>CM035135.1:138243833-143450974 GCA_020205605.1 Panax ginseng | reverse complement strand
GGCCTGGGCCTGGGCCTGGGCCTGGGCCTGGGCCTGGGCCTGGGCCTGGGCCTGGCCTGGGCCTGGGCCAGGCCTGGGCCTGGGCCTGGGCTCGACTGGGCTGGGCCTGGGCCTGAGCCTGGGCCTGGGCCTGGGCCTGGGCCTGGGCGCCTGGGCCTGGGCCTGGGCCTGGGCCTGGGCACAGAGCCTGGGCCACACAGGCTGAGCCTGAGCCTGAGCCTGGGCCCTGTGGGCCTGGGCCTGGGCCTGGGCCCTGGGCCACTGGGCCTGGGCCTGGGCCTGGGCCTGGGGCCTGGGCCCTGGGCCTGGGCCTAGGCACTGGGCCCTGGGCCTAGGGCCTAGGCCTAAGCCACACAGGCCCTAGGCCACTAGGCCCTGGGCCTAGGCCTGGGCCCTGTGGGCCCTGAGCCTGGGCACTGGGCCGCAGGCCCTGGGCCCTGGGCCTGGGGCCCTGGGCCTGGAGCCTGAGCCTGGTACTGGAAGGCCACAGGGCTGGGCCCTGGAGCCCGGACTGCTGGGCCTGGGCCACTGGGCCCGCGGGCCCTGGGCCTGGGCCTAGGCCTGGGCCTGGGCCACAGGCCCTGGAGCCCTGGGCCCCTGGGCCTGGGCCTGGGCCACTGGGCCACAGGCACAGGCCCACAGGCCTGGGCCTGGGCCCTGGGCCTGGGCCCTGGGCCCCTGGGCCTGAGGCCACTGGGGCTGAGCCTGAGCCTGGGCCTGGGCCTGGGCCCTGGAGCCCTGAGCCCTGAGCCCTGGGCCCTGGGCCTGAGCCCTGGGCCACAGGCCTGGCCCCTGGAGCCCTGGGCCCCACTGGGCCACCTGGCCTGGGCTGGGCCCCGGGCCACTGGGCCTGGGCCTGGGCCTGGGCCTGGGCCTGGTACTGGGCCTGGGCCTGGGCTTGCACAGGCCACACAGGCCACCAAGGCCTGAGCCTGAGGCCTGGGCCACTGGGGCCTGGGGCCACCTGGGCCTGGGGCCTGGGCCTGGACTGCTGGTACCCAGGCCCTGAAGCCCCTGGGCCCTGGGCCTGGGCCACTGACCCTGGGCCAGGGCCCTGGGCCTAGGCCTGGGCCTGGGCCACAGGCCACTGGGCACACAGGCCCTGGGCCTGGGCCACTGGGGCCCTGGGCACACAGGCCTGGGCTGGGCCACTGAGCCTGGGCCACAGGCCTGGGCCTGGGCCTGGGCCTGAGCCTGAGCCACTGGGCCTGGTACAGGCCTGGGCCAGCACAGGCTGCTGAGCCCTGGGCCTGAGCCTGAGCCTGGGCCTGGGGCTGGACGCTGGTGCACAGGCCACAGGGCCTGGGCCGCAGGCCTGAGCCATAAGCCTGGGCAAGGCCTGAGCCTGGGCCTAGGCCTGGGCCACTGGGCCTGGGCCTTTCAGGCCTGAGGCTACTGAAGCCTGAAGCCTGAGCACTGAGGCCTGGCCCTGGGCACTGGGCCACTGGGCCACACAGGCCACAGGCCTAAGGCCCCAGGCCTGGGCCACTGGGCCTGGGCCCTGGGCCTGGGCCTGGGCCTGGGCTTGCAGGCCCTGGGCCTGGGCCTGGCCCTGGGCCTGGGCACCTGGGCCCACAGGCCTGGGCCTGGGCTGAGCCACTGAGGCCGCAAGCCTGGGCCACTGGGCCAGGCCACCTGAGCTGCAGGCCCTGGGCCTGGGCCGCAGGGCCCTGGGCCCTGGGCCTGGGCCCTGGGCCCCTGGGCCTGGGCCCCTGGGCCCTGAGCCTGAGCCTGGGCCTGGGCCACTGGGCCACTGGGCCTGGCCCTGGGCCCCTGGGCACACCTGGGCTGGGCACAGGCCCTGGGCCTGGGCCACTGGGCCTGGGCCCTGGGCCTGGTGCACAGGCCTGGGCCTGGGCCCTGGGCCCCTGGGCCCTGGGCTGGGCCACTGGAGCCTGGGCCTGGGCCTGGGCCAGAGGCCTGAGCCTTTGAGCCTGGGCCTGGGCCAGGGCCTGGGCACTGGGCCTGGGCCTGAGGCCCTGAAGCCCTGGGCCTGAGCCACTGAGCTGCTGGGCCTGTTGCCTGGGCCCTAGGCCTGAGCCTGAGCCACCTGAGCCTGGGCCTGGGCCTGGGCCACAGGCCCTGGGCCTGGGCACAGGCCTGGGCCTGGGCCACAGGCCTGGGCCTGGGCCTGGGCCTGGGCCTGGGGCCTGGGCCCTGGGCCTGGGCCTGGGCCTGGGCCTGGGCTGGGCCTGGAAGTGACCTGGGCCTGGGGCACTGGGCCTGGGCCCAGGCCCTGGGCACCTCGACACCAAACCTGGGCCTCAGGCCTGGGCCTGGGCCTGACCCTAGGCCTCCTGGGCCTGGGCCTGGGCCTGGGCCACTGAGGCTGGGCCACCAGGCCCCTGGGCCTGGCCTGAGCCACTGGGCCTGAGCCTGGGCCTGGCACTGGGCCAGAGCCTGGGCCACTGAGGCCCTGGGCCACAGGCCCTGGGCTGGGCCTGGGCCTGGCCTGGGCCCTGGGCCACAGGCCTGGGCCCTGGGCCCTGGGCCTGAGGCCTGGAGCTGGGCCTGGGCCTGGGCCTGAGCCACTGGGCCTGGGCCACCAGGCTAAACCTGGGCTACAAACCTAAGCACTGACCTAAGCATGGCCCCTGGGCCTAAACCCCAGGCCTGGGCCCTGGGCCTGAGCCCTGGGCCTGACCTAACGACCCTGGAAGCCTGAGCCTGGGCCTGAGCCCCTGGGCCCTGGGCCTGGGCCCTGGGCCCTGGGCCTGAGCCCTGGGCAAACCTGGGCCTGGACCTGGGCCTGGGTACTGAAACCTGAACCTGAGCCTGATACCATGGGCCCTGAGCCACTGGGCCTGGGTTTGGAGCCTGAGCCCTGGGCCCTGGGCCCTGGGGCCCTGGGCCACAGGGCCTGGGCCTGCAGGCCACCGGCCACTAGGCCCTGGGCCACAGGGCTGTGGCCACTGGGCACTGGTGCCTGAGCCACAGGGCCACTGCCTGAGCCTGGGCCTGGGCCACCACAGGCCTGGGCCTGAGCCTGGGCCACAGGCCTGAGCCACAGGCACTGAGCCTGGGCCTGGACCAAGACACTGGGCCTGGAGCCTGGGCCTGAGCCTGGGCATGCAGGCTGGGCACTGGGCCACAGGCCCTGGGCCTGGGCCTGGAGCCAGGGCCACTGGGCCTGGGCCTGAGCCTGGAGCCCTGGGCCTGGGCACAGGCCACTGGGCCTGGCCCTGGAGCGCTGGGCCCCACTGGGCCTGGGCCTGGGCCCTGGGCCTGGGGCCCCTGGGCCTGGGGCCCTGGGCACAGACACTGGGCCTGGGCTGGGCCCTGGGCCTGGGCCTGGGCCCTGGCCCCTGGGCCCTGGGCCTGGGCCTGGGCCTGGCCCTGGGCACCTGGGCTGAGCCTGGGCCTGAGCCTGGGCCCTGGGCCCCTGGAGCCCCTGGAAGGCCTGAGCCTGGGCACCTGGACTGCTGGGCCTGGGCCTGGGCCTGGTACCTGGGCCTGGGCCTGGGCCTGGGCCTGGGCCCTAGGCAGCCATGGGGCCTGGGCCACTGGGGCCTGACTGACTGGGCCTGGGCCACAGGCCTAGGCCTGAGCCCTGGGCCTGGGCCTGATACTGTGGCCTGGGCTGCCAGGCATTTTGGGCCTAAGGCCTGGGCCAGAGTACTGGGATGGGCCTGGGCCTGGGCCTGGGCCTGGGCCTGGGCCTGAGGCCTGGGCACTGAGCCTGGGCCTGGGCCAAAGCCTGGGCCAGGGCTGGGCACTGGGCCTGGGGCCCTGACTCAAGACACTGGGCCTGAGCCCTGGGCCTGGGCCCTGGGCCTGGAGCCTGAGGCTAGAGCCCTGGGCCCCTGGGCCAGGCCCAGGGCCTCCGGGCCCTGGGCCATGGGCCTGCAGGCTGCCTGGGCCTGGGCCTGGAGCCACTGGAGCCTGGGCCTGGGCCAGGGCCACAGACACTGGGCCACTGGGCCCTCAGGCCTGGGCACAGGCCTGGGCCTGAGCGCCTGGGCCTGAGGCTCAGGCACTGACCACAGAAGCTGGGGCCCTGAGCCTGAGAGCCTGGGCCAACAAGGCCCTGGGCCTGGGCTGTGAGCCTGGGCCTGGGCCCCTGGGCCTGAGGCCCTGTTTCAAGCCTGAGCCTGGGCACCTGGGCCTGCCTGGGCACACACTGCCTGGAAACACACTGGGCCTGGGCCATAGGCCTGGGGCCTGGGCCTGGGCCACAAACCTGAGAGCCCTGGGCCGCAGGGCACTGGGCCTGGGCCACATTGCCTAGGCCTTACCACTGAAGCCTGGGCACCGAGGCCTGACCACTGAGGCCACAGGCCTGGGCCCCTGGCCCTGGGCCTGGGCTGGGCCTGAAACTGAGGGCCTGCGGCCCCTGACCTGGGCCTGAGCCCTGGGCCTGAAGCCTAGGCCAGAGCCTGGAAGCTGGGCCTGTGCAGGGCCTGGCCCGCCCCTAGGCAAAACCTGAGCCCCTAAGCCTGAGCACTGGGCCTAAACACAAACCCCTGGCCTGAGCCTGAGCCTAAACACTGGCCTGAGCCCTGAGCACTGACTGCACAGGCCACACTGAGCCTGAGCTTCTAGAGCCCTGAAGCCTGGGCACTGGGCACTGGGCACTGAGCCTGAGCACTGGGGCCCCACCTGGAGGCAGCTGGGCCTGGTACTGAGGCCCAAAGCCTGGGCCTGGGCCTGAGCCTGGGCCCACTGGGCCTGAGCCTGGGCCTGGGCCACAAGCCTCAGGCCTGGGCCCTGGGCCCTGGGCCAGGGCCCTGGGCCTGGGCCTGGTGCCTGGGCCACCTGGGCCCTGGGCCTTTGGGCCTGGGCTGGGCCCTGGAGCCAAAGGCCCTAGGCCCTTGCTGGGCCTGGGCCTGGGCCACTGGATTGCTGGGCCACAGAGGCACTGGGCCCCCTGGGCCTGGGCCACACTGGGCCTGGGCCATGAGCCTGCGGCCTGGGCCTGGGCCCTGAGCCATGAGCTGGGCCCCTGGGCCATTGCAGGCCCTGGGCCTGGGCCTGGGCACTGGGCCCCTGGGCCTCAGGCCAGGCACCACCTGGGCCTGGGCCTACTGGCTGGGCCACAGGCACCAAGCCCAGGCCTACAGGCAGCACAGGCCTGGGGCCTGGGCCTGGGCCTGAGCCTGAGCCTGGGCCTGAGCCCCGCAGAGCCTGGGCCTGGGGCCTGGGCCTGAGCCTGAATGGACTGGGCCTGAGCCACAAGGCCTGAGCCTGGGCCTGTGCCTGGGCTGCTGGGCCTGAGCCTGGGCCTGGGCTTACTGGGCATGAGCCTGAGCACGAGCCACCGACACTGGGCCACTGGCACTGAGCCTGGGCCTGGGCCTGGGCACATGTTGGAGGCAGCCTGGAGCCTGGCTGGGCCTGGGCCTGGGCCTGGGCCAGGCCCTGGGCTGAGGCCTGGGGCGCAGACCTGGGTTACTGGACATGGGGCCTGGGCCCTGGGCCACCTGGGCCTGGGCCACTGGGGACTGGGCCCTTGCCCTGGGCCCTGGCACTGAGGCCTGAGCCCTGGGGCCTGGGCTGGGGCACTCGGCACCTGGGCCTGAGCCCTGTGACCCTGGGCCTGGGCCCCTGGGCCTGGGCCTGGGCCTGAGGCCACGGTGGGCTACTGGGCCTGGGCACTGGGCACTGAGCCACTGGGCCTGGGCCTGGGCCTGGGCCACAGGGCCTGGGCCTGGGCCTGGGCCCTGGGCCTGGGCCACCAGGCCCTGGCCTGGGCCCTGGGGCCTCAGCCTGAGCCTGGGCCTGGGCCTGGGCCTGGGCCACCAGGCCTGAGCCCTGGGCCTGGCACAAACTGAGCTGCAGGCAAGCCTGCTGCCTGGGCCTGGGCCCTGGGCCTGGGCCTGGGCACTGGGCCTGGGCCTGGTGAGCACCTGGGCCTGGAGCCTGAGCCTGGGCCTGGGCCCTGGGCCTGGGCCTGGGCCCCATGGGCCAGGCCTGGGCCTGGGCCTGGGCCTGAGCCTGAACACACTGGGCCTGGGCCTGGGCCTGGGCGACCCTGGAGCCTGGGCCCTGGGCCTGGGCCCTGGGCCTGGGCCCTGAGCCTGGGCCACCAGGCCATGGGCCTGGGCCTGGGCCTGGGCCTGGGCCTGGGCCTGGGCCTGGGCCTGGTGCTGGAGCTGCAGGCCTGGGCCTGGGCCTGGGCCTGGTCTCAGCCACTGGGGCCTGAAGCCTGAGCCTGGGCCCTAGGCCTGAGCCGCGACCTAGGCACAAGGCCTAGGCCCTGGGCCTAAACCTAGGCCTGGGCCAAACCACAGGCCTAAGCCTGGAGCCACACAGGCCTGAAACCTGTGAGCCTGAGCCTGGGCCTAAACCTGAGCCACTGGGCCAGGCCTGAGCCCTAATACTGAGCCTCAAGCCATTTAAACTGGCCCTAAACCCATGAGCCTAAACCTGGGCCACTGGGCCCTAAACCTGAGCCTACAGGCCTGGGCCTGAGCCTGGGCCTACCAGGCCTGAGGCCTGAACCTGAAGCCTGGGCCTAGGCCTAAGCCTGCCACTGCCTGAGCCTGGGCCACAGGCCTGGGCCACTGAGCCTGAGGCCTGAGCCTGGGCCTGAGCCACAGGCCTGGGCCTGGGCCTGGGCACACAGGCCCTGGGCCTGGGCCTGGGGCCTGGGCCTGGGCCACTGGGCCTGGGCCACAGGGCACTGAGCCTGGGCCTGGGCCACCTGGGCCTGGGCCTGCAGCCTGGGCCTGCATTTCCGTGGGCCTGGGCCACACAGGCCTGGGCCACTGGGCACTGAGCCTGGGCCTGGGCCTGGGCCACAGGCTGAGCCTGGGCCACAGGCCTGGGCCCTGGGCCTGGGCCACAGGCCCTGGGCCCCTGGGCCTGAGCCTGAGCCTGGGCCTGAAACTTCAGGCCTGGGCCTGAGCCTGGGCCTGGGCCCCTGGGCCCTGGGCCTGGGCCACAGGCCTGGGCCCTGGGCAGGCACTGGGCCACTGGGCCTGGGCCCTGGGCCTAGGCCTGAGGCCTGGGCCCCTGGGCCTGGGCCTGGGCCACGAGCACTGGGCCTGGGCCTGAGGCCTGGGCCTGGGCCCCTGGGCCCTGGGCCTGGGCCTGGGCCTGGGCCTGGGCCCTGGGCTGGGCTGGGCCCACAGGCCTGGGCCCTGGGCCACAGGCCTGGGCCACTGGGCCTGGGCCTGGGCCTGCAGGCTGGGCCCCTGGGCCTGGGCTGGGGCCTGGGCCTGAGGCCTGGGCCTGGGCCTTTTGGGCCTGGGCCCTGGGCCTGGGCCTGGGGCCTGGGCCCTGGCCCCACAGGCCTGGCCACAGGCCTGAGCCCTGGGCCACCGGGCCTGAGTACAGGCCCTGAGCCTGGGCATGAGCCACTGAGCCTGGAAGCTGGACCACACAGGCCTGAAGCCTGGGGCCCTGGGCCCCTGAGCCCTGGGCCTGAGCCTTTGGGCCTGGGCACTAGGCATGGGCCTGGGCCTGGGCCTGGGCCTGGGCCTGAGCCCTGGCCTGGGCCTGGAGCCTGGGCCACACAGGCCTGGGCCTGGGCCCTGGGCCCTGGGCCTGGGCCTGGGCCTGGGCCTGGGCCCTGGGCCTGGGGCCTGGGCCTGGGCCTGGGCCCTGGGCCTGGGCCTGGGCCTGGGCCTGGGCCTGGGCCTGGGCCTGGGCCTGAGGCCTGGGCCTGCAAGCCTGGGCCAGCTGGGCCTGGGCCCTGGGCCTAGGCCTGGGCCTGAGCCTGGGCCTGGGCCTGCAGGCCATGAGCCTGACCCTGAGGCCTGAGCCCTGGGCCTGGGCCTGGGCCTGGGCCTGGGCTGGGCCTGGGCCTGGGCCTGGGCCCTGAGCCTGGGCCTGGGCCAGCCTGAGCACTGGGCCACTAAGCCCTGGGCCCTGAGGCCTGAGCCCTGGGCCACACAGGCCTGGGCCTGAGCCTGAGCCACTGGGCCAGGGGCCTGGGCCTGAGCCCTGGGCCTGGGCCTGCAGGCCTGAGCCTGGGCCTGGGCCTGGGCCTGGGCCTGGGCCACTGGGCCTGGGCCGCTGGGCCTGGGCCTGGGCCTGGGCCTGGCCCTGGAGCCTGGGCCTGAGCCACCAGGCCACACAGGCCTGAGCCTGGGCCCTGGGCCTGGGCCTGGGCTGCTGGGCCACAAAGCCTGGGCACAGGCCTTGGGCCTGAGGCCTGTGGGCCTGGGCCTGGGCCTGGGCCTGAGGCCTGGGCCTGGGCCCACTGGGCCTGAGCCTGGGCTGGGCCTGGGCCTGGGCCACTGGGCCCTGGGCCTGGGCCTGGGCCACCAGGCCCTGGGCCCTGTTCTGGGCCCCTGGCCCCTGGGCCTGGGCCTGGGCCACTGGGCTGGGCCTGGGCCTGGGCCTGGGCTTTGCTCTGGGCCCCTGGGCCTGGGCCTGGGCACTGGGTACTGAGCCTGAGGCCTGGGCCCCTGGGCCACCAGGCCTGAGCTACTGAGCCCTGGGCCCTGGGCCTGGGCCCTGGGCCCTGGGCCTGAGCCCTGGGCCTGGGCCTGGGCCCTGAGGCCACTGAGCCTGAGCCCTGAGGCCTAGGCCCTAGCCTGGGCCTGGGCACCACAGGCCAGGCCCCAGGAGCCTGAAGCCACTGAGCCTGGAGCCTGGGCCTAAACCTGGGCCACCGGCCTGAGCCTGGGCCATAGGCCTGGGCCTGAGCCTGAGCCCTGAGCCCTGAGCCCTGAGCCTGTGCCTGGGCCCTGGGCCTGGGCCACTGGGCCACAAGGCCTCGGCCCCTGAGCCTGAGCCTGCAGGCCACAAGGCCTGGGCCTAGGTACACAAGCTGGGCCCTGAGGCCTGGGCCTGCAGGCCTGGGCACACTGGGCCTGGGCCCCTGGAGGGTGCTGGGCCCTGGGCCTGAGCCCTGGGCCTGGCCCTAGGCCCTGGGCCTGAGCCTGGGGAGCAGGGCCTGGGCCTGAGCCTGGCCCCTGAGGCCTGGGCCCCTGGGCCTGGGCCTGGGCCCTGGGCCACCCAGGGCCCTGAGCTGCAGAGCCTGGGCCCCTGGGCCTGGCCAGAGCCCTGAGCCTGGGCCTGAGGCCTGGGCCTGGGCCACTGGGCCTGAGCCTGGAGCCTAGGCCTGAGCCCTAGGCCCTGAAACTGGGCCACTGAGCACTGAGCGCCTGAGCCTGGGCCTGGGCCACAGGCCAGGCCCTGGGCCCTGGGCCAGGGCCTGGGCCTGAGCCTGGGCCCTGGGCCTGGGCCTGGGCCTGGGCCTGAGCCTGGGCCTGGGCCTGGGCCTGAGCCACTAAGGCCACTGGGCACTGCGGCCTAGGGCAGGAGCCTGGCCCTGGGCCACAGGGCCTGGAGCCACTGAGCCTGAGCCTGGGCCGCAGGCCTGAGCCTGGGCCACTGGGCCTGGGCCTGGGCCTGGGCCCTGGGCCTGGGCCTGGGCCTGGGCCTGGGCCTGGGCCCTGAGCCCACCAGGCTGGGCCTGAGCCTGGGCCCTGGGCCTGGGCACAGAGCCTGGGCCTGGGCCTGACCACTGGGCCTGGGCCCTGGGCCCTGGGCCTGGGCCTGGGCCACAGGCCTGGGCCCTGGGCCTGAGCCTGGGCCTGGGCCTGGGCCTGGGCCTGGGCCTGGGGCTGGGCCCTGGGCCCTGGGCCTGGGCCTGGGCCTGGGCCACTGGGCCTGAGCCTGGCCTGGGCCTGGGCCTGGGCCTGGGCCACCAGGCCTGGGCCTGAGCCTGGCCTGGGCCTCGAGGCCCTGGGCCTGAGCCTGGGCCTGGGCCTGGGCCTGGGCCACACAGGCCTGAGCCTGGGCCCTGGGCCTGAGCCTGGGCCTTTTCTAGGCCTGGAGCCTGAGCCTGAGCCTGAGCCTGAGGCCTGGGCCCTGGGCCCTGGGCCTGGGCCTGAGGGCCCTGGGAGCCCTGGGCCTGGCTGGCCACTGGGCCTGGGCCTGGGCCTGAGCCTGGGCCCTGGAGCCACACTGGGCCCTGGGCCTGGGCCTGAGCCCTGGGGGCCTGGGCCTGGGCCTGGCCCCACTGGGCCTGGGCCTGGGCCTGGGCCTGGGCCTGGGCCCTGGGCCACAGGCCTGGGCCTGGGCCCTGGGCCACAGGCCTGGGCCTGCAGGCCTGGGCCTGGGCCACAGGCCCAGGCCACTGGGCCTGGGCCACAGGCCTGGGCCCTGGGCCTGGGCCACCTGGGCCTGGGCCCTGGGCCCTGTGGGCCTGGGCCCAGGCCACAGGCCACTGGGCCCTGGAGCCACTGGGCCTGGAGCCTGGGCCACTGGGCCTGGGCCTGGAGCCACAGGCCTGGGCCTGGGCCTGGGCCTGGGCACTGGAGGCCTGGGCCTGGGCCTGGGCCTGGGCCCTGGGCCACAGGCCTGGGCCTGGGCCTGGGCCTGAGCCACTGGGCCTGGGCCTGGGCCTGGGCCACAGGCCACAGGCCAGGGCCTGGGCCTGGGCCCTGGGCCTGGCCCTGGGGGGCCTGGGGCCTGGGCCTGGGCCTGGGCACAGGCCTGGGGGCCTGGGCCCCAGGCCTGGGGGCCTGGGCCTGGGCCCTGGGCCTGGGCCTGGGCTACTGAGGCACTGGAGCACTGAGCCTGAGCACTGGGCCTGGGCCTGGGCCTGAGCCTGGGCCTGGGCCACCCTGGGCCTGAGCCCTGGGCCACTGGGCCACTGGGCCTGGGCCTGGGCCTGGCCCTGGGCCACACCTGGGCCCTGGGCCACAGGGCCTGGGCCTGGGCCACAGGCCCTGGGCCAGCCTGGGCCTGGGCCTGGGCCACTGGGCCTGGGCCACAGGCCTGGGCCCCTGGGCCCTGGGCCTGGGCCTGGGCCACAGGCCCTGGGCCTGGGCCTGGGCCTGGGCCTGAGCCTGGGCCTAGGGCCTGGGCCTGAGAGCCCTGGGCCCTGGGCCCTGGGCCTGAGCCTGGGCCTGGGCCTCAGGCCTGGGCCTGGGCCTGGGCCTGAGGCCTGAGCCCTGGGCCTGGGCCCCAGGCCTGGGCCTGAGCCCTGGGCCTGGGCCACTGGGCCCTGGGCCACACTGGGCCTGGCCCTGGGCCACTGGGCACTGAGCCCTGGGCCTGGGCCACTAGGCCTGAGGCCCTGGGCCTGGGCCCTGGGCCACTGGGCCTGGGCCTGGGCCCTGGGCCACAGGCACACAGGCCACAGGCCCCCAGGCCTGGGCCTGGGCCCTGGGCCTGGGCCTGGGCCACACAGGACCTGGGCCTGGGCCTGGGCCACTGAGCCTGGGCCCTGGGCCTGGGCCCCTGGGCCTGGGCCCTGGGCCTGGGCCAGGTACAGGCCTGGGCCACACAGGCCTGAGCCTGAGCCACAGGCCTGAGCCTGGGCCCCTGAAGCCCTGGGCCTGGGCCCACAGGCCCTGGGCCTGGGCCTGGGCACTGGGGCACTGGGCCTGCAGGCCTGGGCCCTGGGCCTGGGCCACTGAGCCCTGGGCCCTGGGCCTGGGCCCTGGGCCCTGGGCCTGGGCCTGGGCCACTGGGCCTGGGCCTGGGCCTGGGCCCTGGGCCCTGGGCCTGAGCCCCAGGGCCTGGGCCACTGGGCCTGGGCCTGGGCCCCTGGGCCTGGGCCTGGGCCACAGGCCTGGGCCTGAGCCTGGGCCTGAGCCTGAGCCTGGGCCTGGGCCTGGGCCTGAGCCTGGCCTGGGCCTGAGCCACAGGCCTGGGCACAGGGCACTGGGCCACTGGGCCTGGGCCACTGGGCCTGGGCCTGGGCCCTGGGCCTGGGCCTGGCCACTGAGCCTGGGCCTGGGCCTGGGCCCTGGGCACTGGGCCTGGTACAGGCCTGGGCCTGGGCCCTGGGCCTGGGCCCTGGGCCCCTGGGCCTGGGCCTGGGCCTGGGCCTGGGCCTGGGCCTGGGCCTGAGGCCACAGGCCCTGGGCCTGGGCCACTGGGCCTGGGCCCTGGGCCTGGGCCTGGGCCTGGGCCTGGGCCTGGGCCTGGGCCTGGGCCACTGGGCCTGGGCCCTGGGCCTGGGCCTGGGCCTGGGCCCTGGGCCTGGGCCCTGGGCCTGGGCCTGGGCCTGAGCCCTGGGCCACTGGGCCCCTGGGTACAGGCCACTGAGGCCCCTGGGCCTGGGCCCTGAGCCACTGGGCACAGGCACCAGGCCCTGGGCCACTGGGCCTGGGCCTGGGCCCTGGGCCACTGGGCCTGGGCACTGGGCCTGAGCCTGGGGCCTGGGCCTGGGCCTGGGCCTGGGCACTGGGCCTGGGCCTGGCCCTGGGCCACTGGGCCTGGGCCTGGGCCTGGGCCTGGGCCTGGGCCCTGGGCCTAGGCCCTGGGCCACTGAGCCACTGGGCCTGAGCCTGGGCCTGGCCTGAGCCTGGGCACTGGGCCTGAGCCCTGGGCCACAGGCCTGGGCCTGGGCCACAGGCCACAGGCCACAGGCCTGGGCCTGGGCCCTGGGCCACAGGGCCTGGGCCCTGGGCCTGGGCCTGGGCCTGGGCCTGGGCCCTGGGCCTGGGCCCTGGGCCACTGGGCCTGGGCCTGGGCCACAGGCCCTGGGCCTGGGCCTGGGCCACACAGGCCTGGGCCTGGGCCTGGGCCAGGCCCTGGGCCTGGGCCTGAGCCCTGGGCCTGAGGCCTGGGCCCTGGGCCTGGGCCACTGGGCCACAGGCCTGAGCCCTGGGCCTGAGCCTGGGCCTGGGCACTGGGCCTGAGCCTGGGCCTGAGGCCTGGGCCACTGGGCCCCTGGGCCTGGGCCCTGGGCCTGGGCCTGGGCCTGGGCCTGGGCCTGGGCCACTGGGCCTGGGCCACTGAGGCCTGGGCCTGGGCCTGCAGGCCTGGGCCTGGGCCTGGGGCCTGGGCCCTGGGCCTGAGCCTGGGCCTGGGCCTGGGCCTGGGCCTGGGCCTGAGCCCCTGGGCCTGAGCCTGGGCCTGGGCCTGGGCCTGGGCCTGAGGCCTGGGCCTGGGCCTGGCCCTGCAGGCCTGGGCCACTGAGCCTGGGCCAGCCTGGGCCCCTGGGCCAGCCACTGGGCCACTGGGCCTGGGCACAGGCCGCAGGCCTGAGGCCTGAGCCACAGGCCTGAGCCTGGGCCTGGGCCTGAGCCTGAGCCACTGGGCCTGGGCCCTGGGCCTGGGCCACAGGCCCTGAGCCTGGGCCTGGGCCTGGGCCCAGGCCACAGGCCTGGGCCTGGGCCTGGGCCTGGGCCTGGGCCACTGAGGCCACTGGGCCACAGGCCTGGGCCTGGGCCTGGGCCTGGGCCACTGAGCCTGGGCCTGGGCCTGGGCCACAGGCCTGGGCCACACACAGGCCTGGGCCACAGGCCCTGGGCCTGGGCCTGGGCCTGGGCCACTGCCACAGGCCTAAACGCAAGCCTGAGGCCTGGGCCTGGGCCTGAGCCTGGGCCTGGGCCACTGGGCCACAGGCACTGGGCCTGGGCCACTGGGCCTGGGCCCTGGGCCTGGGCACTGGGCCCTGGGCACTGGGCCTGGGCCTGGCCCTGAGCCACTGGGCCCTGGGCCTCAGGCCACTGGGCCTGGGCCCTGGGCCCACTGGGCCTGGGCCACTGGGCCTGGGCCACAGGCCTGGGCCTGAGCCTGGCCCCCTAAGGCCTGAGCCTGGGCCAGGCCTGGGCCTGGGCCACAAGGCTGGGCCTGGGCCTGGGCCTGGGCCTGAGCCTGGGCCTGCAGGCCTGGGCCTGGGCCACTGGGCACTGGGCCTGAGCCTGAGGCTACAGGCCTGGGCCTGGGCCTGAGGCCTGGGCCACAGGCCTGGGCCTGAGCCTGGGCCTGGGCCCTGAGCCTGGGCCTGAGCCTGAGCCTGGGCCACTGGGCCTGGGCCACTGGGCCTGGGCCCTGGGCCTGAGCCTGGCCACTGGGCCTGGGCCTGGGCCTGAGGCCTGGGCCCTGGGCCTGAGCCACAGGCCTGGGCCCTGGGCCTGAGCCACTGGGCCTGGGCCTGGGCCTGGGCCACAGGCCTGGGCCTGGGCCTGGTACTGGGCCTGGGCCACTGGGCCTGGGCCTGGGCCTGGGCCTGAGGCCTGGGCCTGAGCCACTGGGCCTGGGCCTGGGCCACTGGGCCTGGAGCCACAGGCCTGAGCCCTGGGCCTGGGCCACAGGCCACCAGGCCACTGGGCACTGGGCCCTGGGCCTGGGCCAGGCCACAGGCCTGGGCCTGGGCCTGGGCCTGGGCCACACTGGGCCCCTGGGCCTGGGCCTGGGCCTGGGCCCTGGGCCTGGGCCTGGGCCTGGGCCTGGGCCTGTACAGGCCTGGGCCCTGGGCCTGGGCCTGGGCCTGGGCCTGGGCCTGGGCCTGAGGCCTGAGCCTGGGCCACTGGGCCTGGGCCACAGGCCTGGGCCTGAGCCTGGGCCTGGGCCTGGGCCTGGGCCTGCCACAGGCCTGGGCCTGGGCCTGGGCTGGGCCTGGGCCACTGGGGCCTGGGCCACTGGGCCTGGGCCCTGGGCCTGGGCCTGGGCCTGGGCCTGGGCCTGGGCCACTGGGCCTGGGCCCTGGGCCTGGGCCTGGGCCTGGGCCACAGGCCACTGAGCCTGGGCCTGGGCCCACAGGCCTGGGCCTGGGCTGGGCCTGGGCCACTGGGCCACCTGGGCACTGGGCCTGGGCCTGGGCCTGGGCCACTGGGCCTGGGCCTGGCCACCAGGCCTGGGCCCTGGGCCTGGGCCTGGGCACTGGGCCTGGGCCTGGGCCTGGGCCTGGGCCTGGGCCTGGGCCCTGGGCCTGGGCCTGGGCCTGGGCCTGGGCCTGGGCCTGGGCCACTGGGCCTGGGCCTGGGCCTGGGCCCTGGGCCACTGGGCCTGGGCCCTGGGCCTGGGCCTGGGCCTGGGCCTGGGCCCCTGGGCCTGGGCCACTGGGCCTGGGCCACTGGGCCACTGGGCCACAGGCCACTGGGCCTGAGGCCTGGGCCCTGGGCCACAGGCCCTGGGCCTGGGCCACTGGGCCTGGGCCTGGGCCTGGGCCACTGGGCCTGGGCCCTGGGCCCTGGGCCCTGGGCCTGGGCCTGAGCCACAGGGCACTGGGCCTGGGCCTGGGCTGGGCCACTGGGCCTGGGCCTGGGCCCTGGGCCTGGGCCTGGGCCACAGGCCACTGGGCCTGGGCCTGGGCCACTGGGCCACCAGGCCTGGGCCGCTGGGCCTGGGCCACTGGGCCCTGGGCCTGGGCCCTGGGCCCTGGGCCTGGGCCTGGGCCACAGGCCTGGGCCACAGGCACTGGGCCTGGGCCTGGAGCCTGGGCCCTGGGCCCCACAGGCCACTGGGCCCTGGGCCCTGGGCCACTGGGCCTGGGCCTGGGCCTGGGCCACTGGGCCTGGGCCTGGGCCTGAGCCTGGGCCTGGGCCTGGGCCCTGGGCCTGAGCCTGGGCCTGGGCCTGGGCCCTGGGCCTGGGCCTGGGCCTGAGCCTGGGCCCTGGGCCTGTGACCTGGGCCTAAACCTGGGCCTGGGCCTGGAGCCTGGGCCACAGGCCTGGGCCTGGGCCTGGGCCACTGGGCTCAGGCCTGGGCCTGGGCCCTGGGCACTGGGCCCTGGGCCTGGGCCCTGGGCCTGAGCCTGGGCCTGGGCCTGGGCCTGGGCCCTGGGCCTGGGCCTGGGCCACTGGGCACACAGGCCTGGGCCTGGGCCTGGGCCTGGGCCTGGGCCCCACTGGGCCACAGGGCCTGGGCCTGGGCCACTGGGCCTGGGCCTGGGCACTGAGCCTGGGCCACAGGCCTGAGCCCTGGCCTGGGCCACCAGGCCTGAGGCCTGGGCCTGGGCCCCTGAGGCCTGGGCCTGGGCCTGGGCCTGGGCCTGGGCCTGGGCCTGGGCCTGGGCCTGGGCCTGAGGCCTGGGCCTGGGCCTGGGCCCCTGGGCCTGAGGCACTGGGCCTGGGCCTGGGCCTGGGCCACAGGCCACTGGGCCACTGGGCCTGGGCCTGGGCCTGGGCACTGGGCCTGGGCCCTGGGCCCTGGGCCACTGGGCCTGGGCCTGGGCCACTGGGCCTGGGCCTGGGCCTGGGCCTGGGCCTGGGCCACTGGGCCCTGGGCCTGGGCCTGGGCCTGGGCCTGGGCCTGGGCCCTGGGAGGCCTGGGGAGCCCTGGGCCCTGAGCCTGGGCCTGGGCCTGGGCCTGGGCCTGAGGCCTGGGCCTGGGCCTGAGCCTGGGCCTGGGCCACTGGGCCACTGGGCCTGGGCCCCCAGGCCTGGGCCTGGGCCTGGCCTGAGCCTGGGCCTGGGCCAGGCCTGGCCTGAGCCTGGGCCACTGGGCCTGAGCCACTGGGCCTGGGCCTGGGCCAGGCCCTGGGCCTGGGCCTGGGCCTGGGCCCAGGGCCTGGGCCCTGGGCCCTGGGCCACTGGGCCACAGGCCTGGGCCTGGGCCACTGGGCCTGGGCCACTGGGCCTGGGCCTGGGCCACTGGGCACTGGGCCTGGGCCACTGGGCCTGGGCCCTGGGCCTGGGCCTGGGCCCTGGGCCACTGGGCCACTGGGCCCCTGGGCCTGGGCCCTGGGCCCTGGGCCTGGGCCTGGGCCACTGGGCACCTGGGCCTGGGCCTGGGCCCTGGGCCTGGGCCTGGGCCTGGGGCCTGGGCCTGGGCCACAGGCCTGGGCCTGGGCCACAGGCCTGGGCCTGGGCCACTGGGCCTGGGCACTGGGCCTGGGCCTGGGCCTGGGCCTGGGCCTGGGCCCTGGGCCTGGGCCACTGGGCCACTGAGCCACTGGGCCTGGGCCTGGGCCTGGGCCTGGGCCACAGGCCTGGGCCTGGGCCACCAGGCCTGGGCCTGGGCCTGGGCCTGGGCCACAGGCCTGGGCCTGGGCCTGGGCCTGGGCCTGGGCCACTGAGGCCAGCCCTGGGCCTGGGCCCTGGGCCTGGGCCTGAGCCTGGGCCTGGGCCTGGCCTGAGCCTGGGCCTGAGCCTGAGCCTGAGGCCTGGGCCTGAGGCCACAGGCCTGAGCCTGGGCCACTGGGCCTGGGCCTGGGCCTGGGCCACAGGCCACTGGGCCACTGAGCACAGGCCTGGGCCACACAGGCCTGGGCCTGGGCCACTGGGCCTGGGCCTGGGCCTGGGCCACTGGGCCACAGGCCTGGGCCACTGGGCCTGGGCCTGGGCCTGGGCCTGGGCACTGGGCCTGAGGCCTGGGCCTGGGCCCCTGGGCCACTGGGCCTGGGCCTGGGCCACTGGGCCTGGGCCCTGCCTGGGCCTGGGCCCTGGGCACTGGGCCTGGGCCTGGGCCTGGGCCCTGGGCCTGGGCCAGGCCTGGGCCTGGGCCCTGGGCCTGGGCCCTGGGCCACTGGGCCACTGGGCCTGGGCCTGGGCCTGGGCCCACTGGCCCTGGGCCACAGGCCTGGGCCTGGGCCTGGGCCACAGGCCTGGGCCCTGGGCCCTGGGCCTGGGCCTGGGCCACGGGCCTGGGCCACTGAGCCTGGGCCTGGGCCTGAGGCACTGGGCCTGGGCCTGGGCCTGGGCCCTGGGCCACTGGGCCTGGCTGGCCTGGGCCCTGGGCCCTGAGCCTGGGCCTGGGCCTGAGCCCAGGCCTGGCCCTGGGCCTGGGCCACTGGGCCTGGGCCTGGGCCTGAGCCTGGGCCTGGGCCCTGGGCCTGGGCCTGGCGCTGGGCCCTGGGCCTGGGCACTGGGCCAGGCCTGGGCCTGGCCCTGGGCCCTGGGCCACTGGGCCCTGGGCCTGGGCCACTGCCTGGGGCCTGGGCCTGAGCCACAGGCCTGAGCCTGGGCCTGGGCCACTGGGCCTGGGCCACAGGCCTGGGCCCTGGGCCTGAGCCTGGGCCACCAGGCCTGGGCCCTGGGCCTGGGCCTGGGCCACTGGCCTGGGCCTGGGCCTGGGCCTGAGCCTGGGCCTGGGCCTGGGCCCTGGGCCACAGGCCTGGGCCACAGCCCCTGGGCCTGGGCCTGGGCCTGGGCCTGGGCCTGGGCCTGGGCCTGGGCCTGGGGCCTGGGCCTGGGCCTGGGCACTGGGCCCTGGGCCTGGGCCCTGGGCCTGGGCCTGGGCCTGGGCCTGGGCCTGGGCCTGGGCCTGGGCCTGGGCCACTGGGCCTGGGCCTGGGCCTGGGCCTGGGCCTGGGCCTGGGCCTGGGCCTGGGCCTGGGCCCTGGGCCTGGGCCTGGGCCTGGGCCTGGGCCTGGGCCTGGGCCACCAGGCCTGGGCCTGGGCCCAGGCCTGGGCCTGGGCCTGGGCCTGGGCCTGGGCCACTGGGCCTGGGCCTGGGCCTGGGCCTGGGCACTGGGCCTGGGCCTGGGCCTGGGCCACTGAGCCTGGGCCTGGGCCTGGGCTGAGCCTGGGCCACTGGGCCTGGGCCCTGGGCCTGGGCCCTGGGCCTGGGCCTGGGCCTGGGCCTGGGCCTGGGCCTGGGCCTGGGCCTGGGCCACTGGGCCCTGGGCCACTGGGCCCTGGGCCTGGGCCTGGGCCTGGGCCTGAAGCCTGGGCCTGGGCCTGGGCCTGAGCCCTGGGCCTGAGCCCCTGGGCCACTGAGCCACAGGCCTGGGCCTGGGCCTGGGCACACAGGCCTGGGCCTGGGCCTGGGCCTGGGCCACTGGGCCTGGGCCACTGGGCCTGGGCCTGGGCCACAGGCCTGGGCCTGGGCCTGGGCCTGGGCCTGGGCCTGGGCCCTGGGCCTGGGCCCAGGCCTGGGCCTGGGCCTGGGCCACTGCCTGGGCCTGGGCCTGGGCCTGGGCCTGGGCCTGGGCCTGGGCCTGGGCCTGGGCCACTGGGCCCACTGGGCCTGGGCCTGGGCCTGGGCTGGGGCCCTGGGCCTGGGCCTGGGCCTGGGCCTGGGCCTGGGCCTGGGCCTGGGCCCTGGGCCTGAGGCCTGGGCCACAGGCCTGGGCCTGGGCCTGGGCCACTGGGCCACTGGGCCTGGGCACTGGGCCTGAGCCTGGGCCTGGGCCTGGGCCCTGGGCCTGGGCCTGGGCCTACAGGCCTGGGCCCTGGGCCCTGGGGCCTGGGCCTGGGCCACTGGGCCTGGGCCACAGGCCTGGGCCTGGGCCTGGGCCTGGGCCTGGGCCTGGGCCCTGGGCCTGGGCCTGGGCCTGGGCCACAGGCCCTGAGCCCTGGGCCTGGGCCTGGGCCCTGGGCCTGGGCCTGGGCCTGGGCACTGGGCCTGGGCTGGGCCTGGGCCACTGGGCCACCAGGCCTGGGCCCACTGGCCACCTGGGCCTGGGCCACTGGGCCACTGGGCCCTGGGCCTGGGCCTGGGCCCTGGGCCTGGGCCTGGGCCAGGCCTGGGCCTGGGCCCTGGGCCAGGCCTGGGCCACTGGGCCTGGGCCTGGGCCTGGGCCTGGGCCCTGGGCCTGGGCCCTGGGCCCTGGGCACTGGGCCTGGGCCTGGGCCAGGCCTGGGCCTGGGCCTGGGCCTGGGCCTGGGCCTGGGCCCTGGGCCCTGGGCCTGGGCCCACAGGCCTGGGCCTGGGCCTGGGCCTGGGCCTGGGCCCTGGGCCACTGGGCCACTGGGCCTGGGCCTGGGCCTGGGCCTGGGCCTGGGCCTGGGCCACTGGGCCTGGGCCACACTGGGCCTGGGCCCTGGGCCTGGGCCTGGGCCTGGGCCCTGGGCCTGGGCCTGGGCCTGGGCCTGGGCCTGGGCCTGAGGCCTGGGCCTGGGCCTGGGCCTGGGCCTGGGCCTGAAGCCCAGCCTGGGCCTGGGCCTGAGCCCTGGGCCACTGGGCACTCAGGCCTGGGCCTGGGCCTGAGCCTGGGCACTGGGCCCCTGGGCCTGGGCCTGGGCCTGGGCCTGGGCCTGGGCCTGAGCAGGCCTGGGCCTGAAGGCCTGGGCCCCTGGGCCTGGGCCTGGGCCTGGGCACTGGGCCCTGGGCCTGAGCCTGGGCCTGAGCCTGAGGCCCTGGGCCTGGGCCAGGGCCTGAGCCCTGGGCCTGAGCCTGAGCCACAGGCCTGGGCCTGGGCCTGGGCCTGGGCCTGGGCCTGGGCCTGAGCCTGGGCCACTGGGCCTGGGCCCCTGGCCACCTGGGCCTGGGCCTGGGCCCTGGGCCTGGGCCTGGGCCTGGCCACTGGGCCTGGGCCCTGGGCCTGGGCCTGGGCCCCTGGGCCTGGGCCTGGGCCTGGGCCTGGGCCAGGCCCTGGGCCTGAGGCCCTGGGCCTGGGCCCTGGGCCTGGGCCTGGGCCCTGGGCCCACTGGCCCTGGGCCTGGGCCTGGGCCTGGGCCTGGGCCACTGGGCCACTGAGCCTGGGCCCTGGGCCTGGGCCTGGGCCCCCTGGGCCTGAGCCTGGGCCACTGGGCCTGGGCCTGGGCCTGGGCCTGGGCCTGGGCCTGGGCCTGGGCCTGGGCCCCTGGGCCTGGGCCTGGGCCTGGGCCTGGGCCCTGGCCCTGGGCCTGGGCCTGGGCACAGGCCTGGGCCTGGGCCTGGGCCCTGGGCCTGGGCCTGGGGCCTGGGCCAGGCCTGGGCCTGGGCCTGGGCCTGGGCCTGGGCCCTGGGCCTGGGCCTGAGCCTGGGCCCTGGGCCTGGGCCTGGGCCCTGGGCCTGGGCCCTGGGCCCTGGGCCTGGGCCACTGGGCCTGGGCCTGGGCCTGGGCCTGGGCCTGGGCCTGGGCCCTGGGCCTGGGCCCCCTGGGCCTGGGCCACACAGGCCCTGGGCCCTGGGCCTGGGCCTGGGCCTGGGCCTGGGCCTGGGCCCTGGGCCTGGGCCTGGGCCTGGGCCTGGGCCTGGGCCTGGGCCTGGGCCTGGGCCTGGGCACTGGGCCTGGGCCCTGGGCCTGAGCCTGGGCCTGGGCCTGGGCACTGGGCCTGGGCCTGGGCCCCTGGGCCTGGGCCACTGGGCCTGGGCCCTGGGCCTGGGCCTGGGCCACTGGGCCTGGGCCTGGGCCTGGGCCTGGGCCTGGGCCTGGGCCCTGGGCCTGTGCCTGGGCCTGGGCCTGGGCCTGGGCCTGGAGCCTGGGCCACTGGGCCTGGGCCTGGGCCTGGGCCTGGGCCTGGGCCTGGGCCTGGGCCTGAGGCCTGGGCCTGGGCCTGGGCCTGGGCCACAGGCCTGAGGCCCTGGGCCTGGGCCTGGGCCACAGCCACTGGGCCCTGGGCCTGGGCCTGGGCCTGGCCCTGAGCCTGGGCCCTGGGCCTGGGCCTGGCCCTGGGCCTGAGCCTGGGCCTGGGCCTGGGCCTGGGCCTGGGCCTGGGCCTGAGGCCTGGGCCTGGGCCTGGGCCTGGGCCTGGGCCCTGGGCCACACTGGGCCCTGGGCCTGGGCCTGGGCACTGGGCCTGGGCCCTGGGCCTGGGCCTGGGCCTGGGCCACTGGGCCTGGGCCTGGGCCTGGGCCACAGGCCTGGGCCCTGGGCCTGGGCCACAGCCACAGGCCTGGGCCTGGGCCCCTGGGCCTGGGCCTGGGCCTGGGCCTGGGCCTGGGCCTGGGCCTGGGCCTGGGCCTGGGCCTGGGCCACTGGGCCACTGGGCCTGGGCCTGGGCCCTGGGCCTGGGCCTGGGCCTGAGCCTGGGCCTGGGCCACTGGGCCACTGGGCCCTGGGCCTGGGCCCCAGGCCTGGGCCTGGGCCTGGCCCCAGGCCTGGGCCACAGGCCTGGGCCTGGGCTGAGCCTGGGCCCTGGGCCACTGGGCCACAGGCCTGGGCCTGGGCCCTGGGCCTGGGCCCTGGGCACTGGGGCACTGGGCCTGGGCCTGGGCCTGGGCCCACAGGCCTGGGCCTGAGCCTGGGCCTGGGCCACTGGGCCTGGGCCTGGGCCCTGGGCCACAGGCCTGGCCCTGGGCCTGGGCCAGCCTGGGCCTGAGCCTGGGCCTGGGCCTGGGCCTGGGCCTGGGCCTGGGCCTGGCCCTGGGCCTGGGCCTGGGCCTGGGCCACTGAGCCTGAGGCCTGGGCCACTGGGCCTGGGCCTGGGCCACAGCCTGGGCCTGGGCCTGGGCCTGGGCCACAGGCCACAGGGCCTGGGCCTGGGCCTGGGCCTGGGCCTGGGCCACAGGCCTGGGCCACCAGGCCACTGGGCCTGGGCCACTGGGCCTGGGCCTGGGCCTGGGCCTGGGCCTGGGCCTGGGCCCTGGGCCCTGGGCCTGGGCCTGGGCCTGGGCACTGGCCCTGGGCCTGGGCCTGGGCCTGGGCCTGGGCCCTGGGCCTGGGCCTGGGCCTGGGCCTGGGCCTGGGCCTGGGCCTGGGCCCTGGGCCCTGGGCCTGGGCCTGGGCCCTGGGCCTGGGCCTGGGCCTGGGCCTGGGCCTGGGCCTGGGCCTGGGCCCTGGGCCTGGGCCTGGGCCTGGGCCTGAGCCTGGGCCCTGGGCCCCAGGCCTGGGCCTGGGCCTGAGCCTGGGCCTGGGCCTGGGCCACAGGCCACTGGGCCTGGGCCCTGGGCCCACTGGGCCTGGGCCTGGGCCACTGGGCCTGGGCCACAGGCCACTGGGCCTGGGCCTGGGCCTGGGCCACTGGGCCTGGGCCTGGGCCACAGGCCTGGGCCCTGGGCACTGGGCCTGGGCCTGGGCCTGGGCCTGGGCCTGGGCACAGGCCTGGGCCCTGGGCCACACAGGCCTGGGCCTGGGCCTGGGCCACTGGGCCCTGGGCCCCCTGGGCCCTGGCCCCTGGGCCTGGGCCTGGGCCTGGGCCACTGGGCCACTGGGCCCCTGGGCCTGGGCCTGGGCCACTGGGCCTGGGCCTGGGCCACTGGGCCTGGGCCACTGGGCCCTGGGCCTGGGCCACAGGCCTGGGCCACTGGGCCTGGGCCTGGGCCTGAGCCTGAGGCCTGGGCCTGGGCCTGGGCCTGGGCCTGGGCCTGGCCACAGGGCCTGGGCCTGGGCCTGGGCCTGGGCCTGGGCCCTGGGCCTGGGCCTGGGCCTGGGCCCTGGGCCAGGCCTGGGCCTGGGCCTGGGCCTGGGCACAGGCCTGGGCCTGGGCCTGGGCCTGGGCCACTGGGCCTGGGCCTGGGCCTGGGCCTGGGCCACAGGCCTGGGCCACTGGGCCTGGGCCTGGGCCCTGGGCCTGGGCCTGGGCCTGGGCCAGGCCTGGGCCACTGGGCCAGGCCTGGGCCTGGGCCTGGGCCTGGGCCTGGGCCTGGGCCCTGGGCCTGGGCCACAGGCCACTGGGCCTGGGCCACCTGGGCCTGGGCCTGGGCCACTGGGGCCTGGGCCTGGGGGGCCTGGGCCTGGGCCTGGGCCTGGGCCCTGGGCCACAGGCCTGGGCCTGGGCCTGGGCCTGGGCCTGGGCCTGGGCACTGGGCCTGGGCCTGGGCCTGGGCCCTGGGCCTGGGCCAGGGCCTGGGCCCCTGGGCCTGGGCCTGGGCCCTGGGCCACAGGCCTGGGCCTGGGCCTGGGCCACAGGCCTGGGCCTGGGCCTGGGCCCTGGGCCTGGGCCACTGGGCCTGGGCCTGGGCTGGGCCTGAGCCTGAGGCCTGGCCACTGGGCCTGGGCCTGACACTGGGCCACTGGGCCTGGGCCACTGGGCCACAGGCCACTGAGCCTGGGCCTGGGCCTGGGCCTGGGCCTGGGCCACTGGGCCTGGGCCTGGGCCTGGGCCTGGGCCACTGGGCCTGGGCCTGGGCCTGAGCCCTGGGCCTGAGCCTGGGCCTGAGCCTGGGCCACAGGCCTGGGCCCTGGGCCTGGGCCTGAGCCTGGGCCTGGGCCTGGGCCTGGGCCCTGGGCCTGGGCTGGGCCTGGGCCACAGGCCTGGGCCCTGGGCCTGGGCCTGAGCCTGGGCCTGGCCCTGGCCCTGGGCCTGGGCCACTGGGCCTGGGCCTGGGCCAGGCCTGGGCCACTGGGCCACTGGGCCCTGGGCCTGGGCCTGGGCCTGGGCCTGGCCCTGGGCCTGGGCCTGGGCCAGGCCCTGGGCCCTGGGCCTGGGCCTGGGCCAGGCCTGGGCCCAGGCCTGGGCCTGGGCCCTGGGCCTGGGCCACACAGGCCTGGGCCTGGGCCTGAGGCCTGGGCCTGGGCCCTGGGCCTGGGCCTGGGCCCTGGGCCTGAGCCTGGGCCACTGGGCCTGGGCCTGGGCCTGAGCCTGGGCCTGGGCCTGGGCCTGGGCCTGGGCCTGGGCCTGAGCCTGGCCTGGGCCAGCCTGGGCCTGGGCCTGGGCCCCAGGCCTGGGCCTGGCCTGGGCCCTGGGCCACAGGCCCTGGGCCTGGGCCCTGGGCCTGGGCCACAGGCCTGGGCCTGGGCCTGGGCCTGGGCCTGGGCCCTGGGCCCTGGGCCTGGGCCTGGGCCTGGGCCACTGGGCCTGGGCCCTGGGGCCTGGGCCTGCCTGGGCCACTGGGCCTGGGCCTGGGCCTGGGCCTGGGCCCTGGGCCTGGGCCTGGGCCTGGGCCACTGGGCCACTGGGCCCTGGGCCTGAGCCCCTGGGCCACAGGCCCTGGGCCTGGGCCTGGGCCACAGGCCCTGGGCCTGGGCCTGGGCCCTGGGCCACTGGGCCCTGGGCCCTGGGCCTGGGCCTGGGCCCTGGGCCTGGGCCTGGGCCTGGGCCCTGGGCCTGGGCCTGGGCCTGGGCCTGGGCCTGGGCCTGGGCCACTGGGCCTGGGCACAGGCCTGGGCCTGGGCCTGGGCCTGGGCCTGGGCCTGGGCCTGGGCCTGGGCCCTGGGCCTGGGCCTGAGCCTGGGCCACTGGGCCTGGGCCTGGGCCACACTGGGCCTGGGCACTGGGCCCTGGGCCTGGGCCCTGGGCCACAGGCCCTGGGCCTGGGCCACTGGGCCTGGGCCTGGGCCACTGGGCCTGGGCCTGGGCCTGGGCCCAGGCCCTGGGCCTGGGCCTGGGCCTGGGCCTGGGCCTGGGCCTGGGCCCTGGGCCCTGGGCCTGGGCCCTGGGCCCTGGGCCTGGGCCTGGGCCTGGGCCACAGGCCTGGGCCACTGGAGCCTGGGCCTGGGCCTGAGCCACTGGGCCTGGGCCTGGGCCCTGGGCCTGGGCCTGGCCCTGGGCCACTGGGCCTGGGCCTGGGCCTGGGCCCTGGGCCTGGGCCTGGGCCTGGGCCTGGGCCCTGGGCCTGGGCCTGGGCCTGGGCCACTGGGCCTGGGCCTGGGCCTGGGCACAGGCCTGGGCCTGAGCCCTGGGCCTGGGCCTGGGCCTGGGCCCTGGGCCTGGGCCACTGGGCCTGGGCCTGGGCCTGGGCCTGGGCCCTGGGCCTGGGCCTGGGCCAGGCCTGGGCCCTGGGCCTGGGCCTGGGCCTGGGCCTGGGCCTGGGCCTGGGCCACTGGGCCCTGGGCCTGGGCCTGGGCCACTGGGCCCTGGGCCTGGGCCCTGGGCCCTGGGCCTGGGCCTGGGCCTGGGCCACTGGGCCTGGGCCTGGGCCTGGGCCTGGGCCTGGGCCCTGGGCCCTGGGCCTGGGCCTGGGCCTGGGCCTGGGCCCTGGGCCTGGGCCTGGGCCTGGGCCTGGGCCTGGGCCTGGGCCTGGGCCTGGGCCCTGGCCCTGGGCCACAGGCCTGGGCCTGGGCCTGGGCCTGGGCCTGAGCCCTGGCCCTGAGGCCTGGGCCCTGGGCCAGCCTGGGCCTGGGCCTGGGCCTGGGCCTGGGCCTGGGCCTGGGCCTGGGCCTGGGCCACCTGGGCCCTGGGCCCCTGGGGGCCTGGGCCTGGGCCTGGGCCTGGGCCTGGGCCTGGGCCTGGGCCCTGGGCCCTGGGCCTGGGCCTGGGCCTGGGCCTGGGCCTGGGCCTGGGCCTGGGCCTGGGCCTGAGGCCTGGGCCCTGGGCCACTGGGCCTGGGCCTGGCCTGCCACTGGGCCACTGGGCCTGGGCCTGGGCCTGGGCCCTGGCCCTGGGCACTGGGCCTGGGCCTGGGCCTGGGCCAGGCCTGGGCCTGGGCCTGGGCCTGGCCTGCCTGGGCCCTGGGCCTGGGCCTGGGCCACTGGGCCACTGGGCCTGGGCCTGGGCCTGGGCCTGGGCCTGGGCCACCTGGGCCTGGGCCACAGGCCTGGGCCTGGGCCTGGGCCTGGGCCACAGGCCTGGGCCTGGGCCTGGGCCTGGGCCTGGGCCTGGGCCACTGGGCCTGGGCCTGGGCCTGGGCCTGGGCCTGGGCCCTGGGCCTGGGCCTGGGCACACAGGCCTGGGCCTGGGCCTGGGCCCTGGGCCCTGGGCCTGGGCCTGGGCCTGGGCCTGGGCCTGGGCCCTGGGCCTGGGCCACAGGCCTGGGCCCTGGGCCACTGGGCCTGGGCCTGGGCCTGGGCCACTGGGCCTGGGCCACAGGCCTGGGCCTGGGCCTGGGCCACACAGGCCCACTGGGCCTGGGCCTGGGCCACAGGCCTGGGCCCTGGGCCTGAGCCCTGGGCCTGGGCCTGGGCCTGGGCCTGGGCCTGGGCCACAGGCCCTGGGCCTGGGCCTGGGCCTGGGCCTGGGCCTGGGCACTGGGCCTGGGCCTGGGCCCTGGGCCACTGGGCCTGGGCCCCTGGGCCTGGGCCCTGGGCCTGGGCCTGGGCCTGGGCCCTGGGCCCTGGGCCTGGGCCCTGGGCCCACAGGCCTGGGCCTGGGCCTGGGCCACACAGGCCACTGGGCCTGGGCCCTGGGCCCTGGGCCTGGAGCCTGGGCCTGGGCCTGGGCCTGGGCCACTGGGCCTGGGCCACAGGCCTGGGCCTGGGCCTGGCCACAGGCCTGGGCCCTGGGCCTGGGCCTGGGCCACTGGGCCTGGGCCCTGGGCCTGGGCCTGGGCCCTGGGCCTGGGCCTGGGCCTGAGCCTGGGCCACTGGGCCACTGGGCCTGGGCCTGGGCCACTGGCCTGGGCCTGGGCCTGGGCCTGGGCCTGGGCCTGGGCCTGGGGCCTGGGCCTGGGCCACTGGGCCAGCCTGGCCCTGGGCCACTGGGCCAGGCCCTGAGCCTGGGCCTGGGCCCTGGGCCCCTGGGCCTGGGCCTGGGCCTGGGCCCTGGGCCTGGGCCTGGGCCTGGGCCCTGGGCCCTGGGCCACTGGGCCTGGGCCACAGGCCTGGGCCACAGGCCTGGGCCTGGGCCCTGGGCCTGGGCCCTGGGCCCTGGGCCTGGGCCCTGGGCCTGGGCCTGGGCCTGGGCCTGGCCTGGGCCTGGGCCTGGGCCACAGGCCTGGGCCACTGGGCCACAGGCCTGGGCCTGGGGCCTGGGCCTGGGCCTGGGCCCTGGGCCTGGGCCTGGGCCTGGGCCACAGGCCTGGGCCTGGGCCTGGGCCTGGGCCTGGGCCTGGGCCCTGGGCCTGGGCCAGCCTGGGCCCTGGGCCACTGGGCCTGGGCCTGGGCCTGGGCCACTGGGCCTGGGCCCTGGGCCTGGGCCTGGGCCTGAGGCCTGGGCCCTGGGCCCTGGGCCACTGGGCCTGGGCCTGGGCCTGGGCCTGGGCCTGGGCCTGGGCCTGGGCCTGGGCCCTGGGCCTGGGCCCTGGGCACTGGGGCCTGGGCCCTGGGCCTGGGCCTGGGCCCTGGGCCCTGGGCCAAGCCTGGGCCCTGGGCCCTGGGGCCACAGGCCACTGGCCTGGAGCCTGGGCCTGGGCCTGGGCCTGGGCCTGGGCCTGGGCCCTGGGCCTGGGCCTGGGCCCTGGGCCACAGGCCTGAGCCCCTGGGCCTGGGCCTGGGCCACAGGCCTGGGCCCTGGGCTGGGCCCCTGGGCCCTGGGCCAGGGCACAGGCCTGGGCCTGGGCCCTGGGCCTGGGCCTGGGCCCTGGGCCTGGGCCACAGGCCACTGGGCCTGGGCCTGGGCCTGCAGGCCAGCCCTGGGCCTGGGCCTGGGCCTGGGCCCTGGGCCTGGGCCCTGGGCCTGGGCCCTGGGCCACTGGGCCTGGGCCAGGCCCTGGGCCCTGGGCCTGGGCCTGGGGCCTGGGCCTGGGCCTGGGCCTGGGCCTGGGCCTGGGCCTGGGCCAGGCCTGGGCCCCAGGGCCTGGGCCCTGAGCCCTGGGCCTGGGCCTGGGCCTGGGCCTGGGCCTGGGCCACAGGCCCTGGGCCCTGGGCCACTGGGCCTGGGCCTGAGCCTGGGCCTGGGGGCCCTGGGCCTGAGCCTGCCCTGGGGAGCCTGGCCCTGGGCCCCCTGGGCCTGGGCCCACAGGCCTGGGCCTGGCCCTGGGCACTGGCCTGAGGCCTGGGCACTGGGCCCTAGGCCCACTGGGCCTGGGCCCAGGCCCCTGGGCCTGGGCCCTGGGCCTGGGCCTGGGCCTGGGCACAGGCCTGGGCCTGGGCCTGGGGCCTGGGGGCCAGGCCTGGGCCTGGGCCTGGGCCTGGGCCTGGGCCTGGGCCTGGGCCTGGGCCCCTGGGCCTGGGCCTGGGGCACTGGGCCCTGGGCCCTGGGCCTGGGCCACTGGGGCCTGGGCCTGGGCCTAAAGGGCCTGGGCCTGGGCCTGGGCCCCCTGGGCCACTGGGCCTGGGCCCTGGGCCTGGGCCTGGGCCTGGCCCTGGGCCTGGGCCTGGCCTGGGCCAGGCCACAGGCCTGGGCCAGCCTGGGCCTGGGCCTGGGCCCTGGCCCTGGGCCCCTGGGCCCCTGGGCCTGGGCCTGCACAGGCCTGGGCCTGGGCCTGGGCCTGGGCCTGGGCCTGGGCCCTGGGCCTGGGCCCCTAAACCTGAGGCCCACAAGGCCCTAAAACCCTGGGCTCCTGGGGCCTGGGCCTAAGCCTGGGCCTGGGCCTGGGCCCTAAAGGCCCCTAAGGCCCCTAAAAACCCTAAAACCTAAACCTAAAACCCAGGCCAAACCCCAAACCTAAACCCTAAACCCTAAACTCCTAAACCCTAAAACTCCTAAAACTCCTAAACCCCTAAACCTAAACCCCTAAACCAAGCCTAAACCTAACCCTAAACCTAAAACAAACCTAAACCTGGGCCCCACAAACCCTAAACCTGCCCAAACCCTAAAACCTAAACCACAAACCTAAACCTAAAACTACTAAAACCTAAACTCCTAAAAACCTAAACCTAAACCTAAACCTAAACCTAAACCTAAATTGAACTACAAAACCACAACATCAAACAAAGTTAAAGCATAAGTATTGAATTAATTTAACCAAATCAACACATTATAATTGGGAGGTTTAAGAGCATTTATAGAGAAGATTACTCTCTTCACCATATGAGCTAACCAAATGTATGACTTTAAAAAGTGATCCCCAAAATGGATCAAAGTAAGCTATCACTGAGAATTGCAACACTATATGATCAACGGAAAGATTCAAAAAATATAATAAAAAAACATAATTCCACCGAATAAAGAAAGGTAACACAATTCGAGAGTATACAATAAAAAAACATCCTATATTTTTGGTCACTAACTAAATAAAATGGCACAAAAATTACATGTATAAGATAATTAAATAAAGACACATAATTAAGTTGCAGGCATAATATATATTAAAACTTATTTATTGCTATATATTATAAATATTATTTATATATATTTATGCAAAAATATTTAAATATACATAAACATATGAACATGCCAACCATCAAATATCAAATAACAAATTGCATTTTGGCATGAAGAAAATTATTAGCACCTACAAATTACAATTACTAAAGAAAAAATAATTGAGGACTAAGAAAAATATTAATCAAAACAATACCTAATAGGGGAGAAAAATGATAGGTGAACATAGATATTTTACACCGACCAAACTTGATAAATCAAAACCACTTCAGTAAACCAAAAACACATTACATATCAGCAACAATTATCAACACAAACTGCCGACATTAAACCATAACATACTTGTTACCCAACATATGACTAAGTTAATATAACTCGTACGTGTGCAGGTAATAGGTGTTCAGCCGACAAATAAAATTATTACTTGGGAAAGAAATGACAATATTACACACAACAATCTCAAGTGACAAAGATATCTACCTATAAGGTGGTCCTGCTCTTCTTTATAGTCGACAAAATACTAACGAATCTTTAATCAATAAAACCATTAAACACAATTACACTACAACAAATAAACTTGCCAAAAATAACACTAGCCAACCACCAAAAAATAAGAACTTGATACTATTTCACACTTGACTATTGAAAAAGACGCAACTATTGTGTTAATCATATGGAGGATTCAATGACAAGGTTAAAATTACACCAAACAACAATCCTAACATGTAGATTTCAATAAAGAGAGTATTTGATACTAGTAGACTATCACTTTAAAAAACAATTACCAAATTATACTACATTTGTCTCTCAAGGCAAAAGACGTGAATGGATCAAAGTAAAGCCATGATTGAGGATTGTAACACTAACGATCAATTGAAAGATTCAAAAAATATTCAAAAACAGCAAAACAAGTAAGAGCACAAAGCTAACCATAAAAATTCCAAAAGACCAAAGTTTATTACCCTTGAGATGAAAGTTATCCAAAATGCAAAATACTAGAAGCAACACACATAAAAAGGCCCAAGTTTTTACAAAATGGCATATAAATTACATGCATAGGATAATTAAAGAAAGACGCATAATTCATGAAATTCCTAAGTTTCAGACATAGTCCAAAAGCCAAAATCGAGTTTGAATCCTAAACATCTTCAAAACAAAAGAAAACAAAACAATACCCTACAAATCATTCAAACCCAAATGTTATTTTTAATCACACAAAAGCACTGCATATCTGCATTATTAATGCTGAAAATAGAACAAAAAACAACAATGAGCAAGTGTACCTAGCTTCAAAATCTGCTCATCATAGCTTTTTAGAAACGCACCAAATCTGTTACAAAAATAATTTTATTGGGTCTGCATGTTTCTCTAATATTCCAAGTTTAACAAAGTTAAAAAAGATTAAAGCCCAAAAACAAAACCCCTAGTTGTTCTACATTATTCCACACCCGAATCCACTGTATGCCAACCCCATACCTTTTGTTGACCAAAAACACAGAAACAACACTAAATAAAAATACCCACTTCATAGATCTCCATTTTCACCAAAAATCCAAATTTTTCAAACAAACAAAATAAAAAATTTGTCAAATATAATTCCAAACGGATGGGTATATTTTTTGGCCAACTGATAAGCTCTGCAGAAAAAATAACAGACTTCAAGAAAATAAAAATACAGAAAGGAGTAGATATTCTAGAAAAGTAGCAAAACAAAAATCATACTTTCATGCTCGGTAAAAGGAGAAATCAATGGGTATGAGAGAGAAAGTACCTTCAAACAAATAAGCTAAAAGCAGCTGGAAGCGTGGAACCAAATCAGACCCAAATCGTGTAGGCTCCAATACCCTACCCAAAATCTCATCCACCTCGGCTTAGATATGCTACCAAACATATCTGATATCACCTTGGCCAAGATGTGTATGTAAGAATTTGGCACCAGTTGGGCGAACCCAACACCCAAAAACCCTAGGATGGTCACTATGAAAATGTGAAGAGGGAATCGAACCCCCTTCTCAAGGATGGTCACAGGGACGACCGTCCAACTTTCTGGTCATTGGTACATTTTCTCACCGGATCTTGGAGCCCTAATCATATGAGTATCCGGAATGTGATATCGAGTTCGAATCCTCTTCAGATCAATCTCAGTAACGGTAAAAGGAGTGTTGGCATGTGAGAAACGTTCTGTACTCCTATAGTATTCAGAAGGAGTTTTGCGGGTTTTTGGAGGTGGGTTCTTGCTGGTCTTCGTACTTTTGGGATTGGAACTAGAGGCCACCTCTTTACCAGGGCTGGGATTTGGGGGAACGGTGGTGATCGGAGTGGCAAGTATAGGTGAATCTTGCTGGCACCGTCAGTGATTGCTAATAAGCTTCAGTATGGCTGACAAAGAAAATTCTTAGTGTGTGTTTTAGTGTGTGAAAGAATGAGAGGAGATTATTTTTGGTATTGGGATGGGATGAAAGTTAACCAAAATGCAAAATACTAGAAAGCAAGACATATAAACAAGCCCAAGTTTTTACTTCCACTAAATAAATAAAGGTAAACCCAATCCTAAGTTTCTGCTACAACTAACTAAATTAGTAAATGGCACATAAATTACAGGATAATTAACTGAAGACACATAATTCATGTCTAAGTTACAGATATAATTGAGTTTCAATCAAAAACATCTTCAAAACAAAAGAAAACAAAACAATAACCGTCAAATCATTCAACCCCAAAATTTACTTTTTCTAACACATGTACTTGCATATCTGCATTCTTAAGTCTGAAATAGAATAATAAATAATGAGTCAGTGTACCTAGCTTCAAAATGTGCTCTACTCGACTTTTTTAGAAACCCCTTTTGTTGGGTCGTGATATTTCTCTATTGGTAGAATGAATTGGTCTTACTTGTTTAGTTAGTCCATTGGGTCTTTACTATTGGGTATTAATGTCATTGGGCCCAGTTACCATCTTGTTCCTTTCCAAATCTTTATAAAACCGGATCGGGTGATTGGGTTGACCCATTAGATATTTAATATCTTCATCTTTATTGAAAATGATGAAAAAACATGATAGTTATTTGTTATAGCTGCCGTGCATTAATGTGGATGGGATTATAGCCGTAGGTGGCATAAGCGATGGAAAAAAGGTGGCAAATTTTGCATGCGATCGGTGAGAGATCAGCGAGGTAAGTAGGGGAACGTAATGGGACTGACGATGGGTGGCATGGTAAACAAGGTGCGAGAGTATAACATGCATGAGGAAGTCTTCACAAACAGGTACGTCAACACACATTCAACTGATTATTATCTTTCTCAATACACTAGAGATTATATCCTCCATTGTTAACCCTTGTGAACACCGATACTGACTCTCACGCCTGAGTTATCCCCTGACGGTCGAAGCCGTCAACCTTTTGGTGTTTATCGTGTTTACTGTGCAGGATCAGGGCGTCTTACGTGATTGGGACATGGCAAAAGATCTTGGCGTTAACATTGGCGCTAGAAGGAGGGGAGTTCTAGTGTCATTGAGTTTTCAATCACATTCATTAAGCCTACTTCAGAAGATGGTGAGGAGTAGAGATAATATGCCAGAGGGGCAAGCGATGGCTGTGAGCTCATCATTGCCTCGTGTTTCAGTAAAGGATCGTCTGGGTCCTTCTAAAAGTGCTCACGATAATACGGCATCTAAGCACGAATCAGGGAGTCCTCGTCCGAAGACTCATGGCGGAGCTAGATGGAGGTTGGTCTTTGATGCAGATAAGGAGCGTGATCATGGTCGAAGGCGGGTAGAAGGTTCACCGTCTAGAACTCGTCACCAAAGTGGCCAGGATGACAGGGCTTCCAAGTTGGCAAAAATGGCAGAAGAGGCAGATAAGGCTTTAGATGTTCTTCTAAAGCAGAGGGAAGATATAGCAGAGCAAATGTTTTGGTTCTTTAAGTTAAGAGCGAAGCATCAGTCATATTCAATCCGAAAGAGCGAAGCAGGCATAAGGAGGTACAAAGGCGAGAGAGGGAAGGGCGAGAGCTGCTGTACATGTGTCTCGAGATCGTTCTCATGACCGAAGGAGATCGAGGAGCAGAACTCCCATAGCTTCAAAAAAGGCACTTATTGTCATTGGTTCTCGACGATCGAGGGCGACGACGGCGCGAATGAAGCGGTCGAGGAAGTTGTGCGGAAACTAGGAAGAGAGAGCATCAGCGTGAACATTCTCGTCATGAGGATAGAGTTGCACGTTGAAGTAGATCCAGAAGTCCAATAAAGGTAGTGGGGTCAGCTGGAGGAGGTCGATCCACTCAAAAGCAGAACGTCATTCAGGAGAAAGAAGTCTCCTCGCAGCCAGAAGGTGTGGATTTTCTGGTGAAAGAATTGAAGGAGCTCAGGAAGCAGTTGGCTGAGGTACAACAGGTGAAGGATACTCCGGGAAAGAAGGCATCCCCATTTTCCTCGGACATTCTTAAGGAGAAAGCGGACATCACGAAGTTGTCTCGCGTGGAGATTACGATGGGTGCGGAGACCCTTATGACCATAGCGAGCATTCAATAGGTTGATGGACTATTACGACTTTCACCGATCTTTGTCCAAGTGCCATACGTTTGTTACAACGTTAAGGAAGGATGTGAGGCAATGGATGGGGACTTTGCCAATGATTGATATCCTCTTGGGTGAGAGCTTTGCGATAAGTTCCATCTTCGCTTTAGAGCAACAGGAGAAGAGAGGAAGCTATAGGCTCTTTAGCACCAGTCAGACGGTTCTGCAGCGAGTCCTTGGGCGAGATGTGAAGAGGTTGAGGAGAAGCGATCGGCGGTGTCAGGCCTTAATGATCTTGGTGTGGGCTGTTCCATAATGGATTAGATCTGGTGAAGTCAGAAGTTGGTGAAGAAGTTGATGTTCCACCATCAGAAGAGCTTAGCAGAAGCTTTCGACAAAACAGAAGGCTATATCGTAGTGGTGGAGGCTATGATCAGCCTGAAACGTCCTTCTTCGGACCAGATAAAAGAGGCCGATGCTCCTAAAGTTGAAGGCGATCAGAAGAAGGGGGAGGATATAATGATCGGTCAGAGGGAAGTTCGAAGAAGTACAACAACCCTTGGTGACAGGGAAGTAATCGTCCACCTGCTCCTATCCCGAAGGTGAATAAGGTTTACACCAAACTGAATACGGATAGGTCGGTGATTTTGGACCAGATCAGGAACCAGCCATTCTTTGAGCCACCTCGTGATAACTATAAGAAAGGACAGGGCAACTCTCGGAAATATTGTGGCTATCATCAAGCCGCAGGTCATAACACTAATGAGTGTTGCAATCTGAAGGACTTTGTGGAGAGTTAGATTCAAAGTGGTTTGCTGGTTCAGTATGTGGCCGGGAGGGACCAACAAGACCAGCAGAATGTCGACCATACTATTCAGACGGTTCAAACGGTTCCACCCGTCCAGAATGTTCCAACACCACCACCGACGCACGTCGTTGATGTAATAACCGGTGGGACAGCAGGAAAATTGGTAGGGAAGAAGAGGAGGGGTTACCTAGATTCGGTTATGTCCGTAGAGGGTGCTCCCCCGAAGACTGACAGACCATTTTCGGGAACAACTATATCTTTCAGTGATGCTGATTATCCTTCGGAGCCCATCGAACCCCATGAAGGAGCCTTGGTGATCACAGCACAAGTGGGTTCGGTAGACATGAAGCGAATGATGATTGATAACGGGTCTTCCGTTGATATTCTATATGCCCATGCTTATCAGAGGATGCATCTTGATGGGCAAAAGATGGAGGTCGGGCAGAAAGCTCCCCTATATGGCTTCAGCAACGATCCAGTCAAAGTTGCAGGCACTATTGAACTCCCAGTGTTCTTCGGCACAGCTCCTCAGTAGGTAGAAATAACCTGTAAATTTTATATTGTGTATGTAGATTCGGCTTACAACGCCATATTGGGACGACCTACCTTGACTGCTCTCCAAGCAGTGACCTCCATTCCTGACTTCAAGATCAAGTTTCCAACGGCACACGGAGTTGGAGAGGTGGCAGAGGACTTGGATCTGGCCCGGCGCTATTATCGGAATGCTGTTATTTCCTCGGGAGTAGGGGTCAGTAAGCAGAAGCAAACTATGGCAATTGAGATCGAGCCCTTCACTGAAAGTAGTTCGGAGCCATTGGTTTTCCCTGCAGGAGAAACGGAGGAGATTGAGCTGGACCTGGGAAAGAAAGACAAAATAGTGAAGATTGGTTCGGGTCTTCCGGAACCTATTCAGACAAACCTTATGGAACTTCTTCGCTGCTATGCAGATATCTTCTCATGGGAGCCACAAGACATGCCTGGAATTAGCCGGAAGATTGCCGAACACCGAATAGATGTGGATCCATCAAAGAAGCCAGTTTGACAAAAAAGGCGGATCTTTGCACCTGAGCGACAGAGGATCATTGATGAAGAGATCGCGAAGATGATAGCTGCTAACTTCATCTTTGAGCTCGATTATCCGGAGTGGATGGCCAATGTAGTGTTGGTGCAAAAGTAGAACGGGAAATGGCGAGTTTGCATCGACTATACTGACCTGAACAAATCTTGTCCGAAGGACTTCTATCCTCTGCCCCATATCGATCAGCTCATCGATGCCACTTCGGGGTATGCACTACTAAGCTTTATGGATGCTTTTTCAGGTTATCATCAAATTTCCATGTGCAAGGAGGACATTCCAAAGATAGCATTCATTACGCACCGTTTGGTGTATGCATATAAGAAGATGACCTTTGGCCTAATAAATCTTTGGAGCCCTTTACGGAAAATGATGAACTTCATCTTGAGAGGCGAAATTTGGGGAGGAACATGGAAGTGTACGTGGACGATATGATCGTGAAGAGCATGCATGTTCAAAAGCACTTGGATGATCTGGAGGAGTGCTTTCAGACTGTCCGACATCACAAGTTGAGGCTCAATCCGGCAAAATGCACATTCGGGCTCGGTGAAGGGAAGTTCCTAGGTTATCTGGTCAGTCAGAGGGGTATTGAGGCCAATCCGGAGAAGATCCAGGCTATTCTCGACATGAAGACTCCTCAGTCGTTCAAAGACGTTCAACGTATGACTGGTAGGATTGCAGCTTTGAGGAGGTTCATGTCCAAATCTGCAGAAAGATGCTTACAATTCTTCGATACACTGAAGGGACCAAAGAATGCAAAGACATTCCAGTGGACTTCGGAGTGTGAAGACGTCTTCCGAGGCATAAAAATCTATTTGTCTTCGACTCCTTTATTGGTGAAGCCTGCTCCATCTGAGACCTTGTATTTATATCTGGCAGCTAGTTCGTTGGCAGTGGAAGCTGTTTTGGTTCGGGAAGCAGGGGGAAGCAACATCCGGTTTATTATGTCAGTCATGTCCTAAGGGATCTTTGAAAGCAGTGCGAATATTGAAAAAATTTAATTTTCTTTGATAATTTCTAATCGAAAGCTTGCGCAATATTTTCAAAGGTCAACTCACGGTCGCCTACACTGCGGATCAACCATTGAAGAAGGTGATGAGCAAACCGGAGGTTTGGGGAGATTAAGCAGCGTGGACAATGGAATTATCCCAATTTTTATTGAATATCATCCCGAACCGCTATCAAAGGTCAAGCCTTGGCAGATTTCATGGTGGAATGTTTGTTCTCCAAAGCGAGATGTTGGTTGCCGGCGGAGACGTCCGTCGGCGGTTGTAGTTCTTCAAAGAAGACAGAATTCATGGGACGATGTATGCGAGATGGATCCTCTCTGCGTATATGTCGATAGAGGCGAGGATCATTTGACAAGTCCGGAGGGGCTCAAGGTGCAGCAGGCCATCCGATTTGGGTTCAGAGCAATAAACAACGAGGCCAAATATGAAGCAGTGCTAGCAGGAGTCCGAATGGCGAAGAGTCTAGAAGTTCAGAAGCTGATCATTTACAGTGACTCTCAGTTGGTCGTCAAGCAGTTATCAGGAGATTATGAAGCTCGTGGGACAAGGATGATCAAGTATTTGGCGAGTTGAAAGACCAAACTTGATATTTCGTCTCTTATGAGTTTCAGGGCATAGAACGTAACGATAATTCCATTGCCGATGCATTGTCAAAACTGGCCACTATGGATGTTGTCGTTTTCAATGGGTCTATTTATTTGGAGGTTTTGCAGCAGCCGAGTATCCAGCATGAAGCGGTGATGTGAATCGAGCGATCTAACTGCTGGATGACTCCCTACATCGAATATTTGGCAGATAGCGTCCTTCCTTCGGATCAGATGCTGCCAAAGAAGATCAAGTACAAAAGTGCCAATTTCGTTCTTATTGATGGGGATCTTTATCGAAAAGCATTTTCGTCATCATTGCTCAAGTGTTTGGTCCCGACCGAAGCTGAATATGCTCTTCGGGAAGTTCACGAAGGTATCTGTGGTGACCATATGGCTGCTAAGTCATTAACCTACAAAGTACTTCGGCAGGGGTACTACTGACCTACGATCTTCAAGGAAGCTACGAAATATGTGAAGAAATGCGAGAAGTGCCATCTCAACAGTTCGATCCCACATCAGCCACCAGAAAAGCTATACTCGATCTTATCTCCTATACCCTTTGTTGTCTGGGGGGTAGATATATTGGGTTCGTTGCCAAAAGAGAAAGGTCAGGTCAGTTTCGTCATAGTGGCTATCGATTATATGACCAAGTGGGTAGAGGCGAAACCACTTCGGCTCATAACGGAGCAAGAGTGTTTGAAGTTCATGAAGGAGTCCGTAGTGTTTCGTTTTGGAATTCCTAAAGTGGTGATATCGGACAACGGACGCCAGTTTGTGGGATCAAAATTTGAAGGATTCTGAAAAAGTGGGGGTTCAAAGATAAGAAGACTTGATTGGCTCATCCACAATCGAATGGGCAAGTTGAAGTGACCAACGGATGACTCTTTGAATGGGATCAGCCTTGATGAATGAAGCTAAAGGAAGATGTCCAGAGGGCTACTTTCGTGGTGTTATGGGCTTATCGGACCACAGGGACTACCACGGGGATTCACCTTCAGATTGGCCTATGGTAATGCGATGCCTTAGTCCCAGTTAAGATTGGATCTCTAAGTCTTCGGGTCAGTCAATTCAAAGAGATCTACAACGATGAAGGACTGAAGGCCAACTTGGATCTGTTGAAAGAAGTCAGAGAAGTGGCTTTGATCAAGTTAGCAGCCTACCAGCGGAGAGTTGCCAAACACTACAATAAGGGGGTTAAGCTTCGCAGATTTGAATTGGGGGACTTCGTCCTCAGAGAAGTCGAAGCATCTACGCCTCAGAACATGGGAAAGCTGATGCCAAACTGAGAAGGACCGTATGAGGTGATCGAAGTACCAAAGCTAGGGACTTATCGGTTAAAGGCATTGGACGAATCCGAGATCAAGAACACTTGGCATGCGGGCAGGCTTCGGAAATACTTTCAATAGAAATCGAGTCAGTTTACCAGAAGTCTGTACATGATTGTTCACCATCAATAAAAGATTCACTTTTTCACAACTGATCTTCTTTCTATTTGTCCTAAGTTCATAATGGTGTAAGGAGGTATGGTCGGACTCGCTAGCCATTCAATGGCAACCTTTTTGTCAGGTGTGTCCTTATAAATTTTTCTTACTGCGAGTGGTGAGCAAATTTCATGGTCCTTAATGGTGTAAGGAGGTATGGTCGGACTCGCTGGCCATTCGATGGAAGCCTTTTTGTCAGGTTTGTCCTTATGAATTTGTCTTACCGCGAGTGGTAAGCAAATTTCATGGTCCTCAATGGTGTAAGGATGTATGGTCGGACTCGCTGGCCATTCGATGGCAGCCTTTTTTTCAGGTTGTCCTTATGAATTTGTCTTACCGCGAGTGATAAGCAAATTCCATGGTCCTCAATGGTGTAAGGAGGTATGGTCGGACTCGCTGGCCATTCAATGGCAGCCTTTTTATCATGTGTGTCCTTATGAATTTATCTTGCCACGAGTGGTGAGCAAATTCCATGGTCCTCAACGATGTAAGGAGGTATGGTCGAACTCGCTGGCCATTCGATGGCAGCCTTTTTGTCAAGTGTGTCCTTATGAATTTGTCTTACCGCGAGTGGTGAGCAAATTCCATGGTCCTCAACGGTGTAAGGAGGTATGGTCAGACTCGCTGGCCATTCGATGGCAGCCTTTTTGTCAGGTGTGTCCTTATATACTTGTTCTACCCCGAGTGGTGAATAAAATCATGATGGTGCGAGAAGAATCAGCCGAATTCACCTTATACATGACCTGCTTCACACTTCAGAAACGATAAGTATACATCACTTTATTCTGTTCAAGTGTTGAGTTCGGTTCATTCAGTTCAGTTCATTTAATTCAGTCCATTTCATTTCTTAACATTTATATACCTTATCTGATTCATGGCCTGAGTTAAGTTCATTCAAGTTCATTGATGCTGAATTATTGACAAGAAAAGTATTAGACAGAAGCCACGATAAAGAAATTTGAAGATTCGTTCATCTATTCATCCATAACATTAAAATAATTACATAAAATTAAAAATTTCTTGGTAAAGTTCTTAAAAACGACTTTCAAAAAGATAGATAATTTTCACATAAACCCTAAAAGGTTAGAACAAAGCAGTAATATCTTCAGGTGTTATCTTCGCCTTCGGAATCGAGTAAGGCCGGGTCTAGCTAAGCAGCAACCAATTTTTCCTTACCTCGCTCCCGACAGTCTTCGTACCCTTTTGAATACACCTTCAGGATTTTAGCATTAAGCTCATCAGATTCCCTATAATCCGTCTGTATCTGCGTACGCAGTTCTTCAATCAGAAGAGGTCCTCGTCCCTCGAGCATTTTTATTTTGTGACGAAGTTTATGGCACTTGGCCTTGTGTGCCTCCTTATCCTCTTGAGCTTTCGTCTGGACTTCACCACGCTGTATTGCCAAGCTTCGATGAGCTGTGACAATTTCCTCATTCTTGGTCTTCAAAGCCAGATTCTCCCCAACCAGGCCGACGTTCATGTCAGATAGTGCATGTTGGTTGGCCTTATTGGTGTTCAGCTCTTCTTTGATTACCTTCTGTTTGTCCTTCGATGCCTTCAGGGCTTCTTTGGCTTGAGCCAAGTCTCTCCAAAGACCTTCATTGGTGAGAAGGACGCCTTCGTGCTCACTTCTTTCTCGAGCCAGTGACGCCTTCAGCATGTTATTTTCTCTTTTCAACGCCTCCTCTTCGGCCTCAACATTCACATGTCTAGGACGTAAACGCCCGAAGACTGCATTTGTCTGTATATATTCAACAACATCCAATCAGTTTTAGATACTTAAACAAGAAGAGAAATGTATAAACCAAGAAAGCTATCACTTACCTTAGCCAAATAGCTCATTCCTTCGTCAAGCAGATCCTCGTCCGTATGATTACCGAATTGGTGATCGTCGGTGCCTCGAACGAAGGTATCAAAGAGTTGGAAGGGGAAATTAGTATTGAACCGAGGCCATAGGGTCGGTGACACCATAGCCTCGTTCTGATATCCCTGATCTGAAGGCCCGGGTCGTTCAGGTGATACCCTTGGTCATTCAGGAGATGGAATTGGTCGTCCAGGGGATGGTGACGGGTCCATATATATGGTTTCAGGGGATGGAGATCGCATTGGAATGGTTTCTCTTGGGGGTGATGGGGCCGAAGCCGAACTGGGATGACTATCAAAAGGGTGTTTCCGCTTCCGTGATAGTGTGGGCATAGTCTCGACTTGTTCTTCCCCGTCCAAAACTTGTATTTCTATAAGGGGGACAAAGGGCGGAATGGTTGAAGACTGAGGTACCCTAAGCTCTTCGGCTGTCAGGGGGGTAACTTTGGCCTTTAATTTTTTGACACTGAGAAGATTTCTTCGATCAGGACGATTGAGCAAACCTCCTCGAGGAGGGGCTAAGTTGTCGATTGGTTCAGTTTCTGGGGTAGGTTCAGAGGAATTTGGAAGGGGCGTTGATCGGGGCTTTCAGATGGCCCTCCTCTTCTGACTAAGATGAAGAGTCTCTTCTGGTATGGGAGGCTCATCATCTTCTGTCTCTTCTATCTGAGGCTCATCAGTATGTGTTTCGGGGATTGGATCGGCTTCTGGTGTAGTTTCTGGTGGTGGATTCTCAGCAGCTTCCAAAGATTTTCCGGATAGAAAATCTTCAAACTCCTTCACTTCTGAGAAACTCGGTCTGATCAAAGATACTGCATAAAGTAAACAACCCTATGTCAGAGTCCACATCATGAAAATTTTCAAATATTTATATGCAAAATAGACCGATACTTACATTTATGGTCATATAACCATGCTTGCTTCGAGAGAAGTCCATATTTCCACTCCTCCTTAGGAAAATTTTCAAAGAGTTCTATCATTTCAGCTTCGCGTTCTTCAGAAATATCTCCGAAGTCGGCAAAGATCTTCTCATCAGTGGCTCAGTTCGATAAAGAAGTGATTTCAGGTCCCTTGATGAAAAACCACTTCTCGTGCCATCACCTATTTCTCGAAGGAGTATTCACCAACGAACGCCTCTTGAACTTTTCTCCTGTCTTCGGGGAATGATTGATTAGGGCCTTGAACCCCTTCTCACTGGACTGGACGATCTTGTACACGGTGAATAAGAAGTCGATAGTAGGTTCGACGCCTAGCTCATGGCAGAAAGCAACAAAGGCAAATATGTGTATGTAAGAATTTGGCACCAGTTGGGCGAACCCAACACCCAAAAACCCTAGGATGGTCACTATGAAATGTGAAGAGGGAATCGAACCCCCTTCTCAAGGATGGTCACAGGGACGGCCGTCCAACTTTCTGGTCATTGGTACATTTTCTCACCAGATCTTGTAGCCCTAATCATGTGAGTATCCGGAATGTGATATCGAGTTCGAATCCTCTTAAGATCAATCTCAGTAACGGTAGAAGAAGTGTTGGCATGTGAGAAACGTTACGTACTCCTATAGTATTCGAGAAGGAGTTTTCTTTGGTTTTGGAGGTGGGTTCTTCTTTGGTCTTCGTACTTTTGGGATTGGGCCCGAGGCCACCTCTTTACTGTAAGTGGGATTTGGGGAGCAAGTGGTGATCGGAGTGGCAATGATGGGTGAATCTTGCTGGCACCGTCAGTGATTGCTAATAAGCTTCAGTATAGCTGACAAAGAAAATTCTTACTGTGTGTTTTAGTGTGTGAGAGAATGAGAGGAGATTATTTTTGGTATTGGGATGGGATGAAAGTTAACCAAAATGCAAAATACTAGAAAGCAAGACATATAAACAAGCCCAAGTTTTTACTTCCACTAAATAAATAAAGGTAAACCCAATCCTAAGTTTCTGCTACAACTAACTAAATAAGTAAATGGCACATAAATTACAGGATAATTAACTGAAGACACATAATTCATGTCTAAGTTACAGATATAATTGAGTTTCAATCAAAAACATCTTCAAAACAAAAGAAAACAAAACAATAACCGTCAAATCATTCAACCCCAAAATTTACTTTTTCTAACACATGCACTTGCATATCTGCATTCTTAAGTCTGAAATAGAACAATAAACAATGAGTCAGTGTACCTAGCTTCAAAATGTGCTCTACTCAGCTTTTTAGAAACCCACTTGTTAGGTCATGATATTTTTTCTATTGGGCCGAATGAATTGGGCTTACTTGTTTAGTTAGTCCATTGGGTCTTTACTATTGGGTATTAATGTCATTGGGCCCAGTTACCATCTCGTTCCTTTCCAAATCTTTATAAAACCGGATCGGGTCAGTGGGTTGACCCATTAGATATTTTAATATCTTCATCTTTGATCGGTAATGATGAAAAAGCATGATAGTTGACTGTTGTAACTGCCTTGCATTAATGTGGATGGGATTATAGCCAGACGACGGCATAAACAGTGGAGAAAAGGTGACAGACTTCATGAAGTCGGCAGAGATCACTGAGGAGTAGGGGCTGTGTCAGACGACATTGGGTGGCACGGTAAACCGGGTCTGAGAGTATAACATAGCAAAGAAGTCTTCACAAACAGGTACGTCAACACATATTCAACTGATTATTATCTTTCTCAATACACTAGAGATTATATCCTCCATTGTTAACCCTTGTGAACACCGATACTGACTCTCACGCCTGAGCTATCCCCCGACGGTCGAAGCCGTCAAGCTTTTGGTGTTTATCGTGTTTACTGTGCAGGATCAGGGCGTCTTACGTGATTGGGACGTGGCAGAAGATCTTGGCGTTAACACCACCAAATTTGTTACAAACACTATTTTATTGAGTCTGCTTGTTTCTTTGATATTGCAAGTTTAAGAAATTTGAAAAGATTTAAGCCCAAATAACAAAACCCCCATCTCTTCTACTTTACTCCACAGCCCGAATCCAGTATACCAACCCCCATGCATTTTACCAACCAAAATCACAAAAAACAACACTAAACAAAAATACCCGCTTCATAGACCTCCATTTTCACCAAACAATCCAATTCTTTTAAACAAACAAAATAAAAAAACAAGACTTCAAGAAAATAAATTACAGAAAGGAGTAGATATTCGAAAAAAGTTGCAACAAAAATCATTCTTCCATGCTCTGTAAAAAGGAGACATCAATAGGTATGAGACAGGGTGCAGCTCGAGGTTGAGGGAGAGAGTAAAGTAGTATGACTGAAGACATAAACTAGAGGATATATTATCAAAAAATGTTAAAATATTAAAAATAATGCAAAATGAAGCAAAACATTACAGAGCATAAAATAAAGAAACTAAACTCAATCCTATGTTTTTGATGCCACTAACTAAATAAAGAAAGGGCACATAAATTACATGAATATAATACTCAAGAAAACCACATAATTCATGAATAATCTAAGTTCCAGGCAAAGTTGGACGCTGAAATTGAGTTTCAATCCCAAACAAAAACTTTTTAGTAAACAAGAAAGTTAAAAACCTAATAAAATGGTGCTTCTAATAGACCCAATATTCCAAAGTTTAAGAAAGTTAAAAAGATTTAAGCTTTCTTGTTTACAGACCCAATATTCCAAGTTTAAAAAAGTTTAAAAGATTTAAGATTTTCTTAAACTTGGAATATTGGGTCTGTTACAAACACCATTTTATGGTATTCCAGGTTTAAGAAAGTTAAAAAGATTGAGGCCGAAAAAACAAAACCTCTAGTTGTTCTACTTTACTCCATACCCCGTATCCACTGTATACGAACTCCCATTCATTTTGCTAACCAAAAACACAAAACCAACACAACAAAAATACCCACTACATTGAGATCTCCATTTTCACCAAACAACCCAATTTTTTGTTAACAAACAAAATAAAAATTTGCTGACCAAAATTACAAAAAACAACACAAAACGAAAATACCCACTTCATAGAGATCTCCATTTTCACCAAACAATTCAATTTTTTTAAAACAAACAAAATAAAAATTCTGTTAAATATAACTCCAAATGGGTGGGTATATTTTCCGTCCTTGTGATAAGCTTTGCAAAAAAAAGAACAAAGATTTCAAGAAAATAAAATTACAAAAAAGAGTACATATTAAAGAAAAGTTGCGAAAAAAATTTGTAATTTCATGCTCTGTAAACAGGAGACATCAGTGGGTATGAGAGAGAGTGCATAGAGGTTGAGGGAATGTGAAATCTGTACCTTCGAACAAAGCGGGTTAAGCAGATGGAAGAGTGGAACCAAATCAGACCCAAATCGTGTAGTCGTAAAATATTAGGGTGTCGAAGATGGCTTTGTATCTCAACTTCTCGGCTAAGCTGATGTTCTACCTGAGACTGTTTTAGTTGGTTCTTAAAAAGAACCTTCAGCGCGACTATATGATTGCTCTGTTACAAGAAAAACATTGGAATCTTACTTGGCCATTTTATAAATTAATTTCATTAAGTATATTGGTTTGGTGAAAATCTTAATTGGGTTGTTTGGTGAAAATGAAGATATGATGGTTGAAAATAGAAAGACAAAGAAGTGTTTTAAGTCTAGAGGAAAAAATATAGTAGAGGCACACGGACAAGACTGAAGTGTTTTAAGTTTGGAGGGAAAAATTTAGTAAAGAGGGACACGCGGACAAGACTGAAGCCTGCCACAAAGTACAACAAAGTGGCCGTGCATGTCCTTATCCTAGACTAGTAGAGTATTGCCAAATGAATGGATGAGTCCCACTGTTTGACCTTTTTTAAAGAAACAAAAGAGAGTAGAAGGAGGAGAGTAGACATTCAGTTGGAGTCAGATGTTCGTGCCTAAATTAGATTAAAATTCAAAAAATATTACATTATTTAAAGATTTTTTTCAACTTAAAATAATTTACAATCATACATAATAATTATCATAATTTACCACGGATCCGGTTAGTATAAAATTTATTTTTTGATAAATTGGTCAATTGACTAATAGAATGCTGACACACATAGAGCCTCGCCTATATGTCAGTATTATATTGGCCAATTGACCAACTTACCCAAAAATAAACTTCATGCTAACCACTTCCATTCACCACACTACCACAATAATTAATTTTCCTTTAAAAATAGATATCCAAAAATCTAAACATATACAAAACTTACAAATTATCAATAACAGTTTTCATAAATCACCACACTACTACAATAACAATTATTATTATTATTATTATTATTATTATTATTATTATTATTATTATTATTATTATTATTATTATTATTATTATTATTATTATTATTATTATTATCATAATTATTATTATAATTATTACTCTTATTATTATTATTATTACTATTATATAATAATAATAATAATAATAATAAATTATTATTATTATTATTATTGTTATTGTTATTACTATTATCATAATAATTATTATTATTATTATTATTATTATTATTATTATTATTATTATATTATAATTATTATTATTATTATTATTAATATTATTATTACTATTAATATTATTATTATTATTATTACTATTATTATTATTAATTATTATTATTACTATTATAATTATTTATATTCTTATAATTATTATTAATTATTTTTATTTTTATTATTATTATTATAATTAATAATTATTATTAATATTATTATAATTACTATTATCTTTGTGACACCCCCAAAATAGGTATACACCACCCATTCTGAGTTGTCAACACACGGTACAGAAACAACTACAACTTTATTATTACAACAGTAGAACTGTGAGTTTAAATACAGATATTATCATCTAAACAATATCCACATACAAATAAATCCTCATCATAATTATTGATACATTATTTTATAAAAATGGTGAGGACTACTAAACAACTCTCTAACACCATCATTCCATATTTTCGACTGCATTTTCATATATTCTCGCCTCCCGAGAAGAAAAATGGAAAAAAAAAAGGGTGAGCTCAACTAGCTCAAGAAGAATATTATGACTAAGATAATATACAACAAATTATCGTTAGTCTCCAACAGGAAAAAAATCTAATAGAATACAATAGACAACCAATTTTAAATCAACAACTGCAATGAAACGATAATTCATTAGAAGAGTTAAGTAGAGAATGCAAACTACTATCTTCTATATATGAATTTAAAAGTTCATCGTCGATATTTTATCCATGTAACATCAATCAATATATATCCGAATCAAATATATTCATCGCACTACTACTGTGCCAAGGACATTCACCGATTGGTCATGTTTCATCTAAACACTGCTCATCTTTGCACTACTGGCCAAAGATATTCATCGAAATCATTCATCTTTTGCACCACAGCCAAAGATATTCATCGAAATCATTCATCTTTGCACTACAGGCCAAAGATATTCATCAGAAATCATTCATCTTTGCACTACAGGCCAAAGATGTTCAACAATATCATCATTTAAGACTGAGGATGATGAAAGATATTTTTTAAAGAAACGAATCCAGTGAAACAAAATGACAAGGATTAAGGATTAAGGATTCGTACTTTATTTTATCCATGTCCAAAAATACCTCAAAAATAATCATAGTGGTGTAAAATTCAAGAATGATCAAAACATAGATACAATCAAAGCTAGTATCCAGAATAGATATTTTGGACGAAAAGAAAAATTTTCATTTTTCGATGAATAGTGTCGTATTCGTGAATAAGATCAGATATCGTGAAAGTAAGGTCGATACGTGAATAGTAACTCGAGACACCAAAAGATAGAAATTTTACAAAAAACATCTTCACGCTTCGTGAATAAGACTTGTGAATAAGTAACTCGTGAATAAGAACTCATGAATAAAGAACTCATGAATAGTAACCCGACATAAAAAGTTCCAAATTTGATAAAAGCTTGGATCAATATTTCAAAGATAATGATATTGAAGAAATAATATCATCACGAAAAAAAATTAATATCCCTTACCTCGAAAGACAAGATTTTAGTTAAAACACCTGGGATATAGGCTATGACTTGAACTTGCAATCAGTATATCAACACTCAAAGTATACTCACAAGAATACGCTCAAAATATCGAGAGAGAAATAGAGAGAAAACTTCAGTTTTTGGTGTGATTTTCAATTCTAACCTAAGCTCCCTATTTATAGGAAAATGCTTAGAACACCAAAGTAAAAAATTGAATATAATAATATTATTTATAAACAAAATTCCTTAGCCCACACTTTTGGTCTAGACATCTGAACTCAACTGATTTCCATCCTTAATATGTTCCTCTCAAATGGTAAAAACGTTTTTCTTCAAAATAATAATTAAAACTTCGAAAAATCAATTATTTCGGAACTCCGGAACTTCAATAATTCACAATAAATAGCCATTTTATCAGAAAATTCGAATCTCGCAAATTTTTATAGAAAATTCAATTCTCTACAACTTTGCAAAAGAAAGTTTTTCCAAATTCCAAACAAAAAATGACCAAAATCCACAAACAGGCAATTTTACAGTCTATAATCAATTTTCGGTCAAGAAATGGGTCCACCAACACACAAAACATGTGTTAAACATTTAATCCAACAAAAATACTCTTCCTCCTCATATACTCATATATCCCACATTCGTTGTAAAAATATCATCATTATTATATTATTAAAATATAATAATATATATATTTAAATGAATTATTTTATCAGAAAAAGATAAAATTTTAATTTTCAACAATTGTCACATTAAAAATTTTCTCCATCTATATCCACATAAAATAAATATTTTCCTCACCATATGAATCAATAATTAATTATTCACAAATAATATTACGAGAATCACAATATCGACAACTGCACAGCCTCAGGAAGAGGGGCTTTCCAATAAGAATTTCTCTTGGCGCCAAGCAATTAGGTGACCAAACCTCTCCTTAGATGTAACTTTCTAGACATTGCCAATAATGTTATCTAATAATATTAGGATAATATAAATTATTGTCTCGATAATAGAAAATATTGTGTAATCGATAATTATTAAAACAACAATAATACAAAATATCACCACAACAATTATTGAACCAATAAAATATCGAATAAAAGAATTATGTAACCATTATTGAGTAGTGCCTTCTTACGTAAGAGTCAATAATTGGTGCAATCTGAGTGTCAATCTTCTGCAAGAACACGCGTATTCGTGTTTTAACCACCGAAAGTATTCCAACAATGTAAATCAGTAATAACTACGCCGTTATTTTTAAACAACTTATATTTGTCGTTTTCTTCCTCCAATCGCTTTCCGTTATGGGGCCCACACATGGTCGCTACTAGTAGTAATACGAATATTCCACAAAGACGAATATTCCACGACCAAATGAATATTCCCCGACAATAATGAATATTTTATAACCACTTGCTTATTTTGTAAAATTTGCGCATTTTACCCATAACTAACCACATTAATCAAATCAACCCTTACTATTTCAAAATAATAAATAAAAGAAATTCCATTTTATTTATAAAAAAATTCTGGGTCTTACAATTATTATTATAATTATTATTTTATTATTATTATTATTATTATTATTATTGATGCCATCGTACGAATATTCCCTGTTAAAACGAATATTCCCCGACCAATAGAATATTATATAACAACTTGTTTACTTTGTAAAATTTATAAATATTACACACAACTATAATATTATATCAAATTCACACACTAATATTCAAAAAAATATTTTGAGAAATTTAAATTTTTATTCATAAAATTTTGGGTCTCACAAAAGGGGCGTAGTTTCAGGTTTCAGTCTTTAAAGTCTTTTCCAAAATGACACTGTTTAAATAATAAAACTAATTTAAATAAATTTTGTCCAAAAAATTATATACAAAGACTCAGACCCACGAACCTCGAGCTAGGTCGGTCGGCGGTGGTGGCGCACATATGGTTTCAAACCAAACTTTGGCTCGGTTCTCACCCTTCCACAAAAGTGGGGTGTGCATTGGGACCTAAAATCAATAGCAATTTTTTAGGACTAAGGATAATTTATTATGCATTATCTTAGTCATAATATTATTACTGGGCTAGTTGAGCTCATCCATTTCTTTTTTGTTCCATTTTTCTTCTGAGGAGACGAGAATATAGCGAGGACTAGTCGGGGTGTAGAGTGATGGTTCAAGACAGTTGTTATAGCAGTCCTCACTATTTTATAAAATGGGATATCAATAAGTATAATGAGGACTTTATTTGAGTTTGGATATTGTCTAGAAGACAATATTGTATTAAAACTCACAGCATGTGTGTTGTCATATTTTGCACGATAGTTGTATTATTAAAGTTTGTATTTGATTTTTTGTACCATGTATTTGGAAACTCATAATGGGTTGTGTAGACCTATTTTGGGGGAGTCACAATTGCCACAATAATTGTTGCATAGTATCTCTCATATTATTGATTCAATTATTATCATAATATCTTCTGCACAATATTTTATATTATTAAATCAATAATTGAGACTACAAAGTTATTCATATTATTATTTGCATTATTGAAGATGTCTAGAAAGTTTTATCAAGAAAATAGATTTGGTAACCTAATTGCGCACGCCAATAGGGAGAAATCCATATCGGAAAGCCCCTTCTTTCTTGGGAATGATCTGGTTGTTAATATTGTTAGTTATAATACTAATGATGAATAAGTTCGTGTTGATTAAAGATGTTTGTTCATTTAATTTTCTTTAATTCTTCCGTGACCCAATTACCCTCAAAGGAGGTAATTACGTGATTGACTGGTTTTCTTATTATTAACCAAAAGGGTAATTTATCAGATAAATGAGTAATTAAATGTTATTAGTTCACATGCAAATAACTATTTATTCACATTCATGGAACTATTTTAAAAAACAATTTCAGTTGTATTTAAATTTTATGAAAGCATTAAACTAATATTTATACATCATTATTCCATGTTTAAAATTTTATAAAAAAAATACAGAACATATAAACTAAATTTAATGATATGTGAATTTGTCATTCCTTATAATGTACTTAGGATATTCAAAAAGAAACAAATTTTTATCTCTAAAAACGATAAATAACATATTTTCATGACATCTTTAATAAGAAATATGATATTCTCAGTTTAAAAAAATCAGATTAAAGAAATTATTTATATCTATGAAAATTTATAATGCTTTTCGAATATGCAATTTTCAAGTTCTTAAATCTCAAAATCAGAATTTCTAATAAATGTATGTGTTAATTATCTTTGATTACAATATATATTTCGAAAATTAAAAAAGAATACAATCTATTTATATTATTTAATTTTTTAAAATAGAAAATTAATACCCACTTTCTAAAAATTTTCTTAAAATTATCTACAAAATATTATTAATTATGAAATTAATATTATATTTTGGAATCAAGGTTGTGTGTATATATACTTCTTATGTTTCAAAATTAGAGATTTTTTTTATATTTTAAAAATTAGATTTTTTTTATTATTTATTTTACTATAAAATTCTCAATATGTCATTACTTTATTCTAGGCATATTAAGTATTATGCTACAATTACTTACATTCTCTACTAATGTTAAAAAACAAGCCTCGAGAATTTGTGTTTAAAAAATGTATCTATAATACTGATTTTGAGAAAGTCTCTAGTAGTAGGTAATTATAATTAAAGGATCAATAGGGTAATTTAATTAATTATGGTAGGAGACTCATAAGATTGACCAACATAGTAAGCTTAAATTTTGAAATATGAAATTTCTGAAATCATGATTAAATTATGTATATGGATGTTTTTATGCAAGTGTTTCATAAGCATGCTAGCATAGACAACGAATCAAAAGAAATATTCTAAATTTTTTCTCACTTAAACTATAAACTGCTTATGAAATAATAAAGACTTGAACACTTAGAATGCTTTGATGATTTGAATGAATTAAATAGTTGCCCCTCCTATCTATTAATAGAAGAAACTAGTGACCCTTCAGAAGAGACATAACCCCATAAAAAAATATTATTTAATCAAAACAACGTAGTTTTAAGGCTTAACAAAAAAATCATGTCCATTCAGACCACTAAACGACATAGTTTCAGGGTTCCGTTCATGGAGATAGTATTTCCCAAAATAACACTGTTTAAATAATAAAACTAATTTAAATAAATTTTGTCCAAAAAAATATATACAAGGACTCAGACCCACGAAATTCGAGCTAGGTCGGTCAGCGGTGGTGGCGCACATGTGGTTTCAAACCAAACTTTTGCTCGGTTCTCACCCTTTCACAAAAGTGGGGTGTGCATTGGAACCTAAAATCAATAGCAATTTTTTAGGACTAAGGATAATTTATTATGTATTATCTTAGTCATAATATTATTACTGGGCTAGTTGAGCTCATCCATTTCTTTTTTGTTCTATTTTTCTTCTGAGAAGACGAGAATATAGCGGGGACTAGTCGGGGTGTGGAGTGATGGTTCAAGACAGTTGTTATAGCAGTCCTCACTATTTTATAAAATGGGATATCAATAAGTATAATGAGGACTTTATTTGAGTTTGGATATTGTCTAGAAGACAATATTGTATTAAAACTCACAACATGTGTGTTGTCATATTTTGCACGACAGTTGTATTATTGAAGTTTGTATTTGGTTTTTTGTACCATGTATTTGGAGACTCAATATGGGTTCTGTGGACCTATTTTGGGGGAGTCACAATTGCCACAATAATTGTTGCATAGTATCTCTCATATTATTGATTCAATTATTGTCATAGTATCTTCTGAACAATATTTTATATTATTAAATCAATAATTGAGACTACAAATTTATTCATATTATTATTTGTATTATTGAAGATGTCTAGAAAGTTTTATCGAGAAAATAGATTTGGTAACCTAATTGCGCGCGCCAATAGGGATAAATCCATATCGGAAAGCCCCTTCTTTCTTGGGAATGATCTGGTTGTTAATATTATTAGTTATAATACTAATGATGAATAAGTTCATGTTGATTAAAGATGTTTGTTCATTTAGTTTTCTTTAATTATTCTGTGACCCAATTACCCTCAAAGGAGGTAATTACGTGATTGACTGGTTTTGTTATTATTAACCAAAAGGGTAATTTATCAGATAAATGAGTAATTAAATGTTATTAGTTCACATGCAAATAATTATTTATTCACATTCATGGAACTATTGGTTCACATGCATGTACTATTAGGGGAGGTTGTGCAAGATTGATAATACTTGAAGGACTAAATTAAAAATAGAAGCAAAGATGAAAGTACTAAACTGTAATAATTCGAGCCCCTAAACGTGCAATTGTCGAAACTATGTTTTTCTATAAATAGAAACTCATTTTTTCTTTCATTCTCACCAATTCACTAAGACTCACAAGATCAACTATAGAGCGAGAAATTATAGAGAGAAAGAAGAAGAGTATTCTGCTACTTCACTATTGCAGTATCCAGTCTTCTACTAAGGTAAGGAATATTATTTTTGTTCAATATTCGTATGAAATAATATTTTCTTTCATACTCTGTAGTATGTAAGTAATATTATTTCGTTTCGTATTCCTAAATCTCTCTTCTCATAATTCATGCATTAATTCTCTATATATATATATATATATTATATATATTTAATTAGTACCATAATCAATATATATATATATATATATAATGGATGGATAAAAAAAGTTCATGTACATATAATTATTCTAAATTGATAATCCATACATTTTAAAAAACAATTTTAGTTGTATTTAAATTTTATAAAAGCATTAAACTAATATTTATACATCATTATTCCATGTTTAAAATTTTATAAAAAAAATACAGAACATATAAACTAAATTTAATGATATGTGAATTTGTCATTCCTTAAAATGTACTTAGGATATACAAAAGAAACAAATTTTTATCTCTAAAAACGATAAATAACATATTTTCATGACATCTTTAATAAGAAATATGATATTCTCAGTTTAAAAAAATCAGATTAAAGAAATTATTTATATCTATGAAAATTTATAATGCTTTTCGAATATGCAATTTTCAAGTTCTTAAATCTCAAAATCAGAATTTCTAATAAATGTATGTGTTAATTATCTTTGATTACAATATATATTTCGAAAATTAAAAAGAATACAATCTATTTATATTATTTAATTTTTAAAATAGAAAATTAATACCCACTTTCTAAAAATTTTCTTAAAATTATCTACAAAATATTATTAATTATGAAATTAATATTATATTTTGGAATCAAGGTTGTGTGTATATATACTTCTTATGTTTCAAAAATTAGAGATTTTTTTTTATATTTTAAAAAATTAGAGATTTTTTTATTATTTATTTTACTATAAAATTCTCAATATGTCATTACTTTATTCTAGGCATATTAAGTATTATGCTACAATTACTTACATTCTCTACTAATGTTAAAAAACAAGCCTCGAGAATTTGTGTTTAAAAAATGTATCTATAATACTGATTTTGAGAAAGTCTCTAGTAGTAGGTAATTATAATTAAAGGATCAATAGGGTAATTTAATTAATTATGGTAGGAGACTCATAAGATTGACCAACATAGTAAGCTTAAATTTTGAAATATGAAATTTCTGAAATCATGATTAAATTATGTATATGGATGTTTTTATGCAAGTGTTTCATAAGCATGCTAGCATAGACAACGAATCAAAAGAAATATTCTAAACTTTTTCTCACTTTAACTATAAAATGCTTATGAAATAATAAAGACTTGAACACTTAAAATGTTTTGATGATTTGAATGAATTAAATAGTTGCCCCTCCTATCTATTAATAGAAGAAACTAGTGACCCTTCAGAAGAGACATAATCCTTTGAAAAGGTATTATTTAATCAAAACAACGTAGTTTTAAGGATTAACAAAAAAATCATGTCCATTCAGACCACTAAACGGCATAGTTTCAGGGTTTCGTTCATGCAGATGGTATTTCCCAAAATGTCACTGTTTAAATAATAAAACTAATTTAAATAAATTTTGTCCAAAAAAATATATACAAGGACTCAGACCCATGAACCTCGAGCTAGGTCGGTCAGCGGTGGTGGCGCATATGTGGTTTCAAACCAAACTTTGGCTCGGTTCTCACCCTTCCACAAAAGTGGGGTGCCCATTGGGACCTAAAACTAATAGCAACTTTTGAGGACTAAGGATAATTTATTATGTATTATCTTAGTCATTATATTATTTACTGGGCTAGTTGAGCTCATCCTTTTCTTTTTTGTTCCATTTTCTTCTAAGGAGACGAGAATATAGCGGGGACTGGTCGGGGTGTGGAGTGATGGTTCAAGACAGTTGTTATAGCAGTCCTCACTATTTTATAAAATAAGATATCAATAAGTATAATGAGGACTTTATTTGAGTTTGGATATTGTCTAAAAGACAATATTGTATTAAAACTCACAGTATGTGTGTTGTCATATTTTACACGACAATTGTATTATTGAAGTTTGTATTTGATTTTTTGTACCATGTATTTGGAGACTCATAATGGGTTGTGTGGACCTATTTTGGGGAAGTTATAATTGCCACAATAATTGTTGCATAGTATGTAATACCCCGAATTTTATAAAATAAAAGTATTCAATTTTTCTATTTAGTAAATGGTTAAATTGATAAAAAGTAAAGTTAAGGGTGATATATGAATTTTTTTTCAAAATAAGCAAGTGGCTATAAAATACTTATTGTTGTCCGGGAATATTTGTTCAATCGTGGAATATTCTTGTTGTCGGGGAATATTCGTACGACGACGCAGCCGTTTATGGGCCCCATAACAGAATAATTGTCGGATGAAATAAACGAAAAGTTTAAATTTTTATAAATAACGGCATAGTTGTTACCGTTAACACTATTGGAATACCTGGTGGTTAAAATATAGTAATACGGGTTGTTGCACGCAAGAAGACACCTGCAGTGACATATGCGATATTTTGAATTATTGATTCTTACGTAAGAAGGCTCTACTCAATAATTGTTACAGTAATTACTGTTCAATATTTTATTTTATCGATTCAATAATTGTTGCGTTGATATTTTATATTATTGTTGTTTCAATAATTGTCACGGCATAGTATTTTCCATTATCAGATCAATAATTCATATTATTTGAATAATATTATTAGATAGCATTATTGGCAATGTCTAGAAAATTCTGTCAAGGAGAGGTTTGGTCATCTAATTGCGCGCCAGTAAGGAGAAATCCTTATTGGAAAGCCCTCTCTTTCCTGGGAACCACCTGGTTGTCATAATTGTGATTCTGTAATTTTATTTGTGAATAATTAATTATTGATTTATATGATAAGAAAATATTTATTTGATGCGAATATAAATGATGAATTTATTTATGTGGTTATAAATGAAGGAATTAATGATAAAGTGTTTTATTAGTATTTTGTCGAAATGAAGAACAAAATATGAGATTTTCAGAAAAATTAGTTTATTACTTGATTTTGTAAAATCTATAACTCTTTGTGTATAATGAGTTAGGAGATGAGCCATATATCAAAAGAAAGCGCTGGAAGTAATCTAAATGTAAAAATTTGAATCACCTAAAAATCCTTTGTAGATTTATCGTGGTGAATTTTTGAATGAAACTGGTCCGTAGGACTAATAATCCGAAAAATCAGTGTTCTTGAGATATATTGCGTGAGTTATAATTTTTAATCCGATCGTTGGATCGTTGTGATTTTTGGATATGTTATACATATATGAGTTGAGTATATGTCCACAAATTTTTAACCGTTAAAAATTAACGTATGATTTGTTATGAATTTTAAGAGGTGATTGATTCAGAAATTGTTTTTATAAATATTTTTAGTGGAAAATTCTAGAAGGTGGGCCCACTTTTTGGTTGGTGATTGAATGGATGTCTTTGAATTGGATTTTCAAAAGTGATGATGGGCGCCATTTTTTCAAAATGGCATGCGATAAAATAAATTAATATTTTATTAATTTAGTCTCCTTTGGCGTTTCTAAAGATTTTCCTATAAATAAAGCGCTTGAGTTAGAATTGAAAATCACACCGAAAAACAAGTTTTCTCTCTATATTGTCGAACATATTTTTGTAAGTATTTAGAAACTTTGAGAGTTACTATTCAGTGCAAGTTTTCTTCGACTTTACATCCGATGTTCCGGTCAGAAGTACTGCTCCTTTGAGGTAAGAGATTTTAAGGGTTATTATGTTTTTCAGTTTTGAAATTATCTTTGAAATCAGTAATATTATATTAGCTAAAATATGAAAGAATGAAAGGAAGATTTCTTAGTGCTATAGTCAATAACTTTGTTTCATTAATACAAAATTTGATTTACAAATGCATTCATTGAACTGGTGTAACAAGATTTTGTAAAAAAAATAAAAGGAAAAAAAAGGAAGAAACTTGCGAGCCGGCCCGACCCAGCCCAACCCGAGCCACAGGTCTCACAATATCAGCCCATCAAAACTCGGGCCATTTTGGCCCGACCCGCTCTCGGTCCGGCCCTACCCGTTCTCGGCCCGGCCCACCCGTTTGTCAGGTCTAACCTCACATTAAGAAGTATATTATTTTATATTCATAGTCTTTATCACATTAATAAAAAATACTATTCATTGTTCAAGATAAAAAATACATCACTATTGAAATATTTACATATATTAAGAGTATTTTTTTTCATATTGTTGTGGTGGTGATTGCAATATTATCCCTTTGCATTGTTTATATAATTCAAATTGGGAAATATTTGAGAATTCTAAGTATTCATAAACCTTTTCCGATGGTCAAATGAGTATCCCTTTCTAAATAAATCACGATATTTCTATGTGAAATAATTAAATTAAGCAACTTACGCGATTTGCGTCACGCCAAGTAGATACAGAAGAGAGAAAAGCTCAACGTTTCGAACAAGGATTAAAGTTGTGACTGTATAAAAAGGTGTCAGTACTCCAGATCGATTCGTTTGCTACATTGCTAGAGAAGACTATTATTGCTGAAAGAGGTAGTGAGGCTTTAAGTCAATATCACAAAGAGAAGAAGAACAAGAATGCTGGAGGAGAAAGTCGAATATATAAAAATATTTTATCTGTGAATAATATAAAAAGGAGGCCACTTAGGATTTTAAAGACCTTTTGAACAATTCACGTTATCATATATTTAAGGGTGAAAAAATTTAAATTATTTCGGTGTCTAAGTACATCAGTTCTTAGAACAATGTTATCTATAACTATGATAAAATAGGAATTCGAGGTATTGCTAAGCTATAGAGGGATAAACTATGCAAAAGGCAACTTCCCTAACCTTATATGTTAGGGACTTTAGTTTAGGATTTCCACGAATCAAAACCAAATAGGGTTATGTAATCACTAGGTGTACTAATTAGCCTTATGTTCTCATAAAGAGATCACATAATCTTTACTACAAATGCTCGTACATATTCACATCTTTTACTCATAGCTATCGTTGTTTAACACTTTAAAACATTCTTTAACCTCATTCTTGGTTTACTTCCATTATGTTTAACATATAAGACTTATGTTTAGTGACATAATGAAACATAACATGGCATCTCGAGCCTTTAAAATCTAAATACTCATATAATGCAACCTAAGTTCAAAAACATGCTCGAGGTTGCCCTTGAAATCATTTTTCATGAATGATGCAATATAGCACATATAAATCATATCTAGGGATATTATAGACATAACATGACTTATAAATCCTTTAAAATCTAGATGTCCATGTGATGTAACTAGATTTTGAAAATATGTTCAAGTTTACTTTTGAAACCATTGTAGACTTGAACAATGCCATTCAACACATACAAGACCACTTCAAAGCTCTATTCATATATAATCAAGTCATGTTAACATGTTTGCAAGGTTTGAATGTATATCAAATAGCCTTCATGGACCTTAGTTATGTTATACCAAGTTTTCTTAAAAACTTCTATCACACAAGGTCTAACGAGTTTGATTATAAACAAAGGAACTATGTACACTAAGCATGCTCATTTATGTGTAACATCAGTCATGTAATCATCTTTTCAAGTTCCGAATCTACCTCATGTAGCATTCATATCCATTAGCTTATTATACTTGAAAATTTCTCTAACACAAGACTTCACAAGTTTAGCCATGGATAAGGACACCATAAACATTATATCATGCTCATTTACATCTGAATTCAATCATGTATATCAACTACTAAGTTCCGAACTTATATCACATAAGTTTCCACAAGGTTTGTTTTGAAAATCTTTAAGTTTCTTTTCAGAACACGTACTAAGTCATGCTAATGCTTTCTATTATGAGCAAGGAAATCATATATGTTATGGATAATATCATGCATTTTCATGTTAACTTGTTACATCTTCGGGAGCACTATACTTGCGTATGTGCTCGCTCGACGCCCTCCGATCGCCTCCGAATACGTAACAGTCACAAAGATGACTATTTTGACCCTTCCAAATGACCTCAAATTGAAAATATTAAAGAATAAAATTTGTAGGTCTATTCGTCCTCGTTCCGGATCATCTTGAATCACCTCAATCGGAGTTCGTATGAAAAAGTTATGCCTAATTTACTCTGAAGAGTAATAAAGAAATGCACCAGACATCGATGGTAAGGTATTGCAAGGCCCTAAATGGCATTAGGGGACAGTATGCACTGCGCCCTGTGTCATGAAACGACCCCTCAAAGCTCTGCTCCTCGCGATTTCATAGCCCAAAACTCCTTCCAATCATCATAATATGAGTTATACTAATCAAATTTAGCTTATTTTCAATTCTAGAAGTTTGTAACTCATAAAACTACAACATACCAAATATCCAACAATTAACATAATCATTAACTAACTCAAATATGGATTTGAAACTCATGTTCATACTAATTTTTATGTTTTAACAAACTTAGTGAATTCATTAACCACGAATTCGTTTCTAAACCAAATTGTTTCGTTTAACTTTCGTTGTTTTCGCATTTGATTATATTATCAGTAGCTAGCAACAATTCATGGATTATAACAAGACTTAGCCATCAAATTTAAGACTTAAAAGCACTATTTCAGTACATTTTTCTAAAAATTGAAGAACTTGAATTCAAGAATATGTAAGTATATAAATATTACCTCTTGAAGCTTAACTTTGCTAACCATAGTTCTTCAATCATCTAATTGTTCCTCAATCCTCCCACACTCACTCTCCATAACTACTTATCAGACAATTTCAACAAGTTCACTTAAGAAGGAGGAGTCTCCATTTATAGAGAATTAATTGTCCATACAATACCTTTGCCCATTGTTTTGATTTACCAGGAAGAAGAAGAAACTAACGGGTAGTATATAGTTGGTGACCTGCTCCATCTTCCTCCATCATTATCAGCTATACTAGTTTTTGCCAAGCTTAAGCAAGAGATGAGTAGGCCATTGGTCTATTATACGACTGATAATTATTTAGGACAATGAATTTGGGACAAGTTCTATTTCTTCCTTACTTATTAGTAAAATGGTCCCCATTCTACTAAAGTTAATTCCTTTTGGGCTTATTAAATCAATTATAATGATTTAAGATTACTACATTAAATTAAGTTATGGCTACATATACACACCTGTATATATGTACCTACCCACATGTAAGGAGTATACTTATATTTTAAATATACACCAATATACTCTTATATCCCATGTACTTTTGGGCTAGTCCCAATAATATTTTAATCGGACTAAATATAATTTAGTTGGGTACTCTCAACCCGTTATCACATTTTAATATCACAATAATTAATTAATATTAATCATTTATTTTCTTTTCAATAATTATTATGCACTCCACTAATTAATAGAATATAATATTACATATTATCACTTAATTAACCATATTTAATCCGGGCAAATTAATTAAATCTTTATTCAAGTCATGTTTTCCTAACTAAATTTCTTTATGAATACTTAGTCACCATTCATGACCGTATAAGAGTTATTAGCATACATGGCTTACAAATCACATTTTCATAAACTAACTCATTGCTTTTTTACAGATGGTAGCAATTGCTGGCTGGGTCACAGATTGAAAATAAATAATTGCATTGCCATACCAAAACCAGAGGCAGACAAGTTCTGCCTCAGCAGAAATGGAACCTACGCTTCTAAATACTTTACACATCCTTCTTAAGCGTTAACTCATCTAACATTAATCCCCTCTTTAGTTTCACACCATTGGTTACTATTTTCCTTAACAATTTAAGGATCACACTTCGAGTTTTAAAATTCTATTTCACTTATTAGCTTAACTAACTATACATCTCCTGTACGGTTTCTTACCACCGATAACACAACACTCGAATATAACACATACATGCATACCTTTAATCCTCACTTCTCGCTGTGTATCAATTCACTCAATAATTCTATAACCACTTTAAAGGTATATCAATTTTATTCCCTCGTCAACAACGTACATATGTACAAGTCCAAACCTAACACACCTCGAGTCTTTAATAGTATTCAATATAGTACACTGAGTGGTTTTTCACAAACAACCAACAAATTAGTTTTCGTCTGCGTCTACTGCTTTGTTTTCATAGTGAGTTAGATCGGTTACCAATTAAGTATATACCCTCGATCTACGGAAGGAATCGTTTAGCCCAAACTCTATACATCAACCATTAAAAATACGGTTGCCACTACACTTAGACTTGATATGTACTTTCATACATATACTCCAAAAAATTGGTGATTATCAAAGATATTTTAATGTCACTAACTTACTATAATAAAATAATTCTATAAGTTATTTAAGGTCGATAGATAAATCTTATCCATCTTCATATAAATTCATCTCTACAAATTCTAACAAATATATAATAATGGTATATATTTATTAACCACAACATTACTTATTACATAGCTCATATTATCCTATGTAACACAATACCACATACCTCGTAATACATTATATATTTTTATTTGAACCCTTCACAAGCTTTAAGAATTTTATTCACTAAATTCTTCTTTTAATATTTTTTAAAAATTTGGGTTCTTACAATAGTTGTTGTTGGTGGTGGTGTTGAGCTGCTAAGATGTCATTAAGCTCTTAACATCTGTTGTACTTAGCAGCTTGGTGTGATCTTCTTTGCTTTCAGCTTCGAGTTCGGACCACATCTTCTTTGGTGCAGCCGATCTTCACTCTTTTCTGCTCATCTTCATCTGATGTCAGCTGTGCACCATCACCATCTGGGTTTGCTAAGTCTCTGTGCTTTTAGTAGACTTTGTCTGGCACTTAGCAATCCCTGAACCCTTCTTGAATACTTTGCAGACATGGTTCTACACTTGTTCAGTTTCAGCTTTCGATTCATGGTGATTCGTAGAGTGGCTCTCTTGATCTTCTTTGTACTCAGCCACTTTTTTGAATGCTATCTTCTTGGCCTTCTCGGCTCTTAGCTTGGATGCCATATTCAATGGCATTCTCATCTTTGTTGAGTGAAGCTTTGATCTGTTTGAATTCCTCTTCAAAGCTGCTTCAATTCCACCTTGGTAGTCTCACTGTCACTGAGACTTGTTCTGTTGATCTTTGGTGGAACTCGTAGAGTCAACAATAGCATTCACCAACTCAACGATTCTTCAACATTATAATCATCAGCTCCTTTTGATCTTTGAAGCTCTGTTAATTTATACTACTTCCTAATCTTCACGTTGAAAAGTAGCCGTTGAAAGCTATTCAAATTGCATCGCAAATCTCGAGTTATTTGGTGCAGACTGCAGATGTGACATGACATCTTTTTTCGACTTCGACGACATCTGCGATCTCATTGTTTTTCACCAACCTGTCGGATATGTCACTTTGATATCTTGGGCGGTCGATGACTTTATTTCACCCTTCCGATTTCTCGATCGAGGTTGTCCTTGCATCGATGCTCCGATAAGCTCTTGTCAGAATATTACCTTCAGATTGAGCCGTTGCCAATGCTTCGGTCTTCATTTATCGAACTCTACGATTACGATGCATGTCTTCATGGACTCGATCGTAGTGTCTTGTTGATTTGGTAGAGACAACACTACGATCTTGAGGAGTGTTCACTTGATCTTCAGTGTAGAACACCTCTCCTTCTTTTTTGCAAAGATCTTCATCACTTCATTTTGCCTCATTTGTTCTCAGATATTGATGGCTTGATTCCTTGCTCTGGCCTCTTCTGAATAACAAGACACTTCAGATTTATGGCGTGTCCAGCTCGCTTTCTCCTTGTGATCTCCCGTTCACTTATCATCAATGGACTGACCCAATGCTTAATCACTTTAGCCTTTTTCTTCAGTGGCTTACCAGTATCTCAGTGTGTACTACATCAGTTGCTTCTTCGTTTAGCAAACACTACGATCTTGGTTACTTCTAAGATCGTTGTCATCTTTTTACTTGACAGCTACTGCACTTGCTGACTTTCCTTAGTCAGTTACAGAAGTCTTCTTCTGATCTCCTTGAGGAAGACTTCATCTCAAATGGCTTCATTACTCAATCTTGATGCTGATTGGGTTGGTGCTTAGGTCTTCTGTTAGCTTGCATGCCATTCGTTGAGTGCTCTCTGGTTTTCTTTAGGTGGGACGTATCTATGCAGTGCCAACCAGAGGATTCATTCCTTTGGATATTCAGGGAGTGCTCATTCGTTGAGAATCGTATTGTTCTATGATTATGACTTGGCTTTGTGAGCACATCTTTTGATGTCTTAGTTCTGCACACTACGATTCAGCTTTAGCTGTGCAGACACTACGACTCCGAGATCAGATCTTGATACTCTACGATTTCCATCATTGTGCTTGTTGTCTTCATCTAATCTTGCTCGACTACGATCTCTGCCTTTGATACGATCAGTAGACTCTACGATTCTGAGTGAAGTCTATGATTCTTAAATTGACTTTGACATTAGTAGACTCTACGACTCCGAGTGTAGTCTACGATTCTTGACTTGACTTTAACAGATGCTCGGTCGGCTACCAGAGGGAATTGTCTCCTCACGATTCGAATATGACTTCCTCACAGATTATATAATACGAGGAAATTCTCCTCGACACACTACAATCCTTCTTCGTCTCTCCTGAAAGTCTACACACTCCGAGATCTATTATCTTGCAAACTAAGATTCTTCCTCGATAGCTCTCGAGTTTTCCTTGACTCTCCTGGCAGACTACGATTTCTGGTGCAGTGGTCGACGATCTGACAAGCCTATCTATTACATCATAAGATCAACCTAACATGCTTGATCTTTCTATATTTATAGTCCTTGTACATCATTTCTTTTTAAGGACTTTACAAAGCTGTTTTGCTTATGTAGGATCAACCTAACACATTTGATCAATTCATTCTAAGTCTTTGTACATATGTTTCTATTATCTATCAAAGGACTTTACAGTTTTTCTTAATGCAAGCATACTTGCATATTCATTCATATGTATATATATATCATAATCAAATCATATGTAAGTAGGAATATCATTCACATGCTTATTCCTGACATAGCTTTTCCAAATCCCTCGATTAAATTTGATATGCCTGATATAGTTCTCACGTTTCCCTTAGTTTTGGTTAGTTGTGAAAAATATTTCTCACTTTGAATGATTGTATGAGTTTTTGCACTGTCTGCTAAATATATATCTTCCATATCCATTAAAGTTGATCGTCTCAATTGGTCGGAGTTTCGTGCTGATAACGTGTTATAGAACTTAAAGAAATAACAAGAGATGCAAGATGAAAATTTAGATCTTCTTTTGGTGTGTTATTTTCATGAGATGAGTTTGCCTTTTATAGACAAAGAAAAGTAACCTACATTACATCCATCACCCAATCAAGATCCATAATATCATGGATTAGACCATTATAACTTATGACTTTAGGTTGGTTTAATTTAACTTTTTAGGAAATCAAATTATAACAGTTTCAGAGTTTTAGCGGGTTTGTATTATTTATCCACTCCAATTTTTTATCCCACATTCTATTTCATCCCAGGAGGAGCTGATTTATGATGGGTTACGAGAGCAGATCCTCTGTCCCCAAATTTCATGTCCCTCTTGTGTCCCTCCATTTAAATTTTGACACATGTCCTTTTATTTAATTTTAGAATTAATTAGTGTTAAGTAAGAGACTAGGTGTAAAAATTTAAGTGGAGGACACAAGTGGATTGAGGAATTTGGGGACTCGCTTCTCGATGGGTGAGAAAGGCTTCCACCAAACTTTTTCTTTTAACCTTAGCCCCAAAGTTTAAATATGTTCAGATTTTACCATTTATATTTTATATTTTATCTTCCAACTTAAAAATAATAATTTATTTTTAAATTAGTAAAACTATCTCCATTCTAAATTATAAGATCATTATTGACTTTAAAAAATAACCTAAAAATTTTAAACTCAAAATTAAGATTTGATTCTAAAACGATAAAACTTACAATAAGTATTACTTTTTAAATAGTTTACAAGTCATCATTGTATTAAAATAATATATATGTTAAATTTGAATTTAATAGTTATGTTTATTTTAGAATGGAGGAAGTATAATACAAATAACACATGCAACAAGTAAATATGTTCGGCTAAATGAAAACTTGTACATTTTCTCTCATGGTGCTGCTCTCATACCCAATAGATGATTATGTATTGTATGAGCTATTCAATAATAACACTACTTTCTTGCTGACTTGCTTGTTCCATGGTTTCATTATCCCCCCAGCACCACGCTTTGTTCTGTATTGGTACCTATGTGCTGAATATAGAAAAACACTGAAATTGATTAAACTCATAGCTGTAAGGAGCCAATACAGGTAGTCGAACCTTCCAGTATTTATATTCTGTGACAGCCACGAAATTCGCCTTCTCTCTTGGTTCCCTGTTACCGAGTTAATAATGCTGTTCAATGCGGTGGCCGCAAAGCAACCCAAACCTCCAGCTACAGCAGCATAAGCTGAACCGATACTTTTCATGGCATCTGGGGCCTCCTCGTAGAGGAATTCTAATAATCCCACAATGCAAAATACTTCTGCTAACCCAATCAAGCAATACTGAATCAACAGCCAATATGCGCTCAAATCAGGCATTGGGCTAAGAAAACTAGCCTCGTACCCATGTTCTATCGCATAGTTTCTTCTGTACCTCTCAAACATCCCAGCCCATGCCACAGATAAAATTGACAGTGCCAAACCAATTCCTACCCTCTGAAGCTGAGAGGCACCACGAGGATGACCCGTAATGCGCTTGGATAGCGGCACAAAAATGGTGTAATAAAGAGATAGTAACAGGAATATGCTAAGCCCTGGGAAGACTGGCATGCATGTTACAGGTAGTTTCAGATGACCCATATGGGTATTCAACGTATATGCCTGCTGCACGGATAGGGTCAGAAACTCTGTTAAGATTAGATTGAGCATTATAGTGCAAGCCGGAATGGGAAGAAGCTTCAAAAGAATCTTAACTTCTTCAACTTGTGTCACAGTGCAGAGCCGCCAAGGACTCGGCTCTCCAGTACCGTCTTCCTTCAGTTGCAGAGCTGCTTTGTCCAAGCATCTGTAGGGTGATCCACAAGCCAAGGCTCAGAAGATTGAAAGTTGAAACTATGTCGAGAAATGGATTGGATTCAACTAACAAGATTAAAGGAATTACTACTTGGTACAATCGGAGTGCCGAGAGAGATCCATCTCTCCATGTATTTAATTGAATCTTAATTAATCAAAGCTACGTGAGGGTAAGTTTGTTCTCATTTGCCATATGATTGAGGGCTGAATTATATTTGCATAAGGTTTTGTGACTGATTGTAAAATAACAAGACATAAAAAGAGGGCCTTACCTGAAATCATCAGAGTGAGGTATCTTGCCACTGCCCTTTACTGCAGACCTTTTCCCCATAAGCTCGTATAGGCCTATTAATTCACTGGTATCAAAGGAGACATTTCTCTTCCGAAAGGCAGCAACCAGGACTTGTGCAACACGGGTGAGAGGGCTTCCCCCAGGCAACCTGTGTCGGTATAAAGGAGTACCAAGAAAGAAGACCATGTTTGAGATGCCCATGGCTATGGCGAGGGAACCAAAGGCAGATCCCCATCCGTGTTTCATTTGAATGTAGACAAGGGCAGTAAAGGCCACAATAGCACCAACAGTGACAGAAAGGTAGAAAAAGTTAAAAAACCTGTCGAGATGGGACTTGTAATCTCTGCTTCTCTCATCAAACTGATCAGCCCCAAAAGAAGAGACGCAAGGCCTTATACCTGCGGCTCCAAAACCGGTAATGTAGAGGAATGTATAGAGGTAAAACATTTGCCATGGCTTTGCAGGTTCACAATTTCCTAAAAGCAGCGCAAACTGATCACAATGATCTTGGATTGGCACTAAAATGTTCATCGTAGCACATAAGGTTATTCCTGTCAAACCCTTGAGAAGAGCTAATTAATTAAATACTTGTGGATTGTACTACTATAAAATTTTACGTACTACAGTAACAAACAGCCCACAGGTATTAGTTAGTAATTAATTCACAACAGAAATGATTAGTCTACTCTGTACTCACCGCAAGATAGATAGTGGTAAAAATAGAAATAGTCCAATACCGACCAAGATATGCGTCGGCTAAGAAACCACCAAGAACAGAGGATGCTTGCGAAATCCCCAAGAAATTATTAACTGCATTTGCTGAACTGGAGAAGGGTCTGTGCATGACATAGAACATAAATGCCACCATATTAACAGACAGCCCAAAGTAAGCCATTCTTTCTGCCATTTCATTCCCTGCATGGCAGCAGAGCAGCAGCAGCCGTACAAATTATTAGTAATAGACTACAAATTAGTACTTCTATAGTTTTATTACTGCTGTATTAAGTAGTGTCAATCCAGCTGTTTGGTGCCACACGATCAATAGTCCAGAATGCCCTCAATTTAAAAGGTTGTCCCCTAAACTATGTGGCAAACAGTGGCAAAATTAAGCATGTGTGATGTACGCCATATAATCTATTATCCATATGCACTACATAACACCATTGCATGACATGTGTCTCACGTTGTAATACATTTCCTATATAATTAATGTGCATTTCACATTAATTTAATTATATTACAACATAATATTATACTATTTAAATTACAATATAATATTATACAGTTTAAAATATTTAAAACAATTATATCCTAAAATTACTACTTTTCTAATATTATACTATTTATAATTATACCATACATTATATCATGCGGTAACTATTTATCTAAACTATGTGGATATTATTATCTTTACTAATTTAATTATATTACAACATAATATTATAGCATTTATGATTATATTACAATATAATATTATACTGATTTAAAACATTTAAAACAATATTAAAATAACAAATAATATCATTCATAACTTACTATGTTGATTTTATAATCCACTAAATCACTATTTTCTCAATTTAAGCGTTTTTATATTATTATTATTATTTTGTTTTTATAATCCTCTAAATCACTACAAATCTAAATTGTTTTGATAATATTAAGCGTTCTAATATTATCATTACTAAATTAATTATTATCTCCTAAAATCCTTTGCTTTTTTTTAATCTCAAATTAATATTTTGATTTTATAAATCCCTAAATCACTACAAATCTAAATTATTCTAATAATGTCAACTGTTCTAATATTATCATTATTAAATTAATTATTATCTCCTAAAATCACTACTTTTTTAATCTCAAATTAATATTTTGAATTTATAATCAACTAAATCACTACAAATCTAAATCGTTTTGGTAATGTCGACTGTTCTGATATTATTCTTTTTAATTTAATTATTATATCCTAAAATCACTATTTTTTAATCCCAAATTAATATTTTGATTTTATAATCCTCTAAATCACTATAAATCTAAATTATTATGATAATGTTAAATGTTCTAATATTATCATTACTAAATTAATTATTATCTCCTAAAATATCTATTTTTTTATCCCAAATTAATATTTTGAATTTATAATCAACTAAATCACTACAAATCTAAATTGTTTTGGTAATCTATTATATATACTAAATCACAATACATAGCATAATAAATTGACATTTGTCATCTTAAAAAATTAACACCTGTCATGCCTAATAAATGCTCCTTATTTCTATTGACAAAAATACCCAACAAACATAACGAATGAGGTTGAAACAAACCTAAATTCATTCCTCTAAAATTGTAATCAACTATTAAAATATATTATCTATTATCTATTATTTATCTATTATGTATACTAAATCACAGTACATAGCACAATAAATTCACATTTGTCATCTTAAAAAATTAACACAGGTCATGCCTAATAAATGCTCCTTATTTCTATTGACAAAAATGCCCAACAAACATAACAAATGAGGTTGTAACACATTTCCTCCCATTGAATGCACTGTCCCATAATATAATATTATACAGTTTAAAACATTTAAAACAATTATATTCTAAAATTATTACTTTTTTAATATTATACCATTTATAATTATACCATATATTATATCATGCATGTAACTATTTATCTAAACTGTGTGGATATTATCATTACTAATTTAATTATATTACAACATAATATTATACCATTTATGTAAGACCCCGAATTTTATGAAATAAAAATATTCAATTTTTCTTATAATTATTATTCAGTAAATGGTTCAATTGATAAAAGTTTAAAGTTAAGGGTGATATATGTAAAATTTTCAAAATACATGAAGTGGTTATAAAATACGCATTTACGTTGGGAATATTCGTTTGGTCGTAGAATATTCTTGTTGTTGTCGGGGAATATTAAATTTGGTAGCGATCATTCGTGGGCCCCATATGAGAATAAGCGTCGGATGAAGAAAATGGCAAGTTTGTGTTTTTATAAATAATCAGGCGTAGTTGTTATCGTTAACAATCGTTGGAATACACGGTGGTTAAAAATGATAATATCGCGTGGGTCGCATAAAGAAGACGTATTACCTGATATTTTGAATTATTTATTCTTACGTAAGAAGGCACTACTCAATAATTATTACGGTAATTCTCGTTCAATATTTTATTTTATTGATTGAATAATTATTACGTTGATATTTTATATTATTGTTGTTTCAATAATTGTCATTGCACAGTATTTTTCATTATCAGATCAATAATTCATATTATTTGAATAATATTATTAGATAGCATTATTGGCAATGTCTAGAAAGTTCTGTCAATGAGAGGTTTGGTCACCTAATTGCGCGCCAATAAGGAGAAATCCTTATCGGAAAGTCCCTCTTTCCAGAAGCTACTTAATTGTCATAATTATAATTCTGTAATATTATTTGTGAATAATTAATTATTGATTTATATGATAAGGAAATATTTATTTGATGTGTATATAAATGATGGATTTATTTATGTGGTTATAAATGAAGGAATTAATGTTGAGATGTTTTATTAGTATTTATCGGATTGGAGGTATTAAAAGATCAAATCGGTGTTCTTAAAGCTCTATTGCGTGAGTTATAATTTTAATCCGACCGTTAGATCGTTGTGATTTTTTGATATATTATTCATATATAATTTGAGTATATATCCTCAAATTTTGAACCTTTAAAAATTAACGATTGATTTGTTATGAATTTTAAAAGGTTTTGAAAATCGTTCGTTTGTGGGTTTCTGATATTTTTTGTCTGGAATTTTGAAAATCTGAAAGCTACAAAGTTGTAGAGAATTCGATTTCGTGTGGAATGGACATAAAATTCGTATTTTTCTGATAAATGGACAATTTTCTAGGAATTATTGAAGTTTTAGAAAATAAAATAATTTTTATTAAAATTGGGTGGGACCCACTTTTGGTTGTTGGGAAAGGTGACTGATTTTTGGGTGGGCCCCACTGTGGTGGCTGAAGTTTTGATTCAATTTAGGCATGCGTATAAGTTGAATAAAAAATAATAATATTTTATTATTTAGTCTCCTTTGGCGTTCTGGCATTTTTCTATAAATAGGCGCTTAAGTTAGAATTGAAAATCACACCAGAAACAAATTTTCTTTCTCTCTATATTGTCGAACGTATTTTTGTGAGTATTTAGATACTTTGAGAGTTGTTATTCAGTGCAAGTTTTTTTTGGCTTTACATCCGATATTCCGGTCAGATATACTGCTCTTTTGAGGTAAGAGATTTTAAGGGTTATTATGTTTTTCATTTTTGTAATTCTTTCGACTCTCAAAAATTCTGGAAAAATTTGAAATGATAATTTGATGAGTTTTCTTGATTGTGTCCAAAAATGGTAATTTTTGAATGTATAGATTAAGAGTTGTGAATTTTATGAGAAAAGACTATTTTAAAAGTAAACCCTTATAACTCCTTGTGGTTAACTCCAAAATTGGTAAAATTTTTATTGGGAGTACATGTATATAACAGAAGTATACTCTGTAATTTTTGGAATTTTTGGACAAACGTACAGTTTATGATAAATGTCTAAATATTCGGTAGTTTTGGCCATATGAAAAATAGTAAATGAATTTTAAAAATTCTGAGAAAAATATATGTTCAATATGGGACTATATTATGCAAAATCCCAGAAAAGAAATATTTTTGGAACTGATTTGGTATTTTTCATGAAAATGAACTAGTTATGAATAAATAAATTAAATATGTTATGTGAAATAACAAAATTGAAAAATAGGATTTAATGGCTTGAAAATTCTATATATGGTATATGAAGATTTTTGATGAGGTTGTTAGTTATTGGTGATGAAATCTTATGAGTTTGGCATTTTAGGATTATTAAATGCATTAATTAGTAAAGTGTAAACAATTAAAATAAATTATTTATAAGTTTAAGGAAAGATTAAAATATTGTGGTAGTATTAATAATATTAGATTATGAGATTATTAAGTTATTTATAACATTTGGATTAAGGCGTTATGAAATCGTTGATTTATAAATCTTACTTTTGAAATTAAATGCAATTGTTGATCATATTATTTTTATTATCATATATAACATTTTTATAATCCTGATGAAGAAATTTCTCTTTGACTTGAGTGTAAATATGGATAGATTATTGGTATGATCGTGACTATGGATTCTCTTTGGCCAATAGTGCAAAGTTGAATCGTTGACTGGTATGATCATAACCATTGAATTTATAATTGAATATTTTTAGCTTAAGTGCAAAGGTGAATTGATCAACATGGTTATAATTATGGTTTATATAAATTTTGAAATGATTATGTATTTCTTTGAGATATTAATATATTTGGCCCGTAGTGTAAAGATGACATGTTGTTGAATATCTTTGGCCTGTAAGTGTAAAGATGACCTGTTGTTGAATATCTTTGGCCTGTAAGTGCAAAGATGACCTGTTGTTGAATATCTTTGGCCCGTAGTGCAAAGATGACATGTTGTTGAATATCTTTGGCCTGTAGTGCAAAGATGAACTGTTAATGAATATCTTTGGCCCGTAGTGCAAAGATGAATTTATTAGTATGATTATGAACAGGAACTATGATTTGGTATACCCATGATCTTTGATGTTTCAGGTAAAGACAGGTGATAAAAATTATCTTCGTCCTGAATGAGAAAAGGAATTTGGAACCACAAATATGATTATAAGTTATTCATATGATTGTGGACAACAACTGTTGATTGATGTTACAGGTATAAAATATTGTTGGTGGACTTTTAATATAGAGAAGATAATAGACATTATGGTTTATTTGACTCTTCTAATGGATTATTCGTTCTGCTGCAACTATGGTTGAAAAGTTTTATCATCTACCATATGTTCTAAATCTCTGATTTATTACTGATGAAGGCTATTGATAATTTAATTATCTTTAGTCATGATATTCTTTATCGAGCTAGTTGTGCTCACCTTTTTACTTCACAATTCCTTTAGGTGTAATAAGAGTGTTCTTTGGGTCGAAGGCGGGGATAACAGGGAATAGAGCGGTGGTCTATAGTCATTTGAGGTTCTCCCTAAATAGAATAAAAATAATTTTATTGAGAACTTTAGATAAGTGTGTCGTATTGTATACGTCATTTGATATTTAATTTTGGTAAACCGAATAGGGTGAGGTGAACCCAACTTTGGAAGGGTGTTTTGCCACTATCATACAAGATGTCTAACGACATACAATCTCGTATTATCATAAGAAAGGGTTGTGCACATCCACTTGCTGAGTATATCTACGAGCACTACCTATATGATCTTGGAGTTGAGTTGAAATATAATGTTCAATCGCAGACGGTGGAGATAGTTATATGTCAAGAGAAGACTCACCATTGGAAGGAACATGATAGTAATTTTCTCGTTTTTCTTTGGGGTCTATTGGATCAACCAAGGATAATTCTTTGGACATATGATATCTATCATAACCTAGACGCATGGCCTCCCATGTACGAAGGTTTTCTTGAGCATTTTCCAAAGATTTTAATTTCTAAAACAGTTATTGACTGTACCTTTATGTAATGTATCAATGTGAGGTGTTGTCCATAATTGGGATATGATTCACAGTTGGTATTAAAACTCACAGTATATGTGTTGTTGTATTTTGCACGACAGTTGTAGTTATTTTCTGTACCATGTATTTGGCGACTCAGAATAGGTTGGATGGATTGAACCTATTTTGGGGGCGTCACAATTTATAATTATATTAAAACATAATATTATACAGTTTAAAACATTTAAAACAATATTAAAATAACAAATAATATCAATCATAACTTACTATGTTGATTTTATAATCCATTAAATCACTATTTTCTCAATTTATACGGTTTTTATATTATTATTATTATTATTTTGTTTTTATAATCCCTAAATCACTACAAATCTAAATTATTTTGATAATGTTAATTGTTCTAATATTATCATTACTAAATTGATTATTATCTCCTAAAATCACTATTTTTCTAATCCCAAATTAATATTTTGAATTTATAATCTACTAAATCACTACAAATCTAAACTGTTTTGGTAATGTCAACTAATTTGATATTATCCTTTTTAATTTAATTATAATCTCCTAAAATCACTATTTTTTAATCCCAAATTAATATTTTGATTTTATAATCCCCTAAATGACTACAAATCTAAATTGTTCTAATAATGTTAACTGTTCTAATATTATCATTATTAAATTAATTATTATCTCCTAACATCACTACTTTTTAATCCTAAATTAATATTTTGAATTTATAATCAACTAAATCACTACAAATCTAAATTGTTTTGGTAAATGCCTATTTGTTCTTATATTATTCTTTTTAATTTAATTATTATATCCTAAAATCACTATTTTTTAATCCCAAATTAATATTTTGATTTATAATCCCTAAATCACTACAAAATTAAATTATTATGATAATGTTAAATGTTCTAATATTATCATTACTAAATTAATTATTATCTCCTAAAATATCTACTTTTTTTATTCCAAAATAATATTTTGAATTTATAATCAACTAAATCACTACAAATCTAAATGGTTTTGGTAATGTCGACTGTTCTGATATTATCCTTTTTAATTTAATTATTATATCCTAAAATTATTATTTTTTAATCCCAAATTAATATTTTGATTTTATAATCCCCTAAATCACTAAAAATTTAAATTATTTTTATCATCATTAATATTTTTTTGGCATTATGGTAATATTGTGAGTGCCTATACAATTGTCAAAAATTGATAAAAAAAACTAATGAGGCAATGTATTCGTTCTTTAACTATAACATTGTGTTATGTATGACACGGTGCTATACTGCTATGTTTTTGGACATGGTGTTTGTTTGACATGAAGATCCAACATAATTATTAATTCTCGTGCTTTTTAGTTTTCGCATGTAACATGTGCTTTCCCTTCATGTCCGATGACTGAAATTGGGACATTCTTTCAATGTTTTCCCTTTCGTTTGGATGTTAGAATTCTGGTGCAAGTAAGCGTATACGAGATATGGACTCTTCAAAATGCATCAAGTACATGTGTCAGATATTTGAGGCTTGGTGAGGTTTGTGTAATGTGTAACAGACTTCAAATATACCACTAGCAATCATATCAATATAACAACTCAATGACATTGTGCATTACACTTTCTAAATATTTGTTAGTGATTTAGAATGAAAGAAGTACCCATTTTTAACTCTATTGGTTACATTGTAAATATTTTTATCAAAAAATATTTATCTATATATATATATATATACACACACACACACACAACTGTTATATAATATTTTGTAGTTTAGTGATCAGATTAATTATATACTTGAATATGTATTTGCGCACAAAATTTTTATCCAACACTATATAACATATGCTACTAAAATTTAATAATCGCACAACAATTTACCATTTTCTTATTATATTTTAATTTATTAATTTATTAATTGTATGTATAAATTTATTATTAACAAAATAAATAATCTCGTTGCAACGCGCGGATTTGTATCTAGTTTGTACTATTTTGACAATTATTTCAATATTATTTTGTTTTCTTTTGAAAATTTCGTGTTTTTTTTTGTTAATAGACTAACCTAACCCTAGTAATCCCTTGCATCATTATCCTAATTTTCAATAAAATTTAATAGATTCTTGTTAAAACAAAGAAGAAAGAGTGAGATTCTTGATGAGAATTTAAAGAGACTGGAAATTGAAACACAAACATACAATAGGAGATTGTGGGGTTAATTGAACTCATCGGAAAAAAAAAAAAATTTATAATGTAAGATAAATTTAAAAAAAATTTAAGTATTATATATAAATTGACACCACTAAAATTTTATAAATGTTCTATTATACGGGGTCAAATTAAAATTTATAACTTTGTCAATCAAATTTTAACCACATGTGACTCATATCCTCTCAATATATATATATATATATATATATATATATAATATTTTAAATTAAACAATAATCTATTATATTTTTAAAAATAATTAATGAATTAATTATTTATGAAGAGTTATAATTAAAAAAATCTATTATGAGTCATTACTTATTACATTATCACAATAGTATATATACAGAGAGAGTAAGAAGAGATTAAGAGATTGGTCATGAGTCTCTCTACAGGTTTAATTACATAACTACCGTCGTCATATAATTTGGGAAACGACCCTCTCAAAATATATATTAATATCCTAAATTTTAAATTTATTTTATAATTATTAATAATTAATATAATTATTAAAAAGGATAAAATTGGTATTAATTTATTTTAAAAAAATTAATAATGGTCTGATATTTACATTTTTGGTACAAAAAATTAATCTCCTATCCTAATTTTCAATAAAATTATCCCTAGTAATCCCTAAAATTAATCCCTTGCATCATTATCCTAATTTTAAATAAAATTTAATAGATTCTTGTTAAAACAAAGAAGAAAGAGTGAGATTCTTGATGAGAATTTAAAGATATTGGAAATTCAAACACAAACATGCAAAGTACACGTAAGGGCGTAGCTACATAGGAGATTTTCTATTATATAGGATCAAATTAAAATTTTATAATTTTGTCAATCAAATTTTAACCACATGTGACTCATATCCTATAATATTTTAAAATAAATAATAATTTAATTTATATTATTTTTAAAATAATTAATGAATTAATTACTTATGAGCAGTTATAATTAAAAAATCTATTATGAGTCATTACTTATTATATTATTATTATAATATAATATAGTATATATACAGATAGAGCAAGGAGAGATGAAGAGATTGGTCATGAGTCTCTCTACAGGTTTAATTACATAACTACCGTCCTCATATAATTTGGGAAACGACCCTTTCAAAATATATATTAATATCCTGAACTTTAAATTTATTTTATAATTATTAATTATTAATATAATTATTAAAAGGATAAAATTGGTATTAAATTTATTTTAAAAAATTAATAATAATCTTATATTTATATTTTAGTACAAAAAATTAATTGAATAATTAATGTTAAAATGAGACTCAATTTTACAAAAAATACTTGTAAAAATACTTGTGTGTAAAAGACTCAATTTTACACATAAGTATTAAAAAAAATTAAAAGTTTAATTTTCTAATTGAAAAAATTAAAAGACAATCTCTAAAGTGAAAAAAAAGAGTTTAATAATCACCTAATTAAAAAAATTGAGAATACAATCCCCAAAGTGAAAACAAATTAAAAGTTCAAATTAAAATTGAGGTCATGTTTGTTTGCAAGAATTATAATCCTTATAATCTCAATACTATTAATCGCATGTTTATTTAATACTATTTAATTCTAGAATTAAATAGTCATAATCACTTATATTTATTTTTATAAGATTATCATGATATAATTTAAACTATAATTTAAAATTGTTTATACATTAAAAAATAATAAACAATTAATTATAAAATTTTAAATATTGCTGAAATAAGTTACCAAGCAATAATATTTTTCAGCAAGCTGTTATCAAAAAAATAAAAAATACGTCAAGTTCAGAACTTTACTTATTTATTATACTAGTGTGTGTGTGTAATAGCTTCGTGCCTTAATATGAGAAATAAGAACCGGAATTAGTTGTTTCCAGCAATAGCCACATCAGTGACAAAATAGCGTAGGAAAAATACTAAGCATAGGACGTGTGCATATTAACGTCCATTTGAAAAATGTAGAGGTAAATTTTGTCAAGAAATTTTTAGGAAGATGTATTTAATTAAGACTTTTAAAGATTTTTAAAGTTTAGTTATATTCAATCAAGACATTTAAAGAATTTATAAAAATTTACTGGTATTCAATTAGAACTTTTATAATGTCTTTAAAAATTAAGTTGTATTGAATTGAGACTTTTATAAAGTCTATAAAGTATTTTGCTAAAAGTCATTGATTTTTTAAATTTCTATCAAATGGTAGAATTTGACAAACTTTAAAAGAAAAGTTATAACTATCAATCTATATTCAAAGTCTGACCTCATCTCTAAAAACTTCTAAAGACTTCTAAATATTAAACACAAAGTTAGAAATTCAAATGGCCAGTAAAAAAATTACAGAGATTTTATGGAAAATTCAAAAGTAGCAAAACTCTCCGGTAAATTTTTAACTTAAAATGAATATAAATTAATATAATTTTAAAAAATATAATTATTAAAATTATAAATTGTTTATATTTTTTTAACTAAATTTATTAAAAATTAGATAAATCACACAAACTTTTATTATAAGAATATCTCATTATGACTTTGAAATAAACAATAAATTTTGATTTTTAATATTATATTATATATATTTTATATTATATAGATATAGTATACGATATATACGAATCTTGATAAATTCTAAAACTCATCAAAATAAAAAAAATTAGTTAAAAGATGACAATGGTTGACTGTTAAAGAATTAGTTACGTAACATTTTAATTAATTAATTTTTAACATCATAAATAAATTAAAAATTTGCATAATTATTTTTTTAATGGTCAATTTTGATTCACTAACAACTATTAATAATTTTAAGAAAAATAAAATCTCTCTGGCAATTTTGTCTGTGGCTTACCAACGACTAAAAATCTCTCTGGTAAATTTTTTATAATTTGTGGCAATTTACTCACATGTATGAAGTTTTGCGATCATATAGATTTTCATTGTCATATTATTTTGTGAAAAATAGAGTTTGGTACTCCTACTAAAAAATCGTACACATATATAGTATATATAGTTAAATGAAAAATGAGCTTAATTTTTGTGTAGCTTCTAAAGTTTTATTCGAGTATCCAAATTTATCATGAAATAAGTAGAATAATATGAATACTTTCAACATATATAAAATCTCATGCCACAATAATTTAATGAAATAATGAGATTTTCTGTAGTTTATGAAAAAAGAGTGAGAGGCTGTACACATGGGATAATTAACAATTAATATAAGCTACAAGATATATAAGAAGTATATAAAGTCTATCAAAATCTTGGTAAAAAATTTATTAAAGTCTGTCACTTATTTCATGGAGTCTATAAAAGTCATTTTAAAAAAGTCTTTAAAGTCTTTAAAAGTCATTAAAATTCACAAATTCTACAAAATTCTATCACTTAAAAAAAGTCTTCAAAAATTTTAATTGAATACACCCTCCTTTGTTTCAAATGATAGAGATTATAATACATGTTGAACATGATATTAAATAGTCCCTTATATTAAATTATTTTATAATATTTGAATTAATAGTTCCAAGTCCTAATTTGAAAACAAACAATACAATTGAGATTAATAGTTCTATTTCAAGTGTAATCATTGTAAACAAACATAGACTTAGGGTATTAATTCATATTTAGGCCTATTATAAAAGTTACTAATATTTCCACATAGTTTTACTAACATGAATAGAATAGAGAGAGAGAAAGATTTGTGTAAAAATATCATATTTTCATATGGAAATTAAAATATCAATTCCCTCTAATAACTATCTAAAAAATAAATTACTAGTTACAAGATTAATTTTTTTTCAAAAATTTAAACAAATTGTGTCAAATTTAAATTTTAGAAATTATTAAATTGATTTTTAAAAAGACAATATTGATTATATATTTTAGAATGGAGGGAGTAGTTCCTACCAAAGATGAAGAAGGCCGCAAGCCAACCACCAGTTTTGGAGAGATCAGTGATAGGTTTGCGATGGATATTTACGGGTGTAGTTCCCCCGACTGTATAACCACTGCCAAAAGGCGTCCGCCTGCAGTCATCTGATTCGATGAAATACACTCCCAATTTCTTTCTCCTAAATAATGAATCTACTGAATCTGAATTATTATTGCCATCCACACTACCAACAACTTCAGGCGATTCGACTTCTCCTGTACCCATGAATCCCCTGATCGAATTCCACAGGGAAAAGAATCTTATACTATTCATACACACACATTGCTAGCATTTAAGTAAATTAGCATATCATTTTTTAAAACTTGAAAAGCAAACCCAATTCTAATGTGAGATTAAATTTACCATTGATATACGTACAATTGGGTGGATAGAGGCTAAGCGAAAGTAGTACTACAAGAAAAGGTTAGTAGTGCTAACAATATTGAAGGAAATGGGAGGAGGATATATATACCATGCTCAATTGGCCAAACAGATTATAATAAGCATCTTTTGAGATGCATACGTATGCGTGAGTGAGTTTCAATTGGACGTCACATCATAAATTGATTGTTGACATAGATCACTGACCAAGTCAATCAGTATTTATTTATAATTAAAAAAATATTATTTTAAATAAATATTTCAAATTATTAAACATCAAAGGTAAAAAATTATGAAATTTATGATTTTTTTACACTTTGATGTTTAATAAATGTTAAAAAATAATTTTTTAAAAAAAACTTTTTTATAGTTACACACAAGTATTAAACTTTTTAGATGTACATCTCATAAATATAAACATGCCCAATTAAACATAGGTGAAAAAAATTAAAAATTTGATCACCTTATTTAAAAGTTTTGCTAATAAAAACTAAGTACTAACTTTATATCAACTCAACTTTATTTAAACAAATGATTTAGAATTATGAAACTAATTATTTAAAATTACATGTGTCATAAGCATAAGCATGCCCAATTAAACATATGTGAAAAAAATTAAAAATTTGACCACCTTGTTTAAAAATTTAAAGGTCCATCACCGAAATAAAAAATAAGTCAATAGCTTAGTTTAGGATAATAATTTATATTTAAGCTTATTACGATAAAATGAACCTGATCCTTCTCCCACTGTTTAGACATATTTCATTTTTCTCTTCAAAATATATATGGATATCATCAATTTTATCCTCAATAGTTTAGAAGGGAAAAAAATTATGTTTCTTTTTGCCAACTCAAGTCAATTATTGAGTAAAAAATATTCATTTTGGAAAAAAAAAATGAAATGAGACACCTTTAATGAAAGGAAGGAGTATTAATAATAGTTGGTACTAATAATAGTTAACATATGCATACACATACATACATACATACATACATACCAGAATGGATTTTGGACCGGAGCTGGAGATAACTAGAAAAGGCAATTACTGGGTGACTGTTGATCAACAACTTAGAGGAGAATTTCTCATCCTTAACTTAGTAGGAGCAAATTAAGCTTGTGAATATGAAATAGTGAATTAGATATTAGTAGAAATAAGTACTTAATGATTTAGTTGACTGACTGCTCAAGCATCCATCCCAAAAATCATGCTGATCATACTACTACAATCTATAGTTCTACTGGTACTCCATATAGGAGGAGGAAGACGAGTTGGAGGAGTATAATAAAGGCAGACCCAACTAACACGTGATGTTCCAACCAAGGATTAAAGTGCGCAATAAATAGAAGAATATGACAGACGCAGAAAGAAGAGAGCAGCCATTAAATGCAACTTTTAATTAGGCGTAGAGGAGAAGGTTGTTAGAGCATGTCTTCCTATATTCTTTTTTATTTTTTAATTAACCTTTTAGGAAAATATAATTAATATCTTACCAGATTGATAAAATTGAAAATAAAACTTTGATATTGCTCCTATAAAATGTATTAAAAATATAAAAAAGAAGCAAATTAGTGTTTAATATTTATAAATAGTATTAAGAACAATAAGTCTAGGGGACATTCTTATACCGAAATTTTATTTTTTTTTGTTTTAACTCTCAAAAAATATATTTTAACTGAAATTTTTACGAAATTCAGTGATTTAGTTGTAATTTGAATACATATAAAAAACAGTGTTTCACAGACTGTACAACACTATTTTTATATGTATCCAAATTACACATAAATCACTAAATTCTGTAAAAATTTCAATTAGAATAAATACTATATATTTTTTGGGAATCGAAGCAAAGAAAAAATGGACCATACACTAGACCCGTCGGTATAAGAATGTCCCCTTAGAAGGATTTTTATCTATAACTCGGCACACAAATTGCAAAACTCGTCACAAAATCGAAAGAAGAAAACGGTGTTTCTAATGTCATACAAAGTAGAAGTTGTTAGAATTTGAGCCTAAATTGAAGTGGATATCATTAATTATTTGAAATGATTCTACATATCAATTGTGACGCCCCAAAATAGGTATACATCACCTATTTTGAGTCGCCAAATACATTGTACAGATCTTAAATACAAACTTAATTATACAACATGATCTAAGAGTTTTAACACGAATATTGTCTTCTAGACAATATCCAAACTCAAATGAAGTCCTCATTACAATTATTATCACACTATTTTATAAAAATAGTGAGGACTAATACAGCCACCATTTCGGACCGCCACTCTATTCTCCGACTAGTCCCGACTACGTTCTCATTTCCTGAAGAAAACAATGAAAGCAAAAGGGTGAGCTCAACTAGCCCAGTAATAAATATTATGACTAAGATAATGCGAGAATAAATTATCGTTAGCCTCAATGATGTTAAACCGATAGAATCTGATAAACAACCCGGTTTAATCAAGAAGCGGATCAAGCAATTTATTATAAGAGTCAAGTAGAGCATGATATCTACTATCTTCTATGATTTAAAAAGTTTATCATCAATTTTATCGCTGAGACTCAGCTCAATAAATAATCCACATCACTGAATTATGCACTACGGGTCAAGGATATTCATTAGTATCACATCCATGAATTATCCATGCACTACGGGCCAAGGATATTCGTGTTATCACCAATGGTCATGATCATGCCAACAACTGTCCATCAATGCACTACGGGCCAATGAGGACTTTTATAACATCATTTGTAACATTACAGATCATGATTATACCGAATAATCCCTAGTCATAATCATACCGATCAACAGTCCATTTATGCACTACGGGCCAAAGATGATTTTTATCACAATATAAATATGAGGATGATGGCAATAATATAAGAATTCAATCAAATGAGAGTAAGGATAAATTTTAAAGATTTATAATTTAATTTATCCAGAATTCAATAATGTCCAAATTGTCAACATTATACTGCTTTATGGAGTAAGATTCAAGAATAATATTGTATCAAAAATAATTTGGACAAAAAAATTAATTTTTATCATGAATAGTACCCCGGGTGAATAGTACCCGGGTGAATAGTACTTTGTGAATAGTATCCTATGAATAGTACTCTATGAATAGTATCCCGTGAATAGTGTCATATGTATAAATAGTGTCGTACGTATGAATAGTGTCGTGCGTATGAATAGTACCAATGAATATATAGTAATTCGACGTGAAAGCTTAAAATTTAACAAGAATGTTTAAAAAATATCTTTGTGAAACGATACTAGATGAAACGCAAATTTTAAGGATATTCTACTAATTTCACGGAGTATAAAAATAATACTTTAACAAAATAAGTGTAGAATTAGGAATACGAAATGAAATAATATTACTTACATACTATAGAGTATGAATGAAAATATTATTTCATATGAATATTGAACAAAAATAATATTTCTTACCTTAGTAAAAGACTGGATACTGCAATAGTGAAGTAGCAGAATACTCTTATTGTTTCTCTTTATAGTTTCTCGCTCTATAGTTGATTTTGTGAGTCTTAGTGAATTGGTGAGAATGAAAGAAGAAATGAGCTTCTATTTATAGAAAAACATAGTTTCGACAATTGCACGTTTAGGGGCTCGAATTATTACAGTTTAGTACCTTCATCTTTGCCTCTATTTTTAATTTAGTCCTTCAAGTATTATCAATCTTGCCCAACCTCCCCTAATAGTACATGCATGTGAACCAATTGTTCCATGAATGTGAATAAATAGTTATTTTCATGTGAACTAATAACATTTAATTACTCATTTATCCAATTAATTACCCTTTTGGTTAATAATAACAAAACCAGTCAATCACATAATTACCTCCTTTGAGGGTAATTGGGTTACGGAATAATTAAAGAAAATTAAATGAACAAACATCTTTAATCAACACGAACTTATTCATCATTAATATTATAACTAACAATATTAACAACCAGATCATTCCCAGAAAAGAGGGGGCTTTCCGATAAGGATTTCTCCCTATTGGCGAGCGCAATTAGGTGACCAAATCTATTTTCTCGATAAAACTTTCTAGACATCTTCAATAATGCAAATAATAATATGAATAACTTTGTAGTCTCAATTATTGATTTAATAATATAAAATATTGTGCAGAAGATACTATGACAATAATTGAATCAATAATATGAGAGCTACTATGTGATGCCCCCAAAATAGGTTCAATCCATCCAACCTATTCTGAGTCGCCAAATACATGGTACAAAAAACAACTACAGCAACACATATGATGTGAGTTTTGATACAAATATATACCAACTATGACTCATGTCCCAACTGTGGACAACACCTCACAGTGATACCTTACATAAAAGTATACGAATCAATAAGCATTTTAGAAATTAAAATCTTTGGAAAATGCTCAAGGAAACCTTCGTACATAGGAGGCCATGAATCTAATTTATGATAGATATCATATGTCCAGAGAATTATTCTTGGTTGATCCAATAGACCCCAAAGAAAAACGAGAAGATTACTATCATGTTCCTTCCAATGATGAGTCCTCTCTTGACGTATAGTTATCTCCACTGTCTGCAATTGAGAATTATATTTTAAGCAAACTCCAAGATCATATAGGTAGTGCTCATAGATATACTCCTCAAGTGGATGTGCACAACCCTATCTTATGATAACACGAGGTTGTATGTCATTAGACATCTTGTATGATAGTGGCAAAACACCCTTCCAACGTTGGGTTCGTCTCACCCTATTGTTGTTCACCAAAATCAATTATTAAGTGACGTATAAGATACGACACACACATCTTAGGTCCTCAATACAATTATATATTGTATGTCATGCCGTTTTATAATGTGTTGAGAAACTTTGTGATCCGGGACCATCACTTTTATTCCCCCTGTTATCCCCGGCCAACCCAAACCTACACTCTTATTACCTAAAAAGAATTGTGAACCAAAAGGGTGAGCACAACTAGCTCAGTAAAGAATATCATGACTAAAGATAATTAAATTATCAATAGCATTCATCAGTAACAAATCAGAGATTTAGAACATATGGTAGATGATAAAACTTTTCAACCATAGTTGTAGCGGAACGAGCAATCTATTAGAAGAGTCAAATAGACCATAAAGTCTATTATCTTCTCCATGTTAAAAGTTCATCAACAATGTTTTAACCCTATAACCTCAATCAACAGATCATGTCCACAATCAAGTGAATAACTCATAATCATATTTGTAATTCTAAATTCCTCTTCGCACCCAGGACGAAGATAATTTACATCACATGTTTTTACCTGAAACATCAAAGATCATGGGTATACCAAATCACAGTTCTTGTTCATAATCATACTAATAAATTCATCTTTGCACTACGGGCCAAAGATATTCATTAACAGTTCATTTTTGCACTACAGGCCAAAGATATTCAACAATAGGTCATCTTTGCACTACGGACAAAAGATATTTAACAACAGGTCATCTTTGCACTTACAGGCTAAAAATATTCAACAACAGGTCATTTTTGCACTTACAGGCCAAAGATATTCAACAACATGTCATCTTTGCACTACGGACCAAAGATATTAATATCTCAAAGAAATACATAATCATTTCAGAATTTATATAAACTGTGACGCCCCCAAAATAGGTCCATTCCATCCAACCCATTCTGAGTCGCCAAATACATGGTACAAAAATAACTACAACTTTATTAATACATTTGTCATGCAAAATACAACAACATATATACTGTGAGTTTAAATACAATTATTGTATTCTAGACAATATACATACCCAAATAAATCCTCATCACAATTATTTATACATTATTTTACAAAAATGGTGAGGACTACTAAACAACTCTCTCTATAACCATCATTCCATACCCCAGGCTCTGTACTTTCATTACATTCTCGCCTCACGAGAAGAAAAATGGAACAATAAGGAAAAGGGTGAGCTCAACTAGCCCATAAAGAATATTATGACTAAGATAATATACAACAAATTATCGTTAGTCTCCAACAGGAAAAATCTAATAGAATACAATATACAACCGCTTTTAAATCAATCTTGCAATGAAATAATAATTCATTAGAAGAGTTAAGTAGAGAATGCAAACTACTATCTTCTATATATGAATTTAAAAGTTCATCGTCGATATTTTATCCCTGTAACATCAATCAATATATATCTGGAATCAAATATTCATCTTTGCACTACAGGCCAAAGATATTCAATAATATCATCATTTAGGACTGAGGATGATGAAAAATATTTTAAAGGAAACGAATCCAGTGAAACAAAAGAACAAATATTAAGGATTCAGTATTTTAAACAATCCAAGTTCAAAAATACTTCATAAATAACGAGTGGGGTAAAATTCAAGAATGATCAAAACATGGATACAATCAAAGCTAGTATCCGAATAGATATTTTGGACAAAAGAAGAAATTTTATTTTTTGGTGAATAGTAAGTATTCGTGAATAGTTAAAGATATCGTGAATAGTAACTCAGACACCAAAAGATAGAAATTTCACAAAAAACATCATCACGCTTCGTGAAATAGTACTCGTGAATAGTAACTCGTGAATAGTAACTCATGAATAGTAACTCGTGAATAAGAACTCATGAATAAGTAACTTGACATGAAAAAGTTCCAAATTTGATAAAAATTTCAACCAATATTTCTAAGATAATGATATTGAAGAAATAATATCATTTTCGAATAAAATAACATCCCTTACCTCGAAAGACAAGAATTTAATTGAAACAGGATATAGGCTATGACTTGAAATTGCACCGTATAGCAATACTCAAAGTATACTCAAAATACTCACAAGAATACGCTCGATAATATAGAGAGAAAACTTCAGATTTTACGGTGTGATTTTCAATTCTAACCCAAGACCCTATTTATAGGAAAATGCTTTAACACCAAAGTAAAAAAATAATATAATAATATTATATATATTACAAATTCTCTACGCACATTTTGACAATCGATTTCAACTTATCTTGCACATGCTAGGGCTGCCCACAAAAAAAAAAAATGTTATTCCTATTTTAAATATTTTAAACTTCCAAAAATCAATTATTTTGAGCTTGAACTTCAATAATTCATAATAAATAGCCCTTTTATTAGAAAATTTGAATTTCGCGTTTTTTATAGAAAATTCAATTTTCTACAACTTTGCAGAAGAAAGTTTTTCCAAATTCCAAATGAAATTGGACCAAATCCATAAGCTAGTCGATTTTACAATTTATAATCAAATTTCTATCCAATAATTGTGTCCACCAACACACAAAATATGTGTTAAACATTTAATGCCACAAAATACTCTTCCTCCTCATATACTCATATATCCCACCTTCATTATAAAAATATCACATAGTTAATATATTATTAAAATAATATATTTAAATAAATTATTTTATCAGAAAAAGATAAAATATTAATTTTCAATAATTGTCACATTAAAAATTTTCTCCATCTATATCCACATAAAATTAATTCCTCATCATATAAATCAATAATTAATTATTCACAAATAATATTACAGAATCACAGTACTGGCAACCAGGCCGTTCCCAGGAAAGAGGAGGCTTTCCAATAAGGATCTCTCCTTACTGACGCGCAATTAGGTGACCAAACCTCTCCTTAGACAGAACTTTCTAGACATTGCCAATAATGTTATCCAATAATATTATTCAGATAATATGAATTATTGCTCCGATAATAGAAAATACTGTGTAATGACAATTTATTAAAACAACAGTAATATAAAATATCAATGCAACAATTATTGAATTAATAAAATAAAATACTGAACAGTAATTATCGTAACAATTATTGAGTAGTGTCTTTCACGTAAGAATCAATAATTGGTGCAATACTGCAGTGTCTTCTTTGCTCAACAACGCGTATTAGTGTGTTTTAACCACGGGTATTCCAACAAGATTATTAGTAATAACTACGCCGTTATTTATAAACAACTTATATTTGTCGTTTTCTTCATCCAATAGCTTTTCGTTATAGGGCCCACAAAAGACTGCGTCATCGTACGAATATTCTCGGACAGTACGAATATTCCACGACCAAACGAATATTCCCCGATAATAATGAATATTTTATAACTACTTGCTTATTCGAAATATTTGCGTATTTTACCAATAACTATCCACATTAATCAAATCAACCCTTACTTTTTTAAAATAATAAATAGAGGAAAATAAATTTCATTTATTAATAATTTGGGGTCTTACATAAACCATAATTATAACCATGTTGATCAATTCACCTTTGCACTTAAGCTAAAAATATTCAATTGTAAATTCAATGGTCATGATCATACCAGTCAACGATTCAACTTTGCACTACTGGCCAAAGAGAACCCATAGTCACGATCATACCAATAATCTATCCACCTTTACACTCAAGTCAAAGAGAAATTTCTTCACCAGGATTATAAAAATGTTAAATATGATAAAATAATATGATCAACAACTGCATTTAATTTCAAAAGTAAGATTTATAAATCAACGATTTCATAACACCTTAATCCAAATGTTATAAATCACTTAATAATCTCATAATCTAATATTATTAATACTATCACAATATTTTAATCCTTTCTTAAACTTATAAATAATTTATTTTAATTGTTTACACTTTACTAATTAATGCATTTAATCATCCTAAAATGCCAAACTCATAAGATTTCATCACCAATAACCAACAACCTCATCAAAAATCTGCATATACCATATATAGGATTCCCAAGCCATAAAATCCTATTTTTTAATTTTGTTACTTCACATAACATATTTAATTTATTTATTCATAACTAGTCCATTTTCATGAAAAATACCAAATCAGTTTCAAAAATATTTCTTTTCTGAGATTTTGCATAATATAGTCCCATATTGAACATATATTTTTCTTAGAATTTTTAAAATTCATTTACTATTTTTCATATGGCCAAAACTACCGAATATTTAGACATTTATCATAAAGCGACGTTTGTCCAAAAATTCAAAATTCTGAGTATATACATTATATACATGTACTCCCAATAAAAATTTCACCAATTTTGGAGTTAACCACAAGGATATAAGGGTTTACTTTTAAAATAGTCTTTTCTCATAAAATTCATAACTCTTAATCTATACATCCAAAAATCACCATTTTTGGACACAATCAAGAAAACTCGTCAAATTATTATTTCAAATTTTTCCAGAATTTTTGAGAGTCGAAAGAATTACGAAACTGAAAAACATAATAACCCTTAAAATCTCATATCTCAAAAGAGCAGCATTTCTGGCGGGAATATCTGATGTAAAGCCAAAAAAAATTGCACTGAATAACAATTCTCAAAGTATCTAAATACTCACAAAAATACGCTCGACAATATAGAGAGAAAGAAAACTTGTTTCTGGTGTGATTTTCAATTCTAACTTAAGCGCCTATTTATAGGAAAATGCTAGAACGTCAAAGGAGACTAAATAATAAAATATTATTATTTTTTATTCAACTTATACGCATGCCTCATTTGAATCAAAAATTCAGCCACCACAGTAGGGCCCACCCAAAAATCGGTCACCTTTCCCAACAACCAAAAGTGGGTCCCACCCAATTTTAATAAAATTTATTTTATTTTCTAAAACTTCAATAATTCCTAAAAAAATAGCCCATTTATCAGAAAAATACGAATTTTATGTCCATTCCACACGAAATCGAATTCTCTACAACTTTGTAGCTTTCAGATTTTCAAAATTCCAGACAGAAAATATCCGAACCCACAAACGAACGATTTTCAAAACCTTTTAAAATTCATAACAAATCAACCGTTAATTTTCAAAGGTTCAAAATTTGAGGATATATACTCAAATTATATATGAATAACATATCCAAAAATCACAACGATCTAACGGTCGGATTAAAATTATAACTCACGCAATAGAGCTTTAAGAACACCGATTTGATCTTTTAATACCTCTAATTCGACAAATACTGATAAAATACCTCAACATTAATTCCTTCATTTATAACTACATAAATAAATCCATCATTTATATCCACATCAAATAAATATTTCCTTATCATATTAATCAATTATTAATTATTCACAAATAATATTACGTAATTATAATTATGATAACAACCAGTAGTTCCGGAAAGAGGGCTTTTCGATAAGGATTTCTCTCCTTCTTGGCCAAGCAATTAGGTGACCAAACCTCTCCTCGATGAACTTTCTAGACATTGTCAATAATGCTATCTAATAATATTATTCAAATAATATGAATTATTGATCCGATAATGGGAAATATCAGGCAATGACAATTATTGAAACAACAATAATATAAAATATCAACGTAGTAATTATTTAATCAATAAAATAAAATATTGAATAGGTATTACCGTAATAATTATTGAGTAAAGGTCTTCACGTAAGAATCAATAATTCAAAAATATTGTGCAATCTGGCGCTATTGTTAAACTAACGCATATTATTCATCGTATTTTAACCACCAGGTATTCCAACAGTGTTAACGAATCAATAATATGAATTATTGATCTGATAATGGGAAATACTGTGCAATGACAATTATTGAAACAACAATAATATAAAATATCAACATAGTAATTATTTAATCAATAAAATAAAATATTGAATAGGTATTACTGTAATAATTATTGAGTAGTGTCTTCTTACGTAAGAATCAATAATTCAAAAATATTGTGCAATACAGCGTCTATATATGCGTAAACCAATGATATTATCGTATTTTAACCACCAGGTATTCCAACAGTGTTAACGATAACAACTACGTCGTTATTTATAAAAACTCAAACTTATCGTTTTCTTCATCCGACAGTTATTCTGTTATGGGGTCCACGAATGAGCTGCAAGTGATCGCATTTAATATTCTATAAAACAACAAAAATATTCCACGACCAAAACGAATATTCCCCAACGTAAATGAGTATTTTATAACCACTTGTGTATTTTGAAAATTTTACATATATCACCCTTAACTTTAAACTTTTTCAATTTAACCATTTCTTTGAATAATAATTATAAAAAAAATTGAATACTTTTATTTCATAAAATTAAAGGGTCTTACATAAATGGTATAATATTATGTTGTAATATAATTAAATTAGTAATGATAATATCCACACAGTTTAGATAAATAGTTACATGCATGATATAATATATGGTATAATATTAAAAAAATAATAATTTTAGAATATAATTGTTTTAACTGTTTTAAACTGTATAATATTATATTATGGGACAGTGCATTCAATGGGAGGAAATGTGTTACAACCTCATTTGTTATGTTTGTTGGGCATTTTTGTCAATAGAAATAAGGAGCATTTATTAGGCATGACCTGTGTTAATTTTTTAAGATGTCAAATGTCAATTTATTGTGCTATGTACTGTGATTTAGTATATATAATAGATAGATAATAGATAATAGATAATAGATTTGAATAGTTGATTACAATTTTAGAGGAATGAATTTAGGTTTGTTTCAACCTCATTCGTTATGTTTGTTGGGCATTTTTGTCAATAGAAATAAGGAGCATTTATTAGGAATGACAGGTGTTAATTTTTTAAGATGACAAATGTCAATTTATTGTGCTATGTATTGTGATTTAGTATATATAATAGATTACCAAAACAATTTAGATTTGTAGTGATTTAGTTGATTATAAATTCAAAATATTAATTTGGGATAAAAAAGTAGATATTTTAGGAGATAATAATTAATTTAGTAATGATAATATTAGAACATTTAACATTATCATAATAATTTAGATTTGTAGTGATTTAGAGGATTATAAAATCAAAATATTAATTTGGGATTAAAAAAATAGTGATTTTAGGATATAATAATTAAATTAAAAAGAATAATATCAGAACAGTCGACATTACCAAAACGATTTAGATTTGTAGTGATTTAGTTGATTATAAATTCAAAATATTAATTTGGGATTAATAAAGTAGTGATTTTAGGAGATAATAATTTATTTAATAATGATAATATTAGAACAGTTAACATTATTAGAATAATTTAGATTTGTAGTGATTTAGGGGATCTCTCTCGGCACTCCAATTGTACCAAGTAGTAATTCCTTTAATCTTGTTAGTTGAATCCAATCCATTTCTCGACATAGTTTCAACTTTCAATCTTCTGAGCCTTGGCTTGTGGCTCACCCTACAGATGCTTGGACAAAGCAGCTCTGCAACTGAAGGAAGACGGTACTGGAGAGCCGAGCCCTTGGCGGCTCTGCACTGTGACACAAGTTGAAGAAGTTAAGATTCTTTTGAAGCTTCTTCCCATTCCGGCTTGCACTATAATGCTCAATCTAATCTTAACAGAGTTTCTGACCCTATCCGTGCAGCAGGCATATACGTTGAATACCCATATGGGTCATCTGAAACTACCTGTAACATGCATGCCAGTCTTCCCAGGGCTTAGCATATTCCTGTTACTATCTCTTTATTACACCATTTTGTGCCGCTATCCAAGCGCATTACGGGTCATCCTCGTGGTGCCTCTCAGCTTCAGAGGGTAGGAATTGGTTTGGCACTGTCAATTTTATCTGTGGCATGGGCTGGGATGTTTGAGAGGTACAGAAGAAACTATGCGATAGAACATGGGTACGAGGCTAGTTTTCTTAGCCCAATGCCTGATTTGAGCGCATATTGGCTGTTGATTCAGTATTGCTTGATTGGGTTAGCAGAAGTATTTTGCATTGTGGGATTATTAGAATTCCTCTACGAGGAGGCCCCAGATGCCATGAAAAGTATCGGTTCAGCTTATGCTGCTGTAGCTGGAGGTTTGGGTTGCTTTGCGGCCACCGCATTGAACAGCATTATTAACTCGGTAACAGGGAACCAAGAGAGAAGGCGAATTTCGTGGCTGTCACAGAATATAAATACTGGAAGGTTCGACTACCTGTATTGGCTTCTTACAGCTATGAGTTTAATCAATTTCAGTGTTTTTCTATATTCAGCACATAGGTACCAATACAGAACAAAGCGTGGTGCTGGGGGGGATAATGAAACCGCGGAACAAGCAAGTCAGCAAGAAAGTAGTGTTATTATTGAATAGCTCATACAATACATAATCATCTATTGGGTATGAGAGCAGCACCATGAGAGAAAATGTACAAGTTTTCATTTAGCCGAACATATTTACTTGTTGCACGTGTTATTTGTATTATACTTCCTCCATTCTAAAATAAACATCACTATTAAATTCAAATTTAACATATATATTATTTTAATACAATGATGACTTGTAAACTATTTAAAAAGTAATACTTATTGTAAGTTTTATCGTTTTAGAATCAGCTTAATTTTGAGTTTAAAATTTTTAGGTTATTTTTTTAAAGTCAATAATGATCTTATAATTTAGAATGGAGATAGTTTTACTAATTTAAAAAATAAATTATTATTTTTAAGTTGGAAGATAAAATATAAAATATAAATGGTAAAATCTGAACATATTTAAACTTTGGGGCTAAGGTTAAAAGAAAAAAGTTTGGTGGAAGCCTTTCTCACCCATCGAGAGCAGAGTCCCCAAATTCCCTGTCCCCTTGTGTCCCTCCACTTAAATTTTTACACCTAGTCTCTTACTTAACACTAATTAATTCTAAAATTAAATAAAATGACATGTGTCAAAATTTAAATGGAGGGACACAAGAGGGACATGAAATTTGGGGACAGAGGATCTGCTCTCGTAACCCATCATAAATCAGCTCCTCCACATGGGATGAAATAGAATGTGGGATAAAAAATTGGAGTGGATAAATAATACAAACCCGCTAAAACTCTGAAACTGTTATAATTTGATTTCCTAAAAAGTTAAATTAAACCAACCTAAAGTCATAAGTTATAATGGTCTAATCCATGATATTATGGATCTTGATTGGGTGATGGATGTAATGTAGGTTACTTTTCTTTGTCTATAAAAGGCAAACTCATCTCATGAAAATAACACACCAAAAGAAGATCTAAATTTTCATCTTGCATCTCTTGTTATTTCTTTAAGTTCTATAACACGTTATCAGCACGAAACTCCTACCAATTGAGACGATCAACTTTAATGGATATGGAAGATATATATTTAGCAGACAGTGCAACAACTCATACAATCATTCAAAGTGAGAAATATTTTTCACAACTAACCAAAACTAAGGGAAACGTGAGAACTATATCAGGCATATCAAATTTAATCGAGGGATTTGGAAAAGCTAGGTCAGGAATAAGCATGTGAATGATATTCATACTTACATATGATTTGATTATGATATATATATATATATATATACACATGAATGAATATGCAAGTATGCTTGCATTAAGAAAAGTTGTAAAGTCCTTTGATAGATAATAGAAACATATGTACAAAGACTTAGAATGAATTGATCAAATGTGTTAGGTTGATCCTACATAAGCAAAACAGCTTTGTAAAGTCCTTAAAAAGAAATGATGTACAAGGACTATAAATATAGAAAGATCAAGCATGTTAGGTTGATCTTATGATGTAATAGATAGACTTGTCAGATCATCGAGCACTGCACCAGAAATCGTAGTCTGCCAGGAGAGTCAAGGAAAACTCGAGAGCTATCGAGGCAGAATCGTAGTTTGCAAGATAGTAGATCTCGGAGTGTGTAGACTTTCAGGAGAGACGAAGAAGGATCGTAGTGTGTCGAGGAGAACTTTCTCAGGGCTGTAGTCTGCTGAGGAAGTCATATTCAGAATCGTAGAGACAGTCTGCCTACGAGTCGACCGAGCATCTGTCAAAGTCAAGTCAAGAATCGTAGACTACACTCGGAGTCGTAGAGTCTACTAATGTCAAAGTCAATTCAAGAATCGTAGACGTCACTTAGAATCGTAGAGTCTACTGATCGTATCAAAGGCAGAAATCGTAGTCGAGCAAGATCAGATGAAGACAACAAGCACAATGATGGAAATCGTAGAGTATCAAGATCTGATCTCGGAGTCGTAGTGTCTGCACAGCCAAAGCTGAATCGTAGTGTGCAGAACTAAGACTTCAACGGATATGCTCACAAAGCCAAGTCACAATCATAGACCAATACGATTCTCAACGAATGAGCACTCCCTGAATATCCAAAGGAATGAAGCCTCTGGTTGGCACTGCATAGATACGTCCCACCTAAAGAAAACCAGAGAGCACTCAACGAATGGCATGCAAGCTAACAGAAGACCTAAGCACCAACCCAATCAGCATCAAGATTGAGTAATGAAGCCATTTGAGATGAAGTCTTCCACAAGGAGATCAGAAGAAGACTTCTGTGACGCCCCCAAAATAGGTCCATTCCACCCAACCCATTCTGAGTCGCCAAATACATGGTACAGAAATAACTACAACTTCAATAATACAAATGTCGTGTGAAATACGACATAATACATAAATGAGTTTAAATCTGAGATATTGTCGCTCTAGACAATATCCACACGCAAATAAATCCCCATCATAATTATTGATACATTATTTTACAAAAATGGTGAGGACTACTAAACAACTCTCTCAGAACCTTCATTCCATACCCAGGACTCGATCCTTTATGTTCTCACCTCCCGAGAAGAAAATGGAACAACAAGGAAAAGGGGTGAGCTCAACTAGCCCAAATAAAGAATATTATGACTAAGATAATATACAACAAATTATCGTTAGTCTTCAACAGGAAAAATCTAATAGAATACAATAGACAACAAGTTTTAGATCAACAAATGCAAATGAATAAAGAATCCATTAGAAGAGTCACGTAGAGAATGAATTCTAATGTCTTCTAAGATTTAAAAGTCCATCATCAATATTTCATCCTCAGTAACAACAATCAATATACATCTTTAATCATCTTGCACTACACAGCCAAAGATATTCATTTTTGTATCACCAATTGGTCATGTTCATCTCAACACTGTTCATCTTTTGCACTACGGGCCAAAGAGATTCATCGATTTAATCATTCATCTTTGCACTACTGGGCCAAAGATATTCATCAAATATCACCATTAAGGATCGAGGATGATGAAAAAACATTTTAAGAACGAATCCAAATTGATATAGAAGGACAAATATTAGGGATTCGTACAACGGTTTATCCAAGATCAATAATACTTCATAATAAACGATTTTGAAGCGAACTCAAAAATAACGATCAAAACATGGATCCAATCAAAGATAGAAGAAATAGACATCTTGGACAAAAAGAAAAATTTTTATTTTTAGGTGAATAGTCTTAGATTTGTGAATAAAGGTCAGTATCGTGAATAGTGCCTTATACGTGAATAGTAACTTGACACAAAAAGATAGAAATTTCACAAAAAAACATCTTCACGCTTTCGTGAATAAGAACTCGTGAATAGTAACTCATGAATAGTAACTCGTGAATAGTAACTCATGAATAATAATAATCGACATGAAAAAAGTTCCAAATTTGATAAAAAGTTCAACAAAGATTTTGGCATAATAATATTGAAGAAAATAATATCATTTCATGAAATAAATAACATCCCCTTACCTCAAAATAACCGTATCTTACGATTGAATTTTCAGATAGTTTGATGTAAACTCGCAGACAGATATAGCAATACTCAAAGTATACTCACAAGAATACTCGATAATATAGAGAGAGAAAGAGAGAAAACTTAGTTTACGGTGTGATTTTCAATTCTAACTTAGCCCTCTATTTATAGGAATATGTTTAGAGCATGAAAGGAGACTAAATTAATAAAATATATTATTATTTATTCCAAATTTCTACCCACATGTTTTGAAAACTCTAGCATGCCTTCTTTGGTCAAAAACATCAGCCACCCATGTGCCAACAACTACAAAAACGTTTTTCTTATATAAAATAATTAAAACTTCCAAAAATCAATTATTTCGGAACTCCGGAACTTCAATAATTCATGATAAATAGCCCTTTTGTCAGAAAATTCGAATCTCGCGACTTTTTATAGGAAATTCAATTCTCTACAACTTTGTAGAAGGAAGTTTTTCCAAATTCCAAACAGAAATTATCCGAAATCCATAAATGAGCGATTTTACAGTCTATAATCAATTTTCGGTCAAGAATTGTGTCCACCGACACACAAAACATATGTTAAACATTTAATGCCACAAAAATACTCTTCCTCCTCATATACTCATATATCCCACATTCATTATAAAAATATCACCGTTAATATATTATTAAAATAATATATTTAAATGAATTATTTTATCAGAAAAAGATAAAATATTAATTTTCAACAATTGTCACATTAAAAATTTTCTCCATCTATATCCACATAAAATCAATATCATATAAATTAATAATTAATTATTCACAAATAATATTATAGAATCACATTACTAACAACCAGGCAGTTCCTAGGAAAGAGGGGGCTTTCCAATAAGGATTTCTCCTTACTGGCGTGCAATTAGGTGACCAAACCTCTCCTTAGACAGAACTTTCTAGACATTGCCAATAATGTTATCTGATAATATTATTCAATTGATTTGATAATGGAAAATACTGTGTAATGACAATTATTGAAACAACAGTGATACCAAATATCAACGCAGCAATTATTGAATCAATAAAATATAATATCAACAAAGAATTCATCGTAACAATTATTGAGTAAAGTGCCTTCTTCACGTAAGGATCAATAATTCAACAATCTTGTGCAATACTGGTGTCTTCTTGTGCAACCACGCATATTATCGTATTTTAACCACTGTGTATTCCAACAATTGTAAATCCAGAATAACTACGCCAATTATTTTTAAACAACTTATATTTTTCATTTTCTTCCTCCAATCGCTTTTCCGTTATGGGGCCCACTAATGATCGCTACTGGCCGTCGCATTTAATATTCCCGAAAAGATCTTAATATTCCACGACCAAACGAATATTCCCCGACAACAATGAATATTTTATAACCACTTGCTTATTTTGTAAACTTTGCACATTTCGCCCATAACCAAAGCATTATATCAAATTAACCCTTATTAATTTAGAATAATGAATAAAGGAAAATTCAATTTTATTTATAATAAGTTGGGGTCTTACAACTTCTGTAACTGACTAAGGAAAGTCAGCAAGTGCAGTAGCTGTCAAGTAAAAAGATGACAACGATCTTGGAAGTAACCAAGATCGTAGTGTTTGCTAAACGAAGAAGCAACTGATGTAGTACACACTGAGATATTGGTAAGCCTCTAAAGAACAAGGCTAAAGTGATTAAGCATTGGGTCAGTCAATTGATGATAAGTGAACGGGAAATCACAAGGAGAAAGCGAGCTGGACACGCCACAAATCTGAAGTGTCTTGTTATTCAAAAGAGGCCAGAGCAAGGAATCAAGCCAGCAGTATCTGAGAACAGTCGAGGCAAACAGAAGTGATGAAGCACTGCACAAAAAGAAGGAGAGGTGTTCTACACTGAAGATCAAGTGAACACTCCTCAAGATCGTAGTGTTGTCTCTACCAGTCAACAAGACACTACGATCAGGTCCATGAAGACATGCATCAGAATCATAGAGTTCGAATAGCTGAAGACTGAATCATTGGCAACGGTTCAATTTGAAGGGTAATATTCGGACAAGAGCTTATTGAGAGCATCGATGCAAGGACAACCTCTGATCGAGAAATCAGAAGGGTGAAATAAAGTCATCGACCTGCCCAAGATATCAAAGTGACATATCTGACAGGGTTGGTAAAACAACAGACTACAATGTCAGGAAGTCAGAAAAAGATGTCATGTCACATCTGCAGTCTGCACCAAATAACTCGAGATCTGCGAGGCAATTTGAATAGCTTTCAACGGCTACTTTCCAACGGGAAGATTGGGAAGTAGTATACATCAACAGAGCTTCAAAGATCAAAAGGAGCTGATGATTGTAATGTTGAAGAATCGTTGAGTTGGTGAATGCTATTGTTGACTCTACGAGTTCCACCAAAGATCAACAGAACAAGTCTCAGTGACAGTGAGACTACCAAGGTGAAAGTGAAGCAGCTTTGAAGAGGAATTCAAACAGATCAAAGCTTTACTCAACAAAGATGAGAATGCCACTGAAGATGGCAGCCAAGCTGAGAGCCGAGAAGGCCAAGAAGATAGCATTCAAAAAAGTGGCTGAGTACAAAGAAGATCAAGAGAGCCACTCTACGAATCACCATGAACAAAGAAAAGTTGAATCGAACAAGTGCAGAACCATGTCTGCAAAGTATTCAAGGAGGGTTCAGGAATTGCTAAGTGCCAGAAAAAGTCTACTAAAAGCACAGAGACTTAGCAAACCCAGATGGTGATGGTGCACAGCTGACATCAGATGAGGATGAGCAGAAAAGAGTGAAGATCAGTTGCACCAAAGAAGATGTGGTCCGGACTCGAAGCTGAAAGCAAAGAAGATCACACCAAGCTGCTAAGTACAACAGATGTTAAGAGCTTAATGACATCTTAGCAGCTCAACACCACCACCAACAACAACTACTGTAAGAACCCGAATTTTTAAAAAATATTAAAAGAAGAATTTAGTGAATAAAATTCTTAAGTCTTGTGAAGGGTTCAAATAAAAATATATAATGTGTTACGAGATATGTGGTATTGTGTTACATAGGGTAATATGAGCTATGTAATAAGTAATGTTGTGGTTAATAAATATATACTATTATTATATATTTGTTAGAAATTGTAGAGATGAATTTATATGAAGATGGATAAGATTTATCTATCGACCTTAAATAATTTATAGAATTATTTTATTATAGTAAGTTAGTGACATTAAAATATCTTTGATAATCACCAATTTTTGGAGTATATGTACGAGTACATATCAAGTCTAAGGTAGTGCAATCGTACTCTTTAATGGTTGATGTATAGGAGCTGGGCTAAACGATTCCTTCAGAGAACGGAGGTATATACGAATTGGTAATCGATCTAACTCATCGTGAAAAAAACAAGTGTGTATAGGCATTTTGAAACTAATTTGTTGGTTGTTTGTGGAAACCACTCGATTGTACTATATTGAATACTATTAAAGACTCGAGGTGTGTTAGGTTTGGACTTGTACGTATATGTACGTTGTTGACGAGGAATAAAATCGATATACCTTTAAAGTGGTTAGAGAATTATTGAGTGAATTGATACACCATGGCGAAGTGAGGATTAAAGGTATGCATGTATGTGTTATATTCGAGTGTTGTGTTATATGGTGGTAAGAAACCAAATACTGAGAGATGTATAGTTGGTTAAGCTAATAAGTGAAATAGAATTTTAAAACTCAAGTGTGATCCTTAAATTGTTAAGGAAAATAGTAACCAATGGTGTGAAACTAAAGAGGGATTAATGTTAGATGAGTTAACGCTTAAGAAGGATGTGTAAAGTATTTAGAAGCGTAGGTTCCATTTTCTCACGAGGCGTAACTTGTTTACCCTCTCGATTTTGGTATGGCGCAATTGCCGCCATTTCAAATCTGTGACCAGTAGCAATTACTGCCCGGTCTGAAAAATTGAGTTAGTTTATGGAAATGTGATTTGTAAGCCATGTATACTAATAACTCTTATACGGTCATGAATGGTGACTAAGTATTCATAAAGAAATTTAGTTAGGAAAACATGACTTGAATAAAGATATAATTAATTTGCCCGGATTAAATATGGTTAATTAAGTGATAATATGGAATATTATATTCTATTAATTAGTGGAGTGCATAATAATTATTGAAAAGAAAATAAATGATTAATATTAATTAATTGTTGTGATATTAAAATATGATAACGGGTTGAGAGTACCCAACTGAATTATTTTTAATTCGATTAAAATATTATTGGGACTAGCCCAAAAGTACATGGGATATAAGAGTATATTGGTGTATATTTAAAATATAAGTATACTTCCTACATGTGGGTAGGTACATATATACAGGTGTGTGTATATGTACCCATAACTTAATTTAATGTAGTAATGTTAAATCATTATAATTGATTTAATAAGCCCAAAAGGAATTAACTTTAGTAAAATGGGGACCATTTTACTAATAAGTAAGGAAGAAATAGAACTTGTCCCAAATTCATTGTCCTAAATAATTATCAGCCGTATAATAGACCAATAGCCTACTCCTCTCTTGCTTAAGCTTGGCAAAAACTAGTATAGCTGATAATGATGGAGGAAGATGGAGCAGGTCACCAACTATTCACTATCCGTTAGCTTCTTCTTCTTCCTGGTAAATCAAAACAATGGGCAAAGGTATTGTATGGACAATTAATTCTCTATAAATGGAGACTCCTCCTTCTTAAGTGAACTTGTTGAAATTGTCTGATAAGTAGTTATGGAGAGTGAGTGTGGGAGGATTGAGGAACAATTAGATGATTGAAGAGCTATGGTTAGCAAAGTTAAGCTTCAAGAGGTAATATTTGTATACTTAAATATTCTTGAATTCAAGTTCTTCAATTTCTAGAAAAATGTACTGAAATAGTGCTTTTAAGCCTCAAATTTGATGGCTAAGTCTTGTTATAATCCATGAATTGTTGCTAGCTACTGATAATATAATCAAATGTGAAAACAACGAAAGTTAAACGAACCAAATTGGTTTAGATACGAATTCGTGGTTAATGAATTCACTAAGTTTGTTAAAACATAAAAATTAGTATGAACATGAGTTTCAAATTCATATTTGAGTTAGTTAATGATTATGTTAATTGTTGGATATTTGGTATGTTGTAGTTTTATGAGTTATAAACTTATAAAATCAAAAATGAGCTAAATTTGATTAGTATAACTCATATTATGATGATTGGAAGGAGTTTTGGACAATTGCGACACAGAAGTATTTGCACTTCCCCAATGCCATTTAGAAGGCGATTCTACTTACGGACATCGTTATCCTGGTGTATTTCTTTTTACTCTTTGTAGTAAATTAGGCATAACTTTTTCATACGAACTCCGATTGAGGTGATTCAAGATGATCCGGAACGAGGACGAATAGAACTACAACTTTTGTTCTTTAATATTTTCAATTTGAGGTCATTAGGAAGGGTCAAAATAGTCATCTTTGTGACTGTTACGTATTCGGAGGCGATCGGAGGGCATCGAGCGAGCACATACGCAAGTATAGTGCTCCCGAAGATGTAACATGTTATTCTAAGTGATGTAACATGAAGATGAATGATATTATCCATGACATATAAGATTTCCTTGCTCATAATAAAAAGCATTAGCATGACTTAGTACGTGTTCTGAAAAGAAACTTAAAGATTTTGAAAACAAACCTTATGTAAACTTATGTGCTATAAGTTCGAAACTTAGTAGTTGATATACATGATTGAATTCAGATGTAAATGAGCATGATATAATGTTTATGGTGTCCTTATCCATGGCTAAACTTGTGAAGTCTTGTGTTAGAGAAATTTTCAAGTATAATAGGCTAATGGATATGAATGCTACATGAGGTAGATTCGGAACTTGAAAAGATGATTACATAACTGATGTTACACATAAATGAGCATGTTTAGTGTACATAGTTCCTTTGTTTATAATCAAACTCGTTAGACCTTGTGTGATAGAAGTTTTTAAGAAAACTTGGTATAACATAACTAAGATCCATGAAGGCTATTTGATATATATTCTGACCTTGCAAGCATGTTAACATTACTTGATTATATATGAATAGAGCTTTGAAGTGGTCTTGTATGTGTTGAATGGCATTGTTCAAGTCTACAATGGTTTCAAAAGTAAACTTGAACATATTTTCAAAATCTAGTTACATCACATAGACATCTAGATTTTAAAGGATTTATAAGTCATGTTATGTCTATAATATCCCTAGATATGATTTATATGTGCTATATTGCATCATTCATGAAAAATGATTTCAAGGGCAACCTCGAGTATGTTTTTGAACTTAGGTTGCATTATATGAGTATTTAGATTTTAAAGGCTCGAGATGTCATGTTATGTTTCATTATGTCACTAAACATAAGTCTTATGTGTTAAACATAATAGAAGTAAACCAAGCATGAGGTTAAAGCATGTTTTAAAGTGTTAAACAACGATAGTTATGAGTAAAAGATGTGAATATGTACGAGCATGTGTAGTAAAGATTATGTGATCTCTTTATGAGAACATAAGGCTAATTAGTAAACCTAGTGATTACATAACCCTATTTGGTTTTAATTCGTGGAAATCCTAAACTAAAGTCCCTAACATATAAGGTTAGGGAAGTTGCCTTTTGCATAGTTTATCCCTCTATAGCTTAGCAATACCTCGAAATCCTATTTTATCATAGTTATATATATATATATATATATATATATATATATATATATATATATATATATATATATATATATATATATATATATATATAATTTCATTAGTTATACAATTTCGATGCATAACTATCCCATATACATACTTAATACATATGTTAAGCGCATAAATCAAGCATCCTCTTAGCTACACAATTAAACAATACAGTTATAACATCACATTAATGGGTTTTTGAAACTTTATCTAAAACTTTCTAAATTTTTGATAAGTATTGAATCAATGTAGTCATTATAAACTAAAGCACTTAGAACATCACTTTCATCACATATTATAGTTTAAAACATTCATACACACATGTATCGAGTTTCTGATTAGTAACAAAATAGTCGATTTAATCAGTTAGGTATTGACCTTAATCAGCACTGCATTTAGACTAGTGGAGTAGGTATAACCGCGTTACTCCTTGTCCAAACCAGTACTGAAAATCAATTTGCATGATTTTAGTTCATTTACTAGCATACATTGATGATGATACATGCAGAACATACATGTTATGAGGTTTATGATTAGGTTTGGTCTCTTTTATGGTCATTCCAAGATTCTTTTAATGTTGGTTTTGTTTTTAGAAAAATTTCTATCTCGACAAGGCTAAATGAAACCAATTCTCAAAAGACTATTCATGTTTAACCATTATACCACATAATGAGGTTAATAAACCTTAAATATATATGCTCAAGTTATCCTACTTATGTATTCCAAATTAACATAACTTTACTTCTTTAGAATTTATTTGAAACTATGCTTGACTAGTTCACAACATACTTAACTAGATGGGTGCACATATCAATCATGTCTAGATGCATAAAATGTCCTATCATGATGGTCCAAAAGTTCAGAATACAAATAGGGTATTTCCCAACAAAGTTGGTTTTCAACTTTGACATTTTTCTTGAAAATCTCATGTTAAACCAACTAAGCATGCAATGCAACTTTGAACCCACATTTCATACTCATGTATATATATAACTCAGTTACATAAGCATGCTCAAAAGTTCTGAATTCAAAGGTCACAAGATCCACCAAGTTTTGTTTTCAAACTTCAAGTTTTCCTTTAGAAAATCATTAAAACCAAGCTAACAAAACTCATTATACACAAAGCAAGCTTATGCCTTATGTTAGACTCATTTACGTATATATCTAAGTTATTTACACATACTCACAAGGTCAGGATACAAGTAAGATCGTTTGCAATAAGGTTTGTTTTCCAAACTTATAAGTTTTTTTGAAAAACTCAAACTAAAACAAGCTAAAGTGAGTGACTACAAGTAAGGCAACCTACTTTAGCATGTCAAGGATATTTATAACTAGAATTAAGTGAAACTAACAAGCTCAACATAACAGAAAGCAACAAAATTGGATTTCATGAATGATGCGGTAGTAGCTACCGCTACCGTGTTTGTATTGGAAGTGGTGGCGGTACCGAGCCTCTTCGATCTGACGTATTTGCAAAGCCTGCTTCGTAGAACTCCAACCCAAATCAAGAAATCTTTCATTAAACATGCTTGCAACCAACCACATTGTTTCCGAACATGCATAAAAACTTAACTAACATTATGCTAACAACTTCGAAGCTAATTCACAATGATTAAAATTATAGAAATTTACTAACTTGGAAATTAAGAACATAGAACATGATTATTACATCTTGCAGTTAAATTACCAACTTCTTTGCTTCTACCTTCTAATTATACCTCCAACTTCAGCATTCACTCTCAATTTGCATCACCCACTCTCTAATTGCACTTATCAGACAAATTAACAACAAGAATTATGATTAGGAGAGTCTAAATTTATAGGGAAACTATTACCCAAATTTGGGTCTTTGCCCAATGAATTCAACCAAAGAAGAAAAAGAAACCATTAGATTGAGAGGGTTTAGTGAAAAGATTTCACCAACTCCTCATCCCTTATTTCTCAGCTTATCGTCACAGCTATCTACCAGGCTTGAGTTCACGCAAATGGAGATTAGGCTACTGTTGAGTAATGTTTGGTCACTTAATATGGGACATGAAATTTGTTCTGATTTGTAGTAACAAAATGGTTACTAATACACTTAGGTTTATTTCCTTTTTGACTTATAATTTCATATTTGATGACTAAATGTTATTTCTTAGGTTTAGTTATAGTTACATATACACAAAATCATATAATCCATGTACATTGGGTTAGTCTAAATAATATTTAAATTGGGTTGAAATATAATTAGTTGGGTATTAACAACCCATTATTTCCACAAAACTTTATTATTTCAAATTCACATAAATGTTATAATAAATATTTATTTACTTAAATTTATTTTCTCTCATATATTTAAAATACTCATTTAATTTCTCCACCACACTTCATATTGTCACATGAGCTACTTTATGCAATTTAGTGAATTATATAATTCCATTCATTTATGTCATATGTTCCCATTCATATATTAATGTCACACCTCATATTATCTAATGAATAAAGAAACTTTATTATAAAAGGTTACACATTATATGTCATTGCACATAGCAAATAATTAATAGATATTAGTCTATTACAATATTTAATATAATACTAATTAATCTTATTATTAACTCATTCCTTCACTAATTTACTTAATGAATTTATTAGTCTTTCTTTATGCCACATTAGAAAATTCTCATAAGCTTTAAATTAAGCTTTTCATCAATTTTATCATATTACTCAATTATCATATGCTTATTCAATTAAATGAATGATCAAAAACTCATGCCACCAATATATATATTATTCAAATAAATATTCACACAATTATTATTCTCAGTTTTAATATTATTTATTAAAATTCGCTGGTATTACAGTGTTCCTTCCGGACTTAACACAACAACAAAAGAAAAAGTTTCTACATGATGTGAGATGGTATATGTGGGATGAGCCATTTTATTCAAACAATGTGCAGATCAGATGATTAGATGGTGTATCCCCCAAATCGAAACGTAGAGTATTCTACACCAGTCTCATGATTCGTTATATGGGGGACAATTACATCAACATATAACTCCTTTTATTTTGCCTCTTAAATTATTTTGATCAAGTGTGACACATCTGAATCACAATTATTCAAGTTAAGTCCAACTTAGCACTTTCGTATATTCAAAAGAAAAGCATTGTCCTTGTGTGACACAAAATTCACCATGTATTATTTCACGGATTGTTTTGTTGGATACCATCAAATCATGGTTGCTGAAGAGATAAGGAGAAAATTGCTTTTATCACTCCCTAGGGAACCTTCTGCTATCGGCGATTGCCTTAGAAAGGGAGGCACCGAAGTCGAACTTTCCGTAGGGGACGCCGTGAAGTACGGTGGCAAGTTGATAAGTATCACTGTGAGGTGTTATCCAGTTATAGATGAAAGTCACAGTTAGTATCAAAGCTAAGGTCGATTTTTCGGGCAAAAGAAAAAAATTATGGTTATGTGATGCAGTGTGGCCGCGTCGCTTCCTATTCATTCTGGAGCGCGGCCGCATCCAAACCCAATAAAATGCATTTGGACAGTGTAGATATATTTTCTATACGTAGCAAAAGCTATGAAAGCACACCAGTTTCAGATAACATTGTTCTAAGAACAGATGTACTTAGACACCGAAACAATTTAAATTTTTTCACCCTTGAATATATGATAACGTGAATTGTTCAAACGGTCTTTAAAATCCTAAGTGGCCTCCTTTTTATATTATTCACAGATAAAATATTTTTATATATTCGACTTTCTCCTCCAGCATTCTTGTTCTTCTTCTCTTTGTAATATTGACTTAAAGCCTCACTACCTCTTTCAGCAATAATAGTCTTCTCTAGCAATGTAGCAAACGAATCGATCTGGAGTACTGACACCTTTTTATACAGTCACAGCTTTAATCCTTGTTCGAAACGTTGAGCTTTTCTCTCTCAGATTCATTGGCGGTACGTCTTAATCGCGTGAGTTGCTTAATTTAATTATTTCACATAGAAATATCGTGATTTATTTAGAAAGGGATACTCATTTGACCATCGGAAAAGGCTTATGAATACTTAGAATTCTCAAATATTTCCCAATTTGAATTATATAAACAATGCAAAGGGATAATATTGCAATCACCACCACTACAATATGAAAAAAAATACTCTTAATATATGTAAATATTTCAATTGGGATGTATTTTTTATCTTGAACAATGAATAGTATTTTTTATTAATGTGATAAAGACTATGAATATAAAATAATATACTTCTTAATGTGAGGTTAGACACGATAAACTGGTGATTTGACCGAGAACTGGTAGAAATGACCGAGAGGAATGGTAGGGCCAAAATGGCCTTGCTTTTGATGGGCTGATATTGTGAGACATGTGGCTCGGGTTGAAAATGGGTCGGGCCACTTCCATGAAGTTTCTTCCTTTTTTTTCTTTTTTTTTTTACAAAATGCCGCACTGGGGTTCAATGAATGTATTTGTAAATCAAATTTTGTATTAATGAAACAAAGTTATTGACTATAGCACTAAGAAGTCTTCCTTTCATTCTTTCATATTTTAGCTAATATAATATTACTGATTTTGCAAAGCCATGATATACAAAAAATAATAAAGAGTTTATTAACTATATCTGAAGCTGAAAAGAAAATATAATAGCTCACATAAAACCCATAAAATAAAGCACACCATTAGTATAATAAAAGCCTCATAGCTGACTTTGACCTGGCTTTGCCCCTTTGGACCGAAAAAAGAGAGACCTAGCTTTGCCCCTTAGCTACCTCATGTGGGTAAAATTTAAGTGGACCATAATGAACTAACAAATTTGGTTATTCCAAAAAAGAAAATGTGTATTTAATAATTTATTATAATGCTTGATCACTAGCGTGTTACATATGGACAATGTACTACTCTATTTGTTCTTTATTACTTAGTCATGAAATGGTCAAAGCACAATATTTGAACTCTTATTTATTTACTTACAAACTTGTGTTCAAGCTTCATAGTCTACAAGTAGTAATATTTTATTTCTAAAAAAATAAATAAAAGACCACGAGCCGGACCAAAAACGAGCTGAGCCAAAATGGCCAGCATATTCCTAGGTTGAAATATTACGGCCCATGTTTCTACGGACGGGCCCGCGGGCCTGAGCCTAAATTGTCAGGTAGACAATTAAAAAAATGAACGAAATGTATGTAGAAGAGCACATGTTAAATGTAGATTTTTAGTGTATTAGAAGCAGTGTCAACACTAGAGATATTGTAATTTACTAAAAGACTTTCAGGACACGGTTATAAATTTTCACTCCCTTTTTTTAGCTTAGGCCTTCATTTGGTTGATTTAACAAAAAAATACTTGTATATAGCCAACGCAGCTAGAGAAACAAAAATATATGGCCAAGTTAATTGAATATTCTTCTAAATTATTGTCTTTTCTGAACACGGGTTGGCTCCATACATGTGTAAGCATTTGTAATCGTGATGCTATTTATTTCTTGCAATAGAGTTCGAATAGAGTTCGAAGCAGAAATGAACAGCTAGCTTCTCTAGAACACCCTGACTGATAAGGTTAGCTTGTCTACTATTCATGCCCCAATTCCAATTAATCTAAGCTGCCAAAGATAAATTGTTGTCAAAATTATGCTCTGGCTTTAACTTAAGAAAAAGAAGAGAATAACATAACTACTCAAACCAAAATTACTTACTATATTGTTTTGAGGCTTCCTCCAATAGAATCCTTGAAGAACAACCGGTAGGGTATTGCAGGCTATAAGAACATAAATCAGCAAGGCATTGGTTCCCATCCACTCCAGCACCAAACTTGGGCGCTTATATTCATATACATCAACCTGAAATGTCATAAGCATTTACATAATATATATATAGGAAGCTGATCCATTTACAATGGTTGCTATAAGACCTAATATGACCACCACATCTTGCATCGCTCATTATAAGATTTGACGATAACAATTTAAAAATACAACTTCCCTACTGCAATATATTTATTTTTATTTTTAAATCGCGGCCGTAGAATCTATAAATGGAAGGTGAAGATATGATGCTCAAAAATAGATTCATAGCCACCATTTGCTATGGATCAACTCCCATATATGTGTGTGCGTATATATACTTGAATAGAAGAGAAAACTAGAAACCAATGCCCAGGATCAGATGTCCTGGAAAATTATTAAGAAAACTTGATAAAGGGTTTTGTAGTCTAGGTAGGAGACGAGGGTTCAGGCCTAACCAATGTATATATTCCAGCAAAGAGAAAGCCAGCAGCACCAGTAGTAACACACATGTAACTGACTGTGTAAAGAGCCTTGTTTACATGCATCCCTATGATATCGGTAGCAAACATGTTAGTTATATAAGTGTGGCTACGCAACTAGATTGAATCTATAAAAACCAATAGACATACCAACAATTAGTTCTTTAACTAGTAAAAAGAATGGATGGTGCAGAAGATATTTTCTTACCAAATAAGTGAAACGAAACACCAAACACCACAAGACAGCATGATGTGATCATCCACTGCAAAATTCTAGTCCGGTGAGCCTGCATGAAGTAGCTGAATTAGAGTACGCAAGTATACATAGTTCTCGTTTTTAACAACACCATTTTGTTCATGAAAAGTTTAATTACTAACTCTTACCTTGAAATGAACGATAATGTGCCCATAATGCAAACCAATCAAGCAAGTCACTATAGCCATCACAGAACTACAAACACGAAGAATGAGGGTCAACAGAAAATCGGGTAATTCAAAAGCGCTGAAAACCCTGATAAAATTAATCTAAAAAATTTCTTCTAAACACATCATCGTTTTTCTCTACTTTCTGAGATTTTGATACAATAAAAAGTCTGACAGCAACACAGGAACTTCTTCCGTGTGTTTAAAGATGTAAAAGACCATCTACTGACACAGCCACACAGGACTTTGTCCTCTAGGAAGAAATCCCTCAGGCATACATATATTTATCCTAATACATTTGTATATTGTGTCGCTTCATGTATTGCCTATAATTGATACGAATAAACCATTCAATGAAAGAGCAAGTTTTCATAAATAAACCTTAGGATTCCTTCAGGATCAAAAGGGGCTTCACACCATGAAGGAGCATCATAAGGAAGTGGACCATAATCTGGGGAATTGATACTACATTGCTGAGAAAGAAGAACTAACAGATCAGAGAACAAGGAATGCCAGAACGCTGTTTAGACTTGATGAACCTTGAATTATTGGTAACATGAGTACCGTGGTTCTCCCGTAGACTGGTTTTCTGTATAAGTGTTGAATTCCCAATATTTTACGGTCTATCATTCCAACAGCATTACAGGCTGGTCCAGTGTCTCCTCAAGACTCCACATTTCACCTTTAAATGGTTAAAATATGCTAAGCTACTATTCTACAGCAGTTTTGAAATGAGAGATCATCCCCAAATAGTTGAAATTGTATAATTAAAGCAAAAACAAAAGTCAGATACTTACTGAGAATATCTTCGGTGGTGAAGAAAACTTTGCTGGAATTTGATATTCCCAATCGGGAACATATAGACCGTACAATATGAAAAGGTACAAGGCAGTAAGAACCAGTGCCACTCCCCTAGAGAATCAAAAAGAAATAACCAGGTGGCAAAAGATTTTGAACTGTTCATATCTACCAATGAGCAAGAAACAAAAGCATCCTTCACAAATCCATATTAATTGGGAAAAAGGAAATTAATTTGGTGACAGCATAACCAAGAAATTAGACCTCTTCCACCAGGAGTTATTTTATTTTTATTATTATCACTTGGACCCCCTATATCTATTTTGAACTTTGAAGGGTACTCTATGAAGACCATGATTTACCAAATTTTGAGCCCTTAGAATTTGGATTTTCCGTAAACAAGGTTTTTAAGGCGGAATAACTTTTCAAGTATCACATCTAGCCGATGTTGCACCATTAAGCTTACTTCCTCCTTAGATTTGAAAATGAATGAGCCAAATACTCGTTTACGAATATTTACTGGAGGTGTAACATCCTTGTCATATTTCAAAGCAGCCGCAAGCAACCTGCCATCAGCTCCCAGAGAGATGGCTAGTCTCCATTCTAGATGTTTATAAGATGGTTTGAGTTACTAATTGGCTTGATGGAAAGGTAACAAAATCAATCGGGATAGGCCGGGATAGAAAGCACAATTTTATTTTATTTTTTTATCAGTAGAGAAGGCTCAATCACCAATCAAAGGTGGCACGTTCTAGTCAGGACTGCATTTGGGGGAACTAAACACTTGTATTCCCAAGAGTTTGCCACTCAAATGCACAACATATCCTGGCTATCTACACCACCCAGTCCCATTTCCTGAAAAAAATACATTCCATGTAACCTGTGCCTTTTAGATGGTTCTCTGTGCTTGCAGCTCAGCTGGCTACCGCTTAAGCCGCACAGGGCCATTTCTGGACACTAAAAGACCTACTCTTCATCTCACTGTCATTCTGAGGCTCCATTTTCTCCTACATCGCTAAAATATCCCCTCAAAGCTTGCACCTATAGCATAGAGCCACTTCAAACAAGATAAATCTCTCTCACAGAATTTTCAAAACAATGAAGTATGTGAAGTTGACAATGAATTAGAGCTTACCATTGTATTCTATATTTCTTTAACAAAGATAATCCTGTATTAATTTTACCATCATACTTGAGCCAAATCTCGCATAACCCTGCCAGCATATAAGCTACTGCAATTCTCTGAAAGAAAACCCATAAATCTTAGTCATGCAATGAATCAAGGGTTAATTGACTTTTTGGTCACTGTACTAAGGGTCGATTTTCATTGTAGTTACTGATTTTTTTTTGTTACAAACGCATTACTCGAAAAAAACTTACAAAATGATGATTATTTATGATTCCGTTGAAAAAAGTGACAGAAAGTGTTGAGTAGACAAACGATTGACATGTGTTAACGTGGATCGGATTAATTGATGTTTTGATCACTGTACTAGGGGTCGATTTTCATTTTACTTACTGAAACTTTTTTTTGTTACATTCTCGTTGTCAAAGTAACAAAAAATTGCATATTAGTGATATTACAAAATATTACAACATATGAAGAGAAAGTACATTATAGCTAATTTAAATCTAAAAATTTCCAAAATCATATTTAATTTGAAATTTTCTAAACACCAAAACAAATAGCAAAATATATAAAGGAGAAAATTGGCCCAATAAACCTCCTCAGATATGCCGACTACTGCAAAAATCAGTTTAATAGAAACTATTTCAGAATAAGAATTTTATCACATACCTGCAATATGCCCATCCACCTGATCTGTTCTATGTCCACTCCATAAGTTAGATTGTTGAGGCTATGAAAATATCCTCCTACCAAAAATTGAAGTAAAAACCTGAGTAGGAGAAAAATGACTAGAGGGTCGGGGAGAAACCCACTAGGAAAGATAAATGATTCAATGCATAATAAATTCTAAAAAAATATAGATGACCATTTTCAGACGTTGTGTTCATGGATTCAATATAGATCTAGAAGGGCACCTTGGAGAAATAATCCTAATATTAGAAGCTTCAGGGCTCGATATGTTGCTTTCTTAGTTGCAACAATTCTGCAAGACATTTTCTGTATGCAAAAACCCGTTTTGTTAGCCTAAGAATATATATACTGCTATTATAACATGCATTCGTTACAGATATATCAAAGTAGATTGCAAAAATTGAAATACTAAAGCAAATCCGAATACAAGTTTTTTTAGGAAGAGACAACAGTACTATGCTCTTCCACAAACTATATAGTTACCAGCAATAGCTCCATCTATCAAGTACAATAATAGAAAATTTTCCTAAATTGGATATTGATGATGCTTATTCTCTTCCTAAAACTAAAGAAAAAGGCTTTCTTTTATGCTAAGGAAGACAAAATTAATAGTAAACATATCGCAAATTATATAAAAGTGAGACTATATGTACAAAAACTGAAAAGTACCTTGTTTGCAAGTCCAATCGAGACTCCAACAATAAATAGGAAAAATGGCATCACAAAATCTGCTAAGGTCAGACCATTCCATGGTGAATGATTGATAGCAGGAACAATTCCACCAGCATCATCCACAAGTATCATTAACTACAACAGGTAGCATAGCAAATTGAAAAGAATAAAGGATGGCTGTTTATTTCCATTCATATGAAAGGATATATTAGAAAATCATCCATCGTGCATGACAAACAAAACTAAGATACTAATTGTTAAAAGCAACTTATATTTCTACATGTTTTCCTGGTCTTTGTAATATAACTAGAGGTATGACAAAAAATTAATAATAATATTGCTAGAGGTGAACCAAATTAAGCATGTTCAACACCTCTTCTTATAATTCGTAATAAAAGTGGGAAGAAGATCCTCATGCGTAAGGCACAGTTCAAGTTACAGTATACAAAAGTACAACTTTTATAGCTTAGCAGTGCAATGCCTGCATCTAGAAAAGGTTGCCGACAATCATTCTGCATTATGCAACTTTTTCCATTCAAATATGAAATGGAAAACGACACATTATGGATAATAAAAATTATTGTGTGTGCAAGAGGCTAAGATTTATCCCAACAAACATAGATACGTAAAGCTCATATTCTGAAGAGAATGACTTTGGCATCTATTAATTTTGACTTTTTAAGTCAATTTCCAAAATCCTAAAATTTAAAATCCATAGGAAATAATGGTAGTTCTAATGTAAAACAATCTTGAAGTTGAATACCTTAAGCCAAAGTAAAGAGTTAAGCCTTTCTTTTGGTTTTTTTCCTTTCTTTGACTTATCCAAATAGTAGGGGTAAACTAATTTTAGCAAGTGTACTAGCTAATTTATCAGTAACTTCGTTGTAACAATCACCTATGGACAGGTTTCCTTTTTCTACTCCTCCTGATGGAGATGGTGTTTGTGTATGTTGGTTGAAGATAATAATATATTATTATTCACATAAAGCTTACTCTTTTCTTTTTCCACCTAGTGTATTTCCTCATAATATAACATGTTAAGAATTTGATGAATATTGAGAGTCAAGTTCATATATATTCGACTGTATATTGTTTAATAGAATTTATTCAAAGTGAAAGTCAGGTGCATGGCTAGCTGGAATAATGATCTGTTGTTTTTGCAAACGTCATTTACAAACAATTTTGATTTTTCTCTTTCTTGTTTTTCTCTTAAATTCTGTATTTCCCTTGTGCTTTTATTTTCTTTTTAATCCAATATATTGTTTTTTATTGATGGATATAAGAGTGTATATAAGGGATAAGGGAAGATGGAGCATACCGCAACCGTGAGTCCGCGATACACATCGAGGGAGAGAACGCGGGCATCTCCTCCGCCACCACCTCCACCTCCACCAGAAGCGTTCAATAAGGAGGAGATATTCTTGCCATTGCCACCTGACTCGGACGAATTAAACTTTCGGGTTGCTGATTCAACATCAATGTCATGGCTGTCCTGATCGTAACCATCAAATTGGAGAGAATAGTTGTTTCTGTTCTTGATTACCCATGCTCCTTGATCGTCCTTTCCTTTTATGAGCTCGTACGACCCCATCTCTCTCTCAAGAAAGCTTTCCTTTTGTTTTTTCTTTTTCTTTTTTGCTAAATTCCTTTTCTTCTTTTTCTCCTATGATGATGATTAATTAATATTGTTGGTGTATTACCCTCGCCTGCATTCAATTCAATTAGCAGAAAAGCAATGCTTTAAATATATTTATTTTGGATTTTTTCGATAAATTATTAGTAGTATATATATATATATATATATATATATATATGAAATCTGTATGAATATATTTATGGCGCCCACGGGGAGTAAAAAAATATAAAATGCGTATCCACCACTCCAAACATCCAAAGAACGCCACGGGCGATGTTACAAGCCTCTGCCTCGATGCCCCACTGTATAAATTTTTTCTTTTTATTTTATTTTATGTACAAAATTCAATGGAGTTTTATATTGAGATAGAGAGATGGGAGCAGGAGGGAGGCATACGCCAAAGGGCTCTATCTTTCTTAGTCTGGCTTTGTCAAGGAGTCTTCTTAAGATCGAACTATCTTGTTTTGGATTTCCAATTAAGGACTCAAATTTTGAATTTAAAATTATTTTCTCACCCTCCATAAAAAGAGTCTATTTTACAATATTTATAAATATTAATAACATATTTTTATTCCATACATATTTTTAAATTATTTTTTTATGACATAATAATATTAAAATTATGATAAATATTTAAAAATATTGTATCATCTTTTATAATTATCAATGGCAAAACGACTCGTTTGGTTTTTGAACTCTTGGTTTGAGTTATTTTTTTTCCTTTAAAAATATACCTATATTTTATTTAGAGTGCTAATATATGTTGTTAACATGAGACACAATGGAGATCTAGAAGGGGATTGAATAAATATTTAAATCTTTTATTTAATTAAAGATTGGTTACTAAATAATTAATTAGTTTAATTAATAATACATCGGAATATTAGTTTGACAAATTTCCTTTAAAGATTTAAAGAAATCTCAGCTTTAAATTTAGTTATATGGATATTACCCACTAGCAAATATAACAGGTATAACAATTCTATAACAGAAAGTAAATAACACAAAATCTTTCTAAATGGTTCGGAGTTTAGAAAAAAAAGAACTTGTTTATTCTTAAATTATCTCAAGTTATTAGAAAAAAAAATAAAATGATATTAACATGACAACAAAGATAAGCACATGACAATTTAGATTAAATTGTGAATTTGACCCTTTCATTTCTCATGTTTTTGCTAAAGTGTTACTTATATATATATTTTTTTTGAATAACTATTGCTCATAGATGCATTAGTCATGCAAAGGCTTCCTCCAATGTTTTCTAAACTTTTTTTTAGCACAAATATTCCTCATAGATGCGTTAGTCATGAAAATGTATTCTTTCAACTTTTTTTCACCTATTAAAAATTATTTTTCTTTCTTCTCTCTCCTCATTTATTTTATTTTTTATTTTTAAATTTTTTATAAAAAGTATACTCTTCTTTATACACACACACACACACACACACACACACATATATATATATATATATATATATATATATATATATTATCGTTTTGAATTCAATATGAAATATCTCTAAATTCAAAATTAGTATAAATTAATTAATTTTAGACAATATAATTTTCAAAATTATAAACCTTACTATTTTTTATTTTATCTAAATAAAAATATAATTTATTTTAAAAAATCAGTATTTTTAAAGACAAGTAAAGAAATTTTTAAAAATATTGAGTTCAACTTTTAATAATAGTCGTATGATGAAAATTTTGAAAATATTTTCAATTTTTTTTTGTTCAATATATAGGATCAAGTTTTGATTTGTTCAAATCAATTTGAGATATATTCAATTTTAAAATAAATCATACATTTATTAGTACCATTTAGATAAAATAAAAAAAGATAGTAAAGTTTATAATTTTGGTAATTATATTGTTTAAAATTAATTAATTTATACTAATTTTGAATTTAGAGATATTTTATATTGAATTCAAAATGTCAATATAAAAATAAACAAGTAAAAAGAAGAAGATTATATTTTTTACACAAATTTTAAAAATAAAAAATAAAAAAATGAGGAGAAATGAGAGAGAAAATCAATTTTTAATAGGTGACAAAAATTAGAGGAACACATTTGCATGATTAACGCATCTATGAAAAACAGTTGTGCTAAAAAAATGTTTAGAAAACATTGAAGGAACACATTTGCATGATTAATGCATCTATGAGGAATAGTTGTGCTAAAAAAAGAATTTAGAGACAGTTTAACAAAAATATGACAAATAAGAGGGTCATATTTGCAATTTAGTCGACAATTTATATACTTTTAACAATTTTACACTTAATATAACAAATTGTTTCTATTATTTTGCGGCCTGCGGGTGAGTGTTATCCAAAGAAAATCACACCATGTCATAAATAAGGAATAAATCCTCTCGTTTACCACCTCGCTAGAATCCTTTTCGTTTTTTAATCACTTGTAGTTGTAGGTAACCCATTTGCAAACAATTTCAGATAGTTGCGTACATTTTAATCTAGAAATGATTTTAATGGGTTTAATTTTTGGTCCATGACAGCATAGTTGAGGAGGCAAAGTAGCAATCACCACCACCACTGCCGCCTCTCATTATATAAGACACTGACCACCACCACCACCACCGCATCTTTTATTCTTATCCTCAAATCTATCTCCATATATGGCTGCATTTCATATAAACTAAGAATCAAACAACCCAAACAATTAGACTAAATTCAAAATTAGACTAAGAATCAAACAACCCAAATAATTAGACTAATTTACACCCTAAATTTTAACCATGAAATTATTTTGTATCCTAAATTTATTTTGAATTAAATACATTCTAAATTTTGGGATATTCTATGAAGATTTCCTTGTGAGGATCTTGTGAGGGTTTTGCTGTGAAGTTGACAACACATCAGAAAAGAGATCCAATAGCTCACAACTTTTTTTTTTCTGTGTATCAAAACGACGTCGTTTTGATAGAATTTTTTTTACAAGTTAATAGAAAATTAAAAGCCATCAAACACAACTTACTTTTACCAAACAAACGAAGTAAAGTAAAAAGAGTACATTTAAATTTTGAGTTTAAATCTTCATAAGATTCTCACAAAGAAATCTGATCCCCTAAATTTTGAGTTTAAATACAACTTGCAACCTCCCTACTAAAGTTTAGGAGGCAAATTGTTTTGATGTAGAGGATACAGAGGATACAAATTGTTTTGAAGATCAAAGTTTACGCTCTGTTTCTGAGTTTTAAAATAGACAGAAAAGAAAAGAAATAAACGGAAAATTTAAGTTTTATTTCCAATTCTTATGTTTCTGAGTTTTTTAATAAACGGAAAAGAAAAGAAGTGGATAAAAAACTTGGCCACTTTTCCTGCTAAAGTTTTTCGTCCAAAATTGACCTGATTTGGACGGAAAAGATTTTAGAATAAGTAATATTTTTATAATTCACATATTATCCTCAACTTTTAATATAATAAATTTTAAATTACAACTCATGTCCTCAATTTTAAATTTTTTATTCTTTTCTATTAAAAACTCAGAAATAACACAAAGAAAAACTTTAAATTTTCTATTCTTTTTTTTTCTGTTCTAATTTAAGTTTTCTATTCTTTTTTTTTCTGTTCAAAACTCAGAAACAGAGTGTTAGTGTACATGTAATTTAAAATAAAATTTAAGGTGCAAATAAATTTTAAGATTAAAGTTTGAAATACAAATTGGAGATTAGTCACCTTAAAACACCCGAGTTTTAGCCACCAACACTACCACAACAAAATATTCAATTCGTATCCGTCCCAACACGTAAAAAAGCCCCAAACAACTTCAATTTTACTACTGCCATCTAATTAATAATTAGGATGATTTTGTTCCGATTGATCAACAACAATAACATCCACCTTCTCATCTCATCTACCTTTGTGATTCATTGCCGGGAAACTCTCAAATCTTCAGACGGAGGAAGATTTAGCAGAGTGAAAATAATTATCACCGTGAGAGAAAATGGCGAAGTTATTGATAATGATGGCAAAATTGTCAAAAGCTTATAAATTGCTCAATAGTCTTCTTTATTGTCATATTAATTGATTCCGCTTAACATGAATTTTATTTTTTGATAAGTTGTCAATTAATTAACAAAATAAAACATATAGATTAGCACTCTATTAGTGAAATAATCCATTTATTCAAAAATAAACTTCATACTAACAATATCGTTAATATCAAGCTCCAAATAAAAAACTTCTCGATTTAAAGGGACACGTTTGTCATTACCTCTTAATTTTAAAACTCTGAAATAAACTGAAAATGCAAATTAAAGAAGGATAAGGGAACTAATTCAACCGGTCCGATCTAGGGAGTGGATACTAAGTCGTCTATAAATCCGACGGAATGGCCGTTCCTAGCGGTGGCATATACCCAACGCAATCGACGATTCCGGCTACAGAGCTTCGCATTAATGTAGGATTGTGGTACCGGAGGAGGCCGAGCGGTATCAATATCAGCTCAATTGGTAATCGTAATAGTAGTAGAACTTGGATGCGCGTCTTGGCACTGGAGCGGAACAACAATTCCAGTAGTGATGCAGCGGTGCCCAATTCCAATTACGTGGTGCCGTTGGACTCCAAGTCCTCCTCTTGCATCACTCGCCCCCTTGCCGAGATCCTTCGCGACCTCAACAAAAGGATCCCCGATAATATCATCATCAAAGCGGAAGGAGTTGATCATGATCATCAGCACTATCCAACCACCTTCATCCCATGGTTGGTTACACTATTAACTCTTTCTCTTTCTTTCTTTTTCCTAATTATATACTACCTCCGTCCCAGAAAATGAGTCATATTTGGCTTGTTCCAAGTTAATTTGCGAGATGCTAATATTCAAATTATGATGTGAATTTATTATAATTTTTCTAAATAAAAAATTTGTACTCGGTAATTTTTTTTTAAAGTAGTTGCATAATCAAACATAAATAAATTCACATCGATTTTGAATGTTAGAAATTTGTAAATTGATAACTCAAAAAAAAAAACCTCAAATGGGACTCATTTTGTGGAATGGGGGAGGAATAAATCATTTCTAACGTAAAGAATACCTGGATGTTGTCCAGGTACCATGCCAACCGGATGTTGAGTTTCTACGCCCCAGGTAGTAGTGTAACCATGCCATTGCTTCTTTCGATTTTTAGGGATCTAATTTTATTAATCATTCTTAGAAGATTTTGTCAACTGTTTCCCCTGATTCTGATCCCACTGTGATTTTGCTATGTGATTCTCTATCACTTTACCTCATTAAATTTGTAAACACTGGCAATGCTTCCATCCAGTTCACATGACATCTTATCTAATGATCTGTCATGGAGTGGCGGGTCATTTGCCATCATCTGTGATAAAATGTTTGAGGCTTTACTGGCTTTTGACCACACCACTTTTTCTTGTGCATCTACGAATGTATCTTATGTAACAACTGGTTCACGAATTACATAAACAAGAATATTGTTCTATATAATCTCATCTCAGTTGCACATTCTTAATTTAACTTGACAACTTGTTAAATTATCAAGCTCTGATGTCTAGACATTTCTTACAGGTTGGTGTGGAGAAATACGCGATGTAATTTTCTCTGATAATGGAAATGTAACTGTGGTATATCGCGTCATTGTACGAGGTTCTGATGGAGAGGTTTGGCTCCTTTCCATATCTTGTATTTTATTATTCCCTAGTATTTCATCAATTAAAATGTGATAGAAATTAAAATGTGAACAAGACATAAGAGATAGATTTATGTTTATCTCCGCGGAGAATTGGTTGTCCTCCGGGATGTTTAGATCAGTCCTTAAGCTCAATCCGCATCACTCGCGTACACAGAAAATATATCTCATAAATTCTCTCAACTCAATAATAAATAAGCTGTTACATACAAATAGAGATTAGCCTTATAAAGAGACCAAGGAAACTGCCATTTCCTACAACTTCTCACCCTCCATTATCTGTCAACTATCCCACTACCCCTAGACATAATAAATTAAATACCTTATGAAACCCTAATAATAATATATTTAAAGTATAACTTAATTCCAACAAAAACCTAATTAAATATAGAAATTTTAGCTGCCTTATGTCTTTGATCCTCATCACTTCTACTAATTATCCTGCTCAAAACAATAATGAATCAGGTGAAGCCATTTCTTTATAACATGCAATCCCAGAGCCCAGCTCACCATAACATAATCTTTCTCACAATCTAACTTAAGTACTCATTCCGTTCCACCAAAATAATTCACATTTTGCAAAATTTGCAGATTTTAAGTATATATTTTTCTTCCATGTTTATCACTAAATATACTAGTTTAGTAGTTATGGCATCATAGTGTAATTGTGATGTTAAATTTAAGGACATTGTGTCATTTTATACTATCATCAATATAAAGAGTACTCCTTTTGTGGAACAAATTTTTTTTAATTATTTGTAAATGGGACTCTTTTTGTGGTACGGAGACAACATCAAATTGATCACTTTTAACACCTCAACCATCTCCTTTGCTAACAAATTGAAATGGTCGTTTCTACACATGCACCAACTTTTCATAAATCATATAAGGCTTTTCTCTAATACAACTTGGTAAATTAATGGGCATAAAGCACTTAACCAAGATAGACTTGTCCTTTTTAGACCCCAACACAATAAATATGAAATTAATGCTCTTGGAAATTAATACCATTAGCATGAATGCTGAGGATTTGACATTTGTTGTTGATTAGTAGGAAAACGGGAACCAAGACTCATTGGAAGTGAGGTTTCTTCTTAGTTTACTAGAGATATGGAATGAATTGAATGCTACTCTGTCGGGAAAAACTGTTATCTCTGCTCTTGTTGTTGATCAGATTGGTGTTCTTGCTTTAGGGCATTTCTATGGTGCTTTTTGAGGAATTTCTGTTTCATATACATATTTGGGCTACACTTTTATAGGTGCTTTATTTTATTTTTGTTTCCACTTATTCTTGGTTGAATTGACTTCTTGTCCCCCTTGCTTTATGTAATCTTCTATATTCTATGAATAAAATTTATTTTTCTATAAATAATAGAGTTATTACTAAGTTTGTAGGGGAAGAAGATGGAGAAGAAAAAGAGTGAAGTAGAAAAATTGATGGATTCGAAGAGTCAAGGGAGCTGAAATTCTATATTCCTAAAACTAATTAGTTTGGTAGTGGTGGTATGAGGATGAAATTATGATGACAAAATTGAGAATATTATGTCATTTTATACTACTATCAGTAAAAAGTGAACTCTTTGTGATTTTTTTTTGGCAAGTGTGACTCTTTGTGGAAAGGTGGGAGTATTATTAATTAGGCTTTTGGTGGGAATGAAATTATGTTGTACATACATATATTATATATTTTGGTGGGAGTTTTTTTTTTAATATTTGTATTCTGTGTTTTAGGGTTAAAAAATTATTAAAACCCTATGTAGTAAAGAATCAAAACATACCAACTCTTAGCAGGCATAAGCCCCAAGTCCTTGGGGAACTAGAAATTACAGGGGCAGAAAAAAAGCTGAGTGCCTTGCTAGAAAAAATGCATTCCTGACTGATAACCAACATTCTTGGGAACTGTAAACTATACTTGATGGAATTCTAATAATAAGAATTTTGGCCTAGCAATGGCTTTCAATGCTATATGTGTTAGCTCTGTGCAGTCAGTAGTTTAAGCAGGTAATTTGTCAGCAATGCCCCTTGAAATTATATCTTTGATGTTGACATTGGTGGAGGAGGGTTGGTACCTATTGTCGTAGGAGGAATGGTAGTTTTTTTTCAGCATACTCAGAGACTTGAGTTTGACGCTATAGAACACAAGTTAGATAGTAAGAGATACCACCTAAAGGAGATTATAGTGACAACACAATCATTTGCAATGGATTTCAACGAGCTTAATTATTTATTTGAAACTTCAAAATTAACATGATTGATTGATAGTTTTACATCACAAATATGTCATCTATTTACTTTTATTTTGGTGGTTTTCCTTGTTGTTTTCCTTTTTGCACCAAACTGATGTTTTATCCATTCTACTTGATAATACCTTCTGATGCAGGCATATCGCGAATCAACTGGGACAGTGTCATCTGGCAATGACCATATGGTAGATCCTGTTGCTGCAGCCGAGGAAATAGCTTTTTGTAGAGCATGTGCCCGGTTTGGCCTTGGTTTGTATCTTTATCATGAAGAATAGGGGTCAGCAACATTGTGTTTCTAGTAACATGTAATTGACAAATTTGGATTATTTATGTTACATTCCTTTTAGTTCATGTGTATTTGTAGTGAAATTGATATTCTACTGGTTTTGTATCTCTTAATATGCATTGTGAAGTAGAGACAACATCCGCTTGCAAATTTAGAGCAACAAAATATGGCATTGCCAGTAGCCATTGTTCGTAACTAGTTTTGGGACTTTGTTTTGTCTGCTTATTCTTGGACGCCTGAACTTGAAGAATTAAGATAAGTAGGCATAGATTATAGAGCTAATTAAAATTATGGATTATGTTGATTTTAGAAAGTATCATGAATAGTTTTCTTTAACGATAATGCATTTTAATCACAACATTTTACCGGGAGAGGTGGACAATAAACGTTGAGGATTTTCTTTTTGTTTCTTTTTGGTAAAATCATAAATGATCTAATTCATAACTTAAAGACTTGATTCTGTTAGGAATGGTAGATCTGTCGTAGAGCTGCTGAAGTATTTAAAAAATTCTATAAAATATGTTAAAATGTCATAAAGTATTCATTCGTAGAGCAAATAATAGTGCATCGTAGAGCAAGATGTAGAGCTCAGACAATACGTTTCTCATCAATCTATCATCAAACAAGTTTGTAGAGTATATCAGAATTGTCCTCAAATTGACAAATTTAGACTCTCAAAGCGAAGATTCCAAGATGTCACTCAATGTCTTCAAATTAAGATTGGAAGATCAAAGAGTAGTTAGTCTATACTAATGAGTAGAAGATGTGACACCACTAACATATGATAGGTGAGACTGCAGTCTAATATGACTTTGTTAGAGCCGAAAGCAAGTCTAGTATCTAGTCTATAAGTCAACATTAGAAAACATCTAGAGTAGAGTATTAAATGCCCCAACGAAAACTCTCCAAGGAGTTGATTTTCATAAGTCTATAAAGTGAGTACGAGGATTCAAATCCAAATACACACGAACACATACGCGGATCAAATAGTTGAAAATTTGCAGGATCATATCAAGTTCTACTCTATGTTTCAGAATATAGCGTTCAAGCTGCTAAGTACCAGAAAGAAATAAAGCTTATTTGCAAAGCTTAGCATCACATCAAACAACTATCATCAAATTAGAAATTGATTGTCTTAATGACTTTCATCCAAGTCTAAGTGACTTGTAGAGATCTAAGTGACCTAATCTGTGTGACATTGCCGAAACTTAGTGACTCGAATGAATCTTAATGGTTCAGTTATAATAGATTTTAATAATTTGGTCTATGTGACCCATTCTTAGTGGATTTCTTACTTGTTGAAATAGAAGAATGGACTATAAATTATTTGTATTTCAAATCACTTAAAAATATCCTCTGTCATTTACTTTCTATCATATATCTATTATATTTGTTACATTCATAAAGCTAATCTTAGAATTGGGTGTGAATGCAAAGGCACAGAGACGACAGGAGCAAAAAGAAAAGAAATTATAGATCTGGGAAACAATTCAGATTCAATATGGTTTGCAAATTTTTTTTGTTTTATAGATTCTTTAACTATTGGTATGATAATGATGATAGTGATGAACTAATTTTGTACATATATATAATATTAACGCCAAGATCTTTTCACGCGTCTCAATCACGTAAAAGCGCGTCCAATCCTGCATATTTCAACAAGTCAATACCAGAAGCTTGACGGCTTGGACCGTCAGGGGATAGCTCCGGCGTGAGAGTCAGTACAGGCAGATACAAGGATAACAGTGGAGGAATATAGCTCTAGTGTTTTAATAAAAAGAAATATCGGTTACCTTTAATTGTCTTGTATCCGGTTCTCATATACTCCATTTTCGGTTTTGCGTGCCACCGACCCGCCTGACACTATCCCACTGCAGGTAGCTTACATGCTGATCCCATCACCATTTCCCACCGCCGGTCGATTCTGTCCAATCCTCATTAATGCATTGCAGGATAACAGTCAACCATTATCTTTGTCATCATCACCGGTCAAAGCCCAATTCAAACCATTATTCACTTAATGGTTAGGCCCAATGATCCGGCCCAATACTTTCAGGACCCAATAGAAATAGCCCAATGGTTTAGCCCAAGGTGTATAAAATATCATGGCCCAACATTGCCCCCCAGTCTTTTATTAAACAAAATGTTTAATGAAAGACTATAAATGGCCCAGAGTAAAATTGGAGTCCAAATGGAAATAAGTCGAGTCTAATCAGTAAGAAAATCAAAACCGGAAGCCCAATTAATAGAAAATTTGAATCCGAATTGTAACTCTCCAAATTCACCATCATGGCTGGCATTAAATGAGCCGCCCTCGAGTTTCGAAAACCATTTAAAGGACAGACACTATAAAAACCCTTCCCCCAATTTTGAAAGCTTTACTAGCTTTTTTGAATCCTTAGTCTCCTCGAGCTCTCGTCTTCCTCTAGATTCCTTTTCTTTTCTGCAAATATCGAACAATGGCGTCTCAAGATTCCGGCGATGCTGCCGTTCCACTCTCTGTGACTCCTCTGTCGACTGTTCCTCCTTCCCCTAGCCCTAATAAATTGGCTTCAGGGTCATGATAAGTAGGTTTTATACCTACTTATTGGATATCTTCATGAGAACTATGCTCATCTTAAGTACATTTTAGTATGTTTTTAGTTGCATTTTGTGTTTATTTTGCATTACTTGTAATTAGAACTCATATGGTATGAAAATGCAGGAAATGACATAGGTATGAGACTAGCGAAGGCATGGCACATGGAACGAGTGTAGATAAGGAACTGAGCAGTGATGGAGGAACAAGCAACAAGCAGTAGAACAACAAGCAACAACAGCAGAAAACAAGTATGCAGAACCACGAAGCAAGCCGCTACCACGAACAAGCTAGATTTTCAAGGCTACCATTTGGCATCACTTTCGCAGGAAGCTAAAATTGCATACCGTAGTACCGCACACCTGCTTTTTTATTGGGACCTCGTGCGGCCACGCGAGTCATCTGAAGTTGTTATTTGACTTAATTTTAAATTTGAAATTTGAAGCGCTTGAGCTTATCTAAACTATTCTGGTTGGTACCAGACGTGATTATTGTTGGTTTTTATCAGTTTTTGAATAGAGAACTAGGGTTCTAAGCTTTGAATTAATTCCAAAGAAGATTTGAGCATACACTTAAGATTTTCTACATCTTCTTTAGAATTCCGTCATTGAATAATAACTCATTTCATTTTGCTGGAAATTATGGGAGATTTGAACAGCACTTTGGAACATAATCTGCAATTGGGTTTAATCAATTCTATCTTCTCTTTTAATTACTTTATTTATTTTCCATGTGTTACTATAATCCCATAATGGCTTTCGGTTCAGAAATGAACTAAATTCCATTATGGGATTCTAACGGATTTTGATATGTAGTCTATAATTAATTGCCTGATTGCTTGATTATTCGTTTATCATTGGAATTTCTGTTATGATTGATTGGATTGCATGAATGTTTGATCACCATTCATTTTATGTATTTATATGGAATTGAAAAATGACATGTGAGTATGGTTGTAATCATGATAGCATGCGTTTATGAGGCTGAAAAGTTTAGCTTTATATTTCGTGAACCAGATAGAAATATACTGTTTCTCCGTGTGTAGTAATATAAGAGCTTGTGCTTCAATTCAATATTTCTGAAATTTCACATAGAAATATAGTGATTTTGATTTTTTTGATGATTACATGATTTCCGTTGTATGTGGAGGTTATGTAAGCAGGTCATAATGCATTGAAAAATGGTTATGTCTACTTTTGTGCTCTTGGCTAATTTTCCATGATACATGTATAATCTTGCATGATGGTAATATTTAGATGAAATATGAAATGAAGTTAGTATCCCATTTATTTCCAAATTTGATTTCATTAAAGTAGAATTGTGTTTTTAATTACTAATTGATTTTAGAATTAATTGAAATTTTGAATTGTCCGTTTAAGCATATAGAAATAATAGTGATACAATTGGTGTATGGTAATTTAGATTTTAAAACCTTTCTCCGTGGATCGATACTTTTCTTACTCTGTACTACTTGTTGACCCATGTATGCTTTCATGAGTTAGAGTCCTTTTGTTAAGATTAAAAAGAAGGCAACAAGTTTTTGGCGCCGTTGTCAGGGGAAGGCGTTTAAATTTATTATTATTATCATCAATTTTAAGCTATATTGTATGACTTAGACAAATCTAATCTTGTCTCATTTCTATTTTTTGTTTTTGTGTGTATTTCAGGTACTGTTATATATTTTTATGCACACGCGGTCATCCAACTCCGAGTTAACACCTGCTCAGGATAATATTAACGGAAGAGGTTGGAAAACAAAAGTGCGTAGAAATTTACAAGCATCCTTAGAGACCACAACATCTAATATGGCGGCAGAAGTGCAAAGAGAGGAGCACAGGGCTTTGAGAGATTATTCAATGCCGAATATTAATGGATTACAGTCAAGTATAGTCAGGCCAGCGATAGCAACCAACTCCTTTGAGATAAAGTCGGGCACTATTCAAATGGTGCAGAATTCGGTACAGTTTGGGGGTGCTGCTACGGATGATCCTAATGAGCACCTGTTGAGTTTCATTGAAATATGTGACACCTTCAAATACAACGGGATGACAGTGTAAGACCCTAACTTTTATGAATAAAGATTAATTTCTCTCAAAATATATTTTTGAATATTATGGTGTGGATATAATATACTGTTATAGTTGTGGGTAATATTTACCAATTTTGCAAAGTAAGCAAGTGATTATATAATATTCGATTGGTCGGGGAACATTCGTTTTAACGGGGAATATTAAATGCAAGCACAATCATTAGTGACCCCCTAACGGAAGTATTGTCGTAGTTTGAAAACGACATAATTATCTTTTATAAAAATAACTACGAAAGTTTTATCATTAAACTGTTGAACTACCCATTAGTAGTAAAAGTACAATAATACGCATGGTGGTTGCATAGTATATTACGGTATTGATTATTGATGCTTACGTGAGAAGTCACTCGATTATATTCAATTATTGCTATAGTAATTTCTTTGCGATCATATCTCTCATATTATTGATACAATTATTGTCACAAGATCATCTACATAATATGTTATATTATTAAATCAATAATTGAGACGACAAAGTTATTCATATTATTAAATTGCAATATTTACAATGTCTAGAAGTTACATCGAGAGAGGTTTGGTCATCTAATTGCTACGCCAATAAGAAAAAATCCTTATCGAAAAGCCCTTCTTTCCAGGAGCGACACGGTTGTTAAATATTGTGAGTTATAATATTAATGATGAATAAGTTCGTGTTGATTAAAGATGAAATTGATAGTTCTATTGTGTTAGAATTATTAGTGTTAGTGGAAATCGACATTTATTTCGATATTAATTGATATTTGAAAGTTATACTGACCAGTCGGGTAATTAATCAGATAAATGAGCAATTAATTGCTATTAATTCACATGATTATAACTATTTTTTCATATGTGTGTACTATTGATTCATATTCTTGTACTATTAGGGGAGTTGGTGCAAGATTGATAATACTTGCATGACTAAGTTAAAAATAGAGGTATAGATAGAGGTACTATACTATAATTCGTATTTTCACATGATTATAACTATTGATTCACATTATTTACTATTAGGGGAGGTGGTGCAAGTTTGATAATACTTGCAGGACTAAATTAAAAATAAAGAAAAAGAGGAAGGTATTATACTGTAATATTTTGAGCCCCAAAATGTGCAATTATCGAAACTATATTTTCCTATAAATAAAAGCTCATTCTTCCTTCATTTCTCACCAATTCACTAAAGCTTTAGAGCAATTATTATAGAGAGAAATTATAGAGAGAAAGAAGAAGAGAAGTCTGCTACCTCACTAATCCAATATCCAGTTTCTTCTAAGGTAAGGGGTATTATTCTTTCGTATTCATGAAGAGAATTATTTTCTTTCAATACTCGTAAGAGCTGTTATTCCATTCTTTATTATTATGTTGGAATAACCTGCCTACATGCTAAATCTCGCATACATGGTGAAATTCTTCTGTTATTCCATTCTTTATTATTCTTTTGGAATAACCTGTCTATGCGGTCTATTGCATGCCTGGTGAATTCTGTTGTTATTCCATTCTTTATTATTCTCTTGAAACATCATGTCTGTGCGAATTACGCATGACCTGGTTTCATTCTTTATTATTCTGTTGGAACATCCTGTCTGTGAGGATTACGCATGACCTAGTTCTATTCTTTATTATTATGTTGGAATATCCTGTCTATGCGGATTACGCATGACCTGGTTCCATTCTTTATTATTACATTGGGAATAACTCCATGCATGCGATCTATCGCATGCCTGGTGAATTCTTCTGTTATTCCATTCTTTATTATTCTGTTGGAATAACTTGTCTATGTGGATTACCGCATGCATGGTGAATAATCCTTCGTATTCATTCCTTATTAAATTGTGAAAATGATCTGTCTACGTGGATTACCGCATGGCGGGCGAAAATCCATTTACAGTTTCATATATTCTATTATACTCAGTTGGTTAAAGTTTTGACTTCTATACTCCATGAAATTAGTAGAATATCCTGGATATTTGCGCTTCATCCAGTATCTTTTCATGGAAATATTCTTCTGAGCATTATTGAATTTTACTCCACAAAGAAGTATCATGTTGATAATTTGGACGTAATTGATTTCTGGTTAAATTTATTTATAAATCTTTAAAATTTATCCTTGAACTTGTTTTATTATTATGTCATTGTCATCATCCTCATGCTTATATTGTGATGCAAGTCATCTTTGGCTTACGTGCATAGATGGACTTGGTATGATTATGACCAGGGATTATTCGGTATAATAATGACATGTAATGTTATAAATGATGTGGTAAAAGTCCTCAGTGGCCTGTAGTGCATTGATGGACAGTTTTTTGGTATGATTATGACCAGGAATTATTCGGTATAGTCATGACCATTGATGATTTAATGAATATCCTTGGCCCGTAGTGCAGGGATGACTCGATGATGTGGTTTATTTATTAAGCTGAGTTTCAGTGATAAAAATTGATGAAAACATTTTAAATCATAGAAGATAGTAGATATCATGCTCTACTTGACTCTTCTAATGGATTGCTTATTCCGCTGTAGTTAAACTTGATGTCTATTGTATTTTATCAGTTTAACATTGTTGAAGACTAATGATAATTTATTCTGCATTATCTTAGTCATAATATTTCTTACTGGGCTAGTTGAGCTCACCCTTTTGCTTTCATTGTTCTCTTTAGGAAATGAGAACGTAGCCGGGACTAGTCAGGGAACGGAGTGATGGTCCGAGATGGTGTATTAGTAGTCCTCACTATTATATAAAATAGTGTGACAATAAATGTAATGAGGACTCTATTTGAGAGTGGATATTGTTTAGAAGGCAGCATTCCTGTTTAAACTCTCAGTTATGTTTTGTCGTATATTACACGACGGTTGTATAATTAAGTTTGTATTTGTATTATGTACCATGTATTTGGAAACTCAAGATGGGTGATGTATACCTATTTTGGGGGCGTCACAGTTGGTATCAAAGCTTAGGGATATGATCCCTGGCTGAGATGTGAGACAAGAACTAGGAGGGGAGTGACGGGGAATTCCTTCGCTAGTATGACCTATCTAAGTTTATTTGGTATTTAATTGGTCAGTCAGAGTATAGGGATAATATGTGATATGTTAATTAACCCTTGTTTTGTGGCAGTATAGGAAAATGGCAGCTAAAAATATTAACAATGGAGTGAATGAGATCGTGGAGACACCTCTAATCACCAACCAAAATAATGTGATGTCAGGCGAAGAAGGAATTAGAGATATCCATGTGGTGAGTGAAGAATTAATAGTTGGACCCGAGATAGTCGCAGAGGTAGCAGCTGAGAGTGAGGAAGAAGAGGAACCTGAGGAGAATTTATTAGAAGAATTTTATGATAGAAATTTAAAATTACAAAATTGTGTTCATGAGTTAGAAGAGCAGGCTGAAGAACGGCAGACGGTCGTGGAAAAAAAAGATGCAACAATTCAAGCTTGTGTTCCCCGATATGTGATGCTTGAACAGAAGCACTCTTTGGCAGAGTATAAGATGATAAAGCTGGAATCTGAGCTGAAAGAAGAAACAATTGAACGAGTGAGAATGAGTGATGCATGGGTGAAAGCCGCACAACGCGTTGATATTGTGGAAAGAGATGTCCGATCTAAGAAGGCTAAAATAGATGATATATATTTCTCTTTTTGGACAGCAATTGAAAGAACCCAACATCGAGTTTTGAATTATCCGGTACATGGCGGTCAACCCCAATTTGATATGGATCAAAGATTAATGATTCAGATCATGAAACAGGAGTACGACGAAGCAGTTGAGGGTGGAATATGCCCTATAGAAAAGTTAATTTCAACGGTAATCCTTGCTCAGCTTTCTACTTCTGACCAGTCCCTACATATTATTACATATGTGAGAACCACAGCCGGTATTTAATACCCAAGTAGAAGATTGACTTTCAGAAAAATTAATTTCAATCATAAACAAACCTTGATTAGGATTCGAAGCTTCTCCAAGCTTCTTCTACTTTTGTTCCGCAAGATAATCCTTGCAGTTCCTCTTCCAGTGACCCGGCCTGTTGCAATGGAAGAAAATTCCTTTGCTAGCTGGATCAGGTTTCTTTTTATCCTTCACTTTCGCCTTTCCCTTAGCCTTCTTGGATTTCTTCTTTTCAAAAGATACCTTGGGCCTCTTCCTTTTCTTGGAAGAATCATCCACCATTAAGACATGGTTCTTCTTGGATGAGAAGTGACCTTCAGTAGTTTTCAACATGTTAAGTAATTCAGGCAAGCTGACATCCAACTTATTCATGTGAAAATTCACAACAAATTGTGAGAAGGTGTCTGGGAGTGACTGCAAGACTAAATCTTAACTCAACTCCCCATCCATGACGAACCCAATCTGTCCAAGACGTTCAATCAGATCGATCATCTTTAAGACATGAGTCTCAAGAGTAGTGCCCTCGATCATCCGAGATCGGAAGAGCTCCTTAGATATCTCATATCTAGCGATCCTACTTTGCTTCACCATACAACTCTTGAAGGTGCGAGATCATAGTAGGAGCATCCATGTTTTCATGCTGACGCTGAAGCTCGTTACTCATGGATACGAGCATGATGCATTGAGCCACAGATGCATCATCTTGCCATTGTTTAAAAGTAGCAATCTCTTCTTCAGAGGTCGCTCTCGCAACTTTTTGCAGTATGCTGGCGAATTTAGGACATAAGAAATCTTTTCAGCAGTGAGAACAATTCTCAGATTCCTTAACCAGTCCGTGTAGTTTGGTCCGGTCAGTTTGTTAGCATCAAGTATTCTACGCAGTGAAATAAGTGAATGTGACATTTTTAAAATTCTGCATGTAAAAAGACAATATTTTAGCAAATATTAATTTAATTAATTACCAAAATAAATTAGGTGTTATTTTATATTGGTATCTCCCACTATTTTCTTCAAACTATATTACCCTCATTTATATAGTTCAGCAAAATCTAATTAATTTTTTTTTTAATGAGAATAAGGATCCCATTTCAAATATATATAGCCTTGTGGTGACACAACAAACTATATATAAATAAATAGGTAGACAACTCCTTGTCAATTACATCATCATGTAACTCCTTATGTTTTGCCTCTTAGATTATTTTGATCAAGTGGTGGCACATCCGAATCAAAATTATTTAAGTTAAGTCCAACCTAGCACTTTCATATATTCAAAAAAGAAAAATATCGCCCTTGTGGTGACACAACAAAACAATATTGTTCAATTTTCTTTATAAGCATCAAATGTGATAAATTAACATCTTAAATACTTAATACTTGCCTTGTGGTGACACAACAAACTCATATTAAATATTTAATACTATATTAATTTTATCATGCTAGAAGGCGACGTTCGATATTCTAAATATCTTTGAACGCTTAAAACTTAATATATAAAAACTTTGAGGGATTTGTTATTATTTGTCTCATCTTGTTTAGCGCGCATGCAAATATATATATAAAATATGCGTCATATTATTAAACATGCAAAGCATGTTTGCATAATATATAATATATATAATACTAGCATGCACATATAGAATACTATATTGTATCCGAATTGATTATGGACTTTTATTCTAGTTTGGTTCACTAGAGCCACCAAGTGAACCAAAAGGTCAAACCCTAGGGTGCAAGAATAAATATTTAAACATAACTATTACATTTAAACCCGGGCTCCATTACAAACGGGTCTTCAAACGCTCCTTGCTCCTTGATCTCTGGTTCTTTGAAAAAAAAATTCTAACTAATCCTATTACATTAAACTATTTAATTTAAATAGAAACCTTGATCGCCAATCGAGGGAAATACATATAGAGAGAGATAGAATTTACATCAAGAAGAAAATCAGAAAAGATGAGGTACGCAGACCCCATTTAATAAAATCCATTCATTCAAACATCCAACCAAAATAAATCCAATCGCGTTTTGGTGATAGTCATAATCAATCCCATTTATTATTATATATATCATCATATGTATCAATAAATAAAATCATTCCATATATTTATGAATATCATTTAATGGGCAATTTTATGTTGCATGAAATCCAATTTCAAAATTAAAATAAACTCTTTTATTTTAATTATAAAATTATTAAAATTAATATATATATATATAATATATTACCGTAGAAATGAAAGATTCTACAAGATCATGTTTTTTTTTTGAAAGAAAAAAAAAATCAGCAAGACGCCAAATGTTAAGAAGCATTACTAAGAAAGCCAACCTGCTGATTCACGCAAAAAAGTTTAGTAACCTCCCAAGTCCAACTGATTCACGAGAATCATAGAATAAATAAAAAAAACGCCAATTCTAAGAAGCCATGAATCAGTTCATGTTTTTTTCGGAAAAAGAAAAAAAAAGTTTCGCCAATTATTTTCAAAAAAAAAAACGTGATATCACTGCATCCCATGTAGACACAGTTGAAGACGAAGAAAAAAAAAAAATATTACGCCGAATCTGAAAACGTTTTTCTGAAAAACTTTTCCGCAATTAATTTTTTTTTTATAAAGTAATAATTTTATATAACAAATTATGCCCAATAAATTATTCTAAATACATACTCATACATATATGGAATCAAAATAATTAATATTTCGCATAAAGTTTGGCTCATGATACCACTATTAGGTTTTGTGAAAATCAAAGTAGCAATCAAATTGCAAAAATAGGCGGAAGCGTAATAAAATCAGATTTTAAAATTTTTCACAAATCAATTACCCGGATCATCCTTTATGCATATTATTAATTAAACGAAGAATAAGAAATATGAAATCATACCCTTGTAGAAACGAGCTTCCTCAGGTACGAGTTCACCTCCTACTTCTCCGCGATCTCCTTGAATTTTCGGGTAGATTCCTTCCTTTGATCAATGTAAGCCACCCAAGTGTATGGCCTCTAGAGGTGATCCACCAAGGAAGAAGAATTTTCAAGAAGAAGGGTGTTTTGGCTCAAACCCTAGTTTTTTCTATCTGTATAGAAAAGGAGGCATACTCTCCAACTCTTGGAATTACGTATGTTTTATATCTGATATAAGACTTCTCTTATAAAGATATCATGTAACCCTATTTTAATTAAAATAAATTTGGACACCTAGGCGCTTGACCAAGTGTTAAGCAAAAATCTGTTCGGACGTCCTTTAGTAAATTGGGCATAACATTTTCATACAAACTCCGATTGAGGCGATTCAGGATGATTCGGAAAGATAACGAGTAGACCTAAAATTTTCATTCTTTATATTTTGAGATTTGAGGTCGGTATCAAGGCCTAAAATGGCTATTTTAGGAACTAATATGCATTTAGAGACAATCGGAGGACATCGGGCATGCACGTATGCAACGTGTAATGTTTTTGACGATAAAGGTATTCAAGGTATCCTCATCTCTTCGGCATACCAGGTACGTACCCTAATTTCGAGGACAAAATTTCATAAGAAGGGGAGGTTGTAAGACCCCAACTTTTATGAATAAAGATTAATTTCTCTCGAAATATATTTTTGAATATTATGGTGTGGATATAATATAATGTTATATTTTTGGGTAATATTTATAAATTTTGCAAAGTAAGCAAATATTTATATAATATTCGATTAATTCTGGGAATATTCGTTTTAACGGGGAATATTAAATGCGATGACACAATCATTAGTGGACCCTTATTAATGGAAGTATTGTCGTAGTTAGAAAAGCTTACGTAATTATCTTTTATAAAAATAACGGCGGAAGTTTTACCGTTAAACTATTGAACTACCGGTAGTAAAAAAGTACGATGATGACGCGTGGTTGCATAGTAAGACACGGTATTGATTATTGATGCTTACGTGAGAAGTCACTCAGTTATATTCAATTATTGCTACAATAATTGCTGCATCATATCTCTCATATTATTTATTCAATTATTGTCATATGTTATATTATTAAATCAATAATTGAGACGGAAAAGTTATTCATATTATTATTTACAATATTGACAATGTCAGAAGTTCATCTAATGAGAGGTTTGGTCACCTAATCAAGGCGCCTTGATAAGGAGAAATCCTTATCGGAAAGCCCCCTCTTTCCTGAAAATGACCTAGTTGTTAAATATTGTGAATTATAATATTAATGATAAATAAGTTCTTCTTGATTAAAGATCAAATTAATAGTTTCATTGTGTTGAAATTATTAGTGTTAGTGAAAATCGACATTTATTTCGATAATAATTGATGTCTGGAAGTTATATTGACCAATCGAATAATTAATCGGATAAATGAGCAATTAATTACTATTAATTCATATGATTATAGCTATTTGTTCACATGTGTGTACTATTGATTCACATTCTTGTACTATTAGGGAAGTTGGTGTAAGATTGATAATACTTGCATGACTAAGTTAAAAATGGAGGTATAGATGGAGGTACTATACTGTAATATTTTGAGCCTCAAAATGTGCAATTATAGAAACTATATTTTCCTATAAATAGAAGCTCATTCCTTCATTATTTTTCACCAAATCACTAAAGCTATAGAGCAATTATTATAGAGAGAAATTATAGAGAAAGAAGAAGAGAAGTCTGCTACCTCACTATTCCAGTATCCAGTTTTTTCTAAGGTAAGGGATATTATTATTATTATTATAGTAAGGGGTATTATTCTTTCGTATTCATGAAGAGAGTTATTTTCTTTTAATATTTGTAAGGGTTGTTATTCTATTCTTTATTATTATGTTGGAATAATGCATCACGCCAAGCACCGCATACATGGTGAAATTCTTACATTATTCCATTCTTTATTATTACATTGGAATAATGTCATTGTGCGGTCTATCGCATGCTTGGTGAATTTTGTTGTTATTCCATGCTTTATTATTACGTTGGAATATCACATGCATGTAATTACGCATTTGACCCGGTTCCATTCTTTATTATTCTCGTTGGAATATCCCGTCTGCAATGCGGATTACGTATAACTTTGGTTCTATTCTTTATTATTATTCGTTAGAATATCCACGTCTATGCGGATTACGTATGACCGATTCCATTCTTTATTATTACATTGGGAATAACTTTTGTTTGTCGCGATCTATCGCATTTATGGTGAATTCTTACGTTATTCCATTCTTTATTATTCATTGGAATAACTTGTCTATATGGATTATCAGATGCATGGTGAATGATCCTTCGTATTCATTCTTTATTAAATTGTAGAAATAATGCATCTACGTGGATTACCGCATGGCGGGTGAAAATCCATTTTTAGTTTCAGATATTCTATTATACTATTATGAGATATCATTTCTTTTGTACTCGCCATGGAATATCATTTTCTTTGGCATTTTTTTTACGAGTTACTATTCAAGTTACTATTCACGGTTACTATTCACTCTAGTATTATTCACTCGGGTATTAGGGCACTTTTTTCGTGGTCAAGTATTATTCATTTAATTACTATTCACCCAAATTACTATTCACCGAATATTATTCACTCGGTATTTGGGGTACTTTTCATCTTAGGGTACTATTCACGAGGTACAATTTCAAGTACTTATTCATAAGGTCTTATTCATGGGTACTATTTACCAGAAAAAATATATTTCTTTTCATTCAAGTTATTTTTGGTACATGAATATTATTCTTGAATTTTACTCTACAAAAGCAAGATCATGTTGATAATTTGGATATTTTTAAACTCGGATAAATTTAAAGTCTTTAATATTTATCCTTGATTTCGTTGATTAATGCTTATATCATTGTTATCATCCTCATGCTTATATTATGATGAAAGTCATCTTTGGCTTACGTGCAAAGATGACCGTTGATTATTGGTTTTACTGATTGTATATCTTTGGCTTAGTACACAAAGATGGATCTGGCGATTATTGGTTTCTGATTGTATATCTTTGGCTTACGTGCAAAGATGAACTATTGATTGATGAGTATCTTTGGCTTATGTGCATAGATGAACTGTTTATTTGTATGATTATGACCAGGGATCATTCGGTATAATCATGACCCGTAATGTTATAGATGATGTGGTAAAAGTTCTCATTTGGTAGTAGTGCATTGATGGATGCGATTATTGGTATGATTATAACCAGGGATTATTCAGTATAATCATGACCATTGATGATTACATGAATATCCTTGGCCGTAGTGCAGGGATAATTCGATGAGGTGGATTATTTATTAAACTGAGTCTCAGCGATAAAATAGATTATACACTTTTAATTCGTAAAAGATAATAGATATCATGCTCTACTTGACTCTTCTAAAATAGAATTGTATGTCTTTGGCATGTAGTGCAAAGATGAATTGTTAATGAATATCTTTGGCCATAGTGCAAAGATAAATTTATTAGTATGATTATGAGCAGGAATTGTGATTTGGTATAACCATGATTTTTAATGTTTCAGGTGAAGATAGGTGATAAAAATTATCTTCGTCCTGGGTGCGGAGAGGAATTTAGAATCACAATTATGATTATGAGTTATTCACATGATTGTGGACAGGAATTGTTGATTGATGTTACAAGGATAAAACATTATTGGTGGACTTTTAACATGGAGAAGATAATAGACCTTATGGTCTATTTGACTCTTCTAATGGATTGCTCGTTCCGCTGCAACTATGGTTGAAAATTTTTATCATCTACCATATGTTCTAAATAACTGATTTATTACTGATGAAGGCTATTGATGATGTAAATTATTTTTAGTCATGATATTCTTTCTTTGGGTTAGTCAGGTTTCACCCTTTTTGCTTCACAATTCCTTTTAGGTAATAAGAGTGTAAATTTGGTTCGAAATGGGTAACAGGAGAATAGAGCGGTGGTCTATAGTTGTTTAGGTTCTCCCTAAATAGTATGGAAATAATTTATTGAGAACTTTTGATAAGTGTGTCGTATTGTATACGTTATTTGATATTTAATTTTGGTGAACCGAATAGGGTGAGGTGAACCCAACTTTGGAAGGGTGTTTTGCCACTATCATATAAGATTTCTAATGACACACAACCTCGTGTTATCATAAAATGAGGTTGTGCACATCCACTTCACGAGTATATACTGAGCACTACCTATATGATCTTGGAGTTTGGTTGAAATATAATTTTCAATTGCGAGAAAGTGGAGATAGTTATATGTCAAGAGAAGACTCACCATTGGAAAGAACATGATAGTAATCTTCTCATTTTTCTTTGGGGTCTATTGGGTCAACCAAGGATAATTCGTGGGCATATGATATCTATTATAACCTAGACGCATGGCCTCCCGTATGCACGAAGGTTTCTTGAGCACTTCCCAAAGATTTTAATTTCTAAAAGCAGGTTTTTGAATGTACTTTTATGTAAAGTACCATTGTAAGGTTGTGGTCGAGGCACCATGAGAGTTACATACATTTGTATTAAAACTCATAGTTTAACTGTGGTCGATTCTGCATTTACGCTCAACAATGATTGTATAAATGAAGTTTGTATTTGATTTTTATAGTATGATATCTGGCGACTCAAAATGGTTCGTGTGGACCTATTTTGGGGGCGTCACAGCAAAGGCTTGGAATCTCTTTGTGTGTGCCAAACTCATGCCATCTTCTCATCAGCATGAGATTACAGTAGAACGAGCAATTATATTATGGGGAATTATTGTTGGAAAAGATATCGACGTAGGTCACCTGATTAATCAGAATATGATGAGATATATACGGGGAAGTACCACGGAAAGTATTCCACATGCTTCAATAGTGACTCATTTGTGTGCTAAGGCAGGAGTTAGGTAAACGGATGAGCAGTTGCAGTACCCAAGCCAGGAAATTATGCATGCTACAATAGTGAGATTTGAAGATTGGAAAGGGGTACTCCGCATCCAAGAGGAAAGGGTTTTATTCTTCGTCCCGCATTTTCTACGCCATCTTCGCAGCCCTCTAAGATGGATGAAGCAGGAACGTCAAACAAGGCCACTGCTGCTACTGGGGATCGAAAGCTCCGAAGGTTGGAGCGGAGGGTCGACGCTATGTAAGACAATTTTGCAGCGTTTGCTACGGGTTTGACAAGGTCGCTAGCGGAGGCGTTTACTCAGCAGAGGACTATGCTCGAGTGGCCACAATTTGGGACAGCCGTGCCATTTCCACCACCGGATTCACCACCCGAAGAGGGTGGTGCACCTGAGCAGTAGGGGATTTCTTCTAATCCTATACCTTCATTTATTGGGTCAATGAATATTTTAAGTTTTGGGGTATTGGGTAGTAGGGTAGTTGCATGTAGTGCTTGCATGTTAGTTTAAATTTTGCATGTTTATTTTGCATGTTTATGTGTTTGTTAATAATTGCAAAAAAAATATTCTATTTTTAGTCATTATTATTTGTGTTAGTATATGTTTAGTTGCATTATATGTTTATTTGCATGTCTCACATTTCTAGCTTTATGGAGGTTATGTCTAGCCAATGATGAATTTGAATTTTGAAGGATTGTTGAGTTTAATGGATAACATAAGCTTAGATATAATATTTTACATGATGTAATCCATGGATGTTGTTTAGATGCTTTCGATTTGCACTGACGTGCTCACAAATGCTTGTAGGCATAAGAGTTATGTGTTATATTGCTTGATAGGAAATGTGGTTTTAAAAATAGAATTATGTGAAAAATGGACTTAGACTATGAAAAACATTAATTATCAAGCTTTGGGAACACATGGGTATGTTTATTGTAAAAAAAAAAAAATCTATCTTGAAACCTTCTTGAGTTGAGTCATTGATTCTTTGGAAGGGGCGAGATGGAGCGTAAAACGCACTCGCTGTATAAAAAAAATTTAGCAATAAACCCCGCGGGAAAGAGCGAAAATCGCCCTCGTGAGTAGAAATAAAGTAGTTTAAACCCATTGTTGAACCTTAGTTTGTATTGATATGTTAGAGTAGTCTTTGTTGCATTAGTATACATGAATCTTGATTTAGACTATAATTTTCTGTTTTATGCAGTTTATCATGTGTATTCTTTGCTTTATTTTGGTGAACACAACACACACATACACACAACATCTTTATAGCATGTATGGGTTATTTGAGTGTATAATATTATGTCTATAGCTTAGTTTGAATTTTTATTCTTGAATCTGGATAATTCGCTGAGGCATATTGGACTGGAATTCTATTCTAGCTGGAAAAATTTGAGACTCATTTGCATCGTAATCTAGTTTCATAGCATGTAGTTGAATTTCATTGTTTAATGTCGTATGAATTGCTTGAGGGCAAGCAATAGTTCAAGTTTGGGGGTATTTGATAAGTACGTTTTATACCTACTTATTGGATATCAATTCACGAGAACTATGCTCATCTCAAGTACATTTTAGTATGTTTTAGTTGGATTTTGTGTTTATTTTGCATTACTTGTAATTAGAACTCCTATGGTATGAAAATGCAGGAAATGCCATAGTTCGGAATTGATAGGTGGTATGAGACTAGCGAAGGCATGGCACGTGGAAAGAGTGTAGATAAGGAACTGAGCAATGATGGAGGAACAAGCAACAAGCAGCAAAACAACAAGCAACAACAGCAGAAAATAAGTATGCAAAACACAGAAGTCGCGCGACCGCGCGGTTGAACAAGCTAGATTTTGCGCGCCCGCGTCATCAGCCTGCAGAAGCTAAAATCGCATACCCGCGCGCCTATTTTTTATTGGGACCTCGCGCAGCCGCGCGAGTCATCTAAAGCTGTTATTTGACTTAATTTTAAATTTGAAATTTGAAGCGCTTGAGCTTATCTAAACTATTCTGGTTGGTACCAGACGTGATTATTGTTGGTTTTTATCAGTTTTTGAATAGAGAACTAGGGTTCTAAGCTTTGAATTAATTCCAAAGAGGATTTGAGCATACACTTAAGATTTTCTACATCTTCTTTAAAATTCAGTCATTGAATAATAACTCATTTCATTTTGCAGGAAATTATTAGAGATTTGAACAACACTTTGGAACATAATCTGCAATTGGGTTTGATCAATTCTATCTTCTCTTTCAATTGCTTTATTTATTTTCCATGTGTTACTATAATCCCATAATAGCTTTTAGTTCAGAAATGAACTAAATTCCATTATGGGATTCTAACGGATTTTGATATGTAGTCTATAATTAATTGCCTGATTGCTTGATTGTTCGTTTATTATTAGAATTTCTGTTATGATTGATTGGATTTCATGAATGTTTGATCACTATTCATTTTATGTACTTATATGGAATTGAAAACTGACATGTGAGTATGGTTGTAATCATGATAGCATGCGTTTATGAAATTTGAAAAGTTTAGCTTTTATATTTCGTGAACCGGATAGAAATATCTTTGTTTCGCCGTGTGTAGTAATATAAGAGCTTGTGTTTCAATTCAATATTGCTGCAATTTCACATAGAAATATAGTGATTTTGGTTTTATTGATGATTACATGATTTCCATTGTATGTGGAGGTTATGTAAGCAGGTCATAATGCATTGAAAAATGGTTATGTCTACTTTTGTGCTCTTGGCTAATTTTCCATGATACATGTATAATCTTGCATGATAGTAATATTTAGATAAAATATGAAATGAAGTTAGAATCTCATTTATTTCCAAATTTGATTTCATTAAAGTAGAATTATGTTTTTAATTACTAATTGATTTTAGAATTAATTGAAATTTTGAATTGTCCGTTTAAGCATATAGAAATAATAGTGAAAAAATTGGTGTATGGTAATTTAGATTTTAAAACCTTTCTCCGTGGATCGATACTTTTCTTACTTTGTACTACTTGTTGACTCATGTATGCTTGCATGAGTTAGAGTCCTTTTGTTAAGATTAAAAAGGAGGCAACAGGTCAAACCCTACATCATCCACTGCTACTTCAAGTAAGAAATCTCCACCTTTGAAGCCCATTCCAAATCCTTCTGAGTTCTTCAAAAGCGAAGAATAATTTCCTCATGCCAACAACCCTTCTACCCTTTCTGAGAAAGATATTCGCATCATCCGAGAGCGATATCAAATTTCGGAGACCCATCACCTGAGACAACCTTCTCCTACTGAAAAGATGTATCAAAGACCGGATGGTTGGACTGTCATTCCCCTCACCCTCCTAAAGAAAGGGGTTCGTTTCTCCCTCAAAGCCTTCCTTGTTACCCTCCTAAGGTTTATCAGGGTCAGATTCGCCCAACTCATCCCTAACTCTTACATCCACATCCTCGTCTTCATAGCATTATGTCATGAGGTAGGAATCACCCCGACCTTTGACCTCTTCTTCTCCGTCTATTATGCTGCCAAATCCCGCGAAAAGGGGTTCAAAGCCCTAAGTATGCAATCTCTGAAGGCTGGCGAGAACTTCGAGAGATGCTCCTTGATAAGAACTCCTTCAAGCAACAAAGGATGGCATAAGGAGTGGTTCTTCATCAAAGGACCGTAAATCTCTTCTCTCCCGAACTGGACCACTGCTGAAAGGCTCTCTGCAGATGTTGGGGACATCTCCGAAGAACATATAAGCAAAATGATAATGCTCCTGGAGAACTTCCCGAAGAAGGAGTGGAGCTAAGGACTCCTTACCATGCAAGCGTGGTTATACGACCACAAGTGTAAGTCCCGAACTCTGTTCATTACATAACTTGTTGAATTTCTTTTGATAAACTGTTCTGAATGATGGTTCTTCACCTTTTCAATATCTCTGTTAAACCTACCTCTTCAGGCCGAAGAGATCTTGAGGCTTTCCTATCTGCCAAACCTTCCGAATCTGCTCCCGAAACCCAAACTGCTGAAGCCCAAACAATTGATCCCCAAACTACTGAACCCCCTCCAACAACAGAATCTACTTAACCTCGTCGGAAGAAGCAAGCTGCTCGAAAAGCCAAACCGGCTCCTCCTCTAGCATTCAACGAGAATCTGCTAGATATGCCTCTAGACGAACGGACCCATGTCCTTCGTACCAAAAAGAGGAAAATTAAAATAACCCCCGTTTCCGCTGAAGACCTCCGAGTGCCCTCTTTCGAAGCCAATCTTCCTCCAGTCATTCTTATTGAGATTGTTCAATGAATCTAAATTAGGGTTCAAAGTTATTTTCCCTATAAATAGGTCTCTTATTTTAGAGAGAAAGGTATTAGGTATTGTATTACTTTAGGTTAAGAGTAGGAGTAAATTAAATTACGTTTCATTGTACGCTTGTTAGATTATCGTGAATAAAGGGAGTTTTCTTATTTATTTTCAATCTTCTACTTCATCTTTATTTTAGTTAGTTTAATTATTTTTCATGTCTAGTTAATTTTTTATATCTAGGATGAAGATGAAATTAAATAATTATTCGTAATAATATTTTTTATCTCTTCTATCAAAACCTCTTAATTAATTTAAAATCACATAAGAACTATAAAACGAAGGTATTTCAATAACGAAACATGAAGGCGAAATCAATTAAGCATAAAAGCATAAATAATAGAAGAGATAAAAAAATATTATTACAAAAAATTATTTAATTTCATCTTCATCCTAGATTAAAGAAATTAACTAGACATGAAAATAAATAAATTAACTAAAATAAAGAAGAAGTAGAAGATTGAAAATAAATAAGAAATCCTCCTTTATTCACGATCTTCCAACAAGCGTACAATGAAATGTAATTTAATTTACTCCTACTCCTAACCTAAAGTAATACAATACCTCCTCTCACTTTCATTGGAAAAACTTGGTGGATATTGAGGTGCTGGATTTGAATTTTGGTATGGACCAGGATTTGACTTTTGGTAAGGTTAAAAAGATTGATTTACAGACTAATTGACCTGATTTGAAGAATTATTTGGGTAGGGTCCTTGGTTTCATGCAAAATTAGGATGATTCCTCCAACCATGATTATAAGTGGGTGCAAATGGGTCATTCCTAGGTCGTTGAAACATTGCATTGACTTGTTCATATTCTTCAAATTGGGGCACGACTCTAGGACACCAGCCAACTTAACTTCTGTAGCAATTGAATTGTCAATTGTATGAACACCCCTAGATGAACTAGGTTTATCTATTTCTCGGGTGGTTTCTCATTGCATGGTTTTTTCTGCTTAGTCTTCTAAAAACTCGCAAGCCTTTTCCTCATCATTATTCAAAAAATCCCCTTCACACATTGACTCTAACATTGTTTTAGTGGGATAGTCTAAACCTTCGTAAGCAATTTGACACAATCTCCATTTCTCAATTCCGTGGTGTGGACACTGGGATAACAAATTTTTAAATCTATCAAAATATTTCCAAAAGGACTCTTTTTCAAGTTGGCAAAATTGATGAATTGCAGCCCTAATTTTAGCAGTTTTATGATTTGAAAAATATTTTTTTAGAAATGTAACGAAAAATCTCTCCCAGGTTGATATGGAATTATTTGGTAGGCTATATAACCACTTTTTAGCATTATCTTTTAAAGCAAATGTTATAAATCTTAGCCTAATTGAGTCATCAGACAATTGTTGAATTTTCATTAAGGCACAAACTTCCTCAAATTCCTGAATAAATAAATATGCATCTTCTATCCCTTTAAACCTAGATAACATATTTATAAAATTTGGCTTAAGTTCAAAATTTTTACCAGTTATCGGTGGTAGACTAATACATGAAGGTTGGGCAGAACGGGAAGGATAACATAGATCCCTTAAAAAAGCAACAAATAGGCGCCTCCATTTTTGTTAAAATGAGATCTTTTAAAGTGAAATCCGAAAAATCAAGTTTTCTCACTAATCGGGATGTTTCGTCCCTAATCCACACTTTTTGCATACACTACTTAGCAAATAAGCAGATAAGTACAAAAAAATATTTAATTTTAAGGTTAACCTAAATAAAATCTAGACAGCTCCTAACTGTTCCAAGTTACACCGCAAGGTCCACCAAATTTGAAATTAATCATACCACTAGCCAGGTAAGTGTAAGAAAGGTGGGAGTCTCTTCGTAGATACGGTGACTAATTGAATAACCACACAATCTTTAGGCATATACCTTTTTAACCACTTGCCTAGACACCAATAGTTTGATTAATTTAAAATTCAGACTACTCTTGGAGTTTCTTGTCCTAATTGAGCTCGAGAGTCCTACGGGCCAACGTCTACTTGATTTTATTAGGTCATGGTCATGCAAAATGCAAATTGGGTTGTTTGTGGGCCAAGGAAGGGTGATGAAATCCCCACCTTATCTTTTTACATGTTGTGCCCTTAATGTTAGATTAAAGATGAAAATGCACAAATAAAAAAAAACTATAAACAAATAAAATGTCCTAAAACTATGTGAATTACGAAAGAAGAAGAAATTTTGACGTACCTCAATCCTCTAGCAATCACCACAGTTTATATTTAACAAAAAATAAAAAATAAAACCTAACAGGATGTGATCTACGTGAGCGAAAGCATGAATGCGACAAATAAAAATATATATATATAAAAAAAACTAAACTACTATTTTTTTATTTCAAAAAAAATATATAGAGATACGAAGTACCGAAGAAAGCGCAGCAATAAAATCTTTATCTTTTCGCTTCTTCAATCCGCTTCAATAATCCTGAAAAAAAATGAGTTAAACTAATTCGAATAAATAAAAATTAATTCTAGTCCCCGACAACGGCGTCAAAAACTTGATGTGATAAAATATGTAACTGAAAGTGCGCAGTGTCGAATTGAAGAACTGGAAAGTACAAGTCGAACCCACAGAGACTAAATTAATTCTTTAATATATCCTTAATTAATATTTTAGGAAAATTAGAAACAAAAATGGTGGAGAAGATTTATTAACTAAATTATGAAAACTATTAATTAATGACGAAAACTATTAATGAGAAAAGATACCTAGGAATAAGAATCCACCAAATATTAACATAATAAATAATTTCTTATTTCCTAAATCAATTCCCAAATTATTTTTCCTTCCCTTTAAAAATAATGATTCATATAATTAATATGGGCAAGCATAAGTTATGAAAAAAATCACAGATTAACTATAACTTATCAAAACCTCGCAATCAATATAAAAATCATATGCAATTTATGCGGAGGAAAATATGAAGGTGAGAATAATTAGGCATTAATTTTAGAACGGAAAGAAAATACTTTTATGAAATACTTAGTTTCATCATAATCCTAGGTATTAGAAATTTAGCTAGCCATGGAATTAAAAACAAAAACAAATAATATTAATACTACTATTCGCATGAAATAAGAACAATAATTAAAAAGAGAATTTCTATTATATAAATAAAAGAAAGTTACAAATACTCCCTGACAGTAGTACCACAACTGATTGGAATACGAGAAAGGACAAACTCTAAATATCTTACTCCTTCCTACACTAGTAAAAAATTGAGAAAAAGAAAATAACAAGTGGCGCCTTTCTCTCTAAAACAAGAGGCCTATTTATAGGGAAAATAACTTTGAACCCTAATTTAGATTCATTGAACTTGGACACTTTGGTTCCCTTTCCATGTAGGATTCAATTTCCTAGTGGTAATCAACTTCTCAAAAAGATCTTCTAGATAGACTTTTCTTTCTCTTGTTGGATTTGACTTGCATACTAAGATTGTTCCACCTCTTTTCTTCTCCTTATAGGATTCTTCTTGGACATTCTTTATATGAATAAGAACATTAAATATCGCTTGATCACCAAGATTTTGACTTTATTGCAACAAATATTAAATCCTACAAAATAAAATAAAACATTTTAATTTAATAAACTAATATAATTAAAAGGACAAAATTAGGGCTAATAAAATGTATGAATTATGTGTCTATCAAATACCCCCATACCTAGCTTTTACTCGTCCTCGAGTAAAATAAAAATAAAATAAAATAAAAATTACACTACCCCATTTTCGTAGGAAACACGATTGCACTTAGCATTTGCAACAATCCTTTAAACCCCAAGGTTACCCCAAGTGGACGAGTTGTGTCTCGTGAGGGTTTGCAGTGAATATACCCACAAAATTCAAAAATATTTTTGGGTTCAACAAATTATGAAATTGAAAGAAAGCTTCTAAATATTTATGGGCATTATACATAAGCAAGATTAAATTCAAAATCACACTTTCACCTTATCAAAAATACTCGATCTTCATTTTAGACATCATCCTTCATTAAATCAATTTCATGTGATGCATGCATGTGTATCTGATGTAACTCTTAGTAGGGATTTTTACCATGAAAATCAACCAAACTCTTTTTTTCTTTGTCTTTCTTTTCTCCATTTTTTTTTCAATTTTGATTCTTGACTCGTGCAATGTCTCATTTTCTTAGGCTTTTCAGAGTTACCCATGTAGAGCGAGCGTTAGACCAATGACTCCCAAACCAGATGGCTTTAGGGCATTAGGTGTAGAGACACCCCTAAGGATTTACTAACTCGAGTAACAAAGGCCACAAAATTAAACTAGTCAAGCTGTTTTTATCCATCATACTTTTTAGCGTGAATATCGATGCTTCCCGAGGCTTGGATACCAAGTTATTTCGTTTAATGGACATTGAAGCAGTTATTTATTTCTTCTCTTTTTTTTCAACTTTTTTCAACTTTATTTTTTTTTCTTCTTTTTTTCTTTTTTTTTTCTCTTTTTTTTTTGAAATTACTCGAATCATGGTTTATACCCCACAACTAAGAATTAGTGCAAACGTGAAGTGTAAAAATGCTTGTGAAATCAATTTTAAATCCAGATGGTGTTTTGAACTAAGATTTCGTATCTTATCAAAAATTCAAGAATTCAAAATCTTTCAATCTCACTCATGCGCTTTGCTCCACAAACACTTATTAGAATTAATTCAATTCATAAAAAGTCAAACAAAATTTTATTTATTTTGTTTCTTTTTTCAGCAAAAAGAAAAAAAAATAATAAAAAAATCTAATACAAACAAACTCCCCCCTACCTAAATCATGAATTGTCCTCAATGTATGCAAATGAAGAAAAGAGGACAAAGATATGAAAGAATTATACCTTGGACGATGAGACAGAAACTGGATGACAATATTATACAAAAGAAGAATATACGTACAAACTTACAAAAACAAGGGCATTAGAGTCATGCTGAATCAGGTGGGTCAACAAGGTATACCACTTCCTCCGGTTCGGTCGTTATTTCTAAAAAGGGTTTGAGTCGTTGACCATTCACTTTGAAAATTTCTCTACTCTTTGGATTTTCAATATCTACTGCCCCATGAGAGTAAACTACCTTCACTACAAAAGGTCCATCCCATCTAAAACGCAATTTGCCAGGAAATAAATGTAGCCTAGAATTCTACAAGAGAACCTTTTGACCAGGTGAAAATGATTTTCTCAAAATTGATTTATCATGAAACACTTTTGTTCTTTCCTTGTAAATTTTAGCATTTTCATAAGTGTGACGCCCCCAAAATAGGTATACATCACCCATCTTGAGTCGCCAAATACATGGTACAGAATACAAATACAAACATAATTATACAACCGTCAGTGTAATATAATATACGACAATACATAAACCGAGAGTTTTAATAGGAATATTGTCATCTAGACAATATCCACACTCAAAGGAGTCCTCATTACATTTATTGTCACACTATTTAATGTAGAATAGTGAGGACTACTAATTTTATCATCTCGGATAAATCACTCCTTTCCCCGACTCGTCCCCAATTTATATTCTCATTTCACGAAGAGAACGGTGAAAGAAAGGGTGAGCTCAACTAGCCCAAGAAGAAATATTATAACTAAGATAATGCGAATAAATTATCATTAGTCTTTAACAATGTTAAACCGATAAAATATAATAGACATCAAGTTTAACTGCAGCGGAACAAGCAATCCATTAGAAGAGTCAAGTAGAGAATAAAATCTACTATCTTCTATGGTTTAAAATGTTTTCATCAATTTTTATCGCTGAAACTTAGCATCATAAATAAAACACATCATCTGATCATCCTTGTACTACGGGCCAAGGATATTCATTAAATCATCAATGGTCATGACTATACCGAATAATCCATGGTCATAATCATACCAAAAATTTTACATCAATGCATTACAGGCCACTGAGGACTTTTACCATATCATTTATAACATTACAGGTCATGATTATACCGAATGATCCCTGGTCATAATCATACTAAGTCCATCTATGCACGCAAGCCAAAGATGACTTTCATTACAATATAAGCATGAGGATGATGACAATGACATAATAATTCAATAAAACAAGTTCAAGAATTAATTTATCCAAAACTCAATAACGTCCAAATTGTCAACATGATACTGCTTTGTGGAGTAAAATTCAAGAATGCTCAGAAGAATATTTTCATGAAAAGATACTAGATGAAGCGCAAATATCCGGGATATTCTACTAATTTCATGGAGTATAGAAGCCAAAACTTTAACCAACTGAGTATAACAGAATATATGAAACTACAAATGGATTTTCACCCGCCATGCGGTAATCCACATATACAGATCATTTCCACAATTTAATAATGAATGAATACAAAGGATCATTCACCATGCATGTGGTAATCCACATAGAAAGGTTATTCCAACAGAATAATAAAGAATGGAATAATGAAGGATTCACCATGCGTGCGATAGGATAGATCGCATGCATGTTATTCCCAATGTAATAATAAAGAATGGAACCGAGTCACGTGTAAACGCGAGAGACGAGGATATTAAACGAGAATAATAAATAATGGAACCAGGTCTGGCGTAAACGCACAGACAAGATATTCTGACAAAATAATAAATAATAAAACCAGATCCTGCGTAAACGCACTGACAGGATATTTCGACAGAATAATAAATAATAAAACCAGGTCCGACGTAAACGTACAGACAGGATATTCTGACAGAATAATAAAGAATGGAATAATAGAATAATTTCACCATGTTGCGGTACTTCGCATAAACAGGTTATTCCAACAGAATAATGAAGAATGGAATAACAGAGGAATTTCACTATGTATGTGGTACTTCGCATAAACAGGTTATTCCAACATAATAATGAAGAATGGAATAGCAACTTTTACGAGTATTGAAAGGAAATAATTCTATTCATGAATACGAAAGAATAATATCCCTTACTTTAGAAGAAACTGGATATTGGAAAAGTGAAGTAGCAGAATATTTTTCTTCTTTCTCTCTATAGTTTCTCTCTCTAGAGTTTCAGTGAATTCGTAAGAAATAATGAAGGAATGAGCTTCTATTTATAGAAGAACTGAAAGTGGCTCTTGGTCTTAATGAATGGTCAAAATGACTCTTGGTAATATTGAAGAGACAACTACTATTTACGAAGGGGCAATTAACTCTTGAAACACCGAAGAGGCAAATAACTCTTGGAAAACTAAAGGGACAAATAACTCTTGGAAAACTGAAGGGACAAGTTACTATTAAAACTTTAAATCAACGATCCATATTGATTTCTTATTATAATTTCAACCAACTATTCGAAAAATTAAGACATCTCCTCATGGAATAATATTGTACCCAAAAATGATTTGGACCGAAAAGAAATATATTTTTTGGGTGAATAGTAACTCGTGAATAGTACTCCAACACGAAAAGTGCCCCGAATACCCGATTAAACAATATAACCTCCAGACATCAATTATTATCAAAATAAATGTCAATTTCCACTAACACAAATAATTTCAACACAATGGAACTATCAAATTCATCTTTAATCAACACAAACATATTCATCATTGATATTATATCTCATAATATTTAACAACCAGGTCGTTCCCAGGAAAGAGGAGGCTTTCCAATAAGGATTTCTCCCTATTGGTGGCCTTGATTAGGTGACCAAACTCTCCTCGATGTAACTTCTAGATATTATAAATATTTCAATTTAATAATATGAACAACTTTGTCGTCTCAATTATTGATTTAATAATATATCATATTATGCGAGATAATCTTGTGACAATAATTGAATCAATAATATGAGAGAGATATAATGCGTTAATTATCAGTAGTAATAATTGAGTATAAGCGAGTGACTTTTACGTAAGCATCAATAACCAATACCGTGTGCTACCACGCAACCACGCCAGACATCGTATTTTTTACTAATGGGTAGTTCAACAGTTTTAACGGTAACATTTCATAGTTATTTTTATAAAAGATAATTACGTCATTTTTTACTACGACAATACTTCATTTGTGGGGTCCACTAATGATTCTCGCTCGTCGTATTTAATATTCCTCGTTAAAACGAAAATTCCCAAACCAATCGAATATTATATAACCACTTGCTTACTTTGCAAAATTTGTAAATATTACCCACAACTATAACATTATATCATATCCACACCATAATATTCAAAAATATATTTTGAGAGAAATTAATCTTTATTCATAAAAGTTGGGGTCTTACAATAACCATCATTCCTAATCTCATCTAACTCAGCTAATTGGAATTGTCTATGACTCCCACCAGTGGATATATCAAAATTCAACTATTTTATGGCCCATAAAGCACGATTTTCAAGTTCAACAGGTAAGTGACAAGCTTTCCCAAACACAAGCCTATACGGTGACATTCCTAAATTAGTCTTAAAGGCAGTACAGAAGCCCACAATGCATCTGAAAATTTTAGAGATCAATCTTTTCTATTATAACTCACCGTTTTTTCCAAGATTTATTTTATTTGCATATTTGAGACTTCTACCTGACCACTTGTTTGAGGGTGATATGATGTTGCAAGCTTGTGGGTGATGGAATATTTTTTTAGCCAGGATGAAAAAGGCTGATTGCGAAAATGTTTGTCTTGATCACTGATTATGGCCCTAGGGGAACCAAAGCGAGAGAAAATATTCTCTTTCAAAAATTTGACAACAACCTTGTTGTTGTCATTGGTCTTAGTTGGTATAGCTTTCACCCACTTAGACACGTAATCCACATAAGTAAAATGTCTGATTTCAAAAGAATTTGGAAATGGACCCATGAAATCGATTCCCCACACATCAAACAATTCAATGACCATAATAGGTTGCATTGACATCATATTCCTCATAGTGATCCTCTCTAATTGTTGACACCTATTACAATTGGCATAAAATGATGTGGCATCCTTGAATAGACTAGGCCAATAGAAACAACATTGGATAACTTTGGCGGCCGTCTTTTTACCTCCAAAATGTCCTCCACAAGATTGGTCATGACAAAATGACAGAACACTTCTAAACTCGTGGTCGGGTACACACCTCCTAATGATTTGATCAGGACAATATTTGAACAAATAGGGGTCATCCCAATAAAAGTGTTTGACTTGTGAAAGAAACTTGGATCGGTCTTGTTTGGACCAATGGGAAGGAATCTCACTAGTCACTATTACAGGTCAAAGTTGGACTCCACTACTAAACGTGATAAATGATCAGCTACCACGTTTTCAGACCCTTTTTTTTCTCGTATCTCTAGGTCAAATTCTTGGAGCAATAAGACCCAACGAATTAAATGGGCTTTTGAATCTTTTTTGGAAAGAAGATGTTTGAGAGCAGCATGGTCAGTGTAAACAATTATTTTAGACCCAATAAGATAAGATCGAAACTCTTTTAAAGCAAAAACTACAGCTAGAAGTTCTTTTTTAGTAGTTGAATAGTTCATTTGAGCATCATTTAAAGTCCTACTAGCATAGTATATGACATGGGGAATCTTGTTGATTCTTTGCCCTAAAACAACACCAACTGTATAGTAAGATGCATCACACATTAACTCAAATGGTTGTCTCCAATCAGGTGATTTGATGATAGGAGCTGAATTTAACTCCTTTTTGAGTTGTTCAAAGGATTGAAGACATTTTTCATTAAATTCAAATTTTGCATCTTTACCTAGAAGATTGGTCGAGGTCTTGCTTTCTTACTAAAATCATTAATGAAGCGCTATATAAAAAGCTGTGATGCCCAGGAAAGAACGAATTTCTTTGGTATCTAGGTGGTGGAAGATTGGAAATGAGGTCGATTTTGGCTTTATCTACTTCAATTCCTTTTTCAGATATGATGTGACCATGAACAATTCCTTTTTTTTACCATGAAATGACATTTTTCCCAATTTAGGATTAAGTTTGTTTCCTTACATCTCCTTAAAACTAAGTCAAGGTGGTGAAGGCATTCATGAAATGTAGACCCAAATATGGAAAAATCATCTATGAAAATTTCTAGAAATTTCTCTACCATGTCAGAAAAAATGCTCATCATGCATCTTTGAAAGGTGGCAGGGGAACTACATAACCCAAAGGGTAAACGACGATATGCAAAGGTTCCATAAGGACAATGACTTGACTTATGCAATTTTGATTCTTGACTTGTGCAATGTCTCATTTTTTTAGGCTTTTCAGAGTTACCCATTTAGAGCGAGCGTTGGACCAATGACTCCAAAACCAGATGGCTTTAGGACACTAGGTGTAGAGACACCCCTAAGGGCTTACTAACTCGAGTAACAAAGGCCACAAAATTAGATCAGTCAAGCTGCTTTTATTCCAAAAAAATCGCTCACTGATTTTTGGCGCCGTTGCTGGTGACTAGAATTAATTTTTATTTATTCGAATTAGTTTTAACTCTAGCTTTTTTTCAGGATTATTGAAGCGGATCGAAGGAGCGAAAAGATAAAGATTTTTTTTGTTGCGCTTTCTATGGTACTTCATATCTCCATATTTTTTTAAAAAAAATTAAAAAAAAAGTAGTTTATTTTTTATTTTTTGTTTTTTTATATAATTTTTTATTGGTGTGCAACCTTCGTGTTTAGTTGTCTATTTATTTTGTGATTTATGGGGAAATGGATTCCTATTATAGTTGGAATAATAATTTTGCTTGGAATCAAGAACCCTATGAAAATTTTAATTCGCACCAAGTAAATTAGTTTTTTCCAACTTATGAAAATCCTTATCCATATCCATATTCATATCCTTATCCATATTCATGTTCATATGCATATTCGGATCCAGAACCTCAATATCCACAAGAATTATCAAATGAACAAGAGGAAAGACTTAGTGCCTTGGAGAAAACTACGAAAGTCTTAATGGAAGAACAATTTAATATTATATCTCGTCTAGAAATTCAAATGAGTCGATTAGCCACCATAATAAATGAACAAGATGTGGGTGAATTTTCTAGTAACTCTGAGGTTAATTTTGAGAATTTTGATGGTTGTGGAAATAATGAGGAAAGTGAAAATTTTATATTCAATTCTACACAATTTGAGTCAAGCGAATTTGAGGAGTCTAAAAATTATGAGTCGTCTATGCCTAAAATTGATCATATCATTTTTAATGAGTCGGTTGAAAAAGTCTATAAGCTTAAAGCTCCATACCCTGAAAGACTTATTCCTAAAAAATCACCTGTGATTTTTTGGACCAACCCATTAAAGTAAAAATGATCCAAGAGTTTTCAATGACCCAATCAATAATTGAAAATAGACTCTTGATTGAAAAAGATCCAATTAATTTTTTCTTAAATCACCTTGATCAAAATTGGAATGAATCCGAATATTTAGATAAGGTCAATGAGCTCTTGACATCCACTATAAATAAGTCAACTAAACTAGAACATGTATTTGAACTAATTTTTCTATCCTTTGAACATGTTAGTGAAAGTTTTATTGAGGTAAATTTTAAGCATAACTGTGATGAAAATTCTAACTATTTTCAAATTTCTAAACCTCCTGAAAATAATGAAAAGTTCACACTCACTTATCTATTTGTAACATTCATTTTTAGTCACATAATTTTTAGGATTTATAAAATTTGTAGATATGTACATTTGTTTTCTTTTTCACCACATCTTCTTGCAGAACAAATGCCCCGCATACAAGGTACAATTCTTTCGCATCTTTGTTCTCTTTTCTTCATTTGCATACATTGAGGACAATGCATGATTTAGGTATGGGGGGGGTTTGTTTGTATTAGATTTTTTTTCTTTTTACGAAAAAAATAAAAAATACACAAAAAATTAAAAATATAAAAATTTTATTTGACTTTTTATGGATTGAATTAATTCTAATAAGTGTTTGTGGAACAAAACTCATGAGTGAGATTGAAAGATTTAGAACTCTTGAATTTTTGATAAGATACGAAATCTTAGTTCAAAACACCATCTAGATTTAAAATTGATTTCACAAGCATTTTTGCACTTCACGTTTGCACTAATTCTTAGTTGTGGGGTATAAACCATGATTCGAGTAATTTCAAAAGAAAAGAAAAGAAGAAAGAATGAAAAAAAATGAAGTTGAGAAAAGTTGAAAAAAAGAAGAAAAGGAATAAATAACTGCTTCAATGTCCATTAAACGAAATAACTGGGTATCCAAACCTTGGGAAGCATCGATAGTCACGTTGAAAAGTGTGATGGATAAAAGTAGCTTGACTGGTCTAATTTTGTGGCCTTTGTTACTCGAGTTAGTAAGCCCTTAGGGGTGTCTCTACATCTACACTACAAAAAAATGGGCCTTTAGCAACGATTTTTCGGGCAACGACTTTATAAGTCGTTGCTAAAAGTATATGTTTAGCAACGAAATTTGTCCTTCGTTGCAGATTGTGTCGCTTTCACTTTTTGCAACAAAATTCATAAGTCGTTGCAACATTTCGTTCTGCTAATTCATCAAGGGAAAAAAATTTCGTTAGAAATTAGATTTGCAAAATTTTCACCACTTGATTTCCCGTCATCGTAAGGGCAACAAAGTTTTTTGTTGCTAAAATTGAAGACTTTAAGAACGATTTTTCAGCAACGACTTTATAAGTCGTTGCTAAAAGTGTATATAGCAACGAAATTTGTCCTTCGTTGCAGATTGTGTCAGGTTTTCACTTTTTACAACGAAATTCGTAAGTTGCAAAATTTGGAAACAAAATTCGTTAGAAATTCGTTGCAAAATTTCTAACCACTTGATTTCTCCTCATCGTGGGCAACGAAAGTTTTTTTTTTTGCTATATTTCGTTGCCTAATATAGACCACATTCATTTTCAACAATTTTTATTTTCATTGCAAAGTTTATACAACTTTCTGCAACGACTATTAACATGTTGCCTTAAATAAAGATAATAATAATAATAATAATAATAATAATAATAATAATAATAATAATAATAACAGTCGTAATAATAATAGTAATAATAATAATAATAATAACAATAAAAGTAATAATAATAATAGCAATAATAATAATAATAATAATAATAATAATAATAAAATAATAATAATAATAATAATAATAGTACTAATAATAATAATAATAATAATAATAATAATAATAATAATAATAATAATAATAATAATAATAATAATAATAATAATAATAATAATAATAATAATAATAATAATAATACAATAACTGTGACAACCCGGAAAATAGGATTGTCCAGAAATTAAGATTTAAAGAATTAGTTATTAATAAAAAGGAATTTTTATTAATAATATTATGTGTAATGTGTTTATTAATCGTTCTAGAACCTAGGATGATTATAAACCGGGAGGATTCTGGCTACGACCTAGATTGAACAAGTAAGAATTTTCAAGACGAAAATAAAAAATTTTCGGGAACAAAATATTTCCAGGGAAAAAGACAATAATAGGCACTATTCACTCGACGAAACCTAAGGGTTATGGTTTGAATAACCTAAGCCGGTTCAATAGTTTGATATGTCAGAATGACATTCCGTTGAAAGATTTGACGATAATATATCGTGAAAAGTTAAGTAAGCCGATAAAAGTTTTTCTCAAAAAACGTGCAGAAATCGGACGAAATAAAAACGACGAAAAGTACTGCTGTGTACTTTTCATTCATTTAGCTACGTTAGGGGAAAACGTGAAGGAAAACGCTTGACACCAAAAAGTGTTTTTCAGTTTTTTAGAAATCCGAATAATACGTAAAAGTTAATCGGTAAAAGAAAGACGAAATATCCAAAAATATTTGGATTCTGAGAATCGCAGTTTTTAAAATTATTGGACGAAACCTAAAAGACGGAACTACGAAACTTAAGGGCTAAGAAAACTTGAGGGTTAAGTTAACTTAGTCCTTAAGCCTTGAATAGTAAGGAGGTTAGGGAGGGCGAAATGACTATTTTGCCCCTAGCCTTGAAAATCTATAAATAGGAAGCTTAATCTCATTTGAATGGGATTTTGAAAATCCTATAACTTGAGAAAGGAAGAGAGAGAGTTCGGATGGGGGAAGAGAGGGAGAAGAAGGAGGAAAAGCTTGTTCGTGAGCAAACTTTGTCCGACGGAGGAAGATCAAAGGAGAAAGGTAATCCGAAACCTAGTCTCTTAGAAATTTTCTTTAAGTTTCTATGTTCAAAAATATAGATTAATGAGAATAAGGAGTAAAATATATTGAGAATGAAATCATATGGTTGAAATCGTAAGAAAATGAAGAAATAAGAATTAGAAGTTTATTTTATAAATTTCTTAAGGAAGTATAAGATTCATAAGGATTTTGAGCGATCCGAATGAATCTTATGAATGATTAGGTCAAATAAGTAAGGAATGATCTATAACATCAAATTCCAAGAAAAAGTGAAATCGTAATCCAAAATATCGATTAAAAATGAAGAACGAACGAAGAACACGAAGAACACACGAAGAACACGAAGAACGTTGTTGATGGACAAATTTAAAACCATCGTAGGATAATTATTGTTGATAGACAAGTTTAAAACCATCGCGTATAAGTTTGTTGCTTAGAACGTTAGAAATGTTCATGAAGAACAGATTAAAGCTTAGCTATAACGAAGTTATGGCAAAAATTTTGTAAAAGAAGAACGAGAATTAGAAAGTTAGTAAATGAACCCAAACATGTAGGGTTTCATAAGAATGTAAGAGAACATATAAAACGTGAGTCATAGACTCAAGAACGAACGAATTCCGAGTTCAGATGATCGAATTACGGACGAACGAACGAAGAACGTTAAAAACGTAAAACGAACGAAGAGCGAAGATTAAGCCAATTGAATGGCATGTTAACAGATTCAGAACGAAGTTTTGTCCATGGGTAATCAAAAGTAAATAAGATAAGGAAGATAATGGCTTTGGAACGTCCTCGTTTCGAGTTATAACGAATAAGATATGAGATTTCAAAGTCAGCGTCTCAAGCTTGTAAAAGACTTAGAAAATTTTTCTAGGTTTCATTCTTGGGGCCGCAGCGCGAGTCGTGCCTTGGGGGCCGGCACCACAGCGGGAGCTTAGGCCATTAGCTACTGCTAAGTGGTTCCACAGTGCGAAGGAATGGGAAGGGCACGGCGCCGCATCGCCGGTGCAGGGCAATGCCCAGAAATGAGATTTTTACTTCTCAATTACTGGGGGATGTGCAAGAAAGAAATATGAACATGTAGTTCAACTAATGTAACACTTAATCAAGTGTATTAAACCTTTAATGAAGGTGGAACGGAAAAATTAAACGAGATTAAAAGAAGGTAAATGCGGGTTACGGAACCGATATTCGGGGACCGTAGTCGCGATAAACGAACGTGAGGGATTGCTATGATTTTGATTCCTTAGACGTTGAGTGAAGAGGGTAATGAATAACATTTCGATGTTATGTCATAGTAATGCGAGATGAATGTAAAGCGTATAGACGCTGTGAATGCAACGTTATTGCGATGAACAGTCGGTCTTAGCATACAACGATCGGTATGGCTTCAACATTAAGAAAGAATAAAGAACATGGGGTTCATGGGATGGATACCGATTGAAAGTAATTAAAACCTTGAGTAAAGTTTGAATGGGAGATTAAAAGACGAGCAACATGAATACTGAATACATAAATGATCCTCGTGAGTCGTATTCGCATTGGACAAACGTTCTAAGTATACCCTGGTAATATGACGTAGACGTTGACGAAGGTAGTAAGTAAGATATGAATTATCGAGAAAGCCGTAACGAACGGTAATAAGTGTATTGAAAGTCGAATGTGAGTCGAATAAGAACGAATCCCGAGGTATGCCATTTAGTTGTCAGAAAGCCAAAAGGAATAAGAAATTGACTTAATGAACATTATAGTTAATAGTTCGTATAAGTTAAGATAAGTTTAGGTTGTGGTACAATCATAAACTTTGATGGTTGACATATGGGAGTTGGGCTAAACAATTCCTTCAGAGAGCGAAGGTATATACGAAACTGGCAACCGATCTAACTCACTGTGATGGCAGTGTAGATGAGATGGGAACTTGTTTGTTGGTTGTTTGTGGGTAACCACTCAGAGTACCATATGGACTACCAGCAGAGAAGCGATGTGTGCTGAGTCCTAGAGAAGTTATAAGAAGAAGATAAGATTGTAAATCATCAAAGATGAAGAACGTTTTGAGTAAGACATCTCCGTATGTCATGAAGCTGTAAACCGGTAATGAAAGTTAGTTGCGTAAAATTATATTGCAAGAACGCTACCCTTAAGAAGTAAATTTAAGTAAAACAATGTGTAAGTCAAGTATATGACTAATTGGTGTATGTGTTATTTCCTTATGTGTTATAGGGATTGGAATGAGCGATTCAAATGTAAGTCGTGAGTCATGTCATGTAAGGTAAGTTTCCTAACTTCATTCATATTTTAAATGAATGCTAGTTTCTTAAACTTCTCAGATGTTGAACTTGAGAAGTTCTGTCCATGTGCGAATGTGCGATATTTGTGCAAGGTGATAGAACGTATGAGGCCTTGTGCCACAATGTGAACACTTTGGTGTTTCTATGATATGAACTGTTTTATGATTGAACTGGTCAATATGAGAATGTTCTGTTTATACATGAACCCTTATTGTTGAGTTTGTTCTATTGATTCTAGCCAGACAGAATGTGTATGAAAGAGAGTAGAGAATGAAAGTATTTCAAAATGAATGTGACTAATGTTTTAAAATGATTGGAATTGAGATTATTCCTATTATTCAAGCTGCTTCATAACCTTTGTTCGGTTATCGAAGTTCCAAAGGAATGTTAAACTCTTGAAGTTGTATGTTCAACTGTTATGACTTGCTGGGCAATTAAATGCTTACACTTGCTTTAAATAAAAACATTTTCAGCGAACGATGTTAGAAGAACTTAAGGATCCCGTAAGAATCAAGCTGAAGGTATCTAGATGAATTGCCATTCAGAATGTGAATGAGCAAAAAGATCAAGTGAAGACTTGTAAAGTAGAAAGATGAAAATTAAACTATAGACTAGTTTAATGAATTTTTATGTATCCTTGGTGGCAGATAAAATTCACTCTTGTAAGATGAAAGGAATAATGTAATTATCATTATTTGTAATGAGAAAGGTGATAAGGTTTTAGAACATGGGAATTTAGAATGTATGTTATTATATTTCAGTATATAATGATGTATGTTTGGATGAATGATGTACTCGTGACGTACAAAATCTGGGTGTGAAGATAGACCAGATTTCGGGGCGTTACAAGTTGGTATCAGAGCTGATAGGTTATAAATCTTTGGTATGAGTACCTATGACTATAATCGTAGAGAGAAGGATAAGGAGATCACCACGTGATCATAGTAAATCGTAGTAACAGATGATATGTTAAACGATGGATGATTTATAGCTAATGCTATGAATGAATGGTACTACAAAGTAGTACGAGAAGAAGAACTCGAGTTGAGTCAGAAGGATAAGATACTGAATTAAAGAAAATTCAGATTAAGTAAAAAGAGAAAGTTAGAAGTTCTAAGATTTCGATTGAGGACTCATGTGATAATTGAGTAAAGACGAACCTTGAATGGGAGGGGTTTGTGATTACTTAGTTATTACGGTGATAATCATTGGAATAGTATGTCGTCTTTATCAATATGTATATGACGAGAAGGTGAATGTTTTCTCATGTATATACTTGATAGGTAGAAAATGATAAGATAGGTACGGGTTCTTGAAACTCATACTTATGAAAAGTTTGTGACTCATAGTTATATGCTATGTTTCTGAGCCCTAAGCATATGGATAGTCCTTGATTTATTCTTGGATTACATATTGAAAAGATAAGTTCTTAAACACATATGGTTGTGGAAAGTTCCTAAACACATAAAGTGTGGTAAGTTGATGAACTATACTAAGGTATAGGAATGTTTAGACTGAAAGTAAGTATTTTCAGTAGACTTAGCATTGAAGGTGCTAGAGAATATTAAGTATTGTCTCAAGTAAGACAATGAAGGGAGATGGAGAATAGGATATTCCAAGTCATCTAGCTATGCTAGATTTCGAAATTTCTTGAAATTGTGCTTATGTGTGCGCATTTTTGAAAAGGAAAGAGTTGGTTCAACTTTTAGAACCAATGGATTTTGAAAGAACTATTCTTGGTATGTCTATGCTAATAGTTTTGGCTAGACAGAAATTGATTTGAAATATCAAAATGAATTTTATATCATCCGTGCATTCGATGCAAGGATGGTAACAGGATGGAGTTATTAATGCAATTGAACCTAGTGTTGGATGTGATCTTAGGATCAACAACCTGCTATGGTATGATGTATAATGACGAAGTCACAAACTGACGAAGTCCTCAACGTACTATAAAAAGTACAGTATTATGACGTCATAAAACGTTTTGATGTATTGCAAAAGAATTTAAAGAAGTAGTCGATGTTAATTGAGTTGACTAGTCGAATATTTCAAGTCGATATCCAATTTATTGGTATGGTCTATGCTATTTGATTCGGCTAGACAAATTGTAAGATCCCAAATAATTAATAAATGAAATTTAATTTCCTCTAATTATTATTTTGAAATAGTAAGGGTTGATGTGATTAATGTGGATAGTTACGGGTAAAATACGCAAATATTTCAAAATAAACAAGTGGTTATAAAATATTCATTGTTGTGGGGAATATTCGTTTGGTCGTGGAATATTAAATGCTGTGGGAATATTAAATGCAACAAGCAAATGACCATGTGTGGGCCCCATAACGAAAAAGCGATTGGAGGAAGAAAATGAAAAATATAAGTTGTTTAAAAATAATCTACAGTAGTTGTTACTGGTTTAATCGTTGGAATACCGTTGGTTAAAACACATTAATACTGCGTTGTTGAAGCAGAAGACACAGTATTGCACCAATTATTGACTCTTACGTAAGAAGACACTACTCAATAATGGTTATGTAATTCTTATTCGGTGTTTTATTTTATTGATTCAATAATTGTCTGCGTTGATATTTTATATTCTTTGTTGTTTTAATAATCATTCATACACGGTATTTTTCATTGTCGAAACAATAATTCATATTATCCGAATAATATTATTAGATAACATTATTGGCAATGTCTAGAAAGTTCATCTAAGGAGAGGTTTGGTCACCTAATTGCGCCAAGAAGGAGAAATTCTTATTGGAAAGCCTCCTCTTCCCTGAACGCACGGTTATCAATATTGTGATTACGTAATATTATTTGTGAATAATTAATTATTGATTCATATGATGAGGAAAATATTGATTTTATGTGGATATAGATGGAGAAAATTTTTAATGTGACAATTGTTAAAAATTGAAATTTTATCTTTTTCGATAAAATAATTCATTTAAATATATATTATTATATTTTAATAATATAATAATGGTGATATTTTTACAACGAATGTGGGATATATGAGTATACGAGGAGGAAGAGTATTTTTGTTGCAATAAATGTTTAAAACATGTTAAACATGTCTGGTGGACCCCATTTATTGAATGAAATTTGATTATAATTTCTAAAATTACCCGTTTATGGATTTGGTCAATTTTTGTTGGGAATTTAGAAAAACTTTCTTCGCAAAGTTGTAGAGAATTGGATTTCCTATAAAAACTCATGAGATTCGAATTTTCTGATAAAAAGGCTATTTATTGTGAATTATTGAAGTTCAAGTTCAAATAATTAATTTTGGAAGTTTAAATTATTTTAAATTAGAAAAACGTTTTTTTTTATTTTCTTCTAGAAGCTTGGCATGTGTGAATTCTTTGAGATTCAGATTTCAAAGAATACGTATAATATTTTTATAAATATTAATATTTTATTAAATTTTACGCTTTGGTGTTCTAAGCAATTTCTATAAATAAAAGTCTTAGGTTAGAATTGAAAATCACACCAGAAACTAAAGTTTTCTCTCTCTATATTATCGAAGCGTATTCTTGTGAGTATTTTGAGTATACTTTGAGTATTGCTATATACGGTGAAAGTTCAAGTCATAGCCTATATCAGGTGTTTTAACTAGAAATCTTGTCTTTCGAGGTAAGTGGATGTTATTTTCTTCTCAAATGATATTATTTCTTCAATATCATTATCTTTGAAATATTGGTTGGAAATTTTATCAAATTTGGAACTTTTTCATGTCTGGGTTACTATTCATGAGTTCTTATTCACGAGTTCTTATTCACGAGTACTATTCACGTAAGCGTGAAGATGTTTTTTTTGTGAAATTTCTATCTTTTGGTGTCTGAGTTACTTATTCACGATACTAAGACTATTCACGATACTGACATTATTCACTTAATACTAAGACTATTCACCGAAAAATGAAATTTCTTCTTTTTGTCCAAAATATCTATTGTGGATACTAGCTTTGATTGTATCCATGTTTTGATCATTCTTGAATTTTACACCACTATGATTATTTTTAAGGTATTTTGGACGTGGATAAAACAAAGTACTTAATCCTTAATCCTTAATCCTTAATCCTTGTCATTTTGTTTCATTGGATTCGTTTTTTAAAAATATTTTTCATCATCCTCGGTCTTAAATGATGATAATATTGAATATCTTTATTTTGTAAGGCAAAGATGAATGATTTATGATGAATATCTTTGGCCCGTAGTGCAAAGATGAATGATTTTCGATGAATATCTTTGGCCCGTAGTGCAAAGATGAATGATTTCGATGAATATCTTTGGCCGTAGTAGTGCAAAGATGAAGCAGTGTTTAGATGAACATGAACAATGGTGAATGTCCTGGCTTTGTAGTGTGAGGATGAATATTTGATCCCAGATATATATTGATTGATGTTCTGAGGATAAAATAGGCGATGAACTTTAAAATTCATACATAGAAGATAGTAGTTTGCATTCTCTACTTAACTCTTCTAATGAATTATTATTTCCATCGCGAATATTGATTTAAAACTTGTTGTCTATTGTATTCTATTATATTTTTCCTCGTTGAAGACTAACGATAATTTTGTTGTATATTATCTTAGTCATAATATTCTTTTATCGGGCTAGTCGAGCTCACCCTTTTTCCTTTTTGTTCATTTTTCTTCTCGGGAGGCGAGAATGTAAGCGAAGTCTTAGTGGGGTATGGAATAATGGTTCTGTAAAGAGTTGTTTAGTAGTCCTCACCATTTTTGTAAAATAATTTATAAATAATTGTGATGAAGATTTATTTTGGTATGTATATTGTCTAGAAGACAATAATTGTTTTTTAAACTCACAAAGATATATGTTGTCGTATTTTGCACGACAAATATATTAATAAAGTTGTAGTTATCTCCATCTTTATGTATTTGGCGACTCGAGAATGGGTTGGATGGAATGGACCTATTTTGGGGGCGCCACGGTTGGTATCGAGCTTAGGGATATGATCTCTGGCGGAGATCGGGAATAGAACTAGGAGGAAGAGACGAGTAAATCCTTCGCTAAAGTGTGTCCTACCTAAGCTTATTTGTTAGTTGGTTAAGATATAGGGATATTATGTGATATATTGATTTCCTTAATTAACCCTTGTTTTATAATGAGATTTGAGAATGTCGATCGAGAATATTAATGATGGAGTGAATGAGACCGTGGAGATGCCTGACTCACCCACCAGGAGAAACGTCTGCAACAGTCGGGCAATGTTCCTCCCGTGAACAATACCACCGAAAGCAGATGATGAACGAGGGGATATTTAGAAGCTTTTTGCGATTCATGCAAAAATCGCACGAGGAGACTCGTGTTCAAAACATAGGAGGAAATGATAGCAATTCACGGGTTGTTACTGACCAAGCATTCAAAGAGTGGGACCACCGAATTTAAGGGAAAGTTCGATCCGATCATGGCGAAAACATGGGTCAAGCAAATCACCAAGATATTCGATGTCTTGGGATGCACGGAGAATGAAGGTTCCATTCGCCACCTTTATGTTTCGTGGTGAAGCGAATTCTTTGGTGGGAATTGTGAAGCGTACTCTACCGAGATCTGCCCAACATGTCTTGGGAAAGATTTGAAACTTTTCAATGACAAGTATTTTCCGAAAGTATTCGTCTATATGAAAGAGGTAGAGTTTATTAGATCGAGCAGAACAACATGGCGGTGTCCCAGTATGAAGCAAAATTTACGGAGTTGTCCAGGTTTGCACCTCATTTGGTGGAAAACGAGGAACGAATGACGCGTATGTTTCTGAGGGGTCTAAAACCCGAGATTCGACAATATCTTATCTCTCATAAATTTTCTTTATATTCAGATGTTGTAAGCAGTGGCTCAATTATTTAGGCGTGATAACGAGTATGTTCAACCGAGGGACCACAACTGTGGTCATATTTGATGATGTAATCATCAAAACGATGATAACCAGCGGGGAGGAAAGAATACGGACAAAGGCGGTAACCACTCGGGTGGTAATCATGGCCATGATAATAGGAGAGGTGACTCAAGTGGAAATTTCAGAAAGAGAAGATTCAACAATGACGGGAAGACATCAAAGAACAACACCAAAGACCAACAACAAATTCTAGGAGAGGAGAACGCACCGCCAGCTTAGATGTTACAAATGGGAAGGAAGGACATATCAGCCCAAACTGTCCACAACAATCCAGTGTATGTTACAATTGTGGAAAGGAAGGCCACATAGCTTGGGATTGTTCCGTAGCAAAACCTAGTTCCACGGGAATAGTGACTCCAAGGGCTGTCCCGGATAAGTCAAAATTAGCGGTTCCTGGAAAGGCGTTTGTTGTATTTGGTCAAAATGCGAGAACCCGAACGAGTTTAGACAGGTTAGTTAATTATAAATTCTTGCGAAGTTTATACCTTACTAGATCTGGGTTCTACCCATTCCATTTTTATCTCTCTACTACTTATCATGCGCCAACGTTTGAACTTGACTATGGAGAAATTAGACTTTGACCTATCTCGTGGAGACTCAAGTTAAGAGAAACTTTTATTACATCCGTTGTTTAGAAATCTTGCTTGATTCAGTTGGCACTATCACATTACCTGTTAACCTTATTGCTATAAAGATATTTGCTTTTGATGTGATTTTAGGGATTGATTGGTTAACTACTCATCATGCCAAAATTGATTGTTTTCGTAAGGTTGTTAGCTTTCATATTCCTAAACAACCAGTTGTTCGAATTCAAGCAACTAAACCATTAAAATCAATCACTTTGTCATATCTAATCATAAAGCTATTCGCTTATTAAAAAGCGGATGTCAAGCTTTCTTAGCCCATGTTATGGATTTGAATAAAGACACGTCAAAATTGAATAATATTCCCGTTGTTATTAACTTTCCGACGATTTCAAGAACTTCCCTGGCCTACCTCCGTAACGTGAAGTTGAATTCTTTATTGACCTTGAACCCGTACAAAGCCCATTTCTAAAACCCCATATCGAATGGCTCCTATTGAACTTCAGAGTTAAAGGTCCAACTACAGGAGTTGTTGGACATTGGTTTCATTAAATCCAAGACATCTCCTCGGGGTGCTCCTGTTTTATTTGTAAAGAAGAAAGACGGGAGTATGCGACTTTGTATCGACTATCGGAATTGAACAATGTCACTATCAAGAATAGGTATCCTCTCACCTCGTATTGATGACTTGTTGACCCGATTCTGCAAGGAGCACAATTCTTTTCAAAAATCGATCTTCGCTCGGATATCATCACCAAGATTAACCGAGGATATTCCAAAGACCGCTTTTAGAACCCCGATGACGGCATTATGAATTCTTAGTTATGTCTTTCGGATTGACTAATGCTCCCCGCGGCTTTCATGGATATGATGAACCGAGTATTCAAAGAGTATTTGGATCGATTCGTTGTTGTCTTTATTGATGACATCCTCATATATTCCAAAAGCCGTGAAGATCATGAGCACCATTTGAAGTTCGGTACTCCAAAGGCTTCGTGAAAACAAGCTTTATGCAAGTTAAAGAAATGCGAGTTCGCTCGAGGAAGTAGCATTTCTTGGGCATGTGGTGTCAAAACATGGAGTATCTGTTGACCTTGCCAAGATTGAAGCAATACAAAGTTGGGAGCAAACAAGTCGGTGATCAAGACGTAGCTTTTGGGCTTAATTGGTTATTATCGGAGATTCGTGGAAGGGTTTTCTCGAATCGCTACTCTCGCTAACTCATCTAACTCGGAAGGATACAAAATTCGTTTGGAGCGAAGAGTGCGCAGAAGAGTTTCCAAGAGCTTAAAAGGAGACTTATTTCTAAGACTGTTTCTAACAATACCATCCGGTTCGGATGGATTTGTTATCTACAAACGATGCTTGAGCAAAGGGTTAGGATGTGTTCTCATGCAACGTGGGAAAGTCATAGCCTATGCCTCGCGACAACTTAAAGAATATGAGAGGAATTATCCTACTCATGATCTAGAGTTAAGCAAAGCAATCGTTGCTGCTTAAAGATCCGGAGGCACTATCTATATGGAGAGAAAGTGGAGATATATTCGCACCATAAAAGCCTTAAATATTTCTTCACTCAAAAAGAACTTAACACGCGGCAATGACGTTGGCTCGAGCTATTGAAAGACTACGACCACACTATTCAATACCATCCCCGAAAAACGAACGTGGTAGCCGACGGCGTTGAGTAGAAGATCATACGCAGAACGAAGTGCGATGATGTCAAATATACGACAGAGCCAACTTTAATAGAAAAAGTTAAGGTTGCTCAAGCCAATCACCAGAATGATGCATATGAAGAAGAAAGTACAAGAAGGAGCTATTCAAGCGAGAATTGATGAAGAAGGAATACTTGAGTCCACTCTGCACTTTGTGTTCCTAACGATTCTCGATTTGAAGTACAAGATTATGATGGAGGCACACAATACACCATTTGCAATCCATCCGGAAGTACTAAAATGTATCGTGATCTTCGACATACATTTTGGTGGAACAATATGAAGAGAGAGATTGCAAAGTTTATCTCAACATGTTTAACTTGTCAACGGTAAAGCAGAGAGCATCAAATGCCTAAGTGGACCATTGCAACCACTTGAGATTCGAAATGGAAGTGGGAACACATTACCATGGATTTTGTTACGGGACTTCCACACGGTTTCTCAAGGCATAAATGCTATTTGGGTTATTGTTGATAGATTAACCAAGTCCGCTCATTTCTTGCCAATACGGAGACTTATTCCTTGAACGTCTTGCTCAAATGTACGTAAATGAGATTGTGAGATTGCATGGCATGCCAAGATCCATAGTTTGGATCGTGACCCAAGATTAACTTCAAGATTTTGGGTTAGCTTGCAAAAAGCTATAGGTACGGATTTAAGATTCGATTCAAGATACCATCCTCAAACCAGACGGACAATCGAGAGGACTATTCAAACTCTTCAAGATCTATTAAGACTCGTGGTCCTAGATTTCAAAGGGAGTTGGGATAAGTATTTACCATGGTGGAATTCTCCTACAACAACAGCTTATCGTGCAAGTATAGGTGTGGCTCCATTTGAAGCATTATATGGACGAAAGTGTCGCTCTCCAATATGTTGGGATGAGGTGGGTGAAGCAACATTGTTGGGACCCGAAAGTTAAGACGATATGATCACCGAAAAGATCCAAATGATTCGACAACGATATAAAACCAAGCACAAGATCGACAAAAAGAGTTATGCAGATCTTCATCGAAAGGACGTGGAATTTAGCATGGGGATCATGTATTGTCATGAGTTGCTTCCATGGAAGGGAGTTACAAGATTCGGGAAGAGAGAAAGCTCAATCCAAAATTTATTGGTCCATTTCAAATTCTCGACCGAAAGTAGGAAATGTAGCCTATAGACTCGCTAGCGTTACCTCCAAGTATGTCTCGTGTTATTATAATGTGTTTCACATATCCGCATTTCGTAAATATGTGAAAGACCGAATCACGTTATTGAGTTAGAATCCCGGACGAGATAGTCAAGACTTAACGATGAGGAAGTACTGTCAAGATCTTGGATAGGAAGGAGCATGTCCTACGACGAAGGTCATACCACAAGTTAAAGTCTTGTGGAGAAACCATGTTATAGAGGAAATGACCGGGAGTTGAAACGGAAATGAAAGCGAGGTATCCTCATCTTTTCAAACACTGCAAGACGTACGCCAATTTCGAGGACGAAATTTCATAAGGAGGGAGGTTGTAAGATCCCAAATAATTAATAAACGTAAATTTAATTTCCTCTAATTATTATTTTGAAATAGTAAAGGTTGATGTGATTAATGTGGATAGTTACGGGTAAAATACGCAAATATTTCAAAATAAGCAAGTGGTTATAAAATATTCATTGTTGTGGGGAATATTCGTTTGGTCGTGGAATATTCAGATCGCTTCGGGGAATATTCGCATTTACTTGCCAAAACCATGTGTGGGCCCCATGTAAAAAGCGATTGGAGGAAGAAAATGACAAATATAAGTTGTTTAAAAATAATGGCGTAGTTGTTACCGCAGATTAATCGTTGGAATACCCGGTGGTTAAAACACATGAATACGGCGTTGTTGAATCCAGAAGACACCAGTATTGCACCAATTATTGACTCTTACGTAAGAAGGCACTACTCAATAATGGTTACGAGAATTATCGCTCAAAGTGTTTTATTTTATTGATTCAATAATTGTTGCGTTGATATTTTATATTGTTGTTGTTTTAATAATTGTCATTACACAAGATTTTCATTATCATTTAAACAATAATTCATATTATCCGAATAATATTATTAGATAACATTATTGGCAATGTCTAGAAAGTTCGCGTCAAGGAGAGGTTTGGTCACCTAATTGCGCTGCCAAAGAAGGAGAAATTCTTATCGAAAGCCCCCTCTTCCTGAGGGCCCTGGTTGTCACAATATTGTGATTTCGTAATATTATTTGTGAATAATTAATTATTGATTCATATGATGAGGAAAATATTGATTTTATGTGGATATAGATGGAGAAAATTTTAATGTGACAATTGTTAAAAATTGAAATTTTATCTTTTTCCCGATAAAATAATTCATTTAAATATATATTATTATATTTTAATAATATAATAATGGTGATATTTTTACAACGAATGTGGGATATATGAGTATACGAGGAGGAAGAGTATTTTTGTTGCAATAAATGTTTAAAACATGTTAAACATGTCAATTGGACCCCATTTATCGACTGAAATTTGATTATAGCCTCTAAAATTACCCGTTTATGGATTTCGGTCAATTTTTGTTGGGAATTTAGAAAAACTTTCTTCTGCAAAGTTGTAGAGAATTGGATTTTCTATAAAAACTCGCGAGATTCGAATTTTCTGATAAAAGGGCTATTTATTGTGAATTATTGAAGTTCCGAAGCTCCGAAATAATTAATTTTTGGAAGTTTAAATTATTTTAAATTAGAAAAACGTTTTTTTTTATTTTCTTCTAGAAGCTTGGCATGTGTGAATTGCTGAGATTCAGATTTCAAAGAATACGTATAATATTTTTATAAATATTAATATTTTATTAAATTTTATGCTTTGGTGTTCTAAGCAATTTCCTATAAATAGGTGCTTAGGTTAGAATTGAAAATCACACCAGAAACTAAAGTTTTCTCTCTCTATATTATCGAGCGTATTCTTGTGAGTATTTTGAGTATACTTTGAGTATTGCTATACGGTGAAAGTTCAAGTCATAGCCTATATCCTGTTTTAACTGAAGTATTGTCTTTCGAGGTAAGGGATGTTATTTTCTTCTCAAATGATATTATTTCTTCAATATCATTATCTTTGAAATATTGGTTGGAAATTTTATCAAATTTGGAACTTTTTCATGTCGGGGTTACTTATTCATGAGTTACTATTCACGAGTTACTATTCATTTAGTACTATTCACTTAAGCGTGAAGATGTTTTTTTGTGAAATTTCTATCTTTTGGTGTCTGAAGTTACTATTCACGATACTAAGACTATTCACGATACTGGCATTATTCATTTAATACTAAGACTATTCAATTAGAAAAATGAAATTTCTTCTTTTTGTCCAAAATATCTATGTGGATACTAGCTTTGATTGTATCCATGTTTTGATCATTCTTGAATTTTACACCACTATGATTATTTTTAAGGTATTTTTGGACGTGGATAAAACAAAAAGTACGAATCCTTAATCCTTAATCCTTAATCCTTGTCATTTTTGTTTCTTTGGATTCGTTTTTTAAAAAATATTTTCATCATCCTCGCCTTAAATGATGATAATATTGAATATCTTTGGGCCCAGAAAGGCAAAGATGAATGATTTATGATGAATATCTTTGGCCTGTGTAGTGCAAAGATGAATGATTTCGATGAATATCTTTGGCCCAGTAGTGCAAAGATGAATGATTTCGATGAATATCTTTGGCCCGTAGTGCAAAGATGAACAGTGTTTAGATGAACATGATTAATTGGTGAATGTCCTCGGCTCGTAGTAGTGTAAAGGATGAATATTTGATCCCAGATATATATTGATTGATGTTACAGGATAAAAATAGACGATGAACTTTAAAATTCATACATAGAAGATAGTAGTTTGCATTCTCTACTTAACTCTTCTAATGAATTATTATTTCATTGCGAATATTGATTTAAAACTTGTTGTCTATTGTATTCTATTATATTTTTCCTGTTGAAGACTAACGATAATTTTGTTGTATATTATCTTAGTCATAATATTCTTTACCGGGCTAGTCGAGCTCACCCTTTTTCATTTTTGTTCCATTTTTCTTCTCGTGAGGCGAGAATGTAATAGAATGAGTACTAGTGGGGTATGGAATAAAGGTTCTAGAAAAGAGTTGTTTAGTAGTCCTCACCATTTTGTAAAATAATTTATAAATAATTGTGATGAAGATTTATTTGGTATGTATATTATTCTGTAAGACAATAATAATTTTTTTAAACTCACAATATATATGTTGTCGTATTTTGCACGACAAATATATTAATAAAGTTGTAGTTATCTCTGTACTATGTATTTGGCGACTCAGAATGGGTTGGATGGAATGGACCTATTTTGGGGGCGTCACACAAATGGTATATTATGTTTAAAAAGAAAATCGAGCTTTCTTTGAGAAGTTGTGCCAAACCAAATTATTTTGGTACGGAATCAAATGATTAAGTCTGAGGTTAACATACCCTAAAATGGGGTTATACGATGGGTTGATCGCCTATATATGGAAGAGGTAGTTTACCTTCTTGGTGATTGTAAACTGACCGTGGAAAGAAAGGTTACGGCGTCATGTTGTTAAACCTAGTAAGAGTTCATGCTCAATTTGACCCCTCAGCAAAAGTATGAAATGTTTTAAAGGAATTCTTATATTCCTCGTTGTTCATTCTACTTCATAATTCTTGATAAGTTGTGAAGGTGAGAGAATGTTTGAAAGATAAGAACTTCTTTGAAGAGAACTTGAGAAGAAGGGTAGGCTAAAATTTCGAGGACGAAATTATGTGAAGAAGGGGTGAATGTGATGACCTGGGTATGGGTGTGGTTTGAAGAAATTCCGAGGATGGAATTTTTATAAGGGGGGAAGGATGTGACAACCTGGAAAATAGGATTGTCTAGAAATTAAGATTTAAAGAATTAGTTATTAATAGAAATGAATTTTTATTAATAATATTATGTGCTATGTGTTTATTAATCGTTCTAGAACCTAAGATGATTATAAACCGGGAGGATTCTGGCTACGAGCTAGATTGAATGAGTAAGAATTTTCAAGACTAAAATAAAAATTTTCCGGGAGCAAAATATTTTCGGAGAAAAAGACAATAATAGGCTCTATTCACTCGACGAAACCTAAGGGTTAGGGTTTGAATAACCTAAGCCGTTCTGAGAGTTCGGTATCTCAGAATGACATTTCGTCAAAAGATTTGACGATAATATATCGTGAAAATTTAAGTAAGCCGATAAAAGTTTTTCTCGAAAAACGTGCAGAAATCGGACAAAATAAAAATGACGAAAAGTACTGCTGTGTACTTTTCATTCGTTTAGCTACGTTAGTGGAAAATGTGAAGGAAAACGCTTGACACCAAAAAGTGTTTTTCAATTTTTTAGAAATCCGAATAATACGTAAAAGTTAATCGGTAAAAGAAAGACGAAATATCCAAAAATATTTGGATTCTGAGAATCACAGTTTTTAAAACTGTCGGACGAAACCCAAAAGACGGAACTACGAAACTTAAGGGCTAAGAAAACTTGAGGGTTAAGTTAACTTAGTCCTTAAGCCTTGAATAGTAAGGAGGTTAGGGAGGGCGAAATGACTATTTTGCCCCTAGTCTTGAACATCTATAAATAGGAAGCTTAATCTCATTTGAATGGGATTTTGAAAATCCTATAACTTGAGAAAAGAAGAGAGAGAGTTCGGATGGGGGAAGAGAAGGAGAAGAAGGAGGAAAAGCTTGCTCGTGAGCAAACTTTGTCTGACGGAGGAAGATCAAAGGAGAAAGATAATCCGAAACCTAGTCTCTTAGAAATTTCTTTAAGTTTCTATGTTCAAAAATATAGATTAATGAGAATAAGGAGTAAAAGATATTGAGAATGAAATCATATGGTTGAAATCGTAAGAAAATGAAGAAATAAGAATTAGAAGTTTATTTTATAAATTTCTTAAGGAAATATAAGATTCGTAAGGATTTTGAGCGATTCGAATGAATCTTATGAATGATTAGGTCAAATAAGTAAGGAATGATGTTCTATAACATCAAATTCCAAGAAAAAGTGAAATCGTAATCCAAAATATCGATTGAAAATGAAGAACGAACGAAGAACACGAAGAACACACGAGGAACGTTGTTGATGGACAAATTTAAAACCATCGTAGGATAATTGGTATTGATGGACAAGTTTAAAACCATCGTGTATAAGTTTGTTGCTTATTTCTTGGTTAGGAACGTTAGAAACGTTCATGAAGAACGGATTAAAACTTAGCTATAACGAAGTTATGGCAAAAATTTTGTAAAAGAAGAACGAGAATTAGAAAGTTAGTAAATGAGCCCGAACGTGTAGGGTTTCATAAGAATATAAGGGAACATATAAAACGTGAGTCATGGACTCAAGAACGAATGAATTCCGAGTTCGGATGACCGAATTACGAACGAACGAACGAAGAACATTAAAAACGTAAAACGAACTAAGAGCGAAGATTAAGCCAATTGAATGGCATATTAAAGGATTTAGAACGAAGTTCTGTCCAAGGGTATCGAAGTACGTAAGATAAGGAAGATAATGGCTTTGGAACATCCTTGTTCCAAGTTATAACGAATAAGATATGATATTTCAAAGTCAGCGTCTCAAGCTTGTAAAAGACTTAGAAAATTTTTCTAGGTTTCATGCTTGGCGCCAGTCATGTAGTCGTGCCTTTGGGGGCTGGCGCCACAACATATGAGCTCGGGCCATTAGCTACTGCTAAGTGGCGCCGCAGCACGAAGGAAAGGTAAGGGCACGGCGCCGCAGTGCCGGTGCAGGGCAATGCCCAGAAATGAGATTTTTACTTATCAATTACTGGGGGATGTGCAAGAAAGAAATATGAACATGTAGTTCAACTAATGTAACACTTAATCAAGTGTATTAAACCTTTAATGAAGGTTGAACGAAAAAATTAAACGAGATTAAAAGAAGGTAAATGCGGGTTACGGAACTGATATCTGGGGACCGTAGTCGCGATAAACGAACGTGAGGGATTGCTATGATTGTGATTCCTTAGACGTTGAGTGACGAGGGTAATAAATAACATTTCGATGTTATGTCATAGTAATGCGAGATGAATGTAAAGCGTATAGACGCTGTGAATGCAACGTTGTTGCGATGAACGATCGGTCTTAGCATACAACAATCGGTATGGGTTCGACATTAAGAAAGAATAAAGAACATGGGGTTCATGGGATGGATAACGATTGAAAGTAATTAAAACCTTGATTAAAGGTTGAATGAGAGATTAAAAGACGAGCAACATGAACGTTGAATACGTAAATGATCCTCGTGAGTCGTATTCGCGTTGGACGAGCGTTCTAAGTATACCCTGGTTGTATGACGTAGACGTTGACGAAGGTAGTAAGTAAGATATGAATTATCGAGAAAGCCGTAATGAACGGTAATAAGAGTATTGAAAGCCGAATATGAGTCGAATAAGAACGAATCCTGAGGTATGGCATTTAATTGTCTGAAAGCCAAAAGGAATAAGAAATTGACTTAATGAACATTATAGTTAATAGTTCATATAAGTTAAGATAACTTTAGGTTGTGGTACAATCGTAACCTTTGATGGTTGACATATGGGAAGGGCTAAACAATTCCTTGAGAGCGAAGGTATATATCTAAATCGGCAAACCGATCTAACTAACTATGATGGCAGTGTAGATGAGACGGGAACTTGTTTGTTGGTTCTTTGTGGGAAACCACTCAGAGTACCATATGGACTACCAGTAGAGAAGCGATGTGTGCTGAGTCCTAGAGAAGTTATAAGAAGAAGATAAGATTGTAAATCATCAAAGATGAAGAACGTTTTAAGTAAGACATCTCCGTATGTCATGAAGCCGTAAACCGATAATGAAAGTTAGTCGCGTAAAATTATATTGCAAGAACGCGAACCCTAAGAAGTAAATTTAAGTAAACCAATGTGTAAGTCAAGTATATGACTAATTGGTGTATATGTTATTTTCTTATGTGTTATAGGGATTGGAATGAGCAGTTCAACGTAATCTGTAGATGTGCGTAAGGCAAGTTTTCTAACTTCATTCATATTTTAAATGAATGCTAGTTTCTTAAACTTCTCAGATGTTGAACTTGAGAAGTTCTGTCCATGTGCGAATGTGCGATATTTTGTGCAAGGTGATAGAACGTATGAGGCCTTGTGCCACAATGTGAACACTTCAGTGTTTGTATGATATGAACTGTTTTATGATTGAACTGTTCAATATGAGAATGTTCTGTTTATACATGAACCCTTATTGTTGAGTTTGTGCTATTGATTCTAGCCAGACAGAATGTGAATGAAAGAGAGTAGAGAATGAAAGTATTTCAAAATGAATGTGACTAATGTTTTAAAATGATAGGAATCAAGATTATTCCTATTGTTCAAGCTGCTTCATAACCTTTGTTCGGTTATCGAAGTTCCAAAGGAATGTTAAACTCTTGAAGTTGTATGTTCAACTGTTATGACTTGCTGGGCAATTGAATGCTCACACTTGCTTTAAATAAAAAAAAATTCAGAGAACAATGTTAGAAGAACTTAAGGATCCCGTAAGAATCAAGCTGACGGTATCCAGATGAAGTGCCATTTAGAATGTGAATGAGCAAAAAGATCAAGTGAAGACTTGTAATGTAGAAAGATGAAAATTAAACTATAGACTAATTTAATGAATTGTTATGTATCCTTGGTGGCGGATAAAAGTCACTCTTGTAAGATGAAAGGAATAATGTAATTATCATTATTTGTAATGAGAAAGGTGATAAGGTTTTAGAACATGGGAATTTAGAATGTATGTTATTATATTTCAGTATATAATGATGTATGTTTAGATGAATGATGTACTCGTGACGTACGGAATTCGGGTGTGAAGATAGACCGGATTTCGGGGCGTTACAATAACAGTAATAATAATAATAGTAGTACTAATAGTACTAATAATAATAATAATAATAATAAAATAACAATAATAATAATAATAATAGTACTACTACTACTACTACTACTACTACTACTACTAGTACTACTACTACTACTACTACTACTACTACTACTACTACTACTATTACTACTACGTTTGGATAAACCTATTAAGTTAAACACAATTAAAATTTTAAATAAATTACAACTCAGACATGACTTAACATCGAAAAATTGAAGCCTTAGAGACCAAGGAATTCTATAATGGTGGAACTATTCATTTTACATCAGACATTATAGGAATTCTATAATGGTGGCACCATTCTGTTTGGATTCAACAATCTTGGAGTTACAAAATATTATACTCTCTTCTTCATTCCACGAAAATAATTTTTATTTATTTAATTTATAAATTTTAAAGTTATATTTTAATTTTATATAAATTCCTAACGATTATAACGGTTAGTTTAAGAGTGTGATATGATAATAAAATGACAACGATAAACTTGAGAATATATTATATATTTTATATTATTATCAAAGAAAAATAAAAGTAGATTCTTTTTTAAAATAATTATTTTCTTTTAGAAATGATATTTTTTGTAGAACAATGGAAATTTCCTCTTTCAAATTCTCTTTTTCTCGACTTGTAATTTTTTTATAAGCAAATATTAATCTCTCTTTATATCTTGAATTAGAGGTGTTTGTCGATGACTTATAAGTTGGTTAAACTAACTTATAAGTCATTTTTATTATTTAGTGTTTGACAATAACTTAAATTATAACTTTTTTTTGACTTATAAGGGGTTAAATACAAAGTCGACCACTAACTTTTTTGATATTTGGGTATTGAGCCCTTTCTTCAACGCAAATTGAGCCCCTTTTTATTCAAAAATTTAAACTTGAACCCCCCCAGGACCACACATATGCGTTGACTCCACCGACGTGCGTGGCACACATGGCGCCTACGTTAAAGCTGACGTGGTATTTAATATTGTAATTTGACACGTGTGGCGTCTTTTGAATTTTTTCCAAAAATAACCTCTCCAAAAATTTGAACTCGCAACCTCACATTTGGAATTTTGGTCATATGACCACTGGAGCAACATGAGTCAATTGTTAATATTTTGCAAGGATTAATATTTATATCAAAATATGAGATTTTCCCCATATATTCCTTTCTTCTCATTCACTACATACCATAACTAATTGTAATAATAATAATAATAATAATAATAATAATAATAATAATAATAATAATAATAATAATAATAATAATAATAATAATAATAATAATAATAATAATAATAATAATAATAATAATAATATAATAACAATAATAATAATAATAACAATAACAATAACAATAATAATAACATATATTTAGTTTAATGTGGAGATTTAAGATGTGTATATATATATATAAATTATAATAGAATTTAAGATACCACTGAGCCAATCTAATTTATTAGTTAACTAAACTATCGCCATAACTTGTAGCGGGTGAGCAGATTATATGCAGAAGACATGAGCAAATGAGCAAATGAGGGCGAATGAGTAATTTCTCATGTATTCTACAAATTTGTATGCATAGGGGAAATTCATTTCAATCCGTGTCATCCAATGTTGCGATCAACAATATAGTTTATGGTTGTTAAAATATTACCCGTGACAACTGATTGTCAAGCATATTAGTTCCGAGCCTCCGACCCAAATAAACCCAACCTCATCAAACCTGATTATTATATTTATGCTTCCCAATGTTTCTTATTTCTAGATAGAAGTAAGATATACTTACAAGTACTCCCTCACTCCGAGAATGAAAGTGAAGATTGATTTTATGCGAATTTAAAAAAAAATATCAAATGATAAAAATTTTCATATTTAAATTCGTAATTAATTGCATATTTTTCTATACATGACTAGTGATATTATATAAATAAAAATATATGATATTTAATACTAAGGATATTACGCATAAATTATTATAAAAAAATAGATTATTTAATATAAATAAATATTTAATTTGAGATTATATAAAATAAAAAATTTTATTCTTAGAGGGAATGACTAACTTAAATCGTGAATATATTTTTATGTCAAAAAAATAAAACATAAAAAGAAGAACAGTAACCGGCATTGCATCGTCGAGGGTCCTCATTCTCTCTGGAATTTTCCTCCGTTCTCCCTTTCCTCCCTTCCCCTTCATTTCGGTTCACCATTTCTCCCTCCTCTTCTCCACTGTCTTCTTACTTGGTGCTGATTTAGCCTTTCCAGCGCTGAATTTTGAGCCTTCCCGAAAATCCTTTTCCAATCTAAACTTTGCTGAAGTCCGAGGGGCTGTTTGGTTTGTTGGGCGCTCTTGTGTGATTAGTAGGGGGTATAGATCATAGTGGATGCTGGGTTAAGGGTTATGATATGATATTGTGGCTGCTTGGGGCTTCGAATTTGGAGGTCTCCATGACGTCACCGACGACGGTGTCGGTGGATCTTTCTCGGCAGCAGTTGAAAATGTTACGGTTTCAGTGAGTGAGTTTTTTTATTAATGCCTTTCTAATTAAAATTTTATTGGGACTGCGGTATTTTGATAATTGAGTTAACGTGTAAGGTTAGGGATAATATGTTATTCACACTAATACATGTGCTTTTTGCTTTTGTAGAAGTGTTTTTGTTTGGATTGCTCTTTTTTCATTTAAGAATTTGTTTTTTCATTTCTTTATTTTTTTTATTTTGTTGAAATTTTCAGTCAATTTTGATTACAAAGACGTGGTTTTTCCCTAAATTAGGGAATATTTAGGGCCATTTCCCTGTTCAGATATTTTCTACAAGCCAAAGCGAAGCATTTGAGTTTTTGGCAAAATTATGTTTCCCTGATCCCCAAACATTTTTTGATCGCAACGAGTGTATGTTGTTACGAGAAATAAATATTCAGCTTTGCTCATGGTTTTAACGCATAAGAATCCAAATACAGGCCAATTTTACAATATTGTTCCATTTTCTTATGTTGCAGGATGGCTCTGAAATTTCATCTGGAGAAGATTTGATGAGAGACCTTGAGGATGCCATGGCAAATCAGCGCACAAATTTCATTTCAGGTTCTGGGTTGACAGCGTCAAGGGAAAATCGTTTACAGAGCAACGTACAACGTTATTTAACCGATCTTGAAGGTTTCATATTGTTTGCAATGAATAGTTACTTTGTTTAACATTCTTTTGCTATTAATTCAAGATTTATAATAATTTTATGATGACTACTGCATTCACAAGTTTTTGCTTCTGCATATAGTGTCTTTGCTAATGAATGAGTAATTATTTGATACCCGATACTGTTATGTTCCTAAACAGTTTTAATTGGAATTCAAGATAACATATTAATGGTTCTTATTTGTAAATTTTGAACAGAATTGCCTAAAAGTAGATGTGAGGACCTGCAATCGAAGTGCTTCTTGAACTCTATGGACTACATGTATACTTGAGTATGAAGTGTTTTCCGAATTTTTTTTCTATTTTTTGATTGCATGTATAGATTTTAATTATCAGCTAAAGTGTTAACAGTCATCTGAATTCATGAAGGAGCATTACTTGGCAGTATAAATAATTCTTGCCCCAAGTTATATATACCTATAATGGAAATTAAAACTCTGAAATAGATATTTTTGCTCTTTTACTCTTTCCTCACAAAGAAGGCTTCTGCATAGTTGCTTTTCTGAGAATAATTAAAGTATTTCTTTGAAAAGTAAGAAGGAAATGTAAACTCTAAGCCATTAATTGTAATAGTGTACTATGTTGGATCTCCTTATCCTCTGCCATGCAGTAAGGAAGTAACTTACACTGATGGTCATAAACCTGAATTTAGCTTGCAGTGTTGTATAAGATAACCAGATAGGTTCATAGGATGCAATGATGTAATGTTCTTAAATGTGCTTCTATCTTTCATAAACTGTTGGTATTAAGGGATTTGATGGGTTTTATCCTTGTTGATAATAACCGTCTTTCGTTCCAGTTAGCAGAGTTGCAGAGCAAGGTTCGCTCTGATGTGAGTTCGGAATACTGGCTTCGTGTGAATTGTGCATTGCCCCGAAATTAATCAGCAAGAAAGTAAGGCTCCCTTCACCAGGGAATGTCCCTGCTCCTATATCAAAAACAGTTATAATCCAACAAGTGTAAATGTGATTTGAGTTAATCTCATATAATGAGATTATGAAAAAAATATTCACTTGAGATGCCAAAGTTGCTGGTATTAAGGTATGTTGAATTAACTTGGACTTATATTTCATGAAACTTTTAATAAACCTAACTTCTCCCTTCACGGAGTGTTCATTTGTTGCGACAATGACAGGCGGTTCATTCCACTAAAAATTTGAACTAAATAGAAAAAAGAATATTACCTTACAGTACTGTACCGCATCCTCCATACTTGTAAACAGGAATTTCAGCCACCTCAGGAAGAACCTACCTGCATCTTGGACATCTAACCCATTAAACTTTGGAGCATGGACTGTATATCCTGCATATGAGATTTGCAAGAGTTTAGGTCCACATCTCAAAGACGGAAGGAGGAGGCATTTAAGTTAATAAATTTAATATATGAAAAGAGAAAATTTTGATCTCAGATAAGTGTAGACTGGTAACGTCTGTAATATGATTGGAAAAAATGAAATTGGATGGTCATGCATCTGTAATATGTTCTTTGTAGTTTTAGTTGGATGTTGGAATTCATTTTGAGCACTTGCTTTATGCATCTTTTTTCCTCTGTAGGTGAGGGTGGTGAAAACCCATCTCGTTTAAAGCCACTTACAGATGGTTTGATGAGATGCTAGATCTTTGCTGTAGAAGTAGTTAGAAAATAGTTTTAGAAAGCTATTTTAAGTCAAATAAGTTCTAACTAAACATAGTTAATTCTTGATTGATTATCTAGATCGCTTTGCATATTTCAATCTTTATGCTGATTGAGAGGTCAGATTTGATTTGTGTAATTTCAAGTTTGATATGAATCTATATATTTTCCCTATGAGTTGTTAGAAAAGAGTTTCATAGAGGTAAATCATAAATTCATAAACCAAGGTAGAACTACCTCTCTGTTGTTAGTGTTAGAGCATGAAACAAAAATTCATTTGTGTATATGCACTTATATTCTGTGTCATGTTGTGTCAGTTTGTTTTCTATGTTTTCATTTTAATCTTATCAATTGCAGTAGAATTCCAACTGATCTTGTATGTATGTGTTTATGCGTATATGTATATTGTTCTAATTATGTGGGTTTGGGGATTGTTGCCTTAACCAACTTCATTCATTTATAGTATTTTAGATAATTTTTATGGCATTCTACAGGTCAATGATCTTTCGGTTGAGGATTACATAACTGAGACTGCTGCTAAGCATCTAACCTATATGCCTCACACTGCTGGAAGATACCAAGCTAAGCGGTTTAGGAAGGCCCATGCCCCAGTTGTGGAGAGGTTGACCAACTCTCTTATGATGCACGGGAGGAACAATGGGAAGAAGTTGATGGCAGTTCGCATTGTTAAGCATGCTAGGGAAATCATCCACTTGTTGACCGACCAGAATCCTATCCAAGTCATTATTGATGCTGTTATCAACAGGTATTCAAATTAGATAGAATATCATTTTTTAGTTTTGTATACTTTTTTTCTGAAATGTATGAGTTAAAACTATGTACCCATGTTAAAAATCAATATTTATTCTCTAGAGAGTTTTACTTATGAAACCTATTCTTTCTATTTATTCATTTGATCAATTTTTTCCCACGATATTCTTGATTAAGTTAGCAAGATGGTATTTCATAGTTATTCAAGCTTTCCTTTAATGATGTTGTTATGCCATTATAATAAGTTCTCATTTTCTATTTTGTTAATTCATGTCTGATTTTCAAAACATAGCGGTCCAAGAGAAGATGCCACTTGTATTGGTTTTGCTGGTGTTGAAAGGCGTCAGGCTGTTGATATTTCTCCACTAAGGCGCGTCAATCAGGCAATTTATCTCCTCACAACAGGTGCACGTGAGAGTGCATTCGGGAATATTAAGAGTATAGCTGAGTGCCTCGCTGACGAACTCATAAACGCTGCCAAGGGTTCTTCTAATAGGTAAATAAGCTAGCCTCTGTTTACCTGCCATTAGATTGTTTTTCTGTGTAGGGTCTTTTTATTTTTCATATAATGAAATTCATGCTTCTACTCTTGATTTACTCTTTTTGACAAATCAAAAGTTGAACCTATCCTCATTTTGCATATATAATGCAGCTATGCAATTAAAAAGAAGGATGAGATTGAGAGGGTTGCCAAGGCCAATCAAGGCAAGGGCTAATGTTGAATGCAACACAACCAAAGTTATATCTACTTTACAGGCCTTGATAGCGTTGATAGCGTTGATTTGGAGATGTGTGACGCGTATCTGTTGCTTACCACTTGATCATATTACTAATTGTAGAATGTCGATTGATATCAGATCAAGATTGTACTCACCCTTGTCCCAAAATTACTTTGGGAACACAGTTCAAATAATTGGTGGAAACGGCACCGGTGGTGAGCTACTTACACATAAATTCGGATGAAATCATGCGTCGCGGCTTCTAAATCAGCGGTGGTTCAACATTATGACAATGTTGTGCATGAAGTCTGTTGGATCGAGGTTGAAGGTCCAAATTGATCGAGGTTACAATACTTATATTTATGAAAACAAATTGATGTTTGTTAGGCAACTTTTGAAGTAATTATTGTTTAGTTCATTTCAATGATGAGTTTCATGAGGTTATTAGTGGTCATTTTATTGTTTCAGTTGAAAACATATTTATCCAAGCTTTTAAAAACTTGCGTATAGATGACAATTTTATCATTCTCCTAATCTATTTTTCCTTTTTCAATAAATTCTACATGTAGATAGTCATAGGCAACGAATTATAAATTGGATTGATGGGGCAGGGTAGCTTTCAACGGCCTTTGACTTCACAACAAAAGGAATTATTCAGGTACTTTATATTTAATTGCCAGTAAATTTAATTTTTCTCTGAAAAATCTCAACCTTCTATCATCATACATCTATATATCGTCATTTAGGAATCTATGAAGTGGGAATTATGGCGTCTCATGGGTCTCGCAGGAAACCACACAGTGTGATGGGCTGGTGGCCTTCAAGAGCTGTTACTTTCATTGATAACCATGATACAGGCTCAACTCAGGTACTTGTTTAGATGGATACCTTTACAGCTATAGTCTAAGAGTGTTATAGAAGGCTATCCTTCTTTGTTCTGATCTATGCGCTGTATGTATTTGTTGGTGTTCAGCCAGTGTATATGGATATACTTCATTCGAAAAAATATTTTTTGGTAGCATCTTCAGATCATATTGAAATTAAGTAATTTTTTTTTAAAAAGGGAGCTTAGTCAATTCTCAATCTAAGAGAGGATATTTGTTTCTATTTTGAATGGCAAATTCTTGCATAATAACAATAATGTTTTATCTGTTTGGTACTGAGTTTACTCTTTGTAGATGGTCCATGTAATCTATAAAAAATAAGAACTTGATTTTGGGATAATGATTTCTTGATTCATTCTTCTCAATTACGTTGGCTTTATATACACAAGTATCCTAATTTACAGTGTACATTGGTACCACGTAGCAATTCTATTGTCTTTTTTTGCTTATGAGCAATATACGTTGTACATTAGTACCACATAGCAACTCTATTGTCTTTGTGTATTAGTGCCTCTGGTGACCTATTTGCTTCATTTTTTTGACTTTGCTATTATTTTTAAATATGTGTAGCAAGACTGCTTCTACGACCTGCCTTACAATACTCGGTATCAAATTTTCGTGCTACGTTTACGGAAGACAATGGACGAAATTATGAAGTGTACTCTCTCTATATATGTAGATATATACTTTGATTGAAGGACATGTGGTAGCTTTAGATGGTTAATTGTAAAGATAATGAATGATTATGTAGTAGATGATTTTATTAAGTTAATAATATTTTAGTTTTTTATATTTTGTCATTATTTCTTTATGGGGACATTGAATTTAGTCAGTACACAAAAAAGAATGTCAAATTTTGATTTGACAACAATATAATTCGTTATCAAAGCATTGAACAAATTTTAATATAGCAATAATTTTTATACATTTAGCAATAAATTTTTCGTTCTTAATGGCATTAAAAATATAATATTTGCAACGAAAAATTAACCTAATAACAACGGAGAGGATATTGTTATTAATACTAACATAAAAGGCAATATTTTTTATCGTTGTAAATCATATCAACTTTTGTTATACATATAAAGAAGCAAAGAACATATAATGTCGATTTGTTTAATCGGCGACTTTTCGTTCTTATTGTAAAATAACCATCAACAAATATTTTTGTTGCTGATTCAGCATAATGTCGTTACCAAATAATATAATCAGCAACGAAAATTGTTGTTAAAAAGTTTACATTCTGCAACGAAAGCAAGCTTAGGCAACAATTTTCATAATTTACTGCAACGAAAAATGTCGTTGCAAAATGGTGTCAATTGCAACGAAAATGCATGGTCGTTGCCAAAAAAAAAAAAGAGTTCATTTCGTTGCCAATAAAAAGGCTTTTGCAATGAAATGAGGTTTTTAGCAACGAAATTTTAATTATTCTGAAACAATACATTTTGTTGCTAAATGATCGATGTCTCTGTACGAAAGCCAAATTTCGTTGCAAAATGTAGTATTTTTGGCAACGAAAAAAAAAGCGTTATTCATGAACAAGTAGTAGCAACACTCATTCTTGAACGACAGAAAGCCGTTACAAAACCCTTTTGCAACGAAATTTGGCACCTTTAGCAATAAAAATTGGTTGTTGCTGAAGCCCCATTTTTTTGTAGTGCTAGTGTCTTAAAGCCATCTGGTTTGGGAGTCATTGGTCCAACGCTCGCTCTACATGGGTAACTCTAAAAAGCCTAAGAAAATGAGACATTGCACAAGTCAAGAATCAAAATTGGAAAAAATAAAAAAAAAATAAAAAAAAGAAAGACAGAGAAAAAAGAGTTTGCTTGATTTTCATGGTAAAAATCCCTACTAAGAGTTACATCACATACACATGCATGCATCACATGAAATTGATTTAATGAAGGATGGTGTCTAAAATGAAGATCGAGTATTTTTGATAAGGTGAAAGTGTGATTTTAAATTTAATCTTGCCTAGGTATAATGCCCATGAATATTTAGAAGTTTTCTTTCAATTTCATAATTTGTTGAACCCAAAAATATTTTTGAATTTTGTGGGTATATTCATTACAAACCATCACGAGACACAACTCGTCCACTTGGGTAACCTTAGGGTTTAAAGGCTTGTTGCACATGCTAAGTGCAAATGGAGTAGTATAATTTTTATTTTATTTTATTTTTATTTTACTCGAGGACGAGCAAAAATTAGGTATGGGGGTATTTGATAGACACGTAATTCATACATTTTATTATCCCTAATTTTGTCCTTTTAGTTATATTAGTTTATCAAATTAATATATTTTATTTTATTTTGTAGGATTTAATATTTGTTGCAATAAAATCAAAATCTTGGTGATCAAATGATATTTAATGCTCTTATTCATATAAGGAATGCCCAAGAAGAATCTTACAAGGAGAAGGAAAGAGGTAGAACAATCTTGGTGTGCAAGTCAAATCCAACAAGAGAAAGAAAAGTCTATCTAGAAGATCTTTTTGAGAAGTTAATTGCTATTAGGAAGTTGAAACCTACATGGAAAGGAAAAAAAGTATCTAAGTTCAATGAATCTAAATTAGGGTTCAAAGTTATTTTCCCTATAAATAGGTCTCTTGTTTTAGAGAGAAAGGTATTAGGTATTGTATTACTTTAAGTTAGGAGTAGGAGTAAATTAAATTACGTTTCATTGTACGCTTGTTGGAGGATTGTGAATAAAGAGAGTTTTCTTATTTATTTTCAATCTTCTACTTCATTTTTATTTTAGTTAGTTTAATTATTTTTCATGTCTAGTTAATTTTTTATATCTAGGATGAAGATGGAATTAAATAATTATTCGTAATAATATTTTTTTATCTCTTCTATTATTTATGCTTTTATGTTTAATTGATTTCGCCTTCATATTTCGTTATTAAAATACCTTCGTTTATAGTTCTTATGTGATTTTAAATTAATTAAGAGGTTTTGATAGATTATTGTTAAGATGTGAGTTTTTCATAATCCATGCTTGCTCAAAGAGGTTTTGATGGGTTATAGTTAATCCTTAAATTTTCATAGTCTATATTTTCCCACATTAATTATAAATTACGAAATTAAAGGGAAGGGAGATCAAAATCATAATTTAAGTTATAAAAATAGAAGAGATTGAATTATATGTTATGTTTATTATTTAATGGATTCAGATTCCTAGATTGTTTTCTCATTAATTGTTTTCATATTCTAGTTAATTAATTCTCAATCTTTATTTCTAATTCGCCTAAAATAGATATTAAGAAAATATTAAAATTAATCTAGTCTCTGTGGGTTCGACCTGTACTTGCCAGTTCTTCAATTCGACATTGTGCACTTGCAGTACATATTTTATCACATCAAGCTCGAACTCACTCATTCACTCACTCGCAAGAGAAAACAACCTTCTGAAAGCCAATCAATACCACCTCCAGAATCTACAACATCCATCGACCCACCTTCAACTAATCAGGCAACTACTCAACCTCCACCTCCAACCGAACAACCTATACCTTCTCCCCCACGACCATCCTCTTCAGAGATTAGGCCTGAAGCTGTGGCATCCCCTTCTATATGGCCTGAACTCAACGAACATTTCCCCTTCCAACTCTATGATTCGTTTGTTCGTGACACCGATGATCATCAGTTTGGCAATAATTCAATCATGGATCTAATTGATGAAGGAATGAAGTACCAGGCCAAGGTAAGTTTTTGATAACCTATTTATTTGAACTTATGTATATCCATATGATATTAACTGATTAACTCAGAATATGTGTAGACAAATGCTATCTTTGGGCGCCTCCGTCCAAAGTATAAAGAAGCTGAAGCTGAAGAGGACGCTGCCCGACGAGAGAATGCCATTTTGAAGTCGGATTTAAATAAGGAGAGAAGTGACCATGATACTGCTCTCTTCAATAATGAGTGCCTTCGCAATGATCTCAATAATATTAAAAAAAATTGGAGACAGCTGAGGCCACTCACCGAATCACTGTCAATATGAACGTAGAATTGATTCAGAGAAATGAAGTTCTAAAAAAGAAGAATGAAGATATGGAATAATCCAATCGAAGCATGGCGTTACAAGTCAATGAGATTGAAGCTAAGGAGTTACAACACTTGAAAGAACATTAAAAGCTTGAAGAGGAGCTTCGAGAGCTTCGAGCCCTTAGAGATCTGGGTCCACCTTTGACCGAAGATCTTCGCAAGGATATCCAGAAAGATTACCAAAAATCAGCTGAGCTGAATGAGGAAATCATTCGGATGTTCTCTGAAGGGTAAGAGGAATGCCGAAGCAAAGGCAAAGCCAAACTGATAACTGCCAAAGTAGATCCATCTTTCCTCGATTCCTCTGAAAGCGAAGACGATGCCTGAAGATGTCTCTTCTTTTCTTTTTAGCCTTAGAAATTTCTGTAAAAATTTCTATCTACTTGTAAACAATTTAATATTAATGAAATATCAACTTTATTCCTTATTACTCCTTTATGATCATTTCTTGTCAATAATTCATCATCAATCAACTTGAAAAATGAACAAGGTCCTTTTAAACTTAACTTAAACTGTTAGTTAATAATCAAGTAAACTATATAACAGATAAGATTAAGCAATAACACAATTTGAACTCAACAACACTTAAAGAAAATCAGGTAATAAAGTATGCAATAAGTAATGAGATGATACTTATTCGCCATCTTTAAGATTTAATGGTTCCACCATAACCTCCGAACACCAAAGATTCTTCCAAGCCTTTCAAGATGCCAAGTATTATTTATACCCATCTAATGCTCAATTAGGTCCCATCTTGATTTAATAACTTCGTAAGCGAATTAGCTTTCCCAAATTCCACCATAACTTCTCGAGAACAAAATCTCCCACTTCAAACCTTCAAGCTTTACCCTTTGTTAAGCCTTTACACGGTCAGCGATAAGTCGCCAACTTGATCAAAGTTGTCCGATTCTTCCAAGAAGTCCATGATGACCTTTAGCCCTTCATCATTGTATATCCCTTTAATGCGACTAACCCAAGACTTGTAGGTCCACAGGACTAAGGCCATAAGCCAACCCGAAAGTGTGAATCTCCCGTTGTTCCGATAAGTCCATAACACACGTAAGCCTCTTCCGCCATCCCCTTTTGCCTCATCCAAATTTGGCTTGATTCCAGTTATATTGGTTACCCAACCGTCCATTAGATCGTGGATGAGCTATCAAGTCTTTCCGTGGTGAAGCTTCAAACTGATCCTAAAAAATGGCGTCATATCAAAATTCCACCTTCTAATGCCAAACAAACACTATAGATTCCTTTAAAAACTTTAAGCACTCCTGCTCCGTTATCAACCTGAGTGGCTTTGCTTTAACCAATTTAGTCATATAATCAATTGCTACTATAACGAAACTGACCTGACTTTTAGCTTTAAGAATGGACCCAGATATCTACTGATCTATGAAAAAGGTATAGGAGATAAAATCGAGTATAGCTCTTCGACGATGTGGGATAGGACTATTGTCGAAGTCCGACACTTCTTCACATATTCAGCAGCCTCCTTAAAGATGGTGGGCCAATAATACCCCTGACAAAGTACTTTGTATGCTAACGACTTTACAGCCATGTGATCGCCACAGATACCTTCATGAACTTCTCGAAGAACATAATCAGCTTCAGAAGGAACTAAACACTTCAACAACGGAGATGAAAAGTGTAACGCCCCCAAAATAGGTCTATTCTATCCAACCCATTATGAGTCGCCAAATACATGGTACAGAAACAACTACAACATCATTAATACAATTGTCGTGCAATATACGACAACACAAATACTGTGAGTTTAAATACAAATATTGTCTTCTAGACAATATCCACACTCAAATAAAGTCCTCATTATAATTATTCATACACTATTTTACAAAAAATAGTGAGGATCGCTAAAACATCTTTCTAGAACCATCACTCCATACCCCGACTAGATCCTCGCTATATTCTCACCCTCGAGAAGAAAAATGGAACAAAAGGAAAAGGGTGAGCTCAACTAGCCCAAAGAAGAATATTATGACTAAGATAATATACAACAAATTATCCTTAGTCTTCAACAGGAAAATCTGATGATAATATAATCGACAACAAGTTTTAGATCAACAATCGCAGCTAAACAACAATTCATTGTAAGAGTTAAGAGAGAATGAAATCTACTATCATCTATGAATTTAAAAGTCCATCATCAATATTTTATCCTCAGTAACATCAATCAATATACATCTTTAATCAAATATTCATCTTTGCACTATGGGCCAAAGATATTCATTTGTATCACCAAATGGTCATGTTCATCTCAACACTGCTCATCTTTGCACTACGGCCAAAGATATTCATCAGTAATCATTCATCTTTGCACTATAAAAGCCAAAGATATTCATCAAGTATCACCATTAAGGACCGAGGATGATGAAAATATTTTAGAGAACTAATCCAAAGGATTTAGTAAGGACAAATATTAGGGATTCAGATTTTGTTTATCCAAATTCAATAATACTCCATAATAACCAAGTGTGAAGTAGAATTCAAAAATAAAGATCAAAACATGGATACAATCAAAGATAGTAAACTATAAAAGACATCGGGACAAAAAAGAGAAAATTTCATTTTTCTATGAATAAAGGTCGATTCGTGAATAAAGTGTCATATACGTGAATAAAGGTCGATACGTGAATAGTAACCCCGACACAAAAAAGTTCCAAATTTGATTAAAAAGTTCAAACCAATATTTCTCAAAGATAATGATATTGAAGAAAATAATATCATTTAAGAAGAAAATAACATCCCTTACCTCAAAGAAACAAGATTTTAATGAAAGGTCGAAAGTGATGTCGAATGAAACTTCAGATCAAATAAAGAACTCTCAAAGTATCTAAATACTCACAAAATACGCCGATAATATAGAGAGAGAAAGAGAGAAAGCTTATGTTTCGTGTGATTTTCAATTCTAACTTAGCCTCTATTTATAGAAAATGTTAAAGACACCAAAGCAGATTTGACCGCCACCGATGGCTTTTTACTCGCTACTATTGCCACCCACCACATTTGAAATAAAATTCAAAGACATTTCTTCACCAACCACAAGTGGGGCCCACTCAATTCTAGAATTTTCCACCAAAATCATTTATAAACCTAATTTTCAAATCACCACCTCTTAAAATTCATAACAAATCATACGCTCATTTTTAACGCTTCAAAATTTGTGGACATATACTCAACTTATATATGTATAACATATCCAAAAATCACAACGATCCAACTATGGTCTGATTAAAAATTATAACTCATGCAATATATCGTAAAAATAATCGATTTGATTTTTAATACCTCCATTCCGACAAAAATACCGATAAAACACCTCAACATTAATTCCTTCAATTATAACCACATAAAATAAATAAATCCATCATTTATATCCACATCAAATAAATATTTTCTTATCATATAAATCAATAATTAATTATTCACAAATAATATTATGTAATCACAATTATGACAACAAAGCCGCTCCCAGAAAGAGGGGCTTTCCAATAAGGATTTCTCCTTCATCGGCGCAAGCAATTAGTGACCAAACCTCTCCTTAGATGTAACTTTCTAGACATTGCCAATAATGCTATCTAATAATATTATTCAAATAATATGAATTATTGATCCGATAATGGGAAATATCGTGCAAAAACAATTATTAAAACAACAATAATATAAAATATCAACGCAACAATTATTGAATCAATAAAATAAAATATTGAAAAAGAATTATCAGAATAATTATCGAGTAAAGGCCTTCACGTATTTAATCAATAATTCAAAAATATCATGTGTAATACCGTGTGCATCGCATGCAACCACGCCAGACATCGTATTTTAACCACCGTGTATTCCAACAAAGTTGTTAATTCAGAATAAATTACGCCGTTATTTATAAAAACTCAAACTTGTCATTTTCTTCATCCAACGCTTATTTTTTTATGGGCCCATAAATGATCATAGCGCCGTCGCATTTAATATTCCCGACAAAAAAGAATATTCCATTCACCAAACGAATATTCCCCGACAAAAATGAATATTTTATAACCACTTGCTTATTTTGTAAAATTTGCACATTTCACCCATAACCAAAGTATTATATCAAATTAACACCTTATTATTTCAAGATAATGAATAGAGAAAATTCAATTTTATTTATAAAAAGTTGGGGTCTTACAACCTCCCTCCTTATGAAATTTCATCCTCAAATCGACGACGCACCGGTGTTTCAAAAAGGTGAGGGTACCTCGCTTTCATTTTTCGATTCCAACTCCCTGTGTCATTTTTCAATAGCATGGTTCCTCCACAAAACCTTAACTTGTGGTATAACCTTTGTGCGTAGGATATGCTCTTTTTCCTATCCAAGATCTTGACAGTACCTCCTCGTGACGTTAAATCTTCGGCTATCTCGTCTCCGGTTCTAACGCAATAATGTGGTTTGGGTCGTCCACATATTTACGTAACATCGATACGTGAAAAACGTTATGAACACGCCGACATACTTAGCGTTAAATGCAGTCTATAGCCACATTTCCTACTCGACGAGGATTTCAAATAAATCAAGGTTTGAGCTTTCTTTCTTCATCGACTCTTACTTCTAGAATAACGCCTTCGCACCTTCTTCTTTATATTCATCACCCGTGTCTCAGTTAGCTTGAGTGGTTTTAACTTTATCGATTAAAGTCGATTCTACTCAGATATTTCATCATCACGGGTCCCTAGAGTCTTTAACTCTATCTCTATCATTTGTAAATTATACAAAATAGGTCTTTGTGTTCAACAATATCGCACTCAGCATCATCTGCATACGATCTTCTACTCAACGCGCCACTACCACGCTCGCTTTTTCCAGATGGTATGGTCGTAATAAAATAAATGAGTCGCCTTTCGAGCTCTTGGAAAATCTTCTCGCATTCCTCGCTCCATATAAATTTTGTATCTTTTCGAGTCATTTAAGTTAATCTGAGTAAAGCGATTCGAGAAAATCCTTCCACTAATCTCCGATAATAACCAACTAAGCTTGTAAAGCTAGATATTTTGGCCATCGATTTAGGTTGTTTCTCAATCGTGATTCATATCCCAATCTTGGATAAGACGTCACAATGGCACCTATCGCTTTTACCACCACACAAATATAGAGTCCCCTACGGAGAGTCTCGGCTTTGGTGCATTCCACAAAGGAAGTCACCAGACAGAGGCTCGAGTACCAACTTGTAGATTGGGTTTTTAACTCCTCAAGTTCAATAGAGCCATTCGATATGAGATTTTAGAAATGGGTTTTGTACCGGTTCAAAGTCGATACAAAATTCAATATCACACGGGGTAGGCCAGAAATTCTTCAGAAATACGTCAGAGATTTACTAACAATGTAAATATCATTCAAATCGACGATTTTTGTTTAAATCCATAACATGGCTAAGAAAGCTTCGACATCCATTTTTCAATAAACGAATGACTTTTATGGCTTGATATGAAAGTGTTTGACTTCAATGGTTTGATTGCTTGAATTCAATAAAAAGTTGTTTAGAATATGAAAACTAACAACCTTATTTAAAGCAATCAATTTTGGCATGATGAGTAGAAGTTAACCAATCAATCCCTAAAATCACATCAAAAGCAAGTATCTTTAAAGAGATAAGATCAATGTGTGAATGTGATGGTGCCAACTTGGATCAAACAAGATTTATAAACAAAGTGGATGTAATAAAAGTTTCTCCTAACTGAGTCTCCACAGATAAGTCAAAGTCTAATTTCTCCTGAGTCAAGTTTAAACGCTGAGCACAAGCAAGAGAGATAAAAGAATGGGTAGAACCCAGATTCAATAAGGTATAGATTTCGCAAGAATTTATAATTAACTAACCCGTGATACCTTCATTCGGTTTCTCGATTTTTTTGGGCAACCACGACAAACGCCTTCCGTAAAACCGCCGACTTTGTTTTGTCCAGATCCGCTTTTGGTGCCACCGCCCCCCATTGGACTTGATTTCGCATGTGACAAAATCGAGCTATGTGACCGCTTTTTCCACAACTAAAACATACCTTGAAGGTCGTGGAACAGTTTGGACTTATATGTCCTCTTCTCCGTGATCTCAGAAGATCTAATCAAGGTCGTTTCTCCTCCCTAGAATTTTTGTTGTGTGTGTGTGGTGTCGCCCGACAACGCCTTCCCATCATCGTTAAATCTTCTTCTTGAAATTTCCACTTGAATTATTTCTTCTATTATCTTGGCCATGATTACCACCAAGTGGTTACATATTTCGCATGATAATTTCTCCACGATGGTTATCATCGCATTCCGATGATCATCGCCACCACCCAGATGATCCTCGAAGTTGTTGGTCTCTATTGAATATACTCACTATCTCGCCTAATAATCGAGCCTCATTGACAACATCTCAATATAGAGAAAATTTATGAGAGATAAGGTATCGATTTAATCTCGTGTTTCAAACCTCTCGTAAACATTCTCGCCATACACGCTCCTCATTTTCTACCAAATGAGGTGCAAACCTAGATAACTCCGCGAACTTCGCTTCAGATCGGGACACCATCATGTTGTTTTGTTCCAGCCTAATAAACTCTACCTCCTTCATATGATTTAATACTTTCGTGAAAGTACTTGTCATTGAACAGTTTCAAATCTTTCCCAAGACATGTTGAAAGGCGGCCGGTCGGGTACGCTTCACGATTCCCACCAAGAATCGCCTCACCACTTAAACATAAAGGTGGCGAATGGAACCTTCGTCTTCTCGCGCATCCCAAGACATCGAATATCTTGGTAATTTGCTTTAACCCACGTTTCCTCCTTTAATCGGATCTCGCTTTCCAAAGAATTCTCGTGGTCCCAACTCCTTGAATCGCTTGGTCATGATGAACCGCCGCATTGCTATCATTTCCACCGTATTTTGTACACGAAGTCTCCTCGTCCCCGATTTTGCATGAACTCGCAAAAAGCTTCTAAACATCCCATCATTCATCGCTTGTTCTAGAAGTGTTGTTTATAGGAGGAATATTGCCATCCTGCTGCACGCTCTCCCGATTGGTGACTAAAGGTGTTTCCACGCCTCATACACTCCATTGTTAACGCGCTTCTCACCGCCATTCTTAAAAACCGCCATAAAACAAGGGTTAATTAAACAAATTAACATATCACATAATATCCCTATATTACGACCGACCAACAAATAAGCTTTAGTAGACACACTAACAAGGATTTACTCATCTCTCCCTCCTAGTTCTATTCCCCATCTCCGCCAGAGACCATATCCCTAAGCTCGATATTAAATCGTGACGCCCCCAAAATAGGTATATCCATCCAACCCATTCTCGAGTCGCCAAATACATGGTACGTAAAAACAACTACAACATCATTAATACAATTGTCGTGCAATATACGACAACACAAATACTGTGAGTTTAAATACAAATATTGTCTTCTAGACAATATCCACACTCAAATAAAGTCCTCATTACAATTATTCATACACTATTTTACAGAAATAGTGAGGACTGCTAAAACATCTTTCTAGAACCATCACTCCATACCCCGGCTAGATCCTGCTATATTCTCACCTCCTGAAAAAAAATGGAACAAAAAGGAAAAGGGTGAGCTCAACTAGCTAAAAGAAGAATATTACGACTAAGATAATATACAACAAATTATCCTTAGTCTTCAACAGGAAAAATCTGATAGAATATAATAGACAACAAGTTTTAGATCAACAATCGCAATGAAACAACAATTCATTAGAAGAGTTAAGTAGAGAATGAAATCTACTATCATCTATGAATTTAAAAGTCCATCATCAATATTTTATCCTCGTAACATCAATCAATATACATCTTTAATCAAATATTCATCTTTGCACTACGGCCAAAGATATTCATTCAGATCACCAAATGGGTCATGTTCATCTCAACACTGCTCATCTTTGCACTACGCCAAAGATATTCATCAGTAATCATTCATCTTTGCACTACAAAGCCAAAGATATTCATCAAGTATCACCATTAAGGACCGAGGATGATGAAAAATATTTTAGAGAACTAATCCAAAGAGAGATGTAAGGACAAATATTAGGGATTCAGATTTTGGTTTATCCAAATTCAATAATACTCCATAATAACCAAGTGTGAAGTAGAATTCAAAAATAAAGATCAAAACATGGATACAATCAAAGATAAGAACCATAAAAGACATCTGGGACTAAAAAAGAGAAAATTTCATTTTTCTATGATGAAAGTGTCAGATTCGTGAATAAAGGTCGATACGTGAATAAAGGTCAGATACGTGAATAGTAACCCCGACACAAAAAGTTCCAAATTTGATTAAAAAAGTTCAAACCAATATTTCAAAGATAATGATATCAAGAAAATAATATCATTTAAGAAGAAAATAACATCCCTTACCTCAAAGAAACAAAGATTTGAATGAAAGGTCAAGTGATGCCGAATGAAACTCAGATCTAATAAAGAACTCTCAAAGTATCTAAATACTCACAAAATACGCTCGATAATATAGAGAGAGAAGAGAGAAAGCTTATGTTTTCGTGTGATTTTCAATTCTAACTTAGCCTCTATTTATAGAAAATGTTAAGACGCCAAGTAGATTTCGAATTCGCTACCGATGGCTTTACTCGCTACTATTGCCACCCACCACATTTGAAATAAAATTCAAAGCACATTTTTCACCAACCACAAGTGGGGCCCACTCAATTCTAGAATTTTCCACCAAAATCATTTATAAAACTAAATTTTTGAATCACCACCTCTTAAAATTCATAACAAATCATAATGCTCATTTTAACGATTCAAAATTTGTGGACATATACTCAACTTATATATGTATAACATATCCAAAAATCACAACGATCCAACTATTTGATTAAAAATTATAACTCACGCAATATATCTCAAAAAATAATCGATTTGATTTTTAATACCTCCATTCCGACAAAAATACCGATAAAACACCTCAACATTAATTCCTTCAATTATAACCACATAAAATAAATAAATCCATCATTTATATCCACATCAAATAAATATTTCCTTATCATATAAATCAATAATTAATTATTCACAAATAATATTACGTAATCACAATTATGACAACCAAAGCCGCTCCTCTGAGAAAGAGGGGCTTTCCAATAAGGATTTCTCCTCATCGGGCGCGCAATTAGGTGACCAAACCTCTCCTTAGATGTAACTTTCTAGACATTGCCAATAATGCTATCTAATAATATTATTCAAATAATATGAATTATTGATCCGATAATGGGAAATATTGTGCAAATGACAATTATTGAAACAACAATAATATAAAATATCAACGCAACAATTATTGAATCAATAAAATAAAATATTGAAAAAGAATTATCGTAATAATTATTGAGTAAAGGCCTTTTCACGTAAGAATCAATAATTCAAAAATATCAGGTAATACCGTAGTGCCATCGCAAACCACGCCAGACATCGTATTTTAACCACCGTGTATTCCAACAAAGTTGTTAACTCGTGAATAACTACGCCGTTATTTATAAAAACTCAAACTTTGTCATTTTTTCTTCATCCGACCGCTTATTCCATTATGGGCCCATAAAATGATCGCTACTGCCGCAGCATAATATTCCCCGACAAAAAGAATATTCCACCACCAAAACTAATATTCCCTTTAATAAAAATGAATATTTTATAACCACTTGCTTATTTTGTAAAATTTGCACATTTCACCCATAACCAAAGTATTATATCAAATTAACTCCTTATTATTTCAAATAATAAAAATACAAAAGAGATCCCCATCAATAAGTAAGAAAATTTCAATTTTATTTATAATAAGTTAAGTAAAGGGGTCTCAATGGCTGATTTGTGTATATTATTAACTGGCGACCTTTGAAATATTGCCGAAGCTTTCAACTAGCTATGATCAAGGCAAAGGCAAATTTCTCAAGGTTGGGATACCTTATTTCAGCATCCCTAAGAACATGACTTACGTAATAAACTGGATGCTGCTTACCCCCCACTTCTCGTACCAAAACAGTTTCTACTACCAATGAACTAGCTGCTAAGTATAAGTATAGTGGCTCAGCAGGAGTTGGTTTTACCAATAAAGGAGTCGAAGACAAGTACTTCTTTATTCCCTAGAAGGCGTCTTCACATTTCGAAGTCCACTGGAACGTCTTATCATACTTTGGCCCTTTTAACGTATTAAAGAACGGTAAACACCTTTCTGCCGATTTGGACATGAACCTCCTCAAAGCTGCAACTCGACTTGTCAGGCGTTGAACATCTTTGTAAAATTGAAGAGACTTCATGTTTAAAATAGTCTGGATCTTTTCTGGATTGGCTTTGATACCCCGTTTGCTGACTAGATAACCCAGAAATTTACCAGCACCAAGTCCAAAGGTACACTTGGTAAGATTCAGCTTCAGGTTGTAATGACGTACTGTCTGAAAATATTCTTCTAAATCATCCAAATTTCCCTGCACAGTCATGCTTTTAACAATTATGTCATCAACATAGACCTCTATATTCCGACCCAATTGCCTTGTGAAGACAAAGTTCATCATTCGTTGGTATATAGCCCCCGCATTGATCAAAACAAACGTCATCTTTTTATAAGCATATACCGAACGATGCGTAATGAACACCGTCTTTGGAATATCCTCTTTACATATAGAAATTTGGTGATAACTAGAAAAGGCATCGATAAAACTAAGTAAAGCATACCCCGAAGTCGCATCAATGAGCTGATCAATGTGAGAAAAGGGATAGAAATCCTCGGGCAAGCTTTATTCAAGTCCGTGTAATCTATGCAGACTCGCCATTTTCTGTTCTGATTTTGCACCAGCACCACATTCGTCATCTACTCTGGATAATCTATTTCAAATATAAAATCAGCATCCAGAAGTTTGGTGATCTCTTCATCAATAATCTTCTGCCGCTCTGGTTCAAATATCCGCCTTTTTTACCGAACTAGTTTCTTCGCTGGATCCACTTGTAGTCGATGCTCCGCAACCTTTCTGCTTACCCCCGACATATCACTAGGCACCCATGTGACGCCCCCAAAATAGGTCCACACGACCCATTCTGAGTCGCCAGATATCACTCCATAAAAATCAAATACAAACTTCATTTATACAATCGTTGAATGAGCGTAAATAAGAGTATGACAACAGATAAGTCGTGAGTTTCAATACAAAATCTATGTAACTCTCATGGTACCTCGAACACAACACCTTACAAAGGTACTTTACATAAAAGTACAGTCAATAACTGCTTTAGAAATTAAAATCTTTGGGAAGTGCTCAAGGAAACCTTCGTACATGGGAGGCCATGGGTCTAGGTTATGATAGATATCATATGTTCAGAGAATTATCCTTGGTTGACCCAATAGACCCCAAAGAAAAACGAGAAAATTACTATTATCTTCTTTCCAATGGTGAGTCTTCTCTTGACATATAACTATCTCCACTGTCTCCAAGTGAAAATTATATTTCAAATAAACTCCAAGATCATATAGGTTGTGCTCGTAGATATACTCAGCAAGTGGATGTGCACAACCCTGTCTTATAATTAACACGAGGTTGTATGTCATTAGACATCTTGTATGATAGTGGCAAAACACCCTTCCAAAGTTGGGTTCACCTCACCCTATTCGGTTCACCAAAATTAAATATCAAATGACGATACAATAATACGCACACACTTATCTAAAGTCATCAATAAAATTATTTCCATACTATTTAGGAGAACCTCCTCAATTTATATAGACCACCGATTCTATTCCTTGTTAGCTCTGCTTAATTCCAATTTACACTCTTATTACCTAAAAGGAATTGTGAAGCAAAAGGGTGAGCACAAATAGCCCAGTAAAGAATATCGTGACTAAAGATAATTAAATTATAAATAGCCTTCATCAGTAATAAATCAGAGATTTAGAACATATTGTAGATGATAAAACTTTTCAACCATAGTTGCAGCGGAACGAGCAATCCATTAGAAGAGTCAAATAGACCATCAGATCTATTATCTTCTCTATGTTAAAAGTCCACCGATAATGTTTTATCCCTGTAACATCAATCGACAATTCCTGTCCACAATCATATGAATATCTTATAATCATAATTGTGATTCCAAATTCCTCTTCACAGCTAGAACGAAAATAATTTTCATCACCTATCTTCACCTGAAACATCAAAAATTATGGTTATACCAAATCATAATTTCTGCTCATAATCATACTAATAAATTCATCTTTGCACTACAGCCAAAGATACTCATTAACAATTCATCTTTGCACTACAGGCCAAAGACATACAACTGTATTTTAGAAGAGTTAAGTAGAGCATGATATCTACTATCTTTTACGAATTGAAAATTTATTATCAATATTTTATCGCTAAGACTCAGCTTAATAAATAATCCACATCATCGAATCATCCCTGCACTACGGCCAAGGATATTCATGTAATCATCAATGGTCATGATTATACCGAATAATCCTCGGTTATAATCATACTAATAATCGCCCATCAATGCACTCCGCCAATGAGGACTTTTACCACATCATCTATAACATTACGGGTCATGATTATACCGAATGATCCCTAGTCATAATCATACCAATAAACAGTTCATCTATGCACATAAGCCAAAGATACTCATCAATCAATAGGTTCATCCTTGCACGTAAGCCAAAGATATACAACTGTAAAACCAATAATCAACAGTTCATCTTTGCACGTAAGCCAAAGATATACAACTGTAAAACCAATAATCAATAGTCCATCTCTGCGCGTAAGCCAAAGATATACAATTGTAAAATAAATTTTCAACTCCACATAACATATTTAACTCATATGTTCGTAACTAAACCATTTTCATGAAAAATTACCAAATCAACTTATTATTTTTCTATCATTTTCCCAAACATATATACATATATTTCATACACAACAAGTATTTTTTTATAATTTTTCCACTCCCTTTAGTATTTTTCAAAAATCAATTTCTAATTAATTCCTTAAGAAATTAGCTACCTCAAGTTTAACTCGTAAATTCCCAAATCTTGGCGAGGATCTTACACATGTTAATGTGAGCTTCCGATTTAAATTTCATGGTCATCTGAGTTATAGAACTCGGTTATAGCGTCATCGGAAAAACCTAAATATTGAAATAGTCATAACTTGCTCATTTTAAGTCGGAATGAGCTCATTTTTGGACAGGAGGTACTTTATACCATATATTTCCATGTCCCAAAAGGCCGGAATTTTTCTCACAAATTAAGTGGCCGAAACAGCCCTTAAAAAATTGTGGGCAGTAGCTTTTTGGTACTTTGCAGTTTTTGACTCCTTTGCTAAAATCAGTCCACACAAAAATCTACAACCCCTTTTCTAGTGATTCCACTTGGATAAGTTAGAAAACTCATAGATCTGACTCTAGAACTTGACCAGACTTAAAAATTGAAATATAATAGGAGATATGGTCAATTGAATTTTATGTTCTATTTTCACCAAAATCTGATTTTCAACCCTTTGTGATTTCTAAGAAACTTTCATGTTTTCACATAATAACCAACATAACTCATCATAACACTTACTAATACTACGTATACCCATGATTTTCATCAGTCCAATGCTTTTATTATGACTTTCATCATAATCAACAGTCCAATGCTTATATTAGGACTTTCTAGAATTTTTGAGGGTTAGAAAAATTACGAAACTGCAAATGGATTTTCGCCCGTCATGCGGTAATCCACGTATACATATCATTTCCAAAATTTAATAAGGAATGAATACAAAGGATCATTCACCATGCATGTGGTAATCCACATAGACAGGTTATTCTAACAGAATAATAAAGAATGGAATAATGAAGGATTCACCATGCGCGATGCGATGGATCGCATGCATGCATGAGTTATTCCCAATAGAATAATAAAGAATGGAACTAGGTCATGCGTAGAACGCAAAAAATAGAATATTCCGACGTAATAATAAAGAATGGAATAACAATGTAAATCACTACGCATGCGATAAACCGCGCGAAAAAGTTATTCCAACAGAATAATAATTAATGGAACCAGTCAAAGGTAATACGACCGGCAAGTGATATTCCAATGTAATGATAAAGAATGGAATAACAATGAAATCACCATGTATGCGATAGGCAAGACAAACAAAGTTATTCCAACGAGAATAATAAATAATGGAACCCGGAGTTCTACGAAGCGTATAAGCGGGATATTTCGACGAATAATAATGAACGAAATAATAGAAGAATTTCACCATGTAAGCGGTACTTTGCATAAACAGTTTATTCCAACATATTAATAAATAATGGAATAACAGAAGAATTTCACCATGTATGCGGTACTTCGCATAATAGGTTATTCCAACATAATAATAAAGAATGGAATAACAGAAGTTCTCTTCATGAATAAGAAAGAAACAATACCCCTTACGAAAGTACAACAAATAATATCTCTTACCTAGAAGAAAACTAGATAATTGGAATAGTGAGGAGGCAGACTTAACTTCTTCTTTCTCTCTATAGATTTTTCTCTATAACCTTCTCTATAATTTCTCTCTCTAGAGTTTCAATTGAATTCGTAAGAAATAATGAAGAAATGAGCTTCTATTTATAGGAGAATGGATTGAATAAGAACTAATTCTCGAGCGGTCCAGATTGATTTACTTTTTAAACAGATTTTATCCATATTGATTTACTATTAAAACTTAAAGACATTCATACTAATTCACTATTAAAACTTTAAACCAATGATCCATATTGATTCACTATTAAAAATTTAAACCAAATGATCCATATTGATTCACTATTAAAACTTTAAACCGTAGATCCATATTGATTTACTATTATAATTTCAACCAATTCACAAAAAATTAAGACATCTCCTCATGGAATAATATTGTACCCAAAAATGATTTTCTAAGAAAAAATATATTTTTCAGTGAATAGTACCGTGAATAGTACTTTGGGAATAGTACCGTGAATAGTACTTTCGACACTAAAAGTGTCCCAAATACCCGAGTGAATAATACTAGAGTGAATAGTAATTTGGGTGAATAGTAACCCATGAATAGTAACTCATGAATAGTACTCCGACACAAAAAGTGTCCCAAATACCCGAGTGAATAATATTAGAGTGAATAGTAATCGGGTGAATAGTAAATCGTGAATAGTACTCCGACACAAAAAGTGCCCTGAATACTCGATCGAATAATATAACCTCAAGACATCAATTATTATCGAAATAAATGTCGATTTTCACTAACACTAATAATTCCAACACAATGGAACTATCAATTTCATCTTTAATCAACACGAACTTATTCATCATTAATATTATAACTCACAATATTTAACAGCCAGGTCGTTCCTAGGAAAGAGGGGGCTTTCCAATAAGGATTTCTGTAAGACCCCAACTTTTATGAATAAAGATGAATTTTCTATAATTATCATTTTTGAATGAATTTGATATAATGTTATAGTTGTGGGTAATATTTATAAATTTTGCAAAGTACGCAAGTTGTTATATAATATTCGATTGGTCGGGGAATATTCATTTTAACAGAGAATATTCGTACGATGGCACAATCATTGCTGGACCCCACAACGGAATTATTGTCGGATTAAAAAAATGACAAAAAATATTTTATGAAAATAACGGCGAAAGTTTTACCGTTAACTGTTGAAAAACCCATTGTTAAAAGTACAGGAATACGCGTGGTTGCATAGTAGCACACGGTATTGATTATTGATGCTTACGTGAGAAGTCATTCAGTTTTATTCAATTATTGTCGATATTTTATATATTATTAAATCAATAATTGAGATGAGAGAGTTATTAATATTATTATTTGCATTATTAACGATGACTAGAAGTTCTGCCAAGGAGAGGTTTGGTCACCTAATTGCGCGCCAATGGGGAGAAATCCTTATTGGAAAGCCCCCTCTTTCCTGGGAACGTCCTGGTCGATTAATAGTGTGAATAATAATAATAATAATGAAGTTTTGTTTTATTAGTATTATTAATGTAATAAAATAGAAAAACTTTTTATATAAAACAGAATACTTTTATAAAGTTATTCGTTTTATTAGGCTAATAGTAAAATCTTTTTATATAAAATAGAATACTTTTATAAAGTTATTCATTTTATTAGACAATAATTAGAATATATTATATTTTATTATGCATAGTGTTTGCATAAGGCTCGCATAGTATTTGCATAGTAAAATCTTTTTAAAAAGTTATTCGTTTTATTAGATTATAAATATAATATAATATATTATATTTTATTGTAAACTAATCTGGACCGCTCGCTTAAAGTAAATCGATCCGGACCGTTCATGGATTAATTCTTATTCAAATCCATTCTTCTATAAAAATAAGCTCATTCCTTCATTATTTCTTACGAATTCATTTGAAACTCTAGAGAGAAAAACTAGAGATAATTATTCATCTATCTTTGAGCGTATTTCTTTAGCGTTTAAGAAAGCTTTGAGCGTAGTGCAAGTTTCTTTAAGTATATCCCCGCCCCATCGCTTGAGTACTCTTCTTCTTTATAAGGTAAGGGTATTATTTCTTTGTATTCATGAAGAGAACTTTTGTTATTCCATTCTTTATTATTCATTGGAATAACTCAGTATCTGCTGGCTACCCTATACTTGGTGAAATTCTTACGTTATTCCATTATTTATTATTCTCATTGGAATAACTCAGATACGCTGTGCTACCCAATACTTGGTGAAATTCTTCCGTTATTCTATTATTTATTATTCTCACTGAATTACTGCCTACGCCAAGTACCGCATACATGGTGAAATTATGTTGTTATTCCATTCTTTATTATTCTCATTTGGAATATCCCATTCATGCGCTTTACTTGGGACTTGGTTAAAATCTTTATTATTACGTTAGAATATCATGTCTACATGCGTTTTACCCGGGACTGTTTCGTTATTTTTATTATTCATTGGAATAACTCGTCTCATGCCAAGTACCGCATGCATGGTGATTTCGTTGTTATTCCATTCTTTATTATTATTCATTGGAATATCCCGCTTGTGTGTATTATACGACTGGTTCTATTATTTATTATTCTATTGGAATAACCTGTCCATGCGAAGTACCGCATGCATGGTGATTTCTTTTGTTATTCCATTCTTTATTATACTCAGTTGATTAAAGTTTTGACTTTTATACTCCATGAAATTAGTGGAATATCCTTGATATTTGTGGTTCATCCAGTATCTTTTCATGAAAATATTCTTCTGAGCATTCTTGAATTTTAATTTACAAAGAAGTATCATGTTGACAATTTGGACGTTATTAGTTCCTGAATAAATTAATTCTTGAACTTGTTTTATTGAATTCTTATATCATTGTCATCATCCTTATATTTATATTTTGTTGAAAGTCATCTGTGGCCTGTAGTGCATAGATGGACTTGGTATGATTATGACCAGGGATTATTCGGTGCAATCATGACCGTAATGTTATAAATGATGTGGTAAAAGTCCTCATTGGCCCGTAATGCATTGATGGACAGTTGTTAGCATGATCATGACCATTGATGAATAAACGAATATCCTTGTCCCGTAGTGCATGGATAATTTGTGGTTGTGAGACTAATGAATATCCTTGGCCGTAGTGCAGGGATGATGTGGATTATTTATTAAGCTGAGTCCTAGCGATAAAAGTGATGAAAAACCTTTTAAATCATAAAAGATAGTAGATTTTATTCTCTACTTGACTCTTTTAATGGATTGCATGTTCCACTGCAGTTAAACTTGATGTCTATTGTATTTTATCATTTTAACATTGTTGAAGACTATTGATAATTTATTCTGCATTATCTTAGTCATAATATTTTTTACTGGGTTAGTTGAGCTCACCCTTTCTTTCACTGTTCTCTTCAGGAAATGAGAACGTAATTTGGACTAGTCGGGAAGCGGAGTGACGGTCCGAGATGATAGTATTAGTAGTCCTCACTATTCATTAAATAGTGTGTTAATAAATGTAATGAGGACTTATTTTGAGAGTGGATATTGTCTAGAAGACAATGTTTGTATTAAAACTCACAGCTCTCTTGTTGTATATTTAAGATTGTATTTATATTTTGTACTATGTATTTGGCGACTCAGAATAGGTGATGTATACCTATTTTGGGGGCGTCACAGTTGGTATCAAAGCTTAGGGATATGATCCTTGGCTAAGATGTGAGACAAGAACTAGGAGGGGAGAGACGGAGAATTCCTTCGCTAGTATGACCTACTTAAGTTTATTTGGTAATTAATTGGTCGGTTAGAGTATAAGGATAATATGTGATATGTTAATTAACCCTTGTTTTGTGACAGTATTTGAAAATGGCATTCGAGAATGTTGAGAACATCAATGGAGCACAGGAGACCGTTGAGTCTCCACGGATCAATAACCAGGACAATGTGCATCAGGAAGGCGATAATCCTCATGCAAACAACAACACTGACCAAATGATGAACGATGGAATATTCTGAGGCTTCATGCAATTCATGTAACATCAGGCGAGAGTGACTCTTATCCAAAATACAGGTGGAAACACTGGCAACTCTCGGACGGTCACCGCCAAACAGTTCAAGGAGCTAGGACCACCGAAATTTTTTAGAGAGCCAAAACCACTTAAGGCGGAGACGTGGATAAAACAGATCAACAAGATATTTGATGTCTTGGGATGCTCCGAGGAGCAAAAGGTTCCTTTGCCACCTTCATGTTCATGCAAGAGGCGAGCGCAGACATCGGTGGGAATCGTAAAGCGTACTCAACTCCGCCGCAGCATTGAAGATGTCTTGGGAGAAGTTCCAAGAACTGTTCAACGACAAGTAATTTCCCGAAAGTATTCGTCACATGAAAGAGGTAGAGTTCATTAAACTGGAGCAAAACAACATGACCGTGTCGCAGTACGAAGCCAAGTTTGCCGAGCTGTCCCAGTTTTCGTCCCATTTGGTTGATAATGACGAGAGAATGACGCGAATGTTTCTAAGAGATTTGAAACCCGAGATACGTCAATATCTTATCTCTCATAAACTGTGTTTGTATTCACATGTTGTTAATAGGGCTCAGTTATTGGAGCGCGATAATGAGTCAACCCAACCAAAAGAGAGCAGCCGGCAAAAGTGATAATACCAGTGATAACAGTCATCGAAGCGGTGACAATAAGCGTGGAGGGAATCAACATGCCAAAAATGGTAACCACTTAGGTGGTAATCATGGCCAGAGAAATAAGAATGGACATTTCAAGAAGAGGAGATTCAACAATGATGGAAAGACGGCAAAGATCAAAGATTTTGTTGTTAAGGAAGGAGAACGACCACCTATCATATGTTTCAAATACGGAGGGGATGGACACTGTAAGACCCCGAATTTTTTATAAATAAAATTGAATTTTCTCTATTTATTATCTTGAAATAATAAGGAGTTAATTTGATATAATACTTTGGTTATGGGTGAAATGTGCAAATTTTACAAAATAAACAAGTGGTTATAAAATATTCATTGTTATTTCGGGAATATTCGTTTGGTCGTGGAATATTCTTTTTTTGCAATCGGTAATATTAAATGATTTGCAGCTTGATCATTCGTGGGCCTCTCATAATGAATAACTGTCGGATGAAGAAAATGACAAGTTTGAGTTTTTATAAATAACGGCGGAGTTATTACCGTTAACACTGTTGGAATACCCGGTGGTTAAAATCTGAATACGCATGGTCGTTAGCGATGGCATTACCGTGCATTGTACACTATTTTTGAATTATTGATTTGTACGTAAGAAGGCACTACTCAATAATTGTTATAGTAATTACTTTTTAATATTTTATTTTATTGATTCAATAATTGCTGCGTTGATATTTTATATTATTGTTGTTTCAATAATTGTCACTGTACAGTATTTCCCATTATCAGATCAATAATTCATATTATTTGAATAATATTATTAGATAACATTATTGACAATGTCTAGAAAGTTATGTATAAGGAGAGGTTTGGTCACCTAATTGCGCGCCAGTAAGGAGAAATCCTTATTAGAAAGCCCCCTCTTTCCTGGGAACGGCCTAGTTGTCATAAAATTAATTCTGTAATATTATTTATGAATAATTAATTATTGATTTATATGATAAGGAAATATTTATTTGATGTGGATATAAATGATGGATTTATTTATTTTATGTGGTTATAATTGAAGGATTTAATGTTGAGGTATTTTATCAGTATGTTTGTCGGAATGGAGGTATTAAAAATCAAATCAGTATTTTTACGATATATTGCGTGAGTTATAATTTTTAATCTAACCGTTGGATCGTTGTGATTTTTGGATATGTGATACATATATAAGTTGAGTATATGTCCACAAATTTTGAACCGTTAAAATGAACGTATGATTTTTTATGAATTTTAAAAGGTGACTGATTTGAAAATTAGGTTTATAAATGATTTTGGTGGAAAATTTTAGAATTGAGTGGGCCCCACTTGTGGTTGGTGAAGAAATGTGCTGAATTTTATTTCAAATGTGGTGGGTGGCAATAGTAGCAGGTAAAGCCATCAGATAGAAGGTCGAAATGCCGCTGCCGTCAAGGTTAACATTTTCCTATAAATAGAGGTCTAAGTTAGAATTGAAAATCACACCAGAAACATAAGCTTTCTCTCTTTCTCTCTCTATATTATAGAGCGTATTTTGTGAGTACTTAGATACTTTGAGAGTTGTTGTTCAGTACAAGTTTCATTCAAAGATCACTTTCGACCTTTCATTCAAGAAATCTTGATTCTTTGAGGTAAGTGGATGTTATTTTCTTCTTAAATGATATTATTTTCTTCAATATCATTATGCCAAAATATTGGTTTTAAACTTTTAATCAAATTTGGAACTTTTTTGTTTGGGTTCTTATTCACGATACGATATTATTCATGTATACGACATTATTCACTTAAATCTAAAGACTATTCAAGAAAAATGAAATTTTCACTTTTTCGTCCCAGATGTCTTTTTATGGTTACTATCTTTGATTGTATCCATGTTTTGATCTTTATTTTGAATTCTACTTCACACTTGGTTATTATGGAGTATTATTGAATTTGGATAAACCAAAATATGAATCCCTAATATTTGTCCTTCATCTTCATGGATTCGTTCTAAAATATTTTTCATCATCCTCGATCCTTAATGGTGGTATTTGATGAATATCTTTGGCCCTGTAGTGCAAAGATGAATGATTACCTGATGAATATCTTTGGCCCGTAGTGCAAAGATGAACATGTGTTGAGATGAACATGACCAACTGGTGATACAAATGAATATCTTTGACCGGTAGTGCAAAGATGTATATTGATTGATGTTACAGGGATAAAATATTGATGATGGACTTTTAAATTCATAGATGATAGTAGATTTCATTATCTACTTAACTCTTCTAATGAATTGTTGTTTCCTCTGCAGTTGTTGATCTAAAACTTGTTGTCGATTATATTCTATCAGATTTTTCCCTATTGAAGACTAAGGATAATTTGTTGTATATTATCTTAGTCATAATATTCTTTATTGGGATAGTTGAGCTCACCATTTTCTTTTTTGTTCCATTTTTCTTCAGGAGGTGAGAATATAGCAGGATCTAGCCGGGGTATGGAATGATGATTCTAGAAAAATGTTTTAGCAGTCCTCACTATTTCTGTAAAATAGTGTATGAATAATTGTAAAGAGGACTTTATTTGAGTGTGGATATTGTCTAGAAGACAATATTTGTATTTAAACTCACAGTATTTGTGTTGTCGTATATTGCATGACAATTGTATTAATGATGTTGTAGTTATTTCTATACCATATATTTGACGACTCTGAATGGGTTGGATAGAATGGACCTATTTTGGGGGCGTCACAGTTGGTATCAGAGCTTAGGGATATGGTCTCTGGCGGAGATCGGGGAATAGAACTAGGAGGGGAGAGATGAGTAAATCCTTCGCTAGTGTGTCCTACCTAAGCTTATTTGTTGGTCGGTCATAATATAGGGATATTATGTGATATGTTAATTTGTTTAATTAACCCCTGTTTTATGGCAGTTTTTAAGAATGGTAGCTGAGAACGTTAACAATGGAGTCTATGAGACTGTGGAAATACCTTTAGTCACCAATCAGGAGAACGTGCAACAGGATGGCAATATTCCTCCTATAAACAACTCTACCGAACAAACGATGAATGATGGGATGTTTAGAAGCTTTTTACAGTTCATGCAAAATCAGACGAGGGAGACTCGTGTACAAAATACGGTGTGAAATGATAAGAACGCTGCTGCTCATCATAAATAAGCATGATTCAAGGAGTTGGGACCACCAGATTTTTGGGGAAAGCCCGATCCGATTAAGGAGGAAACGTGGGTTAAGCAAATGACCAAGATATTCGATGTCTTGGGCTGCACGGAGGAACAGAAGGTTCCATTCGCCACCTTTATGTTCCGTGGTGAGACAGATTACTGGTGGAAATTTGTGAAGCGTACCCAGCCAGCATCACTCAACATGTCTTGGGAAAGATTTCAAAAACTGTTCAATGACAAGTATTTTCCTGAAAGTATTCGTCATATGAAGGAGGTAGAGTTTATTGGACTGGAACAAAACAAATACGATTTGTCCCAAAGACGAGGCGAAGTTCGCGGAGTTATCTAGGTTTGCACCTCATTTGGTAGAAAATGAGGAACGTATGACGAGGATGTTTCTGAGAGGTCTGAAACCTGAGATTTGTCAATACCTTATCTCTCATAAATTTTGTTTGTATTCAGATGTTGTCAACAGGGCTCATTTATTAGAGTGAGATAGTGAGTATGTTCAACCAAGGGACAACAACCAGGGTCATACCAGTGACAGCAGTCATCGGAACGATGATAACCATCGTGGAGGAAATTATCATGCCAGAAATGGTAACTACTTCGGTGGTAATCATGGCCAAGATAATAGAAGAAATAATTCAAGTGGAAATTTCAAGAAGAGAAGATTTAACGATGACAGAAAAGGCGTACCAGCAGCAGACCAAAGAACAAATTCTAGGGGAGGAGAACTACCGCCGCAGCTTAGATGCTATAGATGCGGAGAAGAGGACATATAAGTCCAAACTATTCATGACCTTTCAAGGTATGTTTTAGTTGTGAAAAAATTTACCACATAGCTCAATTTTGTCTTATAAATAAATCAAGTCCAATGGGACGGTGGCACCAAAGCGCGGATCTGAGACAAAACAAAGTCGGCGGTTTTTCGGAAGAGCGTTTTGTCGTGGATCGCCCAAAATGAGAGGAACCCGAAACGAAGGTAGGTATCGCAAGTTAGTTAATTATAAATTCTTGCAAAATCTATATCTTATTAGATACCAGTTCTACCCATTCTTTTATCTCTACTGCTTGTGCTCAACGTTTAAACTTGACTCCGGAGAAATTAGACTTTGACTTATCTGTGGAGACTTCGTTAGGAGAAACTTTCGTTACATCCACTATTTATAAATCTTGTTTGATCCAAGTTGGCACCATCACATTACCTGTTGATCTTATCTCTTTAAAGATACTTGCTTTAGATGTAATTTTAGGGATTGATTGGTTAACTACTCATCATGCCAAAATTGATTGCTTTCGTAAGGTTATAAGTTTTCATATTCCTAAGCAACCTGTTATTCGAATTTAAGCAATCAAACAATTGAAGTCAAACACTGTCATATCAAGCATAAAGTCATTCGTTTATTGAAAAACGAATGTCAAGCTTTCTTAGCCATGTTATGGATTTAAATAAAAGTACGTCAGATTTGAATGATATTTCTGTTGTTAGTAAATCTCCAGACGTAAGCGTGATATTGAATTTTATATCGACTTTGAACCCGGTACAAAACCCATTTCTAAAATCTCATATTGAATGGCTCTTATTGAACTTCAGGAGTTAAAAACCCAAGTACAAGAGTTGGTACTCAAGCCTCTATCTGGTGACTTCCTTTGTGGAATGCACCAAAGCCAGACTCTCCGTAGGGGACTCTATATTTGTGTGGTGGTAAAACGATAGTGCCATTGTGACGTGCTATCCAAGATTAGGATATGAATCACAGTTGAGAGCAACCGAAGTCGATGACCGAAGTACGTAGCTTTCTGGGCTTAGCTGGTTATTATCGGAGATTTGTGGAAGGATTTTCTCGAATCGCTACTCCGTTAACTTAGCTGACTCGGAAAGATACAAAATTTGTATGGAGCAAGGAATGCGAGAAGATTTTCCAAGAACTCAAGAAGCGACTCATTTCGGCACCTATTCTGACCATACCATCCTGGAAAAGCAAACGTGGTAGCTGACGCATTGAGTAGAAGATCGTACGCGAGTACGAGTGCGATATTGTTGAACACAAAGACCTATTTTGTTTAATTTACAAACGATAGAGATAGAGTTAAAGACTCTAGGGACCCACATGATGATATACGAGTAGAATCGACTTTAATCGATAACGTTAAAACCGCTCAAGCTACAGACCTGGAGTTGATGAATATAAAGAAGAAGGTGCAAGAAGGCGATATTCTAGAAGTAAGAGTCGATGAAGAGAAGAAAGCTCAAACCTTCGATTTATTTGAAATCCTCGATCGAGTAGGAACTGTGGCCTATATACTCGCCTTAACGCTAAGTATACCGCGTGTTCATAACGTTTTTTACGTATCGATGTTACATAAATATGTGGATGACCCAATCCACATTATTGCGTTAGTACCAGACGAGATAGCCGAGGATTTAACGTACGAGGAGGTGCCTGTTAAGATCTTTGATAGAAAAGAGCATGTCCTACGCACAAAGAGTATACCACAAGTCAAGGTTTTGTGGAGGAACCATGCTATTGAGGAAATGACTTGGGAGTTGGAATCAGAAATGAAAGCGAGGTACCCTCACCTTTTCGAAACACCAGGTACGTACGTCAATTTTGAGGACGAAATTTCATAAGGAGGGGAGGTTGTAAGACCCCGAATTTTTTATAAATAAAATTGAATTTTCTCTATTTATTATCTTGAAATAATAAGGAGTTAATTTGATATAATACTTTGGTTATGGGTGAAATGTGCAAATTTTACAAAATAAGCAAGTGGTTATAAAATATTCATTGTTGTCGAGGAAAATTCGTTTGGTCGTGGAATATTCTTTTTGTCGGTAATATTCGTACGACGGCGCAGTCATTCGTGGGCCTCATAACAGAATAACTGTCGGATGAAGAAAACGATAAGTTTGAGTTTTTATAAATAACGGCAGAAGTTATTACCAATTAACATCGTTGAATACCGATTGGTTAAAATAAGAATACGCATGGTTGCATAAAGAAGACACTAAGATTGTCAGAGTATTTTTGAATTATTGATTCGCACGACGTAAGAAGAAGACATTACTCAATAATTATTACGATAATTACTTTTTAATATTTTATTTTATTGATTCAATAATTGCTGCATTGATATTTTATATTATTGTTGTTTCAATAATTGTCACTGTACAGTATTTCCTATTATCAGATCAATAATTCATATTATTTGAATAATATTATTAGATAACATTATTGGCAATGTCTAGAAAGTTCTATCTAAGGAGAGGTTTGGTCACCTAATTGCGCGCCAGTAAGGAGAAATTCTTATTTGAAAGCACCCTCTTTCCTGGGAACGGCCTGGTTGTCATAATTGTGATTCTGTAATATTATTTGTGAATAATTAATTATTGATTTATAAGATAAGAAAATATTTATTTGATGTGGATATAAATGATGGATTTATTTATTTTATGTGGTTATAATTGAAGGATTTAATGTTGAGGTGTTTTATCAAGATGTTTATTCGGAATGGAGGTATTAAAAATCAAATCAAAGATTTTTACGATATATTTCGTGAGTTATAATTTTTAATCTGACCGTTGGATCGTTGTGACTTTTGGATATGTTATACATATATAAGTTGAGTATATGTCCATAAATTTTTAACCGTTAAAAATGAACGTATGATTTTTTATGAATTTTAAGAGGTGACTGATTTGAAAATTAGGTTTATAAATGATTTTGGTGGAAAATTCTAGAATTGAGTGGGCCCCACTTGTGGTTGGTGAAGAAATGTGCTGAATTTTATTTCAAATGTGGTGGGTGGCAATAGTAGCAGGTAAAGCCATCAGATAGCAGGTCAAGTCTGCTTCGGCGTGCTAACATTTTCCTATAAATAGAGGGCTAAGTTAGAATTAAAAATCACACCAGAAAAATTTTCTCTCTTTCTCTCTCTATATTATCGAGCGTATTTTATGAGTGCTTAGATACTTTGAGAGTTCTTTGTTTCAAGATAAGTTTCATTCAAAGATCACTTCCGACCTTTCATTCCGAAGTACTGATTCTTTGAGGTAAGGGATGTTATTTTCTTCTTAAATGATATTATTTTCTTCAATATTATTATGCCGAAATATTGGTTTGAACTTTTAATCAAATTTGGAACTTTTGTGTTTCTGGGGTTACTTATTCACGATATTTACATTATTATTCACCAAAAATAAAATTTTCTCTTTTTCGTCCAGATGTCTTTTATGGTTACTATCTTTGATCAGATCCATATTTTGATCTTTATTTTGAATTCTACTTCACACTTGGTTATTATGGAGTATTATTGAATTTGGATAAACCGAAATACAAATCCCTAATATTTGTCCTTCCGCTTCTATCGATTCGTTCTTCTAAAATATTTTTCATCATCCTCAATCCTTAATGGTGGTACTTGATGAATATCTTTGGCCTGTAGTGCAAAGATGAATGATTACCTGATGAATATCTTTGGCCCGTAGTGCAAAGATAAACAGGTGTTGAGATAAACATGACCAACTGGTGATACAAATGAATATCTTTGGCCCGTAGTACAAAGATGTATATTGATTGATGTTACAGGGATAAAATATTGATGATGGACTTTTAAATTCATAGATGATAGTAGATTTCATTATCTACTTAACTCTTCTAATGAATTGTTGTTTCCGTTGCAGTTGTTGATCTAAAACTTGTTGTTAATTATATTCTATCAGATTTTTCCCTGTTAAAGACTAATGATAATTTGTTGTATATTATCATAGTCATAATTTTCTTTACTGGGCTAGTTGAGCTCACCTTTTTCCTTTTTGTTCCATTTTTCTTCGGGAGGTGAGAATATAGCAGGATCTAGCCGGGGTATGGAGTGATGGTTCTAGAAAGATATTTTAGCAGTCCTCACTATTTCTGTAAAATAGTGTATGAATAATTGTAATGAGGACTTTATTTGAGTGTGGATATTGTAGAGAAGACAATATTTGTATTTAAACTCACAGTATTTGTGTTGTCGTATATTGCACGACAATTATATTAATGATGTCGTAGTTGTTTCTATACCATGTATTTGGCAACTCAGAATGGGTTGGATAGAATGGTCACAGACACATCAGTCCAAATTGTGCGATGCCGTCCAAAGCATGTTATAATTGTGGAAGAGAAGGTCACCAAGCCCGATTTTGTCGTTCACCGAAGACAAGTTCAGCTAGGATGGAGGCACCAAAGGACGCCCCAGAAAAGTCAAAGCCAGTAGTGCAAGGGAGAGCATTTGTCGTGACCTCCCAGAAAGCAAGGAACCCAAATGAGGTCATCACAAGTAGCTTATCATAAACTCTAGCGAAGTATATACCTTATTTGATACTGATTCTACCCATTCCTTTATTTCTCCTACTTGCGCTCAACGTTTAAATTTGACTCCAGAGAAATTAGACTTTGACTTATCTGTTAAAACTCCGTTGGGAGAAACCTTCATTACATCCACTATTTATAAGTCTTGTTTGGTTCAAATTGGTACCCTCACATTACCTGTCGATCTTATTTCATTGAAAATACTTGCATTTGACGTAATTCTAGGGATTAATTGGTTAACTACTCATCATGCAAAAATTGATTGTTTTCTTAAGGTTGTTAGCTTTCATATTCCTAATCAACCTATTATGTGAATTCAAGCAACCAAACCATTAAAATCAATCATTGTCATTTCAAGCCATAAAGCTATTCGTTTATTGAAAAATGGATGTCAAGCTTTCTTAGCTCATGTCACGGATCTAAACAAAAATACGTCAGTTTTGAATGATATTTCTATTATTAATGAATTTCCGACGTATTCCCTAAAGAACTTCCCGCCTACCCCAGAGTGTGAAATTGAATTTTGTATCGACCTTGAACCCGCAGACAAAAACCCATTTCCAAAGCCCCATATCGAATGGCTCTATTGAACTTCGTGAGAGTTAAAGACCCAACTGCAGGAATTGTTAGACATTGGCTTTATTCGTCCCTAGTACTTCTCCTTGGGGTGCTCTGCATTCTATTCGTGAAGAAGAAAGATGGAAATATGCGACTTTGTATTGATTATCGGGAGTTGAATCATGTCACCATCAAAAATAGGTACCCATTGCCACGTATTGATGACCTGTTTGACCAGTTGCAAGGCGCCAAATTCTTTTCAAAAATTGATCTTCGTTCTGGATATCACCAATTGAATATTAGAACCGATGACATTCCAAAGACGGCTTTCAGAACTCAGTACGGGCATTATGAATTCCTAGTCATGTCTTTTGGATTGACTAATGTTCCTGCTACCTTCATGGACATGATGAACCGAGTATTCAAGGAATATTTGGATCACTTTGTGGTCGCCTTTATTGATGACATCCTTATTTATTCCAAAAACCATGAAGATCATGAGCAACACTTGAGGCTGATACTTCAAAAGCTTCGTGAATATAAGCTTTATGCCAAGTTGAAGAAATGCGAGTTCGCGGCGAGGAAGTAGCATCCCTTGGGCACGTGGTATCAAGTCATGGAATATCTGTTGACCCGGCAAAGATTGAAACCATGCAAAGCTGGGAACAACCTAAATCAGTGATCGAAGTACGTAGCATTCTCGGCTTAGCTGGTTATTATCGGAGATTCGTAGAAGGGTTTTCTCGAATCGCTACTCCATTAACTCAGCTAACTCGGAAAGATACAAAATTCGGTTGGAGTGAGGAATGTGAGAAGAGTTTTCAAGAACTCAAGAGAAGACTCATTTCAGCACCTGTTCTGACAATACCATCTGGCTCGGAAGGATTTGTCATCTACAGTGATGCTTCAGGCAAAGGGTTAAGATGTGTTCTCATGCAACATAGGAAAGTCATAGCCTATGCCTCTCGATAACTCAAAGAATATGAGAGGAATTATCCTACTCATGATCTAGAGTTGGCAGCTGTTGTCTTCGCACTTAAAATTTGGAGGCATTACTTGTATGGGGAGAAAGTGGAGATCTTTACGGATCATAAAAGCCTCAAATATTTCTTCACTCAAAAGGAACTCAACATGCGACAGTGACGTTGGCTTGAACTGTTGAAAGATTATGATCATACCATCCAATACCATCCTCGAAAAGTTTAACGTTAGAATGATTTAATGAGTAGAAAGAAGATCATATGCGGCACGAAAGTGCGATATTGTCAACGCAAAGGCCCATTTTGTACGACTTGCAAAGGATGGAGATAGAGATAAGAACTCCAGGGACCCAAGTGATGATGGCGAATATACGAGTAGAACCGACTTTAATCGATAAAGTTAAAGTTGCTCAAGTTACGCACTGAGACCTAAATTTGAAGCATATGAGGAGAAAAGTACAAGAAGGTCTTTATCAGGAAGCAAGAATCGATGAAGAAGGAATACTTCAAGTCAACTCCGGACTTTGTGTTCCTAACGAATTTCGATTTAAAGTATAAATCATGATGGAGGCGCACAACACACCGTTTGCAATCCATCCTAGGAGTACCAAAATGTATCATGATCTTCGACATACATTTTGGTGGGGCAATATGAAGAGGGAGATAGCGTTGTTTATTTCAAGGTGTTTAACTTGTCAACGAGTCAAGGCGGAGCATCAAGTACCAAAAGGTCCATTGCAACCACTTGAAATTCCAGAATGGAAGTGGGAGCACATTACCATGGATTTCTTTACTGGTCTTCCCAAGGTTTCTCAGGGTATAGATGCAATTTGGGTCATTGTTGATAGATTGACCAATTCTACTCATTTCTTACCTATACGAGAAACTTATACACCTGAACGTCTTGCTCGTATGTACATAAATGAGGTTGTAAGATTGCATGGTATGCCAGTATCCGTAGTTTCTGATCGAGACCTAAGATTCACTTCACGATTTTGGGTTAGTTTGCAAAAAGCTATGGGCACGGATTTACGATTTAGTTCGGCATATCATCCTCAAACGAATGGACAATCAGAGAGGACTATTCAAACTCTTGAAGATTTATTAAGACTCTGTGTCCTTGACTTCAAGGGAAGTTGGGACAAGTTCTTACCATTGGTGGAGTTTTCCTACAACAACAGTTATCAAGCAAGCATTGGCATGGCTCTATTCGAAGCGTTGTATGGAAGAAAGTGTCATTCTCCAGTATACTGGGATAAGGTGGGTGAAGCAACGTTGTTGGGACCGGAGTTGGTACGTATGACTACAGAAAAGATTCAAACGATCCGATAACGTATAAAAACCTCACAAGATCGACAAAAGAGTTATGCTAATCTTCATCGAAAGGACGTGAAATTCGATATTGGAGATCATGTGTTGTTACGTGTTGCTCCATGGAAAGGAGTTACGAGATTTGGAAAGAGAGGAAAGCTCAATCCTCGATTCATTGGCCCATTTTTAATCCTCGATCGAGTAGGGACTGTAGCCTATAGACTTGTTTTACCGCCAAGTATGTCTCGTGTTCATAACGTTTTTCATATATCCATGTTACGTAAATATGTTAAAGACCCGAACCACATTATTGAGTTAGAACCGGATGAAATAGCGAAAGATTTAACGTATGAAGAGGTTCCTGTTCAAATCTTGGATAATAATGAACATATTCTACGCTCCAAGATTATATCTCAAGTCAAAGTTTTATGGAGGAACCACGATATTGAGGAAATGACCTGGGAGTTAGAATCTAAAATGAAATAAAGGTATCCTTACCTCTTCGACATACTAGGTACGTACCCTAATTTCGAGGGTGAAATTTCATAAGAAGGGGAGATTGTAAGACCCCAACTTTTATGAATAAAGATGAATTTTCTATAATTATCATTTTTGAATGAATTTGATATAATGTTATAGTTGTGGGTAATATTTATAAATTTTGCAAAAGTACGCAAGTTGTTATATAATATTCGATTGGTCTGGGAATAGTCGTTTTAACCGGAATATTAAATATGACAAGACAATCATCAGTGGACCCTACAACGGAATTATTGTCGGATTAAGAAAATGATAAAAATATTTTATGAAAATAACGGCGGAATTTTTACCGTTAACTATTGAAACACCCAAGTGTTAAAAAGTGCGAGGAATACGCGTGGTTTCATAAGAAGACACCAGTATTGATTATTGATGCTTACGTGAGAAGTCATTCATTTTATTCAATTATTGTCGATATTTATATATTATTAAATCAATAATTGAGATGACTGAGTTATTAATATTATTATTTGCAATATTAACGATGTCTAGAAGTTCTGCCAAGGAGAGGTTTGGTCACCTAATTGCACGCCAATAGGGAAAAATCCTTATTGGAAAGCCCCCTCTTTCCTGGGAACGACCTAGCCGATTAATAGTGTGAATAATAATAATGATGATGAAGTTTTTGTTTTATTAGTATTATTAATGTAATAAAAGCGAGAAAAGCTTTTTATATAAAATGTAATACTTTTATAAAGTTATTCGTTTTATTAAAGCTAATAGTAAAATCTTTTTTTATATAAAACAAAATACTTTTATAAAGTTATTCGTTTTATTAGGCTAATAAGTAAAACCTTTATATATAAAAATGTAATACTTTTATAAAGTTATTCATTTTATTAGACAATAATTAGAATATATTATATTTTATTATGCATAGTATTTGTATAGTGCCTGCATAGTGTTTGTATAGTAAAATCTTTTTAAAAAGTTATTCGTTTTATTAGATTAGAAATAGAAAATATTATATTTTATTGTAAACCAATATGGACCGTCCGTTTAAAGTAAATCGATCTGGACCGTTCATGGATTAGTTACTTATTCGATCCATTCTTCTATAAATAAGCTCATTCCTTCATTATTTCTTATGAATTCATTGAAACTCTGAGAGAAAGCGTAGAGAGAATTATTCTTCTATCTTGAGCGTATTTCTTTAGCGTTTAAGAAAGCTTTGAGCGTAGTGCAAGTTTCTTCAAGTATATCCCGCCTCTACCGCTCGAGAGTACTCTTCTTTATAAGGTAAGGGGTATTATTTTTTTGTATTCATGAAGAGAACTTTTGTTATTCCATTCTTTATTATTCATTGGAATAACTCTGATACGCTGAGCTACCCTATACTTGGTGAAATTCTTCATTATTCCATTATTTATTATTCATTGGAATAACTCAGTATACGCTGGCTACCCAATACTTGGTGAAATTCTTTCATTATTCTATTATTTATTATTCTCTTTGGAATAACTTTGTCTATCACAATACCGCATACATGGTGAAATTATGTTGTTATTCCATTCTTTATTATTCATTGGATATCCACATGCATGCGTTTTTACGGACTTGGTTAAAATCTTTATTATTCTCGTTAGAATATCCTGCCTACATGCGCTTTTTACCTTTAACCGGTTTCGTTATTTATTATTCATTGGAATAACTGCCATACAAGCAAGCACCGCATGCATGGTGATTTTGTTGTTATTCTATTCTTTATTATTCTGTTGAATATCCTCACGCTTGGTGCGTATTACGCCCCGACTGGTTTCGTTATTTATTATTCATTGGAATAACTTGTCCCACAATGGCATACCGCATGCATGGTGATTTCTTTTGTTATTCCATTCTTTATTATACTCAGTTGGTTAAAGTTTTGACTTTTATACTTCATGAAATTAGTGGAATATCCTTGATATTTGCGCTTCATCCAGTATCTTTTCATGAAAATATTCTTCTAAGCATTCTTGAATTTTAATTTACAAAGAAGTATCATGTTGACAATTTGGACGTTATTAGTTCCTGAATAAATTAATTCTTGAACTTGTTTTATTGAATTCTTATATCATTGTCATCATCCTCATATTTATATTTTGTTGAAAGTCATCTGTGGCCTGTAGTGCATAGATGGACTTGGTATGATTATGACCAGGGATTATTCGATGTAATCATGACCATAATGTTACAAATGATGTGGTAAAAGTCCTCATTGGCCCGTAATGCATTGATGGACAGTTGTTGGCATGATCATGACCATTGATGAATACACGAATATCCTTGGCCCGTAGTGCATGGATAATTTATGGTTGTGATACTAATGAATATCCTTGGTCAGTAAAGTGGGGATGATGTGGATTATTTATTAAGCTGAGTCCCAGCGATAAAAGTGATGAAAACCTTTTAAATCATAAAAGATAGTAGATTTTATTCTCTACTTGACTCTTTTAATGGATTGTATGTTCCACCGCAGTTAAACTTGATGTCTATTGTATTTTATCGGTTTAACATTGTTGAAGACTAATAATAATTTATTCTCGCATTATCTTAGTCATAATATTTTTCATCGGGCTAGTTGAGCTCACCCTTTCTTTCACTATTCTCTTCGAAAATGAGAACATAAATTTTAACTAGTGGGAGAAGCGAGTGGCGGTCAGATGATGATAGTATTAGTAGTCCTCACTATTCTATTAAATAGTGTGTTAATAAACGTAATGATGACTTATTCTAAGAGTGGATATTGTCAGAAGACAATGTTTGTATTAAAACTCACAAACTCTTGTTTGTATATTTAAGATTGTATTTGTAGATTGTACCATATATTTGGCGACTCAGAATAGGTGATGTATACCTATTTTGGGGGCGTCACAATTTTTCCCTATTGGTGCGAAATTAGGTGACCAAACCTCTCATTGACAGAACTTTTAGACATTGTAAATATTGCAATTTAATAATATGAATAACTTTGTCGTCTCAATTATTGATTTAATAATATATAAAATATTATGCAGATTATACTGTCACAATAATTGAATCAATAATATGAGAGATATGATGTAGCAATTATTGTAGCAATAATTGAGTATAACTGAGTGACTTCTCACATAAGCATCAATAATCAATACCGTGTGCTACTATGCAACCTCGCGTATTTTACCACCGATTATTTTACTATGACAACTTGCTTACTTTGAAAAATTTTCAAATATGACCCTTAACTTTAAACTTTTATCAATTTAATTATTTACCAAAATAGAAAAATTGAATACTTTTATTTCATAAAATTTGGGGTCTCACAACCCAGGCAAAAATATCAGCATAACATCGAAGTAGTTCTATTAAGCTCGTCCGGAATGGTTCCGACAGACCTGAACATATCTTCACCGTCTTTTCCTTCTTCCCCAGAATCAGTTCGAACTCCTCAGTCTCTCCTACTGGCATGACTAACGGTTCTGAACTGCTTTCTGTAAAGGGCTCAATCTCAATAGTCATAGCCTGCTTTTGTTTACTGACTCCTACCTCCGAACCAATCACCGCGTTCCGTTAACATCTTCTAGCCAAATCCAGATCCCCAACCACTTCACCAATTCCATGTGACGTTAGGAATTTGATTTTAAAATGAGGAATAAATGTTACTACCTGAAGGGCAGTCAAGGTGGGTCTTCCCAATATGGCGTTGTAAGCTGAGTCTACATGCACAACATAAAATCTACACATAATTTCTACCTGTTGTGGAGCTGTTCCAAAGATAACTGGCACCTCAATAGTACCCGCCACCTTAACTAGATCATTGCTGAAGCCATATAACGGAGCCTCCTGTCTGATCTCCATCTTTCGCCCATCCAGATGCATCCTCTGATAAGCATGGGCATATAGAATATCCACAACAGACCCATTATCTATCATCATCCGTTTTATATCCACTGAACCCACTTATGTTGTAATTACCAGGGCTCCTTCATGGGGTTCAATGGGCTCCAAAGGGTAATCCTCATCAGTAAAGGAAATTACCATTCCTGGATACAGTTTGTCAGTCTTTGGAAGTGTACCCTCCACCGACATAACCGAATCCAAGTATCTACGTCTTTTCTTCCCGATCATCTTCCCAGTTATTCCCCCGGTAATAACATCAACGACGTGCCTAGCTGGCTGATTTGGAGCGGGTTGTGCAGGTTGAACTAGTTGAGCAGACTAAACATGCCTTCCATTCCTTTATTGTTCTCCTTGGTGCTCTCTCCCTGCCACATACTGAACCAACGCACCACTTTGAACATTCTTTTCAATTAACTCCTTTAAACTGCAACAATCATTCGTGTCATGACCAGACGTCTGGTGGTATTCACAATACTTGCAAGTATTACTAGATCCAGGTTTAATATTGTCACGAGGTGGTTCAAAGTAAGGTTAGTCTTTGATCCGGTCAAAATAGCAGCCCTGTCTGTATTCAATTGAGTGTATACCTTGTTCACCTTCTGGGTTGGAACAGGTGGACGATTTCCTCCTTGACGCCAATTATAGTTATATCTCTTAGAACTCCCTTCTGGATGATCATTATTCCCCCCGTTCTTCTTCTGATCGCCTTCAGCTTTATCCTTGTCTTTTAGCTTGTCCGAAGAAGGACGCTTAAAGCTATTCATAGCTTCTTCCACCACAATCTCAGCTTTATCGAAGGCTTCAGCTAAACTTTTCAGGTGGTGAAACATCAGCATCTTCACCAGCCTTTCTGACTTCACCAAGTCTAAACCAATCTGAAACAGCCCGACAGCTTAAAGATCATTGAGATCAGTTACTTGGCCGATAACTTCTCTGAATCGCTTCACATATTGGCCCAAAGACTCATTCGAATATTGTCGAACTTGAGCCAACGAACTAGTAGGCTTTCCTCTCCTCTTATTGCTCCCAAAGCGAGCATGGAATTTACCACATAAATCTATATATCCAAGACGAGATTGAATTTGAAGGCAGAGTTCCCATCCACTGCCTCGCATCCTTCCTGAGCGTCATCACAAACGTCTGACATTTGGCTGCATTCGAGAAATCGTAATAATCCATCAGCCTATCAAACGCCTGGCTATGATTATATGGATCACCTGAACCATCATAAATTTCCATATATGGAAGCTTTTTGGTAGAGTCAACTTACTCTTTAAGAATCACCGAAGAAAAAGGAGAAGCCTTTTTCCCCGAAGTATCTTTCACTTGTTGAACTTCGGCCAACTGTCTCCAAAGCTCTTTCAAATCCTTGATCAAAAACTCTACTCCTTCTGGTTGTGAGGAGACTTCTTTCTCCGGAGAGCTCTTCTTTTTTTGAGTAGATTGGCCCTTACCATCCGAACCCACAACTTTGGACGGACTTCCCTGATGACAAGTATCCACAGGGCGGGGTGCCCTCGTTGGATTCTCAGGAGTATGAACTAAGGCGGAGTGTCTTCTTTGTATTCTCAGGTGTGTATTCCCTGGACTTGCTCCTTCGTCTGCTTCTACCATGATCCCGAGAATCGATAGGGTGAGATGCCCTCTTCGGTCGCTTCTTGATCTTCTTCGATCCCGAGGGCGGCCTCGAGATATATGACCAGAATGAACAGGCTCATTTCCTCTTCTTGGTCTCCTTTCTATGGATTTGTTCTGCTCTTCGGATTGAGCATAACTTGACGCCTCATCTTTCATCTCCGCCATACGAACCATCTGTTCAGCAATTTCTTCCATTTGCTACAGAAAAACCTCTAAGGCTTTGTCATCTTCTTCGGACATCCTGGCCAACTTGGATGTTCTATCAGTCTGACCACCTCAGTATTGGGTTCTAGGAGGTGTGCCTTCTACCCTTCTACGACCGTGGTCAGGTCCTTTATCAGTAGTGAAAACTAATCTTCTTTTGGCATCACCATGGACTCTTCAATGAGAACCTTCTGAAATATCTTTTGAGGCGGTACTATCATGAACACTTTTTGAAGGACCCAACCGATCCTTGACAAAGATTCGTTGCACAGACGAACTTGCAGCCATCGGTTGTCCTTCGGCAGTAGCAGTCTTACTCTTCACCATAACTTCCGATGTAAAACAGTTAATCTTTGTGATTGAAATTCAAGAACACTAGAAAATAAAGCCCTCATTCTAGCGCCAATGTTAACGTCAAGATCTTTTCACGCGCCTCAATCACGTAAAAGTGCGTCCAATCTGCATGCAGTTCAATGTCAATACTGGAAGCTTCGACGGCTTGGACCGTTTGGGATAGCTTTCTGGCGTGAGAGTCAAGATCTGAGCAGATACAAGGATAACAGTGGAGGAATATAGCTCTAGTGTTTTGATAAAAAGAAATATCAGTTACCTTTAATTGTATTGTATCTGGTCCTCATATACTCTATCTCCGATTTTGCATGCCACCAACCCGTCTAGCACTATCCCACTGCAGGTAGCTTACCTGCTGATCCAATCACCATTTCCCTCCGCCGGCCGATTATGTCCAATCCTCATTAATGCATTGCAGGATAACAGTTAACTATTATCTTTGTCATCATCACCGGTCAAAGCCCAATTCAAACCATTATTCACTTAATGGTTAGGCCCAATGATCCGGCCCAGTACTTTCAGGACCCAATAGAAATAGCCCAATGGTTGAGCCCAAGGTGTATAAAATATCATGGCCCAACATATAACTTGGGTCTAGTACCTGATTAGTGATTGCAATACCAATTGTTAGTATTATCATATACATGCATATCTATAGACATCAGGTGTATGTCTAGAAATTAATTGTTATAATATATGTTATGATATTATGTAAGACTATTCGAAAATTTAAAATTTAAAATTTACAAGAATAATAATAATAATAATAATAATAATAATAATAAAATGAGTTTATCAATTAATTAAAGATGGAAGAATATTTTTACAAGTGTACTTATATTTATTATTATTTTGTTTAATTAGTTGAAACGAAAGGAATTTAACAAGTCAAATTTGGAATATAACTTTTTGGGGTGCTACATTACTTAATTCAGATACGGATTCCGTACTCTTTCAGAAAAATTCTTTTAATTTTAATTTATTCTTTTTGTTACTTGTGTAGAAATTTAATATTCTTTCTTATAATTATTCCTTGTCAAATTCATTATGATAGTTCATTTTGGTGTCGATATTTGGAATTTTTATTTGTACTCTTTAAACTAGTGTATCATGTCTAGAAATTATTTTGATATTTGTAAAAATGTACATGTAATATATTTTGGAGACTTGTGTTGATGATTTGTTTCGATTTAACATATACATATTAGAACCTCTTTGTTTTGATATTGTGTCGCATGTGTTATGACATAATATTTTTATTAGAATATATCGTAGGGTATACCTGAGTTATAACTACATGTGGGGTACCACATGCATATCCTCTTGGCACCGAGACATGACACCTCCCGTGGCGATGTAATCAGTCCACGCCGTCTCCGTTTTGTGCTCCAGTAAGAGTTGACCATTTGGTAATTTATTGTGGGAGGGGTATGAGTCGACTCTAGTTTTCTGTTATGTTCTGCGAATTTGTGATGTTTGTGCCGAACACGCATTCCAATTTGCATGCATCTGGATATGGCCGGTCTGATGTATGTTATGCATGTGTGGCATTATTTTGACTTGTCTGTGTGACAAGGTATATTTTTGTTTTATTTTGAGCTCGATATAAATAATACTCAGCCATTTGATTCAGCCTATTATTTCGTTGTATTAGTTTTATTCATTTCAGTTCAGTCCATTTAATTATTTAATTGAGTTAGTTATTTCGTTTCATTATTTTTGTACTCTATATTTGTATTGGGCATTTGGCTCATACTATGTTTTACTTGTGGTGGGTAATCAAGGGGGTCAAGGCAAGTGTGATGAGAGCTTCCTTCTTTCTAAGTGGTTTAAATATTTTGTTTAGACTTTGATATTTTGATTTATGTTATGGAGATAATTAGTTATTGGAGTTGTAATAAATATTTTAGATTATGACATTTAATGGTTATAAAACTATTTTTTTATAATTTTGAGTTTTGTTATAAATTTACTAGTTATGTTGTGTTTTGTGTATATCCTCTCTTTTTATTTCAGAGAAAGTGTTACACATCTCTTGATGAGTTTAAAATTAGAACCCTATTAAGTTTTAGTCATCTTAAATTGTCAATTTTTAGCTATTAAACATTATGAGAATTCTATCATTTATTAGATTTAATATACTTCAGAATACTTGCGAAATTATTATATTATCTTTTATTAATAAAGTTCTAGAAATAACAAAAGACAACTTACTATTTGTGAGCTATTTTTACCCAGATCGCTCTAATATTATCTTAACCGAATACATAGTAATGTTGAAATTGCATTACTCATTGTATTTCAATCTAGTTTTTAATGAATTAAACAAGAAATAAAATTTGAAAAATAATTTATTTGTTGACAAATGACGAACTTTAATTGTGATCAATGTAAAATTATAAACGATAAGATATATTAGAATAAAGTTCTTCATTTTTACGTATTTTAAACATATATATAAGTTGTTATTTATTATCAATATAAATTTCTCTGTACGAGACTAGGAGTCGTACATTAGGATGACTACGACAACTATCAAGTACAGACCAACTCCATACATCAAAATAACCGATTATCACCATATTATGGTTGTCTCTTTCTTATTACTCCCTCCGTTTTACTGTATGATTTTTTTTACATATTTAATTCATTGAAATTCAAATTCTAAAACTTAAAATTAATATAAATTTATTTGATTCTTATTAATACTAGTGTTCGTTTGGCGAGATTGTGCAGGATAATGTGATGAAATAAAATAATTTTTAAAATATGTTTCAGATTATGTAATGGGTGGAACTATTTAAATAAATACTTATATATTAATAATATATTTAATCAAATTTAATAATTAGATTTTGACAATAATTAAGACGGTAAAATGAGCGAGGCAAGACTAAGGTAATCGTAATACTACCAAATCAGGGAAAGAACCAATCAGAGATGCTCCAGCAAACAAAATGAAAAATCTAGAAGATACTTATAATACAAACTTCCCAAGGAACAGAAGCTACCAAGCTTTTGATTAGTTCTTTGATTTTCCAGCTGATTTTTTTGCAACAGACGAAGTATCCTGATCAACTTCCTTGCGAGATGCTTCCCACAGTCGTTGCTCAATATTCAATTTCCTTAGCTCCATAAGCCCTTGCTCAACTACAACGACATAAATCAACATTGGCTTCTGACCAAGATGTGTACAAACAAAAATGAGAATGAAGATGCCGCACCCTTTTGTTAAAATTCTCTAGACTACACGTGATTGCTACAACAAGCAACACCTTACAGGATTGTTCTTAATAGTTTACGCATGGAACTGGATTTTCCACAGCACTAGTATGCATGGACTTACCTATCTCAGTTGGTCATGCTTATCAATTAGTCGACTTTTACAGCAAAAAAAAAAGGCTATTTATTAGCTATATAAATAAGTACTGGGAATATGGATTCATGCAACAGACCTCAACTCAAGGATATAAAAATTAAAGGTGGTCGAGTTGAAAGAGTTAACTATGCAAATATAAATGTTCTTGTAAAATTGCAATATTGGGAAACTTAGAAACCGTCAAATATTCGTCTTTCATTATGAATCTTGAAAACCTATTGGAAAAAATAAAATAAAAATCGAAGGTTCACTTTTCCATTTTATTTGTCAAGTCCCTACGCTAACAACAACTTGAAACTTTGAACTACATGTAAAGCTCGCCTATAATTTGCTGATTTGTAGATGAGAAAATAAAGTCTTTTCTTCTCTCAAACCTTCTTTTTCATCAGTCCCCCACCACTCTGTAAACTTAAAATAACAACTACCTTTTTCCAAATAAACAAGGGACAACTGATTTGACATGGATCAATGGACACGCACACACGCACACACAGAGGGAGGGGTATTAGGACCTTAATTTCTCTGGAGATGTCACCTACTAACCTTCTTTTTCTTCTCTATCATTTTTTGTCAAAGTAGGAAGAAAAAAAACAGCTTATGTTGCTGAAATGGTAACTGGAAACCTAAGTTGCTGAACTAAGACATGTCAACAACTTTGGCCAAGTTTTTATTCTTCCAATTTTATCCAACTTGCCGGAATAATCACCAAACATCAATTATTAATCATGAAGCAGGGATGTAATTAATAATAATTACCATCAACAGCATCATGTGAAGTTGGCGACTGCCCACTACGGCTAATCCAGAATTGTAGTCGTTTCTTGGCGATATCCTCCTCTATATGATGGGCTTTGGCTCTTCTCCAATAATATGTAAGCCATGCCTGTGTGCGATGTAGAATTTATATTAGAGTATTTGAGAATACGAAGTGATACATTAAGTGCATTTGTAAGTTGTAAGTAACACCTTATATCACACATTAGGAAGATTATTAAATGTCATGTTGGCCCATGTATTCTTACCCTGTGGGCAAACTCTACAAAGCTTGTCGGATGAATAAAGATGAAAAAGGAAAAATATTAAAAAGTTAAAAGGTCCCAGGATATCTCAGAAAGAAACAAGGCTCTTAAGTAACAAGTTACCTTGCCAATAAGGCATGATGACTGTAGATTGTCTGAATCTATTTCAGTTCAGAGGTTGGAGAAGCTCGCAGAACTGAGGTAATTACCTACATGAGTGTATGAAGTGGGTACCAAATGGAAGTGATAATAAATTATAAGATTTTTATTTCTCATTGTTTGGTTAAGAATTTAGTACAAGGCTTTACAATTAGCAGCATATTTATAGGTGGGATAATTTGGCTTTACTAGATTATTTGGTTAAAGACTTTGGTTTGAGGTCTTACAAGTAGTTGCTGCTACTGCTGCTTCCCTTTTTTTTTTAATAAAACACGAAGTTGCTTGTTTATAATGGAGTAAATTTTAACTCAACTCATCTTAACATTGCCTTTTATAAAAACTAGTTGAGGTAGGCTGAAAATGAATCCCATATGTAAACTTAAATGGGTGTGAATGAAATCAAGATACATGATACTTAGAAATCAAAACTGTAGCAAACAACTTTGTGTTGAGACTGATATGCAACATCTCACTAAGAAATAAAAGCCAGACCTCTTTGAAAAGAACATCCTCAGACTCCTCCGGACTCAATTCTGCAAGAAAACATATGAATCTTGTCATGATCAGACATAACAGATTCATCCAAAATGCATCACAGAGAATCAGGGGAAGATCTATAGCTTAGATAGCTGGCAACTGCAATAGCTGGACATATATATAATAATATTTTTTGGAAAGTATGTAGTAATGTTCTCTTGCAATAACTACTTGTTTTGTCTAAAAATATAATATCATTATTGAATTTTTGAAATCAATTGGAGATATTTTCAAACTCAAAATTGACATGGATTCATAAAATTTTAGTCAACATAAAAATAAATATTGTAAATTATTTAAAAAGTATTACTACTTGTGAGAGTTATTGTTTCGTAATCGTTAATAAATCATATTAATTTTAAGTTTTAAAATATTTTAAATTGATTTTCAAAAGTCAATGATCTTATAATTCGGAACAGAGGGAATATACTCCATCCGTCCCAGAATAAAAGTCTTTATTACTATTTTAGGTAGTCCCAAGTTAAATGTCTACTTACCTTAAATGATCTATTTTTTACAATAATTTACCTATAAACTCTTATTATTAATTGTTATATTTCTATTCTCTATGCATATTTATGGAACATCACTAATAATGTGCAGAAAAATATGCAATTAAATGAGAATTTAAATATGGACAATTTTGTCATTTTATTATCTTTCTTAATATGCGCAAAAAGTCAACCAGCATTTTTATCATGGAACGGAGGGAGTATAATTTAAGTCGAGTCAAGTGTTACTTTCAAACCATTCAATTTTAGCTTGAGTAGATGAATAAAGTACTGGAATAGTTTGCTAGAGCGGAACTACCACAGGAAATCCCGCTCCCTTGCAAGCTAACAATCGCAATTTCTACACCATTTGAATAGAGCTTCCTTATCGCTAAACCACTTCATTCTTATGCTCGAAACCTCCCTAGCTATCTAGCTCCCGCCTATTTAGCATCTCCAGGAGAATAAAGAATTAACCCTTCCGTCATCCATTGTTTCAATCCCCGTCAGTCCTGACCTAGGATCCAATAAATCGGGAATAGTACCTAACAAACAGGCTCAGTGTCCTAATCCTTTTCACTCTCTTATTGCTATACTTGACAGGGAATGAACGGGTTCACACGATTTTGCTTCTGTTTATTATAATTTATTTATTTTACTGTATAGTAGTCCGTCCATCTATAAGAAGAGTTTTAATTGACATTTTGAAGTTAAACTGAAAATCTTCATAAAAAGTTTATTTTCACCTTTTGAGAAGTCAATTAGAGAAAACTAAAATTTAAAATTGATATAATTCATCTAATTTCTAATTAATAAATTTACTACAATTGTAAAGTATGCAAAATATACTAATAATTACAAATTTCTTACTTCTACATGGGACATTACGTAATATTCCGAAGAAATGAAGACCCCAAAAATATTATTGTTAACGATATATTCTATTTTGAATGTGATATAATCAAGCTAATTATAATTTAAAAAAACTGTTTTATATATATATATATATATATATATATATATATATATATATATATATTATCTTTTCACAAATTTTGTTTTCAATATATATTGCCATAGCTGACCAGAATTTCTGGATCCACCCCTGCAAAGAATGCCATCTGATTACCTTATTTGTCACCAACCACTGTCGAAATAGAATTTTCTAAGGGCAAAACTTTTCAACAAGGAAAATTTCTTAAGGGTTATCCTTTCCTATTTCACCTTAACTAGATGAAAGTGCTAACTTTCACAAAACTTAGTAATCGCATAATTTTACTGCAAAAATGCAGAACAAAACTCAACAAGTGAAAATTGATAAACAAATTCAAAACTTACCAAATGCATCCATGAACTTTGTATCACCAGGTGACTTGATATCTGCTTAGAAAATGAGTTTTGGAAAAAGAGAAAGAAGGATGAGTAAATAATATACGAATAATGGCAAGCAGAGGCCACCTCCAAGCCACAATTTATAGGTAGTAAATTTGTGCCTAAAACATACGTATTAATTTAGAAGCCAATTCATTGCAGCTGAAAGAACATGAAGCTATCACCAATACAATAGTGCATTTTGAGCAAATAATCATGTCCCATCATATACCAACTCCTTGAATTTGGTTCAGCAGATGGGATGAAAAAATATACAACACAGAATTCACAAGCAGAAATTTAATAATAAAATTACCAAAGCTTGATTCTGTAATAATTTTTGCCAAATAATTTGATACTACATGCATCTAGTCTGTTTGAGTTTACAGAGTAGGGTAGATAATGCCACTAGCTTCTCACTATCCTCATCACTCGACAATGTTTTAATTAATTAGACACTTCATATTTCAATGTAGATAGTTGCCATAGTATATTGGCATTGTGAAGAAACTGGGTCCCATAAATCCACATTTAATAAGAACAAAAAAAGGAATTTTGTAAATTATTGAAAATTACTCCCCTCGTCCTACTTCATCAGACAAAAACTTTTAATGTTTTTCTTAATGGATTTTGAGACAGTCCAAAAACATATGTATACACTATTTGTATATTTTCAATATATTTGCATACACATTTTCAGATATATTATGTTTTTTGGGTAGGTCTTAATATCCATGCCAAAAAAAGTACCCAAAAGTTTTGTCTTATATAGTGGGCGGAGGAATAGTTGTCAAATCTTAAATTGTATTGTGTATCGAAGACTCCCATATCGTGTTTCATGTATCGTATCGTGAATCGTATCATACGATACGGAAATGAAAAATGTGATAATATATATATTTAAACATATAAAACAAACAATTTGTTGGACAATTAGGCATATTAGTTTGACCATATATAAAAGTAGTCAAGTAAATATTATTATAGACTAAAAATAAACTTTACAGTTAGATAGTAGTCAAAATACTCTAAATTGATTTATTAGATATTAGTATTATTTTATCTAAATTGATTTATTAGATATTAGTATTATTTTAGTAATCTTTATAGAGTAACAAGAGAAAATTTAGATTCACCTTTTATCTATAAAACAAAAGAAAATAATTCAAAATAACAAGTGAAGATTTATGTATCTACTTATAGAAAGTGACGTGAGAAAAATAGAGTGACATTCTAAAGAAGATATAAACTCTAAAAAGTAATTAAAAGCTCATCAAGCTATATATAATATGTTTATACTAAAAAAACCTCTTCATTTGAAATGGTAGAGGCTTAAAAGCTTTGTTTTTACTCGTTGGTTCTACATAAAAAAAATTCAAGTCGATTGTTAACTTTAAAAAGTATTGTGTTTTTTTTCGTTTCGTAAGAATCGTATATTCGTAACTGAATCGTAGAATACGATGTCATTATAGATTCACTATGTGATACGTATCAAATTATCTACATATCGTATCGTACGATAGGTATCGCGTATCATAAGATTCTGACAACTATTGTAGAATAATTTAAACAAAGAGAAAGACGGGAAATCGAAACTTGGGGATATGATGGGAAAGCCTTCTAAAAACCAGAGGCAGCAACTCAACTATTTCTTACAAAGAAAAAATCAAACAGAATATCTAGAGGCTGTTAATCTGGAAACCAGTCACCATCAATTTTGGCAGAAGGAAATTCAGTCACGTAAAGGCATTTACCAACTAAAGTTATGCATATAACAAATCCTTGCAATATAGACAGGTGTATGGGATATATATGATTTTCCAGTGTCTAGTTTGTAGGAAGCATCGTTAACATCAAAAACAGGATAATTGAGATTCATCACAAGTTTCATAAATCATGGGTCCTTCAAAGATGTAATTTATTGATTACAACAGGCATCAATAAAAAATCAATCCAGTCCTGTTGCAACATATACAAAACAAACCTGAGATAGATTGTCGAACAGAGTAAGGCCGTCGCTGTTGGGCTAACGCAAGCACAATGCCATCCTCAACCTTTTACACAACAATCAGAAAATATAATGACAAAACTTTCATATAAACAAATACTAAAATCAACACAAAAGCACACCTGCGGCAAAAAGACGTAATAAAGAAGACTATGGGACAATTCACAATACCGTAGCGAGTGCCTCCACTTTAACAGTCAAGATTAACAGATGTACAAAATATGAAAGAGAAATACGTGTAATGGGTTTTATCTTAAAACTTGGACAAGACCTTCAAGGAAGCCAGCTCCTTCAATCCCATTTCAACTGAAAGCATACTTTCAATATTTCCTTCTCCAGTTAGATCACTTAAGTCCTGGATAAGTTCACTCCTCCACTCTGGATTGTCATCCCCTGTTCAATGTTGTAGGCATAGAGGGTTCAGAATGATAAATATATATGATAAAATCATACTTCCATAATACAAATTCTGAGATAGACTTTTGCTGTAGTGTGAATAACAAAAGAGTATCAACATCTTCAAATAACCGTTACTAGCCTTTTTCCCAGCACTCCTCCTTAGCCTTCTGTCCAGCAGAAATGACAACTTCAAAAGGAAGAGGTGCTAATGATGACCAATACTCGTGTTTAGATGCTGCAATATCTGAGCAGATGCCTAGAAAAGAAAGATATGGCCTCAATAGAATCAATTCACATACTGGATGTGAGGAAATCAACTCAGAAGCAAATATGTTTCATCAAGAAAAAAAAAATCTACTAGAAGAAAACATATCCTCAGAAACAAAGACACCTAAACAAAACACAGAGCTGCGCCGAAAACAAAAACTAGAGTATATGGACTCAAGTGTAGGTTTGATAGCAAATTTATAAAGTTTCAGGGTATTTTAAGTGGATGACATATCTAGACAATAGACAGAAACTTTTGCTGGGGAGTGGGGCACTGGAAAGACCAAAAGAGAACGAAGAAAATTTGGACATTTTGACATTGGAAATGAGCTTCATCAGGTCAGATAAATACCAAAAGGGTTAATCCATGCATCAGTTCATGCACCTTCTGTCCACCATTTGGGATAAAATGAACTCAACCCATAAAACAAAAAATTCCTAAATCCCACTTGCTGGGAATCTCGCGATTGCCTAAAGGAACAAAGAGAATTAGAAGAGATGAAAACTCCTCTGTGAAAACAAACAATTTAGTTCTCTCTGTGACGAATGCAATAATATTGCAATATGAAGATTACCATGCCATGCAGCTAAAGCCCAGTAGCGTGCAAGCCAACACCGCTTAAGAACAACTTCCTCCTACAAAGTAAATAGCATAAACAATTAAGTTATGTGTGAGAAAACTACCCTTTATGCATAAATATAAATGTATACCATCTCATGGTGAGTTAAGACCATCCTTTGTGTCATTAGATGAAGACCTTTAACTTCAGATGCCATTCCCTGAAACTGGTCTATAGCAGCAGCAGACTCATCTTTCACTTTCTGATTCAAGTAAATACCAAAGCATCATCTAATGAAAAGGCAGCATCAGCAATTATCTTATTCACTAATTACAGTAAATAAAACATACTCCTCTATTTCCCAATTTGACTATTGTATTCATTTACTTCTTGTCGGAGTTTAGCATTACTGGGAAATGATGTAGGTTGCATGTCTTGGCGGCGCAGTTTGTTTCATACCTTGTTGAAACTTTGTTTGTACAGTGACGTCACCCCTTGGTGCCTCTTTCAATGGATCATTTTATTTTATTGTAATTTAAAAAATACTGCTTCTATTTCATAACAAGTTTCACTTTATTTTGGAGCATTTCTGGCACGAATTTCAAGAGAGAGAAAAAATATGCATTACATGTTTAAATAAGTTCGCTATAGTTGAAAATATAACATACAAATATGTTGAGAACAAAAAATATATATTAAAAATAATTCATAAATATGTTTCAAAAAAATGTAACCACCAACGGGAAATGGAGGGGTACTTAGAAGTTACCACATAAAAATGTTTGGATAATGCTAGAGGTCTCAAATTTGGGGTCTTAAATGTGTCCCAAATTCACATGTAATCGTTGCATTGGTGTCCTTAGGACTCGCCAAGATATTGCACAACAAATGTAATGATTGAATGTGCATTTGAGATCCCTAGCACTAACCCAAATATTTAGCAAATTTATGATATCATAATATAGGCACACAAATAGACAAATACATTACCTTAAGTTCTGACTGGAGGGACACAATTTCAACATCTATGCCATCTTTTGCTTGTTTTGCTTCTTTCAGTGCAGCCTGTGAAAGCGAAAGTGAAAGTTTAAGGCTTTCATGTAAAGTCAATAGGAGAGAGGGTAAAAGTGCACCATGTCACAGGAGAAGATATGACAATCTAATATTCAAATTTATTCCAAAATTACAAGCAAATTATTTATAAATAAGAATTTCCTCTCATATCAATATCATGACCTTAGTACTAGACATGCTTATCTCACTTAAAACCATAAGAAAACAGATTACCTCTCTTTGACGCAATGCAGCTTCCTTTCTGTACAAGAATAATATGGCATTTCATAATTAGGAGAGAAAATAAACAGACTAAATTTAAGGATTTGACATAAAGGGACGAACACATTTATTAACTGTAATCACCTGCTCAACAATTTAGCTTCCAGAGATACTCCATCACCAAGAGCAGCAACCTGCCAATTTGCGACAATTATTGAACATCTTGTGAAGACATGTTTAAGAAATACAGCTGGCTGTAATAAAACAAAAAAATTAATTTGTAGAAATATATTCCGTCCCTTTTTATCTAGGCCTTTCAATCTTACCTTGGACGGTGCACTAGATGGAATAGTGCTCCAATCTAGCGCTAGTCATGGATCACCCCCCCCATATATATACATTTACCCTATGAAGCATGGACACCTCCCGAAGGCCTCCGAGTCGGTGTTAGGACCATGTCAGACACTCGGACAATGACATGCCTTGACACGTCCCCATAATTGTTCTTATTTTTTTAAAATTATTTAGATGCCAGACACAACTGGACAGACCAATGGACACGCCATGAACACTTGTGGGGCCAAATTGAAAAAAGAAATGTTTCAGGTAACAATTTGGTACTACATGTAACCCGATTAACATTTTGTAATTAATAGTACAATATCATTACATATTATTGACTATAATTTGTAAATGAACAACCTATATTTGTTTATTGTAGAAATACATGTATATTTATTATATATATATATATATATATATATATATATATATATATATATAATTAAACATATCCCCCAAACTATTGTATCCTGATTTTTTGGGAAAATGTCGCGTCACATGTCATGTCGCGTCCATGCCCCATGTCCTTATCGATGCTTCATATGTTTTACTCCCTAATATTAGGAAGTTTTAGCAGGGGGTTTGTTAGGAAGGATGAGTAGAAATCTTCACCATGAAGTTTATATGCCCTCCTCTCTAAGTTTATATGGCCATTTCTTTTGGTGTTTTCGGCACGTAACGTGATGAAAACATAATTATGTATTATACATTTATTTTTAGTTCAGTTGAATATATAATACATAAAAATATAGCAAATTAAAAAAATGAAAAATAATGTTTAAATATATTTTTAACACATCTTGAAATTCGCATCGAGAAACACCAAAAAGAGGTGGGTCACAGAAACTTGTTCGGGAACCATATTCCCACAAAAAGCACAAAATTCAACTAATTCTTCAATTGGCAAGTCCTTTTTTTTAGAGTACAATGCAAAAAGAAACATTTGTGGTTTATACCAATTTCCACTTCACCTTTTAAAGAAACTACAACTTCGCTACTTGTGGTTTGACATCTAGTTCCATGACAATTTTGGCCTAACACCATTTCTTCTAGTGGGTATATACTACTCTAACATTCGTAGCATTTTCTTCATTTTACCAAAAAAAAAAAATGAAGTTATAAAAGGATTGAAATCAACCCTCTCCTTAGCCATCATCTTCAACCTCAAATCAACTCAAACAAACCCTAACTATCCAAAACAAGTTCGAATTGCTTTTGTATTTCTTCCTTGTAATAAATGGATTTACTCAAGTTCAATCACCAATGATTGCTCAGAAAGACAGTAGCGCATAAACCCAAGAAGTTCAAGTTAAAACATCCTAATTAACCACATGTTTTAAATGCAATATCACTCTAGCTCCTTACCAGTGCAAGGAGTAATAGGACACATGGCATAAATAGTGGCGGCAACTAGTTCAATTGGCAAGAAACTAGAAAAATTGATGATTAACAGTGGAGGGCAGCCAATGATGTCCGCAACCATTGGGCGGTCAAAACTTGCAACATTTCTCGAAAAAATTAAGAACTAACTAAAGAGTTTGTGTGAAAATTTGTGTTTGGGCGTTAAAAGTACAAAAGTTGTATCAAAGTTCAAAAGTTATCCGCCACCACAAAGTTTTGCTCCATTCTCCTACTCGCCTCCTGATCTTCTCTCACGAGTGTTCTCCTTCTTCAATTTTGTGATCTAGTTTCTTAAATTTAATGATTTGGGTTTTATTTATCATTTTATTATCACTTTTACATTATCTTTAATGAAATAAAATTGCTAATTAGCTAGTTTAATTAAAAAAAATTGGTCAATTAGTATGTTAGTGGCTAATTACTTAGATTAATTATTTTATTTGGGTTAGTTAGTATTTTATTTATTTATTTAGGTTAATTAGTAAGATTAATTATTTTATTTTGATTAATTATTAGGTTAATTATTCTATTTGGGTTCACTAGTAAGGGGTATGCTCTGTTAAATTTAAGGGAGACTTAAGGATACTATTGTCATTAGAACATTCCCTGTAACTTCACTCGCTTTTTGACGAGTGAAATCTACTTGTTGTTAAATTGGATGGAAATGAGGTAACTTGGAGCTTGATGCCAAGCCATAGTTGGTGAAGTTGTAGTTTTCGGATCACAGGTGGTGAAGCGAAATCGGTGTTAACCATATGTGATTTTCTGCATTGTACTCTTTTTATAAGAATAATTCTTTTAATTCTCAAGTACCTGTCAAAGTATCATCTTTTAGACATCAAAAGAATTATAAGCATGGAGTCAAACATATAAAAGTAACTAAGAAACAATATTTGCACAAGTCGGTGAACCCTCTTACATTGCAGAGCTTAGTGTTGTTTCCATAAAAAGCATTCCAAAGCTCTTTGCAAAATATAAATAAAATTACCTGCTTTTCAAGCTCCTTAACTCTAGCTTCTGCATCTTCACAACTCTCCTCCTCTATTCTGAGCTGTAAAACATATTCCAAACTAATGTCATTCCCTACATAAAGTCTATAGACAGTATTTTATGGCTGTAATGGAGGGCTGAGAGAAAATCAAGAAATTAACATTCACCTTCTCAAGGATAATCTCATTTTCTTCTTGAAGCATATCAAGCTGCATAATGATCAGACATTAGCTTGACAGAATATTCAAGCATAGGAAAACATAATGTCCTATTAATTTTGTGAAAATTAAAAATCAAGATACGCATGCAGATGTTTGTAGCATAGTCAGAAAGACGAAGGAACGAACTTGATGCATCTAGTTAACTACAAGTAGTCAACATACTTCATCACGGAGTGCAGAAGCGTCCCGGTGATCGCCTATATATTTCAAGTTTATTTTCCCCATATCCGATGAGAACCTGCAAATTACACTTTTAATCATGCTAAATTATCACAAAGGTTTAACTATATCAATGCCCCCTCATCCAACAATTAGAGAACAGACTCGGTATTATTATTTTTTAATTGCTAAATACAGACTCAGTATTGCTCAAGCATCACTATGCATTTGATATAGGCCAATGCTACGCATCTCTCTCTCTCACACACACACACATTGACATACAGATTTGCTTGCAAACTGAGCACACATGTACACATTCAACCTTTTCATATAATGCCAAATTGTTTCAAATCTGCCCAACAGTCATGAACTATGGCTTCTCAATAATGGCATTTTATTGGTGCTTCACATGCTACAAAGCAATCATGCTCTACTAGTTGCAACAATGATATACGAGGAGCAAAGCCAAAAATAATAAAGGTTTCAAATTTTGTTTTCTAGGAAATTAGCAACTAATGATAAAATCAAAATGCAAAAGGATAGGAGCTTGTTTACCTTTTATCTCTGTGCTTAATGGTAGGAGGATCAATCAGTGGTAAGGATACTGCCGTCCTCAATGATGTTTTGCTAGGTGGTACAGATGGCATTGGGCGAATTGACATTGATGGCCTTCCAGTAGATGTTGAGCGAACTGACAAAGTTTCCTCTACAAAGTTCCGAGCTAACTAAATAAAATATGAACCAATTATCTTTTTAAATTTAAGCCATGACAACACCCTAAAACTCCCAATGCACATACAAAAAATATCATGAACCAGTGTGTGTATGTAGATCTATTAATACTACAAATAGAAGCTTACATGCACTTTCTCGTGATGTATAAACATTTGCAATGACTATCTAGACAGAAGATAATCAAACATTATACTTCCACATTATGATTTACTGCATTCATGTCACATCTCACTAAATATTTTCCAGGTTCAGCACAACACATATCCAAGGTTACATCTGTTTGTACAGAGTGTTTAAAGGGATTATAGACCCATGGATTTCAATCACAGGATTGTTAATCCTCTGTAATGATTTAAACAGGATCCGGTTACCATGAAGTTAACTTCATGGTAAGTTGATCAATTGAGCTTACACACAGAGAGATCACTTCCCGGCCTGCGTGTCGACACTGTATTGTTCAATTGACCAAAGTTAACTTCATGTTAACCACTCCCATTTAAACAGTAGTGTGTAAGTTTTTTTACAGGGAATTATTTATGGGATGACTGAGATGGAGATATTTTTGTCCTTATATTTTTAATCTCAAGTAGTGTTCAATGAGCCATTATATAATGCCACTGGGGACTTGGCATTTAAGGGTACGCTTTTTGAGGAATTATGTAACCAACGACTAAGTAGTCTGGAATACAAACTTAGAGCCACATAAGATAATGCATCCCAAGAGTAGTGAATAATAGTTCTAAAACTCAATCCTACACATACTAAAAATCCTTGGGCTTGTAAATGGAGGTTTTTTTAGACTAGATTTCAGGTCTGTTATCATCTTCATCTTCATTATAAATAATATCTCATAACCTGCCGCATTGAACAATTCGGTAACTACTTCTATAATCAGGAATTCTCTTTAGAGAAGAGTCAAAAACGCAATGCATTTGCCAACATAAAATTCAGATGATAAAAGCGGATGGAGATAATACGATCTCGTCTATCGATGTAGCCTATCATTATTAGTACACATATAGTTCAAGAAATATACAATTCCAAAAAATATATCTTAAAAGCTGTAGGCAAAACTCAACATGATTTAACCAAAAAATATAGTCCAAAACAGAGTTTGAAAATGACAAATGTATTCACAGAAACGTTATTTAAGATTGTATCAGCCAAATCATTAAAAATGCAGCGAGAAAACAAGATCAAGCACCGAGAAATACCGCGGGTGAGGAAGATCTAGTAGTCTTATGAATACTGTTAATGCCATTGTTGTTGGTATTCGCAGTCCTGGTTAAACCATTGTTGTTAGTATTCACAGTCCTGGTTAAAGGAAGTGGTGGAGCTCCGAAACGAAACCTTATGTCATCGTTTTCTTCGTTCTCAGCATCATCATCATCGTCATTGTCGGCAGTCTGAGAAGCCATGACCTGAGCAAGCCGCTGAGCCGCGGCTTTAGCTGCGAAGTTCTGAGTGCGCTTAATGTTGGAAATGCCGGTGCTGGAGGAAGATCGGGCATGGTGTTGACGTGAAGGCGACATCACCGGAGAGGACGAACCGGTGGAGGCTCCCGATTCGCTGCTCCACTGACGGGCGTAAACCGGACTTCCGGTTCGTCTCCGGTCCATTTGTAATGAAACTAAGAAATCAAGAGACCCTAGATCTTCGAGCGAAGGGTAAGACACATTCATGATTCAACAACAATATACAACAATATTCCAGCGGAGAAATAGACGGTGATTAGGACTTGGGAGTTAAAATCTACCGAGTGATGTTTATCTGTGCATAAAGCCTAGGACTATAACTAAACGGTGTGAAAAAAAATCTTAAATTACGTTATTCATTGGCGCAATTGATTCTTAACTAAACATAATTAGATTTTTGGTGATTAAAGAATTGTTCACGTGCATGTTTATGATTGGTTATAATATTTAAATTATTAATAAATTATATTTTAAAAGATCACTTTGTATCAGTTTTTTTTTTATTATTGGGTTTCTGAGTTATGGAAGAAAAAAAGTTGAAAACTTATAAGTTTACTTATATTGTCACTAAATATATAAAAGAAAAATAATAAAACTTAATTTATTTATTTAAAGCATGATTTTAATTTTAATTTTTTAGTATGTAGAAAAGTTATAATAAGGATTAAAAAAATTGTCCATTTTAGGACGAAAAAACGTTGACAATAAAAGCAGTCAAGGTTTTTTGTCCTTTTTTTTACTGATCAATACAAAAATTAAGAAACAATAAATTAAATTTAAAGATATTAATCATACTTTTCGTCTATTTTAAAACTCACTAACACAATGTAATCGTATGTTATGTTTCTTCTTATTAACAATAAAGATAAATATACTTTTTTATTTGTTACGGTTATACTTTCTCCGTTCCAAGGAAAAGTTCTCATTTTTTAAATTTTATAAAAAAATCAATTTACGATATTGTTGAATTTGAAATTAATGTAAATTTATATAACAACTGGATATTTTCGGATATTATTAAAATAATAAATAAACTTCTTATTTTGTGATATGTTAAGTTTGATGGCATAAATGTTTATGTGTTGTGAAATATGTGATTTGATGTGAAGAGTTAAATGTGTAAATAAATGTGGAAAATAAACATTTATTTGAAAAGTTATATTTAATATTTATTTAAACTATTAAATAAGCTAGCTTGAATTAGCTACAAAATGAAATGAGGAAGTTAATTCACTAATTGAAAATTTGTGGATTAAAATGATTATTTTAATTCATTGAATAAATAAATTCATTCAGTTAATGATGATAGTTATATTTATGTTACAATATTTAAATGTTATATGGATAATAAAATAATATTTAATATTACGTCAAATGGATGTACATTAAAGAATAAAATATATTAAATTATATATTTATTATATAATTAAATTGTTTGAAAACAATTTATGGATATGAAGAAATAAAAATTTGTTATACAATATAAATTGTATAATTTAATTAAGTTTAATTGAATAGTGTATTTATGTATGTAATTATAATAATTAAATGAGAGCAATGAAAATATAATATATATATACAAGTATGTTTACGGTGCAAACCCTAGACTTGGTAAAAAATAAGTTTAAATTGATAATATTTTTTTTTTGTGTATATATAATCAATAAATAATATTTTTTTTTGGTGGGGCGGGGTGAGGAGGGGGGCCCCGGGTGGGGGTGGGGTGGGTGGGATGGGGTGGTGAGTGGGGGGGGCAAGGGCGAGGCGAGGCGGGGCGGGGGGTGGGGGTGGGGGTGGGTGTGTGGGGTGTTTGGGTCTGGGCAAGGTAGGTTGGGTGTGTTATTTGTTAGCTCTACAAAGTGCAAAAATTTATTATAGGCTAATATGTGTCAAAAGTAGTTAAACTATATCCAACTCATATTTGTAATAATAATAAGGGTTCAAAACCAAACGAATCCATCACCTAAAACCTAGTTAACCAACTCAATAGATACAAGTGATTTTGGTTAATTATATAGTTTTTAACTTAAATTGTCAAGTCTAGCATATCTCTTTATTTTACATACCCTGCTCACCACCTTTAGCGATAGACCAGGCGACAGTCTGGTCCGTCGCTATAGACCAGATAAATGGTTTATATGTTATGGCGACGGTTTGATGCGTCGCTAAAAGTTAAGACGACAGTTCTCTAATATACGCGACGAACCGAACCGTAACCTGGTCCATCGCTAAAGGTGGTGAGCAATGTATGTTAAATAAAGTGATATGCACTTTGTCCTATCCGAATATATGTAATATCATATGTATTATATAATATATATGCAATATATGTGCTATATGTATGCTGAGATAGGATTGCAGGGAGTTAAATATTGTTAAGTCAATATTGTAAGCAGGAGATGTCATCTTATTAAGTCTAATAAGAAGTACATTAATCATGTAGCTAATGAATAAGACAAGTTATGTCAATAGATAGGACACTAAGCATGTTAAACCTGATAAATGAATGAGCTGCTTAGGAAGTGTACTAATACTATTCAGCCCCCTGTTTGTCATCCATTTCAAATATTCTCAGCCTAGTTCTTCTACTCCTAATTTACAAGGCAAGAGTTTACCCATTATTGTTAGAAAATCACCAAATCTACTAAGAATTCAAGACTAACGTCTGAACTGAAGAAGAATTAGAAGCTATTAACAGAAAGAGAAGTTATATTTAATCATCATCAATCTTAGAGATTGCATCAAACAAGAGGTAAACTATATGTTCTTATTACATATATGAACTTAAAGTAAATAGTGTTTTGTATTAATATATTTGTAATGCTTGATCGTGAAATTGGTGGGTTAATGGGAGTATGTGATGTATGGAGTATTAAGGGTGGAATTTATGGTCTATAATCCATCTAAACATGTATGAACTTTATTTCTAAAACTAATGCACATAGTGTAAGACTCCAATTTTTATGAATAAAAATGAATTTTCTATAATATCATTTTTGAATATTATGGAGTAAATTTGATATAATATTATAGTTGTGGGTAATAATTATAAATTTTGCAAAGTACGCAAGTTGTTATATTATATTCGATTGGTCGGGGAATATTCGTTTTAACAGGGAATATTCAGACGACGGCAAGACAATTATTGGTGGACCCCATTAATGAAATTATCATTTGATCGAGAAAACGACAAAATATATTTTATAAAAATAACTACGAAAAGTTTTACCGTATCTTCGTTAAAATACTCTTGTTAAAAATACAAGATAATATGCGTGATTGCATAAGAAAGACACGATATTGATTATTGATGCTTATTGGAAAGCCCCCTCTTTCCTGGAAACGATCTGGTTGTTAATATTGCGAGTTATAATAATGATGAATAAATGTTGTTAAAAGTATTGAGGGGATTTTATGAAGTATTTGATGTAAATTTTTTCTTATTTTATGGACCCTCATTTACCCATTTTTCAAAACCGCTCGGTAAGTTATCTGGGCCATATATATATATATATATATATATATATATATATATATATATATATATATATATGGTGTACAGGAGGGAGATGGGGGGAAGTTGCCTTGCTAGAAAGGGAGTTAATATATATAATATATATGTAATAAAGTGTGTGTGTGTGTGTTTTAAACATGTGTGTTGAAAAAAATTATGTGGTGTGTGATTTTGTTGTAAGGCAAATGTTATATATATATATATATATATATCGTATATATATATATATTATAAGTTTTGTTTTATTTGATTATAAATAAAATATATTATATTTTATTTAAAATTTTCGTTTTATTAGAATATTTTATTGCATAGTGCTGCAAAGTAAAATAAAAAAATTTCAGAAAATTAGCCGATGCAGTCGTCCGTGAGGATTCTCCTGTGTAGTCCGTGATTATTTCCTACATAGTATCCTTTCCATTCTCCTATAAAATATGATGCTTAGTTAGAATTGAAAATCACACCAGAATCAGAGAATTCTTCTTCTATAATATTGAGCGTATTTCTTTCAAGTATTTTGTTAATTAATTTATTGATTTAAATAAATATTTGATGGAATTGTGATAGATTAATTTAATTAAGTGTGTCACATTAACTAAATTAATGTGGAATAATTTTATAGTTCAGAATGTGAATTTAATTGGGATAATTAAATTAAATGAGTTGTTAAATAATTCTAATGTTGTTATAATTAATTAGAGATTTATTAATTTGTTATAAATAATAAATGAGAATTTTAATTATGTGATGAGGTGATATAGTGGGTAATATTGCTTTTTATTTAATTGAGTTAAATAATATTATTTGATTAATTAAAGTGTGACAAATAAACTATGTAATAAATGAATTAATTAAAATAATGGAAAATGAGCCCTTATGAACAAGCCAAACATGGCCTAAGGAACATGGGAGCGATTAAGGCCATACAAGGCTTTTAATCGCTACCACTGTCTCGCCCATGATTTCACCGGTTATATTATACGTATAATATAACCTTCATATTACTTAGTCTGGGGAACAAATTCAGAGAGAAATTGAGGGTTAGTGAGATTGAAAAAGAAAAAGTTTGGAGAATTAAAGAAGTTCTTATCGTCTTTGTGTAATCCAAACAAAGAAATTAAGGGTAATCCCTTAATCTAAAATCTTAACTTGCGCTCTTAAAAGTTCTTCATGAAAATTATTTTTCTTTATCTCACTATAATAGAATTTTATGAATGATTGTTAAATATATAATATTATATATGTTTATAACATGTTTTACATGACTTGTATGAGATTTAGAATAATCAAATCTATGAAATAATGCTTAAAATTTGAGTTTTTAGTTTACAATGAAAATATTATGTTAGTTCTCTGTAATTGAATTTTTATGGCCAAATTATTGAGAAATTATTTGTAATCATTAATATGCATGTATAGTCTGCTATATGATGTTTATAAACGCTTTTAGAGTAATTAATTAATCCATGAAACTATGTTTAAATTGGAGTTTTGAAGTTTACAAATTGATAAATATTTGAATATGGCCTATTAGTACAAAAATTGATGCCTAAATTGCCTATTAATCGGTAAATTGACAATTGATTGTGTTTATATGTGTAAAAATGAAAAGAACAAAACTTGTATGAACTGATTTGGTTGAAAAACGAGTTCTTAGTAGTTGATTTCGTTAAGAATGTCAAAAATAGAGTTTTTCACAAAAACATCAAAATTATGGCTTTAAATCTTGTTGTTTATGTGACTTAAGATGTTAAAATCATGCTAGGAATGTCACTAAATGTTTCTATCAAGTTCAGAACATATGGGTGAAATTGATTTCGTTGTTTGTGTGAAATTTTGGCCTAAATTGCCCTATTATGTGTTCTTCGCAAACTGCAGAAACAGAATCTGTTAAGTTGTCACCGCTAAACAGAGCTCAGTATGTATACCGCAGTCTTGGGTCTCTAGTATAAATGGCGTACGCTGCAATGTCAATGAGTGAACTTAATGATGTCGGGGCTATGTCTTAAAGACCTGGTTCTCGAGCAATGGGGAGCATTGTAGCACAGGATAAATAGAATTGCCCAGGAAATTTTATGTAATTGTTCAAGTCAATAAAATGTGATTTAAACCCAATCTAATGAACATGAAAATGTATTAAACATATAATGTGATGTTAAAACAGATTCTTATCATGTCAATGATGTTCTTACATGTTTAATTAATATGCCAAATGCGTAGTTAACTCGTCATTTGTGGAGTCTGATAATGTGTAAAAACTAATATTGTGATTTGATTAGTATAATCATAATCAGAGTTTAGTGAGAAGATAAGGTACTTATGATGTCGGTTATGTTATAATTAACTGGTATTATGAATGTAAATGATATATAGGATTAAATCGAGGAACGTGGATAGTAATCGTGTAATCTACGCACGATGCAAGTTTTCTAACCCTAAACTATATTTGAGCAAGTTTCTGAACTCTACTTTTATGTTGAGTAATTTTCTAAACCCTAATCTTACATTGAGTAAATTGTTATTTTATATTATATCATCATTGAGCAAGTTCCTTATCTCTAACTTGATTATAGTTGTACAAGTTTTTCTAACTCTACTTTATTGAACAATTTTAACCTTAACTTATTATTATTCAAGCAAGGTTTCTTATAATATTCAATGCCTATGTTTTGGTTAAGCCTACTATTCCTTTATGAAAGCATGACTTTGACATATGATACTTATCCACTTATGATTCAACGGTATTCTATTGTTGCGATTGTATCCCTTTCTAACATTACATTGTTAACGAACTCGTGAATGATTATTAAATCCTTATTGATTCAACTAATCATTAGTTGATGATCATTGAACTCTAAATTACCCTTGAGATTAATCCAAACCAAACTTCCTTTGGTGCGGACTCTAATGTCAAAGCTGAGATGAACAACCCTGCTATAGGGGATTATATTATGCGATAGCGTTAATATGTTGTGCACATACACGGTACTAAGTGTTGATCCCCCTAGGTACGAGAAGTAAGGTCCATATAGTCTTACGACTATTAAAGGTTTAAAGTAGAAATACTTGAAATCCTGGGACATAGTTCATGGTCTAGTGACCCACAGATGTACTTTTGATTTCTATTCTAATCTTGATTCAAAAGCCTAGATTTCTTTTGATTCAGTATCCATTGTTTTTTCGCATATTATTGTTATTATTCTATTGTTAAACTTGTGGGCAATTGTCGCTCACTCTTGCATAATAACATTGCAGCTAAGATTGAAAGAGTAAGTAAGGGCAAAGGCAAAGCAAGCAAGTGATGAAGACTTGTTATTATTATTTGAGAATGATATTGTTAAGACTTATGATGTTATGTGTAAGACCCCGAATTTTTTTATATAAATAAAATCGAATTTCCTCTAATTATTATTGTGAATAATAAGGTGTTAATTTGATATAATATTTTGGTTATGGGTGAAATGTGAAAATTTTACAAAATAAGCAAGTGGTTATAAAATATTCATTTTTATCGGGAAATATTCGTTTGGTTGTGAAATATTCTTGTTGTCGGGGAATATTCATACGACGACGCAGCCATTTATGGGCCCCATAACAGAATAACTGTCGGATGAAGAAAACGACAAGTTTGAGTTTTTATAAATAATCTACAGTAGTTGTTAACAATTAACATTGTTGGAATATCGGTGGTTAAAATACAAGAATACGCGTGGTTGCATAAGCGATGTACGTGGTACACAAAGATTTTTGAATTATTGATTCTTACGTGAATAAGGCTTTACTCAATAATTGTTACGATAATTATTGTTCAATATTTTATTTTATTGATTCAATAATTGTTGCGTTGATATTTTCTATTATTGTTGTTTCAATAATTATCACTGCACAGTATTTTCCATTATCAGATCAATAATTCATATTATTTGAATAATATTATTAGATAGAATTATTGGCAATGTCTAGAAAGTTCTGTCAAGGAGAGGTTTGGTCACCTAATTACGCGTCAGTAAGGAGAAATTCTTATCGAAAAGCCCCCTCTTTTCTAGGAACGGCCTGGTTGTCATTATTGTGATTCTGTAATATTATTTGTGAATAATTATTTATTGATTTATATGATAAGGAAATATTTATTTTATGTGGATATAAATGAAGGATAGGAAAATATTTATTTTATGTGATTATAAATGAAGAAATTAATGTTGAGGTGTTTTATCAGTATTTTGTCGGAATGGAGGTATTAAAAATCGTCCGTATGTGGATTTCAGGCATTTTTCGTTTGAAATTTGGAAAAACTTAAAGCTACAAAGTTGTAGAGAATTTAATTTTATATGGAATGGACATAAAATTCATATTTTTCTGATAAAAAGGCTATTTATTATGAATTATTGAAGTTTCTGATTATTGTTTAAATAATAAAACATTTTGGAAATTTCTAGAATTGGTGGGCCCCACTTTGGTTGGTGAGAAATGTGCTAGAATTTTATTTCAAAAGTGGTGGGTGGGAATAATAGCAGGTAAAGCCATCAGGTAGCAGGTCAAGTCCGCTTTGCGTCTTTAGCATTTTCCTATAAATAGGTGCTTAGGTTAGAATTGAAAATCACACCAGAAACAAGTTTTCTTTCTCTCTATATTATCGAGCGTATTTTTGTGCGTATTTTGATACTTTGAGAGTTTCTATTCAGTGCAAGTTTCCTTCGGCTTTACATCCGATATTCCATTCGTAAGATGCTCTTTTCGAGGTAAAGGATGTTATTTTCTTCAGTAAATGATATTATTTTCTTCAATATCATTATGTTAAAATATTGATATAAATTTTATTGTAGAATTTCTACCTTTTTTTGTGTCTGGGGGTTACTATTCACGATACTCAAGACTATTCACGATATCTTGACACTTATTCACGGAAAAATAAAATTTTCTCTTTTTCATCCCAGATGTCTATTATGGTTACTATATTTGATTGTATCCATGTTTTTTTTATCTTTATTCTTATATTTTACTCCATTATGGTTTATTACGAGTATTTTTAAACTTGAGTATCTAAAGTACTTAATTTCTAATATTTGTCCTTACATCTCATTTGGATTCGTTTCTAAAAATGTTTTCATCATCCTCGATTCCTTAATGGTGATACTTGATGAATATCTTTTGGCAGTAGTGCAAAGATGAATGATTACCTGATGAATATCTTTGGCCCGTAGTGCAAAGATGAACAAGTATTGAGATGAACATGACCAACTGGTGATACAAATGAATATCTTTGGCCCGTAGTGCAAGATGAATATTTGATTCAAGATGTATATTGATTGATGTTACAGGGATAAAATATTGATGATTGACTTTTAAATTCATGGATGATAGTAGATTTCATTCTCTACTTAACTCTTTTAATGAATTGTTGTTTCCGCTGCAGTTGTTGATCTAAAACTTGTTGTCTATTATATTCTATTAAATTTTTCCCTGTTGAAGACTAAGGATAATTTTTTGTATATTATCTTAGTCATAATATTCTTTACTGGGCTAGTTGAGCTCACCCTTTTCTTTTTGTTCCATTTTTCTTCTCAGGAAGCGAGAACATATACGAGGAACCAATGGGTATAGAGTGATGGTCCTAGACAGTTGTTTTAGCAGTCCTCACTATTTTTTTAAAATAGTGCATCAATAATTGTAATGAAGACTTTATTTGAGTGTGGATATTTTCTAGAAGATAATATTTGTATTTAAACTCACAGTATGTGTTGTCGTATTTTGCACGACAATTGTAATAATAAAGTTGTAGTTGTTTTCTGTACCATGTATTTGGCGACTCAGAATGGGTGATGTATACCTATTTTGGGGGCGTCACATTATGTTTAAGACTTATTTGTTTATGATTTTTTCGCATTTGATGTATTAAAGTTAGATAACCTGGAATTTATTTGTTTACGTAGTTGTAACATTTTATTGAGAGGATTTTTATTTAAATTTTATTGTTATCTTTATATGGGTAGACAAATGTTATTTATTTTGGTGAGTGAACACCAATTCTGTGGGAAATTTGAGTACTTGGATTTGGGGGTGTCTCATTTACACCATCCTCCTCTCTCAATGGCATCTAATGATCAATCTCTTATACCTAACAATGCTGAACCTGCGAAGACTTTTATCATCATCTCCCTTTTCCCACATCCTCAAACTCACTCCCACAAACTATATATCATAGAAAACTCAACTTGAAACTACCCTCCTTGGCCATGATCTACATAAATTCACAGATGGTTCTCATCTCGCTCCCTCTAAAACCATTACCCAAAATGACACTAGCACTACTAATCTTGCTTACACCACATGGTTCCGTCAAGACAATCTCATTCTTGGATCTCTTTCTGGCACGCTTTCTAACCCATTAGTCCATCTCATTTAGTAATGTTCCACTACCCGTGACGCTTGGCAAACTCTTGCCAAGACCCATGTCAATCCCTCCAAAGGCCATATCAAACAAATAAAAGATCATCTTCTCAATATTACCAAGGGCGCCTGTTCAATTTATGAATATATGCAAGACATCAAGTGTTACTGTTAGGTTTGTAATATTCAAGAACGCAATCAAATTGCAAAAATAAGCGGAAACGTGGAAAAATCAGAGTTTAAAATTTTTACTCGGATCACCCTTTATGCACAATTATTAATTAAACGAAAAAAGAAAGAACAAAAATCATACCCTTGAAGATCTGAGCTTCTTCAGGTATAAGTTCACCTCCAATCCTTTTCGTGTTCAACTTGAATCCACCGGGTTTGGTTCCTTCCTTTGATCAACGTTAGCCACCCAAGTATTTGGCCTATAGAGGTGATCCACCAAGGAAGAAGAAGAATTCAAGAAGATGGGTATTTGGCAAAACCCTAGTTTTATATCTCTCATAGAAAAAACGTACTCTCCCAACTATTGGAATTACGTATTCACGTGTTGTGAAAGTGCCAACCACCCTCACCCATAATAAGACTCCTCTTATTTATAGATGTGGGCAACCCTCCTTAACAATTAAGGAATTGGGTTTTATTTTAATTAATTAAATTCCTTTAATTAATTAAGTTCCTTAATCTTATTAGGAATAATTAATTAAACTCTTTTAATTAATTTTCCTCCTAATCCTATTAGGATATTCGAGAGTACTTTTATTAATTAATTCTCAAACTCCTTTAGAAATTAAATAATAATAATAGTAATAATAATAATAAGACTCCTCTTATTAATTTATATTTAATATTTCCAAAATATTAAATAATAAATATTAAGCTATTTAATTTATTCAAATAAATTAAACTAATAATTTATTTAAATAAATAATATTTATTCTACAATAGGGATAAGCCTCCCTAGCGATCGACGACTTTCCAGATAATATAGATTTCAACATTAATCATAAAAGAACCTTTGAGTAAATAGTTACCGTACAATTCAATCCTTCCACCATACAATATCCCAATTAAATATAAGACATGGAATTCATCAAGTCTTATTTTATTTAATTATATGTATTTCGACTCTTAAATGCACAACACCAAATAATGCAAATTAGAAACTCCTTTCTAATTTCATTTCGCCTTAACGCCAAGGACTCTTTGGGTTGTCATTTATCGAATCACATAGAACATGTCTCTTCTTTTACTAGAAGTGGTAGATTCTTTATTGATCATACATTATCTCCATGTACAACTTATTATACCCAAGCATACCCTTTGATATACCCTAAGGGTCTTAAGGAATAAGTCAAAGTATAACTCTCATCATACGAAAGATACTATGATGATCTCAAGTCCAAGGATCACTAGACTACTATCACTCTGAGAATTCCTATTGACAGCAAATAAAACTCCATTAGGTATTCCTTAGCGAGCCACGCTCAAATGAACTTATTCTCTAATAAGAACCTACATACTTGTTTTAGTGTCTCCCACAAATGATCATGAGATCAATCATCCTCATCCAATGAGCAGAAACAACGTATGTACCAATCTATCCAGATTCACTAATCCCCAATTTAGTAATCCAACGATTGGGAACTATTTTAGTTTTAAGCTTTCTAAGAATTTAGATCTCATTAGAATGATCATCATCATTATTCTAAAAGCATTGCTTAAAACTATGGGTTTATCACATATTATAAAACAAAGATCATGTAGATAATTAAAACCTTTAATAAATTAATACTTTTTATTAATAAATGAATAAGATTGTTACAAATTATATGCTTTATCATCAAACTTGATTGGCTTGTGTGCATACTACTTTCAATCTCCCACTTGCACTAAAGCCAATCGTCGTGGTATCTCATACTCTTCTTCTCTAAGTGACGATTATCCTGCTGTTGGATAAGCTTCAGTAAATGGATATGTAATGTTGTTCTTGAGAGTCCACTATCTCTATAGTGATTTCCCATCTTTCAATGATTCTTATAATCAAATGAAAGTGCCACAACACATGTTTAGATCCAAGATGAGACTTAGGAACTATTCCTAGTTCTGTAATGAACTTTTCATCCAAACAATCAACTTGTAGCTTCATTTATAGTTATATACTTTGTCTTTATCACTAAACCAGTAACTCTTTGTTGTTTGGAACCTTTCTAATTCACTGCACCACCGTTCAAGGTAACGCATTACCTTAAAGTGGATTTTCTGTCGTCTTGGTCTGTCTAAAAAACTTGAGTCTGTTAAGCCCTCTAGTTTTAATTTAGACCCACCATAAATTTTAATCACATCCTTAGTACTTGCTAGTATACTTTAAGATGTTTTTCACTGACTCACAGTGAACTTCTCCAGAATATGACTGATCATCATCAGGTCTCGTATATTTCATTGCATACTTGATTGTCACTCATGCAATCTCTCTTTTTAGGAGTCTGTGGGGACTATTAAGAGAGATACACTCCATGGCTCATCAACATGAGACATCCCATGGAGTTTGCCATGCTAAACGACTTTAGCATCAAATGAATATACGTTCCTTGGGTTTTGTCGAGTATCATTTTAAATCTATCTATATAGATTTGTATCCCCAATTAAGATACTCTTCCCAAATCATTCGTGGAGGAATATTTAGACAACTTTATCTTTACTAATTGTAGCATTGGTATGTTATTCCTCATCCGTAGTATATCAACATATAATACTAGAAATTTTATGACGCTCCCATTGACCCTTTTGTACACACTAGAACTCTTTACTCGTCAGATGTAACTACGGATCATCATCTTCATGATGCGTACCTCATCATCATCATCCATGATGAATCCATACCTCCTAGGTATCTTGATCTTATTCCGTTATTTATGACTTTTGCCAGGTACAATAGGTCTATCTACAGGTTCCTCTTATTTAACTTATAATGTTTTGTGGTCTTGAACTCTTTAAGATCTATGATCCTCCCACTAGCCTCTTCAATGATAAACACTTTTATCTTAGAAGGAAGCGTGTTTCACAACAAACACCTTTTGCTAAGTAGGATTATAGAACATATACCCTAAACTTACTTTAGGATGTCCCACAAATCTGTACATATCAAATCTTGTCCCAAGCTTATCCTTTGAAACCTTTTTCACATAAGTTGGATAACCCCTTATCTTAACATACTTAAGATTAGGAAGCCTCCCTATCCATAACTTTTATGGAGTCTTGGGGCCAGATTTTGAGTTTACCTTTTTCGTAGATATGCAGCCATTTTTAGACATTACCCCAGAAGGATACTGGAATGTCGGTAAAATCATTATGGACCGCACCATGTCCAACAAGGTACGATTTTTCCATTTAGATACATCAATCAATTATTGCGTATAGGATGTGTCCATTATGAGAAAACCATTTGAGATGATCTAGAAACTTATTGCACAAATATTTATTCCTTGATCTAATCAAAGAATCTTAATATTTTGTCAATTTGTTTCACTTCTGAATTCTTTGAACCTTTAAAATAATTCACACTTGTATTTCAACAAATACATACATTCAACTCTTTGAATGATCATCACCTTTTCTTATACTAGTTTGTTCAATTTGCAAAATTATTTTCACGTAAGTCAAGTATACAAAATCCATTAAGTAATATTTCAGTTCTGTAAAAAACATTATTATTATAAATAGAACAACAATTGTTCTTAATTATAATACCAAAAATTTTATTGTCTAACAATAAAATGAAAATAATGTTTCTAACAAGAACTGGAATACAATAACAACTTATTGACTTAATAGATTTGCCCGTAGGCAATGCTAAACTATAAGTTTCTATAGCTAATGCAGCAACCTTTGCTTCATTTTCCACGCATAGGATTACTTATCTTTGTTTAGCTTTCTACTTCTGCTTGGTCCCTTCATAAATCTATATTTATGATAACCATAGTCAGTATCCAATACCCAAGTAGAACCTTGACTTAAGAAAATTTATTTTAATCATGAACAAAAACTGTATTGTAATCGAAACTTCACTAAGCTTCTTTGGTTAGCCTCTGTAAGATGCTTCTCGCAGTTTCTTTCCAGTGTCCTGGCTTATTGCAGTGGAAGCAAACTCCTTTGCTATCCATATCAATTTTGTTCTTATTATCCTTTATTTTTGCCTTTCTATTTACCTTCTTTGAATCGTTCTTCTTTTCAGAAGATCCTTTGGCCCCTACCAGTAAGACTCGGTCTTTCTTGGTTGGAAAGTGACTCTAAACATTTTTCAACATGATCAGCAAATCAGCGAGGCTGATATCTAGCTTGTTCATATGAAAAATTCACAACAATTGTGAATGGAGTCTAGAGTGACTACAAGATCAAATCTTAGCTCAACTCTCCATCCATGAAAAAACCTGTTGTCCTAATTGATCAATCAAATTGATTATGTTAAGGACTTTTATCTGAACTGTAGTGTCATCGGTCATTCTAGATCGGAAGAGCTCCTTAGATATCTGATATCTATTAGTCCTACTTTCCTCACCATCAACTACTTAATGTGCAGGAATATAGTAAGAGCATCCATAGTTTCATGCTGACGCTGAAGCTCGTTACTCATGATTATGAGCATGATGCATTGAGCCAACTGTGCATCATCTTGCCACTTTCTAAAAGTAGCAATCTCTTCCTCAGAGGCATTGTCTGCAACCATTGCAGGGATAGGCGTATGAAGGACATAATATAGTTTTTCAGCCATGAGAACTATTCTCAAATTCCTTAACCAATCCGTTTAATACGGTCTGGTTAAATAGCATCTATTATGCTACGCAGTGATAGTAATTTAGACATTGTAAAAATCTATAAATGAATTTGTAATTAACAACATTTTAACATACATTCTTTTATTAATTACCAAAATAATTTAGGTCTTGTTTTAAATTGGTATCTCCCACTATTTTCTTCAAACTATATTACCCTCAATATATAGTTCGACAATATCTAATTAAAGATATGCTAGTAAGAATAAGGATCCCATTTCAAATGTATATAGCCTTGTGTGTGCACAACAAACTATATATAAATAAATAGGTAGACAACTCTTGTCAATTACATCAGCTATGTAACTCCTTGTATTTTGCCTCTTAAATCATAATGGTCATGTGTGTGCACATCAGAACTAAAATGATTTAAGTTAAGTCGAATCCAACATTTCCATATAAGTGAAGAGAAAACTACAGCCCTTGTGTGTGCACAACAAAGCAGTAATGTTCAATTCCTTATAAACATCATATGTAATAAAAACAACATCTTAAATATTTAATACTTGCCTTGTGTGTACACAATAAACTCATATTAAATATTCAATACTCTATTGTTTATATCATGCTAGAAGGCGACATTCGATATTCCAAATATCTTTGAACGTTACAACTTAATATAAAATATTTGAGGGTTTTGTTATTAATTTGTCTCATCTTGTTTATCGCGCATGCACATATATATATATAAAATACGCGTCATATTAATGAACATGCGAAGCATGTTTGCATAATATATAATATATATATATAGTATAAGCATGCACATATAGAATACTATATTCTACCTGGATTGATTATGGACTTTTATTCTAGTTTGGTTCACTAGAGCCACCAAGTGAACCAAAAAGGTCAAACCCTAGGGATGCAAGAATTAATATTTAAATATAACTATTACATTTAAACTCGGGCTCCATTACAAATGGGTCTTCAAGCGCTCCTTGATCCTTGATCTCCAATTCTTCAAAATTAATTCTAACTATTCCTATTACAAAACTATTTAAAATAAATAGAAACCTTGATCAACAGTCAAGGGGAAGTACATAGGAGGGAGATATAATTTACATTAAGAAAAAATTAGACAAGGCGAGGTACGCAGACCCCATTTAATAAAACCCATACATTCATGCATCCAACTAAAATAAAATCCAATCACATTGGTCAATAGTCCATAATCAATCTCATTTATTATCATACACATCACCATATGCAACAATAAATAATATTCATCTCATGAATAATAAACATTCAATATATATATTGATATCATTTAATGGGCAAATTTAGTTAGTATAAAATTTAATTTTGAATCAAAATAAACTCCTTTGTTTTAATCCAAATTTAAATCAAAATAAAATTATTTTATTTTAATTTATCCAATTTTGAATAAAATAAACTATTTTATTTTAATCAAAATAAACTCCTTTATTTTAATTAATTATGGAATCCAATTCCAAGTAAAAAAAAACTTTATTAAAGGAAACACGGATTTTCTTTCCTATTCACAAATAAACTCCTTTATTTTGAATAATATGAAATCTTATTCTATATCTAAATAAACTCCTTTATTTAAGGAAAGATAGATTCACTTTCCTATTCATAAATAAACTCCTTTATTTTTGAATAATATGAAATCTTATTTCATAGCTAAATAAACTCTTTTATTTAAGGAAACATGGAATCCAATTTCAACTCTAATTAGTTATCATGGAATCCAATTCCAACTCCAGCATGAAATTTAATTTTAAAATTAAAATAAACTCTTTATTTTAATATTTAAATAAACATTTTATTTTAACCGTAAGAAATTCATTATCAAGTGCATATTACAGGATTCCCCTTTCTTGTTGCTTGGCATGCACGTGGTTAATTAACAAGGGATATATATATATATATATATATAATGATTTCATACTCCTGTACCATTCACATAATACTTGCAGGCAACGAAACATAATATTATATATATATATATATATATATATATATATATATATACATAAAAGGGGAAACTCTTCTGAATACCGGGCCACGTGAATATTGCAACATATTGTAATATATCTGAAGGAGCGATATAAACATATTGCAACAACAAACATACTGCAACAAATTAATGAGTTCCGTGAACCGTGAAGCGTGTTCGCAGGAACAGCGAAACATGGATAACAGTTTTTAAATAAATTTAATACAATAAAATTATGCCCAATTAAATTGTTCTAAACACATATCAATATACATATTAAATTAAAAATAATTAATAATTCGCATAAAGGTTTGGCTCTGATACCACTGTTAGGTTTGTAATATTCAAGAACGCAATTAAATTGCAAAAATAAGCGAAAACGTGGAAAAATCAGAGTTTAAAATTTTTACAAACCATATACCCGGATCACCCTTTATGCACAATTATTAATTAAACGAAAAGAAAGAAATAAAAAATCATACCCTTGAAGATCCGAAGCTTCTTGTGTACAAGTTCACCTCCAATCCTTTTCGCTCAACTTGAATCCATAGGGTTTGGTTCCTTCCTTTGATCAACGTTAGCCACCCAAGTGTTTGGCCTCTAGAGGTGATCCACCAAGGAAGAAGAAGAATTCAAGAAGATGGGTATTTGGCAAAACCCTAGTTTTCTATCTCTCATAGAAAAGACGTACTCTCCCAACTATTAGAATTGCGTATTCACGTGTTGTGAAAGTGTCAACCACCTTCACCCATAATAAGACTCCTCTTATTTATAGATGTGGGCAACCCTCCTTAAAAATTAAGGAATTGGATTTTATTTTAATTAATTAAATTCCTTTAATTAATTAAGCTCCTCAATCTTATTAGGGATAATTAATTAAACTCTTTTAATTAATTTTCCTCATAATCCTATTAGGATATTTGAGAGTACTTTTATTAATTAATTTCCAAACTCCTTTAGGAATTAAATAATAATAATAGTAATAATAATAATAAGACTCTTCTTATTAATTTATATTTAATATTTCCAAAATATTAAATAATAAATATTAAGCTATTTAATTTATTCTATCACGACCAATCGAATATTATAAACAACTTACTTACTTTACAAAATTTCTAAATATTACCCACAACTATAACATTATATCAAATTCATTCCATAATATTTAAAAATTATAATTATAGAAAATTCATCTTTATTCATAAAAGTTAGGGTCTTACAATCTCCCCTTCTTATGAAATTTCGCCCTCGAAATTAGGGTACGTACCTGGTATGTCGAAGAGGTAAGGATACCTTGATTTTATTTTAGATTCTAACTCTCAAGTCATTTCCTCAACATCGTGGTTCCTCCATAAAAATTTGACTTGAGATATAACCTTGGAGCGTAGAATATGTTCCTTCTTATCCAAGATTTGAACAGGAACCTCTTCATACGTTAAATATTCCACTATTTCGTCCGGTTCTAACTCAATAATGTGGTTCGGGTCTTTCACATATTTACGTAACATGGATATATGAAAAACGTTATAAACACGAGAGACATACTTGGCAGAAAAGCGAGTCTATATAGGCTACATTCCCTACTCGATCGAGGATTAAAAATGGGCCAATGAATCGAGGATTGAGCTTTCCTCTCTTTCCAAATCTCGTAACTCCTTTCCATGGAGCAACACGTAACAACACATGATCTCCAATATCGAATTCCACGCCCTTTCGATGAAGATCAAGATAACTCTTTTTGGTTCGGCCTTGTGAGGTTTTTATACGTTGTTTGGCTTGTTTGAATCTTTTCCGTAATCATACGTATTCAACTCTGGTCCCAACAACGTTGCTTCACCCACCTCATCCCAAAGATCTTCGGAGAAGCGACACTTTCTTCTATACAACGCTCGAATGGAGCCATGCCAATATTCTTGGCGATAATCTGTCTTTGTAGGAAAACTCCACCAATGGTAAGAACTTGTCCCAACTTCCCTTGAAGTCAAGGACACAGAGTCTTAATAAATCTTCAAGAGTTTGAATAATCCTCTCTGATTGTCCATCCATTTGAGGATGATATGCCGAACTAAATCGTAAATCCGTGCCCATAGCTTTTTGCAAACTAACCCAAAATCGTGAAGTGAATCTTGGGTCTCGATCAGAAACTATGGATACTGGTATACCATGCAATCTTACAACCTCGTTTATGTACATACGAGCAAGATGTTCAAGTGTATAAGTTTCTTGTATAAGTAAGAAATGAGCAGACTTGGTCAATCTATCAACAATGACCCAAATTGCATCTATACCCTAAGAAACCTTGGGAAGACCAGTAACGAAATCCATGGTAATGTGCTCCCACTTCCATTTTAGAATTTCAAGTGGTTACAATGGACCTTTTGGTACCTGATGTTCTGCCTTGACTCGTTGACACGTTAGACACCTTGAGATAAACAACGTTATCTCTCTCTTCATATTGCCCTACCAAAATGTATGTCGAAGATAATGATACATTTTAGTACTCCCAGGATGGATTGCAAACAGTGTGTTGTGCGCCTCCATCATGATTTTATACTTTAACTCAGGGTCGTTAGGAACACAAAGTCTAGAGTTGACTCGAAGTATTCCTTCTTCATCGATTCTTGCTTCCGGTATAACACCTTCTTGTACTTTCTTCCTCATATGCATCAGCTCCAGGTCTGTAGCTTGAGCAACTTTAACTTTATCGATTAAAGTCGGTTCCACTTGTATATTCGCCATCATCACTTGGGTCCCTGGAGTCTTTATCTCTATCTCCATCCTTTGAAAGTCGTATAAAATGGGCCTTTGTGTTGACAATATCGCACTCGTACCCACATATGATCTTCTACTCAATGCGTCAGCTACCACGTTTGCTTTTCCAGGATGATATTGGATGGTATGATCATAATCTTTCAACAGTTCAAGCCAACGTCACTGTCGCATGTTGAGTTCCTTTTGAGTGAAGAAATATTTGAGGCTTTTATGATCCGTAAAGATCTCCACTTTCTCCCCATACAAGTAATGCCTCTAAATTTTAAGTGCGAAGATAACAACTGCCAACACTAGATCATGAGTAGGATAATTCATCTCATATTCTTTGAGTTATCGACAGGCATAGGCTATGACTTTCCTATATTGCATGAGAACACATCCTAACCCTTTGCCTGAAGCATCACTGTAGATGACAAATCCCTCCGAGCCAGATGGTATTGTCAGAACAGGTGCTGAAATGAGTCTTCTCTTGAGTTCTTGAAAACTCTTCTCATATTCCTCACTCCAACCGAATTTTGTATCTTTCTGAGTCAGCTGAGTTAATGGAGTAGCGATTTGAGAAAACCCTTCTATAAATCTCCGATAATAACCAGCTAAGCCGAGAAAGCTACGTACTTCGGTCACTGATTTAGGTTGTTCCCAGCTTTGAATGGCTTCAATCTTTGTCGGGTCAACATATATTCCATGACTTGATACCACGTGCCCAAGGAATGCTACTTCCTCGCCGTAACTCGTATTTCTTCAACTTGGCATAAAACTTATATTCACGAAGCTTTTAGAGTATCAGCCTCAAGTGTTGCTCATGATCTTCACGGCTTTTGGAATAAATAAGGATGTCATCAATAAAGACGACCACAAAGTGATCCAAATATTCCTTGAATACTCGGTTCATCATATCCATGAAAGCAGCAAGAGCATTAGTCAATCCAAAAGATATGACTAGGAATTCATAATGCCCGTACCGAGTTCTAAAAGTCGTCTTTAGAATGTCATCGATTCTAATCTTCAATTAGTGATATCCAGGATGAAGATCAATTTTTAAAAAGAATTTGGCGCCTTGCAACTAGTCAAACAGGTCATCAATACGTGGCAATGGGTACCTATTTTTGATGGTGACACGATTCAACTCCCGATAATCAATACAAAGTCACATACTCCCATCTTTCTTCTTCACGAATAGGACATGAGCACCCCAAGGAGAAGTACTAGGACGAATAAAGCCAATGTCTATCAATTCCTGCAGTTGGGTCTTTAACTCCTGAAGTTCAATAAGAGCCATTCGATATGGGGCTTTGAAAATGGATTTTGTATCGGGTTCAAGGTCGATACAAAATTCAAGTTCACGTTCTGGGGGTAGGCCAGAAAGTTCTTCAGGGAATACGTCAGGAAATTCATTAACAATAGAAATATCATTCAAAACTGACGTATTTTTGTTTAGATCCGTGACATGAGCTAAGAAAGCTTGACATCCGTTTTTCAATAAACGAATAGCTTTATGGCTTGAGATGACAAATGATTGATTTTAATGGTTTTGTTGCTTGAATTCGCATAATAGGTTTATTAGGAATATGAAAGCTAACAACCTTATTTAAAATAATCAATTTTTGCATGATGAGTAGTTAACCAATCAATCCCTAGAATTACGCCAAATGCAAGTATTTTCAATGAAATAAGATCGACAGTAATGTGAGGGGTACCGATTTGAACCAAACAGACTTATAAACCATTGGATGTAATGAAGGTTTCTCCCAACGGAGTTTCAACAGATAAGTCAAAGTCCAATTTCTCCGGAGTCAAATTTAAACGTTGAGCGCAAGTAGGAGAAATAAAGGAATGGGTAGAACCGGTATCAAATAAGGTATATACTTCGCTAGAGTTTATGATAAGTTTACCCATGATGACCTCATTTGGGTTCCTTGCTTTCTGGGAGGTCACGACAAACGCTCTCCCTTGCACTACTGGCTTTGACTTTTCTGGGGTGTCCTTTGGTGCCTCCATCCTTGCTGAATTTGTCTTCGGTGAACAAAAAAATTGGGCTAGGTGACCTTCTCTTCCACAATTATAACATGCTTTGGACGGCATCGCTGTAGTTTGGATCGATGTGTCCTCCCTCCACATTTGAAGCATATGATAGGTGGTCGTTCTCCTTCCTTAACAACAGGTGCAGGTGCTGACGTCTTTCAATCATTGTTGAATCTCCTTTTCTTGAAATGTCCATTCTTATTGCATTGGCCATGATTACCACCGAAGTTGTTACCATTTCTGGCATGTTGATTCCCTCCACGCTTATTGTCACCGCTCGATGATCAATTATCACCGGTATTATCATTTTGTTTACCGCTTCTCTTTTGGTTGGGTTGACTCATTATCGTGCTCCAATAACTGAGCCCTATTAACAACATCTGAATACAAACACAGTTTCTGAGAGATAAGATATTGACGTATCTCGGGTTTCAAACCTCTTAGAAATATTCGCGTCATTCTCTCCTCATTATCAACCAAATGGGACGTAAACCAGGACAACTCAGCAAACTTGGCTTCGTACTGCGACACGGTCATGTTGTTTTGTTCCAGTTTAATGAACTCTACCTCTTTCATGTGACGAATACTTTCGGGAAAGTACTTGTCGTTGAACAGTTCTTGAAACTTTTTCCAAGACATCTTCAGTAATCTGCCTTTGCCCGCAACATGAAGGTGGCAAAGGGAACCTTTTGCTCCTCGGAACAACCCAAGACATCAAATATCTTGTTGATCTATTTTATCCACGTCTCCGCCTTAAGTGGTTTTGGCTCTCCAAAAAACTCCGATGGTCCCAACTCCTTGAACTGTTTGGCGGTGACCGTCCGAGAGTTGCCAATGTTTCCACCAAAGATTTTGGATGTGAGCCGCCTCTGCTTTGATGTTGCATGAATTGCATGAAGCCTCGGAACATTCCATCGTTCATCATTTGGTCAGTGTTGTTTTTTGTATGAGGATTGTCGCCTTCCTGATGCACATTGTCCTGGTTATTGATCTGTGGAGACTCAACGGTTTCCTGTGCTCCATTGATGTTCTCAACATTCTCGGATGCCATTTTCAAACACTGCCACAAAATAAGGGTTAATTAACATATCACATATTATCCTTATACTCTGACCGATCAATTAAATACCAAATAAACTTAGGTAGGTCATACTAGCGAAGGAATTCCCCGTCTCTCCCCTCCTAGTTCTTGTCTCACATCTCACCAGGATCATATCCTAAGCTTTGATACCAACTGTGACGCCCCCAAAATAGGTATACATCACCTATTCTGAGTCGCCAAATACATGGTATAGAATACAAATACAATCTTTAATATACAACAAGAAAGCTGTGAGTTTTAATATAAACATTCTCTTCTAGACAATATCCACTCTCAGAATAAGTCCTCATTACATTTATTAACACACTATTTAACAGAATAGTGAGGACTACTAATACTATCATCTGGACCGTCACTCCGTTCCTCGACTAGTCCCGGCTACGTTCTCATTTCCTGAAGAGAACAGTGAAAGAAAGGGTGAGCTCAACTAGCCCAATAAGAAATATCATGACTAAGATAATGCAGAATAAATTATCATTAGTCTTCAATAATGTTAAACTAATAAAATACAATAGACATCAAGTTTAACTGCAGCGGAACATGCAATCCATTAAAAGAGTTAAGTAGAGAATAAAATCTACTATCTTTTATGGAATAACAACAGAATTTCACTATGTATGCGGTACTTCGCATAGACAGGTTATTCCAATAGAATAATAAATAACGGAATTAGGTCGGCGTAAAGCGCGATAGAGCGTGATATTCAAGCCAGAATAATAGAGACGGAACCGGTCCCCAGAAACGCATGCATGGATATTTCAACAGTATAATAAAAGACGGAACCGGAGTTACAGATAACGCATGCAGACAGGATGTTCCAATGTAATAATAACGAATGGAATAACAATAGAAATCACCAAGTATAGGGTAGATCACAGATACAAAGTTATTCCAACAGAATAACAAAGAATGGAATAATAGAAGTTCTCTTCATGAATATGAAAAAAAAATACCCCTTACCTTATAAAGAAGAGTACTCCGACGGTAGGGCGGGGATATACTTGAAGAAACTTGCACTACGCTCAAAGCTTTCTTAAAAGTTAAAGAAATACGCTCAAGATAGAAGAACAATTCTTTCTACAGTTTCTCTCTCTAGAGTTTCAGTGAATTCATAAGAAATAATAAAGGAATGAGCTTCTATTTATAGAAGAATGGGGTGAATAAGAATTCTAATCCATGAACGGTCCAGATCGATTTACTTTAAAGCAGACGGTCAGTATTGGTTTACAATAAAATATAATATATTCTATTTATAATCTAATAAAGCGAATAACTTTTTAAAAAGATTTTACTATGCAAACACAACGCATAATAAAATATAATATATTCTAATTATTGTCTAATAAAATGAATAACTTTATAAAAGTATTACATTTTATATAAAAAATTTTCTTATTAGCTCTAATACAACGAATAACTTTATAAAAGTATTCATTTTATATAAAAAGTTTTTCTGTTTTATTACATTAATAATACTAATAAAATAAAACTTCATCATCATTATTATTATTCACACTATTAATAATCGACCGGATCGCTTCGTGAAAGAGGGGCTTTCAATAAGGATTTCTCCCTATGGCAGCGCAATTAGGTGACCAAACCTCTCCTCGCGTAACTTCAGACATCGTTAATATTGCAAATAATAATATTAATAACTTCATCATCTCAATATAAAATATCAACAATAATTGAATCAATTAACGTGAGATACTATGCAATAATTACTGAAGAAATAATTGAACAAAACTGAGTGACTTCTCACGTAAGCATCAATAATTAATATTGTGTGCTACTATGCAACCACGCGTATTCCTGTACTTTTAACACCGGGTGTTTCAACAGGTAACGGTAAAACTTCCGCCGTTATTTTCATAAAAATATTTTTGTCGTTTTCTCAATCCGACAATAATTTTGTTGTGGGGTCCACCAATGATTGTGCCGTCATATGAATATTCCCTGACCAATCGAATATTATAAACAACTTGCTTACTTTACAAAATTTCTAAATATTACCCACAACTATAATATTATATCAAATTCATTCCATAATATTTAAAAATGATAATTATAGAAAATTCATCTTTATTCATAAAAGTTGGGGTGTTACAAATACCGTGTGTTACTATGTAACCACGCGTATTTACTATACTTTTACTACATGGTAGTTCAACAGTTTTAACGGTAACACTTTCTTTAGTTATTTTTATAAAAAGATAATTATGTTGTTTTTTACTACTATGACAATACTTCCATTGTGGGGTCACTAATGATGATTGTCTTGCTGTCATCGGATATTCTCCGACAAAAAGAATATTTCCGACCAAACTAATATTTTATAACAACTTGCATACTTTGTAAAATTTTCACATATCACCCTTAACTTTAACCTTTTCTCAATTTAACCATTTACTAAACATAATAATTATAAGAAATTTGAATAGTTTCATTTCATAATTTTGGGATCTCAATATATATATATATATATATATATATATATATATATATATATATTATATATATATATATGGTGTACGGGAGGAAAATTGGGGGGGAGTTGCCTTGCTAGAAAGGGAGTTAATATATATAATATATATGTAATAAGTGTGTGTGTGTGTTGAAAAAAATTATGTGGTGTGATTTTGTGGTAATACCTTTGTCGTAAGGCAAAGGTTATATATATATTATAAGTTTTGTTTTATTTGATTATAAATAGAATATATTATATTTTATTTAAAGTTTTCGTTTTATTAGAATATTTTATTGCATAGTGCTGCATAGTAAAATCAAAATTTTTCAGAAAATCAGCCGATGCAGTCGTCCGTGAGAATTCTCCTGTGTAGTCCGTGATTATTTCCTAAATAGTATCCTTTCCATTCTCATATAAATAGGATGCTTAGTTAGAATTGAAAATCACACCAGAATCAGAGAATTCTTCTTCGATAATATTGAGCGTATTTCTTTCGAGTTTTAGAAAGCTTTGAGCGTAGAAAACAATGAAAGTTTTCTTCAAGAATATCCCCGTTATACCAGTTGGAATACTCTTCTTTTCAAGGTAAGGGATGTTATTTTTTTTCAATATTTGATTGAAATAATATTTTCTTCCATACTCTGTAGTATGTAAGTAATATTATTTCGTTTCAGATTTCGAATTTTATACTCATTTAGTTAAAGTTTTGGCTTCTATACTCCATGAAATTAGTAGAATATCCTTAAATTTTGCGTTTCATCCTGTATCTTTTCATGAAAATATTATTCTGAGTATTCTTGATATATTTTAACTTTTCCATGCTGGAGTACTATTCACAAATTACTATTCACAAAGTACTATTCACCCGGGGTACTATTCATGATAGAAATTGATTCGTATTCGGTCCAAATCATTTTTGGTATAATATTTTTCTTGAATTTTACTCCACAAAGCAGTATCATGTTGACAATTGAATTCGGATTAAATTAAATTATAAATCTTTAAAAATTTATCATTTGCTTTCTTTTAATTGAATTCTTATATCATTGTCATCATCCTCATGCTTATATTATTTTGAAAGTCATCTGTGGTCGTAGTGCATAGATGGACTTGGTATGATTATGATCATGGATTATTCGGTATAATCATGACCGTAATGTTACAAATGACGTGGTAAAAGTCTTTATTGGCCCGTAGTGCATTGATGGACAGTTGTTGGCATGATCATGACCATTGATGAATACACGAATATCCTTATTCCTTGGCCCGTAGTGCATGGATAATTTGTAGTCGTGATACTAATGAATATCCTTGCCGTAGTGCAGGGATGATATGGATTATTAAGCTGAGTCTCAGTGATAAAAGTGATGAAAAATCTTTTAAATCATAGAAGATAGTAGATATCATGCTCAACCTGACTCTTCTAATGGATTGTTTGTTCTGCTGCAGTTAAACTTGATGTCTATTGTATTTTATCAGTTTAACACTGTTGAAGGCTAACGATAATTTATTCTGCATTATCTTAGTCATTATATTTCTTACTCGTCTAGTTGAGCTTACCCTTTACTTTCATTGTTCTCTTCAGGAAATGAGAAAATAGCTGGGACTAGTCGGGGAACGGAGTGACGGTCCAGATGTTTGCATTAGTAGTTTTCATTATTCTGTGAAATAGTGTGATAATAAATGTATTGAGGACTTATTTTGAGTTTGAATCTTCGCCTGAAGACAATATTCGTATTAAAACTCATTTCATGTTGTATATTTAAGTTTATATTTGTATTCTGTATCATATATTTGGCGACTTAGAATATGTGATGTATACCTATTTTGGGGATGTCACATTAAACAAGCTCCCCGAGCTTGGTATAATGAACAAATACATGGATATGAAAAGCAGAAACTACAACTTTGACTAATCATGGACTAGTGTATGTAATAAAGATGACTAATACAATTGTGTGGCGCGCCCCAAAATGAGTATTTGAATACAAATATTGTCTCTAGACAATATACACACCCAAATAAGTCCTCATTAATTATTCATACACTATTTTACGAGAAATAGTGAGGAATGACTAAAACATCTTCCTAGAACCATCACTCCATACCCAGGCTCGATCTGCTTTATGTTCTCACTCTCACGAGAAGAAAAATGGAACAAAAAGGAAAAGGGTGAGCTCAACTAGCCCGATAAAGAATATTATGACTAAGATAATATACAACAAATTATCGTTAGTCTTGACGAGGAAAAATCTAATAGAATACAATAGACAACAAGTTTTAGATCAACAAATGCGTGAAGCTTGACAATCCATTAGAAGAGTCACGTAGAAAGAATTCTCTTGTCTTCTTAAGGTTTAAAAGTCCATCATCAATAGTTTATCCTGTAATAACAATCAATATACATCTTTAATCATCTTTTTGCTACTCTGGGCCAAAGATATTCATTTATATCACCGAGTTGGTCATGTTCATCTCAACTTTGTTCATCTTTTACTCTGGGCCAAAGATATTCATCGATTAATCGTTCATCTTTTTGCACTGGGGCCAAAGATATTCATTTATATCACCATTTAGGGTGAGGATGATGAAAAACATTTTTAAAAAAGCGAATCGGTGAAACAAAATGGCAAGGATTAAGGATTAAGGATTAGTACTTTGTTTTACCCATGTCCAAAAATACTTGAAAATAATCATATTGGTGTAAAATTCAAGAATGATCAAAACATGGATACAATCAAAGCTAGTATCGAATAGATATTTTGGACAAAAAAAAGAAAAATTTTATTTTTCGATTGAATAGTCTTAAGTATTAAGTGAATAGTGTAAGTATCGTGAATAGTCTGCGTATCGTGAATAGTAACCCAGACACAACAAGTTCCAAATTTGATAAAAAAGTTCACCAATACTTGACATAATGATATTGAAGAAAAAATATCATTTAAGAAGAAAATAATACCCCTTACCTCAAAAAATAGCAAAGTACTTACATTTGAATTTCGGTATAGTCTTGTGAGAAACCCATAGTATAGCAACACTCAAAGTATACTCACAAGAATCGCTCGATAATTTAGAGAGAGAAAGAGAAAACTTTGTTTACGGTGTGATTTTCAATTCTAACAGCCCTCTATTTATAGGAAAATGTTAGAGCATAAAAAGGAGACTAAATTAATAAAATAATATTATTTTTTTTCTTATTTCTCGCATGCCTAAAGACTAATTGAAATAACCAGACCAACTTTGAAAAATTTTCAATGACCCCACATGTTCAAACAAAAGTGGGTCCCACCCATTAATTTAATAAAAATTATTTTATTTTCCAAAACTTCAATAATTTCGTGAAAATAGCTCGGTTATCAGAAAAATTCAAAACTCGCGATTTTCCATGGGAAATTCCATTCTCTACAACTTTGCGAGAAGAAAATTTTTCCAAATTCAAGCGAAATTGACCGAAAATCCAAGCAGGCGATTTTACGATCTATAATAAATTTTCGGTCGAGAATTGTGTCCGCAGACACACAAAACATATATTAAACATTTAATGCCACAAAATACTCTACCTCCTCATATACTCATATATCCCACATTCATTATAAAAATATCATAGTTAATATATTATTAAAATAATATATTTAAATGAATTATTTTATCGAGAAAAAGATAAAATATTAATTTTCAACAATTGTCACATTAAAAATTTTCTCCATCTATATCCACATAAAATAAATATTTTCTTTATCATAATAATCAATAATTACTTATTTAAAAAAAATAATATTCTGAGAATCACGATCTTGTGACCGGTAGTTTCGAGGGAAGAGGGGCTTTCGATAAGGATTTCTCTCTTCTTGGCGCATGATTAGGTGACCAAACCTCTCCTTGAGCGAGAACTTTCTAGACATTGCCAATAATGTTATCGATAATATTATTCAAATAATATGAATTATTGATTTGATAATGGAAAATCTTTGTGTAATGACAATTATTGAAACAACGACAATACAAAATATCAGCATATGACAATTATTGAATCGATAAAATATAATATTGAGCGATAACTCTTTGTAACAATTATTGAGTAGTGCCTTCTTACGTAAGGATCAATAATCAATAATCTTATCATGCAATCTGGTGTCTTCTTTGTGCGACCGCGCGTATTCTTGTATTTTAACCACCGGGTAACCCAGCGGTGTTAGCGGTAACAATTTCGTCGTTATTTATAAAACTCGATCTTTGTCGTTTTCCTTCATCCAATAGTTTTTTTCCGTTATGGGGCCCACTGATATAGCTGCTTGCGTAAATGCGGAGATTCGAAAAAAAAAGAATATTCCACGACGATGACGAATATTCCCAAACAATAATGAATATTTTATAACCACTTGCTTATTTTGTAAACTTTGCACATTTCACCCATAACGAAAAGAATTATATCAAATTAACCCTTATTAATTTAGAATAATGAATAAAGGAAAATTCAATTTTATTTATAATAAGTTGGGGTCTTCTGACCTCCCTCCTTATGAAATTTAATCCTCCTCGAAATTGGCGTACGATACTGGTATATCGAAAGGTGAGGTACCTCGCTTTCATCTCGATTCAACTCCGTGTCATTTCCTCGATTGCATGGTTTCTCCACAAAACCTTAACTTGTGGTATAACCTTCGTCGTAAGACATGCTCTTTCTATCCAAAATCTCAGCGGTATCTCCTCGTAGGTTAAATCTTGACTATCTAAATGCGGTTCTAATCTGATAATGTGGTTCGGGTCTTTCACATATTCTGAAGCATAGATATGTGGAATACATTGTGAACACGAGACATACTTGGAGAGTGCTTAGCGAGTCTATAGGCTCGTTTCCTATTAGGTCGAGAATCTCAAATGGACCAACAAACCTTGGATTGAGCTTTCCTCTTTCCCCAAATCTTGTAACTCCTTTCCATGGGCAATACGTAACAATACATGATCTCGATATTAAACTCCGTCCTTTCATGAAGATCGGCATAACTCTTTTGTCGATCTTGTGAAGTTTGAATCGTTGTCGAATCATTTGGATCTTTTACGTAGTCATGCGTACTAATTACGGTCCCAACAATGTTGCTTCTCCCACCTCGTCGACATCTTTGGAGAGCGACATTTTAAATCCATCTAGCGCCTCAAATGGAGCCATGCCTATACTTGCTTGATAGCTGTTGTTGTTGTAGGAGAATTCCACGGTGGTAGTACTTATCAACTTCCTTTGAAATCTAGGACCACGAGTCTTAATAGATCTTGAGGGTTTGAATAGTCCTCTCGATTGTCCGTCTGGTTTGAGGATGGTATCTTTGAAGCCAGATAAATAAATCCGTGCCCATAGCTTTACGCAAGCTAACCCAAAATCTTGAAGTGAATCTCGGGTCGCGATCCGAAACTATGGATCTTGGCATGCCATGCTGATCGTACAATCTCATTCACGTACATCTGAGCAAGGCGTTCGAGGATAAGTCTCTAAGCGTATCGGTAAGAAAATGGGCGGAACTTGGTTAATCTATCAACAATAACCCAAATTGCATCTCGCCTTGAGAAACTTTGGGAAGACACGTAACAAAATCCATAGTAATGTGTTCCCATTTCCATTTAGGAATCTCAAGTGGTTGCAATGGACCTTTTGGCACTTGATGCTCTCCGCCTTTACTACGTTGACGGGTTAAACATCTTGAGATAAACTCGCAATCTCTCTCTTCGTATTGTTCCACCAAAATGTATGTCGAATATCATGATACATTTTGGTACTCTCGAGATGGATTGCAAGCGGGGTGTTGTGTGCCTCCATCATGATTTTATGCTTGGTCGAGAATCGTTAGGAGGAGCATGAAAGTCTAGAATTATTTCGAAGTATTCCTTCCTCATCAATTCTTGCTTAGGAATAGCTCCTTCTTGCACTTTCTTCTTCATACGCATCATTGGGTAAGTAGCAAGCGACTTTAACTTTATCGATTAAAGTCGGTTCTACTTGTATATTCGCCATCATTATGTGGGTCCACAGGTCTTTAATTCTACCTCCATCCTTTGCAAGTCATACAAAATGGGCCTTTGCGTTGACAATATCGCTTTTCGTGCTTGCATATGATCTTCTACTTAATCGTCGACTCTTCGTTCGCTTTTCGAGGATGATATTGAATAGTGTGATCGTAATCTTTTAATGACTCGACCCAGCGTCGTTCCGCATGTTGAGTTCTTTTGGGTGAAGAAATATTTGAGGCTTTTATGATCAGTATAAATCTCTACTTTCTCCCGTACAAGTAGTGTCTCCATATCTTCAAGCGCATGAAACACATTGCTTTGCTTGACTCCGGATCATGAGTAGGATAATTCCTCTCATATTCTTTGAGTTGTCGTGAGGCATAGGCTATGACTTTCCCATGTTGCATGAGAACACATCCTAACCCCTTGCGGAAGCATCATTTGTAGATAACAAATCCATCCCCGAACGGATGGTATTGTCGAAACAGTCTTAGAAATGAGTCTCTCTTGAGCTCTTGGAAGCTCTTCTCGCATTCCTCGCTCCATTAAAATTTTGCATCCTTAAAGTCGGTGAGTTAGCAGATAGCGATTCGAGAAAATCCTTCCACATCTCTCGATAATAACCCATTAAGCCCGAGAAAGCTGCGTGCTTGATCCGCAAACTTGGTTGCTCCCAACTTTGTATTGCTTGATCTTGGCAAGGGTCAGCGAGATACTCCTTGTTTTGACACCACGTGCCCGAGGAATGCTACTTCCTCGAAGCGAACTTCGCATTTCTTGACTTGGCATAAAGCTTGTGTTCACGAAGTCTTTGTAGTACCGACTTCAAATGGTGCTCATGATCTTCACGGCTTTTGGAATAGATGAGGATGTCATCAATAAAAACAACAACGAAGCCAGATCAAATATTCCTTAAATACACGGTTCATCATATCCATGAAAGCGGCGGAGCATTAGTCGATCAAAAGACATGACCAAGAATTCATAATGCCGTGTCGAGTCACGAATGCGTCTTTGGAATATCCTCGGTTTTAATCTTGATTTGATGATATCGAGCGAAGATCGATCTTTGAAAAAATTGCGCTCCTTATGGCTGGTCGACGCAGGTCATCAATGCGAGGTAGCGGATACCTATTCTTGATGGTGACATGGTTCGATTCTCGATAGTCAATACAAAATCGCATACTCCGTCTTTCTTCTTTCTGAATAAAGCAGGAGCACCCCGAGGAGGCGTCTTGGGGCGAATGAAGCCGATGTCTAATAACTCTGTAGTTGGACTTTTAACTCACGAAGTTCAATAGGAGCCATTCGATATGGGGTTTTAGAAATGGGCTTTATGCGGTTCAAGGTCGATAAAGAATTCAACATCACGTTAAGGGTAGGCAGGGAAGCTCTTGAGGAAATACATCGGGGAATTCTCTAACCACGAAATATTATTCAAATCGACTTGTCTTTATTCAAATCCATAACATGGGCTAAGAAAGCTTGACATCGTTTTTCAATAAGCGAATAGCTTTGTGGCTTGATATGGCGATGGTGATTTTTTGGTTTTAGTGGTTTGAATTAAGTATGATGCGGGTTGGTTAGGAATATGAAAACTAATGACCTTACGAAAACAATCAATTTTGGCATGATGGTGGTTAACGATCAATTCCTAAAATCACATCAAAAGCAAGTATCTTTAAAGAGATAAGATCAGCGGGTAATGTGATAGTGCCAACTTGGATCATGCAAGATTTATAAAGCTGTAGATGTATGTGAAGGTTTCACCCAGCGGAGTTTCAACGAGATAAATCAAAATCTAATTTCTCGGTCAAGTTTAAGCGTTGAGCACAAGCGGGAGAGATAAAAGAATGGGTAGAAGCCGGTATCTAGTAAGGTATAAACATGAAATTCAAGATTAGCTTACGTGATCACCTCGTTTGGGTTCCTCACGTTTTGTCGATCACGACAAAGCGCTCTTCGAGAGCCGTGATTTCGACTTATCAGGGGACGACCCTTGGAATCACCACTCTGCTTGAACTTGGTTTTCGCGATAGTACAATCTCGGCGCGATGTGGCCTTCCTTTCCACGGTTGTAACATACCTTGGATTGTTGTGGGCGGTTTGGTGATATGTCCCTCCTTCCGCATTTGTAACATCTAAGCTGGCGGTCGTTCTCCTCCCCTAGCATTTGTTGTTGGTCTTTGGTCTTTCTTAGTTGATATCTTCCGTCATTGTTGAATCTTCTCTTTCTGAAATTTCCACTTGAGTCACCTCTCCTATTATCATGTCCACGATTACCACACGAGTGGTTACGCCTTTTGTAAAAGTATTCTTTCCTCCTCATTTGGTTATCATCGTTACGATGACTACTACGATTGTGGTCCCTCGGTTGAGTATACTCACTATCTCGCTCTAATAAGCTGAGCCACATTGACAACATCTGAATCTGAGAGAAAATTTATGAGAGATAAGGTATTGGCCGAATCTACGGTTTTAGACCTCTCGAAACATCGCGTCATTCGTTCCTCATTCTCCACCAAATGAGGTGCTGAGCACTGGATAATTCTGCGAACCTTGCCTCGTCTTTGAGACAACGTCATGTTGTTACATTGAGTCTAATAAACTCTACCTCCTTCATATAATGAATACTTTACGGAAAGTACTTGTCATTGAGCGATTCTGAAATCTTTCCCAAGACATGTTAAGTGCATCTGGTGAGTGCGCTTCCTGATTCCCACCGATGTCTGCTTCACCCACGAAACATAAAGGTGGCGAATGGAACCTTACATTCTCCGTGCACCCCAAGACATCGAATATCTTGGTAATTTGCTTGACCCACGTTTACGCCTTGATCGGATCCGGCTTTCCATGGAAATCTGGTGGTCCCGACTCTTTGAATTGTTTGGTAGTGACAAGCCGCGCGTTCTTATCATTTCCTCCGTATTTTGTACACGAGTCTCCTAAATGCGATTTTGCATGAGCTGCAAAAAGCTTCAAACACATCCGTCGTTCATCATTTTGCTCGATTGGCGTTGTTCACGGGAGGAACATTGCCCGACTGTTGTTGCCAGCGTTCTCCTCGTTGGTGAGTCAAAGGCGTCTCCACGGTCTCATAAACTCCATTGTTAACGTTCTCGTGACCATTCTTAAATCTTCGCCATAAAACAAGGGTTAATTAAACAAATTAACATATCACATAATATCTATATTATAATGAGCCAACAAATAAGCTTAGGTAGGACACCTTTAGCGAAGGATTTACTCGTCTCTCCCCTCTAGTTCTATTCCCGATCTCATGGAGATCATATCCCTAGCTACGATACCAGCTGTGGCGCCCCCAAAATAGGTATCTGACACCCATTACGAGTCGCAAAATACATGGTATAGAAAGCAAACTACAACTTTGACAATGGATGTCGTGTAGAATACGACAATACATTTGTGAGTTTGAATACAAATATTGTCTTCTAGACAATATACACACCCAAATAAGTCCTCATTAATTATTCATACACTATTTTACGAGAAATAGTGAGGGCAACTAAAACATCTTCCTAGAACCATCACTCAGACCCCCAGGCTCGATCTGCTATATTTCTCCTCACGAGAAGAAAAATGGAACAAAAAAAGGAAAGGGTGAGCTCAACTAGCCCGATAAAGAATATTATGACTAAGATAATATACAACAAATTATCGTTAGTCTTGACGAGGGAAAAATCTAATAGAATACAATAGACAACAAGTTTTAGATCAACAAATGCGGTGAGCTTGACAATCCATTAGAAGAGTCACGTAGAGAAAGAATTCTCTTGTCTTTAAGGTTTAAAAGTCCATCATCAATAGTTTATCACTGTAATAACAATCAATATACATCTTTAATCATCTTTTGCTTTCTGAGGCCGAAGATATTCATTTATATCACCGAGTTGGTCATGTTCATCTCAACACACTGTTCATCTTTTACTCTGGGCCAAAGATATTCATCGATTAATCGTTCATCATCTTTGCACTCTGGCCAAAGATATTCATTTATATCACCATTTAGGGGTGAGGATGATGAAAAACATTTTAAAAAAGCGAATCGGTGAAACAAAATGTGAGGATTAAGGATTAAGGATTAGTACTTTGTTTTACCCATGTCCAAAAATACTTGAAAATAATCATATTGGTGTAAAATTCAAGAATGATCAAAACATGGATACAATCAAAGCTAGTATCGAGAATAGATATTTTGGACAAAAAGAAAAATTTTTATTTTTAAATTGAATAGTCTTGAAGTATAAGTGAATAGTGTGTAGTATCGTGAATAGTCTTAGTATCGTGAAATAGTAACCCCAAACACAACAAGTTCCAAATTTGATAAAAAAGTTCACCAATACTTGGCATAATGATATTGAAGAAAAAATATCATTTAAGAAGAAAATAATATACCCTTACCTCAAAATAGCAAGTACTTACATTTGAATTTCGGTATAGTCTTGTGAAACCATATAGTATAGCAACACTCAAAGTATACTCACAAGAATCGCTCGATAATTTAGAGAGAGAAAGAAAACTTTGTTTACGGTGTGATTTTCAATTCTAACAGCCCTCTATTTATAGGAAAATGTTAGAGCATGAAAGGAGACTAAATTAATAAATTAATATTATTTACAAATTTTATTTCTCGCATGCCTTAAAGACTAAATTAGCCACCCACCAATTTGAAGAAAATTTTCATTGACCCATGTGTGTTTAATACACCAAACAAAAGTGGGTCCCACCCATTAATTTAATAAAAATTATTTTATTTTCCGAAACTTCAATAATTAAGTAGAAAATAGCTCGTTTATCGAGAAAAATTCAAAACTCGCGATTTTCCATGGGAAATTCCATTCTCTACAACTGCGGAAGAAAATTTTTCCAAATTCCAAGCGAAATTGACCAAAGAAATCCACAAAGCAGGCGATTTTACGATCTATAATAAATTTTCGGTCGAGAATTGTGTCCGCAAACACACAAAACATATATTAAACATTTAATGCCACAAAATACTCTACCTCCTCATATACTCATATATCCCACATTCATTATAAAAATATCATAGTTAATATATTATTAAAATAATATATTTAAATGAATTATTTTATCGAGAAAAAGATAAAATATTAATTTTCAACAATTGTCACATTAAAAATTTTCTCCATCTATATCCACATAAAATAAATATTTTCTTTATCATAATAATCAATAATTACTTATTTAAAAATAATATTCTGAGAATCACGATCTTGTGACGGTAGTTCCGGGAAGAGGGCTTTCGATAAGGATTTCTCTTCTTGGTGCGCATGATTAGGTGACCAAACCTCTCCTTGAAGCAGAACTTTCTAGACATTGCCAATAATGTTATCGATAATATTATTCAAATAATATGAATTATTGATTTGATAATGGAAAATCTTGTGTAATGACAATTATTGAAACAACAACAATACAAAAATCATCAATATGACAATTATTGAATCAATAAAATATAATATTGAGCAGTAACTCTTTGTAACAATTATTGAGTAGTGCCTTCTTACGTAAGGATCAATAATTCAATAATCTTTTATGCAATCTCAAGTGTCTCTTCTTTGTGCGACCCGCAGCGTATTCTTTGTATTTTAACCACCGGGTAACCCAGCGATTATTAGCGGTAACAATTTCGTCGTTATTTATAAAACTCGATCTTTGTCGTTTTCCTTCATCCAACCAGAATTATTTTTTCCGTTATGGGGCCCCCTGATGGCTGCTTGCCGTAAATGCGGAGATTCAAAAATAAAAAAGAATATTCCACGACCAAGCGAATATTCCCAAGCAATAATGAATATTTTATAACCACTTGCTTATTTTGTAAACTTTGCACATTTCACCCATAACGAAAAGAATTATATCAAATTAACCCTTATTAATTTAGAATAATGAATAAAGGAAAATTCAATTTTATTTATAATAAGTTGGGGTCTTTGGTATTCTAAGCATTTTCCTATAAATAAGGTCTTAGTTAGAATTAAAATCACACCAAAATCAAGTTTTTTCTCTCTCTATATTATCGAGCGTATTCTTGTGAGTATTTTGATACTTTGAGTGTTGCTATACGGTGCAAGTTCCCTTCAGCGTTATATCTGATATTCCAACTAGAAGTACTATTCTATTGAGGTAAGAGATGTTATTTTTTTTATAAATGATATTATTTCTTTCAATATCATTATGTCGGAATATTGGTAAGATTTTTCTTGTGAAATTCCTATCTTTTTGTGTCAGGGTTACTATTCACATATACAACACTATTCACGAATACAACACTATTCGCAGAAAAATTAAATTTTCGTTCTTTATCCCAGATTGAAGCAATACAAAGTTGGGAGCAACTGAAGTCGGTGACCGAAGTACGTAGCTTTCTGGCTTAGCTGGTTATTATCGGAGATTTGTGGAAGGATTTTCTTGAATCGATACTCCGTTAACTCAGCTGACTCGGAAGGATACAAAATTCGTATGGAGCGAGGAATGCGATAAGAGTTTTCAAGAGCTCAAGAGGAGACTCATTTTTGCACTGTCTCGACAATACGATACTGGTTCGAATGGATTTGTTATCTACAACGATGCTTCAGGCAAAGGGTTAGGATGTGTTCTCATGCAACATGGAAAAGTCATAGCCTATGCCTCGCGACAACTTAAAGAATATGAGAGGAGTTATCCTACTCATGATCTAGAGTTGACAATGATGATCGTTTTAATGCTTAAAGATCCTGGGAGGCCTTATCTATATGGGGAGAAAGTGGAGATATATTCGGACCATAAAAGCCTCAAATATTTCTTCACCCAAAAGGAGCTCAACACGCGGCAACGACGTTGGCTCGAGCTGTTGAAAGATTACGACCACACTATTCAATACCATCATGGAAAAACGAACGTGGTAGCTGACGCGTTGAGTAGAAGATCATATGCGGGAACGAGTGCGATATTGTCAACACAAAGGTCCATTTTGTGTGATTTACAATAGATGAAGATAGAATTCTAGACTCCGGGGACCCATGCTATGAGACCCCAAATTTTATGAATAAAGATTTAAATTTCTCGAAATATTTTTTTGAATATTATGGTGTGGATTTGATATAATAATATAGTTGTGGGTAATATTTATAAATTTTGCAAAGTAAGCAAGTTGTTATATAATATTCGATTGGTCTGGGAATATTCGTTTTAACAGGAATATTAAATGCGACTAAGACAATCATTAGTGGACCCCACAACGTAAGTATTGTCGTAGTTAGAAAGCAGCTGAATTATCTTTTATAAAAATAAGCTGCGAAAGTGTTACCGTTAAACTGTTGAACTACTCGGTAGTAAAAAATACGAATAATACGCGTGGTAGCATAAGTAGCTTACCGGTATTGATTATTGATCTTACGTAAGAAGTCACTCGGTTATACTCAATTATTGCTACTGATAATTCTTTGATCATATCTCTCATATTATTGATTCAATTATTGTCACAAAGATCATCTCGCATAATATGTTATATTATTAAATCAATAATTGAGACGATAAAGTTATTCATATTATTATTTGCAATATTGACAATGTCTAAAAGTTCTGTCAAGGAGAGGTTTGGTCACCTAATTGTGCGCCAATAAGGAGAAATTCTTATCGGAAAGCCCCCTCTTTCCTGGGAACGATCTAGTTGTTAAATATTGTGAATTATAATATTAATGATGAATAAGTTTGTGTTGATTAAAGATGAAATTGATAGTTCCATTGTGTTGGAATTATTAGTGTTAGTGAAAATCGACATTTATTTCGATAATAATTGATGTCTGGAGGTTATATTGACCAATCGGGTAATTAACCAGATAAATGAGCAATTAATTCACATGCTTATAACTATGTGTTCACATGTGTGTACTATTGATTCACATGATTTACAATTAGGGGAGTTGGTGCAAGATTGATAATACTTGCATGACTAAATTAAAAATGGAGGTATAGATGAAGGTACTATACTGTAATTAGTTTTTTCACATGTTTAGAATTATTGATTCACATGATTTACTATTAGGAGAGGTGGTGCAAGTTTGATAATACTTGCATGACTAAATTAAAAATGAAGGAAAAGAGGAAGGTATTATACTGTAATATTTCGAGCCCCAAAACGTGCAATTATTGAAACTATATTTTTCTATAAATATAAGCTCATTCTTCCTTCATTCCTCACCAATTCACTAAAGCTATAGAGCAATTATTATAGAGAAATTATAGAGAGAAGGAAGAAGAGAAGTCTGTTACCTCACTATTCCAATATCCAGTATTCTTTTAAGGTAAGGGGTATTATTTCTTTCGTATTCATGAAGAGAGTTTCTGTTATTTCATTCTTTATTATTATGTTGGAATAACCTGTCTATGCGAAGTACCGCATACATGGTGAATTCTTCTGTTATTCCATTCTTTATTATTATGTTGGAATAACCTATCTATGCAAAGTACCGCATACATGGTAAAATTCTTCTGTTATTCCATTCGTTATTATTATGTTGGAATAACCTGTCTATGCAAAGTACCGCATACATGGTGAAATTCTTCTGCTATTCCATTCGTTATTATTATGTTGAAATAACCTGTCTATGCAAAGTACCGCATATATGGTAAAATTCTTCTGTTATTCCATTCTTCATTATTTTGTTGGAATATCCTGTCTGTGCGGATTACACATGACTTGGTTCCATTCTTTATTATTCTGTTGGAATATCTTATCTGTGCGTATTACGTATGACCTGGTTCTATTTTTTATTATTCTGTTGGAATAACCTATCGTCATGCGATCTATCGCATATACGGTGAATTCTTCATTATTCCATTCTTTATTATTCATTGGAATAACTTTGTCTATGTGGATTACTGCATGCATGGTGAATGACCTTTCGTATTCATTCTTTATTAAATTGTGGAAATGATGCATCTACGTGGATTACTGCATGGCGGTGAAAATTCATTCTAGGTTTCAGTATATTCTATTATACTCGTATGAGATATCATTTCTTTTATACTAAATCATTGAATATCATTTTTTTGGTATTTTTTTACGAGTTACTATTCACTTCGAGTTTCTACTCACCCAATTATTATTCCTCTAGTATTATTCACTCGAAGTATTAAGGGTCACTTTTCATGTTGAGTACTATTCACGAGTTCTTATTCGGAGTTACTATTCACCCAAATTACTATTCACTGAATATTATTCACTCGGATATTTGGGTACTTTTCATGTCGAGTACTTATTCACGTCTTATTCAAGTACTTATTCATAGGGTACTTACTACTTATCACGAAGTCTTATTTGCAGAAAAATATATATTTCTTTTCTGTCCAAATTATTTTTGGTACAAATATTATTCTTGAATTTTACTCTACAACGCAGTATCATGTTGACAATTTGGACGTTATTGATTTCTGGATAAATTAAATTATAAATCTTTAAAATTTATCTTTGAACTTGTTTTATTGAATTATTATGTCATTGTCATCATCCTCATGCTTATATTATGATTAAAGTTATCTTTGGCTTACGTGCATAGATGGACTTGGTATGATTATTACCAGGGATTATTCGGTATAATCATACCCTATGAATAGTATTGAGGAAATGACCTGAGAGTTGGAAACGGAAATGAAAGCGAGGTATCCTCATCTTTTTAAAACACCAGGTACGTACGTCAATTTCGATGACAAAATTTCATAAGGAGGGGAAGTTGTAAGACCTCAACTTATTATAAATGAAATTGAATTTCCTCTATTTATTATTTTGAAATAGTAAGGGTTGATTTGATTAATGTGGTTAGTTGTGGGTAAAATGCGCAAATATCTTAAATAAGCAAGTGGTTATAAAATATTCATTGTTGTCAGAAAATATTCGTTTGGTCGTGGAATATTTTTCTTTGTGGGGAATATTAAATGCAATGAGCATTGAACTTGTGTGGCCCTATAATAAAAAAGCGATTGGATGAAGAAAATGACAAGTATAAGTTTTTTATAAATAACTTGGCGTAGTTATTCACAATTAATAACTTGTTGGCATACCCGGTGGTTAAAACACACGATGTCGCGGTCTTTGCACAAGATAGCACGCAGTATTGCACCAATTATTGATTCTTACGTAAAAGGCACTACTCAATAATTGTTACGATAATTATTGTTCAATATTTTATTGATTCAATAATTGCTACGTTGATATTTTATATTATTGTTGTTTCAATAATTGTCACTGTACAATATTTTCCATTATCATATCAATAATTCATATTATTTGAATAATATTATTAGATAGTATTATTAGCAATGTCTAAGGAAGTTCTGTCTAAGGAGAGGTTTGGTCACCTAATTGTGCGCCAAGTAAGGAGAAATCCTTATTGGAAAGCCCCCTCTTTCCTGGGAAAGACATGGTTGTCATTATTGTGATTCTGTAATATTATTTATGAATAATTAATTATTGATTTATATGATAAGGAAAATATTTATTTATATGGATAGAAATAGAGGAATTTTTTTTAAAAAATGACAATTGTTGAAAATTGATATTTTATCTTTTCTGATAAAATAATTCATTTAAATATATTATTATATTATAATAATATAATAATGGTGATATTTTTACAATGAATGTGTGATATATGAATAAATGAGGAGGAAAAGTATTTTTGTTATAATAAATGCTAAAAACATATTAAACATGTTGGTGGGCCTCATTTTTGACTTAAATTTGATTATAGCCTGCAAAATCGTCCGTATGTGGATTTCGGTTAACTTCTGCATGGAATTTGGAAAAACTTAAACTTATAAAGTTGTAGAGAATTGAATTTCCTATGGAATGGACATAAGATTTGAATTTTTCTTATAAAAGAGCTATTTATTATGAATTATTGAAGTTCTAGAATTATTGATTTTTGGAGTTATAAATATTTTTAATAAGAAAAACATTTTTTTTATTTTGGTGAGGTGGGCCCCACTTGGTGGCTGATGTTTTGTTCAAAGGAGGTGTGCGTAGGAATTTAAAAAAATATATATTAATATTTTATTAAATTTTCTGCTTTGGTGTTCTAAGCATTTTCCTATAAATAGGGTGCTTATGTTAGAATTAAAAATCACACTAGAAATTGAAGTTTTCTCTCTCTATATTATCAAGCGTATTCTTGTGAGTATTTTGATACTTTGAGTGTTGTTATATGGTGCAAGTTCCCTTCAGCGTTATATCTGATATTCCAACTAGAAGTATTATTCTTTTGAGGTAAGGGATGTTATTTTTTTTATAAATGATATTATTTCTTTCAATATCATTATACCGAAATATTGGTAAGATTTTTCTTGTGAAATTCCTGTCTTTTTGTGTCTGGGTTACTATTCATATATACGACACTATTCACGTATACGACACTATTCACGAATACGGCACTATTCACAGAAAAATTAAATTTTCGTTCTTTGTCCCATATGTCTATTTTTGTTACTATCTTTGATTGTATCCATGTTTTGATCATTATTCTTGAATTTTACTCCACCATAGTATATTATGGGGTATTTTTGAACATGGATAAACCGAAGTACGAATCCCTAATATTTGTTCTTTTGTCTCACTGGATTCGTTTTCTTTAAAATATTTTTCATCATCCTTAGTCCTAAATGATGATATAACTAAATATCTTTGGCCTGTAGTGCAGAGATGAATGATTTTCTAATGAATATCTTTGGCCCGTAGTGTAAAGATGAACAGGTGTTGAGATGAACATGACCAACTGATGAATATCTTTGGCTTATAGTGAAAAGATGAAATATTTGATTTAAGATGAATATTGATTGATGTTACAGGGATAAAATATTAACGATGAACTTTTAAATTCATAGATGATAGTAGATTTCATTCTCTACTTAACTCCTCTAATGAATTGTTATTTCCGCTGCGAATATTGATCTGAAACTTGTTGTCTATTATATTCTATCAGATATTTCCCTGTTGAGGACTAACGATAATTTTTTCTATATTAACTTAGTCATAATGTTCTTTACTGGGCTAGTTGAGCTCACCCTTTTCCTTTTTGTTCCATTTTTCTTCTCAGGAGGCGAGAATGTAGCGAGTACTAGTCGGGGTATGAAATGATGGTTCTAGAAAGTTGTTTTAGTAGTCCTCACTATTTTTATAAAATAATGTATAAATAATTGTAATGAGGACTTATTTGAGTGTGCATATTGTCTAGATGATAATATTTGTATTTAAACTCACAGTTTATGTGTTTTCGTATTTTGTACAACAATTGTATTAATAAAGTTGTAATTGTTTCTGTACCATGTATTTGGTGACTCAGAATGGGTGATGTATACCTATTTTGGGGGCGTCATAGGATCTGGTTTCAGGAGTGATAATATATAGTATATTTATTCATTCATTGGGATGAATAGAATAGATCCACTCGTGAATAATTTAAAAGATCCTGTATATTGCCAAATAGTTCAATTTAATTACGATTTCGACGTATATATATACAAGAGATTGAATAATATTATAAAATTGACTCACTATATATACATTGCAAAAATATTATCAATTAAATTTGTCTACGTAACTCGCAATAAATAAAATGACAAGTAAAGTCACAATATATATTATTAATCATAATTTAATGATCATGAGAGTATGTAGTAGTAATTATTTCAAGAAGTCCATCTCCATCATTGAATAAGGCAATATAGACAGTGTTGTGATTGATTGAGTAGCTAGCTAGCTAGCCACTTCCTTTGTTGAACTAAGGATATAAATGGTGAGTTGAGCTTCAAACCAATTGTGAGCTGAAACACTATTAATAGGTGTAACTAGATACTCGAACCACAACTGTATTTTTTAATTCCCAGATAAGGAGGATTCAACCTTAAGACCCACAATTGCATATAATATACTACCTCTGTTTCAATGGTAACATCAATATTAACTTTTTATAATCAATTTGAAATATTTTCTGAATTAATTAAGTTTTATATAATTCAATTATAAATTATCTATACAATACATCTAATTATAATATTTACAGCTTTCAATAGTTAAATGAATCACGTTAATGTTGAATTCAAAAATATTTTAAATTAATTCTGAAGAGTCCAATTAGATCCTGCATTTTGCAACGAAGGGAGTGTGAAATTTAGAGATTTACCTCCCTTCCATTACACATCAATACTTCAGTACTTATATATAAAGACAGCAAAGACGATCCCAATTTGGAGTCGACTCTTAATCAATTTGAGTCAATTTGTTCAATTTCACTGAGTTATTTATCGAGTCAGCAAAATCGATTCACTGCCTCCTCTTAAATCACTTCAGTTTCTTCCCTTTCCCATTCCCTGCGAAATCGAATCCCCTCACTCTTTCTTTTGTTTTGTATCTCTCCTTCCTCCCACACACATATTAAATCTCTTCTTCTCTACTATTTACCCTAAACTTCTTTTGTAGGACAAACGAATACGACGATTTGGGCCTTTTTGGATTGAGCAAATCGAGAGATTGCGAATTATGGATTTGTGAATCAATCGATTTTTGTAGATTTTTGTAGCCGATTATGCCGCCTTGACTGAATCTATCAAGCGCCACTTCACGACATAAGGTAAATCCTCGGATGCCCTCACTTTTGTTGATCTAAATTCCAAATTTTCTTCTGAACATGGTTCATACAAATTCTCATTCGTCCCCTCTTCTTCTTCTTCTTAAACAATCGTCTCTTCACTGACTTCTCTTCCTCTCAATCATTCTCCAGCTTCGTTGCAATTCAATTTACACAACCCTCAGGCATTTGTTTTCCTCTCTTATGAATTAGCTGGATGCTTAAAGAGAAGTATCAACAGGGTCAAGAAACACAAACAAAAAATTCTCTCATTGATATTTTTTACCGTTTCTACTCACAAGATAGAAATCAAAGAAGCGGACAATTAAATTCACAGTACATTTAAAGATTCCAGTTACATGAATATTAAGCCTCCTCATTCACTGTGTTTCTCCCTCCAAATCTATATTTACTTTTGCATTTGAAAATTCGATTGTTTCAATTTTACTGATGTCTTTGACATATGCAAGTTACCTGTTTGACAAAATGCCAAAGAGAAAAATTATTTGATATTCGCAAGGTTCCATCAGCTTTTTGTTACTGTCAGTCCAAAGTTGTTTTATGCAGTGAAATAACAATTTTCTCAGTTGAAAATATTAGTTACTGGAAGAATATTTAAACTCTTAATTTTTCTATATATGATTTGGCTTCTTTACCGTCTGATTGCTGAACTATTTGATATTAGTATGGTTACATTATAAAAGGTTTGTAGATGGCATATAATAATGTCACAATCAGACACATGGATAAAGTATCAAGTAGCAATATGATGAACTGTTGTCTCATAAATTCGCTTAAAAATGCTACATTTCGGTGACTTCAAGCTTTGGTCTTTGATGTGAAAATAATTGGACTGTAGGAAAAGAAATGTTTATGCCAAAGGATCCCAATGAAACTGTTATTATGGTAACGCCTAGAAGATCAAGTTTCTAATGAATATAACTTGATTGTTGAAAAATGCAGTTCAATGGTTTGGCATGGCTCTTCTTGGGTGTGCCCACAAGTAGCTCATTGATCTACAATTAAGGAGGTGAAATGATCATGATCAAATCATAAACTGTCATTTTTTTCAATTTGATAAAATGAGTTAACATAACTCTTGGTGTTTGGGGACATGAATTCGAGAAAAAGAAGCCAGATAACTTTAGACTTGACTTTGCAGTGAGCAGAGAGCAAACTAATGATAAAGGAGAAAAAAATGTACATCCAAACCTGTATGGCTCAATATATGTAAAAGCAGAAAAACTTTGGGAGTTATTCAAGAAAGAGAACACCTTGGTCTAATTGTGTGGACTAAGAGGAATGGAAAAGGGAATTGATGACATTATAGTGTCATTGGCATGAAAAAATGTGTGAAGCTCTCAAATTTACCAATATACTTTTGTTCTAATAAATCATGGAATTACTATTTCTACCTCATGTAAGATTTTCTGCTATTATATTTCCTACCTTCTTTTTCACCTTTTATACCCCCAAATTCTGAACATGGTTATTATAGAATATTGTTGAGATAGAGCCTAGATATGTTGTGAAAATGAACTACGGATGATATATATATATATATATATATATATATATATATATATCTAAAAGTACAACTTGGACATTACTAAACAGATTTTGAGTGTATTCAATTATCTAGGTGTCAGTACTGTTCGGTTTGAACTGCAATTCTTATGTAATAATACCTTCCCTTCAATTATGGTTGTAGAATGGAGAGCCTAAGATGGGTACACACAGTTTTAATATGCGAAAAGGTGCATGTATGAACTCTTCTATCACTCTCTAAAAAATATATGCAATTATATAAGCAAGTCTATAGCCATATTATGTACATAAAATTTTCAAAGTTAACTTGTTTTTCTCAGAATGAAACTAAAAAATTTTCTCCTGTTGAGATACTATGTTGTTTTCAGTTTGTTAAAAGAGCTCTCCAGCTGTAGACCTACGAAATTTTCAAGCTTTATAGGATAAAACTTTAGGCCACAAACCAATGTTGCATAAAATCTAAGTTATGGCAAGCATTGCCTTATAAGTGTATAAATTATAGGTAAATCTTTTAACCATATGTTTATAATTATAATTAATTGAGCACATATATTTATATGTACTTATTTGTATATTGTGATTATATTATATATATTTACCAACGTTTTTGTAATATTTTTTTTGATGAATAGTGTGACGCCCCCAAAACAGGTATACATCATCCATCTTGGGTCGCCAGATACATGGTACAAAATTCCACACAAGGAAGTCAACAACGAAAGGATCGGGGCTCTTTACTTATGGCTTGATATGACAGTGGTTGACTTTAGTGGTTTGGTTACTTGAATTCGCATAACAGGTTGGTTAGGAATATGAAAGCTAACAACCTTACGAAAATAATCAATTTTGACATGATGAGTAGTTAACCAATCGATTCCTAAAATCACATCAAAGGCAAGTATTTTCAAAGAGATAAGATCGACAGGTAATGTGATGGTATCGATTTGAATCAAATAATATTTATAAATAGTAGAGGTAACGAAGGTTTCTCCTAACGGAGTTTTAACCGATAAGTCAAAGTCTAATTTCTCCAGAGTCAAATTTAAACGTTGAGCGCAAGCAAGAGAGATAAAAGAATGGGTAAAATCGGTATCTAATAAGGTATAGACTTTGCAAGAAATTATAATTAACTAACCCGTGCAAAATTCGTTCGCGTTACTCGCTTTTTGAGAAGTCACGAAAAACGCTCTTCCTAAAACCACCGACTTTGTTTTTTCTGTATCCGCCTTTGGTGCCACCGTCCCAGCTGGACTTGACTTTGGTGCACGACAAAATCGAACTAGGTGACCTTCTTTTCCAAAATTGTAACATGTTTTGGACTGCATCATGCAGTTTGGACTGATATGTCCCTCCCTTCCACATTTGTAACATACGACTGACGGTCGTTCTCCTTCCTTAACAACAGGTGCTGGTGCTGACGTCTTTCCATCATTGTTGAATCTCCTCTTCTTCAAATTTCCACTTCTATTATCTTGGTCATGATTACCACCGAAGTGGTTACCATTCTTGGCATGATAATTTCCCCCACGATGATTATCATTGTTCCGATGGTCGTTGCTGTAAGACCCCAACTTTTTATAAATAAAATCTAATTTCCTCTAATTATTATTCTTGATTAATAAGGTGGTAATTTGATATAATATTTTGGTTATGGGTGAAATGTGCAATTTTTGCAAAATAAACAAGTTGTTATTAAAATATTCATTTTTGTCGGGGAATATTCGTTTGGTCGTGGAATATTCTTGCACGTCGAGGGAATATTAAATGCACCCAGTAGCGACCATTCATGGGCCCCATAACAAAAAGCGGTTGGATGAAAGAAAAGCGACAAAGATTGAGTTTTATAAATAGCGGCGTAAATTATTACCGATTAACCTTTGTTGGGTTACACGGTGGTGGTTAAAATACTGGTAATATTAAGACAAGATTGTTGAATTATTGATTAAATGCACGTAAGAAGGCACTACTCAATAATTGTTCTGTAATTCTTATTCATTATTTTATTTTATTGATTCAATAATTCTTTGCGTTGATATTTATATTATTATTGTTGTCATCGCATGCGGTATTTTCCATTATCGGATCAATAATTTATATTATTTGAATAATATTATCGGATAACATTATTGGCAATGTCTAGAAAGTTACATCTCAAGGAGAGGTTTGGTCACCTAATTGCGGCGCTTGAGAAGGAGAAATCCTTATTGAAAATCCCTCTCTTTCCGGAGCAGCGGCTGGTTGTCATAATTGTGATTTAGTAATATTATTTGTGAATAATTAATTATTGATTTATATGATAATAAAATATTTATTTGATATAAATGATGGATTTATTTATTTTATGTGGTTATGATTGAAGGAATTAATCTTTGAGGTGTTTTATCGGTTTTTTGGTGGGATTGGAAGTATTAAAATCATCCAGTTTGTGAATTTCGGATATTTTTAGGTTTGGAATTTGGAAAAACTCAAAACTACAAAGTTGTAGAGAATTCGATTTGAGCGAGAATGGACATAAAATTCGTATTTTTTTACGATAAGCGTTCTATTTTCTATGAATTGTTGAAGTTCTGAAAAATAAAATGATTTTTATTAAATTTATGGGTGGGACCCACTTTGGTTGGTGTGATTACACATGTGAAATGGCTTTTGAAATTTTTCAAGGTGGTGTCTACGGTCTTGGCCTAACAAAGCATGCGTAGGAAGTTTGAATTAAAATATTAATATTTTATTATTTTAGTCTCCTTTTTGGCGTTTCTAGCATTTTCCTATAAATAGAGGGCTAAGTTAGAATTGAAAATCACACTAGAAACAAGTTTTCTCTCTTTTCTCTCTATATTATCGAAGCGTATTCTTGTGAGTATACTTTGAGTGTTCTTTATCACGGTGCGAGTTTACATCGACATTATACAAAATTGATGTAAAATGCGGTTATGTTGAGGTAAGGGATGTTATTTCTTTTCATGAATGGTATTATTTTCTTCAATATCATTATGCCAAAATATTGGTTGAACTTTTTATCAAATTTGGAACTTGTTGTGTCGAGGTTTCTTATTCACGATATCTGCCTTTATTCACTTATCTGACAAGACTATTCACGAATACTGTACTTATTCAATAGAAAATAAAAATTCTCCTTTTTGTCCAAAATGTCTATTATGGTTACTAGCTTTGATTGTATCCATGTTTTGATCTCATTCGTGAAGTTTGGCTCATAATTGTTTATTATAGAGTATTTTTGAATTTGGACAAACTAAAGTACGAATCCTTAATCCTTAATCCTTAATCCTTATCATTTTGTTTCACTGGATTCGTTTCTTTAAAAAAAATATTTTTCATCATCCTCAGTCCTAAATGATGATACTACTGAATATCTTTGGCCTGTAGTGCAAAGATGAATGATTAACTGATGAATATCTTTGGCCTGTAGTACAAAGATGAACAGGTGTTGAGATGAACATGACCGACTGGTGATTTAAATGAATATCTTTGGCCTGTAGTGCAAAGATGAATATTGATTGTTGTTGCAGGGATAAAATATTGATGATGGACTTTTAAATCTTAGAAGATAGTAGAATTCATTCTCTACGTGACTCTTCTAATGGATTGTTGTTTCCGCTGCATTTGTTGATCTAAAACTTGTTGTCTATTATATTTTATCGCATTTTTTCTCGTTGAAGACCGAGCGATAATTTGTTGTATATTATCTTAGTCATAATATTTAAATTCTTGGGCTAGTTGAGCTCACCCTTTCCTTTTTGTTCCATTTTTCTTCTCGGAGGTGAGAACATAGCGAGGATCGAGTCGGGGTATGGAGTGATGGTTCTAGGAAGATGTTTTAGCGATCCTCACTATTTCTATAAAATAGTGTTTGAATAATTGTAATGAGAACTTATTTGCGTGTGGATATTATGCGGAAGACAATATTTGTATTTAAACTCTCGGTATGTATTGTCGTATTTCACACGACATTTGTATTAATGAAGTTGTAGTTTTGCTTTATGTACCATGTATTTGGCGACTCGAATGGGTGTTGTATACCTATTTTGGGGGCGCCACGGTTAATATCGAGCTTAGGATATGGTCTACGGTAGAGATCGGGGAATAAAACTAGAGGGAGAGATGAGTAAATCCTTATTAGTGTGTCCTACCTAAGCTTATTTGTTGGTCGATCATAATATAGGGATATTATGTGATATGTTAATTTTTTTAATTAACCCTTGTTTTATGACAGTATTTTAGATGGCAGCTGAGAACGTTAACAATGGACTGTATGAGACAGTGGAGACACCTTTAGTCACAAACTAGGAGAACGTGCATCAGGAAGGCAATATTCCTCCTATAAACAACACTACCGAGCAAGCGATGAATGATGGAATGTTTAGGAGCTTTTTGCGATTCATGCAAAATCGAGGCGAGGAGACTAGTGTACAAAATACGGGTGGAAATGATAAGAACGCTGTGATGCATCATGACCAAGCAGTTCAAGGAGTTGGGACCACAGATTTCCATGGAAAGCGGATCCGATCAAAGCGTAAACGTGGGTCAAACAAATTACCAAGATATTTGATGTCTTGGGATGCACGGAGAGAACGAAGGTTCCATTCGCTACCTTTATGTTTCATGGTGAAGCAGATTCTTTGGTGGGAATCGAAGGCGTACCGCCAAATGCACTCAACATGTCTTGGGAAAGATTTCAGAAACTTTTCAATGACAAGTACTTTCCTAAAAGTATTCGTCATATGAAAGAGGTAGAGTTTATTAGATGGGAGCGAGAACAACATGGCCGGTGTCCCGAAGACGAGGGAAAGTTCGCGAGTTATCCGAGTTTGCACCTCATTTGGTGGAGAATGAAGAGCGTGATAACACGGATGTTTACGAGAGGTCTAAAACCCGAGATTCGTCAATACCTTATATCTCATAAATTTTTCTCGTATTGGATGTTGTAAAATGGCTCAATTATTAGAAGCGAGATAGTGAGTATACTCAACCGAGGGACCACAATCGAGGGTTATATCGGTGATAGCGATCATCGTAAGCGATGATAACCGGTGAGGAGGAAAGAATACGGACAAAAGCGGTAACCACTCGGTGGTAATCGTGGACATGATAATAGGAGAGGTGAGTCAGTGGAAATTTGTAAAGAGGAGATTCAACAACGACGGAAGACATCGGCCAGTGAAGACCAAAGACCAACAACAAATTCTAGGGGGAGAGAACGACCGGAGTTAGATGTTACAAATGCGGGAAGGAGGGACATATCATTCAAAGCTGTCCCACAACAATCCAAGGTATGTTACTATTTGTGGAAAGGAAGGCCACATCGCTCGAGATTGTACTATAAGCGAAACCAAGTTCGGTGAGGAGTGGTGATTCCAAGGTCATCCGGATAAGTCTAAATCGGCGGTTTCTGGAAGGCGTTTGTCGAATGCTTGGCCAAAACGTGAGGAACCCAAACGAGGTGATCACGGGTAAGCTAATCTTGAATTCTTGCGAAGTTTATACCTTACTGAATCTGGGTTCTACCCATTCTTTTATCTCTCCGCTTGTGCTCAACGCGTTTAAACTTGACTCAGGAGAAATTAGATTTTAATTTATCTGTTGAAACTCCGTTGGGTGAAACCTTCATTACATCTACAGTTTATAAATCTTGTATGATCTAAGTTGGCACTATCACATTATCTGTTGATCTTATCTCTTTAAAGATACTTGCTTTTGATGTGATTTTAGGAATTGATTGGTTAACCACTCATCATGCCAAAATTGATTGTTTTCGTAAGGTTGTTAGTTTTCATATTCTAACAACAACTTCGTCATACAATTCAAACCACTAAACCACTAAAATCGACCACCGTCATATCAAGCCACAAAGCTATTTATTGAAAAGCGGATGTCAAGCTTTCTTAGCCCATGTTATGGATTTGAATAAAGACAAGTCGATTTGAATAATATTTACGTGGTTAGAGAATTCCACGATGTATTTCTGAAGAGCTTTTCGGTCTACCCCGAGCGTGATGTTGAATTCTTTATTGACCTTGAACCAGGCACAAAACCCATTTCTAAAACCCCATATCGAATGGCTCTATTGAACTTCGTGGAGTTAAAGTCCAACTACGTGGAGTTATTAGACATCGGTTTCATTCGTCTAATACATCTCCTTGGGGTGCTCTGTTTTATTTGTAAAGAAGAAAGAGGCGGAGTATGCGATTTTGTATTGACTACCAAGAATTAAACCATGTCACCATCAAGAATAAGTATCCGCTACCTCGCATTGATGACCTGTTCGAACAGTTACAAGGAGCACAATTCTTTTCAAAGATCGATCTTCGTTCTGGATATCATCAACTGAAGATTAAAAATGAGGATATTCCAAAGACTGCCTTCAGGACTCGGTACGGGCATTATGAATTCTTAGTCATGTCTTTTTGATTGACCAATGCTCCTGCTGCTTTCATGGATATGATGAACCGTGTATTCAAGGAATATTTGGATCAATTCGTTGTTGTCTTTATTGATGACATCATCATCTATTCCAAAAGCCGAGAAGATCATGAGCACCATTTGAAGTTTGGTACTACAAAGACTTCGTGAACACAAGCTTTATGCCAAGTGAAGAAATGCGAGTTTCGAGCGAGGAAGTAGCATTCCTTGGGCACGTGGTGTCAAAACAAGGAGCATCTGTTGACGGTGAAGATTGAAGCAATACAAAGTTAGAGCAACAAGTCGATTGACCAAGACGCAGACTTTCGGGCTTAGCTTGGTTATTATCGGAGATTCGTGGAAGGATTTTCTCGAATCGCTACTCCGTTAACTCAGCTGACTCGGAAAGATACAAAATTCATATGGAGCGAGAAATGTGAGAAGAGTTTCCAAGAGCTCAAAAGGAGACTCATTTCGCACTGCTCAGCAATACCATCTGGTTCGGATGGATTTGTCATATCAAATGATGCTTGTGCAAAGGGTTAGGATGTGTTCTCATGCAACATGGGAAAGTCATAGCCTATGCCTCGCGACAACTCAAAGAATATGAGAGGAATTATCCTACTCATGATCTAGAGTTAGCAGCAGTCGTATTCGCGTTGAAGATATGGAGACACTACTTGTATGCAGAGAAAGTGGAGATTTATATGGACCATAATAACCTTAAATATTTCTTCACCCAAAAAGAACTCAACATGTGGCAACGACGTTGGCTGGAGCTGTTGAAAGATTACGATCACACTATTCAATATCATCCTGGAAAAGCGAACGTAGTAGCTGACGCATTAAGTAGAAGATCGTATGCAAGTACGAGTGCGATATTGCCAACGCAAAGGCCCATTTTGTATGACTTACAAAGGATGGAGGTAGAATTAAAGACTCCAGGGTCCCACATGATGATGGCGAATATACGAGTAGAACCGACTTTAATTGATAAAGTTAAAGTTGCTCAAGCTACGGACCTGGGGCTGATGCAAATGAAGAAGAAAGTATAAGAAGATGTTATTCCAGAAGCAAGAATCGATGAAGAAGGAATACTTCGATTCAACTCTCGACTTTGCGTTCCGAACGATTCTGACTTGAAGCATAGAATCATGATGGAGGCACACAACACTCCGTTTGCAATCCATCTTGGGAGTACCAAAATGTATCATGATATTCGACATACATTTTGGTGGAACAATATGAAGAGAGAGATCGCGGAGTTTATCTCGAGGTGTTTAACTTGTCAACGAGTAAAAGCGGAGCATCAAGTACCAAAGGGTCCATTGCAACCACTTGAGATTCCAGAATGGAAGTGGGAACACATTACAATGAATTTCATTACAGGTCTTCCCAAAGTTTCTCAAGGCATAGATGCGATTTGGGTTATTGTTGATAGATTAACCAAGTCCGCTTTCATTTCTTACCTATCTGAGAAACTTATTCCTTGAATGTCTTGCTCGTATGTCGTGAATGAGATTAGACGATTGCATGGCATGCCAAGTATCCATAGTTTTGGATCGTGACCCAAGATTCACTTCAAGATTTTGGGTTAGCTTGCAGAAAGCTATGGGCGCGGTTCTGATTGATTCAAAGATACCATCCTCAAACCGGACGGAAAATCAGAGAGGACTAATCAAACCCTTGAAGATCTATTAAGACTCTGTGTTCTAGATTTCAAAGGAAGTTGGGATAAGTATTTGCCACTGGTGGAATTCTCTTACAACAACAGTTATCAAGCAAGTATAGGCATGGCTCCATTTGAGGCGTTGTATAGACGAAAATGTCGTTCTCCAGTATGCTGGGACGAGGTGGGAGAAACAACGTTGTTGGGACCAAAATTAATACGCATGACTACAGAAAAGATCCAAATGATTCGACAACGTATTCAAACCTCACAAGATCGACAAAAGAGTTATGTTGATCTTCATAGAAAGGACGTGGAGTTTAATATTGGAGATCATGTATTGTTACGTATTACTCCATGGAAAGGAGTTACAAGATTTGGGAAAAGAGGAAAGCTCAATCCAAGGTTTGTTGGTCCATTTGAGATTCTTGACCGAATAGAAAACGTAGCCTATAGACTCGCGTTACCTCCAAACATGTCTCGTGTTCATAATATTTTTCACATATCTATGCTTTGTAAATATGTGAAAGATCCAAACCACATTATTGTGTTAGAACCAGACGAGATAGCCGAAGATTTAACGTACGAAGAGGTACCTGTTAAGATCTTGGATAGAAAAGAACATGTCCTACGCACCAAGATTATACCACAAGTTAAGGTTTTGTGGAGGAACCATGCTATTGAGGAAATGGCGTGGGAGTTGGAGTCGAAATGAAAATAAGGTATCCTCACCTTTTGATACACGAGTACGCGTCGTCAATTTCGAGGACGAAATTTCATAAGGAGGGAGGTTGTCAGACCCCAACTTTTTATAAATAAAATCGAATTTTCTCTAATTATTATTCTTGATTAATAAGGTGGTAATTTGATATAATGCTTTGGTTATGGGTGAAATGTGCAATTTTTTTCAAAATAAACAAGTTTTATTAAAATATTCATTTTTATTAGGGAATATTCGTTTGGTCGTGGAATATTCTTTTCATTGTCAAGGAAATATTAAATGCGGACAGTATTGTGACCATTTATGGGCCCCATAACGAAAAGCGGTTGGATGAAAGAAAATGACAAAGATTGAATTTTATAAATAGCAGTACGTAAATTATTACCTGAATTAACTTTGTTGGGTTACCGGTGGTTAAAATCTGATAATATACGCGTGGTCGCAGACAAAGAAGACATGGTATTAAGACAAGATTGTTGAATTATTGATTAAATGCACGTAAGAAGACACTCCTCAATAATTTTTACGATAAATTATTCATTATTTTATTTTATTGATTCAATAATTGCTACGTTGATATTTATATTATTATTGTTGTCACTGCACAGTATTTTCCATTATCAGATCAATAATTCATATTATTTGAATAATATTATCAGATAACATTATTGGCAATGTCTAGAAAGTTCTGTCTAAGGAGAGGTTTGGTCACCTAATTGCGCGCAAGTAAGGAGAAATCCTTATTGGAAAGCCCCCTCTTTCCTGGGAACGGCCTGGTTGTCATAATTGTGATTCTGTAATATTATTTGTGAATAATTAATTATTGATTTATATGATAATAAAATATTTATTTGATATAAATGATGGATTTATTTATTTTATGTGGTTATGATTGAAGGAATTAATCTTTGAGGTGTTTTATCGGTTTTTGGTGGATTTGGAAGTATTAAAAATCATCCGTTTGTGAATTTCGGATATTTTCAGTTTGGAATTTGGAAAAACTCAAAACTAAAAAGTTGTAGAGAATTCGATTTCAAGCAGAATGGACATAAAATTCGTATTTTTCTGATAAACGGTCTATTTTCTATGAATTGTTGAAGTTTCGGAAAATAAAATGATTTTTAATCCTTCCTATCCAAGATCTTGACAGTGTACTCTCCTCGACGTTAAATCTTGACTATTTCATTCTGCTTTAACTCAATAACGTGGTTCGGGTCTTTCACATATTTACGAAGCACAGATATGTGAAAAATATTATGAACACGAGACATACTTGGACGTAACACGAGTCTATAGGACACATTTTCTACTCGGTCAAGAATCTGAAATGGACCAATAAATCGTGGATTGAGCTTTTCTCTTTTTCCAAATCTTGTAACTCCCTTTCATGGAGCAACACGCAACAATACATGATCCCCAATACTAAATTCCACGTCCTTTCGATGAAGATCCGCATAACTCTTTTGTCGATCCTGTGCCATTTGTATATGTTGTCGAATCATTTAGATCTTTTCTGTAGTAATACGTACCAACTCTGGTCCCAACAATGTTGCTTCACCCACCTCCTTCCAACATACTGGAGAGCGACACTTTCGTCCATACAATGCTTCAAATGGAGCCACACCTATACTTTTTTGATAACTGTTGTTGTAGGAGAATTTCACCAATGGTAAATACTTATCCCAACTCCCTTTGAAGTCTAGGACACAGAGTCTTAATAGATCGTCAAGATTTTGAATGGTCCTCTCTGATTGTCCGTCCGTTTGAGGATGGTATGCTGAACTGAATCGTAAATTAGTACCCATAGCTTTCTGCAAGCTAACCCAAAATCGTGAAGTAAATCTTGGGTCACGATCCGAAACTATGGATACTGGTATGCCATGCAATATCACAATCTCATTTACATACATATAAGCAAGATGTTCAAGGGAATAAGTCTCCCGTATCGGCAAGAAATGAGCAGACTTAGTTAATTTATCAACAATAACCCAAATCGCATCTATGCCTTGAGAAACTGTGGGAAGACCCGTAACAAAATCCATGGTAATGTGTTCCCACTTCTATTTCGGAATCTCAGGTGGTTGCAATGGACCCTTAGGCACTTGATGCTCCGCCTTTACACGTTGACAGGTTAAACACCTCGAGATAAACTTCGCGATCTCTCTCTTCATATTGTTCCACCAAAATGTATGTCGAAGATCACGATACGTTTTTGGTACTTCCAGGATGGATTACAAATGGTGTATTGTGTGCCTCCATCATAATCTTATACTTCAAATCAGAGTCGTTAGGAACACAAAGTCTGGAGTTGACTCGAAGTATTCCTTCTTCATCAATTCTTGCTTCTGGGATAACACCTTCTTGTACTTTCTTATTCATACGCATCAGCTCCAGGTCTGTGGCTTGAGCAACTTTAACTTTATCGATTAAAGTTGGTTCTATGCGTATACTTGACATCAGCGCATGTGTGACACCCCCAAAACAGGTATACATCACCTATCTTGAGTCGCCAGATACATGGTACATAAATTCAAATACAACTTAATTATACAACAGTCGTGTAAAATACGACAAAACATAGCTGAGAGTTTAAACAAAAATATTGTCATCTAAATAATATCCACACTCAATGGAGTCCTCATTATAATTATTATCACATTATTCCGTAGAATAGTGAGGACTACTAAAGCCATTTATCCTGGACCATCACTCTATTCCCCGACTCGCGTCCCAACTATATTCTCATTTCACAAGAGAACAATGAAAGAAAGGGTAAGCTCAACTAGCCCAAAGAAGAAATATTATGACTAAGATAATGCGAATAAATTATCCTTAGCCTTCAACAAAGATAACAACCGATAGAATACAATAGACAACAAGTTTTAGATCAACAATCGCAGTTAGAATAAGCAATCCATTAGAAGAGTCAAGTAGAACATAAAATCTACTATCTTCTATGATTTAAAAAGATTTTCATCAATTTTATCATTTGAGACTCAAACAATAAATAAACCACATCATCGAATCATCCCGCACTACGGCCAAGGATATTCATGTAATCATCAATAGTCATGATTATTATAAGAATAATCCTCGGTCATAATCATACCAACAACTGTCCATCAATGAACTACAGGCCAATGAGGACTTTTACCACATTATTCGTTACATTACGATCATGATTATACCGAATAATCCCTGGTCATAATCATACCAAGTCCATCTATGTACGTAAGCCAAAGATGACTTTCATCACAATATAAGCATGAGGATGTTGACCATAACATAATAATTCAATAAAACAAGTTCAAGGATAAATTTTAAAGATTTATAATTTAATTTATCCATAATTCAATAACGTTCAAATGGTCAACATGATACTACTTTGTGGAGTAAAATTCAAGAATGCTCAAAAGAATATTTCCATGAAAAGATACTGGATGAAGCACAAATATCAAGGATATTCTACTAATTTCATGGAGTATAGAAGCCAAAACATTAACTAAATGAGTATAATAGAATATATGAAACTGCAAATGGATTTTCACAGGCCATGCGGTAATCCACGTAGACAGATCATTTCCATAATTTAATAAGGAATGAATAGGAAGGGTCATTCACCATGCATGCGTTAGTCCGCGTAGACAGGTTATTCCAACAGAATAATAAAGAATGGAATAACAGAAGAATTCACCATGCATGCGGTAATCCGCGTGAGCGAGTTATTCCAACAGAATAATAAAGAATGGAATTACAGAAGAATTCACCATGCATACGGTAGTCCGCGTAAATAGGTTATTCCAACAGAATAATAAAGAATGGAATAATGTTAGAATTCACTGGGCATGCAGTAATCCAGCGTGAGATAAAAGTTATTCAGCAGAATAATAAAGAATGGAATTACGGAAGAATTCACCATGCATGCAGTAGTCGCAGAAACAAAGTTATTCAATGTAATAATAAAGAATGGAATAATGAGAAGAATTCACCATGCATGCAGTAGTATGCATGTAGACAAAGTTATTCTAACATAATAATAAAGAATGGAATAATGAAGAATTTACCGTGCATGCAGTAATCGGCGTGAGCGAGTTATTCAATAGAATAATAAAGAATAGAATAACAACCCTTACAGTATTGAAAGAAAATAACTCTCTTCATGAATACTGAAAGAAATAATACCCCTATCTTGTAAGAAAATTGGATCTTGGGGGATAGTGAGGTAGCAGACTTCTCTTCTTCTTTCTCTCTACAATTTCTCTATAATAATTTCTCTTGTGAGACTTAGTGAATTGGTAAGAATGAAGGAAGAATGAGCTTCTATTTATAGGAAAATATAGTTTCGATAATTGCACATTTGGGGCTCAAAATATTACGAAGATAATACCTTCCTCTTTTCTTCATTTTTAATTTAGTCCTGCAAGTATTATCAAACTTGCACCACCTCCCCCTAATAGTAAATCATGTGAATCAATAGTAAATCATGTGACTCAATAGTTTTAAACATGTGAAAAAATTAATTATAGTATAGTACCTTCATCTATACCTCCATTTTTAATTTAGTTATGCAAGTATTATCAATCTTGCACCAACTCTCCTAATAGTAAATCATGTGAATCAATAGTACACACATGTGAACACATAGTTATAAGCATGTGAATTAATAGCAATTAATTGCTCATTTATCCGGTGAATTACCCGATTGGTCAATATAACCTCCAGACATCAATTATTATCGAAATAAATGTCGATTTCCACTAACACTAATAATTACCACACAATGGAACTATCAATTTCATCTTTAATCAACACGAACTTATTCATCATTAATATTATAACTCATAATATTTAACAACCAGATCGTTTCCAGGAAAGAGGGGGCTTTCCGATAAGGATTTCTCCCTATTGGCGCACAATTAGATTATCTAACCTCTCCTTGACAGAACTTCTAGACATTGTCAATATTGCAAATAATAATATGAATAACTTTGTCGTCTTAATTATTGATTTAATAAAATAACATATTATACAGATGATACTGTGGCAATAATTGAATCAATAATATGAGAGATATGATGCAGCAATTATTGTAGCAATAATTGAGTATAATTGAGTGACTTCTTACGTAAGCATCAATAATCAATACCGTGTGCTACTACGCAACCACACGACATCGTACTTTTTCTACCTAGGGTTGTTTAACGGTTTTAACTTGTAACACTTTCTCCGTTATTTTTATAAAAGATAATTACATCATTTTCTAACTACGACAATACTTCCATTATGGGGTCCACCAATGATTGTGCCGTCGTACGAATATTCTCTATTAAAACGAATATTCCCCGACACAACGAATATTTTATATCAACTTGTTTTCTTTGTAAAATTTTCAAATATCACCCTTAACTTTAACCTTTTAACAATTTAACCATTTATTAAATAGAATAATAATTATAGGAAAATTGAATATTTTCATTTCATAAAATTCGTGGTCTTACAAATAGTACTTTGTGAAGAAGTTAAAGAAGGTGAAGAAAGAAATGGTCAAATGCTCGCTATTAATGAGGTAAATTGTATGTTGTGATGTTGTTTAAAATTTATCTTTGGTAAAATTAAATATTAGTGATGTGCACACATTGAATGATTGTGTAAGAAAATAATATAATTCTTGAATGTATTGGATTGGTAATGCGAAAGAAGATATATGTGTATAGTAAATACTATGGGTTAAACTAACTGTTGAATGTATTGGATTGGCAATGTGAAAGCAGATATAGGTGTATGATAAATATTATAGATTTAGGTGATAGCCTTGTAACATTTAGATTTCGGATCCCTCATGCATATAATTAAATATTAGCTTCATTTATATATATCTATTAAATTAATTATTGATTTATTTTATCGAGTCTTCACTATTATATAGTCTTATGCTTATTGGGTGGGTGGTGTTAGTTGTATATATTTTTAGGTAGTTGTTTCCATTAGGAATGTATTATGTGTTTTCGTTTTCTTGATCTACTAATATTTTATTTTTTATGATGTTTTGTATAGAATTTGTTTTACCACCACGATGTTCCTTCTTCTAACGGGGGTGAACAATCGAATAAGGGGTGCATATCGAAAGAAAAGTAAATCTCTTAATTTTATATAATTATAATTATAAACATATGGTTAAAAGATTTACTTATAATTTATACACTTATAAGGCAATGCTTTCACCATAAAGTTCCAAAATTAAACAATCTGAGCACCCTAAAGATTGTTAATTTTTTGCCTTGCTGATGTCAATATCTGTCTTCGTTGTGTACTTATTTCCCCTTCTCTTTTTGGTGCTTCATTTGATGTTTATTAAACTATCTAGCTGAACATTAATAAGAAGAAAAAAAATGCCTTTCAAATTCTTTAACCTGAATTAGAAGTAGATCCGGAGAAAAATCCCCATTTTGATGCGAGAGTGGGTAATTGTTGAAAAAAAACCTTTTGACACCCAAGTGGATGAATTTTCAATTTTTAGAGAAAGGCAAATGCTCAAAAGATGCAGAAATAATCAAGATAAAGGTAATTTTGCTCAAGTGTTTATGCTCTTGATCTGTTCCCCTCTTATTTAATTTTTTTAAAAAATTTTGTTTATTAATTTTGCATAGTCAATTTGAAAAAGCGCATGCCAAAGAGTTGAAGGCAAAAAAAGCACAACTTACAAGGTAAAAGCAGAGCTTGATATAATTTCAAATCTGATTTAGGTATCAGAAAGACTGATTTTAAAGGAGAAAACAAAAGAACAAATTTCTGATTGAATGGTGGTATGATATCTGACTTATCATTGTTTAGTGTAATTGTTCTGTTACTCCCTAACCCAATTTTTGTGTAATTTTTTTTAAATATTGTGCATGTTTCACTTATTTTTGGATGTGAATATTTTGTTTAACTGAGAATACCTACTTAATATTTTGTTTTGGATGTGAATGTCTAATGATTGTTATGTTACTCCCTTTTAGTTTAGAATATATTATCATACTCCATCAGAATATTGATGCTCATCCATATGATGTAGATTGGAAACCCCATGGATTATACTACTTTGAAAGAAACCATAACAAATATTCAAAAGTCTTCCAAGGAAGGCAAAGATGTTCCATTTTTCATTGTTGTGATATTTGATAGAGAGTGGCTACTTGGAGGTAATTAAATGTGATGTTTCATTTTGATTAAGGCAACATATAAGTAAGTTATTAACTATTTAATTGTTCTTTATCCATATCTGGATAAACATTCTGCATATTCTCTTCTCCTTGCTGAAAACATATGTGGCAAACTTGAAGTGACGGTTAATAAAATGTGCTTCAGTATAAGCTTTGTAGCTATACTCTCTCTTCCCCACTCCCTTTATTTTTTTGTGGTCTTAAACTTTAAAGTTAGATTTATCAATCATTTCTTGGGAATGCTTGCTCTTCAATCTATGATGTATACATGCCAACAAATATGATGTACCACTTCATTTTGTTATTATGGGGGCTTATGTGACGCCCCCAAAATAGGTCCACACGACCCATTCTGAGTCGCCAGATATCATACTATAAAAATAAAATACAAACTTCATTTATACAACTGTTGAACTTTCGTGTAGAATACGACCACAGTTAAACTGTGAGTTTTAATACAAATGTATGTAACTCTCATGGTGCTTCGACCACAACCTTACAATGGTACTTTACATAAAAGTACAATTAAAAACTGTTTTAGAAATTAAAATCTTTGGAAAATACTCAAGGAAACCTTCGTATATGGGAGGCCATGCGTCTAGGTTATGATAAATATCATATATCCACATAATTATCCTTGGTTGACCCAATAGTCCCCAAAGAAAAACAAAAAGATTGCTATCATCTTCTTTCCAATGGTGAGTCTTCTCTTGACTTATAATTATCTCCATTATCTCCAATTGAGAATCATATTTCAAACACACTCCAAGATTATATAGGTAGTGCTCGTAGATATACTCAGTAAGTGGATGTGCACAACCTTGTCTTATGATAACACGAAGTCGTCTGTCATTAGACATCTTGTATGATAGTGGCAAAAATGCCTTTCCAAAGTTGGGTTCACCTCACCCTATTTGGTTCACCAAAATTAATGGTTAAAATGACGTATACGACACACTTATCTATAATTCTCAATAAAATTACTTCCATACTATTTTAAGGGAAACCTCAACAGCTATAGACCACCGTTCTAATCCCCTGTTACCCTCATTTAAACCCAAACCTACACTCTTAATACACGAAAGGAATTGTGAAAGCAAAAGGGTGAGCACAAAAAACCAATAAAGAATATCATGACTAATGATAATTAAATTATCAATAGCCTTAGTCAATAATAAATCGGAGATTTAGAACATATGGTAGATGATAAAACTTTTCAACCATAGTTGCGATTGGAGCGAAGCAATCCATTAGAAGAGTCAAATAGACCATAGGGTCTATTATCTTCTCCATGTTAAAAGTCCACCAATAATGTTTTATCCCTGTAACATCAATCAACAATTCCTGTCCATAATCATGTGAATAACTCATAATCATAATTGTGATTCTAAATTCCTCTTCGCACCCAGGACGAAAATAATTTTCATCACTTGTCTTTACCTGAATCATCAAAAATCATGGTTATACCAAATCACAATTCATGTTCATAATCATACTAATAAATTCATCTTTGCACTACGGGCCAAAGATATTCATTAACAATTCATCTTTTCTCTACAGGCCAAAGACATACAACTGTATTATAGAAGAGTCGAGTAGAGCATGATATATACTATCTTCTACGAATTAAAAGTGTATTATCACTATGTTATCGCTGAGACTCAGCTTAATAATTAATCCACATCATCGAATCATTCCTGCACTACGGCCAAGGATATTCATTAGTATTACGACCACGAATTATCCATGCACTACGGGCCAAGGATATTCGTGTTTTCAACAATGGTCATAATTGTACCGAATAATCCCTGGTTATAATCATACCAACAACTGTCCATCAATGCACGTAAGCCAAATATGACTTTCATCACAATATAAGCATGAGGATGATGACAATGATATAAGCATTAATTAAACAAAAACAAGGATAAATATTAAAGACTTTAAATTTATCCAAATATTATCACTCACTTAATAAACTCATAATCTAATATTATTGATATTATAACAATATTTTAATCATTTCTTAAACTTATAAATAATTTATTTTAATTGTTTACACTTTATCAAATAATGTATTTAATCATTCAAAAATGCCATACTCATAAGATTTCATCACCAATGATCAAATCCCTCATCAAAAATCTGCATATCCCCTATATAGGATTCCCAAGCCATAAAATCCTATTTTCCAATTTTGTTACTTCACATAACATATTTAATTCATTTACTCATAACTAGTTCATTTTCATGAAAAATACCAAATCGGTCCCAAAAATATTTCTTTTAAGGATTTAGCGAATATAGTCCCATATTGAATATATATTTTTTTTGAATTTTAAAATTCATTTACTATTTTTTCATATGCCAAAAGCGCCAAATATTTAGACATTTATCATAACTTGTACTTTTGTCCAAAAATTCTGAAATTTACAAGATATACTTCTGTTATATACATGTACTCCCAAAACAAATTTCACCAATTTTGGAATTAACCACAAGGAGTTATAAGGGTTTACTTTTAAAATAGTCTTTTCCCATAAAATCCGTAACTCTTAATCTATACATCCAAAAATCGCCATTTTTGGACACAATATAGAAAACTCATCAAATTATCATTTCAAATTTTTCTAGAATTTTGGAGGGTCAAAAAAATTATGAAAGTGCAAATGGATTTTCACCCGCCATGCGGTAATCCACGTAGACAGATCATTTCTACAATTTAATAAGGAATGAATACAAATGATCATTCACCATGAATGCGATAATCCACATGTAAAAGTTATTCCAATGAATAATAAAAAATAGAATAATGTAAGAATTTACCATGCAAATGCGATAGGACCGCATGCAGCATATGTTATTATTCCACGTAATAATAAAGAATAGAACGTGTCATGTGTGTATTCCGCATGCATGTGATATTCCAATGAATAATAAAGAATGGAATAACAACGAGAATTTACGTGCATGCGATAAACCGCATGGACATGTTATTCCAATGAGAATAATAAAGAATGGAACCGTGTCATGCGTAATTCGCATGAGATAGGATATTTCAATAGAATAATAAAGAATGAAACCGGTCATACGTATTCCACACGCATGAGGATATTCCAACGAATAATAAAGAATGAAACCAGTCATGCGTAATCCCACATGCATGGGATATTCCAAATGAATAATAAAGAATGAAATAACAACAAATTCACTTGGCATGCGATGATCGCGCATATACGTATTATTCCAATGATTAATAAATAATAGAATAATGGAAGAATTTCACCATGTATGCGATTTCACATGTACGAGTTTTCCAACATTATAATAAAGAATGGAATAACAACCCTTACAGTATTGAAAGAAAATAACTCTCTTCATGAATATGAAAGAATAATACCCCTTACCTCAAAAAAAAGTGGATAATTGGAATAGTGAGGAAGCAGACTTCTCTTCTTTTCTCTCTATAATAATTGCTCTATAGCTTTAGTGAATGGGTGAGAAATGAAGGAAGAATGAGCTTCTATTTATAGAAAAATATAGTTTCGATAATTGCACGTTTTGGGCTCGACATATTACAGTATAATACCTTTATCTTTTTCTTCATTTTTAATTTAGTCCTGCAAGTATTATCAAACTTGTACCACCTCCCCTAATAGTAAATAATGTGAATCAATAGTTCAATCATGTGAATCAATAGTTATAATCATGTGAAAATACGAATTATAGTATAGTACCTCCATCTATACCTCCATTTTTAACTTAATCATGCAAGTATTATCAATCTTGCACCACCTCCCTTAATAATATAAGAATGTGAATCAATAGTACACACATGTGAATAAATAGTTATAATCATGTGAATTAATAGCAATTAATTGCTCATTTATTCGATTAATTACCCAATTGGTCAATATAACTTCCAAACATCAACTATTATCGAAATAAATATCGATTTCCACTAACACTAACAATCCCAACACAATGAAAATATTTTCCTCAAAAATTTTATTTTTGAAGTTTGATTTTTTTCAAAAAAGTCAACTATTGACTTTTTTGACCAAAAAGTCAACCCCGATAAATTTGTGTTTATAGTCTATTTCTACTAATTTCATCGTTCCGGACTCAAATATCACGTCCGCGTCTCCAAATTCAACTCCGAACTCAAATTCGATTTTTAATAACATTCATCATTAATATTATAACTCACAATATTTAACAACCAGGTCGTTCCCAGGAAAAAGGGGGCTTTCCGATAAGGATTTTTCCTTATTAGCACGCAATTAGGTGACCAAACATCTCTTTGATAGAACTTTTAGACATTTTTAATATTGCAAATAATAATATGAATAACTTTGTCATCTCAATTATTGATTTAATAATATATAAAATATTATGCAGATGATACTGTGACAATAATTGAATCAATAATATGAGAGATATGATGCAATAATTATTGTAGCAATAATTGAGTATAATCGAGTGACTTCTCACATAAGCATCAATAATCAATCGCCAGTGTCTTTCTTATGCGACCACGCTGCAGTACATTTGTATTTTTCTTACTAGGTTATTTTTATGAACTTCTTTACTTTGAAAAATTTTCAAATATGACCCTTAACTTTAAACTTTTATCAATTTAACTATTTACCAAAATAGAAAATTTGAATACTTTTTTGTAAAACCTCAAATTTTACGAATAAATATTTAATTTTCTTGAAATATTTTTTTTAATATTATGGTGTGAATTTGAGATAATGTTATAGTTGTGGGTAGTATTTATAAATTTTGCAAAGTATGCAAGTTGTTCTATAATATTCGATTAGTCGGAAAATATTTTTTTGTCGGGGAATATCCATACGACGGTACAATCATTGGTGGACTCCACAACGAAATTATTGTCGAATTAAGAAAATGACAAAAATATTTTATAAAAATAACGACGGAAGTTTTACCGTTAAAACTGTTGAACTACTCAGTAGTAAAAGTATAGTAATACGCGTGGTTGCATAAGTAGCATACCATTAGATGATTATTGATGCTTACGTGAGAAGTCACTCGCTTTTTTTTCAATTATTGCTACAATAATTCACGATAATATCTCACGTTATTTGATTCAATTATTGTCGATATTTTGTATATTATTAAATCAATAATTGAGATGGCGAAGTTATTAATATTATTATTTGCAATATTAACGATGTCTAAAAGTTACGCCAAGAAGAGGTTTGCTCACCTAATCATAGCGTCGATCAGGAGAAAAACTTATTGGAAAGCCCCCTCTTTCCGGGAACGACATTCAATCGATTAATATTGTGAATTATAATAATGATGATAAATTTTGTTAAATATATTGAGGTGTCTTTTTATGAAGTCACGAAGTTTATATATATATATATATATATATATATATATATATTATATATAAATTTTGTTTTATTATTATTATTAATGTAATAAAGCAGAAAAGCTTTTTATATAAAATAAAATACTTTTATAAAGTTATTTGTTTTATTAGACAATAATTAGAATATAATATATTTTATTATGCATAATGTTTTGCATAGTGAAATCTTTTTATATAAAAAATGAATACTTTTATAAAATTATTTATTTTATTTGACAATAATTAGAATATATTATATTTTATTATTATGTAGTGCTCAGATAGTATTTTGCATAGTAAAATCTTTTTTATATAAAATGTAATACTTTTATAAAGTTATTTGTTTTATTAGATTTTAAATAAATTATATAGATATAAATATATTATATTTTATTGCATAGTATCATTTCTATTTTCCTATAAATAGGATGCTTAGTTAAAATTGAAATCACATTTGAAATTCAGAGAATTCTCTTCTATAATCTTGAGCGTATTTATTTAGAGTTTTAAGAAGTTTTGAGCGTGGTGCAAGTTTTCTTCAAGTCTATTCATACTACCTACCCGCTTCTGAGTACTCTTCTTTATAAGGTAAGTGATATTATTTGTTGTCTTTCGTAGTAAAGGGTATTATTTCTTTCATATTCATGAAGAGAACTTACGTTATTCCATTCTTTATCATTATGTTGGAATAACTTTATCATGCGCAAATACCGCATACATGGTGAAATTCTTCGTTATTCCATTCTTCATTATTATGTTGGAATAACTTTTATATGTCCAATATCGCATACGTGGTGAAATTCTTACGTTATTCCATTCCTTATTATTACATTGGAATAATATGTATATGCTAATACCGCATTCATGGTGAAATTCTTACGTTATTCCATTCTTTATCATTCTCGTTGGAATATCTCGTCATGTATGCATTACGTTTATTGACTTGGTTTCATTATTTCTTATTCTGTTGGAATAACCTCATCTACGCTTGATCTCATCGCATGCATGGTGATTTTGTTGTTATTCCATTCTTTATTATTATTACGTTGGAATATCCCACTTCGGTTAATTTTTCCCGACTGGTTCCGTTCTTTATTATTCGCGGAATATCTCATGCGTGCGTTTACGCGTGACCGGTTCCATTATTTATTATTCGTTGGGAATAACATGTATGCATGCGATCTATCGCATGCATGAGTGAATCCTTACATTATTCCATTCTTTATTATTACATTGGAATAATCATGCGTATGGATTACCACATGCATGGTGAATGATCCTTTGTATTCATTTCTTATTAAATTATGGAAATGATCGGCTACGTGGATTACCGTCTGCGTAATGGCGAAAATCCATTTTGCGATTTTTAAATATTCTATTATACACAAAGTTGGTTAAAGCTTTGGCTTCTATATTCCTTGGAATTAGTGGAATATCCACGGATATTTGCGCGTCATCCAAAGATATCTTTTCGTGGAAATATTCTTACGAGCATTCTTGAATTTTTCTCCACAAAGCAAAGTCGTATGTTGATAATTTAGACATTATTGAGTTCAGGATAAATTAACTTATAAATCTTTAAAATTTATTCTTGAACTTGTTTTATTGAATTATTATGTCATTGTCATGATGAGTTATGTTGGTTATTATGTGAAAACATGAAAGTTTCTTAGAAATCACAAAGGGTTGAAAATCAAATTTTGGTAAAAATGGAATATGAAATTCAATTGATCATATCTCCTATTATATTTCGAATTTTTGAGTGTGGTCAAGTTCTAGAGTTAGATATATGAGTTTTCTAACTTATCCAAGTGGAATCACTGGAAAATGTGTTATAGATTTTCGTGTGGACTGATTTTAGCAAAGGAGTCAAAAACTGCAAAGTACCAAAAAAAGGCTACTGTCCAGAAATTTAAAAGGGCATTTTCGGCCACTTAGTTTGTGAGAAAAATTCCATCCTTTTGGGATATGAAAATATATGATATAAATTACCTCATGTCCAAAAATGAGCTCATTCCGAATTAAAATGAGCAAGTTATGACTATTTTAATATTTAGGTTTTTTTGACAAAAAATGCTATAACCGAAGTTCTATAACTTCGATGACCATGAAATTTAAACTGGAAGCTCACATTATCATGTGTAAGATTCTGCCAAGATTTGGGAATTTCTGGAGTTAAACTTGAGGTAAATAATTTCTTAAGGAATTAATTAGAAATTGATTTTTGAAAAATACTTAAGGGAAGTGAAAAATTTAAAAAAAATACTTGTTGTGTATGAGATATATGTATATATGTTTGGGCAAAGGATAGAAAAATAACAAGTTGATTTGATAATTTTTCATGAAAATGGTTTAATTCTTAACATATGAAAGTTAAATATGTTATGTGAAATATGTGAAATTAGTAAATAGGATTTTATGACTTGGGAATCTTATATAGGGTATATGCAGATTTTTGATAAGGGATTTGATCATTGGTGATGAAATCTTATGAGTATCGCATTTTTGAATGATTAAATGCATTATTTGGTAAAGTATAAACAATTGAAATAAATTATTTATAAGTTTAAGAAGTGATTAAAATATTGTTATAATATTAATAATATTAGATTATGAGTTTATTAAGTGATTGATAATATTTGGATATATTTAAAGTCTTTAATATTTATCTTTGTTTTCGTTTGATTAATGCTTTATATCATTGTCATCATTCTCGTTTTTATATTGTGATAAAAGTCTTTCGCTTACGTCGTAGATGGACTTGGTGTGATTATGACGAGAGATTATCGGTATAGTCATGGACCGTAATGTGACGAATGATGTGGTAAAAATCCTTAGTGGCCTGTAGTGCATTGATGGACAGTTTTTGGTATGATTATGACCGGGGATTATTCGGTATAGTCATGACAATTGATGATTACATGAATATCCTTGGCCCGTAGTGCGGGGATGATTCGATGATGTGTTTTATTTATTGTTTGAGTCTCTCATGATTAAGTTGATAAAAACTTTTTAAATCATAGAAGATAGTAGATTTTTTCTCTCTTGACTCTTTTAATGGATCGCTTGTTCATTACTGCAGTTAAACTTGACGTCTATTGTATTTTATCGGTTTAACATTGTTGAAGACTAATGATAATTTATTACGCATTATCTTAGTCGTAATATTTCTTCTTGGGCTAGTTGAGCTCACCCTTTCTTTCACCTTTATTCTCTTGTGAAATGAGAATATAATTGGGACGAGTCGAGGGGAAGCGGAGTGACGGTCCATATGATAGCATTAGTAGTCCTCACTATTCTATTAAATAGTTTGACAATAAATGTAATGAGAGCTCCTTTAAGTGTGAATATTGTCTAGATGACAATATTCTTAGTAAAACTCTCAGCTATGTTTTGTCGTATTTTTACACGACGTTTGTATAATTAAGTTTTATTTGTATTTTGTATCATGTATCTGGCGCGCTCAAGATGGGTGATGTATACCTATTTTTTGGAGGCGTCCGCGGTTGGTATCAAAGCTTAAGGATATGATCCCGGTGAGATGTGAGACAAGAACTAAGAGGGAGAGACGGGGAATTCCTTCATTAGTATGACCTACCTAAGTTTATTTGGTATTTAATTGGTGTGGTCACGTAGTATAGGATAATATATGACATGTCAATTAACCCTTGTTTTGTGTGATGTGTTTGAAAATGGCATCCAAAATATTGAGATAAGCAATGAAGCAAAATAATATGGTATGTATCGCGATGACGTGGCTAAGTTTTGCGGAGTTATCCGGTTTGCATCTCATTTGGTCGATAATGAGGAAGCGAATGACGCGGATGTTTCTAAGAGTTTTGAAACTTAGAGATACGTCAATACCTTATTTCTCATAAACTTTGTTTATATTCGGATGTTGTGAATAGGGCTCGATTTATTGGGCGCGATAATGAGTCAAGACAACCAAAAAGTAACGACCAACAACACGATAATAATCGTAGAATGGGTGGTGACCATCGGAACAATGATAACCATCATCGTGGGGAAATTATCATGCCAAGAATGGTGACCATTTTGGTGGTAATCATGGCCAAGATAATAGAGGTGAAAATTTCAAGAAGAAAGTTCAATAATGATGGAAAGACAAATGAGACCAAAGACCCGCTTCAAAAGGAAGGAGAACGAGTCGGTCGTATGTTTTAAATGCGAGGAGGGACATATCGGTCAAAGCTGCATGTAATGCGGATCAAAGCATGTTACAATTATGGAAAAGAAGGTCACCTAGCCCGATTTTGTCGTGCACCAAAGTCAAGTCCAGCTGGGACGGTGGCACCAAAGGTGGATACGAACAAAAAAAAGTCGGTGGTTTTAGGAAGAGCATTTTTCGTGACTTCTCAAAAAATGAGTAACCCGAACGAAGTTAGCACGGCTTAGTTAATTATAAATTTTTGCGAAGTCTATACCTTATTAGTTACCGATTCTACCCAGTCTTTTATCTCTCTTGCTTGCGTTCAACGTTTAAATTTGACCCCAGAGAAGTTAGACTTTGACTTATCGGTTGAAGCTCCGTTAGGAGAATCCTTCATTAATATATGACGTTTTAGAATTCCAAGTAAGCATTAATTGTTTAGTTTTCAATATTACCCCAAATATTAAATATAACTTTGGTTCTCTCACTATTTTTTGCCTAATACTCCATCCGTCCCTAATTATTTGACGTTTTAGAGTTTTTCATTTGTCCATAATTATTTGACGTTTGTTCAAATCTTGGAGAATTAATGACACTTTTTCCAAAATTACCCCTCATTAAACTCTTTCTCTCTTCTTATCCTAACAAAACTCTCTTTATCCCAACAAAAGATTTAAGGGTATTATAGACAATTGAGTACTATATTTAATGCTTTCTAATCATTATCTTAATTCTTGTGCCCATTTCTAGAACGTCAAATAATTAGGGACGGATGAAGTAAATAACAATCTATTTTTCCAATACAAGGACAATATAGACATTTGATATTATATTTAATACTATATAATCATTTCCTTAATACTCGTGCATAACTCTAAAAAGTCTTATATTAAGGGATGAAGGGAGTATTTATTAATATCAGTTATAAACCAATATGTACTTTAGGCTATGTTTGTTTGCAAGAATTATAACTATATTTTCATAGATTATACTATTAATCTTAGGAATAAATAGTGCTAGTCACATGTTTGTTTTTTATGAAATTATTTATGGGATAACTTAAAATAATCTCATGTTATGTTTGTTTTGTCAAATATTATTTAAATGATTGGATAGAAACTCACCGTTTGGATTATCATACTCTTACTACTAATAACAAATATATCATATTCTCATTAGTTTAAATATAGATAGACAAGAAAAGATACATCGGTCTTTTTAAACAAAATTAAAGATTAATTTTGTTCACAAATTTTTTAGTCCCAAATGGTTATAATACCTAATTGTACACGTTATTAAATAGTCTCCCTTTTGAAGTTATTTTATTATATCCCTGAATTAATAGTCACAAGTTTATTTTTAAAAACAAATAAGAGAATTGAAATTAATAATACAATCCCAAATATAATCTTTACAAACAAACATAGCTAAAAGATCCAACTTTAACCAACCTTGTCGACAACGGTAGGAGCGGCTTTTGCTTGAAAAATCAAGGTGAATGGGTAAAAATAATCTAGAATGTGGTTGAATATATTATTATACTTTATGTAAATCTTTGGCTTTTTTGATTTTTTTTTCCTTATTTTTGTTTTAAATTATTCTTAATAATAATGCAAGTTTAAAACAATAGTATATCACGATCAAGGATGCATGTGCAATCACATTCAACACAAATGATTTACCGAGTTCAGTGTACACTAGGTGTACACTGCTACGTTGAGTCCAATGTTTTTTTTATAGGACTTAATATTTTGTCCCTATGATAAACACCTCCTTTCATAAGTGGAGAAATCTTTATAAAATTTTTTGAGTTAGAACTTCTAAAAGTTTTCCACAACTAATTATTTTGGACAGTAACTCCCCGCCACTTCCTTAAATTTAAGGTTAATTGTATCTGCAAAACCTAAGATTTGTTCTATTTTTAAATTAACTCCTGAAACTAAATGTATTTCATATATCCTTATAAGTACACATGAGACTCAAATTCAAGTGATTTGTTTAACACTGTTGTCTTGTTCTAGATCACTCTAATTCTCACATATACTAAAAATAAATAAACTCTAATATCCCCTTTTTTTAATAAAAAATAATAGTTTGTTTTTAGAGATTTGATTCTTACTAAAGCAATAACACTCTGTTTCTGAGTTTTGAACAGAAAAAAAAAGAATAGAAAATTTAAATTAGAACATAAAAGAATAAAAAACTTGAAGTTTTTCTTTGTGTTGTTTTTGAGTTTTTAATAGAAAAGAATAGAAAATTTAAAATTAAGGACATGAGTTGTAATTTAAAATTTATTATATTAAAAGTTGAGGATAATATAGGAATTATAAAAATATGACTTATTCCAATTTCTTTTGCGTTCAAATCACGCTAATTTTGGACCGAAAATTTTGACAGGAAAAGTGGTCAAGTTTTCTATCTATTTCTTTTCTTTTCCGTTTATTAAAAAACTCAAAAACATAAGAATTAGAGAGAAAACTTAAATTTTCTGTCTATTTTTTTTTTCTGTCTATTTTAAAACTCGGAAACAGAGTGTAAGGTTGTGTTTGATAAAATTAGTTGTTAAGAGATGAATAATTTAGACATCTGAATAATATAGAGTATCTGAATAGAATTGTATCTGAATGAAAAAATGTTGTTTGATAATTATTTTTTTAAAATAACTAAATAACAATTTTTTACTATTTTAACCCTTCTTCTCTTTCACTTTCTTCTTCTGGCTTCTTCTTCTTTCTTCTTCTTCATTCGGGTCATCCCCGCCTCCTCCTCCTCCTCCTCCTCCTCCTCCTCCCTCTCCCCCCCCACCCTCCTACCTTCTCCCCAATCCCCGCCCCACAATCATTTAGAGGCATTTAGAGGTTACAAAAAAATAAACAAACAATATTTATCTTCTTAGCAAATAAGATGTGGTCTATTAAGACCTCTTAAGAGATAAACAAACAGCACGTAAGTTCCCGGTCCCCTAGAAGGACGGTAAAGTATATATTGTTCTTAGTTTTTTCCCGGAGGGCCTCTAACATTCATGATTTGTCTGTCTATATAGGAAAAATAAAATAAAAACTAAAACCTTTTATCAGCTCTCGCAAGTCAGTTGGGTGACCGCGTGCTACTTATTCTTAGTAAGAGGGTCATTTGCAAAAGCGTGTTTACTGTTTCCAACAACGGATGTTAAAAAAAGGCGGCGGTAGCCAAAAGTAAAAGTAAAACGTCAAACAAAACAACAGCAAGCACCCGGATCAGTACATGTAATAAATTGTACAGAGAGAAAAAAATGTTAATTTTGGTGCCAAATACGGAGGGAGGAAGCAAGGAATCAGCTCTGAACATGTCGAATAAGAAGGAGGAACCGGTGATGGGGATCCCATACGCCGCGCCCTACCAGGCATCGGCACCGGCGCCGGCGCATATGCAGCAGCAATACTACGTGGGACAGAATCCTTATCAAGCTGGAGCCCTCCCTCCAAACGCCATCCTTGGTGATCCCAAAGGGATTCCCATTCAACAGACAATTTACAGAGATACCCCTGCTCCTTTCAACTGCCTTCACTGCGGTCATACCGCCCTCACCACTGTCCGGTAATCTACACACACACACTTGTACTAGTATTACCACTAATTTTTCATATGCATACAGCAAAGTAAGGAAAAGTTACAAAGGAAAGAGTTTTCCATATACCATAGATCATATTCTCAAAACAATAAAATAATTGTAAGAGTAAATATTTTCATACTTCTGCAGGAATATAAAAGTATTGGAAAATATAGCCAGATCTCCTAATTTTATCTCCCATCTTCCTATTTCCCCTATGTTATTGAAACAGTCTACTTTTATGAAGTTGGTTCCCAGATGAAGAAAGCTGAATATCATTTTGATCTCTCTGCAGAAACTCTTGGATTATGAGCATATGAGGGAGAGCATGAGTTATATGCATACTTTATTCTTATACCATATTTTTTCTATAATTAACATGGTTTAGATTTGTTAGGAGATGTTTTTGTTTTCGGCCATTTAATATATGAACTTTGAAAATCCAAATTGTTCATGGAGATAGAGACTAGTTTAAACAAAAGTTATACAAGATTTTGCTGGAAAATAACAATCCTCAAAGGTAGTTATTTGGAAGCTAATGATGGAGGCTAAGACTAATTCATGTCTGCAATTTAGATCATGGTGTTTCTTTGGCGAAGGTTCTGGAAGTCAAGACTCAAGAGGCATTGTTATCAACTATTAGGAGCGTAGAGGTTCGATTCTTTCTGAAACAATTGTTTTGCTTTGGATCAGATTTACAGCCGAAGCTTTAGCATGTGATAGCACATTCATACTTTGCATATTGTCAGGCCCAGCTAGGAGATATAAACAGAGATAGATAGAGAGAATTAGAGAGAATTTTGGGAGGAAGAAGGATAGAAAACTCAGCAATACCTATCGAGTTCGTGAGAGAGAAGACAAAGAAAATAAGGAGAAAGCTTAAACAACATTCTTTTCATTTCATTAATTCACTTAATTCATAATGCATGGAGAATAATTCTCAGATACTTATAAAGAGAGTGCTGAAAAGTAAAGCTATTAACTTACATTACTTTTCTTATTCTTCAATCGAATATAACAAACTACCTTATTTGCTCACATGGTCACTCAAATGTACTACCTACTAGAATATACTAATTATTCATTTGCTGCCCAAAATACTCTTTGCCTGACATTCCCTCCTTAAAAGCATCCATGTCATGGATATTACTGATTTTCTGCTTTCAGTCTTGATGGCTCTTACCACCTTCCTAGTATCAAAAACAAAACTCAGGAACTTGTTTAGTTGAATCTTCCCTTAGCAATTATTTGAATCTTCTGCTTTCTCATATTCCCCAGTATCAAAAGTTAACACCATGTTATGAACAACTTCAAATTTTGATTTAGTGTAACTTCTCCATTGCAAAAGCTTGTCTCAGTATTATCTTTAACATGCCTTAAGTTCTTGAATTTCTTTTCCTTCAAATACAACCACCATTGATACTTGCTAGTCTCTAGCTGACTTGTAATACTTTCTCTTTGATATACAGCTACAACTGTCACATTTCCAAAATGATCCAACCTTTCTTGAATTGTGAAGTAACAAACGACCCTTTATTATATTTCTGTTGAGCATCAATGCACACCAATAAACAAATGTTAATTCAAAAGCAAGATTAATGCTCTTGGCCACCATAGCCCAACCCCAATTTGGCTCTATAATCATTTAAAAAAACAACTGAAACGTCTTTTTTTGTAATTTTTCATTCATCAAGGAAGTCTCTTCAAATATAATGCCTAGCAGATTGATCGTAACCAGCTTACTTATTAGGATCCTAACAACACCAATGTTAGTAGGACTTAGATAATTCAAATAGATCAACTCCATTGATATGGGCCTGTTAGCTTCAGAGAATTTCTAAGGAAGAAGGTTGAGTTTATCTTCAGCGTCACATTTTCCATTGTTTGACCAACTTGCCTTGCAAATGAACTCTCAAACTGAAAGTTTTTGGAAGTGTATTCCAGTTTTATCTCTCCAAGGAATAGACCTGGTAACCCCATCTTTGAACTGAAAATTCTGACATACTGCATCAATACTGCTCCACCAAAATGATGCTATCCATAAAAGGAAGGACCCTGGTCCTATGAGTGTGTGTATTTATGTTCCCCAATAAAGAGATTGACCTGTAAGAATAGAATCTTAGAGTTTTCTTGCAGGTTTTTTGATGTTTGGAGAGAATGGGCACTGTATTTGAGAATTCTTTCCTCTATAGAACAAACTTGTTCTTAAGGTAAGCTATAGTCTTGTCAAATGATTCCTCTTTGGTTGCATTATCATCTTGTGAGAAATCTCTCAATATATATCAGTTAGTGACATACTTTCCTCTAAGGATTCGCAGGTACCATCACAAGTGTTCATCAATTATTGTAATTCCTTCCTTCAAAACTTATGTACATTCTGCTGGTTCGTCATATAAAGGACTGCCTTCATATTCATCATCAGCACAAATTGTTTTTTAATCATAAATCGGACAGTTATAATTTTCAGCCTCCTTATCTTAAGTAGCTGTTATGAAGCATTGAGATGTCTTCCCGTTGTTTCCCACATCAAGGCTTTCAGCATAGTAACAACAAAGTCTAAGGTATGCAATGAGGGATCTAGGTACTGAAGTAGAAACATAAGGAAATAGGTTGTACTCGAGGCGGGGGGGAAATTTTAGTGTGAGTTTTGCATAGAGGTTTTGACCTTATCTCTCCAAGGTCCAAGTGATACAAACCTGACATTTTTGGATTGTTTTGGAGGGCAGACATCACCTAGGGTGAATCCCTTTTTCTTAAAAAGTTGTATAAATCTTTGGACCTTGTGGAGCTAACATACAGGTGATTCTTTCGTCACTTTCTGGACTGATTTGCATCATGTGAGGGTGGTTTGACAACTCCCTTACCCAGGAATCTCTTTGTTGTTGTTCAGGAAATGTCAACACTCCCTTAACCTGCATGAATTCTTGCTCCACTTCAGGTTTATGGTTAAACAAATGGATTTTGTTGTCCGATTTAGGTATTGACAATTTACGTGCAAGTATACACGATCAACAAGTAATAAAGTAGTAAATAGAGTGTCGATCCCACGAGGAATTTTACCAATAATAACTAAATACTAATTTTGTATCAATTCAATTTTATTTAAACAAATAATTAAAGATTGCGAACCTAATTATTTAAAATTTAAAACTAAATTTCTAAGCAAAGATTTATATCATATTAAAATGATAAGATTACAATTTCTCCCAATGCTTCGTCTAAATCTTTTTATTCTCTTTTCAATTAATTAATCATAGCAAATTGTTGATTATTTATAAAACCTCTTCCGATGGTTAGATAAAAATATCTCTTCTAAATAAATCACTATATTCCTATGTAAAATAATTAAGAACAAATTCATTAAGTTTAGATTCTCAAATTGGTTACACACGACATATAGGTATATTCCTATCCTATACGCAAATCATGTTATTCAATCCTAAGAGGAATACTCTAGACGTGTGTTATCATATTCAGATTAAAACTCTAGAATATATCTTCCAATTTTATCTAGGTTATCAAATTAATTATTGGTCAGGCAATTGTATCATGAAGCATAAAATATGATAAACAATTTGCATATGATTAACAATAATCGAAACGAGAGCAAATTAATTTGGCAAAACTAATGAAATACCCACTGTAGTTGGCACGTTTTACTGATTACACCATTAAACTTTTAATTTTTTAAATTATCCCACTAAACTAATTATTATTTTAAAATTGGGTTATTTCGTTAAAAAAAATAAATAGACGTTAATTTTTATATCGACAAAACTAATGAATTACTCACTGTAGTTGACACGTTTTACTGATTACACCATTGAACTTTTAAAATTTTAAATTATCCCATTAAACTAATTAATATTTTGAAATTGGATCATTTTGTTATCTTTGCCTCACGAGTGTTAAATCATTTCATTTTTTATCCTATGTAGACGTGAAAAATAAAAAAAATAAAATAAACAAATTTGATTTATTCTCTCTTCCTTCCTCTCTTCTCTCCCTTCTTCCATATCAAATAAATCCGCGTATTTTCTCTCTAAAATCTATAAAAATTCCTAGATCCGAGTACACAAAATATTGAATTGAGCTTCAAAGTTAGATATAACAATGGAGTTTGAATCCCCAACAACAGATGACATAAATGGTGTTGCAGTAGGTTTCCTCCATCTCACCTCCGACTATCAGTAACCTTGTGTCTCCGAACTCATCTCCTTCTCCACAAGGTTCACTCCTTCCCCAATCTCTCTATGTATCTATGTGTGTGTGTGTGTGTATATACACGTGGTAGTAGTATTTGGTTAAATCGATTTTGTTGGGATTACATATATGATTTGATAGGAGCCTGAGTTTTTACAGATGGATGCGGAGATAATTCAAAGGCAGGTGCAAAATGTTGTTGCCAATTATTGCGTTTTCATTTCTACTGCTGATGCATTGCTTTTCATTCGCGAGGAAGTTTTTTCTATTGATAAACATCTGAGATTAGAGTACCCAAAATATTTTGATTTTTGCTTTCACTTTCAAGTTTTTTATTATTTTTTGGGTTAAGTTCAGATGACCACCTGGGGTTTGAGCGGTTTCCCACTTATCCACCTGTAGTCAGTAAAGCTACATTTAAACTCCTGAATTTTTGAGTTAAAGTGAAAAAGTGCTTTTCGTCTTAACTCCGTTACTTTATTTGGCTAAAGACTTAATTACACTCACTTTAAAACACCCAGCTGCAAAATCATTTATAAAAACAACCAAAAATAGCTTGACACCAAACAAAAACAAAAATGCTGTTCTTGAGCATCTCTCTCTGTGTTAAGTTCATCTCTCTCTCTCTGTTTTTCTAACAAACAAAAAACAAGAGCTCATATAAATTATAAAATCCTGTTCTTAAGCATCTCAAATTTATCACTCTCAAAGTGAACCAAAAACAGAGTAAACACCTTAATCTGACAATTCTTCTTGGACAATCAAAAATGCTGTTAACTATAAATCATCGATAAATGACTGAAACAAGAATTTTTCAAGTGAAAGCACATCCGTAGCAGGGAGTGCAACAAGAATGCCAATGATCATAAATGCCTAATACACAGATTTACTGTAGACTAAAACATGTGTAATGACACTTTATAGTAGTATTACCTTAATAAGCATTAAAAGAAGTTCCTACACATGCAATAAGTTTCCAAGGAAAAACAAGAAAAGTATCTAAAAAGTAAAAGATAAAAAGATGCAGGAATTCAAGATTCTTTCTCTACTAAATTACATAGAAGTGGTACCATGAGCAAGAAATTCAGAATCTTGAATCCCCTATTATCAACTAGAACATAGCGTAATTAATAACCTAAATGCATATCATTACCTAAATACCCAGATCCAACCAAATAGCAATTGCTGACCTTCAATTCCCCAATCCTCTTCCTCCCATGTCTTTTTATTTCCATACCAATTTCACTCAAAATTTAAAGATATTCCATTTTCACTAACTCATAAACTCTTGAATCAACACCCAAAAACGCCAATCCATACCCAGCCAAATTGATAGGAGTCACAGTATCCTTAATCACCGACCACGAAAAAGCAATCAATAACCAATCCTTTACCACACCAGCTACATTCATAGTCAAAGCAGAAGTCTTCCCAACCAACAAAAACACAGCCAAATGCAACACAGCCGAAGTAATGGGATTTAATTGAATACCCTTTGATGTCAACGAGATCTGAATCATCATAAACCTGGTGGCCTCAAATGCAACAACACCCAGTTGCAGAAACACCCCAAACACATCAAATTCCAAGAGCCAAAGCGCCGATGGATCGGACTCATTAGGCTCCGACGGTACCGGCCAATTGCCCGAATCAATAGAATTGAAATTGAACAAAATCCTAACCTTATTCATGAGATCTAACCTTATTCATGAGATCCGAGCTTTGATAAATCAACTCCGTCGAGCCCAACTCCACCACGCCGTTATTCGAAATACATGAAATTTCATGTATTCTGTTTGTTCGGAGAAGCAGGTCACGTGAGAGGTCTCGGCCACCATTGTTGTGCTCGAGGATATATCTAACAAAGGAAGAAGATTAGAAGGCTTCAATTCGTCACCACAATTCCCAAGTCTCACTAATCCAGATATATGTATCTTCTTCTTATGAAATATTCTTGAAATTACCCATTCTTTCTGTTAAACAAAAAAGAAAAAACAACATTTAGTGAATGAAAAATTAGTACTAGTTTTCTCTTCGTCTCTCTCTCTCGTACTCGTACAGAATTGGGGGTAGCCATGAGAGGATTTGTACCACCACTTTTCTCTTCTTTTCTCTGTTCGTCTCTCTTCTCTCGTACTCGTACAGAATGAAGAAGAAGAGGGTATTTTGGATATTTACTACTCTTTTTTTTTTACCGTTATAGCCCTTCTAACGCGCTTTTGGCGTGTGACATACACGTACAGTTAAATTGGATGGAAAAGATGACGTTTTCACTTCACCTCAAAAGGTCGGGAGTTTAAATGTAGCTTTACTGACTACAGGTGGTTAAGTGGGAAACCGCCCAAACCTCAGGTGGTCATCTGAACTTAACCCTTATTTTTTTGCCACATAAGTAATATATATTTCTTATTTTTGAATTTCTTTTCCAAAGCCACATAGATAAAAAATTAATGCCTGCTTAATTTTTTTAACAGAATGAACCAATTTCAAAATATTAATTAGTTTAATGGGGTAATTTGAAAAATTAATAATTCAATGGTGTAATCAGTAAATTGTGCCAACTACAGTGGGTAATTCATTAGTTTTGTCGATAAAAAAGTAACGTCTGTTTTTTTTAACGGAATGACATAATTTCAAAATAATAATTAGTTTAGTGGGGTAATTTGAAAAATTAAAAATTCAATGGTGTAATCAATAAAACGTGTCAACTACAGTGGATAATTCATTAATTTTGCCAAATTAATTTAAACTAATCATTGGGTTCCATTACAATATTAATTGAAAATTTAGTTCATATTGTAATTGGAAAACATCGTCAATAAATCAAATAGCATCCTCGAATTACAAAAACTAAAGGAAAAGAGAAGAGAACAAAAATTGTGTAACAACTCTTAATCTCCACGATCAGCCTTTGATCCTCGCTCTCCTTCGCGTGCTCTTCTTCACAATCCTTTGAAATCTGATGATCAATCTCAGCTTCGATGTTTGCTCTATTATCAGCCTTTGGTTGCATATTTATGGGCCCTCATGTAGCGAGGTGAAGTGATATTCAAAGACAAGTCAGCACGTGAAGCATCCCAAGTTGATTAGGATTGCACAACACAAGTCTGGAAAGCCTCAAAAGCCCCCGGCGCTGCGGCCCTCACTCAGCGCTGCGGCGCTTACTCGTTGTCTTCCAAGCGCTGCGGCGCTGATCGTCTTCGCGCGCGCTGCTTGCTCTATCCGTGCGCCCTGTTGCTGATCCTCACGCGCTTTTGCACTGCCTGTTGCTCACTGCCGTCTTCTTTGCGCGCCCGCTCGCCTTGGCCATCTCTTGCGCCCCTTGCGCGCCAATTTACTGCACATCATGGCTGATGCCTGCCGCACATGCACACACCTGCCTGTTCCAGCTTGCTTGTGATTGCACAACTTGACTATAAATCAACTAATTAGCTCCCTTTTTTACCTCTTTGTTCTCATTCTCCTTTCCTACATAAAAAACAAATAAAACATGTAAAAAGGAACATAAAATACCCGAAGACTCACATTTTCATGAAGCCAAAAATACTCAATTCGTAGGTATAAACCCACTCATCAGACTTCATTATCAGATTTTGGTTGTGTAGCACATTGTTGAATGTTGTCAATGAACTCTGCTTTTTCATCAAAACAATTATTCTCTTCATATTGTGGTGGTTCATCATAGGTGGGTGAGTCATCATAATATGCAGCCGCCTCATTCTCAACATAATCATCATATATAGGGTCTCCTTCACAATTTGCTTCTTCACATTCATTGATCTAGTTTCTACATTATCATCTTCAGTGAATGATGGTAGCACAAGCTTGTGAAGCTTGAGTTCCTTTTCTTTCTCATTTTCTTCACCAAAGTTGTTCCTCCTCCTCCATTGGACATCATCTTCTTTCATTTGTTCTGGCCCTTAACTTCTCAGCATGGCTGAAATTTCTAAACAATCCCTTGTTTTCTCTATAGCCCATGTGAACTGGCATCTTGCTCTTTCTTTTATCACCAACAGGGTTGACAAAACACTTCTCATACTCTGAACCTTTCTGTTTCAACAACAAATAATCCATTTTTTCATCAATAAGCTGTAACTTCTCATGAGTACAATCTCTATAACTCAAAATTTTTTGTTTAAGCATTTGGTTGAACACTTTGTGTGCAGGTTCAACCATGTTTCTTAGAGTTTTAAAATGAAATGAATTACAGAGACGAACAAGCATTATATGGATTGAAACATGTTTGGGCGATGTTAATAATGATATATATGGTATGGGCTATCTATGTCTGACTGAAGCGAGTGAGTTAGAAGAGTTTTATACCTGTTTCAAGTTGTTTAACACTTAAAATTTTTGAGTTGCTAGTTTACAGAAAAACAAAGCCTCCGAAGTGGTGTTTTCTACTCCCTTGTGGCTGGAATATGAAGTTGTTGTTGATGTTTGTTAGTAGTAATGAACTATCCAAAGTGTTTTGATGGTAGAAACTAAGAAAATCGACTGATTTTTTTTGGGTTTTCCGAGTTTATGAACAGTGACGAAACAGTAAAATAAAATTTTGAAAATAGAATAGAAGGTTGAAGAAGATAAGCCTCACAGGTCTGGGCTGTTTTTGGGTACTGTTTGAAGGATAAAAGAGAGTAGAAGAAGTAGATTTCAGTTTGGGTTTATAGAAGAGAAGAAATCAGAACTTGAAGATAGACACAGAGGATTAGAGGAAGAAGATAATGAGTTTGGATTTGTCAGGCCCAACTAGGATTCTGACAAGAAATAGAGATATAAACAGAGATGTAGAGAGAGAATTTTGGGAGGAAGGAAAGATAGAAAACTCAGTAATTCCTACCGAGTTCGTGAGAGAGAAAGAGAAAAAATAAGTAGAAAGCTTAAACAAGTTTCTCTTCATTTCATTAATTCACTTAATTCATTATGCTTGGAGAATAATTTTTAGATACAACTATTTATAAAGAGAGAATGTTAAAAAGTAAAGTTACTAACCTACACTACTTTTCTTATCCTTCATTCAAATATGGTACCATGTGCTCACATTGTCACTCAAAAAGTCAAAATGTACTACCTACTAGAATATACTAATTAAAATACCCTTTGCCTGACACATATAATAACAAGTCCTGGTCATCCTTGATAGATTTATAAATGGACCCAAATTTAGTATATATAGACGTCAAACTCTTTAACTCAAAACCAATTGGTAATGCGTAGAGTTGACCCTAATCATTATATACACATACTTTCGGGACAACTAAAATAAACAATCCTTGTAACTTATTTGTCAACGAGGGAAAATTTTCTCCGTGAAAGCCATTACTAATCCTTTTTTTTTTCTCAAATTTTTGTGATTCTAAAGCACGACAAATCATTGCATTCAGTTTTGTACATGCTTACGAGCTCTAGCTTCAGATTTGCCATGCATATAATTGACATTCTTAATCTTTTGAAGAAAAACAATCTGTGGTTATTATTATAAATTATTCTAGAAATACTTGGTCAATGGTAATAGAAAATAGAGAAAGAAAGGAATCCTATTTGATATTGACCCCGTTATTTTCCTAATTGTTGTCAAAGTATAAACCTTTTTGTACCTAGTTTGATCTCCTTGAATTTTTTTTTGCTCTGCTCTAAAATTCTACTAGTTGATAGATGAACTGATGCTTGAAGGCTGTGTAGGTACTCATAGAGTAAAAGCTGGATATAATACTATGTTAAACAATTTCCTATGCCTCTGCAACTTTCAATTTATTTGATTAAATAACCTTGCTTTCATTGGCGTTGGGTGTTGGTTTTCCTTGTGTTATGTTATTAGTTGCAGCTTTATCAGCACTGATATATCATGCATCTTTCTTAAAAAATGAATTAGATCAAAACCAAGTCTGGCAGCTGTTGTTGGTTGTATGATGCCGATGATGCTTGGAGTTTGCTTTCTCTGTCCCTCAATGGACTGCCTCTGGCATAAATTTCACTATTGTCCTTCCTGCAATCAGAAGGTGAAAACCTCATCTAATCATTTTCTTTATTCCACCTTTCTTTTCTTATGCGGGTTGATAATGGGAAATTTGTTGTAGGTTGCTGATTTTGAGAAGCAAGATCCTTGCATAGTAATGGATCCTCCGCATTGGACTGAGCAGAGCTTTGCATTGCCTGTTTGACGTGATAAGTCTGTAAATTTCTTTGTACATCCAATGCTTGATTGTTGATTCCATGAGGTGCCTTATCTTCTTTATTGAACTGAATGAAAGTCAATGAAGTACCTTTCATACATGATGTAAATGATGAATATTGAATAATGCTCTACTATCCTGTAAGAATTTGCATTTTGAGTCTATGAAACCTAGTGTGGTTTTATTCTAAACTTTTGCATTTCTGAAAATCATTTGTTTGAAGCTAATACCGTTGGATGGATAATGTGCTCGATCATTTATATTTTATTGTGAAAGGGGGAACCGATTCATGAGTCTTAGATAGCCATTAGTTTTTAAGTGCAACTCATTGAGTGGGTTGCACAGCCTAGAACTTGGCGAATGTTTGGGTAGTGTTTTCCTTATTATCTTGTTCATGAGCAGATTTTGGTTATTCTAGTCTGGATCTCCCGATTCCCGAATGTTAGTTATTCTTATTTGTTGGTGTTTGTTTTACGGAACTCAGTTAATTGATGATTGTCATCAAATGGGCACTATAACCTTGATCTGGAGCAAGTTGAGCTTTTTAGTAAATGGATAAAAACATAGAATAAAGAATGACTATCTCTCTAAGGGAAATGATAAATAAGTTACAAGTACAACCATAACGTATATGGCACATTATTGTACCAGTGGTTTCAACTGCTAATAGCAGCATTATTAATGTAATTCTAAAACACTTAATAAATTAAAATACAAGAATAGCCAGACCACAAGGTCTAGAACTTGGAATTTATGTATATGTAAGTAGACTGTGGTTTTTTGGAGCACAAGAAGATTATCTTTCTATATCATGGTTTTGGTTGAGATATAATTCCTGTTTAGTGTCCTAGACACAAATTAGTTCAACACAAAACCCCGAGTAATACGACTTATGGTCCAATTCTTATCACTTTGCCGCTTTTATCCACATTGATCAGGATTAGTCTAAGTACTTCAAAGTTTAGTAAGCTTCTATGAGTTTAGATTTAAACGGGAATTACTTCACCATTTCGGAAGGAAGAAGGAAAAAAGGGATGAATCCCCAAACCTTGGCCTTTAATGTGCTAGTAAACTTTAGGTACAATAGACATACTCGAATACATGTATTTCACGCATGCATGAATTAAAATATATTGTTGGATGGTCTTCATCAATCACTCAATGCAATGACATCTGTGAAAATAGATTAGTACAACTGTATGTAGACTGTAGTTGACAGTGATAAGAAAGCATCGGATCCTTGATCTTGTAGTTGCCCTTGCTGCCCGGCAAGAGAAATTGCTCGTGGATGGGGGCATAAACCTTTCCTCTTTGTTTTCTTTAGAAGTGTATCGAGGTTGATAAGGTAGTTCACCTTCAAAGGCAACCTGGGAAAAAGATAGAATCCAGCGTGATAGACAAGATCCTGTCAAGTTAGGCAAGGTGACTGCCTGTCAACCAAAGAAGGATTCTTAGCTTAGTAGGGTTTGACTGTTTTTAACTTTCTGACGGGAAGAAAATTGCTGTGCACATAATCATAACCATAATTTCTATAGCAGCATCTTGTTTTTGAACCTAGCTATGAAGGTTAAAGATGGATAATTTTGAGAGAGATTCTTTGAGATGCTGCAGGCAAGCCATCCTTGGCTACTAAACAAACAAGACTCTTAATCTTCATGTATGACCTCTCCTATTCTCAAACTCTATATCCTTTGTTTCAAATACAGTAATGTAGGTGGCAGTGATTATCTATTTATAGCCAATGATTGTTTTAAGATTAGATTCAGATGGCTGTCAATACTTGTATATTTGCTTCTGTGCGAGAAACTTATGCCAGTCATTTGAATGGATCGACTTAACTGGTCCTACAAAATGAATGTGTATAAAAAGATAAAAAAATGTATGAAAAAAAAGTTCAAGCCACCCATTTGTAAGTTGACCTAAAGTAGAGTAACATAAAAAACATTTATCCCGAACTAATTTAAAAGACCGAGTGAATATCCTAAATAGTTTCCACTTGAATGTAAAAAGTATTTATGTTGGGGGTGGTTGTTCTAAACTGCATGGTTAAATGTGAAAAAGAAAAAGAAAATGTAATACATGTCTGTGGTGGATTTTGACCACTTTATTGGTGACCGTATTTCATATATTTTCGGACATGGGGAGGTAGAGAACACAGTGTTGTTAGAATAAAACGTTTTAATTCGTTGCATGTTATACCCATTTCTTCTTTTGGACTTTGGACGTAGTATCATTTTTCTGCTCGTTGTCAACCCATTTTGGTCGTGCTGCATTGACTTGGTTAGCTAAACAACAGAATAACTTGAATAACCCAGCAGCGATCCAGGGGCTCGCAACATCTGAGAACTGAGAGCAACAAATTACAAATTGTAAGGGAATCATCTGGTTCAGGTTTTGATAAATCCCGAATACTACAGTGTCTCAAGATATCCAATTAATGGACCAGATAGTTTCAGTGAGAGGTGAAATCACCACAGCAGCCACAACCAAGGCTAAAAATAATATAGAACTGCTGGCAAAGAACAGAGGCAACGCCATGCTGCGTTACAAGGAGAAGAAGAAAACACGGAGGTATATATTGTTTTCACATGCATTTATCATCTTTCCGTTATTTTTTGCAGTTCTTTCTATAAATTTATTGGAATAGATATGGCAAGCATATCCGGTACGAATCCAGGAAGGCAAGAGCTGATACTAGGAAGGAAGCGTGTAAAGGGTAGATTTGTCAAAGGCTAGTGAAGCGCCAGTTGTTTAAATTCTGACTGATGTTGAGGGTGAACTTACTCTTTAACTTTCTACATGTATATATTTCCTACTCAAGCGTAATCATGTAGACGAGGAACACATTTATAGAGTTCATACGAGGTGTAGGTAAGTGCTAAAAGCTTCACGAGAGGACAACATGATTTCTTTTTAGCTACTAGTGGTAAGACATTGACTGGCATTTAAATATTTGAACAAATTAAGCAATACCCTAATACAACCATCTTTGAGCACAGAGATTTCAGAAGGGGTTGATAGGAGCGCTTGAGAAAACAAACTGCCTGCGTGATTCTCATCAACTTTATATGCTGTTAAATGCCATCCGTCTTGATGCCCATCATCTAAAAGTAGTCTCGTGAACAAACAAACAACAACAATAATAACAGTAATAATAATCCTCTGGAAACAATCAGCAGGCAGTGCATTGATCTTTGAGAGGTTTAGCAGATACCCGTTGGTTGGAACAAGTTGTGAAACTCCTTCCTGTCACGTGATTGTTATTAAGGCTAACAAAAAAGTTGAGTGGCACCGCTCTTCATTGAATCCCTTCACGTAAGTTTCCATAATATCCTTTTTTTCTTTTTGGGACACCTGATATTCTAGAGTTCAATATTGTTTGCTTGTTCCAACAATACATAATTAAACCCCAGTCAGTCTCTTGTACGCTCCCTTCCTCCTAAAAAGCTAAAAGATGAAGGACTTGTCCTTATTCCTCCTCAAGAACTCTCTAACAGCCAAGATGAGGAAAGGCTTCAAAAGTTTCTGCAACGGGGATGGTTCCACCTTGACCCTCAATCAGCAGCAGCAGCAGGCTGACCACTCCACCGTGGTCACCGAAGAATCTCTGATGGACTCTCCTCCTCCTCCTCCTCGTCATAATAATAATTACTTGGTGGACAATTATAAGGAGGACAAGATTAGCCTTCAGCCAACTCTGGAGGAAATGATATTGCAGTTAGAGCTAGAAGAGAAGATGGCTGCTAAATCAAGAGCAAAGCTCGACGAATATGCCGATGATACCCTGCACCATCATCACCACCACCACCATCGGATGTCCTGCGTTAACAGTTCTGATATTCTACGTTCTGCGAGGAATGCATTAAATCAGTACCCTCGTTTTTCACTAGATGGAAAAGATGCCATGTATCGCTCTTCATTTTGCCCTGTTGGAGGTAGGAAGTCAATCATGTGGTGTAACCACCGTGAACTGAGGAAAGGATTCTGTCAAGTAGAAAGTAGGGGGCAAGTGCTACTGCCTGCCAAAATAGGAGGGGAGAGTGTGGTTTGGTGCAAAGCAGGAGTGGTGGCTAAACTGATGGGGCTGGAGGCCATGCCTGTTCCTATTCCAGCCGTGAAAATTAATAGTGGAAAGGATGAGAGGTTAATAAGCAGCCGCAGCTCTACCTCTACTCAGCATGTTATTAAGAAGCAAAACCAGTTGATCAGGAAGAGATCACGCGAAAGAAGAGGAGGGGGGGTTAATGTAGTGGACTCAATAACTAGTAATGGCTGCGGTACTACTAGTAGTGGAATATTATTCAAGAGATCAAATTTGGGAGGTGGAGGTGGTGGTTCTTGTTCTAAAACTGGATACTGCATTATGAACTAGCAGGTTGGCCAATGCGTGTAGAAATCATACTACTGTTAGTTATTTAACAATTCATGTGCTACAATAATATATTCGGGTAATCTCGTCTCTTCATCAAATTAGTATAGACTTCTTATATAAATATATACACACACACACATGTATATTGTGAAATGCAGATCTATGACCAAGTGACCAACCCAGGACTAGAAGGCGGCCCTGGGCAGATGGGTATTGTAAGACATGACGTTGGTGGAAGCTGCTGTTAAGTAATTGAAGTACTGGACACAGGAGGCCGCTGTTAAGTAGCTACCATTTTCATTTGCTATATATCAATATCTTACCATTATTGTAGAAGCCCCATGCACTAGTTAGATTCTAATATTGGACAGTTGGTGGATAATTTTTTAGATTTTAACCCTGGAGGTGCTCAAGATGACTATTGATGAATTTATATTTTATAATCATAATTTCTAACCCATTCCTTTTTACCCTCATTTTGAAATGGAGATGGTAGAATTAGATGATGAGTAAAATATATAAGATCAAGTAGAAATTTGGGTAATTTACAATTTCAAAATTTGAAATTCCTTCACAATGACAAATTTCTCAAATGATGGATATTATACACTTGACTAGTTATAATACGTTTAACTTGATGCTTTCTGCATAACTCCCAGCAATAATACCTAGTTTCTCATTTGAAAGCATACCTGAAGTTAACCTACGAACTTGTGCATTCACGGGAACACAGACCATGATAATGAACAAAGATACTACACCAACTCACCAAGGATATATTTACAGACCAATGTCTTCACCTGATAAGAAAACATTTGCCACTCAACTTTGGTTGCTAGGTTGAAAGAACAAAATTATTTCTGAACAAGTATCAAATTCGTCAGCGCCTGCATGGAATAAAAACTTCTAATATTCAGAATAGAAAAATTACAAATCTAAGAATGATTCGATGTGTGAATATATGCTACAGAAAAATACAAGCATTTAAAAGTTTTAAGAGCAATTTAAGTTCATCATTAAATTCCAAATGTTGTCTATTATATGTCAACAGCAACTCCACACAACATTACTAACCCATTAAAATTAACAACAGAATCAACAAATGGAGCAATTAGATAACTTCAAGAAAACAGTTGGATAAAGTTCAGGGAACCATTCAATTTCCAGAGGCCCATAAATTACCTGATAAGTATAGGACATTAAGAAAGTTATTAGCATCTTATATACATGTTACCAACGAGCTCCAACTCAGACGCTTCTTATGAACTTAGTCGGACTCTGGAGTTTGAGCCTTAGCATAGGCATTATCTTATAGCCGTTATGGACGCTTCTTCATATGAACTTAGTCGGACTCAAGAGTTTGAGCCTTAGCATAGGCATTATCTTATAGCCGTTATGGACGCTTCTTCATATGAACTTAGTCGGACTCAAGAGTTTGAGCCTTAGCATAGGGCATTATCTTATAGCCGTTATGGCCTCTATGATATATATATATATATATATATATATATATATATATATATATATGGCAATGATCCATAGCATCTATTTGCTATGGATTAAAAATTGGCATATAGCATCTATACATTTCATTATAAAAATGGAAGGCTTAGATTTAAAACTTGAAATCGCCTTCCGCTAGACATTCTAGCGGACTAAAAATAAAACATTTTAGGACCATTATAGCCTCCCTAACACTAGTCAAGCTTGTAAAAAATTCAATACGCCCGCTAGAATTACAAGCGGACAGTAATCATTAATTGTTACACGAACGAAACAGCAGCAGCAGCCCTAAGGTAAACAACAGCAGTCCTAAGGTAAAAGGATAAAGGCGATCGGCAATTCGAGGTGATTCCGAGCATTTTGTTCAAACCTTCCGAGCAAACCTTTTGAGCATTCCATGCAAACCTTTTGAGCATTCCGAACAAACCCTTCGACGCGATTCTATAGTCGAACTGATTGGGAAAAAACTTCAGATTACTTCAAATTTTGCGATTTGAGGCGATTCTGACCAAATCCTTCGACGTGATTCCGTGCAAACCCTTCAATTTGCAACAAAACTTCAAATTTTGCATACAAGCGTGTTCAATTTGTGTTCTACATCAACTTGATCAACATTTAATCGTTGAGTTTTTTCGTATTCAAAGGTTGAGGCGCACCATATTTTGATTATTTTGAGTTAATTTCTCTCATTGTATTTGTCTAAACATTTTAGCTTTTGTTTGAGGTCCTTAATTAGGCGTAATCCTAGTATTAAGATTCTTTAAAAGTGTTCTAGACATTCTGCTGAAAGAGCATTGACCAAGTCTTAATGACTGCACGAAAAGAACCCATTTTTAGCCAAGTTTTCCTTTATGTTGCAGTTTAAACTTTGAAGGGCATATGGGTGATGAAAGTGGTAATTAATGTGGTTGGTGGATCAAAGTTGTGTTTGGTAGCAGAATAATGTCTTTCAATTTATTAAAACTTGGTCTCATTGTGATGGTATAATTGATACATTTATCCTGAATTGAGTACTTCGATTGATTTGGATATAAATTTGTGTAATAATACATGTACTTTGGACGTTAGGTTTGTTGAAATTGAAAAATTTAGGGATTTAGGACATTATAGCTTCACTTTTATGATGCGAATATGTTATAATTGGAGGGTTTTCACTGCTTCTTTTGGTGAGGCTTCTTCATATAAATTCAAAGTTAGTCTTTAATGGATGAATTGAATTTTATGCTTTATTTGATTGATGTGTATATTCCCACATATTTTAATGCATACGTACAATGTTTTAAAAGGCGTTAGGCGGGAGGCGGGCGGCCGGGGTGGCCTAGCGCCTAAGGGGTCTGGGCGGAGCCTAAGCGGGATTTTTTATTTTAAACCAATTTTAATATTTTATTTAACATTTATCCAAACAAAACAATAATATAAAGCAAAACAATCTATAATAAAGATAATAAAGGCTTTTGCTTAAAGTTCAAACACATTCAAATTGCTAATGTCAAAGTTAAAACACAAACATGCAATTGTTCAAAGTTCAAACATATTTTTAATGTATTAGTTTTATTCATAAACAAGATTGCTATTAAATAATAAAATTTAAAATTTCAAGAATTTAATTTAATATTAAAACTTAAGAAACTAAACATAAATTTAAGAATTATATGGAATTAAACTTAATATACAAATGCATCATCATTTATATAATTTGAAGTTGGTACAAGTTCAAAAAATTACAACTATAATAAAATTATCCATTTTGACTTGATATTGTTCACTTCTTGTTGTGATTTGATATGCTACAACCTGTATTATTAATATGGTAAATCATTAGAAAAATAAATATATTAAGATCTGGTTAGGGTAGTTATTAAAATAAAAAAAACTTCTCCGCCTAGACTTCACTTATGCCCTGCCTAATTTCCTGAAGGGATTTTTTTGCTACCTTGGGCCTAGGTGAGACCCCAGAGGGGCCTAAGCGGACCTAGGCGGGAATTTTTAGAACACTGCATACGTATAATATTCGACCTTTCCTAATTTTCCGGGAAAAGATGTTGAATCTGAGATTGTGTCCATGTGACTTCATAGGATGCAAATAAAATTTTTGGTCTTCTATTGACTTGGTTTTGTGGTACTGGTTGATCAGACTGTTGTAGTTTAGAATCTTTGTTTTTTTAATACAACAAAATGATTTTGTTTCCTTGTTCTGGTTAAAAAGGGAGTGGAATTATCATGTTGGTTAGTTATCAATTGTGGTAGCGGATTGAATTGTTCTGAATTTAGTTGCTCAATTTTGTTCTTGTTGTTTTTGCTTTAAGGGTTTAAGGACTAAATTAAGTTAAGTTTCCGATATAAAAAATATTAGTAATTTTTCATGACTTTGCAACTTCTATATCCTACAGAATCGCTGGCACATGCTTCAGCAGTATCTATTCTCCTAGCAGTGGTGTTTGTTGCTATAAGTTTATCTATGGCAATTTAGGCTATATGGCAAGGAAAAACACAGAAATTGAGATTGACACTGGATATTGCCAATGCAGATTTCTTCTTCAAACTTTTCAGCACCATCCAGTCTTAGCCACATGCCTCGCTTGCTATGCTACTAGTAAGAGTTCATCAGTTTGGTGATCCCATTTCTCTTAAGCACAAAGGGTACTCAAAATTTGAAAATTTAACAACCAAACAAATGACATGTTTTTCTTCGATTTGCATTTATCTTGGTGCTTGTAAGTTTTAATGTGGAAATTTTGATTTAAACTCAATTGAATGCTGCAGTTCATGCAGTAAGAGCAGAGCTTGGTAAAACTTTTGATATGACCTCAGTTGTCCGAATATCTCTACTACTCAGTGTCTCCATACACTTTGTTGTAGGATTTATCGGGTACTTACTATTTGGCGACTCAATTATGGCTGACATGCGTGTGAACTTTGATCAAAACTCTGATTCCCCAATTGGTTTGCTAGTAAATGACCTTGTTCAGTTAAACTATGCGATCCACCTGCTTTTAGTATTTCCAGTTATAAAGTTCTCTTTAAGGGCTAATGTGGATGAACTACTCTTCCCAGAGAAACTTTCATTATCAACAGACATCCCCAGATTTGTGTCCCTTACCTATGTGATACTCACAGTTATTTACTTTGCAACAATAGTCATCCCCAATATATGGTACTTTTTCCGGTTTGTTGGATCAACCACAATTGCTTGCCTTGCATTTGTATTCCCAGGTGCAATCATTTTAAGGTACAATTCATTCCATTTCACTCTTTTTTGAGTATTTTTGTTCCTCTAAAAGTTTTCTGAATATCGTTATATTTTTCTTTTCGAGTTCAATGATGGTTGCAGCATCTGCTAACTCCTTAAATCAGGTTTGTACCTTATATCTAATAATTAAATTATTTAAAAATCAAAATTTAGCATCCCTTATGAGGATGAATGATAAGACAACAAAAGTCCTTTTTAAGAGTTTTTGTGAAAATGCAATTTATGGTTGCCTGGTTGGTGATCATTGATTTCAAGGTATGAATCATATTGGTAATAATGATCTTATTCTTGCCAGAAGTTGAGACTGTGTTCCTACCGGTGATAATCCTTGTGAAAGAGTTCATAAATTTGAAATTACTAGTTTAAACCTATTGATTGAGATCAAACTTGATTCATTGTGTTTCATAAAAAAATATTTTTGGAGTAATATATGTTTTGGGATTTGCCATGGTTGTTATCTTGGAAACCTAGATTAGTAAGGTTGGCTAAATTTTGTATAATCTTCTAATAGGAATAAAAACGTGCAAGTTTTGAATATGGACGCTATGGAAATCCTACAACTGTTGTTGCAGAGGAGAAGCTAAGGTCTGCCTTCTACTTTTGAATTCTTCCTTGGTCACCTATATCATCTATTACATTGACTTATAAAAAGAAAGAGTAATTGAGTTTCTTACTCAAATAGTGCACTCGAGGGGGCTGAATCAACCCTTTTAATGGCATCTGGAATGTGTGCCAGTACTGTCTTGTTGAGCTGGTGGACATATTTTGACGACCACGGATTGCTATCGGAAGATTCAATTTTTTATTGAGACAGTTCTTCCCAAAATGGGGATCAAGATAATGTATATGCTCCTATAGATTATTAGGATGCATTAAGTTTGATCTACAATTTAGATCACTACTAATTAAACTACAGCCCTGATTCTTAGAGAACAGAAAAACAATCGTTGTACATGGTGAAGGGAAACTACGAATGATTAATTGAGGTTTTAATTAGGCTTTGATCACTTTAACATGCATATCTTGGTATAGACTCGAATCTTTGCATGGTATCTTGTTTTAGTTAAATTTTAAGTTGGTCTACTGCTATACTACAACATTGAAATTAAGTTTTTAAGGAGCTTAATGTTTTAAACTTCATTACTTCATTTTAAAATAGCAATTCAGAGAATATATACTGTGCATATCTACATGTTTACTTTATTCCTATCTTGAGCAGAGTGTCATTTCATATTGTGACTTTCGTTTGTCCTACTAATTAGCTTCATACTTTAGCTTCTCCTATTTACTTATTTTCAAGATCTGATTAAAGCATTACACTAAATAAAATTATTGGAATATGATGTATTGGATTTGGAATTTGATGTTTCTTGTTGCTGTGATTTGGATTTGGAATGTATGATGTGCTGTGGAATTGGATTTGGAATGTTTGATTGTGAAATTGGATTTGGAATGTTTGATGTGATGTTGCTGTGATTTGGATTTGGATTGGGTTACCTTGTTATGTATTAGCTTATGTGATGATTTGGATTTGGACTGGGTTACCTTGTCATGTATACATTAGCTTATGAGATGTTGTTGTGTCATGTATTAGCTTATGTGATGTTGCTGTGTGAATTCAGTAATTCCTTCTGTCCACTAGAAGTTCTAGCGGACTTAATAATTCCCTAGGCTTGAATCAGTGTTTTGGGGGCATAATTGTCTGATATTTTTATTAACCCAGTCCCCTAGAATTTTTAGGGGACGGCGATTTTAGGTTTTAAATCTCAGCCCTCTATTTTTTTGTAATGAAAGGTATAAATGGTATATGCCAATTTTTAATTCATAGCAAATATATATATATATATATATATATATATATATATATATATATAGAAACAGGATAAGGTGCGGGAGTCCGCATTTTGTTAAAATGCACTCTCTTTTTTTTTGCTTTTTTTTTTCAAAACAACTAATTTTTTTTTTTAATATTTTATGGAACTGGAATTTTTTTAATGTCTGATGTTTTTGGGCGTGATTTAAGATACATATAACAAAACAAGTCATGCAGTTTGTATAAACTGTTTTGTTATATGTATCTAAATCACGCCCAAAACATTGTATTATAAAAAAATTTCAGTTCCATAAAATATTAAATTTTTTTTTTAGTTGTTTAAAAAAAAAAAAAAAAAAAAAATTGGTCCACATTTTAAGAACGTCCGGGATCCCGTATAGGATCCAGACTCTCTCTCTCTCTCTATATATATATATATATAGGGAAATGATCCATAGCAAATACTTGCTATGAAGGAAAATTGGGCAAATAGCATCATATCCGTTCATTCTATAAATCAAGGGCGCAAATTAAAAAATAATTTAGCCCTTACGCCAGTTCGTCTAGCGTACGCTAAAAATACTATACCCACATACGCTAGTTCGTCTAGCGTAGCATAAAAAAAAATTGCCAGAATTAACCCCCAAGCGGAACAATAGGATACGTGATATAAACCCCTCCTCCCACGGACTACGAGTAAAACTCTAACTACTAATTTGTTAGGCAATGGTTGCCAAGCTGATGCTCCTCCGACCCCAATCTTTCTCCTTAAACCTTTTTTCTCTCCTCACCGCTTCTTCCCAATTTCCTCCTCCTCACTCACTTTCTCTTTCTTTTCCGCCTCCGCCGCCACAACCACCGTATCCATATGCTCAACCCTCCCTTACGGCCCTTCCCTCCAAAAAGGATATAAATCCTCCAAACACAAACCAAATTTCGAGCACAAATTACAACAGGACCATTACGGAGAAGTTGAAGAACCTGATTTAGTTAACGAAGATAACTTCACTCGTGTATGCGACATTGCAGCCCTTCGAGTGCCGTCTGACCAATGCTTTACCCTAGAAAACTGCCTACGCGGTCACCTCTTGAACTGGCCTCGCATTCGCAACATCGCTAGGGTTCCTGGGGACGAAATTGAAGATGAGTATAAGAATTTTGTCAAGTCTCAAAGCAACTCCTACCTTACTGATGATGATGATGATAGTTTAGTGTCTTTGAATCAGCGAATTTATGGAAAGGCTGAGGGAGACGGGGAGACATTGAGTCCGGTACTGTATAGAGATAAACTTGTACGCACTTTCAATTCAAGGGGTTTTGTAAATTTTAGGAATTTGGCTAAAATGTTAAGACCAAAGAACAGGAAGAAGAAAGAGGTTGTGGAGGAGAAAGGGAGGAGAGAGAAGAGAGGGATTGGGAGGAATGAGTTATATATGGTGGAGGTTGTGGAAGAGGAAAAGGGGGAATTTTTTTTTTTTATGCTACGCTAGACGAACTAGCGTATGTGGGTATAGTATTTTTAGCGTACGTTAGACGAACAGGCGTAAGGGCTAAGTTATTTTTTAATCTGCGCCCTTGCTTTATAGAATGGACAGATATGATGCTATTTGCCCAATTTTCCTCAATAGCAAGTATTTGCTATGGATCATTTCCCATATATATATATATATATATATATATATATATATATATATATATAACCACGTATACATGTATACATCTTTTCCACCCTTCTTAATGTAGATTCATGAATGTCTTCTATAACCTTTGTTTTACAGGTGGTCTTGTGTATTTGTTTGTGTTCTTTGTTTGTCTAGAGTTGATAAGAGGTTAGGAACCAAGGACGTCAGGAATCAACCTATTCCTATAACAGCACCAGACGAAGTGTGGGTCAAGATGCCGAATAATATCTCAACTCTCAAGCGTCATTCTGTCTTTAATTTCTTTTATTTATTATAATTGTGATTCCTGACAAAATGAAGTTCTTATGGCCTAATCCTGTTCCAAAATATATAAATGTAGAAATTAAAGAGAGTTTATCCTCTTCAGAAATGAGGAACTTGTCTGTTTATAGTTTCAAACTACATGATTAAAGTACTTGTCATTCAATGTTGAAAGGCAATAACTAGTAGGTTAATTACCTCCAATTCGAACAGCTGTAGTCACAGACTTGGCACCAGGTGAGGCCGACTAACTGTTTGATAAGGAAATTGGTGTTAAAGGAGGTGAAGCAATATCTTCAGCCACTTTAAAATCCTGAGAAGTTTCCAAAGTCTTGGAAAAATGCAACTCCATTTCTCTTTGACCTCTGGAAGGTATCGAGTAACTACGATGGATTGTCTGGGTAGGCGATGGAAGTGTAGCCATTGCATTTGTTGGCATCAGTATATTCGTGTTAGAGAGCTCCTGACCGTTGGGCACCAAGGGGCTTGAATGACGTAGATTTGAAGGTCCCTTTGAAGCTAAACGAGCAGGGGGTCTAGGAAGCTCATGAAGTTCGCTTATTTTAGGCGACGACATGAAAGTTGGTGAAACACTTGTCTGCGAAGATGATGGCCGTGGCAATGGGGTACGCAAAAGAGATCCAGAAAACAGTAGAGCGGTTCCTGTTGAGCCAATAGGACCACTGGCAGACAAAGAAGGCTTATTTGACCATGACTTGCCCGTCAATGGACCAGAGAAAGCTTGCCTTTTATTTTTTGTAGTATCACCGCGTTGATCCAGCTGCGATGAGAGCCCCTCAGTCATAGGATGTAGTAATCGACTTGATGTAGTATTCCTGTTGCTCTCTTTCAGTACTGACTGCGTAGTTGATAGAATCGGTCCCGACAATTTCTCATTTCCCAAAATCTTATCATATTTTTTGGGTTCCAAAGGGGATGAATGCCACAAATTAAGTTGACCACCACTCACACTTGCTCGTCTCGTTTGAGGAACTTCTTGTCTATATGATCGTAAAGAAACAGGACTCTTTGTCTCATTTGGTGTGGGCAGCACATATGTGTAAAACTTCCGTGCCGAAGATTGCCGTGTGGGTTGAAACCTTTCGCCAGGGTCAGGATCCTTCCCAACTAAAAGTGGAGCTGATTTGCTGCTTGGGTCAAGATCTCTACCAAAGAGGAAAGAGTTCCCACCAGGGTTCTTATGTGAATATTTCTGTACGTAAAAGAAACTAAAACACATATTCAGTGGAGTGTCAAAATAGCTATCAGCTTTACAAATGAAAAAAAATTCAGCAATCCAAAAAAGAAATAAGTAAAGGACCTATAAAACTATAAATGAGAGAGAGAGTTCATTTAGAAAACTATAAATGGAGATGCAACACACTGGCATTAGCTAATAAACTGATTTATTCAAACACTGAGCAGAATCAAAATAGAAAGAAGAAAACAATAATGTCCAAACCATTCTCTCTCTCAAAAAATGAAAAAAGAAAAAAAGAAAAAGAAGTCGAATCTAAATACATTTTTGTTGGATATTAACTAAATTATTGTCTTTACCCAAACTACGTATTGGTAACTTCATGAATATCTCTTCTCCATTTGACCCTTTGTAGAGCTATATCATCAGTTGTACAAAAGTGTTTTGTAGTAACTCTCACACATAAACCACGTTCCTTTTGGCCTTTCCTTATCAGAGAAGAAGATGTGGTCGAATACATTTTTGTTGGATATCAACTTAATTACTGTCTTTACCCAAACTACGTATTGGTAACTTCATGAATATCTCTTCTCCATTTGACCCCTTGTAGAGCTATATCATCAGTTGAACAATAGTAACTCTCACACATAAACCATATTCCTTTTGGCCTTTCCTTATCCTTCAGATGCCTTAAACTTAGATTAGATCGCTCTTCCATTTCAACATTATCCTTTAAGTTATACCCATTTTATAATACCATGTTTTGATTGCCCAACATCATGTGCGGTAATCGTAGCTAAAATTGTAGCTATCTTATATACACTTCGTATCAGTTTGAATGTCATGATCCAAAACCATGTATGTGGCACGTATTTTAAGACATTCAAAAATAAATTAAAATGTTCTATGATTCTATCATCGTGTGAAAAACATGGTTTTGAGCAATGATACTCAAAACTAAGCCAGAGGGAGTATAAAACTTTCCATTTGACATGGCAGATAATCTCTGACACAAAATAATTGGGATAAACTTCTCCATCCATTGATCTCCATAACTTATATGCACACTGTCCAACATCTGCTTCACTGAATATTTTTCTCCTAATAACCATATCCAGTCCAATAAATCTAAAAGACCCAAACAGCATCCAATGCATTTTAGTATCAAGTTAGAAGTGATAAGATAATTATATGATATAGTTAAAATTTTGTAGCAAATGCAAGTAGACAGATCTATGCCTATGCATGCCATCAACATAGAGAATCAACACTTCACTCTTAAAAACACATGAATAAGACGAGGCAGGTTTTTTTTACCTTTACTGTATCAACTGTAGAAACTTTTGGAAATTCAAGGTCCACATTATCCAACTGCAGAATGGAATAATATAACACAATGTTATCAATATCATGATGATTCATAGACTAATTTTCATCATTCAAAACTAAGTAATCACTAATCAAGAAATCATAAATGAATGACTACACACTCCTTAATTGAAACATACAAGAGGAGGAATTCTCTACCATTGCATTAAAAAGCAAGCACTGGAGTTAACATTATTACTCCAGCAGTCTATGTGACTCTAGTTTACATGGTCATATAGCCCATCTTTCGTATTATAACATATGATATCATAACACTTCCAGCATTTCACATGCATGACAATGATTTTGAAGTGTGATAACAGAGAATGACTCGTAGGATAACTACCAATTCGCGGAGTAGGTCCGAGAGTGTGAACGCGTTTGATTTGAAAATACAACCCTTTAAGAGTAGCTTTAGAGCATCTATATAAATAAATAAAATAAAATATTTCTATGGGAAAAATCTTTTAAATAATTTACACTCTTTAACTACATCTTATTATATAAAATAGGAGTAATGTTGGAGGTCCCAGATGGGATACCAAATTTTGTGTCCCACATACAAATGTTATTATTACATTGGTAGTTCAACATCATTGGTGAATCATAGAGAAAACATTACTACTTCCATCAACAATTGCATTTGTACAATAAAATAACAAATAACTATGCTAGCAACCCACGTGATAAAAGCATTCTCTTTCATGTATGACTACATTAAGTATAACAAATCCATAATTAGGCACACACACATTCACTTTATACTGAGGAAAGAAGGCTGACTTGCTCCATTAGTAGCAGAACATAATTAAATTCTTACCTCCATTGAGTCTCTTGATGTAGAAATATCTTGCCCTTGGTCATTCTGTCCATAGTCAAAACTCAACTCATTATCATCACGAGCTTCAGAGTCATCATCAATATAGTCATTGTTGTCATCATCATCATCATCATCATCACCATCATCCTCTTCATCATCTAGAAGTCCACTGAAGTGGTATTCAATATGATGTTGTTCAGTAACAAATTTAACATGAGGCTCAATTTCTTCAAGAGATTTGAGAGCTTTCCTGAAGAAAGACATCTGTTTTCAAGCATGAGAGTGAGTACGTCAACAATCAACTGGCAAGGAAGATAATGATGTTTGCTGCAAAACTATTGCACAGGAAAAGAAAACCTGAGCAGCATGGTGCCGAGCGGCCTGTGTTAAAAGACTTCGCGATTGTCCTCCTTTAAGAGATTTCATACGGAAAACAAATATCGTTGCTACCTCATCATATTCATCACGAGCTGCTTGCAGTTCGCGAGTAGAAAAGCAATCTCCTTTACTGCTTCTCGACCTCCCCTTCCCTCTGGATTTCGGTATCATGTCTTCATATAACCTTCTGCAGATAATAAATACAAAGCTGTAACCACGTTCATTTCAACAGGTAAAAGAAGTAAATAACTAGATAAATGGGTTTGAACCTTTTCTCATCACATTGCTTCTTCATCTCCTGTATCAACAACACAAATAATAAGAAGAAATAAATAAAAACAACTTTTCAGCAATGAAATGCTTGTATATGCATCGTCCGTAGAAGCAATAATTGCTATATCTAAAAGTGAAGGATTTAAACATTCCAAGACAAACACTCAGACACTAGGAATAAAGAGTGAAGCCAAGATAAGCGAAGCTTCAAAGCAAAATGAGCCGAGAGGTGTGAATTCAATAAGCATTTACAATCCAATGTAAACTTTTGTTGTCACATATGTTTATAACACAATTATGCACTATGAAAACCAACAGACCTTTAGAGGCTAACCCACACTTGATATTAACCTTTTGCCTTAACAAGAAAGAGTAAAGAATAATTTATTAGAAAACAGAGAGACAGAGAGATGGTAAACAATTTGATATCCAAAACACAGAACAATAAAATGAAAATAACAAAATCCAGAACCGAAAATCTACGAAGGAGTGCCATTCATCATGTTGACCATCAGAGAAGGCCATTTCATTGAAGAAAAAAAAACTAAAGAATGGGAGACAAGGGCAATTCCCCGAACTTAACCAACAAAAATTGTTCATAGACAAACCCAAATAATGGTTCACTTCAAAGACCACAAATAAGTTGAACCAACCAAGCAGTGTTAAAATGTAGAACGAAATGGACATATGTCTCAAAAAATGTTGATATGGATTTTCAAGTCCACATCTTCTGTGCTCCACCCTGCACTTAACAAAGTGTTAGACAATCCCCTCACGTACCGCACCACACCCTCCCTTATTTCTCAAACATTTATTATTATTTTTATTACCTTCATGATATATTGTTGATGAAGGTGATTATAACAACGACGATGTTCTCTTCTCATCACCACCGTGCTTCAACATCATCTCTTTAACATCATCTTCTTTCCAACCTCCCTCTCACACACCTCCTCCAAACACCCACCCAAATTCTCACTCCACCATCCAGCCGCCCCTCCACACACTGCCTCCCGCTCCTAACTCTCAACCAAATCTGTCCAAAACTCAATCCTACTCCCCCATGTCGCCGCCCACGCAGGCACATTAAACAAATTCGACCGCTTCAAAGCCTCCCCATTCCCCCCTAAACTTAATGCGTTAAAAAAAAAGGTCCACAACTTAATCTCATGCCCATTCACGTAAACAGGGTTTCCGCACTTCGACCAAGAAGTACAAAAACTTTACCTTTCAATTCCAATTTCATAAACCCAAACCTTAGAAATCCCCAAATTCGCTCTTGTACTGTTGGTTGTGGGAGGGGAGTTTTCCCTCTTAGTTGAGAATGAAATCCATATCCCAATATCCACATCATTAATTATTGGGAAAAAATTAATTTAAAAAACCATGTCATTAAAAATAGAATGTCTAACAAGATCAACAAACATCTATCAAAAAAATGAAAAAAATAAATTCTCTATCTTAACTTTAATGTTTATCATGAAAAATTTGTACTTGGTTGATTGTAAAGAAAATAAGTGTCATTTACCCATTTTTCAAGTTAAACTTCAGCCATGAGAGAATTTATTTTCTCCCTTTTACACAAACTTTAGTTGACCAAATTTGACAGTCTATTTTTAATGATATGGCACATTATATTTCTCACAACAAATAATGACATCGAAATTAATTCTTATAACATGCATTTTTTTCCCAAATATTATTTTTCTCACAATAAGAAATGATGTGGACTAACTCTGATGACCTGCAAAAAGACCACCAGCGCAATGACCGGAATTCCCATTAAGAAATTGCTCATGACTTGGACTGTTTGTGATGTAGTTAATGCTATCGGAATTCCATTATTTATTTTGACAGCTCAAGTGCTTACTGCCTTTGGTTTTCTTTTGCCTTACCCCATCTCATTAAAGTCGACGAACATCCCTTCAATGGAATTTCAAAAAACACTTCATTTCTTTTATTGAGCTGGTTTTTCTGTATACAGAGTATATTTTTTGGAATTAATACAACAAATATTGTTTCAATTTTCAACCTCTTTATGTATGGTGGTAGTGATTTCTCCTAATTTCTGCAAGGGTTATTTGGAAAAGTATACTGGGACAAAATGTTTCTCTGGCGCCGGGATTTTCCGAGCTTTAATCTTTCTGGCGACCTGTCACCGAGGTATTAAGGGTTGATTGATTAATCATCAACACATTTGAAGATCTAAAAGTACCTATTCTTTTCCAGATGCACACAGTATAATTTAAACTCTACACAATCAGACCACTACATTCAGATCTGAAAATCAAATTGGCTGTCAAATTGATTTCATTGGAAATCTCAATAAAACAATTTATAGAAGAAGATAAGAGCAACAAGATCCATTCCCAGTCCTCCAAATCTGTGATCCAAGTTAGTTTTAAAAATTTGTGGGTCATTCAGCCGGATTCCGTTTCCGGAGATAGTGAGGTGATGGAAGTTGCAGAGGGGACGATGGAGAGAGAATAATAAGTTGTTATTTCCATGTCAGATATTCCACACCAATTCTTGTTGTAAGAAAAATAATATAAAATGCCACGTAATAAAAAATGCACTCAATAAAGTCAACTAACGTCTGTTATGTAATTTAGGTAAAATAGATTTTCTCTCTTAACTTCAAAGTTTAAAATGAAAAATTTATACATTGTAGGTTAAAACGGAAAGTATGTGAAAGCTCGTTGGTTTTTAGCATCACTAACCCAAATCTTTATGTCTTCCAAAGGAAATATCTGATGTTGATTACCATACTTAAGAAAGGTCATGAACTGCCTATTCTAAACAAACTCAAAGCCCTTTCACTGTCTGATTGGAACTTTTTGAAGCAAACATTCAAAGACTGTAAAGAAAAGTAACACCAAGACGCGCAAAAACCATAAAGAAAAGTGAACTTGGAGTTGCTCCTCCCTTATACAAATACATGACCACATCCAACCTAAACCTCTTTGCTATTCAGTTATTAGCCATAGTGCAGATTAGAACTTGTTATTGAATAGGAATACATCTCTTCTACTGGGTGGCTTAGTGCAGGTCCAACATTTGTATATATTCTCCTGTAGGTAGTACTTCTTCGTTGCTAGTAGGTTGTTAAGGACTTAAGAGCGTATGCACTCTTTTGATTTTGGTTACACTATTCATGCTTGTTTTCAGCTAGCCAGGGGGTATGCCCCTCTTCAACCCTGTATACTTATTTGCTTATTTTTGAGTAAAATGCCGTTTACTCCCCTGTGGTTTACACTGAGATTCCAATAACTTCCTATGGTCCGAAACAAAAATTTAACCTAATCATGGTTTAAAACAAAGTGCAACTGTCAGGTTTTACATCCAATTTAACTGTCCAAGTGGGCCGGTCCAAATAATGCTTCTAATTTCATTCTATTAGTATTACTTATAGACCAAAATGACTAAAACACCCCTTAATGCACTAGAAACCATCTCTTCTCTCTCTTAAAAAAAACTCTTACTCTCTGCATTCTCACTTATCTTTTGATTTAGTCTGAACAAAAGGAAACCAAGAAATGGTTTCCAAGATAATTAAGAAAACCTCAACAAATACCACCAAGGACTGTAAAACCACCATTACAGTCCTAGAAAATCTGCCATAATGGAGCAACCGGTACTAGAAGGTGAAAAATCAATTCCAAATTTTGGTCGAAGTGGCCACCTGTAGATGAATTTTTGGAAATCCACAGTAAGTAATTTACAGTTGTGTTCATTCTGGGATTGAGAAATCTTTACTTCCCCATTCTCTCTCTAAGTTACCATCCCTCAGCTTCCCAAGTTCCAGTGTTCTGGTAGACTTGTAAAGGTCACTGAAGACCTGCATGGAGAAATTGGAGGTTTTTCCCAGAGAATCAATTTGGATGAGGTAAATGTTTGTGTTGGTGTTGGTGTTGGTGCTGGTGTTGTTGCTTGGATAAGGTGATGAGGAGTGGTCGAGCTTCGGGAAAGATATTGATGGTGGGAGGAAAGTGGTTTGCATTGGTGTTCAATGTACGAGTGATGGGTAAATTATCTGTGTGATACACACACATACAGAGAGGAAAAGAGGGGGGTGAACGGGTCAGTAACTCAGATGATATCAGTGCATCAGCCGTTAAAAGAAAATCTTTAGTTTTTTTTGTCAATGGATGAATGAACCTTTAGTTAATTACAATATTCTGGGTTTTTTTAGGGATTCAGCTATATTATATGTTTAAATTAGTCTGCTGTTTAATGCTTTGTGTTTATTTCTCCATTTCCATATTATTAATTTGGAATCAGTGTGCCACTGTATAGAAAAATTATCAACATCCACAAATTCCTTGCCAGAAACTTGAGTCCACTGAATTTGATATCCACATGAAGGTTCATTAACCATTAGCAATCTTTCGCTCTAAAGATCACAAAATGAAATAGATAGTATGAAACGTGTTCTATTCCAGTTGAATCCAAATTCGTCAGAGGGGATGGTGAGTCGGCTACCAATCAGATCCCAGTGAAGTGAATTTCGACAAGGGTGGTTGTAAGGAGGGACTAGAGTTACCATTTAATCAGTTGCGTAGCTTAGTAAGAAGTACAATTGGGATGCAATAAGAGATATTTCTTAACCACTTCTAAATGATTTATAACAGACTAACTAGTTGTAATTCCGTTTAAACCATGACCCATGACTTGGTGAAATGTAGGTTTTAAAGACCACATGGGGTTAAATGATACTCGGTGTAAACCACAGGAGGGTCAAGTGTATTCTAGTTTCTTTTTTCTATTTCTTTTTTTGAAAATGAAATCTTATTCTTGATATAAATGCAAACTATTTTTAAACCAAATGTTGCCAATGAGAGGGGCGCAATGCTATGTACCCAAGTGGTATACAAGGGAGCAAAGGTCAAGAAAAGCACACCGTTTGTTCAACAATATCTATAGTTCTATGCAGAACTCTTACCACTAACCAATCCAAAACGTCTTACAGTCAAAGATAAAAAAAAATAATAATAATAAAAAAAAAAAAAGCTTTGTTATAATAAATGTCCAAAACCCGTGTACGACCTTCCCTATCCAATTCTCCCAACCCCCTCCCAAAAAACAAAAAGAATATAAAGAAACATTACTGCTAGCTTAAAAATAAAACCTGCTCAATACTTTCCCCACTTGTCTTTATATTTATTTTATGAATTTACCTTCCAAAGGAGGCATTGATGCCACTTACCATTGTTTAGAATCAAGGATTGGTACTGTAATACTAAAAGAAAAGCCCTTTTAATCTTGAAATTGAAAACAAGCTTTCTTGTCCTCAAAGAAACAACATCGCTATTGTTAAAAGCCATGGAATTGAATCTACTGTATAGTAAGGATATGTCCCAAGTTCAATCATAAACTGCTTCACTTCAGTTTGTAGACGTGTCTAAATATCATCTTAAATGTGCATTTTCCAAAGCCCATGTACCAGTGAATCATGCTCCCAAATTTGATGTTCCATTCTAATTATGTTACACGTACTAATTAATGACAAGTTGAGAACATAGTTGTTAAGGCGGCGAGTTGGTGGCGTGCCACTTAAGTGACTAGTCGACTAAGCGCTAGACTAATTGTTCATAAAGCGATAGATTATTTACAGTGTGCTTTATATATATATATATATATATATAGGGAATAATGGTAATACACAGTTGTGTATATTTTATTTGTGCAGTCTGTCAAAACTACGTCGTTTTGTCAGATTTATTTTTGATTTCTGATTTGGGAGAGAAGATATTTTTAAAAAAAAAACAAATCTGCCAAAACGACGTAGTTTTGGCAGACTGTGCACAAATAAAACATGCACAACTGTGTGCACAAATCAAACATGCACAACTGTGTATGGTCATATTGCCCATATATATATATATATATATATATATATATATATATATATATATATATATATGGGATCGCATCCATGGCAAACCTGTTGTCGAGAACCACCCAAAAGTAATAAAGACAACAAACTTGTAGTGGTACGGGACAATAAAATGGAATATGTCCCAAATTTGCCAAAGTATATGTACCGGTTCCTCTTCTATTAATGATATTAATGATAAAGGTTGGTTCCTTTTCAAATTAATTCAACTAGTTAGTAATTAATGATATTAATATTATTAAAAGCTTAAATTACAATGAAATATTAGTTAGTAATATTAATGATATTAATATTATTAATATTTATATTTATATTAATAAGAATAAGAATAATAGTAATATTAGTATTAATATTCATATTAGTTATTACTATTAATATTATTAATACTAAATATTATTAACATTAATATTACAAAATATTAATATAAGAATTAATAATATTACAAAATAGTATTATTATTATTATTATAAATACTAATATTCTGTAGAATAATTGGTTACTATTCATTTATAATATTATTAATATTATTATATTAATATTTTTAATAATATTAATATCATTAATACTAACTAATTATTTTCAAATTGATTCTAAATTGTGAATTAATAAAAAAATCTTCTCATCACATTCTGTTCAGTTATCCTATTCCTTCTCCAAGTATTTTTATTTTTTATGTGACCTTGAGTGGGTAGGAGAAAACAAAGCATATGTAGATAGTAAAAGTCAAAAATATTCAAATATTAGTATTTATAATATTAATATTATAAATATAAATATTATTAATACTAATATTACTATTATTCTTATTAATATAAATATTAATATCATTAATATTACTAACTAATATTTCATTGTAATTTAAGCTTTTAATAATATTAATATCATTAATTACTAACTAGTTGAATCAATTTGAAAAGGAAGGAACCAGCCACTATCATTAATATCATTAATAGTTGTAGCGGTTGGGACAATAAAAATGGGACATGTCCCATCTGTTGTGCCATTATTTTTTAGGTTGCTCTCAGCAACCGGTTATCATTGATGTGATCCCTATATATATATCCCACATACTTGTTATTGATTACTTATAAAAATATTAAAATTAAAAGTTAGAACTATTAAGAAATTTTTATGAATAATAAATATTAAATATTATAATATAAGTAATAATATTTTATAAATATTCTATTATACAAAGTATTTAGTATTAAATGCATGCCATGTAACTAATAGTTCCAAAACAAGTTTAGATATGTACGTGTGGATGAATAAATATAAATATACATTAGTTTTATACTTATAATCATCACCATAGTGGGACAGGTGTTGATGTACCAAGTGACCAACTAATATATGCAACCATTATCCTGTTTGACCCCTCTCATGCAACTAATAAAATAATAGTATACATATTATGTACTCCATCTATTAGATCATTAGATATTTATATACACACAAAATAAGTACATTAAGAAAGAATAAAGAGTTGCAGTCTTCTCTGTTGGAGTCAATAGTCGACCATACCTCGCTAACCCAACAGTTGAGTTGCTTACCCTCGCCAACTCAATCGCCGACCAAGAAATCCAAATCTATATTGACCAAGAAACCAAGTCGCTGAATGAAAAATCGTTGAAGAAGATGCAGTAGCCAAGTCCAGTGAAGAAAGAAGAAGAAAGAGATGAAGCAGGAAGGAAGAAGAAAAAAGAGAGAAGCTGGTAAGTGGGTTATAGTTTGGGTAAATTAGATTTGTGGTTATTCTTAAGTAGTTCGACTAGATAATAAAGTTGGCAAATCGACGATTCGGGATGACTAGGCAACGATCAATTCTCAAGAACGGGTGTCTTAGGTACAACAACCAAGTCGAGCCCTCGACTTGTAGTTTCAGCACTGACCGAACGACAAGTCACCGACTATGATGTATGACGGATTTGGGATGAAGAATTGACAAAAAAATAAATTAGGATCTAAACAACACATTTAGATTACTAGAATCTCTCAAGTGTATTCACTCCACTTATCAACATCAAGATAGATAAAATATCTCTACGGTATGAATGAAATAATGTAGTGACTTGTAAGGATTACTTCACTATTTAAAAAGACTCAAAACCCTAATATTACTTGAGAAATAATAGAAGTACTAAACGATTAAAATACCCTTATTAATAATTCCTAATCACTAATTAATGTCCTAAATCCCCACTAATAAATAAAATACATAAATCACATCAAGTACTTTAATATTAAACATAATAAAAACTCCAAATAATAAATATAACAAATCTCTTCTTTGTTCTTGACTTGGAGTCCCCATTAGACTAGGCGTCGATTAAGCGACTTAATAACTATGGTTGAGAATTAAGATCTCCGACCATTTCAACAAGTCTCTCCATATTCTCATTACCTAAAGAAGTTTATGTTTAAGACACCACCCATGCTCATTGCTTATCTACTTACCATCTCAAGATACTCCATTCTTTAATAAACTTCATCAACTCTTTTTCTTTTCAGCTTCTTATTTTCAGTTCAAATATATATTGAAACAAGAACAACAACTGTTGGGGTGGGTGCATAACACGTGCTTAGAATCCTGTCCGCAAATATGCTATATCACAAACATACTGGGTAACAAAAATCAATATTGCCGAGTGCCGACATGACAAAAATAAATTTAAAAAATGGTTTAAGCATCTAAAGGGAAAAAGAATAGCAGCAAAAAAATAATAAATTTGGCACAAGAAACAATTAATATTTTTCATGAGCTGATTAGATTAACTACTCCATATGAACTAACCTCAACAATGCGTAGTTCATTAAGAAGGGACTCTGATGGGATTGTAATTGTCTGGAAAATATGAGAACGCTGAAATAAAACGGCAATAACCCATCAACAAGACATAAAGCAGGAACGAACTCTAAAATGGGTTAAGCATATAAACACAAGGACCCACATAGCAATCAACAAGATCCTGGATTACAAACTGCACTTTCCCCAGCATCAGCAAAACTTTACCTGCATTTAACAGGAGTCAGGTTTTTTGAAGCAGAAATAAATAAGAAAAAGACCAATACAAATGAAAGAATTACATCAAAATAGACCAAGTATTCTCATAACTGTTAATAGTTTTAAGTGATAGTTTGTTTTGGAAATTTTATCGCATAAAAATACTAAGCAACTTGATCATCATTAGAACGTAAAAGATTTCATGTAGACTTGTAAGCAATTCCATAGATGATACATACAAAATGGAATGTTCACTCACCACTTTCTTCATCATCGTTCAATGCAGTTTTCTCAAGAAGGCAATTACCCATTTCTCCTAATGATTCTGAGAATTCTGAAAATAGATAACACTGAAATTAGTGAAATTTCTTGGGAAATAACATGGAATATAAAGAACATTCATTAAACACTCAAGCAATTAAGATGACACTCAAAATCGTCATGCCGCAGCAAGACATTAGGCTTCATAATTGTTAGGTTAAAAGAGTCAAACTAATTACACCAATTTGCCGAAGGGTTACTCTAGTAGATAAGCTCTCTGCGCAACTGATGTCGACTGTGATACACTCTTCAAAGGACATTTTGTCTGCTTTTTATGTACACATAACGATCCCCATTGCATGTTCACTGGCTCCTGACCTGCCTCCACTACCTATCCTTCTCCCAAACATTTCTCAGGGAAAAGCACTGAAGTTGTGGTGAGGGAAATGCAAAGTAGTCGTATAGATACTTATATATATAATCCATCGTACTAGATTGCTTACATAAGTATCCGAGGTTAGGGAAAGTAAAGTAGTTACATATACATATAATCCAAGAAATCCATTGAACTAGATTGATACATCATTGCCTTAAACAGAAAATTATGAGACCACGTTTGGATTTCTGTGTTCGCTCGGGAACGCGCATGTCATCGTTGCTTATAGCATGAAAATTATTTGCAAATCAAACCCTTGGCAACAACAATAGTTCTGAAAAAACTGGTTGGTCAATGGTCATGATCGAGACATTCATCAGTTGTAAGCTTCCATAGTGCAACATGCAAAACCATTCAGGTTTTAACGTTTCCGTAGAAATATGTGGTCAATGGTTATGGCTTTAATGATTGTTTAGTGTTTACTCCTTATCATCCAGGTCCTGTAGGAGAAATTTTAAAGTGCTCTTTTATGCTCTCCAATAAAGAGCCAAATCTTTAACAAGGTATCAAGGATCTGGCAATAAATGGTGCTAAAATATTAGTTAACTCGTAATACAATTGTATCTGGCAAACCAACCAACCTACCTACTCCAATGAGGACATCAACTTGACTAACCACAGTTATTGTCAATCAGAAAACCAACCCCATATTTCATAGAATGGAGAAGAACGGTGTACAAGGTTATACTGGTTGATAGAGTTGAGGAAACCCCTTATAAATAGTTATTTCAGAGAATTTTTATTTATTATGCTATATCTTGAGTTTCGGAGTGATAAAAATACAAACATAGATGCGAAATGTGGAAATTCTATAAGCATTTTTCTAAGAAAAGCAAATAGTGACTTTTCCTTTTCTCTCAATTCCTGTGGTAGATTATATGCAGAAGAAGGATATCAGAAATTGAAATGGAAATGGCAAATCAGCTAGATACCATATGCACTGTTTGCCGTAGCAGCTGCAGCAGATAGTAAACTGTCATAGCAGTCTCTCATGTCTTGCATGTCCTGCAGTAAATAAAGAGTAAATAAACATTAGAATTGGATTTCCATATTTAAGCAAAACTGTACATTAAAATGCATATATTACAAAGGTTTCCATCATCAACCAGAATTAGATAAAGACCCACACTGCTGAAAGTGTTAATTACCACCCTAGTCTAAAGTTTGATGTTGAACTTATCTTCCAAGAGAGAAACCAAAATTCGAGAACGATAAATAACACTATCACCAACTTTTATTTTTCTTCGTTTTCATTTTATTTTTCCTTTGAATTGTATGACCAATAAGATCATAACTACTGCGCACTGCAAGATCGAAATCGCCATCACTGTTACCTACATTAGGGCACTATCAGCCAACATAGCAATCAAGTTCACACCATACCTGCAGCCAATCGCATCATACTCAATGCCACCTGTATCATCCCATTGTTGCTACTATACCTCCTCTCAGTGTTCTAAAAATTCTCGCCTAGGCGCTAGGCCCCCCCTTGGCGCCCCGCGCTAGGCCCCCGGCGCCTCACTCAAGCCCAAGACCGCAAAAAAATCCCTCCAAAAAATTAAGCGAAGCCTAGGCGGGGTCTAGACAGGGTTTTTTTTATTTTAATAACTAACCAAACCAGATCTTGATATATTTATTTTTCTAATGATTTACCATATTCATAATGCATGTTGTAGCATATCAAATCACAACAAAAAGTTAACAATATCAAGTCAAAATGGATAATTTTATTATAATTGTAATTTTTGAACTTGTACCAACTTCAAATTATATAAATGATGATACATTTGTAATAGTTAGTTTAATTCAATTTAATTCTTAAATTTATGTTTAGTTTCTTAAGTTTTAATATTGAATTGAATTCTTGAAATTTTAAATTTTATTATTTAATAGCAATCTTGTTTATGAATAAAACTAATACGTTAAAGATATGTTTGAACTTTCAACAATTGCATGTTTGTGATTAAACTTTGACGGATATGTGTTTGAACTTTAAGCAAAGGCCTTTATTATCTTTATTATAGATTGTTTTGCTTTATATTATTGTTTTGTTTGGATAAATTTAAGATAAAATATTAAAATTGACTTAAAATAAAAAATTACGCCTAGGCCTCCCTGGCCGCCCGCCTCTCGCCTTTTAAAACATTGCCTCCTCTACCCTATAAAGTCACCTCACTAAAGTTCTTGTATTACACTCCTAACATAGTCACCTTTAGCATCTATATAACAAAATTTCCATAGTGACCTTCCAATTTCACCAGTAACACCTTTAGCACTTTGTAACCATTGTGAAATCTTCCACAACAGCTGATTCAGGTAAGCCATAAATCCACCACCAACAACGAACACCACCACCACCAATATTGTAATAACCCGGATTTTGTTAATAATTAAATATAAATTTTATTTTTCCTAAAAATATAATTGAATCGGAAAACGTAAGTTACTAATTTTGTCATTTTTATTTCGTTTGGAAAGTTAAATTCTATTAGTAGATAATTAAATAATTGATTTAATTAAAATTGAGGACTCAATTAGGGTTTTAGTAACTTCTATTGTTTCCTTATTAAATTCAAGGATGGTTAAATGTAATCCTAATCTTATTCTAATTTGATTAGTTGAATTCTCGAGTAGAATACTTATACGCACCGTAGCCTATTAGAAAATTATAATTAATTTGTCCGATGTCAGAATTGACTGAATTCAAAGCCTGATTCTACATTTTTTTCGTCCTCTACAATTATGAGGAAGAGAAGTTATTTGCCGTCATCTTCATACCTTAAATTTTAGAAAATCGCAACTTGTCCTGATTTCGGTCACTATTTTTAGCTCTAGTTTTGAAAATTCGTAACTCGGTCATATTAATTCTGAACCGAGTGATTCTTGACCCTATTTCGTGTATCCTTTTGAGAGCTACAATTTTTGTGAAGACATGAAGAGATTTTGAAGACTCTAAAACACCCCGAAAGTCAAATTATTTGCTGCTGCGATTAGTGGAAGGACGAATAAAGAAGGTAAATATTATTTTCTATTGCACTTTTAAAATATTAATATGAGGGTTTTTAAATTAGAAATTGTTTTTAAATAAAATATAATCATAGAATTAGATGTCATGATAATCGAAAAGAGGAGATAAATTTATATTAAGGAATATAATTTAATTGAATGTAAACGTTAAAATTTGAAAATTAATTTCTATATTTTAAGGTCTATTGTGTGGATTATATCTCTTAATCCAATCGTTGAATCGTTATAATTTTTAGATATGTTATACATATATAAGCTGAGAATATGTTTACCAATTTTGAACCATTAAAGATTAACGTATGATTTGTTATGAGTTTTAAGATGTGGCTGGTCTAGGATTTTTTAAGCAAATTTTCAGCAATGAGTTCTAATTTAAAAATGTATAACCTAATGATTTTAAATCTGATTTGGGTGATTCTTGAGACTAAGTTAGAGTATTTGAAGTCTAGTTTCTGTTAAAATAATTAATGTGACAAATAAGTTTTAATTAATGTTGAAAATAATTTGACATATTAGGGTTTTAAGATTTCTTAAGTTTTCTTATTGACTTTAAGTTTTGGAGTATTAATAGTGATCTAAGGCGATAATTAAAGGCACATTGAATGGATTACGAATTATTTTGGAATTATTAGTTTAGATTATATTTAATTCGAGATGAATATGGTTAGGTGGTGAATAACACTTCTTATTTGATATAGTTGACATTTGAAGATAAGATTTTGTAGAGTGTGCTATAAGTGCTTACGGATCCCGTACTCGACTCCTTTGATTATTGTTGTATTCTATGTATCTCCTGATATCTCGTCATTCGTTATATTTTTCTTATATTTCTATTGGCACTCTTGAATAGAGGTTTGATCTTTGATACCTTGACTTTATTCTGTAATCTGAACTTTTTTTCTTCTATTCTAATTTGAACATATTCCATATTTCTTCAGTGATACTATCATTATGTTGTACTGCTAATCATTCAGAATTTGGTACCCAGCTTAATTGTTTTGTTTTTAGTCAAATCCTTATTTTGCTTTGGTTTGGTCTAGATATTTCGAATTTCATATTTTATAATCTTTTGAATTTGTTCTTCACGCATAGAACTTTATTGATCTTTGTAGAGCGGTATATGTTGTTACATTATTTTGGATGTATTTTGTTTATAATTTGATTTAATTCAACATGTACTTTTAAAACCCTTTTATTGGTATTATATCGCATGTGTTGTGACATCATATCTTTGTAGAATAAGCGATAGGACATACCTGAGCTATAACCACCTGTGCGGTACCACAAGCATGTCCTCTTAGCACCGAAACAGACAATTTTCGTTGCGGTGTGATCAATCCATGGCTTATCCTTTTGTATGTTGCTCTGGTGTGAGTTTTGGCTATTTGATATGTTTGTTTAGGATGCGTATGGGTTGGCCCTAGTTTTCTGTTCTGTTTTACAGATTGGTGATGTTTGTGTTAGACAAACCTTTCGATTTGCATGCATTTGGATTCGCGGTCCAATGTGTGATTTGTCTGTGTGACATTATTTTGACTTGTCCGTGTGGCAAAGCATATTCCTGTTTTGTTTTGAGTTCGTTATGAAATAACTACTTAGCCACTTTGATTCAACCTTCTGTTTTGGTTTGTTAGTTATGTTAGATTCAGTTATATCTTGTTCAGACTACGAAGATTTTGTTATCGTTAGTGCTTATATTTGGGGTTATCTTTCATATTTCATTTAGTTAGTTTTATTTGTCAATTATGCTTCTTTTGTTTATCTTTATCAGTACTGGGCAATTAACTCGTGTTGTATTTTTCTTCCAGCAGGTTTCCAGTGGTGGTTTAGGATTTTGTGTGAAGAGAGCTACATTTGACTATCTAAATTTATTTTGATTTTAGGTTTTGATTATTGTGTAAATTTTTGGAGAATTGCATTTAATTCGACAGTGATGGATTATCAACTATTAAATATTTTGAAGTTATTAGTGCTCTATTTACTTATTGAGGCTTGTTGTATTTTGCACTTGACCTCCCTTTCCTATTCAAGAAGGGGGTGTTACAAATATCACTACGGACGTTCTTCAAACACCATGATGATCACCCTCACAACCACCACCAACACGAAACAAACTAGATATAGTACTTACAGACTCCAGTACAACAACAAAACTTTACAATCCTTCATCAACACCACTAATGTCACCTCATATTATATTCCTGTTCTTTTGAGTTAACCACAATCATCATCAATACATATCATCTACAGAAAACTTTAACTAACAATAACACCTTACTTGAAACAACTACTTCCAGTAACTTGCTAATTGTTGTACCAATGGAGCTTCTCTAACCACCAAATTAGAACCAAGATTTAACTCCCATCACACCCTTAACTAAATACTACTCAAATCAAATTTAACTGAATTATGTAATGAGTTATCAAATTTAACATTGATAACTCAAATCAAATTTAACTTAATAATTTACGAGGCAATTTGTGGTTGGCTTAGCACCAAAATTGTGCACTGTCCCTCTCATGAGACCACTTTATATCCCCAATTCACATACTAGCCCTGATTAAAAAGCCCAAAGTCGTCATAAGTTTTCTACAAAGTTCCAAAGTTTTGACAATTTGGGCGATGATTTGCGAACTTCTCTAGTGGCGAGGGACATCTTTGATAGGGTTTCTCAATCTTTGATTATTACTAGTTTGGGCTTTGTTTGGAGTTGTGAAAAAGTAAATTTTCTATTATTAAGTTGATACACTATAATAACAATCGATAATTTCCTGCGGCATTTTAAATGATTTGGAATGTAATGAGTTTGACATTTACATAACTATGGCACTTGAAATCTCCCGTTTGTGTGAAATCCTATCAAATCTCCCACCTACTGTAATGAAATAGCTATCAATGTTGAGGATTTCAGAACGATTCAGAAAAATCATTGTTTTTTATCAGGAGTGGTAGCTTTTTAGGGATATAAGAATATAAAGTAGTCACGTGAGAGGGATGATGTTCAATTTTTGTCGCCGAGCCAACCACAAATTGCCACATAAATTATCAAGTAAACATTTTTGTGTTTTCATTCCTTTTATCTGTGCCATATCAACATTTACTTAACGACCGTTTACAATTTAAGACGAAATGATTCAATTGAAGTTTTATTTTTGGTTAGTTGGTTAATTGGAGTTTTAAAATATTTAGTGGCCCAAATAGAACAAATGAAAGAGTTCAGAGGTATAAATAAGAGTTTTGCCTAAAAATATTAAATTTTATTTTCAGTGAAATTAATTTTGTTCCATTGACGTGGCAAAATGAGAAGTTCCTTAGAGCAACAAAAGGTGTCATACCATTAGACACTAAACTCTTCTCTAACCAGACCATATAATGGATAATAGATGAATAATTTATTACCCGACAGGTAAATTCTATAATAAGTTTTTTTATACTACTATTCTATTTCATGGATATATATATATATATATAACTACATGTACAGTAATGAGTTTTCTTCTGAGTAAATCAGGCATAATGTGTCTTTTCTACAAAAAATAATTATTCTTAAGAAAACGGTTGTTTGCTTTATTTTTTGCAGTAAATAGCATATGTAAGCAAACTATTGAATGAGAAACAATCATGTAATTAAATTTAAATAACTTTACAATATTTTGCTCTAAAATTATCAACATTGTATAATGTGAACAGAAATTGTACTCTTTGTTTTACTTGGAAGACGGTGCAATTTTAACTTTCGTCTTTTTACGATAATATGATAAAGATGGAAAAGCTCTATTAACAGTCAGATAATGGTTTTCAGTCATTTCACTCTGGTATCAGTTTAAGAAAATCTTTGGTAATACTATTGCACTAGAAAGAAATTATATCAATGGACATTGAGAGACCCCCAAAAATAGAGAAAGACTGTAATTATATTTGCTATCTTCTTTATAATGCAAGGAAGGTATGTTCTCAGCTGAACAATAGTAGGCAAAATAATACATGTTATCATCAAAAAGGAGCACAAAACTATGTTGAGGGTTAAACAACATATATAGTGAACAGCCAATAGACGGTCAGTTATGCAAAATATATTATTGGTTTCAAGTAAGATGCCACGTACGGTTTAAAATAATGCAGAGTGAAAATAGTCAATGGCTCGCAAATTCGACTCTAGTTACAACACCTATGGATACTCACACAGAATTATAAGGTCCTTCTAAAAATGATTTATGGAGACAAATCATAAACTCTCAACCAGATTTTAGACCAGGGCAATATAAATGGATTGCACATGTAAATAATTTTATACTAAAATCAGCAATTATTAAATTAGATCCAAAATCAATGACAAAACATATATCAACCATGAATACTCAACTGTATTCAGTACCTGAATACCAAGAAAATATAAGAGCAGAAAAGCCCAGTTGATATCAACTTATTATTAAAAGGCTGTAACCTAATAATTCCATGATAAAAAATATATGTATTCAAGTTATCGAATTAAGTATGCTCAAACATAAGAATTCAGCATTTAATAGTCCAACTAAGTTTCTGAGAAACCTAGCCCTAGGTTTGGCAGCCAGATCGAAGAAAAAACGAGAATGGGTTGATGAATTTTATGTCGGAACAAATAAAAAATTGACCATAACTAAAGTTAGAAAACTGTATTAATTAAGCAGGATTTTGAAATATTTTGACGAATTGAATTTGCTTCATGTTGTTAATAGATTCTTCCTGGGGGAACAAAGGGAGATAGAAAATAAGCAAGAGGCACCTGAGAAGCCTGAGATAACTCATCCAATTTGGCGAGAGCTTGCTGAAGGTGACGCTCTCTTTTTTCGTTATGCTTGTGAAGCCCTAATCCTCGCAGTTTCCTTAGAGAAGTTTTCATCGTTGTTTTTTGGTTAATGCACACTTCCTGCAAATGTTCGAGGAGAAAACCTAGAGAGAGAGAGAGGAGGAGGAGGAAGACAACAGAGTCAATTCAATTGAATGATCAATGTGGTGTTGTCGTTAATTTTTTTTATAAGAAAATAAATAAAATAACTTATATTAGGTGGTTGATATTAATTGCGAGAGTAAAATTTATTGGCATTATAAGTATAATATACATGTGATGATACTTTTATAATTATTTGGTGTTTGATAAAATTGATCGCAGAATGAAATTGAAACATCCTCGTCTAGGTTCCGTGTTAGAGTTTCAGTGGCGTTTGACCTAGTTGCTAGGTCCCCTGCACCCTCACTTAAGTTTAAAGTGTCAAAAAAATTCCTCAAATAAATTAGGCATGGCCTAGGTAGACAAAATTTTTTTTATTTTAATATTAAAATTGTCTTAAAATAAAAGATTCTGCTTAGGCCCCCTAGGTGCCCCGACCGTCCGCCTCCCGCCTAGCGCCTTTTAGAATATTGTGTACAAATATTTGTACATGACCCAAATAGAATTAAATTATGATTGGTTAGCCCAATGTGAAATGAAGTGTAAGTATGCTTAAATATGTACGTGGGTGAATATATATATATATATATATATATATATACGAGTTGATTCTCCAACTGATTTGGTCCGTTAATCTGACCGTGGTCAGATTAATTAATGACAGGTTGCTTCTCGAACTTTTCTATATATATATATAAGGCGAATCGGTTATAACGACGGTTGCTCAACTGTAAATCATAGCTATGTAAATCGGCTTTGTATCTTATAACGACGGAAAAAACCGTCGTTATAATGGCTTTTTTTAGGTTCGCTCACATGATTCATTTGAAAAAAGGGGACGGTGTATATATATATATATATAGGGTTCCATTCACAATGAATCGGTTGTTGTAGAAAGCAACCTTTTTAGCTTTGTTAAAATTTTCATGAGCAAAAAAATTAATAAAGGCCAAAAAAGGGTTGCTTCACAGCAACCGGTTGTTGTGGATGGAACCTCATATATATATATATATATACATGTAGGAAGCAAGTATGCTAACGTTATGTACAAAAAGGTAAAATAAAAATGTAACATATGGGTACGTAATACTCCCTACCAACTGAACTACCCCCCTCCCCTTGCAAAAGTGTTGAATTTTTATGCTAGCAAAAACCCATACGGGTTAATCATGTGTAAATGACTAGGGTTAGTAAGAGTTTTTAATTCTTTTTACCAACTTCACTTTTACCCTCGCGTAATAAACTAGTTATTGGATATTATTTCTTTAAAAAATAGGAGGCACCTATTTCTTCACCTAAGTTTGCTTCATTACTTGTAAATTTGCTAAGAATTGGGAGAGTTAGAGAAATTTTAAGTGTTAGTAAGTTAGTGAGTACTAGAAAGAACATAGAGAGAAAAGAAGAAAACTAAGTAAACTATTGCATTTTCGTGGAGTCCATGAAGAAGGAACAAAGGTGGACAACTACTTGAAGTTTATAGCTAAATCATAAAAGAGGTAGGTTCATAACCTAAATATATTTTGTAAGTTATTCTAGTATATTAGATTCTAGGTAGAAATGCATTATTGGTTGTGATGGATTCGAAGTTATAAGGATGGATATTGGAATGATATTATATAGTATATATGCCTTGTATGTGATTTTAGAACCAAAGGAACAAGAGAAAAAGCATGCAAGCATTAAACCTAACTTAGAATACTTGAAAACATGATATTTGGTGCTAAATGAACTAAAATGTTTAAGTCTTGTATGTGGTCCAAAAATGTTATATTGCACATCTATGAAATACGAACATAACCCAAGTGAAATAATCGGATTCTGACGTAAAAGGAACTCGTAGTGAAACGTGTAGTAAAACATGTCCAAGTGTGAACCCTAGCTTGGAAAAATCAATAATTTGATTAAATAAATATTTGAAAAATTGTTCAAGATATTAAATATTGAAGATATGTATGTTTTTTAGACAATGGAAGTGGTTTGAACTCATTTGGATATAAAATGAACAAGTTATGAAAGATTGAATCAAAGAAAGTAAAAAATCAAAACATTGAAAAACTTCATCAAGAAACTTAGTTGGGTCGGCGCTGCCGCGCCGTCCCTATTATAAATTACGGCATTGCCGCGCCAAATCTGTAAAACCCCAACTTTTATGAATAAAAATTTAATTTTTTCGAAATATCTTTTTGAATAATAAAGTGTGAATTTGATATAATGTTATAGTTGTGGGTAATATTTATAAATTTTATAAAGTAAACAAGTTGGTATAAAATATTAGTTTGGTCGGAGAATATTCGTACGACGGCATAATCATTGTGGACCCCACAACGGAATTACTGTCGGAGTTAGAAAACGACATAAATAACATTTTATAAAATAACAGCAAAAGTTTTACCGTTAACTGTTGAAATATCCGGATTGATAAAGAATACGAGAATCGGCGTGGTTGCGTAAGTAGCACCTGCGGTGTTATACAAGTATCTTTGATTATTGATCTTTGCGTGAGAAGTCACTCGTTTTATTCAATTATCGCCACAATAATTCATCAGATAAGTATCTCATATTATTGATTCAATTAGTGTCACAGTATCATCTGCACAATATTTTATATTATTAAATCAATAATTAAGACGATAAAGTTATTTATATTATTATTTGTATTATTGACAATGTCTAGAAAGTTCTGTCGAGGAAAGAGGTTTGGTCACCTAATTGCGCGCCAATAAGGAGAAGTCTTTATCGGAAAGCCCCCTCTTTCCTATGAATGATCTGATTATTAATATTGCGAGTTATAATAATGATGAATAAAAGTTATTAAAAATATGTTTAGTGAAGCCATGTGGGTCCCCCAACCGCCCGTCTCCCGCCTAGCGCCTTTTAGAACATTATGTACAAATATTTGTACATGACTCAAATTGAATTAAATTATGATTGGTTAGCCCAATGTGAAATGAAGTGTAAGTATGCTTAAATATATACGTGGGATTTGACGGTGATTTGACGGTTCAACTGTCGTCATAGCTAGCTATGTTAATAAACTTTGTATGCTATAACGACGAAAAAAAACGCCGTTATAGCCGATTCCTTTTTGGTTCGCTCCCTATGGTTCGCTGAAAAAGGGGACCGTGTATATAAATATATAGGGGTTCCATCCACAACAACAAGTTGCTGTGGAGCAACCCCTTTTTTAGCCTGTTAAAATTTCGGCTTGAGCAAAAAAAATTAACAGGCCAAAAAAGGTTCGCTTCCACAAAGACAACCCATTCTGTCATGGATGAAACCTCATATATATATATATATATATATATATATATATATATGCATACATGTAGGAAACAAGTATGCTAACATTATGTACAAAAAGATAAAATAAAAATGTATCATATAGGTACGTAATACTCCCTACCAACTGAACTACTCCCCTCCCCTTGCAAAAGTGTTGAATTTTTATGCTAGCAAAAACCCATGTGGGTTAATCATGTGTAAATGACTAGGGTTAGTAAGAGTTTGTAATTTTTTTTACCAACTTCACTTTTACCCTTGCGTAATAACCTAGTTATTGGATATTATTTCTTTAAAAAATAGGAGGCACCTATTTCTTCACCTAAGTTTGCTTCATTACTTGTAAATTTGCTAAGAATTGGGAGAGTTAGAGAAATTTTAAGTGTTAGTAAGTTAGTGAGTACTAGAAAGAACATAGAGAGAAAAGAAGAAAGCTAAGTAAACTATTGCATTTTTTTCGTGGAGTCCATGAAGAAAGAACAAAGGTGGACAACTACTTGAAGTTTATAGCTAAATCATAAAAGAGGTAGGTTCATAACCTAACTATATTTTGCAAGTTATTCTAGTATATCATATTCTAGGTAGAAATGCATTATTGGTTGTGGTGGATTCGAAGTTATAAGGATGGATATTGGAATGATATTATATGGTATATATGCCTTGTATGTGATTTTAGAACCAAAGGAACAAGAGAAAAAGCATGCAAGCAATAAACCTAACTTAGAATACTTGAAAACATGATATTTGGTGCTAAATGAACTAAAATGTATAAGTCTTGTATGTGGTCCAAAAATGTTATATTGAACATCCATGAAATACGAACATAACCCAAGTGAAATAATCGGATTCTGACGTAAAAGGAACTCGTAGTGAAACGTGTAGTAAAATATGTCCAAGTGTGAACCCTAGCTTGGAAAAATCAATAATTTGATTAAATAAATATTTTGAAAAATTGTTCAAGATATTAAATATTGAAGATATGTATGTTTTTTAGATAATGGAAGTGGTTTGAACTCATTTTGATATAAAATGAACAAGTTATGAAAGATTGAATCAAAGAAAGTAAAAAATCAAAACATTGAAAAACTTCATCAAGAAACTTAGTTGAATTCGGTATTGCCATATATAATCCTATTATTATAAATTACGTTGTTGCTAGCCAAATCTGTAAAACCCCAACTTTTATGAATAAAAATTTAATTTTTTCGAAATATCTTTTTGAATAATAAAGTGTGAATTTGATATAATGTTATAGTTGTGGGTAATATTTATAAATTTTATAAAGTAAACAAGTTGGTATAAAATATTAGTTTGGTCGGAGAATATTCGTACGACGGCATAATCATTGTGGACCCCACAATGGAATTACTGTCGGAGTTAGAAAACGACATAAATAACATTTTATAAAATAACAGCAAAAGTTTTACCGTTAACTGTTGAAATATCCCAATTGATAAAAGTACGATGAATACGCGTGGTTGCATAAGTAGACACACGGTATTATACAAAGATCTTTGATTATTGATGCTTGCGTGAGAAGTCACTCAGTTTTATTCAATTATTGCCACAGTAATTACTGTACAGTATCTCATATTATTGATTCAATTAGTGTCACAGTATCATCTGCACAATATTTTATATTATTAAATCAATAATTAAGACGATAAAGTTATTTATATTATTATTTTCATTATTGACAATGTCTAGAAAGTTCTGTCGAGGAAAGAGGTTTGGTCACCTAATTGCGCGCCAATAAGGAGAAATCCTTATCGGAAAGCCCCCTCTTTCCTATGAATGATCTGATTGTTAATATTGCGAGTTATAATAATGATGAATAAATATTATTAAAAATGTGTTTAGTGAAGCCAAGTGAAATGAGATAAATAAAGAGGTATTTTATGAAGTATTTGTTATAAATTTTGCTTATTACATGGACCCCAACTTACTCATTTTTCAAAATAATCGGTAGAAAGTTATAAAGTATGTTAGTGTATACATATATATATATATATTATAAGTTTTGTTTTTTTATATAAAATAGAATATATTATATTTTATTATACATAGTGTTGCATAGTGTATGCATAGTTCAGCATAGTAAAATCAATTTTTTTTTTAAAGTTTCAGTCGTCTTTGCTCGTGAATTTCAATTATTGTTTACCTGTGATTTTCTAATTCAAATTGTATCCAGCCATTCTCCTATAAATAGGATGCTCAGTTTAGAAATGAAAATCACACCAGAATCAGAGAATTCTTCTTCTATAATATTGAGTGTATTTCTTTAGAGTTTAAGGAAGTTTTGAGTGTAGAAAATAGTGCAAGTTTTCTTCAAAAATATATTCGCTATACCAGTCGGAATACTCTCCTTTTAAAGTAAGGGGTATTATTTATTTCATATTCGCTTACGATATTATTTTTCGTATTCGTAATGAATTTTATTTTCGTTCAATATTCGTAAGGAATATTATTTTCGTTCAATATTCGTAAGGAATGTTATCTTCGTTCAGTATTCATAAGGAATATTATTTTCGTTCAACAGTTGTAAGGGATATTATTTTTGTTCAATATTCGTAAGAAATAATATTTTCTTCCATACTCTGTAGTATGTAAGTAATATTATTTCGATTTAGATTCTGAATTTTGCACTCATTTTGTTAAGTATTGCTTCTATACTCCTTGAAATTAGTAGAATATCCTTGAAATTTGCGTTTCATCTAGTATCGTTTCACAAAAATATTTTTCTGAACATTCTTGTTAAATTTTAAGATTTTTATGTTGGAGTACTATTCATGGATACTATTTATACATTCGGCACTATTTATACATACGACACTATTCATACGTACGGTACTTATGACGCCCCCAAAATAGGTATACATCAACCATCTTGGGTCGCCAAATACATGGTACAAAATACAACTACAACTTAATTATACAACTGTCGTGTAGAATACGACAAAACATAACTAAGAGTTTTAACACGAATATTGTCTCCTAGACAATATCCAAACTCAAATTCAATCTCATTACAATTATTATCACACTATTTCACAGAATAATGAGGACTACTAAAGCAACCATCTGGACCGTTACTCCATTCCCCGACTAGTCTCAGCTATATTCTCATTTCCTGAAGAGAACAGTGAAAGAAAAGGGTGAGTTCAACTAGCCCACTAAAAAATATTATGACTAAGATAATGCAGAATAAATTATCGTTAGCATTCAATAGTATAACAACTGATAGAATACAATAGAAAATAAGTTTTAGATCAACAACTGCAGCGGAACAAACAATCCATTAGAAGAGTCAAATAGAGCATGATATCTACTATCTTCTATAATTTAAAAGTTTATCATCAATTTTATCGCTGAGACTCAGCTCAATAAATAATATACATCACTGAATTATCCATGCATTGCGGGCCAAGGATATTTATTAGTATCACAACCACGAATTATCCATGCACTACGGGCCAAGGATATTCATGTTTTCACCAATGGTCATGATTATATCGAATAATCCCTGGTCATAATCATACCAATCAACAGTCCATCTATGCACTATGGACCACGGATGACTTTTACCACATCATTTGTAACATTACAGGTCATGATTATACTAAATAATCCATGTTCATAATTATACCAATCAACAGTCCACCTATGCACGTAAGCCAAAGATAACTTTCATCACAATATAAGCATGAGGATGATGACAATGATATAAGAATTCAATTAAAAGAAAGCAAAGGATAAATTTTTAAAAATTTATAATTTAATTTATCCAGAATTCAGTAATGTCTAAATTGTCAACATGATACTGCTTTGTGGAGTAAAATTCAAGAATAATTTTGTATCAAAAATGATTTAGACATAAAAGAAATTAATTTTTGTCATGAATAGTACCCCGGATGAATAGTACCTGAGTGAATAGTATCCCAAGAATAGTACTTCGTAAATAGTACTTTATGAATAGTACTCCGTGAATAGTATTTCATAAATAGTACCTGATGAATAGTATTTTGTGAATAATACCTTGTGAATAGTACTTTGTGAATAGTACCGTATTTATGAATAGTCCCTTATTTACGAATAGTGCCCATGAATAGTACTTTGTGAATAGTACTGTACGTATAAATAATGTCGTACATATGAATAGTGTCATATAAATGAATAGTAATCCGGCATGAAAAACTTAAAATTTAACAAGAATGTTCAGAAAAATATCCTTGTGAAACGATATTAGATGAATCGCAAATTTCAAGGATATTCTACTAATTTCACGGAGTATAGAAGCAATACTTTAATAAAATGAGTGTAGAATTAGGAATACGAAACGAAATTATATTACTTACATACTACAGAGTATGGAAGAATAAATTATTTCATACGAATATTTAACAAAAATAATATTCATACGAATACGAAAAATAATATCTTTTCTGAATATGAAATAAATAATACCCCTTATCTCAAAAAGAGAGCAATTTCAACTGGTATAGCAGATATATTCTTGAAGAAAACTTTTACTATTTTCTACACTGAAAGCTTCCTTAAACTCTAAAGAATTACGCTCAATATTATAGAAGAAGAATTCTCTGATTCTGATATGATTTTCTTTTCTAAACTGAACATCTTATTTATAGGAGAATGGAAAGGATACTATTTGGATGCACAGTAGAAAAGGTTCGCGGGCGAAGGTTTTGAAATTCACGGACGAATTTTGATTCTACTATGCAAATACTATGCAGACACTATGCATAATAAAATATAATATATTCTATTTTTCATAATAAACAAAATTTATTATAATATATATATATATATATATATTATAAGAATTGTAACGTGACATTCTGTTCCCCCCCTCAATTTTATTTTTGCACACGTGGGGCCCACATGTGGCCCCCACCTATTATTATTATATATATACCGAATAACTTTCTACCGATTATTTTAAAAAATAGGTAAATAGGGGGTCCATATAATAATCAAAATTACAACAAATACTTCATAAAAATGTCCTCAATATTTTTAACAACATTTATTCATTATTATTATAACTCGCAATATTAACAATCAGATCATTTTCAGGAAAGTGGAGGCTTTCTGATAAGGATTTCTCCCTATTAGAACACAATTAGGTGACCAAATCCCTTAACTCGACAGAACTTTATAGACATTGTTAATTATGCAAATAATAATATGAATAACTTGTCATCTCAATTATTGATTTAATAATATAAAATATTATGACAATAATTGAATCAAATAACGTGAGATACTATTCAGCAATTACTGTGGCAATAATTAAATAAAACTGAGTGACTTCTCACGTAAGCATCAATAATCAAAGATACTGTACAATACCGTGTGCTACTATTCAACCACGCGTATGACATCTTACTGTACTTTTTCTACAGGGTATTTCAAAAGTTTAACGGTAAAACTTTCGCCGTTATTTTTATAAAAAGATATTTCTGTCATTTTCTAACTCCGACAATACCTCCGTTGTGGGGTCCACCAATGAATGTGTCGTCGTACGAATATTCCCCGACCAATCGAATATTTTATGACAACTTGCATACTTTTCAAAATTTTTACATATCTCCCTTAACTTCAACCTTTTATTAACCATTTACTAAATAATAATTATAAGAAAATTGAATACTTTCATTTCATAAAATTTGGGGTCTTACAGTACAATTTATACGTGCGATACTATTTACAAAGTACTATTCACCCGGGGTAGTATTCACGACAAAAAATTGATTTTTTTTTTGTCCCAAATTATTTTTGATACGTGAATATTATTCTTAAATTTTACTCCACAAAGCAGTTATCATGTTGACAATTTGGACATTTTTTTAAACTCTGGATAAATTAAAAATCTTTTATATTTATTATTGATTTCGTTTGATTGGTTCTTATATCATTGTCATCATCCTCATGCTTATATTGTGATGAAAGTCATCTTTGGCCCGTAGTGCATAGATGGACTGTTGATTGGTATGATTATGACCAGGAATTATATATCAGTATAATCATGACCTGTAATGTTACAAATGATGTGGTAAAAGTCATCATTGACTCGTAGTGCATTGATGGACAGTTGTTGGTATGATCATGACCATCCCAGGAAAGATGGGAATTTCTGATAAGGACTTCTCCTTATTGGCGCGCAATTAGGTGACCAAACCCCTTTACTCAACAAAACTTTCTAGGCATCGTCAATAATACAAATAATAATATGAATAACTTTGTCGTCTCAATATTGATTTAATAATATAAAATATTGTGCAGATGATACTGTGACAATAATTGAATCAATAATATGAGATACTATGCAGCAATTACTATGACAATAATTGAGTATAACTGAGTGACTTCTCACGTAAGCATCAATAATCAATACAATGTGCTATTATGCAGTCACGCGTATTACTGTACTTTTATCACCGATTATTTCAACAGTTAACGGTAAAACTTTTGCCGTTATTTTTATAAAAAGTTATTTTTGTCATTTTCTAACTGCGACAGTAATTCCGTTGTGGGGTCCACCAATGATTGTGCCGTCGTACGAATAATCCCTGATAAAACGAATATTCCTCGACCAAACGAATATTTTATGACAACTTGCATATTTTGCAAAAAATTATAAATATTACCCACAACTATAAAATTATACAAAATTCGCACCTTATTACTCAATATAATATATATTTAGAGAAAATTAAAACTTTATTCATAAAAGTTGGGGTCTTGCAATTGAGATTTTGAACTTATATACACATGTTAATATTTATTGTTATATTACTTTATGGGTATATATATGTTGCTCATTATTGCTTTGCTTAAACATTTCAGTTAAGATAGAACAATGTGGAACCTCAGGAAAGGACAATGGTAAGACTATGTCTAAATTGTCAACACGATGTCTAAATATCGAAATGAATTTAATTCCAAGGGTATTGTCCAAGATTCATAGATAGGAAGTTTAACGTAAAATTCACGGTATAAAGAAAATTTAACAGTCTAAAATGTTCAAAGTTCAAATAGAAAGTGAAAAGTTCAAAATATTAACAGTCCAAAAGTTCGTAATTCAAATATATAGTTAGGATTCAACAGAGAAGGTTCAAGTCAAAAGATATTAAATGAAACAAAAAATATTAAGGAAACTTTAACGAATTGTTATTTGATAAATAATGTTAAGAGTTGAAGAAACGAATAATAATTTCTTACGATAGTAAGTTTAAATTTAGGAGTGTGAACATAATGGTATATCTTACCTTAACATGTGACTAAATACTGTTTTTATGTAGTTGATTAACTTATATGTATATTTAAAATTTAATTAGTAACTATCACATATAAGTTTAATGGTTTACATTAACTTGTATACTATGTAATGGTCAAAAGTGACTTGATAGTATATTTGTGTGGTGTACAAGACGGAGTAGAATAAATTTCAAAATAGTTTTTGAATGAATAAAATAATATTTCAAAACAATCTTTTAGAGGAAGCTTTTCAAAATGAATCTTCTAAATGTAGAGTTGTAAATGTGTGTGGGTGTTTATACAACTTTTATACAAAAACTCACCTGAACAATTCTTGCACTTTTACTGATATCACCAATACTTAAAGTAGCCTTAGCACGTTAAGAGAAACACCTACATTAAGTATTTTTTAGATAGAGGAAGAAATGATAAGCAAGAAAGTTATTAAACTCCTTATGATAAGTCCTCTGTGTATAGCCGAAACTTAATCATCATATACCACACTTTTCATATTTCAAAATTATCTTCAATCTACCACATAATAATTATCCATATTTTTCACATTTAATCTACCACATATTAATTTTTTATATTGTTTACATTTCAAGATTAAAATTTTCTATACTATTCACAATTATTATTATATTATCCATCTTTTGTATTATTAACTTAATGTATTAATATCGCAGATATTTATGTATACAGTGTTTGTGACGTCCCCAAAATCGAGACCAACTTAATCCAATATTAGGACTAACTTAATCTCGATCTTGTGCGTTCAATACTCTCTAAATTCAGCTTAACAGTATACAAAGATAAAATAATAGCTGAAAATGCGGATAATTAAAATTTTTCTATTTTTATTTATTTCTTGCGTTCCCTGAATCGCAAACTTTACGATTCCCTATATTTTTTCAGAGTAAATGCACTATAAGAGTTCAATTCCCAATGCTTAACATCTTTTATATTGATGCGCTACCTATATAATTCTACATATAAACAATAACCACAATACATTCTCATTTCAAAACAAATATTTCCATTCATTGAACATTTAAGAAATTTATACATCTATATCTTGTACATCATCATCATAGTACCATCTAAGTTTCAACTAAAGGAAACAATATTCCATTGCACATCTTCATATCCATGTCTTCTAGATAATAAGTAGTATAACATTGAACCTTGGATCTGCAAAAAGTTTATTTTTATAAGATTGAGCTCGACAGCTCAACAAATCTAACAATTTCCATGCTTCACATAATAACATGCCCAAATCATATCTCAAGATTAATACAATTTAAGCAACATATGTAACACATTAATATCAAATATAAATTTAAGACGGAGTTTCCAAAACTCAATCAGATTTAGTCAACCATTGACCTTCATCATTCCACAATTGTATTATATAATTCATATAATCATGTAAAGCCCATATAGCAAATAGGAACTGAAAGACTTGCCTTGCGCAAAAATTACAACGTACGGTTACCTGCGCTTCACATATCCTGTACCAATTTAGTTCATATGCACATATCAGTCACACACACATATATTCAAATCATATTAACTTAGTGTAACTCGTTAACGTATATTGATTTTTAATCTTGCTCTTTTTATTTCCTTTTATTCGTCTTGCCATTCTTTTTAAAAATCTTTGTTTAGACTAGTCATTCTATAATTGAACAAGCTAAGCACTTCATAAGTTAATTTCTTATTACAGTTTAAGGGACTTGCTTAGGTATACTACATGGTTTAGACAAATAACAAACCTGTCTTGAAATCTCAGCAGCACGGCGCTGCCGTATTAAAAATAAGCTTAGCAGTGACGCGGTCGCGCTACTCCATCTAAGGCTATGAACTGAGCTATTTCATGCTCTGCTCAACCCATATTATGCTAGGTTCCTTTCTAAATAAAGCTATCATATTATTCACATAAATCGGGGTGTTTTAGACCAAATCAGGTCTCCATTAAAATACTTCCAAGTTGACTTTTTAAAATAAATTTTAGTTCTTTATTTGGAAACTTTGTCAGAACATGATAAACAAAGTCTATTTCCTTATAGCTAGACATTATCTGAACCATTATAAGCACATCGTACATATACACATCTTCAAATGATTCTAGCTAAGCTAGGTTATACTTTTATTTTTCAAAACTCCTCTTAGCTAATTATTTGAAAATTTATTTAATTCATACATGATAGACCAATCCATTCATGGATAATTTGGACACCAAATATAACATATTAAAGAATACAAGACTCCTATACATATGCTCAGAAACTCGAAATACAAAAAAAAAAAAAGAAAAAAATTCACTTTCTAAGGACCAGCACGGCGCGCTGGTCTTGACTTGAGAAGTGGCGCGGCCAGGCCACTTCGAGTTGAAACCCAGACAAGCTTTTTTTAGCAGAAATTAGATTTCCATTTTATGATATCAAACCCTATTTACATCTATTAAATTCTGCTAATTCTCAAGTTTTAGAAATAACTTCTCAATTGAGTATTATATCATATACTTGGTGATCACATCTATAAGACTTAGACTTCATAGCTTATAGAACGTACATCAAAGAAAATTTCATATAGAAATCAAATATCAAAATTCCCAATATATTACATAGGCAAACCAAGCTATAAAATTTCCTTATATTCCTTCATACTAAGCTCAAGGTTTTAAAAAAAATTACCTTTAGAAGCTGATTTCCTCTTGTTTATTTGCTGGATTATGGCTTTTACAATCCTTCCTTTCCAAAGATTCCTTCCCAAACCAGGCTTACTAACACAGTAATTATGAGAATATATTTAGGAGATTATATAGTTCTAGTGGGAAATACTTTGATAGTTGGTTATAGAAATCAAAGGTTTTGGGAAGTAAATGTATTAATTTATAAAGAAGGATTGTTTTGCCTCCACGAACTTTGTTTGCTCAATACGAATATAGGTCTGTTGAGGAGTGGTTTTATGCCTCATAATAAAAGTCCAGCACCAACTCTATTCTCGTGACTCATCATATAAGATACTTGGAGGTTACTCCATAAAATACAGCTCCTACTTGCTTGGTTTATTAATAAGGTTTATATATATAAATATATATCTTCAGTATTTATATGTAAGACCCCAATTTTTATGAATAAAAATTTATTTTTTTTTCAAAATATATTTTTGAATATTATGGTGTGGATTTGATATAACGTTATCGTTGTGAGTAATATTTATAAATTTTGCAAAGTAAGTAAGTTGTTATAAAATATTCGATTGGTCGGGAAATATTCGTTTTAACAGGGAATATTGGTACTACGACACAATCATTGGTGGACCCCACAACGGAAGTATTGTCGTAGTTAGAAAACGACAGAATTATCTTTTTATAAAATAAAGGCGAAAGTTTTACCGTTAAATTGTTGAAATACCCAGTGGTAAAAATACAATAATACGCGTGGTTGCTTAGTAGCACACGGTATTGATTATTGATGCTTATGTGAGAAGTCACTCAGTTATACTCAATTATTACTATAGTAATTGCTGCATAATATCTCTCATATTATTGCTTCAATTATTGTCATAGTATCATCTGCATAATATTTTATATTATTAAATCAATAATTGAGACGACAAAGTTGTTCATATTATTATTTGCATTACTGATGATGTCTAGAAAGTTCAGTCGAGGAAAGGGGTTTGGTCACCTAATTGCACGTTAATAGGGAGAAATCCTTATTGGAAAGCCCCCTTATTTCCTGAGAATGATCTGGTTGTTAAATATTGTGAGTTGTAATATAAATGATGAATAAGTTTGTATTGATTAAAGATGTTTGTTCAATTAATTTTCTTTAATTCTTCCGTGACCCAATTACCCTCAAAGGAGGTATTTCTGTGATTGGCTGGTTTTATTGACCAAACAGGCAATTAATCGGATAAATGAGTAATTAATTGCCATTGGTTCACATGCGATTCACATGTATGGAACTATTGATTCACATGCATGTACTATTAGGGGAGGTGGTGCAAGATTGATAATACTTGAAGGACTAAATTAAAAATAGAGGTATAGATGAAGGTACTATACTGTAATAATTCGAGCCCCTAATCATTCAATTATCGAAACTATGTTTTCCTATAAATAAAAGCTCATTCTTCTTTCATTCTCACCAATTCACTAAAACTCACAAGAGAAATTATAGGGAGAGAAGCTATAGAGAGAAAGAAGAAGAGTATTCTGCTTCTTCACTATTCCAGTATCCAGTTTTCTTTTAAGGTAAGGGATATTATTTTGTTCAGTATTCGTATGAAATAATATTTTCTTCCATACTCTGTAGTATATAAAAATATTATTTTGTTTCGAATTCCTAATTCTACGCTCATTTTGTTAAAGTATTGCTTCTATACTCTGTGAAATTAGTAAAATATCCTTGAAATTTGAGCTTCATCTAGTATCGTTTCACAAGGATATTTTTGTAAACATTCTTGTAAATTTTAAGTTTTTCTTGCCAGAGTACTATTTATGGGTACTATTTATAAATACGGTACTATTCCTGAAGTACTATTCACGGGATACTATTCTCGAAGTACTATTCACAGGATATTATTCTCAAAGTACTATTCACGAAATACTATTCATGGGGGTCTTATTAGTTCATGTCTTTATTCATTAAAGTCTTATTCATGAAAAAAATTAATTTCTTTTGGTCCAAATTATTTTTGATACAATATTATTCTTGAATTTTACTCCACAAAATAGTATCATGTTAAAAATTTGAACATTATTGGATTCCGGATAAATTAAATTAGAAATATTTAAAAATTTATCCTTTGCTTTTTTTTAATTGAATTCTTATTTTATTGTCATCATCCTCATGCTTATATTGTGATGAAAGTCATCTTTGGCCGTAGTGCGTAGATGGACTGTTGATTGGTATGATTATGACCCGGGATTATTCGGTATAATCATGACCCATAATGTCACAAATGATGTGATAAAAGTCATCATTGGCCCATAGTGCATTGATGGACAATTGTTGGCATGATCATGACCATTGGTGATTACACGAATATCCTTGGCCCGTAGTGCATGGATAATTCATGGACGTGATACTATTGAATATCCTTGGCCCATAGTGCATGGATAATTCAGTGATATGAATTATTTATTGAGTTGAGTCTCAGCGATAAAGTTGGTGATAAACTTTTTAAATCATAGAAGATAGTAGATATCATGCTCAACTTGACTCTTCTAATGGATTGTTTGTTCTGCTGCAGTTAAACTTGTTGTTTATTATCAGTTTAACACCGTTGAAGGCTAACGATACTTTATTCTACATTATCTTAGTCATAATATTTCTTACTGGGCTAGTTGAGCTCAACCTTTTGCTTTCATTGTTCTCTTCAGGAAATGAGAACGTAGCCGGGACTAGTCGGGGAACGGAGTGATTATTCGAGATGGTGGGTATAGTAGTCCTCACTATTCTATGAAATAGTTTGATAATAAATGTAATGAGGACTCCATTTGATTTTGGATATTGTCTAGAAGACAATATTCGTGTAAAAACTCTCAGCTACGTTTTTGTCGTATTGTATAAAAGAAGTTTGTATTTGATTTTTGTACCAAGTATTTGACGACTCAGAATGGGTGATGTACGTATACCTATTTTGGGGGCGTCACATTATATATATTACGTGAACACTTATATCTTCTGTACTTATCGTGAAGTATACTGTAAAACTGTTGATTGATATATTTGGTCGTAGTGCAAAGAAGAACTGTTGATTAATATATTTAGCCCGTAGTGCAAAGAATAACTGTTGATTGATATCTATGGCCCGTAATGCAAAGATGGACAGGTGTTTGACATGATCATGACCACTAATGATACAAATGAATATCTTTGGCCTGTAGTATAAAGATAAACTATTGTTTGGCATGATCATTGGTTTTACAGTTGAACATCTTTGGCTCGTAGTGCAAAGATAAATAATTAATTGGTATGATCATGACCATTGATATTAAAATTGAATATCTTTGGCCCGTAGTGCAAAGATAGATAATTGATTGGTATGATCATGACCATTGTTGTTATATTTGAATGTCTTTGGTGTATGGAGTAAAAAAAGATATGATTATTGAGTGTCTTTAGCCTTTGTGGTAAGGACATTGAGTGAAAGTTCTATTAAGACTATGTGGCAAGGAGAAACTGTTGATTTATATTATTATAAACATAAATTATGAATTTAACTATAATCTTTGGTGGTTCAGGTGAAGACAGGTGATGAAAGTTCTCTTTGTCTTGGGTATAATAAATAACCGTTGATGGGTATTACATGATTGAAATATTAATAATGAAATTTTAATTTGGAGGAGATAGTAGACATTATGTTCTACTTGACTCTTCTAATGGATTATTGATTCCGCTGCAATTATGGTTGAACACTTTTATCATCTACCATATGTTCTAAATATCTGATTTATTACTGATGAATGTTATTGATAATTTAATTATCTTTAGTCATAATATTCTTTACCAGGCTATTTGTGCTTACCCTTTTACTTCACAATTTCTTTCAGGTAATAAGAGCGTAGCTAGGTCGAGCGGGGATAACAGGGAGTAGAGTGATGGTCTGTGACTGTTAAAGTTTCTCAATACATTATAAAACAACATGACAATATATAATTGTATTGAGGACTTAAAATGCGTGTGTCGTATTTTATACGTCATTTAATAGTTAATTTTGGTGAACAACAATAGGGTGAGGTGAACTCGAATTTGAGAGCGTCAAAAATACACCCCATTAGAACGCGGAGGACATAAATCCTCTCGTGTTCTTTTAAAGACTTGAAATATTTATTGTTGTATTTTATATGGCATTATAATAATTTAGGTGTGTATATTGTTGTATTATATTCAGTACAATATTTGTATTGAAACTCACTCCTTATGTGTTGTCGTATTTTGAACGACATAGTAATAGTTGGAATATGTAGATTTGTATTTAGATTCTGTACCAAGTATTTTGGCGACTTAAAATGGGTTATGTGGACTTATTTTGGGAGCGTCACAGTTGATATCAAAGCTTAAGGATATGTTCTCTAGCGGAGATCTGAAACTAAAACTAAGAGAGGAGAGACGAGTAATATCCTTCGCTAGTGTGTGTCATACCTAAGCTGAACTTTCTTACTTAATAAGTTGACAAATTGTGATATGTCAATTAACCTTTGTTTTAAAGTTGTATTCTGGAATGATATCTGAAATCCAAGAGATGAGCAATGGAGAAATCATGATGCAGAGGAAATGACTGAGAAGATAAAATCTTAAATAAAAGTAAGGTATTCTCACATCTTCGAACTACCATGTATGTAAATTTCGAGAACAAAATTTTATAAGGAGGGGAGATTATAAGACCTCGAATTTTATGAAATAAAATTATTCAATTTTTTCTATAAATATTATTCTAAATAGTAAGATGATAATTTAATAAATGTTATAGTTATGGGTGATATGTGCAAATTTTACAAATTAAGCAAGTTGTCTTAAAATAAACTATTCATTGTGTCGGGGAATATTCGTACAACAACGCAATCATTGGTGGATCCCATAATAGAATAATTGTCGGATATAGAAACAACAAAAATAATGGCATAACTTTTACCGTTAAATTGTTGAAATACCCAGTGATAAAAGTATAATAATACACGTTGTTCCATAGTGGTACGCGATATTGCACAGTAGCACACGGTATTGCACAATATCTTTGATTATTAATACTTACGTAAGAAGTCACTCAGTATTTCAATCAATAATTGCCACAGTAGTTACTTCATAGTATTTCATATTATTGATTCAATTATTATCACAGTATCATCTGCACAATACTTTATATTATTAAATCAATAATTAACACAACATAGTTACTCATATTATTATTAGCATTATTGATAATGTCTAAAAAGTTCTGTTGAGGAAAGAGGTTATGTTATTTAATTATGCGCCAATAAGGAGAAATCCTTATCGGAAAGCCCCATCTTACCTAAAAAAGATCTGGTTGTCAATATTGTGAGTTATAATATTAATGATGAATAATTGTAGAAAGATTAAAAATGTGTTGTGATAATTATTTATTCAATTTTTGATATAAATAGAGGGATTTGTCATGAGGCGTTTAAGTTTGGCTTATTATTCCACGGTGAGACGTGCTAATTTTTCAGACCGTCGGTTGAAGTTTTAATAGTAAATCAATATAGACTGTAAGTTGAAGTTTTAATAGTAATTCAATATAGATCGTCCGTTTTAATAGTAAATTAATATGGATCGTCCGTGAATCAATTACTATTTAGTCCATTCTCTTATAAATAAAAGCTCATTTCTTTCTTCTTTCTCACGAATTCACTAAAACTATAGAGATAGAATAAGAAGAGTATTCTGCTACTACACTATTACATTATCCAATCTCCTACTAAGGTAAGAGGTATTGTTTATTTCATATTCGTAAAGGATGTTATTTTCTTTATACTCATAAAGGTTGTCATTCTATTCCTTTTTAATATGTGAGAATAACATGTCTACGCGGATTACCGCATGCCTGGTGAATAATCTTTCTTTTTCATTCTCTATTAAGTTGTGGAAATGACCTGTCTAAGCAAAATACCGCATGACGGGTGAAATTCCATTTGCAGTTTCTTATATTATTTCATTTCATATTCTAAAATCTAAACTTACTATGGTAAGTATTGTTTCTATAATTCTAATCTTTTCATGTCGGGGTACTATTCATACCGGGGTGTTATTCACGAAAAAATTAGTTTCTTTTTCTATCCAAATTATCTTCAATATATGAATCTTATTCTTAAATTTGAATCCACATTTTGATCATCATGTTAACCATTTGGACATTCTTGAACTCTAGATAAATTGAATTATAAATCTCTAATATTTATCCTTGATCTCACTTGATTCATTCTTTATATCATTATCATAATCCTCATACTTAAATTGTGGTTAAAGTTATCTTTGGCCCGTAGTGCAAAGATGAACTTTTGATTGGTATGATTATGACCATGAACTGTGTATTGGTATAATTATGACCTTTAATTAATGTTACAGATTAAAGTTCTCATTGGCCCGTAGTGCAAAAAAGAACTGTTGATTGATATCTTTGGACCATAGTGCAAAGATAGACTATTGTTTGGCATAATCATTGGTTTTAAAGTTGAACATCTTTGGTTTGTAGTGCAAAGATAGACAATTGATTGGTATGATCATGACCATTGATATTACAATTGAATATCTTTGGCTCGTAGTGCAAAGATAGACAATTGATTGTTATGATCATGACCACTGTTGTTACATTTGAATGTCTTTGGTGTAGGATGTAAAGACGATATGGCTATTGAGTGTCTTTAGCCTTTGTCGCAAGGACATTGAGTGAAATTTCTATTAAGCCTTTGTGGCAAGGAGAAACTGTTGATTTACATTATTATAAACATGAATTGTGAATTTAACTATAATCTTTGGTGGTTCAGGTGAAGACAGTTGATGAAAGTTCGCTTTGTCTTAGGCACAACAAAGAACTGTTGATGGGTGTTACAGAAATAAAATATTAATGATGGACTTTTAATTTAGAGGAGATAATAGACATTATATTCTACTTCACTTTTCTAATGGATTGTTGATGTAATATCCCAAGTGTTTATTAATTGAGTATATGACAATGATACTTAGAAAAAGATAATGAACATGTTAAACTTTAAAGAATATATAATACTCAAAATATAATTGAGTTTAAGTGAAGGTTATAAAATAAAGCTTGCGAGAATTTATTTAGAAAAATAATGGAATAAGAAATTTAAAACCTCTATTAAGGTAATGTGTTAAAATTATTCTAAAATAAAATTTTTGAAAGAGATGTGATATAAACCGAGTAAAGAGGTTTCGTTGATTTAGAGGACGGAATCCTTATAAGGAGAAAAATATGTGACAAGTCGATTTTTCAAAAATACTATGATAAGAATTTAATAAATAAAATTCTTATTATTAGATGTTTTGAGTTTGGGTATGTGCATATGTGTGATATATATTGCGAAATATGTGGTTTGGTGTGAAAAAAATTATATATTTATATATTGGGGAAAAAGAGGAGTAATAGTTAATTAAACTATTGAAGAAAATAAATGAAGTTGTTTCGAAAAGAAAATTAACTGAATAATATTACTTAATCTAATTAAGTTAAAATTTTATTGTGAGATAATATAATTTGATTGTTATGCCTTGTGGGCAATGAAAATTATTATGAATTAAGTTTCATAAATAATGTGAGTGATTCACTTAATTAAAATAGTGAATTAATGTAAATATATTTGTTTTAATTAAATGAGAGATTAATATATATATATATATATATATATATATATATATATATATATATGTAATATGTTAATGTAGTAAGATTGTGAGTTTTGTAAATAGTTAGAAATATTAATGGAATTGAATAAATATTTTATTTGGAACGTTTATGGATTTGAATAAATGTTCGATGGAAATTATATTAGAATGGAAATATTCTAATTTAATTAAATAATTAAATTAGAGGATTAGTGATTTTTTAAAGAAATTTGTAGTTATATTGGTAAGGTTTGTTTGAATTTATTAATTAATTAAGATTGAATTAATTTGGTTGGTTTTTAGGTGCGACAGAAAGGAACTATATGATAAAGAGAAATTTTAAAAGAAATTATAAGGAGGATTTTGGGTGCTAGCCTAACAGGGCCTACTATCTAATTGATGGAGTAAATAGGATATATGTTTTTTGTTAGTTTATTATACGTGCTTTGTCAGTTTATTATACGTGTTTGGTCAATTTATTTGCTAAAACATAGATAAGAGGAGAGAAAGAGAGAAATTGAGAGGAAGAGTAGAGAAATTCTATGTAAAAATTTGAGAATTAAAGAAAAGCAAGGAGATTGTTCAAGCTTTATAGTTAATCAAATGCAATAATCTGAATCATAAACACTAGTTCATACTCTCTTGAGTTTTTCATCTAAAAATGGATTTCTAGGGTTGATTTGTTAAAGTGTTGGTTATAAGTGATAATGAGTATGAATAATTCATTTTTATATCATATATAAGTGGATTTTGAGTAATTGAATCCATGAAAATATGTTTTAAAATACAGAATTGAGTTTTTGGTTGAATATGTACATTTTGGCTTACTTCGAGACTAAAATTGATGGTTAGTTCATGTATAGAATCTGAAATTGGTATTAAATATTGTTAATGTATTGAAATACAAAAACAACAGAAGTTGAATGAGTCAATTTGGTTAAATAACGAACTCGTGGTGTTCGATCTCGCTAAACAGGCTAAATATGAAAATTTAGTATGAATTTTGAAATTGGATGATTGGAATAGTTGTGGGTGTTTTTAGAAGTTGTTGATTTTCTGTTATGTTATATTTTTATAAGTCAATGGTCCATATAGTCAAAAACGGACTGATTTGAATGAGTATAACTTGAGTTATGATGATTGTAAGGAGATTTGGTCAAAAAATCGCGAATGAGAAAATCTGCAGAATTTGCTACTGATGAGCGGCGCTACAGCGCCATAAATGAATTGTGTTTGGGCGCCACAACGCCGTCCACTTGGTCAACTAAAGTCAAGGCCCAACACCGCAACACCGGGAATACAAAGGAAACCTGCGTCGCAACGCCGGTGGCATGGTCTGTCATGCGCAAAGAAGTTATTTTTCGAACAGAACATAAAGAAACTTATTGTTACCACTTTTAAATAACATTTCACCCTTAATTAATTATAATGAGGGACTATAAATGCTTAATATTAAGTATTAATTGAAAGATTAATTTAATTAGTTAAATATACATTTAAATATTGTAAAGGCTAGACATAGTAACTTAATTAAATATTAAGTGACTATTTAAATGAGATACTTAGAATTATAAGATGAAGTTAATTTATTTAACTTTCAGGAATGCAATTCATTTAATAAAATGTAATGACAAACTAATAAGCCTTAACTAATCGTTAAGTAATGAGATGAGAGTTAACTTAATTAATGTTAACAATTATTGTACGTCTAAATTGATGTGAAGAAAAGCTTTAAGACATAATTAAATATTAAGTGAGAACGTAATGAGATGAAAGACGAAGGTTAATGTAAATAACCTTAATGAACATCAAAAGTTTATAGTAAGCCTTAGAGATTTAACTGAATGTTAAGTGTCAGTTAAAAAAATGAGATAGATTAAAGTATGTGAGTAGAGTTACACAGTCGATTATTATGTGTCGATTATGTGGCTAATTGTTATGCATATGTACACTTAAATTGTGTAAGATTCGTGAAGTTCATATAACTATAAAATGTTTCGGTAATTAGTAATCTATGAGACAAACAAGTCTTTCAGTTCCTATTTGATATGTGAACTTGATGATTAATTATTTTAAATTTGTATTGTAAAGAGCCTGATGTATTACATATGTTGTAAGTATGAAGTGTTAAAGTCAATTTATGACTACATTAATTGAGTAAAGAATGCTTATTATAGAATTCAATCTTTATTTGATATGTGACGTGATATGTAAGTTATGTTTAGTCAGATGTTTATGTTGTATAAGATGAACATGTTATTTATGTGTTACGTGATGCATGAAAACTGTTAGATTTCGCTGAGGTATCGAGTTCATTCTTGTAAATAACCATTTTTGTAGGTTAAGGATTCAAGGTAACGTTATGTGCTACCTGAATGACATGGATTAAAATGATGCATGAAGATTAAATGTTTTATTTGAAGTTATTGCTTGAACTATGTTAACATTTTGATAAATGTATTTATGTTAAGTTGTAAAGTTTGTATTGAGATGTAAACTTTTATGATAAGTTCGACAAGGCGAATAATAATATTAACATGATTCTAAGATATTTAGATGTAAAGGTTGAATATTTTGGGAATGAGAACGGTTTGTAATAGAAAAGTTTAAATTATTTCGTATTTTATTATTGTAAGTATCGAATAATGATGTAAGAATTAGATGTTAGATGTATTGTTAACGATCAAAGTCGAGAGTTGAATTGTATGAATTTTGGGGTCGTTACAATTGATTCCGCTGTAATTATGGTTGAACACTTTTATCATCTACCATATGTTCTAAATATCTAATTTATTACCAATGAAGACTATTGATAATTTAATTATCTTTAGTCATAATTCACTTTACTCGGCTATTTGTGCACACCCTTTTGGTTCACAATTCCTTTCAAGTAATAAGAATGTAGTTGGGTCGAGCGGGGATAACAGGAAAGTAGAATGATGGTCTGTGACTGTTGAAGTTTCTCAATACATTATAAAATAGCTTGACAAAATATAATTATATTGAGGACTTAAAATGTGTGTGTCGTATTTTATACGTCATTTAATAGTTAATTTTGGTGAACAACAATAGGGTGAGGTGAACTCAAATTTGAAAGCGTCAATTTTTATTTTAAAATTTTTAAATTCTTCTGATTACGTCTAAATTGATATGTCATATAAGAAAATTGATGACATGGTCACATCACGTGACAAAAAAATACTTATGTGTAATATTGAATCTCATTTTTACATATATTTAATTAATTTTTTATACCAAAAAGGATAAATATAAGACTATTATTAATTGTATTTTTAAATATTGTCATTAAATTTACTTTAAAAAATTAAATTTACCTACAAAATTAATATTTTACCGAAAGGGTAAAATTATCATTAAATTTGCTTTAAAAAATAAATAATGGTTTTATATTAAAATTATAATAATTATTTACTTTAAAATTAATAATGGCCATATATTTATCTGGTATAAAAAATTAATTGAATAAATTTTAAAATGATACTCAATATTACACATAAGTATTTTTTAGTCATGTGTTGTTGTCATGTTATCAATTTTTGGATGCGGTACTATCAATTTAGAAGTAATCAATTTTTTTTTTAAAGTTTAGTCTCCTAATTGAAAAAATTGAGAAGACAATCTCCAAAGTGGGAATTTTTTTTTTAAGGTTTAATCCTCTAATTGAAAAACTTGAGAAGACAATCCCCATAATGAAAAAATATTAAAAGTTCATGGTATTAATCCATATTTAGGCTTTATATTTTGAGATATAACGAATGTTTAATTTAATAATAATAACATAATAGTAAAGTTATATCCTCATAGTTGATAATTTATGCCATATTGTTATAGAACTAAAGAAATAACAAGAGATGTAAGATAAAATTTAGAGAATTTCTTTTTCTTTTGGGTGTGTTCTCTCATTTGATAGGAGTGACCTTTTATAGGCAAATAAAAGGGGACACAAATCTAACAATATTAATTACATCATAGACTAGGCCATTGACCTAGTTTTATAGTAATTGACTTAGGAGGAAATCATAATATTATAACACTCCCCCTTGATTTTCTAAGATAGAAGATTATGTCTCATTAAAAATCTTGCTGAGAAAACCCAATGAAAAAAAGCTTAGCGAAGGGAAAAAGAGTATATATCTCTCGCTCAAAAGGAATTCATTATTCTTTGATGAAATGTTATAATAAGTCTTTTAATTGATGGATTCTAATCTTATTCCGAAGTTTTGTAAACGTTGCATTTGGTAATGACTTTGTGAATAAGTCGGCTAGATTATCACATGATCAAATTTGATGCACATCTATATCACCCTTCTTTTGCAGCTCATGTGTGTAGAAGAATTTAGGTGAAATGTGTTTTGTTCTATCTCCCTCGATGTACTCTACTTTAAGTTGAGCAATGCATGCAGCGTTATCCTCATACATAATTGTAGGAATATATTTGATTGATGGTAATCTGTATGACTCTTGGATATGCTGAATAATTGACCTCAACCAAACACACTCTCTACTTGTTTAATGTATTGCGAGAATTTTTGAGTGATTTGTAGATGTAGCTGTCATGGTTTTCTTTGTGGATTTCCAGGATATACCCGTGTCACAATATGTAAATACATAACCTATTTGTGATCTTTCATTATGTGGATCTGATAAATATCCTGCATCAGCATATCCAACTAATCGCGACGTTGAATCTCTTGGATAAAATAATGCAAGATCTATACTTCCACGGAGGTATCTCAAAATGTGTTTGATCCCATCCCAATGCCTCTAGTCGGAGAAGAACTATATCTTGTCAACAGTTGACAGCAAAAATAATATCGGGTCGTGTAGAGTTTCCAAGATACATAAGAGCACCTATTGCACTTAGGTATGGAACTTCAGGTCCAAGAACTTCTTCCCCACTTTCTGGAGATCGAAATGGATCTTTATCAACTTCTAGAGATCGAACAACCATTGGGGTAGTTAAACGATGAGTTTTATCCATATAAAAACGATTAAGAATCTTTTCAGTATATGTGGATTGATGAACAATAATCCCAGATGCTAAATATTCCACTTGTATTCTCAAACAGAATTTTATCTTTCCAAGATCTTTCATTTCAAATTCATCCTTTAAATAAGTAGTAGCTATTGTGAGTTCTTCAGGAGTACCTACAAGATTGAAATCATTCACATATGCAACAATGATGGTAAATCTACTTTGTGTTTTTGTAATAAAAATGCATGGGCAAACTTGATTATTTGTATACCCGTCTTTTATTAAATAATCACTAAGTCGATTATACCTCATACGACCAGACTGTTTCAACCCATATAATGAGCGTTGCAACTTGATTGAATATATGTGACGGTGCTTTTGTGATTTAACCATTTTTAATCCTTCAGGAATTCTCATGTAGATCTCACTATCAAGTGAGCCATATAGGTATGCTTTTACAGCATCCATCAGACGTGTTTCCAAACCTTCTATGGTTGTCATACATAGTAAAAAGCTAAAAGTGACTCCATTCATTATTGGAGAGTATGTATCATGATAATCAATACCAGGTATTTGTGAAAAACCTTGAGCTATAAGTCGGATTTTGTATCTCACAATTTTATTTTTTCTCATTTCACTTTACTACAAATACCCATTTGTTTCCAACTAGGATTACTCCCAGCGGTATTTGGACTACTGGTCCAAATATTTCTCTTTTCAATAATGATTGTAGCTCAGTTTGAATAACATCTATCTATATTGGCCAATCCTTTCTTTTCTGACATTCTTCCACGTTTTATGGCTCAGGATCCATGTTAGAAATCATAGTAATATTTGATGCTACAGAGAAAGAAAATATATCATCAATCATGACTTTTTTTCGATCCCATATTTTCTCATAATGTACATAATTTATTGAGATCTCTGGGTATTCATCTCTTATCCCTTCGCTGAGATCTTTTACTTTTTATGGGGGTATTCCAACTTTTGGAATAATTGCTACTTCTGGAGTGGGTATTATTTCTAGAACTCCCTTATTTGCCTTTTGTTTTCGTGGTGCAGTGTATTTTGCACCAACTGGTCTTCCACTCTTCTGGCATGGTTTAGATTCTTTTGTTGTCTTAATTGTCAATTATTTAGGAATTAACTTTTCGATAGGTATTTCTAACTTTGTTGGAGAATTCACTGCAGGTGTATGTGATTTTATCATTTTTCTAGCATCATTAAATGCATGTGACATTTGATTTGCAAGATTTTGTAAATACATAATTCTTTGAACTTTAATTTCACATTGTCCTGTGTGAGGATCAAATGAATTTAATTATGATACATTCCATGATATTTTAGAGGGATTTTTATTTAAAAGTTTCCCTCCCTCTAACGGTGGAAATACAGATTCATCAAAGTGACAATCTGCATAACATGCAGTAAAAATATCTCCATATAAAGACTCAAGATATCTAATAATAGAAGAAGAATCAAAACCAACATAGATTTCAATTCTTCGTTGGGCTCCCATTTTAGTCTTTTGTGGAGATGCAATTGGAACATATACCGCACTTCCAAAAGCTCGAAGGTGTGAAATATTAGGTGTCTGACCAAGAACTAACTGTAGAGGAAAGTATTTATGAAGAGTTGTTGGCCTTACTCGAATGATGGCTGCAGCGTGAAGAATTGCATGACCCAAAACTGAGGTTCGTAAGTTAGACCTTAATATTAATAGACGTGCAATTAGTTGAAGTCTTTTGATTAAAGATTCAGCTAAACCATTTTGTGTATGTACATGAGGAACATAATGCTCAATGGAGATTCCAATAGTCATGCAAAAGTCATTAAATGTCATTGATGAAAATTCAGCTGCATTATCAAGTCGAATTGACTTGATTGGATGATCTAGGAACTGAGCCCGTAACTTGATTATTTGAGCAATAAGTTTAGAGAAGGCAAAATTTCAAGATGAGAAGAGACAAAAAATGAGACCATCTAGTTGAAGCATCTATTAAAACCATAAAATATCGAAATGGACCAGACAATGGATGAATGGGTCCACAAATATCTGCTTAGATTCTCTCTAAGAATTTTGGGGTTTCATTATAAACTTTTGTTGGTGATGGTCGAACAATTATTTCCTTTAGAACATGCAGTACAAGAAAAATCACTACTAAGAAAACACCTTCTGATTCTTGAGAGGATGACCAGTAGAATTTTTAATAATGCGACACATCATAGACGTGCCTGGATGACTGAGTCTTTCATGCCAAAGCATAAATTATTTAGGATCTATGAATTTTGGAATCACAATAGTATGAGACTTAATTGCTCTAATCTTCATAGTATATATATAACCCAGAAGAAATCGAATGAAGTTTTTATAGAATTTTCTTCTTTCCAGAAATAGTAAAAGTGATGAAAAGATATTCATTATCATTTTCATTTGTTGTTTCAATGTAAAAATCATTTAGTCGAATATCTTTAAAACTAATCAAATTTATTCTTGATTTACTAGAATATAGAGCATTTTTGATGAAAAATTGCGTCTCATTTGGTAACATGAAATTACCTTTTCCAAATCCCTCGATTAAATTTGATATCCCAGAGATAGTTCTCACGTTTTCCTTAGCTTTGGTTAGTCGTGAAAAATAGGATTGTATGAGTTGTTACACTGTCTGCTAGATATGTATCTTCCATATCCATTAAAGTTGGTCTGACATATAAAAATATATTAAAAACATATATTTGATTCATAATATTATACACGAGGAACACATAATATTATACATGTAGCGTACAAAATGAAAATTAATAATATTATACATGCAAGGGTGCTTAATTAAAATAAGAAATTATTTGATATCCCAAATGATGCTTTTAGAAAGTCCAACAATATGACCAAACTTTTCTTCATTGTTAGTCATTGCTGGAGCATCAACAATATTCAATTGGTGGTTAACAAAGTTTATTTCTGTCGCCTTTTCTTTGCTCTTTTGAGACTCCTGGTATAAATTAACCAGGTGTCTCGGCGTACGACAGGTACGCGACCAATGCCCTTTCATCTCACACCTGAAACAAACATTTGGTTTGTTCTTTGTTTGTGGTGCATTTTCTTTATTTTTATCCGATCCAGACTCTTGCCACTTCTAGTGCCCTAAATTGTTGCGATTGTGAAATTTATTGATATGATAGCCTCGTTTAATTTTTTATCCCCAAGACTTCTTATTTTTTTCTATCCATTATCACATTTATTCTGCTGAAATGACGTGTTGTTAATGTCTGGTAATGGGGTAGAACCCGTTGGCTGTACTTGATGATTTTTCAAAAATAATTCATTATTCTTTTCCGTAACAAGGAGGATAGATAATAATTCACTAAATTTTGTGAACTTACTTTGTCTATATTGTTGTTGCAGAATCATATTGGTGGGATGAAAAGTTGAAAGCGTTTTTTCTAACATTTGGGTTTCAAAAATTGGATCCCCACACAAAGCCAAAGTAGAGGTTATTCTATAGACATTAGAACTATACTTTATAATTGATTTATAATCTTGTAGTCTTAAATTAAACCGCTCAAATTTGGCACTAGGGAGAATAACCAATTTTTGGTAGTCAAATATTTCCTTTAGTTGTATCCATAAGGTTAAAGGATCTTTGACTGTTAAATATTCAGTTTTTAATCCTTTATCAACGTGATGACGAATAAAGATTATGGCTTGTGCATTTTGTGTCGTAGTTGCTTTGTTTCCTGATTCAATGGTCTTTTCTAACCCATTTGCACTAAGGTGTAATTATGCATCAAGTGCCCAAGCCAAATAGTTGTCTCTAGAAATTTTAAAAATTGAAAAATCTATTTTTGCTAGATTTACCATCTATTCTGATTTAAAACATAATAATTTTCATTATTTATTAATGTATGTAATAAATAACTGCATACATGATAGGGAGAAGACAAATGTATGAGAACAAAAAAATTTGGAAGCCTCAGTAATGTCATCAACATAACTCAACTTTTCCCCCCGAACCTTTGTGGGAATTTATGTTCAACTTCCCACCACTAAGCCACCACATCAAGCGATGATAAATATATAAACAATATAAATATATAAACGTTTATTTTATTAATATATCCTTTTAGTTAGAAGGTATGCAATCACTAATGTATATAGAAGTATTATTGTACACATCATAAAAAAATACATGTACAAAATTGCAAATGGATCTTTACCCGGCATGCTGTAGTTCGCGTAAACAAATTATTTCCACAAATTGCTAATAAAGAATGAATACGAAGGGGTATTCACCAAGTATGCGGTAGTCCGCATAATCACACACAAGTTAATAAATGGTAAAAAAGTTCCCACCAAGTCTTGTAAGATCAACAAAAATAGATGGTACCACTGTAACTAACAAAATTTAAAAATGGACAATAAAACATGAATATAATTTGACAATTTAAAAAAATATAATTGGTGTCAAAGCCAAATCGGTAGTATAATGCTTAATTGCAAGAATTTAAAATTTTACCGTCTCAATTGATTGGAGTTTCGTGCTGATAATGTGTTATAGAAAACTAAAGAAATAACAAGAGATGTAAGATACAAGTTTACAGAACTTCTTTTGGGTGTGTTCTTTCATTTGATAGGAGTGGCCTTTTATGGGCAAGAAAAGGAGACAAATCCAACAATATTAATTACATTATAAACTAAGCCATTGACCTAGTTTTATAGATATTGACTTAAGAGGAAATCATAATATTATAACACATCATTTATAAAGAGAAGAAATTTATTAGTTAAATTTTTTTTTGGCAAATGATAGGACAGAGCGACTATTAAGAGTTTTTGGATAATAAACAATGCTTAGAAGACTTCGAACGGAATTATTACTCCCACATTACAAGAAGAAGAAGAAAATAGCATCATTTGTCATTAATTTTTCGTTAATTGTTTTTAGTAATAGTATAAAATAAAATAACACAATCGGTTATACTTTATCATTATAGTTCTGATCACTACTAAACTAAAAATTCATTAAATTTACTAATAAGAATATATCCTTAAATTATATAAATTAGACTATTATTTTAAAAAGTACCCGAGACATCATTAATTGGTACTACTTGAAATAACAACTTTTGACAAATAAGAGCATGATTTTGCGTTCAATCAATTGTTTCACATCCAACATTAATCCGGTCAGAAAAGATTTGAACAGGGGCATAGGCGGCAAAGGTTAATTATGTTTCGTACTGTTTGAATCAAAAAGTTCTTTCAGGCAAAAATTACAAACAAAAACCTTGAGACATCAATTACTTTGCTCAGATGATTACCATTACACTTGCACTGAAAAGGAGTATCAAATCACAAATTTGTGGGGAGACAGGGAGAGTAAAAGAAGTCTGTCATCTGCTCTGCACTTGAGAAACAGGGTTGTGTGTTTATTACTATTATATATACATTAACAGGGGAGAGTGCAGATTCAAACAAAACCCAGTCCAAAGGTGGAACTATTCCCGCCAATATCCAAGTTATTTGACAACTAGCTTCTTGCCAAATCTTATGTGACAGGTTGAAAAGTGAGCAAAACTCTTATGTGACATGAAACTCATAATAACCAACTTTGGAATAAGAAATTATGTTGCTAATACATCATAAACAAACTTGGAATATTCTCAACCTTTAAGCAGTTGCAGCCATGGGCACAGATCTGTAACATGCTCTCTTCACTGCACGAACAATATCTTCAACCTGCAAGATCAAAAGAAGAGAGGAATAAATAAATAACTTTAAAAGTTTAACCAATCCAAACAGGTCAAAAGAACATACAATATAAGAATCTGAATGGATAGGAGACATGATGCTGAAAATTTATCCACAAAGTGCAAGAAACCCCACACGTTGTAGTAGTAAAATGTGCAAGAAACGACTACAGTTTTAAGTAATCCTCAAAACAAAAGGAAAAAAAAAATAACCAACCTGTGGAACAGCCAGTCTCTCAAGATTAGCAGCATAAGGCATGGGAACATCCGCCCCGCAAATCCTCTCCACCGAAGCATCTAGATAACTAAAGCTTTCCTCAATAACAGATGCACTATTAAGAACACAAGAAACAGTTGATACTAAGGGCCCATCAAGTCACCAAGTACAAGATCTAGATGTTTATACATGAGTTATTGATGTACAAATTAGTTTTAATATCAGTACAAGGTATTTTGTAAAAAGGAGATGGACCAAACCAGATTTCAGCGCCAACACCATGTTGAGGAAAACCTTCTTCAACTGTTACAAGCCTGTTAGTTTTCCTAACTGAAGCATTGATTGCTTGTCTATCTAGTGGCCTAATTGAGCGCAGATTTATGACCTACAATGGAATAATAACAACTGAGAGGAAGATAATTTTCAGATTAAACAAACAGAAATAACTCAAAATTGAAAAATAATAATAAATTTGAGAGTTTGATTTTCCGGTTATGTATTTATTTACCTCAGCATTTATCCCATCCTTGGCAAGTATGTCAGCTGCCTGAACATCAAGCAACACATTACATTCAAATGAAGGGAAATTATATCTTCTAATTAAAACTCAATCACAATCTAAACAAGAATTCAAAAGAAATTCTAAAACAAAAGTAGCAAAAGAAAAGACATGTAATAGTCTATATAAGACAGTCAAAAATATAGAAAAGAAATTCCATTACCAAAGTGGTAAAAAAGTAAAGGAGTTCAACATCCTCTAGCAAAAAAATTTTGCGGGCACAAGCACCCATAAGCAGGCAAGATTGTTCAGTTGTAAACTCAACAACAACAAGAATGTTGGATGTTAATTCAAACTCCACCAGATTTTCGATTACTAGTTTTCAGCTGTTAATTATTTTTGAATAAAATCCTTTTATCTGAAGGATAGAATTAAATCAGTTTAGTTTTAAATTTTGAATCAGCCTTATCATGTTTAGGCTTATCCTGCCTATACAAAGACCAGCTTGCTGTCATATGTAAGGTACCACAAATAAAATAAAAAAGTTCAGTTCTTCTCATTCCTTCAAATATTCATTGTTCTGTTTTACTTTGCTGCTGCTGCGTTAACAAAGTTTGGTATCAGAGCAGGTTAAATAACTGGGCAGAAAGGTCAAAGTAAGAATGATTGCAACAGGTAACAACTCTCAACCACATGTTCCTATCTTTAAAGGTGAAAAGTATCAGTTTTGGAGTATTAAGATGAAAACCATGTTTGTTTCTCGACTTATGGGAACTTGTTGAGAATGGTTATACAATATATGAAGGAGATGGAATTACTGTTGCCCAAATGAAAGAAATGAAAAAAAATAACAAGAAAGATGCAAAAGCATTGTCATATATACAACAAAGGTTGAAAGATACAATCTTCCCTAGCATCATGGGTGCACAAACATCGAGGGAAGCATGGGACTGGGAGTTGCTGCGAAATGAATATGAAGGTTCAAATCAGGTAATTACTCATAAATTGCAAACTCTTCGTCGAGACTTTGAAATGTTGTTGATGAAAAGTTTTGAGACAATACATTATTTTTCTATAAGAGTTACTTCTATTGTTAATTAAGTAAAGTCTCTTGGTGAAAATATGTCTGATCAAAAGATTGTTCAAAAAGTTTTGCGGAGTTGAACTCCAAAGTATAATTTTGTTGTAGCTGCAATTGAGGAATGGAAAGATTTGTCTACTTTATCATTTACTCGATTAATGGGTTAATTGAAAACACATGAGGAAAGATTGAGCAGGATTGTTGAAAATCAAGGATTGTTGAAAATCAAGTTGAACAAGTTTTCCAGTCAAAGATTGACTTGAAGGCAGGTGTAAGCTCACATTCTCGTGGGTGGAAGAATCATTCAAAAGATAAACGTGAAAGTGCTCGAGGAGGAGGAAAGAGTTGAAACCAGACTCAAAAAAATTACAGCAGAGGTAATGGTGACAAAACCTAGAGCAGGAATAGTGGGAAGCACTTTAACAAAGCTAGTGCTCATAAGCACTTCAACGGTTGCAATGGTGAGAAACACAAATCAGGTAATTATGAACTTCTCACCTGTTATAATTGCAATAAGAAAGGTCATATTGAGAAAGATTGTCGGTATAAAAACAAGGATCCAAATATTCCTATTTGCACTATTTGTGAAAAATATGGACATACTCAAGATAATTGTTGGTATAACAAGAAAAATGAAGCAAAGTTTCATGAAGAAAAATGTGATAATAATGAGTCGTCGTTTCTGTGTTGTTTAACTGAAACTGTAAAGCATGTTTGGTATCTTAATAGTGGCTGCAGTAATCACATGTCCAGTGATAAGTCTATCTTTGTTAAAATTGATGAATTCGTAAATTCTTGGGTCAACTTAGGGAATAATGAGCATGTTCAGGTTTATGGAAAAGGAGTAGTCTCCATCGATACCAAGTTTGGTAAAAAACTTATCTCAGATGTAATGTATGTTCCACGGTTGGGTCAAAATCTTGTTAGTGTGGGTCAACTACTTAAGAAAGGATACTACGTTGTTTTTGATGATGATTGCTACATAATTTACAATAAAGAGGATAATAAATTATTAGTCTGTAAAAATGACTGAAAATAATGGGTTTCCCCTTTAATTTTCTAAGCTTAATTGTAATGCATTTAGTGTTATTGATGACTCGTGGCTATGGCACAAAAGATATGGGCATTCGAATTTTGATGGCCTAAGGTTGATGCAAAGAAAGGCAATGATGAATGGGCTGCCTACAGTAACTAAAGATCAGGAAGTATGTGAAGCTTGTGTTTATGGTAAAAAACATCGTGTTGCATTTCAAGTGGGGAAGTCTTGGAGAGCAAAAACACTGTTAATGCTAGTGCATGGTGATTTATGTGGCCCTATGCGTACAACCTCGTTAGCTGAGAACAAGTACTATTTGGTATTTGTAGATTTTTCTCGACTAACGTGGGTTTATTTTATCAAACAGAAATATGAAGCATTTTCAAGATTCCTGGAATTCAAAGCATATGCTGAGAAACAATACAGACATTCTTGGAAAACACTACGAACAGATCGCGGTGGTGAATTCACATATGAGGAGTTCTCCTCTTTTTGTAAAAGTGCAGAATTTCGAAGAGAACTTACTGTAAGTTATACTCCGCAGCAGAATGGGGTTGTCAGACGAAAGAATAGAAGCATAATTGAAGTTGCGAGATGTTTGTTGAAAGAAAGAAGACTACCCAAGAAGTTTTGGATTGAAGTAGTGTCAACTGCAGTGTATTTAATAAATCGTTTTCCTACAAAGGTTGTTTAAGGCAAAACTCCTTATGAAGCTTGGCATAGGAGAGGTCAAATGTGAATCACCTAAAGGTATATGGTTAATTGGTTCTATAGCTTATGCTCACATTCCATATCAAAAAAGAGAGAAATTAGATGATAAAAGTTAAAAATGTATCTTTATTGGTTATAGTGAGGAGACAAAGGGTTATAAACTTTATGATCTTTCTAACGATCAATTACTTGTTAATCGTGGTGTTTTAAATGAAAATGATTATTGGAATTGGGAAAGAGATACTGAAAATTTTTCTGAAGTGTCAAAGGTGATAGGGGAAGAAAAGTCCTTTGAAGAATAACTCTTGATGAAAAGTCTGAGTCGCCACCAAAGAAGTTATGGAGTCTAGCGGACATATATCAATCTTGTGAATTTGCTTTTGCAACATTTGAACCGATTTCATTTGAAGAAGCAAAGGAAAGTGCTGAATGGAAGGATGCAATGAAAGAGGAAATTGATGTCATTGAAAGAAATAGTACATGACACCTAGTCAATCTATTGGACTGAAGTGGATTTACAAGTGCAAATTAAATTATGATAGTACACTTCAAAGGCACAAAACACGATTAGTAGCAAAGGGATATTCACAAATACCTGAAATCGATTATTTTGAAACATTTTCTCCTGTGGCAAGGATTGACACCATCAGGACTGTCCTCGCATTAGCAGCGCAAAGGAAATGGCAAGTTTATCAATTTGAGGTGAAGTCGACATTTCTTAATGGAGAGTTAGAAGAAGACGTATATGTTGAGCAACCGAAAGGCTTTTAAGTCAAAAGGATGGAAAACAAAGTCTACAAATTGCAGAAAGCTCTTTATGGAGTTAAACAAGCTCCTAGAACTTGGTACGGGAAGATTGACAAGAATTTTATCCAGCACAACTTCAAGAAAAGTAAGAGTGAGTCGACCTTGTACATAAAAACTCATGGTACTGATTTCTTGATTGTTTGTCTCTATGTTGATGATATGATATATACTGGTAACTCACAAGATTGATTAAAGAATTTAAGAAAAACATCATGTCTAAGTTAGAGATGACAGATTTGGGCCTACTACATTACTTCTTGGTTATGGAGATTGTTCAGGATTCTTACGGAATTCTCGTGACAAGAAAAATATGTTACTGATCTGTTGAAGAAGTTTAAACTGTAAAGTTGTAATCCTGCAAAAACCCCAATGAACACCAATGAAAAACTGGTGTTAGATGATGGAGCTAAAAGATGTGATTTGAAAGAGTATTATAGTTTGGTCGGAGGATTGATTTATCTCACTCGAAGCCAGATATAATGTTTGCCGTTAGTTTGTTGTTGCGCTTTATGTAGAATCCAAGCAAAGTTCATTATGGTGCAGCAAAGAGAGTTTTGAGATATGTTCGTGGCACGATTATTATGGGATCAGGTATCATAATGTTGATAATTTTAAGTTAATCGCCTATACTGATAGTGATTGGGCAGGTTGCACAGATGATCATAAAAGTACTTCCGAATTTGCTCCGTCTTGGTTATGGAATGATGGGTAACAAATAAGCAACACTCAGTTGCTTTATCAAGTTCAGAAGCTGAATATATAGCTGCTACAAAAGTCGCATGTCAAGTTGTGTGGTTGAGGAGGATATTATTTGATTTAAAGGAGAAGCAAGAGAGGCCAACAACTATATTCTGTGATAACAAGTCCAGCATCGCGATGACTCGAAATCCAATTTTTCATGGAAGAACTAAACATATTGAGCTTCATCATCACTACATCCGAGAGCTTGTAGCAAAAGGTGAAGTAAAACTAGATTTTTGCAGCATGGAGGACCAAATTGCAGATGAGTTCACAAAAGCGTTGACCATAGAAAAGTTCTACAAGTTCAGGAGCATACTTGGAAGTTGTGGTCATTCGAATGAAGGCAAGATATGTTGGATGTTAATTCAAACTCCTCCAGATTTTTTGTTACTAGTTTTTAGTTATTTTTGAATAAAATCCGTCTATCTGAAGGATAGAATTAAATCAATTTAGTTTTTAATTTTGAATCAACCATATCAAGTTTGTTAGACTTATCCTTGATTCTAATGCATATATAAAGGCCATCTTACTGTCATATGTAAGGTACCACAAATAAAATAAAAAGTTCAATTCTTCTCCTTTAAATATTCATTGTTCTGTTTTTCCTTACTGCTGCGTTAACAAAGAAGGCCAACCTCTTAGCAGGGCCAAAATTAAATAGGGGTATAATCATTTATAATTCCCTTGGTCGCAGAAACGAGAGAGCACACGGCACAATGAGAGTGCAGGTAGTACTAAGCTGAAGGCAACCTCACATTCTTTTGTTTGCTCTCTCCGTAAATGATTCAATTTTAAGACCAAAAAGGCAAAAAGGGTGAAAACCCGAGTACACACGAAGAATACACACATGCAATTACTAGGCGGCTCTAGGCAATCTCATAAGATACAAGAACCTGAAACTCGTCAATACAAATTACCATGCAGTGGTTCATGGTCTTGGTAACCAAAAACATCATGCCTGGTATGTTATTTTATTGTTGCATAAATCCTATACATATTCCTCAACATGAACTTTGGTTTCCCCCAACAAATTTTCTTCTTACATGGGCTCCTTGTACACGACAATGGAGAGCCCTATGATGACAAATAGAAGTTAAATTATGAGTCTTGCTATACATTGCGGAAGTTTTCAGATATATCTGAATTGCAAACATCATATCCCAACGGCTAGAGGTAGTATAAAAACAAACCTTGAGAGCATATCCCACCATTTTCGAGAAAGCTGTAATTGTCACATCCTTTCCACTTCTCTCAATCTGTTAAAGTTGAGCAAAAATCAAGACAAATTTACAAATGACTTCTATAAGCATATAATTTGAAAGTAAGCATATGAGGAAAACATCATCAGAAGGTATGGAGGTATTACCTTAGCTTTACCTATGGGGAGGCAAAAACTTGAATCAAGAACTTCTGATGATACAGGAAAAGACTCACCATATCTGAAACCAAAATTTCATTCTAGATGCAATCTATTTTCAGGATAAAATAAACAGAAATATGCATAATTAAAATTGTATTATTATTATAGCTTACTCACAACAACTCATTTTCAAGAAAAACAACAGGATCAGGGTCTCTAATGGCAGCTTTTAGAAGTCCACGAGCATCTTCTGATGAATATGGAGCAAGAACTTTCAACCCAGGGCATGCACCATACCATGCTGCATAACACTATATATAATTCCGAATAAAACATCATCAAAAGATATTGTTGCTGATTTTAGTATGTTAAATATTAGTGACAAAGAATTCAAGCCCTGACCAACAATCATGTTAGATAGCTCAAATGTCCGAGGAACCTGTTGAACCCAAAAAAAAAAAGAAAAAAAAAAGTAGACATTGAGAAAGAAGTAAAGAATCTAGTCATTTTCACTTTTTAGCAAGGATGACATGGAGCCGAATGATCAAGAATGAGTCGCCAATAATTGAAAGCATACTCGTTTTTTTTTTGCTAATCAAATTCCAGAATAAGCAAGCTTATTTCTCTATTGACCAGTTACCATTGACATGCTGAAACCTTCCAGCAACATCAGCTGACAAGTTTCCAGTTTTGACACTTGCAAATCTTGCTAAATAAAAACATTGGACACATAAAATTTATTTTCCATATTTAAAGTGACATACCTGGGAATGTTGGGCACCCACACCAGCAGCAGCACCATTTGGTCCTCTAAAAACAATTGGCACATTAATTTGGCCAGCAGACATATAGTTTGATTTTGCAGCAGAATTAATGATGTGATCAATTGCCTGAGAATGTATAAAAGTTCAAAAAGCAGATCGCCAAAGCACATTCATAGACAAGCAATTCAACAATGACATGCAACAAATCATCCACTCACTTATATGCTATTCAAAACATTGCATTAAAACAAGATGACAGTATAGTAATTGAATATTTAACAAATATTCAGTGGCTTTAGATATATATATATATATATATATATATATATATAGAGAGAGAGAGAGAGCGTATTTCAGTCATTAAAGATGATGTGCTAAATGTATGGGCAAGTAAAAATTTATAATGCCGGCTCAAATTTACAAAATTATTGAGGCATAAACACTTCAGCTGCTTATGATGATTCAAATACAAGCATGACATAACTGACATAAATTTAAAAGCTTATATAGAATACATGAGTGGACATGGGAATATTTCCTTATTATTCACTGAATGTTGTCATCAACTACAAGTGACAGTTATATATGTATATAGTAACTTCTCCTTGTGATACATTAACATGTAGCACTGGCTTTGTATGACAAATTCTGGCCTATCATGCCAAGTTGGTATTCACTAGCGTGCATATGAGACATACATGATGCCTCGATTTATGAAAACTTCATAAATCAGACACCTAGTTGCTCACGAGGGGATGATGCGGAAGCAACAAGCTAACAGAAGACACAAATAACAACACATTAAATACAGTTTTGAGAGTTGCTATTTGTTCGTATGATAAAAAATTCAATGTTCTAAAAGGCGCTAGGCGGGAGGCCGAGTGGGCCTAGGCGGGATTTTTTATTTTAAGCCAATTTTAATATTTTATCTTACATTTATTCAAACAAAACAATAATATAAAGCAAAACAATCTATAATAAAGATAATAAAGGCATTTGCTTAAAGTTCAAACACATATCCATATTACTAATGTCAAAAGTCAAACACAAACATGCAATTGTTCAAAGTTAAAACATATTTTTAACGTATTAATTTTATTCATAAATAAGATAGCTATTAAATAATAAAATTTAAAATTTCAAGAATTTAATTCAATATTAAAACTTAAAAAACTAAACATAAATTAAAGAATTATATTGAATTAAACTAAATATTACAAATGTATCATCATTTATATAATTTGAAGTTGGTACAAGTTCAAAAAATTACAACTATAATAAAATTATCCATTTTGACTTGATATTGTTCACTTCTTGTTGTGATTTGATATATTACAACCTGTATTATGAATATGGTAAATCATTAGAAAAATAAATATATCAAAATCTGATTTGGGTAGTTATTAAAATAAAAAAAACTCTACGCCTAGGCCCCGCCTAATTTTTTGGAGAATTTTTTTGCTGCCTTGGGCCTAGGTGAGGCGCCAGGGGTGGCCTAGTGCCTATGCAGGGCACCAGGGGGGCCTAGCGCCTAGGCGGGGCGCCAAGGGGGGGCCTAGCGCCTAGGCAGGGCCTAGGCGGGAATTTTTAGAACACTGAAAAAATTTATGACTCTAAATACAACATGGTTAGGCATCTCATAGTGAGTGGTTAAAATTTCAAATTATGATGTTCGGACGATTCAAAAGATTTCATGGTTGTTTCCTCGAGAGCAAATATCTATCCAAAAGAGACTTTCACTTGCAGAAAAGAGAGTCCTGCTGTCAAAGAAGTTAAGAAGGTGTTTTTAAGACATGTTCAACTACCTCAAATAGGAAAGTTTAATGGTTGGCATGTCACACAGGAAAACTATGATCATTACAGCAACATAGCTGTTAGCAATGACAATGCATCTATATAACTGGGTAAGCATTATCCACCACCATTACAGCTCAGTGATTAGTTAGTAACTTAGTATCAGATGCAGCTGCATAGCTAGAAAAGTGACCTATATAGGCACCTACCTTCAGAACAATTCTCCACTCTGTGTATTTAGGTGATTATTCCACTTTTAATCAAGCATTATGGTTTCAACAGGTTGTTACTTGTTACACGTCTTGTATACACATCCTTTTCAAAGGTGTTCATTGCTTCTACCTCCCCTAATTGGCGATATCAACCTATATGTTGAAGCGATGGAAAAGAAAGAATATATTTTACGTATCCGCCTAAAAGGATCCATCTCTCTTAATGACTCTTCTTAGGGAGTGGGAAAAAGGTGGAACTGTCGCTTGGATGGATCTGTCTTCCCCCAGTTAAGTCAGCTATAGGGTCTATGTGTAGCTTTGATCGCAAAACGGTTCCTTATTAGCCTCCCCGACCTGACATCAAACCTTTATTTAGTATAGTTCGCATATACTCAAAAGTCAAAGATCAGAAAAATAAATCATGAATAACAAAAATAAAAGCTACAACAACCAAGTCACAATAAATATGTATGCGTGTGTGTGTGTATATATATATATATATATATATACACACACACACACACGGTGGCGATCCACATAAGGGCATGGGGAAGGGCGGGGGTGGGGAGGGCAACTGCCCCCTCTTGATTTTTGTATTTTTTTGCTAGGTTAGGGGGGTATCAAAGTAAAGAGATTATATTTTAAGAAAAATGATATTTTCAAAAAATATAAGTTTTAAAGAATGATTTTGTAGTTTTTTTATAAAAAAAAAATTATATTTGGTGAATTTTATTATTCCCTTTCTCTCACAATAAAAGAGTCTCATTTGTCTTTTTTTTTTTTGTTTCACAAAAACAAGTCATCTTTTTATTGATAATAGTATAAAAATGATACAGTATCCTAAAAAATTTCATTACATGTCACCGCTATGAAACTACTAATTAACAATTCATGAAGTTTAGTGGAAAATATGAAATAAAAAGCACATCATTAGTATTTGCAAATATTATAAATGAGACTTTTTATATAACGAAGAGAATAATTTATATATATATTTTTTAATTTAAAAGTGCCCACTCTTGATGAAAATCCTGCGTCCGCCCCTGTATATATGTGTGTGAGATAAAAATTGGTTCTTTATATGTAAAAGTATGTTACATTTTCAGGTAAATTATATGAAAGTATGAAGTATCCTACCTGTATTAAAGACTCTAAATTCTCTAAACGGTCTTTTTCTTTTTGTTAGCTTCAAATAAAATAACAAGAAAGGTACAAAAGAAATCTCCAATTCAAACTATCATTTCTTGTCTTTTACAAATAACTATGAAATTGTAAATGTTAGAGGAAAGATGTTATTTCGCATCGCATGTGAGCAGGCCAAACATATGTTTGAAACCAAATGTTGACCCAAAATTTAAGTAGATAGGTTTTTTTTTTATGTGAATCTATTACCTCACACATTGGTCCTAACATTAAATTAAGGCACTAAAAAAAACCAATTGAGGATAAGTTTTAGCCCTTAACGGATCATTTAGTGCCAAGGGAGAAGTGTGTGCATACATTATGTTGAGGCTTCATATGATGCACTTGTAATAGGTGCGTGATATTTCGTCCAACACTTGTTGGTTTGCATTAGCACAATGTTAGCGAAGGGTTAAAAACATCATTATGAATCGTCAAACACAACAAAGGCACGCACATCCACGCAGTTTGAACACGCGGGTAATTTAAGCAGTTAAATATCTCAAGTCTAGTGGCATGGTGAACATGTGTGGAATATCATGGACAAGTGTTGGCACTTGGGGAGATTTTGTTTATAATTATAATTATTGTACAAGTTACGTTCTGGCAGAAGTAGCTATAATAATTCTAAGTAGTAGCTATTATAATTTTGAGGAGCAGTTATTAGCAGTTTTACTTTAAATACTTGTATTATCAGTTTCCAGGACAATGTATGGATTATAGTATTTTTAGATATTTTTCCTTCGCCAAAAATGACAAATACTCCAATATAGTTGTCACCTTTTCAGCATTTAACCACTAAACTTTAAAAATATGCAATCAACACATTAAACTAGATAAAATTTAAGGATCACATCATTCTGTTAAATTATATGAAAGTCCGTTTATTTATTAACTATGTGGCATTTTAAAAAGAAATAAGAAATCTAAAAATGTGACGTGGAAAAATTTGATATTCTTTTTCCTTTCCTTTTGTTATTCTCTTCCCCTCTTCATCTTTCTACCTAATCCCTCGTTGAATCTATCTATGTTCTGAACATGTATCACTACAATATCTCTAAAATAGTCGATACCTCAGTCAAATTCCATAGCTAACGCCTTTCATTTACCCGGCCTCCGGTCAAAACTGAAATCAAACGAACCACCCATCTTCCACAAATTTATGTAATTATAGATCTCAAACTAAAAAAATCACAACTTTTTTCATTATATATAAATTCCGACTCTCCACAATCTCCATTGCGGATCCAAAGTAAACCAAAGTCTATCACAATATATTTTTTGTTTCTCTCTCTATATATATACATAAATATTTGTATGTATATATTAATATATTTCTCTGTCTTCACCCATTTGCATTCCAAGGACCCTATTGGAACCTCTAAAGAAATAAGCTTTGAGATTTGTGTTGTTTAAATCAAGTAGCTTGATCTGTTTTCAGCTAGTTAATCTCGGGTAATGCTTTCTAAGTCACTGTACTTTATGTCAACTTACAAATGGGTCACTGAACTTTTTTTTCTTACAGTCAACTCACTGTACTCGACTTTTCTAACACAGTTAAAAAAACCGTTAAGTCAGGTTGACTTTAACGGAAAAGGACAACTAAGCTACTGAGTTGTCCAAAAAAAAAGCTGATGTGGGTCCTTGTGTGACGTGGCAGTGATTATGTGAATTTGGAGAAAAAATTTTATGAAAAAAATATTTTAACGTATAATATAAATTTAAAAAGTGTGCCAAAAAAACAAGAAAATAAATAAAAAATATATTTAATTATTTTTGTAATTAATATCAAATAAAATTTTATTTATAATTAAGCCATTTTTAAACTAAAAATCCAAAAATATGCTAATTAAAATTAAGGGGAATGTGAAATATATTTAGGGGGAAATGAAAGAAAATTATAATAAAACCAGCTTTTTATTAATAAATTGTTTTTATTAATAAACTGTTGTTATTGATAAAAAGCAGTTTTTATTAATAAACTATTTTTGTTATTTTTATTAAAAAGAGCACAATTTTTTTTTCATGGTCTTTTTAAAAAATTGATTATTTCTTAAATTTGATTAAATTAAATTATAAAATTTAAATTTTGTATAATTTTAAATAAAAATTATTTGATAAAATTAAAATTACAATAAAAATTAATTGATAAAATTAAAATAAAATTATTTGATAAAAATTATTTGCATATAAAAGTACAAAATTATTTATCCGAGTTAGAAAAGAAAAAAATTATCACCAAATTGACTCAATTATAATTTTAATGTCCGAATTTGAAAAGATTTTAATTTTATAATTTTTATAATTTCCTCAATTATATTTGTTATTAATTATATAAAAAACATTTTCTATTAATTACAAAAATAACTAAATAACTCTTTTTATTTTTTAATTTTGACCATGTATTTTTTTAAAGGAGAAAATCAAAGTTTATTTTTTTTTTTCAATTCTCACGTGGCTGTCAAATGGACGAAATTCACATGGGATTGACCAATTCAATAAATGTTTTTTTTTTCTTTTTTTTCCTTTTTGCCACATTAATATATATGAACTTCAATTTAACGTCCGTTTACTTAATTTAACATAATTGTGCAATTGTATATTTTTAATTAGTACAATGACCTAATTACATATTTTTAGAGTTTAGTGGTCAAATGTTGAAAAGGTTAACTACAATGGGATATTTGTCATTTTTGCCTTCTTCCTTCTAATGAATTATTTGAAATTCTCTCTCTAATTTCCTGTCTGGTCTACTTTTCTTTCTCTAAATGCTCTATTATTCTCTAAATCTTCTCTTTATTTTCACTACTACCTGTTCTTCTCTACTTGATCAATTAAATTTAGTTATATGAAATAGATCACAATTTAAATTGTGACAAGTTGGTATTAGAGCAGGTAGTACCTTTATGTAAGGCTGTAAAATGAGTAAACAGTTCGGACTCGATTCATACTGACTCGACTAAAAGTTCGATTCGAGCTTGACTCGAAATATAAATGAGTCAAATATAAGCAAATTTTAAAGTTCGATAAATTGCTCAAACCTCCTCAAATTGCAATTTTCTATTAATACTCGAATCATATTCGTTCGAAAAGTTCAAACTGCTCGGGCTCGATTCGAGATCGTGCTCGACTCGGTAGTTAAATGAGCCTCAATCAAACCTTATTTTATACTCGATAAATTTTATGAACCAAATCAGAGCAACTTAATACTCGGCTCGACTCGGTTCATTTACACCCTTACCTTTATGCGGCTTGTATCATGCTCTTATTTTTCTCAAACGATTTTGTGTGTTATAGACTTCATTCTATTCATTTTTGTTCCAACTCCTATAATCAAATTCTATTAACAAGTAAATTCAATGGGAGGAAGACAAAGAAGAAATGAAGATTTATGTTAGTGCTTGATGGCTAATCAATCTAAAAGGGTTGCTGAAATTGTTGCTCCAATGAACGAGCTAATCTTATACAAAGAAGAATATGCAGCATTTACCAAAAACTATGATAGTTCTCTTGTTAACAGGCTATTACGAGAAGCACCAAGCAAGCAGGCCTATTGTAGTACAAGTTTATGTAAAAGTTCTTCACTTGAGTCATGGGATGAACAAGGTTTTAACCTTCTGGTTTGACCCAGGTGGAGCGGTTACTTGGGAAGGTGATCATAACAAAATTTACTAACTATTTTTCATATTTCGATTTAAATCCACGATGACATGGATTGCTTGGATCGGAGGGTCAAAATTGTAATTATTGTACAAGTTACTTTTTGGCAAAAGTAGTTATTATAATTCTAAGTAGTAGTTATTATAATTATGAGTAGTAGTTATTAGCATAGTTGTCACGGCGCCACGGCAAGTCATGGCGGTAGCCGACTGCCTGAACGCCACGCCTAGGCGACAAAGCGACCGCCATGGCGTCAATATGGCGACAAGTCGTTTACAATGTGCAATTTATATATTATTTATTTTACTTAACGAGTATATTGGCAATAAAATTTCATATACATTAAAGCTCAAAACATAACACTATGAAATAACATTAAATGCATAATTATGTAAATACTTAGCAATAACAATCCAAAAACAAAACACTTGATATTAAAAATTAGTAAAAAAAAATGAAGAATTCAACAAACACCACATTGAAAATAAAGTTGCAACCATCACAAATATGTAGTCTGATAAAGATGTGTCGAATCTGATTACTGATAAACTTTTTAGGGTTTTATTTCCTTTCTCCCTGGTTTTTAATTGATGGGTCATGGGTTAATGGATCAGAACTATAAAATACTTTGATTGGGCCAGAGCTGCCAAGGCGTCCGCCTTAGCAGCTCCACCACAAGACGCCCATCGCCATATCAGTTTTTCATATTATAAATACTTGTACTACCAGTTTGCAGGACATAATGTATGGATTATTGTATTTTTAGATATTTTTCCTTCTAATGAATTCTCTGAAGTTCTTTCTTAAGCCTCTTTGTTTCACTTTTCTTTCTCTAAATGTCCATTTTTCTCTAATTCTTTTCCTCATTCTCACTGCTTCCTATTCTTCTCTACTTAATCAATTAAATTCAGTTATATAATACAGATCACAATTTTAAATAGTGAGATTTCGTACGAGCACGATTGAGCAAGATAAGGCAACTTAGTATGGGCTTTTGAGGGAAAACAAAGCAGAATGGCTCAACAAGTATATGATTGGCTGGATGGTTTAGACAAGGAGTTATTAGAGGTTGACTTCATTTGATTCGAAGTGAGGTTAAATATTTTTTTATCTCACTATACTTTAGGTTAACTTACAAACGTCTAACTATACTTTTGTTCTTACTGTCAACTAATTCAACTTTAATTTACTTTAAAAAAATTAAAACTCCGTCTCGAGCGCTAATTTTTTAACGGCAAATTGTCATGGCAATTCCACATGTCCAAGAAATTCTAGTTGTAAGCTTCTTTTTGACATGTAAGATAATACCACTGAATAAAGACCAACCCATAACCCATGTACCTGACCCAACATTGCAATAGTTATATGCAAAATAACAAATCTGAATTAAAAGGGGACAAATCTCAAATTCCTAAATTCAACTTCTATATTCACTGATTCTACCCTAGAGTTTAAATTTATGAACAACACATTTTAGGAAAAAACTTGCAGATGGCACTCCAACAATTTAAAACAACTACGACCCATCTGACCACAAATCAAACCCAATAGACATTTGAATCAATTTGGAGTTGCTCATCGGCGCTAGTCGGAAACAATTTGGGGGATATTCTGACAACTTCTCAAGGACTTTTTCATTTTGAAACGTCAGATTTAATCTAGGTGTGCTGTTGATGCCGCCATGGTATGGCCTATCACTGCCGTTCCATTCAAATTATTGATGTTGCAATTTTGAAGGAAGTGGTGTTGAGTGAGAGGTGAGAGAATTTGAGGATGAGGGAGAATTGGGTTTGGTCTGAAAGAATCTAGATGGTGATAGAAAATTATGAAGGGAGAAGGACATGGAGGATTCGCATTTTTGAATCTTCTATGATTTTTGCTAAACTTTTGGTAACCTAGATTTCCACCATTTCCATGTTCAGTAAGTTTCTGTAATAGCATCTCTAAAAGTCTCAAATTCAATAGCCTCTAAATCTTGAATCTTAACCCCGATTTCCTCCATTTCCATGTATCTTTCCCTTCCTTGACTACTTTGAGCAAAGAAACACCTTGGGTTGTTTCAAGAAGGCATTCTAGGTCTTTTCTTGCCATTAATGAGGGTTTGGAGAGTTGAGGAAGAAAGTGAAAAGTGCACGGTTTATCCATGTTTAGTAAGTTTCTATAATAGCATATCTAAAAGTCTCTAATTCAATAGCCTCTAAATCTTGAATCTTAACCCTGATTTCCTCCATTTCCATGTATCTTTCCCTTCCTTGAATTCTTCGAGTAAAGAAACACCTTGGGTTGTTTCAAGAAGCCATTCTAGGTCTTTTGATCTTTTCTTGCCATGAATGAGGGTTTTGGAGAGTTGAGGAAAGTGAAAAGTGAAAGGTTTATCTTAATTAATTTTGTGTATTGATTGTATTTTTATAATTTCCTCCTATTTGACCATAAATTTCTATATTTTACTTATGTTTTGAAATGTCATTTCATTTTCCTCAAAAAAAAGTTTTATTTATCATTTTTTTCAAAAAAAAAATCTTATATTTATTTGCTAATTTTCTGGTAAGATTTTATATATATATATATATATATATATAAAAATTTCTTTTCATTTTTCTCTTAATTTCCTTTCATTTTCACTAAAGTGTGGCCATATCATACATTTGAGTTCCATGTCTCTCTCTTATGTGGAATTACATGTGGCAAATCGTTTAAAATCAATATGATTTAATGGATTTTGTGACGTATTGCAAGAAAATAAAAGTTCAGTTAGTTGCTGGAAAAAAAAAGTATAGCTAGTCGTTTGTAAGTTGGACTTAAAGTACAGTGATAAAAAAACATTTAACCCATTCAGATTGTTATGTTGTTGGACATGTCTGAGATACAAGGAAACTAAATGTGCAGTTACATTATCAAAAGATATGGCAATTATGCACAATAATGCTTCTTTATTGTTGATTGGTTAGAAATTTAACAGTTCGGGATGTCTATTGCAAACCTTTCAGGCTATGCTAGAGCACTAATTCTGCAAGCCATAATCAGATTTTATTCCTTGTACTAGAAAGAAAATAAAGGTAGGTTTTTTAGAACGTAAATCATGGGACTTTGTTTGTATTGCTTGTTTTACTAGTGTGTGCAATTGTGTGATGACGTATATGCAAACTTAGGCCGTCATGGGCAAAACTTTTGGTCTCAAAAATTAGCACCGTGACAACAAGCAGCACGAGACCATGTTAGTAACTTAATTGCACCATCTGGGAGATAGAATTTGCGAACTTTTATGCTTCAATTATTTCAGCTATCAATTTTTTTTATCCTTGACAACTTTCTAGCACATTTCAATGTTGTCAAACAAAGAAATAGTGCCTTATTTAGCCAAAAAGGAAAGGGAAAAAAACACAATCAGGAGAGTAAAAGAAACATTATTTCGAAAAATACATACAAAATGTGATGCAAGTGTGTAACTAACCTGCATAGAGAAATTAAACGTCATAAACTCTATAACTGGCTTAAGACCATAATAAGCAGCACCAACTCCAATCCCAGTAAAGCCTGCCTGTACAAATATAACAAATACATCTGCTGATACCAAATAAAGATATATTTTAATGATAAGACAAACAAACTGAAGAAAAAATTAATCAGATAATCACTCAGTTGTTTGCTAAATTAAACACAAAAAAACATAAGTCGCAATAAAATGGTCAATTTGAAGAAATGGGACCTCTGTGATTGGGGTATCAACAACTCTCTCAGGTCCAAACTTCTCCAATAATCCTTTTGAAATCTGTATAAGTGAGTTGTTAAAAAAATAAAATTTTGAAATGTCAGATGACCAAATATCAAATATGTCCTTCAGTTAGCCATACACATAGGCAAACCTAACCTTGTATGCACCTTGGTATTCCCCAACCTGCATTGAAAAGGGAGAAACAAATAGAGGAATCAGAGAATGAATTTAGACAAACAATTTTGAAGGACTTAACTTTACCTCTTCACCCATTATGAAGACTCTAGGATCTGCAGACATTTCCTCATCAAGGGCAGAGTTTAGAGCATCTCTCACAGTTATCTGCAAGGTTTTAAAATTTCATTTGACAAAGTATTTCATCTTTAAATTTTAAATTTGTAGAGAGCATGTTTTCTAGAAGGGGACATAAATGCAGATGAAAAGGTGTAATAGCAGAAGGTGAAGTGGAACAAGTATGGCATGATCATAAATGGTAAGGGGGAAAAACACCTCTTTGGCTGCAGAAGAGTATGTCCTCAACACCGATATTGCAGGACTCTTGATGATCTGGAAATGAAGGGGGTATAGCATAAGAAATAAAAAGGGAGACATTTACGCTATGTTTCTGAGTTTTAAAATGGACAGAAAAGAAAAGAAATGGTCGAAAAATTTAAGTTTTCTTTCTCATTCCTATGTTTCTGAGTTTTTTAATAAACGGAAAAGAAAAGAAATGGATTGAAAACTGGCCACTTTTCTTGCCAACGTTTTCCATTCAAAATTGGCCTGATTTGGACAGAAAAGAAATTAGAATAAGTAATATTTTTATAATTCCCATATTATCCCCAACTTTCAATGTAATAAATTTTAAATTACAACTAATGTCCCCAATTTATTTTTATCTACTAAACTTAATGTACAATACTGACAAGAAAGGGAAACTAATTTTTTTTTGGGTCACGGATATTATATGGTCCCATATTTATTTAAGGCCTCCAATTCCATCATTCTCCATTGATGCAGAAATAAACAAGCAAAATAAGTTCAATATTTGTTTCTGAACTAAAGGTATTTTTTATTTTATTTTAAATATATCTAGAAAAGAAAGAGATTACATTTTTACAAATACATATTAAACTTTTATATGCTTGTATGAATAGAATAAAGTGATAAAAAAAATTAAAAGAATTGTAGAAGAATATATCGCAAATTCAATTAAAAGTTTTATTAAAAAGTAAGTAAAAAGGAGAGGAAATGTATTTAGATATTTGTATTTGAATATAAATTTTTCTTTGATTAAATTTGCATATTGTTATTCATGGTTTAATAGTTATAATTAATAGAAGTGTAAATTTATAAGTGATATTTTTCTTTTCTTTTCTTTTCATTGGAACTCAAGAAAATAAAATTTTTAAATTTTCTATTTTTTTCTATTAAAAACTCACAAACAACACAAATAAAAACTTCAAGTTTTTTATTCTTTTCTTTTTCTAATTTAAGTTTTCTATTTTTTTTTTGTCCAAAACGCAGAAACAGAGTGTTCAGACAAACAAATAAAAAAACAGAACAATCTCCGAGAGTAGTAAAATGAGTACTACCAGAGAAGGAAAACCTCCAGCTCCAGTGCCAACTCTTTGCCTTATAAACCCCCACATGTTGTCTGTTTCTCAGCCACAATTGGACTGGAGTAGAAAAAATATATAATCTGAGAGTCACAAACTTTTAACTAGGATGTACAGATCAAAGAGCTATTTAGTTAGTGCACGAAATTTTTTAAAAAAATGAACCTGCCAGGTTATAGTTATTATGATTATATCTCTGGTATTTCGATTTAGCAAGGATTTTTGCAATTAATAAGGAGCGATTGAAGATATGGATGAATAGTGAATAAATAAGATAAGAAAGAGAGAGAGAGATGAGTGACATTGAAAACCTAATTAGCAGAAAAGCAAATAAGTAGGTTTTGAATAGTTACCTGGTGGAATGAATTTGATTACCGGCGAGACGTCAGTAGGTGTGATGTGAGGAGGAGGAGGAGCTTTGATTGATTCTCTCTCTCTCCCTCTATATATATATATATATATAGATTATAGATATATATATTAGAACAGAATAGATGCGGGAGGGGACGAATGTCGAGAAAACTGGAAAGAGCTAAGCTAGCTAGAACTGTACAGCGCTCCACCTATGATGTCACACCACATCGTAATCCTTTAGTTGGTGACTTGTTGATTCGTGAAATAACCGGCAAATAAAATATTCAACCCTTATTTGTTTAAAGGGATATTATTCAACTTAAGTGGGTTGTATTCGATTAAATATATCTGTAAATAATAAATAGATATAAAAAAGAATACATGCGTATTTGTATTTCTTTAATGCCTTGAGAGATTAGCCTAGTTGTTAAAGAGTTTTATTTTCCTCAAAAGAATTATTCTGAATGCAACAGGCTTGATGCGGAGGGTCGTCTGTAAAATTGTTCGATTTTAGTTACGATTGTCATTTTTAAACTATTAAATCATTATTAATTTCTTAAAATTAATTTAATCTGACTAAAAGACAATTTGCACCCCAAATTTTATACCATTGTTAACTTTTGCACCCCAAACCAAAAAAGATGTCTAAGTACACCTCAAACTTCATTATATCGTATTGCACTTTTTTCACTTAACCCATGGTCAAAAAGTGACCTATTAAATTTACAGAATACAGATCAAAAGTGCAAATTATCTTTTAGTCTTAAAATTGGCAAAAATAATTAATTTTAAATAAAATAAAATAATTTTAAAATAATTAATTTTTAATAAAATAGTTAGTTTTAAAAATAAAATAATTAATTTAAAATAAAATAATTAAAATAATAATATTTAAAATAAATATTCGTAATTAATGATTAATAATTAATCATTAACTTGTAACATGATTATTTTATTTTATTTTTAAAATTAATTATTAATCATTCCGGTTAAAAAAATCATTAACTTCTAAAAAAATTATTTTTGCCACATAAAAAAAAATGTTTTTGTTTTTAAAAACAAAATTTTTAAAAATAGAATTTTTCAAAAACAGAATTTTGTAAAAACAGATTTTTTTTAAAACAAAAACAGAATTTTGTAAAAACAGATTTTTTTTAAAACAAAAACAGAATTTTGTAAAAAACAGAATTTTTTTTACAAGTTAAAAACAAAATTTCGTTTTTGAAAGATTCTGTTTTTAAAAAATAAAAAAATTGTTTATTTGTCCACAAATTAATATAATGAGAAATTTAAATTACGATTAACGTGGAAAATGATAAGATAAAATCAGTAGAGTGAATCATTTTAATTCTCAAATATTTCATGTATGCATAATGTATTTACTATTCACATATATTTGTCAGACATGTATTAAGACTCTTTAATTTTTCATGTTATTATTTGTGAATGATAATGACATTTTTTACTTAAAATTAAATATCAAGACTAAAACTTATAATTAATTATTTTAAAATAAAAACAATTATGTGTAAAGTCTATCAACTCAAAAAAACCGCTAAACGAGAAATAAAGATAAAAATAAAGTAAAGTTAAACTATATTAATTAAGCTAATGACTTTAATATTTAATATGAGAAATAAAATTAGAAATTATTACGAGTAACAAAAATTTTAAAAATAGAATTTTTCAAAAAGCAGATTTTTGTAAAAGCATTATTTTTAAACAAATTTTTTAATGTAATTTTATTTTATTTTATTTTTACAAAATTTTTAAAACATAATTTTGTAAAAAGCGAGAATTTTTTTACAAGTTAAATAAAATTGCTTTTAAAAAAAATCTATTTTAAAAATTTTGTTTTTACAAAATTTTGTTTTTAAAAACAAAAACATAATTTTTTTTTATGTGGCAAAAATGATTTTTTTACAAGTTAATGATTTTTTTAACCGGGATGATTAATAATTAATTTTAAAATAAAAATAAAATAATCATTTTACAAGTTAATGATTAATTATTAATCATTAATTCTAAATATTATTTTAATTTTATTACTTTAATTATTTTATTTTAAATTAATTATTTTATTTTATTTTAAAACTAATTATTTTATTTAAAATTAATTATTTTAAAATTATTTTATTTTATTTAAAATTAATTATTTTTTGCCAATTTTAAGACTAAAATACAATTTGCACCCTAAACTTGTGTTCTGACCTTTTACTTCATTACTTTTAATGGGTTAAGTGAAGAAAGTGTGCGTTTTGTTACGTATAATGAAGTTTGAGATATACTTAGACACCTTTTTCGGTTTGAGGTGCAAAAGTCAACAATGGTATAAAATTTGGGATGCAAATTATCTTTTAGTCATTTAATCTTATTTTTTTTAATGTTGAATAGTGTAAATTATCAAAAAAGTACCATCAATATAATATTTATTATTTTGTAAGTATTGATAAATTTTTATTAATTTTGAGTTTAAAATATTTCAAATTAACTTTTAAAAATCAATAATTATCTTAATAATTTGGAACGAGGAGAAGTACTTTATTTTAAATATAGGATTAATTCTTGACTTTTTTTAGGTTAGTTTGATATTATTTTTATTTCAAAATTATAATTTATTTAATTTTAAAATAATTCAGCTTTACAATGTTGTAAATAAAACGTCTAAAAATCTTGCTAAGTATAAAAAAAATTGTTTTCAAATTTTAAATGTATCACATTAATTCAACTTTAATAAATTAAAATTTAGTTCGTATAAGTATTTTTTATGTTTTAAATACTACTAGTGTTTGATTGCATCTTAACAATTCACCTCTTAATGTCTCTTAAGAACTCACATATTTGTATTAAGAGATAATTTGAATATATAATTAAGATATAAATATGAGTTTAAAGTATTTAGAGGATCTCTTAATACAAAAATACAAGTTGTTTAAATGCATGCATTAAGATGAAATCAAACACTAAGTCTTTGTATTTTTTTTTATAACTAATAGAAAAATCGTCTATTGACGAAGAGTGAAGGAGGCAAGATGAGGGCCAGGGTTGTGCGTTTTGGTTGACGGAAATTGATAGACACATAATTTATATATTTTATTATTTATCATTTTATCATTTTGATTATATTAGTTTATTAAATTAATATATTTTATTTTATTTTGTAAGATTTAATATTTTGTTGCAATAGAATCAAAATCTTAGTGATTAATCAATATCTAATACTTGTATTCATGGAATGAAAAAGACAAGAACAATCCTTGAACAAGAAGGAAGGAGGTGGAATAATATTAGATTTATCATGTTTATATTGGTAAATAAGGAAAATATAATTATTCCAACTTTTAAAGATAGAAAAAGACTTTTAGGATATTACCATGTAGAGATTTAAGTCAATAAGTAAAGAAGATAATAAAAGGGAATAAAAAATATCAAGTTCAATTAAGAGTGTTAATCGAGCAGAGTAGCTCGATACTCGACTCGAGATTGGTTCGAAAATATGATCAAAAACTCGAATTCGAAGTTGATTCGAGTCGAATATTATCCATACTCGTTTTCTGTTTAATGATACACGAGTCGAATTTGAGTATACCAGTATTTGCTCAGATTAGGGTTCGAGTATTTCATTTTTTTCTCGAACCATACTCGATACCTGCTCGATGGATCATATTCAAATACTGGCCTGATTCATACTAATAAGCTAAATATGTAATATTTGTATCAATCTTTATAATTTATAAAATGTAGTATTAAATTGTATAAGCTTGTACTTGAATAAATCAGTGAATTGATTGTCAATTCGTATTACATTCTTTGTAATATTTTTACATAAATAAAAGTAAAAGACTTTTATATATAAACATTAGTTCAATAATCAATTTAGTATGTAGTGGTTCAGGCAAAATGGTTCATATTCGAAACTCGATTTGAAGGCTCGTGAGTAACTCGTTTTGTAAACGAGTCGAGTACTTACGAGCCGAGTAGGTCCGAGTAATGATCCGAGTCGAATCTGGCGCAAAATTAGAAATTCCTTATTGAATCCGAGGTCAATTTTTCCGAGCCAAGCCAAATATGAGCATTAGAATGTTCGTTGAGATTCGACTCATTTTCACTCCTAAGTTCAATGAATCTAAATTAGAGCACAAATGTATTTTCATATTAATTTTGGTTAGGAGTAGGAGTAAATTAAATTACTTCTTCATTGTACGTTTGTTGGAGAATCGTGAATAAATAGAGTTTTCTTACTTATTTTTAATCTTCTATTTTTTTTCTTTATTTTAATCAGTTTATTTATTTTCATGTTTAGTTATTTTCTTATATAGGATGAAGATGAAATTAAATAATTATTTATGATAATATTTTGCATTTCTTCTATTATTTATTCTTTTATGCTTAATTGATTTCGCATTCATATTTCGTTATTAAAATACCTTTGTTTTGTAGTTTTTATTTGATTTTAAATTAATTAAGAGATTTTGATTTATTATTGTTAAGATATGAGTTTGTCATAATTCATATTTGCTCAAAAATATTTTGATGGGTAATAGTTATTCCTTAAATTTTCAGAGTCTATGTTTGCTCACGTTAATTGTAAAATTACTAAGGGATTGAAGATCAAAACCATAGTAAAGTTATAAAAATATAAGAGATTGAATTACTTATTAGTTATTATGTTTATTGTTTAATGAATTCGGATTCCTAAATTGTTTTCTTATAATTAGTTAGTTTAATTGTAGTTAATCAATCCTCAATCTTTATTTATAATTCGTCTAAAATTGATATTAAGTATGTATTAAAAGTAATCTAGTCTCTATAGGTTCGATCTGTACTTGTCAATTATTCAATTTTAACACTGTGCACTTGCAGCTACATAGTTTTATCACATCAAGTTTTTGGCGTCGTTGTCGGGGACTAAACTTAATTTTATATTCCTTAACTTTATTTATTCAAATTAGTTTTTTTATTTTTATTTTTAGGATGATCAACAATGCGAAAATACAATATTATTGTTGCGTTTCTCCTCGTATTTTGTATCTTAACTCAAAAAAATAGTAATTTAGTTTAGTTTTTATTGTTAGTTAGAAAACTAATTGTCGCATTCACGCATTCGCTCATGTAGAGCACATCATGTTTAAATTTTTATTTTATTTATTTATTTATTGTCAAATATAAACTGTAGTGGTTGTTGGAGGTTTAAGGTATGCCAAATTTCTCTCTTTCGTAGTTCACATAGTTTTAGGATATTTTATTTGTTTACAGTTTTTTATTTCATTTAAGCATTCTTATTTGTAATTTAACTTAAGGGCAAAACCTGTAACAAGATAAGGTGGAGATTTCATCACCCTTCTTTGGCCCACAACCCACCCATTCATTTTACATAAAATTGACTTAATAAAATCAAGTAAACGTTGGCCCCTACTGTAAGACCCTAACTTATTATAAATAAAATTGAATTTTCTTATTCATTATTCTAAATTAATAAGGTGTTACTTTGATAAAATGCTTTAGTTATGGGTGAAATGTGCAAATTTTACAAAATAAGCAAGTGGTTATAAAATATTCCTTTTGTTAGAGAATATTCGTTTGGTCGTGGAATATTCTTTTTGTGGGAATATCCGCATGACGGCCTTGATCAATTGTGGGCCCCATAATGAGAATAAGCATCGGATGAAGAAAATGACAAAGTTTGAGTTTTATAAATAACGACGTAATTATTACTGAATTAACACCTTTGTTGGAATACCGGTGGTTAAAATACAAGATGTCTGGCGTTAGTTTACAATAAAGACACTTGCGGTGTTGCAAGATTGTTGAATTATTGATTCGCACGTAAAAAGGCACTACTCAATAATTGTTAAAGTAATTACTATTCAATATTTTATTTTATTGATTTAATAATTCTTTGCGTTGATATTTTATATTATTGTTGTTTCAATAATTGTCATCGCACGATATTTTCCATTATCGGATCCATAATTCATATTATTTGAATAATATTATTAGATAGCATTATTGGCAATGTCTAGAAAGTTACATTAATGAGAGGTTTGGTCACCTAATGCGCGCCAAAGAAGGAGAAATCCTTATCGAAAAGCCCCCCTCTTTCCTGAAGCTGCTGATCATTATTATTGTGATTCTGTAATATTATTTGTGAATAATTAATTATTGATTTATATGATAAAGAAATATTTATTTAATGCCAATATAAATGATGGATTTATTTATGTGGTTATTAATGAAGGAATTAATGTTGAGGTGTTTTATCGGTATTTTGTTTGATTTGGAGGTATTAAAAGATCAAATCTATTGTTCTTAAAGCTCTATTGCGTGAGTTATAATTTTTAATCCGACCGTTGGATCGTTGTAATTTTTGGATATGTTATACATATATAAGTTGAGTATATGTCCACAAATTTTGAACCGTTAAAAATGAACGTATGATTTGTTATGAATTTTAAGAGGTGACTGATTCAGAAATTAGGTTTATAAATAATTTTGGTGGAAAATTCTAAAATTGAGTGGGCCCCATTTATGGTTGGTGAAGAAATATGCTGAATTTTATTTCAAATGTGGTGGGTGGCAATAGTAGCAGGTAAATCCATCAGGTAGCAGGTCAAGTCTGCTTCGACGTGCTAACATTTTTCTATAAATAGAGGGCTATGTTAGAATTGAAAATCACACCAAAAACATAAGCTTTCTCTCTTTCTCTCTATATAGTAGCGAGTATATTTTGTGAGTATTTAGATACTTTGAGAGTTGTTGTTCAGTACAAGTTTCATTCAGCATCACTTCCGATCTTTCATTCTGAAATATTGTTTCTTTGAGGTAAGGGATGTTATTTTCTTCTTAAATGATATTATTTTCTTCAATATCATTATGCCAAAATATTGGTTTGAATTTTTAATCAAATTTGAAACTTTTGTGTCGGGGTTACTATTCACGATACTTTACTTTATTCACGATATGACTTTATTCACGATACGACTATTCACGAATCGACCTTTATTCATAGAAAAATAAAATTTTTTTTTTGTCCAAGATGTCTATTATGGTTACTATCTTTGATTGTATCCATGTTTTGATCTTTATTTTTGAATTCTGCTTCTCAATTGGTTATTATGAAGTATTATTGATCTTGGATAAACTGTTATACGAATCCCTAATATTTGTCCTTATGTCTCACTGGATTCGTTTTCTTTAAAATATTTTTCATCATCCTCAAACTTAAATGATGATATTACTAAATATCTTTGGCTTGTAGTGCAAACATAAATGATTAACTGATGAATATCTTTGGCCCGTAGTGCAAAGATGAACAGGTGTTGAGATGAACATGACTGTTGTTGGTGATCTAAATGAATATCTTTGGCACATCAGTGCAAAGATGAATATTTGATTAAAGATGTATATTGATTGTTGTTACTGAGGATAAAATATTGATGATGAACTTTTAAATCTTAAAAGATAGTAGAATTCATTCTCTACGTGACTCTTCTAATGGATTGTTGTTTCATTGCAGTTGTTGATCTAAAACTTGTTATCTCATTATATTCTATCGATTTTTTTCTCATTGAAGACTAATGATAATTTGTTGTATATTATTTTAGTCATAATATTCTTTACTGGGCTAGTTGAGCTCACCCTTTTCCTTTTTGTTCCATTTTTTCTTCTCGAGAGGTGAGAACATAGCGAGGATCTAGTCGGGGTATGGAGTGATGGTTCTAGAAAGATGTTTTAGCAGATCCTCACTATTTCAGTAAAATAGTGTATGAATAATTGTAATGAGGACTAATTTGAGTGTGGATATCAGAAGACAATATTTGTATTTGAACTCACGGATATGTGTTGTCGTATTTTGCATGACAGTTGTATTATTGAAGTTGTAGTTTGCTTTCTGTACCATGTATTTGGCGACTTAGAATGGGTGTTGTATACCTATTTTGGGGGCGTCACACCTACAAATTTTGAGCTCAATTAGGACAAGAAACTTCAAGAGAAGGTTAAATTTTAAATTAATCATACTACTAGTGTCTAGACAAGTGGTTCAAAAGGCAAACACCTAAAGAGTGTGTGGTTATTCAATTAGTCATCGTACCTACGGAGATACTCTCATCGTTCTTACATTTTAACTGGTTAATGGTGTGATTAATTTTGAATTTTGTGTAACTTAACGTGTAACTTGGAATAGTTAGAAGCTGTCTAGATTTTATTTAGGTTAACCTTATAATTATGATTTTTATTCTTATTTTTTTATTTATTTTATTTATATTTTTTGTGTGTGACTTTCGTGGTTAGTTGTTTATTTATTTTGTGATTTGTGGAAAGATGGACTATTATTATAGTTGGAATAATAATTTTGCTTGAAATCAAGAACCCTATGTAAATTTTAATGCTAACCAAGTAAAATATTTTTTTTCAACTTATGAAAATTCTTATCGAAGTTCATATTCATATCCATATTCGGATCCAAAACCTCAATATCCACAAGAATTTGTAAATAAAAAAGAGGAAAGATTTAACACCTTAGAGAAAACTATGGAAGCTTTCATGCAAAACACGAATCAAGTTAGAGTAAATGAGCAAGAGATGATTGAATTTTATAGTGATTATGAGGTTAATTTTTAAAATTCTAATGGTTGTGAAAATGATGAGAAAAATGAAAATTATGAATTTAATTCTACACACTTTGAGTCAAATTAATTTGAGGAGTTAAACAACTTAGAGTTGATTGCTCATGTCACATTTAATGAGTCAGTTAAAAAAGTCGAAAAACTCTTTTAAGTCTAATGCTCCATAACCTGAAAGACTTATTCTTAAAAAACCACCTAGTGATTTTTTGGACCAACCCATTAAAGTAAACATGATCCAAGAATTCTTAATGACCCGATAAATAATTGAAAATAAACTATTGACTGAAAAAGATCCAATTGCTTTTTTCTTAAATCACCTTGACCAAAATTAGAATAAATCTGAATATTTAGATAATGTCAATGAGTTGTTGAGATCCACTACAGCTAAGTCAACAAAACTATAATGTAAAACCCCAACTTTTATGAATAAAAATGAATTTCTCTTTAAATATCATTTTTGAATAGGGTTAAATGCAAAGTCGACCACTGAACTTTTCTGATATTTGGGGCTCCAGGCGCCACATGTGTGTTGATTTGCTGAAGTGGCACACGTGGCAGGTCGAACGTAGTATTTAATATTATAATTTGACACGTGTCCGCTGCTAACGTGGCTTCTTTTGAATTTTTCCCAAAAATATCTTCTCCATAAATTCAAACTTACAACCTCTTGCTTGGAACTTTGATCATATGACCGCTAAAGCAACATGGGCTAACTATTAATATTTTGCAAGGATTAATATTTATATTAAAACATGAGATTTCTCCCATATATTCATTTCTTCTCCTTCACTACATACCATTAATATAATCTCAAGAAGATAATAATAATAATAATAATAATAATAATAATAATAATAATAATAATAATAATAATAATAATAATAATAATAATAATAATAACAATAATAATAATAATAATAATAATAATACTAATAAAAATAATAACAATAACAATAATAATAATAATAATAATAAAATTAAGTAATAATAAAAATATACACGACGGAGGATTAGCGTTACATTATCATTATTGTATTTAATATTTACTTGATAACTATTTTACACAATCAACTTTGGTCACAATGCCCTATTGCACACATCACACACTTGATAATTATTACTATTACTATTGTTGTTATTACTATTATTATTATTTTTATTATTATTATTATTATTATTATTATTATTATTATTATTATTATTATTATTGTTGTTGTTGTTGATATTATTGTTATTATTATTGTTGTTATTATTATTACTATTATTATTACTATTATCATAATAATTATTATTATTATTATTATAATTTTATTATTAATATTACTATTATATTTATAATAATATTATTTGAAGTGAATACATGATCCATGTTTAGTTTACATCAACTATACATAGTTGACTCTTGAGAGGCTAGTTTCGGATTAAAGTGAAATTAATTAAATTTGTATTCGCGTGTAAAAGTGTATATATACATTTTGGAGTCTTGTATAAACACATGCATTCACAAAAATATATTGTGATATACTTTTTGTTTTAAATTTATAAATATATATTATCGAAAAAAGTGATATCGTATGTGTGTCTTAAACGCACACAAGTTGATGTGTATTCTATATTTAATACGATATTGGTTTGTTTGATAAAATAATAAATTTTCAGATCAAAATAGTCATTGACAAAAATAGTAAAATGTAAGAATTGCCACTAATAAAATCTTTTAAAATAGCTAGATACACATAATCAAACAAACTCGCATTCTCAGGAGTATTATTATTAATTTTTGTCGGTAAAGTTAGGTAAAATTTCTAACATATGATCATGTCCAGAACATGTTTCTCCATGACGTGCCAAATGCAACCATAATATTCCAACTACCTTGAACAAATGAACTATTATTAGTACTATTATTGTTATTATTATTATTATTATTATTGTTGTTGTTGTTGTTGTTGTTGTTATTATTATTATTATTATTATTATTATTGTAGTATATATCTTCTTGAGATTATATTAATGGAATGTAGTGAAGGAAAAGAAAGGAATATATGGGAGAAATATCTAGTTTTGATATAAATATTAATCCTTGCAAGATATTAACAGTTAACCCATGTTGTTCCAGCGGTCATATGATCAAAGTTCCAAGCAAGGTTGCAAGTTCGATTATAAGAAAAAGCAAATTTTTGGGAAAAATTCAAAAGAAGCCACGTCAGCAGCGGACACGTGTCAAATTATAATATTAAATATCACACTACACCTGCCACGTATGCCACGTCAACAGGTCAATGCACATGTGGCGCCTGGGGGTTCAAAGTCCAAATTTTTGAATAGAAAGTGGCTCAGTTTGCGTTGACCGGAAGAAAGGGGCTCAATACCTAAATATCAGAAAAGTTCAGTGGTCGACTTTGCATTTAACCCTTTTTAAATATTATGATGTGAATTTGATATAATGTTATAGTTGTAGGTAATATTTATAAATTTTGTAAAGTAAACAAGTTGTTATAAATATTCGATTGGTCGGGAAATATTCATTTTATCAGGGAATATTCGTATGACGGCACAATCATTGGTGGACCCCACAACGAAATTATTATCGAAGTTAGAAAATGACTGAAATATCTGTTTATAAAAATAACGGCAAAAGTTTTATTGTTAACTGTTGAAATACCCGGTGATAAAAGTATAGTAATACGCGTGGTTGCATAGTAGCACACGGTATTGATTATTGATGTTTACGTGAGAAGTCACTCAGTTATACTTAAATATTGCTACAATAATTGCTGCATAGTATCTCACGTTATTGATTCAATTATTGTAATAATATTTTATATTATTAAATCAATAATTGAGACGACAAAAATATTCATATTATTATTTAAATTATTGACAATGTCTAAAAAGTTCTGTCGAGGAAAGGTGTTTGGTCACCTAATTGCGCGCCAATAGGGAGACATCCTTATCGGAAAGCCCCATCTTTCTTAGGAATGATCTAATTGTTAATATTGCAAGTTATAATATTAATGATGAATAATTGTTGTTCAAAAATATGTTTTGAGAAGCCAAGTGAGTTGAGATAAATAGAGGGGGTTTTATTGAAGTATTTGTTGTAAATTTTATTTATTATATGGACCCTCACTTAGTCATTTTTCAAAATAATCGATAAAAAGTTATTCAGTATATATATAAACACGTGTGTGTGAAAGTGGGATGTGTGTGTTGCCGTGTGGTGGTGGGCAATATATATATATATATATATATATATATATATATATATATATATATTATAAGTTTTGTTTTATTAGATTATAATTAGAATATATTATATTGTATTTAAAGTTTTTATTTTATTAGAATATTCTATTGCACAGTAATGAATAGTAAATCAAATTTTTAAAAAAGTTCGGCCGAAGATTTGCCCCCGTGGTTTTCCTTCTGTTCACGCCGTGAATAAATTCTAAACAGTATCCTTTCATTCTCCTTTAAATAGGATGCTTAGTTTAGAATTGAAAATCACACCAGAATCAAATAATTCTTCTTCTATAATATTGAGCATATTTTTTTAGAGTTTAAGGAAGTTTTGAGCGTAGAAAACAGTATAAGTTTTCTTCAAGAATATCCCCGCCCTACCAGTCAGAAGTACTTTCCTTTTAAGGTAAGGGATATTATTTTTGTTCAATATTCATATGAAATAATATTTTCTTCCATACTCTGTAGTATGTAAGTAATATTATTTCGTTTCGTATTCTTAATTCTACACTCATGTTGATAAGTATTGCTTCTATACTCCTTGAAATTAGTAGAATATCCTTGAAATTTGCGCTTCATCTAGTATCGTTTCACAATGATATTTTTCTTAACATTCTTGTTAAATTTAAAACTTTTTATGTCGGAGTACTATTCATGAGTACTATTCATACGTACGACACTATTCATACGTACGGTACTATTCATATGTACAACATTATTCACAAAGTACTATTCACGGGGTACAATTCATGAAGTACTATTCACGAGGTACTATTCATGACAAAAATTGATTTCTTTTCTGTTCAAATTATTTTTGATACAATATTATTCTTGAATTTTACTCCACAAAACAGTTATCATGTTGACAATTTGGACATTTTTAAACTCTGGATAAATTTGAAGTCTTTAATATTTATCTTTGATTTCGTTTGATTGATGTTTATATCATTGTCATCATCCGCATGCTTATATTGTGATAAAAGTCATCTTTGGCCCGAAGTGCATAGATGGACTGTTGATTGGTATGATTATGATTATGTATTGGTATAATCATGAACCTTAATATTACAAATGATGTGGTAAAAGTCCTTATTGGCCCGTAATGCATTGATGGACAGTTGTTGGCATGATCATGACCCTTGATGATAACATGAATATCCTTGGCAGTAGCGTAATGGATAATTCGTGGATGTGATCTTAATGAATATCCTCGGCGTAGTAGCGCATGGATAATAGTGATGTGGATTATTTATTGAGCTGAGTTTCAGCGATAAAATTGATAATAAACTTTTTAAATCATAAAAGATAGTAGATATCATGCTCTACTTGACTCTTCTAATGGATTGCTTGTTCCGCTGCAGTTAAACTTGTCGTTTATTGTATTCTATCAGTTTAACACTGTTGAAGGCTAACGATAATTTATTCTGCATTATCTTAGTCATAATATTTTTTATTGGGTTAGTTTAGCTCACCCTTTTGCTTTCATTGTTCTCTTCAGGAAATGAGAACGTAGCCGAGACTAGTCATGGAATGGAGTGACGGTCCTTGATGGTGGTTGTAGTAGTCCTCACTATTTTATAAAATAGTGTGATAATAATTGTAATGAGGACTCCATTGAGTTTGGATATTGTCTAGAAGACAATATTAGTGTTAAAACTCTCAGCTTATGTTACTCTCAACTTATTCGTGTTAAAACTCTCAACAATTTCCGTAATAATCTATATGCAATTTAGAAACGGATTATAGATTTAGATCTGATCATAATAACATGTAATAGTATTTTCTGCATGGCGATGAAATTCATGATTTGTGACTAAGATAGAGATATACATATATATCGCATGTAATATGATAAAAAACTTGGGCTAGAATCATTTTTAATTGTAATTCACATAGAGATACATTGAATTAGTTAATTAAGGTTTCATCTTAATTCTATTATCTGTGGATTTGAGTATGATAAATTAAGAGATGGTCATATTTATTTATGTGTTTTTGATTAACAATTCGAAATAGTGAGCATGATTAATAAGTAGTGTATTAATTTGAGTGAAACAATAAGTGAAATTGTGATTTTAAATCTCCATAATCTGATTTTAAATTAATGTTAGTTAGTATTAGTGTAATTAATTATTTTAATTCACCAACCTTAAATTGATTATTTAAATAAAATTAGTTTGGTTAAGAGATAGTATTCGGTGAATTTTATTAAATAATTTCTCGTGTGAATGATACTCTACTTTTATTTTATTATTTATTGACTGTAAATACTTGTATGTATTCATTGATTGCGAAATCGATTAACAATTGCTCGACTTGATAGCTAAATGAGCCTAAATCAAAACTTATTTCATAATCGATAGATTTTATGAACCAAATCTAAATAACTCAATATTCGACTTGATTCATTTACACCGCTACTCACGACCACCTGCAAATCCAACCCCAACAAAAGTTTTTTCCGTGTCACCAACCTCTCCTCCTTTATATTTACTACTCATCTTCTTTATATTTACTACTCATCGGGAATCACCTGCAAATCCAACCCCAACAAATGTTTTTTCCGTGTCACTAACCTCTCATTCTTCTTTATATTTACTACTCATCGAGAATCGTGTGCAATATTTAAATAATTATATTATTCTATATTTACAATAATAAAGTATATTCAGGATCTTAAAATTCACCCCTTATCTAGCTATTACTTTGCTTTACCTTTCTTTAAATTTCATCACTACCCCTTTAGCGATGGATCAGGCAACGATCGGTCCGTCGCTATATGTAGAATCGTCGTCTTAGCTTTTAGCGATGGACAACATATAACGACGACTCTATATATAGTGACGGACCAAATCAAATCGCCCTATCTGGTCGCTAAAAAGTAAGTGAAAGCAAGGTGAATAGATAAAGTGAAATTTTAAGATCCGAATAGAATAAAGTATAGAATAATTTAAATAATAAATAAGTTCTAACCCAAAAAAAAACAATATTTCTTGAAATAATGGAGAAATATGTGAATATATGAACTATACAATTAAATACTCTCTTTTTTCCAAGTATTGTCATCTGAAAATCCTTTTATGCACCAATCGGTCCACATGAATATATAAAAATTCATGCCAAAAGAAAATCGACATCTAAAATTTAAAAAGAAAGATGTTTGCTACATTCGTTGAGAGTGGTTTATTAAAGAATAAATAATTTAGAGAAATGATATTCTCACATGTTTCTCTCCATATGAATAGTAAGTGAAATTGATCTTATATGGATCTTATAAAACTATCAAATTTATTTATAAAAATATCAATTATCCTAATTAATTGTGAGAAGTTGGCAAGATAAAAAGGAGAGAGAGAGAGAGTAACGTGCAAAGTTGGTAAGATAAAAAACGGATATGTAAGAAAGTGTGGGAGATAAACAAGTGGGTTGGTTTATTATGAGTTAATAATAGTCCTTCTGTTATACATGTGATTCCCTCCTGAGGAGGGAACTCATGCTCTGCTCGCCCTTCTCCTCTTCTCTTCTCCCGTGTTCCTTCCTCACCCGTGAACCTCCTTCTCTTAATTGTCTATATAAGGCAATGATACTGAAGATAAATTAATAAGAACTTCTCTAAATGGTTTCTCTCTCTTTATCTCTTACTTATTCTCTCTAAATTTATGCAATTATAAGAGTATCTTTCTACACTTTGTTAAAGTTTTATAACACGTTATCAGCACGAAGCTCTAACCAACTAAGACGGTAAAATTAAATTCTTGCAATTTATTATTATATTACCGATTTGGCTATACCACCAATAATATAATTTTATTCTTATAATTGGCTTTAAATTCTTGCAATTTACTATTATACTACCGGTTTGGCTATGCCACCAATAGTATAATGTTATTCTTACAATTGATCTGGCTTTGCCGTCTATTATATTTTTTTATGTAAGACCCCAACTTTTATGAATAAAGAATATTTTCTCAAAATATATTTTTGAATATTATTGTGTGGATTTGATATAATGTTATAGTTGTGGGTAATATTTACAAATTTTGCAAAGTAAGCAAGTGGTTATATAATATTCGATTGGAATGGGAATATTCATTTCAATGAGAGGAATATTCGTATGACTAAGACAATCATTGGTGGACCCCAACGGAAGTATTGTCGTAGTTTAAGAGGCTACGTAATTATCTTTTATAAAAATAACGTCGAAAGTTTTACCGTTAAAACTGTTGAACTACCCGTAGTAGTAAAAGTACAAGAATACACGTGGTTGCATCAGAAAGACACCAGTATTGGTTATTGATGTTTACGTGAGAAGTCACTCAATTATTTCTACGAAGAATTCTTTGCATCATATCTCTCATATTATTTATTCAATTATTGTCACAATATCATCTGCATAATATGATATATTTTTAAATCAATAATTGAGACGACACGATTATTCATATTATTAAATTGCAATATTTATAATGTCAGAAGTTACATCGATAAGAGGTTTGGTCACCTAATCATGCGCCAATAAGGAGAAATCCTTATCGGAAAGCCCCCTCTTTGCTGGGAACGACCTGGTTGTTAAATATTGTGAGTTATAATATTAATGATGAATAAGTTCGTGTTGATTAAAGATGAAATTGATAGTTCCATTGTGTTTGAATTATTAGTGTTAGTGAAAATCGATATTTATTTCGATAATAATTGATGTCTGGAAGTTATCGGGTAATTAGTCGGATAAATGAGGAATTAATTGCTATTAATTCACATGATAACCCTTCCACGAATCTCCGATAATAATAACCAAATTTAAGCCCAAAAAAGCTACGTCGATTTTGATCACCGACTTGGTTGCTCCCAACTTTGTATTGCTTCAATCTTCACGGATCAACAGATACTCCATGTTTCGACACCATCGTGCCCAAGGAATGCTACTTCTTCAAGCCGTAACTCGCATTTCTTCAATTTGGCATATAGTTTGTTTTCACGAAGCCTTTGGAGTACCAAATTTCAAATGGTGCTCATGATCTTCACGAATTTTGGAATATATGAGGATGTCATCAATAAAAACAACAACGAATCGATCCAAATATTCTTTGAATACTCGGTTCATCATATCCATGAAAGTCAGCAGGAGCATTAGTCAATCCGAAAGACATGACTAAGAATTCATAATGCCCGCATCTGGGGAGTTCGAAGGTAGTCTTTGGAATATCCTCGATTCTAATCTTGGTGATGATATCCGAGCGAAGATCGATCTTTGAAAAGAATTGTGCTCTCAGAATTTGGTCAAACAAGTTATCAATACGAGGTGAGGATACCTATTCTTGATGGTGACATGGTTTAATTCCCGATAGTCAATACAAAGTCGCATACTACCGTCTTTTTCTTTACTGAATAAAACAGGAGCACCCCAAGGAGATGTCTTAGATTTAATGAAACCGATGTCCAACAATTCCCGTAGTTGGACCTTTAACTCTCAAGTTCAATAGGAACCATTCGATATGGGGTTTTGAAATGGCCTTTGTATTCGAGTTCAAGATCAATAAAGAATTCAACTTCACGTTCGGGGTAGACGGGAAGTTCTTCAGAAATACGTCGGGAAAGTCAATAACAACAGAATATTATTCAAATTTGACGTGTCTTTATTCAAATCCATAACATGGGCTAAGAAAGCATGACATCCGCTTTTTCAATAAACAAATAACTTTATGATAGATATGACAGTGATTGATTTTAATGGTTTAGTTGCTTGAATTGCATAAATGATTGTTTAGGAATATGAAAGCTAACAACCTTACGAAAACAATCAATTTTGACATGATGAGTAGTTAACCAATCAATCCTAAAATCACATCAAAAGCAAGTATCTTTAAAGAGATAAGGTCAACGGTAAGGTGATGGTGCCAACTTGAATCAAACAAGATTTATAAAGCGATGGATGTGATGAAAGTTTCTCCTAACGGAGTTTCCACAGATAGGTCAAAGTCTAATTTCTCGGGAGTTAAGTTTAAACGTTGAGCACAAGCAGAGAGAGATAAATGAATGGGTAGACCCCAGATCAAGTAAGGTATAAACTTCGCAAGAATTTATAAATAGCTTACCCGTGATCACCCGTTTAGGTTCCTCGCATTTTGACCGACCACAACAAACGCTTCTTCCAGAACCGTTGACTTTGACTTTTCTGGGACAGTCTTTTGAGTCACCTTCCCCGCTGAACTAGGTTTCGCTACCGTACAATCTCGAGCGATATGTCCTTCCTTTCCACAATTATAGCATACTTTGAACTGTTTTGGGTAGTTTGGACTGATATGTCCCTCTTTCCCGCATTTATAGCATATGACCGGTGGTCGTTCTCCTCCTTTAGAACCGATTCTACTGCTAAGACCGTCGTCTTCACATGGTTGTTGTTAAATCTCCTCTTTTAAAATCTCCTCCCGATTTCGCTTCTTCTATTTTCATGGCTATGATTACCACCAGAGTGGTTACCATTTTGTCGTCTTTTTCTTCCTCCCATTGGTTATCGTTGTTTTGTTGATCGCTATCTCCCAGATGATCTTGATCAGGGTCCCTCGGACCGTACTCGTTATCTCGCTTCTAATAATTGGGCCCTATTTACAACATCCGAATAGAGAAAATTTATGAGAAATGAGATATTGTCGTATGTCAGTTTCAAACCTCTCTCGTAAACATCCGCGTCATAACGTTCTTCATTCTCCACCAAATGAGGTGCAAAACTCGGATAACTCTCGCAAACTTTGCCTCGTCTTCGGGACACCGTCATGTTATTCTCGCTCCAGCCTAATAAACTCCACTTCCTTCATATGACGAAACTTTCGTGAAAGTATTTGTCATTAAATAGTTTCGATATGTCTCCCAAGACATGCCGAGTCTGCGGTTGGATGGGTACGCTTCATACGACTCCAACCAAAGAGTCGCCTCGCCACGGAACATAAAGGTGGCGAATGGAACCTCTCGTTCTCTCCGTGCATCCCAAGACATCGAATATCTTTGTAATTTACTTGACCCATATTTCCGCCATGATCGGATTTGGCTTTCCTTTAAATTCTGGTGGTCCCAACTTTGAATTGCTTGGTTGTGACAACCCGTGAATTGCTATCATTTTCTCCTCAGTATTTTGAACACGAGTCTCCTCGCCCCGATTTTGCATAAACCGCAAAAGCTTCTAAACATCCCCTGCTCATCATCTCGCTTCGGGTGGTGTTGTTTCATAGGAGAACATTGCCAAACTGTTGCAGACGTTTCTCCTCGTTGGTGAGTATGAAGCTTCTCCAAGGTCTCATTTCCAGGTGTTAATATTCTCAATCGACATTCTCAAATATCGTCATAAAACAAGGATTAATTAATGAAATCAATATATCACATAATATCCCTATATATCGACCAACTAACAAATAAGCTTAGGTAGGTCACACTAACAAGGATTTACTCGCTCTCCCTTCCTAGTTTCTATTCCCGATCTCCATGGAGATCATATCCTAAGCTCGATACCAACCGTGACGCCCAAAAAATAGGTATACATCACCCATTCTCGAAAGTTGTCAATACATGGTATGTAAACAACTACAACTTTATTATTACAACAAGAAATCTGTGAGTTTGAATGCAAATATTATCTTCAGACAATATCTATACTCAAATAAATTCTCATCATATTTATTGATACATTATTTTACAAAATGGTGAGGACTACTAAACAACTTTCTCTAGAACCTTCATTCCATACCCCGACTGCATCTTCGCTTATATTCTCGCCTCCCTAAAAGAAAAATGGAACAAAAGGAAAAGGGTGAGCTCAACTAGCCCAAGAAGAATATTATGACTAAGATAATATACAACAAATTATCATTAGTCTTCAATAGGGAAAAAATCTAATAGAATACAATAGACAACAAGTTTTAAATCAATATTCGCAATGAAATAATAATTCATTAGAAGAGTTAAGTAGAGAATGCAAACTAATATCTTCTATGTATGAATTTAAAAGTTCATCGCTCATCTTTTATCCCTCGTAACATCAATCAATATATATCCGAATCAAATATTCATCTTTGCACTACAGCCAAAGATATTCATCATTGGTCATGTTCATCTAAACACTTGTTCATCTTTGCACTACAAAGCCAAAGATATTTATCGAAATCATTCATCTTTGCACTACAGCCAAAGATATTCAATAATATCATCATTTCAGATCGAGGATGATGAAAAATATTTTAAAGAAATGAATTCATTGAAACAAAATGACAAGGATTAAGGATTAAGGATTCAGTACTTTTATTTTATCCATGTCCAAAAATACCTCAAAATAATTATAGTGGTGTAAAATTCAAGAATGATCAAAATATGGATACAATCAAAGCTAGTATCCACAATAGATATTTTAGATTTAAAAGGAAAATTTTCATTTTCAGATGAATAAAGTCAGATTCGTGAATAAGGTCGTATACGTGAATAAAGGCCAGAGATACGTGAATAAGAACTCGACACCAAAAGTTTCAAATTTGATAAAAATTTCAGATCAATATTTCAAAGATAATGATATTGAAGAAATAATATCATTATTTAAAAAAAAATATCCCTTACTTCTAAGATCAAGATTTAAATTTAAACACCGGATATAAAGCTATGACTTGAACTTACAATCAGTATAACAATACTCAAAATATACTCAAAATACTCACAAGAATACGCTCGATAATATAGAGAGAGAAAACTTCAGTTTCTGGTGTGATTTTTAATTCTAACCTAAAAACCTATTTATAGGAAAATGCTTAGAACACCAAAGTAGGAAATTTAATATAATATTAATATATATAAAAATTTTCCTACGCACACTCTTATAACTGAAATCAGCTCATTTCAACAACCAACCAAGCCCACCAAACATATCAAAAACTTTTTTCTAATTTAAATTATTTTAAACTTCCAAAAATTAATTATTTCGGAGCTTCGAAACTTCAATAATTCATAATAAATAGCCCTTTTGTCAGAAAATTTGAAACTTGTGACTTTTTATAGGAAATTCAATTCTCTACAACTTTACAGAAGAAAGTTTTTCCAAATTCCAAATAGAAATTGACCGAAATCCACAAACGGGCGATTTTACACGCTATAATCAAATTTCAGTCAAGAAATGGAGTCCACCGACATGTTTTAACATGTTTTAAACATTTATTACAACAAAAATACTCTTCCTCCTCGTATACTCATATCCCACATTCGTTGTAAAAATATCACCATTATTATATTATTAAAATATAATAATATATTTAAATGAATTATTTTATCAGAAAAAGATAAAATTTTAATTTTCAACAATTGTCACATTAAAAAAATTCTCCATCTATATCCACATAAAATCAATATTTTTTCCTCATCATATGAATCAATAATTAATTATTCACAAATAATATTATGTAATCACAATATTGACAAACCAGCAGCCTCAGGAAAGAGGGCTTTCCAATAAGAATTTCTCTTCACTGGGGCACAATTAGGTGACCAAACCTCTCCTTAGATGTAACTTTCTAGACATTGCCAATAATGTTATCTAATAATATTATTCAGATAATATGAATTATTGCTTCGATAATGAAAAATAATCGTAATGACAATTATTGAAACAACAACAATATAAAATATCAACGCAAAGAATTATTAAATCAATAAAATAAAATCTTTGAGCAAGAATTATCGTAACCATTATTGAGTAAGGCCTTCACGTAAGAATCAATAATTGGTGCAATAACAGTGTCTTCTTCGTGTTTTAACCAATTTAGTATTTTAACAAGATAATTCAGAATAACTACGCCGTTATTTTTAAACAATTTATATTTATCGCTTTTCTTCATCCAATCGCCAGCGTTATGGGGGCCCACACATGGTCGCTTGCTACTGTCGCATTTAATATTCCCCGACAATACGTAATATTCCACGACCAAACGAATATTCTAAACAACAATGAATATTTTATAACCACTTGCTTTATTTGAAATATTTACAGATTTTACCCATAACTATCCACATTAATCAAATCAACCCTTACTATTTCAAAATAATAAATAGAGAAAATTAAATTTCATTAATAATAAGTTTGGGTCTTACATAAGGCGTATTATTTCTTTCGTATTCATGAAGGAGCTATTGTTATTTCATTCCTTATTATTCTGTTGGAATAACCTGTATATGCGAAGTACCGCATACATGGTGAAATTCTTCTGTTATTCCATTCTTTATTATTCTGTTGGAACATCTTGTTTGTGCGTATTACGCATGACATGGTTTCATTATTTATTATTTTGTTGGAATAACATCTGCAGGTTGTCTCATCGCAATCTCGTGAAGTCTTCGTTATTCCATTCTTTATTATTCTCGTTGGAATATCCATGCATGCGTGCTTACGCGCATGATTTGGTTCCATTATTTATTATTCTCTTGGAATATCCTCGTCCGCATGCGTGCGATTTACGCATGACCGGTTCCATTATTTATTATTCGTTTAATATCTCGTCGTGCGTGCTTACGCGTGACTGGTTCTATTATTTATTATTCGTTGGAATAATCATGCGCATGATTCTATCGCATGCCCGGTGAATTCTTTTGTTATTCCATTCTTTATTATACTCAGTTGGTTAAAGTTTTGGCTTCTATACTCCATGAAATTAGTGGAATATCCTTGATATTTGCGTTTCATCCAGTATCTTTTCATGGAAATATTTTTCTTAGCATTCTTGAATTTTACTTTACAAAGAAGTATCATGTTGACAATTTGGACATTATTGATTTCTGGATAAATTAGATTATAAATCTTTAAAAATTTATTCTTGAACTTGTTTTATTGAATTTCTATATCATTGTCATCATCCTCATGTTTATATTCTGTTGAAAGTTATCTGTGGCATGTAGTGCATAGATGGACTTGGTATGATTATGACCAGGGATCATTCGGTATAATCATGACCATAATATTACAAATGATGTGGTAAAAGTCCTCATTTGCCCGTAGTGCATTGATGGACAGTTGTTGGCATGATCATGATCATTAATGAATACACAAATATCCTTGGCCCGTAGTGCATGGATAACTTGTGGTAGTGATACTAAAAAATATCCTTGGCCATAGTGCAGGGGTGATTCGATGATGTGGATTATTTATTAAGCTGAGTCTCAGCGATAAAAGTGATGAAAAAAAAACCTTTTAAATCATAGAAGATAGTAGATTTTATTCTCTACTTGATTCTTCTAATGGATTGTTTGTTCCGCTGCAGTTAAACTTGTTGTCTATTATATTCTATCAGTTTAACATTGTTGAGGGCTAATGATAATTTATTCTGCATTATCTTAGTCATAATATTTCTTACTGGGCTAGTTGAGCTCACCCTTTTTGCTTTCATTGTTCTCTTCAAGAAATGAGAACGTAGCCGGGACTAGTCGGGGAACGGAGTGACGGTCCATATGATAACATTAGTAGTCCTCACTATTATGTTAAATAGTGTGACAATACTCCATTGAGTGTGGACATTGTCTAGATGACAATATTCTTATTAAAACTCTTAGATTATGTTTTGTCGTATTTTACACGACTGTTGTATAATTAAGTTGTATTTGAATTTTGTACCATGTATTTGACGACTCAAGATGGGTGATGTATACCTATTTTGGGGGCGTCACATTTTAACTGTCAAATTATATTTATGTTTTATTGCCCATCTTTAAATTCTGTTATTTACAGTAGTACCATCTATCATTGTTAATCTTACAAGACTTGGTGGGAACCTTTTTACCACTTATTAAATTGTGAGAATAACCTGTATATGCGGAATACCACATACCTGGTGAATAATCCTTTGTATTCATTTCTTATTAAATTGTGGGAATAACTGCTCACGCGGACTACCGCATTACATGGTGAAATTCTTTCGTTATTCCATTCTTTATTATTTCATTTGAATAACTTGCCTCACGCTGACTACCGCATGCATGGTGAAATTCTTCTGTTATTCAATTCTTTATTATTCTGTTGAAATAACCTGTTTACGCGGACTACCGCATGCCGGGTGAAGATCCATTTGCATTTTTGTATATATATATTTTTTGAACTATAATACTTGTATATACATTAACGATTGCATATTTTTTTTACTAAAATAATATGCTAATAACATAAATATAAGAATATTTATATTTACATTTTATCACCACTTGAGGTCGTGACTTAGTTTATTTTTCTATATCATACATGCAATTATTTATTATTTTAATAAATAATAAAATTGTGTTTTAACCCAGAATAGATGACAAACTTGGCAAAAATAGATTTTTCTTTTTTGAAAATCTCTGGAGACAACCATTTGACTTGGGCACTTGATGCAGAATTGCACCTTAGTGCAAATGAGTTAGAAGAGACCATTGAATCAGGAAATAAAGCAACTTCGGCACAAAATGCAAAAGCCATAATTTTTCTTCGTCACCATATTGAAAGGATTAAAGACTGAGTATTTAACAGTCAAAGATCCTTTATTTTTATGGACACAACTGAAGGAAAGATTTGATCACCAAAAATTGGTTCTTCTCCCTAATGCCAAATTTGAGTGTCTTAATTTAAGGCTACAAGATTACAAATCAATTACGGAATATAGTTCCAATGTTTATAGAATAACCTCTACTTTGGCTTTATGTGGAGATCCAGTTTCTGAAACCCAAATGTTAAAAAAAATGCTCTCAACTTTTCATCCCACCAACATGATTCTGTCACAACAATATAGACAGAGTAAGTTCACAAAATTCAGTGGCTTATTGTCTATCTTCCTTGTTGCAAAAAAGAATAATGAATTGTCGTTGAAAAAACATCAAGTACGGCCAACGGGTGCTACCCCATTGTCAGATATTAACAGCACGTCATTCCAGCAGAATAAACGTGACAATAGATTGTCATATAATAAGAAGCCTTGGGGACGAAAGAATAAATGAGGCCATCATAACAACAAATTCCATAACTGCGACAATTCAGGCCACCAGAAGTGGCAAGTGTCTGAGTCGGGTAAAAATAAAGAAAATGCAACACAGATAAAGAACAAACCAGATGTTTGTTTTAGGTGTGGAATGAATGGGCATTATCGTCACAGACCGTCAGACGCCGAGGCATCTGGTTAATTTATTCCAGGAGTCTCAAAATAACAAAGTAATGGAGGTAGAAACAAACTTTGTTAATCATCAATCGGATATTGTTGATGTTTCACCAATGACCAACAATGAGGAAAAGGTTGTTGATATTACTGGACCTTCTAAAAGTATCTTTTGGGATAACGTTTAATTTTTATTTTAATTAAACACCCAACGTGTATAATATTATTAGTTTTTATTCTATACGTGGTATGTGTTTTTCATGAATAAAATTATAAATGAAATGTAACTTTTCTTATTTATGTTTTTATATGTGTCAGACCATCTTTAATGAATATCTTCTCATCACTTCTACTATTTCTAAAAAAAAAAGAATATCCTAGAAAAACTTCATTCAATTTCTTCTGGATTATATACTATAAAAATTAGAGCAATTGAGTCTCATACTATTATAATTCCAAAAATTCTAGCTTCCAAATCCTTTATGCTTTGGATAAAAGACTCGGTCATCCAGGTACTTCTATGATGCGTCGTATTATTGAAAATTCTATTGGTCATCCTCTCAAAAATAAGAAGGTTTTTTCTAGTAGTGAATTTCCTTGTGCTGCGTGTTCTCGAGGAAAATTAATTGTTCGACCATCACCAGTAAAATTTATAAAGAAGCCCCAAAATTCTTAGAGAGAATTCAAGGAGATATTTGTGGACCTATTCACCCATTGTCTGACCCATTTCGATATTTCATGGTTTTAATAGATGCTTCAACTAGATGGTCTCATGTTTGTCTTCTCTCTTCTCGAAATTTTGCTTTCTCAAAACTTCTTTCTCAAATAATCAAGTTACGGGCTCAGTTCTCGGATCATCCAATCAAGTTAATTCGACTTGATAACGCAGCTGAATTTTCATCAGTGACTTTTAATGATTTTTGTATGACTATTGGAATCTCCATTGAACATTTTGTTCCTCATATTCATACACAAAATGGTTTAGCTAAATCTTTAATAAAAAGATTTCATCTAATTGCATGACCATTAATGTTAAGGTCTAACTTACCTACCTCAGTTTGGGGTCATGTAATTTTTCATGCTGCAGCCATCATTTGAGTAATATCAACGGCTCTTCATAAATTTTCTCCTCTACAGTTAGTTCTTGGACAAATACCCAACATATCACATTTTTGCGTTTTTGGAAGTGCAGTATAGGTTCCAATTGCACCTCTACAAAGAACTAAAACGGGAGCCCAACGAAGAATAAGTATTTATGTTGGTTTTTATTCCCCTTCTATTATCAGATATCTTGAGCCTTTAACTGGAGATGTTTTTACTGCATGTTATGTAGATTGTCATTTTGATGAATTTGTATTTTCACCTTTAGGAGGAGGGAAAGTTTTAAATAATAAAAAAACCCTCTGAAATATCATGGAATGCATCAGAATTAAATTCACTTGATCCTCGTACAGGATAATGTGAAATTGAAGTTCAAAGAATTGTTTATTTATAAAATATTATAAATCAAATGCCAGATGCATTTAATGATGCTAGAAAAATGATAAAGTCACATGCACCTGCAGTGAATACTCCAGCAAGGATAGAAATACCTATTGAAAAATCAATTCCTAGAGAATTGAGAAATAAGGTAATAGAAGAATTTAAACCACGCCAGAAGCGTGGAAGACCGGTTGGTTCAAAAGACACTGTACCACGAAAATTAAAAGCAAGTAAGGGAATTCCAGAAGAAATACCCGCTCCAGAAGTAGCACTTATTTCAAGAGTGGGAATAGCCCCAGAAAAGGTATAAACCGCTCTAGAAATAGCACTTATTCCAAGAGTGGGAATAGCCCCAGAAGAGGTTCAAAATCTCAGTGAAGGGATAAGAGATGAACACCAAGAGATCTTAATAAATTATGTTCATGATGAAAAAATATGGGATCGAAGCAAAGTCATGATTGATGATATATTTATTTTCTCTATAGCATCAGATATTACTTTGATTCCTGACACAGATCCTGAACCACAAAACGTGGAAGAATATCGGAAAAGAAAAGATTGACCAAAATAGAAAGATATTATTCAAATTGAGCTACAATCTCTATTGAAAAGAGAAGTATTTGGACCAGTAGTCCAAACACCGCTGAGTGTAATCCCGGTTGAAAATAAATGGGTATTTGTACGAAAGCGAAATGAGAAAAATAAAATTGTGAGATATAAAGCCCGACTTATAGCTCAAAGGTTTTCACAAAAACTTGGTATTGATTATCAGGATATATACTCTCCAGTGCGTAATAGATGGAGTCACTTTTCGCTTTTTGATAGGTATGGCAACCATGGAAGGTTTGGAAACACGTCTGATGGATGTTGTAACAGCATACCTATATGGCTCACTTGACAGTGAGATTTACATGAGAATCCCTGAAGGATTGAAAATGGTTGAATCACAAAGGCCCCGTCACTTATATATTCAATCAAGTTACAACGCTCATTATATGGGTTGAAACTGTCTGGTCGTATATGGTATAATCGACTTAGTTATTATTTAATAAAAGATGGATATATAAATGATCAAGTATGTCCATGTGTTTTTATTAAGAAATCACAAAGTAGATTTACCGTCATTGTTGTATATGTGGATGATTTGAATCTTTTAGGTACTCCTGAAGAACTCACAAGAACTACTACTTATTTAAAAGATAAATTTGAAATGAAAGATATTGGAAAGACAAAATTCTGTTTGGGAATACAAGTGGAGCATTTAACATCTGAAATTTTTGTTCATCAATCCACATATGCTGGAAAAAAATTCTTAGTCATTTTCATATGGATAAAGCTCATCCTTTGACTACCCCGATGGTTGTTCGATCTTTAGAAGTTGATAAAGATCCATTTCGGTCTCTAGAAAATGGGGAAGAAGTTCTTGGACCTGAAGTTCCATACGTAAGTGCAATAGGTGCTCTTATTTATCTTGCAAACTGTACATGACTGGATATTACTTTTGCTGTCAACTTGTTAGCAACATACAATTCTTCTCCGACTAAGAGACATTGGGATAGGATCAAACACATTTTGAGATACCTCCGTGGAAGTATAGATCTTGGGTTATTTTATCCAAGAGATTCAACGTCGCGATTGGTTAGATATTCCGATGCAGGATATTTATCAGATCCACACAATGGAAGATCACAAATAGGTTATGTATTTACATATTGTGACACGACTATATCCTAGAAATCCACAAAGCAAACCATGACAGCTACATCTTCAAATCACTCAGAGATTCTCGCTATACATGAAGCAAGCAGAGAGTGTGTTTGGTTGAGATCAATTATTCTGCATATTCAAAAATCATGTGGATTACCATCAATCAAATACATTCCTACAATTTCGTGATGAGGATAACGCTGCGCATTTATTGCTCAACTTGTAGGAGGGTACATCAAGGGAGATAGAACAAAGCACATTTCACCTAAATTCTTCTTCACACGTGAGCTACAAAAGAAGGGTGATATAGATGTGCATCAAATTCGATCATGTGATAATCTAGCCGACTTATTCACAAAGTCACTACCAAATGCAACGTTTGCAAAACTTTGGAAAAGGATCGGAATGTGTCGACTGAAAGACTTATGACAACATTTCACCAAGGAGTAATGAATTGCTTTTGAGGGGAAGACTGTACTCTTTTTTCTTAGTCACGATTTTTATCCCAATGAATTTTTCCTGACAAGGTTTTAACGAGACAGTCAATTAAAAGATATTTATGTAAAAGATATGTACTTTTTTTTCTTTCATTAAGTTTTTCCCACTGGATTTCTTAATAAAGTTTTTAATGAAACATAATCTTCTATCGTAGGGAATTAGGAGAAGTGTTATACATGTGATTCCCTCCTGAAGGAACTCATGCTCTGCTCGCCCTTCTCCTCTTCTCTTCTCCCGTAAGAACTTTTCTGAATGATTTCTCTCTTTTTATCTCTTACTTATTCTCTCTAAATTTATGCAATTATAAGAGTATCTTTCTACACTTTGTTAAAATTTTATAACACCTTCTAAAGGGACCGAATTACTGGATCAAAAAATTAGACATTTAAAATTATTATTATTTTGTTTTTTTTTTGGTGATTTTCAAAAAAAAATTAATATTTATTCTAACTAATTTTTTTACAGAATACAATATTTTTAAGTATAATTTAAATACATATACAAAAAAATACTATATTCTTTTACACTGTATTTTATAAAAATTTCAGTTGTCCCCAAGACTTATTCTTAATAATAACATGTAATATAATCTTCTCAATCAACATTCAACAATGAAGAGATGTTAGATCTAGGTTATGAAAACCACTCTCTTTATGAAGTACGTAATATTCTTCCAGAACAACAACAAATATCTATCGAAAAACATGGATATAAAGCTTATTATACATTACAGACAATGACACACCTAAATGCACTTTAGTATTATTCTCAGCTCAGCTCGGGGACTGCTGAAGGGATATATGTGGACGAGTGCCAAGTGGACATTCCCTATCAGAGCTTGGCAAAAACAGGTTTTCTCTTCTGGCTATGCGCTGTGATCGCCTCAGTTAAATCATCAGATAAAACTACAGCAGAGTTCCATGTTGCAACATAATCCAAAGCTTGTTCTATAGTCAGGTCCCGGCTTCTTAGCAACACAGCTTTTGTCCCAGTGACAGCAAGTGGAGACTTCGCAGCAATTCCTACCATAACGGAAACAACAATAATAATTATTAATCCATCAGCCTGTTATTTGTCTGATGACCATCTCGGGTTCTCAGTTCAACTAGGCGTGTTTGTCATCATTGTATAACCATCAACAATCAGCTCTGTGTTTCTTAACCAACAACCAATAGATTGAGTTGAGTTAACACCACATCATATATAGAAGTTTTTTTCCACTGAAAAGCACAAAGAATGGTACTACTCTAAAGCAGACTAAAACAGTTTCCTACCAACAATGAAAGGTATATGGAATTATGGATAGCTATATGTATCTAATCCTTGAATAACTAAATATGACCCATAAAGATAACCTCTCATTACATGAAAAGGGCAAACCCCAGTATGCCGATATAGAACTTACAAGAGGTAATCTCACTTTGATCTAAACCATAATAATATTTGTTGGTCATCTTAGTTTTAACATATCACACAACCCTAGTAGCCCGTATATGAACATAAAAAATAGCAGTCCGCGAAATTATCACTACACCCTGTACTATTCCCTAATCAGGATAACAAGAAAGCATAGGCATTGATATAATAAACAATCATGATTCATCAGTCTACAGTGATGGGGGCACCTCAAAATCACACACAACTTAATAAGAAAAAAATGTCTCGAATTAAAGCCATTTGATAGTTACAAGCATCAAGCAAATGCTAATATGTACACACCGTATTCAAAGAAATTTTGATCACCGGTCAATCATAACAGTTGCTAAAATGGTTGAGAAAAATCAGCAGTCTGGCTGTGTAGCTGAAGTTCATAATACAATATTCTTTTGACATATAACACCATCTAGATTATAACCAGACATGGTTGCATGTTAGCTGCTATACTAATGTGATAAGCATGAACTTAGCGCAATTATCTCAAAAGGCAGGAATCATGACTATTTACCTACTCCCTCCGCCCCATATTAAACACCCATTTTTTAAATGACACAAATTAAGGTAATAAATTTGTTCCTAATATACCCCTATTAAATTAATATCTCCAACTCATTCTCTTTCATTCAATATATAAGATTACAAGTATATTTCAGTTTTCAATGTTTTACTTACTTTTGCTCACATAATTAACACTAGCATTTAGTCAACTTTTTATTTTTTCAAGATAGCCAAGTTGTTAATGGTTTCACTTTCCCGTAAGCTAATTAGATGTATCTAGAAAATTTGGACGGTATACTTGGAAAAAAGTGAGCAAAAACAATACAAATTTAGAAGGGGGACAATTAATTTGGGACAGATAAAAAAAGAAAAATGGGCGTTTAATATGGGACGGAGGGAGTATTAATTGTCTGAAGCCCAAATTAATTAACTGGAGTGAAAAAAAACAATTTTATGTTTGAGCCTTGCATGGTGGTGAACTGTAATACAAATTACTTGGAAAAACAAAGAAAACCAAAAACAATATACAATACTTGGAAAAAAGTGAGCAAATATAATACAAATTTAGAAAGGGGATGTTAACGCCAAGTTTCGCCGGCATGTCCAATCACAGAATCCACGCGCTAGAACCTGCACAATAACAGATCACACAGAAGCTTGACGACTTGTGCCACCAGGGGATAGCTCCGGTGTCAGAATAAGTACAGGCCGTTCACAAGGTTTAACAATGGAGGCTAAGTGTTTAGTGCTCAAAAGTAGGTATTACCTCATAATTGTACTCTAGGCCTTGTATTTATAGTGCCTCATCACCTTAGAATCCTTCTCCGAGTCGGATTAAGACTCCTAAATTATGACAGTTATCATAATTTAGGTCCAACACAATCTCCTTAAAAGGTGCAATCACTACCTTTGGAGTTACCTTATTCAAATACGGCTGGGACTTTAGACTCAGACGCAGATGACCCCACACACGCAGCCCAATCCAACCGAAGCTCATCGAAAGTTGGGACTTGGCCCGTAAGGCTCAAGGTCTGACCCCGAACTCTCTAACTGAATAGGGTTCCGGCCCAAAGGACTCGGATACCCGAACCCGAACACCATATCTCGAGTAAGACTCCGGCCCAAAGGACTCGGACGCCGAACCCGAACACCATCAACTTCGTCATAGGCTTTGACCCAATGACTTGTAAACCCCTTCTGGTGTCGGGCCTTCAGCCCATGCGAAGGTCTGAGTCTCTTGTTATAATTTAATTATAATTAGAGACTTGAGAGGTCATGGATTCGAAGAGTCACAACAGCTAATGATGAGTTGTCTGGGGAATCCAAACGGTATGTCCTCGTTTCTTGAAACGTTGCACGTCTTTCCATGCTTGGGCCCACCAAATGCATTTAATAGCCGCCCTTGGGTTTTGCGCCTACGGGCCTATAAAAACCCCCTTCCCCCCATCATTGTCACTCTTCCCAGACTTCTTCATTCCAAACTCTCTATTAAACTTTTCCGGCAAGGACGATTTCCGGCGAGCTTGTTCCTTCCCCAAACTTCACTGATTTTATCTACTCTGCGTGTTTTTTGAACCTCATTTTTGTTCGTTTTTTCTCAAAACCTCACATTTGTGTCTCATTCCTTCCGATCTCGCACTAAATGGCTGATTTTAGCATTCCTCCCCCTGCCACTGAACCAACTCCCCCCTCCGTCACCACCGGCGACCTAGTTCCGGTTGATTTGCCGGTGGCTCCTACCGATGCCACTACCTCCTCGGTTTTCCTACTCCAATAAGTACCGAGGCTAGGATCCGAAACGCCTATCACTTCAAAGAGGAGTTTTCTCATCTCCACACCCCCTCCACCATCACACCCTCTCAAATCTCCGACATCCGAACCCTTTTTAATATCCCCAAAGAATACAAGCTTCGGGTACCAAAACCCGACGAGAAAATGTTCTGGAGGCCTGAGGGCGAATGGGTGGCCGTTCCCCTGTACATTCTGAAGTATGGGGTTCGGTTCCCTCTTCATGAATTCATCTCATCCTTCCTCTGTTTTGTTGGAATCGCGTTCGCACAGCTTGTGCCGAACTCGTACATCCATTTAGTTTCTTTTATCGCATTATGTCAAGAGATTGGGATCACTCCTGGTCTCGACTTCTTTTTCGCCTTATTCACCATCACCGGGTCGAAAGAACCCGGCCTCCGACAACTAAACAAACAGGCCAACCGACCCGTCCTCATCAAAACCCCCTCGAGTAACAAGGGGTGGCACGACAAGTGGTTCTTCGTCAGGGGAACCGATCTCCAACTTCTCCCCCATTGGGCCCATCCTGAGGTCTCCATAGCCAAAGTGTCCAAGTTCCAGAAGGACCGAGCCGATGCCTTCAAGGCTTTTTACAAGAAATGGAGCAAGACTGAGTGGAGTCTGGCAATTCTGTCCAGTGAAGCCTGGTTATACAAACACGGATGTAAGTATCTCCCTTCTGACCGATCAATCCCCCCTTTAACTTCTCTTCTTCCTCTGATATTTTATGTCTTAACCCATTCTCTTTTGTGCAGTGACAATTTTCAAGCCCGAAGGGGCCGCTGAGTCCCTAACCCCTTTTCCTGTCACCGTTGGGCCTATCCCTCTTCCCATTACCGATGAGATGGCCGAGGAAGAAGCCATCCCAATTGCAGAACTCTCCACCGGTTCTACTTCGGGTCCGACTCCTCCAACTTCTACCGCCGCGCCCACCACCAAAAATGCCTTGCAAATGAGTCGGGTTGAGAAGATGGCCTTACTGAAGAAAACTAAAAGACCTTCCGCTAAGATTCCCGCCAAAGTTTCTGTTAAGGCCACTTCTTCGCTTCGATCGAAGCCGACTCCTCCACCCCCCTACCCAGGTCGTGGTGATCGAGGATTCAGAGGAGACCGAAGAGGTTCCTCTCGAACCCCGACCCAAGAAACCCCGACTCACCGAAGACCCTGAACAACGTCCTGACCAACAAGTTGTCGAAGCCGACCCCATCGTCTCCTCCACGCCTTCTTCCAAGCCGAGTTCATCCCATGGATCACCGATTACTTGCTGGCCGAAGAGCCCCTCGAAAATATTTCCGTTCAACCTGTTCGATCATTTCAAACTTTCGGGTGATGACGAACGGTTCAAGGGATTTTCTTCTGAGGAGTATCTGGTGGCCTATGTCCGTGCTCAGTGTCAGGTAACTCTGAGGTTGTCTAACTTGTTCTTGTAAACTTATAATTTGATTTCGATAGCTGATGTATGTGTTCGTTGCAGGCCAACGCCATTCTTGCTCGTGTCATCCCTCCTCTCGCTCGAACCACTAAAAAGGAGGTTCAGCTGAGATCGGATCGGATGTGTACTTACTGTCGAGGTTCGGCCCGAACTTCGGACTGAAGAAGGAGCGGATCTCCATGCCGATACTCGGAATAAAAGGCAACCCAGCCGAACGCCAGCCGATTTAACTCGAGGAACAATACTCTACTTCAAAGATGAGTTTATCGGCCTACCAAGGCCATGCTAAGAAGTCGATCGAGGAGAAAAAGAGTTAGCCGTCAGTCAAGTCGAGGAATGAAGAAGCTATCGAAGCCCTCGGGGAGAAGTTTTCCAAGCGCGACGAGAAAATGAGATATCGATTCGGGAAAACAACTCCAAGGAAGAAGGAAGATCAGCCAAAGCAGCAATGAATAATAGCGAATATGAAGAGTTCGATGCCTTGAACGAAAAAGTCATGGCCCAATTTGGTGAAGGGTACGAGACTTATCGAGAAAAGGCAAGGGCGAAGCTGATGGCCGCTGGGCTCGATGACTCGCTTCTTGACTCGTCGGATGAAGAGTCCGAGGCTGGGGATGATCCTCCTCCGGAATAGCTTCTTTTAGGACTTGTAATTTTGCAACTTTCATTTTCCTTCTTTATTTGTACTTTGCCCGAATCTTATACGATCGGGGTTTGTAAAAATTCGAAGATATGAATGAAGTAAAATAGTTTTGTTTATAAATTTGTGATCAGTTATACTCGTGACTTGTCTCGATCAGTCATGTCTTTCCGAACCTCCTGATCGGATTGTGTCCGAAGTTTGTCTGATTAAAAATTTATTGTTTCCTCGGTCAGTTATACCCGATCAATTATGTCGTCTTCGACTTTTTGACCGATTTAAGCCCGATGTTTATCTGATCAGGTAACGAAAACCGTATGAATATAGATAAAGTTAAACATCTCCGAAGAAAACTTTCATTTATTTCATTTAAAATTGAAACGGTTACATGGATAAAGAAAAGAATGACATAACTATTACTGGTAAAAAAATTTAAGTCTTCCACCATGCCATGTATTGTTTACTTCCGAATCATCCATTCGTCAGTTTCAGGCAGGTAGACTGGCTTTGCAAGACTCTACCACTTCATAAGGTCCCTCCCAGTTAGGCATTAATTTGCCGGTATTCTGGGGGGTTGATGCCTCCGACTCCCGGAGGACCAAATCACCCACTTCAAACCTCCTCAGCTTCACCTTCTAATTGTAGTGTCGGGCTGTTCTCTGCTGATAAACTGCCAACCTTATCAGAGCTGAATCCCGAACTTCTTCAAGAAGATCCAAATTTGTTTTCAAGCCTAACTTCTTGTACTGACTGACCCGAAGGGTAGGAGATCCGATCTCCACTGGTATAAGTGCATCAATTCCATAAGCCAATCTGAATGGCGAATCTCCCGTGGTTGTTCTCGGTGTAGTCCGATAAGCCCACAAAACACTGAGCAGTTTTTCTAGCCACCGACCCTTTAGCTCGTCTAGACGCCTTTTAATCCCGTTGAGCAGGGTTCGGTTGGTCACTTCAACTTGACCATTCGATTGAGGATGAGCGACTGAGGTCTTGCGATGTTGAATTCCCAACTCTTTCAGAAAACCTTCGAACTTTGACTCCACAAACTGTCTGCCATTATCAGAAACCACTACCATCGGGATGCCGAAGCGGTAAACAACTCCTTCCCTGAAAAACTTTAGGCATTCTTGTTATGTGATCTTCTGCAGAGGCTTAGCTTCGACCCACTTCGTATAATGATAAAGAACGATCACGATAAAGACAAAGTACATCTCTCTGGTGGTGGTGTGGGATGGTGTTGTTCAGCTGGCACTTGGGACATTTTCTGACGAATTCTTTAGCCTCCGTATAGATAGTCGGCCAATAATACCCCTGCCTCAAAATCTTGTGCGCCAGTGACTTGGCCCCCATGTGATCCCCACAAATCCTTTCATGTACCTCTCGAAGTGCATAATCTGCTTCCGAGGGAGTTACGCATTTGAGTAAGGGAGAACAGAAATCCCTTCGGTATAGATCCCCGTCAATGAAGACGAAGTTTGAGCTTCGGTGTTTGATTTTTCTCGCTAGGATTCGGTCCGAAGGTAGAATCCCATCTGCCAAGTAGGAGATATAAGGTGTGAGCCAGCAGTCAAGTCGGTCCAGAGCTAACACATCTGTCTTCGGTACACTTGGCCGTTCTAGGACTTCCAGATACACCGATCCATTGAAGGAGCTTGCTTCGGTGGTTGCCAACCTGGCTAGGGCATCTGCTACCGTATTATCTGACCGATCAACTCCCTGACAGCTGTGTGATGTAAAGTATGTGAGCTTATCTTTCACTTCGGCCAGATACTTCGACATTCTTGCCCCCCCGAGCCTCATACTCTCCTGATAACTGCTTAACTACCAACTGTGAATCACTGTAGATAACTATCCTCTGAACTTCCAAGCTTCGGGCCAACCGAAGTTATGGCCTCGTATTCTACTTCGTTGTTTGTGGCCTTGAACTGAAACCGAATCGCCTGTTGGACTTTGAAGCCTTCGAGACTCGTTAGAATGACTTCTGCACCACTGACGTCCGAAGTCGATGACCCATCCACGTACGAAGTCCACGAGGTTTGTCCCTGTTAAGCTTCGGTAACCGTACTCACATCCGGTTCTGTAAAAGAGCATTCTACTATGAAGTTCGCGATGCACGACCCTCGATTCTTGGTGGGTCCGGATGATATTCTATAGCAAATTGCGTTAACTCCATCGCCCATGCTGCTAGCCGGCCCGACACTTCTGGCTTGTGCAATACTTTCTTTAACGGTTGATCCGTATATACCACCACTACCCGACCACGGAAATAAGTCAAGTTTTCGCTTGTAATGATCAAGGCATACTGAATTTCTCGTGTTGGGATATCATGTTTCTGCGTCCCGAAGAACGTGGCTGACGTAGTATACCGGGAACTGTTTTCCTCATTTGTTCCTCACCAATGCTCAAGTATAAATATAATGGTTCCGAAGGGATCGGTTTCATCAATAACGGTGCCGAAGACGGATATTTTTTGATCCCTTGGAACGCGTCTTCGCATTCCGATGTCCATTGAAAACTCTTCTCGTTCTTTGGCCCCTTGAGAGTGTCAAAGAAGGGTAAGCATCTCTCAGCTGATCTCAGCAGATGGAATCATATTTTACCATTGACACACTGAGGTCAATGGTAAAATATGATCCCATCTGCTGAGAACAGAGTCCTCTTTAAAAGTCTGATGCGATGTTAATGATGCATCTTTGAATTTTTAATGTTATATAAGTGGTTTGCAATTCATCAAACTCATTTTGGTAAAGTTTTTTATGCATCTTTTTAGCTATTTTAACAATATTGCCAACATTTTTCGTTGTTTAAAATCCACTTTAGGCTCCACTTGAAGTATTTAAGCTCAAGCGCCTCATTTAGGCTCAAGGCGGCAAAAAAATCCCTCCAGGAAATTAGGCGGGGTCTAGCGGGAGATTTTTTTATTTATTTTAATAAGTACATTTTATAACCAAATAAGTAAATAAGTTATTTAAAAAACATTGCCAATGATGCCTTAATGACACTGTATGGAGGGGATGAACAAGGTCCAAATGTCGCATATCCATAGTCCAACTTCAAATGGTCATAGTTTTTTACCCAAGAGAGTTAAGAAATGTGCAAGTATAATTTTAAAATGCGCTTTTCTTTGAGATCTACGTCCCAAACCAGCAACCCAGATTGAGGTCGTTTTATATGTCAAAATCCACTCGATGATGCTTTCAGACTCCACTTATTTTGGGCTTTTAGGTAGAATGTTTACTAATTGCTTACAATTATTTATTTTAAGGTTTATTTAATATAGTTACTCTCTTGAAGTGTTTGTTGGAGTCATATTATTATTACTCCCTCCATCCCATTTTAGTTGTAATAGTTTCCCTTTTGATTTGTCCATTTTAATTGTCTTGGTTCCTTTTTAATACTGTTTTTTGGTCTTATTTTCCAACACAGCCCTTCTATATAGGGGTGCTAAAAAAAATCGTTTTTTTCGGTTTTTTACCGAACCGGTTGAAACCGGTACTGGCGGTACCGGTTGTTTTCGGTTTCGGTTTTTTCGGTACCGGTTTTTCAATTTTTTTATACTTTTCGGTAGTGGTAATGAAAATTTTGAATTCGATACATACCGAAAAACCGAAAAAAATCGAAAAAGCTGTAAAGTTGAAAATTTTGAATTCGGAAGATGCTGGTGTCATGTTATAGCGCATTTCGTCAATAAAGTAATGGAAAAAGGTTGCAAGTAGATCAATTTGATTCCTGGACCTCTTGTTTTGTTAGAAGAATTACTCCCTCAGTTGATTTTCTAATCAATTTGTAGAATTCTAGAATTTAGAACTCGTGAATTTATTTATTTAATTTTGATTAATACAGTAATTAATATTACAAACTAATGTTATTAAGAAAATAAAATAAATTTAAATCATAGTTTGAATTTTACCATTTCACTAATTAATTATAATCAAGCTCAAATTTGATTCATTTTATGGGACCGAAGTAGTATTTGGAATAGTATATAATAATGATATTGGTTTCTTGTGTAGTGAAATCACGTCATCAGAATGTCGGTACCAGTTCTTAATTTTTCAAAAACAAAGGTATTATTGTTATATTTAGAGAGAAATTATATAGAGTTAGGAATATTCAGTATTCACTTAAAAACATGTCGAAAGCAATAATAATAATAATAATAATAATAATAATAATAATAATAATAATAATAATAAGGTGTACTCAATGAGGTTCTTGGAACTTTCCAGCAATATTAATCAGATTTAATCGTGTCCAGTTTTGTACATCTAGATTTATAATAATGATACATTAAGATTTTGAACTACAAAATGAAAGACGAGATCGATCCACGAGCAGCGAATGCTCGTAGAAGTTTTTAAAAATTTGTTAATATAAAAAAAATTATTTAATTATTACGGTATAACCAAAAACCGAACCGAAAAAATCAGTATCGACTTTGTACCGAACCGGTACCGAAACCGGTTATTCGGTACCGGTACTTGATTTTCCGGATTTTTCGATTCGGTACCGGTTCGGTTTTTTTACCGATGAGCACCCCTACTTCTATAATTTGGTGTATTTATTCATTGGGAAACAACAATAGTTAAGATCACATTGGAATAAATAGGAGTATCTTCAATATGGAAACGTAAACAAGAATTTGTTTTCTCTTTTTCTCGCTCCCCGTCTAATCCTGAATAACATAGAGAAAGTTGGAGTTTAGTTGCCTTTAACTTGAAATCTCTATATTTTTTCACTCTCATTAAAGATGTGGAATTGTTGTATATGACCCTTATATCTGTAGACTAGTTTATGGTATATTGGTTTTATCTACATGGGTGTGCTTCTAATTTTATTTATTTTAATCTAGTTTTATTCTTTTATTTTATTTTATCTATTTTTTCTTATCGTTATATATCTCATCTCTTTATTTTTCTCCTCACCTTTCTACTTTTACTCTTACATCTGAGATTCATTTTCAGCCTACCTCGATTAGTCTACCATACAAGGCGAAGGCGTAGTTGAGTTGAGTGTATGTTATTTGGATTATAATAGAAATTGTTTAAGTAATTGCCAAAAAAATTCCAAGTTCCCATTGATGGTTTGATGTTTAGTAACTTCTTACAAATATTAGGAAAGACAGGAATAAGCTCTTATTCACAATAGTAAGCAAATGCTTCAGAAAAATCATGACTACATTTCACATGCCAGACAACTAGTTAAGTGTTCTTACAGAACATGAACAAGAGGATTTCTAACAAGAGGGGAGGGAGAAAACTGTTATTTACCGAGGAAGGAGAGGATTTTATGGCCCTTAGTGTAGAGAAATCTCTTTTGCAGGTGTCAGCTGTCAGCACACCTATATCCATGTTGCGACATCGCAAGCTTACAAGGGAATCTATTGATTAGTTGGGAGCAGCAGCATATTCAAAAGGTAGAATAAACCCACTATCCAGATAATGATTCAGTTGAGAATATTTGTAACTAGCTGTGTTTAGTGCCGGCACTACATGGACGTTGGGATTTATCCAAACTTTGGATGGCCGGAAATTCAAAATCAGTTGTATTTTGTTAGATAGATTTTGGGGAAAAATTAAATTCAAAAAAGACTCCTACTGTTGCACCCAATACTTGTAATTAAGCACTGGACATACACACATCCAACCAAAAATGTTAAAAAAGAGCATATAAACAGCACACATTAACTACACCATGTACGTTCTCTCAAGAGAAAGGAAAAAATTAATTGCGAAACTGAAGAAAAGAAGAAAATACAAACTTACCCTCAGCAAAAGCTTTTACAGCTTCATCCATGGCGGTCTTTGAAGCAAAAACCTTGGAAACAAGTCCTAGTTCTTTTGCCTCATAAGCCGAAAACCTTCTTGCCGTTAATGCCAGCTCCATCGCATTGCCATACCCGACAATAGCCGGCAACCTCTGAAGCGTCCCGAGATCAGCAGTGATCGCCAGGTCAACCTCCTTCACGGAGAAAAATGAGGTCTCCGTACAAAACCGAATATCACAGGCCGTAATAATATCAATTCCACCACCAACACAAGCCCCGTGGATAGTGGCGATAACCGGTTTCCTGCATTTCTCGATAGCCGTGATCGCTTGCTGCATGAACAGGATGTCTCGGCGGAGGCGTTCGCCTGTGTGTCCGCGATCTGCTGATTGGAATTGACCTGAAATGGAGGTTAGGGATTTGAGGTCGATGCCCGCGCAGAAATGGTCGCCGTTAGCGGAGAGGAGTATGAGGGCGACATTAGGGTTTTGGTCAAGGGAGGACAGGGCTTGAGGGAATTCTATGAAAAAATCGGGGGATAGAGCGTTGAGAGTTGATGGGCGATTGAGGAAGAGATTGAAAACCCGTGAATTTGGTGCTACCTGCGTAATTTTGATAGTTTTGTACTCCATTTCCATTTCCATTTCGCTCTGCTAAAAAGCTAAAACACAATTTCTTTCGACAACTTCTCTTTCCCATTGTTTATTATCTTCTGTAGTTGTACTTAGTTGACACTTTCCCATTGTTTATTTCAGTAGCGGTACTTAGTTGACCAAGCCTGTTCGGAATGATTTAGAACATTCAGAACAGTTTTTTTTATCTTTTATCTACTCTGCAATATTATTGGGATTATTAGGTTATTATGATTCAATTTTTTTAATATATACCCAACAAATTCCTTTATATTATTCCTTAAATAATAAAATTTTAAATTTTAAAGTTACAACAGTCAAAACATTAAATTAATAATAATCTTATAATTTATAAAAGAAAGTATAATTTATCAATTATATTCTAGTGTAAAATAATTTTTATTTTATTTTAAATTTTAAGTAATTTATGAAGTGAGTATTGAATGGATTGTAATTGTAAATGTACATCAATATTAACTTTTAAAAAGTTAATTTATGATATTTTTAAATTAAAATTTAATATGATTCATTTAAATTTTGAAAATAATAAATTTTATAATTAATGGTACTTTTATAATATTTATAATTATATTGACGTAAATTAAATAAATTTATATCAATTTTAAATTTGAATTCGTTTGAAATTAATTTTTTTTTAAAAAGTAAATATTAAATTTATAATTTGAAAATGAAATAGTAAAAAAATGTCAAGATGTGTATGATTGATGAGTTGTCCACTTAAATGAGGGTGTAAAATATCATTTTGTATATATAGAGAAGGGTCTTTTGATTGCCTCACTCTGGAGAGTAAAATCATATATAATAATTAAAATAGGAGTCAAATAAGGATAAAGAAACTGTTGGATAATAATTTGTTGATGTATTCTTTAAAATTGAGGATAGAGAGTTAATTAAAGAAACTGTTATTAATGCTCTTATAAGTTAGGTATTTATAAGTCATTTGTTATTATTCACGTTTTTAAATTTTTTTTATTTATAATTTGAGTTTTAAGTAAAAAAAAATAAGTATGTATTTATAATTTATTTAAAATGACTTATAAATTATTTTAAAATAAGTTAGTTTGACCAAATATAATATCTATTTTGTTACTCTTTTATTTTGCCCCTCTTTTTATTAATGTCATTCTTAGTAATTTTTACATTTATTTTTACTTATAAGTCATTATGAGTCGAACAACTTTATAACTTATCTTAACTTAATTTTTGACTTATAAGTCAAATTAATGTCGAACACTTTTACTTATATTTTAACTATTTAAAATAAGTCATTCCCGAGCATTCTCGTGTAGCAACAATAGTTTTTTTGACAATAATTGTATATGATGCACATAAATTAATTTTTAGTAGTTTGTCCACATTAAGAGTGTTCGACAATGACTTATAAGTTGGTCAAACTAATTTATAAGTCATTTGTCATAATTCTTCTTTTTGACAATGACTTATTTTTTTACTTATAAGCTGATATAATTCGTTTTAAAATAAGTTAGTTTGATCAAATATAATATTTATTTTGTACCTCTTTTATTCTGTCCATGTGACAACCTGAGAATTTAGAAAAATTTTAAAATCATAATTGATTGATTTAACGTAGACCGATAAAGAATTTAGAGGGCCGCATGGGCCTAGTCACCATTCCGTCAAAAATTAGATGTGGATTTCACTTTTTTTTTGATCCATCAAAAGCTTGCCTGCTTTTGGGCCTTATGTCAAAGCGCCCGGCCCGCCCGGCCTTTTAAAAAACCCTATCTGAATATCTGATCTCTAATATTTATCTCCTTAACCTTTGCTAACTGGCTAAGCCGCTAAGGCATAAAAAGTAAAAACAGAGACAGATTCGGCCCTTCACACTTCACACCTCTAGACTCTTCGATCCACAAATGACAAATCCATTCTCCTCGTCTTTCTTGCCTTCACAGTTCACAGCCCCACCTAGACGCGACGACACATAAGCTTGCCTTCACAGTTCGGCAGTTCCTACTTCGGTACTTCCTACTCTATTCTCCTTGTCTCAGGTATTTTTCTGTAATCAGCGCATAAGCTGACCGATTTTTGTTTGAATTGGTAATTTATCAATTATCTGTATGAGTATGAGTCTATGACTTTAGTCTGTATGTCTTTGTGGATTTTAAGGGTTTTAATTGGTATGAGTATGACCGATTTTTGTGGATTTTAATTGGTAATTGGGTGTGAAATTTTAAGGGTTTATGAACCAGATTAGACTAGATCTACAATTTACCGACACTACTACCTTTATAGATCTTTTATTCGAGCGATAGGATGTATGTGGTTAAGAGAGATGGGCGTCAAGAAGCAGTTCATTTCGACAAGATTACTGCTCGTTTGAAGAAGATGAGTTATGGGCTAAGCAGCGAGCACTGTGATCCGGTTCGTAAGTTGGCTTGATTATTATGGTTTTGTTGATTTTGGTTCTGGGTTTTGCTCGTGTGTGTGAGTTGTTCTTTCAAATATGTACATTTATGTCTATAAACTATATATTAACTTAATCATTTTTGTTTTTTTTCATTGAATTTGGTTCTGGGCTTGTTGTATGTAGACATATATGTTAATATGTATATATCTGTATGTGTGACTACTATAGAGGTCTAGTTATGGGTTTGATCATTGAACAGTTAATTATATATGTTGGAGTGATCAATTGAAGTTGGGGGTTCAAGTTTTACTTGTTTGTTTTGTCTATTATGAGACCACCGTATTATGTATCATAATGTTATGCTTAATTTTATAGTTTGATAATTGGGCTTTGTTTTGATTGTTTCTTTGGTAAATTGTTTGTTTGGTACAGTTGGCTACAAGAATTGTTGTTTCAAATTTGCACAAGAACACAAAAAAATCATTTTCAGAGACGTGAGTATATTAGACAATCATAAAACAGATTAATTTTTTTGAATTATAATTTATCATAAAGGAATTAGCTTTTTTTTTTAATTTGTTTGGTTGCTGCAGGATCAAAGACATGTACAACCATGTCAGCAAGAGATGAGAGCAAAAGGCCCCTCTTGTTGCTAATGATGTTTATGAGATAATCATGAAATTTTAAGGGTTTATAAATCTTTGTGCACAGGATGTCAAGCCATTTTTTCACTAGCAGATGGGATTGTAAGTATGCATTTGGAGTTTATATCTGTTGATGGTGACATACTGACATGTCAAAGATTACTCATTTGTATCATTAGTTTGTCTCATTTGTATCATTGTAATATGTTACTCATTTCCTTCACAACAACTTTAGATTGAATTTTTTGTTCATTCTTCTGAACTTTCCCTAGAAGAAAGTGGAGGCAAGAGAGGATGATTGATTAAAATTTAAATAGTATTGTGAATTTGTGATTTACAATTTTTTTTTTTTAAAAAAAGAAATGAAAAAGCAGTGATGGGTGGTAGGGTCAACTTCAGACCCACGGTGCGCCTAATTCCAGCCTATTAAAATTCGGGCCATTTTGGTGGACCGTCGATGGTCTTTCGGTCATTAATGGCTTGACCCGTTTTGGGCCAAATTTCACTCGTTTGTCAGGTCTAGATTTAAGGTTCAATATTAGAACCTAGACAGAAAATAAGTGTATGCATTTGATATTTTTGGGAATGAATTTTGAGGATTTTAAAATTCTGTGAAGAATTTCAATGAATTATTCAGGATTAAGTGTATACGTGAATATGTTCTGTGTATATGGTCATTTATGTGTTCAGATTGTGGTTATGGGTCAAGGGTTGACTAGATAAATTTTATCAGTGTCAAACCCTAAGTATATATTAAGAACGTCAACGTTCATTTAGAAAACCCTAACCACTGATAAGCAACCCTAAAAATCGGTTCTGGAAACGCTAATTTCAGATTCTGAGAATTTGAAATCCTAATTTGGGAACTTAAAGGATAATTATAATGCTTAAGTGCTATTAATTATAATAATTATTAGGGTAAAGCTTAATTAATTAGCAAATTTTAATTAAAAAATTTTAAACCCTAATTATTCTATTAGAAATTTTAATATACAATTGTGGATTTAATTGTTAAATTAGTAATTTTAATTAGGAAATATTAATCCTAATTAGCAAACTTGAATTATGATTAGGAAATCTAAGTATAATTTGAAAATCTTAATTTTTTTCCTTTTTAAAACCTAATTTAGAAATCCTAAATGTGATTTTTGTAAACCTTAGGTTTTAACCCTAAGGATCAAACCCTAAGGGTTGGATTAAATGACAACTTTAGAATTAAAATTAGAAAGTAAATGACCATTTTGTCCTTTTTGTATTTTTTAAGATGGAGTATAGATCTTGTGTGACGCTCCTAAAATAGGTATATATCACCCATTTTGAGTGTTCAATAACATGGTACAGAAACATCTATAACTTTATTAATACAACATAAAAACTGTGAGTTTAAATACAAATATTGTCATCTAGACAATATTCACACCCAAATAAGTCCTCATTACAATTATTGATACATTATTTTATAAAAATGGTGAGGACTACTAAAACAACTCTTTAGAACCATCATTCCATACCCCGACTAGAACTCGCTACATTCTCGCCTCCTGAGAAGAAAAATAGAACAAAAAGGGAAAAGGTGAGTTCAACTAGCCCAGTAAAGAATATTATGACTAAAATAATATAGAACAAATTATCGTTAGTCTTCAACATGGAAAAAAAATCTGATAAAATACAATAGACAATAAGTTTCATATCAATATTCGCAGCGGAAATAATAATTTCATAGATGAGATACGTAGAGAATGAAATCTACAATAATCTATAAATTTTAAAAGTCCATCATCAATATTTTATCCCTATAACATCAATCAATATTCATCTTGAATCAAATATTCATCTTTGCACTACAAGCCAAAGATATTCATCGATTAGTCATGTTCATCTCAACACCATGCATCTTTCTTGCACTACGGCCAAAGATATTCATAAGAAAATCAACCATCTTTTGACTTCTGGGCCAAAGATATTGATAATATCATCTTTTAAGACCGAGGATGGTGAAAATATTTAAAAAAAATGAATTCGGTGAAACAAAAGAACAAATAATAAGGATTCATACTTTTAAATGATCCAAGTTCAAAAATACTTCATAAATAACCATAGTGAAGTAAAATTCAAGAATAATCAAAACATGGATACAATCAAAAGCTAGTATCCATAATAGATATCTTGGACAAAAACAAAATTTTAATTTTTACGTGAATAGTCTTGGTATTACGTGAATAGTGTCAGTATCGTGAATAGTCTTAGTATCGTGAATAGTAACTCTCTATAACCTTTGAAAGACAAGAATTTCACTGAAAAAATCTTTCCAATATTCCATCATAATGATATTGAAGGAAATAATATCATTTATAAAAAAATAATATCCCTTATCTCGAAAAGAATAGATACTTTACATTTGGAATATCGGATATAATATTTGAAGGAACTTGCATCAGATAAAGAACACTCAAAGTATCAAAATACTCACAAGAATACACTCGATAATATATAGACAGAGAAAACTTCGATTTACGGTGTGATTTTCAATTCTAACCCAAGACTCTATTTATAGGAAATGCTTAGAACACCAAAGCAACAAATTTAATAAAATATTAATATATATATATATAAATTTTTACGCCTACTTTTACCAACCTGAATTCAAAGATTCAACACATTTATATCACATATGGGACACTCACCAAAAACGTTTTTCTTAAAAAAAATAATTAAAACTTCAAAAAATCAATTATTTCGGAATTTCGAAACTTTAATAACTCATAATAAATAGTCCTTTTGTCAAAAAAATTTGAACTTTATGTCTTTTCTATAGGAAATTTCATTATCTACAACTTTGTAAGTTTAAGTTTTTCCAAATTCCAAGCAGAAATTGACCGAAATCCACAAACGGACGATTTTATAGGCTATAATCAAATTTCAGTCAAGAAATGGGCCCACAAACATGTTTAATATATTTTAAACAATTTTTGTAATAAAAATACTCTTCCTCCTCATTTATTCATATATCACACATTCATTGTAAAATATCACCATTATTATATTATTAAAATATAATAATATTTTTAAATGAATTATTTATCAGAAAAGATAAAATATCAATTTTTTAACAATTGTCACTTTAAAATTTTCTCCATCTATATCCACATAAAATAAATATTTTCCTTATCATATAAATTAATAATTAATTATTCATAAATAATATTACAGAATCACAATCTTGGGCAACGGTAGTTCAGGTGAAAAAGGGGATTTCAATAAGGATTTTCTCTCTTGGTGGCATGATTAGGTGACCAAACCTCTCCTTAGAGAACTTTCTAGACATTGCCAATAATGTTATCTAATAATATTATTCAAATAATATGAATTATTGATCTGATAATGGAAAATACTGTGTAGTGACAATTATTGAAACAACAACAATATAAAATATCAACGTAGCAATTATTGAATCAATAAAATAAAATATTGAACAGTAATTACTGTAACAATTATTGAGTAGTGTCTTTTTACATAAGAATCAATAATTGATGCAATACCATGTGCTATTGTGTTTTAACCACCGGGTATTCCAACAGTATTAACGGTAACAACTACGCCGTTATTTATAAACAATTTATATTTGTCTTTTTCTTCATCCAATCGTTTCTATTATGTGGCCTACACAAGGCTGCGCCGTTGTACGAATATTCCCCGACAATAAGAATATTCCACGACCAAACGATTATTCCCCGATAACAATGAATATTTTATAACCACTTGCTTATTTTAAATATTTGCGCATTTTACCCATAACTAACCACATTAATCAAATCAACCCTTACTATTTTAAAATAATAAATAGAGGAAATTTAATTTCATTTATAATAAGTTGGGGTCTTACAATCTCCCCTCCTTATGAAATTTCGTCCTCAAAATTGACGTACGTACCTGGTGTTTCGAAAAGGTGAGAATACCTCGCTTTCATTTCTGTTTCCAACTCCCAGGTCATTTCCTCTATAGCATGGTTCCTCCACAAAACTTTAACTTGTGGTATGACCTTTGTACGTAAGACATGCTCCTTCCTATCCAAGATCTTGACAGTACCTCCTCGTCACGTTAAGTCTTTATTATCTCATTCGGTTCTAACTCAATAACGTGGTTCGGGTCTTTCATATATTTACGAAGCACAAATATATAAAAAACATTATGAACACGAGACATACTTGGAGGTAACGCGAGTCTATAGGCTACATTTCCTACTCGGTCAAGAATCTGAAATGGACCAATAAATCGTAGATTGAGCTTTCCTCTTTTCCCAAATCTTGTAACTCCCTTCCATGGAGCAACACGGAACAATACATGATCCCCAATACTAAATTCCATGTACTTTCGATGAAGATCCGCATAACTCTTTTGTCGATCTTGTGTCGTTTGTATACGTTGTCGAATCATTTAGATCTTTTACGTAGTCATCATCGCATCAACTCTGGTCCCAACAATGTTCTTTCACCAACCTCATCCCAACATCTTTGAGAGTGACACTTACGTCCATATAATGCTTGAATGGAGCTACACCTATACTTGCTCGATAAGCTGTTGTTGTAGGAGAATTCCACCGATAGTAAATACTTATCCCAACTCCCTTTGAAGTCTAGGACACAGAGTCTTAATAGATCTTCAAGAGTTTGAATAGTCCTCTTTGATTGTCCGTCCGTTTGAGGATGGTATGCCGAACTGAATCGTAAATCCGTGCCCATAGCTTTTTGCAAACTAACCCAAAATCGTGAAGTGAATCTTGGGTCACGATCCGAAACTATGGATACTGGCATACCATACAATCTCACAATCTCATTTATATACATATGAGCAAGACGTTCAAGGGAATAAGTCTACCGTATCTGCAAGAAATAAGCAGACTTGGTTAATCTATCAATAATAACCCAAACAACATTTATACCTTGAGAAACTGTGGGAAGACCCGTAACAAAATCAATGGTAATGTGTTCCCACTTTCATTTCAGAATCTCAAGTGGTTGCAACGAACCCTTAGGTACTTGATGCTCCGCCTTTACATGTTGACAAGTTAAACACCTCGAGATAAACTTTGCAATCTCTCTCTTCATATTGTTCCACCAAAATGTATGTTGAAGATCACGATACATTTTGGTACTTCCAGAATAGATTACAAAGCGATTGTATTATGTGCCTAAAATCGCATGATCTTGTATTTCAAATCGAGTCGTTAGGAACACAAAGTGCGGAGTGGACTCAAGTATTCCTTCTTCATCGATACTCACTTAGGAATAGCACCTTCAGTACTTCTTTCTTCTTCATACGCATCATTCCAAGATTCGATGGCTTCGAGCAACTTTAACTTTATCGATTAAAGTTGGTTATATGTATACTTGTCATCATCGCACTCGTTCTCGCATATGATCTTCTACTCAACGCGTCACTACTAATTCGTTTTCGGGATGGTATTGAATGGTGTGGTCATAATCTTTTTTAATTACTCGAGCCAACGTCATTGTCGCATGTTGAGTTCCTTTTGGGTGAAGAAATATTTGAGGCTTTTATGGTCTAAATATATCTCCACTTTCTCCCCATATAGATAGTGCCTCCGGATCTTTAAGCATGAGCATTTACGCTAACTCTAGATCATGAGTAGGATAATTCCTCTCATATTCTTTAAGTTGTCGCGAGGCATAGGCTATGACTTTCCCATATTGCATGAGAACACATCCTAACCCTTTGCCCGAAGCATCGCTGTAAATAACAAATCCATCTGAATCAGATGGTATTTTCAGAACAGGTGCCGAAATGAGTCTCCTCTTAAGCTCTTGAAAACTCTTCTCGCATTCCTCGCTCCATACGAATTTTGTATCTTTTCGAGTCAATTGAGTTAACGGGGTAACGATTCGAGAAAATCCTTCCACGAATCTCCGATAATAATCAGCTAGGCCCAGAAAGCTACGTACTTCGGTTACCGTCTTTGGTTGCTCCCAACTTTTTATTACTTCAATCTTCACCGGGTCGACAGATACTCCATGTTTTGACACCACGTGCCCAAGGAATGCTACTTCCTCAAGCAACTCACATTTTTTAAACTTGGCATATATCTTGTTTACACGAAGCCTTTGGAGTACCAGCTTTAAATGGTGCTCATGATCTTCACGGCTTTTGGAATATATGAGGATGTCATCAATAAAGACAACAACGAACTGATCCAAATATTCTTTGAATATCCAGGTTCATCATATCCATGAAAAAGTCCGCGGAGCATTAGTCAATCAAAAGACATGACTAAGAATTCATAATGCCCGTCTCTTAGAGTTACGAAGGCGGTCTTTGGAATATCCTCGATTCTAATCTTGGTGATGATATCCGAGCGAAGATCGATCTTTGAAAAAATTGTTGTTCTCAGAATTGGTCAAACATGTCATCAATGCGAGGTGGCGGATACCTATTCTTGATGGTGACATGGTTCAATTCCGTTAGTCGATACAAAGTAGCATACTCCCGTCTTTTTCTTCTTTACAAAATAAAGCAGGAGCACCCCGAGGAGATGTACTAGACAGAATGAAACCGATGTCCAACAATTCATGTAGTTGGACTTTTAACTCTGAAGTTCAATAGGAGCCATTCAATATGGGGTTTTAGAAATGGGTTTTTTGTACGAGTTCAAGATCAATAAAGAATTCAACTTCACGTTACGGGGTAGTAAAGGAAGTTCTTTAGAAAATCGTCGGAAATTTATTAAAAGCAGGGAATATTATTCAAATCCGACGTGTCTTTATTCAAATCCATAACATGGGCTAAGAAAAGCTTGACATCCGTTTTTCAATAAGCGAATAGCTTTATGACTTGATATGACAATGATTGATTTTAGTGGTTTAGTTGCTTGAATTGCATAACAACGAGGTTGGTTAGGAATATGAAAACTAACAACCTTACGAAAACAATCAATTTTGGCATGATGAGTAGTTAACCAATCAATCCCTAAAATCACATCAAAAGCAAGTATCTTTAAAGAGATAAGATCAACAGGTAATGTGATGGTGCCAACTTAGATCAAATAAGATTTATAAACATTGGATGTGATGAAAGTTTCTCCTAACGGAGTCTCGACAGATAAATCAAAGTCTAATTTCTCCGGAGTTAAGTTTAAACGTTGAGCACAAGCAAGAGAGATAAATGAATGGGTAGCACCGGTATCTAGTAAGATATAAACTTCGCAAGAATTTATGATTAGCTTACCCGTGATCACCTCGTTTGGGTTCCTCGATTTTGACCGATCCACGACAAAAGCTCTTCCATGAACAGATTGACTTTGACTTTTTTGGGATGACCTTTTGAGTCACCATCCCATTGGACTTGGTTTCATTACCATACAATCTCGAGCGATATGTTCTTCTTTTCCACAATTATAGCATACCTTGTTGCTGTTCAGGGCGGCCAATGATATGTCCCTCTTTTCCACATTTATAAGATCTGACAGGTGGTCGAATTCTCCTCCCTTAGAACCGATTCTTCTTTGGTGTTGGACGTCTTCACATGGTCATTATTGAATCTCCTCTTTTAAAATCTCCTCCCACTCGCTTTCTTCTATTTTCATGGTCATGATTACCACCAGAGTGGTTACCGCTTTTATCCGTATTTTTCTTCCTCCGTTGGTTATCGTTGTTCTGATGACTGCTGTCACCGGTATGATCCTAGTTGTGGTCCCTCGGTTGAAAGTACTCGTTATCTCACTCTAATAATTGAGCCCTGTTGACAACATCTGAATAGAGAGAAAATTTATAAGAAATGAGATATTGACGTATGTCGGGTTTCAAACCTCTCGAAACATCCCGTCTATACGTTCCTCATTCTCCGCCAAATGAGGTGCAAAACTGGATAACTCGCAAACTTCCCTCGTCTTTGGGGGACCTTTGTCGCTGTTTTGTTCCAATCTAATAAACTCCAATTCCTTCATATGACGAATACTTTCGTGAAAGTACTTGTCATTGAAGCAGATTCAAACGCTCTCTCCCAAGCGTGTTGAGTGCGATTTGGATGGGTACGCTTCACAGATTCCCAACAATAATATGCCTCATTACGGAACATAAAGGTGGCGAATGAAACCTTACATTTCTCCGCATCCCAAGACATCGAATATCTTGGTGATTTGTTTGACCACGTTTACATCTTAATCGGATCCGGCTTTCCCAGCACGGTGGTCCTAACTCTTTGAAGCGCTTGGTTGTGATAAACCGCATGCGTTGTTATCATTTCCACCTTTATTTTGTGCACGAGTCTCCTCAAATGCGATTTTGCATGAAGCGCAAAAAGCTTCTAAACATCCGTCGTTCATCATCACGCCGGTGGTGTTGTTCACAGGAGGAATATTGCCACTGTTGACGTTCTCCTCGTTGGTGAGTAAAGGTGTCTCCACGGTCTCATTTACTCCATTGTTAACATTCTCGGTCGACATTCTCAAATCTTGCCATAAAACAAGGGTTAATTAAAGAAATCAACATATCACATAATATCCCTATATCTTGACCAACCAACAAATAAGCTTGGTAAGACACACTAGCGAAGGTTTTACTCTGTCTCTCCCTCCTAGTTCTATTCCTTGATCTCCGCCGGAAATCATATCCCTAAGCTCGATACCAATTGTGGACGCCCCCAAAATAGGTATACATCACCCATTTTGAGTAAATAATAACGGTATGTAAACAACTACAACTTTATTAATACAACATAAAAACTGTGAGTTAAAATACAAATATTGTCATCTAGACAATATTCACACCCAAATAAGTCCTCATTACAACTATTGATACATTATTTTACAAAAATAGTGAGGACTACTAAAACAAATCTCTAGAACCATCATTCCATACCCCGACTAGAACTCGCTACATTCTCGCCTCCTGAGAAAAAAAAAATAGAACAAAAAAGGAAAGGGTGAGCTCAACTAGTCCAGTAAAGAATATTATGACTAAGATAATATAGAACAAATTATCGTTAGTCTTCAACAGGAAAAAAAATCTGATAAAATACAATAGACAACAAGTTTCAGATCATTATTCACAACGGAAATAATAATTTCATAGATGAGATACGTAGAGAATGAAATCTACTATAATCTATGAATTTTAAAAGTTCATCATCAATATTTTATCCCTATAACATCAATCAATATTCATCTTGAATCAAATATTCATCTTTACTTCTGAGCCAAAGATATTCATCGATTAGTCATGTTAATCATCTCAACACATACATCTTTGCACTACGGGCCAAATATATTCATAAGAAAATCAATCATCTTTGCACTACAAGCTAAAGATATTCAATAATATCATCTTTTAGGACTGAGGATGATGAAAAATATTTTAAAGAAAACGAATTCAGTGAAACAAAAGAACAAATAATAAGGATTCGTACTTTAAACAATCCAAGTTCAAAAATACTTCATAAATAACCAAAGTGAAGTAAAATTCAAGAATGGTCAAAATATGGATACAATCAAAGCTAGTATCCATAATAGATATCTTGGACAAAAATAAAAATTTAATTTTTTTGTGAATAGTGTCGTATTCGTGAATAGTCGAAGTATCGTGAATAGTAACTCCAAACCAACTAAAAAGACAAGAATTTTACTGGGAAAAATCTTTCCAATATTCCATCATAATGATATTGAAGGAAATAATATCATTTATAAAAAATAATATCCCTTACCTCGAAAAGAATTGTCTTACATTTGGAATATCGGATATATATTTGAAGAAACTTGCATCGTATAGCAACACTCAAAGTATCAAAATACTCACAAGAATCATTTCGATAATATGACGGAGAAAACTTTAGTTTTTGTGTGATTTTCAATTCTAACTTAAGACACCTATTTTTAGGAAAATGCTTGTAACACCAAAAGTTAGAAAATTTAATAAAATATTAATATATATATATATATATATATACAAATTTCTTATGCCCACTTTTACCAACTGAATTCAGCATTCAACACATTTATATCACATGTGGGACACTCACCAAAAACGTTTTTCTTAAAAAAAATAATTAAAACTTCAAAAAATCAATTATTTCGAAACTTCGGAACTTTAATAATTCATAATAAATAGCCCCTTTGTCAGAAAAATTCAAACCTTATGTCTTTTTCATAGAAAATTCCATTATCTACAACTTTGTAAGTTTAAGTTGTTCCAAATTCCAAGCAGAAATTGACCGAAATTCACAAACGGACGATTTTACAGGCTATAATCAAATTTCTGTCAAGAAATGGGCCCACAAACATGTTTAACATGTTTTAAACAATTTTTGTAACAAAAATACTCTTCCTCCTCATTTATTCATATATCACACATTCATTGTAAAATATCACCATTATTATATTATTAAAATATAATAATATTTTTATTTATCAGAAAAGATAAAATATCAATTTTTCAACAATTGTCACTTTAAAATTTTCTCCATCTATATCCACATAAAATGAATATTTTCCTTATCATATAAATTAATAATTAATTATTCACAAATAATATTACAGAATCGAATCTTTGGCAATCGGTAGTTAAAGGAAAGAGGGGCTTTTCAATAAGGATTTTTCTCATCGACGCATGCAATTAGTGATCAAACCTTTCTTGATAGATGAGAACTTTCTAGACATTGCCAATAATATTATCTAATAATATTATTCAAATAATATGAATTATTGGTGCGATAATGGAAAATATTGTGTAAAGTGACAATTATTGAAACAACAACAACAATATAAAATATCAACGTAGCAATTATTGAATCAATAAAATAAAATATTGAGCGAAATTACTATAACAATTATTGAGTAAAGTGCCTTTTACGTAAGAATCAATAATTGGTGCAATACCACGTCTTTAATGTGTTTTAACCACGGGTATTCCAACAAGATAATTTGAGAATAACTACGTCGTTATTTATAAACAATTTATATTTGTCGTTTTCTTCATCAATCGCTTTACGTTATATGGGTCCACAACAAGGTCGCTAAATTGCATTTAATAATATTCTCGGCGGTAAGAATATTCCACCACCAAACGAATATTCTCTGACAACAATGAATATTTTATAACCACTTGCTTATTTGAAATATTTGCGCATTTTACCCATAACTAACCATATTAATCAAATCAACCCTTACTATTTCAAAATAATAAATAGAGAAAATTTAATTTCATTTATAATAAGTTGGGGTCTTACATCTTGACCTATTGTGAGTGGGTGACCAACCCTAGCTCTAGCTATTTGACTTAAAAATATAACCAATATAAGATTTATGTGTCACCTAGCAAGATTTGATGTATTGAATCAAAATTTATAACTTTAAAAGTAAGAAATATTTACTTTACTTTTCAATTGCTCCAAGTCCCTTCTCTCTCTATATATATTTTTGAATCTTAGAGTGTGAGAAACAAAGCCAAGATCATGTAATAACAAGCCAAGATCAGATCATGTTGATCAGATTCTGAATCAAGACTCAAAAAGGTATACAAACCCTAAATTTGAAATCCATGTGTTTTATGTTAGATGTTGTTATTTGTTGTTATAAGTCATGTTAGAGGGTGTCATTTGATAATCTGGGTTGCTAAAACTTAGATCCATATCATTTTGATGCTCAAAATTAAAATTTTTAGAACTGATCTATGAACCCTAAAACATGGCCCGACAGCCGAATGTTAGGGCTCATAGATCCTTTCTTGTTAACTGTTTATGTGTTTTAAGAGTTTGTACTTGTATTATGTTGTAAGGACTTTGATATAGAACTTGAATCAAGTCTAGATCAAGTGTAGATTAAAAGTTAAAAGCGGTCTAAAGGCATTGACCGAGCACGAAAGTCGTTTCTGGGCAACCCAGAAAATCCACAGATTTCCAGAAATCTCTGACAAGCTTTTCAAGTCCTTAGATCTTACTGTGTTTAAATGATTAAGTCAAATTGTTGTTTGATCTTTATAGCCTGATATGTAGACTATTCATTAAAACCTTTAGGACACTTAGATCCATAACAGGATCGAATATATTTCAGGTCAAAGTAGCATTGACCGTCTGTTTTGTCAAATTTCTGGAAAATCCAGAAACCTTCAAGACCCGTATTTCTGACACGGTTTGACTGGCTTGAATCTTGCGATTTAGTTGTTTTTATGATGATCTGATGAAATAGAAATGTACACTGACATGTTTTCTACAATATTCAACCATTAGATTACACAAAACAAATACATAACCCAAGATATAAGGATTCAAATAAGCTAACTCAAACTGTTCTTGTAAGACCCCAACTTATTATAAATAAAATTGAATTTTCCTTTTATTCATTATTCTAAATTAATAAGGGTTAATTTGATATAATTCTTTGGTTATGGGTGAAATGTGCAAAGTTTACAAAATAAGCAAGTGGTTATAAAATATTCATTATTGTCGAGGAATATTCGTTTGGTCGTGGAATATTCTTTTTGTCGGAATCTCCAAATGATTTGGCCTTGATCATTAGTGGGCCCCATAAACTGAAAAACGGTTGGATGAAGGAAAACGACAAAGATTGAGTTTTATAAATAACGACGTAAATTATTACCGTTAACATTGTTGGGTTACACGGTGGTTAAAATACGATGTCTGGCGTCGGTTAAAGAATGGCATACCGGTATTACTGATATTATTGAATTATTGATCCTTACGTAAGAAGGCACTACTCAATAATTATTCTGATGAGTTCTTATTTAATATTATATTTTATTGATTCAATAATTCTTTGCGTTGATATTTTGTATTCTTTGTTGTTTGATAATTGTCATTACACAAAGTATTTTCCATTATCAAATCAATAATTCATATTATTTGAATAATATTATCGAGATAACATTATTGGCAATGTCTAGAAAGTTCATGCTCTAAGGAGAGGTTTGGTCACCTAATCGCGCGCCAAGAAGGAGAAATCCTTATTCGAAAGCCCCTCTTTCCAGGAACTACCTGGTTCACGAGATTGTGATTCGTAATATTATTTTGAATAATTAATTATTGATTATTATGATAAAGATAATATTCATTTTATGTGGATATAGATGGAGAAAATTTTTATGTGACAATTGTTGAAAATTAATATTTTATCTTTTTCTGATAAAATAATTCATTTAAATATATTATTTTAATAATATATTAACGATGATATTTTTATAATGAATGTGGGATATATGAGTATATGAGGAGGTAGAGTATTTTGTGGCATTAAATGTTTAACACATATTTTGGGTATCGGTGGACACAATTCTTGATCGAAAATTGATTATAGACTGTAAAATCGTCCGTTTATGGATTTCGGTCAATTTCTATTTGGAATTTGGAAAAACTTTCTTCTGTAAAGTTGTAGAGAATGGAATTTCCCATGAAAATTCGCGAGTTTTGAATTTTTCTGATAACCGAGCTATTTTCTACGAATTATTGAAGTTTCGGAAGATAAAATAATTTTTATTAAATTAATGGGTGGGACCCACTTTTTGGTAGGTGTTGAATGCACATGGGCTGCTGAAAATTTTCAGAAATTGGTGGCTAGCTTGTTGCATAGAAGTAAGAATAAAAATAATAATATTTTATTATTTAATCTCCTTTGACGTTCTAACATTTTCCTATAAATAGAGGGCTAAGTTAGAATTGAAAATCACACCAGAAACTAAGTTTTCTCTCTTTCTCTCTCTAAATTATCGAGCGTATTCTTGTGAGTATACTTTGAGTTTTGCTATCTGATCTATGGGTTTACATCAAGACTATACCGAAATTCAAATGTAAGTATTTGTTATTTTGAGGTAAGTGGGTATTATTTTCTTCTTAAATAATATTTTTTCTTCAATATCATTATGCCAAGTATTGGTGAACTTTTTATCAAATTTGGAACTTGTTGTGTCTGGGGTTACTATTCACGATACTCAAGACTATTCACGATATACGACCTTATTCACGAATACCTAGACTATTCAACCTAAAAAATAAAAAATTTTCTTTTTGTCCAAAATATCTATTTCGGATACTAGCTTTGATTGTATCCATGTTTTGATCATTCTTGAATTTTACACCAATATGATTATTTTCAAGTATTTTTGGACATGGGTAAAACAAAAGTACTAATCCTTAATCCTTAATCCTTGTCATTTTGTTTCATCGGATTCGTTTCTTTAAAAATGTTTTTCATCATCTTGATCTAAATGGTGATATAAATGAATATCTTTCATTCAGTAGTGCAAAGATGAACGATTAATCGATGAATATCTTTGGCCTGTAGTGCAAAGATGAGCAGTGTGTTGAGATGAACATGACCAACTGGTGATATAAAATGAATATCTTTGGCTGCGCAGCTGCAAAGATGATTAAAGATGTATATTGATTGTTATTACGAGGATAAACTATTGATGATGGACTTTTAAACCTTAGAAAGATGTAGAATTCTTTTCTACGTGACTCTTTCTAATGGATTCTTTGCTTTCCATTGCGTTTGTTGATCTAAAACTTGTTGTCTATTGTATTCTATTAGATTTTTCCCCTTGTCAAGACTAACGATAATTTGTTGTATATTATCTTAGTCATAATATTCTTTTATCGGGCTATATTTGAGCTCACCCTTTTCCTTTTTGTTTCATTTTTCTTCTCGTGAGGTGAGAACATAAAGCAGGATCGAGTCGGGTATGAGTGATGGTTCTAGGAAGATGTTTTAATCATCCCTCACTATTTTCAGTAAAATAGTGTATGAATAATTAATGAGGACTTATTTGGGTGTGTATATTATGCCTGAAGATAATATTTGTATTCAAACTCATGATTGTATTGTCGTATTCTACACGACATCCGTATTGTCAAAGTTGTAGTTTGCTTTTTATACCATGTATTTTGGCGACTCGAAATGGGTGTCAGATACTTATTTTGGGGCGTCACAGATTCTTCATTTCGGAAACCCGAAATGAAGAACGATTTCAACGACAATAATTTCTGGAGCCTAGATCTTGTTGGTATATTATGTTATGGCCATGAATGTTACTATCGGTTGTAGTGCTATATAAATTCTATAATCCTAACAACAGTTCATGTCCAGAATCCTTGTGACCAAGAATCGGCATGTGGTCAAACTTACCCACTTGCTAACTAACATGAATATCTGGGTTTTTGATCAAGAACACCTATAGCGACGGTTCTGTCGCTATAGGCCACTTTTAGTGACAATTTATTTCTAAAATTATTTATTTTAGTTAATAAATAGACAAAAAATAATTTTTAATTATTAAAAATATAAAATAAATTCCTAAAAATTATTTTAAAGTCCAAAAATTAGTTTTTAATTATTTAGAGTATATTTCATAAATATTTAATATTTTTGGAATATAAATGGTATTTAATTAATTTAATTATAATATTAAATAAATTATTTAAAATGATTTTAATACTTCAAAAAATCATGAAAAATTATATTATGGTATAATAAAATATTTTAAGTTATTTTTAATAACTTGTGATATTTTATGATGAATTTCATTAATTAATCAATATTAATGATAATTAATTTATTTAATAAATATATTAAATAAATTAGGTAAAATAGAATTAATGTTTTAAAAATCATATAAAATGATTTAAGTGTTAAAAAATATTTTAAGTTATAAAATATAACTTTTAATATTTTTTCATGAAAATATTAATATTTTAATATTAAAAGCAATTATCGATAAAGGATTTAGTGTTTAAAAATCATATAAATATGATTTTAAGGTATTAAAATACTTTGTAATATTATAAATATATTATAATATTATGTTTATGATTTCCATTAATATTTAGTAGTAAATAAATATTAATGATAAAGGAATTATGTGGTATTTAAGTCATTTAAATACGATATTAATGATTGAAAAATTATTTTAAATGATAATAATTATTTGAAAATTAGTATGAGACTTGGAAAATTACTTTGATTAATAATATGACTATCTAAGATAATTGTTAAGTGTTAAGGCAAAGTTTTATTAAACTTAAACTCGTGTATTGTCCGACTAGACCGTCGGAATGTTATAATTGTCTCGGGTTCAACTCAGACTGCAATAGTTTGACTTGATACCGAATCTTATGTGTGTTATAGAATGATAGTGTTATGTGTTATGTGTTTAGGATATTCTATGTATATATATATAATAGTATTATATTGTGATGATATTATTCTAATTTGTATATCGATATTATTTATATATTTGGTCTTCAGACAAAGCTTAATAAATTGCGTAACAGTAATCAACGAAACAAGCAAGTTTTACTTAACTCTACTTAGTGTTGTTTCATTTAGATATGCTTATAGTTAATCATTGCTGATTTTTATATCTAAAAATTGTAGAATTATACTCTGTACATATTGCATGTATAAGTCAGGTATGAAAGGTTGTTCACCTTCATTACCATTCGGTCTAGATATATTTGTTCATGTTTAACTTGTTCAGTCAAAAGTTTATTCGTGCTAGTTCTCAACTATATTGAAGAATTATAGCTAGCTTATTATTCAAATTCTTTCAATCATGATATATTCTTAAATAAATTTAAACTTGTTGGGCAACCTTCATGCTCATCCTTGCTATATCATGATAAAACATTGCAGATTAAGACGAATACGTCGGATACTGGAAAAGATAAAGACAAGTCCAGCTTTGGAGTCTATGTGCAGCTAAATTTGTAACAGTTATGTATGACAATAATGTTTTATGTTAGATAGTTTATGAATTGTGTATTAAGTGAAGGTTTTCGATCTTGGGGTTAATGTGTAAAGGGTATTGTATAAATAATTTATGTTTATATCTTCCGCAATAGTTATAGAATGATTGTACCAGATCCGCGATGATTTGGGACCCGGATTTGGGGCTGTCACAGTCCATCTTTTTATTAATGTCCTTTTTAATAATTTTTATATTTAATTTTAACTTATAAATCGTTATAAGTAAAAAAATCTTCCTAACTTATTTGAACTTAATTTCTATATGTCAAACATTTTTTAATTTGTATATGATGCACATAAAAATTAATTATTAGTAATTTTTTTTATTATTATTAGTATCTTCAGTAGCGGTACTTAGTTGACCAAGTAGTATGTGAGACCCCGAAATTTATGAAATGAAAGTACTCAATTTTCTTATATTTATTATTTTATTTAGTAAATGGTTAAATTGATAAAGGGTTAAAGTTAAGGGTGATATGTGAAAATTTTGCAAAGTAAGCAAGTTGATATAAAATATTCATTGTGTCAGTAAATATTGGATTAGTCGGGGAATATTCTTTTTGTCGGGGAATATCCGTACGACGGTACAATCATTGGTGGACCCCACAACGGAATTATTATCAGATTGAAAAAATGACAAAAATATTTTTATGTAAATAACAACGGAAGTTTTACCGTTAAAACAGTTGAACTACTCGGTAGTAAAAGTACAGTAATACGCGTGGTTGAATAGTAACACACGGTATTGATTATTGATGCTTACGTGAGAAGTCACTCAGTTTTGTTCAATTATTAATACAGTAATTGTTGTATAGTATCTCATGTTATTTGATTCAATTATTGTCGATATTTTATATATTATTAAATTAATATTTGAGATAACAGAGTTATTATTATTATTATTTACAATATTAACGATGTCTAAAAGTTCTGCCGATGAGAAGTTTGGTCACCTAATTGCGCGTCAATAGGAAGAAATCCTTATTGGAAAGCCCTCTCTTTCCTAGGAACAACCTAGTCGATTAATATTGTGAATTATAATAAAGGTGATAAGTTTTATTTTATTATTATTATAAATGTAATAAAAAAAGAAAACTTTTTATATAAAATAGAATACTTTTATAAAGTTATTCGTTTTATTAGACTATAAATAGAATATATAATATTCTATTATGTATAGTATTTGCATAGTGCCTTCATAGTGTTTACATAGTAAAAAACTTTTTATATAAAATATAATACTTTTATAAAGTTATTCGTTTTATTAGACTATAAATAGAATATATAATATTCTATTATGCATATAGTGTTTGCATAAGTACCTACATAGTATTCAGATAGTAAAATATTTTTATATAAAATGTAATACTTTTATAAAGTTATTCATTTTATTAGATTATAAAAAGTAATATATTATATTTTATTTAAAAGATTTTATTTTATTAGAATATTTTATTAATACTGCATAGTAAATTAATATGGACCGTCCGTTTAAAAGTAAATCAATTTGGATCGTTCATGAATTAGTTACTATTCAGTCCATTCTCCTATAAATAGAAGTTCATTCCTTCATTATTTTTACTTAATTCAATGAAACTACAGAGAGAAACTATAGAGAGAAAGAAGAAAAGTATTCTGCTACTTCACTACTCTTATATCCAGTTTCTTCTAAGGTAAGGGATTTATTTGTCGTACTCCTAAGGGGTATTATTTCTTTTGTATTCATGAAGAAAGCTATTGTTATTCCATTCATTATTATTCTGTTGGAATAACTCAGATACGTGGACTCCGTGATACATGGTGAAATTCTTCATATTCTATTTTTTATTATTCGTGAAATATCTTGTCTGTATGCGCGTTTACGCATGACCGTTCCATTCTTTATTATTCGCCGTAATATTCGTCTCGTGCGCTTACGCATTACACCGGTTCCATTCTTTATTATTACATTGGAATAACTCGTCACATGGCCTATCGCATGCATGGTGAATTCCGTTGTTATTCCATTCTTTATTATTATGTTGGGAATAACCTGTCTATGTGGATTACCGCATGCATGGTGAATGATCCTTCGTATTCATATGAATAGTATTTTCATTCAAAAGGGGTTTCTGCCAGGGGCGGTTTCGTAATTTTTCTGACCCTCAAAAATTCTGGAAAAATTTAAAATGATAATTTGATTAGTTTTCTATATTGTGTCAAAAAATGGCAATTTTTTGGATGTATAGATTAAGAGTTATGAATTTTATGGGAAAATACTATTTTAAAAGTAAACCCTTATAACTCCTTGTGGTTAACTCCAAAATTGGTGAAATTTTTATTGGGAGTACATGTATATAACAGAAGTATATCCTGTAAATTTCAGAATTTTTGAACAAAAGTATAATTTAAGATAAATGTCTAAATATTCGGTAGTTTTAGCCATATGAAAAATAGTAAATGAATTTTAAAAATTCTGAGAAAAATATATGTTCAATATGGGACTATATTCTGCTAAATCCTAAAAAAGAAATATTTTTGGGACTGATTTGGTATTTTTCATAAAAATGAACTAGTTATGAGTAAATGAATTAAATATGTTATGTGAAGTAATAAAATTGGAAAATAGGATTTATTGGCTTGGGAATCCTATATAGGGTATATGCAGATTTTTTTATGAGGGATTTGATCATTGATGATGAAATCTTATGAGTATGACATTTTTGAATGATTAAATGCATTATTTGATAAAGTGTAAAACAATTGAAATAAATTATTTATAAGTTTAAGAAATTATTAAAATATTGTTATAATATTAATGATATTAGATTATGAGATTATTAAGTGATTAATAATATTTGATTATTATTGAACGCTGGATAAATTGTATTATAAATGTTTAATATTTATCTTTTATCTCATTTGATTGATTCTTTATATCATTGTCATTATCCTCATGCTTATATTATGATGAAAGTTATCTATGGCCTGTAGTGCACAGATGGACTTGGTATGATTATGATCAGGGATTATTCGGTATAATCATGACCGTAATGTTACAAATGATGTGGTAAAAGTTCTCATTGGCCCGTAGTGCATTGATGGACAATTTTTGGTATGATTATGGCTATGAATTCTCTTCGTCCAAGGGTGCAAAGATGAATTATTTTATGGCATGATCGGGGACTGATTGATGAAAACACGATTATCTTTGGCGTGTAGCGCATAGATAATTCGTAGTCGTGATATTAACGAATATCCTTGGCTTTCAGAAAGTGCGAGGATGATTTGATGATGTGGATTAATTATCGAAAGTGAGTCTCAAAGAATGAAATATTAATTCATGGATGTGATATTAACAAATATCCTTGACCGTAGTGCAGGGGTGATTCGATGATGTGGATTGTTTATTAAGCTGAGTCTCAGTGATAAAATATTGATAATAAATTTTTAATTCGTAAAAGATAGTAGATATCATGATCTACTTAACTCTTCAAAAATACAGTTGTATGTCTTTGGCATGTAGTGTAAAGATGAATTGTTAATGAATATCTTTGGCCGTAGTGCAAAGATGAATTTATTAGTATGATTATGAGCATAAATTGTGATTTGGTATAACCATGATTTTTGATGTTTCAGGTGAAGATAGGTGATGAAAATTATCTTCGTCCTGGGTGCGAAGAGGAATTTAGAATCACAATTATGATTATGAGTAATTCATATGATTGTGGACAGGAATTGTTGATTGATGTTACAGGGATAAAACATTATCGGTGGACTTTTAACACAGGGAAGATAATAGATCTGATGGTATATTTGACTCTTCTAATGGATCGCTTCGTTCACCGCTGAACTATGGTTAAAAAGTTTTATCATCTACCATATGTTCTAAATCTCGATTTATTACTTGATGAAGGCTATTGATGATGTAAATTATCTTTAGTCATGATATTCTTTATCGGGCTAGTTCAGGTTTCACCCTTTTTGCTTTCACAATTCCTTTAAGGTAATAAAGAGTAGTAGTTGGGTCGAGCGGGGATAACAGGGGAATAGAACAGTGGTTTATAGCTGTTGAGTTTCTCCCTAAATAGTATGAAAATAATTTTATTGATGAATTTAGATAAGTGTGTCGTATTGTATACGTCATTTGATATTTAATTTTGGTGAACCGAATAGGGTGAGGTGAACCCAACTTTGGAAGAGTGTTTTACCACTATCATACAAGATGTCTAATGACATACAACCTCGTGTTATCATAAGACAAGGTTGTGCACATCCACTTACTGAGTATATCTACGAACACTACCTATATGATCTTGGAGTTTATTTGAAATATAATTTTCACTTGGAGACAGTGGAGATAGTTATATGTCAAGAGAAGACTCACCATTGGAAAGAAGATGATAGTAATCTTCTAGTTTTTCTTTGGGGTCTTTTGGGTCAACTAAGGATAATTCTGTGGACATATGATATCTATCATAACCTGCACGCACGGCCTCCCATGCACGGAAGGTTTCTTGAGTATTTTTCAAAGATTTTAATCTCTAAAGCGATTTATCGGGTCGTATTTTTATGTAAAGTACCTTTGTAAGGTGTTGTGGTCGAGGCACCATGAGAGTTACATAGATTTTGTATTGAAACTCACAGCTTATCTGTTGTCGTACTCTGCATGATAGTTCAACAGTTGTATAAATGAAGTTTGTATTTGATTTTTATAGAATGATATCTGGCGACTCAGAATGGGTCGTGTGGACCTATTTTGGGGGCGTCACGTAGTAGCAGTAGTTTGTTGACATTAATTTGTATATGATGCACGTTTGAGTTTCGGGGATATAACTTGTGACGCTCCAAAATAGGTATACACAATCGTTTTGAGTCGCTAAATACATTGTACAAAATTTAAATACAAATTTTATTTATACAATACGACAAAACGTAACTGAGAGTTTTAATACGAATATTGTTTTGTAGACAATATCCAAACTCAAATGGAGTCCTCATTACATTTATTATCACACTATTTCATAAAATAGTGAGGACTACTATAGCCACCATCTTGGACCATCACTCCATTACCTGACTAGTCCCAACTATATTATCATTTTTTAAAGAGAACAATGAAAGAAAATGGTGAGCTCAACTAGCCCAGTAAAGAATATTATAACTAAGATAATGCATAATAAATTATCTTTAGCCTTCAACAGTGTAAAACTGATATAATACAATAGACAACAAAATTAACTGCAGTGGAACAAGCAATCCATTAGAAGAGTCAAGTAGAACATGATATCTACTATCTTATTTGATTTACAAGTTAATCGTCAATATTTTATCGTTGTAACACAACTCAATAAATATTCCACATCACCGAATTATCCATGCACTACGGGCCAAGGGATATTAGTTATTATCACCAATGGTCGTGATCATGCCAACAACTGTCCATCAATGCACTACGGGCCAATGAGGACTTTTACCACATCATTTTTAACATTATGGTCATGATTATACCGATACATAATTTCTGGTCATAATCATATCAATCATGTGACGCCCCTAAAATAGGTATACATCACCCATTCTGAGTCATCAATACATGGTACAAAAACTAATATAACTTTATTAATACAACCATAAAACTGTGAGTTTAAATACAAATATTATCTTCTAGACAATATCTATACCCAAATAAATCCCCATTATAATTATTGATACATTATTTTACAAAAATGGTGAGGACTACTAAACAACTCTCTCTAGAACCTTCATTCCATACCCCGACTAGTACTCGCTACATTCTCGCCTCCTGAGAAGAAAAATGGAACAAAAAGGAAAAGGGTGAGCTCAACTAGCCCAGTAAAGAATATTATGACTAAGATAATATACAACAAATTATCGATAGTCTTCAACAGGGAAAAATATGAGAGAATACATTAAACAACAAGTTTTAGATCAATATTCATAATGGAAAATATTAATTCATAGAAGAGTTACGTAGAGGATGAAATCTACTAATATCTATGAATTTAATAAATCCATCATCATTATTTTATCCCTGTAACATCAATCAATATTCATCTTGAATCAAATATTCATCTTTGCACCACAGTGCCAAAGATATTCATCATCCATGGTCATGTTCATCTAAACACCGCACCACGGCCAAAGATATTCATCAAGAAATCATTCATCTTTGCACTCTGCCAAAGATATTCAAGAATATTATCATTTAAGACCGAGGATGATGAAAATATTTTAAAGAAATGAATCCAAAGTGAAACAAAAGACAAGGATTAAGGATTAAGTAATTCGGTTTATCCATGTCCAAAAATACCTCAATAACAAATCATAGTGGAGTAAAATTCAAGAATGATCAAAACATGGATACAATCAAAGCTAAGTATCCATAATATAGATATTTTGGATAAAAAGAAGAAATTTCATTTCTCGGTGAATAGGTCAGATTCGTGAATAAGGCCGTGTATACGTGAATAAGTAACTCCAACACCAAAAGATAGAAATTTTATAAAAAACATCATCACGTTTCGTGAATAGTACTCGTGAATAGTAACTCATGAATAATAACTCGTGAATAGTAATTCATGAATAGTAACTCATGAATAGTAAACCCGACATGAAAAAGTTTCAAATTTGATAAAATTTTCAACCAACATTTCGCATAATGATATTGAAGAAATAATATCATTTTAGAAGAAAATAACCTCCCTTACCTCGAAAAGACAAGATTTCTAGTTAAACACCAGGATATAAGCTATGACTTGAACTTGCATCAGATATAGCAATACTCAAAGTATACTCAAAATACTCACAAGAATACGCCGATAATATAGAGAGAGAGAAAACTTGATTTCGGTGTGATTTTTAATTCTAACCCAAGACCTTATTTATAGGAAAATGCTTAGAACACCAAGTAGAAAATTTAATAAATTAATATTATTTATTTTTTTCTACATCTTCCTACGCATCAAGCATCTGAATTCAGCAACTTGACATGTGTTAAAGATGTCCACCAAACACAAAAAACATTTTTCTTATTTAAATTATTTTAAACTTCCAAAAATCAATTATTTCGGAGCTTCGGAACTTCAATAATTCATAATAATTAGCTCTTTTATCAGAAAAATTTAAAACCCGCGATTTTCCATAGGAAATTCCATTATCTACAACTTTACAGAAGGAAGTTTTTTCAAATTCCATACAGAAATTGACCGAAATCCACAAACGGACGATTTTATAAGCTATAATCAAATTCCAGTTAAGAAATGGGTCTACCGACACACAAAATCTGTTTTTAATATTTATTGCAACAAAAATACTATTTTTTCTCGTTTACTCATATATCTCACATTCATTGTAAAAATATCACCATTATTATATTATTAAAATATAATAATATATTTAAATGAATTATTTTATCAAAAAAAGATAAAATTTCAATTTTCAACAATTGTCACTTTAAAAATTTTCTCCATCTATATCCACATAAATTCAATATTTTCCTCATCATATAAATCAATAATTAATTATTCACAAATAATATTACAGAATCACAAAGATCGGCAACTGTGCCGCTCCTCAGAAAGAGGGGCTTTCCAATAAGGATCTCTCCTTACTGGCGCGCAATTAGGTGACCAAACCTCTCCTTAGACAGAACTTTCTAGACATTGCCAATAATGTTATCCAATAATATTATATGATGACAATGATATAAAAATTTAATTAAACGAGATCAAGGATAAATATTAAAGATTTATAATTCAATTTATCCATAGTTTAAGAATATCCAAATTGTCAACATGATAACTGCTTTGTGGAGTAAAATTGAAGAATAATATTCATGTAAAAATAATTTGGACAGAAAAAAAGCAAGTTTTGTCATGAATAGTACCTCGTGAATAGTACTCCGGCATGAAAAGATTAAAATTTAACAAGAATGTTCAGAAAAAATATCATTGTGAATTGATACTAGATGAAACGCAAACTTCAAGGATATTTTACTAATTTCAATGAGTATAGAAGCAATACTTATCAACATGAGTGTAGAATTAGGAATATAAAACGAAATAATATTACTTATATAGTACAGAGTATGGAAGAAAATATTTTTTCTTACGAATACTGAACAAAATAATATACCTCACCTTAAAATGAGAGTATTTCTAACTAGTATGATGGAGATATTCTTGAAAAAAAACTTGTACTGCTTTCTATAGTCAAAGTTTTATTAAACTCTAAAGAAATACGCTCAATATTATAGAAGAATATTTCTCTGATACTTGTGTGATTTTCATTTCTAAACTAAGTATCCTATTTATAGGAGAATGACATGATACTATTTAGAAAATAAAATCACGGACACACAGTAGGAGTTCACGGGCAAGGTTCACAGGAATACGAAAGAAAAATTTTGATTTTACTATGCTGCACCATGCAGTACTATGCAAACAATAAAACATAATATATTCTATTCTATATATAAAAAAATTATATAATAATTATATTTTCTAAAATTATTAGATTAATTTATATTCATTTTAAAAGTTAAAAAATTACCAGATAGTTTTTCAACTTTTGACTTTTCCATAAAATCTCTCTGGCAATTTCTTTACTGGCGATTTGAATTTTCACATTTGTGTTTAATAATTGGAAGTCTTTAGAGATGAGGTCAGATTTTGGATATGGGTTGATAGTTATAACATTTCTTATAAAGTCGGTCAAACTCTACTATTTGATAGAAATCTGAAAAATTTATGACTTTTTAAATACCAAAATACTTTTATAGACTTTATAAAAGTCTCAATTTAATATCACATAACTTTTAAAGACATTACAAAAGTTGTAATTGAATACCAGTAAACTTTTATAAACTATTTAAATGTCTTGATTGAATAGAACCAAACTTTAAAAGTATTTAAAAATTTTAATTGAATACTTCTCAAACTTCAAGTCACAAATTATTTTTATTACATTACCTAAAAAACTAACCATATATACAAAGTTTATTAGTGATAAAACATCCTATAATCATTAATTTTGGAGTCAATTTGGTATGTTACATGTCTTAATTTATTGCACCTAGGGGTGAGCAATTCGGTTATAATCGAACCGAATAGCTTATTCGGTTAAAATTGAAAATCGAAATCTTCTTAATTTTACTATCCGAACAATTAACCGAATTTAAAAATAACCGAATAACTGAAAACCGAATTTATATTTCGGTTATTTCTATTAATAACCGAAATTAAGATCTATTTTATCAAACAAAAGACAACAACATTCTGAAGCACCCACAACAAATGAAGCACGGGAAATATATATATTAATGGATGAAAATAGAACAAAATCATGGGAAGAAACACCAATCCGAGAAACATTTTTAGATGATAATGTTATAACAAATCCGATTCCGCAACAATAAATATCCAATCAAATATAAATAATATTCAATAAAAATATAAAGCCGGATCAAACAAACACCGAAAAAACTATCAAGATCTCAAATCCCCACCTCAAATAACCCCCACACCAGATCATAACCTCCGATTTCAAAGACAGACTTCATCAATACCCCTTACTAATCGAACAATGAAAACCACGCACCCATCAACCCTCGGATTTGGGCAATTGAATAAATTGGAGAAGAGACCTTGGGATGGTCCTCAATTAGCCAACCGAAAAGGCTAAATAAAAGTATAGAACCCAAGAAACAAAAAAGCGGTGATCGGGGAAAGGGATGAGATGGGCGCCATGGTTGCTCAAGCGGAGGGAAGAGAAATAGGGAGAGAGGAAAGCATCCAAGCAGGTGGGCTAATAAAGTAGTAATAAATAATGATACCCAAGTTATGCAGGCTAAAGTAGTGCAGGATAGCTAAAGTAGTCCGGGTTAGTAATTAAAAGAATAATGCTTTGTTCGATTAAAGTAAATGCAAAATTTAGCTAGTAAAGTAATGATTTGTTCGGTTATTCGGGTAAACCAAATAACCCAAAAATAATACCCGTATAAACTAACCGAAAAACGTATATAATTTCGGATATAACCGAAATGTTAAAAATAACCGAATTATCAGAAAATTTTGGTTAATTTATTTCGGTTCGGTTCGGTAATTCTGTTATATCTTTTTTTGCTCAGTCCTAATTGCACCACCATTACAATAACTTAACTTGGTATGTTATAGTATTAAATGAGTTCATCATCACCATTGCTCAATTTATTGTTAAACACAAAATATGATATTTAAACAGTAGTATAATAGATATAAACCCGTGCGTTGCAGTGGAATTATTCATTTTGTTAATAATAAATTTATACGTGTAATTACTAAATTTAAATAGTAATAAGAAGATGGTAGATTGTTATGCGATGATCAAATTTTGGTAGCATATGCTGTATAGAGTTGGGTAAAAGTTTTGTGAGAAAATACATATCCAAGTATAGCATATGTTGTATAGAGTTGGGTAATAGTTGTGTGTGTGTGTGTATATATATATATATATATATTATTTTTTGATAAAAATGTTTATAATGTAACCAATAGAGTTAAAAATGGGTACCTCTTGCATTCTAAAGCACTAATAAATATTTAGAAAGTGTAATGCGCAATGTCATCAAGTTGTTATATTGATACGATTGTTAGTGGCATATTTGAAGTCTGTTACACATTACACAAACCTCACCTGTGCCTCAAATATTTGGCACATGTACTTGATGCATTTTAAAGAGTCCATGTCTCATATACGCTTACTTGCACCATAATTCAAACATCCAAATGAAAGGAGAAACAGATAAAGAATGTCCCAGTTTCAGTCCTCAAACCTTAAGGAAAATTACATGTTAAACAAATATCGTGTCCAAAAACATAGTAGTATAACACTGAGTCATACATAACACAATGTTATAGTTAAAAATGAATACATTGTCTCATTAGTTTTTTTATCAATTTTTGGCAATTGTCACAGTATTACCATAATGCCAAAAAAAACTATTAATGATGATGAAAATGATTTACCAGATGCTAGTACTTAACAAATCATGCAAAGCTACAATCCAGATAATAAAATGCAATAGATGAAAAAACCATAAATATAAACACCGTGAGATATAGTCCACAAAATGAAGTCATAACCCCTCCCATTGAATGCATTGTCACCATAATCAAGGTATCCAGATATATAAGTCATTTGCACTTTCAAAAAGTATTTAGAATTTTTTCAGACGTAGCATGAGTTGTTGCGATAATAGTTGGTATGTATTTATATGGAGAAATTAGGTTAATTAACGGAGAATAATGATAATAGCTCAATTTCTATTTGAATGACACTTGCCTCTTCAAGTTGCCACCCACTTTTTTAAAGTCGTCCCTAAAGTTCAAATTTTCGTCATGACATTTTGTTGGCATTACTGTTTGTCAAATTTCAATTTGACCTCAACCCGATAATTATTATTTTAAACTTATTTTAAAAATAATTTTATATTTTAAAATATTAAAATTTTGGGTTAGGTCAAACTGAATTGGGTTGAGTCAAAATTGGTCAAAATAGGTCGAGTTGAGGTTAAATTGGGCTGAATGAATAGAAAATGCCAACAAATGTCATTTTAAGGACCTAACTGACAATAATTGAACTTTAGAGACGACTTTAAAAATGAGTGGTAATTTGGAGGGACAAAAGTGTCATTCAGCAATAATGATAATATCATAAAGTAGTGCTTTTAAAAGATAATAATTAAATTAAAAAAAATAATATCAGAACAGATGACATTACCAAAACAGTTTAGATTTGTAGTGATTTAGGGGATTATAAATTCAAAATATTAAATTAGTAATGATAATATTAAAATAGTTAACATTATCAAAATAATTTAGATTTGTAGTGATTTATAGGATTATAAAATTAAAATATTAACGTGAGATTAAAAAATAGTGATTTTAGGAGATAATAATTAAGTAACGATAATATAAAAACTGTTTAGATTGAAAATGTAGTAATTTAGGAAATTATAAAATCAACATAGTACGTAAGTTGTGATTGATATTATTTGTTTTTTTAATTTTGTTTTAAATGTTTTAAATCAGTATAATATTATATTTTAATATAATTATAAATGGTATAATATTATGTTGTAATATAATTTAATTAGTAATGATAATATTTGCACAATTTAGATAGGTGGTGATTTTGTTATTTTGTTATATACGTGTATTATAATATTTTACCATACATGTATGATATAATTTATGGTATAATATTAGAAAAGTAGTAATTTTAGGATATAATAATTATGTTTTAAAAAGTAGTAAGTTATGATTGATATTATTTATTCTTTTAATTTTATTTTAAATATTTTAAATCGTATAATATCTTTGTTGTAATATAATTATAAATGGTATAATATTATGTTGTATTAATAGAAATAAAATTAGGTTAAATAACTGGAAAGTAATGATAATATAACAAAGTCGTAATTTTAGGATATAATAATTAAGTTAGAAATGATAATATCGTAATCAGTTGATATTACCAAAATAATTTAGATTTATAGTGATTTAGGAGATTATAAATTTAAAATATTAATTTGGGATTAAAAAGTAGTGATTTTAGGAGATAATAATTAAATTAATAATGATAATATTAGAAGCAGTTAACATGTAATTGTGTTTTAGTAATGATTAAAAGTAGTGATTTTAAAGTAATGATTTAGGGATTATAAAATCAACATAGTAAGTTATGAATGATATTATTTGTTATTTTAATTTTATTTTAAATTATATAATATTATGTTGTAATATAATTATAAATGGTAAAATATTATGTTGTAATACAATTTAATTAGTAAATATCTGCATAGTTTAGATAGGTAGTAATTTTATTATTTTGTTATATACGTGTATTATAATATTATATCATATGTGTATTATAATATTATATCATACGTGTATGATATAATGTATGGTATAATTATGAATGATATAATATTAGAAAAATAGTAATTTTAGGATATAATAATTATGTTTAGAAAAATAGTAGATTTTGGGGATTATAAAATCAACATAGTAAGTTACGATTGATATTATTTGTTATTTAAATTTTATTTTAGATGCCATATTTGAATAGTTGATCCCAAATTTAGGGGAATAAATTTAGGTTTGTTTCAACCTCATTTATTATGTTAGTTGGACATTTTTGTTAAGGGTCTTAAGGAACATTAATTAGACATACATATGTTAAATTTTGAGAAACTATATGTGTGTTTATTATCTTATGTATGTATTGTGTTTTAGTATAATTAATAGATAATTGAATTTTACTGTTAAATAAAATATTTTATTATATTATATTACATTGCTCACATGCTACTCACATGCTACTCACACGTAAGGGATCTCAAAATATTTTGAATGAAAGGCAAAAAAGTTCATGTTTAATGCATAATTATTAGTATAAAATTTTATTTATTTTAAATTAAGAAATCTGAACATAATTAACTCAAAAAATATTACAAAATCTAAATCATAAAAAAAGATATATAAAAAATTAACTTAAAGAATATTTAAAAAAATGAAAAATTTATCATAAAAAAATAAAAAATAAATAAAATTTGGATTTTTTTTAAAAATAAAACAAACCTTTTAAATCAAAATTAATATTATTTATTTTATTCAAAATACTATGTAAAGAAAATATAACTAAAACTAAATTTAAAATTAGAATAAGACATCGTGCTTTTCAAAATTTAAACTGTTTAATGGAAGGATGGATTCTAACTCTTGATTTGGCTGTTCTGACCTGACCACCCAAACAAACCCTCACCCTTTTCCTCCCTCGTCTCCCTATGTGCTCACAAGTGTCCTCCCAAAGTTTTTGAAACCCTAAAAATCTCTCCCTCAATCGAATACCCCCATTCACTATTCGTCGCTGTTTTTATTAAGCCTTCTCTATCTATCATATCGTTTCTCTCTTTTGGATCTTCACTGCGCTTCTTGTCTAATCGACCGTCCGATGGCTGAAAGCAAGCTTGATCTCCCCGACGATTTCTTATCTTCAAAGACGTCTGATCAGTTTTGGACCCCAAGGGGTAGACATCATTTTCGCTATTCGTGTTTCTCTCATTTTAATTTTATTTAATTTAATGATGTATTTCATTCTGTTTGTATTTATATTGGGTTAGGGTTTATTGATCTGAATACATTTGAGCTTATGATGATACTTCAGTTGACATCTAATTTTGACGTTTGACGTCTGGGGTTTCAGATCAGACACCTGTTTCTGTTTTCTTGTTTTGACTTTATTTTGGATATTACTTGGCATTGATTTGCTTTAGTTGTCAATGTATGAATAAAGTTTAAGGTTGTCTGATTGCGTTTTGTGAATTACAAATATAGGCTTTTTCTTGTTTTTTTTTTCCTTTCAAATTCACATGGTTTTTACTTTAACTTTTATTGCTGGATTTAGTAATTAATTTTTCCTTTTAACATTTTTTGTATTTTGCTACGAGTCTGTCCATGTCTGTTAAGAATTCTGTTTCTGTTGAATATGGCATGTATACTGTGCTTGTAAAATGGGTACTTTGATTATGTTCAACCACTACTTTTCACGATTGAACCAGCAATCCTCTGTGTAATGAATTCTTTTTGAGATTTGTTTATCAGATCTATACTGTTGCAAGATCTATTGGCATGTGATGTTGGGTTAACAACTTATTGAACCTCCGACGTTATGATTTTTGTCATTCACAATGTGAATTATCCATCTTTTTGTAGTTCATTTTTGTTAGTTTTATATTTCTATATTGTTTATGTGATCCCATCTCTTTAAAATTCTTTGTTGTAATTTGCAATTTCAGTTGAATTAGTTAATTGGAGTACGGCTATTTTTCTTGGGAGTTAATGGGAGTATGACTATTTTTTCTTTCTTATTTGGATTGATTTAACAACAGTGGAAGCATCTGGAGGAAATGATGACGAAAAGGCGATGATGGGAATGCTTGACGAGTCAAAAGGTAATTTATTTATACTGTTGTATAAACCTGTCCTTAAATAGTGTAAGTAACAATATCTTCTTTGGTGTTGACTTATAGTAATTATAACCTTCTATGTTCCTTTCATTACTGCACTAGTGAAATTGTTACTCATGTTTGATGATTGCTTCGACAGATCAATTAGCATCAGAAAGCAGCATTCCTTTGTCCCCTCAGTGGCTTTATGCTAAACCAAGTGACACCAAGGCGGTGAGCGTCCAGTCTCTCTAAAAAATTTCATTTCATTTTTACAATGTTTTGTTGAAATGAATGATACATCTGTTAATTCTATATTTTTTTAAAATCTTATCTGGAGATCTTACGTTATATAGTTTGCTATTGTGAATTGTTTTACCTTTTTTGTGTATCAGCGGTTATGATAGTCATTTGATTTGAGTTAATTTTAATGTTTGGGTAGCCTTCAATAATTTATTTATTGAAATATATCATCATACGACTGTTTAGTTAGATCTTGATTCTGATGCAACCTTATTAACTTTTGTGTTATGTCCAGCAATTAGTAGTAATATGGTTGACCCCGTCAACGTCATTTGTCAATCAGTATACTCGTCTACTTCATTTGTCAACCAATAAACCCTTTCAGAGATATTTCTTTCTTTTTTTAATGATGATCAAATGCAGTCTTTACCGTAAAACTTTATTCCAATAATGACGTCGAAATAGTAAACTTTTAAATATTCATAACTAAAAAAATGTTTTGGAAATCATGAACAAAGTAGGGATGTTTGAAGAGTATCTTTCAATTTATTTTTAGCCTCTATCTTTCTATATCTTAAACCAAAATAATTAGAAGCATCATATTTCTTTTGTTGTTCATGTATATGACAGGAAATGCGGGCACCTAGCTCTCTGTCCCTTGGAAATTCTGTTGATTCCAATCAAAAGGAGGCTTGGCGTCCAGACGGAGTGGATGACAAAAAGGATTGGAGAAGAATTCCAACAGAGACCGAGAGTGGCCGCCGCTGGCGTGAAGAAGAAAGGGAGACAGGCTTGCTTGGCAGAAGAGATCGCAGGAAAACTGATCGTCGTGCTGAAAATGCTCCTGGAAGAGAAACTACTGATAATAGAGCTCTGCCTGCGACTGATAGGTGGCATGATGTTAGTAACCGCAGTTCCGGCCATGAAGTGAGGCGTGATAGCAAATGGTCATCTAGGTGGGGACCAGAAGACAAAGAAAAGGAAGCTCGAACTGAGAAGAGAGCAGGGACAGAGAAGGAAAATGCTCAAAGTGACAATCAATCATGTGTAAATAACAGCCGTGCTGTTTCTGAGCGTGATACTGATTCTCGTGATAAGTGGAGGCCACGACATAGAATAGAAGGAAATTCTACTGGCCCAGGTTCTTACCGTGCTGCACCTGGATTCGGACTGGAAAGAGGACGGGTGGAGGGTTCAAATATGGGGTTTACAGTAGGACGTGGGAGATCTAACGTAGCACTTCTTCACTTTACATCTTCAGGTCCCATTGGAGCTGCAAATTTTGACAAAGATAAAATTGTACCTGGAAAACCAATCCTTTCCCCTGATGCATTTTGCTATCCGAGAGGGAAGCTTCTTGATATTTATCGTAGGCAACATCTTGATCCATTTTTTGCTACCATACCTGACAATCTTGAGGAAGTAGCCCCTATAACACAATTAACTGTTATTGAACCACTGGCTTTTGTGGCTCCTAATGTGGAAGAGGAGGTAAGCTACGTAAATTTGCATGTTGAATTTATCTTCTTGTTGGCTGTGGTCGTGTCATTGACATCCATTAACATTATACAGGCCATTATTGGTGAAATATGGAAGGGGAAAGTTATGAGTAGCGGGGTGTCATATAATTCCTTTAGAAGGGGCAAATCAACTGATAATGTTTCGGGTAATTAACTACCGATTCAATTTTACCCGTCCAACTACAAATGTCTTTCTATTTTAGGGTGTGGTTCAATTTTTGGCTGAATTTTTGGATTTTTTTTCTAGACTTTGGAGACATGGAAGCCACTAATGGAAAAGAAGGTATCTTTATCTCAGGTTTCTCTGAGGAGATGGTCGATGACTTTCCAAAAGCACAAAATAATGATGTATATCAGGCTGATAGCAATGGCATCTTCTATGGGGATGGTATTAAGATGAATCTGATAGATGGTGAGTAACAGAACCTTTTTATCTTTATAACCAAGTGTTTTTCAGTTTAGGATTTCTGAAGAAACTATATGTACTTTGTTTCAGACAGAGATGTTAATCATGACGGGGAACAAAATATTCCCAAGGCTGTTGTAGGGATGGATATTGATAAAACAACATCAGCAAGGTCAAATAGTAATGATGAGAGCCGCACACAAGAATTTAATGGTTCTTATCATAGCGCTTCACATATTAAAAATTGCGTTTCTTCTTTTCCCAAACATCCTCTTTTTGAGGAAAATGGGTCTGCCGTTTTGTTTAATAATGGTGTTAAGCTTCCTGATGATTCGAACCGGCCATCTTTTTTGCCATCTTCGGAGCAGTATTGGGCCGGCAATCTGCAGCCACCGGAAGGCAGTATTAATGAAAATCAATCGGAAAGGAACATCCCCCCTGAAGATTTAAGCTTGTACTATTGCGACCCTCAAGGAGAGATCCAGGGACCCTTTCTTGGGGTTGACATCATTTCATGGTTCGAGCAAGGATTTTTTGGTGCAGACTTACCAGTCCGCCTGGCTGATGCTCCAGAAGAATTACCTTTTCGACAATTGGGCGAAGTTATGCCACACTTGAAAGTTATGCATGAGTATGCCACCAGCCCAGATTTTGAAGGGAAGTTGGAGGTTAAATTACCTTCTTCTGTTTCCGTTTCTGAAATCATTCATTCTGCTACCTTGGATGATCCACATCGGCAGTTGTCTGGGTTTGATGTTCTTTCAGTAAATAATGTTCAGTCAAGAATATCTGAGCATGAAGGTCCATCGAAACTCCCATATCCTGATGGTCAAAGCTTTCAAGAATATGTTGCTCAAGATGAAGGTTAGTTTTTCTTTTATTTTGTGACATCAATTTTCACTAGCATCTATATTATCTCATGTCTGATCCTAGTCCTTTCTTCTGTTCTCACAGAAATTGTTTTCCCTGGAAGACCTGGAAGTAGTGGCAATCTTAGGGGGACTTTTAGGGGCACTAGCGATCCTTCTACAAATATGATTAGTGACCCTCCTGCAAATGAATTTAAAGACTCTCGCATGCAGGCCTCAAAAAACTATCAGCTGCATCCTTTTGGATTTTTATGGTCTGAGCTTGATGGAACATATTCCAGGAATGACCAGACTTTAAATACATCTTTTAGTGGTGGGGTTCAGAATCAACATGTGAACCCTATGGCTGGAAGGGGTGCTCCATTAAATTCAATGCTAGATTCAAATCATGGAGCTGATACGTGGCCTGATATTTATAGAAAAAATATACTTTCTGAGCCAAGCTTGTATGAAGATGGCATGGATACTCACCAGTTATCTCATATGGATCAAGAATTAAATCACTTTGATTTAGCAGAGAAGTTTTTGTCCCAACAATTTCACCAACAGCAGCTACAACAGCAGCATAATCTGTTGTCTTCTCATGGACATTTAAATGATTCCGTGTTGGAGCTAGTTCCAAATAGGAACCCGATGCACCAACAGCAGCAGTTAGCTAGTCAAACAGGGCAAGATCTGGAACACTTTCTGGCAATTCAGCTTCAACGCCAGCGGCAGCTTCAGCTTCAACAACATCACCAGTTACAGCAGCAGCAGTTTCAACAACAACAAATGCTGTTGAAGGAGCAGCAGCAGTCTCAAGCTCGACAGCTGCTGCTTGAACAGTTGTTGAAGAATCAAATGCATGATTCTGTACGTGGACAATCACACGTTGATGCTGTTAGATCTAACAATGCTCTCGATCAGGTTTTGTTAAAGCAGCACATACTAAATGAACTACAGCAACGTTCCCAACACCTTTCAAGGCATGCTGATCCATCTCTTGAAGATCTTATTCAAGCAAAATTTGGTCAAACAGCACATCAGGGGCATCAAAGTGATTTAATGGAGCACATACCACGTTTAAAGCATGGGCAGATGCAACCTTTGGAACATCAAATCCTTCAGCAGGACCAATTGCATGGGAGGCAGTTGCCAATGGATTTAAGGCAGCGTGTGGAAATCGAGGAGAGACAACTTGGCTCTGCTTGGCCTGTTGACGAGTCCAACCAGTTCCTCAGAAATTCTGCTGGTGCCCACCGATCCAACGCTGTAGGATTTGGCCAAATAGAATTTTACCAGCAGCAACAGAGACCGTCTCCTGAGGAGCATCTGAGTCATCTCGAACGAAATATTTCATTACAAGATCGAATCCAGCGGGGCCTTTATGAGCCTGGCTTACTGCCATTTGAGTGGTCAATGCCTTTGCCTGGTGGTGGTGGTCCTGGAATGAACCTGGATATGGTTAGTTCTATAACCCGTGGCCAAGGTTTAGATATGCAGGAGTCAGATGCACGAATGCATCCTGCTGGTCAAGTGGCTGGGTTTTCCTCTGGTATCTACTCTCATCACTCTCACCGTCCTTCAGTTTCAAATCAGTTTCACCCCTCTCATCTGGATGCAATTGAGGGACAGTGGTCTGAGAGCAATGGTCAGCTGCCAAATGATTGGATGGAGTCCCGGATTCAGCAATTGCAGATTAATGAGAGACAGAAAAGGGAAGCTGAAGTTAGAAGGACTTCTGATGATTCAAGTTTATGGATGTCAGCTGGAACCAGTGACGATACTTCAAAGAGGTTGCTTATGGAATTGCTGCACCAGAAATCTGGCCATCAGTCTACTGAGCCGTTGGATGTGGCCCGAGTATCCTATGATAGGAGGCCACCTTCTAGTCATTATTCTGGGACAAGTCCGAATCATTCGTTTAATCTTCTCTCAGATCCAGAATCAGGTCAAAACCACTCATTTGCCGTGGGGTCTTATGGTTCTAATTCAGGTGGGCAACCACAGGTTCGAGTAGTTGAAGAGTTGGTTATTGGTCCGGAAAGCACTGAAAGATTGCCTCTTAGATCCAATTCTGGAGCATTCAGTGATAGAGGCCCACTGTTTTGCGGTATGAATGAAACCTCTCAGGCGATTTACACAAACTCTATCATGATAGGCACGCCATCTGCTGACTTCTTAGAGGTCGAGGGAAGAAGGCATGGTTTCAGGAGTGAAGGTGGTATGATAAAGGGGTCGACTTCAGAGACTCATGAAGGAATGGTTCAAAAGGAGGGTTTGACTGCTATTAATCTTGGAGAAATGCCAGTTAATGTCACTAGCAGGAATACTTTGCTTGGCGATGCTGGTAATTTTCAGTTTATCATTCCTTCGTGGCTTGCATTTTGTTCACACAAATTATGGTATGTTTGAATTGGTTTCAGGTGGGACTTCTGGCTTTTATGATGACAAAATTGGACAGAAAGATTCTTTTGGAGAAGATGGCGCTAAACACCGGTAATGATAACTTACTAGTTTTTTTTATTACTGCTTTTTGATATAGAAAAATGTAGTTTGATTGATAGTAGGGACTTATAGCGTATGCTGCTCCTTCTGTTTTGGGCTAGAGTATAAAAGTTTGCTTTTGATCTTGATCTCGCAGACTTCATTACTAGAAATTTGGAAATTCTTTGTCATTGTTTTCTCAATCAAGGAGTAACTACCAACAAGCTTATATATGTTTGTTTACTTGTATATATGTGCGTTTATTACTTATTTTCTTTTTCAAATTTCCTCTATTTTTCCTGGCCAGAAGTATCTATTTTTTTTGGAGTGATTTTGAGTCCAAACCCTGATCTCGTTTGAGGACATATTGTTCGATGAGCATTAATATTGTTTAGATACAATATGTTCATTTGAAAGAAGAGACTATAAAGAGTGGAGAACAAGTGGTCAAGCTAAATACATAATGAAAAGCAAAGAAAAACTACTGAAGCACCCTTCCACTCTCCATATAAAGACCGACATAGCTGCATAGTAACAAATCAGTGTGAACATTTAAGTGATAGAAAGCCTAATAAGATCATGTTAAACAATACTGTCTCTCATCAGGCTGATTTTGGTTTGCTATCTATGAGGCCAGAGCATTTATAGAAGATATGGGTTTGAGAAATCTTCACGCGAGGGAAGGATGTGGAGTTGAAGCGGAAGAGTTTGACTTGTTAATTCATGGAAGGGTTGGAATCATTTGTATTATTTATCAATAAAACTGTATTGTGTCTGGAGGTGGTTTTAATTAATAACTATAGTCGGAAGTTACAACGACTTTCAAGTGGGAAACTGGTTCATGTCCCTAGAAATACTCGGTCTGATAATGTTTGTACAATATGTTGCTTATACAAAAAGTTTGTGCTCAATTTTTCATTGGGGTATTTCTTATTTAATAGGGAGTGCAGAGAAATCCTGTGAGCAATGGAAGGGAGATAAAGCTAAGAAAGATAAGAGGCTTACAATTAACTTTTATATACGTTTAATTTTATTACTTGGATGCCTATAAGATTTCATCTTTGTCTATTTTACGTGGAGTTTTCTAAATGGGTTGAACTACCCGGGACACACACCTGACACTTGAGTTCAAAACTGGATGCTCTCGACACCTATAGGTGTCTATATTCAAGAGAACGTAAAAGCTTGTATTCAATGGTCAAAGGACACTTGCTTCCCTCACCTACAATGATAATGTTTCTGGTAAACCAAATTACTCGTGCGGGCTTGCACCGTGGGAGTCTTGTTTTATTTATTCTTCTGAAAAGATTTATATTACTTTATTCTTTTTTTGAAGTGCCATTTACTTTTCCTCTTGTTATTAGAATGAAAATGGGTAGATATAAATGGATGAGTAGATTTTGAAATGAAGGGATCTAGTTTTCAGATTTAAATACTTGTTCTTGGTGCGGAATTGTTTGATTCAAGGGTTATAATACTGCATACAGTGAGAATGAAATTGTAGAAGTTTTAAATACCATCTTTACACTGAGTTCGAGTAATCTCGTGTCCTTTGCTATTTTAAATCTATTCATGTGACATAGTTCAGTGTTGGATTTATCCATTTCTGTGGATCAATAGATTTATAACCTGTCAAGCATAGCAATGCTTATTGGATTTCTTGTATGTTTTCATTTCATGATTTTAGTTTCACCCTTGATAGGCTGCCTGCTGTACAATCTAAAAGGCCGGAAACTATATTATTGAAACGTCCACCTGCCTCGAGAGCTTCCTCATCCCAAGAAGGCATGTCTGCCTTACCCTCTGATCCTGTTTCCAGAGGGAAAAATCTCTCGAGTATTATGGTGCCTTTGGAAGGTATGATCTATTAATATATATTCTACACCTTTTTCAAGAATATAGAAACTCATGAACATGGACATGAACATGAACATAGGTGAACCCATCGTTAAACCTAATTTTAAAATAGTATTCCCTCTGTTCCAAAACAAGATCAATACTTTCTTAAAGTCTTATTTGGAATATTTTCAAATTCAAAATTATGATTCATTTAGTTTTAGTCGATATATTTATGAATATTGTAAACTATCAAAAATATACTAATATTTATTAGCTATATTGTTTTCAAAATTAAAATGAATCATGTCAATTTTGAATATTAAAATGTCATAAAACGACTTTCTATACTTTTAGAAAGTAAATACTGAGCTTATATTTTGGAACAGAGTAGTTGGCAAAGCACTTAACAAAAAGCATTATGTTTTCTAGGTTTGTGTCAAACAAGTAACTATTAGATTCTAGATATTTATGAATATGTTACAAATCAATAACCATGTCAAATTTGATAAAGGTATGTCGTGTTTGTTTAACATTTGATTAAGTTTCCAAATTGGTTGTACTTCATTCATGTCATGTAAGTAGAACACCCCACCCCCCAAAAAAAAAAAAAAAAAACACCTCTTGCATGTGTACGGAAGCTGAAATTGTTAGTGAGCTGTCAAATTCTTGGGTGTAATATTTGTATAATTTGAAATCCTTTAGGGGTAAGAAGTGAGGCAAGCAGAAATCCACCAAACACAGTATCCGACACTCTGGCCTCTGGAAAAAGAGACATGCGTTTCAGGAGAACCTCGTCTTGTGGGGACGCCGATGTCTCGGAGACATCATTCAGTGACATGCTTAAAAGCAATGCCAAAAAGCCACCACAACCAGAGAGTCATGTTGCTGCAGCAGCAGCAGCTTCAGAATCATCTGATGGACAAGGAGGTCGTGGTGGCAAAAAGAAAGGGAAGAAAGGGAGACAAATTGATCCAGCTCTTCTTGGATTCAAGGTTACCAGCAATCGCATCATGATGGGTGAGATGCAACGTATAGATGATTAGTAAACCATGTTTTGTGCCATGTGTTGGCCTCCATTTTTATTAGTTGTACAGGTTTAAATTTAGTGTAAAGCATTTGCAGTTTGTACGCCTCAGTTTCCCCTCATTTGATCTGAAAATTGTGACATTGTGGGGTGATGCCAATTATAGTTTGTAAATTTTAGGATCCAAAGAGAATGTGGGAGGATAGAGTTGGGTATAAGCCTAGTGTCTATCATAATTTGTAGATTTTAGGATCCAAAGAAAACTAGGGAGAAGAGTTGGGAATAAGCTTTGTATAAACATTTGTGTATAAATCATAAGATGAAGTCATGTATACCCACTTTTGCTTGGTGCTTTGTTTTAAGTTTCAATTTTGGCACTAATTTTTCTGCTTAGAGCTGGACTCTAGGATTAGTCTAGGCCTGTTCACGGGTAAATAACCGGAACCGGTCCGTACCTGACTGAATCGAACTGAATATATTTAAAACCGGTTATCTAATATACTTAAAACTGAGTATTGATAGAACTCGGTTAGACTTGTGCCCAGAATACTGTCTTGAAAAATGCTGCTCATAAGCCTAAAAGACGAACAAGATATTAAATTATCAAGTTTGTTTGAAAATTGCAGTTTCTTAAATTAATCAATAATGTCTGCGTGCAAATATAAATAAAGAATAGAATAAGTTAGAAAGATTGGATCAGGTGTCAACAATCAAAAGAAATGGAGGACTGGTAAATAAAATAAAAAATTGAACACTTTTTCACCATTTGAAATTCGAGTATTTTTCATAACAGTTTTAATAGTTGTAAATTTTTAGTAATTTTTTTGATCTCATTATCAATGAAATATCTATTAACATAGTTGGATCATTATGAACAAAGAGATTAATAGGTGTCGAGTCTAACTAAGTTTTATTTATAAAAAAAGGAAGTCTAATTAAGCTGAGTATAATATTATTATTAATTTTGTTTATTTTTGTAATAAGAATATTGTAAGATATTTCTTGTGATCTGAGATATTTTCTGTTTTTTTTTTTTTGCAAATTCAAGCTAAGCTGTGTTTGATAACCGAGACCTGATCCAAATCGAGACCAGACCAGATCCTGGCTGGCAAATTGTGTTCAATGTTCTTCACATTATAATACTATTATTGGATTTAGCTTCGTTTTGAGTTGCTGAGGGTTTGAAGAACTTTTACAGATACACAAATAATTTTTGTTGGAATGTTTTCAATTGTGTTGTATGATAATATCATCAGCTTTCGTGTCCTTATGTCTTGTAACTCGATAGTCAGTTTTGATATCATCTTTGTAACACCTTGAACCTGCTACACGCCGTAAGCCTAAAGGCCCGCAATACAAAAATATAAATAACGCAAAACCTAAACAAAATAACTCAACAATAATCCTAAATTAAAACCCAACAATAAATACCTTTCAATCCAATTCAAAATGAAAAATAATTAAATACCAAAATCGTAAAATGGAGATGCAACTCAACGAAACTATATAAAAGTTTTATCAAAATTCAATGACAAAAAGAAATAAACATATTAAACTAAACTCTACCTATCAAAAATGTATCAAACAATTAGTGCTCAACTATCAACGATGTAAAAATTTATCGGTGCCACAATTAAAGGTCGATGCATACTTGGCGAGTTTCGCAACTGTCTGACTCCCTTGTTCGAGTATGATCGATAAATTCCATCTCCTTTTGTGCTGGGAAGGAAAGTAGTTGTTGCTAAATGATTTTTTAAACATGGTCCAAGTGTAGAGTTTGGGACATCCCTTTCTTCTCTTTTTAAGCCACCAATCATAAGTCCCACCCTGAAGTTGGTAAACCACCAATGTCAACTTATTAGCTTTACTACTTCTTAGCAAGTCAAACGCTCACACAACACAGTAGTTTGGCGTACACAAGTATATATGCATACGTCTTTCAATATTTTACCAAGGGACGTAACAGTGCCAAAATATAGCTTGGCGCAAAAAGAAAATTTAGATTACTGCGATTGATCCAATCTCATCCTATCTATCATATAGATTAGCTTTTACCAGCTTTCATTACAAATAAAAGGCAGGCTCACCATCTCATCTTGCATGATGATCTCTATATGAAAATGGCAGCAGCAGCAGCAGCAGCAGCAGCAGCAAATGTTGTGCATGCAGATGATGCAGGGATGATGCTCTCTACACCCTGTCCACTGTCCAGTCCAGCCATGCATTAGCCGAGGGAGGATGCAGAGAGGCTTGCGCATTTTACAGCATTTATAAATAAAATTAGGAGAAAGTTGATACTTCCTCCATCCCAAATTGAAAGACCACAAAACACATTTTCACCATGCTTATATAGCTAGTCAAATTATCAGATACTCCTATTTTAAATGTTGTGCAATACTCTTAATTTTAACAACTTTCTGTTTTCTATTTTTATTTGAACAATTTTCTGTTTTCTATTTTTAACAACTAAAGATGATCTCAATCCTCATATGTTATGTAGTCCTAAACGAACACATATTTGCTACTAATCCTTCTTATACACATACACCATCTCTATCATCCATTTTAAACGAAACACCTACCATCCGCTACTAACTAATAGTAGCAAACACTAATCAGAATAAATGTTTTAACTTTATTAATTGGTAGAGTTTATTAACTAGGGTTTAGTTGTAACCAAAAGTTAATAAACCCTAAACCTTGATTAAAAAAGAGTTAATAAATCCTAAACCCCTGATTAATAAACCTTAAACACGGATCATCCGGGTATCTTTTGACTTTTCTTTTCATCCACCATTTTCTATTTAATCCTCTTTCCATAGAATTTATGCTCCCAGTTTTTAATCTAAACAAAGGAAGAGGTGGAAGAAAAATGTCAAGTGTATTAATTTCGGTTTCATTTTCCATCGAATCAAGGGAATACATGATAATGCTGCTGCTTCTTCTTCTTTATACTCCATACTTAAATGCATGTATATGTGTGTGTTTGTATGTATGTATATATTCTTGTAGTTAATATTAGAAAAGTTGCCTTAAATTTTGGATGCATCTTACGCTTAGAAATGTGCTTATCTTGGTTTTCATCTTCTCTTACTTTCTGCTATTGCAAGGAGATGTTCTTCTTCTAGTTAATAAGTCGCAATTTGCAAATTAAGATCACGTATCCATCAAGTCGGTGCAATTGAATAAATTGTATTATATCATCAAAGAAGTGACCCCCAAAATGAGAAAAGTCACGAATAAAATTTAGCCAAGATACAAGAAGAAAAAGGCGCTACTGTGCTACAAAATTCCAGCTTGCACAGAATGGTACTAAGAATTACAACTACCCCCCCCCCCCCTCCCCTCCCCCTCTCCTCTCCATACAACTTAACGATAAAGCCTGTTGTAAACACGTGTCTAGTGCAGGCACATAACCCTGCTGAGCAACTCTTGACAAAAAAATCGAAAGGCATGCAATGAAAAAACTCTCCCTTGTATCCTCTATCCTAGGAAGGGATGTTGGGAGAACTAGATTGCACAGCAAACATTGGAGAAAGAATGATTTCTTCTATTAGAATATCTAAGCCACAAAACTGCAAATCAATGGCCTCAAAGTACCATTGCAACCTTCTCCATAGAAATAAGTGAACAAGGATGAGCAAAAACAGGTTCATAGTGATCAGCTCCAGCAGCACACCAACCTGTAAGCAAGCAAGAAGAAGATAGCGCAAAATGAGTTATCGATCACCTCAAAGAAAACATAAAATTAGCCTGTAGAAACAAGTCTAGCAGTCAAATGTGATACAAAGTTTATTACCACTAATAAAAAACAGTTTTTTAATATAACAGTATATGAAAGATGACAAAAATGTCCATTTACCTGTTCCTTTCATGAAGAGGAAAAACGGAGGCTCACAAATTTCACTCCTTGGACGATGTGGGAGGAAGAAAACACAATTTTCTTCATCAACCATTGCATCCGATCCATGTGCTTGCATCTGTAAATGATAGACCAAAATAAGCTGCTTGCTGAAGTGCCCAAGAAGTTAAACAAGAGAATGTGCCCAAGCAGTTAAACAAAAGAATGTGCCCAAGAAGTTGGACAGAAACAAACATTTATTCAGGAAAGTGCATTGTAAAATAAACTCCTCAAACAACATATGACATTGCCCTAGCTTATTTGAGTTGACATTTTCCATTTGTTTCCTATTCCTCAATGTAGACGACCCCAATCACATCTAGAAAGTGGAGTATGTATCAAGTGAATTTCCATTGCTATGAATTTATGTTTTGAAGATTACAAGAAGGTCAAAAATGGGACTCTTTTTTTTTTGGAAAGGACAATGATGTACTGAAAAGGATACTTCCAACATGCACATAATTTACATCTTCTAGTACAATATATGTCAAAAGTTGATATAATCATCAGACTTGAGCATACAACAAATATTGCAAGTTATAAGGCCGTTCCAGCATTTCCACATATATCTTGTAAAGAATCAAAATCATCTTACCACATATATCTCTCTCTTGAACTCAGTTGCAAGACACTCAATTGCTATGTCATCACCAAAAGCAGCTGCATGACCTTCTCTATTCTCGTCTACAGTTAATAAACTGTCCTCCGTATATTGCAAACTGATGATATTATATTCATCATCGGGGGAACCAGAGATTGACATATACTGGGCCCAACTTGGGCCATCTTCCACAGCAGTACATCTCTCTCGGTAAATAGACTCAGCAGCCAATTCTCTTCAATTACCAATCATCATAAATCTAATATCAGACAACATACATACATATAATATATATATATATATATATATATATATATATATCGGTCTGGATCTTAAGCTCACTTATTATCGAACTCACCCGAACTCACTCCCTTTTAGCGACGGACCCGGCGACGGTTCGATCATACAACCGTCGTCTATACTTTTAGCAACGTTATATGTTGTCCGTCGTTAAAAGTATAGACGACGGTTGTATGACCGAACCGTCGTCGGGTCCGTCGCTAAAGGGGGTGAGGTCGGGTGAGTTAAATAAGGGGTATTGTGACGCCCCCAAAATAGGTATACAACACCCATTCTGAGTCGCCAAAATACATGGTATAGAAAGCAAACTACAACTTTGATAATATGTATGTCGTGTAGAATACGACAATACAACCGTGAGTTTGAATACAAATATTGTCTTTCAGACAATATACACACCCAAATAAGTCCTCATTAATTATTCATACACTATTTTACGTAAATAGTGAGGATGAAATTAAAACATCTTCCTAGAACCATTACTCCATACCCCGACTCGATCCTGCTTATGTTCTCACCTCCCGAGAAGAAAAATGGAACAAAAAGGAAAAGGGTGAGCTCAACTATAGCCCAGTAAAGAATATTATGACTAAGATAATATACAACAAATTATCGTTAGTCTTCAACAGGAAAAATCTAATAGAATACAATAGACAACAAGTTTTAGATCAACAAATGCAATGAAGCAAGAATCCATTGAAGAGTCACGTAGAGAAAGAATTCTACCGTCTTCTAAGGTTTAAAAGTCCATCATCAATAGTTTATTCTCGTAATAACAATCAATATACATCTTTAATCATCTTTGCACTACTGTGCCAAAGATATTCATTCAGTATCACCAGGTTGGTCATGTTCATCTCAACACTGCTCATCTTCAGACTATGAGGCCAAAGATATTCATCGATTAATCGCTCATCTTTGCACTATGTGCCAAAGATATTCATTTATATCACCATTTAGGACCGAGGATGATGAAAAATATTTTTAAAGAAAACGAATCTAGTGAAACAAAATGACAAGGATTAAGGATTAAGGATTCGTACTTTTGTTTTACCCGTGTCCAAAAATACTGAAAAAATAATCATATTGGTGTAAAATTCAAGAATGATCAAAACATGGATACAATCAAAGCTAGTATCCGAATAGATATTTTGGACAAAAGAAAATTTTTATTTTTCTATTGAATAGGTCGTCGATTCGTGAATAAGGTGTAGATACGTGAATAAAGGCCAGATACGTGAATAAGAACTCCCGACACAACAAGTTCCAAATTTGATAAAAAAGTTCACCAATACTTGGCATAATGATATTGAAGAAAAAATATCATTTAAGAAGAAAATAATACCCCTTACCTCAAAATAAATCGATTTTTCGATGAATTTTCAGATAAAGTCTTGTGTAAACCCGCATCAGATAAAGAACACTCAAAGTATACTCACAAGAATACGCCGATAATTTAGAGAGAGAAAGAGAAAACTTTGTTTCTGGTGTGATTTTCAATTCTAACTTAGCCCTCTATTTATAGGAAAATATTAGAACGCCAAAGGAGACTAAAATAATAAATTAATATTATTATTTATTATAATTCCTACGCATGCTTATCAAGACTCAAGACCAGCCATCACCTTGGAAAATTTCCAGCAGCCCACATGCATAATCAACACCAACCAAAGTGGGTCCCACCCATAAATTTAATAAAAATCATTTTATTCTCCGAAACTTCAATAATTCACAATAAATAGCTCAGTTATCAGAAAAATTCAAAACTCGCGACTTTCCATGGGAAATTCCATTCTCTACAACTTTGCAGAAGAAAGTTTTTCCAAATTCCAAACAGAAATTGACCAAAATCCATAAACGGACGATTTTACAGTCTATAATAAATTTTCGGTCAAGAATTGTGTCCACCGACACACAAAACATGTGTTAAACATTTAATGCCACCAAATACTCTACCTCCTCATATACTCATATATCCCACATTCATTATAAAAATATCACCGTTAATATATTATTAAAATACTATATTTAAATGAATTATTTTATCAGAAAAAGATAAATATTAATTTTCAACAATTGTCACATTAAAAATTTTCTCCATCTATATCCACATAAAATAAATATTTTCTTTATCATAATAATCAATAATTACTTATTTAAAAATAATATTATAGAATCACAAAGATCTTGACAACCGTGTAGCTCGAGGAAAGAGGGGCTTTTCAATAAGGATTTCTCCTCATCTTGGCGCAAGCAATTAGGTGACTAAACCTCTCCTTAGAGCCATGTAACTTTCTAGACATTGCCAATAATGTTATCTCGATAATATTATTCAAATAATATGAATTATTGATTTGATAATGGAAAATCTTCGTGTAATGACAATTATGAAACAACAACAATACAAAATATCAACGCAAGAATTATTGAATCAATAAAATATAATATTAAATAAGAATTCATCTGTGTAATAATTATTGAGTAAGGCCTTTTTACGTAAGGATCAATAATTCAAAAATATCATGTAATACCACGGTGCCATCGTGCAACCACGCCAGACATCAGATTTTAACCACGAGTAACCCAACAAGTGTTAATCGGTAATAATTTACGTCGTTATTTATAAAATTCAATCTTTGTCGTTTTCCTTCATCCAACCGCTTTTTTTCCGTTATGGGGCCCACTAATGATCAAGGCATCGCACGGAGATTCCCCTACAAAAAGAATATTCCACCACCAAACGAATATTCCCGGACAATAATGAATATTTTATAACCACTTGCTTATTTTGTAAACTTTGCACATTTCACCCATAACCAAAGAATTATATCAAATTAACCCTTATTAATTTAGAATAATGAATAAAGGAAAATTCAATTTTATTTATAATAAGTTGGGGTCTTACAACCTCCCTCCTTATGAAATTTCGTCCTCGAAATTCGACGTGACGACGACTGGTATATCGAAAAGGTGAGGTACCTCGCTTTCATCTCCGATTCCAACTCCCATGTCATTTCCTCAATTGCATGGTTTCTCCACAAAACCTTAACTTGTGGGTATAACCTTCGTCGTAAGACATGCTCTTTCCTATCCAAAATTTCAACAGTATCTCTCAGTAGGTTAAATCTTTCATTATATCTCAAATGTTCTAACGCAAAAATGTGGTTCGGGTCTTTCACATATTTACTGAAGCATAGATATGTGGAATACATTGTGAACACGAGACATACTTGGAGGTAACGCGAGTCTATAGGCTACGCTTTCTATTCTGGTCAAGAATCTCAAATGGACCAACAAACCTTGGATTGAGCTTTCCTCTTTCCCAAATCTTGTAACTCCTTTCCATGGAGCAATACGTAATAAAGACATGATCTCCAATATTAAACTTCACGTCCTTTCTATGAAGATCAAGATAACTCTTTTGTCGATCTTGTGAAGTTTGAATACGTTATCGAATCATTTGGATCTTTTTCGTAGTCATGCATTTAATCTCGTCCCAACAATGTTGCTTCTCCCACCTCGCCCCAAAGATACCGGAGAACGACATTTTTAAATCCATACAACGCCTCAAATGGAGCCATGCCTATACTTGCTTCGATAAGCTGTTGTTGTAGGAGAATTCCACCGGTGGTAGGTACTTATCCCAACTTCCTTTGAAATCTAGGACACGTAGTCTTAATAGATCTTCAAGGGTTTGAATAGTCCTCTCGATTGTCCGTCCGCTTGAGGATGGTATCTTTGAATCAATCGTAGAATTGTGCCCATAGCTTTTCGCAAGCTAACCCAAAATCTTGAAGTGAATCTCGGGTCACGATCCGAAACTATGGATATCTTGGGCATGCCATGCAATCGCATAATCTCATTCACGTATATACTGAGCATGACGTTCAAGGAATAAGTCTCGCGTATCGGTAAGAAATGGGCGAACTTGGTTAATCTATCAACAATAACCCAAATTGCATCTACGCCTTGAGAAACTTTGGGAAGACACAGTAACAAAATCCATAGTAATGTGTTCCCATTTCCATTAGGAATCTCAAGTGGTCTGAATGGACCTTTTGGCACTTGATGCTTTCGCTTTACACGCCGACACAGTTAAACATCTTGAGATAAACTCCATAATCTCTCTCTTCATATTGTTCCACCAAAATGTATGTCGAATATCATGATACATTTTGGTACTTCGAGATGGATTGCAAACGGGGTGTTGTGTGCCTCCATCATGATTTTATGCTTCAGTCGTAATCGTTAGAACGCAAAGTCTAGAATTGACTCAAGTATTCCTTCCTCATCGATTCTTGCTCGAATAAGACCTTCTTGCACTTTCTTCTTCATTTGTATCATTTTGTGTCCAGTAGCTTCGAAAGCAGACTTTAACTTTATCAATTAAAGTCGATTTCTACTCAGATATTCACCATCATCATGTGGGACCCGGAGTCTTTAATTCTATCTTCATCCTTTGTAAGTCGTATAAAATGGGCCTTTGCGTTGACAATATTGCTTTCGACTTGTGATATGATCTTCTACTCAATGCGTCGCCTACCACGCTCGCTTTTCGGGATGATATTGAATAGTGTGATCGTAATCTTTTAATGACTCCATCCAACGTCGTTGCCGCATGTTGAGTTCTTTTTGGGTGAAGAAATATATTTGAGGCTTTTATGGTCCGTATAAATCTCCACTTTCTCTTCATATATAAGTAGTGTCTCCATATCTTCAACGCTTGAATATGATGATCACGCTAACTCTAGATCATGAGTAGGATAATTCCTCTCATATTCTTTGAGTTGTCGTGAGGCATAGGCTATGACTTTCCCATGTTGCATAAGAACACATCCTAACCCCTTTCCGAAGCATCGTCAGATAACAAATCCATCCGAACCGGATGGTATTGTCGTAACAAAGCCGAAATGAGTCTCCTCTCGAGCTCTTGGAAGCTCTTCTCGCATTCCTCGCCCATAAGAATTTTGCATCCTTCGAGTCAAATTTGAGTTAGCGGAGTAGCGATTCGAGAAAATCCTTCCACAAATCTCCGATAATAACCATTTAAGCCCAGAGAAAGCTGCGTCTTGATCCACCGACTTGATTGCTCCCAACTTTGTATTGCTTCAATCTTCGCGGGTCAACAAATACTCCTTGTTTTGACACCACGTGCCCAAGGAATGCTACTTCTCAAGCCGAACTCAGATTTCTTGATTTGGCATAAAGCTTGTGTTCACAAAGTCTTTGTAGTACCGAACTTCAAATGGTGCTCATGATCTTCACGGCTTTTGGAATAGATGAGGATGTCATCAATAAAGACAACAACGAATCGATCCAAATATTCCTTAAATACACGGTTCATCATATCCATGAAAGCAAAGAAGAGCATTAGTCAATCCAAAAGACATGACCAAGAATTCATAATGCCCGTATCGAGTCCCGAATGCCGTCTTTGGAATATCCTCGGTTTTTAATCTTCAAATTGATTATATCCGTAAGCTAAGATCGATCTTTGAAAAGAATTGCGCTCGCATAAATCGGTCGAACAGTCATCAATGCGAGGTAGCAGATACCTATTCTTGATGGTGACATGGTTTAATTCTCGATAGTAATACAAAGTCGCATACTCCCCGTCTTTCTTCTTTACTGAATAAAGCAGGAGCACCCCAAAGGAGACGTCTTTAGATTTAATGAAACCGATGTCTAATAACTCGTAGTTGGACTTTTAACTCCACGAAGTTCAATAGAGCCATTCGATATGGGGTTTTAGAAATGGGCTTTATGCTTGGTTCAAGGTCAATAAAGAATTCAACATCACGCTCGGGGGTAGGTAGGGAAGCTCTTCAGAAATACATCGAGAATTCTCTAACCACGTAAATATTATTCAAATCGACTTGTCTTTATTCAAATCCATAACATGGGCTAAGAAAGCTTGACATCCGTTTTTCAATAAACGAATAGCTTTGTGGCTTGATATGAGCGATGGTCGATTTTAGTGGTTTAGTGGTTTGAATTAAGTATGACAGTTCAAGTTAGGAATATGAAAACTAACAACCTTACGAAAACAATCAATTTTGGCATGATGAGTGGTTAACCAATCAATTCCTAAAATCACATCAAAAGCAAGTATCTTTAAAGAGATAAGATCAGCAACGGGTAATGTGATAGTGCCAACTTGGATCATGCAAGATTTATAAACTGTAGATGTAACGAAGGTTTCACCCAATCTGAGTTTCAACAGATAAATCAAAATCTAATTTCTCCGAGTCAAGTTTAAACGTTGAGCACAAGCGAGGAGAGATAAAAGAATGGGTAGAATCCCAGATATCTAGTAAGGTATAAACTTCGCAAGAATTCAAGATTAGCTTACCGTGATCACCTCGTTTGGGTTCCTCATGTTTTGTCCGGTCCGCGACAAACGCTTCTTCCAGAACCACCGATTTCGACTTATCCGGGATGACCCTTGGAATCACCACTCTGGCTTGAACTTGGTTTCGCGATAGTACAATCTCGAGCGATGTGGCCTTCCTTTCCACAGCTTGTAACATACCTTGGATTGTTATGGGACGGTTTGGTGATATGTCCCTCCTTCCCGCATTTGTAATATCTAACTTGCGGTCGTTCTCCTCCCCTAGCATTTGTTGTTGGTCTTTGGTCTTTGCGGTTGATATCTTCCCGTCATTGTTGAATCTTCTCGTCGAAATTTCCACTTGAGTCACCTCTCCTATTATCATGTCCACGATTACCACCGAGTGGTTACCGCTTTGTCCCAGATTTTTCCTCCTCGTTTGGTTATCATCGCTTACGATGACTACCACGATTGATCAGGGTCCCTCGGTTGAGTATACTCACTATCTCACTCTAATAATCGAGCCATGTTGACAACATCCGAATACTGAGAGAAAATTTATGAGAGATAAGGTATTGACGAATCTACGGTTTTAGACCTCTCGAAACATAATCTGGCGTCATTCGTTCCTCATTCTCCACCAAATGAGGTGCGAAACTCGGATAACTCTGCGAACTTTGCCTCGCATTTGAGACACCGTCATGTTGTTTCGTTCGAGTCTAATAAACTCTACCTCCTTCATACGACGAATACTTTACGGAAAGTACTTGTCATTGAACCGATTTCAAATCTTTCCCAAGACATGTTAAGTGATCTGGTCAGTACGCTTCACGATTCCCACCAAAGAATCGCTTCACCTCGAAACATAAAGGTGGCGAATGGAACCTTACATTCCTCCGTGCACCCCAAGACATCGAATATCTTGGTAATTTGCTTGACCCACGTTTACGCCTTGATCGGATCCGACTTTCCATGGAAACTGGTGGTCCCAACTCTTTGAATTGTTTGGCCGTGACAAACCTTGACGTTCTTATTATTTCCTCCCGTATTTTGTACACGAGTCTCCTCAAATGCGATTTTGCATGAAGCGCAAAAAGCTTCTAAACATCCCGTCGTTCATCATTTGCTCAATGGCGTTGTTCATGGGAGGAACATTGCCACTGTTGCCGCGTTCTCCTCGTTGGTGAAGCGCAAGGCGTCTCTGGCCTCTCATAAACTCCATTGTTAACGTTCTCGTGCCCATTCTTAAATCGCCATAAAACAAGGGTTAATTAAACAAATTAACATATCACATAATATCCTATATTATGACCGACCAACAAATAAGCTTAGGTAGGACACACTAGCGAAGGATTTACTCGTCTCTCCCTCCTAGTTCTATTCCCGATCTCCATGGAGATCATATCCCTAAGCTCGATATTAATCGTGACGCCCCCAAAATAGGTATACAACACCCATTACGAGTCGCCAAAATACATGGTATAGAAAGCAAACTACAACTTTGACAATACATATGTCGTGTAGAATACGACAATACAATTTGTGAGTTTGAATACAAATATTGTTTTCTGCAGACAATATACACACCCAAATAAGTCCTCATTAATTATTCATACACTATTTTATAGAAATAGTGAGAGACGAGATAAAACATCTTCCTAGAACCATTACTCCATTACCCCGACTCGATCCTCGCTATGTTTCTCACCTCCCGGTAAGAAAAATGGAACAAAAAGGAAAAGGGTGAGCTCAACTATAGCCCGATAAAGAATATTATGACTAAGATAATATACAACAAATTATCGTTAGTCTTCAACAGGGAAAAATCTAATAGAATACAATAGACAACAAGTTTTAGATCAACAAATGCAACGGAAACAACAATCCATTAGAAGAGTCACGTAGAGAAAGAATTCTAATGTCTTCTAAGGTTTAAAAGTCCATCATCAATAGTTTATCCCTGTAATAACAATCAATATACATCTTTAATCATCTTTGCACTACAGCCAAAGATATTCATTTAGATCATCACCAATTGGTCATGTTCATATTCAACACTGCTCATCTTCTGACTACTACGTGCCAAAGATATTCATCGATTAATCGTTCATCTTTGCACTTTGCACACGGTGCCAAAGATATTCATTTATATCACCATTTAGGACCGAGGATGATGAAAAACATTTTTAAAGAAAGCGAATCTAAAGTGAAACAAAATGACAAGGATTAAGGATTAAGGATTAGTACTTTGTTTTACCCGTGTCCAAAAATACTTGAAAATAATCATATTGGTGTAAAATTCAAGAATGATCAAAACATCGATACAATCAAAGCTAGTATCCGAATAGATATTTTGGACAAAAAGAAAATTTTTATTTTTAAATTGAATAGTGTCAGTATTCGTGAATAAGTGTCGATATCGTGAATAAGTCGTGATATCGTGAATAAGAACCCCACACAACAAGTTCCAAATTTGATAAAAAGTTCACCAATACTTGGCATAATGATATTGAAGAAAAATATCATTTAAGAAGAAAATAATACCCTTACCTCAAAATAATCGATTTCTTGATTTGAATTTTAGATATAGTCTTGTGAAAACCTGCATCAGAGTATAGCAACACTCAAAGTATACTCACAAGAATACGCTCGATAATTTAGAGAGATAAAGAGAGAAAACTTTGTTTCTGGTGTGATTTTCAATTCTAACTTAGCCCTCTATTTATAGGAAAATATTAAGCCTAAAATAGGAGACTAAAATAATAAATTAATATTATTATTTATTATAATTCCTACGCATGCTTATCAAGACTCAAGACCAGCCATCACCTTGGAAAATTTCCAGCAGCCCACATGCATAATCAACACCAACCAAAGTGGGTCCCACCCATAAATTTAATAAAAATCATTTTATTCTAAACTTCAATAATTCACAATAAATAGCTCATTATTAGAAAAATTCAAAACTCGCGACTTTCCATGGAAATTCCATTCTCTACAACTTTGCGAAGAAAGTTTTTCCAAATTCCAAATGAAATTGACCAAAATCCATAAGCAGACGATTTTACGATCTATAATAAATTTTTCATTAAGAATTGTGTCCATAAACACACAAAAACATGTGTTAAACATTTAATGCCACCAAATACTCTACCTCCTCATATACTCATATATCCCACATTCATTATAAAAATATCACCGTTAATATATTATTAAAATACTATATTTAAATAAATTATTTTATCGAAAAAAGATAAATATTAATTTTCAACAACCATCATATTAAAATTTTCTCCATCTATATCCACATAAAATAAATATTTTCTTTATCATAATAATCAATAATTACTTATTTAAAATAATATTCTGTAATCACGAAGATCGATTGTGTGGTGCTTCAGGAAAGAGGGCTTTTCAATAAGGATTTCTCTCATCTGGCCGCGTGATTAGGTGACTAAACCTCTCCTTAGATGTAACTTTCTAGACATTGCCAATAATGTTATCTCGATAATATTATTCAAATAATATGAATTATTGATTTGATAATGGAAAATCTTGTGTAATGACAATTATCAAACAACAAAGAATACAAAATATCAACGCAAGCAATTATTGAATCAATAAAATATAATATTGAGCGAAGAATTCATCGTAACAATTATTGAGTAAGGCCTTCTTACGTAAGGATCAATAATTCAAAAATCTTGTAATCACCGCAGGCCATCTTTCTTTATGCAACCACGCGTACATCGTATTTTAACCACGAGTAACCCAACGGTGTTAACGGTAACAATTTACGTCGTTATTTATAAAATTCAATCTTTGTCGTTTTCCTTCATCCAACCTAGATTTTTTCCGTTATGGGGCCCACCAATGATCGCGCTTGGTCGTCATGCGGAGATTCACGACAAAAAGAATATTTCACGACCAAACGAATATTCCCAAACAATAATGAATATTTTATAACCACTTGCTTATTTTGTAAACTTTGCACATTTCACCCATAACCAAAGAATTATATCAAATTAACCCTTATTAATTTAGAATAATGAATAAAGGAAAATTCAATTTTATTTATAATAAGTTGGGGTCTTACAACCTCCCTCCTTATGAAATTTCGTCCTCGAAATTCGACGACGATATCTGGTATATCGAAAAGGTGAGGTACCTCGCTTTCATCTCCGATTCCAACTCCCATGTCATTTCCTCAATTGCATGGTTTCTCCACAAAACCTTAACTTGTGGTATAACCTTCGTGCGTAAGACATGCTTCTTTCCTATCCAAAATCTCAACAAGTATCTCTCGTAGGTTAAATCTTCATTTATCTCAAATGCGGTTCTAACGCAATAATGTGGTTCGGGTCTTTCACATATTTTGAAGCATAGATATGTGGAATACATTGTGAACACGAGACATACTTGAGAGGTAACGCGAGTCTATAGGCTACGCTTTCCTATTTGATTCCAAGAATCTCAAATGGACCAACAAACTTTGGATTGAGCTTTCCTCTTTTCCCAAATCTTGTAACTCCTTTCCATGGAGCAATACGTAACGAAGACATGATCTCCAATATTAAACTTCACGTCCTTTCTATGAAGATCAAGATAACTCTTTTGTCGATCTTGTGAAGTTTGAATACGTTGTCGAATCATTTGGATCTTTTACGTAGTAGTCAATGCGTATTAATTCTCGGTCCCAACAATGTTGCTTTTCTCCCACCTCGCCCCAAAGATATCTTTGGAGAGCGACATTTTAAATCCATACAACGCCTCAAATGGAGTCATGCCTATACTTTAGCGATAATGTTGTTGTAGAAGAATTCCACCCGCCAGTAGGTGACTTATCCCAACTTCCTTTGAAATCCCCAGATACGTAGTCTTAATAGATCTTAATAAATCGCAAATTAACTTTCCCATTTAATATTATTTTTCTGTTTTTGGATTTTTTTTTTTTGAAAATTTGTGGTGTATTTTCCTTCGGCTCTTCAATGGAGGGAGGAATTGCAGAAGAGAGAGAGAGATTAGGGATAACGGATAGATTGACGGAGCGGGAGATTTTACACACACAACACGTGTCTGTATGTAATACGTATGTATGTATCTGAGGAGCGAGGATTTAACCGTTCTTCTAGATGTTTCGGATAGGAAATCAAGAGAGTACCATATATGTCCTGAGCCACTTGGCGTTAACTCATTGGTGGGGAGTACTTTTCTCGCGTGTGGCGGGACGAGGTTTAGATCCCCTGTGAAGCCAAGTTGAATTTGGTCAAAATACGAAAATAAATTATCTCATCCCCCGCCTAATAAATTAAGTATTTTAATAGATTAATACATTGAAGAGAAAAAAAAAATTCATTATGAATACACTAAATATATTTTTAATTGTAAACTATAAATTAACATAATAACTTTAATACGTCCTTATTTATATGTTAAATAGATTAAACATTATTGTGTCACTATAATTATTACATTTTTTTTTGATAAAATTTTAGAGATAAATTTTTCTTAGAAGTTGTTATTTTTTAAGAAAATATTTTTAATTGTGGAAACGGATAGAGTAATTTATTAGTATTAGGGGTCTCAAATTTTTAAGTTTCATATGTATTTTTGATATTATATATATATATATATATATTGTGAGACCTCGAATTTTATGAAATAAAAGTATTCAATTTTTTCTATTTTGGTAAATAGTTAAATTGATAAAAGTTTAAAGTTAAGGGTAATATGTGATTTTTTTTGCAAAGTAAGCAAGTTGATATAAAATATTCGCTGTGTCGGAAAATATTCGATTAGTCGGGGAATATTCTTTTTATCGGGGGATATCCGTACAACGGTACAATTATTGGTGGAATACCCCACAATGAAATTATTGTCGGATTGAGAAAACGATAAAAAATATTTTTATGAAAATAACGGCGGAAGTTTTACCATTAAAACTATTGAAGCGAATTCATTAGAAGAAAGTACGATGAATGGCGTTAGTTGCATAGTAGACACGGTATTGATTATTGATGCTTACGTGAGAAGTCACTCAGTTTTGTTCAATTATTGCTACAGTAATTGCTGCATAGTATCTCACGTTATTTGATTCAGTTATTGTCGATATTTTATATATTATTAAATCAATAATTGAGATAACAAAGTTATTAATATTATTATTTACAATATTAACGATGTTTAGAAGTTCTGCCAAGGAGAGGTTCGGTCACCTAATTGCGCGCCAATAGAAAGAAATCCTTATTGAAAAGCCCCATCTTTCCTGGGAACAACCTGGTCGATTAATATTGTGAATTATAATAAAGGTGATAAGTTTTATTTTATTATTATTATTAATGTAATAAAACAGAATTTTTTTTATATAAAACAGAATACCTTTATAAGGTTATTCATTTTATTAGAAAATAAATAGAATATATAATATTCTATTATGCATAGTATTTGCATAGTACTGATAAGATGCATGCATAGTAAAATCTTTTTATATAAAAATGTAATACTTTTATAAAGTTATTCGTTTTATTATACTATAAATATAATATATTATATTTTATTATGCATAGTGTTTGTATAGTAAAATCTTTTTATATAAAACAGAATACTTTTATAAAGTTATTTGTTTTATTAGATTATAAATAGAATATATTATATTTTATTTAAAAGATTTTGTTTTATTAAAATATTTTATTAATATTGCATAGTAAATTAATATGGACCGTCCGTTTAAAAGTAAATCAATTTGGACCGTTCATGAATTAGTTACTATTCAGTCCATTCTCCTATAAATAGAAGCTCATTCCTTCATTATTTCTTACGAATTCATTGAAACTCTAAAGAGAGAAACTATAGAGAGAAAGAATGAAAGTTTTTTGCTACTTCACTACTCCTATATCCAGTTTCTTCTAAGGTAAGGGGTATTATTTCTTTTGTATTCATGAAGAGAACTTCTGTTATTCCATTCTTTATTATTATTATGTTGGAATAACCTGTATACGCGGACTACCCTATACTTGGTGAAATTCTTCTGTTATTATATTCTTTATTATTATTCGCCGTAATATCACATTCGTGCGCTTACTACGGTTGACTGATTCTATTCTTTATTATTACGCGGAATATCCATGTCAATGCGCTTTTACGCGTGATTCGATTTCATTCTTTATTATTCCGTTGGGAATAACCGATGCATGCGGCCTATCGCACGCATGGTGAATTCTTACGTTATTCCATTCTTTATTATTACGTTGGGATAACTTTGTTTATGTGGATTACCGCATGCATGGTGAATGATCCTTCAGATTCATATGAATAGTATTTTACATAACGCCCCAAAATAGGTCCATTCCATCCAACCCATTCTCGAGTCGCCAAATACATAGTGCAGAAAATAACTACAACTTTATTACAACAATTGTCGTACAAAATACAACAACACATATATCTTTGTGAGTTTGGATACAAATATATACCAAATGTAACACATGTCCCAAATGTGGACAAGACACCTCATGATGACACCTTACATAAAGGTATAGTCAAAAGCTGCTTTTAGAAACTAAAATCTTTGGGAAGTGCTCAAAGAAACCTTCGTATACATGGGAGACCATGCGTCAGGTTATGATAGATATCATATGGCCACGTAATTATCCTTGGTTGACCTAATAGACCCTAAAGAAAAACAAGAAAATTACTATCATATTCTTCCCAATGGTAAGTCTTCTCGACATATCATTATCTCCACTATCTCTAATTGAGAATTATACTTCAAACAAACACCAAGATTATATAGGTAGTGCTGATATATATACTCAGCAAGTGGATGAGCACATCCTCGTCTTTATGATGATACGAGGTTGTATGTCATTAGACATCTTGTATGATAGTGACAAAACACCCTTCCAACGTTGGGTTTGCTTTCACCCTCAACAACTATAGACCAGATTCTATTCCTGTTATCCCCACTCGACCAATACCTACACTCTTATTACGAAAGGAATTGTAAAGCAAAAAGGGTGAGCCACAACTAAATTTCGATAAAGAATATCATGACTAAAGATAATTAAATTATCAATAGCCTCCATCAATAATAAATCGTAGATTTAGAACATATGGTAGATGATAAAAATTTCAACCATAGTTGCGGTGAACGAAGCAATCCATTAGAAGAGTCAAATAGACTATAAAGTCTATTATCTTCTCCATGTTAAAAATCCACCAACAATGTTTTATCCTCGTAACATCAATCAACAATTTCGGTCCACAATCATATGAATAACTCATAATCATAATTGTAGTTCTAAATTCCTCTTCTCATCAGGGCGAAGATAATTTTCATCACCTATCTTTACGAAACATCAAAGATCATGGTTACACCAAATCACATTTCTTGTTCATAATCATACTAATAATTTCATCCTTGCACTACTACCAAAGATATTCATTTGTATCACCGGTTGGTCATGTTCATCTCAACACATGTTCATCTTCACTTCTTGGCCAAAGATATTCAACAACATGTCATCTTTGCACCACGGCCAAAGATATTCATCAATAATTCATCTTTGCACTACAGCCAAAGATATTAATCAATAATTCATCTTTGCACCTACTGAGGCCAAAGATATTCCTCAACAGATTATTAATATTTGCACTTATAGGCCAAATATACTATTATCTCAAAGAAATATATAATCATTTCGTAATTTATATAAACAATAATTATAACCATGTTGATCATTTCACCTTTGCACTTAAGCTAAAGATATTGATTTATATATTCAATGGTCATGATCATACCGGTCAACGATTCAACTTTGCAGACCATCGCCAAAGAGAACCCCTAATACGCATCATACCAATAATTTACCCATCTTTATACTCAAGTCAAAGAGAAATTTCAACACTAGAATTATAAAATGTTATATATGATAATAAAATAATATTATCAAAACATGGATTCAATCAAAGATAGTAACCATAATTGTCATCTTTAACAAAAAGGAAAATTTCATTTTTCGGTGAATAGTATCGTATTCGTGAATAGTAACCCCGACACAAAAAGGTAGAAATTCCACAATAAAATCCATACCAATATTTCTGTATAATGATATTGAAAGAATAATATTTCTTAAGCTTATAAACAATTTATTTTAATTGTTTACACTTTACTAAATAATATATTTAATCATTCTAAAATGCCAAACTCATAAGATTTCATCACCAATAACCAAAACCCTCATCAAAAATCTGCATATACCTCATATAGGGTTCTCAAGCCATAAAATCTTATTTTCCAATTTTCTTACTTCACACGACATATTTAATTCATTTACTCATAACTAGTCCATTTTCATGAAGAATACCAAATCAGTTCCAAAAATATTTCTTTTCTGAGATTTAGCAGAATATAGTCTCATATTGAACATATATTTTTCTCAGAATTTTTAAAATTCATTTACTATTTTTCATATGGCCAAAACCGCCGAATATTAAAACATTTATCATAAATTGTACTTTTATCCAAAAATTCTGAAATTTATAGAATATACCCATGTTATATATATGTACTCCCAATAAAAATTTCATCAATTTTGGAGTTAACCACAAGGAGTTATAAGCGGTTACTTTTAAAATAGTCTTTTCCCGTAAAATTCATAACTCTTAATCTATACATCCAAAATCGCCATTTTGGACACAATCAACAAAACTCATCAAATTATCATTTCAATTTTTTTCAGAATTTTTGAAGGTCTGCAAAGTAACGAAACATTAAAAATATAACAACCCTTAAAATCCCCTACCTCAAAAAAAAGCGGTATTTACATTGGAATACGCTTATTTGACGAACTTGCACCGTATAGCAACACTCAAGATACAAGAATACACTTGATAATATAGAGAGAGAAATAGAGAAAACTTCAGGTTTACGGTGTGATTTTCAATTCTAACTTAAAAACATTTATAGGAAAATCTTTAGAAGCATGAAAGAGACTAAAATAATAAAATATTATTTTTCTTTTCTACACACCAACCATCCAAGACCAGCCATCCAAGCATGACAATTACGAAAAAATATAGCGACCCACATGTTATTAACACCAACCAAAGTGGGTCCCACCATATAATTTAATAAAATTATTTTATTTTACGAAACTTCAATAATTCATAGAAAATAGCCCGTTTATCGAGAAAAAATTCAAAAGCGCGATTTTCCATGGGAAATTCCATTCTCTACAACTTTGCGGAAGAAATTTTTTCCAAATTCCAAATGAAATTGGTGAAATCAACAAACGAAGCGATTTTACATTCTATAATCAATTTTCGATTCAAGAGAATTGTGTCCACCGACACCCAAAACATATGTTAAATATTTAATGCCACAAAATACTCTTCCTCCTCATATACTCATATATCCTACATTCATTATAAAAATATTACTAGTTAATATATTATTAAAATAATATATTTAAATAAATTATTTTATCGTAAAAAAGATAAAATATTAATTTTCAATAGTTGTCACATTAAAATTTTCTCCATCTATATCCACAATAAATATTTTCTTTATCATAATAATCAATAACTAATTATTTACAAATAATATTACGAGAATCATGATAATGACAAACCCGGTGATTCCTAGAAAAGGGCTTTCAATAAGGATTTCTCCTTCTTTGCGTATGATTAGGTGACCAAACCTCTCCTTGTGAGAACTTTACGGACATTGCCAATAATGTTATCTAATAATATTATTCCAATAATATGAATTATTGATCCGATAATAGAAAATTTGTGCGTTGATAATTATTCCAACAACAATAATATAAACTATCAACGCATGACAATTATTGAATCAATAAAATAAAATATTGAGCGAAGAATAACCGTAAAAATTATTGAGTAGTGCCTTCTTATGTAAGAATCAATAATTTAAAATCTTCGTGTAATACCTGGTAATGCTTTCGCATGCAACAACGCTAGTATTACTTTATTTTACCAATAGGGTATTCCAACAAAGTGTTAGCAGTAACGATTACTGTAGTTATTTATAAAAACTTAATTTTGTCGTTTTCTTCATCCGACGGTTATTACATTATGGAGCCCACAAATGGTCATGCATTGCCGTAAATACGAATATTCCACGACGGAAAGAATATTTCACACGACCAAACGAATATTCCACGACAATTGAATATTTTATAACCACTTGCGTATTTTGAAAAATTTCATATATCATCCTTAACTTTAACTTTTATCAATTTAACCATTTTTGAATTATAATTATAAAAAAAATTGAATACTTTTATTTCATAAAATTCGGGGTCTTACATTTTCATTCAAAAGGGGTTTCTGCCAGGGGCGGTTTCGTAATTTTTCTGACCCTCAAAAATTTTGAAAAAATTTGAAATGATAATTTGATGATTTTTCTAGATTGTGTCCAAAAATGACGATTTTTTGATGTATAGATTATGTATAACTCATTGTGGTTAACTCCAAAATTGGTGAAATTTTTATTGGGAGTACATGTATATAACAGGAGTATATCCTGTAAATTTCGGAATTTTTGGATAAAAGTACAATTTATGATAAATGTCTAAATATTCGACAGTTTTAGCCATATGAAAAATATTAAATGAATTTTAAAAATTCTGAGAAAAATATATGTTCAATATGAGACTATATTCTGCTAAATCCCAGAAAAGAAATATTTTTGGGACTAATTTGATATTTTTCATGAAAATAAACTAGTTATGAGTAATTGAATTAAATATGTTATGTGAAGTAATAAAATTTGAAAATAAGATTGTATGGCTTGAAAATCCTATATAAGGTATATGCACATTTTTGATGAGGGATTTGATTATTGGTGATGAAATCTTATGAGTATGACATTTTTGAATGATTAAATGCATTATTTGATAAAATGTAAACAACTGAAATAAATTGCTTATATGTTTAAGAAATGATTAAAATATTGTTATAATATTAATGATATTAGATTATGAGATTATTAAGTGATTAATAACATTTGGTTATTATTGAACGCTGGATAAATTGTATTATAAATGTTTAATATTTATCATTTATCTCATTTGATTGATTTTTTATATCATTGTCATTATTCTCATGCTTATATTATGATGAAAGTCATCTGTGGTCTGTAGTGCATAAATGGACTTGGTATGATTATGACCAGGGATTATTTGGTATAATCATGACCGTAATGTTACAAATGATGTGGTAAAAGTCCTCATTGGCCCGTAGTGCATTGATGATGGACAGTTTTTGGTATGATTATGGCTATGGATTCTCTTCGTCCAAGGGTGCAAAGATGAATTATTTTATGGCATGATCAGGATCGTTGATGAAAACACGATTATCTTTGGCCCGTAGTGCATAGATAATTCGTGGTCGTGATATTAACGAATATCCTTGGCCTATAGTGCAGGGATGATTCGATGATATGGATTAATTATTGAGCTGAGTCTCAGCAATGAAATATTAATTCATGGATGTAATATTAACGAATATCCTTGACCGTAGTGCAGGGATGATTCGATGATATGGATTAATTATTGAACTGAGTCTCAGCAATGAAATATTAATTCATGGATGTGATATTAATGAATATACTTGACCGTAGTGTAGGAGTGATTCGATGATGTAGATTATTTATTAAGTTGAGTCTCAGCGATAAAATATTGATACTAAATTTTTAATTCGTAAAAGATAGTAGATATCATGCTCTACTTGACTCTTCTAAAATACAGTTGTATGTCTTTAATTGGTCTGTAGTGCAAAGATGAATTGTTAATGAATATTTTTGGCCGTAGTGCAAAGATGAATTTATTAGTATGATTATGAACAGGAACTGTGATTTGGTATAATCATGATCTTTGATGTTTCAGGTAAAGACAGGTGATGAAAAATATCTTCGTCCTGGATGAGAAAAGGAATTTGGAACCACAAATATGATTATGAGTTATTCATATGATTGTGGACAAGAACTGTTGATTGATGTTACAGGGATAAAATATTATTGGTGGACTTTTAATATAGAGAAGATAATAGACATTATGGTCTATTTGACTCTTCTAATGGATTGCTCGTTCTGCTACAACTATGGTTGAAAAGTTTTATCATCTACTACATGTTCTAAATTTTTGATTTATTACTGACGAAGGCTATTGATAATTTAATTATATTTAGTCATGATATTCTTTACCGGGCTATTTGTGCTCACCCTTTTGTTTCACAATTTCTTTCTGTAATAAAGTGTAAATTTGGATCGGCGGGGATAGCAAGGGAATGTAAAGCGGTGGTCTATATTTGTTGAGGTTCTCCTAAATAGTATGAAAATAATTTTGTTGAGAACTTTAGATAAGTGTGTCGTATTGTATACGTCATTTGATATTTAATTTTGGTGAACCGAATAGGGTGAGGTGAACCCAACTTTGAAAGGGTGTTTTGCCACTATCATACAAGATGTCTAATGACATACAACCTCGTGTTATCATAAGACAGGGTTGTGCACATCTACTTGCTGAGTATATCTACGAGCACTACCTATATGATCTTGGAGTTTATATGATATCTATCATAACCTAGACGCATGGCCTCCTATGTACGAAGGTTTCCTTGAGCACTTCCCAAAGATTTTAATTTCTAAAACAGTTTTTGACTATACTTTTATGTAAAGTATCAGTGTAACATTGTGGTCGAGACACCACGAGAGTTTCATATATTTGTATTAAAACTCACAGTTAAATGTGATCATATTCTATACGACAGTTCAACAGTTGTATAAATGAAGTTTGTATTTGATTTTTATAGTGTGATATCTAACTACTCAGAATGGATCGTGTGGACCTATTTTAGGGCGCACACACACACACACACACACATATATATATATATATATATATATATATATATATATATAGTTTTAAAATTAAACATGCATGCATTTACTTTTATTCTTAATCGACTATCACTACACTAATTCATTTATAGCTAATATTAATAATAAATTTGAAAACCAAATTTTTTCTTCACTCCTTATTTTATAAATATATTTCTAATTATGAAAAGAATGAAGTATAAGATCGAGAATGTTTACAACGAATTTAATTTATGCATGCATTGCTCTTTGTGTAGAATTCAATGAATTAATTATAAAAAGAAATATTCCATTAATTAGCTTAAAATTTATAGATAAGTTTTTGAAAAAAATCTTAGGTTTTGGAATAAAACCTTGATATTAATTAAGAATTCAATGATGGTGTGGTGACAGAAATATTAATAGAAAAATAAAAATATTATGTCATCTTACAATTTGAAAAAGTACTACATATCTTTATATGTTGAACGAATTAATATATAAATATAATTCAATAGATTGTGAGAATTAAAGGACAAGAATGCGGAAAAGACGTACGCGGTGTTTGCACTTTTTTGCAATTATATGATGATCTATAATAATAATAATAATAAGATAGAAAATAATTTAAATTTGGGCGAAAAAATATAAATACGATTTAAATTAATTCTAATTGATTTGGGCTGAAAAACACAAGAATTGTTCAGATTCATTATAATTTTTAGATTGTTGAAACGAAGAGAGAGGGAGAATTTCGTTACGCCGTTCAGACACGGACAATTACTAATATTTTTATAAGTTATAAAAATAAATTCAAATATAATTTACTTGTGCAAATTTCAGTTCTCTATCAATATATATATATATATATATATATATATATATATATATGGGATATATGGGGTTAATGTAGCAACTGTACATATTACCAAATGTACACGATCTATGATAGTAGAGTACTCATTCTACTATTTGAGAATTTACTCTACGTTTCCACAGTAGTAGAATGACTACTCTACTATCAGTCAGTATCTACACTACAATCGTAGAGTGACTTAATTAACTCTACGATTCAGTAGGTATATGTATATTTAAAATTCTACATTTGTGTCTTATTTTTCCCATATATATATATATATATATATATATATATATATATATATATATATATATATATATATATATATATATATAACTAGATTTTTGTTGTTGGAAAATGGAAACCAAAAAGAAACATATGCTAAATAATATACTCAAGAGATGATGGTTGGTATTATGACATTTTCAAATAGTAGTAATGTTGTTAGTCGTTTATCCATATGTAGTAGTAGTAGTGTAATTGTGAATGGTCGACCCAAAATGGCAAAAAGATGTGATTTTAAAGTTGAAGGAGGAGCCAAAACAAACTAAAACTGGAGTCTTTCTATTTTATGTTTTACAGAGAGCTAGCTGTGTCTATTGTATATTATCATTATGGTCCCGTCCATGTAAATTAGTAGACTACTACTACTGCTGCTGCTCTACATGAGTGAGCAAGAATTAGGATTTTCATCACTGAAAAGTTGAGGGGCGTATACAAGGTCTGGGTGATAATAATTGGGGTATATGGACTCCCTTTTCCCACCTTTCTGATGATTCCCTTCTGATTGTTGCTTGCTGTTCTCATCCTCCTTACCACCGCCACCGCCACCGCCACCGCCGCCTTTCTTCTCCAGTTTCACAAGCACCGCGTGCCTCCCTGCTCTTTTGCCAATGAATTTCACTATCTTTTCTGCTTCAAAACTTCCCATCACCTTAACCGTAGAGTTTTTCATGTCCGCCTCCACTGTTTGCACTCCTGTATACATACAGTGTGTGTATATATATAAAATTACATGTACACAAAATAGACAAGGCACATGAAATTGAGATTTAATGAGTACGTACGTAACAGAGAACAGATCAGAGAGATCAGAGAGAGGGTATATACCTTGCATTTTGTGGATGATGTGCTTCACATCTTTTGCACAGCCTTCGCAGTGCAGGTGCAATTTAAGAGTTACTTCCACCAACTTGGGCTGTGGCACGTACCAATTAAATCAAACAAACAGAGGAATAATATATATATATATATATATATATATATATATATATATATATATATATATATCGATCAAAATCAACAAATTAATTAATCAATATTATCATCACAATTAAGGAGTAGATGATTGACAAACAGAGACAATTAATTTACCTCTTGTTTTTTGTCTTCTTTCTTCTCTTTAGGCAACACCGGAGAAATAAGCTCCACGTGCTTACCGGTCTTCTTTCCAATTCTCTCCACAACTTTCATTGGATCAGCTTTCGCCCCCTTAACAGTCACCTTGTCACTTTTGGAGTCGATCTCAATTACTTCCACACCTGCACGCTTTGCTTAATTAATTAATTATAATTAGTAGTAGTATTTTAATTAATAATTACATGAGCAATTAATTAGGGTACTATATTATTGATATATATAACCAGAAACAGAAAACTACTTAATTACCATCGAATCCGCGCAAGCATTTGACGATTGTTTCGGCGCATCCTTGGCAGTGAATAAAAACACCCAATACAATCACTCCCTTGTGGTTGAGTTTGTTTCCTTTGTTGATTTCTTCTTCATTCTTCTTCTGTTCGGATGAATTCTCTGCCGATGACTGTCCTCCTCGTTGCTCTTGCGTCTCATTTATTTGATTCGTCTTGTTTTTTACCTGTCCAAATTAACAGTATGTACTGTACAATACAAATGGGAGATTCATGTACGTACGTACGTATTAAGTAGCTAATTAGAAGCCTAGCCTAGCTAATTAAGTACATAATATTAAAAATATTAATATGTTTAATATTAATAAAAATATTAATATGTTTAATATTATGTAAAATTAATATGTTTAATATTATGGTTTCATAATTATAAAAAAATTAATATGTTTAATATTTTTACAATAATAATTATAATATTAATATGTTTAATATTATGTTTTTATTATTATGTTTAATATTAATATTTTATTTTTATTATTAGACACCTATTAATAATAATAATAAGTGAATATTAGAATTATATTTGTAACTTGTAAGAAAAGTGGGAAGATCACGGGGCATTTTGAAATTAATCGATCGCCACATTTTGTAGCGAGAGGAGAGAAAATTAGGCATATAAGATCGCTGCCATCTACTTGTAGCGGCATGGAAGAAATTGGTTTGCCACGGATGATCTCCCTATATATATATATATATATATATATAACACCGCCAAGCCCCCCTGATCAATTCGTATTTTAATAAAATAATAAAAGTCCTCACACGACGGGATTTATATATATATATATATATATATATATATATATATATATATATATATATATATATATATAACAGAGAGACAGAATACACCGGATATATATACACAGTTACACACGTATACCACCAAGTCACCAACCCCAAAATGCAAAATGAATTGCTCCATCATACACAAGCTGACAAATAATTAACCGTTTTGATACTATTTACCTTAAAGAGAGAAATTAAGGACTCCTAACTTACCTTGTAGGGGTAAAAACGTACGGGAGAAAGTAAGTGAAATCTTAATTAGACATGTATACCCTTGCCTTAATCACAAAAAGATCTTCTCCTTGGTAATACCAAGTATGTGAGGATAGATGCATAGAATATGATAACTTAAAAAAAAAAAGAAATTAGTTTATTTTATTTACAATTTTCAGTTATTATCTGAAATAATAGGGGATTATAATATTTATTAAATTATTTTGGTATTCTTAAATTAATAATTTTAAATACCAACGTAAAGAAAGCTAATTAGATCAAAATTAAGAGAGTGCTCACTTCACTCATAGCGAAAGGCTAACATCTGTCCGCTCATTTTAATAGTAGCGAACTTTGTAATAGCTATCCGTCCCGTCCCTGCCCTGCCCTGCCCTGCCCTGCCGTGTCTTCTTTCACTCGATCTACACTAGCTCCATATATTGATATTGGATCGGCATGGAAATCCGCCCGAAATAATCCAATCCCACGAATTATACTAAAATGGGCTTGGGCTTGGGCTTGGGCTTGGGCTTGAAGTCTAGCTTATGAATAAAACAAGGATGGATATATAAACAAATTCTTCTTCCCACTGAATGCCGGAATGGAATCGATTAGCTCAACAAATTCCACGTGTTGCAAGGCACGCAGCTTTGGGTCGTGCAAATAGGAGGATTACTCCTGGTAATGTTTCACCTAGGCTGTCATGGGATGAAGGATGAGGTAAATGAATGATAGTAATTTGGAAACTCTGTATTCCGATTTCACGGAAGAAGAATGAATAGTAAGTAAGATCCATTATTTATTTAACACATGATTTTTTATTTTGCTCAAGCCTGATCCATAAATTATATGGGTATTTATTTTGTTATTAATTGTTTGCATATGTAGTTCGTGTTTGTTTCAGATTCTTCCTAAAGAAGAAAGATATGGTTTTATAACTTATGAGACACTAGCAGAATCTGAAATATATATTACCATGTTCATCTTTGCATGTTTTTTGGGTCTCTCTTTTTAGTATATATGGGTTTTAGGTCATTTTAATAGCCTAAGTTGCCCTTTGTCCAAAGTTTTGATTGGTTTGTTAATGGAGGAGTAATTGTGCATTTACTTAAATGCACTTAGACAACCTGTTATGTACCTACTCTCTCTGTTGGATACAATTTTTTTTTTGACTTTTTATAAATCAATTAGCAATTTCTTTTTTTTTAAAAATAAATAAATTATAATTACTACAAACTAATTAAAAAGTTCTACGGATTATTGTATATTAAAAATTAAACGGATTCATATCAGATTTGAATTTTATAATTTTAGGATTTTGCAAATTGATTTCAAAACTTGTATCTTTAATTTGGGAACATAGGTATATAGGTAGTATGTTTTACAAATGGGCATGTTGTACGGATGAGGTACTTTGAGAGTGATTTTTTAAAACCTCCTTGAATGAAATTCCTTGTTTAGCTGCTACTAGTACATAATAAAGGTATTCTAAAATTACAGAGCAGAGTTAAATTTGAAATTTAAGGGCCTAAAATCCCCACTTGGAATAAGGATGTTCTCTGGAAAAAAGTAATAAACATGCTAAAACAAAAATCATACATTAATGTATTACTATGGTTCTATACCAATTATGTGGGCTAGTCTGACATACAAGGTTCACCACAAGTTGATATATGGTCTTGGTCACCCTCCCTTACCTTTTTTTTGGGTGGACCAATTGGGCTCAGTTCAGGCAGTTCATCAGAGTAAGGGGGACACCATCAATTACCTTCTTGTTAAGAAAGGGCTTATTAATTAGGAGAGGGCTACATGGATCGGTATGAGGCAACTCCAAGGGGGTTGATATGGTTTTAGCCTTTTAGACTCTCCCTTCTAACAACCAACTTTTGGGGATGAAATTTCTAAGATTGTAACAAAATACAGTCCCCCATCTTCAGAACCCATTCACAGCGACACACTACTTTCCTTATGGATTCATTCTCACTATAATGTCCGTGTCTGTATATATTCCTGAAATGTAAGATCATTTCTCTAGAATGTAATTTTACATTCTTCCCCTCTACAGGTTCAATAGCACCTTGCTAGAAATTTTAAAAAAATCCATCTGAAGGTCAGTCTCATATACACTAGCTAAAGGAAAATCCAACCGATACAAATATGTCGGGTGTATCGCTAGCTGTGGCTTCGCATTCCGAGCCTGATCAGACCACCACCTCCGCCACAAATCCCCAGCAAAAATCCCTCCATGGCAGACAGCAGCAGCAGGAGCAGTCAGTGGTGGGGGGTGCATTGGGATCCCTGAAAGTAATTGAACTGCAGTTGGTTGCTTTCATCATGGTTTTCTCGGCCAGTGGTCTTGTCCCGCTCCTCGACCTCGTCTTTCCGGCCTTTGCATCGGCCTATATTATTGTACTCTCTCGACTGGCTTTCCCATCTCATGGAAGCAAGAGTGGCTCACAGGAAATATTTCATGGCAGTAGACTCTTTCGGTTTTACATAGTCTTTGGAACCACAATCGGGCTTTTCTTGCCACTGGCATACGTGTTGGGTGGATTCGCAAGGGGGGACGAGCACGCGGTTCGATCAGCAACTCCTCACTTGTTCTTGCTCTCGTTTCAAATCCTAACTGAGAACATAATTAGTGGGTTATCCTTGTTCTCACCTCCAGTGAGGGCACTGGTACCACTGCTCTATACGGTTAGGAGAATTTTCGTGGACATTGATTGGATACATGATGTATGGCTTAACAAGACACTGCCAGCAAATGCACGGTTTAAGGCAAGTCTTGTTAATTTTTATATATCAAACACTGTACTGTACTTTACAGTTAATTAATTCCTTTGGTTTGGGCGTTGATTTGGCATGTCTACTAACTGAAATGATGGCTTAGGATGTTGCATGGTATTGGTTTGGAAGGAGCTTAGCGGTTGCGAATCTGGTGTATTTCTCAATCAATCTGTTTGGATTCTTGATTCCCCGGTTTCTCCCAAGAGCTTTTGAGAGGTATTTTGGGGAAAGGGATGAGAATGAGATGCATGCTAAGGTTGCAGAAGACAAGTCCTCCGCTGCAGCTTCACTGCAAGAAAAACCTGTGGAAGATAAAAAGGCAGATTGATTGATTTACTTCTTTTCTTGGTGTTCAGTGCTGCTGGTGTTTTGTCTGAACTTTGTTTTCATTCTGTTGCAGATGTAATCTTTATAATGTCCAGTTTCTCATATTTCTTCCGTCGGTCATTCTTAGAACTCGGTAGTAATACTATTTTGTAATGTGACTTATAAATAAGATAGTGATATAAATACTTTGTAAATCTAGTTGAAGTCAGATTCAGACTAAAATATACAATCCAATCCAATCCAAAACGGGTAAAGTATACGTGCAAGAGCAGAGCTGTTGCTGTTGACACCATTTGAAAGCTTTCAAATTTTATGCCTCATGGTGGGTTGGTGGGATTCGCCTCAAAATATTTATTATTGCAGCTTTGTAGTTTTGAAGGCTAGAAGATATATTAATATAAATTCAGATATACGACTCCCCAATATAATTAATGAAAATTTTGCAAACTACATGATTACTACTACTACTACTACTACTACCTAGGCAGCAGGTAATTGATAATTTTTTAGCCATCTCAAACAGAATTTTGACTGAGAAGCTGCATATTCCTCACTACGGCTTTCACAGGTTACAATTGCCATTTGGGTTCACTCCAGTGGCTTGCTCATATATCGTCATGTAGCTGCATTGATTGCATTGATTAAACACAAGGATAGTGGGGAATTTGTGCCCATTGATAGGATTGTGATGGTGAGCACAACTCATGGGATAAAGTTCAGCTCATACACTGAGATGTGCTCCAAACAATTTATTGAGACCAATTTAATGAACATGGTGGGTTACAATTTGGGTTTGGTAGCACTAGGTTGCTGCTCTCTTCCATTTATACTTGGGTGTTTCAAAGGTGTTGAAATTTATTTTGCTGTTCATAAGTCTACTGCTACAACTGCTTCATGGTGCTTGAGCCTTGTCGCTATACATGCAGAATGGCAAACTAAATGCATGCTAGGTTCAAATATATTCCTACTTGTCCATTTTTTATGCTTGCTTTATGAGTTTAAACCAAAGCATATGGACAAGGCTCTAATTTTTATGATGGGCAAGTTTAATGAGTTATTGAGAATGAACAAGTCCATTTCTGAACTCAGCAATTTTCTTGAGAAAATGGAAATATTACCTGCAGAGATCAAATATTGGACATGGTATAATATTTTAGCAGCCTTAGAACAGAAAGCAATGGTATCTCATGTTTTAGTGGGCTGCCTAAAATTATGGTTGTGGTACCAACCATATTCTGTTCCCTTGGAATGCCTTGTGCTTGGATGAAATCCATGGTTAATGATGCATTTGGAATTGAACATAGAACCCATGCTTCAACCAAAGGGCGTGTCAAGGTACTTAATTAAAGCTTTATATTGCTAGAAATCTGTTGTTTGGTTATCAGGTTAGAACTGTTTCAACTCTCAAGAAGCCAACTGCTAGAATAATTTTCAACGGGCAAGGTAATGATTCAGATTTTGTCAGCAAAGGCCAGAAGATTAATACAAGAATTATTTTTGTCATCTCTACGTATGTTCTTGTTAATCATGTAGGTGTGATTGAGGTAAAAGCAACAAAGGGAATTGCTAAGTTGATTTATATACCAGACAATGGAGAGATCCTTAGAGTTCATATATTTGCGTTGCATGCTGCCAACCTCATACATGATGGGGATTAATTATCGTGTGTAGTCCAATAAAATACTATAAAATGACCTATCTGGGTAAGCAATTGAATATGGTTGAACTAATGGAGCTTGGTGATATTGTTGTGGAGTTGGGGAACGCTTTCGAATTGAGAAGTCAGAGTAATGCTCATAATCATAGAGGGGCTAAAGGTGTTTGAGCTATAGCATGACATATATTTTTCACAAAGCTTGTTCCGGTGTTATCCCGTCTTCTTGATGAGCTTCATAATTGGAGGTTTTGCTATGTTAATCATGGCTTAGTGATAGCTGCAACTACATTGGACATGAAGAAAATTCATTTTAGCAATGAGGCAGAGCATGAAATTCTCGACAACTACTTAAGGCTAATACAGAGCAGAGAATTCTTTATAGCTTGGCAATTTGTTGAGGGTACAGAGGTCCTTAATGGAAGCTCAAAAGAATGGGAAGATAAACTAGCTAGTGGAGAGTGCTAAATTTAATAAGCTAAAAATGGAGGTTGTGGAAAGAACATGTGTCTAAAACAAAGTCGAGTGGTGATAACAGGTGCAGCCGGATTCATTTTTCATGTACTTTGGCTAATCTTCTTTAATTTGACATTACACTTGTGGCTTATTATACAAGCATCAATGACAAAGAATCAAGATGCTCACAACTTGTATACCATGCCATAGATGTAAATCAAACAGATATTACAGCCGGGTATGTTGTGAAAAATGGTTTCCCATATTGGTTTATTAAGAGCTCATGGGTAGAAGGCTTGGGTGTTGACTACTTTAGAATGCAACAAGGAAAGAATTTTTGTGCAATTTCTATATGTGCATCTCTAAAGTAGATGGTTCAGGAAGCAGAGAAGTACACGTTTGAGGAGGAAATAGCAGCAATAGGTACATACATGCATACATTACTATCAATTTGCAAAACCTGGATCATTTCTTGGTATGACGATGATAACATATAATGTTTACATCATTGAAGATCATGTTTTTACTAAGCCTGTTCACTTCTATTGTTTGGTACCTTACCATTGCATGCAACATTTGGACTATTATATATTTCACAAGGGCAACACTTCTCCTTCATATTACTAACAAAGGATCAGTCAGTATGTTCTTTAAGGTTAAGACTAATATCCCATGTATGGCTAGAATTGAAAAGGTGAAAGTCAAGCATCAAAGTTTCACACCCAAGATGTACCTTCAGATTGCAGAAGTGTTACACATTCCTCTATTCTCATTCTTAGCAGGTTCAAAGGTAGGGTCAGATAACGGAACAAGAGTGCATTTATTAGCTCTATATATGGCAAATGTTGGAGGTTGTCAATGTCCTAATTGTTGTTTTGCATATTTTCCACCTTGTGGATTTTGAAGAGCAGGTATAGATTGCATAATTGAAAGGAGTATTAAATAAAATGGAAGGCTAGGATTAATTCTCTTAGGTGTACGTTTTCAATCAACGGGTAAGACTAGTCTCAACTTTTTCAGTGTTATTATATAACTCTATCATCGTACGTAAAGAATTGGGTATCAATGAAATGAATTAAAAACTTTTTCTCTAATCTATCTTTGTCTCTCTTTCTTCCTTCAATTTTATTCAAAGTCTATCAGAAACGGTAACAGATGTAGTGGAGGGGAAGGTGAAGGTAAAGTGTAACATTGGGTGTTGATCCAACCCCCTTTTGCTAGGGGCAGCTTAACTTGATCATATCCTCCATGCATGAATAAGATTCTTTGTCGTCTGTCTGTCAAGCGCGTCTTGATCCCAATTCTACATCTGGGAATGGCAGTGGGAACAGCCAGAAACTGGTCTCAGGTAGGTTAAATCGATCAAGTTGGTAACTCTGATGCCTGATGGTGTTCTTTCTCTTCTGTCGTCCACAGCACCAACTGAAACTAGGGATATATTTTGGCTTAATTAGCTACATGCATGGTGCACCCTGACCCTATTCCCCTCTAATTAAGCACCCTTGCTGCAGAACTTGCACTTGAGCGGACTAGGCCAGTACCCTTGTACTCGAGAATGGAAACCAAGCCAGTAATTTCTGATCTCTAGACTCCAATGTTAGCAACATTACAACCCTGCATTTTCAGGGAGTGCTAGCTGTATCAAAATGAGTTTGATGGTTCATCTGCAAGTGGCGCTCAACAAACTCTTTCATTCAGGTGGAATTAGATATCTAAGGTTATTGGTCGATCTTCTTGTCTTGTCTTCTCCTAATTAACTTAGGATATTGTGCATGCATGCTAGCTACCTGGTAGGACGACTATATCTGGTGGTGGTGAAATATTTATTCCGGGTTCAAGTCGCATATCAAGTGATAATTATAAACATTCAAGCGTGTCAATCCTTTCCGTATTTCCGTTCATATTAATTATTCGAATAAGTCTTGGCTGACAGGTCCAATGGACCGGTCCCAATTTTATTTTTTATTTATTTATTTTTTTTGTTTTTTTTGGCGACTCCAAAAAATGTATAATATTTATTTTAACTGATTTTTTTTACAGAATACAGTATTTTTAGGTGTAATTTGAATACATATACAAAACAATCTGTACAATCCTGTTCTTGTATATGTATCTAAATTACACCTAAAACACTGTATTCTATAAAAATTTCAGTTGTAATAAATAGTATACATTTTTTTTAGAAGTCACAAGAAAAACAAAAAAAAATATATTCAAAATGTCCAATAATCCGGTCCCTCTAGAAGGACTAATTATTGTGTACCTTTTCTCATCTTTCAATGTTAATTGGAGCATGATATCATACGATGGAAGCTGCTAATATCTCAAGACCTAGTAGTTAGTTTAAATTAACCACTGGGTCAAGTCATGATGAATATTAGTTAGTTAGGTACGTGGTATATACATACGTGCATGACACATGGAATAGCTCATAATTCAGTTTTTGTTGTTCCACTGTACATATATATAAACCAATTAATCATGCTGTAGGAAAATAGAATATCTACATTTGTTAATCGAATTTGTCTGTCCATGGTATATATAGATATGTGCCACTTGTTGAGGATTCCTGATCTATGCTCTTAATTTTAAAAATTAACAAGAGGTACGTACGTACCTTAATTTGTGGCTGCAGGTGATGGTAAAATACTAAAATCTAACTAAATTCTCCATATATAATCCATATCTATTAAAAGTGTTCAAATCTCTAATTTTAAATACAAGGGAATGTATCCATCTTACAGAAGGGATATATATAATAATTCACTATCAGATAGGATCCTCCTGTATATATGTATATGTATATGTATATGTATATGTATAGAGAGAGAGAGAGAGAGAGAGGGGGGGGGCAAGGGACTATTATCCAGGATATATGTTCATGTCTATCTCAAGCACTTTTTACACTTTTCCTGACAAGGGGATCTTATTCTCGATCCACATCGTGATTCATTCAAATCCTAATCACAAGCTGCAGTACTATGAAATTAATAAAATCTAGGTCAACTTCTTTCTAGAGACGACTTTCGGCACATACTATATTGGGTGTCTCTCTCTTTCTCCCTCTCTCTATATATAAATATATAATTAGGTCTGATCTGCAGGTATATTGTACGTAGCTAGTTGTGTTCGATCCAAATATTTGTGATATAATTTTTTTTTTATTTAAAAAAAAACCCCACCCCAATTACTTAAAGAAATGGAGAGTGAAATAGGGGTGCAGAAGCCCAAAGGGATGATGAAAAGCAAGCTTGTTATGTCTTTCTATAGAGCTGCTAAGCCTTGTTCACCACCACCTCTGCAATATGGTGGTGGCGGTGGTCATAAGGCTGGGGCTAAGCCATCCCAATCCCATTCCCATTCCCATTCCCCAGCATCATCATCTACGCAAAAGGTGATTTCTTTTGATAAGCAGCGCAGTTTTGGTGGGTGTGATGGATATGTTCATGGGCCTGATGGGGGTGGTGGTGATCGAAGCGTGGACAACAAAGCTTCCAGTTACATTTCTTATGTCAAGGAGCGGCGTTTACTAGAAGAGTTGGTCGCAACCCATGGATTTATGGAGGACACCACTAACAAATAATTTCAACAACTACGACCTGCTGCCTGCCTGCTTAATTATATATGTATCATGCCTGCATGGCTGCATGTGTTATATATGGCCATATGGGGATTATTATTATTTTGTGTGAAATGGATGTGTGTGCAGGGGCGGATCCAGACGGATTGTTCAGTGGGGTCAAACTCGGAAAAAAAAATTCTTACAAATAAAAATTTCATAAAATAACTTACAAAACTAAACAATCCTCAAATATTATTTATAATAACATTTTTCGAGGTTTCATTGCTTAAAATTGTTGCATGATATAGCCTCATTTTTAATAGTTACAAAAATATCACGCTCAATGTATGTTACTAAACAGTCATTCATCCATTCATCTCCCATTTGGTTACGGAGTTCATTCTTCACGATATTTATGGCTGAAAATGTCCTTTCAACGATTCAAGTGAGAAGAATCTGACAAAAAGAGAGCCAATTTCAAAGAACAAATAGACTTGGGGATACACATCATCCTTTCTTTTCTGAACCAACATTTGAGCCAATTCCCCAATTCCTTCTATACTCGAAAAATTGGAATCGGTTCTCTATATCCACAATATAGAAGAATAGAAAAATTGGCTTAATGACTTAGTGGGATTTGGAAATTAGGATTGTTGCCTAGTGTCTGCTCACTTAGTATATATATAACATAATCTGATTGGGGTCATGTTTCTTAGTATACATGTTCACTTTAGACCCTCTTAATATTTTTTTTTCCTAATATGACCCTCTTATTTTTTTCCTCTAATATGACTCTGACCCCCGAAAATTAGGTGGGGGTCAGTGCCCTCCGCCTCTAAGGCAGTCCTACTGTGTGTGTAGTACTGTTTATACAAGTTTAGTTTTAATAATAAAATAGAAAAATAAACTAGTGAATTATATATATATATATATATATATATATATATATATATATATATATATATATATGTTATGTTAATGTGTGGTTTTATTTAGTCCAAATAAATAAATAGTACGTAGTGGAGTATTTTACTTGTAATTCAAGTTATTTCAAATGAATTAGAAAGTCTTGATTTTATGGTTCAAATTTAAAATATGTTAAAATATAAAATTATGATGACAGAAAAAAGAGAATTGATGATGAAAAATATATAAAAAATAAAAACTCTCAATTTCATGAGGCTCCTAGTCTTTCAAGCTCAGCCCTGCCCCACCAACACTTGAATTAGATACAGAAATGACTTTTGCTAATTAGTATCTTTAACTCAAACTTTCTCTATCTCTCTCTCTATATATATTGTTCGGATCTTAAATTCATTATTTATCTAGTTCACTTTGTTCACTCTCTTTTAGTAACAGACAACATATAACGACGGACCGAACATATAGTGATGGACTGAATCGTCGCCCGGTTCGTTGCTAAAAGGGGGTGAGCAAGGTGAGCTAAATAAGGGGTGAGCTTAAGATCCGGACAGTATATAATTACGCGCCAATAAGAATAAATTCTTATCAGAAAGCCCCTTCTTTCCTAAGAATGATCTGGTTATTAATATTACGAACTTATAATATTAATTGTGAATAATTATTATGGGGTGGATGTGGTTCAATTTTGATATAAATGAAGGAATTTAGCATGCAATATTTGTTGAAAGTTTGACAATTATCATCTCCGATAAAATATTCATTCAAATATATTATTATAATATTACATAATAATATTGTGATAATATAATACTATAATTTTTTATAATTTAAATGGTATTAATTATTATTATTATTATATATAATTTTTTTAGTATAAAAGTGGAGTGAAGGTTATCATTTTTGTTTTGAATTCCTCCGTGCACTATTCTTTTCTAATTCATCTCCTGCACATTTTTTTCAAAGAAGTGGTTGATTGATTGCGTGCAAGCTTGTTTTCTAAGTGTGGGCCCTCACCATAAGGAAATGGGAGAAATTAGGTAGAGAAAAAGAAAGGGAGTTAGGCAGGAATTAGGCTGTGAAGCCCCCAAAATAGGTATACAGTCACTATACACAACCTATTCTAAGTCGCCAAATACATGGTACATAATTCAAATACAAATTTAATTTACACAATACGACAAACGTAAGATGAGAGTTTTTACACGAATATTGTCTCGTAGACAATATCCAAACTCAAATAAAGTCCTCATTATAATTATTTTCACACTATTTTATAGAATAGTGAGGACTACTATAGCAACCATCTTAGACCGTCACTCCATTCCCCGACTAGTCCCAACTATATTCTCATTTTCTGAAGAGAACAATGAAAGAAAAGGATGAGCTCAACTAGCCCAGTAAAGAATATTATGACTAAGATAATATAGAATAAATTATCCTTAATTATCCTTCAACCGTGTAAAATTGATAGAATACAATAGACAACAAGTTTAACTGCAGCGGAACAAGCAATCCATTAGAAGAGTCAAGTAGAGCATGATGTCTACTATCTTCTATTATTTAAAAGTTCATCATCAATAGTTTATCTCTGTAACACATTTCAATAAATAATCCATATCCACGAATTATCCATGCACTACGGGCCAATGATATTCGTTAGTATCACATCCATGAATTATCCATGCACTACGGGCCAAGGATATTCGTTATTATCACCAGTGGTCATGATCATGCCAAACAACTTTCCATCAATGCACTACGGGTCAATGAGGACTTTTACCACATTATTTGTAACATTACAGGTTATGATTATATCGATACATAATTCCTGGTCATAATCATACCAATCAACAGTCCATTTATGCACAACGGACCAAAAATGACTTTCATCACAATATAAGCATGAAGATGATGACACTGATATAAGAATTCAATTAAGTGAGATCAAGGATAAATTTTAAAGATTTATAATTCAATTTATCCAGAGTTTAAGAATGTCCAAATTGTCAACATGATAACTGCTTTGTGGAGTAAAATTCAAGAATAATATTCATGTATCAAAAATAATTTGGATAAAAAAGAAATCAATTTTTGTCGTGAATAGTACCTCGAGTGAATAGTGACCGAGTGAATAGTACCCCATATAGAGTACTTCGTGAATAGTACTGTATGTATGAATAGTTTCGTATGTATGAATAGTACTCCGACATGAAAAGATTAAAATTTAACAAGAATGTCCAGAAAAATATTTTAGTGGAATGATACTAGATGAAGCGTAAATTTCAAGGATATTCTATTAATTTCAAGGAGTATAGAAGTAATACTTATCAAAATAAGTGTAGAATTATGAATATGAAATGAAATAATATTACTTACATACTACAGAGTATGGAAGAAAATATTATTTCTTACGAATATTGAATAAAATAATATCCCTTACCTTAAAATGAGAGTACTTCTGCCTGGTATAGCGGATATATTTTTAAAGAAAACTTGTACTATTTTCTACACTCAAAGCATCCTTAAACTCAAAAGAAATACGCTCAATATTATAGAAGAAGAATTATCTGATTTTAGTGTGATTTTAATTTCTAAACTAAACATCTTATTTATAGGAGAATGGTAGGATACTATTTGGGGGAAAAAAATCACAGACTGCATAGTAGGAGAAGTCACGGGCGCGCAGAATAAGCTAAAAAATTTGATTTTACTATGCAAACACTATGCAAATACTATACAATATAATAAAATATAATATATTCTATTTATAAAAAGTATTCTGTTTTATATATAAAGTTTTATGTTTTACACAAAAGCTGAGATAACTTTGTATCGACGATTTTAAAAAAAAAGTAAGTGGGGGATCCGTGTATTAAGCCAGTTTTTATAACAAATACTTCATAAAAAACCCTCTATTTATCACAAATTACTTGACTTCACCAAAAATATTTTTAATAACATTTATTCATCATTTATATTATAACTCGCAATATTAACAACCAGATCATTCCCAGGAAAGAGAGGGCTTTCCGATAAGGACTTCTCCTTATTGGCGCGCAATTAGGTGACCAAACTTCTTTTCTCGATAGAACTTTCTAGACATTGTCAATAATATAAATAATAATATGAATAACTTTGTCGTCTTAAGTATTGATTTAATAATATAAATTATTGTGCAGATGATACTGTGACAATAATTGAATCAATAACCTGAGATACTATGCATCAACCATTCTTCATTGCAATAATTGAATAAAATTGAGTGACTTTCACGTAAGCATCAATAATCAAAGATCTCAGACAATACCGTACTCATCTTTGACAACCACGCGTCTTCATTGTACTTTTATCACCGGATATTTCAATGGTTAATGATAAAAGCATTGCCATTATTTTATAAAATGGTTATTTCTGCCGTTTTCTAAATCTGACAATAATTCCGTTGTGGGGTCCACCAATGAATGTGCCATCGTATGGATATTTCTTGATAAAACGAATATTCTCCGACCAAACGAATATTTTATGACAACTTGCTTACTTTGAAAAATTTATAAATATTACCCACAACTATAACATTATATCAAATCTACACCTTATTATTCAAAATAATATTTAGAGAAAATTAAATCTTTATTCAAAAAAGTCGGGGTCTTACATAGGCAACCTACTTAATTTTTTTCCCCTCCGTTGCACTATAAAACGGAGATTATCCTTCCTTCCTAAACACACCATCAATATCAAAAATTCTTATTCTATAATATTATAAGAATTTCTTTTGAGTATAAGGATACTTTGAGTGTAACTTTTTGTGCAAGATTTTCTCAGAATAATATCCTATATTCTAGTCAAATCTAGTTTTTACTAAAGTAAAAGATATTATTTTATTTCAATACTCGTAAGAAATATCATTTTCTTTCATACTCCATATTATGAAAGTGAAATTATTTTATTTCATATTCCTAAATTTAAACTTATTATGCTAAGTATTGCTTCTATAATTTCTAAAATGATTAGAAATTCTTTAAGTTTCGCACTTCATCTAATATCATTTCACTAGAATATTGGTCTGAACTTTCTTATTAAATTTTAAATCTTTTCGTGTCTGAGTACTATTGTGACGCCTCCAAAATAGGTATACATCACCCATCTTGAGTCGCCAAAAAATACACTACTGATAACTTCATTTATACAATTGTCGTGCAAAATACGACGACATATATATTGTGAGTTGAAATACAAATATTGTAACGTATATAATACGACAATATTCATACTCAAATTATTACATGCCATATAAAGTACAACAGCAAATATTTCAAGTCTCCAAAGGGACACGAGAAGATTTCTGTTCTCTTCATTTTAATGCGGTACACTTTTGATGCTTTCAAGGTCGAGTTCTCAACACCCTATTGTTGTTCACCAAAATCAATTATTAAGTGACGTATAAAATACGACACACACATCTTAGGTCCTCAACACAATTATATATTACATGTCATGCTGTTTTATAATGTATTGAGAAACTTCGACAGTCTCGGACCATCACACTATTTCCCTGTTATCCCCGCTCAACCCAGCTACACTCTTATTACCTGAAAGGAATTATGAAGCAAAAGGGTGAGCTCAACTAGCCCAGTAAGAAATATTATGACTAAAGATAATTAAATTATCAGTAGCCTTTGTCAGTAATAAATTAGAGATTTAGAATATATGGTAGATTATAAAACTTTTCAACCATATTTACAGCGGAACGAGCAATCCATTAGAAGAGTCAAATAGACCATAAAGTCTATTATCTTCTCCACGTTAAAAGTCCACCAACAATGTTTTGTCCCTGTAAATTAATCAACAGTTCCTTTTCACAATCATATGAATAACTCATAATCATAATTGTGATTCTAAATTTCTCTTCGCACCCAGGACGCAGATAATTTTCATCACCTGTCTTTACCTGAAACATCAAATATCATGGTTATACCAAATCACAGTTTTTGTTTATAATCATACTAATAAATTCATCTTTGCGATACGGGCCACAGATATTCATTATCATTTCATCTTTGCACTACAGGCCAAAGGCATATAACTGTATTTTAGAAGAGTCAAGTAGAGCATGATATCTACTATCTTCTAAGAATTTAAAAGTTTATTATCAATATTTTATCACTGAGACTCAGCTTAATAAATAATCCACATCACCGAATTATCCATGCACTACGGCCAAGGATATTCGTTAGTATCACATCCATGAATTATCCATGCACTACGGGCCAAAGATATTCATTATTATCACATCCATAAATTAATATTTCATCGCTGAGACTCAGCTCAATAATTAATCCATATCATCAAATAATCATTGCACTACGGCCAAGGATATTCATTAGTATCACGACCACGAATTATCCATGCACTACGATCGAATGATATTCGTGTTTTCATCAACGATCATGATCACGTCATAAAATAATTCATCTTTGCACCCTTGGCCGAAGAGAATCCATGGTCATGATCATACCAAAAACTGTCCATCAATACACTACGGGCCAATGAGGACTTTTACCACATCATTTATAACATTACGGTCATGATTATACCGAATAATCCCTGGTCATAATCATATCAAGTCCATCTATGCACTACAGCCAAAGATGACTTTTCAACACAATATAAGCATGAAGATGATGACAATGATATAAGAATTCAATTAAATGAGATAAAGGATAAATATTAAACATTTATAATATAATTTATCCAGGGTTCAAGAATATCCAAATGTTATCAATCACTTAATAATCTCATAATCTAATATCATTAATATTATAACAATATTTTAATCATTTCTTAAACTTATAAATAATTTATTTTAATTGTTTACACTTTACTAATTAATGCATTTAATCATCCTAAAATGCCAAACTCATAAGATTTCATCACCAATAACCTAAACTCTCATCAAAAATCTGCATATACCTTATATAGGATTTCCAAACCATAAAATTTTATTTTTCTAATTTTGTTACTTCACATAACATATTTAATTCATTTACTCATAACTAGTTCATTTTCATGAAAAATAACAAATCAGTCTAAAAAATATTTTCTTTTCTGGGATTTAGCAGAATATAGTCCTATATTGAACATATATTTTTTTCGAAAATTTTAAAACTCATTTACTATTTTTCACATGGTCAAAACCGTCGAATATTTAGACATTTATCATAAACTGTACTTTTGTTCAAAAATTCTGAAATTTACAGGGTATACTAATGTTATATAGATGTACTTTCAATAAAAATTTCACCAATTTTGGAGTTAACCGCAAGGAGTTATAAGGGTTTACTTTTAAAATAGTCTTTTTTCATAAAAATCATAACTCCAAATCTATACATCCTAAAATCGCCATTTTTGGACACAATCTAGAAAACTCATCAAATTATCATTTCAAATTTTTCTAGAATTTTTAAAGGTTAGAAAAATTATGAAATTGCCCCCCCCCCTGGCAGAAACTCCTTTTTAATGAAAAAACTATTCATACGAATACGAAAAATAATATCTCTTCAGAATATGATAAAAATAATAACCCTTACGAATATTGAACGAAAATAATATTCCTTACGAATATTGAACGGAAATAATATTCCTTATGAATATTAAATGAATATAATGAATATTAAACGAAGACAATATCCCTACGAATATTGAACGAAAATAATATTCATTACGAATATTGAATGAAAATAATATTCATACGAATATGAAAAATAATATCTCTTCAGAATGTAAAATAAATAATACCCCTTACCTCAAAAAAAAGAGTATTCCAACTGGTATAACAGATATATTCTTGAAGAAAACTTTCACTATTTTCTACGCTTAAAGCTTTCTAAAACTCTAAAGAAATACGCTCAATATTATAGAAGAAGAATTCTCTGATTCTGGTATAATTTTCAATTCTAAATAAGCATCCTATTTATAGGAGAATGAGAAGAATACTATTTGAATTTAAAAATCAAGGATCGCATAAAGAGAAAATCGTATTTAAAAAATCACGAGTAGGAAGAAAACAACATATAGTCTATTTCTACTAATTTTATAAAACAAAATTTTATAATATATATATATATATATATATATATATATACAATTCCCCTCTATATACGTAAACTCCCTCCCACCCCTATTCCCATTTTCAGTTTTTCAACACATATGAGCCCCACATGTGGGCCCCTCCTTTATTATATTAAATAATTTTTTATCGATTATTTTGAAAAATGGGTAAATAGGGATCCATAAAATATGCCAAAAATTACAACAAATACTTCATAAAAATTTCCTCAATATTTTTAACAACATTTTCATTTTGGAATTTTCGAATTTTGACTTTTTCCAAAAAAGTCAACTATTGACTTTTTGACCAAAAAGTCAACCCCGACAAATTTTGTGTTTATAGTCTATTTCTACTAATTTCATCATTCAGGACTCAAATATCACGTCCGCGTCTCCAAATTCAACTTCGAACTCAAATTGATTTTTAATAACATTTATTCATTATTATTATAACTCCATGATATTAACAACCGTGTCGTTCCTGCAGGAAGAGGGGCTTTCCAATAAGGGTTTCTCCCTATGGCGCGCAATTAGATGACCAAACCTCTCCTTGACAGAACTTCTAGACTTTGTTAATTATGCAAATAATAATATAAATAACTTGTCATCTCAATTATTGATTGAATAATATAAAATATTATAACAATAATTGAATAAAATTGAGTGACTTCTCACGTAAGCATCAATAGTCAATACCGTGTGCTACTATGCAACCACGTGTATTAAGTGTACTCTGACCACTGATTATTTTATAACAACTTGCTTACTTTGAAATTTTTTCAAATATCACCCTTAACTCTAACCTTTTATCAATTTAACCACTTACTAAATAAAATAATAATTATAAGAAAATTGAATACTTTCATTTCATAAAATTCGAGGTCTCACAATCTCCCCTCCTTATGAAATTTCTCCCTCGAAATTTACGTACCTGGTATTTCGAAGAGATGAGAATACCTTGCTTTCTTTTCGGATTGTACCTTCCCGGTTATTTCCTCTGTATCATGATTTTCCTATTGCTCATCTCCTGTGTTTCAGATATCATTCTAGAATATATCTTCAAAATAAAGGTTAATTGACTTATCACAATTTGTCAATTTATCAAGTAAACAATTTCAGCTTAGGTAAGTCACACACTAGTGAAGTATATTACTCGTCTCTCCCCTCCTAGTTCTAGACTTATATCTCCGCCAACGACCATATACCTAAGCTCTGATACCAAATGTGACGCCCCCAAAATAGGTATACATCACCCATCTTGAGTCGCCAAAAAATACACTACTGACAACTTTATTTATACAACTGTCGTGCAAAATACGACGACATATATACTGTGAGTTTCAATACAAATATTGTAACGTATATAATACGACAATATTCATACTCAAATTATTACATGCCATATAAAGTACATCAGTAAATATTTCAAGTCTCTAAAGGGATACGAGAAGATTTATGTTCTCTTCATTTTAATGCGGTGCACTTTTGACGCTTTCAAGGTCGGGTTCTCAACAACTTATTGTTGTTCACCAAAATCAATTATTAAGTGAAATATAAAATACGACACACACATCTTAGGTCATCAACACAATTATATATTACATGTCATGCCGTTTTATAATGTATTGAGAAACTTCGACAGTCTCGGACCATCACACTATTTTTCTGTTATCCCCGCTTGACCTAGCTACACTCATATTACCTGAAAGGAATTGTGAAGCAAAAGGGTGAGCTCAACTAGCCTAGTAAGAAATATTATGACTAAAAATAATTAAATTATCAGTAGCCTTTGTCAATAATAAATCAAAGATTTAGAACATATGGTAGATTATAAAACTTTTCAACCATATTTACAGCGGAACGAGCAATCCATTAGAAGAGTCAAATAGACCATAAAGTCTATTATCTTCTCCACGTTAAAAGTCCACCAACAATATTTTATCCCTATAAATTAATCAACAGTTCCTTTCCACAATCATATGAATAACTCATAATCATAATTGTGATTCTAAATTTCTCTTCGCACCCAGGACGAAGATAATATGTATATTTATATATATGTAGTAAGTTAAAGAATATATATATATAATTTAGTACTTTATGTTTTAGTATGAATTTATAAAATATTTTTGCCCAATCTTTGGTTTAGAAAACAAATAGGGTTTCCTTGCCTTGAATGATATATGAATTAATTTATTTAACACTTGACATATAATTTATCAAGGTCAACAAAAATTAATTCAAATAAAAATAGAAATAATAAATTAAATAAATAATTATATATTTATTTAAAATATAATTGTTATCATCAAAATCTAAAATAAAAGTATAACTATTAATCTCCCCCTTTTTGATAAAGACAATTATAAAAAATATTTTTAGTTTTAACTCTCCCTTAAACTTTGAACCCTTTTATAACAATTTAAAATCAATCATAGCAGTTTATGGCAGTTTTTATAGAATCCATTCATGGCAGATTATAGCAATCAATCATAGCAGTTTATGGCAGTTTATAACATCATATTTTTCTTCTCCCCCTTTGTCATCATAAAAAATGATGGGGTAAAAGAAAATTTTGAAAGCTGCAAAAAATGTGTTAGGAAAACCTGCACTGAAAGTTAGTTAGCCAAAATAAATATATACAAGAATAGGATGTAGAAGTAGTATTAGTAGCAATGATAGTTAGTGTAGTGAGAGAAGGGTAAGGGATTAGGGAGTACAATTATCCGAAGTAGTAGACAAAGGTAAATAAATAGTTAGTCAATTTGGTCATGCACTTGGATGTCCTCTAGATCAAGAGGAGAGAAATGAGACATATCCGGAATATTGCCATCTGGATCAGCCGGTGGGGGAATAGAGACAGTGAAATCCAGTACGGTATTGGCATTGAAGGGATTCAGCAGCATGTTGTTGTGCTCTAATAATAAATGACTACCTGATTTGATAAAGATGTAAGGAGAATTTGAATATCTTCTAATTTTTCCAGAAGCAGTGTTTGATTTTGCAGTAGAAGTTGATTCATACTATTGAGAGAGTCGAGTTTTGAATTCATGTTGATGGTAGTTTCAAGATGTTCATTATCAAGAGGTTTGAAGATAATGAGGGGTTGTGGTAGCAGATTGAGGTGAACAATAATATTGCTAGTGGGAACATGCTGAGATTGATGAGTGGTCAAAGGAAGATTCAAATAATGGAATATTTGGGTGAGAAGGAGACAAAAACCAAGACAATTGTTTTGAAAAAAGAATTTGAATGAAGATAGCAAAAAATATGCCAGATTGTAAGGCATGCACTCATTTAATAAACTCTTGATAATTTCCAAGTCAAATGGTAACATTTTGCCATCATCGCGAACATGCATAAAATTTTGTCTTAGGATTTTGCCTATAAATTGACACTCAGGAGTTAAGAACTCTAAACCAACTTTGCATGGAAAGTCAAACAAAACAGCTGGTACCATTTGATCGACTACCACAGATAGATTGAACTTAAACAGCATGCATTCTTCAACAGATATTCCAGAGGGATGAATATATAAATTTACCCTAGGTAATTCTAGAGTGGAAAGAGTTAACTTTAGGGCATTGACAAGAAATAATTCATCAATGATATGAGTTTGTCCTTGAATACAAGTTGTAATGCTTTTTAATAATCTAGATGAGTCAGTTGAAAACTCCATGTGAGAATAACATTCAGCAATGAGACTAGGATAAATAGATTTGTCATTGAAAGAAACCAAGCAGTCCTACCCAATATTTTTAAAGTTTTCAAATAGTTTTGGAAAACCATGAAATGTGATGACATTACCAGGACAAAGATTGTGTCTCATTGATCTATATTTAGACTGAGCATAGATAGTAATAAGATGAGGGACAACATTTGAAAATTGAAGTTTAGAATTAAGAGGTAAAGCTTTCATTTTGGAAGAAAATATATTAGACATGATGAGTATGGATGCAGGTAAGATGAACTCCAAGTAATCAAGCAAAAGTAGCAATTAATAAGTTGGTATAGGAGCAAGTAACAGGATTATACATTAACAATGGACAATAATTATTTAAGAGAAGCAGTAGGGTACATGGCATGATTAAAAGGGGCAGTAAATATTTAAGAGAAGCAGTAGGGTAAGAACAAAACAGTAAAAAATCTCCACATGTCATTGAAAGAACATAGAAAATAAAAACTTAGTCAAATCGTAAGAATGATTACTAAAGTCTGGAAAAAAAAATTATAAAACACGACAAGAAATTATTATTTCATTCATCAAATTTTCAAAGCAGCACGTAAAGTGTAAGATTGCAACATTTATAGCAAATCTTAGGGAGATATTATATAGCAGTTAATGCAAGGAACAACCCATGAAAGATCAAGATGCACACATTATATAAGACACAACAATTAATCCAGTGGGCATCAGTACCCACACAAGTAAGAATATACACAGAGATGGAAAAGGTATACCTGAGATGGTATCAATAAGATACCAGTTTAAGTATGCTAAGTTCTTCTCCGCACTTTTTGATAAAAGCAGCAGTGAGCCCAAAAATGCAGAAATATATATAATATATATATATATATAAAGATAAGTAATATATAGATATATATAAAGAGTGTAGATTAAATATATATATATATATACATATGGATAAACATTTTATTATAACAGAATTAGTAAAAAAAATTAAGAACAAGAAAATTGATAGTTGTAAAATAAAATAAAATGAGGTTAGTGAACGAAAATCGGTTTTTTGTAAAAAAAATTGAGGTGAAGAAGAAAAAAATAGCAGATCTTTTTTATAGCTTACCAGTAATGACAGTGATTGTGATAATGTAGACGAAATGGTTGGTATCGGCAAAATAAGATAGTACATTAAAGTTCAGAAACTAAAAATATGTGGTATTTAAAAAATCTATTTGAACAATAACTCAGATATTATTTTGAGAGTAAGCCAAAAAAATATTTGACAAAAACCCTAGAAATGAAATTGATTTTTTTTTTAAAAAAAATTATGGTTCAACTAAGAAATCCTGACCTTTAAAAATTTTATATGGATAATTTTCTGAGTTAAGAAAATGAATAAAAGGGACACATGCAAGTGCTCGAGAATGAAAAATTGACTGAACCCTAAAATGTTAAGACAAAAAAAATATTATTTTTAAAAAAAAATCGTAAGACTAAGAAGAATACATGTACCTTCCCCCTTTTTTTTAAAAAAAAATTGTAGAACATGAATGAAAAGGTTCAATAAAATCTGAACTTGCAAAAAATCGATTGAGAAAAACACAAATCACCCGAAATCGAAATTGTTTTATTTTTTTTTAAATCTAAGACAGAGACGATGAAGCAAAAATTGAAGACGTAAACAGAGGCAATTTATGAAAATTTTAAGAAACAAAATAGAGTAAGTAATCGTAGATCTGAACAGAAAATCATTTTGATAGAAGTCAATTTTTTTTGCTGAAAATCATGATTAGGAAGAAGAGGAGATCCATATATGAAACAGAGTGACGCTTAAGAGAGAAATCAGAGACGGTGGAGGGTAGTCGGAGAGGAACGAACCGAGAGGCGAGAGAGAGAGTCGGATGAGTGAACGGAGAAGAGAGAGAAAGAGAAATGAATTAAAAAATAAAAATTATATATATATAGTTTGTTTTACCAGATGATCCAACGGTGGAGAAGATTAAGCAGATCTTAATCAATGACCAGAAATTATTCTGAGTTGTGTTTTTTTCAAAAACCTGATCCAATGGCTGAGATCAGTGCTTAGGTTTGATCGGACAGTTTGGGAGCGTGATCTGTGTGCGGTTGATGCTGGAATTTCATTGGTTGGATCAGAGGGACGCGGCTTGAATGAGTTGGACCATTGGATGTGCATAAATATTTGATGATGCAGATTTAATTTGTAAAAGAATATATATATATACCTTATTTTAACAACAAAAATTAATTTAGCTTAATAGTCGATTATTAAGAATAATTATAAATATATATATATATATAATAAGAATTATGTTAAAAATTATATATATTTCAAATATATATAGTCTATTAATAAAAATAATGAAATAGAAAATAAATTAAAGTTTGTTTAGACACAAATTAAAATAATTAAGAAGGATTATCTAGCATTCCTAGCTCAATTCTTAATTTACAGAATCTTTCCGAACTTAGTGGTTTAGCAAATATATCTGTTATATTTAATTCAGTGTCAATATGTTCTAATTTAATATTTTTGTTATTAACATGATCACGTAAAAAATGATGCCTAATGTCTATATGTTTCGACCTAGCATGCAAGACTGTATTTTTACTGAGATTTATGGTACTAGTATTATCACATAAAATTGAAACATAGTCAAATTTCAAGTTATAATCAGCAAGGGTCTGTTTCATCCACAGTATTTGAGCACAGCATCTTGCGGCTGCAACGTATTCTACTTCGGTTGTTGAAATAGAGACCAAGTTCTGTTTCTTAGAAAACCAAGAAACCAAACATCCTCCTAGGAATTGGCATGTACCACTGGTACTTTTTTGATCAACATGATGACCTGCATAGTCAGAGTCTGAAAAACATACTAGATTAAATGGTTGATCCTTAGGATACCATAGAACTAAATCAGTGGTTCCTTTAAGATATCGAAAAATCTTTTCACTGCGGTTAGGTGAGATTCTTTAGGATCAGCTTGAAACCTGACACATTTACAAACACTAAACATGATGTCAGGTCTTCTAGCAGTTATATATAATAAACTTCCGATCATTCCTCTATATTTTTTTGAGTCAAAGATTTGCCATTTTAGTCGATAATCAATTTATCAGTTATTGACATATAAGTGTTAAGAGGTTTTGTTAATTCTAGGCCAAATTTCTTGATCATTTCTTTACAATATTTAGACTGAGATATATGAATACCTCTTTCTCTTTGTTTGATTTGTAGTCCGAGGAAGAATTTTAGTTCTCCCATCGTTCTCATTTTAAATTATTTACTCACACTTTCAGAAAAATCATTGCACATAGTAATGTTAGTAGAGCCAAAAATAATATCATCAACATATATTTGAATTACCAAAATATCATCATTTTTATTTTTAGTAAACAAGGTAGTATCAACAGTTCCTCGTTTAAAGCCATTTTTCAATAAAAATTTACTCAACCTTTCATACCAAGCTCTAGGAGCCTGTTTCAAACCATATAGAGCTTTATGTAATTTATAAACATATTCAGGATGACTGAAATCATCAAATCCAGGAGGTTGTTTAGCATAAAATTCCTCTTCTATAACACCATTTAAAAAGGCAGATTTCACATCCATTTGAAACAGTTTAAAATTCTTATGGCATGCAAATGCTAACAACATACGAATAGATTCAATTCTAGCAACAGGAGCATATGTTTCATCATAGTCAATTCCTTCCATTTGATTATATCCTTGTGCAACTAATCTTGCTTTATTACGAATAACAGTTCCATTTTCATCAAGTTTATTACGAAATACCCATCGACTTCCAATGATTGAAACATTCTCAGGTTGTGGGACTAATTCCCATACTTTGTTTCTAATGAATTGTTCAAGTTCGTCTTGCATAGTCATTATCCAATCTTTATCTAGTAAAGCATCTTTTATCAATTTAGGTTCAATTTGAGACAAGAAAGACAAATGACCAGCTAGATTATGTGTTTGTGATCTAGTGATAACTGTAACGACCGAGAAATTCGGATTTTATTGTAAAATAATTTTATTAAATTAAATAATAATAAAATTATATTTTATGTGATATTAAGATGGTTGTCATTCTATAACCTAATGATGATGGAATGTCGTAGTACTTGAGCTACGTGAAGGAATTAAAGTGTTTGAATTTCCAAGACGAAAATAAAAGTTTTTCGAGAAATTTTTTGAAAAACACTATTCATCAATATTTGCTCGGGATTTATTTTTGAATTTTTGAGAAATACGTAGTGATAGAATGTCAAAGTAAGATGGATTATGTAATAATAATCTAAGTATGGGAAACGCAATATTTCATTTGCGGACTTAATTTGAGAATATTAAGGAGGACGTAGTATTATTAAGTAAGTAATAATTGTATAATACCTAGGTGTTGTACAAGGTAATGAAAATGAGTATAATACAAATTATTATACGAGTTTGTATGAAGGATGGTATATCGTATATAACGAGGTTGTATATGAAATAGAATACGAGAATGATAAGTCAACAATACGTATACGTATTGAGTAATGATATTGGACTTGTCAAGATTGGTTAGGATTTTGTACAAGCCCAAATGAATTAAGTGTGAAGCCCAATGTTAATTAATAAGTAAGTGAATGTTTGTTAAAGTAAGCCCAAAGGTTAAGTTAATTAAGCCAAGCTAGAATCCATGAGTTGATTGACCCATGGGGCAAACCATATTGATATGGTTAATATATGGTAACCAAGTTAGATGAGTGGTGACCAAGTGTTAGAAATAATGACCAAGATAATGTGGTGATCAAGTTAATGTAATGACCAAGTAATATAATGACCAAGTAAAAGAAGTAATGGCCAAACAAAGAATAGGATTTGTGCTAGCCAATAAATGAATAATAAGGAGGTGACTTAAGGAGGTGGGATTGATTTAATGACTAAATTACCCTAATCTTTTGAGTTCTATAAATAGATAAGGTTTTCAAGTCATTTGTTACTTGTTCAAACAATCCAACTCATATAAAGTGCTTAATTGTTAGGGAGTTTAAGTTACAAATAAGTCACTTTCATTTAGAAGAAGAAGAAGAAGCTACTTTACAAGGAATTCAAATGTAAGACTCCTTCTCTAATTATCTTCTATCTCTATTCATGATAGGTTGGTAAGAAAAGTTGGATTAAGGGACATGAATGTTAAGAAGTAAGAAGAATATGTAAGCAATGAACTTAAGCCACTTAAGTTGGTAATAAGTCATTCGAACTTATAAAATTTATGAACTTGTTATAAGTTAACCTTGAATGTTAGTATGAAAAGTTAAGGGTTTGTATGTATATGTATCATATATACATGAAAGAAACTATATGTGAGAACATATATGCATGATGATTAAAAGACTTTAACTTTCATAAGTTATGAACAATGAAGCTATAAGTAGTCTATAATTGAATAAGTTATAAGCTTATGGAAGATTAAGTCAAAATCCAACAATAAAAATAAGTTGTTGTATTAAGTATGTTGAGATGTTCATAGAATGAATTGAATGCATTTGAAGAAATGAACAAATCATAAGTAATGAAGATTTTCCAGAAATTGAACGATTGGACGATAATCGTCGAATTTGTGAAATTCTCGAATTAGAAGTCAAATTTTGAGTTTGAACTCGAAAATGTTATTTTCCAATGGAGACAAGTCATGTTTGTCATTCTAGAGTTGTGGACTCAAAAATGATCGAATTCCGACCTAGAACGAAGAAACGAGCGTTGAACGTTCACGAACGTTTATCTTTTACGTTAAAAATGAACTAATAGGTGAATTTTTAGCAAACGAAGTCAAATAGATAAAATTCTTGCATGAACGCGTAGATTACGTAATTTTTGAACCATAGGCTTTTAAACGAGTCAATACGGACTTATAACGAAGAAGTTATACGTTCGGAAAGTTCAAAAAATTTAAAGTCTGAAAAAAAAAAAATTGGTGACAGAGTTGAGCCATGCCATGGCCAACCCCCTAAGCCAAATGATGGTGCCAAGAATGACATAACGATGTCCCGCACACTCGGAAACTCGTGACCGCAAAGGCAAACCCTAGTATAATTGGTGGCGCTGCAGCACACATGCACAAAGACAAGACTCTATCGCAGAGAAAGGCGCATGCCCATCGAAAGTAAGGATCGCGCCACGCCGCCAAGTCCGGACAATGCCATCGTTAACTCGCATCTGCAAAGACAAGTTGTAAGTATAAAGCCGGTATACATGACATCATCTTTTAAAAAGGATAGTGATGAATGTTTTTAATTACAAAGAAAAGAAAGTTAATTGATTTAAAAGTAAACACAACCTAAGGGACATAAAGTAACATTGTTTAAACTTTGTTAAACCTTAAGGATTTTGTATAAAGGTTGAGATAACCTAGTAAAATATAAATGCAAGGATAATGATAAGCCGGAACAGATAGTAACTGAATCTAATACACAATTAGATTGAGATGAGGGGTAAGATATAGTCATATACATACTTGGTTATATATGATCTAATGTGAGGCATTATGTGATCATGTATTGTAGAGACTTGAAAGACTTGAACATAAAGTAATTACACCGTAGCAGACGCTGAAGGCAAGTATTCTAACTCTTGTCTCAGTTCAACCTGAACAAGTTTTGAAGTTCGTGTATTCTTACGCATGAACTAATGTATGATGAAGTTAAAGCCAATGTTTTCGGCTAGACTTGATATATTGAGTGGATTATTGATAATCTATTCATCTGTCATTAAATGTTATTATCTTTTGTCAACTACTTGATATGGTTCTCAAAAGAAGACTGAAATGTTAAACAAATGTTTTTGTCGTTAAACGACAGGCACGCGAGGTTGCCACCAGTTAAACGTACATATGTTTAATGAATGTAGTGTTGATCAATATAGAGTACAATAGGTTGATCACCTAGAAGTGCTCATAAGTAATACCGGGCTTACGGACTTAGTTTCGGGTTGTCCTTTTCAAAGAAGAATGAAATACTCAAGGTCTCTGACCGGAGTGAATGTTTTACTCAATATTGTTATTATTGTAAAACATTTTAAAAGAAAGATGAAGTGATAATTTGAATTATCAATAGTACTTCATAACTATTGTTCAGTTATTGAAGATATACGATTCGTGTGTGTCAAGCATGTTGTTTATTGAAATTGTCATACTTGTTGAGCTAGTTATGTTCACTCTTGCTTGAACCATATGAACGCAGCTAAGACTGAACATCCCGAAGGATCGAATAAGGATAAAGGAAAAGCTAAGGCAGATCGCTAAGCTGTCTATGTAATAGTATAGGTTAATGTTGTAATGTTATTGATATTATAACAAAGAACCTTTGTAATGGGTTTAGAACTTGGGACAATGTAAATATTATTTTGATAATATAGAAGAGATGTTCGTTCTTTTGAAGCTTTTCAATTGAATGAATATATGAATGTTAGTACAGTATAGCACCATCTGTCGGGTTGGAGGATACCCGGATTTGGGGGTGCTACAATAACTTTTTTTTCAATATTACCAATAACATTTTCTATGGGATGATTTTTAATAACATGAGACTCTTTAGGCAAATCATTCAACTGAGGGTTTGGATTTTCAAGGAGATTCTGAACAATAGGTGGAGATGCATTATCTAGTTTTGGTTCTTCCATATTTCTGAGAATATCTTCAATGACAACATCATTATCAGCCAATTCTTTTTATTTAGGAGGAGGCTGAGTTTCATCAAAAGTCACATTCATTGATTCTTCCATAACTAGACTTCTTTTGTTGAAAACTCTGTATGCTTTACTATTAAGAGAGTATCTAAGAAAAATTCATTCATCAGATTTAGGATCAAATTTCAATAGGTGTCCTTTGGTGTTTAGAATAAAACATTTGCTCCCAAAAATACGAAAATAGTTTATTTTTGGAGTTCTTTTATAGTAGAGCTCATGGGAGTTTTGAGCAAAATGGGTCTTAATAAAACTCTCATTTAATATATAACATGATGTTGCTTGCCTTTTCTTTCAACTAGAAATACTTTGGAAGATGGTATTCATTTAACATTGTATTAGCCATTTCTTGTAAAGAACGATTTTTCCTTTCAACAACACCATTTGACTGAGGTGTATAAGGAGCAGAGAAGTTATGACTTATACCATTCTCATCACAGAACATAATGAAATCAGAATTGTCAAATTCTTTTCTGTGATCAGATCGAATATAAACAATAGAGCTTCCCTGTTGATTTTAAATCTTTTTACACAGAGTAGAAAAAGAATTAATAGCCTCATTTTTAAATTTTAGAAAATTAACCCATGTAAATCGTGAATAGTCATCAACCAAAACTAGAATGTATACAGCACCACCCATGCTGTGTTTAGGGATTGGTCCAACAAGGTCCATGTGTAATAATTCTAAGGGTCGAAAGGTTGACACAGTAAACTTAGGTTTATGTGATGCATGAATTTGTTTTCCTAATTCACAAGCTTCACATATATGGTCTTTGAAAAATTTTAATTTAGGAAGACCACGGATATGATCTTTAGAGGAAATGTTATTTATGAGTTTCATATTGATATGTCCTAGTCTGCGATGCCATAGCCAAGGATCTTCATTTGCAGATACAAGACATATATTATCTAAATGATAGTAAGCATCTAAGTCACAGGTATACACGTTTTGATATCTAGGACAAACTAAGATCAATTTACCAGTTTGATCAAAAATAGAGCAATTATGTGTACTAAAGGATAATTTAAAACCACTATTACATAGTTGACTAATAGATAGAAGATTATACCTGAGTCCAGTAACTAACTGAACGTTGGAAATGGTTATGTATTTATTACAAACACATCCAACTTTGATTATTTTACCTTTATTGTTGTCACCGAAAGTTACCTCACCAAAGTCTGTAGCTTGCAGATTTCTTAATTTGGACTTGTCTCCAGTCATGTCTTGAGCATCCACTATCAAGATACCATTTTCTTTTATTCATATCAGCTGCAAGACATACCTGCAATATATGTACTAATTTCATAGGTTGGTAACCGTTAAATTGAAGGGTCCTTAGGGTGAGTTTTCCATTTTGCATAAGGAACATTTGAAGTTTCCTTTACAAAACTGGGCATAGGATAATCAATTTTAGTAGAAAGAAGCATTATATGAGTAACTGGATTGTGAGAAGTATGATAAAGTTGTTTGTAAAATTCTCTTCTTGTTATGGTTGGTGCATTATATGTTCCCTTGGGAACCCAAATCATTTTTCCTTTATAGTTTTCATTTTTAGCATTGCACATATAAAAAGAGTGACCATTTCTGTTACAATATAAACATTTTGTGAAGGGGGATATATGACTTTCATTTTCCTTAATTTAACATGATATAGTCTTTTATCTTTTGATTCACTTGTTTCACCGGTATATCCTAAACCTTCTTTATTAAAGCTACATTTTTGTTGATTTAACATGACATCAAGATTTTCCTTTCCTTTTTGTAAATTTATAAATTATATTATTTAAATCTTCATGTTCTTTGGTTAAGTTTTCAATTATGCAATTATGGTTTTCTATTTCTGTCTTTGAAGTTGTTGAAGTTGTTGTTTGTTTTCATGAAGCCTTTGCCATATTTTCTTGCTTTGCTTTGAATTACTCTTCTGAGTTGTCTGACAATAGAGCAACTTCATTGTTGTCTAGACTGAGAAGTTGTTCATTTAATTCTTCATCATCACTTTCTTGATCCACCAGGAGAGCTTTGAAGGCGATTCCTTTCTTTTTGAGATCTGTGTCTGATCCAGCATTTTCAACGAACATATCGACTTCGTGAGCACGAAGATTTCCAATGAGATTCTCCATATGATATGTGGTTAGATCTTGCATTTCTTTTATTGCTGTAACCTTCATTTTCCAAATGGATGGAAGGGCTTTAAGAATTCTTCTGTTTTTAACATTTGTAGTGTATGATTTTCCCAATTGCTCTAGCTCATCAATGATTCTGGAAAATCGAGTTTCCATACCAATGAAATTTTCACCTTCTTCAAGATTGAAACTTTCATATTCTTGAATTAGAGCATCTTTTCTGGTTTCTTTGATGTGATTGGTACCTTCATAGGTTACAATCAGCTTTTCCCAAATTTCTTTTGCATTTTTAGATTTACTAACTCTTTTGTATTCTTTTTCAATCAAAGCACTGGTTAACACTTTTTTCGCTCGAGATTTAATATTCATGATTTCTTCTTCTTCAGTGGTGAATTCATATATGTCTTTCTCGAAAGTCTTTTCTCCTTCAATTTTGGTTGGAATTTGTACACCTCGTTCGATGGCACACCAAATTTTGATTCCTTGGGATTTGGCATAGATTTTGAATATGTTTTTTCAGCTGGCAAAATTGGTACCATCAAATAGTGGAGGTCTGGACATAGATAGTCCTTCCTCGTAACCAGTAGCATTGTAGGCCATGGATCTACTCTTAGGTATGCCTGTATATACTCAACAAACAAGTTAAAGAGCACTGCTCTGATACCAATTAAAAGTCAATAATAATATAGAAGGGGGGGTTGAATAGATTATTACCAGTTAAAAAAAATTATCTAAGGCCTTTTTAATTTTTGAATAATTAATTTGCAGTGTTAGAAATTAATACGTAAGACAGTAAAATTCAATCACACAATGCACAGAGATTTTTCTGGTTCACAACATACACCCCTTGGTATGTTGCTACATCCAGTCTCAAGTCCCTACTTGGAACTTGAGATCCTATTACTATCAGTAATAACAACTCCTTCAATAGGCGGAGAAGCCTTTACAAAGTTTTATTGATAAAATTCCAATTATTCAACTATTCTATCTTGGAAAGCAAGCTCCCCGCTCTTTCCTCAAGTCTAGTTGTATCACCTTTGAGTTCAGTTCTATTTTATGATCTGGTCTTGAAACAACAGCCTCCCTCACCTCACAAGTACACTAGAGACCCAACTTCCTGTTGACCTCTCTAAGATTCTGGTCTTAGTTGAAGAATTACTCGTCTTTCTTACAGGTACATAAAATAAACTAACTCTAATCCTTTTCTCTTTTTACAAATGATTTTACAACAATGTGCTTCTCAAATAAGCAGATAAGAATTTTAGTACAGATGATGTTTCTCAAATAAGCAGGTATCAATTAAAGATCAAATGTATTTATAAAAGTTCAGAGACTTTTATACTTGAGAAATTATGCTTCTGATTAAACAAGTATATGATATTAAAGCACTTTTATAAAGAATTAATAATTCTATAAAATAAAGTGTTTTTCTATGAATAATATTGAATTGTTTCTGAGTTATTCTTTATCAAGTATTATATGAACTATTTTTATGAAAGAATAAATTAAACCAAGTATAATGTGAGATCCTAAATTTTATGAATAAATATTTAATTTTTCTCAAAATATTTTTTTTAATATTATGGAGTAAATTTGATATAATGTTATAGTTGTGGGTAATATTTATAAATTTTGCAAAGGACGCAAGTTATTATATAATATTCGATTGGTCGGGGAATATTAAATATTTAACGACACAATCATTGGTGGACCCCACAAATGTAATTATCATCGGATCGAGAAAATGACAAAAATATTTTTATGAAATAACGGCGGAAGTTTTACCATTAACTGTTGAAACACCCGGTGTTTAAAAAATAGAAGATGTCTGGCGTCAGTTAAGAATAACACCAGATTGATTATTGATGCTTACGTGAGAAGTCACTCAGTTTTGTTCAATTATTGCTTCAGTAATTATTGCATAGTATCTCATGTTATTTGATTCAATTATTTTCGATATTTTATATATTATTAAATCAATAATTGAGATGACAGAGTTATTAATATTATTATTTGCAATATCAACGATGTCTAGAAGTTCTGCCAAGGAGAGGTTTGGTCACCTAATTGCGCGCCTAATAGGAGAAATCCTTATTGGAAAGCCCCTCTTTCACAGGAGCGACACGGTCGATTAATATTGTGAATTATAATAATGATGATAAATATTGTTAAATATATTGAGGTGTCTTTTTATGAAGTCACGTAAGTTTATATATATATATATATATATATTATATATAAATTTTATTATTATTAGTATTATTAATGTAATAAAATGTAATATTTTTATAAAGTTATTTGTTTTATTAGACTATAAATAGAATATATTATATTCTACTACTATATAGTGTTTTGCATAATAAAATATTTTTATATAAAATGTAATACTTTTATAAAGTTATTTATTTTATTAGAAAATAATTAGAATATATTATATTTTATTATGCATAGTGCTCCTCGTATAGTGTTTCAGATAGTAAAATCTTTTTATATAAAATAGAATACTTTTATAAAGTTATTTATTTTATTAGACAATAATTAGAATATATTATATTTTATTATGCATAGTAGTGTTTGTATAAGGCTCAAGATAGTGTTTCGTAGTAAAATCTTTTATATAAAATGTAATACTTTTATAAAATTATTTGTTTTATTAGACTATATATAGAATATATTATATTTTATTTAAAAGATTTTGTTTTATTAGAATATTTTATTTATCTTTGCATAGTAAATCAATACTCTGTGAATTCGTTTAAAAGTAAATCAATCCGGACCGTTCATGAATTAGTTACTTATTAGGTCCATTCTCCTATAAATAAGCTCATTCCTTCATTATTTCTTATGAATTTCTTTGAAACTCTAGAGAGAGAAACTATAGAGAGAAAGAAGAAAAGTATTTTGCTATTCACTTTTCAATATCCAGGTTTTTACAAGGTAAGGGCATTATTTCTTTCAGATTCATAAAGAGAACTTCGTTATTCCATTCTTTATTATTCATTGGAATAACTTGTATATATGGCTATCCTATACTTGGTGAAATTCTTCATTATTCCATTCTTTATTATTATGTTGAATAACTCCGTCCATGCCAAGTACCGCATACATGGTAAAATTCTTTCGTTATTCCATTCTTTATTATTATGTTGGAATAACTCGCCTACATGCTGTACCGCATACATGGTGAAATTCTTACGTTATTCCATTCTTTATTATTATGTTGAATAACCTGTTTATGCCAAGCACCGCATACGTGGTAAAATTCTTCCGTTATTCCATTCTTTATTATTCTGTTGGAATATCATGTATGCATGTATATTACACATGACTGGTTCCATTCTTTATTATTATGTTGGAATAACTCGCCTATGCCAATCATCGTATACATGGTGAAATTCTTTCGTTATTCCATTCTTTACTATTCTCGTTGAATATCCATCATGCGCAAGGCTTACGCATGACCGTTCCATTATTTATTATTCTATTGGAATAACATGTATGCGTGTGGTCTATCGCACGCATGGTGAATTCTTCCGTTATTCCATTCTTTATTATTATGTTGGAATAACTTGTCTATGTGGATTACCACATGCATGGTGAATGACCCTTCGTATTCATTTCTTAATAAATTGTGGAAATGATCTGTCTACATGGATTACCGCATGGCGGGCAAAAATCCACTTGCAGTTTCATATATTCTGTTATACTCAGTTGGTTAAAGCTTTGACTTCTATACTCCATGAAATTAGTGGAATATCCTTGACATTTGCGCTTCATCCAGTATCTTTTCATGGAAATATTCTTCTGAGCATTCTTGAATTTTACTCTACAAAGCAGTATCATGTTGACAATATGGACGTTATTGAATTCTGGATAAATTTATTCTTGAACTTGTTTTATTGGATTCTTATATCATTGTCATCATCCTCATGCTTATATTATGTTGAAAGTCATATGTGGCCTGTTGTGCATAGATGGACTTGGTATGATTATGACCGTGGATTATTCAAAGATAATCATGTTAGTAATGTTACAAATGATGTGGTAAAAGTCCTCATTGGCCCGTAGTGTATTGATGGATAGTTGTTGGCATAATCATGACCATTGATGAATACACGAATATCCTTGGCCCGTAGTGCATGGACAATTTATGATTGTGATACTAATAAATATCCTTGGTCGTAGTGCAGGGATGATGTGGATTATTTATTAAGCTGAGTCCCAGCGATAAAAGTGATGAAAAACCTTTTATATCATAAAAGATAGTAGATTTTATTCTCTACTTGACTCTTTTAATGGATTGCTTGTTCCGCTGTAGTTAAACTTGATGTTTGTTATATTTTATTAGTTTAACACGGGCCAAGGCTAAAATAATTTATTCTCGCATTATCTTAATCATAATATTTCTTCTTTGGTCTAGTTGAGCTTACCCTTTTTTTTCTTTGTTCTCTTCAGGAAATGAGAACGTAATGGGACTAATCGGGAGCGAGATAACTCATCGAGATGATAACATTAGTAGTCCTCACTATTCATTAAATAGTGTGATAATAAATGTAATGAGGACTCCATTGAGTGTGGATATTGTCTAGATGACAATATTCTTATTAAAACTCTTAGATTATGTTATGTCGTATTTTATACGACTGTTGTATAATTAAGTTGTATTTGTATTCTGTACCATGTATTTTGTAAGACCCCAACTTATTATAAATAAAATTGAATTTTCCTTTATTCATTATTCTAAATTAATAAGGGTTAATTTGATATAATTCTTTGGTTATGGGTGAAATGTGCAAAGTTTACAAAATAAGCAAGTGGTTATAAAATATTCATTATTGTTTGGGAATATTCGTTTAGTCGTGGAATATTCTTTTTTGTCGGGAATCTCCACGATTTACCATGTGAGTCATCAGTGGGCCCTATAACAAAAAACGGTTGGATGAAGGAAAACGACAAAGATTGAGTTTTATAAATAACGACGTAAATTGTCTGAATTAACACTTTGTTGGGTTACTGGTGGTTAAAATCTGATGAATGGCGTGGTTGCACAAAGAAGATACCAGTATGTACGCACGATATTTTTGAATTATTGATCCTTACGTAAGAAGGCACTACTCAATAATTGTTACGTGAATTCTTTCGCTCAATATTATATTTTATTGATTCAATAATTCTTTGCGTTGATATTTTGTATTCTTTGTTGTTTCAATAATTGTCATTACAAAGATTTTCCATTATCAAATCAATAATTCATATTATTTGAATAATATTATCGATAACATTATTGGCAATGTCTAGAAAGTTACATCTTAGGAGAGGTTTGGTCACCTAATCAATTGCCAAGAAGAGGAGAAATCCTTATCGAAAGCCCTCTTCCAGGAACGGCACCTGGTCGTCATGATTGTGATTCTCGTAATATTATTTTAAATAATTAATTATTGATTATTATGATAAAGAAAATATTTATTTTATGTGGATATAGATGGAGAAAATTTTTAATGTGACAATAGTTGAAAATTAATATTTTATCTTTTCTCGATAAAATAATTCATTTAAATATAGTATTTTAATAATATATTAACTTGGTGATATTTTTATAATGAATGTGGGATATATGAGTATATGAGGAGGTAGAGTATTTGGTGGCATTAAATGTTTAACACATGTTTTGTGTGTGGTGGACACAATTCTTGATAGAAAATTTATTATAGAATCGTAAAATCGTCTGCTTATGGATTTTGGTCAATTTCATTTGGAATTTAGAAAACTTTCTTACGCAAAGTTGTAGAGAATGGAATTTCCCATGGAAAGTCGTAAGTTTTGAATTTTTTCGATAAGCGAGCTATTTATTGTGAATTATTGAAGTTTAGGAGAATAAAATGATTTTTATTAAATTTATGGGTGGGACCCACTTTGGTTGGTGTTGATTATGCATGTGGGTCATTGGAAATTTTCCAAGGTGATGTATTTGGTCTTGAGTCTTGATAAGCATACGTAGGAATTATAATAAATAATAATATTAATTTATTATTTTAGTCTCTTCATGCTCTAATATTTTCCTATAAATAGAGGCTAAGTTAGAATTGAAAATCACACCGTAAACAAAGTTTTCTCTTCTCTCTCTAAATTATCGAGCGTATTCTTGTGAGTATACTTTGAGTGTTGCTTTATCTGGTCTGCGGGTTTCACAAGACTATATCAAATTCAAATTAATAAGACGATTATTTTGAGGTAAGTGGGTATTATTTTCTTCTTAAATGATATTTTTCTTCAATATCATTATGCCAAGTATTGGTGAACTTTTTTATCAAATTTGGAACTTGTTGTGTTTGGTTACTTTATTCACGATGATACGACACTATTCACGATACTTACATTATTCACGAATACGACACTATTCAATAGAAAAATAAAAATTTTCTTTTTGTCCAAAATATCTATTCGGATACTAGCTTTGATTGTATCCATGTTTTGATCATTCTTGAATTTTACACCAATATGATTATTTTCAAGTATTTTTGGACATGGGTAAAACAAAGTACTAATCCTTAATCCTTAATCCTCGTCATTTTGTTTCTTTGGATTCGTTTTTTAAAAATGTTTTTCATCATCCTCGGTCTTAAATGGTGATATAAATGAATATCTTTGGCCCTGTAGTGCAAAGATGAACGATTAATCGATGAATATCTTTGGCCAGTAGTAAAAGATGAGCAGTGTTGAGATGAACATGACCATTGGTGATATAAAATGAATATCTTTGGCCCAGTAGTGCAAAGATGATTAAAGATGTATATTGATTGTTATTACAGGATAAACTATTGATGATGGACTTTTAAACCTTAGAAGACAAGAGAATTCTTTCTACGTGACTCTTCTAATGGATTGTTGTTTCTTTGCATTTGTTGATCTAAAACTTGTTGTCTATTGTATTCTATTAGATTTTCCTCGTTGAAGACTAACGATAATTTGTTGTATATTATCTTAGTCATAATATTATTCTTTATGGGCTAGTTGAGCTCACCCTTTTCCTTTTTGTTCCATTTTTCTTCTCGTGAGGTGAGAACATAGCAGGATCGAGCCTGGGGTATGGAGTAATGGTTCTAGGAAGATGTTTTAAATTTATCCTCACTATTTCGTAAAATAGTGTATGAATAATTAATGAGGACTTATTTGGGTGTGTATATTATCTAGAAGACAATATTTGTATTCAAACTCACAACAGATTGTCGTATTCTACACGACATATGTATTGTCAAAGTTGTAGTTTGCTTTCTATACCATGTATTTTGGCGACTCGGAATGGGTGTTGTATACCTATTTTGGGGGCGCCACGATTGGTATCGAGCTTAGGGATATGATCTCTCCAAGGAGATCGGGGAATAGAACTAGAGGGGGAGAGCGAGTAAATCCTTCGCTAAGGTGTCCTACCTAAGCTTATTTGTTGGTCTGGTCATAATATAGGATATTATGTGATATGTTAATTTGTTTAATTAACCCTTGTTTTATGGCGAGATTTAAGAATGGTCACGAGAACGTTAACAATGGAGTTTATGAGACCGTGGAGACGCCGATACTCACCAACGAGGAGAACGCGTGCAACAGCTTGTGGCAATGTTCCTCCCGTGAACAACGCTTAATTTGAGCAAATGATGAACGACGGGATGTTTGTAAGCTTTTTTGCAGTTCATGAAAAATCGACGAGGGAGACTCGTGTACAAAATCTGGGAGGAAATGATAAGAACGCACGGTTTGTCACTACCAAACAATTCAAAGAGTTAGACCACCGATTTCCATGGAAAACCGGATCCGATCAATCGCGTAAACGTGGGTCAAGCAAATTACCAAGATATTCGATGTCTTGGGGTGCACGGAGGAATGTATGTTCCATTCGCCACCTTTATGTTTCGAGGTAAAACAGATTCTTGGTGGGAATCTGTGAAGCGCACTCAACCAGATGCACTTAATATGTCTTGGGAAAGATTTCAGAATCGTTTCAATGACAAGTACTTTCCGTAAAGTATTCGTCTATATGAAGGAGGTAGAGTTTATTAGACTCTAAACGACAACAACATACGAAGTGTCTCAAAGACGAGGCAAAGTTCGCAGAGTTATCCGTGTTTGCACCTCATTTGGTGGAGAATGAGGAGCGAATGACGCCGTATGTTTCGAGAGGTCTAAAACCAAAGATTCGTCAATACCTTATCTCTCATAAATTTTCTCCAGATTCGGATGTTGTCACTGCAGGCTTAGTTATTAGAAGCGAGATAGTGAGTATACTCAACCGAGGGACCACAATCGTGGTAGTCATCATCGAACGATGATAACCGCCGAGGAGGAAAAATACGGACAAAGGCGGTAACCACTGTGTGGTAATCGTGGACATGATAATAGGAGAGGTGACTCAAGTGGAAATTTCGTAAAAAGAAGATTCAACAATGACGGAAGATATCAACCGCAAAGACCAAAGACCAACAACAAATGCTAGAGGAGGAGAACGACCGCCATTAGATGTTACAAATGCGGGAAGGAGGACATATTAGCCCAAACCGTCCACAACAATCCAAGGTATGTTACAACCTGTGGAATGGAAGGCCACATCGCTGAGATTGTACTATCACGAAACCAAGTTCAAGAGGAGTGGTGATTCCAAGGTCGTCCCGGATAAGTCGAAATCGGCAAGTTTTTGGAAGAAGCGTTTGTCGTGGATCGGACAAAACGTGAGGAACCCAAATGAGGTGATCACGGGTAAGTTTAATCTTGAATTTCTTGCGAAGTTTATACCTTACTAGATAACCTGGTTCTACCCATTCTTTTATCTCTCCCGCTTGGCTCAACGCTTAAACTTGACCGGAGAAATTAGATTTTGATTTATCTGTTGAAACTCCGTTGGGTGAAACCTTCGTTACATCTACAGTTTATAAATCTTGCATGATCTAAGTTGGCACTATCACATTACCTGTTGATCTTATCTCTTTAAAGATACTTGCTTTTGATGTGATTTTAGGAATTGATTGGTTAACCACTCATCATGCCAAAATTGATTATTTTTGTAAGGTTGTTAGTTTTCATATTCTAACCAACTGCCATACAATTCAAACCACTAAACCACTAAAATCACCATCGTCATATCAAGCCACAAAGCTATTCGCTTATTGAAAAGCGGATGTCAAGCTTTCTTAGCCCATGTTATGGATTTGAATAAAGACAAGTCGATTTGAATAATATTTCGTGGTTTGAGAATTCACGATGTATTTCCAAGAGCTTCCTGGCCTACCCCGTAACGTGATGTTGAATTCTTTATTGACCTTGAACCGCACAAAGCCCATTTCTAAAACCCCATATCGAATGGCTCCTATTGAACTTCAGAGTTAAAAGTCCAACTACGGGAGTTATTAGACATCGGTTTCATCTGGCCCTAAGACGTCTCCTTGGGGTGCTCCTGCTTTATTCAGTAAAAAGAAGAAAAAGACGGAGTATGCGACTTTGTATTGACTATCGAGAATTGAACCATGTCACCATCAAGAATAGGTATCCGCTACCTCGCATTGATGACCTGTTCGACCAGTTACAAGGAGTGCAATTCTTTTCAAAGATCGATCTTCGTTCTGGATATCATCAGCTGAAGATTAAAACTGAGGATATTCCAAAGACGGCATTCAGGACTCGATACGGGCATTATGAATTCTTGGTCATGTCTTTTGGATTGACTAATGCTCCTGCTGCTTTCATGGATATGATGAACCGTGTATTTAAGGAATATTTGGATCGGATTCGTTGTTGTCTTTATTGATGACATCCTCATCTATTCCAAAAGCCGTGAAGATCATGAGCACCATTTGAAATTCGGTACTACAAAGACTTCGTGAACACAAGCTTTATGCCAAGTCAAGAAATGCGAGTTCGGCTTCGAGAGGAAGTAGCATTCCTTGGGCACGTGGTGTCAAAACAAGGAGTATCTGTTGACCGGTGAAGATTCAAGCAATACAAAGTCGGGAGCAACCAAGTTTCGGTGACCAAGACGCAACTTTCTCGGGCTTATTTGGTTATTATCGGAGATTTGTGGAAGGATTTTCTCGAATCGCTACTCCGTTAACTCGGTGACTCGGAAGGATGCAAAATTCTTATGGAGCGAGGAATGCGAGAAGAGCTTCCAAGAGCTCAAGAGAGACTCATTTAAGCACTGTTTCGACAATACCATCCGGTTCGGGATGGATTTGTTATCTACAAACGATGCTTCCGGCAAGGGTTAGGATGTGTTCTCATGCAACATGGGAAAGTCATAGCTTATGCCTCACGATAACTCAAAGAATATGAGAGGAATTATCCTACTCATGATCTAGAGTTAGCGGCAATGATTCAGCGTTGAAGATATGGAGACACTACTTGTATGGAGAGAAAGTGGAGATTTATACGGACCATAAAAGCCTCAAATATTTCTTCACCCAAAAAGAACTCAACATGCGACAAACGACGTTGGTCGGAGTCGTTAAAAGATTACGATCACACTATTCAATATCATCCCGAAAAGCGAACGTGGTAATGACGACGATTGAGTAGAAGATCATATGCAATCGAGTGCAATATTGTCAATGCAAAGGTCCATTTTATATCGACTTACAAAGGATGAAGATAGAATTAAAGACTCTGTGGTCCCACATGATAATGGCGAATATACGAGTAGAACCGACTTTAATTGATAAAGTTAAAGCTGCTCAAACTACGGACCTGGGGCTGATACAAATGAAGAAGAAAGTGCAAGAAGGTGCTATTCCAGAAGCAAGAATCGATGAGGAGGAATAATTCGAGTCAATTCTAGACTTTTTGCGTTCTAACGATTCGACCAAGCATAAAATCATGATGGAGGCACACAACACCCCGTTTGTAATCCATCTCGGAAGTACCAAATGTATCATGATATTCGACATACATTTTGGTGGAACAATATGAAGAGAGAGATTGCGGAGTTTATCTCAAGATGTTTAACCTGTCAACGTGTAAAGGCGGAGCATCAAGTGCCAAAAGGTCCATTGCAACCACTTGAGATTCCGGAATGGAAATGGGAACACATTACTATGGATTTTGTTACAGGTCTTCCCAAAGTTTCTCAAGGCGTAGATGCAATTTGGGTTATTGTTGATAGATTAACCAAGTCTGCCCATTTCTTACCGATACGCGAGACTTATTCCTCGAACGTCTTGCTCGTATGTACGTGAATGAGATTATACGATTGCATGGCATGCCAGTATCCATAGTTTGGATCGTGACCCGAGATTCACTTCAAGATTTTGGGTTAGCTTGCAGGAAAGCTATGGGCACGGATTTACGATTGATTCAAAGATACCATCCTCAAACCAGACGGACAATCGAGAGGACTATTCAAACCCTTGAAGATCTATTAAGACTCGTGTCCTAGATTTCAAAGGAAGTTGGGATAAGTACTACCACTGGTGGAATTTTCCTACAACAACAGCTTATCAAGCAAGTATAAGCATGGCTCCATTTGAGGCGTTGTATGGGACGATTAAAATGTCGTTCTCCATATCTTTGGGACGAAAGGGGAGAAGCAACATTGTTGGGACCGAATTAGTACGCATGACTACGTAAAAGATCCAAATGATTCGACAACGTATTCAAACTTCACAAGATTGACAAAAGAGTTATCTGCCGATCTTCATAGAAAGGACGTGGAGTTTAATATTGGAGATCATGTATTGTTACGTATTGCTCCATGGAAAGGAGTTACAAGATTTGGGAAAAGAGGAAAGCTCAATCCAAGGTTTGTTGGTCCATTTGAGATTCTCGACCGAATAGGAAACGTAGCTTTATAGACTGCGCGTTACCTCCAAGTATGTCTCGTGTTCATAATGTATTCCACATATCTATGCTTCGTAAATATGTGAAGACCCGAACCACATTATTGCGTTAGAACCGCAGACGAGATAGTGAAGATTTAACCTACGAGGAGATACTGTTGAGATTTTGGATAGGAAAGAAGATGTCTTTACGACGAAGGTTATACCACAAGTTAAGGTTTTGTGGAGAAACCATGCAATTGAGGAAATAACATGGGAGTTGGAATCTGAGATGAAAGCGAGGTACCCTCACCTTTTCGATATACCAGGTACGTACGTCAATTTCGAGGACAAAATTTCATAAGGAGAGGAGGTTGTAAGACCCCAACTTATTATAAATAAAATTGAATTTTCCTTTATTCATTATTCTAAATTAATAAGGGTTAATTTGATATAATTCTTTGGTTATGGGTGAAATGTGCAAAGTTTACAAAATAAGCAAGTGGTTATAAAATATTCATTATTGTTCGGGAATATTCGTTTGGTCGTGGAATATATTTTTTTCTAGGAATCTCCGCACGACTGCCAAGATCATTAAGTGGGCCCCATAACGGAAAAGCGGTTGGATGAAGGAAAAGCGACAAAGATTGAGTTTTATAAATAACGACGTAAATTGTTACAATTAACACATTGTTGGTTAATTCGATGGTTAAAATACGAGAATACGCGTGGTTGCAATAGCAAGCACACAGTATTGCATGATTTTTGAATTATTGATCCTTACGTAGAAGGCACTACTCAATAATTATTATGATGAATTATTATTCAATATTATATTTTATTGATTCAATAATTGCTGCGTTGATATTTTGTATTTCATTGTTTCAATAATTGTCATTACACGGTATTTTCCATTATCAAATCAATAATTCATATTATTTGAATAATATTATCGAGATAACATTATTGGCAATGTCTAGAAAGTTCATCAAGGAGAGGTTTGGTCACCTAATCAATTACACAAGAAGGAGAAATCCTTATTGGAAAGCCCCTCTTTCTGAGGAACTACCGGTTTATCGATCTTGTGATTACAGTAATAATATTTTTAAATAAGTAATTATTGATTATTATGATAAAGAAAATATTTATTTTATGTGGATATAGATGGAGAAAATTTTTAATGTGACAATAGTTGAAAATTAATATTTTATCTTTTTCTGATAAAATAATTCATTTAAATATAGTATTTTAATAATATATTAACGGTGATATTTTTATAATGAATGTGGGATTATGAGTATATGAGGAGGTAGAGTATTTGGTGGCATTAAATGTTTAATACATGTTTTGTGTGTCGGTGAACACAATTCTTGACCGAAAATTTATTATAGACTGTAAAATCTTTCGTTTATGGATTTTGGTCAATTTCTGTTTGGAATTTGGAAAAACTTTCTTCTGCAAAGTTGTAGAGAATAGAATTTCCCATGGAAATTCGCGAGTTTTGAATTTTTCTGATAACTGAGCTATTTATTGTGAATTATTGAAGTTTTAATAAAATAATTTTATTAAATTTATGGGTGGGACCCACTTTGGTTGGTGTTGATTATGCATGTGGTCATACTGAAATTTTCCAAGGTGATGGTCTGGTCTTGAGTCTTGATAAGCATGCGTAGGAATTATAATAAATAATAATATTAATTTATTATTTTTATCTCTTCATGCGTTCTAATATTTTCCTATAAATAGAGGGCTAAGTTAGAATTGAAAATCACACCGTAAACAAAGTTTTCTCTCTTCTCTCTAAATTATCGAGCGTATTCTTGTGAGTATACTTTGAGTGTTGCTATATCTGGTGCGGGTTTCACAAGACTATACCGAAATTCCGGTCAAGACGATTATTTTGAGGTAAGGGTATTATTTTCTTCTTAAATGATATTTTTCTTCAATATCATTATGTCAAGTATTGGTGAACTTTTTATCAAATTTGGAACTTGTTGTGTTTGGGAGTTACTATTCACGATATCGACATTATTCACGATATCCATAATTATTCACGAATCGACCTTATTCACCGAAAAATAAAAATTTTCTTTTTGTCCAAAATATCTATTCGGATACTAGCTTTGATTGTATCCATGTTTTGATCATTCTTGAATTTTACACCAATATGATTATTTTCAAGTATTTTTGGACATGGGTAAAACAAAGTACTTAATCCTTAATCCTTAATCCTTGTCATTTTGTTTCCTTTGGATTCGTTTCTTTAAAAATGTTTTTCATCATCCTCGCCTTTAAATGGTGATATAAATGAATATCTTTGGCTGTAGTGCAAAGATGAACGATTAATCGATGAATATCTTTGGCTGTGAAAGCAAAGATGAGCAGTGTTGAGATGAACATGACCAATTGGTGATATAAATGAATATCTTTGGCCCAGAGTGCAAAAGATGATTAAAGATGTATATTGATTGTTATTACAGGATAAACTATTGATGATGGACTTTTAAACCTTAGAAGACGGTAGAATTCTTTCTCTACGTGACTCTTCTAATGGATTCTTCGCTTCCATTGCATTTGTTGATCTAAAACTTGTTGTCTATTGTATTCTATTAGATTTTTTTCCGTTGAAGACTAGCGATAATTTGTTGTATATTATCTTAGTCATAATATTCTTTACTGGGCTAGTTGAGCTCACCCTTTTCCTTTTTGTTCCATTTTTCTTCTCAGGAGGTGAGAACATAGCAGGATCGAGTCGGGGTATGGAGTAATGGTTCTAGGAAGATGTTTTAGCTGTCCTCACTATTTCTGTAAAATAGTGTATGAATAATTAATGAGGACTTATTTGGGTGTGTATATTGTCTAGAAGACAATATTTGTATTCAAACTCACAGTTGTATTGTCGTATTCTACACGACATCTGTATTGTCAAAGTTGTAGTTTGCTTTCTATACCATGTATTTTGGCGACTCAGAATGGGTGTTGTATACCTATTTTGGGGGCGTCACATATAATTTCAGTTAAGCACAAACGGATATAACAAATACTGTTTGTTTAACTCAAATAATATATAAGAATATTTTATCTATTATGTGAACTTTTATAAATAGTGTCACTTGGTACTATAAGGAATCGTACGGTCGGATTCCTCTCCGTAGAGGTTTATCTCTGTAGCCTTGCGGCGCCCAAGTATAACATAATTTATAATTTTCACAATTGATATTTATATAAATATTTTCAATAGATCACTACGATTCTCAAATCCGATTCGGATGACTAATCTTTTTGGAGCAGTATCTCAGTGTTGTTTTGAGCTATCAAGTGTCGTATCTATTTTATGATATTTATATTAATAATATCAATAAAAAGTTACTGAAGACTATAAGGAATCGTACGGTCGGATTCCTCTCCGTAGAGGTTTATCTTCGTAGCCTTGCGGCGCCCAAGTATCCTTTTATTTGATAAATAGATGAAATATGGATATATAAAATTGTGTAGAACAATATATATTTGTATATCTATAGATAAATTACAAGTAAGAAATAATTTAACAGAAATCAAACTTATCTCAATACTTGGACCAATTTTTCTCTTCAAAAATTCAGAACTTTTGTAAGAAAAGATATAAAGCTTTAGAGAGAATGTAGGCAATGAGAGTATGATTTTTTTTTTCACTAAATTGGTGAAAACCAAATGAATGAAATACTCCCTATTTATAGGATTTTTGAAGTTGGGGCAAAATTATAATTTTGAAAACTAATTTTTGAATGCACGATTATGATCAAACATTTTTGAATTGAATGGTCCAGATTTAGCTAAGCTTTTACGCGGTAGTAGATAAAAAAAATGCCCGGGCCATTTTTCATATACTTAGTATTTAATGCTTGTTTTGACCAACTCATTAAAGCATATGTCAGCCAATCTTTCAAGTTAAGAGTTTTGTCCAATGCCAACAAGCCTTACACGGTTTCTTGTCCCAAAACTGAAGTCACGGTTTATTTTAAAAAAATGGCATTGCATGCATTAATGTATATATATATATATATATATATATAATTTAGTACTTTATGTTTTAGTATGCATTTATAAAATTTTTTTGTCCAATCTTTGGTTTAGAAAACAAATAGGGTTTCCTTGCCTTGAATGATATATGAATTAATTTATTTAACACTTGACATATAATTTATCAAGGTCAACAAAAATTAATTTAAATAAAAATAGAAAATAATAAATTAAATAAATAATTATATATTTATTTAAAGTATAATTGTTATCATCAAAATCTAAAATAAAAGTATACCTATCACATTCTCCTATAAATAAGATGCTTAGTTAAAATTGAAAATCACATTAGAATCAGAGAATTCTTCTTCTATAATATTGAGCGTATTTCTTTCAAGTTTTAGAAAGCTTTGAGTGTAGAAAATAGTGAAAGTTTTCTTTAAAAATATCCTCGCTATACCAGTTGGAATACTCTTCTTTTAAAGGTAAGGGATGTTATTTTTGCTCAATATTCGAATGAAATAATATTTTCTTCCACTCTGTAGTATGTAAGTAATATTATTTCGTTTCAGATTTTGAATTTTATACTCATTTTGTTAAAATTTTGGCTTCTATACTGCATAAAATTAGTAAAATATCCTTGATATTTGCGCTTCATCCAGTATCTTTTCATTAAAATATTATTATGAGTATTCTTGATAAGTTTTAACTTTTTCATGCCGAAGTACTATTCACGGAGTTACTATTCTCGAAGTTACTATTCACAGGATACTATTCACTCGGTTACTATTCACCCGCGGTACTATTCATGACAAAAATTGATTCCTTTTCGGTCCAAAGTATTTTTGATACAATATTATTTTTGAATTTTACTCCACAAAGCAATATCATGTTGACAATTTGGACACTATTAAATTCTGGATAAATTAAATTATAAATCTTTAAAAATTTATCCTTATTTTCTTTTAATTGAATTCTTATATCATTGTAATCATCCTCATGGTTATATTGTTATAAAAGTCATCTTTGGCCGTAGTGCATAGATGGACTTGGTATGATTATGACCAGGGACTATTCGGTATAATCATGACCGTAAATTATAAATGATGTGGTAAAAGTCCTCATTGGCCCGTAGTGCATTGATGGACAGTTGTTGGCATGATCATGACCTTTGGTGAAAACACGAATATCCTTGTATGACCCGTAGTGCATGGATAATTTATGGTCATAATACTAATGAATATCCTTGGTCGTAGTGCAGGGATGATTCGATGATGTGGATTATTTATTAAGTTGAGTCTCAGCGATAAAATTGTTGATAAAATTTTTAAATCATAGAAGATAGTAGATTTCATGTTCTACTTGACTCTTTTAATGGATTTCCTGTTCCGCTGCAGTTAAACTTGATGTCTATTGTATTTTATCAGTTTGACACTGTTGAAGGCTAACGATAATTTATTTTGCATTATCGTATTCATAATATTTCTTACTGGGCTAGTTGAGCTCACTCTTTGCTTTCGTTGTTCTCTTCAGGAAATGAGAACATAACTGGGACTAGTCGGGGAAGCGGGAGTGGATTGGCCCGAGATGTTTGCATTAGTATTCCTCACTATTCGTAAAATAGTGTGATAATAAATGTATTGAGGACTTATTTTAAGTTTGAATAATCATCTGAAGATAATATTTGTATTAAAACTCACAGCTCATATTGTATATTTAAGTTTGTATTTGTATTTGTATTATGTACCATGAATTTGGCGACTCAGAATAGGTGATGTATACCTATTCTGGGGGCGTCACATCATGCGTTAGAGCTTATGATAGATGTAATATATTACAACTTCTTGTTTTTAATTATAAAATCTCTATTAATTTATTAATCTTTTTTGATTTAAGTATGTGATATTTTTAAATTTAAAGTTAATATAAATTTAATCAATATATATTGTAACTTATTTAGAAAAAAATACTATTACTTATAAAATTTATTATTTTTACAATTCCTAGCAAAATTATTAAGACTAAGAATGCATCTAATAATTTTATAATTTATAAAAGAGAGTATACTTTATCAATCGCATGTATATCCAATTGTAAGATAACTTTTATTTTATTTTAAATTTTAAGTAATTTATGGAGTGAATATTGAATGGAGTGTATTTGTAAATGTACATAAGATCAATATTGAATAACTTTTAAAAATTTAATTTGTGATATTTTTAAATATAAATATGATTCATTTAAATTTTGAAAATAATTATTTTTATAATTAATAGTAATTTTATAATATTTATAATTATATGAACATAAATTAAATAAATTTTAAATTTGAATACGTTTGAAATTAATTTTAAAAAAATTAATTAATATTAATTTTATAATTTAAAAATGAAATAGTAAAAAAGTCATGTGACAATAATGTCAAGATGTGTATGATTGATGAGTTGTCCATTTGAATGAGAATATGAAATGTCATTTTGTATATATAGAGAACGGTCTTTTGACTCTCACCCCGGGGAGTAAAATCCTATATAGAGATTAAAATAAAGAGTTATTCCAAATAAGGATAATAAAACTGTTAGATTATAATTTATTGATGTATTTTTTAAAGTTTAGAATAGAGAGTTTATTAGAGAAACGGTTGTGAATACTTTTAGAAAGCCTCAATTATTTTTTTTAATTTATTTATTCATTTATTTTTTTGAGGTGCGGGGGACATCAAGAAGCATCCTTCATGTTAAGTAGCTAGGGGTGCTCATCGATAAAAAATTAAATCAGTACCGAAAAAATTGAACCACTACCGATCCGAAATTATCAAAAAAAACAAATCAAACCTAAGATTTAATTCTGGATTTTGCATCGCCGATTCAGATACAAAATCGGTTCTTATTTTTTCTGATTCTATATACTCTCAAGATAGTAATATATATAATTATTAATAATAATTAAATAATTTTTTTTATATTTTAACAATTTTTTTAAAACTAAGAAATCATCTATATAAAACAATTAATACAAATTAATTATGTGACCAAAAACAATTACAAAAATTAATTTATGTCATTATTATTGTGTATAATACAGATATGCACTGAAAAAGAGCATGTATCATGTATGTATACTGCTTTGCTCATCTAGTTGTTTATACAACATTACTTCTTTAATTTATAATACAGAGTAACATATATGATGTGCACTGATAAGGAACACATCCTTTAAGTATCGCTCGGTTTTTTATCGAATGCAAAAAAGGTAAATATCTCTACCGGTACTGAAAAATATAAAAAAACTAAAAAATCTGTACCAAAAAAGTTGATACTAAAAAAAATCGGTACCGTCGATTTCGATATTAACTGATTTGATAAAAAATTGAAAAACTGAATTTTTTGAGCAACTCTATCAACAGCTCCCCAATATAGAATAGAATAGAATAGAATAATAAGATATACAAAAGTTATGACTGTGATTTAGATAAATTAGATGGTAATATAGTTAATGGACGTTAACCGACGCCCGCATAGAAAAAGAAATTATGAAAAAGGAAAATAAATAAATAAATATAAATAATTTTGAATTTCCCGCTCACTCAATAAATCATGTGGGCCGTCCAAAGTTTGAGATAATTCATATAGTGTATGAGAGAGCACGGGACAAATAGTATATATATATATATATATATATATATATATATATATATATATATATATATATATATATGGGATCAATCCATGGCAACCGGTTGCCAAAATACTATTCATAGCAATCAAGTTGGAACATCATGTAGTGGCTTAGTGATATTTTATATTAAAAAAAGACAACCGCTACTACATGTAGCGACTTGAAGAAAAAGATTACTACATATGTGGTACACTGCATGTAACTGATATATAATTTTTTTTCATATCAAAAATAATCATAATTTAATAGATTGTAATATTAAAGAAAAAAGGACCGCTACTACATATAGCGGCTTGATTTTTTTTAAAAAACCTAAGCAAGTAGTAGTTTCATTTTGGTAAGGAAATACAATATATATCAGGTTATGTTTTTTTTCAAGTGTAACCTACTCTTGTATGAAAAGTGTTATGTTTTTTATCAAACCGCTACATGTAGTAGCGGTCCTTTTTTTATTATTATATTATTATTAAATAATTATAATAATAATAATTCGACTTTATTATTATTATATTTATATTTATTATTATTATTATTATTATTATTATTATTATTATTATTATTATTATTATTATTATCAGACAACACTCTAATAATTATTATTATTAAAGTATTATATATAAACAAAGTGAAAATGAAACTACATGTAGCGGCTTGTTTCCTTACCAACGATATTGTAATAATAATAATAATATTTTTAATAATAATAATCCCACTTTTTTTGTTATTATTATTATTAAAGTCACATCGAATTATAAAGAAATGAGACCGCTACATGGTGTAGCGGCTTTGTTAACCTCTCATTGTCAAAGTTTGTTCCAAGTTTGTTCCATTTCTTTCATTCCATTAATTACACATTGAAAATTATTATATTAATAATAATAATAATAATAATAATAATATTGTTATTATTATAATAAAAATAATAATATTATTATAATATTGTTTAATAATAATAAAAATAAAATGGAATTATTATTATTAACAATATTACTTTAATAATAATAATAAAATGGAATTAATTATTATTAACAATAATAATAATTATATTATTATTATTATTATTAACAAACTTTGACAATGAGAGATTAACAAAGTCACTACACCATGTAGCAGTCTCATTTTTTTATAACTTAATTAGTGTCAAGAATTTAATTATAACTACTACTTGCTTAGGTTTCCTTACAAAAATCAAGTCGTCCCTTTTTTTTTAATATTACAATCTATTAAATTATGATTATTTTTGAGATGAAGAAGAATTATATATCAGTTACATACACTGTACCACACAACACATGTAGTAATCTTTTTTTTCAAGCGACATGCAGTAGCGGTTGTCTTTTTTTAATATAAAATATCACTAAATCGCTACATGGTGTTACAATTTGGTTGTTATAAATAATGTTACATAATCGGTTGTCATGGATTAGATCTTTATATATATATATATATATATATATATATATATATATATATATATATATATATATATATGGGTTCCATCCACAAGAACCTGATTCTTTGGAAATAAACCCCTGTTAATTTTTTTTTTTTTTTTTTTTTCCAAATTGAAATTTCAATGGTGCCAAAAAGATTGGATGGAACCTATATATATATATATATATATATATATATATATATATATATATATATATATATATCCATTTGCCCTGATCAAACTCCAGCCAGATCATCGTCATATGATTTTATCCATTTGCCTCGATTTTAGCAATTCCTTCCACCAAATTCCTTTGTTATTTTTATGAAAAAATTAACAACGTATCCTCCTCCGTGGTGTTTTTCTTTTTCTTCCTTTTTACTGGGAACAAACAAACAAGTTACGATGAGAAGACGAGATCACCAATCTAGGGTTTTCTACGACCTCTCTTCTTTGATTTTCAACATTCTTCGATCTCCTCCTACGCCGTTTGAATTCTCCGACCAGTCTCCTGTTATTCCAACTACGCCGCCAGCTGTGTCTTCGTCGCGCCGACCGCCGGTGCCTTCTATTACGCCGGCGGGATTTGCCTCTTTGCTATTGGGGATTTCACTCGCCTTGATGCTTTGTGGTTCTGTTACCTTCCTTATTGGATTCATATTGATGCCTTGGGTGCTGAGTTTGGTTATGGTTTTGTACTTCCTTGGAATTGTCTCCAGTCTGTCAATGCTTGGACGCACAATTCTTTGTTATGCCACGTCGCTGCCGTCACGTCCGAAGGAGGTTCCTGGTAAAAATCTTCTTTCTTATACCATCTCTCCCCTGTTTTCTCTTATTCTTCTGTTAGCCCTTATCATAGTTTTTTTTTCCTTATGGTTTATCTGATTTTTATGTCGTCTAATAATTGGAAATTTGGGCCTTTTGTTCCTTTTATGCTAACCGCTTTTTGAAATTTATGTAAAGATTTTTAAGAATCTTCAAGTTTGGTGCTTTGTTTTTGTTCTGTGCTTATGTTGGTCCGGTTTTGACAGCTAATTTGTGCAAGTTATTCTGCAAGATCATTACAATGGTTAGCTATTGGCTAGTATGTAAATTCGGTTGCTAAATTTTACGACAAAGTTAGTACACATTTGTAATGGATTAGTGGTGTATTTTCCTTTGGCAGTATTCTGTGTTAGATTTAGTGAATTTACATTTTTACAAGAAACTGTGATATTTATGTGAGATCATCCCCTCATTGGAATTCATTTTTGGGAGATTCATTTTAGAGAGTACCAACTACCTAGTGGAAATTTAAAGTATTCTTGTGGAAATAATAGCCCCCTTAATTCCAAAATCTTATTCGGAGTTGGCTCACAAAAGACGATGATATCAAATATGTATGCTGTTGCATCTCTTCTTGTTTTAATGGGAAAATAGACAAATTATATGATGCTGAAGCTTTTGAATTGACTGATTGGGCAGACTCACAGACATGGAAAATGGTGGGATGTCCCAAAAATTTCTTTTTAGATTATTTGGTTTATGTGCAAAGAAAACATATAGAGATGAGTTTTTCAATTTTGGAAGCATGTATGTTTCATCTTATGATTTCTCCTTATAGATATTAGACACTGGAGTGAGTTCTGTCACTAAAATATCATGTTTATCATTGATCCATTCCCACTTTCTTTGTAAAGGATAGAGGGAAAAAAGTGGTTAGTGGGGGCTTGCGAAATTGTTTATACTCACATTTATCTGGCATCAAAGATTGGCTTGATATGTAACGCCTCTGTCTGATGACTACCTTTCCACTTTTCATTTTGTCTTCAAATCTCGATACTTCAAAGATAAAGAGTACAATTATGATTTTTTCTTTTGAGATGATTTTTTTTTTGTTGTGCGTGGATAATGGATATTTTGCACATAGCTTAATTTTTTCATACCTTGTGGATTTAGTTTTTGAACCACATAACTACAACAAAATGTTAGTGAATTAGATTCAAGTCTCCTTAAAAAATTGTCAAATCTTAAAGCAGCTCTTAGTGGTCATAAGGAGTATCTGAGTTCAACTTGGGACAACTTATATGCCTTCAAGCTTTGGACTTGAGTTTCTCCTTTTCTCATCTTTTCTTTTGTCATTTACTTGTTAATATCTTTTAGTTCTCAAATTTTAAAAAAATCAGTTGAAGAGGTTGCAATAACGTTACGAATTATGTGATGAGTATTTATGCAGGTTCTATGTTAGCTCTTTGACAAAAGGACGGACTAAGTTGCGTATGTTATTCAATAACCTCATTTTGTTATATAGCAAATTAGCATATTTTCCCTCTAATTAATCTTCCCCTTTGGTTTTGCTAATTCCTAGTATCTACTATCTTTCGGTTGATTCATTCATTTTGATGCTACTTAATTTCTATAAGTCTTGAACACTTTTGCTAGGAGTGAAATATTAATTGTCACGGATAAGATAATTGAAGTTAACGTAATTGGGACTTATGCCTTCGTGTCTTTACTACATTGTGGTTAAGAGAATAAAAATTAAAAGATTTGGAATTTTCATCTGGACCTTTTTCTTTTATAGTTTTATGTAGAAGGTGTGCGGTGTGCCCATTCAAAAGTTGTAGAATGAGAGACCCTTGTGAACTTTTGGCTAGTTTTTCGTCAATTTCTTCTTAAATCTGAAGTCTAGGTTGTACTTTTTGCAGATTCCAGAAAGTTAATTTTCGACGGCTTTCTCATGGGAACCAGGGTCATTCATTATCCTTGTTTTGACTAGGCTCATGAAACTTTGGCTTGAAACCCTACGTTAATCCTACTTAATTGCTTGTTGTACCACACTCAGAACCTAACCTGGCAAGGCTAATTATGCATTAATATAGCATAAGCTATAACTGACTATACCAGAAAAAATTGTTAGAGAATCGCACGTTGAAAAGCAAATTTCCAAATTGTTGTCCTTGAGGCTTGATCTCTCCCTTCTGAATATGTAAAGCCAGGAAATGACTCATTGTTTCTGGCAAAACTTCTAGAAGGCCAACCACTACACAAACGATTCCATATATACAAGCTTAAGCTTGAACAGCTAACACCTCCAATCCTTAGCTAATCTCTGCCTGCTACTTGAGATGCTGGTGCCCCCAGTTCTAGTGGGGTGGAAGTTTAGGTATATTTGTATATTAGGGGAACTTGCAGAACATGGATCTGATTTTTTTGTCTTCTTTTTTCATATTTTGCTTTCTTCATAGTTTAATTTTTAGGCTTTTCTACTTGGGAATAAAGGAGAATGAAGGTGAAGGCACTCTTGGTTGAGTTTTATCTACTTCATATACTACCCAGAAGGAAATGGAAACATAAAATAATCTTTGTGTTTGTTTATGAGGTTGTTGAACCATATTTTTGTTGTTTTCGTTATTTTAGCAGAACCTGTTGGGACTAGCTGATTAACTCCTCCCTTGTTAACTTTGAATCCTGCAGCCTGGAAACTACTATGAAGGTGAATCTGAAATGGACCATGCACGCGGGCTGATCTAGCAGTAGAAATTGTGTTTTGTTGGTGCTGCAAGATGCCAATCTCATGGAATTTGCAGAGTTCATATTATGAAGTATTGATGGGGGAAAATGTGAATATAAGTTCCAAAGATATTTTACTGAAACATGTGGATACGGCTTCTTTATCAAGTAGAGTAGCAAAGTGTGGAGGGTTTCAAGGAAGTAACGTCTGATTAGTTATTACTCCAAGAACCAGGAAGTTCATTTTGTTTTATTTGTTTCAAATCATCAGAGTATTTTTGTCTTTGCTTTTGAATATGTACAATTTCCAAATATTAGGTATAGCAGTGGAATTACTCTATTTTTTGAGATTGGACACGTTAAAACATGAAAAGGGAATTTGAAAGTTGTTAAATGCCTGCTAAAATTACAGAATGTGGATGCTCCCCCTTGCAGATTGACAGACGTGGGGAGTGTTTTATTCTTGTAGTTTAATTTATACTCCAAATGACAGAATTTTGGAGCTGCCTTGGAATTGCAAGTGCAAGGGATAATTGAGACGCTCCCTCCCATCCAATATCCATGGAATGGAATTGAATTCATGGATGTAACTTTGGTGTTTTTATTTTGGATTTAAAATACTACTTTCTCCGTCCCATTGTTATAGGCTGATTTTTCATTTTGAGATGTCCTAATATATAGGCTATTTATTATTTATAAAATTTAGTTGGTTCATTATTTTATTTTTATGCCCTTATAATAAATATTCAACCATTACTTTTTTTTTGATTTTGAGATGTCCTAATATATAGGCTATTTATTATTTATAAAATTTAGTTGGTTTATTATTTTATTTTTATGCCCTTATAATAAATATTCAACCATTACTTTTTTTTTGAAAAAACAACCTTCAATGTCATTATTCTTATCATCACATTTAATGTTGTATTCTCAATAAAAGAATTTAATTTTTTAGGCTTTAGTAGTTTAACATATTTTGTGTATAAAAGACAATTGTACCAACAATCAATGAAGTTAAGAGTTTCAATGTGATAAGTAAGGAGTAATTAATTTATTCATTAATTCTATATTAAGGAGTATATGTGGAAAATTTTTGTTAAAAATTAACTTAAATTAATTTTCTTAAACTATGTGCCAAAAAAAATCAGCCTATAATTATGGGACGAAGGGAGTAATTACATTCGGTACAAGTCAAAATGTTGTTAGGATATGAGCAAAAGATTGAAGAGCTAGCTAGCTAGATACGGCCGAAGATGTTTATTGCCCCACCGGCACCGGCAACCACATAAGTCACGATTGCGTTGATTGATATGTCAAAAGATAAATGAATTCAAACATGTGATTCTTGTTTACATTTGGATTGGATTGGATTGGATTGGATTGGATTGGTGGTACAAGACATTAAAGTATCTACTACTCGTACTAGTTTTTTCTTTTATTCAATGCGACTGACTGACTGGACTGGAGGTAATGTAATGTAAACTACTATCGCATCTTATCAACATCATACTATACGTAGTAGTAGTAGTAGTAGTAGTAGTATCTTTTAGAAGGTAAAAAGCTTATTTCAATTGAGGAGCCGTCCAAGTTTTTTAATTTGATGTGCCAATAATATATATTGTACATATAATTAACAATGGTGCAGATCTAATGACTTGTATTATTGCTGGGAAAAAAAGTTATGCTACACTTTACAAAAATTAAATTACAAAATGATTTGTCAAATATGGGTGGACGGGTAATAAAATAAATAAATACACTAGTCGAGTATTTATTTTATAACTTGGGCTTTTGTTTATCGAAATAATAATAATAACAACTTTGGATTTTTTATTAGTTACCAACTGGAGACTTGGAGTAGTTGTTCTATTTTGTCCTTAAAGATAGCAGAATATATTTAGGGACAGATTTGGTATATTGCAAATTGTCGAAGAAAACTGCCCGCCTTACGAGAAGAGAAACGTCAAACGTGTAGTCTTTTCTTTATTTGGTCTTCGTCTCGGCAGGAGTTTGGGTTAACACTTAACAACCCCCCCCCAGTTAATCAAAGTCAAATCACCATCTGCAAAATTTTGCCCTCGCCATTGCTGATAGAGGTTTGAACTCTCTGATCAAGCAGGCAGGTGATTTAAGTAGCTGAACCTTGGATCCCCGACAACACTCCTTGATTCTGCGATGCCACGCGATTACTGATTTAGCTGCGACGGTACTCTCTACTTCTGTGGAGTGGAGTGGAGTGGACCACTGAAGAATGAACACCGAATACAGCAGCTGAATTGCTTTCTCTACATTTCATCATCCGGAGTTTAACTTTATTTTGATTACCAAAAAGATGCAGCCAGGTAAGGCGGCCAATTTTTCTTAGTTTTTTATTTATTTGTTGACCTGTGTGACTAGCTTTGTTTAATCCCTATGCTTCTACTTAGTTTTTGCTGATCTGTTTTTTTTATATTTATTTATGTAGCTTTTTGCTGAACTCCTTAAATTTCACTATATTTTTTCATGATTAATGGCATTTGAGTTAAGTTAATTCTATGGAATAATAATCAGTGGAGGTATCTCTAAGAACATAACCTTACAATTAGTCGTCAACCTCACTTTGTTGGAAACTGAAATTATCTGCAAAAGGTAAAATGAACGCAGCAGTAAACAGCTATTTCCCAGTTGCTACACGCTGCCAATTTCACTAATATCAGTCACAGGAAGCTTCCAATCTGCAATTTTTAAACTTATATCAAACTTAAAATCCAAGTATCATGTTAGGCAGCTTATTCTTCCTTCTAAAATTCTATTGTTCCTTTCTGTCTGGAAATGATGGCAGATAGAGGCAAAAACTTATTCTTCTAATTGTTGCTGGTATGCTATTTCCTTCAGCTCTTGGTTCATCATGTTGAGTATTTTATTCCATTGCCTCTTATCAAAATAATCTTCCTCTGAAACTCTCTCCACACTGTTGTTTAGATCACAGGAAAAGAAAGTTGTTCTAGGTCTCTAGATCATTATCACAGAAGAAGCATCATTCATCACTAAGCATTCTCCAACCAGGGAATAAACCTTTGCTTAGGATTATCACACTGAAACCATATTTTATGTTGTGCTTGCTATAGAACCAGCCAAAGGATAATATGAATTTTTTTGGACACGAGGAAATATGTTTTTGGTCAGAAAAATACTTTGAAATTGTTAGGTCTTTGTTAGATCTGGAAGGCTTCTTAATCAGTCTTTGCCTTGTATGTTCCTTAACATTGTTTTTTCCTTGGAAATCCACAAAATTTTGGCAAGCCATTTAAGGCATCAAATTTTTTAATGAAGAAGTTACCCAGCTGCAATTTTGTTTTGAATTTCAGGTTATAACCTCAGCGATCTGGTTCAAGAAGCTCAAACCAGGTGGCTGAAGCCGCCAGAAGTGCTCTTCATATTGCAGAATTATGAGGACCACCAGCTCACTGACAAGTCCCCTCAAAAACCAGCTAGTAACCTTCTAATCTTTATATCCTAGTGTGCATTTCTTTGAAAATTTACATAGTTGTCTTGTCAGGTATATTTTTTTTATGTTTCAACAGGTGGATCGTTGTTTCTTTTTAACAAGAGGGTCCTTCGATTTTTCCGTAAAGATGGTCATAGTTGGCGTAGGAAGAAGGATGGAAGAACTGTTGGCGAAGCACATGAAAGGCTTAAGGTTTACTCCATTCTTCACATCCAGTACTTTGATCTGCTATTCTCAGGAGTGAATGAAGTTATAGTTCTTTTGATGCTTGAGTCTTCGTTTTGTGAGCATATACATAAAGTTTGAATAGATGTTTAACTTTAGTTACTGCACTACAGCTGCTGTCGAAATCATGCTATCCATTTAATTTATTTTTTGTAACTCTTATCTTTCCTCCAATATGGAACACTATGACCACAGATCAGCAACTGGTATGTGTGTGTGATACTTAACTCCGTAATGAGTGTAATGGCATGACGAGATCCATGACAATTGGACTTTAAAATTCAATTTCTATATTCAACATGGTTTCTTTGTGTGTGGAGGTTAACTGCAACAAGATAGTTCTATGGCATAAGTTCACATCAAATTACTTCTTATGACTGGTATAGTGGTATTATACTCTTCCACTAGTAAGAATTGTAGAAGGAAGCCTGTGAGCATCAAGTAAAATATGGTTGTGTTAGTTTATATTTCCTTTTATCACAATTTTGTTTGATAATATCTTGTACACCTTATTCATCATGTCGCTTTGGAGTTTGGACACAAATATTTCAAACATTGAATGGTCCACTTAGGATATTGCAAACTACTAGACACTAAAGTTATATATTTGGTTTTAGCATGCCCAGAGGTTTTCATGTGTGTACAAAAATATAACTTGTCTACTGATATCTGCACTTTGATCTTGTACAAAGTGGAGTGGTCTCTGTATGGCGCTTTTCATTTTAAGGAATGCTATTTCACCAAATATCTTTCTTTATGATAGGTTGGAAATGCTGAAGCTTTAAACTGTTATTATGCACATGGAGCACTCAATCCCAATTTTCAGAGACGTAGCTATTGGATGCTGGATACGTGAGTTTCTTGCATCCCTTCGCTGATAAAGTTTTTTTATTCTTCTAATTGTTGTAAGATATGCCAAAGCTTACATGACACCTGATCATTAAGGACATATAGTAGAAAAAATGAAGTTCTCATTTGACACATTTTGCTGAATAACAATTGTGATTATTTTTGTCACTCATCAATTGTTTTGTTTCTTTCTTTATTTGCACTGATCATGTTTACTTGCTTATTTTTCTTTTCCATTTGTTGGCAGGGCATATGAGCACATTGTTCTTGTCCATTACAGGGATATAACTGAGGTGACAAGCCACTATACTTACTGATGCTCTCTTACGTAATCATCAAACCAAAATGCTAGATATTTTTTATCTTACCATTTTAATGCCTCAATATATGTTAATCATATTGAATCTTCTCATAATTTGTGACCCATTGTTCTATTTCCATTTAGCTGGAAGCTGCTATGCATGGATAAGTGTCAAATATTTCACGGGCTTATCTTATTCAGAACATTCTGAAATCCTATAAATAACTAGACCATAAATAAATTAGGACTCCAAAGGACTGCTTATGCTGCATTTTGTCTATAATGCTTTGTCTAAAATTTTCCTAGGTGTATATCAATATACTTTTTTCATGGGTTCTGTAACTGGCATTGACAAATGCAGCTTATGGAGCGTTTTTACTAGCTTCAATTTGAAATTTATCAGTTTCAGGGCAGGCACAGTGGAGGATCCATTTTACAATTGTCACCTGGATCTTATTCTACGTTGACTCATAGTCCCAACTCCAATACTACTCAGGTTGCAGGTTCTACATCTTTTAGTGAGTTTCAAAAACCATATCAGAGTATATCTAGTCCTGCTTCTTTAGAAGTTAGTTCTGATCTAGTCATCAAGAATGATCGGACAAATTACTTGGACATAATAGAAAGCACAGGGGAGGTTGAGAATTCCTCAGATCTTGAAATTAATCAAGCATTGAGAAGGCTTGAGGAGCAACTAAGCTTGAATGATGATAGCTTGGAACAAATTAGCTCATTCTACTATGAGACTCAGAACTCAAATGATGGATATATCGTTCATAATCAAAGTTCTCTTCGATCTGCTGGGATGCAAGATGATTCAAACAATCTCATGTCTCTACATTGTTCAGGTTTGTGCCATTTGTTTGGTGCTCAAAATTGTGAAAACATGCATTTACGTGTCTCTTCCTTTTATGAAGTAAGATAAGTATAAATGCTGTTACATTCAGTAGATTCTTTACACTAGCTGGTAACGTGGTGTTTTAGGAGCTTGTTTGTTTCTCTTACTATATCTTGTAATATTTGGTTATCAATGTTGCAAGATCTGATATGTTGTGCCATATTTTGGTATAAATGATGTCTCATGGCATCATCAGCTAATGCAGTAAAAATTTTACATTTTCCATCGGTTATGTCACATCATTATATGTGGATTTGCTGTAAACTTCCAAATCATGTTGATGCTTAGCCTGGAATACCTACCTACAAACATCAAGTTGCACCGGCACAACTCTTCAAAACATTGTTAAATTTCTTAGTGGAATATTTTAAGAAATGGTAACAGACAAACATGCACAATCAGAGAAGTGTGCCCACTATTAAACAGGACTTCAGTTTCCAGGCTCTAGCTCCCTTGTCATCAGGTCACGGCTTCTTTGACCTTTCTAGCACTGGCAGACATCTTTGCTTACATGTATTATGACTTGCACTTTAGAAGATCCTAATCATTTCTTTTCAAAGGGAAATAGATTCAGGGAAAGAGAAGAGGAAAGAATCTAAGATCTTTCAAATTTCCATCCATTTGTTATCAAAGAGAACCACTGAGTGAAGAATGGGATTGCCCATAGTAATTTTTTTTGTGCTTGTTTTTTTATGTAAAATTTATGCTTCAATCCTAATTGTTTTAAATCATCATGTTATGGTAAATTATTGATTTTTATTTCTTCTCTTCTTTTAATGTAATAAATGGTGTGTCAATGATGCATGCGTTTAAGCAGATGTAGCGTTGAGTTTAAGAGTTTTGATTTAAATTCACACATTGATACTTTTCATTCTACAGAGGAGGCTGTGCAGTTTAAACTTCATCTTTTTTTCTTTGTTGCTTTTCCTAAGATGCTTGCACCCCAAATAATAATAATAAAGACAAGAAGAAATATTGTACGCTCCATGGTTTTCTTAAGCTAGTAATTTGTGTAATAATTTTCTGTTGTCATATCCTTCTCTTCTTCTGTGATTGTATATGATAGAATGAAGCAAAAGATGTAATGGGGACTTTATTGTAGGTGATGACAAGGAACAGTATCGCCAACCACTTGAGAAAGGTATTTCAGTTAATAAAGAAACTGATATTTGGAATGAGATGCTAGACTGCTTTAGCAATTCAGCAGGTGTTGGGCCACAAGAGAAACATGTACACATGTCGAATGGAGATGTAAGAAACATGTTATTGTATTATCTTGCATTCTCACTCTAAATATCCTCTTTACTGCGATTCTATTGAAAGTTGTCTTCTCGTGATACATAGTTCCCAAGACTTGTTAAATTTGTCTTTACAAGATGGCTTCATGCTTATGGCAGAGATTAATGTAAAACGTACATGAATACAATCATATTTACAAGAGCGGATGCCTCCATATGCTCATATATCCTACAACCCTGCTATTCTGTTGCTTCCTATTGTTCTAAAGCTTGTCGAAATGCAACTTCTATACATATGTGTAACATATCTGTTCTTTCAACAGGCAACACCTCTATCTCCATCAAGGAGGGAGCCACTGAAAGAACAAGAAAGTTTTCAATGGATAAATTTTGATGGAAATGATGCTCATAGTTGTAATGTTTCCAACTCCTAGTGGTAAATCTGAAATTTCAAGAATCTTTTGATTTCTAATTCCCTGACAACTTTTCGCATTGCCAGCTTCTATTTTGCTGCCTCATGAAGTTGAAGATATCAATTTTGCTGCATATTCTCAATCAATAAATATCTATGGAACCAAACCTGACCAGTATACTGCAATGTTTGATCAAGGCCATATTGGAATGCCTCTTGAAGCAACTTCAAGTTTGACCATCGCCCAAAAGCAGAAATTTATAATTCGTGAAATGTCCCCAGATTGGGGTTATGCCCGTGAGGCTACTAAGGTATCTTTCCAGAAATTTTATATGAGGTCATTTTTTTTTTTAATTTATCCATTTGATACGCGTTAACTTGAATGGTTTATCAATTAACAAATCTCTCCCCCCCCTCTCAAACACACACAAAAAGGGAAAAAAAATATTGGACTTGGTGGTTAATGTCTGTCATAGTTGTAGGATCCTCTCCATACTAGCAGAATGAAATAGATTGTTCCTCTTCAGTGGAAATTTAGAAAGCTTTTGCCTAATCTAAAATGATTCACCACTTTAGTACAATTTTTTGCCTTCCTTTTGGGATACAGCTATTTGTAAGGATTCTTGCAACCTTGATCTGGACTCTTAATCCTTAACCCATGTTTGGCTGCGATACTTAAAAAAAGGTATGAACAAAATTTATAATAATTAATAAGTGGTATTAGTTGTAAATAATTTTTATTTATTTTTGTGTTTGGTGGAAAAATTATAAAAGAGGGTATTTCTCAATTTGTGCATACTTTGTTTGCTTGACAATGGGATAAATGGTTAAATAACTACTTTAATATCCGTACTCAAATAAGTCCCAATATTGGTTGAAACTCCACAAACAATTACCTCTATTTCATCTTGAGACCTTATCGCGCCCCTAATTTTAATTCTCTAACTCACCTTCAACTTTATCTGTCTTCTTATCCTTCAAAACAAACTTCTTCTTACTCCAATTCCCACTATCACTATCAGAACAAGTCTGAATATCACCGTTTGAATTGTCTACTGCAAATGACAATGAATCATCCTTGTAATCTTCACTAATTTCAGAATTTTATTTGGAATTGATTTGTGGTTCCTGATCAACTTGAAGTTCATCAATAGCTCTCCATTTTCTGCTTGGTACTTGAAAATGAAGGAAACTAATTGTCTCACCCTAAACCTAGATTTCTAGATAGAAAGTATATAGAGTTAGGAGAGAGAAAATCTTGTTGTCTCGCGTAGCACATAGGGAAATCGATGCTAATGAGATTTTTAGGAACAACTTTGTCAATGCTGACCACCATTCTTTGAGAAAGAGATGTGTAGAGAGAGAGAGAAGCGTTTGATTTCAGGGATGAAGTCACCTATGATGGAGATAGTTTCATACAATACTGAGGGTTTGTCTCTAGTGTGTAACATTCATTAAACTTGCATTGACATATTTTTATATGTACCGACGGAACTTCTAACCAGAGACATTGTATCCAAAAAAATTTATAAGTAATTAATCAATAAAAAACGCCAAAAGGGGGTCTAACGAAAGACATTAGTCTTTAACAAGGAGGGGCATTTGTGGAATGTAAGTGCATTTTTGTCACTTCCCATAATCCCATCACTATAAATATCCTCCTCCCCACCTCCCGACACACACATTAACAAGTATACAAGTATTCTATACTCCCATTTCCCATATCATCACAGCCCTAGATGCTAATAGCATAATAGGTCGAAAAATACCCAAATGTGCTATTATTTCAAAAAAGAAAAAAGAAAGTACAAATGATACTGACCCGTCTATTTGTTCCTCAACCAAACATGCATCAGTTCTTGACTAAAAGGGATTCAGAGAAAGATATCTTGTAAGGTAAACATTCAGATGTTATGGCATATAATATCTATCCCATATTCCCATCTTTGATGCCAAAAACAAAAACACGGTCATTGATGCAAGTTTCAATTTTAACATTCATTTTCTTAGTTAAATTGGGTTGATGACCAACTTTGATCAACTCGATGGGATGTCTCTTTTGATGCTTGTAGAAGGCAATCGACATTGGTGCCAAAAATCCTGACTTTCCTAAAATGAGAGTGAGTTCAGTGGGTCAATCTCATACAGGATTTCAACTAGGCTTAACATATTTTTGATACAATTTCCGGATCGAACTCTAACTCGATTGTTTTGCATTCATATTTGCCATCGAGTAAGCCCTTTCAGTTAGCTCTTTGCATTGAAAAATCCAGTCTAAGCAGTTGTAAGAGAGTCAGAGTTCAAACTACTTTATCCGTCTTATTACAATCTTGTTTTAGACCATGAGAAGATATAGAATAGAGTAGAGACATAGAGGTATGGAGGGAAATATATTTTTTCAAAGTTAGTTCTTAAAATAGATGAGTTATATGCAAAGTTGGGTCTGGCTAAAAGTGGTCGAGCTATCAGCTTGCTGATTGAGTAAATTACCCCTCTCCGTTTGAAATGTTACTCTGATTAATTAATTTTTAGTTGGGGATGAAATTCAAATTTTGTTTTGTTTTCAGAGTTGACTTCGTTCAAATATTATTACTTGCTGCTTCATACTAAATTGGATTCATGAAGAGAAATAAAAAATGGCACATTAAGAAATAAAATATATTTAAGGGCATTGACCAAAAAAGAAAAATATACTTAAGGATGCATAAGTCAATATGGAACATATCATATCAACTCACGATTGCCTCTACAGTTTTGAACTTGATATTGTGTCGTGTGTTTTGGGTAAAAAGCAACAATTACAGGCACTTCTACTCGGCTGTTTAAAGCAACACTCTGGTCCAAATGTTTTCCTTTAAAATAGTAATATGATTTTAGAATTTTAAAATAAGAAATATTTTGGGTAATTGAAATGAATTTTGATCTCATATCATGGAGAAAAAGTGGCCCATTTTCTAAATTTTTAGGTTTCTAATATGTCATCATTGTGTTTGTGTGTGCGTGTTTTTTTTTTGGGTGGGGGATGTAGTTAGTATGAACTAGCAGTGTATTAATTTTTTTCAACTTAGGAACTTTCTTTTGCCAAGCAGCTGTTGTTTCGTGGAGATTAAAGTTCAATTTCATAGCTTAAGTTCTTTATTGCAGGTTATTATTATTGGATCGTTTTTATGTGATCCATCAGATTGTGCATGGACTTGTATGTTTGGTGACATTGAAGTTCCAATTCAGATAATTCAGGATGGTGTCATCTGTTGCCATGCCCCACCTAACTTGCCTGGAAAAGTCACGCTATTTATTACATCTGGGAATCAGGAATCCTGTAGTGAAGTCAGGGAGTTTGAATACCGTATCAATCCAAGTAATCGGGATCATAACAACTTGCCTGAAACAGAATCAAGTAAGAATTCAGAAGAAATCTTGTTGCTTGTCAGATTTGTGCAGATGCTTCTACTTGATCCATCAATGAAGAAAAGAGGAAGTTCTGAATCAGAAATTAATCTGTTGGACAAAGTCAAAGATGGCGAAGATTCATGGGACCAAGTTATTGAGGCTCTTCTAGTTGGTACCTGGACGTCATCTAGCACAAAAGATTGGCTTCTGCAAGAACTTTTGAAAGAAAAGTTGCAACAATGGCTTTCTTCTAGACTGCAGGAAGGATCTGACCTGCCAGGCTGTTCCTTGTCCAAGAAAGAGCAAGGTATAATACACATGGTTGCTGGATTGGGGTTTGGGTGGGCCTTGAACCCAATTCTGCATTCTGGAGTCAACATAGATTTCCGTGATATTAATGGTTGGACTGCTCTCCATTGGGCTGCACGTTTTGGAAGGTAGTGGAACATCTTTTGGTTTTCCTAAATGCATTGTTTTTTGCTATTTGTTTTTGTCATCATATAACAGTTGAATGACACTTGACACTTTCTAGTAGTTAAGAAATTTGTTGCGATTTTTGCATGCTAATAGTTTGTTATATGGCATCAAAAGATTGGTAAGAATTGTCTTCAGGCCCGGCTTGACAAGAGGTCGTTAGTGCCTCTAAAATGTAAATTTAGAATGTTTAAACTAGACATTTTCCTTTTGATAAGTGCTCTATTATTTAAGAACACTTGAAGGGGAGGAACCTGCACAAAAACAAATGCACAAGACAAAAACCATCTGCCAGGGGTAAAAGAACTAACATTTGGGTTGTAAGTCCTTTTTTTGCTCCTAATGATTTATGCTTTCTCTTGCTTTCTCTTATTTGTGTTATTGTCTTTGAAAGGGACACAATAATGCAAAGAGCATAATTTGAAAGTAGGCTTTTGTAGTTAGGTACTTTAACTGCAACATCGTTGTGATTGATATACAAGTGCGTAGAGCTATTTGACCCTGCAGTATATAAGTATATTCTTATGGTCTTAGTTACCATGGTTATTTTCCAGATCTACAATTATAATTTGTGGGGTTTAGACAAAATATTTCTCTCTTTGATTACTTTGCCATAGTTGATTGGAAAAACATTGGTGCTACTATAGGTGGATTTTTTATTTTTGCATTGATGAAGTTTATCTCTCAAGTATTCTAATCTTAAAGTTTCACAAATAAATTAATTATTGACGATGTTGAAAATGAGTTTGGAAAGAGATGGGTTATATACTGGTAAACTACTAAACTCTTAAAAAAATAAAAATAAAAAGTAATGTGTATGCCAGATAAAGGCTCAATCGGGGGAAACTAAAGGACGATACAGGCCTTTGGTATAATTACTAGGAATTTATATTCTTATCTATCCAAAGGAATATAAAATTTTAGAAAATCCCAAGTATTATTAACCTCCTTTTTTTGACATGAATATTTTCAAGTTGATATTTACGGTTTTATCAGTTGAATATAAAATATGTACACTCAGGCAGTTTAAATGACTTGGAATATTTGCACTTAAGTTGTTTCCTTCTCTCTCTCTCTATATATGTGTGTGTGTGTGTGTGTGTGTGTGTGTGTTTTCATTTCAATAAAACTGGGTAGTGTTTGGAATTGGGAAAAGGGATTGTGTGCAAATAAAATGAAAGAAATTAGCATAAATGGGCTGAGGACAGGAAGAAGCATTTGATAGAACTATTTGTATGATGGGGTTCTCACTTCTATTTCGAGTCATAGATTCCCCCGTAATGAGATTTGACAAAATTGGAACTTGCACCATACACTGAGCCAAATCCAAATGTGTATTTGCCCACCTGAAGGACTTCTGTGTAAGCTGGTCAAATGCATCCATGTTGCACGAAGCTAGGTGAGGCTCCATTATGTTTCTTTTTCCTGCCCCAGTTATTTTCAGGAACAAATTTATGGATAAAACAAGCAGCAGCTAATTTGTAGAACATTATTTGGGTTCATAATGTAGTTTAGGAGTATATTAAGAGTTTATAATGGAGTGTTTATGCTCATCATATCTGCTTGGTCTGTGCTAGTCATGAAACATAAAAAACATGACGGATATATCATGCAGAACAATGCTGACTTTCTGTTGTCTATCTAAAATCCTCTTTCTGTATTAGGGAGAAGATGGTTGCTTCACTTGTAGCATCTGGTGCCTCAGCTAGGGCAGTTACAGATCCTTGTTCTCAAGATCCAACTGGTAAAACCCCAGCATCAATTGCTGCCACCTGTGGACACAAGGGACTTGCAGGCTATCTTTCAGAGTTGTCCCTAACTAGCCATCTTTCATCTCTCAGAATGGGAGAAAGCGAACTGTCTAAAAACTCTGCTGATGTAGAAGCAGAAAGAACTGTAAATAGTTTCTCAAACACAAGTCTGGATACATCTGGGGATCAGCTCTCCCTTAAACACACCTTAGCTGCAGTTTGCAATGCTGCTCAGGCTGCTGCACGTATACAATCTGCTTTTCGTGCCCATTCTTTCGGGAGGAGGCAACAGCAAGAAGCTTCTGCTTTTATGACTGCTGCTCATAGTGGAGACGAGTATAGCTTCCTTTCAAATGATGTTCAGGGGCTTTCAGCTGCATCAAAGTTGGCTTTTCGCAATACACGTGATTACAATGCAGCTGCTTTATCAATCCAGAAGAAATATCGTGGTTGGAAAGGTCGGAAGGATTTCCTTGCATTTCGCCAGGAAGTAGTAAAGATACAGGTGACCTTCTCATTCAGTAAATATTTCATATGGAAAACGGGCATATCATTTAAATATCTGAATATTCATTAACATACACCAAATACTCTGATTCAAAATTTCATATGGTTGTGATCACTCGAGCCCAGGGGGCCTGCACACAGCTCTCCTGTTTTTCTCTTTTGAAAGTCTCAACATACCACTCATTGTATCTGTTTGTAATGCTACAACATAATTTACTACTTCCCATATTCCCATATTTTTTGGTCTCTAACAAAAGTTAAATGGTAGTAAATACTTTTTCACAATATATCCTTTACTATATTCCACAATCCACATGAAACTTTATGCATGAGTTCATTCAAATTCCAGCTGAAATTTTATGCATGTGTTTTAAATGCATACGATAATGGCTTCTAAAAATGCGAGCTTTTCCAAAGAGACCAAAAAGTATGGACTGACGGAGTATGAAACAAAATAAGAGGCTCAGAAATGTTAACAATTTGCTTAAAATGATATTGAAGTGGAATTTTTGATAATGTTATGGCAGTACGATTTAAATTACCCATTTGGGAAGCCTCAATAAATTCTGCTACAAGACTCAGATAGACAGGAATTTGAACAATTCCCTCGATATTGATTTTGAAAATGGAAGTTTATAGTCATGTCACTAAGATAATTGCCTTGTGTTAGTGCACATCAAACCTGACACGAGCCTTTAAAATTGCAGATTGGTTATTTTGCTTCTTTCATCCCTCCCCACCCCACCCCCCTTTCTTAACCTTCATCTGGAATTTGTATCTGTAGTGCATATTACTTGCCTATTAAGTTCATTAAAAGTAATGGTCATAATTTTGTATTGGCAGGCTCATGTGAGAGGTCATCAGGTTCGGAAAAATTATAAGGTTATCTGCTGGGCCGTTGGTGTCCTAGAGAAGGTCGTACTAAGGTGGCGCCGGAGAGGAGTTGGTCTCCGAGGATTTCGGCATGAATCAGAGTCTATTAATGACATTGAAGGTGAAGACATTGTAAAGGTGTTTCGTAAACAAAAAGTGGATGTTGCTATTGATGAAGCTGTCTCAAGGGTGCTGTCCATGGTTGAGTCTCCTGATGCACGGCAACAGTATCACCGCATGCTTGAAAAGCATCGCCAAGCTAAGGTAAGCAAAGAGTTGTATCCATATATTGATACTGAACTTGTCAAATGTACAAGTAACATATGCATGTGATAGTGGAAATGTAGGTTCATGTCACCCAGAAAAGAATGTTCACTCTTCTAATGGTGTTATTCAAATTAAATTGGATGAAGTTTCTAGGCCCAACTAAGCTTAAAATCTGGCTAAAGTGTTAGAGGTTTATCAGCTATCAATAAGAAATCTTATTTCCTCTAGTCACTTGGGAAATCTTAGGTCCATCATATGAATCAATGACACTCGTGACGAAAAAAGGTCTGGGTGGTTTTCTCAGGGGTGGTCATATCTAGAAATTTATGTTTCAGTTTTAGTGATTATTTTTCATCCTTCGGCCTGCAGCTTGGAATCATATGACACTGTTAATGGTGGAGTTACACGTCACTGTGATCTATATATTGTCTTGATAAGCAGTCTATGAGATTGCTCCTGTATCCAAGAATCGTGTTATAGGGGGCTTATCATTCGCCAAATTATGTAGGCCATATTCTGCTTTGTCCTTTGTGTTAACTGCTCATTGTGAGGGTCTTCCAAGGTTCTCTCAGAGATGGATCCTTAAATTTGAGTTTTTATATTAGCAAAACAAAAAAGAATGGACTTGCTGCAAAGGTTTCTGGTTGGGTTGGAGTGGTGTTGAGGCTATTTTTCACATAATATTGTAGTACTAAAGACCAACTAATTTTCATATTTGTAATCAACTGGAATTTAGGATGATTCCTGTAAACAAAATGTGTGTATACATAGCGTGTACTGAACTGACATCAATATTGCAGGCAGAACTTGGAGGCTCAGCAGCAGCAGCAGCAACTTCGCAAGGCAGCATATCCAATATGGAGAACGATGGGTTATACCAGTTTGATGTAGAAGAGCAACCCAAACATTCAAAGTTGTTTATTCAGTAGAATATGGTACGGTTGAGGTTTCTATAGGTTTCAGTACTGTTGTACAGTTTGTATGTTGTGGTTTCAAAACCGACAGTAATTATAAGCAACGCTACGGTTTAAGATCAATCACCTTTTCCATAAATGGAATTTATAAATGCATCTGGGAATCTTATTATTATACCTAATAAATGAGACTCGGGTGCTAAATTAGTGGTGGGGTGTGTGTGTGTTAAAGATCCAACCAACTCCCTCGCTGTGATGGAGTGGAGGCTGGAGCCAAGGGCTTGAGTCTAGTTTTTCCCTTCCGCCTACCGACATAATAATGTTCTCAGAAGTATGTATATAACAAAACAAAAGGAAAGGAAAGACATATTTTAGGAGTAGTTAAAGAGTCCTACGGCCACATAACATTGTATTATTTAAAATTTTTAATTAAAATAAATATTATATATTTTTTGAGAGTTATTAGAAAGAAAGAAAAAAAAAGGGTCACTAGACCGGTCCCTTTCCCTGTCCCCCTAGACTTTTTGGAAATTAAATTGACAGTGCGGTAGCCGCCTAGTCAAGATTGAGGAGGAGCCTTTCTCTATCTATATTTTTACCTATTAAACTAGGGCTATTACTTAATGAGTCGAATCAAAACGAACAACGAACTGCTTAAATTCGATTTGAAAGATTAAATTCATACTCAAATTCGAATTGTATTTGAAAAATTATACTCAAATTTGACTCGACTCGACTCGAATATTTATTACTCGACGAATTCGATCCGACTCAAATTAAATTATATTAAAACTACTCGCGAATTTCAAATTTAAGCTCGAATTCGAGTCTCCACATAATTACTAGTTTTATAATAAATATAATTATAAAAATTTGTTATTTTACTTAAAATAAAAAATATATATTTACTATTACACTTAACAAATATAAAATCATAATTAAAAATAAATAAAATAATAATAATAATTAATTATCATAATTTGATTTAATTTTGTATATATTATAAGAGAATGTATCGAGTATCTAATTGAATCTGTATCAATTGAGTAGTTTGAATCTTAAACGAGTCGAGTATAATTTTATACAAATTTTACTCGTATTTTAATTTAAATTATTTTTTATATTCATATTTGAATCATATTATTAACAAATAAAGTTTGATTCGTTTCTTTTTTGAGTTAAGGTCAAAGTGTTTTGTTTAGAAATTTGAACGATTGAATGGTGATATGAAATCCACAAACAAGGCGTTTCTTTTTATTCGAATATTTGAATCGTTAAGTTAGACGAAATTGAATGGACTATTGAATGAAATAAAAAATTAAAAATTTTGAATTTTTTTAAATAGATAAAATAATAAAATTTTATTATTCAGATGTTTTAAACATATTAATTATCAAATAATTTTTTTCATCCAGATTCAGCTCATTCAAATTCAGAATCATTCGATTTTTATTAAATAGCCCCTACTTGTAGAAAGTAGGTGGGAAGATATTAAAGAATTTAACTGGAAAATATTATTAATGGTAAGGAATCAAACTGAGTGAAGTGTTGAATTAATAAAATAGGAAAAGAAAAAGGTTTCATCAATTAAAAAATGTAGGGAGGAGGGGGAGAGAGAGTGCGAGGTGAGGACACGATAGGATATGTGGTTGACACGTGGCTCTTGTATTGTATGGTTAAGATTGGCGATTGAAGTGACAAAGAGTGTTGGAGCTCCGATTGTAGGTTTGTTTTTGGGTTTTGTGAGAAGAGAGAGATGGAATCATCATCATTGTCATTATCCTCCTCGTGTTCGAAGGAGAATATGGAGCTAATACAACAGGCGATACTGCAATTAATGGAAGAGGAAGAAAATACAAGGACAAGCTCGAGCTTCGTTGCAGTTAATGAAGAAGATGATTTAAAAGAAGAAGACTGCCGCCGCAGCCGCCTCCTCCTCCTCAGTCGATTGCTTTCTCAGGTTATTATTATTGATAATCTATATTCCAGTTATTCACCAATATTACTTATATACTTGAGCTTCTTGGACCAACAGTAAATAGATCCAAGTCACGCCTTCTTCTTTAACTTCAGATTTGATAAAGCGTCTTGTATTGATAGTAATGCAGTAGTAGTATATGCTTTTTACCTTGTATGGTCGTCTCCACGATTTCGATTTGGATTTGGATTTGGATTTGGATTTGGAAATCTCCGTCTTCAACTTATATGATGGTGATGGTGATGGTGATGGTGATGGTGATGGTGATGGTCTAGTAAATCATTACTTGATGCTTTCCTCTGGAGATACAAAGTATGAGTATTTCTTTGATGATAACTTTTTATGGCTAAGGAGAGCTCTCTTTTTGTTTTTTTCCCTCTGATTTTTTAAAATTCTTTTTTTTTTATTTTTATAATTATTATTATTATCATCATCCTACTTAAGCTAGAATTAATTGTCTCCATGACCAAGCCCACTGCTACATCACCAGGAGATGCCACGACTCTGTGCCTAGGCTCCAGTACAAAAATTTCCATTACATAATGCATTCCACCACAACAACCAAAAACATTAGATAAATATATCCTAGGGTCCTCCCCACTGCTGAAAAAATACATGCGTCAACTTATTTTCTCTCATTCCAGGAAACTAAATACTTATATGACCACCAGTTCTCTTATACTATCATGCTTTCCATCAATGTGAAATTCATTAGTCGTCAATGCCATTAATTCCCATCACACGACTGCCATTACTACCTGCCCCCCCCCCCCATCCCCCATCCCCATCCCCATTTCAACTGCCTATATATACACACACACACACACTTCTTAGATATCTTATCGAACTTGCTTTTGGATTAGCATATTTAATTCGCCTAAGTACCTCTGGTATGTGAAATTAACAGTTGGATACATTACGAGCCGATGAGAAAATTCAGCAGCCATCTTACGCAGTCAATGAAGTGGAGCCTACAGGTGAGAATCTGAACAAGGTGGAAGTTGGTAATTGTAGAATTGGCAATGAAGAAATAGCGCAAGAGCTCAGGAAAGGTTAAAAGGCAGAATTTTATAACTCATTGCCTTCTCACCGTCATGATAATACTTACTGTTGGATGGCAGCTATCTGAGGTGTCTCTCATTTTGATGGTTAAAAATGGTATGACCCACCCGTTTAGATCCTTGGGTAGTATTTTCAAAGGGATGCTAAAAGGCCCTAAGATGAACGTTCAGGATGGGGAAAAGATATCCTCTACAAAGGAAAAGCTTATTGCAGCCTCTTCCCTCCCAGGCCTCAAGATTCCAGAGCTTCCCTTGCCAACTTTTGATTTCAGCAATGATGAAGACTGAATTATTCTCACTCCTTTATGCTTGCTTTGTTTTCATGAACATAATTAAGTTATTTGGGAGATGCAATGTTTGGTTCAAGGAGAGCACTACACCTATATCCACTAGTTGTGCTAACGTCAAGTTTGCAGGCTGTACAGACAAAACAAGATATATTTTTTGCAATTGGAGGTAGTTTTCATAATATGGATAACATGGGGAATCAAGTGCTTATTTTGTTACTGCTATCTATGAATTGGCTTAGTTTTCAAGTCTTTTGTACTAAGACCAGCTTTGTCAAGAAACTGTAGTCTTTGTAGTTTGTATTTATTACTATAGTCCAAGATATCAATGGTTTGGCAAACCGAAGGAAACTTATATTTTCACATTTGTTTTTAATATTTTCACAGTCTTCTCTCCAGTGTTCTAAAAATCCCCATCTAGGCCCCTTTGGCGCCCCGCCTAGGTGCTAGGCTCTCCTGACATCTCACCTAGGCCTAAGACGGCAAAAAAATCTCTCTAGGAAATTAGATAGGGTCTAGGCGGAGAGTTTTTTTTTTTTTTTAATAATTACCCAAATCAGATCTTGATATAAATATTTTTTTAATGATTTATCATATTCATAATACATATTGTAGCATATCAAATCACAACAAGAAGTGAACAATATCAAATCAAAATGGATAATTTTATTATAGTTGTAATTTTTTGAACTTGTATCAACTTTAAATTATATAAATGATGATACATTTGTAATATTTAGTTTAATTCAATATAATTCTTAAATTTATGTTTCGTTTATTTTAATATTGAATTAAATTCTTGAAATTTTAAATTTTATTATTTAATAGCTATTTTGTTTATGAATAAAACTAATACGTTAAAAATGTATTTGAACTTTGAACAATTGCAATTTTATTATTTAATAGCTATCTTGTTTATGAATAAAACTAATACGTTAAAAATATATTTGAACTTTGAACAATTGCATGTTTATGTTTGAACTTTGACATTAACAGTATAGATATGTGTTTGAACTTTAAGCAAATGCCTTTATTATCTTTATTATAAGTTGTTTTGCTTTATATTATTGTTTTGTTTGGATAAATATAAGATAAAATATTAAAATTAGCTTAAAATAAAAAATCCCGCCTAGGCTCCGCCCAGGCCCCCTAGGCGCTAGGCCCCCTCCCGCCTAGCGCCTTTTAGAACATTGCTTCTCTCAAAAGTGGGTCGCACTTTCATGTGAGAGTAGACTATGCAAAAATATCAAAAAGCCGTGTTAAAATAGTGTTCCCCAAACTGAATGGTATGACTCTGAGTCTAGAAGAAAATATTTTCGTTTAACCCATATTTGGATTGTTAGGATTTTCCAATTACGATAAGTCTACACAGGCAGCCACCGATTGTGGATTGACACAAGTTTCCCAGATCAAAACTTTAAGCGTCTGAAATATCATATTCAACAGCAAAACTATGGAACCAACTGCTTTGGTCTGTGTGTTAAGACATAACAACTTAATTTACAAGGTTTACCGAGTCATATATATAGGGCAGAACTTGAGTAGAGATGAAAAGGATATGTTTACAGTCGTAGTTCCTATACAACTGGATATAAATTAGGACTTGCTGTAAATTCATTCATGATGAGGTTCTCATAAATTTAGACATCTATTTTGTCTTTTTAGTTCGGTCCAACGCTCTAAAAGAACAGACACGCCAAAAGTAAAATATGCATTATAGTCATGTGGAAAAATTATGATATAGGAATGATATAGATGTGGGAAGGAGCAAATATAGTTCAAGATTTAGCACCATAGGTGCCAACTAAAAGGAGAACTGCAGATTGACCAATCTGGAAATGTCACAAACCACAATTGGCCAACAATATGACAAATGAGTGTCCAGACAGCCTCTCCAGTCCCACCCATCTTCCCCTTTTCTTTGCCTCATCTACAATTGAAAACAGTAATCTAATAACAGGATAAAGATGACTGTGGCCAGATCTAATTTAACTTACCCTCAGCAAATGCGAATAGAGAACTAAACTAAAGTTGATAGGCAAAGTTCAAATATCATACTAATTTCATTCACGACAACTGACAAAGAAATTCCAAAGTGCATCTCTCATCAATACATCCAACACAACATCAATTCCTGAATTAAACTGACAGGACCTCATCCAAGAAAATAAGAAGTAACAAAAAAAAATAGATGGGCCGAAGCATAAGTAAACGTTAAACTCACCAGTTCAAAGTTGCAGAACTAAAGAATAAAATTGAATTCTATCACAACCATTCAAGTAACATGTATTCCTCCACTCCACTCTTCATAATCGTCCAATTCACTAGCTTCAAGCATAGTTCAACCTGAAAATGTCATTCAACACATAAAAACTCCCTTGCGGTGTAGGAATCAAATGGAACATCTGGGAACAAATTGGATGATAAAATGAAGTCCAAATTGAAGTCTATTTAGAAAAAAAAGGAGTTAAAAAGTCATATAGCCTCCCCAATCCTGGGCATTATAAATTTATACACCTGTATACATGGACATCACCACAAACCCAATACATACATACTAGAATTAGCAAGCCAGCTATAAATTCCATTTCTTTCCCTTTCATCAAGTAGAAAACCTAGTGAGCAAGAGAAGAATGAGACAACCGAGAATGAGACAACCACTGGGTAATATGTATTTTAACAGTAAATATATATGACAGCATCATGTTAGCCTATGATCAGACAAAAGCCTATTCAAAACAATATAATTTAGAATAAAAAGCCAATTCAAAACAATATAAGCTAAAAACAGTAGAGGAATTTGATATGGAAAAGTAACTGCATTGAGCAATTCAAAAATATTGCATCCAATTGAATTTTTTTTAAAAAAATAGTGATGGTAATGCAACATCAAAATCTCAAAAATGGATAGAACAAGGATAATATTCCACCACAATGCACTCAACTCAACACCACCTTTTACTCCAAACTAGTTAGTATTCCGCAGAAATGCCATATTGGAAGATTTACAAAAGGATAGTAAGAGCATGTTCATCCACAGAAGACACCAAAATCAAAATTATGCAAGTTCTGCAGAAATGTTGCAGTCCAAAAACATACAAAGTAATAAAATGTGGTCATCAATTGTCCAAAACTCAATAAAAAGCTACCTGCTTCCCAAAACTCAATTGGGAGCTACCTCAATAGCAGAATTAAATACGCAAAGCAATATTTGTAATACAAAGTCCATGCCATTTGTTCAACTGACCAGATACTAATTTATATTACAATTAAAAACTTGAGTTGTGAGAAAACAACAAAAATATGAACTACAGAACTCCATTAACTCTTTTCAAATACTTATTAAGAAAAAGACCGAGATTTTCTTTCGGGTGTCGGTAGTTTTTAAAAGGATGAAACAATGTAAGTTTCCACTTGAGTGCAGAGCATCAATCAAAATTTATTCACATCTTTCAAAAAAAAAAAAATTACTATCAATTTTTCACAACTCAATAAATCTTAAGCTCAAGTCCTAGTAACAGCAGGCAAGGACAAAGAAGGAAAACAGTTAGCAGTAGAGGTAGAACTGGTAATAACTAAGTTAAAATGGTAACAGATAATATATACAAATGAAGAATATGGCAAGAGAAAATATAGGTCTACAAAATACCATCAATGTAAAATGAATACTTTGATATCAATTCATGAATCAAACAAGATATAATTCGTGATCTGTAAACAAATAGATTAGGACACAGTTCAGAAGATATAGCTACTAAAAATGCATACACTAAGAATCTCCTTTAGTTATCCACCGATTGGTGATTTGATCTTGTCAGTCTTATTTGACTTACCACATTATAATTAATTCAGTGTCATTTTCTTCTAACTACGCAAAAATTCCATGGAAAATAAGTTATCAATCAACAGACTGTAATAATTATATGAATATTTAAAATCATCTAAAACACATCAAAACCATCATAAGCATAGGAAGTCAAGTTACATTTTCAATAGTAGAGAGTAGACTTGAGTTGCTCACGGATAGATTCATCGGCCTGATTCCTACAACACTAAACTGATTGGCTTTGCAGAACACAATCAAAAAACCTCAAGATAATAAAAATAGCATAGATAGCAACACAGCTAAAAAAACAAATGAAATTAATCAGATGAATTATTAGCGGATCGATCAGTGAGTAGGAACCCAAATGCTCTGTTTGTGAGTTTTAAAATGGATGAAAAATTTAAGTTTTTTTTTTTTCATTCTTATGTTTTAGAGTATTTTAATAAACGGAAAATAAAATAAATTAATAGAAAATTTGATCATTTTTTTTATCAAAGTTTTCCGTCTAAAATTGGTCTGATTTGGATTAAAATAAATAATATTTTTATAATTCTCATATTATCCTCAATTTTTAATATAACAAAATTTTAATTACAACTCATATTCTCAATTTTAAATTTTCTATTCTTTTTTATTAAAAACTTAGAAATAACTTAAAAACTTCAAGTTTTCTATTCTGTTCAAATTTAAATTTTTTATTTTTTTTTCTATTCAAAACTCAGAAACAGAGTGCAACTATACATACAAAAGATGAATCAGAATAGAAGTTAGTAGGAGGAGGAGGACATGAATAGAAATAAATTGTGGTTAGTTAAAAATTTAAAGATAAAATTGGTATTATGAAAATATTAATTACTAAACCAAGTTTTATTTTCTCTCCCACCCATATTTTTACAACTTTTTTATTTCACTCATAAAAAACAAAAACGGATTTGAATTTGAATTATTTATATTTAGAACTCGACTCCACCACATTTTATTTTTTCCAACTTTCCTTTTATTTCTCTCCTATTCTCTCAACTCCCAGATTCCATGGTTTGTGAGTTGCTATTGAACCCTGAATATAAATGTGAGCCCAGCCCATTATTTCTATTAAACTCAGCCCATCAACCGACTAGATACCATATAGTATAATACACTGGTAGGCTACACATCTATCAATCTATCTATGTTACTAATGAAGCTGGTTAGGATGAAATTATTTTTTTAATAAGTTGGTTAACTGATCAATAGAATACTAACACACATAATTTTATTACGTGTCATATTTTATTGATCAATTGATCAACTTACCACAAAATAAACTTCATACTAACAACTTCCCTTACTAATACAGAATAATAGGAGTAGTTTGTATGTATAATTTTATATTTTTTGAAAAAGAAATAGGAGTAATAAATAAATACGGAGTAAGTAGTAGTAGCTTGTAGAACTTTGGCATGCCATAAGTACGGAGATACTAGTACTTGATAACCATTGAAGCCAGCCAGCCAGCCTACCTGTAAACTCACATGGATAGGATAACTCACTACACAAAAAGGCAGAGTTAATATTATTAACCATAGGTCGGTCAGTTTTCTAACCTAAGCAAGAAAGACAAGGGTTTTGATATTTTCAAAGGTTCAAAACAGAAAGAATGGTTCTGAAGACGGGAATGCCCATGCTGTTCCCATTTCCGTTGCCATTTCTCTTTCTCGTGTGAGGTTTTCACACCAAGTCCAATTCTCGGGATTTTTCTCTTAGGATTTGTGCTACGAAAATAGGGGTGGGTGGGTGGGGTAAAATCAATCACAAATACAAATTTTAGCTACGAAGGTCTGACTACCCGATTCAAATTCTCAGAGCCGGAGGAGCTTTTTCTTATTTGGTAACCATCTCTTCTTAATTTTATGAATCACACTACACGTGTTCCTGCTGTGTACTCATAACTGGTTCCCAGATTTTGTATCTGGGTGATAAATCAGGGATTTAATTTACTTATTTGAGCACCCTGAATTCAATAACCCAATTGGTTATGTTGTTTGATTCAAAGATCATTGCCTTGCTTTTAGTTTTATACTCTTAACATTTATATTCATTTAGCGACTTCTACTCGCATGTACTTGTTTGCTTAATGATGGAACATAGTCTAAAAGTTAGGGTTTTGTTACCGCATCGAAAATGGGTCTGTCTGTTGTTGCTGCCTTTTGATTTACATTTTACTTGGACATTCTTTTCAACACTATCTATGTGTTTCCCAATTGTAGACGGAAATAACGAAATTGCTTTGATTTTTGGCTTGATTTTCATGTGTGTTTATCAAGTTATTCCCATTGGGCAATTTTTTTTTTATTTTTTTTTTCCCAGAAATGAAATAATGTTTCTCAAGTGTTGTGGTCTATCATGATGGTCAGGTTATACTTTTTTCAGGAAGCTGAGAAGATGTAGAATAAAATAGCAGAGGTGATTTATAATTGTTACTTCTTTGATATTATGGGATTCTGAGCAGAACTGGTGACAAAGTTAATCTTTATAAATGGAGTGCAATAAGGACGAAGCCGCAAGGGCTAAAGAAATCGCTGAGAAGAAGTTTTTGTCAAAGGACATTGCAGGGGCCAAAAAATTTGCAATGAAGGCTCAGAATTTATATCCTGAGCTTGAGGGTATTTCCCACATGTTGGCAACGCTTAATGTTTATGTTTCTGCAGAGAACAAAATTAATGGGGAAGCGGATTGGTATGGGATACTTGGTGTGAGTCCAGTAGCTGATGAAGACACCGTGAGGAAGCAGTACAGGAAGCTGGCTCTCATGCTTCATCCTGATAAAAACAAGGCAAAAGGGGCTGATGGGGCATTTAATCTTATCTTGCAAGCTTGGAATCTCTTGTCTGATAAGACCAAGAGATCAATATACGACCAAAAGAGGAAAGCCAAAGGATTCCAGCAGAACGTTCAGCCTCCAAGTGGGGGTTCTCCGACAACACCAGGGCAAAATGGTTTTTACAATTTTACGAAAAGTGCAACCTCAAACATGAAAGCTCCAAAGGATAATTGTAATTCTGTTCCTACCTCTTCTCATAAGCAGAAACCAGCCACTGCTCCTGCTTCTTCTCATAAAGAGAAACCACCAACTGTTCCTCCATCTCATAAACATAAACCGAGTACAATTCCTGCTTCATCTTATAAGCAAAAACCACCTATTGTTCCTGTTACATCTCACAAACGGAGGCGGTTTCCTACTGGTCCTGATCCATCTCAAAAACCGAAACAAACTACCTTCTGGACTGCATGCGATCGATGCAAGATGCAGTATGAGTATCCTAGAATGTACGTCAATCGTAATCTGCTCTGCCCTAATTGCCATGAGCCCTTTTTTTCATTTGAAACCCCCCCACCACCTGCAAAGCGAGAAAGCTCAGCTCGTCACAGGGTGAGCAAGAACAATCCTAGTGCAGGGAAAAAAAATTCAGCCAGTCCAAATGTGGGATCAGGGGGGTTGGGAGATTCCAATTCGTCTAGGCATGCTAACTTCCAGTGGGCTCCATTCTCTAAAACAGCTGGTGCTGCGACTGCTGCCCAAGCTGCATGCATGGTTCAGCAGGCATATGAGAAAGTGAAGAGAGAGCGTGAAGAAGTGCAGGCAGCCACCAAAAGAGATGAGGCCTGGCCAACAAAGAATCATGCCTATGATAAGGTGGGTGATGTTTCATCATCTGGGAGCTCTGCAAAGAGAAAAAGAGACATGGAAGATCTGGGTGCTGGTGGGGACACTGTGTATGTAAATAGCATGGGGAATGGAGCTGGCAACTTATCTGAACTTAGGCAGTTAAATTTCAAACAACTAAAGGTTACTAAAACCATTAGGCCCTTCAGTGCCAGGGAAGTCTGCGATGTCAGAATTCAGCAAGTTTTAACAGAGAAGGCCAGGATAGAAATTCGCAATAAACTAAATGAATGGAACTTAGGTACCATGGCCAAATCTGCAGTTGAAGAGAGAGAAAAATTCTATGAGAAAGCTGAGGAGAAAGAGAAAGAAAAAGACTATCCCATGGTAAATGGTGCCATAAGGCATGAAAGTATTTCTAGCGAACCATTTGGTGCAAGGAACAAAAACCCTGCAAATAAGTTTACTCCCAGCACTTTAGGTGGCAATTATGATAGGATGCCAATGTCAATGGAAGTTCCAGATTCAGAGTTTCATGATTTTGACAAGGATCGAACTGAAAAATGTTTTGGAGAAAATCAGGTTTGGGCTGCATACGACAATGATGATGGAATGCCACGGTATTATGCCATGATTCATTATGTGATCTGTTTAAATCCATTCAAGATCCGTATAAGTTGGCTTGGTTCCAGAACCAACAGTGATCTGGGTTCACTAAACTGGATTGGTTCTGGTTTCTCAAAAACATGCGGTAACTTCAGACTTGGCAAACAGGAAATCAATGACTCCGTTAACTCCTTTTCTCACAAGGTTAGGTGGACAGAAGGGTCACTGGGAGGTGTTCAAATACATCCCAGGCAGGGAGATGTTTGGTCTCTTTACAGGTATTGGTCCCCCGAATGGAATGAGCTGACAGCGGATGAAGTGATACACCAGTATGACATTGTGGAAGTTCTTGAAGATTATGATGAGGAACAAGGTGTTACTGTGACCCCTTTAGTTAAAGTCGCTGGATTTAAGACGGTGTTTCACAGGCATTTGGACCCCAGGGAAGTACAGAGGATCCCTAGAGAAGAAATATATCGGTTTTCTCATTATATCCCATCTTACTTGATTACAGGTCAAGAAGCTCCAAATGCTCCCGGGGGCTGTCGCGAGCTAGATCCTGCAGCTACTCCTTCTGAACTTGTTTGTGTGATTGCTGATGTCAAGGATAGTGAAATCATGGAAATGTAATAATAGTTGATAATGTTGGTAAGTACAATAGCAGTGAGGAGATGGAAGAAGAGGATTCCAGACGACAGTAAAGTGGCAGAAGAGAGAAATGGGAGAACAAGGAAGAAAAATGTTTTGAAGAAATACCTAATTTACTTTGATATGAATATTATTATTCATAGACTTGAGAACTCATTCAGTCTTTGATTTCCTTTTCTGCATAATGTTTTAGGTGGAAGTAGTGGGGAAGTCCCCTCCTCAAATCATCATTATAACCTAAAATTGTTTTCAACTAGGAGTTGCATATTGTTGAGAGTTGGATGATCATAATGGCATTATTCCTTGCTCCAGACCAGAGGGTTTTCTAGAGGAGGACAATGAAGGTGAGGGATGATACGTATTTCAAGTGTCAATTTCCAATCACTCTCTAGTCTCTTTCTGGAGAAATGTTCAGTATTGAGTTGTCGATACTCTCACTTCTTCTGATAATTTCTCGCTACAACAAGACGTTGTCACGTCCCATGTGGTTCTGATCAGACCTCATATAATAATAAAACTGTTTGACTATGAAATCAATTTCAGTTTGTTCTCTCTCTCTCCTAGTAAATGCGTATTCTTTCATAGCTGTTTGCTAAAAGTGGGGATCTCTGTCTTTGTAACTTTTGATTAAGATTTAAGATGCATATCCTATCCTAACCAAATTTTGTTCAATATTTGATAAACATGTACCTTTCAATATTTGATAAAACATCCCTACCCCACCCCACCCCCACACCCATACCCCAATCAAAAAAATAATATTTACATATACCCCCCACCCTGCCTACGCCCACACCCCCATCCCCATCCCCACCCCCCCCCCCTCCCCCATCAAAAAATAATATTTTTATGTTAGATTAGGGACATGCGAGTTCTGAAAATTATTTCTCAATATCCATTGTATGTTATTAATTTCCAGAAATTCGCCGTGTATGTACAATTCCAAATTTGTAGAACAAGTATTAAAATTTGGCGATTTACGAAAACTTCTACTTGAAATAAACCACCTCTAATAATCTTTACCAAAATAGAGAAGGTGGACACCATAAACCATATCATTTAAGTACTAACTTGGATTGAATTGCTAGTATACTAGACTACACAACTACTGCACACCAAAATAATAGAAATGACTTCCTGACTAGCAATTAGTCAACCCCCCACCCCTCCCCTCCCACACTAAAAAAAAAAATATATTTAGTGATTATATATATTTCGAACCTCCCAAAAAAAAATTTAATATTCAGTGATTATATATATATTTCTATCCAAAAAAAAATCAGTTATTATGTATACACTCACCCAAAAAAATAAATTAAGTGATTAATTAATTATGTATACAACCCCCACCTCTCCACCCCGACCCCAAAAAATAAAATAAAATGCTTAGTGATTATGTATACACGATATATCTAATAATAATTTATTTAATTAGATCATAATAGAGGTAAATTTAAAAATTAAAATATGGGTTGAAATATATTTAAACCATAACTACATGATTACAATCCACACAACCCATATTAAAAATAATTAATATAATTTTAATTTTTAAATAATATCATAATCATATTTTATAAACTAAAACCAACCCATAACCATAACCAGTACTACTTACTTGTAGTAATAATTGATCTTCCTCCGTCCGTCGGATCCGGATCCTCTACGAGGATTTCTCTGTGAGAATCTTGTGAGAATTTTGTTGTGGGATTGACAACACATTAAAAAGGAGATTCAATGGCTCATAACTCTCTTTTTTTATCTGTGTATCAAAACGACGTCGTATTTAAAATAATAACATTTAAAAAGAATACATTTAAAATAGTATTTGAGTTGTGATGGTGATTATTTCCGTTGAGCAGTGGATTAAGAGAGATAAAGTAAAACGATTATTAATAATAAAAAAAAATATAAAGGAATATGTAAATAATAAAGGTCTAGAATAAACCCTTTTTATGGAACAGATAAATACAAATAATAATAAATAATAATATAAATAAACAAACAAACAAAAACAATAATAAACGAAAAAATAACTAAAGCCACATTGAAAATATTAACAATAATTATAACTGATATGTTTATTCATTTTTTTGAGCCAAGTTTGTAGTTATTCTAATATTAATAACAAGCTAAGTTATTAAATATAAAAAAAATTATCTACAAAATAATTAAAAATTTTAAAATAATTATATGTAAAAATAAACGGCGTTTAGTGGCTTATAATTTTTTATCAACTTGTAAAAAAAATATTAATATCAAAACGATATCGTTTGATACAATCCTCACAGAGAAATCATACAGGAACCTGATCCCCGTCCGTCCGTCCGTCCGTCTAATTTATGTCCGTATTGGAAAAAAAAATTAACAGAATCCCACTGGAACTGGACTAGTAAACAAGCCTACGTACGTGCAAGCGAATCAATACGTGACGCGTATCCGGCAATACGTGTTCAGTCCAATCGCGAACCTGCCCTGGACTCCGTCAAAATTCCTATCTCACCCTCGCTCCCTCCCTCCCTCCGTGATACATACAATACATTACATTACATTACATTACATGCGCCCATGTCTGTTTTTCTAAAAATAGTACTAGTATTTTTGTTGAAAACCGGCTGATAAAGAAATTCAATCAGCTGGTAAATCAAAATCTCTACGGCGATTCTATCCTCTGTTCTGTTCTGTTTAAGGCTACCCTCCCCCAGAAGCCAACCATGGTAATTAAATCATTCCATTCTTTTCTTAATTAATTTCTAAATTCTAATTTTGCTTCTATTTCGTAATTGGTATTCGAAACAAATTAATGGCACGATTAATATTTACATTGCATAGGTGAACTATTTCAGTGTTAGTTTTTGTGATGATTACTTGACTAATGCTTATATTTGTATATTATGAGATCATTTTTATGATTATATATAAACCTCCCTGTCTTTTGTTTTTTTAATGTCTTCTTTTCTTGAATTAAGATCGGTTTTCAACATTTTTATTTATTTGTTTATTTGACCTAGCTATTTGATGATTATGTATTTTTTGACATTTCTGATTATAACCTCAATACTGCTGATCTTAGAATTAAATAAATTATTATATGGTTTCGTATGGAGTCATATATTTGAAAAACTTTATATTTCTCTAATGATATTATTTCCAAAAATATGATATTATTTATTTATGAATTTATTCTCAAATAGTACTCCCTCCCTCCATCACAGTATAGATATCATCCTACATTTAAGAAAATAGTAATGAGAAAGCTGTCTATAGAAAATTACTGACATTGGACCCCATTCTATATTAAAACAAGGGTATGATGGCAACGTGATACTGTGATTTATAACAGATACATTTAATTTTACACAAAAAAGAATTTTCTACCAAATGAAAACTGCTCATTTTGTTTGACTAAAATGTGAAAACAGCTCAGAAGGTTTATACTCATCATAAATCATAACTATCATTGTGTAAATTAAAATATGATTTTCGGTAATACCTTCCTGACCTGCTTGTTTTTCTCTCAAGGTAATATTGATTATTGAACATCTTAGATTGATTGTGTTTTCTTGGGGTCCCACTAATTGAGGTACTAAATTTGTCTACAATGAAAACAGAAAAAAATTTGGAAGGAAATTTTTTTATCTTAAAACAGAAAAAGAATACAAGGTTAATTTGAGAACTAGCCCCCCTGACTAAGGTTCTGGTTGTAATTTGGAGTTGGGTTTTTCAAGTTAATTGAGCCAGGATACATGTTTAAATCTTTTAAGCTCTCAGTCCATCTGCATAGTCTACCAGTCCATACAATTATATGAGTTGGTTGGTTGATTTTTTTTTCTTCTGTACTTAACTCCAAAACTTTCCCCACATGATTTGTATAAACTTGTCTGGAATTTCTGTTTCATTTATTTGTTTTCAGACAACATCAAGACGGCTTGCTGATAGGAAGGTTGAGAGGTTTCAAAAAAACATTACTAAGAGAGGAGTCGTGCCTGAAACGGCTTCAAAGAAAGGGAATAACTATCCTGTTGGTCCCATTTTGATTGGCTTTTTTGTGTTTGTGGTCATCGGCTCATGTAAGATAACCTCAGTTTTTACATAAACTTCAATTCTCTTTTAATTGTTATCTAGTTGATGTTCGTTTGGTAGCGTTATCTTTGCTTCACGTTTTTCTACATCTTTTCTGCTATGAAATTTTATTGCTATCAATGTTAAGAGATGTTTGTTGGCTCATTAGATAATTATAATAGCCTAATTAGGGTTAGTCAAGATATTTTAGTTTAGTTTTATGTCGGCTACATATATAAACTAATTATTAAACATCAAGGTTTCAAACTTTCTTACTTCTGTCTGTCTATAATGTTTCCATCTGTTTTTAACCTGTTCAAACAAAAGATTATTGTGGTAAAAAGTTTTTCTGATGGAATTGTTTTCTTTTCTTTGTTTATGCTCCAGCTTTGTTCCAGATAATCAGGACAGCGACAAGCGGGGGGAGGGGTTAAACATACAATTATCATGTGATACATAATGTTGTTGATGGCACTCCTTGTCAAGTGTTTGCCTAAAGTTATAGACCAAATGTAGAAATGCAAGAGTATGTTTACTAGATCAATGTGTACTACTACTGTTGAAAAGAACTCAGAAACTTCAAAATAAAGTTAACCCAGTTCCTATATACGTATACATCTTTTACATGGTGTTCTTGTTTTGCTTACAAAACATGCACATGGTGTTCCAACCTGTTTTTTAGTCATATATATACATGGTGTATTATCCTTAATTTCTCCCATAGTTGTTAAGTCAGACAATTGAACATTTGAAACTTTAATACAAAAGAGAATAAATATGTCCCCCCTTGATCTTGCTCATGTTTGCTTTCAAAATATTTACTATCCATACCATACCCGAAAAAGGGAGGATTTCTTGGCACTTGCTGTTCTTGGAATTTAATCTGGCAAACGTTTGAAGCAGTAGGTTTTGCTTTCATCTTCATTGAGGGTGAAATAACAAAGGGAGGGAGGGAGGGATCAAAAATTCAATTTTGGCTTAATAAGAGAAGATTAAAAGTCATCAAGACCCAAAAAATATTTGATCCCCTTTACAATGACTAGATAAACGGGTGTCCGCATATGAAATCAAAAGGTAAAGGCTAATTGAACGGGTGGGTGTCACTGTCATCATATGAAATCAAAGTAATGAAGAATTTTCTGCAACACATGAAAACGCACAGATAGGGTACAATAATTTTCAAATTATTTGCCTGTGTTGGCAAATCAAAAAACAACCATAAAAAGATGTTAATTCCTATAAAATTACTTGTACCAGTTATTTTCACATTGAATAAGCTTCTTTTGCATAAAAGAAAAAAAGAAGAAAAGAAAAAAAGTCTCAACACATGTAAACATCTAGATGTTTATACAGAAATAGAAAGAAAATGATCATGTGATCCCATTAGATCATTTCTCTTTATCATCGCGAAAGAGAATCCAATGGTAGATACTTTGGTGGCAAAAGCATGCTGCCAATGGGGGATCAGTCTCGTGTCAAAGTGACCCTCACCCCCATTAGGACAGTGCTTCCAAAAATCTGGAACTTGGCAAAATCAGGCCAAAGCTGTAAGGCACGGATGAAATGCTGTGCCGCATGCGATCCACTGCCGTTTCCTTCCATGAGGCAGCATGCAACTAGGAACCTTCAGCCATTCCCTCATCAATACATCATACGTAACTAGACGATTCATTTGTCTTGACCTAAGTGACAACATGAGCAAACCATTGTTGCCCAAGCAAGTCATCCGAACGTGCTTCCCGTAAAACTCCAAGCACCATAAATTTGGCATTCTGTCAACCTCCTTCCACAAGAGAGTCATCTTCTGCAGCTCCCATATGCAGACGCATGTGGCAGCATTCTTGGTCAGCAACCCCACAAGCATGATTCTGCCCTTACATTCTGCAAGGGTATGGTCACTCAGATGAAGAGGAGTTGGTACTATTAACTGCTTCCAAACTCCTGTCACCATATTATAGCACACAATCCCATCAGGGTCTGAACACATGAAGTAAAGTACACCGTCAATGCACACCGCCTGTGACCTGAAGTTCAACGATAGTGGCAGCTTAATACTTGAGGGCATGCTTCCTGGACGGGTCCAAGAGTTTCTCATGGAATCGTAAACTTCATATTCTCCATCACAACCAACCCAAAGGATTTTATAGCCACCACTACTTGATTTCTCATTCAGAGTCATCCCAACAGAGACACGAGACCATACCTTAACTGATCTAGGTGGCAACTCTTTAAAAGACCTCGTAAGAGGGTTGCATACATAGAAGCTTCTATGTCCAATATCAAGAAAACAGACGAGACCACCAGCTGAAGCCACTGGCAAGACAGTTGACTTTGTTGGCAAAGCAGGAACAGTAGGATGGTGCCATTTCTTCAAGGTAGGGTCATACATAGCTCCAGTATTCACATTTTCATGAGTAATGGTATAAAACCAAGGTTGGACTTGTGTTACTTGAGCACACTGCCAGGAGAAACTTTGAGAAGTCAGCAATGAATCCCACTTCCGACAAACAGATCGGAAGCCAAAAAATGTGGCAACAGGAAGTCTTGCAATGACTGCTTCAAAAAGATCTTCTGGAAAATCTTTCCAGATCTGCTGTTCCATAACCTCAGTTGGATTACTAGTTCCAATCAATTTTGCCCGATTCCTATCCCTTCGAGCTTTCTTTGTCAAAGGCGGCTTGCCAGGTTCCAACATCTTGAAATTTCCAGGTTTTTTTCCATTCCCCATCATGAGACTGCAGCAATCATCTTCTGGACAGCTACCATCAAGATTCATAAAACACCATCTGCCAAAAATGCATGACCATTCAGATATTCCCTTCTCAAAGCTACTTAAGCCTCCAAAACCATAACCATGAGACAATGAGGTAGCTCTATTATAAAGAAAATGGTAATGAGACTAGTAACCAAAATAACAAAGCAGGGACGGATGCACTTGAAGGCAAGGGCGGTCATTTGACCACCCCTTTATTTTTTAGAAATTTTGTTATTATAGGAATCTAGGGGATTATTTGTAAAAAATAAATTTGTACCCTCTAATAATTTTTTTAAAAATTTCATATTTACAACTTAAACCAAGACCAACAAATTATATTTCTTACATAAGTTATGTTTACTTTATCTATTGAATGTTAGATTTTATCATTTCAAAAGCCACTTTGGAGATTTTTTAGGTCACTAACCTTATTTTTTGGTTCGTGTTTGATAATTTAGTTGTGGTCCTTGTAAGTTTGAGTTTGTTTTTTCATTAAATTCTATAGTTAACATTTTAAATTATTATTTTATAATAATAAAAATATTGCCCACACTTGATTAAATTTATGGATCCGTCATTGTAACAAAGTAATGTTTCGAAAGTTTTCACAGGTGACATGTTGACAAACAGAATACAGAAGTGCACATATATTATAAAGGCTTCTTAAAAAATTTCGTCACTAAAAAAGAGCCAAATTGTCAAACATAATCTAAGGATTACAATCCTTCGGTAATAGTTGAAGCTAAGATGCTAACTACACTGGTTACATAATCATAGTTATCAAGATTGGACCGGACTATTTAACTGGTTGAACTGCTGACCAGACCCTAAGGCAGTCCAATTCTGCAATTGAATCTGATATCCATCTGAACCAGATTAAAACCCAGAATGATCCAGTTGAACTAATACAAACCAGAAAAGTACCAGCTAATTAAACAGCTGCAATAAGGTGCTGATTTATCGTTAATTCACTCTTAAGAATTGAACTCAGGTGTTCCCGTATGGAACTTGAACCCTTTGCCACTACACACAATGTCGACAGATTGTTTCCCGTTTTGTAATATATATATATATATATATATATATATATATATAGAGAGAGAGAGAGAGAGAGAGAGAAAGAGAGAGAACATTATTTATCAAATTTTTTAATACTTGTCTTCAAGTAATTGAACCAGTGAACCATGAACCAATCCCTTGACCGGTTTAATGACCAGTCTGGTTCTGGAAAAACAAAAATAATGTGACACTAGCACAAGGTATGATAAGACAAAGCGCATTCAGGACTAAGATATTGAATGGAATCTGTTTGGCTTCTACAGCCACAACAGTTCATCACCTCATTAGGGCTTTAAAAAGAAGAAGAAAAAGATGAATTCATTAACTTGTTATCTAACATAATCACAAAAGACAAAGAAGGCAAGACCAAGCCAGATGAAAAGATCAGAGCATTGTGTCGGTCAGAAAAGGGCTGAATTAAAATTATAGTGCCAACAAAACTCCATACACATAGGCTGCAAGTTCTGACATAACTTGGTCAATATTAAGTCATCCGCACAATGTCAGGATTGACTAGGATTTGTAAGTTTTACGTAAATACATAATAACCAAACTAGCCAAGAACCGGCAAAAACTTGTATAAAAATTAATCAAACTCTTTTCTCCATCCTCTATGCCACTCCTGTTCTCTACTTCCTTGTTATCTTCTCTTTCAGCCTTCCCAAATGTGTATAATAATATAAAGTGTAAACAGAATGGCTAGTGGTGGATACCTTTAGTAAATCGCAAAATTTTGGCAAGTCTAATTTGTAGAACCTATTAATTCGAAAATGACAAAACTGAGACACCTTTGTGCATACAATTGATATTGTGGAAATTCTGTTAGTGTAAATTCACTGAATATTGAGAGTGGCCACGTTACGAATGAGATGAAACTTATACAGATTCAGAAATTGAGCAAGACAGAAGACAATAATACGTGTTAATTGCAAAGCTTTGTGTAATGGTCTAGCAAGAAATACATGTTTTCTTGTTCTTTCATCCACCCCCCACCCCTTTTCCTTTTCCTTTTCCTACAAGGCCCCTCACTGAATTTATACTTTCAATACTTCTGTCATGTGAGGCAATTAAAATGGAATTCATATTTTATTTTCTTGTATTAGTTATGCACGTGTCATACGCTGGTATTGGGTACATGTCATGTGGAGTCATTTCTGTTACGAACTTGGTTATAGAGTGAGAGAGTGATTATGTGTACTGCAATTGCTGCTTATGCAAATGAATGAAGGAATCTACTTCTTATTTTTCTCATCTTTTCTCACCTGTATTTCCTCTCTTTACTTTCTATTTAATCTATGGCAAGTTCAGATTTGTTGTGTTATCTTCATCTAGGAGAGTACCACATGAGTACTCCAGCTCCAATCAATTACTACGATGATGCTATGAGATTTTGGTGGCCAGAACGTGACAAAGTGGTATCGAAGCAGCCGTTCCTCAAGAACTTCTTCCTAACGTGGAAAGGGAATATGATCCATCAATGATAATTTCTACACCTCACTCTTCTATTGAACACTCCCACATCCAAAATACTTGTTCTCTATCCACTTATTTACCACCAACTTTTTCTCCCACGGCGACATCACCAATTCCAATCTCGATTATATATGGCCCCGCATCTAATTACTTTGTTTCACCTGGAAATCAGACAAACACTACACCTTTCATCTTCAATTCACCTCACCAAGTTGTTCCTACTTCAATTTCTTACACTACACCTGAAACCCCCTTTGTTTCTTCATCACATGTAACGCAATTACCATCTTCTACCTTTCACACAGCTACACTAACAACACAACAGCCCCCTAACCCCATTTTCTCATACCAACTATCGGACAACAATGAGCCTACAATGTTTGATGAAAGGCTTGAAAGAATTACTTCAACTCGGAAGGTACTAGTTATGAACTATAGCCATGATGAAGATTGCATATATTGTGAAGACTCCTCTACTCAACAACAATCTATCACACCTGCCTTCATCAATTCACAATTTCAAATCCCAAATCACCATTCCCAATTATCTATTTCACCATCTCAATTTCCTACTTCATTCACAAACCAATTACCTCAGTTACCTGAACTTAAATCGTCCTCCATGGTCACCGTTGATACTAAGGCACAAAATATAGCTACGGCTGATGTTAGTGGAACCTTAGTAGTTGGAAAGCAAAATTTAGAGGTTGAGGTATATGGAGAAGCTGAAGCTGTTAGGGATACAAGAAGGAGAAGTGAAGGCAACTTCAAAATATGAGAATGTTGATAAAGAAGGTATAGGTGTAGAAAGTGTAATATGTGACAATAGAAAAAATGGGGGGGGTATTTGGAAGTGTAAAGTCTGATGGAGATTTGGAGGTAGCTAGAAAAGGTTTAACTGAATCAAAATCTGAGGTTCCAACATGCAATGTTGTTGAAGTATTTTCATTGGACATTGAGAATCCAATTGGAGAAGTAAAAGTGAAAACCATGAAAGAAGTTAACTCTAAAGTTGGGCATCTTAGTGATTCATTCTTTTCTATGGATTCTCACGTGGAGGATGTAATTGGGCAGTATATTCTATTGTCACTTGTACAAACTGGCATTAAGGGTTGTCCTTTCAAAATCAATTTTGATACTGCTGAGAAACTACCTACAATGGAGGCCAAGTACAAGGGTGGAGGTACCTGTAATGTCTCTCCTTTCACAATTGAAGATGGTGTCTCTCCTCCAAACATCTTCAACAATAGAGAAGGCTTAAAACTTGTTATGGAGGCAATTGGCAGAACACGTTATAATGAGAGAATAAAGATTGCAATTGATGTTGTTGCTACTGATTTTGGCATAAACTACCCAACTGTGTTAATAGCAGATCCATTTGACAGGGAGGACGGGGAACATGTCAAGTATTTTTCTGGTCTTGGAGTTTGTCAAGTTATGGGTGATGACTTGTTGATGTCAAATCCAAAACGTATTAAAATAGCTATTAAGGAGGCTGCTTGCAATGCTTTACTTCTCAAGGTCAGTCAAATTGGGATTGCTACAGAGTTTGTTGAAGTAGGTGAGTTGATAGACCAATATCCTGTTCATAGCAAAATGGAGTCAAATGAGGCAGTTTACTTAAATACTTTAATTTCGGGGTATGCTCAAAACAGGTATGACAAGGAGGTAATCAAATTATTATTTTGTTGTATGGTTGAGGAAGACTTTAGGTGGAATGAGCACACCAGTGCTGGTGTGGGTGTTTATGGCCTCAATATTATTCTAGATATTGTCAATTTAGTGGTATTCACTAGTTTGGATGTCGTGGTCTGTGCTGCTAGACTTATCGTTAAGGGCTTCCTTACATCGATCATTCTCATTCCTTCTGTTGTTGGCTTATATTTGACTCTTTTGTGTACAAAAAAGAGTCTAACATCATATTTTGACTTTGTTATCATCAGAAGATTAATGGTCACATTGTTTATGTTGCATAATTTTGGGGATTTTAATATAACATTAGCATGCATGACCTTGAAATCCTTTTGTAAATTCATAGTTGACACTGTTATCCTAGCTATAGTTGTTCCTGTTTTAGCTCACCTTCCATCCCAACTTCATTTCTTGGCCGAATCTAGTTTAATTTGCCATGTCTTGCTGTTTTGCTACATTGAGAACCATTTTTATAACCAGTCAAACGTATACAACTACGGCTTGGAGGAGGACGTGATTCATCCAAGTTTTATGGGTGTAATGACCACTTTAATGGGTGTGGCTCTAGTGCGGAGGCTTTATGGGGGTAACCCAATCAAACAAAAATTCGTTTGGAATTTTACTTGCTTGTATTCTTCAAAGATGGCCATGTTGATCATGTCGTCCATATCTTCCTTATGGGAATCAACAGTTCTTTCATTGACTATTTTTCCTCCAATGTTTCTATATAAGGATAGGTCAAGAACAACTTCAAAGATGAAACATTGGCAAATTTATACACATGTTGGTGTTGTCACTTTGTCAATCTGGTTTTACCCTGAAACAAACTTTGAAGTTCTCCAATGGTGTAATGGTATACCTCCACATGATGGGTTATTATTGGGCTTCCATAATATTCTCGAAGGATTGACTTGTATACCAATAGTTGCTAAAAGATGCTCGGTGCAGCTGGTACTAACAAGTCCTCTTTTCGTATTTATACAGCTACTAATTCTATTCTTATGGATATACTATTCTATGGTAATCAAAGATGCTCGACAATCGGCCAAGGACATTTCCAATTATAGGTTCATGGCATCAAAACATAAGTGGTTATTATGTTTGTTGGTTTCTGTATTCCACTTCACTATAGCAATAATTTCATCCACCATTCCCATCAAGTACATTGAATATGATGCCTCAATGTGGAAAATAGAGAAAAAGAGTATCGAAACATTAAAAGTGACTAGCTTTTGTGATACATTTAGAAGAACTCTAATTGAAGTCATTGATACTTTGAGTGCTACGAAGGCAGTTGTTAAAAAAAGGATTGGTCTTCATTATGATTCAGAGGAGCTTGAACAGCTGCAGATTGTCAACTTTGATCTAAAGATGGGTGTTCAAATTATCCAGAATGCTTTTAAGGCATATGTGCATGCCATTGCGTCTAATGCTAGAGTATATAGAGCTAATGTGCTTAGCAAGCTGTTGAAGCAGGGTGAACTTAATCTTGGTTATGGTACAACACCCTTGGTGTTTGATCCTGGGGGAGTTTGGAAGTTTTGCAGATTTTTGCTAACCATGGATGACAGCACTATGTGTTGTATGAGAACATCAAAGCTCACATCAAAATTAGGCAACAGGGATAGACTTCAAGAAGTAATCCTTGAGGACAAGGATAGTTTGAAGGGGGAGGGAGTGTCATGTGAGGCAATTAAAATGGAATTCATATTTTATTTTCTTGTATTAGTTATGCACGTGTCATACGCTGGTATTGGGCACATGTCATGTGGAGTCATTTCTGTTACGAACTTGGTTAGAGTGAGAGAGTGATTATGCCTTATATATAGAGGCTATGTACTGCAATTGCTGCTTATGCAAATGAATGAAGGAATCTACTTCTTATTTTTCTCATCTTTTCTCACCTTTATTTCCTCTCTTTACTTTCTGTTTAATCTATGGCAAGTTCAGATTTGTTGTGTTATCTTCATCTAGGAGAGTACCACATGAGTGCTCCAGCTCCAATCAATTACTACGATGATGCTATGAGATTTTGGTGGCCAGAACGTGACAACTTCATATAGGTAAAATTCCTTCCCCTAGCAGGATCATCCTTACCTAACTTAGAAAGGGCTAAAGGAGCTTGAAGAGGATTGTGAAGATATTTCACAGATTGCATATGTTGTGGAAAATCATGAATATAAAAATTAAAAGATAATTACTTGCAAATGTTAAAATTACTTGCACGATCAAAGCATAAAGATAATTAAAAGAGTAATCAGCGAAAAATATAAAAAGAAGGGAAAGTGAAATTAACTATAATCGAAAACCTATGAAGATGAAAACAAGAGATGTTTGGCAATTGAAACAAGAACAGTAGCAGAATTGGGGGAGAAAAAAACCTGTTTTGCGGTAGTTGGAGTAGTGGTGGCGTGTTGGGGTGAAATTTGAGAAAGAAAGGAGGAGGTGGAGAGCCGTGGAAGAGTTGTAAGAGCTCTTGAACCTGTCCGATGAGATACCTCAACGTACCCACCCCTTCCATACATACATGTAATTACATGCTTCTCCTCCTCCTTCTTTCTCCTCCTTCTCCAACAACTTCATTGGCATCCCCAACTTTCTTCTTTTCTATTCTATTGAGCCGAGCCGAGCCGAATATTTAGTCATCTTTTGATTCATAAAATATGATGGGGTGGGGATATGAATAGAAAATTATAAGGGTCGAATAATTTATTAGTAAAATTTTAAATTTTGTTTATATTTTGATCGGAGTTAAGTTGGAATTGAGTTTTAAGTCGAGTTCGTTTGGTTTATTTTAAGAAATTAAATTGTGATAGACTGTATAACACATTTTTTTAACTCCTATTTAATTGATGTGTATACAGTATACATACGTCCCAAAATATAATTGAGCTGAAAATTTGGTAATGTATAAGAGGACTTTACTTTTATTTACCCAATACTCTATTTCCACGTCACCAGGTCCATACGTATTGACCATTTCTCCAATCTATTTCCGAAATTGCCCTCACAATTTTAATTGGGGTGCAACAGAACAGAACTAACCTGGGGCTGGTTCCTATCCTATCCTATCCCCACTAATCCTTCATCAAATTTGTTTGCAGGGGGGAGGGGGGTGTGTGTCAAATTTGTCTGCAAGAGCGTTTTATTACTAAAAAATGGTACACGGGAGTTCAACTGTCATGTCATTAGTTAAAACATAACAATAACTTATAATCCTTATTATGTGGAAAAGGGTAGTATGGTAAAAGAACAGAAACAGAGCATATTTTATTTTATTTTTGTAGTAGTTGATTTCCTCACACAAAGTATAGTTGTATTTTGGAAACTAATATTTTTAATGAGAAGAATATTATTTTAACATGTGAAAATATGATTCTCAAGTATTTTCACTTGTGATTGACTCACGTAAGAGGTGGGACGGGAGAAGAATCATGTATCATGTGTTATTTTGAGTACACAAGCTAGGAGCAACTGTTTCATCTGAGAATTAAAAAAATTTCTGAAGCAATAACCAAAGGCCAATCTGCTATTGTTTGTCATGAAGAAGAAGAAGGACATGTTAAAATGTATATATTTATTTTTATTGTTGATAGTATAAAAAATGACATAATATCTTTCAACTTAATTTTAGTAACAAGATAAACAATGACAAAGACTGAATGAAAGGAGTAGTAGTAATTATTATATGTTAGTTTTAAAACTTAGTAGATTAAAATTTATAATTTAGAAATTAAGGCAGAAATATTTTATGGTAAAAAAATAAAATGAAAGGGTGGTGGTGAGTCGTAAAATTTAGAGTTGGGCGACTCCAAGTCCATCCACAAGCACATGGATAGGTAGGGTGGCCCATGCCAAAAGAAAAAGTGACGTCCGTCCACGTGTCTCCTTGAGAAAATCATCCATCCACTCATTTGTCGTTTGATTTTCTAACACATTCTTAATTCTTCTATCTATCGGTAAAAGAAAAAAGTAGTACTCCTGCTCCAGTAACATTAACAAGCAGGATCCAGGAGGAGGAGAAAACAGCTTGCTCACCGGACGGACTAGTGTTTTAGTTTTTATCCTTCCTTCATTTTATATCTCCTCTCTCCCTCCCTCTTTCTACCTCTAACTCTACACGATTCCTTTTCATTTCTGTCTGGTTCCCCCCCCCCCCCCCACCTCCCCTTTTTTTTCCCCGAATGTTCTTAATTGTACTACTACTCACCTCCTCCAATTCTCCCTCCTCTGTATACACACGCACATTATTATTATTCCCTTCCCTTCCCTTCCCTTCTCGGAAACTGTATACGTAGAGATTCAGTAGCCAAAAGTTTATGTAAGAAATGGAAATTATCTCGGCCGGGGTAATACCTTACCTTACCTTATATATATATATATATATATTATCTGCTTAATATTGTTTGTTTTTTCATTTAGGTCTTCGTTTCTCGCTACTTCTTATTAAGAACATAACACTAGAACACTAGAACCAACCCTGGTACGGTACGGTACGGTTGGCAAATTATTGATTTTCCGGATATGGAGATGAGAATTTTGTATTTTTTTTCTTTAATAAAATAAATAAATCTAGTTGAAGTATAGTATTATTATTTTTGCTGAATAGTACTTGATTTTCGCTTCTTTTCTCTTTTCCTTGGACACAACTAGGACTGGACTGGACTGGACTGGACTGGACTATCTATTACTATTACTACGACGCACTACTTGAACGATGTCGTTTTTTTGCATTTCCTCGAAGGTAGATTTTTCTAATAATAGTAGCAGTAAAACCCTAGGATGGGGACCATAAAACTCATCTCTCTCTCTCTCTCTCTCTCTCTCTCTCTCTCACACACACACTCTGTGTGTGTGTGTGTGTGGTGCTCTCCATCATTCGTCAAATTCCGGTTTAAAACCTGCAAAATGAGTTTGTCATTTATTTTATAGTTAGGCAGGTCAATGCCAAAGCTTGTAAAGTAGTAGTAATAATTTACTAGTTAAACGAGATTAACTTTATTTTTATTATTATTTACTTGAAGCATTTAATTGTAATAAGGACATTTATTGATTGATTATTAGGTGGGAAAGTAGAACAATTCTTGACTGTGTACTACAGTGGAGCTGAGATCCTGATCTTCTATCTGAGTGTTGGGTCTTACTCAATGATATTGGAGTTGGTTGTTTGTATACTGAACCACGGTTAAACATTTCCATTCTCACCCTTGCAATTATTGGAGTTACATAAAGTAGAATAAGTGAAATACTGTTGATTCTGTGGAGCTGCTCTGTAAAGGTAAGGTTAGCTTATTTGTGGTCGGTGATTGGTGGTGCCACTATCTTTTTCCTACGAATTTGTGCAGCGGAAAGAAAAAGGGACGGGAAGTAAAATCACCACTTAGGTTGCAGACGGGGCTTTGGGTACCATTTTTAACTGGAAATGTTAGTTAGGCTTTGATTGATTTATTAGTGTGACCCGATTTGCTTGGTCTCTTAATTTTTTCTCTGAATGGTGGAGCCTCCCAGAACTTGTTAGGTCATGGATGGAAACTGTAGAACACAAAGAAATATCAGCAGATATTATTGGGTTTTTTATGTTTTGAGCTTCTTTGATAACACGTTGGCTTGGAATCTTGACTTGTTTCTTCAGCTTTAGAGGTGGATTTGTATGCCTTCACTTGCTTTGTTTAATCTCTTTTTCCCTTTCTGAATGTTTTGAACTGTGGAATTGGGTAGGGTGAGCTAGCGAATGTGATATAATATTGTGTTTTTTGATTGGGAGTATATTGATTTACTATCTGCAGTATATCCAAATTCTGAAATAGAGATGTGCTACCATTTCATGTATTGAGTCATCAGGCATTTGTTCCTGTGAAGACGATGTTAATTTCATATTCATGCTTCTGCTGCTTTTAATATCAATTTTTTTCTTACTATATTTAACAAGTTTTAGCTCCTTCTCTTGTCTGGCAAATATTTCTACTCTTTTCTTTAAACTATACTTCGATACCAGTCCAATTATGCATATTTTAAGTCATTCCCATTTCACTAGTTGCAAATCTGATACAGGTTCTGCATTTGATGTAGATTGAGTTAATCTTTTCATAATTCCTTTCCAACAATGGAGTGGAATGCAAAGTGGGACTGGGAAAACATAGACATTTTCAGTTCAAAAGCCATTGAAAGTCCTAAGAAGCTCCAACCAACTGACTGGGGAATAGAAGAGGCAGACATTGATGCTGGGTCTTTCAATTTGTCTGGAGACTGTGGTGGTAGTGGTAGTTCTACCTCTGATGTCTGTCGTGTTTCTTCAGCAAAAAGCTCAATATCAGCTTCCACTGATTGTTCATCAAAGGAGGGGATCAAAGCATCTAATTTCACTTTTGACTCATTTGGAGGATTTCCAGGAGATTGTAGCAAGAAGAAAGAGTTGGCCAGAGCTGAGCTAAGTGGAACTTCGCCATCGCTGGAGACTTCAGTGGGCTCTGGTGAGCTGTTGATTGGTCTAAAACTTGGCAAGCGTACATATTTTGAGAACAGTACGGCTGGAAATAACTCTAAGACGTCATCTTTCTCGGTGCTTCCTGTATCATCAGCTGCTACAACAAAGAAAATCAGATCACCTAGTCAGAATTCATCTACTCCAAGATGCCAAGTTGAAGGCTGCAACTTGGATCTTTCAGCTGTTAAAGAATATCATCGTAAGCATAAAGTTTGTGAAAGTCATTCCAAATCTCCAAAGGTCGTTGTAGGAGGTTTAGAACGGCGGTTTTGCCAACAGTGTAGCAGGTAAGCTTTTTACGGGAATTACAAGGTTTCAGCACGCTATCATCTATTACATTTTTTTTTATTAATATACATTTAAATATATGTGCATCAAGTACTTTTTCCGGATAATATTGAACAATTTGATACAATATGGCTTCTTGTTGTTTTCCCTATTTTTAAGGTTCCATAGTTTATCAGAATTTGATGAAAAGAAGCGAAGCTGTCGGAGACGACTTTCTGATCATAATGCACGTCGCCGCAAGCCGCAGCAAGAGACTATCCAGTTTAATTCAACTAGCTTGTCTTCATCGATTTATGGTATCAGTCTAATTCATCTTTGAGCCAATTTCTTCCTGTTTACATGTACTTAGTGTTTGTTGTTTAAGTTTGTGTGGTTGATAATTTGATTGATTTGAATATTTGATAGTTTAGCAAAAGAGTCATCCTTGTTATATAAATCAATCTTAACCTGCTGAACATTTATCCTTCTCTATTATCTTGGATCTTTCTGTGCACATATGCTGTCATGGTCCCTTACAACTTGAAATTCATTTAATTCACCGGTGGTACAGATTTAGTCTACATTATTTTTCTCCTTCTAATAAGCTGATGAAAATTGACTCTTACCTGTTTGACAAAATCAATTTCTTTTTTGACAAATCAGAGGCATTTTTTTTCTTCCTTGAAGAGAAATATTGTCGAATCTTTTTTTAATTTAACAGTTTAAGTACAATGCTTTAGTCAAAGCATGTCAAATAGCATGCAAACCGTGCTGTTTTAACATGGTAATAAATTGGCCACTTCTAGCTACCAAGGCTTGTGATCTTACCTAGCATGCTATATCTATTCTTATTGTGCACCCGGTTACAGTAAGGGCTCAATCATGTTCTCTAATTTAGTCATCGTTTGTTTCTTAGATTTCGAATACATGTATTCCTTTTTGATAGCAAATGGTGCTTTCATTTCACTCAACCTAGTGTGGTTCCTTCCCTGCACTTGATAACCTAATTGTACAACCCAAGCTTCCCGTGACACATGATTTAGTTGTTCACGATCTCACCACATTATGAAGTCAACTATACACTTTTTGATTGGCAATAGTTTTATGTGTGTTGACTATTTTGTGCTTCAAGTCCTGCACTGGTGTAATTTGAGAAATAATGCATCATGTCTCTCAGGCACCCAAGTTTCCACTACTTCAGTTTGGTTAGATATAATGTGCTTTTACATTTACAGAAGGGACACAACAGATGAGTTTTGTCTTGAACAATGCTCCTCCTCCTCACACTAATCCTGCTGGGAATTCAACTTGGGAAAGCACATACGGGTCCAAGTATACACATGCAAAAGGGTATCTATTGAAGCCTGAAAAAGCTGGTGTCATGGATGTGCAGCCTCACATGCTAGGGGCTCAACTTCCACTTTCCATCAGTATGCCTAATCACGATTCGAGTAGGCTCTTGCAATGCAAGGGAAGTACAGAGGCTTTCAGTCAAGGTTTTTCTTCCATCCCTCTTGAGGACACTTATTTTATAGCGTCAAGTTTTGAATTGAATTGAATTATTTGGCAATAATTTTAGTGCCTTAGTTAAATCAATCTGTTCTACTGTTGAGTTTTCCTTTAGGCTGTAGTCATTATTGCTCAGCAAAAGTAAAATAACTACTAAAACTTTACAGAATTACTGTTGGCTAAGAACAATAGATTAATATACTCCCAATCAGGAATTTCCAGTCTTTTGTTGAGAAAGTTGGTAATTTGGTAGACTAACTTCACGTGCTGCAGATAATGTGACTAGCCTGTTCATTCGCACGTTCTTCTATTTATTTACTTCTCATCCAACACTCTTTCCGTCTACTATAGTTCACAGGCTACATGCATGGTATCAGTTACCTATGTTGTGTTCAATATTTCATCTCTAGAAGTCTAGGTTTCCTTGTACGTCATTTTTATTTAATGAAAGAGAAGGTAAGTTTTATGCAGAAATTGGTTTAGATATCATCAAAGACTTGTTACCGTACATCGGATAACAAATTGGTGAAATCTAATAGTATCAATTTTTGTAATGAGAGATTGACTTTGAAAATTCTCACAAGTGGCTTCAGGAACTATAGCTGGTATTGAAATGTAGAAAAGATAAGCAGGCATGAGAGAGAAGATGAAGACATCTCCCAACAAAGATATGATAACATCTTATAAGAAAGATCTTGGTGCAATTGACCAGGAAAGATCTGTATATGTGTATAATTTAAATCTTGTGGGAAAACCAAACCTTGTTCCGTCTAAAATTCTGAAAAGGACAACATATACCTATTTACTTGAAAAAGTCAAATGGTAAGAAGTGACAAATGATAGATCCCATTTGATTAATGATGCATATCAAGGAGGCAAAACAAAGAGAAACAAAGTGGTGAATAGAATGTGGAATATTGGTTCACTTTAAAGACTAGAGAGTAGAGACGACAAGGACTTGACTAGCTTGATAAATTTGTAAGATATTGGAATTTTATGATGTTTTAAAGAAATTATGCTTATTATCCTAGGGCTAAGATATACCTAACATTTGTGTTAGAACTATTAAACACAGGAGGCATCTCCTCCACCCAGAAATGCTTTTCAGTGGCCATCCTACTAAACACAACTAGAACAAGTGATCATCTTAGTAGTCATTCTATGTGTACCTCTTGGGTCAATTTGCAACTAATATTTTCTTTTACCAAGTTAAAGAGTTCATTTATAACTAAAAGATGACCTGGTATCTTGGATTTTTCTGTAGCATGTGGTAAATAAATTTGGAGGATATCTCCATACAATCTTCTAGTGCTAAAACAATTGGCAACAAGCGGTAATAAACAGTTCCTGCCTTCTCAAAGTGGGAGACGTGAAAACTTAGCTCCCTTCACCTTGCTAGAGAACAATAACAGGTGTAATTAATGAAACCCATGATATCATGGAATATGGACAAGGGATAGGTGAGTTCATTCACAGGCCAATTCTAGAACTGAGAATACAAGGGATTCAGGAATTCGAGCAAGTTAAATTTCTATTAGTATCAGGAATTCAAGTTGCCAATGTAAATTTGTATGTTATACTTTCAGAGACATGTTTTCCTGTAGGATGTAGACATTTTTGTAGCTATGCAAATATTAGTTTCTTTGTGATGAAACACGCATAAGTTATGTGATTATAGGGTGTTCTGTAATTACAGGCTTCAAGGAATCCATGCTATCTTCTAACTTAGATGCAGCACCGGATCTTCATCGTGCTCTCTCTCTTCTGTCAACCAATTCCTGGGGTTCATGTGAGCCAGAGTCCGTTAATCTTAACCACTCCATGAATGTAAGTCGTACTAGTATGCCTCAGTTTGCGATGCACGCTGTATCCCAAGGTTTGCCACTTGCTCCATCAGACTGTTGGCAGGCAGAAGTACAGTCGACCAATGCCCACATGCATGCCTTGGCTTCAAACAGCAGTGGCAGTAGCCACTGTCAAGAAATTCAACTCTTCACATCACCATTTGACTCTGGTTTCTATTCCAATTCGTTGAACTAAGGCACTTGAACTTATTCAACTTTTCCTGGCAACTTAAGGTCAGATCACTAAGTTTGGTTGCTTTTATGTATTCTAGTTGCCATTTGAGCAGCCTTTCTAAATGTTGTTGCACTAACTACATGGATCCAGTATTTTAATTTTTCAGGGCTAGTGACGATGTTACTGCTGATCAGTCAAAAACTGCTTCAGTAGAAAAAGATTGTTGTGGTTATCTTCATTTAGACGACTTGATATAACTTTTTGAGTTTGAAATATTATAATTTTGTGAACCATTGACAAACTATTGTTTTGTGGACGTCTCACTCTTGAGTTAAACTCATCATCAGGGTTGATCGTGTGCAAGGAAATGCTACTTTATATTCTGTGTTATGTTCAAATATTAAACCCATCTTAAACTAGGACTCATTTCTATTGGTGTATGCTGAATGCTATACGAGCTTCAACTGTTTTACAATTTTCAGAATGTGTCTGATATTTTACCGTGTGCGACTATTCTCATTAGTTCATCATCATCATTTAGCAATTACTAATATATTATGGGTTATCCAATATTTTTATTTATTCCCCAACAGCTCCAATATTGGGCTCAAAATCATTGTGTATGTGGATGTCGGTTTATAATTTTGTGAAGTGAAATCAACCAGAGGGCGGCTCAGTTGGGCTTAATATCTCGTCCGTCGACCAATAATGCCTATTCTGCTTTCATAATTTTGTGAAGTGAAATCAACCAGAGGGCGGCTCAGTTGGGCTTAATATCTCGTCCGTCGACCAATAATGCCTATTCTGCTTTCACTCTGATAGCATGAAATTTATTTTTTAATAAGTTGTCAATTCCTTCTCCATGACTGTCTCCCCATTTCATCATAAACTTAATATTTTCTTTTATTACCATTTTTGTATTATTATAAAGAGAATGTACATCACGGACAAATGATGGCAGGAGTTTTTTTATATTTATTATTATTATTATTTACAAATATTTGGTTATTTAATTTTAGAACAGATATATCAGCTTTTTCCGGCAAAAGTAAGAAATAAATTGAATATATTAGAAAGAAATAAAAAAGAAAGCCGGGTCCACTTGGTTATACCAGAGAAGCGAAGCGCTTCTTCTAGCAGCAGGAGCACTTGTACAGTTAGTTGTACGTTCCAACTAGTGCCGCCTTCTACAACAAAGAATTGCTTTGAATCCAACTAAAGGCATCACTCATTTATTTATTATCTATATATATATATAAGTGGGAAAACACTGCCCACAAATCTCTAAGAACATCTGAAATAACACTCCTTCCTTTTTTTTCAAGAGCTTCCAAACAATTCTCCCATCCCATTCCTTTCAGTACATATATCATTTAAAATAGCAAATTAACAACACTAGCAAAGATTTTGAGGGGAGAACTCAAAAATCCCCAAAAGGAAAAGAAACAAAAATAAGGCTTATGACACAAATAAACTATTTACCATGCCTTTGTATACTTCTCCACTTTTGCAACAAATTATTACTATCGAGGTTGAGAACTATCAACCAAGCAAAAGACTTAATTTTCAAGGCATCTTTGCCTTCCAAATATAATAAGATAGGGGAAAACATTACAATGATCGAATATGAACCCCAAAAAAAAATTACTAGCAAGAAAATTTGCGTGAAAAACATATCAACCATATTCTCTATCATAAGTGACCAAAGAGAGAGCTCAAGAGAACAACTAAATCACTTGAAGGGATGATCTTTGCATTCATATTACCTGTAAGAGACCATCACGAAACAATCTCTCTTTCAATTTGACCTAATTAAGATCCTGGACCAAGGAAAACTAATAAAATTCTGAGGAAAGTATCTGCTGAAGCAAATTTCCCGAAGCAGTGACACTCCAAACTGCATAGACACAATTAAAACTGTTTCGGATGACAGAATAATGCATGCATTTCACAAATGCATATTAAAATTCCCACCATAATAGATGATACCGAGTACAAAATCCTATTGAATAACAACCAAACCTGAAATTTCTCGCCAGAACAAACTGGCAGACACAAATATAGCAGAATAAAGGATCCATAAAGACCACAACATATCAGTTAATTCAACAACTCGACACGGATCATATGAAGGCACAGTAACTTGACAATCGCTGCAACAGGAAGACGACATGACTGACTTTCAGACACCCATACTGAGAAATGCTGAACCGACAACTCTGGACCTTCTCAACCCTCAAACATACCTAGTACTCACTGGAACAGTAGACAACTTCAAATTAATAAATGAAAAGGTAGAATAACCATACAATTGAAAGTGAAGATAAACACAACAATATCTATGCAGAAAATGAGAAAGAACAAGTTAATTGAAGGAACAATGAGTAGATTTGGCCGAAGATCAATTATTACATATAAATTGCTGATTTGAATGCTTTTCAAGTTTTGAACATGTACACAGATTGATAAAGAACACAAGTAACATATGGAGATAGAAGGTAAACAAATCATACAACAGACCTGATCATTATCATCCACAGGTTCTGAAGGGGACTTCTTGGAATCAAATGGCTTATCAGCCCCACAATTCTGTCTGTTACACTTGGTTCTAAAAGGATAGTTAATGTTGTTGCATTTCTCACACTTCCAACTTCCTTCGGGCATCTCAGGTTCTGAAGGACAATAATATCATAAATTAAGTAGTGTTCTTGAAATGAGAAGTAAATCATATCATCAACTTATTTTATCGTTTAATAAACTAATCAAAATAATTCTTTTTATAGCAGACAACATTGTTGGTAGGTTATAAGACTTACTAGAATTCTTCCCTGACTTAACACCCTGCATATACAAGTGAATAATACAAAGTCAACAAATATTGAAACATAATTAGTACTATATTATCAATCAAATGTTAAAGTAGCCCAAGCCCCAAAGTAATCCATCGATATTAAATTTCTGCAACCACATTATAAAGCGATGAAATACAAAATACAACTAAATAAACATCATCATAGACCATTGAAATTGTGGTTATCAAATGAAAACTTTGTGTACAGAGCCTTACAAAAGAAAAAAGTTCAAACCTGAGATCCAGGCTTTGGTGTGTTGCACTTCCTCATGTTACAAACTGTTCTAAATGAGAAATTGACATTTCCACATTTGGGACATGTCCAGTCATTATCACGTGTTCCATCTAGAGGCAAATAATAGGAATCAATAAAATATTAGTGCATAAAAATCAGTTTCCAATGATTGATCTACTTTTCAAAAGGTAAATCTATTACATACCTGCAAATCTCTTTGGAGATTTATCTTCCGGGAAAAATCCTGGTCTTGGTCCCTGCACATAAGTTCGAGTTATCATATTGATCTAATATTTAAGCATAAAACTCTCACGAAAAGGTGGTGAATATATCAATACCAGGGCCAAAGTAGAAAAATGGGCCTTTTGATAAGGTGCTCGGGGGAATGGAGTACCCGATAGACCAAAACAACAACTCATGCACAAAAATAGACCAAGTCACTAATTATATGACAAAGTCAAATTTATACATACCATGGCAGCATGGCTCATAGGTAAACTCAAGCCATATCGGTCCATCAGAGGAGGAACACCGTAGATCCCACCTGAGAGTAAACGGAACAAACAAAATGAAGCAGCATAACATATCCCCCCAAAAAAAGTAATAAAGGAAATTGCTTTGCATGTGAAGATAAGAATGTAGTTCCGATGGAATTAAGCCTGGCAAATTTTGTGAAGATCGTTATCTGTAAATAATAAAATGGTTATGACTATAATCTAAACATGACAGTCGACTCAAAGGAGAGTATAATACATAAATACTATATACTCCCTACATTCCAAAATTAGAGATACATATTAACTTTTTAAAGTCAATTTGCAAAATCCTACAATTCAAAATTGATATAATTTCATCTAAGTTTTGAAAACAATAAATATGATACTAGTAGTATCTTATAGTTATTTACTTAGTTTACAATTTTATAGTTGTTTGTATTAAAATTAAATAATTTCATATTGATTTTGAATTTAAGGATTTCACGAATCGACTCCAAAAGGTCAAAATGTGTCCACTATTAAACACTGAGTGGGAGTTTTGAAGATTGAACGAGTGTTTTGAAAACATTTATGTTTGAAAAGAACTTAAGAGTGCTGATATGGATAGGCGGGAAAATTTCTAACGAGTAAGGATGACATATCAAAGCGACAGAATTATCATAAACAGAGAAGATAAATTGTACGAAAACAGTTATAAATTAAGGCATCATTAGTAATAACAATAGTTTCCTTAAGATGCATTTTTCATATTTGAAACGAAATGAGACTGAAGTATGCATACCATTTCCCATCATAGATCCACTAGAATAAGGAGCTGGACCAGATAGATGAAGTGGACGATATGGGCTGCCTCCACCAGGAAGGCGGCTGCCATAGTTGTAGTGATATCCAGGGCTCCCAGAAAAGGGAACATCATAAGGATGTATTGATGTCCCATTAAATAGAGAAGATCCATAAGGTGGTACACCCATATACATTGATGAGGGTGCACCAGAACCTACATAGGGAGCTGAGGAAGAGTAGCCCTGTGGAGTTTGCATTGGTTTGGCAGCAGATTTCTGAAACAAAATGATATGATTGATCAATAAGTTATTGGTAACAAGGACCACAAACTTAGAGAATAGTTAAACAACTTTAAAAAGCTAAAAGAAGAATTAAACAAAAGCAATTACCAGAAAAGTTCATTGAAGAAAGAGAGAGAGGGAGTGGACAACATAAAGTTCAGTTATGTCTCAAAACAACTTAAAATAAATTTAAACAGAAAAAATTAGCATATAATTAAAAAATTCAGGCATGAATTCTGATTAAACGTGAAAACAACTAAAATAAAATGAACTATAAAGTGGAGGAAGAATGTAACAACATAAAACTTAAATTAAGCAATGCAAACAGAATCACAGAAATAACATCTTAGAAAAGAAAGAATATTCAAAAAATATATTTAAACGGAAAAACAAAGAGTAAGCAATCCGCACCACATGGAAAGTGTAATCATTCATGTAGGAGAACCAACAGTACTTATTATAGTTAACACAAATACAATCATCCAGGCCTCTCATATCAATTTAAACATGTAAAATGAAACAACAACTTCAGAAAGTCCTTGTTATAATATATAATGTGCAAATCTTAATATTGCACGCAACTGCAAAGATTCTACATACAGATATATGCTACCTTTCACTAATTCACAGAAATAAAAATTTTAAAGAACAAAGTTGTTGTAATATTCCAAAATCCTTATAAGATTTGTAATGTAACCTTATATGATTAATAACGGCTGTTTTTGTGATTGAAATTATGTGTTATGTATGTGATTGAATGTTTTTGATTTCATTACAAAGTATAGAATTTTTTTTGTAAAACTTAACTAGAAAATCACTATTCATAAAAACGCTAAATCACTATTCATAAAACGTAAAGTCAACAATTTTTGTCTAACCGGATTAGTTAGGAAAGCTAACTAATGAGTAACTAGAAGACCAACTATAAAGTAAACTAAGTTGAATTAACCAAACTATGTGAAATTTGGTTAGTGTGTTGAGAAAGTAGGGATATTTTGGCCATTATAGAAGTATGTAATACTTACAAACTTGAAACTTGAAACTTGCAACTTGCAACTTGCAAGTATTGTTACTTGTTTTGAAGAGTTAGTCATCAATTTGGCTTTTGCTTGCTTTAATGTGTTGTCTAGCCTAGGATGGTGAGATGTGGCTTATTAATTTGCTTGTCGTGTTGGCTTGTTTTAAGAGGTGAGATGTGGCCTCATTTCTTGCTTGTGGTGTTGGTCACTTTGGTTGGTTGTGGTGTGATCTTGAATGCCTATAAATAAGACCCTCATGCTATGCTAAATAACATTCATTAAATCCCAAAATAATTCTAAGAGAGAGCATAGTAAGTATACTTTTAATTGATAGGAATATCAAGTCTTCCTTATTCAAGATAACATAAAGCTTGCAACTTCAAGAGGTTGATCGAAAGACGCAAAAATTAACGTAAACTATAGAAGCGGAATCAAACAAGTTTTTTGGACTATGTGCTAGTTTCTATCTGTTTTTATGTGCAACGATGTGCTATAAAACTGTTTTGAATTTCAGTTGTTGTGTGAAGTTAGTTGTGATAAGTGAATTACTTGTATAACTTGAGGATTGTGAACTCTATAATTTGTGTGAACCCTATAACCTGGGCAATGTGAACCCTATAACTTAAGTCGTGTGAACTCTATTATTTGTATAAACTTAAGAGTGTGAAATGTGTTATCTATTAGACATGCTGAGCATTTGTGCTCATTCTTGCGAATAAAATCTTATTTGCAGTTAAGAAAGAATTATCAGCAAAATATGGCAGTAAAGGGAAAGTGAAAGAAGAATAGTTAGGTCAAGAGAGATTATTATTGTTTTCTTCTTTTTATGTAATACAACTTAAAGTTCTAATAACTTTGGAAATATGATTAAAAGAGTTGAAAATTATTATAAGAATGTATTGTTTGTGTCCTGTACATTTAAGCTAGTAGATGTAGGAGTCATTTAACTATGCTAGAAAGTTCTGTCGAGTAAATGAGTTAGGTTATCTAATTGCGCGTTAATAAGGAGAAATTCTTATCGGAAAACTCCCTCTTTCCTGAGAACTGACTGGTTGCTAATATTGAAAGTCTAGGATAGATAAATAGTAATGAAGTTGAGAAGAAGGGTTTAATGTTGGATTGAAGTTGAAGTTATGGAATACTGAAGAGGAAGTAGAGTTGGAGGGGTTGCATATTTAATGCATTAGAATAAGTTTTAATTTTTATGACTTTGAGATGTAACTGAAAATTGTAAAGTTTACAATTCTGGAATAAAGAGTATAATGTTAAGTTTTTAATTAAATGAATTTTTACTAAGTATAATATTACTGAATATTAAGGAAAAATGTTATGATCTAGGGATGGAGGTAAAGAATTGATGAAGTTGTATCGTCAGCGCACCAGATCAAGGGTTGAAGGAGACCCGGATTTGGGAGTGTGATAGTTGCTCATAAAAGATTAGGATCTTACTGAGTTATGATCAGCTGGTCTAGGCTGCGTACAATTACGCATATTGCAGGTTGTCCTAAATGAAAAATTGACATTGCCACAACTAGGACAAGTCCAGTCATCTTCCCTACGCCCACCTGCAACCATAAACAACTCAAACCATTGGCACAAAAGAAGAATAACATGAACTACAGCATACATGCATGTACTTTTAAAGTTTGAATTGAAAGTTCATACTATAAGACTTATGAAGTACTGCACACTAGATGGCGAGAGTGGTGACTTAGTAGTATATATAATGTGAGATAAACAGACATTCATGGTGTACGTATGCATTGAAAATGGGTATACAACTATACAAGTACGAGCATTACCATCGGTTCTGGCTCGTTTGGCAGCTGAAGAATTTCGGTTATCAACCTAAACAAAATCAGAAATCATTATCTAACCTCTGAAATAAAAAATTTAAAAATTTCCAATCTGTCGCATTTAAAAACCCATAAAACAATCAGCTAACGATACATAATCAAACCCTAAATTACTAAACAACAATAAAGAGCGGTGAGAGAAAATAACAAAATTAGAAGGGCATATTACGAAAGTAGAAAATTGAATCCAGGAAAAGAAAATAAGCAGATTAAAATTCACCAACGTTTGTATTGAATTCACCTCACCTGAGACATACTCAAAGAGATCGAAGAAATCTGTTCTTTAGTTCGAAAGAGGAAGAGGTCTGAAAGTGAGAGCAAAAAGTTTGATGATAAAATAAGGGATTTTATTTTATACTATAAAATCCAGAAAATGATAAATCTATGTATTTATTTATGATACTGTTGCTATACAATTTACTACTATTAGGGTCGATTCGGGTCGGTTCGGGTCGGATGCATTTAGTACAACTGTACAAGTACCCGAGAAACACTTGATGATGTGGCACTAGTAGTTCTGTTATGCATACCACTCCAATGCTTACGTCCAAATTTTGTAAACGAGCTTATAATTGTGCCAGTACTAGTCCAATAATCTAACCTAAACCGGATCAAGGTAAGCCCAGCCCGAGAAATAGGAAGGAAGGACAAACTAGGTATCTCCATTCTATAATTAAAGATATATATATATATATATATATATATATATATATATATATATATATATATTCTGACTTTTTAATATTAAATTTTATATGTAACAAATAAATTAGTATACTACTTTTTAACTGAATATATATTTTTGTATTAAAATAAGTATGTATTCGATAACAATTTTTGTTTATGCTAAAATAAAAAATGTTTGTATTAATTTTGAATTTTGAAATTTTAGAAATTGACTTTAAAAAGTCAAGGTATGTGTTAGTATTTTGGAATAAAGGGACTATTGTTTTATAATACCCAATTTGGTATATATTTATCGTTTTTATTAATTTGTGATGAGAGCAGATTTTCTGTCTCTTTGTGTCTCTCCACTTAAATTTTGACACTTAGTCTTTACTTAACACTAATTAATTCTAAAAATAAATAAAAAGACATGTGTCAAAATTTAAGTGGGGTGACATTAAGGAGGGCAGAGAATTTGGGGACAGAGGATCTGCTCTCATTTGTGATATTGGTGTATCATTCTTAATCGAGTAAAATCGGTTCGACTTTTTTCTTTCTTTTCAGTTCTATAAAATGAGTGATGTTACAGATACAAACTATTTTACAAACTGCTGATGTAGCATACTTCACCTCAGCATATTGATCAATAAATTATTTCAATGTAGTCTTCGGCCCCACACAATATGATGAGATAGTGTATGTCACATCAACAGTTTATAAAATATTTGTAGAATAATTTGTATCTCTAAAATGATTGATACACATTTCTAAATTGTTGGGTCATGATATTTCACTTATTGGGCCAACTAGGTTGGGCCTATATATTCGGTTAGTCCACAGGGCCATCATTATTGGGTCCTAAAGTTATTAGGCCTAGTCTTTCTATAATCCTTGTTAAGTTCTTATTGTATCGGGCCGGATCAGTGGGTCGAGCCATCATACATTTAAATATCTATTACTTTGACTTGTAATAATGAAAAACAAGAGTTGTTGACCGAAAGTCTGCAGATCATTAATGTGGATGGGATTATAGTCGGCCGGTGGGATAAACAGTGCAGGAAAAAGGTGACAGCCTGCATGCAGTCGGCAGAGATCACTGAGGAGTGGGGGGTTGTGTCTGACGGTAGTGGGTGGCACGGTAAACCGGGTCTGAGAGTATATCATAGCAAGGAGGTCTTCTAAGAACAGGTAACTAATAATTTTATCTCTCTCAATACATTAGATATTTTATCCTCCATTGTTAACCCTTGTGATCGCCTGTACTAACTCTCACGTCTGAGCTATCCCCCGACGGTCGAAGCCGTCAAGCTTTTGGTGTTGATCGTGTTTATTGTGCAGGATCAGGACGTCTTACGTGATTGGGATGTGGCAGAAGATCTTAGCGTTAATATTGGCGCTAGAAGGAGGGTTGTTCTAGTGTCATTGAGTTTTCAATCACAAATTTCCATTTGTTCTACTTCGGAAGATGGTGAGGAGTAGAGATAATACACCGGAAGGACAGCCAGAGGCTGTAAGTTCATTCTTGCCTCGTGTTTCAGTTAAGGATCGTTTAGGTCCTTCCAAAATTGCTTATGAGAGTACGGCTTCCAATCATGATACAGGGGGTTCTCGTTCGAGAGCCCATGGTGAAGCCCGAAGAAGATTGAACTTTGCTGTTGATAAGGAGCGTGATCAGGGTCGAAGGCGGGTAGAAGGTTCACCGCCTAGGACACATCACCGAAGTGGTCGAGATAATAAAGTTGCTAAGTTGACGAAGGTGACTGACGAGGCATGTGACGCCCCCAAAATAGGTATACATCACCCATCTTGAGTCGCCAATACATGGTACAAAATTCAAATACAACTTAATTATACAACAGTCGTGTAAAGTACGACAAAATACATGCTGTGAGTTTTAATACAAATATTGCCTTCTAGATAATATCCACTCTCAGAATAAGTCATCAATACATTTATTGTCACACTATTTAATGTAATAGTGAGGACTATTAGCTAACACTATCATCCGTAACATCACTCCGCTCCCGACAGGCTCAACCACACGTTCTCATTTTCAAGAAGAGAACGGTGAAAGAAAAGGGTGAGCTCAACTAGCCCAAAGAAGAAATATTATGACTAAGATAATGCAGAATAAATTATCATTAGTCCTCAACAATGTTAAACTGATAAAATACAATAGACATCAAGTTTAATTGCGTGAATAAGCAATCCATTAAAAGAGTCAAGTAGAGAATAAAATCTACTATCTTTTATGTTTTAAAAGGTTTTTCATCACTTTTATCGCTGAGACTCAGCTTAATAAATAATCCACATCATCCCTGCACTACGGCCAAGGATATTCATTAGTATCACAACCATAAATTATCCATGCACTACGGGCCAAGGATATTCGTGTATTCATCAATGGTCATGATCATGCCAACAACTGTCCATCAATGCACTACGGGCCAATGAGGACTTTTACCACATCATTTGTAATATTACGGTCACGATTATACAAATTAATCCCTGGTCATAATCATACCAAGTCCATCTATGCACTACAGGCCACAGATGACTTTCAAAAAATATAAACATGAGGATGATGACAATGATATAAGAATTCAATAAAACAAGTTCAAGAATTAAGTTATTCAGGAACTAATAACGTCCAAATTGTCAACATGATACTGCTTTGTAGAGTAAATTCAAAAATACTCAGAAGAATATTTCCATGAAAATCTTTGGATGAAGCCTTGAAATATCAAGGATATTCCACTAATTTCATGGAGTATAGAAGTCAAAATTTTAACTAAGCGAGAATAATAAGGAATGGAATAACAACAGAAATCACCATGTATGCGGTACTTCGCAGAGACAAGTTATTCCAATAGAATAATAATAACGAAACAAAGTCGTGGGTAAAAATCACACCAAGCGGGATGTTCCAAAAGAATAATAAAGAATGGAATAACAATGAAATCACCATGCATGCGGTACTTGGCATGACAAGTTATTCAATAGAATAATAAATACTGTAATAATAAAGAGCGGAACCGGTGTGTAAAACACACGCATACATGATATTCCAAATGTAATAATAAAGAGAGAATAATAAAGATGGAACCAGTCCCGTAAAAGCAGAGCAGGATGTTCCAACGGAATAATAAAGACAGAATAATAGAAGAATGTCACCAAGTAAACAGGTTATTCCAACAGAATAATAAGGAATGGAATAACTGAAGTTCTCTTCATGAATACAAAAGAATAATATCCCTTACCGTAAAAGAAACTTGATAAAGGAAAAGAAAGTTAGCAGACTTCTCTTCTTATTTCTCTCTATAACTTTCTCTCTACAGGTTCAAAGTGAATTCGTAAAGAAAATAATGAAGGAATGAGCTTCTATTTATAGAAGAATGGAATGAATAAGAATTCAACCCATTTAATTGGGTCAGATTGATCTACTTTAATCGGACGGTCCATATTTAAAGCAAAATCTTTTATATAATATATTATATATATATATATAGCATCAGTTCACTGGTGCATCGAATGATAATTTTACGGACGAAATTATAGCAGCCACGGATGTTATGCGTAAGAATTTGATTACTAACATCAAGTAAAACAAAAATAAAATTATATATATATATAAGCACATGCTTGATTGAATTCTTAGCTCCCACCCGACAACTCTTACAATTTTGATGACTTTTGATTCCACCATAATCCATTATCATATATATATATATAAAATAAAAGTGCTTTCATCCATCAAAATCCACTAGCATATAAATCTATATACAAAAGAAAGATACTTCCTGTAAGACCCCGAATTTATTTATTTTTAAATAAAAATGAAATTTTCTCTATTTATTATTTTGAAATAGTAAGGGTTGATTTGATTCATGTGGATAGTTATGGGTAAAATACTTAAATATTTTGAATAAGCAGTGGTTATAAAATATTCTTTTATTGTTTGGGAATATTCGTTTGGTCGTGGAATATTAAATGATTGTCGAAAGTAGATTCGCACGACCACAATTGATCTTTTGTGGGCACCATAACGAGAAAGCGATTGGAGGAAGAAAGCGACAAATATAAGTTGTTTATAAATAATCTGCAGTAGTAGTTATTCAAGATTATCATCTTGTTGAAATACCCGTGGTGGTTAAAACACACTAATAAAGCGTTGTTGAACAAGAAGACTGCAGATTGCACCAATTATTGATTCTTACGTAAGAAGGCACTACTCAATAATGGTTACAGTAATTCTCGTTAAGTATTTTATTTTATTGATTCAATAATTCACGCATTGATATTTTATATTCTTTGTTGTTTCAATAAATTGTCATTACACGTATTTTCCATTATCAAAGAAATAATTCATATTATCCGAATAATATTATTAGAAAACATTATTGGCAATGTCTAGAAAGTTCATGCTCTAAGGAGAAGTTTGGTCACCTAATTAAGGCGTTAGTGGGAAATTCTTATTGGAAAGCCCCCTCTTTCCAGGAACTACACGTCGCCAAGATCTTGTGATTCTCGTAATATTATTTGTGAATAATTAATTATTGATTTATATGATGAGGAAAATATTAATTTTATGTGGATATAGATGGAGAAAATTTTTAATGTGACAATTGTTGAAAATTGAAATTTTATCGTTTTCTGATAAAATAATTCATTTAAATATATATATTATTATATTTTAATAATATAATAATGGTGATATTTTTACAACGAATGTGGGATATATGAGTATATGAGGAGAAATAGTATTTTTGTTGCAATAAATATTAAAAACAGATTTTGTGTGTCGGTAGACCCATTTATTGACTGAAATTTGATTATAGCCTGTAAAATCGCCCGTTTGTGGATTTCGGTCAATTTCTGTTTGAAATTTGGAAAAACTTTCTTCTGCAAAGTTGTAGAGAATTGAATTTTCTATAAAAAATCTCGAGATTTTTGAATTTTCTGATAAAAAGGTTATTTATTATGAATTATTGAAGTTCTGGAGTTCCGAAATAATTGATTTTTGGAAATTTAAATTATTTTATAAAAGAAAACGTTTTTTTTTACTTGTTCTGTAGAAGGGAGTATGCGAAATAAATGGGAATTGAAATCTAGAATGAAGACGTAGAAGATTATATATATATATATATATATATATATATATATTAATATTATATTAAATTTTCTACTTTTGTGTTCTAAGCAATTTTCTATAAATAGGGTGCTTAGGTTAGAATTGAAAATCACACCGTAAATCTGAAGTTTTTTCTCTCTATATTATCGGCGTATTCTTGTGAGTATTTTGAGTATACTTTGAGTATTGCTATACGGTGAAAGTTCAAGTCATAGCTTTATATCAGGTGTTTCAATTAGAAGCATCTTGTCTTTTGAGGTAAGAGATGTTATTTTCTTCTCAAATGATATTATTTCTTCAATATCATTATCTTTGAAATATTGGTTGGAACTTTTATCAAATTTAGAACTTTTTCATGTATCGGGGGTTCTTATTCATGAGTTCTTATTCACGAAAGTACTATTCATTAAGCGTGAAGATATATTTTGTGAAATTTCTATCTTTTGGTGTAGGAAGTTATTATTCACGATATCAAGACTATTCACGATACTGACTTTATTCACTTAAATCGACCATTATTCAATAGAAAAATGAAATTTCTTCTTTTTTTGTCCAAAATATCTACTATGGATACTAGCTTTGATTGTATCCATGTTTTGATCATTCTTGAATTTTACCTCACCGGTTATTTATGAAGTATTTTTGAGCGGAATTGTTTAAAATACTTAATCCTTAATATTTGTTCTTTTGTTTCACTGGATTCGTTTCCTTTAAAATATTTTTCATCATCCTCAGTCTTAAATGATGATATTATTGAATATCTTTGGCCTGTAGTGCAAAGATGAATGATTTATGATGAATATCTTTGGCCTGTAGTGCAAAGATGAATGATTTCGATGAATATCTTTGGCCCGTAGTGCAAAGATGAGCAGTGTTTAGATGAACATGATTAATCGATGAATATCCTTGGCCTGTAGAAAAGGATGAGTATATGATTCGAGATATATATTGATTGATGTTCTGAGGATAAAAATATTGATGATGGACTGTTAAATTCATGGATATTAGTAGATTTCATCCTCTACGTAACTCTTCTATGAATTAATATTTTCCGCTGCGAGTATTGATTTAAAACTTGTTGTCTATTGTATTCTATTAAATTTTTCCCTGTTGAAGACTAACGATAATTTGTTGTATATTATCTTAGTCATAATGTTCTTTACTGGGCTAGTTGAGCTCACCCTTTTTCTTTTTGTTCCATTTTTCTTCTCAGGAGGCGAGAATGTAGCGAAAATTTAGTCGGGGTATGGAATGATTGTTTTAGAGAGTTGTTTAGTAGTCCTCACCATTTTTGTAAAATAATGTATCAATAATTATGATTAGGATTTATTTGTATGTGGATATTGTTTAGATGGCAATATCTGTATTTAAACTCACATTTTTACTGTTGTAATAATAAAGTTGTAGTTATTTCTGTACCATGTATTTGGCGATTCAGAATGGGTTGGATGGAATGGACCTATTTTGGGGGCGTCACACTTCCCTCCACCAACGTCACTTCCCCTCCCCCCATAATTCAAACATATACATATATATATAAACTGAAGTACTTTCTCCTAACTATTTTAATAATGGGTAAGTGGGGATCCAAATAATACACAAAATTACAACAACTACTCCATAAAAATTCTTTCAATATTTTTAACAACATATATCATCAATATTATAATTCACAATATTAATCGACTGTGTCGCTCCGTGAAAGAGGGGCTTTCAATAAGGATTTTCTCCTTATCATGCGCGCAATTAGGTGACCAAACCTCTCCTCGCGTAACTTCTAGACATCGTTAACATTGTAAATTATAATATTAATAACAAATCATTTCAATTATTGATTTAATAATATAAAAATATCGACAATAATTGAATCAAATAACGTGAGATACTTATGCAACAATTACTATAGCAATAATTGAACAAAACTAAATGACTTCTCACGTAAAGCATCAATAATCAATACCGTGTGTGCTACTATGCAACCACGCCAGACATCGCATTTTTTACTACCGAAAGTAGTTCAACGAAGATCAACCAGTAAAACTTCCGCCATTATTTCAATAAAATATTTTTGTCGTTTTTCAATCCGACAATAATTTCATTGTGGGGTCCACCAATGATTGTCTTGGTCGCATTTAATATTTTACATTTAAAACGAATATTCTCCGACCAATCGAATATTATATAACAACTTGCATACTTTGCAAAAATTTATAATTATTACCCACAACTATAATATTATATCATAATATTCAAAAATGATAATTATAGAAAAATTCATCTTTATTCAAAAAGTTGGGGTCTTACAAGGCAGATAAGGCTTTAGAGGTTCTTTTGAAGCAGAGGGAGGACATAGCCAAACAGATGCTTCGGATTGCAGAGTTGAAGGATGAGGCGTCTACCTATGTGGAGTCTGAAAGACATAGCAAACCTAGAAGTGGACAGCGAATAGAAGGGAAGGAACCTGTCCATTCTAGTCATGTATCGCGGGGGAGAACTAAGGAACGAAGGAGATCAAGGAGCAGAACTCCTGAGGAGTCAAAGAAAGCACTTCTGGTTATCAATTCTCAAGGTCGGGATGGAGGCAAACAGAGGAGCCGGTCAAGAGAGCATATACCTGAAAATAAAAGGGGAGAACACCATCTTGAATATTCTCACCGGGATGGCGGAGCCACACACCGGAGTAGATCCAGAAGTCCATCAAAGGCAGTGAGATTTGACAGAGGAGGTCGGTCCACTCAGAAGAAAAAGGTGTCTCCAGAGAAGGAAGTCTCCTCGAAACCAGAAGGTGTAGAAATTTTGGTGAAGGAGTTGAAGGAGCTTCGAAAGCAGTTAGCGGAGGTTCAATAGGTGAAGGACACTCTGGGAAAGAAGGCGTCTCCTTTTTCCTCTAACATTCTTAAGGAGAAGGCGGATACCACCAAGAATTTGCCTCATATGGAGAGCTATGATGGATCGGGGGATCCTTATGACCACAGCCAGGCGTTCGATAGGCTGATGGATTATTATGATTTCACCGATGCTGCCAAGTGTCACACGTTTGTTACAACGTTGAGGAAGGATGCAAGGCACTGGATGGGGACTTTGCCTACTGATTCAGTCACATCGTGGTCTGAGCTGTGTGACAAGTTTCATGCTCGCTTTGGGAGCAACCGAAAGAGGGGGAAGCCTACGGGTTCTTTGGCTCAAGTCCGACAGTTTTCCAATGAGTCTTTGGGCCTGTATGTGAAACGATTTAGGGAAGCTGTTGGCCAGGTGTCTAACCTTAATGATCTTCAAGCTGTGGGGTTGTTTCAGAATGAGTTAGATTTGGTGAAATCGGAGAAGTTGGTGAAGAAGCTGATGTTTCACCATCCGAAAAGTTTGGCCGAAGCCTTTGATAAAGCCGAAGGCTATATTGTGGTGGAGGAGGCTATGAATAGCCTGAAAGTCCTTCTTCGGACCGAATGAAGGAAGCAGATACTCCTAAGGCTGAAGGCGATCAGAAGAAGGGGAGTGGAAATAATGATCGGTCAGAGAGCAGCTCGAAAAAGTATAATAACACATGGCGACGTGGAAGTAATCGCCCACCTGCTCCTACCCAGAAGGTGAATAAGGTTTACACCAAACTGAATACGGATAAGTCGGTAATTTTGGATCAGATCAAAAACCAACCTTTCTTTGAACCACCTCGTGATAATTTTAAGCCAGGACAGGGCAATGCTCGAAAATATTGTGGCTATCATCAAGCTGCAGGTCACGATACAAATGAATGCTGTAATCTTAAGGACTTTGTAGAGAGGAAGGATCAGAGCGGTATGTTGGTTTAATATATGGTCGGGAGGGATCATCAACAGGAATAGCAGAATGCAGATCGGACTGTTCAAGTGGTTCAACCGGTTCCACCCGTACAACCTGCTCCAAATCAGTCGCTAAGGCATGTCGTTGATGTAATAATCAGTGGGACGGCAGGAAAATTGGTGGGGAAGAAGAGGAAAGGATATCTGGACTCGGTCATGTCCGTGGCGGGTGCTCCTTCGAAGTTCGATAGACCATTTACAGGGATAGTTATATCCTTCACTGATGCAGATTATCTTGCGGAACCCATCGAATCCCACGAAGGAGAAAGACCTTTGGTGATCACAAAGACAAGTGGGTTGGTGAGAGATATAAGCGAATGATGATCGACAATGTGTCTTCGTTGATATTCATCTGTTCATGCTTATCAGAGGATGAATATTGATGGGCGAAAGATGGAGGTGGGGCAAGAGGCTCCTTTATATGGCTTCAGTAACGATCCGGTCAAAGTGGCAGGAACTATTGAGCTACCAGTCATCTTCGGCACTGCTCCACAACAGGTAGAAATAACGTGTAAATTTTATGTTGTGCATATAGATTCGGCCTACAACGCCATATTGGGACGACCTACATTGACTGCTCTCCAAGCAGTGACCTCCATCCCTCACTTTAAAATCAAGTTCCCAATGGCACATGGAGTTGGAGAGGTAGCAGGGGACTTAGATCTGGCCCGACGTTGTTATCAGAATGTTGTTATTGCCTCAGGAGTAGGGGTGAGCAAGCAAAAGCAGACCATGGCGATAGAGATTGAGCCATTCACCGAAAGTAGCTCGGAGCCATTGGTCATGCCGACAGGAGAAACAGAAGAGATCGAGCTCGTCCTTGGTAAGAAGGACAAAACAGTGAAGATAGGTTCGGGTTTGCTGGAACCTTTCCGGACAAACCTTATGGAACTTCTTCGCTGTTTTGCGGATATATTTGCATGGGAACCGCACGATATGCCTGGAATCAGCCGGAAGATAGCAGAGGACCGGTTGGATGTGGATCCAACGAAGAAGCCAGTTCGGCAGAAGAGGAAGATCTTCGCACCTGAAAGACAACGGATCATTGATGAAGAGATTGCCAAGCTGATAGCTGCTGACTTCATCTTTGAGATCGATTATCCGGAGTGGATGGAAAATGTAGTGCTGGTGCAGAAGCAGAATGGAAAGTGGCGAGTTTGCATCGACTACACGGACCTGAACAAAGCTTGTCCGAAGGACTTCTATCCTCTACCCCATATTGATCAGCACATCGATGCCACTTCGGGGTATGCATTACTAAGCTTTATGGATGCTTTTTCAGGTTATCATCAAATTTCTATGTGCAAAGAGGATATTCCAAAGACAGCTTTCATCACGCACCGTTCGGTGTATGCTTACAAGAAGATGACATTTGGTTTAATCAATGCGGGAGCAACTTATCAAAGAATGATGAACTTTGTCTTCCAGAAGCAGCTAAGAAGGAACATGGAGGTGTATGTTGATGACATGATCGTGAAGAACATGATTGTTCAGAAGCATCTGGATGATCTGGAGGAATGATTTCAGACGGTCCGACATCATAAGTTAAGACTCAATCCTACTAAATGCACCTTCGGGCTCGGTGCAGGAAAATTCTTGGGCTATCTGGTCAGTCAAAGAGGTATCGAAGCCAATCCTGAGAAGATCCAGGCTATTCTGAACATGAAGACTCCTCAGTCATTCAAGGATATTGACGTCGATGGGGAGGATTGCGACTTTAAGGAGGTTCACGTATCAAGTCGACGTAAAGGTGTTTTTGATTTTTCAAAGACGTTGAAAGGACCGAAGAATGCCAAGACGCTCCAATGGACTTCGGAATGTGAAGACGCCTTCCAAGGCATAAAGACATACCTATCTTCGGCACCTTTGTTGGTAAAGCCAGTTCCTACTGAACAACTATACTTGTATCTGGCAGCCAGCTCGTTAGTAATGGGAGCAGTGCTAGTTTGAGAAGTTGGGGGGAAACAGCATCCGGTCTATTATATTAGTCATTTTTTGAGAGATGCTAAAACCAGGTACCTAAATATTGAGAAATTTGCCTTTGCTTTGATAATAGCCAGTCGAAAACTTAGGCAATATTTTCAAGGTCGGCTCCTGGTCGTTTACACGGATCAACCGTTGAAGAAGGTGATGAGCAAGCCGGAGGTTTCGGGGAGGTTAGCTGCATGGACGATGGAGTTGTCTCAATTCTTCATTGAGTATCATCCCCGAACTGCTATCAAAGGTCAAGCCTTGACCGATTTTATGGTGGAATGCTCGTTCACCGAAGCTGATGCAGAGTCTTAGGAAGCTAAGTGAGTCTCGACGGCGATTGCGATTCTTCAAAGATACCAGAGCTCATGGACGCCTCAGATGCAAATGGATCTTCTACTACGGACGTTAGTGGAGCAGGGATTATTTTGACAAGTTCGGAGGGATTCAAGGTGCAACAGGCCATCAAATTTGGGTTCAGAGCAACAAACAACGAGACAGAGTACGAAGCAGTTTTGGAAAGGGTTCGACTGGCGAAGAGTCTCGAGGTTCAAAAGCTGATTATTTACAGTGACTCTCATTTGGTCGTCAAGCAAGTTTCAGGGGAATACAAAGCTCGAGGTTCAAGAATGATCAAGTACCTAGCAGAGTTGAAGGATCGACTTCAGTATTTCATCTCCTATGAATTTCAGGGAGTAGACCGTAATGATAATTCTATTACCGATGCCTTGTCTAAGTTGGCCACTACAGATGCCAAAAATTTTGATGGGTCAGTCTAGTTGGAGATTTTGCAGCATCCGAGTATCCAGCATAAAGCAGTGATGTGTATTGAACGTTCTAACTGTTGGATGACTCCATACATATAATATCTGGCAGATGGCGTCCTTCCTTCGGATCAGATGCTGGCAAAGAAGATCAAGTATAAGAGTGCCAATTTTGTTCTTATTGATGGGGATCTCTATCGAAGGGCCATTTCGTCTCCATTATTAAAGTGTTTGGTTCCATTCAAGGCCGAATATGCTCTTCGAGAGGTTCACGAGGGCATCTGTGGCGACCATATGGCTGCTAAGTTATTAGCCTACAAAATACTTCGGCAAGGGTTCTACTGGCCTACCATCTTCAAGGAAGCTACAGAGTATGTGAATAAATGCGAGAAGTGTCAGCTCAATAGTCCGATCCCACATCAGCCACCAGAAGAGCTATACTCGATCTTATCTCCTATACCCTTTGCTGTCTGGGGGTAGATATACTGGGTCCATTGCCGAAAGCTAAAGGTCAGGTCAGTTTTGTTATAGTCGTCATCGATTATATGACCAAATGGGTAGAAGCGAAGCCACTTCGATTGATAACGGAATAAGAGTGCTTGAAGTTCATAAAGGAGTCTGTAGTGTTTCATTTCGGAACTCCTAAGGTGATGATATCGGACAATGGACGCCAGTTCGTGCGATGGAAGTTTGAAGGATTCCTAAAGGAGTTGGGAGTTCAGCACAGAAAGACCTCAGTGGCTCATTCACAGTCGAACGGACAGGTCGAGGTGACCAACAGGACGCTATTAAATGGGATCAAGCGCAGATTGGATGAATCTAAGGGGAGATGGCCTGAAGAGCTGCTCAGTGAATTATGGACTTATCGGACTACGCCGAGGACTATTACGGGGGACTCACCTTTCAGATTGACTTATGGCACTGATGCCTTAGTCCCTATTGAGATTAGATCCACCAGTCTTCGGGTTAGTCAGTTCAATGAAATCTACAATAATGAAGGGCTGAAGGTCAACTTGAATCTGTTGGAAGAAGTCAGAGAGGTGGCTTTGATGAAACTGGCAGCCTATCAACGGAGGGTAGCCAAACATTACAATAAGGGGATAAAGCTTCGGAGATTTAAAGTGGGAGATTTCGTCCTCAGGGAAGTCGAAGCATCTACGCCTCAGAACTTGGGAAAGTTGATGCCGAACTGGGAAGGACCGTATGAAGTAATTGAAGTACCGAAGCTAGGAACTTATCGGTTGAAGGCATTGGACAGATCCGAGATCAAGAACACTTGGCATGCTGGCAGGCTTCAGAAGTATTTTCAGTAAAGATCGAGTCAGTATCCCAGAAGTCTGTAAATATTGGATCGTCATCAATAAAAGATTCATTTTTTCACAATTGATCTTCTTCCTATTGGTACTAATTTCATAATGGTGTAAGGAGGACGGGGGGAACTCGCTGACAATTCGATGGTAGCCTTTTTGGCAGGTGGTCCTTATGAATTTGTCAGGCCCTTCGTGGTAGGCAAACTTCATCGGTGTAAGGAGGACGGGGTGGACTCGCTGACCATTCGATGATAGCCTTATCGGGAGGAGTGTCCTCATGGGTTTGTTATACCCTGCGTGGTAGACAAATTCCATAGTCCTTTTAATTTTGTTTTGTCGCGAGTGGTAAACAAATTGCCCCGAAGTAAGGAAGTTTGGGTGGACTTGCTGGCCATTCGATGGTAGCCTTATTGTTAGGTGAGTCCTTATGAACTTGTTCTACCCCATGTGGTAAACAAATTCCATGGTCCTTATAAAATTGTTCTACCCCGAGTGGTAAAAAAATGTCCTTATATACTTGTTTTATCCCTAGTGGTAAACAAGATCTTGATGGTGCAATGAGGATCAACCGAATTCACCTTATACATGATCTGTCTCGCACTTCGGAAACGATAAGTATGCATTACTTTATTTTGTTCAAGTGTTGGGTTCGGTCCTTTAAGTTCAGTTCATGTCATTTCTTAACTTAATTGTTATATGCCATATCTGATTCACAATTTTAGTTAAGTTCATTCATATTGATTGATACTGAATTATTGACAAGAAACGAATTAAACAGAAGTCATGATAAAGGAAGTTGAAATTTCATTCATAATTAACTATTCATAATATTAACCAATTGCATAAAGATAGTAATTTTTACAAAAATTCTTAAACAATTCCAAAGAAAACAGGAATATTCACTTTAAGCATTATCCTCGCCATCTGAAGAGTCGAGCAGGGCCGGGTCTACCTTGGCTGATATTAGCTTTTCCTTGCCACGACTTCGACAGAGCTCATAGCCTTCAGAGTATATCTTCATGATTTCTCCATTAATCTAATCTGATTTCCGATACTCTTCACAGATCTGCTTGCGAAGATCATCGGTCAAAGGAGGTCCAAGATCCCGAAGAGTCCGGAGTTCTCGAATTTCTTCTTCGAGCTTCTGGCGCCTATTCAGATGACGGGTTTCTTTTAATTCCAGTTTCTCGACCAATTTAGCCAGGCTCTTATTGCTGGCCTTCAGCTCCTTAATTTTCTCCATCCTTATTTCATTCCTTTGAACTAGATCAACGTTCATGTTAAAAATCTCTTGATGTTGGGCTTTAGTTGATTTCAGTTCGTCATGGGATATCTTCAGCTCTTCCTTGGCTTGGGCTAAATCTTTCCGAAGATGTTCATTATTGAAGAGGGCAATATCACAATCATGTCTTGACTTTGCCAAGGCAGACTGCAACATTGAGTTCTCTTTTCGTGCAGCTTCCTCTGCAGCTTCGGATTCTAAATATTTTGGTCGTAAACGCCTAAAGACAGCATTGGCCTGCGTATGTTCAACAATAAACCATTACTTTCAGATATTTTAGCACGGAGAAAAGTATAGAAGTTAAAAAGACAATCATTTACCTTTGCTTGATAGCTCATGCCTTCATCAATCAGATCCCTGATCGAGTTATTTCCAAATCGGTGATCATCGGTTTCACGGACAAAGGTATCGAATAACTGGAAGGGGAAGTTGGCATTGAACCGAGGCCATAAAGTTGGCGACGCCATGGCTTCATTTTCAAATTCGTATGAAGACGATCTTGATGGAGAGGGCAGAGGCCGCTCAGAAGTTGGTATTGGGTCAGTGTAAATATTCTCAGGAGAGGGGGATCGAGCTGGAGTGTGTTCTCGGGGCGGCGAGGGAGCAGATGATGAGCCTGGGTAACTATCAGATGGTTTCTTTCTTTTGCGAGAGAGTGAGGGAATAGGCTCAATTGGCTCATTGTCATCTGAGACTTGGATTTCAATGGGGAAGGTTGGAGGAATGCCAGCTGAAGAGGAAGGGTCTCGAAGGTCATCGGCAGACAAGGGAGTGATCTTGGTCCTCAATTTCTTAACACGAAGGACTTTTGCCCGTTCGAGTAGAGGTATGTCAAACAAAATTCCTCCGGTTGGAGCAGGTTCAGGGGGTGTAGGAGTGGCTGCAGATGAAGGGTTTGCTTCTGGGCTCGCTTCTATATTTGTGTCTGGGTCTATTTCAGGGTCTGTTTCTGGGTGAAGGGATCTAGATCTCCTAGCAGCTCTCTTTCTTCGTCGTGGTTTGAGGGATTCTTCAGGTATAATGGGCTCATCAATTTGTGATTCATCAATCTAAGGTTCGACGGTGGGTGTTTCAGTGGTGGGAGGATTGGCTTGAGGAGATTCTTCTGTTGGGAGCTCTTCATTTGTTTCCATCGTCTTCCTAGCCAAAAAGTCTTCAAATTCTTTTACCTCTGAAGAATTCGGTTTAATCAAAGACACTGCAAAGATTACGTAACGACAAATCAGAGCCAACATTATCAAAGGTTTCACAGAAATATGCACAAAAGTAGTTCGGTACTTACGTTTATGATCATATAGCCATGCCTGTTTGGAAAGAAGTCCATGTTTCCATTCCTCCTTCGGGAAATTATCCAGGAGTTCAATCATTTCGGCTACGCGTTCTTCGGGTATATCGCCAAAGTTAGCAAAAATCTTTTCATCAGTGGCCCAGTTTGGTAAAGAGGCGATTTCTGGTCCCTTGACGAAAAACCATTTCTCATGCCATCCCCTATTCCTCGAAGGAGTGTTTATCAGTGACCGCCTCTCGAACTTCTCACCAGCCTTTGGTGCGTGTTTGCCCAGAACCTTAAATCCCTTTTCTCTGGACTGGGCGATCTTGTATACCGTGAAGAAGAAGTCAAGGGTAGGTTCGACTCCTAATTCGTAACAGAATGCAATAAAGGCCAAAATGTGAATGCAGGAGTTTGGAACCAGTTGGGCAAACCCTACCCCAATAAACCCTAGGAGGGTAACTAAAAAGATATAAAGAGGAAACCTAACCCCCTTTTCGAGCAAAGTCACCGGAACAACCGTCCAACCATCTGGACGTTGGTACATCTTCTCATCAGATTTAGGGGCTCTTATCAAGTGGGTATTAGGGATGTGATAACGAGCCTTAATCTTTCGCAATCCAATCTCAGAAATAATGGAGGGGGTGTTGGCATGAGGATATTGTTCTTTGTTTTTAAAGAATTCGGAGGGGTCAGGAATGGGTTTCGGAGGCATAGATTTTTTGCTGGGATTGGCAACTTTAGGGTTTGAGCTCGACGCTTCCTTAGTGGGGTTGGGGCTAGGTGGAACGGTGGCGATGGGGGTTACACGAAGGGGAGAACTCTGATTCGTATTTAGGGTCACATTGTTGAAAATATTGCAGAAAAGGGAAGAAAAGCTCGAGGGAGAAGAAGAGAACTATAGCGTCCGAAATTCAAATTGGCAGGTAAAATTGTCGAATTTGGGAAAATTTACTTTTTATATTGACAGTTGCACGAATTACGAAGGAGACACATTTAATTTGTAGTAATGATGAGGAATTGGAAGAGGTAGCATCCGGTTTAAGCCTTAGATATTTATCAGATTGGGCTTTTCAGTTGGACTTCCGATTTTAGTTCCTATTCTTATTTTAACTCCTTATCATTTGGGCCTTAATATGCTTCAGTTTGGGCCTCTTTTGATCCCATCAGATTCTTCATATCATGGACCATTTATAGTTTTCTATTAAATATCTTATTTAATAAAAACTAGAAGCAATGTTAGGTCGTGATATTTCGATTTATTGGCCCAACTAGGTTGGGCTATATATCTCAGTTAGTCCACGGGGCCATCATTATTGGGTCTAAAGTTATTGGGCCTAGTCTTTCTATAATCCTTGTTAAGTCCTTATCAGATCGGTAGGATCAAGTAGGTCGACCCATCATACATTTAAATATCTATTACTTTGACTTGCAATGATGAAAAAGAAGAGTTGTTGACCGAAAGTCTGCAGATCATTAATGTGGATGGGATTATAGTGGTACCTACGGGATAAATAGTGCGGCAGAAAAGGTGTGACTGCATGCGATCGGCGATGGGTGGTACGATAAAACCAAGTCCGAGAGTATATCATAACAAAGAGGTCTTCTAAGAACAGGTAACTGATAATTTTATCTCTCTCAATACACTAGATATTTTATCCTCCATTGTTAACCTCGTGATCTCCTCAGATCGACTCTCACGCTCGAAATTTATCTCCGACCGGTTGAAGGCCGTCAAGCTTTTGGTGTTGATCGTGTTTACTGTACAGGATCAGGACGTCTTACGTGATTGGGACGTAGCAGAAGATCTTAACGTTAACATAAATCATATTTTTTAGATAAATATGATTCATTTTTCAATTAAAGGAAATAAATATGGATTAATTATTACTATTAGTAATTACAATTGGATTGGGTATCTTAATTTCACGTAAAATAACTAGCCTTATCCCAATTGATGTCCGAGAGATGCTAGTAGTTTTTGTTTTCTTCATTATTTTTCCAATAAATTCAAGAGTTTTATTTAATTGACGTTGGTATTAAAACGATGAGTTAATACTTGTCTGAAAAGGAGGTGACAAACCACGTGGATGCCTAATTAATTGCCGTGTGGTCAAAATACAGCGGAGCAAGAGGCCGCAGAATTGAAGATCATTTAAGCCAAATCAAACAACAAGACAACTAACTAATGCGCGCATGCAGTAATAATGTACTCCCTCCATCCCAAAATATTTGACGTTTTATATATTTTTACACAGATTAAATATAGGTATAATTTTTCTATTTTACCCTTAATTAAAACTTTATCTTATCCGGCTCTTCTTCTCCATTCTCAACTCTTCTCCTCTGGCCAAATCTGTCTTCTTCTCCATTCTCAACTCTGAAACTCTTCTTCTCCGGCCAGATCTGAAATCTTTTTTTCCGGCCAGATCTGAAACTCTTCTTCTTCTCTTATCAGCCGGATCTGACCACCACAGCTTCGTACGGCCATCGACCATTGTTGGTAGCGATTCGACAGCGACTTTTGAAGCCGGTGGCTGCTCCGAGCGGCCTAATCCGTTCATTTCATTTCGGCGGCTTTTGAAGAAACGATGACTGAGAAAAATAGACATTAATAGTGATGGAGAAGGAAGGGTAGAGAAAGAAAATAAATGACAAAATATTCTTGGGATGAAAGAACGTCAAATATTTTGAAAAAAAAAGCCTTTTAAAACGTTAAATAGGGAGTAGTAAGTTACTACTACTACTAATTTGGACAATACTACTAGTACTAGTAGTAAAAAACAAATGATTAAACTCGGGACTTAATTGCGATTGGAGGTTTTAAAAACTCTAGATTTCTCAAAATTTTAAATTTAGAAATAATAATACTAGTAATGTAGTAGATGCAAGTCCCGAAAGCCCTTGACCCCCTTAACCCATACATATATGCAACTTATTTTAAATGACTTATAAATAAAAATGTTCGATATCAATTTAATTTATAAATTAAAAATTAAGTTAAAATAAATAATAAAGGTGTTCGGTTCATAATGACTTAAAAGTTCAAATAAATGTAAATGTTACTAAAAATGATATTAATAAAAAAGAGGACAATAAAAGAAGAATAAATTAGACATTACATTTAATCAAACTAACTTATTTTAAAATAACTTCAATTACAAATATTTACTTATTTTTTTTGAGTTAAAACTCAATTTATAAATAAAAAAATAAACCATTCCCGAACAATTAAATAATACTTAGTAGTAACAAATGACTTTCCCGAACAGGCTTTTAAAAAAGCCAACCACCTCCTCATGGATAGGGCCACATTAATTAAACACCTATTCTCCCCATCTTTAATTCACACTATCTAGCTATTGGCTACAATTCTCTCTCATCATAACCAAATAAATACTCCCATCAAACACCTGCCCTGCCCTGCCCTTCCCTTCCCGTATATCACCGCTTCAGTTCAGACTCTGATCGATCGATCAATATATATATAGATATAGATAAGAACAAGCAGCTAGGAATAGTTAGTTAGTTGAGAAAATATAACATATATATACACACACATCTCCAAATAATATGGGTGGTCAAGCTGCTGTTGGTTTGGTACTGTTGATGGCGATTTGGAGTGTGTGCGCGGCCGATACATTAGGGGATGAGTGTTCGGACAGCTTTGTGAAGCTGCCGACGTGTCTGACTTTCGCCACCGGAAAAGCGGCGACGCCGACAAAGGACTGCTGCACTTCGGTGACGACCATCAAAGAGAGCAAGCCGGTTTGCTTGTGTTACATCATACAGCAAATCCACACCGGTGCAAACCCCCAGTTGAAGAGCTTTGGGATTCAAGAGACTAAATTGATTCAGCTACCTTCTGCTTGCAAGTTAACTAATGCTAGCACAGCTGATTGCCCAAGTAACATTAATTCCTTCATTCAATTCATTAATATTAATTCATTTCCCTCCTCCTCCCTCCCTCCCTCCCTCCCTCCCTCTTTCTTTAATTCTCTGTCTATATATATATATATATATTTCTTCTTTTCATTAATTAAGCTACCCTTAATGAAAGTAAAAAAAGCTAGGACTGGCATTTTCCACCATCTGCTATTTAATTTTCTCCTTATATTATATTATTTATTCTATATTCGTTAATTGGTAGGAGTAGAGTTTGATAAATGAGAAATAATGGTGACAATATATACTTACAAACGTCGTTATACTGTGAAAAGTCACCCCTGAGTCAGTAAATAAAATAAGAAGGTTAATGCTAAATATAAATAATTAACACGAAAATATTAAATGGGTTAACACCTATAATTAACAATTTGACATGCTTAACATGATTAAACATGTTAATTAATTAAAATAAATATGATACTTATAACTTTATAATCTATATTAAATATTGAATTTTAACTTTCTTAATTACTTTTAAGCATGTTTTCTTGCATTTAAATAAATGTTATTGAGATGAATAAATTACATTATTATTCAATAAATAAGTGGAAGATGTTTATATTTTTTATTTAATTTTTTTAATTTATGTAATAAATGAGTTCACACATTTAACACAATTAATAAATAGTGTTAATATTAAGAAACTCAAATGGAATATTATTGATTCACAAGATGTAATACCTAAAACCAGGACACAATTATCACCCTTACCCGCGAGATAAAAGGGGAAAGTAGTAGTAGTAGTAGTACAATTAATTTTAAATTTTTTGTTCATTTTAATAAATCATTTAAACTGTTTAAAATTTAAGATAAATCTGACCATCCAGAGTCACGGTACACAACAACTAGTTAATTATATTCCTCTATAATGAATACAAGCATGCATTTGCGTTGAGTTGAAAATGTTGCGTATACAAAGTAGTAGCTAGAGTACATGCTCCAACAAATAAATTTGGAAGCGGTTAACATGGAGTTTATTTTTTAATAAATTAATCAATTGGTTAATACAATGTTGAGGCGAGATTTTATATGCGTCAATATTTTATTAATCAATTGACCAACTTACAAAAAAATAAACTTCAACCGGATCCAATAAATTCATTAACTTTGCTGGCAGGAGCTTTGGAACTAACTCAGTGGGTCGACTTGGCCTAGTGGGCTGTATTTATTATTATGGTTCAGGTAGATTGGTAGCATCAATAATACTGCTCCTTCCTTCTGTTTCTTAATATAAATTAGAATTGTGTATAAATATTAAAAAAATAATTATATAATATCAATCGTCTATATTATTTTTACATTAGAAAAAGAATATTATTTATTGGAGAAAAAATAATAAGAGAACCAAATGTTATATTTAATTACTTAGAAACTAAACAATTACTAATATTTATTTGATACTCCATTAAAGAATAAAAATAATTATTTAAAACGACTTATATTAAAAAGTAGTTGTGTATTTATGAGGAGTAGTTTGGTAAGTTAATTAGGTTTGGTGTGGATTAATTGCATGGATGGGGTACTTCCAAGTTCCATCCAACACCTTTTATTGATGATTAATCAATGAGATGAGATGGATCCGTAATAGTAGCAGTAGTATATAAATTAATTTCAAACTCGTACGTATTTGCAGAGCTTCTAAAGATACCAGCAAACTCTCCTGATGCTGCCATTTTTATGGATCCGAGTTCAACACCTGCGGCATCAGCAGCAGCCAAAGGGACGCCAGCACCCGTGAAAACCTCAAATGGAATTAAACCTCTTCCTGTTTCAATTTCCTCTGGCGCTATCTTCTTCTTCTTCTATGCATTATTATTATATTAGTAATTCATGATGCCTAACAACAGATCGATGCTCAGATTGCATGAAAAGCGGCCGCTTCCCCAACCCTACCCCTCTATATTCTGTTTATTCCATCAATCTATCTATCCTATTAATGTAATTTCATTTGTATGCATGCAAATCTCTCGTTGGTGTCGTGCATATATAAAATCTTTCTGACGTTATATATAAAGAAAAAGAATAAAAAAATAATTGATCGACTAAAAGATGGAATTAGTAAAAAATAAAGAAAAGAAGAAATTAGCGGTAATCAGAAGACCTCATCATGTAATTACTGATTAGGGCGGGAGTAATTAGATAAGTAGTGATCTAAATCTTCATCATATATATTCAATGGAGTTGATGACGTACTGGTGGCTTATCTTGTTATCATACTTTATCCTTTTGCGCGTATATACATGCATGCATACAATCTATCTAAAATATTACTTAATCACACAAAAATACTTATCCACAACCACAAATATATTTATATATAATATTTTCTTATTCGGTTAAAAATTAATAATAATTAGAATCTATTTGGAATCGTTTAAAAAAAATATGATTAATGATTATCGCTTATGCATATAGTCAATTAATGTTCAAAATCAGGTTAAATAAAAAATAACTTCAATTAGTAAAAAGTAAAAAGGATTAGTATTTTTTAAAAAAAAAACTGATTGATTATAACTTTATTTCAAGAGTAAATTGCTAAATTAATGGGGAATTTTGACAAGTATAAAGGTGTATGGGTGCATGATATCAAATAATAATAATAATAATATAGGAATCAAACCTCATTATTAATGAGATTTGACAAACAATTATATATAAGCTCCAAATTAGTATTTCAGATTATTTTCATAAAAACATATTATAAACCATGCATTTTAAAAAATTTATTTATCAAACAATTAAAATTTAAAATTAAGCAGGTTTGGCGATCCAAAACACACTAAAGCGTACCTAATTAAAACAATAGTGTCACTATTTTTACCCGTTTAAATCCAATTAATTAATGATATATATGAAAATGAAAGTTAGTTTGTAAATAAAAAAAATTGAACTATGTGAAAATTCTTGAAAAATAAAAAATTTCAGGGCAAAACACTTGTTACTAGCCATACATCTTGCAATTATTATATATTATCCATAGATTAGCTAGTACTTTTGGGACTACAAGAACTTTTTGAAAAAGTTACGTGTATTATTAATTAACAACTTCTTATCACTTTAATAGAGATTCAATTTTAATTTACTATTTTCAGCTAATTTTTATATGAATAATGCTAGAGATACAAATTATTCTACAAACATTTTACAAACTGTTGATGTGGCATATTCCATCTCAGCATATTGTGTGGGGCCGAAAACTACATTGAAACAATTTATTGATCATTATGCTGAGGTGGAATATATCACATTAAGAATTATTAATTTTTTCATATAAATATTACTTTTTTAAAATTGGGATAAACTTAGAATAAAATAAAATATTATTTTATTGATGAGTTGATAAAACTCTATTCACTGTTACTAGGATAATCAATCAATTGAATGTAAAGGAAAAGTAAACTTGATCAGGACTTTGAGAAGATAATTATATATAGTTAATAAATAATTATTTACACAATAAATTTTATTGAATTATATTGGGTTTTATTGTGAATGTAGCGTGAATTTATTATTTAGTTAAGATAGGACTCTGGGAAAAAATTAATTATTCTATGGGGTATTAGGATTTTATTTATGTATGTAATGAAATTAATTATATATTAGTATTGACATTGACAAAGTTTGTTAAATTTATATATAATCCGCATAAAATTTTAAAATTTAATTATGACAATTATTAGTAATTAAGTTTATTATGATTATTCAACTAATTAGAACTATTATATTATTTTTTTTTTAAAAAATATTATCATATAGCATATTATAATACTACCTAAATGGCGTGATTTAGTAAAGAATCTATTTATATATTATTCAACTAATATCAATACGATTAGATAGTAATTTAATAAAATTTTAAAGTCAGCGAACAGTTTATTAAGAAATTAATTTAACAAGAAAATGGGGAACTAAAACCTTTTAAAGAGTAGACATGGTAGCTGTAGGTGTCCTTCTCCCCGGCCCTGTTCCGATCGATGCAATAATTACTTGTTGATTATCTAAACACTAAATCACACACACACACACACCCTAATTCGAGTTGTTAATTGTTTTCTTCTTAATTAATTCTCGGGGAAAGAAGATGAAGAATAATCGGCTAGTATTTAACGAGAAACCCAGATTGGTGATATTGGCACTAGCCGGAGTGATGATAGTCGCGCTGCTCCTCTCAACCTTTATGCTCGCCGTTGACAGTCCCATTTTCTGTTCGTTGGCCGCCTCCTCCTCCTCCAGACTATTCGGCGCCGAAGCCAGTAACTCCAATCCAGCCGCCAAGATCCAACTGGAGACAATCCTCCATTACGCCACGTCACGTGTGGTCCCACAGCAATCGAACGCCGAGATCAGAATCTCCTTCGACGTTCTCCAGTCTCGCTCCCCCTGCAACTTCCTCGTCTTTGGACTCGGCCACGACTCCCAAATGTGGCACTCCTTCAACAAACGTGGCACCACGCTATTCCTAGAGGAAGATCCGAAGTGGATCCAGACGGTCCTCAAGAACGCGCCTTTCCTCCACGCGCGCAACGTCAACTACCGGACCAAACTCTCCGAGGCGGAGAAGCTCCTCGAATCGTATCGCTCGGAACCGGACTGCATTCCCTCGAACAAGCTGTTTCTACGGGGGAACGAGAGGTGCAGGTTGGCACTGAACGAGCTGCCGGAGGAAGTGTACGAGAAGGAGTGGGACCTGATCATGATCGACGCGCCGCGAGGGTATTTTGGGGAAGCGCCGGGTCGCATGGCGGCGATATACTCGGCGGCGGTTATGGCTCGGAACAGGAAGGGATCAAGTGTGACGCATGTGTTTTTGCACGACGTGGATCGGAGGGTGGAGAAGGCTTATGCGGAGGAGTTTTTGTGTAGAAAGTATATGGTGAAGGCGGAAGGAAGAATTTGGCACTTTGAGATTCCGTCGGCGGCTAACCTCACCAATTCTGCTACTGTTTTTTGTTAGCTGTTCCCTCCCTGCAATGCTTTTTTAATTAAGAGCATGGTGGGGTTTGTGGAGGAGGGAAAAAAGAAAAAGTTTATATACTGCATGGTCCCTTAATTAATTATCAAGAGTAAATAATTAATTAATTCTCAGATTACGTACTAAAAGAGTATGCTAGAATTGATAAAGCGTTAACTACTTTCCCTGAAGAAATTAAGTATATATATATGATCAATTCTATATATATATATATATATATATATATATATATATATATATATATATATATATATTCCAGTTTCCAGATCCGTGTCCTTTAGATTACTTGTGCGTTAAACAAACATATATTCTTTTGTTTATTTAAGTAGGTAGTATCTATCTGTTTTGAAATACAGCAGGCTCTTAATTTTCCCCAGCTCAAGCACATAGTAATAATTATGAATGAAAACAAACCATTTCTTAAGAAAGGGTGCCAACTTCTAATTGTCAAAGTCGATCTCTTTTTTCAAGACCAAAATAAACTATATATATATATATATATATATATATATATATATATATATCTGAGATCCAACGCCTGCCATTGATCAGTTGCCATCCTGATGTTCTGTCTCTTAAAACTCTGAAGTCCCAACTAAGTTCATTGAGTATTTGCAAACTAGCTTTTATTTGCTGTCTGATTTTGTATAGAAATGGTGGAATGCCGTGTTGAATTAGCTTGAATTGTTTCATGATTGTTGTTGTTAATTGGGTCAGGAGCATCCGTTAATGGCATTGGAGAAGTAGACGAAGCTGGAAAAGGAAGGGGAAGGGATAACATTAGAGGAACATGAGAAGATAAAGTACCAGACTGCGCAGTTTAATATTGCGGATGCCAATTTTTTTTAGGGAGGAATTATAAAGGAGGAGTATTTTGGTAATCCATCCTGTCCGCAGTTTAATACTGCGGAATACTAGAAACTAAACTGCGGACAAAAATCCTATTAAACCGTTCGATCTTCGAATGGAGGGTCGCGATGTGTTGTAAGGGACTATTTTTTACAACAGTTTGCTATGGATCGATCTCCAATATATATATATATATATATATATATATATATATATATGAAATGATCCAAGTGAAATCGATTAGCTATTAACCATATTTCATTAACGCTCATCCAGTAGTGTCAAAATTGGAGTTAATGGCTGAGATGAGCGTCCAGCCGCTAGAGGGAGTAGCGGCTAGCCAACATAAAAGAATTTGACTTAATTACTGATTATGCTAATTATTCTCGTAAAATAAAATAAAATAATAAATAATTATAAGGATAATCAGTAATTATCTTTATACTTATCCTTATACTTATTAACAAAATAAGTATGTATAAGAATAATGTGATTATTGTTTTATGATTTTTAATTATAATAAAAATAGTGATTGGGTTTATATATTTGAGTAGGAATATAATATAAATTCAATCACTATTTTCTATTTATAATTAAAAATCATAAGATGATAATCGATAATTATCTTATACATAAGATTGAATTTATATATTTGAGTATGAATATAATATAAATTCAATCTTATGTATAAGAATAATTATCGATTATCATCTTATGATTTTTAAATATAAATAGAAAATAGTGATTGAATTTATATTATATTCTTACTCAAATATATAAACTCAATCACTATTTCCTATTTATAATTAAAAATCATAAAACAATAATCAGTAATTATTCTTATACATACTTATTTTGTTAATAAGTATAAGGATAAGTATAAAGATAATCCTTATAATAATTTATTATTTTATTTTATTTTACGAAAATAATTAGGATAATCAGTAATTAAGCCAAATTCTTTTATGTTGGCCGCTACTCCCTCTAGCGACTGGACGCTCTTTTCAGCCATTAACTCCAATTTTGGACGGCTAGATGAGCGTTAGTTGAAACAGAGTTAATAGCTATCGTATTCCACGGATCATTTCCCTATATATATATATATATATATATATATATATATATATATTAAACAAGAAGAAATCACAATCCAATTTAAAGCCCACTAGGTAGTAACAAAATCTTATGTCATCATGAAGTGTAACTGCTCACATGAGTAGTTGACAGAACTAAGATTAGATAAGTAGATGACTAAATAATTCTATATTCAGCTTAACAAGGAATATATCCTCATCAATCCTTTGCTACCATGCTGGTAAACATATTAAAAACAAGATCGTCTAGTTCAAACCATCCTTTCATTAGCCTAAACACGAGAGGATGGAGGCTGCCTCAAAAAGAAGTAAACCCTTTCCTCGATGTAAAAGGAGGCCTAAAATTGAATTAGTTAATTGAAGAGCATTTATCAGACAAACTGGGATATAAAACATTAGGAGCCTTAAATAATTTGCATTCTATACGGAATACGAAAGTACACTACAAAAAGTATTTCATCCGGTCATCTCTCCTCATAGCATTATATACAGCTTGAACCTGGAAAACGCAGTAAAGCTGCAATATTTTTAGTCTGGAATGTCAACAATGTCTACATCATCTATTTCTTGTCATGCACATCTGAACACCCGATAATATAATATGAATGCATATCATGAGAAGTAAGTAGAGTATATATATCACAATTACTACTATAGGCTTATCGAACTGTATATGGAAGTCATATAAAATTGTATAGCCTTCAGCTAGTTTTATCATTTATCTACTTAATCATTTAATATTTACTTACTATTGTCAATAGTATTTATTTAGAATCCTACAGTTGCTAATTGAATAATTGAGGAGAGTGTACGAGGGGTTTTGGCGAGAAGGGGGTTGTGTGTGATGGGGGCATCACATCATAAAATTAGGGGATGAGAATGATTAAAAAAATGGCATAAGCATGCTCTCTAATAAACTGGAGTGTGTAGATTGATCACAAAGAGAGAGAGAGAGAGAGAGAGAGAGAGTTGACCTGCTCACTTGAAGCAACTTGAACAGGTCCAATGTTGACTGAGACATATTTTCCTCCTGATGATATTTTTTGCTTCACTTGGCCCTGTGTAACCAAGAAACCAAGTTGATTACATTCAAAACCAACAAACAAGTTATGCTGAAAAAATGGTATTTTAGTCTTGAAAGAAATTCAAAATTTTAGTTAGAACTAAGGCTTTCCTCTCAAGTAAACACAAATTGATACTCAATCCCCTTCCATAGTTGTTTCTAATAAAACAAATTGATTAAGCAGCTTGATGCAAAGTTTATTCGAACAAGATCAGACACATTCCCTTAGAATAACAAAACCTCCATTTGTGGCGAGGTTAAGAGAAAACGTATCCTGTCAAACTATTGAAGCAAAATGTAATAACCAATTGTCACCATAAAAATAGGCTATTGCTACTGGCACTCCATTTCTCTGCAGATAGTGGGAATAGTTTTATGTTTCTGCGGTCCCCAAAGCTATTTTTGTAGTGCTCGTAGCATCAACCTGAAACTTGCATAAATCCTTTTGCCTTGAACCAACAATTATTCTAAGTCAAAGTAAAATTTGACTATGCTCTCAACACAATGTGTCTCCCTATCTCTCACAAATAATTCTCTTTTCTAGTATATTCTGCTCCCTGTAACACTGCTGATGTTCCACTAGATTATGTTCATATTCCCTGTCTCCTTTGATTACAGTAAGGGTATTATGAAACATTTGCTAGTCAAATGCATGTTAATGGAAACAAGGTAATTGAATCCTGAAAAATAGCCTGCCAATGACCTCTAGGCCAACACAGAGTCTACGAGGGGCAAATAGCTACTCTATTTACATGCACCTCATTCCATTGACCATCTCTAGGGATGACAATTTGCCTGCCCCGCTTCTAATGGGAAGGTTTTGGGGGCTATTAAATAGGTAGGGGCAGGTTATAGGGACAAATTATATTTTTTTATTAAAAAAAATCGTTTAGGTTACAATTGGGAATGGTATTAAGATTTAAGCTCAATCCGTAGTTCTTTACTTAAATATCCCTTAACAGGTATTAGTGTCCCAAATAGTCTTAGTATATATAAGAAATATGAGAAATTTCTAATTTAGTTAGGGAGACTTGTAGCCTTCATCTCTTCCTCAATCAACTACACCAATAAGCTGACCAACACAAGCTATATTTGTTTGAAAGCGCACAATACCTTTTATTAGATTCGAAACTTAGCTCAAATCAATAGATTGGTTGCTTGTTGTTCTCTTTTGTATTCTTCAGATCAACATAAGGAAAGCCCCTTTCATTCAGGTTCCTAGTTGGCTTAAACCAAATGAATACCACTTTATGAATCTTGATTAATAATAATAAAAATTTGAGAAGCAAACAGCTCAAAATTAGAGGATACATCTAGACACTGAAGACAAAGTGAGTGTAAATTTATTGATCGAAAGAAAAGATTACATAAATCCACAACAAGTGCCTGATTATTAAAGCAAACTGATTCACTGAAATAAAAACATATATTACCTCTGGGATTGGCTGTTGAAGAACTGATTCAACAGCAACAACCATAGCTTGCACAAAATCATCACCTCCGGTTCCAATTGCTGTGAATCCTCTAACGGTTGGATAGGAATTTACCTGTCGAACAAGACATAAATCTACAAATGTCAGCAACCCTCCTAAAAATTGAAGCTTGATTTATAAGCCAATGGTTGTCAATCATTGACCTAATTTTAACCTCATGTTGTACATTTGATAAAGGGTGCAAACTTCTCCTTTCTCTCTCCCTCCCAACCGCTCTTATAAGTCATTGTTATTGCATAAGAAGCTTCTGGACTCCAAACTGAATTATTTGGATATGTTACAATTTTAAATGACTATTACTTGCTAAAATGCTACGAAACAAATTTTGCCTAGCGGAGAAGGGAATCAGCTTAGAGGGTTAGGAGACAATGTGATATATGTATCAACATGCCAAACAATGGTATAAAATAATAGAAAAAGAGGAGGACGTGTGAATAAGAATTTCATGATGCTTGAAATAATATTATACGGGAGTGGTTAGCATGAAGTGAACTTCATGGTAAGTTCACTTCATGTCAATGCAGTGCTAACACATAGGCGGGAGGGTGATATCTCCGCCTGCGTGTCAGCACTGTATTGAAGTTCAAACCGGATCCATATTATACCTTCTGGTCGAGAGTGAGCCACTCATTGGTAGCATCATCTGTCACTGTTCCTCCAATAACTACGTTTGTCGTTTGCCCAACCCTGCCTTCTGTCTTTGACACTTCTGAAATAATATCAACATTAGGTCTACCTTTAGATGTAATCGCCCACTTTAGAAATAATCGACAGCAATACCAATTATTTAACTTCATTAAATAATATGTTTCTTAAAATACCTAATAAGGCAAGAAAAAACAATAATAATATATGCTCATAACAGATATCAAAGTGAAACAGATGATGACCACATAATCAATCCTTATAAACCCATGCAGTTTAGTACAAAACTTCATTCCAATGTTTCACTATTAACAAGTCTTCCACAATGAGTGAATCCAAACGATAGCCTTATAGAGACTTAGGTGGTGCCTCCAGGTATGGGCAATGGGGGCATTTTTCCTGTTTTTATATTGTGTTTGATTATACCCAATATCTTTACATACATAACGCATAACTGAAGAACCATATAAGGAATAAATAGAAGCACGAAATTATGGGAAAGGAAGTATAATAATATGGGGTTAACAAAACACATAAAGGTGGGACCTGAAATGGCCTTGAGAACAGCTTCTTGAGGGGGGCCTTGGTCCTGGTCGTCCTGAGAAGATGGGTTTTCATTATGAGAGCAATTGAGGATGTGGGTTTTTGGCGCAAGCTGATAATTTCGAGACCTGGAGAATGTAAAGCCACACCTTAAACTCAAAGTAGGTGTCTGAGTCGGAGGTTTATGTGAAACGAGTGATACAAAAATGGAGGTGAGATTACAAGGCAAAGGTCGCCACGGCTCTGTTAAGAAGATGGTTCTGAATTCCATTTTTCTCATCCTTTTGATTTTAATAAATAATAATAATAATAATAATAATAATAATAGTAATAGTGACATCAGTACATCACTTCACTTGCCCCCTGCAATGAAAATACCGAATCCGACATTATATGATGAAAGCACTACTAAAAATAATACTCCATTTATAACTGGGTTGTAAGATATTTAAATTTTTTATTTTTTTTATAATTTGTGTTCATGTAAATTACTAGTGTTTTTTTTTTATTATTTTAATGTAAATTAGTCCTTAAGCTCTCCATTCAAATTGTGTGTTCACTTTCAAGTTAATGTATTCTCAATAATATAAAATAAATTAATAAATTAGTGATAATGATTTATTGTTTAAGGTTATTATATAAATAATTTTTATTTGTATGAAGTCTTATTTTTGAAGAGTATAATATAGATTATTAATAAAATATAAAAACATCGAGTGCTCAAACTCATTTTTAGTTGAACTTTTATTTGTACATAGAGGTTAGGTTGTGTTTGATAAACTTGAGAATTAAGATCTGAATAATTATAATGTCTTAATAAATTAGATCATTTAAATGGCTATGAGGTCTGAATTTAAAAAATTATTTGATAACTAAAAAATAAGTTGTCTCTTAATGACACTATTTTACCATTTAAAAGGATAAAATTTTATTTAATAATTTTAAATATTCAATTTAATAAAAATGAGTGCATAATATTGGTGAATATATTTATAAAAAAAAAATTCATTAAGAGGTACCTCTTAATTATTAAGATTTTATTTTTTGTCTTACCGATTAAGATACATTCAGAGGTAATAAAAACAAAAACAAACAACATTATGCCTCTTAGCGAATAAGAGGCAGAGTCCATTAAGAGACAATCAAATATAAACAAACAACACCTTAATATTGGAATTCGGCAAAAAGTACCTTTATTTCATTATGTTTGTGGAGTTGTAAACTTTGAGTTATTGTACTTTAAAAATATGCAATTACTAAGTTTTTTAAAAATTCTTAATTAAGTCATTCTGTTCAAAAAATTGAACAGACGTTAAATTATTGAATTGTATATGGTTTTTTAAAAAGGTTTAAATATGGTTTACTATCCTAAACTATCTGACATATTCCACTTTGGTGATTCAAATTTAAATTTTTTCAATTAAATGATTGAACTATTAATTTTTTTTAATTTGATCCAATTACCTCAGAAATTGCTGAGATAACTATTCGGGGGCATAAAGTAGCTGATGTGTAAAAAAAAATTATTTTGAGATTAAACATTAGTTATATATTGAAGGATAAAATAGGCACAAAACTTTGATTAATACATTCAGAAATCCTAGTTTCACAAAATCAAAATTCGCTATTTCTCTCTCCACTCCTCTTCCTCTACCGCCTTCTCCTCCTCCACGGCTCCGACTTTGTGACTCATATATTACAACCCTGAATGTCCTACTATTTATATAGCTGAAATACAGAGCAACCACTTATTCCTTTAAATCCCCTCCATTAATTTGTTGACAATTACTATACATGGTTAATTTATTTGGGTATTAGTAGTACCAGGCCCGTAAAAATCAACAACCTCCTGCAAAATCGAGACTTGTGTTCGGAGAAGCAGAATGTAGTCGGTCGTTTCATGAAACTTTTCGGCGTTTACTTCGTCGTTGTTTTGAAAGGGTATCCGGCTTTTCAGAGTCTCCAACTTGTCGGAAATCCAAGAAGAATATCCGCCATTAAAGACTGTTGTGTCACAATAGTTAATAGTGGCATGGTTGTAATTTACTTTAATTATGAGGTTTATGGTTCAAGTAGGATTGGTGGTTTATTATAATATTATCCTATATATATCTTTGTTGTAAGACTCCAACTTTTATGAATAAAAATATATTTTCTATAAATATTATTTTTGAATATTATGATATAAATTTGATATAATGTTATAGTCGTGAGTAATATTTATAAATTTTACAAAGTACGCAAGTTGTTATATAATATTCGATTGGTCGGGGAATATTCGTTTTAAGCAGGGGAATATTAAATGCGACCAAGACAATCATTAAGTGGACCCTACAACGGAATTATTGCAGATTGAAAATGACAAAAATATTTTTATGAAAATAACGGCGGAAGTTTTCTGTTAATCTGTTGAAACACCCGGTGTTAAAGAAATACGAGAATACGGCGTGGTTGCATAAGTAGCACTGCAGATTGATTATTGATGCTTACGTGAGAAGTCACTCGCTTTTGTTCAATTATTGCTTGAGAATTATTGCATAATATCTCACGTTAATTGATTCAATTATTATTGATATTTTATAATTGAGATGACAAAGTTATTAATATTATTATTTGTATTATTAACGATGTCTAGAAGTTCTGCCAAGGAGAGGTTTGGTCACCTAATCAAGGCGTCGATAGGAGAAATATTTATTCGAAAGCCCCTCTTTCCCAGAGCGACACCGGTCGATTAATAGTGTGAATAATAATAATGATGATGAAGTTTTATTTTATTAGTATTATTAATGTAATAAAAGCAGAGAAAAACTTTTTTATATAAAATGAGAATACTTTTATAAAGTTATTCGTTTTATTAGGCTAATAGTAAAAATCTTTTTATATAAAAATGAATACTTTTATAAAGTTATTCGTTTTATTAGACAATAAATAGAATATATTATATTTTATTACGCATAGTATTTTGCATATAGTGCTGTGATAGTGTTTGCGTAGTAAAATCTTTTTAAAAGTTATTCATTTTATTAGATTATAAATAGAATATATTATATTTTATTGTAAACCAACTGACCGTCTGTTTAAAGTAAATCGATCCGGACCGTTTCATGGATTAGTTCTTATTCAAATCCATTCTTCTATAAATAAGTTCATTCCTTCATTATTCTTACTTAATTCTTTGAAACTCTAGAGAGAGAAACTGCAGAGAGAATTATTGTTCTATCTTGGCGTATTTCTTTAGCGTTTAAGAAAGCTTTTGAAGCGTAGTCAAGTTTCTTCAAGTATATCACCAGCCCTACTGGTTGAGTACTCTTCTTTATAAGGTAAAGGGTATTATTTTTTCATATTCACGAAGAGAACTTTCATTATTCCATTCTTTATTATTACATTGGAATAATCAGATACATGATCTCATCCTATACTTGGTTATTTCATTGTTATTACATTCGTTATTATTCATTGGAATATCCATGTCATGCGTTTACGCCGGATTGGTTAAATCTTTATTATTATTCGTTAGTAATATCCCGTCATGCGACGCTTTCTTTGAACTCGATTCCGTTATTTATTATTCGTTGGAATAACTTGTCATCATGCCAATACCGCATGCACGTGGTGATTTTCATTGTTATTCTATTCTTTATTATTCGTTGGAACATCTGTTGGTGCGAATTTACTTTGACACCGGTTTCATTATTTAGTATTACATTGGAATAACTTTGTCATACATCGCGAAATACCGCATGTATGGTGATTTCTTTTGTTATTACATTCTTTATTATACTCGGTTGATTAAAGTTTTGACTTCTATACTCCATGAAATTAGTGGAATATCCTCGATATTTGCGCTTCATCTAAGATATCTTTCATGGAAATATTTTTCCGAGCATTCTTGAATTTTACTCTACAAAGAAGTATCATGTTGACAATTTGGATGTTATTAGTTCTTGAATAAATTAATTCTTGAACTTGTTTTATTGAATTCTTATATCATTGTCATCATCCTCATATTTATATTTTGTTGAAAGTCATCTCGTATTCTGTAGTGCATAGATGGACTTGGTATGATTATGACCGAGAGATTATTCGGTGTAATCATGGACCGTAATGTTACAAATAATGTGGTAAAACTCCTCATTGAATTCAGTAGTGCATTGATGGATGAGTTGTTGACATGATCATGACCATTGATGAATAACACGAATATTCTTAGCCCGTAGTGCATGGATAATTTATGGTTGTGATACTAATGAATATCCTCGGCAGTAGTGCGAGGATGATGTGGATTATTTATTAAGTTGAGTTCGGTGATAAAAGTGATGAAAAACCTTTTAAATCATAAAAGATAGTAGATTTTATTCTCTCTTGACTCTTTTAATGGATCGCGATGTTCATTGCAGCTTAAACTTGATGTTTATTGTATTTTATCGTTTAACATTGTTGAAGACTAATGATAATTTATTTCGCATTATCTTAGTCATAATATTTTATCTTGGGCTATTGAGCTCACCCTTTCTTTCACTATTCTCTTCTTGAAATGAAAACGTAAGCGGGACTAATGGAGAAGCGGAGTGACGATCTAGATGATAGTATTAGTAGTCCTCACTATTCTGTTAAATAGTATGACAATAAATGTAATGAGGACTTATTCTGAGAGTGGATATTGTCTAGAAGACAATATTTATATTAAAACTCACAGCTTTCTTGTTGTATATTAAAGATTGTATTTATATTCTGTACCATGTATTTGGCAACTCAGAATAGGTGATGTATACCTATTTTGGGGGCGTCACACTTGCAATCTGCAGAAGGGGGTAATCAAAGAAATATCAAGTTTCCTATTTCCTTATCATTTCCTTTATTGTTATTTTTCTTTCATATCTTGAATGTCAATTCATTATCCTTGCATGACTGGTTATTTGGATACTTTGAATCCATTTTCTTACTGTTATAATTCCATGACTGAGTCACAAGCTCTTTCCCGCCTTGATGATTCAGCAGTTATGAGCTCAGATCGTGACAAAGTGGTATCGAAAGAAATTGTTCTCTAAGAACTTCCGACCATGGGCAAGGAAATATAATTCATCGGTGGTAATCTCTGCATCTAACCTTTCAATTCAGCACTTTCATAGCCAAAATACTAGTCTCTATTTACTTATTTACCACCAATTTTTTCTCCTATAACTACATCACCACTTCCAATCTCTAATCACACATGGCCTGAACCTAATTACTTTATGTTACCTGGAAATCAACCAACCACTTCACCTTACATCTTCAATTCATCTCACCAAGTTGTTCATACCTCGATTTTTAAACATCTGAAAATCACTTGGTTTCTTCGTCTATGTCACTTCATCAATTAATTTCAGCATCTCAAATTGCTCAAATTCAAACCACTACTAAACCAACAATTTCTAAGTCCACCCATTTCAAAATTCCAATTAAATCCACTAATTCATCTGGTGAGGCTAAAGTGTTCGATGAAATACCTCAAAGTGGTACTGCAACTAGTAAGGTAAATGATTCGCCATGGAGCACTCATACATGTGACCAATTGAGCGGAGTACCAGCAATACAGGATTATAGTGTTCCTTTCTCCGGCAATGCTCCTTATGAATTTATTCAGGGCTATGAAGAATTTTTCAAAGTGAATCCTATGACTGAAGTAGATATGATTTACTATGTAATCCAGGATTTTGAAAGAGAAGCACCAGAATGGTACTATCAATACGTTGAAGGAAAGTTTTTAGATACATGAACTTCGGACTGTTGGGAAGACTTTGTTATCGAGCTATATAGAAAGTTTGCATGTGAGCACCAGTTGTTTGTTGAAAGGTCTGAAACATAAATGGTGAAGGTTAGTGAATCAAAGTCTATGGGGAATGAGCCTTCTGAAGTTGTGCGCAACTTGTTTGCTAGAATGTTTTAACTAGTCAAAAATATAGAACAACAGAAGCTTCGAGAGAAATTTGTAGAGGGTGAGGGGGTCCGTTCAAAAATCAACTGCGAATTCAACTTTTTATAAACAATGGTGGAGTATGTTAATCTTCACCAAGCTTTGAGGTGTGATTTTGATCTTTGGAATTATAGGCTAAATAATGGTTTAAACTTTGGATTTGACCCTGGAGATCTGTCTAAATGGGTTAAATTTTTATGGTCCAATCCTCATATTCTAATCAATATTTTTCAATATGGCTTCAACAATAGTAAGTGTAGCGTGAGATCTTGTAGGATAAAATTTCTAGATTACTATAGTTTATGTGGATTCAACACTATAGAAACTGATGTTGCAATTGGTATTGGTCAAAGCTTGCATGTTTAAGGCCATGTGAACAAGTATGGATTGGGGTATGAAGTATACATACATAATACTCTAGTTCATTTCCATATTCACGGTGGGATCTTTGAAAATGCGCCTAAATTGGTTGATAAAGTATCCGAAAAAAATGTTAGTTCAACGAATGTGAAATGGTCCTTATGTGTGGAAATGAGTTTAATGGAATTAATGAGACAGACTTGGTTGACTATGGAACCTACTATAAAGGATACGAGGGATGTTCTACGACAACTCATGTGTTTAGTAGTTCATTTACTCATACATATCCTCATCACAATGAGTGTTGAAGATAATGGAGATGATGAAAGACTGAAGTTCCAAGATGGGGTTCTTGTTGTTTTTTTAGAAATTTGAGGAATGACAAAACTTAATGATGGAAAGTCGCGAAAGGTCATTAATGCAAGGCCATATTCTTTCAAACCGTGAAGAGATACTTCAAATTTGATTCGGCTCCTATGTGCATCAATCAAAAAGTCGATGGGAGAAAAGATAGTTCCTGCTATGGATAAACAAAAGCAAGACTACAATAAAGCCCAAAAAAAGAGAAATGATTGAAAATAATAGGAAAGATATATGATCTCCATGATGCGTAACTACCACGCTTTCTTGTGTAAATACGTGGTTGACAATGCAAAAATACAATCACTAGTTAAGATCATAGTTCATATAAATATCGAGATTTATTCTTTGAAGAGACATGAAGCAGAACTCCAAAGCTGCTCAAGCTCATGAGAGGCATTTTTAAACATGGTGAGAAGGATGCTCTCGGATCTTGTCTAAAGGCTATCAACTTCTGTTTTGCTCAAAGTCAAGGAGAGCTAAAATATTTTGCCCAAAATAAATTGAAGGAACTTGAGGATGAGCTGATTGCTAAGCTTAAATCTGCAATAAAAGAAGTTTCGAACGGTGATGATGCGTACTTTCTTGTTATTTTGAAAAGATTGTATGAGCATGATCAATTGTCAAAATCTATACCATTGGAAGGTGTATATGAAGACATTGTAAATATTCTTCAAAATTTTAGAAACATGGATGATTGGGTTGTCTTGCTTCTCAATATGTATTTGCATGTTGTGTGGTGTCTGCACTCAATTATAAACAACGAGACCATCCCTGCGACATCTATCTCTTCCCTTTTGGATAAACGAAATACCTTGTTTGTTCAACTCGAGCACTATCTGCAACCCTCATCTGACGTTCAGGAAGGGGGTAATTGTGGAAATCTTCTAGCATGTTGGGTATGTATTATACTTGCAGAATCATGGTGTTTGTTTAGGAAGACAAACCTTAATTCAACAAAGTTGAAGAGTCTAGGATATTGTCCAAATGTTTCATTTTCAAAGATTCGGGGACTACGCGAGAAACATCTTAATATTTCAGAGATGAGATCGAAGACGAAGATGATAACAAAGAGTTTGTTGAGGAGACAAATCGGGATGCGGTCATTATTATTCTTTGCTAAGTAAGTTGGTTGCTATTGATGCGCTTTCTAAGAAGTATCTTGGTCCATAAATTATTTCTCACTTTATGATGCATGGAAAAAATGTGGTCAAGATTGTTAAGCATATGATAGTTGTTCTAAAGAAAAAGGATGACAATGTCTCTTGTATATTTCTAGAAGCATTGAAAAGGGCATATCGGTGACATTTGGTAGTACTCTACAATAGTAATTATGAGGAAGACTTGTTAGTTAAATCATTTCAAGAGTGCAAAGATCTGGCTGCTCAACTTTCTGGAACTGTTGTTGGTGCTGCTCAAAGCAAACATAAAGCAAACATTTTGAGAATTGTGAAGGGCGGTATTGAGTTTGTCTTTCTGGATTCTCCAAAACAGTTGTCGTTCTTAGATGGTGTTGTTCTTCACTTTGTATCCAAACTTCATACACTTGATATACTGGACATTTTGATGAATGTCCAAAAACAAACAGAAAATGTGGACACAGATGAATTAATAAGGTGTTAATTTGATATAATGCTTTGGCTATGGGTGAAATGTGCAAATTTTACAAAATAAGCAAGTGTTTATAAAATATTCCTTTTGTCGGGGAATATTCGTTTGGTCGTGAAATATTCTTTTTGTCGGGAATATCCGTACGACCACGCAGTTAATTGTGGGCCCCATAACGGAATAACTGTCGGATGAAGAAAACGACAAAGTTTGAGTTTTATAAAAAATGACGTAATTATTACCGTTAACACTGTTGGAATACATGGTGGTTAAAATACGATGTCTACGCTGTGGTTGCAAGAGATAGACACTCAGATTGCACAATTTTGTTGAATTATTAATTCGTACGTAAGAAGACACTACTGAATAATTGTTACAGTAATTACTGTTCAATATTTTATTTTATTGATTCAATAATTACTGCGTTGATATTTTATATTATTGTTGTTTCAATAAATTGTCACTGCACAGTATTTTCCATTATCAAATCAATAATTCATATTATTTGAATAATAATATTAGATAACATTATTGGCAATGTCGAGGAAGTTCTGTCAAGGAGATGTTTGGTCACCTAATTGCGCACCAGTAAAGAGAAATCCTTATTGGAAAGCCCTCTCTTTCGTGGAAACAGCCTGGTTGTCATAATTATGATTCTGTAATATTATTTGTGAATAATTAATTATTGATAAGGAAATATTTATTTGATGTGGATATAAATGATGGATTTATTTATTTTATGTGGTTATTAATGAAGGAATTAATGCTGAGGTGTTTTATCAGTATTTTATCAGAGTGGAGGTATTAAAAATCACCCGTTTGTGGGTTTCGAATATTTTATGTTTGGAATTTGGAAAAACTCAAAGCTAAAAAGTTGTAGAGAATTTGATTTCGTGTGGAAGGGACATAAAATTCGTATTTTTCTGATAAACGGGCTATTTTCTATGAATTACTGAAGTTTTAGAAAATAAAATAATTTTTATTAAATTATGGGTGGGACCCACTTTTTGGTTGGTGTTGAATACACATGTGGGCTGCTGATTTTTTTATCAAACATGGTTGCTAGCTTGTTCAATTAATGCATGCGTAGAAAATGGGAATAGAAATAATATTATTTTAGTATTTTCCTATAAATAGGCGCTTAGGTTAGAATTGAAAATCACACCAGAAACAAGTTTTCTTTCTCTCTAGATTATCGAGCGTATTTTTGTGAGTATTTTGATACTTTGAGAGTTCTTTGTTTCGGTACAAGTTTCCTTCGACTTTATATCAGATATTTCGATCGTAAATCTGAGTTATTTTGAGGTAAGGGATGTTATTATCTTCTTAAATGATATTATTTTCTTCAATATCATTATGCCGAAATATTGGTTTAAACTTTTAATCAAATTTGGAACTTTTTATGTGAGATTCTTATTCACGTATCGACCTTTATTCACTTATCTGAGCTTTATTCACGAACGACACTATTCAATTAGAAAAATAAAATTTTTCTGTTTTGTCTAAGATGTCTATTATGGTTACTATCTTTGATTGTATCCATGTTTTGATCTTTATTTTTGAATTCTGTTTCACAATTGGTTATTATGAAGTATTATTGATCTTGGATAAACTGTTATACGAATCACTAATATTTGTCCTTATGTCTCACTGGATTCGTTTTCTTTAAAATATTTTTCATCATCCTCAGTCTTAAATGATGATTTTACTGAATATTTTTGGCCTGTAATGCAAAGATGAATGATTAATCGATGAATATCTTTGGCCGTAGTCTGCAAAGATGAGCAGTGTTGAGATGAACATGATCGTTGGTGATATAAATGAATATCTTTGGCTTCAGAAGTGCAAAGATGAATATTTGATTAAAGATGTATATTGATTGATGTTACAGGGATAAAATATTGATGATGAACTTTTAAATCTTAGAAGATAGTAGAACTCATTCTCTATTTGACTCTTCTAATGGATTGTTGTTTCCGCTGCAGAATATTGATTTAAAACTTGTTGGCTATTATATTCTATCAGATTTTTCCCTATTGAAGACTAATGATAATTTGTTGTATATTATCTTAGTCATAATATTCTTTACTGGGCTAGTTGAGCTCACCCTTTTCCTTTTTGTTCCATTTTTCTTCTCGGAGGTGAGAACATAGCGAGAATCCAATGGGTATGGAGTGATGGTTCTAGAAAGATGTTTTTAGCAATTCTCATTATTTCGTAAAATAGTGTATGAATAATTGTAATGAGGAATTATTTGAGTGTGAATATTGTCTAGGAGACAATATTTGTATTTAAACTCACAGTATGGGTTGTTGTATTTTGCACGATAATTGTATTATTGAAGTTGTAGTTTGCTTTCTGTACCATGTATTTGGCGACTCAAAATGGGTATTGTATACCTATTTTTGGGGCTTCATGATTGGTATCAAAGCTAAGGGATATGGTCTCTCCCGGCGGAGATCGGGAATAGAACTAGGAGGAGAGATGAGTAAATCCTTCGCTAGGGTGTCCTATCTAAGCTTATTTTTGGTGGTCATAATATAGGGATATTATGTGATATGTTAATTTTTTAATTAACCCTTATTTTATGGCGATGTTAAGAATGGTCACTTTGAAGCGTTAACAATGGAGTGTATAAGGCGTGGAACAACCTTTAGTCACAAACTAGGAGAAGCGTGCAACAAGAAGACAATATTTCTCTCCGTAAACAACACTCTGAAAGCAAACGATGAATGATGGAATGTTTAGGCGCTTTTTACAGTTCATGCAAAATTAGACGAGGGAGACTCGTGTATAAAATATGGGTGGAAGTGATAAGAACACGATTCATCACAACCAAGCGATTCAAAGAGTTGGGACCACCATATTTCTGGGGAAAGCCCGATCCGATTAAGGCAGAAACATGGGTCAAACAAATTACCAAGATATTTGATGTCTTTGGATGCACGGAGGAACAACAGGTTCCATTAGCCACCTTTATGTTCCGTGGTGAGGCTGATTATTGGTGGGAATCTGTGAAGTGTACCCAGTACCACCGCCTTTCAAAGATACGTCCCAGGAAAGATTTGTAAACTGTTCAATGACAAGTACTTTCCTAAAAATATTCGTCATATGAAGGAGGTAGAGTTTGTTAGACTGGAACAGAACAACATGACGTTGTCTCAGTACGAGGCGAAGTTCGCGGAGTTATCCAGGTTTGCACCTCATTTGGTAGAGAATGAGGAACGTATGACGTGGATGTTTCTGAGAGGTCTAAAACCCGATATTCGTCAATACCTTATCTCTCACAAATTTTCTCTGTATTCATATGTTGTCAACAGGGCTCAATTATTAGAAAGTGATAATGAGTATATTCAACCGAGGGACCACAACCAGGGTCATACCGGTGACAGCAGTCATCGGAGCGATGATAACCAGCGAGGAAGGAAAAATACGGACAAAAGCGGTAACCACTCGGGTGGTAATCATGGCCATGATAATAGAAGAGGTGAGTCTAGTGGAAATTTTAAAAAGAGGAGATTCAACAATGACGGGAAGACATCAGCAGCAACACCAACATCAACTGTTGTTAGGGGAGGAGAACGACCACCGGTCGTGTGTCACAAATGCGGGAAAAAGGGACATATCAACCCAAACTGCCCGCAATAATCCAAGGTATGTTATAACTGTGGAAAGGAGGGTCATATAGCCCGAGAGTGTTCTGTAGCAAAACCAAGTTCAGCGGAGATGGTGACTCCAAAAGCAGTCCCGGATAAGTCAAAATCAACGGTTCCTGGAAGAACGTTTGTCGTGACTGGCCAAAACGTGAGGAACCCAAACGAGGTGATCATGGGTAAGCTAATCTTGAATTCTTGCGAAGTTTATACCTTACTAGACACCGGTTCTACCCATTCTTTTATCTCTCCTGCTTGTGCTCGACGTTTAAACTTGACTCTGGAGAAATTGGACTTTAACTTATCTATTGAAACTCCGTTGGGTGAAACCTTCGTTACATCTACAGTTTATAAATCTTGCTTGATCCAAGTTGGCACTATCACATTACCTGTTGATCTTATCTCTTTAAAGATACTTACTTTTGATGTGATTTTAGGAATTGATTGGTTAACCATTCATCATGCCAAAATTGATTGTTTTCGTAAGGTTGTTAATTTTTATATTCCTAACCAACCTGTTATGTGAATTCAAGCAACTAAACCACTAAAATCAGTCACTGTCATATCAAGCCACAAAGTTATTCGTTTATTAAAAAATGGATGTCAAGCTTTCTTAGCTCATACTATGGATTTGAATAAAGACAAGTCAGATTTGAATAATATTTTTATTGTTAGAGAATTTCCTTATGTATTTCCTGAAGAACTTTCCGGTCTACCCCCAGAACGTGATGTTGAATTCTTAATTGACCTTGAACCGGGTACAAAACCCATTTCTAAAACCCCATATCGAATGGCTCCTATTGAACTTCAGGAGTTAAAAGTCCAACTACAGGAGTTATTAGACATCGATTTCATTCATCGTAGTACATCTCCTTGGGGTGATCCTGTTTTATTCGTAAAGAAGAAAGACGAGAGTATGCGACTTTGTATTGACTACCAAGAATTAAACCATGTCACCATCAAGAATAGGTATCCTCTGTGACGCCCCCAAAATAGGTATACATCACCCATCTTGGGTCGCCAAATACAAGGTACTGAATATACAAATACAACTTAATAATACAACTGTCGTGTAAAATACGACAAAACATAAACTGAGAGTTTTAATAAGAATATTGTCATCTAGACAATATCCACACTCAATGGAGTCCTCATTACATTTATTGTCACACTATTTAACAAAATAGTGAGGACTACTAATGCTATCATTCGGACTGAATCACTCAGTTACCGACTAGTCCATTGCCACGCGTTCTCATTTCTTGAAGAGATAATGAAAGAAAGAAAAGGTGAGCTCAACTAGCCCAAGAAGAAATATTATGACTAAGATAATGTAGAATAAATTATCATTAGTCTTCAACAATGTTAAACTGATAAAATATAACAAACATCAAGTTTAACTGCAGCGGAACAAGCAATCCATTAAAAGAGTCAAGTAGAGAATAAAATCTACTATCTTTTATGATTTAAAAAGGTTTTTCATCAGTTTTATCGCTGAGACTCAGCTTAATAAATAATTCACATCATCCCTGCACTACGGCCAATGATATTCATTAGTATCACAACCATAAATTATTCATGCACTACAGGCCAAAGATATTCGTGTATTCATCAATAGTCATGATCATGCCAACAACTGTCCATCAATGCACTACGGGCCAATGAGGACTTTTACCACATTATTTATAACATTACGGTCATGATTATACCGATTAATCCTGGGTCATAATCATACCAAGTCCATCTATGCATTACAGGCCACATATGACTTTCAACATAATATAAACATGAGGATGATGACAATGATATAAGAATTCAATAAAACAAGTTCAAGAATTAATTTATCCAGAACTAATAACGCCCAAATTGTCAACATGATACTTTTTTTGTAGAGTAAAATTCAAGAATGCTCGGAAGAATATTTTCATGAAAGATATCTTTGGATGAAGCGCAAATATCAAGGATATTCCACTAATTTCATGGAGTATAGAAGTCAAAACTTTAACCAACCGAGTATAAATAGGAATGGAATAACAAAAGAAATCACCGAGCATGCGATGATCAAAATGCAGACAAAAAGTTATTCCAGTGAGAATAATAAATAACGAGAACCGGTCATGCGTAAAAACGCACAGCATGGGATGTTCCAATGTAATAATAAAGAATGGAATAATGTAAGAATTTCACCATGTATGTTGTCAGATTGCAAAGACACGTTATTCCAACATAATGAAAAAGAATAGAATAATGTAAGATTTTCACCAAGTATAGTAGTGTATCAGCGTATACAAAAGTTATTCCAATGAGAATAAAAAATAGAATAATGAAGTTCTCTTCATGAATCTGAAAGAAATAATACCCACTTACTTTAGAAGGAACTGGATATAGGAGTAGTGAAGTAGCGAGAATACTTTTCTTCTTTCTCTTTATAGTTTCTATCTCAGAGTTTCAATGAATTAAGTAAGAAATAATGAAGGAATGAGATTCTATTTATAGGAGAATGGACTGAATAAGAACTAATTCATGAAGCGGTCGAGTTGATTTACTTTTGAAGCAGACGGTCCATATTGATTTACTATCAAAGATAAATAAAATATTCTAATAAAACAAATCTTTTAAATATAATATAATATATTCTATTTATAGTCTAATAAAATAAATAATTTTATAAAAGTATTTTGTTTTATATAAAAAGATTTTACTATCCAAAATACTATACAGTACTTATCTGAAACACTATGCATAATAAAATATAATATATTCTAATTATTGTCTAATAAAATAAATAAATTTATAAAAGTATTACATTTTATATAAAAGATTTTTTACTATACAAAACACTATGCATAATAAAATATAATATATTCTAATTATTGTCTAATAAAATAAATAACTTTATAAAAGTATTCTGCTTTTATATAAAAAGTTTTTTGCATTTTATTACATTAATAATACTAATAAAATAAAATTTATATATATATATATATATATATATATATATATATATATAAACTTCCGTGACTTCATAAAAATACACCTCGATCAATATATTTAACAACATTTATCATCATTATTATAATTCACAATATTAATCGACTGAATTAGATTTCTAGGAAAGAGGGCTTTCAATAAGGATTTCTCCCTATTACAGCCAATTAAGTGACCAAACTCTCTCCTTTGGAGAACTTCTAGACATCGTTAATATTGCAAATAATAATATTAATAACTCTGTCATCTCAATTATTAATTTAATAATATATAAAATGTGACGCCCCCAAAATAGGTATACATCACCCATTTTAAGTCGTCAATAACATGGTACAGAAACAACTACAACTTTATTAATACATCATAAAAACTATGAGTTTAAATACAAATATTGTCTTCTAGACAATATCCAAACCCAAATAAATCCTCATCACAATTATTGATATATTATTATACAAAAATGGTGAGGACTACTAAACAACTTCTAGAATCATCATTCCATACCCCGACTAGTACTCGCTACATTCTCGTCTCCTAAGAAAAATGGAACAACAAGGAAAAGGGTGAGCTCAACTAGCTCAGTAAAGAATATTATGACTAAGATAATATAGAACAAATTATCGTTAGTCTTCAACAGGGAAAAATCGATAAAATACAATAGACAACAAGTTTCGGATCGGTAATGAAATAATAATTCATAGATGAGTTACGTAGAGAATGAAATCTACTATAATCTATGAATTTAAAAGTCCATCATCATTATTTTATCCCTGTAACATCAATCAATATGCATCTTGAATCAAATATTCATCTTTGCACTACAGGCCAAAGATATTCATCAGTCGGTCATGTTCATCTCAACACTTGTTCATCTTTGCACTACGGGCCAAAGATATTTATCATAAAATCATTAATATTTGCACTAAAGGCCAAAGATATTCAATAATATCATCATTTAGGACTGAGGATGATGAAAAATATTTTAAAGGAAACGAATCTAGTGAAACAAAAGAATAAATATCAAGGATTCGTATTTCAACTATTTCATGTCCAAAAATACCTCATAAATAATCATAGTGAATTAAATTCAAAAATGATCAAAACATGGATACAATCAAAGCTAGTATCCATAATAGATATTTTGGACGAAAAGGAAAAATTTCATTTTTTGATGAATAAAGGCTTAGTATTCGTGTGAATAGTCATAGTATGTGAATAAGTAACCCGACATAAAAAGTTCCAAATTTGATTAAAATATTTAAACCAATATTTCGGCATAATGATATTGAATAAATAATATCATATATGAAGAAAATAACATCCCTTACCTCGAAAAACAAGAGACTTTAGTTGAAACCTTTGGATATAAAGCTATGACTTAAACTTGCACCGTATAGCAACACTCAAAGTATACTCACAAGAATACGCTCAATATATCGAGAGATAAAGAGAGAAGATTTAGATTTACAGTGTGATTTTCAATTCTAACCCAAGCACCTTATTTATGTAAAAATTCTTTAACACCAAAGAGAAAATTTAATATAATATTAATATAATTACAAAATATTCAAGCCCACCTCTAGATAATTGAATTCAGCCATTAACATATGCAAGTGAGGGCCACCAAAGTACAAAAAACGTTTTTATAATAAAAAATCATTTAAACTCCAAAAATCAATTCACACCCGATATACCGAAACTTCAATAATTCACAATAAATAGCTCTTTTGTCAGAAAAATTCGAACCACATGTCCTTTCCGTAGGAAATTTCATTCTCTACAACTTTGCAGAAGAAAGTTTTTCCAAATTCCAAACAGAAATTGACCGAAATCCACAAACGGGCGATTTTACATGCTATAATCAAATTTCGGTCAAGAATTGGGGTCTACCGACACACAAAACATGTGTTAATCATTTAATGCCACAAAAATACTCTTCCTCCTCATATACTCATATATCTCACATTCATTATAAAAATATCACAATCAATATATTATTAAAATAATATATTTAATTGAATTATTTTATCAGAAAAAGATAAAATATTAATTGTCAACAATTGTCACATTAAAAAATTTTCTCCATCTATATCCACATAAAATCAATATTTTTCTCATCATATAAATCAATAATTAATTATTCATAAATAATATTACAGAATCACATTACTGACAACCAGGCAGTTCCCAGGAAAGAGGGGGGCTTTCCAATAAGGATTTCTCCTTACTGGCGCGCAATTAGATGACCAAACCTCTCCTTAGACAGAACTTTCTAGGCATTGCCAATAATGTTATCTAATAATATTATTCAAATAATATGAATTATTGATTTGATAATGAAAATATTGTGCAGTGAAAATTATTAAAACAACAATAATATCAACGTAGCAATTATTGAATCAATAAAATATAATATTAAACAATAATTACTGTAACAATTATTGAGAAGTGCCTTCTTACGTAAGAATCAATAAATGGTGTAATGGTGTCTTTCATCGTGTTTTAACCACGGGTATTCCAAAGATAATCTGTGTAATAACTACGCCGTTATTTATAACCAACTTATTCTTGTCGTTTTCTTCATCCAATCGCTTTTCATTATGGGGCCCACACAAGGCTGCGTCGTCGTATGAATATTTCCCGACAGTAAGAATATTCCACAACCAAACGAATATTCCCCATCAACAATGAATATTAAAACCACTTGCTTGTTTGAAATAATTTTGCATTTTACCCATAACTTACCACATTAATTAAATCAACCCTTACTATTTCAAGATAATAAATAAAGGAAATTTAATTTCATTAAATAATAAGTTGGGGTCTTACATAAAATATCGACAATAATTGAATCAAATAACGTGAGATACTATGCAACAATTACTATAGCAATAATTGAACAAAACTGAGTAACTTCTCACGTAAGCATCAATAATCAAAATTGTGTGCTACTATGCAACCACGCGTATTACTGTACTTTTAACATCGGGTGTTTCAACAGTTAACGGTAAAACTTTCGCCGTTATTTTCATAAAATATTTTTGTCGTTTTATCTATCCAACAATAAATTCGTTGTGGGGTCCACCAATGATTGTGTCGTCATACGAATATTTCCCGACACAAAGAATATTCCCCGACCAATCGAATATAATATAACAACTTGCATAAGTTGCAAAATTTATAAATATTACCCCCAACTATAACATTATTTCAAATCCACACCATAATTTTGAAAATAATATTTCGAGAAATTTAAATCTTTATTCATAAAATTTGGGGTCTCTGATCTCCCTTCTTATGAAATTTCGCCTCAAAATTTACGTACACGCACTGTACGCAGAAGAGATGAGGATACCTTGACTTCATTTCAGATTCTAACTCTTGAGGTATAACCTTTGAGTGTTGAATACGATCCTTCTTATTCAAGATTTTAACACGTATTTCCTCATATGTTAAATCTTCCGCTATCTCGTTCGGTTCTAAATCAATAATATGGTTCGGGTCGTCCATATATTTACGTAACATCGATACATAAAAAACGTTATGAACACGCGACATACTTGGCTGTAAAACGAGTTTATAGGCCATAGTTCCTACTCAATCGAGGGTTTCAAATGGGTCAATTAAAATTGAGGGTTGAGATAACGCTTTCTTGAACATTCATCAGCTCCAGGTGTGTAGTTTGAGCGGCTTTAACTTTATCGATTAAAGTCGGTTCTAATCATATATTCGTTATCTTCACGTAGGTTCGTATATTCGCACTCGTAAACGCATACGATCTTCTACTCAACACGTTAGCTACCACGTTCACTTTTCCACGATGGTATTGAATGGTCGTAACCTTCAACATCTTCTTTGGTGCATTATACGTTCATTTTTGGTGAAGAAATACTTGAGGGTTTTAAAAATGAGTTTTGTACTGGGGTCAATATAAAATTCGATTTCATGTTCTAGGGGTAGGCAAAGAAGTCTTCAAGAATACGTTAAGAAATCTATTAACAATAGAAATATCATTCAAAATTGTGACCTTCATCCAAGACTTGGATAACACGTCACATTGAACCTATCAACTTGCCACCGTCATTCACGACGTCCCCTACGGAAAGTCTGGCTTAGGTGCATTCCACACAAGGAAGTCACCAACGAAAGGTTCGGGGCTCTTTACTTATGGCCTGCCTTCGGCATCCCCCTCCTTGCGGTTAAGGTAACGACTTCGGGCATGGCATGGCGGGCTAGTGTGTGGCAGGATTGTGTGTGTAAGCCAGGAACGAATTCACCGCCAGTATGGTGACAAACAACGAGCTTCATTTTAATTTGAATGATTACCCGATCTAATTAGACGTTAAAAATATATTAGTCTTGATATGACAATGATTTACTTTAGTGGTTTGGTAGCTTGAATTCGCATAACAGGTTGGTTAGGAATATAAAAGCTAACAACCTTACGAAAATAATCAATTTTAGCATGATGAATAGTTAAGCAATCGATTCCTAAAATCACATCAAAGGCAAGTATTTTCAAAGAGATAAGATCGACAAGTAACGTGAAATTTTCGATTTGAATAAAAAAGATTTATAAACAGTGGAGGTAACGAAGGTTTCTACTATCGAAGCTTCAAACAATAAGTCAAAGTCTAATTTCTCCAAAGTCAAATTAAACGTTGAGCGCGAGCAAGAGAGATAAAAGAATAGGTAGAACCGGTATCGAATAAGGTATAGACTTCGTAAGAGTTTATAATTAACTTACCCGTGATAACTTTGTTCGGGTTCCTCGACAAACGCTCTCACTTAAACAATCAGCTTTAACTTGTCTGAGACATCCTTTGGCATCATTATCCCAGCTGGACTTGACTTCACTACACGATAAAATCGAGCTAGGTGACCATCTTTTCCACAACTAAAACATACCTTAGAAGGCTGTGAATATTTTGGACTTATGTGTCCTCCTCTCCTCATCATATATAAGATCTAAGCGGTGGTCGTTCTCCTCCCCTAGAATTTGTTTTTGTTGCCGACGTCTTCCCATCATCGTTAAATCTTCTCTTCTTGAATTTTCCACTTCTATCATCTTGGCCATGATTACCACCGAAGTGGTTACCATTCTTGGCATGATAATTTCCTCCACGATGGTTATCGTTGTTCCGATGGCCACTATGACGCCCCCAAAATAGGTATACATCACCCATTTTGAGTCGTCAATAACAAGGTACAGAAACAACTACAACTTTATTAATACAACATATAAACTGTGAGTTTAAATACAAATATTGTCTTCTAGATAATATCAACACTCAAATAAGTCCTCATTACATTTATTGATACACTATTTTACAAAATAGTGAGGACTACTAAACAACTTCTAGAACCATCATTTCACACCCCGACTAGTACTTGCTACATTCTCGCCTCCTGAGAAGAAAAATGGAACAATGATATAGAGAGAACTTGCACCTAGTACTTACGATTTGAAATATCTGGATATAGTCTTTCAAGGAACTTGCACAAAGATAAAGAACACTCAAAGTATCAAAATACTCACAAGAATACGCTCGATAATATAGAGAGAGAAAGAGAGAGAAAACTTGTTTCTGGTGTGATTTTTAATTCTAACCTAAGCACCCAATTTATAGGAAAATGCTTAGAACACCAAAGCAGAAAATTTAATAAAACAATAATATAATTACAAAATTTCAAGCCCACCTTAGACCAACTGAATTCAACATATTTATATCACATGTGAGCCCACTTAATTGCAAAAAAAATGTTTTTCTTAAATAAAACAATTAAAACTTCCAAAAATCAATTATTTCGGAACTTTAGAGCTTCAATAATTCATAACAAATAGCCCTTTTATCAGAAAAATTCGAACCTCATGCCTTTTCCATAAGAAATTCCATTCTCTACAATTTTGTAAGTTTAAGTTTTTTCAAATTCTAAACAAAAATTGACCGAAATCCACAAACGGACGATTTTACGGGCTATAATCCAATTTCAGTCACAAAATGGGGCCCACAAACATGTTTAACATATTTTAAACATTTTTTGTAACAAAAATACTCTTCCTCCTCATTCATTCATATATTACACATTCATAGTAAAATATCACCATTATTATATTATTAAAATATAATAATATTTTTAAATGAATTATTTTATCGGAAAAGATAAAATATCAATTTTCAACAATTATCACATTAAAAATTTTCTCCATCTATATCCCCATAAAATGAATATTTTTCTTATCATATAAATCAATAATTAATTATTAAATAATATTACAGAATCACAATACTGGCAACCAGGCCGTTCCCAGGAAAGTGGGGGCTTTCCAATAAGGATTTCTCCTTACTGACGCGCAATTAGGTGACCAAACCTCTCATTAGATAGAACTTTCTAGACATTGCCAATAATGTTATCTAATAATATTATTCAAATAATATGAATTATTGATTTGATAATGAAAAATACTGTGTAGTGACAATTATTGAAACAACAATAATATAAAATATCAACGTAGCAATTATTGAATTAATAAAATAAAATATGGAATAGTAACTACTGTAACAATTATTGAGTAATGCCTTCCTACGTAAAAATCAATAATTGGTACAATACCGTGTGCTACTGTGTATTAACGGTAACAACTACGCCGTTATTTATAAATAACTTATACTTGTCGTTTTCTTCATCCAATCGCTTTCCGTTATGAGGCCCACACAAAGTCGCGCCGTCATACGAATATTCCCCGACAATAAGAATATTCTACGACCAAACGAATATTTCCCGACAACAATGAATATTTTATAAATATTTGCGTATTTTACCCATAACTAACCACATTAATCTAATAAACCCTCACTATTTCAAAATAATAAATAAAGAAAATTCCATTTTATTTATAAAAAAAAAATTCGGGGTCTTACAGCCGTTGCCACCGGTAATATTATTATCGTGTTGCTGGTCATTACCTTTTGGTTGTGCTGACTCATTATCGCGCTCCAATAACTGAGCCATATTCACAACATCTGGATATAAACAAAGTTTGTGAGAAATGAGGTATTGACGTATCTCAGGTTTCAAACCTCTTAGAAACATTCGCGTCATTCGCTCCATTGTTAACATTTTCAGCTACCATTTTCAAACACTGTCACAAAACAAGGGTTAATTAACATATCAGATATTATCCCTATATTCCCCGTCTCTCCCCTCCTAGTTCTTATCTCACATCTCAGCCAGGGATCATATCCCTAAGCTTTGATATTAATTGTGGACGCCCCAAAATAGGTATGCATCACCCATCTTGGGTCGCCGAGACAAGTAATCTAATGAATATACAAATACAACTTAATAATACAACCTGTCGTGTAAAATACGACAAAACATAAACTGAGAGTTTTAATAAGAATATTGTCATCTAGACAATATCCACACTCAATGGAGTCCTCATTACATTTATTGTCGCACTATTTAATGGAATAGTGAGAACTACTAATGCTATCATCTCGACTGACCACACCCGTTCCCCGACTAGTCCATTGCCACGTTCTCATTTCCTAAAGAGAACAATGAAAGAAAGGGTGAGCTCAACTAGCCCAGTAAGAAATATTATGACTAAGATAATGTAGAATAAATTATCATTAGTCTTCAACAATGTTAAACTGATAAAATATAACAAACATCAAGTTTAAGCAGCGCTGAACAAGCAATCCATTAAAAGAGTCAAGTAGAGAATAAAATCTACTATCTTTTATGATTTAAAAAGGTTTTTCATCACTTTTATCTCGAGACTCGATTTTAATAAAGAATCCACATCATCCCTGCACTAAGGCCAAGGATATTCATTAGTATCACAACCACAAATTATCCATGCACTACGGGCCAAGGATATTCGTGTATTCATCAATGGTCATGATCATGCCAACAACTGTCCATCAATGCACTACGGGCCAATGATGACTTTTACCACATCATTTGTAATATTACGGTCATGATTACACATATTAATCCCTGGTCATAATCATACCAACTCCATCTATGCATTACAGGCCACATATGACTTTCAACATAATATAAACATGAGGATGATGACAATGATATAAGAATTCAATAAAACAAGTTCAAGAATTAATTTATCCAGGAACAAATAACGTCCAAATTGTCAAGATGATACTTCTTTGTAGAGTAAAATTCAAGAATGCTCAGAAGAATATTTCCATGAAAAGATACTGGATGAAGCGCAAATATCAAGGATATTCCACTAATTTCATGGAGCATAGAAGTCAAAACTTTAACCAACTAAGTATATAAACAGAATGGAATAACAAAAGAAATCACCGTGCATGCGATAATCGCCATGCAGACGGAGTTATTCCAATGAATAATAAATAACATAACTCAGTCGTGCAGAGCGCGCACGATGAGGATATTCCAATGAGAATAATAAATAACGGAACCGAGTCGGTGTAAATTTGCAACCGAGGATGTTCCAACAGAATAATAAATAATGAGAACCGGTCATGCGTAAATGCACGAGATAAGATGTTCCAATGAATAATAAAGAATGGAATAATGAAGAATTTCACCATATACGGTACTTTGCATGATAGAGTTATTCCAATATAATGATAAAGAATGGAATAATGGAAGAATTTTACCAAGTATAGGGTGATCACAGCGTAAAAGTTATTCCAACAGAATAAAAAAATGGAATAACAGAAGTTCTCTTCATGAATACGAAAGAAATAATACCCCTTACTTTAGAAGGAACTGGATATAGGAATAGTGAAGTAGCAGAATACTTTTCTTCTTTCTCTCTATAGTTTCTCTCTCTAGAGTTTCAGTGAATTCGTAAGAAATAATGAAGGAATGAGATTCTATTTATAGGAGAATGGACTGAATAATAACTAATTCATGAACGGTCCAGATTGATTTACTTTTGAACGGACGGTCCATATTGATTTACTATGCAGTATAAATAAAATATTCTAATAAAACAAAATCTTTTAAATAAAATATAATATATTCTATTTATAGTCTAATAAACAAATAACTTTATAAAAGTATTTTGTTTTATATAAAAAGATTTTACTATCCAAAATACTATGCAGGTACTATACAAACACTATGTATAATAAAATATAATATACTCTAATTATTGTCTAATAAAACAAATAACTTTATAAAAGTATTACTTTTTATATAAAAAGATTTTACTATGCAAAACACTATGCATAATAAAATATAATATATTCTAATTATTGTCTAATAAAATAAATAACTTTATAAAAGTATTCGCTTTTTATAAAAAAAATACATTTTATTACATTAATAATAGTAATAAAACAAAATTTATATATATAATATATATATAAACTTCCGTGACTTCATAAAAATACACCTCGATCAATATATTTAACAATATTTATCATCATTATTATAATTCACAATATTAATCGACCAGGTCGTTCCCAGGAAAGATGGGGCTTTCCAATAAGGATTTTTTTCCTATCGACGTGCAATTAGATGACGATCAAACCTCTTCTTGGCGAACTTCTAGACATCGTTAATATTGTAAATAATAATATTAATAACTCTGTCATCTCAATTATTAATTTAATAATATATAACATATCGACAATAATTGAATCAAATAACGTGAGATACTATGCAACAATTACTATAGCAATAATTGAACAAAACTGAGTGACTTCTCACGTAAACATCAATAATCAAAATAGTGTGCTACTATGCAACCACGCGTATTACTGTACTTTTAACATCTGGTGTTTCAACAGTTAACGATAAAACTTCCGTCGTTATTTTCATAAAATATTTTTGTCGTTTTCTCTATCCGACAATAATTTCGTTGTGGGGTCCACCAATGATTGTGTTGTCGTACGAATATTCCCCGACACAAAGAATATTCCCCGACCAATCGAATATAATATAACAACTTGCATACTTTGCAAAATTTATAAATATTACCGACAACTATAATATTATTTCAAATCCACACCATAATTTTGAAAAAAATATTTCGAGAAATTTAAATCTTTATTCATAAAATTTGGGGTCTCACATCCGTTACCTCGCATTGATGATCTGTTTGACCAGTTACAAGGAGCACAATTCTTTTCAAAGATCGACCTTCATTCTGGATACTATCAGCTGAAGATTAAAACTAAGGATATTCAAGACCCGCCTTCTAACTCGATGCAGACGGGCATTATGAATTCTTAGTCATGTCTTTTGGATTGACTAATGTTCCTGCTGCTTTCATGGATATTATGAACCGAGTATTCAAGGAATATTTGGATCAGTTCGTTGTTATCTTTATTGATGGCATCCTCATTTATTCCAAAAGCCGTGAAGATCATGAGCACCATTTGAAGCTGATTCTAGAAAGGCTTCGTGAAAGCAAGTTATATGTTAAGCTGAAGAAATGCGAGTTCTGGCTTAAGGAAGTAGCATTCCTTGGGCACGTGGTGTCAAAACATGGAGTATCTGTTGACCCGACGAAGATCGAATCAATACAAAGTTGGGAGCAACCGAAGTCGGTGACCGAAGTGCGTAGCTTTCTGGGCTTAGTTGGTTATTATCGGAGATTCGTGGAAGGATTCTCTCGAATCGCTACTCCGTTAACTTAGTTGACTCGGAAAGATACAAAATTCGTATGGAGCGAAGAATGCGAGAAGAGTTTCCAAGAGCTCAAGAGGAGACTCATTTCGACAACTGTTCTGACAATACCATCTAGTTCGGATGGATTTGTTATCTATAGCGATGCTTCAGGCAAAGGGTTAGGATGTGTTCTCATGCAACATGGGAAAGTCATAGCCTATGCCTCGCGACAACTCAAAGAATATGAGAGGAATTATCCTACTCATGATCTAGAGTTGGCAGCAGTCGTTTTCGCATTGAAGATATGGAGAAACTACTTGTATGGGGAGAAAATGGAGATCTATACGGATCATAAAAGCCTCAAATATTTCTTCACCCAAAAAGAAATCGACATGCGGCAACAACGTTGGCTCGAGCTGTTGAAAGATTACGATCATACCATTCAATACCATCCTGGAAAAGCGAACGTAGTAGCTGACGCATTGAGTAGAAGATCATATGCAAGTACGAGTGCGATATTGTCAATGCAAAGGCCCATTTTGTATGACTTGCAAAGGATGGAGATAGAGTTAAAGACTTTAGGGACCCACGTGATGATGGCTAATATCTGAGTAGAACCGACTTTTAATCGATAAAGTTAAAAGCTCTTTCAAGCTACGGACACAATGATGCGATCGTATTAAGAAGAAAAGTGCAAGAAGGTCTTTATTCCGTAAGCAAGAATCGATGAAGAAGGAATACTTCGATTCAACTGCAGACTTTGCATTCCTAAAGATTCTAACTTGAAGCATAGAATCATGATGGAGGCACACAACACCGCGTTTGTAATCCATCTCAGGAGTACCAAAATGTATCATGATATTGACATACATTTTGGTGGAACAATACGAAGAGAGAGATCAAGGAGTTTATCTCAAGATGTTTAACTTTGTCAACGCGTGTAAAGGCGGAGCATCAAGTGCCAAAAGGTCCATTGCAACCACTTGAGATTAGGAATGGAAATGGGAACACATTACTATGGATTTTGTTCTATGTGTCTTCCCAAAGTTTCTCAAGGCGTAGATGCAATTTGGGTTATTGTTGATAGATTAACCAAGTCCGCCCATTTCTTTTACCGTACGCGAGACTTATTCCTCGAACGTCTTTCAGAGTATACGTGAATGAGATTATGCGATTGCATGGCATGCCAGTATCCATTGTGAGATTGCATGGCATTCCAGTATCTATAGTTTTGGATCATGACAAAAGATTCACTTCACGATTTTGGGTTAGCTTGCAGAAAGCTATGGGTACGGATTTACGATTCAGTTCAACATACCATCCTCAAACGGACGGGCAATCGAAAAGGACTATTCAAACCCTTGAAGATATATTAAGACTCTGTGTCTTAGACTTCAAAGGGAGTTGGGATAAGTATTTACCATTGGTGGAATTCTCCTACAACAACAGTTATCAAGCAAGTATAGGTATGGCTCCATTTAAGGTGTTGTATAGACGAAAGTGTCATTCTCCAGTTTGCTGGGACGAGATGGGTGAAGCAACTTTGTTGGGACCGGAATTGGTACGCATGACTACAGAGAAAATTCAAATGATTCGACAACGTATTCAAACCTCACAGGATCGACAAAAGAGTTATGCTGATCTTCATAGAAAGGACGTGGAGTTTAAAATTGGAGATCATGTACTGTTACGTATTGCTCCATGGAAGGGAGTTACAAGATTTGGAAAGAGAGGAAATCTCAATCCAAGATTTGTTGGTCCATTTGAGATTCTCGACCGAATAGAAAATGTGGCCTATAGACTCGTATTACCTCCAAGCATGTCTCGTGTTCATAATGTTTTTCATATATCTATGCTTCGTAAATATGTGAAAGACTCAAACCACATTATTGAGTTAGAACCGGACGAGATAGCCGAAGATTTAACGTACGAGTAGGTACCTGTTAAGATCTTGGATAGGAAAGAGCATGTCCTACGCACCAAGGTTATACCACAAGTTAAGGTTTTGTGGAGGAACCATGCTATTGAAGAAATGACCCAGGAGTTGGAATTTGAAATGAAAGCGAGGTACCCTCACTTGTTCAAAACACTAGAAATACGTATGTCAATTTCGAGGACTTAAATTTTATAAGGAGGGAGGTTCAGAAGACCCCAACTTATTATAAATAAAATTGAATTTTCTTATTCATTATTCTAAATTAATAAGGTGTTAATTTGATATAATGCTTTGGTTATGGGTGAAATGTGTAAATTTTACAAAATAAGCAAGTGGTTATAAAATATTTCTTTTGTCGGGGAATATTCATTTGGTCGTGAAATATTCTTTTTGTCGGGAATATTCGTACGACGGCGCAGTCAATTATGGGCCCCATAACAGAATAATTGTCGGATGAAGAAAACGAAAAAGTTTGAATTTTATAAATAACGGCGTAATTGTTATCGTTAACACTGTTGGAGTACTTGGTGGTTAAAATAAAGAATCTCGCGTGGTTTCATAAGTAGCACCTGTATTATTAGATAAAGATTGTTGAATTATTGATTCTGCACGTAAGAAGACGCTTACTCAATAATTGTTACAGTAATTATTGTTCAATATTTTATTTTATTGATTCAATAATTGTTGCGTTGATATTTTATATTATTGTTGTTTCGATAAATTATCACTGCACATTATTTTTCATTATCAAATCAATAATTCATATTATTTGAATAATATTATTAGATAGCATTATTGGCAATGACTAGAAAGTTACATCGAGGAGAGGTTTGGTCACCTAATTGCGGCGCAAGATGAGAGAAATCCTTATTCGAAAGCCCTCTCTTCGTGAGTAATGTACTGGTTGTCATAATTATGATTACGTAATATTATTTGTGAATAATTAATTATTAATAAGGAAATATTTATTTGATGTGGATATAAATGATGGATTTATTTATTTTATGTGGTTATTAATGAAGGAATTATTGCTGAGGTATTTTATCAGTATTTTGTCAGAGTGGAGGTATTAAAAATCACCTGTTTGTGGGTTTCAGATATTTTCTGTTTGGAATTTAAAAAAACTCAAAGCTACAAAGTTGTAAAGAATTTGATTTCGTGTGGAATGGACATAAAATTCGCATTTTTATGATAAACGGGCTATTTTTTATGAATTACTGAAGTTTCAAAAAATAAAATGATTTTTATTAAATTATGGGTGGGACCCACTTTTTGGTTGGTGTTGAATACACATGTGGGCTGCTGATTTTTTTGTCAAAGATGGTTGCTAGCTTGTTCAATTAATGCATGCGTAGAAAATGAGAATAGAAATAATATTATTTTATTATTTTAGTCTCCTATGACGTTCTAGTATTTACCTATAAATAGGCACTTAGGTTAGAATTGAAAATCACACCAGAAACAAATTTTCTTTTTCTCTAGATTATCGAGCGTATTTTTGTGAGTATTTTGATACTTTGAGAGTTGCTTTTCGGTACAAGTTTTCTTCGGCTTTATATCCGATATTTCAATCAGAAGTACCATTATTTTGAGGTAAGGGATGTTATTATCTTCTTAAATGATATTATTTTCTTCAATATCATTATGCCGAAATGTTGGTTTGAACTTTTTAATCAAATTTGGAATTTTTTTGTGTGAGAGTTCTTATTCACGATACGACATTATTCACGATATCTGAGCATTATTCACGAAATTTGACTTTATTCAATAGAAAAATGAAAATTTTCCGTTTTGTCCAAGATGTCTATTATGGTTACTATCTTTGATTGTATCCATGTTTTGATCTTTATTTTTGAATTCTGCTTCACAATTGGTTATTATGAAGTATTATTGATCTTGGATAAACTGTTATACGAATCCCTAATATTTGTCTTTATGTCTCACTGGATTTGTTTTCTTTAAAATATTTTTCATCATTCTCAGTCTTAAATGATGATGTTACTGAATATTTTTGGCCTGTAATGCAAAGATGAATGATTAACTGATAAATATATTTGGCCCGTAGAAGGCAAAAGATGAGCAGTGTTGAGATGAACATGATCGATTGGTGATACAAAATGAATATCTTTGGCACTCAGGTGCAAAGATGAATATTTGATTAAAGATGTATATTGATTGATGTTACAGGGATAAAATATTGATGATGAACTTTTAAATCTTAGAAGATAGTAGAACTCATTCTCTACTTGACTCTTTTAATGGATTGTTGTTTCCGCTGCATAATATTGATCTAAAACTTGTTGTCAATTATATTCTATCAGATTTTTCCCTGTTGAAGAATAATGATAATTTGTTTTATATTATCTTAATCATAATATTTTTTACTGGGCTAGTTGAGCTCACCCTTTTCCTTTTTGTTACATTTTTTTTCTCAGGAGGTGAGAACATAATGGATCTAATGGGTATGGATTGATGGTTACAGAAAGATGTTTTATGATCCTCACTATATTTACGTAAAATAGTGTATGAATAATTGTAATGAGGACTTATTTGAGTGTGGATATTTTCTGAAGACAATATTTGTATTTAAACTCAAAGATGTATCGTCAGATTTTTGCACGACAATTATATTATTGAAGTTGTAGTTTGCTTTTTGTACCATGTATTTGGTGACTCAGAATGGGGGTTGTATACCTATTTTGGGGGTGTCACATAGATGATGGTTCTGACTTCTGAAAATCAGCCTTGAGGACAAGACTTTCTTTAAGGGATGAGGAATGTCACAATAGTTAGTAGTGGCAGGGTTGTAATTTACTTTAATTATGAGGTTTATGGTTTAAGTAGGATTGGTGGTTTATTAGAATACTATCCTATATATATCCTTGAAATCTGCAGAATGGGGTAATCAAAGAAATATCAAGTTTTCTATTTCCTTATCATTTCCTTTATTGTTATTTTTCTTTCATATCTTGAATGTCAATTCATTATCCTTGCATGACTGGTTATTTGGATACTTTGAATCTATTTTCTCACTGTTATAATTCCATAATTGAGTCACAAGCTCTTTCCCGCCTTGATGATTCAGCAGTTATTAGCTCAGATCGTGACATGTTGTTGAGCTCATCGTCATCTTCTGGCGTCTACAAATTTATCCCATTATCGTGGCTGAATCTCAAATATTGGGCCCAAGTTTTTATAAACCTGACGATGCATGTGTCAGATTAAAATTTTAGAGATATGGATAGTTGGACTTGGATGTTCTGGTCGTTGGATGTGAAGATCAACATTTGTTACTTTTTTATTTTGTTTTATTATTTTGTTGTGGTTTGGGTATCTAAAGATGATGAACAAAGATTTGTGTTTTGTTTTTTTTAGTCAAAGAGGAACAACAATCTGAGTTTCAAAGAAGCACGAGGGTTTTGATGAACAAGAGTTTGGGCATTTCTTCGATTGATTCTGATAGTTTTGAGGGTTTTGATGTTTTTTATTTAGTCTGAGTGTATTAATGTTAGGGGTATGACTATTTTACCCTTCAATATGTCAATAATGTTTAATCTCAAAATAAAAAATAATTTTTTTACACACATCAGCTCATTTATGGCCCACCCAAATAGTCACGTCAGCAATTTCTGACGTGATAGTTTTAATTGAATTAAATTAAAAAAAATTAATAGTTCAATCATCTAATAGGGAATCATCACAGTGAAATAAGCATGCAGATAGTTTAAAATAGTAAAATATATTTAAGTCTTTTAAAAAAAAGAACAAAACAAATAATTTCTTATGTGGCTTAAAAAAATACAAATAAATGTTTACTATTATTTCCTCCCTCTTTTTTTGACCATCATTTTCTCTCTTCTCTTTCTTAATTTTTTTTCTCTCTCCTCTTTCTCATTTTTTTCTTTCTTTTCTCTCTCCTCTTTCATGCCTCTAAATCATATAACCAATTTGATCCATTGAAGGAAAAATCAAAAAACACATACCCATTAAGAGTAAGAACATTAATAAGAACCACAAGGAGATTAAAGCATCCTATGCTATAATATATACTCTCTCCATTCTTATTTAATTGACATTTTAGAGAATAAATTTTATTTTTATTTATTTGACGTTTGTAGATTTTTAAGAGATATTTATTACATTACTTAATAAATTACCCCTAAACATTTAATACTATCCTTAATTTTCTACTGCTATTTTTTCTTCCTCTTTTAATATTTTAATGGTATAGTCTCTTTCTCTCTATTATAATTCCTATATTTTCTCCCTTCTCTAACAATATTTCTTTCTCATATTTATCATCTACAATTTAGTTTTTCATTTATCTATGCAAGGGTGTTTTTTGTAATACACAGTAATTTTAGTGGAGTTTTTATAAGAGTTTTAATTTTCTTAATAATTGTGTAAAACTCCAAAACGTCAAATAATTAAAAATGAAGGGAGTATCAATTTATTGACTAACTTTCATGAACCATTCAGGTTATGCCAAAAATAATTACGAATAGTAACTCTCATAACATAATCCACTAACCTAATGTGTTGTGCAGTTTAGATGAAGGTTATCAATCATTAAAAAATTAACATATATATATATATATATATATATAATTTAAGGATAAAGATTTATCGTCAGAAATCACTTGACCGATGATAATTTTTAGTAAAGCTGCTAGAATTAGGGGTTTGAAACATTTATCCAGATGAATTTGAACCAAGATTCAAAAAGTGAACATATGAATTTAAACCATGGTCGGCATCTTCGAGTACTTGGAATCCCAGTCCTAGGGTTTCATAAAGGTGGATGTAGAGAGGCTTAGGAGTACTACTGGATGTTTGAGGCGGTCGAGGGTGAGGAAGGGGCTAGTGATGGAGTCGACGTGGACGATAAGGAGTTGGTTCACAGATCTACGGTGAGCATATGAGGCTCTGGGTTGAAAATAAATAACAGGGGAGATTTTTAACAATTTATTTTGATGTCATTGGGCGGAATTTAACGCTTAAGAAGCTTAGTGGACCAATTACATAGTATTTTTTAAATATAGTAACTCAACTCGACAAACACAATAGGATTGGAATTTGGAATGCATCGGAGTGCTCAAACTCCCCAGATAAAGTATCTTCGACTGCTGTTGCGTGTAGTACCCCATCCATGCTTAAGCTCCAGGGAGAAATACTACTTACAGAACAGAACCACTTTCTTAATATCTTTCATTTACCAAAAAGTAAAAAAAAAACAAAAAAACACCATCTTTCGGTGGTCCGAGTAACACCTGATAATATTTAGTTCAAACCTTAGCAAAAGCCCTAATTCGGTGATCGATTCAGTCCGATTCGTAGGTAATCAAATGTACGGAACAGATTGTGTCACCGACGAATCTGACCGGACTGCTTTCAGGAAGGCAGAAAAAAAATACAAACTCTATTACGATCAGAATACCAAATCCTCAAAGAAGTATTATTTTGATTTCAATTCCTCAGACTTAGTTGTATTTTCTCTGTATATACAAATTTCTAATGTTTATTATTTTCACATTCAGGAAAAAGCATCCAAGACCTGTCGATTTGACGCAAGTTATAGACTTTAAGCCCATTTTAGAATCATTCAATCGAAATGGTGATGTTCCTCCCGGAGTTACGTTAGTTGGTCTGGAATTTGGTCTGCCGGTTTTGTGCTTGAAAAAACGCCCTGGTATATACAACACTTCTTCCCTTGAACTTGTTAATATTGAATCGCTTGCATAATTTCCAGCCTCGACTTACTTGTCTAGTAATAATTATTTACTTAGATTTAGATTTATACTTGGAAGTAAACTCATTTTTCTATATATGATGGCATGAGTTTGGTCATTTGCCCTTGATTTCTCGGATAATTATTGAGACATCGTGTTGTTTTCTACGGCAGGGTTTTATTTCATTCCCGGAGCATTGAGTGTTGAGGAACAGTGTGAATGGATAAGGGAAAGTTTAACTAGTTTCCCCCAACCTCCTAATAGGACAAATCATAATGCATTATATGGTCCCATACACGACTTATTCATTGCAGCTAATGAAAGGAAAGTTTTAGTTGTAGAGGAGGGTCTGTTAGAAGGTTTGGATTCTGATAATAATTTTCTAGTTAGTGATCTACCTCCTAGATGGAAATCATCTGAAGAAACAAGTGCATCATCAAGAGGAAATAATTGCAAATCAACATCAGCATGTGCTTTGTTGCGAAAGTTACGATGGAGCACTCTAGGACTGCAGTTTGATTGGTCCAAGGTTATTTTCTAATAATGATTCTCAATGTATTTCAAGTGCTTATCTTAAATTCAGTAATTTACAATTAGTGCCTTCTCATTTATTTGTTGAAGAGCAGCATGAGAGGTGCATGGATATTACATAGTCCGACAGCAAGCGTATCAAGTTTATGTGGCCTTTACCTTTGAAAATATGTTGACCAGAGTTCCTGTGAAGCTTAAATCTTAGATATAATAGGGGTTCTTTATTCAATGTTACTAGAATATGTTGTATCCAAACTACAAAACAAACTGTTAGTAGGATAAAATTGTTGAATTTTAACCACAGGATGGAGATGATGCGACCTTTCCCCCACCCCTCCCCTCCCAAAAAATAAAATATTTTGGCAAGTTCTATAGATTTTATCCATTTGCATCCATAACTCTTCATAGAAACTATTGTGTGGTAGAGCTCACTGTTGTCTATACTATATACAATTGTTATTCTCCTCCCCTCAAAGTTATGTCCACGGTATGTTTTAGTTGTATCTATCTGGGATTAAGTGTTGCTGTGGCATGTAGACTTTGGTATTGTTTTTTTTTTGTGGTTCAAGAACCTTACCCAAGTGCCAAATTCCTTTTTGAAGAGTTTATTAGCATATAAAGGAAAACCTAACGTACAATTCTGAGAAACATGCAGCGGAGCTACAATGTTACTATTCCTCACAACAAGATCCCTGATCCACTCTGTTAACTGGCTAAAAAGATGGCAGCTCCTGCTATGCCGTTGAAAGAAGAGTTTCGGCCAGAAGCTGCTATAGTGAATTATTTTGGATCAGGTATTCTTTTAATGTTAAAAATATTTGACTCAATATCTGATGATTCTGATCCTGCATAATAAACATGAACTTTGGATTATAATATAGATACTGTTGGTGAATTTAGTTAACCGAGAATGGAAGACTATATGTCTTATTGATAAATTTACTTTGATATCTAAAGGCTTAAGTTATTGTTTAGAACAATTATACTATATAACCCACTCTTTCTTTAGGTGATATGCTAGGTGGCCACCTTGATGACATGGAGGCAGATTGGAGCAAACCTATTGTAAGCATGAGGTATTATTACTAGTCTTCAGTTTTCTAATCAGAACAGTAAACATTACACTGGTCCTGACAGATTTGTTCTCTTTTAGTTTGGGTTGCAAAGCCATTTTCCTTCTTGGAGGGAAATCCAGAGAGGATGAGCCCTTAGCTATGTTTCTCCGAAGCGGTGATATCATACTTATGGCTGGAGAAGCAAGGGAGTGCTTTCATGGTCAGTATAATCTTTGTTATTTCTTCTTCCTTGTTTATTGAGAATACTTTTTTTTTTCTTTGTTGGATTTTCTATTTAAGCTACAATTGAGAATCAGGATATCCTTTTCCTTTCATAAATCGTAGTCTATAGTGAAATGTTAAAATTACTGAATGCACTTGAGGAGTTTTGTAGTGGTGTAGCTACTATAGGTGACAGCGTTCCCTATGACACTACTTGAATTACTTGTTCTGCATCAGTGTTCAAAGCTAACCTAAGACTTGCAAATCAGGCATATAAACCATTTTGATATTCTCAGGTACTTTTTTTCCCTTCCGAAAACAATGAAATGCATAGGGGACCATCCTTTTGTTGCGAAATATCCATTCCTTGATTTGTCAAAACAAAAAAGAAAGAAAGAAACTTTATATAATGGTGGTATAAGCAATTTTAGGTCTCAGAACGCAGCTATGTTAAATTTTATGTCTGACATCTGAAAGAAAGGGTTATGTTATTTAATTGATTAAATGTAGCTTCACGTTATCCTCAGTACTGTCTTTTGGTAAGATACATCTCCCATAACAATCGTCTTTATATTTCGTACTTTTTAAATACTGAAGAAATCTATTTATTGTTTACCAAGCTTTGGTTGCTTCAAGGGCTTCCAGAGCATAAATTATTGAAGAGTTTGAGAAAATTTGCTTAAGTCTTGTTGTCCAAATTATATTTTTTTATAATCATATGTTATTGTTTCATGATATATTCTATATTTTATTTACTTTTTTTGTTTGATTTGTCGAAATGCAAACGGAACTGGGTGGAATCTGTGACCAGTGTATCCTTGATATTATCTTTATTTTTCCCGTAAACCGAGGTCATCTCATTTTCAGGTGTCCCGCGGATCTTCACAGATAAAGAAAATGCAGAAATTACCCCTTTGGAGTTGCAGCTGTCACATGAAGATGATCTTTGTTTTCTGGAATACATTAAATCTTCGAGAATTAACATCAATATCAGACAAGTGTTTTGAGTATTATTTGTTCTTTTCCTGAATTTTATAGTTTGATGGATGATTGTTCGGATGAAGAAAGTTTTTGTTGTAAAAATTATTTAATGATCTTGGTAACGAGTTTCACTGTTATGAAGATATTGTGGCAGTTCAAATGCAATGCAGATAATATTGCAATCATTATACTGACTCCATACTTGAAAGGTGATTTCTCTGTTGTTCCTAAGTTATTTTTCCCAGGTTATTTCCTTTCATGTTACATTGATTGTACGATAAGGGAAATCTAATCGGTGTTCATGTTACATTGATTTCTCCCTCCATCCGTCCTTTGAGAATGAGACTATTTTCAATTGTTAAGGTGATACTTAAGATTTACTTTGTGCGTCTAGTAGGTAAGCAGTCTTTCTTCCTTTGGTGTTGGATACTATGCTACAAAGTTCAAATGTGAAAGCTCTTTGCTTTAGTTTTGGGTTTGCAGGTGAATGTGGAGAGTTGGATTTGAATGTTAAAAAGACATGGAACTTTCTGGGCTTGTCAAGCAGTTAAGGCACAGTTTAAACGTGATTCAATTCAATTCCAGACTGGTAGTTGGTCCTAAGCTTGTTTAAGATCGAGTCCTACTGTACCAGCTCATTAATTAATACTCCAAGTGGAATGAGTCAAAAGAATAATCTCTCAAGTGTGTTACAGGACAAAATAAGCTTCAACAAGTGGAGCCTTGACTGGACCATTGACACTTGAAGAGGAAGAAGTATCTCCACATTTCCATCTTCTGGCCATAGAAAAAATCAACATTTACACCATTTCCGCCCGCGTGCGTGAATGAAGCCACACACGAACAAAACCAAACCGAACCAAACCATAGCAGAAGAAATTCCAAAATTCATCAAAATCATCCCATCCAAATTACTGGTACAAACGAGTGGAAGGAAAGAAGCAAGAAAAACATCTCAAGCACTAAAATCCAGAAAGCCACCGAATTCACACACGCTTCAACTTCTACGTGTACATACTCATCACCTCTTGAATATATATACGTACACGCTACACCCTACACCCACCCACCCCACCCCACCCCACCCCACCCCAAATTCACATACCACTACTTACTTCTATCAAACAACAACTTCCCACTAAAATCTCCCTCCCTCCCTTTCAACTTCTCCCGTTATGGTTCCGATGGTACTGTCTCAGCTGGCTACGGGTCTTAGCGTATTAGCCGGAGCGGCTCTGGTCAAGTCCGTCATGGACCAGCAAAACCCCATGGTGGGTCCGGGTCAGTTCCCCAGGTGTCCCAGTTGCAACGGCACCGGCCGGGTCAGTTGCTTCTGCTCTCGATGGTCTGACGGTGATATTGGATGTCGGACCTGTGCTGGCTCCGGTCGTAGGGGTTGTACTAGTTGCGGAGGTACAGGCACCGGCCGCCCCATTCCTGTTCAGCTCACTGTTCGTCCTCCCAAACGTCCATCCTAATCCCCATGGGTACTCTGTCTCTCTTTTGTTTTAAATATTCAATTTTTATGTATTATATGTTTATGATACTTGAAGAGAGAGAGAAAGAGAGGAATTGGAGAATGGAGATTACTCCGTTGTAATCCCATTGATGATTTGATACTTGTACAATGAGATGGCTCTATGACTTCTTTATCACTTACTGATCCTTTGTTTAAAAAAAAATGTTACTATTTTCAATTGTTAAGGTGATACGTAAGATGCTAAGAATTAATGTTATCTGGCAAAGAGATCAAATTGTTTGTTTATAAAGCTTCTGCACTTGTCGTGGTAAAGCTAGTTACATGTATTTGGTACTACTAAAATAGTTGTGATTTGTGAAGACATCAAAGACAATTTTCAATCAATCAAGTTAAAACAAGGAAACTTGTTGTAATTCAAAAAGCTAGTCTTCCTATCGAAGTTGGTTGAGTGCAGAACTTGCTTCTTCTTTTTTAACAATTTAAGCTGCTCTGAACCTGGAGGTGTAGGCATGGGACATTTTTCAATCCCAACTAGAACCAAGAATCTACTAACTTGTGTTGTAGACAGAATAGTATAATTTTTTATTCAAGTGAAGCTTCCTTAAAACATACTTGAACTAAATTAAGACAGATGTCCAGAAATTGAAGAATTTCCCGTTTGAATTACTATTATTATGATATCAGCTAAGAATTTTATCTTACCTTAAAAAAGGTTGATTTTCAAGCTATCCTTGAATCTTTTTGGCTGAGAACTTGGCCATAATCTTTGGATATATATGGCTATGGGAGTGCTAAAGTTAGTTTTTTGTACAGACACTTTGATAATAATGATGCAGAACCGCAAGAGATAAAATTGACTAGAAAGATAATGAGCGGAAGGATAGGATAAAAAGTAGAAAGGAAGGAGAATTTTTTTGATAGAAATATGTGGGTAAAGATGAAATCAAATCCTACTTAAAGAAGGCAATCCTAATGAAAACAAAGAAAGGACATCCCATTAGTTAGGGGTTAGATTGTGCATCTCTCATACCGTCACTTCCATCACTTGAAGAAGTGACCAAGCACTCGCCTCCAGAGCAAGACTGGTCTAATAGGTTAGGTTAGGATCAAGAGAACACTCTACAATACAAACCCAACCCAATGATTAAACCATTATTTGAAATGCTAGTTAAATTTTTTTTGCAAGTATCAAATGCCAGTATATATAAAGTCAATTCATCATGAGATACTAGTCATGTACTCATGTGCCATTAATAAATCTAACTCAAGTTGAAACTCAGCTTAAGCCTGCAAAGGATGATGCAATTTCTTGAAAGAATGTCTAGGGTAAATCTTATTGTGTAAAGTTACAATAACAGTGAGCTAGCTCTACATCAAGTAAAATGTACAAGATGAAGATTAATAATAAGCTTATAATTTGATGAGCGACATTGGCATGAACATCTCTGTGTAAGTGAGACCAGTTACGTCAATAGGTAAAATATGAAAACCTCAGGAGAGGGAGGACTCTTGTTGGTAGATATATTGAGTGAGCTATTGTAGGCAAATAGGTGGGCATCTTGCAAGTGCTTTTCCCATCAGGAGAATATCCTCCTTTTCATTTCTTAAAGAAAAACCAAGGGCAAATTGAGGAGGTTAATATACCTTCACAGAGCTTGACAAAAATCGGTTTCTAGCAATTATTTCCAATTTTTTTAAAGTCGATACAACTTGGCTGCCATAGAAAAGTGGGATGGTCCCTTAAAAATTTGTAAGACAACTGGATTTTTCTTTCCTCCTCTTGTGCAATGTTTTCATGCCAACTCAAATGATCTATCCCATTTTATTGGCAAAATTAATGAAATACCATCATAGTTGGCAGGTTTTACAACTTTTAATTTTTCAAATTACCCGCTTACCTAATTATTATTTTGAAATTGAGTCATTCCGTTAAAAAAAATAAACGGACGTTAATTTTTTATCGACAAAACTAATGAATTATCCACTGTAGTTGACACGTTTTACTGATTACATCATTGAACTTTTAAAATTTCAAATTATCCCATTAAACTAATTAATATTTTGAAATTGGGTCATTTTGTTAAAAAAATTAAGCAGACATTAATTTTTTATTTGTTGTGACGCCCCCAAAATAGGTATACATCACCCATCTTGGGTCGCCAGATACATGGTACAGAATACAAATACAATTTTAAATATACAACAAAAGCTGTAAGTTTTAATACAAATATTGTCTTCTAGACAATATCCACTCTCAGAATAAGTCCTCATTACAATTATTATCACACTATTTCATAGAATAGTGAAGACTACTAATGCTATCATCCGGACCATCACTCCGCTCCTCGACTAGTCCCTCGCTACGTTCTCATTTCTCAAGAGAAGACGGTGAAAGAAAGGGTGAGCTCAACTAGCCCAAGAAGAAATATTATGACTAAGATAATGCAGGATAAATTATCATTAGCCTTCAACAATGTTAAACCGATAAAATACAATGATGACAACAAGTTTAATCTGCGCAATGGAATAAAGAATCCATTAAAAGAGTCAGAAGAGAGAATAAAATCTACTATCATTTATGATTTAAAAGTTTTTCATCACTTTTATCACGAGACTCAACTTAATAAATAATCCACATCATCCCCGCACTACGACCAGGATATTCATTAGGGTGGTCACCATAAATTATCCACGCACTACTGGCCAAGGATATTCGCAGTATTCATCAATGGTCATGATCATGCCAACAACTCATCCATCAATGCTTTCACGGCCAATGAGGACTTTTATCACATCATTTATAACATTACGGGCCATGATTATACCGAATAATCCTCGGTTATAATCATACCAAGTTCATCTATGCACTTCAAAGCCCATGAGATGACTTTCAAATAAATATAAACATGAGGATGATGACAATGATATAAGAATTCAATAAAACAAGTTCACGAATTAATTTATTCAGAACTAATAACGCGTCAAATTGTCAACATGATACTTCTTTGTAGAGTAAAAATTCAAGAATGCTCGGAAGAATATTTCCATGAAAAGATATTGGATGAAGCGCAAATATCAAGGATATTCTACTAATTTCATGGAGTATAAGTCAAAACTTTAACCAATTTGAGTATAATAAGGAATGGAATAACAAAAGAAATCACCAAGCATGTGATAGATAAAGACAAAAAAGTTATTCCAATGAATAATAATACACGGAACCAGTCCCATAAAAACGCATGCATGGGATATTCCAATGTAATAATAAAGAATGGAATAATATAAGGATTTCACCAAGTATAGAGTCCGCGAATACGAGTTATTCCAACAGAATAATAAAGATTTTAATTGTGTCCCACAGAAAACGCATGTAGATAAGATATTCCAAATGTAATAATAAAGAATGGAATAACATAAGGATTTCACCAAGTATAGGAGTCGCGTATATAAGTTATTCCACGAGAATAATAAAGAGCGAAACGGTCAGTCCCAGTAAAACGCATGCATGTGGATATTCCAATGTAATAATAAAGAATGGAATAACATAAGGATTTCACCAGTATATAGGGAGTCGCACGATATGTCTGAGTTATTCCAATAGAATAATAAAGAATGGAATAATGTAAGTTCTCTTCATGAATAAGAAAGAATAACACCCCTTACGAAAGTACAACAAATAATATCCCTTACCTTAGAAGAAAAGCGGATCTTTCGAATAGTGAAGCGAAGAAAATACTCTTCTTCTTTCTCTTTATAATTTCTCTCTAGAGTTTCAAAGTGAATTCTTAAGAAATAATGAAGGAATGAGCTTCTATTTATAGGAGAATGGATTGAATAGTAACTAATTCTGAACGGTCCAGATTGATTTATTTTTAAACCAGACGGTCAGATTAAAACTTAAAGCAATTCGGTCATCTTCGATTCACTATTAAAACTTTAAACCAAATGATCCATATTGATTCACTATTAAAACTTTAAACCGAGAGATCCATACCGATTCACTATTAAAACTTTAAACCAACGATCCATATTGATTTCTTAATATAAATTCAACCAACTATTCGAAAAATTAAGACAACTCCTTAAGGAATAATATTGTACCCAAATACCCGGATGCACAATACTAGAGTGAATAGTAATCGGGTGAATAAGAACTCGTGAATAAGAACTCATAAAATAGTAACTCGTGAATAGTAACTCATGAATAAGAACTTCGTGAATAGTATTCCAACACGAAAAGTTTCCGAATAACCGATTGAACAATATAACCTCAGGACATCAATTATCATCGGAATAGATGTCGATTTCTACTAACACAAATAATCCCAACACAATGAAACTATCAAATTCATCTTTAATCAACACGAACTTATTCATCATTAATATTATAACTCACAATATTTAAGAACTGGGTTGTTCCTGGGAAGAGGGCTTTCCAATAAGGATTTCTCCCTATTGACGCCGTTAATTAGGTGACCAAATCTCTCCTCGACGTAACTTACAGACATTGTAAATATTGCAATTTAATAATATGAATAACTTTGTCGTCTCAATTATTGATTTAATAATATAACATATAATGCGGATGATATCGACAATAATCGAATCAATAATATGAGAGATATGACGCAAAGAATTACTATAGCTATAATTGAGTATAACTACGTGATTTCTCACGTAAGCATCAATAATCAATACCGTAGTGTCTTCTTATGCAACCACGCCAGACATATTCTTTACTTTTACTACCGAAAGTAGTTCAACAAAGATAATTAGCAGTAATACCTCCGTAGTTATTTTCATAAAAAATATTTTTGTCGTTTTTCTCAATCCGACATGATAATTACATTGTAGGGTCCACCAATGATTGCGCCATTTGCATTTAATATTCCCCGCTAAAACGAATATTCCCAGACCAATCGAATATAATACAACAACTTGCATACTTTGTAAAATTTATAAATACTACCCACAACTATAACATTATATCAAATCCACACCATAATATTAAAAATAAATATTTCGAGAAATTTAAATATTTATTCATAAAATCTGGGGTCTCACATTTGTGGTTCTCGAAAAGAAATTCAAAAATAAAAAATATTACTTATGTGGGAAAAAATAATTAAAAACTTGAAAGTGAAAACAAAAAAATCAAAATATTTTGGGTACTCTAATCTCAGATGTTTATCAATAGAAAAAACTTCCTCACGAATGAAAACCAATGCATCAGCAATAGAAATGAAAATACGATAATTTGCAACAACAACATTTTGCATCTACCTCTAATTTATCTCCACATCCATCCGTAAAAACTCACGCTCTTATCAAATCATAAATACAATCCCAACAAAATCAATTTAACCAAATATTACTACTACATGTATATATATATATATATATATATATATATATATATATATATATATATAGAGAGAGAGAGAGAGAGAGAGAGAGATTGAGGAAGGAGTGGACCTTGTGGATGCGATCGAGAGTGAATGAAAGGAGTTCACAGACATAAGGTTGCTGATAGTCGGAGGTGAGAGGGAGGAAACCTACTGCAACATCATTTACTTCATTTGTTGTTGTTGTTGTTGGGGATTCAAACTCAATTGTTATATCTAATGCTGAACTTTGAAGCTCAATTCAATGTTTTGGGTATGCAGATTTAGGAATTTCATAGATTTTAGAGAGAGAAAATACGCAGATCTATTTGATTTGGAAGAAGGGGGAGGAGAAAGAGATCAGAAGAAGGAAGAGTGAGAATAAATCAAATTTGCTTATTTTCTTTTTTTTTCTTTTTCACGTCCACGTAGGATAAAAACTAAAACGATTTAACACTCGTGAGGCCTGTAACAGAATGACCCAATTTCACAATATTAATTAGTTTAATGGGGTAATTTGAAAAAAAAATAAATTTTCAATGGTGTAATCAGTAAAACGTGTCAACTACAGTGGGTAATTAATTAGTTTTGTCGATAAAAAATTAACATCCGTTTATTTATTTTTAACGGAATGACCCAATTTCAAAACAATAATTAGTTTGGTGAGGTAATTTGAAAAATTAAAAGTTTAATGGTGTAATCACTAAAACGTGCCAACTCCAATGATTTTTTCATTAGTTTTGCCCCATTTTATTATATCAACTTAGTTGCTGATTGTAAGAGCATTCACAACAGTTTCTTTATCTCTATCCCTACTCTAAAGTCTATTGGGTCATTCTGCAAAATAGAGATCCAAATTTTTCACTATGTACCCAACAGGTTCTTTATATTGATTCTTTAAATAATGAAATTTGAAATTTATAAGTTAAAATTTAAAAATTCCAACAAAACATCAAATTAATAATAATCTTATAATTTATAAAAGAGAGAGTATAATTTATCAATTGTATCTCACTTGTAAAATAATTTTATTTTATTTTAAATTTTAAATAATTTATGGAGTGAGTATTAAATGGATTGTATCTATAAATATACATAAGATCAATATTAACTTTTAAAAAGTTAATTTGTGATACTTTTAAATTTAAATTTAATATGATTCATTTAAATTTTGAAGATAATAAATTTTATAATTAATAGTACTTTTATAATATTTATAATTATATTGACATAAATTAAATAAATTTATATCAATTTAATTTGAATATGTTTGAAAATAATTTTTAAAAAATAAATCAATATTAATTTTATAATTTGAAAATGAAGTAGTAAAACAATATCAAGATGTGTATTATTAATGAGTTATCCACTTAAATGAGGGTGTGAAAGGTCATTTTGTATATATAGAGAACGGTATTTTGACTCCCTCATACTAGGGAGTAAAATCATATACAGGGATTAACATAGAGAGTTAAATAAGGATACAGAAATTATTGGATAATGATTTTTTGATATATTCTTTAAAATTAGGGATAGAGAGTTAATTAGGAAAACTGCTATGAATGCTCTAAGCAATTTGATGATAATAGAAGTTGATGTATGGATTCTCTGAGAAACAGTTGTTACTTACTACTGAAAATTCACTTCAGGCTTAAAACTCCCTAACCTCTGGTTTCCTTGAATAGTTCTCATCATGTTTGGAGATGAATTGGGCTTCTTTCAACAAAGTCAAGGTCCAGTATTCATTAAATGTGCTAATTTGACCCACAATGTTAAAAATAAGCAAGGTTTTCAAACGGAAAAAGGTATCTCATTGGATGGATTCTTTGGTTCAATCGTTATTCGAATCGTTATTTACTCAAATGCGATATTAATATATAAAAATATATGTTATAAGTAATTAATAAAATTTAAATAAATCTCATTTTTTATGAAATAAAACATAATAAAGTTGAGTTACAATATTACTAAAAGTGGTTAATTTTAATATTAATATTTTTTTGTACAAAAAAGTATTAAAAAATAATTAAAACTGTTTCACATGGTCAAGTTAATCGATTGAACCATCGGTTCAACCGGATTTTGACCAAAATTGATTGAATCTGAACCGGAGAGCCGACCGATTCTGGCCGGGTCGGTCCGAGTTTAAAATAAGATCTAGTTCAATCTAAATATGTTTGAGAAGAAATTTGTACAATTTTAGTCAAGTAGACATTGATGGGCAATAATAATTTGAAGAATCTCTATTTTAGCTTTATTATATCAAAGAAAAACTTTTGCACTGTGGTATAGCTCTGGTAGTCAGGCGATACATATTACCTTTGGTGCTCTTCTATTACAACATTTATTTCTTATAAATAATAAATATATAGTTAATCAGAATTTAATACAGTAGGTACAAGACCTTGTAACACCTATCTCTTAATCCTCCTTGATTTTCAATTCATTGCCTTTATAGTTTCATTGTGTTATAAATCAAATAAATTATTGGTTTTGTAGATATTGATCTTTGAGTTAAGACACAATGAAGTGGGCAAAAAGGTTGTACCCCATTTGTAGGCCGCCCAATTTTATTATATTGGATTTCTCTATATTGGCCCACTGAGAGGTGACTCACGTTACGTACGTATATCGTTAAAGCTTAGCTCGCCTAAGGTTTCTTCTGCCAAAGCACATACTCGTTTGCATCCCGCAGGTATTCTCGATTGAATTTGACGATCAGGTGAAATTTACTACTCCTATAAGAATTCGACTGATTTTCAAGTTTCATTCAATTTTTTTTTTTGTGCTATTTCATTTACTCTGAACCTATTCAAATGATTTCATTTCTGTAACCAGTAGCATTTTGGACTTAATATGTGAACCTAGGGTTTTGAATTTACTATCTCTTTTTTGAAAGCTCAGTTTTGTTCAGGATGGCGTTTATAATGGAGTTTGCGGAGAATTTGATACTGAGAATGATGGAGGATCCGCAGGAGAGAGATAGAAAATTCAGAGAACATGTGTACACGCTCAAGGATAAGTGCAACAAAACCAAAGAGATGTGGAGCCTTCCGATCCGTCCGTACGGATTCTGGACTTTTGATAGACACAATGCTCAGATCTTTTGGGACGCTCAGATTAGCCAGGTCCCCGGTCGCAGGGATCCCTACGATGATCTACTTCAAGACGACTCCACCTCCAAATAATTGGTAAGCTTCAGCTGTCAATTCTTATCTTTATCATTGTGTCTATATGAATCTATGTGTCTGCATCGTGTATATGTGCGCGCGCGCGAGCGAGTGATCATGTATGTATGTTATATGTATATCTTTTGTGTATCTCTTTTTAATGCTGTTATCTTTGGAAAACTGATGCTTAACCACGTCATTTTCCTCTAATATGTTCTAATCTTATACATTAAATTCCTGTTGGGTGATTCTAGGATCAATTCTGCATAAAATACTCATGAGCACTTGAAAGACTTTTTTTTCTTGAAAAATATCGTTAGCAGCACATAATTCATACTTATGGCTTTTCTTGAATATCTCATAGTATTTGTGACATTATGTTTTGGTTTATCTCGTTAAGATATGTTTCCTCATTTTCATGTGATTTCAAAACAGTGAGTTGCCAACATCTACTAGAGATACTGAGATTTGAGCTTAAGCTTCCCATTTGACCAATAATTTATGACCGAAGGCTGAAGAAACGCTGTTTATGTTTTTCTTGCTAAATTGTATTTTAGCTTTATGGTTTACAGTTATGTATGAATCTTTAAGGCAGCATACAATGTTTCAAAAAATCTAAAGGAAGTAAATGGTAAATTTTCCTAATTCTGTATGTGGAAAATTAAAATAAGAGGAAGATATGATGCCAAGGTATTATAGGATATTGAAAAATTGAAACAAGATTGTTATCTTTCCAAAAAAAGATCAATATCAAGATAATTTTAGACTTCCAACAGTCAGACTGTTGTATGCTTAAGTTCTTATCGAGATTTCTTTAAGGCCAAGATGTCGGTGCATTTTATATTGTAATTTCTTAATAAAACAAAAATGATTAAATAGTTAAAGTTACTTGAATTTGCATTTTAGTACTCTCGTAAGCTATGTTAGGGCCCGACCTCCCCTAGTAAGCATGTTAGATGGAGTCTTTTCATGAGAAGTGGTTAGTTGCTTCTTGACTTAAGTCAGAGGTAGAAACTCTTCTTTCTCAATATATGTCCTTTAGTATAAAGCTTACTCATACCTTCTCTTTTTTTTAAAAAGTTAAAGCTTGCTCATACTTTGGAAAGGGAATATATATAAAGTTTGATTAGACATAATATGTCCATGTACGATAGACAGTATTTATACACTTTTGAAGCCGAGTCCCTATTCCTAAAATTTGGCTTGTCAATTGAATTGAATTATGTGAAGCTTCAACGCTAAATATTGCATTATTTTCAAAAAACAATAAAAAAATTCAAATCCCAACTACTATAAACTGTTTGTAGAAGGACATCAACAGCCAAAATAATGATTTCTACTGGCACTACTTTTTCACATCCCCTTTTGTTTGTGTGGCCTATGTATAATACATTAACTGTCTGCTTTTTATGCAGAAATCAGAAGACATGAGGAAAACTATTAAAGATTTTCCAGATTGGAGTAATTTGTTGTCATTTTGTGATCTCAGTACTCATATACCTGGTGACTGAATAAATGTACGTAATGTGATGGCTGTGCTGAAGATATTCTGTTTAATGTTCATTGACATGATTGATACTGTTTTTGGCTTCTACATGCTCTTCCCATGTGTGTATTTCTTAGATCAACCTTATAAGAAATCTCATCACCTTTATCTGCAGTGCAATTTCTCCCAAGTATAAGCTCTATTTACAGTAAGAGCCTCCCAAATTATACCCCACTCGAGCAGAGCTGTGGGAGTAATTACTTTGCTCACGGGTGCTTTAGATGAATAATCTAAGACAACTTTGTTTCATCATTAAAGGTCCACCAGTCTTGTAAATACTTTGTAGCTACATGTGACGAGTTGGCATTTTAACTAAATAAATCTTTGATTCTCAAATTATTTAAGTGAGATATCATAGATTACAACAATAATTTCCTTGGTTACTCGTGGAGTTGGAGGTGGTATCTCATACCAGATAAACAGGTCCTGCAGAAGGTTGGAGGTGGTATCTCACAACAGGAGAAACCAAGTCTGTCAAGTTCCCTCGAAATGAGAACTGCACAAAAAATTTCTTGAGCCGAATAGATGCAGTGGAAACTCTGATTCGATCCACCCCCAGGTTGGGAGGCATCTACCTCGTCCCAATCCCGATCACAATGAGGTTCACTATGAGCCCCCGGCTGGAGGCATTTACCTCATCCCAATCACAAGGAGAGGATCACTATGATGGGGGTACCTTTTTTTTTTTCCTATCTGAAAGAATGAAATGCATTGGAGAATCTTTTTGTTGCGACATGCGCTCTCTGATTTACAGATCGCCTTGGGCCAAATTCTTTAGGCGGATGGCGCGGTCAACCTTTCTTTGAATGGTGGTTTTGATTAGCTCTTTCCAACGCACAAGTTTGTAAAATAATCTTTTTCCTCAAATGAGATGGTTCATTCTTGGCAAACGGCGGTACCAAACCAGACTGTATCCATTCTCGAGTGTGCGCTCTTAAGTTCATACCCAAGCCCAATAAGATTTTGTGCACTTGTGCTTAAAATTGTTTCAGATGCAATGGAAAAGGGCTTTTTTAAGGCATTGAGAACGAGGAAAGATGCAAATAGAGATGCGAGTTAGAAGTGTAGGAGCAGTGAACATGACTTGCAGTTGCTCTTGAACCATCCTTGGTGCCATCTATATATAGCCATGCCTATTTTTGCTCTTAAACTAACCTTGGTGCCGTCTTTAACCATGTCTATGCATCTAGTCAACTTGTTGCAGCGAGTCCAATCATTATAAATATATAAAAAAAATATTTTCGAAATTTGTAAATATTAAAAATGTATTTACAATCAATCAATATTTATCACTAAAAATAGTTGTAATTTTTCTAACTTAATAGTAATCGACTTGATAATTAAAAAAAATTATGATGAACTTGTAGGCATTGTCTCACTATATAGAAATGAGGATTTTTTTTTGACTTTTTTGCCAAATGTTAATTTATTTATTCTTTTGCAAAATAGAGTAGTATTTGATACTCCAAAATTAAATACCAACTAAGCAGACATTAATTTATTTTAAAACAGAGATAAAAGAGACTGCATCATGACAATAGGGGATTCATGTTTATCTACTTGAGATTCCCAGTATTCTTAAAAGACTAAAGTAATTAATATACACGGACTACTAATAATTAATAATATCCAAGGCAAACAGACCCGCGCAAAATCATCCTCCTAACCAACAAGCTCAGTTTCACGTTCGCCAGCTGCTTTTCCTTCCTTTGCTGCCTCAACCTGCTTATATGCCTTCACCATATCATCGATTGGAACCAAAGGGAAATGACCAAAGATGGTATAATCTTTTGCAGCCATGTACACAATAGCCTTGTTGTACTTCACAGACAAGTGAGTGGCAGTTGGAACAGCCATTTGTGCCACAACATTGAGGGGGGAAATCTGGTTAACTCCATACCACACCTTTGCCAATTGAATCAGGACCGACTCCTTGTACAATGTATTAGCATAATGAATTGCTGCAATTGGACCACCAACCTGAGCCACCTGCCCTAAATGTTGAGCTAGATTTAATAACTTCTGGATCATAGACTCTGCTTGTCTGACAAGCTGCTTTGCTGAAGGTGGAGCTAGCTCATTGAACTTGTTTGTTGCATCATCTACCTGTATTAAGTAATTTGGTTAATCAGTTATTCTTAGTCCCTAAAACGTACTAATAAACAAATAATACTTTGCATTTAAAATTTCAAAACAGTTTGAATGTATGGATAGAAATATTAAGACAAGAGTTCAAAAAGAAAATTGTATTTACAACTCAACCAAGTTCCAATGGAGCTGTGTAGCACAAATACTAAGAATGACAATATCTAGCTTGGACAAGTAAAACAAAAATAAGAAAATAAACTACAGAAAAATGTTCAAACTTGAATGGTCTGCTGAGTACCCAGTCCATATGATGGTAGTCGGGAGACCTCCAGGATAAAGATACAGATTTGCAGCTCAATATGAGCAAGAGTATGCTTTAACCACACAAGTTAGTATGAAATAGAATTAACGAGTGACCTTTTTTTCTCCTACGCAAAATAGAAGAGATTTGTCCATCAAAAGATAGTGTAATATTTTTTTCTTAAGAATATTAAGGTTTGCTTTGCATGGGACACACTTTAACCTAATGTTTACATCCCGATAATATTTTTTGGTCTTTAAAGTTCCATATTAAAAATAATTTTATATTTAATCGTGTCCTAAAGAACACTAAAAGATTGATACGCCCACTTACATAGTCGTCAAGTAATTACATTTTTCACACCATCATTTTGAAGGTAGGTCTGTTTATGTAAAAGCTTATTGTATGTGTATCAATAATACTCGTAAAAAGAAAAGGGGAAAAACACACACAAACAGAAGGAGCAAAATAAAAAAATCAGACATGCACAATGAGAAAACTTGAGGAATAGATATAGAAATAATGTCATTCTTTCCTCTTCGATCCATATATCAAAACTTTAAGGATCCAGATGCGATTTCTCGATCCATGTAATATCAAACTTAAGGATCCAAACACCGAGGGTGAAGATAGACAAATTATACCTTAGTGTCAAAGAAAAGAAGAAGATCGGAAGGCACGCCCTTAAATTTCTCGTAAACAGGACCAACGACTGTAATGGCAGCACTCTCCACATTAGCGACCGTAGACTGCAAGGCGCCTGAGTTTTGCTTCGCGTATTGGTACAAATTCGAAAGGCAAATCACAGCGCTGATCGCAATCATCCTCACAAACCCTAGGTGCTTCAATTGTTGATCGCAGTTATCCTTGTTTGAAGCCATTAAGAAATTTCTCTTTTTCGAGTCGTGTGTACTTTGGTTTGCTGAAACTGAATCTACAGGATCCTCTCTCCTCTCTCCTAGAAGTAGTAGTAGTAGTACGTATACACACAACCTTACCTTGAGTGTATCGAAATCGGCGGTCAGTAGTGAACCACGTGGCTATGGCGGGCCCCAATTAATTTAAATAATTTCGGGTCCCTGTCCTGTCCTGTCCTGTCCTTCTCTACAGGAGGCGGCGGCGCTTTATTGAAATGAAATATTAGTTGGAAACATGTAAAGAAAACAGAGGAAACTATCTATAATAATAGAACCAAATTCAAATTTTTACCTTTGACAAACCACAACAACGGCTCAGATTGAATCTCACTTAATTTAATGACTCATGTTCCATGTTAGGCTAAAAAAAAGTTCGTCCAAACATACCCTTACATCACACGCTACCCCTCCATATTCTTTTCTTCTTGCCCAAATCTGTTCTTCTCTCTCTCCTCTCTCAAATCTTTCCCTCTCTCTCTTCTTTCTCACATCTTTCCTTCTCTCTCTTCTAACTCTGGAATGAATAGCGAGATCACTTCCGTCGAAGGAGGGAGAGGTCGGTCATGGCCGTCGACAACATCCGTGTCGTCAGCTCCCGATTCCTCTGCTGCCCCCTCAAGTTTGTGTATTCCATTTTACTCGAGCAATTTGCAGAAATTTGCAGAATTAGCTTTCTTTTTGGGGTTTTTTTTGCTCATTTTGTTGATTGCTATGGTCTTCATTTCCTTTGTTGGTTGCAGAAATTTACAGAATTAGCTTTCTTTTTGGGGGTTTTTTTTGCTCATTTTGTTGGTTGGTATGATTAATAATCCACGAGGTTTGTTAATAGCTTTGTTAATAGGAGCAACGCACTCAAAAATTTATAGAATTAGCTAGCATTTGGTGGTTGCTATGATTAATAATCCACGAGGTTGCTATTTTTGCTCATTTACAGAATTAGCTTTGTTAATAGGAGCAACGCACTCAAAAAACTATAAAAAGTGAACAAATTTGAACAAACTCATTTTGTTTTAATTGAAACACTTGGTAACCTCATTTTTCCTCATAAGTTAGAAACACTTGAACAACCTCATTTTTCTTGCTCTTCATTACACACGTTCACATATCCTTGAACTTTGCATAAGAAATAATTAGTTGAACAACCTTTGCTGAAAGCATTTTTAATTATTGACCTTTTCTTTAATTGAGCCTAAAAGAACATGTTAGATTGTACTCACTCAGTTCTATTTTTCCTAATAATAATAATAATAATAATAATAATAATAATAATAATAACAATAATAACAAAAATAATTATTATTATAATTATAATGATATAATAATAATAATAATAATAATAGTAATAAATTAATAATAATTAATTTTCAATTATTGACCTTTTCTTTAATTGAGCCTAAAAGAACATATTAGATTGTACTCACTCAGTTCCATTTTTTCTAATAATAATAATAACAATAATAACAAAAAAATAATTATTATAATTATAATGATAAAATAATAATAATAATAATAATTATAGTAGTAATAAATTAATAATAATTATAATAATAGTAATAATAATAATAATAACAATCTGCCGCTATCGAGGCTATATAAGCATTTGTATACTAGGCTGCAAATGTATGGCTATAAGATGCATATACATACACCTGAAGTATGATAATATTTATCAAACTTATTGAAACAAAACTACTTGGAGTTTTTGCATGTGTAGCCCAATCAAAATGTTAAATTATATTGAACTCCGCCTCGAACATCTTTTCCCCGAGGGGAAGACTGATTCGATAGCATGGAGTTTAGACACCCCGGTTTTAATCCAAGCATTGGCTTCATTGTCTCCAAGCAGCTTGGCTACCCTACTGTAAAATCTAATAAAACTCATTTCTTGAATGGTGAAATGATACTAATAACTCAAAGCGGTCAAACGCCTCCAATATTGAAGGTTAATTTAAAAATTCAACTTTAAAACTGTCACACGTCAAACTGCCTCCAAAAACTCATTTCTTAATACAGATTCTAAGAAAATATAACAATGATCGAATCGTGAAGAAGTTTTTATTCCAAGAAGTTTGGAAGGCGTGATTACATTCCAAGATGTTTGTTGTAAAAATCTAATTACATCAAATTTTGTTGTAGGAACGCCTTATCAAGGCGGGATATTTTTTCTTGACACAACGTTTCCAAGCGATGATCCTTTCAAACTTCCTAAGGTATGTTATTAAACAACATCTTGAAGCTTGATCTGTAAGACCCCAACTTTTTATAAATAAAATCGAATTTCCTCTAATTATTATTCTTGATTAATAAGGTGGTAATTTGATATAATGCTTTGGTTATGGGTGAAATGTGCAATTTTTGCAAAATAAACAAGTTGTTATTAAAATATTCATTTTTGTCGGGAATATTCGTTTGGTCGTGAAATATTTTTGTTGTCGGGGAATATTAAATGCAATAACGCTTGACCATTTAGGGCCCCATAACGGAAAAGCGGTTGGATGAAAAAAAAACGACAAAGATTGAGTTTTATAAATAATTGGCGTAAATTATTATCGTTAACCTTTGTTGGGTTACACGGTGGTTAAAATACGATAATATCGTCGTGGACAAGCCGCGATGGCGCTTGCGGTATTACGATGATTGTTGAATTATTGATTCGACGTAAGAAGGCACCACTCAATAATTATTACGATAATTCTTGTTCATTATTTTATTTTATTGATTTAATCATTGCTGCGTTGATATTTATATTATTATTGTTGTCACTGCACAGTATTTTCCATTATCGGATCAATAATTCATATTATTTGAATAATATTATCGAGATAACATTATTGGCAATGTCTAGAAAGTTACGTCTAAGGAGAGGTTTGGTCACCTAATTGCTTGGCAAGATGAGGAGAAATCCTTATTGAAAAGCCCCCTTTTCTCTGAGGAGCGGCTGGTTGTTATAATTGTGATTACGTAATATTATTTGTGAATAATTAATTATTGATTTATATGATAATAAAATATTTATTTGATATAAATGATGGATTTATTTATTTTATGTGGTTATGATTGAAGAAATTAATGCTGAGGTGTTTTATCAGTTTTTGGTCGGACTGGAAGTATTAAAAATCATCCGTTTGTGAATTTCGGATATTTTCGGTTTGGAATTTGGAAAAATTCAAAACTACAAAGTTGTAGATAATTCGATTTCAGGCAGAATGGACATAAAATTCGTATTTTTCTGATAAACGGTCTATTTTCTATGAATTATTGAAGTTTCAGAAAATAAAATAATTTTTATTAAATTTATGGGTGGGACCCACTTTGGTTGGTGTGATTACACATGTGGGCTGCTGGAAATTTTCCAAGGTGGTGGCTGGTCTTGGCCTAACAAGGCATGCGTAGGAAGTTTGAATTAAAATATTAATATTTTATTATTTTAGTCTCTTTTGGCGTTCTAGCATTTTTTCCTATAAATAGAGGCTAAGTTAGAATTGAAAATCACACGTAAACAAGTTTTTCTCTTTTCTCTCTATATTATCAAGCGTATTCTTGTGAGTATACTTTGAGTGTTCTTTATATCTATATGCGAGTTTACACAAGACTATACCAAAATTCGATTAAAAATACGGTTATTTTGAGGTAAGGGATGTTATTTCTTTCGCATGAAATGGTATTATTTTCTTCAATATCATTATGCCAAAATATTGGTTGAACTTTTTATCAAATTTGGAACTTGTTGTTGTGTCGAGGTTACTTATTCACGATATCGACCTTTATTCACGATATCTGACCCTTATTCACGAATACTGTGACTTTATTCATAGAAAAATAAAAATTCTCCTTTTGTCCAAAATGTCTATTATGGTTACTAACTTTGATTGTATCCATGTTTTGATCTTCATTCTTGAAGTTTGGCTCATAATTGTTTATTATGGAGTATTTTTGAATTTGGACAAACTAAAGTCACGAATCCTTAATCCTTAATCCTTGTCATTTTTTGTTTCTTTGGATTCGTTTCTTTAAAAAAATATTTTCATCATCCTCGGTCCTAAATGATGATCTTCTTGAATATCTTTGGCACATGTAGTGCAAAGATGAATGATTAATCGATGAATATCTTTGGCCCGTAGTGCAAAGATGAGCAGTGTTGAGATGAACATGGCCGATTTGGTGATTTAAATGAATATCTTTGCTTTGTAGTGCAAAGATGAATATTGATTGTTATTCTGAGGATAAAATATTGATGATGGACTTTTAAATCTTAGAAGATAGTAGAATTCATTCTCTACGTGACTCTTCTAATGGATTCTTTGTTTCATTGCATTTGTTGATCTAAACTTGTTGTCTATTATATTTTATCGATTTTTCCATGTCAAGAAGGTAGCGATAATTTGTTGTATATTATCTTAGTCATAATATTCTTTTCTTGGGCTAGTTGAGCTCACCCCTTTCCTTTTGGTTCCATTTTTCTTCTCGGGGAGGTAAGAACGTAGCGAGGATCGAGTGTGGGGTATGGAGTGATGGTTCTAGGAAGATGTTTTAGCAGTCCTCACTATTTCTATAAAATAGTGTTTGAATAATTGTAATGAAGACTTATTTGCGTGTGGATATTGTCTGGAAGACAATATTTGTATTTAAACTCACAGTATGTATTGTCGTATTTCACACGACATTTGTATTATTGAAGTAGTAGTTTGCTTTATGTACCATGTATTTGGCGACTCAGAATGGGTGTTGTTTACCTATTTTGGGGGCGTCACAAAAGCGTTCATATTATTCTACTCATTTCACAATACATTTGGATACTCGGATACCAATAAAACTTTAAAAACTACTGACGCAATACAAAAATTAAGCTCACTTTTCATTGAGCTATATATACTTTATGCATATGCGTACGCTTATTTGGAATTATTATTTTTCATTCCAATCTACAAAAATTGTCATCAATACTTATTTACGTAACTAGCAATTAAAAAATTAATATAAACATTTGTAATATATATCGATTTCCATTCAAATATTTGAATATTACTTCGTCTTAGTATCAAAATTTGTAAATAAAAATAATATATACTTGTTTCATGTATATTTTAAAATAACAAGTTATTTTTTAAATAAAAAATTATTATTTTATTTATATTCTTTTTAATAAATTTTTAGTTTAGTAATGTAACATATAATAAAATTATGATTAAAAGCTTGAAGAACTTATATATTTTATACAACTATATATCACTATAAAGTACGTACTCTCTATATAAATTACTTTCCCTCTCTCTCACTTTTTTCTTCTTCATTTAACTCTGATTCTAAGTTAATTTATGAAATTATAAAATTTTAAAATATTGTGTATTTATTTTTATTTTTAAAATAATAACGTGTGTTTATTATTAAATAACAAATAAAATCAAAATTTAAAAATTTTGAATTTTGTACGTTGACTACAAAAAACAAAATAAATGTTTTATTTTTTGTTGATGCAATGATATTAATTATTCTAGATTATAAAATAATTAGAAATATTGGATTCATGTGAAGTAATTAGAAATATTGGATTCATGTGAATTATATTTTAAATTTATTTAGTTTATTAAGATGAGATATGAAGTCTTTAGAAATCTTTAGAGATGAGGTCAGACTTTGGATATGGGTTGATAGTTATAATTCTTCTTCTAAAGTCTGTCAAACTCTACCATTTAATAGAAATTTGAAAAGTCTATGACTTTTTAAATACCAAAATATTTTTATAGACTTTGTAAAAATCTTAATTCAATACCACCTAACTTTTAAAGACATTAAAAAAGTTGTAATTGAATACCACTAAACTTTTATAAACTCTTTAAATGTCTTGATTGAATACAACCAAACTTTTAAAATCTTTAAAAGTCTTTTAAAAATCTTAATTGAATACAGCCCCCTAAATTTCATTTTACTAATTAGTAGTTATCAGTCATTTGATATTTGATTTAGAAAATGTTTAAACTCAAAAATAGTTTCATTTTGAGTGAATGATATGTTTTAATGAAATTCTAATATATGTTACAACTGATCATTAATTAATATTACTATTATTTAAATTAATTAATTATTATACTACTAATGTACATACATATTATTTTTATTATTATCAATATTACTATCTAATAGAATTACAAATAAGAAATGACACTCTCTCTAAAATAAAAGTTTCACATTCTTGTAAAAATATAAATGAGAACTAACGTCATAATTAATTTATGAGATGGTAACATTAAAAAGATATTAATGTCTTTTTTAGTCATTTCAGCTAGAATTTTATAACTAGACAAGATATTTTTTTATAAAACCAATTTCAACAACCGCAAGCGCAAACGAACGTATTAAGTATTAACTGACTGACGTTTGTAATAAGCTGCCACTACTAGCTACAACTGCGTTGTAGTTGTAGTTGTAATCAAACAAGCCCAGCCCTACTCTATGTACCAATTTTATCCCTATGTGGATCCATTAAAGAAATAACTGCACATGTATGTATAATAGGAACATTATACAAACTGATGAGGTTAAGTTCAATCAGTTGTGACATCAGGTGACCTAAACTTCCACTCAATGTCAAAACTCATTTACTTATCTATTACCACAAATATTCATCAACCTAAGTTGTAGCTACTTGCAGAGTTGAGCTATATATTCTGAACTGAAAACGGAGTTACAGCTCAATGAAATCATGGGAGAAAGCCAGCCATTAAACAACCAACAAGAATGTCCAGTATATTGACCAGGTTGAGTAGAACAATCAAACGTTGCTCTACCACGAGCAGCCTGATTATAGGTTTAAAACAGCCTATAGCTTGCCTGGTGTAGGTTTTTTCAAATTCAATCAGAATCATATAGCACTAGACAAAGGTGAATGAAGTTGAAATTAGCACAAGACTATTCCAAATATATATGGTAACTTATTTCCGGCTCTTTCGCCACCACCTTATTATCTACAAGCACACTCACAAGCAGGCATAAGGTAGGCAAATGGATTTTATACACTGAAAGAGAATAAAAGTTAACTTCCTCTCAACAACAGTCTCCTCATTCTCCAACCAAGCTTTACCCAAGTAAGCATGGAATGAAGACTTGAGCAGAACAAAGAATAGAAAAAATAGAGTTCCATATAATTGAAGCTTAAAATTATACTTACTTCAAGTCATTGTGCAAAAAAGTTGAAACATTTAGCCCAGCTAGAAGCATTATGCATATAATTCACTGAGAGAAAAAGTCCAAAGGTACAAGTACCTAATACAATCCAGACAATGCAAAAAGAAGTAGCAAAATGCCGACTAAGATTGTTCAAATAATCTACTTCTTAGGGGCCTTCTTCTTCGAACTAATATTAATAGTAGACGGCGGCTTAGGATGTTTTTAAGCCTCGATAGGGTCCAACCACTTGAGAGGGTGGCGATTGAAGAAAGGCCAATTGGGAACAATGATCAGAGTAGTCAAAACAACTCCGCCTGCATATATAAGCAGCATCATTTGAAAGGAGCCCAACACATAGCCTGTAAGAAATGCCACCCCTGCAAATGCCACCAGCATTATCTGCATCAGCTGCTCTGCTAGCTTTTGCCCTTGCCAATCCATCTATCGACAAAAAAGAGTGTTAAAAGAGAGGAATTCATGCCTCTGGGAGAGGGGGGAAAAATTTGAGACTCGCACTAATTAATTAGACACTACCTTTAGTCATCCTAAATATATTTCCACATAATTTTTACAAGGAAAGTAGTCAGATGTTGTAAGCTAATCTTTAACTTAACATTATTCATAGTCAAGATCAAATTTAGTTGATAAGAATGAAATTTGAAAGTGTACTTCTAGATTTGGTTTTAGGGGAAAACATGGACTAGGATTGACAGATATATAGATGTAGATTATCGAAAGGTCTATGTAAGGAAGAAGCTCCTTAACAGTTCAATTCCCAAACTCAGTAATCAGAAATTAAAGGAAGTTCAGACAGAAATGAGAAGAAGAAGAAGATAGATAGGGAGAATTAAGAGAGAAATAGATAAGGAATAGAGTTAATTGGGGAAGAAGAAAGTATATTCATTCTATTCATGCCTCTTTACATCTCAAATCTCAGCTAAATACCCTTACCTCCACTACGAATCCAAACAGAAAATGAATAACAGATGAGCATGTGAATGGTACAAGCTACATCATGCTGAAAACATGACCCTAAATCAGAAAATAAAGACACTTCCTACTCTACCCTTGCTTTATTCTGGCAAATTACTAAGACACCCAAACAACTGATAACTAATGCAGAATAAATGCAGCTCCCCTTTCTTACAATCCCTCCCCCTTTAGATAAACCGTGTCCTCAAGGTTTGAAATTAGGAAATTTCTTGACCAATTCATCCCAGTCTTCCCAAGAAGCTTCACTGGGTAAAGTGTTCGTCCATTGTACCAATACCTCCACCCCTGCTGCATTTTTTTTCTTCACCATTCTTCTGTCAAGAACAGCCACTGGTTCCACCATAAATTGTCCAAGTGAGTCCAAAGGTGGTAAAGAAGGAGAAGTAGTACAATGCTGCCCCACCTTCTTCTTAAGTAAGGAAACATGAAAAACTGGATGAACTTTGGCATAAGTTGGCAACTGTAATTTGTAAGCTACTGCTCCTACTTTGCTTTCCACCAAAAAAGGACCATAGTACTTGGGCAGTAATTTCACTTGATTCAATACAGATAAGGAAAGCTGCTTGTATGGTCTAACCTTAAGATAAACCATATCCCTAAGCACAAAGACTCTTTCTGTTCTGTGCTTATCTGCGTAGTGTTTTATCCTTGCTTGGGCTTCAGTCAAATGCTACTTCATCAGTCTCAGCAATTGGGCTCTATCTTGACAGAACTGCTTGGTGATAGGGTCATACTTTCCCAAACTGATGGAAATTTAGGTGTGGGGGTTTATATCCATATAGCATCTCAAAGGGTGTGGCCTTCAATCCAGTGTGAAAATGGGTATTGTACCATAGCTCAGCCAAAGAAAGCCAAGAGACCCAATTGTGTGGATTTTGTGCAACCTTGCACCTGAGATAACATTCTAATACCTGATTCACCCTCTCAGTTTGGCCATCGGACTGAGGGTGATAGGATGTACTCATCTGTAACTTAGTCCCCACTATCCTGAAAAGTGACTGCCAAAATAAACTAACAAACACCTTATCTCTATTAGATACTATGGTAGCAGGTAAACCATGTAGTTTGTAAATGTGTGAGATAAAAACTTGGGCCAACTGAGAAGCAGTAAAAGGGTGTTTGAGTGCCACAAAATGCCCATATTTAGTTAATCTGTCCACCACTACCCATATAACTGTATTGCCTTCTGATTTGGGGAGTGCCTCAATGAAATCCATAGATATATCAGCCCATGGTGTCTCAGGTACTGGTAGGGGCTGCAAATGACCAGGGGAGGCTAATGTTTCATGTTTTTGTTGTTGACACACATCATACTCCCTAACAAATGTAGTAACATCCTGTCTGAGTGTTGGCCATCAAAGGAAGCTGTGAATCCTCTCAAAAGTCCCCCTTATTCCAGAGTGTCCTCCAATAGGAGAATTGTGGAATTCTGTCAGAAATTTCCTTCTTAGATCAGCATCTGGACCCACTACTATTTTGCCTTGAAATTTAAGCCTGCCATGTTGGAAAGTATAACCTGGAAGAGCATCATCCTTGAGTTGTAATTGAAGGATGATCTCCCTTAAACCATCATCTTTTTCCCAAGTTTGAGCTATTTCAGCTACCCATGATGGAATTGATGTAGTTAACATATGGAAGTCCTCTGAGGATGTAGTACAGACTCTTTGCAAACCAGCAGATTCTGGAATGAACCCTTCAGCAGATTTCATCTTTCTAGATAAACTATCTGCAACAACATTTTTCTTCCCTTTTTTGTAAGAAATTTCATAATCTAATCCCATAAGTTTTGTGATCCATTTCTGCTGGTTAGTGGTTGTTATCCTTTGATCCAAAAGATACCTTTAGGGTGTGATGATCTTTTGTTGAGGACTTTTTTTCCTAACAGGTAATGTCTCCATTTATTGGCTGCAAACACCACTGCCATGAGTTCTTTTTCATAAGTAGAATACCCTAGATGTTTAGAGGGAATGGCCTTCTTGAGAAAGGCTATTAGTGCATTACATTGCATAAGGACTGCCCCAATACCCCATACGATGCATCTGTTTCTAGCACAAAAGGTTCTTCAAAATTAGGCATAGCTAATATAGGAGCCTGGGACATAGCCTGCTTGAGTTGCTGAAAAGCCTGTGCAGCTTGATCATTCCATCCAAACTTCCCTTTCTTCAAGAGATCTGTAAGCGGTCTGCTCATGACCCCATAATTTCTAATGAATCTCCTATAATACCCGATGAAGTCCCGTAAATCCTCTCGGTCCTTTAATGGTTGTAGGAGTAGGCCATTTTAGCATACAATCAATCTTATCTTGGTCTGTAGACACCCCATCAGGATTAATGACATGGCCCAAGTAATGAATCTGCTGGGTACCAATACTTTTTTTGGCAAACAAACAATGGTTTTGTAACAACTGGAGTACCATTTTTAACTGCTTCAAATGTTCCTCATAGGTCTTGCTATAATTAGGATATCATCAAAAAAAACCAACACAAATTTCCTTAAAGTAAGGCTGGAATACATCATTCATTACAATTTGGAATGTGGTGGTAGTGCATTGGTGAGCCCAAAAGGCATCACCAAAAATTCAAAATGGCCAAAGTGGGTTCTAAAAAATTTGTTTTAGGAATGTCAGCAGGATTAACCCTTATTTGGTGATATCCTGACCTTAAGTCCAACTTAGAAAACCAGTTAGACCCATGAAGTTCATCTAGCAGCTAATCTATAGCAGGAATTGGGAACTTATCTTTAACAGTTGCACTATTTAAAGCCCTATAATCCACACACATTCTCCACGTTCCATCATGCTTTTTTACCAATAACACAGGAAAGGCATAAGGACTGTTACTTGCCCGAATGATACCATTGCTTAGCATCTCTTTGACAATCTTTTCAATCTCTTCTTTTTGTACATAGGGGTATCTATAGGGCCTGATATTCATTGGCTGACTCCCTTCTTTCAGCCTGATGTGATGATCTTGAGTTCTGAATGGAGGTAACTCCTGAGGTTCTTGGAACACTGAAGCAAATTGCTGCAAAATCTTCTCTATTTGCTCATCCTTCTTAACCTCTGTGAGGTTTGAGTCCCCATTTAAGCCACTGCTGATATTCTGTTGTGTTAACTGGTCCTCATTATCCTCTTGACATGCCCCAAAAAGATACCCAAAATATCCATGGGTTGCAGAATTTAGAACCTGCTTAAACTCCCCAGAATCCATCATTTGAATGGTAGGAGATACCTGATCTGATTCCCCCTGCAACACAATGGTCCTTCCTTCATGCACTAAAGTCAGCTGCAACTCATGAAAGTCAAAGGTAACAAGATTAAAGAGTGAAGCCATTGGACTCTAAAAGCGCATCTATACCTCCTGAAGCGAGAACTCTAAAGTCTGTCTGAAACTCTTCTCCTTGCACAGACCATGATACCTTGGAGGAAGCTTGATGGCTAGAAACCTTAAACTCATCTGCCACAGTGACATTAAGAGGATTAACATCCTTAATCACAGCTCTAATCTTCTTAGCAGCTTGAGGATCCATGAAATTGTTGGTACTCCCATTATCCACCAGTATCCTTAAGAATTCTCCATGAGCCATACCCAGCAATCTAATGGTATTATTAGTACTGTGATCAGACAGTGCATGCAGTGTTATTTGGGCTTCCTGCTCTTCACATTCACCATTTAAATCCTCATTATTCTCATCCCCATAATCAGGGTGATCCTTATCCATACCTTCCGATGGCAGCATCATGAACAACTTGGGTTTCTTGCAGACATGCCCTGGAGTAAAGGGCTCATCACATGAAAAACACAACATCAATCTCCTTTTTTCATTGATTTGTTCTCTGGTAAGGCCTCTGATAGGTAGAGCCCTGATAGCTTCCTCACTATTCCTTTCCATTGGCTTGCTTGAGAATGCAGGTATCACCTTATTTTGAACAGCACTACCCCCAGGTTTTCTGACCATCCTACTCCTCTTAAGCCATGCTTCTAACTTGGCCTCCTCCACCCTAGCCAGTCTTATCATTTCCTTTAAATTTTCAGGTTTAAGTTCCTGCACCCCCAGTTGGATTTCCAATTTCAAGCCACCCATAAAACAATCCATAAAAAACTCCTCATTGAGGGATGGATTTCTAGCTAGGACCCACCCTTTTAGCTCCTCAAATCTCCTTCTGTATTCATCCACAGTCCCCATTTGTTGCAGCTTCTTCAACTCTCCAATAGGATTTTCATTAGCCTCAGAACTGAATCTGGCAGTGATTTCCTCTGTCAATTTTTCCCAACTCAACTCCTGGTCCTCCTGACAAAACCCAGCATACCACAACTCAGCCTCACCCTCCATATTTATGGTTGCCAAGTACACCTTCTGAGCTTCAGGAACCATATGGTGTGAGAACAGCTTATTACACCTTCTAATCCAAGCCCTAGGATTCTGACCATCGAATTTTGGGAATTCAAATTTTATGGTCTTAAAAATACTTTCAGAACCATCAGATTTGAATTTTCCACCATAAGGCCCTAAGATAGATTCAGTGTTGGCATCGGAAGTACCTTCTCTGTGATGAATATTGGATTCCTTTTGTGCAGCTTCTCTGTGCTGAATATTGGATTCCTTTTGTGCAGCTAAGAGTGATTCGAACCTTTTCATTAGCAGCTCCAGCTTCACATCTATCCCCTGATCTATGGTAGTAACGGACTCCTGCAACTGAATCCTAAGCTGCTGTATGTTATTGCTATGCAGAATAAATGCAGCTCCCCTTTCTTACAGTCTATCTCTCTCTTCACAAATTTACAGAATCAAGCATACAATTTGGCATGAAAACCTAATTACCTTGGGATCAGAAACAGACTCATAATCTATACACAGATAAGTGACATAAATATCCGATATAGTGAACGTAAACAATCAAGATCCAAATTTATTTCCGGAAAAAAACACAAATATTCAGTGAAACCCTAACAATTATAGTAAACAATGTTGGAGAGAAAAACTGACCGTGAAAACGAATAGAGAGAAATGGAAGACGGATGTCTGAAATCTGAATGAATGAGAGAGTGAAATCAGAGTGGAAAAGAGAGAGAGATATGTAACCGAACCGATGGTTTCGATTTTAATCACACGAGACGAGGTGACCAAAATATGGAGTACTAATAACCGCCGTTTGATCAGCCCCTGGCCCTGGATTTGATTTGACCAACACGAGTAAGCAGTTAGCTCTATAGACCAACAATATCCAAACTTTAAACATCCAATCCAATAAATATATATCATTACTATGCCCGGCCCCTCGCTATAGATACATTTAAGAAATTAATATTTTTAAATAAAATATAATTTTTTTAATTTTTTTCACATAAATAATAAATAAAATTCACATTTATATAAAATAGTTTTATATAAACTCAGGCCAACTACTATTTACCACACTGGTATTAGAAATTTTCTATGTTTTCTTTATCATGGAACAAATCATAAGTAAAAAAAAAAAAAAAAAAATCAATTGCTTCAGCTCAAGATGAAAGTTTAGTGGTAAAGACGCTCCCAGGCCCCAGCCTTTGGATGAGATATATTCCTAAATTTGAATGGTAATAATATGTAGGTTCTAAAAAAAAGACTCCGTTCTCAAAAAAATAATTAAATATATAATTATTTTTATTCTTAAAAAAATGAAATAAAATACATAAAGTAAAATATAATTATATCATTTAGTGGAGTGCATTAATAAAATAAAATAAAATTACCCATCACTTTATAACCAACCCAACCACTAAGAAAAAAATTAACTTTATTTACTCTTTTTAGGACGGATAGTGTAATATATAAGGATTACCAAAGATGAGAGAGAATCAGAGTAATCAAGATGATTTTAACTAAGGATATAACGAGTCGAACCGGAACGAACAGAGAGCTACTCGAATTCGACTTGAAATGATAATTTTGTACTCAAATTCCGCTCGAATTCGAATTATATTTGAAAATTTCTACTCAGATTCGACTCGACTCGAATATTTATTCAAACTACTCGTGAGCTTCAAATTCAAACTCGAATTCGAGTCTCCACATAATAACTAGTTTTATAATAAATATAATTATAAATTGAATTTGTTATTTTACTTAAAAATGAGAAAATATATTTATTATTACACTTTACAAATATAAAATCACAATTAAAATTAAAAACAAAACAAAATAATAACTAATTATCCTAATTTGATTTAAATTTGTATATATTATAAGAGAATGTATCGAACATCTAATCGAATATGTATTAATAGCAAGTATGTATCGAATCACAATAAAAAAATTTGAGTAGTTTGAATCTTAAGCGAAGTTAGAGTATAACCTCGCTTCGATTCTACTCATATTTTTATTCGAACTATTTTTAATGCTCATATTTGGATCATATTATTAACGAATCCGAGTCTCACTCGTATTTTTTCGAGTCGAGCCCGAACTGTGTTGGCTCGTTTACAGCCTTAATTTTAACCTTTGTAAAATTCTTGAATATATTCATTCTAAATTCTTATGTTTAATACATCGTTTAACTTTAAAAATCAAATTATATCTATAATTTTAAATTAATAAATATTAAGAAGCTCAAATTTTAGGTACCAAATGCATCTCAAATATACATAAATTTTAAAAGCATAATATTAGGAAGCTCAAATTCTAGGTACCAAATGCATTTCAAATATACATATTATTATTGATTTGGTATATAATGATTTGCTTAATTCAAAACAAACTTGTTAAGTTGTAAGATGTGAAACCCCTAGCATTACGCATGAAAACAGACTTCCGAATTCTAAAGGCTGACTTGTCTATGCAGCACTGTCCTGAAATTAAACTGCAAATTTCACAGTTTGCAAGGGTCCTGATCAAGTCTATTCACCATCATTAATATCAATTCACCATCGTTAATATCAATTCAGCCATGTCAAACAGCAAATGCAATGAGCTTATACCCACATGCCTGAGGCACATGGCTTAGATAATAGACAATACACACAAACCATAACACACACAATACATAAATATTGATAGATTATAGAAAAAAAACACTTATAATGGTGTCATTTGCAGAGGCGCTGGTAATGCTTACTTGGCCAACATAAGAAAGATGGTTCAACAATGCTTTACAATCAAGTACTTACTCCATTAACATTAAAGTGCAACTCAATGGATGCAGCTTAGTTTATAAAACATGGAACTTTCTTAAAAAAACTCTTGGCAGATTTTTTTTAACTGATAGAATGGCACAAACCAATTCTAAATCCAGTTTTACAAGGAAACGTACCATTTCTGTAGATACTAAAAAAACTTGTTTATCAAAATTAAAAGTACATGGAACATAAGGCTTCAAAACTTTTCCAGACTGTATAATCCTGCAAATCAAGAGGATGCACCACTACGTAAAGCTTGAGATTTCCTCGACTTGCTAGTGGCCAATCGAGACTCTGGCTGCAAAGTTATTAAACAAAATTTAAAACAAAGTGGGCTGAAAGAGCAAATCTAAAATTTCCCTCTTCTTGTCAACATTGTATATAGTCTACGAATCATAAACTGAATAATGAATTACCTCTTTTCTCACAGGCTCTTCCTTTTCAGACAAGGTCAACTCAATATGGCAAGGTGATGACATGTAGGCTGTGAGTTATAAAAAAGAAGTTGAAATTACTTGTGCTAATACAGAGAAACCAGTGGCAACCTAAAACCAACATGTCAAACTTACGGTTTATCCTTCCATGCGCACGGTATGTGCGGCGCCTTTGCTTCTGAGCCTGGTTCACCTGAATGTGAGATATGTAAAGCGTATCCACATCCAAACCTTTCACCTGTATCATTATTAAACAACTAAAATTTAATAAAATGAACACCGAAGTTGACGACAATTAACGTCTACCAAATAAAAGAGGATACCTCAGCATTGCTTACAGCATTCTTAAGTAAATCCAGAATAAACTTAGCAGATTTGACAGGCCAACATCCTGTCCATTTGAATGCCTATTCTTTGCCTGAGCAGTTCGCCCAACACCACGACAAAAACGAGTGAAGGGAATTGCCTGCTTGTGAATCAGAACATCCTCCAAATACCTCCTAGCCTTAACTAAGGGCAACTTCCTTATGGCATGCGCTGTCTCCCTTGTGTTCTATAAAGTTGTAACACGAATGTTATTTCAAAAGATTAGTTATCTATGGGGAAAAATGGTATGACTAGTATAATTTTGATAATAAACTTTTTCAGAATCATAGATATCATCTTTATTCAATATAATGTGAAGTGATGTTATGATCTAGGGAAAAAGCATAATAATAGTTCAAGCAGTGTAAAAAAGTATAACTTGTAAAGGTCAAATAATAGAATATCCAGAGATACCACATCACAATTAATTCAAGTAAGAAATGGGAATTGGTTGTACTACTTCGAATTAAAAGAAAGAAATTGAATAACTCCCAATCAAACCAGTAAATAGGTAGAGTAATTAACCAAAGAATACAACTACCGTCAATATAGCACCCATCCATTTCCTGTTGGAAGAATCTGCATTTAAGGTGCCATTGGGATTAGGTGTGAAAGAGACTTATCACTCCTCAAGCAACTAAAAGAAACAATTGTTCACCCAAAAGTAATGCATCTGTGCATTTCCCCAAGTTCGCAATCACAATCCCAAAAATAATGAAACCCCGCTTTTTGTCATCTAGATGCCCTAACTACCAAATTTAATACATACACAACAAAACTATAATTTTTTTGTTGATGGTGCAAATGTTGAATCATTTACTGAACCTTCAGTTACTAAATGGTCCAGAGGTTCACCCAAAAACAATGCAAGTGTTTTTCCTGAAGTTTACAAAGAGTCGCATCCACAAAGGCAATCCGGCTCTGCTTTTTTCATCAGGTTACGACAGGTAACATTTGAAAGATAAAGAAACTCAACAAATAAATTCTTTAAGAAGCATATAAGAAACTTAAAGAATCCTCGAGGGGACTAACCCAGGGATTCAGTTACTTACAATGCAAGTGCTTTTCCTGTAGTGTGAAAATAAGGCCTAACATATAAAATAATAAAAACCAAAGTAGCACACTACTTACAGATTCAATAGTTTAAGCAGTGTTATAAAAATCGTTAGGCGAACCTATGCAACGGAGGGGGTGCCTAGGCGTTTCCTTAGACAATCTCACTTATTTATTTTTCTAGTGTATATATTTGTTATATTATACGTACTGCTTTTAAGGCTTAACAAATTCATTCAAGTATTGTAGAGCTTCAAAATAAAGATATGATTCTGCCTAGGCGGATGCCTACCTAGCCAAATCAAGACGGTAGAGGACCTAGGTGGTGGGGATTTTAAGAACACTTGGTTTAACCAACCCTAACTATTAGATAATGCAAATGTTGAATCATTTACTGAACCTTCAGTCACTAAAAGTTACAGAGGTTCACCCAAGAATAATGCAAGTGCTTTTCCTGAAGTTTACGAAAGTCCCATTAACAAAGACAATGGGGCCCTGTTTTTTTCATCAGGTTATAGTAGGTAACATAGAAAAGGGTATATTTTTTGGAAATTGAAATAAGTATACGATTTAGCAACCAAACAAAATATTATGACAATATTGTTGCTACTATTTTAATTAAAATTTAGTTTGAGCAAACTAAATTGTCCCTTTGATAGCCTCTCACCCTTACAAAGTTTTTTGAGTGCTTTATCAACCTTAAACACACAAAATTCAGGAGCTTTCCCCAATGGTAGGAGAGGTATGTCTCGTTGAAAAAGCAATCACAGCTTTTCATCAAGGTACATTAGCTACCAATTTAACAATTTTAAGTAGTCTGATCATTTTATTTCTGAATCTACAGATGTTGAATCATTTACTGAACCTTCAGTCACTAAAGTTACATAGGTTCACCCAATAACAATTCAAGTGCTTTTCTTGAAGCTTACGAGAGCCACATTCACAAGGCAATGTGGCCCTGCTTTTTTACATCAGGTTACATAATGTTAAAATGGAGCTAGAAGTTTATACTTGCAAAAGAAATTCTCTTATTAAACTATTCCTTACAAATACACATCAATAATCACTAAATCTTAGCTGACCTTAACCCAAAACAACTGTGAAATATATCAAAAGTCAAAACAGTAGTATGAAGCTATCTATAGTATAAATCCATAAGACATAAAGAACTAATAGAAATGCTCACATTGTAAGTTGAGAAATCGTGTTCAAAAGATGATAAAAAGAAATTACGACTTCATTACCTTGAAATGAACTCTGAGATCCTCACCCCTGGCCTTGCAGGCTGTTATTTAAGACCAAGTACAATACGAAATTAGCAGTCAGAATATCCAAACATGAATATGAAACATCGTAGGATATCGTTTAAACTTACATTTAGTAAGATTATCTGGTTCTTTAGAGTACTTCACCTATAAAATCAACAGAAAATATTACAAGTAAAGACAATTTGAATAAGTAGATCAAGGTACACATCTATATACTCTTGAAGGGTGAGATTACCATGGCTACCTCTTCTGCGTTTGTAAAGTTTTTCGCTTTTTAAGCTCCAGCAGAAGACAAAGGACTCTAAACAGCTCTTCGACTTATATAGACGAGAAAGTGAAACCCTAGTTCTTAAAAAACTCTGGTGACGACTTATGTGGGTTGGGCTGTAAATGGGTCATGAGTACTGAGCTTGGGCTGAGCTGCATGCAAGTTAAGCTGGGAACCTTTTTCTGATCTTAGGCTGAGCCGCATGCAAGTTTTGACCAGTCCTATTTGGGGAATCAAAATAGGGTCCTTAACACTAATATACAACAATTAAAAAATAATTATAAAAATAAAATACACACAAAATAATTATAAAAATAACAAAATAAAATACATCACGTTGCTAAAATCACGCCATTAACTCCTACACCTCAGTTATGGAGATAACTGATCAACGCCAAATCAATAACAGATCAACGCCAAATCAATCGAAGAAGAGAAAATCTTCTGTCGCGACACAACTCTGATATCGAAGAAGACGAAGCATCCTGTCGCGACGCAACTCGTAATCGGAGAAGAAGAAACATGTTGTCGCGATGAATCTGTAAGATCGAAAATAGTATACAAAATCAACAACGCCTTCAAGTTCAGTAACCAAAAACATTGTTGTACTGATTTTTGAATACAAAATCAACATCAACTTCGATACAAATACTGTGGTATGTGAGTTTAAAATTTATAAGCATATAGACACCTATGGTTACTACGAATTACTAAATTGATTACCTTTCTTAAGTTTTTCGAACTTAAAATTGTCACAAAGTTTGAATATTAGATGTTGTGCTTGCAAAATGTATTTGAAAACATGTTTTGTATTATGGTTATTAAGGTTATATAAATTGGTTCTTGTCTCAATGTTAGCTTGGTTCTTGTGTTACATTATCTAATGCCTAATGTTGTCTTAATTCTTAACTAATGTTGTCTTAGTTCTTTGCATAATATTACTAATTAATCTTGACTTGGTTCTTGATTAATCTTGACTTGGTTCTTGCATAATATTGATGTTTTTTATATTTTGGTTACTAAATAGATATATGTTGGTTACTGTCTCAATCTAAATTTGGTTACTATATAATGTTGTCAAGTTTGGAGTGTCAAATTTTGGCTTTTTTGGAGCCTAATTTCATTAGAAACAGATCAACGATCAAAAATCACCAGCTTTGCTGGTGAACTGCATGGTTTTTTGGTCAAATTCTATCATTTAGGCCTTCAAAACTGCATGTAAAAATTTGGTTTATTTTAAGTTACTAAGATTATGCGGTTTAGTTCTTTATCAATATTGATTTGGTTACTTTATAATGTTTATTCAGTTGTCAGACAATGGAGACTGACAGTAACCAATACAACAAATTTAATTATTTATAGGAATATATAATTGTTTAATGTTAGTAACCATTAACCACATGGTTGGTAACATTTTGATGGTGTCTGATAACCAAAATTGATGTTGATTAACAAAGTCGATTATCTTGTTGTTTTGATAACAAAGTCGATGAAGTTTGTATGTAACATTATCTTTGTCTAATCTTTGTCTTTAGTTATTGACTAATGTTATCTTTGTTACTGCATAATATTACTAATTAATGCTGACTTGGTTACTGACTAAATTTGGTTACTATATAATGTTGTTATGATTACTGTATAATATTAGTGTATTTTATACTGGTTTGTTTTATATTGATGATTAATTATTGACTACATTGCTTAACTTTGTACGGTGGTACAAACTGATGTGGTTGAAGAGTAGGCGTGTCAGTTTATGTAAAGATTTGATCCAGTGAGAATTTGGTAATTTTTGCCAAGTTTGGAGTGTCGAATTTTGGCGTTTTCGGAGCCTAATTTCATTGAAAACGGGTCAACGATCAAAAGTCACAAGCTTTCTTTGTGAAGCTACGGGGGTTTTAGATCAAATTCCATCATTTATGCCTTCAAAATTGCATGTAAAAATTTGATTTATTTTACGGTTACTAAGATTATGTAATTTAGTTCTTGTCAATATTGATTTGGTTACTTTACAATGTTTATTCGGTTGTTAGACAATGGAGGTAGACGATAACCAATACAACAAATTTAATTGTTTACGAGGAATATATAATTGTTTCATTGTTAGTAACCATTAACCACATGGTTGGTAATATTTTGATGGTGTCTGATAACCAAAATTGATGTTGATTAATATTTTAATTTTGATTTCATCATGAGTTATCAATATAAAGTAAACATAAACAAACTTTATAACGATCTTGATCTGCTTATAACGATCTTGATACAAGCTTATAATTATCGATTAACAAGCTTGTAACTATCTATTATTATTATCTAGTTACAAACAAGCTTGTAGATAAATAGGACACTCACACATGTACATTTAACAATTGATGTTTGTCCTGATACAAGCTTGTAATTGTCTGGTTACTAATAACAATAACCATAATGTAACATAATAAAACAGTAACCATATAATTATATGATAGTAACCATAACATATTTTAATGGTAACCAAAACAGAAACATCATGTAATGAAACCCAATTTAGGCAATCCATGTATACTAAACAATTACATATTAACCAGAATAAAAAAATAAAAGTATCGAAATCCCACATTGAGGACACAATAATAGTAGCCAAATCATAAGACAACAGTAACCAAAACATAATAAAGAAGTAACCAAATAGTTATATGAAAGTAACCAGAACATGTAAGATGTGTTTGTAGAAATGAAAGTAGAAATAGAATAGCATAAGCCTTGTAGAATATATTTGAAGGAATTTACAAAAATAATACATCAATGTATACTAAGCAAATACAGGGTTTATTATGACTTGGGTTTATTATTTACAAAAATAATCCACAAACTAATGATGCCTTAAACTTCTTCAACTGTCTTGGGTTCAATTTCTTGGTAATAATGCCGGGGACTTCCATGTCACACCAATATATAACTTTTTCAATGAATTTTCTATTGCATTCCTCATAGTAAAGATTCCATAACTGCAAATAAAAAAAATCAGATTTACATAGTCATTAGTAACCAGATATAAATAATATTTATATCATAAACAGTTTACCAAACAAATACATTATAACCAAAACAACATATAAAAGTAACCAAAATCTCAATTGAGGGAAAAGAATGATATCCAAATCATAAGCTAACAAAGAATAAAAAAATATACTAATGAAGTAACAAAGCAGGTTATATGTTAGTAACCAAAACATATATTAATGGTAACCAATACATAAACAACATATAGACCAAACAAAGTTTAGTAAACCCATATATTAAGCAAATATATGGTAACGAACAACAAAAAAAATAGTAAGCAAAATCCCAACTCGAGGAAATAAAAATGGAATCCAAATCGAAACTACTTGGTAACAAAAAAATATACTAAAGAAGTAACCAAATATTTATATGATAGTAATCAAAACATGTTTTAATGGTAACCAATAGATAAACAACATGTACACCAAAGCCAGTTTAGTCAACCATGTATACTAAGCAAATACATGGTAACCATAACAACATAAAAAAGTAACCAAAATACTAAATCAATGTAACAAACATGGTATCCGAATCCCAAGCTAACAGTAACCAAAACATAATGCAGAAGTAACCAAACAGTTATATGATAGTATCTATTTTTTATTGCTTGACGTAACTACAACGGAAGCATTACATCAAGCCCCCAGAATTGGTCTAGTATACTAAACAACATGTAGACCAAACTCAGTTTAGTCAACCAATATATACTAAGCAAATACATTGTAACCAAAACAACATATAAAAGTAACCAAAATCCCAATTGAGGGAAAAAGAATGGTATCCAAATTATAAGCTAACAGTAACAAAAAATATACTAATGAAGTAACCAAACAGTTATATGTTAGTAACCAAAACATATATTAATGGTAACCAATACATAAACAACATGTACACCAAAACCAGTTTAGTTAACCATGTATACTAAGCAAATATATGGTAAACATAACAACATAAAAAAGTAACCAAAATACTAAATCAAGGTAACAAAAAATGGTATCCGAATCCCAAGTTAACAGTAACCAAAACATAATGCAGAAGTAACTAAACAATTATATGATAGTAACAATAACAAAATTTAAATTGACACACCTTTAAAATTTTTTGGTTTGAAAATATCTTCTGGCTATGAACTTGAGCTTCTTCCCATGACATTTGCCGCCATGATCTCTTTCCGAATAACATCAAGAGGCAAGTTTGAAGCAAAATTTCTATTATCTCGATAATAGAACATGTATGCTTTCTGATCCAAAACCTTCTTTTTACTAACTTGAACAACCTGTGAATCAACAAGTGCAGCAAAAGTAAATTAAAAAACAATCAAAAAATAAAGGAAAGAGATCATAGAAGGAGATCAATATTCATTAACCAAATTACGCCACCCAGTACGAACAACTATGATAAAGAAGAAGAAAAATATTCATTAACCTTGTATGCAGATCTAGTTAATTAGTCTAACAACTATGAAGATGAAGAAGAAGAAGAAGAAGAAGAAGAAGAGGAAGATGAAGATGAAGATGAAAATGAAGAAGAAGAAGAAGAAGATTTTAGAGAGAGACAGTACAAAAATTATGGAAGTTGGGAGAAAAAGAAGGTTTAATAACATAGGAACACGCGTTTCAAAAAAAACCACCAGATTTTGTCATATCAGCCCATTAATACTAATCTCTTAAATTAAAGAATCCTAATTGCCCTAATATTGTAAATAAATATGAAAAAATATAATATTTTTATAATTATTTTATAGGTGTATGATTTTATAATTATTTTTAAAAATGTACTACTATATGTAATTTATCCATCAAAATAAGATTCAATTCACAATATATTATTATTATTATTATTATTATTATTATTATTATGTCATTTTAATTAAACTGAACTGTAGTTACATTGAGGCAAAGAACAAAAATTTAAACTTATAGTTTGTGAATATTTTATAGTAAAGGGAAGGAAAGTATATATTTTGACTTTTATAAATAATTTAATTTAGTCACTTCGATGGCCATATTTATATTTGATAATATAAAAGGACATTATTAAATATGATATGAGCGAACAATAAGTTTACTATCACATAAAAACTAATTCACATACTAATCACATATCTGTTCACATACGTATTGATATGATACGTCATGCAAGTAAGCAAAAGTCGTATGAGTCGTCTGCAAATATGTATGTGAGCGATTTTAGATAATAGCAGCATTACTCAGCTTAGAAACTGTTACAGCTATGACATGGCTAAAACTTGAAAACACCAAAATTTATCATATATATATATATAGGATAAGATACACATCTTTTAAAACAAAGTTAAAGATTAATTTTGTTTATAAATTTTTAATTTCAAATGGTAGGGACATGATATTAAATAATCATTTTATTATTCCGACAAATTTATTTTTAAAAATAAACAAGAGATTTGAGATTAATAATTCAATCCATTATAATTCTTCCAAACAAACATTATTTATTTATAACATTTTATAGGAAAAAAGAGTAAATTTCTGCCCGAGGGGCTGTGGGTAGAAAATTCTTAATGTTCTTCAATCTTCACGGTGTGTGATACTGAATAACAGTAAGTACATATTCAATAGTTGCCCAAAAGATAAAGTAGAAGAATAATATAAACGGAGATTAATAATCAACTCGTGAAACTATAAAACAATTCCCATATTTATCAATCACACAGCTAAGAATGAAAAAGCATCACCCTGCAATATTTATCAGAACGTATGAACATAATTGTTTTTCTTTTATTAAATACAAAAGGTTATACAGAACCCATCTATCTACCCCAACACAACAGTTTACTAGGAGATACCGAAACTAAAAGATATAAGTTGACAAATAACTTGAATAAGCAATAACATCCACCCAATCTGGGAAAAGACCTATCAACTTCGTGCCTTGCTGCACTAAATATTGGTCTACCACTCCAACTTCAATCCGTAAGTCTGCAGAACTGGCCGCCTGCGTATTTTAAACATCACCAGTTACAACAAGAATTAAAATTCCAAAGTCCAATTTTGCTGTTAGTTTTTTCTTAATCTTTCTGTGTTTATAATTCTTTTTTGGGTTTGGAGGGTGGAGACCAATTTGTTTTTATTGTAATGGTGGAGGAGTGCTCCACTGAGGCAGTTTAATAAATCTTGTGTTGGAAAAGATGAAAATTGAAGTGCATGACAAGTGTATAAAACTACAAACATACGGGAACCATGTGTCGTTCATCAGGACACAGAAGTTTGGATCGCAAATGTCAACTCATCACAGAATATCAGTTAATCAACATGTCAACAAATTACCGACCAGAGTTATGAAGGTCGTGTGATAAAGTGCAACTTGTTTAAGTATTAGAAGGAATCATAAGACAACGGGATAGTGCCGATCCAACCCATACATTAACAAGGAATCCATTCATTTGCTGCATGCCATTCATAAGCTGCCCAAACATGTTTTCACTTCTAGGACCGTACTGGTCACAAGTAGAAACAGCAAAGTCTACGTGATGAGGAAAGCAGTAAATGGATGCTAGTATGACAATAAAATAGGTTGGCATTTACCTCTAACCAGAAGGTCCAGTTCTCATGTCCTACTCCACTAAGTCTGCATATGTACGATGGTGGACCACCGCCAACTATTTCAGGAGCTGTAAACATTACGCAAGGATTATAATTCAGGAAACTCAAAAGTTGAAACCAAGAACCAGTAGAACAAAATTAATTCACCTGGAAGTTTGGTGTCTGCAAGTGACCAACTGGATAAGGGACCAGTAATGTTAAGCACTGCAACCCAAACCTCCTCTAAAGAACTGAAAGAAAGAATAAAGAATATAACGAAGGCAATAAATCTTATTATAGTTTGAAGTAGTATTACAGCCTCCATATCTTTGGAACAACCTCCAATGGGGTGCACTCATAATGTCATAAGCAAATAACATTGGAAAAGTTGGAAGGACCTGCAGATAACATTTATAATCTAGACTTGAAGGCCTTCTTACAGAAAATGATGTCCCAGGACTTAAAGTACTACCAGATATGATTGATCCAACAGTCCAAGCTCAGATGATATAAATTTCTAATAAGATTAGATGGCTTATCAACCACTAGTTTGAGCTCAGAGGAGAAATTGCTTTGTTATGTGATATTCACTTTCGTAGATGAGATATAGCATCGTGCTATTACAGATTAAATGTACAATCATCATGGAAATACAACACACTTCCTTAGCTTTAGAAGCATTCATTGCAATAACGAGGATTGTAATTGATGAGTGCACAAACCAAGGGAACTCCGATAAATATACAGTAGGATTAACATGTGAGACAACCCCACCCAACCACCCCCCACCCCACACCCCTTCATGTTATACTACGACACTTCATGAACCAAAATGAGTATGCAGACAGACAAATCACAATATCCAGTCAATTGTGTTAGAGATCTAAGCATATACTTTATTAGTTTCATTGAACAAGAAAAAATAAACTTTCAGAAGAGGAGAATGGTATGAACCGACTGAAACAGAGCAATACAGCAAATCAACAAATCTTTTTCGGCTCAGACAACATTGGCACCCCAACCACTGTGTTTTCATTTAATTCTCATAAATAGCAAATTTTAGTATTGCACATAATCAAAATCACCAGGGGTATCTTAGATACCTGTTCAACCACAATTCAGCTAAGTAAAATCTGCCCATTCAAACAAGGGGCAAACTGTGACCAAACAATAAATATTAGAATATAAATTTCTTCTGCATTTACCAAAACTTACCCCAGGGAAAACTCCAAATAGACTCTCCGAGATCCCCCAACAGAAATCATTGGTGGCTTGTAAGTTGATAGGTAAGGGAAATATCTATATTTATTCAAAATATCATCACTTTTTGCAGGGAACTTTAAGCTTCTTGAAAACAAGGATGACAATGGATAAATTGCCTGTAAAAGAAACAAAAAACCAGTTATATTTCATCAAAAACCACATCCAGCTAAGAACTTCTAGCTGTTCATCCCAAAGCAGTGGTTGCACTTGGATCAAAGTTCCGGGGTAATTAATCATTGATTACCAAGAAAATAAATTAACACACAAAGCACTTCAAATTTTGATGGCAGAAAATCTGTTAATCATTTACCATCCAACTTTCTCGGTGAGACAGATTAGATGTCTCAAAAGACAAGTCTGAACCAATGTGCAATTCTTTTGCCACTGCAGGTGCATGCTTGAAAAGAAAAATTAAAGAATTGGAGTCGAGTACGGAGAAATCAAAAGTGGAGTCAACAATTTGTCCTGCATCTGTCAATACCAAAAATAACAATGCTTGTTAGAAGATCAGCAATCAATTTGAAAAAAGACCCCCAAACAGAAAAGCAGAAACTTTCAAATGTAACCGAATTCTGGAATCAAAATCTAAGACTTGTAATGTTAATAATCGAAGCTAAACCATAGAATTGTTTTTAGTTTTACCTTTTAAGTTAAACCATGGATTTATAAAGCTCAAATGATGCTAAAATCAAGTGTGATTTACCATTCGCAAAAGTCTTATCTTTTTAACTTCCTTCTATCCTTTCTTTTACCTCGCTCTTTTCAAGATCCAAACAAAGTACTAATTCCTCCTATTGAACTCACTCGACAAGTACATGCAATGGACTAAAGAGGTTACTAGAAATCAAAGCTACTCCAATTTCAAGTTGTAGAGAGGCTATTCTATGAGCTAGAGTAATAAAAGTATCACTAACTGCTGCAAATGATACATCTTTACACCAGACCCAAAGTTACGTCGAAGCAAACCTGAAGTTAGAATTGTATGCTGGAGAATAACCCTTTTAGGTGCATCCTTGCTGTAGGGAAAAAATTGTGATGACAGGGCCAAGGATAGCACACTGATATGCAACAAGAATTGCATAACAGATGACCTAGCTAACCAATGGCTAATGACTGGTACAAGAGGTCCCACGCACAAACCAGTTACAGCACCAATAGTTACTGCCACTATTACATCAGGTATAAAGTACCCTGCATACAAATACTAAACCATGTCATATCTCGTAAACATATGGATTTAACTTATTTTGATGTGTCCAAGTAAATTTCACACACATTTGACTTCAATTTTTTTTGGGGTTATCAGATGATTATTTATAAGGTTTCAACAAACACCCTTTTAAGCTCAGTTGCACACATGTAGCTCGAGTCATTGTTCATTGCAGACATCCAGGCTTCATTTACAAGAACTTTCCCATTCAAGTTAATAAGAAAAGAAGAGGAAGAAGAAGATGATGAGTAATGAGTAATGAGGATTTTCTTATAGTAAACTCCGGCAAATGATACATAAGAAGTTTGATATTCAATCATCCATACTTAAAGAAAGGTTTGATTAGTAATTGCATTACAGCAATGCAATTTACGTGCCGACCCATTGGTAGTGGACCAGAAGTTTAAAATGGCAAAGGCCTTGAGGAACAACCTCAAGGTGGTTATAAATATCAACTATCAAGAGTAGGAATGGCAGAGAAAAAGAAGCACTTTCTGGCTGATCTTAATGCATAAACTTGGGGCCAGGTTACCAATCCTTCAAAAAAAAACCTAGAACTTTAAGACAAGGAGAGGTAATATGTGCATCAGATTGCTATATACTAATGTTGGATACATTTGTGAGTCAGAGCCTCGCATCTAAAAGCTCAAAAGTACATGTAAGTATACTAACTTCATAACATCTAAAAGCTCAAAAGTACTAACCGTACGGAGGTGGAAGAGAGCCCATCATGCCCATCTTTTCAATCAGAAACTGGACCAAAATTCCGCCAAAGTAGACCGAGTATAGAAGGATAGGTAAAAGTGGTATCACATAAGACGCAGTTGACCTGCCAGAAAAAGCTTCTAATCAGACTCAAATATTGACATACCCTTAATTCCTAAGATTTACAAGATCTTAAAAAGCAAAATATATCATTAAAAGCCATTATCTGTTACCTAAGTGAGTATGGACCATAGGACTTGACTGATAGGCAAAAGGAGAACCATCCGAGAAGCATGAAAGCCGAGAAGAAAAAATACAAGAAACCTCCACCCAATCCAGCCACAAGATAACCCTGCTTTCAGATAGTTGTTGCTGTTATAAGTCTTCGCTTAAGAACTTTTATTACCACAATTAACACTTAATCAACCCAGAAAAATGTAAAACCCAACATAAGAGATAAAATTCAGACAAAGTCAGACTGCACACCAACGTCATGAGAGCATAGAACCCAAAAGTTCCCCAAAACCTTGCTTCGCCAACTATTTCCTGAAAGATTTAAACATTAATCAGAAGTTTGCTAACCGTAAGTGGAACTGAATCCAAAGAAAAGGCAGCTATTGTAACAAATAATGCCTTGCGTGTATTCAACCTGTCTGGAATCAAAAAACTTATCAATTGTTCTATAATTCCTATTTAATTTTATAACCAAATTCTCAAATTTTGAAAGTCACATCTGCTGTGTTTATTAATCCATAGACAGAATAATAAACTAGAAGTTTATGATTTATATACTATAAGAAGAAAACATTTTCAAACAATCCCAATACAAGCACACAAGCAAGTGGGCACTGTACATTGTTAATTTGCAAAGTTCATATGAGAATTATACCTCTTTTGGTGATTTAATAAGAGAAACATCTTGACAGAGAGGAAAGCATCTCCAAACTAATCTCGGAAATAACAGACCAGCAAGTGAGGAGGGTACAAACATCATAAAAGCCAAATACGGATTAACAAACCTACAATGAGAAAATCTGGTCATCAAATAAATTCAATAAGAGATTTACTGGCACTAATCACCAAAACTGGGAATTAAAAATTAAGGAAAAGGGAAAACCCAGTTAAAAAAAGAAAAAGAAAAAGAAAAAAAGACAAAAGGTTCAAGATCAAAAATGAACTTCAACAACTTCAGAATTTGAGAAAATTCTTAATGAGCCTCAGAACAATGAGAACATAATTAAATTTGTACATGCTAATTGACCACATAACTAAATACTTTTTTGGAGGTCCGAAGTTCTAGTAGTACATGCCTTATTTTAGCACACAAAGATATATTCGGACTTTAAAAATAGATTAAATATTAGTTCTGACTAAAGTTTTTGCTTCATATGCTCCTGAAAGGTATTACGTATCAACTAAGCCTAGCCATACTTCTCTAACAATCAACCGGGTACATTACCTAATGGAATTGTTTGACTCTTGGCATGGGAGAGGAGGAAGGGACAGTTGAGATTTGAGAATTTAAAAAATATATATTAAACCGACTCCTATCCGAGTTTTTACAGTTCTATTATTTATTTTTCCTGTTTCTTTTGAACTTTTTTTGAATTTCAATCCTACTTCAGATACATATTTGCTTAATTTTGACTAGGATTCATAACAAAGAAAAAGAAACTAGCTCACTTTGTGCATCGTGCACCATCCACGGGTGGAGTAAGCTACATAATGAAATATTGCAGGAATAACTATTTAGCAGATATCTGTGCATTAACTGTACAGGTAATGATGTTGGACAAAATACTTAATACTTTTGTATTTTGGATTTTAGGAGGAAGATATGTTGTTTTATAGTAACTAAATGTAATTTTCAGATTTTTAGTTGTCAGAATTTTTATCTTTAATTAGGCTTTTATTTTAGGTTCTAATAAGGAATATTGGGCTATTTCCCTTTCTCTGGTGGATTTCACAATTCTTTATTCCTAGTGGATTCAAGGGTCCCTATTCTAGGGTTGTTTGCCTAGAATCCGCTAGGTTCGTCGACTAGAACGTTATCTATATTGCTTCCATCCTGCGTCAGTTGGTATCAGAGCTTAGAGTATTACAACGCAGAATTTCTAGCACCGTTACAAGTTGCAGCGCCATCCTCTTATTGCAATCGCTGCCGTGAGTTTCACAACCTCTTCGGCGAGTTTGGCGAGAGGTGTAAATTAGGTTCTGAAATTAATTTGGCAAAGTACAATAAAGTGCCCTCCAAGTTGGTAAATTTTCCGATTGTGTTCCTTTAAGTTTTGGTTATTTGTAATTTGGTGTGTTGCATACCTATATGTTGTGAAAACAACTCCAACACTTGATTCAAAGCAGTCCTTGAACCTTAAGAGTTACAAGTTGGAACTCAAATTTTTTTTAATCCTTTTCATGGTATTATACATTTTTCTTCCTCAACATCTTCGACATAATGATTCAAGGCCCACATCTACTTTTTATACATATCTTCATTGCAAGTCAAATATTTGTAACCTTGTTTTAAATAAAGAGGGTGAGTTTGATATTGTTTCTATTACTCTCGTGAAGAATTCAAACATTCGACTTGAAGCACTAACATATCCTTATGAGATCCTGTGAGTAAATAATACATCACTTATGGTGACACATTCATGTATGGTTCCACTCAACTTTGGGAAATATAATTTTTTGTGAGATGCGATGTTTTATCTATGAATGTTGTCGATATTTAATTGGGTCATGGATGAATTACCTTAATGGTGAATATTTTGATGTTGACCATGTTTATAATTTTTCTTGTAGAAAGAAAATTATGTGTTTGCTTCCTCACAAAACAAATGGGCAAGTTATCGAGAGATTTTCAAAACTAAAATTTGAACTGGAAGAGTACATGATTGTTTCAATCTTGAACAAGTTGATTATAACGTTATAGACTGTGGGCATGAGAAACTCATTGATACACCATAGATTGAAGAAAAATCATGGTTAAATGTTTAAGAGATTCATGAATTGGCAGAGCATGAATGGTTCACCAAAGCATAGAGTTGAGAATATCACATCAGATAAGATTGATCATGAGAGATTGATTATGTTCATGTGTTCAACCAGAAGAAAAACTTAGATTTCATCATTCCAGAAAATATATTTGAAGTGCAAGTTAACATAAAGTTGTTGATATTTTCTTATCTCTTACCAAATTTATTTTTTGAGAAGCATCATCATGCAATTATGGTCCAACGAAGATTGATGCACATGTATTAGTTTTTGATACTTAATTGTTTCAAAATTCAAAAACGAACTTTCTTTAAGATGGGGATAACGATGTGGGAAATACTTATACTTTTGTATTTTGGATTTTACTCAATTTTGGAGGAAGATATGATGTTTTATAGCAACTAAATGTGATTTTCAGATATTTAGTTGTTAGGATTTTTATCTTTAATTAGGTTTTCATTTTAGGCTCTAATAAGAGATTTTATTTTAGTATCAATTAGTAGATTTCATGCAGGATCTTAGGATTTTGAATTATGTTTTTTAATTTTCATTTGACTTTTCTTTTAAGTTGTAATCAGCTCTTCTTATAAAGGGTCTTCATTATTACTTTGAAAGGAATCTTTAGATTAATAAAATGTCTTTGGGTTATTTCCCCCTCTCTATGGATTCCACAATTCTTTATTCATTGTGGATTCAAGGGCTCTTAGTGGATTTTAGGGTTGTTTGCCTAGTGGATTCTAGGTTCGTCTACTAGAACGATATCTAGACAAATCTTCCGTCCTGCGTCAGGTAATTAGGAGCTCAAGTCGTGCATGCAAAATATCTTGTAAAGCATTCACATGTACAAAATAGGCTGTGTAATATTCAAACAAGATATTAGTTTTTGGAGAAGTAAAACAAAGAAGAAACAAAAGTCATGGTTTATCAAATAAACAGAGAAAATCAATCTTATGAAAACTATACACTCCTTAAGCTCAGAGAATAAATATACAAAAGCAAACACTGAAAAAGAAAAATAATTACCAGTTCATTGACTGGCTACAGAACAACAATCTTAGGACGGAAAATATAATTGGAGAACAAATAGCAAGTATAATCCCAGTAGCATGGAATAACAGTCCTGCAAGTTAGGAAAATGACATCATTATACAAGTAAATATATCAAAATGGAATATTTAGGAATATATACCATTAACATAGAAGTCTAAGTTCAGAAGTAACCATTACCTATAATGAAGTCACAAAAGGCTTTTAATGAACAACATAATCCACGAGTTGAGAAGCGCAAGAAAAATGGCATAAGAAGGAAGATGGTAACAGGAATACTATGAAGCACCATTGCCTGTCTTCTAGTGTAGAATATCTGATAGATTTATTACAAAGTACTATTATCACTTGCAAATATTTTTTCCAGCAAAAAAAAAACATGAAAAATAATATAAGTTCGTAACTTGTATCATACCAAAAACCAAGATAAGTAGTCAAAGAAAATAGGTCGCTCATTCTCCGACCTGTTGGTGACTAGAAGAGACTCGCGTTCATGGGCATTTCGTAGCTTAGAAGAATTAGTGAAGGCTTTAATTAATCTGATCAAATTTTCCCCACGTGCTTGAATACTTCCAGGTCTATTTTACATAGATGCCCATATATCAGAGAAAGTATCAACAGACAAATTGGACTAGAAATTCTAATTTAGTGAACTGTACCAAAATAGCAGTTGTAATGCATACAATAGTCTTTCCACCGTATCAGAGGAGGTATGATAAAAATATCCCCCACGGAGAAAGATGATATCCAATCCAGGAATGTTTCCATGATCATTGGAAAAAATTCTGTAATCTGTATCGCCAGGAACAATACCAAAAACATCCTGCAATATATAGATTTTAAAAGGGGGAAAAGGAGAAAAAATAAACACGTCAATTGAATGGAACTAGAAGATGAAGAGAAAAAAAATGTGCTTTACGAAGGAGTAGGAAGCCCAATTAATATTACCAGCTGATCAAGGAAGAAGTGTACTTCCGATTGAAGATAAACTTGCTCAAAAGTTTTAATGAGAGTCTATACAAAGTTTCCTCATCTATAGGTTTATATTTTCAGGAAAAAGGCAGATGAAGCAACAACAAAAACAATAATCAAGCCACAAGAATGTGGAATCACATAGACAATGATAGTGCAATACCCTGGCTTCAAACGCTTCCAGAAGTTTTTTTTACACTGAACTTTAAATAAACAAAATTGGAGAATTCCTATGCAGTTCTTTGTGTTGAATCTGCCCACAAGCATATCAAGTTAGCTGCCTCTAGGACCAAGTCAAGGTTGCGCAAGAAGATCACCATTAAGATCGAAAAAAAGACTTGAAATTCTTATACGCTTCAATTTAACCACAGGAACTTGTTATGACAATAATTCAGAACCCAAATCATATAACCAAAGGGTCTTGGCCCAATGGTTACCCCATCCCTTGTGTATCAAGAGGGTGGGGAATAAAACCTTGGTAGTGGTTAAGGTTGGGAGTGTGTTTAAATTATGTCTCAAACTAGCAAAAATAAAATATAAATATAATCACTGGAACAATTTTCAGATCTAAATTTAGGCTTTAAGCTCAGAATATAAGCTTTATTTTAATAAAAAAATATAAAGGTACTCAAAAAAGAAAAACATAAAGAACCAAAGCCAAAACCTGATTCGCACTGCTACCCATAGGATATAAAGCTGATTGAGCATAGGCAAGCGAAGGCCAATGCCCAGGTCCAGATTGGCAGACCAAATCTGTCGATTGAACAATGTTATATAAATAAATCTGCTGCAGAATATGACCAAATATCATGATATAAAACAAATTTAAAGTGCTCAGATACTCGATCAATGGTGAATATAAATTCATAATTTAGTACATATCATTTTTAAGGTTACTTGGTGAAAAAATAATTATTGGAATTTGAATCACATTACATTGATTGAGCATTCAAATTTGATGGAGCTTGAAGGGAGCTGTGACCTAATAAATCCAAGAGGACAACTAAGGCAGGCTGGGTTGGGTTGGGCATTAACCCAAGCTCAGCCCAGATACTATGAAAGGGAAAAAAGGCTAGGCCCAAACAAACATTGCGCTCAAGTATCTATAACCATTATTAATCCAAATAAATTAATTCGGCTTAGGTTGGGTAGGGGAAAAATATTCAATTTATTATTTATATACTTTTACAATAGAGAATACAGATAATAATTTTGTAGAAATGCATTCAAACAAAAACATTTATAGTTTCAAGCAACTAAGTACAACTACTAATCCATCATAAGTACACACTAAAACAAATGCAAAAATAATAATTTTTTTAAATAACAAGTCTCAATTGAAGTGGAAAAAAAAAACTAGGTTTGCAAATAACAAACGATGAGAGTATCATCAACTCAATAATGGAATATGAATATTGAATACCAAAACAGTAAGATAGTTATATTATGAACACCACAACTACTGGAATTGTTTTGAATATTCTTATAGGATAAAGATTAAATTTGAAAAGATATAATCTTCTATAAATGATCTAATACAATTACAAATATTTATTTTTTACAAAGATGTAACCTGCAGTTGATTTGGGTGTGCACTGGTAAACCATAATGTCAATTATAAAACTATACAAATATAATATGCATGTGTATAAATGTCGGTTTGATTGAAACTTAAACCATCCTGATCTAATTTCAATTTGGGCTCCAATTTCAAATTTCTTTAGGCAGGCATCATGCTGATCATAGGATTGTCCAACTCCAGCCAAGTTTAACCCTACGGGGACTGCAGCATTGGCAATCACAATCCGGTATTTGAACTTTGGAAAAGAATCAGTCGTATTCCCTTTTTTACAATTAAATAGTCAAAGGAAAAGACATATTAGGCAACACCCAGCATTTTGATATATGAGACGCATGGTTAGGAGAATCATTTGTCAAAATTAACATTGGAAAAACCCCAATGAACTAAAGTGACAATTAACTCAAACGTGAAGCAATATAGCAATCAGCCAACCGTTTTTCAATTTTCATTTGCTCTATAATATTTATCAACCATTTGTTCAAACTTTGCGCCTTTAGCCACATAATAGAAGCTTGAAAATGATCATTAACCTCAACTCAGTAATGTCTTTTATCCCAAACTGGTTGGGGTAGGCTAAAAATGAATCCCATATGTAAAAAGTAAAATTAAAAGGCAAGATAAAAGGAAAAATACAAAACAAAAATCCAAGAGAAGTGTACAATAAAATAATTTAAACCAAAAGAATAGAAGTGAAAGCTTATAAATAGAATAAAAACACAACCACATATAGAAAAATACATACACACATACCAATGGATAGTGAGTTAATGACAAGCCATACCAAAAAGTACAATGCCTACCAATGGATAGCTGCAACCCAGATGCCCACTTGAAAAGAGCATAAAGATAAAAACTTAAAACTATTTGCAAATCGAACCCAACCACACACACACACACACACACACACACACATATATATATATACCTACCAGGCCCTCCTGTTCCAGATGCTTCAAGATTTATAAAAGCTCCAATTGTTTCTCGCCATTTATGGGTTGTCATGAAGCCATGTGATCCCTGAATTTGATAAATATCACCTCTCAAGCTTAAATATTTAAAGCCATGAACGAATTAAATGAGCACAATTTTGACAAATAGACCAGATACTAACATCCTTTAGCTTTACATTAAAGATTTCACAAGTCCATCTCATCACTATATATTTTGATTTCCTCGAAAGACTAATTTGTATATCATTTACATCTACTTATTGTTTAGCATATTTTATAAATACTCTTATCATGTATCTTGTACCATTGCTCTTGTAGTTATTTATTTGTCCTTGCATCATGAGATTTTCCCCGAAAAATTGAATTTTTATTTAGAAACCCTAATAAATCACTCCCGTCTTAGTTTACCCTACAATCCAATGATCAAAATTGAGGCCAGCTACTTTTGTCAAAAAAAATAAAAAATAATGGAACATTAAAGCATGGGCTGGGTGTGGTGCAGTCAGCCCAACTAGGGCTCTCTCTAAATGTTGTCGGGAAAAAAAAATCAAAACATCAATTCGAAGCATTCGATAGCTGTATTCAATCAAAAGACACAAAACGAATATAATCTGGTATTTGGTCAAGAAATATTGATTATGTGTAAAAAACAAAACTGGGAAACAAACCAGTCCAGATTGGAGTAGTAAAATTAAATCTTATTCACAACAAACCAGCTCTTCTCATGGTATAACTTCTTGAATGTGAAACCTACGGAATATGAACTTGCAACATATAGAGGGAATTTATTAGCTCAAAAGAGAATCTAACTTTGTTTAGCCACAGATTCTTATAATTGAATCATCATAGTGCTCGCATTAATAAATACTCTCTCCTTTCCAATATACATGATCAAGTTTGACTTTTAAAAGTCAATTGTCGATTTCAAAACTGATGTAATACATTTATGTTTTGCAAATGATATGTTTTATAATTAGTACTACTACTTATATAGTTCGCAATGTTCATAATTTTATTGACCAAAATTGCATAAACCCATTTCAATTATGAATTTGCAAATGTCTCAAATTAAGGGATTACAAAATTTCTTACCAGCATAAAAAGTTCTTCTGCGCCATTAAATAAAAATATAATTGGTCGTGGAGGAACCCAGCCAGAATCAATAGTAAGCCTGGCTACTTCCAGCATAGATGCTGCAAAACAAATATAAATAATTAAGGGAAACAAGATTAAATGTGAGGATATTTAATATAGTTTACACTCTGCGTCAGTATGACTGTGATGGTTTCAAACTAAGTTTGTGGCTTGGAATTTAAGACATGATATTAACACATTTAAACATAATGTTTTTCATGTCATTGTTTAATGCTAAAGAATTATTTCGAAGAAAAAAAAACTATTATACAAAAATGTTATATAAATTTGTTTTTTGAGTGTCTTAAAATTCATGCCACAACCATGGTCCTGGACCATAACACTCAAACTAAAAGGCCCTGGTAGGAGATTAATTAATAAATATAAAATAAAAATGGAGATAAATTACAACATGAACCTACCAACACATGAACCACAATCTGCAGCACCAGGAGAACCAGGTGGACTATCAAAGTGGCCGTTCAACAAAACTGAAGGGTCACTCTCTTGAGCAACCATCGATGAAATCCTGTAATTCATCATTTTAGCTTAATTGCCATTAGCTAATGACATAGTACAACTTTGACAGTAACCACGTGAACCCAGATATGATTGATTATTTGAATTACCAAATTATATGATTTCGTAATTGTTACAATTGTTCTTTCACTTGTTCATCTTAGATTTTGCAACAATTCATCACTATAACATATTGTCTGTCATGGATCTCTATTACTAAGCTACTGTTACACTTAGTCACTACTGTTGTCCAACTTTTATAAGCTTGGTTCATCATGTATAGTCATTATTCCACCATTGAAAGCTACTGTTGCATTAATGTAAAACTTTTTGAGAACTTCAAGATTCATTAATGTAATTCACTTATAGCATTTAGGCAGGAAAAAAGTCAATAGAAGTGTTTTCCTTTAAATCACTAGGTTTACTAAATCCATCAATAGTCACAACAAAAAAATGACAAAACGCAACCTTTTCAACCTGAATGAGTGGATTGATAAAAAAACAGTCAAACAAATCAAGGCTGTTCCTACAGGAAATCAACACTTGGGAGATAAAAGTGCATGTGTTGTCTTGTAGCAAAGTTGAACTGCAAAGAATACAAGGACTTACTCTAAAAAGTATGCTGGTAAGCTGGTGCCCTCATTAGATTACATAAGATATTATCTCATCTTAATTGGTAAGAAAGAAATCAGAAGCCTATATGTCTTCTAAATTAGAGAGACAACACATTTAGTGAACAATTATACTCCAGTTTCTTCAAGTAGGTTACTAAATGGTTCACAACATTAGCATTTTATACAACACTCAACATAAACGAACCATAACTAGCTGCGCACCTCATGAGAATATTTGTATGGTTTCTATACCCAAAAGATAAACTGCGGCCTAAAAACATCATATTGAAAGAGCCACTGACAACGGTTTCCTCAATCTCAATCCTGCGACAGTAATATTTCCAACATTAAATAAGTAAAAATGGAACCAACAAATAGCAGAATCTTGAGAAAAGATAAATCCCTGTACTCACCTAACATTAGGTCCAGCTCGCTCCTCGAGCATTTCCAACTGTGATTTGATATAATCAGCAGCTTCTCTTAAACCTTGGCGCCCTTCCTATCAATTATCATACAAATAACATATCAAATAAAAACCAATGTACAAGTATACCTCTCTATTCCAACAACAAAAAAAAAAGATTAGCCTCTCCTTCCCCAAAGGTCCTAAACACCTTGTTTGTCTGTGAAGTTCCGGCTAGTACACGCTCAAAACATAATTCATTTCCCACCCAAATAAAAAAGTCTAAAAAAAAAATTGAACTTAAAAAATATATATATGGAGTGACTTTAATAATAGCTCGAAAATATTACTAGTAAATGAAGGAAACAATTGATTGGTGATTGAGAGTACCTGGCGAGCGTGTATATCTTCAGACAAAACCCTGATGTGGTGGATGGCTCTGGCTTCAGAAAAACGATCTAGAGGAGCGTCGATGCCGAGGGGTTTGATAAACTTCATGTGGAGGACGGAGTAAACAACAAAGGACATGAGTCCGTACAAAATCGCCAATGAAATCAGTAATTTGAAGGCGGTCACATCTCCCGAACTTAGCCTCGAAGCCATTTCAGTTACTACTTTCGAAGAGAGATCTGGTTATATTGCATTACATGGAGAGAGAGAAATGAATTTTGACCGAGGTTTGTCTGTACTCTCTACCTATCTCTCTCCGTCCGTCTGTAGAGAGGTTCAGGTGGCGAAGGAGCTACAACGTGTGTTGAACCGAACCAATTAATGTCTGTTTATATTCCCCGCCTGCTGAGTGCTGACTACTACTACTAGTCTATCATCTCGTATCATTAAAATTCACACTAGGAACCCGTACAAGTATTCTCGTTCAATCCAAATTAAATTTCTCATTCAAATAAATTGGGGGCATATTCTTAAAAAAAAATTATAATAATTTTATACAATTATTTTTAATTTAAAATCAAACTTATTAGTAGCAACCTCCAATTGTATTACAAATGTTATAGATAAACAAACAAACATTGAATTTCTAATACAGACCAAAGTTTAGTTGGTGATGACAAGATTTAAAGAGATGAAATGCAACTACGAAAACGAGTTTCTTTTGTTAATCCTACAAGCAAATACATTTCTCAAAAATTGAATAAATCAAACTCTTCATTATTAAAAAAAATATAAAGAATTTATATTAATTATTTTTGTAGAATTTTATCTTACACATACCAAGTTGAAATTGTATTGCTAAGCAACATCGAAAATAAAGAAAGTAAAAATCCATTATATTTATATAATATGTTCGTGTTAGTAGGTTGATAAGTAATACTTCCTCCGTCTCAATATAAAAATTTTTATTACTATTTTAAGTAGTTCCAAATTAAATATATATTTATCTTAAATAATTTTTTTTTATAATACTCTTATACTATGCTTAGATTTGAGTAATGAATGTTGGAATAGAATGACTCGTTCATATGGAATGGAAAAAAATTATTTTTGATTGCGATTAGAATGAAAAAAAATTGTGTTTGAATCTTGGGAGGAGAGATAACATATGGAATAATTCATTCCAACTAAAATAGAATAAATCATTCCGCTCTTCATTTCATTCTTTTAATCCAAACGCAACATTAGTATTTATTGTTATATTTATATTATATATGCATATTTACGGAACATTACTAGTTATGTAAAAAAAATATTATGTAATTAGATGATAATTTAAATATGAACAATTTTGTTATATTATCATTGATTTTAATATGTGCAAAAAGTCAACCAAAATTTTATCATGGGATGAAGGGAGTATTAATTATATGTATTTTTTGTAGTAAATATGTGTAAGTAGTAGTATATGAAAAATATGCACTTACATTAATTTAAAAAATATGAATAATAATTATTTTGATATGTTTTATATTATTAAAGTTGTGAAGTTATTAATGAAGTTGAAAGTGGTTAAAATTATTTTTGGGTTTTGTTACTTAAAAAGAAAGAGAAGTGCAGTAATTAATATGGTAATGAGAGAAGGTGAATGAAATGAAAAATAAAAGTTTTCATTAATGCAAGTTTAATGACTAATAATTTATCACTAACTGAGTTTGAGTTAACTCGACCAGCCAAATTAGTCTAAAAGTTTTAAAAGAACATATTAGTTTAAAAGTTTTAAATCCGAAAGGAATATAAGCAAATATTAAAGGTAAAGCTTATATAATTTTCAAATAATTTATTTTAAAAATATTAAAAGAACATATTTATAATTCTAAACAAAATAATATAATTATATGTTATGAACCTTATAACATAAAAAAAAATGTATTTATAACAGAAAGAAAAAGTAGAGAGATTTAACGTAAAATAATTATTTATTACAAAATCCTTTAATTTTTATTTAAAATCATACTTAGTAGAGTAATAGGGAGGGACGGATGCTTAAATAGAATTGGGAGTTGGGAGCGAGTAGTAATTATCGGTGGTAATAGTAGTAGTACTAGTTGATAGCACGTGCAGCGCACGAGTTAGTTTGAATAATGGATTGATTAACTTAAACTTGAATATATCTAATAAAAAAATACATTTATTAAAGCATAAGAACATCTTCTTAGTCTTATTTTATCAAAAACTTGAAATGCCAAACTCGTTCTAGGTAACCTATATTTAGTACCCTCCTTGAGTGTAGCTGCAACAAAGAAAAAGTTATTTAGTGATCCGTTGTTATCCAGTATTCAAATTATTTAAGAGGTGTACATTTATGTCCTTATCAAAATTTGATTTTTGTAAATTAATCTTATTACGCGTCCTACTCTCTGTGGCAACACCTGTAACCAAAGCGTCATCATCACACAATTTTTTATTGCACAATATGAGATGTGCTAAAAATAAAAAATAGTAACTAAACTAAATAATAATTTACACCAAACCTAAACAACTACAAAACAGATAATAAATTCATTGCACAATATTTTGCAATAGCAACCACCTCAGACAAATCGTGACTTTGTTAATGTCATGGGTCAATTTATTTAATTCATCTTGTAATCCAGGACCTAGGCTACATCTAATAACTATAAAATAAAAAATTTACCCAGTATCAAAATTCGCAAATGCTCAACACCAAAACCATAATTAACAAATTTAATAAATCCAAACACCAATTATATATATGTACACATATAAGAACTAAAATTATATATGAATGCTTACCTCTTCAGCAATAATAATAGCCTTGATATGTTGCCCCACCTAGAAACAACAAACAATACCAAAATCAGTAACAAACCCAAAACTCAATCAAACATAACAGATATCTGCACAACAAAAATTCAAAAGAAACCATGAATTTATCTACATTAAACTTATATTTTTGTTATCTACATGTATGAATGACCAATGTGTTTCAATGTTGATTTGAAACATCTTTGGATCAAAATATTACAGGTCATTAACAAATTTTAATAATTGTTAATGACCCTGAGTCATCATGTGACGCCCCCAAAATAAGTATACATCACCCATTTTGAGTCGTCAATAACATGGTACAGAAACAACTACAACTTTATTAATACAACATGAAAACTGTGAGTTTAAATACAAATGTTGTCGTCTAGACAATATTCACACCCAAATAAGTCCTCATTACAATTATTGGTACATTATTTTACAAAAATGGTGAGGACTACTAAAATGACTTTCTAGAACCTTCATTCCATACCCCGACTAGTACTCGCTACATTCTCGCCTCCTGAGAAGAAAAATGGAACAAAAAGGAAAAAGGTGAGCTCAACTAGCCCAATAAATAATACTATGACTAAGATAACATAGAACAAATTATTGTTAGTCTTCAACAGGAAAAAATCTGATAAAATACAATAGACAACAAGTTTCAGATCAATATTCGCAGCGGAAATAATAATTCATAGAAGAGTTACATAGAGAATGAAATCTACTATTATCTATGAATTTAAAAGTCCATCATCAATATTTTATCCCTGTAACATCAATCAATATACATCTGGAATCAAATATTCATCTTTTGACTACAGCCAAAGATATTCATCGATTAAGTCATGTTCATCTCAACACCTGTACATCTTTGCATTACAACCAAAGATATTCATCATAAAATCACATTAATCTTTGCACTACAGGCCAAAAATATTCAATAATATCATCATTTAGGAGTGAGGATGATGAAAAATATTTTAAAGAAAACGAATCCAGTGAAACAAAAGAATAAATATTAAGGATTCGTATTTCGGTTTATCCATGTCCAAAAATACCTCATAAATAATCATAGTGGAGTAAAATTCAAGAATGATCAAAACATGAATACAATCAAAGCTAGTATCCATAATAGATATTTTGGACGAAAAGGAAAAAAAATTTATTTTTAGTTGAATAGTCTTCAGATTAAGTGAATAGTCAGATATCGTGAATAATAACCCAGAGCACAAAAAGTTCCAAATTTGATTAAAAGTTCAAACCAATATTTTGGCATAATAATATTGAAGAAAATAATATCATATAATAAGAAAATAACATCCCTTACCTTGAATAGAATGTATCTTAATTTGGAATCTAGGATATAGTCTTTGAAGGAACTTGCACCGTATAGCAACACTCAAAGTATCAAAATACTTACAAGAATACACTCGATAATATAGAGAGAAAGGGAGAAAACTTGGGTTTACGGTGTGTTTTTAATTCTAACCTAAGCACCCTATTTATAGGAAAATGCTTAGAACACCAAAGCAAAAAATTTAATAAAATAATAATATATTTATAAAATTTTTCTTAGCCTACCTTGACCATCTGAATTCAGCCACCAAATAATGACAAAAACAAAAAAAATGTTTTTGTTATTAAAATAATTAAAATTTTCAAAAATTAATTATTTCGGAACTACGGAACTTCAATAATTCATAATAAATAGCCCTTTTATCAGAAAAATTTGAACCACATGTCTTTTTTTATAAGAAATTCCATTTTCTACAACTTTGTAAGTTTAAGTTTTTTCAAATTCTAAGCAGAAGTTGAACGAAATTCACAAACGAGCGATTTTACGGGCTATAAACCAATTTCAGTCAAGAAATGGGGCCCACCGACATGTTTAACATGTTTTAAACAATTTTTGTAACAAAAATACTCTTCATCCTCATATATTCGTATATCCCACATTCAGTGTAAAAATATCACCATTATTATATTATTAAAATATAATAATATATTTAAATGAATTATTTATCAGAAAAGATAAAATATCAATTTTCAACAATTGTCACATTAAAAAATTTCTCCATCTATATCCACATAAAATAAATATTTTTCTTATCATATAAATCAATAATTAATTATTTACAAATAATATTATAGAATCACAATATCGACAACCAGGCAGTTCCCAGGAAATATGGGGTTTTCCAATAAGGATTTATCCTTACTAGCGCGCAATTAGGTGACCAAACCTCTCCTTAGACAGAACTTTCTAGACATTGCCAATAATATTATCTAACAATATTATTCAAATAATATGAATTATTGATCCGATAATAGAAAATACTGTGCAGTGACAATTATTGAAACAACAATAATACAAAATATCAACATAGCAATTATTTAATCAATAAAATAAAATATTAAACAGTAATTACTGTAACAATTATTGAGTAGTGTCTTCTTACGTAAGAATCAATAATTGGTCTTATCTTAAATGTCTTCTTGTGTTTTAACCAAAGGGTATTCCAACAAGATTAAAGGTAACAACTACTGGCCGGTATTTATAAACAACCTATATTTGTCGTTTTCTTCATCCAATCGTTTTTAGTTATGGAGCCCACACAATTGTAGGTAAATACGAATATTCCACGACCAAACGAATATTCCCAAACAACAATGAATATTTTATAACCGATTGCTTATTTGAAATATTTAGCATTTTACCCATAATTAACCACATTAATCAAATCAACCCTTACTATTTCAAAATAATAAATAGAGGAAATTTAATTTCAGTTATAATAAGTTGGGGTCTTACACATCATGTCATATAATGTTTAATTTGAATATATAATTTTATTTAGATGTTTTTTGTGAGAAATGGAGCCCAACGAAATGACCCTGAGATGTCTTGAACCTGCTCAGTCAAAATTTAGTAAAGTAGGATCTTAGATTGAGGAAATAGAAAAAATAGTATCGAAATAGAAGCTTAAAGTTACCTTTGCATTCTTATAAAATTCAAAGGAAGTCAGAGCCTCAAAAAAGTCTCCAGAGATTGAGGCTTCGTGAAAAGGGTTTGCACTTTTATATCTTGGAGAAGACATTGCAGACATTTGCTCTTGTAACAAATGAGGCCCATGGATTCCTCGGATCCATCCGCAACTAATTACGAGCCCATATATTTATCCTTCTTTTACATCGCAAATAGCAAAATATAAACTCAAATCTCAGAATTGATTGGCGTCAAATCTCAGTACTGGAAAAGATCTAGGGAGGGAGTAATTTACCTTAGCGTCCGAGCTCCTTCTCGCAATCGCACTTAAAGGTTGGGAAAGATAAGGATTCAAACCTTTCAAAAAAGTTTCTTAGCGAGAGGTATGTTTGTTCCAATTTCCATTATCATCTTCTATTCTTCTTTTTTTTCTACTGATAATCTTTTATGGGCATAGTTTATCTTTATTTTAACTACCACCTCCTTCTACAAAGGCGCATATATTTGAGAAGATGGAAGAAAGGGGAAGGGGACGAGGAAGGGAAGGGGAAGGGGAAGAGGAAGAGACACCGTCGGTAATTTGAGAAGATGAAAAAAGGGATAAGGAAAGGGAAAGGGGAAAAAACTGAAAGAGGAAGAGGAAGAGGAATACGAAAAACAAACCGAATTAATGGTTAAAATTGAGTGTGTTAATTGATTGATTTGAATTTAGTTTTATTAATATCAATTAATGGGTTTATGTTATGTATTTATGTTATGTTATGTATTTATTAATGGTTAATTGATTTCAAATTAATCTGAAATTATGGATTTCAATTGATTAAAATTGGGTATGTTAATTGATTGATTTGAAAATTGAAATTAATTGATTTCAAATTTTAATCTGAAATTATGGATTTCAATTGGTTAAAATTGGGGGTGTTAATTTGAAATTAATTGATTTGAAAATGATTTATTAATTGATTTTTAACAGCCAAATTAATTAATTGATTTGAAATTGATTGAGTTGGAGGAGAGGTTGTGATGTATTGAAATTGATTTGAAATTGATTGAGTTAGAGGATAGGTTGTGATGTATTGAAATTGATTGAGTTGGAGGATATGTTGTGATGTATTAATTAATTGATTTGAAATTGATTGAGTTGGATTTGAAATTGATTTGAAATTGATTGAGTTAAGGATAGGCTGTGTTGTATTTATATATACTAGTTGATAGCCCGTGCAATGCGCGGGCTAGTTTAAAAAATTGAAAAATCTTTGATCTCTAAACAAAAAAATTATGTATTATCCACGTGACTTGATAACACAATTTTAAAACTGTTCTCAAAGCAATTTAGCAGCTAATTTTAGCATATAGTGTTATGGTCTGATACAAAGGGAAGAAAGATTCTTAATTCTAACCATATATAACAACTCAGTCACAGGAAATTCATAAGTGAAACCACAGTATATATAAACATTAACACAAAAACCGTTCAACAATTGAATACGACGGATATTGAATAGTAATGTAATTCCACACACATACACAACCTGCTAGCCATATATCTAAGATCATCAATGCTATATTAAGCAATAAGCAGGCAAAAAGTAAAAATTTGCATTCACATATTTGCTAGGGCTATCATTTGGAGGATATACGGAGTCAATTCCATCGACTTCTCTGTTCGATTGAAATCCTCAGTCTTAAAAGTAAGAATGCCCATAAATTAAATATCTAAAGCCTTTTATCCGACTCTAAATCAAAATCCAGGCTAAGTGAGGCTTCAGCAAGTGCCTCTTGCCAATTGCACAACAAAGACGGCGGCGATGATTCTCGAACTATCTTGGCAACAAAATGCCCTCATGGACCATGGCCATCAAATGTTATCCTGGCATTCAAATTCCTACCAACCAAAAACAAAAAAGATTATGAGCTAAAGGGAAGATGAAGCAAACACCAAACATAACATTAAATCAAGAAACCAACTTTCCTTTGAAAAATATTCTTCTTGCCTGTTCAAAAAAAAAAAATAGTAACAAAATTGTAACGATAAACTTACGATATTGTGTTATAACATTTAAAAAATTAAACTCTTCTACGAAACAAAGGAGTAATAAACAGTTGATCCAAAATGGGTTTTAGATTATTTTTCTTGCTAAAATGGAGGGCATTTATGGTTTGCAATTAATGGTGGTCTTTGTTTTTTTGGGATCTTTAGTGGAGTGGATTTGGTGTCAGGATAATAATGTAAATGCTACTGATGTGTATATTGTGACTCTGAAGCAGACCCCTGCTGCTCATTACAATTAATGGTTAACTGTTAATGAAGAATAAATCTTTTAACATGATGGTTCTAAGAGAAAGAATAGACTGGACTATGCTTTGCTTTAGATTCAATCCCCATGTTCTTATTTTCTTTCATATCTATAAAACACCATTTTCCATCATAGAAATATATATAATGACATAAATAACAAAGACCATAAAGACAATACTGAATAGGTGACTATCATACTTGTCCACTGCAAGTCCCCAACAGAAAAACAAAAAGGCATTTCACATATAATGACCAAGTATCGATTCGATGTTTGAAAAAACAATTGGTAAAAAATATAACAATTCCATAATAGATTTTTACATATTGAACTAAAAGTAAAGAAAACACTACAGAAATGCAAGATATTTTCAACGAAATTGAAAATATACTTTACTCAAAGGCAAATAAAAGAGAAACTGAAGCCTGGGGGGTTTCTATCAAATACTATATAGAATTCGGACAGGAGACAACATGGGAACAGATGGAACATATGGAGTTGTTTTATGTACTCAACCTCTTACGAGCCAACCAATGCAAAGCCTTGATTAACAAAAGAAGCAATTGACCATAGCAAGAAATAATAATTCAAACAAAAAACATTTATACCGAAGAAATGAATAATAAATAAATTCAACTTTCTTTCAAGCTATCACTATGAAAATTGCATTACCTCTTGTAAAGAATAAAAATAAAATTAATAATAAACAATAATAATACTAATAATAATAATAATAATAATATATAATAATAATTTTGGTAATGTTAATAATAACAATAAATAAGATATTAGGAGGGATAAAGAAAAGGGGTACCATAGATTACTGTGAGCTCTCGACTGTCGCCTCAACTCGACTTGTCGCCTTAACAACTATGTTCGTTGAACAATGCTCATATTCTCTGTAACATGAAGAATCAACATATGATCACTTTCAAGAAAACTGTAAATGAATTGTTAAATTATAGTACAACCATTAGCCAACAAATTGTCACAATGTTAAGGTAAAACAACTATTTTCAGAAAATTCTTATTGTGGTGACAAATAAAATTGAGGACATAAATGTCTCTGCTTCATAAACGGCTGTGATGGCGGAGAGAATAAAGTAAAGCTGTCTCTTAAAATTATTTCAATAGTGAACTATTATTTCCGGTGTGATTTAAATTGAAGAACCAATCGACCTGTCGAGTGAGTTTTTGGAACTTTGCGATGGATCACCGTTGAGTGCAGATTTTCATGAGTGAAGAAGGAAGGTATCGTCAGCGAAGGATTTGAGTCTCTCGCGGGATTGAGTTTTAAAATAAGAAGATGAATGAATGGAGGCAAGATAAATTCAAATAAAGGGACAAGAAATTATAATAAGAAGATGAATGAGTAGGGGCAAGACAGATTCAAAGAATAGTAAAAGAAATTGTTTCAATTTTTAACCCAATTATAAGACCAACCAAGATAAGTCACGATTCTTTAAAAGACCGAGAAAACTCACCCATTTTTGCAATTAAACAGATCACCTTATTTACTTTTATATCTGCAAGTTATACCCATTTTAAGCTTAAAAGTAGGATATGAGTGCTTAGGCCTTAGTTATGAGAATGCTACTATGTCTCATATGGCATTGAATTAATTGATGACTTGATCAAAGTTCCTTTCAAAATTAACTGCATGCACAGACTTACAAGTACTTTATATAATTAAGGCTTTTCATATCATTCATTTAACATTGTTCAAATATGTAAAAAAAAAAAAAATTGAGCATTACCTATCTTAGAAGGGTTTTACATCCAAAGGTTCAACTTTTAAAGAAATTAACTTTAACAAAATAAATTTTCAAGATCAAAACTTTATTGGATGTCATAAAGTTAATACCTTGAACAAAATTAATTTTTTTTTATTATTGATGGTTTTAGTATCAATTTCAATAATCAATTGTAAGGTATACTTAGATGGTAATGTAAATACCGAGAAAGGAGTAATCTTTGGAAGGTAGTGACATCTTGTATTAGTAATAGAGAAGTGGTGGCGAACATATATATATATATATATATATATATATATATATATATATATATATATATATATGAGAGAGAGAGAGTATAGAATACCCCATGGGAGGAGTTTTGTCAAGGCCATTTAAGCAAGCAGAGAAGCGTCTGGCGTTGAGTGAATCCTCCTCGTTGTTGTTGATGTGGTCTGGTGGATTGGCACTTCAAATTTGCATTAATAGTAGAAATAGTGATGGCTAATACTAATAATACTAAAATCCATGGTTTTACCAGAAGAAATCAAGTTAACCGGAAGCAAATACACATAATTAATTTTAGATACAGTATACCTGCTTTGTGATACATCATAGAGTTGACCCTCAATATTTTTCTTCGCTCTCGTTTTGCCTCTATTTCTCTTTCGATTCATTTCAATCTTTACCTCCTTAACAATCGAAACAACAATGACAAAAAACATGGAGGCAAATGACAAACGATCATCAATTTCATCACTTGATGTTCTGATTACATGTTATTGCTAGCAACCCATTTATAAGGTTTTCTTTTTATTTTTATTTTGGTCGGGAACTGAAGGGGAACGGATGATGAAAACAACAAATCGCTTTACAGGTATCGAGGGAAAGAATTGGAAAAGTCGATCGAAGAGGAAAAGGAAGAGGAAGATGAAACGAAACAAAAGAGAAAGTGAGCGGAATCGATTTCGTAGGGAAGGGGAAAGGGAAGAAACTAAAGTGATTGAAGAGGGGGTAGATTTTTGTGGTTGAGGATGATTATGAGGAAGAGGAAGAGGAAGAGGAAGAGAATAATACACAGACTCGCAAAATAACTCGATGAAATTGAAAAATTGACTCAAAATTGATTAAGAGTCGACTCTTAATTGGATCGCCCTTGCTGCCTTTTATATATAAGGTATTGATAAATTGATTTGTGTTTAACCAAACAAACAGGATCCAGAATCCCAGATCAGATCCTCCTATATGGACATTGGAAAGACAGACAAGATCCTTAATTTCCGAAATTTCACCAACTCATAATATAACAACAATCCAACGGTAATTAATTCCTTCAGATCCAATCTTCACTTACTTTTCCTCTTCAGCCCAGCCCAGCCCAGCCCAACAATAAATAAGTAGTACTCCGTATTATCTCTCCTCCTTAGTCTTAGTCTTACTGTTACCCACACAGGCAGTCAGGCACACATGCATAGGAATAGCTTAGCGATTGCAATTCTCTTTGTCCTCGTAAATCATCGTCATCATCATTCCAGGAGTAATCAAGACATGTAAATAGATACATAAAATGATGAAGACAGTTAGCAAAACCGTAATTGCAATTCTCTTCGTCCTCGTAATATCTCTCACCTATTCAATTCTCATAGGAAACTTTGATATTAGATCACATTTCTTCCCAATCACACTCTCCCAGCCCAATATCAGTGTTCCCTGCTACACTGGATCGCCCCTCAGGGTTTACATGTATGACTTTCCCAAGAGATTCAACGTCGGCATGTTAAAACACCCCTACTCCGACCTGCCTCCGGTGACCGCCGACACTTTGCCGCCGTGGCCGGCTAATGGTCTCAAGCAACAGCACAGCGTGGAGTATTGGATGATGGCCTCGCTTTTGTACGAAGGAAATGATGATGATACTCGAGAGGCTGTTAGGGTTTTGGATGCTAAATTGGCTGACGTCTTCTTTGTGCCTTTTTTCTCTTCCTTGAGTTTCAATACACACGGCCATAATATGACGGATCCGGATACGGAGTTGGATAGGAAATTACAGGTATTCAATTGTTTGTCTTTCATTTAAGACTTTTGGGGGGATTATTAGACAAGGTTGAGTTTTTAGGTATACTAGGAGTAGGAGCTATATCAATAAATTTAATTTCCTTTTTCTTATATCAGTTTTTCAGAAACCAGGCAGTGTTAATTTTTTAAATTGTTTAGGGAGGAATAGAATTTGACAACTTGTTATCAGTTAAAACACCCCAAAACACTTCATAAAAGTATCAGCTTCTGTGGACTAAAAAGCATGGTATCTCCAAAACATAATTTCCATTACAGAATTAGGCTGTGCTTTTGCTAATATTTGCTGTACTGTTGAGCGATAGGATCTTGATCTATTTGTTGACATGATAATTGTTTACAACCTTCTATTTACATTTGAGTTGGCCAGCTATGCGATTCTGAACCATCTCATGGCCTTTTTTTTTGGGGGATGAATTTAGTATGTTGATCGGTTTGATTGGTATTTGTTATCTGTCTGACTACTGATGTTGAAGGAGTGTGAGCAAAAATTATACTTCATTCTACATTTGATGTAAAACAGCTGTAAGTAGGGAATTGTTTAATTACAACTTGTTCTGTATGTAAAAGCTTACATAATATTTTGGCTCTAGTGTTTGTGAAAGGTTCTAGAATACTATATTTTTGAAGCTCAAATAAGGTATGAAAGGAAAGCTTTATGCTTTTTGAGTGCAGGAACTACGGCTTTCTTCTACCTATCTATTAAAAGCTAGGCTATTTGTTTACCTCTTTTTATATACTTGTTATTTTTAAATTTAGTTGTAAAAGGAGTAGAGAAGTGCAGTTGCATGCGAATTGTACATTATAACTAATTTAAGTTTAAAAGCAATATATTATAGGAAAAGAGCGTGGATGTGTCTTCAAATACAAATTTAAATGTATGAGAAGCTATAATTGAACTCTTATTATTTTGCTTCATTTTTCAAAAAAAAAAGTAGGGATATTAGTTAAAGGGGGAAAAAACAGTTGAAGAAAGGTGTATTGACCGTCCCTTTGGAAGTATGAGGTGCAATATTCTTTCTATCCACTATAGTTCTAGGTTAGTTTAATCATTTGAGGAATGGTTGTATCTAATAAGTTAGTACAATGAAGCCTGCATAAGGAAAAACACATGACTAATAATAGTCAAGAGTCTCAAATTCTCATAACCAGCATTCTTGAAATAAAGAGTTTGCACTGTTACACTTATAAAAATGCATTTAGGTCATGTCAGTACAGCATACTTATTCTGGGTCTTCTCGGAACTTCACGTTGTGACTAAAGACTATTACAGATCATTAAGAGTTCCAATAAGAATATCATAACTGGGCTCAAATCAACACCCTTTAGCTATAATGAGCTTTACCTCAACAATGTACTAGCAACTAATAACCTAAGATTGACATAATTGAATAACTCTGCAAGTGTTCCACACTTGCACTGCGTGTTGTATGTCACATTCTAAACTTATCTACTCTCTTATTAGCTTGTTCTGCATTTATATCAGCAAGATTCCTTTTGCTGATAAATACAGTGCTCTCAGTACATTCAGCAATTTGAGGTTGTCATTGAAAGGTTATTTGAACTCTTTGATGGCTTAATATCAGAGGCCTGATGCTGTTGATTGGTTACAAATTTTATACAGGTTGAACACACTCTTCTGTTTTTAAGTTTCAACTACTTGACAAAATGCTTCTTAATTTTGACCCTTTTTTAAGCTGCTCAACTTCTCCTTGCAAATAATCCACGTCTGCTCTATCACTCTTTATATTATATATATAAACTACTTTCTTGATGTAAATATATAATTGCAGTATTTTTGATTCTTAGTACTTATTAGTAAAAGCTGGAGTTCTGATGATTGCTTTCAATGTAATTCTTAAGATCTTATTAGTGACTCAACTTCAACACTTTGTCACCTTCCCGCAAACTCCACAATAAAATAAAATAAAATAGTAATAATAATAAAAACAAAAACCGCACCACACACCTTTTAGAAAAGAAAAAGGAACACCTAAAACCTGTCACGTGTCAATACGGAGATGGTGCTTGAGGAACACTGGCTACAGTGATGCACCATATTGCACACAGATAAATGCTGTCACATGGGATATTCCAACTTATTTCAATAACCTATTGAGAATTAAACTTGGTTGATTCCGATTTCAGGTTGATACACTTACATTTTTGAGGAAATCTGATCACTGGAAGAGGTCTTCGGGACGAGACCATGTAATTCCTATGCATCATCCAAATGCTTTCAGATTTCTTCGGGAAGAGGTGAATGCATCTATTCTCGTTGTTGCAGATTTTGGCCGCTATTCGAGAATCATGTCAAATCTGAGTAAAGATGTTGTGGCCCCATATGTGCATGTTGTGGATTCATTCATGGACGATAATCCTCCAGATCCATATGAGTCACGTACAACCCTTCTTTTCTTCCGAGGAAGGACACTAAGGAAAGATGTATGTTTGTTTGAGAGTTGAACAATATCACTTTATAATTCGTCTCTTTGGACCTAGAAGTAATTCTGCCAGTAATGTTGCAGGGGGGAAAAGTTCGTGCTAAATTGATTCCTATATTAAAGGGTGTCAAGGATGTCTCCTACGAAAATAGCTTTGTGACAGAAGAAGGCATAAATATAGTAAGATCTTCATTTATGTAGATGGCGTACAATAGTTGAAAGGGGAGTTCTTTTTCCACATGGTCAACTTTCACATGAAGGTGGGAACCATTTTATCCTCATGCGGGAGGGGGTTATGTGAAAAAATAAAAAACACGTGTGGAAAATATCGTTTTCATGTTAGCAGCTATGTCTTTTTGCAAGTACTTTGGATTATATTCTGTCTCTCACTTCCTTTATTTGTTATAACCAGTCCACGCACGGGATGAGATCATCAAAGTTCTGCCTACATCCTGCAGGAGACACCCCTTCATCCTGCCGCCTGTTTGATGCAATTGTGAGCCACTGTGTTCCTGTAATTGTGAGTGACAATATTGAGCTACCCTACGAGGATGAATTGGACTACACTGAGTTCTCTGTTGTGTTCTCTGTCAAAGAGGCATTGACACAAGATTACATGGTTAATCAGCTCCGCCAAATTCCGAAAGAGAGATGGCTTAAAATGTGGAGGCGGCTAAAAGAAATCTCCCATTACTATGAATTCCAGTATCCTCCAAAGAAGGAAGATGCTGTCAATATGCTGTGGAGACAGGTAAAGCACAAGATTCCCGCTGCAAAACTCGCTGTACATAGAAGCCGGAGGTTGAAAGTGCCCGACTGGTGGCGCGGAAGAAGGTAGTGTCTGGAATTCTACTTTTACAGTTTTGTACATTCATAATCATTTATAGCTTCAACCCTTGAAGGGATAGATCGTAAGAGGTGGTTTACTCCCACCGAGATAGAAAGAGTGATGAGATTGATACTCTTTTATTTATTCCTCAAGTCTAGGAGAGTGGAGTCGGGTATTTTCTCCCTCTTAATTTTGTTAACTGTTCATCCTATTATCACTTGAATATGTACTACTAATTACCAACTTAGAACAGTGTTATGATAGTATTATTAAAAAAGAAAATCGCAGTGGTGAGTGGGGTGATAATATAGTACTCTTTTGTGTTTTTGGCCTTTTCAATTAATATTTAAAGGAAAAGTACTTATTGGACAAATTATTGAATGATGCATGATCCATGATTAACATTGATTTCTACGAGGAGGATGAATCATACAAATCAATTAAATGAAATCAACATGGCTGGCTTTGTTAAATGTGTAGTTGAATCCGGATTCACTTCAATATTGTACAATCATGCCCCTTCTCTTCTTATAGTTGAACTCCTCCATCATAACCACCTCGGCAGTTATTTAGTAGTAAGTACTACAATACAATAATACATAAATAGAATAGGATAGGATAGCTGTTTGCATAAATAAGAAATATTGAGAAAGGTGAACACGTACGTACGTACATTCAGAAGCTTCTGTAAAGAAGTCGACTGCTCAATTCTATACAATTAGAAAGTTAAACAAGGTGGAAGGTTATGTTCAAAATGAGATGGTGTCAGTCAATCATGTGATATTGATGCCAGACAATAATAATTTGAGCATAAAGCCTCAAAGCTAGTAACATAAACAAAGGATCTCGGGGAATGCAATGAATAAGCTTTTTGACCTTGTTAATATTAATATTTAATCCATTTCTGAAAGTACATCGTCCTAGCTACTTAATAAGATCAAAAAAATAATGGGACAATGTGTCTGTCATATGTGGGGCCATGATCTGAAAATGAGAAAATAATTGGCAGCCCTGATGAGTGATGACAAAGGTGAAATATTAACATCCCAAGTCATGGACATTTCTTTTGGGCATATACATTGCTTAGGTATCAAGTTCCTGCTAAAGTTTTAGAAAAGCTTATTATACAGGACATAAGAATAATGCAATGCAATATAAGCATTTAATTGGAAACATTATCTCCACTAATGGATAATTTGCACCAGTATTTTTTCTCAAATGCAGAATAACAGAAGAAATATGGAAACTATTTGATCAAAAGAAATGGGAATCCTTGAAGCCAAAGCTTCACTGTCACCAACCTGTGCAGCCTTATCTTTGAAGCAAAAATTCACAACCAAAGCTCCCACCCCCTGCTATTATTTTTCTTCCCTCTATTTAAAATATATTTAATATATAAAATATATTTAATTGCTTACAAAGGAAACCATCTCTCTAGGAACCATAGTTTTCTTTTCTGCACTAATTTCTGAAGGTAACAACATCATATTGGATCTTTTGAAATACCAATGGGAACACGAAGTTCTGCACTGCTAGAGACATCATGTGGATATTTGCTCCAAGAATTACAGGCAAGTTATGAATTAATAATCATCTAGTGCTGGATAGATAATTGCCTTAGATTTCAAAAAAATAAATGTATATTTTACTACTTTTACAGTTGATATGGGATGAAGTTGGAGAAGATCAGTTTGAAAGGGAAAAGATTCTACTGGACCTAGAACAGGAGTGCCTAGAAGTCTACAGAAGGAAAGTGGACAGTGCAAATATTTCAAGGGCACGGCTACATCAGGAATTGGCAGAATCTGAGGCTGAATTTACCCATCTCCTATTGTCACTTGGTGAACGGTCTCTCCCCGGACGGGTAACTTTTCCTTATTAGCCATTCTTTTTCCAGTTCATAATTCAATGTAAAAGCAACAAGTTCATAGCAACCACCCACCGAAAAATACATTTAAAAAAAAAGACAAAAAAGAAGCCACAGGGCGTAGAGGAATGAGTCTAAAAATCAGTATTATTCATTAGGTTATACCAACAATTTGAAACATGCATGTGAAATAGTATGCTAGTACACAGAAAAAGAGTTGACAAGAATACCTGTCTGCAAAATGACTTGTACAATATTAGCAAATTCTCTCACTCAATAACTTTTGTCCATGACAGCCAGAGAAAATGGCAGGTGCTTTGAAGGAGCAACTAGATTCAATTACTCCAGCTCTGCGGGAGATGCAACTGAGAAAGGAAGAGAGGGTGAAGCAGTTCCGAGCTGTGCAAGGACAAATTCAGAAAATTTCTGCAGAAATAGCAGGTCAATCAGAATATTATAATGCATCTTCAAATGTTTTAGCAAATGAGAAAGATCTTTCACTGAAGAAACTCGAAGAATACCAAATTGAATTACAAAGACTTCACAAGGAGAAGGTAAGACACATGATCCACAATTAATATTCAGAGGGATTCGACTTGAATGTGCAACAATAATATAATTATGATTTAATTGCTTGCTTTCTTTGCTCCTCTTTTGTTGACATGAAAGAATGACAGACTACAAAGAGTAAAAATGTATATAAGCACAATTCAGAATTTCTCAGCCACATTAGGCATGGATTCCTCCTTAACCATCACAAAGGTTCACCCTAGTCTGAACGAGTTATCCGGACTGTCAAAGAATATAAGTGACAGTATTTTAGCTAAACTCAACAGCACCGTAGAGTCTCTTGAAGCAGAAAAGCAAACTCGGCTCGAAAAGGTAACTGTTACTTTTGCTTTCATTGTCATAATGACAGGATCTGACATCCAGGCAGGCAACAAAATCTACATAGTTAATGTCTTGCTGTTGAGTGGTCATGGACTGCAAACCAGACAATCATTCTGCATTTTCACTTTCAAATTATTAAGCAAAATAGCTGCTGCTTATAAAATAAACTAAATGAAAGTATTTGCTTCTAACAAAATTTTAAACAGACAACATATCGGAAGCAAAGAAATGACTGAATATGACTCTCATTTCACGAGCTGTTGTAATCTTGCAGCTTCATCATCTTGGTAAAGCATTGACAAATTTGTGGAATCTTATGGACACACCTTATAGAGATCGCAAATTATTTTCCCATGTCACCAGTTTACTTTCAACATCATCAGCTGAAATATCGACCCCCGGAAGCCTCACCCCAGATTTAATCCAGCAAGTCAGTATACATAAACTCGGAGGTTCTCAGATCAACAGTACCACAACTAACATTTTATGTGTTTCAAATGTTTAAGGCTGAGGCTGAAGTCAAGAGACTGGATCAGCTAAAAGCAAGCAAGATGAAAGAGCTTTTCTTGAAAAAACAAATCGAGCTGGAGGATATATGCAATCGATCGCACATGGAGATTCCTTCACGATCGGAGATGGACAACATAATGATTCTGATCAACTCTGGTTTAACTGACTGAACAATCTTTGTTTTTCATTAATGTTAATTTAACTTTTTCAGATAGACTAGTTCACAAACTGACTAGAAGTTTAAAACATGCACAAGGGGAGATTGATCATGCTGATCTCCTCACGAGCATGGATGAACAGATACTGAGAGCAGAAGACGAAGCTTTTAGTAGGAAGGTTATAATGGAAAAGGTCGAAAAATGGATTCTAGCACGTGATGAAGAGAGATGGCTGGAAGAATACATGAGGGTCAGCTTCTTCTATTGTTGAATACATGATTATTTGGCCCCATAGGTTTCATCTGTCATGTTTTCTATTCCGTGGATGTTTTTCAGGATGAAAATCGGTATTCAGTTAGCAGGGGTGCTCACAAGAATCTGAAAAGAGCAGAACGTGCCCGCATAATGGTTAACAAAATACCAGGTAAGGTAGAAAAACCATAAGGAATACGCAATACCTCATAAAGCAATTTGCTAAATTGAAGAAGTTGATTATTAGGAGATACAAGTGAGAATATGCAGAAAAAACATGTCTTCAGCAAATTCAGTTAGTGATTGTTGGCATGAAATGAAAATGCATGTCCTAATTAGAGAGAATCATAAGCATAACATAGAATTCTAGGAGCTTGCTTAGGTCTTGGTCATTGTGACACTCAAGTTTGGGGCCAACCCAGGAAAATAAAGTTGTACGGAAGGACCAAATTACTAACCTAAAGTATTAAACATATTTTCACATGCAATCATCTTTATGCAGCTTTGGTGGATTCACTGATAGCCAAGACTAAAAGCTGGGAAGAAGAAAGAAAAAAAGTTTTCCTATATGATGAGGTAAAACTATTATCTGAGTAATTTCAAAAAACAAACTAAGATGATAATTTTTGTGAACTCTCTTTTGAAATTTTATTAGCACGCTATATAAGAGAATTCATTTTGTTGACATAGCATGTCTACTTTTTTTCTTCTTTCGATGATTTCTAATCTTTACAATGCATTTGATTGGCAAAATGGAAAATAGGAATGTGTCAGATTGCTGATTATAGAACCTTTTTCTTTGTTAGCTTCACCGGATTCATATACTTCTTTCAATCTAAATAATAGAGTTGGATTTACTTTTTGGAGCTCTTTTTGTTTCCCTTTAGAAACAGAAATAAAACATTTTTGATAAACCCTCTTTTTGTTTCATTTGAGCGAGAGAACATTTCAATATAACATCTACATTAGTTTAATTATTACAGATTTAATCAGCATGGAATGCTTAATACTGATCTATTTATTTATAACTATGTGGTCTTTTCAGTTTTCAATATGCCATGTAGAGAGCATCATCTCCATATAATTAAAACTTCTTTCTATCAGTTTTGAGTTGAAGTGTCAACAAAGTAAGTAGATTTACCAGTTTGCAAATAAAAATATTGATTGGAATTAATTTATTGCATTACATAACGAAGAGAAACTAAAAACTCATTGCATAAGTTGAGAATAAAGTCACATTCGGTCAGAATCTAAGCAGAGTCTTACTAGGAAAAATTATAATTTAAAATATTGACCAGCATCACAACAGTTACTAAAGATGTTAACTGTTCCTGTAAATCTATACTAGTTCCATTAAACTATTTATTTTGCTATGATGACCCAAACTACTTCTTACATTGGAAATGAATGCAAAGCCGTTATAGTGTGCAAATCACTCTACGATTATATTCAACTATGTATTTTGCTTTGAAAAGAATAAGTTAATAGAAACTGAAAACTACTCTTACCTAGATTCCTCTATTGGCAATGCTGGAAGAGTACAATTTGTTGAGGCAAGAAAAGGAGGAGGAGAAGCAAAGGCAACGGGTTAGTATCATCTCAATAAAGTTCAATCATATATTTGAGAAATACTTGTTAAAAAACTATTTACTGGAAAAATGAAAACTATGAACTATTTTTAATGCTTTTTGATGATTGGCATATGCATTTAACAAAAAGGAATAACAAACGAAAAAAGAAATAAAAATTGACAATTGGCTTAATTTACCTGCTTCTCTCTCCTAGGAAAAGAAAAAGGTTCAGAGTCTGGCAATTGAACAAGAAAATTTGCTTGAGCCCAGGCCAAGCACCAGCAGTCGGCGCCTTTCAGACAGAAGCATAAATGGAGGTTTCAGCAACGCAGCGCCTCTAAACAGAAGACTTTCTTTGGGTATACAGCAGCTAGGATTCAATAGCATCAATTCACCAACTCAAGGCATTTCCTCCATGAAGGATGGAAGGAAAGCACATGGATTTCATAGATTTGCTAAAAGTAACACTGCTTGTCATTCCAGGGAAGAAACAGCTTCAGTGGTCTCAACAATTTCTGGACCGTTATCACCTTGAAGTTTGAGCCAAATGTATGGAGCTTCACACATTAAGAGAATTCGTATAGTATCAGTCTAGAGGACGTTACTTGACTGAGGAACAGAGTAAGTATGCCAAAGAATAAATCAGAGTGTTAAAAATACTTGTTCGAAGATTTCTTGAATCGCTAGGCACAGCTAGGTCTAATGAACTAGCATGTGAATAAAGACAAACTCTATAAACAACTTTTTGTTCCGGAAATGTAGAGTTAGGTATCACATATACCAATTACTTTGAGGTCTGAAAGTGTAATAAAAATCTTTCTGGTTTACTCAATATTATGTGTGTGTTATTGAGATTACAAGGCTGCATATGTTGTTCAACTATATACTACAAAACCAAATCAACCAATAGCATAGACCAAATCAACCATTGGAATAAGCCAATACGAAAAAATATATATATACAATTTCACCATTGCAAAGTAGCTCCACATTATTTACAGAAATTGATCAACTAGTAAATCCTCAAAAATTAAATTGTATAAACACTCTAAAGAAGCTTGTATCATCATGTCAAGTTGTCAACTATTCAACCTGTATTGAATATGCCAGTTGTCACATTCATTCTGAAGCTATAGCAAGTATTAACAAATCAAAACAATGGGGAATAAAAGAAAACAAACAGTGATTGGAACAAGGACATCATACTAATATATATTCAATATAAGTTGAATAGTTTTTCTAAAAATTACAATCACACCGTCAACCGACTTAGTTTAACCGAAATCTCAAAACCTAAGAATCCTTCTGAAAGAAATGATCAATCCGACGAGTGCCAGCTGGCAACGGCTTGTCACGCGAGCTGGAACGAGTCCGCTCAGTTACGGAGCGATCGGGTGGCTGGGAAGGCATCGGAAGCGAGTCAAGGAGGAAATCGTTCGTCGGCTGGTGCCTCTTAACGGCAATCCTCAAGTGCTCGAGCTTCACAGTCTTTCGCTTCTTCTCAATGGCTACACTAGCAGATTTTTCGGCTAGAGATTGGATGAAAAGATCGAGCGAGCAGGAGACGAGAAATAGAGCTTCTGAGTTGATTTTGTTAATTTCGTTGTCGAGTTTCATGATTCTCTTGACTCGGCCAGATGGGAATGTGGGTTGGATGATCTCAGTGTTGTTTTCTGCTTCCTCTGACATTGCTGAAGATTCAAGAGTGAGGAGACTGACTATTGCAAAACTATGAAGTAGAATAGAAACGGGCTTTTAGGGTTTTGAATTGGCGGGAAATTAAGATTTGGGAGGGTTTTTTGGTGGGAATTTGTTGGTACCAAAAACTTAGAAATAACTGAGTAGTGAGTACTCCCTCCGGCTCCCCTCTCCAAAAATTTGGGATGTCAATAATTTCCCAAAAAGTTGTCGGAAAAAAAATACTCCACACTAGTAGTAGTTACTAAAAAGAGTAACAAATATATACAAAAATACTACTACTACACTAGTAGTTATTTTAGTGTGTTTATTAATGATGATTTTTATAATAAAATATTAAATTAATGTATTTTTAAATATTCTTTTCAATAATATTTACAATTTTATTTTTATTTATAATCAAACACATTAACCTTATTTTAACTTATACGTTATACTAATATCAAATATTAGTATTCAGCATACACCGCAAATGTAGAATGAATGAGAAAAAATTACAGAGATAACAAAGAATAATAAAAGAGTGGGAAGGGGAAAAAAAATAAAAGTTTTTGATTTGTGGTTAAAAAGAAAAAGTGAAAAAACTTCACTTTTTTGTTTATACAAACTTTCCTCTGGCTTTGTAATATAGAAGTTATAATTTAAAATAACTCAATATTGAGGAATGGTTCAACCGGTTATATTTTAGTAAAATTTTATTAATTATTAATAATATATATTTATGACATCATTAATTCAGTAACTGTTCGTACACCGGTTAACCCGACCCAGAATATTTTCGGTTGCTTGTGACAAGTGAATACGTACGCTTCGAAGCTACTCCCTCAATTCTTTAATATAAGTCGTTTTAAGATTGTGCATAAGTATTAAGGTAATAATTATATAGCATTAACTATAATATCAATTGTTTATATTGTGCTTGTATTGGAATAAGAGATTGTTATTTATTGGATAAAAAATAGTGAGAGAACCAAATTTATATTTAATACTTGGGGTAATATTAAGAACTAAACAATTAATACTTATTTGAAATTCTGAAACGATTTATATTAAAGAACAAAAATATTTTACTAAAATCACTTATAAAACCACTTATATTAAGTAACGAGGGAGCACTATTTAATACTAAACGAAATAGTCTAATTTCTGCCCCTTCTCAGTTCTCAGTTCTCACTATCTTCATCTTCTTCTTCTCTTCTCTTCTCAAAACCCTACAAAATCCAATTTTACTAATTTCTGTCGGAAATGGAACCTACTCAAGAAGACCTTGAACGACTCATGCTATTCGAGCACGCTCGTATTACTGCTGAAGCTAACTACGCTAAGAACCCTAACGACGCTGATGTTAGTACCCTTTATCTCCTCTAAATTACTCTCACCTATGTATATATTCACATCATATGTATATATATATACATCACTTTAATTGGGGTTTCTTTATCCTTTCCGGTTATTGCCTTGATCAGACCTATATGCATCTAATGCTTGTTTGTAGTCCATATATATTGTATCTCTGGTATGTTAGTATCTGTATATCTTTGCCTATTTGCAGTATATATATCCACCAGCTATGGTTAATTTTTATTTTTATTTTTTTATATGCGTGATATTGAAGGCTTGTTTGCTTTAACATTGGACATTCGTATTCATATTTAATTTTTATTTTTATTTTTATTTTATATGCGTGATATTGAAGGCTTGTTTGCTTTAACCTTGGACATTCGTATTCATATTTAATTTTTACCTTCTTGCCGCTATTTTTTGTTTTTTGGCATTAGAGTGTGAGAAATGTATATGTAAACTAATGCAGAATCTGACTAAATGGGGAGGAGCATTGCTTGAACTATCTCAATTTGGAGGTATCAATGAATCGAAGAAGATGATTGGAGGTATTTGTATTTGTTTGTGTTGTATGAATTTAGAAGCAGTTAATTATTTGGCAAATTATTAAGGGGTTTATTCTTTCTTGGGTGAATACCTGGTGGGTTGTGAACCAATCATGTAGATGCTGTTTCGAAGCTGGAAGAGGCATTAGTTATCAATCCCAAGCAAGCATGAGGCTTTGTGGTGTTTAGGGAATGCTTACACTTCTCACGCTTTTCTGACTCCTGACATCAATGTCGCACAGATTGATTTTGAGAAGGCATCTGATTCTTTCCAAAGAGCTGTTGATGAGGTAAGTTTTTTCTTAGCTTCTAAATATATTAGGCTTACTGCTTTGATATGCACAAGAATCTAACATGGTTTAAACTATGCTCCCTTAGAATCCAGGAAATGACCTCTATTTGAAGTCGTTGGAAGCCGCTTCCAAGGTATTTCATATTTTTATTTCATTTTGTTGGCCTATGTATATGCATATTATATTTACTGCCTAGTTGGTGAATTACATGCCCATCCTTAAGTTTAACAATCTTAATTCAGGTTAAATGTTCTTGGTGAGCAATATATTTTTATTTTTTTGAAAAACTAGTTCCAAAAGAACTAGAAAATATATTCAACCATAAATATCCTTTACAATCAAAGGCATTTGTACTGGTGAGCATTTGTTGGCAGAAATTATTACTCCTTTTCATTGATGTCATGAAAAGCAATTACGAACCAAATTCTTCCTATATTTTAATCGACAAAAGTTGGTCAAGGTTACTAGATCAAAACTATTGTTTGCTACTCTGATACTCCTCCCATCCACGAAAAGCTGGCACAGTGACAATTTTCACACAATTTAAGAAAACAAGTTTATAGAAAAGAGTATAATTTATTACATTATGTCCTTCAGTTTAAATTTCAAAAAATTGGGTATCACTTAAATGGTAAGGGGTTTGATATGTGATATGATGTATAGTAGGGGCCCAATTTGAGGCTAATAATGTCATTACATTACAAAGGTATGTGCTTGGTGCCATTCTGTTGGAGGCAAAATTTCTTAGTACCTGTGCCATCTTTTTGGAGACAGTGGGAATACGACTTTTGGATACTAAATTTATTTGTTACAATTGCTAAAGTTCTTGTTATGTCACTCTTAGGCACCAGAGTTGCACACGGAGCTCCACAAGCACGGGTTTGCTCAGCAGGCTATGGTTGGAGGACCTTCTGCTACTTCAAATGCGAAGGTTTGACATTTGCAATGTTTCTTTACTGCCTGTAACCCTAATATAATAGTTACAGCTTTAAGGACTATCCTGCTTTGCTTATTTAGTTTTACTGTAAAGGACTAAGGGGCTGTTTGGTTACTTTTGAATGAATCTGACCGAATAAGTCATTCAGACCGTTTGTTTAATAAATTTTAAACTCTGAATGCGTCTAAATGTGTCTAAACGATTTATCCAAAAATTTGTGGTTGAATGAGTAATAAACAGTGTTGAATGATATTTTTACCTGCATACTCTCATAGACAATTAAAATTTACATTCAATATTCTTCTATTTATCTTGTTTACTATTGTAAAAAAAAATTGTTCCATACAAATTTGTTTTTGTTTTTTTTTTTAACAAATTGGATCACCAATTTAGTGAATGTTGTTATAGGCTTTTGTTTTAATTTTATGTAAATATAGAATGCTATTAATATTTTTTGGTGTTTTATTTCTAAAATTATACGTTTAATAGTATACTTCATCAAAGATTGTTCAAAAATTTATATTTAATTTTTCTTAGATAACATTGTTTATTTATAATTACATAATAAATTTATTCGTAAAAACCCATAAGGTTATAATAGGATAATACACGTATTTAGATATTTTAGACATACAATTATTAAATACATCACTTCATTTTGTATTCATATCTTCTACTCTATTCAACTCATTCATATTTTCTTATACATTCAGAACTTTTCTTTCAATTTTATCAAACAACCCCTAAGTAGCACAAGTTTGGTTTCCATGTTTGGAGTTGGTTTGCTGAAAAGGGATGGCAGTTCTTTCTTTGTGGGGGTATACTAGCATCTTTTTAGGATTGCATCCTGCATAGCTTATTTTGTTCTAGTTTAAATGACTTGCTACTTCATGTTTGTGTTTGTTGGGAACAGATAGCTATAGATACCTGTATTTGACTCCTGAGGCATTCTCTTGTTTCAATTTGCAAATAGGGCAATAATTTGTAAAATTTTCCTTGTTGCAAGTTTCACTTAAGCATACGTGTCCGAGTTTTGGGAGTTTCTATCATAGTTTTTTTACGAAGTTATAGAATCATTTTTCGCCAACCATACCTAATAGAATTTTTTTTAGCTCGGATTTTGTTTTAAGCAAACCATTAATTGTCAGATGAAGATTCCCTGAAGTTCTTATTTTTGTTTCAGAGCTCCAAGAAGGCGGCAACCAGTGATCTAAAGTATGATATATTTGGGTGGATAATCCTTGCTGTTGGACTTGTGGTATGGGTTGGAATGGCTAAATCTAATGTTCCTCCACCCACTCCAAGATAAGCTTAAAAATCCCCCCTCCCCTTATTTTCTGAAAGTTATGGGTAGAAGTCACATTTGCTTTTGGGTTCGTCAGCAGCTATAGCAGCTGAGACATTTAGTAAATGAGCGGTACTACACTCCCATTTGTTGATTTTAATTGGTATCATTATTTTGCTGCTAGATTAGACTGTAAGATAATTATGAAGTAATATATATTCCTCAGCAAGACCTGTTTTTTTTTGCCGTATGCTTCTTTATTTTCACATGTTGGTTTTGTTAGAAAGCATTTTATGATCCTCCCTTTTCTGATACCCCTAGTTCAATATAGGAAGTATCTATAGTCTGATTGTTAGTATGTGAGGAGTTGTGTGAGGAGTTGAACATTCTGAAATTAAAGGAAGACAGGTTTTATGGATTGTTCTGTTAATTATTGGAGTCTGAAATGTCTATCAAGTTTTTGTTACATTTTATACCAATGTGTATAATATAATACCCCATTATTCATCGGAAAATTTTTGGAAAATGTACGTCAAGTTGAGCCTCTCTAAAAGCTAAAGCAGGCACAGTAGGTCTTGTTGCCTTTGAAACTTGTTAATTATAGGACCTGCGTACTCTTGATCCTGTAGTCAAAGACAGTACAATGGGAGCATTTTGCTAATACCATAATTTATTAGGGACACAGAAGATGGTTGGTATCTGACATTCTTCTAGGCGCCGATGCATGCATGATAAGTAGTGTTTGTTTTGTTTGATTCTTTCGGTACTTAAAATCCCGTCTAAAGATGGTGATGGTACCTGAATTATGAATCCGATCTCAATAGAGATGCTGATGGTAGGTAAACTGGTTGTTTACTTGAGACTATTTTTCAACGTCTACTTACAAAATATAGATAATTTGGGTCACCAAAGATTAAACTTGGCCCTAGTTTTGCCATTTTTGCCAATTCAAATTGGATAGACGAGGGGCTAAACCATTTGTATGCCCACCAAAAAGGACTATCAATTTTTTAAAGACTGCAGTCGTACAGTACAGGTACACCTGGCTGGACTTCCGGGTTTAAAGATTCTCTCACGAGGTTCAAATTCAAATATTTTTGTTTTGCAATGCACCCCCTTTTGTTTCTCTGAAATGCAGACAATTACCTTTAAAACACATTGAAGCTCTAAAGTGAATATCAATCATTTCTTGTCAATAATATTTATATATTTCCGCGAGCTCCCTCTTACCTGAATAGTAATTAGGTCACGCACTTATGTAAGAGAAAACTTGTAGAAATAACAATTACTTAACGAGTCAAGTATTGTTATAAATTTATGTCGACTTATAATTGCAAAACTTATGAATACGTGAGATTGATAAGATTTATAGATGGACCTCACTTATTACACATCTATATAAAAAAATTACCTCTGATACTTATTTACGTAACTAACAATCAAATAATTGACATAAACGTTCGCAATATATATCATTTTTCTTCCCTATTTAGTTTTATAATAAGTAACATTTTGTTAGACAAATCATGTGTGTAAAGATAGAGTAAAAAAGACTTGATATTTGGATTAATGGAGTGTTTTCTCATATTAGTAAGAGACATGTTTGAGAATGAAAAAATCGAGACTAGTTAGCATGAAGTGAACTTCATAGTCAATTCATTTCAGTGTTGACACGCATGTGGAGATATCATCCTCCTACCTATGTTGTATTGGGCATGAAATGAACTTATCATAAAATTCATTTTATGTTAACTGAATTCGAAAAAACATGTAGACCTTTGATAGTTGTATACTTTGACCATCTTAACATGGGGATTTTATTTGATGTTTTTATTTTTGACAATATTTTTCAATGTTTGTCAAAACCACCTTAACATTGAGTTTTCAAAAATGAATTTGATTCTTGAAGTTTAATTGTATATTTATTTATATTATGAACCAAATTCATTAGTTAGTTATAAATTAAAGACTCGAGGGTTTTTAAAATCAATGAAAACCTCGTAAATGATTTTGAGCATGGTTGTTAAAATTTCGATCCAGATTGTAGGATCGCGTATGATTGTGATTATATTTAAGGAAAATAATTCGAATTGGAGTAGGATCGCAAGTATGCATAAAATCGCATAGAATGTAAGATCGGTGTGAGATGGTACGATCCTATCAAAGTGAACTAGGGTATATATTTTGACTTGTACAAGTGACTCAACTAAATCAAAAACTTTTAAACTCCTAATTTACATAGCTTTAAAGCCCAAATACAAGCCTAAACTTTTAATTTAATATGTATAAACTATGGAATTCAATATGTATAAACTATGGATGAGATGCATTTGATATTTGAATATTGCTATTAGGTACTTCGAATTCTTTCATTAGTTCAATAAGTTTATACTACATAATTAGTGTTCAAGTTGATTGGTTGATACTTGTCACTTAATATATGTAAAATAAGTAATTGATTTTTATAAGTATTAAAGTTAAATGACCATACATGTTTGTAAATATAATAAAATTTTATTTTGTACGAAAGTCATCGCTGAATTCTACTAAAAATATAGTAAGTAATGTGAAAATTTACACTTTTTATTTTTTCTAAAATTTAAATATAAGATGATACAAATATAAAATATCATCATGGTAAGTGATACGTATTAGAACTACAATTTTATATTAAATAATTTATATATTTTTTTAGTAAAATCTTCCAATTTTGTTCCCCTAAAATGATGTTGCATAGGATCCCTATTTTAACAACTTTGATTTTAAGGTGGTGTTTGATAAAATTGAGTGTTAAGACCTGAACAGTTTAGACGTCTGAATAATATAGAACATCCGAATGTAATTGTATGCTCGAATGAAAAATCTTTGTTTGATAATTAATTTTTCCAAAATATCTAAATAACAGTATTTTACCATTTTAACCTTCTGAACAGTTTAAACAAAACCTGTTTGATAATCAGAAGGTCTGAATAGTATTTTAAATACATATTTATAATATTTTGACCACAATATGATAAAATAAAAATGAAAACGTACAAATTAAATTAACTTCAAACATAGTATCATATCCCAAAAATATCAACATATCATAATAATAATTCAATCAACAATTTTTCAAATCCTTTAGACATTTCATCAGACATATTTTAATATCAATTCCACTTTGTATCAAACCTTCAACTGAACAATTTCTGTAAATTTCATTAAACGAAATGGCACATGTTTGAAATTAGTGTTCATGATCTATACTTTAAATAACAAGAGTCAACAAATTATTTCACAAGTAAAACATCCTAATAAAAAAATTAACAAGAGAAGCTGCTCATAGAGGATTATTACAATGACAGTGCAATCATAAAAAATCAAAATCCTGGTCCTTGCATCTCTTAAATTTGTAGCCAATGAAGTAAAATAATGGCAAAGACCAGGAAAAAGCATATACATTTATTTAAAATGAGTTCGAATGCAGCTGCAGTGCTCGGTGGTGACGATGACGATGTTGCTGCAATATCCTGCCACATTATAGTAAGCACAATGTAAGTGCTAACACAAAATAAATAATCAATACCAAAATATAAATAAGACTTGGAGCAAATAAACATAACGTTGGTACTCTTGATAGCATCTTTAATACTTATGTAGAGTATAACACATTCCACGTGTTTTGATCACCGTGGTTATTTTCCTTGTAAACATCCTAATTCAATCTCAAGAAAATGTTAGTGCCTCAATTTCACTGTGGTGTGTTGGAAGACTATCCTCTGCGAGTTTCATCATCTGGGCATGGCCTGCAATCATAGCATTCCATGTAACTAAGCTGATTGTCTCCATTCCATCAAACAACTTCTTCGCATCATTAATCCATCCACATTTCAGGTACATATACATAATAGAATTTATTACAAGTAAATTAGTTTCATACCCAAGTTTGATGCTCAATGAGTGAACCTGTACTATGCAGGAGGTTGTTCTGTACCATAAGAAGATGATACAAGTAGGTAGAAGTAATTCCACAAACCTTCCTATAAGAAACTGAATTATGGATGACAATACAGAAAAAGAAGAATTACACATAAAAGAATGCACAACATTAAAAAGTCAAACTGCTAAAAGCCTAAAACTACGTAAATAACAACTCTAAGATATCATTTGAAACAATCACGATGATCAGAAGAAAATAACATCACAACACGGTGGCACAACTCATGTATTCTCACCAGACACTACTTTGATATATTTAATTATTCCCCAAACCAAGCATACAATAGCAGTTGACAGCATAAATTTCAAGCAAAAAATGAAATATCATTTCCCATAATAGATTTTTTATTTATTTTTTGACAAGTCCCATGATAGATTTCCTACCAGCAACGAAACAATAAGGAAACATCATAATACATATATAAAGGTTAGCTAATTTTAAACTTTGTTTAATTCTCACTTTTTAAGCATTAAACCTCTTTAAGGTATTTTATCAAATATCATACATGCAGGGCTTAATTTCCAGAATTTCATAGACAATAAGGTATGGGTTTAACCAAAAATTTCATCCTTTATTACTCCTAATAACCTGTATAACACTTCATCTATACCAATCCACAACCAATTATAACAATTATATTAACATTTACATATATTTTCACTTAATTTCGCATAATGGAAATATATGGGTTACCTTTTGATTGATGTAATAATGAATCCTTATTTCAATTTTGTAATTGATACTCCCTCTTTAAAACTGCACCTTGTTCCACTCTTCTCAAATTTTCAGTTGATGGGTTCAATTTTAGAGGAATTTGGTAGTTCAGTAGAATTTGGGAGTTTGGTAATTGAGAGAGAAAAGAAGAAATGGAACGAAAATGAAGAGGAAGGCCGAGGATGGTTCTTGATTACAAGCTCTCTAACTCTGTCTCTCATCCTGACTTTAGAATCCAGAACTTAGATATAGACCAACTTATGTTGATTGCTCATTACCCAAAAAATGAACAATAGATGAAAACGGGAGAGAAGATTTACCGGCGAAAGAAGAAGATCGAGCAGCAACAAAGGAGAAGATCAGTAGCGAAGGAGAAGAACAACAACGCAAGAAGAGCAACAACTTGTAATATTGAAGAAAGGTTATTTTTGTCCTAAAAAATTATTTTTTCGCTCAGACATATCTCTAGATGGTACAGATTTATTTTTATGTCTAACTAATTAAAATCCATTAAGAGGCCAAAAAAAATTTGTCAAACAAGATTTATTTCTGACCGAATCAAAGACAAATCCATTCAAAGCCATTAAAAAATAATCAAACACTGCCTAAGCCGATATTCATAGTCCCTCCTTCCTCGAAAAAGCCGATATTAATTTTTTTGAAGTCAAAAGTTGTGGAAAATATCCTTATTGCCCAATACACAAAATTATAACTAGACAAGGACTTCTATGGCAATTTCAGGCAGCGGAAGACCCTCCCTTGAAATTACTAGTACGAAACCATTTAGATTTTTATTTATTTTTTTAAAAAAAAACAAGTAAAAACTCCCAAGTTGTACATAAAAACATATACTCGCCCCGTGCTAACCCAGTTTTTAAAATACAATCGACCATTGCGATATGGCCTTACGGCCTACGGGCTTAAAATATCAGCGAGTACTCTAACAAATCAAAACGCGCGACTACAGAAATATGTTAAATAATCCCAGCAAGACAGACCCGTTAATCTAGGAAATCGCTTAAATATTATGCCCAAAAGAATCACACGGACCCTTTTACTCCAGGAAAAAAAAAAAAAAAAGTCCTATAATTTTTGATTCCTCCCTCATTTTTTCCCTCTCCTTTTCTCTTTTCTAATCTTTGGAGGGAAAATCTCCAAACTCCAAATTTTGTATCTGTATTGCTCTTGTTTGTAAAACCCTGAACTTTTAGTCTGATGGGAGTTCAGTCCTCCCAGACTGAATTATTTTCCGTGATAGACTGACCTACTTTCTCGTATTACGCACTTACTTGAACCACTAGGTCTAGCTGTTGTGTAATTATCAAATCTGGTATGAAGTTTATTGCTTTATTTTCAGCTTAAATTTGTTGTCTTTTATCTATTTGTAACAAGTATTTTTTGCAATATCTTCTGTTGAGCCGTGCTTTTAGGGTTTTTATTTTCCTCAAATTTGAAATTGTTATGCAAAACTTTAGCAATCTTAATTATTTAGTTTCTTGAACTTGATTTGGTTGTCTGAGCTATGAATACTTGTTCTGGATGGAGATGTTAATTAAGAGTTGAGCTTTTGCTGATTTTTTTTAATGATTATTATCTGTTTTCTGTTTTCTGCTCGTGTTAACAAAATGTCAAAATGGATTCTATTTTTCAATTTCTATCATCCCCTTCTGAAGAAAACAGCAACAGTATTGAATATTTTTTGTTCATGACATGAGGCTGACCATACAGGGCTGTTCAGTTATTTGTATTTTTGGATTAAAATTTTAGGCAAGGGCCCTTTGAATGGTTGCCATTATCAATCTCAGCAATGTAAATGGATGGTTTCTTGTCTTTAGCTATTTAATAGTTGCAGCAGACAATTATTACCAAGTGGAAAATGTTTATATATGCCACTGTAGGTTCCGGTACATTTGTTGGAACTGCCATAGTATGTCTTTCTTTTGAATCTATCTGATTCTCAATTAAAAAAAGAAAGGATTTAAAAGGTTTACAGACAGGGCTGCTTAGCTGAAAAGAAGTTTCTGTTAATGTTGAAGGTTTTTAGATGTTTCTGGGAAAATATTTACGCGTATGCTCTTAGGTGTCTTAAATGGGTAAACTGCCCCTAATGATTTTAAGATTTCAAATCAAGTGATGCTATTCATTTTAAAGTTTGGCTTCTCATTCTAAGTCTGCATTGGTCCCGTGTTTGATCGAGCATTGAATGGGTATAACAATGTGTTTGTAAGTTTGAATGTGTTCATTTTATGAGTTTGATGTTTAAAATTTGATCTACAAGAATGCTTTTTTTTTTCTTTCCCTTTTTCTTTTGATAATTTGCTTATTTGGTTGCAAACTCATAATATATGATATTTGTTATACATTTGTAGGATTCAGTGTGATGGTTGCTATCTACTTTATTTTTATCAAGGTCTTTGTTCCTATTTTAAGGATTCAATTTGATATTATTGATAGTTACAACTAGTTGATTAGGTAATTTCTTGAAGGAGATGCTTACCTTTTTTTTTTTATAACTTGTAAGCAGTTAATATAGTTTTCTAAAAAGCGTCACTTGATAAGTATCTCTTGCCTTAATAATCTTCTCCAAGATGCAAACCAAGAAAAAAGTAACGGGAAGAAATTCTACTCGAGAGCTAGCTAGTCCAAAGGTTTCAAAGCATCAAAAGAAGGTATCCGAAAATGTGCAAGTTCAAGAAAGGAAAGTAGCGGAGCTAATAACATCTTCTGCTAGAAAGCAAAGAGTTGGTAAGTTTGTATCTTGAGTCTCTGTTTTATGCTATGGCAGTAAGAATAGTTCTGTCAATTTTGGCTCATGTTTGTAGGAAGGATGCTTAATTGCAATTGTTGTTACTTCTTGGCGTGAGTTTGCTGTATGATACCACATACATAGTTTGTATGGCATTTGTAAGATTGCATATGGCGCTAAACAAGTGATTCAACCATGGAACAGTTCCTTAAGTGTTTTTCTAATAAGTAAATAAATAAATAATTTTTATGTTGTGCTATGTCTTAGAGTAATGTAATTTGATTGATTTTTAATAGGATGTTTAATTATCTTTCAACAAATTATCAATTTTATTTTTCTATATGTCTGGAGCATTGGGCATGGTGTTTTACCCTATAATCTGGCAATAGAATTCTTGTCGGAGGCTTTTCATTGTCACCCTGGCCCAATCCTAATATAAAATGGAGAATAAAAATGATATATATTGCTGTGCTGTATCCTTCAAATTTGTGAAGACATTGTTTAGTGTTTACCACCTTAATTTAAGAGTGATTTCATCTTTGATGTATTTGTCTCCCCTAATTTTATCTTCTCGTCTCCTGATTTTACCTTGATGATGTTGCGCTACATAGCCCACAACATATATATCAAGAATTGGAGATTATCTTCATTGAGCGGATCTTCAAATTTAGACGCTCATAGTCAATTTTATTTTTTAGGAATCCATTTGGTTAATTTTCCTTATTTATGGAATTATTAACTATGCAATTCAATATTTTCTGCGCACTACTGAACTTACAAATGTCTACTTGCAACTTCCAGCAAAGAAAAGTGTGGAGTATGTTGCCACAACAAATTTGGATGCTAGATACAGTTCGGTGGATGATGATGCTGTGCGTTTGGCACGTGATGCTGATGCTACTAATAATGCTTCTGTAAATACTGAAGTAATTGCTAGACTTTTTCACATTGTTTACTCCCTGTGAAATGATTTATTTTTTTCTCCAGTTTACTGTTGGATTATGTTCTTTAGCACATGCTGAATATTTTTCTGTTGCATTGCTTTCTGTGCTACTTTAATAAGATTTGTTCTTTACTTGGAATTGTTGTGACAAGTGTCTAATGATTTACTATGCACCGAAGTCATTACATTCTATGTAGAATTTTGTAAAATATGAAGTATTATTTCAAGTGTTTTCTAGTTAAAATGCTTAAGAATAATATGTATATATGTTGTGGTTCTTTTGTAGGTCTGTGATGATGGAAGTGCTCATTGCATGATGGGAACCATATTTTCTCCTCCCTTTCATAATTCTAGAAGCACTGGAGGGGAAATTGTGAGTGGAGGTAGAAAATGAAATTCTTGTGTGTATATGATGTGGTATTATTGTTGGTTTGGTTCTCTACTAACATGGTCATTCAAATCTAATGTATTCTTGTATTTATGTATACTTTTGTCACTTTTCTTTTCTGCAGCTGATTTCTTGAAGTACTTCCAGACTGAGGACCATAAAGTGCAGGACCGAGGAAAAGAGAATATTCAGGTGGATTTGCTGAGCAGTGATCATCTTATGCAAGAAAAAAGTAATTCTGACGAGGATTCAATCACTTTGATGAATCTTCCATGCCCTGGTAATATGATAGCGGATACTTCCAAAAACTGAAATAGGCGGTTAGACTTGTTCTTCAGATGCTAATGCTGTGATTTCATTCCATTATGCAGATTTAGGAGGCAATGTGCTGTCATCTGAAGTTTCAGCTATATATCTTTCAATGAAAAACTCGAAGTTGGAATGTGCAGATGAGTACAGTCAAAATCATATATCACAAGATGTTCATATGGAGGACGATGAATGCGAAGAATTCGATGAGTTTGATCCCTACTTCTTCATAAAGAACTTACCTGAACTGTCATCAGTTGTTCCAACTTTTCGACCTATGCTGCTACCTAAACGGACACGGAGTTGCCCCCCAACTACACTTGTTTTGGACTTGGATGGTAAGCTTACTTGAGATAACTTCTATCCTCATATTGCAATACTTCTGAGTTGATGAACATGGAATTGCTCTCAATTTCCCAAGTCTTTTTCTTTATTGTTTCAATGCAAGTAGTTGTTTATGCCTTCAAATTCGTCAAAGTCTTTATGTTGGTCCGGTTGTGGTGTGTCTCTCTCTTCTTTTTTAACTAGACACATTAATTAGATATCTTTATACACTACTGATACATCTGGCTCTGCCTTTTGAACCCATAACCTTTTTACAAAAGGTCAATGTTAGACATATAGTTTTCATACAAGTCTAAGTCTAAGTTGCTAGGTTGCAACATCTCTAAAGCACTACGTATTCCTCTATATTTTTGTTTTTGTTAACTTCTTTTTTTGGCCTTCGTAATACGCTGGTTTAACTTTCATTGAACTATTTATCACTCAATTAAAAATTAGGAAAAGCATACAAAATTTGTGAGTTTTTTTTTGTTTTTCTTGGATTTTTAATTTTTTTCAATGTAATTAAACTTTCTAGTTTTCTGGTTTGTATTTTAAGCGGTTTCTCACTTAACCACCTGTAGTCAATAAAGCTACATTTAAACTCCCCGACCTTTTGAGTTGAAGTGAAAAAATGCTTTCCATCTTAACTCCGTTAAATGATTTGGCTAAAGACTTAATTACCCTTAATGAATTTGTATTGTAACATAAGCCAAGATACATTTTTGGACATAACATCCTTCCTCTCCATTCCATCCTTCCGCGGAAATCCACCAACCATTATCACGATGCTGACATCTTTGCAAGCTTCAACAACATTCGTCGTGGCAACAACACCTGTCGAATTCACAACACTCGGAAGAAAATTAACAAAAATTCAATGTTACTAGCTAAAATTGTTGCTATAAGCTAGCTATCTGATTAAAAATCTGACCCTTTAGAAGAGGAAATGGTGCATCAATTAATTCCATTTTAACTCCATTCAAACTGTACAACAACATACAAACTGTACAACAGTCATATTCTACTGAATATACCACAACATACAAACTGTACAACAATATACAAACTGTACAACAGTGTACTGAAACCTATAGAAACCTCAACCATATTCTACTGAATAAACAACTTTGAATGTTTGGGTTGCTCTTCTACATCAAACTGGTATAACCCATTGTTCTCCATATTGGATATGCTGCCTTGAGAAGTTGCTGCTGCTGCTGCTGAGCCTCCAAGTTCTGCCTGCAATATTGATATGTCAGTTCAGTACACGGTATGTAAGTCCACAGTACTACAACCCAACCAGAAACCTTTGCAGCAAGTCCATTCTTTTTTGTTTTGCTAATGTAAAAACTCAAATTTAAGGATCCATCTGTCTGAGAGAACCTTGGAAGACCCTCACAATGAGCAGTTAACACAAAGCAGAATATGGCCTACATAATTTGGCGAATGATAAGCCCCCTATAACACGATTCTTGGATACAGGAGCAATCTCATAGACTGCTTATCAAGACAATATATAGATCACAGTGAAAAGTGTCTATAGAAAAACCCTACTACTATAACATGTCTTCTCCTTATAATTCCATTTTTTAGTGAATTTAGTGAAAAGGGTCTATAGAAAAACCCTACTACTATAAGATGTCTTCTCCTTATAATTTGCAGAATATGTCTCCATTTATTAGCAGTATATCCCAAATATGTCTCCATTTATTAGTAGTATTTGTGCCCATTTCTTTGTTGAGGCATTTTATCAAACAAGTGGAGACTATGAGAGCCAAAAAATGAAACAGAGCAAAAATCAAGACAGCGATGAACGTGAAAATTAAGTGATGAAACCAAAAATCAACACGGCATTACCCATCTCCCCAAATTAACACATTTTAGATCTCTCAATTAATCAGAGAAAAAGATGCAAGAAATTGAGCTATAAACCGCTCAACTTACCAGCAGAAGCTGATAAAGGAGCTGCTGAAAAGCTAGAGTTTTGTGGCAAAATCGACGTTGATGGAGAGGAGCTTCGACGATGAATCGTTCTTAGAAGGAGCTTGAGATTGAGTCATGAGCCCATACAAGACCTCAGCGATTACGATCTCCAGCTCTTCTGGATTATTATTCGATGACGATGATTTCGAAGTTGTTGCCGACTTAGGTGGTGGTCTAGGTTTTGCTCCTCCATTAGGCTTCTAAAAAAATTGAAGAGAAAGCGTCACTAAAATGGAGCAATCAGACTTTAAAAAATCAGGGTACAACCAAAAATGGAAATAGAATACTGACAATTTTCTTCCTAATTGAAGCATTAGAAGAAGACGGAGGTGATAAAGGAGCATCTCTCCCAGCCGCCGGCGATGGTGTTGAAGAAACAAATCCATGTCTCACAGGCGAAGTTGAAGCTTGGAGGTGAATCATTTGCTCTCCTCCACCACCAGAAATTCAATTGTGTGACCTCTTCGTTGTTCAATCTGGAGAAGAAGTGAAAGAGGGGTTGAAAATGGGGAATGACGAGGAAGAAGGAAAGGGTATTTCAGACATTTACCAAAAAAAATTTGATTGTTATAGTCCTTCTCACGCGCTTTTGGCGTCTGACATACATGCACCGTTAAATTGGACGGAAAAGGTGACGTTTTCACTTCAACTCAAAAGGTCGGGAATTTAAATGTAGCTTTACTGACTACAGGTGGTCAAGTGGGAAACCGCTTAAACCCCAGGTGGTCATCTGAACTTGACCCTTTTTTAAATTACCTGAAGCTGATAGAAACATATTTTTGAGATTATTAATGTTAAAAGTAAACTTAAAAATTAGATAATAAATAATACTTCCTATGTACCACAAAGAGTCTGACCAGCCAAATTTGTTTGTACCAAAATATAGTCCCATTTCTTTTGATTGTAGTATAAAATGCCACAATGTCCTCAAGTTTACAATCACAAATGAGCTCTTCAAAGGGAAAATTCTACTATTGAGGATTTCATTTTCATATGGTGGATTAAACATTCAATAAATTTAGGGGCAAACGTGGAAGAAAAAAATCTTCAATACATTCAAATTTTACAAATGAGGCTCTTTTGTGGAAAAGAGGTAGTAACATTTTAAATACTTGAGATAGGAAAACTGTGAAACAAATGAAGCTTGGCAAGGATGCACATCCTACATGCATTTTATATAAAAATCAAATCTTGTAAAGACATAAGAGAGAAAGTAGAAGAAAATTTAAAGCCAAATTGCAAACAGAGAAATGAATGACCTTAAGTCTTCATTTTAGTTTAGAAATTGAATATAATACAAGTGAAATATCTAATGTGGGAGAGAGGAAATTAATTAATTAATATAAAAATTTATTGTTACCATATAGGAGAGATGGATTACTAAGTGTGCAGAGTAGGAAAGATGAACTGATTAAGTAGTCTTCATTTGGCCGATGCTTCAATGAGTATACCGGACATGTGTTGGTTTCTTTGATTATGGGTTGGATTGGGTTTTTGGCTCCTTACTGTTTTTACATTTAGGTTTCCCTTTGTGTTCCTGTATTGGGTATTAGGGATTTGATTTGCAGATGGTCGTTGTGTGGCCAGAGCAGGTGTGTGCTGAGGTTGATGAAAATGTGTGGTTGGATAGCAAATTGCAGGAGATTCTAAGCACACATATTTTTTTAAAAAAGGTGATGGTTTTGAAATAGAAGCAAACCGTATGAACTCGACTCATTCTGTGAGAATTGATCGGAGCGACAGAAAGGAATGTAGGAGCGAGAGATTTTAGACTTGGGAGATAATTTTGCAAAAGACTGTAATTTTGATGGTCAGTTTTGCAGTTAACTCGATAAAGTATTTTCCCAGCTGCTCAAGTGTATTTATAAGAGATGTGCATGTTCCAGGTTGACCCCAGTGCTGCAACTTTGTATTTGGAATCTTTTGGTTTTGGTTCAAAGCAGCATTTGGGTAGTTGTAATTCTATTTTATAGTAAAGGCAGTCAAATATTGCAGTACACTTCGTATAATTTATTTTCCACTGGGTAGTCTAGACATTGTTCAAGTTAAATCCTTTTCACCAGGGTTGAATTGCTCATTCTGGATATTTAACATGCTATCCTCGGCTGAAACATATCATCTAACTCTTGATAAGGAAAAGCCTAGCCTAATGCTGCGTTTGTGAGTTTGGAGGGATGAGATGGGAAGGGAAAGTATAGGAGGGGAAGGAATTATAATTTTTCCTTGTTTGTAAGTTTGGAAGGGAAGAGATGGGATTTTAATTATATTTTTCCTTGTTTGTGAGTTTGGAATGAGGGAAGGGAAGGGAAAATATTTTTGTTTTTAAACTACACTATTATTAAATTACCCTTACATATTAATGTAATAAATGACATTATTTATTTTGAAAGATTACTTTAGGTAATATAAAAGATCTAACTTTTCCATCCCTCCAAATCCTTCACTTTTGCGGGGAAAGTTTTGAGCCAAAAATAAAATCAACTTTACTTCCAAATCCCTTCCCTTGCTCCCTAAAAAAACTCACAAACATGAGATTTGGAGGAATTTTAATTATTTTCCCATCCCTTAAAAAAAAACTTACAAACACAATATAAGGCTACACATAGGGGATCCGCATGATTTCTAGACTACACTTGATGGCCTTATAGGTGAACCAAACCAAAATTTGTGGTTGCAACATTTATGGGAAGGGGAACCACAAAGCAAAGCTTCTGATTCTTTTTTGTGATGTTTCTGAATGCCTATGCACCTGCACAAACCTATGTTGTGTATATCATGGTCTTACTGTGGTTTATTATTGAATTGCATTAAGATCGTTGTTTGTGACATTTACTAGTTAAAGTTTTGGGATTTTCTAACATGCAAAGACGGTGACTACCCTCATTTGGCAGAGACCTTGGTGCACTCTACCCTTGAACCTTGTGAAGATGCAGATTTCACATTTGCTGTGAATTTTAATCTCATGGAGCATACTGTCTTTGTACGATGTCGTCCCCATCTTAAATTTTTTTTGGAGAGGGTATCTAGCCTTTTTGAGATTATTATATTCACTGCCAGCCAAAGCATTTATGCTGAACAGCTACTAAATGTACTTGATCCAAAAAGGAAAATATTTCGACATCGTGTTTTTCGCGAATCCTGTGTCTTTGTCGAGGGAAATTATCTCAAAGATCTATCTGTTCTTGGCCGAGATTTAGCTCACGTCATAATGATTGATAACTCTCCACAGGTACTGTTGCATACTTATTCTCTTGAAGATATCTAGAATCATTCTTCTGTCAATGGATAATTTTGATTTGGTATATTCTTCTTTGAATTTTGCTGCTACATGAAAACTCAAACTCCTATATTAAAATGAAAGTGTGTTTAATGTTTTGTAGGGTATGGTATGCTATTGATTGTAGAAATTAGTATTGCCGTCTAATATGTTTAACGTTCTCTACTTGAGGTTTCTAATAACTATTGATTGTTGAAGAGTAGATTTCTAAAGGTTGGACTATAGTAGAGTTTTCATTGATGGATATTTTCTGTTTATAAAAATAAAAATATGATGTGATAATAATATTTTGGAATCATGTCAAATGTGTGGGGCACTTGGGTAGTTATGTATGGCATATGGGAAATCTTGTAGTTGAGCTAATTAATTATTTTGAAATTCAGGCATTTGGTTTCCAGGTGGATAATGGAATACCAATTGAGAGCTGGTTTGATGAGCGTTCAGACAAAGAATTGCTCCTGTTGCTTCCATTTTTGGAGAGCCTAGTTGGAGTTGAAGATGTCCGGCCGCTGATTGCAGAAAGGTTCAACCTTCGACAGAAAATAGCTGCAGCAGAATGTCCTTTAAACTCTAGCATAGGGGATCCTTTTGAAAGATGATGATGATGGTTTGTTCAGTTTCTGTTGTTTAAGCTGGGACGATGGTGGTGTTGAAAAGACTGATGATACACCTGATGCTTTTCTCTTCTTTTCTTTTATATTTATATAAAGGAATTTGAATAAAGCTAGAACCCGATTGAGGGTTTAATTTCTTCTGCGCTTTTGATTTCCGAAAGAATAAGTTGTGACTTGCTCTGCTGCTGCTGCCTGTGCCTGGAATGGAACAACTTATTAAATAAAAGCTTGAAATCCTCGAGACTAATAGTGAATCCCGTCTATAAGATAAAATAAATAGACAAGGATGGGTGAATTACTTACTGTATATATTTTGATAAGATTTTATTTCTCTCCGTCTCAAATCCACTTGGAATAATAACAAATTAGTAAAAACAGGCAGCAACATAAATATAATTAAGACTTGTAACTAACCATGTAACTGTGTATAAGTAGGTAGATACTAGTAGTAGTATATATATGTATTAGTATATGTCCGTGACTAAAGGCACGGCGTAAAAAATAATTAAATTAAAATTTTAAAAATATTACATTATCACATATTACCACAATAATTAATATATAGTCAATCATCAATATATGTTCAACTACCAAAATATCAAGCTAATTGGTATTAATTTCCAAAAAAATTGATAAAATTTCCTTTAAAAATAGATATTTAAAAAATTTTAAACTTGTCTACAAAATTTACAATCATCAACACATATCTAACCACCAAAATATCAAGCTAGTCGCTGCTAATTTTAAAAAAAATCGCCATAATTTCCTTTAAAAATAGACATCCAGACAAATATAAACCTGTGTATAAAACTAACAATCATCCATACATATCCAAACCACCAAAAAAATAATCATTCCATACCCAAAATCATCATAACCATGTATAATTAGTTAACTTTATAAAATACGGAACAAAAAAAATACATACATGAAGAAATTAATACATACTCAATCATCAACACATCTAACCACCAAAACATCAACCTAGTCGCTACTAATTTCAAGAAATTCCGGCAGAGTTTCTTTTAAAAATAGATATACAGAAAAATCTAAATCTGTTTACAAAACTTTACAAAAAAACCATCATTCCATACCCTAAATCATCATATCCAAGTATAATTAGCTAACTTTACAAAAGACAGAATACAAAAAATACATACATGCAGAAAATAGAGAAACTAAGACCCTTTACTTTACAAATTTTACACCAAATATATTTCTTTATACTTACATCGTGTATCCTTCAATATATACCTGAAAATAATTGAAATTTAAAAATTATCGAAATATGTGAGTTAAAATAAAACAATTATAAATCCAAAACAAATGAGCACACATATTTGTATGTAGGGGGAATGATTTAGATTGATTGCAGTAAGAATTTAGAGAGATTGTAACAAATAATCAATTTTTAAGAAAAATATGGACTTACAATCAAATAAAGTTTTCTTAGTACTATCTCAACGAACAGTTCATTTGCTTAATGATTTAAATCATAAATTTGTATCTATGGCGGATAATGGTGTGTGAGTTTGATTTCATGAGTGTTTGATTGGTTACGATTAGGTGTGTGTGTGTTTGTGCATGTATTATTATGTGTGTTGTGTGTCCTGTATGAGAAGTAGAGAAATATAGTCTTAGTAAGAGAGACTTTCACACCTAGACAATTGTTTGGTCAGTGGTAGGTTAAGTAATCGTCAAAGGTGGACATGTCGGTATTGGATTGCATATCATTTAATTCTCTTAAATGTCTTTTCATCCCTTTAAATCTCCTCTTCATCAATATCCTTAATGTCCTCGTGATCAATCAATTTAACGCGTCTTTGCCCAATGAGGAGAATGCACAACCACCTATATTATTTACATAAACAATAAAAGTAACATTATTATTTATATAAAATACGGAAGTAACCACCTATGTTATTTACATAAACAATAAAAGTTATTTTGATGCGTTGACATAAAAGTAAATTTACTTGATTACGCTTACCCCATCCACAAAGGTCCATTGTTGTTATTTTATTGTTCTCGTTGACAAATTCACTCCAATCCTACAAAAGAATGAACCTCATTATAAAATTAAAAGTTCAAATGTTGAAAAGATTACATAATTTAGTAGAAATAAACTTGTTTAAACTATACCATTTACTTGTCGTAAGAATATCATAATAAAACTTACGGGTAAACAATATTTGTGGTTTCATTCGACCCATCTTCCTAAGGAGGAGGAAGAATATCGATCTGCGCAGATGTGCATCTAGATAGTGCCACATAAAGGTGTCCATGACTAAAAACAGTGTTCGCAAATCAATCCCAACGAACTTGATGATTGTCCTTGGGCTTTATTGATTGTCATAGCATAAGTTAATCGGATAGGAAACTGACGTCTTGTCATTCGAAAAGGCAAGTCCAAAGATGTTGGTGTCAATGATATTCTCGGAATGAAAACTAAATTGCCAATTTTATCTCCATTTAATATCTGAGCTTCGATTACCCTTGAGGCACATCTAACAACCATCAATCGCGTGCCATTACAAAGTCCATCTTTCGGTGCAATATTTCGTAATAACATTATTGGGCATCCAACTTTCTACTCCAATTTAAACGGTGGCAACCCTGAAGGATTTAGCGAGTGTAAGTACTCGTTAGGATATCGATTCCTAATGGTATGATCGAGCTCACCACCTTCACACATTTTATCTGCAGACTAAAAAGTAATTGTTTCTCCGGAGTAATATTCAAGGTTTAAAGATTTATATCATCGACGTCGTTATCATGAAAGAGATAGAATTGTCCGATTCAAAGTGAAAGGTTTGATTCACTATACCAACCACATCCAATTGTGGATATATTCTAAATATCAATTCATTTAGATTATGACATCGGTTTCTTTTGTAGATGGAAAGTCGCGACAATTTCTTGTGGATTGGTCCCAATCTAGAAAATAAAAGTATGATTATTCACAAAATTAGATTTAATTCAAAGTATCATGTTATAAAAATTTAATTCAAGGTTGAATGAAATATTACCTCCATCAAGAATTGAGCAAAATTAATATTTCGAACGTCTGCCCTAGATAATCGCATGTTTAAACCCAGAGTCAAAACACATATATCTTTCCATAAATAAGACCGCCTCAATGATGCGACCCACAATTTGCTCATGAACGCTTTTTAGGAATAATGATAATATTTGTCGAAAGTCTCCACCTAGGACAACAGTGATACCCCCAAAAGGTCTGTTATCGTCTCTAATATCTTGAAGGGTGCGATCAACTGCCTCAACATAGTATCGATGTTGCATAGGAACTTCATCCCATATTATCAGCTTTGTTTTTCTAAATAATTCAGCATGCATTGATTGTTTAGTGCACCCACATATTGAATTATCTAGGGTTTCCAAAGGAATACAAAATGTAGAATGTGCAGTACGCCCCCCGACCAATAACAACGATGCAATACCAGATGAAGCCACGGTAACAACAACATGTCCATATCTACGCAATTTGGTTGCAATGGTATTATACAAAAATGTTTTTCCAGTCCCAACACCTCCACTCAAAAAGAAAGTAGTTGCTATGTTTTCACATACTGACATTGTGACAACAGTATAAGCAGCAAGTTGTGCATCATTAAGTCTGTTAACATTAATTTGTGCATCAGACAGTTGTGCTTCATTCTCAAGTTGTTAGTGCTCAAATAGTAATCTATTTTCAACTATTGCATTCCAATTTCCAGTTGGTTGTGGCATGGATGGAAAGTCAACTAAACTCTTCCCCGACTCGTGGAGCAATTGATTTATCAAATATAAGCCATAATCTTCAATATGATCATCAGTTGGATTCAAAATACCAAACATGGTATGAATCTAGTGTGCTAAATCATCACATATATGTGCTGAGAATTGCTTCCACAATTCAAATGGATGCAATGGAAAGCATTCCGTTAGAATTACTACAAATAGTCTCCTTAATTGGTATCTCGTTCTCATAATTGCAGCCTCTTGAAGACATTGTATCCATTCTTCATCATCTTCAAGAAGTCCTCTTGCAACACATGCTGACTTGAATATATCATGCATAACATTATTTACCGTGCGTAGCCAGTCAAATGAAGTAGGTCCTCTAACAACAGTTAGAAGCAAAAACAAATAAAATCGCTCACCTGAATTAGGGCTTGCAAAGTACATTCTACCAATTGCATAACCCCTTTGTCTTGGAGTCCATTTATTGATAGACTTGTTCCAAACAAATTTTTCTGGAAATTCCTGATAAGTTAATACACGGGCAGATTCATTTGTAAATATGAACAATCAAAAAACCAATTAAAGTTGTTTTTTGATGTGCACCTTTAGAAAGGATCATATCAAAATATTCAGCAGGGTTAAAGACCAGACGATGCATCCCAGGTAAATGAAGTGCCAATCTTACAACTGAAGGAATCTCTTCATGTAAAGGATTACCAAACAATCGCCACGCGGCTTCTGGAGGTCCGATATACCTAGCATCAAGATATTGTTGGATCTCATTAATTCCTCCAAGTACCATTGTTGCGCGATCATGTCCTTTATAAATATACTTGTGAATGTATTTACACATCGACTCGCACAAACTTCAACATTGATATGACAATTGAACATTCTTGATAAATACGGATTATGTGGCACAACGTCTCTATTATCAATTTCTTGCCCCCTCAGGATGTACTTCTGACCAGTATTACGACGACGATAGACAGGATATCCATTAGAGTCCATACTTGTTGATTCAACAAATGATCGAGGGTACCGCTTGGTACACACCCCATTTTCCATACATGGTGCTTGTGGATTTCGAGCACCACATGGTCCGTGTACCATCGCAACCTATAATTGTTTCAAAAAGCAATGGGTCGGGTTTCACAATCCAGGAAATTCAAAGACACACTACTCATCCACTTGAGCACATGTTTGAATTTTATCCGAACCATGAAGGAACAAAAAGTGCATGCATGTCATGCAGTAACCCCTTTTTGGAATTCAATTGTAAAAACACGCGCTACTTTTCTACCAAAAACGTTGTTTATTTCTATCTCCTTCATCAAAAATTTCGCTTCAACTCAAAAAAACACGGGCCACTAAATCGGGAATGGTCGATTCGGGATCCGATTTGGCAATAGTGATTTAGTAATTTCGAGCCATTTGGGATTTGCGGTCATAGTTAGAAAAATATCCGGGTGTTGATTATACCGCGTGATAGCCATCAATCTTGAAAATTTTCTAACATATGTCTTGCAGACTACCAAATGAACGAAGATGGCAAAATCATTCGTTGACGACTTGTTTCAGACCAAGCTCATCCGCACAAACATCTCGTAAGACCTTGGTAAAGTTCTCGCACGAAGCTTCGATTGATTCAACTTGTAGTATGTCAACCGATTTTGTTCGATGAATGCCCAAGACATCTACTACAAATTCTTGAAATAGTTTTCCGGCTCTCAAAATTGTTGAATACTCAAAGGTCACGTTGGAACATACGATAACCGTAATATTGCAATTGTGTCATCGAGTAGATGAAGGTCCACTGGGAAGCGTCCAACTTTTTTCAAATCTGGATTCCATCCGAGCTCACCATAAGGAACAATACCACATAATGCAATGGCAAATAAATGGGATGACACTCATTAATTTGTATCAAACCATTATCCCCTCTCAAATGTAACATAATATCTCTCATTCCACTTGATTCAGCTCCATCTCCCGGCAATATTACCGCAATCTCATCGGTTGTTGGGAGATTATATCGACGCCGGTCTGTTACAGAACTGTAGTAAAGATAGGCTGGTAAATTCACCCCCGTCAATTCCAATTCACTTAAAATTGTATGAGCCTGCCGAAATTTTATGGGAAATGGATTTACTTGCAATAAACAATCTTGTATGATTTTCAAAACATCTCTTCTCAAGTTATGATTTTTGTTGCTGCGAACATCTAAAGCTGAATTAGGATCATAAATGTACAGTTGAGAGTAAATTGGTTCACACCCTGGCTGTGGCATAAGCGATCCTGTTCGATGGCATAATTCTCCATGGATGGTGAATGTTCTAGGCCCCCTCCCGGGAATTAATCTGTCATCCAAAGTAGCACCAAGACTCGTGAACGCATTAGCTGCATTATACTCTCGTGTGTGCTGACGAAACTATTTTGATTGTTCATCATTGCCGTCATACAATACTTTAAGCATTAAAGGAGGTGCAATAAGTGGAGGTAGTCTAATTTTTCCTTGTAAACAACATTTACCAAAGAGAGGATTTGATACAGATGATTTTGTTAATTTTTCAAGAAGCCCGATTGTAAAGCGAACAATTAGGACATGTTCGATTCATCGTCGGTGAAATGACGATTTGGAATTTCATGGTTTCGAGAATTAAGTGCAAAGATCCATAGTTACACCTTCTACTGTGTAGGCACTCTGAGATAAAATTATAGATGTCATACAATTTGATTATATATAAATTGAATACAAACTTAAAATCTATAAGAAACACCGGTGCCTTCATTTGGATTACGATTTGTTGGAACATGTTTGTTATATACGATGCCACCTGGGAACATGGGGAGAATGGTTCCAAGATTGTTGTTGTGCTTTTATTTAGGTTTTGAGGAGGTAAGTCTTGGAGCATGGTAGTCTGAGCAACACCCTTGAGATATTTGTTCGTGTGTGCCTTCTTCAAGATTTTGAGGAGGATTTTCTAGATTCATGATGGCCTGCATAACCTCCGTGAAACATCTGTTGTAGTGTCTTCATTAAGATTTTGAAGCAAGTTAGTTGACGATGACTCTAAAACATTTGTTGTCACTATATCGTCTTCACAGGAGGATGGGAAATTTTGGTGACATGAGTCATTGGTTGGAGGCGGGACCTTTTATTTGATTCTCGTTCTAAGCATGCTTTCAATGACGATTTACTTCGGTGGTAAAGAAGGAAAAAATCTAGGCTGAACGGGGGCACAATGTTTTGATCGCTTTCTTTCGTGATGTGCAAGTTGTCCTAATTGACGTTTGGAGCACTCATTTTCTTTCCCAGCATTACGCATTTGTGCAGTAAGCCTTGCACATTGCGGCAATATTGATTTTGATATAACATTATAGTTTGGTGCCTAAACCACAAACTCATAAAAAAATAATTATTATTTTGCTGATTTAACATGTAAGGTGTCCTAATTGACATTTGGTTGGTTTTGTATATGAGGTAACATGACAATAAAGTGTTGCATCAACAAAACTATCTACCTAACCATCTATTAACATTATAATTATAATTAAAGTTTTGTTTGATGCAAAAATAAAACAACATAGCCACAGTTGCATCCAACATATTGTTTACTAATGTTCTATAGTAATATACTCGATCAATAGCATATTGAATTGAACAACTTGAAAGATAAGATCAAAATAGTCTTTAAACTACTGAGAAAAGTTGAGGTTTCACTATTAAGCTTAAAAAAATGGGACCCAACAAAAGATTCAAATTATATGTTATAACAAAAGCATAAAGGCTACAAATCAACATTAAGCTTAAGAAACTGGTAAAAAAATATAAAAATCATAGTTCCTCAATAAATTCGGGAGTAATCACGTATAACACGATAAAAAAATTAAGTAGTATTAAATGAGGCAAACCAACACCATCTTGACAAAGCAAACGTTTTACATAAAACAAAACTTAAAAATTTCTAAATTCAATAACATCCAAATCCATTGTAAAAACAGAGAGAAAAGAATAGGATTAAAAGTGATACTAGTTGGCAATCTTTATTTTTTCTTCCTTGGCTAGAAGAGGTTGTTTTTTTTTTTCCCCTTAAATTTGGCATTCGACAAAGTATCAGACCTTTTTTCTCCTTACGTAAAAAAACGCTACTTAAAAGTAAAAAAAGAAAAAAGAAAAAATGAATGAGAATTAGGTGTGAGGATACACTACCTCACGTATACGGAGACAATTTAGTTCATACTCATTTCGAATTACCACTCCTACATTATTATGACGAAATCTTCGAACCTGTAGACAAAAAAACAATGAATAGTAAATAAGTGGGTAAAAAGATTAGATAAAAGGTAAGAAAATGATGATTAAAAAAAACTTATCATACGGTATTTTCTAAGTCATCGTCCATCTGTCACGACATTAATGAAAATAAATTAAAACAAATAAGTTATTAAAAAATCAATAAGATATATTTAGAGAGAGTTAATCAGATGAAAAACTTACACTTCCAAATATAACAACATCATCTATTGGTTGATGATTGTGCATTTGAAACGGTTGTAGCTACACAATAAATTTCATAAGCCATCTATAATTAACATCAATTACAATGAAATTTCATATAATTAACATGATACATACACATCCAATTCCCAGAACCAAAATTAAGGAAAAAGACAACCTAAATTAGCCTACAAATTTCACAAAATGAACACTCAATAATAACCAACTCAACATCTATTCCATCCTAACATTCATAATAAAAAAATCTATTTCATCATAACCATAAACCTATTTCATCATAAAAATAAAAACAGCCAAATTAAAAGACACGTAAATGTGTGTTTTAAAACACACAAATTAAACACAAACATTCAAAAACTGAAGCTGTTGTCAACTTTAAATATTCTTTGTAACAAAGCAAGACTGCTCGGAACAAATAAAAAATTTAAAACAAAACCCACAATTCCACACCCCCCCCATGAAAAAAAAGTAAATAAGAGCTATTTTTGACATACAAATCCACACATATAAGAAAACCTACAATTTAATTTTGAAGGACAAATAAGAATGAAGTGAAACAGATCAATCAAAAAGTGAGCAGTAAAAACCAACAATTAAACCTACAATTTAATTTTCAAGGACAAATAAGAAAACTATGTTTCTCAGTATATGTCAGATCATGTGACGCCCTCAAAATAGGTATACAACACCCATTCTGAGTCGCCAAATACATGGTACATAAAGCAAACTACAACTTCAATAATACAAATATCGTGTGAAATACGACAATACATACTGTGAGTTTAAATACAAATATTGTCTTCCAGACAATATCCACACGCAAATAAGTTCTCATTACAATTATTCAAACACTATTTTATAGAAATAGTGAGGACTGCTAAAACATCTTCCTAGAACACTATTTTAAAAACAATTTTTTTTTAAAAAAACATAATTTTTAAAAAAATAGAATTTTTTAAAAAACAAACTTTTTTAAAAAAATGAAAGCAAATTTTTTTAAAAAAAATATAATTTGCTTAAAAACAACCTTTTTTCAAAAGCTAAAATGATTTTTTTTAAAAATATAGATTTTTTTTTAAAACAAACTTTAAAAAAGCGGAACTTTTTAAAAAAAGCGTTTTTTAAAAAAATAGAATTTTAAAAATGATTTTTTTAAAAAAAAATGTAATTTTTTAGTATTTTTAGTATTATTTTTTAATTAGAATTTTAGTGTTATTTTTTAATTAGTATTTTAGTACTAAAATACTAATTAAAAAAATACTAAAAAAATCAAATTAAAAAATACTAAAATAAGAACATTCTGCTTTTTTTTAAAAATTCTATTATACTAAAATTGCTGCTTTTTTAAAAAACTGCTTTTTAAAAGAGTTCTTTTTTAAAAAATATGTTTTTAAAAAATCTAAATTTTTTAAAAATCGCTTTTAAAAAGTTACGCTTTTTTTTTAAAAGTTTGTTTTAAAAAATTCTATTTTAAAAAAATTTGTTTTTAAAAATCTTTTTTAAAAAATAATTTGTTTTTAAAAATTACTTTTTTTAAAAAGTTGTTTTTAAAATTCTATTTTTTTTAAAAAACTGTTTTTTAAAAAGTTTCGCTTTTTTTTAAAGTTTGTTTTAAAAAAATCTATTTTTTTATAAAAATTTGTTTTCGTTTTTAAAAAAGGTTGTTTTTAAGAAAATTCTATTTTTTAAAAAAATCGCTTTCATTTTTTAAAAGAGTTTGTTTTAAAAAAAATCTATTTTTTTAAAAAAATTGTTGTTAAAAATTTGCATTTTTTTAAAAGCTATTTTTAAAAATTCTATTTTTTTTTAAAAAAACTGCTTTTAAAAAAGTTCCGTTTTTTTTAAAAAGTTTGTTTTTTAAAAAATTATGTTTTTTTTAAACAAATCTGTTTTAAAAATTTTTTGTAAATATGTTATGCTTTTTTTTTATTTTGAATTTTAGCATTTTTTGTTTTGATTAAATGATATATATTGTTTTATTTAAAATATATTTTATAATTAAGCTTGCCACGTCATCAGATTTTAACACCGTTTGTATTCTGTTAACGGCAGGGGCACAGGCGACCCAAAAATGTAACGTTAAGGGTACTTTTGGAAAAAAAATTAGTTTAGGGTGCAAGTGGGACATCGGGATAAACATCGAGGGCTTTTTTGACCCTTTTCCCGAAATAATAATAATATTATTAAATTAAATTTTTTATTTTGGTGTTCTAAGCATTTTCCTATAAATAGGGTGCTTAGGTTAGAATTGAAAATTACACCAGAAACTGAAGTTTTCTCTCTCTATATTATCGAACGTATTCTTGTGAGTATTTTGAGTATACGTTGAGTATTGCTATACAGTGCAAGTTCAAGTCATAGTCAATATCCGACGTTTCAACTAGAAGTACTGTCTTTTGAGGTAAGGGATATTTTTTTTTTAAAATGATATTATTTATTCTAATATCATTATGCCGAAGTATTGATCTGAATTTTTTAATCAAATTTGGACATTTTAGTGTCGGGAGTTCTTATTCACGACACCTGCATTATTCATTAATCATTCGACACTATTCATCGAAAAATAAAATTTTTTCTTTTCGTTCAAAATATCTATTCTGGATACTAGCTTTGATTGTATCCATGTTTTGATCATTCTTGAATTTTACACCACTATGATTATTTTTGAGGTATTTTTGGACGTGGATAAAACAAAGTACGAATCCTTAATCCTTAATCCTTATCATTTTGATTCACTGGATTCGTTTCTTTAAAAAATATTTTTCATCATCCTCAGTCTTAAATGATGATATTATGGAATATCTTTGGCCTGTAGTGCAAAGATGAATGATTTCTGATGAATGTCTTTGGCCCGTAGTGCAAAGATGAACAGATGTTTAGATGAACATGACCAACTGATGAATATCTTTGGCCTGTAGTGCAAAGATGAATATTTGATTCCAGATATATATTGATTGATGTTACAGGGATAAAAGATAGACGACAAACTTTAAAATTCATACATAGAAGATATTAATTTGCATTCTCTACTTAACTCTTCTAATGAATTATTATTTCCGCTGCGAATATTGATTTAAAACTTGTTGTCTATTGTATTCTATTAGATTTTTCCCTGTTGAATACTAACGATAATTTTGTTGTATATTATCTTAGTCATAATATTCTTTACTGGGCTAGTTGAGCTCACCCTTTTCCTTTTTGTTCCATTTTTCTTCTCAGGAGGCGAGAATGTAGCGAGTACGAGTCGGGGTATGGAATGATGGTTATAGAGAGAGTTGTTTAGTATTCCTCACCATTTTTGTAAAATAATGTATCAATAAATGTGATGAGGATTTATTTGGGTATAGATATTGTCTAGAAGATAATATTTGTATTCAAACTCACAGTTTTACTATTGTAATAATAAAGTTGTAGTTGTTTCTGTACCGTATATTGACAACTCAGAATGGGTGATGTATACCTATTTTGGGGGTGTCACATTAAGGATTAAGGATTCGTACTTTAGTTTGTCCAAATTCAAAAATACTCCATAATAAACAATTATGAGCCAAACTTCAAGAATGAAGATCAAAACATGGATACAATCAAAGCTAGTAACCATAATAGACATTTTGGACAAAAAGGAGAATTTTTATTTTTCTTGAATAAATTAGTGATTCGTGAATAGAGCCGTATACGTGAATAGTAACCTCGACACAACAAGTTCTAAATTTGATAAAAAGTTCAACCAATATTTTGGCATAATGATATTGAAGAAATAATACCATTTGCGAAAGAAATAACATCCCTTACCTCAAAATAACCGTATTTACATTTGAATTTTGGTATAGTCTTGTGAAACTCGCACCAGATAAAGAACACTCAAAGTATACTCACAAGAATACGCTCGATAATATAGAGAGAGAAAGAGAGAAAACTTGTTTCTGGTATGATTTTCAATTCTAACTTAGCCCTCTATTTATAGAAAAATGCTAGAACGCCAAAGGAGACTAAAATAATAAAATATTAATATTTTAATTCAAACTTCCTACGCATGCTTTGTTAGGCCAAGACCAGCCACCACCTTGGAAAATTTCCAGCAGCCCACATGTGTAATCACACCAACCAAAGTGGGTCCCACCCATAAATTTAATAAAAATTATTTTATTTTCCGAAACTTCAACAATTCATAGAAAATAGATCATTTTATCGGAAAAATACGAATTTTATATTCATTCTGCCTGAAATAGAATTCTCTACAACTTTGTAGTTTTGAGTTTTCCAAATTCCAAACCGAAAATATCCAAATTCACAAACGGATGATTTTTAATACTTCGGTCACCAAAAACAATGATAAAATACCTCAAGCATTAATTCCTTCAATCATAACCACATAAAATAAATAAATCCATCATTTATATCAAATAAATATTTTATTATCATATAAATCAATAATTAATTATTCACAAATAATATTACGTAATCACAATTATGACAACTGTGTCGCTCCTCAGAAAGAGGGGCTTTCCAATAAGGATTTCTCCTTTCCATGCCGTAATTAGGTAACCAAACCTCTCCTTAGATGTAACTTTCTAGACATTGCCAATAATGTTATCTAATAATATTATTCAAATAATATGAATTATTGATCCGATAATGGAAAATCTTTGTCAAAAATGACAACAATAATAATATAAATATCAACGCAGCAATTATTGAATCAATAAAATAAAATAATGAACAGTAATTACTGTAACAATTATTGAGTAGTGTCTTCTTATGTATGAATCAATAATTCAACATTATCGCATGTAAATCTTGTGTGCTTCGCATGCAACCACGCGTATTATCGTATTTTAACCACTGTGTAACCCAACAATTGTTAAGCGGTAATAATTTACGTCGTTATTTATAAAACTCAATCTTTGTCGTTTCTTTCATCCAACCGTTTTTCCGTTATGGGCCTATGAATGGTCAAGCTGCGTAAGCATTTAATATTCTCATGTAAAGAAGAATATTCCACGACCAAACGAATATTCCAAACAAAAATGAATATTTTAATAACAACTTGTTTATTTTGCAAAATTGCACATTTCACCCATAACTAAAGCATTATATCAAATTACCACCTTATTAATCAAGAATAATAATTAGAGGAAATTGATTTTATTTATAAAAAGTTGGGGTCTTACAACCTCCCTTCTTATGAAATTTCGTCCTCAAAATTGACGACGACGTACACTGTGTATCAAAAGGTGAGGATACCTTATTTTCATTTCGACTCCAACTCCCACGTCATTTCCTCAATAGCATGGTTCCTCCACAAAACCTTAACTTGTGGTATAATCTTGGTGCGTAGGACGTGTTTTCCTATCCAAGATCTTAACAGTACCTCTTCGACGTTAAATCTTGGCTATCTAAATGCGGTTCTAACGCAATAATGTGGTTTGGATCTTTCACATATTTCTGAAGCATAGATATGTGAAAAACATTATGAACACGAGACATGTTTGGAGGTAACGCGAGTACATAGGCTACATTTCTATTCTGGTCAAGAATCACAAATGGACCAACAAACCTTGGATTGAGCTTTCCTCTTTTCCCAAATCTTGTAACTCCTTTCCATGGAGCAATACGTAACAATACATGATCTCCAATATTAAACTCCACGCCCTTTCTATGAAGATCAAGATAACTCTTTTGTCGATCTTGTGAGGTTTGAATACGTTGTCGAATCATTTGGATCTTTTTACGTAGTCATGCGTATTTAATTTCGGTCCCAACAACGTTGCTTTCTCCCACCTCGCCCCAAAGATATTGGAGAGCGACATTTAAATCCCATACAACGCCTCAAATGGAGCCATGCCTATACTTGCTTGATAATTGTTGTTGTAAGAGAATTCACCAGTGGCAAGTACTTATCCCAACTTCCTTTGAAATCTAGAACACGAGTCTTAATAGATCTTCAAGGGTTTGAATAGTCCTCTCTCGATTGTCAAATCTGCTTTGAGGATGATATCTTTGAATCGATTTCAGAATCTGCGCCCATGGCTTTCTCGAAGCTAACCTAAAATCTTGAAGTGAATCTTGGGTCACGATCCGAAACTATGGATCTTGGCATGCCATGCAATCGCACAATCTCATTCACGCACATACGAAAGCAAGACGTTCAAAGGAATAAGTTTTCGTATAGGTAAGAAATGAGCAGACTTGGTTAATCTATCAACAATAACCCAAATCGCATCTATGCCTTGAGAAACTTTGGGAAGACTCAGAATGAAATCCATTGTAATGTGTTCCCACTTCCATTCGGAATCTCAAGTGGTTGCAATGGACCCTTTGGTACTTGATGCTCGCCTTTACTCGTTGACAAGTTAAACACCTCGAGATAAACTCCGCGATCTCTCTCTCTTCATATTGTTCCACCAAAATGTATGTCGAATATCATGATACATTTTGGTACTCCCAGGATGGATTGTAAACGGGGTGTTGTGTGCCTCCATCATGATTCTATGCTTCAATTCAGAATCGTTTGGAACGCAAAGTCGAGAGTTGAATCGAAGTATTCCTTCTTCATCGATTCTTGCTTTTGGAATAGCATCTTCTTGTACTTTCTTCTTCATTTGCATCAGCCCCAGGTCCGTAGCTTGAGCAGCTTTAACTTTATCAATTAAAGTCGGTTCTACTCGTATATTCGCCATCATCATGTGGGACCACAGAGTCTTTAATTCTACCTCCATCCTTTTTGTAAGTCATACAAAATGGGCCTTTGCGTGGCAATATCGCACTCGTCATTTTGCATACGATCTTCTACTTATGCGCGTCACCACTACTACGCTTTTCAGGTGATGATATTGAATAGTGTGATCGTAATCTTACAATGACTCCAACCAACGTCGTTGCCGCATGTTGAGTTCTTTTTAGGTGAAGAAATATTTGAGGCTTTTATGGTCCGTATAAATCTCCACTTTCTCTCCATACAAGTAATGTCTCCATATCTTCAACGCGATCACGATCGCCGCTAACTCTAGATCATGAGTAGGATAATTCCTCTCATATTCTTTTGAGTTGTCGCGAGGCATAGGCTATGACTTTCCCATGTTGCATGAGAACACATCCTAACCCTTTGCACGAAGCATCGCGAAGATATAACAAATCCATCCGAACCGGATGGTATTTGCGAGCAGTGCTTAGAAATGAGTCTCCTCTTGAGCTCTTGGAAACTCTTCTCACATTCCTCGCTCCATATGAATTTTGTATCTTCCGAGTCATCCGAGTTATCTGAGTAGCGATTCGAGAAAATCCTTCCACGAATCTCCGATAATAACCCATTAAAGCAGGAAAGCTAACGTCTTGATTTTGGCCATCGACTTTGGTTGCTCCTAACTTTGTATTGCTTCAATCTTCGTTGGGTCAACAGATACTCCTTGTTTTGACACCACGTGCCCAAGGAATGCTACTTCCTCAAGCGAACTCGATTTCTTGACATTTTGGCATAAAGCTTGTGTTCACGAAGTCTTTGTAGTACCAGCTTCAAATGGTGCTCATGATCTTCACGGCTTTTGGAATAGATGAGGATGTCATCAATAAAGACAACAACGAACTGATCTAAATATTCCTTGAATACACGGCTCATTATATCCATGAAAGCAGCAGGAGCATTGGTCAATCCAAAAGACATGACTAAGAGTTCATAATGCCCGTACCGAGTCCTGAAGGCAGTCTTTGGAATATCCTCATTTTTAATCTTCAGCTGATGATATCCGAGCGAAGATCGATCTTTGAAAAGAATTGTGCTCCTATGTAATCGGTCGAACACAGGTTATCAATGCGAGGTAGCGGATACCTATTCTTGATGGTGACATGGTTCAATTCTCAGTAGTCAATACAAAGTCGCATACTCCCCGTCTTTCTTCTTTACGAATAAAACAGAGAGCACCCCAAGGAGATGTACTGGGGACGAATGAAACCGATGTCTAATAACTCCTCAGATTTGGACTTTTAACCTCGAAGTTCAATAGAGCCATTCGATATGGGGTTTTAGAAATGGGTTTTGTACCGGTTCAAGGTCAATAACGAATTCAAAATCACGTTCGGGGTAAACCGAAGCTCTTCAGAAATACATCGAGGAATTCTCTAACCACGTAAATATTATTCAAATCGACTTGTCTTTATTCAAATCCATAACATGGGCTAAGAAAGCTTGACATCCGTTTTTCAATAAACGAATAGCTTTGTGGCTTGATATGACGATGGATCGATTTTAGTGGTTTAGTGGTTTGAATTGTATTACGTGTTGGTTAGAAATAAAACTAACAACCTTACGAAAACAAAGATCATTGTAATGTGATAGTGCCAACTTGGATCATGCAAGATTTATAAGCTGTAGATGTAACGAAGGTTTCACCCAACTGAGTTTCAACAGATAAATCAAAATCTAATTTCTCCGAGTCAAGTTTAAACGTTGAGCACAAGCTAGGAGAGATAAAAGAATGGGTAGAATCCCAGATTATCTAGTAAGGTATAAACTTCGCAAGAATTCAAGATTAGCTTACCAAGTGATCACCTCGTTTGGGTTCCTCACGTTTGCTGGCCGATCACGACAAACGCTTCTTCCAGAAACCGTGATTTAGACTTATCCGGATGACCTTGGAATCACCACTCCCGCTAAACTTGGGTTTTATTTATAAGACAATCTCGAACGATGTGGCCTTCCTTTCCACGGTTGTAACATACCTTGGATTGTTGTGGGACGAGCCAATGATATGTCCCTCCTTCCCGCATTTGTAACATCTAAGCTGGGCGGCCGTTCTCCTCCCTAGAATTTGTTGTTGGTCTTTGGTCTTTGATGTCTTCCCGTCGTTGTTGAATCTCCTCTTTCGAAATTTCCACTGACTCACCTCTCCTATTATCATGTCCACGATTACCACCGAGTGGTTACCGCCTTTGTCCGTATTCTTTCCTCCTCGTTGGTTATCATCGTTCGATGATCATAACATCCACAAATATGACCTCGTTGTGGTCCCTCGGTTGAGTATACTCACTATCTCGCTTCTAATAATTGAGCCTCATTTACAACATCCGAATACGAGAGAAAATTTATGAGATATAAGGTATTAACGAATCTACGGTTTTAGACCTCTCGTAAACATCCGCGTCACACGCTTCTCATTCTCCACCAAATGAGGTGCAAAACACGGATAACTCTGCGAACTTTGCCTCGTCTTTGGGACACCGCCATGTTTTTTCGCTCCAGCCTAATAAACTATACCTCTTTCATATAGACGAATACTTTCAGAGGAAAGTACTTGTCATTGAAAAGTTTTCAAATCTTTCCCAAGACATGTTGAGTGCATCTGGTTGGTACGCTTCACTGATTCCCACAGTGAATCTGCTTCACCACGAAACATAAAGGTGGCGAATGGAACCTTCGTTCCTCGTGCATCCCAAGACATCAAATATCTTGGTAATTTGCTTGACCCATGTTTCTGCCTTGATCGGATCCGGCTTTCCATGGAAATCTGGTGGTCCCAACTCCTTGAACTCGCTTTGGTCAGTGATGCATCGCAAGGCGTTCTTATCATTTCCACCCGTATTTTGTACACGAGTCTCCCTCGTCTGATTTTTCATGAACTGCAAAAAGCTCCTAAACATTCCATCATTCATCGTTTACTCGGTAGTGTTGTTTATATGAGGAATATTGCCTTCCTGATGCACGTTCTCCTGGTTTGTGACTAAAGGTGTCTCCACAGTCTCATACATTCCATTGTTAACGTTCTCAGCTACCATCTTAAATACTGCCATAAAACAAGGGTTAATTAAACAAATTAATATGTCACATAATATCCCTATATTATGACCGACCAACAAATAAGCTTAGGTAGGACACACTAGCGAAGGATTTACTCATCTCTCCCCTCCTAGTTCTATTCCCCGATCTCTACCAGAGACCATATCCCTAAGCTCTTATACCAACTGTGACGCCCCCAAAATAGGTATACAACACCCATTCTGAGTCGCCAAATACATGGTACATAAAGCAAACTACAACTTCAATAATACAAATGTCGTGTGAAATACGACAATACATACTGTGAGTTTAAATACAAATATTGTCTTCCAGACAATATCCACACGCAAATAAGTCCTCATTACAATTATTCAAACACTATTTTATAGAAATAGTGAGGACTGCTAAAACATCTTCCTAGAACCATCACTCTATACCCCGACTCAATCCTGCTATGTTCTCACCTCCTGAGAAGAAAAATGGAACAAAAAGGAAAGGGTGAGCTCAACTAGCCCAGTAACGAATATTATGACTAAGATAATATACAACAAATTATCGTCATTCTTCAACAGGAAAAAATCTGATAAAATATAATAGACAACAAATTTTAGATCAACAAATGCAGCGGAAACAACAATCCATTAGAAGAGTCACGTAGAGAATGAATTCTACTATCTTCTAAGATTTAAAAGTCCATCATCAATATTTTATCCTTGTAACAACAATCAATATTCATCTTTGCACTACAGGCCAAAGATATTCATTTAAATCACCGATCGATCGTATGTTCATCTCAACACGTGTTCATCTTTGCACTATTGTGCCAAAGATATTCATCGATTAATCATTCATCTTTGCACTCTGAGGCCAAAGATATTGGTGAATATCATCATTTAGGACTGAGGATGATGAAAAATATTTTTTTAAAGAAACGAATCCAGTGAAACAAAATGACAAGGATTAAGGATTAAGGATTCGTACTTTAGTTTGTCCAAATTCAAAAATACTCCATAACAAACAATTATGAGCAAACTTCATGAATGAAGATCAAAACATGGATACAATCAAAGCTAGTAACCATAATAGACATTTTGGACAAAAAGGAAAATTTTTATTTTTTATTGAATAAGGTCGTGATTCGTGAATAAAGGTCAGTATAACGTGAATAGTGCCATATACGTGAATAGTAACCTCGACACAACAAGTTCCAAATTTGATAAAAAGTTCAACCAATATTTTGGCATAATGATATTGAAGAAAATAATACCATTTGCGAAAGAAATAATATCCCTTACCTCAAAATAACCGTCTTACGATTGAATTTTGGTATAAGATCTTGTGAAACTTCATGACCAGATAAAGAACACTCAAAGTATACTCACAAGAATACGCTCGATAATATAGAGAGAGAAATAGAGAAAACTTGTTTCTGGTGTGATTTTCAATTCTAACTTAACCCTCTATTTATAGGAAAATGCTAGAACGTCAAAGGAGACTAAAATAATAAAATATTAATATTTTAATTCAAACTTCCTACGCATGCTTTGTTAGGCCAAGACCAGCCACCACCTTGGAAAATTTCCAGCAGCCCACATGTGTAATCACACCAACCAAAGTGGGTCCCACCCATAAATTTAATAAAAAATATTTTATTTTTTGAAACTTCAAAAATTCATAGAAAATAGACCGTTTATCAGAAAAATACGAATTTTATGTCCATTCTGCCTGAAATTGAATTCTCTACAATTTTATAGTTTTGAGTTTTTCCAAATTCCAAACCGAAAATATCCGAAATTCACAAACGGATGATTTTTAATACTTCCAGTCCGACCAAAAACTGATAAAACACCTCAGCATTAATTCCTTCAATCATAATCACATAAAATAAATAAATCCATCATTTATATCAAATAAATATTTTATTATCATATAAATTAATAATTAATTATTCACAAATAATATTCTGAGAATCACAATTACGACAACCGCACTGTTCCGTGAAAAGGGGCTTTCAATAAGGATTTCTCCTTACTTGGTAGTATGATTAGGTGACCAAACCTCTCCTAGATGTAACTTTCTAGACATTGCCAATAATGTTATCTAATAATATTATTCAAATAATATGAATTATTGATCCGATAATGGAAAATCTTTATGCGTTGATGACAACAATAATAATATAAATATCAACGCAAAGAATTATTGAATCAATAAAATAAAATAATGAACAAAGAATCATCAGAATAATTATTGAGTAGTGTCTTCACGCATTTAATCAATAATTCAACAATATTCAGTAATACTGGTGTCTTCTTTGTGCAAACCACGCATATTATTGTATTTTAACCACCGGGTAACCCAATGGTGTTAATCGTGTAATAATTTACTGTAGATTATTTATAAAACTCAATCTTTGTCGTTTTCTTTCATCCAACCGTTTTCCGTTATGGGGCCCATAAATGGTCATTTACATAGTTATTTAATATTCCCGACAATAAAGAATATTCCACGACCAAACGAATATTCCCCGATAAAAATGAATATTTTAATAACAACTTGTTTATTTTGTAAAAATTGCACATTTCACCCATAATCAAAGCATTATATCAAATTACCACCTTATTAATCAAGAATAATAATTAGAAGAAATTTAATTTTATTTATAAAAAGTTGGGGTGTTACAGTTTTCAACATATATAAAATCTCATGCCACAATAATATAATGAGATTTACTCTAGTTCATGAAAAAAGAGAAAAATATTGTACACATGGACTAATTAACAATTAATATAAGTTACAAGATATATTAGAAGTATACAAAAGTCTATCACAGTCTTGATAAAAAGTTTATAAAATTCTGTTACTTATTTCATAGAGTCTATAAAAGTCATTTTAAAAAAATCTTTAAAGTCTTTGAAAATCATTAAAATCCCATAAATTCTATAAAAATATGCCACTTCAATTTTTTTTAAAAAAATCTTAATTTAATACACTCCCTAATTATTACTCCCTCCGTCCCAAATTAATGGCTTAGTTTTGACTTTTTAAAATCAAATTGACCATTTTTAAAACTAATTTTTTTACTATTTTTGCTAAAATATAGGTGAAGAGATTATAACCAAAAGAAAGTATATACAATTTATTACTAATCCCAAATTTTATAATTTTAGAAATATATTTATATATGCTTAATTATTAATTCTAAAAATAGTCAATTTAACTTAAAAAAGTTAAAATTAAACAATTAATTTGGGACAGAGGGAGTATTAATTTATTATTGGCAAAACGGGGGAAAGGGGGACGGGGAGGGGAGGGGAGGGAGAGGGAGAGGGGGGGAAAGAAGATAACTACGGTCTACGGAGTAAAATGCAAAAGCGAACAAGAGAAGACAACGGAAAACGTCGTCGTCCTAGCTGGCTGGCTGCAACAAACAATGTGTGTGAGAACTCAGAACAGAGAGATACCTTCGTCGCTCACTCGAGAAGTAGAACAACGCAATCACCGCATGCCGATCACCTCAATTTCAATCTTCCTCCGTAGCACCACGCCGTCACTCCCTCTGTACTCCACCATCCTCGGTCGCATCTCAACCTCCGTTAGTTCGAAACACCAGAACCCTAACAATGTCTCCAGAAAGATTCAACAACAACCCAACAAGAATCTTCTCAAGGCTCGCGAAGCCAATAAACATTTATCCTCCCTCTCCCCTGCTCTATCCCCAGCTCACAGCCCTCAGCTATCTCAAAACCAAGCAATCGGTATGGTCGCCTCCGCTCAGGCCAATTTCATGCGCGTCATTGTCCAATCTTCTGAACAAGACAGAAGTGGAGTGGAATTGTTGTGCGTAGTTAGGGCTTTGTTGAAGAAGATTAAAAGGAGAGTATCGGTCGGAGATAACGTGCTCGTCGGCTCAATTGATTGGGTGGGTGGTAGAGGAATGATTGAAAATGTGTTTGAGAGGAAGTCTGAGATTCTTGACCCACCCGTTGCGAATGTGGATCACTTGCTCGTCTTTTTCTCCTTGGACCAACCCAAATTAGAGCCGTTCTCCCTCACTAGATTTTTGGTGGAGGCCGAATCTACTGGAATTCCGCTCACGCTTGTGTTGAATAAAATGGAACTGGTTGATGAAGTGGTAAACAACCTCCGTTAATTACTTGTTTCAAGTTCATAAAGCTTGATGCTCTGCAAGTATGCGCATCATACGTAGGGTTTAGTTAATACTTTGATATTGTATAAAATTCAAATGTTCTTATTGTTGGATGCTAATTTATAATTCTGTTTGCTTATTGTGTGATGCTACTTTACTATTTTGTTTGCTTTACTGTATGATAGTAAAAATGCTAAACACACCTAAATTGTTGTGCTGCATAAATTACGTTCCTATGTGTGTATGCTTATCTTATGTCTAAGCTTTATGTTCGAAGTTCATCACTAATGTTTGAGCAATCTGGGTAACTTTATATGCTGATACGCTGAATTTACTTATTTCAATTGCTTAACATGTACTCCCTCCTTTCCAAATTGAGTCTTATTTGACGCTCTTTTTTCCCTCTTATGCAGATTAAGGTTTGTCATAGATAATTTTTTTCCCCAAAATAACAAATTTTTGTTTGAATATCTTATGTCCACATGTGTCTATGGCAACCTTAGTATGCGTAGGAAGCGTCGCAAGTAAAATGGAAATTTCATTTTTGGAAGTAGGTAGATATGGATGCATATGATTGGGAACTTTCATTCATTAACTGTAATACTTATTTGTAATAAAATTTGGCTGGTGTTACTTGTAAATATCTAAGGATTCTAGAAGATAATTCAAATCATGCGCTAACAGTTGATTTCTCCATTTCACTAAATGTGTTTCTTTCTTACTGAATGAGTTGATGCAAATTAAGTCAGAAAACTTTTGTTGACCAAAATGTTAGTTTATGCTTCAATTTACCATTTACCATTGATCATTCTTGTGGTTTGGTTACACAACATTCTCCATTAATGGGTAGCATGGTCTTTATTGTTTCTTTAGGTTTTTGTTGCGTTTTGAAAAATCTACACTTATTTTGAAACAAAAATTAAGCCAAAAGTGACTTCTTGTTTACATCTTGAGAACACAAACAACACTTTGAAGCGTCTTACGTGATTGCTTTTTCTTGGCAGATTGGTTACCACTTTTGTTTTAGTCCTTAGAGCTTAATCCATTTACAGCACAATATTCATAACTTATGCAGAGTCTGATCACATGGAAGTCTAGACTTCGTGGTTGGGGATATGAACCAGTTTTCTGCAGTGTTGAAACCAAGTATGGACTTGATACACTTCAGTTTATATTGAGAGAAAAAACATCTGTGATTGTGGGTCCAAGTGGTGTTGGAAAGTCGAGTCTAATCAACGCTTTGAGAAGCGATAAGCCTATTACTGGTTCTGCTGAAGGAGATTGGCTTGATCCTGTGGGTTTGTGTTCTTCTAATTAATATACTTTTTCTCTATTATACTAGTCAGTTTCTCTTGTTTTTTGGGACCACTTTTGAATGTAAATGTTCTTTTGTTCGTTCACCTATTTCAGATTCTAGGCAGCAAGTGGTTTGAAGATCAGCGAGTTGGGGAAGTGTCAATTAGAAGTGGCAAAGGGAAACATACTACTCGGCATGTTTCTTTGCTTCCATTATCTGGAGGAGGTTATCTTGCGGACACTCCTGGGTTTAACCAGCCTAGTTTATTTAAAGTAACGAAGCAATCTCTTCCTCAACATTTCCCAGAGGTTTCTACTATCAATCTTTGTTCATATGATTTACTTTATGATAGTTGTTTAAAATATTCTGAACCGGTACCACCTTATCCCCCATGTCAATCTTCTACCTGTGTGCATACACTGTTGTGACTGATTGCTTCACTTTGCTTCTTTTTTTCCCCTTGTTAGGTCCAGAAAATGCTCAGGGATAATGAACCTGACAAATGCCTATTTAATAATTGCTTGCATATTGGTGAACGAGGTTGCATTGTGAAAGGGGATTGGGAAAGATTTCCATACTATTTTCAACTGCATGACGAGATCAAAATTAGAGAGGAATATCAGCTGCGAACTTTTGGAAGCAAGAGAGAGGGTGATGTAAGGTATACTGTATTTTTTGTCTAAGCAAACAAAAGGTATACTGGAAACTCTTTGATGTTTAGGAGTTTAGGTTATGCTGTTTCTTATCATGGAGAAGGATTATATTGTGATGAATATTTGTTACCATGACTAGTGTTACAAACTTGAAAAGCTAGAAATAAACTACTTTAGTTGGGCAATTGTAGTAAAACTCAGCTGCCTATGATTCTACAAACAGCAAATTATGAGTTTTAATCGTATGTCTATATACATAATAAATTACCTACTTTATTAACATGTTTTTGCTGAACTTTTAGAGATAGAAGAATCTTTTATTAATGTCTTCCATGTTCCCTCATTAAACTTTAGATTCTCTTACCCAAACAATTGAGAATTTGAGTGCATAACCATACATAGACACAGAATATGGTTGTTTTTCCCTTTTTGTCATTTTTATCATTTTCTGCTCTGAGTTCTCAACTGCAAATCTGGTCTGTGTTGGCAGGTACAAGGTTGGAGATATGGGTGTCAAACAAGCAGAACCAAGGTTGGAGCTTAAGAAGCATCGGAGACAATCCCGTAAGAGGATGAACCAGTCAATAATGGCCGAGTTGGATGAGCTTGATGATGACAAATAAGGATGTAAATGAACCAAGTCGAGCCGAGTATTAAGTTGTTCGGGTTTGATTCAAAAAATTTATCGAATATGAAATAAAGTTTGATTGAGGCTTGTATAGCTATTGAGTCTAATACGATCTCAAATCGAGCAAACGTCAAGTCGAGCGAGTACGAATTATGTCTGAACCGTTTGGTTCATTTTATAGCCTTAATGACGAAGACGAAAGATGACCCCATTGTGAGGGCAATGAGGGATGAACATATATATATATATGTATGTATATTCTCATATGTAACGGCACTGATATTCTTTCTAGCTGCTTGTCAAATTATCAAAATGTTCTCATATTCCAACTTCTACACCTTGTAGCGGTTGGAGTTAATGCATGTCATTGTCTAAAGTGATTTAATATGCTGAATGAGGCAGATCTAATACTCATTTTCTTATTAATTTCACCACATAAAGTGACACATGCATACTGAAATACATGCTACCATACTATCCAAATTTATTACATATATCACTTAAATAAAATCACATTCTTTTCTAAAATTAATGTTATATTTTTTCTATCTTATTTTAAAATTACAATTTTAAAATAAAATAATATTAAAAATTTAATATACTATTATGAGAATTTTAAAAAATATAATATTATTCCAAAGCCTTAAATAAATATCATAAAAGTACATACATTGCATTTTTTTAAATTCAAAAAAATCTTGAAAAAAGAGTAGATTTTTGTTCAAATAAATATAAAAAAGTTTTTGGAGTTTAAACAATCATCAAATATTTGAAGTTGACTTATATTAGACTTAGAACACACGGATTTGGGGGCGTACAAAAATTATTCAATCTATTAATTTGACAATTATTATGTTCAAATAATATATATATATATATATATATATATATATATATAATCAAAGTGTGTGATTTGATAAAATTTAAGTTTAAATAAATTTAACATAGTTAAGACTTTAAACTCGTAAGGAAATTTATTGCTAATATAGGTATATCTAAATTGCATTGTATGTTAAGGGATTTGTTTGATTAATTATTAAAATATTCAATTAAATGTGATGTAGATATTTTCAATTAAGATTTTGAGAAGATAATTGTTGAGTTATTAAATTTTTATTAGAGTAATTAATTGAGCTGTATAGTGTGAGTTTATTCATTTAAACAATAATATATTTAATTTGATGTATTGTAAAGTTATTAGGACTTTGATAGGATAATTATTGTATTGTTAAGATAAATATAAAATTGTAAATTAACTATACAAAATTACTAATTATTATATTTGTTATTTTTAAAACTTGAACCAAATTATATCTATTTTAAATTTTAAGATTTTACAAATTAACTTTAAAAAATCAAAATATATCTTTAATCTTAGAATGGAAGAAGTAGTAATTACATACTTCATTATGAGATTACATTGTACTGCAGTATGAATCTCTTAGAAAAATAAAATAAAATAAGCAAAACTAATGATTTAGTCATTATAGTAGATAAATTTTACTTAATACATCACTGCATTTTTAATTTTTTAAATTATCTTATTGAACTATTTTTTTTTAAAAATTGGACGAGTCTGTTAACTCCGACTCACTTTTATTAAATTGTTTTGAATTTTTTTCCTATATGACTTTTAAATAAAAAAGAGAAATAAGATAAATTACATAGTTAAACACATGTTGTCGTACAACAAGTGGGTAATCGACACGTCATCCAACACAATGTTGAAGTCCTTGCCCCCATTGAGTCAGGCTGTATTGCTGCGAGGAGCTGATCGACGTTGAATTGGACGACGACGGATTTGAGGATTTCGTTGCCGATGGAAGGGTGAAGTTTCTCGTCGTATTTGAGACCCAATTCTTTGTAGATGAAAGGAAGTTTCGCCTCGTCAGGCCGGGAGAGGATCCAGAGGGTTAGGTTAACCATATGGATCTTTTGTGCCGGAGACGGAGAAGAAAGTATAGGGCTTGGTACGGATATCGAAATATCGAAGATGTTGGGGGTTTACAGAAGTGGGATGGGGAAGTGGGTCCCTTCGCATATGGGTGTATCGATGACTCCCCGAATTCTGTCTATTAATACGGACGTTGCCCGTCGTCGACAATGTAGAGAGAGGAATTGAGAACAGTGGCTGCGGCGTCGAGGCCCAATGTCGCGCGAGCTACTTTGGTTAGTAATGACGTTGCTTGTTGGTTGCCACCCATAATTGCAGAGAGTGAATTGAGAAATCGAGAAGAATAAACATATTTATGCTCTGGCAACTAGTTCATACAGAAGAAATACAATATCACTTCATTGAAAAGAGAAATACTCTCTTCTCATTATTTTGCAAGAGTTTTATGGGGTGTCAAATTCGAACTCATTCTCTCCCAGCTCTTTTGTCTCCACTTATTCACTAACCCATTGCAGATTTAGTTCACCATGAAAGTGATGAAAAACATAAAGAAGCTCAAGTTTTGGTCAATAAAGTTTTTGGTCAAGTTTTGGTCCGCCTTGTCATTTGTTTTATTTCTCATTTTCTGTTTAAAAACCACGTAGGAAAAAAATCAAAACTATTTCAAGTTGGAGTTAATAAACTGACCCGATTTAAAAAAAATAAATAGTTTATAATTTAAAAAATTAAAAGTTCAGTAAAATTTGTCAACTACAATGACTAAATTATTAGTTTTATCAAATAAAAAATATCAAATTAATAGTTATATTGGAAATTTGTAATAAGAAAGCTAGTTAGGAATGAAAATAGGAATTAGGATATTCTTTCTTAGCTTAATTCACTGATAAGAGTTGTGATTATATACATGTAATAAGATATCTGTCAGAATACTTGTTTGAAAATGAAATTACGTACGTTTTAAAAATGAAAGTAATTTGACATTTTTTTATCTTTTGTTAATATAAAATATGAGTTTAATATTAACTTTTTAAAAAGAATAAAATATATCGACATCCCTGTAAATAATTATAATAACACTCACCATCCCTCTAGTTAAAAAAAATTTAATTAGCAAAAAAATAATTATAATTTTATTGCATTAATTTATACTTTTTTCGGGTATTAAAATTCTACTTTTTAATTACAAAAAAATATTACATAAATTTATACTTTTTACGGGTATTAAAATTCTACTTTTTATTATAAAAAAAGATATTATTAAAAAAATAAAATTTACGTAATATATATTTTTTGTAATTAATACAAATGACAAGTGTAGTATTTTTGTTTCGAAATTAACATCACAAATTTCCTAACGCCCCATAGCATTGACATGTTGAAGATACGGGCGGCTGGGCTATGCCTATCTAGGAGTACGTACGTAGTCTCAAATTTCAACTACTCTGTATTTATCTATTTAAAAACAATACAACTAGGAACATTACACAATCACAATGACAATGACAATCACAACGACAATGGCAATGGCAGAGAAGAGATAAGGGATGGACTCCCTCCACCAGCATTTTACAAATTTAGACCCCACCCTACCCTATTGGCTATTGCCCATACCATACATACTCCTCAATCACCACTACCAGCAATAATTACTTTTCTCCAACAACCTCACCACCACCATGGCTATCCATCAGTTATCATGGCCTGGATCCATCTGAATCTCATTACTTCTTCTTATGTCTCCATTACACTAATTCTCTGATTTCTCGATATAAAATAAAATAAATTTAATATTAAAGACACAAACTATTCTATAAATATTTTATAAAATATTAATGTGTCTAACATATTGATCAATAAATTATTTTAATGTAGTATTTAGCTCCACAAAATAGACTGAAGTGGAGTATGTTACATTAATAATTTATAAATATTTATGATTTTAACACTATTTATAAAACAAAATAAAATAAATTTTGTCATAATCAAATAATTATAATATTAAAAATATCATTAAATATATATAATATTTATGTAGTTAAATATTAAATATGTACGAGAGAAAGTGTGATGAATGGAGGGATCCTAATCCGTGATTTTCCACCATACCGGTGCGGTTAAGCAGGCTGACTATCTCACGATAGTCAATACAACTCTGACTGACGTGGTACTCCCCTGTCAATTTTATCTTTCCCTTTTTTTTAATGCCCTTAAATAATATATACACATGCATATATACGAGGCCCCCACTCCATCATATATATATATATATATATATATATATATATATATCATACATTATTGACATCCTTATCTCTCTATATATCTGTAAAACCTCAGAATCACGCACTTCCCAAAATTCGCACCTTTCAGGTAATTGGTTTCCCTCCTCTACTCTCTTATATATGTTTCTAAATGCTATGAATTGTGCACTAATATCTATCACCGTTTCCCACTTGTTCCATGATTAATGCACCATCTTCTATAGGAGTGGTATACTTGATTTTCAATAGAGGATCAAGCTTTTGCCGACAGTCTCTTTCTCTGCAAACACCAACTCTTTCTGGTGGTAACACCTAACTCATTGTTTGCTCCTCCTAAACGAAATCCTCAGAAAAATAAAAATAAAAAATTAAGTAGATAAACCCAATTACAGACAAGTCTGTATATGTAGATTTGTTTTTTGTTTTTTTTACAAAATTCCCACAATCTCGGATTCTGCTACTTTGTAATTTACTACAATTCTCTGATTCGCCAAAATTTGGAGTATATAATTCATCATTGTTCACGCTTGCAGTTTTAGATGGCAATGGTAGATCTGATTACCTTTTACTATTCAAGTGTTTTTTAATTTATAAAATTAACTTATACGTACTTTTTGAGAAATAACAATTTTTACTTCTCAAAAATTGACTTATAAGTTATTTTAGAATAAGTAACTTTGATCAAATGTAAAGAGTGTTTTGCTCTTGTTTTTTTAATCTTTACAACTTATGTTAACTAATAAGTCATTTTAGCCTAACACTTTCATATCTTGTTTTAACTTAATTTCTAACTTATAAATTAAAATAGTATCAAACACTTTTATTTATAAATCACAACTTAAAATGACTTATATTTAAATTTTAACTTGCAAGTCATTTAAAAATAAGAAATTGGTAATTGAATGGAATAGATCTATGATTACTTTTCTTTTTGGTGGGGTGGGGGTCGTGGTCGGGGTGGGTGGGTGGGTAAGAGGAGTGTAGGGTAGGTGAATTTGATTGACATTAATTTAAGATGTTAATAGCATATTAGTATTGACTAATACAATGGTAGATGTTGATTTCCATCACTCCCACAAATATTACAACATATTCCTTTTTAGCTGAAAAAATTGCAGCAACTTTTGTGAGGTAAAATGACTGAATTATCCATAGTCATGTCAATTTTATCATTTAAATATAGTGGTTCATATTCTTGAAGTACTCTTAAGTACACACTTCATAGGGACCAATTAAGAAACCAAATGAGAATTTGGAAATTCGTTAAACTTTGTGCAAAAATGTGTCTTGCAATATTTGTTGGATAGAGGGGGTATTGGTTATCATCTTGGAAAGAATAGTCAGTATTATGTATATTGAGAGTTAAGTTATGAACTTATTATCTAAAGCATTAATGGTGAGGATGATTTTGAATAGTTGAATCAAACATATTTTTAAATTTCTTTTTCTAGCAAAACATTTGGTATCCATAACTTCTTCCCGTATTTATTTATTTATTTTGCTTGATTTCATAATATTTTCTACCAGTTGATGCACTAAGCTAAAATGGAAGTTAAGGGGGGTTAAAATTTATATGGCCTTGGCTGGTATGCTTTTTCACTTCTTTCTCAGTTAAGTTTGTTTCTTTTAGTTGGTCTTTTCAGTTTTTATGGATGGGGTCTATCATATTTTGAATTATTGTATGCAGATATTTGGGCAATGAGTGGGGGAAGAAACAATTCAGTGAATTTTGAACTTGGCCTTACTCCGGATAGAACAATCAATAACTACACTAGAGGCAGGACGACTGTCATGGAATTTAAATCAGATTGGAAAAAACACCGAAAATCATCTGCACTTACAGCTCAAGTAATCTGTAGTGCGACTCCTTTCATGCCTTGGTATTGTAAAATCCCTATAAGTGATGGATACCATGAATTTCTTTAATTAAACTTCTTTCATTCAGTTATACTGATATTTGTTGGGGGAATTTTTTGATCAGCAATGAGATTTGTGTCAAACTGTCAGGACTTATATAGTTTTGCAATTTAAAGAATGTCTTGTCTTGTTTATAAAGAGAAGAGACTTGCAGAATCAGATATGTGTTTTTCCAATATGGTCCAACAAGACACCCCAACTCGTTCAAAAAATAGTTTTTTTGTATCTTCTCTAGCAACCGATGATTTTCACAGCCCCATCTTGCCTGGGCTACCAGATGACGTGGCAAAGTACTGCCTTGCACTTGTTCCTCGATCGTACTTCCCTGCTATGGGTGGTGTCTCCAAGCGATGGAGGTCAGTTATCAAAAGTAAAGAATTTATCACCGTTCGAAAACTAGCTGGCCTGCTTGAAGAGTGGCTCTATGTGTTGACTATGGATGCTGAAGGAAAGGGGTGCCACTGGGAAGTTTTGGATCATTTGGGACATAAACACCATATCCTTCCACCAATGCCTGGTCCAGTCAAGGCTGGGTTTGGTGTGGTGGTTCTCAATGGAAAACTTCTTGTCATAGCTGGCTATTCAATGATTGATGGAACAGGGTGTGCATCGGCAGATGTTTACCAATTTGATTCTTGCCTCAACAGGTTTGCTTTCTGTCAACATTTTCCTTCTCTCTTTCCACAGTAGCTTAGAATTCCTATTAGTCTCCTTCATTCATTCTAAAGATAGAAGAGTGTTAATGGTTGGGAACTGAAAGGAGTAATGATTTTAATTATGAGAAGTGACCTTCCTTTCAAATCAGTTCTGACGGAGTAAATTCATTAAATGGAGAAAAAAATGAATGGTCCAAATACTTCAGTGGTTATGTAATTTATGATTGCGAAACATATATCCATGAAATTAGATGATTGTTTATACTATTGAGATCTTGCTATCCTCCCTGATCAAGTCAGGGCTTAATAACTTCTACAACCAGAAAACATTAGGTACATTTTGTTCAGTTGGATGCTTCATCTGTCTATTGCACAGTAGTTTATACGCTACCATCATGTTTCTCAACAGTTGAACCACTGTAGTGGACTTAACTTTTACTGTTGTCAATGTCACATCCCCTCCAGTTGTCCTTAAAATCATTGTTTAAAAATGAGTTCAATATAATTTGGGATGCAATCTAGTTTAGGTAGATTCATTTCTGAGTTAATCTAGAGTTCTCTGTAGTGGAAGCAAGAAAACAGTTCAAGCAACCTTCATGCTGAAATTTATCTCAATCTAAAGTCATCATGGGAGGCTGTTTATTGATGTCGTTAATATATATGGTGTTTTATCACTTGTTTTTAGGTTGTACCAAAGAAGTCTCACCATACCAAATGTGTCTGTGAATTAGCTTATGCTTTATATAAATCATATTCAGCTTCATACCTGCATTTCGGTTTTGAAGAATTTGTGTTGTTACAGGTTAAGACTTGTACAAAATTTATCTGTGGTCAAGTTTTGTGATGGATTATAAAATGTCATTTCTTAGTGCAGCTGGAGCAAATTAGCCAACATGAATGCCGCTCGCTACGATTTTGCTTGTGCCGAAGTTGATGGCATGGTTTATGCAGTTGGGGGCTATGGGAAGAATGGTGAGTCCCTCTCATGTGCCGAGGTATATAATCCTGATTCTAACAACTGGGATATAATCGAGAGTCTTCGTCGCCCAAGGTGGGGCTGCTTTGCCTGTGGATTTGAGGGAAAGCTTTATATTATGGGTGGGAGGTCAAGTTTCACAATTGGAAACTCAAGGTTTGTTGAGGTGTATAGCCCTGAGAGGCATACTTGGTGCGAGATGAAAAATGGTTGTGTAATGGTCACCGCCAATGCTGTGCTTGCGAATAAGCTCTTTTGTATGGAGTGGAAGAATCAGAGGAAACTAGCTATTTTCAACCCAGAAGACAATTCATGGAAGATGGTACCCGTCCCAGTGACTGGAAGCTCGAGCATTGGGTTCCGATTTGGAATTCTTGATGGGAAGCTTCTATTGTTCTCGCTAGAAGAGGATCCTGGCTACACCACCCTGTTATATGATCCAAATTCTCCCCCTGGTTTGGAATGGCAGACTTCTACGATAAAGCTATCTGGGTCGTGCTTGTGCAGTGTCAGTATTAAGGCTTGAACAGGGGTACTTCCTGAGTTGATGATCATTAGAATGGGATTCTAAAAAGTTTAGTTGTAGATGATGACTGTTTGTTTATTACGTAGTTAAAAGTTCATCATCATCATCTGTTGGCCTTTGGGGTTTTATAGTTGACCATCGTTTACCTCAGTTCCAGTTAAGCATGTTTTGTTGGACTGATTTCTGTTACAATTTGTTTGTGCCGATTTACTTCTTGAAGAATGTGTACAAAATAACGTCTATGAATTTTGGAGGAAACTCTTTACTGGAAATCTCAGTTTTGGCATTACATTACCATAGTTTGATTTAAAGAAATGAGCAGGCTCGATTGAAATGTTTTCATTACTTTTTTATGGGTAAGCATGCATGTTGTGAATTTGTGATTTTTTTTTTATTTTACTTTGGTACACAGTATTGAAGATGGTCCTATATGGTAGTGGTTAGCATGAAGTTTGGTCAATTGACTAATAAAATGTTAACCTGTGTGTCAATATTCTATTGATCAATCGACTAATTTACCTAAAAATAAACTTCATGCTAACCGGATCCGTCCTATATGGTTGCTTTTGCTTGCTATGGCCTATGGCTTATGGCCTATGGTTAAAAGTATTGGCTGTTAGAACCGTAATTTTGACACCGAGTTGCTAAAATTAGAAAGTATTTATGTTGGGGGTAATTTTTCGGCATAAACTAACGATTTTGGAACAAATAAAGAAGAAATTTTGACATAACTTAACCGTTTCGGATCAAATAAAAGAGAAATTACCTCTTAAAGAAGAAAAATGCCACAAAAAAAATAATCAAATATGTTAAAAGTTATAAAGAAAGAGAACAAACTTTTCTCTATAAATTATACCTATAAAATCAAATATGTTAAATATTGTTTTAATATCTTTTTACACATTCATTATAAAAAGAGTATAAATTTTTCAAATCATTTTATTTCCCATTAAAATGAAAAGAAAAACAAAATCACTCCATAAATCATCAATAAAATAAATTGTTAGAATATAGGATCACACACGCACACAAATAATATAGAATTAAGAATTTACATGATTTATCAATTTGGATACTCAAGAGGCAGCTTGATGTTTATTGATGATTTTTTGGTTATATAGGTCTTTACAATAGATAGTATTTATACATACTAATTCTATTTCAACCCTACTTCATATTATATTTCAATTATCCATAATGTTCCTCAAAAAATAACTCAAAAAAAACTCTGTCCGTCGACTGACACGACCCGCGCTGCTCATAAATGTTCCGTGGCGCGCCCCGCACCTACGATCCCTTGCTACGCTACTCTCCGTATCCAACACAAATCAATACCACCCAACATATTGCATCACTGATCAATATCCACCTTTATCTTTTTCTCTCCATCACTAATCAAGTTACACACACAAATCTCTTTTTCTTAACAATTCAAAAATTATTTTGAAAATTCTCAAATCTGAATTTCATTGAATTTCTATATTCAAATTTAAACAATTCAACACAAAACATAACAGAACTACAAACAAATGAATGCAAAAACACAGATATTTTCATTGATCATCTTAAACCAAAAACATCATATCATTGACTGAGATAATTTATTCATTTTTAATCTTACTAAAAAATAATAATTTAACTATATTTTGAATTGCCAATGCAAACATTGAAGTATACTAACAAAGCAAGTCTAGCGTTTTGTAATTGAATTAAAAAAAAAAGAAAAAAAAAGAAAAGGAAAGCCAAAAACAATAGTGAGTCCAATCGGTGCTTCTACACAGACAGAAAAGTTGAACAGGATTATTGGACAGGCGGATTTTTTTTTTTTTTTTTTTTACTTGTGACTCCAAAAAATGTGTAGTATTTATTCTAACATGAATTTTTATAAAATATAGTATTTTAGATATAATTTAGATACACATACAAAAATAGAGTTATAAACTGTATAACTCTATTTTTGTACGTGTATCCAAATTATATTTAAAACATTATATTTTATAAAAATTCATATTAAAATAAAAAAATTCGGCTGTCCAATAATCTGTCCAGCTTTCCTGTCTTGCCTTTCCTGTCCGGCAAGAATTATTGGAGTCCAAATTGCAATTAAAATCCCTTTCACAAAAATGGCAACAACAAACTGAGCAGTGAGCACGCTCTAGGGACTAGGATAGGTTACTGTTCTCGTCTTTCTCATCGGTGAGTGCCGTGCTTTGCTGTCCTCCCTCCGCAACGATGTTCGGAACTCCTCAAGTGGCGGCATCGGCCCCCGCATTCGGCACCCCATCCTCCTCTCCGGCCTTCGGAACCCCATCTTCCAACCTCTTCGCCACCCCCTCCGCCTCAACCCCAGCCTTCGGAACCCCCTCCACACCTTCATTCACTCCCGGCTTCGGCACATCTCTCTTCTCAACCCCATTCTCTCAACAATCACAACCACAACCGACTTCATTGTTTCAGCAACCACAACAACAGAGTTCATCTGGTGCTTTCGGATTCTCCGCTCCGTTCAGCACGCCGCAGTCCAGTCCTTTCGGTGGTGCTCAGTCGATGATTACTCCGTTCGCAAATGCTCAGCTCACTACTCAAATGGCTCCCGTTGCTCCTCTCCCTTTTTCTCTAGCCGATCGCGACATTCAAGTTTGCTCCTCTTTGAACCCTAATTATTCCAGTAATTATAAAATCTATAAATTGAGTTGGGATCTTGTATTCGCTCCACTTTCTAGGAGAAAATGTAATTTAATTTTTATTACACTCTAATGTACACTTTTATATGAAAGACCCTCTGCCCTAACCCTAATTCTTAAACAGTTCATTTGCTGGTCCCTGAATTGCAAGTATTGCAAAATTTTAATTGAAATTTGAGTTTAAATCTTGTATTAAACCTTTTACTGAGTGTATGTTAGCATCTGATCAGGTATATACAGCAAATAAGTTTAAATCATTTTTAATTATGACCTATAGTTAATTGGGTTTTCCATAAAAATGAATTTATTGCTTTTTTCCTCCAACTTTTTTAATTGAACTTTTAACAGAGTGTAGCCTGCGATAAACCACATGCATTATAAGTCCAAAAAGTAAGTTATTTACCTTTACTCGATTGCAAAATTATAAAATTACTGTTAGCTACATTATTCTGCACATCATAGGGACAATCAAATTCTTCATCCTTCTAGTTAATTTGTGTTTAAATTGTTTTGGTTTTTGAGTGTTTGGTTTTGTGTATTGTAGGCGATTTTAGAAGCTTACAAGGACGAGCCTGGAAACACCAAGTATGCTTTTAAGGTTTGATTCTTTGCTTTGCATTTCTTTTTTAAAGTGCTGTGGTTCCGCTTACTTATCTCCATGTTTGGTTGTTCTCAGAAATTTAAGTTATTGAGATTTTATTTGGAACTCAGAAAATGAGAAGGAAAAGAAAAAAGGAGAGTAAAGGATGATGTAAACTATTCTTTATTTCAAAAGTCCATTACACTTAGTTTTATCTTTACTTGATATGGGAATTGTATAAATGAATATATGCAGTTAAACTTGCGTGCATGAAGTGGTGCTTTTCTATTCGCACTGTCCTCGCACATTCCTCCCCCTATCTCTTTCTGAGTTTTAAACAAGTTTAACTATTGTGTCTTTTGCATAACCTTTTTTACAGAAAAGATTAAGTATTCTATTTGTTTGAATGTACATAAGATATTTATGTTGGTTTGGCAGCATTTGTTGTTCAGTGTGACTGATCCACAATACAGAATGAAGCCTTCTGGTGTATCAGATGTGAGTCCTTACTTTGCAGTGTGTTGTTTCCTGTTTTTGGATCAGTAATTCTTTTGTTTTCCTTTTAGTTGATGATTTATTTCATTAGTGTTGCTCGTAAGTTATGGGAATAGTTTGCATTGACAGATTATGTGGGCAGAGGTGATGGGGAAGCTAGAAGGTATGGAGAGTTCCAAACGAGAACGCCTTTGGCCACAGCTTGTTCAGGGTTTCAAAGATCTTTCCCAGCGTCTCAAGGTACAATGGTGCATGCTGGCATTCTTTGTTTCTTCTATATATATATTATGGTATGTAGTTAGCAATGATTATGATATCTGAACTTTTGTTTATCACAAGAGAGAAGAAAATTATTCATTTTCAATATCAGAAAATATGGTATATAGTTAGCATGATTATGATATCTAAAATTTTGTTATCATAAGAAAAAGTAAAAGAATATTGATACATCTACTTTCTCCTTATTTCAATGATGAATGATTGAAGAAATAATTAGACATGATTGCTTCTTTTATTTTACGATTTTACTCTACTGTGATTGCATATTTATTTTTGAAGTTAGTCGGAATAAGTTTTGGAGCATACTTGTATATCCATCTTCTACACAAAGGCCTATAGATAGTTGGACAGATTATACATATATTCGTAGAATTCAAGAAACTTCAAATGCATTCCCTTTGGAAGTCATACTTTTGTTAGCAGAATTTGCTGGATCCTCCAAAGAATGGAAACGTTGGCACCTGACCACTTGGGTCACACTTTACTACAATAAAGGCTGGGATATCATTGCTTGTCGAACTTCAACTATGATGAGGAAATCTATTTGAAGAACATATTCATTGTATAGAGGTGGTCATTATTACAATCTCCTAACTCACCATTGAGAATAACTTCATTCCCCTTGACAAATTTGAAATGCCCAATTATTGAACATGGTGGTTGTTGTCATTAGTTAGATGTTAATTCACCTTGATCTACTGAGCTATCTGCTTCAACACAATTGACATGTTATCATACGGTTTTCTGGTTATTTTTCAGATGAGACCACATAAAGGTAGACTTTCTTGTGGGAGTCAGTTTGAGTAGTCTGTGAGATAATGGTTACTTGCCTTGTATTGGTACTATGATTTACTCCAAGGTGGATTGGGATTTCAAATTTGAGAGGGAGATAACATAGTTTATAATGTTTGACTAGTATAAAATGCATGTTTTCTCCGTTATAGTTTAAGTGACCGAGTTTAGTTATTTTTGTTGGGCATATTTTCTCATGGATTTATGCCATGCTAAACACATACATATTGTAATTTTAATATATTTATATTTATACTTTCAACTGTAAGTAAAATATGTTGAAACTTGTAAATACGATGCATATATATTTTTGGCATGTCCTAAATCCCTGTTAAAGTAGTCAAAAAACCCTGGTCATTTAAACTGTGATGGTGGCAGTATGAAAGAGACAAGACGTAAGTAGATGTGTTCTAATGGTAAGTCAAATGCTACGTTTGGATTGAGGGAATGAATTAGAGGAAGGAATAAAATAAAAATAGTGTATTTGATGATCATTTTGGAGGATAAATCACTCCAATAGAATGAAAATTCATTTCATCCCTTTGTTTTTTATTTCATGTGAAGGTGGAATAAAATTCATTTCAAATAGAATGGATTTATGTGACATTATATGACAACACGAATCACTAACAACAACCAAATATATACTTAAAATACTTTAAAATCATTCCATTCCGTCCTCTATTTCATTCTTTCAATTCAAATGCAGCAAAAGAACCACCCCTCCCCACCACCCCACAAAAAAAAAGAGAGTGGTTAAGTCGATATTGATTCGATCTGGTACTGCAGTGATATAGAACTTGTTTGTTAATTAGGACCTGAGTTATTTGCGGTCTGAGAGTTGTCTATAACTGGAAAGATGTGCATCGTGAACATCTTTATACTTCTGGAGAGGCTAGGGCGGGAAGGTGATGGTAATGTTGATAACAAGTATTTGGTTATGAAGCATGCCTTTGTACTCAGATTGTTAAAGTTCTTAAGTTGTCAAACTAGTTGCTTAACACCACGAATTTTGCTTTGAAGAAAAAGGTGTTATAGTGCTGTGTGTGACTACCTATCTATATATAGCACCTTCTTATCAATCCCAATATCATGTACTTCCTCCCTTTAGTCTGCCAAATCTGTTCAGAGCTTGTAGTAATTAAATTCTGGTGATAATATGATTCTCCATTGCAGCTTCAAGACGAAGTCATACTGTCAGATGCTGAGAGACTACGGATCACTCAAAGCAATGTGAAAGTGGTACTTGTCATCTTTCCCTGTGTGTGTATGTCTGTGCATACTTGTGTGTGCTGATATGTAACTTTTTGAGTGCATGTATGCAATCTGCATCCAACAACTTCTTTGGCCTTTATCCATCACAGCTTCAAAGGCACTTTCAAGCAGACACTATTCCTCGTATTGAAAGAATGAGACAGAAAGAGCAAGGTCTTCAAAGGCGCCTCTTAAGGGTGGGACATTCATTCAACTTTACTTTTGAATTTGATTCTATTGCAGCAGAAACTAGGTTGGCTTTTGCACCCTGGTCAGTTATCACGTGCAAAAACCTGATCAGGTTTGGTAGATGCAGTCCGCAGTCTGCTTGAATGATCTCCAGTTAATTTTCTAGGTTTTTATTGGATCGTGAACATCTATATAATGTAGGGTCAAGCTGAATCTTAGCTGTCCGCTATTCCTGATTGTTCTTGGATCAGTAGTTCAGTACATTTTTCATTCAATATCAATCTTCTTAGACAAGGGTTTGACTCAATTATTATGGGACTAACTCTCCCTAGCATTGGCTATAGCTCATGTCTCACCATCTCCCTTCCGGAAATGTAATGTTCTTCATGTTACCCAAAAAATAAAAATAATTACCTAAGTTTGTTGTATCCGTTCATTTTAAAAAGGTAATGAGAATAGTGGAGGCTTTGGAGGGAAAGGGGTTCCGATTACCATTGATGAAAGGAGAAGTTGAATTAGCTGAGAAGCTGGCTGCTATAACTAGACAGGTTGGTGTTCTTTGTCAACATCTCTTTCATGCTTCCTAATTTTGTGGCCCCATAAACTGGAGATCATTCTGACTAGGAGTTCACAATTGCAGTTGAAAGGATCTGGAGCAGAACTTTCTAGGAGGGTTCAAAATCTTCTCACTTTGTCTCGTGTTCAAGCAAATTCCCTTGGTGGTTCTGTTTTTCTACCAGGATCAACCAAAATACATGAACAGAGTCTCACTGATATGCAAGAGGTAAGTGCCCAACACTTGAGTGATCATTTTGCCCCAGTATGCTAGTAGTAGGGAATAAAGGTAGATGGTAATCATGTTTTCCTTAAAAATATTTTTATCTATAAACTAATACTCCCTATATCTCACATTATAAGACGATGAAACGGATGACAAAGTAGTACAATAAATTTTATGCTAGGTATGAAGTTGAATCACCATTATTACCTTTAAATGTAAATAACATCAAAAGAAAGTGATTTAGTTTTTCGTGACATATGGTTAATATGTTCATCTTTTATTTTACTTGAAATGTCACTCTATCAAGCTTTGTGGCTTTGTGCCACCCAAGACTGCCTTGTTAAGTGGGATGGGGGAAGTAAAGAATTGGAAATGACGATGGCTGTTTATAACAGTTCCTACTTGTGTTTGAGTTACACTAATGGCTGTAAAATCAAATTATATACAAAGTTTATTGTAGTGTTGTTTGTTAATCCCCTTTCCAACTTTGTGGCTACTTCAAACCTGCACAAAGTTTAGGGAGAGAATATTATTGCATTCCACAATTTTCCCCTTACTTTAATATATGCTGGAGACAACTTTTTCTTTATCATGTTATACATTTCATTCAAAAAGTACATCCAAAATTATTTATACATTTTATAGTCAATTTGCGAATTCCTAAATTCAAAATTGATATCATCTAGGAGTATTTAAGTTTTGAAAGTAACAAATATGGCATTAGTAGTCTAGTTTAGAATAGTAATAATTGTTTGTACTAAAATAAAATAAACTCGTATTGATTATGAATTTTAAGATTTCGCTAATCGACTTAAAAAATCAAATTTATCTCTACTTTTGAAACACATGGAGTACTTTGATTATGAAAAAGTTGCAAACATTTTTGAATTTCCCAAAATAGCAAGGGGGCCTCATAAAGTTGGACAAAGGTACCTACCTACCTAGGAAGCAAAGTTGCTACGAATATGGCCCTGTTTCTCGTATGCCCAAATTCCCCCAATACTTCATGGACCCTCGTATCACACTTGTATAAAGTTTTTCTTTAATGTAACATACATGGGAGCTGATTGATTGTTTTCTGTGGGGCAGGTCTTACAACAGCAGACTGAGGCCATTTCTAGGCTGGGGAATGTGTTGAAGAGAGACATCAGGGACATGGAGATTATAATGGCAGAGGAGACACAAATGACGGAAGATTAAGTTTATAAAAGCTACTCTGAATGCCAAAATCATCTTTTTTGTTTTCAATGCTGAGTTTGGTATGTCAATAATTTTGCATTTCTATTATTAGCTAGGAATTGGCAGCTTATATAATGGTTTTGCATTAGTTTGGTGTATTGACAAAATGCTAAGAGTTTCTTTGAATTAGGTTTATATTAATTAAAACTGAATGTCATAATCTTTGTACTATTCTTCCTGCGGATACTGCAAGTGGTGGTCTGCTTTCTGGATTCAGCAATAGCTTTTAATTTTTATATAGATTGGTAAAGATGAATAATGAATGTCGGTTGTGGACATCATTTGGCCCAGTGCCTTGGTAGCTACCCAATTGTGTGCTCCACCTAGCTTTAAAATATATTGGCCATCCCGTCCTTGTTAGTTGTGCTCCGTCCGGGCCTAAATTGAAATGACAAAGTACTGAAGTGGAATAAAAGATTTAGTCAAGTGTAGTAGTAATATACTATAATTAAGCCTATGGTCAATGATATTTTTATACAGAGTACAAATGCCTAATACACCATTTTCCTAGAGAAAGCTTAGTTATAATCGTTTTTTGCTCATGTTTGTCGTCACACTGAAATTGACAAAACGGTTTATGAAATGGTTTGACATTTGGTTGTGTACTAGTATTATTTTTTTGGTCTTAGCGCACCTATAATTGTCCTTGATCTGTTTTCTTACACTAGCACAAATAAGACGGTTTGGTCTTGGGCACCTATAAATGTCTACATGAATCTGAGGCCACAATTATATTGAATATAAGAAAGTGAATTTTCATATGAAATCATGACAAATAAACGCAAAAAAAGAAGTTAAAATTGGGAGTTATAAAGCTGGAATTTGCGATTGTCACTACTCACCAGGGCAGGAAACAAACCCTCTTAGCTCTTGTGAGGAGAAAATAAGGAGCATATTCCATAATATTTTTAAACTTGTACAGGAAAAAATATTACCAAAGACTTGTTTTTGTGAACTTTTTCGATGTTGACTTCTAAAGCTTTATTCTTGGTAGATAACAAAATTAGTCCTTCAGAAACACCACAAACTAGGAACAAAAAGGGAAAAATAGTCTTTACTCTTGGGTCAGTTTTCTCAGAATTATCGTGCCCACCCCGCTTAAAATTAAAATTTAAAAAAAAAAAACAGTTTATGTTTGTCAAGTGTTGAAAACATATATATTGATACATTCTGTCTCTTTCTCTTTCTCAATTATATATTCTGCTCCCAAAACTATAAGAACAAGAGCTTTGTTGAAGAATTCCAAATGTTTATAGTATGGAGTCCACCACAGGTTCAGACAAAAATGATTTGAAAGCTAGGAGCTTTCGATATGAAGGCAACAACAATAGAAGGACTTTCTTAAGGAGCTATCCACTCCACTGGGGAGGAGAAGATGAAAAAAGCAAAGAAGAAGAGACTGGGCAAGTCACTCAAGGAGGTGAAGAAGCAAAGAAACCCCTGAAGAAGATAATTCTATCCGCCTTCCACTGGGGGGGAGAAGAAAGGACTTTCTTCTTAAGGAGGTTTAAGCATAAGGTCACATTTTATGTAATTGCTTGTCTTCCTGTCGGTTTTAAACCCCCTACTGCTATGATTTCGGCCTAATATCTGTTTCAACTACTACTCCCACAGCATACATATAAATATCACACACATGTATATCAGCATAGTTCTTCACACATGCTGTGCTGGTTTTCTGTAAAATCGTATGGGCTAGATATGTGAAAGAGTTTATGAGAAAGGAAAGTTGTAGTTTTATCTAATATAGATAGCTCCTTCCCCCTAAATATATGTTAACATTCAGGAAATGGTGGATTTAAGAAGACTAGGAAATGGAGCGACCTGTGTGGAATTTAACGTACGAAAGGTTCTCAAGATTATGTGAACAAAAAAACACATAAGCCCTAATCCATGGCTTTGTCATTATAATTTAGCAAAGCGATTCTTAGGCTCATAGTAGTTGATCTAGACTAGTGCATATAAAGATCAAGATAAGGTACAAATATGGTAATAATTCTATTACAAAACATATACTAAGATAGATGATGGACCAGAGATCACATAAATTACAATTGTAGCTAGTTCCTGATTACTCCGGCAAAAACAAAAAATGAACATATGACCAGATAATGATTGAAATATTTTTTTAAACATTACAAACTGCTGTACTTTGTCTCGAGATAAATCTAGGAGGCCGAAAAAAGATGAGATTGAATAACAGGAACATACAAAATCCTCCATGAACAGGAAGGCCAAATCATGGCCACTGCAAATTCTGGAAAACCAGTAGTTTCTCAATGGTAATGGAGGTAGAAAACCATCTATATCTTATGATCCAATCCTCTCCAGATTTTCAGAGATTGTCTTCATCCTCGGGCGAATTTCAGGTTCCCCCTCGGTGCATGCAAGAGCTATATGAAACACTTCCAGTACTTCCTTCTTGGCGTGTACTTCCTGAAGCAACAACGGATCTACCATATCTGATAGTGGGTTTTCCTCTTCAAATCCCTTCCTTACCCATCTCACTAGATCCAGAATCTCTGTCGAAGTGGATGCGGATGGTGATGAAAGCTCCGGAGACTTTCCTGTTAGCAGTTCAAGCAAGACAACTCCAAATGAGTACACATCCCATTTTTGGGTAGGTCTGTTACAAGATACCCTAGCCTCTGGTGCTCGGTAGTTATTGGCTCTCTCCGGTTGGACCGACTTTAAGTAGGGTAGGGCTCCACCGATAAAGCCACCAGATGAAGAGGGATTGTTGCCTGTGATATTAATCAGCCGGTTCAGGCCAAAATCAGAAATGTAAGGTTGGAATTCATTGTCAAGGAGGATGTTGGATGGTTTGATGTCTCCATGGACAAATTTTCTTGGACTACATTCATGGAGGTAGGCCAAGCCCCGGGCAGTTCCTTTTGCTATTCTTAGCCTGATTGACCAGGATAGGGTTGATGATGGCTGACCAGTTCTCCCTGTAAATAAACCATGGTCAGTTGCAAGTTGTGATGGTTGCAAAAGTAATGACATTCAGATGAAACAAGAATGTCTCTCCAGATTCATGATGGGGTCACTCAGAATTGATATCACAGCATGTTAGAAGATGAAGTATGACCATCTCCTATTAGATGCACTTTAAGTGGACTGAAAATCTTCATCAAAAATATCTTCTTCCGAAGGTTTTATTAGTGTTCAAAATCATTGTGAAATGCTTAAGTTGTCATAGTGCTCCACTTCCATTAACATTTTTCTACTTACCAAGTTCGTCCATCCTTAATCAAGCAACAGGGTCAAATTATATTTTTAGTTTGGACTGGCTATGTTGGTGGCTACAAAAAATGCTTATATGCAAAGAAACTACAAAAATGAAAATTTGACCATTCAAAATAGCGATCTTAAGAATGAATGAACAAGTAATTCATGGAATAGAATGAACAACTTACCACGAAGAGCAGAATTTAAATTGCCATTGGAAATGAAGTCACTAATGAGAAGCTTCTCATCAGGAGCCCAATAGTAAGCCCTTAACTTGACAACATTAGGATGCTTGACCCTCCCAATAGCCTGAATCTCCGCCACAAATTCTTTATACCTCTGTTCACCACCTTCCCCCAACCTCCTCACGGCCACTGGCACCCCATTGCCAATCACAACCTTATACACAATCCCCAACCCACTCTTCCCCAACACGTAAGCCGATGCCCTCAAAAGCTCATCGAGCTCAAAACTAAACCCTTTATCGATTGCCACAAGATCCCCTTCGCCAGCACCACCACCAGTGCTGCTACCACCACCACCTCCTCCTTTTTCTGACTCTGCTTCCGATTCATTGCCTGAAAACCCATTAAGAAGACAAGGAAAAGAACACAAGTTGCTTTTCTCACTGCCTCCAAATTTCCCTTTCCCAGTGCAGCTACAACTATGAGAATCCTTCTTTCTCCAATAGACATACACAATAACTAATCCAATGATGGCCACTCCAATAGCATCAGCCACTGAAATCAATATGATCAAGCCCGGCTTTAGTCCTTTTCCCGAGCTCCTACCATCGGTCCCCGGCGAAATGCTCTGAACCCCTGAAGGACTTTCTGTATTATTATTATTATTATCCCGACATGACTTTTGTAACGGGAATCCACATAAAAGTGGATTATTTAAAAATGCCGTCGGACCCTGATTGGCAAACGACCCGGTCTGAGGTATTTCACCGCTCAATTCATTATTCCTTACATCAAAACTAACTGTTAATGGCAATTCCCCCAAAGATTTAGGAATTTTGCCGGATAAATGATTGAAGGATAAATTAAGGGTTCCTGACAGTGATTTTAACTCGCCTATATCTTCTGGGATCGATCCATTGAGAGAATTAGATGAGAGGTCAAGTTGAACTAAGTTCGCTAACTCCGGGAAAATTCCCAGCGGCAACTCGCCTGAGAACTTGTTCGACGCGAGTATCAGCCGCTGTAATTGGCGGCAATTACGGAGATCTTTGGGAAGCGAGCTCGAAAGCGAATTGTTGGAAAGATCGAGGTTTTGAAGGCGAGGTAGATTGCAAATTGAAGGTGGTAAAGAACCGGAGAGATTGTTACCATATATAAAAATACTGTGCAGTGAGGAAGCGTTAAAGAGCTGATCAGGAATAGAGCCGTAGAGATTATTGCCGTGGAGGTTAAGTCGGCGGAGGTACAATAGGGCTCCCAGCTCGGACGGAATGTATCCGCGAAGATTCTTGCCGGAGACGGCGACGCCGACGACACGGGGTTCGGAGAAGCCGGAGATGTTCGAGCAGGAAATTCCGGGCCAGAGACAGGGGTTGGCGTCGTTCTCGTTCCAGTCTGCAAAGACGGTGGCGCCGTCGTCCACAGCGGATTTCAAGGAGAGGAGAGAGAGGCCATCGGAGGAGAGAGAAAGTGTGAAATGAAAATGGTGGTTGGTGAAGATGAAAAAGAGAGAAATAAACAAGACAGAGTGTTTGATCATGGTGATAGATAGATACAAAATAACTTGCTATTTGCAGTTGAAGTCTACAGAGTATTTTCTAGCAGAGCAGCCGAGCGGGGGTGGATTTTTAGTGAGGAGAGAGAGGTGTTGTGTTTGTCACATTATAATTAAATATGTAATATGGGGGAAAATATTGGTGGAGGATAGCGGCGGTGCTGGTGGTGGTGGTGGTGGAGTGCGGTGGGTGAGAGAGAAATTATAATTTGGGGCTGTAATTTATGGGAAAGGGGAGTTGAGAAAGAGGGGGAGTTTTGATTGATGGGGTCCACCTCCAGCCAAAGGTGAGAGAGAGAGAGAGAGAGAGAGTGTTTGTCCAACTGAACCAAAGGGGAAAGGGGAAGGAGGAAGGGGAAGGGAGTGGGAGTGGGGGTGGGGGTGGGGGTGGGGGTGGTAAGTAAGTAGACTAGTAGTAGAAGGAAAGCAATGTAGTTGTTGTGGTGGTGGTGGTACAATTAGTTAGGTCTCTCGGATGATAATGGTGATGTATTCATGTGATGGTCTTCTTATTTTTTGGATTTTTCTTACCATCAACATTTGATTTCTAATTGACCAATAACTATTTTTGTAAATTAAGTAGGAGGAGTAGCTTCTTTATTCATTAAATTTGGCAATTACTAGTAGTACAATTTAATCTTTAAAAGTCATAATGCAAATTAAGTTTAGTTCATGTTTTAGAGAGGTGTTATGATTTACCGGGCGGAGTTAATATGACCCACGTGCATGCACAGCATTATCATCAAACATCTTGTCTTATTGATGGGATAAGGAGTTTGTTTGTTTGTTGCATTAACTTGGGTAGGTAAGGAAATAACAATCACAACTCTTCCACAAAATCTCATTAGTAGTACTCATACTCCTACTAGTACTAAATAAATAACCACCCAAATTATATACACAAAATATTATATATATATATATATATATATGTTCATGTCCACAATAATAATAAGTCTCACTTTATATATATATATATATATATATATATATATATATAAAATCAATTCTTCAATTGAATTATAAGTATGTTAGAAATGGATGATGAAAAATTGAATAATAACAATAATGGAGTTGGTCATCAATAACAATAAATTAAAAAAAAAATTAAACCCAGTAAAACGGTATTATATCACCGCCCGCCGGCCGCTCCCACTGCCTCAAATTAACTAGGTTCAAAACTTCCCTTAAAATAATCTTTGTATTTAAAAGGAACGCCCGCCCGCCCGCCCATCAGACTGACGTAAATATTCACAAGTCTTAACTTCACTCCATATTACTCCACTATTAGCATGTCATAATTACTAGTACACTACTACTTAAATACTAGTTGAATTTATTTACTCCATTTTAGAGACAGACAGAGACAGAATTAGTGGAGGAATGAGAGAGAAATAGTACACGATAATCAAATATCCTTCGCAGTAAAGGAAAAGGAAATACTACTACTACTACTACCAGTCTACTTGCAATTGCTAGCATGGGACCCACCCCCGTATATCTTTCATTAACTACCAATGGGATGGCCATCATCAGTTGTCACCACCTACTTTACTACTAGCAGGCCATTACAATGTCCGTAAATTAATGCAACCAACGAGGGATTGGTAGTCCAGCCCCTAAGGTTGGTTTGGTGGGTGGCTGGGTGGTTGCGTACATCTGCATATGCATGTGTATATATATATATAGGACCTGTTTAAGCCAAATCAAAAGAGTCTTTACTTGAAAGACATCTCTCACATACATTAGCTGCATTTGGACATTCATTCAACCCCCCTCCCTCCCCCCCCAATTTCATATGTAGTATTTCCTTTCTTATTAGTTCATTTTAACTCTAAGAAAACTATAACGATGTATCAGGCATATTTTTCTATAAACTTCACAACACACACCAAACAATGATGCCCAGTTATATTGTTCATAACCAGGAAGAATGTTCTAAGCTATATTCAGGTCTAATAATTGTTTCAAATCAAAACATTTTACATGCATTTTTTGAAGTAATGGTCCTTGATTTCTCAGGCTCTTCACACTTCCGCCATATCCTGTTCAACCACCGATGGTTCAACTGGATAGTACTTGTAGTGAAGTTCTCCAACGTCATCACCAGATAGCTTCTTCCATCCATTTGGTCCGACATAGTAAACTGATAAAACAGCTCCAAGTTAAGGACAAGATAATGCAATGTACATCACACACACGAGTGAAATTAGAGCATACCACTAGCAGTACCACCACTCGCTCCATCACGAAATGTTGCATGATAAATTGATCGTCTAGCCAACTCAGCAGCCTCTTCTATTGTCATGTCATATTGGTATCTAACAAATTGATCAACAACAAAAAATTGTGAAAGACAAACTTAGGTAGTCTAAAGTAAATTTTGCATAGTTAGAAACATGATAATGAAAAATCAAACAATAATAGAAAAAGAAACAGGCAGCCAACAAACTATTAGCAAAACTGTGGGTCATGGAAAATGCAGCATCAATAAGGACTCTAATCGCCCATCACATAAACATTACATACCACAGCTTGTCAATGTGAAAACTAAACAAGAGCAAGGGAAAGATGCAAAGTACAGGAAACAACTTTTTATATACTGGACGACTCCTTTTTTTGGTATATACTTTATAAACTAGATCTTAAACAAAGGGTTTAACAAGGCAGGAACATATTTCCTTAGCCTAAAAGACTATCTCCAGCGGATAATCTAAAATGTTTTTATTCTTAATTGTAAGGGACTATTGACAATACATTTGAAGCAAAAGAATGGGGGAGTATTGAAAAGCAAGAATTTCAAAATCTTATTTGAATTAAGAGAGCGAATTGGAAAGCAAAAGAAGGAATGTCACCAATATTCAAACCCTGCTCCTACCATCCTGTCTTGGAGTTTTAAATTGGAGAGAAAAGAAAAGGAAGTTAGAGGGAAAAAATATGGTGTCTTGGAGTTTTTGAATAGAAGAGAGCACAAAATGGAGGTGTGTCTTGGAGTTTAAGTTGGAGAAAAGAAAAGAAAGTTAGAGAAAGTTAGGCTCATTTGGCCCAAAAAATTTCTTCTCATTTTTGTAACAAAAGTGAAAGAAAAAAAGAGAGTTCTTCTTTTGATCTCTTCCCTTCGCTTCTCTTCTTTTTTTCAACTAAAACACTCCCCAGACACAAAGCGAAAGGATTAAGAGGACAGGGAAGGGTACTTATTGCTTAGCAATAACTCCCTTCGTCCCCAAAAAGATGGCTTAAGTGACAAAAAAATCTGTCCACAAAAGCATGTCTAAAGTACATAAGTCATCTAGATAAAATTTTACATTGACTAATTAACCCTTGGCTATATTATTCCCTCCGTCCCTTAATATAAGAAGTTTAAGAGAAGTTTTTTTGTCCCTTAATATATGACGTTTTAGAATTCACAGTAAGTATTAATTGCTTAGTTTTCAAATATTATCCCAAGTATTAAATATAACTTTGTTTCTCTCACTATTTTTTGCCCAATAAATAACAATATCTTTTTCTAATATAAGGGCAATATAGACATTTGATATTATATTTAATGCTATACAATCATTTCCTTAATACTTGTGTACAACTCTAAAAAGTCTTATATTAAGGGACGGAAGGAGTACATCTTAGCCAAACAATAAATCAATCACAATGAATGGTTCAAATTAATTCAATCTCTCTCCACAAACCCAAGAACCAATTAAAGAAATTAACACACATACCAATACAAGGACAAAATAGAAGGTAAATTTCTACTCTCTCCTCTTATTTGACTACCTTAATTTGTGTGAAATGCCTTTAAGCCATCCTTACGTATGATTTTCTTCTTGCTCCGATAAATCACATATTAAAATGCTGTTATTTCCTTTCCTCAAGTTATCAATTTAGAATAATGTTTCATTCTTTCCCATCTTAGCTATACAAACAATAAATGCGAATTGAACTAAATTGTGGTGGAGGGGTACATACCCGCTATCCAGTATACCATAAGCATATGGTGAGCCAGATCCAACAGAGAACCTGGTTCCCTTGAGCCTTCCTCCTTCACTGTCTACATAATACAGTCCAGGACCCTTCAAGCCAAAAAAAATAAAGCTAATAAGAGGTTCGTTGCCACAGGAAAGCATCATGCTTTATATTCATTTGCAATTACCTTTTCGTCCCAACCTGCAATCATTGTCCCAACCGACAAACCCATTCCACGGTAAGAATATAGAATGTTTGCCAGCAACTTTGAAGCCCCAGTCACTGAAATTCTTCTCTTATTCGCCAGTTCATGCAAACGGCACTGAGACAAGGCAATAATCCATTAGCTCTTCTTGAATACACGATAATCTGTAGCATTACAATCATCAAGCCCAGTTTCTAAAACTTAAATCAACACATGGGGGACAGGATGCAGCCTGAGCAAAACCTAATAGAAGTTGGTGTTCCAAGGCAGTTGTAGCCCATGCAAGGCTATTTGACACTAAAGAGTTGCAGTAACTACATATTTGTGCACTCTTCTAAGGCTAAGACAACTAAGCACATTCAGTAAATCAAGCTTGCAACGGCATATTTGCTATTACCCAAGTTCAGAATCCTATGAATATGTGATGCTATTCCCAATATTGGCAAATGAACATACTAAACATATAAATTATTATTGCCAACAATTAAAAAATCAAATAAAAATTATAAGTTTACAGAATTTAAAGTCTACCCTCCTACCTTACTCCCTATATCAGGAGATTTAAGACAAGAGGATGCATATTAAGAAGAATAGATTCACTTAGACTAAAATCAACACCAAAATAAAACATACTATATCATTTATTATAGGATTAAAGAAAGCACAATTTCATAGAACAAGTGATGCAAGAGGAAGTAACTATCTAACCTAAAACAACTTAAAACAACAGAACTAAATCACAACTTAGTGCTAAAGTACCTAGACATTTAAATCTGTATTGACTATTGATTGATTACACCAAAGAAGCCCATTCGAATTGCTTCTTACAAGCTTTTGGCGGTTTGGTGGTATTAAGGATAGGAAATTATGTGGAAGTGTGCAAGGATTTGTAATTTTTTTATGTGGGTGTGAACAAAGATAAATAAAAGGATTTTTTCCTGGGAGATTGATTACTTTCCTTCTTCTTTTTTTGATAGTGTGTCCTTCTATGCATCTCTTTTGCCCATGTTACTGGTATGGTGGAGATTAATTATTTTCCACTTGCTTTGTGATAGTGTCCTTCTATTGATTGCCAATATTACCAGGAAGGTGTATCGTTTTGGGTTGTGGAATGGGAACAGGAATGAAGAGAATCACTAACCATGGAACATCATAGGGTATGCTTCCTCGGGTTGCAAAAGCCGAACGTTAGTAATGATGCGCTTAAAAATTATAATTCTCTCATAAAGTTCTTTTTCAATAATTCAATCCAAATGCAATGAATATGTTATTATTGATAAATGCTTCCTCCATTGCTCTCATCCTAAAGATTTCCACCTCCTCATCCCATAAGCTCTAAAAAGTAAGAGAGGATCTAAGCTCCTCAGTCCTCCTAGTTCCCTTATGATCCCTTCTACTCATATGTCAAAATTTTGTATAAAAAATGCTGGGAAATAATTTAATTCACTGGTTGCACCATTCACCAACCGGAAGAGAGAACATATTTGGATACACAAAATTCAAGAATAACTGAATAAGTCACAGTGAAATCAAAACAGGGACTAAGACGCTTGAATGGTTGAAGTTTGAAACTTTTTACTTTAAAACCTACAAAAGCACATTTCTTTGGATTCACATGAATTGTATATACATACTTCACTTGTATCTACTATAGAGCCTCACTGCTTCCAAACTTGAAAAATAAATGATAATATGACATCAAATACTCCACTAAAGCACAAGGGAAAATAGCACAAGTGAATCACCTTAATGCCTAGGTTTCTGTGCCAGAACTGACAGTCAGCAGCACCTCCAGCCATTGTACCAAGCATGTGAGGATTAATTTCAATGATTTTCTTCACAGATTGTGATGCTGTTTTGGGGATGGGGGGATAAAGGTAAAACTCAAATGTTATTAAATAATCAATATATTAATTTTACAAAATATCACATGGACATAGCTGTAAACTAGTACTACCTCCGTCCCAGTTACTATTTTAGATAGTCCCAAATTAAATATTTACTTGCCTTAAATAATCTATTTTTTATAATAAGTTACCTATAATACCCTTAGTATTAAATATCATATTTTTAGGAGAGCACTATTTCCACATGAGTTTTTGATATTTCCACATGGTCTCTTCTCACATGAAGGTGGGACTCACTTTCTTCTCAAGAGAGGACTATGTGAAAATATAAAAAACACATGTGAAAATATTAGTTTTCTATTTTTATTCCCTATGCATATTTATATAGCATCATTAGTCATGTGCAGAAAACTATGCAATTAGATGAGATTTTAAATATGAACAATTTTGTCATTTGACCCTCTTTTAATATGCGCAAAAAGTCAATCAGGTGGGACGCAAAGAGTATTAAAGTAAGCTATTGATACTCCGTTGACCAGTACTGTATGTATCATCACAGATCAAAATAATTGCAGCAAAATAAACAAATTCACAGATAAAAATAAAAATAAAAAAAGTATTGATTTAGCCAACACGGAGACATACAGATGTAGCCTCCCATGCTAGCACGAGAATCAGCAGCCACCATGACACCCTCTTTAAAAATGAAAGCAAGAGTTGTTGTTCCCTTTGCCGGTTTCAACATTTGGATAGCCTCTTTCTGAAAGCCATCGAACTGAAGCAACAGAAAAACAACGTGAAAGACAATTCAATACATACATCTAATTTCCTCTAAAAGGAAAACTGGAAAAGGACTACCACACGTGAAACAAGAAAATCAAACTCACATCAGTGGTATCGGGAATCTGGAATGTTGGAGCACTTGAAAAACCATCAAACAGCTCGGTGTTTGCCCCACAAAGTGGTACAGATGATTCTAGTCCACTGAAGTCTATCTTCATAACTACAACCTGTAACTGTGTAACACAAAACTATCAAGCTTTTGTTTTGATGCTATAAGCAACATATAAAAGTATCTGTTATCTGCTACATTGTTTGTTAGTTGTTACCAAATAATCATCCACAAGTTAAGTATAAATTAAGCGTTCAGTTCACTAAGAAGCTATGCATTTATTCATATCAAGCAATAACTAAAAAATATTTGTTATCACAACACAAGAAGCCTAATTAACTATTTCTTTTTAATCTTTTTAACACAATTTCCTCACAGTCAAAAGTGCCAAACAACTCACTGATTGTCCCCAAAAGTAGTTCAACTTCACCAAATACAACGAGAATATCTTCTAAATCAGTATTTGTACATTCAAATAGAGAGAAATACGAATGACTCAGCTACGAAATTAAGGAATTCAGAAACAAATCGTGGATATAATCCAGAAAGCTAACTGATCTTGAAAAATTAACAATAGTCAGACAATCTTATACTAGATCTATCAAGTATGAAACTTAATATTAAATTCTACAAAAACTATTTTTCTAAATAAACATACTGAGATTAGTAATAGATCGTAGCTTTGCTTACGAGAGAAAGAGAACAGCTGAAAAGATTGTTTACCGATTGGTGGGCATAAATATATGAAACTACGAATAAAGTTTTCTTGAGCAATAGCAACAGGTTCTTGGTGAGAAGCTGTCTGAACAACCTCTTTTGTCTAGATTGATAAAACTTATGGAAGACCGAGATTGAAACATAAATATCTCAAGTATAGGCACTTAACATGCACCGGCTTTTATTTTAATATGAGGACCCCACCATAGTCAACGTATGTTGTCGGTTTATTGAAATAAAATGAATTTTAATATTAAATAATGTCCAGCCAAGCACGACATCATTTGTGCCTTTTTTATAAAATACTCCCAAATTGCTACAAGCTCTTTAATTAAAAAAAAAAAAAAAATATCCAATCCAAAGCTAAGCACAACCTCTTACTACTTGCACAAAAGTTCTTTATTTGCTATTCCAAATAAAATATTTGTTATTTTTTATAACTCTTTCATTTAATAACAAATAAAGAATTATAATTCAAATAAAAATAATATCCTATTTTATAAAAATATATTTTATAATTTTTTATTTGCTATTTTTATAAAAATATTTTATATTCTTTATTTGTTATAAAATATTTTTATAACAAATAGCAAATAAAAATAGCAAATATTTTATATTCTTTATTTGTTATAAAATATTTTGTATTCTTTATTTTTATAAAATATTTTTATAACAAATAGCAAATATTTTATATTCTTTATTTGTTATAAAATATTTTATATTCTTTGTTTGTTATAAAATATTTTTATAACAAATAGCAAATAAAAATAGCAAATATTTTATATTCTTTATTTGTTATAAAATATTTTATATTCTTTATTTGTTATAAAATATTTTGTATTCTTTATTTTTTATAAAATATTTTTATAAAAATAGCAAATAAAAATTATAAAATATATTTTTATAAAATAGAATATTATTTTTATTTGAATTATAATTGTTTATTTGTTATTAAATGAAAGAGTTATAAAAATAACAAATATTTTATTTGGAATAGCAAATAAAGAATTTTTGTCTTTAGTTTTGATTTTTTTTTTTTTTTTAAGCAATTGTAAAGAGCTTTGTAAATACCGAGAGTATTATATAAAAAGGCATAGCATTGTACAAGTTCGTCTTGATTAAGGCATTATTTAATATTAAAAATTTATTTTATTTCAATAAACCGACAACACGTTGACTATATGTGGTCCCTCATATTAAAATAAAAGTTTGACAAGTCAGGCTTTATTTGGGTATATTTATGTTTCAATTTCAACCTTCCAATAAGTTTATCAACGATATACAAAAGGGGTTGTTACAGACAGATTTCTCTTCACAAGAACTTGTCATGCTATGGAAGGCTTCTATATATATATATATATATATATATATATATATATATATATATATATATATATATATATATATATATTGATCCGACATGTACTGACCCGATCTTAGTCGGAGCATTACTTTGGTTTTGTAAAATATAAATTATAATATGGGCCAAGTATTGTCGGGTTCGACTAGATTGAGCTTACTTTGAGTCTTAGACCCTAGGAAAAGGTTGCATTTACTGTTTTATAAGGGCCTAACTTTAAGTTTTAATGACCTCTTCTTTATAAAGAGTCCAAAGATGCTATATTATATTAATTGGTTTAGTTTTGTTTTGTTTGCTGATTATTTTTTTTTATGGTGAAAAAACCATTAGAAAAGATGAGAATTTAAAAAATAAAAAAAAAAGTGCTGGCTATGGGGTTCGAACCCATCCGCACTTATGTGCAGAAGATCTTAAGTCTTCCCCCTTAACCTCTCGGGCAAACCAGCCACTGATATTCGTTTGTTAAATTCTGTAAACATACCCTAATCAGAAAAAGAATAATTGATGTACATGCACTACTTTATTTTGTATATATTGTTGGCCTTTTGGCTATATATATAGGGGGAAATGGCTGTACACAGCCGTATTTTTTTGTTTTCTACACAGTATTTTAAAACGGTATCGTTTTGGAAGATTTACGCGTTCTCTCCCCCTAAACCAAATATGGCCTCTTTCTTCCGAATCAAAAAATCGATTCTCTCTCTCTCTCTCTAAATGTCTTCTCCTCCCAAATCAAAAAGTCGTCCAACTTTTCTCCCCCTCATCCTCATAATTGCCGCTTGAAATCGAGGATTGGAAGGAATGGGGCGCCAAGAAATCGCTGGAGCCGGAGTTTGATTCGCCGCATATTGATTTCTCGGAAACGAATTTCACCCAGATTCAAGCGAAAAAATTGTGAAGAAAGAGGGAGGAAGATGAATTCGAAGGTATGGAGTAGTATTTGACGCTGGCTTGTTTGTTGGCAAACCCTTCATGTCACAAACACCTACCTTTTAACCACTGCTCTTGTAATTTTCTCAAATCTTTCAGAATTTTCTTTTGATTTTTTTTGTATGATGTAATCCTTCCTCTTCAAAAGAAACTAAATCGAGAATTGGGGCTTTGCGAGGTTCATGGTCCTAGTATCTTCCTTACCTTGATAGAAACTAAATCACTAAGATTTTTGCTTCATTTTTAACCCATTTTTGTTGATTTATTTTATTTTTTGGGGTTTTCTGTTTAGAGTCATAATTCATTTAATATTTGCATAATATTTTGGAAAGTGAGTGTTTTTAACGTCGTATATTTGTCTTCTTAATAATGGCATTTTATTTCTCTGTCTAAAGAATAGTACTGGTTCATTTTTCGATTTATGTTTGTATAAATATTAAGCAGTAATTGGATAACATACTTGTTGCCAGATTTGTTTGGCTATATGATGTCTTACTATATTAGGAGACCTATTGTTTGTAAAAATTGAATCTGATTGACTACTTTGTACATCATTCAGGAATGTGTTTCGTTTTATGATTCATGATTCAGGAGTTTTTTTTGTTTTAATACAAATGGAGCGCATATCAGGTCGATTTATATATGCTTTTTTATTTCTAATTGTATTTTAGAACTCCCTGTTATCAGTTTATCCTCATATTTGGCTAATATTATTACATGACATCTTTTCTGTTAATGCAGGAGCATAAGAAACTTTTCCTTGTTCATTTGTCTAAGAGAGAGTATTTTGCATTGCCAATTTTTTTGAAACTTCTTGCTATCCTTTGAACTCTATGATAATGTTAAGGTACGGTGAATTCATATTGGATTGATATTACTTATCATAAATGTTGATAGGCTGTCTACTTGAAGCTTCAATTAAATATATAGTCTAAGTTTTATTTTGTTTTATTTTATTAACATATTTACATGAATTTGTATTAAATTCTATTTTTTGTAGTTACCTTTAATGTCTCTATCAATGTAGTCTTAGAAATGACAAGCCCATGATGTTTGTTCTCATATAAAATGATGTTTGTTCTAATATTTTTATATCCACCATTCTGTAGCAGTTGTCTAAAGTCCAGTTTAGCATGATGCAGATTAATAATGATGGACTTGATACCTCATACATGGATAGGACTTTATAGGAGAAATTTGAGTTGGTAGGTGTGCAGGTCTTAATTTTTCAAATAACTAGAGCAAGTTTTCATAAGCCTTGTGACATTTTATCCTTCTACATTGAATACTTTTAACTTATCACTAGAAATTTTTACATGTGTGATGTTAGCTCTTTTCCGGAACAAGATCTGTTCATTGCTCTATTAATATGTCGTTGAGTAATCACATCGATGATATGAACAAAAAGCTTTTTCTTCTTGCTTTGAACCCAAGTTCTTCTCCAATATAATATGATTTTTGATTCTTTATGGATGATGGGCAATGGATTCATTCTGATCTTTGTTTTTTTGGATATATGCGGTAACTACTTAGCTTTGTAGACGGTCATAACTTGTCTAGTGTTTATCTATACAGTAAAATATTGAGTATCAAAAACTTGCTCTCGGCTCGTGTTTGACAAGGTATTATGATCTAGGCTCTTATTTCCTTTAGAGCTCTTGGATAAACTTATGAAAGGAAAGGGAAAAAGCTAGGAATATATAAAATCCATTTCCTTTATCGTTGCGGTGGTTGTTACCAATTATGTCTCTCTTTTACTCTTAATGGATTGTCATTCAGATTATTAACTGAGGTTTATGAATGCAGGTGTCAAGATCAAGCCCTATATGATTGCATATTGTTTACACTTGACAGATTATGATACGCTGCCAAAATCATAGAGTGATGGACTGTAATTTTGGAAAAAAGAATTGGGGAAGAAGAGTCTGTTGATTTATGAGTCGAGCGGAAGGCTGATGTTTTACTGATGAAACCATCTTGAACAAGGCATTCAGAGTACAGCCATAAGGCTGCCATTGCTTTGATTTGACAATTTAAGTTCTTGTATATAGAAGAAAAAAACAAACAAAATAGCAACTATGTCATCTCCTTTTTTGTTGGCTAATATATTGCTATATAATGGTTTGTTCAGATGAATTCCCATATTAACTGCTTTTTTAGTATTCAGACACACAAAATAGCTTATATGACATCTCCTTTTTTATTAATTTCTAAAAACAGGGTCTCATATGTGCCATATTCATGAAACAATTACATGAAAAATCAAACCAGATGGATTTAAAAAAAATTGAAGATAAAAATGTACAAATAAAAAATAAAAATAAAATTGAAGCAAGTTGATCCATATTGGCTGATCATTAAAGGAGTTTAGATAATGCAATTCCCAAATATTACCATGTTAGGTTAAACCTCCCAAGACTTGTTAATTCCATACTAAGCATTTTGCTAATCAATCAGTGAGTGCATCAGTTTTGAAGTTACCATAACTCAGTGAGTAGGTCAATTCAGGCAAAAGCTTACAAAAGTACTTCCATTATATCAAATACAAGATCAAGAATGAGTAACCATTTAATTAAAATGTGCAAGTCATAACAACTTCCCAAGGATATGGAAACGTCTATCAACACCTCGCGCTCCATTTAGCACTTTTAGGATAATGTAACATACTGAAGTTAAATGTCAAAAAAAATTATAAGCATTTAAAAAAAAAAACGAAAAAAGATTCAGTCTCAATTTTCTAATAATGAGCTTTAAGACACAACCCGAACTAGAATTGATTTCATCCTTGCTTTATCTCGCTTTCTTGGGACTTCTTGAATTAGCAATTCCTTTCACTCTTTTCATCACAATCTATTTGTTTGCTCACATCTTTGAATTTCTGTTCCACCGAGAAGAAAATCTCAAAGTACGTAGAGACAATAAAATGTACAACTAAACTACAAAAACCAATGTTATATCAGGTGAACCAGGAATTTCTCAAGCATATAATGGTGGTATTCAGTTGGTTAGATCAAGCAGGAGAGAATACTTTGGTATAACAACTACACTTGTTTTGACCAAACAGTTACAAATGACCTGAAAACTCTAATTCAAATCAAACAACAATTATTTGATCATTTTGACTAGCCCTTGAATTTTTAGTGAAAATTCTTCTCCCTTTATATAATTGGAAAAGATATATCATTTGATTCGTTGATCCAAATGGGCATAGGACCTAAATATTTTTTTGCATAACTGGAGCATGATCCTCCTCAATTTAGATTATCTTTCCAAACCCTTGATTTTTTTTGGACATATATCAAGGTCTAAACATAAAAACGTTCACTTTGACCCCCCAGGCCACCCCCTACTAATATCATGTCTCTATCTTGTCGGGATTGATAAGAAAAAAATAACTTATGGGGTCGCGATCTTAATTATATTTTCTTCTTCCCCACCCCCCAAATGGTATATTATATGGACATAGTCTTAAGACAAATTGAAAAACAAACAACAAGCACAAGAAACAAGTAATAGGCAATAGGCAACAAGCAACAAGCCAACACATGAAATTTTGGGGGAAAAATTAGTTCTTTAAACATTTAATGAATATAGCTAAACAAATCTGGTAACAAGTGTGTTATCCAATTACTGCTTAATACTTATGCAAACATAAATTGAAAAATGAACCAGTACTATTTTTTAGACATAGAGATAAAATGCCATTATTTAGAAGACAAATATACGAAGTTAAAAACACTCACTTTCCAAAATATTATGCCTTGTATAAGTCCACAAGGAACAGGGCCAAACTTCCTCAAATCATTAGAAACATACTTCTTATCTCCCTCAATCCAAACATGCCCTTTAGGAACCTACAAATATTAAACAAATTATGACTCTACACAGAAAACCCAAAAAAAATAAAATAAATCAATAAAAATGGGTTAAAAATGAAACAAAAATCTTAATGATTTAGTTTCTTTTGAAGGTAAAGAGCATAGTAGGACCATAAATCTGCAAAGCCCCAATTATTGATTTAGTTTCTTTTGAAGAAGGAATACATCATACACAAAAAAATCAAAAGATTTAAGAAAATTACAAGAGCAGTGGTTAAAAGGTAGGTGTTTGTGACATGAAGGGTTTGCCGACGAACAAGCCAGCGTCAAATGCTACCCCATACCTTCAAATTCATCTTCCTCCCGCTTTCTTCACAATTCATCATTTCTTCTTGAATCTTGGTGAAATCCGTTTCCGAGAGATCGGCGATTTATTGGCGCCCCATTCCTTCTAATCCTCGATTTTAGGCAGCGATTAGGAGGATGAGGGGGAGAAAAGTAGGACAACTATTTCTGATTTGAGAGAAAAAGCCGTTTAGAGAGAGAATCGATTTCTGATTTGAAAGAAAGATTGCCTTATTTGGTTTGGGAGGAGAGAACACGTAAATCTTCCAAAACGACACCGTTTTAGAATACTGTGTAGAAAACAAAAAAACACGGCATTTTCTCCATATATATATATATATATATATATATATGTGAATTGAAAAATTATAATGAGTGGAAAGCTTTTCATGCAGCAGGGAACTCACCTTCACCTTGAATGTTGGGGGTAAAAGTTACCCTCTTGTGTGTGATTAATTACATCACATCACATGCATTTGCTGAACTCACATTATTAATTGCAGAGACCGCCAGCACCCAATTATAAGTAAACAATAAGTCTACACGGAAATAATTATTTTTTAGATTTTTCTTAAATATTTTATTTTATTTCACATAATTTACAGACGTGACTGGAGTGAGCGTATATGGTATGCTATGCTATGCTATACTTTGATTATTAGTTTATCTTGAACCGGAAAATATTAGGTCAAAAGAAGAAGGAAAAGGGAAAGGAAAAGAAAAAAGGCTAATTTGGTTGCATGAGACTAAAATAAGGTCTGCCAATCATAGGTCAAAAAGGGCTTTTCCTCCCGGTATTATGAGTAATGTTACGAACACAAACTATTTTATAAATATTTTATAAATTGCTGATGTGATATACTCCACTTCATCATATTGATCATCAAATTGATTCAATGTAGTTTTTGGTCCCACATAAAAACTGACATGAAATATACCACATCAACCAATTTATAAAATATTTATAGAATAATTTGTGTCTATAATATTTTTCATCATTTATTATAGTACGAGCGAATGGTCAATGAAAGGCCTACATTTAATGGATGAGTAACATATATACTTGAACCCACTTATGACACGTGACCAACATCTGCCTGCCTAATTTTTGGCTCTCTTCTGGCCCTCTGGTTAAATGGTACCCCATTATTAATTTATAATTTATAATAACCCTACAAAAATGATGGACTTGATGCGTGCATGACTGCATGGTAACAATTGAAATGAAATATTACTGCTACCAACTTCTGTATGGAGTATCTATCTATTTATATGTGAACATAATAGATATATTCACCTGAAAATTAATTAAGTTATCGTCGACTTCCATAAATACATCATTTATGAGCAAAAAATACTAAAAAAGGTGGTACAATAATAATAAATTATTCCTCGAGAGGGCGGAGAAGTGCATGTGGTGTGATTATATATATAAACACTAATCACAATTGCAATCACAAAATACGATTATTAATAGTGCGATGGTGATATATGCGAATAACCACTTTTATATATATATATATATATATATATATATATATATATATATAGCAAGATCAAGTGCATCCCCTTATATATTATCTACTAATTTGAATTATAAAAATTATTTTCAATTCAATACATAAAAAATTATGTAGAACACAAATAATAAAAAAATTAATTTATAAATTACAACTATACATGAATAATATGCACGGAACTACTATTACATATGTTAAATTTAAAAAAATAAAGTTATGGACTAATTAAATTAATTAAAAATTTTATAATAACTCATCACAAAAAACGTTCTAACAGTCATTTATACACTAAATGTAATATTACACATTAAAAATGATTAAAATTCATAAAAAATAAATTAAATTACATTATTTACTTATAACTTTATTATATGAACTATAACTTATATTTAGTATATAAAAAACTTATATAATTTATTATAAAATGTGATGCAGTGCGATACGATAACCCAGCGCATTTATAAATTATGCAATTGCAATTATTAATGCGATTTTTTCGCTCACCCATACTAATCACAATCCTGCATTTTTAAAAGGGGATAAGGTCCAAAAATACCCCTGATGTTTACACGGATGTCCCACTTCTACCCTAAATTAATTTTTTTTCCAGAAGTACCCTTAAAGTTATAAATTTAAGCTCAGTTGTGCCCCTCCCGTTAACGGAGATGCCACATAGACTAGTTCTGTTAATATGTGGACAATTTTTGCTGACGAAACATGAAGAAAAAACAAAAAAGACAAAGAAAACCTAATTTCATAATTAAACTCTAATAAAAAAATTTCATATTTTCAAATTTATTCTCTGATAAACTCACCCAGATCTGGATCTTCATTTTCAAACCATTCAATCTAACTCCAAACCCAGATCTGAAGTCTGTCTCTTTCTCTCTCCATTTCTTCCAAACTCCATTTATCCCCATTCTAAGAAAGGACCAAAACATACAAACGACTAATCTACTGATGAATGCAATAACCACACCAAGAAAGAAGAAGAAGATGATGATGATGAGGAAGAGGCTTCTCGTGGAGTCTCTTGCCATTATTTTCACTTATCTACCATTCACTCTGCATTCCATGACCACCCACCTCTGCAAAATTCCAACAAAATCGAGATTTTCGATGATCCAAGAACTTTCAAGTCGCCGGAAGTACCGGCAGCGGTACCAGAGAGAAGGCGGATGAGAAATGAGAGGAGAAAGAATAAAGTCACCAATAAGCTGGAGGAAGAGGTAGAAGAGAGCTCTTGAAGAAGCCAAGAAAAGGTACAAATCATGGATGAAGAACTCAACCTTGATAACCTCTCCTTTTGGGCTCTCAATGGTGGGTTATAAGAGTTTCGAGTTTTGGGTCGAGAGATCGTAGAAACGGCTTGCGGGAGAGAAAACTCAGAACAAAGTTCCACTGCCTCCTTCATCCATGGCCAAAGAAGGAATTTTCTATTTTTCTGTTTTCTCCGAATCAAATATGGGTTACTCTTTTAAGAAAATCAATTCAATTCCTTCTAGTAATCTTTAAAGATGAAGGGGGTAATATTATTTATTTTAATCCTTTTTTAAACTGATTTGAAAATTGATTGGATTTATGGATTTGAGATATATTTTGAAACTGTTTGATTTGTGATTGAATAAAAAAGTGAGAGAATGGAGTGATTAAAAAATAAAGTTAAGATTTGGGTTTCATATGTGATATGTGATTGAAATTTATGATTTGTTTTTTTGTTCATTGTGATTTGGTTAAGATCTGTTGATGCCCTTGTTTAGTTTGATATGGAGAAGGTATTATTATTATTATTGTGACGTCCCCAAAATAGGTATACATCACCCATTTTAGGTCGTCAATAACATGGTACAGAAACAACTACAACTTTATTAATACATCATAAAAATTATGAGTTTAAATAAAAATATTGTCTTCTAGACAATATCCATACCCAAATAAATCCTCATCACAATTATTGATACATTATTTTACAAAAATGGTGAGGACTACTAAACAACTTCTAGAATCATCATTCCATACCACGACTAGATTTAGCTACATTCTCGCCTCCACGAGAATAAAAATAGAACAAAAAAAAGAAAAGGGTGAGCTCAACTAGCCCGATAGAAGAATATTATGACTAAGATAATATAGAACAAATTATCGTTAGTCTTCACGAGGAAAAATCGATAAAATATAATGATACAACAAGTTTTGAGATCAATATTAGCGATTGAAATAATAATTCATAAGAAGAGTTACGTAGAGAATGAAATCTACTATAATCTATGAATTTAAAAGTTCATCATCAATATTTTATCCCTGTAACTATTAGATTTGTAATATTTAAGAACGCAATCAAATTGTATAAATAAGCGAAAACGTGTAAAATCAGAGTTTAAAATTTTACAAACCATATAACCGGATCACCCTTTATGCACAATTATTAATTAAACAAAAAAGAAAGAACAAGAAACATACCCTTGAAGATCCGAGCTTCTTCAGGTACAAGTTCACTTCCAATCCTTTTCGCGTTCAACTTGAATCCTCCAGGTTTGGTTCATTCCTTTGATCAACGTTAGCCACCCAAGTGTTTGGCCTCTAGAGGTGATCCACCAAGGAAGAAGAAGAATTCAAGAAGATGGGTATTTGGCAAAACCCTAGTTTTTTATCTCTCATAGAAAAAGGCGTACTCTCCCAACTATTGGAATTACGTCTGTTGTTAAAAAAAAGTCAACAACAACTTAACACCCATAATAAGACTCCTCTTATTTATAGATGTGGGCAACCCTCCTTAACAATTAAGGAATTGGGTTTTATTTAATTAATTAAATTTTTTTAATTAATTAAGCTCCCTAATCTTATTAGGAATAATTAATTAAACTCTTTTAATTAATTTACCTCCTAATCCTATTAGGATATTTGAGAGTACTTTTATTAATTAATTCTCAAAATATTTAGAAATTAAATAATAATAATAGTAATAATAATAATAATAAGACTCCTCTTATTAATTTATACTTAATATTTTGAAAATATTAAATAATAAATATTAAGCTATTTAATTTATTCTATCACCATAGATTAAATTAAATATACTTAAATTATTATTACGATTATGCCATTAACTTCTTAAATAATTATTCTTCCTTTTTATGGTGTGACCCTTTAGGTTCTCCATATTAAACCTAGGTTGTGAATAAATCAATTAGAACAATTCTAATCTTATTTAAATAAATAAATTAAACTAATAATTTATTTAAATAAATAATATTTATTCTACAATAGGATAAGCCTCCCTAGCGATCAACGACTTTCTAGATTATATAGATTTCAACATTAATCATAAAAGAACCTTTGAGTAAATAGTTCTTGAAAGACAATTCAATCCTTCCACCATACAATGTCCCAATTAAATATAAGACATGGAATTTCTGTCAAGTCTTATTTTATTTAATCATATGTATTTCGACTCTTAAATGCACAATACTAAATAATGCAAATTAGAAACTCCTTTCTAATTTCATTCTGCCTTGGCCAAGGACTCCTGAGTTGTCATTTATCGAATCACATAAGACATTTCTCTTCTTTTACTAGAAGTGGTAGATTCTTTATTGATCATACATTATCTCCATGTACAACTTATTATACCCAAGCATACCCTTTGATATACCCTAACGGTCTTAAGGAATAAGTCAAAGTATAACTCATCATACACAAGATACTATGATGATCTCAAGTCCAAGGATCACTTGTACTACTATCACTACAGGAATTCCTATTGACAGGCAAGTAAAACTCCGTTAGGTATAACTTAGCGAGCCACGTTCAGTGAACTTATTCTCTAATAAGCACCTACATACTTGCTTTAGTGTCTCCACACAAATGATCATGAGATCAATCATCCTCATCCAATGAGCAAGCAACGTATGTACCAATCTATCCGGATTTACTAATCCCCAATTTAGTAATCCAACGATTGGGAACTATTTTAGTTTTAAGCTTTCTAAGAATTTAGATCTCATTAGAATGATCATCATCATTATTCTAAAAGCATTGCTTAAAACTATGGGTTTATCACATATTATAAAATAGCATCATGTAGATAATTAAAAGCCTTTAATAAATTAATACTTTTTATTAATAAATGAATAAGATTGTTACAAAGTATATGATTTATCATCAAACATGATTGACTTGTATGCATACGACTTTCAATCTCCCACTTGCACTAAAGCCAATTGTCATGGTATCTTATACTCTTCTTCTCTAAGTGATGATTATCCTGCTGTTGGATAAGCTTCAGTAAATGGATATGTAATGTTGTTCTTGAGAGTCCACTATCTCTATAGTGATTTCCCATCTTTCAATGATTCTTATAATCAAATGAAAGTGCCACAACACATGTTTAGATCCAAGATGAGACTTAGGAACTATTCCTAGTTCTGTAATGAACTTTTATCCAAACAATCAACTGCGACTTCATTTATAGCTACTTACTTTGTCTTTATCACTAAACCAAAGAACTCTTTGCTATTTGGAACCTTTCAATTCATTTGCACCATCGTTCAAGGTAAACCCTTTACCTTAAAGTGGATTTTCTGTCGACTTGGTTCATTCGAAAAACTTGAGTCTGTTAAGCCCTCTAGTTTTAATTCGGACTCACCATAAATCGATCACATCCTTAGTGCCGGTTAAGTACTTTAAGATATTTTTCACTGTCTCACAGTGAACTTCTCCAGAATATGACTGATCAACATCAGGTCACGTATATTTCATTGCATACATGATTTTCACTCATGCGATCTCTCTTTTCAGAAGTTTGTGGGGACTATTAAGAGAGATACACTCCATGGCTCATCAACATGAAACATCTCTTGGAGCTTGCCATGCTAAACGACTTTAGCATCAAATGAATATACGTTCCTTGGGTTAAGTCGAGCATCCTCTTGAATCTATCTATATAGATTTTTTATCCCCAATTAAGATACTCTTCCCAAATCATTCGTGGAGGAATATTTAGACAACTTTATCTTTACTGATTGTAGCATTGGTATGTTATTCCTCATCCGTAGTATCTCAACATATAATACTAGAAATTTCACGACACTCCCACTGACCCTTTTGTACACACTAGAAGTCTTACCTCATCGCGTGTAACTCGGATCATCATCTTACATGATCGTACCTCATCATCATCATCCATGATGAATCCATACCTCTAGGTATCTTGGTGACTATTCCAGATTTACGATTTGGTTGTGGTACAATAGAGTTCATCTGAGTTCCTCTTATTTGACTTATAGTGTTTTGTGGTTCTTGAACTCTTCAAGATCTATTATCCTCCCACTAGTCCCTTCAATGATAAACACCTTTATCTTAGAAGGCAGCGTGTTTCGCAATAAACACCTTTTGCTATGTAGGATTATAGAACATATGCCCTAAACTTACTTTAGGATGTCCCACAAATCTGTACATGTCAAATTTTGTCCCAAGCTTATCCTTTGAAACCCTTTCACATAAGTTAGACAACCCCTTATCTTAACATACTTAAGATTAGGAATCCTCCCTGCCCATAACTTTTATGGAGTCTTGGGGCCAGATTTTGAGGTTACCTTTTTCGTAGATATGCAGCCATTTCTAGGACATTATCCCAAAAAAGATACTAGAATGTCGATAAAATCATTATGGACCGTACCATGTCCAACAAGGTACAATTTTTCCTTTTAGATACATCAATCAATTATTGTGTATCAAGAGGCGTCCATTGTGAGAAAACCATTTGAGATGATCTAAAAACTTATTGTACAAGTATTTATTCCTTGATCTAATCAAAGAATCTTAATACTTTGCCAATTTGTTTCACTTCTGAATTCTTTGAACCTTTCAAATAATTCACACTTGTATTTCAACAAATACATACATTCAACTCTTTGAATAATCATCTCCTTTTCTTATACTAGTTTGTTCAATTTGCAAAATTATTTTCACGTAAGTCAAGTATATAAAATCCATTAAGTAATATTCCAGTTCTATACAAAACATTATTATTATTATAAATAGAACAACAATTGTTCTTAAATATAATACCAAAGATTTCATTGACCAACAATAAAATTGAAATAATGTTTCTAACAAGTACTGGAATACAATAACAACTTATTGACTTAATAGATTTGCCCATAGGGATTGCTAAACTATAAGTTTCTATGGCTAATGCAGCAACCTTTGCTTCATTTCCCACACATAGGATTACTTATCTTGTTTAACTTTCTACTTCTGCTTGGTCCCTTCATAAATCTATATTTATGATAACCAAAGTCGGTATCCAATACCCAAATAGAACCTTGACTTAAAGAAAAATTTATTTTAAATCATGAACAAATTTTTATTTGTCAAAACTTCACTAAGCTTCTTTTGGTTAGCCTCTGCAAGATGCTTCTTGCAGTTTCTTTCCAGTGTCCAGGCTTATTGCAGTGGAAGCAAACTCCTTTGCTATCCGTATCAGTTTTGTTCTTATTATCCTTTATTTTTGCCTTTATATTTACCTTCTTAGAATCGTTCTTCTTTTCAGAAGATTCTTTGGCGCCTACCAGTAAGACATGGTCTTTCTTGGTTGGAAAGTGACTCTCAACATTTTTCAATATGTTAAGCAAATCAGCGAGGCTGATATCTATCTTGTTCATATAAAAAATTCACAACAATTGTGAAAGGAGTTCGGGAGTGAGTGCAAGATCAAATCTTGGCTCAACTATCCATCCATGGCGAAACCTGTTGTCCTAATTGATCAATCAAATTGATAATGTTAAGGACATGTGTCTGTACTGTAGTGTCATCGTTCATTCTAGATCGGAAGAGCTCCTTAGATATCTGATATCTTTCAGTCCTACTTTCCTCACCATTAACTACTTGATGTGCAGGAATATAGTAAGAGCATCCATAGTTTCAAGCTGACGCTGAAGCTCATTACTCATGGATGCGAGCATGATGCATTGAGCCAACTGTGCATCATCTTGCCACTTTCTAAAAGTGGCAATTTCTTCCTCGGAGGAATTGTCTGCAACCATTGCAGGGATAGGCGTATTAAGGACATAAGATAGCTTTTCAACCATGAGAACTATTCTCAAATTCCTTAACCAATCCTAGTAATTCGGTCCGGTTAATTAACATCAAATATATTTCGCAGTGATAGTAATTTAGACATTGTAAAATTCTATAAATGAATTTGTAATTAGCAACATTTTAACATACATTCTTTTATTAATTACCAAAATAAATTAAGTCTTATTTTAAATTGGTATCTCCCACTATTTTCTTCAAACTATATTACCCTCAATATATATAGTTCGGCAAAATCTAATTAAAGATCTGCTAGTGAGAATAAGGATCCCATTTCAAATGTATATAGCTTTGTGGTGACACAACAAACTATATATAAATAAATAGGTAGACAACTCTTGTCAATTACATCAACTATGCAACTCCTTGTATTTTGCCTCTTAGATTATTTTGATCAAGTGGTGGCACATCCGAATCAAAATTATCCAAGTTAAGTCCAACCTAGCACTCCATATATTCAAAAAGAAAAATATCATCCTTGTGGTGACACAATAAAACAATATTGTTCAATTTTCTTTATAAGCATCAAATGTGATAAATTAACATCTTAAATACTTAATACTTGCCTTGTGGTGACACAACAAACTCATATTAAATATTTAATACTCTATTAATTTTATCATGCTAGAAGGCGACGTTCGATATTCCAAATATCTTTGAACGCTTAGGACTTAATATAAAAATTTTTTGAGGGATTTGTTATTAAAATGTCTCATCTTGTTTAACGCGCATGCATATATATATATATATATATATATATATATATATATATATATATATATATATAAAATACGCGTCATATTAATTAACATGCGAAGCATGTTTGTATAATATATAATATATATAGTATCGCATATTACATATAGAATACTATATTCTACGGATTGATTATGGACTTTTATTCAGTTTGGTTCACTAGAGCCACCAAGTGAACCAAAAGGTCAAACCCTAGAGTGCAAGAATTAATATTTAAATATAACTATTACATTTAAACCCGGGCTCCATTACAAACAGGTCTTCAAGCGTTCCTTGCCCCTTGATCTCTAATTCTTCAAAATTAATTTTAACTATTCCTATTACAAAACTATTTTAAAATAAATAGAAACCTTGATCAACAGTCAAGGGGAAGTACATAGAAGGGAAATAGAATTTACATTAAGAAAAAATTAGAGAAGACGAGGTACGCAAACCCCATTTTAATAAAACTCATACATTCATGCATCCAACTAAAATAAATTCCAATCGCATTGGTCAATAGTCCATAATCAATCCTATTTATTATCATACACATCACCATATGCATCAATAAATAATATTCATCACATGAATAATAAATATTCAATATATATATTGATATCATTTAATGGACAAATTTAGTTAGTATTAAATCTAATTTTGAATCAAAATAAACTCCTTTAAATCCAAATTTAAATCAAAATAAAACTATTTTATTTTAATTTATCTAATTTTGAATAAAATAAACTATTTTATTTTAATCAAAATTTTTAATCAAAATAAACTCCTTTATTTTAATTAATTATGGAATCCAATTTCATGTAAAAAAAATAAACTCCTTTATTAAAGGAAACACGGATTCTCTTTCCTATTCACAAATAAACTCCTTTATTTTGAATAATATGAAATCTTATTTCATATCTAAATAAACTCCTTTATTTAAGGAAAGACTGATTCTTTTTCCTATTTACAAATAAACTCTTTTATTTTGAATAATATGAAATCTTATTTCATATTTAAATAAACTCCTTTATTTAGGGAAAGATGGATTCACTTTCCTATTCACAAATAAACTCTTTTATTTTGAATAACATAAAATCTTATTTCATATCTAAATAAACTCCTTTATTTAAGGAAACATAGAATCCAATTTCAACTCCAATTAGTTATCATAGAATCCAATTCCAACTCTAATTAGTTAGCATGAAATTTAATTTTAAAATTAAAATAAACCTTTTTTATTTTAATATTAAAATAAACTTTTTATTTTAAAATTAAAATAAACTTTTATGTTAATTATAAAATAATTAAGAATGATATATATATATATATATATAATATATATTAACGGTTAATATATACTCCCTCCATCCCAAAATAATAGACGTTCTAGACTGTTTGTTTTTTTCCAAAATATTTGACGTTCTACAAAACTAAAAATATTTTACCTATTTATTTCCTTTTTTACCCTTCCTTCTCCAGCACCATTAATGACTATTTAATGCTGCCCATTCACTTTCTCTCTCCTTTTTCTCTCTCATATTAGCTAAGCAGAGAAACGTTAATGGAGTTGCCGGGATTATACTGTGTGCCACCGGGGAGTACTATTATTCTACTCCATTTTTTCATCTGAGGGGATTATACTCTGTGCCACCGGAGAAAATAATCCAAACAAAAAGGGAGGATTATACTCTGTGCCATCGGAGAAAATAATCCAAACAAAAAGGGAGGATTATACTCTGTGCCACCAGGGATTACACTACCAAATCAAATCAGAAAATGATTCATGTTTGTTTGGTAGTGTCTGATTTGATCTATGATCTGGTAGTGTTTATATTAATGATCTGGTAGTGTCTGATTTTTGTTCTGGCAGTGTCTGATTTGATCTGGTAGTGTCTGATTTAATCTGTTCAACTCCAAACAAACAAACATGAATCATTAACATAAATCAAATGAGAAAATGATTTTATGAGTGTCTGATTTGATCTGTTCGACGGCGTTAATGGATCGACTGCGTTAATGGAGTCGTCGGTAATGGTTAATGGATCGACTGCGTTAATGGAGTTAATGGAGCCATTTCTTGAAGTAGCTCTGTTTGGTTGCGCTCATAAAATGGTTATAGTTATGGTGAGTTGAATTATTTGGTAGTGTCTGATTTGATCTGTTACGGCGAGAGGGTAGAGAAAGCACGAAGCAAAGAGATGTTCACATTCTTTTCCACTAGAATAGAAGGCACACAGGAAGCTTAACAAGGAAATATAGTATTAATTACGGGTAAAATAATAAAATTACAACTATTCTTAATCTTTGTGAAACTCTCTAAAACGTCTATTATTTTGGGATGGAGGGAGTATCATATATATAATATCCTGACCCTTTAAGATTTCCATAAATTCAAATAGTAACTTTTACATGAATCCTTGAATCACGTGGACCAATATCATGCTAATGATTACTAATTATTGCTAATGATTATATCATATACTACCTCCATTCCATAATAACTGTCTTTTTAGCTTGATGCACAAGATTAAGAAACTCATTTAATACTATCATTTAAGAATTATTTGTAGGAAATTCCATCACTACCCCTTTATGGGAAACTAAAAACTATTAATACAAGAGAGAAAATTTCTTGGGACAATGAGAAAAGTTAGGGGTAACATAGGAAAATAAATAATTTATTCTCCTAAAAAGTTGTAAATGACAAATAAATTGGAATAATTTTTTTCTTCTAAAAAGACAGTTATTATGGAATAGAGGTAGTATAATTAAAGCATACCAACGGAAGTACTACCACCATTCCATAATAACTGTCTTTTTAGAAGAAAAAAATTATTCTAATTTATTTGTCGTTTATAACTTTCTAGGAGAATAAATTATTTATTTTCCTATGTTACCCCTAACTTTTCTCATTGTCCCAAGAAATTTTCTCTCTTGTATTAATAGTTTTTAATTTTCCATAAAGGGGTAGTGATGGAATTTCCTACAAATTTTAATTCTTAAATGATTGTATTAAATTAGTTTCTTAATCTATGTGCATCAAGCTAAAAAGACAGTTATTATGGAATGGAGGTAGTAATATGCAAGGAAGGAACATGGGAAAAAAATGTGTATGTGCAGGAAACATTAATATATATAATATATTTATGATCCGTACAGCTGCCATGAAAAAACCGTGAATCCCTTAAACCAATTCCATGCATGATTAAAAAAACAGGGACAACACAGCAATGTACTTCGCGAAAAAAAAATTTATAGGATTACCGAAATTCAAACCGCTAATAATATCGGCTTTTCCTATTTATTTTTTTTAAATTTTATACAATAAAATTATGCCCAATTAAATTGTTCTAAACACATATCAATATATATATTAAATCTGAACAATTAATAATTCGCATAAAGGTTTGGCTCTGATACCACTGTTAGGTTTGTAATATTCAAGAACGCAATCAAATTGCATAAATAAGCGGAAACGTGTAAAATCAGAGTTTAAAATTTTACAATCTATATACCCGGATCACCCTTTACGCACAATTATTAATTAAACAAAAAAAAAGAACAAGAATCATACTCTTGAAGATCCGAGCTTCCTCAGGTACAAGTTCACCTCCAATCCTTTTCGCGTTCAACTTGAATCCACCGGGTTTGGTTCCTTCCTTTGATCAACGTTAACCACCCAAGTGTTTGGCCTCTAGAGGTGATCCACCAAGAAAAAAGAATAATTCAAGAAGATGGGTATTTGGCAAAACCCTAGTTTTCTATCTCTCATAGAAAAAGGCGTACTCTCCCAACTATTGGAATTACGTTTGTTGTTAAAAAAGTCAACAACAACTTAACACCCATAATAAGACTCCTCTTATTTATAGATGTGGGCAACCCTCCTTAACAATTAAAGAATTGGGTTTTATTTACTTAGTTAAATTTTTTTAATTAATTAAGCTCCCTAATCTTATTAGGGATAATTAATTAAACTCTTTTAATTAATTTGTCTCCTAATCCTATTAGGATATTTGAGAGTACTTTTATTAATTAATTTCCAAACTATTTAAGAATTAAATAATAATAATAGTAGTAATAATAATAATAAGACTCCTCTTATTAATTTATACTTAATATTTCCAAAATATTAAATAATAAATATTAAGCTATTTAATTTATTCTATCACCATAGATTACATTAAATATACTTAACTTATTATTACGATTATGCCATTAACTTCTTAAATAATTATTCTTCCTTTTATGGTGTGACCCTTTAGGTTCTCCATATTAAAGCTAGGTTGTGAATAAATCAATTAGAAACAATTTAATCTTATTTAAATAAATAAATTAAACTAATAATTTATTTAAATAAATAATATTTATTCTACAATAAGGATAAACCTCCTAGCGATCAACGACTTTCCGAGATAATATAGATTTCAACATTAATCATAAAAGAACCTTTGAGTAAATAGTTCTTCGTGACAATTCAATCCTTCCACCATACAATGTCCCAATTAAATATAAGACATGGAATTTCATCAAGTCTTATTTTATTTAATCATATGTATTTCGACTCTTAAATGCACAACACCAAATAATACAAATTAGAAACTCTTTTCTAATTTCATTCTGCCTTGGCCAAGGACTTCTGGGTTTTCATTTATCGAATCACATAGGACATTTCTCTTCTTTTACTAGAAGTTGTAGATTCTTTATTGATCATACATTATCTCCATGTACAACTTATTATACCCAAACATACCCTTTGATATACCCTAAGGGTCTTAAGGAATAAGTCAAAGTATAACTCATCATACACAAGATACTATGATGATCTCAAGTCCAAGGATCACTTATACTACAATCACTGACAGAATTCCTATTGACAGCAAGTAAAACTCCGTTAGGTATTCCTTAGCGAGCCACGTTCAGTGAACTTATTCTCTAATAAACACCTACATACTTGCTTTAGTGTCTCCACATAAATGATCATGAGATCAATCATCCTCATCCAATGAGCAAGCAACGTATATACCAATCTATCCGAATTTACTAACCCCCAATTTAGTAATCCAACGATTGGGAACTATTTTAGTTTTAAGCTTTCTAAGAATTTAGATCTCATTAGAATGATCATCATCATTATTCTAAAAGCATTGCTTAAAACTATGGGTTTATCACATATTATAAAACAGCATCATGTAGATAATTAAAAGACTTTAATAAATTAATACTTTTTATTAATAAATGAATAAGATTGTTACAAAGTATACGCTTTATCATCAAACATGATTGGCTTGTATGCATACGACTTTCAGTAACATCAACCAATTTTCATCTTGAATCAAATATTCATCTTTGCACTACAGGCCAAAGATATTCATCAGTTGGTCATGTTCATCTCAACACCTGTTCATCTTTGCACTACGGGCCAAAGATATTCATCAGAAAATTATTAATCTTTGCACTACAGGCCAAAGATATTCAATAAAATCATCATTTAAGACTGAGGATGATGAAAAATATTTTAAAGAAAATGAATCCAGTGAAACAAAAGAGCAAATATTAAGGATTCGTATTTCAGCTATTTCATGTCCAAAAATACCTCATAAATAATCATAGTGAAGTAAAATTCAAGAATGATCAAAACATGGATACAATCAAAGCTAGTATCCATATTAGATATTTTGGACAAAAAGGAAAAAAATTCATTTTTCGATTATTAGTGCCGTATTCGTGGATAGTGTCATATACGTGAATAGTGCCGTATACGTGAATAGTAACCCCGACACAAAAACTTTCAAATTTGATTAAAAGTTCAAACCAATATTTTGGCATAATGATATTGAAAAAAATAATATCATTTAAAAAGAAAATAACATCCCTTACCTCGAAAAGATAGTACTTCTAGTTGAAACACCGGATATAGGCTATGACTTGAACTTGCACCGTATAGCAACACTCAAAGTATTAAAATACTCACAAGAATACGCTCAATATATCAAGAGAGAGAAGATTTCAGTTTCTGGTGTGATTTTCAATTCTAACCTAACCACCCTATTTATAGAAAAATGCTTAGAACACCAAAGCAGAAAATTTAATATAATATTATTATATTTACAAAATTGTTAATGTGACGCCCCCAAAATAGGTATACATCACCCATCTTGAGTCGCCAATACATGGTACAAAATTTAAATACAACTTAATTATACAACGATCGTGTAAAGTAATAAAATAAATACATGTGAGAGTTTTAATACAAATATTGCCTTCTAGACAATATTCACTCTCAGAATAAGTCCTCAATACATTTATTGTCACACTATTTAACAGAATAGTGAGGACTACTAGCTAACACTATCATCCAGAACATCACTCCGTTCCTCGTCTCATCCCAGCTACGTTCTCATTTTCACGAAGAGAAAAGTAAAAGAAAGGTGAGCTCAGCTCAATAGCCAAAGAAGAAATATTATGACTAAGATAATGCGAGAATAAATTATCATTAGTCCTCAACAATGTTAAAGCGATAAAATACAATAGACATCAAGTTTAAGCTGCGATTGGAACAAGCAATCCATTAAAAGAGTCAGTGGAGAATAAAATCTACTATCTTTTATGTTTTAAAAGGTTTTTCATCACTTTTATCATTTGAGACTCGCCTTAATAAATAATCCACATCATCCTCGCACTACTACCGAGGATATTCATTAGGGTCACGACCACAAATTCCATGCACTACGGGCCAAGGATATTTGTGTATTCATCAATGGTCATGATCATGCCAACAACTGTCCATCAATGCACTACGGGCCAATGAAGACTTTTATCACATCATTTGTAACATTACAGTCATGATTACAACGAATAATCCCTAGTCATAATCATACCAAGTCCATCTATGCACTACAGGCCACATATGACTTTCAAAAAATATAAACATAAGGAAGATGACAATGATATAAGAATTCAATAAAACAAGTTCAAGAATTAAGTTATTCAGGAACTAATAACGTCTAAATTGTTAACATGATACTGCTTTGTAGAGTAAAATTCAAAATGCTCGGAAGAATATTTCCATGAAAAATCTTTGGATGAAGCCTTAAATATCAAGGATATTCCACTAATTTCATGGAGAATAGAAGTCAAAATTTTAACCATTTGAGAATAATAAGGAATGGAATAACAACAGAAATCACCATGCATGCGGTGCTTGATAGACAAAGTTATTCAACGAGAATAATAATAACGAAACGAAGTGTCGGTGAAAATCACACAAGCGAGGATGTTCAACGAGAATAATAAAGAATGGAATAACAATAGAAATCACCATGCATGCGGTACTTCAGCAGAGCGAGTTATTCCAATAGAATAATAAATACAGAATAATAAAGACGGAACCAGGTCCAGTGTAAAACACACAGACAGGATATTCCAACAGAATAATAAAGACGGAATAATAAAGACGGAACCAGGTCCGGCGTAAAGCACATACAGGATGTTCTAACAAAATAATAAAGACAGAATAATAGAAGAATGTCACCAAGTATAGGGTATTCCACGTATACAAGTTATTCCAACAGAATAATAAGGAATGAAATAACAGAAGTTCTCTTCATGAATACAAAAGAATAATATCCCTTACCGTAAAAGAAACTGGATAAAGGAAAAGAAAGTTAGCAGACTTCTCTTCTTATTTCTCTCTATAACTTTCTCTCTCTAGAGTTCAGTGAATTCGTAAGAAAATAATGAAGGAATGAGCTTCTATTTATAGAAGAATGGAATGAATAGTAACCAACCCATGACCGGTCCAGATTGATTTATTTTAATCGGACGGTCCATATTTAAAATCTTTTATATAAAATATAATATATATATATATATATATATATATATTATATATATAACATCGATTCCTTTGGTGCATCGAATGATAATTTTACTTTGATTTAAATTATAGCGACCCACGGATGTTATGCGTAAGAATTTGATTACTAACATCAAGTAAAACAAAATAAAATTATATATATATATATATATATATATATATATATATATATATAAGCACATGCTTGATTGAATTCTTAGCTCCCACCCGACAACTCTTACAATTTTGATGACTTTTGATTCCACCATAATCCATTATCATATATATATATATATATATATATATATATATATATATATATATATATAATAAAAGTGCTTTCATCCATCAAAATCCACTAGCATATAAATCTATATACAAAATAAAGATACTTCCCTCCACCAACGTCACTTCCCCTCTCCCCATAATTCAAACATATACATATATATATATATATAAACTGAAGTACTTTCTCCTAACTATTTTAATAATGGGTAAATGGGGATCCAAATAATACACAAAATTACAACAACTACTCCATAAAAATTCTTTCAATATTTTTAACAACATGTATCATCAATATTATAATTCACAATATTAATCGATCAGGTCGTTCCCAGGAAAGAGGGGGCTTTCCAATAAGGATTTTTTCCTATTGGCGCGCAATTAGGTGACCAAACCTCTACTTGGCAAAACTTCTATACATCTTTAACATTGTAAATTATAATATTAATAACTCCGTCATTTCAATTATTGATTTAATAATATAAAAATATCGACAATAATTGAATCAAATAACGTGAGATCTTATGCAACAATTACTTATAAGAATAATTGAACAAAACTAATTGACTTCTCACGTAAGCATCAATAATCAATACCGTATGTGTTACTATGCAACCACGCCAGACATTCTTTTACTTTTACTACCGAAAGTAGTTCAACAAAGATCAACGGTAAAACTTCCGCCGTTATTTCAATAAAATATTTTTGTCGTTTTCTCAATCCGATAATAATTCTGTTGTGGGGTCCACCAATGATTGTGCCGTCGTACGAATATTTCCTGTTTAAAACGAATATTTCCCGACCAATCGAATATTATATAACAACTTGCATACTTTGCAAAAATTTATAATTATTACCCACAACTATAATATTATATCATAATATTCAAAAATGATAATTATAGAAAAATTCATCTTTATTCAAAAAGTTGGGGTCTTACAACCTCCCCTTTTTAAGAAATTTCGCCCTCAAAATTAGGGTACGTACCTGGTATATCAAAGAGGTAAGGATACCTTGACTTCATTTCAGATTCTAACTCCCAGGTCATTTCCTCAACATCGTGGTTTCTCCACAAAACTTTGACTTGAGGTATAACCTTGGAGCGTAGAATATGTTCCTTCTTATCCAAGATTTGAACAGGAACTTCTTCATACGTTAAATCTTCCGCTATTTCGTCTGGTTCCAACTCAATAATGTGGTTCGGGTCTTTCACATATTTATGTAACATGGATATGTGAAAAACGTTATGAACACGAGACATACTTGGCGGTAAAACGAGTCTATAGGCCACAGTTCCTACTCGATCGAGGATTAAAAATGGGCCAATGAATCGAGGATTGAGCTTTTCTCTCTTTCCAAATCTTGTAATTCCTTTCTATGGAGCAACACGTAACAACACATGATCTCCTATATCGAATTCCATGTCCTTTCGATGAAGATCAAAGATAACTCTTTATCGATCTTGTAGAGGTTTTTATCGTTGTCGGATCGTTTGAATCTTTTTCGTAGTCATACGTATCAACTCCGGTCCCAACAACGTTGTTTCACCCACCTTATCCCAGCATACTGGAGAACGATACTTTCTTCCATACAACGCCTCAAATGGAGCCATGCCAATACTTGTTTGATAACTATTGTTGTAGGAAAACTCCACCAATGGTAAGAACTTGTCCCAACTTCCCTTGAAGTCAAAGACACAGAGTCTTAATAAATCTTCTAGAGTTTGAATAGTCCTCTCTGATTGTCCGTCCATTTGAGGATGATATGCCGAACTAAATCGTAAATTCGTGCCCATAACTTTTTGCAAATTAACCCAAAATCGTGAAGTGAATCTTGGGTCTCGATCAAAAACTATGGATACTGGCATACCATGCAGTCTTACAATCTCGTTATGTACATACGAGCAAGATGTTCAAGTGTATAAGTTTCTCGTATTGGTAAGAAATGAGCAGACTTGGTCAATCTATCAACAATGACCCAAATTGCATCTATGCCTTGAGAAACCTTGGGAAGACCAGTAACGAAATCCATGGTAATGTGCTCCCACTTCCATTCTGAAATTTCAAGTGGTTGCAATGGACCTTTTAGTACTTGATGCTCCGCCTTGACTCGTTGACAAGTTAGACACCTTGAGATAAACAACGTTATCTCTCTCTTCATATTGCACCACCAAAATGTATGACGAAGATCATGATACATTTTAGTACTCCCAGGATGGATTGCAAACGGTGTGTTGTGAGCCTCCATCATGATTTTATACTTTAACTCAGGATCGTTAGGAACACAAAGTCTGGAGTTGACTCGAAGTATTCCTTCATCATCGATTTTTGCTTCCGGCATAGCACCTTCTTGCACTTTCTTCCTCATACGCATCGCCTCCAGTGCGTAGTTTGGCGACTTTAACTTTATCAATTAAAGTCGGTTCTACTCAGATAGTCGCCATCATCACGTGGGTCCCCAGAGTCTTTATCTCTATCTCCATTCTTTGCAAGTCACACAAAATGGGCCTTTCGTTGACAATATCGCACTTCATTCAAGATATGATCTTCTACTTACTCAACGCGTCGCCTACCACGTTCGCTTTTTCAAGATGGTATTGGATGGTATGATCATAATCTTTCAATAGTTCAAGCCAACGTCGTTGTCGCATGTTGAGTTCCTTTCGAGTGAAGAAATATTTGAGGCTTTTATGATCCGTAAAGATCTCCACTTTCTCCCCATACAAGTAATGCCTCCAAATCTTTAGTGCGAAGACAATAACTGCCAACTCTAGATCATGAGTAGGATAATTCCTCTCATATTCTTTGAGTTATCGAGAGGCATAGGCTATGACTTTCCCATATTGCATGAGAACACATCCTAACCCTTTGCCTGAAGCATCACTATATATGACAAATCCCTCCGAGGCGGATGGTATTGTCGAGCAGTCTTGAAATGAGTCTCCTCTTGAGTTCTTAAAAATTCTTCTCACATTCCTCGCTCCAACCGAACTTTATATCTTTCCGAGTCAGCTGAGTTAGTGGAATAGCGATTCGAGAAAATCCTTCCACGAATCTCCGATAATAACCAACTAAACCGAGAAAGCTACGTACTTCGGTCACTGATTTAGGTTGTTCCCAGCTTTGAATAGCTTCAATCTTTTCTGGGTTAACAGATATCCCATGACTTGATACCACGTGCCGAAGGAATGCCACTTCCTCAAGCCAGAACTCGCATTTCTTCAACTTGGCATAAAGCTTATATTCACGAAGCTTTTGGAGTATCAGCCTCAAATGTTGCTCATGATCTTCACGGGTTTTGGAATATATGAGGATGTCATCAATAAAGACGACCACAAAGTGATCCAAATATTCCTTAAATACTCGGTTCATCATATCCATGAAGGCAGCAGGAGCATTAGTCAATCAAAGGACATGACTAGAATTCATAGTGCCCGTCTCGAAGTTTGAAAGCCGTCTTTGGAATGTCATCGGTTCTAATCTTTAATTGGTGATATCCAAACGAAGATCAATCTTTGAAAAGAATTTGGCGCCTCATGAATGGTCAAAAACAGTCATCAATACGTGGCAATGGGTATTTTATTTTGATGGTGACATGATTCAACTCCCGATAATCAATACAAAGTCGCATACTCCCATCTTTCTTTTTCACGAATAGAACATGAGCACCCCAATGAGAAGTACTAGGACGAATAAAGACAATGTCTAACAATTCCTGCAGTTGGATCTTTAACTCCTGAAGCTCAATAGGAGCCATTTGATATGGGGCTTTGGAAATGGGTTTTGTCACAGGGTTCAAGGTCGATACAAAATTCAATTTCACGCCTGGGGTAGGCGGGGAAGTTCTTCGGGGAATACGTCGGGAAATTCATTAACAATAGAAATATCATTCAAAAGCGACGCATTTTGTTTAGATTCGTGACATAAGCTAAGAAAGCTTGACATCCGTTTTTCAATAAACGAATAGCTTTATGGCTTGAGATGACAATGATTGATTTTAATGGCTTGGTTGCTTGAATTCGCATAATAGGTTGTTTAGGAATATGAAAGCTAACAACCCTACGAAAACAATTAATTTTTGCATGATGTGTAGTTAACCAATCAATCCCTAGAATTACATCAAATGCAAGTATTTTAAATGAAATAAGATCGACAGGTAACGTGCGGGTGCCGATTTGAACTAAACAAGACTTATAAACCGTGGAGGTAATGAAGGTTTCTCCCAACGGAGTTTCAACAGATAAATCAAAGTCCAATCTCTCCGGAGTCAAATTTAAACGTTGAGCGCAAGTAGGAAAAATGAAAGAGTGGGTAGAACCAGTATCGAATAAAGTATAAACTTCGCTAGAGTTTATGATAAGCTTACCCGTGATGACCTCGTTTGGGTTCCTTGCTTTCGAGAGGTCACAACAAACGCCTCCTCTGCACTACACGGGCTTTGACTTTTTACGGGATGGCCTTTTGGTGCTTCCATCCTAGTCGAACTTGTCTTTGGTGAGCGACAAAATCGGGCTAGATGACATTCTCTTCCACAATTAACATGTTTTGGGCGGATCGCTAGCAGTTTGGTGATGATGTGTCTCTCCCTCCACATTTGAAGCATATAATAGGTGGTCGTTCTCCTTCCTTCACAACTTGGTCTTTGGTCTTTGACGTCTTTCCATCATTATTGAATCTCTCTTCTTGAAATGTCCATTCTTACTGTTTTGGCCTTGATTACCACCAAAGTGGTTACAATTTCTGGCCTGTTGATTCCCTCCACGCTTGTTGTCACCGCTTCGATGACTGTTCTCACTGGTATTATCATTTTGTTGGCTTCTCTCTTTTGGTTGGGTTGACTCATTATCACGCTCCAATAACTGAGCCCTATTAACAACATCTGAATACAAACATAGTTTATGAGATATAAAATATTGACGTATCTCAGATTTCAAACCACTTAAAAATTTTCGTGTCATTCTCTCCTCATTATCAACCAAATGGGACGCAAATCGGGACAACTCGGCAAACTTGGCTTCGTACTGCGACACGGTCATGTTATTTTGCTCCAACTTGATGAACTCTACCTCTTTTATGTGACGAATACTTTCGGGAAAGTACTTGTCGTTGAACAGTTCCTGAAACTTCTCCCAAGACATCTTCATGCTGGCGGAGTTAAAATCGTTTCTGATTCCCACCAAGAATGTCGCACGCGCATGACATGAAGGTGGAAAAGGAACCTTTTGCTCCTCTGAGCATCCCAAGACATCAAATATCTTGTTGATATGTTTAATCCACGTTTTTGCCTTAAGTGGTTTTGGCTCTCCAAAGAACTCCGGTGGTCCCAGTTCCTTAAACTACTTGGCGGTGACCATCCGAGAGTTACCAGTGTTTCCACCTGCATTTTGGATAGGAGCCACTATCGCCTGTTGTTGCATGAATTGCATGAAGCCTCGGAACATTCCATCATTCATCATTTGGTCAGTGTTGTTGTTTGCCTGAGGATTATCGCCTTCCTGATGTACATTATCCTGACTATTGATCTATGGAGACTCAACGGTCTCCTGTGCTCCATTGATGTTCTCAACATTCTCGGATGGCATTTTCAGATACTATGATGATCTCAAGTCCAAGGATCACTTGTACTACTATCACTACAGGAATTCCTATTGACAGGCAAGTAAAACTCCGTTATGTATTCCTTAGCGAGCCTCGTTCAGTGAACTTATTCTCTAATAAACACCTACATACTTGCTTTAGTGTCTCCACATAAATGATCATGAGATCAATCATCCTCATCCAATGAGCAAGCAACGTATGTACCAATCTATCCGAATTTACTAATCCCCAATTTAGTAATCCAACGATTGGGAACTATTTTAGTTTTAAGCTTTCTAAGAATTTAGATCTCATTAGAATGATCATCATCATTATTCTAAAAGCATTGCTTAAAACTATGGGTTTATCACATATTATAAAACAGCATCATGTAGATAATTAAAAGACTTTAATAAATTAATACTTTTTATTAATAAATGAATAAGATTGTTACAAAGTATACGCTTTATCATCAAACATGATTGGCTTGTATGCATACGACTTTCAGTAACATCAACCAATTTTCATCTTGAATCAAATATTCATCTTTGCACTACAGGCCAAAGATATTCATCGATTGGTCATGTTCATCTCAACACATTCATCTTTGCACACTACGCCAAAGATATTCATCGAAAATTATTAATCTTTGCACTCTGAGGCCAAAGATATTCAATAAAATCATCATTTAAGACTGAGGATGATGAAAAATATTTTAAAGAAAATGAATCCAGTGAAACAAAAGAGCAAATATTAAGGATTCGTATTTCAGCTATTTCATGTCCAAAAATACCTCATAAATAATCATAGTGAAGTAAAATTCAAGAATGATCAAAACATGGATACAATCAAAGCTAGTATCCATATTAGATATTTTGGACAAAAAGGAAAAAATTTCATTTTTCGATTATTAGTGCCGTATTCGTGGATAGTGTCATATACGTGAATAGTCTTGAGTATCGTGAATAAGTAACCCGACACAAAAACTTTCAAATTTGATTAAAAGTTCAAACCAATATTTTGGCATAATGATATTGAAAAAATAATATCATTTAAAAGAAAATAACATCCCTTACACCGAAAAGATAAGACTTTAGTAAAAACAGGATATAGGCTATGACTTGAACTTGACCGTATAAAGAACACTCAAAGTATTAAAATACTCACAAGAATACGCTCGATATATCAAGAGAGAGAAGATTTGGGTTTACGGTGTGATTTTCAATTCTAACCTAACCACCCTATTTATAAAAATGCTTAGAACACCAAAGCGAAAATTTAATATAATATTATTATATTTACAAAATTGTTAATGTGACGCCCCCAAAATAGGTATACATCACCCATCTTGAGTCGCCAATACATGGTACAAAATTTAAATACAACTTAATTATACTGACGGTCGTATAAAGTACGACAAAATACATCTTTGTGAGTTTTAATACAAATATTGCCTTCTGACAATATTCACTCTCGTAATAAGTCCTCAATACATTTATTGTCACACTATTTAATGTAATAGTGAGGACTACTAACTAACACTATCATCCGAACATCACTCCGTTCTCGTCTCATCCCAAATTTCACGTTCTCATTTCAGAAGAGAACGAAGAAAAGAAAAGGTGAGCTCAACTAGCCCAAGAAGAAATATTATGACTAAGATAATGCGAGAATAAATTATCATTAGTCCTCAACAATGTTAAACTGATAAAATACAATAGACATCAAGTTTAACTGCAGTGGAACAAGCAATCCATTAAAAGAGTCAAGTGGAGAATAAAATCTACTATCTTTTATGTTTTAAAAGGTTTTTCATCACTTTTATCGCTGAGACTCAGCTTAATAAATAATCCACATCATCCCCCACTACGGCCAAGGATATTCATTAGGGTCACGACCACAAATTCCATGCACTACGCAGGGCGAGGATATTTGTGTATTCATCAATGGTCATGATCGCCAACAATTTGTCCATCAATGCACTACGGGCCAATGAAGACTTTTATCACATCATTTGTAACATTACAGTCATGATTACAACGAATAATCCCTAGTCATAATCATACCAAGTCCATCTATGCACTACAGGCCACATATGACTTTCAAAAAATATAAACATAAGGAAGATGACAATGATATAAGAATTCAATAAAACAAGTTCAAGAATTAAGTTATTCAGGAACTAATAACGTCTAAATTGTCAACATGATACTGCTTTGTAGAGTAAAATTCAAAAATGCTCAGAAGAATATTTCCATGAAAAATACTGGATGAAGCGCAAATATCAAGGATATTCCACTAATTTCATGGAGAATAGAAGTCAAAATTTTAACCAACTGAGAATAATAAGGAATGGAATAACAATGAAATCACCATGCATGCGGTGCTTCAGCATGAAAGGTTATTCCAATGCAGAATAATAATAACGAAACCGGTCGGTGAAAATCACACAAGCGGGATGTTCCAAATGTAATAATAAAGAATGGAATAACAATAGAAATCACCGTGCATGCGGTACTTGGCGTAGACATGAGTTATTCCAATAGAATAATAAATACTGAGAATAATAAAGAGCGGAACCGGTCCATGTAAACACACAGGGCATGTGATATTCCAAATGAATAATAAAGAATAATAATAAAGACGGAACCAGTCCGGCACAAAAGCCTGTAAACAGGATGTTCTAACAAAATAATAAAGACGTAATAATGAAGAATGTCACCAAGTATAGGGTATTCCACGTATACAAGTTATTCCAATGTAATAATAAGGAATGAAATAACAAAAGTTCTCTTCATGAATACAAAAGAATAATATCCTACCGTAAAAGAAAGCTGGATAAAGGAAAAGAAAGTTAGCAGACTTTCTTCTTATTTCTCTCTATAACTTTCTCTCTCAGAGTCAAATGAATTCGTAAGAAAATAATGAAGGAATGAGCTTCTATTTATGAAGAATGGAATGAATAATAATTCAACCCATAATGGGTCCAGATTGATTTATTTTAATCGGACGGTCCATATTTAAAATCTTTTATATAAAATATAATATATATATATATATATATATTATATATATAACTTATCGATTCATTTGGTGCATCGAATGATAATTTTACTGAGACGAAATTATATAGCGACCACGGATGTTATGCGTAAGAATTTGATTACTAACATCAAGTAAAACAAAAATAAAATTATATATATATATATATATATATATATATATATATATAAGCACATGCTTGATTGAATTCTTAGCTCCCTTTAAACAACTCTTACAATTTTGATGACTTTTGATTCCACCATAATCCGTTTATATATATATATATATATATATATATATATATATATATATAATAAAAGTGCTTTCATCCATCAAAATCCACTAAGATATAAATCTATATACAAAATAAAGATACTTCCTCCACCAACGTCACTTCCCCTCTCCCCATAATTCAAACATATACATATATATATATATATAAACTGAAGTACTTTCTCCTAACTATTTTAATAATGGGTAAATGGGGATCCAAATAATACACAAAATTACAACAACTACTCCATAAAAATTCTTTCAATATTTTTAACAACATGTATCATCAATATTATAATTCACAATATTAATCGATCAGGTCGTTCCCAAGAAAGAGGGGGCTTTCAATAAAGATTTCTCCTATAGGCGCCTTGATTAGGTGACCAAACCTCTCCTGGCGTAACTTCTAGACATCGTTAACATTGTAAATTATAATATTAATAACTCCGTCATTTTAATTATTGATTTAATAATATAAAAATATCGACAATAATTGAATTAAATAACGTGAGATACTATGCAACAATTACTATAGCAATAATTGAACAAAACTAAGTGACTTCTCACGTAAGTATCAATAATCAATACTGTGTGCTACTATGCAACCACGTGTATTACTATACTTTTACTACCGAGTAGTTCAACAGTATCAACGGTAAAACTTCCGCCGTTATTTCAATAAAATATATTTGTCGTTTTTCTCGATCAAATGATAATTAATTTAATGGGGTCCACTAATGATTATTGTGTCGTCGTACGAATATTTCCTGTTTAAAACGAATATTCCCCGACCAATCGAATATTATATAACAACTTGCATACTTTGCAAAAATTTATAATTATTACCCACAACTATAATATTATATCATAATATTCAAAAATGATAATAATAGAAAAATTCATCTTTATTCAAAAAGTTGGGGTCTTACAGTTATGCCCACCTCTTGAATCTGAATTCAGTCACCTTGCACATGTTTAATGCAGCCCACCAAGCAAAAAAAACGTTTTTGTAATAAAAAATAATTAAAACTTTCAAAAATTAATTATTTCGGAACTACGGAACTTCAATAATTTATAATAAATAGCTCTTTTATCAGAAAAATTCAAACCACATATCCTTTCCATAGGAAATTTTATTCTCTATAACTTTGCAGAAGAAAGTTTTTCCAAATTCCAAACAAAAATTGACCGAAATCCACAAACGGGCGATTTTACAAGCTATAATCAAATTTTGGTCAAGAATTGGGGTCTACCGACACACAAAACATGTGTTAATCATTTAATGCCACAAAAATACTCTTCCCTCTCATATACTCATATATCCCACATTATAAAAATATCACCATTAATATATTATTAAAATAATATATTTAAATAAATTATTTTATCAGAAAAATATAAAATATTAATTTTCAACAATTATCACATTAAAAAAAATTTCACCATCTATATCCGCATAAAATCAATATTTTTCTCATCATATAAATTAATAATTAATTATTCACAAATAATATTACGAGAATCACATTCTTGACAAACCGTGCGATTCACCTAGAAAGAGAGGCTTTTCAATAAGGATCTCTCTCACTTCTTGGTAGCAATGATTAGATGATCAAACTTCTCCTTAGACATAACTTTCTAAACATTGCCAATAATGTTATCTAATAATATTATTTAGATAATATGAATTATTATCTGAGATAATAGAAAAATTTGTGCAATGACAATTATTAAAACAACAAAGTAATATAAAATATCAACGCAAAGAATTATAGAATCAATAAAATAAAATCTTTTGAGCGATAATTTGTAACAATTATTGAGTAGTGCCTTCTTACGTAAGAATCAATAATTGGTGTAATACTCTGATGTCTTCTTGTGTTTTAACCACTTTGGGTATTCCAACGATTGATAATCAGTAATAATTACGTAGATTATTTATAACCAACTTATTCTTGTCATTTTCTTCATCCAATCGCTTTCCGTTATGGGGCCCACACAAGGCTGCGCCGTCGTACGAATATTCCCCGACAGTAAAAATATTCCAGGACCAAACGAATATTTCCCGTCAACAATGAATATTTTAAAACCACTTGCTTGTTTGAAATAATTGCGCATTTTACCCATAACTTACCACATTAATCAAATCAACCCTTACTATTTTAAGATAATAAATAGAGAAAATTTAATTTCATTAAATAATATGTTGGGGTCTTACAATTATTATTTTATTATTATTATTATTATTTGAGGTATTTTAAAAATAAAATTTGACTAATGTTGCCACGTCAGCAAAAATTGTCCACGTATTAACAGAACTAGTCTATTTGGCATCTCCGTTAACGGGAGGGGCACAAGTGAGCTTAAATTTGTAACGTTAAGGGTACTTTTGGAAATAAAATTAGTTTAAGGTTGAAGTGGGACATCCGTGTAAACATTAGGGGTGTTTTTGGATCTTATCCCTTTTTAAAGGTCAGCATGCATTTGAGATAGTAGAAGGAAGGGTAAATGTTTTTTACCATGCACGCAATTACTCCCTCCATCCTAAAATAATAGACGTTGTAGAGTGTTTTTTTTCCCCCAAAATATTTGACGTTCTACAAAATCAAGACTATTTTGTCCATTTTTTTCCTTCTTTACCCTTCATTCTCCATTTGTGTCTCTCTCTCTTAATCTCTCTTTTAGTTCAATTAGCTTACTGGTATCTCTCAGCACCTCTTTTACAGAACCAGCCATGCATCCTCCATGGAAGCTTCTCTTTTACGCCGACATAGCCTCGATGCACACCTCTGTCACTCGCTTCAACACTGTCGTCCTCCTCGACCGCACACTTCTCCAAACCGGCAGCGACCTCGACGGCTTCAAAAAAATCCGGCCAGTTCCTCCCCTTGCAAGTCTACCGAGTTTTGTGACTGGCACGAACTCTAAGATGCTAAGTTATCCGAAGGGAGATGGTACGCCACTAATAAAATATTACCGGACGGTTCGGTCGTCGTCGTAGGTGGCCGCGTAATTACCTGTCAGTGGGATCGTCGGTGATGTTTGTTGGAGCTATTGACTTGGTCTGCAATGTGATAGTTAAATAATAGGTAGGAATTATTGTTTAAACTATCAAGTAAGCTAGTTTATAGGAGTTGATTTGTTCAATTCTGTTTAGATGTGTTTTCCTTGTTTTTCGATTTTTCTGTTTGTAAGACTTTATAAAAGCCTCATTTATCTTTCTATTTTAATAAGAAGCATAATCAATTTCTTTTAATGTTCAAGGCCATAGGATTACTCCACCATGACGATTGTTGTATCAGATGGCCAAGATCTATGACATTTTACAGTACACGCAGCACAAGACGCCAACCTGTGTGGGCCGGATTGTGGCGGAGATGAACAGATAGAAGAAGATGGACAAGATGAGGAAGAAAGAGGAACAAATGTAGAATTAAATGAGATCAAAATATTAATTAAGGGTAAAATAGTAAAATTATATTTATCCTTAATCTAAGGGGGGTGTATTCAATTAAGATTTTTAAAGACTTTTTTTAAGTGACTTACTTTTGTATAATTTATGGGATTTTAATGACTTTCAAAGACTTTAAAGACTTTTTTAAAATGACTTTTATAGACTATGAAATAAGTAATAGACTTTTATAAACTTTTTATCAAGACTGTGATAGACTTTTGTATAATTCTAATATATCTTGCAACCTATATTAATTGTTAATTAGCCCATGTGTACAACATCTCCCTCTTTTTTCATGAACTAGAGTAAATCTCATTATATTATTGTGGCATGAGACTTTATATATGTTGAAAGCGTTCATATTATTTCTACTCATTTCATAATACATTTGGATACTCGGATACCAATAAAACTTTAGAAACTACAGAATTTAATACAAAAAATTAAGCTCACTTTTCATTGAAATTTATATATACTTTACGCATATCATGCAGACGCTTATTTGGAATTATTATTTTTCATTTCAAATACCACAAAAGTTGTCATCAATACTTATTTACGTAATTAGCAATTAAAAAATTAATATAAACATTTGCAATATATATCGATTTCCATTCAAATATTTGAATATTACCTCGTCTTAGTATCAAAATTTATAAATAAAATAATATATACTTGTTTCATGTATATTTTAAAATAGAAGTTATTTTTCAAATAAAAATTATTTTTTATTTATATTCTTTTTAATAAATTTTTAGTTTAGTAATGTAACATATAATAAGATGATGATAAAAAGCTTGAAAAACTTATATATTTTATACAACTATATATCACTATAAAGTAAATCTTCTATATAAATTACTTTCCTCTCTCTCACTTTTTTTTCTTCATTTAACTCGATTAAGTTAATTTATGAAATTATAAAATTATAAAATATTGTGTATTTATTTTTATTTTTAAAATAATAACGTGTGTTTATTATTAAATAACAAATAAATTCAAAATTTAAAAATTTTGAATTTTGTACGTTGACTACAAAAATAAAATAAATATTTTATTTTTGTGGGTACAACAGAAATATTAATTATTCTAGATTATAAAATAATTAGAAATATTGGATTCATGTGAATTATATTTTAAATTTATTTAGTTTATTAAGATGAGATATGAAGTCTTTAGAAATCTTTAGAGATGAGGTCAGACTTTGGATATGGGTTGATAGTTATAATTCTTCTTCTAAAGTCTGTCAAACTCTACCATTTAATAGAAATCTGAAAAGTTTATGATTTTTTGAATACCAAAATACTTTTATAGACTTTGTAAAAATCTTAATTCAATACCACCTAATTTTTAAAGACATTAAAAAAGTTGTAATTGAATACCACTAAATTTTTATAAACTCTTTAAATATCTTGATTGAATACAACCAAACTTTTAAAATCTTTAAAAGTTTTTAAAAATCTTAATTGAATACATCCTCCTAAGTGAAACCCTTTAGAACGTCTATTATTTTGGGACGGAGGGAGTATTACATTAGACGAATATTTGGAGACTGGTGCCCAAATTGAATTATGCATGCATGCATAGCGTCGCGCGGGCATGCAGGGGCGGCCCTACTTAGAAAGAGGTAATTAATTGGTACTACTATTTTGTTTTTTAATAAAGAATCTAAAGGTTTTATTGCCTACACAAACAAAGCTAAATTAAAGAGAAGCTGATTAGTATTTAATTAAACATTAATTAATTAATTACGTATACACAACTAAATGCTCTAGCTGCACTCTGCATATGACTGCTTTCAATCACTTTTTTGAAACCCAGTTCGGATCGGCCAGAACTGAGAATCAATTTTATGTATGGTCCGATTTGGTCAATTTGAATTAATTTGGTCAAAATTCGAATTAAACTGATTAATTATCGATGTAGTTTAAAAGATAAAATCGACAAAGTTGTCACGATGAACCAATTTTTTAAACCAAAAAGTCGCAATTAATTAATGAAGCCAAAAATGCAACGATCGAAGACTATACATGCACACACATATACATATTCAAACATTCAACTTCAGTATGCAAGTATTAATTTTATGGTACGTAGTGAAAATCAAACCAAATGATGTCGGAATTCAAGCAGCTCTTTCTGGGTTTGCAAATTTCAATCCATCTAATTCTTAGAAACTCCCGTAATTTTAGGCGACTATTAAGTACTACTACTTCCTCCGTCCCTAATTATTTGATATTTTAGAGTTTTTCATATATCTTTAATTTTCAAATTTAGGAGAATTTATGATAATTTTTCTAAAATTACCCCTTATTACTGTGTCTATTTTTTGATACTTTAAATTTTTTCTCTCTCCTTATTCCAACAAACCTCTCTTTATCCCAACAAAAGATTTAAAGGTATTATAGACAATTGAGTAGTACTATATTTGATACTTTCAAATCATTATCTTAATTTTTATGTTCACTTCTAAAACGTGAAATAAATAAGGATGGAGGGAGTATTATATTTTAGGAGTAATAATTTGGTTAGATGCATGCATCTCGAGGATACTAGTACTACTACTAATTAAGGTTGTCCATTAATTAATTTCCCATACGTACAATTATATAGGACAAAACGTATAGGCATGCAATTATGGAGTAAATGTTTCTACATCATTAATGGTTAAATGTTTCTGTAGCCGGAAACTTTTGTTAACGAGGTCAAAATTATTATTGAGTTATAAATAATTTGACGGAGATTTAAGTAGAAATATATTTAATATAAATTTAATCTCTATTTTTTATTTATAATTAAAAATTATAAGACGATAATCAGTAATTATTTTTATACACACTTATTTTATTAATAAATATAAAGATAATTATTGATTATCTTTATAATTTTTTATTATTTTTTTACTGATTAATAAGTAGTATATATAAGGATAATCAATAATTAATTCAACATAAAAGAATTTGACTGGCCGCTAGAGGGAGTAACGACATGCTCCAACCCAACCCTTAGATCTTCCATTGGACGGCTAAATAACAATTAATTGAAACAGTGTCCAGAACTAACATTTTTCATGAATCATTTTCATATATATATATATATATATATATACATATTGCTTAATTAATTAATTAATTAGTAAATGACTGGTGTTAGAGGATTCATTCCTATTTTCATGAGTCTAATCTAAGTGCTGTTTTTATAAAATATTTTTTAATTGCTGGACGTTTTATATATAGCGTTCATGAAAGCACTTTGATAAAATAAATAACAATTCTTTTATTTTATACGTAGCACGATTCTTTTATCGTGCATGGTTATTAACAAACTTATATTAGACTAATGTATATTGCATATTTTTATTTGAAAAATAATTTAGGAAGATAATATAAATATCAACACATATTTGAGTAAGTTAGATTAGGATTAAGACGTTAAGATAACAAGACTCGATAATTAATTATGTAGTAGTCTATAACTAGAATGTTTATCTTTTTATCATGAATTGATACCGGACTGATTTCTATTTTCAGGGGCTGTTTGGAGTATTCGACAGCAGACACTAAACTATCGCCACGCCACGTTTATGTGTTGCAGGAGACCTTGAGGGGGTCGTAGGCATGCACAGGATCTGAATTAAGAGGAGAGAAGAGAAGAGAAATTCCACTGCATAACAAAGAACGGGGGAAACTTTTCCGTGAATTATGGATCTTGGTAGGCATTTCATTTTTAAAGGTTTTATGAGCAATTGCGTGGTGGAAAACTTGACCACGTGGACCTTCAAATATTACTCCCTCTCCTTTATTATTCGGAGGACTATCTTTTTAATAAAATACATAAATACATATTAAAAAAATAATTAATATTATATTTATTAATTATAAATTATTTTAATATTTATTTTGCCATTACATTAAAAAAAAAAAAAAGTGTTACTTAATGAATAGAAAGTAAGGAGAAAACTAAAAATATATTTAATACTTGAGATAATATTAAAAATTAATTAATTAAATTATAAAATATATACACTATATAATTTTGATCTATTAGAAGGTGAACGATAAAGAGCAGTCGCACTATTTAGCAAAAGAAAAAAGAAAAAAGAAAAAAAAAAGAGTCGCACTATTGTTTAAGCTTAAGATTCTAAGGAATTTTTTATAAGAAATTATTGTTAGAAAAGTTTCTTCGAAAACTTAATGTAAAGAGTTTATTATATATAGAGTGTTTAAAAGAAATCTTATTATTCAAACTTAAATTCAACAAATGTTTAAAAACTATCACTCTATTTCAACAAAAAAGAAAAAAAAGAAGAAGAAGCTTATTTCAAGTTACTCTTTTGGTCCTCAAAACATGACTAAATTTGATTTTTTTTTATTTTTTATTTACGTTACTATTTGGTCCCTGAAAGAATTATTAAAGGTATAAAAAAATTTGTTCCCAAAAGGTTAAAATAAAATAAATGAAATGAAGGGTAAATATGTGATTTACTGCGGTTCATTAATATAAAAAAATAAAAATATTCATCATTTTATATAATAAATTATTATTTTTTCCTTGACTATTGTTGGGTCGTGATATTTCTCTTTTTGGGCCGAATAGATTGGGCCTACTTATTCAGTTAGTCCATTGGGTCTTCACTATTGGGTGTTGACATTATTGGGCCTAGTCATTTTATTATCTTTGTTAAGTCCTTCTAATATCAGATCAAATCAGTGGGTCGACCCATCAGATATTTAAATATCTACATCTTTGACTTGTAATGATGATATAGTATGGCGGTTAATGAGATATACGCCGTGCATTGATGTGGATGAGATTATAGCCAACCCACAATGATTTGTGAGCGCAAAAAAAAGGTGGATAAGTTTCATCCAGTCGGCAGAATCCATCAGATCAGGGGGATATGTCAAATGGTAGTGGGTGGCACAATAATCCAGGCAAAGATATTATCTCTCGGCGAGTAAGTCTTCACAAGGAGGTACGTTTTTGATATATATACATTCACACAACTAATAATAATAATCTCTCTCATTACACTAGATTTTATCATCCTCTTAAGTTAACCTTGTGAACAAACATATTTACTCTCACGCTGAAAGCTATCTCCCGTGATCCGTAATCAAGCTTGTGGTGTTTGTCGTGTTTCTTGTCTGCGAGGATCGGGGCGTCTTCGTGATTGGGACGTGGAGAAAGATCCTGGCGTTAACATTGGCGCTAGAAGGAGGGCTGGTTCTTGAAGTTTACAATCACAAATTGTAGCTGCTCTACGTCGGAATCCATGGTGAAGAAGAGTAGAACAGTTACCTCTAAAGGATACCAGATGGCTATGACCCGTCTACACAATGCGTGTCATCAAGGATTGATTGGGTCCTTCAAAGAATGCTCGTGATGGAATCGCTGCAAGCGGGTTTACGAGGGTTCTCGTTCGAGAGCCTGAGATGATCTTTGGAAGAAGATTGATTTTCTTTGAGAGAATACGACCATGGTGGAAAAGGGTAGAAGGCATCTTTGCTTAGAATCCTATCCGAAGTGGTCGACTATGAGACCGATCAAGTTAGAAAGAAGTCTACACTTTAAAGACATGTCTCGAGACCTTCTCGGGATCGAAGGCGGACCCAATGACCATTTTCCGATTGATTGGTGAGAAGGTATTCCGCCTATTGGTCTTGGGATTATGGTCGAAGCGAGTAAATGAAGACCCAATGACTATTTTCTGATTGATTGATTGGTGAGAAGGGTATTCATACTATTGGTCTTGGGATTATGGTCGAAGCGAGTAGATGAAGACCCAATGACCATTTTCACGATTGATTGGTCGAGAAGGGTATTACGCCCTATTGGTCTTGGGATTATGGTGAAGTAGAGTAGATGAAGACCCAATGACCATTTTTCCGATTGATTGACCGAGAAGGGTATTCACTCTATTGGTCTTGGGATTATGGTCGCAGCAGACGAAGGCTCACCATAAAATGATGTGTAAAGTTTTCCAAGTAGATCGAAATCACACTCCCGAGAGTCCATTAAGGCACTGCCGCTCTGTGGGCACTTGTCTTGGGAAATCCATCTAAGGTTGCGACTCCAGGATGGAAGCGGTGAGAGTCCAAACAAAGCCGTTGCGATTCTTAACAAGCGAGTTCGTGGATATTGCATGCAGATGGATATTCTATTTCGGACATTAGTATAGCAGGTTATCAAGGAGTCGATCACAATAACAATTCCACCGTCGGTGCATTATCGGAAGTCGGCCACTTCAGAGATGCTTATAACTTTGATTGACGGATGGCGTCATTTCTTCTTGGATCGAATCTTTGGCAAAGAAGACCAAGTACAAGAGTGTCCATTTTGTTCTCATTGATGAGAATCTTTATCGAAGGACCTTTTTCGTCATCATTACTTAAACATTTGGTTCCATCCCAAACAGGGTGTGTTCTTCGGAAGTTCACAAAGATATTCGTGACAATTATTTGGCGAAGTTGTTGACTACAAAGCACTTTTGGCGGCGATATTCTTGAAAGAAATGGGGATTCAAAGACTGAGAAAGACTTTGGGTATTCTACTTTGGACCCATCTCCCACTATTGAGGAATTTGAGCGCCGTCAGAAAGTCTGCGAAATGTTGCTTGGAGGGTTCATGTGGATATTTGTCACCAAATGGTTCGATCCACACATCCACTCAAAAAAGACTATATTTCGATTTTATCTCCTATACCTCTTCTTTATGCAGGGGGTAGTCGTCTTTGGGTCCATTGCCTGGGATCGAGGTTAACAAGCGCGCCACTCGTGGGATCGAAGTTTAAAACATTCATAAGGAACTTAGTAGCTCATCCATATTACGACAGCACGTGAAATGCCACCTCGGAGTTAGGAGGTTCGGGAGGACTCGCTGACCATTCGATGGTAGCCTCTTCGGCAGGTGGTCACTTTGGCATTGTCAGACCCTTCGGGGTAGGCAATTGTCGTCACTTTGGCATTGTTAGGCCCTTCGGGGTAGGCAATTGTCGTCACTTTGGCATTGTCAGGCCCTTCGTGGTAGGCAAGTGTCATTCTTAGACTTCGTCAGGCCTTTCGTGGTAGGCGAATGTCATCTTTTGATTTCGTCAGGCCCTTCGTGGTAGGCAAGTGTCATTCTTAGACTTTGTCAGACCCCGAGTGGTAGACAAAGGTCCTTATATCTTGATCCTTATATCTTGGTCTTATATACTTGTTTACCCCGAGTGGTGAACAAGATCTTGATAATACAAGGAGGATCAGCCGAATTCACTTCACATATGAGTGATCTCACACTTCGATAACGATAAGTATGAATTACTTTATTTTGTTCAAGTGTTGAGTTGGATTATATTATCATTGTTCTTAAGCTGTTATATAGTTTGCTTAATTATTGATTAACGGTTTAAAATAAGAGGCACTTGCACGAGTTTTCAAGTTGATTGATGATCCATTATTGACAAGAAATGTTCACACGTGAAGTAATAAGGCATGAAGTTGATATTTCATTAAATATTAGCTCATTTACATAAAGTTAGAATTTTCACAAAAGTTCTACAACTAGAGATAAGGAGAGGTCATCTTGAGCTTCTTCCTTGTCATCGTCACCATCTAAAGAGTCTAGAAGAAATGGATCTACCTTGGCGAGCTTTTTCTTGCTTTTACTTGACAGATTTCATATCCTTTCGCATACATATGGTCGATCTCATCGTCCATTTCAATGGATTTTTACGTATCTTACTTGGATTTCTTATGAAGGTCTTGATTCGATAAGCGGACTCAAATTCTTAAGGTCGAAGCTCTTTGAGCTCTTCTTCGTGCTTACGGCGATGTGCAAGATGCTTTGATCCTTTAGCTCGACAGATCGACATTTGTATCGATGATGACCCGATGAGTGGCCTTGGTCGTTTCGATTCTTCTTTGATCTTGTCGATATCCTTTGAAGGCATTCATTGTTGAAGAGAGCAATATCAAGATTGTTTCTTTCTTTTGCCAACATAGACTTAGGATGGCGTTATCTCTTGGCATTCTCTTGAACTTCTTTATATTTGAGGCGGAGGTACCGGAGAGCAGTGTTTTCTTGCAGATGACTAATATTAATCGATCGATTCAGATTGATGGTGAATCTCAACTTCCTTTAGTGCGGTATTTTACTCCTTCACCCATCAGTTCCATGATGGAATTATTGCCGAACCGATGATCATCGGTGTCGCCACAGCTTCGGGCCTAGATTCATAAGAAAATGATTTTTGTGGTGAAGGTCTGAGTCATTCGGGAGGCGGTGAAATATTTGTTGTTGTATGTCCGGCTGGAGCAGGTTCTTCAATTGGACTTTCGATCTTAATTTATGCTGCTATTTGATGTTCATCAGATGGGCTTTGGTAAATCGTATTTTGGTCCTTTATTGGTCTTATTATAATTCTTTTTGTCTCACGAACCGATGCCATTTATAGTTTCTATTAAACCTCCCTGTTTAATAAAAAACTAGGGGCAATGTTGGGTCGTGATATTTCTCCCTTTGGTAGAATGGATTGGACCTACTTATTGGTTAGTCCATTGGGTCTTCTTATTGGGTGTTGACATTATTGGGCCTAGTCATTTTATTATCTTTGTTAAGTCCTTCTAATATGAGACCAAATCAGTGGGTTGACCCATCAGATATTTAAATATCTACATCTTTGACTTGTAATGATGATATAGTATGACAGTTGACCGAGATATCTGCCATGCATTGATGTGGATGGGATTATAGCCAATCGGCGGTGTGAACAGTGGCCAAAAGCAGTGGATAAGTTCCATGCAGTCGGCAGAACCCATCAGATCAGGGGGATATGTCAAATTGTAGTGGGTGGCACAATAATCCAGGCAAAGATATTATCTCTTGGCGAGTAAGTCTTCACAAGGAGGTACGTTTTGGATATATATACATTCACACAACTAATAATAATAATCTCTCTCATTACACTAGATTTTATCATCCTCTTGAGTTAACCTTGTGAACAGACATACTTACTCTCACGCCTGAGCTATCCCCCGTGATCCGTACCGTCGAAGCTTGTGGTGTTTGTCGTATTTACTGTGCAGGATCAGGACGTCTTTCGTGATTGGGACGTGGAGAAAGATCCTGGCGTTAACAACTATCTTTTTGGAGACATAAGAGAATAAAAACTTAAAATCTTGATTAAATTATTACTCCCTCCGTCCCACGATAATTTTTCACGCATATTAAGAAGAAGAATAAAATAGCAAAATTGCCCATAATAATATGTCATTAATTATTTTCAATATAGGTAAGAGAGTGACTTTCTAGCTATTCAATTCAAAATATTTTGTCTCTATACTTATTAAATATGGAGAGATAATTATAATAAGAAAAATATGAGATATTTAATGCTACGGGCATAATAGAAAAAAATGTGTAAAAATTTGGTTATTAAAAGAAAATGGATATTTAACATTAGACTATCCAAAATAATAATAAAGATTTTTATCATAGGACGGAGGGAGTAATATGTAGAAATAAATACAGACCGTCCGTCCGTCCGTCCGTCCGTCCAACTTGAAAAGGATGATGTTTTTCCGTAGACCACATTGAATTAGTCCACAAAATATGTACTACTACAAACAATTACAAATATGAAAGTCAATAGAGTGGACATGCATTTCATTGTTTACCGACAAACGTGGAGGTCGGCAACTGTCGGCCGATTCAAAGGGTAGACCATGACGCCGTAATATTTCCATTAAATCTCCAACCGAATTAACAACAAGTTTGATTAAATAAACTCCCTCCTTTTTTTTATTTTTTATTCTTGACGTCTCATTTAAATATTATTTTTAGGCCTTCCACTTCTCTCTCTCACCTCTCCAGCCCCCCCATCTCACCGAATCAGCAGATCCAAACACAGAACCCCCGAGTCTAATGATATGGAAGATAGATCAATACAAGCTAAATTAAGTCCACGAATTTAATAACTCCTCTGTATCTGTTTCTTTCATGAAGCCTCCTTGGATTATGTAGTTAATTCCTGGTATGTTTTCATTACAAACCCTAGATTTTCTTTTCTTTTATAACCACTGAATGGTTTTGTTTCTGGAAAAAATGTTTTTCGTTTTTTGCTTTGCTTTTTCCCAAGTATAAATTAGATATTGCTGACAATTCTTAATTGCTGAAAGATTGTTTTGCCTGTTTCCATAAATTTTTTTTTTATTTCTCATTGGCATTTCAAAGTTTGCTTTTTGTTTTCAATTTCTTAGCCATATTTGAGAGGATTTTTAAAATTTTATTTTTATGTTCTCTGTTTTTTTTGTTGGAGTTGGTGTTTGGGATGTTTACAGCAATCTGTGTGTTGGTTTTGGCTTTCATTTTCACCATCCTTTCAAAATTATGTTGTTTAAAAATGATTTAAGCTTCATTTGATTTGAATGATGTAATTAACTAATAATTGAACTTTAGTTTATTTGTAATGCATTGTTATTATATGCTGGACTGCGGGTTTCATTGATTGAATATAAGCGGTTAGAGTTTATGTTTACAGTTGCTTGATTAATTTCCATAGTCTATGGTGGCTATTACTATGATGTCATCCTTATTTTAGAATTACTATGTGTCTGTTTTGTTGTGTTTAAATTCTTTTATGAAGTATGAATATTATGATTGAAGTCTTTATTAGCTTTAAATTTCACTTAGTTAATATGGCAAGTTACATTGTTATCTGCTGCTATCATGACTACTAATCCCATAGATTATCCATCTTTTTCGAAATGGAACTTCTGCTCGTAATAATATTTTCAAAAACCTATGGTTAATTACAGAAAGTTCTCACAAGGTTTATGTGAATCATGGATGCGGCTGAGGTCGAAGAACATTTATACTCAATTGGGGAACCAAAGGTATATATAAATATAGAATATACCTTTTTCTTTTCTTTTCCCCCTTCTTATCATGGGAATCGTACCTTCGGCGAGTCTGAGCTTATTCCTTCCGTGTTATTGTTAAAATTTATGACATGTAAATTAAACCAGGCATTTGTTTTATGTTTAATTTTACATTTCAAAGTTGAGATTGACTATTAGTTGTAATTTTGGTCTGTTGATAGCAAGCTTTTAGAAACAATTTTTTTGCCGCTCCAACTAGGATGTTCCCCTTGCAATAGATTATTTACGTGTCATTTTCGGTTTTAATTTTTCTGTTTATATTCTTTCTTTGTTTGCCAGTTTCCACCGTTCTGGGTAGTTTCTACTAATTTGGTTGAATGACTAACATGATATTGCTATTGCAGTTACATGGAGGGATGTGCAAGATTCTCTCTACTATTTATTGCAAAGTGTTGGGCATTTTTCCTGACTTGGAAGCAGCTAGGCCTAGGAGCACATCAGGTATTCAGGCTCTATGTTCTTTGCACATTGCACTCGAGAAGACCAAGAACATTCTTCAACATTGTTCAGAATGTAGTAAACTGTACTTGGTAAGATTTTTTCTTGTTATACACTTAATGTCGATACAAATGTTCTTATGCAGAAATTATGATCCGCAGTGTTGGGATTACACATTGAGGGTCTTTAGTTGATATTCCTATTCTCCCAGCTGAGGAATTCATTTTCTGGATTTTGTTGGGTAGGGAAGAATATGTGTTGAACTCGGGCTTACCATAGTATGTATTAATGCGCAAGACATGTATACACGTATAAGTCTAACTAATAAAACATAATTGCTTTGTATGTGGGTTTGAATGGGTGGATGAGGTCCAACACCAGAAATATTTAAAGCTTATTCGTCCTATGTTAATACAAACCTTGATTTGTAAAATAATTGTTTTTGAATTGGTGTTCCTATATATGTATATATATCCGATATATTACATCAGAGGGATGTTTTACAAATGAAACAATTCTGATCATGCAGGCTATCACTGGGGATTCTGTTGTTCTAAAATTTGAGAAGGCTAGATGTGCTCTTGAAGATAGTCTTAGGCGGGTAGAAGATATTGTTCCACAAGCTATTGGTTGTCAGGTAATATTGATTCGTTATCTTCTAGGTATCTCTTTCTGTGTCCATATTAAATGTGAATGTAGTATTAAAAGTTATTCTCAAAGGATTTTGCAAGTTTTGTGACCATCTGGAAACAATTTTGACTCCAATTTATTAAAGCAGTGGTTCGAGAATTTTCATTATAGTTTTACATATTTCAGATTTCAGAAATTTTAAGTGAAGTCGAGGGGATTGAATTCTCACTTGCTCCGTTGGAGAAGCAAGTGGGTGACGATATAATTGCTTTGCTCCAACAAGGGAGAAAATTCAACAGCAACTGTGGTGACACTAATGAGCTTGAATCATTTCACCAAGCTGCTTCCAAGCTTTGTATTACCTCTTCGAGAGCGGCTCTTAGAGAGAGAAGGGCTCTAAAGAAGCTCATAGAAAGAGCTAGGGCTGAGGAAGACAAGCGGAAGGAGTCCATTGTGGCATATCTCTTACATCTCATGAGAAAGTACTCTAAACTATTTAGGAGTGATGTCTCGGATGATAATGATTCACAGGGTTCGACACCTTGTTCCCCCACTGTTCAGGGGTCGTTTGAGGGATGCGATGGGCCTGAGGGCAATGGGCAAGCCTTTGAGCGGCAACTGTCAAAACTCAGTTCGTTTAATTTCAAACCAAATTTCAGGAGGTCAGGGCAAATGGCTGTCCCTCCTGAAGAGTTAAGGTGTCCAATATCATTGCAGCTCATGTATGACCCAGTCATCATTGCTTCAGGGCAAACATATGAAAGGATTTGCATTGAGAAATGGTTCAGTGATGGACACAATACCTGCCCAAAAACTCAGCAACAGCTCTCTCATCTTTGTTTGACTCCTAATTACTGTGTTAAGGGTCTGGTTACTAGTTGGTGTGAACAGAATGGAGTTGTTGTTCCAGATGGTCCCCCAGAGTCCCTTGATCTCAATTACTGGAGGCTGGCTTTGTCAGAGATTGAATCTGCTGACTCAAAATTAATTGACAGTATTAGCTCCTGCAAATTCAAGGGCATGAAGGTGGTTCCTTTAGAGGAGAGTGTTATTATTGAAGAGACCGAAGGAAATGAACAGGAGGATGTGTCTGCACCCGAGGATGAGCCTGAGGGTGAGGCTAATGTATTTGGAAGGTATGAGGAATTTTTGACCATCCTGGACAAAGAGGAGAACTTGAGGAAAAAGTGCAGAGTTGTAGAACAGGTAAGGCACTTGCTGAGGGATGATGAGGAAGCTAGGATTTACATGGGGGCAAATGGTTTTGTTGAAGCTCTGATGCGGTTCCTAGAATCTGCTGTGCATAAAGAGAATGAGATGGCTCAGGAGATTGGAATTATGGCTCTCTTCAACCTAGCTGTTAACAATAACAGGTATATACTTGTGTCAGTTATTTTTTATGTTGAACTTGATGGCTATTCTCACAGACCAAATGTAACAATAGCAGTTTATTTATTTATAGGGTTCCGAACATAAAAGATGGCTCTCAGCATAATAAATATTAGCCTGCATATCTGCACCCACACATGGGAAGTTATGGTGGGCCGTTCTGCATTTTTACCTCTCTTTCACTCCCTCTTTGGCAGTAGTTTCCATATGTCCAATTTGTGTATAGATTGAAGCAACAAATGCAGCCTGTTGCATAGTTTTCTACTGGTGACTTGTCAATCTTTGGTCTGTTACCCTACACACCTAGCTTCCCTCATGGGATTCTGAAGTAGAATCGATACAGGGGGAAATTAATAGATCTTACTTCTTTTGATACTTAAATTTGACTCTGCTTTAACCACCCTGAACAACTGTTCCATCCTCCCTCAAATAGAAAAAAGTAAATAACAATGAAGAAGGGTCTTATGGAATTATAGGATTAAGAGGTCCAAAGTCCAGGGTTGTAATTAATTGGATGTATTGAGAGGTGGACTCATTCCCCCTTTCTGCTCTTATATAATGCATGTTTTAAGTCGATCATTTGGCTGAATTTGTTCCTCTTTTTAGCCATGAAGGCCTATAGTAATATATCCATGAACTTTTATTTATTTATTTTGCCTTTCAGAAACAAGGAAATGATGTTGGCAGCAGGAGTACTTCCATTGCTTGGGAAAATGGTTGCCAATTCCAATTCTCTTTCATCAGCGACAGCCCTTTACCTGAACCTTTCGTGCCTTGAAGAAGCAAAGCCCATTATTGGCTCGAGTGAGGCCGTCACTTTCTTAGTTGAAGTTCTTCAGGGAGAAACTGATCCCCAGTGTAAGATGGATGCACTACATGGTCTTTATAATCTCTCCAGCCTGCCCTCCAATATTCCTCGACTTTTATCAGCTGGCATCATCAATGGTCTTCAGCAAGCTCTGATCAAGGATTCTGGTGACCGTATGTGGACAGAAAAATCCATAGCAGTCTTGATCAACTTGGTTCTGAGTAAATCAGCAAGAGATGATATCATATCAGCCCCAGGCCTTATTAGTGGGCTTTCGACTATATTGGACATTGGCGAGCCTATTGAGCAGGAGCAAGCGGCAGCTTGTCTTCTAATTTTATGTAATGGAAATGACAAGTGCATTCAAATGGTTCTTCAGGAAGGGGTGATACCTTCACTGGTGTCTATTTCAGTGAATGGAACTATGAGAGGAAAACAGAAGTCTCAGAAACTTTTGATGTTGTTTAGGGAACAGCGGCAACGGGAACCACCACCAGTTCAAATCCGTGAGCTCCCTGAAAGCAGTGAGATGACCGTGCCTCCTGAAGAATCAAAACCACTATTCAAGTCGATCTCAACGAGAAAATTTGGGAAGAATTTGAGTTATTGGTGGAAGAACAAGAGCTTTACCGTGTACCAATGTTGAGTTGAGCCTCCCATCCTGTTATATTGGCAGTTTGTAAATTACTGATGCCTCACCCTTTGTGTTATGTGTTGTGTCCAGCTCTCCATGGGCATCACCTTTTGTTTACCACTGAGGAGATGTATAGGCCATATATGTAATCATCTATGGGATTTTGGTCAGTCTTGTGTTCTCTAGTCTAGGTTTACATGTATTTTCAACCAATATGTAGTTCAATCAAACCTTAGATAAGATTTCTAGTTGCACGTGGACTTGCATGTTGCTGTAAATGTTAGTGATCAAGTAATGCAGCTGAATCTTCTACAGACTACACCCTCTTTTATCTTTTTTTTGTTGTTCCATTTTATATCCGATGGTTCCTCTCTCTTGTCGATTCATGTTCAGCCAAGGTAAGGCGTGGAACAAATAGTGTTTTACTGTATTAATTTAGGCTCTATTTTTATTTATTTATTTAAAAAAAATCATCTTCTGAAAGTTACTTTTGATATGATAGACCATTATGAAAGCTCCAATATTATTTTTATTTTTTTTTAAAATATTTTATTTCACATTGACTCCTTGTTTTCTGAAAATTTGTTTCTTGTTTTCAAATTGATTCTGTTATAATAAGTTAAGAACATGTAAAATTAAAACAGGAGTGACATAAATAGTTAAACCGTTGTTGCATGGTCGTGGGCTCGAGCCCCACGGTGGGCGTTTTTTTTAAAACATCTATCATTCATCCATGAGCCCCAATATTTATTTATTTTTCTTCAATCTTTCCTTCTTTCCTTGTTAGAATATAGGATCACACAATCTTTTCTTCCTCCCTTGCTAGAATATAAAATCACACACAAGTACACAAACAATAGAGTTAAAATTCACACAGATACCACAGGCTGCTTGTTGTTTATTGATGATTCCTTGGTTACATAGAGCTTTACAATAGATAGTATTTATATCTACTAATCATATTCCAACCTTACTTCACATTATGTCTCAATTACCCATAATGTTCCTGTAAAAACAACCAAGAAAAAACTCTATCTGTCTGACCGGCGGCGCGGCTGCAAGCCGCTCCACAGGCGTTCAAGTGGCCTTTCCGTGTTACACAGGCAATAACCCTTGAGATCTTTGGTTTACTCAAACTTATACATCATCGCGCTCTGCGCCACCACAGCAGAAACTCCTGAATCTCCTGGTGGCGCGGGGCACGCTGGGTATAAGCTTGAGTGGCGAGGGCGCGCCACAGAACGCCTGTGAGTGGCGCAGGTCGCGCCGGTCGGCTGACAGAGTTCTCTAATTTCACTTCATTAATTTATTTTTCATCAACTCAAATTCTTTTTACATTTTATAATTACGAACTTTTTTTCTATGCCCAAATATTGCATATAGATTCATGATTTATATACAAATTGTGTAATAATAAAATTCATTTACTAAATATTCAAATCTATTGCATCAACATTTCTTTATAGCTTCATTATTGTTATATATTGGAGTTTATTGCATCAACTATTTCTTTTTAATATCATAACTAATTTTGTTAAACTCATTTATTTATGGATACTAACCTCAATATTTTCGCGTACAAGTGTTGATTTTATTCATCCACACAACACCTGTTGATGAGGTGAATAAAGACCAAAACAATGATAAGGTTCAAATTATATTTTATCAATTTTTTCTAGTTAGTTGAAAATATCATAAATTATTATAGATGGAAAACTTTTTAGATGAATTTGTTCGAAGCTCTGTTTTATATCAATTTATTTACTCTTCAAATTTGAATTCTTAACCATGGTTGCATGGCATATATATATATATATATATATATATATATATATATATATATATATTGTCAGAGCGAGTAGTAATTTGCTTATGACTAGCTAGCTTCTTATTTGACCGGATCAGGATCGACCGATATATTATTTCTTTGTCAAACGATGTCGTGCCTTGTAATTTAATCTCGCTCATTAATTCCGTCGATACCATGCATATCATCCAACTGAGCTGACCGCATTGGGATTGGCATATATGTCCATTCCACATCCAACTGCAATAATTATTTGTAATTTTGTAGGAGTATGTGTTATTTGCCTCTAAAAACATCGCCAGGCCGCACTTTTTAACTTCGAAATGAAACCTCATTTGAAATTGTAAAGATAATCAAGTGGGTTAAAACAGACGGAACTAGATCAACAGTAACCCATGCCAGAAATAGTGAAAAATTAAGCAAGAAGGATATCCCACAAGGCCTAGGCCACAATGGGCTGATTATATATGTATTTAATACAGTACAGTACTAAATGGGTAAAAGTAAAATCATTTTTTCATGTGAATGAATAAGAAGTTGGGAATGAACTTCCTTTTGTTGGATTCATGTGCCAGCTGGAGTCGAATAGTTCTAAGACACGATGTTTTCTTCATTGCTTCCATTTCCGTCGTCCTTGTCCTGATCAGCTTCGTCGGTGCTAAAATAAGTTTCCTCGGTCACATGATGACAATCTTGTTTGTTTTCAGCACTTTGTTTTTTCCCCTTCTCAAGAATTTCTTTGTAACTGCACTTGATATTCCCAACCGAGTTTGAGTTGGAGCAAGCATTAGAGTACTCCAAATTAATCTCATCTTGGGACTCGCAATTTATAATATGATCAACCATAATCTCCTTCTCCCACGTATCATTTGAACTACTACTCCTAGCAGGTATCATCCAATTATCAAACTTTGGTGGAAGAGTTTCAACAGCATCGATGAGGCTGTCAATCTTGTTGAATAAAGGCTTTGATGGTGGGAAAATTTTTGTCAACATGTTTACCACAACTATGATATGATCATCAACAAAGCTGAGCAATATCAGCCATTGATATTGCACCGCGTAGATGAATGGTAAGGCTGATTTAAGGAATGCGGCAATCTTTTTAGTAACTGCTCCATCAAGATCAACATCTTGTGCTAATTTGGTGCAGGCTTTTTCAACAATTATAAACAATGAAACTCCAAAGGGGTGTAACAGTCCACGTCTAAATATCACTCCGCTCTCTGCTGTTGATTCCGCCTGACAAATTCATTTAAAATCATGTAATACTACTACTACTATAATATAGAAATTAATTACTAACAGGAAGAATATATTAATTAATGCAACCTTAATTCGTAAATAAAATTGTTTTTTTTTTCTTCCTTCCTTCCTTCTAGAACTCGCTCGATGAATAAATATATATATATATATATATATATATATATATATATATATATTGTACGTAACGTACATCTCAAATGATGTAAGAATTAAAATCTTAATTGAGATATGCATACACAATTGATCACAAATTAAGGCGCAATTATCTTAACATAGTTAATTAATTAGACTGATAATTAAATCAATCCTGGTTAAAAGATCGTACGTACCGATGGCAATGAGGAGTCCGTTGAAGCCATAATCTTAGAGATCGTATACTGAAATTATAGATAGATAGATATATATATATATATATATATATATATATATATATATAAAATCAGACTGAGGTAGCCAGGTTAGGAGAGAGAAGAAATTAAGTATACAGATTTAATTATAACTTACTTTAAGTGCGGCGGGAAATGGGAAGAATGGGTGGTGGTTAGGTTTATTCAGCCCGGTCTATTTGGATTTTCGGAAGGATACTAATTGTGTGTTGGGTTGGGCCTGGGCCTGGGGGTTTTAAAATGGAACAATTACATTTTCTATTACATTTTAAAAAATAATTACAACAATAGTGCACTCATAAAATATTTATATAGTTAATACACTTTATATATTTATTTATAATATTAGTGCAATTAGGATTCCTTAATTTAAGGAATTAGTATGCAATTAGGTTTCTTTAATTTACAACATCAATCATCTCCTTGCTCGCTACTGGAAAACTAAAGATTTCTCTAACACACGGCTTTGTTCCCAAAATCCACAACACATCTCATCCCATTTTCCTTCAAATACAATACACACCTAATCACATATTCAATCTTTCTCTTTCCTCCAAATCCCACATATCTTTTCTTCTCATTTTGTATACTTCTGCAATTTCTCAAGAGAAAATTTTTTCCATTCAAGTGCAAGTTCGATGCAGAAGATTGAACATTTTTCTCTCTGCAACTCCTCCAAATCCCACAGATTGAACATTTTTCCACCGCCCAAACAATGAAAGCCCCTTCTCTCTTCTTTATCTCAGATGCCATCCAAACCCATTTCTGCTTCGTTTTGCTACTCTTCCAGATTCACAAAATCTGGTTTTTCCTCTCAAAATCCAACAAATCCCATCTAGGTCTTTTCGGGATCTTCAAACAAGCTCCCTTTCACCACAATGTCACCTCACCGTTTTCACCCAATCGGAACACCCCGTAAAAGCGTTACCATCGCTCTGCTTTGCAGTTTTTCATAGATGCGGTTGGTAGCCAAACCTTCATACCAAGGTAACCAATTATGTTTTATTAAGTTACCAAATTATTTTGAATGTAATACTGGTTGGTAGCCAAAAACCCTTCATGCGATTGGTTGTCAAAACTTCGAGACGAAGGTAACTAATTCATACTGCAGGTGTCGAGGTAGATTGGTTACCTTGGTATAAATGTTTGGTTACCTTGGTATAAAAGGTTGGTTACCAATTCAGTTTTATTAAGTTACCAATTTCGTTTGAATGTGATGCAGTTGGTAGCCAACCATTCATACAAAGGTAACCATTTTAGTATTTATGAGTAACAAAATAGTCATAAAAAAATTTCAGAACAATAAATGTTACATCTATTTATTTTTAAACATTTTGTAGGACGAATCTTCTTCTTCTTTTCATTGACGTTTTGGACAATGGAGATTCGCGGCGGTGTAGCAGCGGAGTAGTGGAAGAGAAACCGGCGGGAAGAGAGAACTAAAAAAGTAAAAACTGAAAGAGTTAATGATCTTTTATGTGGGTATATAGTTTGGTTTTTAGGGATTTGATGATATGATTTGATCGAAAGTGATGATGAGCGAATGATCCAATTAGGAGGAAGAGGAGAACGTTACGTGCGTGATGTGGTGGTTGCTGCATTTTCATGATCAGTTATGGAATGATCGATCGAGTAATTTTAGGAGCCCAAATATTTGTTTTTGTTGTTAGATCCCAAATATTTGAATTTGAATTTGAAATTATGACAGTTATTTTCCTTGATTTTAGATTTCTTTATTAATGTGAATTGTACTAGTTTTTTGTAATATGAATTCTAATTACACTCTTTTTGTAATTATTTAGTTGATGCACTTTTCTTGTAATTACTTTTTATTTGTTGTATACTTATGTAAAGGACCCTTTTAAAATTAGGGGTCCTTTACATAAGTATACAATATTTAGAAAGTAATTGCACTATTAGTGTATTCATAAAATATTTATATAATTAATACACTTTTTATATTTATTTATAATATTAGTGCAATTAGAATTTCTTAATTTAGGGAATTAGTATAGGATTCAATTCATAATAATAAGGAAACTTAAAATCAAGGAGAAATAACTACCATAATTAATAATTCAAATTCAAATATCTTGGATCTAACAAACAAAACAAATTAAAATTCAAAAATAATAATTAAAATTCAAATATTCAAAGTTTGACAACGTTATCTTCCTCCTCCCCTAAATCTTGGCCATCTTCCTCCTCCCTTCGCCACCGCTTACAACACCATGGGACGCAAGCCTACAACCGCCATTATGAATGAAGGTTGATTTAGTCCAGAAATTAAAAGGAGAAAGTTCTGTCTAAGGAGAGGTTTGGTCACCTAATTGCGCGCCAGTAAGAAAAAATCTTTATTGAAAAGCCCCCTCTTTCCGGGGAACGGCCTAGTTGTCATAATTGTGATTCTGTAATATTATTTGTGAATAATTAATTATTGATTTATATGATAAAAAAATATTTATTTGATGTGGAGATAAATGATGAATTTATTTATGTGGTTATAAATGAAGGAATTAATGCAGAGATATTTTATCAGTATTCTGTCGGAATAGAGGTATTAAAAATCACCCGTTTATTGATTTTGGATATTTTATAGTTGGAATTTGGAAAAACTCAAAGCTACAAAGTTGTAGAGAATTCGATTTCGTGTGGAATAGACATAAAATTTATATTTTTATGATAAACGGGCTATTTTCTATAAATTGTTGAAGTTTCAGAAAATAAAATAATTTTTATTAATTTATGGGCGGGACCCACTTTTGGGTTGGTGTTGAATACACGTGGGCTGCTATTTTTTTCTTCCAAGATGGCATGCTTGATTTTTCCAAAGGTGTGCGTAGAGAAAAAAAAAAGAAATAATAATATTTTATTATTTTAGTCACCTATGACGTTCTAGTATTTTCCTATAAATAGACGCTTAGGTTAGAATTGAAAATCACACCAGAAACAAGTTTTCTTTCTCTCTAGATTCTCGAGTGTATTTTTGTGAGTATTTTGATACTTTGAGAGTTGTTGTTTCGTCTGACAAGTTTCCTTGACTTTCTATCGATATTCCGATCAATCACAGTTATTTTGAGGTAAGAGATGTTATTTTCTTCTTAAATGATATTATTTTTTTCAATATTATTATTGAAATATTGGTGAATTTTTAATCAAATTTAGAACTTTTTTGTGTCGGGATTACTTATTCACGATACGACCTTTATTCACGATATCTGCATTATTCACTTAATATGACACTATTCACCTCGAAAAATGAAATTTTCTTTTTTTTGTCCAAGATGTCTATTATGGTTATTATCTTTGATTGTATCCATGTTTTGATCTTTATTTTGAATTACGTTTCACAATTGGTTATTATGAAGTATTATTGATCTTGGATAAAGCTGTTATACTGAATCCCTAATATTTGTTCTTCCGTCTCTCTTTGGATTTGTTTTTTTTTAAATATTTTCATCATCCTCGGTCCTAAATGATGATATTCTTGAATATCTTTGGCACAGTAGTGCAAAGATAAATGATTAATCGATGAATATCTTTGGCGCGTAGTGCAAAGATGAGCAGATATTGAGATGAACATGACCAACCAAATTGAAATAAATGAATATCTTTGGCACCAGTAGTGCAAAGATGAATATTTGATTAAAAGATGTATATTGATTGATGTTCTGAGGATAAAATATTGATGATGGACTCTTAAATCTTAGAAGATAGTAGAATTCATTCTCTACGTGACTTTTCTAATGGATTGTTATTTTTATTTGTATTTGTTGATCTAAAACTTGTTATCTCATTATATTCTATCGATTTTTTTCATGTTGAAGACTAATGATAATTTGTTGTATATTATCTTAGTCATAATATTCTTTTCTTGGGCTAGTTGAGCTCACCCTTTTCCTTTTGTTCTATTTTTCTTCTCGAGGAGGTGAGAACATAGCGAGGATCGAGTCGGGGTATGGAGTGATGGTTCTAGAAAGATGTTTTTATCATCCTCACTATTTCGTAAAATAGTGTATGAATAATTGTAATGAGGACTTATTTGGGTGTGGATATTGTCAAAAAGACAATATTTATATTTAAACTCACAGTATGTGTTGTCGTATTTTGCACGACAATTGTATTACTGAAGTTGTAGTTTGCTTTTTGTACCATATATTTGGCGACTCGGAATGGGTGTTGTATATCTATTTTGGGGGCGTCACATACGTAATTAATTCTTTTGTTATCCATCCATCTAATCTGAATTAGATGGTTTGTGCTTGTACTCATTTGTTTCTCCGCTTGATTCTTGGGTGTCCATCACCATCTTCATGAACTTCATCATATCAGCATTGTATGCACCCGTATCGTAACTTTGAGTTGTCCCCAAGGCCGAACTTTGATTTGCTACCCCCTCATTTAAGTCATCCAATGATGACGAATCTCCTTCCAATGTCGTTTTTGAAATAATCTGGTGGAGAGAATTAGGAGGAGAGAGAAAGATGCGTACAAAAATACCTATTTTATTTAATTTAATAAGTAAATCAATATTAATCCCCTAAATTAAGGAATCCTAATTGCATACTAATTTCTTAAATTAAGGAATCCTAATTGTACTAATATTGTAAATAAATATAAAAGTGTATTAATTGTGAAAATATTTTATGAGTAAACTGTTATTATAATTATTATTAAAAATGTAATAGAATATGTAATTGTACCTAAAATTAGTTGTGATAGTTTTATTTTCCCTACTCCGGGTCAATTTGCCATGTTGTTCAATCCATCTATCTATCAGAGGTCTACAATCTTAAAAAGTGGGAGGGAGGGAGGGAGGAGGAGATCCTTTGTGCACAAACTATCTATCTATCTATCTAGTAGATAGGATAGGATAGGATTAAGGATATATTGTTTGATACTTGAATATCCACAAAACCAAAATGCAGCAGTGGAAAGCTCAACCACTCAGCTCGAATTAAAGCTGCTATTCAAGTTTTTTTGGTTTCTCAAACTTTAAGCTATTGAAGTTGGTATTCGAATTCAGAATATATAACTCAAAGCTCAAAATTTCAGTTAAAGACATAAGATATGTTCGGTTATCAATATTACTCCACTAATTTATCGCATTTGCACCACCCCTAACTAACACAACCATAAATGATTTATATGTATGTATGTATGTATGTTAATAAATCATTTCATTTCTCCGTATGCCCTTAATTATATTGCCTGTATCAAAAGGAAGCTGCAATGGAAAGCATGTTCCTTCGGTTTGCATGTATTATTCTTTAAAATGGTATCAGAAATCCTCAAGAAAAATTTTGTATTTAAACTTATTTCAAATAAAAATTCCGCTTAATTAAACAGTAATCATCTCCACGGCTAGCTTGTAAACCTTGCTAATATACAAATACATGCATGCCTATTCACCATCTCTCCATACTTCCCGGAGGAGTTGATATCTGACAACATTTCGACCGCCCTTTCCTTTTGGCAACTTGTCACCGATGATTGAAGTTAATGGGGAGTCGAGCTCCTCCAGCTCATCATCACTAGTGTATGCTTTTCTGAGCACTGACGATTCGCTTCTCCGTAGAGACTGGCTGCCTACCTCTCCCAAAATGCCTGAAAGTGAGGCTGCTGCAGGTGGAGAATAGACTGTACAACTTGCAGTGCATGGAAACCCTGTGAGAGTCTCTTCGGCAGCCTCTACAGCATCCTTCATCAACAAAAACGGAAAAAATAAAATGGTTTTAACATGAATCCAAGGCTTAACTAATGATCCTAATGCATTGCATTACCTAGATGCATGGAACTAACTACGGGAATAATTAAACGTCCAATCAATCTACTCTAGCTGATTCTCAAACTAGAAGTTTTAACTTTTTCTCAAGGAATGTACCAACCTCAGAATCCAGGGCATCAAATACCGAATCCGGAAATGGTTCTGAACAGAACTCGTCTGGAACAAAATTGTTAAAAACCCTCTTGATCAATGGTGCAGAAAATTCCGGGCAAACCTTCAAAAGATAAAATATGTAAACAGTCATTCAAGGAAATGATGTGGATCATTTAAATATTTTATGAAGAAACTTGAGTTACAAGGACTAACCTCTTTTCTTGTAGAGATATCAGCAAGCATTTCAAATGGAAGCATCATGAGATCACTCAATGCATTAAGGAGACGAAAAGGCTTGAAGAATGTATCAAATTCCAACCTCTTATCATCACCAAGATTATCAGTATCTTCAAGGGAGTCATTATCTTCAATGCCAAAGAGATCCGTGAGCCATCTTGACCAGTTGCCAATCTAGTACCAAGTATAAAAGAGCCAAGATCCTCAAATTAGATAACTGAAAATTACGTTCTTCATGATTGATCGATAGAAAATTTTGGTTCGAAGCTCAGTAATACCACACCAGAAAATAATCGTTACCAGCATATTGACGGATAAAACACGATATAGATCATAACATGGTAAGATGTTTTACTACTCACAGCATTTTTTAGTTGTGCGCCAGACCCAAAGCTTGATCGCCCGGAAGGTACTGGGAGGACTTTAGAATCAGCTATGGGATCAGACACAGGATCTGTTGGCATTTCTTCAGCTGATTCACGAAGAATGGCATTAAACATTGCCACATCAAGTCTACTCACTAACTGCTCCATCACCTAGAACACAAAAGGAAACACTATTCTGATCACAACTGATCAACCAATATTACTGCCATATGTTGTTATAAAAAACACATTAAACATTTAATTAAATTCAAATCATCCACGATGCAGATTTAGTGGCCTTCTCTCTAAGGGTAATGTAAAATGAACCAACATGCTTTCGAGTCCAAATATAGTACAGAACCGGCAGTCAACTGATATTGCCAAACTAGAAGAGTATCAACTGATACGTCCACCTAGTAAATACACATATCCCATGTGATATGGTTGAGAGCACATTGAGGAATAGAATTCTAATTCATCGTCACATACCAATCTAGCTAACACAGGTAAGCAGCCACACTCATGCCCTCCGGCACGAATCGGACAAAGCCTTTCACAAGCATCCTTGAAAGCCCTCTTCCAAAGTTCTACAGAAAAATTCCCCTGCTCTTGATCACCCAGTACATATCTACTTCCATTAGTTTTCCTTGAGCTTGAACTCATGGTTCTACTGCTCTTTGCAACTGTAGGCTGCATATGTGGAGTCAGGGTCTGCAAAAGGCAAATGAAAATCAGATATGTTAAGGAATCACACTTGAGTAAAATTTGCTATTTAAAGAAACTCAAACAGAAGCAGGTAAAAGAATAAGTTGCAAACAACCTGCCACCACACTGACTCGACGATCCGAGAGAAGATCCAAGCTTCAACCTTTTCCAGTGTGATGGTAAATGTTATTGGATCCTCCCAGTCATCAAATTCTTCTCTTGATTTACTCTTGTCTTCCACAGAAGGAGATGACTTATCCCATTTCCTTAAAGATCTTCCATCAGACCCATTTCCACCACCACTACTTTTGTTGTGTGGTTCAATAAGTGATATTTCCCTAACAGCCTGGCTGACAATTGCTCTCAACATAATTGAATTCGACAACCAGAATGTCAACCTGTATAAAATACAAAGCATACCTGGTGAAATTACCAACATAACATATGATGCACTATAATGTCCGAAGAATTCCCACATCATATAAAGAGTGGTATAAACCTTATGCGCAAATTATACATGCATTTTCATGGCCAACAGTCTCCCTACCTACCCCTGTCCCCCAGCACATACACATACACACACAACTCATTAATGGAATACCCAAACAGCATGCACAATATCCTTTTCAGGCACCTTCAATCTGAGACTTATATCACCAAATTGAAAGATGACTTTCTATAAAGCCCACTATTGGTGTTGCTCAATTTTTAGAGTCAATACAGGATTAGCATTGGGTTTATCTCTAAAGATTTAAACAGGCATTTATCCAGCTCCACACCAAGTGGGGGGCTTAATATACAAATACACAATCTTTACGATAATCAACCGCACCTTTAAGCATTGCACAAGGCAGTGGATCACTCATCCTAGTATAACTCTCACCCAATCATCTGGAACTTGATATTTTCAAAAAATTCCAACCATTTAAAATTATGCAAAATCCAAACTTATGATCAGATAAAGTATATCTAAGTACTTGACTGATATGTACCTTGGCACATCATTTCCACATGCTTTGGAGACCAAAACTAATCCCGAGGCAACAGCTCTTGCTGCACTTGCCCTTTTATCTTGGGACCTTGCTTTGCAAGCATGAAAATAGAATCTGGAGAGGCGCCGAGCTGGAGCATGGACCTTGTTTGTTGAACTCCCATGCTCAGCAACAACAGAATAAAGACCAACCTCAAGGGCTGCTGCTTCCCTCAATTCTTCCTCAAGCATCTCAGTTCTAGATTTCCATTCAGTTTTATTGCCAGAAAAACCATTTGTTGGCTCTTTCCTTCCAGTTGTTGCACTGCTTGTAAGGTTACTATGAGCATCATCGACACTACCTATTTTCTTAACCTTCTTGATGTTCTGACTATTGCCATAAAACATGTTGGGCTTAGCCGGGACAATTGGCAAATGAGCAGATTTCACATGCTTTAGTTTGCTATTGGTTAATGTAGTTCCCTGAACTCCAACCACTCTGGATGTCAGAATAGTACTCTTTAATGTGCCTTGTTTTTTGGTAGCATCTTGTGAAACATTACCAGCTACTTTGTTTTCCGGAGCTTGTGTCTTCTCCTCTAACATCTTTTCATCATTTGCAACTCCTCGCCTTTCCATTTTCTCTTTCCCATCTCCCAAATCAATATATAAATCATTTACAGTTGTTGCCTCCACTTTTATCTGTTGAGGTACAAGTTCATTGGCATTTTGACTGGGTTGATCATCTATACAGATATCAGTGTCAGAGTTCACACCCACCTCAATACGTGAGGTTGCAACTCTGGCTGTAAGTCTGTCAAAATTTTCTTCAGCAGATTGCATTGTATTTTCTTCAATTTTGCCATTCCCAGGGGCAACATTTTTATGAAGATTATGGCTCGTATCTTCTTGTTCAAAGCTTCTCATGCAGTCTCTTGAGTCCCTATTTGTGTCTCGATATTGTAGGGATGAGGAAGAAGACTGAACTACAGGAGGATCATATTCTTTCTTGATTGACGCAATGTTTTGTTCAGGAAAATTAGACATAGAAGCATGATTGTTTATTAGATTCTCCGGATCAGGAGCCCAGTCTTTTGATGACAAAGTGTGTGAACACCCAGTTGGCTGTTTGAATGCTTCGGTCGCTGGATTAAGTATTGGTATCAAAGGTTCTATCACCAAAGGAAGAACAGGCTCTGTGTTAGCCCTTCCTATGTCTTTCATAGCTGAATCTGATACAACCTACATTTTTTACAGTAATAAAAAATTAAAAACACAAAACTCTTCAAGATGCACAAAACTCAAGTCCAAACTAATGCACACTGTGCAACGAGGTTAATCCTTTTTTTTTTCTTCTAATTGCTTACTTTCTGTCCTCACCATGTTAATAGTCCTAACCCAAAGATGCATAGTTTGACAAACACAAAGATGCAATCACCGTCTACAAATGTTGACCTTAGGGGGGGAAAGAAAACATCTAAAAATCATTGTTTAAGTCCCTCTATAGGAGTAGAATGAACCTAGAGCATCAAAACTATATCATTTACATTAAATCTTCAAGATCCTCTTTTTAGTAATTATACTTGTCCATTTTTCGAATCTACCAAAATTTGATAGTATCCTGCGTTTTTTAATCTTTGCAAATATCCTGCGACCAATTAAAACAATATGATACATATAGTTTTGTTAAACTCATCAAATGGAATAATCACCACAGAGCATGTGCTACAGGGATGATAAAGTGCAATAGACAGTCCACAAACTGACCAATAGAGAGATACACTGAGCTCTATGTACTGTAAATAGAAATTGAAATTAACTTCTTAACATAAGTACATTCTCTTTCTGATAATTAATCAAGTCAATCAGAGTGGATGTCATCCCAGAACTGTACCACGAATAAATAAAAAAGAATGGACACAATTACCTTCTCACTTTGATAATGTGAAGCTTCTACAGCCTCAAAAGCAGAAGAGGCGATAGTCCGTGATGAATGAGAAGAAACATCATCATCAGTAAAAGAAGCTATCTCAGATTCATCGTCATTTTCTTCATTCATTAATTCAGAAACAGATTCTCGCCCTTCATTTTCTACAGATGCTTCTTTTGACAAACTGATCTTAGGTGACGAACTGGAGCTAATTTTATCAATTGGCTGTATTTTAAGAAACAGAACAGGTTGCACTGTGTTCTTAGAATTCTTCTTGCAATTCACAGGAGCACTAATTGTTATGACATCCTCGATAATTCCATAATCTGCGAGATTTATTATGGCAGTTCCCAGGAGCTGACCTTTAGCTACCTTATCCTTTCGAGGTTCATATAAGGAGAACTCCAAGAAGTTCTTCTGAAATTTATCATGGGCTTTTTTTTCTCTACATAAAGTTAATGGAAGTGTAAAAGACTTGTTGAATTCAATATTATCATCCCCAACACTAGAAGTAAGGGAACCAGAATTATGATCACCATTTTCCCATTGAAGTAATATTGATTGCACCGATCTAAGAGATTGAGATGGAGGCCAAGGGTTAATATTCTCTACATGGACAAGATAATCAACTTGAACAGAAGCACCCTTTCGGTGCCTTGATCGCAACCCAAGAACCATGGTGGGTATTTGTGATTAACTAGATGCACCTGAAGTCAAGAATACAAAATTTCTGTTAAGAGCTCACGTGAAGATCGGAATTAGAATACACATCAATATATATATACACAGAGAAAAATTATTAGCGCTATTTAACAAATTTATTTGTAGAGCATTGCAATTGAAATTTGAAAGCAGACAAAGAAAGGCTTTACATACAAATCAGTAATGCTTTTGGATATACCCCAACCTCCATATTCAGCTAAAATTTAATACACAAAAGCAAGCAAAATCATTTGGATATATACAATACTTGTAGCAGAGTTCAACAAATGTGTGTCTGAGAGAGAGATAATAGAAGGCAAAAAACAGAATTTAAGCTCAATTGAACTGGGTTGTTAGATTGAAAGAAGTTTTTATACTTATCTTTAAACTTTCCAATTAGGGTTTTAATATCCCGAATTAGGATTTCGAATTCCCAGAACTGAATTAGGGTTTCCAGAGCTGGTACTAGGGTTTCTCATCAATCGTCCGGGTTTTTTACTGAAACGTCGAGGTTTGTAAAATATTATTAGGGTTTGTGACTGATATAATTTTTTTCATTGTTCTCATAAGAATGGGATTAGTCTGGGAACGGAGTGATGGTCCAGATAATAGCATTAGTAGACATGAGAACTCAATTATATTTCAGGTTCACTTACAATTGGATCCGGTTTGCTCAATTGACCAATATAATGACGACACACAACACTCTATTAGCCAATTCACTAACTTGTCCAAAAATAAAACTCATGCTAACCACTTTCCTTACAATCATATAACCATACTTTACAATAATAGAATAAACTTTGAACATTATTAAAGCAACCAACCTAGAAAAATCAAGCGCAAAGGAGAAGTAAAACACAGTAAAAAGCCGATCTAGTAGATTTTCTAGAAAAAAGGACGAGGTGGAATCAATATAATGCAGCCAATTTGAAGTACCCAAAAGCTACAAGGAAGAAAACTTGTTGATGGCGTGAATGATTGGTGCTTGGTGCAATATTCTTGTCAGCTTTGTTGATCAATTCTTTTCAGTTTTGTGATTGTTTGTAGCCGAAGATAAGCTGAAAGTGAGAGGAAAAGTCGAAACGCATACGGGGAGGGAGGGAGCTTAATGGCGAAAAGTCGATGAAGAAGATGACACAGTTGATGATGTTACGCTGGTAACACAAAAGTCCTTTTCCCACACGATAGACAGATATATACACACATACATATATATCATCATGCCTTATAAACGAAATCCTATAGTTTTACTTTGTAGCATGATGCCATGACATAACTAAATGATAAAACTTTTTTTAAATTATTTTTATTTTAATTTATTACTAGAGGAAATTTGGTAGAAATTACTTAGACACAGAAATTCTATATATATAATAAAAGAAAAATTCTGGACGAATAGATAAAATTGTAAAATATTCGTATGAGTTTAGTTTTCGTATTCACGTAAAAGTGCTTGTAATAAAATAATACTTAGCAATAATATACAACAAAAATTGTATTACATACATATTTTGTGCTGAAAATTATACTTTTAGTGGTGGGATTTTATATAAACAAAAAATTTTAAAAATAAAATATAACACCTACCTAGTATTAATGTAATAAAAAAAATATAGTTATCTCTCGTTAATTATGAGTTTATTTGTAAATAGTTAGTATGCAAAGTATTATTCTTAATAGAAAGAAATGGAGAATGCATTGAATAAAAGATTGATACACAGAGGAATTAATGTGAGTTCAGACATATTGGTTAATTAATTAATAGGACCCAAACGGATCTGGAGGTTACTAGTACTACTAATTAATTTGAATCCAAACACTTAATTGAAATACTTATATTTGAAGTTGCCACAACTAATTTCATAAATGTCGAGTAATCCAAATCCTTCTGGAGGAAGGCCAGGCTATCTTCCATTTCAAGTAATATGATATTTGAATATAAAAAGTATTAGAGAATTTTTTAAAATAATGAGAGAAGGTAGTGGTAATATTAAAAAATAAATAATTTATTCGAAAAACCTTTTAGGAACAGAGTAGTAGAGCTTGAATTGAAGCATCCACGACCACGTCTGAGTTGAAGACATCGACTCTGTTATTAAAGTTGAGTTCAGTTCAGGAGATGTTGACTGTGGAGGTTGGATCCTCTCTTCCGCACCATACTCATTTATTTATTTATTTTATTTTATGCATACACTTTTATTACTACTGTTCTAATCATCATCAAATGCTCTAAGCAATATCTGGTCGAATACTGATGATAAGCAATAATTTGTTTGACAAAATACACATTTTCAAAGAAATGACGAATTTATCCTTCACAACACACAAAAAAACATCATCATCATCAGGTAAGCCACCCTGACCCTGACCCTGACCCTGACCCTGACCCTACTTTGCTCATCAGCTCAGGTGCCAGTCAACAAAAAATAGAAGCATCTTCTCTCAGGTGCCAGTCATACTAGTGTTCATTCATACAAACATAAAACCAAAGAAACATGTTCGTTGCTCCACAGGACAACGAGCATCCTGAATCACATCTCCTCCCCATGTCTGGTTCTGGAGAGTACATTCTGCATCTTTATTCTACACCATGCAACATCTGCAAAACAGGAGACAAAGCAACAAATATTACCAACAAGTAGTAATCCAAGCACCCTACACTAAGAAATCTACACAGAGCCCACAGCCACTCGGCCTACACAAATCAAACATAAAGTGAAATCATGGACATGTCATCTAACCCTTGGTTTATTACATGTCTTCCTCTATGAAAGAAGTAATAATACAAAATTGAGGAACCAAAAAAGTGCAAATCTTGCACTTTTCTAATTTATATTTGGATACCCACATATAGATAGCAATTCAAAATTTTGAGGCTGCAATCATGAAACATCATATACTTGGTCCTCTAACAAACAACTTAGTACTCCAGAAAGTAGCCTTCAAAAGTGGCCAGATCTCCCAATAACATTCGAGTGTACTTTAAAAACTATACGTCATTTGACACATCACTTGTACTGAACAGTCTAAACCTAATAAACAATATGCCACACCTCTATGCGTACCAAATGCAAGGATGGAACTAAAAAAAAAGTCAAATTATGATATTTAAGAGTCGGTAGTTCCTACTGTTTGAAATAGAGGCAACACCATATATATATATATATATATATATATATATATATATATATATATATGTATGTATGTATGTCTTAATTTCTCAAATTCTTAGTTGTTTTTTCCAGCAAACCATGTAAATGTGGTCAACAAACAAATGAAGGTTAGATTTCCTTAAGAACTAAATGGAAAGCACGTCGGTTTAAAAGCCAACCCGATGTGGTAATTCAGGCAGCAGCAGCCTGTTGTAACTCCCTATCTGCCCGCTCCCTGATTCTCCTTTCAAGCTCTGGTCTGAAGTGCCTGATAAGACCCTGAACAGGCCAAGCAGCAGCATCACCCAAAGCACAAATTGTGTGCCCTTCAATCTGCTTTGTCACCTCCTGAAGCATGTCGATCTCTTCCAACTTTGCATTCCCAACCTTCAATCTCTCCATGATCATCCAAAGCCATCCTGTACCTTCCCTGCAAGGTGTACACTGCCCACAACTCTCGTGCTTGTAGAAGTAAGAGAGCCTAGCAATTGCATCCACAACATCAGTTGACTTGTCCATCACAATAACAGCAGCAGTCCCCAATCCCGACTGGACAGCCTTGAGTGCATCAAAATCCATTAGCACATCCTCACACATGTTCTTGGGAATCAATGGAACAGATGAACCACCTGGTATCACTGCAAGTAAATTGTCCCATCCACCTCTAACGCCGCCACAGTGCCTCTCTATCAACTCCTTCAATGGTATACTCATCTCCTCTTCCACTGTGCAAGGCTTGTTCACATGACCTGACACACAAAATAGTTTAGTACCAGAATTGTTTTTCCTGCCAAAGCTAGCAAACCACTCTGGCCCACGCCTTAAAATTGTTGGAGAAACTGCTACCGTTTCCACATTTGTAACAGTTGTAGGACAGCCGTATAGCCCTGCATTAGCCGGAAAAGGAGGCTTCAATCTAGGTTTTCCTTGTTTTCCCTCAAGGCTCTCTAGAAGTGCAGTCTCTTCACCACATATATAGGCACCTGCACCATAGTGGATATGTACATCAAAATCATAACCAGATCCACAAGCATTCTTCCCTAAATATCCAGCTTTATAAGCTTCTTTCCTAGCCTTTTCAAGGTTCAGTCGTTCATTCACATATTCACCCCTAATGTATATATATGCAGCACTAGCCCTCATTCCCACTCCAGCAATCAGGCATCCCTCTAATAACTTGTGTGGATCATGACGCATAATTTCCCTGTCTTTACATGTTCCAGGTTCACTTTCATCAGCATTGACAACAAGATAGGAAGGACGGCCATCAGATACCTTCGGCATAAATGACCATTTGAGGCCAGACGGAAAACCAGCACCACCACGCCCACGAAGGCCAGATTTCTTCATTTCATTTACAATCCAATCAGTGCCCTTGAGTACTAGATCTTTTGTTCTATACCAATCACCTCGTTTCAGAGCACCTTTGAGAAACGGATCATGCAAACCATACACATTGGTGAAAATACGATCTTCATCTTTCAGGCCACCAAAGTGGGTTTTCTCTGCGGGAGGGGGAGGTGGTGGAGGCTGTGGGGTACTACCAGTTGTTGCAGACTGAGTACTGAATAATCTACTGCCTATTCCCCAAATCTCATTGCGACGCCGAAACAAAGCAGCTCTATGCAGAGAAAGCATGCCCTTGATAGGTGCCTATCGAAACATTGCAGAATAACATCAAATTTAGAGAAACAAGACTTAAGAGTCCACCATTCATACAAGCATTATTCCATCAAACTATCATATATACGCTAACCAGTAACCACCAACAATAACTTAATCAGCATTTATGCTTCAAGGATCTTACTCAAATTAGTATTCCCGCATGTACATACTTTAATCAGTATTTACACAATTCCAAGTACTAGCGGGACTAATGGCACAAGGCTTCACAGTTGACATTGTTACAAAGAGAGGATTATTAAACGTTTTAAATTTCATAAATTCTAAATAATTATTGGTATGGTATATTAAATGACCCATTGAAGTAAGAACAAAGTATTGACGGAAGAGGAAGGGAAAATAAAATGCGAGGTGGGGGTAACTTTTGACCATTAACATTTCTTTCTATTTGAGTGTTCTTGTAGATAGTTTACATGAATGAAATTAGTGCTAGAATCCAATTAAACTAGTAAACATAAGAGCTTGGCTGGTGCACACAAAAGAATAACAGAATAAGGTTCATATGTTATCAATTATATTAAGCACATTGTTCCAGTTCGTCCACCTATTTCAAATTGTTGGATTTTGGGTATCCAAATGGGGCAATGGGTCCGACTCATTTGGTTTATTAGTCAGCTTATGAGATTGACTAAATATTTACGTAATTGAGAGTTGGAGAGTTGGAGAGGTTGGAGGGAAGTGGTTCAGACTAAATATTTACGTAATTGAGAGTAGGAGAGTTGAAAAGATTGTAGGAAAGTGGTTCAACTACTTCTGCCTAACGTCTCCTCTCCTCGGTACCTCACAATTAATCAGTTGGCCCAAATAAACCCTAGAAACTTATATCAGTAACCTCTCCCGATACAGATCCAAAACCTAACTGTTACGAATCGTGGATTTGAGCTCCATTCTCGTATTGTAGTTTGGAATTGGGTTACAGAGGACAATCAATTACAGAAAGCTTTCCGCACCAAAAATTATATCATGCTTCAAGAGGTACGATTTAATTTTCGTTTTTGTGTAAATATGTCTCAACATAGATCATATTATTCCTTCAAAAATATTGGAAACTAAAAAACTACTAAAATAAACAAAATCTCTCAATTTACCACGTGCCTATATACAAATCATTCCTGAATCCAAGATGCATTCAAAGGTATCCGGTAAACAGTGCAGGCCCAAAATTCTTTAATCAAAATGAAAACTTTAAAGGTCCGGGAAGCAGAATTGAAATTTACATATGAACTTATACTACAGACTTGTGTGGTGACCGACAAAAGTTCATCTTTTTAATTAGCAAAAAAAAGTTTTTTTAAAATTCCAGAAGGCATTAGAAGTAGAAACAAGAATTACACCCAGCTAAATTCTAGGATTTTACTCTCATTTTATGCCTCTGGTTTTATTCAGATTAAGCGAAACGCCCATTGATTTTCGTAGCTATCCTGGTTAAACCCTAAAGAAGAATCACCTGATCCATAAACAAGCTCAACCTTAGCAATTATATAAACACATATACAAATCCCTAACGTATAGAAAGTAGAGAGAGAGAGCGTACCATAATACCGTGAAAAAGTTGCAGAAGAGAAAGATGAGATTCAGTTTGTGTTGGTGATGATTAACGGATTCCGTCGCGGGCTTTAATTCCCAACAAGATACAAACATTCATGGACCGCCCATGAAGTATGTCTAACGAAAGTCGGCCCAAACAAATCGAATTGGGATAGAAATCAAAAGTGGTTGAGCTTTTACACACAAAATAATTATTTCATTCTCTTAAAAAAAATCGTGGATGGAGTATCAAATCAAATGGTCCAAATATAGTATTTTATTTTATTTTCGTACGGAAATATATCATTAAGCGGGAGGGTTTGATGAAATTTAACATCGACTTGGATAAATTAACAGTGAGTTATTGTCAATAAATTATCACGAATTCTCAATATAAATTAAGTGAATTCATACATAACAACATGTCTACTATATCTGCAAAACGACTCTTTAGAGTGAGAAAATTACACATTTAACTTAGTATCACATCCATATCATTTCTCCAACCTTTTTATAAAATAAAAATTGGTGCGAATTTTTTTTATAAAATAATCAGTCCGGTCCGGTCCTGATTATGTTGGTATTATTTGTTCTTGTATTAGTATTTTTATTATGCCATTGGTATCAACAAAATTGAGGGAAAATACTTACGCAATGAAAAAAAAATTAATTAAGTGCTGAAATTATATTATAGGAGTATGTTTTTAGAGGGGGAAGTGAAAAGTCATACATATAAAAAGTGTAATCAACTTGTTTTGGTCTCACAAATGTTTTTCTTTTTCCAAGTCAAATACTGTAATATATCGAGAACTATTAATGACATTGGTATGGAATGGAAATGATTCATTTAATAATAGAATACTCCGATAATTTAATCAAACGGCCGACAGCTAAATAGATATTATCATGTACTTATTCCACGTGAATTTAATTATACCTTAAGAAGAAATAAACAACTGTTTGTTTTTAATTTACTTAAAACTTTGGGAGAGCCATATGTGCATTGTGCAGGCCATATCCGGATCCGGCTAAGGACGATGACGATGACGATGACGGACGGTTTTTTACTTTGATTCTTCTTCTTCCGGCTGTTGCTGTATTTTTGTGCACTGTTATCATCAGTTGGTCAATTTTTATTTCACCCGATTAAAAATTTAATTTCAATTTTTACCCTTTATTCAATCACACTCTTCTAAATTTTGTAGTAAAATATAATTTAATGCAGAAAAAACAAACAAAGTTATAAGAAAATATAATATTTTAAATTTAATTCCAAGTCACTAAAACAATCATCGTTTTATTTGAATAGTTTAAATTAATTTATTTATTTATTTTTATTAGTATAAAGGCATTAATGCACATCATCAAACAATATGAGAATTTATGCGCTCTTATATAGTATTTTTTTATATATATAATTACAATCTATTTATACAAAATAGAAATGTTTTTGAACATACTTAATTTCTCGTTCAAACTATATTAAAAGATCTTGACCATCAAAACTTTGGGATAAATTTAACCCTTCAAAAAACATTGAAGGTAATAACTCTCTCTCTCACTCATGTTGTCATGTCGGGTTGGATAAAATACTACCATCTTATTATAAAATATTATATGAAAATGAATATTTTTATAAATATAAGGGATCGTTTCACAATACTTTTCTCATATTAATAAATATTTTTATAAATATAAGAAATAATTTCATAATACTTTTCTCATATTAATAATAAATAGATATCACATTAATATAAAATAAAATGAAATTATCACATTTTACTTATAAAAAAATTGAAATTTTTACTATAGAGATATCACCTCCATAGTGCTGGAGACACGGAACGTATATACGGGACTGCGTCAAGGTAACATTTTAACTATGGTTAAGCAGAACACTACTCTTAGGGGGTGTATTCAATTAAGATTTTTAAAGACTTTTAAAAAATTTAAAAGTTTGGTTGTATTCAATCAAGAAATTTAAAGAGTTTATAAAAATTTAGTTGTATATTCAATTACAACTTTTTTAATGTCTTTAAAAGTTATGTGGTATTGAATTAAGATTTTTACAAAGTCTATAAAAGTATTTTGGTATTCAAAAAGTCATAGACTTTTCAAATTTCTATTAAATGGTAGAGTTTGATAGACTTTAGAAGAAGAATTATAACTATCAACCCATATCCAAAGTCTGACCTCATCTCTAAAGATTTCTAAAGACTTCATATCTCATCTTAATAAACTAAATAAATTTAAAATATAATTCACATGAATTCAATATTTCTAATTACTTCACATGAATCCAATATTTCTAATTACTTTATAATCTAGAATAATTAATACTTCTGTTGTACCCACAAAAATAAAACATTTATTTTATTTTTGTAGTCAACGTACAAAATTCAAAATTTTTAAAATTTGAATTTATTTGTTATTTAATAATAAACACACGTCATTGTTTCAAAAATAAAAAATAAATACACAATATTTTAAAATTTTATAATTTCATAAATTAAATTAGAATCGAGTAAAATGAAAAAAAAAAAGTGAGAGAGCGGAAAGTAATTTATATAGAACACGTACTTTATAGTGATATATAGTTGTATAAAATATATAAGTTCTTCAAGTTTTTTATCATAATTTTATTATATGTTACATTACTAAACTAAAATTTATTAAAAAGAATATAAATAAAAAAAATATTTTTTATTTAAAAATAACTTGCTATTTTAAAATATACATGAAAAAAGTATATATTATATTTATTTGCAAATTTTGATACTAAGACGAGAAAATATTCAAATATTTGAATGAAAATCGATATATATTGCAAATGTTTATATATTAATTTTTTAATTGCTAGTTACATAAATAAGTATTGATGACAACTTTGAATGAAAAACAATAATTCCAAATAAGCATACGCATATGCATAAAGTATATATAGCTCAATGAAAAGTGAGCTTAATTTTTGTATTGCGTCAGTAGTTTTTAAAGTTTTATTGGTATCCGAGTATTCAAATGTATTATGAAATGAGTAGAATAATATGAACGCTTTCAACATATATAAAATCTCATGCCACAATAATATAATGAGATTTACTCTAGTTCATGAAAAAAGAGGGAGATGTTGTACAGATGAGCTAATTAACAATTAATATAAGTTGCAAGATATATTAGAAGTATACAAAAATCTATCATAGTCTTGATAAAAAATACTTATTTTATAGAGTCTATAAAAGTCATTTTAAAAAAATCTTTAAAATCTTTGAAAGTCATTAAAATCCTATAAATTCTACAAAAATATATTACTTAAAAAAAATCTTTAAAAATTTTAATTGAATATACCCTTGCTCTCCAATAAAACGCATGTTTTCCCTCCTCCTCCCTGACGTTTCTCTGTTTATACACGCACTCGTAGACACATTAATGCATCCTCTCGCCGGCTAATCTCACCGGAACGGAAGCAAGAAAAATGACTATATTCGCCAACAATGGCGTCGGAGGATTTATGTCGGGTAAACAACAAGTATTCCCCGTCGATTACGAAGCTCAGGTGTCTCAACGTCTTCTGGACGCTGCACATTCCAACGACCTGAAGGCGGCATTCGACTGCCTAACTGACCCGTTCGTCGACGTCAACTTCATCGGAGCTGTTAATTTTAAGGCCAGGAAGACTGAGATCTTGCTGCACGATGAGTCCGCCAATGAAGTTCGCGTTGAGTTCCAAGAGTTTAAAACGGAGCTCACCGCTTTATTCCTCGCTGCTAATGCCGGAAATGTGACTCTCGTTAGAAAATTACTGGTAGACCTTTTCCCTGCCTTTTTTCTTGTTTGATTTATTAGCTTTTTGCGGAAATTGAAGCTCGTTTCTTTTCTACCTTGCCTTTTTATTTAGGACTTGTATAATCGATTTTTTTTTATTTGGTAAAATTGAAGAAAGCTTTTGAGTTGTTTAAAGAAAATAGAAACTGGGAACTAGCAAAAAAATCCAAAAAAGAGGAGAAAAAAATCAACAAAAATATACTAGCACGGTTGTTTTTTGAGCTAAAATTTGAAATTCTAGATATCTGTTTATTGTAACGGATATCCACTAGTTGATTAATGAGATCATTACTATATTGATTTTTGTATCTACTTTCTAGGCTGGAATTATAAATTATTGAAGTAGTTGTAATGAGAAGACCCTGCAGAAGATGATTTTTATTTGACTGTTTATCTGCATATTCCTAGATATTCTTTCCTTTGACAAATTATCTGATATCAGAATGGGGTTTTATTTTGTGCATCAAATTTTGGTGGCCAAAACTAAATGCTAATATTCTATACATCCGCAAACGAAACGAGAGTCTTATTGGATTCTATTTGCGAGGTCACACTTAAATATAACCCTTTTTTTAAAACAACAAATTTAGTCTTGAAAAATACTCCATTTCTTCCACACACAAAAAAGTCTCATTTATCAAATTTTTATTCTACAAAAAATAGTCACCTTTTATTGATTATAGTATAAAATAATAAAATCATTTTCTCAACTTTATCATCATAATTTCATTGTCACTACACCATTACTAAACTAAAAACTTACTATCTTTAGTGTAAATACGGAATAAAATACAATTTTAACATTTGCAAATTAATAGAGATTGAGAAGAACAATGATAATCCGTTTCTTTGTGGAACCAAGATGTTGGCATTCCGTCATTTGTTTAAGGGACCCATGCTTGTTTTTGTTAAAAAAAATAATAATTTGAAAAGACAAATATGTCCTTAACGTATTATGATTACAATGTTCTTATAGTGATGAATTGTCGATGCACTTATTGCTATCAAATTGCTTGTTGAATTCATCAATTGGACATTTTGGAGCTTGCATATTTAGAATAAAGATAAAGAATATGCTACTTTAATAATTTATCAATGCAATATTTGTCACCAGTACCACTGCTACTTTTTAGATTTACACCTACAATATATCGAGCAAAAATAATAAATAATTTTTTTAACTAAATTTTGTGGGAGCTTTTGGACTGTTTAATTTTTAATTATTCATAGTTAATATCTTAATAAATAAATTTATTCACATGAAATAGAAGAGGGTGAATTTCGTCTTTCCATAAAAGTCAAATGATGAGCGTAGTGCAGGTAACAAATATTTGAAAAACAATAACACTGCCTCAAAATAATACTAGTGCTGATGCCAATTAACTCTGCCAAAAATGGCAATAATGTTTTTTTAGTAATGAGGTTGATAATTTTTATGACAGAGTGTTGGAGCTGATGTAAACCAGAAACTATTCCGGGGATATGCAATAACAGCAGCAGTAAGGGAAGACCATATTGAGATATTTAAGATAATACTAAATAGTGGGGTTTCTCAGCCTGCATGCGAGGAGGCCTTGCTGGAGGCAAGTTACCTGGGATGGGCCAGACCTACTGAGCTCCTCATGGGAGCCAGCATGATTCGCCCACATGTTGCGGTGCTTGCTCTTGTCACTGCATCTTGTAGAGGGTTTGTTGATGTTGTTGAGACACTCATCAAGGTAATCATATTGCTGTTTCTGTCTCTCATGCATGAGGGACATCCTAGAAATTTTATTTCACATGCTACCTATCAGACTTATATAGACTAATGATTGTAGAACACTGCTAAATAAGTTATATTCTATGCACTTCAAACAACTATCCTCCCCAATGGAATGACAAAGTAGGATTCTGAGGACGTATAAGAACTCGTTGAGTTGAGTAAATGTGATGTGCCATACTGATGGTAAGGCCAAGGTACCCAAACTCCTTGCTAGTGTGGACTAACAATAGAAATCTAGGTCTTATATGCTATATTTTATCCAAACTTTACTATTCACAATTTCAGCATGAAGCTTTTGACATAAAAATTTATGAGAACCCAACTTCATATTTGTAATTTTCAGAATTATAGCTAACTAAATCATAAAATGTCTGTACTTCCTAGCTATGTTCCAATAGTTTTAAGGCAAAATAAATGCTTATTGAAATATCAATCTAACATTGATAATATTATCAAATATTATTTTATGACCATTAATAAACTTGATATTTGTGAATATTCAATTGCCGTAGTTTTGGTGGGAAATTTTTTCATGAGCACTGCTATTCAAATATCATGATGCATATTTTGGCCTTCCTAGTAAATTGCTTCAATGCCAAATTATATCTCTGTACTTGATTAATTGAACTTGCTCATGACATGTATTTTTTAATCGGAAGCAGTGTGGAGTCGATGCCAATGCCACAGCTCGGGTGTTGCTTCGTTCCTCGAAGCCTTCTTTGCATGCCAATGTTGATTCTAATGCACTTGTTGCTGCCATTGTGAGTAGGCAGACTGCTGTTGTGCAGCTGCTATTACAGGTAACCATCTTGCTGAGGTAACCACTAATCATCCACTACGGCCAACCACTGTCTTACAATCTGCTTAAGTGTGGTTTCTACAAATGCTGCGCATTGCATATGCTGCATATACACATGACATGAGCAGTGATTATTAAACTCTTTTTGATACTTGCTTCCTATTTTACTAAAACAACAATCTGAGATGAAATTTACCATTTCGACAATGAACAGAAGGGTGGTGCTAGAACCGACACTAAGGTAAGACTTGGAGCCTGGTCATGGGACACGGCTACAGGAGAAGAATTTCGGGTGGGAGCTGGATTAGCTGATCCGTACAATGTCACTTGGTCTGCTGTTGAGTATTTCGAAGCTAGCGGTGCTATCTTGCGCATGCTCCTCCAGCATATCTCCCATAATTCTCCTCATTTAGGGAGAACAATCATTCACCATGCCATCCTATGTGGCAATGCAAGAGCAGTAGAGGTGCTTTTGAAATGCGGTGCTAATGTAGAGTTCCCTGTTAAAACAACTGAAAAAACAGAGTTTCGCCCAATACATTTGGCTGCCCGACTTGGGTTTGCTGATGTTCTCCAGCACCTAATCAATGCAGGCTGTAATCTCAATTCAAAAACAGAAGCTGATGAGACAGCACTAATGATCTGTGCAAGATACAAGCGTGTGGAGTGTCTTAAACTTCTGGCATCAGCAGGTGCAGATTTTGGTTTGCTCACTTTGGCTGGTCAGTGCGCCAAGTCAATTGCTGGATTGATGCAGTGGGAAACTGAGTTTCAACATGCAGTTCTAGATGTCATTGGAGCAGAGAAGGTTCCTCATTCTAGCAATATCGAGATATTTTCTCCTCTAATATATGTGACTCAAGCAAATGATACTGCAGCCTTGAAAAAACTACTTCAGCAGCCTGGCGTTGATCTTGATGAACAAGATGAAAAGGGATTCTCAGCAGTAATGGTTGCTGCAGCATGTGGTCATGTGGAGGCTTTCCAGTTGCTTGTCTATGCTGGGGCTGATGTAAAGCTACGTAGTAAGTATGGTGAAACTGCAATTAGTCTATCAGAAGCTAATTGGAACAGTGATGCATTTGAAAAGGTAATGCTTGAATATGCCCTTGGGAAGGGAAACCACTGTTCTGGTGGATTTTATGCTCTGCACCGCGCTGCACGTCGTGGTGACGTAGTCTCAGTTCGTATGCTTACTAGTGGGGGCTACGATGTTAACGTCCCGGATAGTAATGGATACACTCCACTCATGTTAGCAGCAAAGGAAGGTTATGGGAGCGTATGTGAGCTTTTGATGTCATGTGGGGCAAAGATTGATGTTGAGAATGCGAGGCACGAAACTGCACTGCAGCTGGCAAGGAAAAATGGTTTGGGAAATGAAGCAGAAGGGGTAATATTGGATGAGCTTGCACGAATTCTCGTGTTGGACGGGGCTTCTGTGAAAAAATACCGTAAGGAGGGTAAAAAATCCTCCCATGGGAAGTTATTGAAGATGGTTCGAAATGTTGGAGTATTGAGGTGGGGCAAATCAAGTAAGAGAAATGTGATATGTAGAGGGGCAGAGGTGGGGGCGAGCTCTGCATTCCGATGGAACCGCAGGAACAAGAATGATGCTGATGAACCCGGAATTTTCCGAGTGGTTACTACAAAAAATAAGGAGTTTCATTTTGTGTGTGACGGTGGAACTGAAATGGCTGAGTTGTGGGTGAGGGGGATCAAGGTTGTAACTCTTGAAGCTATCTTTGGCAATAAAGTGGCGGATGCAAAATAGTGTGTACTGCAATTGTAGCTTAGCTTTCAGGCATTTTGTATAGAGGCTGGGGAGTTATTCTAATGACTCCTGCAATATTATTTATTTCTTAATTATGTGCGACATTTCTTCACCTCTATAATTGTTGACAACAACTGTTTGTGATTGCGGCAATAGATACACGAATACCCTATTGGTGGCATTTTACATACATAAATAGCTTATATTTCTCGTCACTGTTTTGTTGTGGCCATATGCATCAAGGAGCGGGCCTAATAATAATATGTACTAAAAAGGTGCAAAATTGTTGTTAGTTGGATCATCGGTCTTTATAACCAACATGTAGCAGCATAATAATAGTATTTCTGGGTCTCTTTTTTGTTTTGGTTTGCGAGGAATACTCTACAAATTATGCTCTTCGTAGTACGTGCTTGTTTGGTGTAGGGTTTTAGTGAAATAAAACGTTTTTAATGGAAGAAGCTTTTGACAAATGTATGGTTTAAGAGAGTTTTTAAGTCTTTGGTTAAGAGCAAACTTGAACACAAGTGAAATACTTAATAAATTTGGCCTGTTGCGGTTCCAAAAGCAAAATTTTTGTGCTTTTAGGAGAAACTTTAGTTGTAATTAGATGATCCCATGAGAACAAATTAGTCTTTTGGCAAAGTAGTGTATCACGATGTCAATAACTTAAACTTTTCTAACTGATAATAAATTATAATTAATTTTTTTTTATTAATTTATTAAATTTTAAAATTTATTCATATTTAAATTATTTATATTTGTTTGAATGGAAGTTGTTCGAGTAGGAATAAGTCTCAACTGTTTGATTAATTTTTACAGCCTTATTGGCGAGTAACGCCTAGAGCCCTTGCTAATAATTTTGAATCTTACGGGTTTGCAAAGATTTTGTAGCGGTTTATCATCACTTTCAGTTTCGTAAGGTTAAGCTCCGATTGGCGTAGTAGAATGGCGAACCTCCCGATTCTTCAATTCGAGGATAAGATCAAGGAAACAGTGGAACAAAACCCGGTGGTAGTCATCATAGGAGAGACTGGTTCTGGAAAAAGCACTCAGCTCTCTCAGATTCTACACCGAACTGGTTACTCCAAATCTGGTCTCATCGCCGTCACTCAGCCCCGCCGAGTCGCCGCTGTCTCCGTCTCAAGGTTATATAATCTCCCCTTTCTTCCATAAATACATCTTACCTTCACAATTATACTTGTTCTATTATGTAGACACCCATCCATATGTAATTCATGATATTTTAGGCTTTTAGCAGTGTTTTTTTTGTAAGAAGCTTTTGTATGAGTGCATTACAATGCTGCTCGTTTGCTTGAGAAGTATTTCAAGGAAAAAAATAGAAAGGATGTCCCAATTTACTAATATTCGTGCCTCATGTTATTAAAATGAACTAGCCATAGTTGGTCTAGTATAACTACCAAATCTCACTGTTTAGGGATATTATGAGAAGAAATGGTTGTCAGCTTCTCAAATGGTAAGATGGAGTATTAATTTAGCATCTTTACAATCAGTGGTTTTTAACTATTATTTAGCTTCAATTTATGCTCTGAAGTTGATAATTTGAGGACAATTAGATCATTTTGTTTCAATTGTAACTGTATTTCTCAGTTCATGGTTTGCATGGTTTACAAACTTGTGTTTTTGATTTGTTGGCCATACTTGGATATTCCATATGACCACAAAATAAATGAATACTATTTATGTTTACTTTACACTCTTGGACCAAACTATAGGCCACAATTTTTATCTTCTTTTCTCTATCAGACGGGTTGCACAGGAGCTTGGAGTTAGGCTAGGGGAGGAAGTTGGTTACTCAATCCGATTCGAAGATCGAACTTCAGAGAAAACACGTATTAAGTAATTGATTCTTTACTTGTTTTTAAAAGTTGTTTTCACTTTGAACAATCACTTGCATTTTGCAAATTTACACAATAATAACTGTTGACTTGTAATATGCTCAGATACCTTACTGATGGAGTTCTCCTTCGGGAAAGTCTTTCCGACCCTGAATTGAATCAGTATTCAGTGATTATATTAGACGAAGCTCATGAGAGGAGTCTAAACACGTAAGGTTCATTTCCATGCTTTATTAAAGTTGTTTGCACTTCGAATTTAAAATGCCTTGAACCATCTGTCGGCCCTATCATGTTTCTCTACCTGTGTCAATGGTAACCTTGAAATTCTTGAGTTTCCTGACCGAATATCTTATTATATTTGTATTTGTCTATTCGGTAATTTTATGCTGCTAGTCCCATCATTTGGTTTATATATGGTGCAACTAATCTACCTGATATATTGCTAGGACTGATGAAACGGTTGATTAAAATGCGTGCCTCCAACTTAAAGGTTTTGATCACTTCAGCTACCCTCGATGGAGAAAAAGTGTCAAAATTTTTCTGTGATTGCCCCATCCTGAATGTTCCAGGGAAATTATTTCCCGTGGAAATACGATACAGCTCAGAGCGTCCTAAAAGTTATCTCGAGTCTTCTTTGAAAGCAGCTATTGGTATGCTTGAAACTCTTCTTTACTGTCATTTAGTTGTAAACTTTATAGCTTTGTTCTGTTATTTTAGCATTTTGCTATGGTTTTGCATACTTGGAGGTGTATGTATTGGTTGCAGCTTCAAACAGATTGTTCCGTTGTCGTTGATTTATTACAACCATCTTTTACATTTTTGTCATTGTTTCATTATTAATGAGTTTGTGTTGATGAATTTATTAATAGATATACACGTTCGAGAACCAGAAGGTGATATCTTAATATTCATGACAGGGCAGGTAACTATTTTCTAATTTATGTCCTAACATGTAATCTGTTTGACATATCAACTCTTATTTTATGCATGCCATGCTCATTTTCATCGGGAAATTTTGGGTTGAGATCCGATAGGATGACATAGAGAAGTTGGTGTCAAAGTTGGAGGAGAGAATTCAAGGCCTTGAGGAAGGATCTTGTATGGATGCCATAGTCCTTCCCCTTCACGGATCTTTGTCGCCTGAACTTCAGGCAAGTCATAATATCTCTATATATCATATACTCATTGAAATTCATATAATTTTATTAGATATCAACTGCTTCAGGGTTGTGTCTGACTGGATACCCCCAAAATATCTAAGGTGGAATTCGAGAAACTAACTATCTTTGCCCTGATATATAACATTACCAGTTTACCATTTAGCATAGTACATATATATAGATACCAATTAATATAGTGCAGTGAAGGCTTTAATTTTCTTCACTTATTCTTAGTCCATGGTTGTGGCTTTTTCTGAGTGTTAATTGTGATGATCGACAAATTGTGCTTTTTATTTATTTGTTTATGGTATATAATTTTTTTATAACTTTCCTTGAGATAAACATCATTGCTGTTAAAACCATTCTGATTGAATTGTTTTTCTAGTGAACAAATAACAAATTTCACCTATTTTTTTCCTCTTACGAATATTATCAAGTATAGCACGTAATATTTTTATTTTGGGCATTGGGGGCGAGCTGAGAGACAGTAGTTTAATTATGTTCTGCAATTAATGGATGACTCGATTAGTCAGTACTTGCCGCGTTGTGAGTGCCACTTGTTCTTGGATGTACTCATATCAAATGATTTAGCCATCCGTCTGCAGTTGTTTTCAAGCATATATACTTCTTCAGTGGTGTTTGATAAAATTGAGTAATTAAGATTTGAATGATTAGTATATCTTAATAAATTAGATCATTTGAATCTAAAAAGTTGTTTGGTAACTAAAAAGTGCAAAACATATGAATGACACTATTTTATCACTTTAACCTTCTGAGTTATTTAAAAATTTTATTTGATGATTTTAAATATGCAGTCTAATAAAAAAACGAGTGAATAATATTAATGAATGTTTTTATATAAAAATATTTATATACTCTAGTGAAAAAATATTAAACAAATCATCTAAAAAAATTAGCAACAATGTATAATATGATGACCATTACATTAGATAAAAAAATGTGTCAAGTTAAATAGAACAACAACATAACGCAATAGTTCAAGAGAAGAATTATATTTTCTATGTTTCAAAACATAAGATCATTATTGACTTCATAAAATCCATTTAAATTTTTTTCAAACTCATAGTTGACATGAATTTCTTTGATTTTAGTTTATATAGTGATGAATATTGAAAAAATAATACTCATTACAAGATTTATTGTTTCATAATTTTTAATCATCTAAATTTTAAATTTGTAAAGATCTCAAATTACTTTTCAAAATAAAAAATTATATTAAAATTTAGAATGAAAAGAGTACAATGTTTTTTTAGGCTATTTCTGTCCATAGATTTTAATTTTTCGTTAAGTGTCAGCTCTTAATGATTTGAATTTGATTTTCCCTCTTACCGATTTAGAGACATTAAATTAAGAGGGATAATTTTTTTTTCCAAACAACTTGAGGGTCTTACTGAATTAGATAGAGAGTTCTTAAGATCCTTTAAGATGTAAACAAACGCAATCTTCCTTTTCTTTTATTTTTTTTGGCATCAGGTTTAGGTTAATAGATTGTTGTTAATTTTTATAAAATATTCTTTCTATAATTCTTAACTGAAAAAAGGAGTTAGAATGTATTCTTTCTAGCTTACCCTATGTTTTTCTTGTTTTCTTGATGTTTGCTTTGTCCCTACAGGTGCGTGTGTTCAATCCTCCGCCTCCAAATTGTAGGCGATTCATTGTTGCTACAAACATTGCTGAAACTTCTTTGACGGTTGATGGTGTTGTGTAAGGAAACTTTAACTTGTATGGAAATTGTTGTTTGGCTACTTCATTTCTATCATTAGACATTATGGGAATGAAGATTTTGTTGATTGAACCCCTTGCTTTAGATATTATGGCAATCACTGGGGACAAAATTTCATTTTCAATGTTATGTTTCTATCTCCTTGTAGGGTTGATTAACTGTGCTGTATTCTCAAGGACAAATTGCTATTCTAGTATTCTTTATCACTCAAAACATTATCTATTAAAATAAATTAATTAGAAAACTGGTATAGTAGGAATGCAATCAACATGGGGAGGAACATATGCAAATTGGAGAGATATTAAAATAATTGGTTGGGACTAGATTTCGTATTCGTTTAATATCGTCACTAGCATCAATATGTCACTATCATCAATATCGGAAAAGAGCTGAGAAGACAAGTAAAAAGAAAGTATCAAAATTGTTATATATTTTAGGAGCTAGATTGGTTGCCGTTGAACAAGTTCGAATTGCAATAGTAAACTTATAAATGAAAGATATATTTGGAGACCAAACGAATCAGTAAATTACTAGATAAGTGGGTCGAAGCTATTCCTCTAAAAATAGGCTATGAGTCTTGTTGTAGCCAAGTTTATTAAGTAAAATAGAATCTCCAAATTAAGAGCAGCTCTGATCCCTTATATTAGCTTCATAAGCCCTCATATTTCAAGTCAAGAACTCTTTCGATATCAAAACCTTTAGGCTTGTTATCCTGGAACTTGTTCAGAAATACGGTAACGAAAGGAACATAGGAGTTTGTTGCTAGATATTTGACCAAATATGATCGTCCAATTCCTATAGAACCCCTTTTGATGCACTGAATGTGATATGGGATGGGAATTTGCGTGCCTCTGTAGGAAAGAGATAACCAGAGTATAGCACAAGATTGCCTTTTCTTGCTGCCATGGGGTTTAGCAGTGATTAATTCTTGTATATTTTGGGTTAAGTTGTAGTTGCCATTTTAGTTCTTTAAGTATAATCATGTCTCTTAGAGCAGGGCTTGCAGACCTTGACATATTAAGCCAGAGGCTATAAATTGTTCATTCGTGTTGAAATATTGTGTTGAAGAACTACAAAAATCATTTACAGCTCAATACAAGGGATTCTGTTGGACAAGCCATTTGCCAACATAACCATATCTTACGATGGGAAGAAAGGAAAGCTGTTAACTAAGATGCTGCACTATATGGTCTCTGCTCACAAATATGCAAACCCTTTTTAGTAGTGGATAGGCTTTTTCCAGTTAGCCATCTTGACTTTAATACCAAATATAACTAAATTTGATGGAACCCTGATTTTATCTTCTTAAAAATTCTTTTATTCACTCCATAACAAGATAAACACTGGCTGTGAAACCTCTCACAGCAGTTACATAGTTTCCAATTTGCCATTAGTCTTCTTAATCATCAGATTTTTGATCTCCCCAAATTCCATCTCTTCTGCTTATTTTACACTGTTGGAGGCAATGGTTCCATACTACTAGTGACGGGGAGCAGTCAAAAAATGGCGAGCTTCATTTCTACAACTGATGGAAGGATATCTCTATCAAAATCTACTTTATTAAGTTATTAGTTTGTTATACTGCAGTATAAGATTAACCTCTCCTGCCTTGCTACATTAGAATCTTTTGATTCATTATGATCTTTCTGAATGTTCTTTTACTTTTGCCTTTGTTTTTGCATATTATGCTTGAATTTCCAGACTAAAAAATATTAGTGGTCTATTCCTTTTTCTTCTACTACTTTTGTTTTAGTCATTAATTGGCTTTCTCATGTTTACAAATTGAATGAAACAACAGGTACGTTATTGATTCTGGTTATGTCAAACAACGGCAGTACATCCCATCAACTGGCATGTATTCCCTTGATGTTGTACAAATTAGCAGGTACGCAATTGATAATGTTTGTAATTTGAACAATTGATAAGGAGTAGTAATTATTTGAGATATGGTTTCAAACGTATATTTTTCCTTTTGAACTATCTTGCATATAATCCTTTTACTCAGAAATGGTTTTCTTTTGGACGACTTAATCAGTTGGTGCACAGTGCACTCTTGATTTCATTGTATTATAACAATATCTTAATATTTTGGTTTGTGCAATTGCAGGGTGCAAGCCAATCAGCGTGCAGGGCGAGCTGGAAGGACACGTCCTGGAAAGTGCTACCGTTTATACCCATCTATTATTTATAATGAAGATTTTCTAAAGGCGACAGTCCCTGAAATACTGAGGTCTTCTCTGGCTGGAAGTGTTCTTTATTTAAAGTCTTTGAACCTTCCTGATATTGATATTCTCAAATTTGATTTTCTTGATTCTCCTTCCTGTAAGCACATCCTTACACCTTTTCACCATTATTTCTTTGCTCTTGACATTTATCAGTCGAGAGTAATAAGTCTGCATGGCTTTTCTGCAGCTGAGTCTTTAGAAGATGCTCTCAAGCAATTATATCTCATTGATGCAATTGATGAAAATGGATCAGTTACTAGTATCGGACGAACAATGGCTGGTAAGCTTTTCCTTTAAATAGTACAATTAATATATTAGCATGTCACGAAGAATAGCAAAAGAAATGGAACTTGAAGGTAAATAGTAAAAAGTAGATTTGTTGTTGCAGCATAAAAATGGGTATGTATTGCATCATTTCGGAGGTTGCATGAATATGTTCTGAAATTATTCCGAGAAAAATAAGAACTTGTTCGGTCACTGATTCCTCTTGTGCGTAATTCAGAACTCCCATTGGAGCCTTCACTCTCAAGGACCTTAATTGAGGCAAATAAGTATGGCTGCTTATCTCAGGCTTTGACAGTTGCTGCTATGTTATCTGCTGAAACAACATTGCTTCCTGGACGGAGGTAGACTCTTTAATTTATCCTATAATATGATGCTTTGTTGTTGATGCTGAATTTTCTTTTTTATGTTATTCCAAAGTTTTCTTTTTTTGCTAGTAATTACCAAGTTACTATGCCTAATTTACATTTTTAAGAGCATGCATTTTATTATGACCTTGGAGAAAAAAAGAGTTGTGTGCCTACCAACTAAGTAATTGAGAAAGCATAGTGTTTCACTAAGCTGGACTTCTTCAAGTATTGTGCTGATCAAATATATGTGAAAATTGTTTTAACAATTTTAATAACATGGAACACTGTTACATGACCTTCACAAGAAAAAGGAGAGACGTACTGAAACATGCTCAAATTTGCTTCACGAACTAAATATTGAGGGTATTCATATAATAACAGTTGTTTAGCTGGTGATATGTGTTGACAGGCCTATTGAAATCTATAACAGGGGTTTCGCTCCCTGCTTTTTGCTTGTAAAGTTCTATCCTCATCATTGCTAAATCTCTGGCCATTGCTGTAGTTTTAATATATTGCAGCTCATCTGGGTATGTATTATCTTTTAAATCTTCTCGCAGTGTTTCTAATGTCTAGTATAATTCAACAGCTTTAATTTTTTGTTATTAAGCTGCGGTAACTATATGATTGATCAATTTCAAGCCACATCTTTAGAATGCTAAACAATCATACATGGTTATTCTTCCAGCATCTTTACCACCAAGTCTAGGGGTGTGCAACGGTAATTTACCGGACCATATGGACCGGTTACTGGATTTGCCTGAAAATGGGTACAAATACCGGTCACCGATTAAACTGGTATCCTGGACAGGTTAGGCCGATTCGGTATGGATACGGTACCGCTAAATACCAGATTTGTACTATTTGTTTGTTTTCAATTTTTTCTAATTCCATCATAATGCAGCCCAAATGTCAAAAAGCCCAAACTTTAAAATTCATTTTTTTATTTCTTTTAATTCCATTATCATGCAGCCCAAATGTCGAAAAGCCCAAACTTTGAAGTCCATTTTGGAACCCAAATGCTCAAATATTTATCTTCATATAATAAATCAAAATCCTATATGATTTCCTTATCTTACAGCATAGTGCCGTTCCTCCACAAGATCCTATCTGGTAGGTCTAACAATCTGCATGCTGCTGTATTCCATCATCATATACATATACATATATATATATATATATATATATATATATATATATATATATATATATATATATATATATATATTACAGAGAGGTACCAAATTTGGAAGTAGATGAAAAAGTAGGTATGGACATGAGGACTTACTGAGTTTGATGATTCCTCTTTGTATCTCTCTAATCTATCTTATTCTCAATTCTAATCTCCAATTTGATGCGCCATGTTCTACCAAAGATTCACATATTTTATACCCATTTTGGTGCAACTTTGTCAGAAAAAAAAAAATGTAAAAACGAGGAGGAAGTACTATTGAGGGAAAAAGATGTATTAGTTTTGTGGGAGTGTTAGTCTAAAAAAAAAACTTGAAAATTGTTTAATTAGTAAAATTAATAATATATATATATTCAACCAGTAAAATGTATATACCGTATCTTACAACCTTCATACTGTCACTACCATACTGACTTCAAAAAATACCGAACCGGTCAGTACGGTTGAGCCAAACGGTAAAAAACCGTATTTATCGTTTATTTTGCCCAGTCCTAACCAAGTCTGCCACTGACGAAGGATCACAAATTATACCAGACATGTTGCTAGTAGGTTCTGCCTCTACTTATACCACCAAAAAATAAAATAAAAATGGTAGTGAGCATCTTTAGTTGAAACTTTTAGGCTATGTTTGGAACTTGGAAAACAAAATGGTAAAAAGAAGGAAATAGAAATCAAAAATAAATATAAACAGGAAAATATTTTTTTCAATGAATCTAATATCAAGTATAATGTTAAATGAGGAGATATTTAGTCATCATGTTTCTCGTGTTGAATAATTCTTTCTTTCAAATATTTATAGTCTTATAGCTTCAGTGTGATATGATTGTAGTGCTTTGACTCCATTTTTCTATATACTGGAGCATGTCTTCTTTTGATATCTTTTATAAAATTAAGATCTACAATTTCAGATGTTGTAGTATTATGTTTATTTTATGTGCTAAATTTCTTTCTCGGAATCATATATCCATTTCTGGGCTTGCAGCAAAAGTGGTGAAAAGAAGAGAAAGCAGCCTCTTCCGGACCTTCCTGATGGTTCTGGCTGTGGTGATCACATCCAGTTACTTCAAATCTATGAGCACTGGGATCAGACTGACTACAATATAGATTGGTGCAAAGACAATGATTTGCAGGTATTTTCTTGTAATCCTTTTTCAGATACTTAAAGCATGAGTCTGTGGAACAAATTAGATGAATATCAATGTCACCAAACAACCTGTCTATGATAGTGCATTATATCAATTGTGGTGACTTGCTTAGGTGCGAGGGATGATGTTTGTCAAAGATGTTCGGAAACAGCTCTGTCAAATAATGCTGAAGATTGCAAAAGGTTAGGTTTCAACTTGGTTCGTGGTTACTTTCTAATTGAAGTGCTGCATTGATTGGTTTATCCTTAAAGTTATCAAAATGAAAAGCCGTATTAAATTACATACTGAAGAGTTATTTCGTTTATAATAATAGTTCAAGGTGATCAGTGTGCTATTGTTGAAGTACGAAAGTTCTTTAAACACTTTATTGAATTGAAACTAGTAGAAATGAATATTTTCAAATTTCAATACAACTTTAATGGTTGTTGGAATTGAATTGAAACTAGTTGTTGAAAGTTATCGAAATTCCAAGTCATATTAATATTGAATATGCTGACTGTTTTATTCTCACCTAATTCATATAAGAAATCTTGAAGTGTATTATTCTTATTAAAAAGAATGTGTTAATGAGACTTAAATATTAATTGGTATGGAAAAAACTAATTCGGCTATCAGAATAGCTACCTACTGATTTTAAGTAAATGGCGGTATGTAGATGCAAACTTACCTTTCTGATTGTACTAAGTGGCTGCTGTCACTGTCAAGCTTTTCTCCCAAGTGTGAAAGCTGTAGCTCACCAATAAAAAACATAAAAAACAATGATGGCCCCTTAACTACTTGTTTTAGCTATTTCAAATTTGACATCAACTTCGGAATCAGTATGATGTTTGATTTATTCAGTTTCTGCGGATCTGTTAACAGAATTATCATTAAATTTTTGAATTAGTTTGTTATGTGGATGCATGAGAAAATATCCGGGAATATTGTTTTGAGTTTTTGGGTTATTCAAAATTAATATTCTTTTTATATAATACCCACCAAATCAGTGGAGGTCGGATGATTAACAAGGTAAGAACTTGTAAGGAGATCAGCCATATGTATTTCAAAGGGCCTCCTTATTCAATATTCAAGCACAATATGAAACAAAGAAAATATAATGAATATTCAACACCTTGATGAGGGACTTGTGAGACTGGATTATTGTACTCTGGAGTGTGTATAATTTTTTGCAAGTGAAATAAGCTTGTATAAGGACTAGAATATGTTATTAAAAAGAAATAAGAAGAGACGGTAACTGAATGTTGTCATCATGAGAATCATATGGTTGATCGAAAATTTGAATTCAACATTGACATGAAAACAGATCTTCATCATGATAATCATATGGTTGTTGGAATTCGTGTCCCTGCATGACAGATGTAATGAGCATTGAAGAAAATTTTGTATTTCACATCTTTTTTTTTTCTTTCTGTTTGGTAGTGTAGTAGCATAGATGCATCTGCTGTTTATGAGTAACCATCTCTAGGCCTTATGTTTTCAATTTGCATGTTTGTAAACTTGAACTTCCTTTACTTGGACATCATAAAAGTGTATATGGTCTTGCAACTTGGGAAAAGGAGGTGGGATTTTGATTTTCCAGTTCTCAGAATAGGCGTGTGTGTAATTTTCTTTTAGATAAGAAGTTTGTGGGATATGCTTTGGAGTTTGGATTATGTCGTCGTCATTTACTCAAAATAATTAATTTTTGTTCCTTGTTATAATAGGGTCTTTGGATGCAAGGACGAGTAAGAGATGGAAAGATAGCCGAGAGGATTATAAAAATCTGAGGAAGGCTTTATGTGTTGGTTATGGGAATCAGCTGGCGGAGCGAATGCTTCGTCACAATGGTTTTAGAACCATTGGTTACAAGTCCCAACTGGTTCAGGTATAAAGAAAATTTTCATATACATCCTTATATTAATTGAAAAGAAATGGAGCATTGTGTTGCTTGCTTCATGCAACAATATTTTGTATAAGCATTTGAATCCATTTCTTTCTCTTACTCAACTTTAACACGGAGTTAAGAACTGAAATGACGGCAAATCGAATCTTGCTTGCATTACAGAAGTTATGAGCATGAGCTTTGAGACTCTTGGAGTGGCTGTTTCGTGAGTTTGTTTGAAATATCTATTATTCCATTAAATATGTATCTAACAATAAATTGTTGCTTGTTTTAGGTCCATCCGTCATCCATTTTGAGGACAGACGATGAAGGACTGCTCCCAAATTATGTTGTCTATCATGAACTTATTGCTACCTCACGGCCGTTTATGCGCAGTGTGTGTGCAATAGAGATGCAATGGGTAACCCCCATCTTGAAGAAGCTTGAGAAAATAAACATTACCAAGCTCAGGTAAGCCAGTTATTCCAAAGTTTACTTGTTTGATTTGTATCTGGTTGTCTTTGCTATTGAGCTTGAACCTTCATTTCTATGTGAAGCAGTGGCGGTTCCAATCATTCTGAGGAAAAAATTGAGGGAGACAACTCAAACTTGCCGAAACAAGATGTTGATGTTACTGGGCCTTCTGATGATCGTGACAGTATAATACAAGCGGCTCGGGATCGTTTTCTTGCCCGTAAAGCAAATAAATAGCAATGTTGCAGCATTGGGACGGCAAATATTAAAACAGCAAAAACATGGATGGGCACCGAGGGCAACGTATGACTTCTCTTGGTGATATTTCAGCTAGTTGTCCGGTCTGGTCTGAATTCCATGCTCCACGCACGCGCACACACACACAGGAGTATGACCTCATGGGGAAGGATCAAGTGAAGTTGTGTTAATTTTTTTCTACCCACAACAAGCACGCACTTAACAAGAATTGGATTGGATGTAATAATAGACTTGATACGATACAGGCGTTCCTTCCACATAGTAGAAGAAATTAATTAAAGGTGAAACTAATCGTTACCTGTTCCTCTGCATACACACATGAATAGTCCAAGTCACTCCTTAAGAAAATTTCTTCTCATGAGATGTGGAAAATCCTTCTTGTAATTTGTGCATTGTATAGCTATCTAAAAGATTTTCAGTTAGTTAAATATAATTATTTTTTCTTTTGGGTATTATATCATTGGCCGAATCTTAAAATCAAATATTAATTTTTTAGCTCTATGGTATGGTGCGGTGTGCTTAAAATCATAACCTGTTTATGTAGAAAGAAAGTTTCGAATCTTTATTGATGAAACAAAAACACAAACATGAAAATTACAAATAAATGAAATTATAAATACATTCTTCAATTTTCATGTTCACTTTGATAAAATAAATGATAATAAGTTGTTGGTCAATTGACAAACCTGACACTGTATTGATGACCAAACAAGTTAAATAACATGAAGCCATTACATAGAAGCTGCTTAGCAATATCCGTCTCCTTCCCAATTTGTATCTTTTGTTTTGTTAGTCAAATTCAATACATACGGTTACGGAGTGGACAATATACAATAAACAAAACAGTACTTTAGTTGGTACACCTACACCCGGTACACACCTAACCTAACCGTTGCTACAAAATCAACCAGAAGAAGAGAGATTTTAGAAAGTTGAGGAGAGAGATGGCGAGCTCGTTGGAGGATGTACCGTCAGTAGACTTGATGTCTGAACTCCTCCGCCGCATGAAATGCTCTTCCAAGCCTGACAAACGCCTCATTCTCATAGGTATTTACTTACTCCCATCTCTTTTATTTTACTTAACCCCCCACACCCCCTTCTTTCTTTATAGCCTGCTTATTATACAAACCAACACCAGTCCAATTCTAGGGTTTAATTTTTGGATCTGTATGTGGTCTAGAAAAACCTCTTATTTCATGTTCTACGATATTATTACAATGTCTGTCCTCTGAATTTATGCCTTAGAGATTACTCTTGGTTTGTGTTGGTTTATTTTATATTATGTTCAATGGGTCAAACTCAACCAGGAGTCCAATATTTTCTACTCCTCTCAGTTAATGTGTATTTTAGCTCAGCTTTGAAATTTTTTCTTTTCTAAATTACAGCTTTGTAATTTAGTCTGTTAAATTTACTAAATCTAAAATTTGCTTTCAATTTGTCAGCAAAACTTTAAGAAGCCACTTTAAAGTAAGACAATTTGGCAAATTTATGAATAAGATTTTCAAAATGGCTACCGATTTGGCCCCTTCCTTTAGAGAGAAGTAACTGCAGTCACTCGGTCTGAGATTTGATTTATTAAGTTCGATCTCGAAATTCTTATGGAAGGCAGTAAAATGTGTCCAAAGTTTTTTATTTTATAGATTTTATTTCCCTTTTATTATAGGATTAAATACAGAGATACCCCTCCTGGTGAGGGTGACTGCCTCTTTGACCCCTTGTGCACCATTTTTTAGTACTAATACCCCCTCTGGTTAGATAAAAATGAGCTGTCCATTATCCATCCAAATTAACGATGTTTGCGACCAACAAGGCGAGTCAGGGCTAAAATAAATTGCTAAACCAGTCATCTTTTTCTCTCTCTCTAACCAATACACTATTCTTCTTCACCGTCACACCAATTCTTCTGCAATCCTAAGTGTCCTTTGAGAGCCTATAATATATCATATGTGGCTTATTGAAGATGTTTTGGCAACTCCTACAACACCGTGTCTACTTACAATTGATCAAAATAATGAAAATGCCTTTATTTTATCTCTTGTTTTCTTCACTCTTACCAAGTCTATGCAATGGAACGGATTCTATGCAACGACGGAATCTATGCAATGGAACAGGGTAATTTTTGAAACCAAACCTTTTTGAATTTCTACAACCAACAGTCGTGAGTGAGGGTGGGAGATAAGAGTGAAAACTGTGATATTCATCTCATCTTAGCAAATCATAATTACAGAGATTTCAACTTTGAGATGAGACTTAAGAATTAGAACCGTGAGAATTATTAGATGAGAGAAGGATAAGAGATCTGGCGATACGAGAGAGAGATGGAGTAAATTGAGAGTGTTTTTTTTAATCTCACTCGCACGTTAACACCAACAAACTTTTGTTACTTAAAAATGGGCCGGTCATTTTTGGGGCTCACCACAAGGGTGTTTAGTGACCCAATTTTTAGCAGAAGGGGTGATAGTGTTGTAGACCTCCAACATAGGGGGTAATATGTATTTAACCCTTTACTAAGGCGGGGATTGTTGGCCTGTATCTTATTATCATCCATAATGTCTAGCAATGTTTCTTGCACCCGTCTCTATGAGTTTCATGACCTTCCACTTCCCTCTCCTCAATCATAAAGTTTATGCTGAATTAATAACTTCTCCCTTTCATTGACCGAAAATGTAAAAAATTAAAAAGAAAATACATTTTGAATTTTATTGCTAATAGTCTGTTTGCAGAATTAGTTGAAGACATGCATTGGTAATAATAGCTAGGATTTGTGAACATTTGTTTTTGGAAGTTATTTAATTGTGATTATGCATAATAATGGGAGATTAGATGTGAATAACAGGTCCACCTGGGTCTGGGAAAGGTACTCAATCGCCTATCATCAAGGATGAGTACTGCTTGTGCCACTTGGCTACTGGTGATATGCTGAGAGCAGCTGTTGCATCTAAAACCCCACTTGGAATTAAGGCGAAGGAAGCCATGAATAAGGTAAGTTGCAAGTAAGGTTCTTTTTATACAGTATGAGTTGCATCATGTTGTTTAGATTTACCATGACATTTATCCAATGTTTTGTTTCTTGTTGGTTATATGCCCAATGTGTTTGCATAATCCTTTCAAAAAAAAATTCTTTTGTTTTTTAGGGAGAACTTGTTTCTGATGACTTGGTTGTTGGGATAATTGATGAAGCAATGAAGAAGCCCTCATGTCAGAAAGGGTTCATTCTTGATGGGTTTCCCCGGACAGTTGTCCAAGCTGAAAAGGTAAATTATGCTTTCTGCTCTCTCTCTCTTTATCTCTGCCACCCTTTTCCCTTTGCGGGGCCCATCTTTTTCAATCTAAAAACCCTTTTTTTGTACAGCTTGATGAAATGCTCCAGAAGCAGGGAACCAAAATTGATAAGGTGCTCAACTTTGCGATTGATGATGCCATATTGGAGGAGAGGATTACTGGTCGTTGGATCCACTCTTCAAGTGGTCGGACTTACCACACAAAATTTGCACCTCCAAAAACTCCTGGTGTTGATGATGTTAGCTATTTTCCTTCTGTTTCTTTCACTTTTTAGATATATGAATATTGTTCTGTGAGAAGTATTTCAGCTGAATTTTTTTTTTGTTATTTGACATGCCTTGTTAAAAATGACAACACTCTCATGACGACTGGTTACAATATTGCATAATGCCTTTTTCTCTTTATGCTTAATTCAAGAAGGATCTCTGCAATCTAGCCGTGCAGAGCATCAGGAATAACTCAAATCTTAGCACGAGGATTAATTAGCAAAGCTAGTGGCACCGCTTTGGCTTTGAAAGGGTAGAAGAAGTTTACAAGTCTTACTTGGAGTCATTTTCTTTCCATCACTTAGTGAAATTGTTGCACTAAAAAAGGTTTTGAGATTGAAATGTCATGCTAAAATGAATGAATGATCTGTCGAAAAAATGATATCATATGTTATTTACTATACAGTATACAGTATATACCCTTAGTTCATTGAGTCTACTGTAGGAAAGTTTAGACTTATCAGTTATGCGCAGATCTGTCTACATCTTGTTTGTATATTTCTTTGTGATTCTGAACACTAAAGTAATATTCTTATATACAGATATTCGGACTGGATGCTATTTTGATATGCATCCCTACACATTTTGACATCATATGTCATAATTATTTTTCCTTGAGCACTAGTTGAATCTTTACACATGTTATTAGTGTTCTTGTAACACTGCACTATTCGAAGGTGAATGTTTTTGGTTTTACTCATATCCCGTTATACCTAATCTTCAGCATCTTTCTTTCTTTGTTGTATCACAAAATTAGCAATTTTTACTTTAATATTAAAATGATGAAACATTAGTTCTTATGTATGTCTCTAATATTGAAGGTTACTGGAGAGCCATTAATGCAACGAAAAGATGATACTGCAGAAGTTCTCAAATCAAGGCTGGAAGCATTTCATCGGCAAACTGAACCGGTAAGATTTTATGTTTGATCAAAGTAAATCCACATTTGAATTCAGATATTCTTTCAAGAAAATCAACGTAAAACCTATAGTTTGTGCTTTTCTTCTTTGTGTTTTTTTTGGGGTGGGGGATGGGGGGTCATACATATGTCACAGTTTTTTTAATAATGTTGAAGGAAGGGTCACTTACTCGCTTTTATCTAAAAGGTGTCCCTCGCTTATACATGCTTGGTTCAAAGTTTTTTAGTCTTGCCTACAGCCCTTTCTTTATAAGCTTTGGATATTATGAAATTTTCTCTTACTTCTTTCACTTATTGTTTTGACATCTTCTTCAGCTGGTACTTTTCTGTTAGCATTGGCAAATGTTTCCATTTCTTCTAAATTATTAGGGGATAACGTGCTAAGTTATAATTAAGGAGACATCTGTGGTTGTTTTTGTTACTCCCTCTGTTCCACTGTTGATGTACTTAGATATAATATCTTCATTTTTTTATAAATAATTTTTGCTGTTTAGATGTTAAACAATAATGTAGAATAAACTATATTACAAAATATGGTTTCTAAATGTTTGTTTTTTGGAATTGCTTAAAATCAATCCCGTGAACATAATTTTAAACCATGGTAATCAAAGTTGAACCGAGGGAGTCTAGAAATATGGTCCAATTTTGCTCATGTGCAGTGTCGGATGCTTCATCTTAGTGACCATGTTCCTTAAGACTGAGATGTGCAAGGTATCTTAATATGTCCCACATAACTACATTGTCTCTGCCTTAATTGTTAATATTTTCAGTTAGTGCTCAGAAGAATTAGGCGGTGACATGGACATATATATTTATTTACCACATCAGAAGTATTCTAGAGTTCTACCAAATCTGTGTCCCAAATTGGTCGTCTTTAATAACTAGTTTGTGATGTATTGAAGCTAACTAAAATGATGAGTTGTCTTATTAGAAACATAATATTTTTGTAAGTAAAATAAATAAAACGCATTAGCTCATTTAGGATCATCAAGTTTGGAGGCTCTTCACATATGCCATTTAGGTCAAAATCTAAGTTTGACTTGAAGTTTCTTGAGAATTTTTGTCGCTCTCAATCTTTCTGCGGTTACGTTATTGATTAGAAATTTAGAAGATATACATTAGTTTGTGTGTCCAATTAGAATGCAGCCCACACTCCATAGTAGTCTTTTCTTTATTTGTCATAGTTACACTTTCAGAATGAGGTTTTTCAATTGCTAATTTGCATCAGATAACAAGTGGCATGCGATGTAAGATTATTTATTTTGTCTCATGTCATACTGAGGAGGCTTCATAGATCTTTAACCGCTTGATATTATGTACATACCTGAAACTCCTATAGTCACCACTCGCCAGTTTCATATAGCTGGGTCTGTTCAAAGTCTTGTCAAAAGAATGAAGGTATTGGTTTACATTGGTGGGGTGATGATAAGTTTCCAACGCAGGCATACTCTGGACTTACATTGTGGTTTATTTAATTCCTTGTATATTAACATGTTTTGAATGTGTGCTGCGTGCAGGTTATAGATTACTATGCCAAGAAGGGTGTTGTTGCGCAGCTTCCTGCAGAAAAACCTCCAAAAGAGGTCACCACTGAGGTTCAGAAGGTTCTGGCTTCCTAAGAAGGATCACTGCCTCTTTCTATACTTGAAAATCAATTCTGAAATATTTTCTTGCATGTAATTGGGCACATTAATTTTCTTTTTTGCAACATTTGAGATCCAGATCGCTGTGATTTGCTAAGATTATTGTAACTGTACCAAATAAAAGTCTCCAAATTATTGTGAGAATTTTTGTAATAAAATTTAAAGTGTCGTATTTGTTTTCCAAATTTAATCAATTTGAAAATCTTCTGGTGGTTTTTTTCCTTCGTTTGATCAATTTGATCTCGCTCGGATGGCTTGTTGTAATTATAAGTTTTGTAAAATGAAACTATTTTTGCAGAAAGAATTGGGTGGAGTATTTTTAAGCAAGTGTCCTGAACAACACCTGTTGAACTGAACTGATGGGGCACTCCAATTTTAAGAGCTTAATAATAGCCAAACAACTACTGTATTGTTTTCTCAAATACGTTCAAATGTTTATGTTTGTTGCCGTGAATATTTTTTAAAGATATTACTATCATATTAAAAAGACTAAAAGGCGAATTGCACCTCAAATTTTATATCACTGTTGATTTTTGCACCCCAAACTGAAAAAGGTGTCTAAGTACACCCCAAACTTCAATTTACTTAACAAAAGGCACACTTGAATCACTTAACCGGTCAAAATGACCGGCTAAGGCTGTAATGTTTATAAAAGAGGGGTAAAGTTGGTAGTTCTCCATTTCCAACCTCAGACCTTCCTCTCTACACCAAACAAACAATGTTCTCAAGTATACTGTAAGTTACCAAAATCAGCAACCCCCTCTTTCTCTCTCCAAATCTAAAAACTGTCCTGAACTGCAAACTTCATCGTCAATGGCGTAAAGAAAAACCTATAATCACTAAAATCCTTGCGTGCCCGAAACAATCAGTCAATTGGGTTGCCTCAAAATCTAAATTTTTCATATCTTATATCAACTTTTTGAGGGATTTTGATTTAAAGAGTGAAGAAGAGTGAGAGTGATTTTGGAGAGAGAAAATAGAAAGAGTGGTATGTGTATGAAGACGAAGAGAAGGAGAGAGTGGTGTGTTCTGTTTTTGTTCCTAAATTAATATCTTTTCAGTTGCCCAGAAAATAAGAATTTTGAGTAATCCCGATGCTAAATTGTCTCTCTTAAGTATGGAACTGTACCGTTCCCTTACAGTAGCTCGTGTGAGCAGGGTCTCTATACAGAATTGCTAGTTGCAAACCCTATGGAGTTACAAAATTCGCACCTTCATCGTACAGTAGGCGTCTCCCCATTTACAAGATATAATTATGGGGTATGTATAGTGAAAGAGCTGAGCTATGGCAAGTTAAATACCAACTTTAGCAGCCGAACTAACCTTCTCTCCAAAAAAGATTTTGGGCCATCTCTTACTCACTTTATCTGCAACAAGCAGCAACCATTGCATTCCTGGGCACCAAATCAATAACTCCACCATCACATCCATCAAACACTTGACACGCTTCTTGAAAACACCGAATACATGTCAACTAGTGCACTCACAACAAACCCACTTAAATTATTAGCAGTTTTCACCATAAAAGAATGTAACTGTCTTCCATAAGATACCATACACAACTTTGCCGTCAGGTTAACCATAGGCATCGAATTTATAATTTCATAAGCCTCCTCAAGGCGACCAGCTCTACCCAATAAATCAACTACACTACCATAATGTTTCAAACTATGAATCGCTCCACACTTCGCCATCGAGTCAAACAACCTAACCCCATCCTCCACCATACCAGCATGGTTACAAGCACACAACACAACGAGATAACTAACACTTTCGGGAACCACATCGGCTAGACCCATTCGCTCAAAAAGTTAAAGTGCTTTAACTCCATCTCCTTGCATTGCCAATGCCATAATCATAGTGTTCCATGTGACAAGACTCTTTTTACAACTCATATTACTAAAACCCCAAAAAAATTTATCCACAAGCCCACATTTTGCATACATATCTATATGACATTACACACTTGAACATTATAATATAGTTTCTCATATATTATATAATTATAATCTTTTCTCCTCTTGTCCAAAGACTCTAATCATGAAAGAAAGGACAAAGGTCCAAACCTGATAACCTCATTCGGCTTCAAATCCATTAAGCATTATAGTGGATAGTAAACTCATCAATTTCAACTTCATCTCTCACCGATCGCATTTCAAGAAACAATTTAACCACCTCACTCTCACACCAATCGAATTTACATACCCACATAACATTGAATTGTAGGTGGTATTGAATCTTTAATGGAGTACGCAATAAAGAGAGCTTGTGCTTGTGTAAATTTTTGAGCTTTAATGTTTCTTAGAAATAATGGTATTTCAAGTGAATACATTTTGTTCAGGCATTTCATCGAACATGCATGATATAACTGCTTCATTTGGGCAAATTGATCACTTGCTTTTCTGTGCCGGCAATTGAGAACCTTTCCTTCAAACTCATTAAATCAGAGATCTAAGAACTTTAATTTGGGTAATCCAAGTAAGAGAATTTACCAAAAAACCTGTTGTTACTGACGTCCAGTTCGTATAAAATTCTCAAGTCCTTGAACTTCCTGGAAATAGTACCACATAACCTATTGGAATTGATATGAAATAATGCTAGATCCGTGAAAACCCCAAGTTCCTCAGGCAAATATCCAACAATGTCATCGTGATTGAGGTCGATACCGGCCACGGTACGATCGGAAGATTGTATTTGTAATACAAAAGCTGTCCCTGCTTGATATAAAGGGTTTCGGCGTCGGTGAGGGGGCCGTTGGTAATGCTTTCAGCTTGAAAGAAGAAGAAGCAAAACAAAGTGAAGTTGGTAAGGAGAGAGAATGAGAAGAAACTCTCTACTGAACTGCTCTTCCTCTTCATCTCACACTAGTTAGGACATAAAAGACTTAAACACCCCTCCAGATCCACACGTGTGACTTAGTCGGTCATTTTTGACCGGTTAACAATTGAAAGTGTACTTTTTGTTAAGTAAATTGAAGTTTAGGGTGTACTTATACACCTTTTTCGGTTTGGGGTGCAAAAATCAACAGTGATATAAAGTTCGGGGTGCACATTGTCTTTTAGTCTATTAAAAATGTATTGTTCGTGAAAATGTTAAAATATATTTTTTCAATTTTTAAAAAGATTTTTATTTATAAAATATAAATTTATTATTATTTTTATATGTTTATTCTAAATGATTGCTTAATTTATAAGTGATGACTATGAGGTTAAATTTGAAAATATTTTATCATAAATAAAAGACAACTCTTCTTTTGAAGCAAATTTACTTTACAAATGTCACTCCTGAAATTGAGGGACTATTTAGTTCACAAGTTAAAAGTTACGAGTAATGCAACAGACACAAATTTGTAATGTGGTATATTTTATCTGATCAACAAATTGTTTCAAATTATTTTAATATAATGTTCGGTCTCACACAATATATTGAGATAAATTATATCACATCAACCGTTTGTAAAATATTTGTAGAATAGTAGCATTATTCAAAAGTTAAGAATTGATTGATAATAAGGTTTTAACTAAAATTATTTTATTAAGCAGAATTTTTAACTGGCACTCCTCCCAAGTCCTAACGTAACACTGTTCTATTTTCCGGAACCTCTCTCGCTCGCTCGCTCGCTCGCTCGTCAGCAGTTCAGTCTGAGTCTGAGTCCACTTCTAACAGTAGGTACGGTAAAGTAAGGTAAGACTTCCTTCACTACCATCATCAATTGCCTTTGTTGAAGAAAGAATTGAAAATATTATTAAATTCGATTTTCATCTTCATCCATAAAGTTGACTTTTGATCTCTCGTAGTTTAGATTCAACCAGTCACCTTTAGTTGTTAACTATTCACGTCTCTGTGACGATTTTAAAGTTTTTGATTCCTGTTGTGGATTATGAATGTTTGTTTGTTTTTTGTTGCTAAATGTGGATTATGATTTTTGTCTAAATTTTGTTATTCATTCATTTAAGTTTTGTGTTCTCACCCTCTTTATTGGCAGTAGCTTTACTGCTTTAGAGAGAAGATTGAAAAATGAAGTTGACTCCGAGAGAAATGGAGAAATTAATGCTACACAATGCTGGATTCCTTGCTCAGAAGCGACTTGCGCGTGGCCTAAGACTTAATTACACTGAATCAGTAGCACTCATAGCTACACAGGTTCCATACACCTTTTCATAACTTATCAACACATACAAACTGTATCATATAGCTGTATCGGACAAAAAGACCCTAATCTGCTACCATTTCTCCAATTTATACGTGCCAATATGTACTCCATCTATATATCTACTTGTTGTTCTCAATTAGAATATGTTGGTTACATTATCCTGCCTTCACTTTTAGATAGCATGTTTCATTGTTTATTTGCCTAGCAGTAGTAATATTTTCTAGAAATGCATGCACAACAGTGTGAAGAAAGTATACAGCTGCTTGTACTAATATTTCTGTTAAGCCTTTGTTTGACTAAGTTGTAATTATGATACTCCAAATTTCCATGCCTTATGCATGGGAGAAAAACAATGCATTTCGAGTATGTTATCAGTATGAGTCTTACCTTATATTATTTCTTTTCTTCTTAAAATTTTGATAGATTTTGGAGTTTGTGCATGATGGTGACAGGAGTGTGGCAGAATTAATGGACATTGGAAGGCAACTGATAGGAAGGTATGATCTGAATTAGTTATGAAATCGCTCCTTGTATCTATATGAGAATAGTGTAGTATAATAGAGTGTAGTATGATTATGATACAAGATTGATTTGAAAAGTTTTATTTTATTCCCTTGCATGGAGTAAGAATTTAGAAAGTCAAAAATGAATTCTGCCTGGTCATTTTGTTTTTGTATTTTCATTTAATTAATGGGATGGGCCATTTTGTTAGTTTCTAGAAGAAGGATTATTTTAAGAGGAGGAATGCCTTGGTTTTATGATGATGAATGATACTGATGGCTAACAGCTTCGGTTAATAACAGAAAGCATACCCTTGGTTGTCCCGAGCACTATTTTCGTAAAAGATAGAAAAAGCATCTGTAACGTTTTCATGTTTCTTGGAGCTTTCGTATGTATGTATTTTTATAACCTTGTAAATCCATTGAAGTTTATGAGTCAACATAGTTGGTTAAATACGAAGTCCTTATAAATGAATGGATTGTGACTGATCAGGTTATACCACGTGACTGGAATTGCAGAATCTTGCGCACAAGAAAAAAGTTTCATGAAGTTTATATATGGCTACAAATAGATTGTTAAATAATTTGTCGTAAAAAATTCATTGTAAAGGTCTGCTGTCCATGACAATTCCTGAACTTTTTGTACATAGCCAGGAAAGAAGCTTTCCTTCAATATTGTTTACATCTGACATAATCACAAAATCTAACAGATGCTTTCTGTTAACAGGAGACAAGTTCTTCCAGCGGTTCCATACCTTTTGGATACTGTGCAGGTATCAAACTTATTAATGGTGCTACTGAAACTTTCCTTGTACTTATTAATCAGAACTGTTTCGATTGCTTCCACTTTAGTAATCAAGAGTTAGGTTATTACATCAGTAAGTTAAATTGGAATGCTCAACACTTGTGGAATTCTCTAGTTACCTGTATTTATCTGTTAGTTTACCTTTTCTAAATTGGCATATTATACGTCACACTCCCAGGGTCTATCGTCCTTGTTACAGGATTGCAAGAAAAATTCTGAATAATACATTCTATACTTTCAATTAATAAACGCCTCTTTGGAGAAGAAATTTTTTGTCTACTGTCTCTCTGGCTCCTAGTAAAAAAATATTGACAACTTTTTACTTTCACCAAATTCTTTCCCTTCATGTTTAATTTTCTTTTATCTGTGCATGGAAACAGTTAACTACTTATGGTAAATTACCTAAGTAATCGCTGATCCTTCATTTAGGTTGAGGGAACATTTCCTGATGGTACAAAGTTAATCACGGTCCATGATCCAATAGCTAGTGAAAATGGAAATATGGAGCTAGCTTTACAAGGTTCTTTCCTCCCAGGTGAGGGTGATATATACTTCCATTTACTTTTAGGGGATTTCACTTTATTTTTTTGAGTGGAACAAACATGTTCAAAAACTATACTATTAACTTTTTCTTTTATTTAAAGATTTTACGATGCATTATATGTTCCATGCCTCTTCGCATGCAAACTGAAACTAAGCAAACGTACCTATAAACACCCTTCTCTCCGTATAATAAGTTGTTCTACCGAAGCCGGAATTGATGAATTTAAAGAGCCTTTCAGCAGTCTATATGTTTATTATCTTTTCTTTCCATAAATATATACATGTGGATGGGCAAAACTATGAAACAGGTATCAATTATCATCTGCATGACCCAAGTAGGGACAAGGGTTTGTTTTCATATATTTGTATTAATGTAGTATTCTTATTTCTTCTATCTATTTATGTAACTATTTCTATCCTCTCTATACTTTCTTCCAATTTTCCAATTGCTCAGAAAGCTTCCAATGATTTTTTTTATTACTTGGTTTTTGTGTGTGTGTGTGTGTGGTGTTAACAATTGCTCTGCAAGTTCATGTTTGGAAAACATGACTTGATGGAAACTGTAGAGGATGGTGACAGCAATTTTCAACAGTAAGGAATTAATAGAAAACCAAAATCAATGGCAACTATAGTTCTAGATATCGATATTATAGTTATGCTACAGGCTAATGTGTTGCAAATTGTGATATACATTGTTCATGCATGTTTGAACCATTAGGATATAGGTATTGTGCAACTTAGCTTTATACAAATATAATGTACATAAACAGATGAACTGGTTCCTCATTACTGTTTTAAGGGCGTTAATGGGAGGCTGTTAGTTCTGCAGTTCCTTCACTTGAAAAGTTTCCCAGTGTAGAAGATGACAATATTCCTGGTGAACTTAGATTTGGAGGTGGAGATATCACACTTAATTCTGGAAGGAAAGCAGTAAGTCTTAAAGTCACCAACAGTGGAGACAGGCCAATTCAGGTGGTTATTTTATATATCATGATTCTGTTTTTTATTTACATCTTTGCAATATTGAAGATGAAACTAATACATTTTTTATTTGAGACATACGTATCATCCCAAAATCAAGGGGGGTTATTGACTTCTATATTACTGGGTAAATAACATGTTTTGCATATTTCCTGTGTGCTAAAAGTATCTGAGCTGAATAGAGAGTGGTATAGTTGTTTTTTTAATTCTAAATTATATAAGGCTTCGAAGTGAAGGGATTTGTTTGTTGTTTTAGTTAATTTTAAATTGTTTGGAAGTATCTTTAGGTTTATGTGAGGAGACTTTGACTCTGGATAAAGTCAGGCACTACTTGTTCAATTTTAAGTTTGCGAATAATTTGTTAAATTTGAATTATAATTTTTTTTCCTTTTCATTGTAATTGTTCATTTTCACATTTTTGTTTGGATCTCCTGTTGTATAAGGTTAGTTTTGTCACAGAATCCAACTAATTTTAAATGTAAACTAGACAGCACTTCATCCTCTTTTATTCAATAGTAATTCAGTGAAGATAATAGAAATTCTTAAATCTTTCAGGTTGGCAGTCACTATCACTTTATTGAGGTGAACCCTTTTTTGGTGTTTGATCGAAGAAAATCATATGGCATGCGCTTAAATATACCAGCAGGGACAGCTACCCGGTTTGAGGTTGGGCCTTTAATCTTTGACTCCATACTTGCTCTGTAGCTGAATGACATTTTTATCATGTTACACTAATGTTACTCAAGTTTAACTTGTAGGATGTTATATTTAACACCTTAAGTGAAATTGCTCATGTCTTGTTAAGGGAGAATGTATGCAGTAGGAACTTGCTCCTGAATGTTGTGTGATCAATGCTTATCCTTCAAATATGTGTAGGTTAAATATATGTATTAAGATGGATTTCAAACATGCTCCATGGTACAGAAACCTCAAAAGTTTTAAACATGTCATGAAATTTCCTATCGGTGTTGAGGATGGAGAGATATGGATTAGTGGTTATAGAACAAATGAAAAAAATTATAATTATTGCAATTGAGAAAATGTTAGAGATAGCACTAACTGTAAGTCTGTAACCATGATTTAGGATAATCATCTAAAGCTTGCTCAGTGATGTATGATGATGACATCTTACTATACTATTTAGACTGTGAATCCATTATTAAGTGCTGTTAGAATATATGATGGCAAAGTGTGGGTAAGTTGGTTATATATGAAGAGAAATGATACCCTATGATTAGTAGGATAATTTTGCCATGCTCTAATTTTGACATTCCTTTAATATTTATCTTATTCTGTAAATTTTTATAGGTTAGTTTGCATGTTTCACCGAATTATTAGTTCTTGGCAAGATTATTACTTGTTGCTCTGCCTTTCAATTTCTCTCCGAATGGACATCTTGATTTATACAACTTTATAATTGATTTTTCAGCCAGGGGATACAAAAACTGTTACTCTAGTACATATAGATGGTAATCAGGTGATTAGAGGAGGAAATGGAATTGCTGATGGTCGTGTTCATGATGCCAATATTAAAGCAGTTATGGAAGCGGTACTTAGTAGAGGCTTTGGTCATTTGGAGGAAACAAATGCCAGTTTTACAAAGCTAGACTAGTTAGTATTGCTTGCTTTTGCATCTGATATATATACTTTAAAGCCAGATAGCTTTATCTTGTATGCTGGTCTATAATATGGCTCAATTTAAGAAAATTTCTTACTTCAAAACTTGTTTTTCAGTGAAGCTAGCATTGGAGAAGGATATGCCTGTGTACTTTCTCGTGAGGCCTATGCCAACATGTATGGTCCTACAACTGGTGACAAATTTCGTCTCGGTGACACCGACTTGTTTGCAGAAATTGAAAAAGATTATGCTTTTTATGGTGATGAATGTGTATTTGGAGGTGGAAAAGTTTTAAGAGAAGGAATGGGGCAGTCGTGTAAGGCAGATGATTGTCTGGATACAGTCATCACAAATGCTATCATCATCGATTTTACAGGAATCTTCAAGGCAGATATTGGTATTAAAGGAGGTATTATTGTTTCCCTTGGGAAAGCAGGCAACCCAGATGTCATGAAGGGTGTATTGCACAACATGGTAGTCGGGGTGAGTGCCATCTCATATTTATGTAAGAATGGTAGAAATAGTTATTCATTCGGTTAACATTGGTATTATCGTCTTCTCAATCAGGTGAATACAGAGGTTATTGCTGGTGAAGGAATGATAGTAACAGCAGGAGCCATAGATTGTCATGTGCACTTTATATGCCCACAATTGGCACGTGAAGCAATAGCAAGTGGTGAGACTTCCTTATTAAGAATGCAAAACTGGAAACGATTATGTAATCTGACAGTTATTTCATATAATTTTATTTTTCTCGTCAAATCTGTGTAGGTAAATTATCTGTTGTGAATTGGTGAAAAGCTTCCAGTTGTTATTTTTTTTTTCTTCTTATGTTATAAATTATTTGTTTACTAGAGAATATTAAGGTAATAAGCCAAGTGGGGAGGTTTCTGATAATTTAAAGCATCATTAAGAGTAGTTTGCTCCTCAATTATTTTGAGTCCTAGAGTTAGTTACAACTTTTAAAATTAGCCTCTATGTATTCAGAATTTGTTATGCAATATTTTCAAGAGTGATTCCTTCCTCTTTCATCTTTCCTCCATTATTTTTATATTGCTCGTCATATGTTTTTACTAAGTTGTCAGTGGATCTGTATTATCTTCTGGTAATTATCTACCAGAAGACCCCTTGGGTTATAACCACCTTCATGTTGCTAAAGCTATTATAGTAGATGCATTGCTTATATAACTAGTACATTATTAACTGCGGTTCGCAGCATTTATGCTTGTTTTGGGTTTGTCAATTTTGTTCATTTTTATCCTCTAACCACTCCTTGCTGCTTAAAGCATTTTTTTCATAATTCTTTGTACTGCTCCAAAACAGAGGGGAAAAGATGAATCTAAAACAAACATCTTATCTAATTCCGTTGTGTAATTCTTTTCCATGAACTTTATGACATATAGGTATCACAACGTTGGTGGGAGGTGGAACTGGACCTGCTCATGGGACACGTGCAACTACTTGTACACCAGCACCTTCACATATGAGATTAATGTTGCAATCCACCGATGACCTGCCACTAAATTTTGGTTTTACTGGAAAAGTATGCTTTATATGCTACGTTTGGAAACTTTCTGCTTCTCTAGTTTGACATGTGGGGTGTAATGTTTACATCTGTTAAAACAGTGTTCGCATTATGATACGAGTTACCATGTTTATTTATTAAATTATTATAAATCACACTTTTGGACTTTTCAGGGTAATACTGCCAAACCAGAAGGACTACATGAAATAATCAGGGCTGGTGCAATGGGACTGAAGCTTCATGAAGACTGGGGAACTACTCCTGCTGCAATAGACAATTGTTTGACTGTTGCAGAGCAGTATGACATTCAGGTCACTTATTTATGAAAGAAATGCCAACTTTCTTCCTAGTTTCACATTCATGTTCATTCATATTATTTGTGGAATTTGACAGGTTAATATACATACTGACACCTTAAATGAGTCCGGATTTGTGGAGCACACAATTGCTGCATTCAAAGATAGGACTATTCACACTTACCACAGGTATAAGCTTCAGCACCTCCTACCCCCCTTTCACCCCCTCACCTATCATCAGGACCACCTCCTACACAACTTAACATCGACTGTTATCCTAAACTAGTTGGGGTAGGGTGAAAATGAATTTCATATTTAAATGTAGAAGAAAAAGGAAAGAAGAAAATACAAAGATTAAGCAAGTTAAATAAGAAATAATAAAATATGTAATTTAAAATAAAAGAATGCAATGATGGAGATCAGTAAAATAAAAGCACCCACAAAGGTAGAAAACGTTACTCGGCCTTTAATATATGAATTACCTTCCTCCACACAGTCCTATCATAGGCAATGTCCTCGGTTACATTCTGCTACTTTAAGTCTCTTCAAGCAACTTTACCCAAAATAATTTTTGCAGTGATGTATCTATAGGTTGACGTTGGGTATGCCCAAACCAATTCAACCGATGTTTCTCATCTGCTCCTCAATCTGTGAACCACAAGCTTCTTTTGAATATCAATTTTTCTTATCTTATCCAACCTTGTATGGACGCACATCCACCTTAACTTTCTTATTCAACAACTTCCATCTTATTTACATTTTACTTCTTGATTTGACTGACAATTTGCAATCACATAACATCCATGATGCACCACTCCTATTCATCCATCATTCTCTAATCCTATGACTTAGATCCTCATCAACATCTCCCCCTTTATGCAATATTGATCCTATGTATTTAAAACATCTTTCTTGGGCACCTCCTGCCTCAACATATTTACAGTACATGCATCACTTCTTATTATATTGCTAACCCGCAATCCATATATCATTTCTTACCCCAACTTAATTTAAAACCCTTAGAGTTTAATGTACTTCACCCAATGTTCTAAAAGGCGCTAGGCGGGAGGTGGGCGGCCGAGGGGGGCTTAGCGCCTAGGGGGCCTAGGCGGGGCATGGGCGGGGCCTAGCGGAATTTTTTATTTGAAGTCAATTTTAATATTTTATCTCACATTTATCCAAACAAAACAATAATATAAAGCAAAACAATCTATAATAAAGATAATAAAGGTCTTTGCTTAAAGTTCAAACACATATTCATATTGCTAATGTCAAAGGTCAAACACAAACATGCAATTATTCAAAGTTCAAACATATTTTTAACATATTAGTTTTATTCATGATTGCTATTAAATAATAAAATTAAAATTTCAAGAGTTTAATTCAATATTAAAACTTAAGAAACTAAACATAAATTTAAGAATTATATTAAATTAAACTAAATATTACAAATGTATCATTATTTATATAATTTGAAGTTGACACAAATTTAAAAAATTACAACTATAATAAAATTATCTATTTTGATATTGTTCACTTCTTGTTGTGATTTGATATACTACAACCTGTATTATGAATATGGTAAATCATTAAAAAAATAAATATATCAAGATCTGATTTGGGTAGTTATTAAAATAAAAAAAACTCTCCGTCTAGGCTCCTGAAGGGATTTTTGCCGCCTTGGGCCTAGGTGAGGCACCAGAGGGGCCTAGCGCCTAGGCGAGATGCCAAGAGGGGGCCTAGCGCCTAGGTGGGGCCTAGGCGGACTTAGGCGGGGATTTTTAGAACAGTGACTTCACCATAACTCCAACTTAGCAATAACGCTTATCGATTAACATAATATCATCAGCAAAACATAAACCATGGCACCTCATCCTGAATGTCTTTCGTTAGCTCATCCATAACCAAGGCAAAATGATAAGAGCTTAACACCGAACCTTGGTGTAATCCTATTTTGTTATCCTACACAGTTTTAATAAAAATTATATGTGTTTTTATATTTTTGTACAGTGAAGGTGCAGGGGGTGGTCATGCTCCAGATATCATCAAAGTTTGTGGTGTTAAAAATGTTCTTCCCTCATCAACGAACCCAACACGTCCTTTCACTTCAAATACTATTGATGAGCACCTAGATATGCTGGTAAGATAATCGATTGGTACATTATTCTTAATAGATAGCTGTTCACACATTTATCTGAATTACATACAGATGGTCTGCCATCACCTTGATAAGGACATCCCAGAGGATGTAGCTTTTGCTGAATCTCGGATTCGGGCCGAAACAATAGCTGCAGAAGACATTTTGCATGATATGGGAGCAATTAGCATTATATCTTCTGATTCACAGGCTATGGGTCGGATTGGAGAGGTTTCTTATCTAATTCAGAATTTCCATTTTATTTTTGACCTTTATTTTTGGTAAAGATTGTTATCCCTCTTATTTTACATCTGCTGTGAAGGTAATGTTTGCTGAATACATTGTTGTTTTTACTGATTTGATATTGGCGCTTGCCTGCTTCCACATCATTAGGTGGGTGACCTGATAGTGCTACTTGCCTACTTGTTTATGAGCATCATATCTAAGGTTGTGATTTACGTATGATATATATATGTATATATATTTATATATGTATATAAGACTGCCTTTGGAACTTAGAGAAGTAGAAAACATGAAAATAATTTGGTAGTCTCAATCTCGTCCTTTAATTCTATACGAAAGGGGTTATATTCTGGTGAGAAACTTTTGATATGTGCCTAGAGCGAAGGAAAGTGCTTCTTATACTTTTCGTTGTAGCTACTTATTGAAATATAGACTGGTTTTGCCTCATTTCTGCGTACAAATATACTTCCCTGTTAATTAGCATTGATTTATATTCTTCCTGGATTTACCTTTATGTGTACTTGGCTTGGTGGTCTTTTTCGCTAATTGAATTGAACCCATTTCTTGTTAAAATGAAAGTTGCAGTATGCATTCATTGTCCATTCCTTTGGTCAAAAGAATGCTGCGAAAAGTTCTGAATCACTAAGTTCACTTCATAATTTAGTCCTTGAAATTGGATTTCATTCTTGGAACTTTAGTATAAAATTTTTAAACTTTGACTTTGAAGTTGAATTTGTATGTTTTAGAACATAATTGAATATGTTTCGTCAAGAGTGTAGAGAAGGTAGCATCTCGTGTATGTAGCCTTCGTACTAGTTAGTTTAACTTTTTTGTTTAGGAGAGAAAAGTAGATTAGAAAGGATATATATATATATATATATATATATATATATATATATATATAGGATTAAAAATATGTGTTCTTACTGTATTCATTGCTTAAAAAACAAAACAACTATATTAACAGAATTGATTCTTATATATTAATGCTGAACTGATGGGTGCTAGCTATCTCATGTTGCATAATTTTTTGTCAAACATCACTCAGAGTTCCATGTAGCATTTTCCTTGTGTCATTTTTAAAAAAAAACTTGATGCTTAGTTAAAGACTTCAAGTAAATACTTACCTTCCCAGGTGATTACCCGAACGTGGCAAACTGCTCACAAAATGAAATTAGTAAGAGGATCAATTGAAGATGGTGGATCGGACAATGACAATTTTCGGATTAAACGATATATTGCGAAATACACTATAAATCCTGCAATAGCAAATGGATTTTCTCAACATGTTGGATCAGTCGAGGTATGCTGCTTTTCACATGGTTTCTATTCATTCTACAAATTGAGCTCCAAAAGAAAGATAATATATTTTCCTTGATAACTTTGATAAAGTATTATGTTATGGGATCATGATGATGGGAAATATTATGTCTAGAATGTTTTCAGTCTCATTTGAGGTTGATGAATCCCGTGTCAATAAGTCGTCACTCATATAATCTATAATTTCCGCTGTTTCTAGCACAATGTCTGTGTAAAACCATTCCACATATGCTCTCTATATCTCTGTGCTTGTTTCTGTAGAATAACTTCTCTCCCTCTCTTGCTCTCAGTTAAGATATTAATTACTGGAGTATAGATTCTATCCGAACCTGTCTCTCTCTCTCATTCTTATTATAATCACTCTCTTTTAAAACAACCTATATCTAATTTGGAGTATGCATGTGCTGCAGGTGGGGAAATTGGCTGACCTCGTTATTTGGAAGCCATCTTTTTTTGGGGCCAAACCAGAAATGGTGATTAAAGGTGGTGAAATTGCATGGGCGAACATGGGTGACCCAAATGCAAGCATTCCCACTCCTCAGCCGGTAAATGATGATACTCATTTATCTCTAAGGGCATGTTTTTCGTCTGTGTCACATGACTTGTACCCAATAAGGTGTCTGGTTCTTTTCTTTCCTCAATAGTATCATGCAGAGTAAGCATGAATATATCAAGCAACATAAACATGATACCTTTTATGAATCTACTTGCATGGTTTGTTGGCGTTTTTCATTTTTGGGGAGTGTGGTTGTTTGTTCGGTTGAAATTTATTGATTTTGGTCGTACGCTGTTAGAATTGCAGTCAGAAGCCATGCAATCACTTTATAGTTCTGGTAACCCTAGTCTCAGGTCTTTGCTGTAGTGAATTCAAACTATATCTTCTCAATGCCTCTCCTCGATTTGCAGGGTCATAATCTTGCCATTCTTTCCTCTTTTTTTTTGGTAGTATGTAGAAATATGATGCTAATGAATTGATGTTAGATTTCTGGAGGGTTGAAAAAATTGTTTTCTAAATTAAATTATATGAGAGGCTATTCCATTAGAATACTTGGGCATGGTGCTGGACTGTTGTTCACTTTTTGTTGAACCACAATATTGCAGGTGATCATGAGGCCCATGTTTGGAGCTTTTGGCAAGGCTGCAAGCGCCAACTCCATCGCATTCGTCAGCAAGGTTTGGATCTCTTTCTCATTGATACAATATGTATGATTCATAATCATAATTCTCAATTTCTTTCATTATATTTGACCCTCACAAGCAGGCAGCTATTGATTGTGGAATAAAAAGGCTGTATGGACTCGGCAAGAGGGTGGAAGCTGTGGGCCACGTAAGGTGTCTCACAAAACTTGACATGAAGCTGAATGATGCACTTCCAAACATCAAGGTGGATCCTGAGACGTACACTGTGACAGCGGATGATGTGGTTCTTACCTGCTCTGCAGCTACTACGGTTCCCCTCTCTCAAAATTACTTCCTCTTTTAGAAAGCATGGATAATAATTTTGAAATGCAATTGTATTGAATTATGTAATAAGAATTTTAAACTTAAAAATAAATAAAATCATTCCATGTTTCAAGCATGATACTCTAATAGTTTCTTGTACTGTAAAACAAGTGGTTCCTCAACATGGAATCTGAGCTTTTGGTGCCACAAGCATTCAGTTTTAAGTCTTCTGGTACCCCCATTATGTTAGTGTACTAGCTCTCTGTCGGTGATGCACCTTAATTTGTGTCTACTGACACAATAAGCAATGTGTTGCGACCAAATAAACCACGCATGCAATGAAATCAAAATAACAACACTATGATCTACGTGGGTTGGCCTTTGATTTACATCCAAAGGTGAAGAAGAGTACTCCATTGTCCAAAAGAGGGTTACAAATATATGAAGGGAAACTCTTCAAATCACATTAAAAGAATGTAACATTTAACATGAGATTATCCAAAATAATAATAAAAAATTTTTATGCCAGAGGGAGTAACAAAATAAAGACAAATGTTATTATTATTATTATTTCGTAGATTAGCCCCCAACTGAAAAGGTAAGGAAACAAAATAAAGACAATAAAAAATGAATAGACTCCCGTCCCATTAAAAACAAATATTTACTCCGTATAAAAAAAATCTCGTACTCTGTCGAATTGGTAGAATTTTTTCTCTCTCTAGTAGAAGCAGGCAACGTCGCACCCCTCTCTCTGTCAATCATATGTCGTCTTCATCGTTGGTAAGCCCTTTGAGTGTCACTTTCACGCTTGTGTGAAGAGTTAGCATCACCGGAAAAGGAGTAGAGTTTCTGTTACAACTGTTTCTCTTTGGTTTCCATTTAATTTTTTGTGGTTTTGGCTCTCGGCCTTCTTTATTCTCTGCCATTTATCGAGCTCATAGCAAAATAATTGAATTTTTAAAATTATTGTACCATATTTGTTCCATTTTATATCGTTCGTCTTTGAATTGGGCTTAGTTTGAAATTCTGTTGTATTGTTTTAGGGTTCTATATAAGAAACAAAATTTCAAAAAGTGTTGCGACTGAATCTAGGATTAGGGTTCTCCTATATAGATAAGAAACTTTAGGGGTTAATTAATTTCTGTGTGAGATTCAGGGTGATATCAATGACCAAATAATGAGTTCATTATCAATGACCGATAATGAGTTCAGTGAGCGTGAGTTGGATCTTGATGTGTCAAGAAGGGAATTTGCGTATTCAGAGGTAGAGTATGATCGGATGAGGAATGGTGATCATGAACCTGATCTTTATCAGGATAGTAGGGATAGGGGTAGGGTTAGACAGAAGGATATGAAAGAGAGGGAGTTGATGAATTTTCAGCTGGGACAAGGGAGTGATTCAGGGAGCGATGGCAGCAGTGGTGGTGTTGCCCCATCGCGGTGTGAATTTTCAGTTGGATCAAGGGACCGTGAGCCGGGAGAGTTGTCGAGTGAAAGTGGGTCAGATGAAGGTATTGATTTGGAATCTCAGGGTAAAGATAAAGAGACCTTGAAGTTGGAGAACAGGACTCAATTATTGGGAAGTAAGAAGAGAAAGTTTTCACCAATTATGTGGGACAGAGATGAAGTGAGTAATTTATATAAGAGTAGGGTTTCCTCAGCAACCAATGCTTTCCCTCCCCCACCTCCACTGCCCAAGTCCTATCTACAATCAGCTAACTCTATTCTTACATGTGGTGTTCATGTTTCCCCAATCAAGGATAGTAAGCTTCACAGCTTAGAGCCTCTGGTGGATATTGTCCCACTCGTGTCTGCTGCAGTGGAACCCCCAGTTGGTTTATCTTCTTATCCACTTCAGGAACAGCGTAGTGAGTACAATCAGGATGTAGACCAGCTGAAAGATGAGGTTTATGCGCCGATGCGGAACATAAGATCTTCTCGATGGGCAAATGATGCCAATTTCCCTGCCGATGAAGGTGAGTTTTCTGATGCCCCTGCTGAAAGAAGAAACCAGAAATGGAGGAAGAAAATATCCCTTGCTACGCCAGTCGAGATGAGGGCACACAAGAAGTTGATTAGTCCCGAGTTTGGGGAGGTCAAGAGAGAAGGCTCTGAAGGAACCAGGGCCAGATCTTCTGAATCTGATGAAGGTGGCACCTGTAGTAGGTCTTCCAGTAGAAATGGTCATTCTGACAATGATTTGGACATGAAAGATAATATGGAGATAAATAAGGAACTAAGTAATGGTGGTACTAGCCTAAGCCATGCAGATACAGAATCTGAGGATGAATGTGATTCTCATGATTCGCCTGAACCTGCTGCCCCCCCTCAAAGAAGTGTTGACATGCTCCAGGGTTGTAGAAGTGTTGACGACTTTGAGAGACTGAACAAGATAGACGAAGGCACTTACGGGGTAGTTTTCAGAGCCAAAGATAAAAAAACTGGAGAAATTGTTGCATTGAAGAAAGTCAAGATGGAAAAAGAGAGAGAAGGGTTTCCTTTGACTTCTCTAAGGGAAATAAACATTCTTCTTTCCTTTGACCACCCTTCAATTGTAGATGTGAAAGAAGTAGTTGTAGGAAGCACCCTTGACAAAATTTTTATGGTAATGGAATACATGGAGCATGATCTTAAGGCATTGATGGAGACAAAGAAACAGCCATTTAGTCAGAGTGAAGTCAAGTGCCTTATGCTCCAGCTACTTGAGGGAGTAAAGTATCTTCACAATAATTGGGTTCTTCACCGAGATTTGAAGACTTCAAATTTGCTTTTAAATAATCGTGGTGAGTTGAAGATATGTGATTTTGGGTTGGCTCGTCAATATGGTAGTCCATTGAAACCATACACTCGATTGGTTGTTACTCTTTGGTACAGGTGATCTATGTATTATTTGAAGATTGCATTATTCATTATTCATTATTAATTTATATGGTGTTTTACCCAAGTGATTAACATTTATGTGCTTTGCTTATAGTTCAGATTTATTACTACATGGCTTGTTTTTTTGTTATGACTAATTTCCATTCTCAGCTAAAATACCGAAGTAACCTATCATTTAGGTAGGTTTCTCCTTCAATCTGGAGAGACCCCTACCTGTATGACCTATACTATTATACCATTGTCCGTTGGTGCAGGGGGATAAGGTCCCGAGTTGTTTGACTTAGTTACATATATAGCTATTGTTGTTGCTATCATTTATTTTAATTTTTGTTGGTTTAAATCATGGTAGACATGTTTCTTTCTTGAATTTTAGCTGTGTTGATCAATTTGGAATCCAAGTTTGAAATCTACTAATGCTAACACTTGGTTGTTTCAAAGTTATGAAATTAAATCACAATGGCAAATTGGCAATGACTGCTGTTTCTTGTGGTCAATGTGTTGCTCTTATTTTCTGTACATATATGTTCTTGGCACTAAATTAACAAGGACTCAGTTACACTGTATACTTCATTGAATTTAAATTAACTCAAATGATTCTTCCAGTGTATCTTCTCTTCTATTCACATTTGCTTTCTTGTGGTCCTTTTGGGGGTTTTAATATAACTAAATATTTCAGGGCACCTGAACTTCTTTTGGGAGCAAAACAATATTCAACTGCAATTGACATGTGGTCCTTGGGTTGTATCATGGCTGAGCTGCTATCAAACCAACCACTGTTCAATGGAAAAACAGAGGTTGATCAAATTGACAAGGTAAACTAAGTTAGGCAACTTCAGCCACCCCTTGGTAACTACAGCTTACAAGTTCCTAGTAGCTTTGATATAACATGCACTATTTCTGTCCTAACTAGTCTGTATAACCGCAGATATTCAGAATGCTTGGCACACCAAATGAGACTATATGGCCTGGTTTTTCTAAACTCCCTGGAGTCAAGGCGAACTTTGTCAAGCATCCGTAAGTATTCATTTTTGTCTAAATACAATATTTACTAAAATGAATTTGAGATTCACTTTTTCTTTTTCTTTTTTGCCACTGTTTTCCCAGGCTTCCAGCTTTGGGTGATTCTGGTCTGGCTTCTGGCCTCTGGCCTCATTGGTGACAGTTTAAGTTAGAAGACATATCATCTTTCTATTAACCAAAGCCATGTGCTTGTTTCAGGTATAATCTATTGCGTAAGAAATTTCCGGCTACATCTTTCGTAGGATCACCATTTCTCTCTGATGCTGGATTTGACTTGTTGAACAAGCTGCTAACATATGTCCCAGATAAGGTATAATAGTAGATATCTGTTCACTTTCCAATTTAGAATGTTACCAAAGCAATAAATTATTATCCTTTTAGTAAAGCTACTTATATATGCTTCTGGTAAATTTGCAGAGGATAACTGCTGCTGATGCTATTAAACATCAGTGGTTCCATGAAGCTCCTCTTCCCAAGTCCAAAGACTTTATGCCTACTTTTCCTGCTCAACATGCTCAAGACAGGTATTCTAGGACTGATGAATAAAGATCCAGGAACTGATTAAGCATATTTTATTTGAAGCTTAGAATTAAATTGGCCTTGATTTTATTTTCAGACAAATGAGAAGAATAATGAAGAGTCCAGATCCTTTAGAAGAGCAGCGTCGGAAGGAGTTGCTGCGAGGGGGATTAGGCACAGGTGGTTTGTTTGACTAAGAAAACTTAATAGGTGCTCAGAAGCTTGATCTCTATTATGCAATGTACACAGATTGAAGTGTTGAGTCGAGTGCAGCGCACTGAAGGTGTTGTGAATGTTTGTGAGAGATCATTTGTGCTGTTTTTTAGCAGGCACCCTTGATGATCTGGGTTGTAAGAGGATTTTTTTTTTTCTTTCTCGCTTTTCTTGCCGATTGGATATGTAGCACAGGTTGCTTTGGTCCTTAGCTTTGCCCATTGATGTAGAATTGCATCTGTTCCACTGCTTGAATAACAAGGTGTGGCATAATGGCCTTCTATCTAAAGGACCAGTTCTGTTGGAACTCTTGTATGTAATGTATTTCTGTTGGCACATTGTAAAGAGTACTCATCTAATTGGTTTTGAATACCAGAAAACATTTTCTACCTACTGTCAGTTCTATCATTGTTTTTAATCTTTGTTGCATTTGAACTTTTCAAGAGGCCGTTAGCATATCAAGAGGCCATTAGCATAAAGTGGAAGGGGTGTTCTTAGCTTTTTAGTGATCTAGTATTTGAATTTTAAGGTAATTTGTACAATTTTTGCGTAATGCAAATGTTGTATTAGCAGTAGTCTTGGAAATCTAGCTGATGTTTTTCTTGACAACATACATGTGCAATATTTTGGATTCGTGAAGGAGCAAATGAATTCCACACGACAGAATTCAATATGTTCATAATGTACTTTACTCATCTTTGGACATGATTACAGATTTACAATGAAACTCCCTCCCTCCCTCCCTCCCTCCCTAAAGTTATCCAAATAAGACCTTAAAACCACTGATTCAATAATATCTTCTTCTTGAATCATCTTAACTCACCCAAAATGTCATGACCTGATTAATACAAAATTTTCCTATATCTTTTCATGTGAGACTGAGGTGTTACACTTAACCTATCTGTCAATATGTTAACAAGTAGTTTACTGTCTTTGGACATGATTACAGATTTACAATGAAACTCTTTCCCTCCCTCTCACTCCCATACGGTCTCGAACTCTCAAACATGCATTACATGGACCTGAACATTGGGATTCTAGTTTAAAGTTCCGTTAAGCCATGGGCAATGCCCCATTTGTATTGAACTGGGATCTCTCTAAGCTGGTTCAGCTATGGGCAATGCCCCATTTGTATTGAGCAGGGATCTCTCTAAGCTGGAGGCCTTCCAAGCTATAAAATTAATTAAATTGACGTCTGAGGCATCCCCCTCTGTTCAGTGAGCATTTCTAGAGCTACACATGGGCACTTACTTTTGGGAACACACTTGGTTACTTTGAAGTGAAAACTATAGTTTTCCCAAGCACAAAGAGAATCAGTGAGAGCTGAATAAAGAAGATGGTGTTAATCAGACCTCGATCAACTGTCCACCCAAATATGGTGATTCCTCCAGGATTGTTCTGCAAATATAATACTGCAAAGCAAGTGAGAAGACGTAGAGATATGCATATCATGTAGCACAAACAAGTAATGAAAGACGCAACGTTGGTGCACTTATAAACTGTAAATAAGTGATGTAAATACAAAAAAATAAAATAATTTGGGAGGGCTTTGAGTCAAGTTTGATACAATGGAAACATTGGCTTAAGAGTTGAGTTATAACATTAGTCACACAAAACAAATAATTTGACTTAAGCATTCACTGAAAAGCTAATGTGCCTTTCTTTTACTAAAACTTAGTTCAGTTTAAAATAGACAAAGCTTCTTCCGAAGGGGGTCTAATTTAGTTTTTACATGGTACAATAAATTACAATATGGATGGATATATAGGACTATGAACTGTGTTATGAGCATATATAGATAGACAACAAAGACAAGCTATATACCAATAAATGAATAGAGTATATATCTCAATTGGATGAGAATTAAGTTGTTAGAATATTCAGGTGGCTGCATTACCAAAAATAATTCAGCTCAATTTTATACCATAACCAGTTTATAAAATACATTTGATGTGATTATATATAGGATCATGCAGATCGATGAAGAACTATAGATGTAACCTATTCTGTGTATATACAGATTCTTTGATGATAAACTTTCTCACAAGTTTTATCTGTTTTTGTGCTTTTTGCTCTACCTGTTTATTTTGTTACAACTTACTTACGATACATGAGGATTTGGGTGTTTCTTGTTCCATCGGTTTATTTTGTTCCAATTTACTAAATAGCATATACCATCGAGCAAAACAGACTGCAAAACAACTCGATTCAACAAAAAATGTAACCCTATGCTTCTTTATTTTCAAAACCTTGTGACATATTGTTCAAGGGAATCAATAGCGAGGAATTTGAGCTTACTATTTGATTTGAATAGGTAAATCTACAAGAAATAGCGGACAAATCATATAGCGAATTTCTCGTGAAGCAACACGTCTAAGCTTGGAAGGTTAATAGTATTTTCTTTGTGGGGTAATAGTTTTCCCTTTACTCATGCCTTGTCCAATTCTTGTTCTCAGATGCACTCAATCATTGAAGGTTTTCAAACTTAAATTAGCCATTAAGGTATTACTAAAGTCATATATAGACTATATTAATTACGATAATCTTATCTCAGATCCTTCTAAGTGAATATGTAATACTGCAATATTGAAAAAAAAATCAATATGAAACAATAAAACGTATTTGCTTACCGAAGGCTTGTCTCCTGTGGTATGAGAAAATATGAGATGCTAGTGGTGTATTCATAGGCACTGGAATATAATCCAGGGACTCCAAATCACTTTCCGAGTAATTAAAAACCAGAGAGGGCAATGGATTGGCAGCCCCCACATTTCCCACATTATTTGAAACTCTTAATTGAGATGAATCAGTAGAAGTGCATGCTGCTAATGCATGCCATCTACTTGCTATTGATGCAATGCCTTGAGCTCTATGGGAAATCTTTGCAGCAGCATTTAAGCATAGAGTTATCCCCACAACCTGCACAATGGAGGAGACCTGCAAAACAAGAAAAATGAATGGAAAAAAAAAACAAAAACAAAAAGCAAACATAGTAAAGCTTCAATAACTAAAGCAACACAATTCTAAGAAAATATAAATTGGGATCAATTTAAATGCAAAGAACTTTTCCACTCGGTATTCATAAATTTCTGCAGAAGCAATTGAATGTACAAACAAATGAATGCACGAACTTGAACACATCGGTGCAGCCAAGCAAGAAGATGCCAGCCTAACTCCCGATTGGCACGGACCATTTAATGTTGTTGGATCGGAAAGTTTCCAAAGCACAAATAACCTCTGGATTTGAATGGTACCTAATATAGCCGGGATTTATTACAAAGGCTAGAATCGACACAGGGTGAGGTATCACATTCTTAGAGAAACGTAGATGCTATAAGAACTTTAAGATCACATTGAACAAAATAGATGACAAGTTCATAGGTCAGGTAATTGCGATATATTAGGACTTTATCCTAGTGGTTTGCGTCTCTTGAGGAGCATTAGGTGGAAGAATCTAAATTGTACAATATAAAAATAATCACAAGCAAAATGACTGAAGAGCTGAGACCCATGCATTAGAACATATACATTCTACTTGGGCAAAGAAAATAACCACGTCACTTACTGCAAAATCACCACCGTTAATGAAAGTAATTATTCCACTATAACCAGTAGTCTGGAATAGGGTCACAAACTGGCTTGTCGTGACAACCAAGAATGCCAGAAGAAGAAAAATGCGAAACCTATGGCTTATTTTTGAGAGATGATGCCTTAAGCGTGTGTGCTCCTCTATAAATAACAGAACCTCAGAGTCTCCTCCCAAGAGCTTCCCATAGTCATCAAAGTGGATAATTTGCAGATAGCAGACCAAGTGGAACATAATGCAGGCTGATAAAAAGATTGTGGTCACATAAGTCCATGCCACAATGAAAGCTAGTAGAATAGCAAAAGACTGCAACCATGACTCATGACGCACATGTAATACGCGGATGATTTCACGTGCAATCTTCAGAATGAAACATGGAAGTATCCAATATATTAGTAAGCGTATGGAATCCTGCAAAAATAAAATTTTCATACAACTATTTTAATTTGTGTATTGGTTTGGATTTCACTGCGTAACAGATCAATGGAACCTTAGCCTACAAATTAGGTTGCAAAATAATCGCATAGTACTATACATTTAGGAAGCACAGAAAAAAGATACTCAATGATGATAAACAATGACAAGAAGAATACATGATAAAAGAAATTTGTTAAGGATTGGGAAAAAAAATAAAACAATATACTCGTTAATCAGGGGATTGTCAAACCATGTGTTTGACTGCAATTAGCTAAACTTGGCATGCAAGCGGACGAGTAAGAGTTAATTAAACCCCTCCTAAGATTCATGGTCACACCCTTATTTAATAACTCAAATAGATATAGCTATCAAAAAGTGAAGAATTTGAATCATACAAACAGAGAAATCAATACATGGGTTGATATGCAGTTTTGATTAGTCTCGAGCATGACATTCTATCCGGAAACAATGCTAGGCATGGAAGTTAAAGAATTCCCCTGAATAGCAACATGGTTGCACTAACAGCGGAGTTTCCTGATATTATAATTATATATTAGCACAGTGAAACTCAAACACATTCTATCCACTAATTACTGTAATCGGTGGTGGATGTTGCAATTATTTCTTTAAGAATTATCATTGGTAATCCTAAATCAAACCAATTCAACCTCAACATGAATGTAATTGGATCAAAAGAAAAACTGTAAATGCTAACCGAAATACTTTGTATGTAATATTTAGAAAAGCGTTCCATTTGGCCACTGAAGCGATCAACAAAGAGGAATTTACGAAGACCATACTTGCGCAAATTGAATGAAACGCAAAACAGTGAAACTGCTGCTAAACAGGCCTGGGAAGCAATGATATCTAGCTCAAAGCTTTTGATTTGAAACTTATCGCAACCAGGACAATTTGAGAGCTCTAAAACAACAACCGGAAGCGCAACACCAATCAGCAAGAAGGCAACCCACGCAGAGCCAAGGCTCGATACAGAGCACTGGTTAAAACCCAACAGGGTTAGAAAAGAGTCTAACTTCTGAAGGGTTTTATCGAGATTCGTGACACCATCATCATCACTTTCAACCTTTTGTGGCTGGGTTTGCTGTGTCGTGAGCAGAGGTGATTGATCTGGAGGTAAAATGGGGTCTTCTTCTTGTTGTTGTTCTGGTTGTATAACAATATGATCAGACATTGACGTTAGAGCTCAATTAATATCAATGGGGGATTTTTTTGAAGAAGAGAAATGATGGTCAACCGAAGATCATAGAGGTAATTAATTAATATATTACAAGTGTATCACAGTTGTCAATGTTTAGATAAATGAGGTGAGCTGAATGTGTTGTGGGATCCTCCGATTTACAAAAGATCGGATGGTTCTGGTTGCAATTTAGGTGGCGTATTACTGTATTATATTGTGAAGTAGAAGATCTCTCTCATCTTTTAATGGTGGCACTTGTGAGCAAGTAGTAGCCGATTTCTCCTTTCTGGTGATTTGGATCCCTCGATTACACATACCTTCCTTTCAGTTCTATCTGAAAAATAATATAATTAAAATTCATAATGATCAATTAATTTATTATACTAAATAGCATAATTATTTTTAAAATAAAAATAATTTGCACCATTTGATAAACATATATATATTTTAATGGATGAAATTTATTTTATACGGTAAAAATATTTTTTATGATTTTAATTTTTGTAGGATTAATTTTAATTATTTTTAACAAGATTATTAAAATCAAATAATTACGGTATAAAATAGAATTAGAGAAAATGTGTAATGAAGGAGAACAAAATCTTACATAAATTTCATGAGGAATCCTGTTTAATTTGATAAGTTGTTTAATTAATTAATATAATGCGTGACCTGCGTATGGATAATATATTGATATTGATCTAACTTATGCTAACCACCGTCGAGACTGTATAACTGGAGAGCTATATACTATCTTTTTAGCAGCAGACAAGACTGCAGGCTGCAGCATCGCTCGCAAGGTAGGACTAGGAATTAGGATCAATGAAATAAATATTCATCAGATGAATACAAATTTAAATAACCTTTTGTAATACTCACGTAGGCAGCATCTTCCTCCTACCCCAAACAGAATCTCTCATCTCATCTATAAAAGAAAAAGTCTTGGGGGACCGTGGGTGCGACCGGTCTAATTTATTTATTTATTTAAAAAAATATCTTCTAAATAATTTATAAAATTTATTGGAACTAAAATTTTTATATAAAAAAATATTTATATGTCATTTGGATACATGTAAAAAATAAAACATTTTTTTTATAAAAACTCTAATTCTAATAAATCTTATAAATTATTTAAACCGGTGACCATATCCGGTCGCCCCAGAATCACTATCTATAAAATTGTAAAATAATTACAGTCAGTCGTGTTAATGTAGTATTATTATTTTTTATTTTAAAAAAAAACGTCAGTTTGATTTTACAACATTTATTTATGCTGACATATAGATCCATTCCTTGAAAAAATATAAAAATAAAATGGGGGAGAAATCACAAACTACTATCAATACGATTACTAATTCTACACTATCATCTTCATCATCTCCATTATCAATTGATCAAACAAGTGGTTTTCATTATGAAACTAAAATTTACCATAGCCTCAGACCTCACGCTCCCCTCCCTTCCGATCAAACTCCCCTTTCCGTTACCGACTATGTCTTCGCTATTTTTCATCAAATTCCTACCGCCGCCGCAGCCGCCGCATCACTTTTCGATGCGGCCACTCACCACCGCATTCCGTTACCGGAAGTGGAGTCCTATGCAAGAATCCTAGCAGCTTCTCTCCAACACCGAATCGGACTCTCCAAAGGAGAATCCGCCTTCATTCTCTCCCCAAACTCCATCCACATCCCCATCCTCTACCTCTCTCTCTTCTCCCTCGGCGTCATTATCTCACCTTCCAATCCCGCCAGTTCCATACCCGAGATTTCCCGCCAAATCCATCTCAGCAAGCCAGTCATCGCCTTCGCCACCTCAGACACCGCTCACAAACTCCCCTCGCTTAGACACCGCCCGATTCTTCTGGACTCGCACGAATTCGACTCACTCATGACGGCTAAAACTAATAATCTACGCTGCGTTGGCGTTGGTCAGTCCGACACGGCTGCAATCCTGTACTCGTCCGGAACGACGGGGAAAGTCAAAGGAGTGGCGTTGACTCATCGCAACTTGATATCCGCGCTGGCCGGAGCGAATGCGGTGCGTCCGGTCAGATCGTCGGCTGCGGTGGCGATGTGTACGGTCCCGTACTTCCACGTGTACGGATTCGTCTACTGCGTGAGGGCTGTGGCGTTGGGAGAGAGCCTGGTATCGATGAAGAGATTTAATTTGAGGTTGATGATGAGAGCAATTGAAGAGTTTGGGGTTTCTCATGTAGCTTTGGCTCCGCCGGTGGTCGTTGCTATGGTGAATATTGCATTGGACGCTGGCTATAATTTGAGCTCTCTTGAATTTGCGTTCAGTGGCGGAGCTCCGCTAACAAATGCGTTAATTGGGAGGTTCAACAAACGATTTCCAAATACTGCCCTGGTTCAGGTAAGTTGGTGCGGGTTCGGTACAAAATTATGTTGAGAAAACATGCGACTCGCAACTGTTATGAAAAAGAATCTCAATATATATATATATATATATATGTCTAAATTGGAATGCACATTTGATTTTTATTAATAAAATTGTAATTATTATTTTTTGTGTTCCACCTAAAAGGTTTTATTTACCAAAGCAGACTTAAAATTTATATTTTTGTCCCATGTTTACCGTTAAATATAATTATTATCTAGTTATTAATGATAGCCTAGTAATGAAATTGGATGTTAGATTGAAGGATATAATATCATTTTATACTACCATCAATAAATTATTTACAAAGTAGTATACTAATTACTGATACATAAATCTCATCAATTTGCAAGTTTTTTCAAAGAGTAAAACTAAATAAGACTATTTTTATAGATAGGAGGAGTATTATCACTCTTGTAATCAATATTTCTACCATGTATTAAAGTATGCAGGTGATGTGCAATTCATGAGTTTAGTTTAGTCCAAAACATTGTTAGTGGGACTAGGAGTTTTGGGGTCGGTTTGATGGTTTTGATACTACCTACCCATGTTTCTAATGTCAATTAAACTTAAAACTTGTGTTAGGCATATGGGCTGATAGAAACAACAGGTGGTTTTGCTCGAACAACAGGTCCATATGAAAGTAAAAAATTAGGTGCAACTGGACGTCTTGCATGGAATTGTCAGGCGAAGATAATTGATCCTGACACTGGGATTGGTTTGCCTCCTTTCAAGCACGGGGAACTTTGGGTTCGAGGACCATTCATTATGAAAGGTAATTCAAACATGATGAGTTCTTCTTGTAAAAAGCAAAAATTCTCTCTAAGATTTGGTTCTGGAATGAAAGACTTAATTATTCATTTTTGAACTTAGTACAGGCTACGTTAACGATGAAGAAGCAACCACTACAATGTTGAATTCGGATGGATGGTTAAGGACGGGTGATCTTTGTTATTTTGACAATGAAGGCTTCCTATTTTATGTGGACAGAATAAAGGAACTAATCAAATGCAATGGCTACCAGGTTGAGCATCTCTTTACCCTTTTTACTAATTTTGCCGTGGAAAAGTTTTGAATCTCACTACTCCCCCAACTCATAATGAGGAGGTTCTTATCAGTACCAAAAAAGAATACTAAAGGAATTGTTTTTATCGATTTTATATTCCCTGTCATAATGAGGAGGTTCTCCATTTTTTTTCTTATTGAATGTCTATACGGTTGTGCACTACATTAGGTTCCCCCTCCTCCAATCCCATCCAGATGTTGTCGATGCAGCTGTGATTCCGTAAGTATTTAATGCCCTGTTTATTGGGTGATATATGCGGATTTTTTTGTTGCAATTTCCTGGCATGGTACATTAATGTTACTACAACCATTATATATTGGCAGGTATCCTGACGATAAAGCAGGTCAAGTACCCATAGCCTTTGTGGTGAGAAGGCTAGGAAGCACCATTGATGAATCCCTTATTAAGGACTTTGTTGCTAAAGAGGTAGTTTCTTTTCTTGATACTAGAAAACCTGGTACACTCTCAGTATATAGATAGGACTTGCGAGTATATATATACTAATGAATTTCAGTAGATCAATATATATATATATATATATATATATATATATATATTTATCTGATCGTTTGAAAATATATATATTAATTTGCAGATTGCTCCATATAAGAAAATAAGACGAGTATCTTTCATTGATTTCATACCAAAGAATGCTCCTGGTAAAGTGTTGAGGAAGGAGTTGATCAAGATTGCTTTATCAAGTGCTTCATCAAAATAATTCTTGTTTATTTTCAATATCTGATATGTTAATCATGTAACTGGTTCATTGGGAAATAAATAAATCCCGTCCAAATTATTCTCCCCCATTCTAATATTAGAGATACATTTTTCTTTGGAACAATTACATATTCTATTACATTTTTAAAAATAATTACAACAATAGTTCACTCATAAAATATTAACACAATTAATACACTTTTATATTTATTTATAATATTTGTGCAATTAAGATTCCTTAATTTAGGGAATTAGTATGCAATTAGGATTCCTTAATTTAGGGGATTAATATTGATTTACTTATTAAATTAAGTAATTAATAAGTAAATTATATAGCACACTATCTCTTTCCTTGATAAAAATCACGCTTTCTCCTTTGTCAGTCTTCTCTTCCTCCACCATTAACGCCATCCTCCACCATTAACCTAGACAGTCCTAACTTGTTAACGCCATCCTCCACCTACGATTTTTTCATAGTACAGTTGTTGCGATTTTTTTATAGTACAGTTGGTAGCCAAACATTCATATCATGGTAACCAATTCAGTGTTATTAGATTTCTAATTTATTTTTAAAAAATCTATTATAGATTTTTTTATTTAATAGTGCAGTTGGTAGCTAACACTTTATACAAATGTAATCAATTCAGTTTTATTGGGTTACCAATTAATTAAAAAAAATCTATTATAGATTTTTTTTTTATAATGCAGTTGATAGCCAAACCTTAATACAAATGTAACCAACAAAAACTAAAATTGTTACCTTTGAAAGTTTTGGTTATCAACTGCACTGAAATTTCTCTTGGTTACCCACAAAAACTAAAAGGGTTACTTTTGTATAAATATTTGGATACCAACTGCACTAAAATTTATTTTTTTTCTCCTTTTAATTTCTGGACTAAATCAACCTTCGTCATAATGACAGCTGTGGCCGTAATGGATGACGAGATCGGCGTCCATGGCGGCTACACCTTCAAGATCTACAGATCTACATCTTCAAGGTGTTGAAGTGGCAGCGAAGGGGAGGAGGAAGATGACGTTGCCAAACTTTGAATGTTTGAATTTTAATTATTATTTTTGAATTTGAATTTATTTTTGTTGTTAGATCCAAGATATTTGAATTTGAATTATTAATTATGGTAGTTATTTCTCCTTGATTTTAGGTTTCCTTATTATTATGAATTGAATCCTATACTAATTCCCTAAATTAAGGAATCCTAATTGCACTAATATTGTAAATAAATATAGAAAATATATTAATTGTGTAAATATTTTATAAATGCACTTATATTGTAATTACTTTCTAAATGACATGATATCCATAATGTGTTGTTATTGTTTTACTATCAATTCTAAGCATCATGTGGCTTCAAGTTGAAAGTTTGTCAAACTGACCTGATGAGTTATGAGAAGGTAAAAGAAAGAAGTAATAATATAGAAATATAAACTTATTCTTAAAAGTAGTTTTTCAAATGAAAACTATAATTTATTATCGTGATTAGAGTGTGACATGAGGAAGAAAACTCAAGTTCAAGATTATTAGCTTGGAGTTATGAGACTCGTACTATATCAAATCATCGAAGCTAGCAATGAAACCTACAAGACTCATTTCTTTCGGCAATAACGGATACTATTTTAAGTCCAAAAAAGAAATTTTTACAGGTTTTTGAACTTTTTTTTTGGGGGGGTTTTCTCTCGTAATTTTGCAATTCTTTTCATAATTAAGATTTCTAACTTATTATTGTTTAGTATTTAAAGGATATTTTCGTATGCTTTTGTGGTTAAATTTCATTATTCAAAATTTATAAAATTAATGTAGTTGTTTAGTCAATTTATATTCAACTCGTGTTATTTCCTCTTTAGTCTTTAGCTGTGTCAGAGTGTCTTCTAGCTAGGTGAAGATTAGCCGTTAGAAAAAAGTTTGTTTCTTCACACAGTCACACTTGCTGAGCTTTACAACATTCTACTCTTACAAGACTACATGCGGGCCCACAACAATTGATCAATTCTCAAATATTAGCCAACCGAAAATTGAATTACCATAAACAAAGCAAATGCCGTGCACTAAAAAATAAAAATAGCTCTAGAAACTAAAGGTGTATAGGAAATCACAAAAGCTTGGAGTTGGCCATGCCTGTCATATAGAGATACTGTTGGGAATACCTCGACCGGTTACTCCTGGAGCTGATGAGGGAAGAAGCAGTTCATATGGAGGAATGCCAGCACCACATCGGTTTTTTAGATGATTATCCTTATTTCTTCTTTTCACTATCTCTTCTATCTCCTCAAGTTTAGCAGAGAATTTCTCAAACAGTTTCACAACTTCATGATCACGAATCCAATGGCTTTGAAGATGGTGTACCTGAACCAAGTACTCTTCATCTGGGGAGTGGGTCGACAAGGTGTCCTGGACAGCCATTACTTTGGTCGCTTGAAGTTGAGTAGGTAAAGACAACAGGAAACTGTGCTGAGGGTTATATAGAAATTTCTCATATTCAGGATCATCTTCTTGAGGGATGAACCTTCTCATGAGAGTGGGACGATTAGGCACATACCCACCAAATGGATACTGCCCAAAGTTTATAGCTGCATGCTGACCAGAAGCAATCCAAATCATCGTGGTAAGTATGCCAGACAAGTCCTCTTTAGTGTCGAGTTTAGGCCACCAAGGTTCATTTCTTTTATCGAAATGACCCTTGTTCTTGATCTCAGTCCACCAAGCTTGGAGCTCAACATCAGATGTGACGGAGTTTACCTCAGAGTAGTAGTGGTCAACATAAGATTCCACCAATTCTTTTATGGCAGACCAAATGAGGAGCCCATCTGCAGCATAAGGGTAGTCTTCAATCACGAGTTTCAAACCATTGGGAACTGATGGATCTTCAACAGCCATGCCCCTGAATTTTTCCTCAAATATAAGCACTCAACATTATGTGCAATCAGAAGTTAAAGAGTAACATAAACATGAAGAGACCTTTAAAATATGTTAAGAAGGAATAATAGTAAGCATGCATGTGGATAGATCATAGATGAGTAATGGTTTTTAATGCATGAACATACGAGAGTAACTATACCTCCGAATTAGATCTGCTGGGAGGGCCTCCATATCAAATCGCCACATATTCTTATAGCCTGCAGAGCTTATTTCCATGGCATACTTACCTGGGCTAAATGAAGCCTCAATAACTCCCCCTCCGTTTATTAAACTTTGTCTTGCAAGTGCATTGATCTCCAAAGTGTAGCGCATATGAGGATGGAGCAACTTGTAAATAGGGTGCATTGAGCTTAGCTGCCTATGGGTCGCAATTATGTAAGGCTCCATGCAAGCATGGGTCCTCAACCTGAAAATTAATCACAATCATCAATGCAACAGGAATATACATCTTGCATTTTAAGGTGATATTATAAAGGTTGTAGCCAGTGCTCAAGACTTTTGTAAATAGCAGGGTTGGGGAATTTTGTAAATTATTTTTCCAAATTTGCTAATGGTCCTGGTCAAGATCAAACCAAGCTCCATAACACTATTATGAAGAAATAACATGTTTTATGTCCAAACTAATTTACCAGTGGTTCACAAGTTGATGTATTCCAGCATCATTGGAACAAACATGAGCTTTAGCTTGCTTCCAAATCCAATGAGTTGTAGCATCATTTCCGTGAGTGAACACACGTTTGTTCTGGGGTGAAGAACTGGTTGGAGGAAGTGAAAGCTCAATAATAATTGGTCTTAAATGACCGGTGCGGTTGTAGAAGAAAATTGTCCTAGAAGCATATGCTTTTCTTCCTGGCAAGGAGTTCATCTTCTTGATAAATGGCAAAAGCATGTCATGGTAGTCAAGTATAAACAGTTTCTTGTTCTCAATAGCCTGTATCATCAATTATGAAAGAGCCAGGATAAATGTGGTTAAATACTATTCACAAAAAGAGCTGAAACGGGTGCATCTTAATCTGGTTCCGGTTCACATATAAAGAACACTGCAGTACATGAACGTCAACAATTCACAACTAAAGACAACCAGGAAAGTTAACTAGTGGTTCCTCTTCTATCTTTAAAATTGATAGCCATGCATATATGTTATATCAATATGTATATAGGGAGTGAACTTTAAGATCATCATCAAGAAATATATGAATCCATCAACATTATGCAATAGGAGTAATAATTATTACCTCTTCAACATTCATTCCATGTAGTTCTTGCTCTATTAGTTCTCTTGTGATTGCGGACTCTGTGGGGCCATAATTTGTAGGATCTAGTTTGCTGAGAATTGGAAATTCCTGTAGAAAACAACCAAGTTAATGACTCCCCAATTGACTTTAACCAAAAAAATCTTAAATCACGAACCAATTAAAAACTACCTTCAACAGTTCAATATTTACTGGGTTAACTCCAGCCAAAGCCTGCCGTGCAAACTCATTGTCACGCAACCATGCAAATCTATCCCCTGGACAGAAAAATATAAGGCGACAGAATGTTTTGAGATTCAAACTTATAACTAACTTCCTATGGACGTTATTAGAAGTTTAATGTGGATTAGTGTCATAGAAGTGACAAAAGGCCTCATTTAAGGTTTCTTCATGCTATGAAAAGAAATATAAGGAACTAGCATACATACTCTTAATGATGGCTGGAATTTCATATTTCAGGAACCTTTCACCAACAGTCGAGACTTGATTCATCAACTTTCGAAGAAATTGATTTCCAACTTCTTCTTTATGTTCTTCATCGTGTAACAGAAAACCTTCACTATATAGCTTATCTATATCAGTGAAGCATGCAAAGGGTATGTCTGAGCTTGACAATGAAGCAGCTATAGATGGTATAAGGTTGTGTAACAGAGCTTTCAGCCTTCCAGCAGAGAAAGTATTTTGCTTAATCTCCTCAAAAGTTTCATCACGCGGAACATACACTGGATGGGGTTTCTCTATTCTACTCTCAGACAATGGATCTGTTTAAAATTCCATCAGCATAGTGCAGATAAATACACTAAGACATTTAAAGGAAAACAAACCTTTTAGTCCTACAATAAGTGATGAGTGGGTAATATACCCATGAATTAGGTATAATTGGACTTGATTTATTGTTGTTTTTAAGTATATTAGGATGATTTGATTTGTTTATTTGTTATTTTGCAGGTTAGGACAAAGCAGGGGAAATTCAGGAATTTCAGCATCATTAATGGCATAACTGTAATTTTTGGAGATTTGCCAGCGTCGGGGCGCTATTCCTTGTATTAAACCCATCGTCGGGGCGCTGAGGTACAGAAAGCATTGACCGGATTTTGGGGAAAGAAGGAAAAGAAAGAGAATTCTAGTCAGAAAAGGATTTGATGGGAGGCTGACTCGAAGGGAGACCTAAAGCTATAAATAGAGGGGAAGCTTTGGATAAACGGAGGATAGACGCAATACATATTCATTGAAACAGAATCTGGAGATTAACTTGGAATTGCAGAGGAACGTTGCAAGGAGATTCAAATTGAAGATTGAAGATTGGAGAACTTACACATAGTTTTTCTTTCATTCTCTTATTCAGTTTGTAATTTAATTAAGATGTTTTCTATGGGATTTTTGATTTTAATTTTCAGCGTAAACTAATCTTTTAATTAAGGCTACAATGGAACCTTTTATGCATATGAGTTAATTATCTATTCTATTCCAATTATTTATTCGTATTGAGTTGTCTAGCATATTCCATGCTTATTGTTTAATTATTTGGCCGATAATTACCGTGTTACACTAGATGAATTCGGGAGATGAAATCTAGGGTTAGAACTGAATGTGATAGCGTGTATTCTTAACTATTTGCATGAAATAAATAATTAGGGATGTGAATTAATAGGAATAATTCTTTTCACTGTATGTAACAATTGGGAATTGGAACTTAATAAATTTGATTCTTTTGTTTTGCATAGGGATATAGCAGAATTAATTGAGTTAAATAATTTTATATGATCACTTGGAAAAGGGCTTTTAAATACATAGAATTCCTGTTAACAACTCAGGTGGAGTAAATAACTGGAGAAATTGGATAATTGGCTTATATTGCATAATCAGGGATATTGTAGTCTTAAACTTTTATCATGTGAATCAATTCTGTGTGAGTTAGTTTTAATTAGTTTAATTTAGTTTTAATTAAAAATCACAAATTTCAGTTGTTTAAATAAAATTGAATTGATATAATACTAATAGTTGGGATTTGTTGATTAGGATTCCTCATGGATATGACACTCTACTTTACCACTTTATTATTTGTTGACCACATATACTTGCGTGTTGTGCGTAACTAGATTTTACCCAACAATAAGTACCTGATTTAGTTGGTGGTCTACCGGTTCGACAGCGCCTAGGATAAGGCCTTTCCTGGTTACCCAGGACAGGTCGTACTAAATCCTCGCTCTTATCAGGACTACCCAGATCATTATAAGGAGAGTAATCATAAATCCTGTCATGCAGCTTCCTCTCTCCTTTCCCGTTTCCACGAATGCTCAGTAAATCTTCACGTCGTAGATCCTTAAGACCAGCTGGTGTTTGAGATGGTAAGTATGCCTATCCTCAGCAAATGAGAATTGTTAGGATCAACCACTATTATTAAAAATTAGTTACATTGCAATTAGTGTAGTATATGTCTCTTACTTCATTTTTGAAAATAATTCTACTTTCAGGATTAGCATTCCGTGTGTGAATCCAGGTATGACCAGGGAAAAATATTGGACCTTCACTAAAGCCATGAACGATGACCTCCATCAGAAAGAACTCCTTGCTATGAAAATTAGTCACAAGAATAGCTCCGGGATATCCAAAGTCATGTGGAACAGTGAAATTAGCAGCATATTCCACAATGTTAGAGTGATTTGTTGGCTTTGGCAACCAACCCCTCACAAAAGACTCCATACTTTTGCCAGACTTGGTCACTGTAAGTACAAAACAGGTGATTTTAAAAGAGATAGAAATGGGATTAAAAAAGAAATCTCAGACAAACATAATGCTACAAACTTTAATGCAACTAAAGAATAGTTTTTTCCTTGAAATAAACATGAACCAAGATATTTTCTATATAGAAAAAGCGCATCTAGAATTTGAAACTGAATCAAGATAGTTGTGCATATTAGTAGTCTTCTTTCTTCAGTCCCTTATTTATGCCATAATAGTAAAAGAGGTTACAAAATGGTGGTAAATAAACATAAGTTTCCGTCTTGCATAAAGACAAAAGTTACTACTTTTAAAGAAATCAGCAAAAAAGGACCTTCATCCAAAAATTGTAATCCGTCTAATTAAATACATCCACAGCTTGCCTTTTCAATAAATTTTTTATATATATATATATATATATATATATATATATATATATATATATATATATATATAAACATCAGAACATTCAGATCATTGAGGATGCACATAAGTAAGTATCTTCTCCTCACATAACTTTGCAGGAAATGAATTTTTTTTATAAAAAAAAAATGCTTTAAATGCTAACAAATGAATCAAAACCCCACACCATCATATGTCATCCTTTATGCAAGAAACTATGCAGTTACACAAGATCAGATAGAGGACACAACAGCTAGCATACCAACTTAATTGGAACAATCAAAAGAATACCAAATTTCTGATTAATTTTCCTCAAGATCTCCAAACACCCACAAGATAAACACATGGTTGACTAAACTGAATAGTAGTACGAAGTGTATATATACATAAACATACAAGTTACAAATAGAGAAAGTAGAAATTAAACGAGTTAATTACCAGGATCAATATCTTGACTGATGAGTTGAATCAAGATCCCCTGACCAATCCCAATGATAAAAGACTCCCACTGATCCTCAATCTTCTCACTCATTTTCTCTTTCATCTTCTTTCTTATCGTGATCACTGCCTTTACCTCAATCCCACTTGAACTACTACTCAGTGACCCATTATTATTATTGTTGTTATTATTACTCACCAATTGTTTTGAATCCTCCACGGTACTACTACTTTTGCTATCCCCACTACTTATCACTGCTGTTACTGACCCAAAAGAGGTTACAAAATCTGGAGGTTACAAAACGGAGGATAGACGCAATACATATTCATTGAAACAGAATCTGGAGATTAACTTGGAATTGCAGAGGAACGTTGCAAGGAGATTCAAATTGAAGATTGAAGATTGGAGAACTTACACATAGTTTTTCTTTCATTCTCTTATTCAGTTTGTAATTTAATTAAGATGTTTTCTATGGGATTTTTGATTTTAATTTTCAGCGTAAACTAATCTTTTAATTAAGGCTACAATGGAACCTTTTATGCATATGAGTTAATTATCTATTCTATTCCAATTATTTATTCGTATTGAGTTGTCTAGCATATTCCATGCTTATTGTTTAATTATTTGGCCGATAATTACCGTGTTACACTAGATGAATTAGGAGATGAAATCTAGGGTTAGAACCTGAATGTGATAGCGTGTATTCTTAACTATTTGCATGAAATAAATAATTAGGGATGTGAATTAATAGGAATAATTCTTTTCACTGTATGTAACAATTGGGAATTGGAACTTAATAAATTTGATTCTTTTGTTTTGCATAGGGATATAGCAGAATTAATTGAGTTAAATAATTTTATATGATCACTTGGAAAAGGGCTTTTAAATACATAGAATTCCTGTTAACAACTCAGGTGGAGTAAATAACTGGAGAAATTGGATAATTGGCTTATATTGCATAATCAGGGATATTGTAGTCTTAAACTTTTATCATGTGAATCAATTCTGTGTGAGTTAGTTTTAATTAGTTTAATTTAGTTTTAATTAAAAATCACAAATTTCAGTTGTTTAAATAAAATTGAATTGATATAATACTAATAGTTGGGATTTGTTGATTAGGATTCCTCATGGATATGACACTCTACTTTACCACTTTATTATTTGTTGACCACATATACTTGCGTGTTGTGCGTAACTAGATTTTACCCAACAATAAGTACCTGATTTAGTTGGTGGTCTACCGGTTCGACAGCGCCTAGGATAAGGCCTTTCCTGGTTACCCAGGACAGGTCGTACTAAATCCTCGCTCTTATCAGGACTACCCAGATCATTATAAGGAGAGTAATCATAAATCCTGTCATGCAGCTTCCTCTCTCCTTTCCCGTTTCCACGAATGCTCAGTAAATCTTCACGTCGTAGATCCTTAAGACCAGCTGGTGTTTGAGATGGTAAGTATGCCTATCCTCAGCAAATGAGAATTGTTAGGATCAACCACTATTATTAAAAATTAGTTACATTGCAATTAGTGTAGTATATGTCTCTTACTTCATTTTTGAAAATAATTCTACTTTCAGGATTAGCATTCCGTGTGTGAATCCAGGTATGACCAGGGGAAAATATTGGACCTTCACTAAAGCCATGAGCGATGACCTCCATCAGAAAGAACTCCTTGCTATGAAAATTAGTCACAAGAATAGCTCCGGGATATCCAAAGTCATGTGGAACAGTGAAATTAGCAGCATATTCCACAATGTTAGAGTGATTTGTTGGCTTTGGCAACCAACCCCTCACAAAAGACTCCATACTTTTGCCAGACTTGGTCACTGTAAGTACAAAACAGGTGATTTTAAAAGAGATAGAAATGGGATTAAAAAAGAAATCTCAGACAAACATAATGCTACAAACTTTAATGCAACTAAAGAATAGTTTTTTCCTTGAAATAAACATGAACCAAGATATTTTCTATATAGAAAAAGCGCATCTAGAATTTGAAACTGAATCAAGATAGTTGTGCATATTAGTAGTCTTCTTTCTTCAGTCCCTTATTTATGCCATAATAATAAAAAGAGGTTACAAAATGGTGGTAAATAAACATAAGTTTCCGTCTTGCATAAAGACAAAAGTTACTACTTTTAAAGAAATCAGCAAAAAAGGACCTTCATCCAAAAATTGTAATCCGTCTAATTAAATACATCCACAGCTTGCCTTTTCAATAAATTTTTATATATATATATATATATATATATATATATATATATATATATATATATATATATATAAACATCAGAACATTCAGATCATTGAGGATGCACATAAGTAAGTATCTTCTCCTCACATAACTTTGCAGGAAATGAATTTTTTTATAAAAAAAAATGCTTTAAATGCTAACAAATGAATCAAAACCCCACACCATCATATGTCATCCTTTATGCAAGAAACTATGCAGTTACACAAGATCAGATAGAGGACACAACAGCTAGCATACCAACTTAATTGGAACAATCAAAAGAATACCAAATTTCTGATTAATTTTCCTCAAGATCTCCAAACACCCACAAGATAAACACATGGTTGACTAAACTGAATAGTAGTACGAAGTGTATATATACATAAACATACAAGTTACAAATAGAGAAAGTAGAAATTAAACGAGTTAATTACCAGGATCAATATCTTGACTGATGAGTTGAATCAAGATCCCCTGACCAATCCCAATGATAAAAGACTCCCACTGATCCTCAATCTTCTCACTCATTTTCTCTTTCATCTTCTTTCTTATCGTGATCACTGCCTTTACCTCAATCCCACTTGAACTACTACTCAGTGACCCATTATTATTATTGTTGTTATTATTACTCACCAATTGTTTTGAATCCTCCACGGTACTACTACTTTTGCTATCCCCACTACTTATCACTGCTGTTACTGACCCCTGCTTACCTTTTACCCGTGGAATCTGCTGCTGCGTCAACCTCCTCGTACTGAATCTGCCGGCGACGGAGGTCTGCACCGGTCGCCGGATGGTGGGTAGAGAGGTGTCTTTGGGTATTGGGTTAGCTGTCAACATATTTGCAGAACCAGACCAACTGCAGCAGTGCAATTGTTCCAAGTTTATGTTTGTAAATACTACATGGGCTTGACTCAAATATAATGTGCCACCGTGTGTAAATATATAATAGTATTAATAAAGTTATAAGGGATCAAGTGGGGTCCCAAACCTTCTTTTCTCTAAAGTTACTTTGAATATTGATAAGACAATGATGTTGGCAAGGAGATTTTTAATTGCAATCAAGATAATAATCTTACCCAAGTCAATGTAAGGAAAAGTTGTGAAATCAACCAACGATTCAAAATATAAATAAATTTAAAAAATTATTTTAAAATTTTTAAATTATAATTTTTTGTTGATACTATGTTCATATTCACTCGAAATTAAAAGTTTAAATTCAGTCCGATTTGATATCATCTTCGACTCGATAGCTAAATGAACATCAATTAAACCTTATTTCAGACTCAATAAATTTTATAAACCAAATCTAAGAAACTCAAGGCTAGACTCGATTCATTTACGTTTGAACTTAGGAATATTAGTCCATCCAATCAACTATTAAAATTAAAAATATGAACAAAAATTAACCTCTATTCTTTTTTAAAATGATCGATATATCATATTTTATTCATCTATAATTACACTATTAACAAACAATAAGATCTATTTATTATTACCGGCAAGTGTATATAGTTGAAATAACAAATTTTTATTCAATATTTTAAAACAAATATATTTATATAAACCCAAATTATACACATAAATTAGTGCAAAATAAGAGAAGAGAAAGTGTTGGAAAGGAAAAAAAGGAAATATTTATTAATATCATTTTATATTTAAGTGTGTAATTTATATACTCAAAACCCCATAAACTTTCCTCACCCTCCTCTAAAAGTCTCCTTTTCCTAAAGTTACTCTAGAGTTTTCATTAGAAAAAGAGTGTTGATTAAAAATCAGGTTGGTGGCAAGGAGATATTTTAGTTCAATCATGATAACACTCGTATATTTTCAAATTAATTTTAAAAATAAAAAAAATATAAATTTAATTTGAATTCATTCAAGATTTATCGACAAGGTTTAATGCATTTTAATTTTGAATTGGCAGTACAGAATAAAGCTCTTATACTCGGTCAATTAGTGTAAATGTCTATTTAGGTGGTGTTTGATAAAATTGAGTGTTAAGACTTGAACAGTTTAGACGTCTGAATAATATAGAGTATCTGAATAGAATTGTGTCTGAATGAAAAAATGATATTTGATAATTAATTTTTTCAAAATGTCTGAATAACAGTATTTTACCATTTTAACCCTCTGAACAGTTTAAACAAAACCTGTTTGATAATCAGAAAGCCTGAATAGTATTTTAAATACATATTTATAATAATTTGACCACAATATGATAAAATAAAAATGAAAACGTTCAAATTAAATTAACTTCAAACATAATATCATGTCCTAAAAATATCAACATAGCATAATAATTCAACCATACAAATTAAATTAACTTCAAACAGTTGTTAAGAGTTGAAGTGCAATTTGTTCACGTAGATTAACCATAAATTCTACGCCTTGATCACCCCATTGTGGTTCATCTTGTCCTTCTTATTCGCTTCCTTCATTTTGCTCTTCGCTTCATTGTCAAACATGTTATCTCGATCATATTGAGCAAATAATTCATCCTCGATGTTATGCTTCCTTATGAAATTATGGATTTTATGAAACAGCGATAACTATATCCCTTTGTCTTTGTAAAAGGATAAGGAGCCATTCGTTTCAAAATTGGGAATCTTGCTTTCAACACACCATAAAGACGCTTTCGTAACATTTACGAGTTATGCATGAGCATGGTTGAATTTTTCCTCTTTATTCAAAGCGCGTCTGCGTCGAAAATCAGTTAACCAATACCTTGTATTGCGATATGGAGATAAAAATTCTCGAGTGTTTATGTATGCAGCATCACAAAGATAATATTTATCTGTAATTGAGACAAAAATAATGATTATTATTAATAACTTGAATGATGAAATTTTATGACAAAAATAAATAATAATTGAAAATGGTAAAAGAAATTGTAATATATACCCGGGGGAGGAAATGGAAAACCAGAAGATGGATCAAATGCAACTTCTTTTAGAACTCGTGAGTCGTGTGCAATGCTTTCCCATCCGGCCCAAACAAATGTGAATATCATGTTAAAATCACATATTCCTAAAATATTTTGATAACATTCACCCCTTCCTCTTCCTTTGTAATGCGTTTGTTGATCAACAGGAACAACTGCATGTACAAAAGTACCATCTAATGCACCTATTGCACCCTGCATTAAAAAACTTAGAGTTCTCAAAGTATTTTATTGTATGGAATAAAAGTAAAAAAGAAAAAAAATTGTATGTCACTTACCGAAAATATTTGTCGTAAGTTTTTATGGTTCCCCGGAATATCTGGATTTGGATCAAATGATGTAGGCATTATAATTTCTTTTGAAAACTCAATCATCCCATTTAACACCTCATGAAAATATCTATATATTGTTTGGGTAGAATGTTGAAATCTGCGTTTTATAACTCTAAAGCGTTCATTTATATTTTATGATGGTTAAGAAGATTGTCATCTTCTCCATAAGCATTATGTATCTACTATTATTGTACCCATTGTTTTTCCTTGAAGTGTTATATGAGGCCAAGCATATGCATCATCACGAGAAAGGCGCATCAACTCTCGACCTTTGTGTATTTGATCCATTTAACAACTCTAATGTGTAAAGCATGCCATTTCAATCTTAGAAGTGTTATCCATAATCCTTGGTATTCTCCTTGAAGATTGTCTTTTGAAATACCAATATATAATCATCAAACATAAAATTTGATCCTCGATATCCATATTACCTATATTAAACATAACAATTTTAAAATACTCTAACATTTAATAAAACAAAAGTTAAGTCAAAACCAAAATATTCCTAATCAAGCAAAATCAAAATCATAATAAATGACATATATTATAAATTTAACACATACACGTTCAAAAGCATATGTAGCAAATATTACATCCATAATTAGTAATAGCAAATGTCACATCCATAGTTAGTAAATAAGCCCCCACATATTCAAGTTTGTATCCCAAAAATATAATATTAACTAGCCCCAAAGATAAGAAGTTTGTACCCAAAAATATCAAATTACCTAGGCCCAAATATATCCACCAACATCCTACCAAGTTTGTAATTAACTAATATCCAACAAACTAAGCAATGTATCCCAACTTGCGTGAAACCATCATAACCCAATTTTCAACCTCATTCTCTTTTAGAATCATCCATGCTTCTCTGTAGCTTGGTTTCTCACAAAATATTCCAAGAGCCATCTTGTGTAGTGGATTTTCCGCTCCCCACCCAAGTTCTTCCAACTTATCTTTGCATTCTTTCACGGAAGGTCTACTATTCTTTTCAACAATAAGTTTCAAGGCCTTGGACATCTCTTCATCTAGATTAGTGTTGTAGGTTTGTTTAGATGAACGCTTAGCTTTTTTCTTTGGTCTTTCTCCCTCAAAGCTAGGAGGCGGAAGCATGAGATTGCATACCGGGGAGTTGATGCGTTGGGAGAAGGAATAGAAGTCCCTTGACCTTGGGTCTTAAAAAGGAATGTCCTCAAGACTAAAACCTCCAAGTCCAAAGGTGTTTCTTTAGTCCTACCTCTTCCACAACTAGGACCCCAACTATCAAGTCTCGTTCTGCAGTTCCATCAAATAATGCAATACAAAGATCGGAGAAGATTAGAGGTGAGGTCTTGATGTTTCTACCATTTTATTTTGCTGTATTCAAACAATAAGTTCAACATGTTATAATATATTTTAAGGACTATTACTAATTAACTTAAAATGTAAAAATATTAAAAATGCACCTTTATCTCTTGTGTCCATTCTCTCGTGGAAAGGTTGAACCTATTAGTTATTGGTCATATACATTTCCTGTCTTACTTTTGAGTTTGCACCATGCACCATATTTTCCTCGCAAGTAGTCAAAATGATTCTTCATTTGTTTTTGATCAACAATCATGTTGTAGGTATCTTTTAGTATTTCTCTTACCTTTCTCCATGATTGTGGCTTGAGACTTACACCTTCCCTACCATTTTCCACAACCTCACGAATACATGCTTCTAAAAAAGTTTTCACTAGTGATTCATTCCTCCAACTCACTCTAATCCTTTTTGGTTTTTGAGTTTCACTGGTTTGTTCCATACCTAAAGTACATAGATTATAAAAGGTTTAAACAATAAAAAATAAAAATTTAAATAGTTTGAACAATAAAGAACAAATTATAGTAGGTCGGTAGCTTAATTGTTCAACCATAAATCTAACATCTCGAGTCTTAACTTCTCCTAATTTTAAATTTTTAGGCAAAATCTCTCTTTTAGGAATTTAATCGAACATAATGCGTTCAAGGACTGACTTCATAGCCAATTAGTTAAGTTTTCATCAATGTTTTTCCTCCTTATAGCACCACACAACACATACTAGCTCCATATTTCTAATTCAGTCAATAGCAACCAATTACATGTACAACCAAATCCAATATACTAGCTTTCAGTTTTGCAATTCAACTAAACTTGAGAATGAGGTTGAGAAAAAAAGAGAGATCAATTATACGATGAAGAAAAGAAAGACCAGTATCATATTTGGAATAAAAATTTATACAATTTTTACCGAATGTAAACAATTCATAAAAATTGTTGCTTGTTCAATTGAAAAGGGAACCCCATGTTGTGTAACCAGTATCATATTTGGAATAAAAGACTAGAGTATGGTGTTTATATGTTAGCCAATTGACTTGTTACTTCAGGTAGCAAGAAAAAATTCTAGGCTTTATAGCAGAATTTGGTGTATGAAAAATCTAGTTTAATATTTTAATGCAACTCTGTATGTTAACTTATGGCACGGGATCATAAACCTCTTGTTCTAACCAATTTTTATGAATGGTAAAAAATGTAAAAATTTTCTATAAAAATGTAAAAATTTCTATAAAAATTGTTCCCTTTTCAATTGTTGCTTTAATCAACAATTTTCATTCGATTCTATAAATTTTATACATTTTTATCGAATGAACACACTCAGTTCTATAAAGTCAGCTTGATGGCAAGTGAAACTGTGCAAGTGTTAAAATTATGGTGGGAATTGATAATAACGAACAATAGATGAAAAAGGGAGAGAAGATTACCGGCGAAAGAAGACAAAGGAGGCGAAGACCTTGAAGGAGAAGAAGAATGAAGAATGACCCAAAATAAGTGTAGGAGAGAAGAGCAGCAGTAACAATTAGGTTAGATTTGAGATAAAAGAGAGGTTATTATTGTCCCAAAATTTTTTTTCTCGCTCAGAGGTTCCTCTGAATACTATAGATTTTTTTTTATGTCTAATCAATTAAGAACCATTAAAAGAGAAATTTTTTTTTACCAAACAAGATTTATCTCTGACCAAATCAGAAACAAATCCATTAAAAACCAATAAAAAACAATCAAACACAACCTTAATCATGCTAACCACTCTCATGTTCATCAGTTCCTCCGCAACGTATCTCGTGCACCATGTTCTTGAAATACTAGTCTACTGGGACTCCAATGTTTGTGTCTCACAAGTATATATATATATATATATAGATAGATAGACGGAGAGTGGTTAGTATAAAATTAATTTTGGTCAATTGACTAATACAGTATCGCCACGCAGGCGGGAGGTGATCTCAATATTGTCCCCGTTTTTAAAATATAAGATTGAATTTGATTTATTTTTCTTAAAATTAAATAAACATAATTTTTAATTGAAAATTAATGTACTAATTAGAATTAAATAAATTATATTAACTTTATAGTAAAATTACAACATCATAAAAAAAAAAATATGACAAATAACTGCCCCATCATTCGAATTTATATTAAGGAAATTACATCATCATAAAAGACACTAGAAGAAGTGAAAATAATAAATTCACAACCTCCTCCTCAAGTTTTAGTAAAATTATGGCTGAATATTACATTAAAATAAGTGCTACCAGCAGAAGAATGAAGGCAACTTAAAGGAGAAGGAAGAGGGAAGATGACCCGTCCTCCTTATATAATCTGCCCTTTCTGAAGTCTGCACAGCCTTTTCATTTAGTTTAGCCTCAGCATTTGCTCTCTTCTCCTCTGCTATCCTCCTAGTTGAAGCAAGCTTGTTGCTATATCTCTCCTGTGCTCTGGATTTTAGTCTTTCAGCCTTCACCTACAAGTTCAAAACACACGACCATCGACGAACAGCCTTGGCCCTTGAATATAAAAATAGGTGTACACAAATTGGGCTCTTTTATTTTCCCTTTGTTCGGGGATAATATACACATACAACAACTTTAAAGAATAATAATACTTAGTAAGCAATTATATATATAAGTAGAAGCACATAAGATCAAATAGCAGTACGTACCTCCATTCTTTTCATTTCCATTTCAGCTTTCCTCTTCTCATGATTTTCCCAGGCTTGTATCTTCACCTCTTCCCGCTTATACCTGTATACCCACATGATCAAATTCCAAACATATCCCATTACCATAGCTATACCAATTTTAAAATATTCATAACAACAATATGTGGTAAGCTTCACCACCACTCCAGAAGAAAACAGCAAAAACAAATGGAATAATATAGTAGCTTAGCTAGGTTCTAGCTTTTCAAGGGTGTCGAGCATATTACCTTGCCATGTACTTGGCACGTTCAGCCTCATCCCAAGCCATTGCTCGGGTTTCCAGAGGGTTCAGCTTTTTAGCCTGATCAGAGTTGTTGTTCTCGGGCACATTGTTAGCAATTGGAGCTTCTCTCTCTCGACTAAACCGTGTAGCTACAACAACGCCTCTGGCAGCCTCTTCTCTGTTATCAGTAGTAGATTTGATGCCCAGTTGACAACTATCAACAGCCTGACACCTTACCACCGGAGTTGAGGATCTGGATGATATGGGGCTTTGTGCTGCTGGAGTCATGGCTCTGATGGGAGTTGCAGCTCTTGAAGGATCTTGGCTTGCAATGGGTGTCATCTCAGTCCCCATGTCCCTCACACTTATTGATCGAACAACTGAAGCGGAATTTTCAGGTTTGTTGATTCTCCAAAGGGATTCATCACAGTCTACCTTCTTTGTTTCCACCTCGTATCGAGCAGTATTTGAAGAACTTGGGCACACGTTTCGTTCTTCATCCTCACTACTTGAATAGTCCTCCTTCTTTGGAACTGGGGCTATCAATCTCCTGTCATCGGCATTTGAATTACGCTGCGGCTCGGTTTTGGATTGGCTTTTCTCTCCCCCTCTTGACAGATTGACTAACCACTTTTGAGCATCATCCCATTTTGATGGAGTTGGTTTTCCCAAAGCTGTTCTGTGCTGAGAAGTTCGGTTCTTTCCATTTGCTTTGTGAAACTCAAAATTAATAGCATTATTACTTGAAATCTCATGTGTTGGTGTATGACTCAAGCACCCCTTATCCTCGATGGATCTCATTTTCACTGCCCTGTAATATCTAATACAGAGAACTTAAGGACCTTATGTTTGAACTAGATTGTCAGCAGAACTCTATCATTCGCTCACCTAATCTTACTCTCCTACACACATACACAAACACACTACAGCTGTAAAAAAATTTCTAACAAAGCTTCTGCTTAGCCAAATTGTTAAATCGGATGCTGAACCAATTATAATATCCGACTGAATCAACAGGCCTATCCTAAATCGACCTTAAGTGAGTGAACAACAGATCTGGCACTTCGAATTCTCTAAATTTCCAGCTCAACAAACACTAATTCTCTTCTGCAACAGCAGTTAGTGATATGCTTACAATTTGCAAATAGGACTGAAAACAGAATGTACCAAACAAACAATAGCTAGTATCCTCAATCTATTAAGAGATGGACGATTCTGGAAAGAATAGTAAAAGGAACAAATCAAGATTTTTTTCTCAGTGAAGGGCTGAAGTGTGAATTAACAACCAATTCAGTAAAAAGAGAAAAACATTCACTTTCCCTTTCCAACTGACTATAGAACAAACTGCTATATTTGTTATACCAACCAAATTCTGCGTAGACCACAGCCAAATTCTCTGTGATTTGCACTATCCTTCATCACGCAGCAGTGAAATGTTAAGTAGACAAATGTTAGAAGTTAAACACTACATACCCAATGCTAAGGAGAAATCTGAATGCACAAATGATAGTAAAATCTGCATATATACCGAATTATCCACCAATCTACACTGCAAACTGAATTGGGGAGGGCATATAGTGCATGCAGGTAGCAAAACAACACAGCTAGCTAGGCGCTAGCCCTCCTCCTCCTCAAAAGGTACTGTGCTGTTTTGGTGAAGAAACAAATAAAGCCTTTAGGTAGAGAGAGGGAGAGAGTAATGAATTCCAGCCTTGTTGAAACCATGGATGTTTGAGAGTGTCAGTTTAAAGATATGAAGAAGAGATCCACCCATCCATTGAAAAACTAAAAATATGCATGGTTAAAAGCAACAACAGAACAGATGTAGTAAAAATTAAAGAACATGGTACATTAAAAATAACTTCTTTTTACATCGGAATTGATGGACTTTACTACTGACTAGGCAGTGGGGTGCAACTTACCTTCACTCACTACTGAATCAGGGAAGTGTTTGAGTGACACCCACATCCACATGCTAGTAGTAGTACTAGTACTACTCTTCTGACCCTGCTCCCCATACAATATAATAAAAGAAAATAAATTACTACACACCCATTTTATTATTTACAGAGACTCAGAGAGAAAGAGAGGTTTTTGAAATACGGTTGTCCTTTTAACGGTAGCTGACATGTAGCCATTTGATTGCTCTAAATCTAATACTCCTTATTGTGTGTTGTGTTGTTCTGAGCTTTTTCACATGGCTAGGATAGGATGCATGGGATGCTGCAAGCCTGCAACACTGTTTTGGGTTTATTAGTTCACTACTATTTTGTATATTATTTGTGGATCCATCAATACACTACCAGTAGGGTCTGGGGAGTAATTAATACTTGTATACAGAATAATTCAATTAAAGAGGTCCCCCTTATATAATTCTTGATCTATTCTTGGGTACAGCTACAAGTATCTTTGATCTTTCTTTTAATATTACAAATTAAAAACTTACAAACCAAACAAACCAAGTAGCAACTAGTGACCCATGTGCATTGCAGCATTGTCGATGCAGACAAACTCCATGTTAAATCCTGCTAGTTTGAGACAAGAAATACTAGCGCTACTTCTACTTGTTTAAGCAGCAGATCTTAAATTAAGGTAGTAGTAACTATGGTTTAAAAAAACCAAACTTGTAAGACCCAACTTATTATAAGTAAAATTGAATTTCCTCTATTCATTATTTTAAATTAATAAGGTGTTAATTTGATATAATGCTTTAGTTATGGGTGAAATGTGCAAATTTTGCAAAATAAACAAGTGGTTATAAAATATTCATTATGTCAGGGAATATTCGTTTGGTCGTGGAATATTCTTTTTGTCGGGAATATCCAAATTGACATGGCCTTGATCAATTATGGGCTCCATGCTTGGAATAAGCGTCGGATGAAGAAAGCGACAAAGTTTGAGTTTTTATAAATAACGACGTAGTTATTACAGATTAATAATTTGTTGGGTTACACGGTGGTTAAAATACGATGTCGTGTGATGGCGCGATAAAGAATTATACCAGATTGCATGATATTGTTGAATTATTGATTCAGTATGTAAGTAAAGCCTTACTCAATAATTGTTATAGTAATTCTTATTCAATATTTTATTTTATTGATTCAATAATTCTTTGCGTTGATAGTTTATATTATTGTTATTTCAATAATTGTCACACGCACGATATTTTTTCATTATCGATCAATAATTCATATTATTTGAATAATATTATTAGATAGCATTATTGCGCAATGTCTAAAAGTTACGTGAAGGAGAGGTTTGGTCACCTAATTGCTTGCCAAGAAGGAGAAATCCTTATTGGAAAGCCCCATCTTTCTGAGGAGCCAGATAGTTGTCATAATTGTGATTACGTAATATTATTTGTGAATAATTAATTATTGATTTATATGATAAGAAAATATTTATTTGATGTGAATATAAATGATGAATTTATTTATGTGGTTATAAATGAAGGAATTAATGTTGAGGTATTTTATCAGTATTTTGTCAGAATGGAGGAATTAATAATCATTCGTTTGCAGATTTCGGATATTTTCTATTTAGAATTTGGAAAAACTTAAAGCTACAAAGTTGTAGAGAATTCGATTTCAGGCAGAATGGACATAAAATTCGTATTTTTCTGATAAACAGGCTATTTTCTATGAATTATTGAAGTTTCAAAAAATAAAATAATTTTTATTAAATTATGGGTGAGACTCACTTATGTTATAAACATGTGGCCTGCTGAATTTTCTTCCTAGATGGCTGCTGGTGGCTTGGTTGGTGAAGGTTGGCGTGGAAGAAGAAAAAGAAAATAATATTTTATTATTTTAATCTTCTGGCGTTTTAGCATTTTCCTATAAATAAAGCGCTTAGGTTAGAATTGAAAATCACACGAAACAAGTTTTCTTTCTCTCTAGATTATCGAGCGTATTTTTGTGAGTATTTATATACTTTGAGAGTTGTTAGGTTGATAAGCTTCCTTGAACTTTATATCAGATATTCTGATCAAAATGCACTGTTATTTTGAGGTAAGAGATGTTATTTTCTTCTTAAATGATATTATTTTCTTCAATATCATTATGCCGAAATATTGGTGAATTTTTTAATCAAATTTGGAACTTTTTGTGTGGAGTTCTTATTCAAGATATCTGATCTTATTCACGTATCTGACCTTTATTCACTTAACACAAGACTATTCAATCAGAAAAATAAAATTTTTTCTTTTTGTCCAAGATGTCTATTTTGGCTACTATCTTTGATTGTAGCCATGTTTTGATCGTTATTTTTGAATTCTGCTTCACAATTAGTTATTATGAAGTATTATTGATCTTGGATAAACTGTTATACGAATCCCTAATATTTGTCCTTACATCTCCTCATTGGATTCGTTTTCTTTAAAATATTTTCATCATCCTCGGTCTTAAATGATGATATTCTTGAATATCTTTAGCTTTTGTAGTGCAAAGATGAATGATTAAGCGATGAATATCTTTGGCCCGTAGTGCGAAGATGAGCAGTGTTGAGATGAACATGGCCATTGTCGATATAAATGAATATCTTTGGCATGTAGTGCAAAGATGAATATTTGATTAAAGATGTATATTGATTGATGTTACGAGGATAAAATATTGATGATGGACTTTTAAATCTTAGAAGATAGTAGAATTCATTCTCTACGTAACTCTTCTAATGGATTATTGTTTCCATTGCATTTGTTGATCTAAAGCTTGTTATCTATTATATTCATCGATTTTTTCCTGTTGAAGACTAATGATAATTTGTTATATATTATCTTAGTCATAATATTCTTTTCTTAGGCTAGTTGAGCTCACCCTTTTCTTTTTGTTCCATTTTTCTTCCGGGAGGTGAGAACATAGCGAGGATCGAGTCGGGGTATGGAGTGATGGTTCTAGAAAGATGTTTTAGCAGTTCTCACTATTTCTGTAAAATAGTGTATGAATAATTGTAATGATGACTTATTTGAGTGTTGATATTGTCTAGAAGACAATATTTGTATTTAAACTCACAGTATGTCTTGTCGTATTTTACACGACATTTGTATTATTGAAGTTATAGTTTGCTTTCTGTACCATGTATTTGGCGACTCATAATGGGTGTTGTATACCTATTTTGGGGGCGTCACAGTTGGTATCAGAGTTTAGGGATATGGTCTCTAGCGGAGATCGGGGAATAGAACTAGGAGGGGAGAGATGAGTAAATCTTTCGCTAGTGTGTCATATCTAAGCTTATTTGTTGGTCGGTCATAATATAGGGATATTATGTGATATGTTAATTTGTTTAATTAACCCTTGTTTTATGGCAGTATTTAAGAATGGCTGCTGAGAATGTTAACAATGGAGTGTATGAGGCGTGGAACAACCTTTAGTCACAAACCAGAGAACGCGCAATGGAAGGCAATATTCCTCCTGTAAACAACACTACCGCGCAAACAATGAATAATGGAATGTTTAGGAGCTTTTTGCGAGTTCATGAAAAATCGACGAGGAGACTCGTGTACAAAATACAAGTGGAAATGATGGCGCTTGCTGGTCACATCACAATGGCAAGCGATTCAAGGAGTTGGGACCACCAGATTTACGGGAAAGCCCGATCCGATTAAGGCGAAAACATGGGTCAAGCAAATCACCAAGTTATTCGATGTCTTGGGATGCACGGAGGAACAGAAGGTTCCATTCTCCACCTTTATATTCCGTGGTAAAGCGGATTACTGGTGGGAATCTGTGAAGCGTACCCAGCCAGCTGCACTCAACATGTCTTGGGAAAGATTTCATAAACTTTTCAATGGCGGTACTTTCCGAAAGTATTAAATCATATGAAGGAGGTAAAATTTATTAGATTTGGAATAGAAACAACATGGCGGTGTCTCGATGACGAGGCGAAAGTTCACGAGTTATCCAGTTGCACCTCATTTGGTAGAGAGAATGAAGAACGATGACGCGCGGATGTTTTAAGAGGTCTAAAACCCGAGATTTATCAATACCTTATCTCTCATAAATTTTCTCTGTATTCAGATGTTGTCAACAAGACTGAATTATTAGAGAGAGATAATGAGTATACTCAACCGAGGGACCACAACTAGGGTCATACCAGTGATAGCAGTCATTAGAACGATGATAACCAGCGAGGAGGGAAAAATACGGACAAATGCGGTAACCACTCGGGTGGTAATCATGGCCATGATAATAGGAGAGGTGAGTCAACTGAAAATTTCAGAAAGAGGAGATTCAACAATGACGGGAAGACATCAAAGACCAAAGACCAACACCAACAACAAATTCTAGGGAGGAGAACGTAGTCGGGTTAGATGTTACAAATGCGGGAAAGAGGACATATCATTTCAAAGCGCCCACAACAATCCAAGGTATGTTATAATTGTGGAAAGGAATGACATATCGCTCGAGATTGTACTATAAGCGAAACCAAGTTCGTTGAGGATGGTGACTCAAGGGTCATCCGAATAAGTCAAAATCAATGGTTCGGAAGAAGGCGTTTGTCGTGACTAGCTAAAACGTGAGGAACCCAAACGAGGTGATCACGGGTAAGATAATCTTGAACTCTTGCGAAGTTTATACCTTACTAGATACCGGTTCTACCCATTCTTTTATCTCTCCTGCTTGTGCTCAACGTTTAAACTTGACTCCGGAGAAATTGGACTTTGACTTATCTGTTGAAACTCCATTGGGTGAAACCTTCGTTACATCTACAGTTTATAAATCTTGCATGATCCAAGTTGGCACTATCACATTACCTGTTGATCTTATCTCTTTAAAGATACTTGTTTTTTATGTGATTTTAGGAATTGATTGGTTAACCACTCATCATGCCAAAATTGATTGTTTTCGTAAGGTTGTTAGTTTTCATATTCCTAACCAACCTATTATGAGAATTCAAGCAACTAAACCACTAAAATCGATCCATTTGTCATATCAAGCCACAAAGCTATTCGTTTATTGAAAGGCGGATGTCAAGCTTTATTAGCCCATGTTATGGATTTGAATAAAGACAAGTCGATTTGGATAATATTTACATTGTTAGAGAATTTCTGTTGTATTTCTGAAGAACTTCCCGGTGCTACCCCGAGCGTGATGTTGAATTCTTTATTGACCTTGAACAAGTACAAAACCCATTTCTAAAACCTCATATCGAATGGCTCTATTGAACTTGAGGAGTTAAAAGTCCAACTACAAAAATTATTAGACATCGGTTTCATTCGGCCCTAAGACATCTCCTTAGGGTGCTCTGTTTTTATTAAGTAAAGAAGAAAGAAAGGCGGGAGTATGCGATTTTATATTGACTCTGAGAATTAAATCATGTCACCATCAAGAATAAGTATCCATTACCTCGCATTGATGACTGTTTGACGATTCAAAGAACACAATTCTTTTCAAAGATCGACCTTCGCTGGATACCATCAATTCAAGATTAAAAGCGAGGATATTCAAAGGCGCCTTGGAACTCGAAGCGGGCATTATTAATTCGAGTCATGTCTTTTGGATTGACTAATGCTCCTCGCCGCTTTCATGGATATGATGAACCGTGTATTCAAGGAATATTTGGATCGGATTCGTTGTTGTCTTTATTGATGACATCCTCATCTATTCCAAAAGCCGTGAAGATCATGAGTACCATTTGAAGCTGATACTTGAAAGGCTTCGTGAAAACAGGATTTATGCCAAGTTGAAGAAATGCGAGTTCGCTCGAGGAAGTAGCATTCCTTGAAGACGTGGTGTCAAAAACATGGAGTATCTGTTGACCGTGAAGATTGAAGCAATACAAAGTTGGGAGCAACCAAAGTTTGGTGATGGAAAGCACGCACTTTCTTCTAGGCTTAATTGGTTATTATCGGAGATTCGTGGAAGGATTTTCTCGAATCGCTACTCCGTTAACTCAGCTAACTCGGAAAGATACAAAATTCGTATGTAGCGAAGAATGTGAGACGAGTTTCCAAGAGCTTAAGAGGAGACTCATTTCGCACTGATTCGCAATACCATACCATCGGTACACGTGTGGCGCCCCAAAATAGGTAGGTACATCACCCATTCGAGTTGTCAATACATGGTATGTAAACAACTACAACTTTATTATTACAACAAGAAACGTGTGAGTTTGAATAAAAATATTATCTTCTAGACAATATCTATACTCAAATAAATCCTCATCACATTTATTGATACATTATTTTACAAAAATGGTGAGGACTACTAAACAACTCTCTCTAGAACCTTCATTCCATACCCTGACTCGTACTCACTATATTCTCGCCTCCTGAGAAGAAAAATGGAACAAAAAAGAAAATGGTGAGCTCAACTAGCCCAGTTAAGAATATTATAACTAAGATAATATTCAACAAATTATCGTTAGTCTTCAACAGGAAAAAAATCTAATAGAATACAATAGACAACAAGTTTTAAATCAATATTCGCAGCGAAAATAATAATTCATTAGAAGAGTTAAGTAGAGAATGCAAACTACTATCTTCTATGTATGAATTTAAAAGTTCATTGTCTATCTTTTTTATCCCTGTAACATCAATCAATATATATCTCGAAATCAAATATTCATCTTTGCACTACAAAAGCCAAAGATATTCATCGATTGGTCATGTTCATCTAAACGTATGTTCATCTTTGCACTACGGGCCAAAGATATTCATCGAAATCATTCATCTTTGCACTACATGCCAAAGATATTCAATAATATCATCATTTAAGACTGAGGATGATGAAAAATACTTTTAAAGAAAGCGAATCCAATTGAAACAAAATGACAAGGATTAAGGATTAAGGATTCGTACTTTTGTTTTATCCATGTCCAAAAATACCTCAAAAATAATCATAATGGCGTAAAATTCAAGAATGATCAAAACATGGATACAATCAAAGCTAGTATCCACAATAGATATTTTAGACGAAAAGGAAAAATTTTCATTTTTAGATGAATAGTGTAAATGATTCGTGTGAATAGTGTCAGTATCGTGAATAAAGGCCGAGTATCGTGAATAGTAACTCGACACCAAAAGTTCCAAATTTGATAAAACTTCAGATCAATATTTCAAAGATAATGATATTGAAGAAATAATATCATTAAAAAAAAAAAAAATATCCCTTACCTCGGAAGATCAAGTCTTTAAATTAAAAAACAGGATATAAGCTATGACTTGAACTTGCACCAGTATAGCAATACTCAAAATACTCACAAGAATACGCTCGATAATATAGAGAGAAAATTTCAATTTACGGTGTGATTTTCAATTCTAACCTAAGCACCTATTTATAGGAAAATGCTTAGAAACCAAGTAGAAAATTTAATATAATATTAATATATATAAATTTTTTCCTATGCACACTCTTATAAACTGAAATCAGCTCATTTCAACAACCAACCAAGCCCACCAAACATATCAAAAACGTTTTTCTAATTTAAATTATTTTAAACTTCCAAAAATCAATTATTTCGAAGCTTCGGAACTTCAATAATTCATAATAAATAGCCCTTTTATCAGAAAATTCGAATCACGCGAGTTTTTATAGGAAATCCAATTCTCTACAACTTTGCAGAAGAAAGTTTTTCCAAATTCCAAAGAGAAATTGACCGAAATCCACAAACGGGCAATTTTACAAGCTATAATCAAATTTCAGTCAAGAAATGGGGTCCACCGACACATAAAACATGCTTTAAATATTTTTGGTAACAAAAATACTCATCCTCCACATATACTCATATATCCCACATTCATCGTAAAAATATCATTATTATTATATTATTAAATTATAATAATATATTTAAATAAATTATTTTATCAGAAAAAGATAAAATTTTAATTTTCAACAATTGTCACATTAAAAATTTTCTCCATCTATATCCACATAAAATCAATATTTTCCTCATCATATGAATCAATAATTAATTATTCACAAATAATATTACAGAATCACAATTTTGACAACAGCGAGCCTCAGTGAAGGAAGAGGCGCGCTCCAATAAGAATTTTTCCTCATCGACGCGTTGATTAGGTGACCAAACCTCTCCTTGAGATGTAACTTTCTAGACATTGCCAATAATGTTATCTAATAATATTATTAGGATAATATGAATTATTGCTTCGATAATAAAAAATCTTGTGTAATGACAATTATTGAAACAAATGACAATATAAAATATCAACGCAACAATTATTAAATCAATAAAATCTTGAATTAATTCGTAACCATTATTGAGTAGTGCCTTCTTACGTAAGAATCAATAATTGGTGCAATACCGTATCTTCTTGTGTTTTAACCAATTTAGTATTTTAACAAAGATAATAGCAATAATAACTACGCCGTTATTTTTAAACAACTTATATTTGTCGTTTTCTTCATCCAATCGCTTTCCGTTATTGGGCCCACAAAAGACTGCTCCGTCGTACGAATATTCCCCGAATATTCCCCGACAACAATGAATATTTTATAACCACTTGCTTATTTTGAAATATTTGCGTATTTTACCTATAACTATCCACATTAATCAAATCAACCCTTATTATTTCAAAATAATAAATAGAGAAAATTAAATTTCATTAATAATAAGTTGGGGTCTTACAACACGGATGTATTTGTTATCTACAGCGATGCTTCAGGCAAAGGGTTAGGATGTGTTCTCATGCAACATGGGAAAGTCATAGCTTTATGCATCACGACAACTCAAAGAATATGAGAGGAATTATCCTACTCATGATACAGAGTTAGCAGATCATTTTAGCGTTGAAAACTGGAGACACACACCGTATGGGGAGAAAGTGGAGATTTATACGGACCATAAAAGCCTCAAATATTTCTTCACCCAAAAAGAACTCAACACGCAAGAACGACAGCGGCGTTGAGCTATTGAAAGATTACGATCACACTATTCAATATCATCCCGAAAAGCGAACGTAGAATGACGATTGAGTAGAAGATCATACGCGAGTACGAGTGCGATATTGTCAACACAAAGGCCCATTTTGTATGACTTGCAAAGGATGGAGATAGAATTAAAGGCTCCAGGGACCCACGTGATGATGGCGAATATACGAATAGAACCGACTTTAATCGATAAAGTTAAAGATGCTCAAGCTACGGACCTGGGGCTGATGCGTATGAAGAAGAAAGTTCAAGAAGGAGCTATTCCAGAAGCAAGAATCGATGAAGAAGGAATACTTCGAGTCCACTCCAGACTTTGTGTTCTTAACGATTCTGACTTGAAGCATAGAATCAGGATGGAGGTACACAACACCCCGTTTGCAATCCATCCTTGGAGTACCAAAATGTATCATGATATTTGACACACATTTTGGTGGAATAATGTAAGACCCCAAATAATTAATAAATGAAATTTATTTTCCTTTATTTATTTAATTAGTAAGGGTTGATTTGATTAATGTGGTTAGTTATGGGTAAAATGCACAAATATTTTAAATAAGCGGTGGTTATAAAATATTTATTTTATTTGGGAATATTCGTTTGGTCGTGGAATATTCTTATCATTGTGGGAATATTAAATGCGATGGCGCAGACCATATATTCTACTTCCATAACCGGAAAAAGCGATTGGAGGAAGAAAACGACAAGAATAAGTTGGTTATAAATAACGGCACAGAGATTGCTACCTGATTAATCATGTGGGAATACCCGGTGGTTAAAACACAGTAGCATACAGTATTGCACCAATTATTGATTCTTACGTAAGAAGGCACTACTCAATAATTGTTATAGTAATTTCTTGCTCAATATTATATTTTATTGATTCAATAATTGCTACGTTGATATTATTGTTGTTTTAATAATTGTCATCGCATTTATTTTCTATTATCGAGCAATAATTCATATTATCCGAATAATATTATTAGATAACATTATTGGCAATGTCTAAAAAGTTCTATTTAAGTAGAGGTTTGGTCATCTAATTGTGCGCCAGTAACGAGAGATCCTTATGGAAAGCCCCTTTCACGGGAACCGTCACGGTTGTCAATAATGTGATTCGTAATATTATTTGTGAATAATTAATTATTGATTTATATGATGAGAAAAATATTGATTTTATGAGGATATAGATGGAGAAAATTTTTAATGTGACAATTGTTGAAAATTAATATTTTATCTTTCTCGATAAAATAATTCATTTAAATATATTATTTTAATAATATATTAACGGTGATATTTTTTTACAATGAATGTGGGATATATGAGTATATGAGGAGGAAGAGTATTTTGTGGCATTAAATGTTTAACACATGTTTTGTACACAATTATTGATCGAAATTTGATTATAAGATGTAAAATCGCCTGCTAGTGGATGGATTTGGCCAATTTCGCATTTGGAATTTGGAAAAACTTTCTTCGCAAAGTTGTAGAGAATTGAATTTCCTATAAAAATAGCGAGATTCAATTTTTACGATAAAAGGATATTTATTATGAATTATTGAAGTTCAAGTTCGAAATAATTAATTTTTGGGAGTTTTAGTTAATTATTTTGAGAAAACGCTTTTTGTACAATTAGTGGGCTCACATGTGTTATCAATGTGCTGAATTCAGATCATCAAAGGTGGGCTAAGGAAATTTATAATATATATTAATATTTTATTAAATTTTTACTTTGGTGTTCTAAGCATTTTCCTATAAATAGGGTGCTTAGGTTAGAATTAAAAATCACACCGTAAACCCAAGTTTTCTCTATTTTCTCTCTCGATATATTGGCGTATTCTTGTGAGTATACTTTGAGGGTTGTTATACGATCTGAAGTTCCATGACACCCCAAAATAGGTATACATCACCCATTCTCGAGTTGTCAATATACATGGCATGTAAACAACTACAACTTTATTATTATAACAAGAAATTGTGAGTTTGAATACAAATATTATCTTCTAGACAATATCTATACTCAAATAAATCCTCATCACATTTATTGATACATTATTTTACAAAATGGTGAGGACTACTAAACAACTCTCTCTAGAACCTTCATTCCATACTTTAACTCGCATTTCGCTTATATTCTCGCCTCTTGAGAAGAAAAATGGAACAAAAAAAGGAAAAGGTGAGCTCAACTAGCCCAAAGAAAGAATATTATGACTAAGATAATATACAACAAATTATTGTTAGTCTTCAACAGAAAAAATATAATAGAATACAATAGACAACAAGTTTTAAATCAATATTCATTTGGATCTTTTCCATAGTCATACGTACCAACTCGGGTCCCAACAATGTTGCTTCACCCACCTCGTCCCAACATACTGGAGAACGACATTTTCGTCCATATAAAGCTTCGAATGGAGCCACACCTATACTTGCCTAATAACTGTTGTTGTAGGAGAATTTCACCAATGGTAAATACTTATCCCAACCGCCTTGAAGTCAGGACACGAGTCTTAATAAATTTTTAAGAGTTTGAATAGTCCTCTCGATTGTCCGTCTGTTTGAGGATGGTATGCCGAATCAATCGTAGAATCCGTGCCCATAGCTTTTGCAAGCTAACCCAAAATCTTGAAGTGAATCTTGGGTCACGATCCGAAACTATGGATATTGGCATGCCATGCAACCTCACAATCTCATTTACATATATACTAGCAAGACGTTCAAGGGAATAAGTCTCCCGTATCAGAAAGAAATGAGCAGACTTGGTTAATCTATCAACAATAACCCAAATAGCATTAATGCCTTGAGAAACCGTAGGAAGACCCGTAACGAAATCCATGGTAATGTGTTCCCACTTCCATTTCGGAATCTCAAGTGGTTGCAACGGACCCTTAGGTACTAGATGCTCCGCCTTTACACGTTGACAAGTTAAACACGTTGAGATAAACTTTGCAATCTCTCTCTTCATATTGTTCCACCAAAATGTATGTCGAAGATCACGATACATTTTAGTACTTCTAGGATGGATTGCAAATGGTGTATTGTGTGCCTCCATCATAATCTTGTACTTCAAATCAGAGTCGTTAGGAACACAAAGTCTAGAGTGGACTCAAAGTATTCCTTCTTCATCAATTCTCGCTTCCGAAATAGCACCTTCTTGTACTTTCTTCTTCATACGCATCATCGACTCAAGGGTCGGTGGCTTGAAAGAACCTTAAATTTTTCTATTAAAGTTGGCTCTGTCGTATACTTGACATCATCACACTCATTCCTCGCGATATGATCTTCTCTACTCACGCGTCCACTACCACGTTCGCTTTTCCGGGATGGTATTGAATAGTGTGGTCATAGTCTTTCAATAACTCGAGCCAACGTCATCCGCCGCATGTTGAGTTCTTTTTAGTGAAGAAATATTTAAGGCTTTTATGGTCAGAATATATCTCCACTTTCTCCCCATATAGATAGTGCCTCCATATCTTTAACATAAAACGATCCGCTAACTCTAGATCATGAGTAGGATAATTCCTCTCATACTTTTAAGTTGTCATGAGGCATAGGCTATGACTTTCCCACGTTGCATGAGAACACATCCTAACCCTTTGCTTCGAAACATCGTTGTAGATAACAAATCCATCCGCATCGGATGGTATTGTTAGAATAAGTCTTAGAAATGAGTCTCCTCTTGAGCTCTTGGAAACTCGTCTCGCATTCTTCGCTCCAAACAAATTTTGTATCCTTCCGAGTTAGCTGGGTTAATGGAGTAGTGATTCAAGAAAACCCTTCCACGAATCTCCGATAATAACCAATTTAAGCCCAAAAACTACGTCTTGATCCACCGACTTGGTTGCTGTTCCAACTTTGTATTGCTTCAATCTTCGTCGGATCAACAGATACTCCATGTTTTCGACACCACGTGCCCAAGGAATGCTACTTCCTCAAGCCAAAACTCGCATTTCTTCAATTTGGCATATAGTTTGTTTTCACGAAGCCTTTGGAGTACCAAACTTCAAATAAGGCTCATGATCTTCACGACTTTTGGAATATATGAGGATGTCATCAATAAAAATAACAACTAACTGATCCAAATATTCCTTGAATACTCGGTTCATCATATCCATGAAAGCCGCAGGAGCATTAGTCAATCCGAAAGACATGACTAAGAATTTATAATGCCCGTAGCGAGTTCTGAAGGCAGTCTTTGGAATATCCTCAATTCTAATCTTCAGCTGATGATATCCAGAACGAAGATCGATCTTTGAAAAGAATTGTGCTCCTTGAAATTGGTCAAACAAGTCATCAATACGAGGTAGAGGATACCTATTCTTGATGGTGATATGGTTCAATTCCCGATAGTCAATACAAAGTCGCACTTCACCGCCTTTCTTCTTTACGAATAAAAGCAGAGCACCCCGAGGAGATGTCTTAGGGCGAATGAAACCGATGTCCAACAACTCCGTAGTTGGACCTTTAACTCCTCGAAGTTCAATAGAGCCATTCGATATGGGGTTTTACAAATGGGCTTTGTACCAGGTTCAAGATCAATAAAGAATTCAACTTCACGTTCTGGGGGTAGACTGTGAAGTTCTTCAGAAAATACGTCAGGAAAGTCAATAACAACAGGAATATTATTCAAATTTGACGTGTCTTTATTCAAATCCATAACATGGGCTAAGAAAGCTTGACATTCATTTTTCAATAAACGAATAGCTTTATGATTAGATATGACAGTGATTGATTTTAATGGTTTAGTTGCTTGAATTCGTACAAAAGGTTGGTTAGGAATATGAAAACTAACAACCTTACGAAAACAATCAATTTTGGCATGATGAGTAGTTAACCAATCAATCCCTAAAATCACATCAAAAGCAAGTATCTTTAAAGAGATAAGGTCAACGTAAGGTGATGGTGCCAACTTAGAATCAAACAAGATTTATAAGCGATGGATGTGATGAAAGTTTCTCTAATGGAGTTTCCACAGATAGTCAAAGTCTAATTCTCTCGAGTCAAGTTTAAACGTTGAGCACAAGATGAGAGATAAATGAATGGGTAAGACCCAGATCAAGTAAGGTATAAACTTCGCAAGAATTTATAAATAGCTTATCCGTGATCACCTCGTTTGGGTTCCTCGCATTTTGACCGACCACAACAAACGCTTCTTCCAGAACCGATTGACTTTGAGTTTTTACGGGACATTCTTTTGAGTCACCAATCCTCATTGAACTAGGTTTCGCCACTGCATAATCTCGAGCGATATGTCCTTCCTTTCCACAATTATAGCATACCTTGAACTGTCAGTGGGCGGTTTGGATCGATATGTCCTCTTTTCCCAAGATTTGAAGATATCTGACCGGTGGTCGTTCTCCTCCTTAGAACCGATTCTTTGCAAAGACCTTTATCGTCTTCACATGGTCATTATTAAATCTCCTCTTTTAAAATCTCCTCCCGACTCGCTTCTTCTATTTTCATGGCCATGATTACCACCGGAGTGGTTACCATTTTTGTCCGTCTTTTTTCTTTCTCCATTTGGTTATCGTTGTTTTGTTGACCGCCATCTCGGTAGATGATCTCGGTTGTGGTCCTCGGTTGACCTATCTCGCTTCTAATAATTGAGCCCTCATTTATAACATCCGAGTAGAGAAAATTTATGAGAAATGAGATATCGACGTATCTTAGGGTTTCAAACCTCTAAGAAACATCCGCGTCATCGTTCCTCATTCTCCACCAAATGAGGTGAAAACACGGATAACTCGCAAACTTTGCCTCGCATTGAGACAAATCCATGTTGTTTTGTTCTAATCGATGAACTCCACTTCCTTCATATACGCGAACACTTTCGGGAAAGTATTTGTCATTAAATAGTTTTTGAAACGTTTCCCAAGATATCTTTGAGTGCTTGGTTTGGATGGGTACGCTTCATGAGACTCCACCGATAGTCTACCTCGCCACGGAACATAAAGGTGGCGAATGGAACCTTTGTTCCTCCGTCGCATCCCAAGACATCGAATATCTTGGTAATTTGCTTGACCCATGTTTCCGTCATGATCGGATCCGCTTTCCCTTAAATTTCGGTGGTCCCAACTCTTTGAATCGCTTGGTTTGTGACAACCCGTGAATTGCTATCATTTCCTCCTGTATTTTGAACACGAGTCTCCTAAATTCGATTTTGCATGAATCGCAAAAAGCTTCTAAACATCCCTCGTTCATCATCTCGCTTTCGATTGTTGTTGTTCACAGGAGGAACATTCTTTGACTGTTCAGACGTTCTCCTCGTTGGAAGTCTAAAGCGCCTCCACGCTCTCATTTACTCCATTGTTAATATTCTCGAATCGACATTCTCAAAATCTTGTCATAAAACAAGGGTTAATTAAGGAAATCAATATATCACATAATATTCCTATATCTTGACTAACTAACAAATAAGCTTAGGTAGGACACTTTGGCTAGCGAAGGATTTCTAAATCTCTCCCTCCTAGTTCTATTCCCGATCTCCGCATGGAGATCATATCCCTAAGCTCGATACCAACCTGTGGCGCCCAAAATAGGTATACATCACCCATTACGAGGTTGTCAATACATGGTATAGAAACAACTACAACTTTATTATTACAACAAGAAAGCGTGAGTTTGAATACAAATATTATCTTCAGACAATATCTATACTCAAATAAATCCTCATCATATTTATTGATACATTATTTTACAAAAATGGTGAGGACTACTAAACAACTCTCTCTAGAACCTTCATTCTATACCCAGACTCGTACTCGCATTTATATTCTCGCCTCCTGAGAAGAAAAATGGAACAAAAAAAGAAAAGGGTGAGCTCAACTAGCCGGTAGAAGAATATTATGACTAAGATAATATATAACAAATTATCGTTAGTCTTCAACAAGGAAAAATCTAATAGAATATAATAGACAACAAGTTTTAAATCAATATTCGCAATGAAATAATAATTCATTAGAAGAGTTAAGTAGAGAATGCAAACTACTATCTTCTATGTATGAATTTAAAAGTTCATCGTCTATCTTTTATCCATGTAACATCAATCAATATATATCCGGAATCAAATATTCATCTTTGCACTACTGAGCCAAAGATATTCATCGATTGGGTCATGTTCATCTAAACACTGCTCATCTTTGCACTTTATGGGCCAAAGATATTCATCGAAATCATTCATCTTTGCACTACGGTGCCAAAGATATTCAATAATATCATCATTTAAGACCGAGGATGATGAAAAATATCGATTGAAACAAAATGACAAGGATTAAGGATTAAGGATTCGTACTTTTGTTTTATCCACGTCCAAAAATCCTAAAAAATCATAAGGTTGTAAAATTCAAGAATGATCAAAACATGGATACAATCAAAGCTAGTATTAGAATAGATATTTTGGACAAAAAGAAAAATTTTCATTTTTCGATGAATAAGGTCAGTATTCGTGAATCAGATCAGTATACGTGAATAGTCGTAGATACGTGAATAAGAACCCCGATAACTAAAAGTTCCAAATTTGATAAAAACTTCATATCAATATTTCAAAGATAATGATATTGAAGAAATAATATCATTACGAAAAAAATAATATCCCCTTACTCGAAAAAAGAAAAGATTTAACTGGAATATTGGATATAAATTTATAACTTGAATTTGCACCGTATAGCAATACTCAAAGTATACTCAAAATACTCACAAGAATACGCTCGATAATATAGAGAGAGAAAACTTTAATTTCTAGTGTGATTTTCAATTCTAACCTAAGCACCCTATTTATAGGAAAATGCTTAGAACACCAAAGTAGATAATTTAATAAATTAATATTAAAATTTTTCCACAACTTTATACGCACACTAACAATCTGAATTTAGCCTCCTAATCACATGTTAAATGAGTTTCAAAAATGAAAAAAACGTTTTTGTAATTAAAAATATTTTAAACTTCCAAAAATCAATTATTTCGAAACTTCGAAATTTCAATAATTCATAATAAATAGCTCTTTTGTCAGAAAATTCTAATCTTGCGAGTTTTTATAGGAAATTCAATTCTCTACAACTTTGCAGAAGAAAGTTTTTCCAAATTCCAAATAGAAATTGACCGAAATCCATAAACGGGCGATTTTACATACTATAATCAAATTTTAGTCAAGAAATGGGGTCCACCGACACATAAAACATGCTTTAAATATTTTTGGTAACAAAAATACTCCTCCACATATACTCATATATCCCATATTCATCGTAAAAATATCATCATTATTATATTATTAAAATATAATAATATATTTAAATGAATTATTTTATCAGAAAAAGATAAAATTTTAATTTTCAACAATTGTCACATTAAAAAATTTCTCCATCTATATCCACATAAAATCAATATTTTCCTCATCATATGAATCAATAATTAATTATTCACAAATAATATTACAGAATCACAATATTGACAACCAGGCGGTTCAGGGAGAGGGCTTTCAATAAGAATTTCTCCTTACTATACAAGCAATTAGGTGACCAAACCTCTCCTGTAGCGTAACTTTCTAGACATTGCCAATAATGTTATCTAATAATATTATTCAGATAATATGAATTATTGCTTCGATAATGAAAAAATCTTGTGTAATGACAATTATTGAAACAAACAATGAATATAAAATATCAACACAATAATTATTGAATCAATAAAATAAAATAATCTTGAGCAAGTAATTATCGTAACAATTATTGAGTAGTGCCTTTTACGTAAGAATCAATAATTGGTGCAATCTAGTGTGTCTTCTCGTGTTTTAACCACCGAGTATTTTAATAAAGATTAATCTGATGAATAACTACGCCTAGTTATTTTTAAACAACTTATTCTTATCGTTTTATTCCTCCAATCGCTTTCCGTTATGGGGCCCACACATGGTCGCACTGTCAGTCGCATTTAATATTTCCGACAGCGATCACGAATATTCCACGACCAAACGAATATTCTTCGACAATAATGAATATTTTATAACCACTTGCTTATTTTAAAATATTTGCGTATTTTACCCATAACTATCCACATTAATCAAATCAACCCTTACTATTTCAAAATAATAAATAGAGAAAATTAAAATTCATTAATAATAAGTTGGGGTCTTACAAGTTCCCTTCAGCCCTGTATCTAGTTTTTCAGTCAGAAGTACCATCTTTGTGAGGTAAGGGATATTATTTTTTTGTAATGATATTATTTCTTCAATATCATTATCTTTGAAATATTGATCTGAAGTTTTATCAAATTTGGAACTTTTGGTGTCTGAGATTCTTATTCACATATCTGTGACTTATTCACGTATACGACACTATTCATAAATACGACACTATTCACAGAAAAATAAAATTTTCCTTTTCGTCCAAAATATCTATTATGGATACTAGCTTTGATTGTATCCATGTTTTGATCATTCTTGAATTTTACACCACTATGATTATTTATGAGGTATTTTGGACATGAAATACGAAATACTGAATCAAGTAATACTTGTTCTTTTGTTTCTTTGGATTCGTTTCTTTAAAATATTTTTCATCATTCTCAGTCTTAAATAATGATATTACTGAATATCTTTGGCCTGTAGTGCAAAGATAAATGATTTCTTGATGAATATCTTTGGCCCGTGGTGCAAAAATGAACAGGTGTTTAGATGAACATGACCTACTGATGAATATCTTTGGCCTGTGGTGCAAAGATGAATATTTGATTCAAGATGAATATTGATTGATGTTACAGGGATAAAATAATGATGATGGACTGTTAAATTCATAGATATTAGTAGATTTCATCATCTACGTAACTCTTCTATGAATTAATATTTTTCGCTGCGAATATTGATCTAAAACTTGTTGTTTAATGTATTCTCTCAGATTTTTCCCTGTTGAAGACTAACGATAATTTGTTGTATATTATCTTAGTCATAATATTCTTTACTGGGCTAGTTGAGCTCACCCTTTTCCTTTTTGTTCCATTTTTCTTCTCAGGAGGCGAGAATGTAGCAGTCTTAGTCGGGTATGGAATGAAGGTTTACAGAGAGTTGTTTAGTAGTCTCACCATTTTTGTAAAATAATGTATCAATAATTATGATAGGGATTTATTTGGGTATAGATATTATCTAGAAGATAATATTTGTATTTAAACTCATGCTTTTATGGTTGTATTAATAAAGTTGTAGTTGTTTACATACCATATATTTTGACGACTCAGAATGGGTGTTGATATCTTGTGGCGCCCCAAAATAGGTCCATTCCATCCAACCCATTTACGAGTCGCCAAATACATGGTACGTAAATAACTACAACTTTATTAATACATTTGTCGGCAAAATAAATACAACTTATATATATCGTGAGTTTAAATACAATTATTGTCTTCAGATAAATATACATACCCAAATAAATCCTCATCACAATTATTTATACATTATTTTACAAAAATAGTGAGGACTACTAAACAACTCTCTCTATAACTATCATTCCATACCCCGACTGCATCGCCATACATTCTCGCCTCCCGAGAAAAAAATGGAACTAAAAGGAAAAGGGTGAGCTCAACTAGCCTCAAAAAAGAATATTATGACTAAGATAATATACAACAAATTATCGTTAGTCTCCAACAGGAAAAATCTAATAGAATACAATAGACAACCAGTTTTAAATCAATCTTCGCAATGAAATAATAATAATTCATAAGAAGAGTTAAGTAGAGAATGCAACTACTATCTTCTATATATGAATTTAAAAGTTCATCGTCGATATTTTATCCTCAGAACATCAATCAATATATATTTGGAATCAAATATTCATCTTTGCACTACAGTGCCAAAGATATTCATCGATTGGTCATGTTCATCTAAACACTGTTCATCTTTGCATGCACTACGGGCCAAAGATATTAATCACGATCATCATGTTCATCTCAACACTGCTCATCTGCAGACTATGTGCCAAAGATATTCATCAAGAAATCATTCATCTTTGCTCTGAGGCCAAAGATATTCAAGAATATCATCATTTAGGACTGAGGATGATGAAAAATATTTTAAAGGAAACGAATCCAGTGAAACAAAAGAACAACTATTGAGGATTCGTATTTTAAACAATCCAAGTTCAAAAATACTTCATAAGTAATCAGAGTGGAGTAAAATTCAAGAATGATCAAAACATTGATACAATCAAAGCTAGTATCCATAGTAGATATTTTGGACAAAAAGAAGAAATTTCATTTTTCTATTGAATAATCAGATTCGTGAATAAGGTCAGATACGTGAATAGTCTTGATACGTAAATAAGAACTCCAACACCAAAAGATAGAAATTTCACAAAAAAACATATTCACGCTTCGTGAATAGTACTGAATGAATAATAACCCAGACACAAAAAAAATTCCAAATTTGATAAAAATTTCCAACCAATATTTTAAGATAATGATATTGAAGAAATAATATCATTTTCGAATAAAATAACATCCCTTACCTCGAAAAGACAAGATTTAAATAAAAACAGGATATAAGGCTATGACTTGAACTTGCACCAGTATAGCAATACTCAAAGTATACTCAAAATACTCACAAGAATACGCTCGATAATATAGAGAGAAAACTTGAGTTTCTCGGTGTGATTTTCAATTCTAACCCAAGACCCTATTTATAGGAAAATGATTAGAACACCAAAGTAGAAATTTTAATATAATAATAATATATATATTAATTTCTCTACGCCCACTTAGAATCATCTGAATTCAGCAACTTAGCATGTGTTAAAGATGCCCACCAAACACAAAAAACGTTTTTCTTAATTAAATTATTTTAAACTTCCAAAAATCAATTATTTCTGAGCTTCGGAACTTCAATAATTCATAATAAATAGCCCTTTTATCGTAAAAATTGAATCTCATGATTTTTTATAGGAAATTCAATTCTCAACTTTGCGTAAGAAAGTTTTTCCAAATGTAAATTGATCAAATCCATAAAGCAGACGATTTTACAAAGCTATAATCAAATTTCTATTAATAATTGTGTCCACCAACACACAAAATATGTGTTAAACATTTAATGCCACAAAAATACTCTTTCCTCCTCATATACTCATATATCCCACATTCATTATAAAAAATATCATAGTTAATATATTATTAAAATAATATATTTAAATGAATTATTTTATCGTAAAAAATAAAATATTAATTTTCAACAATTGTCACATTAAAATTTTCTCCATCTATATCCACATAAAATCAATATTTTTCTCATCATATAAATCAATAATTAATTATTCACAAATAATATTCTGAGAATCACACATCTGCAACCGGTAGATTCAGAAAGAGGGGCTTTCAATAAGGATCTCTCCTTACTTGGCCTGCAATTAGGTGACCAAATCTCTCCTTAGATGTAACTTTTAGACATTGCCAATAATATTATCCAATAATATTATTAGGATAATATGAATTATTGTTCAGATAATGGAAAATATCGTGTAATGACAATTAATTGAAAAAACAATAATATAAAATATCAATGCAAAGAATTATTGAATCAATAAAATAAAAAATCTTGAGCAGTAATTATCGTAACAATTATTGAGTATTGCCTTCTTACGTAAGAATCAATAATTGGTGCAATCGATGTCTTCTTGTTCAACAACGCCAGATAAGTGTGTTTTAACCACCCGGGTATTCCAACAAGATTAATGGTAACAACTATGTCGTTATTTATAAACAACTTATATTTGTCGTTTTTCTTCATCCAATCGCTTTCGTTATGGGGCCCAAAAAGATGCGTCGTCGTCATGCACGAATATTTCTCGACAAAGATTTAATATTCTACGACCAAACGAATATTCCCCGATAATAATGAATATTTTATAACCACTTGCTTATTCAAAATATTTGCGTATTTTACCCATAACTATCCACATTAATCAAATCAACCCTTACTATTTCAAAATAATAAATAGAGGAAAATAAATTTCATTTATTAATAATTTGGGGTCTTACATATACCTATTTTGGGGGCGTCACAAACAATATGAAGAGAGAGATCGCAGAGTTTATCTCGAGGTGTTTAACTTGTCAACGAATAAAAGCGGAGCATCAAGTGCCAAAAGGTCCATTGCAACCACTTGAGATTTCGGAATGGAAGTGGGAACACATTACCATGGATTTCGTTACGGGTCTTCCCAAAGTTTCTCAAGGCATAGATGCGATTTGGGTTATTGTTGATAGATTAACCAAGTCCGCTTCATTTCATTTCTTATATCGTGAAACTTATTCCTTGAACGTCTTGCTTCGATGATGTGACGTGTGAATGAGATTGTGAGATTGCATGGCATGTCAAGTATCCATAGTTTTGGATCGTGACCAAAGATTCACTTCAAGATTTTGGGTTAGCCTCTGTAAAGCTATGGGCACGGATTTACGATTGATTCAAAGATACCATCCTCAAAGCAGACGGAAATCGGAAAGGACTATTCAAACCCTTGAAGATCTATTAAGACTGTGTCCTAGATTTCAAATGAAGTTGGGATAAGTACTTGCCACTTGGTGGAATTCTCCTACGCAAGAACAGATTATCAAGAAAGTATAGGCATGGCTCGATTCGAGGTGTTGTATGGACGAAAGTGTCGATTCCAAAGATGTATCTTTGGGGAAAGTGGGAGAAACAACGTTGTTGGGACCGTAATTAAGACGCATGACTACAGAAAAGATCCAAATGATTCGACAACGTATTCAAACCTCACAAGATCGACAAAAGAGTTATGTTGATCTTCATCGAAAAAATGTGGAATTTAATATTGGGGATCATGTATTATTACGTAATGCTCAATGGAAGGGAGTTACAAGATTTGGAAAGAGAGGAAAGCTCAATCCAAGGTTTGTTGGTCCATTTGAGATTCTTGACCGAAGTATGTCTCGTGTTCACAATGTTTTTCACATATCTATGCTTCGTAAATATGTGAAAGATCCGAACCACATTATTGCGTTAGAACCAGACGAGATAGCCGAAGATTTTACGTACGAGGAGGTACTTGTTAAGATCTTGGATAGGAAAGAGCATTTCCTATGCACCAAGGTTATACCACAAGTTAAGGTTTTATGGAGGAACCATGCTATTGAAGAAATGACCTGGGAGTTGAAATCAGAAATGAAAGCGAGGTATCCTCACCATTAAAGAAATACCTGTCGTATCGTCGTCAATTTCGAAGACGAAATTTTATAAGGAGGGGAGGTTGTAAGACCCCAACTTATTATAAGTAAAATTGAATTTTCCTCTATTCATTATTCTAAATTAATAAGGTGTAAATTTGATATAATGCTTTAGTTATGGGTGAAATGTGCAAATTTTGCAAAATAAGCAAGTGGTTATAAAATATTAATTCTGCCGGGGAATATTCGTTTGGTCGTGAAATATTCTTTTTGTCGGGAATATCCATACGACGGTGCAGTCAATTGTGGGCTCCATAACGGAATAACTGTCGGATGAAGAAAACAATAAAGTTTGAGTTTTTATAAATAACGGCATAGTTGTCACCGTTAACATTGTTGGGTTACCTGGTGGTTAAAATCTGAGAATACGCGTGGTGGTAAGAAGAGAAGACACGGTATTCAAGACAGTATTGTTGAATTATTGATTAAATGCGTAAAGAAGACACTACTCAATAATAATTATTACGGTAATTCTTATTCAATATTTTATTTTATTGATTCAATAATTGCTACTTTGATAGTTTATATTATTGTTGTTTCAATAATTGTCATTGCACAGTATTTTTCATTATCAAATCAATAATTCATATTATTTGAATAATATTATTAGATAACATTACTGGCAATGTCTAGAAAGTTTTGTGAAGGAGAGGTTTGGTCACCTAATTAATTGCTACCAAAGAAAGAGAAATCCTTATTGGAATTCCCCCTTCTTTCACAGAATGATTTGGTCATTATAATTGTGATTCTGTTATATTATTTGTGAATAATTAATTATTGATTTATATGATAAGAAAATATTTATTTGATGTGGATATAAATGATGAATTTATTTATGTGGTTATAAATGAAAGAATTAATGCTGAGGTATTTTATTAGTATTTTGTTAGAATGGAGGAATTAATAATCATCCGTTTGTGAATTTCGGATATTTTTTATTTGGAATTTGGAAAAACTCAAAGCTACAAAGTTGTAGAGAATTCGATTTCAGGCATAATGGACATAAAATTTGTATTTTTATGATAAATGGGCTATTTTCTATGAATTATTGAAGTTTCAGAAAATAAAATATTTTTTATTAAATTATGGGTGGGACCCACTTATGTTATAAACATGTGGGCTGCTGGATTTTCTTTCTAGATGGTTGCTGGTGGCTTGGTTGGTGAAGGTTAGCGTGGAAGGAGAAAAAGAAAATAATATTTTATTATTTTAGTCTCCTATGGCGTTCTAGCATTTTCCTATAAATAGACGCTTAGGTTAGAATTGAAAATCACAACAGAAATAAGTTTTCTTTCTCTCTAGATTATCGGGCGTATTTTTGTGAGTATTTATATACTTTGAGAGTTAATGTTTGGTACAAGTTTCTTTCAGCTTTATATCCGATATTCCGATCAGAAGTACCGTTATTTTGAGGTAGGGGATGTTATTTTCTTCTTAAATGATATTATTTTCTTTAATATCATTATGCCAAAATATTGGTGAACTTTTTAATCAAATTTGAAACTTTTTGTGTTGGGATTACTATTCACGTATACGGCACTATTCACGAATACGACATTATTCACCGAAAAATAAAATCCTTTTTGTCTAAGATGTCTATTTTGGCTACTATCTTTGATTGTATCCATGTTTTGATCGTTATTTTTGAATTCTGCTTCACAATTGGTTATTATGAAGTATTATTGATCTTGGATAAACTGTTATACGAATTCCTAATATTTATCCTTTTGTCTCACTGAATTCGTTTTTTTTAAAATATTTTTCATCATCCTCAATCTTAAATGATGATATTACTAAATATCTTTGGCCTGTAGTGCAAAGATGAATGATTAACTGATGAATATCTTTGGCCCGTAGTGCAAAGATGAACAGGTGTTAAGATGAATATGACCGACTGGCGATATAAATGAATATTTTTGGCCTATAGTGCAAAGATGAATATTTGATTAAAGATGTATATTTATTGATGTTACAGGGATAAAATATTGATGATGGACTTTTAAATCTTAGAAGATAGTAGAATTCATTCTCTACGTGACTCTTCTAATGGATTGTTGTTTCCGCTGCATTTGTTGATCTAAAACTTGTTGTCTATTATATTCTATCAGATTTTTTCCTGTTGAAGACTAATGATAATTTGTTATATATTATCTTAGTCAAAATATTCTTTACTGAGCTAGTTGAGCTCACCATTTTTTTTTGTTCCATTTTTCTTCTCAGGAGGTGAGAACATAGCAGGATCGAGTCGGGGTATGGAGTGATGGTTCTAGAAAGATGTTTTAGCAGTTCTCACTATTTCTGTAAAATAGTGTATGAATAATTGTAATGAGAACTTATTTGAGTGTTGATATTGTCTAGAAGATAATATTTGTATTTAAACTCACAGTGTGTGTTGTCATATTTTACACGACATTTGTATTATTGAAGTTATAGTTTGCTTTCTGTACCATGTATTTGGCGACTCAGAATGGGTGTTGTATACCTATTTTGGGGACGTCACAAAACTTAACTACAGTTTAGTGTACCACTCTCTGCTTTTGAAATAATAGTCTCATTTTATTCTTTTTTAAATGAATATCAAGATTTTTCGAAGGCACATCTAAGCAATATATTTTTGTAATGTAATAAAAATAATTGAATTATAAAAATATAAAGAATTTATGTTGTTAGACAAATATTAATACTAGAGGGTGGAAATGAACCGAGTCGAACTGAATATTGAGTTGCTCAGATTTGGTTCACAAAATTTATCGAGTATAAAATAAGGTTTGATTGAGACTCATTAGCTATCGAATTAAGCGTGATCCCGAATTGAACCCAAACAGCTTGAACTTTTTGAACGAAGTAATTTATCAAACTTTAAAATTTGTTCATATTTGACTCATTTATATTTCAAGTCTCGAATCGAACTTTTAATCGAACGAGTACGAATTGAGCCCGAACCGTTTGCTCATTTTACAACCTTAAATTACGTGCATGAAAAAAAGCAAAATATCAAATGTTTGATGCATCATATTATGTATGAGCTACTGTGACATGAAAATACTGTAGAGTACTACCTATGAAAGGGATAACTGCCCAAAAATGAAACGGACACATCATTTGCCGATCACTATAGACATTGTCTATGAAGAGCGATATGGTAGCCCAATTGCACTACTCATGATGCAGCAATTGGCAAAAACTGAGCCAAATATATAAATAATCTCATAGATTTGGAAATCAGAGCACAATTCTTATTCTTAAGAATATAAGTCTACTTTTACATGGAGGTGGAAGTGGTGTAAGCCTCACCTTTCATCTTCATGTGATGAAAAATATTGTAGAAATATTATTAAAAATAAAAACTTGTGAAAATATCAATTCTCTTCTTAATTCTTTTTTGTGAATATTACAATTTCTATAAGCAGACTTGGACATATCTTTTTTGGATATTTTTCCAATACTGAACTATAAAGACTAACAAGTGCACCTCCAACAGATTAATCTAATTAAGACAACCTTCATTCTAATCTAATTTTTCTACCATTAGCATTACATAGGCCAACAAGTTCTCCTACAGATCCGCATAAGAATAATCTTTCCTTTCTGCCATTAGCATTACATAGGCCAACCACCTTTCCTTTTTTATGAACCATAAGATGTACACTTCCGCATAAGAATAATCATATAATGAAATTTATAATTACACCTAAAAGTACTATATTCAGATAGAAACAATGTCTCTAATCTACAAAAATATGCCAACTGAATTACATACAACATTATATTCATCTTGACATTCAAACGTAAGAATATCACTTTTTGATCGAGTAGCATAGTTGCCACTCCAAATCCCCCGCATTGTCAAAGAGATTTCAATGTCACAGATGCCGACAGATGATGCCTACCTGATTATCAAGCTTGACTACAAGCCTGCTATTAAATGGACAAATGTTGCAATGACAGTCCCACAAACTACCAGCAATAACCTGTAAGAAAAAACAACATTACTATCATGCGAAAAGAAAAACGACTAAAAGCTTTTTCTTTAAGCCACAGTATGTGTTGTAAAATCTATCATCAGGGACAAAATTTCTGCAAGAGAGAAGCTAAACAAAAGAGCAACAACTGCGAAATTGTTTAAAAAACACAACCCAAAAAAAGTTCAGGAGAAGAAATTAATCCTATCATAAATGATGTATATGCTGGCAGGCACGCTAAAAGTGATTTTGACAAGCTTTGAACTTTTAAGTTGTCTTTTGTGTTACAAAATGATGACCTTGGAGCTTGGTAGGAAGGATGCACTGAAATTCTAGGGAAAGTCCATTTTTATTTTTTCCAAAGTAAGAAACCAGTTGCAAAAGGAAAAAAGCAGTGAGAAAACACATTTGATATCAGTTAACGCCTTGTGGTAGAATTAGTTTAGCTCCACGGGTAATCAAACCAAAGTAATAGTTAAGATATCCTCGGGCTCGGCAAATAGCTATTTTTTTTTTTAAGAAGTAGCATTATAGATTATATTAAGTTAACAATGGCAGGGTACTTTGATCCATGCAGCAGTCTTGTTGCTGGGATCAAAACACTGAAAATTACATTGCATCTGGTAACATCTTGAAAGAAATCAAGTGCAGCAATATATGCATCGAAATGGATGTGTACCAAATATACGAGAAAGAGGGTGGGGGTTAGGGGTGATGAGGTGGTGAAAGGGCACGATGACCTGCACCGTCTTTGCCTTGATAAAAGTTGAGGGTTGAAGAGTTAGAAAAGATTCATGCAGCCTATACAAGTGGAATCAAGGTATTAATAATAATGATTGAAGATCTTTTGGCAATTTGTCACAGAAGGTAACCTCCAGTTCTTTGCAGTTATAATTGTCAAGGATTTATATATCATTGAAATTATGACGATCAATAATGATATTAAATAAGTCAATAACAAAGCTATCAACAGAAAACATTGCAGTTCAATATAAGGTACTCTATTGCATCAAAACAAACCTGCAGTGGGGTGCAGCCAAGAAGTTCATGTAGTGGTCTGCTCTCAGCCAAAGGATGTGCAGTAGGAAGTTCATATACAATTTGATTGAGCACCTGAAGAATTCCAATTTGAATATTTGAAATGGAGGAATAAAATCTATTCAAGATGTTTACTCCATTATTACTCCAGTTAAAAAAGTAGAAAGGTCTTTGTGCATGTGTGCGCAATGAGCACAATGCTTCCAACACTTGTCAAATTTCCAGTTAGTCTGAATTGCATGGGCATCCGAATTTGTGCCCGTTCACACACAGACAAATGAACATGAAATGAGCACAAAGTTTTCAAGAATTATCAAATTTCCAATCTAAAATTCTTTTGACATGAGTACACAGCACACACATAAACACAAGCAGGAAAATCATCAAACCTCTACTTGGTGCCCTGCTTGTATTCTTACACCAGTTGCGTCATACATCACCTGCCACAAAATTCTCCACATGAGAAATCTTAATATTAGCACAAGGCATTGAACAACCATATGAACATGTAAATCTTCTTTCCTTCTCATTTTTAGCGATGAATGCCTTGTTAAAATGTTAAAATTGGCAATGTATGATAACAGCAATAATTACAAAAATCTGTGTATAGGGTTTCAGTATGCTGAAGGTTGCTATCAGAAAGCACGATAATATCATTCAATGACAGTGAAAGTTGACCTACATTTCAATTAAAATATTCAAGGATGTGAGATAGATAAGAATTCAGTAAATTACAGGTCAAAAAAGAAAAACTCATTTTTCACAATTACGACCACTGTATAACGATATGATATCCATGCCTCAAGAGGATGCCAAATTATTAATTACAAACGAAGGGCAAAAAATGATATCCTGAATTGAATTTTAAGACTGGTAGGAACTTATCACAAATGAAGTCTTCAGACTGACAAGATGCCACATGAACATGTTCAACATATATAATCAGTAAAACAGTATAAATTCATTCCTAGAAACACGCATGAAAACATTTGAAACTTTACATTTCATAAATCCATCAAACTTCCCCCTCCCTACAGACACACCTTTTCTCTTTCTCCCAAATACAACGCATTAAACCACCTGATGAGTTTAAGTATGAGATTACATTTTGGATATCTTATATGACTAGATTATAACATTTGACGTAACAAATGCTGGACTAATAAAGTTATATGAAGAACTTCATATTGACAAGATAGAGACCGTACAACACATGCTAAAACTAAGGCAGCAGAAAAAAGCTATCCCCCAAAGCCATCATGAAAACCAATACCCGCAGCAAGAGCAGTGACAGTTACAGAGTGGGATGATGGCATTCCACCAGACCCAAAAAGTTTCTTGAGATCCCATCGTTTTTCTTTATACCTGCAAGTCTTTGGGTGCTTAAGACTCTTAGGATAATATAATCATATAATCTATACCCTTAAATGAGAAAAAAAAACAATGATAATCAAAGCAATTGTAGCTACAGCAGGGCAGTATAAACCCAGAAATATTTGAAATTTTGGAACATGGAGTAATAAATACATCTGGCAATCAAACAAGAAGTAACTTTATTATGAGTTCCTAACTAGGTTTCCATCTATTGTGTTGGGTCGTGATATTTCACATATTGGGTCGACCCGATTGGGCCCATTCATTTGGTTAAATCTCTTGGGTCGTTTCTATTGGGCTTGGCTAGTTGGGCCGGGTCAGTGACTTTTCTTAGTTAAGTCTTGAAAGGCTTGGGCTGAATTGAATGGATCGCCCCATTAGATATTTTAATACCTACATCTTTGACCGGCAATGATGAAAAAGCATGACAGTTGACTGTTGTATCTGTCATGCATTAATGTGGATAGATCAGGGGACCGCATGGAGAAAATAAATGACTGGAGGTAGTGGGTGAAGCGTAATGTGCGATTAGCGTAAACCATCGAGGATCGGTAATGTCGACAAACGAGTTGGTGGTACGAGAAACCGGGTTAGAGAGTATAACATAGCAAGGAAGTCTTCTAAACTAAGGTAACTGATATTTTATCTCTCTCAATACACTAGATATTTTATCCTCCATTGTTAACCTTGTGATCGCTGTCAGACTTGACTCACGCTACCGAAAGCTATCCCCCGACGGCCGGCCGAAGTCCAAGCTTTTGGTGTGTTATTTCGTGTTTAGTGTGCAGGATCGAAGCGTCTTTACGTGATTGGGACGTGGCGTAAGATCTTGGCGTTAACATCGCTAGAAGGAGGGCGTGTTACAGTGTCTTGTAAGTTTCAATCACAACTTTCATTTGTTCTACGCGGAAAAGATGGTGAGAGTAGAAGCAAATACACGGAAGCGATGTACCAAGGCTGTGAGCTCGTCTCGTCCAACGATTTTTGTTAAGGATCGTCTGGATCCTTCAAAGAGTGCTTCGTGAGAGTGAAACCTTGCTTCAAGCGTGTTTCAAGGGTTCTCGTTCGAGAGCTCATGGCGAGCTGACGAAGGTTGGTGTTTGCTGATGATAAAGTCTGTGACCAAGATCGAAGGCAGGTGGAGGGTTCACCACCTAAAACTCATCACCAAAGTGGTCGAGATGACAAAGCTGCCAAGTTGGCGAGGATGGCAGAAGAAACAGATAAAGCTTTAGAGGTTCTTCTAAAGCAGAGGGAGGATATAGTTGTGCAGATGCTTCGGATGGTCGATCTGAAGGACGAGGCGTCCACCTATATTCAGTCCGAAAGGCGTAGTAGGCATAAGGATGTACAACATCGGGAGGGGAAGGAGCCGGAGCATTCCGTGCATGAGTCTCGGGGTCGACCTCAGGAGAGAAGGAGATCAAGAAGCAGAACTCCTGAGATATCAAAGAAAGCACTTATTGTCATCGGTTCTCAAGGTCGTGATGGTGGTAATCGAAGCAAAAGCGAGAGAGTATGCACCGAGAATCGAGGGAGAGAGCATCAACGCGAATATTCTCATCATGAGAATAGAGTTGCACGCAGAGTAGATCGTAAGTCTAACAAAGGCAAGTGGGGTCGAGCAGAGAGTCGATCCACTCGAAAGGCGAAGGTTATTCAGAGAAAGAAGTCTCCTCATGACGTAAGGTGTGGATTTCTTGGTAAAGGAGTTGAAGGAGCTCGGAAGCAATTACCGAGGTTCAACAAGTGAAGGATACCGGGAAAGAAGGCGTCTCCCTTTCCTCGGATATTCTTAAAGAAGCGCGGACACCACCAAGAAGTTGCCTCACGTGGAGAGTTACGATGGGTGGAGACCCCTTATGACCATAATGAGCGGCGTTTGATGGTGATGGATTATTATGATTTCACCGATGTTGCCAAGTGTCACACGTTTGTTATAACGCGTTGAGGAAGGATCGCGAAGCAATGGATGAGGACTTTTGCTCGCAGATTGAGAGATCTTCATGGTCCTAGTTGTGTGAAAAGTTCCACGCTCATTTTGGGAGCAACCAAGGAGAGGAAAACTCTTTGGTTCTTTGGCACAAGTCCGGCAGTTCTCCAATGAATCTTTAGGTCTGTATGTGAAGCGATTCAGGGAAGCCGTTGGCCAAGTGTCCCACCTTAATGATCTTCAGCCGTAGGGTTGTTTCAAGCAGGTTGTAACTTAGTGAAGTCGGAGAAGTTGGTGAAGAAGTTCGATGTTTCACCATCCAAGAGCTTGGTCAAGCTTTCGATAAAGCGGAGGGCTACATTGTGGTGGGAGGAGGCTATGAATAGCACAAACGCCCTTCTTCGGACAGGATGAAGGAGGCAGACACTTCTAAGGATGAAGGCGATCAGAAAAAGGTGGGAGGGTATAATGATCACCGGAGGGCGATTCGAAGAAAGACAATAACACGTATGGCGATTGTGGAAGTAATCGCCCACCGCCCTCGCCTGTAAGGTGAATAAAGTTTACACCAAACTGAACACGGGTAGGTCGGTGATTTTGGATCAGATCAGGAACCAACCGTTCTTTGAACCACCTCGTGATAATTTTAAGCCAGGACAGGGCAACTCTCGAAAATTTTGTGGCTATCATCAAACTACAGGTCACGACACTAATGAATGTTGCAATCTGAAAGACTTTGTAGAGAGGAAGGTTCAGAGCGGTATGTTGGTTCAGTATGTGGCCAGGAGGGACCATCAGCAAAAGCAACAGAATGTTGACCGTCATTATTCGAGACGGTTCAAACGGTTCCACGTGCGGCACCGCTCCAAATCAACCACCAAGGCACGTCGTTGATGTAATAACCGGTGGAACTAGCAGGAAATTGGTAGGGAAGAAGAGGAGGGATATCTGGATTCGGGCCACGTCTGGTGGCGGTGTTCTCCCAAGACCGACAAACCATTTCCGAGGATCTGTTATATCCTTCACCCGATGCAGACTATCCTTGAGCCCATCGAACCTCGTGAAGGGCCCGGTGATCACCGCCAAGTAGGTTCGGTGGATATACGGCGATATGATGATAGACAACCGGGTCTTCGTGGATATTTCGTATGCCCACGCTTATCGGAGGATGCATCTTGATGGGCGAAAGATGGAGGTCAAGGTGAGGAGGCCCCTATATGGTTTTAAGAACGATCCCGGTCAAAGTTGCAGAGCACTATTGAACTACCAAGAATCTTGGCATGACTCCTCGCCAGTAGAAATAACATGTAAATTTTATGTCATGCGTATGTAGATTCTACCACAACGCCATAATTGGTTAGACTACTCGACAGCCTCTCCAAGCTGTGACTTCCATCCCTCTTCAAGATCAAGTTCCCAACAGCACATGGAGTTGGAGAGGTAGCAGGGGACTTGGATCTGGCCAGACGATGCTACAGGAATGTTGTGATTGCCTTGGGAGTAGGGGTCAGCAAGCAGAAGCAAACCATGGCGATTGAGATCGAGCCCTTCACTGAAAGCAGTTCGGAGCCATTGGTTATTCCTGCAGGAGAGACGGAGGAGATCGAGCTAGTTCTGGGGAAGAAAGTCAAAACAGTGAAGATAGGTTCGGGTTTGCCGGAACCTCTCCGAACAAACCTTATGGAACTTCTTCTTCGCTATGCGGACATCTTTGCATAGAGCCACAAGACACGCCTCAAATCACCGAAAGATCACGAAAGCACCGACTAGATGTAAATCCATCAAAGAAGCCGGTTATTCGGCGCGAAAGGCGGATCTTTCGCACTGAGCTGACAGAGGATTATTGATGAAGAGATCGAAGGCGATAATGCCGACTTCATCTTTGAGATCGATTACCCGGAGTGGATGGCCAACGTGGTCTTTGGTGCGAAGCGTACAGAATGGAAAGTGGCGAGTATGCATCGACTACACAGACCTGAACAAAGCTTACCCGAAGGACTTCTATCCTCTACCCCACATTGATCAGCTCATCGATGCAACTTCGGGGTATGCACTACTAAGCTTTATGGATGTTTTTTCAAGTTATCATCAAATATGTGCAAAGAAGACATCCAAAAGACAACATTCATCACACACCGTTCGGTGTATGCCTACAAGAACATGACCTTTGGCTTCGATAAATGTGGAGCCACGCATCGCAGAATGATGAACTTCGCCTTCCGTAAATGTACTAGGAAGGAATATGGACGTATACGTGGATGACATGATCGTGAAGAGCATGATTGTTCGTAAGATCATCTGGATGATCCGGAGGAATGCTTTTCAGATCGTCTCGTCATCACAAGTCGAGGCTCAATCTCACGAAGTGCACCTTCTGACTCGGTCTGCAGGAAGTTTCGGGCTATCCGGTCATCGCACAGGTATCGAAGCCAATCTAGAAGATCCAAGCCATACTAAATATGAAGACTCTTAGTCATTCAAATATGTCAAAGGTCGGACCGGAGGATCGCAACTTTGAGGAGATTCATGTCCAAGTTTGCAGAGAGTTCTTCATTGTTCTTTCGATACATCAAGGGACCGAAGAATGCGAAGACGTTCCAGTGAACTTCGGAGTGTGAAGACGCCTTTTAGGGCATAAAGACGTATTTGTCTTCGGCTCCTTTATTGATGAAACCTGCTCCTGCTGAAACCTTGTACTTATATCTGGCAACTAGTTCTTTGGCAGTGGGAGCTGTTTTAGTTCGGGAATTAGGAGGGAAGCAGCATCCGGTTTATTACGTCAGTCATGTCCTAAGAGATGCTGAAACCAGGTACCCGAACATTGAAAAATTTGCCTTTGTTTTGATAATTGCTAGTTGAAAGCTCAGGCAATATTTTCAAGGTCGGCTTCTGGTCGTCTATACGGATCAACCGTTGAAGAAGGTGATGAGCAAATCAGAAGTTTCGGGGAGACTAGTAGCATGGACAATGGAATTATCTCAATTTTTCATTGAATATCATCCCCAAACTGCTATCAAAGGTCAAGCCTGATTTCATGGTGGAGTGTTCGTTCTCAAACAGATCTTTGAGTCGCTGTGTTGAAAACGTCCGGCCGAAAGTTGCAGTTCTTCTTCAAAGACAATCGTAACTCGTGGACTCAGATGTAGATGGGTCTTCTCGTGGGACGCCGATGGAGCGAGAGATTATTTTGACAAATCCGGAGGATTCAAGCGCAGAAAGCCATCGAGATTGGGTTCAGAAGCAATGAACAACGAGGCCGAATACTGGCAAAGGTTGATAAAGGTCCGCTTAGCGAAGAGTCTGGAGGTTCAGAAGTTGATCATTTACAGTGACTCTCAGCTGGTCGTCAAGCAAGTATCAGGAGATTATGAAGCTCGTGGAGCGAGAATGATCAAGTATTTGGCAGAGTTGAAAGACCGGATTCAATATTTCGTCTCCTATGAGTTTCAGGGTATAGAGCGCAACGACAATTCTATTGTCGATGCATTGTCGAAGCTGGCCACTACGGATGCTAGCGTTTTCGATGGGTCAGTTTATTTGGAGGTTTTGCAGCAGCCGAGTATCCAACATGAAGCGGTGATGTGCATTGAACGTTCTAATTGTTGGATGACTCCCTACATCGAATATCTGGCAGATGGCGTCCTTCCTTCGAATCAGATGCTGGCAAAGACGATCAAGTACAAAAGTGTCAACTTCGTTCTTATTGATGGGGATCTTTATCGAAGGGCATTTTCGTCACCATTGTTAAAGTGTTTGGTCTCGTCCGAAGCTGAATATGTTCTTCGGGAGGTTCACGAGGGCATCTGTGGCGACCATATGGTTGCTAACTCATTAGCTTACAAAGTGCTTCGGCAGGGGTTCTACTGGCCTACAATCTTCAAGGAAGCTACCGAGTACGTGAAGAAGTGTGAAAAGTGTCAGCTCAACGGTCCGATCCCACATCAACCACCAGAAGAGCTATACTCGATCTTATCTCCTATACCTTTTGCTGTCTGGGGGTAGATATACTGGGTCCATTGTCGAAAGCTAAAGCTCAGGTCAGTTTTGTTATAGTTGCCATCGATTATATGACAAATGGTAGAAGGCGAAGCCACCACCGGTTGATAACGGAACAAGAATGCTTGAAGTTCATGGAAGGAGTCCGTAGTGTTTCGCTTTGAATTCCTAAGGTGGTGATATCGGACAAATGGACGCGTTTGTGGGATCGAAGTTTGAAGGATTTCGAAGGAGTGGGGGTTCAACACAAGAAGACTTGAGTGGCTCATCCACAGTCAAACCAGCAAAGGTCGAGGTGACCAATGTAACGTCATTTGAATAGGATCAGCCGCAGATCGGATGAAGCTAAGGGGAGATGGTTCAAGAGCTTCTCGGCGTGTTATGGGCTTATCTGACTACTCCAGAGGACTACTACGGGGACTCACCTTTCAGATTGGCTTACGGTAATCGATGCCTTAATCCTCGCTGAGATTGGATCCACCACCGGTCTTGGTCAATCAGCCCAAAGAGATCTACAATGATAAAGGGTCAAGGTCAACTTGGATCCATTGGAAGAAGTCGAGAAGTGGCTTTGATCAAACCGGCAACTTATCAACGGAGAGTAGCCAAGCATTACAATAAGGGGTAAAGCTTCGAGATCTGAAGTGGGAGATTTCGTCCTCGTGGAAGTCGAATCATCTACGCCGTAACTTGGGAAAGCTTACGCCGAATCGGGAAGGACCTTATGAAGTAATTCAAGCACAAAAGCCGTGAACTTATCGGTTAAAGGCATCGGACGGATCGAGATCAAGAATACTTGGCATCTTTGGCATGACTTCGGAAATATTTTCAAGAGAGAGATCGAGTCAGTTTATCGGAAGTCTGTAAATGGTGGTTCATCATCAATAAAAGATTCACTTTTTCACAATTGATCTTCTTCCTATTGGTCCTAAATTCACAATGGTGTAAAGAGGACGGGGGGACTCGCTGACCATTCGATGGTAGCCTTTTTGGCAGGTGGTCCTTATGAATTTGTCAGGCCCTTCGGGGTAGGCAAACTTCATCGGTGTAAGGAGGACGGGGTGGACTCGCTGACCATTCGATGGTAGCCTTTTCGGTAGGAGTGTCCTCATGGGTTTGTTATACCCTGCGTGGTAGACAAATTCCATAGTCCTTTTAATATTGTTTTTACCGCGAGTGGTAAACCAATATGCACTGAAGTAAGGAGGTTCGGGGGGACTCGCTGGCCATTCGATGGTAGCCTTATTGTTAGGTGTGTCCTTATGAATTTGTTTTACCGCGAGTGGTAAACAAATTCCATGGTCCTTATAAAATTGTTTCTACCCCGAGTGGTAAACAAATGTCCTTATATACTTGTTTTACCCCGAGTGGTAAACAAGATCTTGATGGTGCAAATAGGATCACCGAATTCACCTTTTATATATTTGATTGTCTCACACTTCAAAACGATAAGATACATTACTTTATTTTGTTCAAGTGTTGAGTTCGATTCATTCATTTCATTCCACTATGTTCAAGATTATTCTTCAACTTAATCGTTATATGATTAATTTCTCGATTCACAATTTAAGTTAAGTTCACAGGAATCTTATACATTTTTCACGTTGATTGATACTGAATTATTGACAAGAAACGAATTATGCAGAAGTCATGATAAAGAAAGCTGCAATTTCATTAATAGTTCAACCGATTACATAAAGATAAAAATTTTTACAAAAATTCTTAACAATTTCAAAGAAAACTGAAATATTCACTTCGAGCCTTATCCTCGCCATCCAAGAAATGAAGGTAGGCGGATCTAATTGAAATCATAGTTAGCTTTTCCTTGCGTCGACTTCGACAAACCTCGTAGCCTTCTGAGTAGACCTTCAGAATCTCTCGCATTCAAATTTCGTCAGACTCCGATTTTCGGTTTGAATCGCCTTTGCTTAGCTTTTCTTGGCAAAGGAGGACCCAGCTCCTTCAAGGCCTTCAGCTTATCTTGAAGCTTCCAGAGTCTGACCAAGTGCCTCTCCTTATCTTCACGGGCCTTCGCTTGAAGATTATCAACTTGTATTACCAAACTTTGATTGGCTATAGCAAACTCTTCGTTATTGGCCTTTAGAACTTCATTCTCGCAACGAGGTCGGCGTGCTCATATGGTCATATCTTCTTTGGCCGGCCTCGGGTCGCTTTTAACTCTTCTTTCGAGGGCCTTCAGCCTCTTTGGTCCGATCCAAATCCCGTCGAAGATGACCATTATTGAATTTCGCCATATCTCGCTCAGGTCTCTCCTCGCCAAAGTCGATCAAGAAGATGACATTTTCTCTCCTAGCAGCTTCTTCTGCAGCTTCAGATTCCATATGTTTAGGGCGTAAACGTCCAAAAACAGCATTGGCCTGTACATATTCAGTATTAATCAATCAATTTCGGATATATTACCTAAGTATGAGGAAGATACGAAGATTGAGGAAATAAATTTTACTCGTGTTATTTAGCTCATGCCTTCATCGAAGTAGTCCCCGATCGAGCGATTACTAAACTTATGGTCGTCGGCCTCCTGACGGACGAAGGTATCAAGAGATGAAAGGAAAATCAAGCGCCAGACGAGGCAATAAGGTTGGTGATCCCATGGCATCATTTTGAAACTCGTAAGACGAGGTCCTAGAGGAGGGGGAATGGGTTGTTCAGGAAAAGGTGTGGCTTGTTCACGAATTGGTGATGGATCCATTTATATATTTTCAGGCGATGGTGATCGAACAGAATAGGTTCGCGTGTTGTGTGGGGGCGCGATGCCGAGCTTGGATGACTATCGGAGGATGTTTCTCTTCGAGATAATCTTTGGTATGGGTTCGACTTGTTCTTCGTCATCGATACTTGAATCTCAATTGGGATTATAGGGGTGGAATGGTTGAAGATAAAGGTACTCGAAGCTCATCTAGGCTACAAAAGGGTGACCTTGGTCCTTAATTTTTGACCAAGAAGTCAATTTCCGATCGCTCATGTGCAGTAGATCGAGTAGACTTCCTCTGAGTGCGGTGCGGGTTTAGTGATCGAGCCGGGTTGTGAGGCGATTCGGGACGGGTTCAGATGCGTCGATATCGAGTTCGATCGGGGTTTTCGGATGGCCTCTTTTTCCCATGAGGTCAAGGTTTTCTTGGGTAGAGGAAGATCGTCACTTCCGCCTGCCTATCCGAGGTTCAGTGGTACGTCTTGTGGGTTGGATCATCTTCGAGTACAGTTTCTAGTAGTGGAGTTTCAGCAGCTTCCGAAAATTTTCCAGATAAAAAATCTTCGAATTCCTTTATTTCTAAGGAGCTCATTCGATCAAAGATATCGTGATAAAGTAAATAGTCCTATGTCAGAATTCACATCACATAAATTTCCAAATTTATGTATATATATTCGACAGATTAATACTTACATTTGTGGTCGTATAACCACGCCTGCTTGGAGAGAAGTCCATAGTTCCATTCCTCCTTCGGGAAGTTGTCAAAGAGCTCTATCATTTCGGCCTCACGCTCCTCAGGAATGTCTCTGAAATCGGCATAAATCTTCTCATCGGTGGGTCTAATTTAAGTGAGGCAATCATCGGTCCCTTAACGAAGAACCATCCTTTGTGCCATCCTTTGTTGCTTTAGCGGAAAGAGAGACCAACGAATCGCCTCTCAAATTTATCTCCTGTCTTCGGAGATTGTTTGCTTATGGCCTTGAATCCTTTCTCTCTGGACTGACCGATTTTGTAGACAGTAAAGAAGAAATCGAGAGTAGGCTCGCACCTAATTCGTGACAGAATGCAATGAAGGCCAAAATGTGAATGTATGAGTTTGACACTAGTTGAGCAAACCCAACACCTATAAACCCTAGGAGGGTTATTATGAAAGCATGAAGAGGGAATCGGACCCCTTTCTCAAGAATTGTCACTGGAACGGTTGTCCATCCTTCCGGCCGTTGGTACATTCGCTCCTCGGATCTAGGAGCTCTCACTAGGTGGGTGTCTGGAATATGGCAACGAGTCCGGATCCTCTTCAAATCGATCTCAAGAACTGTCGATGGAGTGTGGCGTGGGCATGATCGTTGTTTGCTCTCAAGAATGCGAAGGGTTGGGAAGGGCTTCGTTGTCAGATTCTTACTGGGGTCAGCAACCTTAGGTTTTGAGCTTGATGCCTCTTTCTTTGGGACTTGGATTCGGGATTTCGGTGTTAATGGGGTCACTCAAGAGGCGAGCTCTAATTTGTATTCAGGACCACCATTGTTGAGATTTTGCGAGAGAGGGAATAAAGGTTCGAGGAGAGAAAAGAGCTCAAGCGTCTCAAATTCAAATAGCGTGTAAAACCTGCCAAATTTGGGGAATTTACTTTTATATTGGCGAGCTATAATTAATTACGAAAGGCGGCACATTTAATTTCCGGTAATGATGGAGAATTGGAAGGGGTGGCGTCATTGTAAGCCTTAGATATTTATTAAATTGGGCCTTTCATTTAGGATTTTAGCTTTTAGTCCTTTATAATTTTAATCCTTTACCGATTGGGCCTTAATATGCTTCATTTTGGGCCTATTCCGCTTCTTATCAAATTCCCATGTCTTGGACCATTTATAGTTTTCTATTAAATATCTTGTTTAATAAAAAACTAAGGGGCAATGTTGGGTCGTGATATTTCACATATTGGGTCGACCCGATTGGGCCCATTCATTTGGTTAAATCTCTTGGGTCGTTTCTATTGGGCTCGCCATTGGGTAGGCCGTTGGTTTTTCTTAATTAAGTCTTGAAAGGCTTGGGCTGAATTGAATGGATCAACCCATTAGATATTTTAATACCTACATCTTTGACCAGCAATGATCATGACAGTTGACTGTTGTATCTGCCATGCATTATTGTGGATGGGGTCCGGGGACGGCGGGAATCTCTCTCAATACACTAGATATTTTATCCTCCATTGTTAACCTTGTGATCGCCTGTACTGACTCTCACGCCTGAGCTATCCCCGACGGTCGAAGTCGTCAAGCTTTTGGTGTTGACTGTGTTTAGTGTGCAGGATCAGAGCGTCTTACATGATTGGTACGTGACAGAAGATTTTGGCGTTAACATATTGCTTTTTTTTAAATTTATAAAAGCTCAGTAAAATGGCATTACAGGAAGTAAAATTAAGGAATAGCTTATTTTGAGCAAGAGTGAAAATACAACTGAGATATGAATTGGGCGTTTATAAAAGTGCAAGATATGAATGAGCTGAGATCCAATTCATATGGAAAGGTAGAAGATCCAATTAGAAAGAAGTAAAAAGAAACAGAAGGTATGTATCAAAGAGAGAGACAGAGATCATGTCGAACAATAGGATGCAGTTTCCTACAGAAATACGTGATGGAAGAGTGAAGAAATTACCAAGAGGTGAAGAGTTTGGAGAATTGGGCGAGAGCGGAGATTAGAGGAAAATCCGTGAATACTGACGCCGACGATAATGAAGAGAAAGACAACGGTGTTGTTGTTGTTGGCTTGTTGCAGTTGTGTCTGATCAATGATCTTCCTCCTCCTGCTGAAGCCGTCAGCTCATCCATCCTTTCCTTTTTGTCTCAACGGACCAAACTCCATTCCAAATCAAAATTGTGACTTTAATTTTTTAAAAATGGTATTTTTGTAATTCGTAATAAATAATTTTTAATATTGAATATTTTATTAATTATAATTTATTTAAAATTTTAAATTTTCATTAATTATTTTTAAAAAAATAAAAATAAATTTTTAAGCGAAATTCAAATATAATACGAGACGGAGTATATTTATTATATTTTTTGCTTTCTTTTATTTTCTTTTTAAAAACAGAAAAGATTTATATTACGTCAAAAAAATACTTTTTTTTTGTTGTTGCATCAATTAGTTACTTATTATAAATTTATATTAATTTACAGGCTAAGGTTTAGTGTTAAGATTCAACAATGTGATGCAAAGTTTTATTTGTACCAACCTCTTATATTTTAGGTTAAATGCTAATAATACCTACCATATGTTTCCCACTCATGCACAATGTTTATTTAAGTTTATCCCATATTAATGGTATCAAATAAGCTTTATTCATTTAGAAGATTAACGGTAAAATAGAGTAAACAAGTTGTATAAATCGTTTTAACATATATATACAGACGGTAAAATAACCCATTTTAACTCTATTAATTAATGAGTAGCTAAGCCAATAATACAATCATTACTTGAAAGAAAAAAATCTAGAGCGACAAGAAATTAGGGAGAGTAACATATTGTACTTAATATTATCAATAACACTATTATAATATATTAAGTGTAATAATAGTAGTGTTACCGATAACATTAAATACAATATGTTATCGATCGCAATAACATATTGTACTTAATATTATCAATAACACTACTATTATAATATGTTAAGTATAATAATAGTAGTATTACCGATAACATTAAATGCAATATATTATCGATCGCTAGATTGGTCTCTAATTTTCTGTCGTCCCAAAAAAGTTCAAAAAAAAAATACTCCATTATATATATATATATATAGTACAAAACACTTGTGTTCCAGTAGAAAGTGGAGACACCTAATAAAATAAATTTATTTAATACTCCAATCCAACAACAAATGGATGGATAGATTAGATAGTTATTGTATTTCCTCTTTGGCTGTGTATAAGAAAGCATCCAACCCTCTCACATCTACCGTAACAACATAATCCAATGTTGTTTTCTATATCACCTGATGACCAACACAAACTTCTCATTAAGGTACAGTACAGATCAGATATGCTAAGCATTGAAACCAACAGAATACTACAAGCATTATACAGATCAACTTACCCTGTCATGGTGTAGGAAGGATCTACAACCCCCCCCCCAACCCCCAAATTTTAAATTGACTAGTATGTTTTTATCCCTATGCTGAACCACACAACTCTTGCTTGCAAAAGTTGAACTTCAGTTTTTAAACAAAAACTAGTAAAACCCAAGATTACTAAGCTAAAATTGTCCGTGAGAATTATACCGTTTCTCCAGCTTCAAGCTGCTATTTAAATTACTTCCACTAGGGAAATCCTTACGTGAAGCTAATAGTTACAGAGCAGCCTTCCCTACAATATTTAAAAGCTCTGCCTTGGCTGCTTCCATTACCACCTTGAAGTCTATCTGTGTATACCTCCCCCTGCAATACAGAATCAGCATCATCAGCTCAGCTTCAAATTTTTAATCTTGAAGTCTACCATCATTAATGAGAACCAACACAAACGTGAAAAAGTTATTTACCCTTTATCACTCTAACTTACCGAATGATCAAGTGCTTATATCTTCATAAAAAAGTTAAGACAGGTATTTCAATAGAACCTTAAAGCTATTAAAAAGAAATAGGTAATGGGTTCTGGATTTCAATAGAGACTAATAGCTTGAAAAGATACCAGAAATGAGTTCTTGACCAAGTTGCAGAAGGAAAGGCTGGACTGGCAATCCCATGCATTATCCTTGCAACAGCTCTTGGGGTAAACTTGGCGTGGTTGTTACTCTGCAGAAAAACCTATTACACAAAAAAAAAAATTGTTTAACTAGGCCAACAATATATTCCCTTGCGCAGGAAGAATATTAACCCATCAATCAAGCCCTTACCTTTATATCTGACCGTAAAAATGGGCTGCAAATGTAAATGAAATTTATGTCAATAAAATAAGATAGCAATGTAATTAAGAACAATGAAAATTCACCCTAGCAGTATATAGAAATGCTTGAGACAAGAATAATGGATATTAGGTGGTTGATTGGTTGGTTAATATTTTTCCCAATGGGTGTTGGTTTGCTATCCTCCAGTTCCGAAACAAATATAAATCCTGGTGATAAATGCAAGGGATCACCCTATCACATGTTGGATTTCAGAATGATTTGTCCATATGAGCAAGTATAGCAAAAAGGAGCCTTTGGGTATTGCCATATTGATGATATATGGCATCATTAAGTGAAAGGACATGGTATGAAGGGAAGTAACCAGTCTAGTCCTCTTTTCAGTTATTACATATGCACTGTAACAAATAATTACAGATTTACAAACCTGCATTGACCCATCTTATGTGGGACTTCACTATCATCGTCTGCATTGAAGTATTCCAAAATCTTCCTTTGCAAGCACGGTGTATGTTGGCCATCATGGCAACCAAGTATCTTATCACACTCTTTCACCGCAAATACTACAGTATTGAACATCGCATCTATTTTTCTTACCTACCAAAAAAGGGAGAGTGCATATCAATGAGAAAGAGTATTTTAAATAACTAACAGCTCACAAGATTAGAATTGGCCATTGGCATTCATGAAGACCATAAATTTGTGCCGGTGGGTTTGTAGTTATGGTAAGATACATCCATGGATAAGTCAATGCTATCTAAACTCTTAAATGGGCTCAATATTCTCTTAAACAACTATTCGTGACGATTGACTTGAGCTAAAGCATGACAAACACACTACTTTAGTGGAGTAGCTTATGGTTGTTCCAGGGTTCTTATAGAGCCTTAAGCTTTACATATAATATATGTACACCCATGAGGTGGCCTTAGGAGCAGAATGACTAATGATTAGGTCATGCATGCAGGCTAACATGAACATGTAACAGCACTAAACACAGCATTTTCTTGGTCTGGATACTCGAACAAAAATTGTTTCCTTTCTGCCGACAATCCCATCGATAATCATCTAAATCAAATGTATAAATCATAATAGATATTTATTAACTCCCTTCCCCACCCCCAAGAAGAGAAAATGACCAAAACAAAAGTAGTTATCTATTTAAATCAATCACCTTGCAATTCTCAACCTCTGATAACCACTTTGTGAGATCTGCTGTAAGAGAACATACATCCTTCGGGGCATTCACTATTGTATAGCAATACGCTGGATCCTTCAACTCATATGTAGCTTCCCCCTTCAACTAAGATAAGGTAAAATATATATCCCAATAAACATGAAGTCAACTATGACAGTAAAATCATAACAGAGTTTCGAAGTCCAAACTATTGCAGAGTATGAAACATGAAACACAGAGACAATGAACTATTCCAAAAGAATTCAACATCAAATAAAATAAGTAAATAAGAAAAACTGAGTTGTTATCATCTACTATTTACTCGAACTTTGTAGAAGCAAACTAGGGCCAAAGCATACTCAATCTCCAATACATTGACTTATATAGCAAAAGCCATATAAGAAAAGATTACCAACAAAGTTCTCCACCAAATCTATCTTTATGAAAGTAGACAAAACATATATTTAGTCATGGCGACATTCAATATTTCACAAAGCACGCAAGCACCAAACCAACTATGATTTCAATATATGATAAAATATATACCAAAAAACAAAAGAAGTTGCAACCATCATCCATGAAAGTTCACTATATTACAGTATTCATAACTTCATTCTCAACCTTAATGATAAGTTGTCATTACTTTAATAATTATTACCTTGATTTTGTCAAGAAGACTAGTATTAATGGAAATTCACCTCCATGTGATCATCATCTGAATGTGAGTGTGGAACTAGCATAAGTGGTAAAAAATAACAGACAAGACAGTTTTTTCCTGCTTCAACTTTCTTTTTGTTGTATGGTCTAATTTTAGATTATGCTGCTACTGATAAAATTCCATATATCTGTTTAATTATAGCAATATTGATCTGAGTACCTCTTTACTTTATCAGGAACAGTTTATTCAACTGAACTTTAACTAAGAAAGCCACAATACCTTAACCAAGCCGTATTTGGTTTAGCACAATGAACTCATATTCACCAACAACACAGTATGAGTTGGTAAAGACAGAGAAAGACGTATAAAATGAATTATCTAAAATGCATGCCACAAAATATCAACTCTTACAAAATTTAGATACAAGTCACAACATTATTGTTTATTTATGAATATCCAAACCTTTAGATTCTGCAGCTGACTTGTTAGGTAGACAGCTCGAACACGTATGCTATTTGCTACAGTGGGTATGTCAAACACATATTGCCCCTGCTTTGTTTCAGACCTGAAAATTTAATCACGCCATATTTAATATGACCAATTATACTATTATTCATGCAATAAACAAAGGGCTATACTCACTTCTTTAAAATTGCAGCAACAACAATATCTTTTACAGCCAGCATTGCAGGGGGAGTCTGCAGTTGTGCAAATTATTACAATCTTCAAGCATTATCATATGAAAGAAAAACATGACTCTTTAAGGGTTTAATATAAGTTTATTAATCACGAAATAAGAACTATGTTGCTGACAAATATCTTTTTAAGCAAGTTAATTCATCCTGTTGTAGCTTAGCGTGCATCAAAGGCAAATGCAACTGCAAAAGCAACTATAAAAGCTTATACAACCTCAATGAGTTAACCCCAGAAGGATGAACAATTGAGCACAGAACTCATAATTATGGACTAAAAGACTTTAGAACTGAGTATACTGGCAACAAACCTTATGGAAATTTAAAGAGCAGATTACATTCATCTGGGGAAGTAAATGCAAGTACTGCACTTCACCCAACTCCAAGCGTGTTAGGATGGTCAGCATTACCTTTGAGATCACAAAAAATCAGTAGTTCAACATCTAGAGAGAGAAATTAAGATAGCAGAGAACATCCAATTAAGAGATGCATTATCATCATTCTAGCATTTCTACCACCCAGAAGCAGTACACATGATGAGGATAGAATCTTAGACTTGCTGGTGCAAACAAATTAGTGTCCCCTGATATGCCCATGACTTGGTCAGATCTACTCTTAATTAAGTGTGACTTATAACTGATTGTTTTACTGTTAATCAGGGATTTAAAAGAGGGATTAATTAACATAAAATGAAATATCACCACCAAGATCATACAACGTAAAGCCTAAGAAACTTGTACGATGCAACGCAAATGGGGAATGCTTCTTCTTGATCAATCATGGTCACCTTTCCGTAGCAAGCGTAAACAATGGGTTTCAGTAACTCATTGATGAACAACAGCCCCAGAATTGACTGAATTCACATTCTCCAGTCTTTATTTTGGGAAGTATTTACTAACGGGTGATTTGATCTACTATTTGAAATATTATGCTCCCTCCATTCCAAAATATATGAGAAAATTACTAAATATACAAAAATTAAGAAGATAGCTTATCCTTTTAAGAAATGAGGCACCAACTTGTAAATTATACTTGCAAAAGTCACTTTGCTCATTTATTTTGGATCGAAACTAAAAATCATATTTATTGTATATTTTGGAACATACGCAGTTGCACTCTTTTTTATTAGGATACATATTCTTTTTATATGTGATTATGATTCAAATTTTCTCCAGCTAATGTATCACTTTCTGCTCATCAAAGAAGTACACACATAAACTTAAGATACAAAAATTGTAAAGCAGCAAGTAAAGCACCAAACATTAGTAAACCAAACTGAATCAAGCAGATTGATACTATAAATAAGTATGCAAGTACTAATGCAGAGAAATGGACTGACCTCTTCTTTCATATCGAATTTACGAGATAAAGATTCTCTGACCAATGAACAAACTTTTCCAGGAAAATCATCACAGCTGAAAACTTGACAGAGAAATCTGTTTACTGCATATTCATCTAGCCCGTCACTGCAAAAACACAATAATGTTACATAATTTCATATCTGCCACACTGACAACTGGAAATTCAGCCATATGTGGATAATACTTTTAACTACCTGTACATAAGACTACGAAGCTTATAATATGTGATATCATCAAAAAGGAGATGACAGTAAGACAACCTCCCATCCCGTCCAGCACGACCAATCTCCTGCATAGATGAAATCTTTTACCTGAACAAAATTTGATTCAAAGAATTATCCAATATTAACTACCAGTGGTTGGAAATCAAAATCAACCTGGACATACTCCTCCAAGCTTTCTGGCAGGCTGTAATGAATTACCTGAAATGGATAAATTTGCAATTTCAGGAGAAATATGTATACCAATGGTGCCACACAAAAACCATGCATACTGTAAAGCCAAACATACGGGAATATTACCCAGCAACTGTTTAACATAGATTTTTCTTTGTATTAATGTGCTAGTTTGATTGTCTACACTATGTATACACTAAATCTTGAGCATTAATTTAATAGTTGATTTATGAGGCAGAGAAATCACACTAGAAAAATGAGTATAGCTGTTCTTACAGCTCCAACGTCCCTCTTGTCAAGCCCCATGCCAAATGCCACAGTTGCAACAACCTTCAAGAAAGAAAAGGCAGATAAAAGAACAAAAGAAGCGAAGATAAGTCTTCTTTATGAAACAACAACACGTTAAGGGAGATTTTTATATAAATTAAAATTATATCAAACAATCATAAACGTTTTAGAACCTATGCTCAAACAGAATGATATATATACCACTCTTATCTTGTTGGCGCAAAACAATTCCTGTGTGCGGCTTCGATCTTTTGCAGGTATACCACTGTGATAACTCTTAAAGTAAAATGTTGGTCATGTCATTACTAAATCACAAGTATTGTCGCATTGATTTTTTTTTTTTTAGGATATGGGAGTTAAAAGAAAATTTTAAACACTAACCTTTGCCATGATATTGCCATCACTTAGAAATTTGCTTATCGTGTCAGTTTCATACTGCAGATCCATATCAAAGAGTAAGATGTTAGTCAATTAGACATACATACATACTAATACATCATAGACGCATAAATTCCCTTCAATTTTTATGCAGTTAAAGCATCCACTTGTGGAGAAAATAAAAATTGCGAAGCAAAATGTGTACGATAAGAAGAGAGTGGTGACTGGTGAGCAACCAAGAAAAGTCATAAACATTCAACATCAAAAGTAAATATTTATGTGTGTATATTGTATATATGTGAGTATGTATATGTCTATACTCCCTTCATCCCCCTTTAGTTGCAATGTTTCTTTTAGCAAACATATTCAGAGAAAAAAAAATCTTGTGTGAAAATGTCAAGACAAAGGGTAAAAATGTTAAGCAGATATAAGGCAAAAATTAAAATAGGTCTATTTTGGACATCCCTAAGAGGAAATCATAGCAACTAAAGTGGCGCAGAAACATTATACATTTCATTCAATTTTTTACTAAACATAAGCTTCACATAAGGTAACCATCAAACTTGTGCAATAAAATCTACACTGAACAAGCAGAGGAACATGTAAACCTGATATTTGCAGTATATAATCATGCTTTTAATTTCTGCGAAGGGAGAGGACCTGAGCAATGCCGTCAGATCTTTCATTCTGCCATGAGCATTATGTTGCAAAATATATTTAGCATGTTAGTCAAAAAATAATATAAGAAACAAGGAATTTGATTAATATTAATATGTATAGGCATTTGCCTGTTTCCACTTATAGACACTGATAACTGGAAATTGTCCCTCAATTGGGCTTCTTGGATGAGATTTGTAGGAGGAATCTCCAAAGCACTCATTACATCGTGCAATGTTTTCCTTGTCGCAGTTGCAGTCATTGCAAGAATGCTTTCAACATTTAGACTAGCACAAAGTAATGATGCCCTAAGCCTCATATATGAAGGTCAAAAATTATGTGACCTGCAAAAATATTTTAAGCTTTCCTTAAATATGCTGAAGTCACAAGAATGTAGAATGATGAGTGCAGATAGAAGCCAGAGCAACAATGAACTCATTAATCCAATGGAAAAATCAAATCTGAAAACCTTTGGAGAGAAAAAGCCCTGCAACCACTCACCATTCAGAGATACAGTGGGCTTCATCAACCACTGCAAGTGATACAAGTGCACTGGCAGAAAAAATGGATGTAAATTCTGAATTCAAAAATCTCTCTGGCGAAACAAAAAGGACCTGATGCAAAAGTATTAAACCATACAATGCATGAAGTGACTGTTAAAAAGAAGTGATATGTGTTACAGCTTCAACACAAGATACATGAGAACAAAATGAGTATAAGATGGTGAAATAGCATACTCCTGTAAGACTTGAACTTCTACAGAAATACATAAGATAAATAAATATGAGGAGTCAAAACTATACTAGTAAGAAAAAGGCTTGCAGAAAAAAAATGTACTTTATCAAAAAGGATTTATAACAATATTTCTAAATAAAGTCACCTTCAATGCTCCTTTTTGTAGCAGCCTCAATGTTTCCTGAGTCTCTTCGCGTGTCTACAGCAATAAGAAAGACCAAATTAGGCACCTGAGTTAACTAGTTATGCACACACACCCCACATATAGAGGGAGGGAGAGAATACTTGACTGCTAGAGAGAAGACCACCCGGAATAACTGATGGCAGCTGTTTGTGCTGATCAATCATCAAAGCTACCAAAGGACTAACAACAAGTGTAATCCCTGGCAAAACCAATGCGGCCAACTGATAACACAGTGATTTCCCAGCACCTGTAGGTAAAACCAGCATTGCTGATTTCCCGGCCAGAACCATTTTAATTGCCTCCAACTGCCCATCCCTAAATTTATCAAGCCCATGAGTAAGCTTTAGTAGCTCCAACAAATTATCATCTGAAGCCTCATTTCTAACACTTAACACCGCCTCCTCAATCAATAATTCCAAATCAACCCCTAATTTAGCACTCCCTTTCCCTTTCATCTCCTCCCTTTTCTCAAAAACCAAACCTTCTTCATCACAAATTTTACCCTCCTCTCCTTCACCTCCAACCTTCAATTTTCTTTTACTTCTTTTGAAAGATTTAAAGTTCCTTTTTTTGCTCTTGTAAGTGAATTTGATGCGTCCATAGCCATTAATGTTTAGCCTTACAAAGTTCCCTTCATTCACACATCTCGGTTTCTTCACAGGTTGTGTAAAGTTGCCACTGCTTCCAATCAAATTAGGATGTTTCTTCGCAACTCTGGCCGAATTCTCAGTATGAACAGATTCCCCCTGGATATCGAGCTCAGATTTGGTTAGTGAAGGGGGGAGAGTCGAATTCGGATCATTATCAGTGGATTCCAAATTGAGGCAAGGCCTAGGGTTTTTAGAGAATGATGCAAATTTTGATAAGAATAAGCGGCCGGCAGGAAGGGCTTCATCGGAATAGTGAGATTGGTCAGAGGAGGAACGATGGCGGATTTGGAATGGTAAATGAGGGTGGATAGATTTTGTTGAGGAGGGAACTGGATCCGGTGGTGATGGGTCGGGCTGGGTGGGAATGGGGTTAGTTTTTGATGATTGTGATTTTGTTAGTTTAGGTTTTAAAATGGGGCGGGAAGTGATGGTAGGTTTGTTTTTGTTTCTGCGTTTTCTGGGTAAAAGAGGAATGGGTCCTGCCGCTACTCGTGCTGGTGGCGGAGGTGATGGCTGTGATTGCGGCGGTGAGGAATGACGTGGTGGTGTTGCTGAGATGTGAGAGCCGTCGGAATCAGAATCCATAACGAATGGGAGAAGAGATAAATTACTGAAGATGAAATAGACGCACTTCTGTTCCCGCCTTTTTGTTTATGGTGGGGGGTGCGCGTGTGGGGGTGGGTGGGGGGGAAGAGGACTATCGAAACGAAATGTTTTCCAATAATTTTTAAAGAGTAAAATACACATATCATAATAACACTCATTATTCCTCTAATTTTTAAAATAACGATTAATATCTCTTTAGTCTATGTAATATTCAACTAATATTTAAAAATATTTTTAATATAATATTTAATACGTTTTTCAAATTATAATATTTAATTTATTCATTAAATATAAATTTGTATATTATAATTTTACTTTCTTGATATAATTAATTAAATTATAAACTTATGTAATAAATAACATAAATGTCAACAAATAATAAATATTTATTTTATCATAAAAATAAAATTATACATTTTTTCTAATTAAAAATCTTAAAATTAAAATTTACGTGATATATATTTAAATATTTTTTTGTAATCAAAAGTAAAATTTTAATACTCATAAAAATACAAATTAACGTAATAAAATTATGATTATTTTTCAAATATTAAAACTTACTTGAAATTAACTTATTATTACGAATGAATCTTATTATTTATATAAAAAATATTAAAAATTAGGTTAATTATTTTTTCATTTATTAAACTAAACATAAGTTACACTTAAGCATAATTAAAATGACAAATGTTGTTACTCAATAAAGGAAATAAAATATATTAAAAGAAAAATCTTTTACAAAATAGAGGTAGTAGTAAATATTATTATATTTAATATTGTAAAAAAAACAACGCCAACTATATATCTTGAAAAAATATAATCAAAATCATAAACATCCCAAATTTTGACATATACTCAATAAAATTTAACATATAAAAATTATAATATGAAACTAAAAATTTAAATAATATTTTTTTATTGTTAAACACCAAAAACTAAATCACGATCAACATTAATAATTTAATTTAAAATTTTTAATAATTAGAATAACTCCATTAATAATTTAATTTAAAATTTTTAATATTTGTATCATTTGTCAAAAAATGTGTTAATTAAACTAAATTAATTTTTTTATAAGTTACCAAAAATTTAAATGAGATAGTCTTAATCACAAATAAAACTATAATTAAAATGTATTGTATTAAAAAGGATAATTAACCATATATATTATTTTGGAATTAAAATATGATAATATACGGGGGGTAAATATGTAAGTTTATTTATTTAGTCAACCTAAAAAATTTACAGGGATACTAATTGTTACTTAAAAAACTAGAAAGAAAATGAATGTTATTATGATTATCTAGATAGGGTGTAACTGTATTTTACTCTAGTTTTTACATTATATGAAATTGGAAAATTGCATAATACTTTAAATTGCAGTTTTTTTTTTTTTATTTTCATGGCAATATGTGAAAAATGGATAGTATTACAAATGGCAACGATTTAATGCCATCATCCCCCATCACATAATCTGACTCATCAACCCTTTTTTATATATATATATAATTTTAATCGTAGTTGATTTATAAAAGTTTAAAATTCAAATTATGATGTGTTTTTATTTTCAAAATTATAATTTTATATTTAGCAATACTCTTAAGTAGTTTATATTATCAATTATTACATTTATTAAAATCAAACAAATACACATGCACCAAAAAAAAGTACACACTAACTTCAATTTTAAATTTTAGCAGATTCTCTAAAAAAAAATCAAATGGAACTACTTTTTGTAGAATGGAGAGGGTATTATATAAAAAATTTAATTTATTGAATAAAAATGTATCAATTAGGATAACTATATATTTCTCTATTTCAAAATAATATAGGAACTTTTAAGTAGACTAAAATACAGTTTAGATTCTAAAGTTTGTAGGATTGTTGAGTTTTACACTCCAATGTTTAAAAAGTATTTAAGTACATCCCGAATTTCTTTTCAGTAAACAAAATACACCCTCCAATGCTCTTAACCTTTCAAAATGCACCCTAAACTGTTTTATATTTTTAAACGAAAAAACTATAGTATTTGCTTCAACTTCAGTCGGAACTTGATAACTCTTATGTGCAAGTATAAGAATTTCCAAATAACCCAATATGAAGACTGTTAGCACAAAGTTCTCAGTAGGACCAAGTAGTCTTCTAACATCCATTTGCTTGCAGCTTCTCGAGGCAGACCAGGCTCATAAAACTGCAGAAGAATACTAGGCATAGCTAGTAGTCTTGTTGCTTCTGCCACCTTCACGGTTCTTGCCTCGTCCTCATTGGCTCATTACTATGGTTATTGCAATAAAATGTGTTGTCAACTTACACCATCTCTCAAACTCCAAGTTCAGCAGCTCAAATTGTGCAAGAACAAGAGTATTGATGATTGAAAAGAAAATAAAACTTAACCCTATGCCTTTGCTCCGTGCTAGGGACTAACTGGCTAAAGCTTGGTTTTGAGCTCATAGTTCATATGCTCTGTGCTAGGCACTAACTGCTCAACCCTTGATCAAAGCACCAACAACTGGAAAGACAATTCAGCTCGAGAGACAAATTTTCTTTTGAGCTCATAGAAGGGACAAAATTAGCTCAACTTTGATAGATTTATAAAACTTGAGATTCAGAAGTCAATTTAAAATCAGAAAGTTCATGGTGCTCTGATAGAGGACAGTTTCTGAAGGTGATGGCAGACAACCTTGGAAGCTATAAACTAATAAGGAATAAACAGACATTCCAAAGTCAAATATATGTCCTCAGTTCTGGGATGTGTTTTATCAACAGAATAAAACTGATGAACTTGATTATCAATCTCAATCCAACTGCAGCTGGGTGTCTTGTGCGCATTTTGCTCCTTCAATACCTTCCTCACCTTTTGGACGTCATCCCACTTTCCTAACTCACTATAAACATTTGCCAACATTATACGATAACCACCATTATTTGGATCAATATCAATCAATCTTTTTACTGCAAATTCAGCCAAATCTGTGCGGCCGTGAATCTTACACCCATTGAGCAAAGAACCCCAGACAACTTCAGCAGGTGGAATCCTCATTTCCCTTACGACTTGCATGGCTTCATCAAGTCGATCTGCTCAGCCTAAAAGGTCAATCAGACACCCGTAGTACTCGATCTGAGGCTCAATCTAATAACTGTTGGTCATCAAACTAAAATAATTACAGCTTTGTTCAACCAATCCACCGTGGGTACAAGCATTCAACAAGCCAATAAAAGTAACTGCATCTGGCTTTATATCACCATCATGCCCCATCATTTCCTCAAAAACACAAATTGCAGTCACTTTAACCATGCAGCGCAGAACAGTTAATCATGGAATTCCATGACGTCAAGTTTTTCTTTGAAGTCTTGCCAAAAGCCGTTCTTGCTTCTAGCAAGCTCCCACATTTCCCATACATATCAACCAGAGCATTCAAGATATATGAATCAGGCCCAAGGCCATTTATATAGATGTAACCGTGGACACTCTTACCAAGCTGAAGCATACCAGTGTGTCCACAAGCCGAAAGCGAGCAGACAACCGTAACCGATTCCGTCTATTGATTCTAATCATTCTACTAAAAAGCAATATTGCCTCAGAGAACAGCCCATTTTGGGTTGTACCGGCAATGACAGCATTTCAGGACGGAGTATCTCTCTCTGGCATCTTTTCAAACAGCAACACGGCATTACCCATCTCCCCAACTCTTGTATACCCAGAAATCATAGCCATCCAAGACACAACATTCCTCTCAGACATTTCATCAAACAGCTGTCTCGCAATCCCTAGATCAGAACAAAACCTCGTATAAGAATCCACAAGGGCTGTCTGGACAACTGGGTATTCACCGAAACCCAATTTTAAAATCTGGGTATGCAACAATTCCGTACCGTGAGATTCCAAAACTTCAGGGCAAGACCTGAGAACGTGAGGGAAGGTAAAATGGTTAGGCATAGGATTTGCCCGGCGAAGCATGTCCCGGTACAAGAGCAGGGAGGAACTGTGATCGGGCTGAGAAGCGTAAGCAGTGATCACGGCAGTGTTAAATATTGGGGGAGTTGAGGTGATCCAAGATGAAGCGATCATAGTTGAGGTCGAAGAGAGAGTACAGAAGCGAACAAGCTTGAAAGCGTAGAACTGTGTTTGGGCATGGCCAATGGTTATGAGAAAGGCTTGGAGCTGTTTTAGATGATTCAGGTGATTGGATTTCTCCAGTATTGCTAAGACATGCATGCTTAGGTTGGAGTCTGTTTATATACTGACCTATTTAAAGTATTAATGATAATTATGTGTAAAAATGTATAATAAGTGGAACATTCTTATGATTTCTATTAATTTTATATATTAATAAGTTTATAACTATAAGTCGACAAATAGTCAAATACATAACATGACTTGAATTTTTATTTTATTTTTAAAAAAAAATCATTCTAGTCCCATGATTGAAAAAATATTGAATTAATACGTTATTATATAAAAGTTCACATGAATATTTAGTTAAGAAAGGCTTATATTCAATTTAATCATACCACTTAAATCTTTTTATTAATGTTCAGCTCCACAACTTGCTTAAATTTGAATCAAAATGCAAGAACAAGATACAGCTAAATAACACGACAAATAAATGTATGACGAACTACTTCAGGTCAAATATAAGCAACCGTTCAAGATACAATTGCCACAACAACATCAGGAACAGGGGGAGTGCTTGGGTTAAAATTCATATTCCTCGTAACGCCTCGAGAAGAGATTTCAAGCCTGCTCGCTATGTGGAAGACTAAGACCATATACAAATGACTAATAACCTCCAAAACCTCTCACTACTATCAGCCTAATAAGAAATAGAACTCTACAAATATTGTCACCACACATCCATAATGTCAACACGAGGTTGTGGGTTACCAATAAAATGCGGGAAGCAACATAAAGCATTTGGCAAATATCAAAACAGCCACCCAAATCAAATTACAATCGCCCAGCATCATCTACTTCAAATAAGAAGAAGAGAGCACCTAGACAGTACCCAGCTGGAATGTAAGACTTTTACATTATTGTGCAATTGCACTTGGACTCCAGCTTAGGAGGTGCCTTTATACAACTGTCATCATTATTATAAACCCCAACAATACGAGTCGTGGATACATCCATATTTTCATCATTTTTAATGTTGTTAGGAGGTTTTACTTCTGTTTCCACCCGCCTGGCTTTCAGCGACTTTACAGCACGTTTCACCGCAGTTCTGCCACGGGGATCCTTTCTTTCAGGATTTGCTTTTCCCAATATAGTAACCATTGGCCGGGAGCCTTCCAATGTAACAGGGTTTTCCTTTTCTATTGCTATGGTTGCAGCATCATTGGCTATATTGTGAATGATCGAGCTGCAGAAGAGTATTGTATCTGTTGCTTCTTCTAGAGTCAAACTTCTAGATTTAGATCCGCCTTTGCCCTCAACTATTACAGTTGATTCATCTGCCATGACAAAAAGTTAACTCAGTATTCAAATAGAACAAATATAATTATACAACCTCCAAGTCTACTTTCAGCAGCCCAAAATGCTGCAAATGAATGACCCTTGTCCCTTTCTGTTCTTTTCTTTATTTTTCTTGGTCGTAACAAATATCAGTTGACAACTCTTCCATGCCATCAACGAAAAAAGGGAGATCAAAACAAACAAATAAGAGTGGGAGAGAGCGAGCTCCACTCCACTTCAGCAATTTCAATATAACTTCAATATCATAAATGATTATATATATGAATTAATTATACATCACGAAAATGAGGTAAATTTTCATCCAAGTGAAAAGAAACATGACTATTTTAAAGTTTAGAAAAATAAATAACTCAAGTTAATCCCAGATTATGTTCGACCAACACAGAATTAAGACCACCTATCAATTAGATTCAGGGACAAATAAGAACTATGCACGCATGAGCATGTGGGTAAACCAACCACAACAGCACTCCCTTGCAAGATTATATAACTCTGTACAAAGACGTGTATGAAAGCAATTTAGCCATTCAAGAAAGGGGAGAAAAAGAAAAAGTTAAGATCGGTTAAATGGACAACAGAAACCTCCGTTATGCAAGAAGGAACTCCCAAATCTGGTTAACAGTAGCAGGTTTTCAGAAGCATATTAAGCAAGTCATAGCCATAAACTGTAACATAATCTCTGCCAACTTTTTCCAAACATTAAATGACCTAACTTGATCATAATTTGATTAAATCAGAGACATCTAATAGATTTTTGGACCAACAGCATAAGGAGAAGTTATACCTAGCATTAAATGTGAGGATTGAGGATTTCGATTTACCTTTAAAATAAGGTTTTATGAATATTATTTAATAAAAAGAGATTTTATGAATAATATTCCGTTTTATGTGGTTGTGTCGATTTTTGACCTAGATTACGTATTATATGATTATGAATACGTGTTAGGATTTTTAGAAGAAAAATAAAAAAAATTCAAGAAAATGTTAAAATACTATTCATAAAACGCAGAAAACGCTCATAAACGTTCTTTTTTTAAAATTTCGAATTACGTAATCGCGTTTATTTGAGGAGAGATGAAATCTATAATAAAAGTTTTTTTCGTGAAAAAGACATAAAAACACAAATCACGCGAAAAACGCTTTTTCGACTTTTCGAATTACGACATAGCATTTATTCGGGAAATGGGGACAAAAAGCGTAAACGAATTTACGATATGAGAAGGTCAATATTTTGACTAAACGTAAAAGTTCGAAAAGCTTACGAGAAAGAAACTAGAAAAAATAATAAGTTTGAAAAGTAACCGAGCTGGTTTAGTTAGGGTTGAGCCTAGGGTTAATGTGGTTTGGCTACTTGAGCTCTAGGGTTTCAGTTAATTATCATGTGGTTAAATGAATGGGGAAAAGGTGAAGAAAGGAAAGGAAGTCCATGTGTCATGTGTTGGGAATTCAAGCATGTGAGAAATGAAAAGCCAAAAAGGAGAGGGACTAAGGGGGGGTGTCCGGATATGGGAGGGGGGATATTTCGACATGTGGATATTAAATCTCCTAGCAAACCAAACATTAATTGCTTGTCTACCCTATTGAAACATATTAGCCAATAAGACACTCATCTTATTGTCCCCTTAATCCAACACTGATTAGCTTAACTTGGGTAGCTTAATTCCCACACTTAGTCAAAAATCATTTCATTTCATTTGTCTAAGGAAAATTATGAGAGAAGTGAGAGCAAGAGAGAATAGAAAGAAGAGCACAGGTAGAGGGAGAGAAGGAGACTAACAAGCTTTGATCATCCATCTTCTAAGCAAGAACATTAAGAAGGTAAAACACAAAACCCTGACTCTATCTCTTTTATTTTTAAGCTTATAAATTGCTTTGTTAGTGGTTGTTGATTTATGGAAGATCGTGAAGGATCTTGGAGTTATAAGGGAGTGGTTATAGGGTATATGATTGCAAATTACCTGCAAATAACATGTAAAGTGGAACAATAATGAAAAAAAAACACAAAACAGGATGGATTTTGGACAATAGCGGACTGTTTTGGAACTGTTTTTGGGTGGTATTCTAAATCTGAAAATTAAGTTCTAGGGTGTATTGTGCTCTTATGAGTAAAGATCATCACCCAATTGAAACGAAGGTAAAAGCTTTTGTAACGAAGTCATGGCGATTTTTTTTGTAAAACTAGCCGAAAAAGCTAAAAACCCGAGTTGACCCCTGACTTTTGGAACGTTTTTCTGAGTTGTTGGAATTTCAGAAAAATTCAAATTTTCTAAGGATCTTATAGTACATAGAACAAGGAATCTGTAGGCTTAAGAACAACCGCATTCCGACTTCAGAGGAGGGAGTTAAGCCCTTCGGAAAAATGCTTGTCAAATCTATCAAAGCATAAAACTAGGCGTCGAAGGTTTTTGGGGCCACTGTTTTGGCCTGATAATGGGTCTTGAAAATTTTTCCGCCCGGGGGAATTTGTAGATGATGTTAAAAGGAAGAAAATGATGCGAGAACGGACTAATTCCAACTTAAAATGAACAAGTTATGAGGTTTGGAAGGAGGTAGCCAGAGCAATCAATCAGAGGCTAACCAACAAGACGCGTCTTGAGAGCGATGAATCGCCACACTGGGCCTCGTTGTTGTTGTCACGCCAGGCCTTCTTTGCTTGGGATGTTGGGATGTGGACCAGGCGATCATGGGCTATTTTCGCTTCGGACGTCAGGTAATGCCGAAAGCGACGCATCTTGCTTCGGTCTTTGAAGTCGCATCGTGCATGTCGTGCATGCCACGGGCGTGTCGCCTTACCATTTCGCAACGACATGCGAATATTTTTGACATTGTTCTAAAATATTTCAACTTATAAAAGATGAATATTATAAAATAAATAATAATAAATATAAACCATCATAAGGAGTCGTTAAAAGAGTTGTGACGTTCTTCAACGCCGCGACGCCGTAAGACATTTTTGAAAGGTTGTCGCACTATTTAATTTATAAAACGCGAACATAAAATGAATAATAATGTGACGTAAACCAATATATAGTCTTTATGTAACTAATTAGTGTATTATTATTAATTAAATGTGTAGGACATTGAAGGACGTTTTTAAAGTAAATTGTGAAAGAACGCGGAAGGCAAGTTTCTTAATCTGTGCAAACTTTATATATTTGTACAAGTTTCCTAACCTGTGCAAACTATATATTTGTGCAAGTTTCCTATGCTATGTCAGTTCTCTAACTCTTGTTTAATTTTTGATATTAAGCAAGTTTTCTAACTCCATTCAATTTTGTACATTGAATTCCAGTTATTTTTGATCTTGTGCAATGTTTTGTGTACAAGCTTTGATGTTGTTGGATTATGCTCATTTGACTATGTTCATATGACCAGTTCGTTTGTATGATTGATTTCGATTACGCAACACTTATATATTGTGTGAATCTCTAATTTATGCAAACCTCTCGAATTTGTAGATGATGTTACAAGGAAGAAAATGATGCGAGAACGAACTAATTCTAACTTAAAACGAACAAGTTAAGAGGTTCGAAAGGAGGTGGCCAAAGCAGCCAAGGTGAAGTCGACCAACAAGACACGCCAGAGCGAAGCCAGCACTATTTGGCCCATGATGGGGCGTTGGGGCCTAGTTGTTGGGTGTCAAGGTCTCGCTGCTTGGGATGTTGGGATGTCTGAGCGTGCCGTTGTGGACGGGCTGTTTCCGGACGTCGTACGACGTTGACGTCGAGAAACGTGATGCACGTTGGGGTATGTTGTGGGACGCCGAGCGACGTACTGCACGTCTGTGCGTGTTGGGTAACGTTGAGCGGCGTCGTACATACCACGGACGTGTCGCCTTACCATTTCGCAACGACATGCGATATTTTTGATATTGTTCTAAAATATTCCAACTTATAAAAGATAAATATTATAAAATAAATAATAATAAATATAAACCATCATAGGGAGTCGTTAAGAGAGTTGTGACGTTCCAGAACGCAGCAACACCGTAAGAAATTTTTGAAAGGTTGTCGTGCTATTTAATTTATAAAACGCGAACAACATAAAATGAATGATAATGTGACGCAAACCAATATATAGTCTTTATGTAACTAATTAGTGTATTATTATTAATTAAATGTGTAGGACATTGAAGGATGTTTTTAAAGTAAAATGTTAAAAAAAGCGGAAGACAAGTTTCTTAATCTGTGCAAACTTTATATATTTGTGCAAGTTTCCTAACCTGTGCAAACTATATATTTATGCAAGTTTCCTATGTTATGTCAGTTCTCTAACTCTTGTTTAATTTTTGATATTAAGCAGTTTTCTAACTCCATTAAATTTTATACATTGAATTCAAGTTATTTTTTATCTTGTGCCATGTTTTGTGTACAAGCTTTGATGTTGTTGGATTATGCTCGTTTGACTATGTTCATATGACCAGTTCGTTTGTATGATTGATTTCGATTACGCAATACTTATATATTGTGTGAATCTCTAATTTATGTAAACCTCTCGATATTTGTATAAGCTATTCAAGCTTTGTTATAATGCATGTTGATGAAATTTTATGCTCTAATATTCATGAGCTAGTATAAAATTATGTCAATACCTTTTTGTTTCGGCTAGACACATGTTAAGATATAATTTGAATTTTGTTAAATTCTTAAATGTTATCCAAACTTAATTAAATTGGTGCGGGATGAACAACCCCTTTATTAGGGGAATTTTTGGTCGGATTTCCGATTGGCCTTCGCGGTGTAAAAGTAAAAATAAAAAGCAATAGGTTGTGCACAACATAAGTAAAATATGATGATCCTCTAGTGTACTTAGAAAATGACGGTTTACAAATGAATTTCTGTTAAAACCTTTTATAAAAATGAAAAATTTCAAGGTCTTGTAACCGCTCAGTATGTCGTTTCAAAAATTTGTTTAACGAGAAGTTTTGTTATTCAAAATGATTCGAAGTGCCTTCACAACTATTGTTCAGTTGTTGAAGTTTGATGTATAAAAGATGTTTAATTCTTGATATTGATGTTGATAATCATTGTGACTACTTGCTAAGCAATCGAATGCTCACCCTTACTTGAAATAAATTCTTTTCAGCAGAGCCAAAACGACCTGGAGATTCGGGTAAGGACAAAGGAAAGCAGAAGATGAACGAATAGAAATCGATTACTTTTTATAATAATTAGAAGGATTGTATTAATATTATATCCAATACCATGTATTAAAATTTAAGGTCTAAGAACCTGGGAATTGTAAGATTATGTTTGTAATAGCTAGTAATTACCTTCATGATAGTTGAATTATACAGCTAAATGTATTTGAAAGTATATGGATGTTGGTGAATGGTTGTATCGTGGTAGGTACACCGGATTCGAGTTTGAAGACCCGGATTCCGGAGTGTCACATTATATTATGTGAACTGTGATACCACGCATGATACTAGAGTATACAAGACTTCATTATCTTGATAAGATGTAAAATGATGCTATTAAAGCTACAAGTACCAAGTTTACCTTAGTTCTTATGAAGTAAGAGGCTAATTAACTTTTTCATTCGTTGTCCTATTCTGATAATGAAAAGCTTCAATTCTTCTTCTCCTTCAGCGGAGATGAACCTTGAGCTAACACTTACCCTATTCCCCTGTCTCAACTCTCCAACTCTCGATTCTTAACTCAGGAAATCAATCCATTAGTTTGGTTGTTGGTTCCAAACCCTTCTTGTATCAGTTCAGACGTAATGGCTGGGTAGCTATAACTCATCTTGGCATACAAGTAAGTGAAAATTATATATGTCAAATTCTATGCCATGGCAGTTATGGTCATTCATAATTTCAGATTTTATTTCCATTGTCAACGGCAAATAGTGTAGAAAGCTTCAAATATTCCATATATCCTATAAGGATACCTTAACCTCCAGCTAGCATATATTTCCTCCGTCCCAAAAAAGATGACAAGTATACTTTTCACGCAAATTAAGAAACTTAAAATAGAGGAGAGTATCAAATAAGTTACATTTTTACCCATAATGGACCCTACAATAAACTAGGGAATCTTTCTTCTTTCTTCAAATCAGTGGACCACACCTAAGTACTTTAAGGGCAAAACAGTCTTCTAATAGTGTACTTGAGCCATCATTTATGGGACAAATTTTGATTTTGTACTTGAGTCATCTTTCATGGGATAGAGGAAATAGTTACAAATACCGAGGGTAGACAATGGACACAAAAAGGAGAAGGGCTTCACAAACAACAATCACAGGAAAGTCAAAAATTATAAACACAATGCTACAGCTTGCTTTAGGCTAAGTTTATGCAGGAGGGTATTGCCGTATCTAGTTGATAATAGTATTGAGAAAAAAATAAAAATAAAAATAAAACACCTATCAGCACAACCTTTTATTAGTATGTTACAAATAACAAATGCAGTAACCATAAAACAACATACCAACACTGAGAATAGCACCAACCATAACTCAACATTCATATCAATAATATATTCAAGATTGGAAGCTAAAGCATATATAGAGATTAAATTCATCAAATTGATGAAGAGAATATCCTCAGATATATAGGGTGCTTCTCTACATAAAAATAATTTTTTTTCTCAAAATAAAAGTTATTGTAGAAAAGATCCAAGTAACTGAGCCCAAATGGTAGAAATCTTGTAGGGATTAATATGAAAATCATATAAAATTCAAATATATTTCCACTATTCTTTTTTCGTTTATACACCCAGTTTGGACTTCAAATATTTTTCCACTTCTCTTTTTTTCGTTTATACACCCAGATTGGACAGTTTCTACAAATATATATTCATATAAAATAGAATGATGCTTATAAACATAAATCATCTTTCCTTTCCACAATTAATTTTGATTTATTAGTGAGAAAAAGGACGGGTGTACTAAAAGGAAAAGTTATAAATAGGCTTAAACCAATCATAATTTAAGAATCAAGATACACGTACCAACGGTGCCATGTTCGTGATCTGAAATGTCAGATTCTGCAAGTGAAGTTGTTATAACCTTATCAGATGTGGCAGTAATATGAGGCTCGCATAATCTGTCAATGCTGCTTTTTGAACTCGAGGAAACAAGATCAGACTGTGCACCAGTAGAAACCTGAAAAGCATTCACAATTTCTGTTTCAAATATGTTCTCCAATGTGCTATGGGAGGAAACCTCAGCAACATTCACGCTATCAGCACAAGAACTCGGCATATTCTCCTCCACTACAATAGAAAACTCTGGAGTAGTAGCTGATGCTTCTACATCACCCGTATTCTTCCTGTTGTTGGTCAAGTCTAAACCATTCTCATGAGAGGCAGGCTCATTGGAATTTGAGAATGAAGCCACTGGACTGTCTTCTAGATTCATGTTTAGTATATGGTTTGACGATTCTGAGGTAGAAGCATCCATTGTTCTGCACATGTAGTTATTCTTAACATCTGAGCATGCATCATCCTCTTCCATATTTTCTGAAGATTGCAACAGTGCTTGAGTAGCTATTAATCTTACATCTACATCAGTTTGCACTTGGGAAAGAGATGAGTCATAACTTTCTTCATGCATGCTTGTTGCAAGACCTAAAGGTTGGAAAGCATGACTAGAAGTTCCAGATAAGGATGACCTGGTTCGACGGTGTTTTGTGTTCATGTCATACCTGTAATTTTCGAGGTCAGATTTTCTTCCACTTAACTGCCGTTGAAAACGATTATCTGTTTGCTTATATGAGCCCAAGTCAACAGAAGATGATGTAGACACACTGCCATGCCCATAAGAGCTTCTCAAGCTACATGCACTGTCTCTCACATATGATGGATCATCACAAGAAATACTACTGGCGCTAAAAGACCTGCTTTGGAGAACTGGCCCCTTGCCACTGCTTGACCTGGTCAGCAGTACAGAAATACCTGCACCTTCTGAAGCATTAAGCTTTATAATTGGATATGCAAGAGATTGCTGCATTTTCTGACCACCAGCGTCACCATCAGGTACACTATAGCTAACAGTAGGTTGACCTACTACTAGCTGGTTGGCATGCCTCTGATCACCTTCTTCCACCACTGTCCGTGAAAGAGAATCTGTGGACAAAAAATTCCAGATTGGCTCACTGTAGGAAGTCTGGTTCTCCGGAACAATTTTTTCTTGTTGAGCGATTCTTGATTCAGCCATGTTGGTCGCTGATGAAGATTCAGGTTCAGCTATGGGGGGATCCATTACATCAAAAGAATTTGACTCTTCCAAAATCATTGTAGACACTCTTGGGGAGTTCTCGTCAACAGTTGTGGCTGTCACTGCGTTGTTGATCGTCAACAACACATCTGACCTACAGCAGTCAGGACAAAGTTTTAATTCCCCTTCTGTTGATTCAGTGCTACAATATATTCGTCCACAGTTAGGACAAAGTACCATATCTTCAGCACCTTTAACATCTAAAGAAACTCCCTTTACATCCAAAGCTTCAGAAGTTTTGACAGTTACCATAGCTGTATCATGGTCACTGAGATTTTCAACATCCATATGATAATCAACTGTACCGCCTCCACCTAAGTCACCATGCTGAGAACTAAGAGATCCATCTTGGGTTCTATGCCCAATATTTTCATTCAAAGCACCAGCATTTTCAAAGGCAAAAACTTCATCTTGAGCATCCAGATATGGATCCTTTACACATGCACTAGTTACATCCTCCTGGTTCTGCTCACTTCCTTCGGTATCATGTGCAACACTAGTAGCTTGGTCAGAACTTGCATTACTACTAGTTGTGACTGAAGAGTTTCTAGATATAATCGCGCGCTGTGCAGCACTTGTTTTTCCAACATAGAGGGTTGAACTGGGGACGCTAGATAACAGTGGCCTGAACATATTCTGTGGACTTTTCCGATGATCCTACAAATATAGTTAGATTAATTATCCCTTTAGATGTGACATCATATCAATTATGCATAAATTATTCTAGCACGCAGAAATCATGTATCAGACAAGCCAGTAAAACTCATTCCTGATTCCATTACAACACCACAATTTAATTTTCTAAATATGCAAGTGCATCATTAAATTTCAAAACAATTGTGTTCAATCTCAATCATGTAGGTCTTTTAAGGTTACAAATGAATAGTGAATCAATAGCTCTAAGCATCAGCAAAACTTTATGACATTTTTCTTAAGATGCAGTGTTGGTAACCTAATCAGCGCACACTTATAATAGCATCCCACTTTCCATTTCTCATCTTTCTTCTTTTACTTTCCTTCAAAAGATTTGAACCTAAAAGCAGACTCAACCCCTAGGTCCTAACCACCTGAATCATTGCCCTAATGCCAGCATTTTTAAAGTTGACAAACCAAATTTCCTGCACCCCTGTCAACTTTCCAGACAAAAATAATATCTAAAAATTAAAATACTAATCATTATACTGATAAAACGTCTGACTATGATTTACACCCAATTAGAAACAATCAAACTGCAACGAGTGGCTTGAATTGAAGATAGATTGTAAAAGCGCATTAATTAGTACATGTCATAATTAATAGAGCAAATTGGCAAAAGTGTCACCATGCTTATTAAAAAACAGGGATGTTAGCTGCTTTATTCTAGTAAGTCCCCCACCAAATTAAGAAAATAATATAAATGTGTGCCATGAAGTGACAAAGAGCATATCCCGACTCTGGTGTAGAAACAAATCAGGGAAATATAGAACTCGAATCTATATATAAACTTCTAAATGAAGCATGATTAGACTGTGGCACTAAGAAAAATACTATAAAAGCCAAGAAGTTTGGATGACCTTAGCCAGTAATGATTCAAACTTGGAATATCCCCACAGGGGGTGGGGGAGGGAGAACAGAAATCGCCGTAAATAATTGAAATAGATGTTTTCTTCAAAAGCTTGTAAATTTGGATATGAAAATATATACACACACACACACCAGAAATTGCAAACCAATTGTATATGTGCCCAAGTGGATATGTATTCCAATTTATATATATATATATATATATATATATATATAGTGTGATTACTAAGAGAAAGTCGTACCAACAAATTATAGAGACCAAAAAGTTTCTGACCTGTCTGCAAAAAAAAATATTATTTCTTAAATTCTGATATGTACAAGATGTTTCAAACACATGGCTGTAAGGTAGGAAATGTGTCCGAAATAAACATATGTCCTCCTTAAACGAACCCAGCCTTCTCGTGTGACTATGTACAGAATTCTATATTTAGCTTCAGTAATTGAACCATCTTACTGGCCATAAAAATCCAAAGATAAGTTCGCCAGTTTAACAACTGCTTAATTCATAACACTTGAAGTGAAGTTTGGCAAGTGAAGAATCTAATGCTAAATATTCTTCTTGTTGTTAATCCCAAGTTCACCAAAAAAAAAACAGCAAGATGTTGAAGTCTTACACACCCCCCCCCCCCCCCAACTAAGCTTCTTTTTTATACTTTCATTTTTTTGGGTACATGCTTTTGTCCCTTCCATATTTCCAAGTAGCTAAGAAAATATAATTCTCAAACACACATACATAGGAGGAAGAGAGAGAGAGAGAGAGAGAGAGAGGAAAGTGGTGGTCATCAAATTTGACTATCAATAGCTAAGAACATACAATACCAGGTTACAACTACAATAATACTAGGTATGACATATCACCAGGAAGCATATAATGGACTATTATTAAATGGTTAAATATTCGGGAATTAAACATCAAATTGATGAGTAACCAGACACTGTCATTTCTGATGATATACTAGAGAGGGAACACTTTATGCACATACTTCGAGGTTTAAAGAGATGATATTAATAATAATAATAATTTTTTTAAAACTTAAAAATAGTACAAGGAATTATGAGCATTATGGACCCTTGGTGGTCCATAAAGCATCACCGGTTAGTCAGTTCAAAAAGTAAGGAGAGTTAGTATTATTGAACAGCCAGCTCCAAGATGATAGCTTTTGAGTTTTATATCATTTGCAAACAAATAAATAGTTAAAGATATTTAACATACAGAAAATTAACTCCCAAAGTACAAACAGAAACAATGATATTCTATGACTGAAAAGATTGGGTTAATTATTAAGTTGTGTTATGAATAGCCCCTTGACTGGCCCCATTGCATTTCTAGAGTTTGTATAACGTAACAATTATCACTTAGTATCGGGTCATTGGTTAAAACAGGATACTAGATCACATTATTAATGTATTGTTTTTAGCAATTCGTAGGTAGGAGAAACTAATGATTTTAAATCCGTTGCTTTCATTACCCATAATAGCTCATCTATGAAGACAAAAAAAAACTAAAAATTTATATCTGAATTTCCCTGGTGCATGGCTCTAATGGTCATGTACCCAAGGAATACCTGGATTATCTAACTGGTTTGGATACCTTTGGTTCCAAAAAAATAAAAACCAAGATAGTTAATTATCATTAAAATTCAACTTAAGTATTTAGGATTAGTTACTACTAAGATGTTCAATGCTTAATCAAACTAAGTCCTAATTTTTTTCTCTTAGTTTGCAAGTCTGTAAATGTTCGCGTGCATTAATCTAACAATGAAGCAATCAGTATTCCTCAAATGAAACAGATAATAAGATACCATTTGTCGAAGTGCTAAGTCAAAGGATCTTTTTGGAGCAGAATTATAGGCAACTGTTCTGGATGGCTTCTTGGAAAAGGTAGGAGCTCTATTATTTGAAGGTGAACCAACCCTCCTTGTCGAAGAGAGCTCTGAGCTACCCACTGGAATGGATAGTAAAGAATCTACATCATCATCACCAGAAGATGCAATGGAATATTTACTGTGGGAGCTAACTTGGTCCCGGTCATGACTACGTGATGAACTGACGCTTCTAGAAGCAGTTGGAGACATTGATTGTCTGCCAGATTTGGAGGAAGAATCTCTACCATTTCTGGATGCTGGTGAGGATCCCCTCACATATGATGTTGGTCGATCAACCAACGAAGTACGAAGATTAGGTGGTGCCTCTAAAGAAAACCCTGGAATGTTTGATTGCCAGGCCCTTACTTTCGGTGAGGCGGAGTTTCCTCTACTTGTCTTGACCGGGGAGGTACCCCTTAGACCAGAAGAGGTCACAGTACCAATAGAACTTGTACTCACCCTTCGAGGCGATGATGTAATTGATCTTTGAGCAGGTGGAGAGGGTTTACTTGGAGGTGGAGATGGTCTTCTTAAAGGAGTTGCATGGCACAAACTAGGGGTTGGACTTGAATGAGGCGCTGAAGATGCCCTGCCTCTCGCTTGGACTGTAATATTGCCAGACCGAGGAGATGGGCTCAAGCGATTTGGACTTGCACTACCTTTACTACTTCTGTGACTCTTCTCCATCTGTTGTTAAACATGACTTTAATGAATTAATATACCGTGAAAGAAGAAGGAAACAAAGACAGAACAAAAGAAAGTGTCAAAATAGCCACGGAACATTATAAGTAGATTATCAATATATATATATATATATATATATATATATATATATATATATATATATATATATATATCCTTCTAAATTGAATTCATGATACCGTGGATGATCTTGAGATAGAAATGTGTTGACTTCGAGGTCTGCCCCTCTGTGCAAGATTAACTGGTGGCGTCTCATCATCCAGAGAAGTGAAGAGAGGAGTGTGGGGAGGAGTTAATAACCTTCAATTTAAGGACACCAAAGCTAAGATTAGTGTACTGTCAAAACCGGCTAAATAAAAATATATTAAGAAATAAATATATGCAACCATTCCTGGCAACATGATAACCTTAAAAGCTTAGTTTTAAGATGACAAACTGCTGATTCCACTTCCATTATTATGGCATAAGTAAGTTAAAATATCAACAACACAATTCTTCTTCCATCCAATTTTAATCGTAAAACCATGCTCTCTTTCCATTGTCAAATAATACATCCAGTAACAACATTACACAGTTTGCTCCTTGAATTTCCCACAAAAAAAACACTATATTCTATTCAAGCATAATAGTGGGATCCATAAAGCATTAAGATAGTACCTTTACCTTAAAATGACGAAATTTTAAATAGGGACAGAGAATATGAGACAGCAGGAATAATTAACATCACTAGAAATTTCACAATTCACAAAAAAAAATGACAGGTTATACCATCGAGGACCATGAAACCTGTAGATAGAAGTAAATTGGTGACTACGCATCGTAAAGAATAAAGCATAAGAAGTAAACAAAAACCAACCAGTCATAATCATTTTGCCCCCCCTCGGCATTGAGCAGGTCACTACTCTCTCCTCGGACAGGAATGGATATTCCAAGTTTATGATCGGAAAAGTATCTCAATTTTGTAGCTGCAAATGCCAACAAAGATAAATACAAACAATTGTCAGCTGGAGTACAAAAAAAAATAAAAATAACATTTCATAAAACAATCTCAAAATGAAAGTTGGAAGTTGGTAGTTGGTGTTGTGAACTACAGAATATGTCTTCAACATCATCGTTTGACTGAAGCAAGAAATTGTCTCTTTCTCTGCTTTGCACTTCGTTAAACAAAGCCAGATCTTCATCCTTCTCTCTGAAGAGTATTCCACCCTCAAGACTACGCCCTCTTTTGTGATTGTCCGCTCTCAGCTCCCTTCCAGGTGAGCGTCTCTGTGCCGGAGAAGGAGGCATCTCCGCCACCCTATTTTTGCCAAACAAAAATTTTAAAATTCTTGCACTTCCATTCAACCCAAATGGGCGCGACCCAAAATCCAACAGGTCCCCACTGAAACAACAAAACTTGTCAGGCTTCATCTTCCAACATAAATAACTCAATCAAACACTTTTGAGTTCTAACCAAAATGCATACTTTCATCAATTAAGTAGACTAAGGTTGTTAAACAAATGTAGCTCCGCATATCAGGCCGTACCCCCGACATTTGATACAGTTAAAGCAAACATAAACTCCACAATACCGTGAGGAAGATTGTGAATGAAATTTATTTGATTGATTGATTGATTTATTCAGTTTCATTTGACAAAATTCAATTGTAGAATGTCTAAATTTTGATCTTGAACATATAAACATTAGAGTTCGCTGTAACAACTGAAACTCCAAACCGTCTAAAAGTGCAATGGCATGAAAACCATAATAAACACCAACAAATACAGTTTCCATGACCATTTGCAATTCAAGATCCTCCTTCTGCACTATAATGAATGAACCCTAGACTGAGATCCCAGCGGTGATGATCACATAAAATTAAATCCTAATTCAAGTAAAAATTTAACTTCTCCAGAGCGTAAAGCTCTTGTTCAAACATTGAATTACACGTACAGAGTAGTAACAGTTTCGTTGACTTACCGGCGACGAAGTCAAACGTCTTCAGACAATCACTGAACAGCTCGTTCAGCAGGAATTTGAACTCAAAATCGAAGACTCAACGAGTCTGTGAGTGAATTAATGTGAGTGGAATTGAATAACAAGCTCGGATCTGCTGGCATTCAAGTTAGGTACGGGGCAGATCGAGGATGTCGGCAAATAGATTTGCAGAAACCTAGATAAACATTCATGTGATAAATATTTGAAGATAGATAAAGTGAATATTAATGAAGCAGCAGCGGCAAAAACAGCTAAAGCTTCTTCTTTTTTTTCTTTCCTGGTCAGCAACCTTCCATTTTTTTTTGTTCGGTTTCTTCATGCTCTGCTGATATTTTTATTTTTCCTTTCATTATTTGTTTTTTTTAAATTAATATTTTATGTTTTGCCAACTTCTATTTTTATCTATCTTTATCTTTAATTTGTTATTCCGTCTTTTATAACCTTGGTTGTTAGGAGTATTTTATAATTTCAGTGACGCCAACCTAGACTTCACAAATTTAAGTCAACATTATTATAATAGACTAATAGTAGTAGTAGTAGTATGTTTTTTCTTTAACATTTAAAAAACAAAATTTTAAATATATAATCATAATTTTACTAAAGCATGAGTCATTGTCACTATAAATATGTACATTGAATAATGGGCGTTCCCATTGAATTTGGACCACAAATTAATGCTACTACTACTTCTTCTTCATAAAAATAACAATAAGTATACGCGAATAAAAAAATTAAATTGAAAGAATAAAATAAATTTAAAATTAATATAACAAAAGAATAGGATACATTTTAATAATAATATCAATAGAATTGGTGACCATTGATTTGATAATATTAGGTCGGGATTATGAGAGGAGTTTAGCTTCTAAACTAAGTTTGTGATATGTCTTAATCGTTGTTTAGATGTTAGTAATAGAAAGGCAAATGAGCCACACTGCAAAGCCATAATGTGGACTCCAAATAACATCATGCATTTGTTAACTAGTGTGGAATAAAAGGTGGGTGGTAATTTGTGTTACTTAAATTGGTTGTTAATTAAAGCAAAAAGGTTGATTAAACAAGGTCTTTAATTTTAGGCAACTTCATGTTACCTAGGCTAGCTACCCTACAAAACCCCAACTGCTCACGTGTACTTCCATCAATTATTATTCATAATATTCATTTGCTGTTAGTGCTAAGTATCTATAAATAATATTTTTACCACCGTCAAAATATGATAGAGACAATTATTACTATAATAGTATTATGATTGATCTTTATTTTAATTTCAAAATCATATACTACATAATATTTAATATTGGTTTCAAAAGTTAAGAGAAGAATGTCAACGTATAATTTTCCACTTTTTAACATCCATCTTCGTAATCATGCTAAAAATTAGAAAAGTATTATTTTAATGTATATATTTAATATTTTCAAATATAAAATATACATGTAAAAATATTATTTTTCTAAAAAGTTATTCTAAAGATTTTATAAGGTAGTTATTTTATGTAATTTTTATCCGAAATAAAGATAATATAATTTACTTATCAAATAAAAGAAATGATAAAAGATTTATTATTCCCCACTTCACAAAAAAAAAATATCACATGAATTTTATACGAGTATGGCGAAGCAAAAAAAAAAATACGACTAATATTAATTCAAAAGGTATGCGAAATTTGTCAAAAACAATACTAGTAATTTCTTTTAAAATAAACTAACCATATATGCCTGATATATATAGCAATATTTAGTGTTGGGTCCCCTTTGTTGGATCGGGTCAGTGGGCTGACCCAGCATATATTTAAATATTTATATCTTTGACTGGTAATGATGAGTAAGAGCATTCACAACAATTTCTTTATCTCTATCCCTATTCTGTAGTCTATTGGGTCATTCTGCAAAATAGATATCCAATTTTTTCACTATATACCCAACAGGTTCCTTATATTGATTCTTTAAATAATAAAATTTGAAATTTAAAAGTTAAAATTTAAAATTTAAAAGTTTCAACAGTCAAAACATCAAATTAATAATAATCTTATAATTTATAAAAGAGAGAATATAATTTATCAATTGTATCTCATAGTAAAATAATTTTTATTTTATTTTAAATTTTAAATAATTTATGGAGTGAGTATTGAATGGATTGTATATACAAATATACATAAGATCAATATTAACTTTTTAAAAGTTAATTTGTGATACTTTTAAATTTAAATTTAATATGATTCATTTTAAATTTTAAAATAATAAATTTTATAATTAATAGTACTTTTATAATATTTATAATTATATTGACATAAATTAAATAAATTTATTTCAATTTTAATTTGAATATGTTTGAAAATAATTTTTTAAAAATAAATCAATATTAATTTTATAATTTAAAAATTAAGTAGTAAAACAATGTCAAGATGTGTATTATTACTAAGTTATCCACTTAAATGAGGGTGTGAAAGGTCATTTTGTATATATAGAGAATAATATTTTGACTCCCTCGTACTATGGAGTAAAATCATATATAGGGATTAAAATAGAGAGTTAAATAAGGATAAGGAAACTATTGGATAATGATTTATTGATATATTCTCCAAAATTAGGGATAGAGAATTAATTAGGAAAGCTATTATGAATCTTTCTAAGATAGTTTGTTGAATAGATGTGACGCCCCCAAAATAGGTATACATCACTCATCTTGGGTCGCGTCGGATACATGGTATGTAATACAAATACAATCTTAAATATACAACAAAAGTTGTGAGTTTTAATACAAATATTATCTTCAGATAATATCCACTCTCGAGAATAAGTCCTCATTACAATTATTATCACACTATTTCATAGAATAGTGAGGACTACTAATCTTATCATCCGGACCATCACTCCATCCCCCGATTTAGTCCTCGCCACGCTCTCATTTCTGAAGAGAACGGTGAAAGAAAGAAAAGGTAAAGCTCAACTAGCCCAAGAAGAAATATTATGACTAAGATAATGCGGGATAAATTACCATTAGCCTTGATAATGTTAAAGCGATAAAATACAATAGACAACAAGTTTAAGCTGCGACGGAAAGCAATCTATTAAAAGAGTCAGTAGAGAATAAAATCTACTATCTTTTATGATTTAAAAAGTTTTTCATCACTTTTATCATTTGAGACTCGACAATAAATAATCCACATCATCCCCTGCACTACACGGCCGAGGATATTCATTAGTATCACGATCACAAATTATCCATTGCACCAAGGGCCGAGGATATTCGTGTATTCATCAATGGTCATGATCATGCCAACAATGTCCCATCGATGCACTACGCCAGACGATAAGGACTTTTACCACATCATTTGTAACATTACGATTCATGATTATACCGAATAATCCACAGTCATAATCATACCAAGTTCATCTATGCACCTTACTGAGCCACCGATGACTTTCCATAAAATATAAACATGAGGATGATGACAATGATATATGAATTCAATAAAACAAGTTCAAGAATTAGTTTATTCAAGAACTAATAACGCCCAAATTGTCAACATGATACTTTTAGTAGAGTAAAATTCAAGAATGTTAGGAAGAATATTTCCATGAAAAATCTTTGGATGAAGCGCAAATATCAAGGATATTCCACTAATTTCATGGAGTATATAAGTCAAAACTTTAACCAACTGAGTATAATAAAAAAATATATGAAATTACAAATGGATTTTCACCCGCCATGCGATAATCCACGTATACAGATCATTTCCATAATTTAATAAGGAATGAATACAAAGGATCATTCACTATACACGTGGTAATCCACATAGACAGGTTATTCCAACAGAATAATAAAGAATAGAATAACAAAAGGATTCACCATGCATGCGATAGAGGCCCAAGACAAAACAAAAGTTATTCCCAGCGGAATAATAAATAATGGAACGGTCCCACAGAACGTAAGCATACAGACGAGGATATTAAAACAAAATAATAAATGCGGAATAATAAATAATGGAACCAGGTTCGGCGTAAAACGCACAAACAGGATATTCCGACAGAATAATAATTGCAGAATAATAAATAATGGAACCAGGTTAGCGTAAAACGCACAAACAGGATATTCCGACAGAATAATAATTGCAGAATAATAAATAATGGAACTAGATCAGGCAAAATTCGCACCGACAGGATATTCCAACAGAATAATAAAAAATAAAATAATAGAAGAATTTCACCATGTATGCGGTACTTAGCAAAAGCGAGTTATTCCAACATAATAATACATAATGGAATAATGGAAGAATTTCACCAAGTATAGGAAGTCGCGTATCTGAGTTATTCCAACAGAATAATAAAGAATGAAATAACAGAAGGATTTCACCAAGTATAGGGTAGACCACGTATACAGGTTATTCTAACAGAATAATAAAGAATGGAATAACAAAAGTTATCTTCATGAATACAAAAGAAATAATATCCCTTACCTTATAAAGAAGAACTGAATATAGAAGTAGTGAAGTAGCAGAATACTTTTCTTCTTTTTCTCTATAGTTTCTCTCTCCGGAGTTTTGGTGAATTCGTAAGAAATAATGAAGGAATGAGCTTTATTTATAGAAGAATGGATTGAATAAGAACTAATTTACGAGCGGTCCATTGATTTACTTTTTAAAGCAGACGGTCAGATTGATTTCTTATTAAAACTTAAAGTAGCGGTCATCATACCGATTCACTATTAAAACTTTAAACCAAATGATCTATCTTGATTCACTATTAAAACTTTAAACCAAATGATCCATATTGATTTCTTATTATAAATTCAACCAAAGGTCCGAAAAATTAAGCACAACTCCTCATGGAATAATATTGTATCCAAGAATAATTTGGACCGAAAAGAAATATATTGTTCGGGTGAATAGTAACTCGTGAATAGTAACTCATAAATAGTAATTCAACATAAAAAGTGTCCCGAAAACTCGATTGAACAATATAACCTCCAGACATCAATTATCATCGGAATAGATGTCGATTTCTACTAACACAAATAATCTCAACACAATAAAACTATCAAATTCATCTTTAATTAACATGAACTTATTCATTATTAATATTATAACTCACAATATTTAACAACTAGGTTGTTCCTAGAAAAAATTGGGCTTTTGATAAGGATTTCTCCCTATCGACTGCCTTGATTAGGTGACCAAACCTCTCCTCGATGTAACTTCAGACATTGTAAATATTGCAATTTAATAATATGAATAACTTTGTCGTCTCAATTATTGATTTAATAATCTAACATATAATGCGGATGATCTTTTGTGACAATAATCGAATCAATAATATGAGAGAGATATGATGCAAAGTAATAATTGAGTATAATCGAGTGATTTCTCACGTAAACATCAATAATCAATATCGCGTCGCTCTTATGCAACAACGCCAGACATATTATTTTTACTTTACTTCTAGAGTAGTTCAACAATATCAACGGTAAAACTTTCGCCGTTATTTTCAATAAAATACTTTTGTCGTTTTCTCAATCCAACAATAATTCCGTTGTGGGTCCACCAATGATTGTACCGTCGTACGAATATTCCGCGACATAAAGAATATTCCCCGACCAATCGAATATAATATAACAACTTGCATACTTTGCAAAATTTATAAATACAACCCACAACTATAACTTTATTTTAAATTCACACCATAATATTAAAAAAATATTTTGAAAAAATTAAATCTTTATTCGCAAAATTTGGGATTTTACAACCGATATGTCTGCAAGGCATTAATGTGGATGGGATTCAGGTTAATGAAGGTGGCAAAAGCGATGATGGGATGTGGCGGTCTTTGCATGCGATTATTTGAGATTGCCACCCGGTGTGGGGTGTGTCAGATGAAGTAGTGGGTGACACAAGAAACCGAGAATGATAATATATCATAGCAAGGAAATCATACATACAAAGGTAACTGATAATTTTATCTTTCTCAATATATTAAATATTTTATCTTCCATTTATAACCTCATGATCGCGCATCAGTCTTGATTCTCGCCGAAATTTATATTTTTACTGATCCGAAGCCGTCAAGTTTTTGGTATTGATCATGTTTATTGTGCAGGATCAGGACATCTTTCGTAATTGAAACATAACAACAAATTTTAGCGTTAACATTTAGTATATTAAGTTATTTACTCAATACCAACAAGAATATTAATGAGTAGGTTTTATGGTCTGAAGAGATATAAATAAAATAATACAATCGTTGACACTTGACAATTACGTGCAATCAATTTAAACAACTTTTAAATAATATCTCATTTTAAAATATAAATTAGAGTAATTCAAACAAAGCCTATGCGGATGGAAAGCCTATGATTAAATTATATACAGCTGCTATGACAATGACCAGAGATTGACCGAATAAAAGCTAACTAATATGGCTACCCTACTAAGTTGACCTCTACCAGACCGACCTCATCCAAGGATTAGATTAACCCCGTGCTTAACGTATACTAAACCACTCTATCCTGAGTGCTGACAGTGATTTGATTCCGATCATACACGTTCCTATACATATTTTGATGATCCATATGATTTGCGATATGTGCTTATACATAATAGACCTATTTTAAGTTCTAAACAAACATTCCAATAACATTAAAATTAATTTTAAAACACAAATCACGGACTGTGTTCGTTGCACAACAATAGATTAAATTATAATTTTGATCCTTTTATTTGTCATATTTTTATTAAATTATTTTTTAAATTTATTTTAGCACAACTGTTCCTCGTAGATCAGTTAGTCATACAAAGGTGTTCATTTAATATTTCCTAAACTTTGTTTTAGCACAACTGTTCATCATATGCGTTAGTCATGCAAATGTGTTACTCTAATTTTTTTTAAAAATTAAAAATTAATTTTCTCTCTCCTATCTCCTCTTTCCTCATTTTTTATTTTTAAAATTTATGTAAAAAGTATAATCTTCTTCTTTTATTTATTTATTTATTTCTATATTGACATTTTGAATTAATATGAAATATCTCTAAATTCAAAATTAATATAAATTAATTAATTTTAGACAATATAATTACCAAAATTATATTTATGATGAAAATTTTGAAAATATTTTCAAATTTATATTTTTTGGTTCAAAATAAACGACAAGTTTGATTTGTTTAAATCAATTTGAGATATATTCAATTTTAAAATAAATCATACAGCTTATTAGTAACATTTAGATAAAAAAAAAAAATAGTAAATTTATAATTTTGATAATTATATTGTCTAAAATTAATTAATTTATACTAATTTAAAATTTAGAGATATTTTATATTGAATTCAAAATATCAATATAAAATAAAATAAAAGAAGATTATATTTTTAACACAAATTTTAAAAATAAAAAGACGAGGAGAGAGAAAATCATTTTTTAATTGGTAAAAAAAATTAGAAGAACGCACAACAAACACATTTATAAGGAAAAGTTGTGCTAAATTATTTTTTTAAAATATTGAAAAAACATATTTGCATTGATTAACGCATGTATAAAGAATAATTATGTAAAAAATAAATAAATTTAAGAACCGTTTAATAAAATAGGACAAATATAAGGGTCACATTTGCAATTTAGTCCACAACAATAATATCAGTAAAGAAGACAAGGAGAAGCTGAACTGTGCGTTGTGATGTGGGCGGCTCTAAGAAGTCGGACTTTTTCTCTCCCATCTTCATCGTCGTACTATTCTTCATCATCTGCCATTCAACAATGGAAGTTAGGGTTTAATCGCGGACTGTCTTCGTTGAACAACAATAATATCAGCAAAGGAGGACAAGGAGAAGCTGGAGGATTACTGAACTTGGAAGAGGTGGAGAAGATTCTGAGCGACGTCAGAGCGGATGATGTCAAGGTCGTTCCCGTTAAGAATACATCTTTCGCTGACTTCGTAGTTGTCGCCACCGGCCGATCTGCCTGGCATGTCCGTAACATCGCTCAAGCCCTAATTTACAAGGCAGCCTCTTCTCTCTCTTTCTTCCTTATACATATTTGTTCCAATGAGCTTATTTTTGTAGAAGAAATGTAATGGATGATTTGTTTAGTGGGCTGATTAAAGATTTTTGTTGTCCTAATTATTTGTTTGGGGGTTAAATGTGAAATGTTAGCTAATAATGGCCGTTAATCCGGATCAATTTTGGACATAGTCCTCATTTAGTGTATGTAGATGGCAAAAATTGACATTTTTTTTTGCAGGACGGAGGGGGTATTAGTTAATTTGACTTTTGGTGGTTTGGTTTTTGAGGAACAGGTCAAACAAAAGCAGAGTGGAGCTAAAAGGACGCTGATGCCTAGTGTGGAAGGGCAAGCTGGAGGAAAGTGGATTGTAGTTGATTGTGGTATATTATTCTATCTCTCTTGCACTTTGTTAAAGTTAAGAATTAGGATAGGAGTTAGGACCACCCTTTGGCTACAGTCGTGTTTGAGAATATCAGTATTGGAGAATATAAAGTGTAACAGTGGAACCTATCACAGATTCACAATAAGTCGTAATAATTGATATTTTTAGAATCTTTGGTTTGCTCCTCCTGCAATTTTAAGTACTGCGTTTTATATTTTCAGGATAAGTAAGAAGTAGAATGATTTGAACTGTTTTTTTGGAGGTCAGTATATATTCATAAATATTAAGATTTGAATAGAAAAACGAGAATAGAATTGAGCGCGAATGAGGGAAACATACTAAGAGTAGAAAATATTTGCTTAAGGGGATGGGTGCGGATCAATAACTATTGACCTGTGGACCAACTTCCCTCGTCAAACTTATGTAAGATCGCCTCTCTGAAATAGTATAAATTGGAACAATGTCAACCTTTTCAAAATTTTGAAATAAAATGAAAGACTGGTACTTATCAATGAGAATGCATGGTCTGATGAGATTTGCAAACTTGACCTTGTTCATTTGCAAGCTGCAACTAAGAACTGCCAGGTTACATTCCAAGTCTTCTGTGAAACTAAAGTAATTTTTTCCCCGGTAACTAAAGCTGAAGTAAATACAAGGATCATAATAGTTTCACTCTCTCTGCCAAATTTCTTATCCAATGTAATGGGGAAAATCTGCCTATTTCACGCTGGTCTTCTCACACAACCTTTTCATTGTAATGGGGTCATCACACTCAATGCCTTAACGAGAAAGAAGCATTGATGACCTACCTGTAGATTTATTTTGCTTCTGCTTTGCCTTGATCAAGTCCCGCTCTGAAATACTCCATCTGCTCTAAAATATAAGAAAATTATTGAATTTTTGAAGCCAATTTGAGATATTTTCAAACTCAAAATTGACATAGATTCATTTAGTTTTAGTCAATATAATGATGAATATTTTAACTATATTAAAGTACCATTATATTTGTTGTTTCATAATTGTTAATGAATCATATCAATTTTCAGTTGAAAATATCTCAAATTGACTTTTAAAAGTCAATCATAATCTTATAATTTGGAATGGGGGAGGCATGACCTGCTAATCCTGTTAGTCTTAAGGACTGGCCTTATCCTCTCCTTTTCCCCCTTTTCTGTTGTGCTGCTTTCCTTCACTTCAGCAGATCTTTGCTTTACATAAGAAAACTTGATCTTTATTGATGAAATATTTCTTGTAAATATTTATGTCAAGTACTTTATTAATATGAGCCGTCTATTTTCACTCCAGGCTCGTTGATTATTCATGCTCTTGATGAAAAAATGAGAGCTTATTTCAACTTGGAGGCACTTTGGACCAAGGAAGAATCAACTACAGAAGATAGTCAGGTAACATTTTGTGTTACTCTCAAATAGAGACATCAAGTCTAATTGTGTCAAATAGACTTGAAGTCAAATAGAGAAATCAAGTCTAATGATTTTGGAGGTAATGATTTGCATAATTGTGTTATTGTAAAGAAGTGTCGCATTGTTTATAATCCTTGGATTCTTGATGTCTAAAAAATCTCAAGTAAGTTTGCTTTCTGAGCATATGAGCTTGCATATTGTTATGCTTTTTCATGTGCTATAGGTTGAAAGCAAATCTATATGTTGGTAAACAAATTCCATTACCTTCTTTTGCATATAACATTGAGGAGAGAGCCCCCACAGTGATCCAAGATCTTGGTCCAATAGCAATTTTGTCACCTGGGTTTGGTGGAGTGATCTTTATGCTGTTATCTACTAGCATTCTATTAGTTGTGAATTGTTGATGGAAACACGAATCAAGAGAGCGTTTATTACCAAACTTTTGTCCCGAGTTAATATATCAAATTATTATGTTGCTAATCACAGCTTGATTTTTTTTTTAATGCATATTGTTATGCATGTGATTCAACAGCTTGATTTTTTTTTTAATGCATATTGTTATGCATGTGATTCAGGATGTGGAGATGGGCCTTGTGAAGGTGCGTCGCAAGAATAACTCCAAAAAAAGACCTGCTAAAAGTGCTTAATACAATCGGTGTTCAGTGTGCGAAGTCATTATCCCAACTAAAGCACCGGACATCCTTGGGTTTTAGATTTCTTAGGAATGATAATTATGTGCCTTCTAATGTTCACAAATGCTACTTGCCTAAGTGAAACTTTGTTTGGAACTTTAATGTAAGCATTGATTTGTTCAAGTCCAACTCTTATTACTAACAGCTGATAAAAATGTAAAGAACCAATTCCTTGTTGGAATAAGCAAATGTTTCCATTACAAGAGCAAAGAGGAGCCAACATAGTCAAAGACTCAGGGAAGAAAATTTGATTCAGTTGTATAATCTGATAGGATGACCAAGGGTCCCGATACTAAATTATCCAAAATATTAGCTTACTAGGGAAATTTGTATTTTATGGTAAGCTTGGTCATTTCAAATTAATAAAATGCATTACCTGGGACATGGCAGCTACAGCTAATGTGAATGTGAATGTGAATGTGAATGTGAATGTGGTAAGCCAAAGAAACCAAAGTAAAAACTTTTTGTTTTGAAAATAATTATCTGTTTTCATTTATTTATAAATAAAGAATGAAAAAAATGTCTTAGTCATTCTTTTCCTTTCCTGCGTGGAAAAAAGGGACACCATAATGTAGGTACGTATTTAAGATTGATTTAAATAAGAAGTGAAAAATAGTAAAGATAACAACTTTTTATTTTTTAAAAATATGTTGTTTTGTTAAAGCTGATAGATTAAATTACTAACACTCTGTTTCTGAGTTTTAAACAGAAAAGAAAAGAATAGAAAACTTAAATTAGAACAAAAAAAAAAAGAATAGAAAACTTGAAGTTTTCTTTTGTATTGTTTCTGAGTTTTGAATAGAAAAGAATAGAAAATTTAAAATTGAGGACATGAGTTGTAATTTAAAATTTACTATATTAAAAGTTGAGGATAATATGAGAATTATAAAAATATTACTTATTCTAATTTCTTTTCCGTCCAAATCAGGCCAATTTTTGACGGAAAACTTTGGCAGGAAAAGTGGCCAAGTTTTCAATCCATTTCTTTTCTTTTTCATTTATTAAAAAACTCAAAAACATAAGAATTGAAATTTTTTTTTAATTTTTTGTCTATTTTTTTTTTTATTCATTTTAAAACTCAAAAATAGAGCTTAAAGAAGTGATGAGTCAAAGTCCCAAGTTTTTATTTTTATATTAGTACTCCAAATGATAACATGAAAAGAAAAATAAAAGGATATATACATATATATACACACATTACATCGCCACTCTCAGAGTGTTCGGAGTTTCCAAAGCAAGACAATCAACAATTGGTCGATTCCCAACTCCTCTTGTATATTTTTAAAACTCCCGTGGCGACCTTCATCGCTTCTCGTTTTCTCTCTCTTCAATACCTGCCTGCGTTCCGAGATTCTACATGGCTGCTTCTGTTGCTGGATCCGCCGTCGCTGCCTTCAAATCCATCGGAATCTCGTCTGGACTTTCTAGTGAACGAAAACTCTGTCGTTTTCGAAAGTTTTCTCCGATTTCCGGATCAATTCAGCTGCAGCATCGCAGCCTCAATTTGCAATGCAGATCAAGGAGGTCTTTTGCTTCCTCTGGTATTCTCTATTACTCCACTTTCTTAACCTTCTTTAAAAGTTAGCCTAGGCATTCGAATTGTATTTATGGATGCTACTCATACTTACGCAGCAAAAATGCATGTATGATGATTTGTGGATGATTTTTTTTTATAAATTGGTAAAGATAAAAATGTAAATTTATTTCCTTTGGAACTTCCTGTTTTCAAGCTGGAATTTTCATTTATTTTTTAAAACAAGGCGGGGGTATTATCTTATATGCAAAAATTCAGGTTTGTTATGCCTGAGAAGAATGAGAAATCATTTACAGGAACATCATAACTGATTGGAGTTTCCTATACTGATACTTTTAGACAAAAAAGAAATTAGCTCAAATAAAGTTATAAGAAAAAAAAAAAACAATGTGTTACAGGAAATGTTGTTGTTAGAACTCAGAACAAGTGTTGCATCCCAACTTTGCTACATGCTAAAAAATGTTATATTTTTGCTCTGGCAATAGAAAATACTGTTCACAGTACTATCTCCTTATGGTATAACTTCACTTAATCCGTGAAAGAGTATGAAAGCCGAAATCCAGTAATATAGCCAGTACTTAATATAGGTTTGCAGTATCCTTTTAACAATTATTTAGTAGACCAAATACAGTTACCCCAATGTTTATCTTAGAAGACTCGAGATTAGACTCTATTAAAATACTTTGTATAAGAAAGTTTGAGTTATTTACATTTCATGCATGTTGTGCCAACTAAATGATCTTGTGTACCATGACTAATGTTCACTGTGGAGTAAAAACAAGTTAAAAAAATACTATTTCTTTTGTAGGACTTCGTGACTTTCCAATGGTTTCTTTTGTTACAGAAACTTCACATATGCATTCTTATTCTCATCCATGACCAACCATATAATACCTTAAAATGCTGATAAGAATGATTGTAATTCATGCAGGTGTAAGAGCCCAGGTTTCAACTATTGAACAAGCAAGTGTGGAAGCTACAAAAAATGTGGAAGCTCCTGTTGCTGTCGTGACTGGAGCCTCTAGAGGTATTGGCAAGGCAATTGCATTGGCTTTGGGGAAAGCTGGTTGTAAGGTCAGAGCTCAGAAGTTTCCCTCTCTACCAATCAAGAGGACATTTGAGTAGTACCCATAATTCATTTTTCCAGTATTTTCAGAAATATGACAGCTGGAACTTGAAATCAGAATTAGTGGATGCAAGAGGAAAAATTTAATTGGCACAAAAAAAGAATAATTTAGGTGTTTTATGCAAAATTAACTGAACTGATCAGTTTAGGAAATCCGTAGATAAAGATATCTTGATTGAGTTCTGAAATCTAATCAGTGAAATAGACTATAAGATGGCTAATCAGATGCTTTAGGTTTGTGTTTGTCTCCAGTTCAGATGTTAAGCTATTGCCACCCAATCTCTCCAGTCTCCACCAACAAAAAAGAAAAGTTAAAAAGAGAAAAAGGTTAGGAAAAGTTAACCTCAACCTTATTTATTGGAAAAAAAGGAGAAAAAGTTAACCTTAAGAATGTAATTCTTACAACTTGGGTTCTCGAGACATGTATGCAGCAGGGGATGTTATTATATTTGTACAGCTTCTATATGGTAATAATTGCTGGGGTCACAATCCAACAATTACGTCATTTGATGACAATGTTGTATAATATATCTAGCATATCAATTTGTCAAATGTTGGGCTTATATAGTATTATCATGTCACCACACGGGAAAACCCTTGTTCTGGAAACAACTAGTGTACCTTCTCTTCCTGCGAATTTTGATTACGTACCTCTTATTGTAGGTTCTGGTTAATTACGCTAGGTCATCAAAAGAGGCAGAAGAAGTTTGTAAAGAGGTAAATATTTTGAATATAGTTCTTTTTAGATCTTGTTACTCTATATAAGCCCTAATATAATGTTTATCCCTAGTATTTTCAGTCTATATTTAGTTAGTAGAATGTATGAGATATGTACTTGACGTCCAAATTTACTATTGATATAGTAAAGATCTGTTTAGAGGATCGCTATGTGCTGTTATAGTTTACTAGTAGTCTAGTATGACTTAGCATTGATGATTGATGATCCTACTTATCTTAACTAAAATAAAATAAATTTCTTATCCCCTGATGAGTTATGATGTTGGGTAGAAATATTTTTTACTGATAAAGGTTGATGTAAATGTTGTTCGTCATATTGATCCCTAACAGTCCATACACTGTTATATTGCAGATTGAGGCTTCAGGCAGTCATGCTCTTTCTTTTGGAGGAGATGTTTCGAAAGAAGCAGATGTGGAATCAATGATCAAAACTGTTAGTAGATGTTCTCTTTGTTAATTGTTTAGTTTGAAAGATATGTAGCTAATTTTGGAATGCTACACGTACAGGCGGTTGATGCATGGGGAACAGTTGATATATTGATAAACAATGCAGGTAACAGAAAGTTTATACATTTCTATCGCATGTTAGTTTGTAACTTAGTCTGTTAATCAGTGTTCAATAATAATTTCAGGTATTACCAGGGATGGCTTGTTGATGAGAATGAAGACACCTCAGTGGCAGGAGGTGATTGATCTAAATCTCACGGGTGTGTTCATATGCACACAGGTATGTTGTCAAACATTGGAATACTAAAAGACATGGAGGCTTTATATCTCTTAGCTAAATTGTTTCTTTACAGGCTGCAGCCAAAATTATGATGAAGAAGAAAAAGGTATTATTCCCATTTCTGCATCTTACAGTCATTTAGTTTTCTGTATTACTGCATTTGTTGTGTAACTTAGACATGAGGAAAGTTCAAGAACTTGAACAAAAGAGCTCATAATATTATTTGAGTGTGGGGTGCGGTTTATTTTTTTTTTTGTGGGTGGAAGGAGAAGTTCAGTTCAGAAAATGCATTGGGATTAAAACTACCAATATGCCTTAATTCACCCGAATACTTAACACTTTTTACTTTTTTTAGGCATATGAATTAAATTTACTTATATAAGGAATATAAGTAACCTTAATTTACCCGAAAGTACAAAACTACCACTCTAGATTTGGGCTGGGGGCGCTGCCCCCGGACCTCTGCTAAATTTTCCGTAGTGATGATTACACCTGTGAGGGTCTGTTCCTTCTGCTCTGGGCCTACCGGCCCTCCGCTCTTGGAACGAACTCATTTACCTATTGGATAACTTTATAATCACATTTGAATTAAAGTTTTTACAGGCTTCACCAATAACATAGGGAACTCTATTCTCGAGTTTATAGAGGAATTTGTGGTTGGATATTTTTGTCTCTTAGCACTCTTAGAGTATGTAATCTCTTCTCGGCCCTGTTGGTGGGTTTTTTGGACATGGGAGTTCTCTTATTGTTTGATTATACTGCTTGAGAAGGGGTTGCCTCCTCTGGTGATTGTTTTTTATCTATTAACTCGGTACTTTTCAAAAAAAGGAAACAAAAGAAAGAAGATCTGTGGTACTATCTGTGTTGTTTGTTGTTCTATCGGATCTCCAATCAATGTCGACTGTTATTTCTCAGGGAAGGATAATCAATATAGCATCAGTTGTTGGTCTTGTTGGCAATGTCGGGCAAGCAAATTACAGTGCTGCAAAAGCAGGTGTGATTGGATTCACTAAATCTGTGGCAAAGGAATATTCAAGCAGGAACATTAATGTGAGTTCTGCACATCTATTATTATATTATACTCCCTCTGTTCCAAAATATACGGCTAGTGATTTGATATTTTGGAAAGGAGGTAGTAGGACGCATGTTATATACAACTAATACTAGTCTAAAAATTAACTCTAATCAAGGTTTTTTGTAAGCAGGTGAATGCGGTGGCTCCAGGGTTCATTGCATCTGATATGACTGCAAAACTTGGGGATGAGATCGAGAAAAAAATATTGGGAACCATCCCCTTGGGTGAGATATCAAACCTTAAGCCAATTAATTTGTTTTTCTTTATGCAAAGCCTTGTTTTTTTTTTCCTTTGAGCAAAGGCTTGTTCCCTTTATTTATTTTTTGGTTTGACCAATAAAATTTGTTTTCCATGAGCATGCCTTTTTCAAAAAATTGTTTTTCTTTGAGCAAAGCCTTGTCCAAGAATTTGCTTTTTATAGACTCTATTTGCCTTTGTTGTCAGATATACAGTGTCGTATCTTTTTTTTTTTTTTGCTTGTTTTTGACCGAAATTAAACACACACACCCTACTTGGCCCTGCCAAGGTTCGAACCTAGGGGTCCCTACTTTGCAGAGGCCTAGTCCACCAACTGAGCTAAAGCTTTGGTGTAGTGTCGTATCTTTTTCTTTGCTACCTGTGTACAAATCATTTTTATTTGGTGCATTCAGTGGTCCTAGTTATGGACAATATACATTTTCCTTTTTCCAGTCATGCTGTTCCTTTCCCTCAATCTTTCTATTGTGTGTGTTGATGTCAACATGTTGACCTAGCTCCCTAACAAGCTGCCGGTCTTAGTGTCTACCCCAAAGTTCCAAATTTTTACTAATATATTATATCTTTGGAATAATAGAATTGGAATCCTTGTGACTAATGGTAATTGACAATTGTTCATCCAGTTTTATAATCAGATGTCTCTAGTTAGGTCAGGCATATCAATACTTTCAGTAATTTAACCTTTTGTTGTTTGTTTCTGTAATTTACAAGAGGTAACAAGTGCTAATCTGCACCCATAACTAAAAACATTATAAAGTCCAAGTTAATGATGATAGTTACAATTTGTTACTCTGAATTCAGGAAGGTATGGACAACCAGAAGAAGTTGCTGGACTGGTGGAGTTCTTGGCTCTTAATCCAGCAGCCAGTTACATGACTGGACAGGTTCACTAATACTTCTTTTTAGTAACAACTTGTTTTTGTCATAATTAGATTTAAATCTCATAAGCCAGCAAGAATCACCCCCATATGTGTGTAATGCTGTCATAATTAGATTTAAATCTCATAAGCCAGCATGAATAACTCCCAGAAGTGTTTAATGCAATCCTATATGAGTTTGACTTAGACAAACGCATCGATAGGCTGTAGTTTTGTTTACAATGTTGGCGAATTTTATATATGTTTGCAAGCTTTTTTATTTTTAGTGTTGTCTTGCAGGTGCTTACCATTGATGGAGGAATGGTTATGTAAGAAGCATGGATTGTGTCCTGTCTGATTAAATGTCAAACTAAACTTCTTTGTTGAGGCGAGTGAGAGTAGCTTGTAGTTCAGCTGACAGTTATGATTATATAGGTGGAAGCTGATGGAGGCAGATTTTGCTTTGCATAGTAGCATATTGTTGATATGTTATCTTCTCCAAACAAGGGTTGTACTAGTCTTTTTATAGCTACATTTGGCGTCTTTGGAAAACAATTAACATAACATATGTTATTACAAGAATTAAGCTGCTCGCGGATGCATATATTACACGATAATGATAACATTGACGCTATAATTGAAAATTGGGATATAGCTAAGTTTCTGTTCACCGGCATATTTAACAATCAGGAAATATGGGCGTATATATATGCCCACTATGAAAAAGAATCCTTGGGATGCCTGGACATTAATTTCAGTTCCCCCGGCCCACGGTATGCGTTGCAGCTTCATAACAACCATTTAAGGACCTTGCAGCATGACAAAGTGTTTGAACCAGTCAAGTCATGGATGGATCCTTCAAATGACGATTTAACTTATCATGGGCGATCACCTTGCTTGAAAGCATACAACAAACAAGGATCAATTATAACTGTTTACTTGAAGGCAAAGGCACACTAGGTGGCTAGGTGCCTCTCTCTCTCTCTCTCTCTCTCTCTATATATATATATATATATGCGGACAACAGAAGCAGTTGCTGAGTCGGAGCTAATTAAGCTCCCCCCTCCTTCACCTTTTTCCAGTCGTCTGCCTGGATTGACAAAACACACCAACCGTGCGCATGGGAGATTAAACGTTTGATTTGATGCAATAGTAGTTAAGTTAAATGTAAGCTTTTACACGCTAGTTGAGATGTGAAGTTAAAAAAAGGGAAAAACTCTTTACCCTCAAATGAAAATAATAATTATTGTATATACTCATTAATGCTACTACAGAAGAAGGGGAGAAAAAGAAACCACACATGTTGCCGTTGCTGTTTACAAGAAATTCCTAAATGTTTCAGTGGCTATTACACTACGATCTACTTTAGTGCAGACATTCTACATAAATTACACAAGCAAATACAGTACTAAAAACCTATGTGCAAAGCCTAAAGAGAAATGTAAGAAAGCTTACAAGTATCAGGGGAGCATAATGAAATTTGCTTCTTTTTTTTTAATGAGTTATCCCAAACTACAACTCATACAAATAATTTTTAGTTTTCATTAGTTTGTCGTGTGCAGCTAACTGAATCCCCCACAGCAAGGACTTGTGCTCCAAAAGAGAAATATTGGTTCATCAATCTCTTACTATACGAACCATGCATGCGGTTCATTCGTGTTTTTTCTCCATTAACTGAAGAATTTGAGCAAGATGGTCCAACACCATCATTTTCAAAACCAACACCTTCTTGTTTATAAGTTGAAATAGGAGAGGACCTGGTTGATTCTGAATAACGACTTGAAGGTGATTCAACGCCCAACTGTGGTGTCACCTGAAGCACACCGTGCATTAGGCTAGTAGTGAACTTCTTTTTGGCGGATGGACTTGGAAGGATACTCTTGAAAGGAAGTATTCTCTTGTTGTTTGGGAGGGAAGAATGTTTTGAAAACCTATGCCGAAGTGAGAATTGACTGTACTTCAAAGCACCATTAATACTGTAAGATTCTAAAGAATCATCATATCCCATATTTAGACTATCATCAACTTTTCTATCTTTTTTCCTTGGCCACTGGAGCAGTATCTTCAATTGTCTTGCAGCATAATTTACTGAGCCAAACCTTCTGTTTTCCAATGAGTTTGGCCTATCTGATGAATCGTTGTGACTCAGTTCATCTGAGCATGCATCATATTCAGTACTTTGAACATCACAATTGGCGGCATATGCATTCTCAGCATCCATGTAGAAAATTATTTCTGCATCAGGAACTCTGAAAGAAGTTCCAGGACTTCCCCCAGTACCCTGCATTTTAAGATGAGAAACAAGGGCACTTCTTGTCAGATAATCTTTACAGTTGGAGATCCCTCCAGCTGAAATCAGTTGCTTGATTAGAATTTCAGAAGATGCTGATTGTGGCCGTTGCTTGAGAAGATCAAGTGGAGTCATGCCATCAGCATCACGAATATTCAAATTAATTTCCGGGACAGTCATGAGAAGTTCCACCAGATCAGAGTGCATAATCTCAGTTACAGCCATGTGAAGAGCTGTTCTTCCATCATTGTTCTTTACGTTGATGATGCCTTGCATATTCACTATCTTTCCACATGCCAACTGCTTCATCAGCTTTACTTGCTTGTCCAGTCTCCGGAAACCAGGGGTACGAAAACCTGCCACGGCCATATGAAGGAAAGTGTCTCCATAATTGTTTGTTAAGGAAGTGGATGACGGAAATGTAGAAATTAAAACTTCTACAACAGCTAAGTAACCCCTGTAAGCAGCCACATGCAAAGCTGTGTTCCCTTGTTTGTCTTCAGACTTGATAATGTCATAGGATGCCACTAGGTATTTGACTACCTGTTTAAATGAAGAATCTGTTAAACCGAAAAGTGAATTTTTAGGTGGTCTGAAAAGTTGGATTATTTGATGCAATCTTGAATTACAAGGTGGAAGCTACCCAGAGGCAGCAATTGCTTGCACAAGATATGAAGGGTGAGTATTAAAGATAGCTCCCAATATTCAGAAAAGGCACGCCAGCTATGTTATTCCCACACCTCCAACTAATGGAGGGGTACTACTAGCTTTAGTGATTGCACCCACAAAATGAAAAGGTAACAATTATTTTATCAGTACTCATCTAATATGAAAGCATCAAAAAGGGCCATAAACCAAGTAGAAGTGAAGTACGCTATAAATAAAGGATAAGGAAGCAGTACACCTATATTATTTGATTTAAAGTTTCTAGAACTCAGTTTTAACTAAAACACAACATTTAGGCCGGTGATAACCAAAATTTACTTTAACAATGGTAATAGCTTATTGACAGTCAACACCACTGAAGCAAATTAGCACAAGTAATCAATTTTTTCACGAAGCAATTTCATATTCAAGCACAATTACTGAAGGTCTTTGTATTTTCAGAAACAACAATATTGCCAAACTATTGACAACCACCCTTAAAGAAACACGGTAACCTCAAGTCACAGGGTTAATGGCCCACTGACCAGTAAAATGCAGCTATAGATTTGAAAATCTCAAGATATCGTTAGCATTTCACTTCACGCTATTACAATTCCATTAGTGAATACAAGAAATAGGAAATCCTTTCCATTTTGAACCAAGTTCTGATTAGTCAGACACTTTAGGCAACCACTAAAAATGGCTTCACAATTAGTTTGCACTCAATCCTTCCTGTCAATTTCCAATGTTCCCCCACAAAACCATGCTTGCAACATAGCCAATTCAGCATCATGCCTTTAGTTATGCCTATTTCTACTATTATATATAAGGGGGCATCAGGATAAGACATCATGAAGAGTAAACTTTTATACCATATAAGAATTGGAAATTTCTATCAAAGACGGCTAAGAAATATGTGAATTCATGACAAAAGCAACATTAGCAGAATGGGTATGTAAGAAACTAACCTCAATTTGCCCTCGACCAGAGGCTGTATGCAACAATGTAGATCCCTGAGCATCTCTATATACCAAAACATCCATGCAATCCCCAAGAAGTTCTCTCAAAATCTCCACATTCCCTCCTCTTGCCGCAGCATGGACAGCCCTGTTCATCATCTCCCACCTGAAAACAGAAGGGGTCTCCTCTGCTTCCCCCTCTGCCCCCTCTCCAGTACTGTTCGAAAAAGACCTCCTGGAAACCGAGAAATCCAGCAGGAGCCTGAAAACCTCAGAACTCTTACTCCTGGCCGCGGCATAAAGAATATCAGTAACACCATACTCTCCTTCTCCAAATACAAGAAGTGGGTCTCTCTCTAATAATTCTTTAACAAAACCCACATCCCCAGCTGAGGCAGCAGTGTAAAGAAGCCAACCACCATAGCCAGCTCTAATGAGAGAATTATGACCTTTCTTGTTTTCACATTCCAGGAGTAGTTTTTGGGCAACTTGGGATCGACATTTAGCAACATCATTAAATTGTTCCTCGTCGTCCCAAACTGTTTCGAGGCGGCGAATTCGACGAAGGGAGGTGAGTTTGATGATGAGATTTGTGTCAAGGTGAAGAAGCTCCCTCACCAGATCATAATGGCCATTGGCAGCTGCCCAATCAATGGGAGATGCATACCACCATTGATCTCCAGTACTCTCCCACCTAAGAGGAAAGTATGTTGGAGGCATTGGACTCCCAAAAGTCACAAACTTTAACACGGATAAGTAGAATTCACTATGGAATCACAGTTTGAGAAAGCATAGAATCAAAGCCCACTTCCAGGTTCATTTCAGAAACAAAAATTTGCTCATATCTAGTAAGGCAAAAGCAAAAGAAATGTTCATATCTAAAAGATCTTTGCCAAACAAAATTAGGAATCTTATAGCAAAATATGATCTTTACTCAACTAAACAGAAGGAGAGGAACCAGGAACAATGAATACTACATAAAAGAGATTAACAAATGGGTGCACAAGGAAACCCCATATAATAAGAGATAACAGTTGAGCCAATAACAAGTGATTAACAAAAAAAGGATGCAGAAAAAACATTTATTGCTAAAAATGAAAGAACAGAGCAGGTAAAATCTGAAGATAGATGCTTCAAAGGGAAAGTTGGAATAAATTAACAAGTTAAAGAATTAAAAAGAACCCACTTTCTATTCACCAAACAATTTGCAGATGATAACAAAACAAAAAGGGCCACGTGTTTAAAGATTTTCTTTGGGAAAATTATAGCTAATAAGAAAAAGTCGCCAAAAAAACCCTTTCATTGTTGAGAGATTCCTTTGGTCCGTGATAGCCCAGTGAGAGGAGAGAAGAGAGAGATTTGGATTTTGGGGTTTGGGGTTTGGACTGTCCAAGCAGCATTTACTTAAACGAACTCTGTTGCTCGAAAAACAGAGGATAATCACTGAAAAAGTTGGGTGAACTCAATTGGTTGTCTTGTCCTGCTTTATTGATTATAATTTTGGGCCACTTGTATGGAGTATAAACCTGGCTTCTCTACTTTTATGGAATTTTCTACATTTCATGAATTAGATTAATGGAGGCCAATATTATAATTTTAAATTCCATATAATTGATATACTCCTCTTCCACAAAAAGTTCTATTTTTGCAAAGCTTTTTTTGTTATACAAAAAGAGTTTTTTTTTATTTATAAAATTTTATAAAGTATACAAACAATGATACAATAATCTCAAATTTATTATTATAATTGCATAATAATGTCACCCCTTCCAAAATTATAGACATATTATAAAATTCAAAATCAATACAAGTTTTGAATTTTAATACAATAATTGTAAATACTTATATAAACTAACTAGAAAATACCAATAATTATCATATTTAATGTTTTCGGTACTTAAAACGGTTGCATATCATTTTAAACTTTAAGTTTTCATATATTAATTTTAAAAAATCAAAAAATATTTTTAATTTTGGGAGAGGTACAGTAATAAATAACTTAATGGAAATACTTAATGCCTACCTTAGGCTTTGGAAATGCAAATAGAACGATACAGCATGCACAACGCGCATGCCTTTTGTAAAGTAGTACTACTAGTAGTAATGTTTATATGCAACAAATCTCCATTCTTTGATTCTTCTCTTCCATTGTATTACTCAAAAAATAAAGATGCATCTTGAAACCCATAATAATATTTCAAAATCATTTATTATAGCTAAAATATCAGCAATGATAGTGTGCTCTAAAAATTATAGATGGTAGTAAAAAATAATAATAACCTATTAATATAATGTCATTTTATAATTTAAAATCTCTACATGATGGACTGAAAAAAATATTTCTCTAATTTTAACTATTTTTGTTTGCAAAAAGTATGTTTGTGATTGAACTATTTGTCTTAATATTACTTCGGACTATTTAATTCTTTGTTTGATGACGACTATTAGTCCCGTGAAGTCACTTGACAACTTAAAATGTCGGGACTATTAATTTCACATTCGAATTATATAATTCCTTATAAATAACTTTAAAAATGAAAAAAAAATAAACTATTTAAAGGAATATTAATCCTCGCATAAAACATGACCAAATAGTAGTATATATTATTAGGAGGCCCTGAGTCTATACAAGGCAAGGCAATTAGGCAAGGCAGCATGAACCAAAACATTGTCCAACAGAATGGGGATGGACAATAAGCAAAGCACATCATCCAGTCACGAGCTTGGCCCTCTATTAAAGAGGCAATTCTGCATTAAGAATAACTTGTGTGTTCATACATTAAGCAAGCATAAATTAACAGAGCTAAATATGTATTGAATTGTTTCTTAATGATTTTTTTTTTTTTTTTTTTTTTGGGGGGGGGGGGGGTGATGTCATCCTAATTTCAACTAAATTGCACTCAAAAGTCCAAACTTTATAAAAAAAAATAAGGGGGCAGATGATAAACAAAGACAGCCTCAACATAATCATTCATATAACTTTTAACTGTTCAATCAGTTTCCTCTCTCTCTCTAATCTAAGAGGAAAAGGGGAAACTCAATTTTGCAAACATAAAAAGATAAACTTAAACCAACAATAACATCATAGTGTACAAAGACTGAAGTTATTTCAAACCAATTACTACTAGTAAGCAAAAAAAACTAAAAATTTAAGACTCAGACACCAAAAGAGGCTTGCATCATCACTGGATCGGATAAGCATTAAGCTTCAACTGATGCGATGTGGATAATCAAGTCAATCACTCGAGAGCTGCAAAAACAGAAAGAATTGTGCAAGGAAATCAGTAAGGCAGCAATAAGCAAGGCCAAAGGTACATCATATGTGATTATTCCATTAAGTAATTGACTGCCATGAAATCAATATCAACTAATTAAAACCAGGTATTACCTGTAACCCCATTCATTATCGTACCACGAGACAAGTTTCACAAAGTTATCATTCAAAGCAATCCCAGCCTTGGCATCAAAGATGCTTGATCTGCAAACAGAAACCAAAAACATGTTAAGGCAAGCAGGCAACATTGATCTAACTTCACAAATTCAATCATTATGTTTACTAAGCTCTACCCAAGATTCTCCAAATTCACCTGCTATCGCCTATGAAATCTGTGGATACCACATCATCTTCCGTGTACCCCAAGATACCCTTGAGCTTTCCCTCGGACTCCTCCCTGATAATAACAAAGCAATAGAACAAAAAGTTTAAAAATAGGTACTAATAATAATCCACAGCTGAAGTAAATGCATAACAGAAACATAATGATTTTCCAGAAAAATAGGTACTAATTATAATGATTGTTGCAGACTAGTTACAAACAAATCCAGAAAGCCATTTTCCTTTTAATAAGGAAGATCCTCTTTAAATTAAAAGAGTAACAACACTTACTTGATAGCAGCTTTAATTTGGTCGTATGAAGTCTTCTTCTCAAGCCTTACAGTAAGGTCCACAACTGAAACATCCACAGTGGGAACTCGGAAGGACATTCCAGTCAATTTACCATTAAGCGCAGGAAGCACTTTACCAACAGCCTAGTTAAATAGAATAATACAATAAAGTTAATCAAAATGATCAAATTTACATACAACAAAGACATTTAAAACTGCTGGAAATAACACTTGGCTACATCACTTTCTCAAAACAAGCTTTCAAAACAAACTTTAAATCTAATTAAGACACAATTGATCAATTACCTTGGCAGCTCCAGTGCTGCTGGGAATGATGTTGAAAGAAGCAGCTCTTCCACCTCTCCAGTCCTTGCTTGATGGCCCATCCACAGTCTTTTGAGTGGCTGAATAATAATATTATCCAGCAGGATATTAGAACCAACATCAACACATAAATTTACATCATAAAGTTAACAAACCACTTAAGAAACCACTTACCAGTGATAGCATGGACAGTGGTCATAAGACCCTCAACAATGCCAAATCTATCATTAATAACCTGCAAAATTTTAAGAAGAAAGACCAGAGGTTATTGAATTTATATATCAACAATGCCAGTATATACTTGTATTTGAAAAAGGAGTTCATGTAACCTTGGCCAGAGGAGCAAGACAATTGGTAGTGCAGCTAGCATTAGAGACAATGTCAAGTTCAGGCTTGTATTCCTTCTCATTGACACCCACAACAAACATGGGTGCATCCTTGCTAGGCGCAGAAATCACAACCTTCTTTGCACCGCCCTATAAGACCAGATAATCCAGGTTAATTAAACCCAGCAATTCAAACCAATAGATTCAACTTAGGATTATACTATCTAGAACTTGTTGGCACCCAAGCTCTGACTTCTGTACGAAAAGGGGCATAAATTTTGGATCCATATAAAATTCATCAAAATAAAAACAAGAAGCTAAATCAATCATATCAGACCTTCAAGTGAGCAGCAGCCTTGTCCTTGTCAGTGAAGACACCAGTAGACTCCACCACAAAGTCAGCTCCGGCTTCACCCCAAGGGATCTCTTCGGGGTTTCTAAATTAACAATCACATAAACAACATACAAGCAAACAGTGAAGCATGCAAGACCTATCGAATCCTAAAACCAATGCACAAATTCTTGAAGGTACACGAGGCTAAAAAACTGAAAATCTATCTACTCCAAATTATTGTAATGCATAAATCATAGTATAACAAATAACAGGTATTGGGGAATTGAAGGTACCTGATGCCAAAAACCTTAACTGGCTTCTCACCAAAGAGAAGGGTCTTATCATCCTTAACCTTCAACTCATGATGCTTCCATTGTCCATGAACACTGTCATACTTGAACATATATGTCTGCCACAAGCAGAGAACAATCACAATTTATACGTAAACACACACAACCAATGAACCAAATCATAACAATAAACAAACTCGAAAATAAATATCAATATCTCTAGCTCTCTATATATACACAAAGACCAATACATTTTATGTATAAAGGAAGAGAAAAAGTACGTACCATGTAGTCAGTAGTGATGAAAGGATCGTTAACAGCAACAAGCTCAACATCGTCTCTCTGGAGAGCAACTCTAGCAACAAGACGACCGATCCTTCCGAAACCTATTAGATATTTTTTTTACATCAAGACAGACGTATTAATCGACATAAGTTACAAAATTCAGCCAAAAATCATATCCATGTAAAAAAAAAGTGTATGAAAATCATTTACCGTTGATCCCGATCTTGATCTTCTTGTCAGAACCTAAACAAAATGAAAACAAACACCCGATTAGATCGTCAATGAAATATACATATATACATGGAGGAAATTGATTTCGAAACTAGGAATAGATTAAACAGAGAAAGAGCAATTTAATTACCCATGGTTTACGAGAGAGATTTAGAGAAGGGTTTTAGGAGGAGAGAGAAAATGTTGGTATTGGAAAACAGCGGAATTGAGCGAGGAGAATAGCGGGTATCATGACTCTATTTAAAGGTGGCGGATTACACGAAGTTAGCCGGCGGGTGTGGTTTTGGTCACGTGAGCCGGTTTAATTTTGTTCAGCTTGGAGAAAAAGAAAGAGGATAAAAATATTAATAATAAAAAAGCTTAATTGAAATTACTACATTTTTAATTGGTATCTATTTAATTTAATGTATACGGAGGTGGCATTAATATTATGGCATACTGGCATGACAGCAATGCAGTATGCACTCATACTACAAAATTATATATATATATATATATATTTTTTGATCTTTTTCTTTTGTCTTTCTTGGAGGAAAAGAAAGAAACTTCTTAACGGGAAAAGGGAAGAATGGTGTAGTATTTATTTAAGAATGAATTAATTACTGATAAATAGAAAAGATTCCCCACTTGGATGGATATTTAAATTTGATAGATTCCATAATTTTTTTTAATACATTTATTTGATAAATAAATAATGGTTTCCAACCACATTTTAGAAATTAGATAAAAATAAAAAATGTAAACGCAATTAAAAAGAATATTATTTGCCAAAAGTCAAACTGTTTGCATCTAATGAGAGAATTAAGTACAAGTGTTCCTAATTTCTTAAGATCCGGGCCGGGTCGGGCCTGGGTTTGACTTCTTGTCTTCCAGTGGTTGAGATGATGATCGAATCGTGCATGCAATTAATTTGAAAGGAGTGACAGATGATATCACCCACCCACCAATCACCATCATCATCTAGTGGCTAGTGGCTACAGCTACATAATTACTACATTTTGATTAATTAAATATTCATTCACAATTAATAATAGATAAAAATAATACAATATACTATATATATATATATATATATATATATATATATATATATATATATTAATTATCCGTCTTGAAAAGTACGAATAACGAAAAAATTAGATTAAAATTCAAAAAATACTATATTACCTAAAGACTATTTTCAACTTAAAGTAACTTACTGATCGAGACATAACAATTATCATAATTTACCATTTACCACAATAATTAATTTTCCTTTAAAATAGATATCCAAAAAATCTAAAATCATCTACAAAACTTACAATCGTCAATAAAATTATCATAATTCACACCACCACAATAATTATTATTATTATTATTATTATTATTGTTTTATTGTTATTATTATTATTATTATTATTACTATTACTATTATTATTATTATTATTATTATTTTATTATTATTATTATTATTATTATTATTGTTGTTGTTGTTATTATTATTATTATTATTATTAGTACTATTAATATTAATATTAATATTATTACTATAATTATAATTATTATTATTATTACTATTATTATTAGTAGTAGTAGTACTATTATAATTATTATCAATATTATTATTATTATTATTTGTTTGTGTGAAGAAGAGAGGAGAGAGAAAGATTTTGTGTATGAACATGAGAGAGAGTAGGGTGTAGTGGTGAATTTGATTTGAACGAGAAAAAATATGAGTCTTTAGATTAAGTTGGAAGAATTAAGTTAGAATGAATCGAGGCAAATCTTTGTCTTTTGTCAAATAAAAGATTCAAAATGGGTTCTGTTTTATTATATAGATATTATAATTATTTTTATAATAATAATAATAATAATTATTATTATCATTATAATAATTATTACTATTATTATTATTAGTACTATTATAATAGTATTAATTATAATAATAATAATAATAATAATAATAATAATTATTATTATTATTATTTGTTTGTGTATTAATGTGAAAGAGAGGAGGGAGAAAGATTTTGTGTGTGAACATGAGAGACAGAGAGAGTAGGGTGTAGGAGTGAATTTGATTTGGGCGGGAAGAAATATAAGCCTTTAAATTAAGTTGGAAGAATTAAGTTAGAAATATAAGCCTTTAAATTAAGTTGGAAGAATTAAATTAAGCCTTTAAAATGGGTTCTGTTTTATTATATATATATATATATATATATATATATATATAGATAATGATCCATAGCATCTATTTGCTCTGAATTAATAATGGGCAAATATCATCTCTACCTTTCATTATAACTATGAATGGTCTGGATTTAAAATCACATCTCGCCATCCACTAGAATTACTAGCGGATGGGATTAAAATAATATACATCCGATTATGTCCCTGACTATTATTAGTAGTGGCTCCTCAATCTGTTTTAATCCTATTCCTACTTCCGATTATGCCCTTGACTATTATTAGTAGAGGCTCTTCAATCTGTTTCGATCCTATTCCTACTTCCGGTGTAAATTCTTACTTCTAGTGTAAATTCCCTCAATCTGTTTCAATCATATTCCTACTTCCGGTGTAAATTTTGATCCTATTCCTATTTTCGGTGTAAATTCTCTACCAATCTGTTTGGATCCCAGGTCGGCCGCACTGTCAACGGATCATCCATGACCACCAAAGCGCCAAAAAAGTGGCGGATCTGTTAGTTATGGCGGCTGAAGCCACATGAACGGCCGTGGGGTTTGGGCCATTTATTTGTCATGGAAGTAGAAGTGGAGATGACTCTGATAGTGTTTATTTTATAGAATATTTTTTTAGAATTACTTGGCCTTCAGGGGCATAATCGGATGTAGATTATTTTAATCCCATCCGCTAGTAATTCTAGCGGATAGCGAGATGTGATTTTAAATCTAGGCCATTCATAGTTGTAATAGAAGATATAGATGATATTTGTCCATTATTAATCCATAACAAATAGATGCTATGAATAATTGCCCATATATATATATATATATATATAATTAAGTATTATCTATTACAGATACTCAGCTGCTTAGACTTGGTCTTCCATATCAGATTGTATAATTCAAATCAGATAGATTGTTTAATTCAAATGTATTTAGCTGTCATACGTAGTTATAGATATTAAGTTGTAACTATCGTATCGTAGGATATTCAAATCTTCTTTGCTTATCTTCTGATGTATTTATATAGTTGTTCAATCAATACGAAATAGTAGTCTGTACAACTCTTTCATTATCAGGGGAGGGGAGTATTGATCACAAAACATAGTAGTAACAAAAGCGACACAAATACTCCACAGTTTAGTCTTTAATCAACCAAGGACAACTAACTAACTAACTAACTAACTAACCTACCTACAATATGTAGTACTCCAGGTGAAGTGTTTAATATTATTATTATTATTCTGGTATCTTACTTGCATCATGGAAAAGGTAGAGATAGAGATGCTGCTCTATTCATTCATTCTCAACAACAAACAATGTTTTAGTGAACACCACGGTATATTGCACCAGGGCAAAGCTCATCCATACTATCCATGTTCCTGTATCCATTATACTCTCTCAGACATGTCCACCCCCTACGTGAAAGGAACTGACGGAAATCATCTTCACTGTAGAAGGTCTTCTCCTCTGCGTGAACTGGCAAGTGATCCGACTCCTCATACAGGCATACTTTTATTGTTAGGCCTGAAAACAATACCCTAAATTCTTTTAATTTTCGGTATCAATTTTTCACCCCACAACTACTTGCAGAATCATGATATTTACTTTACCTTCATCAACATGAAGACTGTAGTTTCCCAGAGGCATATCCCTATCAAGACTCCGTACAATATTATCTTCATCTTCCAGCCAAAACGCACGCTTTGATCTTAACCTAAAACCAGACTTGATTGCTTCCTTGATGGCATCTGCAGACCCATCGATTCCAATTCTTTTTGTGTAATCCCCCAGCTTGACGAAAATAACCCTCCCATCATATGAGTTGCTCTGCTCACCTACAAAACATGACAACATCAAGGCAGCGATACAGTTTCAAACTATGGTGTAAAAAAGGGAGCTCCATATGTTATAATATCTTCTCAGGTAGGTTAGAATTCCAATAAAATGGATTTTCATGCCTCACCGAGTATATTATTATATATTATAGTGACCACAATCAACTGTTTTCTATCTATACAACCACAATCAAGTAGTTGTTTGTCAAACAAAATTTAGACTCTATGGTAGAATTAACGTCACAGGCTCTGATTCAGATTCATAAGGCTAACCATTTCCAGGTGTTCCTCTCCAATTCCATGGAGAAACTCCACTAGCTGCAACCGCATCAGCTGCAGTGATAGCAAGAGGATGTCCATCATGATCCAACCGTCTTTCCAGATTGAGTGTCGCTCTTCCTTTAGCTATACACCAAAGAAACTGGGAAATGTGAGTGACTTTCATTTCATAATATAGAAACATCAATAGAGAACAAGTATGATATGCATGAGCACGAGTGATTGACCAGGTCATGAGGAGTATATGAAAGAGAAGGATGGAGAAACTAAATCTAGGAAAAACTATAGAAAGTTCAATAATTACACATAGAACATTAGCAGGGAAGATTATCCAAGAGAAGATATCAACAGAACTTCCTACAAAATCGAATAACACAACCATAATATCTCTAAGAAGAATCTCCCTCACTCATTTGATAGGTAACATTTGGCCCCAAGTATGTGAACTGGAACCAATAACCTTGAGTTACTGCCATTTCTCCCATGCTGGGGGTATATTAGTGTAGAATCTTTTAAAGTGAAATTAACTAATAAATAGACATAACGGTATAGAATGCATGTGTTGGTGAGCTTTGAGCATAAGCTCGGGTAATTTGGGACGGAATATAAGAACTGATTACGTTTTTGTGATGTATTGCTAGTAGAAGATAAGTTTTGATACGCCATGACTTGAACTTTTGGAGACTAACCAAGTAGAATATTGATACGCCATGCACATCAAGTTTCGGCCTATAATTTTCTATTTCAAACCCCTCGGCCTAGACCACGTTCTGTTTTAAAATCCACTTACGTTGGATCAATGCCAAATCACAGAACACAAAGGTCTCCTTCAGAGATCTTACTGGTAAAGTATAGACATGTCAACAAGAAGTTTTTTTCCCTTCAGGATAATGTTTTCACCTTGTGAATTTCTATTCACTCATCCCTGACCCCAACTCAACCCCAAACTGAACTGCAAATGGAGATAGCATTCTCCTTATGCTTACTTCAAATCCATAAATTGGCATTGGAGCCTCCACTGGCATAGCTTGATATGTGATAACAGAATGGTACTCATATTTGAAGAGGACGATCATAGAACACCCTCTTGGTTATCAACACTACTCATTAATTATGACTAGCGCCTACAGAATAAACACTACAAGAAGATAATCATGATGACAGCAATTGCCACGTGGGAATAGCTGTCAAAGGGATACAATGGCAGAGAAAATTTAGAAAAATAAATTACAAAGAAGAGAGAACCCTTCTTCTTCTTCTTTTTTTAATTTTAAAAACAGAGATTTAAAACGTGGTCATGTGAAGAGCACGCACAAGTTGTTATAATTTAAGCTTTTGCAAAGTAGAGGACAAACAAGCTAGCTGAAACACCATTATGATGGAAGAGACTAACTTCTCAAAGGTGAAATGATAGAGATGGAGGCCAAATTGATGAGACCAGTAATGTCATTGATGGTCATGTGACCTATTTTGTGTTTTACTTGTCTAGTAATCTAGTTTAGACTACAACAAAGCCAATCCAAGAATACATCTGTTCAACCTCAGACTAGTAAAACTTGATCATGTTTAATCATAACTTTTTCCTTGATCAAATCTATGTTGGAGACTTGGAGTTAATATGAAATGATGCATAAAATGATTTCTCTATGATTAACTAATAAAAAAGAACAGAAACACTTAAAATTCAATGATACAGCACATGCAAACTTTGAAAAAAAGAAAAAGAAAAAAAGAAAATAGGTCTTTCTTTTTAACAATGTCGCCAATTTACTATAGTACCACAAAGAAAAACAGTAGCTGTCATAAGCTGCAAGACCATGGTCACCCTAAAAGCAAGCTCTTACTCAAGTGTGAAATATAAAATCTATAGTCACATGGCATACCTTCCATAGGTCCAAATGTTATACTGGTGTCGTCGATACCTGTTGAACAAAGTAAAGTTTATTTGGGGAAATTAATGGAATTTTGTGGATGTCAATGCAAAACAATTTGTTATGCTGTTAAAGTGATTTCATAAGTAAAAAAAACACGTTTTACAACTCCTAGAAGAAGAAGTCACTGCCTTTAGATCACATGGAAAGAGTCTATATTCAAAAAGGAATCTGAACAAACCTACTCAAAACCATTAGCTTAAAACTAGGTGAGGAAAGAAAAATGAAAAAGATAAAAATCCCTAAAAGACAACCTAAATGCAGCATGTCCAATCCATTCCACTAAAGAGAGAGCAAATAAATTAATAAAAACATTGACCTTCAGTCCTAAGAGAGTCGAAACAATCATCACAAATCGCTCAGAGACCCTAGAATACAAATGCAAACACAATATCTGAACAAAAAGAAAGACTCATCTCAGTAAAGGTTATACCTTTATCAGAGAATTGCATAAAGGGATCAACTTTGGAAGCAGGAGACGAACTCTTGAAATGGGTTGTTTTGCTTCTGTCCCTAAGAATCTCCTCAATTTCCTTGTAATAAGACATCTTGGGATCACTGCTAGGCTGCTGCTTAGACTTTTTGAACTCCTTCAACAAATTCCTCCACTTGTCAGTGCACATAGTCGGCGAGCGATCGAACCCTTTTTCCCTCATTTTGGCTGAAATCTGGTCCCACAGGTGCTTGTTGGATTTCGAAGTGTTGAAGAGAGAGTCGATTTCCCGGCGGAGGCTGATGAGAGTTCGGGTCTCTTCTTGGACCCATGTTTCCGCCCGTTTCTTCGGGGCCTTGGGGTTTTCTTCGCCGCCGCTGCTGTCGCCGAGAATCATCGGCTGGTGGTGGCTTTGCGGTGGCAGTGGGCCGTTGGAGGATACTTCAATCATAATATTATTATTGTTGGTTTGTTGAGGTTCTTCTTCTTTGTAGAAATCGATGGGTTGAGGTTTATCTGATAACGCATACATTTTTTGGTTTAGATTGATTAGCCAGCTCCTGAAACTAAACCTTATTACTTTGAACAGGCAGAAGAGGAAGAAAGAGAGAGTAGTGGAATATAGTCATATACCCTCCTCTCCTATCATAAATATATCAAAATATAAGATTAACTTAAAATATTATTACTTGTTTCAAATAAAATAATAAAATAACTTTTAAAAATATAGACTAGAAGATAAACTAATTTTTATATTTTTTAAAATTTTGTTAATCGGGTAAAAATATAAATATTTAATTAAATTATTTTATGTTGTTAAATTTACAATATTTGTTAGCATAAGATAAAAATGAATTCCAATAAACTTATTGTTCCCCGTTTTATTTAATTTAATTTTAGGTTGAGGTTAGAGTTTATTGCAAAGTTCCAAAGAGTAATCAACTGAAATATTAGAACGGGGTTTGGTGTTACTACCAGTTCCCTCCTGCCTCCCCCCTCCCCCCTCCCCCCTCCCCCTCACCTCCTCTCACTCGGTCGGCAGAGCAGAAGTCTCTACCTTTATTCATTCAATTCCTCTTCCGAAGGTCTCTCTCTGCTTCTCTTTCCGATAATGTGATTTCTATATGTTTCTATTCTTCTTTTTATACTTTAAACTACCCGATTATGTTTCTGCTCCATTCTCTTTCTCAACCCTAATACCTCTTATTTTGGGGCTTACAGAGACAAAGAGCTGCCGTTTTTCTTTTAATGCTCATTGTAATATTCTATATACACACCAATACCCAACCTTTACAAACAAAATTATGGCTTTTTTTCTGGATACATAATTTGGATTTTGGTTGGACAGACAAGGGTAACTAATATTGCTTTCAATTGTATAATGATGGATCCCATTAAGAGTTTTTCTGAGCTATCAACTGTTCTATTTTTCTTTCTGGTATATATACAAACACCGGTTGCTCTTGAGCCTGCTCATTTCTAATGTCTTGGATTTATTTCTTTTTCTCGAAAATTTGTTTTGTTATTTCCTTTAACTGGGTTCTTTTGTCTGTTCAGTAGGCAAATTGAAAACCAAATTCCATGTTTGTTGAATTTGTTTTATATTGTCAAGACATATTAGTACGAGTTTGTTGGATTATTTGTGTTCTAAATAACATGAATGGATCAACCTGAAAAGTAGATGGTTAATCTTTTATAATATGCCATACTTTGTGTTATCTATTTTGGCATCTGTTAAGCATATGCTTTTCCTTGTTTCAGATAAACCACCCTCCAACCTACAAAAATTACATTAAGCTTTTCTAAACTCAAAAACTCCGTTGTATTTAATCATTTGCTTTGTGAAAAATAAATTGCTTTGTATACCATAGATTACTAAAATCAAATATAAAATGGTAATCCTGCTAGCAAGAAAGAATCTGTGATTGACTCTGGCAGGGAAGATATCAATCTATTATCTCTTTGTCAATATTAGCCTTTCAGTTTACAGTATAATCATGAAAACTAAGATTTTCGTTTTTTGCTCCATGTGATGCCTATCTTTTTTAAACTCTAGGATGGTGTGAACTCCACAATGATCAATAAGCTGTTTTTCGGTTTTACCCCTTAAAGGAAATGTTGCCTAAGGTTTCTATCCCACTGCCTCATTGAGCACTGTGTATCTTTTGTAGGATCCTCCATACAACTACATTTGTAACTAATAGCAGCTATGACCAATACCTGCATCACTGGATTCCGCAACATTCACCATAAAGTAGCAATTCCGCTGCCCAGAAGAAGAAAGTTTCAAAGACAGTTTTTCAGAACCTTTTCAACCTCTGCATCACCGTTAATTTCTCCAAAGATCCCTCTCTTCTATCACCCTTCATCATTAGTGTTGAATGCCCTCCTCACCCCATCAGATGCTCCACAACGATCTGATGAATGGTTTGCACTTCGGAAAAATAAGTTAACCACGAGTACTTTCAGCACTGCTCTGGGAATGTGGAAAGGTGTTTAGAATACGAACTCTGGCATGAGAAAGTTTTTGCATCAGATGCTCAAACAATGGAAGTTTTAAAAACACTGCTATGCAGTGGGGCGTTCTCAATGAAGCCGCAGCTATTGATCGGTACAAAAGCATCACTGGTCGTGATGTGAGCTCATTAGGATTTGCAATCCATTCTGAGCAGAGATTTGATTGGCTTGGTGCCTCTCCCGATGGTCTCCTCGGATGCTTTCAAGGAGGTGGGATTCTAGAAGTAAAGTGCCCATTTAACAAAGGAAAGCCTGAACTGGGTTTGCCCTGGTCAACCGTGCCATTCTATTACATGCCTCAAGTACAAGGTCAAATGGAGATAATGGACAGAGATTGGGTAGATTTATACTGTTGGACTCCAAATGGAAGCACGATATTTAGAGTCAATAGAGAGCGTGACTATTGGCAGTTGATACATGGAATTTTACGCGAGTTCTGGTGGGAAAATGTTGTTCCAGCTAGAGAAGCTCTGCTCCTGGGGAGGGAGAAGGAGGCCAACTCATACGAACCAACGTCAACACACAAACAGACTGGACTGGTGATTTTCAAGAGCATAAAGTTGGCTGGTGAGGCAAAGTTGTTGTGTAGGGAGATTGCAGGACATGTTGAATTCTATAGGTGATATGCACCGTTCTTTTAATTTGATAATCTAGTGGCTCCACCACACTCATTTGTTGGCTAGTTACATCTCCTTGTGTATTTATTCCTGATCTTTATTCATTAGTGACAAATATAGCTCAATTGGTACCATATTTCCATCTTAGTAAAGCTCCAATAGATTATGCTTTTTATAGCTTAAATCGCGGATATTTCCTTTCGAGAGTAAAATTGTCCTTTCGAGAGTAAAATTGGCCTATTATAATTGGATGGTGCAAATCAGTACACAATCTTTTGAGGTTTGGCATTTATTAAGATTTAAGGGTTCGACTCGTAGACCTTGGGATTTAGGAGACCAAGTCAAAAAACAGTTAATGAGGGAAATGCTTGTTTCCCACAATAACCGATTTACCTATCAAACGTAAACTTCTGTCAAATAATAGGGAATGGACCAAGTTGGTTTAAACATCATTGAATTAAAATTTAAGGCGTAACCATTGAATTAGATTTATGAAACTTTTAATCCATATAAAGTCTAGCCCATCAAAGAGATACAAAGGTGGTAGGGAAAGATCAAGGAGATGGATATATACAACACAGAGGGGTCTTCCTGGGCTGATCAATGGGACCCTGAGCCTTTGCCGCCGCCGTCAACGAACGACAAGAAGGGCAAGGACAAGTCTGGGAAGAAGAAACTGAGCTTCCAGTGGGTCAAAAATCTCATGAAAAAATCTGAGAAAAAATAAAGGGTTGGTGTTTTCGGAACACCGGTTCCAAACCATATCCAAATTTGTTTTCCATTCTCAATAAGCGTCTACAGCTATGTCCTCCCCTTTTCCCTTTTTCCCTTTTTTCCCTCTCCCCTATTATGTGTAAATATTGTGCTCCTTTGGATAGTTTTGATCCATGCTGAGCTCCAGGATATTTGGCTTTGAAAGATTCAAGATTGTATTCCTTTATAGCATGTGATTTATTTCAAATAACTAAACCGGACATGTATTACATATAAACATATTTAAATCAATTTTCTGCATGCTTTCTAACATGACAAATGGTTCAAGGTGGGTGATGATCTCTATGGATTTATTCAGTCAAGATTCTGTTCTTTTTTATTGGTGGTAAATAAAATTTTGATAGATCAACGTTGCATCTTCCATCAATTTCTAATGTTCGAAACTATGGTGCGAATTAATAAAAAGATCATAGTACTACTAAACATCCTGAAATCAGAACCAAAGTTTGAATTTCTGTGTTCTCCTAGCTAGCTTAGGTAATTACAATTCAGAAAGGGAATGGGAAAAAAAAAAAAAAGAGAGGTACAAAACTGTTGATCTTTCATCCGACCATACACCAAACAAAACCCTGCCCTGCCCTGCCTGATGAATATCCAATTGAGTGAATTAAAACTGTTTTTCAACTAAACTAAGAATAGAAAGATTTATTTTGAAAAATGATATTTACATAAGTAAATTTGATAGTTCCACAAGTTCCTCCTATTAAGTGGGGTCGGCAGAGAGGATAATATCAATTCCCATTATTTTTCAAAAAATAAAATAAAATCTAAAGGATATTATATTTGTAGAAAAAGTAAAAAGGAATGACGACATTAACTGAAAGAGATGTCAAATGACTATAAGAAACATGAACAATTAATAGAGTTCAATTCTAAACAAATCTTTTTTTCTTTTCCGCATGGAGTTGAGAATACTTTTTTAGTTTACATTTATTTAGTTATTTTAGCATGGAGTTGAGAGATTTGTTCACCCAGATAGTGTGTATATATAAGAAAGAGGATAATATATAGAAAATGGGGGAAAGAGGTAATCCATTGGCAAAAACAATTGGTTGCCGCCTCCCTTCTCTAGCTTTTGTACTCCTGGCAAGTGGCAAGTTCTGCTCTTCTTGATGACAAGAAAGATACAGCCGCTAGCCGCGACAAGCACTTCTGATAGATTACAAAAATCTGACCTAAAAGCATCTATTAGCCAAGAAAGACATCGGACATTTTGCCGCTTAGTTCTGTTGTATTCGAGCCTTCAAAATGGCAACAAGATGTTTATAATTGCTTTGCAAGGACACAAGAACTTTAGCACCGTATCCTACACATGCATTAGCAGAAACACAAACCATTCCCCAACCTAGGCTACCTAGCTAGAAGGTGAAATCTATTACACTTAAAATAAAGTACGACAGTTATCAACATCCTTTAATCAAATGAAAAGCAAGTACCAAACTTGAGTTCCAAAAGGCTTTAATGATTTCCACCAAGACAAACTGAACAAAGGAAAAACAGTAACAGTGGCATCTAAATAATATGAAAGTTCTCTGTCAAGGCTGCCAATAAAGAATTACCGTGTCAAGTGAAAAATCATTACAGGCCCTAAAGATACTTGCAAATAATAACTAGTGCCGAGTATGACAGATACTATCAACTTTATATTTACCTACATATATAATATGGGTGATAGTATTCCCAATAGTTATTAAAACCCTGAACCACGTGATAATATTTCCAGTTCTTGCATAAAATCTCAAACTTGAAGCAGGAAAATCCAGCAAAAGTAATGGCCTCGTCCAAGATTCCAGTGAGCACAATAAAACTAATACGCAAGTAGAGACATATCACCCCTGCTGCTGCATAGCCGAAAGAATAGTAGTACTCTCGATTAATTTGTAAGATTTCCCCTACCAGATAAATCTCTTTTCCACAAATTATGCCATTAAGCACAAAAATATGTCTACACCAACAAGCCGATGTCAATAAATAAAATAGAAGTCAGCCTTTGGGCACCTAAACACGAACGCGAAGCAGGAAAATTCCTGCAACATACCAACATACTTCTGCAATTCCACCGATAACCCTTTCTACTGATCACTGCCATCACCCAAGAATCCAAACCAACAACGCAAGCCATCAGTAATTTCGAACATCGCAACATCAAATCCCAGTACTCAGGTATCCAAGTCGACAACACAAGCCATCAATGATACCAAACACGGAATATCATATGAGTACAGTCAATCTGATAGTCTCAATTAACAGACACTGCACAATTCATTGAGCGCATTGAAATAGCTAAATGACTCAAACATCCAGACTTCACAAAGCAAACCAATGACTGTTAACTCGATTTTCTCGATTAGGTACAGACCACTCTAACAGAGTTTCCTCTAATTTCCTCCCTTTTTTCTAGTGCTTTTGTTGTTTTCTTTTTTCTGTTTTTTTTTTCATTTCCAATACTTTCCCCCTTCTTGGAACTGTCAACTTAGTGCTATTGATCCTGAAAGCATGTGTCACTCTTATGGCAATAACAAGACAGAAAGCAAAGAGGGTTGCAGCTCAAGCATGGGATGCGATCCATACCATAAACAAAATGACATGGCACAGTCAAACCTACCCATCAAAACTGTAATGACTTGAGTCAGGGTTAGCAACATTCTTGATCAAACCAACTTGTCTGCCATGCTTCTCTTGGCAGATAAGAACATGCTTAAAACAATCTGAGCAAAGCAACTCCAAACAGAATGTTTCTTCATATTCACCATCACTGATGCACCGCCCGCACTGAACACACCGTGGTATGCACAGTGTGCAAGCCCTGCATACTTGAGTAGCGTTGTCTTTTCGCTTGACAACCCTCACCCCAGACAGTCATAGACGAGTCTCAATTTTTGACACCTCGGACATATTTCAATATCAATAGCACGATCATCGTCACATAACAAATAAAAGTTCCCCCGATGATAGAAATGTGGTTTGTGCCTATTTTGCTGAATTTGACCATCTGCACTCACCAAGAACTTCAATTCTTCAAAATGCTCATGCGTAACACCATAAAGCCCACCAATTCGCAGGTGTTTTATTCCTGTAGCACCTTTACTATACTTGAAAGCCTTTAAGCTGTTCACAATACCCTCTATACTGAGTCTTGTACATCCAGGAACACAGAGCTGCAAGGAGAAAAAAATACATATTCAGAAACTGCTTTATCATATTTAGATATATCCTCATTTTATATCATCAAGACCCATAAAGGTCACCGACTTGATATCAAGAAGCAGCGAAAGAAACTAGTCAAAGTACAACACAGGGATATTAGAACACATGATATTGAAGAGTGCAAAACTAATATACATACATACATATATATTATATATACACACACAACCACCACCAACAACCAATAAAAAATAAAACAAAATCAACCAGATCATTAGCTAATAACAATACAAATTTATATGCAGTGTAAAGCAGATCATCAACAGACTCAAAATCAATAATGTCAGTACAAACCTTGGTAATCCTCGGATTAGTGTCAAGTACACGCTTTAGACCATCATCAGTGATCCTTGGGCATTCCACGAGCCTCAAACATTGCAAATTACCTTGAGCCTTGCTGGTTAATTGCAGAAGAACATCATCTGTAATCCTTTCATTCAGAGGTTGATCTATGTGGATATTCCTCCATAAAAAGGGATCACTTCGAACCATAGAATGCAAAGAACTGCAAACCATTTCAACAGAAAGAAGATCCCGCAGTCCCAGGTAACTAAGCGTAAAAAGCAAAGCCTCGTGAGGAGATCCTCCATGTACATCAGAACAACATCCTATACCCTCCTGACACACTTCCATTGTCTGCACAAGAGCACTAGAACTTCCACTTTTAAAACTCGGGTAGTTCTTGGCTTTATCAACTGACCCGGAACCACCATGATGCAATGCACTTCCCAAACCCCTCTCCTCATTACATTTATTGGATTTATCATCAAACAACATATTCCTCACAGTCCTGTTCCAAATCAAATTCAGACCGGCAAATACGCTATAATCTTCATTGGTTGCCCCAATGTTTTTCTTTCCATACCCTTCATAATCCATCTCCAAATCTTCAAACCAACCCGTAATGGCTGTAATAGTAGTACTTATGTCCATCATGAATGGATCAGAAGGCAACAGATCGATAATGTCTTTGGACACTAACTCAGGTGAGCCACCCCTATCAACTCTATCCCTCCCTTCATTTATTTCTCGCCCAAGATTTCCCTCCCCTTTGTCCGGAATTCCTTCCACAAGATAACCATTAACGATCCTCATAGGTGAAATCAAATTGTCCTCCGACATATGCGCCGGAAAAACAGGCCGGTGGGAGAAGTTCAGAGCCATTCTATATCCCACCACACAAGCAAACCCTAGAAGAGGGGAAAATCAGAGTTGGCTTTTTTCTCTCTCTCTCTCTCTTTTACCGGTTACATGACCTAATATTAATAACAATAACCGTAAACGATTGAACAAGAAAAAAGCCCTTAGATGTCGTTTTTTTTTTTTTTGCAAACTAAAACAAAAACTTCAGAGTTTCTTACAGAAGCTAAAGGAATAATCACAATAAAAGAATCGGGCGTGTCCAAAGCTACTGTATACTAATAACCGAATGATTATCTAACGTTGAGTTTGAAAGAATTTGAATAAGGGATAGAAAAAATTGGAATTGCAACGGAAAGAATAAATACAATGAAGAGATAATAAAATTGAAGAAACGAGAGTGAAATCAAAGTATGTACTTGATTACCGCTGAACCCTAATTTGCAGGTAGGAACGCAACCGACAGTGATGGAATCGCCACAACAAGTGTGATATATGTATAATATCAGCAGCAGCAGCAGTATTTATATATACACATGTATATATCGGAGGAAGAGAATTCCAATTATAAATCGGGAGTGACCAGAGTCCCAACACAAGGAGCGAAGAAGGATGAGAAGGAAAAATAGAGAAAAGAAACCAAATTTAGAAGAGAGGGATGAAAATTGAGACTCCAATTTAGGGGAGGGAATGAACCGACACGTGTCAAAATGATAAGTGTCGCTGATCCTTCGGTATAGAGTGTGGCGGGAGTGGAAATAGCATCCTACTATCTCGGTCGTACCCTTTGATTTACCGGTTACCTGTATCATGCGATATCACCCAGGAACTCTATACGTATTTCTCCATTTTTTTTAAGGAGTCGATCCGAGTATTGAATTGCTCAGATTTAATTTATAAAATTTATTGAGTATAAAATAAGGTTTGATTGAAATTTCATTTAATTTATCGAGTGAAAGACGATTCCAAATCGTAGAAACGGTTTGGACTTTTTCAACGAATATGATCCAAAGATCAATAGAAAATTATAATTTAAGAAGGTTCGAGTAATTTATCGAACTTTAAAACGTACTTCATATTTGACTTCATTTATATTTTAAATGTTTCGAATTGAAACTTTTTAATCGGCGAAATTCAATCGAGTTCGAACTGTTTGCTCATTTTAGAGTCTTAATCTTTTTATATACGCTCTTTTTCTTGTTTAATTAAACTACGACTATGACCATTCATCATGGGTCTTCATCAACTATGCTTAACAATTAGCCTATAAAGCGTAATGAGCAAGGGATTTGTTCTGGAAATTCATGGTGTGGTGCCTTATAATATGTGATGACGCCTAACTAGCAATTAAAAAATAAGAGCTCAAAATTAAAAATATTTTCTTGTCTATACTGAAGAAAATAAAATTTCTATTAAATTATAGGAACATAGGTTTTATTAATTTTAAATAATTACTAATATTTTTATATCAATCTAATCTAGTGCGGTGTTTCTTCAATGTCCTCAAAATCTATTCACTGGGCCTTATTCTCTTTAAAACCCATGAGAAAAGGAGGCTCAAATAGCCCACTATAAACTTCTCCCTCTTTCTCAATTATGGAAAACACCAGATATTCATTATCCATTCCTACAAATAATACTAATGGTTTCCAATAAGCATGCAATTAGCTTAGTTTTTAATATAGTATAATGGATCGTCAATTAATTATATTTCGCAACATTATTTTTAAAAAAAATTATTACTCATTAATATTTTTTAGTGATTCGTTTGACACTAATATGAGAAAAAGTAGCTAAATAATTTATTTAATAATAATGTAAACATAGTAATGAAATAAAAAAAATACTTATAATGTAAATAGTAATATAAAAAATATAATCAATTTTATTTATGATAAGCATATAGCTACGGGGTAGTGGTGGTTACGAGTTTATTAGATATATATGTCTAGTAATTTAGTGAAAATGTGATGGCATATAATTTTTTTTAATTATTAATAATAGTGTGTTTTTTATACTATTATCAATTAAAATAATATTCTTAAAGTGCATCTTGGAGTTTTAATTTAGAAAGAAAAGAATATAAAGCAAAATTAAATTAAGGGGGAGCAATCATTACTCGATAGCTTGAAAGAGAATCGATCGATATTCACTTACGTACCAGGCGTGCTTTGATTAGTTACTCCTCTTTCACCAACTTCTACTTGTTTGACTACTCCTTTTTTACTGACTTTCACATGCCCTCGGTCAATCGTCAGTCGGCCTCTGCTAGCAGTTTTAAATTTTAAGTTTTCACAAATTAATTATAGAAAGTCTAAAATTTTAAAGCGGATTAATTGCAGTATTATGTGGCTAGCTAGCTACTTATAGTTAAAATAATATCGAATCTGTAGCATTAATTAATCCTGCTGCTTAAGTGAGTTTGTTAATTGAGAATTAATGAGATTTTGCCTTTGGTGGGGAATCAGGATGATTTTGGATAGTTAAAACTATAAAGCATTTAAAAGACAGAAGAATCACAGGCAATTGTAAATTTTTACGACCGACTGTCATGCAAATTTTTTGACATAATGAACATATGAGTAATGGGTTGGGCCCAACAATTAGACCCGACTGACTTTTGATCATATCTCCTTTTTTAATACTAGCAGCATAATTAAGAGATTACGTACTGATTGTATAGTATTTGATTATAAAACGTACGTTTGGAATGCCCTTATTTCAACCTAAACATTCATGAAATCCATCTATTAACTACTCCGTACAACAATTAATTAATTAATTAATTTGAACTTTGAATCCATCCATCGGATATTATTATTATAAATTAAGTATCAGATTAATAACTACTATATTTTAAAACTCAATTTCAAGCATATTTAAATTCAAAATTCATACGAGTTCATTTAATTTTATTATCTTAAAAATCTAAATAAATCATCTCAATTTTAATTTTAATTTTAAAAAAATAATTAATATTTAAAAAATTATAATTGGATATTTAAAAAAATAATTAATATTTTATATGTATTATGTCAACAAAAATAATAAATAAAAATTAATAGTATCCAACCCAAAAAATAAAAAGCAATTTACAAATTGAATTATTTAAAGTAGTGAGAGTTCTAAAAGTCGATAGGAGGCGGACACTTAACACCTAAACTGTTTAGGTGCTTTTTTAAGTGGATAAGTTTTTTTTTTAGGAGATCTTTTTTTATTTTATTATTATTATACGTTCTTGTTATACATTATAAAACATAAAATAAATATAATTTTTTAAAATTTTATATAAAAATTAAAATTTTAAGACTTAAAAAATCACTTAAATATTGTAAAATTTCAAAATAAAAATTTAATTCTGCGACTTAAACTCCCAATCAAATTTAGACAATAAATGATCGTCTAACTAACGTCTCAGGCGGATGTAGGAGAGAATTTTGGATTTAAAGAGCACATGATTACAACTCAGCGCCAGCTTGGAAGAAGCCAAATGACAAAGCACGGGTGAGCAGTACGCACCCATCAATCCACGTCAGCACCGACGAATTAGTTAGTAGAGGATAGGACAGGATAGGATAGGATAGGATAGTAGTACATGTTTTCGTTCAAACATCGAAGCTTCTCTTCTTTCTCCAGAATCCAGTCTCAACACGCTTGTTGCCCGAAATTGAATTAGTCTCTTTAACTCCCAATGGCTTTTCATGTCATATACCCTAATCCAAACTCAACACTCTAAATTTATTCTAAAAAATCTCAAATTTCTCTTTCTCTCTCTTCTGGGTAAGAAATGCCGAGCTTAACCGTGAAACTCTACAGTGTAATTTTCAAATTCCTCTTTAAACGCCGATTACAAGCCCTTGTTGAACAAACTCACAATCCCACCACCAATTCATACGGTGTCGTTTCGCGGACCGACGAGCCCATCGCCGCCGCTAACCCCAGCTTCTCCGATGATGGGGTCGCCACCAAAGATATCCACATCGACCCTCTCACCCCTCTCTCTATTCGGATTTTCCTTCCCGACACCGCCCTATCTTTCCCCAATTCCAAATCTAAGGTTGGAGTTTATTCTTTGAAACAGGGAAATGGGGTTTATGGAGGTTATTTGCCGCCGGCGGATAAGAATTGCAGAAAGTTGCCGCTGATTTTGCAGTTTCACGGAGGAGGCTTTGTTAGCGGTAGCAATGATTCAGTGGCGAATGATTTGTTTTGCAGGCGAATAGCAAAACTGTGTGATGCGGTTGTAGTGGCTGTTGGGTATAGGCTAGCGCCGGAGAATCGGTTCCCGGCGGCGTTTGAGGATGGGGTAAATGTGTTAAATTGGTTAGGAAAGCAGGCGAATTTAGCTGAGTGTAGTAAGTTACTTGGCAAGAAGTTGAGGAGTGGTGGTGGGGTTTATAATAGTCATCATCACAGCTGGGAAATTGTGGATAGTTTTGGTGCATCAATGGTTGAACCATGGCTGGCTGCTCATGCGGATCCTTCTAGGTATCACTGAGATTTCATCTCTCTAAATATTTAATATATCTCCCCAGAAAAAAGAGTCAACTTTTTAAAACTAAATTAAATTAAGGAAAGACTAATATACCTCTAATATGCATCTTGAATCATTGTTATTTAAATTAATTCAGGAGGTAAAAAGTTAAAAAGCATCGAAATTGCCAAATATACCTCTAATATGCATGATCTATATCATACATTTATTTGCTTTGGAGCTGTCTGTTTCTACTTTTTTAGTAATTGTGAAGGAATGTCTATTCTGCTGTTAGAACACTTGCCTTTATGGAGTATGTTAGTATGCAAATTGTTCCAGCTGATGGAAATTAACTTCTCTTAAATGTATAAATTGAATACCTTCCTTGTTGAATTGACAAAGCTGGAATCTTCTGAAAGTTTAATTGTTTTCTTTTATTTGCATTGCTAGTAAACATTTTAAATGATGCATTGTGATAGTGGTACACAATGAGATGTATTATACCCTCTGAACTGATGTGTAATAGTTGTAACTGTTACTTACTCGAAATGCGCCTATAAATTATTGTTGTCTAAAGCAGTTTTAACAGAGTTTAATGACAGCCAAAAAATAGTACTGGTGAAGTACAACACTTTTTCACCTGAGCTCTTATTGCGACCTTAAACTTAGCTGAATACCTTGTGATGATGTAATAACCAAGTGGAGACATGGTGTAGTACCCTCAGATGATCAATAATCGTCTACTTTTCGACTCCTAGATTTTTTCCTCGAAGTAAATTAGGAGAAAGATAAATGATTTATTGATTTCAATATTTTTTTAATAATTGGGAAATGCTGTGTGAACATTTTAAGATGGAAGGATATACCTAGAGAAGATGTGAAGAACTTGTATGTGATAATGTGAATGAGTACTCACTTTAGTGCTAATACTGCTTTGCAAAAGGTACTAGAACTGTTTTCCTTCTTAAAAACAATTAAACACTCTGTTATACCAAAATTGATTTCTTGATTAATGGTAACATTGATCTGAAACCAGAGAAAAAAATATTGGTATCATAATTCATCTACTTTCGTTGTCTATTGTTGAGAAATGAGTGTGGAAGAAGGTTTGAAAATCTTACTTGGATTTGCTAATGTTTAACCTGTTAGTGTGGCTACCAACTGTCATGCTAGAACTTATAATGAACCAAGTATAATCTTCTCACTTTATTTAGCTACTGATGCTAAGTCTTGCTTTGGTTTATGTTTTGGTAATGTACAAAATTGAGAATCATTAGCTTTGTGTTTAACTTTTATAGGTGTGTTCTCCTTGGAGTGAGCTCTGGAGCCAATATTGCCAACTATGTAGCTCGAAAAGCTGTGGAGGCAGGCAGGCTTTTGGATCCCGTAAGAGTGGTGGCACAAGTCCTCATGTATCCTTTCTTCATTGGGAGTGTTCCCACACATTCTGAGATTAAGCTGGCTAACTCTTACCTCTATGACAAATCTTCGTCTGTCCTTGCATGGAGACTCTTCCTGCCTGAGGATGATTTCAGTCTTGATCACCCAGCTGCCAACCCTTTCACTGCCATTCCTGGGAGAGGAATGCCCCTGAAGTATGTACCACCAACACTAACAGTTGTGGCAGAGCATGACTGGATGCGGGATCGGGCCATCTCTTACTCAGAGGAGCTTCGAAAAATCAACGTGGATGCTCCCCTTCTCGATTACCATGATGCTGTGCACGAGTTTGCCACCCTTGATGTCCTCCTCAAAACACCACAAGCGCAGGCCTGTGCAGAGGACGTTGCCATATGGGTCAAGAAGTATATATCACTTAGAGGGCACGAGTTTTCGTATTGAGATTGTTAAAAAAGAAAAATATACACGGCAAAATATACAAAGCTAAAAAAGAAAATATAGAGGACATTGCCATATGGGTTAAGAAGTAGATATCTTCAGTTTTCGTGAGGTAAATAGCGTGAGCGAGTCACCTGATATTAGGTTTTTGTTCAATCTTGAGAAGCTTAGCTTCTCCTGTGTCACTAGGTGTATTTATTTGTTCAATTTATTCTTTGAGATGTGCTACTATGTACAGGATATAAAATGAGTTCGATTTTGTATCTTTATCCTTGTTATTGATCTTTCGACAACTGTTTCCCCCCCCTCCCTCCTCCCTCCCTCCCTCCCTCCCTCTGAATGGTTTAGGTTGATGGAATGATTTATTTCTGCTTCCAGATCCCTAGTGATGGAAATTTGTTTTATCCTACTGATAAACACGACCATAGAAAATATCAAGAAGCTGAAGCATTACATGGTATATTCCCTTTGGCGGCTGAAAGCTGTCCAAATGCATCTATTATGATTCACCTCTTCAATAACCGGCTACACAGCTCGGTAGCCTTTGTGCACTAATTTTCACAACAATGACCTTGTAGCCCAAGGACTGCACCATTAAGGTCTGACCAAGAGTTGTGTAAAAATAAACATGTTGTAATATAAAATTCAGTATAGAGTGAAGCCTATACATGGGAGAATACTGAAATCGGAAATTGACAGTAGCATAAGGATGATACATTTCAACCTGATGAGCTGTAATATTTATTTAAGGGAAACATAAGATATTTATCCTCCAAAACTATTGGGATTCTATGAAAACTATGGAAATAATGTATATTATGATTGATCTATGTTTCACATTGTTCGATGGGTTCTTGAAGATGTAACTCTCAAATCATTTCATTAATTTAAAATAAATGTTCTTGTCATTGACTTAATGTTTTTTTATTAGGAAACCTAGAAATCTTCACCAACCTCGGCTAGAGAAAGCATGGATAAGTATCCTCCCATGGCAGATAGTCTTCAGAGCTTTGCTGCATTACAGTTGAGAGCTTTTTTGGCCCATACTTTTCTGTTTATTGTAGGATGGTTCCTGGTCTCTATCTGCAATCCAAGTTCAGCGGCGATGAGAAAAGCAACTATGCGAGCCTCCTTGATCTTAATCTGTCTAGCATGAAACGCTATTCTGCCCCTTGTCGGCTCAAGTTGGAAGATGGCCTGGCCACCTGTTTCATTCCCTTCTTGGATGAAACACCAAACCCGAAGAGGCTAAAGGAGACACCAAGCATAGATGAATCTGTTTCAAGTGATGAAAGCTTTTACAGTAGAAGTACTAGCCTTTATAGTGGTAGCAGCAATGGAAGTACAGAGAGCTTGAACGGTGTACCAAAACTTCATTTTCGTGATCATATATGGGCTTACACGCAAAGATACTTAGCAGTTAAAGCCATGGAAGAAGCAGCTGCGGTCTTGATGGAAGGCGAGGGAAATGAAATCAAGGATGAAGTAAGTGCAGATGGAATGAGACTTGTTCAACTGCTCATTGCCTGTGCTGAGGCTGTGGCTTGTCGTGACAAGTCACATGCATCGACGCTACTGTCTGAGCTTCGGGCTAATGCCCTGGTATTTGGAACATCATTTCAGCGAGTTGCTTCCTGCTTTGTCCAAGGGCTCTCTGATCGCCTAGTGCTGGTGCAGCCTCTTGGAGCAGTTGGGGTTGTTACCCCAAATTCGAATAATGTGGCAGTTTCTTCAGAGAAAGAAGAAGCTTTAAGCCTTGTTTATGAAACTTGCCCGCAGATCCAATTTGGTCATTTTGTAGCTAATTCAATGATACTAGAAGCCTTTGAGGGAGAGAGTTCTGTTCATGTTGTGGACTTGGGGATGTCCCTTGGTCTTCGTCATGGTCATCAGTGGCGCAGTTTGATGCACAGCCTAGCCAACCGGGCAGGCAGACCACCACGCTGCATACATATAACTGGCGTGGGACACTGTGCCGAGTACCTCCAAGAAATTGGGGATGACCTGGAGCAATATGCATGCAGCTTGGGACTAAATTTCGAGTTCTCAGTGGTGGAAAGCAATTTAGAGAACCTGCAGCCCAAAGATTTCAAGCTGGTTGAGGGAGAGGTGCTAGTCATCAACAGCATTCTTCATTTGCACTGTGTGGTGAAAGAGAGCCGAGGAGCATTGAACTCGGTCCTTCAAAAACTTCATAAGCTGTCACCAAAATTTCTCATTCTGGTGGAGCAGGACTCGAGCCACAATGGACCTTTCTTTCTAGGCAGGTTCATGGAGGCTTTGCATTATTATTCTGCAATCTTTGACTCACTAGATGCAATGCTGCCAAGGTATGACACAAGGCGAGCCAAAATGGAACAGTTCTATTTCGCGGAGGAAATTAAGAATATTGTGAGCTGCGAAGGGCCAGCCAGGGTGGAACGGCATGAAAGGGCGGATCAGTGGCGTAGGCGGATGAGCCGTGCAGGGTTTCAGTCAGCCCCCATCAAGAAGATAACACAAGCCAAGCAATGGTTGGAGAAGATGAAAGTTTGTGAGGGTTATACAACTGTGGAAGAAAAAGGATGCTTGATTCTTGGGTGGAAATCAAAGCCAATAATTGCAGCTTCTTGCTGGAAATGCTCCTCAATTTGACACCATGCCTTGTGCATGTGTATGTATTTGGTCATAAGTAAAGAAAAGCTTGTTTGCTTCAAATAAAAGGGTGTGCAGCTTGTGATCAAGCTGGGATGTTTTAGTAGTAACAGTTGAAATAAATAAAAGAAGAGTATGCAGGGTGTGCACGTGGAATCGAGAACCAACCCACATGTACCCTGTGACATTTTATTTTATAGTAGTAATTTTAATTTGATTTTGCTCAAAATAATGCAGCTACCAGCTAGCTTAAAACATAAATGTCCTTTACTTGAGGGTATAATAAAAATAAGTCATGATTAAAATTGAGGATTTCATTTATCATGTAATTATTTAAAATATTACTATTAATACTTATCAATGTAGGTATGACAATCAAAAAATTTAAACAAATATTTTATATATATATTAATTTCCTAAAAAGAAGCATCTTAAAAAAAAATTCTAATGTGTTACACGTGTATAGTTCATATTTAATCATGTACAATGCTAAAGGAGATTGGAGTGGATAAGACGACTTTAAAGAACTATACTGATTTGAACAACTATAAAGTATAAACTAGTGAAGAGGAGAGAGGGTTGCAGAGGGTGGTACTAATGGAGGTGAGTATGTCTTTAAACGCACTGGTGCGGATACACAATTCAAACCCTTCATCATCATGAAGACATCAAGATGAAGATGGGTTGATCAGACACTCTTTATTTTCTACAAGAATTGCCCAAAACCCAACTCAATCATATTCCTGCCAGAATCAAAAAGCAGGTGGAGGAGGAATATTGGTGGTAAAAGCAAAGGGAAAGAGATCAGGAGAGGTATGGAAGCTCGTCAATTCCAACGCCCACCACATCCTCCTATGCCCAAGATTGAGGACGATGGTAACCCTCGTTTCGTCACCTTCATTCGCATGGCCAATGTTCGTTCCCTCTCTCTGAATCACTTCCCATATATATATATATATATTGATTTCAATCTTCCTTTCTTTCTTTTATTGGGTTCAATGTCAAAATTCAATCTTTCCTTATATTGGGCACTTGCAATTTCTATATAAAGATTAAACATGGTATGACCTATTATTTACATTAACAAAGTCGGCGTACCCTCTTTTTATGCTATTTGATTGACTGACTGGTTCTAAGTTCTAACTGCCTTTGTTCATTATTACATTTTTCAAGACTGCTTAAGCTGTGCAGTAATAATTATGGGATACATCTAGCCTGTATTAGTTTTTCTTATAAACTAGACCAAAAACAATGAGATTTTGAACCCGTCACCGGGTTATTTTTTTTTTCAGTTTAGTTATCTTAGTGTGAGCTTTGTGGAGTAGAATTCGTTTACAATTATATAGGATTCATTGCCTTGGTTTTTGCCTTTTATAATGTTTCCATTTTTTGTCAGGTGTTAATCAATAACATTTTTCTTTACACTTGATTTGATATTGTTATAATTTCTTAAGCACCAAGTTTTTTTGCACTTCTTTCTTTACTGGGCAGGTGTATCTGTGGTACCCACTTAGTATTGTAGCTGGTGGTACAACAGCAAAAATTATGGTTGCAGCTAAAGATAATTTCCTGGGGGAAATATATTTATAAAGACACTCTAGCTAGAAATCTTGCAGCTGTTATATACAATGTATGTTTTGCATCTACTAATATCATAGAGTCATACATACCTGAAAGTTAATCATTGTTAAGCATCTCTGTTTACTAACATTTTTATAAATATCGTTGAGTTGTTATCTTCTGATTTTAACTATCATATCTTCTGATAATTTGCTGTAGTGTGATAACTGATAAATAAAATGAACAAGCATGTAGTGATGGTATGTAGAAAAACTAGTAGCTAAGCATGCACAAAACCGCCATCTCCCCATGTCAATAGTGTTCCGGAGTTATAATGAGTGTTCTAGTGGGGGGAGTCAATCTTCTAAACATCCCATAAAATGCTGTAGTTTTATGTATATTTGATTAAGCTGAACATATGACTCATTTCTGTGGACTGTAATCCTCGCGTGAAACTAGATGTACAAAATGAACATAGTTAATTTCTTTCATTTGCAACTGAAACATAGAAACATAGGTCTTACTGATTTACAGATTTGGGGAACTAGGTGTTATGTTAAGCTAATCAGCTGTAACTACTACCTAGTTGTGAGCACACTTACCTATATGTAATTAATTAATTTGGTATAACAAAATATTCTTTAGAGTAGACTTTTCAGAGCTTCGATATTAGCAGCTCCTCAATTTGTCTTCAGCTACTCAAAAATCAAGACGTATATTCTTTTCCCTTTTCCATATGTTAGATGTTGATATCATATCTCGGAAGAAAGCTCATGTTTCAGTGCCTACTTGAGCAAACTGCGTACTGAACTCCATGCCATCATTGGAAAAGCTTGTTTTGTGGGACATGATTTACATTGTTATAGGATGTTTTGACTGATTCCCTTTGTTTTTAGGATATTCTTTCCGTGTAAATGGTTTCTTCTCATTATAAGCATGAACTTGATAACAATCTCCTTTTGAGAAACTATTTGTGGCTACATTTTAATCACAATGTTTTAAAATATTTTGCCCATATTTTTATAAGTTTTTTGGTTTTTCAAAATTCAAAACAGGATGAGAAAGAAATACAGAAGACCGCAATCAAACAGCATCGTGTGTTGTGGTCAGCAACAAAGTTCAGATATGGCTACAAGCTTGTTGGAATAATCCTAGTTACTGTTTCATATGGAGCAACATTTATTATGGTCTTCCCACCCTTATAAATAAGATAAATTTATATAAAGACAGAGTAAATGGAGTTATTAATTTATGCTCGTGGTATATGCAGGAAAATGGAAATATGTGAGCTGCAATTTCTACAAATGATGTTATTGAGGTGAGCTTTGCATGTTTTTTGTTATTTTCCTTTTGGTCTTTGCATGTGATATAGAACATGTTAACGTCAAATTTTGTACGCCTGACGAAATCACCAAAACAGCAGGCCAAAATTGCGCTAACGGTTGATGGAGTAGTTGATTATATCAAACTCACGAAATACATTCACATAAACATAAATAAAGAGATATAAAGTGTGAACACAAGATTTTACGTGGAAACCCTATTAGGAAAAAACCACGGAGAGAGAGTAATCCACTATAATAATATTGAGAGTACAAGTTGATAATATGGAGAGTACAAGTTGTGTATTTGTGTTGTATCTCTTGTGTTCTTCTTTCTCAAATCCTAACTTGTAGCCGTATATATAGAAGCCACCTCCCCCTGAATCCAACTAGGAGAAGGACTCCTTTTGTAGAATCACCTTATAACTAAGAGTAGGAATCCTAATTAAACCTCCTTATTCCACCAAATAAGTAAACATAATCCTATTTTAATAAGGACTCTCCACTGTCATAATAAATACATATGGGCCATCACCAGATCCAGACCATTAAATAGACTGGGTTGCACCATGGCTAGACCCAAATAATTATATCCCAACATTGCCCCCCAGTCTCTTATTTATAAGGAACTTATAAATGAGAGAGTATACAAATTTATCCCAACAAAACGACCATATTTGCCGAAGACAAAATATCATACCTGAACTCCATGTGCCGAACTAAAATTGTTGGCTCCCCATATTGTCGCCTCACTACTCTTGTTTACTCCAAATTAGATAAACAATTGCCCTTATAATATTGCTACTAAAGAACCAACCGAACCAACCTTATTCACTACCGAAGATATAAAGAACCAACCTTATACCAACCGAACCAACCTTATACCAATCGAACCAACCTTATCACTACCGAAAATATAAAGAACCACCCGAACCAACCTTATAACTACTGAATCCAATTAGGAGTAGGAGTCCTAATTAAACCTCCTTATCCCACCAAATAAGGAAACACAATCTTTCTCTAATAAGTACTCTCTCAATGTCAAAATAAATATATATTATGGGTCAACACCAAATCTAGCACATTAAATAAATTGAGTTACACCTTGCCTAGACCCAAATAATCACACTCTAACATTGCCTCCAGTCTCTTATTTATAACTTATAAATAAGAGAGTATTCAAAAAGTCTCCGTGGGATTTTCATCCTCGGGATTTTCATCCGTAGAATGTTCATCCTTTCGGGAGATCAAAGCTTTCTCGAAGAATATTTGTCCGACCTTATAACCCCTCCAACCTTATGCCGATATGATGAAACCGGTGTGGCCCGAAGAGGAATCGCCAAAGAGATTGTCGAAATGGTCCGAACCTAACTTCTCCCAGGTGGTCGGCAGATGTTGATAGTGACGAAGGACAACGAAACCTTTTATTTAATATGTGGAGGTGATTGCTCGCTCCCCTCCATTTATGAAAATTAAGAGTCACGCATATTCTATCTGAGGCTTGTTATTCTCCCGACGATCAGTGTTGATTGCAGGTGCTAGTTTTATTTTGCTGAAGCCGATGGGCTTGGATTGCCTTGGTTGGCTTCGAGAAGCATATAGAAGATGTTGTTCTTGACTCATGACATGATAGGCCCCACAATTAATTATTGTCGCCAGGTGGCAACCCTTTTTAGAATGTTAGCAGCAATGCATCTTTTACTCACTTGAATCAATAATCAAAGTGATTAATGCTTTGATTTAATATATATAACATGAATACTATCTCCACCTTTTATGATATAAACGATGTAACGTGTAAAGTAATAAATACTCGGTTACAATCATGCTTCAATTGCTATTAGCAGAGTACATATATACACACGTACAAGTATATATTTAATTTAATAAAAAAGAATCACTTATCTCCTTCGGTGAATCGATGATTTTAAATCGACACTAGAACAAGTGTCTTGCTTCCCACAGACGGCGCCAATGTTAACGTCAAATTTTGTACGCCTGACGAAATCACCAAAACAGCAGGCCAAAATTGCGCTAACGGTTGATGGAGTAGTTGATTATATCAAACTCACGAAATACATTCACATAAACATAAATAAAGAGATATAAAGTGTGAACACAAGACTTTACGTGGAAACCCAATTGGGAAAAAACCACGGAGAGAGAGAGTAATCCACTATAATAATATTGGGAGTACAAATTAATAATATGGAGAGTACAAGTTGTGTATTTGTGTTGTATCTCTTGTGTTCTTCTTCCTCAAATCCTAGCTTGTAGCCGTATTTATAGAAGCCACCTCCCCCTGAATCCAACTAGGAGAAGGACTCCTTTTGTAGAATCACCTTATAACTACTGAATCCAATTAAGAGTAGGAGTCCTAATTAAACCTCCTTATCCCACCAAATAAGGAAACACAATCCTATTTTAATAAGGACTCTCCACTGTCATAATAAATACATATGGGCCATCACCAGATCCGGACCATTAAATAGACTGGGTTGCACCATGGCTAGACCCAAATAATCACATCCCAACAGAACACAAGACACTCGTTAGATTGTCATATAAAATGGAAGATCTTAAATACGCCAAAAGTAATTAACCTTGGAACACTCATTTGGAAATTAATAGATTGGTCACATCACCTGTGACTGCTCATACTATAAAATGTTGACATATCTAGGTTAATAATGATGTTACTTTGAAGCTACCTTTCCTTTGCATATGTGCAGTTTGAGTACAGTTAGTACTTTATGTGGTCTCTTTTTCTCTTCCTTTTATCTTCATAATGTTCAAATTTGTATGCAATTATCAGCTCCCAAGACAAAATGAGCTCAAACCAGTCGTTGATAAAGTAAAGGATTTCTTTGGGGATGCCAAAGAATCTTTTGGGAAGCTAACATCCCTAGATTCAACAACCACCACGGAGGCTGAAGAAAATCCAGTGAAAAATCTGAGTGAGTTAAAACAGAATTGGAGCAAATCTAAGTGACTTTGTTATAGTTTCTTAAATTACATACCATAATTTTTTGGTTTCCTTTTCACCAGGGTCAAAAGCTGAAGGAGGAGGAGCATTTGATTGACATTTAGTAGCGTTTTTTGTTTCTGTGTGAATGAAAAGGTTATGTTATATATCACCACTTGCCAACAATACAGTTCTAGGTCATGCACACCAAATTTCAACTGAACAATTTTGTTTACAGATCTCTCTACTTTTTTATGAATTCAAAGCCAGCACTTGCTGTTCATTTTGTTAGATGTTGTTCTTAAAAGTGTCGATTCAAGAGAATTTGTCTAACATTGACATGAAATTGATAGATCAACATCGTAACTTGGTGTTCTTGAAAGTGCTGATTCAAGACGAACATCCATGCATTGGCATGAAACTAACAGCTCAACATGGAGAGTTCTGAATCTCCTTTTGGAGCCTGACGTGCTACAGCACTTTCAATTCAACCTACTCTTCCTTCTGCAAATCTAGTTTTAATTAGTAATTCCTTGAATGTTCACTTTTAGTATTTGTTATTGCATTGCAGATTATATTACTGATGTTGGTAATTACAGTAACAATCTATTCAAGGAATATAGTTGTGTGCAAAGAAACTGATAATGTGTTCAATTATGATTTTTTAAGATGTATCATTGCCCTCTTATGTACATATTTTCCATCTGTTTTGTCTATTAATTAGTTTATCCTCATCAGTCAACTTAGTTAACTAACTTTTATACGGACCTGCAATAATATAATGTCTACCTCCGCGCATGAGGTTGAGAAAACATTATTAATATCTTCCACTAATACAAAGATTAAAGATAAGTGAAAGTAATATCATAAACTTTAGAATATTCAGGATAATCAACCATAGATTTGGTGTTGGGAATAAGTTTGTTCTGGGTTCTATGAACTTAGCCAATGAAGAACCATTGCCCTCCATTAGAAGAAAGAGAGTTCCCCCCCCCTCCTCTATAAGTGGAACTGGACAACCAAAAGGGAACAGAGGAATCTTTCAAATTATTAATGTTTTACTTTCCAATAAATCATTGGATGAAAAAGACTTTGTGGGCAAATATTAAACATGTTAACAACAAGGATTCGCGTCGTTTTCTCCGTTAATTTCTTTGTTTTATGATCCCTTTCCCCCTTATTTTCTTGACCCCAAGTGCTTTTTATTGTTGTGACAATAATGGTGATCAATATGTTAATAACAACTGCACCATTATGGTTGTAGTTGTGGAAGTCTGATGCCTTTCTAACTCAATCATTAGGTTTGTATAAACTATTCTCATTTTATATATGTATGATCTGGCAGAATCTTTGCATGAACATATAAGCACCTTTTGGGCAGCAGCCTATACATTCCATTTCCTCATCTAAACTCCAATTTTCTACACTTGTTGTGCTTTGGGTTTATTGTCAAAACTTGGCTGCAGGATGGGAAGGCAACCTTGTTGCGAGAAAAGTGGACTGAAGAGAGGTCCATGGACTATTGAAGAAGACCATAAGCTCATGAATTTTATCCTTAACAGTGGCATACAATGTTGGCGAGTCGTTCCAAAACTTGCAGGTGCTAGCTTAATTTTGTAAATTTTTGTAGCATGTGTTACCATAAGTTAATTATGTTATACTCATATGAACTAGTGGTGATGCAGGATTACTGAGATGTGGAAAGAGTTGTAGGTTAAGATGGATTAATTACCTGCGGCCAGATCTTAAAAGAGGAGCATTAACAGAAGCAGAAGAAGATATGATCATCCAACTTCATTCTCATTTAGGTAACAGGTAAGTCAAATACTTGCTTCTTTACCAAATTGTTTAGCATTCTTTCTCAATTGTTACATAGTAATTTTTTGTAGGTGGTCCAAGATTGCTGCACATTTTCCTGGCAGGACAGATAATGAAATCAAGAATCACTGGAATACCAGAATCAAGAAGAAGTTAAAACTCCTTGGTTTAGACCCCTTGACACATAAACCCATTGAACAAGATGAGATTAAAAGGGAATCTAGTTCTTCAACAGAGCATCAAAAACTATCAGAGAGCAAAGAAACATACAACTCTTCACGTTTGGATGTAGGATCCCAAAAAACAGATACAATAATATTCTCAGGGGGAATGGATATTGAACCTCAACCTGAAGATAATCTTGGACAGTACTGGATTAATAGTCCAATGTCATGGAATTTCTTTAATCATTTAGAACATGATACTTGTGTATGAGAAACTCAAATCAGCAGAACATTAACCATTTAACATTTGTACCTGTGCACTAAGTAGCATTTTATAGTATATCTTATTTGTTTCCTTGGTATGGTATGTAAAACTTCATAAGGTTCAGGTTCCATTGAGGGTTCAAATGACTTCCAAATTTTAAGATATTATTTAATGCTCTTACCACACTGATTTCTTTATGGTTATGGGTGACTAAATTGAAATAAATAACCAGGATAAATGTTGAGTTGACAAATTGTGCTTTTCTTAAAAATAAAAATAAAAACATAAATTGATTGTAATAAATGTCTAAATCAAATTTACTTTAATATTACCTTTATTTCCTAAAAACAAAATATTTACTATAGATATATTCCCAAATAAAATAGATTGCTTCCAATCTTGTATTATTGTATAGCTAGCCATGTAACTTCAATCTGTATAATTTAATATCCAAATAATTAACCTAATTAAGTAATTGACTTTAAATACCGCCATAACTAAAACTTCATCCGCTCAAAAATATTAGATGAAGTTTGTCTTTTCAAATTCAAAATATTGATGTTATTAAATTGTAGTAGTAATTTTTAAAAAACAATAAACATGTTAGTAATAATTGGATAATTTTTTATATTTATATTATCTATAATAGCTACTAAATTAATTCATATAAATTTTGTATTTAAAACATTCAAAAAGTCAAATATTAATCTTACATAATGAAACAAATGATTCTCATAATTATCACATGTATCTCACCCTCACTCTATCGTTTATAACATTTTATCATGAGAGGTAATTTTAAAACAAATAATTTAAAATTTTTTTTATCTAAACCAACATATATTAAGGAACGGGACGGATGAAGAATTAATTAAAAATTCATTTAGTTGCTAAAATGGGTTAAAGTGAAACAATTGGGTAAAGTGAAAAAGAATTTTGAACTCGAAAGTATATGTTGTAGTAATTGATCTACATATCAGCGTAATGTTGAGTTTATATGTATTTATTACGAATATATAAATAATTTTCATTTACCATTAATTATTAATTTATGTTTGATAGTAGTTTAGTAGGCAAAACGATAGATACAATATTTTATAGATTTTGTGCGCAATAAAACCTAATCTGTATCTGGAATCTGGAATCTGGAATCTGGTAGTATTAATTAAATAGCCGTTGGAAATTACTATAATAGTCACATATTAGTGGGCCCCATCCTTTTTCAAACTAACAAATTAGATTAGACCAGACCACACATCTTAATAACCTTAATTTGTAGAGCAGATCCTATGTCCCCAAATTTTTTATCTCCTTGTATCTCTTCACTTAAATTTTAACACATATTATTTTATTTAATTTTAAAATTAATTAGTGTTATCTGCTCTCCTTAATTTGAGTTTTATGATTCAGTTAGTAATTTCTAAAATACTACTACCAAGTAGGGAGTACTAAATATTGTATTCATTTTAATAATCTTAATTTCATTTTTACGATTCAATTAATTATTATTATTAAAATAATAAATCATATTACTATTTTAAAATATATTCGGAAACAAAACTATATACGCTACTAATTAATTTGCTTTGCGATTTCAAAAATTTAAACAAATATACTACTGTACTTATTTGGTGTTAACTTTAACAAAGATCCATTTAACCATAAATATAAGGGATTATAAAAGTTTAATGTATTAGAGACTATAACAAAATTAAGGTAACTAGATAATATTGAAATTGTTAAAAAAAATTATATCACTATTATATTATATATATAAAAAAGAAAAAAGAAGAAACACTAGTACTAGTAACAGTTGGTGCGGCGGTGCCTGTAATAAATTTACCTAAATTAATGTAATTAGAGTAGATTTGCAATATCATTATTATTATTTATTGACTTAATGAAATTTGGAGTATTTAAAAGAATTCGTCACACCTTAATTAAATTACCCAACTTAGAGTTATTACTACAATAGCTACCAACCTAGACTGTCCCTCGCCCTCTCCTCCCCCCTTCCCCTTCCCCCTTCCCCTTATATATATATATATATATATATATATATATATATATATATATATATATATATATATATATCCTACTGAAATTAGGAGGCACTGTAAAGTTGTCACCCCTGTAATGTTGTCACCCCCAATGTCAATGTGAGTTGGAGTATATGAAAATCAAAACCGAACTTCATGCATAAAATCTTCTCCTTCTCCTGCAGGGCAGCGAATCCATTTGGTCCTGAGATTCAAATTTGAAAAAGAAATATAAGTGAAAAAAAACATAAGCTTTTCGTAGGGTGGATAGTAGTAGTAAGGTGGTCGAAAATTGGAAGAGAGAGAGAGAAAGGAGACTGGAAGTGGGATTCGAGATGGGTGAATCATCGGCTTGCATCGTGCGATCGTTAACTCAAACTATTTCTTATAGAAACGACGAGGTCAGTTGAAGTATAAAAATCATGCGTTTCAGCGTCAATCTGTATTTTTACTTGATGCCTATTTTTTGTCTGCTGATTTTCTTTTTCCATCTTATTTTGAGCCTCTTCTATACTAAATTCACATTCCTCAAAAAGTTTTTGTATCAAGCAACCTCATTGGGATTTTCATGCAATGGGTAGTCAGATTATTATTGGTTATTTTTCCAATTTTGTTTGCAATTCTAAATCAAGTTTCTGATTTGGTATATGTTTCTGAATCATTATTTATATGGCATTGGTTTTATTTAGACTTCGATACCGGGAATTTTCTGATAAACCTGACAAAAATCTCATCACAGGAACATCCCCTTCGTGCCCTAACATCATCAGTTTCATTTGGGAGGTACACGTCTGATACATTGGATTGGGAGAAATGGTCGTGCTTCACTCAAAATCGGTGCTTGGAAGAAGTTCAAAAACTTTCTAAACCTGGTTCAGTTGCTGCCATGAAAGCTTTCTTTGAAGCCCACTATAAGAGAGTTGGTATCAAGAAAACTACTGCTGCAGCATTGCCTGGGAAAGAAAATGAGGTGGCTAATGATTCCCCTGCACCCAGTTGTATGAATGAAATTGACGATGATTCTCTAATGGTCTCAGATTTCGTAAAATCAAATGGAGATGTGTCCTTTGATGGAACAAAGGAGAAAGAGGTTCCTAGTAATGAGGTAGTTTTCTCTATATCAGCAAATGGGTGCAATGTTATGGAAACTGCCCCTATTGAAGTAGCAGAAATGGCAATAGAACAACTGGTTTCTGAAGAGAATTCTAATTATGTTGATTCTTCGAACCGGCTTGCAAATGTTCAAAAGCATAGTAATACCAGGTTTATGCAAGAGGAGAAGATACCCTCCAAGGTATACATGTTCAACTATCTTTTGTTTTCTCATGTATGCTGATTAACTCTATTTCACTATCTTCTTTTTATTTTCTAGGGCACCACTAATATGGGAGCTCTTACATCTTCGAGCATGAAAACGCCTGCAGTTTCTTCATCGAGGTCGTCAATTTCTAGTGGTGTGTCAAAGCTTCGAGCTCCTGTTAAACCAACTATAGTTGTTAGCCTTGGGAAGGAAGACAACGCCACTCCAAATAATAAGAAGACTGCAAAAGATTCTATGGAGAAAAAGAGATCAACACCAGTATCACTTCAGAAGTCAATCAATTTTGTTTCTCATGCTGGTGAAGCCAGTAAAACATCCTCTCCTATTCTTGACGGAATCAGAAATTCAAGAATCATCAAAAGCTTTGGCAAGTTATCTAAAGACTGCTTGACTAAACAGGCTCCAGCTAGGGTACTTTTCTTTCCTTGCCATTAACACACCACACTCACACGTAGACCACTAACATATAGAAAGTGGACATAAAATTCAAATTTTAGTTGAATTATTTTAATAGAAATTTGAGATGGTTCTTCTTCTTGACCTGCAGGCATCTTCGCATGGAGTAGCAATACATAATACTGAAATCCCTCAACAAGAAAATATAAGGTAATTTATTTGTTCAAGTCTTCAAAATAAATGTCTCAGAACTCTTTTAATTATCATAAATTGGACTATTGTTATAGGATGTCTCTGTAAAGTGGAATTCATCCTTTGTTTTTTCCTCTGCTACCCGCTTGTGCTATTGCCCAATTATTCAATCCCTCTGGCCAAAATGGTTAATTTATTCATTTACAGGTCAAAAATTCTACTTGATCGTCCATTTTGCAGTCGCAGGACAGTGGATGGAAAATTGCAATCCCTATCTGCAGCGAAGTAAGTGCAGGCGACTCTTTAGTAATAAATGGGAAATAGAATAACCACTAATCAATAGAAGTATTAATGTATTAAGTTTGCACATACTTCAATTAAAGTAAATTTTTCTTACGTGCATGTATACTTCTATACAAGGTCATTTACGCATCTATTCCATGACATAATCAATCTTTTTCTAGAGAAATTATATCTGAAGTTCATCTAATACATCGAAAGTTGCTAATATCCTTATAGCACAAGTTAAGATTTCGGCACTTATAAATCTTTTGAGTCGGTTGAAAATGAGCAGAAAAATCATAATTTGTCCATTTTTTATAACCGAGTGACACATAGTTCACCTGAGATGCTTTTGTACTCTAATTCTCTTCCTTTTTACTGGTTAGAAGAGGGATTGGATTGTATTCATCCTCTTTTTAGTGAAGATTTGCAGAATTAATAAATTTCAGTAATTTGTTGGGACTGTTTCAGTGCAAAAAATAATTAAAATCAATAGGGTAGTACTTAGAGAGAACGGTGAGGGAGAGGATAGTTCGGTCAAGGAAGGCGTGTAGCAGTGATAAAGGGTATGTAGAAAGTGCAGTTATGCCTACCAGAACCTTATCATTTGAATGCTTTAACAAATCCGATGATTGGCCAACTGTTGTCTACATAGTGTATTACGCCCTTGAGTGGTCCCTTTGATGAGGTGACATGTTAGCCTTTAATGTGGTGCAAAAACCATGCATATTGCCTTGCCAAAAATTAGTAGGTTGTGTGATGTGGGAGCACCTTTGGGGCTCTCACCATGTCGGATTTCTCTACTTCTGCTGACCCCTTGGTACTTAATTGGCTATTCTTTTTACCTATAAAAATGGTTCACTTCCATCGTGTGCCCGTGTCCTGGTATTACTCAAACCCATAGTGGGACTGAGGTGGTTTTCCAAAAGCATTCATTAAAAACTTCTAACCAGTCTTGCTAGTTTTCTGTTTGTTGAATGTGAAGGCTGATAATATGCTGATACAATTTAATTCTTTTCTGGAATGGAAGTGGATGAATTTATTGTTTTCGTGGAGGATTATTTTATATAAAATACATACTAAGTGCCTATCTGTTCATAGTGCAAATATTTCAATCCTATATGAACCAATTGTGCCATAATAATTGCACTTGCCTCTTATTGCTTAGATTGATTAATATTTTTCCTTTTAAATTTTAATACTTTCCTCATGAATAGTCAATTGATTGTTCGATCACTTTGATAGTATGATTATCCCTAAATGGCAAAATTTTAAGACTTTACCTTAAACAATGTGGCAGCTGTTCAGCATCTTCAAGTGCATCTGGAAGAAAAACACCATCTCCTCGTGTATTCTCCTCTTTTAGCTTTCACAGTGAAGAAAGAGCGGCAAAACGTAAAGAGGCAAGCCCAAACCTAACTTAACATGTCTACTTTATACTATGAATATCTTTTATGATGCTGATCTTGTATGTCTTTGTTTTTCCTACTCGAGTTTTTTCAGAAGCTGGAGAACAAGCTTAATACGAAGGAGGCAGAGAAAGTTCATCTGCAAGCCAAATCTAAGGTTTTCTCGTAACCTTTATTAATTTAACAGTTTCAAATGGTAACAAAGATGTAATAATCTCTTGCAAGTTAGCGGAAAGTCAGAGGTCCCAAGTTCTAGATGCAGAGCTGCAGTTGATTACATCTTTTATTTTTTTTTCCCAAACAAAGAAATTTCAAGCTCCTATGGAGCTATTCCTTGTCAGAGACCACTGCTAATTAGATTTTTTACATGTATGATTGTTTAAATTGGGATTAGACTATGAGCTGGCATTGCTGTCTGCTTTTGGTATCTGCATTAATGATTTGGAAGCATTCAGCCATGAATTCATATTTAGAGATGACTGTTGTCTCAAAATATGAATTGGAACTTAGCTTCTGTTATGGAATTATATCTATTACTATTAATCAAGTGAGAGCGTAGTTTTTAAATGAACCTTTTTGAAGCTGTGCCACAGTTTTATTTTCGTCTAAAACCCTCTGAATTTGATGATGTTAACCCACTTATTGATTAATGTCCTAGCTAATTAAAGGGTTATTAAGTAAATTCAAATTGCCACTTCATTTTTGCGTATGGATGAGCTTCACAGCATTCCCTTTCGTTTCACAACTCTAATTTGTTAAGGGCCATTTATTTCGTAACCGTCTCCTCGTCAACAATTCAATTTTCATGGACGAGGGAATTGTGGCAGGGACTGAACGTAGGCAGAGTCATTACTTCATTCCACTATTTACATTTCTGTCTTCCTCTTATCTATCTCTTATAAGTTTTATATATTACCTCTGTTCCAAAATATAAGATCATTTATATTTCTATTTACAAAACCAAGGAATTTATATTTTGGAATGGAGGGAGTTAGTTTCTGCATTCTGAATCTCAATAATTTTTGAGTAAATATAGACGCAGGGGGTCCATTTATTGGTTGCTTTCATATATTGAATTGATTCAAGGGTGATATATGCGATGTCTTTTCACTCCTTTTTTTGTTCTTTTGCTCGCCTTTCAAGTTTATTTCTACTATTTAGTGCTTCCATTGTTTTGGGAATACTACTATCATCTCAACTTATTTTGCCACCTTTTTGGTTATATAATTTTTTTCAGTTGAAGCACCCAATACACAAAATCTCCCATCTTTAACCTCACATGGTGTGAATTTGTTTTCAACAGTCATTCAAGGTCTTGTACTCATTATCATCATTTCCCTTTTTAAATATTAAATATATATATATATATAGCACAAGCATTGTGTGTGGCCAGCTAGTTATAGATATTAAGCACTGTTGATATTCTTGAATGTCTACTTGATATTGTTGGTAGCTTTAGAGTACATTCTGTCATATATACCTTTCCCCAATCGCCAACCTACTAGTTCATATTATGTTTGCAGATCCCACCAACATGGCCTTGCTCACCAAAACTCGGAAGGAAACCGCCTCCCAGCCGAATCCAGGATACTACTAATATTCGACCTCCTTGGAGGTCTTCAGGGAAGATGGACGGCTCCAAGCATGGTGCAGAAAAGAATAAACGAATTCCAGCTCCTTCTATATCACTGCCAAAGAGGAATATGCGTGAGAATGCTTCCCCAAATATTATGCTTTGAGCATATAGTTGAGAGTGAATTTTATTTTGGGGGGTGCATGCATCAAGTAGAAGAATACTGCAAACGTATGATATTTGCTTCTGCTGATGGTTCCACCTTAGGGGAGCATGTCACAGTAGACATGATAGATATGGGAATACATTTTGATAGAGTTGATATGCACATCAGGGAAATTGTTCATAGGAAGTCCTTATTTTGTGTCGATGGCTGCTTTCATTGTTATATAGTTAGGCTTGAAGTGGTGTTGTGGTTCTTAAAAACTCTTTGTTTTGGAGATGTAGTCAGTTTCCTGAGGAGATTGGATTTATGGGTCCTGAAAGTTTTAAAGTGAATTCATTTGAGAGCATTGGCATAAGCATAACCCCCCCCCACACATTCAACTTTGTTTGATGAAGGATACCATAGTTGACTGAATTTTCAGATATAGGATAGGCTGGCCCACTTGACAGCGTGATGCATGCAAAGAAAAGAATACAGTACAGTACAGGCCTTTTCTCTACACTCTACAATACAATGTTCATTGCTTCCGCCTTCGGCCTTCCTAATATACTGAATTCCTTCAATCACATTGACTATATTTAATTGTATAAATCTACCACCAATTAAAGCATATCCACCTATCAACTACTATATTGTACCCTCAAATATTAGAATTAGTTTCCATCCAACCACAACTTTGATTTCTTGCAGGACAGGAGAAAACCCAAATAGAGCCTTCTAATTGACTGGTCTACCCTCTACCTACCTAGCTAGCTAGGTCAATACGTATGTACCTACGTACATACTCGATACTCCAATCATTTGCAAATATATGATTAATTTTCGACTTTTAAAGAACATGTTACATACTATTTCTATTTTAAATGTAAAATTATTTCACAAATGGGTATATAATTTAGTTTTTTTTATAAAAAAAATATCATCTTTATCAATATATAATTTTGATATTCAAGGGATCATAAATCTGCTCTAAAAATAGCTTTAAAAATAACCAAGTAGTCAAGTACCCACCCACCAAAGCTAGCAGATCATTTCATTAAGACAAATTTTCTATTTTCACATTTTTATTTTATTTCCTCAAGTTATTCAAAATTATAAATTCAGAAAAAAGCAAAAACTAAAACCAAAGATTGTGATGACAACCAAAGCATCTTAACAAACCCAAACACCCACATTATCAAAACAAAATAAAATACTCCAATAAACTTGCATTCATTAATCGTTAATTTTCGACTGACAAACAAAACCCAACTAAAGCCGCTCCCCATATATATATATTGAGAAAAGGAAAAGATAGGTGTGCTAAAGTAAGAGTCTTTTTTATTATTATTTATATATAATTAAAGAACTTTATTTATTTATTATTATTATTTTGATTTTATTAATCTTCTGTTGTCTTTTGGCGTAGACTGGGTTCTCAGGAAACTCGGGGCAGTTTTTATATATATATATATAATTTTTATTTTTGTGGATATTTGAGAGAGAGAAACCTTTTCCTCTGTTAATTTCCCCTCAACTGAGAAAAAGAAAGAGAGAGAGGTTTAGAGGAAGAAGGAGGGATGGATGTGATGTATTACCCGCTGGGTAGGTGTTCTTATGGGGACTCCTTCAAACTTCTGGAGACTGATATACAGCATGCCAATGCTTTGTGAGTTCTCTTTTACTTTAATTTATTGTGTTCTGGGTTTCTCTATTTGAGTTTACCTCAACTTGGTTGCCCTATATTTAGTTGTCTCTTTTAAAATCATAATTATACATATTCTATATCATAATTATGCTAATTTTAGAATTGTGTTAAGTCTGCCCCAAATATTGTGCCTTTTTATTTTGTTTGCTGTTGTTAAGGATTTTGGTGAAAAGTTCCTGGAAATGGGATTTGCCTCCAAACTGGTAATCATACAGGCACCCAAATTAAATATTTAATTGGGAAGGAGATTTTTTTTCCTTTAAAAAGGGAATTTTTATTTCCACAAATGGTCTAGTGATTCTCATGTGGGTTTGCAGGGCTGCTGCCATTCCAAGAGGGAAGGGCGGTGCTCAACTTCAAATGAAATTGGTATACAATCACCTGGCACCCCTCGTCTTGTTTCTGCTTCAGTATATTGACTGTTCCTGCACATGTCTTCTTCCCAGATATCTAAATCTTTTCCACGTTCTTGTATATAAGGTTGGTGCTACTGTTTATTGGTTTGTGTTTCTTTAGTTGTAAGATGAGGCGGTCTGCTTCACAAACAGGCTAATGATGGTGATAGGAAAAAAATTGATGCAAAGAAAGGGAAATTCTTGAAATGTCTTCATTGGATTAATAACCTCGAGGAATTTTTTTTCGATTTCCTTCACCTCATCCTTTGTGTGAACGGAAGGGAATGGCTTACGTGAACCATGGCCATGGGTATATATTTTTCTGGAATATTCCTTCTTCATTGTAATTGATGTCCTTCAAAACATTTCATTTTACAGGTATACACAGATGGGAAACCAAACATATCTGCACATGGAAGGAAGGCAACTATTAGCGACTTCTATGGTTTGTTAAAATTCTTATTCTTAATTTTATGAAACAAAACAATTTTATGGAGTTGGTTACTGCAATCATATTTATTTCTGTTTGCTTCAATAAAAACCAATTGCAGCTGTTATATTACCATCTCTTCGGCGGCTCCATAATGACTTAGCAGAGCTGGATGACATAAAAGGTGAGAAGCCTGGAATGGTGATCATTAGCAAGAAGAGACTGGAAACTGGCTTTTCCAATGTTGATTTGGACAGAGAAGATGAATGTGGAATATGCTTAGAGCCTTGCACCAAAATTGTCTTGCCTAATTGCTGTCATGCCATGTGCATTAATTGCTACCGTGATTGGTAATTAAGTGCCTATAATCTTGTCTTATATTATACGTATCGTCCACCTTTGATGCCTGATCTTGAACTTTTTTACCAATTTATAGGAATACCAGATCAGAATCATGCCCCTTTTGTCGTGGTAACATAAAGAGAGTCAAGTCAAGAGACTTGTGGGTTCTCACTTGTGGCGACGATGTAATTGACACCGATACAGTTTCAAAAGAGGACTTGCTGCAGTTTTACCTGTATATTAACAAGCTGCCTAAAGATACTCCAGATGCCCTTTTCTTAATGTACTATGAATATTTAATTTAATATGAATGATGTTAAAGGAATGTTGTACAGATAGAATAACTTGTCTATAAATGTAGATAGAATCCAGTATGAAAATTATCTCTGATTATTACATTTCAATAACTTGTGTAATGTACTTGTAAGGGGTTAATAAATGTCAGTGTGATACATTTTCACAATTAATGATAGAATTCTTATTTATGAAACTTGAGTTTCCTCTTACAGTCTTTACTTTACAAAAGTGACTGCCTGTATACATTCTGATATATTGTTACCATGAACTTGATGTTTCAAATCAGCTTGATCCTACAGAAGAACAAGGATGAAAAAGCTGTATTTTCACATGGATTTATTTATCTCGCTCTCTGAATGAACATGAGCGGTAGCGTGACTTTATTCCATGATGCAAGTAACTTGCAACAGCTAAACGCTACTCTTTTTCGAAATTAGCTGATGTAATGATGGTTGATAGAAACCATGATCGAGCTTATGCATGGTTTCTGTAAGATGAATTCTATCCCGGTTGATGTATTTGCTAGGATCCTTGCAGGTGGACATGCCTGGAGTACAACAGTTTTTGAGTTTAAAGTTGAATTTCACATCTTGAGGTCCACAACATGCCTTGAAGGTCTCCTCAATCTGGTACTTTTACGGATTCATTAGTATGGTGAGGTATGCATTCTGGTATAACCTGCATATAGGAGGATTGTGTACTGTTTCTGAAATCCCGACAGTTTTATTGTTCCATTGTCCAACAATGTTTTTCAGAAACATAATTTATGCTATAAGCAACATTTTATTTTAGCATGAAGCTGTTATATATCAGTTGAATGTAATTACGAGTACTCCCTCCTCCGTTATTTGTCAATTATTATTGTTCCACAAAAAGACTCATTTGCGGCGATGATCAGATGATGCTTTTATCGTGTGCAAATGAAGGATTTTACGAGTTTACGTTGACTAACTACTGACCTCAAAGCTCTTATCATTTGGACATATTTTTTGCCCTTGCTTACAGGAATTGGACGATCAATTTCTTTTCAAGTTAGTTTCTATTCTCTCGAGCAGGGCGGACAGCAGGGGCGGATTTTCAAGAAAAAGGGCCGACAACGAAGGACAAGAGATTTATTGCGAAGAAAACTTTCCGTCGCCCAATTCTTTGCATTAGAGCTCTTCGTTAAAAGTATCGTTTGGTAAATTAGTGACTAAATATTTTTTGTCATGGAGAATATATTTTTCACAAATTATATATTGTAAAAAATTATTTTTGTTTGGCGAGGAGATGATTTCATCACAATTAACATTTTGAAATAACTAGGAAAAATGTCTTCCTTCATAATAACAATTTATGAAGAACATATTTACTTTAGAAATGTTAAATTTCCTTCACTAATTACATATTGTGATTTTTTTTAATTTACCGATAAGAAATTTCTTTGACAATGGTACTATTAAATAATCAAATCACTGCAAATTAAAAATATTTTTTAAATTATTTATTAATTTGTAATCAACATTAAATAAAACATTATATTATATAAATAACCAATTGTATATTCCACAACTAAATATGTATGTAATAATCAAGTAACAAAACGCGTACGAAACTTGTAATAAAAATAAATGTAGGTGGCCCAAAAATCATATATAGTACCTAAAATATTTAATCATCAAGAGGTAAGAAAAACAAGCTAAAAAAACTTTATAACTTTGTCATGTTAAGTCATCTGTTTATTGTCATAATTTTCAATTCATTAACGCCAGTCTCCTAAAGAAAAAAAAAACAAAACTCAACTTAAAAATATTTGAATGAAAAGAATATGACAAAAGATTAAACTCACAAAAAAATTAAGAAGCGATTCCACAAGTAAACGTTATAGTTTTGTCTCGCATGAATAGTAAATGTGTCCCACTTATATAAAAAGAAACTTGTGAAAATATTATAAATTTTGCTTGTGCGTACAAATATTAATGCCCTAATTAAATGAGAAACATTATTAAAACGATAAAAAATGAGAGCTTGGTACCTATATATACACATTTATAACCATGTAAACAAATAAATGTTGAACAAAATATATTTATAAGTTATCACTATACATTTTATTTTATGAAGCTTGATACTTATGTGTGTGTGTGTGTGTGTGTGTGTGTATATATATATATATATATATATATATATATATATATATATATATATTTTGTGCTCCCTCCAAATTTAACTCTTTTCATTAATCTGTCTTTTAAATATATTAATTATATATATATATATATATATATATATATATATATATATATATATATATATATATATATATATATATGTTCCTATCCTTGTATCTACATATAAAAAAAACCAACAAAAACAGTTGCCTATGCTGCTCTCAAGTTAGTCTCCCATGGACCTGAATGCCAAAGATTGTTGAAGAACAAATTGTGCATTTGATTAATTAATTTAATCCCCTATTCCCATCATTTTGAAGCCACACAAATTTACAACTCTGCATGTACTATTTTCAAGTTCCTTTGATCACAAACAAACCGTATAAATAGCCACAACAATACTTGATTAAATAAGCTTAGATCAAACTTTTATTTTACTAACTAAATAGATCCTCTCTTTCTATCTAATAAGTTCATCATACGAACAAAATTACAACCTACGCACGTATGACACCGTCAGCAAATCCGAAATTAGTAGTAGTAATAAATAAATAAATACCAATAAGACAGTCAGTCAGACAGACAGTAACTAACGCTGACGGTAGGCAAACTCTTGCTAATGCTCGGACTATACGACGTCGTCTCCTCTTCGACCAGACCGACCAAGGGAAATCGAAGCCAGGCAAATTTACTGTGCTACCACTGCCATTTGCAGATCCATCCATCGTCTTCTCCAACAAAACAAACCCAATCAAACCCTCTATATTGAATTCCAATACACACCTTGATAAATTTTTATTTTTTCGAGGTAATATGTTAGTATTACTCTATTACCAATTTATCATGTCACTCCCCCCGTCTTCCTCCAATTCATTGTCTAGGGTTTATATATTTTGATGTATACATATATATAACAAATTATCGATTTTAATCTTTTATTCGGATCTGTATGTTTAAAAGAAGGAATTTGACCTGTAATTTTGACTCATACAGATTATGAACGATCGAAATGTCAGGAAATTATGATTCTGAGGAGTTATTGGAAGGTTCTAGAGAAGAGAATTCAGCTGGGGGAGCTGATGGAGAGGAAGTTACGGTTTCTGCACATCCACTTGATTCAGTGAATAATCAGGTAATAAGGAATTAACATTTTTGTTTTTCATAGTTTTAAAACATAATATTGCTGATGGGTTGTCCTGGTTGGAAAGGTATGGGCGTTGGGAGAAGTACTCAACTGCCAATTGTGTACTCCAACCCTTTGAAAGTAATTTTCCATTATATATAATTCAAATGTATGATCTATGAATTGTCTAGCAATGTTCAGTGACCTTGCAATATTGAATTACATGAAAACTGAACTACTGCAACTGTATGCTTGTCTCTAGAATTCGATTTCTATCCATCAAGATTATATAATTAGTCGGTGTGTCCGAATAATCAAAAGAAGTTGTTATATAAGATTACATAATAATAATAAAAAAATTGTGAAATTGTTTGTTACGCATCTGCACATTACCATATTATTACGATTAAGTGTGGAATGACTCAAACTTTATTTGTATTTCCTGCTCTTAGCACTCATAGTGTTTCAGTTTATGTAGTAGTTGTTTCTAATTTTTCGTCAAGAACTGCATAGCTCAGTGGCTTTGATGCTGAATGGGGCCTGCACTGCTAAAGCTGTTCCTTTGTATTTATGAATATGCAAAGTAACAAAAATTAGCAATCCAATTTTATGCAGGTGGACTGTGTTGATCAGGATGATGGAGTGTTGGTGATGAGAGCTGATACTGTACAAGATGACCAAAATGATGTAAAAGTAATAGAAGATGGGGGGAAAGAAGACATGTTCGTTGATTGCCCTGATGAGTTGATTTCCTTTGATGGGAGGATCAGTGCTGCTGATAACAGTGAAGCAATAGAAATTTCTGAACCTCAGCAGGGGTGTAAGGGAAATGTTGACATGGGGTGGACCCATCATAATGAATCAGACAACGGGAGGCAAGTAGATGATGTGATGGGTGAGCTGGAACATCTGCGGTCTATGCTTGGAAAAACTGTTGGTGAGAAAGAAAGCTTTGCATGGGAATACGAGGTTGATTAGCTCCCTTTTGATAGTCCTTCTGTCCTGTGAATAAATTTTCTTAATATTGATCTAAATATTTTCTCAGGCAGAAAGAAGGTCGCTGAGGCAAGAACTTGCTAATCTTCGCCATCAGCTCAGTGCTCTGAACCCCCAACATTCATTGATCATTCAAAATGAGGGTGGGTCTGTTGACCATTATGAATCAGAAATAGGGGAGGGTGAGAAGATGTTTGTGGCTTCTGATGCTCCATTGCAGGAGATGATAAATGATTGTTCCAAGTTTATTGAACATACTTTGGATGAACGCTCACAGACTCAAGGCACAATCAAAGAACTCCATGCAATTCTATATAAGAAGGATCAAGATATTGAGGATCTCAATGCGAGGGTTACTGAATCTTCAGTGCCACGAGATATTGAGGCCACTGCAAGCAGAGTGTTGGATTATCTTGCCTCGGCAGTTAATCAAGGAGAATTATTGGATGAATCTTTAACGCAAAAAATGAGTCGTATTGAGAGCAGCACCTTACTTTTAATCGACAAGTATAATAGTTTCCTTTCTGAAACTGATTTACTTAGGCAGTATATAACAAATGTAAGGTCAGATAACATTGTGCAAGATGAAATGGAGGCAATTTTTCTCACTGCCCGCGAGGAGCTGCTAGAGCTAAGAAGAAAAGAAATTTACTTGACACAAAAAGTAAAGGAGTTAGAAGATGAAAATTGGAAACAGGTAGAACAACATAACAAAGACAGAGAAATGGTTGACACTGCCAATGCAGAAATTGGGAAACTCAGAGTGGAGCTTGGTCATGAGAAGGCAAGGTATACTAATACAAAAGAAAAGCTTAGTTTGGCTGTAACAAAGGGAAAGGCACTGGTTCAGCAGCGTGACTCATTGAAGCAGTCACTTTCTGCTAAGACGAGTGAGCTCGAGAAATGTTTTATTGAATTACAAGAAAAGTCAAGTGCGCTGGAGGCTGCTGAATTAGGAAAGGAGGAGTTGGTCAGAGGTGAAACGTTGGCTGCTTCACTGCAGGAAGCACTTTCAGAAAGGAACACTATCATTGAGAAATGTGAAGAAATTTTGTCTGAGAGTGGTGTGGCTGAGGAACTTCAGTCAATGGATATTATAGAGAGAGTCAGATGGCTTGCACGTGAGAGCAATAAACTCATGGGCATATCCCTTGAGTTCCAAAGAATGACAAATGCTTTATCATCCATTGACTTTCCAGAAAATATGCCATCTTTGAACTTGGAATCTCGGATCAGTTGGCTTGCTGAATCATTTTTCCAGGTTAAAGAAGAGGCTGCTAAGTTGCAAGATGTAATATCTACAACAAGAGAAGCCGCACATAATGAGATCGATCGACTTACTGCATCAATTTTTGCAGAAATACAAGAAAAGAATTATCTTCAAGAAGAGTTTAAAGATTTAAAGTACAAGTATGAATGGATTGCTGAAAAGGAACATCAAATTTCATTGGAGAAGGATTGGATGGTCAGGATGTTGCATGAGGCATCTGGAATAGCAATAGACGGTCCAGAAGAACAGTTCTCTGACATAGACATTATCATTGACCGATGTTTTGGAAAATTAAAAGAAAAACCCAGAGTTTCTGTTGAATCTTCTCATGTGGAAGAGAAAATATTTGAAAAAATGCAGTCTCTATTATACACAAGGGATCAGGAGGCTATGCTGTTTGAGAAAATCTTAGAAGAGGACATGCTGGATAGATCAGAAGTGAACCATCTGGCAAATAAGATAGTTGTGGTTTCTCAAGAGTTATGTGATCTGAAAGATGAGAAAGACTCTCTGAAGAATGATCTTTCACGTTCTGAAGAGAAAGCTACTCTTTTGAGGGAAAAGTTATCTATGGCAGTTAAAAAAGGCAAAGGACTGGTTCAGGAGCGGGAAAGCATGAAACAGCTTCTGGATAAAACAAGAGAAGCCGCGCATAATGAGATCGATCGACTTATTGTATCAATTTTGGCAGAAACACAAGAAAAGCATTATCTTCAAGAAGAGTTCGTATATTTGAGATCCAAATATGAAGGGCTTGTTGAAAAGGAGCATCAAATTTCATTGGAGAAGGATCGGATGGTCAGGATGTTGCATGAGGCATCTGGAATATCAATGGAAGGTCCGGAAGAGCTGCACTCTAACATGGACATTATCACTGGCCGATGCTTTGGAAAATTAAAGGAACAAACCAGAGTTTCTATTGAATCTTCTCACGTGGAAGAGGAATTATTTGAAAGAGTTCAGAGTCTTTTGTACACAAGGGATCAGGAGGCTATGCTATATGAGAAAATTTTAGAAGAGGATATGCTGGATAGATCAGAGGTGAGCCACTTGGCAAATAAGATAGTTGTGGTTTCTCAAGAACTACGTGATCTGAAAGACGAGAAAGACTCTCTGCGGAATGATCTTTCACGTTCTGAAGAGAAAGCTACTCTTTTGAGGGAAAAATTATCTATGGCAGTTAAAAAAGGCAAGGGACTGGTTCAAGAGCGGGAAAGCATGAAACAACTTCTGGATAGAACAAGAGAAGCTGCACGTACTGAGATTGATCAACTTACTGCATCAATTTTGGAAGAAACACAAGAAAAGAATTATCTTCAAGTAGAGTTTGAAGATTTAAGATCCAAATATGAAGGGGTTGTTGAGAAGGAGCATCAAATTTCATTGGAGAAGGATCGGATGGTTAGGATGTTGTATGAGGCATCTGGAATAGCAATGGACGGTCCGGAAGTGGTGCACTCTGACATGGACATTGTCATTGACCGATGCTTTGAAAAATTAAAGGAACAAACCAGAGTTTCTATTGAATCTTCTCATGTGGAAGAGGAAATATTTGAAAGAGTTCAGAGTCTCTTGTACACAAGGGATCAGGAGGCTATGCTTTTTGAGAAAATTTTAGAAGAGGATATGCTGGATAGATCAGAGGTGAACCGCTTGGCAAATGAGATAGTTGTGGTTTCCCAAGAACTACGTGATCTGAAAAGTGAGAAAGATTCTTTGCAGAATGATCTTTCACGTTCTGAAGAGAAAGCTAATTTTTTGAGGGAAAAGTTATCTATGGCAGTTAAAAAAGGCAAGGGACTGGTTCAAGAGCGGGAAAACATGAAACAGCTTCTGGATGAAAAGAATACTTCTATCCAGAAGTTGAAGCTTGAGCTAGAGCAGCAAGAGTTTACTCTTAATGACTTTAGGGATGAGATCAAAAAATTGTCATCTGATGTGGAGCGCATCCCTAAGTTGGAGCTCGACCTTATCGCTGTAAAGGAACAAAGGGATCAACTAGAACGGTTCTTAGAGGAAAGCAATAGAATGTTACAGAGATTAATTGAGTCAATTGATAGTATCATTCTTCCAGGTGATTCAGCTGTTGAGGAGCCTGTAGAAAAGGTGAAATGGCTTGCAGGGTACTTCAGTGAGTGCCAAACTGCAAAGGCACGGGCACAACAAGAGTTGGAAATTGTAAAAGATGAAGCCAGTACTCTGTCCGACAACTTAGCAGAAGTCCAGACAACTATGCAATTACTTATAGATGAATTATCAGTTGCTAAGAACAATATCTCACAACTAGCTGAAGAAAAGAGAGAAGTTGAAGTTGCTAAAACATTTGTTGAACAGGAATTGCATAAAGCAATGGAAAAAGCGTCTTCTGAAACTTTGAAGTTTTCTCAGGTTTGTGCAAGTAGTAAGTCACTCAAAAATGAATTAGTACTTGCTGAAAACAAAATCTCTGTTCTTAGTAATGAGAAAGAAGATGCTCAAGTTGGTAGAGCTGCTGCAGAAATGGAGCTACAGAAAGTTAAAGAGGAGGCATCTAGGCTTACCAGCAAACTAGCTGATGCCCACAAAACTATAATATCCCTTGAAGATGCGATTTCTCATGCACAGACAAATGTGTCTCTGTTGGCTGAGGAAAATAATATGGCACAAGTTGGTAGAACTAATTTGGAGAATGAGATAGAGAAGCTTAAAGAGGAAGCTGATATCCGGGCCTGCAAGCTTGCTGATGCTTCCTCCACTATAAAATCGTTGGAAGAAGCAATTCTGAAAGCGGAGAATACTATAGCTTATCTTCATGATGACAAGGAAGATGCTGCACAGGAGATTGTAGACCTTAAATCTCGGTTAAATGCTTGTATGCAAGAGTTGGGGTCCAAGGAAAATGCTGAACAGGAAATTTCAGACCTCAAATCACAGGTAAATGCTTGCATGCAAGAGTTGGCTGGAACCCGCAACAGCAAAGAAAATAGGTCTTCCGAGCTGTCTGGTTACCTCAACAGTCTTCAATTGCTTTTGAAAGATGAGACTCTCTTGTCCTTACAGAGACAAAGCTTTGTGAAAAAAATTGAGGGACTGAAAGATATCGATCATCTCCTTAAAGACATAATGGATCATTTCGTTGAAATGGATTCGGTTATGATGCAAAAGTATCTTGTTTCTGAGGTACTATCCTAATTCTTTTGTTATATGCTCATGATTTGTAACAATATTTGCATGCTCTTCTGCACAATATGCCTCCCGAGCATTTTTTCTTCACAAAATTCTTGGATGACAGTTCAGGACATGTAAAATATAATTCTAAATGTAAAATATAATTCTAACACATTATTAAATTTGAAAGTAGATCAAAAAAGATTGCTATTAAAATTGTCTTTGTAATTGAGGAAGAATGTCTTGAGTTTTATTTTTCATTAATTTCCATGTGGTTCTGGACATTCAGGTAGGCGGAAGTTGTTCTAATCTTCAAGTCAACTATTTATTGTTTTCCTTAAAGTGGAAGACTTTTATATGCTCTTGGTTTGCTTACTACTGGCTGATCTTTTTGTTGCCTATAGTGTTGGTAGTCACCTCACCCTTCTTCTTCTTCTTCTTTTTCTTTTTGTTGACAAGTAAATAATGTATCACTTAAGTGCCAAAAAAGGGGTTGAACTCATGTATGCATAGTGTATACAGAAAGCTCATAGTGGCAAGTAAAAGGCACACATATGCCAAACTCAACAGCCTAAGTAACCCCTTCCCTATACAAGGAAGCTTAGCAAATAAATAATATATACACCTAAGCTCCCAAAGGAAATTTCCCCCCAGAAGTTAAGAAAAGCCACACAAGAACTTTGAAATTACCTCTGGATCAGAACTCTTCTTCTTCTCTCTCTCTCTCTCTCTCTCTCTCTCTCTCTCTATATATATATATATATATATATATATATATATATATATATATATATATGAATGTGCATTGCTTTTTTGTATTTATATACTAAAAATTGTTCATAGTTCTGTTTATGTGTGAATTAAATATATTTAATTTAAGTTTGTCATCCTTACAGGAAAATTCTTTTGTATTGAATCCAGCTGGCCTTGACAATGTTGGGAACACCGAAATGGTTAATGGAGAGTTGAATGCTGCAGATGTTGACAATCTTACTCCATATATTGGAAAAATAGTGGATCATCTCCAGTCGAAAAACAAGTTTCTTGCAGATGTCTTTGTAAGTTCTTCCTTGTTCATGGATGATTTAATTGCCTCTTTGTCGACAAAGTTAGTGGCAACAAGAGGCGAAGTGACACTTATGGTAGAGCATATGAAATCTTTGAAGCTGAACATGAACAATATGGAAACAGATAAGCTAGCACAAGAGAATGCTTTAAAGATGTTGGAGAATAACATTACAATTATGTTGTCGGCCTGTAGTGATGCTAGTCAAGAACTGGAGTTAGAAGTTGAGAACAATCCACTGGAATCAGGCTCAGTCCCCGAGCTGGGAAGTCTAAACCACAGCTTGTCTCCAGATGTAAGAACAGTTGATGAGGATGCTGTAGCAAATCATCAGGTCAGGCTTGAAGATAGCAGTAAATATTTCAAGACAGCTGACAAGCTGTTATCTGGTGCTAGAATTGTTCAAAAACTCGTTAGACAGTTTCAATATAACAAGAATACAATGGCTACAACAGTTGAAAATTTACAGGATAGTTTGAAAGAAAGTAGCTCCGCTTTTGAAAAAGCCATAGAAGAAAGGGATTTCCACCAAAGCAGGGTTTTCAAGTTGGAGTCTGATTTAGAAGCATTAGAATACTTGTGCAGTGAGCTGAGGCTTAAACTAGGAGAGCATCAGGCGAAGGAAGACAAGTGGAAGGAGAGAGAAGCAGAATTTACATCATTGTACACTACATCAATGAAAGAAAAAGGTGATTCTGTTCATTTGATTTTATTGAGCATGTAAACTTTTAATATCATTTATAAAACTTATTCTTTGTCCTTATACATGTTGATCTTACAGAGGTTGAAGACTCTCTCCTATCAACATCCCAATTGAAGTCTCTGTTCAATAAGATAGATAGGATTGAGATGCCCATTACAGAGTTTGAAGTAGGGGAGTTAAAGCCCCATGATCCCGACCATGTTAAAAAGCTCTTTTACATTATTGATTGTGTTGATGAACTGCAGCATCAGATATCCTCGTTATCACACAACAATGAACTGCAGCAATTAACCCTTAAGAACCAAGTTCTTGAAATTGAACATCTGAAGGAGGAAGTTGCAAAACACAATATAGATGAACAAGACTCTGAAAAGATGAAGCACGAGCTATTTAAGCTGGCTATTGGGTTAGAGAATATTGTTCAGAAGTTAGGTGGTGATGAGAAGGTTGCAAGTCAGAAATCTCCTGGTGTTTCAGGATTACTGACAATATTGGAAAAGCTTGTTATAGCCATTATTCTGGAATCTGAGAATTATAAATCCAAGGCCCAGGAGCTTGACACTAAGATGCTCCGGACCCAGGAGGTTGTGGATCAATTAACAAGTAAGATTAAATTACTTGAAGATTCTAATCAAGGCAGGGAAGCTTTAGCAGATACTATCCAGGAAAGAGGCGTCTTTGAAGCTCATACACTGCCTACTCAGTCAGAGATATCTGAGATTGAAGATGTGGTAAATATTTTTGCATAATCTTTCTCTAATATTTATGTCTTCTCTAATGCAATAACATCACTGAATTCTGATAATGGCACATGTTTACTGGATCACCTTTATCTGATGATTATTGCCTAACTTTGGCTCTTTATGCTTTGCTTATTTCAATTTCTTGTAGTTATTTTCATGAGTTAAGATACAAAGAAGTCATTCTAGGCGTATACTAATGATTATTAGGTTAAAAAACTGAAATTTGTCTTTGACATCTTTACCTTGCAAGTTTTATCCCGTAGTTTGTTTGTCCTTGTCGATGACTACAATTTTGCCTTATTTTACTCTGTGTGTTTGTCTTCATTCGTACTATCTTAATTGAGGAAGAAAGATATGAATTTGGACAAAAAGAGATGTAACAAGTGAGACACGACTTTGCTCATGTACCTAAATCTACTTGCAACCCGTCTTTTGCTATAAAATCATGTAAAGACTGTTTATCTAAAGTAACTCATTAATCTGGCAGCATATCTAGCCACCCTAGCTTTAATAGTTACCCATTTGAAATGCTAAGTTTAGCGCTTAATAACATGCTTAGAGGTTCTGCGGAAATAGTTGTGGCACGTGATGCTGTCATTTACTTCACTACATCCATATTCGTGCAAATTGGATTGCCAACAAAAATCTGCACTCAATTGCTTTCAGGAGTGTTTGGTGACAAAATAAAGGTTATGGACACTGTAATTGCTTCTTACTTTAGGTGTTAAATTTTAAATTGTGCAGGGACCAATTGTAAACATACCCATTCCATCTGCCCCGTCTAATGCTCATGCAAGAACTTTAAGGAAGGGATCAAGTGACCACCTAGCAATCAATATCAACTCAGAATCTGATCGTTTGATCAACACGATGGATAAGGATGAAGATAAAGGTGTGGTTTATTCAGATCACTACTTTCCTTTTGGAATTTAGTTTTGAAAGGCAACTTAAACTGAATTCCTCTATTACAGGTCATGTATTCAAGTCTCTAAATACATCGGGCTTGGTTCCAAGACAAGGGAGGATGCTTGCAGATCGAATAGATGGAATTTGGTAAAGTGCTTTTACCGACTAACTTACCTCTGCTGCTTTTCTATTCTATGCTTGTAGTTTAATGTTGATGAAGACCTAGTTCTTGCTTTCTTTCACCTATTATTGGAGACGACTTTTTTGTGTCTTAGAACATAGCATTGGAAACTTATATAAAGCTCTTGATCAAAGAAATGTTTTTATTTGTTACCATGAGACTATTGTCACTAATAACTAGTAATTCTCAATGTCTGTAATGTCCACTTGGTTCGAGTGAGTGAGTGGGTTAATATTTAATGAAATGTATTGGATCAAATTGATTAACATCACTTTTTTCTCATCAATTCAGGGTATCGGGTGATCGAGCTCTGATGAGTCGTCCGAGGGCAAGGCTAGGTCTTATTGCTTATTGGCTTTTCTTGAATTTATGGCTGCTGGGCACTATTTTGTAACAAGGCCTGTGATGTGATGAGCAAATCAACTCTCCAGTTCTTTGTTGAGATAGTCAACTGTATCATAGCTATAGTTAATTTTAACATTAAATTTCTTCTTTTTAATTTTCTTTCTCACACCATTCATTTCATTGTGCTAGATATGTACATGTTTCATATCATTGTAGTATGTATTATTTTTTATTATCAGCAATCATATTTTAGAGATTCAATAAAGTTTATCTATGATGTTATAGTTTTCTCACTTTTATTTTTATTAACTTATATAAAATATGTGCCCAACCAATATTGTTCATTGGTACAACAAAAGTCATTTTATAAAAATGATGCAAAAACTAAATTTTATAGTAAAACATCCCTCCCAAAGTAGTAGTAATAGGGAGGGAGGGAGGGAGGGAGGACTGAGGAGGGCCAACGAGAAATGATATTTTGCGTTTCTCCTCTAATCCGTTGCCAGTGCGCGCCACGTGGAATATATCTCTTGTTTTCATAATAGAGTAGTATATTAATTAATTGGAGTATTATTTATAGCTCGAGCTCGTCCCCAACTTCATGCTTGCCTGCACTGAGCACTGAGTATTATGTTTATCATGAAATAAACGTTTCCAGCAGAAGAAACCAAGCTGATTAAGAATTAAGGGATATAAATTAGCCATGGTTTTGCTCACTACGGACTGTTTGTGGAGGACCAGAGCTGGCCGTCCATCTGTAACCTGCCAACCCTTTGGTAATTCTGTTTTAACCTTTAATTTCTTCAAACTCTATTGATTTCTCTTTATTGATTTGTTGGTTTCTCTGTACTTCCATTAATTATGATAACTGACCAAAAACAACCAATAACTTCATATCAAATTTTACTAGCTAGGAAGTTAAATGGTCACTGCGATTTCCAAAAAAAATTGCCTGTCGCGTTATGCAGTGTAAGTTTTCAATCTGAATTAAGAAAGGTCATTTAAATTATCTGTTTGATTCATGTGGGACTACTGCTTCCTTCCTTCTTTTTCTTTTACATAGATCTCCCCCTACTGGCAGAGACTTGGCGTGAAAACAAGGGTGTTTGCAAGTAATAAATCGGTTAAGAAGTTAAGAAGACAAGGAGAAGCGCACAAAAATGCAATTTCACGCCCTAATAAGCATGCCCCAGATGAATTTGAACTTGCAGACAACTCTCCATCAGGAGATGCTTCTGTTCAAGACAACAGTAAGACGTCCACTTTAGATAATTTGGACTCATTAAATTCAACTTCTATTCCTTCCAGGATTTCTGTTCTTCAGGCATGCTCTGTCACTTCTGGTTTAATAGCTGCACTGGGTGTTATAATCCGACAGGTAAATCTTGTACTTTTACGGCCACCTAGTATTGGTTACTAACCATTGTTGCATTTGCTCGAACTAGATACTCATTTAGCCATTAAAAAAAATGGGGGAAAAATGGAAATGAAAAAAAGAATGATGATAGTTTATCTTGAAACTCCAAAGTATACATTGTAGGTTGTGACATGTTAATACAGGTTCTGTTCTTTATATAACTATAAGCAAAACAAATTTTACCGCCACAATATTGCTCAGTCAATTTATCAACGTACTTGAGTTTACTTTCTGATTTGAACTTGCAGGGTTCTCATGTTGCATCAGTGGAAGGATGGCCTATTGTAGACTGCTCTACTGAGATATCATGTATGTAGAGGCTTACAAACATTCTAAAAGTAGTTAATTTCAAATTTGTGTTTGCATGGGAATTTGGAGAAAATCATTTTCCTTTATTTCTTTGAAATGCGCAGACTCTTGCATCCATTGATACCTCCAAAACATTCAAGGTTTAAACAACTTCTGAAAAGGGCCTAATAAATTTACATTGTCCATTCTGTGAATTTGTTCTAAAGCCATGCGTATGTTTTTTTGGATGGTTCTGAATTTTTTTTGATGAGATGGTAAGTCCCACTCTAGCAAAAAAATTTGCTTACCTTATTCATATCATTACAAACCAATGGAACTTAAATTACATAGCTAGGGGACAGCTCTTTTAGCCCATTTAAAATAAAATATCTTTACATAGTTAATCCTTTTTTGACATCAGCTCATCTTGTCCTCCAATGGCTATGCTTGTACCAGAACGTGTGGTCAAAATAGAGCTTTATGGTGACTATTATATAGTATCTAGTTTTTTGACCATAATCCCTTGGTACAAGCATTGTACCAAGGAATCTAGGCTGTGCATTTAGCTCTTTGCATAAACTTCATGGTGCTCATGTTCATACATTATCAGTCTATAATGAAAGGAAATCCTTCAAACGTCACTATATTTTCTGTTATACTCAACTTCCTGACTGTTTCTAATGTGTCTGATTAATTGGTTTACGTTTCAACCTCAATCAATGCTTTATCACGATTTTTTTAAGTAATAACTCTAAAAATGTTGAGCAAACGACATCATTGCCTTCTGAACTAAATTATCAGTCGGATTATTCATTTCCATTTGAATCATCTGTTTACATTGTACAATGTGTTATAAGGTTGCTCAAGTTCTGGACTTGTTTTTCAAAATGTTCAAATATTCAGTCTCCTAATGATTTGACAATAATTAGCTGTTCCACTAATATATAGAAACTCACTAATGGGCATTGTTTATTTACAGTTAGTTTCCAGATGTGGCATCTTGAGTTAATTATAGGACTAGTTATGCTGATATCGTCATGCCGATATTTACTATTGAAGACATGGCCAGATTTTGCTGAGTCTAGTGAAGCAGCCAATCAACAGGTAGGTACACTCACTTTTCTGCTGGTACCTCTGAAGGACGTTTTATAGGATTGTGGTTTATTGTTGTCCGCCTATTTGTTAAAGAGATTCACATCTAAATAACCAGAAATTCATTTGGATGGTTCAGAAAGTTTAGGCAATATATTTCTTTATTGTGGAGTTAATATATCAGACTTTTATGACGCATATTTGTTCTGTCCTCGGTTATTTCAGGTCCTTTCTTCGCTGAAACCTTTAGATTACGTGGTTGTAGCTTCACTGTCGGGATTTAGTGAGGTAAGGATAGAGAAGCTTGTGGTTTTTGATATCTTTCAGTTTTGATTCCTTTTTGGAACTGATATACAATTTTCTACGGATGTATGAACTGCTCAGGAACTTCTTTTCCGTGGTGCAATGCTTCCGGTTATTGGAGTCAACTGGAAGAGTGCCTTGGTAGTGGCAATCATATTTGGACTCTTGCACTTGGGCAGTGGTCGAAAATATTCCTTTGCAATCTGGTACTTGTCATGATTGAATTACCAGATAGCTTTTAACAATTTACGTGGTATAAAATAAAACCGGCCAAAATATCTACATATAACTTAAGGGAAAGCTAGGCTTGGGTAACTGAATGTGAAAAGATTCCATATAGTGCATGTATTGTTTAGGAATTTTGAAGTTAATTACATCCCATTAAAGAAAAAACTACATTATAAATATCCATTAATAGTTTAAAGTGGTAATATGTAGAATGGTTTTTTAGGGCAACATTTGTTGGGCTTGTCTATGGTTATGCTACAATTTTATCTTCAAGCATCATCGTTCCAATGGCTTCTCATGCGGCAAACAACCTAGTGGGAGGCATCATATGGCGGTACACATCAAAAATAAATTAGGTACGTCTTAACACGGCTTGCTATACCTATGCAATATCCTTATTTTGTACGTCATGAATGGACATCAGTACTTGTAAAAGACATTTCAAGCATCTTATGTCTCTCCTCTTTAGCCCGTAAATTAATATATATATATATATATATATATATATATCCTGATTAGGAGACTTGTAAATTTCCTCCCTTTTATTTATTTATCATTTTTATCAATAAGGAAACGTCTATTATTGTTATCTATGATAACCTTGCCTTATGGGTGCTGGTGCTGCAGATACAAAGCAAAGCAAACAGTTTTAGTCATCAAAATTACATATTTGCTTCTTTTCAGTAGATAATTATGAATAGCGGATGAGCTAGTTATTTTTTGTATGTTGAACCCGGACTAACAATCTCAGCATCATGCACCAGCAACTGCTACAGGTTTTGCTGCTCATGAAGACTGGGATGATTTCTTTTTGTTGGAATTGTAAGCTATTTTGAGTGCTGGAGCTTCTTTTGTAATCCTCATATGAACTCAAGTTGAGTAACCAAAATTACATAATAAATGCGGTTGAACCACCGTAAATAATTGCTATTACCAGAACTACTGCCTACTGGGAATCTGGGATGTATGAATGTATGCATGCATGCATGTATATATATATATATATATATATATAGAGAGAGAGAGAGAGAGAGAGAGAGAGTTATAAAATGTGGCAATAATTAATTCCTAAAACTGATAACCTCCATTATTCTCGAAAGTTGACTACAGTATATTTTTATTTTCCAGTGCCATTTCAATAGTTAGTTTTGTTGACGATGAAGTATTTCAATTTCTGTATCGCGAAAATAATTTATGATGCATAAAAAAATAGGATCAACCTTTGGAAGGTTAAGGTATGACATTCAACCCCAAAGTAATTATGGGAAAATTTTACCCCACTCTGTAAGTAGTTAATTATTCTAGAGATGATAATTAATACTAACAAAATATAAAATCATGAAATTAGTAGCCCACCACTTAGCTGGTCAAAGACGACCAATTGACCAAATAGTATTGGGTTCGTACCAAACAGTATGATAAAATATTGCCCTTTTGCATAACAAATTTGGCAATGTATGTATAGGCATTATAATTTTTATAACAATTTTTACTTCAATACAATATAATATCAGAAATTCTAGGGAGACATTTTTTGAGGACATTTTTTTTTTTTTTTGGATTTTTTTTTTGTAGTACCTCTTAAAAAATGTATAGTATTTATTTCAACTGAAATTTTTGTAAAAAACAGTGTTTTAAGTATAATTTGGATACATACAAAAAATAAGGTCTGTACAGTCTGTACGACCCTATTTCTTGTATGTATCCAATTTACACCTAAAACACTGTTTCTTACAAAAATTTCAGTTGAAATAAATACTATATATTTTTTAAGAGGTACTACAAAAAAAAAATAAACCAAAAAAAAATAAAATATCGCTAGAATGTCTACAAAAAAATGTCCCCCTATAATTACTCATATAATATAGTTCAGAATTTTAAGACATTCTTCAAGTTTGGCTTTTTTTCTATAACAAGTCAATGCTGATTTTTATTTTTCCAGGAAATTTACATGAAAAGGAATTTATTTTACTTAATTTTTTATTTGTCTTTTTTATTATGGATAATAGTATGTGCATCAACTCTGTACAAAAAATTATTCATCAATAACAGGAGTTACCAATAAAAATAATTAAAATATTCCTAATTTTCTCTCTTTTTTATTATATTCTAAGTGCATAATTTTTTTATATATAGTCGTTGTCCTGGTATTATTATTTTATTAGTATTAGTTATTTAGTGTTATTTGAGTCACTGTAGAAAGTTAAAACAAGTCAAAAGAGAGAATATATATGATATTCTTGGAACCAAGTAATTGTAACTACATGCCCCCTTCCCCCTTCCCCCTTCCCCCTTCCGGATATATAGAAACAAATAAAAGGAAAGATTTGTTTCCTTTTTCAAATTTCATACATCCTCGCAAGAAGTACAATTAGAAAGAAGCTGCATAGAATTGTGGGAGAAGAAGGTTAATTAACTGGAGTAGTAAGGAATAATTCACATATGGCGTTAAGTACAAGTAGCTGTGCAGAGGAAGGAGGGTGCCCCAGCGACTACATAGCTCTTTCCCTCTCTCTCGTCTCTTTCATCTCGTCAGTATTTCAATCTCTGTTACCCCTTTTTTCTATTTACTTTTTCACTTATTTTTGTTAGCTGTTTGTTTGTTTTGGGATTTCTTGATTCAGCTGCTGTATCTATGGTTTTCCTTTGCTGTTAGTGCAATTTCTTCTTGATAAGGAGTAATTTAAAGTCAACAACTTTCATTTTTGGGATCCCAAAAGGAATCCTCTGTCGAATAATGTACTAAATCTGATTTCATTTATTGCAATTGGATTTGTTCTTGCAGGCTTCTTGCCCGGTCAGCATTACCATTTCTAATTCACAAGCTTCCTCGGCCCAAAGGCAGTAGCTTTTGGCTTCCTGCCATTCAACTACTTGCAAGCTTCAATCTTCTACTGTCACTTGTGGTAAAAATTTGTCTTTCATTTGCCATTTCTTGTTGTGGTTATTTAAATATGTTTGTTTCAACTGTTTTGCTCACTAATGTGCAGATGTCTCTTCATATTTTGAAGTTCAGGACGAGGCATTGGTTCCAATCTTGCTATCTTTGGGCAGGTTATTTACTTATCTTGTGATCATATACTGATTTAGAATCTGTTTGGCTAAACTGTTTTTTTTTGGGTAAATTTATATGAGTTAAAGATTTATTTTCTTAGTACTATTTGATGTCAGTCTGGTTCGAAGGGCCACTAGGATTTGGTTTGCTGATGAGCAGTCGCATCACCCAGGCTTTCCAACTATATCACATATTTCTCAAGTAAGCGAACATCCATTACAAACTCGAGATTCTTATGATGGATCATAAGACTTTGACAAATTGATTAAGGACCTATAAGTTTTCTGGTTGAGGTGATCGAGTTTGTATTTTCTTTTCTTTTTTTCCATTTTTTTCAGGAGACGCTTACCACCTATTAGATCACATATTTTTCTCCCATTGATTCTCTTTCCTTGGGTTGCTGTGGCTGGATGTAAGGATCATAAAGTTGAATCGCTTTTTTCAAGTTCAGCTTGAGTAGTAATTACATTTGTGCGCTCTTCTTTTTATGAATTATTAGGCATGTCCAATAGCCTATCGTTAACGTGAATTAATTTTTTTACGTGATTTAAAGTGTCTCGTTCATACACTCATACTTATTAAGTTAGTATGCTCCCTCTATCCCCTCTATCTCAAATCAGTTGTCCACTTTTGACTATCAAACACTAAAAGAACCAAAATGAGTGTTGTAGAAGTTGTCACAATTTCAGAATCACCATGTACTGCACCTTAACACAATCTTCTCTTTTTGGAAATAAGAGTATATTTGATGGGGACTCGATGTAATCCCCACAAGTGTTTTAGACTACAGATTATTGATATTGAAATTGATTATTTCATTCATACCGTAGAGGTATTTTATCTATGTTGATACGTGGAGTGGATACACTTGAGAGATCCTAGCGGTCTAAACGTGGAGTTTAGATCCTAATTTATTTTCCGTTAATTCTTCATCCCAAATCTGTCCTACATCAATATTGGTAATGTGAAAATAATATAATACCTAAATCGATATGGCCCGGGGACATCTAGAAAAAAGGAAAAGGGGGATAAAATAATGTGGGATGGAGGAATTAATAAATTTTGAGTTGTGGTATTCTCAACATGAAAAGGGAAATAAATGTGAGGGAGGGTGCTTAGAAACATGATACACCCATTCTCAAACATCATACTCTTTAATAGGAGTTGTTTGTTACCTTAAGCTGCACTTGGTTTATCTTTTGCCGCCAAATAAACTTTTAAAATTTCTTATCTCAACTTCTTATCATATTTCATGTACAAATAGTTTTTGTTCTTTACAATTTCTATACCATACAAAGCTGTTAATAATGATTATATTAATGGCATGTTTAGTAAGTATGGTGAAAAATGGGGGACGGGAGTATTTTCCTTGTCTGCTAGGAGGATATCAAGATGGAAGAGAAAAGTGGGAGGATGTTTTTTCTCTTGTTTATTTATATATTGTTAGGTAATTCTCTTCGTCCAAGTTTATTTGTCCTATTTTTTTTTTTGGTTTGTCCAAATCTATTTGTCCTTTTTCGTATTTAATTCTATTTTTGATCATACTTTTTCAATAATACCCTTTTTTAACTTTAAAGAAATTTCATAGAAAACAACATGACATACATTTGAAAAAGTAGCACCATTAAATTTGACATTGAAAGCACAACCACTCCCCCCTCTCCCCTCTATTTTTATTGTTCGAAGAAAGAGTTGGGAGATTAAATAAAACAAAAAACATGATAACAGAGTAATTAAGATGGGTAATTTGGAGATAAAAAAAATTCTTAATAGGCGTGTACTTTCAAATTAGGACAAGTATAGTTAGACGTAGGAAATATAAAGTAAGATAGATAATTATATTTCTTATATATATATATATGTGTGTGTGTGTGTGTATAAACGATGTATCCCGTAATAATTTAATATATGATTATTCTGAAATAAATAAAATTGATCCAAATTTATATATTGTACTCCCTCTGTTTGAAAGAGGAATTCTATTCTTTTTTATTAATTTTTTTCAAATAGTAAAATTCACGTAGTATATATTTGGACATAATTTTTTTGATAATATATGGTGCGTCAATCAGTTGCTCCAAATTAGGGTTTCGGTCAACCTACAAACTTTGACTTTGACCACCGTTCCGCCTTGATCTCGCCGAAAAACCTGCAAAAGGTTCACTGGAGTTGAGGGCTTCGGGAGGATTCTCCGATGCTTAACTTAGAACGCTAATATGAGGAGAGAGAATTATTATGAGAATAAAATTGTGTACCTCAAATTTTGTGGAAGAACCCCTTATTTATAGTATGAGAGTCCTCCCTTTCAGGAGTTAGGATTTAGAATCCTATTTGGATTTAAAGACCTTCCAGGTTATCAATCTTTAGCTAAACAAGCTTCATGGGAATTCTATCTTTTATTGGATTTAATATATTTCTAGAATATACAATCGGTAAAATTATTATATTGTCTTTCATTAATAAGATTTTAGAAATAACGCATAACAACTCGTCATTAGTGGATTATTTTTACCCATATCATTTGCCCCCTACTCCTTTAAATCCAATGTTCCTTGGTGTTTTTCTATTAAAGGACCCCCAGGTCTCATCCTCCGTTGGCATTTTATAAGGTCACAAATAACGCCAAAGAAGCTTATTTAGAGAAGCTATTACTTTCTTGGTGCATTTTTTTTGAAAGAGGACCCACACGTGTTTTATTGCTTGGCGCCCTTTTTTTATGTTGCTTGGGTGTTATTTCACTTTCAAACTCCTTGGTGCTTACAAAGGAATCTGTGGCGTTAAAACTCCTTGTCGCGTTTACCGCGGACATGACTTACTCACATGCGCATGAGCATTCATATAATCACGTGGCAATGTCACGACAATTTGATTTTCCTAGTTTCCAAAAGCATGGTGACAGACCTTTATAACTTAATAATGTTATCCCCCCCCTTTTTATTTGTTGGACTGGTGCTCACACGAATTTTCTTGTTGTCGTTATTTCTTTTAGGTCCCATATGACACTTTTACTAGCATAATTCATTCCCATGTCATTAACTGAGGGATAATGTATTATATCCAAATAAACATGCATGTGGTTGTTTGAACCGGGACCCACGACCTTTTAAGTCCCGTGACATCATTCTTCTTGCCGCTTTTTTTTGCCCTTCGCATTAATTGGACCTAAACAATACAAACAAAACACCTTTGGTGTCCTTTTTTCTTGGCGCCTTTTGGCCTGGGACTCACATATCTAAATTACTTCCTTGGCGCTACTGAGGAAGAGTAAAGCGTTGTATACGCTCCTTGGCATTTTATCCTCCTTGGCGCTATGGGAGCTTTGGTTCCTTGGCGCTAAACTTCCTTGACATTAGGGAATTCTTGGCGCTAAACCTTTTGATTCCTTGGCGCTTATTTAGTTGTTGAACAGCACCAAGGACAACACCTTTGGCGCTAATTTTAAGTAGGATCGTCCGTAACAATAATTTAAGTGGGATCTCCCATGGTGCTTATTTGGTCTTCGTAGCTTTCATACAGGGCTCCATGACCTTAATTGCTAGTCTCATGGCTTTTATGCTTGGCCTCTCAAGACTTTAATTCTTGGCCTCCTAAGCTTTAGTTCTTGGCCTCCAAGGCTTTAAGTGGGTACACCCATGACGTTATTTCATGCATGACTTTATTTTTAGCGGTTACAGTCGTGACACTTATTGGATTGGGTTCACCCATGGTACTAATTTGGCCTGACTTTATTTTTGGGGCTCATGGCCTTTGGCACTCATGGCTCTAATTTTTGGCCTCCAAGACTTTCATTCTGCATGTTGGGGTCTGCCTCCCAAGTATTGGCCACAAATACATTCATGATCCTCCCTGAGCACGTAGTTAACTTTTGTTGGTTTAAGGCACCTTAGGTACAAGTGCGTGAAGGATCTTTTGTACAATGCTTCGTCAATGAGAGCATACCTTATAGCTCTAACTCTCAGCCTTCTTGCTTCATCCGAGTCTTGGGACAACAGTCCTTACTTTAAGTAGATCTTTATGGGATCCATCCAGGTCGGGTTGATGTTTGAGCCTTAATTGTTAGACTTGAATGTTATATCAAATTCTCTCAATTTTATGGATCAGTTAATCATTCTACCACTTGACTTAGGACTATGCATTATTTTCCTTGAATTAGCTCTATGGAGTACCTTGCTAGTGTAGTAAACAACTTGTTATTGAGCGAGACTTGGCCAACGAAGAGGCTGAGAAAGTCCATGTTGAGTCCACCTCATTGAGGATAAAGCAGTTTGAGGCTGAGAAGAACATTGATGAGGTCGTAGAGGCTTGGAAGAAGACCTTAGTTTGAATAGAGGTTGCTGAAGAGTACATGGCTGAGCATGTTGATTAGTTATATCTTGGAGTGTGGCATAAATGCTCGGAACACCTTATGAGTTTGTATCCTTTCATTGACTTTGAATCTATCATGGAACTTGTGTGGAGGAAGAAGATTGATTCTCTTGGGGTCTAACTTGAGGATTTGGATGAGGATGATTTAGCCTCTGATTTTGGTTCTAATCATGAGGATGATGATGGTGATGAGACCGATTGGTGTTAGGGATCTCGTTCCTCCGCTCGAGTTTATAAGCTGGTAGTTCTTCCGTTATTGAGCTTGAGGGGCCAAGGATCTTGATGAGCGAACGTCCTTCTTTTCTTGCTTAGTGTTGTAGATCTTTTCCCAAAGGGATAAATCAACTTTTGGTACCTGTATTGGGACACGACTTACAATTTGATACCCGAAGTGAAAAAAGTTACAAACTGGTGATTGTACTCGAAAAATGTTACACTCCGTTAAACATTAGGGACACAACTTACAATTTGGTACCCGAAGTGAAAAAAGTTACAAACTGGTGATTGTACTCGAAAAATGATACACTCCGTTAAACAGTAGGGTTTCATCTTTATTCTGTTTGAAAATTAGGGTTCTCTTCTTCTGTCATTCTTCTCTCATTCTTCTTGTCTCGATTCTCCATTGATTACTGGTTCTCATATATTTATTAAAGAGTTTTCAGTGTTTAATTGTAAGGATGAGCTCGTCTTGGAGTGGAATCGTAAATGAAATCGGAGACGAAGATTGTAGTTCATGCAATAAAAATGAATGGATTACACCAGAGTTCCCAAGTCGGTGCCACTGTGGAGCAATGGTGCAAATGTGGGAGGCAAGGAAAGATGGATCAAAACATCGAAGATCTTCTTCGCGTCGACTTCGCTTCTCTCTCTGTATGTTTGTCTCTCCCGTTGGATCAATATTTAAAAATTGGAAAGTACAAGCACTAGATTTCAACATTTTTCGAGTACAATCACCAGTTTGTAACTTTTTTCACTTTGGGTACCAAATTGTAAGTCGTGTCCCTAATGTTTAACGGAGTGTAATATTTTTCGAGTACAATCACCAGTTTGTAACTTTTTTCACTTCGGGTACCAAATTGTAAGTCATGTCCTAGTACAGGTACCAAAAATTGATTTATCCCTTTTCCCAAATGTTGGAGTTTCCTTGTAATTAGATCATATTTCTTGTGTTTGGAAAACCCCTCAACATTTTATGTGCTTAGTTTTATAATCTATGAATGACTATCTTCTTTTGATCACACTTGTCTATATGGACGTTGTACTAGGTTTTATGAGAATCGTCCCTTTACTTCATAAACTTATTAGGAGAAGCAATCTCTTATTTGATAAACTTGAGTTGAGGGAACCTTTTCTTTTATTACTAAATAAATAATGGCCTTAAAGGCTTACATAACTTGAATTAGCCCTTGGGGCTATGGCAATAACACGACTTATTCTTTAATACTTGAGTTCCTAAGCAACTGAATGTAAAGACATAAATTGGGTAAAATAAATCCTACCTCTACTGATAGTTTGCCCTTAGATTGACCGTGTGCCAAGAGCGTGGCACTAGTCTTCCAGTTAAAGCTTTCCAAGTTGTATCACGATTTTGCAAGGTTCTTCTCCATTTATCTCTAGCTTGTCAATATTTGCCTTTGGATCAGAGACTTCAACCTTTCTCATTACCGGATCTCTTTGCTTGAGTAACCTTCCTTTCATCTTCAGATTTAAGGAATCAATGGGCATAATCTGCCCCCAACCTCGTTGTGCTTCATGGATAATAAGTAGTAGTTTCTGGCCACCTTCTGGTCACCTTTGACTAATCCTATCTCAGTTGATGTCGGGAACTTCAACCTCATGTGATACGTAGAGGGTATAGCTTTGAATTTATTCACCCCTGTCCTACCGTGGATTATATTGTATGATAAGGGGCTTTCACGATCAGAAAAGTAATCATAGTAGTGGATTGATTTGGTGGTTCACCTAAAGTCACTGGCAAGGCTATACTGGCCTCAATCTTAATTTCTACACCCGTGAATCCATAAAGTGGTGTTGGTGAAGGGGTAAGTTAATCATCTGTATAAATCTCTTTAAAAACATTGTGATACAAAACATCTATTGAACTACCAATCTACCAAGAATTTTCGAACAGTCAAGTTACCAATTACCATATCCCTTTTGGGCTTGGTTCGAGTTCATGGCAGGACGGATGGGAACAAGTAGCTTGGCTCAACCTTCGCCTAATGCTCCAGCTTTTTGATGGATGGAATATAGTTACCGCCAGAGATGGGCTAGAAAAGAAAAATGAGCTATACAATCCACTATTTTGTAACTCTAGCGAAGATGCTCCCCCAATGATTGATTCACCAACTAGCAGTTAGTTGGTAGGGACAACCTCACCCGTGTGTAAGCTAAAAGAGGCATAATTCTCCTATACTGAGCTGGACGTTGCAGATCTTGCTTCTTCGGATCTTTCTGACTCATCCCTTCGCGACGTCCATCTTGATTATCACGATCATTCCTCTCCTTTCTTTCATCTCTATCTTCTCTGTCATAGCTGACTTGCCTTGCATCCCCTTGTTTAACATATCTCTCCAAGTGGCCTCTTCTTATGTGATATTCTATCTCATCCTTCAAGTGTATGCAATCGTTAGTATCATGACCATGATCTTTGTAATACATGCAGTATTGGTTTTGATCTCTTTTCTTTGCATCACCCCTCATAAGTTTAGGCCACCTTACATAGGGTTCAGATGCTATCTTCATTAGACTTGTTTCAGAAGTTAGGGGTGTATGCTCAAAGTGCCTTGAGAAGGACGTCACTTTTGAAGATTCTATGTTTCCTCTTGATCTCTTTTTATTGTTGTTGTCCCTATCTCCGAACTCATCATTCTTTCTATTTCTATCATCAGATCTAGGAGTGATCTTGGGCTGGACAACGTCCTCTACTATCATATACTTTTCTGCCTTCCTTTGGAGTTTTGTCATGGTTGTTGGCGGATTTTTGGCTAAAGCACCTTCAGGTGTTCATTGGTTGTCCCCACCGCCGCTACAGACCGGTAGGTTAGGAACCTTCAAAGCTTCTTTCGTGAACCGATTTAGGTAGTCCCTCAAAGATTCTCTGTTTCTTTGGATCACAAACATGAGTGAGGTCGAACTCTTGGCTTGTGTTTTTCCTCTAATAAATTGATTGACAAACAAATCACTCTATTTTTCAAAAGAACTAATTGAGGTTGGAGCAAGTTGTTTGTACCAAGTTTGGGCTGGACCCTTCAGGGTTTGTGGAAAAGTTTTACATTTTATAGCATATGAGACATTATGTAACAACAAAAGTGCATCAAAAGCAAGTATATGATTTGTAGAATCAGCTATTCCATCATATTTATCCATATGGGGCATCTTGATATCATTGGGGAGTGGTTCATCCATGACATCATGTGTAAATGGAGGAGGTCCTGCCATATATATCACCCTTTCAGGTCATGTCCCTTGAATCCCTTGAGATGGTAGGACTCCATGTCATTCTTCGAGATGCCTCTACACCTCTCTTTCGATCTTCGCTTCCTCTTGGGTATTAGGTCTAGAGCTAGCAATCCAATTACTTTGACGATGCTTTGACATTTGTGGCTGCCTAGGTTCCCTCTCTAGATTCTGTAGTTGCTCCTGGAGATTGCTTATGCTTTCTCACAATTGGTTGATCGCATTATCATCTTCCCTTGGGCGTTCAAGCCTATTGGGGTTGTTTTTTTTGTCACGTTGACGATTGTTTTGGATTTGCTTACGTAGATCTCGATTGTCACGATTCTTATTGATATGTGATCGAAAGTCCACTTGGAATGGACGTTGAGAGTGTTTACTATATGGTCTAGTGTGAGTGCGGATAGGTTCTTCATAGATATGAGAGGGTGGAGGAGGATAGTGAGAGGGCTGAGCAGATTGTGCTCCTTGTTCTTGATTGTTAGGTGGAGGATGTGGAGGGTTGTGACCTGGGAGCTGTCGTTGACACTCCTAAATTAACCTCACTTTCACTCCACAATTTACAATAATTAGCACAGTAGCAAGTAAGGATCGATCCCACAGAGAGTAAAGTTGTTTTAGAATTATTCTACTATTTTAACAGAAAATAAAGATGGGGGTTTTGAAAATTATTTTTAAACTAAGAGAACAAGAATTAACGATAAAATTAACCAAATATGTAAAACTTGATTCTGCGATAGCGATTTCACCAAGTACAACAATCAATTAATCAAGTAATTATTATTTTTCCTTCAATGAAATTATTAGCCCTAGATAACAATAAGCTCTGCTTATCCGAAATTCTCCTTAGATTATCTTTGTATTAAACAAGCTCTCCACTGTGATTCTAACTAGCATATAACCTAGAATAAGCTCTCTAGATTTAATATGATGAAGCATTAAGAAATAGAAAATTAGGCTAATCCAAGCAACAAACACATAAGCTCGATTTATTTAACTTGTTTTCTAATAATCTTAGCAATAAACAAAAGTTTGTCCACAATTATTATTACCAAGTTCACGCTACTTGTGATGAAGAGAGATATCAATTACACGTAATACCAATCTTAATCTAAGATATGATAATGATCAAATTAACTCAATTGGCCATATTAAATTAATTAGATCAATTAGCATGCAATCAATGAAAACAGATTATCGGAAGAAATTTCACACAAGAAGGAATAAATAATAATACTCAATTAATTAATTACTTGTAACAAGGATTCACCTCCCTTTAGAACCGAATAAAAGAACTAATTTCGACACGCTTCTTGAGCCTTCACCCAATAGAGGATACTTGAATGTTGAATATTGAATGAATAAAACCTTGACCTCATCCTCTATTTATAGTGTTGACAAAGTCCTAAATCCTATAGGATGTAGAAATCCAAATCCTAAAAGGATTTACAAATCATAACTAGTTTCCATAAAGAAATAGAATTCAATTTGGAAATAAATCTTAGTCTAAAGGAAATCCTAAAGCTAATAGAAATATCAATCCAATTCCATGTAGAAATCCACCAAAATCTGCATTTAGAAACTTTCCAAAAATCCAAGATTTCTTGATTTTTCCCGCTCAAATTCGCTGGGGTGAATTTTCATTTCCTGCTGCGACGTCCTTTGGTAAAACGAGCATAACTTTTGATCTAGGAGGAGTTACGGGGCCTGCTACCTATCAAAACGAAGATATCGACGAGATCTACAACTTTCATTCTTTAAGAATCGATGTAATTGCTTCGCATCAAGGTCGAAATCGGCCTCAAGTATTCTTTGTGTAAATTACAACTTCCAAACTTTGAGGTTCAACGTTCGTTTAGTAAAAATATCATAACTTTTTCATATGAACTCTCGATTGGGGACGATTCAAGATGTTAGGAAAGCTAAAGAAGAGCTCTACAATAAAATTCAAGTCCCAAGCTAAGAACATGCATCCAACTTAATGCTAAAAATTCGCAATTTTCTCTTTTCCTCATTTGACCCAATTCTTCCCGAAATCATTAAATACCTTAATAAGCTCATATACCCATGAAACATGCAATAAAACTAAATATAATGGAATCAAAATAAATGAATAATATGCACTCATCAAATTCCCCACACTTAGCCTTTTTTACGTCCCCTCGTAAACCAAAAGTTTGATTTCCAAAAAAATTCTATTCAACCATAGTGTCAAAAGATTTCAAGATACAAATAATGACTATCAACACTAAATTTGCAGAAATCTAATCAACGCCTTATCAATTAACTCACAATTACCAACTTTACCATTTCACCAATGAATTTCATTAAATCAAATTGTAGCCACATAAGTAACTTTTCCAAAATCATCATACTTACTCAACTTAGTTACCATGGAGCAAAATCCGTGCACACTGACTCATAACCAAGAACAAATTTTTCTCGCTTTTTAATTTTTCATAGAACCTTCTTTTTTACATGGATGAATGTATTTTCATGCTTCTTTTTTTTTTTTTCGTATTTCTTTTTTTTTTTTTTTTTTTTCTTGACATATGCAATGTCTCCTTTTCTTAGGCTTTTCAGAGTTACCCATTAATGAACTTTCCACCAACGACTCCCCAAACCGGATGATCTTAGGGCGCTAGGTGTAGAGACACCTACGAGGCTTACTTATTCAAGTAACAAAGGCCACAAAAGTCGACTAGTCAAGCTGCTTTTATCCATCGCACTTTTCAGCGTGAATACCGATGCTTCCCGAGGCTTAGATACCCAGTTATTTCGCACAATAGACATTGAAGCATATTTTTAATTTTTTTTTTTTTTCATTCATCATTATTTCACATGGTTCTGTAACAACATAAGCAAGTTAAACAGTTCTTAAGTCGTGAAATCAGTGTACATAGACAACTCCACAAATAACTTAGCCAAATAAACATGCTTCTCATATATTCAAGTACTCATGATCACAAATTCAATTCAAATCAATTACTATGGATCATGGCTTAGTTGTCATCATTCATTAACAAATTAAGCATCAACAGATTCTGAATTTTAGCATCAATTTTTAAATCTTTGCTTTTACCCTTGAACACATAAGCAAATAGAACCATGGAACCCAAGTTTTTTTTTTTTTTTTTTTTTATCAACTTTCCATCAAAATTGGATTATTATTCCTACATAAAATAAAACCTAAATCTTCCCCCACACTCAAACCTTACATTGTCCCCGATGTAAGAAAATCATGCAAAGAAGAAAATACTACTATGAAACATGCAATAAAACAAAAAATAAAAATAAAAATAAAGGGATAGAAAAATCAAATCGAGATCTTGAGTTGCCTCCCAAGTATTTTGCGTGTTTAATGTCTTTTGCTCGACGTCACGCCTCTCTTTCCGACTTTCATATATCGGATCGTCTAGCTCCACCATCTCAATATTTTCCACCGATGCCCCTCATGTAAAGGCTTTAATCTATGTCCATTCACCTTAAAGATCTTGTTTGTGCTCGGGCTTTGAATCTCAATCGCACTACGTGAGGAAACACATTAATGATAACAAAAGGACCAACCCATCTAGATCTTAATTTACGGAAATAACTTAAGCCGAGAATGATATAGCAAAACTTTTTGTCCCACAAAGAAAGGTTTTCGACAATCTGCTTATCATGAAAAGCTTTGGTCTTTTCCTTGTAAATCTTTGAACTTTCATAGCTTCATTCCTCAATTCTTCTAACTCTTGTAATCGCAATTTCTGTGTACTCCGGTGCCTCCAAACTCATGTCAGACCGCTTGATTGCCAAAAAGCCCTATGCTCCAATTCAACGGGTAAGTGGCATGATTTTCCAAACACAACTCTGTATGGTGACATCCCGATAGGTGTTTCAGTCGCTGGCCGCTCTATAGCCCAAATTGCATCATCTAATCTCAGACTCCAATCTTTTCTGCTCGGGTTGACTACCTTCTCCAAAATGGATTTTATCTCTCGGTTAGACACCTCAGCTTGACCATTACTCTGCGGATGGTAGGATGTAGAAACCTTGTGCAGAACATTGTATTTCTTGAACAAAGCCGTTAACACCCTGTTGCAAAAGTGGGTTCCGCGATCACTAATGATGGCTCGTGGTGTTCCAAACCTGACAAATATGTTAGTCCTAACAAAATCTGCAACAACTTTAGAATCGTCAGTCCTAGTGGATTTAGCTTCCACCCATTTTGAGACATAATCAACAGCCAAAAGAATATATAAATTCCCAAAAGATGAAGGAAAAGGTCCCATAAAATCTATACCCCAAACATCAAAAATTTCAACAACTAATATAGGAGTTTGGGGCATTTGATTTCGTTGAGAAATATTCCAATCCTTTGGCAATTAACACATGTTTTACAAAATAGATATGAATCTTTTAAAAGCGATGGCCAATAAAACCACTTTCCAAAACTTTATTAGCAGGTTCTTTTTGGACCAAAATGTCCTCCACAAGCATGAGAATGACAAAAAGAAAGAATAGTTGAAATTCACATTTAGTACACACACCGCCTAACTATCGTCAAGACAAAATTTCCATAAATATGGATCATCCCAAACATAGTGTCACAGCATCACTTTTTAACTTTTCCTTTTGGGGTTTGGAAAATTCTTTAGGAAAATGTGCACTACCAAATAATTTACCAAATCTGATACCGAGGAATCTCGGCATGGATGGAAAGAATCGCTCATCATCCGGGAAAGAATCATATAACAGTAGCTCTCCTCCTCATCTCTCAATAACCTACTCAAGTGATCCGCTACTAAGTTGTCGCACCTTTCTTATCCTCGATCTCTAAGTTGAATTCTTGTAGTAAGAGAATCCATCGAATAATCCTTGGTTTAGAATCTTTCTTAGTGAGCAAATACCGAGAAGCAAGCATGGTCGGAATAAACTATAACTTTAGTACCAAGCAAATAAGATCGAAATTTATCTAAAGCAAAACCACAGATAAAAGTTCTTTTTCGGTTGTGGAATAGTTTATCCGAGCCTCATTCAAAGTCCTAGAAGCATAGTAGATGGCATGAACGGCTTTGTTAATCCTTTGTCCCAAAAAGAAGACTTCATCGTGATAGTTGCTGCGTCACACATGATCTCAAATGGCAACTTCCAATTTGGCGGTTGAATAGCGGGAGCGAAGGTTAATAATTTCTTTAAAGTATCAAACGCCTCCTTGCATTCATCATCAAACTGAAAGTCCACATCTTTTTGCAGCAACTTACATAAGGGTAATGCCATCTTTGAGAAGTCCTTGATAAATCTTCGATAAAATCCAAAGGGACATGTGAATGTGGTCTTCTCTTGGTCCTCGGGTGCAATCACAATCTGGTTATATCCGAAAACCATCTGAAAACAATAATAAGTGTGCCTAGCTAATCTCCAACATTTGATCAATAAAAGGAAGAGGAAAGTGATCTTTTTTGTTACAAAGATTCAATTTTCTATAATCTATACACACTCTCCACCCTGTTTGCATTGGTGTGGGCACCAACTCATTATCATCGTTCTCGACAACGGTGATTAGGATTTCTTTGGGACTACTACTGACTGGACTCACCCATCGACTATCGGAGATGGGATAGATGATCCCAGAGATCGAGCGGTTTGAGCACTTTTTTTTCACCACCTCCATCGTGGGTGGATTCAATCTCCTTCTGCGCATCTCTTGTAAGCTTAGCTCCATCCTCTAACAATATCCGATCGCATACATGCCAGACTAATACCTTGATATCCATTATTGTCAACCAAAAATCGTAACATGGTCCTTAGGACTCTCATCAATTTTTTTCTTCCGCACCTTGGTTAGATTACTAGCAATAATTACAGTGCAAAGTGTCATTAGTCCCCAAATATGCATATTTCAAATGAAAGCAGTAATTGTTTCAATTCTAGAGTTGGGGCTTGTACAATGTAGGTAATAACTTTTGATGAGAAGCAGGAAATTGAATAGAATATACCGTTGACTTATTTGAAAATTTTGGCAATGAATGTAATGCGACTACATTCTCTTTCAATTCACAGGTTTCATGTGATCTCTCTTCTTCTCTGTCCATGTCCAAACTGTTGTTGATTGCAATTTCCAAATTGTCCCTATGTAGTTGTTCAAAAGCTACATGCATCAAGGAGTCTCTCACATCGATAGCAAAAACTTGTCTATATCACTAGGGTACCTCATGGCATAATAGATGTTAAATGAATTTTCTCACCATCAAACTCCATAGTCAAGGTCCCATTATGCACATCAATCATGGTTCTCATTTGTTTTTAGGAAGGTCTTCCTAACAAGATGTGGGAAGGATTTGGTGATGTATCATCTTCCATATCCACAATGTAAAAATCTGCGGGGAAAGATTAGTTCGTTCACCGCAATAAGACATCTTCAATTACCCCTGGGGTAGGTGTTAAGACGATCTCGCGATTGGATAATCACACCAAGTATTTTTTAAAGGGCCTAGATTTAAGGAAGCATAAGCAGATAAAGGCATAACATTAATTGAAGCTCCTAAATCTAGTATGGCTTTTTCAAATCTGGTCTTTCTATTTTGCATGGGATTGTGAACATTCTCGGATTTTTACATTTAGGAGGCATTTTTTTTGAAGAACAGTGAGATACATTTTCTCCATTTGTGACTCTTTCATCATTTTGCAATTTTCTTTTATTAGTGCATAATTCTTTTAAAAATTTAGCATACCGTGGTACTTGTTTAATTGCATCAAGAAGAGGGATGTTCACTTCTACTTTTCTAAAAGTTTCCAAAATTTCTTTTTCTTTTTCATTGTTCTTTGAAGTTTTAGAAATTCTGGAAGGAAAGGGAAGAGGAATGTTTTTAAGCTGATTAGGAGGTTTAGGTTGTACCTTGGATTTTTCTGTTCCCTCCTTAGCTGCTTCCTTCTTGAACTCTACGAAATTGGTGGTGTATCCAATGTGTTCCATTAAAAGTAAAGTTATGGCACTTGCATTCTCCCTTGGGTTGACTCTTTCATTTGAGATGGTAATTTTCCGAGCCTCTAGATTCCAATATCCCCAGTTGTAGCCAGTTGTCTACTTGGTTCCTCAAATCTTGAACCAAGTTTTTGTCTCTTCTTTGGGCTAGCCGTATCGATTCATGAACTGTTGTATTCTGTCCATGAATGCTTTGAACATATCTCCAATGATGTTCCAAAGTGGGTGCATGGACCGCTGCTTGCTTGGTTGATATTGAGGTTGAATTTGGTTGGAAGCCCCGCCGCTTAAGTGGAAATGCAGTGGTGCCGCTTTGCTTGCTCCCATGCTTTCAGACTTGGAAGATCCCTCCATCCGGGTTATATGTGTTTGAGTACGGATCATACTTTTTACGAGGTGGTGGCTGATAATTTCCCATTGTATTAGCTTGTTGACTGACCTCGTCATCTTGTAATGTTGGGCATTCATCAGATTGTGATTTGGTTGTAGACATATTCCACAAACCTTTGCAATTGGCAATTGACCGTAGCTAATTGTCTAACCATAGCGATTAATTGAGAAATTTGTTGACCATAATCACAAGTGCTTACCTCTCTTTTACCCTTCTTGGTGCATGATTTGTTCTAGTGCCATATTGTTGTGAGTTCTTTGCCATGTTTGCAATTAAATTCCTTGTCGCTCTGGGGTCTTGTCAAATAGTGCTCCTCCATTTCATTTGATCGATCATGCTTCTATCCATCGGCATTCAACCCTTCGTAGAAATATTGGATCGGTGTTGTTCATCTATTTGATGCGGTGGACCAATTTGGAACAAAGTTTTTGAATCTTTCCCAATACTCGTATAATGTCTCCCCAATGAATTGTCTAATCCCACGGATGATCTCCTTCCTTATGTTGGCTACTCTTGAGGTGGAAAGTATCTCTCCAAGAATAGGCCGCTTCATGTCATTCCAAGATCAGATTGAACACGAGGGTAGGTAGACAACCAATCCTTTGCCAAATCTGCTAGGGAGAATGGGAATGCTCTCAAACTTGATTTGTTCTTGATGATTCCGTTTGGTTTCATAGTAGAGCACACCACATGAAATTCCTTCAGATGTTTGTAGGGTCTTCTGTAAGACCACGAAAAGTAAGCGATAAATGGATTAGTCCAGATTTAAGTTCAAATGCAAAGATCTAAATTAGGATATTCAATGCACAGAGGTTGTTGATTTAAATTAAGAGTTGCTGACTCCACGAGAGTTCTATTGTTGTTTGGAATCGCCATGTCTTCTTCTTTTTTTCGGATTCGTTGGATAATAATTCCAAAGCTAAGTTGAGGCTGGTGATGATGCAGGCCCTCGTCTATATATGCAGAAGACTGTTGAACTTTAAGTTTTTCCTTCTTTAGCCTCCTTGCAGTTTTCTCAATCTCGGATCAAAATCTAATATAGTAGCCTTGAGAAGATCGAGTCATAAAACAAAAACAAAACAAATAATAGAATAAAAACAAAACGCCAAATTACTCCCCGGCAGCGGCGCCAAAATTTGGGAGCTGTCGTTGACACTCCTAAATTAACCTCACTTTCACTCCACAATTTACAATAATTAACACAGTAGCAAGTAAGGATCGATCCCACAGAGAGTAAAGTTGTTTTAGAATTATTCTACTATTTTAACAGAAAATAAAGATGGGGGTTTTGAAAATTATTTTTAAACTAAGAGAACAAGAATTAACGATAAAATTAACCAAATATGTAAAACTTCAGTTCTGCAGTTCAGTTTCACCAAGTACAACAATCAATTAATCAAGTAATTATTATTTTCCTTCAATGAAATTATTAGCCCTAGATAACAATAAGCTCTGCTTATCCAGAAATTCTCCTTAGATTATCATTGTATAAACAAGCTCTCCACTTTGATTCTAACTAGATATAACCTAGAATAAGCTCTCTAGATTTAATATGATAGAAGCATTAAGAAATAGAAAATTAGGCTAATCCAAGCAACAAACACATAAGCTCGATTTATTTAACTTGTTTTCTAATAATTTTAGCAATAAACAAAAGTTTGTCCACAATTATTATTACCAAGTTACTTGTGATGAAGAGAGATATCAATTACACGTAATACCAATCTTAATCTTCAGATATGATAATGATCAAATTAACTCAATTGGCCATATTAAATTAATTAGATCAATTAGCATGCAATCAATGAAAACAGATTATCGTAAGAAATTTCACACTGAAGGAATAAATAATAATACTCAATTAATTAATTACTTGTAACAAGGATTCACCTCCCTTAGAATGAATAAAAGAACTAGCGACATGCTCTTGAGCCTTAAAATTTGGGAGTCATCGTTGACACTCCTAAATTAACCTCACTTTCACTCCACAATTTACAATAATTATACAAGAAGCAAGTAAGGATCGATCCCACGAGAGAGTAAAGTTGTTTTAGAATTATTCTACTATTTTAATGAGAAAATAAAGATGGGGGTTTTGAAAATTATTTTTAAACTAAGAGAACAAGAATTAACGATAAAATTAACCAAATATGTAAAACTTGATTCTAGATTCAGTTGGCCACCAAGTACAACAATCAATTAATCAAGTAATAATTATTTTTCCTTCAATGAAATTATTAGCCCTAGATAACAATAAGCTCTGCTTATCCAAAATTCTCCTTAGATTATCATGTATAAACAAGCTCTCCACTTGATTCTAACTAGCATATAACCTAGAATAAGCTCTCTAGATTTAATATGATAGAAGCATTAAGAAATAGAAAATTAGGCTAATCCAAGCAACAAACACATAAGCTCGATTTATTTAACTTGTTTTCTAATAATCTTAGCAATAAACAAAAGTTTGTCCACAATTATTATTACCAAGTTGCTACTTTGTGATGAAGAGAGATATCAATTACACGTAATACCAATCTTAATCTAGATATGATAATGATCAAATTAACTCAATTGGCCATATTAAATTAATTAGATCAATTAGCATGCAATCAATGAAAACAGATTATCGTAAGAAATTTCACAAGAAGGAATAAATAATAATACTCAATTAATTAATTACTTGTAACAAGGATTCACCTCCCTTTAGAATCGAATAAAAAGAACTAGCCCGACATGCTCTTGAGCCTTCACTCCAATAGAGGATACTTGAATGTTGAATATTGAATGAATAAAACCTTGACCTCATCCTCTATTTATAGTGCTAGACAAAGTCCTAAATCCTATAGGATGCGAAATCCAAATCCTAAAAGGATTTACAAATCATAACTAGTTTCCATAAAGAAATAGAATTCAATTTGGAAATAAATCTTAGTCTAAAGGAAATCCTAAAGCTAATAGAAATATCAATCCAATTCCATGTAGAAATCCACCAAAATCTGCATTTAGAAACTTTCCAAAATCCAAGATTTCTTGATTTTTCCCGCTCAAATTCATTGGGGTGAATTTTCATTTTCGTCATTTATGACGCGTCCTTTGGTAAAATGAGCATAACTTTTGATCTAGGAGGAGTTACGGGGCTGCTACCTATCAAAACGAAGATATCGATTTAGATCTACAACTTTCATTCTTTAAGAATCGGCAGAATCGCTCTGCATCAAGGTCGTAAATCGGCCTCCAAGTGATCTCTGTTGTGTAAATTACAACTTCCAAACTTTGAGGTTCAACGCGTTTTAGTAAAAATATCATAACTTTTTCATATGAACTCCGATTGGGGACGATTCAAGATGTTAGGAAAGCTAAAGAAGAGCTCTACAATAAAATTCAAGTCCCAAGCTAAGAACATGCATCCAACTTAATGCTAAAAATTCTGCAATTTTCTCTTTTTCCTCATTTCAGCTCCAATTCTTCCTGAAATCATTAAATACCTTAATAAGCTCATATACCCATGAAACATGCAATAAAACTAAATATAATGGAATCAAAATAAATGAATAATATGCACTCATCATGACCCCTTGCACTAGCGTGAGTATACACCATGACTTTTTGTTGTCTTCCCACAAACGGGGCTAATCTGATGTGTCAATTAGTTGCTCCAAATTAGGGTTTCGGTCAACCCACAAACTTTGACTTTAACCACCATTTGATCTCGTCGAAAAACCTGCAAAAGGTCCACCGGAGTTGGAGGCTCCGGAAGGACTCTCTGACTTAAGTCAAAATGTTGATACGAGGAAAGAGAACTGTTATGGGAGTAAAATTGTGTACTTCAAATTATGTGGAAGAACCCCTTATTTATAGCATGAGAGTCCTCCCCTTCAAGAATTAGGATTTAGAATATTATATGGATTTAAAAACCTTCCAGGTTATCAATCCTTAGCTAAACAAGTTTCATGGGAATTCTATCCTTTATTGGATTCAATATATATCTAGAATATTCAGCGGGTAAAATTATTATACTGCCCTTCATTAATAAGATTCTAGAAATAATGTGTGGCAACTCGTCATTGGATTATTTTTACCCACATTAATATATATTTTCAATATTAAACTATAATGACTAAAATATATCATTGTAAAAAAATTATGTTCAAGTGTGTCGTATGCAAATTTTAATATTTGAAAAAAAGTCGGTATAAAAGTAGGACTCTTTTTTTTCCAAATGGAGGTAGTATTATTTATACGTTTATATATATTATTTTATACATCCATTTCTGAAAAAAAAAAAAAAGAAGAAGAAGAAAAGGTGTAATGGTAACATATGCTCATATTAATCCCTCCATTTCCCCTTCCTCTGCATTACCAAACAATGAAAAGTAACAATAGAAGGGGATTCATACACCTCTGGATTACTGAAGAACTGAACGAGATGCTGGTACAATATTATATGCATGTTTGGTGCTCTTACTTGATCTAAAACTGCATGAAGGTTAATATTATGAATTTGTTGAATCTTTATATGATAAGCTTCTCGTCTCTGGCTCTCTTATATATTTATGCTTCTTTTTTCCTGTTACTCTAGCTTTCCAAGAACTGCTGGTGGTTGATGCTGACCTTCTTTCTTGTAGTTATACACTTGAAAGAACCTCTGAATAATCGGTGCCACATGGGGATTCAGTGGATCATTCCAGTTATTTGCCTTCATGGATTATATATCGTGGCTTTGGTTGGTTATACAGGAGCCATTCATCATATAGAGTTCAGATTTCATGAACTCAAAGACCTTTGGCGCGGAATACTTGTCTCCACTTCTTCCATTGGTACATTCAGTGAATTAGTTCTGAAAAGTTTTGTAGTTCGTCTCTAGTTTGCTATCTCTGTGTGAACTTTTGTGTTTGTGTTTGTGTTTGTGAAAGTGGATTTGTCTTATTAAGGAAGTGGTCTATAATTTATGCAATATTTAGTTTATAAAACAAATGAATCCACCAGATGTGTCATCATCTCTTAGTATGAAATGAAAGGAGTGAGGTGTGCATCCCTTCACGGTCAACTTTCAATAGCTTAAAGGCATGTAGTATTCCTCAGTAAGTTTTCTGAATTATTGCAACAAAATTACATGTACAGTTGTTAGACAAAAAATTATCCACAATAATATGCTTTACAAGTGTTTCTTTGTTGTCAGTAATATATTTCAGAATCCAGAGATGAGATCTTTTCTAGAGAAATAACAATTTTGAGCAACTCATTTTACAGTATACTCTACAGCTCATCAGTGAGGGCTTTAATGAGGCAATTAACGTAACATAATACTCCCTCCTTTCAGCAATCTGGATAGTAGCTTACATTTTGAACGAGATCCATGAAGAAACTGAATGGCTTCAAGTCACCTCCAGATTTATGCTACTAACATTGGTATGGTTTTTGATGTTTTGTTAATTGGATATTACATATTTGAAACTTTGCATGTATTTCATCACATTTCTTTGCTGATTTTTCCCCACACAGGCTGGTATTCTTGCACTGGCTTTCTTCTCTATTTCAAGTTCTCAACCTCTTGCCTCACTCATGAGCTTGAGGAGCAAGGAGCTCCAGGAATTCAAGACAATGGGCTGGGCTTTGGGTATACCTGATAGCGGGCAACTATTACAGAAGGAACCAGCTCCAGTTGTGGACCCTAATGAACCTCTGGATAAGCTTCTCCTGAACAAAAGATTCCTCCAGTCTTTCATGGCATTTGCAAACAGGTGTCTACTGCTCACTTGCATATTGAGATTTAATGTCTTATATTAAACTTTTTCTTTTTAATGCAGCTGTTTGGCTGGGGAGAGTGTGCATTTCTATGATGAAGTGCAACAACATGATAAAATCCCTCTTAATGATACTGTAAGAAGAATCTACATGGCACGTCATATAATTGAAAAGTATATAACTGCAGGTATAATTTTTTTTTTATGAAAAATTTCTTGGAATTTCGTGCTTACCTTCTTTTCAAATATATCCACTTTGTGATGCTCATTCTAACGGTAATGATATATATTGCAAATATTTTGCGTGGACTTTTGATTGTCAGTTACGTGAATAAGTATTAGTGGTCATATTTTTGGAGAGATATGTTATAACTGGGGCCCTCCTATAATTCTTACCAATCCCATGGATTGATAAGCTTCGCAATTATAATTTGACATAAATTCATCGCAATACTTTGCAGGACTTTCATTCTAATTTGTATTATGCAAACATTGTATATGTAGGTGCGTCAATGGAGGTGAACATATCTCACCGAAGCCGGCAAGAAATTTTGACTACTCTTGATCTGGCACACCCTGATCTTTTCAGGAATGCACTCAATGAGATAGTGCAGCTGATGAAAATGGTTGGTTTTTTACCATTTAAATAGACTAATTGCTTGCTTCTCTAAATATTAGTTTGATAATTATACATAGAGATCAATCGCCCTGTTTTGCTTTTTAATCTTATTTCTCTGTCAATTGAAGAATTTGGCAAAAGATTATTGGTCATCAGTGTTCTTTATTAAGTTCAAAGAAGAAGCCAATAGGAGAACAGCTGGAAATGAGTTGGAACAGTTGAGTGGTTGGAATTTCTCTCCTAGGTTGAGCTCTGTTCATTGTGCCGATGATCCTTTTCATCAAAGAACATAATGCAGGGGATTCCGTATGAAATAGTTATGATTTGGAGTTGCAATGATTTTATGGCTTTTATTAATAACAATCCACAAGATGGCTTGAGAGCAGTTACTGATATTGATTTAATGATGTGAGAAATGAGGCTGGTTGAATTCATAGTATTTCGAACAGCTTGATCATATCACTCCTACTGCAGCTGAGTAACTTTCGGACCAATATGGAGCAATGGTTCAATTTCTGTTCAACATATTGTTATTACCTTGCTAGTCCATTACCTGCCTTGTGTAGCAAACCCGAGCAGTGCCTCGTGGTTGGTCTGATAGAAGCTGTTTTGGTACTGAGTTTGGTGTAATTATTGTTCATGGTTTAACACATTTAAGTATATAGATTCAGGTGCAGTCATACCTAAAGGCCCTCTTTCTGCAAGATATTCAGATTCATATCAGGAGAAAGGAGGATTGCTGGTTAGTTTAATTTGTGCTAGTTATTCAGATATAATGAGATAAATCATAGATGTTGGAAAGGCGACTAAATTAGTTTATTGCTAGGTGCTGCATTTCTTTTGTTTGTGAATGTGGTTTGAGATTAGTGATGGTAGTGGTATATTTCTTGCACTGGTGCCTAGTGGGTGGTGGGGTGAGACATTTACCCGTGGCCAAAGTTCACACTGTTGCTTTACTGTTGCCGCCTTGCTTGTAATCTGACTTGCAACTATATTCAACAGTACAATGATATACTATATATGTATGCGAGTGTGTGTGTCTACACATATATTATTAAAAACAATAGTTTATTTTTATATTTGTGTGGTGTATTTAAATTCTGCTGGTGCTAAATTTATGTCGAATTATAATCGTAAAGTTTATCAATATATGAGATTAATAAAAATTATAGGAGTTTTATTTATTACACATCTCTTCAAAAAAAATTGCCACTAATATTTATCACTTAACTGACAATTAATATTTATGATTAGTTCAAGTTTTTATTTATTTAATTTTAACAAAAATAAATAGTTAAAATTCGTCCTTGTTGAAAAAAGCTCCTAAATCTGCTTCTAAACTCATATATATATATATATATATATATATATATATATGGGGACCGATCTATAACAAACGTTGTAAAAAAGAGTTAGCCTTACAACACATCACGACTTTTTGTCCGAAAATCGAGCGGTTTTATAGAGACCCTGTCCGCGGTTTAATTTTCATCATTTTGCACTTTAATACTATGGAAGGGACGGATGATCAAAATGCCCTTTCGTTACAGTTTTCCTTCCGCAGCTTAATACTGCAGACGTGGTCGGACGACGTCGTTTTCAATAATTGAACTTAAAGGTCTAGTCCGCACTGTAATACTGCAGATGTTAGGCCCCTGTATATAAGACTGCAAATGTTAGGTCCCCTATTTATAAGACTAGATAGAATTGTAAACATAAACGTCTACACTTAATCTGATTATTGTGCGAAATAAGGCTCATGAATTTTCTATATCTTCTTGCGTAGTTTTATTGTTTGAACATGAATCATGTTATCTGTGAGTAAGGGTGGGCAACTGGTAAAAAAAATCACCGAATCTGGATAGATGTAGATTGATTGAATCGGCATTCAAAATTACTCAAATTTTGACCGATATACCGAAGATATCGTTGAATTCCAGATATCGAAACCAGGCTTTCTGGCTCGAAATCTGATTTTATCGAAAATTAATATAATTATTATTTTTATTATTATTTTGTTTTTATTTTTTTATTATTATTATTATAATCATTATTTTATTATTATTAATAATAATTATTTATTAATAATAATAATTAAAAATTAGAAAACCGGTATATATTGGGACCAATCCATAACAAACGTTATAGAAAAGAGTCTAGCCTTACAATACATCACGACTTTCCATTCGAAGATCGAGCAATTTTATAGAGTCCCCGTCCGCAGTTTAGTTTTCAGCCTTCCGCACTTTAATACTGCGGACGAGACGGATGACCAAAATGTCCTTACGTTACAGTTTCTCTTCTGCAGCTTAATACTGCGAACGTTGGGATTATGAAGTGGCGGTCTGACGACGTTGTTTTCAATAATTGAACTTAAAGGTCTAGTCTGCACTTTAAGACTGTGGACGTTAGGTCTTCTATATATAAGACTGTGGATGTTAGGTCCCCTATTTATAAGACAAGATAGAATTGTAAACATAAGACGTTTAGACTTAATCCGATTATTGTGGGAATAAAGGCTCATAAATTTTCTATCTTTTCTTGCGTAATTTTATTGTTTGAACATGAATCATGTTACTGTGCATAGGCGGAACCAAGGGGGGGGGCAAGGGGTCATATGACCCCTACCAAATTTTTGCAACGGCTATATATTAATAGTCAATAGCATACATATATTAATCGTCATATATATATATATATATATATATATATATATATATATATATATATATATATATATATACACACACACACACACACATATATATATATATATATATATATATATTAGTAGTTTATAATAGCAGTCCAAAATTTTCTACATGCGCTCCATAAATTAAAAATTAGAATAAATTTAATTTTACAATGAAATTCAAATAAAAGAACTTAAAACACAATCAAATCTAGGTCGCTACTTGAGGTTGAAGAATGATCACAAAAACCAAGTTCTTTGTTTACCAAATTATTTTCTACAAACATTTTATATTTTTAAACATCATTAATTTACTTAAGAGACTCTCCCATTTGTTGATTTCTTTCTAGATTAATTTGTTTTGTTCTATTTTGAAAATTGATATTTTCATATAAAAAATAATATTTCTACATGAATCCCTCTCATGTATTTCTACATGAAATAAAAAAAAATTCTACATTAATTTTGATATTGACTAAAATTTTGAAACGTTTTCAAACTATGCAGAGTCGCAGGATACATTTACCTCCTCTCAGTCGTACAGTCGAAAGAAGCACTCCAAGCGTCAATAAATAATTTTTTTTACTTACGTATTTTTACCCCCCCCCCCCTTTAAAAACGTTATGGTTCCGCCACTGTATAGGGGACCTAAGTATAACGGACCTAAGTATAGGGGACCTAATATCCGCAGTATTAAAGTGAGGACTGACCTTTAAATTTAATAGTGCAGGGATTGCCAGCACCTGAACACACCCCCACAAATGTTCAAAAAAAATATTACTCCTGTCCGTTAGAATAACTAACGGACGGCGAGTTTATTTTTTAAATCTTGGTCGTTAATAAATGTAATGGAATGTAAAGATAATATTTGCTCATTTTTAATTCATAACAAATACATACTATGAAACATTCCTCGTGTGTGTATATATATATATATATATATATATATATCAATAGCAAACCATAATGTTCACCTTACAAATGATTGTTTGCATAAATAAAAGAAGACTTAAATATGAATTACTACCCTAAATTATAGGTCATATTTCACTTCGGGGATCAAAGTTTTAATTTTTTTCAATTAGGTGATTGAACTATTAATTTTTTTTAATTGCAACAAATTGAGCCGCCACGTCAGAAATTGCTGACGTGGCCCTCGAAGTGGAGCCATCATCAGCTGATGTGTAAAAAAAATAAATTATTTTAATATCTATTTACACATTTATTATATATTAAGGGCAAATTCATCAAATCACTTATATTAATTATTTAAATTAAATAAAAACAAAAAAATTATATAAAATCTATACCATCTCAGATCAAAAACAACAAAAAATCTAAAACAACAAAATCTAAAATCGTCAAAAACTCTTCAGTAGCCAAATTTCTATCATCTCAATCCATCCGAAAAGTTGATTCATCAATAATGGTGAAAGAATCCATGGCTGTGGCGAAGAAAAAACCCACAACAAAGCTCACCAATCCACCTCCTTCAACTCTCCACCCACCTTACTTTTAGGTTCTGCACTATAATAATAATCTCTGAAGCGATATCAACGCTTAAGGAACGAACTGGTTCAACTTAATACAGACATCAAATAATAAGCAGTTCCAAATATTAGGAGTAAGTATAGATGTAAGACCCAAAATTTTATGAATACAAATAAATTTTCTATAAATATCATTTTTGAATATTATGGAATAAATTTGATATAATGTTATAGTTGTGGGTAATATTTATAAATTTTGCAAAGTACGCAAGTTATTATATAATATTCGATTGGTCAGGGAATATTAAATGACGATTAATGCAACAATCATTAATAGACCCCACAATGTAAATTCATTGTCGGAGTGATAAAACGATAAAAATATTTTTTATGAAAATAACTACGAAAGTTTTTACCGTTGATCTTTGTTGAACTATTAGGTAGTAAAAGTACACGAATAATGCGCGTGGTTGCGTAGTAGCACACGGTATTGATTATTAATGCTTATGTGAGAAGTCACTTTCGGTTTTATTCAATTATTGTCGATATTTTATATGTTATTAAATCAATAATTGAGATGACGAAGTTGTTAATATTATTATTTGCATTATTAACAATGTCTAGAAGTTACGCCAAGGAGAGGTTTGGTCACCTAATCTTGGCGCCAATAGGAGAAATCCTTATTGGAAAGCCCCTCTTACACGGGAACGATTCGATCGATTAATAGTGTGAATAATAATAATGATGATGACGTTTTGTTTTATTCATTATTATTAACATAATAAAATGAGAAAAACTTTTTATATAAAATAGAATACTTTTATAAAGTTATTCGTTTTATTAGGCTAATAATAGTAAAATCTTTTTATATAAAATGTAATACTTTTATAAAGTTATCTTTTTATTAGATAATAATTAAAATATATTATATTTTATTACGCATAGTGTTTGCATAGTGCTTTGCATAGTATTTGCATAGTAAAATCTTTTTAAAAGTTATTCGTTTTATTAGATTATAAATAGAATATATTATATTTTATTTAAAAGATTTTTCTTTAAATATGGACCGTCCGATTAAAGTAAATCAATACGGACCGTTTATGGATTAGTTCTTATTCATTCCATTCTTCTATAAATAAGCTCATTCCTTCATTATTTCTTACTTAATTCACTTTGAAACTCTGAGAGAAACTATGAGAGAAAGAAAGAAGAAAAGTATTCGCTACTTCACTATTCTAGATATCAAGTTTTTTTTACGGTAGGGGTATTATTTCTTTTTGTATTCATGAAGAGAACTTCTATTATTCCATCTTTATTATTACATTGGAATAACTCAGATACGCCAAGCTACCTATACTTGGTGAAATTCTTACGTATTTCATTCTTTATTATTCATTGAAATATCATGTATCAGGCTTTCTGTGGGACCTAGTTAAAATCTTTATTATTACATTGGAATATCCGCATGCAGGCTTTTACGTGGGCGACGGTTCCGCTTTCTTTATTATTATGTTGGAACATCCTGTTGGTGTGAATTTCACACGACACTCGTTCCGTCATTTAGTATTCTGTTGAATAACTCGCATATGCCAAGCACCGCATGCATGGTGATTTCATTGTATTCCATTCTTTATTATTCGTTGGAATATTCTCGTCGACGCGTATTACTCGACCTGGTTCCGTTATTTATTATTCGATGGAATAACCATACATCAAGATCTCGCATGCATGGTGATTTCTTTTGTTATTCCATTCTTTATTATACTCGGTTGGTTAAAGTTTTGAATTTCTACACTCCATGAAATTAGTGGAATATTCTTGATATTTGCGATTCATCCAAAGATCTTTTCATGGAAATATTCTTCCGAGCATTCTTGAATTTTACTTTACAAAAAGTATCATGTTGACAATTTGGACGTTATTAGTTCTGAATAAATTAATTCTTGAACTTGTTTTATTGAATTCTTATATCATTGTCATCATCCTCATATTTATATTATTTTGAAAGTCATCGTGGCCTATAGTGCATAGATAGACTTGGTATGATTATGACTAGGATTATTGATTGTAATCATGATCGTAATGTTACAAATGATGTGGTAAAAGTTCTCATTGACCGAAGTGCATTGATGGACGATTGTTGGCATAATCATGACTATTGATGAATACACAAATATCCTTCGCCCGTAGTGCGTGAATAATTTGTGGTCGTGACCCTAATGAATATCCTCGTCAGTAGTAGTGCGGGGATGATGTGGATTATTTATTAAGTCGAGTCTCGAGAGATAAAAGTGATGAAAACCTATTTAAATCATAAAAGATAGTGGATTTTATTCTCTACTTGACTCTTTTAATGGATTGATGTTCATTGCAGATTAAACTTGATCTCTATTGTATTTTATCGGTTTAACATTGTTGAGGACTAATGATAATTTATTCGCATTATCTTAGTCATAATATTTCTTCATTGGGCTAGTTGAGCTCACCTTTTCTTTCACTGTTCTCTTCAGGAAATGAGAACATAGTCGGGACTAGTCGGGGAACGGAGTGATGGTCCGAGATGGTGTCTTAATAGTCCTCACTATTCTGTTAAATAGTGTGATAATAAATATAATGAGGACTAAATTGAGTGTGGATATTGTCTAAATGACAATATTTGTATTAAAACTCACAGCATGTATTTTGTCGTATTTTACACGACTGTTGTATAATCAAGTTGTATTTGAATTTAGTACCATGTATTTGGCGACTCAAGATGGGTGATGTATACCTATTTTGGGGGCGTCATAATAGATGACACAGTTAGTCGGCTACTTGGAAATCATTTCAGATCTGTAAGTTAATTCATTCAAAAAAAATTCAAAATAGCTGGAAGCTTTTAGATTAAAAGTTATATACTCTCTCTGTGCTCAGACCGGTGGCGTCTCGACGACGACCTGACTATCGATCCTCCTATTTGTCACTCCCCGTGAATCGTCATCTACCCAATTTTACGGTTCACTTAAGCTTTGAATCTCGTAAGATTTCGCTAAACAACGCCAGATCTGATGAACAAAAAGGCTGCGGGAGGAAGAAATTCGGCATGATTGAAGAAGAAGGGGTTCTTAATGATGTGGAGTAGTAGAAAGGGGCTTCATGTTGCTGCTATATTCTGGCTTTTGGTGTGGGTTTCATCATTTGATCATTGGTTTGGATCTAAAATTAGATTTGATTTCTATTGAAAGTTTTTTTTTCTTTTTTTTCCGTTGAATGTTTAATCATTTGAAATGTGTAGTACTTTAAATGTTTAATATAAAGTGTTTTGTATTTGTTGTGACCATTTTACCCTCTATGATATGAGATTTGGTTAATCCATAATTAAAAAATTATTTTTTTAGCCACATCATCTTTTTATGGCCCCACATAAATAGTCACGTCAGCAATTTCTGATGTGACAGACTCAATTTGTTGTAATTAAAAAAAATTAATAGTTCAATCATCTAATTGACAAAATTAAAAGGTGGATCACCGAAGTGGAATATGACCTATAATTTAGGGTACTAATTCATCTTTAAGCATAAAAGAAAGTCTTTTAAGTAAGAAAGAGGGGATAAATAACGTTTTAGTCACTGTACTGGGGTCCGGTTTTCATTCTGATAACCGAAACTTTTTTTGTTACAATCGAATAACTGTACTCACAAAAAATTACAAAATGGTCATTCCGTTCGATTTCCGTCCAAAAATTTAACGAAAATGCTGACTGTGCATATTAACCCGTTATTTTTGCTGACGTGACCCGTTATTTGTTGACATGGAGAGCATAAGGCTTGCTTTAAAATTTTTATTAAAAAAATGTTGCTAACAAGTATTGAACTCCAGACCTAACCAAACTATAAACCTTATATTCCAACAAAAACCACTAAACCAACTACCTATTATGCTAGAATTTATGTACTAGGAATTGTAATAATAATAATTGTAATAATTATTATTGTAATAATAATAATAACTTTTAAATTATTAAAATAATAATAATTAAAATTAATTCATTCTAAAACTAACATTAATCCAACTGAATTGAAACTTGATCCTATATTGGCAGTATTGATATTTTTGAGCTATATTGGGCTGCTTAAGCTTAATTACATACGTAATCTAAAATAATATAATTGAATGGAATTAAAATTAATTGGCAGTATTGAATGATCTGTTTTCAGATTGTGTGTGTTTATAACAAATTACGTACCACTTTTTAATCAATATTCTACATGCGAAAATGACATATGTGAAAATATCAAATATATATATATATATATATATATATATTATTTTTCTAATTTATTTATATAGAGAGAGGTATATAGTTGTAAATTTAAATTATTTAAATAATTTATTTTAAAAAAATAATATTTTTACGTGAAAAAAAATGATATGTTTATGAGTGGAAGAGATTATGTGATCTTTTTATGTAAAAATATTAATTCTCTTTATTTTAACTTATGTTTAAAGGGAAAGCAAAACAATTTTATTTTATTTTTTCAAGTTAATTCCAAGAAAATGCCTATTCATGTAATCTAAAATTAAAATTTAGATAAATTAAGCCAACTCTAAATTTAAATGTCATAACTCGAGTTTACAAATTAAAATAAGACTTTCTCTAAAACGATTTGAACAATAATAGTGAACTAATAGTTTTATACATAAAACGATTGGAGCATTTATGATAATAATCGGGATGCTCGTGCCAGGGAGTTTTTTATTTAATTTTTATCTTATTCTTTTTTATTTTAGTTAATTTATTTATTTTATGAGTTATATTTATTAATTAAATTTCTACGGAGAGGAAAGTCTGTGGAGAAAGTCACTTATTTTAGAATGAATTAATTTTAATTATTATTATTTTAATAATTTAAAAGTTATTATTATTACTACAATAATAATTATTATTATTATAATTTTTAGTACACAAATTTTAGCATAATAGGTAGTTGGTCTAGTTATTTTTGTTGGAATATAGGTTTATAGTTTGGGAAGGTCTGGAGTTCAATACTTGTTAGCAACATTTTCTTTAATAAAAATTAAATATTTGGACGGAAATCGAATGGAATGACCATTTTATAATTTTTTGAGAGTACAGTTATTCAATTGTAAAAAAAAAAAATTCGATTATTAGAATGAAAACCGGACCAGTACAGTTAACATAATCAGAAAGAAAAGCCCGGCCGTCCATCTCCATCCACATCTGAAGCCCCACTTGGTTATTATCGTCAAGTAATATCCAAACAACACACAATTGAAATAAATAATCCTATACTATATAGTAAAAATAATATATTATCAACAAACATATATTAAAAAAATAATAATAATATGTTTTTGAGTTAAAAATAATTTTAAATGTTAATATTATTATTACATTCAAATAAGAGAGTATTATTAATTATTAGATAAAAAATAATGAAAAAATCAAATTTATATTTCACACATTTAAAAAGGGACGGATGGAATACGTACTAACAAAAACAACCACCACCTTGACGCCTCCTGCCCCTGCCCTGCATGCCCACTTAATTCTTCATTTCTCTCTCCTCTGATCCCCCTCCATTTTCTTCCTCTATGAAACAAAATCCATGACATCTGAATTCTTTCTATTTTTCTGTCTCATTAATTTATTCCATATCTATCTCTGATCATCGTACGCATCGAAATACAAAAACTGAGATTTATATATATACTTAGAGAGAGAAAGAGAGAGAGTGGTCGCTGGCTTCTGTTTGTTGTAATTAATTAATTTAAAATTCGTCATGCAGAAATGATGAAAGCAGCAAACCAAACAAAACAGTTTGTCCCAAAATGTTTCTTTTTCTCTCTCCTCCTCTCCATTCTTCTCCTCCTACTTGTTTCTCTCCAATCCCACCCCCAAGGCCACTTACCCAACCACCCGCCACCGTCCTCCACAAATGCCGACATTCGAATCCGACCCGGATACTCATCCTACGACGCCTACATCCAGCGCCAGCTCAACAAGACCCTTAACCCCAAACTCCGCCAAATATGGACCACCCGTGACTGGAACCGAAAGATTAATGTCTTCTCCAGCTTCTTCTCCGACTTGAGGGAAAAACATCTCCTCTCCAACTCCTCCAAAGCTCTCTGCGTCGGAGCCCGGGTCGGACAGGAGGTTGAGGCTCTTAGACGAATCGGAGTATCCGACTCGGTCGGTATTGACTTGGTTCCGTACCCGCCCCTCGTTATTCGGGGCGACTTCCACAACCAACCATTCGAAAACGGGACTTTCGACTTTGAGTTCTCGAATGTGTTCGACCACACGCTATACCCGGACAAATTCGTTGGAGAGATCGAACGGACGTTAAAGCCGGGAGGGATCTGTGTTCTACACGTGGCGATATCTAGACGGTCGGATAAATACTCGGCCAATGACTTGTACAACGTTAGGGGCCTGAAATCTTTGTTTCGCCGGTCGGAGTGTGTTCATGTCCGGAAAGTTGACGGGTTCGGGTTGGATACGGAAGTGGTTTTCAGGAAAATGAAGTTAAAACAAAGGTGATTATTAATTTGATTTTTTTTTTATTTTACTGTTGTTGTTGTTAGTCTTTGGTTGGTGGACATATAATCATGATGATCGTCATCAGCTTAACCTGTTTATTGGATTGGAGTAGTAAATTTTTTTTAATGATAGTATTTTGGTTTGTGCGAGTGTAAATAATTATTATAATAAAATAAGAGGCAAATAATTTAATGATGTTGTTGTGTTGGTGACGTGACCTCATTTATATATATATATATATATATATATATATATATATATATATATATATATATATATATATTGTGTTTGTCACAAACTTCTATTTGCAATTGAGAATTGAGATATAGTGGTTAGGAATATACTTTGCCAAAACTAATTAAGAGATTATAGTTTTTTAAATTATGTTTATTTATAACATACTGTAGTGGAGTATTATTATAGTTTTATTGACTGAATTAATATTCTGTAAATACGTACTACTTAATTTACCTTGTAACTTTTATTAATCGATTGTTTTGTTTGTAGGTGATTTAAGAGTTGTTTTGAAATTTTAAATTTTAAAATCCAAATAAACGTAAATTAATTTTTTTAAATAAAGAATACATTTTATATTTCTTTTAGTTTCAAAAAAAAATTCGATCATCTCTGATTGTATGATTCACTTTTATTAATATAGATTCTGAGAGTTTGATTCTTATTGATAGCAGACAGATTAAATTAGATTAGGACATTCAAAAAAAAAAAAAAAAAAGTTTTCAGAGGAAGAAATTAATTGGTCTTATTTAGAAGACTTCCATTGGAATTGGTTTCTACGAGATCCTGTATAGCTGATTAAGTGTAGATGCACCCTTAATTTAGGAGTGAAGAATGAATCTATACTTAACTTACTAAAGCAGAATGAATCTATATTTAACTTGCTAAGGCAGATCCTATATAGGTGATTAAGTGTAGATGCACCCTAAATTTAGAAGTGAAGAATGAATCTATACTTAACTTACTAAGGCATGTGTATTATTCTTTTGAATTTTGGCCTAGATTCGATGGTTGAACTTAGAATCGATTCTATATTCGGTTTAATTTGATCCGGTTGAATTAGTTTGGTCAAAACTCGGATTGAATCGGTTGATCACCGGTTAAATTGATTGTTCAACTGGTTAAATTGACCCAATGAACCGATTTTTTTATGTACCAATATTTTTTTCATATTGAAATTAATCATTTTAGTAATATTGTAATTCGGCTTTATTACGTTTTACTACATAAAAATAAGTTTTTTTAAAAATTTATTAATTACTTTATAACACTCGGTCCAACATCGAATGATTTAAGAAAAATTTGTCTATATATAAATAATTAAGTTATTAACAATAGTACTTTCAAGTCATGACTTTTTGGGTGAGTCCCGTGATATTATCAGAAAATAGTATCATATTCGTAATGCAGAAACATAGACACACTAGTGCTTTTTTAAATTCATTTTTAATGGCTTTAAATTTATATGTTTTTTTTAATTTCCTCCGAACTATGGGACTATTAATCAGACTTTGAAGTTTTTAATCAACTGATTAGCTACTTTTATGGATAAATTACAAATTATAATATTATATATTCAAAACCTTATATTGTGGTTCTGATCATCTTTCTTGGAGACAACTGAGAGGAGCACTCAAAACAAAAAAATAAATTAAGTTATTTTCATTTACAAAAAATTGATACAAAGGTATGATTAAATCAGTAAGACAAATGAGTACAATATTAATTAATTAATTATCAAACTTATTTAATTTTATTTTATCTTATAGTAATATTATTATTAATTTATTATTGGTGAAAGGACACGAGGAAGCAACTGAATTATTATCATCTCATAATAAAAATCAAATTTAACTAATATTAGCATGAGGGTTGGGGGTCATATAACCCCTAACCCCCTAATTCCATTAGTGAACATGTCAGAACCGACTCTCGAAGGTTTGAGTAATACCACAATGGATTTGATTCGATTCGAACTTGAGATTTGACCTAAAATTTGTTATGAATTTTGAATTTGACCCGAATTATTTCAAATAATATATATTTATAACATTATCGGTTCAATTTAATTACTGCAGTTAATTTTTCTAATTTGATGACCGAGCGCAGTATGAAATCATCATATGCATGTCCGGCCGACACCATAAGCTCATTATGATTTGTGTTGGCAGACTCGTATGAATGTGTATTACCGAATTTATTTATATAAAAGAGTCTGAAGTTATAACAAATTGTTGAAATGAAAAAGGTGAAGAGAAGAAATCAGTATCAGTTAATCACAGAACATAGAAAATATGGATAACCACAAAATATATCTTACAAATTTACATAAGTAAATCCCAGAGAAATTTAATACCTTCCAAAAAATTAGATGATAAAATGTCGGTTCATTGGCAGTAGAAAGGTGGACAATTACAAGTAGTATTATTTTCAGACATCCATATGAATTCTGAAATGAACGTACATACACGAAAAGCTAGCTACAAATAAACAATCAAGATTTCATCTTGTTGATCTGATTGAGAGCTGGTTGTAGAATATTGTAGAGCACCCAAAGAATAGCAGGGGCTACCACAATCAGCAGAAGTTGACCCCTGTTGTCACTTCCGGCCGCAGCCTCCGCTGCTATCGTCGCAATCTGTTCACTGGCTGCCGATGCCTCGGGCGTCGAAAAGAATCCTCCCGATGCAGCCAAGCCGCCGCCTAGCCCAAGCCCAATGATGACCCCTTTGCTGTTGGCCATTTTGTTGATTTGATTCAGGGCCGGCTGCAGGATATTGTAGAGCACCCAGGCTATGGCCGGAACTATTGGCAGTAACAGAGCTAAGCCACGGTTATCTCCTCCTTCCGCTAGTTCTGCAATTTGTTGTGCGGCCATGGCGGCGTCACACGAGCTCAGGGTTGAAAATATTGCACCGGCTATGGCGGTTCCAGCTAGTGATGAAGTTGTCAATTGAAGGCCGGTGAGGGGTTTTGGGAGGTTTTGGAGGGAGATGGGTAGTTTTGTGGACTTGGAATTAAGATTGTTATTGATCAATTGGGGTTTGGGAGATGATGATGATGAAATGCACTTGGCATTTAGCATCGCCATTGTTGCTATGGTTGTGGCTGCCATTGCTAATTTGCAGTTAGCTTGGAGGAGGAAAATGAAAATGAAAATGTCGAATGTATTATGTGCTGGAGGAGGAGGAGGAATGCTTCGGCAATGGGAGATCCAATAGATAGATAGGGAGAAATGGGAAAGTCTATATTGTTCTCTTATCCAGGGAATGTGATTGGGGAGATCATGTCCTCATATTTCATACCCCACTCCAATCCCTTCTTATCCCTCCCCTTAACTAAACTAGGACTAGGATTGAAGTTCAAGTTGCTGCATCCAAATTAATTTTAAATGCTTTCCTGGGCCAGAGGGTTTGTGATTTTTTTTGTTAATGGATTTGGACTATATATACAGATTGAGAGAGAGAAACCCAATTGAATTTGGATGTAGTAGAAATGTCATGAGCTAATGGGCTTCTTGTAGACGTTCTTTTTCTTACCAACAAATTTAATCCTTTTGTCTGACAACACTTCATATGTTTTTATTTTAAATATCATGATTATTAGGAGTATTTGTTAATTCTTAAGTTTAAGACATCAGCTAATTCTAATGGGCCGATAACTGTGTTGTTGATGAGTTAATTAAATTGTTTCTTTATTTATTTTGTTGAATTCGAAGAGTAAGTTGTTCAATTCACCAATTAAATAATTTATTATTTTATAATAACTTGTTTTAGTATTAATTATCATATTTTTATTTTTGAAGTAAAAAATTATGTAATTAAATAACAATTTAAATATAAATAATTTTATTATTTCAATATCTTTCTTTCTTAATACGAATAAAAAAAAAGTCCATCAAAAATAAGAAATGAGGAAAATACTAGTCGAGTAAAGTTGATAATGGGACTCCATTATAGTACAATACAACTCACTGGTATTTTTACGCATCTAGGTTAGGAACTAGCCGTGTAGTACTTGTAAACTCAGATATTTTCTTTCTTTTAATCCTCTACTATATTAATATTTCATGTATATCCCCATTTTTTGCCCTCTTCTTTCCACCATTTTTAAACTGAGAAGAACGAAATTACATGTATATATCATCCCCGCATCATGCCTACCATTCTCATTCTAGGGTTTACATAAACCCAATCCCATTTCCGGCATATATAAATCCTATATCAAAATGATACTCTCTCTCTCTCTAGGACCAAACCTGGTTCTCCTTCCATTCCCTTCGCCAACCACACCCATTACTGATCCTTTCTTCCGTAATAATCGAATTCATTTCGGTTCTTTATCCCATCACAAGCCCATTCTTCGTGGTACCCCCGCTGTGGCCAGGTTCGGGTTGGATCAGCTACCCGATCCAGACACTGCACAACTTCTAATTAAAGACTTGTTTGGCAGAGCCGAAGGATTTCTTTATACTGTAGCAGATGCTGCCGTTTCTGCTTCTCCTCCTCCGGATTCTGTTACTAGCTCCAAACAGAGCAGTGATTGGCTTTCCGGGATTACTAATTACATGGAAGCTGTTCTCAAGGTCTCTCAAGTTTTTAATTTTTAATTTTTTTGAGTATTGAATAGTTGATTATTTGTAGTCTGTTAGTAATAGCTTTATCCTGAGCCAGTATGAAAAATTCATATGTGAGTGTTAGAAGTAAACTATCAAGCACTAACCAGCTCTTTCATGTTTTTAGCAATTATGTTGGATAAAAAATAGAAAACTCAAATTGATGGTTCTAAGCCAGCCCACTTAAGATTTTGAGGTATATCAGAAACAAAAACAAAAATAAAAAAGAAAGAGAAAATTTTTGTGAGAGTGTGAGAAGCAAGTCAGGAACAAAGAGACTACTTGGACTAATTGATGTTAATAGATATGTAATTTGAGACAATTTTGTTTATGTTAATAAGTTATTGCTTCAAACTTGAGGTTATTAAAAAGGAATATAATCTTGTTATGCTTCAGCAATCATGTGTATCTTAATAATAGCACTGAGCTTCAAGGGTATGGATTTTACGCATTCAAGAATATCACAACTGATGACTATGAATCAATTCTGCTTCTCTCTCCTTCTGTCTCTGTCTCTCCCTCTCCCTCTCCCTCTCTTACATGTTGATTTTATTATACGTAATCGTGTCTGCTCATATGGGATATGACAACAAATAGTTCTTTCAATTCAGGTTTTGAAGGATGGGCTCTCTACTTTACATGCTCCTTACGCTTATGGTTTTGCAATTATTCTCCTTACGGTACTTGTAAAGGCTGCCACGTTTCCTTTAACAAAGAAACAGGTTTGTCTCATTCTAGTTCACTCCCTTAAGGTTACAATTAGATGCTGTTGAATTTTTTGTCCTACTTTCAATTGTCGTCTGAAACTACTGTGAAGGTGGAGTCTGCAATGGCTATGCGGTCTTTGCAACCTCAAATAAAGGCTATTCAGCAACGGTATGCTGGTGATCAGGTTACTTTTTGTTCTCCCTCTTCTCTTATGGAATGTTCTTTTTTAACCAAAGGCTTTAAGCCACTAGACACAAGAGAAACGAGGGACTATTTGTGGAATATCTTGTAGTGATCCTTCAGTAAATAGATCCTTGAGTGATATTTACATTCCAGAATTTTGTAGCTAATTGGTTATTTGCGATGCAATTCAATGATATACTTTGTTTGTTCTTGTAGGAGAAAATTCAGGTTGAAACTGCTCGATTGTATAAATTAGCTGGGATAAATCCACTGGCAGGTCGATAGGTTTTCCTATTATGGTCTTTCTGAAAGTTCATGTTCATATGAGAAACACAAACACCAACTGACAATTTAATAAATAGTTATAAATCAGGGAATGGTTGGGATTTGTCATTGATATAAATTTGATTTTATTGGTGATTTTTGTATGCAATTACATCCATCATTCCTTTTTTATTTGTAGTGACTGATTTGTATACTAAAAGAGGCATGGAAATTTTGTTGCTCTCTTTCTTTAATTGCTTGTCAAATGAATAATTCTTTTAATGTAGCTTGCATACAACTTAACATTAAGGTTTTTCAGAATGACATATCCGCTACGTAGATAAATTAGAGGTTATGAATTTGTGTAACATAATTTATTGAAGGATTTAATTACTCACAGTCTCCTCCATCATAGAATGATATGAAATCCATGGTGAAACATTTGCACAACCAAAATAGGAAAAAACGACAGTTAGAAATAACCAAATTAAGAACATATTTAAACTTATTCCCCTCAAGAATAAAGGCGGTATTATGTTGCAGTGAATGAATGACGTGTATTTATGTATAAAGAAACTCAGAAACACAGGAAATAGGGCTCGGAACCTGCTTGAATGAGTGGATGTTCGTTGTTTGGATCATCCCTTTGGGGATATTGGACTTATCCCTTAGGGACTCATCCTTGTATGTACTTGAATGCATGTGGGTCAGGAGGTGTTCACTCGTTAATGTGAGTATAATAGTATTGGTTTGTATGCTGCACAGGATATAGAAGAGAATGTGCAGTAAGGAAATAGACGCCTTTGAAAATTTTGGGGTTTGGTTTTTATCATTCCATAAAATAGATAGAGGCAGATGAATTTGATTTGCGTTCAAAGTATTGCATTAACAACCTAACCTTTTCTTCTCCTTGCCTCTTCAAGAATGGGTCTGAAAGAATTTGTCTTCCAATCTTATTGCCCAATCTTTAACCAAAAGGAAGAGTACTCTTACTTTCATAGTTGTCCTATGGACAATTTGGAAATTCAGAAACAAAGAGTATATTGAGTCTATCTGTCCTACTCTTTTTGAATCGAATCATTCCATTTTCACCCTTCTTTTTAGCCTTGAACAAGCCTTTCCTCTTGCTACTGCTATTAAAAATGTGTCCTTGCAACCCCTTGTTATATGGAAAAGTCCATCAGTGGGGTGGCTAAAGCTCAATATAGATGCTAGTATAAAGCATAAACCTTCTTCTGTTGCTATTGGTGGTTTAATTCTAAATGAATCAGGGAGATGGAGCAATGGATTTTATGGAAGAATTGGGACCTGCAATCGTTTGTCTGCTGAATTTTGGGTCCTTCGTGAAGGACTTACTCTGACATGGAATATGAGAATACCCAACATTGAAGTTGAAACAGATTCAGAAGTTGCTGTCAAGATTATTAATGATGGTGACATTAGGGATCATCCTGGTGGGAGCCTCATTGCTGATTACCGCCAACTCTTGAGGAGGCCTTGGAACGCTAAGCTTTTATTCACTAAAAGGGATGGAAATAGATGAGCAGACAAACTTGCGGAGATGGGGCATAGTTCTAATTATGTTATTTGTAGTACTAAGGGGCCTCCTGTTGAAATCCTAACATTGCTAGAAGTTGATTGTAGTAACTCTATTTCTTATTAAGTTTAGGCCTTAATGGTCTCCTTTGCACCAAAAATAAAATAAAATAAAGGACACAGATTTTTAAGAATTGGTTGAGATTGAAGCTTAAACATGGGAGATTTGTAGTATTTTACCTTCTCTTTTTTTTTTATAATGCTTTGGTAGTGTGTCATAAGATCTGCTTTACCTTCAGACTTCATACAAAAGGTAAAACAGATCTTAAATCGGGGAACAAGGTCCAGAATGTGATAAAAGGAAGCCCGCTAGTTGCATGACATGATGACTCCTGGAGTCAAATAGTAGACCCTTGCAAAAACACCTGTTCGATAAATTTGTGTGCTTATGGTTTACATCATCCTTGTAGGTAATAAACTCTTATGTTTGTTGCAACAGGATGCCTTCCAACCCTTGCCACCATCCCTGTATGGATTGGGCTGTATAGAGCCCTTTCTAATGTTGCTGATGAGGTAATTAATTTTATGTTTTTGTCTCTTTCAACATGCTGTTGCTTCAAATTGTTACTGCTTGAATTATCTTATGTTTATAATGGGACATTTATTTCCTTATTAAGGGACTCCTATCAGAAGGCTTCTTCTGGATACCCTCCCTTGCTGGTCCAACAACAATTGCTGCTCGACAAAATGGAAGTGGGATCTCTTGGCTTTTTCCTTTTATAGTGAGTTTTCATATTATTATAAATACATCTGACATCTTTTATTGATATGATTCTTTTGAAGACTTGAACATACTGAAAATCTGTTGTTATATGGGCTCCAAGTGCACAATATTTTAAAACTGTTGTCAATAGTATACTTGATCTGGAAACAATCTCTACGAGCAACAAATTAGTCCAGATTATGACCAGTTTGCTTCTCAGTGAGCTAGATTTCTGACTCTAAAATTTCATCTGTAAATACTCTGTGATCAACATATTTAGGGTAAAGTATAATGCTTCTTGCATAATAAATCAGTATAATTTATGAATTTATCTATGATGCCATTGAAGTAATTTTCATCTTTTGGTGCTTGAATTTCTTTACAGGATGGTCAACCTCCTCTTGGATGGTCGGATACCTTGGCGTATCTTGTCTTACCGGTGTTACTGGTTGTCTCTCAGTACATCTCTGTTCAAATTATGCAGTCATCACAGGTAATTATTTGATTATAGATTTTTAATTGTGTTTAAATCTTAATATTCCATTATCCTAGTATAGTATATTTCTGTGCTACATGAAATGTATGTTTTTGCGTCATTTGGTGCTTTAACCTGTGTTTTATTACATGATTGAACATTCATGTACCTTCCTTTTTCTTCTATGAATTGTTGTGGTCTTCATTTGATTACTTCTGTGAAAAATATTAATTTTTGCTTATAGGTGTAGGTATCATATATTATAGTTGATTGAACTGAGCCTTTTTATTGGGCCAGCTTTCTTATTCTTTGTTGTACTGCTTTCAGTTCCAGTGAAATTCTTACTAACCCATTCATTGATCTCCCCTCCATGACTAGATTAGTATACTTTTAATTCGGGTTAAATGCTTTTTACCTTGCTGTTCTTCAAATGTCTAACTATACTTTTTTTCTTACAACCAACTAACTAAACTTTAATTTATTTACAAAAAGTCAGAAAATCCGTCAAATAAGGTTGATTTTAAACAGTTTGTCACATCTGATTACACATAAGAGAGAGAAAGCTGACATGAAACTCTCATGTATGATGTAGCCACTCTTGAGTGGAAATGAAAGAAAATCAAGACTAAAATGAAAGAATTTTTATTTTTTTTTAAAAATTAACGAAAAACATGGGATTCTTTTACTTATTTTTGTAATTAATAGAAAATTATTATTTAGGTAATTAATAGCAAATATAATTAATTAGGAAATATGCTGAAATTAAAAATCTTTTCACAATAAATTCTTATCGTCTTTATATACATACATAAATATAAATTTTTATTGACTTTATATACATGCATTCTTACTTGGAAAATTAATGAATTATGTGTAGTAAAAATGATTTTTCTTAAATTAAATTTTAACATTTAAATTAGCTAGATTAATAGGAGAAAATAAAGTCCATGGATAAAAGAAAATTTTTTAATATTAAATAATTAAAATTTTGTGTTGGGTTGTAGTTATTGTTCATCTTCTTCTTACCAAACACTATCACCAACAACCTTGCAATCTCCACCAGCTACACCACCTCTAACTTTGTACCACCACCATCGAACCGTTGCATTCCCCCCCCCCTCTCTTGTACCACTAACATCAGCGCCCCTAATTATTCAATCATACCCAATGGATAAAATCCTAGAAATAGAAAGCACCAGCATACCTATCAATTGAAAGTATCAAAAATTAACTCCCTAAAAACCACCAACGTATCCAGAAATCAAATGCATCAACACACCTAAGAAATTCACAAATTGTTGATAGTAACCACAAAATTAAAAAAAAAAACATGAAGATGGATCGGGAAGAAGATGAACAGTGCTATATAGTTTGTGCAAGAGAAATTCAAATGAGGCCTTTCACTCTCTTTGGGAGATTGGTAATGTATTGCATTAACAAATCTCGGATTCAAATGAGGCCTTTCACTCTCTTTGGGAGATTGGTAACGTATTGTATTAACAAATATCGGGTAAGAAATAAGCTTTGAATTTTTTACATCTACACCTTGAAACAAATCGGAGCTTTGCATCACTCTCTTTCTTTGTCTTGGTCTTCGTTCTTCTCTAATGAGTTTTAGATCTGGAAAATAAATTAGATATTTTCTTGTTAATGGGTGGGTTTTGGGTAATAGTTTGTGGGTTATGGGTCAATTATATCCAAGTTAATTTATTATTTTAATTGGGATAAAATTGCCACATTAAAATGTATGCTTTAAATTGAAAAAATTAAGTCACGTAAGTGTCATGTCAAAGTTCCGTTAAAAATTTAACAACCCAAGACATAATTTGAGATTTATGCAAGTAAATTAAAGTTTATTTAGTTGACTGTTAGAAAAGAAGAAGCATAGTTAGATATTTGTAAGTTGACCTAAAGTACAATGAGGTAAAAAAACATTTAACCCCTTTTAATTCTTAAATTTTTAAAAAAAAAAATATGCAGAGGACAGTTCATACACTATTTGGTATGTTAGCATAAGTTATCAGTTAGATTATGGATATTTGAATGTATTCGAGTCTTCAACTGAGTGATAATTTGTAATGCTTTACTTCATATCATTACCTTGTATGTAAACTCAAAATTGTATCTTTTGAATATTGCATGCATCTTTCATCCACCCCCTTCTCGTTTTACATGCCAACTTCTCTGGGCATGATGAGCTTCGTATGGCTACTTATATCTCTATTTAGGGTTTTCTGAATGAATCAAGTACCTCATTTTAGTAATGTTTATTTGACAAACTTATGTTTTTTGCTTTTACAGTACATGAATCACTCGTTTGATACTGGATTTATTTATTTATATCTAATAACTACCTGTCTTTTTTAACTTCCAGAGTGATGATCCAAACCTAAAGAGTTCTCAAGCCATAACCAAGTTCTTGCCATTATTGATCGGTTATTTCGCTCTTTCAGTTCCTTCTGGGCTAAGCCTTTATTGGTGAGCAGTTCGACTCTTGACATTTATGAATTAATTCGTATTTGGTTACAGAATCTATGGTCTCAAATGTAAAGTTATTTTCTATTTCGTGCAACTCTCATTTTGAATACTCCTTTGTTAAGGGAATTAGCAGGATAGGAAGAGAAAAAAAGGGGGGGTTATCTCTGTTTCCCATTCCTATCAATATGTGAAACATACCAATAGCACAAGATTCAAGGTTTTTGAACTCATTCAATAGTTATTTATAGCGTGACAAAAAACAAAGCACTTAATAAAATGAAATAAAAAACTAATACTACATCTGTCCCAAATTAATTGCTCAGTTTTGACTTTTTTAAGTCAAATTGACTATTTTTAGAATTAATAATTAAGCATATATAAATATATTTCTAAAATTATAAAAATTGGGATTAGTAATAAATTGTATATATTTTCTTTTGGTTATAATCTCTTCACCTATATTTTAGCAAAATTTTAGCAAAAATAGTAAAAAAATTAGTTTTAAAAATGGTCAATTTGACTTTAAAAAGTCAAAACTAAGCAATTAATTTGGGACGGAGGGAGTAATTTTTAATAATTAAGTTCTATTTCTGAACTAAATACTGGTAAATATCTGGCAGTAAATGAAATTATAAGCATCACTATAATTTCATGTTTATTTATTGAATCAATATTAAAACTGAACGCCAGCATTTGTAAGACTAAAAATCTTAGTTTAGTTAATGTACTTGACATTTAGAGTTCCAATTATGATTTTATCATATACATCAGATTTGTAGTCAATTTATGAATATATGATATCGATTAACCATATCTTTGTTGAAGACCAAATAAAGTGGGACTTGTTAACATCTCTGAAAGGCATTGGAAAGCTCTATCCGGGGTGTCCCATTCTTAGTAGTGGGATTATACATACAAGTGAAAAAAAAGCTAGAAAATTTTGTCCTCTTTTAACCATTCTCTCTGCAAATATAAAAGAATCATAAATCATGGTTTTATCCAGGTTGACAAATAACATATTGAGCACAGCACAACAAGTATGGCTTCAAAAACTGGGAGGTGCAAACAACCCAGTAAGCCAACTTAGTAATGATAGTATTACGAAAGAACCAACCAAGATTCAGAAATCCAAAGTTGAAACAACCACAATCAAGACGACACCAATAGGAGGAGAAAAGAGGACTCCAGAAGGGGCCCGTCCTGGTGACAGGTTAATACTTAATAGTTGATTTGTCACACACACTAGCTACATCTTTATTTTTTCAAGTATCCTGCATTTGCTTTAAATCTTAAGCTGTTGAGTTTTTCCAGATTTAAACAGTTGAAGGAGCAAGAGGCAAGGAGAAGACAACAAAGAGAGGAGGAAAAAAGAGAAGCCATTGAGGCTGCAGGAAATGATCTTCAAATAACAAATGGCGAACTCAAGAAAGAAGCTTATTTAGTTGAGAGGGAAGATACAAAAGTGGAGATACGTAATACTAATGATGTGTCTACCAATGGGAATTCTTCTAATGGTGAATATAGTGCTGTGAATGGCAACTATTCTCCTTCGGAGTCTAAGGAAGATCAGACGATTTCTATTCATAGGATGGAAGACGGTGAAATTTCCAGTCATTCCAATAATGGGAGGGATCATCAGCATCTCTATGAGAATGTGGAAAAGGTAACTTTGCAATCTATGGGACAGAAAATTCCAATTCATATCCTGGTTATGATTTAGGATTACCATAAGCTGAGTAATTTTAATTCTCTTGCAAGAAATTTTATTTTTTGCTTTCCAAGTTTGCTTTTGGTTTTTTCGGTCAAATGCCGTCCTTGTTTTTGTTTTGTTTTACTCCGGTATTTATCAACTACGCTTGTTGATGTTAAGTGATATGATCTGGTTGGGATTTGTGAATTGAGAAGCGTGTTGTGAATGTGCAATTTTTCTGATTCTCTGTCTCTCATTGCCATAAGAGGATGGTTTAATTTATATCAGTTTATAGTATGTGGGAAAGATAAGATTGGGAAGTAGATCCACAGCACTTTGTGCTTCCTGTTGAGGAAGGTTTAAATTAGTATGTTCCCTAAAGAAAAAGTCTGGATGGTTGTGGTAGGTAGATACTGAACATGGATGGTTAGTTTTACCTTCTGGACATGGATCCGAACTAACATGGTTAGGGCAGTGGTGATTAATTGCTGTTCGTTTCTGCTTTATCATCAAGCTTTCCTTTATATATGTGTATTATGGTATGTTCCCCCTCCCCATAATGGTTATATTTGATGCTCGTCTCATTTCCTTGTGCTTTGTTGACTTTTAAACATGATGAATTTTTGCAATAAACTATATCTTTTTCCTTCCTCTTTCTTTTGAATCTTAAACATTCTTCTACACCTAAGTTTCCTGGAGCAATTAATGATCATTGTACCTTCTTCTACATCATATTTCCAGGAAGAAGCAGTTGCTACTTTGGGCAGCGGAGAAAATAAGCTTTGTGGGGAAGACAAGAAAATCAGGACAGAAGTGAGTGACGGTCAAAATTAGAAGGTGAGTTGAAATTAGATTCTTGCAGATAGCAAGATCAATACAGGTAAGAGTTATTTACACTAAAGTAACAAGAGCATGGAGCAACTTGCTTGCTTCCATGACAGATGTTATACAGTTGTATTCCAAGGTACACACACTATTTATAGGTGAGAGGTTGGAGTTGGGTTGGGTGTAAATTGTTAAAAGACAATAATTATCAGAAAAGAAAATAGGAGATTTTTGATATTTTTTGGCATAAAATGTAAAAAAAGTTTGTACTTGGGTTTTCTTCTCTAAACAGCTCGTTTGTAGAAAAGGAATAAACAAAAAGAAGTTTCAAGTATATGGCAGGCGGGTAATGCATTGTAATGATGAATTTTGAAAACGAGCAGGCAGCAGATAAAATCAGGGTAAATTATAGTTATGAACGTTATAAGGAAGCTTAATCAAAGTGTGGTCAGACTAATTCCATGGAATACACACAGCTCAATTCAATTCTTGACGTACACGTTGAACCCGGATACTACTATAGAATTCTATAGTAGTATGATTTTTCGAGAGGGATTGAGAGGAGAGTAATTAAGAAAGAAAATGACTACCAAATTTTAAATTAAACTCAACAATGAACACATCTTTCAATCCAATGGAAATGAAATATCATTAAATATCAAAATTATAAAATATAAAATAGAGACGCAGTTACTCGAAATTAAGAGTTTATTACAAATTCAATGACAAAAGAGGTAAACATCTTAAATTAAATTAAGATCAATCATCCAAAGCATATCAAACAAGTGCTCAACTATCAACGATGAGATGGGACCTGTAAAAAAGTGTAAGGTAAGCAATGAAGCCCAGCAAGTAGCAATCATTCCTATCTAGTCGGATCAAGTACAATTTATAAAAATATTTTTTCAAAATATCTTTTTGTTCAACAACAATAGTATATAGGCTTTCAAAACTAAAACAATTCAAAAATAATTTCAATGAATACAATATATTTTTTAATCCACAACCTTAGCGACTAAGGCCCTGTAACACAACCCAAAAATTCAATAATGTCAATGATCACGTACCCTACTAAGGAATCTAATCTGCACGCTCCCCGAAGGATATCTGAAAGGTGTGCGCCTTAGTAGGTCTTAAATTAGACCCGAAACTAAACGTAATCAATAACGGGTTCTATATATAGTCAGACTAAGTATTTCAAAAACTTTTTTCAATATTATAGATATTCTAAACAATATTTTTTTCAGTTCAAAATCATATAATCTCATTTCACAGTTCAAAAATAAATACTTGATCCGAAGTTTAAATAGAAGAACATAACATTTTAATTTAAATAGAAGACTTAAATAAAACACAACAAATTTTAAAACTATACATTTAGGCATCCGAGTAATTACTAACGTATATATAAAGTAAACAATAATTTAAAAATACTAAATAGTTCGAAAAGTCACTTATCTCAATATTGCGAAACACAAAATTAGAAGCGAACGTCTTTTCTTCTTTTTTGTTTTGCGGTACTACAAAGTTAAATAATTTTTTCGTTATTTTCTTTCTCTCTCGTTATTTAAATATATTTAATTTCTTTGCAAAATAAGTTATCAAGTAAGAGGTTACCAAATAAAAAAATTCTTTTTAAAATAAAAAATTTATTACAACTTAAATGACTTATCATATCTTTATTCTTATATTTTTTAAGATATGTACTAATAATATGATAACCTTTTTGATATATATTTTTACTATTATATTATTATTATTATTATTTTTAAATCCGGATATTACGCTTTCCTTCCCTGTTTAGAAGATTCACTTCACTCCAATAATAAATAAAATAAAAAAGGGGGGAGAGTGGGGAGAGGAGGGAGGGAAGGAGGGAGGGAGGGAGGGGAATGAGTAGATGATAAGAAGATGACGTGTGAAATCACCCCCAAAAAACTAGTGAGGTGTGGTGACTCAGCTCACACAATTTCTTGACAACTCATCTCTTTCATTCGTCACCTTCAGAAGAAAACGTACAAAAGAGAACCATCCGATCGAGAAAACAAAGCTAAAAATATTACCATGTTATATTTACATTCAATCACTTCCCACAAAAACTAAACTTGGGTCTCTCTCTCTTAAAAATTTCATCTTTGTCAAAAAACCTGAATGATTAACAATTCCATAAGGTATCAACCCATAATCCATCTGATCAGATACCCATTTGGATATCTTTCACTAATTATTCAAGGTTTCATATATTTTTGACTATTCCTGGGTTTGTGTGACTTGTTATCCTTGTTTGTTAAAGTTTGTCTGTCGATCCATAACGACCATAATGTACAGACTCTACGGTTACCCTTTGTTGTGCTTTTGTAGACACTTTTCTTTTTAGTTCACCTGACTGTTTTGTTATACGTGATAAATTGAACTTGTGTACAGGATAATCTCCTATGGTACTTGGGCAATCGAATTTTTTGGTCAAATTTTGTGTGAATATTTGTCAGGCACTCTGATCTGTGTTCTGGGTTTGTATCTATTTTTAGTTTTGTTTGAATAGCTTGATCAATCCGAAATTCTTGCAATGTAGTGTTTGTAAGAGGAAATGGAAAGTATCTTCTGGCCTGAAAATTTTCTTCTTTGCGTGTTTCTGAGTGTGGAAATCCGCCTCCTTGAGGGATTAGTATTGTTCATGAAACAGTTTTTTCTTTGGTTCTATTTGTATTTCTTACCTTTTTTTTTCTTTTTCTTTTTTTTTATCATAGTTGCTAGTAACTTTTCGATCCTTGATGTTAATTCCTTTTGATTTTGGTATGATTGGATTGCAAAGTTCTCCAGGAACAAAAGGTTTCTAAAATTATTTGTTGGGCAATTCGAATTGTATCAATTTAATGCATTTGGCTTGGTTGCTTGTCATTATTCCTTGCTTAGTGAAATAATTAGGCTCACTTTCATTCAATTTTACCATCTCACTGTGTTATAATGGTAATTTGTTACTTTTGTAGGTCTGATACTTGAAAATATCATATCCGTAAATAATTCAAGGTACATACTTTGACAGTAGAGTTTTAGTTTAAGAAGAAAGGAGTTCTTGTATAACTTCCATTGTTGAGTCATAGAAGAATGTAAAATAGTTGTAATATTTTCACGTTTTATGATCCCAGCAGTTAGATATTCTCTTCTGCCTGACTTGGGCACTGCATACTTTAGGCAGTGCCCATGGACGCCACTAGGAGTGAAACCGAAACTATACAGTACCATAACATTCCTGACCAACCAATTACTGTACTTATCACTTCTTCTCCACCTCCATTTCAACGACAACTACGTCATTGCTTTGGGGATGCAACCCCTGGAGAGTTCCCACTCTCTGCGAATCCCTCCATTGTTCTTCATGTCCTTACTAGCTGTAATTTGGATCCCCAAGATCTTGCCAAGCTAGAGGCAAGTGCCCTATTTCTTTTTTAGTCAAGTACTGGGTCATTTCATTGACATTAGAATTGATAATTCTGCTTATTGGGCTGTATGTTGTGTTGCAGGCAACAAGTTCCTTCTTTAGGCAGCCTGCAGAATTTGCCCCTGATCATGAGCTGTCCTTAGCAGAGCTTGCAGCTCTAGACATGTGCCATAATAGAGCAATATTTAAACCAATGACGGGAGATGAACGTCTAGAATTGAAACGAAAATGTGGAGGGTCCTGGAAACTGGTCCTACGGTTCTTCTTGGCTGGAGAAGCAGGTTCCAGGAGAGAGAAGTCACAAGCAATAGCAGGGCCTGGTCACAGTATTGCTGTGACTTCAAAAGGAGTTGTTTACTCATTTGGCTCCAATAACTCAGGACAGCTTGGACATGGCACCATTGAAGAAGATTGGAGGCCTCGCCAAATCAGGTTGATACTTTAATAAGTTGTAATAAGCAGTTGCTGAAAAGAAAGAAAATGGGAGAAGGTTGAGTTGAGAGAAAATCTAATAGAGGTCATTATGTTGCAGATTTCTTCAAGGCATTCGTATAATTCAAGCTGCTGCTGGGGCTGGAAGGACAATCTTGATAAGCGATGCCGGTCAGGTCTATGCCTTCGGAAGAAATGCATTTGGGGAAGCTGTGTATGGGGTTCAAGGAAGTAAACTAGTAAGTACCCCACAGCTGGTCGAATCTCTGAAACATATATTTGTGGTGCAAGCTGCAATTGGAAATTTCTTCACTGCTGTATTGTCAAGAGAAGGAAGGGTTTATACATTTTCTTGGGGGAGCGAAAGCAAACTTGGTCACCACACAGAGCCAAATGATCTGGAGCCCCATCCTTTGTTGGGGGCACTAGAGGATATACCGGTGGTACAGATTGCAGCTGGATACTGCTATCTTCTTGCTTTGGCTTGTCAACCTAGTGGCATGTGAGCTCCCTCTTAGTTTCTTTAAATTGAAACATCATTATTGCAACTTTGAGAGAAGTTTCTAATACTTGGTGGTTCTCAGTCAATGTGGGGAACTTTGTCCTTATCTAATATTATATTGAGTGCATAATAATATTGTTTCAGAAACGATGCATCGTAAAATATGTGGAAATTATGTAGCTTCTTGTTCAAGAATGATTTATCAGTTCTTTTCTGTTACTCATCGCGTCTTTTGAACAATAGATTGCTTATATACTGTTAAGTTCAACCATTTATAATGTTTGGTGCTACATTTCCATATTATGTACCTGTATTATTACTCAAAACAGATCAGGAATCTGTAAAATAATCCAACTTGTTGCAACTTATTAATGTAGATATTTTCTTCAATTGTTTACTCAGAAACTCTTCTCTCCTTTTGGTAAACATATCAGGTCTGTATATTCTGTTGGTTGTGGCTTGGGTGGGAAGCTTGGACATGGAGCAAGAACGGATGAGAAGTTTCCGAGGTTAATTGAACAGTTTCAGGTTTTGAATCTTCAGCCTGTAGTGGTTGCAGCTGGTGCTTGGCATGCTGCAGTAGTTGGCAAGGATGGAAGGGTTTGCACTTGGGGTTGGGGGCGCTACGGGTGCTTGGGTCATGGAAGTGAAGATTGTGAATCAGTCCCTAAGGTGGTCGAAGCATTGAGCACGGTCAAAGCTGTTCATGTTGCCACAGGGGATTATACCACCTTTGTAGTTTCTGATGAAGGCAATGTATACTCTTTTGGATGTGGGGAATCATCTAGTCTTGGACATCATAATGCAGCAGTAGCTGATGGACAGGTCTGGCCTCGTCTTATGTTTCATTTCTGTTATTGTAAGAATTCACTTTAAATTGCTTGGATCCCCAAAACTGGATTGATTGGCTTTAATATAAGATGCTGAACAGGTTTTCAGTTATGGCCTATAAGCCACTCTATGTTGTTAAGCCTTGGTATCTTGATGTGATTATGTTGTCATTTCTGGTGGATGGCAACATATATAATTCTTGATTGTACACTCGTCAAATCTATTAGATAACTGATGTGTTTTTGGTTGTGCTGTTTCGCAGGAAAATATGCATACAAATGTGCTGAGCCCAGAAATAGTAACATCACTTAGGCAAGTGAATGAGAAGATTGTACAGATTAGCCTCACCAATTCTATATACTGGAATGCCCATACTTTTGCTCTAACCGAATCTGGTAAGCTATTTGCATTTGGTGCTGGTGATAAAGGGCAGCTGGGCGTTGAACTTGTTGCCGACCAAACTGAAAGGGCGAATCCCCAACAAGTTGATGTTGATCTCAGCTAAAACTTGTGCTAATAATCCCATCTCCTAATTTATCAATCATCATACTCTTCATGCTTTGTGTTTAGTGTTCATATCTCCTCCATGTTTATTTCTGTACAGAGAAACAAACGGATTCTGAAGAAAGAATGTAGCTAGGTAGCAGGGGCCTAGGCAAATGCTGCAAAAAGATTATCGTTCAAAAATTATTGCTGTAGTAGTAGGCCTCAAGCAGTAAATAGTTGCTACATTTATTTGTTTCTAGATTCATTTAATTATGAATGGTCTCTACATCATAATCCTGATTTGATCTGCTCTAGAGCATTATCAAAACTTTAGCTCATTTATTCATGGCTGAAATCCTTATGTTCCATTTACCTGAACAAAACATGGAACGAAACAATTTGTTGCTTATCGCATTCATCTTACCCTTCGTTCTATTCACTTTCCTTGGGATAGATAGCATACCTTTGATAGATTGACATTAATATTTAGATCTTTGAATTTCGAAGAAAATTTTGTGCCCTGCCACTTTATTTATAATTTGGGTCTTCTATTTTCAAAATATTGTTAAATCTTATTGTTTTTAAATGTGTCATCCTGTTAGTTCTTATCAGTTTTATTTTCATTGTCCATTTATGTGTACTTATTAATTTCTTATTTTATAACATGTATTTAAGGAAATAACAAATCAACAATTAGTATAGAGTTTTATGTATATTTCATAAATCCTTCATAATTCAATAGGCTGAAAAAAATTAGTGAGAGAAAGTTGAAAAATATTAGATTGAGAAAGTAAAGTGTTTTAGAGAGATTTAGTGAAATTCTTTCATAATTTAATATAATATTTTATAAGTTAATATAATTGTACTTCTTTTTTATTTAAATGAAATGTGTATATCATGATGGATCAGACGTTTGGTGGAGCATATTAAATCAGAGCATGATTTACTCTAATTTGACTATTGACAAGCCTACTCCTCCAATAACATAAAAAGAGTTATATATAAAATGATATATACTGTTGTGATTATTAGACTAACCTCTAATTATATTTTGATGTCTGATAAATCATTGGGTCCTTTGATTTAAGATCTACACAAGTCAACAAACACCACCAAGGAGCTTCAACATCTCATCAACCATTAATGAAGATCATACAACCAGAGTCTGTTATCCCTCTCTATGACACTCGCACACATAAAAACACAAAGGCTACATTGATATCAGACCATGAATTCAAATCTATCTTAGCACCGAAACATGCATCCATCCTCCTGCTTTTTTGGTTTAGGGAGAATGGTATGGGCATTCCAAAAGCAATGCTCATTACATCAGGATGGATGGATGGTTAAAGATTGAATATTTCATTCTAATTGACCAAATTAAAAAAAAAAAAAAAATCTCCATGTTTTGATTCTCTTCGTACACGTAAGAGGCTTGTGGTTTTGTCAAACTATCACATAAATATTGCTCTGGACACGATCATTGCTAACGAACAGCACAGGCATAAACTGAGACTTCCACAACAGGTATTCAACTTGATGTGTAGCATCTCTTTCTGACCAAACATGGGAATAGGAATGTCATTCCCATTCTCATGTTGTAACCAAACAGACCATAATTAGTTATGACACACTAATGTGCACATGTTTCTAGTAAAAGATAAGAGATTCACACTGCTAGCCCCACTGCTAGCCTTTATTTTGAGAACATGCTTCATTTAAAAAAATTCTATATTTTTCTCATGAGACCAATATTGAGACAAACATCAAGTAATCCATAAATGCTAGGGATAAGGCGAGCACCGAATCAAAAATGCAATCAAGACAAAGCAAGAAAATCATGTGTCTAAAGTTTTCCAATCAAGAAAATAGGGACATGAATAACTAATGTGATCATCTGATACAACCATAGAATGCAGGTGTTGTTCAAGGAGCAGTAGAGCTTGGCAGGAAAGATATTTGACTCATCAATAATCAGAAGGTGAGATAACATCGTCAATCTTCAAGATCATCTTAACAACTTGTGTCGCAAGTAAGAGCTGCTGCTGCTTCCCAATAAGAGTCTCGAAAACATTTTGCTCACGCATATCATTCGTGCCAGCATCATTACAGTCTATCCCACAGCAATGATTACTCTCCTGCGCATCAAATCTAAATTTATAACCAAACACTAAGAACTAAACCACCTTGAATGACAGAAAGATGGATATGAAACAGGCAAGTCATTCTGTCATTGAAAGCTTAAATCAGTAGAATACCTTAATTTGCTGGGATTTTACAGCAGATAATGTTTCAATGGGCTGGAGACCACTATTCTCAGCAAGTGCCATGGGTACAGAATCCAAAGCATCGGCGAATGCCCTGATGGCATACTGTGAACAGCAGGGAAAAGGTCTTAGCAGTAGTCCAAACTACAAAGTTTAAGAAATGAAATAAAATAACATATTTACCATACCTGCTCAACTCCTGGACATCTATCAGCAGCAGCCTCCACAGCAATTGAAGAAGAAATCTCAGCCGAACCACCACCATATACAATAGAATTATTGCGAATAAGATTCCTAGCCACACACAATGCATCATGGATGCTTCGTTTTGTCTCCTCTATCATCATCTTGTTACCTGACACAACATAAAAAATCATGTTTAAGATCTCTAGATGTGGTGAAGATAATATCTGTGCAACTTTTTAGTTCCAAACTCTATCTTGTCACTTTGGGAATTTTCTGAAATATCCTGTATGTCAAATGCTGATGCAAGTCTAATGCATGGGACCAGTAATACGTAAATACATGCTTTGCCTTGGTCTGTATAAGAAACTAGAATGACCAGGGAAATTTCTTACAGAAGTAAACAATACAATTTAAGAACCAAGCAGGCCATCAGCAATGAGGCCACAGAAGAAACAGCACATCAGAGAACAAATGGATGCACATTAAGTTTCTTTTTTAAGTGCATTGTAAATAAGAGACCAAATCAAGCGTGCAAGTATAGTTATATTATCTATATTTTTACATTTCTAAAATGGATCTACCTATAAACACTGATCGCAGCCTAATCAGATTGAAAGGTACACAATTTCATTTTATGTTGAATCCATAGTCTTTGGCAATAAGAAAACCTCAACCAAACATCACCTCATATAACAATAACACAACCACAGCTTCTCAAAAATAGGTTTATCAAAAAAAATATTCATCATAGAGAATGATGAAGCAATCTCCATTACAAACATCAGAAGAATAAGCCCTCTAAGAAACAGCATTAGTATCATAATAAAGTACAATGCACATAAAGTAGGATATCATGGCTAATCAAAAGAGTAAGTTGACTGCAAGCGCGTGACCTCTACTAGAAAGTAAGTAATCACAAGACCTACTACTTCCAACAAGACCTACAAGACAATATTGTTTTACTTACCACCACGAATGAATACGGTCACAGCCCTTGAATTTGAACAATGTTCAATGTAGAGCATACGATCTTTTGTGGTACCAAATGATTTTTCTCGAACCAGACCAGCCTGAACAGACAAAACAAGATATATTATTAATGTAACACACAAGAAATTGTCTAGCTGTAAAACGAACCAATAAGCAACAATATCCTTGACAATATTTTGAAGAAAAAAAACAAAAACAAAAACGTATAACTCAAAAAAAAAATTTAACAAAATGGGATTCAAAAGACCGATTACCAAAACCAAGTTAATTGACACTTTCCTAGCAACCTAGACAAAGATAGAATAGGATGAGACTCATTTACACATAATTACACAATCTCAGCATAGCCTGAGAAACTAGCACCTCCAAAGATTTTCTTTCTTAGCAGAAAGCCAGTTTTTTGGTGATTGCATGCGAATGGAAAAGAGGTGAATATACAAAAGAATATGATTGAGGTCCCAGGTGCATGGCTTAGTGCAAAAGTTCAACTATCCTAACCAAGATAGGCTTTGGTTAATAAGGAAATGTACCTCCCAAGTTGGTTGTCAAAGAAAGAGAAAAGATATTGGTATAACTTGTGCATCCACATAGCAAAATATATGGCACAAAGAAACAAAAATATCTTTTCAAGGAGAACATATGAGATTACTAGGAATGGATGGAAATGCCTTTCTTCCACAAAAACAGAAAACCTGATAGAATCCAAAATACCTTTCCTAGTTTTTCTGGTGTCAACTCTTGAAACCTAGGCACAATTCTCCCACCTACAAAAAAAGAAACCAATGCCAAAGCATTTAGTAGTAGAAAACAAAACCATATTAACATCACTAGAATAGACAACAGATCTAGCATGAGTGCATGACACATACCAGTGGCTATAGCTATCAGCTCTAACTCTACACCACCAACCCATCGGACAGCAGGCAAATTCCTGTGCATCAGTAAGTGATTTGCCTCGTCATCAAACCCCCATTGGCAGATAACCAAGGTAGCACCAACATCCTGCAGTTCAGATACTAAAAGAGTTATGAAGACAAGTATGATCCACATTACCCAAATTCTGTGGTAATACTGATTTGCTCCTACTAATGCATGTTGTTTTCTACTGAATTAGCCAAGTATAATAATAATATCGAGCAATAGGCTAAGAACATTAACTGGACAATTAAAAAAGCTATTTGCATCCCTACCTTGCATTTCTGAACCATGTCATCGAAGTACTTCTGCTCTTGCTGACGTAGAGTTTGGAATTTTTCCACAGTATCAATGTCAACCTTATGCTTGGTTTTTTTTTGGCTTAGGAGGCTCAAAGGGCAAGTCAAAATGGCTATCTTTGCATCTTCAATCTGCTTTGGCATCTGTGGATGACTCATATCTTTGTCAACCAGTATTCCATAAATTAGCTCTGTATCCTCCAACTTCCCACCTACTTTTCCCTCAACTTTGATCAGGTCCAAGTTAACATCCTTCCTATCTAAATCTGCAACGGCCATAACTGCTTTTACAGCAATCTCTGCCAAACTGCGTTTGCATCTATTCACACTGTTGAATGAAGTAAACTTAATATGAGAATATGAAGAAGATTATATTCATTTGGTTTATTTGCACAACAACGCCATGAGATAATTGCATTTAAGAAGGAACTTCTACACTACCCATATAATAGAGTTTCTTAAAGTGCCAAAAAATTCACCAACAGATAACTGCATCTAGTGAACAATCATGTTTCACATTAAAATACACACAGAAGTACGATAAACCTTACAAGGTGAAACCCATTGTAATTTCTAAAATTGAATGTGTAGGAGCCTCAAGAACACGTGAAAATATGCAATTAAGAATAAGCATACATATTCCTAAGAGTAATTGAACTAATCAGTTAATCAAGCATGATTCTGCAACATGTAAAGTGTAAATACAGGATTGAGATGGACTTACATCTTGGAGGATAAAGTAGTCATGCAAGTTTGAACCAAAGGCTCGATGTTTGTTGCATCAAAATCAAACTTATGTGATACACGCTCCAAATGTTCAACAGCAATCCTTGATGCCATCTCAAATCCCTCTGCAATCCGTATGGGATGAATACCATGTTCTAATAGCCGCTCAGCTTGTTCCAAAAGTGCACCAGCCATAACAACTACTCCAGTTGTTCCATCACCAATTTCATAGTCCTGACTCCGGGATAATTCAACCATCAACTTTCCAATTTGATTGTCCACGTCCATCTGCTCCAAGATTGTTGCACCGTCATTTGCTGACAAGACAGGCATAGAAGTTGTTAGGAAGATCCTAACTAGCTCAAATGTCTCCAATTAATTGGAATAAAAATGCACTCCTTAACCCTGTCAATGTTTCTGGGACACAAGTACTCCTACACCAATGTTAATTAGTGTATGCAAGAAAAGCTAATATATAAACCAATATACCAGTGACTGTTGTTGAGTCTAAAGACGCATCATTTTAGTTAACCCAAATTCCTTTTCTTCTATATTGAGCTTCCTTTTACAAGATAAACCTCGTGCACCGGCAGAATAGTTAAAGTAAAAAACTGTCGTCGGATGTCAGTAATGCAGGTAACCTTAATTCAAACTTACTGAACCAATTTATAGAACTCTGTCTCTTCCTCTAAAGTAGAACATTTGATTACATAGTTATAGAAGTCCTTTAGTAGTATAATATCAATGGTAAGCCTTAAAACCTTGCTTGGGTTTTAAAAAACTAGTGTTAGCTCAATCAAGTCTAATAGACCAGAAAATTACTTTTATCTCATCACATGATTTCATCTCATTTGCTATTGATATGCAGACAAACTATACAATATAATAACAGTATAACACAACCAAAAAGAAGAGAAAATCTCAGATCAAAAAATTAGATCAAGAATGAACAAGTAAAAATGCAAAAGCAAAATCATTTTTGACTAATTCTCTACTTAAGCAGATACTAAATCAAACATAAAACTGAATAAACAAAAGCAACAATTTAAAAGAAATTTCTTTATTTTTATTTTTTTGACAAAATCAGCTACTTAAGCAGTTACTAGATCAACATATAAAGCTGAATAGAGAGAGAGAATTACTGATGGTGATTTCGCCGTCGGGGCTCTGGAGCATCTTATCCATACCCTTGGGACCGAGAGAAGTACGGAGGATGCGAGCGACAGCTTTTCCGGCGGAAATATTGGACTTCTGAGCATCGAGTCCTCTCAATCTACTCTTCTGTTCTTGTTCCTTTATTAATATGAATGGCCTCCCAAACTCATCGAAGGCCAACGCCATTTCTCCGGATTGATCGTCGGAAGATCTGCCTGTTTTTTCACTTTAGAAAGTGAAAAAAAGAGTAGCTATAAAAACAAATAAGGTTCAACTAGTTTATAGCGTTGCTTTGCTTGCTTGCCCTAGAAATGACCCGAACTCCCGCTTAATTATTTCAACCCAACCCAACCCAACCCAACCCAATTTCTTTCAGGCGCTTCCAACAGGCCCCAACCAAATATATTTTAAAACGAAAAATCCAATAAAAAAAATAAATAATAGTGTTTAAAGAAATTTATGACATATATACTTAGTCTAATTTATTTTATGAATTTTCAATATAATTTAAGACTGAACAAAATTAGTCGATAATTAAATTATATATGCATTCGTAAATAAATATGTTATGTGCTAATATAGTACTTCATTATTATATGTTGTTATATACTTTTACACAAGGTCTACTAGAAATTTTGGGTTGCTGAGAACAAAAACATTAATACATAATCTAATAAGTTAAAAATCAAATATAATATATGTTCACTAAGTTGTCTTTAATATTGGGAGTGTTTCATATAAATAAATTTGATGTTTCTACAAGTTCTCTCTCACATCACATGATTGTGAGACCCTCTATTATGGGAATTAACTGATCGACATAAAGATTTGAATATATATCATTTTCCTATAAACAATTGTTTTCCAATATGTTCACACAGAAATTAATTTGTTTGTCGATAATTATAGGCTAGGGGTTGACAAATTAATTACTTTCATTAGTGACATTTAATTTGCTTTTGTTGATTTTATCCTATCCTATTCAATTCGTTTTTTTAAGCATTATGACATATATATGACAAACTTGTTCAATTCAAAGTTATATATCAAATTCTCTTGTTCGCGCGCCTTTTATAAATTAAAGTAATAGTTCTATTTATTCCATAGGCAAGGCAATTAGCTAATTACAAGGGATAGAAGTAAGTTCAATTGTGTTGTGCCACAAGTAAAATTAAATTAAATATTATTTTATTATATAATGTACCCGCCCCAAAAAGATGCATGCATATATATTAGTCAGGATGATAAAGAATTTATATACATATATTCAAGCAGGTAAATTTAATATCATCTTCAACATATATATTTGTAAACTAGATCATAGAATTCTAGTTTAGAAGAAGAAAGCAGCTGCTGCAACGGAAGTTGCCACAGCGGCACCGGCGGAAAAGAGGAGAGCGGAGGCACCGCTCTTGGTAGCTGCTTCTGTTGGGGCATCAGTACTAGTGGTAGGGAAAGCTCCATTGGGAACTGGTCCACCAACAGGTGCTTCATCATCACTTCCATCGGTAGTTCCGATCACATCCGAAGGTCCTTCCGCCGGTATTGATGATGTGGCATGCTCCGCAGCAGTCGTGGCAGCGACAGAAGCCATTCCGACGATGGCGAAGAAGATGAGGGCAAGGATCAAAATTTGACGGGCCATTTTTGAAATACAATCAAATGGCCGGGAAGGGAGAAGAAGTAAAGAGTATTTGTTTGATAATATTATTATATATACTATATATGGTTGTTTCTTTTGTTTGTTTTTTGGTAATTAATGCAGCAGCAAATTCTCAAAAATAAATAGAGAATTAAGACTGCAGCGAGAAGGGATGGATGGATGGATGGATGGGGTTAGTGTATATATATTTATATTTATATTTATGTAAAGTTTTGTGAGTCCATGTAAAAATTAGGGTTCACGCATACGACCTAAAAAATTGAATGACAAATAAAAAAAGTCGGAAATAAAGAAGCAAGACCTGAGAGAATCTTCCACGTGTCCCGAGGCAGAAAACACGTGGAGGCGGCTCATTTTTGGGAATTGATTGAGGAATTGGATTGGTGGCTAGAAGGACAGGGCAATATGGGCATTACTCTGATGATTAAAGGGTATTTCTGGAATTTTTCTGAAAGCATGTGCCTGGCACATGACCACTTCTCAGAAAAACCTATAAATACCCTTTCCATTCCATTGGGAAAAGGACTTCTCTTGAGACTCAAGACTTGGAACTCTCGGAAGATCAAAAGGACCCTTTTTGGTGACTTAAAGGCTCGGAGATTCCACCTAAAAGCACTAGAAAGGGGTTTGAACATTCTCTCAACTTGAAGGACTCAAGAAGGCTCTTGAAATCCCTGTTACCCTAACACGGTTCCCGGATTCTAGGGGTTCTGCCACGCGTCGTTGGAGTAATCGCCCACCTGTCATTCTCCCCTCTTCAATTAACCAATCAATTCCGTGCTCTTTGTGGATTTCTCTCCTCCTCAGCCAACACGAAACCCTAACCCTAGCAAGGTACGATTTCCTTGCCCACATTTATTTGGCGACTCCGCTTGGGAAGGTGTAGAATTTGTGAAGGGTATGCCCACAACTCGAAGTGGGAGAACTACAGGAAGAGCTGCTTCCCCAACAAACAGCATTACCTCACCGAATCCAGTTCCAAGGCAAGCCACTCAAGTTTTCCAAGGCGCAAACCTGAATTTTGACCAACCACTTATTAAAGACGTTTCAGAAGGAAGTTCGACATCACCACATATGGCCAATCAACAACAAACCAACGCAAGAAGGCAAGGCGAGGATGCAGGTGGAGACCCAACGAATGATGTGCAACTGGAGATGCTCAAGGCATTGAAGGAAGCACGAGAAGGCAAGGAATGATGATGGCCATGATCTTGGAAATCTGAGAGGAAGCAAGAGGAGATAGGAATTTTCACATGGTTGATTGATGCAGATTCCCACTTTCAAGGCCATTCTCGGGAAGTTCGCATGGGGAACAAGTAGGTGTGAAAGACAACAATAATGGTAGCAACAACAAAGAGAATCAGATTGTACCTCCATTAACGAAAAGTCAATTGGTTCCAATAATCAACTTGGAAGCCCAGAACAGTGGTGACGTGCCACAACCTAGGATGGAAGCAAGCCAACCTCAGGCAAACATCATCTCAGCTACTATTCCATCATTTTCACAGGTACAAATGCCAATCATTCCAAGCAATGTCCAAATTAATGAGCCAAAGAACTTCCACGGTGCAATTGTTCATGATGCAAGTGTTCATCAACCAATTTCTCTACCATACACACCGCCGATGCAGCAGTATATCACAACACCCCAGAGAGTTCACGCTACAAGCCCGTATGTGACGAAGGATGATATGATTGACGTGATCAATCAACTTCGCAGACAGACATCTCGACCCTCGGAGTTGGACTTTACTCCTCCTTACCCTGCACACATTCGAAGGCAACCTTACCCAACAGGGTATATTGAGCACCCCCCGCAATTTCCAAAATACAACGGGGAGAAAGGAAATGCTAGGGAACATATTGCCAGGTTTGTAGAGTCAATGTCTCCGTGGCTCGGATATGACGAAGTGAACAACCACAACTTGTTGATGCAGAATTCAACAAGACTTTGACGGATAGTGCCTTTAGTTGGTACTACAATTTGGAGAAGGGGTCAGTCCATGATTGGGATGACTTAAAATTACAATTTTTCAAGAAATTTTTCTATGTGCAGAAACAGGTAACCATTGTGGAGCTTATGCGGTTCAAGGTAAACCGAATGAGGAGTTGTCGATTATGTTGTGAGTTCAGGCCCGAACACGAAGTCATGAATCAGGTTAAAGAAAAGAACTTAGTCAGCATTTGCAACAATGGTGCCTTGGATTCTTTCAAGCCCCACCTCATCACCAAGGCTTGTGATTCCTTCGCGACCCTCTCATCTTTTGCACAAGACTTGGGAGGAATCGTGACATTACCCACTAACCATGCGACGGTTACATGGAAGGGCAAGAGGACAGTAACTGTGGCTTTGGCTGACTCTCAGTCAAAACCACAAGGGGGCAAGAAGGAGAAACACGAGAAAAATTTTGACCGAAGCAGAGGAAAGCCTAGAGACAAATATGCAAGAAAGCCAGTCCCGGAGGCCATCACATGTAGTGAGAAAGCATTCAGGGGTTTGTATGAACAATGGGTTGAACATGGAGTGGTGAAACCCCCAAGGCCTAGATTTGCAGTGACGGAAGAAATAAAGAGAAGACCAGACTTCTGTGTATTCCACCAATACGCGGGACACTCAACGATGGATTGTTATAGCCTGCGGAGGATATTCCACGAGAAGCTGGCAAATGGGGAGATTGAACTTGGAAAAGAAAATAGTGTTCATGACAAGCCGCTGCCAAACCACAAAGGGAAGGAAACGTGCAACACTGTTATTCACAACACAGGCCCAGAAGTGGAGATGATGATGGAAGAAAAGGAGGAGTGTGATCCAGCTGCTGCGGTGTGGCATTGATGATGAACGAGCCAAGTTCGTAAATTTTTTGATCGAGATAGGATTGGCCAAGGAAGCAAGGATTGAGGCAACCATGGCAATTATAAAGGTCGCTTAGAGACGGAGGAGACTTGCGTACGGCCATAAAGAAAGGATTTATGAAGACGATGGAGGAAGAAGAAAATAAGATATCTTTTCTAAAGTCGATAGAGAGATTAGATGGGCATAACAGTCAGTTGTATGTGACAAAGAATAATCAGCAAGATCGAGGCGCGGAGGCATTCATTGACAATGGAGCGTCAGAATATTATGCCCTACACCGTGTTCAAAGCAGTTGAGAACACGGAGAAGAAGATTATGAAGAAACAAACAAACATTACCGGATTCGCCAATCAAAGCACAAGAACCCTAGGACACATTAAGGTGGACATGCAAGTTGGGAAGATTCGAGGGCCTGTAATGTTCCATGTTGCCGAGGTGGATGCATCATATCATGTCTTGCTGGGAAGGGCTTGGCAAAACGACTCACGGGTGGTACCCTCGGTCTTTCATCAATGCCTTAAAGCTATTTGGAAAGGGAGAGAAGTGAAGGTACCAGCAACTCGGAATCCCTTTGGACCAGAGGAGGCACACATCACCGAAGCAACTTTTTTTGATGATGTCGTTGAAGAGGGAGAGAACCAGATTGCAAGACCTGATTCCCTAAGACTAGCAAGCTGGGAGGAAGTGTAGGAAGATAAGTTCGTGCTGCTGCGAAAAAGAAAAGAAGAAGACCTTAACGCGAGAAATTTCTAAAACAAGAAGCCGGTGATAGTAGACTTTTAGAAAGAAGGAAGAGAAGAAAAGAAAAGGCCAGCAGACCCTGAAGATGCCAGAAATATAATAAATGTCAAGCGGATGGCACAATCTGAGGAGGTCCAGAAGACAAAATGGGAGAGGGTTGTTAAACCCGACGGAAAGGTGGTGTTTCGATTGTGACGATGCAAGGGGGAAGAGCCCTTGGAAGCGTGTGAACCCAACGGCCGGGAGGTGTCCCCACTCCAAAGAATAATGAAGAAGAAGAAGGTTGTACAATGTGAAGGTAGAACCAGCTCCAGAATGCTTCGAGGATAGGCCAAAACCTCAACAAAATGAATTAGAGGAAGTTAATTTGGCAACGGAGGAAGGAACGCTAAGACCGACTTATGTCAACAAGGAGTTAGATGTTAAACAGAAGGAGGAGCTTGTATAATTATTGCGAGAATATAGGGATGTCTTTGCTTGGAATTACGACGAGATGCCCGGAATTGACAAGGATCTTGTGGAGCACAATCTAAACATAAGTCCAGGAATGAAAGCGAGAAGAAAGCAAGCACCTCGCAACTATGCACCAAGTAGAAACTCAAATAAAGGAAGAGATCAAGAAGTTCTTTGGAAGTAGGGTTCATCAAGCCAATTCAACATCCAATATGGCTATCCAAAGATTGTACCTGCAGTAAAGAAGTCAAATGGGATATTTACTGAATATGTGTGGATTTGAGAGAGATTTGAACAAGGCATGCCCAAAGGACATGTACTCATTACCCAACATAGACACTTTGGTAGATGCAACGGCTAATCATGAGATGATGTCATTCATGGACGGGTTTGTGGGTTACAATCAGATAAAGATGTGCATAGAAGATGCAGAGTTGACAGCCTTTCGTACCCCGTTTGGGAATTTCTACTATGTAGTAACGCCATTTGGGTTGAAGAATGCGGGGGCAACTTATCAAAGGGCAATGCACGCCATATTTCATGACATGATTCATGATATAATGGAGGACTACGTAGATGACATAGTAGTGAAATCCAAGAAGGCGATAACTCATGTGGAGGACCTGAGGAAAGTGTTCGAGCGGTGCCGAAGGTATAAGTTGAGGATGAATCCGAAGAAGTGCGCCTTTGGGATGACGGCTGGAAAATTCTTGGGCTTCTTGGTGCACAATAGAGGCTTAAAGGTGGACCCAAGCAAGGCGAAAACAATCACAGAGATGCCCCCACCAAAAACGCAGAAACAGTTGAAGAGCTTTCTAGGGAAAGTTTCATACATGAAAAGATTCATGCCAGCATTAGCCGAAGTCACAGAACCTTTTGGTAAATTGCTAAAAGGAAAGGCACAATGGGACTGGGGGCAAGACCAACAACAGGCGTTTGAGAAGGTGAAAAGAATTTTGGCTTTAGCACAAACAATGGTAGTGCCACAAAGAGGAATGCCGTTGCAGTTGTACATCACATCTACCAAGAAGACCATAGGTGGATTGATCACGCAGGAGGTGGATGGAGAAGAGAAACCTATATATTACATTAGCCGGATAATCCGAGGACCGAAAATCAGGTATTCACAAGTGGAGAGGCATTGCCTAGCATTGGTATTCATTGCGCAGAAAATGCGGCATTATTTTTAAAGACACGAAATAAAGCTTGCAACAAAAAAATCGATCCAATCGGATACCCTATTAACTAAGTCGGCATTAGTAGGAAGACTGCCGGATGGATGATGATTCTTCAGAAAGACGACATCAAGTGTGTAACACCGAAGGCAATCCGATGTCAAGCCTGCAAGCAGACCTACCGCTCAATTTCCAAATGGAGAATATGAACCCCTTCCGAGGATCTTAGGGTGAAGAAGTAGAATCAATCGAGTTGAGGAATGAGGACCCGAGAATGGTGGAGTTTGGCTTTTGATGGATCATCTGCGGAAGGTAAAGGCGGAGCGGAGTGGTGTTGACCACTAAAGAAGGAAATGAAGTGGCCTTGTCATACAAATTGGATTTCCCTTGCATAAATAATGAAGCAGAATATGAGGCGTTCATACTAGGATTGTTGGCGGCTCAAGAATTGGGAGCCAAATATCTTAAAGTAAAAGGAGATTCAAACCTCATAGTGCAACAGATAAGAGGCCAATTCGGAGTGAAGGAACCTATCTTGGCGCCATATCGAACTGTAGCACAAAAGGTGATGGAGGCTTTTAAGAAGGTGGTGATTGAATATGTGCGAAGAGGATGAATAAACAACTTTGGTGCACAACAACAACAAAGAAGATCTCGAGTCTATGTCCAAGGTGAGGATTTGGATGTAAAGGTAATGAAGAGAACCCTCCCAACAACAAGTGCTAAATTTGTTCCCCAAAGACATGATAGATGATTGGCGTCGACATCTCCCATCAATTGCAAACAAAGGAGGGAACAATACCTACCGTAAAGTTACAGAAGTACAACATCATCAAAAGTGTCTTGTATCACAAAGAAGCAGACGGTGTGTTGACACGATGCTTAGGGAAGCAGGAAGCAAAAAGAGTCTTGCAACAGGTGCATGACGAGAACTGCGGATTAAGCGAGACATAGAAGCATATCGTGAGGCTGCAGTGGTCAAGCGGTATTATTGGCCTGAAATGAAGAAGGAAGCAGATGCCCTACAACGCCAATGTGTTTCATGCCAAGAATACCCTGGGGAGGATGAATGCGCCTTCATTGAAGATATAGTGGATTGGCGAATCCCTTATGTGGAGTTCTTGCAAAGCGGGACTCTTCCGACCGAAAAGAAGGACGCAATTATAATCAAGAGGAAGTCAAAACGTTTCTTCTTGCAGAATGGAGAATTGTTTAGAAGGGGATTCAATGGCAAGCCCCTACGGTGTCTAGAACTAGGTGAAGCCAAAGATTTGGTTTACCAAATGCACAAGGATGAACACCAAGGGGAGCCAAGTTGTACAAATAACTTATCGATCATGGTTACTACTGGCCAAAGATGGAGGGAGATTGTCTAGAATTTGTTAAAAAGTGTCACATTTGTCAAATACATGGAAACTTGATCCATGCTCCCTTAGTGGATTTATGAGCCTTAGCAACACCATGGCCCTTTCATACATGGGGAATGGATCTTATTGGTCCCTGTTTCACCCTAATTCCAAGGGTAACATATGGATTTTAATCGCCACCGAGATGTACACAAAGTGGGTGGAGCAATACCTTGAAGAAGGCCACGGACCAAAGAAGTGGCCAATTTTATCAAGGAGCACATCATTTGCCGCTTTGGAATCCCGAGGATAATTTTGTCGGATAATGGAACTCCCCTTCATCAATAGGGACGCAAAAAAAAATCGATGGAAAGATACAGGTGAAACATTACAAATCATCACCATATTACCCGAAAAGCAAATCCGACAAGCAGAGGCTACAAATAAAACCTTGATAAAAATTTTATCAAAAACCCTAGACGATCTTCCAAGACATGGGCGTAAACAATTACCAATAGCGTTATGGGCATATCGAACTTCAAAAGGAAGCTTCATGTCGAGACCCCATATGCTTTGGTTTATGGTGAAGGTTGCGTTTTTGCCCATTGAAATAGAAATACCTTCATTGAATGAGACTTCAAGCTTGGTCGAGGAAGAAAATCGACCAAGTGACCACAGAGGCCTTAGTTGACTTTCGAGATAAGGCTAAAGAAAAGCTCGAATCAGTACCATGAAAAGATCAATGACGACAATACAATACCGCATGATAGTACCTACGACGAAATTCGGTGGGGGACCTGGTACTCAAAACAAGAACTCAAGTCATGAGGGGACCCCAACCACCAAATTTTACCCCAAATGGGAAGGCTCAGTATAGGTACGAGAGATCTCCAAAGCGGGTATTGCAAGATATCTCGTGTGGGATCGGATCTTCGTCTCAGCCCATTGAACTTGAAGTGGGTAAAGAAATATTACACATGAGAAGAAAGCATCACAAAAAGTTATACTTTCAACTTCAAAAGTAATCGAGGAACCCGATTAATGACCCTCGATGAGCTATACTTTCAACTTCAAAAGTGGTGAGGCATTTTTGAGTTTAAGCCCTCAACCCCGAAAGTTACACTTTATCTTTAAAAGTGAGAAGCGTTATGCTTTATTCGACAAAAGCAAGAAAGTTACACTTTACCTCTAAAAGTGGCAATCGTTATGCTTTCTTCGACAAAAGCAAGATTTACTAATGAAACGTTATGCTTTTCGTTAAAAGCAATTTTATTATCAATAAATTTACAAACTTTCACTTATACTTGAATGTTATTTTTAAATTTCTTAAGAAAAAAAGAGTATAAAGTCAAGTTTTGGTTTGTGAAAACTATATATACATGTTTTTGATAAAATTCATATTTACTTGTGGTTGTCTTGTAATATTAATTTGAATAACTTGAGATTCAATGATAAATATTGAATTTTAAGGAATCATTCAAATTAAAAGCAATCAACGAGGTTGAAGAAACTACATTTTAATAAATGAAACATGTGTAAATGAGTTTCTGAAACGGGAAATCGAAAAAAAAAATACTACAACAAGTTATGATCTAAAGGCGAAGACATATCAAACTGAAGAGGAGGCATAGCTAAAGCTTCCAAGTCAGTAATGGCCGCATCTCGAACCTTAAGATTTGCAGCTTTCAGCTCCCTAACTTGTTGGGTAGTTGCTTCTAAGTCCCGTCGCTGGTACTCCACATCCTGAAATTTAGCATTTAGATCCCGAAGCTGGTCCTCTAAATCTTGAGACTGGATCTTCAGTTTGTTTGCGGCTTCATCAAGCTCAAAAAGCTGTACTGAAAAGGAATCATCTTCACACTTACGTACAGCAACCTCCGAACGTAGTGAAACAAGATTAAAACTTGATTTGAGAAGATCCAAATTTAACACGAAAAGGAGACATGTCAACACCCACGCCTTCAAGGTCGTTTCACATCATCATCACTAAACTTCTTCAAGTCCTCGACTCGCAAGGAATATAAAGACAGAGTGTGCAACCCAAGAACAAGGCTTGCAAGCTGGTCTAGGAAGAAGGTTTGGGTGGAAGCTGTCTTAATAATCAATTGGTCAAGTATCTACGGGAACCGAGCTAGGAGACGCTCCAAATTTTCCTGACTAGGAGATGATATCTGAAAACCCCTCCACGAAATAAGATCCCCACTTGGATTGAAGGAAGCTCTGGCAGAAGCCACTTTAGACGCCACCATAGAATTTGACAAGACAAGAGATAGAGGATCAGAAAGATGTTGTATGGCTGATGATTCCTCGAAGCCTTGGCCTCCTGGAGGATAACCAAGGTCACTATAAGGCGAGTGGGCGACATCCGGATGGAGAACGTCAAACAAAGCAAGGGCCTCAACAGGCAAAGGCAAGTCTTTCATCTTCTCACTCTGAAAACAAAAAATGTCAAAGCATAATATATTATGGAAAAAGAAAGGAAATTCAAGATGAATTATGTATTGACTAAAGAAAGATACTCACAATATAGCCAATGGAAAAGGAGTCGGGAGATGCCACTAAACAGGAATGTCATTTAACCCACCCAAAGTACTATCAATAATGCCCTCCGATCAATCGATGCTTCTGCAGACTCCTTCCGGGAGGATGGACATCAAGAATAGTCTCATAAGGATTCCCCCCCGAGGAGGTAGGAGCCTTATTAGCATCTTTAGGCCCATCATATGGAGAAGTCATAGGAAGGATTGAAGAAATCGATTGTACCACCCACAAGCAGGACTTGGGCTTACATCGGATAAAGTGTCTTTAGCATCAAGGCTAACACAATCATTATGCGAAGAAGACGACTCGACACCAATAAGGATAGGTTGAGAAGGCTCACGATTGGCGTAAATCGCCGCAGCCTACCCATGTATGTGTAAGTATGAGAAATAAACCCAGAGGAACATCATCATCCTCTTCATTGACCAACGTAATCGAAAATCAAGAAAATAAATACATAAGGAAACATGAAAGCAACTATACGAGGATAAAAAATATGGAAATGTCACAAAAATTTACCAAATTTCTACGTTACTTTCGACCGGATCCTCTACTGTTTCAGAGATACTAGAACCAAAGATCATCAAGAGGACGTTTCGATGATGGCTTTAAGCGAAGCTTCAATAACGGGACGACTAACCGGAACCACGATAGAAGTAATAGGAGGATCCACCTCAGAATCAGTAGTGGTAGATGCTTTCGCTTTAGAACGGGTGATTCTCATTTCCTTAGCACCAGAGGATCCTTGGGGAGGAACTGAAGGAGGTATCTGTGATAGAGATGCATGAGACGAAGCCCGTGGTGGAAGACTCCTGGAGGTAGTAGGGACATGTGCTAGAAGAATAGTTGGGTCACTTCGAGGATGAATGCCTACTGACCGAGGATGAGAAGACTTAAGCATCAAAGCCTCACGCTCAATGAGCCGACTACTGGTTGACCAACGTTCTGAACGGATAGTGGTCTTAGGAGAACATAGCAACCTGGCCCATTGGAGACGTTCGGGAATAGAAACTGGTAGAGAACAAATCGAAGTATCATCCTCCCATATTTTAAGATTGACCTGCCAATAATTACGCTCGCTGGTAGTATATCGTCCAATCCAAGAATCATTCGGTATGACAAAAGGAAGGGATTTATGAGGAGCATTTGGAGGCCTTGGAAATGCCCACATAAAAGAGGGAAAGGTAGAGACAAAGTTGAGAAGGGCAGTCTCATAAGTCTCCTGACAAGTGTGGCCAAAGGGACGCTCCTGGTCAAATCCAAACTGCCTCATAACCCTGTGAGGAGAATAAAGCACAGTGCCAAAACCATTATCTTCGATTTAAGTAAGGAAGCTCATGACCAAGGAAGACAAACCAAGATAACGAAGAACCACTCAATTCGTTGATATCTAAGTAGGAGCGAAAGTGATGCCTATAGAAGTGGGGGCGGACGACCGCCACTTTCTGAAACAATAGTGTATGGACGAGTTGTAAAGCATGAAGAATCATCGATAAAATGTCAGAATCTGAACTAGATCGGTGATCAATCCAATGAAATGTCATGCGAGGGACAATGTCACTTGAATGAAGAAGGATCTGAAATCGCTTTTTTTTTCTTAGGAAAATGTGCAGGAGTAGAATATCTCAAAAAGTGCTCAAGAAGAAAGATTTGAAGAAAGGAGAGCAGAGAAGCGAAGCAATTTACGTCATACGAGTAAAGAAACAAAAAGATTGATAAAGAAAAAAATGCGATGTGAAAGACAGGTTAATAAAAATACTAAAAATGGATACCTCCCAACTGATTCCTTCATAGCGAGAATAGTTTCGTCCAAACGACGATACAATGTTCCTAAGAATAGAGGAGCAAGAGGAACATTTAGACCTCGAGATAACATAGAAGCTAAACCAAACATGCGAGTCGAAGGACCATCTACAGGAGACCCGGGAAAAATGAAGCGGGATAACCACATAGCCAAATAAGCAGCTAAGGGAAAAGGGCAAGGCTCTTCATGGAAAGTGAGAGGATGACTTGTTATAGTTAGAACTATTTCCGTGTCCTGAATTGGTAATCCCCGAAGAAGAAGCAGACACCCAAGATAACTGTGAATTCTTTTGCCGGTTAGAAGTCTCAAAGTTTTGGGAGGAGCATGTCACCCCGAATCATGAGATATAATTGGGAGCTCACTTTGGAAGCTTCATTAAATAAGCAATGCACCCAACATCTCAGGAGACAAGCTAGATATGCTACAGAAGCCGTCTGCAAAATAGGAAGGCTACAAGATATAATCTAGAATGAGTTCATACTCTAAAAAACAAAATTGAACGAAATAAAAAAAAAAAAGATTATCGGTAAATGGCATAAACGTCCTCTCAGAGTTGGGGTAAACTCCCCAAGCGGTGACAAATGTACATGTGGAAGAACACGGCGTGAAATCAAGGCAGTAAGAAAGCATCTTGGTCTTTCGGACACGAAGATCCTGCGATAATTGAATGCAACGCAAAATGCTCACCCTCTTGAGGTATATCCACATAATCGAATTTTGCGAGAACCTCGTCGGGCCAATGTTGCCACCCTCAAGACGATTGGATGAGTCGGATATGAAATGAATGGGAATTTGTAGGGTATTCTCTTTTCTATACACATACGAGGAATGCGAAAGCAGAGCAGGGAAAGTTGTCTAAACTTCATGCAAGCCGTAAGATATAGAAATAAGCTCGCTTTCTCGGGAGGAGGAAAGGTCAGACGATTATAATTCTTCACTTGCTCCCGAAAACGTCGGAAGACCCATAAAAGGGAGCCTTTCCGATGCCGTGATGAAAGGAACCTCCTTAGTAGTTTTGAAGTGCCGTGGAACGTTCACCGGAGTTGGCTCGCAACAAGAAAACATAACATGAGAATTCTAGAAACAAGGAAAGAAAGTGAATGAGCATTTGAAATTAAGTGCTTTACCATAACAAGAGAAGGTATGAAACTTAAATAAGAAGATTGGATTTGGGAAATAAAGATCACGGACACCTTGGATTCGGGAAAGAAGATCACAAACACCGAAAGAAGAAAAAGAGCACAAGCATTAGGAGTCATTCAATAAAAAGGGTAAAAAAGAAGGGAAATATGAAAGAGAGGCCATTAAGTAGGTTCCCCTAAGTGGTTGATTCGTAGGATTTAGCCACCCAAGGAGCTCTCCTCTTACATTTAACTTCTCCTTACTCGTTGAATCAACTAATTGGAATGAATGCTACTTCACCGGAATATCCGAGCCAAGATCCTTGTTAAGGTGAAATGGCTCGGAATAAATTCTTCCTCCTTGCGGTGTTGTCCTTTCTTTTAAAATATCCGAGCCAATGACCTTGTTAAGGTGAAATGGCTCGGAATAAATTCTTCTTCCTTGTGGGGTTGTCCTTTCTTTCAGAATATCCGAGCCAATGACCTTGTTAAGGTGAAATGGCTCGGAATAAATCCTTCCTCCTTGCGGTGTTCCTTTCTTTCAGAATATCCGAGCCAATGACCTTGTTAAGGTGAAATGGCTCGGAATAGATCCTTCCTCCTTGCGGTGTTGTCCTTCTTTCAGAATATCCTAGCCAAGATCCTGTTAAGGTGAAATGGTCCCAAAAAAATAAATAAAAAAAAATACAATCACTTGAAAAGAGAAATTAATGAAACAATTAAGAAAAATTAAACAAAACATCGAATCATCATGAAAACTACTCTACTAAATTATTCGCCTAATCATTTACATGATTAATTACAAGCTTTAATCACCAAATCATGAATTGGATGTATAAAAATTAGAGTGCACAGTTGGTTGGTGAAATACTTTTAAACAATTCCATGGCGTGTATAAATTTGGTAACGCATGGGTTTGATTAGCTTTCGGATATTTTGGCAAAATTTCATGAAAAAAAAATAAATAAATAAAATAATAAGAAAAAAAAAAAATTGTGGTGTGAATCCAAAGAATCAATATGATTCACTTCGTTGCAATTTAAAAATATATATATTATAGAACATGGAGGCCATAAAGGTCGCTTAACCTCTCAATCGACTTTGCGGACTCACATGCATATGGGGTTCAATTGAAAAATAGTTGTCATTTGTTTACCTTCCGATGATCGCGATACAAAGTCGATCGCTACTGTAATACCATCGTTAGTATGATTCTTTTTTCTCTGCGATCTCTTTTTCATCCGTCTCCTTCTCTAAAACACTAGTATAGTGAAATCAATTGCTATACTTATTTTTTCCGCAATGACTTTTCATCCGTCTCCCTTCTCTAAAACACTAGTATAGTGAAATCAATTGCTATACTTATTTTTTTTTAGTAATATCAATTTCTTTTAATCATGAAAAAGATCTTGCGTTTAAAAAAATAAAAATAATAATAATAATAATAATAATATTATTATCATTATTTTACAAAATTAAATTATTTCTATTTAATAAATACATAAATAGTGCCGATTTGATTTTATTAAAAAAAAATTTAAAAAAAAAGATTTTATTTTATAAAATAAGATTTTATTTACTTAGTAATATATATACATATATTATTAAGGAAACAAATATAATAAATAAATTGCGGAAATCATTCCCATTACCAAGCAAAATCACCGTGATGATACCCATAAGAAGGATCTTGTGATTTTTTAATCTATACCTAATAATTGATCTTGTTAATTGCTTTATCACATGAATTTTGATTCTTGACATGCATGGGGAACCTCTCCTTGATATCTCTAATCTATACTAGGCGGTACATCATTCTTAACATGGATGACCACATGTGTTGTCAGACGCTATAAATAAAATAAGATTTTATTTTATTCGACAAAATATAATTTATCTTTACCTAGTTTTTTAATATATATATATATATATATATATATATATAAAGATTTGTCTTTGTTTTTAAGATTTCTAAAAATAAAATAAGATTTTTATTTTATTTGTTAATATATAATTTATCTTGATATATACATATAAAAATTAATTCGGGAAGCAAAGATTGTGCAGGATTTGGAGAAGATTTTTAATATTTGGTGGGTGAGCTCTCCTAAGGGTCCCTCTCCAAGAATTGTTTTGTTTTCGTAACTTGTAAGATCGAGCTTCAGACATTGTTTAGAAATTTGAAACAGGACTCAAGGACTCGAAGAAATTTGCACGATCGCCATTCGAAGGTGTGACTCACGTCTTGAGGGGGCAAATGTGAGTCCATGTACAAATTAGGGTTCACGCATACGACCTAAAGAATTGAATGACAAACAAAAAAGTCGAAGAAATAAAGAAGAAGACTGAGAGAATCTTCCACGTGTCCCGAGGCATAAGACACGTGGAGGCGGCTCATTTTTGGGAATTGATTGAGGGATTGGATTGGTGGCTAGAAGGACTCAGGGCAATATGGGCATTACTCTGATGATTAAAGGGTATTTCGAATTTTTCAAAAGCGTGTGCTCGCACATGACCCTTCTCGAAAAACCTATAAATACCCCTTCCATTCCATCGGGAAAGGACTTCTCTCGAGACTCAAGACTTGGAACTCTCGGAAGATCAAAAGGACCTTTTTTGGTGACTTAAAGCTCTCGGAGATTTCACCTAAAAGCACTAGAAAGGGGTTTGAACATTCTCTCAACTCAAGGACTCAAGAAGACTCTAGAATCCTCATACCCTAACACTGCCCCGGATTCTAGGGGTTCGCCACGATCGTTAGGAGAATCGCCCAATTGTCGCTCTCTCCTCTTCAATTAACCAATCAATTCCGCTTTTTTTGTGATTTCTCTCTCCTCACCAACACGTAAACCCCTAACCAGTAAAGAAGACGATTTTCTTACCACATGTTTGAAAATGGCACCACTTGTGTAGTAGCGTAGAATTCGGTTTCCCGTAGTCTAAGCTTGGCCGTGCATGGCATATGGGCCATGCTAGCTTTTTGTTAAGACGGTCATTTGGAAATTTGACCACACCATCAATTTTATAGGTTCAAATTCTACCTCCGATTCATCTGTGGTCTAAAAACGTGGGTTGTTTCCTTTTTTATGGGTCAAACTATGAGCCTCTCTATTCATATATTATGGCGGGCAATTAGGCAGTTAGCTAGTCAACTTGTAATATTGATGAGTTGTTACATTAAGACATCGATCGTATAAAAAAAATATAGAGGAAAATTAGTAAAGTCAAGTACAATTTTTATTGAAAATTAATATTTTCACAAGTAAAATTTGATGTTTTCACAAGTTTTCTCTTACATCACATGATTGTGAGATCCTCTATTATTCATGTGAGAACAAATATTTTTATTTATAGACATATTAATTCTCTCTTCTTTTTTCTTTTCTTTTTTTATGATTAGAGGAAAAGGGAAGAGAAAAGGGGGCTGGCCAGACCGCCGGATATTGAAAATTTCATTTTTAGCTCAAATTAACATAATACCAACTTTTAAAGTCGTGAGTTATATTTTTTGGGGGGCCAAAATGAGTTCCTACATAAAAATATCACTAGTTATTGCAATATTTTATCAACTTCAAACTATTATTTTAGGATTCATTTGGTAACTATTACTACAAAAAAATTGCCTTTAATTTTAGTTTTTGCTTTTTGCTTACCAAAAAAAAAAAAAGGTAGAAACAAAACCTGCTTTTGGGAGCAAAAAAGTAAAAAACACCAAAAACTTGACAACACATGCATGCATACATATAATTAAATCTTATTAACAAAATGAAATATGCTTCTATGCTGCAAAAGGCATTTATACTAATAGAGCAGATAATAATAAGTAAGCTTTGAACTTACTACAGTGTCTTGACACTTGAGGACCAGCCTCGTATAATTTGGCAAAATAGCTAAAACCTAGCAAAGGAAGCTTCCCCTATTTTTGGGAAACTAAGAATTAGCACCCAATTCATAGAACAAGCTCTATACAGCAACAAAGCTCAAACAATGGGTAATCCACAAGAGAACAAATCTGATAACAACTATACATTAAAAGTTAGAATGCAGAGAACAAGGAAATGTGACAAGGTCTATGCGTGCAAATAGCCAAATACACATGTTCACTATGCTTTTGAAAATCATTGTGGGGATCCAACTAATAGTGTAGATTGCTATCCATACTCTTTATTTAACAATCAGGAAGATTGCTGTTAGGAAACCTACTGTTGTTAACTCTACATTTCACTTGCTACTGTTCTAAGTAAATGACTGAGACAGAATATCTTTAAAAACTGCACCAAAATGTGAAAATTCAAAGGGAAAAACTCGCATACAGCACTCTCATCACCTCCCAAAACATTATTACACCACCTCAATCTAAATGATACAGACGGGAAATTTGGAGCAAGATGCATCAACAGAGCCACCTCCATATATATTTATAATGACAACTGTAAAACTAAATTCCCAAAAAGCAAAAACTCAGACGCTTCTAGTAACAAACAAACATTATCAGATGGGAGTACAACCTGTTGAGTCTGAATGCTCCAGGCTAGAGATTAAGAATATGAACAATTTTTCCAAGCCCCGTAAAATACAAAACCAGTTAACCACAAAATTTCAGACTAAACCCAATAATCAAAACAATAAAACAGACTTAATACATCTGAAGTTCTTTAAGATAACATTTACAGGGAAGTGGGCTGTATACAATACAATGACTACAATTCAGAACATTGACCACCCAGTTGGTATATACAGTTGGTAAAACCCCGACAACTCTACTAAAAATTAAACAAACATACTCAGATACAACAGCTTCAATGCTCCCATCCAGCGTAAAGAACTATACCACTCTTCCGGTTTCAGCCCCTTCAATATACGAAAAAATGGACACGCATGAAACCCTACACTAAACCCAACCCCACAATTTTACATAATAGAGGCAGATTACATTTGAAAATTTTGAGCTTACAGGGAAATAAACTGCAGTAATAGAAGACTCCTTGATATATTACAGTGACTACTAACAATAGCAAGTTAGCACAGTTAACCCCCATTACAAAAATTTTGATACTCCTAATACCAGAACACTATCAGATACAAAAAGTAGAAGCCTCAGATATTGTACACGACTTACAAGCTCATTGACGAGAGATGATCCAATTACATTTTTGCAACACAATACATTTAAATTAATTATAAACACCACAAAACAGTGCTTTGCATGCAGACTAGGGGTTAAAATGGTTGCATCCAAAAACTTAACTCCAACATCCTCAATCAATAAGTTCATGAAGTGGACTCTTTCTAGACATCTTTTTGCGGTAGTACTATTTATAAAATTTTGGTAAGCGCCTGATAAAATTATGATGGACAATCTCATTAATGCTGCTTTGGCAGACCACAGTCATTTCAGAAGAATCCAAGGAAAGCAGCCAATTTAGCTCATATTTCTCCAGATAACCAACTTGGCTGATTCAGTCACAAAAACAAATAGTTACCAACTCTGCACCTTGATTATGATGATTTGAAAGAATACAGAAAGTTCCCAAAATAAACCATATTCTAACCTTTCCACAGAAGGGGAGAAACTAGAAAGAGAATTTAATCATGATTGATGTTAAGTTCCATGGGACTATAAACCTTTTAATTAATAAACTACCACCTAACTAGGTCAAGACATAAAACTGTGTCTCCCAAATCAATCTTTAAAATACACATTCAGCACAAAAATGAATGATAGAATGACTCAATGCACAATGATCATCTTAGTAGCCGCACTTCCAAGTTAATTGGAGTAGAATCTAAGCCAAATGGATAAGGAGAATGTGTCTCTCTCCAAAGGATGTCATGTTAGAAATAAGAAGTATTTAAGTGAGATATGAACAATTATTATTAAAGTATATATCCTATATAGGTAGTCATAAATGCTTTTAACTTTAAACCTAATGGTTGGAGGAAAGTGAAATAGAAAAAGAACTAATGAAAAATTCTGTTAGTTTATATAAATGCACATAGAATTTGAAGCCCATAATGCACCTATTCTTTACCTATATCCTTCTTGGTTAGTCTAAAAGACCAATAGTTATATTTTTAATACCAAAAGAAAAGATAAACACTTCAGATCATGAAAGGAAATAAAGAATCTTTTATCTTTCTTAGTTAGATCAGAACCAATAGCTAAAATTTCAATACCAAAAGCAAAGCATCTAGGTTACATGAGTTTTATTATTGTATCGACACTTAAAAAAAAGTCCCATTGCAGATGCTCCCAACATGCAAAAAACATAATTTTCAATAATATCATATAAGCACATAAACTCTTAATCTCTTCACATCTGAATTGTTTCTTCAAAATAAGTAAAGTAGCTATGCTATTTTATTCTTAGAAATAAATGAGGTGTGTGTGCATATATAGTATATAGTATGATTAGTAATAGCGTCAGCTGTCATGGATATACATGAATCTGACGCAGTGGCGCTTATACATACAGGTCAAAGTAACATAAGATGATATTTTCCTTCTTAATTATTAGTAAAAGGGCTTTGCCAAGACCAACCAATGGCGTCTTCAACTACCCTTATTAAAGAGTGATATATTTTTGGGCCATCTATCTAACAACTCATTCTTTATGAAAACTTTAAACAACACCAACCAATAGAAGAAATAATTATGTTTCATAATATAGACACAAACTAATACGCCTTAACAACACTTGGCATAAAGCTGTTTAGATGTGGTATATCAGTAGCTTAAACCATTAAGGAGCACCTCAAAGGTTAGAGTTTGGACAAGGCATAAGAAGGATAATAAGCATTAGTATTGGACTTGTTTAGAGTTTGCTTGTTTTGATGTACCCAGTTACTGGATTCTTGGCAAGCAAGTAAACTTACGGTTTTGGGTGTTAGTTGAACCGCTTTAAAGAAAAGCTTTTTATAATTTATATAGATAATTTTTTATACTTATAAGAAGGATAATTTTTTAGGGTTGGTTAAGAGCTGGTTTGGCATGATTTGGGGCTTTTCTTGGTATGTAAAAAATAATCCACGAACAGTGCTAGCCTTTATTTAGGTTTCCATCTTTTGGGATATCGTACTGTAATAGAATATCTATTAATGTAAAAGGATAGGAATTTTAGTAAACTACTTTCTCAGAGCTAAATGGCACTAGTGATCAAGATTGCCTGATCATACGCCAACAGTGCAAATAAGCAGAGGAATAAGGTGAAGAATATTTAGGAATCAGAACTTAAATTTTTTGGGAGTCACAAGGTAGCAGAAACCTAGGAAGCACTTGGAAGCCCACGTATTCATGTCGGACACGAATTTACTCCGACACGTGTCTGTGAGCTTCCTTTTAAAAAAAAAAACTTGGCCACGCCTCGGACACATCCCGACTCGCCTTGGATATCTAGTGTAAATTTTTTTTAAAAAAATTCTAGTATTTAAATTGCAAAATAAAAGTTAGTTGAGGGTACCCATATGCAATTGGTACTTTTTAAACCTAATTCCTCCAAGTCGGTACCTTTGAATGGACCGTGTACGCTACATACATTATAAATTTGTATATGGACCATGTGGACTACCTAAAATGGGTATGTTATAAATTTAATCAAGTTTTATCATGCTCTATTAACAATTAAATTTATTTTTTGTAAAACATACATTTATATTATTAAAAATATAAAATAAAATAAAATTTGAACACGTCCCCGAAATATCGAGCCGTATTTTTTTGAAAAATTTTGTATCCCGTGTCGCTTGTTGTGTGACTTGTACCCGTGTCACATGTCTGAGTCAGTACTTCATAGGCAGAAAGGCTTTACACATATTCTCAAAATCAAGAGAAAGAATAGATACTAATAAGGCTGATGGATTACTCCTAATTCTAACGGCACAAGAATTCAAATAGTATAAACTATAGACTCCAACATTATTCTAGACTTTATAGGATCCAAAAAAAATCATATTTTTTCCTGTATCCACAGACCACAACTACATCCCATGTCCAGAAAATATCAAAAATTACCTACATACCCTAACCTCAAACCCTAACAAAGCTGATAGGAAATCTGGCCACAGCAGCTTATTGACCCTCAGGTACCATATAATATACTAATTTTACCCATAAACTTCAATAAACATAGCCCAAAATGTGCTCTATAGGGCGTCCTATATCAGCAACTTCCCTTCCTTACCATGCTTCATATCAAGAAATAACACCCTTTAAGTTTAAAGCTATATTTTTCAGTACCAAAAGGAAAAGAATTTTCCCTCTTGGTTATTTCGAATAGCTTTATACTCGCACTAACAATTTTGTGACATCTTACTATATAAGCACATCTTTCTGTTAAATACGTCACCCTCACAACCTAACCACACAAAATCCTGAAAATTCCTGATTAAGAAATTAACGCAGCGAATTAGATGATTTGTCTCAGCACAGATGAAGGACATTTTGTGACATCTAACTATCTCAACAGTAAAAGGAAGAGAAAAGCAGAAGTACTTTGAATTACTCAACAGCCAACAAACTTTTGAGCTATATTTTAAGGTTGAGAACTTTTAGGAAATTTTTAACGAAAATACACCTATGCTTGACCAATACACACATTTGTGGGTTATTATGCTAATCCTTGTGTCTATTTGTGGGATTAATCTCACTTCGGAAACAGGGTGGGAGTTACCCAGTGTAATCGAAAAAGCTTTAGAATAGAAAAAGAGTTGCTAATTATGCTGGAAACAATTTTCATATCATGCTTATCAAAAACGAAAGTTTATATCATACATAGTTGTCAAAAAAGAGTGTTCTCATACACACATAAGAGCATGCAATATTAAACAAGGCTTATCAGATCAAGACATCGTACAAGAATGAAACCAATTGAGAGACACATTGAGCATTCTAAAAAACAGATACTTAATTAACTAAGCCCCAGATTCAACTCACATATTTATAAAAGAAGTAATGGACACCTAGACACTTGAAAGTACTTTAAAATTTTACACCTAAAAAAATACACAATTGGAAAGAGAATAAGAAAATATAAAAGCATCATGTTTTAGCATTGTTGCTTATATTTCATGTGATAGAAAGGAAAATTAATCGTAATGAGACTGAAGGACAAATAACTTGCACGATCATATAGATAAGTTAAGGTTTCAAGTATCTCAAGTTTGCATGGCCTATGCTGCAATAATCTCAAAATAGAGGATTGGAAGGATAATATTAACCTATAAAATGGCCAGCAGCAGGGCACTAAAAGTTTGATACCCAAAAGCAAATTAGCTACGATACACTACCAGAGTTATTAATGTATTTTAGCACAAGTATTTAAGTGGTGCAGTCTGCAGGGAGCGGAAAGAAAACAATAGAGAACAATTCTTCCATCCAACCCACACGGCTGAAACTTACATTTTCAATCCAGAAGCTACACTCAGCATGTGGTGCCAACATTAATCAGAAATAACAGGCTGTAGATGCATTCCAGTAATCTGATGAAAGACACAAAGAAACGGAAATATTAAGTTTGTGAGCTTAAAAAGTACTCTCTAAAAAGAATGTGATGTCTGCATACATCAGTCGGATGGCAGGCGTCTCCGCTTTCCATAATCTGCATCCCTTGATCGAGACCTGTTATCCTCTTCTGGCATCACACGTGATCTGCTGCGAGATCTTGAAGAAGCTTGTCCCCGATCCCGATCATCCTCGTAACCCAAGTCACGTTCTTTTTGACGATGGTCACGATAATCATCCTTTTCCTCCCTGTATCTGTGCTCCCTATCATACCTGTCCCTGTCTTGCTCCCTCTCATCACGATGCCTCTTCTCAGAGTTTCCTGACCAGTCACGCTCAGAGCCCCGTTCCTTATCCCGGGAAACAGCATTTGACCTTACGCCTTTATCATGGCTTGGCTCTCCATATCCATACTCAGAACCACCATCTTCGCCACCGTAACTCGACTCTCTTGTCCTCTGGCCGTGTTCCTCCCCTCCCCATCCACCCATGCTTGTATCAGTCCACATTCCTGCATGAGGTCCCTCCATCCCAGTGTTCCCCATCATCCCCATTCCATTAGCAGCCATTCTGCCGAAAAATGCAGGGTTGACATGAGGAGCAACCCCAGCAAGTCCCATTGTATTAACATTTGGAAAAGGAGGAAGCATCCCATGAAAAGCAGGACCTGGAAAGCCTCCGTAACCGGATCCTCGACCCATATAAGTTGGATCAAATCCAGTACCCATCATACCTTGAGGATGCATAAAACCACCAGGAGGACCGCCAAAAGCAGTTCCTGCAAGACCCTGCCCATAACCTCCCCCATTGGCACCAGTTCCAACCAGAGGGGCATTCCCAACCATGTTCTTGGCTCCAATAGATCCTCCTCTTCCCCTCATGTGCCCACCTCCCCTGTTTGGTAATCCCTGTCCTCCTCGTCCCCACCCACCTCTTCCAAAACCTCTCCCTACGTCTCCACTGGGATAAGTTGTCCCACCACCTCTTCCTGCCCCATCATTCATAGGCCTCCTACCCTGTGGCTGAGATTGAGGTTGGACTTGGGATTTGTTCATATAAGAAGCACCCATCTGCTTTATAGTTTGTGGGGAAGCAAATGCCACCACACAAGATCGCCCATTGAAAATGTAACCATTCATTCCTTCTTTGCATGCAGCCGCAGCAGCTGAGTCATAGAATTCAACCTGGCAATAGCCCTTGGATTTACCACTGGCTCTCTCATCGAAGAACTTAATTTCCTTAACCCTACCATATTGAGATAACACACTCTCTAGCTCTGCATCAGTAGTCCACCAATGTAGTTCTCCCACAAAGAGCATGGTAGCACCATTATCCACAGCTGGCCTAATCTGACTATCATTAACAATTGGGCGGTTGACATTCACATTCACATTCATCTGATTAGATGGCATCTGTGAAACACCTCTTAGAACACCAGCACTAGGATTCTGCAACAGCAAAGAGTCATTGGCAACTTTAACTGACATATCAACAGGGTCGCCGTCAATTTTCTGTGCCACAGGAACAGATCCTCGAAACCCCAAACTCAATGCTTGAGCATCATTAGTCATATCAGGAGCAATTCCTTTCTGTGGCCCCCCCTCAACGGTTAGCCTTTCCTTCTGCTCAGGAAACTGGAGCCCGGCCTTTGTGTACTTTCCATCAGTTGCTACACCATGGACGCTTATCTCTTGTTTCACCACATTTTCTTCTCTGGGTTCAGGAACGCTAGTTTTTGGTGTTTGGAATCCCCCATTAGACACACCAACAGATGGACCTGGCACCTCAGACCGCTGAAGCTGAAGGAAACCCTCTCCAACATTAACATCGTTGTAGAGATCATCATACTCATCATCTTCACCTATAATTTCATCCTCTGCAAGTGCAGAAATTGCTCCACCTCGATGATATTGCATCTTTTGAGATCCTCCATATTCCTCATCCTCATAATCTAATTGCTCTTCAGCCATGTGATCCATTCAGGCTAACTGAAGATTGATCAAAGTAGGAAAAATCTACCTCCACCTAATTAAAATCCGAAGAGAACTATGATTAAGATCCTGTCCTATTTGACATAAGAAGAGCGATGGGTCTGATAGTCAGCAGGGAACACAAAAAGTTTCAACAGAGAGAATACTAGTCTCTCAGAAATTAATTGAAGACTGGAAGTGAAATACCAAAATCTAAATGAATCTATGAATTAGAAACAGAGTTGATTAATAACCATATTGAACCTATAAAGGTGTAGCATGATGATACACCCACAAAATATCTGAGTAACCTTAAGCATCATATAAACGAGAAAGATATATATATATAAAGATCTACTTCCTACCAAAATTAAAATTCATGTGCAGATCTTTCTTCAATACATCGTAAATTCCTTTTTTACATAAGCACCTCATTTAGACCAATATTAGACATAAAAGGATAAATCCCAAACACCCACATCTTAATTTCAAAGAACAAATAGAAATCATAAAAAAGCAATCGAAAGTTTGATGAACAATTACCAATATATGTGAAGACCGTAAGTGGAATCGAGTGAAATAGGAGAGATAATGACCAGCTTTGTTGTGGATAGATTTACGGAGAGATTAAATATCGGGTTAGAAGTTCCCGACTCTTCTCTCTCTAGCTAGCTATCGTTCTTCTTTTGTTCTACAGCGGTAATCGAGGAGTCTTCTTCCGAATATATATGATCCTATCCAGTGTAGTAGTTTATACAACCTAATAGTATCAATAAACAGTTTATTCAAAAATACAGGATGACTTCTTCCCTTACCTTGGCTAATAATAATAATTTGGCCATATAATCAATCAGATGATTACAATCAAGTTTTTAAAAACGACCAGTTAAATTATTTTGCGACTCCGGCTATACATTGCACTTTAATTTATTCCATATATATAATTTCAAGTTCATCACAATTCAACTTGCTCAAATATTTAATATTATTTTTAATTGCAAATTACAATATTTATGGCCAACCAATTTAGTGATTTTTATAATTATTGTTATATTAACGAAAAATTAGTTTGCATTATTATGTAGTTTTAAAATTAGAGATGTAAATTTTTTTAATCCGGATGTTCCTAATTTGTCCTATTTTTTTACTATCATTATCAATATTACAATATCACAATTGAATTACTAACTAATACTAAATATATATTTGAGAACGTAAAAAATAATCGTTTTATAATTATTATTATATCTCTAATTTTAAAATTAAGAGATTAATTAAATAATAAACAAATGTTTTTTCATGGTAAATTGGTGATGGAGGTTGTAGGTGTGTAACCTACGAATAAACAAATTTATATGTGATTATAAGTTATTAAAATTATATTTATTCTTTTTTTCTTGAAACTAACTTGTTTTAGTTGTTAGCGCATATATCATCTTATTCTACTTTCTCCGCATGGAATTTAATTAAAAAAAACAAATGAATAGAATAGAATGAATTTTGATGATTTATCCTCCAAAATAATAATCAAATATACTATTTTTATTTAATTTCTTCTTTTATTCTAAGCGCAGCATGAATTAGAATTAAGAATATCTGCAAATGTGAGGAAGGACCCAACTTATAATTACATGCTACTGCTACTGCTACTGCTACTGCTACAATTGAATCAATATGAACTACACATCCTACCCAATCACAACGAAAGGTAACAACAAAATCAGATTAAACTAAGCCCAACACTAAAAATGTGGAACCAAGTAATAACACTCGTCTGATGCTGAAGAGTATATCCCAATCACATTTTGCTCCCTAATGGAAGAAACGTTTTCTTACATGAGACTGTAATACATGAAAGCCAAGCGGGGAGGGTTCCAAGGAACGATGAGGCATTTGATCTTCAACAATACAATCAGGAAATGCTTTCTGAATTATCAAATGGGTCTCTCTCAATCAATACATTCCCTTAAAAACAGGATTAGTTCGACATATGCTTCACCCATATTCCTCGTACTCTGCTTTCATATGGCAAGCCTGTTCAAGGAGAAATTCATTAGATTTGAAATCCAGAATTTGATCCTCTGCAACTAAGGTTATTGACATACGTGTCCAATAAGAGAAATTTATACATGTATGGCAATATTTAGCCTGACATTATATTTAGTTTCGCAATACCTAACTGTTGTATTTAGAATAACTAAATTTACTCCACTTTCTTTCAAATAATATACACAACTATTTAAAACCCCATCCAAAGCTAGTAATATACACCTTTCCATGAGCTTGTGTTGCTAAACCACCATTGATATAATAAATAATATTTGTAGGCCGTAAGAAACAATTTAATATTTAGTTATACAAGAGTTCACTTGGCCATCATAACATCTAATACTACAAAGCCACAGAAAGAGTTTGGTCTTTCCTTTGGTGTTTTCTCCTATAAAATTCCAAATACACGAAAACTTTTTTCACATTGATATTCTCTCTCTCATCCAATCTTTTCTCTTCCACCTTCTCTCATCCTCATTTTCTCTCCTATACTTTCCCACGTTTCTTCTCCCACTTTATCACTCCCTCTCGTACTCATTTCTTCTTTCTTTTGTTATCACTTATGTAATAAAGTAATTATTATATTTATAATGATATTGGCAAAATATTGCACACCTCACTCATGTGCGTGTAGAGTGTAGACTAGTATTAACATGTTCCCAAAAAAGAACTCCGAGCAAAATCTAAATTACTAAAATGAACGTGAGAAATTTATTTTACAACTTTTAGATCACTTCCAAAGAAAATTGGGAAGTCATACAAGCTGTAAATATAAAGCTTAAAACACTCCACTTTTGCATTAAATTAGATAAACAGAGAAAGAAAATGGAAGCTTTAGTCAGAATTCTACTATCAAATCCCAAAAAATTGCCAAAAAAGTTATCCATATGTAATCTTCAGTTAGAGCATAAGAGAACAGACTATTAACAATCTGATCATACAACTAAAAGACTTGATATAAATGAAACGATGTCATTCTAGTTAGAGAGAGAAAACATACCGCAAAGAATTCAGGTGTTGATGCAAGAACAGATCCTCCAAACCAAACTGCATACCTTTGAATAAAATGGCTGACTACATTGACCTCCACTGGTTTTGCCTCGTGACCAAGGAATTTAGCATACTTCCACAATATTAATAATCAAAAGATTATATTGTAAAATAATATGGGGGAAAAAAAGTCGTATGATGAAGAAAATTCATACTTTAATTTCACCACCAACCCAAGAATCAGATGCAAGAACCCGAGCATCCACAATTTTTTTTACATCCCGTTGTAACCTTCGATGGAAGTCTTTGAACATGGTTGATCCTCCGGACAACACTATACTCAGAAATAATTATCAAAATAAATTGGTTGGAGATAAAGTCTACACTCAGAAAGATTTTATCCAAGTCCTTTTATTATTAAGAAATGTAGAAGGCTGAAAAGGTTGAAAATGATACCTGAGGTGTTTGTCTTAAGTAAAATTACAGTAAATGATAGTTTTTACAGACAAAAGCATGATGTTTGATAACATTGATATCAAGTTAGATGACATTCTTTTGGTACTAGTGATAATTAAGTAATATTCATGTTAGATAATTACTTAGGTCAGTTAAAAATTTACACACACCCGATGAAACACATGTACGTACATACCTAGGGCTATTATCAAAATATAAATGAATATCTATATAATAAATCAGGACCTAATTTGAATCTAAAGCACAATAGCGGTCCAGATTAAATCTCAGTTTTTACAACTTCATCTAAAGGCTGAGCTCTCATTTCACAAACAAAAAAAAACGCCCAAATCAAGCTTCCCCTGTACACTACCCGATTCCCGCCTCTTCCCCTTCTTATTTCGCTTCTCCTTCATTTGTAGCAACTGTCACACAGTTCCTCTGTCGCACGTCTCTCTCTCTCTTCTACCAACGGAATCCTCTGTCGCACTCTCATCTCTCTCTCTCTACTCTCCCGCCGACGTAGCAGCGTCACTTGAGAGGAATCCTCTGTTCGCCGGTGCAATAACGGCAGCGTCACTTGAGAGGAATCCGGTGCGATAAATGATGTTTGATAACGGCAGCGTCACTAAGCCGGGCATATACTAGGCGCTGAACCTGGTCAAGTTCACTTGGTCAGAGACTCAGGCGATTCCGGTCCCCAAGTTGGCCAGAGCTCTTTTCTCCCACAGAGTTGTACCACAAATTGATTTGTGTGTTTTCTCTCAACTCTATTATTTTTTATTTTTTTATTGCTTAAAGTATGTGCTTTTTGGGCATTCTATCCCCTGTATTGCCCGGAATGCCCAAAGTTTCAACCCTTGTATTGCTTAAAGTATGCAGTAGCTCACCTCAATGACTCAAACAGCTTTTATCTGTGTGTCCAATGTAGTTTTCCTCATAACATGCTATTATTGCAATTTAATCAAGTCATTTTTTGACTTTGGAGCACGCAATTTATTTGCAATAGGTTACACACACATTACAATTGATTGACTTGATTTTGGTGATGACTTATGTTACTTTGGAGCACTAAAAAGTAGAAAAAAATGGATTGGTACTAAAAGTTTGGACTGTTACATTTTAAATGTTTTACATAAAAGTTTGGATTTTAAACGGATTGGTACTGTTAGATTTTTTAATTTGTTATTGGATTTTAAACGGATTGGTACTATTAAGGAACTTCGAGTTGAGGTCTTATAAAGGGTAATTTGAAAATTTAAAGTACCTTCAATACTCATATGTAGTGGTTAGAAACCATGCTTTATTCCCCCCTGTTTTTCAACGGGATTGATTAAATGGATTGGTACTGTTACATTTTAAATGTTTTACATAAAAATTTAGATTTTAAACGGATTGGTACTGTTAAATTTTTTTAATTTGTTATTGGATTTTAAACGGATTGGTACTATTAAGGAACTTCGAGTTGAGGTCTTATAAAGGGTAATTTAAAAATTTAAAGTACCTTCAATACCATGATTAAGGTGACGACCATGGTCCAGGAGGTATTATTGTTTTAACGCTGCCGTTATCAAACATCATTTAAAATAAAACTGAACCGTTATTGCTTAAGGAACTTAGTGGTGTTTAATTTGTATTCTCACTCTATCTCTCTGTATCTCTCTTTCACAGCAGTAACACACACACACAACCTACAAAACACACACACATTTGAACACGAATGTTAGGTTGTTTTTTTAAAATAGGTTTATAGTTATGATGAAATAGGTTTTTTTTTTATGAATGTTATGATGGAATAGATATTGAGTTGGTTATTATTGAGTGTTCATTTTGTGAAATTTGTAGGGTAATTTAGGTTGAGTTGGTTATTTTGGTTCCGGAAATTGGATGTGTATGTACTTTTGTGTATGTACTTTATGTAATTGATGTTCATTATCCATAACTTATGAAATTTACTGTGTAGCTACAACCATTTCAACTGCACAATCATCGACCAATGGATGATGTTGTTATATTTGGTGGTGTAAGTTTATTATCTGATTAACTCTCTCTAAATAAATCTTATTGATTTTTTTAATAACTTATTTATTTTAATTTATTTTCATTAATGTCATGATGATGGATGGATGACGACCTCTAAAAAATACCGTATGATAATTTTTTCTTACTCATCATTTTCTTACTTTTTATCTTATCTTTTTCCACTTATTTACTATTCAACGTTTTTTTTGCCTATGTGTTTGAATACTTCGTCGTAATAATGTAGGAGTGGTAATTCAGAATGAATGAGTATGAACTAAATTGTCTCCGTATACGTGAGGTAGTGTATCCTTACACCTATTTCTCATCCATTTTTTCTGTTTTTTTTTTTTTGCTTTTAAGTAGCGTTTTTTTACCCAAAAGGAGGAAAAAAGGTCTTATGCTTTGGAGAATGTCAAATTTAAGGAGAAAGAAAAATCAACCTCTTCTCTCTGTTTTGACAATGGTTTTGGATGTTTTTGAATTTAAAAATTTTTAAGTCTCATTTTATGTACAACGTTTGCTTTGTCAAGATGTTTTTGGTTTGTCTCAATTAATATTACTTATTTTTTTATCGTGTTCTTACACAGAATGAGAAACAAAGGTCTGATGCTTTGGCGAATGCCAAATTTATGGGAAACAAAAATTAAATTCTTCTACCCAAGGAACAAAAAATAAAGATTGTCAATCGGGTATCACTTTTAATCATATTCTTTTCACTCTATTTTTACAATGGATTTAGATGTTATTGAATTTTAAAAAATTAAAGTTTCGCTTTTACGTAGAACGCTTGATTTGTCAACACTTGGTTTGTCTCATTTAATATTACATTTTTTTATCGTGTTCTCGCACGTAATGAGAAAAAAGGTTCGATGCTTTTCGCTTTAATGCCAAATTTAAGGGGAAACAGAAATCAACCTTTTCTAGCCAAGGAACAACAAATAAAGATTGCCAATTGGTATCACTTTTATTCCTATTCTTTTCTCTCTGTTTTTACAATGGTTTTGGATGTTATTGAATTTAAAAAATTTTAATTTTCGTTTTATGTAGAACGTTTGATTTGTCAACATGTTTTTGGTTTTTCTCATTTAATATTACTTATTTTTTTACTGAGAAACTATGATTTTTTGTTTTTTTACCAATTTTGTAGCAACTGTGGCTCATATCAACTGTGTTAGATAAAGCTATAGCACAGTAGTCCCTTCGTTTTATTTTAATGTTACTAGATGCAATTGTGGCTATAGTGTTTTACTTTTGCATCAAACAAAAACTTTATTATAATTATAAAGTTGATAAACGGTTGGGTAGATAGTTCTGTTAATGCAACACTTTATTGTCATTTTACATCACGTTGCTATATATACAAAGTGGAAAACGATACGATATACGATAAATCAACAAAATAATAATTAATTTTTTATGAGTTTGTGGTTTAGGCACAAAACTATAATGTTATATCAAAATCAACATTGACACAATGTGAAAGGCTTGCTCCAAAAATACGTTATGCTTTGGGAAAGAAAATGAGTGCTCCAAACGCCAACCGGACAACTCAGATGTCACAAAAGAGAGCGATCAAAACATCAGGACCCCTGCTCAAATTTCTAGATTTTTTCCTTCTTTACCACCGAGTCGCCGTCACGAAAGCATGCCTGAACGAGAATCAAATAAAAGGTCCCGCCTTCAACCAATGACTTTGTCTACACCAAAATTTCACATCCCAAAATAGATAAAGATAAAGTGCCAACAAATGTTTTGGAGTCATCGTCACCACCTTCGCTTCAAAATCTTAATGAAGATACTACAACAATTGTTTCACTATGGTTGGTTGTCGTGGCCATCATGAATCAAGAAAACCTCCTCAAAATCTTCAAGAAGGCACCCCAACAAATATCTCAAAGTTGTCACCGTGACTACCATGCTCCAAGACTTGCCTCCTCAAAACCTATACAAAAGCACAACAACAAACCTTTGAACCATTCTCCCACGCTCCCTGTGGGAATCAGATACGACAAACATGTTCCAAGAATCCGAATGAAGGCACCAATTGTGTGTTCGATTTAAGTTTTAATTTTCTATTCTCACACTTGTTTGCCTTATTCATGTTATCCTTTTAAAATTGTATGACATTTATAATTTTATCTCAGAAGTGCCTACACACAGTAGAAGGTGTTACTATGGATGTTGCAGATTTAATCCTCAAAACCATGAAATTCCAGATCGTCATTCCCTCGGCTTGATGAATCGAACATGTCCTCATTGTTTCGCTTTATACTCGCTTGGCTTGTCAAAAGTTAACAAAATCATCTCAGATCAAATCCTCTCTTTGGTAAATGTTGTTTATAAGGAAAAATTAGATTACCGCCACTTATCAGACCTCCTTTAATGTTTAAAGCATCAGATGACTCAAGAATGATGAACAATCAAAATCGCTTTCACAAGACACACGAGAGTATAATGCGCCTAATGCGTTTATTTAGTCTTGGTGCTACATCGATGATGATGATTAATTCACGGGGGGGCCTGTAACATTCACCATCCATGGAGAATTACGCCATCGAATATCAGATCGCTTATGCCACGTACCTGTGGTGTGAACCAATTTACTCTCAACTGCACATTTATGATCCTAATTCAATTTTTAGATGTTCGCAAAGAACAAAAATCCTAACTTGAGAAGAGATGTTTTGAAAACCATACAAGATTGTTTATCAGAAGTAAATCCATTTCCCATAAAATTTCGACTGTGCTCACACAATTTTAAGTGAATTGGAATCGACGGGGTGAATTTACCTACTATCTCCACTACTGCTTCAGAATGCATCGACGTCGATATAATCTCCCAACAACCGATGAGATTGCATGTAATATCACGGAGATGGAACCGAATCAAGTGGAATGAGAGATATTATGTTACATTTGAGAGAGATAATGGTTTGATGCAAATTAATGAGTGTCATCCTACTTATTTGCCATCAGATTATGTGGTATTGTTCCTTATGGTGAGCTAGGATGGAATCCAGATTTGAAACAAAGGAACGCTTCCCAAGGTGGACCTTCATCCGCTTCGATCGACACAATTGCAATATTACGCTTATCATATGTTCCAACGTGACATCGAGTATTCAACCATTTTAAGAGCCGGTAAACTATTTCAAGAATTTATAGTAGATGCTTGGGCCGCTACTGAACAAAATCGATTGACATACTACAAGTTGAATCAATCGAAGCTTCGTGTAGAACTTTACCAAGGTCTTACAAATGTTTGTGCAGATGAGCTTGGTCCTGAACAAGTCGGGTCAACGAATGATTTTGCCATCTTCATTCACCGGTAAGGTAAGACATATGTTTGAAATTTTTCAAGATTCAATGGCTATCACGCCAGATAATCAACACCCAGATATTTATCTAACTATGATCGCAAATCCCAAATGGCTCGAAATTACTAAATCACTATTGCCAAATCGGATCCCTACCGACCATCTCCGATTAAAGGGCCCATGTTTTTGAGTCAAGCGAAATTTTTGATGAAGGAGATAGAAACAAACAACGTCTTTGGGAGAAAAGTGGCGATGTTTTTACAATCAATTCAAAAAAGGGGTTACCGCACACGCACGCACTTTTGTTCCTTCATGGTTCAAATAAAATTCAAACATGAGCTCAAGTGGATGTAGTAAGATGTGCCGAATTTTCGGATCGCTAAACCGACCCATTGCTTTTGAAACAATTATAGGTCAGATGGTACACGGACCATGTGGTGCTCAAATCCACAAGCACCATGTATGAAAAATGGGTGTGTATCAAGCGGCACCCTCGATCATTTGTTGAATCAACAAGTATGGACTCGATGGATATCCCGCTCATCGTCGTCGTAATATCGGGTCAAGTACATCGTGAGGGGGCAAGAAATTGATAATAGAGACGCTGTGCCACATAATCCAGATTTATCAAGAATGTTCAATTGTCATATCAATGTCAAGTTTCAGGTGGGAGTTAGATGTGTAAAATACATTCACAAGTACATTTATAAAGGACATGATCGCGCAACAATGGTACTTGGAGGAATTAATGAGATCCAACAATATCTTGATGCTAGGTATATTGGACCTCCATAAGTCGCATGGCGATTGTTTGGTAATCCTTTACATGAAGAGATTCCTTCAGTTGTAAGATTGGCACTTCATTTGCCTGGGATGCACCGTGTGGTCTTTAACCCTGCTGAATCTTTTGATATGATCCTTTCTAAAGGTGCACATCAAAAAACAACTCTAACTGGCTTTTTTGATTATTGCGCTACAAATGAATCTGCCCGTGTATTAACTTATCAGGAATTTCCAAAAAAAATTGTTTGGAACAAGTCTACCAATACATGGACTCCAAGACAAAGGGGTTATGCAATTGGTAGAATGTACTTTGCTAGCCCTAATTGTGTGAGCGGTTTTATTTCAAGGTTTTTTCTAACCGTTGTTAGAGGACCCACTTCATTTGATCGGCTACACACACGGTAAATAATGTTATGCATGATACATTCAAGTCAAAGATGTGTTGCAAAGAGGACTTCTTCAAGATGATGAAGAATGGATATAATGTCTTCAAGAGGTCGCAATTATGAGAACGGATACCAATCGAGGAGACTATTTGTTATAATTCTAACTAATGCTTTCCATTCGCATCCATTTGAATTGTGGAAGCAATTCTCAAACACATATACGTGATGATTTAGCACACATGATTCAGATTTATGTTTGGTATTTTGAATCCAACTAATGATCATATTGAAGATTATGGCTTATATTTGATAAATCAATTGCTCCATGAGTCGGGGAAGAGTTTAGTTGATTTTCCACCCATGCCACAAACCAACCGGAAATTGGAATGCAATAGTTGGAAATAGATTACCGTTTGAGCACCAACGACTTGAGAATGAAGCACAACAAATCGATGCACAAATTAATGTCGACAGACTTAATGATGCACAACTTGTCGCTTATATCATTGCCACAACGCCAAGATGTGAAAACTTAAGAACTACTTTCTTTTCGAGTGGAGGTGCTGGGGACGGAAAAACGTTTTTCAGACAATACCATTGCAACCAAATTCATGTAGCTACGGACATGTTGTTATATCGTGGCTTCATCCGGTATCGCATCGTTGTTATGGTAGGGGCGACCGCACATTCTACATTTTGTATTCCTTTGGAAACCCTAGATAATTCAATATGTGGGTTCACTAAACAATCAACGATGCCGAGTTGTTTAGAAAAACAAAGCTAATAATATGGGATGAAGTTCCTACGCAACATCGACATCTTGGTTGAGGCAATTAATCGCACCCTTCAAGATATCGAGATTTATAAAAGACCTTTTGGAGGTATCACCGTTGTCTAGATGGAGACTTTCACAAATATTGCTCGTTATTCCTAAAGGCGTCATGCGAGCAAATTGTGGGTGCATCATTGAGTGCATCATTTCATTATGGAAAGATATATGTGTTATGGAAAGATATCAAACATGCGATTAACTCGCATGTACGTTCAAAATATTAATTTGATTAACTCATGGAGGTAATATTTCAAAATGTTAATTAAAATTTTTATAACATGATACTTTGAAGGTCTCATTTTGTGAATAATTATACTTCCATCTAGATGGGACCAATCCACAAGAAATCGTGCAACTTCCATCTACAATAAACCGATGTCATAATCTAAATAAATGAATCGATATTCGTAATCTATCCACAATTGGATGTGATTGGTATAGTGACTCCAACCTTTCTCACCGAATCTGACAATTTATCTCGCTTCGCAATGACGACGACGCCGTTGATATAAATGTCCGCAAAGACCGAATATTACTCCCGGAGAAATAATTATTTTTTAGTTGCAGATAAAATGTCGAAGGTGATGAGCTTGATCATACCATTAGAATCGATATCCTAACGAGTACTTAAACTCCTTGAATCCTTCCGGGTTGCCACCGCTTAAATTGGAGTTGAAAGTTAGATGCCCAATAATGTTGTTACGCAATATCAGACCGAAAGATGGACTTTGTAATGGCACGCATTGATGGTTGTTAGATGTGCCTCAAGGGTAATCAAGCTTTCGGATATTAAATGGAGATAAAATTGGCAATTTAGTCTTCATTCCGAGAATATCATCGACACCAACATCTTTGGACTTCGCTTTTCGAATGACAAGACGCCGCTTCTATCCGATTAACTTATGCTACGACAATCAATAAAGCCCAAGGACAATCTGTCAAGTTCGTTGGGATTGATTTCATTTAACACTGCTTTTTAGTCACGAACACCTTTATGTGGCACTATCTAGATGCACATCTCGCGGATCGACATCGTCCCTCCTTCCGGAAGATGGGTCGAATTGCACCACAAATATTGTTTACCCAGAAGTTTTATTATGATATTCTTACGACAATTAAATGGTATAGTTTAAAAAAGTTTATTTCTACTAAATTATGTAATCTTTTCAACATTTCAACTTTTAATTTTACAATGAGGTTCATTCTTTGTAGGATTGGAGTCAATTTGTCAACGAGAACAATAAAATATTGAAAATGGACCTTTGTGGATGGGGCCGACGTAATCAGGTAAATCTATTTTTAGGTCACTGCATCAAAATAACTTTACTATTCCTATAATATAAATATTGTTAATTTTATTGTTTATGTAAATAATATAGGTGGTTGTGCATTCTCCTCATCTGGGCAAAAAAGTGTGCTCAGATTGATACGAGGACATTAAAGATATTGATGAAGAGAAGGTTTGAAGTCCTGAAAAAGACATTTAAGAGAGTTAAATGATATGCAATCCAGTACTGACATGTCCACCTTTGGCGATTACTAACCTACCACTGACCAAACAATTGTCTAGGTGTGAAAGTCTCTCTTACTAAGACTATATTTCTCTACTTCTCATGCAGACACACAACACACATAATACATACACAACACACATAATACATGCACAAACACACACACATAACTGTAACTAATCAAACACTAGTGATTTAAACTCACACACCATTATACTGCCACCAATACAAATTTATGATTTAAATCATTAAGCAAATGAACCGTTCATTGAGATAGTACTAAGAAAACTTTATTTGATTGTAAGTCCATATATTTACCTTAAAAAATTGATTATTTGTTACAATCTCTCTAAATTCTTACTGCAATCAATCTAAATCATTCCCCTTACATACAAATATGTGTGCATTTGTTTTTTAGATAATAATTCAAGGTAAAGTAAGGGGTCTTATGTTTCGGATTTATAATTGTTTTATTTTAACTCACATATTTCGATAACTTTTAAATTTCAAATATTTTCGTGTATATATCAAGGATACATGATGTAAGTCGTAAAGAATATACTTGTAAGTCAGTAAAGTAAAAGGGTCTTATGCTTAACATGTTATTTTCTATTTTCTCGCATGTATGTATTTTTTGTGTTCCGCCTTTTGTAAATTTAGCTAATTATACTTGGTTATGATGATTTTGGGTATGTAATGATGGTTTTTTTAGTGGTTTGGATATGTATAGCTGATTGTAAGTTTTGTAAACAGGTTTAGATTTTTCTGGATATCTATTTTTAAAGGAAACTCTGCCAAAATTTCTTGAAATTAGTAGCTACTAGCTTGATGTTTTGGTGGTTGGATGTGTTGATGATTGAGCATGATTTAATTTCTTCATGTATGTATTTTTTTTGTTCTGTATTTTGTAAACTTAACTAATTATAAATGGTTATGATGATTTTGGGTATGGAATGATTGTTTTTTTTGTGGTTTGGATATCTATGGATGATTGTAAGTTTTATGTATGTGTTTATATTTGTCGGATATCTATTTTTAAAGGAAACTCTGTCGAAATTTTTAAAAAATTAAAGAACTAGCTTGATGTGTGTATTTTACCGGTTACGTCTTTTATAAAGTTAACTAATTATACATGGTTATGATGATTTTTGGGTATGGAATGATAAAGTGTTTTGGTGGTTTGAATATGTATTGATGATTGTAAGTTTTGTGTATGTGTTTAGAATTTTGTAGATATCTATTTTTAAAGGAAATTTTACCTTTTTTTTAAATTAAGACCGACTCAAATTAGCTCGATGTTTTGGTAATTTGGACATGTATTGATGATTGAGTATGTATTAATTGTTCAATAATAGTATGGTGAATTGTGGTGGTATGTGTCTTTAGGTAATGTAATATTTTTTGAATTTTAATTTATTTTTTTTGCGCCGTGCCTTTAGGCACGGGCATATACTAGTATATATATATAGGTGAAGGGATGATATTTTCTTTCCATTTCTTTTTTTTAACCCAAAGTGAGAAAGTTAAGGGCAATGCTTGATTACATAATTTAGTCTTGAGGTTATCCATGAGGAAGAGAACCTAAAATTACTATATTATTACCGCAGGTAAAGAGGTAGTAAGCTCACTACTGAAGATATAATTCAGTAAGAAAGTAATCCAGCGGGAATTTCATAGTAAAATGGTATAGCTTGTTTCATAACTAATCTCGAGAATTTCACACTCACACTTGCTTCCGCACTTGCACTTGTTCCTTTAAGGCACTAGTGCCCCCAAACAACAACTTAGACCATATCACACTCAACACGGATAGGAAGTTAAAGAAAGGTATAATATAATAAATTTATGTGGCCCGGCCAAAACTGAAATCTAATATTGGCCACCAATTTGCAACAGTAACTGACACAAAAAATGAAGAGGAAGCTGTAAAACTCATGTATGTATAGTAGTTTTGTTGGGCATATAAGAAAAAAAAGATCCTCCGATATATGCTGTTTTGCAAAACATAATTTCAGCTCAAAGTTGGTAGATACTTTATAAGAGGCTACTCAAGTAAGCACCTTCACCACCCTCAGCCTCACCCCTCTCTAATAATGTACAAGAAGTTGAAAACTTGAAATTAATGTAAACTTCTAACTGCTGGCATGAAAATAATTTCTTCACCTTTGAAGAAATTCAGAATTACAATTGGTGCTCCATTAACAACTTCTCTGGAGACGCAACTCATTATTTTGGCATAAAAACATACTAAAGAAATGTTCTGAGGGGCAATATGCCGGTCATGTAATTTATCAGTGTAATTCAGACAGTGTCTTACTAGAAATGGAAATGTCAAAAAGGTCCAATAAAATGAATTACGGTACTTGACAATAACCAAAAAAAGGAAGATGTGCAGACCTCAGGGCCAAGAAATCGTTCATAGCCAATATCACAAGAATATGGCGCCCCGATCTTTGGCTTAATACCTTTCCATTGTTTGATGTACTTTGTTGGTTCTTTGTCATGCTTATTGAACTCCTGAAATGATGAAGAATAAAGACAGTACATATAATAAATGTGTTACTTTCTCCTTTTTTGGTAGGTAAGTTTGCCCCAAGTATAAGAACTGGAACCAGCAATCTTAAGGTTATTCCTCAATGCATTTAGTATTTCTCCCAACCCTTTGGGGTTCATAATAAATTTATATTTTTCATGTTTACAAAAAAGCATTGTGACACAGCAATTATATAATAAGGACAATTTTAAAAATGCACAGTTGTGAAGATAAGTTGACGGTAAAAATCACAGTTAACTTGAGGGAAAATATTTATGCTCATCTATTAAGACTATTACCATGAATAAAGCCAGATCAATCAGGTTTGATATTACCATTCTTATGAGCTGTCATACTTTTGCGAGGACATATCCTCTAATTCAAAAAATATTTTCCCCTCAACTACTCCTAAACTAAATAGCATGCACACGCGTGTGCCAAATACACTAGCTAAAATATAATAGGCTTTTCTACCTAGGATTCTTTGTTTATAGATGTTACAAAGTTAGTAACGACCACCTTGACAATATCAGAACAAGTGTAGCAATAAGTTTCCTCGACTTTCCGAGCTACTTCAAGAGAATCTTCAGGTGGAATGTGCTCTCCTCTTTCCTACACGAAAGAATGTCAAAGTATGTGCACAATCAAAACTAAATTATTAAAATATCAAAATCAATGTCCTCTCTCTTTCCTATATGAGACAATGTCAAAATGGATTCCATGAAAAATATACTATTACTATCAAGTCTCTGGATTTCATAGTAAAATAAGGGAAGCAAAATTTCCACAGCAAATTTGATTTTTTGACAAGGTCATCTCAGACGATTGTGGGACTCATTAATTATTTATGTAAGAGGGACCTTGAGGAAATATCAATCCCCTAAAATAATGTCACTAAGAAGTATCAAATAACAAATTTAGTCTACATAAAACATTTGTTATTTGGGTAACCACTAATGTCCATTATGATACGTACAATATGACAAGTTCTATAAACTCATTATAATAAGACAAATTATTATATTTGTGTGTGCAAAACTGAAAATGGTTCCAAATGGTTGTCAGGTGACCAATGTCTAACAAACAACTCAGGAATTATAACACTAATCTAATACTCCCACATCATTTTAAGATGTCATGTTTAACAATCATTGAAATAGCTATGCATATTTTATACAATTTAAAAAGCATATGAATATATTATCAATTTCAATTATGACAATGCTTCAAAATGAATCTATCTTTTGAGTTTATAGAAAAAGTCAAGAACAATGTTCTACACCACTCTGATGTCATGCTGTGAGCATTTTATACTCCCAGGTTCTTAAATTTCATCAACCTAATATGAAAATGAGAGCCAAAGACAACGTACCCAAATGAGTTGATGAATAAAGAGAGATACATCTTTCCCAGCAATCGGAATCGACTTAATGCTGCTCCCAATAACATAACCATCTGCAACAGGTACAACATGGGTAGCACCATCCCCAACGTCTACTACAACACCTGTCATCTCACACTAAGAGAAAGTATAGGTTTATATTAAAGGGTAGGATCATGTTTATTTTAATAACTCTACAGAGTACCAACCTTAGATGTAGTATATCCTGCCGCCAGAGCAAGCACTGGCTGAACTGCAATATAAAGACCCGGAACATTGAATGTCTCAAACATAATTTCGCCAGTGTACTCGCGATTCTCCGGTGCAGCAAGTGGACTCTCAGTCAACAGAAAATAATGATCCTCGGGATCACACCGCAAGTAATTAAATATACACTGCTGCCAAAAACTTTCCATTACGTCCCGATTATCAACCTGGCCGTGCCGAATAGGATAACTAAGATTATAAGTATTAATAGATCGAGATCTGGATAATGCTTCCTCGCCAATAAAGAAATCAAGATCAGCCATCACCCCAGCACTATGCTGCGCTAACCAATTATTGCTTTTTACTGAGCTCGGGGACTGGTTAACAAAAGATTCATTAACGGCTACAGCTGTAGGAATGATAAAACACGGCTCAACATTACCCGTAAATCCCATTTTAGTATACCTGGAAGCATAATGAGGAATTTAATCAAACAGGTGGTGTGCACAACGACACTGTGAGGAAGAGGAAGAGGAAGAGGAAGAGGGAAAAGGTTGTGTTTTTAACTCCATCCATTTCATTGACAAAATAAGTGTGAATTATTGCAACAAGTAGAAAGTATCATTAATTTGATGGGAGAATAATATAAGTTGTATAAGATATTTATATTAAATAAAAGAGTAATTGTAGGGGGATATTTTTTTGTAGACATTTTAGTGATATCTTTTTCTCTTTTTTTTGTAGTACCTCTTAAAAAATATATAATATTTATTTCAATTGAAATTTTTGTAAAAAATAGTGTTTTAGGTGTAAATTGGATACATACAAAAAACAGGGTTGTACAGACTGTATAGACCTTATTTTTTGTATGTATCCAAATTATACTTAAAATACTGTTTTTTACAAAATTTCCAGTTGAAATAAATACTATACATTTTTTAAGAGGTACTCCAAAAAAAAAATGTCGCTAGAATGTCCCCAAAAAAATGTCTCCCTAGAATTTCTGTAAATAAAATTCAAATTATTTTGTTAACTAATTAAAATAATTTGAATTTTAGTATTGATGTAAATATGTTTTGTTTTGAATTTAAGTATTTTTGATTAAATGATGTAAATATGTTATACAACTTATTTTATTTAATTAGTAATAATTTGAATTTTAATATTTTGATTAAATGATGTAAATATGTTATGTTTTTTTATTTTGAATTTTAGTAAATTAAGAGATTCTTTTCTTTTCTTTACAATCAAACAACTCAGACGTCTCTCCGTTTGTATGCCAAAACGGCTCTAGTACGGTGGTACTCTTTCAAACCCACGTCACCACCTGAGACCGACGGGAGGAGCGAGCGGCCCACTTCTCCGATAATAAAACACGAATCTCAAGGCAAAACAGTAATGGATTGGGCTTAGGCCACAAAAAACACAAATGAGACCGTCGGGAGGAATGGCCCACTTTTCCAACAATAAAACACGACTCTCAAGGCAAAACAGTAGTAGTGGATTGGGCTTAGGCCACAAATAAGTTTGGGGCCATAAATGAGTACTAAAGTTTTCAACTGTAGTTTTTGGTATACACGAGAGCGGAGAGCCAATTGAGAGCCCCTAGTGGAAATAAGAGCTCCTTCGCTTATGATAATACCATGTGCACTCATCCTACATAAAAACGTTGTGCACTAACCTTAGTGTAGATTACACGGTTGCTTAGAATAACATGCTTTTGATTGTTTCACAGAATCACATGATAATGTTTGTGTTCTCTTTTCTTTTATTTATTTATTAAAAGGAAGATACCATGTTTACACTGGGAGACCTTACTAGTCATTTTATTTTCAAAATATATACTCCATCCATCCGTCCCTTATTAAGACTTTTTGACAATTGACCTCTTACTTAATTTTAAAGTTAATTGGTGTTATATAAGAGATCGGGTGTGAAAAATTTAAATGAAAGACACAAGGGAGACATGTAAAATGAAAATAGAGAATCTGCCCTCCAAAAATACTTCTCTAAAACAAACGTCTTATATAAAAGGACGGCTGAGAACTTTCAAACATCTTTTTTGTCGGTTACACTTGCCATGATGTCTGTCTAGTCTAATGATGGAATGGATTACTAGTTCATGCATTACCTTAATAATGTGTAAACATAATCCATAAATTCTTTCTCACTCACGTTTAGAGAGAGAGAGAGAGAGAGAGATTTAGGCCAAATCCACCTTTTTGTCTCTGCATTTCACTCAAGTTTTGTTCCATCTCCAATATGTTTATCAATCTCCAACTTGTTTAAACGCATCTCAATAGTTATTTCCATTTTGATAGAGTTACATTTACGCCCCAATAATGTTCCCACACGAACAAGCTATGCAAGATAAAATTTTTACTAGAGATGACCATTAAAAACGAATGAAACTGCTTCTGTTCAAGAGAGTTTATAATCACCACATCAAAATCTATATAATAAACTCCTCAAAAATTCACTTTCTCGATCGGCTGAGAAACTTGTAGTTCAGCAGAAAGAATATATAATATCCAGAGATGATCATGACCCTAGACAAATTTAACAAATAAAACTAAGAAATATTTAACCTTAATTAATGCTTCTTCTCATTGTGAAAATATTGGCATGCTAGAACACCAGACCTTACAAGGCAGAGCATAACATGCTCCAGATCTCACTTCCATGCTTTCCTCCCCCGAAACTGTTTGCCAGAACGCTGTTGTTTCTTCTTTTTATCTAGCCGAGATTTTGCTACCTTGGCTCTCTTTGCCGCAATGGGCATAGCTTTTTTGTGTTCCTTCTGCCGATTGCTCAAACCGCCAGTCTGCTCAATATTGAAACATTAAACATGGCTACCAAATGCAAAAAATAAAAAATAAATAAAAATAACATGTGGTCGTGCCATCTGTGACATCTAAATTCTAAAGCAGGCCTGTTTATTACACTGGAATTAAAATTTTAAAGAAAATGGAAGAAGCTAGAGGTAGTGTCAGAAGCTGGATTACTTTACAGGTTGTATAAGTTAACACCTTGAAGGGTTCTACGTAAAAAGAGAGAATATTCCTAAGCTGAAAAGTGACAGGAAAGTTAAAATCTAAAGATGTAGCAGTATTGCAATTAATTAAGGCCATATATACTCACCAAAAGGGAGAAAGGAAAGGTTAAACCTCATCGTTAAAGATTGTGTCTACATTGCATTCATGATGCCCTAAATATGATTTATTTATTCATACAGTTGTCTAACTAAAAAATCCTACATGCACCTGAAATTCGCATATGCTGATGTGATGGTTATCCTAAAAATTAATTAACATGTTACAGCCGATGGTATTTCAACTCGAGGAAGGATGTGATGAGCCACTTCATCAAGTGCATAAATTAGGTGTATAACTTATCACTCTTATCTAATTAGGGGCTTCAAATGCACCTTGAACCCTACATCTTTCTCTTCTGGACTTATAGTACTACCATAGTTGAATGATAGTACTACTATAGGCAACAGCTTTTATCTAGTACTACTATTGGTAACAGCTTTTTTCTGGAAGTAGTTCTTATGCTATGGTTTTTCAAATTGCTAACCTTTAACAACATAGATTAGCATCAAAGTTAAATCGATCATCCAGAAAATCAACACACAAATGCATTGAAATGCATACACATCTGAAAAGTGAAAACTAACCTTCTTCTGCTTGGTAGCAGCTCGAGCCTGGTACTTCCCTCTTTCTTCCCTCCTTTCTTTGATCAATGCCAACCTTTCCTCCTTGCTTAGCTTTCTCCGTAGGTTAACCTTAAAACCACATACATATTATTTTGTCAAGGATTAGAGCCTAGCAATTGAAGAAACTATGAGAAAGGAACCATAAGCATTCAAGTTGCACCACTATTTCTATAATTGAAATTTAGGAAAAGCATATATTCGCTAGTTATATTGCACATAATTGGCAACTCATAGAGTTGTTCATATAGAAATTTTAACCAATCCCAAGGTTTGGTTATGTGATTTGACAAGACTCAAATGCACAACCAACATGTTGAGTTTACGAACACTGTAAGAAAATGATTAACATTTGTTATTTACTCTGGATTTCTAACATTTCCATTTTTACTCATAGATTACCAATATTTTAACGATTCTGCGCCCCCCACTGCGCCCCCCAAACACACACACACATAATTCAAGTCCTTCACTTTTGCTGAGAGCTAAATTCACAAGGGGGAAAAAACTGAGCACTACAAAGTAGAGAACTCACTTCAAGTTTGGCAGCATCCATTCTCTTGAGACTCAACTGATCTGAAGTTGGAATTTTAAAAGGTGCTGATTTTGCATCTGAACCCTTCCGTAACAATCCATGCTGAGTCATAGCAATCCTTGCTTCCTTCTTTGCCTAATAATAATAATAAGTCATCAAAAGGCAGGTTACAATATATGAAGCAATCCATGTTGATGCATAGGTGATGGAGTACAAGACCAACATCAACTACACATAATTACAAAATACTTAATACTTTGTGTTTCCTACATTATATGAAGGCAAAGCAACATGCTGATCGTGTTTCTACCATTATATGAAGGTGAAGCAACCTGTTGATATGAATGCCAATTCAACAACACATTTTTAAGAATTATCATACCTTTAACTCTCTGATTCGTTGGAAGTCCTCATTGGACAAAATACAATCATCTAACTCCAAGGAGGTATGCTCCACCTTTGATCCTGCTAATCTTTTCAGAGCTCGTAGACTTCTATTGGCAGTATTTAGCTGTCCATCAAAATCAGAAAACTTTCTCTTCTTTGCTTCAGATCCTTTTACCCCGTCATTTTTCGGGGCCCTTCTAGCACTAGTTTTTTGTGAACAGTTGGATCCTTCAAGCTTTACCTCCTCGTCACTATCATCTTCCTCACTAGTATCACCCTCGTTATCAGAGAAGTTACTAGCATCTTCATCTTCTGATAATTCATCATCATCTTGCATATGATGCTCACTTTCAGTTTCTAAATCAAGGTCATCAATAACACAGTTGTCTTCTTCATTTTGATCTTCATCATCAGCACCAGAGGAGCTACCAGATTCATACTCAAAAGCATCACTGTCACCGCTGCTATCAATATCACTATAGGCATCCTCTTCAGTAGTACCAACCTCTGCATCATCTTGTAGATCATTATCAGAAGAGCTACCAAATTTAATCTCATCTGCATCATCACTGCCATTATCATCATCTTCTTCATCCTCTTGTAGTAACTCTACCCCAGGGACATTGCTAGCAACGTTCACCTCACCAAATGCTTTAGGTCTTGCCTTTGGGTTTGTAGGGCGCCCACGATCCTTCTTGATCAAAAGTGAAGGGCAAACCTACAAGTGAAGAAAGTTTTCTAAATTCAACGCCTTCCCTTCCAAAAGAAAAAACACAAGTGAAGATGAAGGTGCATGAAACTTGCGGACACGTGTGTGTATGTATATATATATATAGAGAGAGAGAGAGCACGTTCTCAAGAATACCTGTCTGAATAAAGAAATAAGTGAACGAGCAGCTGATGAAACTGACTTCTCATTTGATTTCTTGTACAATACAAGATCTTGCAGCAAATCTTCTGTCATCAACTAATCACCACAAACAATAAATCAAAGTCAGTGGCAGAAAGATATAATGTTTAACCGACTTCATAAGATATATAGATATTTACACATATATTCAAGGAATTGAACTATAACCTATAATACTATATCAAGATATAAATATTCAAAGCTCATCAAAGGTTCATGGATGAAGTAGCATACCAGAGGCATGCGTAAACATATCTCACGCACTACATTTAGTCCAACAGAGATCGCCTGGAAATGCCAAGCAAGAAAATTAATGATGCCATGTAAACAATATAACATTAGGAAGTGATAACGTGATACCTCTGTGCGTGAACGATCATGCACAAACTGATTGACTATTTGTCTGAACAGTGGTTCAACTGCATCAGGTGGTACCTAGTCAAGACAAAATTTCCTATATGAGTAGGGAGGGCAAAACATAGAGAACTACATATTACAGAAACAAGGTGTAACCAGAAAAAAGTGATGTACCATATCATGGCACGCCTGAACTGCTGCTGCAAGTAAAGTTGTAACATCTCGTTGATGGGGCTGCAAGTTAAAATAGAGACATCATAGTCCAAATTTTTAGCTGGAATTGGAAATTTGGATGCATCATGATAATAATGGTGTACCTGAACATATTTCTGAAGATAAGGATAGAAGTTTAATAGAATCAAACGGTGGAGCCCAACAGTTCGGGCAACTACTTTCAATATCATCATCCTGACCTGCAGAGAGAAACAGATAAAGAATCTATACTCTGGTGGGTATATATTTTCATATATTATCAATATGAAGCTGAAAGCCCACGGTAAGTACAAGTGTGAATATATTGAAGAAAACTAACCAAGATTACTTCCTGAACATGGATGAGGATCAGAAATTGAATTAAGTAATTTCCGTGCAATATAATTACCCTCCCTTTCTTATCTTATTTCATTTGTGGCTTATAAAATTTTCATTCTAATCTTTTACGAAATCCTCTAATGGCCCGAGGACGAAGCAAAAATGTCAGTTTTCTTAGTCCTACAACACTTTCAAGCATTATTATTATCTCAGAGGCATGCCTGCAACACCTAACTAAACTCCCTAGCAATTAACATAAAGTAGCCAGACTAGCAAATGAGAAACTTCAATCAGCAAGAATAGAAAAGAGATATGAAAAAGAATAATGCAGACAATCTTTAGAATTAAAACCACTAGAAACTGACAGATTTAGAGAGTTTTAAACTTATTATTTTTTCGGGAAGGAAGAAAGTTATAAAGTTAATAGGCACAACATGATAAACCAAGTTAGAATTACTACCTCAAATTTGTCAATAGTTTGAAGGCGGGAAAACAGCTTTTCAGCAAATCCCTAAAGAGAAAATATAATTAAAAATTGTCTTCCTTCTAATATTGGATGAACTATACCGATAACCATAACATTATAGATCCAACAATACCTGCGCATCTTTCAAATGGTTAAGAGGTGAATAGGAACTCAAATTAGTATTCTTCTCTGAGGACAAGCGTTGCTGCTTTTTCATGCTACGAATGACACGCTGCAATTTTGCTTTCTTTTTCTTTTTGCTAGATGTTGTACCTGTATTGTTTGCCTACAATTTCAGTAAAAATGAACCAGATTAAAAATAGATGACATTGTGAGCCACAAGATAAGAAGTGCAAACTTGCAACAGCTAACACAGCTTATCACAAATATTCTGGCTTAAATTCTAGAGACTTTGCCACTACAGACTGACACCTAGGAAAAGGAACCAAAGACAACTTGGGGTATTAGCCTTAACAAAAGGATTAACCTCATCAAAAGGTCAGGGCACAAATTTTCAAATTACAAAGGTCTTAAATAAGCAAGTGACCTTATAAATAGCCTCTTTGCTGAGAACAACTTGATGCTGTGGGGTAGCTTCATCTTCACTGCTTGAACCATCACTATCATCATCTTCAATCTTCTCGTAGTTCAGTAGAAATGACAGCGCAGCATTCATGATCCTGAGGATTCAAAAACATAAAACAGCTTTCAAATCCAATGCTTGGGGAAAAAAATCAGATGTCTAAATTCTAAAGATTAATCCCCACCTCGATGATGTATGAAAGCAGGCTGAGCATATAGCATTGGCTGTTCTATCATCAAACCACACCTTTCGTCGATGAAGATCACATAATGTTACGAGTGCTCTTTTTGCTTTTGCCTCATCCTCTTCCTAACATAAAACATAAGTATAAACATCAAACAATAAATGTGGAGTAACAAGATAAGAATCAAGACATTTACAAACCTGTAGCATTGGAAACAAAATATTTTGAAGTGATCGGTTTTTGGCTTCATTTTTGTGCTTCTGATTCATACGCCTAATGGTATGAATAACATGAGAGAAAGCCAATTTTTGCAAAGGTCTGTCACCTAAGGTCTGAAGCTCCATGAACAATGCGAGAGTCTCCCCAAGATCAACTGTCTAACACACATACACTTAAGTCAGCCTTCGCATAGAAATAGAGAATGCACACGTGTAAGTAACAAAGAGAAAGTTACTTCAGCATTTGGTTACTGAGAAAATTAAAGAAGAAAATATAATATAATCCAAGTCTTAAATTTCATACTCATCCAGAAAGAGAGTCCTTCTGTCTATGTACATCCCAAAAGGCGAGCCTGACTTTCCGGAGAAAAATAAACTTCACAGAGACATAATGCGCTAAATTAACCCTTACCCTATTCTTGGGAGCATAAACACCGCGCTTTGGAATCAGTGCTGAACAAAAGTTAGCTTAAATTTTCAACTAGCAAGATTCACTGCTAACACCAGTAGCCTTAATGTAAGTGGCTAACCCTCGTTTTTATTACAATTTTTCTAAAAATGCATAATTCTTGGAAAGTTTGTTATGTGATTAAAGAAATATCAGTATTGTTCTAATTGGAATAGTTTCATTAAGATAGATTTATCAGAATTCATCTTTCCTATTTATCCAAAAATAAATAAAATAAAATTACACTATACAAATCTCTCCTTCCAATTTCTTAGCAACCAAGCAAGGTATAAATGCCAACAATTAAAACATTAAACAACAGAATTCTCTGTTAACTAGGCCTAATGCTTCAATTAATCTAAGAGTCTGTTTGGAAGCTACTTATAAGTTGGTCAAATTTGCCACTATTCCCCTGTTTGGGGATGACTTATTTTTCTACTTATAAGTTGATTTTTAAGTAAAAAAATAAGCAAGTATTTGTAACTTATTATGAAATGACTTATAAGTCATTTTAAAATAAGTTAATTTAACCAAATGTAATGTTTATTTTGCACTTTCATAACTTATTTCATCTTAATTTTTGACTTATAAGTCAAATTGATGATCACGCTTTTATTTATAAGTCCCAACTTATATATTTTAATTTACGTCATTTTAAAATAGGTCGTTGCTGAACCGGCTCTAACTCAATATGAACTAAAGTTGGTTCTTTTAAAATAATTTGAACTAAATTTCTTTCTTTTAAAACAAAATAAAAGCTTTAAACAGCAAAGTGGAGTGATACCTGGCGATTAATGAGAAGTATCAATGCCTGGGTGATATGACACCGAAGAAAAGACGGCAGTGATCGAGCCGCCGAACGGAGAAAGTCGGCGAGCTGTTTGGGGAATTCTTTGAGGTGGTTAAGGTAAAAAGGAGTGATGTGAGCCAAAAACATGGCCCGGTCACCAAGGTCCTTGGCGACGGTGGGGTCACCGGCGATGCCGCTGATGGAGGTGAAGTTGAGAGCCGCCTGTTGTTGATATAGTTCGAGAGAGGACTTGAATTGGCTGTAGAGTAAACATAGCTCTGTCTCGTAGCCTTCTGGATCGCACTTCATTTTTGACTGAAGTGCCGGCAAGCTCAGCTTTTCTGAGCTTCTACCTGAGGCTGAGAGTGATTCTGGTGTTATTTCCTGCCTCCCACGTCTCCTCGATGACGACATGATTGTTTTTCTTCGTCTCTCTTCTATCGCTGGTTTCGCAAGCCAGGGTCGTTATAAAATCAAGTAGACAAGGCCTTCTGAAAGACCAAAACCCTAGACACTGTTTGGTGGGTTTATTAGTTTTGGTTTGTGTTTGTAATACACTTCATTATATAAAAAGGCTTTAATACCCCTCAATCGTGTTTATACGAATCGAATGATAAAAATGGTAAAAAATACCAGTCGTCAATCCGCGTTTAATATTTTTGGATCTCATTTCAATTTGCGACAATAGCGATCTAGAATTAGAAAGAGTTCGATTTAAAATTATTAATTTTTTTATTTTTTCTTATATATTATTATTTTTATTAATTCATATGATCTGAATTGATAAAAAAACATTAATAATTAAATAATTGTAAAGATATATAGCGTAATATATTGTCTCTCATTCTTAAAACACTCCACCCCATTACTAGATTTCATTTGTTTAGTCATACATGTTTCTTATCAGTTCAAATAACATGAATCAGCAACAAGAATATGCAAAAACAACGTAATAAAGATTTATAGCTTTAAATCAATTTTTTTTGTCTGAGCCCTAATCCACATAATTAAATTGTAAATTGTAAAATAGATGATATATTATTGGTGTATATTGGAGTGTCTTATATACAGAGTTACTTACAACTTATAATATATTTCAGGTAACAAAAATAAGTGAGAAAATTAAATGTTTGAAAAGAATTGTAAAAGTGCATATAATCGATATGAGTAAAGACATCCTAGTTACTAAGACTTTTACCATCTTCAAGTTATCATCCTTCAATCTACATAGCAGGAAATAGAGTTTTTTAACCCAATAAAAACTATAAATTGTTATTTAAAAATAAATTATTGGAGTATACAACTTTATAAAAATAAAATAAAATAATAATAAGTGTTGTGATAGTAAAGTAGCTCCGAGATAGTAGAGTAGTTCCGCCGCGATAATAAAGTAGCTTTGCGATAGTCTAGTAGCTCCGCGATAGTAGAGTAGCTCTGGGATAATAGAGTAGCTTTGTTATAGTAAAAGTTGATATCACTTTAAACTTCACAATCTAACTAATTACTCTACGATCGTTATGTAATGAATATACGGTCATTAAGCCATAACTCTACGATCCAAGTCATTATTTTACGACCGTTAAATCATTATTTTACGATCGTTTAGTCATGATTTTACGATCGTTAAATCACGACTCTATGATCTTTAAATCAGGACTATGACGCCCCCAAAATAGGTCCACACGACCCATTCTAAGTCGCCAGATATCACACTATAAAAATCAAATACAAACTTCAATTATACAACTGTTGAACTGTCATATAGAATACGACCACAGTTAACTGTGAGTTTTAATACAAATGTATGTAACTCTCATGGTGCCTCGACCACATCCTTACAATGATACTTTACATAAAAGTATAGTCAAAAACTGTTTTAGAAATTAAAATCTTAGGGAAGTGCTCAAGGAAACTTTCATACATGGGAGGCCATGCGTCTAGGTTATGATAGATATCATATGTCTACAGAATTATCCTTGGTTGACCCAATAGACCCCAAAGAAAAATGAGAAGATTACTATTATCTTCTTTCCAATGGTGAATCTTCTCTTGACATATAACTATCTCCACTGTCTCCAAGTGAAAATTATATTTCAAATAATCTCCAAGATCATATAGGTAGTGCTCGTAGATATACTCAGCAAGTGGATGTGCACAACCCTATTTTATGATAACACGAGGTTGTATGTCATTAGACATCTTGTATGATAGTGCAAAAACACCCTTCCAAAGAAAAACGAGAAGATTACTATTATCTTCTTTCCAATGGTGAGTCTTCTCTTGACATATAACTATCTCCACCGTCTCCAAGTGAAAATTATATTTCAAATAATCTCCAAGATCATATAGGTAGTGCTCGTAGATATACTCAGCAAGTGGATGTGCACAACCCTGTTTTATGATAACACGAGGTTGTATGTCATTGGACATCTTGTATGATAGTGCCAAAACACCATTCCAAAGTTGGGTTCACCTCACCCTATTCGGTTCACCAAAATTAAATATCAAATGACGTATACAATACGACACACTTATCTAAAGTCATCAATAAAATTATTTACATACTATTTAGGGAGAACCTCAACAATTTATAGACCATCGCTCTATTTCCCTGTTATCCCCGCTTTCAACCCATTACCTACTCTTATTACCCGAAAGGAATTGTGAAGAAAAAAAAGGGTGAAACCACAACTAAAGATGATAAAGAATATCATGACTAAAGATAATTTACATCATCAATAGCCTTCATCAAGTAATAAATAAGAGATTTAGAACATATGGTAGATGATAAAACTTTTCAACCATAGTTGCAACGGAACGAGCAATCCATTAGAAGAGTCAAATACACCATAATTGTAAGACCCCAAATAATTAATAAATGAAATTTATTTTCCTCTATTAATTATAGTAAGGGTTGATTTGATTAATGTGGTTAGTTATGGGTAAAATGCGCAAATATTTTAAATAAGCAGGTGGTTATAAAATATTCATTTTTGTCTGGGGAATATTCGTTTGGTGGGGAATATTCTTACCGCTTCGGGGGAATATTAAATGCGATGGTAGCGATGACCATGTATGGGGCCCATAACGGAAAGTGATTGGATGAAGAAAGCGACAAATATAAGTTGTTTAAAAATAATTGGCGTAGTTATTCACAGATTATCTTTGTTAAATACTCGGTGGTTAAAACACAAGTATATTGCGGTATTGCACCAATTATTGATTCTTACGTAAGAAGGCACTACTCAATAATGGTTACGATAATTCTTATTCAATTATTTTATTTTATTGATTTAATAATTCTTTGCGTTGATATTTTATATTCTTTGTTGTTTCAATAATTGTCATTTACGGTATTTTTCATTATCGAAGCAATAATTCATATTATCTGAATAATATTATTATATAACATTATTGACAATGTCTAAAAAAGTTACATCTAAGGAGAGGTTTGGTCACCTAATTGCTTGGCAAGAATGAGAAATTCTTATTGGAAAACCCCTCTTTCCCGAGGCGCACTGGTCATCAATATTGTGATTTCGTAAAATTATTTGTGAATAATTAATTATTGATTTATATGATGAGAAAATATTGATTTTATGTGGATATAGATGGAGAAAATTTTTAATGTGACAATTGTTGAAAATTGAAATTTTATTTTTTCTAATAAAATAATTCATTTAAATATATTATTATATCTTAATAATATAATAATGATGATATTTTTACGATAAATGTGGGATATATGAGTATATGTGGAGGAGGAGTATTTTTGTTACCAAAAATATTTAAAGCATGTTTTATGTGTCGGTGGACCCCATTTCTTGACTGAAATTTGATTATAGCTTGTAAAATCGTCCGTTTGTGGCTTTCGGTCAATTTCTGTTTTGAATTTGGAAAAACTTTCTTCTGTAAAGTTGTAGAGAATTGGATTTCCTATAAAAAATCGCGAGATTAGAATTTTCTGATAAAAGGGCTATTTATTATGAATTATTGAAGTTCTGAAGCTCCGAAATAATTGATTTTTGGAAGTTTAAAATAATTTAAATTAGAAAAACGTTTTTGATATGTTTGGTGGGCTTGGTTGGTTGTTGAAATGAGCTGATTTTCAGTTTATAAGAGTGTGCATAGGAAAATTTTTATATATATTAATATTATAATAAATTTTCTACTTTGGTGTTCTAAGCATTTTCCTACAAATAGGGTGCTTAGGTTAGAATTGAAAATCACACCAGAAACTGAAGTTTTCACTCTCTATATTATCTAGCGTATTCTTGTGAGTATTTTGAGTATACTTTGAGTCTTTTGTTGCTATATGATGGCAAGTTCAAGTCATAGCTTATATCAGGTGTTTCATTTAGAAATCTTGTCTTTTTTGTGAGGTAAGGGATATTATTTTTTTTAGTAATGATATTATTTCTTCAATATCATTATGCTGAAATATTGATCTGAAGTTTTTATCAAATTTGGAACTTTTGGTGTCGAATTACTATTCACGTATCGACCTTTATTCACGCATTATATTAATTACCTTTATTCACGAATCAGACTATTCATCGAAAAATGAAAATTTTCCCTTTTCGTCTAAAATATCTATTGTGGATACTAGCTTTGATTGTATCCATGTTTTGATCATTCTTGAATTTTACACCACTATGATTATTTTTGAGGTATTGTTGGAACTGGATAAAACAAAGTACTGAATCTTTAATCCTTAATCCTTGTCATTTTGTTTCTTTGGATTCATTTCTTTAAAAAATATTTTCATCATCCTCGGTCTTAAATGATGATATTATTGAATATCTTTGGCTGTAGTGCAAAGATGAATGATTTCGATGAATATCTTTGGCCGTAGTCTGCAAAGATGAACATGTGTTTAGATGAACATGATTAAGTGATGAATATCTTTGGCTTGTAGTGCAAAGATGAATATTTGATTTCGGATATATATTGATTGATGTTCTGAGGATAAAAGATAGGCGATGAACTTTTAAATTCATACATAGAAGATAGTAGTTTGCATTCTCTCTTGAACTCTTCTAATGAATTATTATTTTCATTGCGATTATTGATTTAAAACTTGTTGTCTATTGTATTCTATTAGATTTTTTCCTGTTAAAGACTAATGATAATTTGTTGTATATTATCTTAGTCATAATATTCTTCTTGGGCTAGTTGAGCTCACCCTTTTCCTTTTTGTTCCATTTTTCTTCTCGGGAGGCGAGAATATAAGCGAGTATGCAGTCGGGGTATGGAATGAAGGTTCTAGAGAGTTGTTTAGTAGTCCTCACTATTTTTGTAAAATAATGTATCAATAAATATGATGAGAATTTATTTGAGTATAGATATTGTCTAGAAGATAATATTTGTATTCAAACTCACAGTTTTACTGTTGTAATAATAAAGTTGTAGTTGTTTCTGTACCATGTATTGACAACTCAGAATGGGTGATGTATACCTATTTTGGGGGAGTCACAATAATGTCTATTATCTTTAGTCTCGTACTCGCTATATTCTCGCCTCCTGAGAAGAAAAATAGAACAAAAAGGAAAAGGGTGAGCTCAACTAGCTCAGTAAAGAATATTATGACTAAGATAATATACAACAAATTATCATTAGTCTTCAACAGGGAAAAAATCTAATAGAATACAATAGACAACAAGTTTTAAATCAATATTCGCAGCGGAAATAATAATTCATTAGAAGAGTTAAGTAGAGAATGAAAACTACTATCTTCTATGTATGAATTTAAAAGTTCATCGTCTATCTTTTATCCCTGTAACATCAATCAATATATATCTGAAATCAAATATTCATCTTTGCACTACAGGCCAAAGATATTCATCAGTTGGTCATGTTCATCTAAACACCTGTTCATCTTTGCACTACGGGCCAAAGATATTCATCAGAAATTATTCATCTTTGCACTACAGGCCAAAGATATTCAATAATATCATCATTTAAGACTGAGAATGATGAAAAATATTTTTAAAGAAACGAATCCAGTGAAACAAAATGACAAGGATTAAGGATTAAGGATTCGTACTTTGCTTTATCTATACCTCAAAAATAATCATAGTGGTGTAAAATTCAAGAATGATCAAAACATGGATACAATCAAAGCTAGTATCCATAATAGATATATTTTAGATTTAAAAGGAAAATTTTCATTTTCGATGAATAAAGGTCAGATTCGTGAATATTGTCAGATACGTGAATAAGAATCCGACACCAAAAGTTCCAAATTTGATAAAACTTCAGATCAATATTTCAAAGATAATGATATTGAAAAAATAATATCATTAAAAAAAAATAATAATAATAATATCCCTTACCTCGAAAGATCAAGATTTAAATTAAAACAGGATATAAAGCTATGACTTGAACTTTACCGTGATAGCAATACTCAAAATATACTCAAAATACTCACAAGAATACGCCGATAATATAGAGAGAAAACTTGATTCGCGGTGTGATTTTCAATTCTAACTTAAGCACCCTATTTATAGAAAAATGCTTAGAACACCAAAGTAGAAAATTTAATAAATTAATATTATTTATTTTTCCACATCTTCCTACGAATCCAAGCATCTGAATTCAGTCTCTAGCACATGTTAAAGATACCCACCAAACATAAAAAACATTTTTTTTATTTAAATTATTTTAAACTTCCAAAAATCAATTATTTCGGAGCTTCGAAACTTCAATAATTCATAATAAATAGCCCTTTTATCAAAAAATTCAAATCTCACATGTTTTTATAGGAAATTCAATTCTCTACAACTTTGCAGAAGAAAGTTTTTCCAAATTCCAAACAAAAATTGAACGAAATCCACAAACAGGCGATTTTATTGTGTTATAATCAAATTTCAAATCAATAAATGGGGTCCCACCGACATGTTTAACATGTTTTAAATATTTATTGCAACAAAAATACTCTTCCTCCTCAGATACTCATATATCCCACATTCATCGTAAAAATATCATCATTATTATATTATTAAAATATAATAATATATTTAAATGAATTATTTTATCAGAAAAAGATAAAATTTCAATTTTCAACAATTGTCACATTAAAAATTTTCTCCATCTATATCCACATAAAATCAATATTTTTCTCATCATATGAATCAATAATTAATTATTCATAAATAATATTACAGAATCACAATATTGACAACCAGGCAGTTCCCAGGAAAGAGGGGGCTTTCCAATAAGAATTTTATCTTACTGACGCGCAATTAGGTGACCAAACCTCTCCTTAGACAGAACTTTCTAGACATTGCCAATAATGTTATATAATAATATTATTCAGATAATATGAATTATTGTTTCGATAATGAAAAATACTGTGTAATGACAATTATTGAAACAACAACAATATAAACTATCAACGAAACAATTATTAACTCAATAAAATAAAATACTGAACAATAATTATCGTAACCATCATTGAAAAGTGCCTTTCACGTAAGAATCAATAATTGGTGCAATATGGTAATCTTCGTGTTTTAACCACAGTAGTATTTTAACAAGATTAGCAGTGAATAACCACGCCATTATTTTGAAACAACTTATATTTGTCGTTTTCTTCATCCAATCGCTTTTTTTGTTATGGGGCCCCACATGGTCATGGCTGGTCGCATTTAATATTCCACGACCAAACGAATATTCCCAAACAACAATGAATATTTTATAACCACTTGCTTATTTTGAAATATTTGCGTATTTTACCCATAACTATCCACATTAATCAAACCAACCCTTACTATTTCAAAATAATAAATAGAGAAAATTAAATTTCATTAATAATAAGTTGGGGTCTTACAACCTCCCCTCCTTATGAAATTTCGTCCTCGAAATTGATGACGCATACTGGTGTTTCAAAAGGTGAGGATACCTCGCTTTCATTTCCGCTTTCAATTCCCGGTCATTTCCTCTATAGCATGATTCCTCCACAGAACTTTAACTTGTGGTATGACCTTTGTGCGTAGGACATGCTCCTTCCTATCCAAGATCTTGACAGGTACCTCTTCGTACGTTAAGTCTTCGGCTATCTCGTCTGGTTCTAACTCTATAACGTGGTTCGGGTCTTTCACATATTTATTTAAGTACGGATATGTGAAACACATTATGAACACGAGACATACTTGAGGTAACGCGAGTCTATAGGCTACATTTCCTACTCGGTCAAGAATTTGAAATGGACCAATAAATCGTGGATTGAGCTTTCCTCTCTTTCCAAATCTTGTAACTCCCTTCCATGGAGCAACTCGCAACAATATATGATCCCCTATACTAAATTCCACGTCCTTTCGATGAAGATCCGCATAACTCTTTTGTCGATCTTGTTCCGTTTGTATACGTTGTCGAATCATTTGGATCTTTTTGGTAGTCATACGTATTTAACTCGGGTCCCAACAATGTTGCTTCACCCACCTCATCCCAACATATACATATTGGAAGCGACACTTTCGTCCATATAATGCTTCAAATGGAGCCACACCTATACTTGCTCGATAAGCTGTTGTTGTAGGAGAATTCCACCAATGGTAAATACTTATCCCAACCGCCCTTGAAGTTCAGGACATGAGTCTTAATAAATATTCAAGAGTTTGAATAGTCCTCTACGATTGTCCGTCCGTTTGAGGATGGTATACCGAATCAATAAATAAATCTGCGTTTCATAGCTTTTTTGCAAGCTAACCCAAAATCTTGAAGTGAATCTTGGGTCACGATCCAAACTATGATATCTTGGCATGCCATGCAACCTCACAATCTCATTTACATATATACTAAAGCAAGACGCGTTCAAGGAATAAGTCTCCGTATCGGCAAGAAATAAAGAGACTTGGTTAATCTATCAACAATAACCCAAATAGCATTTATGCCTTGAAAACCGTAGGAAGACCCGTAACGAAATCCATAGTAATGTGTTCCCACTTTCATTTCGGAATCTCAAGTGGTTGCAACGGACCCTTAGGTACTAGATGCTCCGCCTTTAAACGTTGATAAGTTAAACACATCGAGATAAACTTTGCAATCTCTTTCTTCATATTGTTCCACCAAAATGTATGTCGAAGATCACGATACATTTTAGAACTTCTAGGATGGATTGCAAATGGTGTATTGTGTGCCTCCATCATAATCTTGTACTTCAAATCAGAGTCGTTAGGAACACAAAGTCTAGAGTGGACTCGAAGTATTCCTTCTTCATCAATTCTCGCTTCCGGAATAGCACCTTCTTGTACTTTCTTCTTCATACGCATCAGCTCCAGGTCGGTGGCTTGAGCAACCTTAACTTTTTCTATTAAAGTTGGCTCTAGGCGTATACTTGACATCATCACACTCATTCCTGCATATGATCTTCTACTCAACGCGTCAGCTACCACGTTCGCTTTTTCAGGATGGTATTGAATAGTGTGGTCGTAGTCTTTCAATAGCTCGAGCCAACGTCGCTGTCGTATGTTGAGTTCTTTTTGAGTGAAGAAATATTTAAGGTTTTTATGGTCTGAATATATCTCCACTTTCTCCCCATAAAGATAGTGCCTCCATATCTTTAATAAGAAACGATCGGGCCGCCAACTCTAGATCATGAGTAGGATAATTCCTCTTATACTCTTTAAGTTGTCGCGAGGCATAGACTATGACTTTCCCACGTTGCATGAGAACACATCCTAACCCTTTGCCTGAAGCATCGCTGTAGATAACAAATCCATCCGTACCAGATGGTATTGTTAGAACAGGTGCCGAAATGAGTCTCCTCTTGAGCTCTTGGAAACTCGTCTCGTATTCTTCGCTCCAAACGAATTTTGTATCCTTCCGAGTTAGCTGGGTTAATGGAGTAGCGATTCGAGAAAACCCTTTCACGAATCTCCGATAATAACCAGCTAAGCCCAAAAAGCTACGTACTTCAGTCACCGACTTCGGTTGCTCCCAACTTTGTATTGCTTCAATCTTCGCCGGATCAACAGATACTCCATGTTTCGACACCACGTGTGTGACGCCCCCAAAATAGGTATACATCACCCATTCTGAGTTGTCAATACATGGTACAGAAACAACTACAACTTTATTATTATAACAGTAAAACTGTGAGTCTGAATACAAATATTATCTTCTAGACAATATCTATACTCAAATAAATCCTCATCATATTTATTGATACATTATTTTATAAAATGGTGAGGACTACTAAACAACTCTCTCTAGAACCTTCATTCCATACCCCAGACTGCATTTCGTTATATTCTCGCCTCCCGAGAAGAAAAATGGAACAAAAAGGAAAAGGGTGAGCTCAACTAGTCCAATAAAGAATATTATGACTAAGATAATATACAACAAATTATCTTTAGTCTTCAACAGGGAAAAAAATCTAATAGAATACAATAGACAACATGTTTTAAATCAATATTCGCAATGAAATAATAATTCATTAGAAGAGTTAAGTAGAGAATGCAAACTACTATCTTCTATGTATGAATTTAAAAGTTCATCGCTCATCTTTTATCCCCTGTAACATCAATCAATATATATGTGAAATCAAATATTCATCTGCAGACTACGGTGCCAAAGATATTCATCGATTAAGTCATGTTCATCTAAACACTGTTCATCTTTGCATTACGGCCAAAGATATTCATCAAAAATCATTCATCTTTGCACTACAAGTCAAAGATATTCAATAATATCATCATTTAAGACTGAGGATGATGAAAAATATTTTTAAAGAAACGAATCCAGTGAAACAAAATGACAAGGATTAAGGATTAAGGATTAAGGATTCGAACTTTATTTTATCCATGTCCAACAATACCTCAAAAATAATCATAGTGGTATAAAATTCAAGAATGATCAAAACATGGATACAATCAAAGCTAGTATCCACAATAGATATTTTAGATTTAAAAAGGAAAATTTTCATTTTTCGATGAATAAAGGTCAGATTCGTGAATAAGTGTCGAGTACACGTGAATAGTAACTCAGACACCAAAAGTTCTAAATTTGATAAAAACTTGGATCAATATTTCAAAGATAATGATATTGAAGAAATAATATCATTACTAAAAAAAATAATATCCCTTACCGCACAAAGACAGTACTTCTAGTTGAAACATCGGATATAAGCTATGACTTGAACTTGTACCGTATAGCAACAATACTCAAAGTATACTCAAAATACTCACAAGAATACGCTCGATAATATAGAGAGAGAAAACTTCAGTTTCTGGTGTGATTTTTAATTCTAACCTAAGCACCCTATTTATAGGAAAATGCTTAGAACACCAAAGTAGAAAATTTAATAAATTAATATTATTTATTTTTCCACATCTTCTTACACATCCAAGCATCTGAATTCAGTCTCTAGCACATGTTAAAGATGCCCACCAAACACAAAAAACGTTTTTCTTATTTAAATTATTTTAAACTTCCAAAAATCAATTATTTCGGAGCTTCGGAACTTCAATAATTCATAATAAATAGCTCTTTTATCAGAAAATTCAAATTTTGCGTGTTTTTATAGGAAATTCAATTCTCTACAACTTTGCAGAAGAAAGTTTTTTAAAATTCCAAACAGAAATTGACCGAAAGCCATAAACGGGTGATTTTACAAGCTATAATCAAATTTCAGTCAAGAAATAGGGTCCACCGACACATAAAACATGCTTTAAATATTTTTGGTAACAAAAATATTCCTCCTCCACATATACTCATATATCCCACATTTATCGTAAAAATATCATCATTATTATATTATTAAAATATAATAATATATTTAAATGAATTATTTTATCAAAAAAAGATAAAATTTCAATTTTCAACAATTATCACATTAAAAATTTTCTCCATCTATATCCACATAAAATCAATATTTTTCTCATCATATGAATCAATAATTAATTATTCACAAATAATATTATAGAATCACAATATTGGCAACCAGGCATTTCCCAGGAAAGAGGGGGCTTTCAATAAGAATTTCTCACTTCTTGGTAAAGTGATTAGGTGACCAAACCTCTCCTTAGATGTAACTTTCTAGACATTGCCAATAATGTTATCTAATAATATTATTAGGATAATATGAATTATTGCTTCGATAATGAAAAATCTTGTGTAATGACAATTATTGAGACAACAAGAATATAAAATATCAATCAACTGCAATTATTAAATCAATAAAATAAAATATTGAACAGTAATTATCGTAACCATTATTGAGTAAGTGCCTTCTTTACGTAAGAATCAATAATTGGTGCAATATCGGTGTCTTCTTGTATTTTAACCACCGAGTATTTTAACAAGATACTTGTGAATAACTCTGTAGTTATTTTTAAACAACTTATATTTTTCGCTTTTCTTCATCCAATCGCTTTCAGTTATGGGGCCCACACGGTCGTACTGCCGCATTTAATATTCCGAAAAAGATCAAATATTCCACGACCAAACGAATATTTTCCGACAACAATTAATATTTTATAACCACTTGCTTATTTTGAAATATTTGCGTATTTTACCCATAACTATCCACATTAATCAAATCAACCCTTACTATTTCAAAATAATAAATAGAGAAAATTAAATTTTATTAATAATAAGTTGGGGTCTTACAATATTATATATAAACTTTCGTGACTTCATAAAAAGACACCTCAATAAATTTAACAACATTTATTATCATTATTATAATTCACAATATTAATCGACAAGGTCGTTCCCAGGAAAGAAGGGGCTTTCCAATAAGGATTTCTCCTTATTGGCGTGCAATTAGGTGATCAAACATCTCCTTGGCAGAACTTCTAGACATCGTTAATATTGCAAATAATAATATTAATAACTTTGTTATCTCAATTATTGATTTAATAATATATAAAATATCGACAATAATTTAATCAAATAACGTGAGATACTATGTAACAATTACTGTGGCAATAATTAAACAAAATTGAGTGACTTCTCACGTAAGCATCAATAATCAATATTGTATGCTACTATGCAACCACGCTTATTACTGTACTTTTACGACTGAGTAGGTCAACAGTTTTAACAGTAAAACTTTCGTCATTATTTTCATAAAAATATTTTTGTCGTTTTCTCAATCCAACAATAATTTTGTTGTGGGGTCCACCAATGATTATACCGTCGTACGGATATTCCCCGATAAAAAAAATATTCCTCGACCAATCGAATATTATATAACAAATTGCTTACTTTGCAAAATTTTCAAATATCACCCTTAACTTTAACCCTTTATCAATTTAACCATTTACTAAATAAAATAATAATTATAAGAAAATTGAGTACTTTCATTTCATAAATTTCGGGATCTCACATCTACAATCTAATTCATTATTCTACGAACATTAAGTCATGACTCTACGATCGTTTAGTCACAATTTTACGAACGTGAAGTCATTACTATGATTTAAATCATTACTATACGATTGTTAAGTCATTACTTTACAATCTAAGTTAAGTCATTTTGCGATATTAAAGTATTCAATATTTTTCAACATGAACTTTAAACATTTAAGTATTTTTAAGTTGGACAAAAAGAATGTAAGCATTCTCTCTCTCTATTCGGATAAATCATTATTCACCCCCTTCTAAATTAATTAGGGTAACCAAATATGTTATCTTGTTTGTCCGCACTTTAGTTATTCGAACGGGTAAAATTCTATTTTTATGCATGCAGTTTAATTATACGGACTAAGACTAAACAAAAAAAATAAATCGATTTAAAGGTATAAATCTTTCATTACGTCATTTTTGCATATTCTTGTCGCAGATTTATGTTTTCTGAACTGATGAGAAACATGAAAGACTAAACAAATGAAATCTAACAATGGGTTGAAGTATTTTCTCATAGTATAAAGCATGAGAGACAACATTGTAAGACCCCGAATTTTATGAAGTAAAAGTATTTATTTTTCTTATAATTGTTATTCAGTTAATGGTTAAATTGATAAAAAGTTAAAGTTAAAGGTGATATATGAAAATTTTCAAAATACGCAAGTGGTTATAAAATATTCATTTCTGTCGGGGAATATTCGTTTGGTCGTGGAATATTCTTGTTGTCGGGGAATATTCGTATTTAATTTGCCAGCAAGTGACCATTTGTGGGCCCTATAACAGAATAACTGTCGGATGAAGAAAACGATAAGTTTGAGTTTTAATAAATAACGACGAAATTGTTACCGTTAACACTATTGGAATACCTGGTGGTTAAAATCTGATGTCTGGCGTGATTACACAAGATAGACATGCGGTATTGCATGCAATATTTTGAATTATTGATTCTTACGTAGAAAGTACTACTCAATATTTGTTACAGTAATTACTGTTCAATATTTTATTTTATTGATTCAATAATTGTTGCGTTGATATTTTATATTATTGTTGTTTCAATAATTGTCACTGCACAGTATTTCCATTATCAGATCAATAATTTGTATTATTTGAATAATATTATTATATAGCATTATTGACAATGTCTAGAGATTTTTGTCAAGGAGAGATTTTGTTACCTAATTGCACGCCAGTAAAGAGAAATCTTTATTGGAAAGCCCCTCTTTCACAGGAACCTCTGTCATATAATTGTGATTCTGTAATATTATTTGTGAATAATTAATTATTAATTTATATGATAAGGAAATATTTATTTGATGTGGATATAAATGATGAATTTATTTATGTGGTTATAAATGAAGAAATTAATGTTGGGATTTTTATCAGTATTTTATCGGATTGGAGGTATTAAAAACTCAAATCGGTGTTCTTAAAGCTTTATTGCGTGAGTTGTAATTTTAATACGACCGTTGGATCGTTGTGATTTTTGGATATGTTATACATATATGAGTTGAGTATATGTCCACAAATTTTGAACCGTTGAAAATTAACGCATGATTTGTTATGAATTTTAAAAGGTGTTGAAAGCGGTGTTGAAAATCGTCTGTTTTGAAATTTGGATATTTTTGTTTGGAATTTGAAAAACTCAAAGCTACAAAGTTGTAGAGAATTCGATTTCATGCGGAATGGACATAAAATTCGTATTTTTTTGATATACGAGATATTTTCTATGAATTATTGAAATTTCAGAAATTAAAATATTTTTATTAAATTTATGGGTGGAACCCACTTTTATTTTAACATGAAATTTGCCAAAAATATTCGAAGTGGTTTGGCTTGATTGCTTGATTCAACAAAGGAGGATGACGTGGAAGGAAATAAAATAAAAAATATTATTTTATTAATTTAGTCTCCTTTGGTGTAATAGCATTTTCCTATAAATAGGCGCTTAAGTTAGAATTGAAAATCACACCAGAAACTTAAATTTTCACTCTCTATATTCTCGAACGTATTTTTGTGAGTATTTAGATACTTTGAGAGTTGCTATTCAAAGGTAAGTCTCTTCTTGACTTTTCATCCCAGACATTCCTATTGGAAATCTTCTTTCTTTTGAGGTAAGGGATTTTAAGGATTATTATGTTTATCATGTTTCGTAATTTTTCGGACCTTCAAAAATTTTGAAAAATTTTGAAATGATAATTTGATGAGTTTCCTTGATTGTGTCCAAAAATAGCGATTTTTGGATGTATAGGTTAGGAGTTATGAATTTTATGAGAAAATATTATTTTAAAAGTAAACCCTTATAACTCCTTGTGGTTAACTCCAAAATTGGTGAAATTTTTATTGGGAGTACATCTATATAACATCAGTATATCCTGTAAATTTCAGAATTTTTGGACAAACGTACAATTTATGATAAATATCTAAATATTCGACAGTTTTGACCATATGAAAAATAGTAAATGAATTTTAAAAATTCTGAGAAAAATATATGTTCAATATGGGACTATATTATGCTAAATCTCAGAAAAGAAATATTTTTGGAACTGATTTGGTATTTTTTATGAAAATGGACTAGTTATGAGTAAATGAATTAAATATGTTATGTGAAGTAAGAAAATTGAAAAATATGATTTTATGGCTTGAGAATCCTATATGAGGTATATGCAGATTTTTGATGAGGGTTTTGGTTATTGGTGATGAAATCTTATGAGTTTGACATTTTAGGATGATTAAATGCATTATTTAGTAAAGTGTAAACAATTAAAATAAATTGTTTATAAGTTTAAGAAATGTTATTCTTTCAATATCATTATACCGAAATATTGGTATGGATTTTATTGTGAAATTTTTACCTTTTTCATTTCGAGGTTACTATTCACGAGCTACTATTCACGAGTTACTATTCACGACAAATTGATTTTTTTTTCTGACCAAATTATCGTTGATTTATGAATCTTACTCTTGAGATTAAATCTATATGTTGATTATATTATTTTTATTATCATATATAACATTTTTATAATCTTGGTGAAGAAATTTTCCTTTGACTTGAGTGTAAAGATGGGTAGATTATTGGTATGATCGTGACTATGGGTTCTCTTTGGCCAGTAGTGCAAAGTTGAATCGTTGACTGGTATGATCATGACCATTGAATTTACAATTGAATATTTTTAACTTAAGTGCAAAGGTGAATTGATCAATATGGTTATAATTATGGTTTATATAAATTCTGAAATGATTATGTACTTCTTTGAGATATTAATATCTTTAGCCCGTAGTACAAAGATGACATGTTGTTGAATATCTTTGGCCTGTAGTGCAAAGATGGCCTGTTGTTGAATATCTTTTGCAAAGATGACCTATTGTTGAATATCTTTGGCCTGTAGTGCAAAGATGAACTGTTGATGAATATCGTTGGCCCATAGTGCAAAGATGAATTTATTAGTATGATTATAAACAGGAACTATGATTTGGTATAACAATGATCTTTGATATTTCAGGTAGAGACAGGTGATGAAAATTATCTTCGTCCTGGGTGCGAAGAGGAATTTAGAATCACAATTATGATTACGAGTTATTCATATGATTGTGGAAAGGAACTGTTGATTGATGTTACAGGGATAAAACATTGTTGGTGGACTTTTAATGTGGAGAAGATAATAGACTTTATGGTCTATTTGACTCTTCTAATGGATTGCTCGTTCCGCTGCAACTATGGTTGAAAAGTTTTATCATCTACCATATATTCTAAATCTCTGATTTATTACTGATGAAGGCTATTATCTTTAGTTATGATATTCTTTACTGAGCTAGTTGTGCTCACCCCTTTTGCTTCACAATTCTTTTCAGGTAATAAAAGTGTAGCTGGGTTGAGCGGGGATAACAGGGGAATAGTGCGGTGGTCCGAGACTATCAAAGTTTCTCAACACATTATTAAACGGCATGATATACAATATATAATTGTATTGAGGACATAAGATGTGTGTGTCATATATTATACGTCACTTAATAATTGATTTTGGTGAACAATAATAGGGTGAGGTGAACCCAACTTTGGAAGGGTGTTTTGCCACTATTATACAAGATGTCTAATGACATACAATCTCGTGTTATCATAAGAAAGGGTGTGTACATCCCACTGCACGAGTATATCTACGAAAGCACTACCTATATGATCTTGGAGTTTGGTTGAAACATAACGTTCAATTACTGACGGTGGAGATAGTTATATGTCGTCAAGAGAAGACTCACCATTGGAAGGAACATGATAGTAATCTTCTCGTTTTTTCTTTGGGGGTCTATTGGATCAACCAAGGATAATTCTCACGGACATATGATATCTATCATAACTTAGATTCATGGCCTCACATGTAAGAAGGTTTCTTGAACACTTCCCAAAGATTTTAATTTCTAAAACAAATATTATTATTGTTCCTTTATGTAAGGTGCCATTATGATGTCTTTATCCAATTTGGGACATGAGTCACAATTGGTATTAAAACTCACAAGATATGTGTTGTTGTATTTTTGCACGACAATGGTAGTAATTAAGTTGTAGTTATTTTCTGTACCATGTATTTGACGACTTAGAATAGGTTGGATGGATTGGACCTATTTTGGGGGCGTCACAAACATACTGAGGTATATATCCTTGTAACTGTTTAACCATGCATAATTAAAATTCTCATCAACTCAAATCATATGGATTAAAAAGAACAATAATATGCAAAAAAAAATGGAAGATTTAATAGTTTTAAATGGCACTTCGTATCCTTGCAATTGTTTAACCATATGAATTAGAGAGAATATCTTTGCAATTGTTTAACCATACATAATCCTCCGTATTAAATTGCGGAGCCCAAATCTTGCTTACTGTTCCTTACTTTCGATTATCGGATAGACGGTTGAGATATATTGTAAGGATAAAATTATTTTTATAATGTTGGTCATAGATCAGTCTCTATATCAATATAATACACACACACACACACACATATATATATATATATATATATATATATATATATATATATATAGGGCAATGATCCATAGCATATATTTGTTATGGATCAAAAATGGGCAAATAGCATCTCAACTTTACATTACAATTATTAATGTCTGGGATTAAAAAGATCGCTTCTCCGTACTAGCGGACAGGATAAAAATTTTATCTGGTTAAAAATGCCCCTATCAACAAGTTGTTGGTTAAAAAAATTAATCTGTCCGCTAGAGATTCTAGCGGATGTAATGTTAGTATTTCACTCGCTGGCTTCATAGAAACAAAAGAATGTTAGCATGCCAATAAATGTGTGCAGGAAACTTGTGTTCTTTTAGATGTCACAACTGTATTAAAGTACTCACCCAAGTTCTTTTAGACTTCAAAATACTATTTTTTAATCAGAAAAGCTATTGAAAGTAACATTTTCCAAGTTTTATAAAAGTACTAATCTAGAAAACATTTTCAAAAAAGACGACACAAAGGAGAAAGTTGCTTCTTCCCCCTCCTTTTTCATTAATGATATTCCTACTTCTCCTCCGTCACGGAAGGTCTAAAAGAAATTCAATCTTGGCTCAACAAAGATTTATAGTAATCTAACTTCTTCTAAATAACAAGTTTTAGAGACATAACAGGATTTCAAATTTTCTGTTTACTTTAATAATCAATACTATTTACATGATTCATTGTTGTACCACCATAAATCACAGTGAGGAGGTGTTACAAATACCTATGATCTAAAATATACTACTTCAAAATGTTATGTACACAATCACATGTGGGAGAGGCTCATCTATGCTTCTTTTTTCCAGCAAGAATGAGTTGAATTTGCAGTCTCCTACTAAAAAGCTTCATTGAAAAGGAAACGAGTTTGGAAAGCTGAGATGATAGGGAGCCATGCCAGAGAAGCTATAGGCGAAAAAAGAACAACACCCATTCCATAATCATAAGCTTGAGCAAAGACCCGAGTGAAGTGCCACAATCCTGTACCCTCTTCTTTTGGCCTAACAGCTTGTCCAACCTGCAAAACACTAAAAATATGATCCCGTTAAGAGTCCAAGCTGGATAAATGATTGAGGCTAAAGCAGTTTCCAAGGACTGTATGTTCTGGATTTTTTTTTATCCTTCAGTTGACAGGGAGACTCGAATGAAAAATGCTTAAATATCGTAGCAATTCTGTGGAATAAGATCTACATAATAAGTTGCATTCATATCAAACATTTGTTATAGTAATCCACTGTTTTTTTCCAACAAATAGTAATACATATCAAACATTCGTATAGCAAACCACTGTTTTTTTCAGTAATCATTTGGACCAGAAGAAAAAGTCTATCACAAAACGAATAGTAATGCATGCGATAGATATTATAAAAGATAATTTAATGACACACCCATCAAGTAGAAAAATCAAATATCAAGAAAAGGTCAAAGTCAGTGGGGACAAATAAGGTATGTTTTTTCTTAAAGGGCGTTGAGTAAAAGTGTTAATCAATGCTTGAAGCTCCCTTCAGGAACCTTAAAAAAGAAAACAAACAATTTAACCATCAACAAAAGCTAATGATGCTGAAACATATCACTATAACATATTTTAAAATTAAGAAGTCAAAATCAATGAGATAATATATGCACAACAATCATAAATTCGGACATTGTACCTTAAATTAAGACAGTATAATTGATAAGAAGAGCACCATAGATTAAATTCCATCATTCCATATTAATCACAACTCCACAAACAATGACTACTACCATTTTATAAGTGATCCTTGCCTATGTAATTAGAAGCAAATAAGTTATCAAAAACAAAACAGACAGAGAGACAGTGAGAGAGCAAGCAGAGGAAGAAACTTTAACTATTGAAGGATTTGAAACAGAGACTGAGAGACAAAATGGATCTTTATTTTGCTTTACTCCACCAGAAAATGATATGTTTTATACAGACAATAACTTTAAATACTTAACATCTAATAATCATACTCACAACAGTCCTAGGAGAAGAGCTTATACTAAATCAGTTAAACCATATACATACAGAAAGTTCAGTTTTGTTTCTTGTTAAACAAAACTATCCAACTCCATAAATTTCACACAAAGCAACATAAAAGTAGAGAGATAAAGTCAACTACAATACAACACAAAAATCAAACAAAAACCCCCAAAAAAACGGGGCACATAAAATAACTAGTGGATTAATTGTCATATACCAATCAGAATAGTAATACCCATATATGAGAAAACTAATCTAGTGGGTAAGATAAATTCAAAACTTACAAATTAAATAAAAAAAACTTACCGATCTGCAGTCATGAGAAAGAACTAGGGTTCATGAGAAAGAAATTGCAGCAGCTTTGGCTTTGGGAGGTCTGTTAACAGGGTATTTGCTCCAATTCAACTTTGTCGATCTGCAATTGCGAAGTACCAATTCTAGTTGAAATCGAAATCGAAATCGAAATCGCAACAGAGCGCAGAGGTTAAATATGCACCAAAAAGGTTTTTTATCTTGTCCGCTAGTAATACTAGCGGACGACGAGGTGATCTTTCTAATCCCAACCATTCATAATTGTCACAATTGTCACAATTGTAATAATTCATAATTGTCACAATTGTAATATAAGGTGGAGATGTTATTTGTTCAATTTTTATCCGTAACAAACACATGCTATGAATCATTGTTCATATATATATATATATATGTTAAATGAGGTTGAGGTGTAATAAAACTGATAAGTAATAGTTTTTTGTTTTAATATATATAGGGAAGTGATATTTTTGCAAAGATATTTGTTATTTTCGCAAGTGGTTCTTACTTATTAATTAAATTCAGTCATTTATGCTAAATTTACCTTGGTTTATATAATTGCACTCTTTCTCTTTCAGCGGTTTACTTTATCTCTCTACCTGCTTCATTCAGATCTATAATTTAGTAAATAATTTCTATTTCATGGGTTCAAATTCATTCTCCCTAACTATCAATTTTTAATAATCACTAGCGTAGAGGAGAAATGAAACAATAGCCACACACAAAAAAAAAATTCTATTGCCATCTAATTCAAGCCACCCAGATTCATCAGTGGAGATTAGGGATGTAAATCAGAAGCAGGAAAATTCAGATTAAATCGCATCCAGTATTCGAAAAAAACGGATATTATTCAGATTCGAAAAAAAGCGAATATATCCAGATTCGATTTAATGGTATCCGTAAATAAGCGGATCACGAATACGGATATAGGCGTATTCAGTATTCGATTAATATCCGTAAAAGTAAATATATCAAGCGGATGGAATCCATATCAGAATAACTTATATATATATATATATATATATATATATATATACACACACACTTAATATTTACATTAATTAAGTTATTAATTAATGTAAATTATTAATTAATAATTTACCTATATAAGTTGTTAATAATTTAATATATATATATATATAATATATGTATTTATTAATAACTTACATTCATTGATTAATTACTTACATTTATTTATATAAGTTATTAATATATACGTGTGTATATATATATATATATTAATAAATCATAACTTAGATTCATTAATTAATCACTTTAACTTATAATCATTAATTAATAACTTACATATACATTTATATATATAAGTTATTATATATATACACACATATATATTAATAACTTGCATTAATTAATTAATAACTTACATATATATATATATATATATACAATATATACACACACACATATATATTAATAACTTACATTCATTAATTAATCACTTACATTCATTTATATAAGCTATTAATATATATTTATATATATACACACACATTTAAGGACAACGATCGAGAGGCGGGAGCAATGGACAATATAATTTTATTGTTAAAATGTGTTAGGTCTGAATTAATTTAAAATTAATCTAGAAGGGAGAGTTAAATAAATTAATTCACGTTTATGAATTTTTGGGTGGAGAGAGTATTTATCACTTTCATTTGCCTAATTATTTAGAAACTAGAAGTCCAAATATGTAAAATAAGTTCAATGTCAATTTTGAATTAAGTTAGATTAACTAGTTGTCACACATACATTATAACTCGTGACTCTCCATAAATATAATGAAATCAAATAATTTAGTATAACCATGTAATTTATTTATTGAGGATAAATAATAAATAAATCTCCCATAAATATTACTATTCATTTATTAAATATTAATTTATTTCTCTTTTTATTATTTAATAAAATTTGAAAGAATAATATTGAGATTTTAATTTCAATTTGATCCATCAAACAAAGTATCAGTTACATTATTGAATCTTTTATTTTCACCCAAAACGTCAATTAGCATGTTCCTCCCTTTATGATTAGGATGTTTAATTAATATGTATGGTTTAAATATTAAATTGTGTTTAATTAATATGTATGATTTAAACTTTAATTTTTTTTCCGTAAATATTTTGAATGAATTTTATATTAAGTTCCGATAAGCGAATTCGGATATTGGATATCCAGAATAATTTGTCTATTCGGATAAAATAACCAGAACGAATATTATCAGTATTTGAATATTTTTAGAATCTGGGATCTGAATAATATATTTTAAAATCCATGGGATCTAGGATACGGATAATGAATTAGTTTTTTCGAGATCTGGGACACGAATATACCTGTATCCGTATCCGTTTAATACCGTTTACACCCCTAGTGGAGATTGGACTCAGTAGCACATACCCAATAGGGAAAAGAAAAAAAAAAGTAAAAGTTTAAATGTAATCTCAAATATTGTGAGGGTCAACTTATGAATTTGGTGATACTTGATGTAACATAAATATTATTAGTCTAATAGTAAATGACTGTTATTTAGATGCTTCAGACATAGCAATTATCAAATAATTTTTTTTATTCAATAGTCAACTCAATTAAGCTCATTTAAATATTTAAAATCGTTTCATTCAATTTTATCAAACAACTCCTAAAAAAAATAATGCAATTGAATACTTTGTAAGTGGAGGTCAATTGAGTATAAATTGAGTGAGTTTGATTATAAAGTAGGGCGCACTTATGGAAATATCAATTAGTATTGCCAAAGTATCAATACCCTATATATAAAGAAGGGATATATTTCAAATCATAATGATAATCCATGTTAATCATTTATTTAAAGTTTGAAAAATGATATATTATGTAAATTCCTTATATAAAAATGATAATTTATTAATTAAAATATATTATGTTAAAACTATAGTTGGTGATTAGCAAGTGTTGGAATACTTAGACAAGCTATGTATTATTTATAAGGAATTATTAAACTAATATTAAATTATTTATTAACAATTATTTTTACTGTTAATAAATAACAAGCAAATGTATTATTATTATTATTATTATTTAATAATATTGATGTTAAAACAGATTCAAAAAAATGAAGTTTATTTATTTTTTAAGTGACGAGGTTTCCAAAGTCCAAACATGCACTATTATCCTTGAAGGGTTTAGTGCATAAGATGGAATCGTCTTTCTCAATATTTTGCAGTGGGCAGTCGGCACAAAAATGAAACTTCAAAATTTACCAAAACAATCTTCCATTTGGGTTATAAGAAACGAGCTTCATACTGGGTCTTCTGGCCAATTTCCAAAACTATGTCAGACTCAGGTCACTCTCTGTTTCTCACTCTTATCTCTATTTTATACAAACCACATTAAACGCGCGCGCGCGCACACACACACACACACACACATATATATATATATATATATATATATATATATATATATATATATTCCGTATTGTGTATGTAAACGATGATATTTGCTTGAAATGGATTATTATCTTGCTGTTTATGCTTAACATTTATATTAAAGGGGTTTGTTTGTTTGTAAGTGTTAATTGTTCAAACTTCAATTTGAGGTAAAACTAATGTCAAAATATTTTAAACCTTGTACATGGTCCCTTGGTTATGATGTTCCTTTAGTTTCATTCATTATTGTGTCTAATAAGAGTGGTCAGTGTTTTTCCTTGTTCAGTATCAGGTTGCTGACAAACTCAACCTGACTGGTGAAGAGTTCATTTCAAAATTGCTTAATAGAAGATGGATGTTAATCAACCCAGATACAAAAATTCACCAAATAAAGGTATCCCGCGACCACAAACAACAGCAAGCTGGACCATTAGGAAATATTTCTTTCTCAAACAATCCAAATCCTTTGTTGGGTGATAGCATGATGGAAAAGAACAGCAACCAAGCATCCTTTTATGCTGTGCGGGATGATTTGCTGCATCCGCTGGTGAATGGTAATAAGGCGAGAAAATTGGATGGACTGCTTCCTCTTGTTCAAGATCATTCAGTGACAGATGTGGTGAGAAATTATTCTTACTGAAATATTGGCTCATACTTCTCAAATATACATTTAATCATGCTAAATTGGACTCTCCACTTCTTTTGGACTTTGGTGTTCGTTTTTTGATTTAATGATTGAAAATGCATTTCATGCACGTGTCACGGATAGATGCTTTTGCCTCAATTTCACAGGCTGTTCCCACAGATATGTTAAAACACCAAATTATATTTTTTGAATGAGATCTTCAATGTGTTTACATTGTTTTAACCACTCAGAACTAATAAACCGAATGAGAATGAGATGAGAATATGATAATGCAGACTGGATATGACCTTTTGATCAAGTTCCTAGAATACAGAAATCCATAATTGTGGTAGATCTTTATTTCTAACTTTTATACTACATACGAAATATTTACCCAAAAACTTAAGCTTTAGCATCTCAAAAAACTTCCTAGAGAAAATAATATCCAATTGAGATAATTTTTTAGGTCACATGTGGAGGTTGTCAAAGTGCACATGCTGCAGCTGTTGGTACGTTATTTAATCTTTCAGTTAAATGGGAATGTTTCCTTGAACTATATATCCAATCCAGCTTTAAGCATCATCTTACTAAGAGTCAAATGAGGTAGTTCTAAATGTTACTACTTATTAAACAAAAAGGCAGTTTTAATTCTTGGTATGCATGTATTGCAGCTGTTTCATGTGCAGAGAGGGGACTAACGTCACATTTGCTTTTGCGTGGAGAACAACCAGAAACGGTAACCGGCTACAATCTGATTTCCATGTTATATGGAAATACCACTTATGTTCCAAGATCTTTATATGCAAAGAGGGAGAAAATGCTCACAAGCCACGCAGATTTTATAGCAGGCAGTTCTGGTTCTGTTGTGTGGCTTTGTGATTTGTTTGAGGCTTCATTTGCAAATCATGTATCTGAGAAACCAAATTTTATGCAAATGGATGCGCTTTCGATGCCTGAGGATAATAGGAAAGTTGTTATTGTCAATGAAGGTGCTGGAGATGCTGTAGGATTACTAGGTAAGTGCTGAATTATACTCCGGCAACCCGACTTATGCCTACTGTTTACATGGTTACTCTACATGTCTATAAAGGGCTTGATGTTACAATATCAGTTCCTTTGTTTATGATGCATGAGTCATGACTAGGTTTAAGATAAATTATGTCAGCCTTTCTTCTTGTTTTGATCTTTTATGTGTTTGTCTCTAATGTTCAATTGATTTGTTTTGAATAATATGAAGAAATGTTGTCTGAGAGATCCTAAAGACCATGTATGTCATCAGATGTTCAGTTTCACTATGTTGATATTCTCTCTTAAATAAGACACATATATAATGGTGCACATAATACCCTTTTTGGGTGTTGTAGATAGGCATGGCCTATGGATAACTGGTAATTCTGATTACTTTCATTATTTTTGAGAGGATCAAAAATTGAAAAAGGACTTTAGTTATGACTTATGAGTCTGCCATGTCTTGGTTTACTGATTTGGTAGTTGTTTGGGCCAGAGAACAGAAGCAATACTTTGGGCTTCTGTTAATTGTGTTTGTATTCATATCCAGAATGTTGTTTCATTTTTAAATTCATAAACCAATTGTTAATAGCTGTCTACTCAAATGTTTCCTATGGTTGCTATCTCATAGGGGTCATTCGCCTTGTGCAGTTCCTATCCCAAAATCATTTATTTGGAAAAGATCGGGCACTTAAAATTGTTGTAGATGCTGGTACTGGGACAACTGCAGTTGGTTTAGGACTTGGAGCTTTATGTTTAGGGTAAGTCACAGTTTATGTTATCACAATGCAGAACTTCATAAACTTAGTTAAATTCTGTACTTGTGAAATCTAGTTTCATGATTGCAAATACTACGATACAAGGGTTGACAAATGCTGCTGTTTTCTGTCAGGCTCCCATGGGAAGTATTTGGAGTGATGCTGGCTGATACTTTTGATGGTTACAAAACACTGGAGGAGCGCTTGATAGCTGAATTTCTCAAATGTTATGCTTTTCCTCTTAGTGCTCAAGTTTTAAACAAAGTTAACGGTGGAATTGTACGTTGGTTAGAACGCCGTCATCCAAGAAAGTATGTGATGCCCCGTTTTGCCAATTTTGCCCCTTATTTCTCTGCCTATTTAATCGCTTATGGGTTCGCCCCAACTGCAAACACGTGGAATTTATGATCGTCTGCTTCTTGTCAAACGAAGGGTTTTATCTCTTCATGTCACTTTTACACGCATCATTTTGTCATTCACCCGATAACTGTATCCTTGGATATATTATTTTCTGTCATTTGACAAGTTTTTGTTTGTTTTAATTTGATGATCTTTTTTCATTATTTTGGTAAGTGGTGTTCATGATAATCCTTGGTTGAAGTTCTGTTTTTAATTTATTCGAAGATTTGCTTTTAATTCAGATCTACCTCTATTTATAGTTGGATACGGTCTAGATTGCATGCCTTGCTGATTGCCAAGAACATATTTGACTGGCCAATTCTCTAACGATGCCTTGTTTTTCAATTCCAGATTTGGCAATGTATTGAAAGGGGAAGTAGAGACATGCCAACAAATCGCTCAGCAAACTGGTGTCCTTGTGGATCCTATATATACATTAGCTGCTTGGGAGCTAGCAACACAACTTAGTCTAGAGGAAGCAGGTGGTGCACAAGTAGTGATGGTTCACACTGGGGGCACACTAGGCATGTTTGGATTAGCACAGCGGTACAAGTCTTACTTCCAAATACATGAAAATTCTAAAATATCCAGTTAAGTTGGCATAAAAATCTATGTTGTCATTTTATTGAGATGTCCACAATTATTTCTTCCCTACAACCTTTGGTTGTGGAATGAAGTAAAAGAAGTGTTGAGTTCAGCTTTTATGTTGGCCCCTTTTCTTCTTCTTCTCTAGACCCCATACACATTAGCTGTTCTGTTGTTATGATATAAATATGTTAAGATAGACCTAGGAATTCAGTACTGTTGGAATACTTGTAATGGTCAACTGGGCTACTTTGCCACATTGACCAGTCTCTCAGGAGGACTTGGGCCAAGTGTAAAATGGACTTCCATTTTATTCAAGCCAGCCGAGGCCCCTTATTCTTTGTGGATCTCAACAGGTCAGTATGTGCTCCTGATTTGGGTCTCAGTAGAACAATATTATTTGTGGATCCAACAGGTCATTATGTGCTCCTGATTTGGTCTCAGCAGAAGAATATTATTTGTAGATCCAACAGGTCAGTATGTGCTCCTGATTTGGGTCTCAGTAGAACATTATTATTTGTGGATCCAACAGGTCAGTATGTCCTGATTTGGGCCTTACTAGAACAACAGTTGGTATTCGTTTTTTATTTGTAGTTGATACTCCCTTTGTCTCACAAAAGAATTTCATTTACCTTATCTTCTCTTCTCTTCCCCCACCCCCCAAAAAAAGTCTCATTTCTTTTAAATGACAGTATTGAGACAATGTCTTCAAGTTTTAATTTCAGCACTACTAAATAATAATTTTGGAACAAAAGTACACCTTAATATTTGTAAAATTGAGTATTGATACGGTGACAAAACAATCTTACAAAAATAGCATGACAAAATGGAATTAGTTAATGACACGATATATGGGTGGACATAAAGATAATAATCATTTACAACTAATAACATCATTTTGTATCCATCTTTAGTAACCATAATACCAATTGTATTTATTGTTATAAAACTTACAAATGAGATGTTTTTTATGGAACATAAAAAGTATCTCGTGTGATAAAATATTACTAATAATATGCATGGTTAATTACGGTTGTTTGGTATTCTCTCCATTTTAAATGAATTAGAGAGTTTCTATTTTAATTACAGTTGTTGATGATGCATATCATTTAAAATGGAGAGTATTCTAGTCGGTCTGGTCTCACACCCTCTCTCCATTATATTGCAAATCTGGGGAGTAGAAAACAAAGTATACCACTGCATGGGGTTTAGATTTACCGGATTAGTTTATGCATGAACAACATTCTTGATCAGTGTTAATTTGCCTATAAATAAAAATACTACTACAAGCAGCAGCAGCAGCAGCTAAGTGCTATATATTGTAAATTACCTTCGAACCCACATAACTAGAATATTCTCAATATTCCTGATTTATAAATAAAAAGAAAATATATAAGAAAACTTGTCCAAACACACGTCACAACCAGGTTACCAGTTGCCACACCACCGGGAGTGGACACGACATGGTTCATTTTCGGGGTGGGGGTGTGGGTAAGGCACGACTCCCAAGATTGGATTGGTGGCATTGGCACCAATAAAAGCCGGAGCATAGTGGTGGCATTTCTTCCTGGTAACAAGGGGGATCAAATAAAGGTATATAAATATATATGGTCTCTCTCTCTCTCTCTCTCTCTCTCTCTATATATATATATATATATATATATATAGATCACATCACACATTCTCTTTTGCTTTTTTATAAATGTTCAGAAGTATATTTAGGTATAGTATATAGTTGGAAATTTGTCGTACGTAGTAGGACTATGTAAAAAGGTAGTTCATGCATGTATGGGCTGGAGTCTTAGGAAATGAAAAGATCGATAATATTCTGTAATTAATTAGTACATGCTTGATAGTAGTTTATAAGTTTTGGCCTTAATTAGCTAGCTAGCTTTTCTAATGTTGACTCTGTTATGTACTTACTGGATTGGTTGTGTGGGGCTGAGTCACTAACACATGGGAATGTCTATTGTGTGCTAGGAGACCAGGTGCATGTATAATATAACCCAACACAACATAACACTAGTTGTATAATTTTCTTTAATTTACCCAATAAAGTAGTAGTAATAATCTTCTTTAAAAAGTGTAAAGGGAAAATATTGAAAAGAATGAAACATCTCTATCACTTACTTTTTGTAGTCATGTAAAGTGATGATCCCCGTTGATACAAATGCATAGTTACATCTCCCCCCTTCCCGCTCCCGCTCTCTCTCTCTCTCTCTCTCTCTATATATATATATATATATATATATAAAAAAAAAGAGAGAGAGAGAGAGTAACCCTGCCCCATGACCAATGTGAAGGAAATTAGGGAACACCAGAATATAATAGCTAGCTAGCTAGTGAGTTTTGGAGTGAGACAAATATGAACACCAATATACTACTAATATATATCTATATATAAAGTTGGAGGGGATAATAATAATAATAATAATAATAATAATAATAATAATAATAATTGTTAACGTTAATATTCGTCCACGCATCTCAATCACTATGACACGTCAAATTCTACACATGAACAAAATTACAATAAAAGTTTGACAGTTTGGACTGCCGAAAGATAAATACGGTATGAGAATAAGTACATGCTGAACAAATTTTAATAATGGAGGATTAATGCTCTAGTGTTAGAAATAATAATTGTGTGTACTTTGGAATTAAGTTGTAACCTCTATAGAATTAAGATTACTCATTATGTAAGTTAATACAGAATCTCCTTAAGGAAAGGAAGTCAAATCATATCTTGACACTTTTTTTAAGAGTTATAAATTGAATGTGGTTAGGAACCTTTGATTCATTAAAATACCTAAGGTTCCTACATGGGGTTAAATACATGCACGTAAATTTTGGCTCTCCATATATTTAGGGTCCAAATAATTACGGTCCAACAATAATAATTATGTAATAACTAAAGTTATAGGTAATTAAATAAATAATGTTACTATCACATAATGGTGGCTCACATGATGCTCACATACACACATGCATATTTGCAGGTTCCAAATGTCAGGCGGGACTCACAGTATGTATGTGTGTATATGAGCATTATGTAAGTTTTTTTTATGTGATAGCAGCGTTCTTGGAACTTAATAATGGTGGCATATGGAATGAAGTAAGGAAAAGTATTCATCTGTGCAGTGTGCTACATACATACATGCATATTCTAATTAATAAAAAACGTACATGCAGCTCGATGAGGACAAGTTTTGGAGTTGAAAATCTGGGTAATGGCAAACACACAGCAAGTGATCACTATTACTAGTAGTATATAGTATACACGGCGGAGTATAAAAAAAAATTAATGAATGGATTTTGATTTGATTAATTATGGGGTCGGCAGGCATTGGAAATCTCATCTTTCCTCGGAGTGGAGTGTCTCCGTCTCCGTCTTCGTTGTTACAGCACGTGTTTTGTGACCGCTTTGTTTTAATGTAAGAAACCACTAGATCGTGGCACTGCACCTACCGGAGCAGACTTGATCACTTTACTCAACATTCCTTCCTTCCTTCCTTTGTTGGTTTTAAACGGGAGTAGGTAGCATGAGATTAATTTTGGTAAATAGATTAATATAATATCGACTTTAGACTCGATGATATAAAGTAGTTAATTGCCAAACCATATTAATATTAACCAGCCAAAATGGGCTTTGTTAACCATTTTTATTTATTCAAAGTTAGTTAAAGTTTGAACTTATATTTTTAAAACAAATATAGTTGATTAACTGGTTAACCATTTTTCAACCCATATTCTATTCAATTGCACTCCTCTCTCTTTCAGTAATCGCACCAAACACAATTATTTTTTTTAAGTAGGTGGGGGTAGGGTGGGTGGTGTATACATAATCTCTTAATATTAATTTATTTTGGGAGAGAGTGGTGTGGTGGGGGGGTGGTGGGGAGTGGGGTGGAGGTAAGTGGGTAGGTAGGTGGGGGTGGGGTGGGGGTGGAAGTGGGGTAAGGGGTATATATATAATCACATAATATTATTATTTTTGATTGGGTTGAGGTGAGGTGGGGTGGGGCGGGGTAGGGTGAGGTGGGTCGTAAGGGGTATATACATAATCACATAATATTATTATTTTTGGTTGGGTTGGGTTGGGTTGGGGTGCGTGGAGGGTAAGTGGTATATACATAATCACATAATAATTTTTTTTAGTGGTAGTGGTAGTGGTAGTGGGAGTGGGGGTGGGGGTGGGGGTGGGGTGGGGTGAGGTGGGGTGGGGGTAAGGGGTATATACATAATCACATAATATTAATGTCAAATCATGTCTTCATGAAACCCATAACCCATAACAATATTAAAATGGTTAATATGGTTTTTAACCATAACCATATGGTTCCAACCCACATTATCCATATTAAAAATGGTTAATATGGTTTTAGTTCTTAAATGGAACCATAACCATATTTTAAAAACTAAAATCAACCCATAATCATATTATGCCAGGCCTAGTCGACACGCAGGTCGGGAGGTGATTTCTCTCTTTGCGTATCAATACTGTATTGATCAATTGACCAACACGGCAACATGATCTGTTTTAAACATACCATACCATTTTCATTATTCCCGAATTATTAGTGAATTTAAATTTTATTTATTTGTATTTTTATTTACTATTGAGGATCAAAATACAAATAAATGAGATTCAAATATACACATGTCTAATTTTTATGTCCACATAAATTTTTTATATTACTAGTGACGTATACAATGATAAATGATTTAAGAAATTGTTATTTTCATAAAGAAAAATTGATATTCTCTCTCACACGCATTAGTTATTCATGTGAAATAATCTTTGCAAAAATATAAATTTTTCTTATAAAAATATTGACTAATCATTTATGTTGAATTTGGATTTCGATTAAAATAAATTTAAAAAAACACTTGTAAACAATTTAAAATGTAATAAAATTGCACATGAAATCCGGCCTTTAGAAGCATAGCTATATCCACATTAGGGTCTATATTTCATTGGATTATATATGCAAGATTGGACCTCATACAACTTAAGACTTATTCATCTAGGCAATCTAATTTAAATAAGAAATAATTTATATGTTAATAAACAGATTACGATAACGTATAATTTTAAATAAAAATATATAATAAATTAAAAAGAATTCTTCTTAATTCTCTACATGCATACGTTAGTATTTATTATATTAACATAAATTTATCGTTATATATAATAAAGTTGATTTAAATTTAATAGTATATGCGAAAGCTATACAAAGTAAAAAAATCTAACAAACAAATTTATTACCAATGGTGTAAATATAGGAGGAGCAAGATATAGAGAAGGGAGACTAACATTATGAAAGAATAAGTTTAAAAGGAAATTAAACTAAACCACAATTAAAATCTAAGACAAGTAGTAATATGTATAAAATTTTGGTATCGACACTCTCCAGATTTTGTGATCACTATATTAATTACACCCTCATTTTTTTAATTGTCTTTTATATAGTTTTTATTATTATTATATATTGATTTGAAGGGAAAAAAATTACTCAAATTTTAGTCGGGTGAAAGAAGTTGTAAAATTAGCACTTAGACTAGTGAAAATATCAATTATTTTATAGTATTCCATTTAAAAGCAAGCCATGAGTTAATAATATATATATATATATATATATATATATATATTGTTTAATTAATACTACAAATAAATATCTTGAAAGAAAGAGGGTGGAGAGACAGACAGTAATTAAGGAAAGGTGTGTGCGTTTGAAGCAGTAAAAAAAAAAAAAGAAGAAGAAGAAAGAGATGATTTGTAAAATAAACAAAACTTTGTACGGAAAGGAAAGGAAAGGAAAGGACTGTAGTAGTAATAAGAAAGATTCGGTGATTGAAATAGACAAAAAAAAAAAAAGAAAAAAAAAAAGAGAAAAACTAACTTAACACAAAAGCATGATAGGATGAGTGGGACTGGCGGTAGAGATTTGAAAATTTTGTAGGATATAACAAACAGAAATAAATAAAATTAAAAGCATATGATATGTTGTAGGTGGTAGTCAGTCAGTTCATAATACGTACACTCCGAACAAAGCCAAAGCAGCATTGGCATTGGCATTGCGACTAGTCAAATTAAACCCCACAAAACAAACAAAAGTACTACCCAACCAGTAATCCAACCCTGGCACATATCCATTTGTTTACCCCTTATCCACTTGTGCGGACCAGATCAATCCTCTGCCAAACTAAACTAACTAGTCTACTTTAAAATGACACAACACAGTCCGTACATCACCAGAACTAATAAGAAGAAGAAGAAGAAGAAGGTCCAAGATATAGACTAGCAGCAGTAGTAGTTTCACTCCTCCTCCTCCTCCTCCTCCTCCTCCTCCTCCTCCTTCTCATAAAACTCATACATACAATTATTCAAAATATTGTATGGTGTTTTTTGTAAATTACTACTACTCCAGTCCAGTACTGAAACACCCACCCAGCCACCTAACATTAATGTCACGTACATTACTTAAAACACTTGGCAAATCCGGCTCATTACAAAAGTAGCACATTAGGAAAATTTATGTGAATATGTATATATCTTCTATTTTTTTTAAAAAAAATAAATAAAATATAATTTACATATAATAAAAATAGAAATATTTTTAATTTTTAATATTATTAGTCTCACTAAATAATATATTTATCCTCTACTTTATATATATTATCTTATTTTTTTAAAAATAAAAATATTTATATTTTTAGACATATTTATCTTCTACTTTATTATATTACTATATCTTATTTTTTAAAAATAAAAATATTTAGACATATAACTCATTTTGTGTAGTACTACTTTTTAATAGGTACACAAAAAAGAGACTTGACGAAAGAAAGACGTACAGGTCTAGAGAGAGAGACAGAGACTTTGTTTCTATAAAAACAGTGTCCTATCCTACCCTACCCTACCCCTCTTATTATACTACTATTACTTATTATACTCCGCTCTCTACTCCGGTAAGATTGATCATAAACAAAAATGAGAGAGAAAATCTATTACATAAATAGATAGCAACAAACAAATAAATAAATAGGGGTGTACTACTGCTGTCACTAACTCGGGAAGCTAAGCGACGATGGGATGGAGTGGAGTGGAGTAGTATAACGGAGCCGGCGAACCACTTTCCAACTCATATATAAACTGTACTTGACGTCTACTGTTTTTCACTTTCTTCTCTTTCGTTTGTAAACATCCCTTAGCTCTTCTTATTTCAGCTGGTTTACCGGTCATGGGAGACACTGGTTTCGTCCGTTTTCCGGGAACATTAGACCCTAGGGCACAAGAATTCGTACCAACAAACCATTTGCCCTTACTTCCACCACAAATTTACTATCCATACCCTTATCCATCACCCACTGAACTGTCGGTCATGCCCTTTTGTGATTCTGCCTGCACCACCGGCGTACGTTAGACCCGCCGGCGCAGACCCGCCTCTTCCTCCATCTTTGCCTCCGCCCTCTATGACACCGTCTCGGACTTTGCTATTAAGTTCCATCCCGACGGACGTGAGCGAATCCACCGTCAGGAGAGAATTGGAGGTTTTTGGAGACGTGAGAGCCGTTCAGATGGAGAGAGTTCGAGACGGAATCGTGACCGTTCATTTCTATGACCTGAGGCATGCACAGGCGGCGCTAGTGGAGATTCAGGACCAGCACATGCAGCAGCAGTGTAGGCTGAGAAAACACTTTGACGCCGTTTTGACGCACAATCTATACGACCCCGCGAATTTTCCTGTCCCGCTGCCTCCGCCGGCGCGCGGACAGATTTCCGGCCGTGCTGTTTGGGCCCAATTCACCATTCCGGTTACCGTAGGGTACCCGGAAGGGTATAACCAGGGCACCCTCGTCCTTTTCAATGTTGATTCGCACGTCCCCACAAATTATCTCAAAGAAATTTTTGAAGCTTTTGGTACTACTTTCATTTCCCCTAAACTCGTTTTGAATAGAGCTAATTGTTTGGCTTAAAGTTAATTTGCTTTTCTGAATTATCTGCGAGGATTTAATTATAAGTTTTTTTTATCCCGATTACCAAATATATATTAATCATCTTGTTATCCTATGTGTACATGTGTTTGTTATCTGACAAGTCTTTCAATTATTTATTAGTGATAAGATGATATTGTTACTTTAGAACGGGCTTTATGGGGGTGATTGCTAACAAATCATAAATTTTGGAATGAAATATTTGTGTTTATGTAGGGAGTATAAAGGAAGTGAGAGAGACGCCATTGAAGCGGCATCAGAGGTTTATAGAGTTCTATGATACAAGGGAAGCAGCCAATGCTCTTGCAGAGATGGATGGGAAAGAAATTCAAGGGCAGCACGTTATTATTGAATTTAGTCGGCCTGGTGGGCATAACAAGAGGTTCTCAAAAGCCACACCAAACGACAATAATAAGTTCAATTTTATGCCTAATTATTCGGCAAGAAGTCCCCGTTGCCTGGTTGAGTCTCCACCATTGTCGGAGGGTCGGTCACGGAGCTATGTGCATCCACATTGTCACAGCAACTCAAGAAACCCTAATGGGGGTTGCGGTGGTGGCAACCCGAAAAAAAATGGTGGGGGAGTAGTAGTTCAAGGTGCGATGGCTTCTTTGCGGTTAAATGGTGGTGATGGAATTGAAGGATCCCATAGTGGTTATAGGCTTGAAAAGAAGAATTCGAAGAAGAGTCTAAATCATCTTAATTCATCGAGTAGTGGAACAATTTTAATAAAAAAGCAGCAGCAGCAACAAACCAACAATAAGGGTGGTGTTAGTAAGTTGTGGAAGGGATCAAGAAATTCAAAGGAATATGATCCTCGGTTCTTAATAAAGGAAGATGCGATTATGTTATCAAATTGCAGTGATTCCAGAACCACTGTCATGATTAAAAATATACCCAACAAGTACAGGTTCGTATATCTTATTATATAAGTCCTCCCCGCTTTCTATTTCTGTTTTATAATTAATTAATTTTTAAATTGGTTTAATTAGCTTTATGTTTCGTTCTTGATTTTTCTCTCTGACGGGTTTAAGTATTACTCCTTACTACTATAACACGTGAAATCTATAATTGTTTGCCCATTAATGTGTTTATAAAGTACAGTAGTAAAATATAATCTTGGAATTTGAATTTTATAAGTATGGTTTTTTTAATTAATTAATGGTAATAAATCTTACTTGTGTTCTTTTTGGGGGTTGTGCAGTCAGAAGTTACTGCTGAACATGCTGGATAACCACTGCATTCACTGTAACGAGCAGATTGCCCACGGCGACGAGCAGCCCTTGTCCTCGTATGATTTTGTATACCTTCCCATTGATTTCATGTAATTTTCCTTTCCTTTCCTCTTTTTTTTTTTAAACTTAATTCTTTGTTTAGTATATTTGGACATGAACAAGTAGAATTAAGAAAATGCAACTAAATTGAGTAAGTACCATTATTATTGTGATATGCTAATTATTTTATTTTTCTGTGTCTTAAGTAAGTATACGGATTAACTTGGTAAATAAATATATAACACATGCAGCAACAAGTGCAATGTGGGATATGGGTTCGTGAACATGACCTCCCCACAGGCCACATTGAGACTCTACAAGTCCTTCCACCTTCAAAATTGGGAGGTCTTCAACTCCAGAAAAATCTGTCAAGTTACATATGCCAGATTGCAGGTAATACGTATCCTGTCTAATAGATTATTATTATTATTATTATTTCATGCTCTTTAATTTTAATTGATTTTTAAAATTAATAAATATAATTAATGTTTTGTCTAATTAATTAATTTGATTATCAAATGTCAATATTATTCTTATTTAAATCTATTGAAAATATGATAGACAATCAAATTAAACGAGCATTTAATTAAAATATAGAGATAATACGTGAAATTAAGTTATTAATTACTCCATTTCTTGACATTTAAAAATGGACTAAAAAAGAAACAATTTTAATTTTTCTTAAAAAAGACGGATAAAGAGGAATGGAGGGGCGAGCAGATAGGATATTTTAATGTTTTTATTCTTCTAAAATTCATGGATGGAGAAAAAGAGTGGGAAGATCGTGTAAAATGGTTGAAAAGTAAACAAATTTTCGTTTTGATTTGGTTGGTGTAATAATGTAAATTCTGCTTGCTGATAGAATTGTTTTGTTTTTGGAATTTTGTAATAATAATATTTGAAAAAAAGGGGGTGGAGGCACTAAAAGAGCACTTCAGAAGCTCAAAATTCCCATGCGAGGGGGAGGAGTACATGCCTGTGGTATTCTCACCACCTCGAGATGGACGGAGATTAACTCATCCTGTCCCCATCGTTGCCAATAACAACAACGTTAATTCTCCTTTTCAATTTCTTCTTTCTCCTCATGCCATCACTATCTCTTCTAGTAGAGAGGAGGAGGAGGAGGACTACTTAGCAGCAGCAGCAGCAGGAGGAGGCTCCATTAGTGAGGATGAGGATGAGGATGAGGATGAGGATGAGGATGATATTGATGATGATGTAATCAAGGAGGTGGAGGTGGAGGAGGGTAATGATATGATGATTCCAGAAAAGAATATCAAGCTGAAGGAGGATGTGAGAGAAATTAATTATGCTGAGGAGGAGGAGGAGTAAGTATATGAATATTAGTGATGTGAGCGGCGGCAGCAACAGCTACAGCTACAGCTACAGTAGCAGCAGCGGTAGCACTATTCCAAACGGCGGCCACGAAAATGGGAAAGTCGTAACAGCTATATATATATATATATATATATATAATAGGTAGGTGGGTGGGTAAGTAGATCATAATAATAGTTGTCATACTCCTAAATCTCATCTCTATCTATCTTAACACAAGAGGAGGCAGGAGGCTGATATGATGAGATATTGATGTTGAAGATTGAGATGATCTGCCGGCAATGATCTTATACTTTGTATGCAACCATCTCCTCCTCCTCATCTTTTTATATTTATCTCTAGAAACATTCGTCATTTGTTGTCAACTTTATTTGTTTCATGATTACTCCATAGATGATACTACTACTATTACTAATAGTTTTACTAGTATTATCATCAATGCTATTATCACATATATTATTATCAATGCTATCACATTAAAAAAAAAAAAAAAAAAAAAAAAGACCTGACATGTGGAATTCATATATATATATATATATGTATGTATATGTATATATTTATGTATATGTATATATGTGATCATTATGTGAGTGATAGTAACATTATTTTATCAGCATTAGTAGTAGTTTAATTGTGGAAGATAGCCAGATGGATGTTGTGATGATTGTTTTTTTAATACTAGTACTACTATTACTAGTACGTACTACTACTAATTAAATTCTTATCGGAAATTACCAACATTGAATGAGAGAGAGAGAGGGAGAGAGTCTCACTGACACCTGACACAAAGAACCCTTCCCTTCCGGTCCTCTATTTTCGTTGGTTTTTGTACGTTCAGTTCTCCCCCATCTCCTCCCCTCCCTCCTTTTCAAATCTTACTCTTACACCAGCGCACTTTAGCACTTGCCCCCGCCCCCGTTCTTGCATTATGCCGGATCCGGAAGATTTTGTGATGGTTTTGGTGTAGTAAAAAAGAGATCTAATGACTCATAATTTTTTTTTTGTATGTGTATTAAAACAACGTTGTTTTGATAGAATTTTTTTTTAACAAGTTCATAGAAAATTGGAAGCCACTAAACGTCGTTTAATTTTACTAAACAAACAAAGTAAAGTAAAAAAAATATATTTAAAATAGTATTTGGGTTGTGATGGTGATTGTCTCCGTTGAGCAGTAGATTAAGAGAGATAACGTAAAATGATTATTAATAATATAAAGGAATATGTAAATAATAATAATTGATAGGTTTAGAATATTTTCTTGGTCACGGCCCAATGATTAGAATAAATAATAATAATATTTTCAATGGTGAGAGTGAACTTTTTTTATGGAACAGATAAATACAAATAATAATAATAATAAATAATAATATAAATAAACAAATAAAAACAATAATAAACGAAAAATAACTAAATCACATTGAAAACATTAACGATAATTATAATCGATATATTTATTCATTTTTTGAGCTATGTTTGTAGTTATCCTAATATTAATAGCAAACTAAGTTATTAAATATAAAAAAATCATATACAGAATAATCAAAAAATTAAAAATAATTATATTTAAAAATAAACGACGTTTGGTGGCTTTTAATTTTTTGTTAACTTGTAAAAAAAACGATGACGTTTTGAAACACAGAAGAAAAAAAAGAGTTGTGAGTTATTGAATCTCTTTTTTAATGTGTTGTCAATTCTACAACAAAATTCTCACATGATCCTTAGAGAGAAATCCTGGTAGAGGATCCTGATCCAATTATGCCAACTTTAACCACCTCATCTCCAAATAATGCGCAACAATTAATTGCTCCCCCAATTAAGCAAAATTCACTCGTGATCCAATATTATTACTTTGCCTCTTTTGATGCATCAGTACAAACCTTGTTCAGTTTTTGTTTTGTGGTCGATTACCAATTAATACTAGTACAATTTTTACCTTTTAACAATTTGTCAAACACATTTCGTTTCTGTACATTAGTATAAATTACATATGATTTTTTTTTTATTTTAAGAAAAATTCCCTAAGTAGTAGTATTTACAAACAACTATTTTAAAACATTAATTAAAATTATACTATTTCCGTTACTTTTTATTTTACTTATACACGTAGATTCAGAAATATAATTAATGTTTGACTAAATTCAGTATAAAATTTTAATATTAACTTTCTAAAATTAAAATTATTGAAAAGATGAGTTAGAAATAAATATGAAAAACTAAATATTTATTTATTCATTGAAATCTATGATAGGAACAAAATTATATTAATTCCTAAAAAGAAAAATAAAAAAGGGACGGAGGGAGCACTGATGATTAAAATGTGAGTTTAGTAGTTTACAGTCTATTTTAACAAGCTTCTAACATTAATCATTTATCTTATTATATTAGTATATGCATGAATACCAACAATTAAGGAAACCTATTTGATGTATATTTAGAATCTCAAGGGCTATGTATGTATGCAACATGTTGTAGCTAGGTACTTAATTCCTGGGAAAAAAATATTTACGAAAAAAAAATAGAGTTAAGAAAACGAAAGATGCATGCATGCATGCATGCATGCAGAATAATTAGTTTAAATACTTGTGATCAAGTCATGTTTGTAGCAGAGCAGTGGAGCATCCACTGGATCAAGGAATGTGCTTGGCATATCAGTATATATAAAGGGGTGAATCATTTCCTAGCTCGGTTCTCCATACACAGAGACACACAATGTATGTATGTATACATATGAGGTGAGGTGATGAGGGTAGTGGGTACGTGTATTGTAAGAAGAGTAGTACGTACAAGCTAGTGTAAGAGCATCATGTGAATGAGTAGTAAGTGATGGACAGGCACAGGTAATAAGAAAAACAAGAAGAAAACAATTGGGTGGTAAAGGGTTTGACCTTGTGAGCTACCAACCATGCATTATCATACTCACCAGAGCGATGGCAGTTGCCAGAACCAAAAGCCTCCCACTCACTCTCCCTAACTCATCCTTCCATCTTATTGGATGCTCTGAATGTGTAAAAGGTTAAAAAGAGGGCGTGGCGTCAAATAAAGCATGCAAACTAACTAGCTCCCCTCCAAACTCCACTCACTTAATTTAATTTTTGTCGTCATTAAATAGTAGTAAAATACACCATCGTCATCCCTTATATATATATATATATATATATATATATATATATATATTTCTTCAAATATATATAATTATTGTAGACGTTTGGAATGTGTGTTGACAAAAACTTATACTAATAATTATATTTATTTACTAAACGCAAAATGAAGGATAAAATACGAATGCTTCTCTTAATTATTTTTCTGCTAACGCTACTAGCTACCGTCGCTACTCTTTCTTAACCACCATTGTTTTCATTTCAATTGAATGCCCCGCCCGCCCTCCCTCCCGCCCTCCCGCCCTCCCGCCCTCATTTTTTCCCCTTTTCTTTTAAATATTACTACTAGAAGTAGTATATAAAACAAAAAAAATTTGTGCCAGCTGCCGGAGAATCTGTTTTTAGGCTAGCTAGCTACCTCCTGTTTCTCTTTCTCTGATCTCGATCTCTGGTGATGTTTGGGGGCTTTGACACGTGGGCCACCTGATGTCTGCCACGTGGTCAGAATGCCCAATCCTTTCTTTATGTGGTCCCCCCAAGCACTTGATATATGTACACAAACCTACCTCGTATAGTTGTTGGTGGTGTGCAGGTGTAGCCGGTCGTTAACTACTTATGTGCTTGACTATATATACAAATATACTCCTTCCCTCCCTATTTAAATGACGTTTTAGAATTTTTTATTTGTTCTTAATTAATTAACGTTTGTTCAAATTTAAGAGAATTAATGATAATTTTTTCAAAATTACTCTTCATTACTCTATCTATTTTTTTAATACTTTAAACTCTTGTGCTATGATAAATTAATGATTTATGGGTATTATAGACAATTGAGTACTATATTTAATGCTTTTCAATCATTATTTTAATTCTTGTATTTATCTCTAAAACGTCATTTAAATAGGGACGGAGGGAGTATATCCCATAGGCCATGACAAACTCATTACTATATAGGATTTGAGTATTATAGTATTAATATGCTACTCCTTTTGTCCTTGAAACAACGATGAACAAAATACTCCATCTCCTTCCCTTACTTAATACTTATAACTTATTTTAGAAAAAATAATTATCTTTTAATATATGTCATTTGAAAATTTAAATAAGTATTAATTATTTAATTTTTAATATTATTTCAAATATTAATATAAATTCAATTCTCTCATTATTTTTTACCAATAAATATTGGAATACTAGTAGACATTTTTATAAGTATGGGGTGAAAACCTAAACTTGTCTATAAAATTTACGGTAAATGGAAAATAGACCGGACCGGCCTGGCCTTTTTCACAAGCCTTTTATATATCGTTGGGAGTTGGGACAGTACAGTACAGTACAGTACAGTACTCCCTTGGGCATGCAGTAAGACGTGGTTTTTGTTTTTGTTTTTGTTTTTGTGAATTGTGATTCTGTTCTGTCTGCTTGCTTTAGTTATAGACGCTTCGTTTGGATGTGAGAATTTCCAATGGAAAATGACTTTAAGAAAATGGGCGAGTGTTGCATTAATAATTCCGACACTAGTTATTTGGGTTTGAGCCAGGGGATCTTGGTTTGACCAAAACCGGTAAGTGGTCAAATATTTGGGAACAGATAGCAAAACGACAAACGCACCACTATTCTTATGGAGTACTAGTAGTTCAACATATACTAGGAGTATAACTTAAAAAGTCTAAAACAGTGGCAATGCGTGCATAGCTTTTGACTTTTGAGTTAACCAAGGTCACACGGTTGGACTCATTATTCCTTCGGTCGCACAAAAAATAAATTCCCTAAAACATGAAGCTGGGACGACTGAGCCATAGTTTTAATTAAAACAAGAGTTTTAACAATTACTGATCCTTCATCCTAATATTTAATAATTAATATTATTTCTGTTTACATTTTAATTCTTAATATTCTACAGTTTAATAATATTACAGACGTTATAATAAAGATTATTTCGTCCTAGTCAATTATTTTAAGAAAATAAAAATTAGTTATGTGGGGTTGATTGAAACGATTTTTAGATTTTAATTTATATAAAATGTGCACTTAAACATCTTTTAGCGACAGATGGGGGTGTTTAATAAAAAATAATAATTTAATTACTCCTTTGCTTGCCTTTGCCTTTATGAAGAAAAACAAATTCAAATAAAAAACAGCAGCAGTAGTAGTAGTAGTAGTAGTATTAAAAATGACACCGCTTGGACAGAGTAGAGAGAGAGGCAGCTTTGGAAAGAACACTTTGTACGGCTTCTTGTCCCCGCCCCTGGTTGGCTGGTTGTATCTACCATTATTTTCAAAGTTAAAAACGGATCCTGACAAGTCTTTACTTTATATGGGGCTTTTAATTCCAGCAAGTAAGACATCGATTTGAGAAGCAGTAACATTTGTGCTAGTATTTGATTGTGATCAAATACCTACCTGTAGCTGTGTGCCACTCTTTGTTATTAAGTCCAATTAGTTCTGGGCTTATCTTTAATTTATAGCTCTCCGGCCTCCCATTGTTAAGAAAAACATATACGACATTAATGAAATTTTCAAATTTCTAAAAGAAAATACTACATGTAGGTAGGTATTACTAGTTGTTTTCCATATTCAGTCAGTAATAATGAAATGGATTTTATTATCATGGACAAAGAAAACTGATACATATTCATAATATGATATGACCTTTCCTCCTCCTCCGCATACATAATAATAGTATGGTTAACTAAACTTGAAGAAACAAGTAGACGACGACCTGACTGTCTGTCTGTCTGTCTGTCTTACTTATATATGTTTATGAGTCGGGGGGGCTTTCAAAGCTCATCCTTTAGAGGGCCTTTTTTTGGGGGGTTATCGGCTGTCAACTTGATGGGGTAAGAGGCCTCCATGGCTATACCGCATAGCCCTTCTTCTGCATCGATACCACGTTGCATCCTTATGTAACCTTCTTCTCCCCATTCGGGCCCCCAAGAGTTTTTGACTATCCAGTACTTTGTCCCATCTTCATCTGCTGCTGCTGTTCCGTAGCCCACAATAGCCACCCCATGATTTAGCTCCGTTCCACATTCTCCACTATATACACCCTGCACTTTTTCATTCATTCTTTTAGTATTCTATATATGATGATTTTATACAAAAATTTAATTATACAAATAAATTACCTCTTTGTAGAATTGCAAATCTGAACCCCCAGCATCAATAGCAACCGATACAGGCTGGTTTGCAACAGCTTTCATCAAAGCATTCTCATCATTTTCAGGTACATTTTCATGCCCATCAATCTTAACTACAGGCGCATTCATCTGTAATTCCAAATAAACATTTGTTTGCTTGCGTTAATATATTCGATCTAGCTTTTAAATTTCCAACTCACAATATCTATATATATATATATATATAAACTGTATTAACTAGCTAACCTTTGATGCATCACAATTCCCATCTCTTGCTCTGTAAGGGTATAAACTCTCGGTTGTGACTCCACCACTTTGCTTAATGAACTCCAATGCGTTCTCCATTAATCCCCCATCGCAACCTTGGTTATCCGATTCACAATCAACCAGCTCTTGCTCAGATAAAGAGGTCAACTCATTTGTTTTTATTTTATTGATACCCTCCACTCCAACTATAGTTGAAAATGCCCAGCAACTACCTGTAACACTTCAAAATTTGTGAGATAAAATATCTCTTTCGCTTAGCAACATAAAAGAAAATTCAGACGGCTTATTTACCGCATTTGCCTTGGTCCTTGACAAGAGTGACTGCTCCTTGCTTCCTCCAATCAACGGATGGCGGCAGATGTATCGTCTTGCCATGCATGAATCCGGTCTTGCCACGACCGCCCCGGAGACCCCTGTAGTGTTTGACTTTAGAACCACCATAAGAGCTTCTGAACTCATGGCTGGTCATATCTGCAAACTTGTTGAGTTGCAACTTGTAAGGCTTGTTCATCTTGTTCACTTTTTGAATGTGATGCACATTAAACTTGAACACATTGAACCGCTTGTGCTTCTCCGTCAAGTCTCTGGAAACAGTGTGGTGGCTCCTCCACCTCTCGTATAACGCCCACAAACTTTCCTCTGATTCCAAGTCCTTTTCGCTGAACTCCATGCTCTTTGCCATCCCGGCAACCAGTGCCAGCAAAAGCGCAACCAACAAAACCTTTCCCATCTCCATTTAGCAATTACCCACCCTCACAAGATGAACTTTGATCTACCTAATTTTACAGGCATTAACACCCGAAGCAATTTGATATGATCTAGCAAGTATACGTAGCTTTATATAGATTAAGCTCTCTGGTCTTGACAGTCTTGTAGCTTTTACAGAAGATAAGGGGAAAAGTAGAGCATGTTGATATGAGGTTAGTCTGCTATTTTTAGAGGTGGCTTTGAAGATATATATTATGAGGGTTTATCTTGTGTACAGAAGGTGACAAAGTGGTTATATTGTTGGCCATGATTTCTTACAAGTAGGATATGAAGTTTTCTGAAACTTTCCGCGCCAACTTTTGCAAAAAAAAACAGAAAGCTTTTTCAAAAAGTGGCTGAAGGGGCATGTGAGTTGTTATATGATGGATTTTATTGTTCAAAAATTTGTATTTATTTTAGGCCCCTTTTTTGATGAAAATTCCTTATAAAATTTGACTGTTAGAACACACTTTGTAGTAACTGACAATTATGTTAAGAAGTCAAGATTTAGAATTACTTCGTCAGGGCAAGGAAATCGCGCCTTGCTAGTTAGGGTTTCGTATTGGCTGAGGAGGAGAGAAATCCACAAAAAGCACGGAATTGGTTGATTGATTCAAGTGGGGAGAAGAACAGGTGGACGATTACTCCAACGACACGTGACAAAACTTCTAGAATCCGATAACCGTGTTAGGGTAGCAGAGATTCCAAGAGCCTTCAATGTTCAAGTCTCAAGTCTCCAAAAAGAGTCCTCCTCCTTCCATTCTAGGGTATTTATAGAGTTTCTTGGAATTAAGTAATCACATGCATGTTAGACACATGTTTTTAGGAAAAATCTAAAAATACCTTTTAGTCATTAGAATAATGCTCATATTGTCATGTTCTTTTAGCCACCAATCCAATCCCTCAATCAATTCTCAAAATAAGCCGTCTCCACGAGTCTTCTGCCTCGAGACATGTGGAGGATTCTCCCGGGTCTAACACATTTATTTTCGACTTTTTCGTCTTCATTTCATTAGGTTATGCGATTCCTAATTTGCATATTTAATGAGGTCGTGAAACCCTAATTGTTCATTTAATTAAATTAGGTCAAGTGGACCCTAATTTTATACTTGGGCCTACAAAGGGTAAATGGTCCGGAGAATCATTTAAGCAGTGATCATAAGCCCTACTATCCGAAAAGTTTGATTGCATAGTTTGTATACTCAACTAGTAGTCCAAGGATTAATTATTGAGCTATGACATATCTGGAATCCTAAACAGAGATAATTTTATGATGAAAATCCACCAGGAATCATTCTTACGCATCATCTCTCATTGCTTCGTGTAAGAACTCAAGTCAAGCTCAGTGCTCCGTAGTAATATTGTGTAAGAACTCAAGTCAAGCGTACCACATAAAGAAATTTTACTCTATCCAAATACCCCATGATTTTTTCAAAACTATTAAAACGGATTCTTCGTACCAGTTTCAAGTTTAACTGTTTGGAAATTAGACAAAAACAAGAACAAGATTTTCAGAAATGTTTCATCACTAGATACAAAGCGAGCAGTGAAAAAAATAGGCATAAATTCTTGGCATTTGAAACATAACCATTTCAGAAAGAGAAACACTGGTACAAATAATAATCAACCAAAATTAGTAATTCCAATTTCTCCATCTCAGACAGTGTGTGTGTGTGGCTATCCAACTTTGGTGGATACATGTTTCCCAGACAACTTAAAGCAACCAAGGGAATTAGACTAACTTAACCATCCCAAAACAAATTTTCCATTTGACACATAGACTATCAGTATTTAGAAGACAATAAAATATGTATAGTCAGTAAAAATGTGTAACTTTTCGCTTTTCTGAAATCAGCATACTATGATCAATTCATGTATAATCCCATATTAAACAAAGAAGAGTCAAGAGATACCAAAAACCACATGCATTAGTTATATGAAGGTATGTGTTACCATTCCAATGCCACATTTATTAAAATATGATAAATGGTTACAGATTTAACAAACTGCCTCCATAATCACATCTGGAAACCAGCTTCATATCTAGCAACAGCCGACAACAGAATGCAGCGGATAAATAATACATACAATCTCATGAATATGACAATCATAATCATCATTTCGACACAGAAGTCATATGTTATGAAACTGTCAATGCCAACGAGAATAATTCAAAAAACAAGCCTACGCAGAAAGTTCACAGAAATGAAACCAGCAGCAGAGAATATTAGGCAAGAGAGTTCGTTTCTTTGGCTTGTTGCAACAACTCTTGTCTCATTCTCCTGATCTCCTCTTCCCTCTCCAATCTTTCTTTCTGCAATTACAAAACAAGTCCCTGTCTTAGTAGTGCAACTTCATAAAGCATTTCCATAATACAAATTTGCAAACTGCTCGAACTCAAATTTGGGACAGTGAGGCTGGTCCCCCACTATGATTTTGTAGATTTTTTTTTTACTACTTGGTATTCAAAACCATGAGGGTACAGTTTGTAGACGATGAAATTATTTATTTCCACATTACTTTTTTGCACTTTCTCAAACTGCCTACGGAAATAATTTTTCACAAATCTCAAAAAAATAAAAATGATATTCGCCAAATGATTTCTTTAGTGATTACATGGTAGTCTAAGATGCACTAAATCTTAGACTAACATGCTGTGACTCATTTGCAAGGTTCTCAAACTGGACTGTTTGCATATGCACTCTTATCTAGGCCTGACAAAATATGGTTATGAGTTGGTTTTGATTTTCAAAATATGGTTATGGTTCCATTTAAGAACTAAAACCATATTAACCATTTTTAATATGGGTTGTGTGGGTTGGAACTGTATGGTTATGGTTCAAAACCATATTAACCATTTTAATATGTTTTAACTTTTAGAACTTATATATTTGCATGATCTGTCCTAAACTTATATATTTGGTCTCACTTCAGTTTTCGCCACTGGTACCCAAATACATTTTTGCAATTTTAATATTTTTGTGCTGGAAATACATTTTTGCAGTACACAAATTCTTTGCTTCATGGTTACGGTTGGTACACCAACAAAGGCAATAATTTACTATTGGCGTATTTTTTTTTTTCTGTTTAATTATTTGCTTAATTTATTTTAATTATTTTTAGTAGCTTAACTATTGTTTAATTTAATTCAACTATTTTTTATTTTGGTTTAAAAATAAAAAATAAAAAAGGATTGAAATTCAAGAGTCACCAAAAAGTAGCACATACATATATAATTAGACATTTAATCTCAATTTTCAGAAATTTATTATGTATTTTTATAAATGCTTTATTTATAAATCTTAGGTGTTCAATTTTAAAACACAATAAAAATGTTTTTGGTAATAATCACAAATTAATTAAAATGAAGGTAAAATATCAATTAAAGTGGTTGTACAGTACATATAAACTAAAAAATATATTTTTAACAACGATTTGTAAAGGGGAGAGAGGTTGAGCCTGACCACTGCCATGTATCATTCAATTGCAAAACTATATTTGTACGGTAGTAGTAGTAGTTGGGGCAGCCCGGAGGAGGGGTGTGATTGAATGAAATATGAGTTAAAAAATGGTTAACCGGTTCAGAACTATATTTGTTTTAAAAAATACGGGTTCAAACTTTAACCAACCTGAATAAATAAAAATGGTTAACCAACCACTTTGGTTCCAGTTAATATGGTTTGACCCAACAATTAACTAACTATATTTCCAGGTCTACTCTTATCCAATCCCATGGTTTTCGGTCAATCTAGCTTCTGAGTTGTGCATTTTATCTAGGCTAGTACGCATATGATTACCAATAAGCACTTGGACGACTGGGTAAAACTCTCTTAGCCTAAGGATTGGCATGGATGTTTTCAAATAGTTGAACATTTAAGTGTTTTATTTAATGCACTAATCCTATCGCCTTGCATCGTGTCTAAATGGAGCAATAAGCAATAGACTTACAAAGTACAATACTATTGAAACATTCTAAGTAGCAAGCTCAAAATCCACAAGATATATGATGAAATCATACCAAATCTCTACAATTCACTAGCTTGCAAGCTCAAAATCCACAAGATATATGCTGAAATCATAACAAATCTATACAATTCGCTAGCTTGCAAATGAATTAGTAGAATAAAAAATATATTATTGTTCTTCAAGAAAAAACCCAGCAAATTATGTTCCATATATTTATAATTTGTGAGTAACAATTTAGCCATATGAAATTATACATCAGACGAACACCATCTCTCTTTCTCCATCTCAGTTTAGGGATTTGTCATTTTATTGATGATCTTAGGTAAACCACGAGAGATACAGTCGGATCTATCTTTGAAACTAGAATTGGTGGAGGTTAAAATTTAAAGATAATTCAGTAATCCAAAAAGAATGAAGCTGTTGTAAAGTTTATAGGGCAAAGCAAGCAAGGAGATTCAAATTTAGCAAAAAAAAAAAAAAAAGCAAGGAGAGAAGGGAAAAGGGGAGGAGAGGGAAAGGTACCTTTTCGTCTTGACGGAGGGCGATCCAGACGTGGACCTTATCCATGGTCTCCCAGAAAACAAAGGCACCCAGCGACATAGCGAAGAACGTACCTACTTTCACCATTCTCTCTCCTTCTCTTTCTCCTCCTTCAATCGAATGGTGGCCTGGCCTGGCCTGGACTTCGAGTCTTGAATTAGTGGACTTGACCACAAAATCAATAGTCTTGAATCTTTATTAATATTTTCTCAATTTGTTCTAAAATTATAAAAAAAAATTATTTATCTAAAATTTTCAATCTCTAACGTCGCCTGAGAGATTCGAACTCTCGCGAGGAGTCCCCATGTACTTAGCAGACACACGCCTTAACCACTCGGCCAAAGCGACGACTTTAAAACATAAGCCTAATTTTCAGTTGTAGTTTGTTACACGTAAGTAGTAGTTCGGCAAGCTTGTGAAGAATTTATTCGGTGAATGTCACATTAATATGTAGTGCGAAAACCTCTCAGGAAAGGAAATAGTAATGCAAGTAAGAAAAATTTCTATATACTTTAATAGTTATTGAGTAAATTTTCATTCATAACATAATTTCTCATTTTTTGCTACTTTTATTTGTTTGTCAAAATAATTATTTCTTGAAGTTGAGATGGTATCAACTTTTGTTGCAATGTAAATCACCTTCCTCCGTTTCTCATTTTGCAATGTTTCTCTAATTTTCGATAAGAGTTTTCGACAACGGTTCTTTACTCATCCGTACATGCACAAACGTTCGTCATGTATGACGGCTCAGACTGCGAATATTAATGAATAAGCCAAAGAAATAAATAATAAATATGTTTTGTTTTCAAATGTAAAAAGTATGAAACCCCATTCTACCATTTGACACCCCTCTTTATAATCTTACTACTCTTGCCCTTTTGGGTTTGTCCATTCAAGTACAAAAATATGGGTATGGCAGAAGACATCCTTTCACTTTACGTCCACACGACTTGAGATACAATTATGTGAGGCCCTCGGACAAGAAGTGTACCCTTGACTTCTCTAACACGTTTCTCCCGAGCGAGTCAAGTCCGACGATTCATGGGCCTGGATCGATATGTTGTGGGCAGGACCACTTGGACCTATATCCTAACCAGAACCCGAGAAGTGCAATATATGATGCATGCTATCATCAAATCAAATCATGTCAATCTTAAATTAAGCATGTTATCGTATTTGTCGAAGGCAGACAACATCAATACATTAAAATCAGGCGAAGCACAACATAATTTCAAACCAGCCACTCGTTAAGTATAATAGAGTCTCAACCTAATAGGTTAGCGTTTTAGGTAAAAAGGTGGTCCAACATGCTTATTCGATCAGTCTACACAGGTGTTCCGCTACAATTGGATTCTAAAATTGCATTCTAAATAAGCTTACAGATGAATCCAATTTTTGTAGATTAACACGATGGAGTGAACCCAGTTCCGGCCGGCTAGCTAGGTTGAAGCCAATTATAGCCGAACTATTTGTCAATCAAATCCCATTTCCACCTTTCATTTTTACTACTAAATTGAACTTGGAATCAGGTGTGCCTCACATCTCACGCCTTTACTTTGACATTATCCCACAAAACAAAAAGCAATCAAATTCATTACATAACACACACATATAGAGAAGAAAACTAAGAAAAAGAAGTGAAATTACATACCACTCCTCTAATAAGAGTAACATAACATGCTGGATATATGTTTGTAATAAAACAAAGCAAAACATTCTCAGAGATTCATTGTAATCATAGACATAAAACAGATCTTAAGAAAATATACTATTAGTGTCAGTAAGGTCCCACCCCACCTTTTATTCCTTTAAAACTGATATTCAACGGAGGAGAACCAATTAGGAAAAATGGGAGAGAAACCAACTGGGCTGTTACATACAATTTTCAAGTACTCCGACTCCAAGGATATGATGTTAATGTTACTCGGATCACTTGGATGCTTTGCAGACGGATCGTCCACGCCTTTGATCATGCTAGTCGCAGTGCCATTATGAATAATTATGCTGCTCATTCTTCCTTAACCCTCCATGAAATCAATAAGGTTTGTTCCCAGTGCTTCATAGCTAGGTATATCTATCTGTAATTTGCTCTAATTAATACATTTAAGGAATTCATGCTCATTTCTGTTGCTCACTCTATGTGCTATCATAACAGGATTCCTTGGCCTTCATCTACGTCGCCATCGTAGTGGGCCTCGGCGGGTTTCTAGGTGAGTATATGTAGGCACCTACAGCTCCTTCATCTGAATACTACCACACATTTACATGGTGCATAAACAAGTTTCTTCAGACTTCCCTCTACGTATACATCATGTTGGTTGCAATGAGTCATTCTGCAAAATCATAGCGTATATATAATACAAACTGTTATGACAAACACAATAAATCAACGCACTAAGACGAAAATCAATTGAGAACAGACTGATTCGACTGGAAATATCTCATCATTTGACCTTCTTCATGTAACAGAAGGATTATGTTGGGCCCGCACTGCTGAGAGGCAAACTTCTCGCCTGCGCATGAAATATTTAAGCTCAGTGTTAAGACAAGATGCTAGTTTCCATGACAAACCACGAGGAACTTCAACAACATATCAAATCATATCTAGTGTGTCAGCTGACACTCTCATCATTCAAGGTGTTCTAAGCGAGAAGGTCACCTTCATCACCTCTTTCAGCCAAATCATTATATCTAAATCATCTATTTTTACATCAAATACTTGCTAAAAAAAATCATTGATGCAGCAGATTCCAAACTTCCTCATGAATATAGCAACATTTATCAGTTCTGAAGTTATAGCTCTGTATCTCTGCTGGAAGCTGGCAATTGTTGCCATACCAGCGCTATCTCTAGTGATCATTCCAGGAATCATTTGTGGAAGGCAGCTAGCTGAACTTGGGAAGAAAACACAAGAAACGTATGGAGTTGCTGGCGTTACAGCAGAGCAAGCATTTTCATCCATCAAAACTGTATTCTCTTATGGCGCCGAGAGTCAAACTGAAAGAAGCTTTTCAGCAGCATTAGAACGAAGTTTGGAGCTTGGGATCAAACAAGGGATTGTGAAGGGCGTTGCCATAGGAGGTGTCAGCATAGCTTTTGTTGTCTGGTCTTTCCAAGCCTGGTATGGCAGCATCCTAGTGACTGAGAAGGGAGCAATAGGTGGAAATGTCTTCACAGCAGGGGTTTGCATTGTCGTAGGAGGACTGTAAGTCTAGTACTTATGAATATATTGGTGATACTTTCTTTCATGACTAATGAATAAACAGTTTATTCATGAAAACCAATTAACATCAGTCAAGATATTGCTGCCTATAGATGTATCAAGTAAAAATAAACCAGCACAAGTTTAGCAATAGATATCAAAGGCAAAACAGATTACTAACATTATGGCGCCCAAATAGGTCCATTCAAATTACTGAAAACTGTTAAATCATATATTCCTCTACATTTCCTTCAAGAAGAATCCCACAAGACACTGGAACAATATTGTCATTCAACTATTGTTGCATCAAAATAAATATATATAAAACATAATTTCTAAAATTTGTAATAAAAAAAGTCATCTAACATGGAACATGAATATTTCCAAGCCTATTAACCAAGTATAATTTATATTACTAAAAGACAATGCGTACATGCTTTTCAGAGCTCTTGGGGGTTCCCTGGTCAACATTAAGTTCTTCACGGAAGCAGCAACATCTGCATCCTTAATAGCTGACATGATCCAGCAAGTCCCAACCATAGATTCTGCTGATAAAGAAGGAAAGATAGTTGAAGATGTTACTGGAGAATTGAGGTTCAAGGATATTGATTTTTCATATCCTTCAAGACCTGAGAATATGGTACTCCAAAATTTAAGCCTCAGAGTGATGGCAAGTCAAACTGTAGGATTAGTAGGTGCCAGTGGTTCAGGAAAATCCACATTAATCTCTTTGTTAGAACGATTTTATGATCCAACTAAAGGTGAAATTCTCCTGGACGGGATTGACATAAAAAAACTTCAACTACATTGGTTACGGTCTCAGATAGGTCTTGTTTGTCAAGAGCCTGCACTCTTTGCAACCTCCATTAAAGAAAATATCATGTTTGGGAAAGCAGGTGCCACAACAGATGAGGTTATTATTGCAGCTAAAGCTTCAAATGCACACGACTTCATCAGTCAACTACCAGATGGCTATGACACACAAGTAAGTCTTGAGAATTTTGCCTATAAATTATCCTTAATTCAATTTCAGAGCTGAAAGTAAACAAATTTTAGTATAGATTCCACCAGGATGTTGAAATTTTAGAACATATTAAAGTCTTTATCTGTATGTTTTGTTCCAGGCACTGTATCGTATATATCTGGATAAAAATATTCACCCATAGTCTTTATTCTCCTTATTGATTAATTCTATAAGTAGTTTAGTTTCAAAAGTGTACAAAAGCTTCCAACTTTCTGTAAGTTTGATATGTAAATATACGCAAAATGGCCAATGTACTGGAATAAAGTGAGAACTGCTAGTGGCAGTTTTTGAGTCTCTACCCTATAATGTTTTATCTCGTTAGAAAGATAAATGGTAGATGAAAAGTCAGGTTACAACAGGGAGCTGATGCCCAACTATTTTCATTTGTCAAAGGTTGGTCAGTTCGGAACTCAAGTGTCTGGAGGTCAAAAACAACGGATTGCCATTGCAAGGGCCTTACTAAAGGACCCAAGAATCCTGCTGCTTGATGAAGCAACAAGTGCATTAGACTCCCAGTCAGAGAAATTGGTGCAGGATTCTCTGGATCAGGCCTCCATGGGGCGGACAACAATTATGATTGCGCACCACCTCACCACACTTCGTAAAGCTGACTTAATAGCCGTCCTACAGTCCGGAAATGTAGTACAATATGGTTCTCATGCACACCTTCTCCAGAATGAACATGGAGCATACTTCAGAATGGTGCAGGTTCAAAAAAAATCACTTAAAGACGATGAACTTTCCGTAACAATAGATGATAAAGACATGCAAGATATCACGGTTGATGCTCAAGTAACAATTGAGCAATCAGAAAACTCATTTTACTCATTTGATCAAGAGATCAAGAATGAAAAACATCAAGATGATAATAACAGCATTCCGTCTCTATGGTGTCTATTGCAAATGACAGCCCCTCAATGGAACAAAACTCTTCTAGGTTGTGCTGCTGCTTTTGGATTTGGAGCCATTCAGCCCATACATTCGTACTTTATGGGTGCACTCCTCTCCGTCTACTTTCTCAATGATCAGAGTGAGATCAAGAGACAGACCAAAATATACAGCTTCACCTTCCTAAGCAATGCTTTTTTTATGTTAATCACCAGTGTGATTCAACACTACAGCTTGGGATTTACAGGGGAGCACCTAACGAAACGAGTGAGGGAGAAAATGCTAGCAAAAATCATGACATTTGAGGTTGAGTGGTTTGAACAAGAAAACAACACAAGTGGTGCCGTTTGCTCAAGATTAGCCACAGAGGCAAATCTGGTCAAATGCCTCGTAAGTGATAGATTGTCATTGTTGGCCCAAGTATTCTCTGCAACCTTTTTAGCAGTTACCATGGGTGTGATATTGTCCTGGCGAGTAGCAGTTGTAATTATCTTGTTGCAACCACTCATCATTGGCTCCTTTTATGCCAGAGGTGTCCTTATGAAGAGAATGTCGAAGAAAGTCTTAAAAGCTCAAAATAATAGCAGTGGTTTAGCAAGTGAGGCTCTTAGGAATCACAAAACCATTGCAGCTTTCTCAGCTGAGGAAAAAATCATGATGCTTTTTGAAGCTACACTAAAGGATCCTAAGAGAGAGAGCAAAAGGCAGTCTTGGTATGCTGGACTGGGTTTACTTACTTCACAGGTCCTAACAGTTATTAATACTGGGGTAGTTTTCTGGTACGGAGGAAGATTGTTATACTATAAAAAGATCACATACAAGCACCTTTTTCAGACCTTTTTTATATTGGTCACCACAGGAAGAGTTATAGCAGAGGCAGGAAGTATGACATCAGATCTATCCAAGGGCATCGATGCCGTGAAATCAGTATTTGAGATCCTGAATAGAAAAAATAAGATTAAGCCAGAAAAGATCAAGGGAGATGTAGAACTCAGTGACATTTTCTTTACTTATCCGTCAAGGCTTAAACAAATGGTACTTCGGGGTTTAAACCTCAAAGTTAATGCTGGAGCGACTGTTGCATTGGTTGGAAAGAGTGGGTCTGGAAAATCAACCATCATTAGTATGATAGAGAGATTCCATGACCCAATGAAAGGGATAGTTAAGATTGATGGAGTTGACATAAAATCCTATAACCTAAGAGCTCTGAGATCGCACATTGCACTAGTCAGCCAGGAACCCACTCTTTTTGCCGGTACTATCCTTGACAATATCAGATATGGAAATGATAATGCTAATAATGAAGCTGAAATCATTGAAGCTGCATTGCTTGCAAATGCCCATGAGTTTATAAGGTGAGATATTGTAAGCATTACTTGATTACATAGGATATGCGGTCAGAATACTCGATCAGTTATTATTTTTTAGCTAGCTTGTCGATCGCCAAGAACAATAACGCCATTTGCATTGTAGAGATAACAGTATTACAATGCCTCATAACTCTCTAATTAATTTGGCAATACATTGGACGCAACTGCATGAAAGATGGGTATGCAACCTACTGCGGAGAAAGGGGAGTGCAGCTCTCAGGAGGCCAGAAGCAAAGGATAGCTCTTGCTCGAGCCATACTGAAGAATCCTTCAATACTAATACTGGATGAGGCAACAAGTGCATTAGATAGTAGATCGGAGAGGTTTGTACAAGAATCCCTGGAGAAGATGATGATCAGTAGGACATGTGTTATTGTAGCTCATCGGTTATCCACAATTCGAAAATCGGACTTGATAGTGGTAATAGACAATGGGAAGACAGCAGAAAAGGGCATGCACACACAAGGAGCTTATTGCCAAAAAGGAAAGCAGCTTGTACTACTCACTTATTAGACTCCAAGAGGATGACACATTAATTGCAACAAAGAACGGTTGATGATTAAAACACGTACAGTTTACATATAAGTTTCTGGCCTAGCTATTTATGGCTTGTGAGTTCTGAAATCTATTCCCACTTCCCATAGTATGAGCAAGTTTTGGTAGCTATTATTTTCTTGTAAATAATTCAAAGATATATAATTCATTTGAATCACTTTAGCTATTTAGAACCGCAACATCCAATGCTATCAAAAGTATTTTGGTTGATTAAAAAACAAAGGGTCTCTCGTGTCTCGTTTGTGCTAAAACATTGTGGGATATATCATTTAATTTGTTTGTCTTAATTAATTCGAGTAAGGAATTAAATAATATTTAGAGTAATTCTATTCAACAAATATATATTATAATCATATCAAATACTAAAAAATGAATTAAAAATTATTTAGTCCCTTTTTTTATTTTGGCCTCACTCCTCAGCATATATCGATTGGATTGGATTAGTCGATCTGGAGGTAATCTTACAACACAAAGCAGGTCAAGAAAGACTTTTTATATATAGAATCTGATTTTGATAAATCTTTTTTTTTTGGAGATTTAGATTTTTGTAATTACATTGAAAGCACCATCAAATTAAATATATACTCCTCCTCCAGCTGATTTCAGCTAGTTTTGCCTATAAATGCCCAAAAAATTAATGTAAGATATATTACGAATTTTGTAGCTGACATAAACTGGTATAAATCAGAAACAAACATAATTAGGTCAACAAAAACTAGCTAGGATTCTTATTTACGAACCGATGGAGACATATAGAAACATAAATAAGCATACGTACGTACTACTAGAACCATTTGCATAGGAAAAAATAAGCATGCATGATATGCACCATGGTATATATGTAATGTCTGACCCTTGTTTATCCATTCGCTCTCTCTCTAACGAAGATACTTGTGAGATAAATTATATACGGTAAAAATGGAGGTACACAGTCGTGTAATTTTTAAAATTGTACAGTTTACGATTATAGAGTGATTTCACTCTACGATCGTAGACCGTGTAAATTTAAAAATTACACGGCTATGCACCTCTATATTTCCTATTCAGCAACCAACATTCGAGTGATCGATCGTTTACGTATGGAAGGCTAGGATATGAATAAATACTGCACAACCGCTACAGCATGTAGCGGTCAGGTATACCTTAATCGAGTGGCCCCACCTGGTCAAAGTAACCTGCAAACAGTCCCACATAGTCAGATATGGGTAGAAAAAAAAGGTGTTTTCTAATTATAATATATTGTAAGCTACATAAATAAATACTATAGCATATACAGTATGCATCTCTTTTCTTATTACCGTAAGCTACATAAATAAATAATAACAAATCTTCCTTTGTGCTAAAGTTTAATAATATTATTATTAATATTATTATTATTATTATTATTATTTTATTATAATTTTTATTTGTATTATTATTATTATTAAAATTGTAAATGTTAATTAAATCATAAATTTATATTTTTTAAAAATAAAAAATAAATTACATGAATTTTAAATCTAAAAATAATTTATATAAATTTTATAATTCAAATTTATCTTATTTTTAGGATAGAGGGTGTACCCATATATACATAATATAAGTGGATGTATACATAATATAAGTGGGTTTTGAATCAATCTCATTTAGTAAAATAGCCACACTTACTGTCGTCACAGCTTGTAGCGGCAGACAATGTGGCAGGAGGGTTATATATCAGGGACTTTTTTGGTAATTTTTTGTGCCGATTTAAGGAATATTATTGCCGCTAGAGGCTCTAGCGGCAAGGAGAAATTGTGATTAAATTGGGCCATTCAATATTGAGATCAAGGGATATTGAGATCAAGGGTTAAGATAATGGTTGCTGAATAGTATTTGTGGCGACCGATTGCCATGGATGGGGACCATATATATATATATATATATATATACGGTCCGGATCTTAACCTCGCCCCTTATCAAACATATCTTGCTCACCCCCCTTTAGCGACGGACCGAGCGACGATTCGGTCCGTCACTATATATAGAACTGTCGTCTTATCTTTTAGCGACGGACAACATATAACAACGGACCGAATATATAGCGACGAACTGAATCGTCGCCCAGAACATCGCTAAAGAGAATGAGCAATATATGTTATATAATGGGTGAGCTTAAGATCCGGACCGTATATATATATATATATATATATATCAGTTATGTACGTATTACCACACAAATTATCATTAGATATGAGTTACACATGACACATGTTGGTTTTGGTATATATGAAGTCTGAATTTTGATAATCAGGTGTTTCCGGTTGTGGAATTTAGATTTTATGCATGCATGTATTAGCATGTCGTAAAAGAAGTGATCTTTAAATTATATACTTATTTTGCATTTAATTAAGACAAGATTGTATGGATGCAAATTCTGTGGAAAATACTTGGCTGTTGATTGATCATATAACTTGTCTTTATTTATTTTTATTTTTTGGACCTGAGAAAATACACAGTTCCTCTTTATTTTGATAAAGCATTTTTCCAAATTTTATTATTTGCAGAAAATCTCGATTTATTGATAGCTAGATAAAAAAGAGGAATTGTATCTTTTAATCATAAGCAAATGTAGTATATAAATACTTATTATAAAAAGAATTAAGTGCAGTTTTATTGATAAATAAAAAAGAGGAATTGTATCTTTTGGTCATATATAAGCAAATATAGTATATTACGAATACTTATTATAAAAAATATATACTAAGTTTAGTTCCCTCTTGGTATTCTTGGTCAAAACATAATTTAAAGTTCCGGATTAAACAGAAACTAAAGGACAAAAGCATATGCAAACAGCAAATCCTTCCATGAAGCATACCAATAATTTTTTTTCTTCTCAAGATCATACGGTTTGAAATATAAAATTATCTAGTTGCCGATGGAGTGTATATATATATATATAGAGAGAGAGAGAGAGCAAAACAAAATCTCGTAGATGAAAACAAGACTTTGAATCTCGATGCATGTTAACTGTCATTTTGTATCCCTCCCTGTCATCGAAAACGTAGACACTCTCAACAACTCAAATAACTATCTTAAATACTCAAAAATCTTTTTTGTCACTAAAGAAGGCAACATCAAAGTGAGATATGATAATATCTATGAATTTATATCCCACCACCAAATTATGATCATAATCCTTTTCTCAAACAATAAAAAGAGATTAATTATAAAAATAAAATAAAAATCCTTAACCTATATTTTCATTACTATTCTTAATGTTTTTCTTGCCCAACTTGGGTATATACTCCCCGTTTCTTAATATAAATTATTTTAAAGTTGTGTATAAATATTAAAAAAATAATTATATAATATTAAATATAATATTAATTATCTATATTGTCCTTATATTAAAAAATGTATTATTTATTGGACAAAAAAATAGTGAGAAAACCAAAATTATATTTAATACTTTGTTAATAATGGAAACTAAACAATTAATTCTTACTTCAAATTCTTAAACGACTTATATTAAGGGACAAAAACACTTTTCTAAAACGACTTATATTAAGTACGAATGGAATATTTATTAAGGGGCTTGGAGTCAGTAATGTCAAATTAGGGTGCATGGTAATCCGAATTTGATGTGGGTAAAAATTACTTACCAATGGCGAGTTGATACATGTTATTTGCAGATCCTTGAAGAGAACAATGAAAGAAAAGAGTGAGCTCAACTAGCCTAGTAAAGAATATTAATTATGACTAAGATAATGTAGAACAAATTATCCTTAGTTCTCAACAGGGAAAAAATCTGATAGAATACAATAAACAACAAGTTTTAGATCAACAACTGTAGCAGAAATAACAATCCATTAAAAGAGTCAAGTAGAGCATGATGTCTACTATTTAATATGATTTAAAAGTCCATCATCAATATTTTATCCCTGTAACACCAATCAATAGTTATTTTAAATCAACGAATTATTTATGCACTACAGGTCAAAGATATTCGTTTGTATCACCAGTGGTCATGATCATGCCAAACACATGTCCATCTATGCATTATAGGCCAAAGAGGACTTCCATCACAAATCTTTATCTGTAACATTAAATATCATGATTATACCAATACACAATTCCTGATCATAATCATACCAATTAACAATCCATCTTTGCACTACCGCGAGCCAAAGATGACTTTCGCCACAATATAAAAATGAGAATGATGACAATGATATACAGAATGAATCAAGTGAGATCAAGAATAAATATTAGAGATTTATAATTTAATTTATTCAAAGTTCAAGAATATCCAAATTGTCAACATGATCACCAATTGTGGAGTAAAATTCAAAAATGATGTGACGCCCCCAAAACAGGTATACATCACCCATCTTGAGTCGTCAAATACAATTTAATTAAACAACAGTCGTGTAAAATATGACAAAACATAATCTAAGAGTTTTAATAAGAATATTGTCATCTAGACAATATTCATACTCAATGGAGTCCTCATTACATTAATTGTCACACTATTTAACAGAATAGTGAGGACTACTAATACTATCATCTGGACCATCACTCCGTTCCCCGACTAGTCCCGGCTACGTTCTCATTTTCTGAAGAGAACAGTGAAAGAAAGGGTGAGCTCAACTAGCCCAGTAAGAAATATTATGACTAAGATAATGCAGAATAAATTATCATTAGCCTTCAACAATGTTAAACTGATAGAATATAATAGACAACAAGTTTAACTGTAACGGAACAAATAATCCATTAGAAGTGTCAAGTAGAGAATAAAATCTACTATCTTCTATGATTTAAAAGGTTTTTCATCACTTTTATCGCTGAGACTCAGCTTATTAAATAAACCACGTCATCCCTGTACTACGGCCAAGGATATTTATTAGTATCACGACCACAAATTATCTATGCACTACGGGCCAAGAATATTCGTGTTTTCATTAATGGTCATGATCATGCTAACAACTGTCCATCAATGCACTACGGGCCAATGAGGACTTTTATCACATCATTTGTAACATTACGGTCATGACTATACCGAATAATCCCTGGTCATAATCATACCAAGTCCATCTATGCACTACAGGCCACAGATGACTTTCAACATAATATAAACATGAGGATTGTAAGATCCCAAATAATTAATAAATGAAATTTAATTTCCTCTAATTATTATTTTGAAATAGTAAGGGTTGATGTGATTAATGTGGATAGTTATGGGTAAAATACACAAATATTTTAAAATAAGCAAGTGGTTATAAAATATTCATTGTTATCGGGGAATATTCGTTTGGTCGTGGAATATTCGCTTCGCTCGGGGAATATTAAATGCGACGGTATGACCATGTGGGCCCCATAATGTAAAAAGCGATTGGAGGAAGAAAATGACAAATATAATTTGTTTAAAAAAACAGCGTAGTTATTACTGAATTTACCTTTGTTGGAATACCCGGTGGTTAAAAACACGATGTCTACGCATTGTTTGCAGAAGAGCGCGGTATTGCACCAATTATTGACTCTTTACGTAAGAAGGCACTACTCAATAATGGTTACGATAATTCTTTATTAGGTGTTTTATTTTATTGACTCAATAATTCTTTGCGTTGATATTTTATATTGTTGTTGTTTTAATAATTATCATTACACAATATTTTTCATTATCGAAGCAATAATTCATATTATCCGAATAATATTATTAGATAACATTATTGGCAATGTCTAGAAAGTTACATCTAAGGAGAGGTTTGGTCACCTAATTGCGCTTGATGAGTGAGCAATTCTTATTGGAAAGCCCCCTTTTCCCAGGAAGCGCTGGTTGTCGATATTGTGATTACGTAATATTATTTGTGAATAATTAATTATTGATTCATATGATGAGGAAAATATTGATTTTATGTGGATATAGATGGAGAAAATTTTAATGTAACAATTGTTGAAAATTGAAATTTTATCTTTTACGATAAAATAATTCATTTAAATATATATAATATTATATTTTAATAATATAATAATGGTGATATTATTACAATGAATGTGGGATATATGAGTATACGAGGAGGAAGAGTATTTTTGTTGCAATAAATGTTTAAAACATGTTAAACATGTGGTGGACCCCATTTATTGACTAAAATTTGATTATAGCCTCTAAAATCGCCCGTTTATGGATTTGGGTCAATTTATGTTTGGAATTTGGAAAAACTTTCTTCTGCAAAGTTGTAGAGAATTGAATTTCCTATAAAAACTCGCGAGATTCGAATTTTCTGACAAAAGGGCTATTTATTATGAATTATTGAAGTTATGAAGCTCCGAAATAATTGATTTTTGGAAGTTTTAATTATTTATTTTATGAAAAACGTTTTTTTACTTCTTCTAGAAGGGAGCATGTGGTTTGTATTCAGATTTTCAGATTCTAAGAATGGGCGAGAAATTTTTTATATATATTATTATTATAATAATTTTTTCGCTTTGGTGTTCTAGCAATTTCTATAAATAAAGTCTTAGGTTAGAATTGAAAATCACACCGTAAAGCGAAGTTTTCTCTCTATATTATCGGCGTATTCTTGTGAGTTTTTTGAGTATACTTTGAGTATTGCTATACGGTGAAAGTTCAAGATATAGTCATATCCGGTATTCCGGTTAAATCTTGATCTTTCGAGGTAAGGGATATTTTTTTTTTTTCATAATGATATTATTTCTTCAATATCATTATGTCAAATATTGATCTGAAGTTTTTTATCAAATTTGGAACTTTTGGTGTCGGAGATACTATTCACGTATCTTCAAGACTATTCACGATATCGATTATTTATTCACGAATCGACATTATTCATCGAAAATAAAAATTTTCCTTTTCGTCTAAAATATCTATTGTGGATACTAGCTTTGATTGTATCCATGTTTTGATCATTCTTGAATTTTACACCACTATGATTATTTTTGAGGTATTTTTGGATGTGGATAAAACAAATCACGAATCCTTAATCCTTAATCCTTGTCATTTTGTTTCTTTGGATTCGTTTCTTTAAAAAAATATTTTCATCATCCTCGGTCTTAAATGATGATATTATTGAATATCTTTGGGCCCGTAAGTGCAAAGATGAATGATTTATGATGAATATCTTTGGCGATGAGTGCAAAGATGAATGATTTCTGATAAATTCTTTGGCCGTAGGAGCAAAGATGAATGATTTCGATGAATATCTTTGGCCCGTAGTGCAAAGATGAACAAGTGTTTAGATGAACATGACCAACTGGTGAATGTCCTTGGCTTGTAGTGCAAGGATGAATATTTGATCCCAGATATATATTGATTGATGTTACAAGGATAAAAATAGACGATGAACTTTAAAATTCATACATAGAAGATAGTAGTTTGCATTCTCTACTTAACTCTTCTAATGAATTATTATTTCCGCTGCGAATATTGATTTAAAACTTGTTGTCTATTGTATTCTATTATATTTTTCCCTGTTGAAGACTAACGATAATTTTGTTGTATATTATCTTAGTCATAGTATTCTTCTTTGGGCTAATGAGCTCACCCTTTTCCTTTTGTTCCATTTTTTTCTTCTCGGGAGGCGAGAATATAGCGAGTATGCAAGTCGGGGTATGGAATGAAAGTTCTAGGAGAGTTGTTTAGTAGTCCTCACCATTGTTGTAAAATAATGTATCAATAATTATGATGAGAATTTATTTGTATGTGGATATTATCTCAGATGGCAATATCTCGTATTTAAACTCACGCTTTACTATTGTAATAATAAAGTTGTAGTTGTTTACATCAGTGTATTGACAACTCGGAATGGGTGATGTAGACCTATTTTGGGGGGGTGTCACGGTTGGTATCGAGCTTAGGATATGATCTCTGGCGGAGATCGGGGAATAGAACTAGGAGGGAGAGGCGAGTAAATCCTTCGCTAGTGTGTCCTACCTAAGCTTATTTGATAGTTCGTCGATATATAGGGATATTATGTGATATATTGATTTCCTTAATTAACCCTTGTTTTATATGATGATTTGAGAATGTCGATCGAGAATATTAACAATGGAAATGAGACCGTGGAGACGCTTTGTCTTCTCACCAACGAGGAGAGCGTACAAGCAGTGGCAATGTTCCTCCTGTGAACAACAACATCGGAAGAGATGATGAACGAGGGGATATTTAGAAGCTTTTTACGGTTCATGCAAAATCAGACGAGGAGACTCGTGTTCAAAACATAGGAGAAATGATAGCAATTCACGGGTTGTCACAACCCAAGCGATTCAAAGAGTTGGGACCACCGAATTTAAGGAAAACCAGATCCGATCATGCGCGAAACATGGGTCAAGCAAATTACCAAGATATTCGATGTCTTGGGATGCGGAGAGAACAGAAGGTTCCATTCGCCACCTTTATGTTAAAAGTGGCGAAGCGATATCATTGGTGGGAGTCTCGTGAAGCGTACATCCAAATTGCAAGACTCAAAGATGTCTTGGGAGGCGTTTTGAAACTATTTAATGACAAATACTTTCACGAAAGTGTTCGTCTATATGAAGGAAGTGGAGTTTATTAGACTGGAAGCGGGAAGAACATGGCGGTGTCTCAAAGACGAGGCTAAGTTTGCGAGAGTTATCCGTGTTTGCACCTCATTTAGTGGAGAATGAGGAGCGTATGACGCGGATGTTTCGAGATGTTTGAAACCCAAGACACGTCGATATCTCATCTCTCATAAATTTTCTCTATTAGGATGTTGTTAATGAGGCTCAATTGTTAGAAAGCGAGATAACGAGTACGGTCAACCGAGGTAGGTACAATCGAGGATCATCTAGGAGATAGCGATCAACAAAACAACAATAACCGGTTGGAGAAAAAAAAAGGCGGACAAAAATGGTAACCACTCTGGTGGTAATCATGGCCATGAAAATAAAAAAAGTCGAGTCGGTTTGAGGAAATTTTAAAAGAGGAGATTCAACAACAACCATGTGAAGACAGCGATTACAAAGATCAAGCTGGTTCCAAGGAGGAGAACGACCACCGGTCATATGCTATAAATGCGGAAAGAGGGACATATCGGTCCAAGCGCCCACAACAGTTCGGTATGCTATAATTGTGGAAAGGAAGGATATATCGCCGAGATCGAGACGGCAGCGAGCGAACCCTAGTTCAATGAGGACGGTGACTCAAAAAGATCGTCCCGAGAAAAGTCAAAGTCAACGGTTCTGGAAGGCGTTTGTTGTGATGGTCAAAATGCGAGGAACCCAAACGAGGTGATTACGGGTAAGCTATTTATAAATTCTTGTGAAGTTTATACTTTACTAGATACCAAGTCTACTACCATTCATTTATCTCTCTGCTTGTGCTCAGCGTTTAAACTTGACTCAGGAGAAATTAAACTTTGACCTATCTGTGGAAACTCAGTTAGAGAAACTTTCATCACATCCATCGTTTATAAATCTTGTCTAATCCATGTTGGCACCCTTATCTTACCTATTGACCTTATCTCTTTAAAGATACTTGCTTTTGATGTGATTTTAGGGATTGATTGGTTAACTACTCATCATGCCAAAATTGATTGTTTTCGTAAGGTTGTTAGCTTTCATATTCCTAAACAACTTTGTTGTTCAATTCAAACAACTAAACCATTAAAATCAATCACCGTCATATCTAATCATAAAGCTATTCGTTTATTAAAAAGCGGATGTCAAGCTTTCTTAGCCCATGTTATGGATTTGAATAAAGACACGTCAAAATTGAATAATATTCTGTTGTTATTAACTTTCGACGTATTTCTCGAAGAACTTCCGCCTACCCCGTAGCGTGAAGTTGAATTCTTTATTGACCTTGAACACGGTACAAAGCCCATTTCTAAAACCCCATATCGAATGGCTCTATTGAACTTCAGGAGTTAAAGGTCCAACTACGTGGAGTTGTTGGACATTGGTTTCATTTAAATCCAAGTACATCTCCTTGGGGTGCTCCTGTTTTATTTGTAAAGAAGAAAAGCGGGAGTATGCGACTTTTGTATTGACTATCGGGAATTGAACCATGTCACTATCAAGAATAGGTATCCTCTACCTCGTATTGATGACTTGTTTGACCAGTTGCAAGGAGCACAATTCTTTTCAAAAATCGATCTTCGTTCTGGATATCATCAGCTGAAGATTAGAACTAAGGATATTCCAAAGACTGCCTTTAGAACTCGGTACGGGCATTATGAATTCTTAGTTATGTCTTTCGGATTTACTAATGCTCCTGCGGCTTTCATGGATATGATGAACCGAGTATTCAAAGAGTATTTGGATCAGTTCGTTGTTGTCTTTATTGATGACATCCTCATATATTCCAAAAGTAGTGAAGATCATGAGCACCATTTGAAATTTGGTACTCCAAAGGCTTCGTGAAAACAAGCTTTATGCAAGTTAAAGAAATGCGAGTTCGGCTTGGAAGTAGCATTTCTTGGGCATGTGGTGTCAAAACATGGAGTATCTGTTGACCGTGAAGATTGAAGCAATACAAAGTTGGGAGCAACAAAAGTCGGTGGATCAAGACGTAGCTTTTTGGGCTTATTTGGTTATTATCGGAGATTCGTGGAAGGTTTTTTCGAATCGCTACTCCGATTAACTCATCTAACTCGGAAGGATACAAAATTCGTTTGGAGCGAAGAATGCGAGAAGAGTTTCCAAGAGCTTAAGAGGAGACTTATTTCGACACTGTTTCTAACAATACCATCCGGGTTCGGATGGATTTGTTATCTACAATGAATGCTTGAGCAAAGGGTTAGGATGTGTTCTCATGGCGTGGGAAAGTCATAGCCTATGCCTCGCGACAACTTAAAGAATATGAGAGGAATTATCCTACTCATGATCTAGAGTTAGCGTTGATCGTTTCGCTGCTTAAAGATCCGGAGGCACTATCTATATGGGGAGAAAGTGGAGATATATTCGGACCATAAAAGCCTTAAATATTTCTTCACTCAAAAAAGAACTTAACATGCGGCAAATGACGTTGGCTCGAGCTATTGAAAGACTACGACCACACTATTCAATACCATCCACGAAAAAGCGAGCGTGGTAGTAGCTAACGCGTTGAGTAGAAGATCATATCGCGAGGAGCGAGGCGATGATGTCAAGTATCGCGTAGAGCCAACTTTAATAGAAAAAGTTAAGGTTGCTCAAGCCACCCAGGCAGGAAATGATGCATATGAAGAAGAAAGTACAAGAAGGAGCTATTCCTAAGGCGAGAATTGATGAAGAAGGAATACTTGAGTCCACTCCGGACTTTGTGTTCTAACGATTACGATATGAAGTACAAGATTATGATGGAGGCACACAATACACCATTTGCAATCCATCCGGGAAGTACTAAAATGTATCGTGATCTTGACATACATTTTGGTGGAACAATATGAAGAGAGATTGCAAAGTTTATCTCAACATGTTTAACTTGTCAACGTGTAAAGGCGGAGCATCAAGTGCCTAAGGGACCATTGCAACCACTTGAGATTCCGAAATGGAAGTGGGAACACATTACCATGGATTTCAACTGGGACTTCCACGGTTTCTCAAGGCATAAATGCTATTTGGGTTATTGTTGATAGATTAACCAAGTCCGCTCATTTCTTGCCAATCACGGAGACTTATTCCCTTGAACGTCTTGCTCAAATGTACGTAAATGAGATTGTGAGATTGCATGGCATGCCGGTATCCATAGTTTCGGATCGTGACCCAAGATTCACTTCAAGATTTTGGGTTAGCTTGCAAAAAAGCTATGGTATGGATTTAAGATTCGATTCGGCATATCATCCTCAAAGCAGACGGACAATCGGAGAGGACTATTCAAACTCTTGAAGATTTATTAAGACTACGTGTCCTAGACTTCAAGGAGGCGGTTGGGATAAGTATTTACCATTGGTGGAATTCTCCTACAACAACAGCGATTATCGAGCAAGTATAGGTGTGTGGCCCCATTCAAGCATTATATGGACGAAAGTGTCGCTCTCCAATATGTTGGGATGAGGTGGGTGAAGCAACATTGTTGGGGACCGGAGTTTGTCGTATGACTCACCGAAAAGATCCAAATGATTCGACAACGATACAAAGCGGCACAAGATCGACAAAAGAGTTATGCGGATCTTCATCGAAAGGATGTGGAATTTAGTATAGGGGATCATGTATTGTTGCGTGTTGCCCATGGAAGGGAGTTACAAGATTTGGGAAGAGAGGAAAGCTCAATCCACGATTTATTGGTCCATTTCAAATTCTTGACCGAGTAGGAAATGTAGCCTATAGACTCGCGTTACCTCCAAGTATGTCTCGTGTTCATAATGTGTTTCACATATATGTACTTCGTAAATATGTGAAAGACCCGAATCACGTTATTGAGTTAAAAACCGGACGAGATAGTAGAAGACTTAACGCGATATGAGGAAGTACTGTCAAGATCTTGGATAGGAAGGATCATGTCCCTACGACGAAGGTCATACCACAAGTTAAAGTCTTGTGGAGAAACCATCTTATAGAGGAAATGACACGGGAGTTGGAAACGGAAATGAAAGCGAGGTATCCTCATCTTTTGAAACACAGTATCGCACGTCAATTTCGAGGACGAAATTTCATAAGGAGGAGAGGTTGTAAGATCCCAAATAATTAATAAATAAAATTTAATTTCCTCTAATTATTATTTTGAAATAGTAAGGGTTGATGTGATTAATGTGGATAGTTATGGGTAAAATACGCAAATATTTCAAAATAAGCAAGTGGTTATAAAATATTCATTGTTGTCGGGGAATATTTGTTTGGTCGTGGAATATTCGTACTGTCGGGGAATATTCCCTTTTCGTCTAAAATATCTATTGTGGATACTAGCTTTGATTGTATCCATGTTTTGATCATTCTTGAATTTTACACCACTATGATTATTTTTGAGGTATTTTTGGACGTGGATAAAACAAAGTACGAATCCTTAATCCTTAATCCTTGTCATTTTGTTTCTTTGGATTCGTTTTTTAAAAAATATTTTCATCATCCTCGGTCTTAAATGATGATATTATTGAATATCTTTGGCACTGTAGTGTAAAAGATGAATGATTTATGATGAATATATTTGGCCGATGAGTGCAAAAGATGAATGATTTTCGATGAATATCTTTGGCCCGTAGTAGTGCAAAGATGAATGATTTCGATGAATATCTTTGGCCCGTAGTGCAGATGAGCAGTGTTTAGATGAACATGACCAATTGGTGAATGTCCTTGGCACGTAGTGCAAGGATGAATATTTGATCCCGAGATATATATTGATTGATGTTACTGGGGATAAAAATAGGCGATGAACTTTAAAATTCATACATAGAAGATAGTAGTTTGCATTCTCTACTTAACTCTTCTAATGAATTATTATTTCATTGCGAATATTGATTTAAAACTTGTTGTCTATTGTATTCTATTATATTTTTTCCTGTTGAAGACTAACGATAATTTTTTGTATATTATCTTAGTCATAGTATTCTTTATTGGGCTAGTCGAGCTCACCCTTTTCCTTTTGTTCCATTTTTCTTCTCGGGAGGCGAGAATATAGCGAAAATGAAGTCGGGGTATGGAATGAAAGTTCTAGGGAGAGTTGTTTAGTAGTCCTCACCATTGTTGTAAAATAATGTATCAATAATTATGATGAGGATTTATTTGTATGTGGATATTGTTCAGATGGCAATATCTCGTATTTAAACTCACAGTTTACTATTGTAATAATAAAGTTGTAGTTGTTTCTGTACCGTGTATTAACAACTCAGAATGGGTGATGTAGACCTATTTTGGGGGTGTCACAAGGATGATGACAATGACATAATAATTCAATAAAACAAGTTCAAGAATTAAATTTTAAAGATTTATAAGTTAATTTATCCTGAACTCAAAAATGTCCAAATTGTCAACATGATCTTCGCTTCGTGGAGTAAAATTCAAGAATGCTCAGAAGAATATTTCCATGAAAATATACTGGATGAAGCGCAAATATCTAGGATATTCTACTAATTTCATGGAGTATAGAAGCCAAAACTTTAACCAATTTGAGTATAATAGAATATATGAAGCGCAAATAGATTTTCACCGCCATGCGCAGAAATCAATAAATGATTATTTCCATAATTTAATAAGGAATGAATACTGAAGGATCATTCACCATGCATGTGATAATTCACATAGGCGAGTTATTCAATGAGAATAATAAAGAATGGAACTGGTCATGCGTAATCCGCGATAGACATGATATTCCAAATGAATAATAAAGAATGGAATAACGGAAGAATTCACCATGCATGCGATGAATCATGCAGACGGAGTTATTCCAATGAATAATAAAAATAGAATAACAAAGAATTCACCATGCATGCGATAGAATCAAATGCAGATGAGTTATTCCCAAATGAATAATAAATAATGGAACGAAGTGCATGCGAAATCCAAGACAGAGAGGATATTCCTGAGAATAATAAAGAATGGAATAACAATGAGAATTCACGGGCATGCGATAGAGCCGCACATACAAAGTTATTCCAACGTAATAATAAATAATGGAACTAGGTCATGCGTATTCCAATGAATATTTCACCATGTATGCGGTGCTTAAGATAAGCAAAGTTATTCAACATAATAATAAGGAATGGAATAACAATAGCTCTCTTCATGAAAATGAAAGAAAATAATACCCCCTTACCTTAGAATAAAAGTGGATCTTTAGTAATAGAGGTAGCAGGACTTTCTTCTTCTTTCTCTCTATAATTTCTCTCTATAATAATTGGTCTATAGCTTTAATGAATTGGTGAGAAATGAAGGAAGAATGAGCTTCTATTTATAGAAAAATATAGTTTCGATAATTGCACATTTTGGGGCTCGAAAAATTACAGTACAATACCTCCAACTTTTCTTTCATTTTTAATTTAGTCCTGCAAGTATTATCAAACTTGCACCACCTTCCCTAATAGTAAATAATGTGAATCAATAGTTCAATCATGTGATTCAATAGTTATAATCATGTGAAAATACGAATAACAGTATAGTACCTCCATCTTTAACTTAGTTATGCAAGTATTATCAATCTTGCACCAACTCCCCTAATAGTACATGAATGTGAATCAATAGTACATACATATAAAGAAATAGTTATAATCATGTGAATTAATAGCAATTAATTCCTCATTTATCCGATTAATTACCCGATAACTTCCAGACATCAATTATTATCGAAATAAATATCGATTTTCACTAACACTAATAATTCCAACACAATGGAACTATTAATTTCATCTTTAATTAACACGAACTTATTCATCATTAATATTATAACTCACAATATTTAACAACCAGGTCATTCCAGGAAAGAGGGGTCTTTCCGATAAGGATTTCTTCTTATTGGCGCGCAATTAGATGACCAAACCTCTCATTGACAGAACTTCTAGACATTATAAATATTGCAATTTAATAATATGAATAACTTTGTCGTCTCAATTATTGATTTAATAATATATCATATTATACAGATGATACTGTGACAATAATTGAATCAATAATATGAGAGATATGATGTAGCAATTACTGTAGCAATAATTGAGTATAACTGAGTGACTTTTCACGTAAGTATTAATAATTAATACCGTGTGCTACTATGCAACCACGCCAGCGACATCTTTATTTTTTACTTACCGGGGTAGTTCAACAGTTTTAACGGTAACACTTTCGCCGTTATAAAAAGATAATTCTATCGTTTTCTTACTACGACAATACATCCGTTGTGGGGTCCACCAATGATTATGTCGTCGTACGAATATTTCTTGTTAAAACGAATATTCCCCGACCAATCGAATATTATATAACAACTTGCTTACTTTGCAAAATTTATAAATATTACCCATAACTATAACATTATATCAAATCCACACCATAATATTCAATAAAATATTTTCGAGAAATTTAAATCTTTATTCATAAAATTTGGGGTCTCACAAATGATATTTAAGATTCAAATTTCAAAGATAATTTGGACAAAGAAAAGAAACTAAATTCCGTCATGAATAGTACTCTGGCATAAATAGTACCCCAGATGAATAGTACCTCAGATGAATAGTACCCTGACATGAATAATACCCCGAATGAATATATTAAAATTTAATAAAAAAGTTCAGACCAATATTCCAATGAAATGATATTAGATGAATCGCAAACTATTAAGGATATTCTACTAATTTTAGGAATTTTCACCATTTGACAATAAGGTTATGGAAACAAACAATAATTTCGTACCATAAATGGAGAAAAATATGAAAGAAAACGATATCCCTTGATAAGTACAAAAGAAATGATACCATATACGAGTATAAAAGAATATACAAAACTGCAAATGGATTTTCACCCGTCATGCAGTATTTCGCGTAGACAGATCATTTCCACAACTTAATAAAAAATAAATACGGAGGGTTATTCACTAGACATGCGGTAATCCGCGTAGAAATATTTTCCCAAAGATTAATAAGGAATAAAATGACAACCCTTATGAGTATGAAGAAAATAACATCCTTTACCTTAGTAGGAGACTAAATATGACTGGTATAACAGAGATTATCTTGAGTAATTCTTGTACTATTTGCTACACTCAAAATATCCTTATACTCAAAAGAAATACGCACAATATTATAGAAGAAAATTCTCTGATTCTGGTGTAATTTTTATTTCTTAACTAAGTAACCTATTTACAGGAGAATGACATGACACTATTTTAAAGAAAATCACGTACAAACAGTAAAGAAAACTCACGGACGAATTCGGCGAAAATTTGATTTTACTATGCAATATTATGTAATAAAATATTCTAATAAAACAAAAACGTTATATATAATATAATGTATTCTATTTATATTCTAATAAAACAAATAACTTTATATATATTATAAAAAGTTTTTTGTTTTTTTACTATTATAATAATAATAAAATAAAATTGAGATAACTTTCTACCGATAGTTTGACAAATTAGAACATGAGGGGTCCATGGAATAATAAGCTAAACTTATAAAAAATGTTTTATGACAAACCCCTCTATTTATATATAAAATTAAATAAATATCTAACACAAATAACTTATCTTTAATCAATACATTTTTAATCTTTCAACAATCATTCATCATTAATATTATAACTAATAATATTGACAACCAGATCGTTCACAATAAAGATGAGGATTTTTGATAAGGATTTCTCCTTACTGGCGCACAATTAAATACCTAATTCCTTTCCTCGACAGAACTTTTTAGACATTATGAATAATGCTAATAATAATATGAGTAACTGTATCGTGTCAATTATTGATCTAATAATATAAAATATTATGCAGATATTACTGTAACAATTATTGAATTAATAATATGAGATACTATGCAACAACTACTATGGTAATTATTGAATGAAATACTGAGTAACTTCTTATGTAAGAATCAATAATCAGAGATATTGTGCAATACCATGTGCTACTGTGTAATAACTCGTATCATTGGACTTTTATCACCATGTATTTCAACAGTTTAACAGTAAAAGTTTTGTCGCTATTTTTATAAAACGGTTATTTTTGTCGCTTTCTATATTCTACAGTTATTCCGTTGTGGGGTCCACTAATGATTGCGCTGTCATACAAATATTTCATGACAAAAAGAATATTCCCCAACCAAACGAATATTTTATGACAACTTGCTTACTTTGTAAAATTTGCACATATCACCCATAACTATAACATTTAATAAATTATCACCTTACTATTTAGAATAATATTTAGAGAAAATTAAATCTTTATTCATAAAAGTTGGGGTCTTATAATTTTGTTGAAATATTGGTCTGAACTTTCTTATTAAATTATAATTTTTTCATGTCGGGGTACTATTTATCTGGGGTACTATTCATACCGGAGTACTATTAATCCAGGGTACTATTCACGCTAGAGTACTATTCACGACAAAAATTAGTTTTCTTTTTCTTGTTCAAATTTTCTTTGAAATATGAATCTTAAATATTATTATTGACTTTGAATTCATGTTTTGGTTATCATGTTAACAATTTGGACATTCTTGAACTCTGAATAAATTAAATTATAAATCTCTAATATTTATCATTGATCTCACTTGATTCATTCTTTATATCATTGTAATAATCCTCAGACTTATATAATTGTTAAAGTTATCTTTGACCCATAGTGCAAAGATGAACTGTTATTGATGAATATTGTGACGCCCCCAAAATAGGTCTAATTTATCCAACCCATTCTGAGTCGCAAAATACATGGTACAAAAAATAACTACAACTTTATTACTACAATTGTCGTGCAAAATACAACAACACATATGTTATGAGTTTTGATACAAATATATACCAACTGTGACTCTGGACACCAACTTGGATAACACGTCACAATGGCACCTTACATAAAGGTATACCAATAATAAGCTTTTAAAAATTAAAATCTTTGGAAAATGCTCAAGAAAACCTTCGTACATGGGAGGCCATGCATCTAAGTTATAATAGATATCATATGACTAGAGAATTATCCTTGGTTGACCCGATAGACCCCAAAAAAAACGAGAAGATTGCTATCATGTTCTTTCCGATGGTGAGTTTTCTCTTGACATATAATTATCTCTATTGTCTCCAATTGAGAATTATATCTCAACCAAACTACAAGATTATATAGGTAGCGCTCGTAGATATAATCAGCAAGTGGATGTGCACAACCCTGTCTTATGATAACACGAGGTTGTATGTCATTAGACATCTTGTATGATAGTGGCAAAACACCCTTCCAAAGTTGGGTTCGCCTCACCCTATTCGGTTCACCAAAATTAAATATCAAATGACGTATACAATATGACACACTTATCTAAATTTCTCAATAAAATTATTTTTCATACTATTTAGGGAGAACCTCAACAATTTATAGTATACCACCGATTATTCCTCACCTGTTATCAATTCGCAAACAACACTCTTATTACCTGAAAAGAATTGTGAAGAAAAAGGGTGAGCACAACTAGCCCAGTAAAGAATATCATGACTAAAGATAATTAAATTATCAATAGACTTCATTAGTAATAAATCAGAGATTTATAACATATGGTAGATGATAAAACTTTTTAACAATAGTTGCAGCGGAACGAGCAATTCATTAGAAGAGTCAAATAGACCATAAAGTCAATTATCTTCTCCATATTAAAAGTCAACCAACAATGTTTTATTCCTGTAACATCAATCAACAGTTCCTGTCCGCAATCATGTAAATAACTCATAACCATAATTGTGGTTCTAAATTCCTCTTCTCATCCAGGAAGAAGATAATTTACATCACTTGTCTTTACCTGAAATATCAAAGATCATGGTTATACCAAATCACAGTTCTTGTTCATAATCATACTAATAAGTTCATCTTTGCACTACGGGCCAAAGATATTCATTATGATTCATCTTTGCACTACATGCCAAAGATATTCAAGAATATGTCATCTTTGCACTACGGGCCAAAGATATTCAACAACAGTCATCTTTGCACTACGGGCCAAAGATATTCATCAACAATTCATCTTTGCACTACACAGCCAAAGATATTCAACAACATGTCATCTTTGACTACGGCCAAAGATATTAATATCTTAGAAATATATAATCATTTCGAATTTATATAAACAATAATTATAGTCATGTTGATCAATTCACCTTTGCACTTAAGCTAAAGATATTCAATTACAAATTCAATGGTCATGATCATACCAATCAACAATTCATCTTTTGCCTTTCTTGGCCAAAAAGAGAACCCATAGTCACGATCATACCAATAATCTACCCATCTTTACACTCAAGTCAAAGAGAAATATCATCATTTGGGTTATAAAAATATTATATATGATAATAAAAATAATATGATCAACAATTGCATTTAATTTCAAGAGTAAGATTCATAAATCAACGATAATTTGGTTAGAAAAAGAAACCAATTTTGTCGTGAATAGTAACTCATAAATAGTAACTCGTGAATAGTAACTCGTATTCATACATAGTAACTTATACATAAATAATATCGTATACATAAATAGTGTCATATACATGAATATAGTGCCGTATACGTGACTAGTGTCGTATACGTGAATAGTAACCCTGACATAAAAAAGGTAGAAATTCCACAACAAAACTCATATCAATAATTCGACATAATGATATTGAAGAAAATAATATCATTTATGAAGAAAATAACATCCCTTACAATCCCTCAAAATTCCTTACAATCCCATACCTCAAAAGAGCAATACTTCTGACTAGAATATCGGATATGACGCTGAAGGAAAATTGCACTGATTAGCAACTCTCAAAGTATCAAAATACTCACAAAAATATGCTCGATAATATAGGGAGAGAAAACTTATGTTTCTGGTGTGATTTTTAATTCTAACTCAGCACTCTATTTACAGGAAAATATTAGAACGCCAAAGCAAACTTGACACCAGAATCGATGGCTTTACTCATTATTATTCCCACCCACCACTTTTGAAATAAAATTTTAGCACATTTTTCACCAACCAAAGGTGGGGCCCACTCATTCTAGAATTTTCCACCAAAAATCATTTATAAACATAATTTTTGAATCAGTCACCTTTTAAAATTCATAACAAATCATACGTTAATTTTTAATGGTTCAAAATTTGTGGACATGTACTCAACTTATATATGTATAACATATCCAAAAATAACAACAATACAACGGTCGATTAATAATTATAACTCACGCAATATATCTCAAGAACACTGATTTTTCAAATTATGAGTCCTTCGGACCAGTTTCATTCAAACAGTCACCACGAAAAATCCACAATGAATTTTTGGGTGATTCCAATTTCTACGGTTAGCTTACTTCCATGGCTTTCTTTTGATATATGGCTCATCTCCTAACTCATTATACACAAAGAGTTATAGATTTTACAAAATCAAGTAATAAACTAATTTTTTAAAAATTTCCAAATTTCGTTCTTCATTTCGACAAAATACTAATAATACACCTCAACATTAATTCTTTCATTTATATCTATATAAACATATATATTTTCTTATCATATAAATCAATAATTAATTATTCACAAATATTACAGAATCACAATAATGACAACGGCATAGTTCCTGAGAAAGAGGGGCTTTCCAATAAGGATCGCTCCTTATCATGTGCAATTCAAAGTGACCAAACCCTCCTCATGACGAGAACTTTCTAGACATTGCCAATAATGCTATCTAATAATATTATTCAAATAATATGAATTATTGATCCGATAATGGAAAATACTATATGCGTGATAATTATTGAACAACAATAATATAAAATATCAACGCAGCAATTATTGAACCAATAAAATATTGAACAGTAATTACTGTAACAATTATTGAGTAGTGCCTTCATAAGTAAGAATCAATAATTCCAAAAATATTGTGCAATACCGTGTGCTACTGTGCAACCATGCATATTACTGTATTTTAATCACCAGGTATTCCAACAGTGTTAACAGTAACAGTTACGCCATTATTTATAAAAACTCAAACTTGTCGTTTTCTTCATCTGACAATTATTCTGTTATGGGGCCCACAAATGGCTGTGCCGTCGTACGAATATTCCCCGACAACAAGAATATTTCACGACCAAATGAATATTCCACAACAACAATGAGTATTTTATAACCACTTGCTTATTTTGAAAAAAAATCATATATCACCCTTAACTTTAATTTTTTATCAATTTAACCATTTATTAAATAAAAAAATTGAATACTTTTTTTTCATAAAATTCGGGGTCTTACAAATATCTTTAGCCCGTAGTGAAAAGATCACTACAAGAATTTCAGGCTACAACGACGAACTATACCGATGGTCAGTGCGAAAACGTAGCTATAGGTTTATATACCGACGGTCCCGCGTCGACCCTAGCTAAAATAGCTGAAGAGCAGCCCAATAGCGAGGGTCACTGCTTGGCAGTAGGTATAGGGTATATTTTTGAGTAATCTGTTCGGTGTAAAGTCCATTTTTCGGTGTAAAGCCAATTTTCGGTCTACGTTCTCTGTCCCATCTCCCATTTTTCTCGTCTCCAAAATCTTGCCCTTTCTTTCTCGCCAAATTTCATCTTCCCTTTTTTCATCTCTAGATCTAAGATCTTGCCCTTTCTTCATCGCCAAATTTCTTCTTCCCTTTCTTCATCACCAAATTTCGTAGCCAAATCTTCCTCGCAAATCTCAGTCAAAGCTAGCATTGCTCATCTAGGGCACTGAAATCGCAAAGCTCCACATGACTAGGGCTCCACTGACAAACCCAGAAACTCAGACGGGAAGTAGAAGAAGACGTTTGCGGCAACGGTGGTGGGCACGACGGCAGATCGTTAAGGAATCACCCTTTAGTCTGTGAGTAATCTTTCTTAATAACTCATCTTTTTCTATAAGCAACAAATATTCATCCATTTTAAGCTTCAACTTCTATTGGGTTCGTAAAATTTGTATTTTCATAACCATGTTCAGCTGATGCATATAATTTCAATATGAATGACTAGATAGTAGAAGAACATACTGTATCCGCAAATTTGACATTTGGGGTTCGCTGGGTTGGAATTACATGTTGTATCAGCTCGACCAAAGGGGTAGAACGAAATCTCATGCCTTAAGATTAGACAGTTGCATTTCCATTTGTTTCTGTAGATTTTGTAGTATATATATATATATATATATATATATATATATATATATATATATATTTAAATTGTTGACCTTAGATGTGGACAGAGTAAGAGTTGCACTACTTTTTCCTTGGTGAGTTGCACTACTTTTTCCTTCGTGTTTTACATGGGTGTGGTCCTATAATCCTATATATCGTCCAATATAATATGAGATCAAGGAAAGCTGTACAACCATGGTGAAGTAATGGAACAAGAAAAACTGGATAGCTCTATAAATTTTCCTGTTTATTTAAATAATTTTAACATCTCTCTGTGTTATACAAATCTACATTTCATGTGTCCATTCATCAATATAGAGATGTGATATATTCTCTGATGTATGCATACATCATATTTATTTTTAGCATATAATTTTTTGTATGTTTAAATATCGGCTCTTGGTTATTCGTTTTGTGTGTGTGCAAATCATATGTATTTAATACATTCTAGGAAGGAATCGAAATGCCTCATCAACATTTCACAACAAAATTTTAATTGAAGGTTCTGTAATGGCTTCAAGACCCGTTGTTCAACAAAATAGAGTTATCAAATCTGGCCTGTTGGTTTATTTTGCGTTCTGGGTTCTTTTTATATACTCTTTTTCTTGTCTTTCTATTATCGGGTTATTGATTTTTTTAGATGATTCTAATCTTGGTTTTTGAGTCCTTTTGGATCTTCATCTATATGAATCGTCCTTGGATTATGTTTTACTTGTATTGATGCTTCATTTTTGATATCAAAAGAGAGTGGGTCGTTTAAATATTCCCTTCTCTGTGCACATTGTTATTTATATCCGCCGAAAAATTTAATTCATTGGTTATGATTTGTAAATTTATTAAATGGGTTATACTACATTGATACTTAATCTTTGATATGAAAAGATCGAAAGAGTTGGTTGGTATGATATGAAAAGATCTTTTATATCCATCGATGAATTGTTGATTGGTATGATTATGACTAAGAACTATGTAATGGTATAATCATGACCTTTAATGATAAAAATAAAGACTTATGATGAAAGTTCTCTTTGGTCCGTAGTGCAAACAAGAACTGTTAATTGATATCTTTAGTCGTAGTGCAAAAAAGAATTACTGATTGATATCTTTGACCCGTAGTGCAAAGATGGACATATGTTTGACATGATCATGACCACTGATGATATAAATGAATATCTTTGGCCGTAGTGCAAAAATAGACTATTGTTTGGCATGATCATTGGTTTTACAGTTGAATATTTTTGGCCCGTAGTGCAAAGATAGACAATTGATTGGTATGATCATGACCATTGATATTACAGTTGAATATCTTTGGCCCGTAGTGCAAAGATAGACAATTGATTGGTATGATCATGACTATTATTATTACATTTGAATGTCTTTTGTGTAGGGTGTAAAGACGATATGATTATTGAATGTCTTTAGCCTTTGTTGCAAGTATATTGAGTAAAAGTTCTATTAAGCCTTTATGGTAAGGAGAAATTGTTAATTTATATGATTATAAACATGAATTGTGAATTAATATTTAACTATAATCTTTGGTGGTTCAGGTGAAGACATGTGATTAAAGTTTTCTTTGTCTTGTGTACAACAAAGAACTGTTGATGGGTATTACATGAATGAAATATTAATGATGGACTTTTAATTTGGAGGAGATAGTAAACATTATGTTTTACTTGACTCTTCTAATTGATTGTTGATTCAGCTGTAATTATGGTTAAAAACTTTTATCATCTACCATATGTTCTAAATATTTGATTTATTAATGATGAAGACTATTGATAATTTAATTATCTTTAGTCATAATATTATTTACTGTGCTATTTGTGTTCACCCTTTTGTTTCACAATTCCTTTCAGGTAATATGAGTGTAGCTGGGTCGAGCGGGAATAACAGGGGAATAGAGTGATGGTTTATGACTGTTGAAGTTTCTCAATACATTATTAAATAATATGATAATATATAATTGTATTGAGGACTTAAAATGTGTGTGTCGTATTTTATACGTCATTTAATTATTGATTTTGGTGAACAACTATAAGGTGGTGAGAACCCGACTTTGGAAGCGTCAAAAATGCACCCCATTAGAATGAGGATGACATAATTGTACTGAGAGCTTAAAGGGTGTGTTACCACTATCATACATGATGTCTAATCACATACAAATTGATGTAAGATATGGTTGGGCGCATCCACTTGCTGACTATATCTATGAGCATTATTTATATAATTTAGGAGTATGGTTGGAATATAATCCTCAGTTTGAGAAAATAGAGATAATTATATGATAAAAAGATACACATCATTGGAATGAAAAGGATATATAGTAATCTTTTCGTTCATCTTTGGGGTCTATTGGGTCAACCATAGTTAATTCTCAAGTCCTATAATATCTATTATAACTTAGATGCATGGCTTCCCATATATGAATGCTTTCTTGAACATTTTTTAAATATTTTAATTTTTAAAACAGTTATTGACTGTACCTTTATGTAAAGTGTCATTGGTTTGGAGTGTGTATGTAAAACCTCAAATTTTTTCGAATAAAGATTTAATTTTTTCGAAATATTTTTTTTAATATTATGGTATGAATTTGAGATAATGTTATAGTTGTGAGTAGTATTTATAAATTTTGCAAAGTATGCAAGTTGTTATATAATATTTGATTGGTCGGGGAATATTCGTTTTAACATGAAATATTAAATGCTGACGACACAATCATTAGTGGACCCCTACAACGAAATTATTCTCGGATTGAAAACGACGAGAAAATATTTTATGAAAATAACAGCGTAAGTTTTACCATTATCTTTGTTGAACTACTTTCGGTAGTAAAAGTACGATGTCTGGCATGGTTGCGTAGTAGCATACGGTATTGATTATTGATCTTTACGTGAGAAGTCACTCAGTTTTGTTCAATTATTGCTATAGTAATTGTCGCATTGTATCTCACGTTATTTGATTCAATTATTGTCAATATTTTATATATTATTAAATCAAATAATTGAGACGACGAAGTTATTAATATTATTATTTTTAATATTAACGATGTCTAAAAGTTCTGTCAAGTAGAGGTTTGGTCACTTAATTGCGCGCCAATAGGGAAAAATTCTTATTAGAAAGCCCCCTCTTTCCTGGGAACGACCTGGTCGATTAATAGTGTGAATTATAATAATGATAATGAAGTTTTGTTTTATTAGTATTATTAATGTAATAAAACAGAAAAGCTTTTTATATAAAACAGAATACTTTTATAAAGTTATTCGTTTTATTAGACTATAAATAGAATATATTATATGCATAGTATTTTGCATAGTAAAATCTTTTTATATAAAACACACTACTAGAAAAACAAGAATACGTTACGGAATTTTGTGACAGTTTTTAAAAACAATCACAAAAGATAGTAATTTGTGATGAATTTTTTAAGCAATCACAAAATAATAGTATATATGATGGCTCTTAGTGATGACTAATTTGCCATCAATGTATTATAATTGTGATGGCCATGTCAATCGCACCAATTTTTTAACGCAAAATAAATTTTCTTTTTGTGACGCACTAAGTCATCACTTATAAATCGATATACTATTTTCATGATTGCATTTAAGCTATCACTAATATTTTAATATAAAAAATAATCAAAACAATATTTTATGACAGTCGTGACAATCATTAAAAAGATAGATTTTTGTGACGACTTTTATTTGCAATTACAAAAAGAAGGTATTTTGTGATGGAATTTTCAAGCCATCACAAAACAATAAAATATATGATGGCTCTTAGTGATGATTAATTTTACCATCATTATAGAGTATTTGTGACTGCCATTGCAATCACCAAATCTTGTTTGGAAGTAATTTTGTTTAGTAAGTCAACTCACATATATTTCTTTTTTATATTTTGTTTTAAAATTATAATCATGATCTGGACTTTGGTGTAGTGGTAATACTCGTTATTTAGTTTGAAAATGGGAGAGGGTTCAAATCCTACAAGTATCATTTGATACAACTAATATAGATATAATTAATATAGTGAAATAAATTATATGTAAATAGAGATTCACGTTCTTACATTTGATACTTAAAGTCTTATTTTTTTTTGTGATAACTTTTACAATCACAATAGATTATATGTTAATGTGATTGTATTAATCATCATAAAAGCACTAAGTGTTTGTGTGATTGTCAAAATCATCACGTAAAATCTTTCATGATGGGCGTATACAAGACGGCCATTATGATGCTTAAAGCCATCACGTAAACCTTTCGTGATGGTTTTCATACTTTTTGTGATAGATTTTGGCCATCACAAATGACCATTTTTTTAGTAGTGACAGAATACTTTTTTAAAATTATTTATTTTATTAGCAATAATTAGAATATATTATATTTTATTATGCATAGTATTTGCATAGTGCCTGCATAGTAAAAATCTTTTTATATAAAATAAAATACTTTTATAAAGTTATTCGTTTTATTAGATTATAAATAGAATATATTATATTTTATTTAAAAGATTTTTTTATTAGAATATTTTATAGTAAACCAATTTGGATGAGTCGTTTAAAAGTAAATCAATCTAAATAGTTAGGAATTAGTTCTTATTAGGTCCATTCTTACATAAATAGAAGCTCATTCCTTTATTATTTCTTACGAATTCTTTGAAACTCAGAGAGTGAAACTATAGAGAAAAAAGAAAAGTATTACCTTTACTTCACTACTCCTATATTAGGTTTCTTTAAGGTAAGGGATATTATTTGTTGTACTCGTAAGGGTATTATTTATTTCGTATTCATGAAGAGAACTTACATTATTCCATTCTTTATTATTACATTGGAATATCACATGCAGTGCGTATTACGCCTAACTTTAGTTCCATTAATTATTATTACATTGGAATAAGATGTCGGTCTTGATCTATCGCATGCATGATGATTTACATTGTTATTCCATTCTTTATTATTACATTGGAATATCACGCTCGGTCTTAAATTTACTTTGACACAGTTACATTCTTTATTATTACGTCGAATATCACATTTTATGCGTTTAAGCATGACTGGTTCCATTCTTTATTATTACATTTGGGAATAACACATGCGTGCATGCGATATATATCGCGCGTGGTGAATCATTACATTATTCCATTCTTTATTATTCTACTAGAATAACACATACATGTGGATTACCACATGCGTGGTGAATGATCCTTTGTATTCATTCCTTATTAAATTGTGGAAATGATGCGTATCGTGGATTCTGCATGGCGGCGAAAATCCATTTGCAGTTTCATATATTCTATTATACTCGGTTGGTTAAATTTTGACTTCTATATTCCTTTAAATTAGTGGAATATCACGGATATTTCTTAACTTTCATCCAATATCTTTTTCGTGAAAATATTCTTACGAGCATTCTTGAATTTTTTTCTACAAAGCAATATCATGTTGACAATTTGGGCGTTATTGGTTCTGGATAAATTAATTCTTGAACTTATTTTATTGAATTAATATGTCATTGTCATGATGAGTTATGTTGGTTATTATGTGAAAACATGAAAGTTTCTTAGAAATCACACAGGGTTGAAAATCAGATTTTGGTAAAAATGGAACATGAAATTCAATTGACCATATCTCTTATTATATTTTGAATTTTTGAGTGTGGTCAAGTTTTAGAGATAGATCTATGAGTTTTTTAACTTATCTAAGTGGAATCACTATAAAAGGTGTTGTAAATTTTCGTGTGGACTGATTTTAGCAAAGGAGTCAAAAGCTGCGAATTAGAAAAAAATCTACTGTCCAGAAATTTAAAAGGGCATTTTCGGCCACTTAATTTATGAAAAAAATTTCGGCCTTTTGAAACATAAAAATTTATGGTATAAAGTACCTCCTGTCCAAAAATGAGCTCATTCCGACTTAAAATGAGCAAGTTATGACAATTTCAATATTTAGGTTTTAAAAAAAACTTATAACTTAGGAGTTCTATAACCCGATGACCATGAAATTTAAACTGGAAGATCACGTTAACATGTGTAGGATCCTGTCAAGATTTGAGAATTTCTGGAGTTAAACTTGAGGTAGCTAATTTCTTAAGAAATTAATTAGAAATTGATTTTTGAAAAATAGTAAATGAATTTTAAAAATTCCGAGAAAAATAAATGTTCAATATGGGACTATATTATGCTAAATCACCAAAAAAAAAAATTTTTGGGACTGATTTGGTATTTTTCATGAAAATGATCTAGTTATGAGTAAATGAGTTAAACATGTTATGTGAAGTAACAAAGTTAGAAAATAGAATTTTATTGCTTGAAAATCCTATATAGGGTATATGTAAGACCCCAACTTATTATGAATAATATTAAATTTTCTGTATTTATTATCTTGAAATAATTAGGACTTAATTTGGTATAATACTTTGGTTATGGGTGAAATGTGTAAATTTTATAAAATAAGCAAGTGGTTATAAAATATTCATTTTTGTCGGAGAATATTTGTTTGGTCGTGGAATATTCTTCTTTGCTTAGGGAAATATTAAATGCTGAATGGTATGACCATTTATATGTGAATAAGCATGTCGGATGAAGAAAGCGACAAGTTTGAATTTTTATAAATAACAGGCGTAGTTATTCTTTGTGAATCTTGTTGAATTACACGGTGGTTAAAATCTGATGTCTGGCGTAGTTCTTGTGATAGCACGGTATTGCAGTATTTTTGAATTATTGATTCTTACGTAAGAAGGCTTTACTTTCGATAATTATTACGATAATTTCTTTTCAATATTCTATTTTATTGATTCAATAATTGATGCGTTGATATTTTATATTATTGTTGTTTTAATAATTGTCACTGCATATTATTTTCAATTATCAGATCAATAATTCATATTATTTGAATAATATTATTAGATAGCATTATTGGCAATGTCTAGAAAGTTCTGTCTAAGGAGTGGTTTGGTCACTAATTACCTGCGCTTGATGAGAGAAATCCTTATCGAAAAGCCCCCTCTTTCCAGGGAACGGCCTAGTTGTCATAATTATGATTTTGTAATATTATTTGTGAATAATTAATTATTGATTTATATGATAAGGAAATATTTATTTTATAATTGATGGTTATATTTATTTTATGTGGATATAATTGAAGGAATTAATGTTGAGGTGTTTTTGTCGGAATGGAAGTATTAAAAATTAAATCACTATTTTTGAGATATATTGTCTGAGTTATAATTTTTAATCTGACCGTTGGATCGTTGTGATTTTTGGATATGTTATACATATATAAGTTGAGTATATGTCCATAAATTTTGAACCGTTAAAAATGAACGAATGATTTGTTATGAATTTTAAGAGGTGACTGATTCAGAAATTAGGGTATAATTGATTTTGATGGAAAATTCTAGAATTGAGTGGGCCCCACTTGTGGTTGGTGAAGAAATGTGCTGAATTTTATTTCAAATGTGGTGGATGACAATAGTAGCAGGTAAAGCCATCAGGTAGCAAGTCAAGTCTGCTTCGGCGGGCTAACATTTTCCTATAAATAGATGGCTAAATTAGAATTAAAAATCACACCAAAAATATAAGCTTTCTCTCTCTATATTATCGAGCGTATTTTGTGAATATTTAGATACTTTGAGAGTTGCTGTTCAGTACAAGTTTCATTCAGCATCACTTCCGACCTTTCATTCTGAAGTATGTTTCTTTGAGGTAAGGGATTTTATTTTCTTCTTAAATGATATTATTTTCTTCAATATCATTATGTCGAAATGTTGGTTTGAAATTTTAAATCAAATTTGGAACTTTTGTGTGGGAGTTCTTATTCACGTATCTGGCCTTATTCATTATCTGAAACTTTGTTCACAAATACGATCTTATTCAATTTGAAAAATAAAATTTTCTCTTTTTATCCCGGATGTCTTTTTATGGTTCTTATCCTTGATTGTATCCATGTTTTGATCTTTATTCTACTTCACACTTGGTTATTATGGAGATTTATTGAATTTGGATAAAGCGAAATCTGAATTCTTAATATTTGTCCTTACGTCTCCTTGGATTAGATTCTCTTAAATATTTTTCATCATCATCGGGTCTTTAATGGTGATACTTGATGAATATCTTTTGCTTTAATAGTGCAAAAATGAATGATTACACGATGAATATCTTTGGCTCGTAGTGCAAAGATGAGCAAGTATTGAGATGAACATGACCAATTGGTGATCTGAAATGAATATCTTTGGCCGTAGTGCAAAGATGAATATTTGATGCAAGATGTATATTGATTGATGTTCTGAGGGATAAAATATTGATGATGGACTTTTAAATTCATAGATGATAGTAGATTACATTTCTCTTAACACTTACAATGAATTGTTGTTTCATTGCGATTGTTGATCTAAAACTTATTATACATTGTATTACATCAGATTTTTTCTGTTGAAGACTAATGATAATTTGTTGTATATTATCTTAGTCGTAATATTCTTTCTTTGGGCTAGTTGAGCTCACCCTTTTCCTTTTTGTTCCATTTTTTTTCTTAGGAAGCGAGAACATAGCGGGAAGTAGTGGGGTGTGGAATGATAGTTACAGGCGGTTGTTTAGCAGATCCTCACTATTTTATAAAATTGTGTGTCAATAATTATAATGAGGACTTTATACGGGTGTGGATATTTATACAGAAGATAATATTTGTATTTAAACTCACGGTATGTGTTGTAAGTGATACACACGACAATTATAATAATAAAATTGTAGTTATTTTCTGTACCATATTTTTGGCGACTCAGAATGGGTGATGTATACCTATTTTGGGGGCGTCACAGTATATGCATATTTTTGATAAGGGATTTGATCATTGGTGATGAAATCTTATGAGTATGACATTTTTGAATGATTAAATGCATTATTTGATAAAGTGTAGACAATTAAAATAAATTATTTATAAGTTTAAGAAGTGATTATAATATTGTTATAATATTAATAATATTAGATTATGAGTTTATAATATTTGGATAAATTTAAAATGTTTAATATTTATTTTTGTTTTCGTTTGATTAATGCTTATATCATTGTCATCATTTTCATATTTATATTGTGATAAAAGTCATCTTTGGCTTACGTGCATAGGTGGACTTGATGTGATTATGACCAGAGATTATTCGGTATAATCATGACCGTAATGTGATGAATGATGTGGTAAAAGTCCTCAGTGGCCTGTAGTGCATTGATTGACAGTTTTTGGTATGATTATGACCAGGGATTGTTCGGTATAGTCATGACCTTTGATAATTTAATGAATATCCTTGGCCCGTAAAGTAGGGATGACTTGATGATGTGGTTTATTTATTAAGCTGAGTCTCAGCGATTAAGTTGATGAAAAACTTTTTAAATCATAGAAGATAGTAGATTTTATGCTCTACTTGACTTTTCTAATGGATTGCTTGTTCCGCTGCAGTTAAACTTGATGTCTATTGTATTTTATCAGTTTAACATTGTTGAAGACTATTGATAATTTATTCTACATTATCTTAGTCATAATATTTTTTACTGGGCTAGTTGAGCTCACCTTTTCTTTTACCGTTCTCTTCAGAAAATGAGAATATAACTGGGACGAGTCGGGGAACGGAGTGACGGTCCAGATGATAGCATTAGTAGTCCTCACTATTCTGTTAAATAGTGTGACAATAAATGTAATGAGGACTTCATTGAGTTTGTATCTTTGTACAGATGACAATATACGTATTAAAACTCTTAGATTATGTTTTGTCGTATTTTACACGACTGATGTATAATTAAGTTGTATTTGAATTTTGTACCATGTATTTGGCGACTCAGGATGGGTGATGTATATCTGTTTTGGGGGTCTCACAGCGTATACTGTTATTTATTGAAACTCACAGCTTATGTGTTGTCGTATTTTGCACGACAGTTTAATAGTTGTAAATAGAAAGATTAATTGTATTTGAATTTTGTACCATGTATTTAGCGACTCAAAATGAGTTGTGTAGACCTATTTTGGGGGCGTCACACTTTGTATTGATAAATTCAAAACGTCAATATTTTAGAAACAAAAATTACTTTCTAAAACAATAATTTTTTTGGAACGGAGGGACTAACAAATATCATTAATTAAAATATTAGGTAATTAATGTATATATTATATTTAATGTTATATAGTCATTCCCTTATTATTTATGTACAACTTTAAAACGCATATATTAAGGGATATAGAGAGTGCTCTATTTTTTAGAGGCAAAATAAAAAATAATTAATTTTTTCTCTCCTAAATATATATGTAAAACCTCTATATTATGTGGGAAAAATCGTTATAGAACGATTTAAGTAATGGAAAATAGAGAGTATATACATCCGTATATTATATATATAACCTCCCCCGACCGTAAATATCCGTATTTAACCTCGGACCATACGTACATACTCTATGTATATATATCTGTCAACACAAGTCACATCTGTTAAATTACCCTCCAACCTCTCTTAATCTCTCTCTAAATATTGGGCGGCCGGCAGAATGAAGGTCCGATCATGGTTCTCAACATGCTCCTCTTCCGCCACAGACTACGCCACCCTACCGCACTCATCACAGTCACCAACACCATTATCTCTCCCCAGTTCAGACACAAGCAGCAACAGCAGCTCATCATCACCAGCCATCTCTCAAGCAACCAGCTGTAGCAGCCTCCAATCGAACCTCTCTCTCCAAACATTGCCATCTGTCCCTTCTCTCCAAAAATTCTCCCCTGAAACCCTTAACCTCTCCGTCACTCATACTTCCCTCACCTCCCTCAAACCTCACCCCATCCACGTCAACTTTCTCTCTCTTCACAACAACTTCCTTTATGCCGCCTCTGGTAACTTTATCAACGTCTTCGACATCACAACTTTCACGCATCTGGACACATTTAACGTCAAAGATTCCTCCTCAGGCTCCGTCAAATCCATCACTTTCTTCAACAAATACATTTTCACTGCACACCAAGACTGTAAGATCCGAGCCTGGGAAATAACGGCGAATAAACGCCACAGGCTTATAGCAACGCTGCCCACTGTTAAAGACCGCTTGCGCCGTTTCATGTTACCCAAAAACTACGTTACAGTCCGTCGTCATAAGAAACGGCTGTGGATCGAACACAACGACGCCGTATCCGGACTAGCCATTTCTGGTCAATTAATGTGTTCAGTTTCATGGGGCAAATGCTTGAAGATTTGGAGAACTTCCAATTTTCGATGCACCGAATCGATTAAAGCTCACGACGATGCCATTAACACCGTCGCGGTGGCGGTTGACGGCACCATATACACGGCGTCAGCTGACCGGCGGATTAAAGTTTGGGGGAGGGCGTTAGGTGGCGGAGAGAGAAAATCCAAGCACAGTTTGATTGGGACGTTAGAGAAGCATAAGTCGGCTGTGAATGCGCTGGAGTTAAACGAGGAGGGATCGGTGTTGTTTTCGGGGGCATGTGATCGGTCGATATTGGTGTGGGAGAGAGAAGACAGTGCTAATTATATGGTGGTCACGGGTGCATTGAGAGGGCACGGGAAGGCTATATTGTGTTTAACCAATGTTTGTGATTTGTTGTTCAGTGAGTCGGCGGATCGGACGGTAAGGATTTGGCAACGTGGAGAGGAGGGCAAGTTTTGGTCCTTAACGGTGCTGGACGGACATGAAAAGCCGGTGAGATCGCTGGCGGCTGTGACGGATGAGAATTGGGGGGACGGCGGAGCCGGCGGGATTAAGGTGTTTAGTGGAAGCTTTGACGGAGAGATAAAGGTGTGGGAGGTGGTGGTTTCAAGTCGAAATAGTAGTCCCTTGTCATGTCATGATCGTGATCTTATCAAGTGCAAGTCATGAATATTTATTAGTCATTCAAATAAATGTTACTAATAATTACTTAAATTTACTATTACTCCAATGCGTGCATGTAGATTTTGGTTGTACTATATGTTAGTAGTATCTCGACGGTGTTTGGAATTGATTTATCCAACAATGTTATTTGTTTGTTGGTAGATTAATTAATGATTTTGGAATTGTTTTGTTACACCATTTGTAATAATATATTGTGAAATTGTTTTTATGTAGTCAATTAAATTGTTCTTATATATATATATATATATATATATATATATATATATATATAAAAGTAAAAATAAGTCTGTGATTGTATAACTTTTTAAAATTAAAATCTACGATCGTAGATCGAAGTAATCTCTACGATAGTAGAGTGAATTCATTTCTACCTTCTTATCAATTCACTCTACTACTAGTAGAGAGTAATTTACGATAGTAAGAGTAAATTCACAAATCGTAGAGTATTCTTCTTCTACGATCGTAAAAAGTAATTCTTATACGATCTTGGCCAGTATAGCTTTAAAAATTACACGGATGTGCACTTCTATATTCTCATATATATATATATATATATATATATATATATATATATATATATATATATATATTATGAATTGATTTTGGAATTGTTTAGTTACAGTACCATTTGTCCTACTATAGTGAGAAATTATTGTTATGTAGGAAAATTATTCTTATGGACTCATTGAATATGTGTTAAAAACAAGAATCATATATCTAAAGTATAACTCTTAACTAACATATTTTTCTTAAATAGCATATATTTATTAAAATTACGTCGTTTTGATTTATTTTTTTTTAAAAATAAAATAATATTAAAAGATAGTGGTCCCACGCACTTGCTTTTCTTTTATTTATAAAAATATCACCCGGAACTCCACTTAATTTTAAAAAAATATTCAAAATAACATAATTTTAATAAAATTATGATATTTAAAAGAATGTAATATTTAAGAGTATTCTATTTAAGAGATATTCTTTAAATTCGTTCTCTATATATGTATACATAACATGACAACAATTAATGATATATTTTAAGTGCAAATCAAATGATACTAACTTCCTGAATATATATTATAATTATTTGTATTTTTCAAGAACAACAATAATTAACGGTGTGCACTAGCTAACAACCGGGACGCGCATTGGATTTCTAGGGGGTGTGATAAAAACTGAATGAATCTGAATTTGAATTTAAATGAAATTTTTTTTTGATAATTGATATGTCTGAAATATATGAATAACAGTATTTTACTATTTTACCCCTCTAAACTATGCTGAACAAGTATATAATTTTGTCTGGACGTATTTAAAAAAAAATACAACATTCATTGTACAACAAATAAAAATAAATAATTCAAACAAATTATCAAACAAAGAATTGAATAATTCAAACAATTTAACCCATGTTTCATAGAAAATAAGAAATGTAACTAGTTAAGCAAACATGTCAACATAATAATAAAATTACATTAATTTCAGTGAGTCACTTTATAATTCACGAGCAATTTGGTCATGTAGATTGTTCATATATTGTACGCCTTGAGGGCCCATTGCACTGCATCTTACTCTCCTTCGTGATTGTCTTCATATTATTCATCATCTCCATCAATTGTGATCAATTGTGGTAGTCATACGTACTGAGCAAATAACTCATCGAATGCTCCTTGCAACCCAAACATAATTTCAGATAAATTCATACTATTAGAATCGAATGACATGGTTAGATTTAGAATTCTGCAAAGTATACTGCACATGCATGACAGAGAACAACAGAATTTATACACATTGACAAGAAACCTTATATAACCAAACAATCAAACAGTCATATTAAGAATTTAGAGATGCTGCAAAGTCCACAGCACATGCATGAGAGAGAGAGAGCATGTGTCATCCATTAAATATTAAGAAAGAGAGAGTTTGTGGTAAAATTGTTGCTGAACATTATTCCTACCTTATAGTTCTATGGCATCACTTATGTAAACCAACTGAGCATATCTAGTAATCATCAATATCCAGGTAACCAAATTCCTCTCAGGCATTTTACCAATCATCTTAGATGCAAGCTTTGAAAATTCAGAATTCATGTCAATTTTAACATATTACTATCCAATTTCAACCTTATCACTCCTGAATTCTCCTGATTCCTTCAACATATCACTTCCCACAACAAAACACAACAATCATATGATATATTTACTTCACCTTTTATGAATTTAACAAGAAATACTTGGCTTACCTCTTTTAATTGAATTCTTGCTTCAAGCTTGGTTGAATTCAATCCTTCATTTAACAGTGTTTTGCTTTAATTCATCTTCAATTCAGTTCACAACTTCAACTCTTAGAAGATTTGGTGAGGTTTGTAACAAGAATTAGCAAATTCTTGTATTGGTAGCTGTGAAAGCATGAAGAATTTGACAGAGTATGGTTTGGAACGGTTTGAAGGAACAGAGAATAAAGTTGGCTTATTAAAGTATCCATTCCAATATTACCAGATTAATCACAAAGTTGAAACACTTGACAAAATAATGGAATACTTCATTCCAAAACACAGAAGCACCAATTTCAATAAACTGTTCCTATTTGTTCCTATAAATCCTTTAGCAATACAACCCATTAAATTGATAAGGAAAATATTCCTTCCATGAAAAAAACATTCCTTAAGTTTTCACTTCTTATCAACAAATACAAAAGAAAAAAATATATTTTTACTCTAATATGTTACAGTTCTGAGTCACCATGAAGGCTTGAACTAGCTTATCAGTTATCACAATCACATTCACAGTTTGTTGGATTGTAAGCATAATTCAGCCTTTGTAATCACCATCAGAAAGAGAGAAAAAGTGTAGAATTTGAACAAATAAAATTTCAACATTGATTTTTACAATATCTGTGTATATATAGTTTAAGATTTCTGGGGTTTCATGGCAAATACTAACAAAATACAACATCAAATATAACTTCTATTGGTTTCAAAAAAAACCCTAGCTCATTTTTGGACAGGAGGTACTTTATACCATATACTTTCATGTCCCAAAAGGCCGAAATTTTTCTCACAAATTAAGTGGCCGAAATAGCCCTTTTAAAATCGTGGCAGCAGCTTTTTTCATATCTTACAGTTTTTCGTTCTTTGCTAAAATTAGTCCACACGAAAATCTACAACACCTTTTCCAGTGATTCCACTTGGATAAGTTAGGAAACTCATAGATCTAACTCTATGACTTGACCACACTCAAAAATTTGAAATATAATAGGAGATATGGACAATTGAATTTCATGTTCCATTTTCACCAAAATCTGATTTTCAACCCTTTATGATTTCTAAAAAACCTTCATGTTTTCACATAATAACCAACATAACTCATCATGACAATGACATAATAATTCAATAAAATAAGTTCAAGAATTAAATTATCCAAGAACTAATAACGTCCAAATTGTCAACATGATACTTCTTTGTAGAGTAAAATTCAAGAATGCTCAGAAGAATATTTTCATGAAAAGATACTGGATGAAGCGCAAATATCAAGGATATTCCACTAATTTCATGGAGTATAGAAGTCAAAACTTTAACCAACTGAGTATAATAACGAATGAAATAATAAAAGAAATCACCATGCATGCGGTACTTAGCATGAGGCGAGTTATTCAACGGAATAATAATTAACGGAACTGGTCGAGCGAATGTCGCATCTACAAGATATTCCACGAGAATAATAAAGAATGGAATAACAGCGAAATCACCGTGCATGCGGTGCTTGGCGTAGACATATTATTCCAACAGAATAATAAATAACGGAACGGTCATGCGAAATTACGCATGCCAAGCGGGATGTTCCAAAAGAATAATAAAGAATGGAATAACAATGAAATCACCACGCGTGCAGTCACTTAGCATAGGCGAGGTTATTCAAGCGAATAATAAATGATAGAACCGGTCAAGATGGCGCATGAGACAAGATATTAAAAGCAGAATAATAAAGAATGGAATAATAGAAGAATTTCACTATGTATGCGGATGCTTGGCATATATAGGTTATTCAACATAATAATAAGGAATGGAATAACGAGAAGAATATCACCATGTATGCGGTACTTGGCATATCTGAGTTATTCAACATAATAATAAGGAATGGAATAATGAAGTTCTCTTCATGAATCTGAAAGAAATAATACCCCCTACCTATATAAAGAAAATGGATAAAAAGTAGTGAAGTAGCGAGAATATTTTTCTTCTTTCTCTCTATAGTTTCTCTCTACAGAGTTTGATTGAATTCGTAAGAAATAATGAAGGAATGAGCTTCATTTATAGAAGAATGGGTGAATAAGTAACCAATCCATGAATGGTCCAGATTGATTTCTGATAGAATATAATATATTCTATTTATTGCCTAATAAAGAATAACTTTATAAAAGTATTACATTTTATATAAAAAGATTTTCTTATATGCAAAACACTACGCAAAACACTATATCGAGCCTTTATGCGACATTATACATAATAAAATATAATATATTCTAATTATTGCCTAATAAAGCGAATAACTTTATAAAAGTATTACATTTTTATATAAAAGATTTTACTATTAGCCTAATAAAATGAATAACTTTATAAAAGAATTACATTTTATATAAATTTTTTTTACATTTTATTACATTAATAATACTAATAAAAGCAGAACTCATTATCATTATTACAATTCACATTATTAATCGACCAGTTAGTCCTAAGGAAAGAGGGGCTTTCAATAAAGATTTCTCCTATTAGTAGCCTATGATTAGGTGACCAAACCTCTCGTTGGCGCGAACTTACAGACATCGTTAATAATGCGAATAATAATATTAACAACTTTGTTATCTCAACTATTGATTTAATAATATATAAAATATCAACAATAATTGAATCAAACCGAGTAACTTCTCACGTAAGCATTAATAATCTATACTGGTATTCTTCTTATGCAACTATAGCGTATTCTCATGCATTTTTAACATCCAGGTGTTTCAATAGTTAACGATAAAACTTCCGTAGTTATTTTCATAAAATATTTTTGTCGTTTTCTCAATCCGACAATAATTCCGTTAATAGGGGTCCAATTAATGATTGTCTTGCCGTCGTCGAATATTCCCTGTTAAAGCGAATATTAAAACCAATCGAATATTATATAACAACTTTGCATACTTTGCAAAATTTATAAATACTATCCACAACTATAACATTATCTCAAATTCACACCATAATATTAAAAAAAATATTTTGAGAAAATTAAATTTTTATTCGTAAAATTTAAAATTTTACAATAATTCATTTATTTATATTGATCTTTATATAAGATATAATTTGAAAATTATAATTTTTATAAAAGTCCTACTTTACACAAGTTATCAATGTAGTTAAAATAAAATAGTAGTAGTAATATAATCTCAAGCACATTTATTAATAGTGCACAGTTACAGTATGCATGCATGTATTATTATTATATATAACCGCGCCACTGTAAAATGGTGTAGTATGTAGTAGCATTTTGTAAAAGATTTTCTATGCCAAGTACATTATAATTGATTTCATCTATCTAAAAAGTAAAAATATAAATGGATGAAATGGTAAACTTTTAATATATGCCGTAATCAAAGGGTATATAAATAAATATACTAATTAAGCGATATATACCTTCTCCAATCTCCATTACTCCATCAACCCACAAATTAGTCGCACTTTACAAAAAAAAAATAAAAAAAATCCTAAGAACAGAGTCCACATCCCTCAGAAGTCAGAGGTCCCATTTCTTTGCTTTATTTACAACTATTAACAAGCTATGTGGGCCTATAAGTTCCAAAGGCAACTATTGGGCCCCCATATATCTTGATTTTCCCTTGCTTGGTGGGCAGGCAAGTGTAATGGGTTTAAAAAACAGATCTGGCATTACCAAACTTTAATCAGAATACTTTTAAAAGTAGTGTGAACTGGGCAGCATTCTATATACTCAGTTGCATCACATAACAAACTTTTCTTACATTTAGGACGGACAGTCACACAGACAGACTACACTTTCTTCAGCATATGGAACAACACTAGAGTGAGTGAGTGATCCAAGAAGATGAGGCTCAAGTGCGAAAACACCTTGAAGCTTTTATAACAACATCTTCTAAATTCTCCTTAATTCCCAATTACTACCCAATCTTCATCCAAGAATTGATCTTTTCATACTCTCCAACCTAAGCCAAAACAAATTTATCTTTGTGAAATCCAGTGGATCATAGATATTTCTCTTGGATTTTTCCTACCCATGCATGTAGACTACCTCTAGGTGCAACCCTGCAGCTTTGATCTCCTTCATTCTTGAATTGAATTCTCTAATCCAATCTAGGTCATCACTTCCATAAATTCGTACACTTCTACCTTCTTCAACCTGGATTAAAATCAAGTATTAAAATAAAATTTTAAAAAAAATATATGAGTAACATGCAAGAAATTAACTATCATTTGAGGTATATTCATCAAAATTTGAGTTAAAAGAGGTCTTACCCACTTCAACAGAAAAGGGATCAACACCATCTAGCATAAGTTGCACGTTTCAATTCTCTTCTTCCCAAAGCACTTTCTCCCTTGAAGTTGAAAAGGGAAATGCCTTGGCCCCCCATATGAACACCATATCTATTGCATTTGTATTTGTAATCCTGCCTTGTGAATCCAATACTACCATTAAGGGTTGCTGCTCTTTGTAGTTCCACTCCTGTTTGATAAAGCTCACCACTGCTGAGCTTAATAGCCATGGTTTTTGAATTGAGAGCCATGGCAAGGAGTTTGATAAAAAGCTGAAGCTTCTCTTTTCAGAAAAACTCCATGTATCTGACGATGGAATTGGGAACCATACAATTTCATAGCTTGTTCCTACCTTCTTCTTGTAAGGATGATCATATGTCTGTTGCACTAGCAAATGTATTTGCTCATTGGGGAGAAGTTCTGGCTTTGAAACCAAGATTATAACTACCTTGTTTCTAAGTTCAGAGATATTCACCTATTGCAAGCACTAAAAAATGTTTACCAATAGTGACAAAAGGCCCATAAATTAGACTATGAGAATGAGTATGGTGCAATGTTTTGTGTTAGTTATGTCTCCTACAACAATATGATTGTACTATAAAACAAGTAAATTTCCATGACAACCATACTTGCGCTTGTGAAGAGCAATTTTTTAGAGGCATGTCATCCTTCAAACCAAACAGCATGTGAATCACCTCTTGGTTGTCTTCATGGACCTCCTTGAAAAGATTTAACAGCTTGTTGTACAACTTCGCTTCTGCAAGTTACACGATGATAAACAAAGTTAAGTAGTTAAATACAAACAGAATAGCTATACTGAATTTACAAACATAAATATGAAACTCACGTGCTTTTAATTAAAAATTGCCAATGCCACATCATTCTTTGTGAGATTCTTTTGTAAAAACACTTCTCACTGAATTTTTACAGTATGCCCATTTTGATAGTGATCACAGTTTACAGTTTTTGAAAAAGAACAGTAGTTATAATTACCTATCTGTTGATGGCAAAAATCCACCTGCTTTCTGAGGTCACTGCATAAGCTTCTCAGCCTATGTACCAAATTTGAGAGCCCCCATGCTGCAATCGTTGTCGAATGGGAATGCCTGGAGATCAAGGAAAGAGAGGGAGAGCCAATAGAGAATATATTATATAGGATAAATCTTGCTCAAATGCCAGTTTATTAGTTTTAATAGAAATCACAAGTAACAAAATATAGACAAGTAATGGGAAAGAAAATGAACTTCTCATGTTTCAGGGCTATAAAGTCTGTGATTTGAGAAGAACATTCCAATGAGCTTCTAAAGATCCAGTAAGTAGCTATATAGATCTGAGATTTTGCCAAGGCCATCGCTCTATAGTCCAAAAGTACATCTTTCTGCAGCAAGCCTTCAAACTTGATGATACACTTTGTCAACTCCACCATTGTATTAACCAACAAGGTCAAGGCCTTGAGCCGAATCCTCAACATGCTCAAGTCGGAAGGAAATTGCTTGAGCAACGCCACAGATGCTGCCAAGGGATTATGAGGGTACATTTGCATTATGAGCCAGCATTCGCCGTAGCTTGTAGCTAATGCTGCAAGTATTAGCACCACTTTTGCATCCCAGGTATAATCTCCTAACATATCAAACAACACCATAGTCTTTATGTGTAAATCTCCATCCTCAGAGCACTTCAACAGCATCTGCAATTACAACTATGCTATTAATTATTATGTAGACAGCAAAGATACAGAGAGTGAGAAAAGAGAGATTGTTACCTCGCGTGAGATCTTGTAAACAATATGTCCTAGAGTTTCTTCTGAACCAACTACTTCAATCTTGCTTACAATACTGCCATCATTATGTAAATCAGAATCCTGAAATTGTTTAAAATGTAACCGACGGATATCAGATGAGCTATGCTTATATGTTGTACAGGAGCAGGACAACACATCTAGAAGCCGGAATTTAGTAAATGAGAAACAATTTGGTTGATCACCAGTCACGTATTTGCTGTTCTTTTTTGGTGCTACAAGTAGAAACAAAACTTGTTGCTTAAAACTTAATTCAGTTAACATTGTTTATAGTAGTATGTCACCAGATATGTGAAAGAAATGGATATTTCAATCATCAAATTAGATTAGAATTTAGGAAATGTGGGCAATTGGGGAGAGAGAGAGAGAGAGAGGAGTGAGTTATTACTTCTGCACTAGCAGTCGAACACATAACACTCTCCACTGCTTGAAGCAGCAGCTCGGAATGAAGGCGGCGACCATCAGGATCATGGGTCAGTAAAATCTTCCTTATGAGGAAATCTTCTTCTATAGATTTTGAGAAAGTTGGGGAGAGAAATTCAGTTTCAGTTGAGTCCATTGCCCCTTAAAGAATAGGATGACAAGTTATGAGGGGCTGCTTATTATCATGGTATTTGTTTAATTTATATAATATAATGCAGTATTGTCATTGTCATTTAGAAAAGGCAACACAATATTTTACTTAATTTGCATAAATATTCTGAATCAAGAATCAACACCGATTAAGTCCAAAAATATTATATGATTAAACCATATGTTGATGATATAATTTAGGCCATGCTCACTACCTTTTGATCTGATCTCTTATAAAACAAAACCAAGAATTAATCAAACCAAATTAAAAAAATATAAAGAAAGAGCAGTTAGTCTTGTGTGAATCGGAGAAGAGAAAACAGGAAAATTATAGAAAAGTTGTCATCTTCAACCTTCTGAGAATGTTGTTTCCAGCTGGGGCCTGGCCTGGGGGACACAAGCAAAGTTGGGAAGACGAAAAAAGAAGAGAATATATGTATTTGCTAAAATTATCAGAATTCAATAAAAGGAAAGAAAAGGAACCCGTTTTATTTCTTTCTTTGGTAAAGATTTGTTCTCTATTTAAAAAGAACCATTCTTGGACTATAATTTTTAAAAAGAAGTATTCTTCACGTTCACAACAGCATAAAATATGGATAGTTAAGATGTCTTTATTTTTGAATCTTCAGAGCATGCATATTAACTACATTTAATCTTTTTCCACTAAAACATAAACACAAAGGAGACTGCATAGTAAATTCCCAATTTACTTTGTAGGGTAAAATTAAGGAAAGTTTATCCTTTTCGTGAATTTCCTGTTTATGAGGATTTTTAACTCAAGAAATGGTAGGAAAATAACTTTTCTTGTGAGTTTAGTAAAGAAATCAGGACGTAAATAAATATCTAAAATTTAATTTATGTGTTACACGGGCAGTTATGAAATTAAAATAAATTTTACTAACCCCATTTCCCTTTACTACCATTTTGTTCACAAAAAATATCTATTGAGCCCAATTTTCCTCAATTTTTTTTATCTTTCTTGACTTAAAAAACTCAGAAACATGCGATTATTAAAAAATTACAATTTTTCTTCTTTCATATCATTTCCTTTGTTTTAAAAACTCTCAAACAGGTGTGAAGTTCACTTTTTAATAATACTCCAAGTGAAACAGAGGATTGAGAAGTACAAAAAGGTTTATTTTTAAAATTTATTTGTTGTTTTATATAATTTAGGAGAATTAATTATAATATTTTTAAAATTATCCCTCAAAAATGTTACAGATGCGATTAGATAGTATGAAATAAGTATGGTAATAAATAAGAATTTAAAAATATTATAGACAATTAATATTATATAATTATTTCCTTGTGCAACTTTAAACGTTACTACTATATATTACGGGATGGATGGAGTAGTAAATAAAGTAAGCTCAATATGGAGCAGAAATGAAGGAGTTGATTCAGAAAGTATTAGTATTAGTAGTATTAGTACAACTACTTATTAATGATCGATTATTGGGTTGATGGTGAATGAACCAAAGTGGGATTGGCCAACAACATGCAATTAATCCCTTAATTAAGAACTTAGTTGGTGTAATGCAATTATCAATCACTTCTTCCAACTTTATAGGCTTTAATTTTTCATAAGGGCCGCACGTCTCCCCAAGTGGGAACTTGTTATTAGTACGGAAAATTATAGGGAGACATTTTTTGTTGATATTTATTAGTGATATTTTTATTTTTATTTTGGTTTTTTTTTTGTAGTATGTTTCTTGTATGTATCCAAATTATACTTAAAATATTATTTTTTACAAAAATTTCAGTTGAAATAAATATTATATATTTTTTAAGAGGTATTATAAAAAAAAAAAAAGTCGCTACAATGTCGCCGTAGAAGAACTCAGTTAGTACTACCAGCTTCAGCTTAGCTACCAGGAATAATTATTCTGTAATTATTATTAGTACTACTCTCTTCGTCCCTAATTATTTAACGTTTTAGAGTTTTTTATTTGTCCCTAATTATTTGATGTTTGTTCAAATCTAAAAAAATTAATGACAATTTTTCTAAAAGTACCGCTTATTACTGTACCTATTTTTTTGATACTTTAAACTCTTTCTCTCTTCTTATTCCAATAAAACTCTTCTTATCCCAACAAAAAATTTAAAGATATTATAAATAATTGAGTACTATATTTAATATTTTCCAATCATTATCTTAATTCTTGTGTTCATCTCTAAAAACGTCAAATAATTAGAGATGAAGGGAGTATTATGTTGTCTTCACTTAAATTGGAATGCCGCAGAGCGTGGGCCTATGATTTTATTCATGAATTATTAACATTAATTAATATAGTTGGAAAATGGTAAGAGGGCCCAGCCCAAACTTCAATTAGACTTGAAAGATGTAGTTGGGAGGGAAGTAGATAGGATAATTGAAAGTCTGACTAAACTGCGCATCGGTCTATCTTGAGTAAAGGTCCATCATGTCGGGGGAGGGTTTACCTATTAGTCCATCTGCTTTTGGGCTCATATATACTATATGATGAACCCAGTACTAGGTTGGCCTAAATCTTAACTCATAGTATATATATATATATATATAAGCAAGGATCAAGAGCATTCCTCTTAAATAGTATTCCTCCTTAAATAGCACTCCTTTATTAAAATTACGTCGTTTTGGAGTCTTTTTTAAAAAACAAGTGGGGCCACTCTCTTTTAAAAGACTCCAAAACGACGTAATTTTAATAAAGGAGTGCTATTTAAAGAGGAATGCTATTTAAGAGGAATGCTCTTGATCCTTGCTCTCTCTCTATATATAATATCAATTTGTTTGGTGGCCTTCCCTTATTCAATTAAGCAATAATATAGTATATTTTGAATTTTACTTTTAATAGACCAATTTATGTTGAATTTACGTACGGACAAAGTTGAAAGAGTTGTAACGTATAAGAAATTCAACTTAAATTTATTCTAACATGTATATAACTACATAGATATTAATTTTCACTAAAACTAATGGACGATTGCCCTCTCATATTGTCTGTTAATTTATAGAAGTAATAGATAGATAGATAGATAGATAGATATGCATTAATTTGTGACCAAGTGTTCTCGATCTAATATTTTCATTTTTCACAATTTAATTTTTATAAATTAAAGTTGAATTTTTTTTTTTGTGGAGTAGTGAAATAGAGGTTTAAAAAATGAAGGTATGGGAATTGGGAAACCATGCACAAACCAGATGAGGGTTAGATTTATTGTCAAATACTCGCACATTATTCCTTTCTATCCTATAGGAGTATTTCCTACTTAAGAAGGTAACTGGTCACTAGAGTTGGTGTAATGCAACTATCAATCACCTCTTTCAACTTTCTCATGCCCAACTTGTTAGTATTAGTGGAGTACCAGCAGCAGCAGCAGCAGCAGCAGCAGCAGTAGGCCAGTAGTAGTTACTTGAAATTGAACTACTCTTAATTAATTTATCCTAAACTGGAATGCCGCATACGGCATAGCGTTGCCCCCATGACTATTCAAGAATTATTAAGTGTGTTTCTCAATAATTAATATACTTGGAAATTAGTAGTAAATGGTAAGAGGGCCTGGCCCAAACTTCCATTCTTTTATTTTATTTTTTTATTTTGTCTAATTTTAGAATTGATGATCAAAAAATTTATTTATATTTTTCAATTTTTTAAAATTAAATGATGTAGTAAATTAAACATATTTTTTTTGTGGTTATAATCTCTTTACTTATAATTGATCAAATTAATTTCAAAATTCAAATTAAGCCAACTTTTATGGAAAGGAGGGAGTAGGTCCATCATGTCCTATTGGTCTAAATTTAATGTTACGTTTGGCTTGAAATAATTATGTATTTAGTGTAAGAATGAAATAGAGAATAAAATGGAATTAAGTGAAATGATTTATTTTCTATTTTTGCTTGAATGAGTTGTTCCATACCTTGCATCAATAAATAAAATTCACAAATTTAGTAGAAATGAAAATAGTTTATTTTATTTCAATGGACTAATTAAAAATAAAAAAGTTTCATTTAATGAGAACGAGTCATTTTGTAAGACCTAGATTTTTAATAAATAAAACTTAATTTTTCTTATAATTATTATTCTAAACAGTAAGGTTTTAAATTGATAAAATGTTAAAATTAATGGTGATATCATGATATGTGCAAATGTAAGATAAAAAGTATATCGGGAAATATTCGTTATGTCAGAGAGTATTTATTAAAGTACGATAGTGCCGAAACAACCAACATTGGTGGGCCCCAAACTGAAATAATTGTCAGATACAAAAAATGACAGAATTAACCTTTTTAATAAAAATTGTCGACACAACTATCACGTTTAACTGTTAAAATACCCGGTGATAAAGAAACAGTAACATGTGGCACTCTACAGTAGCATATGACATTCCACAATAACACACGATATTGAACAGTATTTCATATTATTGAATTAATATTTGTCATAATAGTAATTGCATAGTATTTTATATTATTAAATCAATAATTATCATCATAGCAAGGGTAGTAATGGAAAGTTACGTAATTAAAAGTCAAGGGTATTAAGTAGTTATACAGATTCATTATTTGAAGAACACTAATATCTGTGATATTAATAAATTAAGTTTGTAAGACCCCAACTTTTATGAATTAAGATTTTTTTTCTCTAAATATTATTTTTGAATAATAAGGTGTGGATTTGATATAATGTTATAGTTGTGGGTAATATTTATAAATTTTACAAAGTAAGCAAGTTGTTATAAAATATTTCGTTTGGTCGAGAAATATTCGTTTTATCAGAGAATATTCGTATGACGACACAATCATTGGTGGACCCCACAACGGAATTACTGTCGGAGTTAGAAAATAACAGAAATAATTTTTTACAAAAATAATGGTAAAAGTTTTACCGTTAATTGTTGAAATACCCAATGATAAAAGTACGATGTCTGGCGTGGTTGCTTGACGATAGACACCGTGATTATATAATATCTTTGATTATTGATGCTTACATGAGAAGTCACTCAGTTTTATTCAATTATTGCCACAGTAATTGTTGCATACTATCTCACATTATTGATTCATTTATTGTCATAATATTTTATATTAGTAAATCAATAATTGAGACGACAAAGTTATTCATATTATTATTTGCATTATTGACGATGTCTAGAAAGTTCTGTTGAGGAAAGGAGTTTGGTCACCTAATTGCGCGCCAATAAGGAAAAGTCCTTATCGGAAAGCCTCATCTTTTCTGAGAATGATCTGGTTGTTATTAATATTGCGAGTTATAATATTAATGATGAATAAATGTTATTAAAAATTTATTTTGAGAAGCCAAGTGAATTGAGATAAATAAAGGATTTTTTTATAAAGTATTTGTTGTAAATTTGGCTTATTGCATAGACCCCTATTTATCTATTTTTCAAAATCGTCGGTAGAAAGTTATATATATATATATATAAATATATATATATATATATGTATGTGTGTGTGTGTAAGACCCCAACTTTCATAAATAAAGATTAATTTTCTCAACATATATTTTTGAATATTATAGCGTGGATTTGATATAACGTTATAGTTGTGGGTAATATTTATAAATTTTGCAAAGTAAGCAAGTTATTATAAAATATTCGATTGATCGGGGAATATTCGTTTTAACAAGGAATATTCGTACGACGGCACAACAGAGTTATTGTCGGAGTTAGAAAACGACATAAATAACTTTTTATGAAAATAACGGCGGAAGTTGTACCGTTAACTGTTGAAATACCTGGTGATAAAAGTACGATGAATGGCGTGGTTGCATAAGTAGTACACCGGTATTGATTATTGATGCTTACGTGAGAAGTCACTCAGTTTTATTTAATTATTGCTATAGTAATTGCTGCATAGTATCTCACATTATTTGATTCAATTATTGTTATAATATTTTATATTATTAAATCAATAATTGAGATGAAAAGTTATTTATATTATTATTTGCATAATTAACAATGCCTAGAAAGTTCTGTCGAGGAAAGGGGTTTGGTCACCTAATTTCGCGCCAATAGGGAAAAATCCTTATCGAAAAGCCCCCCTCTTTTCTGGGAACGATCTGGTTGTTAATATTGTGAGTTATAATAATGATGAATAAATTTTGTTAAAAATATTGAGGGGATTTTTATGAAGTATTTATTATAAATTTTGGCGTATTATTTGGACCCCCATTTATCCATTTTTTAAAATAATCGGTAGAAGATTATTCAGAATTTATATATATAATATTTGTGTGTGAGTGTGATGTGTGTGAAAGTGACATGTGGGGTGGGGCCCACATGTGGGAAGAAAAGTGTATGGGGGGAAGAAAAGTTTGTCACAGGTGGGGAGTTTTTTTTCTTATAACATGTGTTTATATATATATTTATATTATAAAGATTTGTTTTACTTGAATATTATATTCTTATTTTTTTTTAAAAGGCACATGTGAATTACAGGATTTTAGCCCGTGAATTTTCAAATGTTGCGTCTGTGAAAAATTCTTAACAGTGCCTCTTCCATTCTCCTATAAATAGGATGTTTAGTTTAGAAAAGAAAATCAGACCAGAATCAGATAATTCTTCTTCTATAATATTGAGCGTATTTCTTTAGAGTTTAAGGAAGTTTTGAGTGTAGAAAACAATTCAAGTTTTCTTCAAGAATATCCTCGCTATACCAGTTGGAATACTCTTTTTTTTAAGGTAAGGGATATTATTTTTGTTCAATACTCGTACGAAATAATATTTTCTTCCATACTCTCTAGTATGTAAGTAATATTATTTCGTTTCAAACTCCGAATTATATACTCATTTTATTAAGTTTTGGCTTTTATACTACATGAAATTAGTAGAATATCCTTGAAATTTGCGTTTCATCCAATATCTTTTCATGGAAATATTATTCTGAGCATTCTTGATGAATTTTAACTTTTTCATGTCGGAGTATTATTCACGGGATACTATTCACTCAGTTACTATTCACCCAGGGTACTATTCATGACAAAAATTGATTTCTTTTCGGTCCAAATCATTTTTGATACAATATTATTCTTGAATTTTACTCCACAAAGCAGTATCATGTTGACAATTTGGACGTTTTTAAATTCTGGATAAATTAAATTATAAATCTTTAAAATTTATCATTTGTTTTCATTTAATTGAATTCTTATATCATTGTCATCATCCTCATGCTTATATTGTGATGAAAGTCATCTTTGGCCCGTAGTGCATAGATGGACTGTTGATTGGTTTGATTATGAACGGTACGTATAATCATGATCATTGATGATTACACGAATATCATTGATCCATGGTGCATGGATAATTCATGGACGTGGTACTAATGAATATCTTTGGCCCGTAGTGCAGGGATGATTCGATGATGTGGTTTATTTATTAAGTTGAGTCTCAGTGATAAAATTGATGACAAACTTTTTAAATCATAGAAGATAGTAGATATCATGCTCTACTTGACTCTTCTAATGGATTGTTTGTTCCGCTGCAGTTAAACTTGATGCTTATTGTATTTTATCAGTTTAACACAGTTGTAGGCTAACGATAATTTATTCTGCATTATCTTAGTCATAATATTTTTCTTATTGGGTTAGTTGAGCTCACCCTTTTACTTTTATTGTTCTCTTTAGGAAATGAAAACGTAGCCGGGACTAGTCATGGAACGAAGTGATGGTCCGAGATGGTTGTTTTAGTAGTCCTCACTATTTAGTGTGACAATAAATGTAATGAGGATTGAATTTGAGTTTGGATATTGTCTAGAAGACAATATTCGTGTTGAAACTCTCAGCTTATGTTTTGTCGTATTTTACACGACAGTTGTATAATTAAGTTATATTTGAATTATGTACCATATATTTGGCGACTCGAAATGGGTGATGTATACCTATTTTGGGAGCGTCACATATATATCACGGGTGTGACCCCGTGTGTTTGAGTGTTGTGATATATATATATATATATATATATATATAGTATAAGTTTTGTCTTTTATATAAAATAGAATATATTATATTTTATTGTAGTATAGTACTGCATAGTGAAATATAGTAAAATCAAAAAAATTCAGAATTCCCTCGTGAAGAATTCGTTCGTGATATGTCACTGTAAAATTTGTGATTTTCTAAGTCAAATAGTATCATGCCATTCTCCTATAAATAGGGGTGTTCATCGGTAAAATATCTGCCCGAACCGGACCGATTAACGAAAGTATTGAAAATTGGGTACCGATATCGGTACCAATTGAACCGGTATACCGAATGTAAGACCCCAACTTATTATGAATAAAATTAAATTTTCTCTATTTATTATCTTGAAATAATAAGGAGTTAATTTGATATAATACTTTGGTTATGGGTGAAATGTGTAAATTTTACAAAATAAGCAAGTGGTTATAAATATTCATTTTGTTGTCGGGGAATATTCGTTTGGTCGTAGAATATTCTTGGGCCATTCGTGAGCCTTATAACAGAATAACTGTCGGATGAAGAAAACAACAAATTTGAGTTTTTATAAATAACGGCGTAATCGTTACCGTTAACACTGTTAGAATACCCAGTGGTTAAAATATAGTAATCTGGCGCGTGGTTGCATAAAGATAGACACCGGTATTGCACAATATTTTTGAATTGTTGATTCTTACGTAAGAAGACACTACTCAATAATTGTTACAATAATTACTGTTTAATATTTTATTGATTCAATAATTGCTGCGTTGATATTTTATATTATTGTTGTTTCAATAATTGTCACTGCACAGTATTTCCCATTATCAGATCAATAATTCATATTATTTGAATAATATTATTAGATAACATTATTGGCAATGTCCAGAAAGTTCTGTCAAGGAGAGGTTTGGTCACCTAATTGCGTGCCAGTAAGGAGAAATCCTTATCGAAAAGCCCCCTCTTTCTTGGGAACGATCTGGTTGTCATTATTGTGATTCTATAATATTATTTGTGAATAATTAATTATTGATTTATATGATAAGGAAATATTTATTTTATGTGGATATAAATGATGGATATAATTATTGTGGTTATTAATGAAGGAATTTTGCTTGATTTATTTGTTAAAATTTTGGCAATTATTTTTCTCTGATAAAACATTCATTCAAATATATTATTATAATATTACGATTTTGTTTATAATTTAAATGGTAATATTATTATATAATATATAATTTGTTTTAGCATGTGAATTAAAGAGGAATGGAGGTTAGCAAATTGAATTAGAATTTTTTTCGTGTACTTTTCTTTTCAAAGTTGCTGGCTAGTTTGTTGCGTATTTTCTTCTTCTGTTTATTGGGTGGTAGACATCCTGCAAAACCATTCCTTGTTTCCAAAATGGTGGGCCTTCAATCAATTGAAAATTGTGAGTTAGGCATGGAAAATCAAATTCTCCAGCAAAGTGATGGACCAATAAAATGTGAGTTTTCATTTTCAAATTCTTGCTGCCAACTTGATTTCAAAGGGTGGCCCCACCCATAAGGAAAATAGGGGGTAACCCCTCATTCTTCAACACACCATTTCAATTCAGAAATTCTTATTCTATAGTATTGTGAGTATTTTCTTGAGTATAAGAATACTTTGAGCGTAGTTTTTCTACAAGATTTTTTCAGAATAATATCCGATATTCCAGTCAAATTTAGTTTCTACTAAGGTAAAGGATATTATTTTGTTGCTATACTTGTGAGAAATATTATTTTCCTTCATACTCCATATTATGTAAGCGATATTATTTCATCTCGTATTCTTGAATTTGAACTTACTATGGTAAGTATTGCTTCTATAATTCCTGAAATGATTAGAAATTCCGCTTCATCTAATATCATTTCATGGGAATATTGGTCTGAACTTTTTAATCAAATTTAAAACTTTTGATTACAGTTACTCTTCACGGTTACTGTTCACGGGTACTGTTCACAAAAGAAAAAAAAATATTTTTTTTCTCTCCTTCCAAGTTATCTGTTGTGACCCTTATTCTTGAATTTTACTTCACTATGGTTTATTATGGAGTATTTTTGAATATGGATAAACCGAAGTACGAATCCCTAATCTTTGTCCTTTTATTTTACTAGATTCGTTCTCTAAAATATTTTTCATCATCCTCAGTCTTTAATGAATGATTACCTGATGAATATCTTTGGCCCGTAGTGCAAAGATGAACAGGTGTTGAGATGAACATGACCAACTGGTGATACAAATGAATATCTTTGGCCCGTAGTGCAAAGATGAATAATTGATGCAAGATGTATATTGATTGATGTTATAGAGATAAAATATTGATGATGGACTTTTAAATTCATAGATGATAGTAGATTTCATTCTCTACCTAATTCTTCTAATGAATTGTTATTTCCGCTGCGAATATTGATCTAAAACTGGTTGTCCATTATATTTTATCTGATTTGTTGAAGGCTAACGATAAATTGTTGTTCTTTATCTTAGTCATAATATTCTTTACTAGGCTAGTTGAGCTCATCCTTTTCCTTTTTGTTCCATTTTTCTTCTCAGGGGGTGAAAATGTAGCAAGAACCAGTCGGGGTAAAGAGTGATGGTCCTAGACAGTTATTTTAGCAGTCCTCATTTTTTTTATAAAATAGTGTATCAATAAATGTAATGAGGACTTATTTGAGTGTGGATATTGTCTAGAAGACAATATATGTATTTAAATTCATAGCATGTGTGTTGTCGTATTTTGCACGATAAATTGTAATAATAAAAGTTGTAGTTGTTTTTGTACCATGTATTTGGCGACTCAGAATGGGTGATGTATACCTATTTTGGGGGCGTCACAAATAATATATTGAAAAGACGTGAATAATTGATGAATAATTGAAAATATGTGAATAATTGATGAATAATACAGATTAAAGATAAAGTGTGAATAATTGATGAATAATATAGATTAAAGATAATATTAAAGTGTGATAATTGATGTGTGGTAGATATTGGTTAAGTTTTGACTATAAATAGGGGACTTAGCATAAGGAGTTTCATAACTTTCTTGTTTATCATTCTTTTCACTCTCTAAAAATTGCTTAATGTAATTGTCTCTTTGAGTGTGCTAAGGCTACCTTAAATATTGGTTAATATCAGTATGAGTGCAAAAATTGTTCAAGTGAATTTTTCTATAAAAGTTGCACAAACACTCACACATCACACAATATTTACAACTCTTCCATTAGAAGATTCATTTTTGAAAAACTCTCTAGATAATTGATTTGAAATATTATTTTATTTCTTTAAAAAACTATTTTAAAGTTTATTCTACTATATTTTGTACACTACACAAATTTATACTATCAAGTCATTTTTGATCAACTACACAAAAAACAGTATCTAGTCATGCACGTACTAAGGTAAGATATATCATTTTTTTCATACTCCTAAATTTATGGTAAGAAATTGTTATTCGTTTCTACAGTCTTGTCATTAAACGGTAAAATTTCCTAAAATAATTAAAATTTCCTTAATAGTTGATGTTTCATCTAATATCTTTTGACGTGAATGTTCCTCTTGAATTTTAACCGTTATATTTGAACTGTGAACCTGGTAGCATGTCATTAGCACTCCAAAAACAACCTCATTCCACTTTACTAATATGAACTCATAGCAGTAAGTAAAGGTCGAACCCACAAAAAATGATCTTACTTAAATTTATTTTACCGATTCTAACAATAACTAAAATATGACGCGCCCAAAATAGGTATACATCACCCATCTTGAGTCGCCAAATACATGGTACAAAATACAAATAAAAACTTAATTATACAACTGTCGTGTAAAATATGACAAAACATATGCTGTGAGTTTTAATACAAATATTATCATCTAGACAATATCCAGACTCAACGGAGTCCTCGTTATATTTATTATCACACTATTTTATAGAATAGTGAGGACTACTATGACACCATCTCGGACCATCACTCCGTTCCCCGACTAGTCCCGGCTACGTTCTCATTTCCTGAAGAGAACAATGAAAGCAAAAGGGTGAGCTTAACTAGCCCAGTAAGAAATATTATGACTAAGATAATGCAGGATAAATTATCATTAGCCATCAATAATGTTAAACTGATAAAATATAATAGACATCACGTTTAACTGCAGAGGAATAAATAATCCGTTAGAAGAGTCAAATAGAGCATGTTATCTAGATATCTACTATCTTCTATGTTTTAAAAAGATTTTCATCAACTTTATCATTTGAGACTCAAACAATAAATAAACCACATCATCGAATCATCCTCAAGACTACGCGCCAAGGATATTCATTAAATCATCAATGGTCATGACTATCTTGAATAATCCTCGGTCATAATCATACCAAAAGCGTCCATCAATGCACTACAAAGCCATCGAGAACTTTTACCACATCATTCGTCACATTACTACCATGATTATACCGAATAATCCCTGGTCATAATCATACAAAGTTCATCTATGCACGTAAGCCAAAGATGACTTTCAACATAATATAAATATGAGGATGATGAAAATGACATAATAATTCAATAAAACAAGTTCAAGAATTAATTTATCCAGGAACCAACAATGTCCAAATTGTCAACATGATACTGCTTTGTGGAGAAAAATTTAAGAATGCTCAGAAGAATATTTCCATGAAAAGATACTGGATGAAGCGCAAATATCCAGGATATTCTACTAATTTCATGGAGTATAAAAGTCAAAACTTTAATCAACTGAGTATAATAGAATATATGAAACTGCAAATGGATTTTTGCCCGCCATGCGGTAATCCACGTAGACATATTATTTCCACAATTTAATAAGGAATGAATACAAAGGATCATTCACCATGCATGTGGTAATCCACATAGACAGGTTATTCCAACAGAATAATAAAGAATAGAATAGCAGAAGAATTCACCATGCATGCGATAGATAGACCTTAGAGATAGGTTATTCTCAATGTAATAATAAAAATGGAACCAGTCACGCATAATCCGCATGCATGAGGATATTAGCGACGAATAATAAAGAATGGAACCGTGTCATGCGTAAATCGCATGCATGACGGGATATTACGACGAATAATAAAGAATGGAACGGTCATGCGTAATACGCATTGCATGAGGATATTCCAATGAATAATAAAGAATGGAATAACAACGTAATTCACCGTACATACGATAGACTACATAAATAGGTTATTCCAACAGAATAATAAAGAATGGAATAACAGAAGAATTTCACCATGTATGCGGTACTTCGAATAGACAGGTTATTCCAACATAATAATAAAGAATGGAATAACAACTCTTATGAGTATTGAAAAAATATAAATCTCTCCATGAATACGAAAGAATAATACCACTTACCTTAGAAGAAACTGGATATTGGAATAATGAGGTAACAGACTTCTCTTCTTCTTTCTCTTTATAATTTCTCTCTATAATAATTGCTCTAAAGCTTAAGTGAATTGGTGAGAAATGAAGAAAGAATGAGCTTCTATTTATAGGAAAATATAATTTCGATAATTGCACGTTTTGGGGCTCGAAATATTACAATACAATATCTTTAACTTTTCTTTCATTTTTAATTTAGTCCTGCAAGTATTATCAAACTTGAACCACCTCCCCAAATAGTAAATAATATGAATCAATAGTTCAATCATGTGAATCAATAGTATAATCATGTGAAAAATACGAATTACAGCATAATACCTCCATCTATCCTCCATTTTTAACTTAGTCATGCAAGTATTATCAATCTTGCACCAACTCCTCTAATAGTACATGAATGTTGTGATGCCCCCAAAATAGGTATACATCACCCATTTTGAGTCGTCAATAACATGGTACAGAAAAAAATACAACTTTATTAATACAACATATAAACTGTGAGTTTAAATACAAATATTGCCATCTAGACAATATTCACACCCAAATAAGTTCTCAATGCAATTATTGATACATTATTTTATAAAAATGGTGAGGACTACTAAAATAACTCTCTAGAACCATCATTCCATACCCCGACTAGAACTCGCTACATTCTCGCCTCCTAAGAAGAAAAATGGAACAAAAAGAAAAAGGGTGAGCTCAATTAGCCCAGTAAAGAATATTATGACTAAGATAATATAGAACAAATTATCGTTAGTCTTTAATATGGAAAAAATATGATAAAATACAATAGACAACAATTTTCAGATCAATATTCGCAGCGGAAATAATAATTTCATAGATGAGATACGTAGAGAATGAAATCTACTATAATATATGAATTTAAAAATCTATCATCAATATTTTATCCCTGTAACATCAATCAATATTCATCTTGAATCAAATATTCATCTTTGCACTACAGGCCAAAGATATTCATCAGTTGGTCATGTTCATCTCAACACCTGTACACCTTTGCACTACGGACCAAAAATATTCATAAGAAAATCAACCATCTTTGCACTACAGGCCAAAGATATTCAGTAATATCATCTTTTAGGACTGAGAATGATGAAAAATATTTTAAAGAAAACGAATCCAGTGAAACAAAAGTACAAATATTAAGAACTCGTACTTTAAACAATCCGAGTTCAAAAATACTTCATAAATAATCATAGTGAAGTACAATTCAAGAATGATCAAAACATGGATACAATCAAAGCTAGTATCCATAATAGATATCTTGGACAAAAACGAAAATTTAATTTTTTTTGTGAATAGTGCCGTATTCGTGAATAGTGTCGTATATGTGAATAGTGCCGTATACGTGAATAGTAACCCTGACACTGAAAAACAAGAATTTCACAGGAAAAATCTTTCCAATATTCCATCATAATGATATTGAAAGAAATAATATCATTTATAAAAATAATATCCCTTACCTCGAAAAGAATAGTACTTCTGGCTGGAATATCAGATATAACGTTGAAGGAACTTGCACCGTCTAGCAACACTCAAAGTATCAAAATACTCACAAGAATACGTTCGATAATATATATAGAAAAAACTTCAGTTTCTGGTGTGATTTTCAATTCTAACCTAAGCACCCTATTTATAGAAAAATACTTAGAACACCAAAGCAGAAAATTTAATAAAATATTAATATATATATATATATATACACAAATTTCTTACGCCCACTTTTACCAACTGAATTCAGTATTCAACACATTTATATCACATGTGGGACACTCACCAAAAACGTTTTTCTTAAAAAATATAATTAAAACTTCAAAAATCAATTATTCTAGAACTGCGGAACTTCAATAATTCATAATAAATAGACCTTTTTTTCAGAAAAAATCGAACCTTATGTCTTTTCCATAGGAAATTCCATTCTCTACAACTTTGTAAGTTTAAGTTTTCCAAATTCCAAACAGAAATTGACCGAAATCCACATACGGATGATTTTACAGGCTATAATCAAATTTCAGTCAAGAAATGGGGTCCATAAACATGAAAAACATGTTTTAAATATTTTTAGTAACAAAAATACTCTTCCTCCTCATATACTCATATATCCCACATTCATTGTAAAAATATCACCATTATTATATTATTAAAATATAATAATATATTTAAATGAATTATTTATCAGAAAAGATAAAATATCAATTTTTCAACAATTGTCACTTTAAAACTTTCTCCATCTATATCCACATAAAATAAATATTTTTCTTATCATATAAATCAATAATTAATTATTCACAAATAATATTACAGAATCACAATACTGGCAACCAGGCCGTTCCCAGGAAAGAGGGGGCTTTCCAATAAGGATTTCTCCTTACTGGCGCGCAATTAGGTGACCAAACCTCTCCTTAGATAGAACTTTCTAGACATTGCCAATAATGCTATCTAATAATATTATTCAAATAATATGAATTATTAATTCGATAAAGGAAAATACTGTGTAATGACAATTATTGAAATAACAATAATATAAAATATCAACGCAACAATTATTGAATCAATAAAATAAAATATTGAGCAAGAATTACTTTGTAACAATTATTGAGTAGTGCCTTCTTCACGTAAGAATCAATAATTGGTGCAATACTGTCAGTGTGCCTTCCGTGTTTTAATCACCGGGTATTCCAACAGAGATAATTGATGAATAACTACGATCGTTATTTATAAACAACTTATACTTGTCGTTTTCTTCATCCAATCGCTTTTTTATTATGGGGCCCACATAAGGTTTTGGCGTCGTCATCGAATATTCCCACAAGCGGTAAGAATATTTCATGACCAAACTAATATTCTAGGACAACAATGAATATTTTATAACCACTTGCTTATTTGAAATATTTGCGCATTTTACCCATAACTAACCACATTAATCAAATCAACCCTTACTATTTCAAAATAATAAATAGAGGAAATTCAATTTCATTAATAATAAGTTGGGGTCTTCAACCTCCCTCCTTATGAAATTTAATCCTCGAAATTGGACGTCACATACCAGTGTTTGAAAAGGTGAGGATACCTCGCTTTTATTTCCGTTTCCAACTCCCAGGTCATTTCTTCTATAGCATGGTTTCCTCCAACAAACTTTGACTTGTGGTATGACCTTTGTACGTAAGACATGCTCCTTCCTATCCAAGATCTGGGTAGGTACCTATAGGTGTGGCTCCTTTCGTACGAGGAGGTACCTGTCAAGATCTTGGATAAGAAGGAGCATGTCTTACGTACAAAGGTCATACCACAAGTCAAAATTTTGTGGAGAAACCATGCTATAGAGGAAATGATGTGACGCCCCCAAAAATAGGTATACATCACCCATCTTGAGTCGCCAAATACATGGTACATAAATTCAAATACAACTTAATTATACAACAGTCGTGCAGAATACGACGACATATATACTATGAGTTTCAATACAAATATTGTAACGTATATAATACGACAATATTCATACTCAAATTAATACATGCCATATAAAGTACAGCAGCAAATATTTCAAGTCTACAAAGGGACACGAGAAGATTTAGATTTCTCTTCATGAATATGAAAGAAATAATAACCCCTTACGAGTACAACAAATAATATCCCTTACCTTTGAAAAAGAAGAGTACTCCAATTGGTAGGCGAGGATATACTCGAAAAAAAACTTGCACTATGCTTTCAAAGCTTTCATAAACTCTAAAGAAATACGCCAAGATTATAGAAGAAGAACTCTCTATAGTTTCTCTCTTTAGAGTTTCAAATTGAATTCGTAAGAAATAATGAAGGAATGAGCTTCTATTTATAGGAGAATGGGCTGCATAGTAACTAATTCATGAACGGTCCAGATTGATTTTGTGACGCCCCCAAAATAGGTCCAATCCATCCAACCTATTCTGAGTCGCCAAATACATGGTACAGAAAATAACTACAACTTTATTACTACAATTGTCGTGCAAAATACAACAACACATATACTGTGAGTTTTAATACAAATTGTGACTCATGTCCCAACTATGGACAACACCTCACAGTGATACCTTACATAAAGGTACAATCTAAAACTGTTTTAGAAATTAAAATTTTTGGGAAGTGCTCAAGGAAACCTTCGTACATAGGAGGCCATGAATCTAAGTTATGATAGATATCATATGTCCAGAGAATTATCCATGGTTGATCCAATAGACCCCAAAGAAAAACGAGAAGATTACTATCATGTTCCTTCCAACGGTGAGTCTTTTCTTGACATATAACTATCTCCACCGTCTGCGACTGAACATTATGTTTCAACCCAACTCCAAGATCATATAGGTAGTACTCATAGATATACTCAGCAAGTGGATGTGCACAACCCTTTCTTATGATAACACGAGATTGTATGTTATTAGACATCTTGTATGATAGTGGCAAAACACCCTTCCAAAGTTGGGTTCACCTCACCCTATTGTTGTTCACCAAAATCAATTATTACGTGACGTATAATATACGACACACAAATCTTAGGTCCTCAATACAATTATATATTGTATGTCATGCCGTTTTATAATGTGTTGAGAAACTTTGACAGTCTCGGACCACCACAGTATTCCCCTATTATCGCCGCTCGACCCAGCTACACTCTTATCACCTGAAAGGAATTATGAAGTAAAAGGGTGAGCACAACTAGCTCAGTAAAGAATATTATGACTAAAGATAATTAAATTATCAATAGCCTTCATCAGCAATAAATCAGAGATTTAGAACATATGGTAGATGATAAAACTTTTCAACCATAGTTGCAGCGAAATGAGCAATCCATTAGAAGAGTCAAATAGACCATAATGTCTATTATCTTCTCTATGTTAAAAGTCCACCAATAGTGTTTAAACCCTATAACATTAATCAACAGATCCTGTTCACAGTCATGTGAATAACTCATAATTATAATTGTAGTTCTAATTTTCTCTTCTCATCCAAGACGAAGATATTTTTTATCACATGTCTTTACCTGAAACATCAAAAATCATGGTTATACCAAATAACAGTTTATGTTCATAATCATACTAATAAGTTCATCTTTGCACTACGGGCCAAAGATATTCATTAACAGTTCATCTTTGCACTACATGCCAAAGATATTCAACAACAGTCATCTTTGCACTATGGGCCAAAGATATTCAACAACAGTCATCTTTGTCTTACGCCAAAGATATTCATCAACAATTCATCTTTGCACTACTACAGCCAAAGATATTCATATCTCAAAGAAATATATAATCATTTCAGAATTTATATAAACAATAATTATAACCATGTTGATCAATTCACCTTTGCACTTAAGCTAAAAATATTCAATTATAAATTCAATGGTCATGATCATACTAGTCAACAATTCATCTTTGCACTACTGGCCAAAGAGAACCCATAGTCACGATCATACCAATAATCTACCCATCTTTACACTTAACTCAAAGAGAAATTTCATCACAGGGATTATAAAAATGATATATATGATAATAAAAACAATACGATCAATAACTGCATTTAATTTCAAGAGTAAGATTCATAAATCAATGATTTTATAACACCTTAATCCAAATGTTATAAATCACTCGTATATTCGCCATCATCATGTGGGTCCCTGGAGTCTTTATCTCTATCTCCATCCTTTGCAAGTCATACAAAATGGGCCTTTGCGTTGACAATATCGCACTCGTACCTGCATATGATCTTCTACTCAATGCGTCAGCTACCACGTTCGCTTTTTCAGATTGGTATTGGATGGTATGATCATAATTTTTCAACAGTTCAAGCCAACGTCGCTGTCTCATGTTGAGTTCCTTTTGAGTGAATAAATATTTGAGGCTTTTATGATCCGTAAAGATCTCCACTTTCTCCCCATACAAGTAATGTTTCCAAATCTTTAGTGCGAAGACAACAGCTGCCAACTCTAGATCATGAGTAGGATAATTCCTCTCATATTCTTTGAGTTGTCGTGAGGCATAGTCTATGACTTTCCTATGTTGCATTAGAACACATCCTAACCCTTTGCCCGAAGCATCACTGTAGATGACAAATCCCTCCGAACCAGATGGTATTGCCGAGCAGTCTTTGAAATGAGTCTCCTCTTGAGTTCTTGAAAACTCTTCCCACATTCATCGCTCCAACTGAATTTTGTATCTTTCTGAGTCAGCTGAGTTAGTGGAGTAGCGATTCGAGAAAATCCTTCCACGAATCTCCGATAATAACCAATTTAAAGCGAGAAAGCTACGTCTTGATCCATCGATTTAGGTTCTTCCCGACTTTGAATAGATTCAATCTTTGTTGGGTCAACAGATATTCCATGACTTGATACCACGTGTCCAAGGAATGCTACTTCCTCAAGCTAGAACTCGCATTTCTTCAACTTGGCATAAAGATTATATTCACGAAGCTTTTGGAGTATCAGCCTCAAGTGTTGCTCATGATTTTCACGAGTTTTGGAATATATGAGGATGTCATCAATAAAGACGACCACAAAGTGATCTAAATATTCCTTGAATACTCGGTTCATCATATCCATGAAGGTAGCAGGAGCATTAGTCAATCCAAAAGACATGACTAGGAACTCATAATGCCCGTACCGAGTTCTGAAAGCCGTCTTTGGAATGTCATCGGTTCTAATCTTCAACTGGTGATATCCGGAACGAAGATCAATCTTTGAAAAGAATTTGGCTCCTTGCAACTGGTCAAACAGGTCATCAATACGTGGCAATGGGTACCTATTTTTGATGGTGACATGATTCAACTCCCGATAATCAATACAAAGTCGCATACTCCCATCTTTCTTCTTCACGAATAGAACATGAGCACCCCAAGGAGAAGTACTAGGACGAATAAAGCCAATGTCTATCAATTCCTGCGATTGGGTCTTTAACTCACGAAGTTCAATAGGAGCTGATTCGATATGGGGCTTTGGAAATGGGTTTTGTAGAAGGTTCAAGGTCGATACAAAATTCAATTTCACGCCTCGGGGGTAGGCAAGAAGTTCTTCAGAAATACGTCAAGAAATTCATTAACAATAGAAATATCATTCAAAACTGATGCATTTTTGTTTAGATCCGTGGCATGAGCTAAGAAAGCTTGACATCCATTTTTCAATAAACGAATAACTTTATGGCTTGAGATGACAGTGATTGATTTTAATGGTTTGGTTGCTTGAATTCGCATAATAGGTTGATTAGGAATATGAAAGCTAACAACCTTTCGAAAATAATCAATTTTTGCATGATGAGTAGTTAACCAATCAATCTCTAGAATCACATCAAATGCAAGTATTTTCAAAGAAATAAGATAGACAGGTAACGTGCGGTTACCAATTTGAATCAAACAAGACTTATAAACCGTGGATGTAATGAAGGTTTCTCCCAGCGGGGTTTCAACAGATAAGTCAAAGTCTAATTTCTCAGGAGTCAAATTTAAACGTTGAGCGCAAGTAGGAGAAATGAAAGAGTGGGTAGAACCAGTATCAAATAAAGTATAAACTTTGCTAAATTTTATGATTAGCTTACCCGTGATGACCTCGTTTGGGTTCCTTGCTTTCTGGGAGGTCACAACAAACGCTCTCCCATGCACTACCGGCTTTGACTTTTCTGGGACGGCCTTTGGTGCCTCCATCCTAGCTGAACTTGTCTTTGGTGAATGACAAAATCGGGCTAGGTGACCTTCCCTCCCACAATTATAACATGCTTTGGATGGCATCGCGTAATTTGGACTAATGTGTCCCTCCCCTCCGTATTTGAAACATATGATAGGTGGTCATTCTCCTTCTTTAACAACGGGTGCTGGTGCTGACGTCTTTCCCTCATTGTTGAATCTCCTCTTCTTGAAATGTCCATTTTTACTGTTTTGGCCCTGATTACCACCGAAGTGGTTACCATTTCTGGCCTATTGATTTCCCCCACGCTTGTTGTCACCGCTTCGATGATATTACTCACCGGTTTTATCATTTTGTCACCGCTTCTTTTGGTTGGGTTGACTCATTATCACGCTCCAATAATCGAGCCCTATTAACAACATCTGAATACAAACACAGTTTATGAGAGATAAGATATTGACGTATCTCAGGTTTCAAACCTCTTAAAAACATTCGCGTCATTCTCTCCTCATTATCAACCAAATGGGATGCAAATCGGGACAACTCGGTAAACTTGGCTACGTACTGCGATACGGTCATGTTGTTTTGTTCCAGCTTGATGAACTCTACCTCTTCCATGTGACGAATACTTTCGGGAAAGTACTTGTCGTTGAACAATTCCTGAAACTTTTCCCAAGACATCTTCAGTGCGGCAGGTTGAGTACGTTTTATAGATTCCCACCAGTAATCTGCCTCTGCACGCAACATGAAGGTGGAAAAAGGAACCTTTTGCTCCTCGGAGCATCCCAATACATCAAATATCTTATTGATCTGCTTAATCCACGTCTCCGCCTTAAGTGGTTTTGGCTCTCCAAAGAACTCCGGTGGTCCCAGTTCCTTAAACTGCTTGGCGGTGACCATCCGAGAGTTGCCAGTGTTTCCACCTGTATTTTGGACAGGAGCCGCTCTTTCCTGATGTTACATAAATTGCATGAAGCCTCGGAACATTCCATCGTTCATCATTTGGTCAGTGTTGTTATTTGCCTGAGGATTGTCGCCTTCCTGATGCACATTATCCTGACTATTGATCTGTGGAGACTCAACGGTCTCCTGTGCTCCATTAATGTTCTCAACATTCTTGGATGCTATTTTCAAATACTGCCACAAAACAAGAGTTAAAACATAACACATATTATCCTTATACTTTGACCGACCAATTAAATACCAAATAAACTTAGTTAGGTCATACTAGCGAAAAGAATTCCCTCTCTCCCTCCTAGTTCTTGTCTCACATCTTAGCCAGGATCATATCCCTAAGCTTTGATACTAACTGTGACGCCCCAAAATAGGAATACATCACCTATTACGAGTCGCCAAATACATGGTACGGAAGAAAATACAATCTTAATTATACAACAAGAGAGTGTGAGTTTAAATACAAATCGTCTTCTAGACAATATCCACTCTCGTAATAAGTCCTCATTACATTTATTGTCATACTATTTAACGAGAATAGTGAGGACTACTAGCTAATACTATCATCCAGGACCATCACCCGCTCCCCGACTCGTCCGGCCCACGTTCTTATTTCACAGAAGAAAACGGTGAAAAAAAAGGGTGAGCTCAACTAGCCCAAAGAAGAAATATTATGACTAAGATAATGCAGAATAAATTATCATTAGTCTTCAACAATGTTAAACTGATAATATACAATAGACATCAAGTTTAACTACAGCGGACATGCAATCCATTAAAAGAGTCAAGTAAAGAATAAAATCTACTATCTTTTATGATTTAAAAGGTTTTTTCATCACTTTTATCGCTGAGACTCAGCTTATTAAATAATCCACATCATCCCTGCACTACGGCCAAGGACATTCATCAGGGTCACGACCACAAATTATCCATACACTACGGGCCAAGGATATTCGTAGTATTCATCAATGGTCATGATCATGCCAACAACTATCCATCAATGCTTCTACAGCCAATGAGGACTTTTATCACATCATTTGTAACATTACTACCATGATTACAATCGAATAATCCTCGGTCATTATCATACCAAGTCCATCTATGCACTCTGAGCCACAGATGACTTTCAAAAAATATAAACATGAGGATGATGACAATGATATAAGAGTTCAATAAAACAAGTTCACGAATTAATTTATTAGGAACTAATAACGTCCAAATTGTCTACATGATATCGCTTTGTAGAGTAAAATTTAAGAATGCTCAGAAGAATATTTCCATGAAAAATACTGGATGAAGCGCAAATATCAAGGATATTCCACTAATTTCATGGAGTATAGAAGTCAAAATTTTAACCAATTGAGTATAATAACGAATGGAATAACAAAAGAAATCACCATGCATGCGGTACTTCGCATAGACAGGTTATTCCAACAGAATAATAATAATGGAACTAGGTCAGGTGAAATTCACACCGACAGGATGTCCCAACAAAATAATAAATGCGGAATAATAAATAATGGAACTAGGTCCGGCGTAAAACGCACAGACAGGATATTCCGACAGAATAATAAATAAAGACAGAACCAGGTCCGGTGTAAAACACACAGACTGGATGTTCCAACAGAATAATAAAGACAGAATAATAGAAGAATGTCAACAGTTCTCTTCATGAATAAGAAGGAATAATACCCCTTACTGTAAAAGAAACTGAATATAAGAGTAGGGAAGTAGCAGAATACTTTTCTATAGTTTTTCTATAATTTCTCTCTCTGGAGTTTCAGTGAATTCGTAAGAAATAATGAAGGAATGAGCTTCTATTTATAGGAGAATGAAAGTGCACTGTTCATGAACGAAATTATTTTCTTCAATCACTTAATGCAAACAACTAACAATTAATTCAATTAATGCAATCAACTAACAATTAAATATAATATATATATAAACACATGTTTTCTATCAATATAATATATACCACTAGATTTTTTTATCCCCCCATAACCAACATCAATCCCCCACCCACCAACCCAAAAATTAATTTCACTACACTCTTACACATCACTATCACACTACCACTTTTCCACCATTTTCCACCCACACACACACCACACACCTATCACTTTCACATATCATTTTCTCCCACCATATACTCAATACATACATCTACTACCATACGTATACTCTTCCATTTCCAAAATCATTTTTCCAACACAAATGGGCCCCACATGTGGGCCCCACTTTTATAAAAATTTCTACTGATTATTTTTTGAAAAATGGGTAAAATAGAGGTCCATAAAATAAGCAAAACTTCATAAAAATCACTTTAATAATTTAAACAACATTTATCACCTTTATTATAATTTACAATATTAATCGACCATGTCGTTCCCAGGAAAGAAGGGGCTTTCCAATAGGGATTTCTCCCTATCACGCCGCAATTAGGTGACCAAACCTTTCCTCGCGTAACTTCTGACATCGTTAATATTGCAATTTATAATATTAATAACTCGTCATTTTAATTATTGATTTAATAATATATAAAATATCGACAATAATTGAATCAAATAACGTGAGATCTTATGCAACAATTACTATAGCAATAATTGAACAAAACCGAGTGACTTCTCACGTAAGCATTAATAATCAATACCAGTATGCTACTTATTCAACCACGCCAGACATCGTATCTTTTTACTACCGAGTAGTTCAGCGAAGATTAACGGTAAAACTTCCGCCGTTATTTTCAATAAAATATTTTTGTCGTTTTCTCAATCCAAATAATAATTCCGTTATAGGGGGTCCACTAATGATTGTGCCGCCGCATTTAATATTCCCCAAACACAAAGAATATTCCCGACCAATCGAATATAATATAACAACTTGCATACTTTGTAAAATCTTTAAATATTACCCACAACTATAACATTATATCAAATCCACACCATAATATTAAAAAAAATATTTCGAGAAAATTAAATATTTATTCATAAAATCTGGGGTCTCACAAATAGAATATAATATATTCTATTTATAGTCTAATAAAACAAATAACTTTATAAAAGTATTCTGTTTTATATAAAAAGATTTTACTATTAAAACTTTAAACCAACGATCCATATTGATTTACTATTATAATTTCAACCAACGGTCTGAAAAATTAGTACATCTCCTCATGGAATTATATTGTACCCAAAAATGATTTGGACCAAAAAGAAATATATTTTTTTCGGGTGAATAGTACCCCGTGAATAGTACTTCGGGAATATTATCCCGTGAATAGTATCCCGACATGAAAAGTGTCCCAAATACCCGAGTGAACAATACAAGAGTAAATAGTAATTTGGGTGAATAGTAACCCGTGAATAGTAACTCGTGAATAGTACTCCGACACAAAAAGTGTCCCAAATACCCGAGTGAATAATACTAGAGTGAATAGTAATTTGGGTGAATAATAACTCGTGAATAGTACTCCGACACAAAAAGTGTCCCGAATACCTGATTGAACAATATAACCTCCAAACATCAATTATTATCGAAATAAATGTCGATTTCCACTAACACCAATAATCCCAACACAATGGAAATATTTTTCCCAACAATTTCATTTTCGAAATTTCAAAGTTTGACTTTTTCCGAAAAAGTCAATTGTTGATTTTTTGACCAAAAAATCAACCCCGAAAAATTTGTGTTTATAGTCTATTCTTACTAATTTCATCGCTCCGGACTCAAATTCGATTTTTAATAACATTTATTCACTATTATTATAACTCGCAATATTAACAACCAGTTCGTTTCCAGGAAAGAGGGGGCTTTCCAATAAGGATTTCTCCCTATTAACGCGCAATTAGGTGACCAAACCTCTCCTTGACAGAACTTTTAGACATTGCTAATTATGCAAATAATAATATGAATAACTGTATCGTCTCAATTATTGATTTAATAATATATAAAATATCGACAATAATTGAATCAAACTGAGTGACTTCTCACGTAAGCAATAATAGTCAATACCGTGTGCTACTATGCAACCACGCGTATTTTATCACCGATTATTTTATGACAACTTGTTTACCTTGGAAATTTTTTAAATGTCACCCTTAACTTTAAACTTTTATCAATTTAACTATTTATCAAAATAGAAAAATTGAATACTTTTATTTCATAAAATTCGGGGTCTCACAATCTCCCCTCCATATAAAATTTTGCCCTCGAAATTTACGTACGTACCTGATATTCGAAGAGATAAGAATACCTTGCTTTCTTTTCAGATTGTACCTTCCCGGTTATATCCTCTGTATCATAATTTTTCCATTGCTCATCTTCTGTATTTCTGATATCATTCTAGAATATATCTTCAAAATAAGGGTTAATTGACATGTCACATATTATCCCTATACTCTGATCGACCAATTAAATACCAAATAACTTAGGTAGGTCATACTAGCGAAGGAATTCCCCGTCTCTCCCCTCCTAGTTATTGTCTCATATCTCATTTAGGATCATATCCCTAAGCTTTGATACTAACTCGTGACGCCAAAAAAAAATAGGTATACATCACCCATCTTGAGTCGCCAAATACATGGTACATAAATTCAAATACAACTTAATTATACAACAGTCGTGCAGAATACAACGACATATATATTATGAGTTTCAATACAAATATTGTAAGGTATATAATATGATAATATTAATACTCAAATTAATACATGCCATATAAAGTACATCAGCAAATATTTCAAGTCTCCAAAGGGACACGAGAAGATTTCTGTTCTCTTCATGAATATGAAAGAAATAATACCCTTTACGAGTACAACAAATAATATCCCTTACCTTTGAAAGAAGAGTACTCCGACTGGTAGGGCGAGGATATACTTGTAGAAAACTTGCACTATGCTCAAAGCTTTCTTAAACTCTAAAGAAATACGCTCAAGATTATAGAAGAAGAACTCTCTATAGTTTTCTCTCTAGAGTTTCAATTGAATTGTAAGAAATAATGAAGGAATGAGCTTTATTTATAGGAGAATGGACTGCATAGTAACTAATTCATGAACGGTCCAGATTGATTTACTTTAAACGGACGGTCTAGATTGATTTAATAAAATATTCTAATAAAATAAAATCTTTTAAATAAAATATAATATATTCTATTTATAATCTAATAAAATGAATAACTTTATAAATGTATTCTGTTTTATATAAAAAGATTTTACTACTGCAAACACTACGCAGTGCACTATGTAAACACTATGCATAATAAAATATAATATATTCTATTGATAGTCTAATAAAACTAATAACTTTATAAAAGTATTACGCTTTTATATAAAAAAAATTACTATACAAAATACTATGCATAATGTAATATAATATATTCTATTTATAGTCTAATAAAACAAATAACTTTATAAAAGTATTCTATTTTATATAAAAAGATTTTACTATGCAAAATACTATGCATAATAGAATATAATATATTCTATTTATAGTCTAATAAAACAAATAACTTTATAAAAGTATTACATTTTATATAAAAAGATTTTACTATTAAAACTTTAAACCAACGATTCATATTGATTTCTTATTATAATTTCAACCAACAGATTCGAAAAATTAGTACATCTCCTCATGGAATTATATTGTACCCAAAAATGATTTGGACCAAAAAGAAATATATTTTTTTCGGGTGAATAGTACCCCGTGAATAGTATTTCGGGAATAGTACTCCGATACAAAAAGTGTCCCAAATATCCGAGTGAACAATGCTAGAGTAAATAGTAATTTGGGTGAATAGTAACCCGTGAATAGTAACTCGTGAATAGTACTCTGACACGAAAAGTGTCCCAAATACCCGAGTGAATAATACTAGAGTGAATAGTAATTTGGGTGAATAATAACTCGTGAATAGTACTCCGACACGAAAAGTGCCCCGAATACTTGATTGAACAATATAACCTCCAGACATCAATTATTATCGAAATAAATATCGATTTCCACTAACACCAATAATCCCAACAAAATGGAAATATTTTTCTCAACAATTTCATTTTCGAAATTTTGAAGTTTGACTTTTTCTGAAAAAGTCAACTGTTGACTTTTTGACCAAAAAATCAACCCCGAAAAATTTGTGTTTATAGTATATTCTTACTAATTTCGTTGCTCCGGACTCAAATTCGATTTTTAATAACATTTATTCATTATTATTATAAATCGCAATATTAACAATCAGTTCGTTCCCAGGAAAGAGGGTGCTTTCCAATAAGGATTTCTCCCTATTGACGCGCAATTAGGTGACCAAACCTCTCCTTGACAAAACTTCTAGACATTGCTAATTATGCAAATAATAATATGAATAACTATATCGTCTCAATTATTGATTTAATAATATATAAAATATCAACAATAATTGAATAAAACTGAGTGACTTCTCACGTAAGCATTAATAGTCAATACCGTGTGCTACTATGCAACCACGCGTATTTTACACCGATTATTTTATGACAACTTGCTTACTTTGAAAAATTTTCAAATGTCACCCTTAACTTTAAACTTTTATCAATATAACTATTTACCAAAATAGAAAAATTGAATACTTTTATTTAATAAAATTCGGGGTCTCACAATCTCCCCTCCTTATGAAATTTAGCCCTCGAAATTTTGGTACATACCTGATATTCGAAGATATGAGAATACTTTGCTTTCTTTTCAGATTGTACCTTCCCGGTTATATCCTCTGTATCATGATTTTTCCATTGCTCATCTCCTATATTTCAGATATCATTCTAGAATATATCTTCAAAATAAGGGTTAATTGACATATCACATATTATCCCTATACTCTGACCGACTAATTAAATACCAAATAATTTAGGTAGGTCATACTAGCGAAGGAATTCCCGCTCTCCCTCCTAGTTCTTGTCTCACGTCTCGGTGGGGATCATATCCTAAGCTTTGATACTGTTGTGACGCCCCCAAAAATATGTATACATCACCCATCTTGAGTCGCCAAATACATGGTACATAAATTCAAATACAACTTAATTATACAACAGTCGTACAGAATACAACGACATATATATTATGAGTTTCAATACAAATATTGTAAGGTATATAATATGACAATATTCATACTCAAATTAATACATGCCATATAAAGTACATCAGCAAATATTTCAAGTCTCCAAAGGGACACGAGAAGATTTCTGTTCTCTTCATGAATATGAAAGAAATAATACCCCTTACGAGTACAACAAATGTAAGACCCCAACTTATTATAAATAAAATTGAATTTTCCTTTATTCATTATTCTAAATTAATAAGGGTTAATTTGATATAATTCTTTGGTTATGGGTGAAATGTGCAAAGTTTACAAAATAAGCAAGTGGTTATAAAATATTCATTATTGTCGGGGAATATTCGTTTGGTCGTGGAATATTCTTTTTGTTTCGGGAATCTCCGCATTGACGGCCGTAGATCATTGGTGGGCCCCATAACGAAAAAACGGTTGGATGAAGGAAACGACAAAGATTGAGTTTTATAAATAACGACGTAAATTGTTACTGAATTAATAATCGTTGGGTTACCCGGTGGTTAAAATACGAGAATACGTATTGGTTGCACAAAGAGTATTACTTGCAGATTGCATAAAGATTATTGAATTATTGATCCTTACGTAAGAAGGCACTACTCAATAATTGTTATGTGAGTTCTTGCTCAATATTATATTTTATTGATTCAATAATTCACTGCGTTGATATTTTGTATTCATTGTTGTTTCAATAATTGTCATTACACAGTATTTTTCATTATCAAATCAATAATTCATATTATTTGAATAATATTATCAGATAACATTATTGGCAATGTCTAGAAAGTTCTGTTTAAGGAGAGGTTTGGTCATCTAATTGCGCGCCAGTAAGGAGAAATCCTTATCGAAAGCCCCTCTCTCTGAGGACTACCGGTTGTCAAGATGTGATTACGTAATATTATTTTTAAATAAGTAATTATTGATTATTATGATAAAGAAAATATTTATTTTATGTGGATATAGATGGAGAAAATTTTTAATGTGACAATTGTTGAAAATTAATATTTTATCTTTTTTTGATAAAATAATTCATTTAAATATATTATTTTAATAATATATTAACGGTGATATTTTTATAATGAATGTGGGATATATGAGTATATGAGGAGGTAGAGTATTTTGTGGCATTAAATGTTTAACATATGTTTTGTGTGACGGTGGACACAATTCTCGATCTAAAAATTGATTATAGATCGTAAAATCGCCTGGTTTGTGGATTTTTGGCCAATTTCATTTGGAATTTGGAAAAAATTTCTTCGCAAAGTTGTAGAGAATGGAATTTCTCATGGAAAGTTGCAAGTTTTGAATTTTTCGATAAACGAGCTATTTTTCTGAATTATTGAAGTTTTAGGAGAATAAAATGATTTTTATTAATTTATGGGTGGGACCCACTTTTTGGTTGGTGGAATTAGCATGTGAAATTGCTGGAAATTTTTCCAAGATGGTGGCTGGTCTTGGTCTTAATGAGCATACGTGAGAGAATTGGTAAATAAAAATAATATTTTATTATTTTAGTCTCCTTCATGCGTTCTAACATTTTCCTATAAATAGAGGCTAAGTTAGAATTGAAAATCACACCGTAAACAAAGTTTTCTCTTTCTCTCTAAATTATCGAGCGTATTCTTGTGAGTATACTTTGAGTGTTGCTATACTGATGCGGGTTTTCACAAGACTATATCAAATTCAAATGGAAATACGGTTATTTTGAGGTAAGGATGTTATTTCTTTTCGCAAATGATATTATTTTCTTCAATATCATTATGCCAAAATCTTTGTTGAACTTTTTATCAAATTTGGAACTTGTTGTGTCGGAGTTCTTATTCACGATACTGAAGCCTTTATTCACTTAATACTGAGACTATTCATAGAAAAATAAATTTTTTTCTTTTTGCCCAAAATATCTATTCTGGATACTAGCTTTGATTGTATCCATGTTTTGATCATTCTTGAATTTTACACCAATATGATTATTTTTGAAGTATTTTTGGACATGAGTAAAACAAAGTACGAATCCTTAATCCTTAATCCTTGTCATTTTGTTTCACTGGATTCGTTTCTTTAAAAATGTTTTTCATCATCCTCAGTCCTAAATGGTGATATAAATGAATATCTTTGGCATGTGGTGCAAAGATAAACGATTAAGCGATGAATATCTTTGGCACAGTAGTGCAAAAGATGAGCAGTGTTGAGATGAACATGACCAATGGTGATCTAAAATGAATATCTTTGGCACAGTAGTGCAAAGATGATTAAAGATGTATATTGATTGTTATTACGAGGATAAACTATTGATGATGGACTTTTAAACCTTAGAAGACAAGTAGAATTCTTTTCTACGTGACTCTTCTAATGGATTCTTGCTTCCATTTGCATTTGTTAATCTAAAACTTGTTGTCTATTGTATTCTATTAGATTTTTCCCTGTTGAAGACTAACGATAATTTGTTGTATATTATCTTAGTCATAATATTCTTTACTGGGCTAGTTGAGCTCACCCTTTTCCATTTTGTTCCATTTTTCTTCTCAGGAGGTGAGAACATAGCAGGATCGAGTCGGGGTATGGAGTAATGGTTCGAGGAAGATGTTTTAGCTGTCCTCACTATTTCTGTAAAATAGTGTATGAATAATTAATGAGGATTTATTTGGGTGTGTATATTGTCTAGAAGACAATATTTGTATTCAAACTCACAGTTGTATTGTCGTATTCTACACGACATCTGTATTGTCAAAGTTGTAGTTTGCTTTCTATACCATATATTTTGGCGACTCAGAATGGGTGTTGTATACCTATTTTGGGGGCGTCACAACAAATAATATCCCTTACCTTTGAAAGAAGAGTACTCCGACTGGTAGGGCGAGGATATACTCGTAGAAAACTTGCACTATGCTCAAAGCTTTCTTAAACTCTAAAGAAATACGCTCAAGATTATAGAAGAAGAACTCTCTCTATAGTTTCTCTCTCTAGAGTTTCAGTGAATTCATAAGAAATAATGAAGAAATGAGCTTCTATTTATAGGAGAATGGACTGCATAGTAACTAATTCATGAACGGTCCAGATTGATTTACTTTAAACGGACGGTCCAGATTGATTTAATAAAATATTCTAATAAAATAAAATCTTTTAAATAAAATATAATATATTCTATTTATAATCTAATAAAATGAATAACTTTATAAAAGTATTCTCTTTTATATAAAAAAAATTTACTATACAAAACACTATGCATATTTATAGTCTAATAAAATAAATAACTTTATAAAAGTATTCTATTTTATATAAAAAGATTTTACTATGCAAAATACTATGCATAATAGAATATAATATATTCTATTTATAGTCTACTAAAACAAATAACTTTATAAAAGTATTATGTTTTATATAAAAAGATTTTACTATTAAAACTTTAAACCAACGATCCATATTGATTTACTATTATAATTTCAACCAACGGTCTGAAAAATTAGTACATCTCCTCATGGGATTATATTGTACCCAAAAATAATTTGGACCGAAAAGAAATATATATTTTTTGGGTGAATAATACTTCGAGAATAGTACCCCGTGAATAGTACCCCGACACGAAAAGTGTGACACCCCCAAAATTAGGTATACATCACCCATCTTGAGTCGCCAAATACATGATACAGAATACAAATACAATCTTAAATATACAACAAGAGCTGTGAGTTTTAATACAAATATTATCTTCTAGACAATATCCACTCTCAGAATAAGTCCTCATTACAATTATTATCACAGAATTTCATAGAATAGTGAGGACTACTAATGCTATTATCATCGGACCATCACTCCGCCCCCGACTATTAGTCCTCGCTACGTTCTCATTTCTCAAGAGAACGGTGAAAGAAAGGGTGAGCTCAACTAGCCCAAAGAACAAATATTATGACTAAGATAATGCGGGATAAATTATCATTAGCCTTCAACAATGTTAAACTGATAAAATACAATAGACAACAAGTTTAACTGCAGCGGAATAAGCAATCCATTAAAAGAGTCAAGTAGAGAATAAAATCTACTATCTTTTATGATTTAAAAAGTTTTTCATCACTTTTATCGTTGAGACTCAAATTTTAATAAATAATCCACATCATCCCCCGCACTCACTACTGCCGAGGATATTCATTAGGGTCACGACCATTAATTATCTATGCACTACGGGCCAAGGATATTCGCGTATTCATCAATGGTCATAATCATGCCAACAACTGTCCATCAATGCACTACGGGCCAATGAGGACTTTTATCACATCATTTGTAACATTACGGTCATGATTATACCGAATAATCTTTGGTCATAATCATACCAAATCCATCTATGCTCTACAAAGCCATGGATGACTTTCAAAAATATAAACATGAGGATGATGACAATGATATAAGAATTCAATAAAACAAGTTCACGAATGAATTTATCCAGGAACTAATAACGTCCAATTGTCAACATGATACTTCTTTGTAAAGTAAAATTCAAGAATGCTCGAGAAGAATATTTCCATGAAAAGATCTTTGGATGAAGCCTTGCAAATATCAAGGATATTCCACTAATTTCATGGAGTATATAAGTCAAAACTTTAACCAACCGAGTATAAAAAGAAATCACCGAGGCATGTGATAGATAGACATGAAGGTTATTCCAATGAATAATAAATCACGGAACCGAGTCCGGTAGAAGACGCATGTATGATGAGGATATTAAAGCGAGAATAATAAATGCGGAATAATAAATAATGGAACCCGGTCCCAAGCGTAAAACGCATGCAGAGGATATTAAGCCAGAATAATAAATACGGAATAATAAATAATGGAACCGAAGTCGCAAAATTAATGACCGACGAGGATATTAAACATAATAATAAAGAACGGAATAATGGAAGAATTTCACCACGTACGCGATACAGATAAACAAAGTTATTCAATATAAAAATATAGAATGGAATAATAGAAGAATTTTACCATGTATGCGGTACTTCGCATAAACAGGTTAATCCAACATAATAATATATAATAGAATAACAGAGGGATTTCACCAAGTATAGGGTATGCCGTGTATACAAGTTATGTATAGGGTATCAGCGATCTGAGTTATTCCAATGAGAATAATAAAGAATGGAATAATGAAGGATTTTACCAAGTATAGGGTACGTGGCAGATACAAAGTTATATATAGGGTATCTTTACATGAGTTATTCCAATGAGAATAATAAAGAATGGAATAACAGAAGTTCTCTTCATGAATAAGAAAGAATAACACCCCTTACCTTAGAAGAAACTGGATATTGGAAAAGAAAGGTAGCAGACTTCTCTTCTTCCTTCTTTCTATAGATTTTCTCTCTATAGCTTCTATCTATGATTTCTCTCTCAAGAGTTTCAGTGAATTCGTAAAAAATAATGAAGGAATGAGATTTTATTTATAGAAGAATGGATTGAATAAGAATTTAATTCTAAAGCGGTCAGATTGATTTACTTTTAAGCGGGACGGTCAGATTAAAACTTAAAGCAAGCGGTCCTTCATCGATTCACTATTAAAACTTTAAACCAGCGATCCATATTGATATACTATTAAAACTTTAAACCAGCGATCCATACTGATTCACTATTAAAACTTTAAACCAGCGGTCCATATTGATTCACTATTAAAACTTCAACCAACGGTCTGAAAAATTAGCACATCTCCTCATGGAATGATATTGTACCCAAATACCCGAATGCACAATACTAGAGTGAATAGTAACTGGGTGAATAGTAACTCGTGAATAGTAACTCGTGAATAGTAACTCGTGAATAGTAACTCGTGAATAGTAACTCATAAATAGTAACTCGTGAATAGTAACTCTGACACAAAAAGTGTTCTGAATACCCGATTGATCAATATAACCTCCAGACATCAATTATTATCGAAATAAATGTCAATTTCTACTAACACAAATAATTCCAACACAATGAAACTATCAAATTCATCTTTAATCAACACGAACTTATCCATCATTAATATCATAACTCACAATATTTAACAACCAGGTTGTTCCCAGGAAATAGGGGGCTTTCCAATAAGGATTTCTCCCTATTTAAGCATGCAATTAGGTGACCAAACCTCTCCTCGATGTAACTTCTAGACATTGTAAATATTGCAATTTAATAATATGAATAACTTTGTCGTCTCAATTATTAATTTAATAATATATCATATAATACAGATGATACTGTGACAATAATCGAATGTGAGATATGATGCAGTAATTACTGTAGCAATAATTGAGTATAACTGAGTGACTTCTTACGTAAGCATCAATAATCAATACCGTATGCTACTATACAACCACGATATTATCGCATTTCTACTAGGGTAGTTCAACAAGATAACGGTAAAAACTCTGCTAGTTATTTTTATAAAATATTTTTGTCATTTTCTAACTACGATAGTACTTGATTTATTGAGGGGTCCACTAATGATTATGTCGTCGCATCGAATATTCCCGACAAAAAGAATATTCCCTACCAAACGAATATTATATAACAACTTGCGTACTTTGCAAAATTTATAAATATTACCCACAATTATAACATTATCTCAAATCCACACCATATTCAAAAAAATATTTTGAGAAAATTAAATCTTCATTCGTAAAATTTGGGATTTTATAATCTCCCCTCCTTATGAAATTTCGCCCTTGAAATTTATGTACATACACAGTACGCTTAAGCGGATGAGGATACATAAATCGATTCTAACTCTTGAGGTATAACCTTGCGTAGAATATATATTCGAGATTTTAACATGTACATCTTCATACGTTAAATTATCCGCTATCTCGTCCGGTTCTAAATCAATAATGTGGTTCGGGTCGTCCACCTATTTATGTAACATCGATATGTGACAAACGTTATGAACACGCGACATACTTGGCGGTAAAACGAGTCTATAAGCCATAGTTCTTACTCGATCGAGGATTTCAAATGGGCCAATTAAATCAAGGGTTGAGATTTCCTCTCTTCATCAATTCTTGCTTCTAGAATAACGCCCTCTTGAACCTTCTTCTTCACATTCATCAACTCTGAGTATGTAACTTGAACGGCTTTAATTTTATCGATTAAAGTCGATTCTACTCGTATATTCGTTATCTTCATATGGGTTCATATGTTCGTACTCGTAAACGCATATGATCTTCTACTCAACGCGTCAGCTACCACGTTCGCTTTTCCACGATGGTATTAAATGGTACGATCGTAATCTTCAACAGTTTGAGTCAACGTCTTTGGCTCATGTTACGTTTATTTTAGTTGAAGAAATATTTGAGGGTTTAAGAAATGAGTTTTGTACTGGGGTCAATACAAAATTCGATTTCACGCTCTAGGAGTAGGCTAGGAAGTCTTTAAGAATACGCTAGGAAATTTATTAATAATAAAAATATCATCCATAACTGTGACCCTCATCCAAGACTTGGATAGCACGTCACATTGATTCCTATCAACTTGCCATCGTCATTCACGACGTCGCCTACAGAAAGTCTGGCTTCAGTGCATTCCACATAAGGAAGTCAACAACAAAAAGATCGGGGCTCTTTTACTTATGGCTTGATATAACAATGATTGACTTTAGTGGTTTGGTTGCTTGAATTCACATAACATGTTGGTTAGGAATATAAAAGCTAACAACCTTACGAAAAGCGTGATGAGTAGTTAACCAATTAATTCCTAAAATCACATCAAAGGCAAGTATTTTCAAAGAGATAAGATCGACAGGTAACGTGAAAATGTCGATTTAAATCAACAAGATTTATAAACAGTGGAGGTAACGAAGGCTCCTACTAACGAAGTTTCAACCAATAAGTCAAAGTCTAACTTCTATGAGGTCAAATTTAAACATTGAATGCAAGTAAGAGAGATAAAATAATGGGTAGAACCGATATCTAATAAGGCATAGACTTCGCCAGAGTTTATAATTAACGTACTCATAATAACTTCGTTCGGGTTTCTTGACAAACGCTCTCACTTAAACTATCGGATTAAGCTTTGCTATTGAGTACATTCCACCCTTAGTTGTTTCGTCACATTCCTGATCCATGATTCGAATCATTATTCTCCGATCCATATCGAATTGGGGTTGACCGCTCTGCACAGAGTAATTCCGAATTCGATGTTGGATTCTCCCAATTGTTGTCCAAAAAGCGAAATCCATTTCATCTATTTTGACTTTATTGGATCAGACGCCTTTTTCTACACTATCAACGCGTCGTGCGGCTCTTACCCACACATCATCCATTCTTCTTCGTTCAGCTGTTTCTGCTTTCATCAGAACTTTGATCATAGCATTCTCAGATTCCAGCTCTAATATCTTATACTCTGCCAAAGAGTCTTACATTCAAGCATCGCACATCGGGTAACACAATTTTGAATTGTTTCATCTCTTTGCTCCACAATCGTCTGCCGTTCTTCAGCCTGCTCTTCCAACTCATGAATACAATTTTGTAATTCTAAATTTTGATCATAAACTTCTTCTAACCAATTCTCCTCTTCTTCCTCTTCTTCCTCATTCTCAGTTGCTACCTCTGCAACTAGCTCGGGTGCAACTATTAGTTCTTCACTTACCATGTAGATATCTCTAATTTCTTCTTCGTCTAACATCACATTAACCTGGTTAGTGATTAAAGGTGTCTCAATGGTCTCATTCACTCCATTGCTAACATTTTCACCTGCCATTTTCAAACACTTCCACAAAACAAGAGTTAATTAACATTGTGACGCCCCCAAAATAGGTATACATCACCCATTCTGAGTTGTCAATACATGGTACAGAAACAACTACAACTTTATTATTACAACAGTAAAACTGTGAGTTTGAATACAAATATTATCTTCTAGACAATATCTATACTCAAATAAATCCTCATCACATTTATTGATACATTATTTTACAAAAATGGTGAGGACTACTAAACAACTCTCTCTAGAACCTTCATTCCACACCCGAGCTAATTGCTCGCTTATATTCTCGCCTCCTAAGAAGAAAAATGGAACAAAAAGAAAAAGGGTAAGCTCAACTAGCCCAGTAAAGAATATTATGACTAAGATAATATACAACAAATTATCATTAGTCTTCAACAGGGGAAAAAAATCTAATAGAATACAATAGACAACAAGTTTTAAATCAATATTCATAATGAAATAATAATTCATTAGAAGAGTTAAGTAGAGAATGCAAACTACTATCTTCTATGTATGAATTTAAAAGTTCATCGCTCATCTTTTATCCTCGTAACATCAATCAATATATATCGGAATCAAATATTCATCTTTGCACTACAGCCAAAGATATTCATCGATTTGGTCATGTTCATCTAAACACTTGTTCATCTTTGCACTACGGGCCAAAGATATTCATCGAAATCATTCATCTTTTTGCACTACAGCCAAAGATATTCCATAATATCATCATTTAAGACCGAGGATGATGAAAATATTTTTAAAGAAACGAATCCAAAGTGAAACAAAATGACAAGGATTAAGGATTAAGGATTCGTACTTTGTTTTATCCACGCCCAAAAATACCTCAAAAAATAATCATAGTGGTGTAAAATTCAAGAATGATCAAAACATGGATACAATCAAAGATAGTATCCGAATAGATATTTTAGACTTAAAAGGAAAATTTTCATTTTTCAATGAATAATGCCGATTCGTGAATAGTATAAATATACGTGAATGAATAGTCTTAGTATATACGTGAATAGTAACTCGACACCAAAAGTTCCAAATTTGATAAAATTTCAGATCAATATTTCAAAGATAATGATATTGAAGAAATAATATCATTACGAAAAAATAATATCCCTTACCTCGAAAGATTAAGATTTCTAAATTTGGAATATTGAGTATAGTCTTTGTCAAGGAAACTTGCACCGTATAACAATACTCAAAGTATAAAAATCCTCACAAGAATACGCTCAATATATAGAGAGAGAAATAGAGAGAAAACTTCAGTTTCTGGTGTAATTTTCAATTCTAACCCAAGACTTTTATTTATAGGAAAATGCTTAGAACACCAAAGCAAAAAATTTATTAAAATAATTTTATTTAATAAATATTCAAGCCCACTTCCCAAGAATCCGAATTCAGCTCATTTACCACACATGTGGGCTTGCAAAAAACGTTTTTCATGAATAAAACAATTAAAACCTCAAAAATCAATTATTTGTAACTTGAACTTCAATAATTCATAATGAATAGCCTTTTGTATGGAAAAATTGAAACTCGTTAGTTTTCATAGGAAATTCCATTATCTACAACTTTGTAGAAGGAAGTTTTCCAAATTTCAAATGTAGATTGACCGAAATCTATAAAGCGAAGCGATTTTACGTGCTATAATCAAATTTCACCAAGAAATGGGGTCCCAGACATGTTTAACATGTTTTAAACATTTATTGCAACAAAAATACTCTTTCTCCTCAGATACTCATATATCACACATTCATTGTAAAAATATCACCATTATTATATTATTAAAAATATAATATTATATTTAAATGAATTATTTTATCGAAAAAGATAAAATTTTAATTTTCAACAATTGTCACATTAAAAATTTTCTCCATCTATATCCACATAAAATCAATATTTTCCTCATCATATAAATCAATAATTAATTATTCACGAATAATATTATTGTAATTACAATATTGACAACTGTGCGGTTCAAGAAAGAGGGCTTTCAATAAGAATTTCTCTCTTCTTGGACGCACAATTAGGTGACCAAACCTTCCTTAGAGCAGAACTTTCTAGACATTGCCAATAATGTTATCCAATAATATTATTCAGATAATATGAATTATTGCTTCGATAATGAAAAATACTATGTAGTGACAATTATTGAAACAACAGTAATATAAAATATCAACACAACAATTATTGAATCAATAAAATAAAATAATTGAAAAGTAATTACTGTAACAATTATTGAGTAGTGCCTTCTTACGTAAGAATCAATAATGGGTGCAATACTGGTGTCTTCGTCAAGCAACGCGCGATTCTTCGTGTTTTAACCAACGGGTATTCCAACGATGTAAGCGGTAACAACTACGCTGTTATTTTTAAACAACTTATATTTGTCATTTTCTTCCTCCAATCGCTTTTCCGTTATGGGTCCACACACATTGTCTTTAGCCGCATTTAATATTCCCAAAAGCGATTTAATATTCCACGAAAATAATGAATATTTTATAACCATTTGCTTATTTTGAAATACTTGCGTATTTTACCCATAACTATCCACATTAATCAAATCAACCCTTACTATTTCAAAATAATAATTAGAGGAAATTAAATTTCATTTATTAATTATTTGGGGTCTTACAACCTCCCTTCCTTATGAAATTTCGTCCTCGAAATTGACGTACGTACCTGGTGTTTCGAAAAAATGAGGATACCTCGCTTTCATTTCCGTTTCCAACTCCCAGGTCATTTCCTCAATAACATGATTCCTCCACAAAACTTTAACTTGTGGTATGACCTTTGTGCGTAGGACATGCTCCTTCCTATCCAAGATCTTGGACAGTACCTCTTCAGACGTTAAGTCTTCTGGCTATCTCGTCGGTTCTAACTCTATAACGTGGTCGGGTCTTTCACATATTTCTGAAATACGAGATATATGAAACACATTATGAACACGAGACATACTTTCGAGGTAACGCGAGTCTATAGGCTACATTTCCTACTCGGTCAAGAATTTGAAATGGACAAATAAATCGTGGATTGAGCTTTCCTCTCTTCCCAAATCTTGTAACTCCCTTCCATGGAGCAACTCGCAACAATACATGATCCCCTATACTAAATTCCACTTCCTTTCGATGAAGATCCGCATAACTCTTTTGTCGATCTTGTGCCATTTGTATACGTTGTCGAATCATTTGGATCTTTTCGGTGAGTCATACGTCTTAACTCAAGGTCTCAACAATGTTGCTTCACCCACCTCATCCCAACATATTGGAAGCGACACTTTCGTTCATATAATGCTTGAATGGGCCACACCTATACTGCCTCGATAGCTGTTGTTGTCAGGAGAATTCCACCAATGGTAAATACTTATCCCAACCGCCTTGAAGTCTCAGGACACAGAGTCTTAATAAATCTTCAAGAGTTTGAATAGTCCTCTCGATTGTCCGTCCGTTTGAGGATGATATGCTAAATCGAATCTTAAATCCGTACCCATAGCTTTTTTGCAAGCTAACCCAAAATCTTGAAGTGAATCTTGGGTCACGATCCAAACTATGGATCTTGGCATGCCATGCAATCTCACAATCTCATTTACGTACATTTGAGCAAGACGTTCAAGGAATAAGTCTCCAGATCGGCAAGAAATGAGCGAGACTTGGTTAATCTATCAACAATAACACAAATGGCATTGATGCCTTGAGAAACCGTAGGAAGACCCATAACGAAATCCATGGTAATGTGTTCCCACTTCCATTTCAGAATCTCAAGTGGTTGCAACGGACCCTTAGGTACTAGATGCTCTGCCTTTACACGTTGACAAGTTAAACACGTTGAGATAAACTTTGCAATCTCTCTCTTCATATTGTTCCACCAAAATGTATGTCGAAGATCACGATACATTTTAGTACCTCCAAGATGGATTGCAAATGGTGTATTGTGTGCCTCCATCATAATCTTGTACTTCAAATCAGAGTCGTTAGGAACACAAAGTCTAGAGTGGACTCGAAGTATTCCTTCTTCATCAATTCTCGCTTCCGGAATAGCTCCTTCTTGTACTTTCTTCTTCATACGCATCATTTCTGGCTCTCGGTGGCTTGAGCAACCTTAACTTTTTCTATTAAAGTTGGCTCTATGCGTATACTTGACATCATCGCACTCATTCCTGCATATGATCTTCTACTCAACGCGTCAGCTACCACGTTCGCTTTTCCAAGATGGTATTGAATAGTGTGGTCATAATCTTTCAACAACTCAAGCCAACGTCGTTGCCGCATGTTGAGTTCCTTTTGCGTGAAGAAATATTTGAGGCTTTTATGGTCTGAATATATCTCCACTTTCTCCCCGTATAGATAGTGCCTCCAGATCTTTAGCGCGAAAACGACTGCTGCCAACTCTAGATCATGAGTAGGATAATTCCTCTCATACTCTTTAAGTTGTCGCGAGGCATAGGCTATGACTTTCCCACGTTGCATGAGAACACATCTTAACCCTTTGCTCAAGCATCGGCCAGATAACAAATCCATCCGTATCAGATGGTATTGTTAAGACAGTCTTAGAAATAAGTCTCCTCTTAAGCTCTTGGAAACTCTTCTCGCATTCCTCGCTCCATAATGAATTTTATATCTTTCCGAGTCAATTTGAGTTAATGGAGTAGCGATTCGAGAAAATCCTTCCACGAATCTCCGATAATAACCAGATTAAGCCCGTCTGCGACTTCTTGGCCACCGACTTCGGTTGCTCCCAACTTTGTATTGCTTCAATCTTCACCGGATCAACAGATACTCCATGTTTCGACATCACGTGCCCAAGGAATGCTACTTCCTCAAGCCAGAACTCGCATTTCTTTAACTTGGCATAAAGCTTGTTTTCACGAAGCCTTTGGATTATCGTCATCCTTTTGCACATTGTCCTGATTATTGATCTGTGGAGACTCAACGGTCTCCTGTGCTCCATTGTTTATCTCAACATTTTCGGATGCCATTTTCAAATACTGCCACAAAACAAGGGTTAATTAATATATCACATATTATCCCTATACTCTGACCGACCAATTAAATGCCAAATAAACTTAGGTAGGTCCTACTAGCGAAGAAATTCCTCGTCTCTCCCTTCCTAGTTCTTGTCTCACATTTCAGCCAGGGATCATATCCCTAAGCTTTGATACCAAATGTAACGCCACCAAAATAGGTATACATCGCCTATTCTGAGTCGCCGAATACATGGTACAGAATACAAATACAATCTTTAATATACAATAAGAGAGCTGTAAGTTTTAATACAAATATTGTCTTCTAGAAAATATCCACTCTCAGAATAAGTCCTCATTACAATTATTATCACACTATTTCATAGAATAGTGAGGACTACTAATGCTATCATCCGGACCATCACTCCGGTCCCCGACTAGTCCTCGCTACGTTCTCATTTCCAAGAGAGCGGTGAAAGAAAAGGGTGAGCTCAACTAGCCCAGTAAGAAATATTATGACTAAGATAATGCAGGATAAATTATCATTAGCCTTCAACAATGTTAAACTGAAAAAAATATAATAGACAACAAGTTTAACTGCAGCGGAATAAACAATCCATTAAAAGAGTCAAGTAGAGAATAAAATCTACTATCTTTTATGATTTAAAAAGTTTTTCATCACTTTTATCGCTGAGACTCAGCTTAATAAATAATCCACATCATCCCTGCACTACGGCCAAGGATATTTATTAGGGTCACGACCACAAATTATCCATGCACTACGGGCCAAGGATATTCGCGTATTCATCAATGGTCATAATCATGCCAACAACTGTCCATCAATGCACTACGGGCCAATGAAGACTTTTATCACATCATTTGTAACATTACGGTCATGATTATACCGAATAATCCCTGGTCATAATCATACCAAGTCCATCTATGCACTACAGGCCACATATGACTTTCAAAAATATAAACATGAGGATGATGACAATGATATAAGAATTCAATAAAACAAGTTCACGAATGAATTTATCCAGGAACTAATAACGTCCAATTGTCAACATGATACTTCTTTGTAAAGTAAAATTCAAGAATGCTTAGAAGAATATTTCCATGAAAAGATACTGGATGAAGCGCAAATATCAAGGATATTCCACTAATTTTATGGAGTATAGAAGTCAAAACTTTAACCAACTAAGTATAATAAAGAATGGAATAACAAAAGAAATCACCAGGCATGTGATAGATAGCACATGCAGGTTATTCCAACAGAATAATAAATACGGAACCAGGTCCGACGTAAAACGCACAGACAGGATATTCCGACAGAATAATAAATGCGGAATAATAAATAATGGAACCAGGTCCGGCGTAAAATGCATGCATGAGGATATTCACGAGAATAATAAATGTGGAATAATAAATAATGGAACCAGTCAAAGTGAAATTACTTGACCAATGGATATTCCGACAGAATAATAAAAACGGAATAATAGAAAGAATTTCACCACGATACTAAGACTGCGCATAAGCAAAGTTATTCCAACATAAAAATATAACCTCCGACACAAAAAGTGTTCTGAATACCCGATTGATCAATATAACCTCCAGACATCAATTATTATCGAAATAAATGTCAATTTCTACTAACACAAATAATTCCAACACAATGAAACTATCAAATTCATGTTTAATCAACACGAACTTATCCATCATTAATATCATAACTCACAATATTTAACAACCAGGTTGTTCCCAGGAAAGAGGGGGCTTTACAATAAGGATTTCTCCCTATTGGCGCGCAATTAAGTGACCAAACTTCTCCTTGACAGAACTTCTAGACATTATAAATATTGCAATTTAATAATATGAATAACTTTGTCGTCTCAATTATTAATTTAATAATGTATCATATAATGCAAATGATGCTGTGACAATAATCGAATGAGAGATATGATGCAGCAATTACTGTAGCAATAATTGAGTATAACTGAGTGACTTCTTACGTAAGATCAATAATCAATATCGTAATGCTACTATGCAACCACGCATATTATCGCGTACTTTTACTAGGGTAGTTCAACAAAGATTAACGGTAAAACCTCGCCATTATTTTCATAAAATATTTTTCTCGTTTTCTAACTACGACAGTACTTCTGTTGTGGGGTCCACCAATGATTATACCGTCGTATGAATATTCCCCGACAAAAAGAATATTCCCCGGCCAAACGAATATTATATAACAACTTGCGTACTTTGCAAAATTTATAAATACTACCCACAATTATAACATTATCTCAAATCCACACCATAATATTCAAAAAAATATTTCGAGAAAATTAAATCTTCATTCGTAAAATTTGAGATTTTACAAAAAGTGTCCCAAATACCCGAGTGAACAATACTAGAGTAAATAGTAATTTTGGTGAATAGTAACCCGTGAATAATAACTCGTGAATAGTACTCCGACACGAAAAGTGTCCCAAATACCCGAGTGAATAATACTAGAGTGAATAGTAATTTGGGTGAATAATAACTCGTGAATAGTACTCTGACACGAAAAGTGCCCTGAATACCTGATTGAACAATATAACCTCCAGACATCAATTATTATCGAAATAAATGTCGATTTCCACTAACACCAATAATCCCAACACAATGGAAATATTTTTCTCAACAATTTCATTTTTGAAATTTTGAAGTTTGACTTTTTCTGAAAAAGTCAACTGTTGACTTTTTGACCAAAAAGTCAACCCCAGAAAATTTTGTGTTTATAGTCTATTCTTACTAATTTCATCGCTCCGGACTCAAATTCAATTTTTAATAATATTTATTCACTATTATTATAACTCGCAATATTAACAACCAGTTCATTCCCAGGAAAGAGGGGCTTTCCAATAAGGATTTCTCCCTATTGACGCGCAATTAAGTGACCAAACCTCTCCTTAACAGAACTTCTAGACATTGCTAATTATGCAAATAATAATATGAATAACTGTATCGTCTCAATTATTGATTTAATAATATATAAAATATCGACAATAATTGAATCAAACTGAGTGACTTCTCACGTAAGAAATAATAGTCAATACCGTGTGCTACTATGCAACCACGCGTATTTTATCACCGATTATTTTATGACAACTTGTTTACCTTGGAAATTTTTTAAATGTCACCCTTAACTTTAAACTTTTATCAATTTAACTATTTATCAAAATAGAAAAATTGAATACTTTTATTTCATAAAATTCGGGGTCTCACAATCTCCCCTCCATATAAAATTTTGCCCTCGAAATTTACGTACGTACCTGATATTCGAAGAGATAAGAATACCTTGCTTTCTTTTCAGATTGTACCTTCCGGTTATATCCTCTCAGATCATAATTTTCCATTGCTCATCTTCGTATTTACGATATCATTCTAGAATATATCTTCAAAATAAGGGTTAATTGAAATGTCACATATTATCCCTATACTCTGATCGACCAATTAAATACCAAATAACTTAGGTAGGTCATACTAGCGAAGGAATTCCCCGTCTCTCCCCTCCTAGTTATTGTCTCACATCTCAGCTAGGGATCATATCCCTAAGCTTTGATACCAACTGTGACGTCCCCAAAAATAGGTATACATCACCCATCTTGAGTCGTCAAATACATGGTACATAAATTCAAATACAACTTAATTATACAACAGTCGTGCAGAATACGACGACATATATACTATGAGTTTCAATACAAATATTGTAACGTATACAATACGACAATATTCATACTCAAATTAATACATGCCATATAAAGTACAACAACAAATATTTCAAGTCTCCAAAGGGACACGAGAAGATTTATGTTCTCTTTATGAATATGAAAGAAATAATACCCCTTACGAGTACAACAAATAATATCCCTTACCTTTGAAAGAAGAGTACTCCGACTGGTAGGGCGAGGATATACTCGAAGAAAACTTGCACTATGCTCAAAGATTTCTTAAACTCTAAAGAAATACGCTCAAAATTATAGAAGAAGAACTCTCTCTATAGTTTCTCTCTCTAGAGTTTCTTTGAATTCGTAAGAAATAATGAAGGAATGAGCTTCTATTTATAGGAGAATGGACTGCATAGTAACTAATTCATGAACGGTCCAGATTGATTTACTTTAAACGGACGGTTCAGATTGATTTAATAAAATATTCTAATAAAACAAAATCTTTTAAATAAAATATAATATATTCTATTTCTAATCTAATAAAACGAATAACTTTATAAAAGTATTCTATTTTATATATAAAAAATTTATTATGCAAACACTATGCAGGCACTATGCATAATAAAATATAATATATTCTATTTATAGTCTAATAAAACGAATAACTTTATAAAAGCATTTTGTTTTATATAAAAAGATTTTACTATACAAAATACTATGCATAATAGAATATAATATATTCTATTTATAGTCTAATAAAACTAATAACTTTATAAAAGTATTCTATTTTATATAAAAAGATTTTACTATGCAAAACACTATGCATAATAGAATATAATTTATTCTATTTATAGTCTAATAAAACAAATAACTTTATAAAATTATTCTGTTTTATATAAAAAGATTTTACTATTAAAACTTTAAACCAACGATCCATATTGATTTACTATTAAAATTTCAACCAACGGTCTGAAAAATTAGTACATCTCCTCATGGAATTATATTGTATCCAAAAATGATTTGGACTGAAAAGAAATATTTTTTTCTGGGTGAATAGTACTTCGGGAATAGTACCCTGTGAATAGTACCCCGACATAAAAAGTGTCCCAAATACCCGAGTGAACAATACTAGAGTAAATAGTAATTTGGGTGAATAGTAACTCGTGAATAGTAACTCGTAAATAGTACTCCGACACAAAAAGTATCCCAAATACCCAAGTGAATAATACTATAGTGAATAGTAATTTGGGTGAATAGTAACTCGTGAATAGTACTCCAACACGAAAAGTGCCCCGAATACCCGATTGAACAATATAACCTCCAGACATCAACTATTATCGAAATAAATGTCGATTTTCACAAACACCAATAATTCCAACACAATGAAAATATTTTTCTCAACAATTTTATTTTTGAAATTTCAAAGTTTGACTTTTTCGGAAAAAATCAACTGTTGACTTTTTGACCAAAAAGTCAACCCCGAAAAATTTTGTGTTTATAGTCTATTCTTACTAATTTCATCGCTCCGGACTCAAATTTGATTTTTAATAACATTTATTCACTATTATTATAACTCGCAATATTAACAATCAGTTCGTTCCCAGGAAAGAGGAAACTTTCCAATAAGGATTTCTCCCTATTGACGCGCAATTAGGTGACCAAACCTCTCCTTGACAAAACTTCTATACATTGATAATTATGCAAATAATAATATGAATAACTGTATCGTCTCAATTATTGATTTAATAATATATAAAATATCAACAATAATTGAATCAAACTGAGTGACTTCTCACGTAAGTATTAATAGTCAATTCTGTGTGCTACTATGCAACCACGCGTATTTTACCACCGATTATTTTATGACAACTTGCTTACTTTGAAAAATTTTCAAATGTCACCCTTAACTTTAAACTTTTATTAATTTAACTATTTACCAAAATAGAAAAATTGAATACTTCTATTTCATAAAATTCGGGGTCTCACAAATGACCTGGGAGTTGAAAACGAAAATGAAAGCGAGGTATCCTCACCTTTTTGAAACACCAGGTACGTACATCAATTTCGAGGACGAAATTTCATAAGGAGGTGAGGTTGTAAGACCCCAACTTATTATTAATGAAATTGAATTTCCTCTATTTATTATTTTGAAATAGTAAGGGTTGATTTGATTAATGTGGTTAGTTATGGGTAAAATGGCAAATATTTCAAATAAGCAAGTGGTTATAAAATATTCATTGTTGTCGGGGAATATTAGTTTGGTCGTGGAATATTCTTACTGTCGGGGTATATTCGTACGACGGTGAAGCCTTGTGTGGGCCCCATAACGGAAAGCGATTGGATGAAGAAAACCACAAATATAAGTTATTTATAAATAACGGCGTAGTTATTACCGTTAATACTGTTGGAATACCCAGTGGTTAAAACACGATTGGCTGCGATATTGTACCAATTATTGATTCTTACGTAAGAAGGCACTACTCAATAATTGTTACAGTAATTACTGTTCAATATTTTATTTTATTGATTCAATAATGGTTGTGTTGATATTTTATATTATTGTTGTTTCAATAATTGTCATTACACAGTATTTTTCTTTATCGAATTAATAATTCATATTATTTGAATAATATTATTAGATAGCATTATTGGCAATGTCTAGAAAGTTCTGTCTAAGGAGAGGTTTGGTCACCTAATTGTGCACGAGTAAGGAGAAATCTTTATTGGAAAGCCCCCTCTTTCCTGGGAACGGCCTGGTTGCCAGTATTGTGATTCTGTAATATTATTTGTGAATAATTAATTATTGATTTATATGATAAGGAAAATATTTGTTTTATGTGGATATATATGGAGAAAATTTTAAAGTGACAATTGTTAAAAAATTGATATTTTATCTTTTCTGATAAATAATCCATTTAAATATATTATTATATTTTAATAATATAATAATGGTGATATTTTTATAATGAATGTGGGATATGAGTATATGAGGAGAAAGAGTATTTTTGTTACTAAAAAATATTTAAAACATGTTTTTCATGTTTGTGGACCCCATTTCTTGACTGAAATTTGATTATAGCCTGTAAAATCATCCGTATGTGGATTTCGGTCAATTTCTATTTGGAATTTGGAAAAACTTAAACTTACAAAGTTGTAGAGAATGGAATTTCCTATGAAAAAGACATAAGGTTCGAATTTTTCTGAAAAAAGGGCTATTTATTATGAATTATTAAATTTCTGAAGTTCTAGAATAATTGATTTTTGAAGTTTTAATTATTATTTTTAAGAAAAATATTTTTGGTGAGTGTCCCACATGTGATATAAAATGTTGAATCTTTGAATTCAGTTGGTAAAAGTGGGCGTAAAAAATTTGTATATATATATATATATATATATATATATATATATATATATATATATATATTAATATTTTATTAAATTTTCTACTTTGGTGTTCTAAGCATTTTCCTATAAATAGGGTGCTTAGGTTAGAATTGAAAATCAATTTAAGCTGAAGTTTTCTCTCTATATTATCGAGTGTATTCTTGTGAGTATTTTGATACTTTGAGTGTTGCTAGATGGTGCAAGTTACTTCAGCGTTATATCTGATATTCCATCCAGAAGTACTATTCTTTTCGAGGTAAGGGATATTATTTTTATAAATGATATTATTTTCTTCAATATCATTATGATGGAATATTGGAAAGATTTTTCATGTGAAATTCTTGTCTTTCAGTGTCGGGGTTAATATTCACGTATACGGCACTATTAACGTATACAACACTTCACGAATACGACATTATTCGAAGAAAAATTAAATTTTCATTTTTGTCCAAGATATCTATTATGGATACTAGCTTTGATTGTATCCATGTTTTGATCATTCTTGAATTTTACTTCACTATGATTATTTATGAAGTATTTTTGAACTCGGATTGTTTAAAGTACGAGTTCTTAATATTTGTTCTTTTGTTTCACTGGATTTGTTTTCTTTAAAATATTTTTCATCATCCTCGGTCTAAAAGATGATATTCTTGAATATCTTTGCTTTGTGTAGTGCAAAGATGGTTGATTTTCTTATGAATATCTTTGGCCCGTAGTGTAAAGATGTACGGTGTTGAGATGAACATGACCAATGATGAATATCTTTGGCTCAGTAGTGCAAAAGATGAATATTTGATTCAAGATGAATATTGATTGATGTTCTGAGGATAAAATATTGATGATGGACTTTTAAATTCATAGATTATATTAGATTTCATTATCTACGTATCTCATCTATGAAATTATTATTTTCGCTGCGAATATTTATCTGAAACTTGTTGTCTAATGTATTTTATCAGATTTTTTTCCTGTTGAAGACTAACGATAATTTGTTCTATATTATCTTAGTCATAATATTTTTCTTTGGGCTAGTTGAGCTCACCCTTTTTTCCTTTTGTTCCATTTTTCTTCTTAGGAGGCGAGAATGTAGCGAGTTCTAGTCGGGGTATGGAATGATGGTTCTAGAGAGTTGTTTTAGTAGTCCTCACTATTTTTGTAAAATAATGTATCAATAATTGTAATGAGGACTTATTTGGGTGTGAATATTGTCTAGATGGCAATATTTGTATTTAAACTCACAGTTTATATGTTGTATTAATAAAGTTATAGTTGTTTCTGTACCATGTTATTGACGACTCAAAATGGGTGATGTATACCTATTTTGGGGGCGTCACAAATACTTTCTTGATAACTATTGTTGTAGGAAAACTCCACCAATGGTAAGAACTTGTCCCAACTTCCCTTGAAGTCAAGGACACAGAGTCTTAATAAATCTTCAAGAGTTTGAATAGTCCTTTCCGATTACCCATCCGTTTGAGGATGATATGCCGAACTAAATCGTAAATTCGTGCCCATAGCTTTTTGCAAACTAACCCAAAATCTTGAAGTGAATCTTGGGTCTCGATCAAAAAACTATGGATACTGGTATACCATGCAATCTTACAACCTCGTTTATGTACATACTAGCAAGACGTTCAAGTGTATAAGTTTCTCGTATCGGTAAAAAATGAGCAGACTTGGTCAATCTATCAACAATGACCCAAATCGCATCTATGCCTTGAGAAACCTTGGGAAGACCGTAAACGAAATCCATGGTAATGTGCTTCCACTTCCATTCGGAATTTCAAGTGGTTGCAATGGACCTTTTGGCACTTGATGTTCTACTTGACTCGTTGACAAGTTAGACACCTTGAGATAAACCCCGATATCTCTCTCTTCATATTGCTCCACCAAAATGCATGTCGAAGATCATGATACATTTTGGTACTCTCAGGATGGATTGCAAATGGTGTGTTGTGCGCCTCCATCATGATTTCATACTTCAAGTCAGAATCGTTAGGAACACAAAGTCTGGAGTTGACTCAAAGTATTCATTCTTCATCGATTCTTTCTTTCGGAATAACACCTTCTTGCACTTTCTTCTTCATACGCATCAGCTCCAGGTCTGTAGCTTGAGCAGCTTTAACTTTATCGATTAAAGTTGGTTCTACTCGTATATTTGCCATCGTCATATGGGTCCATAGAGTCTTTAACTCTATCTCCATCTTTTGTAAGTCATACAAAATGGGCCGCTGCGTTGACAATATCGCTTTTCATACAAGATATGATCTTTCTACTCATCGCGCTACCACCACATTCGGTTTTTCGGGATGGTATTTGATGGTATGATCATAATCTTTCAACAGCTCAAGCCATCGTCGTTGCCGCATGTTGAGTTCCTTTTGAGTGAAGAAATATTTGAGGCTTTTATGATCCGTATAGATCTCCACCTTCTCTCTATACAGGTAATGCCTCCAAATCTTAAGCGCAAAAACGACAGCGGCCAACTCTAAATCATGAGTAGGATAATTCCTCTCATATTCTTTGAGTTTTCGTGAGGCATAGGCTATGACTTTCCCATGTTGCATGAGAACACATCCTAACGCTTTGCCTGAAGCATCACTGTAGATGATAAATTCCTCCGAGCCAGATGGTATTGTCAGAACAGGTGATGAAATGAATCTTCTCTTGAGTTCTTGAAAACTCTTCTCACATTCCTCACTCCAACCGAACTTTGTATCTTTTTGAGTCAGCTAAGTTAATGGAGTAGCGATTCGAGAAAGTTCTTCCACGAATCTCCGATAATAACCAGCTAAGCCGAGAAAGCTATGTACTTCGGTCACTGACTTAGGTTTCTCCCAGCTTTGAATTGCATCAATCTTTGTTGGGTCAACAGATATTCCATGATTTGATATCACGTGCCCAAGGAATGCAACTTCCTCAAGCCAGAACTCGCATTTCTTCAACTTGGCATATTACTTGTTTTCACGAAGCTTTTGAAGTATCAGCCTCAAGTGTTGCTCATGGTCTTCACGGGTTTTGGAGTATATGAGGATATCATCAATAAAGACGACCACAAAGTGATCTAAATATTCCTTGAATACTCGGTTCATCATGTCCATGAAGGCAACAGGAGCATTAGTCAATCCAAAAGACATGACTAGGAATTCATAATGCCCGTACCGAGTTCTGAAAGCAGTCTTTGGAAGGTCATCAATTTTAATCTTCAACTGATGATATCCGGAACGAAGATCAATCTTTGAAAAGAATTTGGCTCCTTGCAATTTGGTCGAATAGGTCATCAATGCGAGGCAACGGTATTTTATTTTTGATGGTGATACGATTCAACTCCCGATAATCGAAGACAAAGTCGCATACTTCTATCTTTCTTCTTCACGAATAGAACAGGAGCACCCCAAGGAGACGTCTTGGGACGAATGAAACCGATGTCTAACAATTCTCAGTAGTTGGGTTTTTAACTCTTGAAGTTCAATAGAGCCATTCGATATGGGGCTTTGAAATGGGTTTTTGTATGGGATTCAAGGTCGATACAAAATTCAATTTCACGCCTGGGGTAGGCCGGGAAGTTCTTCGAGGGAATACGTCGTAAAATTTATTAACAATAGAAATATCATTCAAATCTGACGTATTTTTATTTAAATCCGTGACATGGGCTAAGAAAGCTTGACATCAGTTTTTTAATAAACGAATAGCTTTATGGATTGATATGACAGTGATTAATTTTAGTGGTTTGGTTGCTTGAATTCGCATAATAGATTGGTTAGGAATATGAAAGCTAACAACCTTACAAAAATAATCAATTTTAGCATGATGAGTAGTTAACCAATCAATCCCTAAAATCACTTCAAATGCAAGTATTTTCAAAGAAATAAGATCGACAGGTAACGTGCGGTTACCGATTTAAATCAAACAAGACTTATAAATCGTGGTTGTAATGAAGGTTTCTCCCAACGGAGTTTCAACAGCTAAGTCAAAGTCTAATTTCTCCGAAGCCAAATTTAAACGTTGAGCGTAAGTAGGAGAAATAAAGAATGGGTAGAACCGGTATCAAATAAAGTATAAACTTCGCTAAAGTTTATGATTAGCTTACCCGTGATCACCTCGTTCGGATTCCTCGCTTTTTAGGAGGTTACGACAAACGCTCTCCCTTGAACTACCGGTTTTGTCTTGTCTGGGACACCTTTTGATGCCTCCATCCCAGCTGGACTTAATTTTGGTGCACGACAAAATCGGGCTAAGTGACCTTCTTTTCCACAATTGTAACACGTTTTAGACTGCATCACGCAGTTTGGACTGATATGTCCCTCCCCTCCGCATTTAAAGCATACAACCGACGGTCGTTCTCCTTCCTTAACAACAGGTGCTGGTGCTTACGTCTTTCCGTCATTGTTAAATCTCCTCTTCTTGAAATATCCACTTTTATTTTCATGGCCATGATTACCACCGAAGTGATTACCATTTCTGGCATATTGATTCCCTCCACGCTTGTTGTCACCGCTTCGATGACTGCTACCACTGGTATTACCATTTTTCCAATTGCTCTCTCTTGGTTAAGTTGACTCATTATCGCGCTCCAATAACTGAGCCCTATTAACAACATCTGAATACAAACAAAGTTTGTGACAAATGAGGTATTGACGTATCTCGGGTTTCAAATCTCTTAGAAACATTCGCGTCATTGTCTCCTCATTATCAACTAAGTGGGGCCTTAAATGGGACAAATTTCGGCAAACTTGGCTTCGTCTTTGCGATCGCGACACGTGTTGTTTTTGCTCGACTTGATGAAATCTACCTCTTTCATGTGACGAATACTTTCGGGAAAGTACTTGTCATTGAACAGTTCTTGGAACTTCTCCCAAGTCATCTTCAGTGCGGCAGATTAAGTATGCTTTACAGATTCCCACCAGTAATTTGCCTTTGCTCGCAACATGAAGGTGGCAAAGGGAACCTTTTGCTCCTTAGAGCATCCCAAGACGTCAAATATCTTGAAGATCTATTTTATCCACGTCTCCGCCTTAAGTGGTTTTGGCTCTCCAAAAAACTTCGGTGGTCCCAGCTCCTTGAACTGTTTAGCAGTGACCGTCCGAGAGTTTCCAGTGTTTCCAATTATATTGTGACACCCCCAAAATAGGTATACATCACCCATCTTGAGTCACCAAATACATGGTACAAAATTCAAATACAACTTAATTATACAACAGTCGTGTAAAATACGACAAAACTTATGCTGTGAGTTTTAATACAAATATTGTCATCTAGACAATATCCACACTCAATTGAGTCCTCATTACATTTATTATCACACTATTTAACAGAATAGTGAGGACTACTAATTCTATCATCTGGACTGTCAATCCGTTCCCCGACACGTCCCAGCTATATTCTCATTTCCTGAAGAGAACAGTAAAGGAAAGGGTGAGCACAACTAGCCCAGTAAGAAATATTATGACTAAGATAATGCAGAATAAATTATTATTAGTCTTCAACAATGTTAAACCGATAAAATACAATAGACATCAAGTTTAATCAGCTGCGGTGAACAAGCAATCCGTTAAAAGAGTCAAGTAGAGAATAAAATCTACTATCTTTTATGATTTAAAAGGTTTTCATCATTTTATCATTTGAGACTCAAATTTTAATAAATAATCCACATCATCCCTGCACTACGACCAAGGATATTCATTAGTATCACGACCACAAATTATCCATGCACTACGGACCAAAGATAATTGTGTTTTCATCAACGGTCCTGATCATACCATAAAACAATTCATCTTTGCACCCTTGGCCGAAAAGAATCCATAGCCATAATCATACAAAAAACTGTCCATCAATACACTACAAGCTAATGAGGACTTTTTCCACATCATTTGTAACATTACGGTCATGATTATACCGAATAATCTCTGGTCATAATCATACCAAGTCCATCTATGCACTACAGGTCACAGATGACTATCAACATAATATAAACATGAGGATGATGACAATGGTATAAGAATTCAATAAAACAAGTTCAAGAATTAATTTATCCAGGAACTAATAACGTCCAAATTGTCAACATGATACTTCTTTGTAGAGTAAAATTCAAGAATGCTCATAAGAATATTTCCATGAAAAGATACTGGATGAAACGCAAATATCAAGGATATTCCACTAATTTCATGGAGTATAGAAGTCAAAACTTTAACCAACTGAGTATAATAAAGAATGGAATAACAAAAGAAATCACCGGGCATGCGATAGATCGCATGCATGAGGAGTTATTCCAATGTAATAATAAATAACGGAATCAGTCATGCAGAACGCACGCACGGGATATTCCAGCAGAATAATAAATAACGGAATCGGTCAAAGTAAATTCGCATGATGCGGATGTTCCAATGTAATAATAAATAACGAAAAGTCAGTCATGCGAGCCTTACGTATACGATATATTCGGCGAATAATAAAGAATGGAATAACAACAGAATTCACCATGCATGCGATAGATCGCACAGATAGGTTATTCCAACAGAATAATAAATAATGGAACCAGGTCATGCGTAAATGCAAGCAATGGATGTTCCAAATGTAATAATAAAGAATGGAATAATGAAGAATTTCACCATGTATGCGATGCTTGATGTAGATAAAAGTTATTCAACATAATGATAAAGAATGGAATAATGAGAAGAATTTCACCATGTATGCGGACTTGATGTAGAGGAGTTATTCAACATAATGATAAAGAATGGAATAACAGAAGAATTTCACCAAGTATACAGAGTGGCAGCGTATCTAAAGTTATTCCAAACAGGATAATAAAGAATGGAATAATGAAGTTCTCTTCATGAATACAAAAGAAATAATACCCCTTACGATAAAGAAGAGTACTCGACGGGCGGGTAGGTGGGAAAGTACTTGAAGAAAACTTGACTATTCTATCAAAGCTTTTTTAAACTCTAAAAAATACCCTCAAGATTATAGAAGAAGAATTCTCTCTACGTTTCTCTCTACAGAGTTTCAATTGAATTCGTAAGAAATAATGAAGGAATGAGCTTCTATTTATGAAGAATGGATTGAATAATAATTAATTCATGAGCAGTCAAGATTAATTTACTTTTAAGCGAGACGGTCAGATTGGTTTACAATAAAATATAATATATTCTATTTATAATCTAATAAAACGAATAACTTTATAAAAGAATTACATTTTTATATAAAAAGATTTTACTATGCAAATACTATGCAGAGCCCTTATACAAACACTACGATAATAAAATATAATATATTCTAATTATTGCCTAATAAAAATAAATAACTTTATAAAAGTATTACATTTTATATAAAAAGTTTTTACTTATGCAAAATACTATGCATAATAAAATATAATATATTCTAATTATTGCCTAATAAAACAAATAATTTTATAAAAGTATTACATTTTATATAAAAAACTTTTCTATTTTATTACATTAAAATACTAATAAAATAAAACTTCATCATCGTTATTATAATTCACACTATTAATCGACCAGGTCGTTCCCAGGAAAGAGGAGGTTTTCCAATAAAAATTTCTCCCTAGTGCGCTTGCAATTAGGTGACCAAATCTCTCTGGCGAGAACTTCTAGACATCGTTAATATTGCAAATAATAATATTAATAACTCTGTCATCTTAATTATTGATTTAATAATATATAAAAATATCGACAATAATTGAATCAAATAACGTGAGATACTTATGCAACAATTATCAAGCAATAATTGAACAAAACCGGTGACTTATCACGTAAGCATCAATAATCAATACCGTGTGCTACTATGCAACCAAGTCAGCGTATCTTTTCTTTTACTACTGAGAGTAGTTCAACAAAGATTAACGGTAAAACTTCCGTAGTTATTTTCATAAAATATTTTTGTCGTTTTCTCAATCGACAATAATTACATTGTGGGGTCCACCAATGATTGTGTCGTCGTCATTTAATATTCCCCTGTTAAAAGCGAATATTCACGACCAATCGAATATTATATAACAACTTGCATACTTTGCAAAATTTATAAATACTACCCACAACTATAACATTATCTCAAATTCACACCATAATATTCAAAAAATATTTTGAGAAATTTAAATCTTTATTCATAAAATTTGGGGTCTCACGTGTATTTTGGACAGGAGCCGCTCTCGCCTGATATTGCATGAATTGCATAAAACCTCTGAACATTCCATCGTTCATCATTTGATCAGTGTTGTTTGCATAAGGATTGTCGCCTTCCTGATGCACATTATCCTGATTATTGATCTGCGGAGACTCAACGGTCTTCTGTGCTCCATTGCTATTCTCAACATTTTCGGATGTCATTTTCAAATACTGCCACAAAACAAGGGTTATTTTACATGTCACATATAATCCCTATACTCTGACTGACCAATTAAATATCAAATAAACTTAGGTAGGTCATACTAGCGAAGGAATTCCCCGTCTCTCCCCTCCTAGTTCTTGTCTCACATCTCAGCCAGGGATCATATCCCTAAGATTTGATACCAACTGTGATGCCACCAAAATAGGTATACATCACCCATCTTGAGTCGCCAAATACATGGTACGAAATACTAATAAAAACTTAATTATACAACTGTCGTGTAAAACACGACAAAACATATTATGTGAGTTTTAATACAAATATTGTCATCTAGACAATATCCACACTCAATGGAGTCCTCATTACATTTATTATCACACTATTTTACAAAATAGTGAGGACTACTATGACACCATCTCAGACCATCACTCCGTTCCCCGACTAGTCCCGGCTACGTTCTCATTTCCTGAGAGAACAATGAAAGCAAAAGGGTGAACTTAACTAGCCCAGTAAGAAATATTATGACTAAGATAATGTAGGATAAATTATCATTATCCTTCAACAATGTTAAACTGATAAAATATAATAGACATCACGTTTAACTGCAGCGGAATAAGCAATCCATTAGAAGAGTAAAATAGAGCATGATATCTACTATCTTCTATGTTTTAAAAAGATTTTCATCAACTTCATCGCTGAGACTCAGCTTAATAAATAAATCACATCATCGAATCATCCCTGCACTACAGGCCAAGGATATTCATTAAATCATTAATGGTCATGACTATACCGAATAATCCCTGGTCATAATCATACAAAAAATTGTCTATCAATGCACTACAGGCCACTGAGAACTTTTACCACATCATTCATCACATTACGGTCATGATTATACCGAATAATCCCTGGTCATAATCATACCAAGTACATCTATGCACGTAAGCCAAAGATGGCTTTCAACATAATATAAATATGAGGATGATGACAATGACATAATAATTCAATAAAATAAGTTCAAGAATTAATTTATCCAGGAACCAACAACGTCCAAATTGTCAACATGATACTGCTTTGTGGAGAAAATTTAAGAATGTTTAGAAGAATATTTCCATGAAAAGATACTGGATGAAGCGCAAATATCCAGGATATTCTACTAATTTCATGGAGTATAGAAGCCAAAACTTTAATCAACTGAGTATAATAGAATATATGAACTGCAAATGGATTTTTGCCCGCCATGCGATAATCCATGTAGACAGATCATTTCCACAATTTAATAAGGAATGAATACAAAGGATCATTCACCATGCATGTGGTAATCCACATAGACAGGTTATTCCAACAAAATAATAAAGAATGGAATAACAAAGGAATTCACCATGCATGCGATAGACCGCATGACGGGTTATTCTCAATGTAATAATAAAGAATGGAAACCATGCAGAATCCGTACAAACAAGATATTTCGACGAATAATAATAAAGAATGGTACGGTGTCACGCCGTAAACCGCATGTATGTAATATTTCGACGTAAGAATAATAAAGAATAGAACCGAAGGTCATGAGTAATACACATGTATACATGATATTCCAGCGAGAATAATAAAGAATAGAATAACAACGAGAATTCATCGAGCATGCGATGACCGCATAGGCGAGGTTATTCCAACGAGAATAATAAAGAATGAAATAATGTAAGAATTTCACGCAGTATGCAGGTACTTGGCATAAAAGTTATTCCAACATAATAATAAAGAATGGAATAACAACTCTTACGAGTATTGAAAGAAAATAAATTTCTTCATGAATATGAAAGAATAATACTCCTTACCTTAGAAGAAACTGGATATTGAAATAGTGAGGTAGCAGACTTCTGTTCTTCTTTCTCTCTATAATTTTTCTCTATAATAATTGCTCTAAAGCTTTAGTGAATTGGTGAGAAATGAAGGAAGAATGAGCTTCTATTTATAGGAAAATATAGTTTCGATAATTGCACGCTTTGGGGCTCGAAATATTCTGAAGACAATACCTTCAACTTTTCTTTCATTTTTAATTTAGTCCTGCAAGTATTATCAAACTTGCACCACCTCCCCTAATAGTAAATAATGTGAATCAATAGTTTAATCATGTGAATCAATAGTATAATCATGTGAAAAATACGAATTACAGTATAGTACCTCCATCTATACCTCCATTTTTAACTTAGTCATGCAAGTATTATCAATCTTGCACCAACTCCCCTAATAGTACATGAATTTGATTCAATAGTACACACATGTGAATAAATAGTTATATAAGCATGTGAATTAGTAGCAATTAATTGCTCATTTATCCGATAAATTACCCGATTTATCAATATAACCCCCAGACATCAATTATCATCGGATAGATATCGATTTCCACTAACACTAACAATCCCAACACAATGGAACTATCAAATTCATCTTTAATCAACACGAACTTATTCATCATTAATATTATAACTCACAATATTTAACAAACGAAGTCGTTCCTCGGAAAGAGGGGCTTTCAGATATGATTTCTCCTAATTGGCGCAATTAGGTGACCAAACCTCCCTCGATGTAACTTCTAGACATTGTAAATATTGTAATTTAATAATATAGATAACTTTTTCTACTCAATTATTGATTTAATAATATATTATATTATGCGCAGATGATCATCGTGACAATAATCGAATCAATAATATGAGAGATATGATGCAAACAATTACTATAGCAATAATTGAGTATAAGCGGTGACTTCTCACGTAAGCATTAATAACCAATCTGAGTGTGCTATTTATACAACCACACGTACATCGTACTTTTACTACTGAAAGTAGTTCAACGGTTTTAACGGTAACACATCCATTTGTTATTTTTATAAAAAGATAATTACATCGTTTTTCTTATTTATGACAATACTTCCGTTGTGGGGTCCACTAATGGTTGTGCTGCGTCATCTGAATATTCCTGTTAAAACGAATATTCCCCGACCAATCGAATATTATATAACCACTTGCTTACTTTTCAAAATTTATAAATATTACCCACAACTATAACATTATATCATATCCACACCATAATATTCAAAAATTTATTTCGAGAGAAATTAATCTTTATTCATAAAAGTTGGGGTCTTACATAAAAGATTGGAGGCTTTAAGTTAAGTATAATTAACTAAAATAAACATAAATGAATTCATAAGAATAACCAATGGATTAAAAGTTTTAGTTCTTCAGTTCAGTATCATCTTTTCACAACAATAGAATAATCAAGCCTATTAATATTTATCCTTCAAAGAAACTAATAACCCTAAATAACAACAAACTATGTTACCCGAAACTCCCTTTAGAATATCACTTAATGAAACAAGATGTTCACAAGATTCTAACCACTATACAACCTAGAACAAGCTCTCTAGATTTAATATAACAACAACATTAAAAATTAGGGAATTGCACTATTCCAAGCAACAATCACATAAGTTCGGATTGTTGAACTTGTCTTCTGAGAATCATAGTAATACACAAAAGGCTCCAACTCAATCACGTATTACTAATATATACTTGTGACTAGGAACAATATCTATTACACGTAATACCACTCCTAAAAACTAGTGGATGATATTGATAATATTAGTTGATCAATTTAATCCGACTAAAATCAAATCAGTCAAACTAATTAACAATCAAACAGTTAAAATATATTATCACAAATAAATTTCATATAAGAAAGAATAAATAATGTTAACTCAATTAAACCAAATGAGGTTCAACATCCCATAGAACTGAATAAGAAAACCTAACCTAACATAATTAAATAAAATAATAATAAACTATATATGCATATGAATATCTGTAGTGGTCGATAATCGATCCTTATTCTCTGAATACTAGTGTGATGCCCCCAAAATAGGTATACATCACCCATCTTGAGTTGCCAAATACATGGTACTGAATACAAATACAAACTTAATTATACAACATGACCTGAGGGTTTTTACACGAATATTATCTCATAGACAATATCCAAACTCAAATTTAATTCTCATTATATTTATTATCACACTAAATAGTGAGGACTACTAAAACAACCATCTCAAACCGTCACTCCATTCCCCGACTAGTCCCGGCTACGTTCTCATTTCCTGAAGAGAACAATGAAAGTAAGAGGGTGAGCTCAACTAGCCCAGTAAGAAATATTATGACTAAGATAATACAGAATAAATTATCGTTAGCCTTCAACAGTGTTAAACTGATAAAATATAATAAACACCAAGTTTAACTGCAGCGGAACAAACAATCTATTAGAAGAGTCAAGTAGAGCATGATATCTACTATCTTCTATAATTTAAAAAGTTTATCATCAATTTTATCGCTGAGACTCAGCTTAATAAATAATCCACATCACTGAATTATCCATGCACTACGGGCCAATGATATTCATTAGTATCACAACAACGAATTATCCATGCACAACGGGCCAAGGATATTCGTGTTTTCACAAATGGTCATGATCATACCAATCACTGTCCATTAATGCACTACAGACCAATAAGGATTTTTACCACATCATTTGTAATATTACGGTCATGATTATACCGAATAATCCATGGTCATAATCATACCAATCAATAGTCCATCTATGCACTACGGGTCAAAGATGACTTTCATCACAATATAAGCATGAGGATGATGACAATGATATAAGAATTCAATTAAATGAAAGCAAATGATAATTTTTTAAAGATTTATAATTTAATTTATCTAGAATTCAATTATGTCCAAATTGTCAACATGATACTGCTTTGTGAAATAAAATTCAAGATTTATATTGTATCAAAAATGATTTAGACCGAAAAGAAATCATTTTTTGTCATGAATAGTACCCCAAGTGAATAATACTCGAGTGAATAGTATCCCGTGAATAGTAATTCAGGAATAGTATCCCGTGAATAGTACTCCGGCATGAAAAAGTTAAAACTTATCAAGAATGTTCAGAATAATATTTTCATGAAAAGATACTGGATGAAACACAAATATCAAGGATATTCTACTAATTTCATGGAGTATAGAAGCCAAAACTTAACGAAATAAGTATAGAATTCAGAATCTGAAACGAAATAATATTACTTACATACTACAGAGTATGGAAGAAAATATTATTTCATACAAGTATTGAACAAAAATAATATCTCTTACCTTAAAAAAAAGAGTATTTCAACTGGTATAGCGGGGATATTCTTGAAGAAAACATTCACTATTTTCTACACTCAAAGCTTCCTAAAACTCAAAAGAAATACGCTCAATATTATAGAAGAAGAATTTTCTAATTCTGGTGTGATTTTTAATTCTAAACTAAGTATCCTATTTATAGGAGAATGGAAGGATACTATTTAGAAAAAAAATTCACAGACGCATAGTACATTTTCACAGATGAAATTCGAATTCGTCTGATTTTTGAAAAAAATTACTATATAAACACTATGCAGATACTATACATAATAAAATATAATATATTCTATTTTTCATAAAAAGTAAAACTTATATATATATATATATATATATTCACTCCACCCGTGAATTTGGTTTTATGTCCCCCAGGTAAGGGTGCTCAAAATTTTGGATTTTTAGGTTTTTTACGAAGATCTAATTTGTATCGGTTTTTTGGTATTTTAACATTTTTCGGTTCCGGTAGCGGTAATAACTTTTTTGAATTCGGTAAAAATTGAAATACCAAAATTTAATAATTAATAGTTAATGTTTTGTAATTTTATATATTAAATAATTTTTTTTATATATTAATAATTTCTATATAATAGTAGTTTTATTAATTTTTTTATATATATTAATAATATTTTGTAGTTTTATTTTATATATTAATTATTATTAATAGTTAATGATTTCTTAGTTTTTAAAAAGATTATTAATATATAAAAAAAATTTATTTAATTATTATTAATAATTATATATATTACCATACGGTATAACCTAAAACCAAACATTAAAAAACTGATACCAAAACTGGTAATTGAGTCTAGGTTTTTGTTCTTATTTTCCAATAATTTTGAATCGATCTTGGGTTCGATTTTTTTACCGATGAGCACCCCTACCCCTGTGTAAGCTAATTAAATATATATATATATATATATATATATATATATATATATATATATATATATATATAACAAAATTGAGATAATTTCTCCTGATTATTTTGAAAAATGGGTAAGTGAGGGGGTTCAAATAATACGCCAAACATACAACAAATACTTCATAAAAATTCCCTCAATATTTTTAATAATATTTATTCATCAATAATATAACTTGCAATATTAATAACTAGATCATTCCCAGGAAAGATGGGGCTTTCCGATAAAGATTTCTCCCTATTGGTGCGTAATTAGGTGACCAAACCCTTTCAACGATAGAATTTTCTAGACATTGTCAATAATATAAATAATTAATATGAATAACTTGTCATATCAATTATTGATTTAATAATATAAAATATTATAACAATAATTGAATCAAATAACGTGAGATACTATGCAACAATTACTGTAGCAATAATTGAATAAAACTGAGTGACTTCTCACGTAAGCATCAATAATCAATACCGTGCAACCACGCGTATTATTGTACTTTTACCGCCGGGTATTTCAACAGTTTAACGGTAAAACTTTCGTCGTTATTTTTATAAAAAGATATTTATGTCGTTTTCTCATTCCGACAATAATTTTGTTGTGGGGTCCACCAATGATTATGTCATCGTACGAATATTCCATGTTAAAACGAATATTTCCTGACCAATCGAATATTTTAAGACAACTTGTATACTTTATAAAATTTATAAATATTACCCATAACTATAACATTATATCAAATCCACATCATAATATTCAAAATTATATTTCAAGAAAAAAAAATTCATAAAAGTTGGGGTCTTACAACTAGTGAAGGTATTTATAGATGAAATCCTAAAAGAATCTGTTTCCGTTTATTCAACTTTTGAAATCACAGCAGATAGAGTCAGTTTCTTTTTCAAGTTTGGACTTAGTTCTCATAACGGACTCTGCTTCCATAATTAGCTTTAGCTTCCATTAATGATTGTAATTCCATCTCCAAATCCTATCACAAATTGAACTGTTATGCTCGAACACTTTAGATATGACCTAACTCTAAATCCATGAATCAACCCACAACTGTAGAGCAAATTTGTTCATTAAGCAACCTTAGAGTGACTGATTGTAGAGGGCAACTACTTTTAGGCAATCGTCGCGTGGTTCGACTAGTCATAGAGTAAACACACAATCATAGCATGATATGTCGCAGAGTAGTAAATCGTAGAATAGAATATCATTGAATAATTTCACTGCAGACGTAAAATAATTCTTAATCCCACACCGCCACATTACAAACATACAACATAAGACCAAATGAACGTAGAGTGCCAGACTGTAAAGTCCTTCTATTGTCCTCTGACATTACAAACGTAGAACAACCTGCACACATCGTAGAGTGTTTCACCCAAAGATCGTATAACACTTTTGCAAAACAACTGAAAACTAAGCATTATAATCCATATCTGTTAAATCATCTCTAATTTTTTCTTAAATCAATAAACACTTTAATAAGCTCAAATATACAGAAAACGTGTAATAAAACTAAACATAAAATAATCAAAATCATAGAATATTTTACACCTATCAGAACCGTATATATTATTCTTTAACTTGAATTGATGTTCTAGATATTGTGTTGACAATTTAAACATTATTGGACTCTAGACGAATTAAATTGCAAATCCCTAATGTTTATTCTTTATCTTATTATTCAATCTAATTATTTTTGTCCATCATTTATATATCATTGTTATTTGTATTAATCATCAAGACTAAGTTATTGTGAATGTTTTAGTCTGGGTGCAAAGACAAGATAATTGTTGAATATCTTTAGCCTATGTGGTAAGGACACGTGGTGAAAGTTATCTTTGGTTTGTGTGCAAAGAGGAACTATCGATTGGCATGATCATGACCATTAGTGTTACCGTTGATAAAATCTTGATGGTGAATTTTTAAATTGGAGAAGATAGTATAGACATTATGATATATTTGACTCTTTCAATGAATTGCTTATTCCGCTGCAGTTATTTGTTGAAAAGTTATATTATCTACCATATGTTTTTAAATATTTGATTTATCATTGTTGAATGTTAAGGATAATGTATTCTTCGTTATCTTAGTCATGTTATTTTTTACTGGACTATTTGAAACTCACCCTTTTATTTCATAATTTTTTTCAAAAAATATGAGTGTAGCTGAGGCTAATAGGGAAAACAAGAAAATTAAATAGAGTGATAGTTCGAGTTAGTAGCTGCAGTAGTCCTTTTTAAGTTATAAAATAATGTGACAATAATTGTTATGATGATTTAGTGTGTATATTGACGTACTATGCACGACATTAATTTAATAATTTTAAATAGGAATATATATATATATATATATATATATATATATGTATGTATGTATATATATATATATATATGTTATTTTGACAATCAAATTGAGTAATATAATCCTGAATTTAGGAACGTTATACATTTAATTAATTTTTTTTATTCCTGCAATTTAAACGTAATAGTACTACTATATAGCATGCACCCGACTTATATAAAAATATTAATACTACTTTACTCGTATTCCTTTTTCGATATATGGCTCGATCTCAATTACCCGTAATTCTCCCCACAATGCACGACCCAATAACAAATCAAACTTGCCATGCAAGTACTACTATGTAACTACAAGTCTACAATTTCATACACAACTGAGAAGAGAAGGACTATTGTCTATTTATTTATGTATATTTGATATGTTTACAAGTTTAGCTCATATAAAAGTAAGGTGAAGCTATCAATGTAAACATCGCGTGTAAAAATATTGTTTATTTTGTTTCATTTTATTTGTCTTTTTTAGATAGTGGAATTTATTTCCTTTTATTTGTCATTTATAAATTTTAAAGAAGCATTAATAACTTAATTTTTATATTATTCATATATTAAATACTAATTTGTTTCTCTTTAATATTTTCTAATGAACTTTAAAAGGATAATATTAAGAATTTAGAACCATTTTCACTATTAGAAAAATAAGAATATGTAATGGAACTTTGTGACAACCTTTATAAACAATCACAAAAGATAATAATTTGTTATGGACTTTTTGAACAATCACAAAATAATAGTATATATGATGCCTCTTACACTCTGTTTCTGAGTTTTGAACAGAAAAGAAAAAAATAGAAAACTTAAACTAAAACAGAAAAGATTAGAATAAAAAACTTGAAGTTTTTCTTTGTGTTGTTTCTGAGTTTTTAATAAAAAAGAATATAAAATTTAAAATTGAGGACACGAGTTGTAATTTAAAATTTATTATATTAAAAGTTGAGGATAATATGAGAATTATAAAAATATTACTTATTCCAATTTCTTTTCCATCCAAATCATAGGCCAATTTTGAACGGAAAACTTTGACAAGAAAAGTGACCAAGTTTTTTATCCATTTTTTTTTCTTGTCCGTTTATTACAAAACTCAAAAACATAAGAATTGGAAAGAAAACTTGAATTTTCTGTTCATTTCTTTTTTTTTTATCCATTTTAAAACTCAAAAACAAAGCGTTAGTGATGGATAATTTTTACATCAACATACTATAATTGTAATGACCATGTCAATAACCAAATTTTTCACGCAAAATAAATTTTCTTTTTATGACGCACTAAGCCATCACTTAAGGATATACTCTTTTCGTGATTCGATTTAAGCTATCACCAATATTTTAATATAAAAAATAATCAAAATAATATTTTATGACGGTCATAAAAATCATTAAAAAGATAGATTTTTGTGACAACTTTTATTTGTAATTACAAAAAGAAGGTATTTTATGATGGAATTTTCAAGGCATCACAAAATAATAAAATATATGATGACTCTCAGTGATGATTAATTTTATCATCATTATAGAGTATTTGTGACTGCCATTGCAATTACCAAATCTTATGCGGGACTAATTTTGTTTAGTAAGTCAACTCACATATGCTTGCTTTTATATTTTGTTATAAAATTATAATCATGGTAACACTTGTTATTTAGTTTGCAAATAAGGGAGGGTTCGAGTCCTATACAAATATCATTTGATATAGTTAATATAATAAAATAAATTGTACGTAAAATTAAAGAGATTCACATTCTTACCTTTGATCCCTAAAATATTTTTTGTGATGGCTTAAACAATCATAATATAGATTACATGTTAATGTGATTGTATTAATCATTTCAAAAGCACTAATAAGTATTTATTTAATTGTCAAAATCATCATAAAAAAACTTTTATGATGGGGGTATACAAGATGACCTTCGTGACGGCTAAAGTCATCACAAAAATCTTTTGTAATGATTTTTTGAATTTATATGATGGATTTGAGCCATCACAAAAGATAAAAAAAAAAATTGTAATCTTAATTAATCAAACAAAAAATTAATTACATTTCTTAATTTTAAGGTTTTCTCTTAAAATGTCAATTAAAAAAAACAAAGAGGTCAACTAATATAAGTAAGTTTTTGTGGTTAAGCTTTTGTACAGTTAATTTATTAAAAATTGATATTTTCACAAAGCCTCACACATAAACTAATCATTAAGTAATCTTAGGCCTCACTTATATAACTAAAATATGTAGTATAATTTGTGACTTGTTATTAACTTAAGTAATTTGAGGTTCCAAAATGTTTGAGCTGGAAAGAAGGTATTGGAATCCACAAGCCAAGATGGCCGGTAAGTGATAACCACCCTTATTTAATATTCCCTCCTTTTTTTATATAAGTCATTTTTTAAAATAATATAAGACGTTTTACATACATTTAAAAAAAATAACTAATTATTTTTTACTTTGTTCCTAAAAAAATAAAATAATTGAGAGAGGAGAAAGAATAACTAATTAGTGTATGTGTAATAATTAAATTTCAAACTAACATTAATTAGCTAACAGAATTAATGAGATTATAATGGAAATTAGGGAGTATCTTAATTAAGCTTTTATTTTATGGCCATTCCCCATTAAAGCCTAAGCTTTCGAGCAGTAGAATTGAATGGCCGCTGATTGTGAATGTATCACAATTAATGAGTAAGAAAATTAGGATTGCTCAATTATTAGCATATACAGTAGCTTGAATTCCCTTAATAAAACCCCACCAGGCTCATGCATCTAGGTGCAACCATCAGGCTCTGGTTATGACCAACATTCCTCTGTTTACATTTCCAAAAAATTTGCCTTTCATTATGGACATAAACTGGTTGTATGATTACTTACATTTTTCTGACATAGCCATTGCATTGATAAGTCTCTTCATCATTAGCTCTATACTTGAGAGAGTCACTAGAAAGGGTCCTATGTTATGGCCAGTAGCTGGAATGGCTCCTTCCTTAATTCTTCACTTCAATCATCTCTACGATTGGGTCACCGGATCTTTGATTCAATCCGGTGGAACATTTCAGTACAGAGGAATTTGGAAGGGTGGATCCTTTGGTATCATAACCGCCGACCCTTCCAATATAGAATACATGCTCAAGACAAAATTCAATAACTTCCCTAAAGGGAAATATTATAGGGAAAGGTTCTACGAATTACTTGGGGACGGAATTTTCAATGCAGATGATGATTTGTGGAAGCAACAAAGGCGAGCCGCAACTTCTGAGATGCACTCAAAGCGCTTCCTCGACTACTCGTTGCAAACCATACAAGATTTGGTGCACAACAAGCTGTTGAAACTCATGGAAAATGTTGTAGATAAGTCCACTAGCAGCATTACATGCATTGATCTACAAGAAGTGCTGCTTCGTTTTACATTCGATAATATTTGTATAGCCGCCTTTGGTGTGGATCCGGGCTGCTTGTCACTCGATCTACCAGATGTTCCTTTTGCTAAAGCCTTTGAGGAAGCCACTGAATCAAGTTTGTTCAGATTTTTAGTCCCTCCTATTGTATGGAAGTCTATGAGGTACCTTGGACTAGGGTTCGAGAAGCAGCTCAAGGAAGCAGTAAAAGTTGTGCATGATTTTGCCGAGAAGACAGTGAGACAGCGGAAAGGGGAATTAGGCCACCAATGTTGGGACTTAAACGACCGGTCCGATCTCTTGTCAAGGCTAATCAGTGTTGAAAGTGCACATTTCTCAAATAACTTGCTTAAAGATTTTTGCATAAGCTTTATATTAGCAGGGAGAGACACAAGCTCAGTGGGCTTAGCATGGTTTTTCTGGCTAGTACATAAAAACCCACACGTGGAAAACAAAATTCTTGTTGAAGTTTATGATATTTTAAAAGCAAACAAAAAAGAAATAGCAGATTATAATGACGTAGTTTTTACCGAAGAAGAATTAAAGAAGATGGTGTATTTACAAGCAGCATTATCCGAATCTCTAAGGCTTTATCCTCCCGTGTCAATTGATTTTAAACAGGTTTTGGAGGACGACGTATTTCCGGACGGGACGGCAGTTCAGAGGGGCGCTAAAATATTTTACTGCATTTTCTCGATGGCTCGAATGGAGTCGGTTTGGGGGAAGGATTGCCTCGAGTTTAAGCCGGAGAGATGGATAAAAGAAGGAGAATTTGTGAGCGGGAATCAGTTCAAATATGCGGTGTTTAATGGTGGACCTAGATTGTGTTTGGGGAAGAAATTTGCATACATGCAGATGAAAATGGTGGCAGCTTCAGTTCTGTTAAGGTATTCAATTAAGGTGGTTGAGGGTCATGAAGTTGTTCCTAAAATCACCACTACACTTTACATGAAGAATGGGCTGATGGTAAGTTTGAAGCCTAGGTCAAAGTTGAACTTGCTAAGCACCTATACTAGCTAGTTGTGCAATACTATTTGTATAATTAGAAGAATGAAGGCAGGCGCAAATAATGCCTTTTTTACATGTTTATGTACTTTTGTGGCTTGATCGATCTGTGAATTGTGATATATTGCTTGCATGCATGTTCACAGATTGGAATGAATATTATTATTTATACCAGTTTACCAGTACAATAGTACTAAAAATTAACTAACTCTTCAGTTCGCATTTGGAATTAATGCATGTAAGATAATCTTAATAGTACAACTGTTTTAAAGCTAGCGTACGTGGAATATAATACTATATGTCATTATATATTATGGTATGGTAAGAATAAATTATGTTTTGGACGTCAAAAGTATTAATTTATTTTTAGCCAAAATCTCTACTTATTAAATGTAATTTTAAATAGTTTAATATTGAAACAGCAAATATACTAATTTTGGAATAAAGGAAATGTAAAAGAATTATAACTGAATTTAGGAACAATCATGTGGTCTTATTTTAGTATTAGCTTCAATTAGTTGATAAATAAGAAATTGAAAATTAAACAGTCCTAGCTAAATCGACTCTAAAAATAAATTTTGCATTATATTATATCATTATAATTATTATTATCAATGAAAAATATGTGGAATAATATTATTTTTTCTCAGAATATTTTTTTTTGGGAAAAAGATTGAGCAATAATAATTTTAATTGATAATTTTTTATAAATAAATTCAAATTTTATCTTCGATTTTGCGATGGCGACCTCGAGAAAGTAAGCAATCTGCTTTAACATATTTTTGAAAATAAAAATATAGAAGAGTATGTTAAAATATTAAAAATAAACTTGATCAATTCATCAATAAATTATTACCACGTAAGTCCAAATTATATGTCTGTCAATATTATATTCGATAATTGAAACTTATCAAAAAGATAAAAAAATAAGTTCATAGATCCCTCTGTTGCTGCTTTACTGCAACTCAATCTCAAAGACAAAATCGCCTGTTTTACGTTGATATTTCTAATTGGACATTCTTACATCTTAACCGTTGAATCAGAATAAAACAAAGGTCAATTTTTTTGTGCCATCACAATCAACAATCCTATAGGCTATAGAGTATATACCAGCTAAAAAGTTGTATCCTTTTCCACAAACGAGAAGAGAAAGGAAAACAGAGTGGTCGGCAAGTAGCTATCATTCTTCATTTTCTTCTTCACGATTGGACTTCTCAAATCAAGGTACGATCTCTCTCTCACTCAAGTAAAATTCACCAATTTTGCTTACTTGTAATCTAGTCTTCCGTCTTCTTTTTCGATCTTGATCATCAACTTACCCTATAAAAATTCAATCTTCCACCATTATCCACTACCTCCGGAATCAAATTCTAGGGTTTCTGCTTTATAACAAACAAGACCTAGCGTTTTAGTGCCTGTCCAATTTTTGTTTGTAACATATTGTTTCACGTTGCGTCAATTGATTGGTTACAGTAGGTTGTTTTTGTGTGTGTTTAAATTATAAATATATATAATGGCGACCGCCGGTGACGAAGACAACGACGCCGTATTGAGCGATGTCGAAGAGGAAGATCCGGCGCCAATTGCTATTACGAGTACGTCACTGGAGGATGTGTCCGTGGAGAGGTTTCGAGAGGTTCTTGCGGAACTCGGTCGCGAGCGACAAGCGCGGGAGGCGGCGGAGAGTTCGAAATCCGATTTGCAAGTCTCTTTCAATCGACTGAAGATTTTAGCACACGAAGCAATTAAGAAACGAGATGAGAGTTTAAGGCAGAGAGAGGAAGCATTGCGAGAAAAGGAGGAAGCTTTAAGATCGAATGAGATGTTATCAGCTGAACTTTCTGAATCTGTTAGAGTAAAAGATGAGGTTTTGAAACAAAGAGATGAGTCTGTGAACCAGTTTGATGAAGCGGTAAAGGTCAAGGATTCATTGAGATCGGAGATTGAAACTGCAGCTCAGATGTTAGTAACCGGAATTGATAAGATATCAGGAAAAGTTAGTAATTTTAAGAACTTCACGGCAGGAGGATTGCCTAGGTCTCAGAAGTACACGGGACTGCCAGCGGTTTCTTATAGAGTTATTAAGCGAACCAATGAGATTGTTGAAGAGCTTCTTAGACAGATTGATTCAACTGCAAAGTCTAGGGATGAGGCACGTGAACAAATGGAGCAGAGGAATTATGAGATTGCTATCGAAGTTTCAGAACTTGAGGCGACAATTGGAGGATTAAGAGAAGAGGTCTCAAAAAAGACGTGTGTTATCGAGAATTTGGAGAAATCTTTGGCTGAAAAGGAGGAGAGGATATCTGAAAGGGAAAGAGAGATGTTGGAGAAGAAAATTTTGGCAGACAACGAACTGTTGGGGTTGAGAACCGTAGTTAATGAGTATGAGGATAAGTTGAAGAATTTGGAATCTAAAATGGACTCACAAAGGCCGTTACTGTTTGATCAGTTGAACTATGTTGCAAAAATTCATGACCAGATTGATAATGTTATTAAGATAGTAGATGCTAATAATTTAGATCACTCACAGTTGTCCGAGTCCTTGTTTCTCCCTCAAGAAACAGATATGGAGGAGAATATACGTGCTTCCTTAGCAGGAATGGAATCGATACATGAATTAAGTAGAACAGTTGTTGAAAAGACAAGGGATTTAGTAGTGCAGAGGAATCATGAAGTGAAAAGACTAAACGAAACAGTGTCTCAACTAGTCAAGGAAAAAGAGCATATTGGGGCATTGTTAAGAAGTGCTTTATCAAGAAGAATGTCGGCAGATCTGTCATCCAAAACCAATGAACTTTTTAAAGTTGCAGAAAATGGATTAAAAGAGGCTGGTATAGATTATCAGTTTAGTAATCATCTTGGGGATGAAAAGTTACTGGCTTCAATATCGAAGGCAGGTGCTCTAGTGACAGAGGACGACGAAATATATACCTTGGTTAGTATGTCTTAGTTATGTATTGATCTTGACTTCTTTTGACCTTTTGGCTGGGGTATAATATCCTGCTGTATGCAGGCTGGTGCTTTGGAGAATATTATTAAGCAATCCCAGCTTGAGATAATTGAACTAAAGCATACCGTTGACGAACTAAGGTACTTTCCTTTAAACCTATGTTGTAAGTGAAGCTGCCTTGACATACAAAGTTTCCTGGATTGATTGTGTTGTTAATTAATAATATAGAGTGATGAGATGGTTTCTTATGAAATAATAAACATATCAAAAGTAATTGAAACAGGAATATCTTCTAGAACTGTTCCTTTTGTTGTTGTCTTTGGAAAAAAAAATCCTAAGAAGTAACAATAGAGGAAGTTGACTACTTATAGAGTAGTCCCAAAACACATTCTTGAAATAGAGTTATTAGCGATCTCCAAAAATAAAGGAGAAAAGATGATAATGTCTCGGTAAAATAATACTTCCACCAACTCAGTGGCAGAGTCGGAAATTTTTGTCAACGTGGGCGAATAATGCTATTATGTTCTCAAAATTATGGTTGGCAAAATTATATATATTTACACTTCTGTGCCATTTTTTAAGAAAATCAATACTTTTAATTCTACTAAAAAATATTCCTCAAATGTGTCAAGGAGGGCAATTCCTTGCAATGTGCTTCTGCCCCTGCATCAGCCTGTATCTTTTCAGATATTATGCTCGACCCATATATTGTAATGTACAGCAATTAGGTTGCATAGTTTTGTTCATTGAGGCTATGAACTATCGTACAATGTTACTGTGAGGCAGGAACTTTCAAGCTTGTTTAGTCTTCATTTAAAATTTAGTTTTGTTTATATCATCGACAGTTTGCAAACCTGTGAGACATTGGCTCTATAACCTAAGTTTGTTTACTACTTGACACTACTAGTGAGATCTTTACTTATTTTTTATTTTATTTTTCTTGAAAATCTCCATACTATCTGTGGTAACTAACATCAGTTGTTGTGTTCTGCATACTATTTTACTGAATTAAGGGCCGAGACAAGCTTTCTCAAACTGCATGTAGAAGCTCAAACCAATGAGCTCATCCAGAGGAAACAACACGTGGAGGAACTTGAAGAGAAAGAGAGAGTGGCAAATGAAAACGTAAGCTACTACATATTTCTTCATATTGTTTGTTCAATATGTCTTACTAAATTGGTGCTTTATAATTCCTCTTCTTCTTTTGGTTGCTGATTTAATTATGTTAAAATATGGTGGGATTAAGATGTACTCCCTTGCTACTCATGAATTCATATAACTAACATCGTGTATTAATTACTTTCTCGTTTTAGGTTGAAGGGCTTATGATGGACATTTCTGCAGCTGAAGAAGAGATTGCAAGATGGAAAGTAGCTGCACAACAAGAAGCAGATGCAGGCAAAGCTGTTGAACAAGATTTTGTGGCACAGGTAAAACCTTTCTTCAAGGATTTTGAGTGTAGAATTTGGAAAACTATTTCTGGTGCTTTTACTCTTTTCATTATTTTGTCTGCTTCTTTTGTCAATTTGGTAAAACCAGAAGTATTTATTTAACTTCCCAGCTTGACCTTCCCAAAAGACAAATATATAGAAGTCATACAGAGACATTGATAATTAAAACAAACAGGTACAGCAACAGCTATCTATTGGGACACTGATTCATGGCCACCAGATTATATCATGATGCAGTTTGTACTGGCCCTACAAGAAAGCAATTTTAACTGAAAAATAATTACTATATTTTTTCATTACTGATTGTTTTCGTCACTTATTAATTTGAGCCATCAAATATGTTAAAACATTCATTTGCAAGTCTGGGACAGCTATCAAAGAACTTTCCTGATGCCTTGTTTTTTTCTTCTACTCTTTTAACTTGATCATGTACTTAAATACCTTTCAATGGGCTATAGCCTATACTATACCAATACAGTTCTTACATGGAAGTTTATAATGTACGTGTCCTATGTCTTTCACTTTCAAATTAACCTCCTCTTTTTTGCCATTCTTGCAGTTATCAGCTGTTCGCCAGGAACTTGAAGAGGCAAAGCAAGCAGTGGCTGAGTCTGAGAAAAAACTTATATTCAAAGAAGAAACAGCAAATGCTGCCATGGCAGCAAGAGATGCAGCTGAGAAATCATTGAGGTTGGCTGATTTGAGGGCTTCTAGACTTAGGGATAAGGTAGAGGAGCTAAGTTATCAGCTTGAAGAGATTGATACCCGGGAAACCTCGAGATCTGGTCAAAAGAGATCCAGATATGTATGTTGGCCATGGGAATGGCTTGGATTGAACTTTGTAGGTTTTCACCAGACTGATACACAGCAAGAAAGTTCCAATGAAATGGAACTATCTGAGCCACTTATTTAAGTATATTCTTTATCTGTCTTTATAAAGTCATTTCTCCTCCCTGTGTATCTGTATATGATTTCCCGACATAAAAACAGTTAAAAAAGAATGGTAGTGTTTCTTATATCTTTACTTTTACTGATTAATTTCACCGCACAAAGGACTTCGTGTTGTTTATTCCTTTTATAAAGTCTCGTTTGTATAATAGCCGGTCATGGTCCATGAATAGAGTATTGACGGTTATCATGAAGCTAACTACTGGTACAATGCTGAAATGTAGAGCGTGATCTGTGTCGATCAGTTACAGCATCTGAATGTATCATGAAAATATAACACCAATTAGAGTATTGACCATCTGAGTTGCGTTTAGCTATAATTATCTTTTCAGGAAATGGAAGATCCAAAATTACAAGATTCAGACCAAACAAAAAATGACGACCTTATTTCTAGATTAAACAAGAAATCTTGCTCCGAACGCTGGTGCTGTATCAGCGTTTTGTTCCACAAGTTTTTGCCACTAAAATCCCACTGGGAGGGTCGCTCATAACAATATTGCAACGACCATACAACCAATATGAATACCGAAGGATACTTCCCAAGGTAGATTTTGTTTTAAAAATGCCCTTGATCTCAAACTGAACTCGACCACTTTGGATCTGCTTCTTTAGATTTCGGCTATGTTGCGGTGAAAGCTTAACCTGGCTTGTTACCATATGAACATTTGTAAGCAAATACTGTGCCCTCATTACAGAGAAATGTTCGATGTACTTTGTGGCAATAGGGATTCCTTCATGGTAAAGATTGATGACAATGTAGTTGAAATTCACATTTACTTTCTTGTTTGGATTTGTGAAGTTGGCCATCAAAGTTACATCTGCGTTAAGGAGATAGCCCATGTCAAGGTATACTGCATTCAGGCTCGCTTCTGCCACATCAAACTTGGGACTTTTTGGATGAAAGACGAGATAAACTATGAGGACTATGAGGCCTCCCAGAATTATTACAATCCAGAAAAGTGCACAGACGATGCCAATACACCATGTAACAGGCTCAGTTTTACGAGGCTGTGGAATCCCTTCAAATGAGGATCGCTGCGGTGGCTGGACTGATTGATCCGAATGCATTGGCTGTTGGTGTGGTTGCGGCTGCGGTTGTGGTGTTGGCTGTGGTTGTAGGCCATGTTGAGGCTGTGGTTGTAGGCCATGTTGCGGCCTTACTCGTTTCTTTTGTTTCTGCCAGTGTGGCTGTGTAGGCAATTCGAGACTGAAATCGTGCTGCTGTGACTGGGGTGCCGGAGGTTGGTGCCGTGGTGGTTGCAGGGGCAGAAAATGAGGATTATTCTCACGTTGACGATACATGGGTATTTTTGGGGCTGGGAAGAAGCAAGCTCTTCCGGAAGATTGTATTTTGGTAAATACAGATGGGGAACGATAAGCTTTTTGGCTGTGTAGGAATGACTTCGTGAGAACTGCAAGTAGGACTCCCCGCGAGGCAAAGAATCAAGACATTGTTAAGACTAGAAGGCAAGTAACCTTCTTGATACCCGCCTTTTGTGGTGACATGTTATTGTGACCCATAGTCACAAGAAGATACCTGGCTCATTAAAGACATGCTATTCGTTTTTGCTTATATTATACATCTATTTCTAGTCTGAAAGTTAAAACTTCCAACCCTTTCCAATAGAAATTCATGCCGCGTGCAACTTTTGCATCACTTGTTTATCAAGGGTGAAACTTTAACACCATCAACTAATTGGAAGCCATCATAATAACATGGATCTTCACTTTCTACAAGTGCTTATTTATTTAACAATGCTAATTCTAAAAATAAGTCGGTTGTTAGATTTCGATTGACAAGTCACTCGTTCCTTCAGATTAAATCGAAATTAAACCCGAGATAGTTGTATTTCCATACTAAATTCAACATAAAACACCCACTAGTAAATTTTATGGCTTTGAATAGTTAAACCTAACCCCAACAAATATAGTCACCACACACCTCGTCACTTCTGATGTCATGTTTACATTTAGGTTTCTCGTGCTCAGGGAACAGTCCCCTTGTGGCACTAGTGAAATCTATACATATCTTGATACCTAAAATCAATCATTTTCATTTCGTGAAATCTTCAAGACTGCGAACTGGGATTATTGTCCAGAAGAAATTCTTGGATGCTCCTCTTGTAATGTTCCCAATCAACGTCGCCCATGCTGTGGGAGATTGACCCATTGTTGGAGATTTATATTAGTTCCCAAGTCTCAGAAAAATACAGAGCCATCTACAACTTTAATCTCTCAAACAGGACAGATGCACAGTCAACAATAGATATTATTCTCATTTCCCCATAAAATCAACCTGCAAAGGCTGACCAAGTATTTAAGAACAGGAACTACAAGAACTAGTATGCGCACACACACCAAAAAAAAAAAGTCTAACACCAACACATCTTGTTACCCAGGAAATTGGTAAAACCTAAATATGGCCAGACAGCCAAGTTATAACAACTCAGCTGATGTGTTATCAACCTTTGAGTAACAAGATTGGTATCACATCATTCACTTAAGGTGAAGTGAAAAACAATAAAAAGAAGACTAATGCACCTTGATAGATATTCCATACCACTGTGTCAGACATTATCACGAGTATCCTTCCACAAGCATTCCTCAAAAACAGCGGCAATGTCCAATTCATTGAAAAACAAGCATAAGAAATCCTTGTGCGCACCTAACTGGAAGGAAGGAAGGAACAAAAGACAGTTAAAATAGGGGAGGGGGAGAAAGAGAGAGAGAGATATGGGGAGAGAGAGAGAGAGAGAGAGAGATTAATAAATATCAATATTAAGTAAGGTCTCATCATGAACAAGACTAAAACATCACGTTAACAAGCAAGCAAACCTATTAAAGAGGGCTATATACTTCAATCTTCATTTAGAGCAATAATGTTTTAAAAGATCAAGACAGCCTTAGGAAATTTAAAAACAACAAATAGAACACATAAGATTAAACAACAGAGATCATCCCCACATATAACATTATCTAAAATTATCTGAGGCAAGGTTGAGTACAATAAGTAGCAGATCATTTCAAGTACGGTAGATGATTCAACAATATGACATTAAAATAGCATATACTTATATGCAAAAGATATATGAAATTACTATACAGTTTTATGGTTAATACACAGTACAAAACAAACTTTCATTTATCTAAAAAAAAAAAATTTTAAAAAAGGAAGAAGAATAATTGGTGGATTGAAGTTTCATTTAAGAGGGAAAAAAATTGTGTTTGATCTTATGTACAATTGGAAGGAGGTAAAACGTATCTGAAATGTTGGGAATGTAGGAAACAAATATATACATTTCTAATTAATAAACACAGTACAATACAATACTTATCCAAAACCAAAAAGAAATATCAACGAATTGAAAGTTTATATATTTAGTCCTATATACGACTGAAAGAAGAAAGTTCAACGTGTCTGGTGTGTTGGGAATATTTGAATATTTGCGCTAGTGGAAAGACAACCATATTATCTACGGCCCAGTGTCACCTGCTTAGAATTTCCTAAGCCAATCGTGCGACCTTAGACAACCAACACTGCCTGAGTGTTGCTAAGTAAGCCTTGCTTGCCAAAAGAACACCAAGAGAACTGAAGCACACCAAGAAGAACAAGAGAATACTTGTAAGTAAAGAAGCTTTGTATTCACAAGAGAGCTTTTACAAGAGAACTAGAGAATGCTTGAGTTCTTGGATGGTTTAACAAAATGAAGGCCTCCCTATTTATACTAGCCCACCTCCTCAATGGACAGTAGAGATCATTTTTATCCTACGGTTACAAGTGTACATCTAGAAAGATCTACACAAGATTCTAGATAAGCTTCTACATCTTTTACTACATTCAAGAGTATTCTATAATAGTAAAGAATACAAGAGGAAAGTGTGTAACATTTTAGAGGTTCCTCTATGTAAGCATCCTAATAAGCGGCTATATAAGCATCCAGTAAGCGCCAAGTAAGAATCCTACGTGCAGTAACCTCGAGATAATCAACCCTTTTCAAGTGGGTTGTGACACCAAGTTGAAGTTCTAGGTTGGGAATCACATGGTTATTTCCTCACTGAAGACCTGTTAGGAGTACACTAAAAATTTAGTAACTTTCAGTTCTTGACTTTTAGTTCAGAAAATCATGTTTCTTTAAGTAGCTGTACACAGCAAAGGAGCTGCCACTCAATCACTTCAATACGGAAAATGTGACATTCTTTGTAGAAGTAAGAACAAAGAAGCAAGTTTGATGTTGTTATAAATATGTTGAGCATTTGCTCATACTAACAGCTAATGGTTTTGCATGTGCTAGACATACCTTTACATCCTACTGTAGCTTTTCTTCAATCCAACTATTTATTATCTCAATCTCTTGCAGTTGCGTCATTGATTAGAGTGTGAAGTGGAATTTCACTAGACAAGAGACAAAACTAATGTACTTCCTCATCATAACACATGCAACATATTAAATAAGTCAACACTATATAAAATAGAAAATCTAATGTGCCACAACCTTGAGCTTCGTATTTTATCATCAAACTATAAGTGTTGTAACTAAAAGCACTCCAACGGGAATAACTTAAATATTCATTCGAGAGCAACGGATCTTGATTTTCAATTAAGCACCAGTAAAGGCAGTAGTCAGTTTTAGGTCATAGAGTGTAATTTCAAAAAATGTTACACTTGCTTGATATCCAGAAGGATACCAAAATTACTACTAAGGAACTAACCAAGTCTAAGGGTAAAAAAAAACATACACACTCATAACTATCGGTTTCAATTACTTCCATAGCAAAATCAGTAAATAATAATAATATACCTTTCAAGTTTCAATCACAGAAACGTTCTACAATAGAACTCGACCATGCTTCGTGTCTCCTTGCCTTATCAAAAGACAGAAAATAAAGCAGCGGAGAAAGGGGAGAGGAGAGAGAAAAAATGAATCCTCAAACCTTAACCTCAAACATAATCATCATAGGAAGCATAATGAAGCAAAAAGGAAACCACAAATACCATACATGACCAGGAAATGTTTGCTGGAGTAACCACTTAGTTTCATCCTTGCACTACATTTGAAAAGAGTAGCATAAGTCAAGGATTTGCAGCCTACATACCATAGTTTCAGTAAATATTCAATCATCCTAATTAAGTTATAGAACTTTGATAAAAGATGAAATATGAAACCAGTCAGATTGGATATCCAATAGCTAGCAGAGAAGTATTAAGTATTATTCTGCAAGTTGTATTATACCTGATTCCCCTTTTCTGCAGGTAGCAATTTTCCAGGAGAAAAGAGTGGCTTCTAAAGCGTGCATTCCAAGAAAAGCAGGACTTATAGATAGCGCCTTCGTAGAAGTATATAAAGAACAAAATTACAAAATTCAGCCTGCAAAAGTTATGCCAGAAAGTTAGTCATTAACATATAGGATTAATATTATGTTTAATGAATTTCTTGTTTGGCCATTATAAAATTTAAAGATTATTGAGTAAAAAATCTTATGTTTCCCTCCCCACGTGCAACTGATTCTTTATGCAGCAACCTCAAACTCTGCACCCATCTATTGCTGCATATATATAACAACAGTCACCCCTCCCCCCAACAAACACCCTCAAAGTAGGAGAGCATTGCACTATATATTTAAGATAGTGTTATAGGTATAGCCAAGCAGTCAAGCACGATAACTTGCGCATGTATACACAGTTCCATATAGATTGTAGAGAAGCAATATAATATACAAACCATTTTTGTTACTTCAAGATGCATCTTTAGATATAGCACTGATAAGAGTCTCAGAAACATCTCTCGAGAGAGTAAAACCCTTCTCCATCATCTGATCCCAGACTGTGCAAGCCAATGAAAGCTTCTTTTCCTGTACGAGCCCTTCAATTACCAATCTAAAAGTAATCTCATCCGGATGCGCTCCTTTAGTTTGCATCTCCTCATATAGAATCATAGCTTCACTTACTCTAGAAGCCCTGCAAAACCCACTGATAAGTGCATTGTATGATACGACGTCAGGAGTGATTCCCTGATCTAACATATCACAAAAAATGCCCTGAGCCATCCCTATTCTCCCAATCTTACACATGTGATCGAAAATGATTGTATACATTACACGATCAAGTAACAAACCCAACCCTTTCATCTGGTCAAGAAGCTTTTTGGCTATATTAGGACTGCCTTCTCTAAGAAAAGCTTTAATAAGAATCGCAAATGTTACCACGTCGGGAGCAATCCCATTGCGGCCCATCTCCTCCAATAACTTATAAGCCTTCTTTGTACGGGAAGCCTTGCAGAGTGCAGTAATAATTGTGTTATACGATACAACATCTACCAAACCTTTCGCCTTCATTTTATTCACCATCAACATGTATGCCCTATCAACTCGATTAGCTTTGCAAAGGCCCTTAAGAAGTTGGTTGTAGCTATAGCTATCAGGATTCAGCCCACCTCTCTCCATTTTCTCCATCAACTTCTCCGCCTCTTCCAACATGAGCTCATTACAACAATAATTCAACAGCACATTGTAAGTAACCAAATCCGGTTTACACCCATTTCTACTCATGAATGTTTTAATTGCCTGCGCTTTGTCAATCCGGCCAGCACAACAAAACCCACTAATAAGCACATTGTAAATTGATGTGCTAAACTTAACTCGACCTTTCATGACTCCCAATGTAAGCTCGTAAGCTAAATCAACCTTCCCACCATCACATAAACCCAAAACAAGTGCCCTACAAGCCCTATCATCAGGAACAATACCTTTCCCGAGCATTATTTGCCACATTCTAACAGCAGCATCGAGCCGTCTTGCCTTACACAACCCACTAATAACGATAGTGTAGCTCACCATATCAGGTTCTCTACCCTTTTCAGCCATTAGTTGCAATACCTCTAAAGCCATATCCACCAAATTTTCAGAACACAAAAGATACAAATATATGTTACAAGCCCACATATCCGGAACAGCTCCAAGTCTATCCATGTCTTTTAAAAGTTTCTGAATGATTTCAAAGTCTTTAAATTTGCACAAACCAGAGAGGAATCGCGAGTATGTAAATGAATTTAAAGAAAACCCTTTTGGGTTCATTGTATCATAATAATGTTCAGCTAAATCAAAGCGAGACTGACTAATTAATACGCCGATTATCCGATTGTAATCAATGCTGAAAACTCTGCAGCCTGATTGAGTCATTTCGTCGAACACTTGGACTGCTTGATCAATTAGACCACTTTTAACGTAGTTAGAAATTTTAGCACGATACGAAAGCCGCTGCCAGCCAAGAGCTCTATGCATATCAAATTGGTGGTCTCAAAATAGAATACATATCATCGATTTGTGAGCTCGAAACCTGAATGAAGCTCGAAATGAAGGTCTAAAGGTCAAATGGATTATAATGTGTGAACGCTAAACTAACAGCTATAGTGAAAAGTCAAGAGCGTAAACCTAAAATATGTATATGACAGAAGCATTCACATAGATGCAGAGAGAGACAGAGAAACCTGTTTTTTCGGCGATGGAGGAGACGACGAAAGAGAAAAGTTGATGGACTCCGCGACCCAAATCCAAGCACGAAGGAGAAGCTTTCAAAGTCCTTGTAGATCTAATTATTAAGGGCTAAATGTCATTTAGCCACTAGTCGAAAAGTTATTCCAACTTTTAATTTTTTAAATTATTCTATTAAATTAATTATTATTTTAAAATTTAATCATTATGTTAATTTTGGCTTACAGCCGTTAAATTTTTTTATATGGACACATGAAAAAAAAAAAAATTAAAAACAAAATGACATGGCTTGTTCTTAATTTCTTTCTCTCCTCTCTCCCTTCTTCAAAATTTCAAACTGAATGATAGCTTTTCTGGAAGATCTCAATTTTATGAATAAAGATGAATTTTTTTCGAAATATATTTTTGAAAATTATGGTGTGAATTTGATATAATGTTATAGTTATGGGTAATATTTATAAATTTTACAAAGTAAGCAAGTTGTTATAAAATATTCGATTAGTCGGGGAATATTCGTTTTAACACGGCGCAAGCATTGGTGGACCCCACAACGAAATTATTGTCGGAGTTAAAAAACAACAGTAATACGTGTGGTTACATAGTAACACACGGTATTGATTATTGATGCTTATGTGAGAAATCACTCAGTTATACTCAATTATTGCTACAGTAATTGTTGCATAGTATCTCACATTATTAATTATATTATTGTCACAGTATCATCTACACAATATTTTATATTATTAAATCATAATTGAGATGACAAGTTATTCATATTATTATTTGCATAATTAATAATGTCTAGAAAGTTCTGTCGAGAAAAGGGGTTTGGTCACCTAATTGCGCGCCAATAGAGAGAAATCCTTATTGGAAAGCCCTCTCTTTTCTGGAAACGATCTGGTTGTTAATATTGCGAGTTATAATAATGATGAATAAATATTATTAAAAATATTGAGGGGATTTTTTTATGAAGTATTTGTTGAAAATTTTGATTATTATTTTGACCCCTAGTTACCCATTTTTGAAATAATCGTTAGAAAATTATTCTGTATATATAATATGGTGTGGGGCCCACGTGTGATTGTGACATGTGGGTCAAGGGAAAAAAATAGGGGATGTCATGGGAATTAAAATTGGATGAAGTGTAATGGAGGGGGTATATATATATATATATATATATATATATATATATATATATATATATATATATATATATATATATATATATATATATATTATAATAAGTTTTATTTTTATGAAAAATAGAATATATTATATTTTATTATGCATAATGTTTACATAGTGTCTGCATAGTATCAAATTAGAAAATCGGACGAATTTTTTCGGCATCCGTGTTGGTGCAACTGTGCGTCCGTGATTTTAATTGTGACGCCCCAAAATAGGTATACATCACCCATCTTGAGTCGCCACATACATGGTACAAAATTCAAATACAACTTAATAATACAAATGTCGTATAAAATACGACAAGACATAAATTGAGAATTTTAAAACGAATATTGTCTTCTAGACAGTATTCAACTCAAATGGAGTCCTTAATACATTTATTATCACACTATTTTATAGAATAGTGAAGACTACTAATGCTATCATCTAGACCGTCACTCCGTTCCCCGACTAGTCCCAGATACATTCTCATTTCTTGAAGAAGACAATGAAAGCAAAAGGGTGAGCTCAACTAGCCCAATAAGAAATATTATGACTAAGATAATGCGAGAATAATTTATCGTTAGCCTTCAACAATGTTAAAGCGATAAAATATAACAAACATCAAGTTTAAGCTGCGGTAGAACAAGCAATCCATTAGAAGAGTCAAGTAGAGAATAAAATCTACTTTCTTACATGATTTAAAAGATTTTCATCACTTTTATCATTTGAGACTCGACAATAAATAATCCACATCATCCTTGCACTACTACCAAGGATATTCATTAATATCACGACCATAAATTATCCATGTACCTACTGGCCAAAGATATTCGATGTATTCATCAATGGTCATGATCATGCCAACAATCGTCCATTAATGCTGCGCGGCCAATGATGACTTTTACCACATCATTTGTAACATTACGATGGTGATGATTATACCGAATAATCCTTGGTCATAATCATACTAAGTCCATCTATGCACTACAGGCCACAGATGACTTTCAACATAATATAAACATGAGGATGATAACAATGATATAAGAATTCAATAAAACAAGTTCAAGGATAAATTTTTAAAGATTTATAATTTAATTTATTCAGAAATTAATAACGTCCAAATTATCAACATGATACTGCTTTGTGGAGTAAAATTCAAGAATAATATTGTACCAAAAATAATTTGGACCGAAAACGAATCAATTTTTATCATGAATAGTATCCCGGGTGAATAGTACTCAAGTGAATAGTACCCCGTGAATAGTACTTCAAAAATAGTAACCCCGTGAATAGTACTCCGACATAAAAAAGTTAAAACTTATCAAGAATGCTCAGAATAATATTTTCATGAAAAGATACTGGATGAAGCGCAAATATCAAGGATATTCTATTAATTTCATGGAGTATAGAAGCCAAAATTTTAACAAAACGAGTATAGAATTCAAAATCTGAAACGAAATAATATTACTTACATACTACAGAGTATAGAATAAAATATTATTTCAAGCGAATATTGAACAAAAATAACATCCCTTACCTTGAAAAGAAGAGTATTCCAACTGGTATAGCGAGGATATTCTTGAAGAAAACTTTCACTATTTTCTACGCTCAAAGTTTTTTAAAACTCTAAAGAAATACGCTCAAGATTATAGAAGAAGAATTCTCTGATTCTGGCGTGATTTTCAATTCTACCTTAAACGCCTATTTATAGGAAAATGCTAGAATGCCATAGGAGACTAAAATAATAAAATAATAATAAAAATATTTTTTTACGCACATATATTTGAAAAAAAATCAGCCACCACAAGTGGGGCCCACTAAAATCAGCCACCTTTCCCAACAACCAAAAGTGGGGCCCACCCATATTTTTAATAAAAATATTTTAATTTCTGAAACTTCAATAATTCATAATAAATAGCCCTTTTATCATAAAAATACGAATTTTATGTCCATTCCACACGAAATTGAATTCTCTACAACTTTACAGAAGAAAGTTTTTCTAAATTCCAAACAAAAAATATCTGAATTCCATAAACGGATAATTTTTAACACCTCTTAAAATTCATAACTAATCATACGTTAATTTTTAACGGTTCAAAATTTGTGGACATATACTCCACTTATATATGTATAACATATCCAAAAATCACAACGATCCAACGATCGGATTAAAATTATAACTCACGCAATAGAGCTTTAAGAACACCGATTTGATTTTTTAATACCTCCAATCCGACAAAATACTGATAAAATACCTTAACATTAATTCCTTCATTTATAACCACATAAAATAAATATTTTTTTATCCATCATTTATGTCCACATAAAATAATATTTCCTTATCATATAAATCAGTAATTAATTATTCACAAATAATATTACAGAATCACAATAATGACAACCAGACTGTTTTCAGGAAAGATGGGGCTTTCCAATAAGGATTTCTCTTTACTGGAGCGCAACTAGGTGACCAAACCTCTCCTTGACAGAACTTTTTAGACATTACCAATAATGCTATCTAATAATATTATTCAAATAATATTAATTATTAATCTGATAATGGGAAATACTGTGCAGTGATAATTATTGAAATAATAATAATATAAACTATCAATGCAACAATTATTGAATTAATAAAATAAAATATTGAACAGTAATTACTATAACAATTATTGAGTAGTTTCTTCTTATGTAAGAATCAATAATTCAAAAATACTGTACATACTGTGTGCTACTGTGCAACAACGCGTATTACTGTATTTTAACCACCAGGAATTGCAACAATATTAACGGTAACAACTACGCCGCTATTTATAAAACTCAAACTTGTTGTTTTCTTCATCCGACAATTATTCTGTTATGGGGCCCACAAATGATTGTACCATCGTACGAATATTCTCAATTAAAACGAATATTCCCTGACCAATCGAATATAATATAACAACTTGCTTACTTTACAAAATTTATAAATATTACCCACAACTATAACATTATATTAAATTCACTTCATAGTATTCATAAAAGTTGGGGTCTTACATTAATTTTCAAATAGTATTCTTCCATTCTCCTATAAATAAGATACTTAGTTTAGAATTGAAAATCACACCAGAATTAGAGAATTCTTTTTCTATAATATTGAGCGTATTTTTTTCGAGTTTTATGAAGTTTTGAGCATAGAAAATAGTTCAAGTTTTCTTCAATAATATCCCCGCTATACAAGTTAGAATACTCTCTTTTTTAAGATAAGGGATATTATTTTTGTTTAATATTAGTAAGAAATAATATTTTCTGAAATATCTGAAATACATGAGATGAGCAATGAGAAAATTATGATACAAAGGATATAACCGGGAAGGTACAATCCGAAAAGAAAGCAAGGTATTCTCATTTCTTGAACTACAGTGCACGTAAATTTCGAGAGGCGAAATTTTATAAGGAGGGAGATTGTGAGAGACCGAATTTTATGAAATGAAAGTATTCAATTTTTTATAATTATTCTATTTAGTAAATGGTTAAATTGATAAAGGTTAAAGTTAAGGGTGATATGTGAAAATTTTGCAAAGTAAGCAAGTTGTTATAAAATAATCGATTGGTAAAATACGCGTGGTTGCATAGTAGCACGCTTATCGATTATTGATGCTTATTTGAGAAGTCACTCGATTATACTCAATTATTGCTACGATAAGAATTCTGCATCATATCTCTCATATTATTGATTCAATTATTGTCACAGTATCTTCTATATAATATGTTATATTATTAAATTACTAATTGAGACGACAAAGTTATTCATATTATTAAATTGCAATATTTATAATGTCTAGAAGTTCTGTCAAGAAGAGGTTTGGTCATCTAATTGGGCGTCAATAGGGAAAAATCCTTATTGGAAAGCCCCCTCTTTCTTGGGAACAACCTGGTTGTTAAATATTGTGAGTTATAATATTAATGATGAATAAGCTCGTGTTGATTAAAGATGAATTTGATAGTTTCATGGTGTTGAGATTATTTGTGTTAGTAGAAATCGACATCGATTCCGATGATAATTGATGTCTGGAGGTTATATTGTTCAATCGGGTATTCAGGACATTTTTCGTGTCGGAATACTATTCACGAGTTACTATTTATGAGTTACTATTCACGAGTTACTATTCACGAGTTACTATGTAAAATCTCCAATTTTACAAATAAAGATTTAAATTCCTCAAAATTTTTTTTGAATATTATGGTGTGGATTTAATATAATGTTATAGTTGTGGGTAATATTTATAAATTTTGCAAAGTATGCAAGTTGTTATATTATATTCGATTGGTCGAGGAATATTCTTTGTGTCGGGGAATATTCGATGCGACTTATAATAATCATAAGTGGACCCCATAACGGAATTATCATTTGATCGATTGAAACGACAAAAATATTTTTATGAAAATAACGGCGGAAGTTTACCGTTATTATCTTTGTCGAACTACTCGGTAGTAGTAAAAGTACAATAATACGCGTGATTGCATAGTAGCATACGGTATTGATTATTAATGCTTATGTGAGAAGTCACTCGGTTTGATTCAATTATTATTCGATATTTTATGTTATTAAATCAATAATTGAGATGACGAAGTTGTTAATATTATTATTTGCATTATTAACGATGTCAGAAGTTTACTTAAAGAGAGGTTTGGTCACCTAATTGCTTGCGCCAATAGGGAGAAATCCTTATTGAAAAGCGCTTCTCTTTCCCGGAACGACACAGTCGATTAATAGTGTGAATAATAATAATGATGATGAAGTTTTGTTTTATTCAGTATTATTAACGTAATAAAATGTAATTTTTTTTATATAAAATGTAATACTTTTATAAAGTTATTGGGTTTATTAGGCTAATAGTAAAATATTTTTATATAAAAGAGAATACTTTTATAAAGTTATCTGCTTTATTAGACAATAATTAGAATATATTATATTTTATTATGTATAGTATTTGCATAGTGCTGCATAGTGTTTGTATAGATAAAATCTTTTTAAAAGTTATTCGTTTTATTAGATTATAAATAAAATATATTATATTTTTTTAAAAGATTTTGCTTTAAATATGGACCGTCCGATTAAAGTAAATCAATCTGGACCGTTTCATGGATTAGTTATTATTCATTCCATTCTTCTATAAATAAGCTCATTCCTTCATTATTTCTTACGAATTCTTTGAAACTCTAGAGAGAGAAATTATAGAGAGAAAGAAGAAAAGTATTCTCGCTACTTACCATCCGATATCAAGTTTCTTTTACGGTAGTGGGTATTATTTTTTTATATTCATGAAGAGAACTTACGTTATTCCATTCTTTATTATTACATTGGAATAACTTGTATCTGGATCACCCTATAATTGGTGATTTACATTTGTTATTTCATTCTTTATTATTACATTGGAATAACTCAGATACTGTGCTACCCTATACTTGGTAAAATTCTTCTATTATTCAATTCTTTCTTATTCATTTGGAATATCCTATCTCGTGCATTTTACGCTTGGGACCTAGTTTCGTCTTTATTATTATGTTGGAATATCCTGTTTGTGCGTTTTTCTTGGGACCGGTTCCGTCTTTATTATTATTATTGGAATATCATATACATGCATTTTATCTCAGAACTGGTTCCGCTCTTTATTATTACATTGGAATATCCTCATGCTGCGTTTTTACTTGGGACGGTTCCGTTATTTATTATTACATTGGAATAACTCGCATCGCCAAGCACCGCATGCATGGTGATTTCGTTGTTATTCCATTCTTTATTATTTTGTTGGAATATCACCGCCGGTGCGCGACATACCGACACGGTTCCGTTATTTATTATTCGTTGGAATAATCATCATGTGAAGTACCGCATGCATGGTGATTTCTTTTGTTATTCTATTCTTTATTATACTCGGTTGATTAAAGTTTTGACTTCTATACTCCATGAAATTAGTGGAATATCCTTGATATTCGCGCTTCATCCAAAGATCTTTTCATGAAAATATTCTTCGAGCATTCTTGAATTTTACTCTACAAAGAAGTATCATGTTGACAATTTGGACGTTATTAGTTCCTGAATAATTTAATTCTTGAACTTGTTTTATTGAATTCTTATATCATTGTCATCATCCTCATGTTTATATTTTGTTGAAAGTCATTTGTGGCCTGTAGTGCATAGATGGACTTGGTATAATTATGACCAGGGATTATTCGGTATAATCATAACCGTAATGTTACAAATGATGTGGAAAAAGTCCTCATTGTCCCATAGTGCTTTCATGGACAGTTTTTGGTATGATTATGGCTATGGATTCTCTTCGGCCAAGGGAGCAAAGATGAATTATTTTATAGCATGATCAGGACCGTTGATAAAAACACGATTATCTTTGGACCGTAGTGCATGGATAATTCGTGGTCTTGATACTAAATAATATCATTGGGACAGGGATGATTTGATGATGTGGATTATTTATTAAGCTGAGTCTCAGCGATAAAAGTGATGAAAAACTTTTTAAATCATAAAAGATAGTAGATTTTTTTCTCTACTTGACTCTTTTAATGGATTGCTTGTTCCGCTGCAGTTAAAGACTAATGATAATTTATTCTGCATTATCTTAGTCATAATATTTCTTACTGGGCTAGTTGAGCTCACCCTTTCCTTCACTGTTCTCTTCGTGAAATGAGAATATACCGGGATTTGGGGCCGAGTCGGGGAGCAGTGACGGTCAGGATGATAGTATTAGTAGTCCTCACTATTCTGTTAAGTAGTGTGTTAATAAATGTAATGAGGACTTATTCTGAGAGTGAATATTATCTAGAAGACAATGTTTGTATTAAAACTCACAGCTCTCTTGTTGTATATTTAAGATTGTATTTGTATTATGTACCATGTATTTTGCGACTCAGAATAGGTGATGTATACCTATTTTTGGGGGCGTCACAATTGGTATCAAAGCTTAGGGATATGATCCCTGGCTGAGATGTGAGATAAGAACTAGGAGGGGAGAGACGGGGAATTCCTTCGCTAGTATGACCTACCTAACTTTATTTGGTATTTAATTGGTCGGTCAGAGTATAGGGATAATATGTGATATGTTAATTAACCCTTGTTTTATGGCATTGTTTGAAAATGGCATTCGAGAATGTTGAGAACATCAATGGTGCACAGGAGACCGTTGAGTCTCCACAGATCAATAACCAGGACAATGTGCATCAGGAAGGCGATAATCCTCATACAAACAACAACACTGACCAAATGATGAACGATGGAATGTTCCGAGGCTTCATGCAATTCATGCAACAACAGGTAAGAGAGACTCATGTTCAAAATATAGGTGGAAATAATGGCAACCCACGGTCAGTCACCGCTAAGCAGTTCAAGGAGATGGGACCACCAGAGTTTTTGGGAAAGCCAGAACCACTTAAGGCGGAGACATGGTTAAAGCATATCACCAAGATTCTTGATGTCTTGGGATGCTCAGAGGAGCAAAAGGCTCCATTTGCCACCTTTATGTTGCGTGAAGAGGCAGATTACTGGTGGGAATCTGTAAAACGTACCCAGACTGACACACTCAAGATGTCTTGGGAGAAGTTCCAAGAGTCATTCAACGACAAGTACTTTCCGAAAGTATTCGTCACATGAAGGAGGTGGAGTTCATCAAGTTTGGAGCAAAACAATATGACCGTGTCGCGAAGACGAGGCTAAGTTTAAGAGTTGTCTCGGCCAGCATCCCATTTGGTCGATAATGAGGAGCGAATGACGCGAATGTTTCTAAGAGGTTTGAAACCCAATATAAGTCAATACCTCATTTCTCACAAACTTTGTTTATATTCATATGTTGTGAATAGGGCTCAGTTATTGGAGCGCGATAATGAGTCAGCACAACCAAAAGGCAACGACCAACAATACGATAATAATCGTACCGGTGACAACGGTCATCGGAACAATGATAACCATCGTGAGGGAAATTATCATGCCATGAATGGTAACCACTTCGGTGGTAATCATGGCCAAGATAATAGAAGTGAAAATTTCAAGAAGAGAAGGTTCAATAATGATAGAAAACAAAGAAGATCAAAGCACCCATTTCAAAGGAAGAAGAACGACCACCCGGTCAGTATGTTTCAAATGCGGACAAGAGGGACACATCCAGTCAAATCTGACGTGAGAATCCAAAGCGTGTTTTAATTGCGGATGAGAAGGTCACTTAGCTAGATTTTGTCGTATGGTGAAGTCAAGTCCAATTTGGGATGGTGATGCCAAAGGATGTCCCGCACAAGCCAAAGTTCTAGTAGTTTAAGAGAGTGTTTTTTTTTCGTGATGAGGAACCCGAATAAAATTATCACGGGTAAGTTAATCATAAACTCTTCATTTAAATCTATACCGAAGTGTTAGATATCTGGGTTCTACTCACTCTTTCATTCCACTTAGTTGTGTTCAATGTTTGAATTTAACTCGGAGGGAGAAGTTAGACTTTGATTTATCTGTTGAAACTCAGTTGGGAGAAACCTTCGTTACCTCCACTATTTATAAATCTTATTTGATTCAAATCAACACTTTCACGTTACCTGTCGATCTTATCTCTTTGAAAATACTTTCCTTTGATGTGATTTTAGGAATCGATTGGTTAATTACTCATCATGCTTTTAATAAGGTTGTTAGCTTTCATATTCCTAACCAACCTGTTATGCGAATTCAAGCAACCAAACCACTAAAGTCAATCATTGTCATATCAAGCCATAAGTAAAGAGCCCCGGTCCTTTCGTTGTTGACTTCCTTGTGTGGAATGCACCGAAGCAGACTATCCATAGGGGACGTCATGAATAACGGTGGCAAGTTGATAGGTATCAATGTGACGTGCTATCCAAGTCTTGGATGAGGGACACAGTTTTGAATGATATTTCTATCGTTAATAAATTTCTTGACGTATTTCTGAAGACTTCTTGGCCTACCCCAGAGCGTGAAATCGAATTTTATACTGACCCTAGTACAAAACCCCATTTCTAAAACCCTTAAAATATTTCTTCAACTAAAATGAACGTAACATGCGCCAAAGACGTTGACTCGAGCTGTTGAAGATTACGATCGTACCATTCAATACCATCGTAGAAAAATGAACGTGGTAGCTGACGCGTTGAGTAGAAGATCGTATGCGTTTATAAGTGTGGATATACAAACCCACGTGAAGACAAAGAATATACGATTAGAATCGAATTTAATCGATAAAGTTAAAGCCGCTCAAGCTACATACTCAGAGCTGATAAATGTGAAGAAGAAGGTTCAAGAGGGCGTTATTCTAGAAACAAGAATCGACGAAGAGAGGAAATCTCAACCCTCGATTTTGTTGGCCCATTTGAAATCCTCGATCGAGTAGGAACTGTGGCCTATAGACTCGTTTTACCGCCAAGTATTTCGCGTGTTCATAACGTTTTTCACATATCGATGTTACGTAAATATATGGATGACCCGAACCACATTATTGATTTAGAACCGGACGAGATAACGGATAATTTAACGTATGAAGATGTACCTGTTAAAATCCTGGATTATATTCTACGCTTAAAGGTTATACCTCAAGAGTTAGAATCGGACGAAGTGTCCTCATCATTGCAAGATACTGAGTACGTACGTAAATTTCGAGGGCGAAATTTCATAAGGAGGGGAGATTGTAAAATCCCAAATTTTACAAATAAAGATAAAAATTCCTCAAATTTTTTTTGAATATTATGGTGTGGATTTAATATAATGTTATAGTTGTGGGTAATATTTATAAATTTTGCAAAGTATGCAAGTTGTTATATTATATTCGATTGGTCGAGGAATATTCTTTGTGTCGGGGAATATTTGTACGACGACACAATCATTGGAGGACCCCACAACGGAATTATTGTCGAATTAAAAAAATGACAAAAATATTTTTATGAAAATAACGGCGGAAGTTTACTGTAAGACCCTAAATTATTAATAATTGAAATTTATTTTCCTCTATTTATTATTTTGAAATAGTAAGGGTTGATTTGATTAATGTGGATAATTATGGGTAAAATACGCAAATATTTCGAATAAGCAAATGGTTATAAAATATTCATTATTGTCGGGGAATATTCGTTTGGTCGTGGAATATTAAATCGCTTGGGGAATATTAAATGCGACCACAAGCGATCTTTTGTGGGCCCATAACTGAAAAAGCGATTGGATGAAGAAAACGATAAATATAAGTTGTTTATAAATAACGACGTAGTTATTACCAATTATCTTGTTGGAATACCCGGTGGTTAAAAACACTAATAATACGCGTTGTTGAACAAGAAGCACGCGTATTGCACCAATTATTGATTCTTAATTAAGAAGGCACTACTCAATAATTGTTACAAAGAATTATCGCTCAATATTTTATTTTATTGATTCAATAATTCTTTGCATTGATATTTTATATTATTGTTGTTTCAATAAATTATCATTACACAAAGATTTTCCATTATCGAGAGCAATAATTCATATTATATGAATAATATTATTGGATAATATTATTGGCAATGTCTAGAAAGTTCTGTCTAAGGAGAGGTTTGGTCACCTAATTACGCGCCAGTAAGGAGAGATCCTTATTGAAAAGCCCCTCTTTCAGGAGGAACTACTGGTTGCAAGATCTTGTGATTCTGTAATATTATTTGTGAATGATTAATTATTGATTTATATTATGAGAAAAATATTAATTTTATGTGGATATAGATGGAGAAAATTTTTAATGTGATAATTGTTGAAAATTAATATTTTATCTTTTTTTGATAAAATAATTCATTTAAATATATTATTTTAATAATATATTAACGGTGATATTTTATAATGAATGTGGGATATATGAGTATATGAGGAGGAGGAAGAGTATTTTTGTGGCAATAAATATTTAACACATATTTTGTGTGTTGGTGGACACAATTATTAATAGAAATTTGATTATAGCATGTAAAATCGCTTGGTTTGTGGATTTTGGTCAATTTCATTTGGAATTGGAAAAACTTTCTTCCAGTAAAGTTGTAGAGAATTGAATTTTCTATAAAATTCGCGAGATTCAAATTTTTGATAAAAGGGCTATTTATTATGAATTATTGAAGTTCAAGTTCAAATAATTGATTTTTGAAAGTTTTAATTATTTTAAATAAGAAAAACGTTTTTATTACTTTTCGGAGGTGGGCTACATGTGTGGCTAATCTTGGATTAAGAAACATGTGCGTAGGAAGTTTTAGAAAATAATAATAAATATTTTAATAAATTTTCTACTTTTGGTGTTCTAAGCATTTTCCTATAAATAGGTGCTTAAAGTTAGAATTAAAATCACACCGTAAACTCAAGTTTTCTCTATATATTATCGAGCGTATTCTTATGAGTATTTTGAGTATACTTTGAGTATTGCTATACGGTGCAAGTTCAAGTCATAGCTTTATATCCTGTTTCATTTAAATCTTGTCTTTTCGAGGTAAGGGATGTTATTTTATTCGAAAATGATATTATTTCTTCAATATCATTATCTTGAAATATTGTTTGGAAAATTTTATCAAATTTGGAACTTTTTCATGTCGGGGTTCTTATTCATGAGTTACTTATTCACGAAAGTTACTATTCACGAGTACTATTCACTAAGCGTGAAGATGTTTTTTGTGAAATTTCTATCTTTTGGTATCAGAGTTACTTATTCACGATACTCAAGACTATTCACGATACGACACTATTCACGAATCTGACAGACTATTCAATTTAAAAAATAAAATTTCTTCTTTTTGTCCAAAATATCTATTATGGAAACTAACTTTGATTGTATCCATGTTTTGATCATTCTTGAATTTTACTCCACTCTGATTACTTATGAAGTATTTTTGAACTTGGATTGTTTAAAATACGAATCCTTAATATTTGTTCTTTTGTTTCACTGGATTCATTTCCTTTAAAATATTTTTCATCATCCTCAGTCTTAAATGATGATATTACTGAATATCTTTGGCATGTAGTGCAAAGATGAATGATTTTTTGATGAATATCTTTGGGCCGTAGTGCAAAGATGAGCAGTGTTGAGATAAACATGACTGATCGATTAATATCTTTGGCTCAGTAGTGCAAAGATGAGCAGTGTTTAGATGAACATGACCAACTCTGATGAATATCTTTGGCTCAGTAATGCAAAGATGAATATTTGATTCGGATATATATTGATTGATGTTACAGGATAAAATATCGACAGTGAACTTTTAAATTCATATATAGAAAATAGTAGTTTGCATTCTCTACTTAACTCTTCTAATGAATTATTATTTTCGCTGTGAAGATTGATTTAAAACTGGTTGTCTATTGTATTCTATTATATTTTTCCCTATTGGAGACTAACGATAATTTGTTGTATATTATCTTAGTCATAATATTCTTTACTGGGCTAGTTGAGCTCACCCTTTTCTTTTTTGTTCCATTTTTCTTCTCAGGAGGCGAGAATGTAGCGAGTACTAGTCGGGGTATGGAATGAAGGTTCTAGAGAGAGTTGTTTAGTAGTCCTCACCATTTTTGTAAAATAATGTATAAATAATTATGATGGAAATTTATTTGCGTGTGGATATTGTCTAGATGGCAATATCTGTATTTAAACTCACAGTTTATATGTTGTAATAATAAAGTTGTAGTTATTTCTGTACCATGTATTTGGGGACTCAGAATGGGTTGGATGGAATGGACCTATTTTGGGGGCGTCACATTTATCGTTAATACTAACTACTCGGTAGTAAAAGTACAATAATACGCGTGGTTGCGTAGTAGCACACGGTATTGATTATTAATACTTATGTGAGAAGTCACTCAGTTTGATTCAATTATTGTCGATATTTTATATGTTATTAAATCAATAATTGAGATGACGAAGTTGTTAATATTATTATTTGCATTATTAACGATGTCTAGAAGTTCTGCCAAAGAGAGGTTTGGTCACCTAATTGCGCGCCAATAGGGAGAAATTCTTATTGGAAAGCCCCCTCTTTCCTGCGAACGACCTGGTCGATTAATAGTATGATTAATAATAATGATGATGAAGTTTTGTTTTATTTTTATTATTTACGTAATAAAATAGAAAAACTTTTTATATAAAACAGAATACTTTTATAAAGTTATTCGTTTTATTAGGCTAATAGTAAAATATTTTTATATAAAACAGAATACTTTTATAAAGTTATCTATTTTATTAGACAATAATTAAAATATATTATATTTTATTATGCATAGTATTTGCATAAGACTGCATAGTATTTGCATAGTAAAATCTTTTAAAAGTTATTCGTTTTATTAGATTATAAATAAAATATATTATATTTTATTTAAAAGATTTTGCTTTAAATATGGACCGTCCGATTAAAGTAAATCAATCTGGACCGTTTCATGGATTAGTTATTATTCATTCCATTCTTCTATAAATAAGCTCATTCCTTCATTATTTCTTACTTAATTCAATCGAAACTTTTAGTAGAGAAACTATAGAGAAAAGAAGAAAAGTATTCTCGCTACTTCACTACTCCGATATCAAGTTTCTTTTATGGTAAGTGGGTATTATTTTTGTTTATATTCATGAAGAGAACTTCGTTATTCCATTCTTTATTATTCATTGGAATAACTCGTATACGCCATGCTTCTACCCTATACTTGGTGATTTCATTGTTATTTCATTCTTTATTATTCGTTGAATAACTCAGATACGCTGCTACCCTATACTTGGTGAAATTCTTCTATTATTCCATTCTTTATTATTCGTTTGAATATCCTATCTCATGCTTTTTACCGGACCGGTTTCGTCTTTATTATTATGTTGAATATCTGTTTTGTGTTTTACGTAGGACTGGTTCCGCTTTTTATTATTCTCGTTGGAATATCATGTCTCGTATGCGTTTTATCTGGGATTCGGTTCCGCCTTTTTATTATTACATTGGAATATCCTCGTCTGCGTGCATTTTATTTGGACTGGTTCCGTTATTTATTATTCTATTAGTAATAACTCGTCTATGTGAAGTATCGCACGCATGGTGATTTCGTTGTTATTCCATTCTTTATTATTTCGTTGGAATATCCCGCTTGGCAAGTGACATTTACCGACTGTTCCGTTATTTATTATTCGTTGGAATAAACTGCTACACGCCAAGTACCACATGCATGGTGATTTCTTTTGTTATTCTATTCTTTATTATACTCGGTTGATTAAAGTTTTGACTTCTATACTCCATGAAATTAGTGGAATATCCTTGATATTTGTGCTTCATCCAAAGATCTTTTCATGGAAATATTCTTCCGAGCATTCTTGAATTTTACTCACACAAAGAAGTATCATGTTGACAATTTGGAAGTTATTAGTTCTGAATAATTTACTTGAACTTGTTTTATGAATTCTTATATCATTGTCATCATCCTCATGTTTATATTTTGTTGAAAGTCATCTCGTATTCTGTGAAGGTATAGATAAAAGTCATCTCAGATCCAAATTTTTATTCTAAGGTAAGGGATATTATTTGTTATACTCATAAGGGGTATTATTTTTTCATATTTATGAAGAGATCTTCTATTATTCCATTCCTTATTATTATGTTGGAATAACCTGTCTATGCGAAGTACTGCATACATGGTGAAATTCTTCTATTATTCCATTCCTTAATATTATGTTGGAATAACTCTGCATACATGAGAAGACGCGACATACACGGTAAAATTCTTCTATTATTTCATTCTTTATTATTCTGTTGAATATCCTTGCTTGGCAAGTAATTTTACCGACTCGGTTCCGTTATTTATTATTCTCGCTGAATATCTTATGCGTGCGTTCTATACGACCTGACCGGTTCCATTATTTATTATTTCGTATTTATTATTCCGCCGTAATATCCCGCCTCGTGCGCTTACGCCTGCATACACGGTTCCATTATTTATTATTCTCGTTGGGAATAACTTGCATTCATGCGGTCTCTATCGCATGCATGGTGAATCCTTCGTTATTCCATTCTTTATTATTCATTGAATAACTCGCCTATGTGGATTACCACACGATCTTTGAATGATCCTTTGTATTCATTCCTTATTAAATTGTGGAAATGATCAGATATCGTGGATTACCGTATTTACGGGTGGAAGTCTATTGCGCTTCATATATTCTTTATTATACTCAGTTGATTAAAGTTTTGACTTCTATACTCCATGAAATTTGTGGAATATCCTTGATATTTGCGCTTCATCTAGTATCTTTTCATGAAAATATTTTTCTGAGCATTCTTGAATTTTACTCTACAAAGAAGTATCATGTTGACAATTTGGACATTATTGAGTGCAGGATGAATTAACTTATAAATCTTTAAAATTTATTCTTGAACTTATTTTATTGAATTATTATGTCATTTTCATGACGAGTTATGTTGGTTATTATGTGAAAACATGAAAGTTTCTTAGAAATCATAAAGGGTTGAAAATTAGATTTTGTTGAAAATGGAACATGAATTTCAATTGACCATATCTTTTATTATATTTCGAATTTTTGAGTGTGGTCAAGTACTAGAGTTAGATATATGAGTTATATATCTTATCCAAGTGGAATAACTAGAAAAAGGTGTTGTAGATTTTTGTGTGGACTAATTTTAGCAAAGGAGTCAAAAGCTGGAAATTGTTAGAAACGCCATCTTCTCAGATTTTTAAAAGGGTCAATTCAAACCACTTAATTTATGAGAAAAATTCTGGCCTTTTGAGACATGAAAGTATATGGTATAAGGTACCTCCTGTCTAAAAATGAGTTCATTCCGACTTAAAATGAGCAAGTTATGACCATTTCAATATTTATGTTTTTTCGATAAAAAATGCTATAACCGGAGTTCTATAACTCCGATGACCATAAAATTTAAAATGGAAGCTCACGTTAACATGTATAAGATTCTGCCATGATTTGGAAATTTTTGGAGTTAAACTTGAGGTAGCTAATTTCTTAAGGAATTAATTAGAAATTGATTTTTGAAAACTAGTAAATGAATTTTAAAAATTCCGAGAAAAATATATGTTCATTATGGGACTATATTCTGCGAAATCCCAGAAAAAAAATATTTTTGGAATTGATTTGGTATTTTTTATGAAAATGGTTTAGTTACGAACATATGAGTTAAATATGTTATGTGAAGTATAAAAACTGGTAAGTAGGATTTTATGGCTTGGAAATCCTATATAAGGTATATGCATATTGTTGATGAGTGATTTGATCATTGGTAATGAAATCTTATGAGTATGACATTTTTGAATGATTAAATGCATTATTTGGTAAAGTGTAAACAATTGAAATAAATTGTTTATAAGTTTAAGAAGTGATTAAAATATTATTATGATATTAACAATATTAGATTATGAATTTATTATGTGATTGATAATATTTGGATAAATTTAAAGTCTTTAATATTTATCCTTGTTTTCTTTTGATTAATGTTTATATCATTGTCATCATTCTCATATTTTTTTTTTTGTGATTAAAGTCATCTTTGGCTTACGTGCATAGATGGACTTGGTATGATTATGACCAGGGATTATTCGGTATAGTCATGACCGTAATATGACAAATAATGTGGTAAAAGTCTTCATTGGCCCGTAGTAGTTCATTGATGAATTTGTTGTTGGTGTGATTATGACCTGTGGATTATTCGGTATAGTCATGAATTATTGATGATTATATGAATATCTCGTGGCAGTGATGCGAGGATGATTCAATGATGTAGATTATTTATTAAGCTGAGTCAACGATAAAATATTGATTATACACTTTTAATTCGTAGAAGATAGTAGATATCATGCTCTACTTGACTCTTTTATAATACAGTTGTATGTCTTTGGCCTGTAGAGCAAAGATGAATGGTTAATAAATATTTTTGGCTCGTAATGCAAAGATGAATTTATTAGCATGATTATGAACAAGTATTTTGATTTGGTATAACCATGATTTTTGATATTTCAGGTGAAGATAGGTGATGAAAATTATCTTCATCCTGGGTGCGAAGAGGAATTTAGAATCACAATTATGATTATGAGTTATTCATATGATTGTGAACAGAAATTGTTGATTAATGTTACAGTGATAAAATATTATTGGTGGACTTTTAACATGGAGGAGATAATAGACCTGATGGTCTATTTGACTCTTCTAATGGATTGATCGTTCTGCTGCAACTATGGTTGAAAAGTTTTATCATCTACCATATGTTCTAAATCTTTGATTTATTACTGATGAATGCTATTGATAATTTAATTATCTTTAGTCATGATATATTCTTTATCGGACTAGTCAGGTTTCACCCTTTTGTTTCACAATTCCTTTCAAGTAATATGAGTGTAAATTGGGTCGAAGCCGGGGATAATGTGGAAATAAAGTGAGATGGTCCGAGATGTTGAAGTTTCTCAATACATTATAAAACAACATGACATGCAATATATAATTGCATTGAGGACCTAGATGTGTGTGTCGTATGTTATAGTCACTTAATAATTGATTTTGGTGAACAACAATAGGTTGATGATAACCCAACTTTGAAAGGGTGTTTTGTCACTATCATACAAGATGTTTAATGAAATACAATCTTGTGTTACCATAAGACAGGGTTGTGCACATCCACTTGCTGAGTACATCTACGAGCACTACCTATATGATCTTGGAGTATATTTGAAATATAATTCTCACTTGGAGACAACTGAGATAATTATATGTCAAGAGAAAACTCATCATTGGAAGGAACATGATAGTAATCTTCTCGTTTTTCTTTGGGGTCTATTGGATCAACCAATGATAATTCTCTGGGCATATGATATCTATCATAACTTAGATTCATGACCTCCTATGTACGAAGGTTTCCTTGAGCATTTTCCAAAGATTTTAATTTCTAAAACAGTTATTGACTATACTTTTATGTATGTAACGTGTTGTGGTCGAGGCACCATGAGAGTTATATAGATTTTGTATTGAAACTCACAGCTTATCTTTTGTCGCATCTGCATTTACGCTCAACAATTAATATAAATAAAGTTTGTATTTGATTTTTATGGAGTGATATAGAGCGACTCAGAATGGGTCGTGTGGACCTATTTTGGGAGTCACAATAATCATACTAAGTCCATCTATGCACGTAAGCCAAAGATGACTTTCATCACAATATAAACATGAGAATGATGACAATGATATACGCATTAATCAAACGAAAATAAGGATAAATATTAAAGACTTTAAATTTATCCAAATATTATCAATCACTTAATAATCTCATAATTTAATATTATTAATATTATAACAATATTTTAATCACTTCTTAAATTTATAAACAATTTATTTCAATTATTTACAGTTTACCAAATAATGCATTTAATCATTTAAAAATGCCATACTCATAAGGTTTCATTACCAATGTTCAAATTCCTCATCAAAAATCTGCAAATACCCTATATAGGATTCCCAAGCCATAAAATCCTATTTTTCAATTTTGTTACTTCACATAACATATTTAATTCATTTACTCATAACTAGTTTATTTTTATGAAAAATACCAAATCACCCCAAAAATATTTCTTTTAGGATTTAATGTAATATAGTCCCATATTGAATATATATTTTCTCAAAATTTTTAAAATTTATTTACTATTTTTCATATGGCCAAAACGCTTTAATATTTAGACATTTATCATAAATTATACTTTTGTCCAAAAATTCCAAAATTTACAGGGTATACTCCTATTATATACATGTACTCCCAATAAAAATTTCACCAACTTTGGAGTTAACCACAAGGAGTTATCAAGGTTTACTTTTAAAATAATCTTTTCCCATAAAATCCATAACTTTTAATCTATACATCCAAAAATCGCCATCTTTGGACACAATATATAAAACTCATCAAATTATCATTTCAAATTTTTCCAGAATTTTTGAGGGTCAGAAAAGTTATGAAAATGTAAATGGATTTTCACCCGTCATGCGATAATCCACGTAAACAGATCATTTTCACAATTTAATAAAGAATGAATACGAAGGATCATTCACTATGCATGCGGTAGTCTACATAGACAGGTTATTCCAACAGAATAATAAAGAATAGAATAACAGAAAAATTCACCATGCATGCAGTAGAATCGCATGCATGTGTTATTCCCAACAAAATGATAAAGAATGGAACTGTGTCACGCCAGAATCCATGCATGCATAAGATATTCCAATGTAATAATAAAGAATGGAACTAAAGTTATTATAGAATCCGCATGCATATGATATTCCAATGTAATAATAAAGAATGGAATAACAATAGAATTCATCAAGCATGCGATAAACCGCATGCATAAAGTTATTCCAACATAATAATAAATAATGGAACCGTGTCATGCGAATAAGCATGCATATGATATTCCAATGTAATAATAAAGAATGGAATAATGTAAGAATTTATCATGTATGCAGATTTCACACGATGATAAAAGTTATTCCAACATAATAATAAGGAATAGAATAACAATAGCTCTCTTCATGAAAATGAAAGAAATAATACCCCTTACCTTAGAAGAAACTAGATATTGGAATAGTGAGGTAGCAAACTTCACTTCTTCTTTCTCTCTATAATTCCTCTCTATAATAATTGCTCTAAAACTTTAGTGAATTGGTGAGAAATGAAGGTATAATGAGCTTCTATTTATAGGAAAATATAGTTTCGTGTTTTGGAGCTCGAAATATTATAGAATAATACCTTCCTCTTTTCCTTTATTTTTAATTTAGTCCGCAAGTATTATCAAATTTGCACCACCTCCCTAATAGTAAATAATGTGAATCAATAGTTCAATCATGTGAATCAATAGTTATAATCATGTGAAAATACGTAATTACAAGATATACCTCCATATACCTCTATTTTTAACTTAGTCATGAAAGTATTATCAATCTTGCACCAACTCCCCTAATAGTAAAAGAATGTGAATCAATAGTACACACACGTGAACAAATAGTTATAATCATGTGAATTAATAGCAATTAATTGCTCATTTATCTGATTAATTACCCGACTGATTAGTATAACTTCCAGACATCAATTAATATCGAAATAAATGTCGATTTCCACTAACACTAATAATTCCAACACAATGAAACTATAAATTTCATCTTTAATCAACACAAACTTATTCATCATTAATATTATAACTCACAATATTTAACAACCGTGTCGCTCCTGTGAAAGAGGGCTTTTCTATAAGGATTTCTCCTTATCATGCAGCAATTGATGATGACCAAACCTCTCCTCGATGTAACTTCTAGACATTATAAATATTGTAATTTAATAATATGAATAACTTTATCGTCTTAATTATTGATTTAATAATATATCATATTATGCAGATGATATGTGACAATAATCGAATCAATAATACGAGAGATATGATGCAAAGAATTATCATGTAGCAATAATTGAGTATAACCGAAAGTGACTTTTCACGTAAAGATCATCAATAATCAATACCGTACTACTACGCAACCACGCCAGACATCGCATTACTTTTTTACTATCGGGTAGTTTAACAGCTTTTAATAAAGAAACACTTTCGCCATTATTTTTATAAAATGATAATTTCGTCGCTTTCTTAACTACGATAATACTTTTCGTTGTGGGGTCCACTAATGATTATGCCATCGCATTTAATATTCCTCCGTTAAAATGAATATTCTTCACCAATCTAATATTATATAACAACTCACTTACTTTGCAAAATTTATAAATATTACCCATAACTATAACATTATATCAAATCCACACCATAATATTAAAAAAAATATTTTGAGAAATTTAAATCTTTATTCATAAAATTTGGGGTCTCACAATCTCCCTCCCTATGAAATTTGCCCTCAAAATTTACGTACGCATTAATTGGTATGCCAAGAGATGAGGATACCTCGACTTCATTTCATATTCCAACTCTTGAGGTATAACTTTTGAGTGTCGAATATGATCCTTCTTATCTAAGATTTTAACACGTATCTCATCATACGTTAAATCTTCTGCTATCCCGTCTTGTTCAAATTCAATAATGTGGTTCGGGACGTCCATATATTTACGTAACATCGATACGTGAAAAACTTTATGAACACGCGATATACTTGGCGGTAAAACGAGTTTATAGGCCACAGTTCCTACTCGATCGAGGATTTCAAATGGGCCAATTAAATCGAGGGTTGAGATAACGCCTTCTTGAACCTTCTTCTTCACATTCATCAGATTCGGGTGTGTAGCTTGAGCGGCTTTAACTTTATCAATTAAATTCGATTCTACTCGTATATTTGATATCACCACGTGGGTACTTAGAGTCTTTAACTCTATCTTCATTATTTGTAAGTTATACGAAATGGGTTTTGTACTGGGGTCAATACAAAATTCAATTTTACGCTCTAGGGGTAAGCTAAGAAGTCTTCATGAATAAGTCAGAAAATTTATTAACAATAGAAATATCATTCAAAACTGTGACCCTCATCCAAGACTTGGATAACACGCCACATTGATATCTATCAACTTGCCACCGTTATTCACGACGTCCCCTACGGATATTCTAGCTTCGGTGTATTCCAAGACTTGGAAGTCACCAGCGAAAGGCTCAGGGCTATTTACTATGGCTTGATATGACAATGATTGACTTTAGTGGTTTGGTTTCTTGAATTCACATAACAGGTTGGTTAGGAATATGAAAGCTAACAACCTTACAAAAATAATCAATTTTAGCATGATGAGTAGTTAACCAATCAATCTCTAAAATCACATCAAATGCAAGTATTTTTAAAGAAATAAGATCGACAGGTAACGTGAAAGTGTCAATTTGAATTAAACAAGATTTATAAATAGTGGAGGTAAATAATGTTTCTCCTAATCGAAAGTTTCAACAGATAAAAGAGCCAAGTTCAAACATTGAACACCACTAAGTGAAATAAAAGAGTGGGTAGAACCCAGATCGAATAAGGTATAGACTTCGCAAGAGTTTATGATTAACTTACCCATGATAACTTCATTCTCGTTCCTCGATAAACGCCTCATTTAAACTATCGAAGTTTGACTTGTCTGGGACATCCTTTCAAGCGCCACCATCCCAAATTGGACTTAAATTTCTATATAGAGTACATTCCACCCTTTAATTGCTTCACCACATTCCCGATCCATGATTCGAATCATTACTCTCCGATCCATATCGAATTGGGGTTGGAATTGCTCTCGCACCGGGTAATTTCAATTCGATGTTGGATTCTCCCAATTGTCATTCAAAAAGCGTAAATTCATTTCATCTATTTTGGCCTTATTAGATCGGACGCCTTTTTCTACAATATCAACGCTGTCATTTTTTTACTCATGCATCATCTATTCTCATTCATTCATTTGCTTCTTCTTTCATCAAAACCTTGATCATAGCATTCTCGATTCCACTCTAATATCTTATATTCTCGCTAAAGAGTGCTTCATTCAAGCATCGCACACGGGTAACACAATTTTGAATTGTTGCATCCCTTTGCTCCACGAATCACCGCCGTTCTTTCGGGCTTTTCTTCTAAATCATGAATATGATTTGTAATTCTAAATTTTGATCATAAAATTCTTCTAATAAATTCTCCTCATGTTCCTCTTCTTCCTCTTTTTCCCTCACTCATTTGCTACCTCGCGACTAGCTCTAAAAGCAAATTTATTAGTTCTTCACTCACCACGTAGATATCTCTAATTTCTTCTTCGTTCGACATCACATTAACTCGGTTGGTGATTAAAGGTGTCTCAACGATCTCATGTGCTTCATTGCTGATCTCAACATTTTCAGATGCCATTTTCAAACACTGCCACAAAACAAGGGTTAATTAACATATCACATATTATTCCTATACTCTGACCGACCAATTAAATACCAAATAAACTTAGGTAGGTCATACTAATAAGGAATTTTCCGCTCTCCCTCCTAGTTCTTATCTCACATCTCTCACCAGGATCATATCCCTAAGCTTTGATACCAACTGTGACGCCCCCAAAACAGGTATACATCACCCATCTTGAGTCGTCAGATACATGGTACATAAATTCAAATACAACTTAATTATACAACAGTCGTGTAAAATACGACAAAACATAATCTAAGAGTTTTAATAAGAATATTGTCATCTAGACAATATCCACACTCAATGGAGTCCTCATTACATTTATTGTCACATTATTTAATGTAATAGTGAGGACTACTAATGCTATCATCCGGACCGCTACTCCATTCCCCGACTAGTCCCAGGCCACGTTCTCATTTCTCAAGAGAACAAGTGAAAAAAGAGTGAGCTCAACTAGCCCAAAGTAAGAAATATTATGACTAAGATAATGCAAAATAAATTATCATTAGCCTTCAACAATGTTAAACCGATAAAATACAATAGACATCAAGTTTAACTACAACGGAATAAGCAATCCATTAGAAGAGTCAAGTAGAGCATGATATCTACTATCTTCTATGATTTAAAATATTTTCATCAATTTTTATCGTTGAGACTCAGCTTAATAAATAAACCACATCATCGAATCTTCCCTACACTACGGTCAAGAATATTCATTAAATCATCAATGGTCATGACTATACCGAATAATTCCTAGTCATAATCATACTAAAAACTGTCCATCAATGCACTTCAGAACATTGAGGACTTTAACCACATCATTCGTCACATTATGGTCATGATTATACCGAATAATCCCTGGTCATAATCATACCAAGTCCATCTATGCACGTAAGCCAAAGATGACTTTCATCACAATATAAGCATGAGGATGATGACAATGATATAAGCATTAATCAAACGAAAATAAGGATAAATATTAAAGAATTTAAATTTATCCAAATATTATCAATCACTTAATAAACTCATAATCTAATATTATTAATATTATAACAATAGTTTAATCACTTCTTAAACTTATAACAATTTATTTCAATTGTTTACACTTTACCAAATAATGGATTTAATCATTCAAAAATTTCATACTCATAAGATTTCATCACCAATGATCAAATCCTCATCAAAAAAATCAGATATACCCTATATAGGATTCCCAAGCCATAAAATCATATTTTCTAATTTTGTTACTTCACATAACATATTTAATTCATTTACTCATAACTAGTTTATTTTCATGAAAAATACCAAATCAGTCCTAAAAATATTTTTTTTCTGGGATTTAATAGAATATAGTCCCATATTGAACATATATTTTTTCAAAATTTTTAAAATTCATTTACTATTTTTTATATGGCCAAAACTGTCGAATATTTAGATATTTATCAGAAATTATACTTTTGTCTAAAAATTCCAAAATTTACAGGGTATACTCCTGTTATATAAATGTACTCCCAATAAAAATTTTACCAATTTTGGAGTTAACCACAAGGAGTTATAAGGGTTTACTTTTAAAATAGTCTTTTCCCATAAAATCCATAACTCTTAATCTATACATCCAAAATTTGCCATTTTTGGACATAATATAGAAAACTCATCAAATTATCATTTCAAATTTTTCCAAAATTTTTGAGGGTCAGAAAAGTTATGAAACTGCAAATGAATTTTCACCCGCCATGCGGTAATCCACGTAGACAAATCATTTCCATAATTTAATAAAGAATGAATACGAAGGATCATTCACCATGCATGCATGTGAATCCACATAGACAAAGTTATTCCAAATGTAATAATAAAGAATGGAATAATGTAAGAATTCACCATGCATGCGATAGATGTAGACCTGCATGCATGCATTATTTCAACATAATAATAAAGAATGAAACTGTGTCATGCGAATCCGCATGCATGATAGATATTCCAATGTAATAATAAATAATGGAACTGTGTCATGCGAATCCGCATGCATGTGATATTCCAAATAATAATAAAGAATGGAATAACAATAGAATTCACCAAGCATGCGATGATCGCATGCATAAAGAGTTATTCCAATGTAATAATAAATAATGGAACCAGTCACGCTTAATAATCCGCATAAATAGGATATTCCAATGTAATAATAAAGAATGGAATAATGAAGAATTTCACCATGTATGCGGTGATTCACATAGACAAAGTTATTCCAACATAATCATAAGGAATGGAATAACAATAATAGCTCTCTTCATGAAAATGAAAGAAATAATACTCTTTACCTTAGAAGAAACTGGATATTGGAATAGTGAGGTAGCAAACTTCTCTTCTTCTTTCTCTTTATAATTTCTCTCTATAATAATTGCTCTAAAGCTTTAGTGAATTGGTGATAAATGAAGGAAGTATGAGCTTCTATTTATAGAAAAATATAGTTTCGATAATTGCATATTTTGGGGCTCAAAATATTACAGAATAATACCTTCCAGTTTTCTTTTATTTTTAATTTAGTCCTGCAAGTATTATCAAACTTGCACCACCTACCCTAATAGTAAATCATGTGAATCAATAGTTAAATCATGTGAATCAATATTTATAATCATGTGAAAATATGAATTAAAGATAAGATATCTATACCTCCATTTTTAACTTAGTCATGCAAGTATTATCAATCTTGCACCAACTCCCCTAATAGTACAAGAATGTGAATCAATAGTACACACATGTTAACAATAGTTATAATCATGTGAATTAATAACAATTAATTGCTCATTTATCCGATTAATTACCCGACTGATCAGTATAACTTCCAGACATGAATTAATATCGAAATAAATGTCAATTTTCACTAACACTAATAATTCCAACACAATGGAACTATAAATTTCATCTTTAATCAATACGAACTTATTCGTCATTAATATTATAACTCATAATATTTAACAACTGTGTTGCTTCGTGAAGAGGGGTTTTCCGATAAGGATTTCTCCTTATTGCGCCGCAATTAGATGACCAAACTCTCTCCTCGATGTAACTTCTAGACATTATAAATATTACAATTTAATAATATGAATAACTTTGTCGCCTCAATTATTGATTTAATAATATATCATATTATGCAGATGATATCGTGACAATAATCGAATCAATAATACGAGAGATATGATGCAAAGAATTATCGTAATAATAATTGAGTATAATCGAGTGACTTTTCACGTAAAGATCAATAATCAATACCGTGTGCTACTACGCAACCACGCCAGACATTGCAGACTTTTTTACTACCGGGTAGTTCAATGCTTTTAATTCAGAACACTTTCGCCGTTATTTTTATAAAATGATAATTTCGTTGTTTTCTAACTACATAATAATACTTCCGTTGTGGGGTCCACCAATGATTCAGGCCATATATGAATATTCCCTATTAAAACGAATATTCTCCGACCCATCGAATATTATATAACAACTTGCCTACTTTGCAAAATTTATAAATATTACCCACAACTATAATATTATATCAAATCCACACCATAATATTCAAAAAAAATTTCGAGAAATTAAATCTTTATTCAGAAATTTTTAAATCTTTAAAATTCATAAAATTTGAGGGATCTCACTTCATTTCATATTCCAACTCTTGAGATATAACTCTTATTTGTTCTACTGCAGTTAAAATTGATGTTTATTATATTTTACAGTTTAACACTGTTGAAGGCTAATGCTAATTTATTTTACATTAACTTAGTCATAATATTTCTTACTGGGCTAGTTGAGCTCACACTTTGTTTTCATTGTTCTCTTCAAGAAATGAGAATATAGCTGAGACTAGTCGAGGAATGGAGTGACGGTCCAGATGGTTGCATTAGTAGTCCTATTATTATGTGAAATAGTGTGATAATAATAATTGTAACGAGGACTCCATTGAGTTTGGATATTGTCTACAAAATAATATTCGTTTTAAAACTCTCAACTTATGTTTTGTCGTATGTTACACGACAGTTGTATAATTAAGTTGTATTTGAATTTTATACCATGTTTTTGGCTACTCAGAATGTGTGATGTATACTTATTTTAGGAGCGTAACATTTTCTACATTAAAAAGAGTTCAAAAAGAGGGAAGTGTCTCAAAAACAAATAAGAAAACATATTAAACTTTACTTCTCTCTGTATACACCTCAAAAAAAAATATTAGTATTTATTAATTATGTATACACACTCCCACGCCCCTTGCCCTCCATCCTAAAAAAAATATATTTACGGATTATATATACACTCCAAAAAAATAATATTTATTGGTTATTGTAATAAAATTCTCAATAATTTCATTAATTTTAATTAACATAATAATTATTAATGTAAATTCTTTTTGAAAGTACCTATAATCACAAAATTAATGTTTTTAATACTCAAATTAGTCGCATCAATTAAATTTTTTAATTTCAAACTTGGGTCTAATTAAAAAATTAAAATAACTCTTTTAATATAACAGAAATTAATATTTTAATGAAATTATAATTTAAAAAATAAATTGGATTGGACTCCATAACTATTTAAATCAAAATCACATAACTCATATTAAATATAAATAATATAATTTTGATTCAAAAACTAACCCAATCCTATTTTATGTAACTCAAAATCAATCAAACTTATTTTTTATCAGCTCTAAACACAATCCAAGAACCATAAAATCGTGGACAGACTCACGTTATGTGTGAGTTGTTTATCCCTATAATAAATTATAGAGATAAATGGGGCCAATAATAACCAATATCCATATATTTATTATGTGCTTGAAATTTGATAGCCTAATTTTTAATATATGAATTTGAATTCATTTAATGTGGACCCATTGATTGGCAACCCATCTTACATTTTTACTATAGAGTTGGTTTGATACGGAAGCGATATGTTTGGAGCGAGTATGAAGCATATCAAACTTTTCGTACTCAAACTCTTTCCAATATCAACCAACCAAAGTGGTACATCTCAGCCAACCCAAGTGGGGTACCTACCACAAGAACCCTACGCTCCAATTTACTCACGCTTCAAAATTCATTCCTCCATTGGACTGTGTCATCACACTCCTCTTCCGCGGCTAAGTATTCGACATCTTTCTCTCTATATCCTCCAAAACTAAAAAAAAAGAGAAAAATATACTCCCTCCGTCCTATAGTTATAGGCTTATTTTCTATTTTGAGATGTCTCAATATATAGGCTACTTATTATTTATAAAATTTAATTGGTTCATTATTTTATTTTTATGCCCTTTTAATAAATATTCAACCATTACTCTTTTTTTGAAGAAATAATCTTTAATGTTATTATTTTTATCACTATATTTAATATTATTGTATTCTCAATAAAAAAATTTAATTTTTTAGACTTTATTAGTTTAACATATTTTGTGTATAAAAAATAATTGTACAGCAATCAATGAAGTTAAGAGTTTCAATGTGATAAGTAAGAAGTAATTAATTTATTTATTAATTCTATATTAAGGGGTATATGTGAAATTTTTTTATTAAAAATTAATTTAAATTAATTTTTTTAAATTATGTGTCAGAGAAATTAGCGTATAATTGGGAGAGGGAGGGAGTATTTCATTTTGCTTACTGTGCCATTTCTCGCCACCACCACAACCATAACAACAACTTCAACAAAAAACCCACCCCACTTCCCTCGCATGTTCTTGGAGCTCCGGCTCCCTTTAACGGAGCCTCCAGCTCTCCTTTATCTTAATATTCTGTTGACCCATTGTTTTATTTCCTTGTTTTCTTCAGATCTTGAATAATAAATCAAGTACCAGTGCAATAATGTCGAAACCATGGGCAAAGATTGGGGCTTGGGCGGCGGAGGCCGAGCAAGCCGAAGCGGAGGAGAAAGAGCAAGCGGCTACAGCAGCGTCTGCGGCTGCAGCAGCGTCTGCAGCTGCAGCCGCTGCCTCCGGTGGTCGAGATTCCCAGAGCTTCCCCAGTCTTAAAGAAGCCGTCAATACCAAGGGGAAGAAAAAGACCAAAATGAGCTTACAGGAGTTCAAGATGCACAGCAGTGTCTCCGCCTTTATCCCGGGTGCCGCGGCCCGCCGTGGCTCGGCATTTGAATCCAAGGGTTTGACGCCGGACGAGATGCTTCGGCTCCCGACGGGTCCGAAAGAGCGTTCCGTTGAGGAAATGCAGTATGGTCGACTCGGGGGTGGCTTCTCATCGTACGGACGGTCCAGTGGACCGCCTCCGGGTCGGATGAGAGATAGGGACGGTGACGGAGATGGAAATTGGGGCGGTAATCGGAGATCCTACGGTGGATTTGACGATGATCGAAGGGGTCCGCCATCTAGGGTTTCGGATCTCGATCAGCCGTCTAGAGCTGATGAGGTTGATAATTGGGCAACGACGAAGAAACCTATGGCTTCTTCGTTTGATAGTGGGCCACGCCCTAGTCGACATGCTTCACTAGGTTCTTCTAGTGGAGGCAACGAAGGATTTTCTAGGGCTGATGGGGTTGATAATTGGGCTGTTGGAAAGAAACAACTGGTATCAGTGGCACCACCCCCTCGATCATCTCCGAATGTTGGTTCGGGTTTCCGTGAATTTGGTGGCCCTGGACCTGATGGATGGACTCGGGGAGGAGGATTCACTGATAATCAGGAACGACCCAGATTGGTTTTGGATAAGCCAAGGAGTGATGGTGTAGTGAATGAGACTACAGTTGCTAAGACTAATAAGCCTAATCCCTTTGGGGCGGCTAGGCCTAGGGAAGAGATTTTGGCTGAGAAGGGTTTGGACTGGAAGAAAGTGGATTTGGAAATTGAAGCTAAGAAAACTAGTAGTAGGCCTACGAGTTCGCATTCCAGCAGGCCTGGGAGTGCCCAGTCCGGGCAGTCGGAGGGACCTGCAGCATTGCAGCAGGGGGTGTCAAGGTCAAAAGTGAACCCATTTGGTGATGCTAAGCCTAGGGAGGTTTTGCTTCAAGAGAAAGGGTTGGATTGGAGGAAGATTGATTTAGAGTTGGAGCGTCATCGTGTAGACAGGTTTACATTCTGTCTTTTCCTTTATTCACACTACATTCTGTTGGTACATCCAGATTATTATTAGCTATGGACTTTTAAAGCTTTATGCATATCAGCAACCATTAAATGGTTTAATAATGCTTACTGTTTTAATGCTCATATGCCTATTAGTATGCATTTAACATAGTGCATTTGGTGTTGATGTGTTTTGGGAGAATTATGTTTTCAAAGAATTTGTAGGTTATTTTTGTATATAAGAAATAAGAATGACTAGTGGCTTAAAAACTAATTAAGCTACTACTTACTAAAAGATCATGTCGTTCACTGAATAATAAATTTTTGACTTGACCGATTTAAGTGTTTTTAAAATCAATTTCAAGCTTAATCAAGTTTGAGTTGAGCTTATTCCAATGCGTTCAAATATGGAATTTAGTGCACTAGTCCAGCTGAATTGAGCTCATATTGAGTTTCAAATTTTTATATAGTACATGCTGTCAAATAATAATAGATATATACATCTATCAAGTTTGTATATCATTTGTATCTAATTGAGCCTACACAAGATTAATTGAAATTCAACTAGCCAAGATGATTTTGTCTTCTTAATTGAGTATAAAATCATGCTCAATCTTGACTCATTTTGCAAAGTGCAAATGAGTCGAGTTGAATTGAATTGAACCCTTAGCGAGTTGAGTTTTGAGTTGCGAGCTGCACCTGTTCATATGGTAATGTATTAGATACCATCATTTTAAATTCTTTCTTGGTGACGAGATTCACAATTCTTGCTTCTCTCGAGTCTTGACCATTGGACAATGATTTCTTCTTTTTTGGGTTGACCACTGTACAATGTTGCCGACATTTTGAAGCAGCCTGCATTATTAGGCTTGTATTTTTGTCTCTTGCAAAGAAATACACTTTCAACATATTAACCATTACTTGAACCCCATAATTTCCTTCTGGGTGTAAGAAGAAAGGTAGTAATTGGTGGTAAGATTTCTAAATTAAGGTTGATATTAGTGAAAATGTGAAATGAATCTTGATGAAAATCTGTATCTTTTTCAGTAAGAGTTTTGAATCTGAAGCGAGTTATCTCGTGAATTTCACTTGGATCACAAGGTTATCGCCAATTTCTTAGTCTCTAAAACAGAAAAATTGTTTCAGGCCTGAGACAGAGGCAGAAAAGAATTTGAAAGAGGAGATAGACCATCTAAGAAGGGAACTCGACAAGGAATCTGTTTCAAATGCTAACAAGGAACCTCTGGAAGTATCTGGCGAAGAGCAAACCAGTTTATGTGATATAATACTTAATAAAGAAAAGGATTTGGAGCTGCTTATTTGTGAATTGGATGACAAAGTTCGATTTGGTCAAAAAGCCACGGAAAGGCCTGGTTCTGGAGCTGGGAGGATTGCTGCGTTTCCTGATAGACCCACCTCTCAGTCTGGGTCATTTGAAGAGTCCAGAAGCATAGAATTCACTGGGAGGCCTCGATCGCGTGGTGCTGGAGATGCGTGGGCAAGGCAGGGTGATGACAGAAGAGGTTTCCTAGGTGGCCGGGAAAGGGGATTTTTGGGCAACAGAGATTTGAACAGGTATGCAATGTGATCAGCAGTATTTTTTTTGATGCGTCTATTCCTCATGCAGCCTTACTTATATATATCCAAATTAACGGATTTGTGAAAGTATGCTGTTTCAAACAACTGATGCTAAATAACTTTCTTTATAGATTCAAATCCTTGCAGTAAACCTGTAGGCTATATATATATATATATATATATATACATACATACATACATATTATAAGTTCCATGTTCTTAAAGTCGCATCACATATGTTGGGAGAACTGCCCGGTCACTAGTTCCTGAAAGTTATTACTACCTCTGTTCCCAAAAGGATGAGCAAAAGTACAATTTGCACACATATTAAGAAAAATAAAAATAGAGGAAAGAGAATAAAAAGTTTCAAATTTTTTAATGGCCGACAAGATTATATAAAGTGACGAGTATTTTTATTTTTTTATACTTATGGACTCCACTAAATGACATTTATCTTTCATTTTATGTACTTTATCTCATCCTTTTGGGAATAAAAATTGTATGTTTAGCCATCCTTTTAGGGTCGGAGGGAGTAGTATTAGTTAGGCTACCAAATGTAAGATGAAAGTGTAGGTGGGACCGTTGGAGGGCAACCATTCTGCTGTTAATAAAGCTGGAACCTTAGATTTGTAGCGATTAGCAAGTGACTAGCCCTCCCTTTACCCCCCTCTGTTTATACTTTTAATTTACCATTTGGATGGTTATGAAACCCCATCTTTTGAAGCCATCATATTGTGGTTATGAGAACTCCGATCTTTAAAAAATGTAATCCTTTGTTGGCTGATTAAGCAAATATATAATGCATAAATTGTAGTCAATAGTCATTTATCTTGACTGATACTCTACTGCTACACTGGAATCAATTGTCACTACTGTAGCTAAAGTAATTAAAAATAAGTATTTACACTTTTTAAACGTGACAAATGCTCAGGAGTTTTACATGTTTCCCAAATATATATGGATGTGGAATGTAACGTGCGTTGGTAATAATTACTAATTCTACTACTAACAAATGTTATATTTTCTTTTGCAGGTCAAGAGAGAGATGGTGAACTTCAGTTTCTGTGGATTCTTTAACATCTGTCTCTACAATTGACAAGTAGATGGAATAATATTTTGCTTATGAGGAAGTGGACTAGGATTATTGAGTACCGTCACACCGAGAACTATGAGTTAATTTATTGTTTGCATGAAACAATGTAACATTGGATTTCCTTTTTTTGTCTTCTTCCCCTCCCCTTTTTGTTAGTCTCTGGACACTTGGGTAGGACATGGTTTTTAAATTATTTTTAAGCATAAATGTGATGAACATTTTGGATTTCCTTGCACTTTTAATTCTCAGCTTTCCGTTCTGCCTTGTATTATTTGATGTGTATGGGCAGGCTCCAAACAATATTGTGATTTACTGGTTTTGGTTTATGCATGATGCCAAAGACGACGTGTGAGATGGATTAGTGAGTTTTGTTTATGTGAGGAGAGAGGTAGAAGAAATATCAAGAGAAAATGTGATGTATTGTGTGTGGGTTTAATAGATAAATTGACAAGAGATGATGATGTACGTACTGTGGGACGAATGTATGTATGTATGTATGTACTGATGAGCAAAAATCCTCGTCCCTTGCTAGATGTTTGTTATTTATTTATCCGTAAAGTAAATTCAATCTCGGTAGCAAAGCAAGGTACTTACAGTAGATGGCTCTCGCTCTCTAGAATAAATTTGTTAATTAGGTTATTTTCAAGTTGAAAGGTTCTGCTGCTGCTGCTGCTGCTGCTGCGTAATTCTGTGCTAGTATTTATCACCTCTTTTAGGACAGCTGATCCGGATTCCTATATAAGTAACACCTTTCCCCTCCCTCCCAGTTTTTGGTTGATTGGTCCCACTCGGCCACTCGTCCCTTATTTTTTTATTTATTATTTAATTAACAAAAACAAAGACGGACAGTAATTAGTTGTACTTGGAAGGCTAGATCTTCCAATCTTTTTCATTAGTTCGCATAATTGTCTGAGTTTATACTATCTGCTTCAAATATTAATCAAACCAAGTTATTCTCCAGTAAAGTTAACAGCAGATATGAGGTTGGTAAATTAAGCGTGAGTTGTTTACTTTACTGAGTTTTATTAGTTGATCCAACTCTCCATCGCCATTGGCCCTTTGCTATTGCTGTTGTTGTTTCTGTTTGACGAAAGGTCTGAGAGAACTAGAACCAATTCACTATTACATGGATTGGGTAAGACAAAACAGTTTAAGTAGACGATGGAAGGGTCCTTGGGGACTCAGGAAGAGCGCGGAAGCCATGGCAATTGGACTTGTTTTACTTCTACTTTCTCATTTTTCATAGCTATTGGACCACGAAGAAGTTTGGATCTTGATCACTCCAGTTTTTGTCACTTTCCAGCAATTTACAACTTTGGTGATTCAAATTCTGACACAGGCACTGTTTCAGCAACGTTTGGTCGTCTCCCTCTTCCTAATGGCCGGACATTCTTCGGTAAACCTTCTGGTCGGTATTCTGACGGCCGTCTGATTATTGATTTTATAGGTACAGCAAGTGCTTCATGTTCCCATTTATTTATCTACTTTTTCCATTCATATTGCAATTACTAGTTTTATTTGCAGTTAGAGATTATGGAACATGCTTAGTCTAAAAAAACACATCTGGAAGTTTGGTGCTCCCTCAGTTTTTTTATTTGACTGGTATGATTATTCCTGAATATTGTTTTTTATAACTGACTTTGGCTGGAAGCAGAATCATCACCTCCAAAAAACCTCTGTTGGATGCATATTGTTCTCACTTTATTAAAAATTAATCTGTCTTAAAATCTTTCTATTTAGATTATCTGCTCTTCTGAAGTTAAATTGTGATATAACTATGGTCCTTAGTCATGGTTGTGAATTACTTTTAAAGTAATTCTGATGATTTGTGACATGGGTTCTGTAGCCAAAACCTAGTTCTTCACTAGTGTAACTGAGATAATGCATCTATTTTTCGTTCTTGGAGCTAGTTCAAAGAACACCAAGAAAACTAGACTTACAAGTATAATCAGTACTTAAGAGAGATGCCTGATGATTAAAACTATAATTGCAACAACACTAGTAGTTTGAAATTTTGTAAATTAAGAAAAAAAGGAAACAGGTGAAATCATTGTCAATGACAAAATGCCAGGACCGCATGTGATGATCCTTTTATCTTCTCCATGCCCACTTTCCTGATTATTTGTTTAAATACGTGCACCTATATGCACAGCTGAAAAGTTGGGATTACCATACTTAAGTGCATATCTGGATTCTATTGGAACAAATTTCCGACATGGAGCAAATTTTGCGGCTAGTGGCTCTACTATTCAGCCAGCTGATTCTGAAATGCTAAAGGGACGTTTTAACCCTCTCTCCCTCAATATACAGCTTCTGCAGTTTGAACAATTCAAAGAGCGAACTGCTGAGATATATAATGAAGGTTAGATATATAATTTTCTACAGCTTCTATGTTTTGAATTTTCATCATATTTGCAGGATTCTGCTAAAAAAGTTAATGAAATATTTGGGTTGTTATCTATATCTTAACTGTAACTAATTTTCAGCAAAAAGCTCACATATTAGGAGCCATCTTCCAAGACCTGAGGACTTCGCAAAAGCTCTATACACAATGGACACTGGACAAAATGATCTTCATGCTAGCATTACATCAATGGCAGAAGAGCAGGTTCAGAAACACATTCCAAATATCATTGATGAGTTCGCTTTGGCCATAAAGGTATTTAGTCTCTTGACCTAGCTCCATTTCTAGAGCAGAACCAAGTTTCATATAGTTTAAATTATTGCCCATCAAACTCACTTGAATTCCAACCATACTAAGAATTAAGAAAGGGTTAAATACACTTTTCTCCACTATACTCTACCTCGGTTTACAAATGCAGTATTGGACTGAATTTTTTTACCGTTAACTCATTGAACTAAATTTTTTTTACAAAAAATTTAAAAACCATCCAAAGGTGTTAAAAGTTAACGGCATGTCTACATGACCATGTTGGACTGTTATGTGAATTATTTAAATAGACTAAAATATGATGTGTCAAAGATGACCTGTATTAAGAATTAAGAAAAAACTTATTTTTAACTAATTTGTACATTTGAAAATTACACTTAAATAAATTTAAAAACTTACACAAACAAATTAACAAATTATACTTAAATTTCACAAACCCATAAACTTCCTCTCTGTCTCTTCATTAATCTGCTCTGTCTTCAATCAATGGTATTTTTGGCAGAAGAGTAAACCATGCTCCATGAAATTGATGCTAATTGCCATGGATTTGATGCTAAACCATGCTCTATTAGATCTGGGTTGTTAGAAAATGAATGGAGCTGTAACCATCACCGTTTCATCTAGGTCCTTTTATATTCTCTTCTATCTTCTTCATCTTTTACAACTATCATGAAAGCTATTTTCCTTAAAGTAATATCACCAAGTTTTTAACTATCATTGTTCATCACATTCAATTTGAAACTCAGATTTTTAACCCAAATCTTCAATACCACCATATCATTAGATCAGAAAACAGAAAAGGAAAAAAACATCATAATTTGAATTGGCAAATCAAACAACCTATTGCTTCCATGGATTAGATCGGAGATTGCAATCATCACTCTTAAGATCTGTAAATTTTGAGTCTATTTTATAGATAGAGAGCTAGAATCTTATCATCTCATCTCCATTTTCTCTCTCCTCTCTAACTTCTCCCTTAATTTCATTTGCCCATACCCATCTTCTCTATGCCATTTCCCCAAATATTTCCAATTTGAGGGGTTTAAAGATATTTTCAAGAATTTTTATAATCTACCAAATAAAAGAGAAAGATTTCCATGATTGAATAAATGGATGGTGTTTTATGATTTGGGTTTCATGACTGAATGAGGAAGAGATTTCTAATCTCCGTGTTGTTTTTTGTTACACATGTGCATTGATTTGACACGTCATATTTCTCTTTCTTGTGTGGAATCTTATATGGCAAGTCTGTTTAAAGTCAACTTGACTTGATGGATTTTGTGACGTTTTGAAAAAAAAAATCAGTTCAGTGAGTCGATTGTTAAAAATTTCAGTCCAATGATGCATTTGTAAACCGAGGTCGAGTACAGTGGGAAAAAGTGGATTTAACCCTACTAAGCAAGTTGCATTTGTTACTATCTTAATGCACTAGTACATTAACAATAAACCTTCGGGCCTAATGGGGAAGTATCTGCTGGTAGGGTTCTCATCTTTAATTACTTTAAGGGGCATGGAGAAGACTAATCTATGATGTTAAGAAATTAAATGACATTATTTGAACGTGCCAATTATCGGCAGATGAAGAGTTGTATCGCTTATGGATGTTTGTTGGCACCTAGAAATTAGTGCTTTAGACCAGCATCTTGCTGGATTCTATACTTGAAACTTTGAATTGGGTAAGACATGTTTAACATCTAACAAAAAAAATTTAGTTTTGGAAATGCAGAATGTAGCATGACCTCTAAAATTGAGATACAGATGTTTACTTTTTGCTTCCCTATATCTAATCACTCCATTGCAGAGTACATGCCTTCACAGACTATAAACCTGGTTGCATTTTCTGTATAAAATTAATTTTCTTTTTCACCTTGATAGTGGATTACAGCTTTCTCTTCCAGATTTATCCTTAAAACCCTGGGGAAAAAACATACTTAATTTTAAATCATTTGATTCATCTTTCCATCATAAACTATCACATGCAAAGGGAAAAAAAGAAATCTTGGTAAAACACTCAAGTCCATATAATACTTATATGCGAGTACTTTATAGGAGTATGTAATTTTTATTTGCTGAAGTGGTCATTTTAGGAACAAAATAACACTGGGCCTTTACAAATTTTATGTGCATGAAGCTTTGTTTTCTGAGTCCGTCTTTGTTCCTGTTCAAGGAACACAAATCAAATGTATCATTGGTATGGCCTTTATTTACTTGGTTTGGCTTTGTTCCTTTTCAGAACCTCCACCGACAAGGAGCAAGGGCATTTTGGATCCACAATACAGGTCCCATAGGGTGCTTACCTTTTTTCATTGTAAACTATCCACCAAAAGCTGGCAATGCGGGCCAACATGGCTGCGTGAAGTCTTACAATAATTTGGCTCAAGAATTCAATAAGCAGCTTAAGGACAAAATCTTCCAACTAAGAATGCAACTTCAGGATGTATTCATTTCTTATGTTGACATCTACTCAGCTAAATATGCTCTAATTGGTGAAGCAAAGAAACATGGTAAGAATGAGCATATGATTATTATCAAATCTTATTGGAGCAAACAAATTTTTTAGGTTTTAAATGAAACGCAGTGCTAGTTGCCCTTGCACTTGGATCAATCTACATAATTGGGTTCTCTTTTGGTGGCATGTGATTGTTACAATAATGCATTATAACATTTTGATGTTAGCATGCACGTACTGTCATTTGATTTTCAGCACCGGAAGCTTTAACAATTCCTGAGACTATTGATTAGTGACTACTAATAAAGTAATCATCTTCTTGGGTACTGCTTTGGTATGGTTAACTTAAACTTACTCCCTCTCATTGTCTCTCCAGGTTTTGTAAGTTCTCTTGGGTACTGCTGTGGGCATTATGGAGATTACCGTGCTAGATGTGGGCGTAAGTCAGTAGTGAATGGCAGTGAAATTTATGGTGCTTCTTGCAGCAATCCATTGGAATACCTTAGTTGGGATGGTATACATTATTCTGAAGCTGCAAACAAAAGGGTCGCGAACCTTGTTTTAGATGGCTCACTCTCTGATCCTCCAGTTGCCATTAGTGAAGCATGTTACAAGCCTGCAGTGTAATCACTAATAACAGTCATGCTCAAAATTCAGCTTGTACAAATAATGTTGCCAAGGTAATGAAAAATCTATTAAATTTTCCATCATGTCCTTGGCTCCGATTGCGTTTAAATTTGCTTATTATCACCCAAAAAAACACGCACTAGAGAACCCTTTGCCTTCAGCACCAGCCACCATGCAAGGCTAGGAAACCAGTGCTACTTTATTATTATGTTGAATTCAAACTAAATTTTTGTTGTTACGGGGTTTCTCTGGTGGCCGAAATTTTTTAAAAAAGAGCAAATTAATCATTTCTTATGTAAATCTTTCAATTTTTTCATTCTAATCTTTATTCAATTCATAAGAAACGATTAATTTGCAATTTTTTTTTTATACTTTTGTTTATCGTTTAAAATATGTTATGGATGAAATTCAAATAAATTTCTTTAAATTTATTCTAAGCAAACCCTAAACCTTTCTTTAAAAATAAGGGTTAAGTTCAGATGACCACCTGGGGTTTAAGCGCTTTCCCACTTAACCACTTGTAGTCAGTAAAGTTACATTTAAACTCCCGACTTTTTAAGTTGAAGTGAAAACGTCACTTTTTCCATCCAACTTAACCGTGCGTGTATGTCAGATGCCAAAAGCGCCTGAAAAGAGACTATAACAATAAAAAAGAAACCGAGAAAAATCCAAAATACCCTTCTTCTTCCTCAAACCACAATCCTCTCTCTCATTTCTCACTCCTCAAACCATGGATCTGTGTATTTGTGATTCTGAGCGGTGGATCGGTGGATCTGAGCTTCAATTTCTAACTGAGCACCATCAATCCGCTATCAATCCCCTCTACATCTTCTTCTTCTTCACTAATTTTTTCATTAGCTTCATGGGTACGTGTATTTGTGATTTTTGTTTCATGGGTTTGCTCAAAATCGAATTGGGTCTGTGATTCGGAGGCTTTTTTCATGAATTTGTTCAACAACGAAATGGGTCTGAGATTTTGTGGGGTTTTCTTCATGAAAATGGCCAAAAACGAATTGGGTCTTCGTAGTGGGTTTTGATTCTTGGGATCTGAAGTTATAGAGAGTGATAAATTTGATCCCTTTTCTTCAATTTCCACCCACATCTTTTCTCTCCCAACTGACTCCATCCATTTATGGTGTTTCATTCGAAATTTAGCTACTGGTTGTTTAGAAATTGGACATTCCAGCTTCCAGGCAACAGAGTGATGAAGATTTTCTCGATCTTGTCTCTAGATATATAAATGACTCTTCAATTGATTGTAGATTCTGGGAACGACACTAGCTCCGTGTGTATCAAGCTTAGAAACGATCTTCTCACCTACTCTGCAATCCATTGATGATCACAATGAACCAAATGTTCTCAGTGCTGGAGGTAGGTTTGAAGTTTTCATGAATTGACTGCATTCATTTGTGAATGGGATGGATTGTTTTGTTCAATTAAAGAGTTTTCTTCTTAAGATATCTGTAATAGTTTTCATGAATTGACTGCATTCATTTGTTCAATTGTAATAGTGCTCCTTCTTGTTAAGTATGTCCTGGTATTGCAATTGAAAATTACAATCAGTGATTCTTCTTGATAATGAAGAATTTCTGTGGAAATGGGCTATTGTCAGGAATATGTGCAAATTCTTTGAGGATATGGACTAATGAATAGATGTTGTAGCTGTATTGTTATATCTTCTTTGAAGTTATGTTCAGAACCTAAGAGCTTGGGATTTATCTTTGTCTCTGAAGAACCAATGCTAGAATTTAATGTTCAGTCATAGATTAAACAATCCAAAGTGACTTGAAATTGCTCTAACCCGTTGCATCTATCTATCTTCTCTCTGTAGGGAATGAAGAAGATCGTGAAGTTTCATCACCGAGACTCGATGATTGTGATGAAAATGACGGAAGTTCATGTGAATACCAAACTTGCAATGTCTCAGATTTCTACATTTGTGACATGATTTTTTCTGAATTACCCATTAAAGGCCACTGTGTATATGATTTTAACGAGACTGCTCCCTTTCCTGATTACAAATGTGATGAGCCAAATGTAGTCAGTAAATGTCTATCCTTAATGATTGCTGTGTTGGGATTTTGTCATTCTGCAGCTAACTTTATTATAAGTATATACCATTGTTTTTGGATCGGTTTGGACTGGTTCAGTGGTTCCAAAGTAACACGATTTGAGATTTATACGGTTTTTATGTGCAGAATCTTGTTTTTCCAAACTTAAGATTGAATTAAATGGAACGGAATGGAGTGTTGTTTATATAATACCACTGGCTTATGTTACCATACAAATTTATGAAGGGTAATTAAGTCTTTAGCCAAATTATTTAACGGAGTTAAGACGGAAAATATTTTTTCACTTCAACTTAAAAAGTCGAAAGTTTAAATGTAGTTTTATTGACTACAGGTGATTAAGTGGAAAACGTTTAAATGGTCATCTGAACTTAACCCTAAAAATAATCTAACACCATTTCACAAATTCACAAGGTAGCAGCAGATCATGCAACAACACATATTTATGTAACTTTATTTTTATAAATATATTAGTATTTTTTCCGGAAAAGAAAAGGCTTAAAGAATTATTATAATCATAAAATATATTCATATGTTTGTGGATATATGTAATTTGCTGTATATACACGTCGCAGTTCGTTCTAGAAAAAGAAGAAAAGCTGATATAAATCATATAATAATTAATAATGCCAGCCAAAAACAGTAATCCGACTCCGCTGGGGATCGAACCCAGAATCTCTGGTTTCGTAGACCAGCGCCTTATCCATTGGGCCACGGAGTCACTTGCTTTTATTCGTCCATTGAGCCTGGTTCTCGACTTACTAGTTATGCAAAGGATGAATTAATCTATTATGATTTCAGTGTTTCTTTCTCGGTTCGGGACGGAAAAGAAATGAATGAAAAACTTGATTTATAATAAAAAAGAAAGTAAGGAAAAATTAGTAAAGTTTCTTTCGTATTATTACCAAGTTTATAAAGAAAAAAAAAAATTAAGTTCCACATCTAAATTATTAAGCTATCTACCTAAATTAGTTTTATTATATTTATAAAGTAGAAGGTATAATAAGAAATAATCTTAAATTATTTAGTTTTTGTTGTAAATTTCAAAAAATTGACTCCCTCCTCTCTTGAGTTTTTAATTTGATCAAGAACATGGAATATACAACCCAACTAGTTTTAAAAAACATAGAAAAAGGGACCACAGCCCACAGGGCACAGGTCCTGTATTTCTTATGTATGTTCCGCTCTGTTTTTGAGGTTTGAAATGGACAGAAAAAAAAGAAATAGACGAAAAATTTAATTTTTTTTTTAATTCTTATGTTTCTGAGTTTTTTAATAAACGGAAAAGAAAAGAAATGGATAGAAAACTTGGCCACTTTTCCTGCCAAAGTTTTCCGTCCAAAATTGGCCAGATTTGAACGGAAAAGAAATTAGAATAAGTAATATTTTTATAATTTCCATATTATCCTCAACTTTTAATATAATAAAATTTTAAATTACAACTCATGTCCTAAATTTTAAATTTTTTATTTTTTTTATTAAAAACTCAGAAATAACGCAAAGAAAAATTCAAATTTTCTATTTTTTTTTCTATTTTAATTTATGTTTTCTATTCTTTGTGTTGAAAAATCAGAAACAGAGTGGAAGTCTCACAACTTGAAACTTGATACTACCATTTATTTTATAATTATTATATTTTCATTGACCTTATTGCTTCCGACACCAACAGTTTGTTCGACCCAATGCAAATTTCCAGCCATATTCAACTTTGGTGACTCAAACTCAGACACTGGTGGATTATCGGCAGCATTTGGACAAGCTCCTCCTCCTCATGGAGAGACTTTTTTCCATGCCCCTGTCGGCCGATATTCTGATGGACGACTGGTGATCGATTTCATAGGTAAAGTTTTCATTTTTATTCAATCTTTACACTTAAAGCATCTATCTTTCACTTCACTTGTTCAGACACAAACATTTTGAAATCTTAATTTTCATTTCTCTCTTTCTTGCCCTAACCAATTGGGTGGTTTCCACTTTCCAATGTCATTTCTGGTCCAACCTCGTCTCACTAACGTTGCCCATATTACCATCACCTCTGATGCCCTCCCCCATGCGTGTTCCTATTTTTTCGTTTGTTTTATCCGGGTTTCCAATAAGGAGCACATTTATGTGCCATCTGTGACTATATATATAAAAAAATTCTGGCGAAATGGTTGATTGTGGTGGTTCTCAATAATACGTTTGCCTGCATGGAAGTTGGGATGCCTTGGACCAGCAATTAAAACCTAGTATATTGAGAAGATGTTGTATCATGCTTTTAAGCCATGAATCTAAATTAACTATGCAATTATATGCCAAAAGTGACACTATGCTTGCTGAGGTTCTTGTTCTGTTCAAACTAGAAATATTGAATATTTCCTTTTTGTATTTCATATAAAAAACAAATTGGACAAATGCAAAATCAACTGTTTATAGCCAGTTTAAGTGTATTTAGAAGTAGAACTCTTGACAAGATTAGAACCACAAATCAGTTATCCCAAAGAGTTCTCTTCTTGGTTGCGCACTACTACTGTGCTACATCTTTTTAGGGCTTAGGATGAATATGATAGAACTGATATTTTCATTATTGTTTGTTGATTTTTTATCATCAGCGGAAAGCTTGAGATTACCTTATCTTAGTGCATATCTTGACGCCATTGGTTCAAACTTCAGTCATGGAGCCAATTTTGCCACTGCTGGATCAACTATCAGACCTCAAAACACAACCAAGTCCCAGAGTGGCTACAGTCCAATATCATTAGACGTGCAGTCTGTTCAATTCTCTGATTTTCATACAAGGTCCCAGATATTTCGGAAAAAAGGTATGTAAAAATTGTCACTTGTGCTACTTACTTTGTACTAGTATAGTAGATTACTGAGAGTGAGACCATTTTGAAATCAAATTTGTTAAATTCTCTTGCATAGGAGGTGTCCTTCAACATTTGTTGCCGAAAGAGAGTGATTTTTCTCGTGCCTTATACACCTTTGACATTGGCCAAAATGATCTCACTGCTGGTTACAAACTTAACATGTCAACTAAACAAGTCAAGGCATACGTTCCTGATGTCTTGCATCTGTTTTCCAATGTCATCAAGGTGAGAATGAATCTACATCTTCAACTTTCTTTGCTTATTTTCCTTTTATTTAGCATTAATAGTAATCCCATAATAAGTTATGTTAGTGTACTTTATAAATGAATACACAGAATGTATATGCTCAAGGTGGAAGATCATTCTGGATCCATAATACTGGACCTGTGGGATGCCTTCCATATGTTATGGACCAATTTTTAATAACAGCTGCTCAGGTGGATAAGTATGGCTGTGCCAGTCCATTCAACGAAGTGGCTCAGTTTTTCAACAAAAGGTTAAAGGAAGCAGTTAATCGACTTAGGGAGGATCTTCCTTTAGCAGCAATCACTTATGTTGACATCTACTCAGTGAAGTATTCCCTCATCAGCCAAGCAAAGAAGCTTGGTAATTCCTTGCATATTTTATACCTAATACGTAGTACTATTTCTTTGCAGAATGCGATCACTTGGCAACATCCATTTTGAAAACTCTTTATTCATATGTACCAGAAGTAATCCCTTTTTTTAATATTCTCTGGAAGGCACAAAAAAATGGGTAAAAATCTGTGTCCTCTTTCATTTTTTTTGGGCATCCTTATTTCTCAACTCTTAAACATTCTTACTTCTGGTAGGTTTTCATTTTTTCCCCTCTAAATTTTATTTCACATCACAATTATGAAATGCAAATATGGCAGGATTTGAGAACCCATTTTTAGCTTGTTGTGGTCATGATGGAAAATATAATTACAACATGTTCATAAAATGCGGGAGTAAGCAAATTGTGAAGGGAAAAGAGATCGTACTTGCCAAGTCTTGCAAAGACCCGTCTGTTCGGATTTCTTGGGATGGAACTCACTTCACTGAGGCCGCTAACAAGTGGATTATTGATCAAATTGTTGATGGCTCGTTTTCAGATCCTCCAATTCCATTAAAACTGACTTGCCAAAGGACGGGCCATTGAGTCACATGTATGCTTTCTTCTACAATCTTTAATTTATTTGAATCCTTTTCAATATGAGAAATGAACTCATTTTGTTTGAAATATTGGAGGATGATTTCTGGTTCACAAAGTTCAATTTAAGTGCATGTGACATCGTTTCTCCGACTTTCTCTATCTCCCCGCCAAATAGGTTTTAGTTAGACAAGCTAATCCAAAGGCTTGCTCAAGTTGAAGTGAACATTATGATAAGTACCTCTACTAGCTACAAGTAATGTATTCAAAACTTCATAGAGGCGCTCTGGTACAAAGGAATTTAACCCGTGCACACTCCAAGATTATATTTGTTTGCAAGGATTATAATCCGGATTAATTCTAGAATTATATTCCCAAGATCATAATTATAATCTCAAGACTATCAAGTCATTTTATAATCTCTAGATTAATAGTTCCAAGTCTAAATTTGACTTGGGATTAATAATTCTATTCCAAGTATAATGCTTGCAAATAAACATAACTGAACTACTAATGGCCAATGAAAATAATATGCTTCAATGCTTTCAATGCTTAGAAAGTGTAAACTGACATCCAATTCATATCCTGAGAACTCAACAAACACCAAGTAGAATACTTGTCTTGCCTCATGTGTCAGAAGTTGATGATCTGCTTTATAAGCATATCTAATTGGTGGATTAATTTTAGCCTCATTCAAAATTGAAAATGGACTTTCGGAAATCTAACTATTATATCCAACATGAAAGAAATGATGCATTTGAAGACTTAATAGAGATATGATTATATGAACAAAGTCGGTTACAGCCCTAAGGCATTTCTTGGGACCTTTCAATTTGTAAAAGAATTAAAATTGAGTTGTTTTGAGCATAATTAATCTGATAAGAGCATGATGATAGCAATTATGTATCACTTTACTTTCAATCTATGCATTTGTTTTTGAAGGCGAGAAATTTAAAAATTATGATATAAATATCTAAATAATGCAGAGTTTTAAAAGGCTGCTTTAAGTTGGCACTCACTTTAAAGTCGTCACTAAAATTTATTTTTCGTCAATTAAGTCCTTAAAGTGATAATTTTTTTGGCGTTTCCGTTCCTCCTATCCATTTTGCCACTAACCCGACCCATTTTAACCAAATTTTGACCCAATCAAATATTTTTAATATTTAAAATAAAATATTTGTTTTTAATATTTTAAAATAAAATAATTATTTTAAAATTAGTTATTTTAAAAGAAAATATTATTTTAAAAATAATAATTATATTTAATATTTTAAAATAAAATATTTTTTTAAAAAAGAAAAATATTTTAATATAAATATTTTCTTAAAATATTTTGAAAAAATAATTCTTTTTAATATTTTAAAATAAAATATTTTTTATAAATAATTAATATTTTTATATTTTAAAAAAATATTATTTTAAAAAGTTTTAAAAATAATTATTAGTTAAGGAAAAATATTATAAACTTTTATTTTTCAAAAATGAGTAAAGTTTCATAAAATATATATTTTAAAAAAGTAAAGTTAAAATTATTTAAATATTTTTATGAAAATTTACAGATCTTTAAAAAAGTTATTTTTGTTTTATGAAAATAAAGTTTTATTTATTTGAATATATATTTTATAAAACCTTACCTTTTTTTTTTAAAAATGAAAATTTTTCCAAATTTTTTCCTGAAAATAATAATACTTTTTAAAACTTTTTAGTTTATTTTTTATAAAAAAAGTTGAATCAGTTTTTTTAATTTATCTTTTACTGTTTTTTGTAATTTGATTTCTATTTTTTAGTTTTTGTTTTAAAAATTCTAATATTAAGAATATATATAATAATGGTAAAGATATTAAATTTTTTCTGAAAATAAAGTTTTCCATAAAAATTAAAAAAACTATTTTTAAAAATAAAGTTTATTTTTTTTTTGTTTACTTTTTTTGAATCTATATTTTAGGAAACTTTACTTATTTTTGAAAAATAAATCTAATATTTTTCTTTAAAATAATAATTATTTTTATAACTTTTTAAAATAATATTTTATTTTACATATAACAAATAATTATTAGTTTAAAATATTTTTTATTTTAAAATATTAAAAATAATAATTTTTTCAAACTATTTTATATTAAAATATTAAATATAATTATTATTTTAAATATTAAAAATAATAATTATTCAAAAAATATTTTATTTTAAAATATTAAATATAATTATTATTTTAAATTTTTTAAAACAATAATATTTTCTTTTAAAATATTAAAAATAATTATTTTATTTAAAATATTTAAAATTATTATTATTTTAAAAATAATAATTTATTTATAATATTAAATATAATAATTATTTTAACATTATTTTGAAAATAATAATTTATTTGAAAATATTAAAATTATTTATTTTATTTTAAAATATTAAAATTTTGGGTTATGTCAAAATGTGTTACGTTAGGTCAAAAATTGGTTAAAATGGGTTGGGTTGAAGGAACATAAACGCCAAAAAATGTTACTTGAAGAACCTAATAATCGAAAAATAAACTTTAAAGATGACTTTAAAAGTGAATGATAACTTAAAAGGATTGAAGTGTCATTCAGCTTTTTTAAAGTTATTCTTTAGTATTGAGCATAACGGATAATACATAAAAATGGCGGTCCAGAGAAATTAAATCAATTGCAAGATGTGTCGTAGACTCATAACAGTAAGTGCAAGTAAAGGAATCAATTGCGAGATGTGTCATAGCAGTAACTGTAAGTAAAGTAAAATTGAGAGAAGAAAATTATCTTGTATTACACAAGAATCTGAAAAAATGAACAGATAAGATTCAGACTTCAAAATTTCAACAAGGCAACCACGATCATTCAATGTATTAGGAAAAATCAAATTAGTCTTTAAAATGGTTCAGATCAATTATCATTACTGTAATGTCATCTAAACCACCCCTACTCAGTGCAAGATTCACTAGCTCTTTACAAGCAGAAACAAGTCCACCAGAAGTTGGTTTCTTCTTACTGATGCTATTTTCTTGATTTGGTGTCTGAGGTTTCATCTTCATTTGTTCTACCAGCGAAATCCTTTGAGCCTTGTGAGGAGGGCTTTCATTTTCACTACCAAAATCATTCACATTTTCCTTCCAGCAATTGATTCTCTTCCTGTAGCTAGGGGATTGACCCATCCTTTTCTTTTGCTTGACCAGTGAAACTCTGCGTAACTTGGGTGAAGGACTAGTACTTATGCAGCAAAATTCATCATTATTCACATTCTCAGTGTCTGCATTAGCTCCCAGTTTCTTTTCAACCAAACATGACCGCATCACAATATCAATAGCTTCTTGATTGCCAACCTAAACAAAACAATTAAGTATCTTCAAGGTGTTACTGAATAAAATATAATTTACAATTCATATATACATAATATATGCTCTCATATGTGTTCATGCAACGGACCTCTGTGTAGCAGCAATCAAGCATTAACTAGCAAGCACAGAAAAATCTAATGAGAACACGAGAAAGAAAATTATACTAGCCAATCGGGTTTGATGTTGAGTAATTTAAGTATGTTTTTACGAGTAAGTTGCTTGCCCATCTAGGTACATTTTTTTCCTTACCTCTTCCCACAGTCCATCAGAAGCTAAGACAAGATATTCCATGTCTGAAGTCAAACATAAGATTTTTGTATCAGGCTCAGCTAACACCCAATCCTTCAAGTGAGCATCTCCAATGCTTCTAGAGACAGAGAGTACTCCGTGAACTCTCCATGCTCCCTTGTGCATCTCCACAAATCCTCCCTAAATCACAATAGAAAAGGAAGCTGTCAAAGTCAGAACCTAAATCACAAAACTCTTTAAAAAATATTTTTTTTATTATACTATGCACTTGCGCAGGTAGTACCTTATTCTCTATTCTTTTCCTTTCGTCCGCATGTGATGCTCTATGATCTTTAGTAAGGGCTTCAGCCACACCACCTCTACAAAGAACAGCTCTGCAGTCACCTACATTTGAGATTACAAGCTCCTTTTCTTCAATCAAGGCCGTCACACAACAGGTACCACTACCTAAGCCCTGTAGTTTGCTCCAACATATTAATTTAGCACTTCTAAATATTGAAAGTTTGATTTAAATGTGATGGATTCGAAAAAGATGCAAACATATTTTACCTTTGTTTGACAATTTAAATGATAGACTAATGGATATTTTCTGTTAATTGTTCTCAAATTAAATGTGAATATGTTCAAACTTTTTTTAAACAAAAAATAAAATAAAATTGAAGTATAGCAACAAACTAAAGATTTAATATTTGCACAGAAAGCATTATCTGTAATTTAAGATAAATTATTAAACATTTTTGACTAGTCTTGGGCAATTATTCTGCTAGAAAATTTGTACTTTAAGAATATAAAAATAAAAAATTAAGGCATTTCCTATTGTTATTTGGAATATATTCAAAATTTTAGCAAAACTTCCCTACTGTCAATATTGGAATTTTTCAAAGCAAAGTGGTTAACTCTAAATATGTAGGAAACTTTCTTTTTTGTCATTTTTTATTTCATCTCTGAATTTTTAATGAACCCACCTCATTGACAATTGATTCCCATCAGATATAAATGGACAAACGCGTCAGGGAAAAAAAAAAGCAACACGACACTGTTCTACATTTTAATAAATGTCTTTATAGTCCTGAATGCTTGAAAGCCACTATATCACATAAAATACAAGAAGAGCCAAATTACATAATAGACTTATGTAATATCCATTAAATAGATGATTTTAAGATACAATTTGGGCCACTGCACACAATATTCACTAGCAACACCGCCTTCATCTCTATATGAGGTTACCTGACACGCGTACAATGTATATTCAACTCATTTACTATATCTAGATGAGTGGTAGAACTAAGTAATTGTCGAACTACAGAATACGATAGGAAGCCAATTTTCGTAGACAAGTCTAATGCTTATTGTATGTTAGACCTTAAAAGGGCGCCATCACAATGAGACAGATTGAATCAGTTCCACAACCAGGTTAATTTTGTTTCCAGAAAAATCAAAGTCTTATGTGCTTACCAATCATCCTTTAATTGTTCAACCTTTATAAACCAGAATTTCTCAAGCTATTTTGACTGCAACTTTTTGTGGATTAAGCCAGCCACTAAATTACAAAGAATTTAACTCATTAAAAATATACACCGCCGATATAATACTGTTCATGTAAAATAGGATTCAGAACTTCCAGAATCTCAGTCCATATAAATTGGACCTAGACTAAAGTTACTGCCATGGAGATGTAGGTTCAAAACCCAGCAACCACACTAAATGAATAATTTTTTTACTTCTCAAAGTAAAAGGACCCAAAATAAGATTGTCAACTTTTCGATTAAAACATAAACAAGTCTATAAGGTGGTTAGTTCAATTTTGATTAATCAAAAGCACATAATAAGAATCAGAGTATAAACTACTACAAGTAGAAATAACCTAAACCTGATTTAGGAAATCCTGGTCGGTTTTCAAAAACCCTGCTTTAACTGCTTCTTCCTTTCCTGAATTCTCCGAGCATTTCTCCAACATATCCCTTATGTTGGCGTGTAAGTTCTCTGCCACAAACTGTGCAGCCTTACTACCCCCATGTCCATCATAAACCCCAAAGAATCCCTACATGACAATGAACCAAATAATCATCCATCTGAGAGTCGCATTTATCATAAGATACTTGTAAACATCACTCCCTGCGTCTCACAAAAGGAGTCCCATTGGATTTATTTTATTTTATTTTTCTAGTACATTTGCCAAATCCTAAAACTCAAAATGTATGCCTTTATGTGATTTTGATTAATGCAATATTAATTGTAAACTCTTAAATATTACTAAGTTCAAAATTATTTTTCAAAATTCAAAATAAATTCACACAAGTTAAGTTTTAAGATTTCGCAAATAAAGCCGGAGATGTGAACCACCCAGAAATAACTTGACCGACAGAGTGAGTATTTTTACCTTGTTGCCATCTGGGCAAGAAACAATGTTGTGGGTATCTTCCATTGAAAATTTCCTGCCTTTAATGGAGTAAAGGCCGACTCCAAACCCACTGGAACAAATGGCATCATCAGAGAAACCCCCGGGAGTAGGAAGGTAGTGTTTGGTGGGGTCGATGGGAATTTCACGCAAGACATTTGGGATCTCAATCTTTGGGGGTCTCTTTCGCTTCAATGAACATGAAGAAGACGACCCATTTGAAGCAATTGAGGGATTTGTAGTGGCGCCATTCTTCATATCTGAGAACATTCTTGTTCGCAATGTTTGAGCCCTCTAATCTGTGACTCTGTCCAACGGAGTAATAATATAAGAGGGAAAAATGGGGGTGAAAGAGACGGGTTCCAACGGCTACGAGTGAGTCAAATGTAGAAGGTACGACAATTAGGGTTATTGAGGTCAAAGATTGCATCATCCACACACACACACACACACACACACACACACACATATATATATATATATATATATATATATATATATATATATATTGGCTCTGAGACGTTGGGGATTTTAATGGTCAAAATGTTTGGTCAAAAAACATACTACTGATCTTTAGTACTAAAAATGAATAATAAACAATATAAAACAAAAATAATACAAAAAATGCATAATAATAATAATAATAATAATAATAAATAATATTTAGTACTATTATTTTTTTTTGACTCTTTTTATTTATTGACACATACAAAAAATGTTCAATAATAGGATTCAGATATTTTTTTTTGGCCAACCTAGAAACAGTCCATGTAATTCTTTTAGAAACTAATATTTTTACATTAAAACTGTCGACAATTTTTATAGCAGCGATAAAAATCGTCGTTTTAAATCTATTACGATTTTTTTAATGTAAAAATATTAAAAAATTATATAAAAATATCAATTTTTATTCATTTTAGAGTACGATGATGGTTTTAATTTACCTTAGGTGATCAAAATGCATATTAATGAGCAAAAATAATACAACTAAACAAAAAATAAATTACTCCACAACTTTCTTGAGTGGGTATTTTTTTTTTAAAACTATTTAAGACCAGCGAATTGGATTGTAATTTATATATTAGAGATACTCAGCTGCTTAGACTTGGTCTTCCATATCAGATTCTATAATTCAAATCAGATATATTGTTTAATTCAAATGTATTTTAACTGTCATCTATAGTTATAGGTATTAAGTTGTAACTATCCTACTTTGTAGGATATTCAAATCTTCCTTGCTTATCTTCTGATGTATTTATATAGTTGTTCAATCAATACGAAACAGTAAGTCTGTACAACTCTTTCATGGTATCAAAGCAAAAAGCAGAGATAACCAATTCCAATTTATTTTTTTTCTCCTAGTGGCAGTATTGCACACCCATGTCCACCTCTTCCTCTTCTATTCTCAACACCAATGAATCCCACAACTCCCTTATAAGCATTAATGCAGTTGCCCAAACCCCACTCAAATTCACCTCCACCAACTACCTATCATGGAAACTGCAATTTACCACTCTTCTCATTTGGTATGACCTCTTAGGCTATATTGATGGCTCCAAGCCATGTCCCACTGCCACACTCACACAAACTGACACCCAAAATGCTACACCTCCATCCAACCCTGCTCACAATCTATGGATTCGACAGGATCAGTTAATATTGAATGCAATCATTGGCTCTCTCTCCCACACTATCATACCATTTATTGCACAAGCCAAGACATCTCGCGAAGCCTGGACTATTCTGGCCACCACCTACGCAAATCCCTCTCGTGGCCGCATCAAACAAACCAAAAGCCACCTTAAGATGATCACAAAAGGCTCTGACAGTGTCACACAGTTCCTGCAATCCATCAAGGCAAAGGCTGATGAACTTGCCCTTCTTGGAGCACCACTAGATACCGAAGATCTCACCGACATGATACTTGATGGCCTTGGCGATGAATACAAAGAACTCACTCGTGCAGTCCAAGCCAGAGACATGCCCATCACCTTTGATGAACTACATGAAAAGTTACTCAATTTTGAGGCCTCGGTGATCCCATCGAAACCTGACCCACTACACTTTCCCGCCACTGCTAACCCCACAAGTAGAAACCCGACACCATGGCACTCCCCTGCTCCTTCAGGCAACCCCCATCATCCATGGCGCTCCTCCAACAGTCACCAAAACAAATTTACTACTACACCACCCAGTGGACAAATCCCATCTCATGGTAATCGCCCATCTCGGCCCTACCTGGGTTATTGCCAAATCTGCAGGATACAAGGACATACAGCAAAACAGTGTCCCTCTTTTCGCCTAGTTCCAATCCACACATCCAACAGTCCTTTCCCTACTTCGACCACTCACTCTGCTACTCCATGGCAACCAAGAGCTCATTTTGCTTCAAATACTCCCGGCCCTACATCTTGGCTCTTGGACAGTGGAGCGTCTCACCATGTTACAGCTGATCTGCACAATCTTTCCATGCATGCTCCATACAATGGCTCGAATGACATTATGATTGGTGATGGAACGGGTCTCCCTATTACTCATACTGGTTCTTCCTCTCTCCACACACCTAATAACACCTTTCAATTGAATAATGTCTTATGTGTTCCTGCTATGAAAAAGAATTTAATTTCTATTTCTAAATTTTGTTCCTCCAATAATGTCTCCATTGAATTCTTACCCATTGCTTTTCTTGTAAAGGACATTCACACGGGGGTCACACTACTGAAGGGTCAAACTAAAGATGGCATTTATGAGTGGCCGGTATCTCCACCCTTGCTTGCTTTTTTCCAAAGATCAAAACAACTTGTGTCGAAAGTGGCATCACAGATTAGGACATCCAGCTTTTCACATTCTGACTCAGATTGTTTCCAAAAATAAGCTAGATTTATCTTCTTCGTTATCCAATAGTTTTTCATGTAATGCTTGTCTAAGTAATAAAAGTCACAAATTCTCATTCTCTCAATCCACACTTGTTTCTTCTCAACCCCTTGAAATTATCTTTTCTGATATTTGGACATCTCCAATTATATCAACTAATGGATTTAAATACTATATCATTTTTGTGGATCATTTAAGCAGATATATTTGGTTCTATCCTCTCAAACACAAATCAGAAGTCCAAGCCATTTTTATTAGATTTAAAGCCATTGTGGAAAAACACTTTAATAAACCCATTAAAACACTTTACTCTGACAATGGTGGTGAGTATAAAGCACTTGCCCAATTTCTTTCAACAAATGGAATTTCTCATCTCACTACGCCACCTCACACACCTGAACACAATGGAGTTTTTTCGAAGCGACGACATCGTCACATTATAGAAACTGGCTTAACATTACTCTCTCATGCCTCTCTTCCTTTAAGTTATTGGACTTATGCCTTTGCCACAGCAGTTTATTTAATAAATCGCATGCCAACTCCTACACTACATCTTTCCTCTCCATATGACACTATTTTTACAACAGCTCCTAATTACTCAAAACTCAAAATTTTTGGTTGTTTATGTTATCCCTGGCTTAGACCTTATACAACTCACAAACTAGACACTCGATCCAAACCATGTGTCTTTCTTGGATACTCTCTAAGTCAAAGTGCCTACTACTGTCTTGATCCATCCACTTCCAAAATATATGTCTCTAGGCATGTTCGGTTTGTTGAGTCCGTTTTCCCCTTCCATAATCTCTCTGCTTCCTCCTCGTGTCCTCCATCAACTTCCATTGATACTTGGATTCCACCACCAATTAAACTTCCCACCTTGCCTTTGGTACCGCCACTCAATCCGTCATCTGCAGTTGACGCAACATCAATCCCAATGCAAACTTCACCACCAACTCTCTCACACCATCACGTGAACCCTCCACTACCAACATTTTCTCCCCAACCACCACCACATATAAGTTCACCCGAGAGCCCACAACCCACCCACACCATGATTACTAGAGCCAAAAACAATACACGCAAAACCCATCGCCAAAATGAATCTTCACACCTAATTAATCACGGTGATGATCATGAACCATCAACCGTGACCCAAGCTCTCAAAGATCTTAAATGGCGTCACGCCATGTCTGACAAGTATGATACTTTAGTCAAGAATGGCACCTGGACTCTAGTTCCCCCGGATACAATTCAAAATCTAGTTGGATGTAAGTGGGTTTTTCGAACTAAACGTAAATCTGATGGTTCTGTTGACAGGTTCAAGGCCCGATTGGTTGCCAAAGGCTTCCACCAACGTCCTGACATAGACTATCACGACACTTTCAGTCCGGTTATAAAACCTACTACAGTTCGAATTGTTCTCAGTTTAGCAATCAGCCGTGGTTGGTCCTTAAGACAACTTGATGTCAACAATGCTTTTCTTCAAGGCCATCTATCAGAGAATGTATACATGTCACAGCCCCCGGGATTTGTTGATAATGATAATCCCACTTATGTCTGCAAACTTCACAAAGCAATATATGGTCTGAAACAAGCCCCTCGGGCGTGGTATCATGAACTCATAACTTTTCTTCTCCAATTTGGTTTTCAGAATTCATATGTTGATACTTCACTGTTTGTTTTCCATGCTGATGGTCACACAATGTATCTTCTTGTATATGTTGATGATTTAATTCTCACAGGAGACAATAATACTAAAATTGATCACTTCATTGCCCTTCTAGCTCAGCGATTTTCTATCAAAGACCTTGGCTTGTTAACTTACTTTCTGGGTGTAGAAGTTATCCCAAACAAACATGGTGTGTTACTCTCCCAAAGGCGATATATTATGGATCTCCTCATTCAAACCAAGATGCAAGATGCCAAGCCTGTTCTTACTCCCATGCCAACCAATCCACCTCTCATGTTAACCTCCGGTTCTTCTTTGTCTGACCCAACTGAGTATCGTCATGTAGTTGGGAGCCTCCAATATTTGCTAATCACAAGACCCGATATTGCATTGCTGTCAACAAACTGTCACTCCAGATATGCAATGTCCAACAACTGAACATTGGTCCTTTGTCAAACGCGGCTCCTACTTTATCTTGTTGGCACCATTAATGATGGTTTACAGATTTACAGATTCTACTCTTAGTTTGCATGCTTTCTCGGACAAATCTCTTAGTCTACACGCTTTTCTCGACGACGATTGGATCAATGGGACAAAGACACTTTTGCTCAACCGGTGCTTATGTTGTGTATCTTGGTAAAAATCTAATCTCCAGGAGTTCTATGTTGCTCGCTCCTCCACTGAGGCAGAGTATCGCTTTCGTTGCAAAACACACCGCAGAAACTTAACTTCATTTGTTATCTCTTGAGTGATCTTGGTATTTTACTTCCCTACTGTCCGGTCATTTACTGTGACAATATAGGTGCAACTCAGTTATGTTCCAATCCAATTTTTCATTCTCGTATGAAGCATGTTGCAATTGATTTTCATTTTATCCGGGATCAAGTACAAAATGGTGCTCTTCGTGTAGCACATGTCTCTTCTGAAGATCAACTTGCTGATGCTCTCACCAAGGCACTTCAGTGCCATTGCTTTCTCCATCTTAAACACAAGATTGGACTTCTCTCCCGACCTCCATCTTGAGGGGGCATATTAGAGATACTCAGCTGCTTAGACTTGGTCTTTCATATCAGATTGTATAATTCAAATCAGATAGATTGTTTAATTTAAATGTATTTAATTGTCATCTATAGTTATAGGTATTAAGTTGTAACTATCCTACTTTGTAGGATATTCAAATCTTCCTTGCTTAACTTCTGATGTATTTATATAGTTGTTCAATCAATACGAAACAGTAAGTCTGTACAACTCTTTCATAACGGAGGTCAACACAACCTCACCATAATTCCCAAAATAACTCTTTCTGTTTTTTGTTGCGACCAAGTAAGTGTAAGCATCATCCGAAACTCGCTATTCCGGTGAAGAGTCCTAAAAGTCTTTCTGGGATAAATACGTCTCGGTTGATTGGTGCTGCTAATAGAATATTGGAACTTGAGTTGCAATCTAGGAATAGAGCAAAATGTGCTCTTATCTTATTCAAATAAAATGCAACATACTCGGTCAGATGAGATCATGATTGAGGCAAATACAACTTTGTCACAGGACCCATTACAAAGTTCTACTAATTATGTGAATGCGGCCTTGCTGTCTAGGGGTATGTCTTCTTACAAAAATTTGTGGTAATTTGCTCTATATCGTGGAGTCTAGACCAAATTTGGAAGAACAACCATCTGTCTTTGTTTTGTCTACTTCGAATTATAGTACGGAGTCTTAGGCGGTGTTTGTTTAGAGCTGAATGGAGCTAAATGGCTGAATCGGTCAGTGCGTTTGTTTTGGCGTGAATGGCTGAATCGGTAAGATGGACGAGCTGAATGATTAAGTCAGATTTTTTTTAGCTAGTTGAATGAGTAGCTGAATGAAGTAAAAATAATAATAATAAAAAAAATTAAAAAATATATTAATTATTATATTAAGTAATATTAAATAAATTTACAACAATTTTGAATTTTTTTAGTGGGATAAAATAATAAAGTTTTGTCATTCAGATGTTTCAAACATGTCAATTATTAAACAAATTTTTTTATTCAGATTCAGCTCATTCAGATTCATTTAATTTTTATCAAACACCCCCTTAAAGAATGTATCCTTAAAATTAATACTCAAGTCTGATTTGGCCTAAAAATGTTATTTATGATAATTATACGTAGAGATTATGAAATTAAAATATGTATTGCCCTCTAAATATTAAAAAAAATATAGTAAACTTTTTACTTAAATTTATAAAAGTAGTTGAAGATATTCATTAGTATTTTTTAAATTTTAATCTAATTCTCTTTATTTTATTTTATTTTATTTTATTTTTGTTACGAAGCCGCGGGAAATTACTAGTAAATAAATATTCTACGAGGAAATATCGATTGATCGGGCGACAATGTTGCTTGTGATATCTTCACTTAGTCCAGCACCTCCACTACAAAACTCTCTTTGCTGTATATTTTCCGTCCACGGCAACAACTACCCTAACCACCGCCACCACCACCACCATAAATACACCGCCCACGCCTCTTTTTCTTCCTCAATCGCTAACGGCATCACCTCCGAACGATACTCCCCCCAAAACCCTAAACTTCACCACGATTCTAGTGCTAGTACTAGTAGCTTCACCCGCACGTGCCTCGATGAACCCTCCGACAACGACGGAGCCATGGCGTCCTCGGCCTCGGCGGTCGCCTACGCCATTCGCAAGGCTTCGAATTCACCCGTGGAGTTCATGCAGAGGATTGAGAGTGGCGGAAAGAACAAAGGAAGTCTGGTCCTTCCCAGCCCTGATTTTCAGAGGCTTTGTCTTCAACAGTTGGACCTCTTTCGCCGAATCGTCCATCCCGATGCTCTTCTTTCGGTCAGCTTTTTATTCTTCAATTTTTTTCAATTTTCCTTTATTGTTAAAGAAAATTATATTCCAAGTTTGATACTTTCTGTCGTTATTTGCTATATTGATTAATTCAGAACCCATTTTTTCCCTTAAATTTTCAGTTTTGGATAGGGACTATCTTTTTGGGAAAAGGGGCTGGGGAGCATAGATTAGCTAAGATATCATCGATTACTACTACAAATTATTGGCTGAAACTTATGGGGCTGATGATTCTAACTAAAATAGATGCCTTAGCTTATTAATAAGAAAGTAAAAATTGAAGCTTCATTAGTTACTTTTATTCTCTGTTTGGATGTATAATTTTGAGTATGGGATGTGTTTATCTTAAAAGAATCGGATTTGTGCAGGTCTATGTAAGACCAGCTGGTAGTTATGTTATGGACCAGTTAGAGCTGCGGCGAGTTAATTTCTACCCAGGCCAGAATAATGCAGTTGATATTCTCATATTAATTGCTAATTTTAGTATTCCAACGGGTTTAAGATCGGCTGAAGCTGCCCTTTCTAATCAGAAGGTATTCTCTTTTCTTTTTATGGGTTCAAAATTTGCTCTTTTTAGGCATATTTCACCCTCTGTTCCTGATTTGTCTTAGTTGAATTTAGGATGGATATTAATGTGAATTGTAGGCACGGTTTGTACCTGAGTGCCGATCTGTGGTCTTCCCAATGGTGAAGCATCCCTTTATTGTGGGGTTTCTGGTAGCGGAGCTTCCAAAGAGGGAAGTGGAAAGCGAAGGACATGACGCCAATCAATGCCCATTGCCAGAGGAATCTTATGCTTTGCCCCCATATACAGATCCAAAATCATGGGATATCCAAACTTTCACGGAGAGCCCTTCGGAAATTTACAAATTCACTGCTGATCAGAAATTAAATGCTATTAATATTTCTTGCTCACTTGCTATGGCATATGTTATGGATCAGGTACTATTTCTATAATTCTATTCATGTTGGATTTCATTTGGTAAACATCACATCAGTAACTTAAAACAGCTAAATCAAGAATATAAGTAGCAGATACACTTCTTATATTCTGTATTGGCTTCCAGAAATATTAATGTAATTGCATCTACTTTTTGCAAGCTAACTCTTCGTTTTAATTCATCGATTGCAACTTTTAATGGTTTTTACATTGTCTTCCTGATAATTAGGCTATAGCAAAGCTTGGCATAGTATAATAATGTTCTAAAATACGATGAATGTACAGAACTTACTTCTTGAAAGGAGTAAACTTTAATAATGACAGTTTGCTAGATGTGTAGACATAAGATTTTGTTTTCTCATTTTCATGGACCATGGTTACTTGATTCTATCCTGTACGATACCTGCTGTAGAATCTTTACTTGAAGTTTCATAACATTGATATTACTATTCATGAACACAATGAGGCAAAGTAATGGGCACGAGTATCCATCTAGCCATGTAGCCGTTAACTTTGCTCTAGCAAATTCTATGTAGAGTTTTTGCTTTGGCTGTGCCAGATGCTTGTTCAAGAAAATTGAAAGGATCTTCTGATCAATCCTTCTCAATCGATAGGGCTCTTGGAGGAAATTGGATCCTGCTTATAGTCTTCACCATATTCCACTATATGAATTATCTGTCAGTATAGTATTTATATATAATCCGTCAGTATAGTACATACTAATAATTTGATACCTGTTTTGTATAGGAATATGGTGTTTATGTCAAGCATAGTAGATATATAATTAATCTCTTTCCATATCTTTATACTCCCTCCCTTTACAGAACGATGGTTTCTCTCTAATGTCAAAAGGAATTTTAGTAGAAAAAGAACATGCTACACTTACGTGATGATTAAGGAGTTTGATGGACCACTAGTTTAAGCACATGTCTGTATAGGAGTTGAGGGTAATATTGGAATTTTTTTATAAACTCAGATTTGGAAATTTTCAAGTCCTTAATTTACGTGCATCATCAAAGATGGCAATCTTCTGAAGCAGATGTAGTACTTATTATTTAAATTATTGCTGACTTGTTAATATTTGTTTACAGAAAGCAATGCTACTCCAGCAATCTACCTGGCAAAATAATATTAGGATGAGTAATTTGGTTGAGCAAGTAAGATATCCAATGGTGTTGCAAATATTTTCTTGTGGAAATGGAATTTTATCGTGATTTTCTTCTCTAATAAACTCACAGATTCGTGGTCCTCTTTCTAGCATTCGGACATTGAGTAAAATGTTATCTGTTCACGTGAAGAGGAGTGAGGTTGTGATTGACTTCCTAGCCTGAGTTTTATCTGTCAAACTTCAGCATCTAGATGCTTAGAATCTTTTATATGTCTTGAAGATGACATGATGAATATATCCTGCACAGATATCATACGATATTGCTGAAGACATTTTGGTGCAAGGTGATCTTATGAGAGATACTCTTCAGCAACTTCAGGATGCTGTTTACTTGACAAAGGTTCTCTACTCTCTCTCTACCTCCCCTGACTTAATGTTTTTACATTTGTTTAAGGGTTCTTTCAAGTTTACATGTTGTTTACTTTAAATTTGTTTATTTTAAGTTGTGAATAAAGACAACATATCAAGTATTCAAATGAATATTTACTCTTGAATAGTTTCAATAAAAATGCTTGTTTTGGCCAAATAAAGCAATTCCTAAATTCTCTGTTTAGTGATAAGATGCGGTGGTGTGTGTTGTTCTAGATGTGCGAAGCGTGTGTCATGTTGGCGCTCAGGCCAGATTTGTTAGAAGTTCACTCAAATTTACTAAGGCCAGTTGCTTATCGAACCATGGTCCGACGTAGTGCACAGAGTCATAACAGTCTCGCAGCTCTCACTAAGATCTGAAGGTGACAGCTCTGTGATCCCTGCTAGTATCTGATACGTATCTAGGAAGCATACTATCACTGTATGGATCAGCTCCACTTTGCACTCTGGCAACACCAGCCAGATTTAGGGAACGCTAGAAGCCTCCACAATGCTTAGAGCCAGGTCATCAGTATATGCAAGTAGAGAAACTTCAAGGGTGTATCTGTGTTGATGGCTAAACACAAGTATTTTGTAGCTTTACTGCCAACATTCCTAAGATAGCACTTATGCAGTCTAGCACCAGCTCCACTCCACCGCGTGAAACCTGCCCTTCTCTCAAATCTCTCTCCCTCCTTGAATATGTATTGGTTTTCCACGCCTTTCATTCTCCAAGGAGAACTTGTCTGAAAGTGTCAAAGGGATGCAACTGGGCCAGTGGTCTTCTGTAGTGTGCGGTCTTGTCTGGTTCATTTGCGGTTGTGGGCCGGGTTGGTTGAAAATAGGAAATATATAGGGCTGGGGTTGGTTCCGATCTTAAAAGGTTGAACTAACTATTGTATTTTTTTAAAAAAAATCACAATTAACTCAATTAATACATGCATGAAGTTAAGTCATAATTGTTCTTTTATATCATTCTGTTTTCTGCAATCAGTTTTGATTCATTCTGCATGTGTAGTAGTCTAATTAACTATACCTTGCCAAGTGGTCTTTTTAGAGGCCAATTTCTGGTTTAGATTCCTTGTTTATTACCTACCTGATTTATCTATTTGTTTTTAAGGAATGACGTAAGAAATGATATCTGAGTATTTAGCTTTTATATTTTTTCAGGCTAATATTGTGAGGTATAATGAAGAAACCTTGATGAAAATGCATCAGTCATCAACTCATACCAATCCGGAGCCAGAGCCACAGAGTTCAAAGGAAACTTTTAGCAGTAAGATGCAAGAATTTGGGGGACCGTTTTCTCTTCTTTCATCGAAAGATCTGGAAATGCCAATGCCACCCGTAGCTCTTGCACCTCTACAGCAACAGGACATAAGGTACGTTTTTCTTGGTATAAACTCTTTATGTTGGTATGTGATAATGATATTTTTTTTGAATTGGTTTCTCGTTATAGGTTTTATTTGTGCCTCACCCATCCCTGCCCTTTATGTTAGCCAAAAACACCTCTTGACCTATCGGGGATTATATGTTATTTTATATGCTTCTGTTACTCCTCTCCGGCCTCCCACCTTCCTTTTTCTCTTTCCTTTACAGGAAAAGGTCAAGTGGTTGGGGTTGGGGGAGGGGGAGGGGGAGGGGGAGGGGGAGGAGGGTTTTTTATCTGTAGAATGTAGATTGTCAACTTAGGATAATGCATTTCGTAGCAAGTGTTTGCACTTCTTTATATTGATATTTCTAGCAAGGTGTTTCATTAAATTTAGTTCTATGCATATATCAGGCTGTTACGGTTTATGGTTCTGTTTGTCAATCATGAAATTCTATGTTTACTTATTCTCTGTGTCAGAAGACCATGCAATGTTTCTGATGTACTGGCCGATTTAGTCGGGGCCTTACAACCTCTGGCTCATAAGCAGCAACGAGTTGTGGAACTATATGAACTTTCTAGATCTATGGAAGTTGCTGTGGAAGAACCTGCTTTGCGTCAGGCTTTTAGCAATCTAATTGAGGGTGCTTTGTTGCGTACCCATGTTGGAGGAAAGGTTGAAATTGTGTCCACAGGAGCCCCAGCAGGTGGCTCTCTTGTAATTATTGATGATGACGGGCCTGATATGCACTACATGGTAAATAGTACTTGCTTGCTGTCCATTACTCAAAATGTAAAACAATCCTTATCTTCTGTGCATTACTGACCACATGCATCAAATATATGCCTAGTTTCGTACGACTAAATCTTATTGGCACATGATGTTTATTGTTCTTCAATTACAAGAATCTAAACATTGGCACCTATGGTTTAATTTTCAAGGGTGCCACATGTGTTTGGCTTATAATGAGGGGGATAGTCCATTCGAGATACTTTGCAACATTGTCCATCCTCCCTTTCTTTTCTTTTTATTTTAGTAACTATACGTTGATTTGTGAATGTGTTGAAATATTTCCTTGTTTGAAGGTGGAGGCTTATATTAGAAGGATAATTCTTTTTCATGTTTTACTTGAGAATAGTGTAAGATCTCCATAAATGTAGACAGTTGTCATAAATCATCATATATCCAAGAGTTCAAGAGCCGCTTATTTGTGGTACATGGTCTTTGCAACTTTCTCTACCTCTTCAGAAAGAGAATGGAAAATAAAAAGGTGTAAAGCATTGTGGTTGCTATTGCTGTAATTTGATCCTTGCACATATATCTGCCTGATAAAGAAATCTTTTGTTGGTTTATGTGCTTGCAGACACAGATGCATTCACTCGCACCTTTTGGAGCAGATCTATTGTCTGAAGATATGGTTAAAGACAACATGACATGGAACTTTGTTGCCGGGCTTACAGTGGCTCGAGAGATACTGGAGAGTTACAGGTGCGTTATTCGTGTCATCTCACCCCGGACCATGGATGCCGCCATTGGAGTAGGGGGAACCCGTGTAGAACTCTGGCTTCCTAACTTTTCCAACTCACCAAATTTGGATGGCCTTGGTCAGAAGGCATAGCAGGGAATTAGGATAATGCATTACCTCCAACAAACAGTTGAACGATCCACGCCGAGTCTAATTCAGACGTTGTCGGTGCTTGCAAGTCTTGGTACTACGTTACTGTTATGTATAGATTGTACTAGTAATTGTTATTTATGGCAGGTTCAATTATTTTATTTCCTGCGCCTGCGTATCCAAAAGTTTTAAATAAAATATATTAAGGTGCACACTGACATGTTATTTGTGGTGCCAATAATTTTATTTCCGCAGGATTTGTGACTTTTGTTTCAGCTGTCTATGAATCATAGTTATCAAAAGCCCGAGTGTATATATATATATATATATATAATAAAAAAATGATATTGATATTAAAGCCAAATAAAAAACAAAATCATACAACATATACAATACCAAAAATAAAAGTACAAAGTTGAAACATACTACGAGAAATGATATTAATATATGTGAGTGAATAAATTTAGATGATCCTATGTATATACAAACTCGCAATTATAATATATATACTTGAAATTATGTTCAAAGAAAAAATGAAGTCAAATGTACTGTCTCAAAAAAATATTTTACTTTTGTAAAAATAATTCCAAATTCCCGCAATACCCTCCCTCGAGTCGAGGGGGAAAAAAGGGGGTTATAATAATGTGTTGGATGTCGACCAAACTCCATATGGAAAGTGGTGTCATGGTCTGATGAGTCTACGGCCACCCAACTCTTTGCCAGAAAATTAAGTCTTGTGAATTTAATTAATTGTTGAGGAAATTACCTTCTTAATTCCCACCCTCCTTTGACCGACTCACAAATCTTAATTTGTTTACCAACTACTTAACCTCTTCCTATTTTTAAAAAGTACGTAAAATATATATATATATATATATATATATATATATATATATATATTTAAATTGTCTATCTATAATTGTATATTATTAAGAGAATGAAAAAATAACTGCTCTGTTATTTTTTTATTTTATTTTTCTTTTTTCACACACGTACTGTGTACATGTCAATTGTAACCGTGTATAATAATAATAATGATGTATTTTGTAGTATACTATATATTGGAGTATATTGTTTGATTAGTCAAACTCATGCATATACCTTGAGCTGCCAGCCTGCGTGCACAGTTGCCAACTTTTACATTCTCCATATTGACTTGCTCATATAATTATATATATATGTTCATATTCCGTTAATGATTTAACTCGATCGTTAACTTATTAAACCAACGCTACCCATGCACTTATATATAATGAAAATAACGTCAAATAATATGGAGTAATAATCAAGCTGATTACATCGATGATAATATCAATTAAAAGAAATATTTTTTTTTTTTTTTGTTTCAAACTAAAGGAATCTTAAAAACTGGACCTAATTAATTTTTTTGTATTTTTTCTTAAACACCACTTATCTCTCCTAGCCGTAGAAGAAAGAAGGAAAGGGAAGGAAAAATAAAGGGAAAACAACCAATGCATTCTCGATCTTTAGGGTAAAAAAATGGGCAACTTTCAATGTTATGTGGGTAGCATAACATTGATTGATTTTGGATTTTGGTAGGGATATCAAAGACCCCCACGGACTTTAATTCCCAACACCTAACTGCTATATATTGTCAAGTAACTAACTATTCAAGCACCGTCAGTCATATCATAAGTCATAACCCTTTTGGCTTTGGTGGAAAACTAGCCAAATTTCTCTCTATATATATATATATATATATATATATATATATATATATATATATATATATATATATATATATATATAGTAGACTAATTAAAAGTATGTATTTTAATGCTTTAAACTAAAAAGAAAAGAAGAAGAAGAAGTACGTACGTATTTAAATGTTTCTAACAATAAAAAAGTATTTGACTTAATCCGGTACCTGAAATTACTATTAAAATACGTTATAAAATTGTTGGTATTAGTCTCCCGTCCATATATAGAATAATACTCCGAACAGCTTCATCTAATAATACTATGCACTTTGTTAAACGCTTTCCTCAATTCCACGTTTCCATCACATGCATGCTAATATGCTATTGCTATGTTAATAGCTATCTTATGGTTAGTGTATAATATTATCATACTCTTACTTTTACACTTAAAATAATAATAATAATAAGAGTTTTGGTTATGATGCCGTTTATTTGGTAATTAATTAAGGCTTGAGTAATTAAATAATTTAAAAATCAGTGGAAGTACTACTACATTTAACTTTGATTTGGAAATTCTATTACTTAAATCTAATTTTACTATTTAGGGAAGGCGGCCGCCAAGTTTTAATAAATAGAAATTAGATGTTTGCCAAATGTAGTACAAGAAAGGAATTTAACAGCTACTAAACACACAACCAATATCAGTTAGTACTTACTTCTAATTTTACTTTGAGAAGTTAGTTTCATCTTTTGGATAATTTAATTTCAACACACACATATATATATTGGATATTTTTTTTATTAATGTCATAATATTGTTAATTACTACGGGTATTAATAAATAAAATACAGAGAGTTCCCTTATTAATTCAACGCGGACACAAGACAAAATACAGTTCAAACCAAACACAAAAACCGTTCAATTTCATGAATTCAATTCTTCTTCCTCTCTCTCTCTCTCTCTCTCTCTCTCTCTCTATATATATATATATATATATATATATATCTCCTTGTGTGTGTGTTTTTTTGTTAATACTAACAAACAAATACACGATCTTATTCATGCCCAAACTTCACGGGAACAGAGAATTCTTCCTTTTCTTCCCTTTTTATAGTTCCTCTTCTTTCTTTTTAGACAACGTTTCTTTACTCCAAGATACTAGTTTTCTCGTGATACCCAGCATTCTATTCTTTATATTTTTTCTGGGTTTTGCTTACCAGTTCCAGGTATTCCTCTCTCTCTCTGTATTGACTATTTTTATGTGTGTATAAATATAGCAGATGTTTTTGAGCTAACTTAATGGTGAGGCGGACTTTTTTTGAGGTTATGTTCTGTATATTTGAATGATAGCAAGATCAGTTGTTTGTATAATTTTATTAGTTGGAATTGAAGTTTTGGTTGTATCTATTATATGAAATTCGTTAAATGTGTTGCGGGTCAATATATATATATATATGCACAGTGACTTTCTATTGGTAGATAAATGGGTATACAGATATGACTACCACATTTGTTACAGACAAGAATCAAGGGATTGAGTAAATTAAGGATTTCCAAAATCAAGGATTGACAAGAGATAATTATAGAAATTCAAAAACAAACTCCTAACTAATTGCTGATTATTAGCTGGTGTTGATATCCCCGCAAGCCAAAGGGGGTAACCTTGAAGAAAATTTGAGCTTGGTCCGATTGTACAAAAATTGCTGGTTGGTAAGGGTTTGGTGAGAGGGTCGGAAACATTATATTGAGAGGAAACAAATTGAATAGAGACCTGTTTGTTAGCAACCATTTCGCGAAAAACAAGATTGGAAACAAGATTGGAAGCACGATATGAAGCCCCTAGATTATCACACCACAAAAACAAGCATGTGATGAAGATGTAGTCGTAATTCCTTGAGCCACGAACAAAATCATTTTAAGTCAGCAGTAGCATCGGCAATTGCTTTATACTCACTCAAGGAGCGTGCAACTGTGCGTTGCTTTCGTTAAACCCAGGAAATTATGTTGTTGCCCAAGAAGATTGCATTGCCGGTTGATTTCCAGTCATCTATATTGTTGCCCCAGTTTGCATCTGTAAAAGCATGCAAGTGTAAGAGGCACTAGCTGAGAAGAACAGGCCATGGGACAAAGTTCCTTGTAGGTATCGCGTAATCCATTTTACAGCAGCCCAATGTATGATTGTGGGCCGGTGCATAAACTAACAGACTTTATTTACAACGAAGGAAATGTCAGGTCGGGTGAGACTCAGATATTGAAGTGAGCCAACAATTTGTTGTTTTATAGTAGGATTGTCAAACAAGATACCTGACTTTTTTGACAAATTTTCTAATGGGGAAATTGGAGTGGATTGGGGTTTACAAGAGGACATAGAGGCATGGGTCAGAATATTTTTGGTATATTTTTTATGAGAAAGATGTTGGATAGCCTTATTTTGTACAACCTCGACTACCAAAAAGTAGTAAAAGGCACTGAGTCTTTGAGGGAGAATTCAACACCAAGAGTAATAATCAGATTCGAAAGAGATTGCCCCGAATTATCTGTAATTAAAACATCAACATATACAAGAACAAATAAGTAAGAGTTAGAATCATTATAGATAAATAAGGAAGTATCATTTTGAGACTGTGTAAAACTATGAGACAGGAGAAAATAAGAAAGGCGTGAAAACTAGGCCATATAATGACCGCTGCAGTTTACACACATAATCTAGATGTGTGGCATCAATGAAGCCTTGCGGTTGCTGCATATATATAGCCTCAGTTAAAAAATCATTGAGGAAAGCATTATTAACATCGAGTTGCCGAATGAGCCATTTTCTAGTGATTGCCAAGGATAAAATTAATCTAATAGTCGTCGATTTAATTACCGGACTGAAAGTTTCTGAATAGTCCAACCTAGGTTGATGGGGTGATATCCTTTGGCAACGAGGCGTGCCTTATATTGGGCAAGTGAACCATCAACATGTGTCTTGACACGAAAAACCCACTTGTTGCCTACAATGTTCATTTCAGGAGTCTTGGGAACCGGTGAGGGGGGGGGTCCCGGGGTCCACGACCCTGTTAGAAATTTTTTATGTACTAGGGAGGTCCAAACTTGAAATTCGGGAAGTCCAGGAGGGTCCGAGGAGTCTTGGAGAAGAAGAAGGAAGGGGAAGAAAAAAAAAAGTAATTTTTTTTTATAACTTAGGATTGGGTTGTTTGACTTGTTTCTGAACTAGCCCACACAAAGAAAAATATTTCTCATGTAGTCATGTTCGTATGTATTTTTTCTAAAAGTCATGATGGCCCATTAAGCCACTAAAAGTCAACATATCACATATGTGATATTACAAATAACAAAACCGCCACCACAAAGACAACATGAAAATATGGTGGGCGTTTAGAAAAGGGTGATATTTCCAAGAAGAGGTTTGAATCAAGAAACTAGTTTAGCTCGGTAGGGTGCTACACGTTGGGGTTCACACTACAAAACAATTGTTAAATCTTCTATCTATGTGGTCATCGGTGGTTGAAGTTCTTGAATATATATGAAGATGGACAGAATCCAAAAGTAAAGGCATTGTTGTGGGCTTGATCGATAAGATGGAAACATATGAGTTTGTATTCATTGCTCACTGATGAAGGTAGTGTTGGGGTTGACAAATATTTTGTCACGAGTTTTTTGCAACAAAAAGATCGAGAATATTGTAGAGGCCATGAATTTGGTTATTATTACCAAGAGACAATTGCAACATCTCGGGGAGAATGGATGGGATGATCTATTAGGAGATGTGAGCAGTTTTTGTTTCGAACATAATATTAGCATCCCTAATATGGAAGATAATGTTCAGTGTCGCGCCGTTGCAAACACACATACTTTCACCACTTTCGAGTTGAGATATTTTGTCGGTATTCAATTGTTTTTCTCTATTTATACTTCTAATTATGTTTTGAATATAAGTAATTTTATTTTATATTTTTAGGTTGTTGATCGTATTAGTCAAGAAATGGATAATCGTTTCCTTTGAGACGAACACGTAATTGCTCTTGTGCATGTAGTATGTCTTGATCCTAAGAATTAGTTCTCCAATTTTAGTTTTTCAAAGTTAGTTCGACTTGCGCAGGACTATATCCACAAGACTTTTCAATGGATGATCGAATGGAGCTTAAAGAACAACTAAAGATGTGGATTTACGAAATGAGAGAAATGCAAGATTTTCTAAACTAGAAAATGTCGGAGAACTTGCAACTAATATGGTTGAGGTGGGATATCACACTACTTTTCATTTAGTATATCTTCTTATCAAGTTGGCTTTAGTTTTTGCACTGTCATGCATTCGCTAGTGTGGAGCGAGTATTTTCTACGATGAATATTGTTAAGACAAATTTCTTGCAACAAGATGGGAGATGACTTTCTCACCGATTGTTTGGTGTCTTTATGTCGAGAGAGATATTTTAAGCGCATTGATAATGAAGTGATTATCCAACATTTTCAGAATATGAGAACTCGCAGGTTGGATTTACCGCCTTTACGATCTGAACTCCGAAGAGAGACTCCGTCGTTCTAGTACCGTTACCGGTTCAACAGTTAACAATGTGTTTCAATTTGTAATTGATTTTTTTTGTTTCAATTGAATTTGAATAACTAATTGAAATGTTGAATTACTTGTGATTTAGGATTATAATTTTGTTGAATGTTGAATTATTTGTGATTTAGGAATATGGAAAAAAAAAATCAACGAACTAAGAGGCCGTCGAAAAAAAAATTACATGCATAATCCGGACCCCCCTGTTGAAATCCTCTGGCTCCGCCACTATTGGGAACCAACATCCATGTTTGAATTTTGTGTAAGGCATTGAGTTCTTCTATCATTGTTGTACGCCAAACAAGATTGTTGTTTGCTACTTGGAATGCGGTTGGCTCGGTGGTGAAGATGGAGGCATTATGGGCCTGTCTGATGTTGTAGAACCATATGATGGATTCGTTGTAAAGGCTTTGGTTGTGGAGCCGGTTGAATTGTAGTAACAGGATGAAGCGAAGAAGATTGTGACGAGGAAGCTGAGTCATGCATGTGAGGAGCATCACCTTGAAGTACCTGCAGAATACCAGGGGATGGGGACGATTGAACAATAACTGGGGAAAGAGTTGAAGGTGTAAAAATGTGGCTCAAGTCATTGCAGGAAAGACAATGAATGATACCATCTTGAGAAAAATGTGGCTTAAGTGGTGAAAAATCCTTTGCATAGTCGGTTTGAAAATATTTAATTTTGAAATTAAAAAGATGTTCCACCATGGATTGAAATTGCAAAAATTTAGAGGCAACGTCACTACGAAACTTAATAAATTAAATCCATGAAAATTTAGTAAAGGTATTGACAAAAAGAACATAATATTTATTCTCATGCAAGGAAGCCAGGGAAGCTGGGCCCCAAACATCACACATTATTAATTCAAGAACAAAACGAAAAAGAACTACTATCAAGGGTTAATCCACAAGCCTTTTCCATATGACATGTCATACACACAGGAGAGCCTTTTTTGGATGACACACCTAAGTTATGCTTGGAAATAATATGACGAAGGACACGTTCATGGGGATGGCCTGGGCGTCGATACCAATCGAACAGAGACTCGGGAAGCAGAAAAAGCAGTGAAGGAAGGTTCAACTAGCAAAGTGTGGAGTTCGTCCTTAGTTCGTCCATTGAGAAGAGTTGTCTGGGAGACGCAATCTTTAACATGAAAATAAGACAAGTGAAATTTGAAATAGATGTTATTATCTCGACAAAACTTATTAACAAATAATAATTTTTTTAAAGCAGATGGAACATGTAAAATTTGAGAAAGATGAAATTTTTTATTTTTTGAATTAAATGTTGTGGAACAGAGATGATTTATAGGAACAATATAACATTGGCCACTTGAAGGTGATCCAAGCAATTGTACTCGTTAACATGGTTGATACCCGCTAAATCTAGCGTGACATGATAATTAACACCCGTATCAAGGTACCACTGTAGAGAAGATATGGAGAGTTATGACATATTTGACGAATTGATGGTTGGAGAAACAATAAAGTTAGCAACCGGAGAGGGGGGTACCAGGTGGTGGACCAAGGAGATCAACATAAGTTGTTGTTTGAGGACGAAAAAAACACTGAACCACCACAGAACACACAATGTGGACGATTGAAATTTGGGGAATACTAATAATTAGATGGCCGGAAATTCTCTCGCCCACAGCCGTCAGCCGCGACCACGGTGGTGGTTGAAGCGTTGAGCATTATTAGCCGATGGTGGTGGAACAGAAGGACAATCAACAAGGACATTTGGCTCGTTAATGAAATCATGGTGGAGACATTTGTTGAGTAACACAGAATGGCAGAGGAGTATCTATCATGGATACGGTTGATTTGAGAGACAGATTCTGCACGAAAACCCTTTAAAACAGCGACCATGAAATTAGATTGGGAGACAGGTCATTCGGCAACCGATAGTTAATCAGAAATTCGTTTTAGATGGTGAAAGTAGGCAGCTAGAGTTTCATCATGTTTATGTGGAGAATGCAATTCCATAGATAGGTGAATCACACCTGTGTTAGAAGGACTAGCAAACACTGTAGAGAGGGTAGACCAAATTTCGGCAGATGATGTGAGTCATATTGTAAGTAGCACCACATCTTCATTGAGAGAGGAGATGAGGAGACTCGTAAGAAGTTTGTTCTGAGTGTCCCAGGTTTGTGCCGCTGGATTGGGAATGGAAGAGGCAGCTGAAGAGGTGGAGGAATGAATGGATGGCAGAAGGGATGGAGGATGTGGAAATTCGCCAGTGACATAGCCAAACAAATGTTGGCCTTGCAGATATGGATCAATATGTGGACACCATAGGAGGTAGTTGGAAGAAGTTAATTTCAATGTGATATAATGGTGGGCTTGAGAGATAAAGAAAAAAAGATGAAGGCTGAAGATTGTAGTAGAGGAGGTGGAACCAGACTCGACAGTAGTCATTATAGAAGGAATGGAGTGGCGGTTAGAGAAGATGACAGGGAAAAGAAAATAGGCTCTGATATCAGAATATAATAAGGAGAAAATAATCTTTTGTATTATATTGATATGTTTTGTTTACAAGCAGTGTTATCCTATATATACAGATATGACTACCACATTTGGTACAGACAAGAATCAAGGGATTGACTAAATTAAGGATTTACAAAATCAAGGATTGATAATTACGAAAATTCAAAAACAAAATCCTAACTAGTTGTTGATTATTAGCTGGTGTTGATACTTAGCTTAGTTATTGAGTTATTTCTGGAGGAATTTGAGGGTGGAAGGAATCGCATATAGTTGGACATCATTGGTCCTGCTAAAAGTCAATGGATTTTAGCATAAGAATCTAATGTGGGGATCATATTCTTCTCAAATCATTCTGACTAAAGGTTTGGGAAAGGGGATTTTAATGTGGGAGAGACTGAATGTAATTGTTGAACAAAACAAAAGGAAATAGCGGTGAATTACAATTTCTTGGTTGAATCCTCACTTTGTTCAACTTCCTAATTTACATCATATTAGCTAGCAACTTTCAGTTGGGTTTTGCGAGCACCCAATAAAACTGTATGTGGGTGATTAGAATTAAACATTCGTTCCAATTATTCAAGAATAGGGTTGTTGGGTTATCCTACACCCATGATCTAGTTGGCATCATGAAGATGTACAGAGACCATGCGATCAAGCGTTGGAAGCAAGAAAGAGGTGGCGGCAGATATCTTTAGGAAAAGAAAAAGGACTTCTGTATATACATATATATATATATATATATATATATATATACATATATATACATACATATATATATATATTATTTGCAGGAAGAAAAAGGACAACAAAGGAATTGGTTTTTTCTTGCAAGCTGGCTGCGTGTCAGACAAGTATATATATAGTACAAGTTGGCGGCAGATCATGGAGGTGAGAGAAATGGTTTCTTTTGGGCTATATAACACCCATCAAGGCTGCCCATTTTAATTGAGCACAGTGTTAGGAAATCATTCCATCCGAGAGAGAGAGAGAAGAGTAATGGTGGGAGAGAGAAAATCCAAGAGAGAAAAAGATTAAAGCAACTGAGTTTGTTGTTTGGGGTTCGATCACAGGGTCAGTGGTGAGGTAATTTGAGTGTGTACTCAAATTAATACATCTTTGTATTCTGTTAGTTTATTATAGTGAATTTTTCTGAGATCATCTCGTAGTTTTTACCTTTTAGTTTTAGAGGGTTTTTTACGTAAAATCTTGGTGTCTTGTACTTGGTTATTTCTATCTTATTATTTCCTGTATTGGTTATTATTTTGGTGGAACAACAAATTTAATCCGTTCGGCATGTAGTGATATTTTTTCCGTTTAATTTATCAAAGAAAACAATTTTGGGAAGGTGATTTTTTCCTAACAAGGGTTCCTTACACTTTTTCCCTGTTTGCAATCTATTTTTATTACTTTTGGTCCTGCCTTCCTTGCTTAACATTCTTTCTATCTTCCTAAAATGAGTTACACATTGCAATTTACCGGACAATGCAGAGCAGCTCTCACAGGTTTAGTTGTAAATGCTGTATCAGAAGAATCTAAATAAAATGGGACACATTGGTCACAGGTTTGTGTCTTCGGGTTACTGTTGTTGTTGGAATGACCTACATTATTGTTATATATGTAATAACAACATTAATCATGCAACTTTTTAACTTTTGGTTATTGCAGTGCCTTTGTTAGAAAACCAAATGAGTATATGAGGTTTATGGTAATAATTTTTGTTGGAGTTGTTTTTGGCTTCTTGATTGGAGTATCATTTCCTATGCTTTCATTAACTAAGGTATGCAGCATTCCCTTTCTCCTGTTCTTCTTTTTCTTCTTCCTTGTTTCTTCCCCCTTCCTCCATGTAGTGTCCCTAACTTTACTGTTGCTAATGCTGCTTTGAACCTTATGATAAAACTAGTTATTTACGTCTCAAATTTGGCAGTTGAGTCTTTCACCGGGTGTCCTTCATTCTGCTAACAAAATTGACATTGGGACTCCTACTCTCTCAACCCAAATTGAAACTCAAAAAGTGAATGATACACCAAAGGTATACCTTGTCTTTTTTTGATTACTGAGTATAATGGTTTCGTAAGTTCTTTAAAAGATATTATGAAATTCTCTTTTACAATTGTGAGCTTAAATATAACTTCTTTCTTTTTCCACTTTGCTCAATTTTTCTTGTTGGCATTTTGTGACTAACGGATATATATGACTGGTCAGAAGATAATTCATCCAATGATTATGGAAAGGAAGAATTTAAAAGAGTGATATATATTAGAACTATGAGGTTTTTGTATTGTTTCTGACAAGTGTTTAGTACACTCCTTATTTTGTGTCTGTCTTCTTCCCAGATAAAATAGAGGATAGGACACTTGTTGCAGTTGATTAGTTCACAATGTTTTCTGCTCACTGTTTTACATCAACTATGAACATCTTCTCTTTGCATATATTTAATTACATCATTAAAATTACCTGGAATTGTGGGAGTGATGCTTGCTTCATTTAGTGGAAGCCTCCAGGAGAAGATAGCCATACAAGAATAGAATTATGAATTTGAAAGGAAACCAAGGAAAAATAAGAGGCTATGTATGTCTAGTCTAGATGGATATTCAACCATCAAAAGAACTTGTAAATATATTAGGCGTCACTTTTTTTTTTTTGTAAAATCCCATAAATGGAAGGACTATAAATTGGAGAATTGTAATAATAAAGGCTGCTTCCCATTTTTGGATCGGTTACTCTTAGTGGTAGCCCTAAAACTCAAATGTTGTTCTTAATCTTTGGTGTCCAATTTTAAGACATGACACCATGGAAAGGCTATCCTCTGATGAGAATCATTTAATCATAGATTATCTGCGACAATGTTAATGGAAATAGTGTAGTACTCCATGTCATAAACATTTAACAATTTTGAACGTGGGATGCAGCCTAATTCCAGACGTGGAAAGTAGAAGTTGCTAATGTGTATATGTGCGTTTGTTCTCCTTCTGTTAATGGAGTGTTTGTAAAAACTTTTACTTTAGTGCCTCTAGATCTTCATAGTATAATTATTTTATATTCATCCACTTCTGCTTTCCTAATGAATAGATGCAGATATGGGTCCCATCAAACCCACGAGGCACGGAAAGACTAGCACCCGGCATTGTTGTTCCTCACTCAGACTTTTATCATCACAGATTGTATGGTAATCCCAGTGAGGTAATTTTCTTCTATTACTATGTTAATTTCCATATGCACGATAGTTCAAACCATGCTATATTTGATTAATATAGCATTTGCTGATATGAGTTCTTCATTGGGACCATCCCTGTGAATTTCAAATGTTGATTATTGAGTCTAGGACTGAGTACTGAGGTACAAAAAGTTCTGTACTGTTACAGAAAGATACTAAAGTTACCTTGAAGTAAAAGGAAAAAAGGATAAGACAAATGATTCAAAGTTTTTGATTAAGAGCAGATATCGTACACAAAGAAGGGTAGAAGCTCACTTTACTAGAGGATTACATATAGAAAGTTCGTCGGTTATATAGCTTCTTCCTATGAAATATTTGAAGGGTGAATATGAGAAACAATGTGGTTTACAAAAATAATGAAATTAGAGTTGTAGTTTTCACAAAAAAAAAATTACGTGTATCAGATTGAAATCATATGTTTATTTTTGTCTTTTCAGCACATGTTTTATTTGTTCTCATGAAATCCTCGAATGTTGAAGTAGTAGAACGTGATAATAATTGATATAAAGGTTGGAAGTTTGAACAAGTTGACATTTGCAGGACCTAACAACTATCATGCCGAAGTATCTTGTGACCTTTACTGCTGGTTATAATCAGAGGCGTAATATTGATTTAGCTCTTAAAAGGTCAGCCCCCCCTCCTTATCTTTCGGTTTCTCTCACTCTCTCTCTCTTATTAAGTCTGTTTCTCTTGCAGTTTTCAGAGAACTTTACAATCCTTCTGTTTCATTATGATAACCGAGCAAGCGATTGGGATGAATATGAGTGGTCAAAGCAGGCTATACATATAAGTGCCCAGAAGCAAACTAAGTGGTGAGGAACTATTAGAATATTAAAGAGATTTTTCCTACTTGCAGCATTTATATTGTTATAGGTGTTTTTGTCATGCTTACATGTTGAACACAATGAACTTTGTCCAAGGTGGTATGCAAAAAGATTCCTTCATCCTGATGTTGTTGCAGCGTATGACTACATATTTGTCTGGGATGAGGACCTTGGGGTTGAGAATTTTGATGCTGAAGAGTATGTATTAGTTGCAAAAAGTTGAAGTTTATGGCAGCTTCAAGATCAATCAACTCATCTTATACCTCACTAATTTCAGATACATAAAACTTGTGAAAAAGCATGGTTTGGATATTTCACAGCCCGGTTTGGACCCTAGCAGTAAAGGGTTAGCATGGCAGATGACAAAGAGAAGAGGGGATCGTGAAGTACACAAGTAAGAATGATGACACAACTACACGAAAGCCACTGCTAACCTTTTTCTATTGATGCTAATAGTAAGAAATGATGAACTGACTTTTTTTCTTTTTCCTTTCCTTGTTTTCCATTATATTTTATAAGAGAAACAGAGGAGAAACCAGGCTGGTGTCAGGACCCACATTTGCCTCCCTGCGCAGGGTATGGATTTTCATTATTGTTTTTAATTTTTTTTATTGTCATTATATCCTTAATTCCTTCAGCTATTCCTGAAGGATCTTCTCAGTGGGTGTCTGATATAATCTCTCTCTTACCTCTTCTGGTTTCAGGTTTGTGGAAATCATGGCTCCTGTATTTTCTAGAGACGCATGGCGCTGTGTGTGGCATATGATTCAGGTATGGATTATTGCTAAATTTTTATTCATGCTGCAAGTCTCCCATGTCCTAAGATTATCCCTTTCAGCCATGATTTCAAATTTTAAAAACCCTTTGATATGGCCTTGTAGAATGACTTGGTTCATGGATGGGGTCTTGACTTAGCCCTCCAAAAATGTGTTGAGGTCAGTTACGCTCCTCCTCACTTGTTTTTCTTCTTTGATTTTTAGTGGCTTTATTTGATCTTGTAATGCCATGGAATCTAAGTGCTTGATTATGTCACTCTCTCTATGTAGCCTGCTCATGAGAAGATAGGAGTTGTGGATGCCCAGTGGATTGTTCATCAAGGTGTTCCATCACTTGGGGAACAGGTATCAAATGCACTGGCTAGCTTTGTGCATACGAACACAAACACACAAAACACTTGTGCATATTTATATTTGATTGTTAATGGAGTTTTTTTTTTTTCCCTCGTCCCTGTTTTGTTTTTTCTTTTGGGTAGGGGCAAGCAGAGAATGGGAAGCAACCATGGCAAGGGGTAATGCTATGCCTCGCAATTATTATCACTTTAATTTGTTGTCATTGATTATATTTACAGTATTTGCATGACTGGTGCATGTTGTTAAGCACTTTCACCTGACAACATAATGTTGATGAAGATAATTTTGATCTGTATTTGGTGGCAGGTGAGGGAGAGGTGTAAATTAGAGTGGAGAATGCTGCAGAATCGGTTTGCAAATGCAGAAACAGATTATTACAAGTCCATGGGAATTGATACTTCCAATTTCACATCACATTAACTGTTAAACAGCACAAGTTTACCCTATACATGCATGTAATCACCGCTGTGATTTTTTACTTTACTGCTAGATCTGTAAATCAAATACTAGTATTGTAGAGCCGGATTTTTACTAAATACAAAGCGTAAATCTTGTTTTTAGACTAGTTTGTGTAGGTTATTTTCTATGGTTGGCATTTAAGAAGTGAGGACAAGATTTGAGGCTAATTCTGTTTGCAACCTAGCTGGGACCGAATAGATTTAACTGTTTGTTGTTGGCCAACAAAACGGAGGTTTAAGAAAACTTGAATGTTCGCTGCTGTAATGTTATTGGTTCAACTAGAAACTAAAAAGCTTAACAAACAAAGACATAAACGCAACAGGAACTAACAACAGGAACCATATATGGAATGGTAAGTACGAAGTTAACTTTGGTCAATTGACACACAAGCCAGAGGTGAGGTGATATGCGTATGGAATAGCCTAGCCTAGCTACCTCAAACCCGCATCCTTTGTGTTTTCCTTCTTTTCTTGTTTCTTTTTAGGACATGCTCCTTTTCTTGATTTACTTCTCATTTGTTTGTTAACAACTTTTCTAGTTATTTCTTAAAATTAAAAATTGATGCGGTTTTCAGATAATTATTAATAAATGTATTTTGATGAATTCAAACTAATCATATGGACCAAGTACTATTTTATAATTAGACTTTAAAAACTTAATCAATCTTGTTGTACAATGATTGTGAGTGATATTATATATACAAAAATGAAAACAAGCATAGGCTTAATGTCGAGCAGTTTAAAATAAAAGACTAAAAAAATTTATTTTGTGACAAAAATAATGTCAACTTTACCTGTGAATAGAAAATTAATAATTTGTGTATTTGTATTAATTTATAAATCATGTCATTGTCTACTCACAACCAAAGTCAAAATATATATTTGTATTAAAATTTATAAATTACTTTCTTCAACATTAGGTTGAAAGTATCATATTTTCACTCTCAAATTAAGTATTGGGGCGGACTATTTCCAATATTTATCAAACCTCACATTATTATTTCTTTTTCCTTTTTTCCTGTTAATCTTTTCTTTTCTTCTCCTTGATATTTTTCTGTGTATGGTCATCCTCTTATGTAGGATCGACAACCAATTGGACTGATCAAACCTAAAATCCTATTCGTTTAAATTTAATTTAAAAATGAGCAGAGTCGAGTTTTGTCAATAATTTTTTCAATCTATTATAATGCCCAACTGAGTGATTTATTGAATTACAATTATAACGTATATCAATACATTAAATTGGGTAGACGAAAATATTTTACTAATTTTGAAAAATTATCATCCTCATGTGCTATTCAATTCATTAAAAGCCAAGGTTTTTAAAAAAATTAATTAAGTAATATAAATGTAAATTGAAAGGCAATTTAATAGGCAAAATTTGATTCAACCCGAAGAAAAAGGTGAAGAAAGTGAAATCGAGTATTCGATTAACATCGATTCCATTCCATTCCATTCCATTCCGGTGTTAGGACGTTAATCGAACCCCTGGGAATCGGTATTGTCGCCGAATGCCGAATCCAATTCTAATGGAAACGTAAATTCCTATTCCACCGTTTAACCCCAATTCGACCTGCCCTAAACTTCAACCTAACCCTACTGCATATCGGCGACGGCAAGAATCTGGGTATGTTCTCTCTTTATAACTCATAGTTTGGGAGAGTATTCAGTATTCTGCGAACCCAATCTGATATGCGTATACAATCATCCCTTTAAGTTCATAAAATCTGTTATACATATACTTCCAAGTTGAATTTTGTTGCACTAGTGGAATTTTGATTGTATTTACTCTATATATGCAACGTTCACTTTTTATTCCCTGTGAATATTTTTATGAATTTTGTTAGCAATGGCCGATGATGTATCGACTGAACAAATCATAACAGAAGCAAACGGCAAAGAGAGACGAACTAAAATTACAAAACGAAAATGGAATAAGAAGGAAGATGAGGTATTGGTTGCTGCACTTTTGGAATTATGTGATGCAGGATGGAAAAGAGATAATAATATTTTTCGAAGCGGGTACACTAGTGTTCTGGAGAAGAAATTAAAATCTAAGCTTCCTGGACGTAACCTAAAGGCTAGCCCTCATATCGAGTCGAGGCTGAAAACCTTGAAGAAGCATTGCGATGCAATTACGGACATGAGAGGTGCAAGAGGTATACACTGGAACAAGGAGGAGCACACTGTTATATGTGAAGATGATGATATATGGGAGGATTGGGTGAAGGTAAAATTATGCAACACATTTCTTGTTTTGCATTATAAATTTTTTTTGCCCCATGACTTTATCATACCTGATGAGTCTTCCTACTTTTGTTATTATTTTTAGTTTCACCCGGATGCAAAGGGTTTAAGAAATAGGCCATTTCTTCATTATGATGATCTGTACATCATATTTGGTAAGAACAGAGGTAATCAGAAGGGTATTGGGAATAATCAATCACATGCTGATAACGTGTTTGATGGTGAGGAGGCAAGTAACAGTCCTGGTAATAATGGAGCTAATTGTAAGGGTGTTCAGATTGAATATGATGGCAGAGAGCTGGTGCCCGATAATACAAATAATAATGCTCAGACTATTGTGGTGGCTGATGGCTCAAATGGTGACAACAGGGTCAAGGCAGTGGAGATTGCACGTCAAGAGCCTGAGGAGGAGGAGGAAAACAATCATGCAGAGAATGTGGTGATAGGATCAGATGATGTTGACGTTTCGTCTAATGGTGTTGAAGGGTCTCATTTGCATATTCAAGGTGATTCGACATCTGAGAGAAGATCTAACAAAAAGAGGAGAAATAGTAGTGATAGGTCATATGGATTTGGGGAAGTAGCCAAAATCTTTGGAACCTTTCTTAAGAAATATGACGAACAGTTTAATCTATTATTTGGGCTTGTAGGAAGACAAGCGGCTGCGGATAAAGCTTCAGCTGAAAGAAGAGCAAATTTGAATGGAGAACTAATGAAGATACCCAACCTTAGTTTACAAGCAAGGCTTCGAGCAGCAACTTTAATTGTCGGTGATCCTCCCAAACTTGACCTCTTTTACAGTCTTTCTGGTGATGATAGAAGAGAGTGGGTATCGATGTTACTTACTGGTCTTATTTAATCTCATGGGAGAAAAGATTAAACTCTATATTATTCTGTTTGACAACTTCATTTTGGGGAATAATGCTTTACAAATGCTTTTACTATTCTTTCTCTACTTTTATTAAATCATGAGTTATTATTAAACCTCATTTACATGAATGCTTTGCTTCTATTACTTTGCAAGCACCAGTGTAGGGTGTGATTTGCACTACTTTTAGAATTGCCTATTCAGATAAGAGACAGCAGATGGGGAAGGTTATGCAACTTGTTAGTGGTGGGAGAGCAGTTGGATATGGAGATTTATCGAAACATATCAGAATTTAGAATTTAGATTTGAAATAAATTAGCGGTGACAATCTACGGTATGAACTGTGAGTTTTTGCTGACGTGGTTAGAGTGTCATTAATTCAAAACTTTAATTTTCGGAAGTCTCTTACATGTTAAGCTGTATACATCACTGTCCAGCATAAAACTAAACAAGCTAAGGCAAGACTGCTAAGTTTTCCAAATTATTTTACCATGATGATCATTAAAAAAAACACTATTATTATTAGAATTTATTCAAGCCTTTAGCTTATGTAGCAAATACAAAGTTTAGTAGTAATAAACAAGCACACACATTATTTATGGAATTTCTTGAGCCATTGCCAAGGCATAACATTTTTGCATAATTACTGATACGATGCATCAATCTCGTAGGATCTCTAGTCATCATCTTCAATTGACTTCAGTTTCCATTCAGCAGACTGGTGGCCACCATGCATAGGGTTATGGAACATGCTTGGGCGACCATTACCATAACTGCTATACTCATGCTTCATTGACTCCACCTTTGATCCCATGGGACTGTGTGTTGCCCCATGGAAAGAACTCTCAAATCCTCCGGTTGGCATTCCATGGCTGAAACTGCTGCCACCGGAAAAAGATGATGGCATACACCCGTTTGAGCCATGGCTGTAGTAGTCAGTACTGGTGCTGTGCCACCCGGGTTGATAGTGGTGGTGCTGACCATAGCCGCTAGAAGGCATCAAATGAGGAGAACTGAGGGATGGAATGGGTCCCGTATGCATGTTGGGGCCATGGCCGTAACCTGTGGAGTAGTAACCATCCTGCAAGTAGCTCTGCTGTTGGTATCCACCAGGGAAGGTCTCAGATTGTAGAACCATTTTTTCTAGTTTGATTTGTTTGAGCTAGGTTGCAATTTTCTTCACTGCTTTAAATGGTATTTATAGGGTTGCCTGGTTATTCTGAATAGATATGTAGCATCTCATACCTTTCGTGTCCATGCCCAAAAAGCCGCACTATTAACGGTAATCAATCAAATTGGCACTCTGAGTGGATACAAAAATTCTTACTACTTTATTCTCATCTTGACAGGAATCTGCAATATTCAGCCAAAATATAACATACACGTAGTATTATCTCAAATAAAACCTACTAATTTGGTTTTAGTCTATCTTAAATTTAGGTATGTGGTGCAAGGCATCCACAATTTCGTGTCTGTTAATTGTTTACAGAACGTGCACAAGTCGTAAGGTATCTACTTTGTGTAGAATTGAGATATGTATGCACCTAGCAAGCATATCCAGAAATATATGTGTATATATTTTATATTATATGCTCCCTTCCGTTTCTTATGAAATATAAAAATATTAAATCTTGTATTTAGATTACTTTTTCGACGATACTTTATAATTGAAAATTAAATAAACTGGTATCAGTTTTGAATTTCAAAAAGTTAAATTGACCCGTGTGTATGCCAAGAAAATCCAGGTCTTAAATTTTCATCGAGGAAACTCATCACCTTGACTTCAGCCAATTTATGCGGCTGAAGAGGGTGAAATTAATGATATGTTGATGTTTGAGCTCATAATAATTAATTAATGAAAGTTTTCCTCTGAAATATCCAGTTTCCCCCCCACCTCCCCTCCCCCTTGTCTGAGTTCTTTGTTCCTAGCCTAGCTAAATATCAACTGCATTTGTGTATTCCCTATCCTTTTCTTGGTTATGCAGATTTCCTATTTCCATTGTGGGTGGATTTTTGACCGTTACAGCAATAGAATTACTAACATTTTTTTTATCCTTCTTTATTTTGTGGTCAAAATGCTGATTTTTTTTTTGACATATAAGCAATGTCGTTTTCTCTTTTAAATTCACCATCTTCATTTTATTGAAAGTGAAAAAAAAAAAATATACATGGAAAAATCCGGTTGACTAGCAACTGCACGATAGAGGCAAGGGAAGGAATGGTGATGGTCACTGCCAGAGAGGTGATGGGGTCAAGGAACCACAAGTCACCTAACCACCGAATTTGCTTGCCGAGTTTAGCTCTTCGATTCTTTTAAATTAAACATCTTTACTTTATTGGAAAACAAAACAAAATTATAAATAGAAAAACGCCTAACAAGCAGCTCCACATGTTGAAGGCAACACAAGGTATGGTATAATAACCGGTGCCAGATAGGTGATGGGGCCAAGCTACCATTCTCATCGTCCGAAACTGCTACATTTAGATTGGAAGGATGGAGTTGGTGAAGAAATGAAGTAGAAACCGGTATGATTCATTCCGGTCCTAATTTGAACAAGTCATCCCATACTCTCCTTCAATTAATAAAATTATTAAATTTGACACGAATAAAAATGGTTCATTCTATTTCAATTGAACAACCAAACACAATTTCTTTCATTACATTCCCACATTTATTCCTGCAATTCAGACGTAGCTAGTTTCGTTCTTGCCATGAGAAATTCAACATACATACACTAATATTCTGTTAGGAATTTGCATGAGATTGTTAAGATTATTTATAGAAAAAGATTGTTAGAAATTTGCATAGATTACTTCAAATCATTGTATGAAATTTGAGGATGAGTAATGATTTAAAGTTTATTTGTAAAAATAAATTTTATAAAGTCCTTAATAAAATGATGAGTGTACAAGGATTTAAAATACAGAAAGATCAAACATGTTAAGTTGATCTCACTGAGTTGATCCAATTGAATGTAACATATATGAACTGTTATTTAAAGTATATTTGTACAAGTAAATTTTGTAAAGTCCTTAATGAATGTCACAATTGTCCAGTGACTTATAATAGAAAGATCAAAACTGTTAGTTTGATCTAAATTGAATTAACGTTATTTGATGAACAAATGATTAAAGTATATTTATAATGATAAGTTTTATAAAATCCTTCATTAAGAAACATATGTACAAGGACTTAGAATAGAAAAATCAAAACTGTTAGGTTGATTTTATTAAAGCTTTCTATGTATAGTCGATAGGTTCAGCTGATCGTAGAATCACTCTGCAAATTGTAGTGTGATCATAAATAGCAGAATCAACTCATTCACTGCATAACACAAGACAAAAGATCGTAGAGCTCTTCTACGAGCCATGGAGATGCGTTGAAGATCAAACGAGAGAAGAATATACTCTAAGATGATGAGTATAGCCATAATTATAAGGAATCTCTGGAATGACCTTACAAAGACTAAATTGCAATAGTACTATGTCTAGTCATAAAACATAAGTCAGTTCGTAGAGTAACCAGGATTTCGTAGAGCATCAGCTGATATTTTAAAACGACAAAGAGACAGCCAGATCGTAGAGTTGTCCTCGAAATTGTAGAGTTGTTAAAGGATTTAGAGAATAAAGAGAAGTGTGTGCCCAAGTATCGTAGAGTACTCATTCGTAGAGAATATAGTAGAGCAAAAGTAAAGCCAAAGATTGTAAAGCAAAATGTAAAGCTCAACTCTACGATTTTCATCACTATATTATCATCAAAGTTCGTAGAGCAAAGTCACGTCTGACAGAGAAAATTGACAAATAGAACGTTGCCAAATTAAAGGTCCCAATGTATCCACCAGTATATCCTTGAACAAGATCGAAGATCAGATTGTTGTGTCTAACAGCTAGTTTGTCGAAAGAGACATCTGTCAGATAGTAGATATAGCTGCAGTTTGATGTGACTAGTCCAAGCCAAAAAGTAACCTGACACAATAAGTTCATAAAGTCAACATCAAGGATCCTAAATTATATAAGCCACAAATGCTCCAACGGACACTTTGCAATGGCAAGTCTTTTGAAAGACTAAATATTTTTTGAGAATTCAAATTCAAGAAGAACGCTGAGAAGTTGGCAGAGCGAAGAGTCGAATGGCCAAGAAGCCAAGAAGTTGATAATAGGTGAAAATAAAATGGCAGATCAGAAGGTCAATCTCAAGAACCACTCTACGATTCACCAATAACACTCAGAGTTGAAAAGATAAAGACGTAGAGAAGTTTAACTCTACGACTTGAAATGTGTTCAAAGCTACTAAGTACTAGAAAATGTCAAGCCGTATTGCAAAGTTTAGCGACAAATCAAGGATGATCATGAGTAGCTGTTAAGAACCACAAGGAGCCAAGAATCAATGTCAAGATCAGCAGCACCTAGAAGATGATCTCAATCAAAGTACCAGAAGAAGAAGGCGCTTAAACGCTATCTTTGCAGCACATCCAACATATATTGAAACAAACAGAAAATCGATTGTCTGAGTGACTTTCGTCAAAGTCTAAGTGACTTGCGTAGGTCTGAGTGACCTGGTCTGTGTGACCGAACTACCGAGACTAAGTGGCTCGAAAGAACCTTAGTGGTTCAGTTGTAAGAGGTCTTAGTGACCTGGTATCCTTAGTAGATATCCTACTCGTTAGAGTGAAAGAGTGGATTATGAGTTATTCAGTCTCTGAACCACTAAAAATATCTTGTGTCATTTACTTTATGTCATTTACATTATATATGTTATATCTGTCAAGTGTGTTACATCTAAAAGACTAAATTTAGATATGTGATTTCCTTAATCTTTAAGGAGGAATTTTCAAATAATATTCAGATGTGCATAATCAATATTGATGAACTGATTACTTGTTAATACATCTTTAATTAATCAAAAAATTTTAAAAATCTCTATTGTGCCTCTGAGAAACAACATATTCCACAGTCTACAACATGAAATATCACAATTTTTCAAAGGCAGCTAATAAATTTAATTTGATTGAGGAAATGCTAATGGTTTGGTCCCCCCTTAATTTCCAACTCTTTGGGGTTCGTAAGACAAATTCAAGTGTGTACCGAAGAAATGGGATTGCTTACTAGTTGGTCAATGATTGTATTTCTACAAGGGTATCAAAGACATGCCGAGATACTTTAATAATGGGGCATCGTATGATGCTCAATGATTGACATTTTTATTTTCAAATTGATCATCTCTGCATGAGATCTATCTGTTCATGTCTGCTAGCAGGTTGAGACAACAGGCTTCTAAATTGCACTAGTAATTGCTTTATTTTATGAACTCTTTACGTATTTTCCTTTCAATCTCCAAAAGGCTAATTATTAGTGCAAAAACAGAAGTTCAAATGTCCTGCTTCTAAACAGATGAAGAACGAATGACACGTATAAATATATTTTAAGCCGTACAAGTTCACAGAGGATACACCGAGACAGAGTACGAAAATACTAATCGCTTTTGCATCTTTGCATATAGAACGACAGACGAAGATTAAACTATTATAATGCTTAAAAGTTACAGGAAATATAATGCTTATATAAACCCTGGATATCATGCACTATAATAATTCGATCTAAAAATTTCACATTAACTACACATTTATATGGTGGAAAAGAGAGCATCAAGATGGGAAACGGGGACAGAAACACCATACCGGAGCATTGCGGTACCAGACCAGACAGAAAGGAATTATTTGGAAAAAGAAAAGAGGGTAAGTTGAGAACCACAACCTCGTCTTAAATTGATCAAAAATTTAATTGAATAAACACTATGAACAATAGAAAACCCCTGAGTACATATCTTTTAATTAAATACCAATGCAATTCGAAAAATAATATGAATAGATTAGTCTCAAATCAAAATCTCCTAGTAAGAAGAGACTGGGAACCATTATGACGTTCAGGGTAAATTCTTTTGTGGGGGGAAGGTTTCAGGCTATACGAACAACTTAGCCGATCCCTCCATCACAAGCTCCCCAATCACCGGGTGGATATGCTCAATTCTAATGTAAAACAGCTCTCTTAATGTTATGTACAGAATATCACCCTAGAAATATAGAAGTCATCTAACCTTCCAAACATTTCTGAAAGGATGATATATATATTGACGGAAATGTAGCATAGTTGTGAAACTAACGCACTGCAGTCATCTGTTGATCAGCAAAAAACCCTCACAAGATGTCCCACCAGTTGCATCTCCAACCGTTTACAAAAGTAGACATCAAAACTCATAAGAGGTAACTCAGCCACTCTCTCTTATGCAATTCCCAGGCAAAAGAAACTTGTACTTATCAGCATTCTCCAAAAGGTAAGATGGAAGATGAACAGCGGAGTAGGAATGTGGTATGGGACCCATTTTTCCGATGATCTCCTTGAAGGTATACTCCTCAGGAAGCATATCAAACAGATCAGCCCCTCTGCAAATTACTTTCTGAACTCTTTTAGGGTTCAAAAATTTAGAGAACCTCACTCTATCAAAATGACTGTATGCTTTCATCTTGAATATGAACTCGCTGATATGGCGGAAGCAAAAGCTACAATGCCACCCAGCGTCTGCCAAGATGTCATCGGACTGGCGGTAATGAGCATACCTTGTTTTGCCAGACTGATATCTATGAACTGAAGCTCTCCAGCTATTATTATCCAGTAAAAACTCAAAAGAATAAAGGTAGTTCTTTAACCGAAGATGAAGGATTGGAGGTATGTCATCACACCACCTCAATAAATTGATAGTATGTCTACTTGGTATCTCATCAACATCAGACATTATTAACAGGTCATCATCTGTAATACCCGCTTTCTTGAGAAGATAATCCAGTGCTAGCCGCTGATACGCCTCCTCAATAAATGGGTTTTCTCCTTTTCTATACCTCCCAGGAATTTGCCCATAGGTCAACCGCGACTCGACAAATTTAAACTTATCTCTGTGGCTGTCAAAGACCAGTGGCCCGTTAATCCAGTAAATGTTGAATTCGACTCGAGCAGAACAAACTCTGTTACATAAGGATACAATTCTTTCCACCGTATGGTAAGGAGGTCCAGCTCATTACTAAATAACACTGCATCAAAAACACGTCTTGGGAATTCACGAGTCCCCCAACCATGAAGTTTGCATAGATTCTCCATTGATACATTCTCATGATAATAGTGAGGAATTTCATGGAAAGGTTTAGGTGGTGCTTCCCATAATGGCCTCAAGAAGTATGATATTTTCTGACCATGCATATATAAACCAAAGACGCAGGTTGGAACCAAAATAAATAGGAAGATGTATGTTTTCAAATCCAGTCCACGCATAATACAACGCAGTCTCGACATGCTCAAAACACGAACAGAGTCCTGCAATTAAGAGACATTTTGTTTCAGACTCTGAGTGAAGAAGAGACACAAAGACAAGCACCCAATTTATACAGTTCAGCTAGCTGTAAGCAGACTATGCAACTGAATTAGAGATATGTATAAAAAATAGCATGGTCATTACATAATGAGACCTTTCAAATAATAATTCAGTGAAAGATAATTGTATCCAACCACATGTAAGAAGAGGGTCAAAAGTTTGCAGGTTAAGTTATATGTTGGGATTGACTCATATTTTTGTGAGCCCGACCAATGGTCACTACTACACAGGATAGTCGGGGGTTTAACTAATGTATTGGGCCTCATGAGATTGAGCCCATGTTATAGGAGTTAGGGTTTCTAGTAATTATAAAAGCATTGTTTAGTGTGTGCATCATGTAGAGGGTGTGAAACTGCTAAATGAAGACATTATACAAGTCGAACTAGCCAAATTAGTGAACCTGGATAAATTTGTGCATTCTTAATTTTCCGTTCTTCATCTATTTTCTGTGAGATTGCTTTTATTTTTTACTCTTAAATCTAACATTCTACAACTCCTGAGACACAAGCACAGAATCCAATGTCATACACATAATTCATAAATTATGGAATGAAATTTAGATGTCTAAACATTAAATTTCTCAATTGTCATTACCTACCAGTCATTACTCTAGTTGCAAGGATTTACCAACTACAGTCTACAAATGAATCATTCGCACTAGATTTGGGCTTTCAAGGAATTATGGAAGAAACTCAAAATTAGAGGAGTAACATGTGTGTGTGTATATATATACATACATACAAAGGTCGGATGTACATGATCAAAAATACATACTATATACAAAAATACAAGTAAAAGTCACTTTGAGTGATTTTTCTCCTTTCCTTTTCTTTGTAAATTTCAAAAATTTTGACTTGGCCCAGCGTAATGAAAAGGTTAAAGCAAGCACGAGTCTTTGAATCTTCTAATTTCACGTGGTTTCCCAGAAGCTATACGAATTACAGAGGAACCCAGAAGTTAAAATTAAGCATTGTTTGAAACAAACAAATCCCAGCAGAAATGTAATCACAAAACAATTAGATCGACAAAATAGTTATACGTGTATATAAAAATGGAATCTTTACCTCATCGCAAGCATCTCCACAAATATCATCCGTCTTCTTAGAACAATAATGAGATCCACCTTCTGCCATCGAATAAACTTTCTCATAAAATCTGGTTATACTCCACATCTCCTATCCCTAAAACTATCTTCTTTCTTTTCTGTCCCCGTTTTCAAATTTAGCTGTTGACCCGCAGATCAACTCTAACTCAACCCACAAACCGACTCCAAATCTGAGCAGAAATCAATCGAAATAAAATGAAGATCATCAAGTTCACCAATTGAATTATTGGATACTCTGTATTTATCTAAATTACCTTTGCACCTGAATTCAGAGAGCCCTAAATTTGTTCCGTTACAAAAAAAAGGTAATAAAATGAGGAGATCAGACCAACAAGAATAATTAGCATAAGGGGCGGAACGGAAGAAATTAAAAAAAAAATGAATAGAATAAAGAAAACTGTGTGGTATGGTGTTGTGTTGTAGGCTCTGTGTTGAATGGGTGGCAGGCAGGCAGGGCAATTCACAATTGTGGAGATTATAAGGAAAGAAGAGAAGAAGCCGTTTCTCTTGTCTTCTACCCCACTTCTTTTTTCTACTCTCTCCCCTTAGATGTTTACTTTATATAAATAAACCTATACTTACAGATAAACCCCGTCTCTCTGTATATATATGTTTTGATATTTTGAGGAATCATAACGATTATTGACGAAATGGACCTCGGATTTAATATTTAAAAGGAAATGAGGTGATGGGGATTTTGGTCAATTAAGATATTTTGGCTGGGTCCCTTGGACGGACTCTCTCTTCCCCTGTCTGGCGTGGCGTCTGCCTAAATTATACGCGTCTATTGACGGGGCTCAAGACAACTGCGGGTATGTTATGTTTATGTTCCGTTTTGAGTTGTTCAGTGTTTAAATTTTAAATTACTGTTTACTAGCTTAAGATTCAAATTTTCTTAGAGGATATATTATTACAAGTATTATTTTAATTTTAAAATTTCTTAAAAAAATTTATTATAGAATTTTTTTTTTATAATACAGTTGGTAGTCAAACCTTAATACAAAGATAATCAATTCAATTTTATTGAGTTACCAATTAATTATAAAAAATCTATTATAGACTTTTTTTTTTTATAATTGAGTTAGTAGTAAACCATATCTGAATATAACCAACAAAAACTAAAATGGTTTATGGGCTACCAAGCTGCCTTTGAATTTCTCTTGGGAGTTACCCACAAAAACTAAAATAGTTACGCTTTGTATAAATGTTTGGCTACTCTTTCGCTTTAAAATTTATCTTCTTCTCCTTTTAATTTTGGACTAAATCAACATTAAATCATAATGACAATTTGTAGTAGTAATGGATGAGGAGATCGGCGTCGAGGCGTGACGGGAGAGATCATCAACGCAAAGATTTGTAGGTGGCGACGCCATAGAGGACGCAAGCAAACGATCCATGGCGGCGAAGGAGGTGAGGATGTCGGAGATGACGAGTGAAGGAGAAGAAGAAGAAAAAGAGAAGAAGAAGAGAGTGAAGAAGACTTACAAGATCTACATATTCAAGGTGTTGAAGCGGCGGCGAAAGAGGAGGACGAAGGGGAGGAGAGAGGAGGCGGTAAGGGAGATGAAGAGAATGAGCGGATGAGTGTTTTTCTTAAATTAAGGACATTAATATTATAAATAAATATGAAAAAATTATTATTTTTATAATTATTTTGATGATACACTAATAATATAATTATTTTTTATTTGTTGTATATTATTATAAAAGACCCTCTATAATTTTGCATAAATTGGCCCATCTATGCAAGTAAATGAATCAAAACCTTAGTGTATTTTTATCATGCAAGTTGTCTTGTGTCAAATCAAAAAATATACATTTTGATATGGTGACACAAAACATAGTTAAAAAAAAAGATAATACAAAATAATGTGTCAAAATAAAAAGCCTCGTTGAAAGTTGAATTTTACAAAAAAGACCATGTTACCCTCCTACTACTCTCTGAATTACTCAATTCTCACATATGATAAAAAGAACCCTCCAACCCCAATCCTAATCCTATCCAATCAGGAAATTTCCTTGTCATTTCTTGTGGTTTTCTTTCCTTCCTTCTTCCGTCGATGCTCACTTGGGTCAACCTTTCCTTCCCCCTGCCCCCTCCCCCCCCCCTCCCCCTTGCCCCTTGACTGTATCTGTATGAACCAGCACTTGGCAGCAATATGAATTTTCAATTAGAAATTTAATTAATTAATTTATTAGTCAGATATAGAACAAGAAAAAGTCAAATATTATAAACGCCACGCCAATAACATCAATTTGTTTTGATGGGCTGATTGAAATTTTAGAAGGGTTTCTTAAAGGACACATGTTAAGCACGAAAATGGACACTCAAATTAAAAAATGGAGTCCATTGAAATATACCTAAAAGATTTGTCGTTTACATTCTGTTTCTGAGTTTTAAAATGAACAGAAAAAAAAAAGAAATGGATAGAAAAGTTGAGTTTTCTTTTCGATTAACATGTTTACGAGATTTTTAATAAATGAAAAGAAAAGAAATGGATAGAAAACTTGGTGGCTTTTTTACATCGAAGTTTTTTCGTCAAAAATTGATTTGATTTGGAATGGGAAAAAAAATTGGAATAAGTAATATTTTTATAATTCTCATATTATCCTCAACTTTTAATATAATAAATTTTAAATTACAACTTATGTCCTCAATTTTAAATTTTCTATTCTTTTCTATTATTAAAACTCTAGAAAGCAATACAAAAGGAAAACTTGAGTTTTCTATTCTTTTCTTTTACATTCTAATTTAAGTTTTCTATTCTTTTCTTTTCTGTTCAAAACTCAGAAACAGAATGTTAAGGTTAATGCATACATATTAAGAAATATAATTAATACCTAGCAAAAATATTATACTACTCTTATTAATTGTCTCAACCACTTATTCCCCTCTCAATGTTTCTTATTCAATTCAACCAATTAACTTCTTATTCAACCAATTACTACTTGGATTATAACATTAAATTGAATAAGAATCATTGGGAAGGAAAAAAAACTTTAAATAGAAGAAAACTTTAAATAAGGGTAAAGTAGGAAAAAAATAGCTAATGTGTATTGATAAACTCAAAACGACAATCTTTTTGGAATAAAAATTACTTCCTAAAACGACAATCTTTTAGGAACGGAGGGAGTAATTTTTAAATGCATAAAATAATACTTGCTCCGTTCTTAAAAGATTGTTGTTTTAGAAGAAAAAAATTGTTCTAAAAAATTTGTCGTTTACAACTTTCAAGGAGAATAAATTATTTATTTTTCTATATTAACCCTATTTTCTCTCATTGTCCCAAGAAATTCTCTCCTTTATATTAATAGTTTTTAACTTTCCATAAAGGGGTAATGATAGAATTTCAAACAAATTTTAATTGATAAATGATAGTGAGTACTTTCTTAATTTATATGCCAAAAATTTAACAACAATTTTTTAGGAACGAATTTAATATTTCAGTGGAGTCATATGCATTTAAAAATTATATTTAATGGACTCCATCCCTTGAATTCAGTATCCCTCCCTCCCTTGAATTCCGTGTTTACATGTTAAGAAAACCAATTTTAGAAGGTTTAAAAGAAAAAAATCTGGCACGCGTATAAACTAATATGTGTTCCAATTTTTGTACATTAGTGAGTAGTGATTAGTCATGGATGTCCACGCTAACTCGCTAAGGGCACGTAACCCTTTTTTTTCTTTTTTGCCAGTTTCTTCAAAACATACTCCACCATTCTTATTGAAAACACTATAAATATTAAGTATATATATATATATATATATATATATATATATATATATATATTCTATCCCAATGAAAATAAATTTAATTATCTATACTGTAAAAAAATATAATATTATGAGGCAGAGGAAATATAAAAACAATTAATTTACATTATTAGTAAATTATGAAAGATTGTTGAGAGAAGTAATTAATAATAATAATAATAATAATAGTAAACAAAGAGATGCTTTATATATATATATATATATATATATATATATATATAGAATGAGGATCGGTCAGGGATCCCGGGATTTGGTCCTAAAATACGGACCCAAATTTTATTTTATTTTTTTGTTTTTTTTTTGAAACAACTAAAAAAAAATAAAAAAATATTATGGAACTAAAATTTTTTCACAATACAGTGTTTTGGGTGTGTTTTTAATACCTATACCAACCAATGTATATGCGATGCACTTGGGGCATGCGAAATATTTTAGTATAGGTATCCAAATCACGCCCAAAACATCAGATATAAAAATTCCAATTCCATAATTTATTTATTTTTTTAGTTGTTTCAAAAAAAAAAAAAAAAAAAAAAAATCCGTATTTTAATAGAGTCTGGAATCCGGACTATATATATATATTATGCTGCTAACTTTCAGCATCATATGCTGTTTATGTGATGTAAGATGAAAAAAGAGCAACATCTGCTAAAAAGATTGGACTAAGCCGAACAGGTTCAGAACATGAGCTTGGGAATTAGGATAGTAAATCCAGAGCCCATATAAAACTTGAGTTGGGCTTTTGCTGATGAAGTATAATTCAATGACCCAATTGTTTAAACAGATATTTTTACAAGGGTCCTTAACACTAATATACAACAATTAGAAAATAATTATAAAAATAAAACACACAAAACATAATTACAAAAATAAAACAACACAACAATAAAGTTGGTAACATCACGCATTACGTCGGTTACCAAATATGTCTATCTAACACTAGCAAACACTAAATTCAAGCAACCGAACAACATGCAACTTTGATATCTGATAAATCCAAATCTTTTGCCAACGATTGCCTTTCAACTCACCTCTGAGATCGCGACAAACATCTAAGATCGGAGAAGACGAAATAGTATACAAAATCATCATCTACTTCAAGTTCAGTAACCAAAAAAAATCACAGCAACATCAACATGCAACTTTGATATCGGAGAAAGCCAAATCTTCTGTCGATGATTGCCTTTCGACTCAACTCTGCGCGACAAACATCTAAGATCGGAGAAGACGAACTAGTATACAAAATCAACATCTACTTCAAGTTCAGTAACTAAAAACAATATCACAGCAACCTTCGATACAAATCTAAACTCTGAGGTATGTGAGTTTAAAGTTCATATGCATATAGTTACCTTTACTGAATTTTTATATTAATGGTTACTCATCATAAACATTGGTTACTGCCTTATGCAATTGTTAATTCTTGTCTATTGTTGTTTTGTTTCTTTGTATAACATTATATTGTTCAATCTTTGTCTTGGTTTCTTTGTCTAATGATATCTTGAGTTTCTGATATGACAATATGTTGATTCTTGTCTAATCTTTGTCTTAGTTACTTTGTAATGATATAATGTCTAATGTTGTCTTAGTTCTTTGTATGAAGCTATGTTGGTTCTTGTCACAATAATGTTTTGGTTACTTTGTAACATTATAATATCTAATAATAAGCTAGTTATTGTCTACAATGCTTCATAGGTTACTATGTAACAATATATTGATTCTTGATTCATGATGATTTGATTCTTTGGGTAACTTTATTGTGGTTCTTTGCATATTCTTTGATTTGGTTCTTTGTTTAAAATTATAATGTTTCTTTGTATAATATTCTTGAACAATCTTTGAATTGGTTAATGAAAAATGATGAATTAGTTACTGACTAATGTTGACTTTGATATATTGGTTGCTAACTAATTCTGATTTGGTTACTATATAAAACTATAACGGATACTCGATAGTGCTGACCTGATTACTGTGTAAGATTACAAATTATATTCTTTTATAATTGAGGTTACTCATTGACTACATTGTATTGGTTACTGTCTAATATTGAGGTGTATCAGTATAAAAATTATATGTATATATTTACATATGGTTACTACAAATTCCTATGGTTATATATGGTTATAGAACAATTAAATGTATATAGTTACTATGTATATGTATATATATATATATATATTTCTTGACTAATCTTTGAGTTAGTTCTTTGTTTAACATTATATTAGTTCTTGAATAATCTTGATTTGGATACTATGTAAAAATATAATGGATACTCATTAATCTTTGAATCTAGTAACTACATTAATCTAATTATACTTATACTTATATATTTATATTAATGGTTACTTGTTAACTACATTAGTTATATTAATGTTTACTTGTTAACTACATTTGGTTACAACAATTATTTTTAAGCGCCCTGAAACCCTCTATCTTTGGTTGTTTTTCACTATAACAATTAAATGGATGATGTTTTTATCTTATAGTTACTAACTAAACATGTGTTAGTTCTTTTTATCTACATTGGATTTTATTCTTTGTATAATGTTGTTATGATTCTTTGTGCAATATTTGATTAATTTATATTGGTTTGTTTTATTATGATGGAAACTAATTGGCTACATTGGTTACCTTTTTACAACTATCATAATTTAATTGCTAACAAATAAAATTAAAGCTGATTGTTTCCATTGTAAAATGAATGTACTAATGTGTTTCATTCTCTAATTACTAACATTATATAATTTGGTTACTGGTTAACATTGATTTGGTTACTTTACAAGACTTATTCTATTTTCAGACAATGGAGATGATTCCTGTTGTGCTTTATTTCAGCAGATGCAGTGCGATAGTAACCAATACACCAACTTTGAAATTCTGGCATATTAGTTCCATCAACTTATTAGATTCGGAGAAATGCAAAACATGATATGCATTGCATTCTGAGATGAACCACAAACAAAACAACATTGTCGATTAAATTTCACATTAGACTCAACATTCCACCGATCTCGTATATCGGATGAAGCAACCTTGAGATTCTTTATTGAAGTCGGTAGAAAATCGATGAACAAGGAAAATTCCAGCGATTATAGATATTGAAAAAGAAGCGGTAGCTTGACAACAATCTTGCATAACTTGACAAATATAGAAGAATCATTGTTCAAGATGTAGCGCCAATCGAGATCAACTGAGGAATTGAAAGATTAGTTCCACTAGCAACACAAGATTGCCAAATTGGAGCGCAATATATCGATCGACTTGCAATGGAAATTATGGAACAACAACGAGGCGAGACAACATGACAAATCATACATAGAAGGACGATATGATGATGTAATAACAGATCCGAATGAGCGTGAAGTAAAATTACATCAAACCTACAAAAGACAAAAAATTCTATCACAATCAATGAAATTTGCATTGATCAAGAAAAGCGAGACAACACAAAGTTCAGCGAGCGGTCATAGAGACTTTGTCTTTAGTGTGCGTAGATGATGAAAATTGCAAATGGAAGATGAGAGCATCAAGTATTGAAAAATCGATCTGTTCAAGGTGAGGGAATTCAATGACATTCACACGTGTTCGATCCACGTATTCTTTGGGAGACCATGAGAACAAGCAAATAGTGAGTTGGTAGCGAATGCATAATGCATAAATTAACAAATTTGAAGAAAATATACACACCAACCGATATTGTCGAGGACATGATGACATAATATAATGTGTCTATCTCTTACCAAAAAGCATGGAGATCGAAGGAGAAAGCGTTAGAAAATGTAAGAGGAAATACACACATTACTCATTGATCCCATCATGGTTACATCTTTGCTTGAGAAAACAAATCCAGGTAACAATTTAAAATACATTATTATTTTTCATGATTAGTTGATTACTCAATTCAATTGATTTGGTTGCTATAATGTGCATTGGTTACCTACCTCATATTTATAATTTTAAATGAGTTTCTTGATTTTTTATATTAATGTTTACTCAAAGCAAATACATTTAGTTCTTGTTACAATGAAAAGCTGTTTGTTAATTGCAAATGATATCTTTATTCTTTGTATATCAATATGTTGTTTCTTGTATAATCTTTGTCTTGGTTCCTTTAAAACAATATGTTGAGTTCTTTGTTTAATCTTTACCTTGAGTTCTTTCTCTGCTACTTATTTGTTGGTTCTTTGCAAAATGATAACTTAGTAAGCAGTATAGTACTTATTTGTTTCTTGTATAATCTTTGTCTTGAGTTCTTTGGAAACATTATACTATCTAATCTTTGTATTAGTTCTTGTGTAAGCAAATATGTTAGTTCTTGTCTAATCTTATCTTGGTTTCTTTTTAACATTATCTTTGTCTAAAGTTTTATTAGTTCTTGACTAATCTTTGCATTAGTTCTTTGTGTAACAAATATATTAGTTCTTGATTGTGTAACAATATATTGGTTATTGATTAATTCTTGTATAACAATATATTCCTTCTTGTTTTAGTTCTTTTGCTAATGTTTGGATAATTGGTTCTTGACTAATGTTGTCTTGGATCTTGACATTAAGTACATTAGTTCTTTCTACTCGCTCTTGTCTTGTTCTTGTATAAAATTATATTGTCAATCTTTGTCTTGAGTTCTTTGTATGACAATAATTTGGTTCTTATCTAATCTTTGTCTTGGTTACTTTGTAGCATTATACTACTTATAATTCTATTGATAATGTTGATTTTTCATAATGAGTTCCTTCTGGCTCTTGAGTTGGAATCAAATGCTAGTTTCAAATATTTATTCTTTGCCATTGGAACATCCATTCAAGCATGGCATCATTGCTTTCAATTATTGTAATCGATGACACATTCATACAATCAACTTACGAGGACACTCTTCGATAGCAAGCACACAAGAGATCTGGCAGAAACATTGTTCCGATTGCTTTTGCGATTGGTTGACAATGAAAATGAATTATCATGGAGATGGTTTTTCATGAATTTAAGAAGCGCTTATGGATTAAGGGAAGGCCGATGCATTGTTAGATTGCTTACTTATATACGCGATGTCGGAATAATGTACAGCCAATTTACTAAGTAATATAATGCAACATTGATATCTTGAACAAAAAAAAATATATATATTAATAGTGTTGAAAAATAACATTATGTAATCAATGTAACAAACACTTTAACGCTTGCTAGTTACTTAAACAACTAAATAATGTAACCATAATTATAAAAACATAATTTGAAGAAAAAAAACATAAAACATGTATGATGCTAACCAACACACATATATATATATATATATATATATATATATATATATGATAGTAACAAACAATTATATAATAGTAACCAAACAGTTGTAACATAGTAACCAAACAGTAATATGATAGTAACAAAAGTTATATGACAGTAACAAAACAGTTATATAACAGTAATCAACCACTTTTATCATAGTAACCAAAACATGTTTATATATCAACATATCAGTTTATATGATGGTAACAAAAACATATATATAACATATATGATAGTAACCAAACAATTATATAATAGTAACCAAACGGTTGTAACATAGTAACTAAACCGTAATATGATGATAGTAACAAAAGTTATATGACAATAATAAAAGCAGATTATATGAGCAAGTAACCAACCACTTTTATCATAGTAACCAAAACATGTTTATATATCAACATATCGGTTTATATGATGGTAACAAAAAACATATATATAACATATATGATAGTAACCAAACAATTATATAATAGTAACCAAACGGTTGTAACATAGTAACAAACAGTAATATAATATAAATAAAAAGCAGGTTATATAGCGATAAAAAAGCAGTTATATAGCGGTAACCACCAACTTATATCATAGTAACTAAAAACATGTTTATATATCAACATATCAACATATATGATGGTAACAAAACAATTATATAATATTAACCAAAAAGTTGTACTATATAACAAAAAAAGCAGTAATATGATAGTAACAAAACGGTATATGACAATAATAAAAGCAGGTTATATAGCGATAACTCAACCACTTATATCATAAAGAACCAAAACATGTTTAAATAGTAACATATCAATTTATATGTTGGTAACCAAAACATATATAAAACATATATCATAGTAACCAGACAACTATATAATAGTAACCAAATAGTTGTATACTAGTAACCAAACATAATATAATAATAACAAAACATATATATAACAGTAACCAACCACTTATATCATAGCAATCAAAACATGTTTAAATAATAACATATCAATTTATATGTTGGTAACCAAAACATATATAAAATATATATCATAGTAACCATTTAATTATATAATAGTAACCAAATAGTTGTATACCAGTAACCAAACATAATATAATAGTAACAAAACAGATATATAACAGTAACCAACAACTTATATCATAGCAAACAAAACATGTTTAAATAGTAACATATCAATTTATATGTTGGTTACCAAAACATATATAAAACATATATCATAGTAACCAGTCAATTATATAATAGTAACCAAATAGTTGTATACCAGTAACCAAACATAATATAATAGTAACAAAACAGATATATAACAGTAACCAACAACTTATATCATAGCAAACAAAACATGTTTAAATAGTAACATACCAATTTATATGTTGGTTACCAAAACATCTATAAAACATATATCATAGTAACCAGACAATTATATAATAGTAACCAAATAGTTGTATACTAGTAACCAAACAGTAATATAATAGTAACTAAGCAAATCGTATAGCGGTAACAAAAAACAGATATATGACATTAACCAACACTGTTAAAGCTATTTACTTAAACAAATAAATAATGTAACCATAAATATACAAACATAAATTTTAAAAAAAAAATAACTCACATCGTTGTCTAACCATTGACTAGGAGTCTTTAATTTATAAAACCACATTTTAGATGAAATTGGAATAGACCCAAATTCAAATGCAGGTTCGATAATGTCATTCTTCCCGGAAATTTGTCCAGTCCTTCAATATAAAAACATATTAGTATACTGCGTTGACATTAACAATCACCATGTTAATATACACACTACCCAAAAGCAAATTTATTTGTTTCATAAAAAACTATAGCATTGTTAACGGTAAAAAACAAACCTTTTCACATTGTTAAGTCCTATTTTAAACCTTTGTTCAAATAATGCCCCTTCAAATATGGATGACATCTCCATACAAACCTTGGGAAATGCGAAATAAATGCAAACTCTTTGACTAGGACCCGATGCATTAGATGATAACCCGGTGATCAAATGTTCTTGTATATGGAGAACCAGTAGAAAGAACAACACTTTTTAAATGTTCACGCTTGCAGTGCGCCACTTACTCTATCGACGCTCTTTCTCAGGTTCATCACCTTTGGACTATATCCCGGTAGTCAAAACCATCTCATCCAATCTGATTTGCTTTCCGCCTCAAACTTTTTCCCCTTTTACAAATGACGGAAAATGTAACGAAAACAATTATATTTTCACATAAAAATCGATGTTGTATTAGTTCTTTGTCTAATGCGATAATGGTTACCATAAAAAATTATACTTATTCTTAACTAATTATGTATTGGTAACATTATCTTTGTCTAATGCCATATTAATTCTTTGTACAATGCATTATTAGTTCTTATGAAACATTATACTTATTCTTAACTAATGCTATTTTTGTTACTATGAAAATTGTAATGGTTACTATATATTTTTGAGTTGGATCTTGAGTAAAATTAAAGCGATAAACAAAACCTTAAGCATGTAATGGTATAATGATAACCAAAATCTAAAGCGTGTAAAAAAAAAAGGTTGGCATGTAGTTATAACACTAACCTCATCAAAGAACATAAACAACAATTTCTTTCCCCGTACATTGGCTTAAAATGTCAAAAGTTGGCATGTCAACATCATTCTTATGATCTGTTCAAAATACAAAACAATCGATTGATCATTAAAAAATAAAAAAAAGACATCTAACACAAAACAAAACAAACAAAAATAGTCTAACCTTAACAATTTCTTGAACAACATTACTTATTATTTCATGATGTTCTTCAACCATACCATCAAGTTCAACTTCATTACCATACTTTCGATTCATTATCATCCTTCTTCTTAACAAAATCGACACATCACCAACATCCTCAACAACATCTTCAACAAAATGACGGGCTTCAACCATAACATCCTCAACAACCTCCTCAACAACATCCTCAACAACGTGACGGTTTTCATCCATAACATCCTTAACATCATCAACAACATGACGGTCTTCAAGCATAACATCATCACCTTTATTTTCAGCTTCATTTACAAATTCATCATTCTTCTCATCATCTTTCAAACCATCATCACCAACCTCATCAGCTTTCAAACCATCATCACCAACCTCACCAGCATGCTCATCAACAACATCATCAGCTTCATCAGAATCATCGGCTTCATCAGCATCATCAGCATCACCACCCTCATCAGAATCAGACTCTTCATCAGAATCACTATCAACTTCTTTGACCCCACCATCTTTTATCCCCCGTAACTCATCTCTTATAATTAATCTAAAGTCTCTGCATAGCTGAACATGTAAAATCTTCATATCAGCCCGCAGGTTTACAACGTCTTTCTTAATTTCAAAAACTTTTTTTTCTCAATGGTAAGTAGCAGTTTATCAATTGCATCTTTAATGATAGATATATCACTTCCGATGTTGTCATCCTTGACTTCTTTTCAACATTCTTGTGAGCATCCTCCCTTTGAAAAAGCTGAAACACGCCCAAATCAAGGCGTTCATTCTCATCGTCTGTGGGAATCAAACTTTTTACCCTCAGCTGAAAAATAATAAGTACACTTTAGTATAACATCTGACAAATATTATATAATTACAATAACAAAAAGATAAAATAAATTAACAAAAACATATATACTGTTAATCAAATATATATAAATCATTAACCAACTAAATACATAAAGGTAACTAAACTGTGTATATTCTAGTAACCAACTACAATGTTAAGAGTAAACTTCACATGAATAATTAGTAACCAAATAATTAATTAAAGGTAACAAATTGCATTCTTAATAGTAAACTGTATACCTGTCCAGAACAGAATACTAGCTCATTCAACTTGTCATTTGAAGGGGACTTCACTAGCTCCTTCCATCTACATAAGCGGACATCCAAGCGGATGCTCGTCGTTGCATATCTGTGAGTTTTGAAAGTTGAAATTGTTTCAAACATAAACACTTGAAATACATATGGAAGACCATTCAACTTATACAATTTAATATAATGGTCCTTGTAGAAATTATATGTTGAACCACCACTCCTTCCTTTCTTTATATACCCCTTGATGCATTTGACAAAGAATACTTTGTCATTTCAATATAACTTTCCCCAAGGAAAACTACTAACATCACCATAACATATAAAATTTACCATTGCAACATCAACAAAATTTTTCTAAAGCTGTTGAAAGAATAAAATTAAACACCAAAAAAATCGGTGACATCCTAATAGCCTCGTCATCATCATCAAAAAGCGCCTTCCTAATATACCTACCTATCTACTACGAAAGTATAACAACACGCCCCAAAATATTTTTCAATAATCGATTTTGCATGCACTTATATACACTTATATCATCATTGCCTTGCCATCTCAACCCGTAAATCGAGACAAAACTCAAAACCCAAACCTAACCCTTTTCTCCCCAAACAAAAACCACATCTCACCATCATCCCTTTGGTGAACCTCCTTACCTGAGCATGGTGAATAATCTGTGAATACATTTGATGCTCACCAAACTCCAAAAATTTCCAAAACATGTTGCCTAAACTTCTCCGGTGACTTTCATTCAATTTCTTGGCAATAATCATGGGGACTTCCATATCACACCAATATATTACTTTTCAAATTGAATCTTACATTTGCATTCCTCATAGTAAAGATCCCATAAGCGTAAATACCCAAAACCGAATTGAGCAGGTTATTAATAACCAAATATAACAAAATTTATATAAAAATTTGGTTATACACTAAATCCAATAACCAAATACATCTTAACAAGTAAACAAATAATTCTATGATGGTAACTGGACCATTTGTAATGGTAACCAATACATAAACAACCTATACACTAAACTCAATTTATTAAAACATGTATCTTAGGCAAAAAAATTTAGGATTAACTAAGCATAAACAATACAAAATAGTAACTAAATTTCAGAAAAATACAAGATAACAAAATCGATATAACAAATAACAAACTATAAAATCATAGTAACGAAAAAAAAAAACTAATAAGTAAACAAAACATTAAAAGTTTATAATAACCAAATACATACAAATAAGTAACCAAATAATTATTATTTTACAAATAACCAAATACATACTAATAAAAATTCACAATAACCAACTACATACTAATAAGTAACCAACCCATAAAAGTAACACAATAATATAATATAATATCACAAGTAACCAAATACATACTAATAAGTAACCAAATCATTAAAAGTTTATGATTACCCAAATACATACTAATAAGTAACCAAATAATTATATAATGGTAACCATATGAAAATTAAAAATAACACACCTTTAAATTTCTACGTGTTGGAATTATATTCGGATAAACAACGACCTTTGGCCTTAACTATGAGGGCGTCAAACTCGAGAATCTAAGCGCACTTCGTAATGCTTGATATCATTGTGTATCACCAAATTTATTTTCATTCTTACTCGATTTCCGACATACATCCTTTTCTTGCCCCTTCATATCCACAGAAAACTTCTTCACTTCCTTGACAGAATCACGCTCCAATATTCTCTTCCTCTTACCATCCTTCTTCTTTGTATCAACCATTCTATACAAAACATAAAAAATAACACAAACCCACACAACAATCAATTATACATTCCAATCGATAAACAACATTAATATATATAATCGTTAAATTATTTCAAAATAACTAACCTAAAAATATACACGACCGAATCGATCTAGAAGAATAATAATAAACTAAGCGCAATAATGTAATCAATCAAAGCAAGAGAGTACAACGATAGTGACGAACAAAGCGAAAACCAAAGCGAAATGGCTATGAACTTCGATAACAAACAATGGAGAATATTGAAACGATGGTGACGAGAACGATGCTGACGAGAATGATGGAGATTGTTGAAACACAGAAGGAGAGAAAAAAGAGGATTTTAGCGTATAAAGGGTAATATACAAAAACGAAGAGTACATGCTTGCGGTTATCAAGCATTTTAAAAAATATGTCCCATTAGTACCATTAATTCCTTAAATTAAGGACTCATAATTATAGTAATATTGTAAATAAAATTAAAAAAGTGTAATATTTTTGTAATTATTTTATGGGTGTTTTATTTTTATAATTATTTTTTAAAATGTACTAATATATGTAATTAATCCTTTTTACAATTTCCGACGAGTGGAATGATTAAGCCCACCGACATTGTAACTAAGGCTCCCCCCATAAACGCTAGACTAACACATAAGTGCATGTACAAACGAGTTTTGTAATTCAAAATAGAAAATACAACCGAAAGAATTTTATTAAACCTCATAAAAAATTCTATGGTATAAGAAGAAAAGAAAGTTTCACAATAACAAAAATAAAATGCAAACTCAAATTCTCATAATTAGTAGTAGACTTGGTAAAATATGGTTATGGGTTGATTTTAGTTTACAAAATATGATTATGCTTCCATTTAAGAATTAAAACCATATTAATTATTTTTAATATGAGTTGTATGGGTTGGAACTATATAGTTATGGTTCAAATATAGGTCGACCCATATTTTAAATTTCAAACTTACCCACTGAATATAGGTCATCACTTATTTTTAATTTTAATCACTGAATATTTTTTTGCGGGGGTGGGGTGGATATATGATGTATATATAATCACTGAATATAATTTTTTTTTATATATCCCAGTTTTAATAAAATAATAATTTTAATATAGTAGTAAAATTGCCACGAAACTTGTCGATCTACAAGGTGGATACGCCCGCCCTTGTGCACATTCCAAAAAAACAAGGAGAAATATATCTACTTTTAGGTACTTCCACATTAATATTGTTATAAACAAAGACTCCGACCTTTATGATATGGAGTAGTGAGAATAATTTATCATCGATCGGCCGGGAGGGAGAACCATGCAAAACGTTAAACGTGCATGTCTTGTATGTAGTTATTTTCTTTGTCAGTATTTTTGTTTTCTTAATTCATTGCTATATATCAAGTAGTAGCATTTAATTATTTGCAGGATCATACATTCATTCATATATATATATATATATATATATATATATATATATATATATACTAATTGTGCATGTCTTTCAAAAAAACACTATGCTATGCTACTCTAAATTTACTTGTGTGTATGTATATATATATGTACGAATGTTCCCTACTTCCCTTACCAACTGACCAGAGATCATGATCTGGCTTTGGTTTCGATCGATCGTTTCTTTTAGAAAATTACATAATGCATGGGAACAAGAGATCGAGAATGTGTGGTGCATGGTGTGTGTTGGGTCATGATATTTCTCCTTTTTGGACCGAGTAAATTGGGCTTACTTATTTAATTAATTTATTGGGCCTTCATTATTGAACCTTGAAAGTCACTGGGCCTAGTCGCCATATTATTTCTATTTAAACCTATAAGACCGGGTCGGTTCATTGGACTAACCCATTGGATCATTTAATATCTATTACTTTGACTTGCAATGATGAAAAAGTATGACAGATTGACTAAAATATACGCCATGCATTAATGTGGATGGGATCATGGCCACGGGCGGTGAAAACAAAGATGACCAAAAGTAGTGGATAAAAATCGCATGCGATCGGAGAACCCATCGGATCAAAGGGTCGTGTCGGGATAGTAGTGGGTACCACGTAATCAAGGCAAAAAGAGAGTATAACCTAGCAAGGAGGTCTTCACAAACAGGTACGTTAACGTTCACATTCATATTCACATATATACACAACTGAGAATTATTATCTCTCTCTCTCAATATACTAGACATTACATCCTCCATTGTTAACCTTGTGAACACGTATACTGACTCTCACGCCTGAGCTATCCCCCGAAGGTCGAAGCCGTCAAGCTTGTGGTGTTTATCGTGTTTATTGTGCAGGATCCGGGCGTCTTATGTGATTGGGACGTTGGAGAAGATCTTGGCGTTAACATTGGCGCTAGAAGGAGGGCGGTTCTAGTGTCATTGAAATTTTCAATCACAATCATTTAATCTACTTCGGAAGATGGTGAGAAGTAGAGATGAGTACGCTGAAGAAAAGGCGATGGTCATAGCGTCAAATCGCCTCGTGTTTCGGTAAAGGATCGTTTGGGTCCTTCTAAAAGTACTCATGAGAGCACGGCTTCTAAGCATAATTCGGGTGAGCTTCGTCCGAAGATCCGTGATGGAGCCAGACGAAGGTTGGTCTTTGATGCGGATAAGGGGCATGATCGTGGTCGGGGGCGAGCAGAGGGCTCACCGACTAAGATTCATCGTCGAAGTGGTCATGAGGACAGAGCTGCCAAGTTGGCGAGGATGGTAGACGAAGTAGATAAAGCCTTGGAGGTTCTGTTAAAGCAGAGAGAAGATATAGCCGAACAGATGCTTCGGGTGGCGGAGTTAAGGGATGAAGCATCTAGCCATGTTCAGTCCGAAAGCCGGAGTAAGCATAAGGAGATGCCACGGCGAGAGGGAAAAGAGCCAGAGCATTCCATACATGTGTCTAGGGATCGTTCTCATGGCAGGAGGAGATCGAGGAGCAGAACTCCCGTGGCCTCGAAGAAGGCACTAATGGTCGTTGGTTCTCAGCATCGAGACGACGACAGAAGAAGGAGCAGGTCGAGGGAGAACGTGCCAGAAATCAGAAGAAGAGAACATCAGCGTGACCATTCTCATCTTGAGGACAGAGTTGTACGCCAGAGCAGATCCAGAAGTCCCACAAGGGCATTGAAATCGGCAGGGGGAGGTCGATCCACTCAAAGGCAGAATGTCGTTCAGGAGAAAGAGGTCTCCTCGCAACCCGAAGGTGTTGATTTTTTAGTGAAGGAGTTGAAAGAGCTCCGAAAGCAGTTGGCTGAGGTTCAACAGATGAAGGACACTCCGGGAAAGAAGGCATCCCCTTTTTCCTAGGATATTCTCAAAGAAAAGGCAGATATCACCAAGAAGTTGCCTCGTATGGAAAGTTACGATGGGTCCGGGGATCCTTACGACCATAGCCAGGCGTTCGACCGACTGATGGACTATTATGACTTCACTGATGCTGCCATGTGCCACACCTTTGTCACGACGCTGAGAAAAGATGCGAGACAGTGGATGGAGACTTTACCATCAGATTTGATATCTTCTTGGACCGAGCTTTGTGATAAGTTCTGTGACGCCCCCAAAATAGGTATACATCACCCATTCTGAGTTGTCAATACATGGTAAAGAAACAACTACAACTTTATTATTACAACAGTAAAACTGTGAGTTTGAATACAAATATTATCTTCTAGACAATATCTATACTCAAATAAATCCTCATCACATTTATTGATACATTATTTTATAAAAATAGTGAGGACTACTAAACAACTCTCTCTAGAACCTTCATTCCATATCCCGACTGCATCTTTCGCTTATATTTTCGCCTCACGAGAAGAAAAAAAATGGAACAAAAAGGAAAAAGGTGAGCTCAACTAGCCCGATAAAGAATATTATGACTAAGATAATATACAACAAATTATCGTTAGTCTTCAACAGGGAAAAATCTAATAGAATATAATAGACAACAAGTTTTAAATCAATATTCGCAGCGGAAATAATAATTCATTAGAAGAGTTAAGTAGAGAATGCAAACTACTATCTTCTATGTATGAATTTAAAAGTTCATCGTCGATATTTTATCCCTGTAACATCAATCAATATATATCTGGAATCAAATATTCATCTTTGCACTTCTACGAGCCAAAGATATTCATCGATTGGTCGTGTTCATCTAAACACCTGTTCATCTTTGCACTACGGGCCAAAGATATTCATCAGAAATCATTCATCTTTGCACTACAGGCCAAAGATATTCAATAATATCATCATTTAAGACTGAGGATGATGAAAAATATTTTTAAAGAAACGAATCCAGTGAAACAAAATGACAAGGATTAAGGATTAAGGATTCGTACTTTGTTTTATCCATGTCCAAAAAATACCTCAAAAATAATCATAGTGGTGTAAAATTCAAGAATGATCAAAACATGGATACAATCAAAGCTAGTATCCATAATAGATATTTTAGACGAAAAGGGAAAATTTTTATTTTTCGATGAATAGTACCGTATTCGTGAATAGTGTCGTATACATGAATAGTCTGAGTATCGTGAATAGTAACTCAGAGCACCAAAAGTTCCAAATTTGATAAAACTTCAGATCAATATTTCAAAGATAATGATATTGAAGAAATAATATCATTCTGAAAAAATAATATCCCTTACCTCGGAAAGGCAAGATTTAAGCTGGAATCTTTGGATATAAATTTATAACTTGAACTTGCCGTATCGCAATACTCAAAGTATACTCAAAATACTCACAAGAATACGCTCAATAATATAGATAGAGAAAACTTCAATTTCTGGTGTGATTTTCAATTCTAACCTAAGCACCCTATTTATAGGAAAATGCTTAGAACACCAAAATAGAAAATTTAATAAAAATATTAATATTTATTAAATAATCATACACATCATTTGAATCCTCATTTCAGCCCATTTACCTTATCCCACCAACTCACAAAACTTTTAAAAAACGTTTTTCTTAATTATAATATTTTAAACTTCCAAAAATCAATTATTTCGGAACTTCGGAACTTCAATAATTCACAATAAATAGCCCTTTTGTCAGAAAATTCGAATCTCGCGTGTTTTTATAGGAAATTCAATTCTCTACAACTTTGCAGAAGAAAGTTTTTCCAAATTTCAAACAAAAATTGACCGAAATCCATAAACGGGCGATTTTACATGCTATAATCAAATTTCAGTCAAGAAATGGGGTCCACCGACATGTTTAACATGTTTTCAACATTTATTGCAACAAAAATACTCTTTCTCCTCGTATACTCATATATCATACATTCATTGTAAAAATATCACCATTATTATATTATTAAAAATATAATAATATATTTAAATGAATTATTTTATCAGAAAAAGATTAAATTTTAATTTTCAACAATTGTCACATTAAAAATTTTCTCCATGTATATCCACATAAAATCAATATTTTCCTCATCATATGAATCAATAATTAATTATTCATAAATAATATTCTGAAAGACAATATCGACAACCAGGCAGGTTCAAGGAAAGTTGGGGCTTTCAATAAGAATTTCTACTTCTTGGGCGCGCAATTAGGTGACCAAACCTCTCCTTAGATGAGAACTTTCTAGACATTGCCAATAATGTTATCTAATAATATTATTCAGGATAATATGAATTATTGCTTCGATAATGAAAAATACCGTGTAATGACAATTATCAAACAACAAAGAATATAAAATATCAACGCAAAGACAATTATTGAATCAATAAAATAAAATCTCGAATAATAATTATCGTAACCATTATTGAGTAGTGCCTTCTAACGTAAGAATCAATAATTGGTGCAATACCTGTAGTGTCTTCAACAACGCCAGCGTATTTATGTTTTAACCACCGGGTATTCCAACAAAGGTAAAATCAGTAACAACAACGCCGTTATTTTTAAACAACTTATTTTTGTCATTTTCTTCATCCAATCGCTTTCCGTTATGGGGCCCCACACATGGTCGCTACTGCGCATTTAATATTCCCCGAATATTCTAATATTCCTGAATATTCCACGACCAAACGAATATTCCCAAACAACAATGAATATTTTATAACCACTTGCTTATTTTAAAATATTTGCGTATTTTACCCATAACTATCCACATTAATCAAATCAACCCTTACTATTTCAAAATAATAAATAGAAAATTAAATTTCATTAATAATAAGTTGGGGTCTTACAACCTCCCTCCTTATGAAATTTTGTCCTCGAAATTGACGTCACGTACTGTGTGTTTTGAAAAGGTGAGGATACCTTGCTTTCATTTCCGTTCCAATTCCTGTGTCATCTCTCTATAGCATGATTCCTCCACAAAACTTTAACTTGTGGTATGACCTTTGTGCGTGGGACATGCTCCTTCCTATCCAAGATCTTGACAGTACCTCTTTCGACGTTAAGTCTTCTGGCTATCTCGTCGGATTCTAACTCTATAACGTGGTTGGGTCTTTCACATATTTACTGAATACATATATGTGAAACAATTATGAACACGAGACATACATTCTGGAGGTAACGCGAGTCTATAGGCTACATTTCCTTCTCGGTCAAGAATTTGAAATGGACCAATAAATCATGGATTGAGCTTTCTCTCTTCCCAAATCTTGTAAATCCTTCCATGGAGCAACTCACAACAATACATGATCCCCTATACTAAATTCCACGTCCTTTCGATGAAGATCCGCATAACTCTTTTGTCGATCTTGTGTCGCGTTTGTATCGTTGTCGAATCATTTGGATCTTTTCAGTAGTCATACGTATCAACTCGGGTCCCAACAATGTTGCTTCACCCACCTCGTCCCATCATCTTTGGAGAAGCGACATTTTCATCCATATAATGCTTCAAATGGAGCCACACCTATACTTGCACGATAAGCTGTTGTTGTAGGAGAATTCCACCAATGGTAAATACTTATCCCAACCGCCTTGAAAGTCTAGGACACGAGTCTTAATAGATCTTCAAAAGTTTGAATAGTCCTCTCGATTGTCCGTCTGGTTTGAGGATGGTATCTTTGAATCAATCGTAAATCCGCATCCATAGCTTTTTGCAAGCTAACCCAAAATCTTGAAGTGAATCTTGGGTCACGATCCGAAACTATGGATCTTGGCATGCCATGCAACCTCATAATCTCATCTATATATATAAAGCAAGGCGTTCAAGGAATAAGTCTCCGTGTCGGCAAGAAAAGAAGCGAGACTTGGTTAATCTATCAACAATAACCCAAATGACATTGATGCCTTGAGAAACCGTAGAAAGACCCGTAACGAAATCCATGGTAATGTGTTCCCACTTCCATTTTAGAATCTCAAGTGGTTGCAACGGACCCTTAGGTACTAGATGCTCCGCCTTTACACGTGGACAAGTTAAACACGTTGAGATAAACTTTGCAATCTCTCTCTTCATATTGTTCCACCAAAATGTATGTCGAAGATCACGATACATTTTTGTACTTCCCGGATGGATTGCAAATGGTGTATTGTGTGCCTCCATCATAATCTTGTACTTCAAATCAGAGTCGTTAGGAACACAAAGTCCGGAGTGGACTCAAGTATTCCTTCTTCATCAATTCTCGCTTAGGAATAGCACCTTCTTGTACTTTCTTCTTCATACACATCATTCCCAAGATGGGTTGAAAGAACCTTAAATTTTTCTATTAAAGTTGGCTCTATGCGTATACTTGACATCATCGCACTCATTCCTGCATATGATCTTCTACTCAACGCGTCAGCTACCACATTCGCTTTTCCAGGATGGTATTGAATAGTGTGGTCGTAATCTTTCAACAACTCAAGCCAACGTCGTTGCCGCATGTTGAGTTCCTTTTGCGTGAAGAAATATTTGAGGCTTTTATGGTCTGAATATATCTCCACTTTCTCCCCGTATAGATAGTGCCTCCGGATCTTTAAGCAGCGAAAACGATCACGCTAACTCTAGATCATGAGTAGGATAATTCCTCTCATATTCTTTAAGTTTTCGCGAGGCATAGGCTATGACTTTCCCACGTTGCATGAGAACACATCCTAACCCTTTACCTGAAGCATCATCATCAGAGATAACAAATCCATCCGAACCAGATGGTATTGTTAGAACAGGTGCCGAAATAAGTCTCCTCTTAAGCTCTTGGAAACTCTTTTCGCATTCCTCGCTCTAAACGAATTTTGTATCCTTCCGAAGTCAACTGAGTTAATCTGAGTAGCGATTCGAGAAAACCCTTCCACGAATCTCCGATAATAACTTGTTAAGCCCGTAAAGCTACGATCTTGATCCACCGCCTTCCGTTGTTCCCAACTTTGTATTGCTTCAATCTTCGCGGGTCAACAGATACTCTATGTTTTGACACTGACGTGCCCAAGAAATGCTACTTCCTCGCCGTAACTCGTGATTTCTTTAACTTGGCATATAACTTGTTTTCACGAAGCCTTTGTAGTACCGAATTTTCAAATGGTGCTCATGATCTTCACGACTTTTGGAATATATGAGGATGTAATCAATAAAGACAACAACAAACTGATCCAAATACTCCTTGAATACTCGGTTCATCATATCCATGAAAGTCGCAGGAGCATTAGTCAATCCAAAAGACATGACTAAGAATTCATAATGCCCGTATCGAGTTCTAAAGCAGTCTTTGGAATATCCTCGATTCTAATCTTCATTTGATGATATCCGTAAGCGAAGATCGATTTTTGAAAAGAATTGTGCTCCTTGCAACCTGGTCAAACAGTCATCAATACGAGGTGGCGGATACTATTCTTGATAGTGACATGGTTCAATTCCGATAATCAATATAAAGTCGCATACTCCCGTCATTCTTCTTTTACAAATAAAACAGGAGCACCCCAAGGAGATGTCTTGGGATCGAATGAAACCGGATGTCCAACAACTCCTCGTAGTTGGACCTTTAACTCCTCGAAGTTCAATAGGAGCCATTCGATATGGGGTTTTAGAAATGGGCTTTGTACCGAGTTCAAGATCAATAAAGAATTCAACTTCACGCCGGGGGTAGGCAGGGAAGTTCTTCGTGAAATACGTCGGGAAAGTCAATAACAACAAGAATATTATTCAAATTTGGCGTGTCTTTATTTAAATCCATAACATGGGCTAAGAAAGCTTGACATCCGTTTTTCAATAAGCGAATAGCTTTATGATTAGATATGACGGTGATTGATTTTAATGGTTTAGTTTCTTGAATTGCATACAACAGGTTGGTTAGGAATATGAAAATCGTAAGATCCCAAATAATTAATAAATGAAATTTAATTTCCTCTAATTATTATTTTGAAATAGTAAGGGTTGATGTGATTAATGTGGATAGTTATGGGTAAAATACATAAATATTTCAAAATAAGCAAGTGGTTATAAAATATTCATTGTTGTCGGGGAATATTCGTTTGGTCGTGGAATATTCAAATGCTTCGGGAAATATTAAATGCAATAGCCTTGATCATGTGGGCCCCATAACGTAAAAGCGATTGGAGGAAGAAAATGACAAATATAAGTTGTTTAAAATAATCTACAGTAGTTGTTACCGTTTAATCGTTGGAATACCGGTGGTTAAAACACGATGAATGGCGTTGTTGTTGCAGAAGACACGGTATTGCACCAATTATTGACTTTTACGTAAGAAGGCACTACTCAATAATGGTTACGTGAATTATCGCTCGGTGTTTTATTTTATTGATTCAATAATTGCGTTGATATTTTATATTGTCATTGTTTTAATAATTATCATTACACAAGATTTTTCATTGTCAAGCAATAATTCATATTATCCCAATAATATTATTAGATAACATTATTGGCAATGTCTAGAAAGTTCTCGCCTAAGGAGAGATTTGGTCACCTAATTGCTTGGCCAGAGTAAGGAGAAATTCTTATTGGAAAGCCCCTCTTTCCAGGAACTCGTCATCAATATTGTGATTCGTAATATTATTTGTGAATAATTAATTATTGATTCATATGATGAGGAAAATATTGATTTTATGTGGATATAGATGGAGAAAATTTTAATGTGACAATTGTTGAAAATTGAAATTTTATCTTTTTCTCGATAAAATAATTCATTTAAATATATATAATATTATAATAATGGTGATATTTTTACAACGAATGTGGGATATATGAGTATACGAGGAGGAAGAGTATTTTTGTTGCAATAAATATTTAAAACATGTTAAACATGCTCTGATTGGATCCCATTTATCGGTGAAATTTGATTATAGCCTCTAAAATCGCCTCGTTTGTGGATTTTGGCCAATTTTTGTTTGGAATTTGGAAAAACTTTCTTCCGCAAAGTTGTAGAGAATTGAATTTCCTATAAAAACTCTGGAGATTCGAATTTTATGACAAAAGGGCTATTTATTATGAATTATTGAAGTTCTGAAGCTCCGAAATAATTGAGTTTTGGAAGTTTTAATTATTTATTTTATGAAAAACGTTTTTTTTACTTCTTCTAGAAGGAAGCATGTGGTTTGTATTCAGATTTTCAGATTCTAAGAATGGGCGAGAAATTTTTATATATATTATTATTATAATAAATTTTTCGCTTTGGTGTTCTAAAGAATTTCTATAAATAGGTGCTTAGGTTAGAATTGAAATTCACACGAAATCAAGTTTTCTCTCTCTATATTATCGAGCGTATTCTTGTGAGTATTTTGAGTATACTTTGAGTATTGCTATACGGTGAAAGTTCAAGATATAGCCTTTATCCAGATTCCAGTTAAGATCGATCTTCCGAGGTAAGTGGATATTATTTTTTTCAGTAATGATATTATTTCTTCAATATCATTATGTTGAAATATTGATCCTGAAGTTTTTATCAAATTTGGAACTTTTGGTGTCCAAGTTCTTATTCACGATACTCAAGACTTTTCACGATATATTGTCTTATTCACTTATCACTAAGACTATTCATCGAAAAATAAAAATTTTTTTTTTTCGTCCAAAATATCTATTCGGATACTAGCTTTGATTGTATCCATGTTTTGATCATTCTTGAATTTTACACCACTATGATTATTTTTAGGTATTTTTGGACGTGGATAAAACAAAGTACGAATCCTTAATCCTTAATCCTTGTCTTTTTGTTTCAATGGATTCGTTTTTTTAAAAAATATTTTTTCATCATCTTGATCTTAAATGATGATATTATTGAATATCTTTGGCCCGTAGTGCAAAAAGATGAATGATTTATGATGAATATCTTTGGCAAGAGTGCAAAGATGAATGATTTCGATGAATATCTTTGGCCCGTAGTGCAAAAAGATGAATGATTTCGATGAATATCTTTGGCCCGTAGTGCAAAAGATGAACAGTGTTTAGATGAACATGACCAATCTGGTGAATGTCCTTGGCTCAGTATGGTCTGAGGATGAATTTTTGATCCCAGATATATATTGATTGATGTTACAGGGATAAAAATAGGCGATGAACTTTAAAATTCATACATAGAAGATAGTAGTTTGCATTCTCTACTTAACTCTTCTAATGAATTATTATTTCTATTGCGAATATTGATTTAAAACTTGTTGTCTATTGTATTCTATTATATTTTTCCTCGTTGAAGACTAACGATAATTTTGTTGTATATTATCTTAGTCATAATATTCTTTATCGGGCTAGTCGAGCTCACCCTTTTCCTTTTTGTTCCATTTTTTCTTCTCTCGAGGCGAGAATATAGCGATAGCGAGTGAGGGTATGGAATGAAAGTTCTAGGGAGAGTTGTTTACTAGTCCTCACCATTGTTGTAAAATAATGTATCAATAATTATGATGAGGATTTATTTGTATGTGGATATTGTTCAGATGGCAATATATCGTATTTAAACTCACAGCTTTTACTATTGTAATAATAAAGTTGTAGTTGTTTGCATCGTATTGACAACTCGTAATGGGTGATGTAAACCTATTTTGGGGTGTCACAGTTGGTATCAAAGCTTAGGGATATGATCTCTGGCGGAGATCGGGGAATAGAACTAGGAGGGAGAGACGAGTAAATCCTTCGCTAGTGTGTCCTACCTAAGCTTATTTAATAGTTGGTCAGTATATAGGGATATTATGTGATATATTGATTTCCTTAATTAACCCTTGTTTTTTATGGCGATGATTTGAGAATGTCGACGAGAGAATATTAACAATGGAAATGAGACCGTGGAGACCTCAGACTACTCACCAACGAGGAGAAGCGTGCAGCAGTGGCAATGTTCCTCCCTGTGAACAACACCATCGAAAGCAGATGATGAACGAGGGATATTTAGAAGCTTTTTGCAGTTCATGCAAAATCAGACGAGAGAGACTCGTGTTCAAAACATAGGAGGAAATGATAGCAATTCACGGGTTGTCACAGTCAAGCAGTTCAAAGAGTTGGGACCACCAGAATTTAAGGGAAAGCCAGATCCGATCATGGAAGAAACATGGGTCAAGCAAATTACCAAGATATTCGATGTCTTGGGATGCACAGAGGAACAGAAGGTTCCATTCGCCACCTTTATGTTCCGTGGCGAGGCGCATCATCGGTGGGAGATCGTGAAGGCGTACCATCCCACCCGACTCAAAGATGTCTTGGAGACGTTTGAAACTATTTAATGACAAATACTTTCCGAAAATGTTCATCATATGAAGGAAGTGGAGTTTATTAGGCTGGAGCAGAGAACAACATGGCGGTGTCTCAAAGACGAGGCAAAGTTTGCGAGTTATCCAGTTTCAGACCTCATTTGGTGGAGAATGAGGAACGATGACGCGGATGTTTCGAGAGGTTTGAAACTTCAAGATACGCCAAGATCTCATCTCTCATAAATTTTCTCTCTATTCAGAGATGTTGTTAAGCAGGGCTCAATTGTTAGAAGCGAGATAACGAGTATACGGTCAACCGAGGTACCACAATTAGGATCATATACAGGAGATAGCGATCAACAAAACAACAATAACCAAGTGGAGAAAGAAAAAGGCGGACAAAAATGGTAACCACTCTCGGTGGTAATCATGGCCATGAAAATAGAAGAAGCGAGTCGGGGAGGAGATTTTAAAAAGAGGAGATTCAACAACGACCATGTGAAGACGACAAGTGCAAAGAAAGAATCTGGTTCCAAGGAGGAGAAAACCACCGGTCATTATATGCTATAAATGCGGAAAGAGGGACATATCACCAAACCGCCCACAAAAGTTCCGGTATGCTATAATTGTGGAAAGGAAGGACATATCGCTCGAGATTGCACAGAGCGAAACCTAGTTCAATGGGGACGGTGACTCAAAAAAGATCGTCTCGTAAAAGTCAAAGTCAACGGTTCCTAGAAGAAGCGTTTGTTGTGGATCGGTCAAAATGCGAGGAACCCAAACGAGGTGATCACGGGTAAGCTATTTATAAATTCTTGTGAAGTTAATACTTTACTAGATACCGGCATACCCATTCATTTATCTCTCCGCTTGTGCTCAACGCTTAAACTTGACTCAGGAGAAATTAGACTTTGACCTATCTGTGGAAACTCCGTTAGAGAAACTTTCATCATATCCACTGTTTATAAATCTTGTCTAATCCATGTTGGCACCCTTATCTTACTGTTGAATTTTATCTCTTTAAAGATACTTGCTTTTGATGTGATTTTAGGGATTGATTGGTTAACTACTCATCATGCCAAAATTGATTGTTTTTTGTAAGGTTGTTAGCTTTCATATTCCTAAACAACAACTCGTTGTTCAATTCAAGCAACTAAACCATTAAAATCAATCATCGTCATATCTAATCATAAAGCTATTCGCTTATTAAAAAACGGATGTCAAGCTTTCTTAGCCCATGTTATGGATTTGAATAAAGACACGCCAAAATTGAATAATATTCTGTTGTTATTAACTTTCCGACGTATTTCAAGAAGAACTTCCGGCTCACCCCGTAACGTGAAGTTGAATTCTTTATTGACCTTGAACCGGAACAAAGCCCATTTCTAAAACCCCATATCGAATGGCTCCTATTGAACTTCAGAGTTAAAGGTCCAACTACAGGAGTTGTTGGACATTGGTTTCATCTGGCCCCAAGTACATCTCCTTGGGGTGCTCCTGTTTTATTTGTAAAGAAGAAAGATGGGAGTATGCGACTTTTGTATTGATTATCGGAATTGAACCATGTCACTATCAAGAATAGGTATCCTCACCTCGTATTGATGACTTGTTTGACCGATTGCAAGGAACACAATTCTTTTCAAAAATCGATCTTCGATTCGGATATCATCAAACCAAGATTAGAATCGAGGATATTCTAAAGACCGCCTTTAGAACTCCTGCAGACGGCATTATGAATTCTTAGTAATGTCTTTCGGATTGACTAATGCTCCCTGCGGCTTTCATGGATATGATGAACCGAGTATTCAAAGAGTATTTGGATCGATTCGTTGTTGTCTTTATTGATGACATCCTCATATATTCCAAAAGCCGTGAAGATCATGAGCACCATTTGAATTTGGTACTCCAAAGGCTTCGTGAAAACAAGTTTTATGCCAAGTTAAAGAAATGCGAGTTCGCTCGAGGAAGTAGCATTTCTTGGGCTATCAGGTGTCAAAACATGGAGTATCCGTTGACCCGTGAAGATTGAAGCAATACAAAGTTAGGGAATAGAAATCAAGTGTTGAAAGACGTAGCTTTTTGGGCTTAAATTGGTTATTATCGGATATTCGTGGAAGGGTTTTCTCGAATCGCTATCTGCTAACTCATCTAACTCGGAAGGATACAAAATTCGTTTGGAGCGAAGAACGCGAGAAGAGTTTCCAAGAGCTTAAGAGGAGACTTATTTCTAAGACTGTTTCTAATAATTCCATCTTGTTCGGATGGATTTGTTATCTACAATGATGCTTGGGCAAAGGGTTAGGATGTGTTCTCATGCAACGTGGGAAAGTCATAGCCTATGCCTCGCATGACAACTTAAAGAATATGAGAGGAATTATCCTACTCATGATCTAGAGTTAGCAAAAAATAAGTTGCCGCTTAAAGATCCTGGAGGCACTATCTATATGGGGAGAAAGTGGAGATATATTCGCACCATAAAAGCCTTAAATATTTCTTCACTCAAAAAGAACTTAACACGCGGCAATGACGTTGGCTCGAGCTATTGAAAGACTACGACCACACTATTCAATACCATCCCGAAAAGCGAACGTGGTAGCTGACGCGTTGAGTAGAAGATCATATGCAGGAACGAGGGCGATGATGTCAAATATATGCATAGAGCCAAATTTAATAGAAAAAGCTAAGGTTGCTCAAGCCACCAATCGGGAGAAATGATGCATATGAAGAAGAAAGTACAAGAAGGAGCTATTAGGAAGTGAGAATTGATGAAGAAGGAATACTTGAGTCCTCCTGCACTTTGTGTTCCTAACGATTTCGATTTGAAGTACAAGATTATGATGGAGGCACACAATACACCATTTGCAATCCATCCGGAAGTACTAAAATGTATCATGATCTTCGACATACATTTTGGTGGAATAATATGAAGAGAGAGATTGCAAAGTTTATCTCAACATGTTTAACTTGTCAACGTAAAAAGCAGAGCATCAAGTGCCTAAGGGACCATTGCAACCACTTGAGATTCGAAATGGAAGTGGAAACACATTACCATGGATTTCGTTACACGGACTTCCACGGCTTCTCAAGGCATAAATGCTATTTGGGTTATTGTTGATAGATTAACCAAGTCCGCTTTCATTTTTCTTGCCGACACGGAGACTTATTCCTTGAACGTCTTGCTTCAAATGTACGTAAATGAGATTGTGAGATTGCATGGCATGCCAAGATCCATAGTTTCGGATCGTGACCCAAGATTCACTTCAAGATTTTGGGTTAGCTTGCAAAAAGCTATGGGTACGGATTTAAGATTCGATTCGCATACCATCCTCAAACCAGACGGACAATCGAGAGGACTATTCAAACTCTTGAAGATTTATTAAGACTCTGTGTCCTAGACTTCAAGCGGCGTTGGGATAAGTATTTACCATTGGTGGAATTCTCCTACAACAACAAGATATCGAGCAAGTATAGGTGTGGCCCCATTCAAGCATTATATGGACGAAAGTGTCGCTTCCAATATGTTGGGATGAGGTGGGTGAAGCAACATTGTTGGGACCCGAGTTAAGACGTATGACTCACCGAAAAGATCCAAATGATTCGACAATGTATACAAAAACAAGACAAGATCGACAAAAGAGTTATGTGGATCTTCATCGAAAGGATGTGGACTTTAGTATAGGGGATCATGTATTGTTGCGTGTTGCCCCATGGAAGGAGTTACAAGATTAGGGAAGAGAGGAAAGCTCAATCCACGATTTATTGGTCCATTTTAAATTCTTGACCGAGTAGGAAATGTAGCCTATAGACTCGCGTTACCTCCAAGTATGTCTCGTGTTCATAATGTGTTTCACATATCCGCATTTCAGAATATGTGAAAGACCCGAATCACGTTATTGAGTTAGAAACCCGGACGAGATAATAGAAGACTTAACGATGAGGAAGTACTGTCAAGATCTTGGATAGGAAGGAGCATGTCCCCACGACGAAGGTCATACCACAAGTTAAAGTCTTGTGGAGAAACCATGCTATAGAGGAAATGACCGGGAGTTGGAAACGGAAATGAAAGCGAGGTATCGTTGGTTAAGATGAGATGTCTCCACTTGGCCTCATTTACTCCATTCATAATATATTCTCATCGACATTCTCAAATACCGTCATAAAATAAGGGTTAATTAAGGAAATCAATATATCACATAATATCCCTATATACTCGACCAACTAACTAAAATAAGCTTAGTAAACACACTACTAGCAAGGATTTACTCGTCTCTCCCTCCTAGTTCTATTCCCCGATCTCCGCCAGAGATCATATCCCTAAGCTCGATACCAATTGTGACGCCCCCAAAATAGGTATACATCACCCATTCCGAAAGTTATCAATACATGGTACGTAAACAACTACAACTTTATTATGACAACAAGAAATCGCGTGAGTTTGAATACAAATATTATCTTCTAGACAATATCTATACTCAAATAAATCCTCATCACATTTATTGATACATTATTTTTACAAAATGGTGAGGACTACTAAACAACTCTCTCTAGAACCTTCATTCCATACCCCGACTGCAGACTACTCGTTATATTTTCGCCTCCCGAGAAGAAAAATGGAACAAAAAGGAAAAGGGTGAGCTCAACTATCCCAAAGAAGAATATTATGACTAAGATAATATACAACAAATTATCGTTAGTCTTCAACAGGAAAAATCTAATAGAATACAATAGACAACAAGTTTTAAATCAATATTCGCAATGAAATAATAATTCATTAGAAGAGTTAAGTAGAGAATGCAAACTACTATCTTCTATGTATGAATTTAAAAGTTCATCGTCGATATTTTATCCCTATAACATCAATCAATATATATCCGAATCAAATATTCATCTTTGCACTGTGCCAAAGATATTCATCGATTGGTCATGTTCATCTAAACACTGCTCATCTTTGTACTACGGGCCAAAGATATTCATCGAAATCATTCATCTTTGCACTACAGCCAAAGATATTCAATAATATCATCATTTAAGACCGAGGATGATGAAAAAATATTTTTAAAAAACGAATCCCGGTGAAACAAAATGACAAGGATTAAGGATTAAGGATTCAGTACTTTGTTTTATCCATGTCCAAAAAATACCTCAAAAATAATCATAGTGGTGTAAAATTCAAGAATGATCAAAACATGGATACAATCAAAGCTAGTATCCATAATAGATATTTTAGGCGAAAAGGGAAAATTTTTATTTTTCGATGAATAAGATCAGTATTCGTGAATAAGGTCGTATACATGAATAAGTCCAGTATACGTGAATAAGAAACTCAGACACCAAAAGTTCCAAATTTGATAAAAACTTCAGATCAATATTTCAAAGATAATGATATTGAAGAAATAATATCATTACGAAAAAATAATATCCCTTACCTCTGGAAAGACAAAGATTTAACCTGGAATATTGGATATAAAGCTATAACTTGAACTTGCACCGTATCGCAATACTCAAAGTATACTCAAAATACTCACAAGAATACGCTCAATAATATAGATAGAGAAAACTTCAATTTCTGGTGTGATTTTCAATTCTAACCTAAGCACCCTATTTATAGGAAAATGCTTAGAACACCAAAATAGAAAATTTAATAAAAATATTAATATTTATTAAATAATCATACACATCATTTGAATCCTCATTTCAGCCCATTTACCTTATCCCACCAACTCACAAAACTTTTAAAAAACGTTTTTCTTAATTATAATATTTTAAACTTCCAAAAATCAATTATTTCGGAACTTCGGAACTTCAATAATTCACAATAAATAGCCCTTTTGTCGAAAAATTGAATCTCGTGTTTTTATAGGAAATTCAATTCTCTACAACTTTACAGAAGAAAGTTTTTCCAAATTTCAAACAAAAATTGACCGAAATCCATAAACGGGCGATTTTACATGCTATAATCAAATTTCAGTCAAGAAATGGGGTCCACCGACATGTTTAACATGTTTTCAACATTTATTGCAACAAAAATACTCTTTCTCCTCGTATACTCATATATCATACATTCATTGTAAAAATATCACCATTATTATATTATTAAAAATATAATAATATATTTAAATGAATTATTTTATCAGAAAAAGATTAAATTTTAATTTTCAACAATTGTCACATTAAAAATTTTCTCCATGTATATCCACATAAAATCAATATTTTCCTCATCATATGAATCAATAATTAATTATTCATAAATAATATTACTGAAGACAATATCGATTGTGACGAGGCGGTTAAAGGAAAGATGGGGCTTTCAATAAGAATTTCTACTTATCTGGTGGCAAGCAATTAGGTGACCAAACCTCTCCTTAGATGAACTTTCTAGACATTGCCAATAATGTTATCTAATAATATTATTAGGATAATATGAATTATTGCTTCGATAATGAAAAATCTTTGTGTAATGACAATTATCAAACAACAAAGAATATAAAATATCAATATGACAATTATTGAATCAATAAAATAAAATATCTTTGAATAAAGTAATTATCAGTAACCATTATTGAGTAGTGCCTTCTAACGTAAGAATCAATAATTGGTGCAATATGCAGTATCTTCTTGTCTGCAACAACGCCAGATTCTTATGTTTTAACCACCGGGTATTCCAACAAATGTAAAGCGGTAACAACAATAGTTATTTTTAAACAACTTATTTTTGTCATTTTCTTCATCCAATTGTTTTCCGTTATGGGGCCCACATGGTCGCTACTGGCCGCATTTAATATTCCCAAACAATACGAATATTCCACGACCAAACGAATATTCCCCCGACAACAATAAATATTTTATAGCCACTTGCTTATTTTGAAATATTTGCGTATTTTACCCATAACTATCCACATTAATCAAATTAACCCTTACTATTTCAAAATAATAAATAGAGAAAATTAAATTTCATCAATAATAAGTTGGGGTCTTACAAGTTCCATGCCCGTTTTGGGAGCAACCGAAGAAGAGGAAAGCCTACAGGTTCTCTGGCACAGGTCCAGCAGTTCACCAGCGAATCTTTAGGCCAATATGTAAAGAGGTTCAGAGAAGCGGTTGGTCAGGTGTCCGACCTCAATGATCTCCAGGCTGTAGGTTTGTTCCAGAACGGGCTAGATCTGGTAAAGTTTGAGAAGTTGGTGAAGAAGCTGATGTTCCACCATCCGAAAAGCCTGGTAGAAGCTTTTGACAAGGCAGAAGGTTATATTGTTGTAGAATAGGCCATGAACAGTCTGAAGCGTCCATCTTTGGACCAGTCGATGGAGATAGAATTTCCCAAGGCCGAGGGCGATCAGAGGAGAATGGGGGGATATAATAATCGATCAGATGACAGTTCGAAGAAGTACAATAACTCATGGCGACAAGGATGCAGTCGTCCACCTGTTTCCACCCCGAAGGTGAATAAGGTCTACACCAAACTGAACACAGATAGGTCGGTAATTTTGGATCAGATCAGAAACCAGCCTTTCTTCGAGCCCCCTCGTGATAATTATAGGACAGGACAAGGCAACTCTCGTAAATATTGTGGCTATCATCAAGCCGCGGGCCATGACACTAATGAGTGTTGCAATTTAAAGGATTTCGTGGAGAAGAAGATTCAAGGCGGTTTGCTGGTTCAATATGTGGCCGGGAAGGACCGACAAGATCAGCAGAATATCGACCGGACTGTTCAGACGGTTCAAATGGCTCCATCCGTCCAAAATGCTCTAGTACCACCGCCAAGGCACGTCATCGATGTAATAACCGGTGGAACTGTAGGGAAGTTGGTAGGGAAAAAGAGAAGGGCTTACCTAGATTCGGTCATGTCTATGGCGGGTGCTCCCCTAAAGACCGACAGAACATTCCCAAGAACCGTTATATCATTTACGGATGCGGATTATCCTTCGGAGCCCATCGAGCCACATGAAGGGGCATTGGTGATCACAGCACAAGTGGGCTCGGTGGATGTGAAACGCATGATGATAGACAACGGGTCTTCGGTGGATATTCTGTATGCCCATGCCTATCAGAGGATGCATCTTGATGGGCAAAAAATGGAGGTCGATCAGGAGGCTCCTTTATACGGCTTCAGCAACGATCTAGTCAAAGTTGCAGGCACTATTGAACTCCCCAGTTATCTTCTAGACGACTCCCGGCGGTAGAAATAACGTGTAAATTCTATGTTGTGCATGTAGATTAAAACTACAACGCCATCTTTGGGAAGGCCTACATTGACGGCTCTCCAAGCTGTGACCTCCATCCCTCATTTTAAAATCAAGTTCCCCACGGAGCACGGAGTAGAAGAAGTGGCGGGGGACTTGGACCTGGCCCGACGATGTTATCGGAATGCTGTTATTTCCTCTGGAGTGGGGATCAGCAAACAGAAACAGACAATAGCAATTAAGATTGAGCCCTTCACTGAGAGCAGCTCGGAACCGTTGGTAATCCTTGCAGGTGGGACAGAGGAGATCGAGTTGATCATCGGAAAACCAGACAAGAGAGTGAAGATTGGTTCGGGTCTACCAGAGCCTCTTCGGACAAACCTTATGGAACTCCTTCGCTGCTATGCGGATATTTTTGCATGGGAACCACAGGAAATCCCTGGAGTTAGCCGAAAAATAGCTGAGCACATACTAGATGTAGATCCTTCGAAGAAGCCAGTTCGGCAGAAGAGGCGGATTTTTGCACCGGAGCGACATAAGATCATTGATGAGGAGATTGCAAAGCTGTTAGCTGCTGACTTCATCTATGAAATTGATTACCCGGAGTGGATGGCGAATGTGGTGTTGGTGCGAGCGAGAATGGAAAATGGCGGGTTTGCATCGATTACTAATCGATCCGAATAAAGCTTGTCAGAAGGACTTTATATCCTTGCCCCATATTGACCAGCTCATCGATGCCACTTCGGGGTATGCATTATTAAGCTTTATGGATGTTTTTTCAGGTTACCATCAAATTTCCATGTGCAGGAAGGACATTCTGAAGATAGCATTCATTACACACCGTTCGGTGTACGCTTACAAGAAGATGACTTTTGGCCTTATAAATGCTGGAGCCACCTACCAGAGAATGATGAACTTCATCTTCGACAGACAGCTTGGGAGAAACATGGAGGTTTATGTAGATGACATGATCGTGAAGAGTATGCAGATTCAGAACCATTTGGGCGACCTGAAGGAATGCTTTCAGACTATCCGTCATCATCAACTGAGACTCAATCCGGCCAAATGTACTTTCGGCCTCAGTGCAGGAAAGTTTCTGGGATATTTGGTCAGTCAGAGGGGCATCGAGGCCAACCCAGAGAAGATCCAGGATATTCTTGACATGAAGACTCCTCAGTCGTTCAAAGACGTCCAACGTCTGACCGGTAGGATAGCTACTTTAAGGAGGTTCGTCGCCAAATCTGTGGAGAGATGCCTTCCTTTCTTTGACACATTGAAGGGGCCGAAGAATGCGAAGACGTTCCAGTGGACTTCGGAGTGTGAAGACGCCTTCCAAGGCATAAAGGCATATCGCCCTCTCCGCTTCCTTTATTGGTGAAGTTTCGTCCCGCAGAGACCTTATATTTATACCTTGCAAGCAAGTTCGTTGGTAGTTGGAGCAGTGCTGGTTCGGGAGGTCAGTGGGAAGCAGCATCCGGTCTACTATGTCGACCACGCCCCACGAGATAATCAAAACCAGTACCGAATATTGAGAAATTTGCCTTTGCTTTAATAATTGCTAGTGGAAAGCTTGGCAATATTTTCAAGGTCGCCTCCCTCGGTCGCCTACACGGATCGACCATGAAGAAGGTGATGAGCAAACCAGAGGTTTCGGGGAGGTTGGCAGCATGGACGATGGAATTATCCCAATTTTTTATTGAGTACCATCCCCGAACCGCTATCAAGGGAGCCTTGGCCGATTTTATGGTGGAGTGTTCGTTCACCGAAGCAGATCCCGAGTTACTAGAGGCTGAGGCGTCCGATCGAGCAGTTGCTGTTCTTTAGCATGGTCCGAATGCATGGACGCTGTATGCAAATGGCTCTTCTACAGTGAACGTTAGTGGGGCAGGGATTATATTGACGAGTCCAGAGGGATTCAAAGTTCAGCAGGCCATCAGATTCGGGTTTAAAGCGACGAACAACGGTAAGTATGAAAGCGGTGTTGGCGGTGTTCGATTGGCGAAGAGTCTCAGAGGTCCGAAGGCGATCATTTACAAAGTGACTCTCGCTTTGTTGTCAAACAACTGCCGGAGAGATCTGGCTCGTGGGACCAGGATGATCAAGTATCTGGCAGAATTAAAAGACCGACTTCAGTACTTCGTTTTATATGAGTTTTAGGGCATAGAGCATGACGACAATTCCATTGCCGATGCATTTTCGAAGTTGGCCACTACAGATGCAGACGTTTTCAATGGATCGGTTTATTTGGAAGTTTTGCAGCAGCCGAGTGTTCAGCATGAAGCGGTGATGTGTATCGAATGATCTAACTGTTGGATGACCCCCTATATTGAATATCTGGCAGATGGCATCCTTCCTTCAGATCAGATGTTGGCAAAGAAGATCAAATATAAGAGTGCCAATTTTGTTCTTTTTGATGGGGATCTTTATCGATTGGCATTTTTCTCACCATTGCTGAAGTGTCTAGTTCCATCCGAGGCTGAGTATGCTCTTCGGGAGGTTTACGAGGGTATTTACGGTGATCATATGGCTGCCAAGTCTTTGGCTTATAAAGTACTTCGACAGGGATATTATTGGCCTACAATTTTCAAGGAAGCTACAGAGTATATCAAGAAATATGAAAAATCCAGTTCAACAGTCCGATCCCACATCAGCCACGAGAAGAGCTATATTCGATTTTATCTCCTATACCCTTTGCTGTCTGGGGGGTAGATATATTGGGTCCGTTGCCTAAAGCTAAAGGTCAGGTCAGCTTCGTCATAGTTGCTATTTATTACATGACTAAGTGGGTAAAGGCGAAGCCACTTTGGTTGATAACGGAACAAGAGTGTTTGAAGTTCATAAAAGAGTCCGTAGTGTTTCGCTTCGGAATTCCTAAAGTGTTGATATCGGACAACGGACGTCAGATCGTGGGATCAAAATTTGAAGAATTTTTAAAGGAGCTGGGGATTCAGCATAAGAAGACTTCGGTGGCTCACCCATAGTCAAATGGACAAGTTGAGGTGACCAACAGGACGCTGCTGAACGGGATCAAGCGCAGACTAGATGAAGCTAAAGGAAGATGGCCAGAAGAATTGCTCAGCGTGCTGTGGGCTTACCGAACTACACCGAGGACCACCATAGGGGATTCACCTTTTCGACTGGCCTATGGTACTGATGCCTTAGTCCCAGTCAAAATTGGATCTCCAAGTCTTCGGGTCAGTCAATTCAAAGAGATCTACAATGACGAAGGACTGAAGGCCAACTTGGATCTGCTAGAAGAAGTCAGAGAGGTAGCTTTGCTCAAATTGGTTGCTTATCAACGAAGAGTAGCTAAGCATTACAACAAAGGGGTTAAACTTCGCAGATTCGAAGTGGGGGACTTCATCCTTAGAGAAGCCGAAGCATCTGCACCTCAAAACACGAAAAAGTTAATGCCAAACTGGGAAGGGCCGTATGAGGTGATCGAAGTATCAAAGCCAGGCACTTATCGGTTAAAGGCATTAGATGGGTCCGAGATCAAGAACACCTGGCATGCCGGAAGACTTCGGAAGTATTTTCAATAGAAATCGAGTTAATTTACCGAAAGTCTGTACATAATCGTCCATTATCAATAAAAAGTCACTTTTTCACAAATAATCTTCCTCCTATTTGTCCTGAGTTCACAAGGGTGTAAGGAGGTATGGTAGGACTTGTTGGCCATTCGATGGCAGCCCACTTATTTGTTACCCCGTGTGGTAGACAAATCCTATGATCCTTTTATATTGATTTTACCAAGGGTGGTAAGTCAATGGGCACCGAAGTAAGGAGGTATGGTAGGACTCGTTGGCCATTCGATGGTATCCCACTTATTCGTTACCCCGTGTGGTAGACAAATCCTATGATCCTTTTATATTGATTTTACCAAGGGTGGTAAGTCATTGGGCACCGAAGTAAGGAGGTATGGTAGGACTCGTTGGCCATTCGATGGCAGCCCATTTATTTGTTACCCCGTGTGGTAGATAAATCCTATGATCCTTTTATATTGATTTTACCCCGAGTGGTAAATCAATGGGCACCGAAGTAAGGAGGTATGGTAGGACTAGCTGGCCATTCGATGGTAGACTTATTGTTTGGAGTGTCCTTATGAATTTGTGACCCCGTGTGGTAGACAAATTCCATGGTCCTTATATCTTGGTCCTCATATAATTGTTCTACCCCGAGTGGTAAACAAAGGTCCTTATATACTTGTTCTACCCCGAGCGGTAAATAAGATCTTGTTGTTGCAAAGAGGATCAGACGAGTTCGCCTCACACATGACCGATCTCACACTTCGGTATCGATAAGTATACATTACTTTATTCTACTTAAGTGTTGAGTTCAGTTCATTCAATTCAGTTCAGTCAAATTCTGTCCATAAAATTCAATTCACTCCATTTCATAAATTAACTGTTATATGCTTTAGCTGATTCGCTATCTAAGTTCGGTTCATTGATACTGAATTATTGACAAGAAACTATCCAAAATAGAAGTCATAATCAAGAAATTTGAAGATTCATTGACAAAGTAAAACATTCATTCATTCGATTCGTCCATAAGATTAACTAATTACACAAACGTAGAAATGCTGTCAAAATCCTTACATAAAGTTTCAAACAGTCCCAAAAACATAAACAGTTTAAAATAGTTAAACTTTACAGTCAGAACAAAGCAGGAAGGACATTCAGGCACCACCTTCGTCCTCGGAGTTAAGAAGAGCCGGATCCAGCTGAGCAGCAGATAACTTCTCTTTACCTCGCTCCCAGCAGTCTTCATACCCCTCTGAATAGACCTTCATGATTTTGGCATTAAGCTCATCCGAATCCCTATAATCCGTCTGAATCTGCTTTCGCAGCTCTTCGGTCAAGGGAGGGCCCCGTCCCTCAAGTTCTTTTATTTTATGACGAAGTTTATGATGTTTGGCTTTATGTCTTCGCTTCTCGTCCTGGGCCTTCGCTTGAGCCTCGCCAAGTTGAATCGCCAAGCCTCGGTTGGCTGAGGCGAACTCCTCATGTTTTGCCTTCAGGAGCAGGTTCTCCTCGACCAGGTCGGTGTTCATATCAGTTAAAGTTTGTTGGACCGGCGGACGCACCAATTTCATCCTCAATGCCCTTACCTCATCGTCGAACATCTTCAAGTCCATCCTACCTCGACCTAGGTCTTTTTGAAGGTCGTCAATAGTATGAAGAGCGTTTTCACGATCGGCCCTCTCTCGAGCCAGGGTCAATTTCAGCATGTTGATCTCCCGTCTCAAAAAATCCTCTTCGGCCTCACCATTTATGTGCCTCGGACGTAAACACCTGAAGACGGCGTTGGCCTGCATATGTTCAACAGTGTTCAAATCAGTGTTCAGATATCTAAACAAGAGCATAAATATAGAAAATAAGGAAACTGTTACTTACCTTAGCCAAATAGCTCATCCCCTCGTCAAGTAGATTTTCTTCCGTATGGTCATTAAACCGATGATCATCAGCGTTCCGGACGAAGGCTTCGAAGAGACTGAAGGGAAAATTTGTATTGAATCGAGGCCACAGAGTCGGGGACCCCATAGCCTCAGCGTGATAACCCTGACCTGAAGGCCCGGGTCATTCGGGGGATGGTCTCGGCCTTTCAAGAGAAGGGACTGGCTGTTCGGGAGGAGGAGTTGGGTCCGCATATACGGTCTCGGGTGAGGGAGATCTGTTCGGAGTGGGTTCCCGTTGGGATGGGGCAGATGCAGAACTCGGATGGCTGTCAGATGAACGCTTCCTCTTCCTAGACAGCGTTGGAACATTTTCGTCCTGCTCACCTTCTTCGGCAATCTGTATTTCTACTGGAGGCACGAAGGGTGGGATGGTTGAAGAGTGTGGCACCCTAAGCTCTTCGGCGGTCAGGGGAGTTATTTTGGTTTTTAGTTTCTTGATTCGGAGGATACTTCTTCGATCGGGGCGATCGAGCAAGCCTCCTCGTGGGGGGATTGATTTGGTGGTTGGCTCAGTTTCTGGGATGGCTTCAGAGGGGCTGGGAAGAGGTGTTGATCGGGGTTTTCTAACGGCCCTCCTCTTTTGACGAGGACGAAGGGTCTCTTCCAGTACAGGAACCTCATCAGCTTCTGGTTCTTCTGTTCGGAACTCGTCGGGGTGTATCTCAGGAGTTGGCTAAGCTTCGGGGATAGCTTCTGTTGGTGGATTCTCAGCAGCTTCCGAAGATTTCCCAGATAAAAAATCTTCAAACTCCTTTATTTCTGAGGAGCTCTACCGATCAAAGATAATCTGCATTTAAAAAAAATAAATTTCTATATTAGATGCCACATCATAAAAACTTTTTCAAATATTTATATATAAAATAGACCGATACTTATATTTATGGTCATATAACCATGTCTGCTTCGAGAGGAGTCCATACTTCCACTCCTCCTTAGGAAAATTATCGAAAAGCTCCATCATCTCAGCTTCCCGTTCTTCAGAAATATCTCCGAAATCAGCAGGGATCTTCTTGTCAATGGCCCAGTTCGGTAAAGAAGAGATTTCAGGACCTTTGATGAAGAACCATTTCTCGTGCCATTCCCTATTACTCGGAGGAGTGTTCACCAACGAACGCCTCTCGAACTTCTCCCCCGACTTCGGAGAGTGTTTGCTAAGAGCCTTGAACCCCTTCTCTCTGGACTGGACGATCTTGTATACAGTGAAAAAGAAGTCGAGAGAAGGCTCAACGCCCAATTCATGGCAGAAAGCAACAAAGGCCAATATGTGAATATAAGAATTTGGTACCAATTGGGCAAACCCCACGCCCAGAAACCCTAGGATAGTCACTATGAAGACATGTAGAGGGAAACGGACCCCCTTCTCAAGCAAGGTCACAGGGACGGCTGTCCAACCTTCTGGCCGTTGGTACATTTGGCCGTTGGCCGTTGATATCGATAGCCGCGTGAGTATCCGAAATGTGATATCGATATCGAATCCTCTTTAATTCGGCTTCAGTGACAACAGAGGGAGTGTTGGCCTACGAGAAACGTTCCGTATTCCTGTTGTATTCAGAAGGGGTTTTGGAGATTTTTAGAGGAGAATTCTTATCGGTTTTTGTTCCTTTGGGATTTGAGGTCGAGGCTTCTTCGTGGGGATTAGGGTTTGGAGAAGCGGTGCTGATCGGTGTTACTAGGAGGGGTGAACTTTGTTCTGAACCTTGAGAAGCCATTTTTGACAGTTCGCAGAGGAGGAAAGAGATTCAGAGGAGAAGAAAACTCAAAAGGTGCTCGAATTTCAAATGAGCAGGTAAAACTGTCAAAGTTGGTAAAGTTTATCTTTTATACTGACGGTTACACGGTGTACAAGGCCGGCACATTAAATGTCAGTAATAATGAAAATTCAAATGGGAAACGTCCGGATCAGTCCTTAGATATTTTATCAGATTGGGCTTCTCGGTTGGATTTCCAGTTTTTAGATCATCTTTTTCAATTTCAATCCTTTATTGACTGGGCCTATTACTCTGGACATTCAGCCATTTCCTGTCTCATCTTATGGACCAAATTGGGTATGTCTCAATTACTTCCTATTATGGGCCTTTAGTAAATTCCAATATCATGGACCATTTATAATTTTCTATTAAACATTACATTCAACAAAAACTAGGCAATGTTGGGTCATGATATTTCCCTCTTTGGGGTAAAAGCAGTTGGGCTTATTTATTTAATTAATCTATTGGGCCTTCATTATTGAACCTTGAAAGTCACTAGGCCTAGTCGTCATATTATTTCTATTTAAACCTATAAGACCGGGTCGGTTCATTGGACTAACCCATTGGATCATTTAATATCTATTACTTTGACTTGTAATGATGAAAAAGTATGACAGTTGACTAAAATACATGTCATGCATTAATGTGGATGGGATCATAGCCACGGCGTGATGAAAACGATGACCAAAAGTAGTAGATAAAGCGCATGCGGTTAAGCGAGAACCCATCGGATCAAGTGGTCATGTCGGATAGTAGTGGGTGGGTTCAGTAATCCGCAAAGAGAGTATAACCTAGCAAGGAGGTCTTCACAAACAGGTACGTTAACGTTCACATTCATATTCACATATACACACAACTGAGAATTATTATCACTCTCTCTCAATACACTAGACATTACATCCTCCATTGTTAGCCTTGTGAACACGTATACTGACTCTCACGCCTGAGCTATCCTCCGACGGTCGAAGCCGTCAAGCTTGTGGTGTTTGTCGTGTTTACTGTGCAGAATCTAGACGTCTTATGTGATTGGGACGTTGGAGAAGATCTTGACGTTAACAGTGAGTTTGACGATGGCAAATTAAAATTAAGAAAATATATATTAATTATTACGTACGTACGTACGTACTGTGTATATATATATAAACAAACTGTACTCATGAACTCCTGGACTGCTAGCTACTAGTGTAAGACTAGTAGTAGAACTTTAGCTGGCGGCCGGCCGAGGTACTCCTTGTCCATAAACGTACAACCATAGCTACCTAGCTACTACGTACTGCCTAGCTATTATATGTCGATGTCCATTAGACGGGCCGGGGTCTATCTATCTTTTCCTTAAGCACCAATTAAACAACTTAATTACTTCAAATCTACTATCATGTCATGATCATGTGGAACATAATTAATAGTATAACATATGTACCCCACTACATACATACATATATATAATTCCTATATCTGATTCACCATATATTATTTCCATCCAATATATAATCCAGATTCTTTTGGTTTGCTTGTCGGTTAGACTACTTATATATAAGACTTACTAATTTGAGATTTTTTTTAATTTCAAAATTAGTGTGGTTCAGTAGTGATCTTTCTTTTTTGTCAAGTCCAGTACAACATTTTGATTTCTCCCATACACTTCTTTCGTTTTAAAATATTATTATAAGAGCATACTCCCTGGCCTCCGTCTTAAAAGGGATAAATTATATGTTGATTAAAGATTTTGTCCTAATAATATTTAGCTAATACTAATATTCAACAAATCCATCAACTATATTTATAAATTCTTGCATGCATGGACTAATTTATCGACCTTGATTATACATCGCTTACGTCACAAATAAATACTTCACATTAATTCTCTCTCTCTCTCTCTCTCTCCAAACCAAAAACCCAATGATGGATTGGGAACACAATTTATACTTTGTGCTACTTTTTTGAGTTTTGTCTACCTTAATTTGTGTAAAAATTATTCTTTTAAGGGGCAGAGGTAATAGTAGTAGTAATATTTTATGCTCTTATATTTTATATTAACAACTACCAAGAGAGTATATAATTAATTAAGGTGGTCTTGAGGATCATTAACGTAACAGTTATCTAGGAAACATCTTTGTTTTCTGTTTAACAAATTATTGTATCAGCATATATAGCATTAAACCTTATTTTTTGACAATTATTAAATAAAAAAATATTGATATTCGCAGGCGTCATGATTAATTGGCATGCATGTCAAATCAAGTAAAACCGTAACCTGCCAAATTTGGTGTAGTCCATAATTGGTTAGGGTTGTTAGACAAGTGCATGCTGGCTAGCTTGGAGATAAAAAAAATTGTCTGATATGAAAAAAAATTGTCTGATATAAGAATTAAGTTACTAATAAACTTAAGAAAATAATATTGGACCAGTAGTTTTACGTCTTGTTTAGATGAATTTGATTCAATTTAGATTTTCGGACTCAAAATTTGACTCATGTTATTTTTTGATATTTGATCCAAGATTTGATTCGTATTCCAATCTCGACTCAAGTTGTTTCATATATAATTAAGAAAACAAAATTATAAATTAACAAACGTATGGGAAGATGTCAGTAGGTAGAAGCGACTTAGTAACGACCCTGGAATTGAATCAACATTCAATTGGGAGTACGTAATGATTTCTAATTTGCTTTAGAATTCAAAAAAGGTGCATGATAAACACTAATCCTTTGAACCTTGGTGTGTATGGTATGGGGCCTCTCTATGATTACACGAGTCCTCCTTTATATATTTGAAAGGATGAGTACTAGGCATGCATATTGCTCTATCTCTTTCTTATGATGATGATGATGATAATTAAATTATTGAGATACATTTCTCAAGTGCCATCTAAAACCTCCTAGACTGTTCGCCTATATGTTACTTCTCTTTAATTCTTTCTGTTTTTACCTTCTCTTTAATTTTCCCTTCCTTTTTTCTTATATAAAGAAAATAAAAAACATGATTTGATATGAGAACCTCAAGATTAATCGATCAAGCACCTTTACCTTTATCAGTTCAATTCAAATATACAAATCGAACTCCATCCAATCCAAATTAATTAAGAACGTAATCAATAGTCGTCAATTCTTTAACAGAGAAGTAGTGCATATTCATCATGAATTTTTCTTGATGATGTTCATGGATGCAAGTTTGGAGTCACCGGAGTGCTAATGTAATTAATTATATTGTTTTATTGCTGCATTAATAAGCCATGTACAGAACCTACTTTTCTCTAAAATATATAATATACTCATATGTTGATATATAATTGACATGAAATGTACGTAGTTTGATTTAAACTATTTGGAATATGAAATTTGAAACCTCATGATAATATCCACCTACATGCATTTACACGTCTTTTATAAGGATATATAACTACGTAAACATATACGTACACAATTTTTACAAGTATATATATATATATATATATATATATATATATATATATATATATATATATATATATATATATAAATTTTGCAAAAGATGCAAGTTGTTGTATTATATTCGATTGGTAGGGAATATTCATTTTAGCGAGAGAATATTAGATATAGCAGTAGCAATCATTGGTGAATTACACAACGGAATTATTGTTGGAATGAGAAAGCGACAAAAATATATTTATGAAAATAGCGGTGGAAGTTTTTACCGTTAAAACCTGTTGAACTACCCTAAGTAGTAAAAGTACAATAATACACGTGGTTGCATAGTAGTACACAGATTGATTATTGATGCTTACATTGAGAAGTCACTCGGTTTTGTTCAATTATTGCTACGATGAATTCTTTGCGTAGTATCTCACGTTATTGGATTCAATTATTGTCGATTGTTATATATATATATATATATATATATATATATATATATTATATGAGTTTTGTTTTATTAGTATTATTAATGTAATAAAGCAGAAAAACTTTTATATAAAAATGAATATTTTTATAAAGTTATTCGTTTTATTAGGCTAATAATAAAATCTTTTTATATAAAACAAAATACTTTTATAAAGTTATCTCATTTTATTAGACAATAATTAGAATATATTATATTTTATTACGCATAGTGTTTTGCATAAAGTGTCTGCGTAGTAAAATCTTTTTAAAAGTTATTCATTTTATTAGATTATAAATAAAATATATTATATTTTATTGTAAACCAATCTGGACCGTCTAGTTTAAAATAAATCGATCCGGATAGTTCATGAATTAATTCTTATTCATCCATTCTTCTATAAATGAAGTTCATTCCTTCATTATTTCTTACTTAATTCCTTTGAAACTCTAGAGAGATAATTCTTCTTCTATAATCTTGGCGTATTTCTTTAGAGTTTAAGAAAGTTTTAAAGCGTAGTGCAAGTTTTATTCAAGTATATCAACTTCTGCCGGTCTGAGTACTCTCTTCTTTATAAGGTAAGGGATATTATTTGTTGTACTTTCGTAAAGGGTATTTTTTTTCATATTCATGAAGAGAACTTCATTATTCCATTCTTTATTATTACATTGGAATAACTTTGTATCTGCCGATCTACCCTATACTTGGTGAAATTCTTATGTTATTCCATTATTTATTATTTCTTTGGAATAACTGTCTACGCCATCTTTATCGCATACATCTTTCAAATTTCATTGTTATTCCATTCTTTATTATTACGTTGAAATATCCCGTCTGGCGCGTTTACTGTGAGCACGGTTCCATCTTTATTATTCATTAGAATTAATATCACGTATGCATGCGTTTTACGCTTGGGACTGGTTCCGTTATTTATTATTACATTGGAATAACATATACATGCCAAGTACCGCATGCATGGTGATTTCGATGTTATTTCATTCTTTATTATTCGTTGGAACATCCCGCCGGTCTTAATTTCGCTTGACACGGTTCCGTTATTTATTATTCTGTTGGAATAACTCGTTTACATCGACGTACCACATGCATGGTGGTTTTCATTGTTATTCCATTCTTTATTATTACATTGGAATATCGCCGGTGCGCGTATTACGCTTGACACTGGTTCCGATTATTTATTATTCATTGGAATAACTATCATCATGCGAAAGCACCGCATGCGTGGTGATTTCTTTTGTTATTTTCATTCTTTATTATACTCGGTTGGTTAAAGTTTTGACTTCATACTCCATGAAATTAGTGGAATATCCTCGATATTTGCGCTTCATCCAAAGATCTTTTCATAAAAATATTCTTCCGAGCATTCTTGAATTTTACTCTACAAAGAAGTATCATGTTGACAATTTGGATGTTATTGGTTCCTGGATAAATTAATTCTTGAACTTATTTTATTGAATTATTATATCATTGTCATCATCCTCATGTTTATATTATGTTGAAAGTCATCTGTGGCCTGTAATGCATGGATGGACTTGGTATGATTATGACCAGAAATTATTCGGTATAATCATGACCGTAATATTACAAATGTTATGAAAAGAGTCCTCATTGGCCCGTAGTGCATTGATGGACAGTTTTTGGTATGATTATAGCTATGGATTCTCTTCGGCCAAGGGTGCAAAGATGAATTATTTTATGGCATGATCATGACCATTAATGAAAACACAATTATCTTTGGCCCGTAGTGCATGGATAATTCGTGGTCGTGATACTAAATAATATCCTTGACCTGTAGTGCAGGGATGAATTGATCGATGATGTGGATTATTTATTAAGCTGAGTCCCAGCGATAAAAGTGATGAAAAACTTTTTAAATCATAGAAGATAGTAGATTTTATTCTCTACTTGACTCTTCTAATGGATTGCTTGTTCCGCTGTGCAAGACCCCAACTTTTATGAATAAAAATGAATTTTCTATAAATATCATTTTTAAATATTATGGAATAAATTTGATATAATGTTATAGTTATGGGTAGTATTTATAAATTCTGCAAAGTATGCAAGTTGTTATATTATATTCGATTGGTCGGGAAATATTCGTTTTAGCAGAGAATATTCGCATAAATGCACAACAATGATCATTAGTGGGACCCATAATAGAATTATTGTCGGATTGAGAAAATGACAAAAATATTTTATGAAAATAACTGGCGAAAGTTTTACCGTTAATCTTGTTGAACTACTCGGTAGTAAAAAGCACAAAGAATGTCTGGCGTGGTTGAATAAAGAAGACAATCGTATTGATTATTGATGCTTACGTAAGAAGTCACTCAGTTTTGTTTAATTATAACCACAATAATTGTTGCATAGTATCTCATGTTATTTGATTCAATTATTGTCGATATTTTTATATATTATTAAATCAATAATTGAGACAACGAGGTTATTAATATTATTATTTGCAATATTAACGATGACTAGAAGTTCTGTCAAGGAGAGGTTTTGTAAGACCCCAAATAATTAATAAATAAAATTTATTTTCCTCTATTTATTTAATTAGTAAGGGTTGATTTGATTAATGTGGTTAGTTATGGGTAAAATGCGCAAATATTTTAAATAAGCAAGTGGTTATAAAATATTCATTGTTGTCGGGGAATATTCGTTTGGTCATGGAATATTCTTCATTGCTTGGGGAATATTAAATACGACGGTAGCGATCTTTTTTATGGGCCCTATAACGGAAAGCGATTGGATGAAGAAAATGACAAGTATAAGTTGTTTACAAATAATAAAGATAGTTATTACAGATTAATCTTTGTTAGAATAAGATGGATGGTTAAAACACACTAATCTGGCGTTGTTGAGCAAGAAGACACGCAGTATTGCAATAATTATTGATTCTTACGTAAGAAGGCACTACTCAATAATTGTTACGATAATTATTATTCAATATTTTATTTTGTTGATTCAATAATTCTTTGTGTTGATATTTTATTACTGTTGTTTCAATAATTGTCACTACGCAGTATTTTTCATTATCGAAGCAATAATTCATATTATCTGAATAATATTATTAGATAACATAATTGGCAATATCTAGAAAGTTCTGTCTAAGGAGAGGTTTGGTCATCTAATTGCTGGTAGTAGTAAGAGAGATCCTTATTGGAAAGCCCCTCTTTCTCAGGACCTATGCAGTTGTCATCAATAATGTGATTCTATAATATTATTTGTGAATAATTAATTATTGATTTATATGATGAGAAAAATATTGATTTTATGAGGATATAGATGGAGAAAAATTTTTAATGTGACAATTGTTGAAAATTAATATTTTATCTTTTTCTGATAAAATAATTCATTTAAATATATTATTTTAATAATATATTAATGGTGATATTTTTACAATAAATGTGGAATATATGAGTATATGAGGAGGAAGAGTATTTTTGTGGCATTAAATGTTTAACACATGTTTTGTGTGTTGGTGGACACAATTATTGATAGAAATTTGATTATAGCTGTGTAAAATCGCGCTCGTTTGTGGATTTTGGGTCAATTTCATTTGAAATTTGGAAACACTTCCTTACGCAAAAGTTGTAGAGAATTGAATTTCCTATAAAAACACACGAAATTCGAATTTTCTGATAAAAGGGCTATTTATTATGAATTATTGAAGTTTCAGAGTACCGAAATAATTGATTTTTGGGAGTTTTAATTAATTATTTTGAGAAAAACGTTTTTGGTGAGTTTGTGAACCTCATTTAACATGTGCTATGGCTGAAATAAGATTTCAAAGGTGGACTAAAGAATTTTGTTTATAAATAATATTATTATATTCAATTTTCTACTTTGGTGTTCTAAGCATTTTCCTATAAATAGGGTGCTTAGGTTAGAATTGAAAATCACACGTAAACTGAAGTTTTTCTCTATTTCTCTCGATATATTGAGCGTATTCTTGTGAGTGTACTTTGAGGGTTGTTATATTACGGTGCAAGTTCCTTCAATTTCATATCCAGCTTTTTTCAAATCAAGACCGAGTCTTTTTGTGAGGGTGGATGTTATTTTCTTCGTAAGTGATATTATTTCTTCAATATCATTATGCCAAAATATTGGTTGGAACTTTTTATCAAATTTAGAACTTTTTCATGTTTGAGTTCTTATTCATGAGTTACTATTCACGAGTTCTTATTCACGAAGTCTTATTCATTAAGCGTGATGATGTTTTTTGTGAAATTTCTATCTTTTGGTGTTGAGATTCTTATTCACATGATACTTACATTATTCACTTATACTCGACATTATTCACGAATCGGCACTATTCACTAAAAAATGAAATTTCTTCTTTTTATCCAAAATATCTATTATGGATACTAGCTTTGATTGTATCCATGTTTTGATCATTCTTGAATTTTGCTTCAGTATGATTATTTATGAAGTATTTTTGAACTCGGATTGTTTAAAGTACGAATCCATAATACTTTGTTTTTTGTTTCCTTTGGATTCGCTTTTCTTTAAAATTATTTTCATCATCCTCGATCTTTAAATGATGATGTTATTGAATATCTTTGGCACTGTGTAGTGCGAAAGAAGGTTGATTTTCTTATGAATATCTTTGGCCCGTAGTGCAAAGATGAACAAGTGTTGAGATGAACATGACCGACTGATGAATATCTTTGGCCTTTAGTGCAAAGATGAACAGGTGTTGAGATGAACATGACCGACTGATGAATATCTTTGGCCTGTAGTGCAAAGATGAATATTTGATTCCAGATATATATTGATTGATGTTACAGGGATAAAAGATAGACGATGAACTTTTAAATTCATACATAGAAGATAGTATTTTGCATTCTCTACTTAACTCTTCTAATGAATTATTATTTCCGCTGCGAATATTGATTTAAAACTTGTTGTTGTATTCTATTAGATTTTTCCCTGTTGAAGACTAACGATAATTTGTTGTATATTATCTTAGTCATAATATTCTTTACTGGGCTAGTTGAGCTCACCCTTTCCCTTTTTGTTCTATTTTTCTTCTCAGGAAGCGAGAATATAGCGGAAACTAGTCGGGGTGTGGAGTGATGGTTCAAGATAGTTGTTTTAGTAGTCCTCACTATTTTGTAAAATAGTGTATCAATAATTGTAATGAGGACTTATTTGAGTGTGGATATTGTCTAGAAGACAATATTTGTATTTAAACTCAAAGTTTATGTGTTGTCGATTTTACGACAATTGTATTAATGAAGTTGTAGTTGTTTCGCATCATGTATTTGGGGACTCGAGAATAGGTTGGTTGGATTGGACCTATTTTGGGGGGGCGCTGAGGTTGGTCACCTAATTGCGGCGCCAATCTGAGATAAATCCTTATTGGAAAGCCCCCACTTTCCTGGGAACGACCTGATAGATTAATATTGTGAATTATAATATTGATGATAAATGTCGTTAAAAATATTCAGAGAATTTTTTTATGAAGTATTTGTTGTAAAGTTTGGCGTATTATTGATTGGACCCCCACTTTCTCATTTTTCTTCTGCAAAGTTTTAGAGAATTAAATTTTCTATAAAAAGTCGCGAGATTCGAATTTTCTGATAAAAGGGCTATTTATTATGAATTATTGAAGTTTCGGAGTTCCAAAATAATTGATTTTTGGAAGTTTTAATTATTTTTATTATGAAAACGTTTTTATCATTAAAGGTGGGTCTTGCGTATGATGTAAATCTTTGAATTGAGATCCTTAGAAGTGGGCATAGGAATTGTAATATTAATATTAATATTATATTAAATTTTTACTTTGGTGTTCTAAGCATTTTCCTATAAATAGGTGCTTGGGTTAGAATTGAAAATCACACCGTAAAAGCTGAAGTTTTCTCTATATTATCGAGCGTATTCTTGTGAGTATTTTGAGTATACTTTGTAGTATTGCTATATGGTGCAAGTTCAAGTCATAAATATATATCCTGTGTTTTCATCTAAGAAATCATCTTTTCGAGGTAAGGGATGTTATTTTATTCGAAAATGATATTATTTTTTAATATCATTATGCCGAAATATTGATTGGAAATTTTTATCAAATTTGGAATTTTTTCATGCTTGGGGTTACTTATTCATGAGTTCTTATTCACGAATTACTATTCATGAGTTCTTATTCATTGAGTTCTTATTCATGAGTACTATTCACGTAAGCGTGAAGATGTTTTTGTGAAATTTCTATCTTTTGGTGTCTGAGTTCTTATTCACGATACTGGCCTTTATTCACGAATCTGACCTTTATTCAATAGAAAAATGAAATTTCTTCTTTTTGTCCAAAATATCTACTATGGATACTAGCTTTGATTGTATCCATGTTTTGATCATTCTTGAATTTTACTCCACTCGATTACTTATGAAGTATTTTTGAACTTGGATTGTTTAAAATACTAATCCTTACTATTTGTTCTTTTGTTTCTTTGGATTCGTTTTTTTTAAAATATTTTTCATCATCCTCAAATCCTAAATGATGATATTCTTGAATATCTTTGGCACGTAGTGCAAAGATGAATGATTTCTTGATGAATATCTTTGGCCCGTAGTGCAAAGATGAACATGTGTTGAGATGAACATATTATCGGTGATTAATATCTTTGGCCGATAAAGTGCAAAGATGAGCAGTGTTTAGATGAACATGACCAATGATGAATATCTTTGGCTGTAGTGCAAAGATGAATATTTGATTCGAGATATATATTGATTGATGTTACAGGATAAAATATCGACGATGAACTTTTAAATTCATATATAGAATATAGTAGTTTGCATTCTCTACTTAATTCTTCAAATGAATTGTTGTTTCAGCTATGATTGTTGATTTAAAACCGGTTGTCTATTGTATTCTATTAGATTTTTCCTGTTGAAGACTAACGATAATTTGTTGTATATTATCTTAGTCATAATATTCTTCTTTGGGCTAGTTGAGCTCACCCTTTTCCTTGTTGTTCCATTTTTTCTTCTCGGGAGGCGAGAATGTGGCGAGTACTAGTGGGGTATGGAATGAAGGTTACAGAGAGAGTTGTTTAGTTTTTCTCACCATTTTGTAAAATAATGTATCAATAATTATGATGGGGATTTATTTGCGTGTGGATATTGTGCAGATGGCAATATCTCGTATTTAAACTCACGGTTTATATGTTGTAATAATAAAGTTGTAGTTATTTACATACCATGTATTTGGCGATTCGAGAATGGGTTGGATGGAATGGACCTATTTTGGGGGCGTCACAGTTGGTATCGAGCTTAGGGATATGATCTCTGGCGGAGATCGGGGAATAGAACTAGGAGGGGAGAGACGAGTAAATCCTTCGCTAGTGTGTCCTACCTAAGCTTATTTGTTAGTTGGCTAGTATATAGGGATATTATGTGATATATTGATTTCCTTAATTAACCCTTGTTTTATGACAGTATTTGAGAATGTCGACTGAGAATATTAATAAATTGGAGTAAATGAGGTAGTGGAGATGCCTCAGATCTTTACCAACGAGGAGAGCGTGCAACAGTGGTAATGTTCCTCCCTGTGAACAACACCATTGAAAGGAGATGATGAGCGAGGGGATGTTTAGAAGCTTTTTTGCAGTTCATGCAAAATCGACGAGGAGACTCGTGCTCAAAATCTGAGAGGAAATGATAGCAATTCACGGTGGTCACAACAAGCGGTCAAAAAGTTAGGACCACCAAAATTGGGGAAAGCGGATCCGATTAAAGAGAGGCGTGGGTCAAACAAATTACCAAGATATTTGATGTCTTGGGATGCGGAGAGAACAAAAGTTCCATCCAGAACGAAGCGATTCTTTGGTGGGAATCATGAAGCGTACTCCATCAAATTTGCACTCAAAGATGTCGTGGGAGACATTTGAGAGAGTTCAATGACAAGTACTTCCACGAAAGTATTCGTCATATGAAGGAAGTAGAGTTTATTAGACTCGAACAAAATAACATGGCGGTGTTCGAAGACGAGGCAAAGTTTGCGAGTTATCGTGTTTTGCACCTCATTTGGTAGAGAATGAGGAGCGATGACGCGGATGTTTCGAGAGGTTTGAAACCCTAAGATACGTCGATATCTCATTTCTCATAAATTTTCTCTCTATTCAGGATGTTGTCAGCGGGGCTCGGTTGTTAGAAGCGAGATAACGAAGATGCGTTCAACCGAGGACCATAACGAGGATCATAACGAAGATAGAAGTCATCGAATAACGATAACCAGCGGAGAAAGAAGAATACGGACAAAGGAGGTAACCACTCTGGTGGTAATCGTGGCCATGAAAATAAAAGAAGCGAGTCGGGAGGAGATTTTAAAAAGAGGAGATTCAATAACGACCATGTGAAGACATCGGCCAAAGAAGAATCGGGTTGGTTCGAGGAGGAGAAAGAGCCCGTTCGTATGTTACAAATGCGGGAAAGAGGACATATCGTACCAAACCGCCTTACAACAGATTTAAGGTATGCTATAATTATGGAAAAGAATGACATATCGCTTTCGAGGTATGCAGTATCGAAACCCGATCCAATGAAATGGTGACTCAAAAGGATGTCGAGAAAAGTCAAAGTCAGCGGTTTACGGAAGGCGTTTTGTCGTGATCGGTAAAAAGCGAGGAACCGAACGAGTTTTAGCAGGTTAGTTAATTATAATTCTTGCGAAGTTTATACCTTACTAGATCTGGGTTCTACCCATTCTTTTATCTCTCTTGCTTTGCGCTCAACGTTTGAACTTGACTACGAGAGAAATTAGACTTTGACTATTTATGGAGACTCAGTTAAGAGAAACTTCCATTACATACATTGTTTAGAAATCTTGCTTGATTCAGGTTGACACTATCACATTACCTATTAACCTTATTTCTATAGAGATATTTGCTTTTGATGTGATTTTAAGGTTAACTACTCATCATGCCGAAATTGATTACTTTCGTAGGTTGTTAGTTTTCATATTCCTAAGCAACTTTGTTATTCAATTCAAACAATCAAACCATTGTAGTCAAACATTTTCATATCAAGCCATGAAGTCATTCGTTTATTACGGATGTCAAGTTTTCTTAGTCCATGTTATGGATTTGAATAAACACACGTCGATTTGAATAATATTCTGTTGTTATTGATTTTTCCGACGTATTTCTGAAGAATTTCTTGGCTTACTCCCAAAGCTTCGATATTAAATTTTGTATCGACTTTGAACCCGGACAAAAACTCATTTCTAAAATCTCATATCGAATGGCTCTATTGAACTTCAGGAGTTAAAATTCAACTATAGAATTTGGTACTGAGCCTTTATCTGGTGACTTTCTTTGTGGAATACACAAGCAGGGCCGGACTCTCCGTAGGGATACCATATTCGATGCGATAGTAAAGCGATAGGTGTCATTATAACGTCTTTATCAAGGTTGGGATATGAGTCACAGATTGAGAATAACCTAAGTCAGTAATCGAAATCGTAGCTTTTCTGAGGCTTAGTTGGTTATTATCGGAGATTCGTTGAAGGATATTCTCGAATCGTTATTCCATTAACATAAATCGACTCGTAGAGATACAAAATTCGAATGGAGCAAGGAATGTGGGAAGAGCTTGAAGAACTCAAGAGGAGACTCATTTCAAAGACATGTTACGACCATGTCATCACGAAAAAGCGAGCGTGGTAATTGAAGTGTTTGAGTAGAAGATCGTATATAAGATGCAGTACGATATTGTCAAAGACTCATTTCAGTATAATTTACAAATAATAGAGATGGAGATGAAAACTCTAGGTACCCACGTGATGATATCTGAGTATAATCAACTTTAATCGATAAAGTTAAAGTTGTTCAAGCTACACACCGGAGCTGATGAATTTGAAGAAGGAGGTGCAAGAAGTTGTTATTTCAAAAGCGAGAATCGGTGAGGTGAGGAAAGCTCAAACCTTCGATTTATTAATCCATTTGAAATTCTCGATCGAATAGGAAGCGTGGCCTATAGACTCGCTTTTCTGCCAAATATGACGGCGTGTTCATAACGTTTTTCACGATCGATGTTACGTAAATATGTGGACTGACCGAACCACGTCATTGAATTAGAACCAGGACAAGATAGTAGAAGACTTAACGTCACGAGGAGGTACTATCAAGATCTTGGATAGGAAAGAACATGTCCTATGTCTTGAGGTTATACCACAAGTTAAAGTTTTGTGGAGAAACCATGCTTTATTAAGGAAATGACACGGGAGTTGGAAGCGGAAATGAAAGCGAGGTATTCTCATCTTTTCGAAACACCAGGTACGTACGTCAATTTCGAGGACGAAATTTCATAAGGAGGAGAGGTTGTAAAACCCCAAATTATTAATAAATGAAATTTATTTTTCTCTATTTATTATTTTGAAATAGTAAGGGTTAATTTGATTAATGTGGATAGTTATGGGTAAAATGCGCAAATATTTCGAATAAGCATGTGGTTATAAAATATTCATTATTGTCGGGGAATATTCGTTTGGTCGTGGAATATTACGTACTTTCGAGGGAATATTAAATGCATTTACTGAGATCTTTTGTGGGCCCCATGCTTGGAAAGGGATTGGATGAAGAAAGCGACAAATATAAGTTGTTTATAAATACGGCGTAGTTATTACAGATTATCTTTGTTGGAATACCGGTGGTTAAAAACACTAATCTGGCGTTGTTGAGCGAGTGGCACGGTATTACACAATTATTGATTCTTATGTAAGAAGGCCTTTTCGATAATTATTCGATAATTCTTATTCGATATTTTATTTTATTGATTCAATAATTGTTGCATTGATATTTTATATTCTTTGTTGTTTTGATAAATTGTCATTACTGCAGTATTTTTCATTATCAGACAATAATTCATATTATCTGAATAATATTATTGGATAACATTATTGGCGATGTCTAGAAAAGTGCATCTAAGAGAGGTTTGGTCACCTAATTTGCATGAGGAGAGATCCTTATTGGAAAGCCCCTCTTTCTGAGAATCACGATCTTAGCTTGACGGTAGTTCCGGAAAAGGGGCTTTTCAATAAAGATTTCTCACTTGGTGGCAATTAATTAGGTGACCAAACCTCTCCTTAGATGTAACTTTCTAGACATTGCCAATAATGTTATCTAATAATATTATTCGAGATAATATGAATTATTGCTTCGATAATGAAAAAATATCGTGTAATGACAATTATTGAAACAACAAAGAATATAAAATATCAACGCAGTAAATTATTAAATCAATAAACTAAAATACTAAATAAGAATTATTGTAACCATTATCGAGTAAGTGCCTTCTTACGTAAGAATCAATAATTCGTGCAATACCAATAGTGCCATCTTGTGTTTTAACCATAAAGTATTTTAACAAAGATTAATGGTAACAATTATGCCGTTATTTTTAAACAACTTATATTTTTCGCTTTTCTTCATTCAATCGCTTTCATATGGGCCCACATATGGTCGCTACTGCCGTCGCATTTAATATTCCCCGACGAAGCATTTAATATTCCACGATCAAACAAACTAATATTCCCGACAACAATGAATATTTTATAACCACCGCTTATTTAAAATATTCAAGATTTTACCCATAACTATCCACATTAATCAAATCAACCCTTACTATTTCAAAATAATAAATAGAGGAAAATAAATTTCATTTATTAATTATTTGGGGTTTTACATTTTATTTAAAAGATTTTGCTTTAAATATGGACCGTTCGATTAAAGTAAATCAATCTGGACCGTTCATGGATTGGTTACTATTCAGTCCATTCTTCTATAAATAGAAGCTCATTCCTTCATTATTTCTTATGAATTCACTGAAACTCCAGAGAGAGAAATTATAGAGAAACTATGAAAAGTATTCTGCTACTTCCCTACTCTTATATCCAGTTCCTTTTTACGGTAAGTGGGTGTTATTCTTTCTTATTCATGAAGAGAATCATTGTTATTCTATTTCTTATTATTACATTGGAATAACTTTGATCATGCTGATACACCCTATACTTGGTGACATTCTTCTATTATTACATCTTTATTATTCTATTGGAATATCACATGCATGTGTTTTACACCGGATGCGGTTCCGTCTTTATTATTACATTGGAATATCACATGCGTGTGTTTTACAGGATCCGGTTCCATCTTTATTATTACGTTGGAATATCACATGCATGTGTGTTTTACACGGACTGATTCCGTCTTTATTATTACATTGGAATATCTTGTGCGTGTTTTTTACAGGACTGGTTCCGTTATTATTATTACGTTGTAATAACACATGCATACTGCCAAATACCGCATGCATGGTGATTTCTTTTGTTATTCCATTCTTTATTATACTCGGTTAGTTAAAGTTTTGACTTTTATACTCCATGAAATTAGTGGAATATTCTTGATATTTGCGCTCATCCAAAGTATCTTTTCATGAAAATATTCTTCCGAGCATTCTTAAATTTTACTACTAAAGAAAGCGATATCATGTTGACAATTTGGGACGTTATTGGTTCCTGGAAAAATTAATTTATGAACTTGTTTTATTGAATTCTTATATCATTGTCATCATTCTCATGTTTATATTATGTTGAAAGTCATCTGTGGCCTGTAGTGCATAGATGGACTTGGTATAATTATGACCAGGGATTATTCGGTATAATCATGACCGTAGTGTTACAAATGATGTGGTAAAAGTCCTTATTAGCCCGTAGTGCATTGATGGACAGTTGTTGGCATAATCATAACCATTAATGAATACACGAATATCCTTGACCCGTAGTGCATGGATAATTTGTGGTCGTGACCCTAATGAATATCCCTGGCCGTAGTGCAAGGATGATGTGGATTATTATTAAGCTGAGTCTCAGCGATAAACGTGATGAAAAACTTTTTAAATCATAAAAGATAGTAGATTTTATTCTCCACTTGACTCTTTTAATGAATTACTTGATCCGCTGCAGTTAAACTTGATGTCTATTATATTTTATCAGTTTAACATTGTTGAAGACTAATAATAATTTATTCTGCATTATCTTAGTCATAATATTTCTTACTGGGCTAGTTGAGCTCACCCTTTTTCTTTCACCGTTTTCTGTGAAATGAGAATATATTTGGACGACGAGTCGGGAAAGCGGAGTGATGAACGGATGATAGTTTTAGTAGTCCTCACTATTCTGTTAAATAGTGTGATAATAAATGTAATGAGGATTTATTCTGAGAGTGGATATTGTTTAAAAGACAGTATTTGTATTAAAACTCACAGCTTTCTTGTTGTATATTAAAGATTGTATTTGAAATCCGTACCATGTATTTGGCGACTCAGAATAGGTGATGTATACCTATTTTGGGGGCATCACACGCTGCAGTTAAACTTGATGTCTATTGTATTTTATCAGTTTAACATTGTTGAAGACTAATGATAATTTATTCTGCATTATCTTAGTCATAATATTTCTTACTGGCTAGTTGAGCTCACCCTTTCTTCTTTCCACATTCTATTAGTGAAATGAGAATATATTTGGGATGAGTCGGAAAGCGAGGGATTGGTCTAGATGATAGCATTAGTAGTCTTCATTATTCTGTTAAATAGTGTGATAATAAATGTAATGAGGACTCCTTTGAGTGTGGATATTGTCTAGATGACAATATTCTTATTAAAACTCTCAGTTGATGTTTTGTCGTATTGTTTACACGACAACTATATTATTAAGTTGTATTTAAATTTTGTACCATGTATTTGGCGACTCAAAATAGGTGATGTATACCTATTTTGGGGGCGCCTGATTGGTATCAAAGCTTAGAGATATGATCCTGGGCCGAGATGTGAGACAAGAACTAGGAGGGGGAGGCGGGAATTTCTTCGTTAGTATGACTCGCCTAAGTTTATTTGGTATTTAATTGGTGGGGTCGAGTATATGGATAATATGTGATGTGGCGCCCCCAAAATAGGTATACATCACCCATCTTGAGTCGCCAAATACATGGTACAAAATTCAAATACAAACTAATAATACTGACGATCGTGTAAAATACGACACAAAACATATCGTCGTGAATTTAAATACAAATATTATCTTCAGACAATATCCTCTCGAGAATAAGTCCTCATTACATTTATTGTCACACTATTAAAAAAGAATAGTGAGGACTACTAGCTAATACTATCATCCGGGACCATCACTCCATTCCCGACTGTCTCCCTACCACGCTCTCATTTCCTCAAGAGAATAAATGAAAAAAGGGTGAGATCAACTAGCCCAAATACGTGAAATATTATGACTAAGATAATGCAAAATAAATTATCATTAGCTCCAACAATGTTAAACCGATAAAATACAATAGACATCAAGTTTAAATCGCAATGGATCAAACAATCCATTAAAAGAGTCAAGTAGAGAATAAAATATACTATCTTTTATGATTTAAAAGTTTTTATCACTTTTATCACGAGACTCGACTTAATAAACAATCCACATCATCCCCGCACTACTACCAAGGATATTCATAAGGGTCACGACCATAAATTCCATGCACTACGGGCGAGGATATTTCAGGTATTCATCAATGGTCATGATCATGCCAACAAGCGTCCATCAATGCACTACATGTGCCAATAAAGACTTTTATCACATCATTTGTAACATTACGGTCATGATTACACCGAATAATCCCTAGTCATCAAGTCCATCTATGCACTACAGGCCACAGATGACTTTCAAAAAAAATATAAACATTAGGATGATGACAATGATATAAGAATTCAATAAAACAAGTTCACGAATTAATTTATTCAGAACTAATAACGCCCAAATTGTCAACATGATATCGCTTTTGAGAGTAAAATTCAAGAATGCTCGTAAGAATATTTCCATGAAAAGATATTGAATGAAGCGCAAATATCGAGGATATTCCACTAATTTCATGGAGTATAAGTCAAAATTTGAACCAACTGAGTATAATAACGAATGGAATAACAAAAGAAATCACCATGCATGCGGTATTGTGATAGACAAAGTTATTCCAACAGAATAATAATAACGGAACCGTGTCGTGAAATTCACAATCGGCAAGTGATGTTCCAATGAATAATAAGTAATGGAATAACAACAGAAATCACCATGCATGCAGATTACGCATGTAGACAAGTTATTCCAGCAGAATAATAAAGAGCGGAACCAGTCCGGGTAAAACAACATGCATGGATATTCCAACAAAATAATAAAGCGGAACCGGTTAAAGGTGTAAAACACATGCATGTGATATTCCAACGAGAATAATAAAGAAATGGAATAATGAAGTTCTCTTCTTGAATACAAAAGAATAATATCCCTCGCCAGTAAAATAATACTTGATATTAGAGTAGTGAAGTAACATAAAACTCTTCTTCTTTCTTTCTATAATTTCTCTCTGCAGAGTTCAAATGAATTAAAAGAAAATAATGAAGGAATGAGCTTCTATTTATAGAAAATAGAATGCATAGTAACTAACTCATGAACGGTCCAGATTGTTTACTTTAATCTGACGGTCCATATTTAAAGCAAAATCTTTTAAATAAAATATAATATATTCTATTTTATATAAAAAGATTTTTACTATACAAACACTATGCATAATAAAATATAATATATTCTATTTATAGAATAACTTTAATAAAGTATTCTGTTTTATGTAAAAAGATGTTTCTGTTTTATTACGTTAATAATACGAATAAAACAAAACTTCATCATCACATAAAATATCGACAATAATTGAATCAAACTGAATAACTTCTTACATAAGCATCAATAATTAATCTTTGAGTCTTCTTATGCAACCACACGACATCGTACTTTTACTACTAGAGTAGTTCAACAAAGATCAACCAGTAAAACTTTCGCCGTTATTTCAATAAAATATTTTTGTCGTTTTCTCAATCCGACAATAATTTTGTTGTGGGGTCCACCAATGATTGTACCGTCGTACGGATATTCCTTGATAAAAAGAATATTTCCCGACCAATCGAATATAATATGACAACTTGCATACTTTGCAAAATTTGTAAATATTACCCACAACTATAACATTATATCAAATTCATTCCATAATATTCAAAAATGATAATTATAGAAAAATTCATTTTTATTCAAAAAGTTGGGGTCTTACATGTGATATGTTATTTAACCCTTATTTTGTTGCAGTATTTGAAAATGGCATCCGAAAATGTTGAGAATAACAATGGAGCACGGGAGACCGTTGAGTCTCCACAGATCAATAATCAGGATAATGTGCAACAGGAAGTTGATAATCCTCCTGTAAACAACAACAATGATCAAATGACGAACGATGGTACTTTTAGGAGCTTTTTAGAATACATGCAACACCAAACGAGAAAGACTCCTATTCATAATGCAGGTGGAAATAATGACAACTTACTGTTGGTCACCGCTAAGCAGTTCAAGGACCTGGAACCACCAGAGTTTTTAGGAAAGCCAGACCCACTTAAGGCAGAGACGTGGATTAAGCAGATCACCAAGATATTTGATGTCTTGGAATGCTCAGAGGAGCAAAAAGTTTCATTCGCCACCTTTATGTTGCGTGAAGAAGCAGATCATTGGTGGAAATCTGTAAAACGTACCCAGCCTGACGCACTCAAGATGTAGGGTTATGACAACATATTTTTTGGGCTATAGCGACGGTAAACTGTCGTCATATTCTAGAATAACTATGACAATGGGTGAAACTGTCGCTATAGTCTAAAAAACCGTCATTATAACCTACTGTGTAATATACAGCTGTATACATATATTTTTCATATATATATATATCCCTATCTAGCTTTTTGACTAAGAATTTGATTCTATATGTTATTATGACTATTTCACTCCCTTTAATAACAATAATATTTTTATCACATAAAAAAGAATCATATAATATTTACATATATATATGTATATTGTGGACCTCCACCTCACATATGAGACCTATAAATATGTGTATATGAGTATTATGTGAACATTTTTATATGATACAAACATTACTTCTTTATTTAATAAAGGATCAACAATGTTGTTAGGAATCAACAACATAATGATTGAAAACAGTGTCTCAACTCCAACACATATAACGTTTACGAAATCAACACGTATCTACGTCAACTTTTATCTTATCTTAACCTTCCTAGCTAGTTTGATTAGCATTCAAGTACATAATTAAACTCGATCCCTTATACTTTTTTAAAGTTGAAAAGATATTCGTTTAATTATTAATTTATCAATAAGTCTTGTCGGACAGCGGAATTGGATCGGTCCATTTTTATTTTTATTTTTTTTATTTGTAATTCTCAAAAAATATATAGTATTTATTTCAATAGGAATTTTTACAAAATATAGTGTCTGTATAACCCTGTTTTTATATATGTATCCAAATTACACCTAAAACACTATATTTTATAAAAATTCCTGTTGGAATAAATATTATACATTTTTTAAGAGTCAAAAATAAAAAAAAATTGAAAAACCTGTCCAATTTTCCTGTCATTCGTCTGTCCGCGTAGCATTACTCTTAATTTATTGGGTCAATTTCAGCTCACACCGGCCTTGACCCTTAATTATTAAGGGGAGAGACGACCGACCATATTACTCACCGTTAAATTGTGTTTGTAAGTTTTTATTTGAGGGGAAATGAAGAGAAGTGAATAAAAAATAATTAAAATCTCCTATCTTTATGAGTTCTTTTAGGGAGAAAGGAAAGAAATTTGAAAATAAAATTGATTTCATTTTTTGCACAAAACTTCCCCTCAAAAGTGGTAGAATTTGGAGAGATGAAAAAGAATGGCAAAATAAAATATTTTACATTACCAAAATAACCTTTCAAAATAAATAATGTGATAATTTTGTCCCTAATTATTATAATTCCCAATTTTTAAAAATACAATTTTTCTCTTTCTTCAACGCCCCACACCCCTCCCCTAGTGCCTCCACTCCCGCCATGCCACTTCACGTCAGAGTATTCTAAATTATATAATTAGAGTTAATTATATATATATATATACTCTGACGTGGTATTTAATATGAGTTTCAATCCTTAACAACCGATTGTTAGGGGTACTATTTCAGTTGTTGATCAATATAATTAATGGCTGAGATTTTTTTTAAAAAGATCCTGTTGCAACAAGTTGTAGTGGCAGTAAAACCACTTGTCCCGGCAGCTTAATTTATTAAAGAATCCCTCCTTATATATAACATTTATTAAATTATCACCTTACTATTTAGAATATTATTTAGAAAAAATTAAATCTTTATTCATAAAAAATTGGAATCTTACAGTAACCACGGTCAACTAAATCAATAACAAAAAAAAAAATTCAAACTTGAATCAAGCAATCCTCCACAGTTTACACGCTGATGAACATTCAAAATAAAAAATTATACAAAAATACTTCTACACCAAGCTTTAAAACTAATAAGATTTTTGTACTTATATTTAGAATTGGATTATGAACTTTTTTTTGTCTCCTCCAAATTTAACTCTTCTATCAATATATGTCCTTAAATTTATTAATTTACATATTTGTCCTACTCTTATACCTATAAAAAAAAAAATTCGAACTAGAACAGATGTTAGTTCATCCGGCACTGAGTATCATGCTTGGGCACTTTGTTGAGAGTTTCTTGAGACAATTTGTTTAATTGGTTAACATGCAATTAATTAAATTTTTATCAAAGAAACATGCAAAACCAAATAGCAAGAGAAAACATTAACTATATATATCAGTTCAAATCCAACATCAAGGATTTTTACATACACCAAACCGCTCGATACACAATTGAATTGATGTGGTCAAATGTAGAAATTAAAGGTGAGTATAAAGTTGGAAGGCAAAATGGAAATATGGTCGCGTTAGACTCATCATGCCTGTATCCATCCATGTGTTACACCAATCTCATCATCATTAATCAACAACTCTCATTTACAAGATTTTAAGCTTTATTAATATTTTGAAGCCATGTAATTGTTCTGTTTGGTACCCTTAGAATAAGTTTGGATTGAAGTAATAAAGGTGGGAATTGAATGACTCATTTTTATGAAATGAAAAAAATTGTATTTGGTTGCGATTGGAATGAATTGAACTATTATTTTTTGTTGTTGCTATTTTCGACTGAAATTTAACATTCTTGCTCAAAATTTCATGCCTAAAGCTTTATGAATAGTTTTTTTTTTTTTATCATTGAGCCATGACGACGGTCTTAGGGGAGGGAGAGCATAGAATAACTCATTACAATTAAAATGAAGAAACGAATTATTCCAGTCTCCATTTCATTCCTTCAATTCAAATGCAGCATTAATTCTTTACCCACCGCCAATTTACTACTACTAAATATGTTTCAAATTATAAGATTATATTTATTTTTAAGAGTTAATTAGTAATTTTTTCAAACTTAAAATTGATAATTCATTAAAAGTTTTTATGAAATAATAAAAATCTTACAATGATCAACTAGTACTTAATTTTCACTAGTTTATAATTGATATTCATAATTGTTTTCACTATAATTTTAAGTTTGAAAATATATAATGCTGACTTTAAAATGTCAATATTGATCTTAATTATATTTCAGAATGGAGGGAGTAATTATAGATTTGGTACTTTTATATTTTCAAGTATTTTAAGCTAGCTGATGATTAATTATTTGTGTAAGTATTAACTCTTTAATTAATTTTAATGTTATAAACACTTTGCTAAAATAGAAACTAAATTTTTTCTTAAATTTTCATGTCCTTAATTATCCAAATTCTGGATGAAGAAGTTGTGGAGGTTTTTAACTAACTAAATTGAACCCTGAAATAATTAATAGAATTTCAAACATGCGTTAAATCGAATTATAATTGAGTTGTCAAAACAAGCCTTGAAGGCCTAAGGGAAAGGGAGTATGATAGATTATTTTTCTTTTTGGTAATAATGAAGGGAATTCCAAAATCATCAGAATATATGGGCTGAAATTAAGTACATTTGCCAGGTGTTTGGCCGGCGGAATTTGGTCTCCTCCGATCCTCTTATATATTTTACTAGCCTGAACGCCCGTCGGCCCGTGCCAGGCAACAACTTCTGAAAATAAATAAATAAATTTCAATAACTTCTGAAAATAAATGTATTGCATGCGCAGACAAATTAATACACGTGTATATATATATATATATATATATATATATATATATATATATATATAGGAGAGATCGAAGTCATCATATTTTCTTCTTTTCATTTACGCCACCTTTTAGCTGGCGGTTTAATTAAATACAATGTTTTATACTTTTAGCGACGGACAACATATAGCGTCATTAAAAAGTATAGACGACGACATTGTATGAAACAAACCGTCAAAAAAAAAAATGAGATAATAATAAAGATAATGGTAATGACTTTGATCCTCGATATATATATATATATATATATATATATATATATATATATATATATATATATATATATATATAAAAGATTATACTAGTATTATTACCTTGAGGTTGAGGAGCTAGCAACCAAGAAATCAATGGTAATTAATTAATGAAGAAGCTCAAAAAGGACAGAGTTTTCCTGGAAAAGCATGCATTCGCTCAATAAAATATGGATAATAGATATCTGGAGAACTAAATTGTGTGGGTTCACGCACTTTAATATCGTTTCTTGTAATTCATTCATATTCATATGTTAACCTGGAATTTAACATATATGAATACATGTAAAAACATCAAAAGTCATTTAACCTTGACCTATATATGAACCCCACGTACTTTATATATTTGTTTATATTTATATGTTATTCTGTCGTTAAAGTTTTAAAACGAGCGATTCTATATATATATATATATATATATATATATATATATATATATTAATACCGGATTACTTGATGGAGTATATATATAACACAGTTCAATATTTGATGGAAATTGTACGTAGGTAGCGCTATATATAGCTTTAAGCTTTTATTAACTGGTCCTACAACTTGAATGCACGCAGATATATCTGATGAATCCAGGTGAATTTTCAGGAACTTATTTTACTGACTGCGAAATGTGAGGTTGTGCAATTTAATTATTTTTATTTTCCCACCTTTTTGTTTAATTAATTGTTGGCTTGGCGTGGCTTCTTCAATTGCTAGTTTAATTCCTCTTATTTAAATCTAAGAGAATATTATATATGTATATGGAGTAACAAACGGAGAAAGCCAAGTTTTGAAAAGGGACTGTTATCATATTACTATTACTATTACTACCAGTAAGCACCAGCAACTTTTTAGTATCACAATCACGGAAATGTCTTACTATACAAATTATTGTAATTATAGTAGTAGCTAGTAGCTTAAATTAATACCAATTAATTCTTTAAAGTCCAGCAACAAACAAATTAAAAAGATAATGTATATTATAACCAACTTTATATTTGAATGAAAACTATTTTTTGAGTGTATCAGATCATCTTTAAAAAAATAAAAATAAATTATTTTTAAAGTTTTAACATCATCAGCCACAACTATAATTTTTTGATTCATATATAATAGTATCACTCAAATGAAAAGAAAAATATAATTACGTACTTGGACTGTATTTCATTCATTTTAGTACAAGTAACTATGTATAATTATTGTAAATTAACTAAAAATTATATATTATATTTTTTGTTTTGAAAATATATATTAATTTTGATTCATGATAAAATTATACATATTAACTAACTTAAAATTAATTTCAAAAAAATATGTAATTTTGAAAGTGGAAAACTATGAAATTATTCGTATGAATTGAGGATCGATCAGGTGAGACCGTGAGAGGGTCAGAGACGTCGACCATAATTGTGAGTTATGAATAGATATTATTTTCCAAGTCCTATATAATATATATTACTAATAGGAATTAATAAGAATCTAATCCAATCCCACCAAGAAATAAAGAGAGTGTGCTGGGCCCACATGTCTATTGGCTAGCCCTTTGGGTAGCATGGGGTGGGACCCTGCGGCATATAGTGTAGTGGACACAACATTGGAGTTGCAGACTGTATCCAACCTAAGTACATACATGACATCCACAACTCACCCTCTCTTCACTCACCAAATTTCGACTTTGCCATTGGCTAAGTCATCAGGACCATGTGGTTCGTCACTGATCGAGCCAATACAGTGCGGAGTCATAGTCGTTTTAGACAATGGTGGAGCCGAAACAAGCTTTCATTGTTAGACTCTTCTTAGCCCATGCATAATACTGGTCATTGATTGAGAGCCTGCCTACACACAAACAAAACTACTATATCATTCATTCAAATCAATACCTATATATATATATATATGTTCAATTAAAAAATTTACTGAGTTAATTAAATATGAACTCAGTTTATGTTAGTAAAAGACAAATAATTTTTATTTTTATTCTCTAACAAGAGAAGGTATAAGTCTAAAATATTTTTTATTTTTCGTTCTATCAAACTTATTATAATATTTTTATTAAAAAATTGTTTAAGATAATTTATATTGATCAATTTTATGTAAGATAATTTAATTATTATAATTTTATTAAGATATTCAATTTTTAGATGTAGCCAATTAAAATTTTGAAAATATCATTATTAAATTATTAAATAAATTAATTGAAATATATAGTGTAGGTTTTCTTTCTCAAATATTACTATAGTCAATTTAATTTAGAGCAAAAATTTATTAGGAATTAGTATTCCAATCAAACTCAAATATACCTATTTGATTAGTATTATTACACTTACGCGTAAAAATAATTATTGAATTATGCATTGTGTTTTTTTTTACATGAATGCCTGATAAATTATTAAAATTATTATTCAAATTAGTCCGTGCATTGCACGGATTATCAATTACTAATATTTACAATTAGAATTAATCAGTTTGAGGGTAAATTTGTGCCACTTGAAGTTATGTATCCAAATTATTTATAAATACTTTGAAATGCTATATTGTAATTATAGTTGAAAGTATATTTGGACAGAAAGAAAATTGTGGGAGTGATTAATATGAAATTAATTTTGATCAATTGATCAATATAGTGTCGACACGTAAACTGGGAGGTGATCTTTTTCTTATGTGTCAGTACTGTATTGGTCAATTGATTAACTTACCATAAAGTTAACTTCATAGTAAGGGAATCCGAAAATTCTATGTCACTTTAGATCTATGGATTCAGTATTTTACGTTTTTACGATAGTAGTGACAACTTTACTATAAGTCATTGACTACTTTACTATCATAAATTGTATATATTTGAAACTTGTATAAATGATATAACGAAGAAAAAAAAACTCTTTAATCGATTCATTTTTGGTTTACTCTATTTGATTCGCTAGAAAAAAAAAATCGTGTGTGTATATACATATATATAGAGAGAGATAGAAGAGAGGAAAACAAATTGTCGGAAAAATATAGTGAACTGCCAAATTAATGCGTTTTAACATATCACTATAATACCAAATACTTTAGGACCATGCAATCCCTGGTGGTTTCATTTCACACCAATAGTAGTAATTCAAGACAATCTTGTAACGTCAAAAGGAAAAGGAAAAGGAAAATAGGACCATTTTTATTTAATGGTGATGGTCCACGCCATAAATTAATCATAAAGGATACGGCCGTAGTTTACCCTCAACTCGATGGCAGACATTTAGCTGGGCCAGTTATGGACTTGAGTGAGGCCCGTAGATGATGAGGAAAAAGAATTAAGTGTTAAAGAAAAACTATGTACTCCAAAGCCATACCAGTATTAGATTATACACATCCCTTTTCTTCTTTTTCTATATTCTTTTCATTAAATTATTGTATACTCCTACATTTATTTTATAATAATACTCGTTTTAGTTTTATACACATGAAGAAAAAAAGTCATTTAATATTATTATTAAATAATTAAAATTTGTATAAAAAAAGCATCACTACCTGAGAAGTTAAAAAACTAGAATATTTTTTAAAACAATAAGAAAAGTTAGAGGTGATACATGAAAATAAATAATTTATTCTTCAAAAAATTTGTAAAACCGCAAATAAATATTATGAAATGGAGATAGTATCATATATATATATATATATATATATATATATAGTTTAATTATACTTTTTTCACCTACAAATTTATTCGTATTCATAACATTCTCTTAATTTCTTATTAAAATATATAACTATATAATATATTCTGCATATACATATATTATGATGGGTTTTATAGCCGTTTAGATGTTTGGGTACCTCCGTCCCACGATAGATATTTTAAAATAATGTCTTGCGCAATTTTTTACACAAATTAAAAAATATATATATATATATATATATATATATATATATATAAATTATCATTTTATTCCTAAAGAGCCGTATTTAAATATTTTGCAATGGTTAAATAAATTTATATAATATTTTAAATTTAAATTATAAATTTTAGACAAAATTTACGCTTCAATCATCTTTTGCGGGAAAGAAAACTGAAAAAGTATACCCAAAAAAAAATAGTGGGTTGACTAATTATCGGGTCGGGTGTGGCAATGATGAGAGAGAAGGGTACAAGTGGGCGCAGCATAAGCACGTGGGCGTCGCCTTTTTCTCTCATTGCTTGCCAACGCATGCCATGGCAGCTTAAGCCAAGGCCAAGGCTAAGGCTAAGCCAACTTAAATGCTTAAAGAAGCAGTTTTCTTCAAGCTACATGGGGAAAAAAAAAGTCACAGTTTGTTTTGTTTTTCAGGCGAATGATTGGCTGTTTATTGAGAGTATTAAACCATCTTTTTAGTTTCATTTCAGGTTTGTTTGTAGTCATATTTTATTGACCCCCTTTCTAATTGGGATAATGTTTTTTTGCTTTTTATGATTTAAATTTATACGAGTGGTTGGTGGGCATTTGTTTTAAAAAGTTAGTTGATATTTTTATCTCCTTACCTTGTTTGCTTTGATTGGCTATGGGTATATTGATCGATCTTGATGTGATTGTCATACCTACAATTCTTTGTTTCTGCATGTCTGTATCAAATGGGGTATAGAGTTGGACTGAAATGACATTGATTTTCGAGTGTTTGATCTTCTGGGTTTCTGTCAGCCTGCCCATTAGTTATATAAACTGCACCATATCATTAAAAACAGCAAAAAAAAAAAAAAAAAACCCATACCAAGACTTCTTAGATTTCCTTTGTTCTAGGATTCTCTGTAATTATATTTTAAGGTTATTTGCTTTATTTTTTTACTTAAATGTTTTCACTTCCCTTCCCTGTTAGGTAACAAAATTTGGAAAATTATACTTATACAAGAATCGGCAGCTTTAAATTGTGGTCCTGCTTGCACGTCATCTATTTGGGGGAAGAACCCTTTGTGGTCTGGTCACTGCTATGTTAAAACTGAAGAATTCACCTGTCAGAAGTTTTGGCTCATTTTATCTGGACAATGGTCATGTTCTAGTGATCAGATAACTTGAGAAGGAAAAACAAGGCTGAGAAATGAAGTTCATGAAACTTGGATCTCGACCTGATACTTTCTATACTTCTGAGTCAGTAAGGTAATATTAAAACTGGTTATTAACATGTTTTGTGTATGGTGAGTTAAATCAGACTTGATTCTTGTTAATGCAGGTCAATCTCCTCAGAGGTCTCCAGTGATCTTATGGTACAAGTGAAGGGAAGTAGATATTTGCTTCACAAGGTAAGGTTTTTTGTTGCCTAAAGGATGTTAATTTTGAGTAATTATTGATGGAAATTTAATTGTTTTATGTTGTGTTGTTTTTGGGTTGTGTTAAACTTGATTACTTTTGATTCACAGTTTCCTCTGCTCTCCAAGTGCTTGCGCCTTCAGAGGCTGTGCTCTGAATCGCCTGAATCCTCACACCACCAGATAGTGCAACTTCCCGACTTTCCAGGTGGGATTGAGGCTTTTGAATTATGTGCCAAGTTCTGCTACGGAATCACAATCACTCTCAGTGCCTATAACATTGTATCGGCCAGATGCGCTGCCGAATACCTCCAGATGACAGAAGATGTCGAGAAGGGGAATTTAATATATAAACTTGAAGTTTTCTTTAATTCTTGTGTACTTCATGGCTGGAAGGACTCAATTGTGACCTTACAAAGCATCAAAGCCTTCCATTTGTGGGCAGAAGACCTCGGTATCACTAGCAGATGCATTGAAGCTATTGCTTCAAAAGTTCTTTCCCACCCCTCGAAAACGAATTTGTCGCACAGTTATTCGAGAAGAGGTAGGGACGATACACTATCCTGTAATGGAGCCGAGAGTCAAAGGTCTAAACATACAACTAAGGGCTGGTGGGCTGAAGATGTTGCAGAACTGGGCATAGACCTTTACTGGAGAACAATGATAGCCATTAAATCTGGAGGGAAGATACCCTCTAATCTTATTGGTGATGCATTGCGGATATATGCATCTCGATGGCTACCAAACATATCAAAAAACTTGAAGGTTGAGAAGCAAGTTGAATCTGACCAGGAATCAGATTCCATTGGAGATGCAGCCTCAAAGCATAGGCTTCTCTTGGAATCCATAATTAGCTTACTTCCCGTAGACAGAAGAGCTGTTTCTTGTAGCTTCCTACTTAAACTTTTGAAGGCAGCCAATATACTTAGAGCTTCTTCTTCTTCAAAGATGGAATTGGCTAGAAGAGTTGGCATTCAGTTAGAGGAAGCAACAGTTGGTGATCTCTTAATTCCCAGAATGTCTCGCACACTTGAAACACAATATGATGTTGACGTTGTCATTACAATATTGGAGCAGTTCATGTTACAAGGGCAGAGTCCCCCGACTAGTCCTCCAAGAGCCAAGGGGGATTTTCAGAGAAGAAGGTCGCGTTCGGCTGAGAATATTGATTTTGGGTTGCAGGAAAGTAGGAGGTCATCTTCAGCATCTCATACCTCCAAACTGAAAGTGGCAAAGCTTGTGGACGGCTACCTCCAAGTGGTAGCTCGTGACGTTAATTTGCCCCTGTCAAAGTTTATTGCAATTGCTGAGGCTCTTCCAGAGTTTGCAAGGCTCGACCATGATGATCTATACAGAGCCATTGACATTTATCTCAAGGTATATTTAGGACAGAGTTTTTACATATAATCTTATGACCAATTTCTGGGTTTCTTTAGTTTTTATGTTTTTTGGCGTCCTCAGCTTTAGATCATCTTAATCCACTGATGAAAATTTTAAATCCCTTTTCTCTTAAGCAAATCATGAACAACATAAACATGTGGTGGTTAAAATGTTGGATATAGGTCACCATCATTCTTAGTGGATATATAACCAACTCCATTTACCTATGAATCATGTCATATACAGGATTTGTTATTTTAGTAGGTTTAGCCTAACCTCTCTAATTTGGTAGTGTACCAAGTACAATAATTGTAGATTGAATCCGTTATGTTGTTATAAAGTTGTTATGCGTAGTGGGATTTGCTTTGCATTTGTTGTCTGAATTGTTGAATATCTACCCAAATTTCAACACATATGCATAAGAAAGTTATAATTTGTATGTAGAACCGACTGATGTTGATTTGGCAACAACTGTTGGTGTGTAGGCCTTATGCCTACAACAGTGCAACTCCAGAGTGCTCATTCATAAAATAGTAGTTTTAAATGAATTCATACATGTGGAATTGTGATTACTAGAATTGGTAATAAATTTATTGTGCTTAAACATCCAGGGACACCCAGAACTCAACAAGAGTGAAAGGAAACGCATATGCCGAATTCTGGACTGCAAAAAGTTGTCTATGGAAGCCTGCACGCATGCAGCACAAAACGAGTTACTCCCACTCAGGGTGGTGGTGCAAGTCCTCTTCTTTGAGCAAGCTCGAGCTGCTGCAGCCGGTGGCCAAGTGACCAATCTTCCTAGCAATATCAAGGCACTTCTAGCTGCACATGATGATTCTTCTAGGAATGACCAGTGGAGCGTTTCAGGACTTCGGACACCAAAGTCTAATATTTCAACTCTAAAAATGAAGCTTGCAGAAGATGATAACTTGGATGAGAACTATGCAGATGGAATTGAGAAACCATCTAGAATCAAGGCAATTTGTTCACTTCCTAATCGGCCCAAAAGGATGTTCAGTAAGTTGTGGTCCATCAACAGAAATGGAAGCGAAAAAGGATAGCTACTCGTATTTAAGTTCTAGTTGATGGGATGGTCACCTGAAGGCTGAAGGAAGGGTAACTTGTACTAGTTGCTTTTTCTTCCTCTTCCTTTTCTTGCAATATGCTTGTAATCTTTAGGGAAAACAAATGTTCCACTTTGCATTATTAATGGTGTAATCTATGTTAATAAAAATTCGACGAATTCAAGAAAGAAAGAAAAGAGAGATCATAAATCTCGACGGAGCCTCTAATTTTTGTGGAAATTGGAATAGGACAATTTTAATTGGCTATATGTGGGACCGGAATTGATAATGTTTGTCTATAGATCCATTGGCACCAGTCTCAAGTAAGTAATTATCTCTCGGTTGCAGCTCATTAATGAATACACTTGAGAAACCTGGCTAAAGTGTACGTGCATTACTTGCAAGTTGTCAACAAAACACAAAGAGTGATTCTGGAGTGACCGGGCTTGGCGACCGGTCCAAAATTTATTTATTTTTTTGGACCGGTCGCCACTCACGGTCGCCCCAGAATCACTCAACACAAAACCCAGTAGTAGCCAGGACATCAGATTGGAAAAACCTAAATCAAACGTACGTTTTGAAACACCTTGCTTGCATGCATTGCTGAGAATATGCTTATGCATGGTGACCCAATATATTACGGCAACTATACAACGTTAAACTTAATTAATTAGTGTAGATTTTGTCTTAATGTTTTTGACCGACTGCCTGAACTTTTAGCTCATGCACGAAGCTTGGATATAACTAACTATATCTCTGCACCCCAAGCATAAAATTCTTTCATTTATGTTAACAATTTCTCTTCTTTTTTTTTCTCTCTTATTAACAATTTATCCAATAATATTAATGTAGATGTGGACGTGGACAAGTGGATGTAGGCAGCATGATAGTTCATGTGGTCTACCTGGACAGTAGATTTGATATCACCAAATCAACATCAAGACAAAATTCTGTGATTGGTGTCCACTCAAACAAGAATATATTAGGTGGATATAGGAAATATTTTGTTGGTTCTTTAAATGTTTCAAGGCAATTAACTAGTGATCAGAAGGGTTATATATGAAATTTGAATACTACAAGCGTGTCACGTATGTATGTTATGTAGAAGCAACTTGTGGTGTATTCACCGGTGCAAATATTGGAATGAATTAATTGAATGGTGGAACCAACCCCCTGATGATCGATGTTAATTAGTATGTGAATGAAAACAGTATTCGATCGATGATCTCCGATATATGGAATACATATATATATATATATCCTCCTAGCTCCACCGCCTTGTTTGTTTGCTATATATCCTCCTACTGTCTCCTCATAATATATATATACTCCATGAATTTTAACTTGATATCTCATCCAATTATATATATTCATTCATTCAGGATTAATCTAACCTTCCATACACACCACACCATTATGTTGAATAATGATGCATTCGTAAGCATATATATGATGATCAAATCCATCAACCAACAAATATCCCACTTGCACTTATCATCGCCCACTCTGAATCCAACTCAAACACAGACAAACCCATTATTATTTCTATTTACTATTGCTATTTTCTTTTTCTTTTTTTCAATTAATGGTATTGATGGTGAGAAAACTTGGCAATGGCAATGCAATCATCTTTATTATTTAAAGAAAGAAGATCGAGGAGTACACTCCAATTAATTATTATTATTATTATTATTATGGTAGCAATAACATCCCCTCCCTTCAAAATGCTCCTCTTCATCTTATTATGGCCCTGCTCACACTCCTCCACATCTAATAATGTCTCCCTTAAATTCTGATTTTATGATATTTTAAATTTAAATTGTGATATGGATATGTATGTTATAAATCAATGATGTGACTGTTTGTGGACTGTGGTTGATTTATTATCACTAAGCCCCCCGAGAATCATAAAATAATTACACTTTACCACATTCTTTTATAAATAATTTTGTGTACGAATTCTTTTGTCACGTAAAGATTCATTCTACTTACAAATGCATGTCCGGAGTGGGCCTTTTAGTAAATGTCTTTCCCCATTAATCAGTGAATGCATGTGGCCCAAAAACAATTAATTGCTGAATGCTGCATTTTATTTATTTATTTATTCTAACCTAAAAATACCGACCAAACCTCAATATTGGATTTGTATCATACCTACTTAAAGCCCAACATTTGGTCTACTCATAATTGGACAAGAGGGCAAGACTTCTTATTCTTTTTGTCCGCAAAAATTAAAAAAAAAAAGAAGAAAGACTGTCTCTCTTTTCTTTTCTTTTTCTTGTCCTTATTGTTTCAATCTCTAGCACTCGATATGTTTCTTAATTATTTGAAATTTTATTTGTTTTCAAATTTTCAGTAATGAAATTTGTAGTTATAGTTCAGGTCAAGTACGGTCTCGCTTAAAAAATACTAAAAAATCTTCATCCATTCCTAATTAGTAATTCTTTTTTTTTTCTTTTGACAACAACAAAAGTTAACGTGTTAAATGAGTCGAAGCAAACAAAAAGCCAGTGGAATTCGAATTGTATTATAAAATATTCTACTCGAATTCGATTCAATTCGAATTAAATTATATTTAAACTATTTATGAACTTCAAATTCAAACTCGAATTTGAGTATCTACATAATAATTAATTAACTTTATAATAAATATAATTATAAATTGAGTTATTTATTTTAGTTAGAAAAAAAATATATATTTACTATTACACTTTACAAATATAATATCGTAAGTAAAATAAAAATAAAACAAAATAAAAATAATTAATTATCCTAATTTGATTTAATCTTATATATATTATAAAATAATGTATCGAGTATATAATCAAATATTTATCAAATTACAATTAAAAATTTAAATCGTTTAAAATTTTAAACAAATGCGAGTATAATTCCTTAAGCGAAACAATATTTTGAAAGTATTGTTATGGCAAAACAAATTGTAACTCTCGAGATACAACAATGCTCAAGATTTGTAGAAAGTTTTTCTTAAGACAATAACTCTCAGGTGTGTGTAGAAAGATTATCTTGAGTAGGAAGGAAAGAAGAAGAAAGCAAAAAAAGCTTAAAAACCCACACTCTACTGACATGGGAGAATACTCTTATAACAAGAATTGAGAGAGTAACTCCCAAATATCAATTAATCCATCATTGATGCCCCTTATGCCCACTAAAGCCGTAAAGTAGGCCATCAATTCTCATTCATTATCATCCCCACTAAGCCTTTTCATAAAGTATGCTCAATCAATATCATCCGTTTCTCAACAATCCCCCACATGAATGAAAATTGAAAACAAAGGAATTCGATGTGGTGATAACTCTCTACAGTTGATATTAGCATAGGATAGGTAGGCATCAACCCTTGAACCTTCCCTTGTGAAGTATATTTACTTTACTGGCTGACTAGTAGGCGTGATGTCCTTGAACTATTACCGTTTGTGTAGCGATGATATACCTCACACAAATACCAACATAACACGGTTTTGGTTCTCATGGTTATGTTCATTATGGTCGTGAACATCTCACAGTTACTGCGAGAATTGAAGAGAACTAAACTCATTAATTTTCCTTGAAGCGACCCCACTTCATTCTCACATGGGTGATTTTATCTTTTTTGTTGATTCTTGACACCAAGATCGATCATTAAAAGCATAGCTTAACCTTATCCGATTTCATATCCTTTGTTTATAGATAAGGGTTAGACCCTACTGATGATAATACATTGTCTATGCAATTAGGTTGTCCCATTGAACCTAGATTACGGGATCTCCGGTCAACAAGGTTGGGTTTTCCTTCACATAGAACCTTTAAATATTTATGGCCTTGATCCCATTCTTCTTGATGTCGTTTGACTTGATCTCGGTTTAAACCTTTGGTTAGCGGATCCATGATGTTATCCTTTGATTTTACATAATCAATAGAGATAACCCCGTTGTGATCGGTTACTAGCGGTATATTGTGACGACGACGCGTGTGTCTCGACTTACAGATTATACATCACGTTACATGCTCTTTTAATCGATGCTTGATTATCACTGATATAAACAAATTGTGTGTTGCGAGGCTTAGGCCATTCGGGAATATCCTCGAAGTTTACGTAACCATTGACTTCTTCTCGGTTTTATCGAGCTCTGAACTTCGAGACTCCATCGTGGATGCGGTTATGATCGTTTGCCTTGAGGATTTCGGGACCTGCTCCTCCTCCCGAGTGAACACGTATCCACTTGTACCTTTGGAGTTCTTTATATCGAGAAATCAACTAGCATCGGAGAATCCTTCTAATCTGCGGGTTCTCTCGTATAGTGCGATCCATAATTACGAGTGTATCTTAGATATGAAGTATCTAACGATAAGCTTTCGGTGGTTATCCTGGATTACTCGTGTATTTGCTTAAAAGCTATTTACGATGAAAGCAATATCGAGTCTTGTCAAGTCATGAGATACATTGATTTGCTATAATCCTTGCGTATTCTACTTGGTGGCGCTTTCACCTTTGTTTTTCTGAGAGGTCTTTGGTGATATCTAGAGGAGTTCTAGCTTCACTAGAATCATCCTTCTTTGAACTTCCCAAGTATCTTGTCCACGTAATGTGGTGGGTTAAAATGAAACCATTAGGTGAGCAGCTTGATTTGAATTCCCAAAATCACATCATATTGGGTCCCATATCTTTCATATCAAACTTAGAGTTTAACATATCCTTAGTATTCTTCACCATATTTTCATTACTACCCCTGATCGGTATGTAAATCGACATACTGAACCACGAATAACATATCCTTTGTTTGTGATTTTGACATAAATACATTGTCACATTCGTTTATATTATAGCCATTAGCCATCGTGACATCATCAAATTTCTTATGCCATTGTTTTGGTGCTTGCTTTAGTCCATATAAGGACTTCACCAATTTACACATTTTTTCTTTCACGGCTTGGAACTACTGACCTTGAGGTTGTTCCGTATGAATCTCTTCATCAAGATTTCCATTCAAAAAGGCATCTTAGCGTCCATTTGATGTACTTGAGATTAAAAAAGCGGCGATAGCAAGTATCATCCTAATAGAGGTTATTCTCGACCTTTGGAGAATCGTATCAAAGTAATCAAGGCCTTCCTTTTATACATATCCTTTTATAACCAATCGGCCTTGTACTTATCAATTGTTCCATCTGCTTTCATTTTTAGTGTGAAAATCCATTTAGAACTTAGTGGTTTCGTTCGGAGGAAGGTCCACTAATTCCGAGTATGATTTTGCATAATGGAATCAATTTCACTTCTTATAGCCTCTTTCCATAAAAAGGACTATCTGTTGAATTCTATTTTGTTGTAATTACGAGGTTCGACCTCTAGCATATAGGTTAGAAATGCGGTCAAAAGATTTTTCAACCCTTGCCCTTTTACTTCTTCTAGGCTCTACCTTTTCATTTCCTTCTACTTGACTTCATGTTGAATGTCTTGTTATCTTCATTAACAATCTCAAGAGATCTTTTGAACCGATTCAATCTCTTCACGTTTGCATGGAAAAATGTGTTCAAAGAATGAAGCATTCTTTGATTCCATGAATGTGTTCTTGTGTATATCGAGATTCTTAGAATCATGAACAAAAGAAAGCGATATGCGTTCTTGTGAAGCGCATAACCAATGAAAATACAATCCAAGTCTTTGGACCTTTATTTTCATTTTCTTTGTATGAGCCAAAACTTTTGCAAGCACCCCCCACACTTTTAAGTAGTTATAGGAAGGTTTCCTTCCTTTCCATAACTTCATATGGTGTCTTGTCTAATTTCTTCTGAGGCACCTTATTTAAAAGGTGATTAGGTGATAAAACGACTTCCCCCACGTGTTTGTGGCAACCCAGGCTATTTAGCATCGCATTCATCATCTCTTTTAGAGTACGATTCTTGCGTTCGCTACCCCATTAGATTGAGGGGAGTAAGGTGGAGTAACCTCATGAATAATACCATGTTGGGGCGAGAACTTACCAAATGGTTCAGCGTATTCACCACCACGATCACTCTTTTACCACCTTAATTTTCTTATTAAGTTGGTTTTCAACTTCTAACTTATAAAGAACAAATTTCTCTAAAGCTTCATCTTTGCTTTTAAGCAAATATACATAGCAATATTTTGTCTTATCATCGATGAAAGTGATAAAAAATTTATTACCCCCCTTGTTTGGATAAATTTTAAATCACATACATCACTATATATCGAGATCAAGTGGTTACGTATTTCTTTTTTGTATGAAATGAAGATCTTGTTAATTTTGATTCAACACAAATTTCACATTTATGTTTATGATCAAGTTGGAATGTTGGAATATGTTGTAAATTAATTAACCTCGTAGGGTATTATAATTTACATGTCCAAGTCTACCGTACCATAAATTAAATGATTTCGATGATATAAGCGGAAGAAGTATTATTCTTATTATTAATCATTGCATTGGACTTCTTTAGAGATGGCATTAATTTTCCACATGCCATTACAAACATACCCCTTTCCCATACATTCCCCTTTTGACAAAACAAACTTGTCAGATTCAAATACCATCCTAAAACCATGAATGCTTGGGAAGTTTGCCGGATACAAGATTCTTCCTAATTTAGGGAACATCAAAACATTCTTCAAAGTCACTTCTTTTCCGAAGTCGTCTTGAATTCTGAGTACCACTTCCCTTGATCTTGGAAGTTGCGGCATTGCCCATGTATGAAGCTTCTCCCCATTCTTCTTTGGGAACCGATTCGTGAAAGAATCTTTGTCTATGAGACATGGCGTGTGTGCCGGTATCGACCACCATTCCCTTGGATTTGAGTCAACAAGGTTGACTTGAAATCCTGACACATAAGTTGATGTCGGACACTTCTCAGCAATTTCTTCCTGACATGTGCTTCATTTGAAACTTCAACTTTCTAGGCGACCCTCTGATCGGAGGACTTGTGCTTGACCTTGTTGCAATTGTAGCATTTTCCATTAAATTTTGGTTTCTTGGAAATGCCACCCTTAGGACCAATTTGGACACAAATTGGGGCTTTTTGCCTTTCTTGGAGTCTTTATTGACCTCCACCACATTCACCACAGCCTCAGTTGGTGGGCTGACGTTGGAAAATTTCTTCTCCAGGAGCCTTTGTTGTCTTCCTCGATTGAAGTCTAACAATTAGTTCTTATTTGTCATCTCCTTTCGACTTATCTTAAGGTAATTTTGAAGTCTTTCGACGGTGGTAACTTTTCAATAATCTGAGCCACTTGAAAAGATTCACTAATTACCATCGTTCGGCAACATGAATCCATGAATAATCAATTTGGAGTTCTTGAACTTGATTCTAGCAGTTTTGGAATCAACCATTTGGAAATTCGGGAATTGGCTCACTAAAAATTTCTTAAGCGCTTGACATCTTACGATCTGTATTTCGGTCAAGGAGTTCCCAAAGTTCCTTTCTTGGTTGTCTTATCTGTATACCTTTATAAAGTGCATCGGTTAGGCCAGTTCAAAATATAATTACGGCAAAGGAAATCAGTTGTTTCCATACCTCGATTGCATTGTGGCGGTGACATTATCCACCTCATCATCTACGATAATGGGAGGATCATCCTTGACAATTAGCCAAATTGACATAGTAAGGTAAAACAACATCTTACATTGCCAAGTCTTAAAATTCACACGGTGAATTTTTTTTACGGATTTTCATTTGTGATTGGCGGTATAGTTTGGCGGGGGGCATGATGGAAACGGACACGTAAATAGGACCCGAACCAATGTTACGTGAACCGGATCGTTACGTCCGCCGGTGCCATTACGTGAACGAACCTAGATTGTTACGTGGACCCGGTTGGAACAATTTCATTCTCGGGAATATTCATTACGAAAATACAAAGCAGACCAAGTTAGTCTAAAAATAACAAAGCTGTTTTGAATAGGAACAAATTATTATTTAATTATTCGAGCGGTCCAGTGAATATTAACTCAAAAGCAGGTCAAATAAGAAAACCAAGTCAAAGGTATTCCAAAGCAAAGGTATAAACTGCTGACTTAATAAAAGATTAACCAAAACAAAAATATTGTCTTAAGATTGTTAGCCACGTTAGTAATAATTTTTTTGAGAAGCGAAATCTGATAAAATTAGGAAAGAAATCTATATTGTTATTAAAGTAAAACCCAAAATAAAATAAAACAAAATTAACCTTAATCTGATGGACGTTGAGCAGACTAGTAATTTGTAGCTTTGAGAATTTGTGAAACGGTTTTTCTTAAGACAATATTTGGTAGTGGCGGGACAAATTGTCTCGAGGATACAACAATGCTTCAAAGCGAACTCTCTACTAAGTGTGTAGAAAGATTATCTTGAGTAGGAAGGAAGAACAAAAAGAAGAAAGCTTAAAAACCACACTCTACAACATGGGAGAATACTCTTATAACAAGAATTGAGAGAGTAACTCCCAAATATCAATTAATCCATCATTGATGCCCACTATGCCCACTAAGCCTTCATAAAGTAGGCCATCAATTCTCATTCATTATCATCCCCACTAAGCCTTCATAAAGTATGCTCAATCAATATTGGACCCAAGTTATGGTAACTACCATACACTAGGAGTCCTAATCCGACGGAGAAGGATTCTAAGGTGGTGAAGTACTATAAATATAAGGCCTAGGTTATCATTATGAGGTAATACCTACTTTTGAGCACTAAATATTTATCCTCCTTGTTAAACCTTATAACGGCTTGTACTCATTCTCACACCCTGAGCTATCCCCGTGCAACCTGGCCGTCAAGCTTACATGTGATCTCTGTAATTGTAGTTCGGGTTATGGCGTGGATTACGTGATTGGATGGCGTCATTGAAACTTGGCGTTAACATTGGGCGCTAAGGAGGAGGGTCGCTTAAATAACAATCACAATCGAATTCTTTTTCCGTGCAAGAAACTATGGCGAGTGTGGAGTATGCGATGCCGACCGTGAAAAGGTTAAACGCACTGAGACCACTTTCGGTGAGAGGGTCGGTGAAAGATGCATTGGGTTCCTTAGAATCCGGGCGATCGATCGGATGGCCGGTGGCTCCCAAACGAAAAGCTCTTCCATGAAAGCCAGTACACCAAACTGAGGCGGTCGGATGGGCGAAGCCAATTCACGCAATCTTTGGGAGCGTGAAAAGAGTCGTAGCCAGGGTAGTCGAGATCATAGAGAATTCATCCTGCAGAAAAAGATGCAGCAAAACAAAGATGCCATGATGACCCTACGTCTTCAGCAGGAGGAGCTCGAACTGCAGATGGCAAACGTGCTCGGAAAGCAAGAGGTATCCTCTAAGAGGCGTAGGCACCATAGCCGATCTCGGTCACCCCGAAAGGAAGGGGCTGATAGGGAGAGAAGTAGATACCGAAGTCGTTCGAGGGATGGCCGAAGCCGTAGGAGGAGTCGATCAGCAGGACAATGTTACGAGCACCGGGTCGATCAGGCAGAGGAGGAGGCGAGATTCTCGAGCGTGAGAGGGACGGACCCCAATCGTCCCCTCATGCGGGAGAGTCAGACCCCCTCGCTCGAAGGGTGAATTGGAGAAAATCGCTTTATTGGTCGAAAGAGTCGGAGCGCCTCGACCTATATAGGGTCGCCTACTTCCGAAATTAATCGGAGATAGGCGGACCACAAAAGGAAGATGCCCCCGATGGAGACTTATGGACGGGCTAGGGATACCTACGATCATTCGATGGGTATGACGGAGTTGATGACGTATTATGGCCACTACGATGCGACCAAGTGCCACGTGTTATTCTTACCTTGAAGAAGGCGCCCGAGGAATAGATGGGAACCTTGGCGTCGGGATCGATAACTTCATGGAATGACCTTGGGAAAATTTTTATGCCGCAGTTCGGGAGTAATAAGAGGCGGGGAAGATCACGGCATCCCTCATGCAGGTCGAGCGAGAGAGATCGGATGAGAGCTAGGCGATATGTTAAGAGATTTCAGGAGGATTTGTGGGGTGGGGTGGATGGTAATTTGAATTGCCCACAAGCCTTGGGATTCTTCACAGCGGGGCTAGACATCGGAAAATCAAAGAAGCTGATGAAGGACCTGATAATCAACCCCCCGGCCGACCTGACAGAAGCCTTCCATAGGTCCGAGGGTCACATAGCGTTCGAGGAAGCGATGGGGAATTTCAAACCACAATCCCAATCCTATGAGAAGTCTAGAGATCGGGACAAACAGAGCTATCAGAAGTCTGACAATCACGGAAGGTCGGATAGCTACAAGAAGAACCACAACTGAAGTAGGGTGGTGGAAGGCCACCCTTCCCAAATAAAAGTGTCAACAAGGTGTACACCGCACTCAATACAGATCGGGCCAAGATACTGGAGGAGATGCGAAGCAAGCCCTTTTTCGAACCATGTCAAACGATCCCGAAGCCAGGGAAGAGGGGTCGGAACAAGTATTGTGCGTATCACCAGAGTCGGGGTCACATGACAGAAGATTGCACTAACTTGAAAGATTTAATAGAAAAGAATGTTGAGAATGGGCGGTTAATGCGATCACGTAGTTAAGGAGAAGGGTTGGAAGCCCAGAGAGAGGAGAGCAGGGAGCTCCCAGAAAAGCGGTATGGCCAAGACCCAAGGCGAGGAGTTATTGATGTGATATCTAAGGGGAATTCGGTTAAAGGCGATAATGGCAAAGAAGAGGAGGGCATCTCGAAGCCGTCGCATCGTCTTAGTGGGCTCGCCTGGAAAGAAACGAGGCCATATTCGAGCACGACCATCTCCTTCTCGGGACGATGACTACCCTACGTAGAGCAGATCGAACCACATGGACGGAGCCTTTGGTGATACTTGGCTCGGAGTCGGGCCGGTGGACATGAAGAGAATGATGATCGACAACGGGTCTTGATCGACATACTCTACACACATGCATACCAATGGATGGATTTGGGAGGAAAGAAGATGGAATTGGGAAGTAAGGGCCATTTTCATGCGGCCGGTGGCGACCGGTTCTCATGTGTGCCGCGCGGTAGAAGAATCGCTTGGCCGATTTGGGACGCCTCCTCAGCAGACGGAAATCATGGTAAAAAAATTTATCGTGCAAGTGGATTCGGCCTACAACTCCATCTTGGGAAGGCCCACATTAGCAGTAACTATGGCGTAAGAATATTTATACCCCACTTCAAAGTCAAGTTCCGGACCTTTGAGCGGGATAGGAGAGGTAAAAGGGGATCTGGATATCGCTCGAAGGTGTTATCGGAATACCTTGATTTCCTCAGGGGTCGGGGTTAGTAAGCAGAAACAAACGTTGTCCATCGAGATAGAGCCGTTCACCGAGGGAAGTATGGAACTCATGGCTCTACCAGAAGAAGAAACAGAGGATGTTGAAATTTGATGCGGGGAACCAGCATAAACCGGGTCAAAATCGGGCGGGATTATCCAATAAGCTGCGAAGCGGGTTTGGTGGAATTACTTGGTGTATCTTGAAACAACTTCGCTTGGGAACCTAGCGACATGCCCGCAGTAAGTGAATCAATAGAATTACATAGGCTTCATACCACCCAAAGAGGAAGCCGGTGATCTGAAAAGAAGGATCTTTGCCGGAAAAGGCGGAAGATTATTGACGACGAGGTTACTTAAATTGTTAGAGGCGGGGTTCATCTTGAAATTGACTATCCCGAATGGTCGACGAATGTAGTATTGGTTCGGAAGAAAATGGGAAGTGGAGGATGTGCATTGACTACATGGACTGAACAAGGCATGCTCTAAAGACTTCTATCCCTTGCCCAACATAGACCAGCTGATTGATGCCACTTCGGGGTATAGAATGCTAAGTTTCATGGACGCTTTCTCGGGATATCACCAAATCTCGATGCACAAGGAGGATATCCCAAGACTAGCTTCATCACTCATCTGCCATATATCTGGCGTATCGGAAGATGACCTTCTGATTCGCTAAAGCGCAGGGAAGCAACCTACCAACGAATGATGAACTTCAGATTCGTATTGACGGTTGGGGCGAAGTATGGAAGTGTATGTTGATGACATGATCGTCAAGAGCATGTCAGTCCGGGATCATCTGGAGGATTTATGATCGCTTGAAATGGTGAGACAACCATTAAATGAGGTGAACCCAACCAAATGCACCTTCGGATTGGGTTCAGGGAAATTTCTGAGGTATCTGGTCAGTAAGAGGGGAATCGAAGCCAATCCAGAAAAAATCTCGGCGATCTTAGATATGAAATCTCCAAAGACATACAAAGATGTCAGGTACCTGACGGACCGAATTCTTCGCCTTCGGAGATTCATGTCAAGGTCGGTGAAGATGTTTATCCTTTTGACACTCTCGAGGCCCCAAAAATGACAAGAGTTTCAGTGGACTTGAATGCCAAGACGCGTTCCAAGATATCAAGAGGTATTTGGGTTCGGCACCATTCTTTAATGAAACCAATTCCTCAAAACCTTTATACTTATACTTGGTCATCGCTTCGAGTGGCGATAAGGCTGATCTTGGTGAGGATAAGGGAGTAAGCGATTCGGTGTACTATGTCGCCCATGTTCTCGGGACGGCTAAACGAAATACCGAACACTCGAAAAATTTGCCTACGCCCTCATAATTGCTAGCAGAAAACTCAGGCACTATTTCTAGGGTCGGTTGATAGTGGTCTACACGTATCAGCCTTTGAAGAAGATTTTGCACAAGCCCGAAGTATCAGGTCAATTGGCCGCATGGGCAATGGAGTTGACACAATTTGTTATAGAGTATCGCCCCCGAACGGCAATCAAAGGGTAGGCATTGGCAGACTTCGTGGTCGAGTGTTCTTTCACCGAACCGGAGGTGAGTATAGTGGCCGAAACACAACCAATCCAGACCTCATGGACTCTATACGTGGATGGATCGTCAACTATGGATGTCAGTGGAGCAGCAATCATCCTAACAAGTCCTGAGAGATTCAAGGTACAACAAGCTATTCGGTTTGGTTTCAAGGCCTCAAACAACGAAGCAGAGTATGAGGCCATCTTTGCGGGGATACGACTGGCCCGAAGCCTAGAGGTACAGAGGTTGATCATCTACAGTGATTCACAGTTGGTGGTCAGGCAGTTATCGGGCGAGTACGAAGCTCGGGGGGCAAGGATGACCAAATATCTGGCCGAGGTAAAAGATAAGCTTATGTACTTCACTTCATACAGTTGTCAGGGGGTGGACCGGTCAGATAATACGATAGCAGATGCCTTGGAAAGGCTGGCAACTACTGAAGCAAGCTCTTTCAATGGATCAGTGTACTTGGAGGTTCTCGAAAAACCCAGTGTCCCGAAGACAGAAATCCTAACTTTGGACCGACTCGACTGCTGGCTCACACCTTATATCTCATACTTGGCCGATGGGACCCTCCCTTCGGACCAAATCCTTGCCAGGCAAGTCAAACACCAAAGCTCGAACTTCGTCCTCATAGATTGAGATCTATACCAAAGAGCCTTTAGCTCTCCACTGCTCAAATGCTTGACTCCTTCGGAGGCAGACTACACACTTCGGGAGGTGCATGAGGGGATCTGTGGGGATCACATGGGAGCAAAGTCACTGGCACATAAGATTTTGAGGCAAGGGTATTATTGGCCAACTATCTATACTGAAGCAAAGGAATTCGTTAGGAAGTGTTCCAAGTGCCAGCTGAACAGCAATATTCCACATCAACCCCCCGAGGAACTATATTCCGTCTTGTCCCCGATCCCCTTTGCTGTGTGGGGAATCGACATTCTGGGGCCTCTGCCAAAAGCTAAGGGACAAGTTAGCTTTGTAATCGTGGCTATTGATTACATGACAAAGTGGGTCAAAGCCAAACCACTGTAAAAGATCACCGAACTGGAATGTTTGAAGTTTTTTAAAGAAGGGGTCGTCTACCGGTTCGGTATCCCGATGGCAGTGGTCTCGGACAATGGCAGGCAGTTTGTGGGGTCTAAGTTTGAAGGCTTTTGAAAGAGTTAAGGATCCAGCAACGCAAGATTTTGGTTGCCCATCCTCAGTCAAACGGCCAAGTGGAAGTGACCAATCGAACCCTACTCAATGGAATTAAACGCAAATTAGATGAATTAAAGAATTCGGTGGCAAGAATCGCTTATCTGCTTTTGTGGGCATATCGAACTACCCAAGGACTACTTTGGAGACTCCCCATTCAGGGTTGGCATATACGGACCGATGCACTCATTCCTGTTGAGATCGGATCTCCAACTCTTCGAGTCACTAATCTGAAAAGAGCTATATAATGATGAGGGTTTGAGAGCGAATTTAGATTTGTTAGATGAAGTTCGGGATTCAAAGAATGATGAGGTTGGCCATCTATCGCCAAAATGAACTCGACACTATAATCAGAAGTTGAAGTCAAGGAGGTTTGCAATAGGAGATTTGGTCCTCCGGGAGTCGGAGGCATCAACCCCCCAGAACACTGGCAAGCTAATGCCCAACTTGGAGGGGCCTTATGAGGTGGTAGGAGTGCTGAAGCCAGGAACCTACCGGCTTCGAGCAATGGACGGTTCGGAGGTAAAGAATACATGGCATGCTGGAAGACTTAAAATTTTTTACCAGTAATAGTTATGTCGTTCTTGTTTTTATCCATGTAATCGTTTCAACTCAAATGATATAAATGAAAATTCCTATTTCTGTCAGTGTTTAACTTCATCTATATTCATATATTTCGTTACTACTTGAACAGACACGTTTCGGGCACTATCCGATCAAGAGGTTCGAAAAAACACCACTGATCGAGATAAGTCCCGAGCATAACTGACCGAGAGTTCAATAAATTCTTAAAATACAGATCTCGGGCACTATCCGATCAAAAGGTTCGGAAAGACACCACTGATCGAGATAAGTCTCGGGTATAACTGTTGACCCTTCAAAATCAGATAAACTCTAAGGACGATCCAATCAGAAGGTTCGGGTGGACATAACTGATCAAGATTAGTCATAAGTAAAACTGACAATAAACATTCATGGGCAAAGAATATATCTCATTTATACTTAAAAAAATTTTACTTTACAAACCCGATTAAAAACATAATTCGGGGCCAAGTACAAAAAGGGAAATTTTCTTTATTATAAATCCTACATATCTACTCGGCAGGGGGGTCATTTTCAGCGTCGGACTCGTCATCCGAAGAGTCAAGGATGGAGACATCGAGGCCGAGCGACCATCGACTTTCTTTAGCCTTTTTTTAGATGAGTCTCATACCCCTCACCAAATTGGGCTATGACCTTATCGTTCGAGGCTTCAGATTCTTCGTATTCGGCGATGGCTTGCCGTCTGACTTCGATTATCTTCTCGGGAAAGGCGTTGATGGTAGCAGTCAAAGTGTTGTTCTCCTTGATCAAGAACATCATCTTGTCGTGCATCTCGGAGAACTTGAGCGTAATCTTTGTCAAAGATCTTCCCGATCCTTGACCTCTTGGAACAGATGATCCCTCTCGGCCAGAAGAGTGCTGTGCTTATGCTCTAGTTCTTCGATCCGGTTTTCCGACCGGGCCACCTTATTTCGGGTCTCAATGTGAGAATCCCGTTCCTTCTTCGATTCGGATCAAGAAACCCGAACCTCGACCTCAAGCGATTTCAACATCCGTCCCAAATTGAATTTCTTTCTTTGTGGATCGGGCGAGGGGAGGGATGGCTCGGGCGAGTATAGTGTTGGCCTGCAGTAAACACATACATCAGTACAAGAAGTAAAATTCAAAATTAATAGCAGCAATCAAATTGACAAAGGAAATTACTTGGGTCTGAGCTCGAACATAGGCCACCAAGGCGATCGAGAAGAGTATCCTTTAAATCGCTTCGTCGTCACCGTGTAGTTTGAAGTGATCGAAGAGGTAAAAGGAAAACCTCTCGACGGGCTCTTGGGCCAACAGTAGTCAGTGATCCCCGGGAAGAAGCTGGGATAGGAAGAAGGAGTGGTGGAGCAGTCCAGGGCATCTGGGGACCACCTTCTCACCCATCTGCAGACCAGAACCTTCCGACAATCGAAGTCTTTTTGATCGGGGTTCGAGAGGAACCTCTTGGTATCCTCGAATCCTCGACCACTTGATCGGCGGAGGAAGCGTGGGAGAAATCGGCTTAAGCCGGAAAGGCGGAGGACATGGCCGCTTTGATGGTCTGGCTTGGAGGGCTTCTTGGACTTCTTCAGTAAAGCCGCCTTCTCCGCGCGGCTCATCTTCAGCGCCCCTCTTTGTGTGGTCGGGGGATCGGGCCCCAAAGTCGACCCCAGTGACAACTCGGTGATTGGAATAGTATCCTCCTCGGAAGCGTCGTCGGTCACTGGGGGTCGGATGAATCCGGGGGTGACGGTGATAGGGATGAAGAGGTCGTCAACGCCCTCGGGTTTGAAGATTGTCACTGCACAAAGACAAACAAGTTAAGGGATGAAGCAGGAAAAATAAAAATAAGAAACAAAACGAGTAAAGGGGTACTTACAACCGTGTTTATCTGACCGAGCTTCATCCAATGAAGCCCCAAACTCATTTGGATCTGTTCCATCGTTTGTAGAATGCCTTGAAGGCATCGGCTCGACCGATTGGGCAATCTTGAAATTTTTGGCCGAGGAGTCTATTTGGATGGGCCCAGGAGGGAGAAAGTGAAGGTCTGGTTCCTTTTGCAAAGAACCATTGTTCGTGTCATCCCTTATTCTTTGGAAGGGTCTTAATCGGCCTGAGCGATTGGGGCGTTTATTTAATTAGCCAGGCCGGGCTCTTTAGACCCATGGATGGTGAAGAGGGGGAAGAAGAGGTCGGTAGTGAGTGATTCCCATCTCTGACGGTGGCTATGAAGGAGACTAGGTGGATGTCTGAGTTCGGCACCGGCCATGAACCCGATCCCCACGGGCAATAGGAAGGAAGAAATGAAGTCGTAAAGAGAAAATCGAACCCCGTATTTCAGCACAAACAGGGGAACGACCACCCATTCACCCTCGGGCTTCCAGAACATCTTCTCATCGGGCCGAGGGATCCTGAGTTTGTATTCTTTGGGTATTTTGAAGAGGGTTCGGATATCGGAGATTTGAGAAGGGGTGAGAGTAGAAGGGGTGTGGAGGTGAGAAAACTCCTCTGAAGAGTGATAGGCGTTTCGAACTCTAACCTCAGCGTCTGCTAGAGTAGGCATTCTGTACTCATTCTCATACCAGAACTATCCCCTGGCACAAGATGCCGTCAAGCTTCGTGTGATACATTCACATCGTGGAGTTTAAGCGTGGATTACGTGATTGAATGACAGCCGGTAAAAACTTGGCGTTAACAGAAATTAAAAAGCGAATTAAGCAGAGCTAGTTTTGATTACATTTGGTCACGGGATCCATGTCCGAATGATATAATTAGTTAAAATAAATAAAGACGTAAAGAGAGAGAGAAAAAGAACGATGCGATGCTTAAATTCAACCGTAGAGATGGAGTTGAGTTGGTAGTCAGCTAGCAAAAGGAGAGATGAGGAGAGATTTAAGCATTCTGAACCTTTGCAGCAAAAAGACCTAGCAGCTCTGGATACTGAAAAATATCTCCAACTCCAAACATGGGGTTGTTGTCATATCCACCAACTGTTTGATAATTATTACTAGTAGCTTGAGTTTCTAAGTATACTCCAAAATGCTCATTCTCACTACTACCCAATTTCCCCGCATCATTGTTATTAGAAAAGGATTGTTTTGCAGCAGGCACCATCGACTCTGGAACAACAAAGGAAGGCTCGTGAACTGAAGTTTGAAACGGCTCCTCATTGGATTTTGCTAGTGCAGGTTTTGGGAAAAACCCGTTCAAGATTTCTTGCAACAACCCTGAATCCGACGGCTCTGATGGAAAGAAATCCACGTAATCATCACTCCCTGACATTGAAACAACTCCATTACCAGTACTAACTTTTTCAAACTTTGTATGTAGAGTGCTCCTGCTCCTGCTCCTCATTGATGATGATGATGATGATGATGATGATGATGAACCTGCAGCTGCAGACGTGTTAGCGCCAACAGAGCTGCTACTGTTGCTAGACATGTGTTGGTGGTGCATGGGAATTAAACATTGTTGTGATGATGTTGAATTGGTAGTAGAAGAGCTGATAAGGTCACGAAAGAGAAGCATGTTCATATTTGAGTAGGAAGGAATATTGTTTCCGTGCGGTGCAGATCCAGACAAGTCACCAACACAAGCAGAACTTGAAAATGATGAGAAAATGTTGGAGGACGGAGGAGGATATTGCTGATGAACACTACTAGTGGGAAAGTGATCCGGATTGGACGGCTGAGATTGTCTGTTGTAGAGAAATGAAGATGGAGGTGCAGGGTGAGTTGGTGAAGTTGGGTACGTAAAGTTGGTTCTAGCCTTGACACCACGCCTGGCTCGAGCCGCACAGTCATAGGCGCAAGCCGCCTCCTCGGCCGTGTCAAACGTGCCCATCCACCGCCTTTCTTTGGACTGAGGGTCTCTTATCTCGGCTGCATAACGGCCCCAAGGACGGCGGCGCACACCCCGGTACCTCATGTTGCCACCGGCAGTGGTGTCCTTGAGTGACCTTTTGACGTTGGTTGCGCATGATGATCTCTTTTGGAGGTTAGAAATGGTAGGTTGAAGGAGCGGTGGTGACTCAGATTCCGATATGGGGAGCGGTAGTTAGACCACCGTTGAGCCTCCTCATGGCTTCTTCCATTTGATTTTTTGCTGGATTAGTTCTCACTATTAGGTAGCTACAATAATTTAGAAGCAGCAAAGGGAAAAGGATCACAAATCTAATCAGTGATTTAAGTAGAGGGGGTGAGCTCTCTCTGGTCTTGATTCTTTAGGGTTTTGAGTTGGTGTTATGTTATGAAGCTGGTCTCAATTCATTAGGGTTGTGCTTCTATTTATAGCCAGAAGAATTTAGTTAATACTACTACTACCTACTTTGAGTAATTAATTTTAAAACTAGTAGTAAAAGTTAATGATCACCTACCTACTTTGAGGACGTTAATTGTCCTGTAACATCATTGGTCTTGTGCTCTGAGCCACCCGGAGGCATGCAAATTTGTCTATTAATTAATTAATGCTTACTTTTTACTACTTCTCGTCTTTATTACATACATACATACATACATACATATAACTGGTGTTGAAAATTAAAGAAGAACTACTTTAATATGTATAACGGTTCTTTACTGGTTTTGCAGCCATAGGATACAGCCATGAAAGGAGTAATATGTGCGTTTATGTGGATATATAGGTATATCCCATGGGGATGTATCATGTATGGAAGGCAGGTCCATCAGCGACTGTATCTGAAATTTGATCTGATTGATAGTCCGGAATTAACAAATAAATGAAGGAAAAGCATATTTCTTAGGCAGGGTCAGACTCAGGCTCAGGCTGCTGCTGCCTGGGGATATAAACATATATATATATATATATATGAGATATATATGAGATAATGATTCAGAAATCCGAAACAAATAAAACAAAATCGCTTTCTATCTGTAAAAATGTTGGAACCCCGTACATTAACCATATCCCAATCAATTCCTTTTTGTCAGATCTTCAGGATTCGGCATTTACTTATCCAAATGAGAAACAGACCAACCTCTATGCATGTTATAATATGTCTTTTACCAAAATACCTTACTTTAATTTTAGTCCTACCTACTTCATTTATAAAATTGTAAAATTTAATTTGTGATGTGAATATATATATATATTTAATCTTCAAAATAATTTTTCTAAATGTATTATATTAACTATTATTAAATAATCAATTTTAAAATTTCATAATGTGATTAAAAAATAAAATAAGACTACTCTTTTAGTATATATATGCATGGGAAGAAGGATCAAGTATTATATTGACGAAACTCATCCATTTCTTTATGTACTTTATATTTATTTTAAGGAGATTGATATTTTTATATATATATTTTTTTACATTAATATATGGTGGGTCTCATCTTGTTATAAAAAATCATGTGAAAAATATCTATTCAAAGTTTAAACTCCATTATATATATATGATCTCTGCAAGACTGCATTTTGAGTTGACTTTTAGATAAAACAGTGTATATATATATATATATATATATATATATATATATATATATATATATATATATAGTCTCTTAGAATGAAATTTTTAAAGATAATCTTATTATGTTCAGAAATATAATTTTAGCATTAAATAGAAATTCAATTTTAGTGATTTGATATATGCGACCACTGAATTCAGCAAGAAATTAATTAAGTGAATATAATAGGTAAGAGCATAATAATTATATATTTGCAACCCATGGAAAATATGATTCACATTTTCAAAACATGCATCTTAATGATATATATATATATATATATATATATATATAGGAGTATATAGTACGAGTATATGAATATATATATATATATATATATATTCCTATATAAAATCAATTATTAATATACTGTGTATGCCTTATTGAGTGCGTAAACCACTTTGAGTGGTTCATTCTGGTGTAAATGTATTGAATTGAACCGAGTATTGAGTTATTTAAATTTGGTACATAAAATTTATTAAGTATAAAATAAAATTAGATTGAAAATCGTTTAATTATCGAGTCGAGCACAATCACGGATCGAGCCTGAACAGTTTAAATTTTCGAACGAATATGATCCTAGTATCAATAAAAAATTACAATATGAGAAAGTTCGAATAAATTATCAAACTTACTCATAATTGACTTATTTATATTTTGAATAGAGCTCAAATCGAATTTTTTATCGATAGATACAAATCGAGCCTGAACTATTTATTCATTTCACAACCTTAATTCTAATCGGTAATCACAAAATAAGATTACCCTCGATCAATTATGTTGAACACCAATTGTTTACTATAAACTTTTTGAGCTAATAAAAAAATAACTAATAACAATATTCAAAGATCAAATACATCTCATCCTAATCCTAGGATTATATGTGATCATACGTTGTGATCTGGATTTTAAACAAAATAGCTCATTATTAATTAATAATCATTCACCTATGCGAATAATTTCAACTCTCCTGACTTGGGTCTCAAATCCCCCCAATCACATGATATAGAAGTTTAAATACTGAGATGTTCAATTATGTATGCAAAAGGGCACTGGCAGCTTGTAATTAAAGTAACCGCACACATAATGCTTATTAGATGAACACTAGTTCACGAGGACACCAAATCTCCGCCATACCACTCTCATAAAATATCATGGAAACACTCGGGATAGAAATCTACATGGAAACCTCAGATGTGTCCTAAATATTTGCATTCTCGACTTTTGAAAAACAAATAAAAAAAGAAATGAAAATCTTTTTGACTATAATCAAGTTCTAAACACAACATCCTGTTTGAACCAAAAACGAGAGAGAGAGACTCTTTCAGCCATCCTGTTTAGAGTCTCATCAGGCAAATTTGGAGGGCCTGATTTGCTATTAATCTGGTTTACATATGCATGCTACATAATAAGACATCCCCTCCTCATACGATGGCCTTTTGTCTTCCATCTGTAACTTCATGCTCAACCTAAACATCGAAACATGTTAGAATCGGCTTTGCAGTTGCAGTTGCAGCACAGAAGTACAGAAACAGTTCGTCAGTCAGTCGATAAAGAGAGGAAGAAAATAACAATCAAAAAAATAGTTGATAGAGGACAAAAGGAATAGGCAACAAGTCATGCGTCCATGCTTCAATATTATCAAAATTGACAACATACTAGCACTTCTTCCCCTGATTGTAGTTTTGGACATTGATCAATTGCAGGTTCTACCAGCAAGAAAAACGGTCTTACTGATTTAGTGTACAAGGAAATCTCGTTTACATTTTGCATCAGATTTCTTCAGTCATTTACACCAACAATGTTTTGCACAATTTTAAACATAAAAGCATGTTAAACAAATTCAGAATGTAGTCAACAAAGCGTAAAAGTATATATGGCAAAAAAGAAAAATAAAGGATTCAAGTAGCCAATTCCAGAAATTAAAAATATGTTCTTTTGCAGAATTTAGTATATTTTGAATATAGGCATATGCAGGATCGTCTGTGGAAGTAAAATTGTAGGTAAAAATCTTAAAACCCTACTCGTGTTTTAAGAAAACAAAGAAACAAGTTCATTGGACATTTGCAAACACAATAATTCTAAATTCAAATAAAGTAATGTTACCTACTACGATTTACATTTACTCACTAACTGTCCAGAAATAGAAGATTTTTAACAAGTATTTACCTCCACAATTACTCTTGAATTCTTCTTTGACTTTGCACCACGTCCATCTTTCTCGAGTTTTTCCAGAGAAAATGCTGAATCTTTTCTCCCTCTTTTACGATCAATTGTGACCGTCTCTTCGTCCGTTTCAACTGCACAATTAACTACTAGTTTTAAATGTAATTAGCTCATCATTTAGGTAATTTTCAGACAAAAATGGATTATTGTAGAGAAGCACTGATAACTACTGAAAATTAATCATGAGAAAGAACCCATGTTTACATGGATTCTTCTAAAATCCAGAAGTACCCATGCCAACATGATACGACACAGGACAGACGTAAGAGTATGGCTGTCAGACATGGCAGTTTGGTGGAAAATGAACCAAAATGTTCTAAAAGTAGGCGCGTTCCTTTTAAGGATCCTTCTAGGGGTTGCCAAGTCCATATAACATTGGAAAGAACTGTACCATTATCATCATCTTCATCACTCTCTTTGATTGCAAAACCACCAAAATCTTCCATATCATCCTCCTCTTCAAGTTCTTCATAGCCTTCAACATATTCTATCTCACGCTCCTGCTAATGAAAATAATAAATATAAGAAAAAGCTTTTACAATGTAGTGATACCATACATAAAGATAATCCCCCCCACCTAACACCAGTCACATCACCTTGGTGCTAGGGGAAAGTGTTTAGTAGTTGGAAAGTGCAAATAAACTTATTATAACAAACCTCCTCCTCCTCCTCTTCACTAGCAGCCTGCAATCCTTCCATTTCAAGAACTTTATTGTATTCTTTGACAGGATAATTGTATATGTCACCATAAACACCTTTCTTAAGACGTTCAAGCAATTCTTTTTCAATACTCTGCAAAACATATAATAGTTTCTAACAACTGTATGGAGACAATTATTTTATATGCAAAATAGCTTGCAGCAATGGCAGCTGAGTATGTAACCTTGTCCAAAATTGCTGCTTTTTCAGCCTTTTCCTCTCTCCTAGACTCTCTTTTTTTCTCCTTCCTAGGAGTTGTCATTATCTTCTCCCTGTGTGATAACAGGTAGAAAGCCAATACAGAAAGTTTTAGACATGGGGAAAAATGGATATTGATCTAAAGCTTAAATTGTTAAGCCGCACACAAGGAACATAGAAGGAAATAGCACCCAGAAAGCAAAAAAAAATTTTTAACTATTTGCAGTGTAAAAAATCAGTATAAAACCGTGACGTCAAAATATGTAATTTTATTTAAAACCGTTAACAGGTCTGCAATTATTCTCCAAATTTATCTATGTCAGATGCCCAAAGACAACATGTTAGTTGGTTGTTAAATAACCTTGACGTCTAACGCAGTAGCAGTAGGACCCTGCCAATTCGTACACAAAGACAAAGTCTCTTCTTATGTATAACAACCTTAGTTAACGTTTCCGTCTTCAGTCAACAATAAACCAAAGTTTCATGTTTAAGGATTAATAATCAGAACTGTCGACTCAGCTGCTACTAAATTGACTACTATCCACAATTAAATGATAAGACCTCATGTTGTCAAAGTAAATTATCAGCAAGTTCAGAAGCCTACTACAATCAAGTATAGCCTATCGTATTTTTGGGGAATTTCTTTACAAAAATACACTAATTATGCCATAAAGTTATTTTAGTGCTGATATGTGTAATTTTTTACTTTAAAAAAACATGGAAATTTGGAAGGAATATACAACGAAACCTTGTTTTCAATGCAAGTTTCCTCATGCGTATCCGCATCTGAGTCATCTTAGTCAATCGCTGCTTTGTTTTGTGTATAAGAAACTTGGGCCAATACATCTGTAAACTCGTAAGATAAGAAAGAACAGTAAAACGCTTAATGTCCTTGAGAAATAATACGAAGATCCTAACTTGTCAAATGTTTAATAAGCTAGATGCCTCAATACCAGATGTTTGTCGATAATTTCGAGCGCTTTTTCATAATTTCTAGGCAACTTAACCCTCTCCCATAACTTGTTTGGCATATGAGCCCTTTCTATTGTTTTCATATACAAATAGAAGACTCCTGCAGAACACAATATCAAAGTACAGGATATTTAGGCACTTATTTAGTTAGACAATATCCGAGAATAGACATGAATAAGTAAGGCATATATGATACATTTAGATCATATAAAACAGTCCATTGTTTCTTACACGTCAAAAGCCATTCTGATATATACTCCATTTGTCCTAAAAAACTAATGTTACGTTTGGATTGAAGGAATGGAATAGAGAGTGGAATGATTTATTTCATTCTAGTTGAAATGAGTTATTCCATACTCTCCCTCCCTCAAGGAATAAAATTCATAAATTTGGGAGGAATAAGAATGTCTATTCTAATCGCAACCAAACACAATTTTTTTCATTCCATAAGATTGAGTCATTTCATTCCCACCTTCATTACTCCAATCCAAACGTAGCATAAGATTTGCATAGCACAACCTCGGATATAATTTGTTTTGTTGATCTTTTTACAGTATTAAACTTTTAATTATAAATTTTTTTTAAAATAAGTTGTGGAGTGTCAGAAGGGGATAGAAGTTGACAGAAAACGGCTTTTTAAGGTCAGAAGGAGTAGGGTTAGGAACATAATGTATGTTATATTTTTATGTGAAAATTAAGATTGTGAGTACGAAAGAAAATGGGTAAAACCAAAATGTTTTGCAGTAAAAATTAAATTATTAAAAACTTAGATACCATGGCGTTTATCAAGGTAAGCTGACCTATAAGAGGATGACTAGAAGGCAAACAACTGGGCTAATGCTTGAAGTGGGAAACTGCTAATGATTCTATACATAATACTCCTCTCACTAATTAAAAAACACAAAAGAATGCCTTGCAAATTTGGGGCCAAACTGACACTGGGCCCCAAAAGATGTCACCTCAGCTAATAAAATTTCACCATTTTGTGATCAGGGGCAGAGCCACTCATGGCAGATGATGGCGCCAATCTTGAATTTGAGTGAATGACAAAATTATTAAGGGATAAATATTTTTTCCTAAATAGATTAGAGTCAATTCCCAAATATGTATAACTTTGAACCCCTTGAGTCACTAGTATTAAATTATGACCCCCCCCAAATGAAGAATTTCTGTCTCTGCTACTGATTTCTTTCTCTTGGATTAAAAAATTAAGAAGACCAGGACATTTTGAGACACTTTATGCATTACTTACTGCTTGCCTACAATTCATTACAAAGAGACAATTTGCTTAATTAAATTAAGATAAAGAAGATATAACAAATTCAAACCAGCTCAAATGAAAAACTTTAAGCTAACAAATTAAGAACATACAATTAAATATATCTGGCAAATGGGCATAATAAGACCTTTCTAACTCCAGGAACAACAACCCAAAATGCACATAAAGATAAATAGAGAATACTAAATGCACAACTGAACGAAAGTCAGAAGAAAGTACCATCATGGTCGCGGATGGTGGCATAGCGACTATTTGCAAGAGGGCAAGAGCTCCGATTACAAATCCCCGTCAGATTATATGGATTCCGACAGAAATTTCCCGTTGTAATTCTAATAAAACAGCCCATAAAAGAAAACATAAGAAAAATCCGTAGCGAAAAAGGGTTGGCAGTGAAGGAGCTAAAGCTACATACTTGGTCATGAAACTGCAGTGCTTGTGCCTAATAACTTGCCATATAACCTCATCATTCTGCATCGCTAATAGCTTTGATTCTACAAAAAAAGTTAGTGGTATGAATTTTAGGCGGTTGAGTGTGCAGGAAACTTAGCTAGGGTTTATGAGTCCCAAACGGCGGGTTGCGTTGTGATGGGAAATTAGTAATTTCGATAACGAAAACTATTTTTAGCTACTGCATATTATGAATTTTCTTTTTTGTTTTTTTATGCTACTGTTGACTTCATTATACTATACTCCTCGTTTGTCTCATTTAATATATTTTTTTTAATTAAAAATAAAATTACATCCAAGTTAAAAATACTTTTTGTCTATTGAGTAAGAAATTATTCAAATTTAAAATGTTCAAATAATGTATGTATCAAAACAAACACGTGGAAGCGAAATATTTTCCTTAAAAGACTTGATTAGAAGTTTGGTCAACAATTTTCCCAAATGAAATACTCCACTAATGACCAATTATGTGGGCTTCGTCTGATTTATTGTTTAGTAGGGTTGTAAACAAGCTGGGCTTTAACAATTATCAAAGTCAGAATGGTCCAAGCCCAATCCTTTATGTTAGTGAGATAAGCAAGCAATTTATTTGACAGGCCAACAAAAAACGTATTGATGGTATTGGGTTGGGTTGTATGACTTCAAGTAGTAGTTAGTAACATGAAGTAATTGCTTACCTAATCTAACCTGACGGTGCAGGGCCAGGGGGAGCGCATTGCATATATAGTAAGTAATAGTATACAGATAACCTTAAACAGGCAGGGAGTATGATTGCTGATTAGTTTGTCCTTCATTTCCTTTTTTTAATCAATTTTGTATTGACACAAACTATTTTATAAATTACTGATGTGGTATATAGTTCATCTCAACATATTGATCAACAAATTATTTAAATGTAGTTTTCGGCCCCACACAATATGTTGATATGGAATATGCAACAGTTTGTAAAATATTTGTAGAATAGTTTGTGTCTCCAACATTATTCTTTTGCATTATCTCATCTCTAATCCCACCCCCTCCGAACTTTGCTATATTGAATATTATTATTTATCTTTTAATTAAAGAAATTGTTTTGTTTTGTCAATCCATTTATTATTACTTATATTTCTTTTCATTTTTATACAGTAAGAGGGAGCGGGTAGTGTTTATCATGAAAGTGGTTAGAATTAAGTTTATTTTTAGATAAGTTGGTCAATTGATTAATAGAGTGTCGACACGAAGACGAGGTTCTATATGTGTCGGCATTTTATTAATCAACTTACCAACAAATAAACTTTACACTAACCGGATCTGTTTATCATTATTAACTTTTGGAATGATGGGTAATCATTAGGTAGCTGCCTTATTATTTTAGAAAAGATATTACATTAATGGTGGGCCATGATAACCTTAAAACCCACTTTTTTCTTTCTATCTTTCAATTCCATTTCTTTCCTTGTATCTTTTGGTATCTTTGAAAAAAGATGAACTAAAACAAAAAAAATTATGATATCTCCGTCATCATCATCATCCCAGTTTGAATGGAACACGAGTGGAGAGCCTTTAATCTGTACTGTCCAAAATTATGCATGCCTCACCTCAAACGGGGTCCCTTTCCATTGCTTTCCTCACCTCCTCCTTTTCTGGAGAAATTTGTAAGTGTATATCAATTGCTTCACTTTCATGTAGTACGTTCCAGCCGACGGCTGTCATGGGCCATGGCACACTAGTCCCTTCCACTACTCTATATGTTCTCTGTATAGGATCGATGAGTAGGGAGAGAATTAAAAGCTTCCCTTAATTATATATATATATATATATATATATATATATATATATATATATATATATATATATATTCATTATTCAAGACAACCCCACCCCATAAAATTATTCCAATGGAATTACTTCCTTTTAACAAATAAAAATGCCATGCCTTCCGTCTAGCTAGCCACCACCTCTCTGATATCACATCTTCTTAATTCTGAAATGGGAAGAATTAAATAAAATTCAGAATTGATGCATGCGAGACAATTAATAGAAGGGATCATCTTATATAATTAAGCCTTTTGAAAAGCCAAAGAACCAAATTCAGTAGATATTTCTAGATTTGTTCGACTCCTCAAGTCTTAAACGTAGTAGTAACTGAAAAGGTTGACTTACTATTGAAGCCAGCCATCCATCCATCCAGCTTCCATCTCAATATATTCTCAAACGTCCTCAAATTAATTCAATTAATTGGGATTGGGATGAAGTCAAAGTCTAATCTTCTCGCCTGCAACCATTAACTAATAAAACATACATTCTGGTACATAAATAAAATTATACTCGCACGCAAGAAAAAAACATGGAACACATAAAAAACGGAGTACTTGTAAACATGTAGTACAATAGTCATAGACATAAATAAAATTCTCGCGCGCAAGAAAAAAACATGGAACACATAAAAAACGCACGAGGTTAATTAAAGGGTGACGGACACGATAACTTGAACACATTACACGAATTTGACACAAAAACACAACATCATATTCATTTCCTGCATGCTGTTACGATGTAGAGATTGAGGTGTGACGGCGAATTAAAGAGGGTGAAAGATTGATAGTATATACCCTGCATAAAAACTCACCTTTAACTTATTCATAATTGGACCACGTACCGATAAACGAAATTCGACTGAATATTCCATTAATTGCCATTGGATTAATAAAAAACCAATCCATCCAACTTTAACAATTTTACAGTCCGATCTCACACTGCACTATATATTTTATAGTATTTATGTATATGTATATTAATACTTAAATCCCTTTATTTTTTCGTAAATATTTTGCTTCACCTATTTGGTAATGGTATTGATTCGGATCCAAATCCGCCAAGTGTAGGTTTTATTGCCGGTGATACCCATTATGGATAAGATTGATCAGGCTATAGTTTCCATTTACATAATAGGGAACTTTTCCGGTAGAATTTTCGTACAACACAACGGGCTTGGGTATGTGACCGTGACGGATGCACCGGTAAGCGACAATTACCGGAGGAAATCTGGAATTGCAATAATATCCATTTCCGTCCGCAGTACGTGAAGGTGAGAGAGATTTTGGCGAAGTGGAGGTTGTTGAAGGAGGAGATGTTTTTTTGGGGAGCGAAAGGAATGCCCTGATCTTTAGAGACGACGGCAGAGATGAAACTCGACCGTACTCCTCGATGATATTCGCGAGATCCTCATCTGAGGTTATCGAAACTAATGCATCTAAGTCTTCCGTCGGCAACTGACACCGTAAACTAACGGATGTTCCACACAATTCTCCAAGCTTCACCAATAGCTCTGTAACCAATAAAATATATATACATCTCAGTACTCCAATTAATGTTCTAGCTCTTTATATACATTCTACATAAGTAAAAACACAACATAAAAATTAACATATACGAGTATATGAGGTACGTAGGTACTGACCAGCGAAAGAAATGGAGCGATCAACGGCAAGGACGCGAGTTTGACCGCCGTGGTAACGGAGCTTTCCGTCGGGATGACGGGGGAGGATCTTGCCGCCATAGCTACAGAGGAATTTGAGGATGAGAGGATTGTGATTGTTGAGAGAAGGTCCGACCATGCTGACTGAATTAATTACGATCGAGATACGGGGCCGACGGGGTGCAGTTCTTTTTAATTTCTTCAGATATGTGAAGACGGAGAAGTGAAGTGAAGACGCTTAAAGAGCGGTGGGGCTAGCGTCTTCTAGCCTATTCAAGGTACCATTGGACTCTTATTTATAGAGTTTTCCTATTTTTACCCTAGAAAAAAAAAATAAAAAAAAAAAGACAAAGTAAAAGTAAAAGAAAAAAAGTTTTCCTAGAGGAGAGGGGAGACGTTGGCGTTGGGAAACCCCACTGACCCAGTTTGGTCTTCATACTCATTTCCTGTAGCCTGTAGGCCCCACTAATAGAGGAGAGGGGAGACGTTGGCGTTAGATAGATATAATGGGATGGAGGGAGTAAAAAATAAGGAAATGATGATTGTGCACGTCTTTATATATCAAACAGATTATATTATTTTTAATTAATAAGAATCTAATTTATATATTTATCACTTGTTTAAAAGTTTTTACTTTCTTTGAATTTTAATTTTGTAAATTCATTTTAAAATATTTTGAATTAGATGGACCAATAAATTATATTATGAGTACTTTAATAAAGTAACAAGTTAAATTATATAAGAACACGAAAGTTTAGTATTATTATTTTTTATGTGTTTTTTATCTTTAATTCAAAAGTTTAATAAATCATATTACAAAATATCTCAAATAAAAAAATAATGCTATTAAGTAAAATTGTCAAAAGATAACATATTAGTTCATTTTATATATGGTTGAAAATTAAATTTTGCCTAGCTAAGTGTATGTTCTTAATATATTTTAACAATGTATTTAATATAGTAACTCAAACTTATTGTAAGACCTCAACTTATTATAAATAAAATTGAATTTTTTCTATTCAATATCTAAATTAATAAGGTGTTAATTTGATATAATACTTTGGTTATGGGTCAAATATGCAAATTTTACAAAATAAGTAAGTGGTTATAAAATATTTCTTTTATCGGAGAATATTCGTTTGGTCGTGGAATATTCTTTTTGTCGAAAATATCCGTACAACGGCGCAGTCAATTGTGGGTCCCATAACGGAATAACTTTCGGATGAAGAAAATGACAAAGTTTGAGTTTTATAAATAACGGCGTAATTATTACGAATTATTAATTTGTTGGAATACGGTGGTTAAAATACGATGTCTGGCGTGGTTGCACTTGAAGAGTATACTGCGGTATTGCACAATATTGTTGAATTATTGATTAAATACGTGAAGAAGACTTCTTATATAATGTTACGATGAATTCTTGTTCAATATTTTATTTTATTGATTCAATAATTCTTTGCGTTAATATTTTATATTATTGTTGTTTTGATAATTGTCCTTTGCATGTAATTTTCCATTATCAGATTAATAATTCATATTATTTGAATAATATTATTAGATAGCATTATTGGCAATGCCTAGAAAGTTCTGTCAATGAGAGGTTTGGTCACCTAATTGCGCGCCAGTAAGGAGAAATCCTTATCGAAAAGCCCCCTCTTTCCTGGGAACGGCCTGGTTGTCATAATTGTGATTTTGTAATATTATTTGTAAAATAATTAATTATTGATGTATATGATAAGGAAATATTTATTTGATGTGGATATAAATGATGAATTTATTTATTTTATGTGGTTATAAATGAAGGAATTAATGCTGAGGTGTTTTATCAGTATTTTGTCGGAAATGAGGTATTAAAAATCACCAGTTTATGGATTTTGGATATTTTATGTATGAAATTTGGAAAAACTCAAAGCTACAAAGTTGTAGAGAATTCGATTTCATGTGAAATGGACATAAAATTCGTATTTTTCTGATAAACGAGCTATTTTCTATGAATTATTGAAGTTTCAGAAAATAAAATAATTTTTATTAAAATTGGGTGGGACCCACTTTTGTTTTAACACATGTGGGCTACAAAATTTTGTTCAAAGATGGCTGGTGGCTGAGAATTGTCAAGAGGCATGCCTAGAAAAGAAAGAAATTATATTGATATTTTATTATTTTAGTTTCACTTGTAGGCGTTCAAGATTTTCCTATAAATAAGTGACTTAGGTTAGAATTGAAAATCACACCAGAAATAAATTTTCTTTCTCTCTAGATTATCGGCGTAATTTTATGAGTATTTATATACTTTGAGAGTTCTTTGTTGATTAGAACTTTATATCAGATATTCAGGTCGGAAATGCTTGATTATTTTGAGGTAAGAGATGTTATTTTCTTCTTAAATGATATTATTTTCTTGATATCATTATGTCGAAATATTGGTGAACGTTTTAATCAAATTTGGAACTTTTTGTGTCGGGGTTACTATTCACGTATACGGCACTATTCACGAATACGGCACTTTTCACCGAAGAATGAAAATTTTTCTTTTTATCCAAGATGTCTATTTTGGCTACTATATATCTTTGATTGTATCCATGTTCTAATCGTTATTTTTGAATTCGCTTCACAATTGATTATTATGAAGTATTATTGATCTTGGATAAAACTGTTATCTGAATCCTAATATTAGTCCTTACATCTCCTTTGGATTCGTTTTCTTTTAAAGTATTTTTCATCATCCTCGAGTCTTAAATGATGATATTCTTTGAATATCTTTGGCACGTAGTGCAAAGATGAATGATTAATGATGAATATCTTTGGCGTAGTAGTGCAAAAATGAACAAGTGTTGAGATGAACATGACCAATTGGTGATACAAATGAATATCTTTGGCTGTAGTGTAAAGATGAATATTTGATTAAAGAGGTATATTGATTGTTGTTACAGGGATAAAATATTGATGATGAATTTTTAAATCTTAGAAGATAGTAGAATTCATTCTCTACGTGACTCTTCTAATGGATTCGCTTTTTTCTTTGCGATTGTTGATCTAAAATTTGTTGTCTATTGTATTCTATCAGATTTTTCCCTGTTGAAGACTAATGATAATTTGTTGTATATTATCTTAGTCATAATATTCTTTACTAGGCTAGTTGAGCTCACTCTTTTCTTTTTTGTTCCATTTTTCTTCTCAGGAGGTAAGAACATAGCAGGATTGTGACGCCCCCAAAATAGGTCCATTCCACCTAACCCATTCTCGAAGTGCCAAATACATGGTATGAAATAACTACAACTTTATTAATACATTTGTCGTGCAAAATCGACAACCTATATCTTATGAGTTTAAATACAAATATAGTCTTTTAGACAATATTCATCTGCAAATAAATCCTCATTATTGATACCTTTATTTTACAAAATAGTGAAGACTACTAAAACAACTATCTAGAACCATCACTCCACACCCCTACTAGTTCTCGCTATAATCTAAACTACGAGAAGAAAAATGGAACAACAAGGAAAAGGGTGAGCTCAACTAGCCCAGTAAAGAATGTTATGACTAAGATAATGTACAACAAATTATCATTAGTCTTTAACAGGGAAAAATCTGATAGAATACAATAGACAACAAGTTTCAGATCAATATTCGCAGCGGAAATAATAATTCATAGAAGAGTTACGTAGAGAATGAAATCTACTACAATAGACAACACGCTTCGTGAATAGTACTCGTGAATAGTAACTCGTGAATAGTAACTCATGAATAGTAACTCCGACATGAAAAAGTTCCAAATTTGATAAAAAGTTCAGAACAATATTTTGGCATAATGATATTGAAGAAGATAATATCATTTAAGAAGAAAATAACATCCCTTACCTCGAAAGACAGTACTTCTAGTTGAAACATCGGATATAGGTTATGACTTGAACTTGCACCGTATAGCAATACTCAAAGTATACTCAAAATACTCACAAGAATACGCTCGATAATATAGAGAGAGAACTTGATTTACGGTATGATTTTCAATTCTAACTAAGCACCCTATTTATAGGAAAATGCTTAGAACACCAAAGTAGAAAATTTAATATAATATCAATATATATTTTCCAAAACCTCATACACACACTTGCTTGTTGAATTGAGCTCCTACACATGTTAAATGAGGCCACCTAAACATTCCAAAAACGTTTTTCTTATTTTAAATATTTTAAACTTCCAAAAATCAATTATTTTTGAACTTGAACTTTGATAATTCATAATAAATAGCCCTTTTATCGGAAAATTCGAATCTACTTAACTTTTATAGGAAATTCAATTCTCTACAACTTTGCGAGAAGAAAGTTTTCCAAATTCCAAATAAAATTGGCCGAAATCCACAAGCAGACGATTTTTCTGGTATAATCAAATATCGGTCGATAATTGTGTCCCCAACACACAAAATATGTGTTAAACATTTAATGCCACAAAAATACTCTTCCTCCTCATATACTCATATATCCCACATTCATTATAAAAAATATCCAGTTAATATATTATTAAAATAATATATTTAAATGAATTATTTTATCGAAAAAGATAAAATATTAATTTTCAACAATTGTCACATTAAAAATTTTCTCCATCTATATCCACATAAAATCAATATTTTCCTCATCATATAAATCAATAATTAATTATTCACAAATAATATTACGAGAATCACGATCTTGGCAACCGGTAGTTCAGGAAAGAGGGCTTTCGATAAGGATCTCTCTTCTTGACGCGCATGATTAGGTGACCAAACCTCTCCTTGAAGCGAACTTTCTAGACATTGCCAATAATGTTATCGATAATATTATTCGGATAATATGAATTATTACTCAGATAATGGAAAATATCGTGTAATGACAATTTATTGAAACAACAATAATATAAAATATCAATGCGTGCAATTATTGAATCAATAAAATAAAATCTTGAGCGAGTAATTCTTTAACAATTATTGAGTTGTGTGCTTACTTACGTAAGAATCAATAATTGGTGCAATCACCAGTGTCTTCTTTTGTTCAACAAGCGTGTATTAGTGTGTTTTAACCAAAGTATACAACATGATGATTAGCGGTAACAACTACGCCAGTTATTTATAAACAACTTATATTTGTCGTTTTCTTCATCCAATGGCTTTCCGTTATGGGGCCCACAAAAACTGCTGTGCGTAAATACGAATATTCCCACACGATGCGAATATTCCACGACCAAATGAATATTCTCAAACAATAATGAATATTTTATAACCAACTTATTTATTGAAATATTTGCGTATTTTACCCATAACTATCCACATTAATCAAATCAACCCTACTTATTTCAAAATAATAAATAGAGGAAAATAAATTTTATTTATTAATAATTTGGGGTCTTCTGACCTCCCATCCTTATGAAATTTCGTCCTCGAAATTGGCGTCGCGATACACAGTGTTTGAAAAGATGAGAATACCTCGCTTTCATTTAGTTTCCAACTCCCGGTCATTTCCTCGATAGCATGGTTTCTCCACAAAACTTTAACTTGTGGTATAACCTCGATCATGGGACATGTTCTTTCTATCCAAGATCTTGTGGTACCTCCTCAAACGTTAAGTCTTAAATTTATCTCGTGGGTTCTAACTTCGATGGCGTGGTTGAATTCGTCCACATATTTACGTAACATCGATCGTGAAAAATGTTATAAACACGCGTCATACTTGGCGGTAAAAGCGAGTCTATAGGCCACAGTTCTATTCGATCGAGAATTTCAAATGGATTAATAAATCGAAGGTTTGAGCTTTCCTCACCTCACCGATTCTCGCTTTTGAAATAACAACTTCTTGTACCTCCTTCTTCAAATTCATCGACTCCGATTGTGTAGCTTGAGCATTTAACTTTATCGATTAAAAGTCGATTATACTCGTATATCATCACACGGGTACTAGAGTTTTCATCTCCATCTCTATTATTTGTAAATTATCTGAAATGAGTCCTTGACAATATCGTATTCGTCTTGTATACGATCTTCTACTCAACACGTCATTACCACGTTCACTTTTCCGAGGATGGCATGGTCGAACATGTCTTTGAAATGAGTCTCTCTTGAGTTCTTGAAGCTCTTCCCACATTCCTTGCTCCATTCGAATTTTGTATCTCTACGAGTCGGTTGCGTTAATGGAATAACGATTCGAGAATATCCTTCAACGAATCTCAGATAATAACCAACTAAGCCTGAAAGCTACGTATTTCGATTTCTGAGCTTAGGTTATTCTCAATTGTGACTTCGTATCGACCTTGGATATGACGTTATAATGACACCTATCGATTTCTTATCGCATACGAATATGGTATCCCCTACGAATGCGGCGGTGTATTCCACAAAGAAAGTCACCGGATAAAGGCTCGGTACCAAATTCTATAGTTGAATTTTTAACTCACGAAGTTGATAGAGCCATTCGATATGAGATTTTAGAAATGAGTTTTTGTGCAGGGTTCAAAGTCGATACAAAATTTAATATCGAGCTTTGGGAGTAAGCGAGAAATTCTTGAAATACGTCGGGAAAAATCAATACAACGGAATATTATTCAAATCGGCGTGTGTTTATTCAAATCCATAACATGGACTAAGAAAACTTGACATCCATGATAAGCGAATGACTTCATGGCTTGATATGAAAATGTTTGACTTCTGATGGTTTGATTGCTTGAATTGAATAACGAGTTGCTTAGGAATATGAAAACTAATGACACTTACGAAAGTAATCAATTTCGGCGTGATGAGTAGTTAACCTTAAAATCACATCACAAAGCAAATATCTCTATAGAAATAAGGTTAACAGGTAATGTGATAGTGCCGACTGAATCAAGCAAGATTTCTAAACAACGGATGTAATGAAAGTTTCTCTAATGAGTCTCCATAAATAGGTCAAAGTCTAATTTTTCCGTAGTAAGTTCAAACATTGGTATGACGAAAGAGATAAAGAATGGGTAGAAACCAGGTATTTAGTAAGGTATAAACTTGTGAGAATTTATAATTAACTAACCGTCTTAACCGTTAAGATTTCTTCGCATTTTAATGAGGTCACGACAAACGCTCTTCCGAGGCAGTTGACTTTTGACTTTTACGGGACATCCTTTTGAGTCACCATTCATTGGGTGGGTTTCGATCTGCGTCTGATCTCGGCGATATGTCCTTCTTTTTCTACAATTATAAGCATACCTTAAAGCTGTTGTGGGCGGTTTGGTGATATATCCTCTCTTTCGCGATACCATACGACCGGTGGTCTTTCTCCTCCCTTGGAACCGATTCTTCTTGGCGCGGCGTCTTAACATGGTCGTTGTTAAATCTCCTCTTTTTAAAAATCTCCTCCATTCTAAACCTTTATTTTCATGGCCATGATACCACGAAGTGGTTCTGCGCCTTTGTTAAGTATTCTTCTTTCTCCATTTGGTTATCGTTATTACGATGGCTTCTTTATCTTGATATGATCCTGGTTATGGTCCCTCGGTTGAGCGTCTTTCGTTATCTGGCTCTAACAATTGAGCCACATTGACAACATCTGAATAAGAGAAAATTTATGAGAAATGAGATCTTGGCGTATCTTGGGGTTTCAAACCTCTCGAAACATCAAGTGTCATACGTTCTCATTCTCCTTTGAATGAGGTGCAAACCTAGATAACTCATGAACTTCGCCTTGTCTTTGGGACACCATCATTGTTATTTTGTTCGAGTCTACTAAACTTCACTTCCTTCGTATGAAGAATACTTTCGGTGAAAGTACTTGTCATTGAGCTGTTTTACGAAATGTCTCCCGTGACATGTTGAGTGCAATTTGGATGGAGTGCGCTTACTGATTCCCACCGATGTCGCCTCGTAACATAAAAAGTAGCGAATGGAACTTTACGTTCTCCGTGCATCCCAAGACATCGAATAACTTGGTAATTTGTTTGACCAGCGTCTCACTTAATCGGATCAAGCTTTCCCGAGTGCGGTGGTCCCGACTCTTTGAAGCTAACTTGCATTTGTGACCACCCGTGAATTCTATCATTTCCTCCTCTGTATTTTGAACACGAGTCTCCTAAATACAATTTTGAATGAAGCGCAAAAAGCATCTAAACATCCCAGTTCATTATCTGCTTAGTGGTGTTGTTCGGGAGGTACATTGCTTGACTGTTGCACGTTCTCCTCGTTGGTAAATCTGAGCATCTCCACGGTCTCATTTACTCCTTTATTAATATTCTCGATCGACATTCTTAAATCTTATCATAAAACAAGGGTTAATTAAGGAAATCAATATATCACATAATATCCTATATCTTAACCAACTAACAAATAAGCTTAGGTAGGACACCTTAGCGAAGGATTTACTCGTCTCTCCCCTCTGTTTACATTCCCGATCTCACTTGGAGATCATATCCCTAAGCTACGATACCAATTATGACGCCCCAAAAATAGGTCCATTCCATCCAACCCATTACGAGTTGCCAAATACATGATGCGAAATAACTACAACTTTATTATTACAACATATAAGCTGTGAGTTTAAATACGAGATATTGTCATCAGGCAATATCCACACATAAATAAATCTCCATCATAATTATTGATACATTATTTTACAAAAATGGTGAGGACTACTAAACAACTCTCTCTAGAACCTTCATTCCATACCCCAGCTAGTACATTTATATATATTACTCGCCTCCACGAGAAGAAAAATGGAACAAAAAGGAAAAGGGTGAGCTCAACTAGCCCGATAAAGAATATTATGACTAAGATAATATACAACAAATTATCGTTAGTCTCCAAGCGAGGAAAAAACTAATAGAATACAATAGACATGACGGTTTTAAATCAATCTTAGCGATGTAAATAATAATTCATTAGAAGAGTTAAGTAGAGAATGCAAACTACTATCTTACATATATGAATTTAAAAGTTCATTAATCGATATTTTATCCTGTAACATCAATCGATATATATCTGGAATCAAATATTCATATTTTGCACTTTCTGAGCCAAAAGATATTCATCGGGTTGGTCATGTTCATCTAAACACTGTTCATCTTTGCACTACTGGGCCAAAGATATTAATCGATCGGTCGTGTTTCATCTCAACACATTTCATCTTTGCCTTTATGGGCCAAAGATATTCATCAAGAAATCATTCATACGTACTTGCTACGGGCCAAAGATATTTAGTAATATCATCATTTGGGGTGAGGATGATGAAAAATATTTTAAAGGAAGCGAATCCGGTGAAACAAAAGAACAAATATTAAGGATTCGTATTTTAAACAATCCAAGTTCAAAAATACTTCATAAGTAATCAGAGTGGAGTAAAATTCAAGAATGATCAAAACATGAATACAATCAAAGCTAGTATCTATAATAGATTTTTTGGACAAAAAGAAGAAATTTTATTTTTTGGTGAATAATGCCGTATACGTGAATAGTGCCATATACGTGAATAGTAACTCAGAGCACCAAAAGATAGAAATTTCACAAAAACATCATCACGCACGCCGTGAATAATACTAAATGAATAGTAACTTCATGAATAGTAACTCATGAATAGTAACTCATAAATAGTAACTCGTGAATAATAAGTAACCAAGCATGAAAAAGTTTCAAATTTGATAAAAATTTCCAACCGATATTTCGGCGTAATGATATTGAAGAAATAATATCATTTTCGAATAAAATAACATCCACTTACCTCGAAAGATAGTATTTCTAGTTTAAACAGGATATAGGCTATGACTTGAACTTGCACCAGATATAGCAATACTCAAAGTATACTCAAAATACTCACAAGAATACACTCGATAATATAGAGAGAAAACTTGATTTACGGTGTGATTTTCAATTCTAACCTAAGCACCTATTTATAGGAAAATGCTTAGAACACAAAGTAGAAAATTTAATAAATTAATATTATTTATTTTTTTCTACATCTTCCTACGCATCAAGCATCTGAATTCAACAACTTGACATGTGTGAAAGATGCCCCACAAACACAAAAACGTTTTTCTTATTTAAATTATTTTAAACTTCCAAAAATCAATTATTTGAACTTGAACTTTAATAATTCATAATAATTAGCTCTTTTATCGGAAAAATTCAAAACTCATGCAATTTCCATAGGAAATTCCATTATCTAATTTTGCGAAGGAAGTTTTCCAAAATTCTAAGCAGAAATTGGAAAGAAATCCACAAGCAGGCGATTTTACTGTTATAATCAAATTTCGATCGAGAAATGGGTCTACAAACACACAAAATCTGTTTTTAATATTTATTGTAACAAAAATACTCTTTTCCTCGTATACTTTCATATATCCCACATTCATTGTAAAAATATCACCATTATTATATTATTAAAATATAATAATATATTTAAATGAATTATTTTATCGAGAAAAAGATAAAATTTCAATTTTCAACAATTGTCACTTTAAAAATTTTCTCCATATATATCACATAAATCAATATTTTCCTCATCATATAAATCAATAATTAATTATTCACAAATAATATTACGAGAATCACGATCTTGTGACGGTAGTTCCAGGAAGAGGGGCTTTCGATAAGGATCTCTCTTCTTGTGTATGATTAGGTGACCAAACCTCTCCTTGAGCAGAACTTTCTAGACATTGCCAATAATGTTATCAATAATATTATTAGGATAATATGAATTATTGCTTAGATAATGGAAAATCTTGTGTAATGACAATTTATTGAAACAACGGTAATATAAAATATCAATGCGTGATTATTGAATCAATAAAATAAAATCTTTGAGCGATAATTACTTTGTAACAATTATTGAGTAGTGCCTTCATACGTAAGAATCAATAATTGGTGCAATCAAAAATAATAGTCTTTGTTCAACAACGCGTATTAGTGTGTTTTAACCGGGTATTCCAACGATGATACTTGGTAACAACTACGTAGATTATTTATAAACAACTTATATTTGTCGTTTTCTTCATCCAATCGCTTTTTGTTATGGGGGCCCTAAAAATTTGCGTGATAAATCGTGCATATCGCATCGAATATTCCCAAGACAATAATGAATATTTTATAATAACTGCTTATTGAAATATTTGCGTATTTTACCCATAACTATCCACATTAATCAAATCAACCCTTACTATTTCAAAATAATAAATAGAGGAAAATAAATTTCATTTATTAATAATTTGGGGTCTTACACACATATTTACGTAACATCGGTATGTGAAAAACGTTACGAACACGCGATATACTTAGCGGTTAAACGAGTTTATAGGCCACAGTTCCTATTCGATCGAGGATATCAAATCGACCAGTAGATCAAAGGTTTGAGCTTTTCTCACATCGTCGATTCTTGCTTTTGGAATAACAACTTCTTGTACCTCCTTCTTCAAATTCATCGACTCGGAATTGTGTAGCTTGGCGATTTTAACTTTATCGATTAAAGTCGATCATCACGTGGGTACAGAGTCTTTAACTTTCTATTTCTATCATTTGTAAGTTATCTGAAATGGGTCTTTAACAACATCGCTTTTCGTCTTTCGCATACGATCTTTTTTTACTCAATGTGTCATTTACCACGTTCATTTTTCCGGGATGGTATTGAATGGTATGTTTGTAATCTTTCAACATTTCGAGCCAACGTCGTTCTTAGCATTGAGTTCTTGGAAGCTCTTTTCATATTCCTCGCTCCATTCGAATTTTGTATCTCTACGAGTCAGCTGAGTTAATAGAGTATCGATTTGATAAAATCCTTCCACGAATCTCCGATAGTAACCATCTAAGACTAGAAAGCTACGTATTTCGATTACTAACTTAGGTTGCTCTCAACTGTGACTCATATCCCAATCTTGGATAGCACGTCACAATGACACCTATCAGTTTACTACCACACAAATATGATGTCCCCTACGGAGAGTTTGGCTTCGGTGCATTCCACAAAGGAAGTCACCAGATAAAGGCTCGGGTACAAACTTCTACAGTTGAATTTTTAACTCCTGAAGTTCAATAGGAGCCATTCGATATGAGATTTTAGAAGTGGGTTTTGTCTGGGATTCAAAGATGATACAAAATTCAATATCACACTTTGGGAGTAAGCTAAGAAATTCTTCAGAAATCGTCGGGAAAGTCGATAACAACGGGAATATTATTCAAATCGGCGTGTCTTTATTCAAATCCATAACATGGGCTAAGAAAACTTGATATCCGTTTTCAATAAGCGAATGACTTTATGGCTTGATATGAAAGTGTTTGACTTGATAGTTTGGTGCTTAAATTGAATAACAAGTTGCTTAGGAATATGAAAACTAACAACGCTACGAAAGTAATCAATTTTGGCATGATGAGTAGTTAACCGATGATCCCCAAAATCACATCAAAAGCAAATATCTTTAAAGAGATAAGGTCAACGGGTAAGGTGATGGTGCAAACTTGAATCAAGCAAGATTTCTAAACAACGGATGTAATGAAAGTTTCTCTAGCAGAGTCTCCATAAATAGGTCAAAGTCTAATTTCTCGTAGTCGAGTTCAAGCGTTGGTAAAGCAAAGAGATAAAAGAATGGGTAGAAGCAGATATCTAGTAAGGTATAAACTTGCAAGAATTTATAATTAACTAACTTCATCTAAACCGTTCGGGTTCTCGCGATTAAATCGACCGGTCCACAACAAAACTTCTTCCGAGGAAGATTGACTTTTGTCTTTCCTTATCCGCCTTTGGTGCCATAGTTCAATTTGGACTTGATTTCGCTGAGGAAAAAATCGAGCTATATGATCTTCTTTTCCCTGACTAAAACATACCTTGGAAATTTGTGAAGCAGTTTGGACTTATATGTCCTCCTCTCCACATTTGTAACATCTAAGCTGGCGGTCGTTCTCCTCCCTAGAATTTGTTCTTTGGTCTTTGATCTTTCTGCCGACGTCTTCCGTCATCGTTTAATCTTTCTTCTTGAAATTTCCACTTGAATTATTTCTTCTATTATCTTGGCCATGATTACCTTTGAAGTGGTTACCATTTCTTGCACGATAATTTCTTTCACGATGGTTATCATTGTCCCGATGGCCGTTGCCACCGGTATGATTTTTATCGTGTTGTTGGTGCCCGGTTGAGCAGACTCATTATCTCGCTCTAATAATTGAGCCACATTCACAACATCGAATATAAAGAAAATTTATGAGAAATGAGGTATTGGCCAATTTGAGTTTCAAAACCTCTCAAAAACATTCGCGTCATCGTTCCTCATTCTCTACCAAATGAGGTGCGAAACTGGATAACTCATGAACTTGATTAATCTTTGGGACACGTCGTATCGTTACATTACAGTCTAATAAAATCTACCTCCTTCGTATGATGAATACTTTCGTAAAAGTACTTGTCATTGAATAGTTTACAAACGTTTCCCAAGACATCTTTGAGTGCGGTGGATGGGTACAGCTTCGCAATTCCCATGATGTCTGCCTCATTACGGAACATAAAAGTGGCGAATGGAACCTTACATTTCCTCCGTGCATCCCAGACATCAAATATCTTGTGTAATCTAGCTTGACCAGCGTCTCGCCTTAATCGGATTCGACTTTCTCCCGAGAATTCGGTGGTCCCAACTCTTTGAATTGTTTAGCGATGACAAACCCGCGCATTCTTATCATTTCCACCGTATTTTGTACAAGAGTCTCCCGATGCGATTTTGCATGAGCGAAAAAGCTTCTAAACATCACGTCGTTCATCGATCGATCGGTGGTGTTGTTCTGGGAGAACATTTTGACTGTTGCATATTCTCCTCGTTGGTGAGTGAGCGTCTCCACGATCTCATTTACTCCTTTGTTAACATTCTCGATTCGACATTCTCAAATCTCGCCATAAAACAAGGGTTAATTAAACAAATTAACATACCACATAATATCCACATACTCGACCGACTAACAAATAAGCTTAGGTAGGACACTTTAGCGAAGGATTTTTTCGTCTCTCCCTCTAGTTTTATTCCCGATCTCATGGAGATCATATCCTAGCTACGATACCAACTATGGCCCATGAAAATAGGTCCATTTCCATGACCCATTACGAGTCGCTTGAATACATGAATGCGAAATAACTACAACTTTATTAATACATTTGTGTCGTGCAAAATCGACAACCTATATCTTATGAGTTTAAATACAAATATAGTCTTACAGAACAATATCCACATCAAATAAATCCTCATTATTGATACCTTTATTTTACGAATAGTGAAGACTACTAAAAAGCGACTATCTAGAACCATCACTCCACACTTTGCATTAGTTAGTTCTGCTATAATCTAAACTCACGAGAAGAAAAATGGAACAATGAGGAAAAGGGTGAGCTCAACTAGCCAGATAAAGAATGTTATGACTAAGATAATGTATAAAAAATTATCGTTAGTCTTGACGAGGAAAAATCGATAGAATCTGATAGGCAACAAGTTTTAGATCAATATTCGCATGGTGAAATAATAATTCATAGAAGAGTTACGTAGAGAATGAAATCTACTATAATCTATGTATTTAACGATCCATCATCAATATTTTATCCCTGTAACATCAATCGATATTCATCTCAAATCAAATAGCAAAGATATTCACCGGTTGGTCGTGTTCATCTAAACACACATTCATCTTTTACTTCACAGGCCAAAGATATTCATCATAAAATCATTCATCTTTGCCTACTACGGGCCAAAGATATTGTAAACATTATCATCATTTAGAATGAGGATGATGAAAATAATTTTAAAGAAAAGCGAATCCGATTGAAACAAAAGAACAAGTATTATGTATTCGTACTTTTTAAACAATCAAGAGTTCAAAATACTTCATAAATAATCATATTTGAAGTAAAATTCAAGAATGATCAAAACATGAATCAATCAAAAGCTAGTATCCGAATAGATATTTTTGAAAAAGAAAAAATTTTATTTTTTAATTGAATAGTCTTAGTGATTCGTGAATAGTCTTCAGTATCGTGAATAGTAACTCAACACCAAAAGATAGAAATTTCACAAAAAAATATCATCATGCTTCGTGAATAGTACTCGTGAATAGTAACTCGTGAATAGTAACTCATAAATAGTAACTCGTGAATAAGTAAGCTCATGAATAGTAACCCAAGCGTGAAAAAAGTTCCAAATTTGATAAAAAATTTCAACCAATATTTGACATATTGATATTGAAGAAATAATATCATTTGAAGAAAATAACATCCACTTACCTCGAAAGACAAGATACTTACAGTTGAAAACAGGATATAGGTTATGACTTGAACTTGCTTGTATGTATATCAAAACTCAAAGTATAATCACAAGAATACGCTCAAAATATCGAGAGAGAGAGAAATAGAGAAAACTTGGGTTTACGGTGTGATTTTCAATTCTAACCTAAAGCTCCTATTTATAGGAAAATGCTTAGAAACAAAAGTAGAAAATTAAATATAATAATATTATTTATAAACAAAATTCCTTAGCCCACTTTTGAAATCGATATCAGCCATAACACATGTTAAATGAGGTTCACAAACTCACCAAAAACGTTTTTCTCAAAATAATTAATTAAAACTCCTAAAATCAATTATTTGAACTCAAAACTTGATAATTCATAATAAATAGCCTTTTATCGGAAAATTGAATCTCATGAGTTTTTATAGGAAATTCAATTCTCTACAACTGCGGAAGAAAGGTTTTCCAAATTCCAAAGCAATTTGGACATGAAATTCTTAAGCGGGTGATTTTTCTGTTTATAATCAAATTTGATCGAGAAATGGGTCCACCAACAGACAAAACATGTGTTAAATATTTAATCCAACAAAAATACTCTTCCTCCTCATTTATTCATATATATCCCATTCATTGTAAAAATATCACAATTAATATATTATTAAAATAATATATTTAAATAAATTATTTTATCGAGAAAAAGATAAAATATTAATTTTCAACAATTGTCACATTAAAATTTTCTCCATCTATATCCTCATAAAATCAATATTTTTCTCATTATATAAATTAATAATTAATTATTCACAAATAATATTACGAGAATCACATTATTGACATGACGAGACGGGTCAAAGAAAGAGGGCTTTCGATAAGGATCTCTCTTACTTAGCCTTGATTAGATGACCAAACCTCTCATTTTAGGCGAACTTTCTAGACATTTCCAATAATGTTATCTAATAATATTATTAGAGATAATATGAATTATTGCTCAGATAATAGAAAATCTTGTTGTAAGACTCAAATAATTAATAAATGAAATTTAATTTCCTCAATTATTATTTTGAAATAGTAAGGGTTGATTTGATTAATGTGGATAGTTATGGGTAAAAAATCATAAGTATTTCAAAATAAGCAAATGGTTATAAAATATTCATTATTGTAGGGAATATTCGTTTGGTCGTGGAATATTAAATCTTTGTCGGGGAATATTAAATGCTGACGGTGTGACCATATATGTGAGCCCCATGTGAAGCGATTGGAGGAAGAAAAGCGACAAATATAAGTTGTTTAAAAATAAGGCGTAGTTATTCTGGTGTACCTTTTGTTGGAATACACGGTGGTTAAAAACACGATGTCTGCGTTATTGCCGATGAGCGCGGTATTGCACCAATTATTGACTCTTTACGTGAAGGCCTACTCGATAATGGTTACGATAATTCTTTATTCGATATTTTATTGATTTAATAATTGTTGCGTTGATATTTTATATTCTTTGTTGTTTGATAATTATCATTACGATATTTTTTATTATCGAAGCGATAATTCATATTATCTGAATAATATTATTAGATAACATTTTGGCGATGTCTAGAAAGTTACATCTAAGGAGAGGTTTGGTCACCTAATTTGCTTTTGATAAGGAGAAATTCTTATTGGAAAACCCCCTCTTTCACAGGAAGCGTATGCAGGTTGTCGATATTGTGATTACGTAATATTATTTGTGAATAATTAATTATTGATTTATATGATGAGGAAAATATTAATTTTATGTGGATATAGATGGAGAAAATTTTTAATGTGACAATTGTTGAAAATTAAAATTTTATCTTTTTACGATAAAATAATTCATTTAAATATATTATTATAATAATGGTGATATAATAATGATGATATTTTGTGATGAATATGATATATGAGTATCTGAGGAGAAAAGTATTTTTGTTGCAATAAATGTTTAAAACATGTTAAACATGTTGGTGGACCCCATTTCTTGTTGAAATTTGATTATAGCTTTTGTAAAATCGTCAGTTTGTGGATTTTGGTCGATTTACATTTGGAATTTGGAAAATTTTTCTTACGCAAAGTTGTAGAAATTGAATTTTCTATAAAAACACTGAGATTTGAATTTTTGATAAAATGGCTATTTATTATGAATTATTGAAGTTTCGAAGCTCAGAAATAATTGATTTTGGAAGTTTAAAATATTTTAATATGAAAAACGTTTTGGTGATTTGAGTGTGGTTCTTGCATGTGTTTTAATGCATTTGAATTGAGGTTGGTATGCATAGGAAGTTGTAGAAATAATAATAATATTATTAAATTAAATTTTCTACTTTGGTGTTGTTCTAAGCGTTTTTTCTATAAATAGTGTCTTGGGTTAGAATTGAAAATTACACACGAAGCTGAAGTTTTCTCTCTCTATATTATCGGCGTATTCTTGTGAGTATTTTGAGTATACTTTGAGTATTGCTATCTCGGTGCTGAGTTCAAGTCATAGTCGATATCAAGCGTTTTATTTAAATCTTGTCTTTCGAGGTAAGGGATATTATTTTTTTTTAAAATGATATTATTTATTCTAATATCATTATCTTAGAAGTATTGATCTGAACTTTTTAATCAAATTTAGAACTTTTAGTGTCGGGATTTTATTCACGTATCTGGTCTTATTCACGTATCTGGTCTTATTCACGAATCTGGCCTTTATTCATCGAAAAATAAAAAATTTTCTTTTCGTTCAAAATATCTAATACGGATACTAGCTTTGATTGTATCCATGTTTTGATCATTCTTGAATTTTACACCACTATGATTATTTTTGAGGTATTTTTGGGCGTGGATAAAACAAATCACGAATCCTTAATCCTTAATCCTTGTCATTTTGATTCTTTAAATTCATTTCTTTAAAAATATTTTTCATCATCCTCGGTCTTAAATGATGATATTATGGAATATCTTTGGCTGTAGTGCAAAGATGAATGATTTCGATGAATATCTTTGGCAGTAGTGCAAAAGATGAGCAAGTGTTTAGATGAACATGATTAATGATGAATATCTTTTTGGCTGTAGTGCAAAGATAAATATTTGATTCGAGATATATATTGATTGATGTTACGAGGGATAAAAGATAGAGCAACGAACTTTAAAATTCATACATATAAGATAATAGTTTGCATTCTCTACTTAACTCTTACAATGAATTATTATTTCATTGCGAATATTGATTTAAAACTTGTTGTCTATTGTATTACATTAGATTTTTCCTGTTGAAGACTAACGATAATTTTGTTGTATATTATCTTGTTCATAATATTCTTTCTTTGGGCTAGTTGAGCTCACCCTTTTTCTTTTTGTTCCATTTTTCTTCTCGAGGCGAGAATGTAGCGATGCAGTCGGGGTATGGAATGATGGTTATAGAGAGAGTTGTTTAGTAGTCCTCACCATTTTATAAAATAATGTATCAATAAATGTGATGATGATTTATTTGGGTATAGATATTATGCAGAAGATAATATTTGTATTCAAACTCACGATTTTACTATTGTAATAATAAAGTTGTAGTTGTTTTTACATCGTGTATTGTGATTTCGAGAATGGGTGATGTATACCTATTTTGGGGCGTCACGGTTGGTATCGAGCTTAGGGATATGATCTCTGGCGGAGATCGGGGAATAGAACTAGGAGGGAGAGAGAGTAAATCCTTGTTAGTGTGTCTACTAAGCTTATTTGTTAGTTGGTTCGATTATATAGGGATATTATGTGATATATTGATTTGCTTAATTAACCCTTGTTTTATGGCGGTATTTGAGAATGTCATTGAGAATATTAGCAGTGGAAATGAGGCCAGTGGAGCGCTTTGTACTCACCAAGCGAGGGAAAGCGTAACAACAGTGGCAATGTTCTCTGTGAACAACACCTTGAGAGATGATGAACGAGGGATGTTTAGAAGCTTTTGCGGTTCATGCAAAAATCGAGACGAGGAGACTCGTGTTCAAAATAAAGGAGAAATGATAGCAATTCACGGGTTGTCATATCCAAGCGATTCGAAAAGTTGGGACCACGAATTTAAGGAAAGCGGATCCGATCATGGCGGAAACATGGGTCAAGCAAATTACCAAGATATTCGATGTCTTGGGATGCGGAGAGACAGAAGGTTCCATTCGCCACCTTTATGTTAAAAGTGGCGAAGGTGACTCTTGGTGGGAGTCTACGTAAGCGTACCCATCCATCCATTTTCGGCATATCTTGGGAGAAATTTGAAACTATTTAATGAAAAATACTTTCACGAAAGTGTTAAATCGTATGAAGGAAGTGGAGTTCATCAGTTAAGCAAAACAACATGGCGGTGTCTCGATGCGAGGCAAAGTTTGCGAGTTATCGAGTTTGCACCTCGTTTGGTGGAGAATGAGGAGCGTATGGCGGATGTTTCTAAGAGGTTTGAAACACGGCATCGTCGATATCTCATTTTTCGTAAATTTTCTCTCTACTCGGATGTTGTAAAGCAGGGCTCAATTATTAGGCGAGATAATGAAGTACGATGTTGAGGACCCTGACCGAGGATCATCTAGGAGATGGCGGTCAACAAAACAACGATAACCGGCGGAGAAAGAAAAAAGGCGGACAAAAATGGTAACCACTCTGGTGGTAATCATAGCCGTGAAAATAGAAGAAGCGAGTCGGGAGGAGATTTTAAAAGAGGAGATTTAACAAGCGACCATGTGAAGGCAGCGGTCTTGCGCGATGGCTGGTTCTAAGGGGGAGAACGACCACCGATCATATATCTTCTACAAATGCGGAAAAGAGGGACATATCGGTCAACTACGCCACAGCAGTTCAAAGTATGCTATAATTGTGGAAAGGAAGGACATATCGCTTTCGGGATTATGCGGTAGCGAAACCTAGTTAATGAGGGGACGGTGACTCAAAAGATTGTCCGGAAAAGTCAAAGTCAGCGGTTCTGGAAGAAGCGTTTGTTGTGGTATTTGGTCAAAATCACGAGGAACCCAAGCGAGGTGATCGGGTAAGGTAATCATAAATTCTTGTGAAGTTTATACTTTACTAGATCTGGGGTGTTACCCATTCATTTATCTCTCTCTACTTGTGCTCAGCGTTTAAAATTGACTCAGAAAAAATTAGACTTTGACTATCTGTGGAAACTCAGTTAGGAGAAACTTTCATCACATCCATTTTGTTTATAAATCTTGTTTGATTCAAGTTGGCACCATCACTTACACATTGACCTTATCTCTTTAAAGATACTTGCTTTTGATGTGATTTTAGGGATTGATTGGTTAAGCTACTCATCATGCCAAAATTGATTTTTTTTCGTAAGGTTGTTAGCTTTCATATTCCTAAACAACTTTGTTATGCGAATTCAAGCAACTAAACCATTAAAATCAATCCTTTGTCATATCTAATCATAAAAGCTATTCGTTTATTGAAAAAGCGGATGTCAAGCTTTTCTTAGCCCATGTTATGGATTTGAATAAAGACACGTCAAATTTGAATAATATTCTGTTGTTATTGACTTTCACGGCGTATTTCTGAAGAACTTCCGGTCTACCCCCGAGCGTGAAGTTGAATTCTTTATTGATCTTGAACTTTGATACAAAGCCCATTTCTAAACCCCATATCGAATGGCTCTATTGAACTTGAGGAGTTAAAGGTCCAACTACGAGGAGTTGTTGGACATTAGTTTCATTAAATCTAGTACATCTCCTTGGGGGTGCTCTGTTTTATTAAGTAAAGAAGAAAGGCGGGGAGTATCGACTTTGTATTGACTATCGGGAATTGAACCATGTCACCATCAAGAATAGGTATCCTCTACCTCGTATTGATGACTGTTTGACCGATTCTGAGAGCACAATTCTTTTCAAAAATCGATCTTCGATTACGGTTATCATCAATTTGAAGATTAAAAGCGAGGATATTCAAAGCGCGCTTTAGAACTCGATGCGGGCATTATGAATTCTAGTCATGTCTTTTGGATTGACTAATACTCCTACTGACTTTCGTGGATATGATGAGCCAAGTATTGAGGAATATTTGGATCGATTCGTTGTTGTCTTTATTGATGACATCCTCATATATTCCAAAAATAGTGAAGATCATGAGCACCATTTTTGAAATTTGGTACTCCAAAGGCCGTGAAAATAAGCTTTATGCAAGTTAAAGAAATGCGAGTTACGGGCGAGGAAGTAGCATTCCTTGGGCGCGTGGTGTCGAAGAATGGAGTATCTGTTGATCGTGAAGATTGAAGCAATACAAAGTTAGAGAAGCGGAAAAAGTCGGTGGCCAAAGTCTGTGAGTTTTACAGGCTTAATTGGTTATTATCGGAGATTCGTGGAAGGATTTTCTCGAATCACTACTCCATTAACTTCGGTGACTCGGAAGATATAAAATTAGTATGGAGCGAAGAATGCGAGAAGAGTTTCCGAGAGCTTAAGAGGAGACTTATTTCTATTTTTGTTACTAACAATACCATCCGAATGCGGATGGATTTGTTATCTGACGATGCTTGAGGCAAAGGGTTAGGATGTGTTCTCATGCAGCGTGGGAAAGTCATAGCTTTATGCCTCATGACAACTTAAAGAATATGAGAGGAATTATCCTACTCATGATACAGAGTTAGCGGTGAGTTGTTTTCGTATTAAAGATATGGAGGCCTTATCTATATGGGGAGAAAGTGGAGATATATTCGGACCATAAAAAGCCTCGAATATTTCTTTACAAAAAAGAACTCAACATGCGGCAACGACGTTGGCTTGAGTTGTTGAAAGATTACGACCACACTATTGATACCATCTATAAAAAGCGAGCGTGGTAAATGGCGCGTTGAGTAGAAGATCATATGCGAGGAGCGAGTGCGATGATGTCAAGTATCGCGTAGAGCTAACTTTAATAGAAAAAGTTAAGGTTGCTTTCGAGCCAGCGGGCCGGAGGTGATGCGTATGAAGAAGAAAATCTGAAGGTCTTTATTAGGGGCGAGAATCGATGATGAAGGAATACTTGAGTCCACTCGGACTTTGTGTTCTAACGACTACGAATTGAAGTCTGAAGATCATGATGGAGGCACCTGATGATACCGTTTGCAATCCATCTGGAAGTACCAAAATGTATCGTGATCTTGACGTACATTTTGGTGGAACAATATGAAAGAGAGATTGCAAAGTTTATCTCGATGTGTTTAACTTGTCGGCGTGTAAAGCGGAGCATCTAGTACTAAGGTCCATTTGCAACCACTTGAGATTAGAAATGGAAGTGGGAACACATTACCATGGATTTCGTTACGGGTCTTCCTACGGTTTCTCAAGGCATCAATGTTATTTGGGTTATTGTTGATAGATTAACCAAGTCGCTCATTTCTTTGCCGATCACGGAGACTTATTCCTTGAGCGTCTTCTTTAGTATATATGTAAATGAGATTGTGAGGTTGCATGGCATGCCCGGTATCCATAGTTTGGATCGTGACCCAAGATTCACTTCAAGATTTTGGGTTAGCTTGCAAAAAGCTATGGAGCGCAGATTTCTGATTGATTCGGCATACCATCCTCAAGCGAGCGGACAATCGAGAGGACTATTCAAACTCTTGAAGATCTATTAAGACTACGTGTCCTAGACTTGAGGCGGTTAGGATAAGTATTTACCATTGGTGGAATTCTCCTACAACAGCAGTTATCATGCAAGTATAGGTGTGGCTCCATTTGAAGCATTATATGGGACGAAAGTGTCGCTCTCCGATATGTTGGGATGAGGTGGGTGAAGCAACATTATTGGGACCCGAGTTAATACGTATGACTCTGAAAAGATCTAATGATTGAAGCGACAAGCGCACAATACAAAAGAGTTATGCGGATCTTCATTGAAAGGGCGTGGAATTTAGTATAGGGGATCATGTATTGTTGCGAGTTGCTCCATGGAAGGGAGCTACAAGATTTGGGAAGAGAGAAAGCTCGATTCACGATTTATTGGTCCATTTCAAATTCTTGGTAGAGTAGGAAATGTAGCCTATAGACTCGCGTTACCTCAAGTATGTCTCATGTTCATAATGTGTTTCACATATCTGTCTTCCGTAAATATGTGAAAGACCGAATCACGTTATTGAGTTAGAGCCAGGATGAGATAGCCGAAGATTTAACGTATGAGGAGGTACTGTCAAGATCTTGGATAGGAAGGAGCATATCCTACTTACAAAGGTCATACCACAAGTTAAAATTTTGTGGAAGAACCATCTTATAGAAAATGACACAGGAATTGGAAAGCGGAAATGAAAGCGAGGTATCCTCACCTTTTGAAACACACCAGTGCGTATGTCGATTTCAAGTCTGACGAAATTTCATAAGGAGGGAGGTTGTAAGACCCCAAATAATTAATAAATGAAATTTAATTTCCTCTAATTATTATTTTGAAATAGTAAGGGTTGATTTGATTAATGTGGATAGTTATGGGTAAAATCATGCAAGTATTTCAAAATAAGCAAATGGTTATAAAATATTCATTATTGTCGGGGAATATTAGTTTTGGTCGTGGAATATTAAATGCTTATGAAGGGAATATTAAATGCTGATGGCCAGTAATGACCATGTGTGGGCCCCATGTGAAAAGCGATTGGAGGAAGAAAGCGACAAATATAAGTTGTTTAAAAATAACTGGCGTAGTTATTCTCAAGTGTACCTTTGTTGGAATACCCGTTGGTTAAAACACGATGTCTGGCGTTATTGCACGCGATGACACTTGCAGTATTGCACCAATTATTGACTCTTACGTGAAGGCCTACTCGATAATGGTTACGATAATTCTTATCAAGTATTTTATTGATTTAATAATTGTTGCGTTGATATTTTATATTCTTTGTTGTTTGATAATTATCATTACGGTATTTTTATTATCGAAGCAATAATTCATATTATACGAATAATATTATTAGATAATATTTTTGGTAATGTCTATAAAGTTACATACAGGAGAGGTTTGGTCACCTAATTTGGCGCCGATAAGGAGAAATTCTTATTGGAAAACCCCTCTTTCTGACAGGGCATGCGGTTGTCGATATTGTGATTACGTAATATTATTTGTGAATAATTAATTATTGATTTATATGATGAGGAAAATATTGATTTTATGTGGATATAGATGGAGAAAATTTTAATGTGACAATTATTGAAAATTAAAATTTTATCTTTTTCTGATAAAATAATTCATTTAAATATATTATTATAATAATGGTGATATTTTTACAATGAATGTGTGATATATGAGTATACGAGGAGAAAGAGTATTTTTGTTGCAATAAATGTTTAAAACATGTTAAACATGTTGGTGGACCCCATTTCTTGACTGAAATTTGATTATAGCCTATAAAATCGTCCGTTTGTAATTTTTGGTCAATTTCTGTTTGGAATTTGGAAAAAATTTCTTCTGCAAAGTTGTAGAGAATTGAATTTTCTATAAAAACTCGCGAGATTCAAATTTTTTGATAAAAGGGATATTTATTATGAATTATTGAAGAAGTTAGAAGCTCAGAAATAATTGATTTTGGAAGTTTAAAATATTTTAATATGAAAAACGTTTTTGGTGATTTGAGTGTGGGTCTTGCATGTGTGTTTTAATGGCTGAATTAGGTTGGTATGCATAGGAAGTTGTAGAAATAATAATAATATTATTAAATTAAATTTTCTACTTTGGTGTTCTAAGCATTTTCCTATAAATAAGGTCTTGGGTTAGAATTGAAAATTACACTAGAAATTGAAGTTTTCTCTCTATATTATCGGCGTATTCTTGTGAGTATTTTGAGTATACTTTGAGTATTGCTTTATCTGGTACAAGTTCAAGTCATAGTCGATATCAAGCGTTTTCAACTAAAATCTTGTCTTTCGAGGTAAGGGATATTTTTTTTTTTAAATGATATTATTTATTCTAATATCATTATCTTTGAAGTATTGATATGAATTTTTAATCAAATTTAGAACTTTTTAGTGTGGGGTTTCTTATTCACGTATCTGGTCTTATTCACGATATCTGATCTTATTCACGAATACGACCTTATTCATCGAAAAATAAAAATTTTTCTTTTCGTTCAAAATATCTATTACGGATACTAGCTTTGATTGTATCCATGTTTTGATCATTCTTGAATTTTACACCACTATGATTATTTTTGAGGTATTTTGGGCGTGGATAAAAAAAATCACGAATCTTAATCCTTAATCCTTGTCATTTTGATTCTTTGAATTCGTTTTTTAAAAAATATTTTGCATCATCCTCGGTCTTAAATGATGATATTATTGAATATCTTTGGCTTGTAGTGCAAAGATGAATGATTTCGATGAATATCTTTGGCCGTAGTGCAAAGATGAGCAGTGTTTAGATAAACATGATTAATGATGAATATCTTTGGCACATGTAGTGCAAAGATGAATTTTGATTCGGATATATATTGATTGATGTTCTGAGGATAAAAGATAGACAACGAACTTTAAAAAAATTCATACATATAAGATAATAGTTTGTATTCTCTACTTAACTCTTCTAATGAAATTATTATTTCGGCTGCGAATATTGATTTAAAACTTGTTGTCTATTGTATTCTATTAGATTTTTCCTGTTGAAGACTAACGATAATTTTGTTGTATATTATCTTAGTCGTAATATTCTTTCTTGGGCTATTTGAGCTTACCTTTTCCTTTTTGTTCCATTTTTCTTCTCGGGAGGCGAGAATGTAGTGAAGTACGAAGTGGGGGTATGGAATGATGGTTATAGAAAGTTGTTTAGTAGTCCTCACCATTTTTGTAAAATAATGTATCAATAAATGTGATGAAGATTTATTTGGGTATAGATATTATGCAGAAGATAATATTTGTATTCAAACTCACGATTTTACTATTGTAATAATAAAGTTGTAGTTGTTTACATGCAGTGTATTGACAACTCGGAATGGGTGATGTATACCAATTTTGGGGCGTCAACTGCGTGAAATGACAATTATTAAAATAATAAATAATATAAAATATCAATATGACAATTATTGAATCAATAAAATAAAATCTTTGAAAAATAATTATCATAACAATTATTGAAAGTAGTGTGTCTTCACGTAAGAATCAATAATTGGTGCAATACAGTGTCTTCTTGTTCACACAACGCGTATTAGTGTGTTTTAACCACGGGTATTCCAACAAAGATAATGATAACAAATAACTACGCTGTTATTTATAAACAACTTATATTTGTCGTTTTATTCATCCAATCGCTTTCAAGTTATGGGGCCCATAAAGATCGCTATGGCAGTAAATGCGAATATTCCCAAGCGATTGAATAATTCACGACCAAACGAATATTCCCCGACAATAATGAATATTTTATAATCACTTGCTTATTTAAAATATTTACGCATTTTACCCATAACTATCCACATTAATCAAATCAACCCTTACTATTTCAAAATAATAAATAGAGAAAAATAAATTTTATTTATTAATAATTTGGGGTCTTACAAGGATCGAGTCGGGGTATGGAGTGATGGTTCTAGATAGATGTTTTAGCAGTTCTCACTATTTCTGTAAAATAGTGTATGAATAATTGTAATGAGGACTTATTTGAGTGTTGATATTGTCTAGAAGACAATATTTGTATTTAAACTCACAGTATGTGTTGTTGTATTTTACACGACAATTGTTTTATTGAAGTTATAGTTGCTTTATGTACCATGTATTTAACGACTCAGAATGGATATTGTATACCTATTTTGAGAGGGTCACATTTATATTTATATCCAATCACACATATTAATATATATCAGCATCATAATTTAATAAAAATCTTACGTAATACATAATTTACTTTGAAGGAATTGTGAATCCTAAATCCTTTATGTATTTTTAAGTCATATAATATCATTTGAAGCAAATATTAACTTCAAAAATTGAACAGCCAAATCTAATAGAATAGAGGGATTCGGTTAGCATGAAGTTATTTTTTTTGGTAAGTTGGTCAATTGGCCAATAAAATACTGACACACGTACAACTTTGCCTGTGTGTCAGTATCCTATTGGTTAATTTACCAACTTACTCAAAAATAAACTTCATACTAACCACTTCCAGAATAGAGCAATGCTAGGCCTTACAGGCGTCCGACCCCATTTTTTTGGCCTCCTCATTTGCTTCCCCCGTGTAATGGGCATATATAATTTTTATGTATTTATTTATAACTTAAATGTAAATAATAAAGAATTATGCAACAATAATACTTAAGAAATTGATATTTTCATATGATTTTTTGATATTTTTACATAAATATCATCGCTATAGATCTTATATATCTATTATAACGATATTTTTATATAAAATATCAAAAATCATGAAAATATAATTTTCTTAATACTTAAAATGAGATAATAACGAAAAAATGATTGAAACAATAAATTTATATTAAATTATAAACTTGGTCTTCCTTTCCTTTTTGAAAATCTCCTTGAATTTGTATGTTGCCTAATGAAAAATAGTGTAATGTGGCTGGCTACCCCGGACCGCACATGCATATGCTAATAGTTTACTACTATTTCATTAATATATAGAATACATAAAAATTATAAGAGTGTGTGACTTATTACGTGTATATCTTTTAAAAAATTATTATCAACGTAATTCACAATCTAACAATTAAAGTCAATATATATTATTATTATTTTATAATTATTAAATTCACTAATATGTAATTTCGAGATAAATAAAATACCGACCTCAAAATAATTCTTTAAACTACGTGGCAGGGGCCCGTCCAACATTGATCTTACACGTACCCATACTAAGTTGGGCTGATTGGGCTTTGTCTCGTAGCGGTAATCTTTGAGAAGCGTGTGAGGTCACGCGTGGCGACGCCGGAAGGCTATCTCCATCTCCAAACCCGCGGTGAGATATTTATTTTCATTTGTGGTGGAAATATATTTGGTACGGGTGTGTTCAAAACATGTCTGAGGAACTTTGATTCAATTTGCCTCTAATTGAGGCTGGCTTGCTTGCTTGTGCTTTGATTAACAACAAATGTAAAAGTTTAATAGTAATATATATATATATATATATATATATATATATATATATATATATATATATATATATATATATATATATATATATATATATATTTATTGTGTATAATCACTTATTTAAGTTTTTTTTTATCAAAATTATTATCAATTATAATTAGTTTTTGTTAAATTTCCCTAATTCCTTTCTTAATCCTCCCGAAGATCCCCACAAAATAGTATTCTCCCTTTCGAATTATAATGTCATTATTGACTTTCTAAGGCTCAATTTAATTTTTTTTAAAACAATAAAATTAATAACTACTAGTATTTTTTAGTTAATTATGATTATTACAATTGTATTAAAATAAATTAAATAAATTTCTGAATTTAAAATTATTTGAAATTATTTTTTTTAAATAATAAATAAATAAATAAAAGGTAAAAGAGAGGAACATAACGCAATGATGTAGCCAACCCAATAACCTGAAACATGAATAAAGTAGTTATATGAATAAAGCAGACTAAGGTGTTGGCTAGCCACGTATATATGAAAACAAGGTAAGTTGCGGTGGAAATTAAAGAAAGTCGCGACGACATAAAACATACTCCATATGCTTCGCTTTATTCTTTTGATTATTCCTTTACTAGCGTCCCAAATATTCAGCTACGTATCACGTATGGGAGGAGTAGGACAAACAAAATCTTGCCGTGATAGCCTAGGCTAGGGAAAATAGACATAATTTACGGATCCGATTATTATGAATTATAAATTTTATGATAAATTCATTTTATGTTTAATATTAAAAAATTTAAAATTAGATCGTTTATCGTACACATACTGGGTGGATAGGTCATTGGTTCAATCAGTGGTCGAGTCGTTATTGACCCAATAACGTCATTAATATATAAAAAATATATATTATTAATAATTAAAAAAAATTAATTTTTTTATTTTTTATAAACTAAAACATAATATAAAGATAAAGATGAGTTAGAATAGTAATAAAAGTGATTAATTTTAATATTATTTTTTTTTTATAAAAAAAGAGATTAAAAATCAGGTCAACATGGTCAATTAACAAAGTTTATCGGCTGGACCATCGGTTGAATCGGTGCTCAACGGTAATCGAATCGAAAGACGGATCAATTTCAATTTTTATCTATCCGATCGTGACGATCCGATATATATATATTAGACATAAAATTCATTTTATGCTAATCAATTCCTTAATTTACGAGCAGTCATTTAGACGTGGACCCAATACACTCGTTCTGGTCCGCATAATGACAGAATAGTGTCCTCTCAATTCATATATTGCCACGCCAAATAATGAAAAATGAATTGAAGATGGTTAAGGCAACCACCATGCATTGGGACTGCTTCCATACATTTTGATTTTGGTGAGGATAACTTCCGCTGAAGTTTCTAAATATTAAGAATTTATTTTTGTTATACTTTTACCTATAAAACTAGTAAGTACTTATAGTAACAGTGGTATGATAAATAAATAAATTATAATGATAAATTTAAAGATATTGTATTATTTTATGTTAATATTCATAAAATGGTAATTCTTTTTACACAAATGAAACTATTGTGGTTGAACAGAAAGAAAGAGAATATATATATAGATAGATATATTTGTTATTAGAACTTAAAAGGAAATTATATATATATTTATATGAACTTATCTCATAAAAAATAATATGTTAAGGCTAGTACTTGGTACTATGTCTTTAAGACAATTATGCCCTCCGTATGATGCTCAAAATTGATAGCACTTGTCTCCCAGGATACAATGACTTCATATACCTTAGCAGCACTACAAAAGGTATACACAACGAACCAAAAGAAATGCTCTAACTCTCTCTCAAATATACTAAGGAAACTGATGAAGAAACTATATGCTAGAATGCTTTAGAAGACTAGAATGCTTTAGAAATGAATGATTGAAATGGCTGGACCCTCCTATCTATTTATAGGATGGGTTGGTGACCCTTCGAGTGGGCACATCACCCCTGAAAAGGCATGGAGTGCCTTCTGAAGAGGTATTAATTGTATCTCTTGGTCAAAACGACGTAGTTTTGACCATTTGCAGAATAGGTGCATCTGTTTGGTTTATTAAAACGAGTTTAAGTGTTCGCAGAACCAAAACTACGTAGTTTTAGGCTTAGAAGAAAAGGCGCGACAAAACGACGTAGTTTTGGTAATAGAATTAAATAAATAAATTTAAATAAATTTTAATTAAAAAATTTTGTCTAAAAAATTATATACAGGACCCAGACCCACGAGCCCGAGCCGGACGGACGGTGGCGCGCGTGTGGGTTCGAACCTAGCCTTGGCTAGGTCCTCTCCCTTCCACAAAAGTGGGGTGCCCCTTGGGGCCTGTTGGGTCATGATATTCCACCTATTGGGCCGAATGGATTGGGCCTAATTATTCGGTTGGTCCATTAGGTTAACACTATTGGGGCTTAAAGCTATTGGGCCCAGTCTTTGTATTATCCTTGATTAAATCCCTAAAGTATTGGGTCGGACCCGTGGACTAACCCATTAGATATTAAATATCTACTACTTTGAACGGTAATGATGAAAAAGCATGACAGTTGACTATTATATCTGTCATGCATTAATGTGGATGGGATCCGGGGCACGGCCGACGGTAGAAAATAGTGGCTAGAGGTAGTGGGTGGACTGTACCCAGTTGGCAGAAACCATCAGATCAGGGGACTGTGTCAGAGGTAGTGGGTGGCACGGTAAACTGGGCTAGAGAGCATATCATAGTAAGGAAGTCTTCAAGAAAAAGGTACACACTCATAACTGATAATTTTTATCTCTCTCAATACACTAGATATTTTATCCTCTATTGTTAACCTTGTGATCGCTTTGTCTTGATTCTCACGCCGGAAAGTTATCCCAAAGCGGTTGGCCAAAGCCGTCAAGCTTTTGGTGTTGTCGTGTTTACTGTGCAGGATATAGACGTGTGTTACGTGATTGAGGTGCGTGGAAAGATCTTGGCGTTAACATTGGCACTACAAGGAGGGATGTTTTCTAGTGTCATTGAGTTTTCAATCACAAGTTTCTATTTATTCTACTTTGGAAGATGGTGAGGAGTAGAGCGAGACACATACTGGAGGGAGAACGGTAGGGTCGTAAGCTCATCATCCAACACATTTCTATCAAGGATCGTCTGGGTCCTTCGAAGAGTGCTCATGAGAGTGAGAGCACTGCTTCCAAGCATGTTTCCAAGGGTTCTCGTTCGAAAGCTCATGGTGGGGCCAGACGGAGGTTGGTGTTTACTAATGACAAAGGCCATAATCAGGATCGGAGACAGGTGGAGGGTTCTCCGCCTAAAACTTACCACCGAAGTGGTCGAGATGACAAAGTTGCCAAGTTGGCGAAGATGGCAGAAGAGGCAGATAAAGCTTTAGAGGTCCTTCTGAAGCAAAGGGAAGATATAGCTGTGCAGATGCTTCGGATGGTTGATCTGAAAGACGAGGCGTCTACTTATGTCTAGTCCGAGAGGTGTAAAGAGCATAAGGAGGTACAATTGGCAAGAGGGAAGAAAAGCGGAACATTAGTGCATGTGTTTTGAGGCCGCTTCTCATGGCCAAGAAGGAGATCGAGGAGCAGAACTCCCGAGGCATCGAAGAGAGCACTTATTGTCGTTGGTTCTCGAGGTCGAGATGGTGGCAGACAGAGGAGTAGGTTGAGGGAGATCGTGCCAGAGAGTAGAAGGGGAGAGCAGCGTCATGAGCACTCTCGCCTCGATGACAGGGCCACACGCCGAAGTAAGTCCAGAAGCCCATCAAAGGCAATGGTTTCTGATAGAGGGGGTCGGTCCGTTCAGAAGAGGAAAGAATCACCAGAGAAAGAAGTCTCCTCCAAACCAGAAGGCGTAGATTTCTTGGTGAAGGAGTTCAAGGAGTCTGGAAAAGCGATTAAGCAATTGAGGTTCAACAGTGAAAGATACTCCGGGAAAGAAGGCGTCTCCTTTTTCCTCGGATATTCTTAAGGAGAAGGCAGACACCACCAAGAAGTTGCCTCATATGGAGAGTTACAACGGGTCTGGAGACCCTTATGACCATATGCGAGCGTTAAATCTACCGATGGATTATTATGATTTCACCGATGCTGTCAAGTGTCATACGTTTGTCACGACGTTAAGGAAGGATGCAAGGCAGTGGATGGGGACTCTACCTACAGACTCGATCTCATCATGGTCCAAGCTGTGTGACAAATTCCACGCTCGTTTCGGGAGCAATCGAAGAAGAAGGAAGCCTACAGGTTCTTTAGCACAGGTTCGGCAGTTTATCAATGAGTCCTTGGGCCAGTATGTGAAGAGGTTCAGGGAAGCCGTTAGCCAAGTGTCCGACCTCAATGATCTTCAAGCTGTCGGGTTATTTCAGAATGGGTTGGATCTGGTAAAGTCTGAAAAGCTGGTGAAGAAGCTGATGTTTCACCATCCGAAGAGCTTGGCCGAAGCTTTTGATAAAGTAGAGGGCTATATTGTGGTGGTGGAGGCTATGAATAGCCTGAAACGTCCTTCTTCGAACCGAATGAAAGAGACAGATACTCCTAAGGCTGAAGGCGATCAGAAGAAGGTGGGAGGGTATAATGATCAGCCCGAAGGTAGCTCGAAGAAGTATAACAACTTCATGGTATGTGAAAGTACTACCGCCCGCTTCCTACCCCAAGGTGAATAAGGTTTACACCAAACTGAATACGGATAGAGTCGGTGATTTTGGATCATATCAGGAACGGTACCGATTCTTTGAAATCGCTTGTGACGCGCCTCAAGCCGGAGACAGGCAATGCTCGAAAATATTGTGGCTATCATCAAGTTGCAGTCACGATACTAATGAGTGTTGTAATTTAAAGCATTTAAAGAGAAAGCAAGGTTCAAAGCGGTTTATTAGTTGATATATGGTAGGGAGGACCAACAACAAAAGGCGAGAATGTTGACCAGACTATTCGAGACGGTTCAAATGGTTCCACCCATGCAACTGCTCCAAATCACCACCAAGGCACGTCGTTGATGTAATAACTGGGGTGGGACGATAGGAAAGTTGGTAGGAAAGAAGAGGAGGATATCTGGATTGCCATCGTATAAAGTGGTGTTCCCCAAAGACCAAGCACGACCGCTTTTAGGGGACGATTATATCTTTCGGTGATCTGATTATCCTCGGAGCCCATCGAACCCCAAAGAGCCTTGGTGATCACAAAGACAAGTGGGTTGGTGGATTTGAAACGAATGATGATCGACAATGGGTCTTCGTTGATATTCTTTATGCCCACGCTTATCGGAGGATGCATCTTGATGGGCGAAAGATGGAGGTCAGGCGGAGGCCCCTTATACGGCTTCAAAGAACGATCCCGGTCAAAGTGGCGAGGAACTATCGAGCTACCAAATATCATCTTGATGATCGCTCCACAACAGTAGAAATAACGTGTAAATTTTATGTTGTGTATGTAGATTCTACTTCTAACGCCATATTGGGACTACTACCTTGATCGCTTTCTCAAGCAAAGTGACTTCCATCCCTTATTTTAAAATCAAGTTCCCCACAGCCCATTGAGTTGGAGAGGTAGCATGGGAGTTGGACCTGGCCAAACGATGTTATAGGAATTCTGTGATCGCCTCGGGAGTAGGGGTCAGCAAGCAAAAACAAACCATGACAATTGAGATTGAACCCTTCACTGAAAGCAGTTCGGAGCCATTGGTTATTCCGGCAGGAGAGACAGAGGAGATCGAGCTGGTCCTTGGGAATAAAGACAAAACAGTGAAGATTGGTTCGGGTTTGCCGGAACCTCTCCGAACAAACCTTATAGAACTTCTTCGTTGCTATGCGGACATTTTTGCATTGAGAGCCCTGAGACATGCACAGAGTCGGTAGAAGATTGCCGAGAAACACCGATTAGATGTGGATCCATCAAAAAAAGCCGTTTCGGCGGAAAAGGCGGATCTTTGCACTGAGCGTCCAAAGGATCATTGATGAAGAGATGCCAAGCTGATAGTTGCTGACTTCATCTTTGAGATCGATTATCCGGAGTGGATGGCAAATGTAGTCTTTGGCAGAAGATGTAATCGGGAAATGGCGAAGTTTGCATCGACGATTTACGGATCGAACAAAGCATGCCCGAAGGACTTCTATCCTCTGCCTCACATTGATTAACTTATTGATGCGACTTCGGGATTTGCATCGACTACACGGACCTGAACAAAGCTTTATTGATGCTTTTTCAGGTTATCATCAAATATCTATATCTGAGGAGGAAGACATTCTCAAGACAAGATTCATCACATTAATTGTTACGATTGTATGCTATAAGAAGATGACCTTTGGCCTGATAAATGCTGGGGCCACTTACTAGAGAATGATGAACTTCATCTTCGAGAGGCAACTTGGGAGGAATATGGAAGTGTACGTGGATGATATGATAGTGAAGATCATGATTGTTCAGAAGCACCTGGATGATCTTGAAGAATGCTTTCAGACTGTCCATCATCACAAGTTGAGGCTCAATCCTGCAAAGTGTACCTTTGGGCTCGGTGCAGGGAAGTTCCTGGGTTATCTGGTCAGTCAAAGGGGCATTGAGGCCAATCTAGAGAAGATCCAAGCTATTCTAGACATGAAGACACCTCAGTCATTCAAAGATGTTTAACATCTGACTGGTAAGATTGCAGCTTTGAGGAGGTTCATGTCCAAATCGGCAGAGAGATGTTTGCCATTCTTTGATATGTTGAAGGGACCGAAGAATGCAAAGACATTCTAGTGGACTTCGGAGTGTGAAGACGCCTTCCAAGGCATAAAGACGTATTTGTCTTCGGCTCCTTTATTAGTGAAACCTGCTCCAGCTGTGACTTTGTATTTATACATGGCAGCTAGGTCGTTGGCAGTTGGAGCAGTGCTGGTTCGGGAGGTCGGTGGGAAGCAGCATCCGATTTATTATGTCAGTCATGTCCTAAGAGATGCTGAAACCAGGTACCCAAATATTGAAAAATTTGCCTTTGCTTTGATAATTGCTAGTCGAAATCTTCGGCAATATTTTCAAGGTCGACTCCTGGTTGTCTACACGGATCAACCATTGAAGAAGGTAATGAGCAAGCCAGAGGGTTCGGGGAGATTAGCAGCGTGGACAATGGAATTATCTCAATTTTTTATTGAGTATCATCCCCGAACTGCTATCAAATGTCAAGCCTTGACCGATTTCATGGTAGAGTGTTCGTTCTCCGAAACAGATGCCGAAAGTGCGCTGTAAGGTCGAGACGTCCGATCGAGCGATTTGCGGTTCTTCAACCTGATCGTAATTCATGGACGTTGTATGCAGATGGGTCTGCTACTGCGGATGTCAGTGGGGTAGGGATTATTTTGACAAGTTCGGAGGGATTCAAGGTACAACAGGCCATCAGATTTGGGTTCAGAGCAACGAACAACGAGGCCGAATATGAAGCAGTGCTAGTAAGAGCTCGACTGGCGAAGAGTCTAGAAGTCCAGAAGCTAATCATTTACAGTGACTCTCAGGTGGTCGTCAAGCAATTGTCAGGAGATTATGAAGCTCGTGGGGGACGAGGATGATCAAGTATTTGGCAGAGTTGAAAGAGCCGGCCCAAAGATTCTCTTATGAGTTTTGGGGCATAGAGCGAACGACAATTCCATCTTGGGTGCATTGTCAAAGCCGGCCACTATGGATGCCGATGTTTTCAACGGTCATTTATTTACGGCAATAGAGTATCCAAAGATGAAGCGATGATGCATCGAAAGCGCGTTAACTGTTGGATGACTCCCTACATTGAATATCTGGCAAATGGCGTCCTTCCTTCGGATCAGATGTTGACGAAGAAGATCAAGTACAAGAGTGCCAACTTCGTTCTTATTGATGGCGATTTTTATCGAAGGGCATTTTCGTCACCATTGTTGAAGTGTCTGGTTCCATCTGAAGCTGAGTATGCTCTTCGGGAGGTTCACGAGGGTATTTGCGGCGACCATATGGCTGCTAAGTCATTAGCTTACAAAGTGCTTCGGCAGGGATACTACTGGCCTATAATCTTCAAAGAAGCTACGGAGTATGTAAAGAAGTGTGAAAAATGTCAACTCAATAGTCCAATCCCACATCAGCCACCAGAAGAGCTATATTCGATCTTATCTCCTATACCCTTTGCAGTCTGAGGGGTAGATATACTGGGTCCATTGTCGAAAGCTAAAGGTCAGGTCAGTTTTATCATAGTTGCTATCGATTATATGACCAAATGGGTAGAAGCGAAGCCACTTCGGTTGATAACGGAGCAAGAGTGCTTGAAGTTCATGAAGGAGACCGTAGTGTTTCGTTTCAGAATTCCTAAAGTGGTGATATCGGACAACGGACGCCAGTTTGTGGGATCGAAGGTTGAAGGATTTCAAGGAGAGTGGGGGTTCAACACAAGAAGACTTGATTGGCTCATCCACAATAAACGCAGGCGGTCGAGGTGACCAATGTAACGTCTTGAATGGGATCAAGCGCAGACTGGATGAATCTAAGGGGAGATGGCCCGAAGAGCTTCTCAACGTGTTATGGGCTTATCGGACTACTCCGAGGACTATTACGGGGGACTCACCTTTCAGATTGGCTTATGGCACCGATGTCTTAGTCCCTGTTGAGATTGGATCGACCGATCTTTGGGTCGGTCCATTCGAGGAGATCTACTGATGAAGAAGAAGGTGAAGGTCAACTTGGATCTGTTGGAAGAAGTCAGAGAGGTGGCTTTGATCAAACTGGCAGCCTATCAACGAAGAGTAGCCAAGCATTACAATAAGGGGGTAAAGCTTCGGAAATTTGAAGTGGGAGATTTCGTCCTCAGGGAAGTCGAAGCATCTATGCCTCAGAACTTGGGAAAGTTGATGCCGAATTGGGAAGGACCGTATGAAGTGGTTGAAGTACCGAAGCCAGGAACTTATCGTTTGAAGGCATTGGACGGATCAGAGATCAAGAATACTTGGCATTCTGGCAGACTTCGAAAATATTTTTAGTAGGGATCGAGTCAGTTTATCGGAAGTCTGTAAATATTGGATCATCATCAATAAAAGATTCACTTTTTCACAATTGATCTTCTTCCTATTGGTCACAAAATTCACAATGGTGTAAGGAGGACGGGGGGGACTCGCTGACTATTCGATGGTAGCCTTTTTGGCAGGTGGTCCTTATGAATTTGTCAGGCCCTTCATGGTAGGCAAACTTCATCGGTGTAAGGAGGATGGGGTGGACTTGCTGACCATTCGATGGTAGCCTTTTTGGCAGAAGTGTCCTCATGGGTTTGATTTACCGCGAGTGGTAAACGAATTCCATAGTCCTTTTAATTTTGCTTTACCGCGAGTGGTAAACAAAATGCAAGTAAGGAGGTTCTATTCGGACTCATTTGGCCATTCGATGGCGGCCTTATTTGTCGAGTGTGTCTTATGAATTTGTTTTACCGCGAGTGGTAAATAAATTCCATGGTCCTTATAAAATTGTTCTACCGTGAGTGGTAAACAAATGTCCTTATATACTTGTTTTACCCCGAGTGGTAAACAAAATCTTGATGTTGCAAGGAGGATCAGCCGAGTTCACCTTATACATGACCTGTCTCACACTTCGGAAACGATAAGTATACATTACTTTATTTTGTTCAAGTGTTGAGTTCGGTTTATTCAGTTAAGTTCATTGAATTCAATTCATATCATTTCTTAACTTAACTGTTATATGCCTTATCCGATTCACAATTTGAGTTAAGTTCAAAAACATTTTATTCATTTTTCAATATCATTGATACTGAATTATTGACAAAAAATGAATTATGCAGAAGTCATAATAACAAACATTTCATTAATACTTAAACAAGTTTACTTAAACGGATACAAAAGTGTTCACCAAAAAGTTCTTAATAAATCCTAAAACAAAAGACAAAGACCATAATCAGGCATCATCTTCTTCGCCATTCGAGGAGTCAAGGAGAGATAGATCTATTTTGGCTTCAACCAATTTTGCCTTGTCCTTACTTTGGCACTCTTCATATCCTTCCTAAAATACCTGAACGATCTCTCCATTAAGTTCAGTTGATTTCCGGTATTTCAGTTGGATTTCTCTTCGAAGATCTTCAGTCAAGGGTGGACCCCGATCTCTGAGTGCCCGAAGCTCTGCGACTTCTTCATCTATCTTTTGACGCTCCTTGAAATGACGAAGTTGACGGGTCTCTAAATCATTCACTTGAAAAGCTAAACTTTTATTGGTCCTGACCAAGGATTCATTTTTCTGCACAAGGACTTCATTCCTCTTGACCAAATCCTCATTCAACTTAGTGATCACCTGATGCTCTGCCTTCATCTTCTCCATTTGTTCATTGGTCTGGGCCAGATCTTTTCGAAGATGTTCATTATTGTACTGGACGATGTCAAGATCGTGTCTTTCCTTCGCCAGTGCAGACTCCAATATGACCTTCTCTCTTCGAGCAGCATCCTCCTTAGCTTCAGTTTCTTTGTGTTTAGGACGGAGACGCCCGAATATAGCATTTGCCTATATAAATTCATCCTTAATCCACCAATTTCAGACAAAATTAATTAAAGATATACAAACATCAGAAGACAACTTACTTTGGCTTGGTATTCCATGCCTTCATCAATTAAATCTCCGATAGAACTGTTCCCGAACCGGTGATCATCGGTCTCGCGAACAAAGGAATTGTACAACTGGAAAGGAAAGGGCTCATTTGACTCAGGCCAGAGAGTAGGGGAACCCATGGTTTTAGGCCCGGCTTTCGAGGAAGATGGCCTTGGCGAAGAGGTCGGGGGCTGATCAGGAGGTGGAGGTGGTTGAGTATACGCAGTTTGAGGTGGAGGTGACTGATCATTTACAGATTCAAGTATCATCTCAGGTTGATCACTTAAAGAATGTTTTCTTTTGCGAGTAAGGGAGAGTGTGGATTCTACTTGCTCTTCTAATTCTTCTTCAGAAACAATGATCTCTTCGGGAATGGTAGGGGGCAGATTGACTTCAGAAGAAGGTACTCGCAAGTCATCAGTAGTAAGAGGAGTTATTTTGGTTCATTTCTTTTTGGTACGAATTATTTGTGATCGTTCGTCCAAAGGCAGATCAAGTAAACTTTCATCAATTAAAGGAGGAGGTACTGGTCTAGTCTTTCTAATGGCTCTTTTTTTGAACCGAAGCGGTACTGACTTTGTGGTAGGAGGAATCTCTTCAGTGGGGAGGTCGGTGAGCTGAGCTTCAGCGGTAGATGGTTCAGACACAGGTTCAGAAGTTTTCTCAGAAAGAAACTCCTCAAGATCCTTTATATCAGCGGAGGTTGGCTTGATTAAAGACACTGTGACAGATAAATGGTAATTCTTAAGGATGAATACTATAGAAATTAGCACAATTACACAGTAAATTGAATTCGAGGCTTACATTTATGGTCATACAACCATGCTTGCATGCGCTCGTAAGTCCGAAACTCCATTCTTTATAGCGTATCTTCTCGGAAAACTTGCCATCTCTCTTAGACGTCCTTCAGAGATATCTCCGAAGTCAGCAGAAATTCGATCAGAGATAGTCCAATCAGGGAGAGAAGAAATTTTAGGTCCGGTAATAGAAAACCATTTTTCATGCCATCCCTTGTTGCTTGAAGGGGTATCCATCAGGGGTCTCCTCTCAAATCTGGTATTGGGACGAGGAGACTGTTTGCTCAACATTTTAAAACCTTTTCTGGATTTACCGGTGAAGAGGGTGAAGAAGATATCGACAGCTGGGGGAATCCCCAATTCGTGACAAAAGGCAATGAATGCCAGAATGTAGATGTAAGAATTAGGAACTAATTGGGCGAATCCTACTCTTACAAACCCTAAAAGAGTGATGATGAAGGCATAAAGGTAAAGCGAACCCCTTTTCAAGTAGGGTGTCGGCATGGCAATCCAGCCCGTCGGTCGATGGTACATCACGTTCCTTGAATGAGGAGCCCTTGTCGCGTAAGTATGTATCGGAATCGATAGCGAGTCCAGGAGGATACGTATCTCGACCTCTCCGTGACGATTGGAAAGGGTATTGGCATGAGAAGCTGTTCCTCATCCTTAAAAAGGTAGTGGGAAATTTGTAGAGAGGGTATCGATGGTGGATTCTTACCAGTTACAGTGGCCGATTTGGGATTTGAACTCGAAGCCTCTTTATTAGGGCTTGGATTGGGCAGAGCAGTATTGATAAGGGTCACTCGAAGAGGAGAGTTCTGGTTCGAGTTCAGGGTCACCATTGTTGAGAATTTGCAGAGAAGAAGAAGAAGATTCGAGAGAACAGACCAGAGCTCAAGAGACTGAAAATTTGAAATGCCAAGTAAAATCGTTAATTTGGAAAAATTACCTTTTATACTGACAATTGTCTCTTCATTAGGTCACGCTACATGAGGGCGACGCATTAATTGCTAGAAATGATGAGGAATTCAAAGGGATAGCGTCCAAGAGAAGCCTCAACTCTCAAGCATTTATCTGGTTAGATCTTTCCTTTGGACTTCTGGTTTTTAATTTGCCTCATTAGTCCAATCCTATGCCGTTTGGGCCTTAGTGAATTTCAATTTAGGCCTCTTTCTGTATTATCAGATTCTACAATATCAGTGACAACTTATAGTTTCTCATTAAATAGTTTGTTTAATAAAAAAACTAGGGGGCAATGTTGGGTCATGATATTCCACCTATTGGGCCGAATGGATTGGGCCTAATTATTCGGTTGGTCCATTAGGTCTCCACTATTGGGGCTTAAAGCTATTGGGCCCAATTTTTGTATTATCCTTGATTAAATCCCTAAAGTATTGGGTCGGGCCTGTGGACTAACCCATTAGATATTAAATATCTACTACTTTGACCGGTAATGATGAAAAAGCATGACAGTTGACTATTATATCTGCCATGCATTAATGTGGATGGGATCCGGGGGACGGCCGGCGGTAGAAAATAGTGGCCAGAGGTAGTGGGTGGATTATACCCAGTCGGTAGAAACCATCAGATCAGGGGGCTGTGTCAGAGGTAGTGGGTGGTACGATGGCCAAAATTTAGAGCATATCATAGTAAGGAAGTCTTCAGAAAAAAGGTACACACTCATCATGGCGATAATTTTTATCTCTCTCAATACACTAGATATTTTATCCTCTATAGTTAACCTTGTGATCGCTCAGTCTCGACTCTCACGGGAGTTATCCCCACTCGATCGGGCCGTCGAAGCTTTTGGTGTTGTCGTGTTTACTGTGCAGGATATAGACGCGTGTTACGTGATTGAGGCGCATGAAAAGATCTTGGCGTTAACAGGGCCCAAACCCAAGAGCACTTTCCTCGTATATAAACATATAAAATATTTAATTCCTAACCTATGTGGGACTTGGTTTTTTCCACATGTATTTATAATCTTTTATCATGATCTTTGGGAGTTAATATCTCATTCATTACTCCATGGATTTGAGCTTCCAAATACTTAATTTAATCTACTCTTGGAGTAGAACACATTAATAAATGGAATCATTAAAAATATTTAATGACACCTATATTAATTTAGGCTCAAACTCCAACAATATTATAATGTTGTATTTCATCCTCTAAATGGTTCAAAATGCTTCTTATTACACTGGTCTTATATTTTTCACGACAGAGAACAGACTTAACCCAAATAATTAGTAATTCATGTGTAATGACAAATTAAATTCGAGATAAATTAAGTGAAAGAAAGAAATGTTTATGTAAATGTAAAATAAATATGTAGTTGATAGGAATTGATATATATATATATATATATATATATATATATATATATATATATATATATATATATATGATCAAAAGTGGATAACGTTAGCTATTAAGGATGTTTCAACTAACGCTCATCCAGCCATCCAAAATGGGAGTTAATGGCTGAGATGAGCTCCCAGCCGCTAGAGGGAGTAGCGGCCAATATAAAAGAATTTGGCTTAATTACTGATTATCCTAATTATTCTCGTAAAATAAAATAAAATAATAAATAATTATAAGGATAATTATAAGGATAATCAATAATTATCTTTATACTTATCCTTATACTTATTAACAAAATAAGTATGTATAAGAATAATTACTGATTATTATTTTATGATTTTTAATTATAAATAGAAAATAGTGATTGAGTTTATATATTTGGTAGGAATATAATATAAATTCAATCATTATTTTCTATTTATAATTAAAAATCATAAGATGATAATCAATAATTATTCTTATACATAAGATTGAATTTATATTATATTCATACTCAAATATATAAATTTAAGATTGAATTTATATTATATTCATACTCAAATATATAAATTCAATCTTATGTATAAAAATAATTATCGATTATCATCTTATGATTTTTAATTATAAATAGAAAATAATGATTGAATTATGATTTTTAATTATAAATAGAAAATAATGATTGAATTTATCTTATATTCCTACTCAAATATATAAACTCAATCACTATTTCCTATTTATAATTAAAATCATAAAACAATAATTATTTATAATTAAAAATCATAAAATAATAATCAATAATTATTCTTATACATACTTATTTTGTTCATAAGTATAAGGATAAGTATAAAGATAATTATCGATTATCCTTATAATTATCCTTATAATTATTTATTATTTTATTTTATTTTACGAGAATAATTAGGATAATCGAGATTTAAGCCAAATTTTTACGTTGTTGCCATTCTTCTAATGGACAAATCAAAACGAAGTGTTTTGATTGTCAGCTAGAGAGAAAATACCAAAGATAAAAAATTTTCTTGGTCGCTACTCCTCTAATTTGGCGCTCATCTCAGCTATTAACTCCAATTTGGACGGCTGGATGAGCGTTAGTTGAAACTGGGTTAATAGTTAACGTATTCCAGGGATCATTTCTCGTATATATATATATATATATATATATATATATATATATATATGGATATGACTATGGGTGTAAATTGGGCAAATAGCATCATATTCGTTCATTATATAAATCAAGGGCGCAGATTAAAAATTAACTATTGTCTACGTGTTTTAAAAAATATTGAGACAAAAGTGCCTTCATCTTACGCTACTTGAGGTAGCGGATACTAACTCATGCTTTGATTCAAACACTGGTATATGATTCAAACAAATGAGATCGAAATGAAAGTAGGTACCGAGAATGAGCATGTCATCGGAAAGAGCGCCGAGGACGGGAAGAAAGAGGCTGCCGACGATGCCAGGACCGAGAATTTTCAACAATAGCTCGCTTCCGCTGGAGAGATAAGTAGCAGCCAGGAACATGAGATAACCATAGACAAGGATGAGAAATAAGTTGCCGAATACAGTGGTCGTGCAAGGCAACAAGCCGTAAGACTGCTCCCAAGCTTCTTCAGATACGAAAAACGGGTTGAGCCGGATCACCTGTTGGATCCGGAAATCATCGTGGACACTGTCGGATATGAGATCTGAGGTGGTTGACGATGTGTCGTTGGCGATGAGCCGGCCGGTGGTGAGAGTGGACAGAGAAAAGAGGAGGATTAGAGACAAAATAATGGTGGCTGATAACGAAGTAACTGGTGGCTGAATGTGAAGTAGCGTACGCTTATTGGCCAATCACTTTGCAGGTGGCTTGGGGGCAATATTGGGCATCGTACATTATTTTTATAGTACGCTACTTGGTGTAGCGTATGGGACTTTGAAAATTTTTAACATATGCTAGACGATATGGCGTAAGGCAATATATAATTTTTAATCTGCGCCCTTGATTTATAAAATGAACGGATATGATATTATTTGCCCAATTTATATCCATAATAAATATTTGTTATGGATCATATCTCATATATATATATATATATGCCAGGCATGTGGGGTTGATTGTTATGGAAAAGGTATCTAAGAATATACCCTCTGAGATTCTAAAAAGATCATTCGCAGAATCGCAGGGGGGGGGGCGGACGAGGGGACCGACATCATCATCCTCTCACTTTGGTGCTTTGACGTTTAAATTAATTAATCAAGTATGTATAAAAAGCATTAAACATTGAACCAATAAATAAAGACATGCCATTACTTTTATTTTCAATTGATTGTTAGTACTCCATCAGTTGTTTAATATAAATTATTTTAGTGTTGTGTATAAGTATTACGAAAACTGATTATATAATATTAATTGTTTATATTGTCTTTATATTAGAAAAAGAGTGCTATTTATTAGACAAAAAAAGAGTGAAGGAACCAAAATTATAATTATTACTTGGGATAATATTAGAAACTAAGCAATTAATGCTTACTTGAAATTCTCAAACGATTTATATTAAAGAACAAAAATAATTTTATAAAACAACTTATATTAAAGAACAAAAAGAGTATATTTTAACCGAACCTAAAAAATAATTTTGTTGTTTAAAAAATCTGTGTTTAACTTTAGAATGGAGAAGAATTCGTTTGTGGACATTTGCTTCCAAATCCAGTTCTGGATCCAAATGGCATACATGTATCCTAACTATTTGGTCATTTGGTTGGTTGGTAAACCACTGATTTCATGATCCGGATAAAGAAGGATTAGGTGTCTGCATGCCCAACAGCCGAGTTGCAACACGTCCACACACACACACACACGCGTATATATATACTCCAAGTATAGTTTTGGTAGCCCGCAAAATCAAAATAAATCAGTGATGTCCTTACCACACAATCACAATGTCTATAATGGCCCAGCCCCAACGCTCTGTAGTTCGGAACCCAAGTTCTTCAGTATTTTTACGGTTCAAGCTGGGTGGGATTTTTTTTACCAACAGAGAGAGAGAGAGAGCCGAAAAGAGTTGGGGTGGGACATATAACCTTAGTCTCCTTAGTAAGTAGCTGAGACTCTGTTGCCCAGCTCAGTTTTCATTTTGCATATTGTACTGTTCTTTACTTCTTTCAATTTTCTAAATGAATAGTACAGCTCAAGCCCAACCCAGGACGGTCCGGGCTTTCATTCCTAAAATGTTTCGGCCTGTTTTTACTTTTAATTGCTTGCATGGAATTGGTTGGCTCTAGACTCTAGTGGAAGAATGGTAAGGTCTCAAAGATTCCATTACGACTGCACCACTCTTTCCTCTTAATTTACTATTGTGTTGGAGGGTTTTAATTTGGGAATGTGATATATATATTGCGAATACTTATATATATTATTTAATTGTCATTTAGTGATAAAAAAATTTAAAGAGATATGTAATAAGTAGGGCCTCCTTATAAATTTTTCTAATCTCATCGATTAATAAATTTCGTAATTATAAGTTGAGAGTATAAATTTATCACTGTTAACGCCAAGATCTTCTGTCACGTCCCAATTACGTAAGACGTCCTGATCCTACACACTAAACACAGTCAACACCAAAAGTTTGATTGAACCCGACCGTCAGGAGGATATTTCGCGGCGTGAGAGTCGGTCTGAGACGATCACAAGGTTAACAATGGAGGATAAAAATATCTAATGCCTTGAGAGAGATAAAATTATCAGTTGTGAGTGTGTGTACCTTTTACTTGAAGACTTCCTTGCTATGTTATACTCTTTTGCCTTGGGTTCAGTGCCACCCCTTCTTATCGACATACCCCACGATCGATGGTTCTCATTGATCATGACACGCCCACCCACCCACCCACACCGTGGTCACTGTTTTTCTCACGTACCGTAGTATAATCCCATCCACATTAATGATCTGCAGTGCTACGGTCACAACAACCTTACTTTTTCATCATTACAAGTCAAAGATGGAGATATTAAAATATCTAATGGGTCAATCCACTAACCCGACCTGATCTTATAAGGACCTAATAGGAATAAGATGGTGACCAAGCCCAACAACTTTAGGACCCAATAGTGGAGACCCAATGGACTATCCAAACAAGTAGGCCCAATCCATTCGGCCCAATAGGAGAAATATGATGACCCATGTGACGCCCCCAAAATAGGTATACATCACCCATTCTGAGTTGTCAATACATGGTACGAAACAACTATAACTTTATTATTACAACAAAGAAAGCTGTGAGTTTAAATACAAATATTATCTTCAGACAATATCTATACTCAAATAAATCCTCATCACATTTATTGATACATTATTTTACAAAATGGTGAGGACTACTAAACAACTCTCTCTAGAACCTTCATTCCATACCCCATTGACTAAGATTTGCTACATTCTCGCCTCCCGAGAAGAAAAATGGAACAAAAGGAAAAGGGTGAGCTCAACTAGCCCGATAAAGAATATTATGACTAAGATAATATACAACAAATTATCGTTAGTCTTGACGAGGAAAAATCGAGAGAATACATTAAACAACAAGTTTTAGATCAATATTTGTAATGGAAAATATTAATTCATGTAAAAGTTACGTAGAGGGTGAAATCTACTAATATCTATGAATTTAACGGTCCATCATCATTATTTTATCCTCGTAACATCAATCAATATTCATCTTGAATCAAATATTCATCTTTGCACTACAGGCCAAAGATATTCATCGATTAGTCATGTTCATCTAAACACCTGTTCATCTTTGCACTACGAGCCAAAGATATTCATCAAGAAATCATTTATCTTTGCACTACAGGCCAAATATATTCAGTAATATCATCATTTAGGACTGAGGATGATGAAAAATATTCAAAAAAAATGAATCCAGTGAAACAAAAGAATAAATATTAAGGATTCGTATTTCAGCTATTTCATGTCCAAAAATATCTCATAAATAATCATAGTGGTGTAAAATTCAAGAATGATCAAAACATGGATACAATCAAAGCTAGTATCCATAATAGATATTTTGGACGAAAAGGAAAATTTTTATTTTTCGATGAATAGTCAGATATCAAGTGAATAAGATCAGATATATCGTGAATAGTCAGACACGTGAATAAGAACTCCAAACACTAAAAGTTCCAAATTTGATTAAAAGTTCAGATCAATACTTGACATAATGATATTAGAAGAAATAATATCATTTTAAAAAATAATATCCCTTACCTCGAAAAAATCAAGATTTCTTAAATTTGAAACAGGATATAAGCTATGACTTGAACTTTTAATCGTATAGTAATACTCAAAATACTCACAAGAATATCACTCGATAATATAGAGAGAAAACTTGAGCTTTTTGGTGTGATTTTCAATTCTAACCCAAGCACCCTATTTATAGGAAAATGCTTAGAATAATCAAGTAGAAAATTTAATAAAATATAAATATATATCAAAATTCCTACGCCACTCTTGAAATCTGATTTCAGCTCAATAAGCACATGCCACCTTCTAGAAAAAGTAAGAAAAAACATTTTTCTAGTTTAAAATAATTTAAACTTCCAAAAATCAATTATTTCGGAGCTTCGGAACTTCAATAATTCACAATAAATAGCTCTTTTGTCAGAAAATTCAAAACTCGCGAGTTTTAATAGGAAATTCAATTCTCTACAACTTTACAGAAGAAAGTTTTTCCAAATTCCAAACAAAAATTGACCGAAATCCACAAACGAGCGATTTTACAAGCTATAATCAAATTCAGTCAAGAAATGGGGTCCACCGACACATAAAACATGCTTTAAATATTTTTGGTAACAAAAATACTCCTCCTCCACATATACTCATATATCTCACATTCATAAATAAAAATATCATCATTATTATATTATTAAAATATAATAATATATTTAAATGAATTATTTTATCGTAAAAAGATAAAATCGCATGGTAATATTCTTGTGTGTTAACCACCGAAAGTATTTTAACAAGATTAACGATAACAACTACACTGTTATTTTAAACAACTTATATTTGTCGTTTTCTTCATCCAATCGCTTTTTCAGTTATGGGGCCTATACATTGGTCAAAGGTAGTCAAATACGAATATTCCCGACAAAGACGAATATTCCACGACCAAACGAATATTCCCGACAACAATGAATATTTTATAACCACTTGCTTATTTTAAAATATTTGCGTATTTTACCCATAACTATCCACATTAATCAAATCAACCCTTACTTATTTCAAAATAATAAATAGAAAATTAAATTTCATTAATAACAAGTTGGGGTCTTACAACCTCCCTCCTTATGAAATTTCGTCCTCAAAATTGACGTGACGTGCACTGGTGTTTGAAAAGGTGAGGATACCTCACTTTCATTTCCGTTTCCAATTCCTGTGTCATTTCTATATAGCATGATTCCTCCACAAAACTTTAACCCGTGGTATGACCTTTGTGCGTAGGACATGCTCCTTCCTATCCAAGATCTTGACAGTACCTCCTCATATCGTTAAGTCTTCTATTATCTCGTCCGGGTTCTAACTCTATAACGTGGTTCGGTCTTTCACATATTTACGAAGTATGATATGAAACACATTATGAACACGAGACATACTCTTGAGGTAGCGCGAGTCTATAGGCTACATTTTCTACTCCGGTCAAGAATTTGAAATGGACCAATAAATCGTGGATTGAGCTTTCTCTCTTCCCAAATCTTGTAACTCTCCTTCCATGGAGCTACACGCAACAACACGTGATCCCCAATACTAAATTCCACGTCTTTTCGATGAAGATCTCGCATAACTCTTTTTGTCGATCTTGTGCCGCTTAGATTGTATCGTTGTCGAATCATTTGGATCTTTTCCGTAGTCATACGTACTCAACTCGGGTCCCAATAATGTTGCTTCACCCACCTCGTCCCAACATACCTTTGAGAAGCGACATTTTCGATCATATAATGCTTGAATGGAGCCACACCTATACTTGCTTAATAAGCGTTGTTGTAGGAGAATTCCACCAATGGTAAATACTTATCCCAACCGCCCTTGAAGTTCAGGACAAAGAGTCTTAATAAATCTTCAAGAGTTTGAATAGTCCTCTCGATTGTCGTCTGGTTTGAGGATGGTACGAAATCGAATAAATCAGAATCCGTGCCCATAGCTTTTTGCAAGCTAACCCAAAATCTTGAAGTGAATCTTGGGTCACGATCCGAAACTATAGTTCTTGGCATGCCATGCAATCTCACAATCTCATTTACATATATACTAAAGAAGACGTTCAGGGAATAAGTCTCAGATCGGTAAGAAATGAGCAGACTTGGTTAATCTATCAACAATAACCCAAATAGCATTGATGCTTGAGAAATCGTAGGAAGACCCAGTAACAAAATCCATGGTAATGTGTTCCCACTTCCATTTCGAAATCTCAAGTGGTTGCAACGGACCCTTAGGTACTAGATGTTCGCCTTTAAAGCGTTGACAAGTTAAACACGTTGAGATAAACTTTGCAATCTCTCTTCATATTATTCCACCAAAATGAATGTCGAAGATCACGATACATTTTGGTACTTCCAGGATGGATTGCAAATGGTGTATTGTGTGCCTCCATCATAATCTTATACTTCAAATCAGAGTCTTTAGGGACACAAAGTCCGGAGTGGACTCAAAGTATTCCTTCTTCATCAATTCTCGCTCGAATAAGACATTCTTGTACTTTCTTCTTTATACGCATCATTTCCGAATTCGGTGGCTCGAGCAACCTTAACTTTTTCTATTAAAGTTGGCTCTACGCGATACTTGACATCATCGCACTCATTCCTCGTGATATGATCTTCTACTCAATAAATACTACCATGTTTCGCTTTTCAGGATGGTATTGAATAGTGTGGTCGTAGTCTTTCAATAGCTCGAGCCAACGTCATTGCCAAGATGTTGAGTTCTTTTTGAGTGAAGAAATATTTAAGGCTTTTATGGTGAATATATCTCCACTTTCTCCCCATATAGATAGTGCCTCCATATCTTTAAGTAGCGAACGATTGCTTTGCTAACTCTAGATCATGAAGTAGGATAATTCCTCTCATATTCTTTAAGTAAGTCGAGAGGCATAAAGCTTATGACTTTCCCACGTTGCATGAGAACACATCCTACCCCTTTTCCAAGCATCATTCAGAGATAACAAATCCATCCAAACCAGATGGTATTGTTAGAACAAAGTCGCCAAATAAGTCTCCTCTTGAGCTCTTGGAAACTCTTCTCGCATTCTTCGCTCCAAACGAATTTTGTATACTTCCGAGTTAGCTGGGTTAATGGAGTAGCGATTCGAGAAAACCGTTCCACAAATCTCCGATAATAACCAGCTAAGCCCAAAAAACTACGTACTTCAGTCACCGACTTCGGTTGCTCCCAACTTTGTATTGCTTCAATCTTCGCCAAATCAACAGATACTCCATGTTTCGACACCACATGCCCAAGGAATGGTACTTCCTCAAGCCAGAACTCGCATTTCTTCAACTTGGCATAAAGCTTGTTTTCATGAAGCCTTTGGAGTACCAGCTTCAAATGGTGCTCATGATCTTCACGGCTTTTGGAATATATGAGGATGTCATCAATAAAGACAACAACGAATTGATCCAAATATTTCTTGAATACTCGATTCATCATATCCATGAAAGCCGCGAGGAGCATTAGTCAATCGAAAGACATGACTAAGAATTCATAATGCCCGTCATCGAAGTTCTAAAGGCGTCTTTGGAATATCCTCGATTCTAATCTCAATTTGATGATATCCGTAATCGAAGATCGATCTTTGAAAAAATTGTACCCTTCGCGAATCGGTCAAACAAGTCATCAATATGAGGTAGAGGATACCTATTCTTGATGGTGACATGGTTCAATTCCGATAGTCAATACAAAGTCGATACTCCCGTCTTTTTCTTCTTTCTTAATAATAAAGCAGGGAGCACCCCAAGGAGATGTCTTGGGGCGAATGAAACCGATGTCCAACAATTCTCGTAGTTGGACCTTTAACTCTGAAGTTTAATAGGAGCCATTCGATATGGGGTTTTAGAAATGGGCTTTGTACGGAGTTCAAGATCAATAAAGAATTCAACTTCACGCGGGGGGTAGGAGGGAAGTTCTTCAGAAATACGCCGGAAAGTCAATAACAAGAAGAATATTATTCAAATTTGACGTGTCTTTATTCAAATCCATAACATGGGCTAAGAAAGCTTGACATCCGCTTTTTCAATAAATGAATAGCTTTATGATTAGATATAGCGGTTGATTGATTTTAATGGTTTCGTTGCTTGAATTCGCATAAAATGTAGGTTAGAATATGAAAACTAAAAACCTTACGAAAACAATCAATTTTGGCATGATGAGTAGTTAACCAATCAATCCCTAAAATCACATCAAAGACAAGTATCTTTAAAGAGATAAGGTCAATAGGTAATGTGATGGTGCCAACTTGAATCAAACAAGATTTATAAACAGTGGATGTGATGAAAGTTTCTCCTAACGGAGTTTCCACAGATAGGTCAAAGTCTAATTTCTCTGGAGTCAAGTTAAAATGTTGAGCACAAACAGGAAAGATAAATGAATGGGTAGCACTGGTATCAAGTAAGGTATAAACTTCGCAAGAATTTATAAATAGCTTACCCGCGATCACCTCGTTTGGGTTCCTCGCATTTTGACCAGTCACAACAAATGTTCTTCAAGGAACAGTTGACTTTGACTTTTCTGGGACAGTCTTTTGAGTCACCATCCCATTGAACTAGGTTTCGCCATCTGCATAATCTCGGCGATATGTCCTTCCTTTCCACAATTATAGCATACCTTGAATTGTTGTGGGCGGCTTGACCGATATGTCCCTCTTTCCCGTGATTTATAGCAATATATGGGGTGGGTCGTTCTCCTCCATTAGAACCGATTCTTCTTTGGTCTTTGTCGCTTTCACATTATCGTTGTTGAATCTCCTCTTTTTAAAATCTCCTCCCGATTCGCTTTTCTATTCTCATGGCCATGATTACCACCAGAAGTGGTTACCATATTTGTCCGTCTTTTTCTTTCTCCATTTGGTTATCATTGTTTTGTTGATCGCTATCTCCTAGATTATCTCGGTTGTGGTCCCTCGGTTGGACCGTACTCGTTATCTCCCGTTTACAACATCCAATAGAGAGAAAATTTATGAGAAATGAGAGATCTTCGACGTATCTTACGGGTTTCAAACCTCTAAGAAACATCCGCGTCATACTTTCCTCATTCTCCACCAAATGAGGTGCAAACCTGGATAACTCTGCAAACTTTGCCTCGTACTGGGACACCGTCATGTTATTCTGCTCCAGTCGAATAAACTCCACTTCCTTCATATGACGAACACTTTCAGGAAAGTATTTTTCATTAAATAGTTTCTGAAATGTCTCCCAAGACATCTTTGAAAGGTGGTGGATGGGTACGCTTCACAGACTCCCACCAGTAATCTGCCTCATTACGGAACATAAAGGTGGCGAATGGCACCTTCTGCTCCTCCGTGCATCCCAAGACATCGAATATCTTGGTAATTTGTTTGACCCACGTCTTCGCCTTAATCGGATCCGGCTTTTCCTAGAATTCTGGTGGTCCCAACTCTTTGAATTGCTTGGTTATGACAACCCGTGAATACCTATCATTTTCTCCTGTATTTTGAACACGAGTCTCCCTCGATTTTTGCAAGAACTTCAAAAGCTTCTAAACATCCCTCGTTCATCATCTCGCCTCGGTGGTGTTGTTCACAAGAGGAACATTGCCGGCTGTCAGACGTTTCTCCCTCGTTGGTGAGTGATACAGAGCGTCTACACTGGCCTCATTTACTCCAATTGTTAATATTCTCATTCGACATTCTCAAACATTGTCATAAAACAAGGATTAATTAAGGAAATCAATATATCACATAATATCCCTATATCTCGACCAACTAACAAATAAGCTAGGTAAAGACACACTAGAGAAGGATTTACTGCCTCTCCCATCCTAGTTCTATTCCCGATCTCCGCCAGAGATCATATCCCTAAGCTCGATACCAACCGTGACGCCCCCAAAATAGGTATACATCACCCATTCGAAGTCGCCAAATACATGGTATGTAAATAACTACAACTTTATTATTACAACATATAAATTGTGAGTTTAAATACGATATTGCCATCTAGACAATATCCACACGCAAATAAATCTCAATCATAATTATTGATACATTATTTTACAAAATGGTGAGGACTACTAAACAACTCTCTCTGTAACCTTCATTCCATATTCCCCACTAAGACTTGCTACATTCTCGCCTCCTAAGAAGAAAAAATGGAACAAAAAGGAAAAGGGTGAGCTCAACTAGCCTAAGAAGAATATTATGACTAAGATAATATACAACAAATTATCGTTAGTCTTCAACAGAAAAAACTGAGAGAATACATTAAACAACAAGTTTTAGATCAATATTAGCGAATGGAAAATATTAATTCATGTAAAAGTTAAGTAGAGGGTGAAATCTACTAATATCTATGAATTTAACAGTCCATCATCATTATTTTATCCTCGTAACATCAATCAATATTCATCTTGAATCAAATATTTATCTTTGCACTACTGTGCCAAAGATATTCATCACCGGGTCATGTTCATCTAAACACTGTTCATCTTTGCACACACGAGCCAAAGATATTCATCAAGAAATCATTCATCTTTGCACTACAGCCAAAGATATTCAAGAATATCATCATTTGGGATCGAGGATGATGAAAAATATTTCAAACAAAACGAATCCGGTTGAAACAAAAGAATAAATATTAAGGATTCAGTATTTCAATTTATTTCATGTCCAAAAATATCTCATAAATAATCATAGTGGTGTAAAATTCAAGAATGATCAAAACATGGATACAATCAAAATTAGTATCCATAATAGATATTTTGGACGAAAAAGAAAATTTTCATTTTTCGATGAATAGTCTTGTCAGATTCGTGAATAAGATCAGATATCGTGAATAAGAACCCCGACACTAAAAGTTCCAAATTTGATTAAAAAGTTCAGATCAATACTTGACATAATGATATTAGAAGAAATAATATCATTTTAAAAAATAATATCCCTTACCTCGAAAGATCAAGATTTTAAATTTGAAACCTAGGATATAAGCTATGACTTGAACTTGCACCGATATAGCAATACTCAAAATACTCACAAGAATATGCTCCGATATAATATAGAGAGAAAACTTCAGTTTCGGTGTGATTTTCAATTCTAACCCAAGACCCTATTTATAGGAAATTGCTTAGAACACCAAAAGTTAGTAAAATTGAATATAATATTAATATAATTATACAAATTTTCTTAGCCCACCTTTTGGTCAAAAACACCAGCCACACATGTTAATGATGTCCAAAAAATACAAAAATATTTTTCTAACAAAAATAATTTAAACTCCAAAAATCAATTCACAGATATCACACGAAACTTCAATAATTCACAATAAATAGCTCTTTTATCGTAAAAAAAAATTGAATCTCAAGGAAAATTCAAATCTCAAGAAATTTTTATAGAAAATTCAATTCTCAAATTTCTCAGTCAATAATTGTGTCCACCAACACACAAAACATGTGTTAAACATTTAATGCCACAAAAATACTCTTCCTCCTCATATACCATATATCCCACATTCATTGTAAAATATCATCGTTAATATATTATTAAAATAATATATTTAAAAGAATTATTTTATCGTAAAAAGATAAAATATTAATTTTCAACAATTGTCACATTAAAAATTTTCTCCATCTATATCCTCATAAAATCAATATTTTCCTCATCATATAAATCAATAATTAATTATTCATAAATAATATTCTGTAATCACATTATCGATAACCAGCAGCTCCTCAGATGATAGGGCTTCTAACTTTTACCCATAACTATCCACATTAATCAAATCAACCCTTACTATTTAAAAATAATAAATAGAGGAAAATAAATTTCATTTATTAATAATTTGGGGTCTTACAACCTCCACTCCTTATGAAATTTCGCCCTGAAATTGACGTACGCACTGTCTCGGTGTTTCAAAAGACGAGAATACCGCTTTCATTTTCGCGCTTCCAACTCCTGTGTCATTTCCTCAATAAAGATGGTTTCTCCATAAAACTTTAACTTGTGGTATAACCCCAGATATGTGATATGTTCTTTCCTATCCAAAATCTTGATGTACCTCCTCGACATGTTAAGTCTTCTCGCTTATCTCGGCTCGGGTTCTAACTTAACGACGTGGTTCGTCGCCCACATATTTACGTAATATCGATACGTGAAAAACGCATGAACACGCTCGCCATACTTCACAGAAACGAGTCTATAGGCCATGTGTCCTATTCGACGAGAATTTCAAATGGATTAATAAATCGGAAGGTTCGAGCTTTCCTCACCTCACCGATTCTCGCTTTTGAAATAATAACTTCGCACCTCCTTCTTCAAATTCATCACCGTGTGTAGCAGAATAACAACTTTAACTTTATCGATAAAAGTCGATTATACTCAGATATCATCACGTAAGTACCTAGAGTTTTCATCTCCATCTCTATTATTTATAAATTATACGAAATTAGTTCTTTGATAATATCGATTGCATTTCAGATCAGATACGATCTTCTACTCAACACGCTACCACTACATTCGCTTCCGTAATGGTATGGTCGTAACACAATAAATGAGTCTCCTATCGAAGTTCTTCGCTCTTTCCACATTCCTCGCTTCCATTCAATTTTGTATCTCACGAAGTCAATCGCTGCTAATGGAATAAATGATTCGAGAAAATCTTTCCACAAAATCTTCGATAATAACCGCCAAGCATGTAGTTACGATTTCGATTATCGACTTAGGTTGCTTTCAACTGTGACTCATATCCCAATCTTCGATAAGACGTCACAACATGACACCTATCTTTATTACTTAAGACAATACGACATCCCCACTTGAGAGTTCGCTTTCAAGCATTCCACAAAGGAAGTCACCGATAAAGGCTCCAGTACCAAATTCTATAATTGATTTTTAACTCCTCAAGTTCAATAGAACCATTCGAGCATGAGATTTGTGGGTCGGGTTTTGTACCGATTCAAAGATGATACAAAATTCAATATCATGCTTCCGAGGTAGACTAAGAAATTCTTCAGAAATACGCCGTGGATTTTACCAACAATGTAAATATCATTCAAATCGACGATTTTTGTTCAAGTCCATAACATGGCTAAGAAAAGTTTGACATCCGCTTTTTTTTAATAAACGAACGAATTTTACGACTTGATATGAAAGTGTTTGCCTTCAATGGTTTGGTTCATTGAATTCAATAACATGTTGCTTAGAATATGAAAACTAACAACCTTTTAAAGCAATCAATTTGGTAAATGAGAGTAGCTTAACCAATCAATCCCCAAAATCACATCAAAAGTTAAGCATCTTTAAAGAGATAAGATCAACAGTAATGTGATGGTGCCAACTTGAATCAAGCAAGATTTCTAAACAACTGATGTAATGAAAGTTTTCCTAACCCGAGTCTCCATAGACAGTCAAAGTCTAATTTCTTCAGAGTCAAGTTCAAACGCCGAAATGCAAAGAAGAGAGAGATAAAAATGGGTAGAATCCCCAGATTCTAGTAAGGTATAAACTTCGCAAGAATTTATAATTAACTAAACTGCGTATAACTTCATTCTAAGTTCCTCGATTTTGACCTGGCCACGACAAACGCCTTCCAGAACCGCTGACTTTGACTTTTTTCCGGACATCCTTTTCGAGTCACTATTCCTCACTGGTTCGGGTTTCGATACCATACAATCTCGAGTAATATGTCTTCTTTTCCACAATTATAAGATACCTTAAATTGTTGTCGCGCTTAATGATATGTCCCTCTTTCCCAAGATTTAGAAGATACGAACGGGTGGTCTTTTCCTCCTCGAACTAGTCACATCGACGCCGACGCCTTCACACGGTCGCTGTCAATCTCCTTTAAAATCTCCTCCCGACTCGCTTCTTCTATTTTCATGGTCATGACGACATCAGAAGACCCCAAATTATTAATAAATGAAATTTATTTCCTCTATTAAATTTTTGAATGGCTCCTAAAGTTCGATATTAAATTTTGTATCGACTTTTGAACCCTAAGACAAAACTCATTTCTAAAATCTCACATCGAATGGCTCCTATTGAACTTCGTGAGTTAAAAATTCAACTATAGAATTTGGCACCGAGCCTTTATCCGGTGACTTTCAGGAATGCACCGCCGCATTCTCGAGGGGACACCATATTCGTAAGCGATAAGAACCGACAGTGTCATTGTAACGCTATCAAAGGTTGGGATATGAGTCACAATGAGAACAACCTAAGCTTCAGAATCAAAATACGTAGCTTTCAGGCTTAATCGTTATTATCTGAGATTCGTCAAGGATATTCTCTAATCGCTATTCCATTAACGCAAATTGACCCAGAGATACAAAATTCAAAATGGAGCAAGGAATTTAAAGAGCTTCAAGAACTCAAGAGAGACTCATTTCAAAGACATGTTCACCACGCCATCCTCGAAAAGTTAACGTGAAATTGACGTGGTTGAGTAGTAAGATCAGATACAAAGACGAAAGTACGATATCACAAAGACTAATTTCAGATAATTTACAAATAATAGAGACGGAGATGAAAACCTAGTACCCACGTTGATGATATATGAAAGTATAATCGATTTTAATCGATAAAGTTAAAGTTGTTCAAGCTACACAACCGGAGTCGATGAATTCAAGTAAGCATGAGCATGAAGTGTTATTTCAAAAGCGAGAATCTATGGAGCGTAGGAAAGCTCAAACCTTCGATTTATTAATCCATTTGAAATTCTCGATTTAATCAGAATCGCGGCCTATGTACTGCTTTTACCGCTAAGTATGACGCGGTTCATAACATTTTCACGACGATGTTACGAATACGTGGATGACCTTAACCACGCTATCGAAGTTAGAACCATGGACGATAGATAATCAAGACTTAACGCATTTGTGAGTGTAATTGCCAAGATCTTCGATAGAAAGAACACGTCCCATGCACCGAGGTTATACCACAAGTTAAGGTTTTGAGGAGAAACCATGCTATCGAGGGAACGACCGGGAGTTGAAACTAAACGAAAGCGTAGGTATTCTCATCTTTCAAACACCAGTGCACGTACATCAATTTCAATGACAAAATTTCACAAGGAGCCGGAGGTCAGAAGACCCCAAATTATTAATAAATGAAATTTATTTTCCTCTATTTATTATTTTTAAATAGTAAGGGTTGATTTGATTAATGTGGATAGTTATGGGTAAAATACGCAAATATTTCAATAAAGCAAGTTGGTTATAAAATATTCTTTATCGTTTGGGAATATTCGCTTAGTCGTGGAATATTCAGATCGCTTGGGAATATTCGTATCGACTTGCCGCTAGCCTTTGTGGGCCCCATAACGGAAAGTTTATCGAGGAAGAAAAACGACAAGAATAAGTTATTTATAAATAATAAACAGAAGTTGTTACATCATCAATACATCATTGAATACTCCTATGGTTAAAACACAGAATACGATCACGCAGACAAGAAGATACTCAGACGCACCAATTATTGATTCTTACGTAAGTATAAGCACTACTCAATAATTGTTACAAGAATTATCGCTCAAGATTTTATTTTATCGATTCAATAATCACGCATCGATATTTTATATTATCGTTGTTTCAATAATTGTCATTACACACAAGATTTTCTATTATCTGAGCAATAATTTATATTATCCTAATAATATTATGGATAACATTATTGGCAATGTCTAGAAAGTTCTGGCTCCAATGAGAGGTTCGTCACCTAATCATGGCACTAAGAAGAGATATCCTTATCGAAAGCCCCTCTTCCTGGGAACTACTACCGTCAGCAAGAAGACTGGATTCTCAGAATATTATTTGTAAATAATTAATTATTGATTTATATGATGAGGAAAATATTGATTTTATGTGGATATAGATGGAGAAAAGTTTTAATGTGACAATTGTTGAAAATTAATATTTTATCTTTTTCTCGATAAAATAATTCATTTAAATATATTATTTTAATAATATATTAATTCGGTGATATTTTTATAATGAATGTGGGATATATGAGTATATGAGAGAAAGAGTATTTTGTGGCATTAAATGTTTAAACTCCCCTCACCATTTTGTAAAATAATGTATCAATAATTATGATTGATTTATTTAGCATTGTGGATATTATGTGGATATAGATGGCAATATCTCAGATTTAAACTCACAATTTATATGTTGTAATAATAAAGTCAGAAGTTATTTTATTTATACATGTATTTGGCGACTCAAAATGGGTTTGATGGAATGGACCTATTTTGGGGGCGTCACAATTACCACCAGAGTGATTATCATTTTGTTCCGTCTTTTTCTTTCTCCGCTGGTTATCGTTGTTTTGTTGACTGATATCACCGGTATGATCCTGGTTGTGGTCCCTCGATTGACCTTATTCGTTATCTCACTCTAATAATTGAGCCTTATTTACAACATCTAAATAGAGAGAAAATTTATGAGAAATTAGATACTGACGTATGCCGGGTTTCAAACCTCACAGAAAATATCCGCGTCATTCGTTCCTCATTCTCCACCAAATGAGGTGCAAACTCGATAACTCAAATGAACTTCACTTCATAATCGATACCGGTCATGTTATTCTCGCTCCGCCTAATAAACTCCACTTCCTTCATACGATTTAACACTTTCGGAAAGTATTTTTCATTGAAAAGTTTCAAACGCTTTCCCAAGACACGCTAAGTGCAAATTGGATGGGTACGCTTCACGATGATTTCCACCAAGAATCGCTTTCATTACGGAACATAAAAGTAGCGAATGAAACTTTCTCGTTTCTCCGCATCCCAAGACATCGAATATCTTGGTAATTTGCTTGACCCATGTTTCCTCCATGATCGAATCCGACTTTCCTTAAATTTTGGTGGTCCCAACTCTTCGAATCGCTTCATTTGTGGACAACCCGCGAATCGCTATCATTTCCTCCTCAGATTTTGAACACGAAGTCTCCTCATTCGATTTTGCATGAATCGCAAAAAGCTTCTAAACATCCCCTAGTTCATCATCTCGCCATTGGTGTTGTTCACGGGAGGAACATTGTCACTGTCAGACGTTCTCCTCGTTGGTGAAACAACAGGCGTCTCCACGGCCTCATTTCCACCGTGAATATTCTCACCGACATTCTCAAATCATCATAAAACAAGGGTTAATTAAGGAAATCAATATATCACATAATATCCCTATATACTAACCAACTAACAAATAAGCTTAGGTAGGACACACTAGCGAAGGATTTACTGCTCTCTCCCTCCTAGTTCTATTCCCCGATCTCCGCATGGAGATCATATCCCTAAGCTCGATATTAATCTGTGGACGCCCCCAAAATAGGTATACAACACCCATTCCGAAAGTCGCCAAATACGTGGTACGTAAACAACTACAACTTTATTAATACAACATAAAAACGTGAGTTTATATACAAATATTGTCATCTGTATAATATCCACACTCAAATAAGTCCTCATTACAATTATTAATACACTATTTTGCTGGAATAAGTGAGGACTACTAGTAACAACTTCTAGAACCATCATTCCACATCTCGACTAAGTACTCGTTACATTCTCGCCTCACGAGAAGAAAAATGGAACAACAAGAAAAGGGTGAGCTCAACTAGCCGAAGAAGAACATTATGACTAAGATAATATAGAACAAATTATCGTTAGTCCTCAACAGGAAAAATCTAATAATAATACAATAGATAAACCGCTTTTAAATCAATCTTCGCAATGAAATAATAATTCATTAGAAAAGTTAAGTAGAGAATGCAAACTACTATCTTCTATATATGAATTTAAAAGTTCATCGTCGATATTTTATCCCCGTAACATCAATCAATATATATCCGAATCAAATATTTATCTTTGCACTACAAAGCCAAAGATATTCATCATTAGTCATGTTCATCTAAACACTTGTTCATCTTTGCACTACGGGCCAAAGATATTAATCGATCATCATGTTCATCTCAACACTGTTCATCTTTTGCACCACGGGCCAAAGATATTCATCAAAAATCATTCATCTTTGCACTACAAGGTGCCAAAGATATTCAAGAATATTATCATTTAGGATCGAGGATGATGAAAATATTTTAAAGAAAACGAATCCAAATTGAAACAAAAGAACAAGTATTAAGGATTCGTACTTTTAAATAATCCAAGTTCAAAAATACTTCATAAATAACTAGATTGGAGTAAAATTCAAAAATGAAGATCAAAACATAGATACAATCAAAGATATGAATCATAATAGACAATCTTGGACACAGAAAAGAAAATTTAATTTTTCGTGAATAATGTAGTATTCGTGAATGAATAGGCCAGACACGTGAATAGGGCGATACGTGAATAGTAACTCGAACTCAAAAGATAGAAATTTCACAAAAAAACATCATCACGCTTCGTGAATAAGATTTCGTGAATAAGAACTCATGAATAAGAACTCATGAATATTAACTCGTGAATAGTAACCTCGACATAAAAAGTTCCAAATTTGATAAAAATTTCCAACTAATATTTCAAAGATAATGATATTGAAGAAATAATATCATTTTGAATAAAATAACATTCCTTACCTCACAAAGACGGCAGATTTGATCGAAAAACCTGGATCTGAGGCTAAAGGAACGCACCGTATAACAACCCTCAAAGTAAACTCACAAGAATCGCTCAATATATCGAGAGAGAAAGCAGAGAGAAAACTTGAGTTTACGGTGTGATTTTCAATCCTAACCCAAGACCCTATTTATAGGAAATTGCTTAGAACAACAAAGCAGAAAATTGAATATAATATTAATATAATTATACAAATTTTCCTTAGCCCACCTTTTGGTCAAAAACACCAGCCACACATGTTAATGATGTCCAAAAAATACAAAAACATTTTTCTAACAAAAATAATTTAAACTCCAAAATCAATTCACACCCGATATACCAAAACTTCAATAATTCACAATAAATAGCTCTTTTATCAGAAAATTCGAATCTCGCAAAATTTTATAGGAAATTCAATTCTCTACAACTTTGCAGAAGAAAGTTTTTCCAAATTCCAAACAGAAATTGGACCGAAATCCACAAACCAGGCGATTTTACATGTGCTATAATCAAATTTGATTAATAATTGTGTCCACCAACACACAAAATATGTGTTAAACATTTAATGCCACACAAAATACTCTTCCTCCTCATATACTCATATATCCCACATTCATTGTAAAAATATCATCGTTAATATATTATTAAAATAATATATTTAAAAGAATTATTTTATCAGAAAAAGATAAAATATTAATTTTCAACAATTGTCACATTAAAAACTTTCTCCATCTATATCCTCATAAAATCAATATTTTCCTCATCATATAAATCAATAATTAATTATTCATAAATAATATTACAGAATCACATTATTGACAACTGCATAGCTCCCCAAGATAGAGGGCTTTCCAATAAGGATCTCTCTTTTCTTTGGTAGCAATTAGATGACTCAAACCTCTCCTTAGATGTAACTTTCTAGACATTGCCAATAATGTTATCTAATAATATTACTCGGAAAATATGAATTATTGCTCAAGATAATAGAAAATACTATGCGTTGATAATTATTAAAACAATGATAAGAATATAAAATATCAACGCAAAGAATTATTGAATCAAGAAAAATCTTTGAAAGAACTCACCGTAACAATTATTGAGTAAAGGCCTTTTTACGTAGAATCAATAATTGGTGCAATACCGTGTGCCATCGCAAGCAACAACGCCAGACATCGTGTGTTTTAACCAACCGAGTATCGACCAGAATAACTACGCCATTATTTATAAACAACTTATTCTTGCGTTTTCTTCCTCCAATCGCTTTTTTCATTATGGGACCCACAAAAGATTCATACGCCGCATTTAATATTCCCACAAGACGATCACGAATATTCCACGACCAAACAAATATTCCCCAACAATAATGAATATTTTATAACCACTTGCTTATTCAAATATTTATATTTTACCCATAACTATCCACATTAATCAAATCAACCCTTACTATTTCAAAATAATAAATAGAGGAAAATAAATTTCATTTATTAATAATTTGGGGTCTTACACTTTGCAGCTTCATTTTAATTTTTAGTACATAATATGCCAGCCAAGGTCTCATATTTATACACAAATACACACATATATATACAAGTATTTTTTTTAAGAAATAAGTGAAAGCAGCAACACAGAGGGAATAAAAGACTCCGCGGCTATTTCTTTATAAGTATTTCGTTGTTACGTAAATTTTACGTATTTTGTTGACAACAATCATGACTTGAGTCGCATCTGCGGCTAGAAACATTAACTTTTCCTTCCCTGAATATATATTTAGAGTAAAGTAATTAAAAGACTCGGTTATAATTATTAGGGGTGAGCATGGTGCGATTTGGTTCGGTTTAAAATTCAAACCATACCTGAAATGTACGATTTGACAAATTCAAAATCGCACATGAAATTTGTAATTGTAAATTAGTGCTTGATGCAATGCGATTTTAAGCTATGTAGGTATGCGATTTCAATCGATGCGGTTTCAGTTTTAAAACCAATTAAAACAACAAAAAGGTCTAAGCCTTCAATAGAATTTAACGCAGAGCTCATATCGAGCAATTAACTTAGTGACAGAGTCGACAATGAGAATTATATCAAACATAGAAACAAAGCTCCTTCTGTCAAACATGTCAAATTCACCATCAAATCATAGAACAGTGAGACACATAAAATAGTTTTAATTTATAATAAAGAAATGATACTTTAAAACTAAAACATACACTATATAAAACAACGGAGACCATATATTCGATAACAAGTAAAAAAGGTTTATCTAGTTCCCCAAAAATTAAAAGTATATATTAGAGATAGAATGAAATTTTATCTTATATATTGCAGGAAGGAGTTATAGAATATAATCATAATTGTACCTAATTTGAAAAATAATCTATTAAACTATTACTACTATAGCATAGACCTTAATCAATGCATCAAGTGCTTGAACCAACAAATTTGGTCCCTTAGCTATAAGCCCCTCCAATAACTCATTAAACAAATCTGAAATTTTAAAACCCAAATGCTTAATTTTTGATTTTCTTTCAATTGGTGAAAAAATGGCAATGCAAGACTAGGGTTTTCTCTGAGCGTATTCAAGTAAAAATTAACTTTAGAATTTACTAGAGATAATACATATATACAAACAGATGGTGCGGTTTCGATTTTATGCGTGCAGTTTTGGCTAGTAACCAAATCATAATAGAATTTGGTTATTGACCCATATAAACCGCTTACATCTGTGGAAGCTGTTGGTGCGGTTTTAATTGGTGTGGTTCGTGTGATTTTTAGTGCAGTTTCGATTCCAATTTGGTTACTTGCTCAACCTTAATTATAATAGGTCAAAATTTGATGAATTATGTAAAATCCCAAATTTTACGAATAAAGGTTTAAATTTCTCGAATTTTTTTTTTTGAATATTATGGTGTGGATTTAATATAATGTTATAGTTGTGGGTAATATTTATAAATTTTACAAAGTATGCAAGTTGTTATATTATATTCGATTGGTGGGGAATATTCTTTGTGTAAAGGGAATATTAAATACGACGGCATAATTATTGGTGGACCCCATAATGTAATTATTATGGATCGGATTTAAAACGACAAAAATATTTTATAAAAATAATGGCGGAGGTATTATTGTTAAAATTGTTGAACTACCCCAGTAGTAATAAGATAAAGAATACACGTGATCGCATAAGTAGCACACCGGTATTGATTATTGATGCTTTACGTGAGAAGTCAATCGGTTATACTCAATTATTACTACAAAGAATTCATTGATCATCATATCTCATATTATTGATTCGATTATTGTCACAGTATCATCTACATTATATGTTATATTATTAAATCAATAATTGAGATGACAAAGTTATTCATATTATTAAATTACAATATTTACAATGTCTAGAAATTCTGTCAAGAAGAGGTTTGGTCACCTAATTGCGCGCCAATAGGGAGAAATCCTTATTGGAAAGCCCCCTCTTTCCTGGGAACAACCTGGTTATTAAATATTGTGAGTTATAATATTAATGATGAATAAGTTTGTGTTGATTAAAGATGAATTTGATAGTTTCATTATGTTGGGATTATTTGTGTTAGTAGAAATCGACATCTATTTCGATGATAATTGATGTCTGGAGGTTATATTGTTCAAACGGGTATTCGGGACACTTTTTGTGTCAGAGTACTATTCACGAGTTACTATTCACGAGTTACTATTTATGAGTTACTATTCACCCGAACAATATATTCTATTCGGTCCAAATTATTTTTGGGTACAATATTATTCCATGAGGAGATGTTCTAATTTTTCAGACCGTTAGTTGAATTTATAATAGTAAATCAATATGGATCGCTGGTTTAAAGTTTTAATAGTAAATCAATATGGATCGCTAGTTTAAAGTTTTAATAGTGAATCAATATGGACCGTTGCTTTAAGTTTTAATATGGACCGTCCATTTAAAAGTAAATCAATCTGGACTGTTCATGAATTAGTTACTATTCAATCCATTCTTCTATATATATAAGCTCATTCCTTCATTATTTCTTACGAATTCACTGAAACTCCGAGAGAGAAATTATAGAGAGAAAGAAGAAGAGTATTACATTACTTCACTACTTCGATATCCGCTTTTTCTTTAGCGGTAGAGGGTGTTATTCTTTCGTATTCATGAAGAGAACTTACATTATTACATTCTTTATTATTACATTGGGATAACTTTCAGACATGCGGTCTCACCCTATACTTGGTGAAATCCTTCTCATTATTCCATTCTTTTTTATTCATTGGAATAACTCAGATACTGTGCAATACCTATACTTGGTGAAATTCTTCCGTTATTCCATTATTTATTATCCCGTTGGAATAACCTATATCATGCTGCTACCCTATACTTGGTGAAATTCTTACTCGTTATTCTATTCTTTTTATTATTCATTTGGAATATCGTTACATGCGTTTTTCTTTGGGACTGGTTAAAATCTTTATTATTCTCGTTGGAATATCCATGTCTGTGCGCTTTTAAATCTGGACTGGTTCCGTTATTTATTATTCATTGGAATAACTCGTCGTGTGGTCTATCACATGCCCGGTGATTTCTTTTGTTATTCCATTCTTTATTATACTCGGTTGGTTAAAGTTTTGACTTCTATACTCCATAAAATTAGTGGATTATCCTTGATATTCAAGGCTTCATCCAAAGATCTTTTCATGGAAATATTCTTCCGAGCATTCTTGAATTTTTTTACTCTACAAAGAAGTATCATGTTGACAATTTGGACGTTATTAGTTCCTCGGATACACTAATTCTTGAACTTGTTTTATTGAATTCTTATATCATTGTCATCATCCTCATGTTTATATTTTGAAAGTCATACGTGGCTCAGTAGTGCGTAGATGGACTTGGTATGATTATGATCGAGGATTATTCGATATAATCATTAATAGTAATGATACAAATGATGCGGTAAAAGTCCTCATTGGTCCGTAGTGTTTTAATGGACAGTTGTTGGCATGATCATGACCATTGATGAATACACGGATATCATTGGCCCGTAGTGCATGGATAATTTGTGGTCGTGACCTAATGAATATCCTTGGCCGTAGTCTGAGGATGATGTGGATTGTTTATTAAGTGAGTCTCAAATGATAAAAGTGATGAAAAAAAATGTTTTAAATCATAAAAGATAGTAGATTTTATTCTCTCTTGACTCTTTTAATGGATTGCTTATTCATTGCAGTTAAACTTGATGTCTATTGTATTTTATCGGTTTAACATTGTTGAAGACTAATGATAATTTATCCTGCATTATCTTAGTCATAATATTTCTTCTTGGGCTAGTTGAGCTCACCCTTTCTTTCATTTCGTTCTCTTCGTGAAATGAGAGCGTAGCGAGGGGACTAGTCGGGAAGCGAGTGATGGTCCAGAGGATAACATTAGTAGTCCTCACTATTCTATAAAATAGTGTGTTAATAAATATATTGAGGACTTATTTTGAGTGTGGATATTGTCTAGATGACAATATTTGTATTAAAACTCACAGCATATGTTTTGTCGTATTTTACACGACTGTTGTATAATTAGTTTGTATTTGTATTCAGTACCATATATCTGGCGACCCAAGATGGGTGATGTATACCTATTTTGGGGGCGTCGCAAATTAAGTTTAAAATGAGCTTAACTGTTGTTGTTCCTTCATTTTTGGTTTTCAAAAAAAAAAAACTCTCAATGTCCAACCAAATGATAGCCGCCGCTGATCTTCTCCCTTAGGGGTGAGCATGGTGCAGTTTGAAGTCCAAATCGCACACGAAACCTCTTAGGTGTGGTTTGATAAATCCAAAACCGCACATGAAACCGCTTGTGATTGGCATGTGCGGTGCGATTTCATTTAATGCGGTTTTGGTTCCAAAACCAATTAAAACAACAAATTAAATTTATGCAATTTAAATTAACAATTTAACATCACACAATATTAAAGTTATAAAAGAGATCAAAGCAAAGGCACCGAAGTTTTTATCCCTCGTTCTATACATCCAAAAAAAAACAAGCTACAAGAAATAATATTCAATACTACTTCATCCAACACCGAGTTTCAGAAGCACGTTGATAACTTAAGAGGGTTGCCTCATGATTTGTCTAATTTCAATAATTTCAATTCTTTTAACCATAAAAGATATAAATTCAAATAATTATATATATATATATATATATATATAATTTACGAAGTATATATACATATATATGCTCAAGCAGTATATAATCCAATAATTTTCTATAATTAAGGGATAATTGTATGAGATTTGTATGGTGATGGGGTCATGTAGATCGATACAATTTAAATTCAGAATTAGTAGCTTAATTTTTATGAGGTTCATTATACAAGGTTAATTGAAATATCTCTCATTTAATAGGATTGTATAATTAATTAATTTTTATGGTACGATTTAGTTTTGGTTTTATACGTGCTGTTTTGGCTACTAATCAAACCGAAACTGTAAATTTAGTTTTTCAACCTATTTAAAATCGTCACATATATCAAAATCGTTGGTACAATTTATGATGCGATTTCAGTTTCAATTTGATTCATTACTTCCCTCCCCTGCCCCTCCCCTCCCCCTCGCCCCTCGCTAAAATGCAAATTTTATCAGTATAGCGTCAATTTTTAAAATGGTAAGAGGCATCATAATGGGTCTCTGTCTGCATTATCTGAAAATCACATTAAATAAATAAAATTAAAATCTACAATTTTTTTGCTGTTAAAATATATGGCAAATACCAATTTTTGCCAATACCGTCCTGAATTTCTTTTGCTCGATTGTTAAATTCAGAGTGCATTTATTATTTTTCTATAATTTTACTTTTATTTATTAAGCAAGAATCCAACTAACAACTTGTAGGAAAAAGATGGAAACTGAAGAAAGAAGAAAAGGGAAGTGTTGAGCTTGAAATTATTTTTCTTTAATATTAAAAAGAAAAGAAAAAAAGTGGACTATTACTTTATTTTATTTTTTCAAAATTTGGAGTGGTAAGTAGTGGTGCCCGGATTACATAGGCCGAAACAACACTAGCACCACTCGTTTCGATCAATCAGCCAAATCCAAATTCTCCCTTCCACCAGAAATTAAAAAACGTGAAATACATGTACAAATCCACTCCTCCTCCTCTGAACTTCCATGGCCAATCATCTATCAGAATAATCCCACTCTTTCTTTCCCATTTTCTCTCTCTGTTTCTGTCAACTCATCATGATTTCCTCTCCAAGAAACATCATCACCCCAGAAGCTTTCTTGATTCACAATTCTCATCTCCACCTATCCAAACACAGATCCCTCTTCTTTTCTCAAGAAACCCAAATCCCCAAGCGAGATCCTCTCATTTTAAAGCCTTATTCACCACTTCCAAAACCATCTCTTTCACTTTTAAGGCTAAACAACTTTCAACTCCATCCCCATTCCGCTGCTTTGTCATCTTTTGCTGAAGGAGATGAAGTTGGACAAATTCAAGCCACAAAACAGCAAGAAAATGAGAACTTGCCGGAAGACGAACGTGGAATGGCACAGGCTTTCAACGTTTCTTCTAATACAGCTACTGCTATATCTTTATGCATAGCATTGGCTGCTCTCACTTTCCCATTTTTCATGTACTCTTTGGGACAGGGGATGGCTTTAAAGACTAAAATTTTGTCATATGCCACACTGCTATTTGGGTTTTACATGGCATGGAATATTGGAGCCAACGATGTGGCTAATGCCATGGGGACCTCGGTGGGTTCCGGCGCTCTGACGATCCGGCAGGCCGTCTTAACGGCTGCCGTGTTGGAGTTTTCTGGGGCATTGTTGATGGGAACACATGTCACCAGTACAATGCAGAAGGGGATTCTTGTTGCCAATGTTTTTCAAGGAAAGGATACTTTGCTTTTTGCCGGTTTGCTCTCTTCCTTGGCTGCCGCTGGTACTTGGTTACAGGTGCATTTCCATTCAAGTTCCCCCCTTTCATTTTTATTTCTTAAATTTTGCAAGTCTTTAATTTATATTTTGCTTATGAATGAGTATTCAGTCATGTCTATTTTATGATCAAAGACATTATAATTAGACATATCTAAGCTATAAAAACTATTCCAGCAAAGCTGTAACTGATGTTGTGAGATTACTAACTAAGGCTACTGGTGTTGTAAGATTAGTGTGATCCTTGTTGTTTATAATGCAACAATTATTCTTTTAAATGTACAAAGAGCATGACCTTGTCTGTTCAAAAGTTTGAAATAATAAGTCAATATTAAGCATCTTTCAATGTGCACATCAAACGAAACTTTAAGGTGTTTCGGATACATAACGATTGTGTTTTTTCCCCATGATAGGAAAATTCTTAATTGATAATGTCATTAGATCCTTCAGAACCCAGTTTAATGGGCTAATTAGCTGCATCAGTCTATTGTCTTTTCTTATATCACTCACCTTGTCTGTGAACTCCATACTAGACCGTAAGGAATAGTCCATATATTGTAAGTCGGGACTTGTAAACGAGGCAATATGTGGAAGGGCTATCTTTCCAAGGGAGGCTTTTCAAGGCGGGTCAAAGTGGTTCCAAGGCAGGTCAAAGAGGCTGAGGTTTGTATTAGATGATAACTCAAAATAGTTGATAACAATAAGTTTGTCTTGATATCACATTTTACAGGTAATTGCTTAACCGATTTTAAGGCCTCTCTGTCTAGTAGACAACCCAATTGTTCTTTGTTTTCAATTTAGAATGAGATGTAACAAACTTACATGATTATATTCTGATGCTTATGCCTGGCCATTCGATGTAGTTGCTTTCATAATATATTGACTCCATTTGAGATTCACCACTTGTTACTCAGGTTGCATCATATTATGGTTTGCCGGTCTCCACTACACACTGTATAGTAGGATCCATGGTTGGATTCGGCCTTGTTTACGGAGGGCCAGGGGCAGTTTTCTGGAGCTCACTGGCAAGGGTGACTTCGTCTTGGGTCATCTCACCTTTGATGGGAGCAGCAGTGTCATTTCTTGTCTACAAATGCATTCGTAGGGTGGGTTGTTGTTTAAAAGAACTTGAAATATATGCTTGATATTTATATCCAAATTTTGTTTTCTGATAAATATGAACTACTCCCCTGCTTATGGCTTGTAAAAAAAAATACTTGTTGCATCCTCCATGTGAATGTGGTTTGAAAAGCATTATTATGTTACCACCAAATACAAAAGCCATAAGCAGGGGAGGAAGGGGAAGGGCAATGTAGCAGACGCAGGGCAATGCTGCCTAAAAGTTCCACAACCTGAATTATGTTTTGAAATTTAATATTTAGATCTAACCTAGTTTTGCCATATCTAGTTTGTTTACAGTGCTCCAAATCCAGGACAAGCAGCTGCTGCAGCTGCACCAATTGCCGTCTTTGTTGGCATTACTGGAATCTCCTTTGCAGCCTTCCCTCTTAGCAATATACTTCCCATAGCTCTTGCCCAGGCTTTAGCCTGTGGCAGTGTTGGTGCAGTCCTGTTTGACAGAATTATCCGTAAACAACTTGGTCACCTCCTTGTCAAGTCCGGTTCAACACAACCAGAGCAGAAGGGGGATACCATCCATCAGAAGAATATTGGGTTTCTAGCTGAGGTTGCAGGTCCTACAGGCACCCAGCTAGAAATAGTTTATAAAGTCTTTGGCTACATGCAAGTTCTATCGGCCTGCTTCATGTCATTTGCCCATGGTGGAAATGATGTGTCCAACGCAATAGGCCCTTTGGCGGGGGCATTGTCTATTCTTCAAGGAGGCGGAATGAATGCAGCCGAAATAGTTATTCCATTGGATGTTCTTGCATGGGGAGGATTTGGGATTGTGGCAGGGCTTACGATGTGGGGGTACAGAGTGATAGCTACAATTGGGAAAAAAATAACAGAACTAACTCCAACTAGAGGATTTGCTGCCGAGTTTGCTGCGGCTTCTGTAGTTTTATTTGCATCAAAGCTGGGACTACCCATCTCAGCAACTCATACTCTGGTTGGTGCAGTTATGGGGGTGGGGTTTGCTAGGGGACTTAACAGTGTGAGAGCCGAAACAGTGAGGGAGATTGTGATTTCTTGGGCAGTGACGATTCCAGTTGGGGCCTTTTTTGCAATTCTGTACACATGGATCTTGACCAGGCTCTTGCCATATGTTCTTTGACCAACTCTACATTTTAAAGATTAGAATGTCAAATGCTTGATGATTCGATTCATCTAAAAATGTTAGTTTTTTGTTGTGATTTGTTAAAATTAATTTACTTGCTCTACGTCGTGCAATAAAAATCATATTTATAAATTTATTTCCACTATTTAAACATGATAATATGTATGTGAAACAACCTCCAATTTGGATGGTAGATTTAGGGAACTGTTAAATCCACAACAAAAAATATTATTTTCACAACAAAAAGTGTCGCTATAGATCCTATAGCTACAGTTTTCACCGTCGCTATACATCTACAGCGACACTTTTGTTGTGGAAATAACAAAAAGTGTTGTGGATTTAACAATTCCCTAGATTTAAAATGGATACAACAAATGTCAATGCTGATCGAAGAATGAAGAATGAAGAATGAAGAACAAAGCAATAAAATGTAGTTGAGAAATAAGTACGATTTATAGAAGGATCCTTTAATCTTAGATAAAGGGTCATGTGAAGAAAGTTGGCTTGTAGACACTTGTTTTTGCATCCAAAATATAAAGATGAGTAGTACATAGAGTGAATGCTCCACATACCAGATTGTGTAAAAGTCAACTGAGCCACCCTAATCCCCGCAACGCTTTTGGGCTGGCTTTTTTCTGTAAACATCTATAGACCAGACCACCTTTCTTTAGAGGCATACAAGTCCTTGGCAGAAGAAACAGAGTCCTCGGAATAATCTTCTTCTCCATCTACATTTGCACCACTTTAGACTCAGCTTCCTTCAATTTTTGTATGGTAGTAAAAGGGACTATTTATATATAAAAAAATTTTTGGGCAGGCAAGAGGTGGTCTTCTGATGACAAAATTGATTCATAAGGTTTTTTGAAGACCTCTGGCCGAGCAATACTTGTCGATTGATTAATCCAAGTGCAGTTTTATAGAGCTCTTCTCGTCCACCAGCATGAACTATCCTCGCAGCACTAGTAATATCCTCAGCTCCTAACAATTGACCACAGCTCTTCAGCAACCAAAAGCCCCCGACTGACTGAAAGACTTACTAGAATTGTTAGCATTATAATTCATTTATGTCAGGGAAATTAAATGGGCAAAGCCCCCTTGTTTTTTCTTGGACAGCTAGCTCAGTATTTAAGCATGTAATGTTCCCACATACTGCCAGAGATACATATATCCAAGGATTAGAACAACTTATTGTTAGTCCTTTGTATTCTTCTACAGGCCCAGGGTGTGAAAAATCAAGCATCTCTCCAATTTCAGAAATACTAGTATATATTAGCTTGTGGGTGGGTTTGGTACATAATTTGCCAGACACAAAAGACTGCATGCTTCATCACTACCTTGTTCAAAGCGCCAATTGTTGAAACATCAGAATGAGCGTAATAGAAGCCAGAATTCAGTTGTGGAGGTAAGTTTAAACACGAGCCAAGTTCTTTAGCACCAAGATAATAATGGCGCCTTAATAACTTGGTTGTTAGCTACTTAATTTTGAAAATTCTGAAGTGAAATATCTTGAAGACTTCGCAGTAACATGATATGTATGCATGTAATAAGTCGGTCACTTTCCTGCAAATTATTTAGGTAACCGCCAAAATAGAAACCCCAAAGCTTTAATTTTGATCTCCACAAGGATAAATGAGGTGCAAATTACAAACGAAATAGACAAAATGTCAACACTGATAACTTAGGGTTCTCAAAGTTATGCTTATGGTTGATCTAAAAGAAAACAAAATTGCACAGAGGTTCGACAACTGAGCAGCTTATTGCATATGTTAGCCTGGTAATTTTGATTGCTAGCAGTTTGCTTCGGCCACTAAAAGGGAAGGGTGCAACCGTGCAAGTGCAGATTGAGCTCTTTTCATCTTGAGGGACCAGATTAGTTGCTGAATTAATGTTGCATCACAATAAATTTCCACAACAGCATGCAAGTGAGAAACAATACAAGTAGGCGCTGGTGCTGTTGTGGCTTCCACCCAATCCTGAAAATGGAGAAAATCATGTAGCTCCAAATAACTCAAAGAGGGCATAGTAGGCCTCTGGAACTCCAGTTGGCTGCACCTGAGTTCAATCAAATTTGAAGCCACGTCTTTCTTTGCCAAAAGAAGTAGATCTTTGCCAAAAGAAGTAGCAGATCTGCGCATTGTAGTTCACTTATGACCAAGACAAGCCATCTAACTTGGAAGTTTAACTGCAATCTGCATTTCATTCAGTAGATTGGAGGAAAATGCACCCAAGAGTCTGATATTCCCGTTCAAATCGCCTCAGTACATAACATCAACTAAACTTCAGTCCCACAATACCCATTTTCTGAACATGGACAAATGACTTCTATTTTTTTGCTTAATTATTATTCAAACGGAGGGAGAATGAGGGGAGTTGATAATAGATACAAAGTCATCTATACTATAGACACCCAGTAGATACAGTTGACTACTTTGTGAAATGTGAAAGCCTCCTGCTAAGGAATTAACATACAATTCATTCAAAAAGCTAGTAATCAGTTGCATAATAATAATCATCACCACTCTGCCTGGTACAAATGGGATCCTCTTAACATATCCTTGTTGCACTTCAAACCCATTTCACCAAAGATTCTCCTTCAAGTCATCTTTTCCGACGGGCAGGTGACCTGGATCTCGATCTCTTCCCCCTGCAATTAGATTATAACAATTCATAATCTAGGGGAAAAAAATTAGAGTGCAGAATATAAGGCCCTGATGCTTTCACCTGACTTGCTAATTATTATATTGATGGGTATGTGTCAAAAACATTAACACCAGCTTAATCTAAAAAGACTGCACGGCAACATACCTTGTGGTCTCAAGAGAAGAGTAGGGAGAATGCCTGCGCTGAGAATGCTTGCTATGTGGAGACCGCGAAACTTGTCTAGAAACGAAAACATCCCATACTAAGCCAGTGAGTCGAAAAAAATATTTGGAGACGTATGCTCAGCCTTCTATAGTCAGACTTTATAAGAACTGGTTTGTTGGCATAAACTAATTTTCCATATAATTAAATACCACATACATGAAACTCCAGGTGTTATTGCTATAACCTTAACTAAAATATCAAAACCATCTGCCAATCCTTGCTATCCAAGACAAGTAACAACAGAAATATTTCTTCCAACAAAGAAAATATAGAGTTGCAACAAATAGTTTCAAAAGAAGGCTGTCGGTCATTTCAATGTTGTAAGAAAAAGACATTTGTATTCCATATGCACCTCATAGCGGATATCCTAGTGTAGCTGTTATTTACTACAAGGAAAACCATCTAAAATTCATAAAAATATTAACCTATGAGATTCACAAAAACCTTACAAATTCTGATCGTCTTCAGTGACAGGCACAACACCTATCGATAAACTTGCTTCCAGCAAACAATGTGAAGTGACTGTACTTATAACAGAACTCTTTTCTTTTTTTTTTCTTTTTTAAATGCTTTTTGGTTTTGGTTCTGGTTTTTGATTTTCTTTTTTTCTAAGAAGATGTATAATTAGTTGATACCAAGCAATTGAAGCAAAAAAACTTATCTCAATATTATTTCAGTTGAAAAATGACCATAAACAACCCAAAGTGCCTCACTTGTGAATAAGCAGTTGGAGCTATTAACATTAAGACCGGAATTTCTTTTGGAATCATGGCCATTCAAGACATTATCTACTCCCAGTGCCCAAGTGTTGGTACTTGGGACCAATATGTTCTTTACAGTAAAAAACAGTTTGACACAAAGAGCTGTAGTGATAAGTAAATGGATGAGGCTGAGTTTTAAGCCCTAGTCCACTTGATACTTTGTCCATATTTAACCTACAAGATGCTCCATAAATTACACTGGGTTTTTATTGCCACTTTAACAAGAGAGTAGGCTTGTATAAAAGCTGCTCTAGGAACGGTAAGTAAGAATAGCTCAAAAAAAAACTTGCCAGATACTTAATTATCAATTCAAAACATGCAGCAAATGAGATGTTTCAGAAATAAATGAAAGCTATGGTGCATATTATGCCCAACAAAAGGTATTAAAGAAGTATATATAGAGTATGGATATAGACAAAGCTTCTCAGGCATGATCATAACATACTCTGAATGCAGCTTAAGTATGACACATGGGTCAGCATTTTTTTTATTTTTTATAGAAGTCAACATATGCTGGTAATAACTGGCTGAATCAAGCATGCTATGTTCAGCTTCTCTGCCTTTTTGCTTCTATAGCAGTTTAGATCAAGTGGGGAATAAATACCCGCAGAGTTCAAGCAACTTCGTTTATTGGTGAAGCAAAGAACAACAATACAAGGTTAAAAAGATGTGAAATCCACTAAATTAAGTACTCCCTCCCTACACCCCACAAAAGATGACTTAAGTACACTTTCACACAAATTAAGAAATTTAAAGTAGAGAAGAGAGTATCAAATAAGTTTTAACTTTTGCCGATTGTGGACCCCTACATAGAATACATTAGGAATCTTTTCTCTTTAAATAGTGGACCCCACCTAAGTACATTTGAAGACATCGTCAGTCTTTGTATAGCATTTTAATGTACTTGAGCCATCATCTAGGGAAATTTATTTATTTTTGTTAAAGAAGTCTATCTTTTAAGTTTTATGGGACAGAGGGAGTATCAATTTTAATACTCCGATGAAAATTCATCAAAGTTAAATTCAAGTCCAGTCTACATATTTTTGTACAACTAGATGAAAATGTGTCACTATATAACCTGAGAAAGCTCAACTCCTGCCATGTATTACTTTGGTAATAATCCAAAGGTATCAATGCCAAAATTATTCAAATGCATGTATGTGTTTTCTTTGAGATAGACCACAAGATTTAATTTATCCACATAAGAGAAATGGTAGAGAAAAGCACCCAAAAAATGATATAAATAAAACCCACCACATTTTAGTTACCGAATCATACAAACTATGTAATTATGAGTAGGAACTATGGAAATTCTTCTCGCATAAAGAGAATGGTGATTAGCCAGAGCATACAGAGACTTTGTCCAAAACAACACCACTACCCTTAGTATGGAAATCCTGTCCGATGTATGTATCATAACAATGTGGGAGAAATGTAGTAAACAGCTTATTACGAAAACACCAAGATGTAAGGTTTTGTTATTACCAGTTGGATTTACTAAAGGACGGTATATTTCACAGATTGCAACATGATCATATATGCCGTCTTTTTAAAAACCAATCCTATGCATAAGCTTGTGAGAAACAAACATTTATTCATTCTTATAGCATGACTCAACCATTACACGAATTACGTAATTTAAATAGAATATATGTTTGACGGAATACCCACATTAGAATCTAATAACCAAATGATTCAATTGATTAATTTTCACTAAAAGTAACTCCAAAACTAAAATAAAGTTATACAAGAAGAGCATGAATATAGGCTACTTTGACCATCCTAGTTGCCATCAGTGATGTTAGTTTTTCCATTCGAACTCAAAATTAATCACGCTTTAAACAAACTTCTCGAGCCTTTTATACTGCATAATACTTTGTCTTCCCAAAAGAGTCCCATTTCCAAAAAGAATTTGTTCCACAAAAAGATTCCTTTTTTTATTGTAGTATAAAATGACACAAATGTCCATAAGTTTAACATCACTATTTCACTGGCAACCACTACTAAATTAAACACTCGGTACATTTAAGGATAAAAATTGAAGAAAATATATCCGTAAAGTTTGCACAAATGGGACTATTTTGTGAAACAGACGGAGTAATATTGGACTTAGGAGCACCAATGAATACCTTTCACAGGAAATTAGTTCTATGTTTGTAATTTAGAACTTTTATTTGCTCGTAGTATAAACCTAAGAGCTTCTGCAAAGTTAAAAGTGAGATACAACGCTAAAAAATAAACAGAAATCAATTTCCTTATAACTCAATGACATGAGAAAGTCTCAACACTTATTTAGGAAAAAAAATCTAGAATCATACAGCTGGAATTTTAACAAAAAAGTTTAACCAGAAGGAAATTACAGCCTGTAAAAGTGAAACAAGAAATAGCACAAAATGAATACCCCACTTGATACAAATCAACAATGATACACACCTGGTAAATCAAGCAAACAAATATTATGCAAGCCATAAAGATTTAAAAAAATAAAAACATTATTTGAGGCAAGGTAATATAAATAGCCTTCAACATAAAGCCTAATGCAGCGTACTATATCTGCACAATGTTGTATATTTTTCTTTATCTTTCTTTGCAGTCAAGCATCCTATTATGTTTTTGCCTACTCAATTCTTCATTAGTTTCCTCAAGTTGAGAAAAGTAAGTTAGCTTTTTTCATAATTTAGTTGGAGGGACATCCATCTACGATAGGCAAACCATTCATTTACCAAAAATAAAACAAAAATAGTCGACCAGAAATATGAATAGGATGTTCAGATAAATTAAGTACCTTCGCCGAGATCTGACAGGTGACGGTGATAAGTTTCGTTTTCTTGACCGCAACTTCCTGCAGCACAAGTGATTATCAGGAACTTCACAACGACATTCGCAACGGCAAAGGAGATATGAAAAATTCACAAAGCAAACCTTCTGGAATCATCTGAGGACTCATCACTTGAATCATTGGTACGACTAACCACTGCTTGATTCTTGCTATTTCTACCCCTACTGCCAACTGAAGAAGACCGGTGTCTCTTGTGTTTGGTTGAGTTGCTTGCAAGATTATGTCTCAATCTTTCTCCCTTCTCATCCTTTGTTCTGTCTCTTTTCCTGCCATTATCTTCTTTACCACTGGTTCTTCTGTCTTTCTCTGTCTCCTTTCTACCCTCCTTATCATCAGGGTGACTGGACCTTTTCTTTAAATCTGCATCCTTCGACTTTTCTCCAGACTTAAGATTTTGTTCTTTTACTTTCTCTTTCGAACAATTTCGGTCATCTGTCTTTGTCTTTTCCTTCTTTACCTTCCTTTCATCCTGCCTCCTATGACTCTCATCTTCCCTCACATGTGTCCTATCACCCTCAGCCTCCTTAAAAAACTCCTTCCCAGCAGAACCGCGTTTACTGTCATTCTTATCTGGTTTACTTCTGGTCTCCCTACCTTTATTGTCATCTGATGTTGACTTCTTGGCACTAACATTCTCAACTGGCAGATCAGCTTTCATAACAACCCTTTCTTCTACATTATCTTTTGGCACAAAAATATCAGTGCCATCTACCACATTTTCACCATTATGTTTGGTCTCAGCAAAAAATTCTGTCTTAGAGGAATATCTAGATCGAAGAGTGCTATGCATAGACTCTCTACCTGACACATTATTGTTCAACTCGCTAACTACAGCGCTATGATTACCGGAGGTCCCATTTGGACTCATTCTGCCAGGACGACTTTCCCCATTTAATTTATTTGTTTGGTTTTCTTTAGTTTCGGCTACTGAACTACCATTCCCAACCACCGATAAATCATCTGGAAGCTTTTTGGTGGTTAATGGCTGATGTATTGTACTTCTCCTGGAATTTGGAGCACCAAATTTCTGAATGTCATCATCCTCATCGTCATCAGAGGCATAGTTAGCAAGTCCTAACACATCTCCGGGAGCACTCAAAATAGATTTTCCACTAACATCATCAGTATCAGTTTCCTTGGTTTTGACTGAAATCAGGGCCTTTGCAGAAGCCTTGAGGGTTGGAACTGCTGGAGTAGATGGTGATACTTCATAATTCGAAGCGGCTGTATTGTGGTCAACCAACAGCAAATGAGGGCAACATATAATTTAAAAGGGGGTTAGTGGAAGAAAGTTACTAAAACAATAAATAATTATGAATACAACTTTAAGTTAACTATAGGCTTAAATATAATTTACTACCTTAAACTATAGGCTATATTCCACTCCGGTGATCCACCTTTCAATTTTGTCAATTAGATGATTGAATTATTAATTTTTTCCAATTCCAACAAATTGAGTCTGCCACTTCAGCAATTGCTGACGTGACTATCTGGGTGGGGCATAACTTAGCTGATGTGTGTAAAAAAATAGTTTTTTATTTTTTGATAAAACAATTTTGATATAAGAAAGGGTAAAATGATCATAGCCCTATCATTTATACATTCAGACTAATTAAAAAAATCAAAAGCTTCAAAACAATTAAAATCGATCAAAGATCAGCCCCAAAATCGATCGAAAAAAGCCCTAGCTCTGAGAATCACAAATTGCTCAACGATATTCCAGTAAAGAAAATCAATTTATCATAACAATAACCTTGCCCCATACGAAATCAAATCAGATAGAAACTCAATAATTTAAAGTTAGAAATAGAGCCTTCAAATTAATCGAAAAACAAAAGCTCAGAAACTTGAAAATGGAGATCAGATCATCTTCCATGGCTTACGCTTTACATCACCAACGAGGAAAAAGATGGTTTCGTAATCATCAGCCTTGCCTTGATAATCCAAAAGAATAAGTACTCGATGTGTTTCTGCTATTTTTCAAAATCTTAAGCCTCAATCCTCCCAAATTCTAGTCTTATAAACAAAAAAACAAAAATAATACCAATTTAGGAGAGAAAAATAGACCATTAAAACACAGTGATAGTAGATTTTACCATTTCTTCATCAGTTCCAACTTTTTTTCACCAAGAATTGTCCAAAAAAACAGAAAATAAAATAAAAATGCACACAAAAACGGATTCAGAGGTAACAAGCATCGCCCCTTCTTTCCCTACACGTCACGTGATTCGCACGATGAGAAGACCACAACTTCATTTCATTCCACGCTGGTGCTCAGCCCAATGACATCTCCACCGCACTCTCAGTCCTCCATTGGCCACCACTCCTGTGAATCGTTATCTACCAATTTTCTGGTTCGCTTAAGCCTGGATCTCGTAAGATTTCGCCAAACGACGCCGGATTTGATGAACAGAAAGGCGCCTGGAGGAAGAAAGTCGACGTGATTGAAGAAGAAGGGATTTTTGATGATAAGGAATCGCAGAAAGGGCTTCTATATTCTGATTTTTGATCATTGATTTAGATCTTGCATTTGATTTCTATTGAAAGCTTTTTTTTTTCCTTTTTTTATCCGTGATGAATGTTGCTTGTTTTATTTATTATTGTTTTACTTTTAATACTTATTGTTGTTTTGCTTTTAATATGGTTATGACATTTTTACCCTCTTACCTTGCATTAAAATGACAACATAAGATAATTGAAAATTATTTTTTGACACATCAGGATTGCAACGCCATCTGTCATAGTAACGTCATTAATTTCTGACGTGGCATTCTAATTGAACTAAAATGAAAAAATTAAGAGTTTATTGGCTTGATTGCAAAAATTAAAAGGTCAATCATTGAAGTGGAAAAAAGTTAATAGTTTAAGGTAGTAATTTATATTTAAGCCTTAACTATATAGTTTTGTATTAAAAAAGTGCTACCCATATGTCACGTGACAATTACCTGCAACACTGGAATCGTCTTCACTGAGAACTTTAGTAGCAATTTCATCAAAAAGTTCATCAGTTACCTGTTCAACAATATCAAGTCAAAAGACCCACACATAACAATATTAATAGAGACTCATCAATATTTAACCAGCCGTGCAACCTTTAGAAGAACTTCAGTCAGGACACGCTTAATTTCCTGGTTTATTGCAACAGTTCTAGCTGCTTCTACATCATCCTACAAAGAAATGACAACAAACACTTCAATTCACAAAATCAAAGGAATCTCACCCAATAACCAGTGCAGGAAGAGAAAAGGATAAGAAACCGATGGTGTTAGGAGAACATGGGAAAAAATATTTTATAAGTAGGCTGTAAATGAGTTTAGGGTTTTCGAGTTTGGCTCTTTAAGTTTGTTATTGAGTTCGAATTGGCTCATTTCAGTATTGTCGAGCTTGGCTCGTAACTCATGAGTCAAGCTCTTATTTGCATTTAAGATGGGATATATAATCATATTTAATTTAGCCTATACGAGCTTAACCGAGTTTAGTTGAGTCGACTTTGACTTGTTTATTAACTGAGCCTAAATTCATGCTCAAGCTTGGCTTATTTAGTTTACAAGATGAATGAGTCTAACATTAACCCTTAGTGAATCAAGCTTAAGTCGAATCACATACCCGACCTGTTTGTTTACAGCTCTTTTTGCAAGTTCAAGATATTTTATTTTAGCTATGAACAGGGGAAAAAAAGTATCAACGAAGAAGAGACCTCTTCATCATCCTCTTCTTCTGTTGACCTAGAAGAATCAATGCTTTTGCTGTCTGCTGGATCTCCCTTCCGAAGAGATTTATCAATCACTTCCTCTTCAATAGATTTAATTTCCTCCTCAGAAAGCTCTGGAGCAGAAGTTGCAATAACAGCTTTCTTTTTAATGATTTCCTCTCTAAGCCAGTTGGGTACTGAGGCCTGAAATATCTGAGATATTGAGTAAAGATAGCACAACTCCTTAAGAAGAAACCCTGAAGAACATATAGATACCTTTTTAGGGCGATCAGAAACACCAGAAGCCCCGTATGCATCACCGGGAAAAGTTCCTGTGCTGGCCCCAAAGGGTGCACTGACTGAGGGAATTATTGGCTGGAAGTTTTGTCCAGGCATCCTTCCAAATAGTGGTCCAGAATGTCCAGGAATGGGTGAAGGTATAGCCAGAGAAGGATCCACCTGAAAATAATAAAATAAATCAGCATATTTTACACAACGATCTACAGCAGCATAAAAACAATCAGAATTAAAACCTGTGGGACTGATGGGTGCATTGGAGGATAAACTGCCCCAGGCGCAGCAGGGGAATTCCAAGAATGAATAGGGGCCACAGCTGTAACGGTTACTGGTACCCCAGAATCATGAGTATAATTGGGTTGCACATGCGGATCATGGTCACGACTAAACCTAGGAGCAAAATCTAATGGTTGATCGCTAAGATCACTTGTGGGCTCAGCTGACGGTTGTCCGAATGCATAATGGGGCTGTTCCATGGAAACTGATCTACCACCTGCAGCCGGTGGAGGCGGAGCATGATGCTGTGGGGTTGAGGTAAAAACCCAAGTTGACTTATAGAGCTTCTCAATCTGATCTGAAGTCTCTTCTTTTCCTGCCATTTAATGACTAGTCAAACAGCTAATACTTATCAAAAGTAAGTTTTGGGCATCAAAGAATTCCAATACTCGGGCTAAATGAAGAGAACACCCAACTTTCTGCAATAACTTCTGTAAAAATAAAACAATAAAAAAAAATGTAGACTCCTAGGTTCTATAGAAATTTTAGAATTAGTGGTATTACAACAAATATTGTTGACCTGGATTAGGATTTTTATTTTTAAAAAAGGTATTTAATCAACTAATGCACCTTACTCAGCATAATGAAGGTGAAAGACTTTAACTGGAACAGAAGTAAGTTTCTGCTTTCTAGACATGTTTCTGAAAAGCGCTACTCATGTTGCAACCAAACCTTAAAACAGAGAAACATCTATTCTCATTTTAATAGGAATCAATTTTTTTAGTAACCAAGCAAAAGAATTAACTATGAAATGGAAAAAAAAAAAAAAAAAAATTGTCTCCATTTAGGCTGGAGGCTCATAAATATCAAAAGTTGAACCTCAACAATGATCAATATAGTTTGTAGTTAAGATATAATCCCTAAAACTTATGAGGGAATCTGGAAACAGTCAACTATACAAATGTAGTAAATCCATATTCTATTGATACATTTCTTGAGCACAATCTTCACATTCAAAACAGAATGCCAATAAATTATTACCTGCAACAGAAGAATAACTAGAAGGTACCTCCTGCTGGTGAACCGATAAGCTCGATGGTGAACTTTCTTGATGATGAAAGGCAGAATTTGAATCTCCAATCAATGTTCCATTTCTAGCAGTAAAGGGTAAATGACCATCTGGAACATATCCAGAGTTGAAGGATGCGGACTCCGGTGCCCGGTAAGGTGGTGCAACAGAAGGTGGATACTGTTGATAGCTTGAAGCAGGAAGTGACAGATGTTGTACATCTGAATGATGAGGATTAACAATTGGATACTGATTTTCTTCCATTATGCCAACTGATGTAAACTGAGACTGGGGATATTGATCATCCGTTGAGGTCTTGGCAGCTGCCCATGCTCTGGCCTTGGCGGCCCAATCTTCTCCATTGTTGTGTGCTAGAGTTGAAGAAATCATTAGAAATTTAGCACTCATTAATACAAGACAATGGGATGATCAGGCTTACATAAACTTGTGTTAGTGTTCTTCAACAGAAGAACAAAAGGCACAAAGAAAGGTCAGACAAGATAAAGCTTGATTTAAAGAATCAGTAATACATATTGCTACAGTAATTTCAACTAAAAACCCTTAACTACATATTTTAATATTTTACCAAATCCAAGAAAGCAGCATCAATCCTAAATCATCACCTCCCCACATAACAATTCAGTATTTTAAGAAATCCTGTGTTTTGCACAATTGGCCATTTCAGTTCAAATAAACTGTCCACAAGCCTCATAGCATTTCGGGATTGTGTAATTACTTGGAAACAAAACTGCATTTTTATCCAACCTGCAAATTTGTGAAAAAGAAACAAAGGGAAAAAGAAAAGGATGGGGCAGAGCAATATACCTATCACAACTGGTACGGTAAGATTGGGTCCTCATAAAGAAGATGTAGCAGTTGAGTACAAAAAAAACTATGTTCATGGAATACTAATCACTTGCTCACAAATGCAAAAGCAGAAAAGTACACAAAGATCTCTATTGTTTATATCCAAACAAATAACCAAAATCATAGCACTGAAAATTAGCATCTCTAGTTGAGTTTTGGGCTCTACACGTGGAAAATGAGAATTATCAATCTTAAGGTATTATTGAGAAAGGAAAAAGAAATAAGTCTACAGTTGGAACAATCAATCAACAAAATATACGGCACAAATTGATGTGAAATAAAGTAAAATGACACATTACATGATTACAAGATAAAAAAATGTGTAAAAAAGTTATTAAAAAGAAGAGATAGAATTCTAAGGTAGATTTGCATAATATAGACCTGGGTACTCCCAACCTTGATGTTGACCCCAGCTTTGATTCTGCCAGTCCTGAAACCAAGTAATTACGTAATTAGTTCATGCATGCATCTGAATGCAACCATCATCTGTTCAGGCCTCCAGGGCACTAAGGTATTTACAACAGTCTCCACTAACAATGACTGGTTACACAGCTCTGAAGTCCGAACATAACAGATATTTTGAGCTCTTGATGAGAACTTGGTATACAAATCAAACTTTTGTTTGCAACTACATAGGATATAAAAAGAACCTACATTTCTCAAACATAGTACGTTCAAAAAACGAGTCTTTTCTCAAAAATGGGTAATTAAGGAGACAAGTAAAAAGAATAAAAATTTGTTGGATTCAGTGGTGTATATGTGGAGCCACCCACGAGTGAGCTTATGATGGCTACGTACACTGAAATTTGTTGGGCAAAAGTCAACTACTACTATTAGATTGAGTTGGCTATTTAGTCTGAATTACTGGATAGGAAATAGTGAGTTGGTTATATGTGAGGGAAATAAAATGTGAGTTGCTTCCACTAATATAATTTCTTAACAATTTTTCATTAAAAATTAGCTATGTTAGCACCCGCGTAGAGAAATTTTTGGATACGCCATTGATCATACGGATGCAATCCAATAAGTTATAGAAGTATTCGCTCAATGGCAATCACAACAACAAATAGAGCACCAATACGTCAATTATTCTCTGAGAACTCATATGCATAAATGATAGTAAACCTAGCTTCAAGGTAGTACATCAACTACTCTACTTTTCCTACATAAATTCTTCTTTAATGAAACCAACATACAGGGTGAGAGTATTATGGTAAAACCCTGAAGAGCTTGGAATTATACATGAGAAAGAAAAAAATGAATCTAACCTAATGCATAATAGTAAAAGGACAGAAAGATAGGTTATTTAAAATCACCTGATTGACCTGATGAGGATAAGATTGGGGAATCTGAGAATGAGGGGGATGAGGGGGAGGCACGGGAGGTCGAGGTGGAGGAGGATACTGGTGTTGCCCAGAATAAGGAGGTGGCGCAGGATAAGGAGGAGGCGCAGAATATGGAGCATGAGGAGGAGGTGGTGGTGGTGCCCAGTGCTGCTGGTTGTGATTGGGAGGAGGAGGCGACGGAGAGTGACCGTGGTACTGAAATTGGCCGGAGAACCAGGTGGGTCCAGGTGGTGGGGGTACAGGAGGTTGATGATGGTTTGGATCCGCCATGGACGAGGGTGGTGGCGCTTGCGGCGGTCTCATGTAGCGAAGGTGAGATTGTTGGAATTCCATCTTCGTTTTTCTTATACGACACCAGACCGTGTGTGTATATGTATGTGTGGAGTACTGTCTTATAATTGATAGGGTTTTAAGGTTTGTATTATCGGCGAGAAGGAGCTGTTATTATCACGGCGACTGGATTGACAGGGGACGCCGTTGTGGTGGTCGATGAAAGGGGATTTTGAGAAGAAGGGTAGCAGGTAATTAATTGTCCACAATCAAAAACGCAACCCAACCCAACCCAACCCAACCTTGTGCGTCGTATTACGTATAACGTTTTTAGTTTGGATCACTATTTTCGCATCTAGTTTTTATTTTTGGTTTTATGTATACGAGACATGTGAAAATATTAATCCTTTTTTTATTTTTTATACAAATATTTTCTACCCATGCTAGGAAAGTTGACATTATTTAATTTTTTAACTATTGTTACGTTTTATTTTCATTTTAATTTTTCTCTCCTAATTTTTATCTATTTCTTCTCACTTGAAATTTTTATCTATTCCAAACATTATTGAAATTATAATTATAATAGCTAATTTAAATAAACTTTTATTGTCAACTACTTTATTTATATTTTTTATTATATTCTTTTTATATTAACTTAATATTAATTTTTTATAATGATAATATATATTACACATCGGTGAATAGTGTAGGTACAAATCACCTTTTAGTGCCTATGTAGTTAAATTATTTCTATTGGGTTAGTACAATGCGTGTTTTTAAATTTGATGATGATATGTGAAAAATAATATATATTTGTAATTAATAGTTATATATATATATATATATATATATTTGACTGAAAATACTTAATTTAGATCAAATTTATTAAGTTAATCTATATCCTAAAGTTAATGTGATATATAGATCTTAAGTTAAAATACGATTGTAAAGCATATAGTTGAAAATCGTATAGCTTAATAATCTGTTGAAAATCGTAGAGCCTTCTCATCATAGTTCTGATGTAAAACTCTGAATTTTATGAAATAAAAGTATTCAATTTTTTTTATTATTCAGTAAATGGTTAAATTGATAGAAAGTAAAGTTAAGGGTGACATATGATTTTTTTTTTTTCAAAATACGCAAGTGGTTATAAAATACTCATTGTTGTCGGAGAATATTCGTTTGGTCATGGAATATTCTTGTTGTTGGGGAATATTCGCATGCGACGCAGTAGTGACCATTTATGGGCCCCATAATGTAATAAGCTGGCTCGGATGAAGAAAACGACAAGTTTGAGTTTTTATAAATAACGGCGTAGTAGTTACCGTTAACACTGTTGGAATACCTGATGGTTAAAATACAATAATACGCGTGGTTACACAGTATTTTTGAATTATTGATTCTTACGTAAGAAGGCACTACTCAATAATTATTACAATACATACTGTTCAATATTTTATTTTATTGATTCAATAATTGTTGCGTTTATATTTTATATTATTGTTGTTTCAATAATTGTCACCAAGACGGTATTTTCCATTATCGGATCAATAATTCATATTATTTGAATAATATTATTAGATAGCATTATTGGCAATGTCTAGAAAGTTACATCAAGGAGATGTTTGGTCACCTAATTAATTGCGCCACAAGAACTGAAAAAATCTTTATCGGAAAGCCCCCCTTTTCCAGGAGGCTACCGTCATTATAATTGTGATTCTGTAATATTATTTATAAATATTTAATTATTGATTTATATGATAAGGAAATATTTATTTGATGCGAATATAAATAATGGATTTATTTATGTGGATATAATTAAAGAATTAATGTTGAGGTATTTTATCAGTATTTTTGTCGGAATTGAGGTATTAAAAATCAAACCAGTGTTCTTGAGATATATTGTGTGAGTTATAATTGTTAATCCGACCGTTGGATCGTTGTGATTTTTGGATATGTTATACATATATAAGTTGAGTATATGTCCACAAATTTTGAACCGTTAAAAATGAATGAATGATTTGTTATGAATTTTAAGAGGTGACTGATTTAGAAATTAGGTTTATAAATAATTTTGGTAGAAAATTTTAGAATTGAGTGGGCCCCACTTGTTGTAAGACCCCAAATTATTAATAAATGAAATTTATTTTTCTCTATTTATTATTTTAAAATAGTAAGGGTTGATTTGATTAATGTGGATAGTTATGGGTAAAATACGCAAATATTTTGAATAAGCAAGTGGTTATAAAATATTCATTATTATTGGGAATATTCGTTTGGTCGTAGAATATTAAATGCTTGTTTGGGAATATTAAATGCAATTTAGCTGCCATCTTTTTGTGGGCCCCATAACTGAAAGCAATTGGATGAAGAAAACGACAAATATAAGTTGTTTATAAATACTTGGCAGTAGTTATTCACAATTATCTTGTTGGAATACCCGTTGGTTAAAACACACTAATACGCCGTTGTCGAACAAGAAGATACTTTGCAGTATTGCACCAATTATTGATTCTTACGTAAGAAGGCACTACTCAATAAATTGTTATGTAATTCTTCGCTCGTAATTTTATTTTATTGATTCAATAATTCTTTGCATTGATATTTTATATTATTGTTGTTTCAATAAATTGTCATTACACAAGATTTTCTATTATCAGAGCAATAATTCATATTATCTGAATAATATTATTGGATAACATTATTGGCAATGTCTAGAAAGTTCGTCAAGGAGAGGTTTGGTCACCTAATCAAGGCTACCAGTAAGAGAGATCCTTATTGGAAAGCCCTCTTTCCAGGAACTACCGGTTGCCAAGATTGTGATTCTGTAATATTATTTGTGAATAATTAATTATTGATTTATATGATGAGGAAAATATTGATTTTATGTGGATATAGATGGAGAAAATTTTTAATGTGACAATTGTTGAAAATTAATATTTTATCTTTTTCGATAAAATAATTTATTTAAATATATTATTTTAATAATATATTAACAATGATATTTTTATAATGAATGTGGGATATATGAGTATATGAGGAGGAAGAGTATTTTTGTGGCATTAAATGTTTAAACATATTTTTTGTGTGTGGTGGACACAATTATTAATCAAATTTGATTATAAATGTAAAATCACCCGCTTATAGATTTCGGTCAATTTCTGTTTGGAATTTAGAAAAACTTTCTTCTGTAAAGTTGTAGAGAATTGAATTTTCTATAAAAACTCGCAAGATTCGAAATTTATGATAAAAGGGCTATTTATTATGAATTATTGAAGTTCCGAAGCTCCGTAATAATTGATTTTTGAAAGTTTAAAATATTTAAAATAGGAAAAACGTTTTTGGAATGTTTAGGTGGCCTCATTTAACATGTGTAGGAGCTGAATTTAGTTGGAAAATGTGCGTATGAGGTTTTGAAAAATATATATTAATATTATATTAAATTTTCTACTTTAGTGTTCTAAGCATTTTCCTATAAATAGGGTGCTTAGGTTAGAATTGAAAATCACATTTAAATCAAGTTCTCTCTCTATATTATCGAGCGTATTCTTGTGAGTATTTTGAGTATACTTTGAGTATGCTATACGGTCTGCAAGTTCAAGTCATAACCTATATCCTAGGTGTTTCAACTGTAAGACATGTCTTTCGAGGTAAGTGGATGTTATTTTCTTCTTAAATGATATTATCTTCTTCAATATCATTATGCCGAAATATTGTTCTCGAACTTTTATCAAATTTAGAACTTTTTCATGTTGAGTTACTTATTCATGAGTTCTTATTCACGAAGTTACTATTCACGAAAGTACTATTCACGTAAGCATGATGATATTTTTTGTGAAATTTCTATCTTTTGAGGTTTGAGTTCTTATTCACGATGATACAAGACTATTCACGATACGATTATTAATTCCACGAATACGACACTATTCATAGAAAAATTAAATTTTCTTTTCTGTGTCCAAGATTGTCTGTTATGATTCATATCTTTGATTGGATCTATGTTTTGATCTTCATTCTTGAATTTTACTCCAATCTAGTTATTTATGAAGTATTTTTGAACTTGGATTATTTAAAGTACGAATCCTTAATACTTGTACTTTTGTTTCACTGGATTCGTTTCCTTTAAAATATTTTTCATCATCATCAGTCCTAAATGATGATATTACTGAATATCTTTGGCCTGTAGTGCAAAGATGAATGATTTCTTGATGAATATCTTTGGCCCGTAGTGCAAGAAGATGAACAGTGTTGAGATGAACGTGACTGATCGATTAATATCTTTGGCCCGTAGTGCAAAGATGAAGCAGTGTTTAGATGAACATGATTAATCGATGAATATCTTTGGCTCAGTAGTGCAAAGATGAATATTTGATTCCGTATATATATTGATTGATGTTACAGGATAAAATATCGACGATGAACTTTTAAATTCATATATAGAAGATAGTAGTTTGCATTTCTACTTAACTCTTCTAATGAATTGTTATTTTCCGATCATGATTGTTGATTTAAAACCGGTTGTCTATTGTATTCTATTAGATTTTTCTCTGTTGAAGACTAACGATAATTTGTTGTATATTATCTTAGTCATAATATTCTTTTTTATCGGGCTAGTTGAGCTCACCCTTTTCCTTTTGTTCCATTTTCTTCTCTCGGGAGGCGAGAATATAAAGCGATGCAGCCTGAGTATGGAATGAAGGTTCTAGAGAGAGTTGTTTAGTAGTCCTCACCATTTTTGTAAAATAATGTATCAATAAATGTGATGATGATTTATTTGAGTATAGATATTGTCTAGAAGATAATATTTGTATTCAAACTCATAGTTTTACTGTTGTAATAATAAAGTTGTAGTTGTTTCTGTACCATGTATTGACAACTCAGAATAGGTGATGTATACCTATTTTGGGGGTGTCACACTTGTGGTTGGTGAAGAAATGTGCTAAATTTTATTTCAAATGTGGTGGGTGGCAATAGTAGCAGGTAAAGCCATCAGGTTGCAGGTTAAGTCCGCTTTGGCGTTCTAGCATTTTCTTATAAAAAAGGTGCTGAGTTAGAATTGAAAATCACACCAGAAATATAAGCTTTCTCTCTTTCTCTCTCTATATTATCGAGCATATTTTGTGAGTATTTTGATACTTTGAGAGTTGCTAATGAGTGCAAGTTTTCTTTAGCGTTATATCCGATATTCCAGTCAGAAGTACTGCTCTTTTGAGGTAAGTGATTTTTAAGGGTTGTTATATTTTTTATGTTTCATAATTTTTTCGACCTTCAAAAAATTCTGGAAAAATTTGAAATGATAATTTGATGAGTTTTCTAGATTGTGTTCAAAAATGACGATTTTTGGATGTATAGATTATGAGTTATGAATTTTATGGGAAAAGACTATTTTAAAAGTAAACATTTATAACTCCTTGTGGTTAACTCCAAAATTGGTAAAATTTTTATTGGGAGTACATCTATATAACATCAGTATATTCTATAAATTTCAGAATTTTTGGACAAAAGTACAATTTATGATAAATGTGACGCCCCAAAATAGGTATACAACACCCATTTCGAAAGTCGCCAAAATACATGGTATAAAGCAAACTACAACTTTGACAATACATATGTCGTGTAGAATAATACAATACAACCTGTGAGTTTAAATACAAATATTGTCTTCAGACAATATACACACCCAAATAAGTCCTCATTAATTATTCATACACTATTTTACGTAAGTAGTGAGACAATTTAAAACATCTTCCTAGAACCATCACTCCATACCCCGACTCGATCCTCGCTATGTTCTCACCTCCCGAGAAGAAAAATGGAACAAAAGGAAAAGGGTGAGCTCAACTAGCCCGGTAAAGAATATTATGACTAAGATAATATACAACAAATTATCGTTAGTCTTCAACAGGAAAATCTAATAGAATACAATAGACAACAAGTTTTAGATCAACAAATGCAATGAAGCAAAGAATCCATTAGAAGAGTCACGTAGAGAAAGAATTCTACTATCTTCTAAGGTTTAAAAGTCCATCATCAATAGTTTATCCTCGTAATAACAATCAATATACATCTTTAATCATCTTTTGCTACTAAGGCCAAAGATATTCATTCAGATCACCGGTTGGTCATGTTCATCTCAACACTGCTCATCTTTGCACTACAAAGCCAAAGATATTCATTTATATCACCATTTAGGATCGAGGATGATGAAAAACATTTTTAAAGAAACGAATCCCGGTGAAACAAAATGACAAGGATTAAGGATTAAGGATTCGTACTTTGTTTTACCCATGTCCAAAAATACATCGAAAATAATCATATTGGTGTAAAATTCAAGAATGATCAAAACATGGATACAATCAAAGCTAGTATCCGAATAGATATTTTGGACAAAAGAAAAATTTTTATTTTTCTATTGAATAGGCGTGATTCGTGAATAAAGGTCGATACGTGAATAAGGCCAGTACACGTGAATAAGAACTCCCAAACACAACAAGTTCTAAATTTGATAAAAAGTTCACCAATACTTGAAGATAATGATATTGAAGAAAAAATATCATTTAAGAAGAAAATAATATCCCTTACCTCAAAATAATCGTATCTTCGATTGAATTTCTAGATAGTCTTTGTCGAAACCCGCACCAGATAAAGAACACTCAAAGTATACTCACAAGAATACGCTCGATAATTTAGAGAGAGAAAGAGAGAAAACTTAGTTCTGGTGTGATTTTCAATTCTAACTTAGCCTCTATTTATAGGAAAATGTTAGAACGCAAAGCTTAGAGACTAAATTAATAAATTATTATTATTAAAATCAAATTTCTACGCATGCTAGCCATCAAAGACCAGCATGCCACTCTTGAAAATAATTTTCCAAAGAGCCCACATGTTGTCAAACAAGAGTGGGTCCCACCCATTATTTAATAAAAATTATTTTATCTTCCGAAACTTCAATAATTCGTAGAAAATAGCTCGTTTATCAGAAAAATTCGAAACTCACGAATTTCCATGGGAAATTCCATTCTCTACAACTTTGCAGAAGAAAATTTTTCCAAATTCCAAACAGAAATTGACCGAAATCCATAAACGAACGATTTTACAGTCTATAATCAATTTTCGGTCAAGAATTGTGTCCACCGACACACAAAACATATGTTAAACATTTAATGCCACAAAATACTCTACCTCCTCATATACTCATATATCCCACAATCATTATAAAAAATATCACCGTTAATATATTATTAAAATAATATATTTAAATGTATTATTTTATCAGAAAAAGATAAAATATTAATTTTCAACAATTGTCACATTAAAAATTTTCTCCATCTATATCCACATAAAATAAATATTTTCTTTATCATAATAATCAATAATTAATTATTCAAAAATAATATTACGTAATCAAGATCGACAAACGGTGCCGCTCCTCAGGAAGAGGGGCTTTCCAATAAGGATTTCTCCTTACCTGGTGCCGCAATTAGGTGACCAAACCTCTCCTTAGATGTAACTTTCTAGACATTGCCAATAATGTTATCCGATAATATTATTCAAATAATATGAATTATTGATTTGATAATGGAAAATATCGTAATGACAATTATTGAAACAATAATAATATAAATATCAATGCAAAGAATTATTGAATCAATAAGATAAAATAATGAACAAGAATTATCCGTAACAATTATTGAGTAGTGTCTTCTTACGTAAGGATCAATAATTCAACAATATCAGGTAATACCGCAAGTGTCTTTCGCAAGAACCACGCCAGACATCAGTATTTTAACCACCGTGTAACCCAACAAGTGTTAATTCGGTAATAATTTACGTCGTTATTTATAAAACTCAATCTTTGTCGTTTTCCTTCATCCAACCGTTTTTCCGTTATGGGGCCCATTAATGATCTGGCACCGTCGCACGGAGATTCCCAAAAAAAAAAGAATATTCCACAACCAAACGAATATTCCCGACAATAATGAATATTTTATAACCACTTGCTTATTTTGTAAAAACTTTGCACATTTCACCCATAACCAAAGAATTATATCAAATTAACCCTTATTAATTTAGAATAATGAATAAAGAAAAATTCAATTTTATTTATAATAAGTTGGGGTCTTACAACCTCCCCTCCTTATGAAATTTCGTCCTCGAAATTGACATACGATACACTCAGTATATCGAAAAGGTGAGGGTACCTTGCTTTCATCTCCGATTCCAACTCCCATGTCATTTCCTCAATTGCATGGTTTCTCCACAAAACCTTAACTTGTGGTATAACCTTCGTGCGTAAGACATGCTCTTTCCTATCCAAAATCTCAACAGGTATCTCCTCGTAGGTTAAATCTTCCGCTATCTAAATGCGGGTTCTAATGCAATAATGTGGTTCGGGTCTTTCACATAATTACGAAGCATAGATATGTGGAATACATTGTGAACACGAGACATACTTGGAGGTAACGCGAGTCTATAGGCTACGTTCCTATTCGGTCAAGAATCTCAAATGGACCAACAAACCTTGGATTGAGCTTTCCTCTTTTCCCAAATCTTGTAACTCCCTTCCATGGAGCAATACGTAATAATACATGATCTCCAATATTAAACTCCACGCCCTTTCTATGAAGATCAAGATAACTCTTTTGTCGATCTTGTGAAGTTTGAATACGTTGTCGAATCATTTGGATCTTTTTCGTAGTCATGCGTTTTAATTCGGTCCCAACAATATTGCTTCTCCCACCTCGTCCCCAAAGATATTCGGAGAACGACATTTTCGGCCCATACAACGCCTCAAATGGAGCCATGCCTATACTTTAACGATAAGCTGTTGTTGTAGGAGAATTCCACCAGTGGTAGGTACTTATCCCAACTTCCTTTGAAATCTAGGACACGAGTCTTAATAGATCTTCAAGGGTTTGAATAGTCTCTCTCGATTGTCGTCTGTTTTGAGGATGGTATCTTTGAATCAATCGTAAATCCGTGCCCATAGCTTTCTGCAAGCTAACCCAAAATCTTGAAGTGAATCTCGGGTCACGATCCGAAACTATGGATACTGGCATGCCATGCAATCGTACAATCTCGTTCACGTACATACGAGCAAGACGTTCGAGGGAATAAGTCTCGCGTATCGGTAAGAAATGGGCAGACTTGGTTAATCTATCAACAATAACCCAAATTGCATCTACGCCTTGAGAAATTTTGGGAAGACCTGTAACAAAATCCATAGTAATGTGTTCCCATTTCCATTAGGAATCTCAAGTGGTTGCAATGGACCTTTTGGCACTTGACACTCTTGCTTTACACGTTGACAAAGTTAAACATCTTGAGATAAACTCCACAATCTCTCTCTTCATATTGTTCCACCAAAATGTATGTCGAATATCATGATACATTTTGGTACTTCCGAGATGGATCGCAAACGGGTGTTGTGTGCTCCATCATGATTTTATGCTTCAGTCGTAATCGTTAGAACGCTTGAAGTCTAGAATTGACTCAAGTATTCCTTCCTCATCAATTCTTGCTTCCTAATAGCTCCTTCTTGCACTTTCTTCTTCATATGATCGCCCCCTGTGTCCAGTAGCTTGAAAGCAAACTTTAACTTTATCGATTAAAGCTCTGGTTCTACTCAGATATTCTCCATCATCATGTGGGACCACAGAGTCTTTAATTCTATCTTCATCCTTTGTAAGTCGTATAAAATGGGCGCTCGCGGACAATATTGACTTTCAGATTTGATATGATCTTCTACTCAATACGTCAGCTACCACGTTCGCTTTTCCAGGATGATATTGAATAGTGTGATCATAATCTTTTAATAGCTCCAGCCAACGTCGCTGCCGCATGTTGAGTTCTTTTTGGGTGAAGAAATATTTGAGGCTTTTATGGTCCGTATAAATCTCCACTTTCTCTCCATACAAGTAGTGTCTCCATATCTTCAACCTTGAATACGATTGCCGCTAATTCTAGATCATGAGTAGGATAATTCCTCTCATATTCTTTGAGTTTGTCGTGAGGCATAAGGCTATGACTTTCCCATGTTGCATGAGAACACATCCTAACCCCTTTCCGAAGCATCGTTGTCAGATAACAAATCCATCCGAACCGGATGGTATTGTCGTAAGAAACAGTCTTAGAAATGAGTCTCTCTTGAGCTCTTGGAAGCTCTTCTCGCATTCCTCGCTCCATAAGAATTTTACATCCTTCCGAGTCACCGAGTTAACGGAGTAGCGATTCGAGAAAATCCTTCCACAAATCTCCAATAATAACCATTTTAAGCCCGAGAAAGTCTGCGTCTTTGGCCACCGACTTCGGTTGCTCTAACTTTGTATTGCTTCAATCTTATTTGGGTCAACAGATACTCCTTGTTTTGACACCACGTGCCCAAGGAATGCTACTTCCTTAAGCCGAACTCGCGATTTCTTCAAACTTGGCATAAAGCTTGTGTTCACGAAGTCTTTGTAGTACCGGCCTTCAAATGGTGCTTCATGATCTTCACGGCTTTTGGAATAGATGAGGATGTCATCAATAAAGATAACAACGAATCGATCCAAATATTCCTTAAATACACGGTTCATCATATCCATGAAAGCAAAGAAGAGCATTAGTCAATCCAAAAGACATGACCAAGAATTCATAATGCCCGTGATCGAGTCCCGAATGCCGCCTTTGGAATATCCTCGTTTTAATCTTGGTGATGATATCGTAAGCGAAGATCGATCTTTGAAAAGAATTGCGCTCCTTGTAATCGGTCGAACAGTCATCAATGCGAGGTGGCGGATACCTATTCTTGATGGTGACATGGTTCAATTCTCGATAGTCAATCTGAAAGTCGATACTCCCGCTCTTTTTTCTTCTTTACGAATAAAAAGCAGAGCACCCCAAGGAGACGTCTGGATTTAATGAAACCGATGTCTAATAACTCCTCTGTAGTTGGACTTTAACTCCTCGAAGTTCAATAGAGCCATTCGATATGGGGTTTTAGAAATGGGCTTTATGCGGTTCAAGGTCAATAAAGAATTCAACATCACGTTCGGGGTAGGCCGGGAAGCTCTTCAGGAAATACATCAGGGAATTCTTTAACCACAGAAATATTATTCAAATCTAACTTGTCTTTATTCAAATCCATAACATGGGCTAAGAAAGCTAGACATCAATTTTTCAATAAACGAATAGCTTTGTGGCTTGATATGACAGTGACTGATTTTAGTGGTTTAGTGGTTTGAATTCGTATGACAGGTTGGTTAGGAATATGAAAACTAACAACCTTATTTAAAACAATCAATTTTGGCATGATGAGTGGTTAACCAATCAATTCCTAAAATCACATCAAAAGCAAGTATCTTTAAAGAGATAAGATCAACAGTAATGTGATAGTGCTAACTTGGATCATGCAAGATTTATAAGTCGTAGATGCAACGAAGGTTTCACCCAACGGAGTTTCAACAGATAAATCAAAATCTAATTTCTCCCGAGTCAAGTTTAAACGTTGAGCACAAGCGGGAGAGATAAAAGAATGGGTAGAATCCCAGATTCAGTAAGGTATAAACTTCGCAAGAATTCAAGATTAGCTTACCCGTGATCACCTCGTTTGGGTTCCTCACGTTTTGTCCGATCACGACAAACGCTTCTTCCAGAACCGATTTCGACTTATCCCGGATGTACTTGGAATCACCACTCCTCTTTGAACTTGGTTTCGCGATAAGACAATCTCGAGCGATGTGGCCTTCCTTTCCACAGGTTGTAACATACCTTGGATTGTTGTGGGACGGTTTAATGATATGTCCTCCTTCCCGCATTTGTAACATCTAAGCTGGCGGTCGTTCTCCTCCCCTAGCATTTGTTGTTGGTGCTTTGGTGTTGCCGTTGATATCTTCCCCGTCATTGTTGAATCTTCTCTTCTCGAAATTTCCACTGAGTCACCTCTCCTATTATCATGTCCACGATTACCACTGCGTGGTTACCGCCTTTGTCCGTATTCTTTCCTCCTCATTTGGTTATCATCGTTCGATGACTACTACGATTGTGGTCCCTCGGTTGAGTATACTCACTATCTCGTTCTAATAATCGAGCCCTGCTGACAACATCCGAATAGAGAAAATTTATGAGAGATAAGGTATTGACGAATCTCCGGTTTTAGACCTCTCGAAACATACACGTCATTCGTTCCTCATTCTCCACCAAATGAGGTGCAAAACTCAGATAACTCTGCGAACTTTGCCTCAGATCGAGACACCGCCATGTCGTGTTATTACATTCGAGTCTAATAAACTCTACCTCCTTCATACGACGAATACTTTACGGAAAGTACTTGTCATTGAACGATTCAAATCTTTCCCAAGACATGTTAAGTGCATCCGGTGAGTACGCTTCATGATTCCCACCAAGAATCGCTTCACCACGAAACATAAAGGTGGCGAATGGAACCTTCATTTCTCCGCACCCCAAGACATCGAATATCTTGGTAATTTGCTTGACCCACGTTTACGCTTTGATCGGATCCGGCTTTCCATGGAAATCTGGTGGTCCCAACTCCTTAAGCCGCTTGTGTGACATAATGCAGTGCATCGCCATCATTTCCACCCGTATTTTGTACACGAGTCTCCTCATTCGATTTTGCATGAATCGCAAAAAGCTTCTAAACATCCCGTCGTTCATCATTTGCTCGGTGGCGTTGTTCACGGAGGAACATTGCCAAATTGACTGTTACGACGTTCTCCTCGTTGGTGAAAGAAGGCGTCTCCACGGCCTCATAAACTCCATTGTTAACGTTCTCGTGACCATTCTTAACATCGCCATATAAACAAGGGTTAATTAAACAAATTAACATATCACATAATATCCTATATTATGACCGACCAACAAATAAGCTTAGGTAGGACACACTTAGCGAAGGATTTACTCTGCCTCTCCCTCCTAGTTCTATTCCCCGATCTCCGCCGGAGATCATATCCCTAAGCTCGATATTAACCGCTGTGACGCCCCAAAAAATAGGTATACAACACCCATTTCGAAGTCGCCAAAATACATGGTATAGAAAGCAAACTACAACTTTTGATAATACATATGTCGTGTAGAATAACAACAATACAACCTGTGAGTTTGAATACAAATATTGTCTTCAGACAATATACACACCCAAATAAGTCCTCATTAATTATTCATACACTATTTTTTACGTAAGTAGTGAGGACAACTAAAACATCTTCTAGAACCATCACTCCATACCCCGACTCGATCCTCTTTATGTTCTCACCTCCCGAGAAAAAATGGAACAAAAAGGAAAAGGGTGAGCTCAACTAGCCCAATAAAGAATATTATGACTAAGATAATATACAACAAATTATCGTTAGTCTTCAACAGGAAAAATCTAATAGAATACAATAGACAACAAGTTTTAGATCAACAAATGCGTGAAATAAAGAATCCATTTAAGAGTCACGTAGAGAAAGAATTCTACTATCTTCTAAGGTTTAAAAGTCCATCATCAATAGTTTATCCCCGTAATAACAATCAATATACATCTTTAATCATCTTTGCACCACAGCCAAAGATATTCATTTATCACCAATTGGTCATGTTCATCTCAACACTGCTCATCTTTGCACCTCTGTGCCAAAGATATTCATTTATATCACCATTTAGGACTGAGGATGATGAAAAACATTTTTAAAGAAACGAATCCAGTGAAACAAAATGACAAGGATTAAGGGTTAAGGATTCGTACTTTGTTTTACCCATGTCCAAAAATACTTCGAAAATAATCATATTGGTGTAAAATTCAAGAATGATCAAAACATGGATACAATCAAAGCTAGTATCCAGAATAGATATTTTGGACGAAAAGAAAATTTTTATTTTTAAATTGAATAGTCTTCAGATTCGTGAATAAAGGTCGATATCGTGAATAAAGGTCTTGACACGTGAATAGTAACCCCGACACAACAAGTTCCAAATTTGATAAAAAGTTCACCAATATTCTTGAGATAATGATATTGAAGAAAAAATATCATTTAAGAAGAAAATAATATCCCTTACCTCAAAATAATCGTTTTCGATTTGAATTTCAGATATAGTCACGTGAAACCAAGACCAGATAAAGAACACTCAAAGTATACTCACAAGAATACGCTCGATAATTTAGAGAGAAAGAGAGAAAACTTAGTTCTGGTGTGATTTTCAATTCTAACTTAGCCTCTATTTATAGGAAAATGTTAGAACGCCAAAGCGAGACTAAATTAATAAATTATTATTATTAAAAATCAAATTTCTACGCATGCTAGCCATCAAAGACCAGCATGCCACTCTTGAAAATAATTTTCCAAAGAAATTTCACATGTTGTCAAACAAGAGTGGGTCCCACCCATTATTTAATAAAAATTATTTTATCTTCCAAACTTCAATAATTCGTAGAAAATAGCTCGTTTATCGGAAAAAATTGAAACTCGCGAATTTCCATGGGAAATTCCATTCTCTACAACTTTGAAGAAGAAAATTTTTCCAAATTCCAAATGAAATTGACCAAATCCATAAACGAACGATTTTACATATCTATAATCAATTTTGGTCAAGAATTGTGTCCACCGACACACAAAACATATGTTAAACATTTAATGCCACAAAATACTCTACCTCCTCATATACTCATATATCCCACAATCATTATAAAAATATCACCGTTAATATATTATTAAAATAATATATTTAAATGTATTATTTTATCAGAAAAAGATAAAATATTAATTTTCAATAATTGTCACATTAAAAATTTTCTCCATCTATATCCACATAAAATAAATATTTTCTTTATCATAATAATCAATAATTAATTATTCAAAAATAATATTATAGAATCACAAGATCTTGTAAACCGTGTAGTTCTCCAGGAAAGAGGGCTTTCCAATAAGGATTTCTCCTTCTTGGTAGCGCTTGCAATTAGGTGACCAAACCTCTCCTTAGATGTAACTTTCTAGACATTGTCAATAATGTTATCTCGATAATATTATTCAAATAATATGAATTATTGATTTGATAATGGAAAATATTGTGTAATGACAATTATTGAAACAATAATAATATAAATATCAATGCAAAGAATTATTGAATCAATAAGATAAAATAATGAACAAGTAATTATCGTAACAATTATTGAGTAAGTGTCTTCTTACGTAAGGATCAATAATTCAATAATGCGGTAATACAATCTGCCATCTTCTTTGTGCAATAACCACGCCAGACATTGTATTTTAACCACTGTGTAACCCAACAAAGATGTTAATCGGTAATAATTTACGTCGTTATTTATAAAACTCAATCTTTGTCGTTTTTTCTTCATCCAACCGTTTTTCCGTTATGGGGCCCACCAATGATTTACTTCAAGTAACGGAGATTCCCGAAACAAAAAGAATATTCCACAACCAAACTAATATTCCCCGACAATAATGAATATTTTATAACCACTTGCTTATTTTGTAAACTTTGCACATTTCACCCATAACCAAAGAATTATATCAAATTAACCCTTATTAATTTAGAATAATGAATAAAGAAAAATTCAATTTTATTTATAATAAGTTGGGGTCTTACAATAAATGTCTAAATATTCGACAGTTTTGGCCATGTGAAAAATAGTAAATGAATTTTAAAAATTCTGAGAAAAATATATGTTCAATATGGGACTATGTTCTGCCAAATCCCAGAAAAGAAAATTTGTTTGTACTGATTTGGTATTTTTCATAAAAATGAACTAGTTATGAGTAAATAAATTAAATATGTTATGTGAAGTAAGAAAATTGAAAAAATAGGATTTTATGGCTTGAGAATCCTATATGAGGTATATACAGATTTTTGATGAGGGTTTTGGTTATTGGTGATGAAATCTTATGAGTTTGGCATTTTAGAATGATTAAATGCATTATTTAGTAAAGTGTAAATAATTAAAATAAATTATTTATAAGTTTAAAAAATGTTATTTTTTTAATATCATTATACCGAAATATTGATATGGATTTTATTGTGGAATTTCTACCTTTTTCATATCGGGGTTACTATTCATGAATTATTTACTATTCATGAGTTACTATTTACGGGGTACTATTCACGATAAAATTGGTTTCTTTTTCTGACCAAATTATCGTTGATTTATGAATCTTACTCTTGAAATTAAATCTGTGTTTTGATCATATTATTTTTATTATCATATATAACATTTTTATAACCCTGGTGAAGAATTTTCTCTTTGACTTGAGTGTAAAGATGGGTAGATTATTGGTATGATCGTGACTATGAGTTTTCTTTGGCCAGTAGTGCAAAGTTGAATCGTTGACTGGTATGATCATGACCATTGAATTTATAATTGAATATTTTTAGCTTAAGTGCAAAGGTGAATTGATCAACATGGTTATAATTATTGTTTATATAAATTCTGAAATGATTATGTATTTCTTTGAGATATTAATATCTTTGGCATGTAGTGCAAAGATGAATTATTGATGAATATCTTTGGCCTGTAGTGCAAAGATGAACTGTTGTTGAATATCTTTGACTTGTAGTGCAAAGATGAAATGATAATGAATATCTTTGGCCGGTAGTGCAAAGATGAATTTATTAGTATGATTATGAACAGGAGCTGTGATTTGGTATAACCATGATCTTTGATGTTTCAGGTAAAGACATGTGATAAAAATTATCTTCGTCCTGGATAAGAAGATGAATTTAGAACTATAATTATGAATATGAGTTATTCACGTGATTGTGGAAAGGAACTGTTGATTGATGTTACAGGGGTAAAACATTATTGGTGGACTTTTAACATGGAAAAGATAATAGACTTTATGGTCTATTTGACTCTTCTAATGGATTGCTCGTTCCGCTGCAACTATGGTTAAAAAGTTTTATCATCTACCATATGTTCTAAATCTCTGATTTATTACTGATGATGGCTATTGATAAAATTATTTATCTTAGTCATGATATTCTTTACTGGGCTAGTTGTGCTCACCCTTTTGCTTCACAATTCCTTTCAGGTAATAGGAGTTTTGTCGGGTCGAGCGGGGATAACAGGGGAAATAGAACGGTGGTCTATGTTGAGGTTCTCCCTAAATAGTATGGAAATAATTTTATTGAGAACATTAGATAAATGTGTCGTATTGTATACGTCATTTGATATTTAATTTTGGTGAACCGAATAGGGTGAGGTGAACCCAACTTTGAAAGAGTGTTTTGCTACTATCATACAAGATGTCTAATGACATACAACCTCGTGTTACCATAAGACGGGGTTGTGCACATCCAATTGCTGAGTATATCTACGAGCACTACCTATTTTGTGACGCCCCCAAAATAGGTCCATTCCACCCAACCCATTCTAAGTCGCCAAATATATGGTACAGAAATAACTACAACTTCAATAATACAAATGTCGTGTAAAATACGACAATACATACTGTGAGTTTAAATACGAGATATTGCCGTCCGCATAATATCCACACGCAAATAAATCCCCATCATAATTATTGATACATTATTTTACAAAAGCTGGTGAGGACTCTTAAACAACTCTCTCTAGAACCTTCATTCCATACCCCGACTCGATCCTGCCATATTTCTCACCTCCCGAGAAGAAAATGGAACAACAAGGAAAAGGGTGAGCTCAACTAGCCCAATAAAGAATATTATGACTAAGATAATATACAACAAATTATCGTTAGTCTTCAACAGGAAAAATCTAATAGAATACAATAGACAACAAGTTTTAGATCAACAAATGCAATGGAATAAAGAATCCATTAGAAGAGTCACGTAGAGAAAGAATTCTCTTTGTCTTCTAAGGTTTAAAAGTCCATCATCAATATTTTATCCCCGTAACAACAATCAATATTCATCTTTGCACTATGTGCCAAAGATATTCATTTAAATCACCGGTTGGTCATGTTCATCTCAACACTGTTCATCTTTTGCACTACGGGCCAAAGATATTCATCGATTAATCGTTCATCTTTGACTATTCTGAGCCAAAGATATTCATCAATTTAATCATTAATCTTTGCACCACTGAGCCAAAGATATTCATCAATATCACCATTAAGGAATGAGGATGATGAAAAACATTTTAAGAACGAATCCAAAGTGAGATAGAAGGACAAATATTAGAGATTCGCATACAGCAGTTCATCCAAGATCAATAATACTTCATAATAAAAGCGATTTTGAAGCGTAACTCAAAAATAACGATCAAAACATGGATCCAATCAAAGATAGTAAGCCAGAAATAGACATCTTGGACAAAAGAAAATTTTTCATTTTTCTATTGAATAGTGCCGTATTTGTGAATAAAGGTCAGTATCACGTGAATAGTGCAGTATCGTGAATAGTAACCCCGAACAAAAAAGATAGAAATTTCACAAAAAAACATCTTCACGCCTTGCGTGAATAGTAATCGTGAATAGTAACTCATGAATAGTAACTCATGAATAGTAACCCCCATACATGAAAAAGTTCTAAATTTGATAAAAGTTCAACAAAATTTTGGCATAATGATATTGAAGAAAATAATATCATTTCTTGAAAGAAATAACATCCCTTACCTCAAAATAACCGAAATTTCGATTGAATTTGGTATAGTCTTGATGTAAACTCGCATGTAGTAAAGAACACTCAAAGTCTACTCACAAGAATACGCTTGATAATATAGAGAGAGAAAGAGAAAACTTAGTTTACGGTGTGATTTTCAATTCTAACTTAGCCTCTATTTATAGGAAAATGTTAGAACGCCATGAAAGGAGACTAAATTAATAAAATATATTATTATTTATTCCAAATTCCTACCCACATGTTTTGAAAACTCTAGCATGCCTTCTTTGGTCAAAAACATCAGCCACCCATGTGCCAACAACCACAAAAACGTTTTTCTCATATAAAATAATTAAAACTTCTAAAAATCAATTATTTCGGAACTCTGAAACTTCAATAATTCATGATAAATAGCCCTTTTGTCAGAAAATTCGAATCTCGCGATTTTTTATAGGAAATTCAATTCTCTACAACTTTTCAGAAGGAAGTTTTTCCAAATTCCAAACAGAAATTATCCAAAATCCATAAATGAGCGATTTTCTGAGCCTATAATCAATTTTGGTCAAGAATTGTGTCCACAAACACACAAAACATATGTTAAACATTTAATGCCACAAAATACTCTACCTCCTCATATACTCATATATCCCACATTCATTATAAAAATATCACCGTTAATATATTATTAAAATAATATATTTAAATGAATTATTTTATCAGAAAAAGATAAAATATTAATTTTCAACAATTGTCACGTTAAAAATTTTCTCCATCTATATCCACATAAAATAAATATTTTCTTTATCATAATAATCAATAATTAATTATTTAAAAATAATATTGCGAGAATCACAAGATCGACAACGGTAGTTCCAGGAAAGAGGGCTTTCCAATAAGGATTTCTCCTTCTTGGTAGCTTGATTAGGTGACCAAACCTCTCCTTAGGCAGAACTTTCAAGACATTGCCAATAATGTTATCTCGATAATATTATTCAAATAATATGAATTATTGATTTGATAATGGAAAATCTTGTGTAATGACAATTATGAAACAACAACAATATAAAATATCAACGCAAAGAATTATTGAATCAATAAAATAAAATCTCGAATAGTAATTATCGTAACCATTATTGAGTAAGCGTCTTCTTATGTACGAATCAATAATTCAACAATCTGCAGTAATACTGGTGTCTTTCATTGTGCAACCACGCATATTCATCGTATTTTTAACCACCGGGTAATCCAACGGTGTTACTTCTGGTAATAACTACGCCAATTATTTATAAAAACACATACTTGTCGTTTTCCTCGTAAACGAGTTATTCATTATGGGGCCCATAAATGATCGCTGGCTGTCAGACGGATATTCCCGACAAAAAGAATATTCCACGACCAAACGAATATTCCCCGACAATAATGAATATTTTATAACCACTTGCTTATTTTGTAAACTTTGCACATTTCACCCATAACCAAAGCATTATATCAAATTAACCCTTATTAATTTAGAATAATGAATAAAGGAAAATTCAATTTTATTTATAATAAGTTGGGGTCTTACATATTTGATCTTGGAGTTTGGTTGAAACATAATGTTCAATGGCAGACGGTGGAGGTAGTTATATGTCAAAAGAAGACTCACCATTAGAAGGAACATGATAGTAATCTTCTCGTTTTTCTTTGGGGTCTATTGGGTCAACCAAGGATAATTCTCTAGTCATATGATATCTATTATAACTTAGATGCATGGCCTCCCATGTACGAATGTTTCCTTGAGCACTTCCCAAAGATTTTAATTAATAAAACAGTTATTGACTGTACCTTTATGTAAGGTGAAATTGTGAGGTACTGTCCACGGTTGGGAAATGAGTCAGAGTTGGTATATATTTGTATCAAACTCACAACGTATGTGTTGTTGTATTTTGCACGACAATTGTATTAATAAAGTTGTAGTTGTTTTCTGTACCATGTATTTGGCGACTCATAATAGGTTGGGTGGATTGGACCTATTTTGGGGGCGTCACATCTGATGATCGTAAAGTATGATGAAAATCGTAGAGTCTGCTAAAGATCGTAAAACTACAACTACTAGTACTCTAAAGCTTGCAGAATTATCAAGTCATTCCTCAACATTCTTAAAGTACAAGTAATGATCAAACAATTAGATCAATGATGAAGATTGTCAACACAAGAAAAGTTGAAGACTTTGGTGTTTGATTGCATTTTGACAGTTCACCTCTTAATGTATCTTAACATCCCACATCTTTATATTAAGAGATCCTCTGAATAGTTAAGATATAAATACGAGTCTAAACTATTCAGATAATTTTTTAATACAAATATATGAAATGTTAATATGCATTAAGATGCAGGCTGTTAAAATGCAATCAAACACTACTTAAGATTAAAGAGAATCATCGTAGATTACACTGAAGTTAAGTGGAAAACACAGAGTATGTTTAGTCAGACGCTATGATTGGATATTCAACTTTACAATTAAGAGAATCGTAGAGTTTTTGATCTGACATGAATTGACAGTGCTAATTTTCGTAGAATGGATGCCTAAGGAAGTTCGTTAAAACTAAGGTTAAAGAGAAAAACTGTAAGACCCCGAATTTTTTTTTATAAATGGAATTTCTTTTATTTATTATTTTGAAATAGTAAGGGTTGATTTGATTAATGTGGAAAGTTATGGGTAAAATGCGCAAATATTTGAATAAGAAAGTGGTTATAAAATATTCATTATTGTTTGGGAATATTCGTTTGGTCGTGGAATATTCAGATCTTGTGGGATAGAGGATATTAAATGCTGACAGTATGATCTTTTGTGGGCCCCATAATGTAAAAGCGATTGGATGAAGAAAATGACAAATATAAGTTGTTTATAAATAACGGGCGTAGTTATTCTGAATTATCTTGTTGGAATACCCGGTGGTTAAAACACACTAATCTGGCGTTGTAAAAGCGATGGCGCGCGGTATTGCACCAATTATTGATTCTTACGTAAGAAGACACTACTCAATAATTGTTACAATAATTCTTATTCAAAGATATTTTATTTTATTGATTCAATAATTCACGCATTGATATTTTATATTACCGTTGTTTCAATAAATTGTCATTAAACAAGATTTTCCATTATCGAAGCAATAATTCATATTATCTGAATAATATTATTAGAAAACATTATTGACAATGTCTAGAAAAGTTCGCCTAAGGAGAGATTTGGTCACCTAATCATTGCCACCAAGAAGAGAGAAATCTTTATTGAAAAGCCCCTCTTTCCCGGGAATGTACTCGGTTGTCGAAGATTGTGATTCGTAATATTATTTGTGAATAATTAATTATTGATTTATATGATGAGGAAAATATTAATTTTATGTGGATATAGATGGAAAAAATTTTAATGTGACAATTGTTAAAAATTAATATTTTATCTTTTTCCGATAAAATAATTCATTTAAATATATTATTTTAATAATATATTAATGGTGATATTTTTACAATGAATGTGGGATATATGAATAAATGAGGAGGAAGAGTATTTTGTTGGATTAAATGTTTAACACGTGTTTTTGTGTTGGTGGACCCATTTATCGAATTAGAAATTTGATTATAATTTGTAAAATTGTCCGTTTGTGGATTTTGGTCAATTTTTGTTTGGAATTTGGAAAAACTTTCTTCTCAGAAGTTGTAGAGAATTGATTTTCCTATAAAAAATCGCGAGATTCAAATTTTCTGATAAAAGGGCTATTTATTATGAATTATTGAAGTTCTGAAATAATTGATTTTTGGAAGTTTAAAATATTTATAATTACAAAAACATTTTTTCATTTTTGAAACTCATTTAACATGTGATTAGGAGGCTGAATTCAGATTGTTAGTGTGCGTATGAAGTTGTGAAAAAATTATAATATTAATTTATTAAATTTTCTACTTTGGTGTTTTAAGCATTTTCCTATAAATAGGGTGCTTAGGTTAGAATTGAAAATCACACCGTAAATCAAGTTTTCTCTCTATATTATCGAGCGTATTCTTGTGAGTATTTTGAGTATACTTTGAGTATTGCTATACGGTGCAAGTTCAAGTCATAGCTTTATATCAGGTGTTTCAACTGAAAGATTGTCTTTCGAGGTAAGGGATGTTATTTTATTCGAAAATGATATTATTTCTTCAATATCATTATGCCAAAATATTGGTTGGAAATTTTATTAAATTTGGAACTTTTTCACGTCGGGTTACTTATTCATGAGTTATTATTCACGAGTTCTTATTCATGAGTTCTTTATTCACTTAATTACTATTCACGAGTACTATTCACGAAGCATGATGATATTTTTTGTAAAATTTCTATCTTTTGAGGTCTGAGTTACTATTCACGATATCAAGACTATTCACGATATCGACATAATTCACGAATCGATTACTAATTATTCATAGAAAAATTAAATTTTCTTTTCTCGTGTCCAAGATTATGCTGTTATGATTCATATCTTTGATTGGATCTATGTTTTGATCTTCATTCTTGAATTTTACTCCAATCTAGTTATTTATGAAGTATTTTTGAACTTGGATTATTTAAAGTACGAATCCTTAATACTTGTACTTTTGTTTCAATTGGATTCGTTTTCTTTAAAATATTTTTCATCATCATCATCCTAAATGATGATATTCTTGAATATCTTTGGCCCGTAGGCAAAGATGAATGATTTTTGATGAATATCTTTGGCCCGTAGTAGTAAAAGATGAACAGTGTTGAGATGAACGTGATCGATCGATTAATATCTTTGGCCGTAGTAGCAAAAAAGATGAACAGTGTTTAGATGAACATGACTAATGATGAATATCTTTGGCACAGTAGTGCAAAGATGAATATTTGATTCGAGATATATATTGATTGATGTTACTGGGGATAAAATATCGACGATGAACTTTTAAATTCATATATAGAAGATAGTAGTTTGCATTCTCTACTTAACTCTTCTAATGAATTGTTATTTCATTGCAGATTGTTGATTTAAAACCGGTTGTCTATTGTATTCTATTAGATTTTTCTCTGTTGAAGACTAACGATAATTTGTTGTATATTATCTTAGTCATATATTATTCTTTATCGGCTAGTTGAGCTCACCCTTTTCCTTTTTGTTCCATTTTTCTTCTCGGGAGGCGAGTAATATAACGCAGTACGTAGCCGGAGTATGGAATGAAGGTTCTAGAGAGAGTTGTTTAGTAGTCCTCACCATTTTTGTAAAATAATGTATCAATAAATGTGATGATGATTTATTTGAGTATAGATATTGTCTAGAAGACAATATTTGTATTTAAACTCACAGTATATATGTTGTCATATTTTGCACGACAAATGTATTAATAAAGTTGTAGTTATTTCGCATCACGATTTGATTTAATTCATAATGGGTTGGATGGAATGGACCTATTTTGGGGGCGTCACAAAAACAGTTAAAAATATGCTCAACAACTATACTGGTGAAATGAGAGCACCCACGTACATGCCTTTGTAGCAATCAGTTTTATGAAAAGACAAGTCACCCTCGAAAGTTTGACACATCTTTTTCAAAAGTCAATAATTAAAGATGTACAAGAATCTAAGTATTAAATGAGCAACGACAACTTTCAAACGAAAAAATCTCAAGAAATGTCTATAAAAAATAAGTAAATTCAAACAAACAGTGTGAACAAACAATCATAAAAGTTAAACTGCTGCCAAATCAAAAAAACCTTTACTCTACGATTTTTGACATTTGTAATCAAGTTTCAGTGTCTTGTTCTAAGTTTGAATGGCTTTAAGAATTCTTTGTGATTCAATTGTTGTAACCGTTCAATGTGAGTGGATGATACATACCCAAGAAGTAAGTGAGTGGATTATAAGATCTTTATGCTTGGAACCACTTAAAAATATTTTATCTCATTTACTTTTTACAATTACTTTTCTGTCAAGTTATTTTTAAGTGCTTTGCGATTCAATCTAAGACTTAGTTTCTTTTTGTTTTGCTAAATTTAGAACTATGATTTTTCAATAATTTTTGAAGGAATTTTTATAAACTATAATAACTCTATTTAATTACCCTATTTAATTATAAATTGATAATAACTCTTTAAAAACAAAATTTTTAAATGATATATTTAATCCCTCTTCTAAATCTCACAACAGACTTTGAGAAATAACATATGGAATCCATTGCTTTTGTTGTTCGTTATTTAATGTGAAATATAAAAATTTTCTGGTAATTATATATTTAATCGTTTACTTTAATTAGGGTTGTAGTATATTTGTTAGAATGAAATTAATGGTTTATTTAATTATATATAGTAAATAATTATTAATTTAGATTTATCTTTACCTTATTGATATTGAAGAAACTGCTTTTATACTAAATAGTGTATTTTTTTCATGCTTTTTTAAAATTGAATAAATATTTGAATTTATTCTAATTATTTTATCAGATTACTCCTCCATTTTATAAAAAGAGCCCATTTAATTAATTGTTTTCTAATAAAATTATAAATTTTAGTTGATTGTAATTAATGCAATAGCTAATATTGCAAATTACTTAAAAACTGTACTAAGTAAAAAATTATTATATTAAAAATTAAAATAAATTTACATCAATTTCAAATGGAACTCTGTTTTTGTTTTGTAGGATAGTGGGAGTATCAATTTTGAAAAATGTAACGCATCAAGATCCTGCCACAGCATCAGCCTGTCTTCTGGTCAGCCGTGAATACATGCCATCTTTCTTTAGAAGTTCTATATGATTGCCCATCTGGATGTAAAAAAAGGGGTTACACCACACATAGCTAATGTATGTCACTGAGTATTTCAATTATCATTATACTACCATCTTTAAAGCTAATACTCCCTCTGACGGTCTGACTGGAAAAAGGAGGCCCATTTTCTTTGTAGATGACAACAAAATGGTACTCTCCTCTCTGGAGTCCGGACACAGGGAAAAAGGTGCAGAAATCCATTTATATGGAGGAATGGAAATTAACAAAAATCAAGAAAACAAGAAACTATGAAGGGAAAAAGGAACCATGCATTGACGTGTAATTAAGCAAAATCCTCCAATCAATCCATCAAGAATCAGCCAACTGTTATTGCAAGAAGCTGTTGGAAATTTATTCACTTAATGGTGTCACAGTTTTGCTTTGTGTAAATGATGATATGGCCTATGTGGCTTTTTACATATGTACAGCACTCGTGCACTAGTAGACATGCAGAAGGTTTGTCCTGTTACAGGCATCATTGCCTGTAGGGTGGGTGAATGTGCGTGTGTACGTAGTCGAAGTAAAAATATCACACAAAAATGAAAATGGAAGCAATAAAAATGGGAGACTATTGCAGATGTGAACATGCTAATCCAGTGCAAAAAAGTTAATGGCGAGCAACAAGCACCATTGTACGATTAGACATATCACATACCTCAACAATTCGACCACCCTCCATCACCACTATTCTATCAGCAGCTTGTATGGTTGAAAGCCTGTAAAAAGTGGTTTACAGCGATTCAGAATGTTCAAAAAGGCACTTGAAAGGAATAAAGAAATGGAATAATCACCTGTGTGCAATTATTATGACAGTTCTCTTCGTCTTCAAGTCATTTCCAACAGCACGAAGGACACCCTACACTTATCGGCAAATGCAGTAAGTAGGAATATCAAAGCTGAATGTGTTATTTCTTCCGCTAATGCCAGAAGTGTTACCTTGACATTGTATTCACTCTCTGCATCCAGAGCACTAGTTGCTTCATCAAGGATCAAAATGCTTGGATCCCTAAGAATGGCCCTCGCAATGGCGATTCGTTGCTTTTGTCCTCCACTAAGCAAATCATCATCAACAACAGTTTCATATCCATTAGGCAGAGTTGAGATAAATTCATGAGCGTATGCCTGTCTCGCAGCCCATTCCACATCCTCTTGTTTAATATCTCTAGTACATCCATAACTGATGTTTGAATTAATATCCATGCGGAAAAGACGGGGTTCCTATCCAACCAGTCAGTGAGAACAAAGCATCTAACAGACTTCAATTAAAATAATTTCTGACTGGATGTTAATGAGGAAAACCTGTCCAACATATCCAATTCTTTCCCTCATCCACTTTATGTCCAAATCTTTGAGGGGGTAGCCATCAATCAAAATCTACATGTAGAAAGTAATTACTAAAAGAACATGGGAACACGGCATGATTGACATAAATATGGAAATTTAAGTTGATTGTACATTCACAAATTAATGCAACACTAAGAAGCAAAATAAGTGAGCCTGATCATACAGGAACCATGCTCCACCTAGAATCCATGACATTTCATATAGATTAAGGGAAGTCCATGCTTCTTTTTTCTACATAATTTTGATAATGCATAATCAAACTTCCTAAAAAAGATTTGCGTTCCTGGGAATTTATTTGGTAGAAATGGAAGGCCTCTAGATCTATTATTGTAAATAGAACAAGTTAATGAAGCAACAGTGCTCTAGCTTTATATAAACAACTGCTGCAACTTTTGCAGCCACAATAGATACACTATTTACAGCTTCTCTTAAGTATTTGTGGATACGCTATTTACAGCTTCTCTAAGTATTTGTGCCCATAGTTGTACTGATACAATTGAAAAGCACCTGTTCATTGCATGCATTAATGTACAAACCATGTCAGAGTATATCATAATCCATATGGCTAAAGAAGGTTAACCTGACCACTTGTTGGCTCATATAGACGGAGCAAAAGATTCACTAGAGTGCTTTTACCGCTACCGCTTAGACCAACCTAACCAGTATCGGTATAAAGTGTCAGTTATTTGAAAGGCTGTTGCTGAATAAATATAACAAAACTACCATAATTATATTTACTTACAATTGCAATAACTTCGTTAGGATGCACCACAAAATTAATATGTTCCAGCACAGAAATCTGTTCAATTGCCAAGATATCAGTTCATTGCTGCATCCCTATGTGAAATGATCATAAATTGAATGAAGGCATCTTCTATTGTCCATTCCAGGAAAGAAAACAACATAGAATGCTATAAGAGGGATTTGGCAACCTGGAATTTGGATAACAACTACTCTATACCCCAACACTGTTCAAGATATTTATGCTGTTTTTTTGTATTAATAATTTTCCAGCTAAAAATTATATCTTTAAGGTTGTTAACAAACTGTGGCAGAAAAAAGTCACACAGACATGTAAATCACACGCTTCTATACTATCTTATTTAGTCCAAGATATTCGAAAGATGAGAGAAAATGAAACATGTTATGGACCAGAAAGACGTATGTACTGACGGAGGTCAACTAAAAGCCATCCAGCTAAGCAGCTCTTCAAAAGAATCGATGAAAAGAAAAAAAATACTCCTTATTTAACCAAGTGTGGCACCAATCTCCCTCTTCTTCTTCTTTTTTTTTATTTATTTATTTATTTATTTATTTTTTTTTTTTTTTTGGGGGGGTTTGGGGAGGGGGGTGTGGTTATTGTCGATGTAAAAGGTACATTCAATGAGAAAACAAGACGCATGCCGTTGCTCTCGAAGAATAGAAAAACAAACATCAACAAACTCTATATGACCCGCAAGTCTTTCCAACTTCAATCCTGCAATATTTTAAAATTCAAATACAATTAATTACACAGCTTAACAGAATCAATCATTTTTTTTCCTTACGTTTTATTTTTTTGGGGTGGGGGGTGGGGGGTGGGGTGGGGCAACAGATTAATTAGTTTTTATTGCTTAAAAGAAGTTCCAACTATATGAAAACCATCCTAATTTCGGTTAATACCAAGTCAAGCTTATTCTGCAAATTTAACAGTATTTCTAAAGAATCCTTGATTCTTGTGCTTTTAAATACTCTTACTACTTAAAAACTAGAGATTTTGAATCACATCTCCAAATAAGCAATTAAGCATTTGTATCCTTTATGTGGCCTACAACTTCCCTCTCATTTTTGAACTTAGGGGGTGTTTGATAAAAACTAAATGAATCTGAATCTGAATGAAAAAAGTTGTTTGATAATTGACATGTCTGAAACATCTGAATAACAAAATTTTATTATTTTACCCCTCTGAAAAAATTCAAAATTGTTGTAAATTTATTTAATATTACTTAATATAATAGTTAAATTTTTTTTTAATTTTTTTTAACTTCATTCATCTGCTCATTCAGCCATTCAGCTAAAAAAATCTGACTTAGCCATTCAGCTCGTCCATCTTACCGATTCAGCCATTCAGACCAAAACAAACGCACTGACTGATTCAGCCATTCAGATTCAGCTCCATTCAGCTCTAAACAAACACCCCCTTACTTAAATCTCATCCCATTATCTATCTTCATAATTTTTCCTATCTTTGTGCCTATGAATTTGTCTCCTAACTCGAGTTGATATACACCACAATGGTGCTAACCCTTGTAGTTCAGATACCTTGCTTATTAATGCAAGACAACGGAAAGGCTGGATCACAGGGTACCTAAAACTATGCAAGCACTGAGAAACTAACTTACATGTAAATTGTAATATTATAAAAACCTTATATATCCTTACCTAAATATTTACAAAAAATAAGAAAACAAAAAGTAAGAGAAAAACCTACATGATCAAATTGAAAGTCCAAGTATATTTACAAATAATAGGATAGATGTATTGAATATTGTTGTTGTGTTATTATTAAGAGTACTAAAGCCTTATATATAAGCTTCTAGTTGAGTAGTGGCCAAGTATATGTGGGTACCAAATATACTTGGTGATCAAGTTCTAATAATAATATATTCTAATACTCCCCCTCAAGTTGAAAGTATTATATCACGACTTAGAACTTGTTACATAACATAATCTTGAAAAAGAGTTAAACCAACCATAACATAAAATTATTTTATCTTCAACACTCCCCCTCAAATTGAGACCCTCTTCAATTTGCATTTTTTTTTATCATCCAAAATTAGATTTCTCACCCCCAATACATAACTTCACAGTTCACACATCCACTTTCCGAGGATATCATATGCTAGTAATAACGGAAAACACTCAGTCTTCTATAATAAATATGGACTCTCTATATTTCAAAAACAACTACGAAGAACTTCTTGCCTTCCTTAACAACGGAGGACTCTCTAGCCTCTCAAAAAATCGAAGGACACATGCCTTCTTGAAATCTCGTCTCCATGCAATCCTTACTTTCCAATCAACCATTTACATATTCCAACCCAAGAAATTAACTGCTCTAGACATATCACCCTTGTTAAGAAAAAATAAATAACATGCAACAAGGAACCTGCATCTTCGAAAAGAAACCTCAAATATGGGCAACGAAGTACTAGAGCACCAACTTTAGCAATGCGTGACAAAACGCAAACAACTCCAACAAAAGAACTAAAAATAAACTCTAACTGATGAAAACTCCAAGTCAAGAACAAATAATAGATTTTTTATATTTATTATTTAGAGTTTTATTATGTTTAATATAAAAGTAGTTGATGTGATTTATGTATTTTATTTATTAGTGGGATTTAGGACATTAATGAGTGATTAAGAATTATTAATAAGGGTATTTTAGTCGTTTAATACTTTTATTATTCCCCAAGTAATATTAGGGTTTTGAGTATCTTTAAATAGTGATGTAATTCTCACAAGTCTTTTAGACTACATACTATTGATATTGAAATTGATTATTTTATTCATACTGTAGAGGTATCATACCATAGAGGTATTTTATCCATCTTAGTGTTGATACGTGGAGTTAATACACTTGAGAGATTCTAGTGGTTTAAACTTGAAGTTTAAATCCTAGTTTATTTTCCATTAATTCTTCATCCTAAATATGTCCTGCATCATTTTTGGTATCAGAGTTTAAGGTTTCTCCATCAATTTCTTATTTTTTGGGAGATCTTGGGTGGTCAAAAAAAATAGTTCATCGTCGAAGTTACTGTTCATTGTTGGACTTACTGTTCATTAAGATTTACTGTTAAAAAAAAAAGATAGAAGAGAAATTGTTGTGGTGTTTTGCTGCCGTCAAATATGATATGAGTGGTAACCCTAATCTCTTAAGTTATAAATAGTTGATAAAAGTTGAAAGTTGAACCCCATCGTTTTCTTATCTTGTAAAGTTTTACCCAATAGTTTATATACTTTTCACTTGGGCTTAAATATAATTTACTACCCTAAACTATTGGCCATATTCCACTTCGGTGATTCACCTTTCAATTTTGTCAATTAGATAATTAAACTATTAGTTTTTTTCAATTATATTCAATTGGGTCTGCCACGTCATAAATTGATGACGTGACTGTTTAGGTAGGGCATAATTAAGCTGATGTGTAACAAAAAAATATTTTTTTAATTTTTGATTGAACATTTATGATATATTAAAGGCTAAAATCGTCAAACAACTTTTTATCAAACATTAATAATTAATAATATTAATAATAATCAAAAACATCAAAAGTTAAGACCATCATAAGCATGATTATAACATGGACCACCATAACCACCACCACCACCACCATAGTCACCACCTCCACCATAGCCATCTTTACGGCGTCCACCATCCGCCATTTTCACCACCATCCGTCGGCCATCTTCACCACTAATATCACCCACCCTCTCACCAAAGAGAGATTTTGAGGAAAAAAAATGTCACCACCACCGCAAACAGATCTACTACTCTACCACCATTTACAACCATCACCGCTACCATATTACATCACCATGATCAACCACCATACAAGATCTACCACCATATTATTAGATCTGCCACTCTTACGAACATGCACCCCCACCTCTACCCATCCACCCATCACCGCACCCATCCATCACCACCAAATCTAAAACGATGCACAAAACCATGGTCAGATCAAAGAAATAAACAGAATGAGAGAAGGATGAGAGATGAGAGAGAAGATAATGATCTGGGATGCACAAAAGTTTTGCTTTAGTAAGTCAAAATCAAAAAAAAAATTCGCAGTAAACCATTGATTAACCCTTTCACGATCTGAAGACCTTTGCAGTGAACCATTGATTCTAGTTGGGGAGCATTGAATGAAACTTGCTACTGGAATTCTACCTCCATGTTGCGGAATAGATCAGATCTACGCGCCGCCGTCTGGTTCATCCTCGCGGTCGTCTTCGGTGAGACGAAACTCGAAGAGGTCGGTGGCATCATTGAAGGAGTTTCTGTAAAGAAGCAAAAGTGAGGGAAGGAACAATGGGATTTCTTTCATTTTCCCGTAGTTGACAAATTTGCCCTTTAAGCTATAATAAATGTTTAATCAAAAATTAAAAAATTATTTTTTTGTTACACATCAGCTGCCACGTCATTAATTTATGATGTGGCAGACCCAATTGAATGTAATCGGAAAAAATTAATAGTTCAATTATCTAATTGACAAAATTAAAAAGTGAATCACCGAAGTGAAATATAACTAATAGTTTAGGATAGTAAATCATATTTAAGTCTTTCACTTATACCCTTTTATCATTTTAAATCAGCCCTTATATTTTCTGCATTCATACTTTTGCCCCTGTTTTCTATTTTCTTTTCGGTTAAGCTTTTAAGTTACCAACAAAAAAAGGTTTTATTTTATTTTATAACCCATTATCCCAAACATTTAATGTCTCATACCACTAAAGAATTGCTTACGGAACTAAAGGAATATATTTGGTTTCTCGATAGTGAAAGTCATCAAATACACTACCTTATTAATACATGTGGCCATAAATATTTGAAACCCAAGCAGGAAGAGCTTAGGTAAGATATGGTTGATACACAGTATTACCTTGGAAAATTGCAACGTCGATATCAAGATAAACAAAGAAAAGTTGAAGCAAGGAAATGTTTAAAAGGCTACACATGATATGTGTTTCTATATGTTCTTCCATAAAAAATAACATCTCTTTATTAAAAGATGACATATTTCTATAAAAGGCCTTATTAACTTGCAGGCTCATCTTCAAGCAGAGCAAGAGAAAGAAAAAGAGGATTTTCCAAATTTTGGGGCCACAGATAGTTGTGGTGTCTATGATTTTTTTTGAAATTCCAAAAGTTGAACCAGAGATTGTGTATGAGCAACAAATTGAGAAACGCTCTAAAGTTGCTTTTGAGTTGTTTGTAAGGATGATTCGAGAAGTTAATCCAATTAAAGTTGACATTGTTGACTTCGTTGTTCTAGAAAGCTTATTTTCAGCACCTTTAAATACAAAAGCGATGCTCTCATCAATTCTCTTTCAAAAAATTTTTGAGCCTTACCGCGTGATGATGTTGTCAAAGGTGTTCCAAAATGTTCTTTTGTTACAGAGGAGTTTATGGCTTATTCTATCATATTATAAAACTCGAGGTCGAGTTTTCTCCAACAAGAGAAGAATGATGGGGACTCCAAGTCAAGAACAAACAAAAGATTGTTTATATTTATTATTTGGAGTTTTTATTATGTTTAATATAAAAGTAGTTGATGTGATTTATGTATTTTATTTATTAGTGGGATTTAGGAAATTAATTAGTGATTAGGAATTATTAATAGGGGTATTTTAGTCGTTTAATAATTTTATTATTCCCTAAGTAATATTAGGGTTTTGAGTCTCTTTAAATAGTGATACAATCCTCACAAGTCTTTTAGACTACATACTATTGCTATTGAAGTTGATTATTTTATTCATACCATAGAGGTATCCTATCGTAGAGGTATTTTATCCATATACGTGGAGTTTTTACACTTGAGATATCCTAGTGGTTTAAACGTGAAATTTAAATCGTAGTTTATTTTCCATTAATTCTTCATCTTAAATCTGTCCTACATCACTAACCAACCATTTTTTTTAATATGAAGTTAAACAATACAAATAAACGACGTCACGCATAATTCTTAAGGAAGCAAGACTTTTTGATTTGATTGCCAATATCAACCTAGCTCTAATACCATGTTTGAGATAAAATAGATGTATTGAATATTGTTGTTGTGTTATTATAAAGAGTACTAAAACCTTATATATAGACCACTAGTTGAATAGTGACCAAGTATGTGTAGGCACCAAGCATACTTGGTACCAAGTTCTCATAATAATAGGGAGAATATTATTACTACTTGGTAACCAGCTAATAATAATAATATACTCTAATAACAATAATATACTCTATAATAAAAATGCCAATTTAGGTATTTAGGCACTGTTTACCATGAATATCATTACAGTTTAAATTTAATTTTCCAATATATATCATATTATATCAGGTAAACTGCTTACCTTTAGATATGAATTGGTCACTAGGCAAAAGATCCATCAACTGAAACACTTTTTCACTTGCCCCAACAGATTGCATAAGAGATGACACATTATCCCCCACCCACCAAGTTGAATAAATCAACCATTCACTGTACAATATGAACTTTGTAAGTTGCTCAGCTGTTAAATGACCGGCTAGAATAGACATTCCTCCTATCAGCACAGCAGTAACCTATAAGATTAATATGCAAAGAGAAGTAGATTAACTTTGAACTATTAAATAAAAGTAGCTATTTGAAATGCTTATTATGAGCTAATAAAAAAACATAGTCAAGATGCATAACATTTCCCTCCAATGTGAAGTGATATAATAAAAGAAAAAAGGAATAATGGAAAAAAAGTAAAAAGGGAAGAAGTTTAGCAAACAAACTAGTTTTATTAACTCAGAATGGTTTTTATGATCATGGCAAGCATTAAAAGCTTGACCTGCACTGAGTGATAGAGAGTATTGAAACTGAGGTTCCAAATTCCATAAGCAGCACTCTGTCGCAAACTTATATCAGCTAATCTTTCAAGCCACTGCTTATACCTATTAACCAAGGTAGGACAAATAATATGTGTAAAATATTTTTAAGTATGCATTTGCTTGAGAATGCTTTCTTACCTACTCAAGATAATGCAACAATAATTGAAATTATGGAAGAGAAATAATTCTCCGTATTTGAAAAAAGAACTATAGTTAGTAGCATTTTTATCACCTTCCAAGTTCATGTTGCTCAGTTCCATAAACTCGAACAGTTCTCATCAAAGAGACTGTTTCTTGTGCAACCTATAATGTTCACAGCGAAAAATATTTATAAGAAAAAGCAAATTTCAGGCAGCAATAACTTTACTTAATAATTTAAAAGAGCGTATCTTAGTTACTTCATTGGCAGAAGCAGTGAACTCTTGAGTTAACTTAGCTGCTTTCTTCTGGTACCTAGATTAAAGCAAATAGAAGCAATAATTAGTATAACATGGGCAGAAATTCAAAAGAAAAGGTCAAGGTTTAGGTTTAAAATGTTCATCAGCCCAAAAAGCGGATATAGGTTTGTCAAAGCACATAGAAGCAATTTCATAAGGTCCAGGTTAAGGAAAAATGATTTGAACACAACAATCTCCAATGACAAGTGAACCCGAATTAATGAGGGAACAAGGACAAGAAAAGAGTGAAGAAGTAGTCCCCTTTATCATTTTAGTTTTCGAGTAGAACATCTCTACACATTGAATCTCTTAGTTCTACTCCAGCTTTAACTTAAAATTAAATTATATACATTAATTCTAGTACAACATTCACTTATCCAAGAAACATTTTACTCCAAATCATAGTAAATTAACAAATGAAAAACCACCTATATTTTACTAGTGAGGAAAATTAATGATCATGAGCTCAACATGTTATATTTTAATCCAAAAAAGGAAGAACAATAAAATCTTACTGGCCATAGAAGAGCATAATGGTAAACAAAGCAGAGCATATTGCCAAGGTACACAATCCAAGAGGCCATGATAAAATCAACAAGTAGATTAAAGCACCTGTGGCCTGAAACATGATTTTGGAATTAGATTCTCAACTTGAAAAAGAGGTTAGGAAAAGTTAGTTTTTTGCTCAGGAAAGCAACCTGAAGAAGATTGCGCAATATCAAATTAAGATCATTTCCAATTACACGTGACACTTGCTGACAATCTGCCCCAAGCCTACTAGTCAAATCACCAACTGTTTCAGTGTCGAAAAAGGATATATCCTGTATGGAGGTAACCAAAGACAATAATATTCAATTCACCAAAATCCAAACAACAGCACCCTTATGGACAAACATATAGAAATAAATAATATACTTTGGAACCTGAAGAAGAAGAGTGGAGTACAATGTTTCTCTCATTCGCTTAACCTGCAGAATGTATAGAACTGCATAGTTACTATCCAGGATAATCTCCAACTCTAAGACATTGTAAGCGTGGCCTTTATGAAGGCATTTCAACAATGTGGCTTTGTATTTTGAAGAAATTACAAGCTCCACGCATTTTGCGAACAACATCGAATTGGACATGCCATATACAAAGGTTGACACTAAAGATTTTGGCAACTTCTTCAATGACAACAAACCAACTCTAGAACAATGATGAGAACAAGATATATCAATTTCTGGTGTCTATAAGTTCTCCTAGCATGATTAACTGCTTCTGTAAAGTAGACATTAGGACAGGAAACTATTCCAAATGAACTCTGCAGCCAGTAATCCGAGTCGTATTAACTTTTATTCATATTTCCCACCTCTTGGACGAACTGTTCTTTGGGGGAAAAAAAGACAAATTGTATATAAACTCACAAGGATCATATTCGCAATGCCAAAAAAGCAACCTCGTAGACCACTGTAAATCAAAATAGAAGAGCACAGAGTCAGAAGCTTCACACACAAACTCCAGATAGGAGCAGGCAGAATTTTACAATGATTAGTAAAAGCAAGCTAAGTCTTCATTTCAAAGAATTTTACATGATTAGAATTCTCCTTAACCATAGGTTTTAAATAGCCCAATCTATTTTTAATAAGTAACCCAATCTTACTTCTTCATAAACTAATGATTTGGTCTTAAACTAAACAAATTAACTGAATATGAGGACTGTGAACTACTTGCACCTATCATTGAAGATCCCACTTATGTTAAAGAAAAAATCATTAGTGGCAGCAATAATATGTTGTGGCGTCCCTTGTCAGAAAAAAGCTTTCCTGGATCAGGAAATACCAAGAAAGTGCATACAAATGTTGCCTAGTCAACCAATCGCCTAGAGTTTAACAGCCAAGGCATTGAGAGGGCTTGCCCAAATTTCAGTTTGATCATGAAGAACATATGTAAGACACCATGAAGGACTTCCAAGTTATATTATGGTAAATTACTTTGCATCACTACTGAGAAAGAAAAAAGGGAAAGCAGTTGGAGTATTCATGGATAACATGATCAAGGTTTGAGAATAAGCACCCATTTAGGATCAAAAGTCATGCACTAGCTAGATCACTAGAGAGACGAAAGGAAAGTTTGGCCATACAAGATTTTAACCTGCATATTCCTGAAGTGATACATAGCAGAATTAAGAGGCGCACATTCTGGTGGAATACTGTGATTTCACCACTTTGTGCGGTAAATATTGAGGCTGTCAAGAAATGTGGAATGGAGATCTCGGAAAGCTGCACAATAAGAATGCAATTCAAGATATGTATGAAACTTAAAAACAAGCAACACAATTAGCTTGATGCTTACTTAAGCAGTCCACAATAGAGCTATGTTGTCAAGTTTACACAAAGAAAAAAAGAAAAAACGAGGATCACCACTCTCTACAATGTTTACTTCTAAAGTGCCACAAATCCAAATTTCTTGCATAGTGGACCACTTCTAATTACCTGCAGCTTATATGCTTTAATGGTTAGCCAGACTATGTTGTTAAAATTATAGGCTCTCTCGAGTCAAATTATATCAACTCTTTCGAATATCCTCAAAAAGACGCAATACAAAAATCAGGATACCAAGTCACGTTATACTCCCTAGGTTCTAAAAAAGTAGTAACATTTTCTTGATTAAATAGCAATTAGAAAGTTTTATTTAAATTTATTTTGAGCCTAATTCGAAATTGCTCCTACCAAACTAGTTGTATTAAGAGATCAATCAATAAACTTGACAGCGCCGAGAGCGAGTACAGAAGGAAGTTAAGAACATACAGCAGTAACAATTAGGGCAGCAAAGGCAGCAAAGACGAGCAATCGATCTTGATTTATGAGCTCCCACATTCGACGAAGCGCCCGCCACACCGTCACCGGCTTCGCCATCATTTGGATTTGGACTTCGTCGGAGAAGTTCCACCAACAACCACCGGGAAAAATAGACTGCACAAAATTAATCCATCTCCGTAGCCTCTCGCCGAATTCCAGATTGCTCTCTTGAAATTCTTTCGAACAACCCTCATGTGTATCGTTGTTGTGCACGGAATATCCATTTACAGAAGCAGATTTAGGAGGAGGAATGTAGCTGAATTTTCTCCTGTTTTGTTCAATTTTGGAGGAAAAAGGGAGAGACTTGGGATGTAATTTGATAATGACATGCGTTTGGTGAAAAGAAGAAAAGAGGGAGAGAGGCCGAAGATGGTAAAGAGGTAGAGGCATGGTTTAGGTGATTGAGCGAATTAAGTTTATAGTTCATAGACTTTAATACTAATACAAAGTAATAATCTGTATAAGCAATTATCACTGTCGTAGTAGTAGTACTACTACTTACTGGTAATAAGTTAGTTGTTCACGTTACAGGGAGGGGAGACCAGACCAGACCAGACCAGACCAGACCACCGCTTGAACTTGAAGATAGATGCGGAGTTTTAGGGTAGTTATTATCCCCACGGCTGATTTTCCCAGAAAGTGCCAAAGAAAATAAGAATGTGGTGGACCCATTTCAAGTTTGGCGGGCATGGTGAGAGTGCCAACTGCCGAAGAGAAGAGAAGGAGATGCAAACTGTATAAGTGTATATTAATTATTAAAAGTCTAAATTATTATACTCCAAATAAAATAGCAGTTAAAGAATAATTTGGTTGCATACTATTAATAATATATACTAGTACTCCACTAATATAGGGAGTGTTTGGGAGCAATGTTTCGGATCGCCGGTTGAACCGAAAAAAACCGGATCCGGTTCATTCAATAGTTCGGTTTGGACCACTAAACCACTTTTGTTCAAAAATCGTTCAGAATCGGTGAACCGACGGTTAAACCGGTTGACCCAGTGAACCAGTGACCGGTTCACAGATTTGACCGGTTCTCTCCTTAAAGATTAAAAAAAAAAATATTACGGATTTTATTTTATTTTAGTAATTTAGTTGAGACTTTGTTTGGTATTTTACATATTTTTGCATTCATTTAATCAAACACTTGAACTTGTGGTTGAATTTCGGAATTTGAATGTATCTTAGAGATGTTTAGTTTTTTTTTTTGTAGATAAATTGATTAATTTTACATATTTACTAAATATTATATACAATATATAATAATAATAATTAATATAATTAATTATTTATTATTTATTACATATTAATGACGTTACTGGGTCAATAACGGTTCGACCACTGGTTGAACTAGTGACCCATCCATCCAGTAATTTTTTCGGTTCGATGACCAGTCCGGGTTTAAAAATCTTGTTTGGGAGTATAAACAAATCATTGAAAAATTTGAATTGACGCCATGTGGTGGAGATTGATTTTATAGTTACTTTCTTTGTCCCACCAACTTAACTCTACTTATTTCCAAGTGGCCCATACTTCAATTACACCATAAACCCAATTCTTCACCTTCATACCCATCCAGCCAGACAAGTTATGAAATGCACTGCACAAGAAGCCCAGAATAGGGGCAGACCTTAGGCCCATTTCACTTTATTATTATAAGCCCTAAGCCTCTTTTAGCTTCAGTTCACTTCAATTCAAAGTTCAACCTTCTCAGCCGCCGCTTCGCTACTGTAAAATGCAAAGGGCATAAACGTAAACAACGCCAATCACCCCCCCCAACAAAACCCTAGCTCTCCTTTTATTTTATATCTCAGCCGCTGAGAGAAACCCACAGCAACTGTGTCTGAGAGACGGTCAATCGATCCGCCATGACGACAAGGTTCAAGAAGAATAGGAAGAAGAGAGGCCACGTGAGCGCCGGTCACGGCCGTATCGGCAAGCACCGTAAGCATCCCGGAGGTCGCGGAAACGCCGGAGGAATGCACCACCACCGGATCTTGTTCGACAAGTACCATCCGGGTTATTTTGGGAAGGTGGGAATGAGGTATTTCCATAGGCTCCGCAACAAGTTCTACTGTCCCGTCGTCAACATCGACAAACTTTGGTCTCTCCTTCCTCAGGAGGCCAAAGAGAAGGCCGATGCCCAAAATGCCCCTGTGATTGACGTCACCCAGCATGGATACTTTAAGGTTCTTGGTAAGGGGTTTTTGCCGAGTTCTCATCCAATCGTTGTGAAGGCCAAGCTCGTGTCCAAGACTGCGGAGAAGAAGATCAAGGAAGCCGGTGGTGCCGTTGTTCTTACTGCTTAGGTTCGAAGCTTTTAATTATTCAATTTCTGTATTAGGGTTTTAAAATTTTTGATATGGCTCTTAATGGACCTTGTTGGAATAGTTTCTTATAACTTGATGGATATGGTTGTTATGGTTTACATGAGTTGTGTTTTTGTCTTGGTTCGAGTTTGATTGATGATAAATGCGTTTTTTTATAGCTTGTTTAATTAGTGATATCAAAATTAGAGTTTTATTGTTACCACTTACCAGGTACTAATTGATGTGTTCATATGCTTACCATAGATACTTGAGGTTTTATTTTTAACTAATATAGATATAGCCTAGCTGAATGATTTGCTGGTTAGATTTTGCACTATCTTGTTTGATCATGTTGTTCCTTCCCTTACCCGTCTGTAAGGAAGAAGCTCCTTAACAGTTCAATTCCCAAACTCAGTAATCAGAAATTAAAGGAAGTTCAGATAGAAATGAGAAGAAGAAGAAGAAGATAGATAGGGAGAATTAAGAGAGAAATAGATAAGGAATAGAGTTAATTGGGGAAGAAGAAAGTATATTCATTCTATTCATGCCTCTTTACATCACAAATCTCAGCTAAATACCCTTACCTCCGCTACGAATCCAAACAGAAAATGAATAACAGATGAGCATGTGAATGGCACAAGCTACATCATGCTGAAAACATGACCCTAAATCAGAAAATAAAGACACTTCCTACTTTACCCTTGCTTTATTCTGGCAAATTAATTACTAAGACACCCAAACAATTGATAACTAATGCAGAATAAATGCAGCTCCCCTTTCTTACAATCCCTCCCCCTTTAGATAAACCGTGTCCTCAAGATTTGAAATTAGGAAATTTCTTGACCAATTCATCCCAGTCTTCTCAAGAAGCTTCACTAGGTAAAGTGTTCGTCCATTTTTTTTGACCAATACCTCCACCCCTGCTGCATTTTTTTTCTTCACCATTCTTCTGTCAAGAACAGCCACTGGTTCCACCATAAATTGTCCAAGTGAGTCCAAAGGTGGTAAAGAAGGAGAAGTAGTACAGTGCTGGCCCACCTTCTTCTTAAGTAAGGAAACATGAAAAACTGGATGAACTTTGGCATAAGTTGGCAACTGCAATTTGTAAGCTACTGCTCCTACTTTGCTTTCCACCAGAAAAGGACCATAGTACTTGGGCAGTAATTTCCCTTGATTCAATCCAGATAAGGAAAGCTGCTTGTATGGTCTAACCTTAAGATAAGCAATATCCCCAGGCACAAAGACTCTTTCTGTCTGTGCTTATCTGCGTTGTGTTTTATCCTTGCTTGGGCTTCAGTTAAATGTTGCTTCATCAGTCTCAGCAATTGGGCTCTATCTTGACAGAACTGCTTGGTGATAGGGTCATAGACTTTCCCAAACTGATGGAAATTTAGGTGTGGGGGTTTATATCCATATAGCATCTCAAAGGGTGTGGCCTTCAATCCGGTGTGAAAATGGGTATTGTACCATAGCTTCCCGGAGGAAGCCAAGAGACCCAATTGTGTGGATTTTGTGCAACCATGCACCGAGAGATAACATTCTAATACCTGATTCACCCTCTCAGTTTGGCCATCGGACTGAGGGTGATAGGATGTAGTCATCTGTAACTTGGTCCCCACTATCCTGACTGAGGGTGATAGGATGTAGTCATCTGTAACTTGGTCCCCACTATCCTGAAAAGTGACTGCCAAAACAAACTAACAAACACCTTATCTCTATCAGATACTATGGTAGCAGCTAAACCATGTAGTTTGTAAATGTGTGAGATAAAAACTTGGGCCAGTTGAGAAGCAGTAAAAGGGTGTTTGAGTGCCACAAAATGCGTATATTTAGTTAATATGTCCACCACTACCCATATCATTGTATTGCCTTCTGATTTGGGGAGTGCCTCAATGAAATCCATAGATATATCAACCCATGGTGTCTCAGGTACTGGTAGGGGCTGCAACAGACCAGGGGAGGCTAATGTTTCATGTTTTTATTGTTGACACACATCACACTCCCTAACAAATGTAGTAACATCCTGTCTGAGTGTTGGCCACCAAAGGAAGCTGTGAATCCTCTCAAAAGTCCCCCTTATTCCAGAGTGTCCTCCAATAGGAGAATTGTGGAATTCTGTCAGAAATTTCCTTCTTAGATCAGCATCTGGACCCATTACTATTTTGCCTTGAAATTTAAGCCTGCCATGTTGGAAAGTATAACTTGGAAGAGCATCATCCTTGAGTTGTAATTGAAGGATGATCTCCCTTAAACCATCATCTTTTTCCCAAGTTTGAGCTATTTCAGCTATCCATGATGGAATTGATGTAGTTAACATATGGCAGCCCTCTGAGGATGTAGTACAGACTCTTTGCAAACCAGCAGATTCTGGAATGAACCCTTCAGCAGATTCCATCTTTCTAGATAAACTATCTGCAACAACATTTTCCTTCCCATTTTTGTAAGAAATTTCATAATCTAATCCCATAAGTTTTGTGATCCATTTCTGCTAGTTAGTGGTTGTTATCCTTTGATCCAAAAGATACCTTAGGCTGTGATGATCTGTTTTGATGAGGACTTTATTTCCTAACAAGTAATGTCTCCATTTATTGGCTGCAAACACCATCGCCATGAGTTCTTTTTCATAAGTAGAATACCCTAGATGTTTAGAGGGAATGACCTTACTGAGAAAGGCTATTGGTATGTTCTGTTGCATAAGGACTGCCCCAATACCCCCATACGATGCATCTGTTTCTAGCACAAAAGGTTCTTCAAAATTAGGCATAGCTAAAAGCAGAGCACAGGACATAGCACGCTTGAGTTCTTTGAAAAGCACATGCAACTTGATCATTCCATCCAAACTTCCCTTTCTTCAAGAGATCTGTAAGTGGTCTGTTCATGACCCCATAACTTTTAATGAATCTCCTATAATACCCAGTAAGTCCCAGAAATCCTCTCAGTCCTTTAATGGTTGTAGGAGTAGGCCATTTTAGCATACAATCAATCTTATCTTGGTCTGTAGACACCCCATCAGGATTAATGACATGGCCCAAGTAATGAATCTGCGTTGGGTACCAAACTCACACTTACTTTTTTTTGGCAAACAAACAATGGTTTTGTAACAACTGAAGTACCATTTTTAATTACTTCAAATGTTCCTCATAGGTCTTGCTATAGATTAGGATATCATCAAAAAAACCAACACAAATTTCCTTAAGTAAATTTGGAATACATCATTCATTAGGAATTTGGAATGTGGCGGGTGCATTGGTGAGCCAAAAGGCATCACCAAAAATTCAAAATGGCCAAAGTGGGTTCTAAAAAGGTCGTTTTAGGAATGTCGTGAGGATTAACCCTTATTTGGTGATATCCGACCTAAGTCCAACTTAGAAAACCAGTTAGACCCATGAAGTTCATCTAGCAGCTCATCTATAGCAGGAATTGGGAACTTATCTTTAACAGTTGCACTGTTTAAATCCCTATAATCGACACACATTCTCCACGTTCCATCATGTTTTTTTTACCAATAACACAGGAAAGGCATAAAGACTGTTACTTGCCCGAATGATACCATTGCTTAGCATCTCTTTGACAATCTTTTCAATCTCTTCTTTTTGTACATAGGGGTATCTATAGGGCCTGATATTCATTGACTGACTCCCTTCTTTTAGCCTGATGTGATGATCCTGAGTTCTGAATGGAGGTAACTCCTGAGGTTCTTGGAACACTGAAGCAAATTGCTGCAAAATCTTCTCTATCTGCTCATCCTTCTTAACCTCTGTGAGGTTTGAGTCCCCATTTAAGCCACTGCTGATATTCTGCTGTGTTAACTGGTCATTATCACCTTGACATGCCCCAAAAAGATACCCAAAATATCCATGGGTTGCAGAATTTAGAACCTGCTTAAACTCCCCAGAATCCATCATTTGAATGGTAGGAGATACCTGATCTGATTCCCCCTGCAACACAATGGTCCTTCCTTCATGCACTAAAGTCAGCTGCAACTCATGAAGGTCAAAGGTAACATGATTAAAGAGTCGAAGCCATTGGACTCTTAAAACTACATCTATACCTCCCAGGGGTAGATTTCTAAAGTCTGTCTGAAACTCTTCTCCTTGCACAGACCATGATACCTTGGGGCAAGCTTGATGGCTAGAAACCTTAAACCCATTTGCCACAATGACATTAAGAGGATTAGCATCCTTAATCACAGCTCTAATCTTCTTAGCAGCTTGAGGATCCATGAAATTGTTGGTACTCCCACTATCCACCAGTATCCTTAAGAATTCTACATGAGCCATACCCAGCAATCTAATGATATTATTAGTACTGTGACCAGACAGTGCATGCAGTGTTATTTGAGCTTCCTGCTCTTCACATTCACCATTTAAATCCTCCTCATTATTCTCATCCCCATAATCAGGGTGATCCTTATCCATACCTTCCGATGGCAGCATCATGAACAACTTGGGTTTCTTGCAGACATGCCCTGGAGTAAAGGGCTCATCACATGAAAAACACAACCTCAATCTCCTTTTTTCATTGATTTGTTCTCCGGTAAGGCCTCGATAGGTAGAGCCACGATAGCTTCCTCCTTGTTCCTTTCCATCGGCTTGCTTGAGAATGCGGTATCACCATATTTTGATGCAAGACTACCCCCTGTTTCTTCGACCATCCTACTCCTCTTAAGCCATGCTTCTAACTTGGCCTCCTCCACCCTAGCCGATCTTATCATTTCCTTTAAATTTTCGAGGTTTAAGTTCCTGCCCCCCAGTTGGATTTCCAATTTCAAGCCACCCATAAAATAATCCATAAAAAACTCCTCATTGAGGGATGGATTTATAGCTAGGACCCACCCTTTTAGCTCCTCAAATCTCCTTTTGTATTCATCCACAGTCCCCATTTGTTGTAGCTTCTTCAACTCTCCAATAGGATTTTCATTAGCCTCGAGGCCTGAATCGATGCGGTGATTTTCTATGTCAATTTTTCCCAACTCAACTCCTGGTCCTCCTGACAAAACCCAGCATACCATAACTCAGCCTCACCCTCCATATTTATGGTTGCCAAGTACACCTTCTGAGCTTCAGGAAAATATGGTGTGAGAACAACTTATTACACCTTCTAATCCAAGCTCTAGGATTCTGACCATCGAATTTTGGGAATTCAAATTTTATGGTCTTAAAAATACTTTCAGAACCATCAGATTTGAATTTTCCACCATAAGGGCCTGAGATAGATTCAGTGTTGGCATTGGAAGTACCTTCTCTGTGATGAATATTGGATTCCTTTTGTGCAACTTCTATGTGCTGAATATTGGATTCCTTTTGTGAAGCTAAGAGTGATTCGAACCTTTTCATTAGCAGCTCCAGCTTCACATCTATCCCCTGATCTATGGTAGTAACGGACTCCTGCAACTGAATCCTAAGCTGCTGTATGTTATTGCTATGCTCCTGAAACTGGGTCTCCAAGTTACTCAGTCTCTGATTATTGGTGGCCATAACTGCAGAATCGGTAGCTTTGATACCAATTGTAAGGAAGAAGCTCCTTAACAGTTCAATTCCCAAACTCAGTAATCAGAAATTAAAGGAAGTTCAGACAATAGATAGGGAGAATTAAGAGAGAAATAGATAAGGGATAGAGTTAATTGGGGAAGAAGAAAGTATATTCATTCTATTCATGCCTCTTTACATCACAAATCTCAGCTAAATACCCTTGCCTCCGCTACGAATCCAAACAGAAAATGAATAACAGATGAGCATGTGAATGGCACAAGCTACATCATGCTGAAAACATGACCCTAAATCAGAAAATAAAGACACTTCCTACTCTACCCTTGCTTTATTTTGGCAAATTAATTACTAAGACACCCAAACAACTGATAACTAATGCAGAATAAATGCAGCTCCCCTTTCTTACACCATCTTTGATTAATGCAAGTCTGATTTCCCAGAGTTTGGTTATATATCATCTTGCTTTGGGAGCAATAATCTCAAATGACACTTGAAAGCTATTTTTGACTCTGGATGATAACTTATCATTCTTGGTGGCCCAGAAATAAATAAAAGTGTAGTAATTTGGAGAAATAAGAAAAAGGTGGAGAAGACCCTAAATCAAGCAAACAATACCAGATTTCAACACCAAGTCAGTGGCACGCCCTTTTCTTCTTCCTTTTCCTGATCGGAGATGGGGCTTGTTGCTACCATAGACTGTTAAACCATAAGCTAGGGTTTTAGATCCACAATTTCTAGTGACGATGGTGACGGTCCTAGGTGCAACACAACCCAGATCTGTCTTTACTGACATCTTATTTGAAAAAAGAAAAAGAGAAATAGAAGAAGAAGAATCATCATCCTCCACCACCAAATTACAACCACAACCATTCTCTGTTTCTCTCTGCAACAATTTTGGAAGGTGAGGAATCCAATTACTTTCTTTGTTTTTGATAATGATTCCAGGTTTAAAATATTTGGATGATGGATGTATTTGGATTGTCTTTGATGATATGAGTTTTAAGTTTGAGGTTTTTGATTTAGAAATTTTTAACTTCGGAGCAGCTTTGATCATATTTCACTTTTAGCTTTTGTTTTGGTTTTTATGTTTAGTTATTAATATTTTTTTGTTGTAAAAAAAAAATGCTTGATTTGATTCAAGTTAACTTGATTGATTCAAATTGGGTTTTTTTATCTTGATTCATTACTTAATTTTGTTAGTCCTCACTAAATCTATGAGAAATTGATTTGATTTGATAAATTATTTTTTATACTTGATTATGTTTTTGCCCTTTTAAAACATTAAAAAGATGAAAATAAATTAAATAGTGATTTTGAAAACAAATCAGCATTAAATATCCTATGTGTCCTAATCACGTCACTAATTTATAATATGTTGATTCTAATTAATCAAAATGACAAAAAATAATAGTTTAATTATGAAAAATGGTTAATAATTTAGAGTATTAAGCCAATTAATATTGGTTAGTGGTCCTATCGTAATTGAATAATTGTAAAGTTTTTAAAATTATAATTTCAAATGCGATCTCATTATTACATTATTTGACTATATTGTTATTGACCGGTCATATAATATAATAAAATACTATTAAAAAAAGTAATAACAAATCATTTGGATTTTCATTTGGATTAGAGTCATGTTATATATTGTGAAATATTTTAATCGAATTATGATTGTGAAGTATTAAATATTTATCGACATGTATATTTTTTTTTCCTATTTAATAATCTTATGGGTTATTTATTTACCTCTGAATGATTCTGAATCTGATTAAATAAGTCAGTTACATCGTTTGTTTTGTAATTTTTAAACTTTGAATATATATGAATGTGTCTAAACAATTCATCTAAAAAATTATAGATAAATCAGTAAGAAGTACATACCTTCATTGACATTCAAAAATTACATTCAATGTTTTTCTTGTTTTACTATTGTAAACAAATTTTGGTATGTACAAATTATTATTTTATTTTTCTTTAACAAATTGGTTAATAACCAATTTAATAAATGTTGTTGTAGTTTTTTGTTTTAATTTTATGGTTTGTTACTAATATTTTTAGTATTTTATTTTTAAAAAAAATTATATTACTAATAGTACACTATCAAAAATTATACAATACACAGTCATACTATGACGACGATTTTTTTGGACTGTGACGACAGTTATTCAGCTGTGTATATACATTTTTACCTATTTATAATTACATAATAAATTTATTCATAATAATCTAGAAGATATACGTATTCAAATTTATTAGATATATAATTATCAAACACATAATTTCAATCCATAGAGATCTTCAAACTTCATTTAACTCTTTCAAATTTTTTTATACATTCATAACTTGTCATAATCAGGAATACCTGCTGCACAGCCACTTTCGTTCATTTCTCTACTCATTTCAAACTTCTTGTTATCTTTAAATGTAATGATATTATAATAAAAAGAAAAAGAAAACTGATAAATCCAAAATGGAAAATAATATTTCCACAACAAAACATTGATTTTAGAAATATTAGGTATGCTAGTACTGTTACCACATTGTCTAGGTTGCTTGTTTGAAAAATACATCTGGAAAAAAATGGTGGACCCTTAAAATTGCATGCTAAAGAAACAAACACTGGTGAGTAGACTACGTACACCAAACAAGTACATAATTGCTGGGAAGAATAATGAAAACTTTCAGATCAGTTCTCTAAATCCTTTGCTTTGCCATCTGCAGGTTCCCCTCCCCATTGTTTGATTCTCTGTCCAGCAATAGAAGCCTGCAGTTGACATGTGTAAACGATGAATAGGAAGGAAGGAATTGCTTACAAAAGAAAAGATCAGAATTACCTCTTTATTCCAATTGGTTCTGTATACCACCCAAAATAGGACGAGCGTTTGTATTACCGTCCCACTCAACATACCAATCCATATACCCTGCAAACAAAAAGAGTTCACCATCATTACTAAGGTGTCAAATAGTATAATGTTTTGGTCAAATACAATACTTACAGTGACACCCATGTCAAGTTTGTAACCCATAACCAGGCCTAAAGGAACTCCAAATATGTAATAGCACACAATATTGACATAAGCAACAACAGCTTGCCATCCTGCTCCTATGGCCACCCCTGCAATTAAAAATAACTTACTTACATTATTATTATAACCATACAAACATAAGTTTCATAATTCTACCATTTATATAATTATAATTACCTACCAGAGAGAGCAGGTTGAATATTGTTAATGACAAGGCAAGTTGCTAGCAGTGGTGTTAACCCGTAAACAACTTTCTTGACTTCCTCGCTGTTAGAAAATAGGGAAGGGTACTGTTTCCGAAAGATGATGAGGATGAGAGAAAGGAAGAGTCCGATCACAAATGAAGATATCACCACCACCACCACTGAAAATTTTGCAGTTCTTGGGTGTGCCGCCCCCAACTCATTAGACACCCTTACACTGCACGCACGCACATGTGTATATTTTCTTCAATTTAGTTTCTTATAGTAATAATTAGTATTTCATCAATCGTGTACACATATATTAAGTATTTAGCTTGGTAGCAAGTGCCTTAACAATGTTAATAAAATTATGATGGTGAATTTGAAAATATTGTCACTTTATAATACCATTAAAAAGAAAATTAACTCTCTTGTTTTTTGAATTTTGTGGGAAATGAGTTTTTTTGTTTGTGTGCGCTATTTTTTCTCCCTAGTTCAATTACTAGTAATTAAACCACCTGCAGTTTACCTAATAGCTGCATTGCATCCAATAGCTACCATGACTGCCCAGCCTACTATATTCATGCTGCAAATCAAATGCAACCAAATAGTTTGTAAGAATAATACAACAATATATTAATAAAGCACAATATTAATATTAATTTTAATGTCCATGTAGCATATGAATAATAAAGCACTGACAGAAAGCATTCAGATTCAGATTATTACGAATTCTAATATTAATTTTAAGCCTTGTTTATGATATATGGACATGTTTGATTTTATTCATACAATCATCTTCTGGGACACATAACCCTTTACTATTACATACTCCCTCCGTTCCTTAAATATTTTTATTCATAAATATAAGTCGTTTGAGAATTTCAAGTAAGTATTAATTGTTTAGTTTTTAATATTACCCCAAGTAATAGATACTCCCTCCGTTCCTAAAAGATTGTCGTTTTAGAAAAAAAATTTTATTCCAAAATGTTTGTCGTTTACAACTTTCGAGGAAAATAAATTATTTACTTTCCTATATTACCCCTACCTTATCTCATTGTTCCAAGAAATTCTCTCCCTTGTATTAATAGTTTTCAATTTCCCATCAAACAAATTTTAATTGTTAAATGATAGCATTAAATGACTTTCTTAATTCATGTGTCAAAACCTTAAACAACAATCTTTTAGGAACGGAGGTAGTATAACTTTGGTTCTCTCACTATTTTTGCCCAATAAATAACATTATCTTTTTCTGATACAAGGGTAATATAGACAATTGATAGTATATTTAATGTTTTGCAATTATTTCTTTAATACTTGTGCATAACTCTAAAACGACCTATATTAAGGAACGGATGGAGTACTATACTACTCTGCCTAGGAAATATGGTCTCTACAGTAATTAAGTACTGACATCAAGGAGAGAGAGAGAATTAAAACTATTTAGTATTGTTGACAAATTAAACATACGCAAATCAAATATTTAAAGATAAATACACGCACACTGCTACTATACTATACGAGATATAAATTTATGATAAACATTTTTACGTGCAAAACTTAATTGGAAAAAATCACGAAAATATATCTCAAAAATTTACTATAAGAAATCATATGAAGAATACAAACACCGTTGTCTAAATATACTCTTTATTTTTCTCTCTACACCTTCACTTTCTCTATTTGCTCTCACTAAGCTTCTATAACTTGTTGTGGTGTGTTTCAACTTCTAAAAATCCAAATCCTTTTATAGGTAAGAGCTAGCTTCCAACAATAAGTCGCAGGAAGGAGACATTTTTCTGAAATGTGCCGAAATAATCTTACAAACAATTTTTGCAATAACCGTAATTCGGCATAGTTGTGATATAGAATACGTGAGGGTGGCTATATTAATGACTTTGTAAGGCAAAAGCCTGATTCATGTAAGGGAACATTTAATTCATGTGAGACCTATGAAGGGGAATAGGCCAACTTAATACAATCTTCACCTTAACTTATATTCTTAGTTAGTTATTGTGAACTACGAATTTTTTCATGACAGTGGATATATCTTTTTCCTTTGAATATTTCACAACGAACTCAAAATTTGATGAAATGAATTAAGTCTAAGAAATGTTTGAATTTTTCTGTTGTAATTAACTTTGTGAGCGTAAAATTCTATTTTGTGTGAACTTTACGAACTACAATGACACCACTGCTCTCAGCCACTCATGAATTTTGTGATACCGAACATCTATATGTTTAGTCTTGGCGTGGAACACCCGTACTTCGCTAAATGAATAGCACTTTGATTATCATATTTTATCTAGATACTGCATTGATTAAACTTTAGTTCTTCAACTAGTCATTTTAGCCACAAATCCTCATTGTCCGACTCTGTCAACGACATACACTCAACCTCTGTTGTTGATAATGCTATAGTAGATTGCAACACTAACCTGCAAAGTATATATCCACCACAAAAGGTGTATACAAACCCTGTTATAGATCTCCTCGAGTCTAGGTCTCCAACATAATCTGAATAAACAAATCTTGTAACCTCACTCCTAGCGGTATCACGATCTAATATAAGACCATAATTGCTTGTAACTACTAAATAACGAAAATTTCATTTGACAACATTCCAATGCTTTTCTTGGATTTGTCATATATCTACTAACCACACTAACCATATGGGAGATATCTAATTTTATATATACCATGACATACATAAGACAATCTATCGCATTTGCATACGGTAATTTAGACATATACTCCACCTCATCCTATGTCTAGGAGCCAAATTGTGAAGATAACCTGAAATGTGCTGCCAATGGAGTGCTAACTGGTTTAGCATTGTGTGAATTAAACCTCTATAAGACCTTCTACACATGTCCTTTTTGAGTTAACCACAATTTTCCTGCCTGACGATCCCTATGAATTTACATACCAAGAATCTTCTTGGCTGACCCAATATCATTCATCTCAAATTCACTGCTCAACAAATTCTTTAATTGAAGAATATTCGAGTTTCTCTTTGCTGCTATAACCATGTTATCGACATATAACGTTAGTAATACTAGAGAACCATCATCAAACGATCTAAAATATACACATGGATCATACTTAAAACAGTAGTAACCATGAGCCACCATGAAACTGTCAAACCGTATGTACCACTGTTTCGGGGACTACTTTAAGATTTCATCAAACTATAAACTAAGCTCTCTTTCTTTGGTTTAATAAACCCCTCTGGTTATTTCATGTAGATCTTTTCTTCTAAATCATCATTGAGAAAAGTTGTCTTCACATCAAACTGCTCTAACTCTATATCACATGGTGCTACAATAGATAACATAACCTAAATCGATGTGTGTTTCACAACTGGTGGGAAGATCTCATTTTATAATGTATTCCCCCTCTCTGAGAGAACCCATTTGCCATTAACCTGGCCTTGAATCTTTCATCTTCTTTATCCGATAGAGTTTCTATTTTCCTGAAAACCCCTTGCATCCTATAGCTTTCGATCCATTTGGAAGTTGAACTAACTCCTAAGTCTGATTCCTGTGTAAAGAGTATCTCTTATGTCATCGCTATCACCCATTTATCATTATCCTCGGACTAAATTGCCTCCTAATAGCTAGATGGATCTCTATTACCAACAATAAAGGCAAAGACAACTATGTCTTCAAACCCATATCTCTAATAAGATTATAAGACCTCTCTTGCGGATCTGAATGATGATCATCTTCAATCTCTTCAGATTATTGTCTCTTCAGGAAGTTCCACCTCAACTGGATTTTTTGCAATTCACTTGTTGCATATTCTTTTTTCTCGGACTTGTTCAGCATGTGTTTCCCATTAACACCACATCTCCGCTGACAACTTCCTTTTTGGATACTGGATCCCATAACCTGTATCTCTTAACTTTGTTTTCATATCCAAAGAAAACATACTCTTTTGACCTTGGATTAAGATTGGATTGTCGCTCCTCGACCAGCAGATACACATAAGTTAGGCAACCAAAGATTTTTATCACAGAAAAATTAGTTAGTTTCTCAGACCATACCTCTTCAAGAATTTTATAATCAATTCCAGTTAAAGGAGATCGATTTACCAGATAACAAGTTATGTTGACTGTCTTAGCCCAGAAACTTTTGGACAAGTTTGCATTTATCCTCATACATCTAGTGCATTCCAAAAGAGTATTGTTCATCCTCTTTGCAACCCTATTATGCTCTGGAGTTCTTTTAAATGAAAAATGCCTAGTGATACCTTTATATATAAAAAATTGTAAGAATGACTTATCCTTGTACTCCATGTCATTATCTGATCTGAAATACTTCAGTTTTTTTTCGGTCTGATTTTCCACTTTAGTTTTCCATTGTTTAAAGAATCTAAAAATCTTAGACTTCTGCTTTATAAAATACACCTACACTTTTCTAGAGTAATCATCTATGAAACTGACGAAATAATAGGTTCCACCATTTGAGGTATGTCTGATTAGACCCCACACATCTGAATGTACATAATCAATTATATTTTTAACAACAACCTTTTGTGAAGTTCTTTCATTTTATTTTCACTTAAATGACCAAGTCGCATGTGTCATAATTATGTGTTATCACTGTTGGAATTATCCTGCACAGAAATTGCTACTCCACTAGCAATTGTGTCCCCAATCAACCTGTAAAGAGTACAATTTTTCTAGCCGTTTATAATTACCATTGAGCCCTTGGTAATTTTCATGACACCATCTCTGACTGATATACTACAACCCATATAGTCAAGTACTCCAAACGATAACAAGCTCTTAATTATTTAATTTTGGAGTATACCTTACATCACCCAACATTCTAACAATCCCGTCAAATATTTTAATTTTGATGGTGCATTTCCCGGTAACTTTGCAGACTGCATTGTTACCCAATAAACTATACCACCATTGTAGGGTGTAAAAGTATCAAACTAATCTCTGTGAGGGATATATGAAAAGAACAATCGGAATCCAAGTACCAATTTGTCAAACTATTGCCGTCTCTAACTGATAAGAGATCATCTTGTGAAGCCTCATTTTCTGTCACTATGTACAACCCTCCGTCATCGACTTACTCAGCAACATTAGCAGAATTTCCAGTCTGCTTACTTTTCTTTTTGTCCACCTTCTTATACAATGGACGTTGATTTTTGTAGTGATCTTTTCTCATGGCAATGATAACACTCAACCTAAGATTTATCCTTCTTGCCTGATCTCGATTGAGATCTTTCTCGTTCCTTACCAAAATTCTTCTTTCGATTAGGACCCTTACTACGTCCATATAAAGATACAAGAAGATTGTCTCATTATTCTCTAATAGCAGTGCCCCTGAACTTATCCTGGTCCAGGAGTACTGACATTACGTCGTCAACTAAAAGTTTTTCTTTATCTACAAAGAGAATAGTATGGAGAGTTGAGTATGAATCTGGTAAAGGAGACAAGAAACAATAAGGTTTTATCTTCTTCGTCCAACGTTACATCGATACTACAAAAAATGGCTTTTTGTGACTGCTCAAATCCATCACATAAATTCAAAAAATCATCACAAAAAGTTTTTTTTGATAACTTTAGCTGTCACGGAGGTCGTTTTGTATACACCCATCATAAAAGCCTTTCGTAATGATTTAGACAATCACACAAATGTGAAATACTTTTGTGCTTGATTAATACAATCACATTAGCATGCAACTCTTTGTGATGATTGAAACAATCACATTAGCACATAATCTCTTGTGATTGTCAAAGTCATCTCAAAGACTTTTGGGATCAAATTAAGGTAGAAAAGTGAATCTCGTTTTACAGACTATTTAGTCCACTATATGAATTGTATTAACTGAGGATTTGTAGGATTCGAACCCTCCCCATATTTGTAAACTAAATAAGGTGTATTGTCGTTACACCAAAAGTTGGATCATGATTATAAATTTTTTTAAATCTATAAAAGTAAACACATGTGAGTTGACTTACTAAACAAAATTGACCCAAATAAGATTTAATGATTGCAATGACAGTCACAAATATTCTATAATGATAATAAAATTAGTTATTACTGAGAGCCATTATATATATTTTTATTTTGTGATGGCTTGAAAATTTCACCATATTTTTTTTTGGTAATTACAAATAAAAGTCGTCATAAAAAATGTGTCTTTTTTAATGATTGTCATGGTCTTCACAAAATATTGTTTTGATAAGGGTATATTCATAAGTGATGACTTAGTACGTCACAAAAAAAATTTATTTTGCATAAAAAAATTGGTGACTAACATGGCTATCAACCCTCATATATACTATTATTTTGTGATTGCTCAAATAATTCATCACAAATTATTATCTTTTGTGATTGTTTTTAAAAACCATTACAAAGTTTCATCACGTATTCTTATTTTTCTAGTAATGATATAGTAGCCAACTGCGTCATCAATCTATTAAACTCATTAATATGATTGGTCAAATTTGAGCCTTTTTTCATTCAAAACTGGCACAATTCTTTCTTCAAATATAACCAGTTTGATAAAGACTTCGACTTGTAAACTTTTTCACGTTTCTCCCACAAATCTTACGGAGAGGTTTATGTGAAAATATAAAATTTGATCTGTGACACCAAACTCAAACTGATTGTTGTCACGACCTTTGTTTCGAGATCCATCTATTTTTCATTTGTCCTAGTAGTTGATTTCTTCCCATTCCCTTAATTCTAGCGTCTTCGCCAATTCTTGTTGAAATAATACATCTTTGACAGTACTGTGCTAAATACTAAAATTTGACTTTCTGTCAAATGATTCAACATCGTATCGTAGCTCATACTCGTGTTTGTCATCTTTGTATTTGTGACCCGCGATGTAAAATCCCAAATTTTACGAATACAGATTTAAATTTCTCAATTTTTTTTAAATATTATGGTGTGGATTTAATATAATGTTATAGTTGTGGGTAATATTTATAAATTTGCAAAAGTATGCAAGTTGTTATATTATATTCGATTGGTGGGGAATATTCTTTGTGTTCCGGGAAATATTAAATTTGACGACACAATTATTAGTAGACCCTAATGTAATTAATTATCGGGTTTGAAAAAACGACAAAAATATTTTTTATGAAAATAACTGGCGTAAGTTTTACCTTTAATCTTGTTGAACTACTCAGTAGAAAAAAGTACAATAATACGTGTGGTTGCATAGTAACACACGGTATTGATTATTGATGCTTACATGAAAAGTCACTCAGTTTTGTTCAATTATTGCTACTGATGAGTTCTTTGACAAGTATCTCACGTTATTTGATTCAATTATTATTGATTGTTATATATATATATATTATATATATAAGTTTTGTTTTATTATTATTATTAATGTAATAAAACAAAAAAGCTTTTTATATAAAACAGAATACTTTTATAAAGTTATTCTATAAATAGAATATATTATATTCTATTATGCATATTATTTTGCATAGTAAAATCTTTTTATATAAAACAAAATACTTTTATAAAGTTATTCTATAAATAGAATATATATTATATTTTATTATGCATAGTGTTAAGTATAGTATTTTGCATAGTAAAATCTTTTTATGTAATGTAACACTTTTATAAAGTTATTCGTTTTATTAGATTATAAATAGAATATATTATATTTTATTAAAAAGATTTTGCTTTAAATTTGGATCGTCCGATTAAAAGTAAATCAATCTGGACCGTTCATGAATTAGTTACGATGCGGTCCATTCTCCTATAAAATAAGCTCATTCCTTCATTATTTCTTCTTTAATTCCTTTGAAACTCTAGAGAGAAAACTATAGAGAGAAAGAAGAAAAGTATTCTCGCTACTTCACTACTTTATATCCAGTTTCTTCTTTATAAGGTAAGGGTATTATTTCTTTCTTTCGTCTTCATAAAGAGAACTTTCGTTATTCTATTCTTTATTATTATGTTGGAATAACACGGTTGTGCAAATCCGCATACATGGTGAAATTCTTCGTTATTCCATTCTTTATTATTACATTGGAACATCCTGCGTCAGGCTTTCTGGCAGGACCGGTTAAAATCTTTTTATTATTCATTGGAATATCACATCATGCGTTTTTATGGGACCGATTAAAATCTTTATTATTTTGTTGGAATAACTTTGCTCGTAAGGCTTCTACCGCATGCTTGGTGATTTCTTTTGTTATTCCATTCCTTATTATACTCGGTTGGTTAAAGTTTTGACTTTATACTCCATGAAATTAGTAGAATATCCTCGATATTTTGCGCTTCATCCAAAGATCTTTTCATGGAAATATTCTTCCGAGCATTCTTGAATTTTACTCTACAAAGAAGTATCATGTTGACAATTTGAACGTTATTAGTTCTCGGATAAATTAATTCGCGAACTTGTTTTATTGAATTCTTATATCATTGTCGTCATCCTCATGTTTTTATATTTTTTGAAAGTCATTTTGGCTTTTGTAGTGCATAGATGGACTTGATATGATTATGACGAGGATTATTATAAGATAATCATGACCGTAATATTATAAATGATGTGATAAAAGTCCTCATTGGCCCGTAGTGCATTGATGGACAGTTGTTGGCATGATCATGGCTATTGATGAATACACGAATGTCTTTGGCCCGTAGTGCATGGATAATTGTGATCGTGATACTAAAGAATATCCTTGGCCGTAGTGCAAAGGTGATTCGATGATGTGGATTATTTATTAAGCTGAGTCTCAGCGATAAAAGTGATGAAAAACCTTTTAAATAATAAAAGATAGTAGATTTTATTCTCTACTTAACTCTTTTAATGGATTGCTTGTTCATTGCGATTAAATTTTATGTCTATTGTATTTTATCGTTTAACATTGTTGAAGACTAATGATAATTTATTCGCATTATCTTAGTCATAATATTTCTTATTGGGCTAGTTGAGCTCACCCTTTTGCTTTCATTGTTCTCTTGAGGAAATGAGAGCGTGGCGGGGACTAGTCGAGGAGAGCGGAGTGACGGTCCCGGAGGATAGCATTAGTAGTCCTCACTATTACATTAAATAGTGTGACAATAAATGTAATGAGAACTTATTCGAGAGTGGATATTGTCTAGAATACAATATTTGTATTAAAACTCACAGCTCTTTTGTTGTATATTAAAGATTGTATTTGTATTATGTACTATATATTTGATGACTCAGGATAGGTGATGTATACCTATTTTGGGGGCGTCACACGCGAGATTTCTCTTTAAACGGATTGTACCAATTGGCCAGATAAGTGCAAGTCGGATGAGAGTCTCTCCGTACTTTTACAACGATAACTAATTAAATAACCACCGTTCTTAAAAACACTGTGACGTGAACCAAAATCTTTGATACTAATTATTGAGAACATATACACTACTTTACAAGACACAAATTTTTACGTTAAAACCCACAAAAAAAGATATTAGAAATTCACTATAAAAAATAATATAAAAAATACTACACACTTGCACTCTCACTCTCTTTATTTGCTCTCAATAAACTTCTCTAACGTGTTGATGTGGTGTGTTTCATATTTTGAAAATCCATCTCTAACTTCTCTCACTAAATAATTTTGCAAACTTTTGCATGAGCCCTAAATCGGTTACGTAGCTGTGATATAGAACAAGTGAGGGTGACTATATTAATTACTTTTAAGTAGGGATGTTGATCAACCGATAAAAATTGGTCCAAATCGGACCGATACTGAATCGAATCGGTATCAAAATCGGCCAAATTTTGATACCGATACTGGTTGGATTGATATACCGAACCGGCGGTACCGGTTTAGTACCGATTTTTACCAAAAATTAATATAATAATAATTATTATTATTTATTATTATTATTTTATTATTATTATTAATTATTTATTAATAATAAAAAAATTAAAAAATGAGTATATACTGGTCCGGTTCGATAAAACCGAACCATTAAAACGCCGTATCAAAATTGATACTGCAAAACTAATATATGCCGATTTTTTTATATCGAATCGGACCGATTCTTTTCATATTGAACTGATCAATTTGATACGGTCCAAAAAATCGAAAAAAACCGAAAAAATTGAAATATTTGAACATGCCTATTTGTAAGGCAAAAGAAGCATTCAATTCATGTGGGACTTATGAAAGAGAATAGGCCAACTTATTTTTTCTTTTTTTTTTTTTGGTGCACAGTAGGCCTCATGAAAGCTAGACAAGTGGAAGATTAGTTTTACTTTTTGTTTATCTTTTGGCGGCCGTAAATTGTGATGAAGACGAAGTACAAACTCAATTTGGCGTTGAAGGCTATATATATACTAGACAAGGGATTACTTTTTCTTTCATCTTCTGGCAGCCGACTGCCGTGATGAATACGATGTACAAACTCAATTTGGTGTTGAAGGTTAGTAGATCCTTAGTCCTCAATTTTTTTATTTGTTTGTTTTTTTATTTAAATTTTGATACCTAATCTCTTATTTAATATTAATTAATTTTAAAATTAAATAAAAATATATATGTCAAAATTTAAGTAGGGGATATAAGAAGGACAGAAAATTTGAAAACAAAAAATTTACTCTCGTGTTAAATGATATGTACGAGTGTTTATATCTTAATTACTCTTGCACGAAACGTATGCAAATAATCTATATCTTACAAATGTCTGGATCATATCAGTTGGCCCATAGTTCACGACAAATAATAGTAGTTTAACCAAAAAAAGATGATGTCAAAATTATTATATATATATATATATATATATATATATGACCGCATCCATGACAACAAATTGTTTTGTTTTGATTCTTTTTTAGGTTGCTTCCAAAGAACCTACAGTTATTATTATGGATAAAGATCATATATATATATATATATATAGTTAGCTTCACCAAAAAATCAGAAGGAGCGAAGACGATTTTTTTCGTCGCTATAGCATAGAAATCTAGTTTCTAATGTTATAGCGATAGAAAAAATAGTCGCTATAACCCCGATTCATTTTAGTCACGCTTCATTGCATCCAGGTTCTTTGGAAAAAGAAATAAATATATATATATATATATATATATATATATATATATATATATATATATATATATATATATATACCTTAATAATTAATTTAAGCAAAATATTCTAATAACTTAAAATTATAAACAATAAAATATAACATTTATATATTATCCTATCTGTCAGTATTTAATAATCGCATAAATTTTTCGTCAAAAACAAAACTTGGTGATTAGAAGAGTGGGAACAAACAAACAAACAAAACAACAAGTTCAAAGAAATGGTGAATAAAGAAAGTCACATCCATCTGATAATATTTGTTAATTTATATCAAAATCGACTACACATGTATATACTCTTAATAATTACTAGTATTTTTTTCCTAATGAGCTAAGGTTGAATTTGACTCATGGAATAGAAATTTGATATATTGTAATAATCTACGTGATGCAATAAAATTATAATGTAATGATAATAAGTTATTATAATATATTTGTTTGACTGATCCTTAATATTTGTGCATTAATTATAATGTTATTAATTATATTTAAAATTTTGTTTGGTTCACTAAATTATATAATTATAATGAATAAAATAAATTATAAGTTAAAATGTCAAATTAATTATAATATTTACTACTATTTTATTTTTTATGACCTACTTCATTATGGACATACTAAGTTAATACATCTATTAGTGAAAGTAATAAAAACATTCAAATTGACGTAATCATATTACGCTCGTAATAAAATAATACATATAAAAGGTGAATTAAACAATATATATATATATATATATATATATATATATATTAAATTAGTATAATAACATATTATATTACAAAACTATTAAATTGATTTGATACAAACGCTTCAATTAACGTGGTGGTTGTATATTTGAATGCTTGTCTGTGAAAAAGAGAAAGAGATATCATTCTTAATTTGATTGAGTGTTGGGCATCCTTAAGTCAACCGTGACTATTATATCTTTGAAAATTGAAAGAGAGAGATCACAAAAATGCAACAACTCTAATGTTATAATATATATATATATATATATATATATATATATATATATATATGGGGTCACTATTGCCAAATAAGTCCATACTTGTTGTGGTAAAGGTAATGGTAATCGTCAGTTAGTAGCTAGGTCCACCGGTAGGACTTTTTTATGGCATGAAATTTTAATACAATAAGTGATAGTTTTAACATAATTTATACACTATTAAGAGTTTATACTGTGCGTAGATATAAAATTGATGTTACACTAAAAATACCAATGATTTTGTTAAAAATATTATTATGTTTTTATTTCCAAAAGTGAAGTCATAAATTAATATATTTTCATAAGTTTCGTTATCGTATTTCTCACATAATCGGGTAATAGACAGAAAATATGATCTCGGTCGGTTAGGTTGCTTTCATTTTCCAACTACTAGATAGGAAATACTAAATTAAATGAACATGCACGTACGGTACTCCAGCCAGATAGATGCATGGAGAAGAGTAGTTAAAGTTACCAAATGGAGAGTGCATCCACAGCAATTTCAGCATCCTTTAGATATCCAGCGAACAATACCAATGCCATAAAATACCATGTTTCTAAGCTGCACATAGTTTTAAACATCTAATTAATCAATAGTTTTTTATATTTATCCATATTAATTAATTAGGAGATTTGTCAAAGAATAAAACACTTTAAACATATATATATATATATATATATATATATATATATATATTATTATAACAAATTAAACAAATCCAAATTCGTGTGAGAAAAAAAAAACAAGTCAATAAAAAACTATCATCCAAACATTTTTGGACTGATTTAAGATTATTACAGTAGTCACAGGGCACAACCGACAAAACATCATATCATGGTTGCCAGACAAAAATTCAATCATTGCTGAACATATACAGAGGCCTTTAAAAATATTTAATTAATTGTATACAGTACTAGTAGCATATGTCACCAGTTAAATTATGCAATTCTCCTTGTTTGTATCAACAGACAGATAAACTCGGAATCTTATCTGCTTACCATGGCTGGCGTCCAATTATTCACATCTGTACTATACCTACAACATGTACACGTGAGTGTAGGTTTTTTAAATTAAAAACTTTAATGATCACGGCCTGATAATTGAGATTACAAAAAGTTTAGGACGACTGGTCCTAGCAACATTGCTAGCGATCGATTTTTTTTTTTTTTTTTGTAATGTCTCTCAAATAAATTATAAAATTTATTAAAATTAAAATTTTTACAGAATAAAGTAATTTAGATGTCATTTGAATACATGTAAAAAATATGCCTGTACAATCTGCACAGGCATGTTTTTTACATGTATCCAAATGACATCCAAATCACTTTATTCTGTAAAAATTCCAATTCCAATAAATTTTATAAATTATTTGAGAAACATTAAAAAAAAAAAAAAAACCGATCACTAGCAATGTCGCTAGGGTCGCCCTAGAAGAGCTATTGAGATTAATAGTACTTAGTTGACCATATTAGCATGAATGAAGAGCTAGTAGTGGTTACTTAGCACAAAAAAAAAAAGAAAAAAAAATTAGTAGTGGTCAATAATTGTATATGATCAGTGACAATAATTCACTTGGTTCTTAATTGTTTATGATCGAGCTAGCTAGGACAATATAATTCACTTTCCATTGACCAAAAAAGAAGACGAAAGAATGATAAGAAAATTAAGTGTTGGGACAAAGAATGTATTATTTTTATGGAGCATGAATAAAATAAATAAAGTTTAGTATCAGTAGTTCATGTGTACTAGCTAGTGTGTGTATATATATATATTACTACTATTAATTAATTTTAGTTTGACAAAAACAATATTAGACGATTTTTTTGTTGTTGCTAGATTAATAATATCAGAAGAAGAGGTTATGAGCTTAAAATATTTAGTCCAATGTCTCCCTTAAATTCATAGTATGCCAATTTGATTAAGAATAAAACAATAAAGAATTGCATTTTGTCTCGACAGAACAAATTCCAACAAGCAGGACCATCAATTGTGGCCACCTTAATTTGTGGTTTTCATTTTTTCACCCGTCGCCCTCTCCAAATGATACGAAATAGCAAGCCAATGATACATTGTCACGAATTTTGATGCTTAAATTGTTCCAAAGTATATTTAAGTGGTGTACTAGCTCCACAACTATTTAATATACGTATCTTCAAATAATTTGGACATCAAATTAATTTCCAGGTTTTAGTACAATTGTATTTTATTCATATTTTTTATGATATATATATATATATATGTATGTATATACTTACCAGAGCATGACAGCAGAGGCGAGGGATAACCTAACAAAACCCCATAGATTCTGAAACGCCTTCCATGAAAATCCAGACCATGCTTGGCCACACGTCCCACTAAAAATATAAATCAGCTGAGCTACCACTATGAACCACCAGGACAAGTTGAGGACCAGTGCTCCTCCGGCCAGCCCCCACCCCAACTTGAACATAAACAGCCAGCTGAAGAAAGTATGCAAAACCAATGCGAGTGCGGCTATCCAAGCCATGGCCATAATCTTGCTCTGAGCCTGCAAAAACTTAGCTATAGGAAAGTTCATGGCGTAAGCATAGATTTGCGGAATCATCCACACAGCCACCTTGCCAGCTTCTCGAGAAATATCATCGGTCTGACCAATGAGTCTCAAAAATTGGGCACCAAAAATATATAAAAACGTAAGAATAAAAGCGGTGCTGTTTAGAATAATCCAGGATCTTTGCATGTATATCCCCAGCATATCCACCTGCCCTGCTCCGTATGCTTGTCCACATAATGTCTCTAATGCACTACCCATCCCTACCTGAAGGTACGAAATATATTATATATACAAATAAAAACGTGGCCATATCCTATCCTTGCATGACCATACCCATACAAATTGATTTTTCACTTAAAGTTTAGTGCTTTTAATCGAAAATAAATATTAGGGTGCAAATAAATTTTGAGAGTAATGTTTGGGGTGCATATTAGAATTTAGTCGTCTTTTTATGCGAAGGACTAGCCGGAAGTACTGACCATGACTCCAAAAGAAAAACCGGCTATGACGGAATTTTCAACGGAGAAGGCGGCGAGGTCGAGCGTACCGAGCTGGCCGGCAAAGGTTTGGGTGATGGCGCCGAGGGAGTATTGACAAACGCTGGTGAAGATGGCGGGGCCAGCCAGGTACCATAGTTTGCGGGACTCCACCATGAATTCTGTGTAAAAATCTCGTATTCCGGTGATTGGGGCAATATCATCGGCATCGGCCACGAAAGATGATGTGAAGGAATTGTTTGATGGTCGGAGCTGAATTAGGTAAGGCAGGATTTGTTCGGTGTGAACCACCTCTCTTTCTCTTTCTCTTTCTCTCTCTCTTTGGGATACAAGAAATGGCTGCTGCAGCTTATCATCACTAATACTACAGCTGTTCTCCATTTCAGAAGAGGAGAGAGAGAACAGAAAGAGTCCTGCAATGAAACAATGAATGTGGGTCTCTGCCTAGAATTGAATGGCAGTCTCTCTCGTAGTAATATAGTACTACTAAAAGTACATATTTAAATATTTTACACAAATTAAAATAATTGAAGCAAAAAAAAGATGAAACTTTTTATTTATAGTGGATTGACGGGGGGTGTTTAATTCATTCGGTTTTTCGGATTGGATTCAACCGATCGATTCAGTATAAAAATAATCGGTTTGATTTCGGTATATCAAAATCGGTATATATCGATTTTGATATCGAATTTTTATGGTTCTGTATTATCGAATCCTACCGTTATATATCAATTTTTAATTTCTTTTTTATTATTAATTAATAATAATAATAAAAATAAAATAATGATTATAATAATTAAAAAATAATAATAATAAGAATTAATAATAATAAAAATAAAATAATAATTATAATAATTTAAAAAATAATAATAATAATAAAATAATTATATTAATTTTCAGTATTTATTCGATAAAAATCGGTACCGAACCGATAAATCAATTTGGTACACCCATCTAACCAGTTCTGATATCAGTATCAGAATTTAACTAATTTTGATACCGGTCCGGAGCTTGTATTTACCGAATGAACACCCCCTTATGTGATACTTGGTTATATCTTGGTTACATCCAAGGGTGAAAAGCTATTATTATATTTATGGGAGACTTTTTGCCACCAAATTAAAAAGTTATACAAGCCCGCGGTTCCTTCTTGTCCTTCATAACACGGACGTGCCACAGCTAAATTTGTTGGGACTCATTCGTATTTTTGCGGATCCAATTAATGGGCGTTATTGACAGGATAGTTCTATCTTAGATTTTACTAGTAGTAATATATTGGGCATTATGAGTTTGAGTTCATGTTATTGTAATAAAAATTATTTTTTTTGTTACTTAATATAAGTTGTTTTAAATAAATATTTTTGTTCGTTTGAGAATAAGTAAGCATTAATTGCTTAGTTTCTCATATTACCCCAAGTATTAAATATAACTTTGGTTCTCTCACTATTTTTTGTCCAATAAATAACACTCTCTTTTCAATATAAGGACAATATAGACAATTGATAGTATATTTAATACTTGTGCACAACTCGAAAATGACATATATTAAGGAACGGACGAAGTATCTAATTACTATAAAATTATTGTAGAGTGTGCGAGACATCTAATAAATACAACAAACAACTAAAATTAGTCAAATTAGTAAACTTGAATATATCTTGTGTTCTTATTTTTCGTGTTTCATTTAATTTTTAATTTTTGATTGTGTCAATTATTTGTTCTTAAATTCTAATATATTTGAACAACACATTTTATTTATTTTTTAGTTTTTTTATTAATCACTGTATATACTATTGAATTTCTTAAAAACTAGCCAAGACCCTCGCACATGATAAACTCTGATGACTCGGATGACACATGTTCATGCGGCCTAATAAAAAAGTAAAACGGTCTTATAATTTTAAGAAACGAGGTGACTATTTCGTGCACATGGCAAACAAGTAGAATGATATACATTAATATAGTATCTGTACTAATTAAACAAAAAAAAACAATAAAAACGTGAAAGTGGCAAAAGTTATAGCCACATATATGTGAAACCGCGTTGGATGGGATCCAATTAACATCCCGTTTATTTTTGAGTAAGTTAGTCAATTGATTAATAAATCTAACTTGTATGTAGTCTTATTTGCGTACGCCATCGACGTTATTTGGTCAATTGATCAACTTATTCAAAAATAAATTTCATACTAACCACTTTCCGTTGAATGTAACGAAGAAATAGGAATTGATAGTATGAAAAGTAATTAGGTACGTACAACAGTCATTTAAAGCCATTATGAAAACATCATAGTTTAAAATAAAGTTGGCTATTTTTTTCTTTGCTTTTGACTTATCTGTATCAAGTTTTTACCCCATATATCTTTTGGAGATCAACTTAGAATCTCTATTCTTTGTTATCAAGTAGCATGATGTCACGTTATAAATTTAGTGATTAATTGCAGGGTTGTGATTGTATAGGCCACATTAAGTACTCTGATGCACATTTCACGAATTTCATGGGAGGTGTTTATACAATTGAGAATTGTGTGCGCATGCAGGAAGAGGATCGTGGAAGCAACAAGATTGGAGATATGCATGGTTTAGCACAAGTCCAGCGGCCGGTCAAGATGGATAACTGTTTCATTTATCCTATTACGCATTTTACTGGCACTTTTACCAGGTAATTAAGTTGATTAATTACTGGCTTATCAAACTTAGAATTTCGCTACTTTAAAACTAATATAGTTACGGCGGTCTTACAACTTTGCCAACAAATGTTTGATTCTAATTTTAGTTATTTGCTGCAGAGCTGCATTGAGTTTTGACATGTAAAATATTGAAATAAATAAATTTAATTACACACTAGCTAAAACACTATTTAATTATTTGTCCGGGATGGTAAAATCGAAGCCGGAGTTAAGCCCACTAGAATTCTTATTCTTAGCTTAGGAGCATTGCGACCTGGGGAAGTTCCAAAATATGGGACAAAAATCGCGCCTGGATTGTATGCACCAATTCATCGGCATTTTATTGTTGCTCGCACGGATATGGCCGTGGTTTGCCAATCTCATAATCAGGTTAAATTTCACTTTTTATATTTAATTTCCTTTTGTACTTACTACTATAACGTTGATCAACAACCTTTTAAAATTGTCTAGGTGAGTCCTATACAAATTTTTATAATTGTACAAAAAAAGTAATACAGGACACCATCTTTTAGAATTGTACAATCATATAAGACACAAGATTTACATGGTTCACCTAAAACTTTTGGGTTAGTTCATGGTCGGTGGTGGCTGACAATTTCACTATCTTTTAGAAAAATTATACATAATACAGGACACTATCTTTATATAACAAATATAAGTAACTTTAATTCACTCAAAAGTATAAAACTATCCCTTGAGATTTGGGCTTAAAGTGACCGACTGTTTAAGGGTTATTTCAAGGCTGTAAAATAAGGTTAATGATCTGTGTGTCTGGTTTAGCTTTTGATTAATTGTTGCGATATTAAAAGTTTGTATATATAATATAGCACGCACCGACTTTGAAAGATGACTCGTCTTTTTAATTATAAATAAACATAAACCTTGGGCTGTGCCTAGGTACCAGCTGTAGATACGCGATCAAACAATTTAAATGAGTGGAATGAAATGAAATGCATGTACTGAGTTTTGTTTGGGCAAATTAAGCGCAAATGACATGTGAATTGTGGGTGGTGTCCCGATCAATCCCTATATATATATATATAGTCCGGATCCAGTTCGGACTCTCACATTTTCTTAAAATACAGATTTTTTTATTTTTTATTTTTTAAAATAACTAATTTTTTTTTTAATATTTTATGGAATTGGAATTTTTACATAATACAGTGTTTTGGATATGTATAACAAAACAAGTATGTACAATCTGTGCAGACTGTACATACATTTTTTGGTATAGGTATCCAAATCACGCCCAAAACATTATATTATGGTAAAATTTCAGTTCCATAAAATATTAATTTATTTTTTTTAGTTGTTTTAAAAAAAAAAGCCAAAAAAAAAAATTGGGTTTGGATTTTCTCCCATCCGAAGTGTGGGACTGATCAATTTCTATATATATATATATATATATATATATATATATATATATATATATGGGAAATGATCAGTAGAATACGTTAGCTATTAAACTGTGTTCAACTAATTTCATTCGGTAGTCAAAATTGGAGTTAATGGTCGAGATGAATGATCAACCGCTAGAGGAGTAATGGCCGACAAATTTTTTTTATCTTTGTGCCATTACTTTTCTAGCAACGATCAAAAACAAACAATATTTTTGGTGGCCAGAGAAAATGTACAATGGCATAAAAAATTTGAAACAATTATCGATTATCCTCATTATTCTCGTAAAATAAAATAATAAATAATTATAAGGATAATTATAAGAATAATCGATAATTATCTTTATACTTATCCTTATACTTATTAACAAATTAAGTATATATAGAATAATAATTCGATTATTGTTTTATGATTTTTAATTATAAATAGAAAATAGTGATTGAGTTTATATATTTGGTAGGAATATAATATAAATTCAATCACTATTTTCTATTTATAATTAAAATTATAAGATGATAATCGATAATTATCCTTATACATAATATTGAATTTATATATTTGGGTATGAATATAATATAAATTCAATCTTATGTATAAGAATAATTATCGATTATCATCTTATAATTTTTAATTATAAATAGAAAATAGTGATTGAATTTATATTATATTCCCACTCAAATATATAAACTCAATCACTATTTTATTTATAATTAAATATCATAAAACAATAATCAAGTAATTATTTTTATACATATTTATTTTGTTAACAAGTATAAGGATAAGTATAAAGATAATTACCGATTATCCTTATAATTATTTATTATTTTATTTTATTTTACTTAGAATAATTAGGATAATCGAAGCAATTAAGCCAAATTCTTTATGTGATTACTCACATTCTCTTTTTGATTTGGCCGCTAGAGGTAGTAATGCAAGCATAAAAAAAATTTGTTGGCCACTACTCCCTCTAGCGGTTTGGTACTATCTCAAACCATTAACTTTAATTTTGGATTTATTTGGATGGCGTTAGTAATAAATAACATTAATAAATTTAACGATATTCTACGGATCATTTCTCTCTCTCTCTCTATATATATATATATATATATATATATATAAACAACGCAAGGAAAAAATTATTGAATTGTCTATGTTCGTAATAATCATGAATAGACTCAATTTACTTGTAAAATTAAATATCGTCTCCTCTCCCTCTTTCAATTCCGCTTTCAATTTTTATGTAATTAATTATAGCCTTTCCCTACACTCCTTTATTACTCTCTCTCTCTTTCTCCGGTGATCACCTACACTATGTGAATGGAGGAATGTGGAGATCTAGGCTTTATTAATTTTGTCCCAAACCAATAAATCAAACTCATCTCATGTACTAACAATTTCAATAATATGTTGGCCCTAAAATTGGCTTAAAAAAAATTAAATGATTTACGACAACAACGGTAACGAGTATCTGAGGGTGAAAAGTTGAGTGATGGCGACCTCCTATATATTCTCTTTCGTTTATATCGATCTCCTATATAAATTTCTCAACAATCTTTTAATTTGATTCTTTTCAATCAGATTACGGTATGTTTGATTTGTTCTTTTCGATTTATATATATTTCTCAGAAATTAAAATTTTGTTCTTTGATATGAGAGTCGGAGGATAGTCGTATGTCAGTGTTAAAACCTAGATGCTTGGAGTCAAATAGTGGAACCATGACTTGTGTCTTGGAGCCAAAGAAAAATTGACGGTAAAATGACTAAAATACCCTAATTCTTGATTTTGACATAAAATATCCCACCAACTAACCATACTAAGGGTGGGTTAACTTGAGTTATGGTTGAGTTAATCTAGGGGATGGTTGTAAGATTTTAAAGTGAAGGGAATTTTGTAAGACCTCAACTTTTATGAATAAAGATGATTTTTCTATAATTATCATTTTTGAATATTATGGAATGAATTTGTTATAATGTTATAGTTGTGGGTAGTATTTATAAATTCTGAAAAGTATGCAAGTTGTTATATTATATTCCATTGGTCGAGGAATATTCGTACAACGACGCAATCATTGGTGGACCCCATTAATGTAATTATTGTCGGATTGAGAAAACGACAAAAATATTTTTATGAAAATAACGGCGGAAGTTTTAGATTAATCTTGTTGAACTACTTTCAGTAGTAAAAGAAAGAATATATGTGTGTCAGATAATAGTAGTAGCACCGGTATTGATTATTGATGCTTACGTGAGAAGTCACTCGGTTATACTCAATTATTGCTACAAGATGGTGTTGCATCATATCTCTCATATTATTGATTCGATTATTGTCACAGTATCATCTGCATTATATGATATATTATTAAATCAATAATTGAGACGACAAAGTTATTCATATTATTAAATTGCAATATTTACAATGTCTAAGTTACGCCAAGGAGAGGTTTGGTCACCTAATCAAGGCTTAATAGAGAGAAATCCTTATGGAAAGTCCCCTCTTTCCTGGGAACGACCTGGTTGTTAAATATTGTGAGTTATGATATTAATAATAAATAAGTTCGTGTTGATTAAAGATGAATTTGATAGTTCCATTATGTTGGAATTATTTGTGTTAGTTGAAATTGACATCTATTCCGATGATAATTGATGTCTGAGGGTTATATTGATAAATTGGGTAATTTATCGGATAAATGAGCAATTAATTGCTACTAATTCACATGTTTATATAACTATTTATTCACATATGTGTACTATTGAGTCACATTCACTTACTATTAGGGGAGTTGGTGCAAGATTGATAATACTTGCATGACTAAGTTAAAAAGGGAGGTATAGATGGAGGTACTATACTGTATTTCGTATTTTCACATTATTATAACTATTGATTCACATGATTGAACAATTGATTCACATTATTTATTATTAGGGGAGGTGGTGCAAGTTTGATAATACTTGCAGGACTAAATTAAAAATGAAAGAAAAGTTGAAGGTCTTGTACTGTAATTTTTCGAGCCCCAAAACGTGCAATTATCAAAACTATATTTTTTTATAAATAGAAGCTCATTCTTCCTTCATTTCTCACCAATTCGCCAAAGCTATAGAGCATTTATTATAGAGAGAAATTATAGATAGAAAGAAGAAGAGAAGTCTGTGACGCCCCCAAAATAGGTACATTCCATCCAACCCATTCTGAGTCGCCAAATACATGGTACAGAAATAACTACAACTTTATTAATACATTTGTCGTGCAAAATATGACAACATATATACTGTGAGTTTAAATACAATTATTGTCTTTTAGACAATATACATACCCAAATAAATTCTCATCACAATTATTTATACATTATTTTACAAAAATGGTGAGGACTACTAAACAACTCTCTTTAGAACCTTCATTCCATACCCCGACTAAGACTACTACATTCTCGCGCCTCCGAGAAGAAAAATGGAATAAAAGGAAAAGGGTGAGCTCAACTAGCCCAAGTAAAGAATATTATGACTAAGATAATATACAACAAATTATCGTTAGTCTTCAACAGGAAAAATCTAATAGAATACAATAGACAAAACAGCTTTTAAATCAACAACTGCAGTGAAACATTTCTATTCCAAGATCCAACTTTATTCTAAGGTAAGGGGTATTATTTCTTTTGTATTCATGAAGAGAACTTCGTTATTTCATTCTTTATTATTCATTGGAATAACTCAGTATCTGTGCTGCTACCCTATACTTGGTGAAATTCTTACATTATTCCATTCTTTATTATTACATTTGGAATATCCACATCATGCGTTTTACGTGGGACCTTGCCCGTCTTTATTATTCTCGTTGGAACATCCTGCTTCGGTTTAATTTACCGACCTAGTTCCTTTATTTATTATTCTCGTTGAATAACCTATCTATCACAAGTACCGCATACATGGTGATTTCGTTGTTATTCCATTCTTTATTATTCATTGGAACATCCCGCTTCGGTCATAATTTCTCTCGACTGGTTCCGTTATTTATTATTCTGTTGGAATAACCTGTCTATGCGAAGTACCACATGCATGGTGAATTCTTTTGTTATTCTATTTTTTATTATACTAAGTTGGTTAAAGTTTTGACTTCTATACTCCATGAAATTAGTGGGATATCCTTTATATTTGCGCTTCATCCAGTATCTTTTCATGAAAATATTCTTCTGAGCATTCTTGAATTTTACTCTACAAAGAAGTATAATGTTGACAATTTGGATTTATTAGTTCCTGAATAAATTAATTCTTGAACTTGTTTTATTGAATTTTTATATCATTGTCATCATCCTCATGTTTATATTTTTTTGAAAGTCATCTGTGGCCTGTAGTGCATGGATGGACTTGGTATGATTATGACCAGGGATTATTCGGTGTAATCATGATCATAATGTTACAAATGATGTGGTAAAAGTCCTCATTGGCCCGTAGTACATTGATGGACAATTGTTGGCATGATCATGACCATTGATGAATACACGAATATCCTTGTCCCGTAGTACATGGATAATTTGTGGTCGTGACCCTAATTAATATCATTGGCATTAGTGCAGGGATGATGTGGATTATTTATTAAGCTTAGTCTCAGCGATAAAAAGTGATGAAAAACCTTTTTAAATCATAAAAGATAGTAGATTTTATTCTCTACTTGACTCTTTTAATGGATTGCTTATTCCGCTGCAGTTAAACTTGATGTCTATTGTATTTTATCAGTTTAACATTGTTGAAGGCTAATGATAATTTATTCTGCATTATATTAGTCATAATATTTCTTACTGGGCTAGTTGAGCTCACCCTTTCTTTCTCTGTTCTCTTCAGAAATGATAACGTAGCCGGGACTAGTCGGAGAACGTAGTGACGGTCCGAGATGGTGTCTTAGTAGTCCTCACTATTCTATAAAATAGTGTGATAATAAATATAATAAGGACTTATTCTGAGAGGGGATATTGTCTAGAAGACAATATTTGTATTAAAACTCACAGCTCTTGTTGTATATTTAAGATTGTATACCTATATAATTTAAACTCCAAAAATCAATTCACACCCGATATACCGAAACTTAAATAATTCACAATAAATAGCTCTTTTATCAGAAAATTTGAATCTCGCGAATTTTTATAGGAAATTCAATTCTCTACAACTTTGCAGAAGAAAGTTTTTCCAAATTCCAAACAGAAATTGACCGAAATCCACAAACGGGCGATTTTACTGTTTATAATCAAATTTCGATTCAATAATTGTGTCCACCAACACACACAAAACATGTGTTAAACATTTAATGCCACAAAATACTCTTCCTCCTCATATACTCATATATCCCACATTCATTGTAAAAATAATATATTTAAAAGAATTATTTTATCAGAAAAAGATAAAATATTAATTTTTAACAATTGTCACATTAAAATTTTCCTCCATCTATATCCTTATGAAATCAATATTTTCCTCATCATATATATTAATAATTAATTATTCATAAAAAATATTACAGAATCACATTATTGACAACTGGTAGGTTCCAGGAAAGGGGCTTTCAATAAAGATTTCTCCTTCTTGGCCAAGCAATTAGGTGACCAAATCTCTCCTTGTATGTAACTTTCTAGACATTGCCAATAATGTTTTCTAATAATATTGTTCAGATAATATGAATTATTGTTCGATAATGGAAAATTGTGTAGTGACAATTATTGAAACAACAAGTAATATAAAATATCAACGCAAAGCAATTATTGAATCAATAAAATAAAATATCGAAGCAATGCTTCATCGTAAAAATTATTGAGTAAGTGCCTTCACGTAAGAATCAATAATTGATGCAATACTGCGTGCTTCATTTGTGAAACAACGCAGACATCGTGTTTTAACCATCGGGTATTCCAACAAGATTGACGGTGAACAACAACTTATTCTTGCTGCTTTTCTTCCTCCAATCATTTTCCGTTATGGGGCCCATTACATGGTCAAGGCTACTGGTCGCATTTAATATTCCCCGACAGCATTTAATATTCCACGACCAAACTAAAATTCTCGACAACAATGAATATTTTATAACTACTTGCTTATTTGAAATATTTAGCATTTTACCCATAACAAAACCACATTAATCAAATCAACCTTACTATTTCAAAATGATAATTAGAGAAATTAAATCTATATTTATAAAAGTTGGGGTCTTACAACCTCCCTCCTTATGAAATTTCGTTCTCGAAATTGGACGTACGTACTGGTGTTTGAAAAGATGAGGATACCTCGCTTTCATTTCCGCTTTCAACTCCCGTGTCATTTCTTGATAGCATGGTTTCTCCACAAAACCTTAACTTGTGGTATAACCTTCGATGCGTAGGGACATGCTCCTTCCTATCCAAAATCTTGACAGTACCTCTTCATACGTTAAGTTTTCAATTTATCTAAATGCGGTTCTAACTCAATAATGTGGTTTGTCGTCCACATATTTACGTAACATCGACACGTGAAAAACGTTATGAACACGCGTAATATATAGCGGTAAAAACGAGTCTATAGGCCACAGTTCCTACTCGATCTAGGATTTCAAATAAACCAATAAATCGAAGGTTTGAGCCTTCCTCACATCGCCAATTCTCGCTTTTGTAATAACAACTTCTTGCACCTCCTTCTTCATATTCATCAGCTCCGGTGTGTAGCCTGAGCGATTTTAACTTTATCGATAAAAGTCGATTATACTCGTATATCATCACATGGGTACCTAGAATTTTCATCTCCATCTCTAATATTTGTAAGTTATACGAAATGAGTCTTTGACAATATCGTACTTTTCATCAGATATCGATCTTTTATTCAACACGTCAGTTACCACGTTCGCTTTTCCAGGATGGTATGGTCAAAACATGTGCCGAAATGAGTCTCCTATTGAGTTCTTCGAATCCCTTTCCACATTCCTTGCTCCATTCGAATTTTGTATCTCTACGAGTCAGCTGCGTTAATGGAGTAGCGATTCGAGAAAATCTTTCCAAAAAATCTTTGATAATAACCAGCTAAGCATAGAAAGCTATGTATTTCAATTACTGACTTAGGTTGCTCTCAACTGTGACTCATATCCCAATCTTGGATATCACGTCACAATGACACCTATCGCTTTACTACCGACAAGACGATTATGGCGTCCCTACGAGAGAGAGTGCTTTGAGTATTCCACAAAGGAAGTCACCAGATAAAGGCTCGGGTACCAAATTCTATAGTTGAATTTTTAACTCCTGAAGTTCAATAGGAGCCATGCGATTTTTAGAAATGGGTTTTGTACCGGGTTCAAAGTCGATACAAAATTCAATATCACACTTTGGGAGTAAGCCAAGAAATTCTTCAGGAAATACATCAGGAAAGTCAATAACAACAGGAATATTATTCAAATCTGACATGTCTTTATTCAAATCCATAAAATGGGCTAAGAAAGCTTGACATCCGTTTTTCAATAAACGAATAGCTTTATGACTTGATATGAAAGTGTTTGACTTCAATGGTTTGGTTGCTTGAATTCGAATAACAGGTTGCTTAGAAATATGAAAACTAACAACTTTACGAAAGCAATCAATTTTGGCATGATGAGTAGTTAATCAATCAATCCCCAAAATCACATCAAAAATAAGTATCTTTAAAGAAATAAGGTCAACAGGTAATGCGATAGTACCAACTTGGATCAAACAAGATTTATAAGCAGTGGATATGATGAAAGTTTCTCCTAACTGAGTTTCCACAAATAAAGTCAAAGTCTAATTTCTCCCGAGTCAAGTTTAAACGTTGAGCACAAGGAGAGAGATAAATGAATGGGTAGCACTTGGGATCTAGTAATGTATAAACTTCGCATGAATTTATGATTAGCTTACCCGTGATCACTTCGTTTGGGTTCCTCGATATTGACGACCACGACAAACGCTTCTTCCAGAACCATCGACTTTGACTTTTCTCGGGATGACCTTTTGAGTCACCATCCCATTGGACTTGGTTTCGCCACAAAGACAATCTCGAGCTATATGTCCTCCTTTCCACAGCTTATAACATACCTTAAACATTGTGGGATGGTTTGACCGATGTGTCCCTCTTTTCCACATTTATAAGATCTGACGGGTGGTCGTTCTCTCCCTTAAAACCAATTTGGTCCGACGTCTTCGCAGATGTCATTGTTGAATCTCCTCTTTTTAAAATCTCCCCACTCGCGCTTCTTCTATTTTCATGGCCATGATTACCACCGGAGTGGTTACCATTTTTGTCCAAAGTCTTTTTCTTTCTCTCATTTGGTTATCGTTGTTTTGTTGACCGCTATCCCCAGATGATCCTGGTTGTGGTCCTTGATCGACCGCATCGTTATCTCATTTCTAATAATTGAGCCCCTGTTTACAACATCTAAATATAAAGAAAATTTATAAAAGATAAGATATATTAGAAAATCGGATTTTAAACCTCTCGTAAACATCCTCGTCATTCGTTCCTCATTCTCTACCAAATGAGGTGCAAACTCGATAACTCTCGCGAACTTCGCCTCGTATTGGGACACCGTCATGTTGTTTTGTTCTAGTCTAATAAACTCTACCTCTTTCATATGGCGAATACTTTCAGAAAGTATTTTTCGTTGAAAAGTTTTTGAAACGCTTCCCAGAGACGCGGAGTCTGGCGAAAGTCGGGTCCGCTTTCACTGACTCCCACCCGGTGAGTCTTTCGCCACGGAACATAAAGGTGGCGAATGGCACCTTCTGCTCCTCCGTGCATCCCAAGACATCGAATATCTTGGTAATTTGTTTGACCCACGTCTTCGCCTTAATCGGATCCGGCTTTTCTCAGAATTCTGGTGGTCCCAACTCTCTGAACTGCTTGGCTGTGACAACCCGTGAATTGCTATCATTTCCTCCTGTATTTTGAACACGAGTCTCCCTTGTCTGATTTTGCATGAACTACAAAAAGCTTCTAAACATCCCCTCGTTCATCATCTCGCTTTCGATTGGTTTTGTTCACGGAGGAACATTGCCGACTTTGTTGACGTTCTCCTTGTTGGTGAGTAAAAGGCGCTCTACACGGTCTCATTTCCACTGTTAATATTCTCAGTCGACATTCTCAAATACTGTCATAAAACAAGGGTTAATTAAGGAAATCAATATAGTCCATCATCATTATTTTATCCCTTTAACATCAATCAATATTCATCTTGAATCAAATATTCATCATTGCACTACAGGCCAAAGATATTCATCAGTCGGTCATGTTCATCTAAACACTTGTTCATCTTTGCACTATGGGCCAAAGATATTCATCAAGAAATCATTCATCTTTGCATTACAGGCCAAAGATATTCCGTTATATCATCATTTAGGACTGAGGATGATAAAAAAAAATATTTTAAAGAAAAGCGAATCCCGGTGAAGCAAAAGAACAAATATTAAGGATTCGTGACTTTAAATAATTCTCATTCAAAATACTTCATAACCAACCAGTGGGATAAAATTCAAGAATGATCAAAACATGGATACAATCAAAGCTAGTATCCGAATAGATATTTTGGACAAAAAAAAATTTATTTTTCTATTGAATAGTGTCAAGATTCGTGAATAGTGTCGTATACGTGAATAGTAACTCCGACACCAAAAGATAGATATTTCATAAAAAACATCATCACGCTTCGTGAATAGTACTCGTGAATAGTAACTCATGAATAGTAACCCCGACATGAAAAAAATCCAAATTTGATAAAAATTTCCAACCAATATTTCGGCATAATTATATTGAAGAAATAATATCATTTTCGAATAAAATAACATCCCTTACCTCACAAAGACAGTACTTCTAGTTAAAACACCGGATATAGGCTATGACTTGAACTTGCATCGTATAACAACACTCAAAGTATACTCACAAGAATACGCTCAATATATCGAGAGAGAAATAGAGAGAAAACTTCAGTTTCTGGTGTGATTTTCAATTCTAACCTAAGCACCCTATTTATAGGAAATTGCTTAGAACACCAAAGCGTAAAATTGAATATAATATTAATATAATTATACAAATTTTCCTTAGCCCACCTTTTGGTTAAAAAACACCAGCCACACATGTTAATGATGTCCAAAAAAATAAAAAAAACGTTTTTCTAACAAAAATAATTTAAACTCCAAAAATCAATTCACTTTGAGATAACCGAAACTTCAATAATTCACAATAAATAGCTCTTTTATCAGAAAATTTGAATCTTGAAATTTTATAGGAAATTCAATTTCTACAACTTTGCAGAAGGAAGTTTTCCAAATTCCAAACAAAAATTGAAAGAAATCCACAAGCAAGCGATTTTACGTGCTATAATCAAATTTCGGTCAATAATTGTGTCCACAACACACAAAACATGTGTTAAATATTTAATGCCACAAAATACTCTTCCTCCTCATATACTCATATATCCCACATTCATTGTAAAAATAATATATTTAAAAGAATTCTTTTATCAGAAAAAGATAAAATATTAATTTTCAACAATTGTCACATTAAAATTTTCCTCCATCTATATCCTCATAAAATCAATATTTTCCTCATCATATATATTAATAATTAATTATTCATAAATAATATTACAAAATCATATTATTGACAACCAGGCAGTTCCCAGGAAAGAGGGGGCTTTCCAATAAAGATTTCTCCTTACTGGCGCGCAATTAGGTGACCAAACCTTTCCTTAGACAGGATCGGCTTCAATATTTTCTCTCCTATAAGTTTCAGGGTGTAGAACACAATGACAATTCTATTGCCGATGCATTGTCAAAGCTGGCTACTACGGACACCAACAATTTTGATGCGTTAGTTTGTTTGGAGGTTCTGCAATAACCGAGTTCGGCAGGGAAGCAATCTCTGGTCCTTTGATGAAGAACCATCCTTTGTACCATCATTTATTACTGGATGGGGTGGAGACCAACGAACGTCTCTCGAACTTCTCTCCTGTCTTCGGGAACTGCTTGCTTATGGCCTTGAATCTTTTTTCTCTGGACTGGCCAATTTTATAGACAGTAAAGAAGAAGTCGAGTGTAGGTTAGATGCCTAGTTCATGGCAGAAGGCGATGAATGCAAGGATGTAGATGTAGGAGTTCGGCACCAATTGGGCAAACCCCACACCAATAAACCCTAGGAGGGTTACTATAAAGGCATGAAGAGGGAATCAGATCCCCTTCTCAAGAATAGTCACCTAAGCATTTGTCCATCCTTCCGTAGTTGATATATTCGTTCCTCGGACCGGGGAACTATCACCAAATGAGTGTCCGGAATGTGATAACGAGTTCAAATCCTCTTCAAATCGATTTTGAATCGTCGTCGACGATATTGGCATGTGCATGTCGATTCTTTTTACTCAAGAACGCGAAGGGTTGGGAAGAGGTTTTGTGTGTGGGTTTTTGCTTGGGGTTTTTGCTTTTGAACTCGAAGCTTCTTTGTTGGGGCTTGGGTTAGGCGGAACGGTAGTGAGTGGGGTCACACGAAGAAGAGAGCTCTGATTTGTATTTAGGTTTACCGTTGTTGAGATTTTGCAGAGAAGGGAAGAAAAGTTTGAAAGATAAAGATTGAGAGCTTGAGAGTAGTCTGAATTTCAAATTGGCAGGTAAAACTGTCAAATTTGGGGGAAATTACCTTTTATATTGATGGTTGCACGAGGTACGAGGGCGGCACATTTAATTTCTGGTAATGATGAAGAAGTTGAATGGGTAGCGTCCGGATTAAATCTCAGATATTTATCAGATTGGGCTTTTCAGTTGGACTTCCAGTTTTAATTCCTCTTCTTATTTTAACTCTTTATCATTTGGGTCTTAGTGAATTTTGTGTTGGACCTTTAATAATTATGTCCTATCTCTTCATATCATGGACCGTTAATAGTTTTCTATTAAACATCCTGTTTAATAAAAAAAATAGTGGGCAATGTTGGGCCATGATATTTCACTTATTGGGCTGATCGGTTCGGGCACATTCATTTAATTAAATCTCTTGGGTCATCTCTATTGGGCTTGGCCAGTTGGACCGGGTCAATGGATTTTCTTTATCAGATCTTAATATACTTGGGCTGAGTTGAGTGGGCTAATCCATTAGATATTTTAATATATTCACCTTTGACCGGTAATGATGAAAAAGATATAGCAGTTGACTGATCTCTGCCATGCATTAATGTGGATGAGATTATAGTCGGCCGGCGGTGGTGAAACGATGTGATGATGTAGTGGGTGAAATTTGCGTGCGATCGGATAAGACCGTCGAGTCAGTGGATAGACGCCGGACAACGAGTAGAAAACGCAGTTACCAGGGACGAGAGAGTATAACATAGGAAGGAAGTCATCCAAGTAAAGGTAACTGATATTTTTATCTCTCTCAATACACTAGATATTTTATCCTCCATTGTTAACCATTATGATCGTTTGTACTGACTCTCACGCTTGAGTTATCCCCTGACGGTTGAAACCGTCAAATTTGGTGTTGATCGTGTTTACTGTGCAGGATCAGGACGTCTTACGTGATTGGGACGTGACAGAAAATCTTGGCGTTAACATCATGTTTTCTTAACATACTCAGATAATGATTATGTGCAAGTTTTCTATATGTGTGCAAACATGTATTATATTTGTACAAGATGTATAAAGATGTATGGTTATGAATTGTGTTATGTGTCAATTATATGCACTTATGTGCTTTTGAGATGAGCTTTTTAATTGTTAAACTATTCAAGTTATTAAGTGTTATGTTATACGTGAACTGCTTTATGAATATGTTCATGCTAATTATTTCGGCTGGACGCATGTTTAAGTGTTAAAGGGAATGACGAGGAATTAATGAAGGTTAAGTAATGCTAGTTCAAACTAGATTAAATTAGTGTGGATTCTAGTGTAAGAATAAGAGATGATACCCTAACATAGGGAAGTTATGATTCGGAAGTGAAGCAGACACAGGTTGTGTCATACTGATGATGAAGACATGGTTGCTGTCAACACGTATGATGTAAGAAAGACAAAGGTGAAGGTCTTCAGGACCATTTACTATATATTTGAGTGATGTTTAAAATGGAAGGAATTTGGGTTATTCCTGTTTATTTGAACTGCATCCAAACTATTATTCAGTTGATGAAGTTTTCGAATAATGATGAATTGATTTTTAATTTTGTTGTTTATTTAATATCTATGACTTATTTAGCAATTAAATGCTCATTCTTGCGAAATCTTAAAACTTTTACAGCTAGAGCGAAAAGACCTGGATGGTTGGATGGTGTTGCGAGAAAGAAGTACTTTAAAGAAGAAAACTTAGACTATAGAATTACATATTGTAATGTAATAATAGTATATTTTAATTGTAATATTTATAATGATGTAATATTTATTAATATTATAATTTGAAGATATAAAGACCTTAAAACCTGGGATTATAAATGATATATTGTAATAATATAATAATTATATTCATCTTAAAATTATGTTAAATGAATAGTAGCATGAAGAACCGGACTTGGGTGTAAATTAAAAGTAGACTCGAATTCGGGGCGGTACAGTAGCCTTTGAGTATGGTATGGAAATAAAATGTTTACTGCTTCTTTGTATAATGTATGTGGCTTTTACCACCGATTGTAGTATCTGTTTGGTGACAAATTAATATGTGAAGTAAAATATAACAGATAAAGGATTATTAAAAGGCAGCTAAAGTCTCATCGATCATCAGACATTTGAGGTCATTAAAGGTCTTCATTTTGTGCTTGAGAAATTTCTCCAGTGTTTGTTATCTTTTTGTGCCTACCTTCCATCATCTTGGGTTAACAAAAATTATTTTAATGCTTTTGTTCTCTATTTATTATAATTATAATAAAGTATTATTTAGACATTATGATAATAGATTGATAAATATTTTTAGTTTTCATCAGATTAATAATTTAATTAGCTATCTCATTTATATGGTTTAAATTCAGGGTAAACATGTATTTGAACCCTTCTATAAAAATGACCTTGCTAAAATGTTAATATTAGGAAATAGTTTTTTTATTGACGCAAAAAAATAAATAATTTCTAAGGTAAAGAATGTGAAAATTATTAAATTTACATACTTTTTTTTACAAAAGAAGAAAAATACATAATTATTTTAAGAATGATTTTTTTTTTTACAATTAAAAACGAAATGTGCAATCAATTATTTTTAACAGATGGACTATCTCGTAGACTATATTTAATCCATATGACATTAGCAGATATCTTTTAGTCTTCAGTTCTTCCAGCAGATGGACTATCCCGTTGACTATAATAAAAAAATATATAATCAATGAATTCAAAAAAAAAACTATTATTAATATAATAAAAATACAAACTATTATTAACAAAATACTTACAATTGTATATATTTATAGATTTTGCAATTTATATCTGTTAGTATTTTATTACCGTTCTGACCAATTTTTTTTGTCGTTCTGATTTTTTTTATATCCTTTAGAGCAACCCTGTTGTAAGACCCCAACTTATTATAAATAAAATTGAATTTTTCTCTATTCATTATTCTAAATTAATAAGGGTTAATTTGATATAATGCTTTGGTTATGGGTGAAATGTGCAAATTTTGCAAAATAAGCAAGTGATTATAAAATATTCATTTCTATCGAGGAATATTCGTTTGGTCGTGGAATATTCTTTTTGTCAGGAATATCCGTACGACGACGAGTCAATTGTGGGCCCCATAACGGAATAACTGTCGGATGAAGAAAACGACAAAGTATGAGTTTTTATAAATAACGACGTAATTGTTACCGTTAACACTGATGGGTTACCTGGTAGTTAAAATACAGTAATACGCGTGGTTGCACAGTATTGTTGAATTATTGATTAGAACGTAAGAAGGCACTACTCAATAATTGTTACAGTAGTTACTATTCAATATTTTATTTTATTGATTCAATAATTGATGCGTTGATAGTTTATATTATTGTTATTTTAAAAATTATCACTGCACAGTATTTCCCATTATCATATCAATAATTCATATTATTTGAATAATATTATTAGATAGCATTATTGGCAATGTCTAGAAAATTTTGTCTAAGGAGAGGTTTGGTCACCTAATTGCGCGCCAGTAAGGAGAAATCCTTATTGGAAAGCTCTTTCTTTCCTGGGAACTGCCTGGTTGTCATAAGTGTGATTCTGTAATATTATTTGTGAATAATTAATTATTGATTTATATAATAAGAAAATATTTATTTGATGTGGATATAAATGATGAATTTATTTATTTTATTTGATTATAAATGAAGGAGTTAATGCTGAGGTGTTTTATCAGTATTTTGTCGAAAGGGAAGTATTAAAAATCACCCGTTTGTGGATTTTGGATATTTTCTGTTTGGAATTTGGAAAAACTCAAAGCTACAAAGTTGTAGAGAATTCGATTTCAGGCAGAATAGACATAAAATTCGTATTTTTCTGATAAATGGGCTATTTTCTATGAATTATTGAAGTTTCAAAAAATAAAATGATTTTTATTAAATTTATGGGTGAGACCCACTTTTTGGTTGGTGTTGAAAACACATGGGTTGCTATTTTTTTCATGATAGCTGGCATGCTTTGAATCAATTGAGGTGTGTGTAGAATTTTGGTTTAAAATAATAATATTTTATTATTTTAGTCTCCTATGGCGTTCTAGTATTTTCCTATAAATAAACACTTAGATTAGAATTGAAAATCACACCAGAAACAAGTTTTCTTTCTCTCTAGATTCTCGAGCGTATTTTTATGAGTATTTTAATATTTTGAGAGTTGTTGTTCGGTACAAGTTTCCTTCGACTTTCTATCCGATATTCCGATCAGAAGTACCGTTATTTTGAGGTAAGGGATGTTATTTTCTTCTTAAATGATATTATTTTCTTCAATATCATTATGCCAAAATATTGGTGAACTTTTTAATCAAACTTGGAACTTTTTGTGTCGGAGTTACTATTTACGTATCGATACAATTATTCACGATATCGATGATTATTTATTCACGAATACTAAGACTATTTATCGAAAAATGAAATTTTTTTCTTTTTGTCCAAGATGTCTATTATGGTTACTATCTTTGATTGTTTCCATGTTTTGATCTTTATTTTGAATTCTGTTTCACAATTGGTTATTACGAAGTATTATTGATCTTGGATAAAACTGTTATACTGAATTTCTAATATTTGTTAAATCTGTCTCCTTTGGATTCGCTTTTCTTTAAAATATTTTTCATCATCCTCGGTCCTAAATGATGATATTCTTTGTATATCTTTGGCCTATAGTGCAAAAGATGAATGATTAATGATGAATATCTTTGGCCCGTAGTAGTGCAAAGATGAGCAGTGTTGAGATGAACATGACCAACTGGTGAAATAAATGAATATCTTTGGCCTGTAGTGCAAAGATGAATATTTGATTAAAAGATGTATATTGATTGATGTTACAGGGATAAAATATTGATGGACTCTTAAATCTTAGAAGATAGTAGAATTCATTCTCTACGTGACTCTTCTAATGGATTGTTGTTTCCGTTGTATTTGTTGATCTAAAACTTGTTGTCTATTATATTCTATCAGATTTTTCCCTGTTGAATACTAATGATAATTTTTTGTATATTATCTTAGTCAAAATATTCTTTACTGGGCTAGTTGAGCTCACCCTTTTTCTTTTTTTTCTATTTTTCTTCTCAAGAGGTGAGAACATAGCAGGATCGAGTCGTTGTAAGACCCCAAATTTTTATAAATAAAAATCGAATTTCCTCTAATTATTATTCTTGATTAATAAGGTGGTAATTTGATATAATGATTTGGTTATGGGTGAAATGTGCAATTTTTGCAAAATAAACAAGTGGTTATTAAAATATTTATTTTTGTCGGAAAATATTCGTTTGGTCGTGGAATATTCTTGCTGTCGGGGAATATTCGTACGACGGTGCAGTCAATTATGGGCCCATAACAAAATAACTGTCGGATGAAGAAAATGACAAGTTTGAGCTTTTATAAATAACGGCGTAGTTGTTATCGTTAACACTGTTGGATTACCTGGTGCTTAAAATACAGTAATACGCGTGGTTATACAAAGAAAGACACCAGATTGCATGAGATTGTTGAATTATTGATTTTTACGTAAGAAGGCTTTACTCAATAATTGTTACGATGAATTATCGCATTCATTATTTTATTTTATTGATTCAATAATTGTTGCGTTGATATTTATATTATTATGTTTCAATAATTGTCATCGCACAAAGATTTTCCATTATCGATCAATAATTCATATTAATTGAATAATATTATCGATAACATTATTGGCAATGTCTAGAAAGTTACATCAAGGAGAGGTTTGGTCACCTAATTGCGCCTTGTAGGAAGGAGAAATCCTTATTGGAAAGCCCCTCTTCCCAGGAGCGGCATGGTTGTCGAGATTGTGATTCGCAATATTATTTTTAAATAATTAATTATTGATTATTATGATAAAGAAAATATTTATTTTATGTGGATATAGATGGAGAAATTTTTTAATGTGAGAATTGTTGAAAATTAATATTTTATCTTTTTTCGATAAAATAATTCATTTAAATATATTATTTTAATAATATATTAACGGTGATATTTTTACAATGAATGTGGGATATATGAGTATATGAGGAGGAAGAGTATTTTTGTGGCATTAAATGTTTAATATATGTTTTTTGTGTGTCGGTGGACACAATTCTTGAATCGAAAATTGATTATAGATCGTAAAATCGCTTCATTTATCGATTTGAATAATTTTGCTTTGAATTTGGAAAACTTCCTTCCGCAAAGTTGTAGAGAATTGAATTTCCTATAAAAAATCGTGAGATTCAATTTTTTCGACAAAAGGGCTATTTATCATGAATTATTGAAGTTAGGAGTTCAAATAATTGATTTTTGGAAGTTTTAATTATTTTATATAAGAAAAACATTTTTGTGGTTGTTGGCACATGGGTGGCTGATGTTTTGACCAAAGAAGGCATGCTAGAGTTTTCAAAACATGTGGGTAGGAATTTTGAATAAATAATAATATATTTTATTAATTTAGTCTCATTTAGGCGTTCTAATATTTTCCTATAAATAGAGGCTAAGTTAGAATTGAAAATCACACGTAAACTAAGTTTTTCTCTTTCTCTCTCTATATTATCGGCGTATTCTTGTGAGTATACATTGAGTATTGTTATACGGTGCATGAAGTTTCACAAGACTATACCGAAATTCAAATCGTAAATACGGTTATTTTGAGGTAAAGGATGTTATTTTTCTTTCGCAAATGATATTATTTTCTTCAATATCATTATGCCAAAATCATTGTTGAACTTTTTATCAAATTTGGAACTTTTTCATGTCGGGGGTTACTTATTCATGAGTTATTATTCACGAGTCTTATTCATGAGTTACTATTCACGAGTTATTATTCACGAGTTACTATTCACGTAAGCGTGAAGATGTTTTTTATGAAATTTCTATCTTTTTTGTGTAGGGGTTACTTATTCACGTATCTGACTATTCACAAATACTAAGACTATTCACCAAAAAATGAATTTTTTTTTGTCCAAGATGTCTATTTTAATTTACTATCTTTGATTGGATCCATGTTTTGATCGTTATTTTTGAGTTACGCTTCAAAATCGTTTATTATGAAGTAGTATTGATCTTGGATAAAGTTATTTAATCCCTAATATTTGTCCTTCTATATCAATCGGATTCGATTCTTAAAATGTTTTTCATCATCCCTCATCCTTAATGGTGATACTTGATGAATATCTTTGCCCAGAAGTGCAAAGATGAATGATTAAATCGATGAATCTCTTTGGCCCAGTAGTGCAAAGATGAGCAGTGTTGAGATGAACATGACCAAATTGGTGATATAAATGAATATCTTTGGCCTGTAGTGCAAAGATGATTAAAGATGTATATTGATTGTTATTACAGGGACGAAATATTGATGGACTTTTAAATCTTAGAAGACAGTTGAATTCTTTCTCTACGTGACTCTTCTAATGGATTCTTTGCTCACATTGCATTTGTTGATCTAAAACTTGTTGTCTATTGTATTCTATTAGATTTTTCCCTGTTGAAGACTAACGATAATTTGTTGTATATTATCTTAGTCATAATATTCTTTACTGGGCTAGTTGAGCTCACCCTTTTCCTTTTTGTTCCATTTTTCTTCTCAGAAGGTGAGAACATAGCAGGATCGAGTCGAGGTATGGAGTGATGGTTCTAGGAAGATGTTTTAGTTGTCCTCACTATTCCTGTAAAATAGTGTATGAATAATTAATGAGGACTTATTTGGGTGTGTATATTGTCTAGAAGACAATATTTGTATTTAAACTCACAGTTGTATTGTCGTATTCTACACGACATCTGCATTATCAAAGTTGTAGTTGCTTTCTGTACCATGTATTTGGCGACTCAGAATGGGTTGGGTGGAATGGACCTATTTTGGGGTCGTCACAGTCGGGGTATGGAGTGATGGTTGTAGAAAGATGTTTTAGCTGTCCTTACTATTTCTGTAAAATAGTGTATGAATAATTGTAATGAGGACTTATTTGGGTGTGGATATTGTCTAGAAGACAATATTTGTATTTAAACTCACAGTATGTGTTGTCGTATTTTGCACGACAATTGTATTATTAAAGTTGTAGTTTACTTTCTGTACCATATATTTGGCGACTCAGAATGAGTGTTGTATACCTATTTTGGGGGCGTCACACCTGTCCTTCATCTCCTTATTCAGCTGCTTCTCCTTCTTCAGTATTCCCATTTTTCTTCTTATTCACCCATCTCTCCCATTTAAATATATTAAAAATTATAGTCACAATTATAGTCCACCAACTCAAGTTTCTTGATATAGTCTTTGTGCCTCATTGAAAAATTCAATGGACTATATTTAGTCCATTTGCTGGAGTTAAATGTGTGTTCCTAAATTAAATATAGTCTAAGATTACACTGGTGGAGATGCTCTAACAATTTTGACGGAAAATTCAATATATAATCAATATAAATATATATAATATATTTATATATATATATATATATATATATATATATATATATATGGTTCAGGATCGTTAGAGATCTGACTTATCTTCTTTCAATGTGTTCACCCCTTTAATGATAGACTCGACGACGGTTTGGTAAATATATAATCGTAAATCATACTTTTAACGACGTTATATGTTGTCCGTCGCTAAAAAGTATATGTATTTATTGTTGTATGACCAAAATCGTCGTCGAATCCGCTTAAAGGAGGTGAGCACGGATGAAAGAATAAAGGGTATGACTTGACGATCCTCTTCTCTCTCTATATATATATATATATATTTCTTCCATGCATCAATATATAATCAACTTAAGGGGGAAGATATTTTAAAAAAGTAGAACCCAATTAATTAAAGCTTATCCATCCATGTAGTAGAAATATATGTCAAAATTAGGGGTGTAAACGAGTCGAATCTCAGCGAACATCTTCATGTTCAGATTCGGCTCGACTCAAAAAAATTGAGCTCGAATTAGACTCGGATTCGGTAAGGAATTTATATTTTTGCACCAGATTCGACTCAGATCATTACTCGGACCTACTCGGCTCGTAAGTACTCGACTCGTTACAAAGCGAGTTACTCATGAGCCTTCAAATCGAGTTTCGAATATGAACCATTTCATTTAAAATTGAACCACTATATACTAAATTGGTTACTAAACTAATATTTATATATAAAACTTTTTTATTTTTATTTATGTATTGAAATTATAAAGAATGTAATAAAAATTTACATTCAATTCATTGATTTATTCAAGTACAAGTTTACACAATTTCATAAAACACTTTAAAAATTATAAAGATTGATACAAATATCACATATTTAGCTTACTAGTATGGATCGGACCAATATTCGAATATGATCCATCGAGTAGGTATCGAGTATGGTTCGAGAAAAAATAAAATACTCGAACCCTAATCGGCGAAATAACATTTGGTATCTTTCGAATTGATTCGTGTATCATTAAACAGAAAATGAGTATGGATCAGATTCGACTCGGATTAACTTCGAATTTTGGATTATATTTTCGAGCCGATCTCGAATCGAGTACCGAATTACTTGGTTCGATTTACACCCCTACCCAAAATCCAAAGAAGACATCTTGCATGCGGGTAGACGTGTTGAAATGAAACACAATTCATGCTTCTACTAGCTACCTACCTACATACTAGTGCATGTGGCTCCGATCCCAATAAAAATCTTTAATTTTATATTTAAAGGAACGTACACTGGATTAGGTGAACTTCCATTTGTCACACTCACACACACACTTGCTTTAAAAAAATTTGTTCAACTTGTTCAGTGCACATTCCCACATATATATATTATTAATAACATATATAGGGGTTTGATATATGTATTATTTGTACAAGAAAAAATTAATATTTTTATAAGTTTTTATTCATATTATTGTGAATTTTATTTATTATTTATGTGAATTTTTTTATAAAATTATCAATTTTTCTTATAAAAATATTAATTTCCTAAATATATTTTAAATAAACATTCCATATAAGAAATTAAGCGGAATAATAACCTCGGAATTCACATATTAGCGTCACTGTCTTGCCTAAACATCAGGATTCAGAACCGTCTTATGAAGAAATTTAGGGATAGATTATATAATTAATTAATTACTTATGACTTTATTTGCCATTAACAATATATATATATATATATATATATATATATATATATTATCTTATGCCGTCACTGATGATGATCATAACAATACAACCATTCAAGAACAGGACAACCTTCCACTAGCGTCTACTATACTATCCTTAATACTCTTATATATGACGTCTTAGGTGGGCCATGGGAAGGGGGAGTCATTCTCATTAATTTCTATGCGAGGAGGGGGGACGATCAATCACTTTTTCTCCACTAAATTAAATCTCAATTTACGTACGACTTAAATTAATTATTATTTTAAATGTCAATTTACTAAATTACTGATAAAATTTAGTTAAAATAATATTATTATTACATAAAAAATGGTCGTATAATACTTACATACACATATATACCTCCGTCCTCACAACATATCAAGCAAAAGTCCAATGTATACATGTATATAAATGTAAATATTATATGACTTTTTTTTTCGTGATAGTAATATTATGATTTAGTTATGATAAGGAGGAGGAGGAGGAGGAGGAGGAGGACAGACAGCATATATATTTAAATTAAAGGTGGATTACTCCCAGCTCCAGCTCTTAAAGGATATGACCAAATTAATGAATGAAGGTTGGCAGGTTGCGTATGTAACCCATCCCCATATATGATGGACATAATATACATATATATATATATATATATATGATAAGACGGATTTGTAGTGTCAATCAACTTATTAGCTTTTTTTGAGCTTACCTAACAAGTTTTACCCGTCCGTACAGCAGTTTACAAGCATCGATGTATCTGGTATTAAATTAAGCAAGTAAAAGCAGGAATGTAGCCAAACTTTAATCTAGCTGCTGCTGCTGCTGCTCCTCCACTTGGGAACTTGCACACAATATTTGAGTATCTATTGAATATATTCCTCTATCGTCCCTGTATTCCTCCTCCTCTTCCTCCTCCTAATGTCAAATGTGAACTTCAATCTACTATAAATTAGATCTAAAAGAAATTTAGATAAATTTTTAACGGTTGGATATATAGTATATAATATATATGTTACAGTATTAACTTAATTACCTATTCATATATATGCATGCAACAACCAATTAAGTTGGTCCTTAATTACAAGTCTTATCATTCTCATATTTTAGCACAACTATATATATATATAAACTGATGAGCTCAAAGAATAAGAGATTAGCTCTATCAAATCAGATACTAGGTAGCTTGTATTGAATAATTATCGATGAGCGAGCGCGAGCGAGCTACAAATTAACTAAAAGGTTGCGAAATTTAAATATTTAACGACCCCATATACGTACACATACATATATACAGACTCCTGGCCACTGCACAAGATCAGCTACCTAAAAGGGACCACAACACAAAAATTAGCGAAACTGGAGAGAGAGAGAGAGCAGGAGAGCAGAATTAAGGGTCGGAATTAGGGTAATAAAGAGTGTAGGTAGGTTTGAATTAGCTAGCTAGCTACGCGGCCCTCTCAAGTGCACGCACGTACGTCGTGTAAATAGATTTTCAAAGTCATGAGGTGGAGTAAAGAATTCTCTAATTACACCACTACTACTGTTACCCATGTAATATTCACAACAAGACGATGATCCAGAAGATGGCTTTGGCTTTGGCTTTGGCTTTGGCTTTGGCTTCTTCCTGCAGGGAGGCGGTGGGCATGCCAATCTACTTGGAATTCTGGATTCTTTTGATGTTGGTGTGCTCCAACTGTTTTCTTCTTCTTCAATTTCTTTTTGATGAGGTGCCTCCTTTGTAAATATGGGCTTCAATGGACTACGTAACGGAATTCCGGCTATCACCCATTTCTTTACTTCCGGCTCTATCCCTCCTCCTCCTTCCACTTGTAGCGGCTTCTCCGCAAAACCCATTAATTAATTAATTAATTATTATGATCGAACTTGTTAATTTCCAGCAGTCAGCCAGCCAGCCAGAGAAAAACAGTGTATGAGAGAGAGAGAGAGAAGATGGGTTAATTAATTTTGATGAGAATAGAATCAGAAGAAGAAAAAAAGATTTAATTTTGGAGAGAAGTAAGAAGAGGAAGTGAAAGGGTATAATTTCTTTATGTAGAAACTCTTCTTTCTTTAAAAAGCTTTGAGTTGAGGGGAAAAGAGGGCCTTTAAATGGAGTGGAGTGGAGTGGAGTGGAGTAGAGAAGAGAAGAGAAAGGGTGTTGAATGTTCCTGTTTGTTTAATAAAGAAAGTATTATACGCGCGTCCACTCTAGAAGAAAGAAAGGCATAGGCATAGGCATAGGCATGGGCATGGGCACGGGCATGGAAAGATAATAAAAGTAGCCGAGGAATTCGTGTCTCCTCCTCCTGTTTGTTTAAAGGCTTTTACTATTACACTCGAGACAGCCAAAAAAAATAAAAAATAAAAAGGAAGGGAGAATGAAGTTGCCCGTGAAAGTTGCCGACCCTGGCCAGGCAGGCAGGCAGGCAGGCACCAGATAAAAAAAGGATTTCACAATATTGACTTTTAATTTTGGCGCCACTAGCCGCCTTCACCTTTTTTAGCCGTCAAATATTTGCTTTGCCATTTTTATCCTTTAACATTTTTTTCTATTTCCCAACTAACAAACTAGTAATTACTACTCTTGATACTCCATATTTTATTAAGATTATTTTTTTTTAAAAACACTGTCGTCAGCCAAAAACAAGTTGGTAAAGTTGCACAAAGTACAGACAAAATTAGGCAGGAATTGAAATTATGAAATCTCAATATTCTTTATCGGACACTATAAAACATCAATATTGTTGATGGTAACTTATCATAATAAAATTTAAAAAATTGATATTTTTATATGTATTTTTAATATTTTTATATGAATATATAGTAAGTTATTTTCATTTTATATGAGAAAGAACCATGTAAAAATACACATGAAGATAGAAAGATTAAAAATATGTAATACTCTAATGAACCATAAACTTGTTAATCTTTTGAGTTATGAGCAGATATTCCCAACAAATATCACTATCCTAAACAATCACCTTTATGCTAGATTTATGATTTTAGAGGGAGAGATGAAAAAGGAAAATTAATATAAAAGGGGAAGGGATATGAATAAATTATAATATTCACTTGTCATGTTAATTTGTTTGTAAGTTTTAAAAAGGAACTGAAGAGATGTGATTTTAATTATAATTTTTCTTATTTTTGAGTTTAGAACGAGAGAAGGAAAAAAAAAATATTTGTATTTTAAACTATATTATTATTATATTATGCCCTTGCATATTAACATACATAATAAATAACATAAATTATTTTGAAATATTACTTTAAGTAATATAAAATATCTAACTTTCATATTAATTCCCATCCCTCCAAATCCTGGGGAGAAAATTTTGAGCCAAAAATAAAATCAATTTTACTTCTAAATTCCTTTCATTCCCAAAACGTGCTTTTAACTAACGCCATCATACATGATTTGGTCCATATACAGACAGACCAATCCATTAGTTTAATACATGATTTGGTCCATATACAGACCAATCCATTGGTTTTAAGACTGGTAACATATAAGTAAAAGGTACACAAACAACAAATCATACATGATTTGGTCCATATATAGATCAAAGGTACACAAAAACAAACTTATTTCGATTGAAATAAGGTGGTTAGATGTTTATGGGGGAGAAGAAAACAAGACAGTTTTGCTAGTATACAGGAAACAATTGCTTGCGACAGCTGAAGAGTACTAAAGCTCGCAACAACCGAAGAGAAACTATACAGATAGAATAGAGAAGAATATTAAAAGCACCATCCCTTACATCCTTGAATAGCCTCTGTAGTCTTCATATTGCTCCATGAACTCGTCATTGAACTTCTTGAAACTTGCCATGATTACAGGCATTTCCTCCTCAGCTGGCAAGATTGTTGTCCTCAAATGGAACACCCTGTACAGAAAATATAACTTATTATTAGCATTGGTGTGTTTCAATAATAGGATACTCTTCGGTATCGGTCTCTTTTGGGATTTAAACTGCCATAATAGTATATTGACTTATCAGAAGAGATCAAGACGGTCACTTTAAGCTTAACACATTTTGAAGTTAAAAGGTTTGAAGTATAATAAGATACCCCTCCTTTTGTCCGAACCCTGAACCAGGGACCGTGGAAATTCCTGTGGCCTCCAAGAGCTTGAGGCAGTAGAAAACATCGGGAACCTTTCCAGCCTTTTTTGCAGCCTCAATTGCTTTTGGAGGTAAGCATATTTGTGGGAAGGAATACATAGCACCTAAAACCATTTCTCCAATTAATAAGTATAATTTACAGTATCAATTATGAATGGTAAGTTGAATGAGATTTTAAAAAGGGCCTACCTTCAGTAAAATTACAAACCACATTTCTACAGCTGTTGAATCCATCAGTCATTATTTGTGCTCTCTTCCTCAGTGACCCAAGGATACCTTTGCTGCAATCATGTGCAAAAGAACACAATTGTTCAAAATGCAATCATAAACCTTTTTTGAAAATCAGACTAGATTTCAACACATCATCTCTCTTATGACTATAAATGTTACCTTACCAATATAGAAGGAGAAAGGTTTACAACAGTTTCCTTGAAAATTTCTAATCAAGGAGCTACTTAGAAAAAGTCCAATTGGACTAGTTACTTTTATATTTTGATTTTCTTCATTGCACTAGTGAGATATTTTTAAAGAAATTGTGCATGTCTAAGAAACTCTTTGGTTATATTGTGAGTGGGAAATAAAATGTTTCGACACTCCGATAATTGTGACCTTTAGAAATCAGGGATAACCCCATTTAAAAGCAAATATTCTGTCTCATCTAAAAATTAGTGAAGGAAAGTACTATAATACCAACTTACTAATAAATGTAAAAATTAAGAAGATAGCTTATAATCATTTTGCTATTATATTTTGGAACATAGGGAGTATTATATATGTAGTTGATATCAGCATCTTACCTTTCTCTAATAAACCTGTCATACGAGATATCTCCAGGTTTAGGAGGGTTGACCATTACTCCTAACTGTGAAAGTAGAAGAATCATTATTTTCTATTAAATAATTCACTTGATAAAAGTAATTCAAATCCAACTTACAAATATCTGGCCAGGGACATTTGGACTAAGTGATATTGATGCAACCTTGTATATTTCATCAACAGTCTGCAGACAAGGATTATAACATCAAATATTCTATGAACATGATAACATAAATATTTTACCACATTATAACATCAATTTTTTGAAATAAAATATGAAACCTACGATCTAGATCACGCAGCAGTTAATAGTGGAATTCTATATTAACTCGAATCTTAGTTCCTGTTTAATGTTTACACTATCAATAACATGTGCATCAAAGGATATATATGATATAATTCTTTAAGAGAAAAGAGGAGAACAAAAAAAATTTAAAAATGGAGGAAAGACGGGCTTCCAGTTCAGGATAGCAAAGAACAATATTAGACAAATCACAAAGGAAACCTGTGGAGGAATGTTAGTCATCTCGAAATACCCTCCCCGCTGTCCACATTCACCCCAATATCCTTTGGACACTGTGTCAAAAGAAACAAGCTGGACCTCCTTGCTTATGGGTGGGCCCATGTCCATCAAAACCTTGAAATTTAGATGAGTACAGGATCAGTTGATGTTATTTATTACAGAGAAAATAAAGGGGTTCCTCCTCTAACACAATCCAAATGTATTACCTTCCTTGCACTTATGAAGGGACGCTCATCTTGGTAAACATTCTGCTGATAAACTTCATCTCCGAGCAAGACCAATTTCTCTTGGTAACAAAATCGTAATATATCTTTCAGATTGGCTTCACTAAGACACTATCCAGTAGGATTTCCAGGGTTTATAATCACCATGGCTCGTACCTAATCATGTGGGGAAGTATAAGGATTAACCAGGTGGAACTAATAGTAAACAGAAAATATAATCAGGGATTCAACAAAGAACCACATCAGGTGAATGCAAGATACAGTACTATCATAATCAAGGGGACCATTTTAACCATTTACAGGTACACAAGACGATTGAACAAAGATGGTGAATGTACCAAGGAACCAGCCAAATAAAGTAACTATTCTAAATTACCAGTGCCAGTGAAGGGGAAAAAATGTTAATTTAGGACAGTTGCCAGGTTTTCATTGGCAGATTTAGTCCTCTAGCCTCAAAGTTATGTAACTATGTCACTATCCCACTCAGAGTAGAGAAAGTAAAGGCAAGGGCATAGTTTTTGTATTTTTCGTTTTTGGGATCAGAATACATATCCCTCATCTTTATTACCTGGAGAGGTTGGATGCTAAGGTAAGGGAATGCTTACAGTTATTCCTCTAGCACGGGATTGTGTAACCGACTGGTGAAGGTTCTGAATATCAAGACCCCAATTTGCCGTTTCCTCTAGGTAGTATGGAACAAGAGAACCACCAAATAAAGAAATGGCAGCCGAATATAGTGGATATTGTGGAACAGGCACCAAAATCTGAAAATACAGAAAATATATTAATAAGGCCCAGAGAAAAATGAAAACTATCCAGTAAAAGAGAGATAAAATCTACTTAAGGAAGCAAAGATGGGCAGGGACCCGAGGAAAGTGGGCTCGCAAAGGAAGAAGAAACATGTTCCCTGTTCCCTAGAAACACCATTTATTTTTTTCTTATTTGAAAAGCAAGAAAGAAGAAACATATCTGGTAACTAGAGGAAATATATGTCTACAAACTCTTAAAGAAATTAATTACCCCATCACCTTGACCTCGGATTATGGTTTGTAATATCTGCATTACTCCTTTGCTTGCACCATCCGTGAGAAATATAAGCTCTGGATCACTATTATTGATGCATAAAGGTCATAAAGTGTCGGTATTTAAAGCTGAGACATGGAGGTTACAACACTCCACCGCCATTAACAGGATGACATAATTAAAAGGTACAACAAGCATTATCACCTTGGATACCCATCACGCCTCTCGATGAACTCTGCCACTTCTTTCCTTATTCCGGGAAGACCACATGAGTCACTATAAGCACCTCTTGATGAAATATGTTATTAGTATTTGCACAATTAGGAAACCATTAAGCATCAATCAACTTTGGAACCTCTGGAAAGTTGATATGAATTCATGAGCCAAATGAAACTGATTCAACTAAGGAAATAAAGGCATAATGAAAGAGGATACCTAGACCGCCCGAGGTCAGTGATAAATAATGTTTAGCTCTTGCAATGGCGTCTGCAGCGAATACTAGTCCTACATTAGGATCATCCAGTAGAAATGGAGCTTGACACAAAGCAACCACCTGCAATTAAGTTCTTTTTAGCTCAATACAAACTAAATCTATATACATATATAATAAAGAAAAACTTAGTTTTTTAGTCCTTAATCTTTGGTATGAGACTAGAATTTAACTACTACTAAAACACTTTACGAAATCTCCCTAATTTTATTTTTTATTTATTTCAAATAGGTTTAATTTAAATACAATTTTGGTATGAGACTGGAATTTAACTACTACTAAAATACTTTATAAAATCTCCCTAATTTTATTTTTTATTTATTTTAAATAGGTTTAATTTAACTATAATTAAAACACTTTCCCTGCACACGATTATTTAGTAGCAAATGACGATTTAGTAAATTACTTTTAACTATTAATTCATTCAATGTTCTTTGCACATGAGGAGTAACTTATTGTATTACAATTATTTTATTTATAAATAATTATATACCAAAAAATATATTTTAAAAAATTATGAGAAAGTAATAATAAATATTAAACAAATGTAATAAATATTGTAAAATATATTAATGATTAAACTTTAGTTACCAATTTTATTTCAGATAGGAGATCTTTAGATAATTAAGTTGAAAAAATTCTCACTCAAAAATCAGGAATTAAAATTTAGTTACATTTTAAAACTAAAGAGTATGATGGTAACTTATTATTCTACAATTATTTTATTTCATTTAAAATTCCTTAAACACCAAGATTAGACTTTTGGGTTCTATTCATTTATGAACTCTAAAAACTATATATAAATTTGAAAGATTGAAAATAAAAACAAAATATTAAATTTAAAAATTAAATATTAAATTAAAAATAATAAAAATAAATTACTAACACTCAATAGTGAGTCTTTAATAATTGTTTGTCTATGCAGCATTTGTAGTCATTTTAATAATAATAGCAAGTTAATTTGAAATTCAAAAAAAAATATTTTATAATCATCATATATATATAGAACAAATAAAAATTTTAATTTCATTTTATTTAAAAAATAAAACCGTTCTTCTCACGGGGCACTAAGCTAGTGTAAAGAAAATACCATCACCAACACATAACGCCGAGTTGTAAAGTAATTTCCAAATAAATGAATTTAAAAAGCAAAACCTGGCGAGGAAAAGTTAGAGGCTTCTGTCCTAGAGCATGAGGGTTTCCAACATTTGTGAAGATAATCTGCAAGAGAATAATCAGGACACATAAAGAAAATGTTTTTTAGGAGATTAACATGCTGCATAGAAGAAATAACCATCCACAGCTTAATAAACTATTCACAACTATTTAAGTTCTGTGATATTTTCACTTTCACAAGTCTAAAATACCAGATCCGTAAACCACTTTTAACTGACAAATAGTCTTTCCAAATGCAAGTTGCTCAATGATATCATCTCGACACATCGATCCTTCTTCTGGTTGTATTGATATAAGCAAACGTATTTACACCATAACTTTAGGCAAAAGAAATATATCAACAGGTATAATATCAGATCTATAGCAAGTACTTTCAGGTCTTTCAAAGAGAGAACAGTGAGACAAAGATTACATTTAACAAGTTCCTATAGTGGATCAAATGTCCATTATCACACTCTGAACTCTAACAAGTAAGTCCTTCATCTGACTGAAGCTTTGATGAGTAAATATTGTAGTACAGAAGAGTTGCGTTGGAAGGAAGAAAGTAAGTCAAATTTGGTTGTACTTGAAGGGCATTTTGCAACTCAGTATATTGCAATAATTAGAGAGCTAGTTAAATTAATGAATTTAATAGCTATTTTGAAGAGCATAAAAAGAAAATCCAGCACAGATCAAACCCCTCCCCCCCTCCCCCCCAAAAAAAAAAAAAAAAGGGATAAATTAAGTCTCTGAGAATAAGACATGCCAGATCTATGCATGTAGTGTTCCACATGTAGGCACCAATACATGAGTATGCATACAAACAACTTACACCCGAGGACAACCCAACCTAGAAACATACCTTCTTCCCTTCCTTCTGAAGCTCAGAAGCTCGAAGATACAACTCGCCTCTGACAGCATACTGAGCCTTCTTCACATTTTTATTCAGAGACTCGTAATCCAATGCCTTAACTGACATGATGGAATATATGAATTCCTATCGAGCTAATAATGCCACCCAAATAGAACCAAGTAAATCAGTTCTTAACCTGAAAAATTCAACAGACATTGCATACAATCAATTAATCGATAAAAAGTTGTGCCTAAAAAAAATATAGAAGAGAATAAAAGATTCACAACATTTAGGAAAACCATACTAAGGATCTAAATTATCTATATTCAATACCACAGTAAAGCTGATGCCTAATCTGATCATATCTACACCACCTTAAAAAATCCAAACTTTTGCACAGGAAGAACCTTTCCCATATGAAATTATGGAGAATCGGTATTGAGAAATAGAAACAATAATTAAAGAAATTAATCACCGAGTGATCAATCCCATACTTTGTAATGACATCAGATTATTACAGTAAAAACTTATAAAAGAAGATTAAATCAATTAAACTCCAATACCCAAAAGTAACAAAAACAAAACTGACAAGAAATAGCATTTAATTGCAAGTGGCATCACAAACATCCAAACTGAAGCCTGGTCCAGGCTCTGAGTTGCTCAACTCTGAATAAGAAGTAAAGCAGCACAGGAATTGAACAATCGTATCACATATTAGTTCAATGATATGCATATAATCAGAGCTAACTTCCAAATGGGAGTTAGAATCTCAGTCTACAATAACTATCTAAAATAAGACAAACCCATTTAACAGCTAACAGTATGATTAATCAAACAGTAGTAAATAAGAATAAATAAATCATTGGGGAATCATACTGAGGATCGAATAATTCTCCTAAACAAAACAATTTTAAAAGCACATCATGCATTCAAAACAATTGAACAAAATATATCGGCAATGAAAAAAAAATGTAAACAGACCATTATTTCCCAAACAAAACCCAAATCCAATCGTACGTATAGTGCAGGACGGCGGACGGTGTGTATGAGTTGAAAATTGAGCACATTCATTTACCTTTGGAAGTTCTCTTGAAGCAAGATTATGCCGACAAACTTGTATTTCAGTCGGAGTTAAAGTGGGGAAATGAGTCTCCTCATAAAGAGAGAGAACTTTGTTGTTGTCGTCACAGGCAGAGGAGGATGGTGTGAATGTGATTATGGGCTAAAAGGGCAACACCACAACCACGTATAGATGGATTATTATTATTTGTGACTTTCTACTTAAAATTGGGTGGAAACAAAATGTCACTCTCTTTTTATCTATCAACTTTTGTTCACATTCTTTATTTATGGAACGCGTCTAATTGTCTACATGTGCTAATTCAATATGTAATTGAATTGAATGACACAAATAATTGAAATACAAATTTTAGAATAATATCGTTTCCTAGCATTAAATTAAAAAAATGTTACTTACAATTTGCATGTTTATGGGTTTCGCTTCTACGCACTGCACAGTCTTGTCAGTGACTAATGATTTGGGCCAATTTATATAAGAAACCCAATCCATAGTAACATGCATACACAATATAACAACTTTTTGTCCAAATTAACTGTGTTACTTCTGTTTCTTGTCCTTTCCCCATTGTTTAGTACTAGCAACACCTTTCCAAATTTATTTGCTTTATTAACAAACAAAAGGAAAAAAATATTTTCTCACTGGTTTGTTTGAACTGATCAAAATATTACATATTTAATCATACAACAAAAACACACCCAAAGGAAATAAGCAAAACCTACTCTACTTCTTCACGTCACTTTGTGAGAAATCTTGATGTAATTTAGTAGCCTATTTAAGGCCTTGCCACTGTCAATGACCTCTCTTGCTCTATCAAGGGCTGATGATATATCTTCTGCACCATCACATCCAAGCAAGTGATCCACCATTCCAGCATTTAAGACAATTCGATCATATGCTGGACCTCTCTCACCACCAAGAGCTGCTAAGCCCAACTCTATATTCCTTGAAACCTGAAATTTTTAGCAAGAAAGAGAAACAGATATTCTATTATTCATCCTAAACCTTGAGCCCATTTTGTGGGTATGAAATCCAGAAAGCTTTACCAATTTATCTGTCCTCGGAGTCTCAGTGGGTTCAAGGCCATATTCCTCTGCATTCACCACAACGTTGAAATTTTCACGCAACACCCCTGCATATTGAATAACTTCAAAATTTAGAGTTCTAGGGATGTTCAGTCATTAAGTGATGCATTATGTGGAAGTAAAATCCTTAGCATGTTACGTATCTAATTCAGAAAAGAACTATAGTCAGAAATGATATGCACCATCCACTTCATAAGGCATCGCCATGTCCAGCGAACGAAACCCTGCACAGTAATTCACAGGGAGCCCTTTTGATGCATTTGCTGATCGCAGTTTTGTTGTCATTGAAAGGGCTCCTTCCTCGCCCTACACACACAGTATCACTAGATCATCCTTTCTTATTCTTAGTCATAAAGTAAACATACATACTACTTAAATGGAGTCAGTGGTATATGCTTCTGTTCTGAAAAATCATGTTGAAAAGAATAACAACAATCAATCCTCCTCCAGAACTAAGGCATATAAAATACAGAAACAACTCAGTTTCAAATACTTCTAAAAGTCTAAATACCTTCACCACCAAACCCGAATGAACACCTCTTCGTCTCATAAGCATTAGCAATGACTCCTCATAACCTTCATGATAAAACCCAGCAATAATTGCTTCCTTTCCCCGAGCCTAGTGAAAAAAATGGAAAAAGAACTACTTGGTTATTTCCCACATCCTGACTCTTGAAATGCTATACGGAAAAGAATGAATTAGCAGTTTTATTCAAGCCAAGATGATCGCATAATCAGATGTATACATCTACGCATAGATGTTGGTATATACATGCATATAGAAAATAACCAGGGAATGATATGACTTCCCAAGTATTACTACTGTATAGATATATATGTTGGTAAGTGTAAAATATCACTAAATAATGTTGCAACTTGTTATAACTTCTTTCTCTTTTAAAAAACCCGAAATAAATATGTTTGCAAAAAAAAAAAACTGCTTTCAAATGTCAGTTATTTTAACATTTTCTCTAAAGCAGATAAGATGCTTGCATATGCCGAAGCACTCTGATTGAACATTGATACAGCTTACCCTCACAAGCTGCTGAACTTTCTCGGTTGTTGCCAGTGGTGGACGTTTCTTTATGTGTTCCCGCAGCCCAATTACTGAATATCTGCAAAATCATAGATAAGTACCAGTTCACTCCACTATGCGGACCTATTTACACTCATTTAATATCTAACTCTAAGATAAAGTGCAAAAGTTATTAGTTAAATTCCATACAGAGATGGGTGAGCTTCACGTTGACTCACATAAGCAAAACCAATCCCCTCATCCTGAAGAGAGACATTTGGGGTTAAACATCCTGAAAAGAAATCAACTGAGAGCAAGCAAAATGATGGCATCAAGAAAATGTGTGTGGAACACAAAGACCTCAAGAAGCTTTTTAGCCTGCAACGGAGATAAATTTGTATTTGCTCCCATGAACTTCAGCATTTGTTCTTCAGTTATGCCTCCCTGAACACAAAATATTATTTCAGTTTGCAAAAATCACAAATATGGTTGCTCTGTTGCTCCTATTCCTCTTTCATTGCTTATCTTTCTTCTTTCCTCTGTTTACTTAATTTTCTCTTTCTTCTAGCTTCTAAACAATAAATATATAAGTTAACACAATACTGGTATCGATACAAAAAATGATGCATTGCATACTCAAAAAGGTACATTCGAACATTTCTGGTTTCTGAACATGATATTAACATAAACATATTTATAAGGCTGATGTATAAATAGCTGGTAACATCAGCACCCAGATGCATACGTACATATTTCCAAATGATAAGATAATTCATACATCCTAATGGCAAAGACAGCTGACTACATACCTTTGGCGGCATCCAATCCACACCATGAAGTAAGCATGCTTCATCATAACAGGATCTAACTGCAGCAACAAAAAGTGTGCTCCTGAAAAAACGTGTATTTCCATCATAAGGTTCACCATAATGAGTCAATGATCTAACATCCGCAACTGGCACTGGACCTGATGATCAACAGCTAATTAGACTAAGGACAAGAATACAGATGTCATTTTGAGATACTCAATCAGCCTAAAGCCACTCCCAAACTATTTACTGGTTGGAAAACATTACCAAGTTCATCGTCAAATGCAAGGCAGTATGCTTTCAGTTCACGATCTGTCTCCCTGTTCATACGTTGACCTATCAAAAAGGCTGAAAGCAGTGACTCAGTGACACTTGCTGATGAGTTCTCAAATTTCAACGGAAGAACATCTCTCAAAACACCTTGAACTTCCTCATAACCGAGATGACCCCCAGCCAAAACTTCCCTAAGGGCACCTACCAATCTCATGTCAGAAGTGCCATTGCCAACATAGTGCGGCCCAATTGAATTGCTCATTCCCATTATCGAGCCTTCAGGATCAGCAATGAATACTATATCAGGTGATAGTACTCGAACTAATAGTGGCCAGTATGCATTCATAGCGCGCCTTTCCCCTTCACTCCACTGGGTTGGTTCCGGAAAAGCATTTGCACGAATCGTCATTGCTGCAAAAAATGCACCAAGTTGCGCTTTTGAAACTTTTTCTTCATCTTTGAGTTCTCCATTGGCTGACAATTAACACAAACCTAGTAAACAGTTACATTCCTTCAGAGACTAAATAAAGTAGCCATAATCTAGATCAGCAGTTTCAACTAGATGCACCCAGTGTCACCTAGTCACTAGATTCTGTAAAGTCTTCATTAGGATAAGCATATGCATCAGATTCCATGAACTACAAAACATTAACTTGAGTATGACTTATAGATTATCTCATAAACTCCTTTGGTTGTGGCTGCAACTCAAAATAATCACTGTATAATGGCAATTGACTGCCAAAAGCATTGTCTCTGATTTGCATTTCTATTACATGGGTGATGTAGTTTAATTTGATTTTAAACTTCATATTTACACACACACACACACACATGTATATATATATATATATATATATTAGTGGACTAATGAGCATGAACTTGGCTAGAACCATTTTCACCCACGAAATAAAATTTTGATAAAATTATATCAATCACTGGAGAAACTTCCACACGAAAAAAAACGTAAGCTCGAAAACACACAAGCAAAGCCTGAAACATTTTTGAGGGGTTATATATATATGAACATAGTATATAGATTTTATACCCGATCTTAAAATTGTATCGAAGACCTTGAAAGCTTGTTCATCAGTGAGGGGTTTGGTCTGAGTGGGTCCGGTGCAAACCCGGGTTTGAGCTTCCAAAACTGTTTGATTGGGTTTTGAACAGTTGGAGCTTCTGTAAGAAGACGATACAGTTGGGTTTCGGATATCTGATTCCCGTAGCCCTAATTCCTCAATTGTCGCCGAATCCATCGTAGCTTTTAAATTCAGTTGACGCTTATTTAGCTGAATCTGTGTTTCGCCATCTTTGGCAGGGAACTGAACAAAGCCTTGGATCTTTATTTGCCTAATGCTTCTTACTTTAAACGAGTTGATTGTAAAGTTAGAGGAGCAGATTGTGGGGTCAGGATTAAGCAGAGCTTTCATGGCGGTCTCTGACTCTCTCTCTTCTGGTTCTTCTTCCTCAATTTCGATAATGGAAGCTGTTAACGCCAACATCTTTCTCCACGTCCCAATCACGTAAGACGTCCTGATCCTGCACAATAAACACAGTCAACACCGAAAACTTGACGGCGGTTCCGTCGCGGGGATATTTCAGCGTGAGAATTAAAGACGTGTTCACAAGGTTAACAATGGAGGAATATATGGTCCAGTGTATTGAGAGAATTAAAATCTCATCGTGCGTATGGGAAAATATGAGTAATCAATATACGGAGAACATACCTCTATACGATGGCTTCCTTGCTAAGTTATATTACTTTTGCTTGGATTATTGTGTCACCCACTACTACCCCGACCCTCCGATCTCGATGGACCTCACCGACTATATCGGGTTTATCTACTGCTTTTGGCCACTGTTTTCTCCCGCCGGCCGGTTATGATCCCATCCACATTAATGCATGGCATGAGGATTGGTCAACTGTCATGCTTTTTCATCATCACAAGTCAAAGTAACAGATATTAAAATATCTAATGGGTCGATCCAATTGGTCCGATCCCGGTTCAATAGAATTAAATAAAGTTGACACAATAAATGGGTTCAAAGAGTCCCACGGCTTAATAATAAAAGCCCAATAGATTATATTGATAAATGGGCCCAATCTATCCTACCAAGATAGAGAAATATTATGACCCAACATTACCCCTAGTTTTTTAGTTAAACAAAATGTTTAATGGAAAACTATATAAGATTCATGATATTTAGAATTTAATAAAGGCTCAAAATAGAAATAAGTGGATCATACCCACTTTTATCATAATGAAGTGGAATAAGGGAGGACTGGATAGTGGATACCCGCAGAATAATAAGCCCAATTTGATAAAGGATCCGAATCAATCAGTATGGGCCAATAAGATAGAGATCCAACAAATCGAGCCTAATCGGACAAGATATTCAAAGGTCATCCAAACGTATTCCACTTTAATTCCCATTATTACCGACATTAAATGCGGCTTTACCGGCTTTTCCGTGGTAATAGCCCAAGATATAAAAGGTAAACCTCACCAAAATCGACGGTTTTACTCATCGATTTGAAATTGAACCTTTCGAGCTTTCTTCCTTCTCTCGAAAAACCTCTCTTTAGCTTTCACAAACTTAACAACGGTGAATCCAAGCCAAAATCCTTCAAGTTCTTCTCGCTCAAACCCCAACGAGGGGTTCAAGTGCCAATCCACCATCTCCCACCGATTTCTTCAAGGATGGGGAACAATTTCCTCACGCCAACATCACCTCCACCGTTTCGAATCTGAATCGCGAACTCTAGGATTCGGTGATCATGTTCTGGAATAACTTTGCTATGAGGGCTCCATCACGAGGAAGCGAATGTACCAAATGACAGACGGAGACGGATGGGTCGCCATGCCACGACTCACTCTTTGGAAAAGGGGTTCGCCTACCCTCCACGCCTTCATAGTTACCTCCCAGGGTTTATTGGAGAGAGGCTTCACATGAACCCGGTGCCCAACTCCTATATCCATATCATGGCGTTCATCGCTTACATGAACTAGGGTTACCCCTCGTTGATCTCTTCTTTACCCTCTTCTCTATTTGGCAGATCCCGAGAACGAGGGTTCAAAATCTTCGAGCAAAGCGGTCCCCACGCCCAAAACTCGAAATTCGAGAAGAGGCCTCGATGAAGCACCCCTCGAAAGCAACAAAGGATGGCACGAGAAATGGTTCTTCGTCACCTTTGGTCCCTAATCTCTTCCCTTCCCGATTGGACCACTTGGAGGCGAGATCTCTGACGACGGTGACATCCCCGAGGGCGCGTGAGGAGATGGGCGACTTCATGAATAAAATCCGTTCTCAAGAGTGAGCTTCACTTCATCGACCAAGCAAGCATGGTTGTATGACCATAAACGTAAGTCTTGGACCATTTCGTGATATAATTTTTTGAAATGTTTATGTGGTATGCATTTTAACTTGTGATTATTTGCAGTGTCTTTGATCAAACCAACTTCCTCGGAGGTAAAAGACTTGGAAGATTTCTCAAGGGAGGATTCATTGATGCAAATGAAGAACTCCCCTAATGAGGAGCCTTCCGAATCGAACCCCCGCCTCGAGCCAACACTAACTCTCTTCGGGACGATGACCCTGTCGATAATCCTATCATCCCCAAGCGGTCCTCCGACTCGCCCAAGAAGAAGAAGGCATTAAAAGGGCGTGGACTCTCGCGAGATAAATCTCGAAAGCGACGAGAGAGGTACTTCCCGAGGTAAACCCACAAACAATTCCTTCAATGAACCCACAACAACCTCTCGAACCAACCCTACCAACTTCACGAACCAATTCTACCAACTTTCGAACCAAATCTAAGAAAGAGGAGTCTCTTGACATTCCTCCACACGATCGGCGAAAGTCCTTCGTGCTAAAAAATTGAGAAGCAAAATAATTCCTCTCATCGCCGATTTAACTCCGCTGCCCCCCCTTCAACATCCGGCCCATTAAATGAAACCCCAACACCTAGCGGTGAAAGAAGTCGGCAAACCCTTCTCCGTCTCCGAAAAAGAAAAGCGACCTTCGGACGGTCAGCTCGGTTCGACTTCTGAACCTTCTTCAACTCCTGAGCCAATGCCAGTTCGATCACCTTCTTCAGAGGCAATGCATGCGGATCCTTCACCGGTTCGCAGTCAGCCTATGCCTCCTCCTCAAGGATCAATGACATCCGAATTTCAAAGATGATGCCATGGGTTCACCGACTATGTGGCCTCGGTTTAATGCCAACTTCCCTTTCAACTGTTTGAGGCCTTTGTTCATGGAGGCCGATGACCATCTGTTCGGAACGATTCAACGGGATTTGCGGCCGAGGCATGAGCTACTTGGCTAAGGTAAATGACTCTTCTCTTCCTTTGCTTACTTACTTTCATATTCATACATCTGAAGCTGATTGAATAACATTGAACATGAACAGGCAAATGCTATCTTCGGACGTCTGCGTCCCAAATCTCTCCGAGCTGAATCCGAGGAGGAAGCGTTGAAGAAGGAAAATTCCCTCCTGAAATCTGCCCTGGCTCGGGAAAGGACTCATCGTGAAGGCCTTCTTCATACTAATGAAGGTCTTCAGAAAGAGTTGGCCCAAGCTAAGGGAGAAGTGAAGGCTTCCAAGGAAGAACTAAAGTCGACTAAGGCTCAGCATGCTAAAATTGTCAACATGAACGTCGACTTAGTTCAGAGGAGTGAACTGAGGATGAATAACATCAAGGAGTTGAAGTCCAACGCCAAAATCTTGACCAAGACGATCAAGTAAGTTGGAGCGGGATGAAAAGCTTCAATGAATATCTGGCAGCAGCCTGAAAGCGAAGAGATCCGAGAACTCAAGGCTCTTCAGGACCTTGGGCCTCCTCTAACTGATGCTCTTCGCAAAGAAATTTGTGAAGAGTATAGGAAATCGGACGAAATAAATGAAGAAATCATGAGAATTCACAAAGAAAGCTACGAAGCTCTCGCCAAGTCTTGCAAGGAAAAGTTGATCAAGGCTAACTTAGATCCTTACCATTGGACTCTTGGATGATGATGGAGCTACACCAAGCACCAAAGTTTATGGGTTGTCTTAGGTCTTATTATGAATATTTGTAGAAATTTTATATTATTTCCTTACTTGTAAATGAACTTAAATATTAATGAGAAATGATTTTCTTCCTTATGACTTCAGTGTACTTTTTATTTTATGTCAATACTTCAATATGAATTTATATGGACAAGTATACAAAAACCCTTTCGAGGATTTAACTTCAAATGATTAAGCATGTCATATAATGAGATAAGCATGTCATATAATGAGATAAAGTGATGTTAAGGGACGAGGCCTTCCGAACTTAACACTTAAATAAAATAAAGTACCAAATACTCACTCAACTCAAGTGTGAGATCGGTCCATTTGTTTACCACTCGGGATGAAACAATTATCTGAAAACCAAGATATAAGGATCGAGATATAAGGACCAAGATATAAGGATCGAGATATAAGGACCAAGATATAAGGATCGAGATATAAGGACCAAGATATAAGGATCGAGATATAAGGGCCAGAGACTTAAGGACCAATTGTGACCATTGACTTACCACCTGGTAAAATCAATATAGGATCCTTCGCTCTACCACTCGGGGTAGAAACGACAAATAAATTTCGCCATCGAATGGCCAGTGAGTCCTACCATACCTCCTTACACCATAGTGACCATAGGACAAAATAGGACCGGGACCAATAGTGACCATTGATTTATCATACTGGTAAAATCAATATAGATCCTTCGCCTCACCACTCGGTAGAAGCGACAAATGGGTCGCCATCGAATGGCCAAATGAGTCCTACCATACCTCCTTACACCATATAGTGACCATAGGACAAAAAAGGGACCGGGACCAATAGCGACCATTAATTTACATACTGGTAAAATCAATATAGGATCCTTCGCTCACCACTCGGGGTAGAACGGCGAAAAAATGGTTTGTCATCGAATGGCCCGGTGAGTCCTACCATACCTCCTTACACCATAGTGACCATAGGACAAAATAGGACCGGGACGATAGTGACCATTGATTTACGCCTGGTAAAATCAATATAGGATCCTTAAATCTACCACTCGGGGTAGAACGAAAAATGAAATTTCGCCATCGAATGGCAAATGAGTCCTACCATACCTCCTTACACCATAGTGACCATAGGACAAAATAGAGCGGGATCAATAGTGAAAAAGTGTCTTTTATTGATAATGAACAATAATATGAGACTTAGATGAATTAACTTGATCTTTATTGAAAGTATTTCAAGCCCCGCCAAATAATGCCAAGTGTTTTTGATTTCGGAACCATCTAATGCCCTTAACCGGTAAGTGCCTTGTTTGGATACTTGATCACCTCATATGGTCCTTCCGGTTTGGCATTAACTTTCCGTATTTTGAGGTGTAGAAGCTTTGGCTTCTCCGAGGACTAAGTCTCTACTTGAATCTGCGAAGTTTGACTCCTTTGTTGTAATGCTTCGCTACTCTTCGTTGATAATGACCAATTTAAGTAGAAAGCAACCTCTCTAACTTCTTCTAGTAGATCTAAATTGGCCTTGATCCTTCGTCATTGTATATTTCTTTGTATTGGTCGACCAAGACTTGGAGATCCGATTTCGATTGGGGACTAAGGCATCGCATACCATAGGCGATCGAAAGGGTGAATCTCAGGTGGTAGTCCTTGGTGTAGTCGGTAAGCCCACAACACGCCGAGCAGCCTCCTCCGCCATCTTCCTTTAGCTTCATCTAGTCTGCTGCTTGATCCTGATTCCAGTCGTCATCCCGTTGGTCACCTCAACTTGGCCATTTGATCGTGGATGAGCCATAGAAGTCTTCTTATGTTGAATCCCCAACTCCTTTAAAATGCTTCAAATTTTGATCCTGTTGACGTCCGTTGTCCGATATTATTAATACTAGGGATCCCGGCGAAACACTACGGATTCTTTTATGAACTTCAAGCATTCTTGTTCGTAATTAACTCAAGCGGCCTTTCTACCCACTTAGTCATGTAATCAATAAAGAACTATGACAAAACTAACTTGACCTTTAGCTTTAGGCAATGGACCCAATATATCTACCCCCTGCATAAATGAAGCGGTATAGGAGATAAAATCGAGTATAGCTCTTGGAAAGTTGATGATGGGATCGGATCATTGAGTTGGCACTTTTCACATTTCTTAACATACTGTGTAGCTTCCTTGAAAATTGTAGGCCAATAGTATCCTTGTCAAGTACTTTTGTAAGCCAAAGATTTAGCGACCATATGATCTCCCATAAATGCCCTCGTGAACTTCCAGAAGAGCATATTCCGCCTCGAGATGAGACCGAGCACTTGAAGAATGGTGAAGAAAAAGCCAATCAGTAAAGATCGCCATCAATAAGAGTAAAGTTAGGCGCTCTTGTATTTGATCTTCTTTCTTAACATCTCGATCCGAAGGAAGGACGCCATCCGCCAAATATTCGATGTAGGGGTCATCCAAATTAGTTAGATTCTCGATACACATCACGACCTTCACTTTGAACACTCGATTATTTGCAGAACTTCCAAGTAAATCGATCCGTTAAAAACATCTCGCATCCGTAGTAGCCAATTTCGACAATGCATCGGCGATAGAATTGTCATTACGCTCTATGCTACGAAATTAAATGCACGAAGCGAAATCATCGAAGTCGGTCCTTTAACTCCGCTTAAATACTTGATCATTCGATTCCCACGAGCTTCATAGTCCCTCGATAGCCGCTTGACAACCAACCGAGAGTCTTTGTAGATGATAAGGTTCCGGACCTCTAGACTCTTTGCCAATCGAACACCCACAAGATCGCTTCATATTAAACCGTTGTTTGTCGCTTTAAATCCAAATCGATGGCTCGTTGAACTTTGAACCCGTCCGGACTCGTCAAGATAATTTCGCCCCACTAACAAGTTAGGGTAGAAGAACCATCTGCATATAGGGTCCAAACATTCTCGATCTCGTCAAGAACTCGCGAATCGCTCGACGGAGGATTCAAACCAGAATTAACTAAGATCGCTTACGTGAACGAACATTCTATTTATGAAATCGCCAAAGCTTGGCCTTTGATAATGGTTCGTGGATGATATTCGATGAAAAATCGCGGATAACTCCATTGTCCACGCCGCTAACCTTTCCGAAAAACTTCGCTTGCCCATCACCTTCTTCAATGGTTGATCGATGTAGACAACCAGAGGCCCACCTTGAAAATATCGCCAAGCTTTCTACTAGCAATTATCAAAGCGAAGGCAAATTTTTCAATATTTGGATACTGGTTTCAAAGATCTCGCAGACGTGACTAACATAATAGATCGGATGTCGTCTTCCATCGATCTCCGAACCAAAGACCGCCCAACCGCTTAACGAACTTGCCGGCCAGATATAGATATAAGGTCTCTCTTTGAATGGGCTTCACCAATAAAGGAGCCGAGGAAAGATACGCCTTTATGCTCCGGAATGCGTCTTCACACTCAAGTCCATCAAACGTCTTCGCATTCTTCGGCCCTTTTAAAGTATCAAAGAAAGGAAGGCACCTCTCTGCAGATTTGGCGACGAACCTCCTTAATGCTGCAATCCTGCCAGTCAGACGTTGGACGTCTTTGAATGACTGAGGAGTCTTCATATCAAGAATGGCCTGAATCTTCTCTGGGTTGGCCTCGATACCCCTTTGACTAACAAGATAACCCAGAAACTTCCCTGCACCGAGGCCGAAAGTGCATTTGGTAGGATTAAGTTTTAGTTGACGATGACAGACGATCCGAAAGCATTCCTCTAGATCGTCTAAATGACTCTGAACGCATGCTTTTCACAATCATGTCATCAACGATACCTCCATGTTCCTTCCCAAATACCGCTATCGAAGATGAAGTTCATCATTCTACGGTAAGTGGCTCCAAAGATTTATAAGGCCAAAAGTCATCTTCTTGTAGGCGATAATCAGACGGTGTGTAATAAAATGTGATCTTTGGGATGTCTTCTTTACGCATGGATATTTGGTGATAACTCGAAAAAGCATCCATAAAGCTTAGTAATGCACGTACCCAAGTGGCATCGATAAGTTTGATCAATATGGGGCGAGAGGATAAAAGTCCTTCTGCAAGCTTTATTGAGGTTTGTAGTCGATGCAAACCCGCCATTTTCCATTCTCGCTTCGCACGTAACACCACATTCGCCATTCACTCGGGATAATCAATTTCATAGATGAAGTCGGCAACCAACAACTTTGTTATTTCCTCATCAATGATTTTACGTCGCTCGGCGCAAAGATCCGCCTTTTCTCGCCGAACCTGGTTTCTTCGAGGATCTACATTCAGTCAGGTGCTCACTATCTTCCCATTAACTCTGTGCATGTCCTTGGTTCCCATGCAAAAATATCCGCATAGCTTATTGTAATGACTCTATAAGGTTTTGTTCAAGAGGTTACGGTAAACTGAACCGATCTTCACTTGGCGGTCTTGTCGGGCTTTCCAATGATCAACTCGACCTCCTCCTCTCTCTCCTAGCAGAATCACCATCGGTTGAACTACTTTCAATAAAGGGCTCAATCTCAATTACCATCGCCGCTTTTTTCTTTTTGCGGCCCCCACTCCGGAGGAAATAATAAAGATTCGATAAGATCGTCGGGCGGATCCAAGTCCCCCGCCACCTCTCCTACTCCATGAGCCGTGGGGAACTTGATTTTGAAATGAGGATGGAGGTCACAACGAGAGAAGAAGTTAAAGTAGGTCTTCCCAAAGATAGCGTTGAAGTGAATCAACGTGCACAACATAGAATTTACACACTATTTCGACTCTTTGGTATGGTCGTGTCAAGACAACCGGAGTTCAATGAAGGCTCGCTACTTTTACGGGATCATTCTTTGGCCGTATAAAGGAGCTTCCTCGCCCGACCTCCATTTTTTTCGCCTGGTCGAGGTGCATCCTCCGATAAGTATGGGCATACAGGATATCTATCAAGATCCATTGTCTATCATCATCACGCGCCATGTCCACTGTGCCCACTTTGGCTTTGTGATCACCAAGGCCCCCAAATGCGGCTCGATGGGCTCGGAAGGAGAGTATCTATCTGCTTTTTAGGTGAGCATCTGTCATAGTCGTGACCAATTCTGTAAGCCCTTCTCTTCTTCCCTATCAATTTCCCCGTGGACCCACCGGTTATCACATCGATAACATGCCTTGGCGGCAGATCAGAGCCCTCGAACTGTCCTCGAGCAAAGACGGTTAACGTTCACGATTATTTACTACCACACATCGCACCAACAAACCGTCTTTAATCTTCCTCTCCACAAAGTCTTTCAAATTGCAACACTCGTTAGTGTCGTGGCCAGCGGCTTGATGATAGCCACAATACTTACGAGAGTTACCCTGCCCAGTTCGGTAATTATCACGGGGTGGCTCAAAGAAAGGTTGGTTTCTGATCTGATCCAAAATTATCGATCTATCGTTGTTTAGTTTGGTGTAGATCTTATTCACCTTGGTAGGAGCGGAGGGATGACCGCTTCTCGCCGCCAGAATTGTTGTATTTTTTGAGCGCCCTCCGTCCGATCATTATACCCCCGTTCTCCTCTGTTCAACTTCGGGCTTAGAGCCACCGACTCTTTCCCCGACCGAAAAGAGGATTTTTCAGTCGCTCATAGCTTCTTCCACAACGATGTAGCCTATACGCTTTGTCAAAGGCTTCGGCCAAGCTCTTGGATGATTGAACATCAACTTCTTCACCAACTTTTCGGACTTGACCGGATCCAATCCATTCGGAACAAACCTACACACTGGAGGTCATTAAGATCGGACACTGACCGATCGCTTCTCGAACCTCTTACATCATCGCCTAAAGATTCACCGCAAACCGCCGAATCGTGCTAAAGAACCCGTGGCTTTCCTTTCTTCTGGTTGTTCTCGAAACGGCATGGAACTTATCACAAAGTTCGGTCCACGAGGATATGGAATCAAGGCAAAGTTCCCAACCAATCGCCTCGCATCTTTTCGAAAGCGTTGTAACAAAGGTGTGGCACTTGGCAAAGATCAATAAAAGTCGTAATAGTCCATTAGTCGATTCGAGCGCTGGCTATGGTCATAAGGATCTCCTGGTTCCATCGTAACTTTCCATACGAGGCATTTTTTAGTGATATCCGCCTTTTCCTTGAGAATACCGAGGAAAAAGGGATGCTTTCTTTCCGGGCGTCCCTTCACCTGCTGGACCTCAGCCAGTTGTTTTCTAAGCTCTTTAAGCTCCTTTACTAGAAAATCAACGCCTTCAGGCTGCGGAGAAGCCTCTTTCTCATGAACAATATTATGTCTCTGAGAGGATCGACCCTCCCGCCGATCCTACTCGCCTGTAGGACTTCTTGATCCGCTTTCAGACACAACTCTTTCTTTGTGGTGAGAATGATCACGTTGATAGTCCATTACCCGGACTTCGGGTATGACCTCATTCGACCTACTCCTTTGATGATGATCATCTCGATCTTCGAGAAATAATTGGCCATTATCGCCTTCTTCGAGGCCGTGGGAGTTCTAACTTCTCGATCTTCTCCTACTTGAGAATGATCCTAGAAACCCATGAGGGGACCTCTTCTTGGCTCCTTACCCCTTCGTCGAGTCTCCTCCTTATGCCCATCTGCGTCTTTCAGATTGATCACCATTGGATGCTTCGTCTTGTAATTCCGCCACGAAGCATCTGTTTCATTATATCTTCTCTTTGCTTTAATAGGACCGCCATGGCTCGGCTCGCTTCGTTCGCCATCTTCGCCAACTTGGCTTAGCTCTATCTCCTGGCTACTTTATGATGAATCTTGGTTGGCGAGCCTTCCACCGTCCTCGACCATGACCTCGCTCCTCATTCGTGATCGAAAACCAATCTTCGTCTGCCCCGCCTTGAATCTTCTGGACGGAGATCCCCGAATTATGCTTAAGCCGTCTTTCTTTCGTGAGCACTCTTGGAAGGACCAGCACGATCCTTCACCCAAAACACGAGATAAAGACGTGAGCCAATGTACCATCGTCGCCTTTTCCACGGTGTACCATCCCTACTCCTCCTCATCTTCCAAGTAGGTTAAAGCGATTGTGATTGAAAATTTTTATGACACTAGAACTCAAAAGCCCTCCTTCTAGCGCCAATGTTAACGCCAAGATCTTTCTCCACGTCCCAATCACGTAAGACGTCCTGATCCTGCACAGTAAACACAGTCAACACCGAAAGCTTGACGGCGGTTCCGGTCGGGGATAGTTCAGCGTGAGAATTAAGACGTGTTCACAAGGTTAACAATGGAGGAATATATGGTCTAGTGTATTGAGAGAATTAAAATCTCAGTCGTGTGTATGGGAAAATATGAGTAATCAATATATGAGAGAACATACCTCTATACGATGGCTTCCTTGCTAAGTTATATTACTTTTGCTTGGATTATGTGCCACCCACTACTACTCCGACCCCCTCCGATCCGATGGACCTCACCGACTATATCAGTTTATCTACCGCTTTTTGGCCACTGCTTTTCTCCCACACGTAGGTTATGATCCCATCCACATTAATGCATTACAGAGGATTGGTCAACCGTCATGCTTTTTCATCATCACAAGTCAAAGTAATGAGATATTAAAATATCTAATGGGTCGATCCATCGGTCTCACCCTGGCCGGTCCAATAGAATTAAATAAAGTTGACACAATAAATGGGCTCAAAGAGTCCCATGGCTTAATAATAAAAGCCCAATAGATTATACTGATAAATGAGCCCAATCTATCCGGCCCAAGATAGGAGAAATATTATGACCCAACAGAAGCAAAAATTGAAATCAAAAAACTATAATTTGGATTGTAAGAGAATAATTTGTTGTTTGGTGGGTGTTGGGGTTAAATTACTAGTGAGCTGTGTCCATTTATTCAGCCCTGAGCCCTCGGCTCCCTTCTTGTAATACTAAACCAGAGGTTTAATATTATACTGTACAGAAAACTTTTCTGTTTCTTTCATCTCATCACCATATAACTATTCAAGATTTACCCCCAACTCTTTTTTTGGGCAAAATTTACCCTCAAATTTATATTATACAATTTATGTAAATAAAATGTGTAATTGTACTTTTTAGAGGGTTTGAGATTGTCTATATGAAACTTGTTTATAAATAATTTTATAACATAAAAAGTAGTATTTGACAAAATCACTTTTGAAACTATTTATTAACACTTATTATAAAAGTAAAAAAAATTGACATGAGTACAAATCTAGTAAGCAGGTTTGATAAAATATATTAGACTTAATTATAAATAAATAAAAAACCAACGAATTTTATTTTTTTATTTTATGAAAAAACCTTTTAACTTTATTTTAATCAATTAAGCCAATATTGTCAAAGCAAAAGTAACAAAAAATATCAAAAATTAACCAAGCTTCAAACCATAGTTAATTAGTTATAAGAAAAAAAAAATCATGTGGCAATAGTATTTTTTATTCTTGTTTTGATTTATTGCTGACTTTGGATCAAATCACTTTAAATAAACTAAAACAACTTAAAAATTCAACTAGCCATTTTATTTAATTAAAAATGACTTTAAAATGTAACTAGCCATTTCTTTAATTAAAGAAACAACATAAATTTAGTTTAAGTAATATTAAATTGCCCATTTAATATTTTTTTTGTTTGATTAAGGTAATTTATATAGTTTGTGTCAGCAATAAAATTGGAAAAAAAAATATACAATTGCTACATGTAAAATACACCTCATCATTAATTAACTATGGTTAGAGGTACTATCTTTTCTGAACTATTATTAGTTTAATTGACAAAAATAAGAAGAGAAGTTCCTAGTTTTTTAAAAAAATTGGCTGTAAAAAAAAAAACAAAGTTCGTTGATTTTTCTTCTGGGTGGTTAAGTCAAATATATATATATATATTATTATTCTATCTTTAAATTATTAGTGATTACTATTAAAATTTAATCACTTATAAGCAGAAATTCAATACACAAAATTTAGAAAGGTGGTTTTACGTTTTTACCCCGGAGTAACTTGTTTCAAGTTTCTTCCAAATTTGTCACTTTTTTAGGAATTACTACTACTACTACTACAGTGATTTTAATTTGCAGCTCGCTTAAGTTGCGAAAAGCAAGAGATAAATGGCGCATCGAACCCTAGAATCTCCAGATTTCAACCCTCAAACACCGTTGAATTACGACAATATAACCAGATCAACAGATCTCGTCAATTTTTTCTAATTTGATCGCAATAAATTAAAAAGATACCTTTGAATTTATTAATTAATGGCAGGGGCGGCCTCGGCGCTCTTCTTTCTCGACATCAAGGGCCGAGTTCTGGTTTGGCGAGACTACCGTGGCGACGTATCAGCCGCTCAAGCCGAGAAATTCCTCACCAAATTCATCGAAAAAGAGGTTTTAAATTACCTTCTCTCTTCCCATGATTTGTATGCTTTTATTATATAAAATTTTCAATTTCACGTTTGCTCAGTCGGAAAATGATCCAACTTAAACCTTTTATGAGCTAAGCAGACTTTTATTCTACTAAGATTTTATATTGCTTTATTTCCTGTTTTCTTCCTTAGATCTTTTTGCTTAGTCATAACTGAAGCCAAAAAAAAAACAGAGAGAATCATACAATTCATTCGTTCACCAGTTCAAGGTCATTCATACAGACTTTTCATGTCTTTAGAATTTAAAATTTGTTAGCTACTCAATTACTTTTTTTTCTAGTTAAATATACCTTGATATATTTTCTATCGAGGAGTGTTATTTGAATTAAATTGATTTTTTCATAATGCGTGGTGGTGTTTTGGTACATGTTAGGGAGATCCGGATTCACAAGATCCAGTTGTGTATGACAATGGTATAACATATATGTTTATACAACACAACAATGTATATTTGATGACTGCGTCCAGACAGAACTGTAATGCTGCTAGCCTCCTCCTATTTCTACACCGTGTAGTTGATGTAAGTGCCATTGGCATTTCAAGATTTGTGCTTTCACTATTTTGATAAGATAAAAAAAAATTATTTTCTGCACACTTGTAATACGTGAGTTTTTCTACTTGTTTCCTTTAATTGTGCAACGGACATCCTCCAATTTTGAGCATTTTCTTGCTGGCAGGTCTTTAAGCATTATTTTGAGGAGTTAGAAGAGGAATCACTTAGAGATAATTTTGTTGTAGTGGTATGACAAATTATCATTTTCTTCTTCTATAAGTGCTATAGAATTGTACATTATATTCAGAAAATAAAATTTTACGTTTGGATGTCATCATGCTGATGTTTTTTTTTTCTTTGATATTCGCAGTATGAGTTACTTGACGAAATGATGGACTTTGGTAACCCTCAATATACCGAAGCAAAGATTCTTAGCGAGTTTATCAAGACTGATGCTTATAGGATGGAAGTTTCACAGAGGCCTCCCATGGCTGTGACAAATGCAGTGTCGTGGCGCAGTGAAGGGATACGTTACAAAAAGAATGAAGTAGGTTTGTTTTTGTGCGAGTTATTTGGAAGTAATTTAAGACAACAGCTCATAAAGATTTTGTCTTGTTTCAGGTATTTTTAGATGTTGTTGAGAGTGTTAATATACTTGTGAACAGTAATGGACAAATAATTAGGTCCGAAGTTGTTGGGGCATTAAAGATGCGAACATATTTGAGGTAAATTATTAACCCACTTGCAATAATTTTATGTAAAAACTATCCTTGTTATTTTTATTTAAAATTTTAATTGATGCAGATGTACATTAATACCAAGTGAAATGTTTTATTATACAAATGGATGATGGCATTTTAATAATTATATAGCCAGAGCATATGCCCTATGTGATGCTTGTCTGGGAATGAAACATTCATCTCCTTACGATGGAGTTACATACTTCATAATGGACATGGGCGGATCTGTTAAGGGGCAGCATAGGCAGCTGCCCCTGTTGGATTTTTTTATAGGTATAGGAGTAGGGGCAAATATGTAAGAAAATAAATTTATGGGAGCAAATTAATGGAAGAGTACTGATTTACTACTCTCATTTTTACCTTTTTTTAGGACAAGTAAAATAATTATCATAAACAAATCCCATAAAATAGAATAATAATAAAAAGATATATTGAGGCTTATTTGAAACTTATAAAAAGATACCAAAACTGGTTTATACTTTGAAATTAATTCATGAGTTTATTTGAATATAGAAAATAAATTTGGTTTGAGATTTTAAGCATTTGGGGAATCATTCAAATTGAACTATAACAAGTAACCGAAGTAAGTTTAATTCTAAATTGTATGTAAATATTTTTTATTTAAAATTTCTTTTTTAATTTAGATTATGAATATTTATTGCAATTTGTAAAATTATTATGATTAGTTCAAATTTTATTTATTTAACTCTTAACAAAAAAATTAGTTAAAATCCGCCCCTGCTGAGAAATTTTTTTGGATCCTCCCCCTGATAATGGAGCTACTGTAATCCCAAGATCTTTGTGTTAGATGCTGCAAGATAAATCCATTTTGTTGACAAACTATGTTAGTCAACTTTCTTCGAGATTATTAAATTGTTTTTTTTAATGACCCTTTTCCTAGTTTGGCTTTTCAAACAAAGACCAACCTACCCAAAGGTTGAAAACTGAAACAACTTTTCTTCACATTGAAACATATTGGGGTTCTGGAACACAGTTGATGTTTTCGTTTGAAAGTTCCATTTTAGGGGAAGAAGAGAAGTGCCATTATATTGTTCATTTGCATGTATGCATCTGTATCTTGTTTGGAAGATGTTTGGCACGCGACTCAAGCTTCTGACTACTACTTTCGACCCTGCTTGTGAGAGCTGTTGCTCCCTTTGTTTTGGCAATCTATAAATACCTCTAAGACACTTATATTGTTAGTTGTTAGTTGTTAGTTGATCCTTATGGTTGAGATGTCAAAGTGTGTAGAGTTCCCAAGTCTTTTGGTCTTTATCTGATCTTGATACTCTATTAATCACCATCTACAAAATAAAATATGTATTTCTTCTGTCGCAGTGGTATGCCTGAATGTAAACTTGGGTTAAATGATAGAGTGTTACTGGAGGCGCAAGGACGATCAACCAAGGGAAAAGCCATTGACTTGGATGACATCAAGTTCCATCAGTATGTTGCCTCACTCTCTACATATATCTTGTATTCTGCTATGGTTTTGGAAGTGTTGTAACTAAATATGTATGTATTGCGAGTAAAGCTAGTAAAAAATCTAATGCATCTTTCTTTTTTTTCTCCTTATTTTGTTTCCTGCTGCTATCATGCTAAAGTACTTGCGTCTTATAGGTGTGTGCGTCTTGCTCGATTTGAAAATGATCGGACTATATCCTTTATACCTCCTGATGGATCTTTTGATCTCATGACCTACAGACTCAGTACCCAGGTTTGCTTTACAGTTGGTACTTTTCTTTCTTTCCATTTTGCTGCCTCTCTTACAAAGTAGTGTTTTCTGTATGACAAGACTTTTCATTCAATTTCAGGTAAAGCCTCTGATATGGGTGGAAGCTCAAGTGGAAAGGCATTCTAGAAGTCGTATGGAAATTATGGTAAAAGCCAGGAGCCAGTTCAAGGAGCGTAGGTATAATTGTCCATCTTAAATCATGCAACTGTATCTGAAAAGTTCAAAGTTTCCAAGTTTTACCCCATGAGTTGGTTTTTTTTTTTTGCAGCACTGCAACGAATGTCGAAATTGAGCTGCTTGTGCCGTCTAATGCTATCAATCCAAATATTCGAACATCAATGGGATCTGCTTCCTATGCACCTGAAAATGATGCATTGCTTTGGAAAATCAAATCTTTTCCAGGTGGTAAGGTAATTGTTAGCTCCAATCACCTTTGCACTCTCTTCCTAAGTTATAATGTTGCTGTGTCTGATATTGATATTGAAGATTTTAACATGTTTTCCCCTTACAATCATAATTTTTAGATGGTTAATTCTGGTTGCAATGTGTAGGAATATATGTTGAGAGCAGAGTTTAGTCTTCCTAGTATTACAGATGAAGAAGCAGCTCCTGAGAGAAAGGCTCCCATACGCTTGAAGTTTGAGATACCATATTTTACTGTTTCTGGAATACAGGTGTGTCCTCCTGAACATATTTACTTCTCTAAATATAAGGAGCACTTGCATATCTTTATATTGTGATACTTGTGTGTAAGTCTTAAGGTGAACTGCCAAACCTTGTATGTTTTTTGTAAAAGTAAATTATATAACTACGAAGTTGTCAAACGGGGATCGTCCCCATGTATAATGGGTGTATACGGGCCTGCTAACTAAGACCTTAATCCTATTAAAAAGTGGAACAACAGAACCAACCCTAGAGCACCTGATCACTAATCACAACACACTCCTAACGCAAATCATTGACAATTCCTTTCCTTTCAAATTCTCCACCACAAGGATGAGGGATGACCGCCCACCTCCTTCACATTTCCCTACCAACCCTGTATTTATGGATTGAATGTAGTCTTTTTAAAACACTAATGGTAAATCATTAATGATTGTTTATATTGACACTTTTTTTTTAGTTAAATTTTATATTGATACTTGTTTGATTGCTATTCCTGCGGTTGTATAATTTTATTTCCAATATTTATGAAGATTTTGGGTTTTGTAGGTCCGTTACCTGAAGATCATCGAGAAGAGTGGCTATCAGGCTCTTCCATGGGTGAGATACATAACAATGGCCGGGGAGTATGAATTAAGACTTGTATAAAAGCCACTTTCATCTACAGGTGTTCCAAAAATCCAACAATATTTACTTATGGTATCACATAATTTAGGATTTTGGTGGTTGATAAATGAGGAGTTATTGTTCTTATCTGGATTGGTGATTACTGGAGCAGCCATTTTTGTTTGTTTGCATCATTGTTGTTTACTAGTTAAATATCCCATGCGAAAGCACATGTTTATTTTTTAAATAAATTGCACATGTTTATTTTTTAAATAAATTATTTTAAATTCCTTATTTATTCTATATATATGTATATATATATATAATAATAATTATAAAATATTTTTTCTGAATTTTATTTTAATTTATTATAAAATGATTACAAACTTTGTTGAAACAAATAATTATCAAAGACTTGCAATTCAATGTTATGTTAGTAATATATTTATTTTTATTTTTATTTTAATTTAATATTCAATTTATATAGTTTTTAAAATTAATATTGAGTTTTTATTTTGAATCTTTTGACATAATATTGTTGTACATTAATAAGTTATCATTATGTTTTTTTTGTTTTTAATGGCAACTTAAATTTTAATAACTATATATAAGTGAGATTTTTTTCTAACATTAACCAAAAATCTCCTATCTGAAATAAAATTAGTAATTAAGGTTTAATCATTAATATATTGCTCTTTTTAATATTAATTATTATTTTTCATAATATTTTTTTATATTTTTAATATATAATTATTTAGAAATAAAATTGTTATAGAATAATAAATTACTATTATGACTTTTAGTTTTAAAAATTAACTAAAGTTTAATTGCAATATATAAGTCATAATGATTTTAAACATTAATTAACTAAATGTCTCTTATATTAGTTATTGTGTAATCATAATATTTTTTCAATATTTTTAATATTTAGTTATTTAGAGTCTAAAATTGAGTAAAGTAAAATTCTAAACATATTTTTAAAGTTAAAATTTATTGTATGACTAAGTAATTGAAGAACAATAGAATAAAATTATTGTTAGTAAAAACATGTTTAGAATTTTACTAAATCATAAAAAGAATTTTAGTTATCTGACGTTAACTATTAATTATTAATTTCATAACTTAACTTACTAATTGTATATAATTTAGTTTTATTTTATTATTTATTATTGAAATCTTATAATGTTACGCCATAATCATATTCTTTTGGGGTTAGAAGACAATTTACATGAATCAATCAAAATCTTCATAGAACATATATAAATAAATTTTATTAAGCTTGAGTTTTATTAGTAGTTATTTATATTGTTTTAAAATAAATTTAGGGAGATTTTAAAAATGTTTTAGATGTAGTTAAATTTTAAGTTACTGAAGCATGAGTTTATTTTTCAAATAGTAGTAGCATAATTTTTAATTTCTTATTTATTTTATATTTAATGATTATGAAATGTTTTTTAAAAATTCACAAATTAACTTACTATTACTACGTGATATTATATTTTATAAGCTATATTATAATAATTATGCCATTTAATATTATAAATACTAATTCAAATTGATCCAAAATAATAAATTATTCTAAAATTTTCAGAAATAGTATTTTAGTTATAGTTAAATTCTAAGTTTAAAAAGTATTTTAATAGTAGTTAATAAAATAAAATTAGGAGAAGAATAATTTATTATAGGATATATATTGTTAAATATATAATTAGTACTAATTATATATTTATCAATGAGCTCATGAGAATTAATATTAGTAAAGTACTTCTATAAGATATAAAATTATTATAAAATAATAATTACTCTAAAGTTTTTCAAGATCATAAATAATGTTTTGATTTTAATTAAATTTTAGGTTCAAGAAGTGTTTCAGTAGTAGTTAATAAAATAAAATTAGAAAGCTTTAAAAAATGTTTTAGTAACAATTATATTCTAATCACATACCAAATACCAAGGACCAAAAAAATTTAGTTTTGTTATATATGTATATATAGAAATGAAAAAATGGAGGTAAAGAGCTGTGAAAGTTAGTTTACGATCGTAGAGTAGTCACTGATTGGTAAACGATAGTAAAGTAGAAACGTAGGTGAATGATTCAATAAATAATTGAAGACTTTTATTTATAAGTTATATTTTTCACTCTTTCTAAAGATTTTCTTTTGGGGACATTCCTTTTACTGATTAAGATCATTGATTTGAATCAAGGAAAATGTTTCAGCCCCCTAATTTGTGTAGAATTTTCGTTGGAGCCTTATCCAAATAGCGATTTAATGGACGAGGGTATGAATTTTTTGAAGAGAGCCCAAAAGTGTGGAAAAGTTAATTTTTGATAAAATAGAAAAACAATATACTAATTAACTTGCCTTAAAAGATGCGTCAAGTCGGGAGACGTGAATCTGGCTGTAGGGAATAAACGCAAGCTTGAATTTAATTGTTTCATATATTTAAATTTTCTAATATTTGATAAAGAAAGATGCTAATAAATGACTCGTCATCTGTTTGATCTAGACAAATTAAAGTTGCAAGAAATCACAATTGCGTCCAATATATGATGATGGCCTGACATTAAAGAAAGAGCCTTCTAATCAAATGACATTCATGCTCAAGTACATGCAAGCTTTAGAGATTTTCCAACTTTCTTGTACAAGCTACAAACTAGGTATGTTTGCGCCCTGGAAAATACAATAGACATGGGGAGGGGGCTGCAAAGAAGAAAATACACATACATCAGGGTTCAAAAGGGGCCAAGAAATAAAAATAAAAGAAAAAGAGGTTCCAGGATAATCTTCTCTTTGTTCTCTTCTAGTTGAACTGTTATGATTGGGTACTATTATTGGTGCACTTGGTTTGGCAATGTTGGTGGAATCTTCCTAAATGCATGTTTTCTGCAACGTTCAAAAATGCTGTCGTATATCAAATCAAATTGAACTCCTGCTCTTTCTCGGTTTATTATGAAAAGAACGTGATCACCTTCCACAATCTTGTAATACCTGTGCACCAAAATCAAATGCCACATTTTGTTAGCTAACAGTCGCAATTTTCTAGTTCAGATAAATTGGAATCATAGTACAGAGTTTCTGCATATAGTCTATGTTACAGAAATACAACCAGAGCTAAAAATTGCAGTTCAAACCAAACCGTTTTACTATTTCTATTTTGAAAAGTGACTCTCCTACTCTTCTATTATGTAAACGAATGCATGTTACTTATCTGACTTTTCACTACTAGCAAAGAGATGAAATATTCTGTGATCACAACGAAGAAAGCAACAAATTAAAATTAACAGACATAGTTTTGCCTCCTATTAAATTGAGCCTCAAATCATTCTGACATCTTATGCATTAAAAAGTCAAATGAGTGATCTTTAGTAGCCTCTTTAAGGTGACATATGTCCAAAGGCAATTATGTCAAGATTCTAGGTGTTATTTTGAAATAACACCAGTGGCAGCACTTCAGTTCCCCCCAAAAATGCTCAAACATAGTTGTCCAAAAACCAGTAAACACCAATAGGCCTTGAGAGCTATGCATCACCCATTAGACTTAATCTGCAGCATTTTGACATTAAATGGAAATATTGCATAACAAAAAGTGTTATTTTTGAAAAAACCAATTCCTTTATATAGAGAAATTATCATTACGGAATTCTCAAGGAAAATATATAGTGCTCAGCAATGTTTAAAATCAAAGGCAGAACTCTCCACTTTAAAAACTATTTTTCTTTGAAGAACACCCTCCACCGTGGATATGGATATCAAATAATCTAGTTGGTATTTAAATCAAATGGATAATCAATGTAACAATTTTCTCATGCACATAGAACCATATATATTACATGTGCTTTATAAGTTTAAATAAAATCATATATTTGTGGTTCTGGTACCGCTGCTTATTCAACGCTGCAAGATAAAGCAATAAAACTGATACAATAGCTTCTAAAAACTTTCCATGCAAAAAGAAAATGTTTTTTTAGAAAAAATACCTAGTAAGTTTTGGATTAAACTAAAGTTAAATCATGTTGAAACTACAAAAAATTTAGAAACCTTATATCCCAACTTAACAATGGTGATAGCAAACAAGGGTGAAATATTTATTGTCATTAGGATATGTATATGAGAAATTTCAAATTAGAACCAAATTTCACAATGTAGAAGTACATCTTGCTTAATCATAAATATTCTACCAAACATAAATGCAATTTAAGTGATGCAAAGAAGTGGAACAAACCAGATGCCTGGTTGCAAGGGTTGGCACTCGGAGTCATTTAAAACGAGGCAACTTGGGTGTTCAACTGGGAAACGAGGGTGTGTCATGGATATGGTGTTGAGTGCTCCATCATTTTCCCACCAGTCTTCATCCCTGACAGATTAGTAGCATTAAGCATGAGGAATGAAATAGCAGAAGATATCCAATTCTGGTTTCGATATGTACTTCATTTTAAGTCACAATTAGAACAGTTGCATAAATATTATTTTGTAGATTACAGTTAAAGTCTGAACTGGAAAATATTACAAAATGGTCCAGCAAAGGCCAATAAAATTCCTGTGCTGATAAGAGGAAGGTTTAGAAAGTCCCCGAGTTCCTTGAATACATCAGAAAATCCATATGGAATTGTTTAAGAAAAAAAATCAAATGGAACACTCGCCTGTAACCTTTGAATGGGGAGGATACATCTGGAGGATGACGCCATTGGCTCATCTGCAAAACTCTGATGAAAAGCAAAGGGTGGACTCCAAGTATGCCAGATGGAATAGTAAAACCCATAATTTTCCTTGTACGCTTGGTCGCGTAGCTGAAGTAGTATGTATCAGGGAATGTAGATAAATGGCTGTTCAGACGCAAGGACCCTTGAATAGTAAGATCAGGAAGAATCCAATCTCCAGAAGCAAAGGGACCAGAATTTCCTAGGAGGCAATCAACAAGACCTCGAACACCAATTTTCCTCCATGACATGTTGTAGTGATCGAAACCAAAATTGTAATATGCCTTTAACCAGGAAATGTCAAACCAGTCATATATTATTGCTCCCAACCGACACCACTGAAGCAAACACAAAGGTTTCAAGGACCTTCCATCTTCTGGCCTGTAACAAATTGCAGTAACAGTGAAACACTTGAGGATTCGGAACATATTTGGTGTCGTGGAAAAGTTCGATACAAGAAACAAAAATTTGCCAAAAAAAGAAAGGAGAGAAAGATGTAGAGAAAAGCAGCTAAGCTGTAAAACATTCAACGAATAACTTGCAAATTTGGGCACATATGGCACTGTAGTTTGAAATCTATAACCTGATCCTAACAATATGTAGACCAAGATTACCTATCACTTCCCAAAAGAAAAAAGAAAAGAAAAAGAGAAGTCTAGAATAACAAAATTGTCCAAGCATTCTCTCATGTAGATGAAAGGTCCATGTTTTTAGTTCCTAAACTCTATAGCCATGACTCTAAAGTAAATTAGCATGCTTAGAGATACAATAAACAACAATATACACTTCTGTAACTTACTGCATTCCATCTAAGTAAGATCTTGTAGTTCCATTGAAAGCGCCAGATAATGATGTTAAGCTTAATACCCAGTACTCAGAAGTGTTTTCATGTCCCTTAAATGCCTGAAATTAAGTCAACAATGATTCTTCATCATGAAGAAATTGGATTTACTACCAAGTTAATTAATTAAATGAAAATTAGACCAACCTTGTCTGCAAGCATTTGTTGCAAAACACGAACAACCTGTGCACCAGCTGAGTGCCCAACAAAATGAATTGGGTGATCCGCATCCCATTCAGGGTAGTGCCCTGCATCCCATTCACATCATCCAAAACCCCAAATAAATGATCGCCTGTAATTGATATATAGCTTAATCCAATCATAAAAAGTAAACGAAGGGCCAAAAAAAATAACCTTTTTCATAAATCCGACCAAACTGAGGGTGCCCACAGGCCTTGCTGTGTTCTTCCCCATAATCAACTTGCCCACCTTTCAAGTAATAGAACAATTCACGTGCCCTGAAACCTTAAACCCATCAAAAACATTGCCAACACTGGAACAAAACAAATCATGAATAGAATGAGCCGTACATAAATGAAAATTGGAGCGTTAATACCCACCTATCATATATGCTTGTTAGTGAACCAAGATCCGGCACCAGAACTCTCTCATCCTTCTTCTCTGCCCCAGCAAAATATGATAGCCCACCCAACCTCTGAAGAAAGCAAAGACCCAAAACAAAAATACCCAGTCATATACCAGAAATAGATGGTAATAAATATGCTAAAGAAGAAAACCCCAATCTTTATAAAAATGGAAACGAGGTGAAATACCCCTTTGCCAAATCCAAATATTCCATGAACCAACACAATGGGGGGCAAATGATGAGAAGTGGTTGAACAAATCAACTCCTCTTCCTCCTCTTTGGCCGCCACATTCATATCCGAGGAATTAGGCTTGTAAACCCATTCATTCAAGGTCTGTGAGAGATCACCAGCCACAGCCGTGCTGAATATGTAAAATCCATATAACATATGCACCAAAGAACTCACAAATAACTCCGACAATTGCAGTGCTGCTATTGACAATCTAATCATCTTTACCTCTAATTAAAGCCCAACAATTACAAATGTGTATGGTGTATCTATATATATATATATATATATATATATATAGAAAGAGAGCTTGGTTTGATATATGTAAATCTCAGAACAGAGAGCCTTCTGATACATACAATCTTCAACCTACAAATAATAATGGAGTAACAGTAATCAAAACAGAAACCCTGGTTCAAAAATTTGTTTGGGGTTTGAGAAAGTTTCAGTTTTCCCACAATTTTCTCATGGCTTACCTCACCTCACCTCACAGGTGGTCACACAAAACCAATCGGAGACTCCTTATTTTCTTTCTTTCTTTCTTATGTATATAGAGACGAGGGGTCCCATTATCCAAAAATGAAAAAAGGGAAAAATAAAATACTACTACTAAATTTGTTATCGCTAATAAATTAATTGTACTGTAAGTTGATCTGCCTAGTGCCACGTGGCCTAGAGAAAAACACTCCACAAATTTTAAATCCTGCGGGTCCCATTATGTACAGATTAGCCCTAGAAAAGTCGAGAGAAAATGAATCGTTCAAAAATGGCGTCTATAGACAAGTGAATAATCAAAGTATAGGTGAACAAACCTAAAATAAAAGGAAGATACCTTAATCTTTCCGCAGTAGCAGTAGTAGTATGTAGTATTCAATTAAAATTATACTCCACTTATTAGGAATAAACGGTGTGTTTTGAATGCTCCAAAGTAAAGTAGGTTGTCCTGTCCCCGACTAAGTAGGGATAATTTGGACATTTTTGAATGAGATTCTAGGCGTTTCTATCAAAGTGTAATGTGCTGGATCTGCGGTGGATGCTTCCTCCTTATTTCCTTATCCAACCAACGCCCAACGGTCCCACCTTTTATCCACTCCTCCGTCCACGAGAGTCTCCAGTGTCCCTCTACTTAAATTTTGATATATATTTTTTTATTTAATTTTAAAATTAATTAATATTAAATAAAAAATTAAGTATCAAAATTTAAGTAGAGGAACACAAGGGGACAGACAATAATTTTGACACAGTTGTATATGATCTGCTCTCTCCATCCACAGTTGTATAAATAAATGGAATAATTAATTATTGTTCCATTCCACAATTGTATAAAATAATAATGCTACTATCACATAACATAATATTCATATACACATATATGCATTCTGTGAGTATCCGTCTGACGTATGGAGCTCACAATATATGTGTATATGAATATTATGTGACCTTTTTTATATGATAGTAGTAAAATTATTTTTTTTTTTAAAAAAGCATGTTGACCTCTAATTTTTCATTTTTACTACTAATTACTTACAAATCTGCTAATTAATGCATCGTTTTCTAACTACTAAATACCAACAAGGTGGTCGGTTATCCACCCCTCATGACTCAAAACAGTTTGTAATTATCGTCTCTACTCAACCCAAGCCAAGCCACCGATTATTTTGGATTCAATTATCATGAAATTAATTTCGTAGTAAGTTAGTTAATTAATTATAGTGCTGACACGTATAAAGAGATCAATTCTCGCTTATGTGTCAATACTGTATTGATCAATTGACTAAAATTAAATTCATGTTAATTACCCCCATTTATTCTATTTAACAATAAATTTATTTATTCTTCTTATTTATTTATTTATTTATTTGTGTATATGTAGTTGTAATTGTTTATGTATTTTATTTTGGTACACTTAACATCTCCTAAGCCCCCTACCCTAGCCTTTAGGAGAATTTTCTCTCTTACTAAGGTGGTGTTTGATAAAACTGAATGAATTTGAATTTGAATGAGCTGAATCTTAATTTGAATGAGTTGAATCTGAATCTGAATAAAAAAGTTGTTTGATAGTTGACATGTCTGAATAACAAAACTTTATTATTTTACCCTTCTGAAAAAATTCAAAATTATTGTAAATTTATTTAATATTACTTAATATAATAGTTAATATTTTTTTAATTTTTTTTACTTCATTCAATTAAAAAAAATCGACTTAGCCATTCGGTTCATTCCATCTTATCAATTTGAGTAATCGCATCAAAAACAAACACACTGATCAATTCAACCATTCAATCATTCAACCATTCAATTCCGTTCAAGCTCTAACGTGTTTATAATTATAACTGTTTTCAAATACCACAACAAGGTTAACGTCCCTCTTATTCTTGGATATGAGCATGTGTTTTAAAATTAATCACGTTTGTAACATTCTTACAATAGTCTTAAAATAAACTTTATTTTTTTAAGAACGATTTAAATTATGTTCTCAATTTTTTTTATTTTTAAAAATAATAAAATAATACCTTTTACATAATTTGTAATTTTTGTAACTTATTATTTAAATTTAAATGACTATATATTAACTTTGAATTTAAAAAATTTCAAATCAACTTTTAAATTGTCAAATTAAATCTAATATTTTGAAACAAACCGAGGAAGTGTATTTGTTTTATATATAATAGTATTATGTTACGTTTGGATCGAATGAATGGAATAAAAAGTGGAATGATTTATTCCATTTTAATTAGAATAAGTTATTTCATATGCTCTCCTTTCTCTAAAGAATCAAACACAATTTTTTTCATTTTATATAAATAAATTATTCTATTCTTATTTTTATTATCTCAATCCAAACGTAGCATTAGGATCTACTATTAACTACTACTACTAAACCAATACAATTACAACCACAACCTGTTGTCCACGTACGTCATTTTAATAAATGAAATCTAGGTGACATCCAGATCACATGTACATTATTAGAATTTCTAACTTATAAACATATTGGATATATGATAAGAGTAGGTGAGTAATTAATGCTGTCAAATAATACCAAGAATAATTTGTACAACTCCATTCCAAAAAAAAAATGCCAAAAAAGGTCATACTTTTAGGAGTGTAATCGAAATTTAAAAAGCTTAAATATGAATTATTCTAAATTATAAGTCATATTTTATTTCGGAGATTAAAAATTTAATTTTTTTCAATTAGATGATTGAACTATCAATTTTTTTTAATTGCAACAAATTCAGCCGCCACGTCAGAAATTGCTGACGTGACCCTCGAAGTGGAGCCATCATCAGCTAATGTGTAAAAAAAATAAATTATTTTAATATCTATTTACACATTTATTATACATTAAGGGCAAATTCATCAAATCACTTATATTAATTATTTAAACTAAATAAAAACAAAAAAACTATATAAAATCTATACCATCTCAGATCAAAAACAACAAAAAATCTAAAACAACAAATCTAAAATCATCAAAAACTCTTCAATAGCCAAATTTCTATCATCTCAATCCATCAGAAAAACTGATTCATCAATAATGGTGAAAGAATCCATGGCTGTGGCGAAGAAAAAACCAAAGCAGAGCTCAAATCTATGCATATATATCCACTTGTCCACCCATTTTTAATCTAATTCGTACCCAAAAAAAAATCGACTTTGTAGATTTTCTTTTATAGTTATAAATCTGAAATTACCAATCAAAACCATTGTTATTAAGAGAGATTGCGAGCGGGAAAAAGGTGAAGGCTCTTCATCAATAATGAATCCAACAAAGAATTCTTAGATAAATGGAGGATATGGGTAGAGGAGAAGCGGGGCATCGGTGGAATGGGGACGAGCTTTTGGCGGTGTTGGGGTACAAAGTCGGTCATCGGACATGGTCGACGTTCTTGTAAAAGTTGGAAGCGACTTGAGATGGCCATGGGTGTGACGCCCCAAAATAGGTATACATCACCCATCGTCTTTGGTCTTGAGATACATAGTGCGAAATCAAATACAATCTTTAATATACAACAAGAAAATTTGTGAGTTTTAATACAAATATTATTTTCTAGACAATATCCACTCGAGAATAAGTCATCATTACACTTATTGTCACTTTATTTAACAAAATAGTGAGGACTACTAATATTATCATCCGGACCATCACTCCGTTCCCCGATTAGTCCTGCTACGTTACCATTTCATTTCCTAAAGAGAACGGTGAAAGAAAGGGTGAGCTCAACTAGCCCAAAGAAGAAATATTATGACTAAGATAATGCGGGATAAATTATCATTAGCATTCAACAATGTTAAAGCGATAAAATACAATAGACAACAAGTTTAAACTACGGTAGGAATAAGTTAATCCATTAAAAGAGTCAGTAGAGAATAAAATCTACTATCTTTTATGATTTAAAAGTTTTCATCACTTTTATCATTTGAGACTCGATTTTTTAATAAATAATCCACATCATCCACACTACTACTGGCGAGGATATTCATTAGGGTCACGACCATAAATTATCCATGACTACGGGCCGAGGATATTCGTGTATTCATCAATGGTCATGATCATGCCAACAACTGTCCATCAATGCATTACGGGCCAATGAGGACTTTTACCGCATCATTTGTAACATTACGGTCATGATTATATCGAATAATCCCTAGTCATAATCATACCAAGTCCATCTATGCACTACAGACCACAGATGACTTTAAAAAATATAAACATGAGGATGATGACAATGATATAAGAATTCAATAAAACAAGTTCAAGAATTAGTTTATCCAGAACTAATAACGTCTAAATTATCAACATGATACTTCTTTGTAGAGTAAAATTCAAGAATGCTCAAAAGAATATTTTCATGAAAAAAGATCTTTGGATGAAGCCAAATATCAATGATATTCCACTAATTTCATGGAGTATAGAAGTCAAAACTTTAACCAATTTGAGTATAATAAGGAATGGAATAACAAAAGAAATCACCAGGCATGTGATAGATAGCACATGCAGGATTCCAACAGAATAATAAATATGGAATCGGTCCCGCGTAAGCGCGCAGATGGGATATACGATGAGAATAATAAATACGGAATCAGTCCGGTGTAAAACGCATGCATGAGAATATTTCAACAGAATAATAAAGAATGAAATAACATAAAGATTTCACCAAGTATAGGGGAGTTCAGATATCTGAGTTATTCAATGAGAATAATAAAGGCGGAACCATGTCCGTAAAAATGCATGACGAGGATATTCTAATGAATAATAAAGAATGGAATAATATAAGATTTCACCAAGTATAGGGTGTCTGGCGTATACAAAGTTATTCAATGCGAATAATAAAGAATGGAATAAAGAAGTTCTCTTCATGAATAAGAAAAAATAACACCCCTTACCGTAAAAGACATTGGATATCGAAGTAGTGAAGTAGTAGAATACTCTTCTTCTTTCTCTCTCTAGAGTTTCAGTGAATTCGTAAGAAATAATGAATGAATGAGCTTCTATTTATAGAAAAATGGATTGAATAGTAACTAATTCCTGAGCGGTCCAGATTGATTTACTTTTAAGCGATATTGCCGGTTGAGATTGATTTCTTATTAAAACTTAAAGCAACCATCCATCTTGATTTCTTATTAAAACTTTAAACCAAATGATCCATATTGATTCACTATTACAACTTTCCACCGGTGATCCATATTGATTCACTAATATAACTTCAACCAACGATCTGAAAAATTAGCACATCTCTCTCATGGAATAATATTGTACCCAAATACCCAAATGCACAATATTAGAGTGAATAAGAACTTAGGATAAATAAGAATTTCGTGAATTGTAACTCATGAATAAGAACTTCGTGAATAAGAACTCATGAATAGTAACTCGTGAATAAGTACTCTCGGAGCATGAAAAGTTCTCCGAATACCCGGATTGAATAATATAACCTCCGCACATCAATTATCGCCGGAATAGATGTCGATTTCTACTAACACAAATAATCCCAACACAATGAAACTATCAAATTCATCTTTAATCAACACGAACTTATTCATCATTAATATTATAACTCACAATATTTAGCAACCAGGTTGATTCCAGGAAAGAGGGGACTTTCCAATAAGGATTTCTCCCTATTGGCGCCCAATTAGGTGACCAAACCTCTCCTTGACAGAACTTCTAGATATTGTAAATATATTATAATTTAATAATATGAATAACTTTGTCGTCTCAATTATTGATTTAATAATATAACATATAATGCAGATGATACTGTGACAATAATCGAATCAATAATATGAGAGATATGATGCAACAATTCTCGTAATAATAATTGAGTATAAATGAGTGACTTTCACGTAAGCATCAATAATCAATACTGGTGTGCTACTTATGCAACCACGCCAGACATCGTACTTTTTACTACTAGGGTAGTTCAAATAGATTTTAACAATAACACCTCCGCCGTTATTTATAAAATATTTTTGTCGTTTTTCTTAATTCGATAATAATTCCATCGTGGGGTCCACCAATGATTGTGCCGTTGTACGAATATTCCCGACAAAAAGAATATTCCCCGACTAATCGAATATTTTATAACAACTTGCATACTTAGCAAAATTTATAAATATTACCCATAACTATAACATTATATCAAATTCATTCCATAATATTCAAAAATGATATTTATAGAAAAATCATCTTTATTAAAAAAAAATTGTGGTCTTACAATGGGGACTAATACGGAAGATGAAATTATTCTGTTTTCAGATTCTGTTATGACACAGTTAGTCGGCTACTTGGAAATCATTTCAGATCTGTAAGTTAATTCATTCAAAAAAAATTCAAAATAGCTTGAAGCTTTTAGATTAAAAGTTATATACTCCCTCTGTGCTCAGACCGGTGGCGTCTCCGACGACGCACTATTAGTCCTCCAGTTGTCACTCCCGTGAATCATCATCTACCCAATTTTTTGGTTCACTTAAGCCTGAATCTCGTAAGATTTCGCTAAACAACGCCAGATCTGATGAACGAAAAGGCTGCGGGAGGAAGAAAGTCTGCATGATTGAAGAAGGGGTTCTTAATGATGTGGAGTAGTAGAAAGGGGCTTCATGTTGTTGCTATATTCTAGCTTTTGGTGTGGGTTTCTTCATTTGATCATTGGTTTGGATCTAAAATTAGATTTGATTTCTATTGAAAGTTTTTTTTTTTTTCGATGAATGTTTAATTATTTGAAATGTGTAGTTTAAATGTTTAATATAAAGTGTTTTGTATTTGTTGTGACCATTTTACCCTCTATGATATGGGATTTGGTTAATCCATAATTAAAAAATTATTTTTTTAATCACGCCAGCTTCTTATGGCCCCACATAAATAGCCATGTCAGCAATTTCTAATGTGACAGACTCAATTTGTTGTAATTGAAAAAAATTAATAGTTCAATCATCTAATTGACAAAATTAAAAGGTGAATCACCGAAGTGAAATATGACTTATAGTCTAGGGTACTAATTCATATTTAAGCCAATTTAAAATATTGAAAATTTGAACATTCGTAAGAGTTGCACAAATGGACTGCGGCATGCGGCTTAACTTTGATTTGACCTGAGTCCAGCCTGATCAAAACATGATCTAATCAAAACCTGGATCGATCAGGGCGGACCTGCAGACTGCTAACAAACCTCATTTTTTTATCCCATATCCAGCCTGGCCTTCTAAAAAGCTCGAACGGCCTAAAGCCTGGACCAACTTGTGGCCTAACCTGGATGGTTAAGGCATGCTAAAAGTGGACAAGTTACAAACCAATGGGCCAACGCCAATTTACCTGACCCACCTGGATCGTTAGATAATGAGTTGCAGGTTTGAATTTTTTTAGGTGGCTTATTTACCTGACTCACCTTAGTGGAGATATGTACAGGTGGTCACCTCAAAATTGTATTATATATTATACACACTATTCCTAGAGTCGCACAAAAGTGACTTCAAAAGTCAACTCATGAACAAATCCTGAATACAAAAAAAAAATGTCTTATCTTCATTTAAAGAAAACAAAAAAATAAATAAGCTTATGAGGCTATCAGGTATGAGCATAGGCAGTAAGGCCTAAGGGGCGCCAGGCCCAAGGCCAAGTCAGAAAGTCCGGAAGTCCCAAGTATGCACCACTCTAGACGTGTAAATTTTTTTTAAAAAAATTAAGTGTATGACCATACCGGACCAGTCTTAGGCCCAAGCCCTGGCCTGGCCTACAAACTTTAACAGATCAAATTTTTATGAAAGAAGCCTAGCTTTGGCCTGACCTAAAAGACTAAAAGTTAAAGTCTGACCTGGTCAACAGTCAAGGCTAGATCGGGCAGTTGTACAACTCTATTTCTACCGGTGCGTTGTTTATATAATAATTTTATTTATTTATTATTTTGACATAATTTCTTACCCACCACAATTAAATAAAATAATAATAATTTTTAAATAAAAATGTATCTCTAATTTTTATATAAAAAATAGTAAGCTTTTGTCCTACTATCACCGGTATAAATGGTGGTAACTTTGTTTTTCTTCTCTTTTGTTTTTCTTTTTCACTATTTTCTATCTAGTTAAGAAGCTAACTTCTATTTTAGATAGGATTTAAGGGAGGGTTCTACTTTGGAGATACCCTCCTCTAATTTTAAATTTTTTTTTGTGGAGTTTGTTTTTCCCTTTTATAAGATCTTTTTCCTTCATTAGATAACTGATTTATTTCTCTTTTGTGAGGAGATTTTATTATCATCTCTTGAGAGTTTTTGCTTTCTCCATTTGCTAGATTTTGTTTTCTCTGTTTGAATTTTTTTTTGAGACTTTTTTCGGTGCATGAATTGTTGAAGATGTATTATTCAAATTTAGATGTGGTGCTTCCATTGCGACTTGTTATTCCTTCGGTCTATCTGTGTATTCTATTATTATTTTGAAAATATGATTGTATTCTAGGAGTTTATTTGATATTCATCAGCGTTGTTGTTACGATTGAACTTTTTTTCCTGATTATCTGTTATTTTATTTAAAAGAATTAATATTTGAGTTTTTTTTGTAATTAATTATAATTTTAATATATTTTTATTTATTGAACTATTTAAAAAAAAGGCTTAAATATGAATTAATACCCTAAACTATAGGTCATATTTCACTTCGATGATCCATCTTTTAATTTTGTCAATTAGATGATTGAACTATTAATTTTTTTCAATTTCATTCAATTAAATCGCTTGCGTCGAGAAATTGGCGACGTAAGCGTCTTTGACTAGGCCGATATAATCGTCTACATGTAATTAAAAATTATTATTTCAAATAAATTTTTACATTTATTAAATGTCCAAGAGTAAAAAGGTCAAATCTCATTTAAAAGTTCACCCTGAATCGATTTATGCTTCTTCTAAACCCAGATCTATCACCAAACATATGTTCCAAAAAAAAAATCTCAAATATATCACTAAATACCCCAAACCCCAAATCTATCACCAAAAAATCGTTCCAAACAAATAAAAATAATCCTGAATAATGCTGCAGTTGAAAGCATTTTGACAGATGAGAGTTTACACTTTCTCTCTATCTATTTTCTTTCTTTATCTCCATCAATCTTTGTAGAAAATTTGCTTCTTTGAGTTTGTTGTTGAGCAAGTAGATACCTTTTTCTTGGATCTTGCTCTGCCGTCTATAGTTTGTTTTTTCTTTTCAAAATCTGGGGTGTTCAAAAAATTAATTGGCTGAGTTGTGATATTGAGATGGAAAAGGATTTCATGGGTTTGAATTCAAAAGATTCTGTGATTTGTTTAGGAAATCATCAAATTATTTGTTGTTTTGAAGGCTAAGAAATCACCTTGTCTTTGTAGCAGAGTAAAACAAGCCATGTTTGAGCCTGAACCAGACAAACTTTCGGATTCGAACGAATCGAAGCCTGACCCAGATAACCCCCTTTTGACCCGAAAGAATGATTTCTTGATTTTCTCTAATATGCTCTGGTTTCTGGAGAATTGGTAACTTCTTAGAAACAGTTGCCTCTTCTCTATATCTGTGTAACCACCTCTACCCACCCTCTATATCTATTTCCATGTTGTGGAATAGATTAGATCTATGATGTCGTTGAGGGCCACATCTGATACATAAATGTGTAATAATTGTGTATTGATATTTCTATGAAGAGGGGCCTATTGCGCAAATACATTTCATCCTCATGATCGCCTTCTTCGATGCGACATAAATCAAACAGGTCGGTATCATTGAAGGAGTTTCTGTAGAGAAGCAAAAGTGAGGGAAGGAACACTGGGATCTATTTCATTTTCCCGTTGTTGACGAATTTGTCCTTTAAGTTATAATAAATGTTTAATTAAAAATTAAAAAATTAAATTTTTTACACATCAGCTCAACTATACCCTATCTAAACAGGCACATCATCAATTTATGACGTGGCAGACCCAATTGAATGTAATAAAAAAAATTAATAATTCAATTATCTAATTGATAAAATTAAAAGATGAATCATTAAAATAGAATATGGTCAATAGTTTAGGATAATAAATCATATTTAAGCCTAAAAAAAATGGTGATAACTTTGTAGGAGGGATATACATAAGAAGCTAGAAGAATCTAGAATCCGAATTTGAGATTTATTAGAGGGAAAGAGACTTGATAAGAATGGAGGCAGACCTACCCACAATATATATTATCCGGACCATATCTATTTCAAAACATGATCCAACTCGGGAACATGTGCATAAATTTTTTACTCCCAAACTCCTATCTACCAAATCAAACACTGCGTTTAGACTATAGTAAGAAAGGTAGTTATAAATGTGAAAATAAAATGATTTATTGTGTTTGGTTGTGATTGGAATGAATTGAATAATTTTTTTTTTTGTTATTTTCGACTAAAATTTAACATTCTTGCCCAAGATTTCATTCCCAAAACTTTATCATTGAGTCACGAGTGTCTTAGGAGAGGGAGAGTATAGAATAACTCATTTCAATTATAATAAAAATGAATTATTCCAATCTATATTTTATTCCATCAATCCAAACGGAACATATATTTCTCAATAAACAAAATGATGATTAGACGATATTACAAATTTCGTATAATTAAAATGGTTGGCCAAATAAACCCTTTTCTTAATTTTTTTTTGGCACTTTCTTGGTCGGTCCCCAAAGGACTTCTCTATTTGAGACCACAATTAATGCCACCACTTTCAAATTTAAAGTACTTATATAATTACAAACAAAATATTTAAAATTATGAACAAAGTAAATATATACAAATCTTAAGATGTATTGCTACTTTTCTAGTTTCTAGTCAATGACTCTTTGGTCAAGATTGAAGTACTCGTGCGCTTTTAGCTTTAGTCCACCAAAACCGGATCTATGACTATAATAGTAATTAGCACATACGTCTAAGATATGTTGCCGTCACTTCATCAACATAAATAAATTTACAAGTGACCGACATGCAAAAGGGTGCGTACGTGAGGTGAGAGTTGAAATTGTATTGGGCTGCCTGGGATACCCCACTTCAACTTCAAGTGTTTCTCGCCCATTCCTTTTTCCTTTAGATTATTGAAGGAAGCCCATTTAGAATTTAGAGGCTTAAGGAATGGATGACGTCATAGTCCAACCACCGTAGGCCAATTGGACCAAGTATACACCGAATGAGCAATTGAAGGATCACACTCCTTGCTGTGCTCCAAGAAGTATCTTATTCACATTGCTAAAAAAAACCTTACACTTAACCACCACCACCACGGCCTAGGGTTCTTTCTTTTCAACGATTTTGCATTGCAGAGCTGAAGCTGAGAGAAAAATGGCGTTTATGCATCAGTTTGGCCGATCAAAGAGTGTGGTCAAGAGGTCTAAAAAGTATTTGGAAGAGGCTCTCTACAAACGGCTATTCAAAGAGGGTAGCTCAGAGGTGAGCATTAGGCAACACCTTAATCAATTTTTCAAGAGCAAAAAGAGAGTCTACAAATGGGAAGTCGATGACTCCCTCAAGATCCTTCGCCGTCGCAACCGATATTATCCCGCACTTAAGGTTCCTTCTTATACTTTCCCTCAATTTCCACTTAGTATTTCAATATATGACCGTATATTTCAAAACATTTGAGATTTTAATAAGCTTAAACGGGTTCCTCATTTTATTTTATTGTTTGTATGTATAAATTCAACACCTTGTAATTGGAATTTAAGATGTCAGCTTAAAATTTATAAATCACTGGGTGCCTCATTTTCCAATTATATGATAGTAGCACAATATAGGTTCTTTGCAAGGACAACCCCCTAGTTCATATGGATTCAATTCAATGGGAACAAGCAAGTAATTTCGATGTTATGGATTCAATTGTTAGATTACATGCAACCTAGCACTACCCAAGGGTAATGAATATTGAATTTGTATCAGAATTACTTAGGTTTTACTACATTTTGGTCATGAAGCACTTAAAGGTGATTCCTTTGTTACGTGCAATGTTGTAAAAGGCGCTAGGCGGGGGCTAGGCGGGATTTTTTATTTAAGCTAATTTTAATATTTTATCTTATATTTATCTAAACAAAACAATAATATAAAGCAAAACAATTTATAATAAAGATAATAAAGGCATTTGCTTAAAGTTTAAACACATATCCATATTGCTAATGTCAAAGTTCAAACACAAACATGCAATTGTTTAAAATTCAAACATATTTTTAACGTATTAATTTTATTCTTAAACAAGATTGCTATTAAATAATAAAATTTAAAATTTCAAGAATTTAATTCAATATTAAAACTTAAGAAACTAAACATATATTTAAGAATTATATTGAATTAAACTAAATATTACAAATGTGTCATCATTTATATAATTTGAAGTTGGTACAAGTTTAAAAAATTACAACTATAATAAAAGTATCCATTTTGACTTGATATTGTTAATTTCTTGTTGTGATTTGATATGCTACAACATGTATTATGAATATGGTAAATCATTTGAAAAATAAATATATTAAGATTTGGTTTGAGTAGTTATTAAAATAAAAAAAATCTCTTCGCCTAGACTCCGCCTAATTTCTTGGAGGAATTTTTTTGCCGTCTTGGGCCTAGGTGAGGCACCAGGGCGGCCTAGCGTCTAGGCGGGGCGCCAAGGGGGGCCTAGCGCCTAGGCGGGGGCCTAGGCGGGGATTTTTAGAACACTGGTTATGTGAACTGAAATCCTGTGGTTTATTTCAGCTTGCTCTTATTCTATTGGCACTTCTAAGTGATATTGCACTACTTACAACCATAATTATCTGTTTTCATTGCAGCTGAGATAAATTTTTACATTTGAATATCTCCGCATCTCATATATAACTGTATAATGGATTTGGGGGGATCAGTGTCGTGGGTTTTTTGAAGAAGGTATCTTTCTTCTTGGACGTTAGCATGGGGGGTATTTTTACCCGGACACTTGGAGAAGGGGGATATCCATGGTAAATAATTTATGTGTAAAGAGGATTTGGAGGAGACAAAAAAAAATTATTGTGTGAGCTTGTTCGAGTTCTGTGGTTGGTTTTGTCTCTTTGTGGTATTTTTGGGTTTAGTGATGACATTTATCTGAACCTGTGGGACCTGCGGAGCCCAACCTCGGAGAGGTTGGTTTTTGAATATTGACAAGGCATTGGGTCGGGATTGGGTTACGCTCCGCCCATATTATATATATTTATTTTATTATTTTTAGAATTATTCTCCTTCAATCCCACGGGAAAAAAACAAAATAGAAAAACTCACACATTGGGAGATTTGAAGGGAGTTAGGACGCATTGGAGGAATTGGCATTAATGGGATAGGATTTAGATGCTTTCTGGTGGACCATTATGCGCAAGACGAACATAGGTGACTTAATGTTGGGTCTCCTTTTTTGAGTTTGTTGTACTTTTTTCTTTTGTCATTTCCCATTCTTTTGCTTTCCTTTATTGGTTTCATAGGTTATTTTGCATTGCAAACCCTTTGAGGGGAGGATTGTTTTCGGCATTCACTTGCGTAGGTTTTGTTTTTTTGTCCACTTGCTCTTTGTATACTCCGTGTGTACTGGGATTGCACCCCCGTCCTGCTTGGTGTCTTGTGTATAAAATATTCCTTATCCAAAAAATAAATAATAAAACAGTTAAGGAAAAATACTTTTTTGTAAATGGAAGTAGGCTGTTGTTTGATCAGATATTCTGTTACTCCATGTTCCGGTCAAATCCTGTTACTTTGGGACTTAGAGAGGGTTTTCTGTAAAACCAATCTTAAACTCTTAGTAATCAGCATCTCAAACATCATGATTAACTTTACTTATTAATTAAAGGTAAAAAAAAGCTTCATGATTAACTTTCTTGTTTTAGTACATCCAGGACTCCTTATTACGAGTATATAATAGCAAAGTATTGTTTCTGCTTTAATATCTTTAATTAGCTTTTAACCAATTATTTTCTTATGATTTCACTAATCCACTCTTTCTTTTCTTCATTGAACTTTTGTGGGTTGATGCTATCAGCGTCCTTTCTCTTCCCGATTGCTCTTTTAGTTCTAGTTTAAGTGCATGATGTACATTAAAATAAATTGATGTGTAGCTTTCGGAGTCTATGGCTGAAAGGGGCGTGAATAAGACAGTCAGTGATCAAGCTATACATCTGGATCTCATTGCCAAAACTCGAGGAATCTCTGCTGCGGAGACTTATTTCGTTGATCTTCCGGAAACGTCCAAGAACCATCTCACATATGGTGCTCTTCTTAACTGTTACTGCAAGGAATTAATGACTGAAAAAGCAGAGGCCTTGATGGAAAAGATGAAAGAACTAAAGTTGGGTTTAAGTGCGATGCCTTATAACAGCCTGATGACCCTATACACCAAAACCGGCCAGCCAGAACGGATCCCAGCTATCATACAAGAAATGAAGGCCTGTGACGTCATGCCAGATTCTTACACCTATAATGTTTGGATGAGGGCACTAGCTGCTGTCAATGATATTTCTGGGGTTGAGAGGGTTATTGATGAGATGAAGAGGGATGGCAGAGTGGCTGGAGATTGGACTACTTATAGTAATTTAGCATCGATTTATGTTGACACAGGCCAGAATGTGAAGGCAGAAAAGGCACTTAAGGAATTGGAGAAGAAAAATGCCTGCAAAGATCTCTCTGCTTTTCAGTTCCTCATAACATTGTACGGCCGAACTGGGAATTTGCTTGAAGTTTATCGTGTATGGCGTTCTTTGAGACTGGCTTTTCCCAAAACTGCCAACATTAGCTACCTGAATATGATTCAGGTGCTAGTTAACTTGAAAGATCTTCCAGGTGCTGAAAAATGCTTCAGAGATTGGGAATCTGGGTGCTCAACGTATGATATTCGGATCGTTAATGTCCTCGTAGGTGCTTATGCGAAAGAAGGTTCATTGGATAAGGCCAAAGAGTTCAAGGAGCTGGCCAGGAAGAGAGGGGCTAAGCCTAATGCTAAAACATGGGAGATCTTTTTGGATTATTATTTGAAAAATGGAGAGATTAAATCAACAGTTGATTGTGTTAAGAATGCAATTTCAACTGGTAGAGGGGATGGTAGCAAATGGGTACCAAAGACTGAGATAATTCAGCATTTGATGCAACATTTTGAGCAAAACAAAGACGTTGAGGGTGCAGAAGGGTTTGTGGAGATTTTAAAGAAGGCTGTTGATGAGGTAGGGGTCGATGTGTTCGAATCATTAATAAGAACTTATGTGGCTGCTGGAAGAACAAGTCCGATAATGGGTCGCAGAATAAAAATGGAGAATGTGGACTTGAGTACGGAAGGTAAGAAATTGCTGGACGTTGTTTGTGTGGAGTGACATTTATCAGTAACAGTTTTCCTTTTAAAATACTTATTCTAGAGAGGTTAATGGGGTTGATTTTTGTTTCAAACAATAAAATGTGTCCCTACGCTAGACATGTCTTCTAGAATTTATGCCGTAATCCTTTCATGATTTCAGTCGAGTTGAAGCTGAAGCTTGCTATTTCAAGTTCTATAAAATCTTGTCAGTGAGTTGATTTCTCGCATGAAATGCTTGTGTTTAACCCCTCTAGGTTTTTTTTGGCTGGCTTGGGTTCCAGTTCCAGTTATTGTTGACCATGTGTCTGCAGTCCACTTAGATATCAAGGAACAATTGAATTAATTGGAACTCCAACTACTGTTCTTTCTGATTATTTCTCTCTTTTCAGATACACAGTGAATATCGAAATGTGGCAAGTGCGGGTTTTAACATTTATGTTTGTGAGCCACTATTAAGCACATATTTTCCTTTCCATGCGTCTGTTATGACTGGATAACATAGTAATTAAATGTTCCAGCAAATTTATTTAGATGCTTGCTAATGGCGCTAAAGTACTTGGTCAGAATTCAGCTTGTTATGGGTTGGTTGAGCATCTATGTTTTTTAGCCGTTTCAGCTTCTTAGGAAACGTTCTGGATCTTAATGATGACATGTACTGCCGTTCCAGTATGTTGTTTCTGGGTGGAATCCTGAATGCATTCATTTCAGGTTGGTATCTTGGGGGGTGTTTCAAAAGAGCTACTCAAGGAGGAGGATCCAAGGGCTGGGCTCCGATTAATGGTCCTTACCATATGAGCAGTGATTTTGATATGTGTTGGGTGATCCTAAGGCTATTATTCATTTGGCAGGCGGGCAGGCCCATTAAGTTGAGAGAGATGATTATTGAGTAGTGAAATGTAGTAATAAATAAATAGGCGCTTGGATTGGGGGGTTGGGGGAGAACTGTCATAGTATTCTCTCATCTCATATTCTCAGATTGTGATCAATCATATTCAACCATTCTCCCCCCCCCCCCCTCCAAACCTCTCTCTGATCAATAATAAATAATTTGACCACGGTCACACCACTGACTCACTCTCATTTTCTGACCCATATAACTATATAAGTTTTAATTTTTTCCCTTCCAAGTATCAGCTAGGCATTCTGCCACGTGGTACCACTGCCAGACACCATTTGTGACGGTTGGTGAAGTCATTAAACAAGACCAGAAACAGCCAGCTGCCTAAGATTAGTACATTTCGACACTCTTGAAACAATTCTCATGCAAGTAGTAAGATGGATGGAACAATCAGAGAACATCACAAACAAAAATATAGTAAAACTAATAGACTTGGGACCAAATTATTTGTATTTTCAATAGAGGTATTGGTACAAAATATTTTATGAACACTCAAAAATGTGATTATGGAATATCATTATCTTTGGTATTTTTTTATGAGTTACTATTCACAAGAGTTACTATTCAATTTAAGCATTATTCACTCTAGTATTATTCACTCGGTATTTGAGATATTTTTCGTATTGAAAGATTATTCATGAGTTATTATTCACCCAAATTATTATTCACCCGAATATTATTCACTTGGGTATTTGGGGGTCTTTTTATGTTAGAAGTCTTATTCACGGTCTTGATTAGAAATCAAGATTATTCATAGGGTATTATTGCGGGTACTATTTACAAGAAAAATATATTTCTTTTCTGTCCAAATTATTTTTGGTACATGAATATTATTCTTGAATTTTACTTCACAAAGTAGTATCATGTTGACAATTTTCGAACACTCAAAAATCAAGAAAATGTAGTCTTTTATAGGAAGTATAGTCTTTTATAAGAAAATGTGGTCTTTTATAGAAAATATAGTCAAGTATAGTCCTTTATAGGAAATATATTCTTTTATATGAAAATGTGGTTCTTTATAGGAAATGTAGTCTTTTATAGAAAATGTAATCTTTTTTAAAATTAATATTGTCTCTCTCTCTCTATATATATATATATATATATATATATATATATATATATATATATATATATATATGAAATTATTATATATAGGTATAGTTTCTTAATCTGGGATTTAAAAAATATATAACATATTATAATTTAGAGGTTATTCTTATTTATAATTGGTCTAAATTGGGACTAAATTTTTTTATAATATTATAGAGTATTCTTAAATAGGGTTTTACTGTAGTATATTCACTCACTATTTCATATTCCAAATTTACATACATACATACTTTCTTAAAGGTGTATAATTAATGGATAAGCTAAACTGTTGGATTTAAAAGAAAAATGGAAAGAATAACCCAAGCTCAATATATATATATATATATATATATATATATATATATATATATAGAGAGAGAGAGAGAGAGAGAGAGAGAGAAAAGACCCACAGAAGTAAGGAAGCATTAGCTAGCTAGGGACATCTTGAATTTCTTCCGGGGCCTCCATAATAAAAATAATTACCCCAAACATTATTAATCCCTCCTCGTATATCATAGCAATTGGGATGATCAGCTAATACTCGCAGGTTTGATAATGGAATCAAGCTATTATCCCAATCCACAACTTGTAAATTTCGAAAATAAGAAGCTTTCCCAAACCCTTCACCCGCAAAATGTCCACTACCCATTTGGGTCGGAGTGTGAAAACCAGATGCTCTACTATTCACGACTTCTCCTCCGTATTGTACCATGCTCGCGTGATTTCTAAGGTGTGTAAATAAAAAGGCTGGCCAATACCCAACCAATATCCCTGATCCGAACTCTAGCCACCAGTTTCCATGCTTGGGATCCTGAAGAGTAATTAATTTAATTATTCGACCTTGATTGATGGGGAAAAAAATGATACCCAGAAATTCTGGTACACGTACATAAACATGAACAAGTTTCACGCGTACAGTAGTAGTACAGCTACCAACTTTATATGTCAACATTAGTATCATTAGTATTATGATCTTCACTCTCCAACTACATTTTTTCACCCACAATTACGTACTGTATTTATTAATTTTTCTCAATAAAACAATATAGATAGGACCCACGTACATAGAGCTTTAGGGAATGTTTGTTTATAGTTGAATAGAGCTGAATGACTGAATAGCTGAATCGGTCAGTACGTTTGTTTTGATCTGAATAGCTAAATCGGTAAGATGGACGAACTGAATAGAAGTCATATTTTTTTAGCAGAATGACCAGCCGAATGAAGTTAAAAAAATATTAACTATTATATTAAGTAATATTAAATAAATTTACAATAATTTTAAATTTTTTCAGTCATTAAGATATTTCAGACATGTCAATTATCAAACAGCTTTTTTCATTCAGATTCAGCTCATTCACATTTATTCAATTTTTATCAAACATCCCCTTAATTAGGCACAATCTACTAACCTAGACAGACTACGAATGATATATGTATATATTAATTTCCTGTCTTGATTGGTCATTTCCGCTAAACTTGATAAAACAGAAGAGTAGTGGCTAGCCTTGCTTGTTTCCTAAGATTTTCTACAAATTATTGCTCAGAGGTGTGCTTTGCTTTGCAAAAGTAGCATTTGTAAAGAATTACACCTAACCATAAGGGAAGAGGGAGGGAGGGAGGGAGGGAGGGATTAGTACTTTCACTTGATACATGATTTTGCTTTATTATTCCAATCATTTGTTAAAAATTCATTAAATCAAACTTTTGAATTAATTCTTAAGTTTCGACACATTAATGGGAGGGAGTACTATTTATTTATATGTATAATTGTATAGATAATTTACCTAATTTTTTTTAAAAAAAAATTAACAAAATAAAAAAAAACATACCTTCCATACTAAAATACTGATATCGAATTGGCCACCCCGGTAAGATGATGTTGGAGAGATTGCAGCTCCAATTGCAATCCTATTGTTGGTCTGAACGAACCCCGAGCATAACAAGTTGTAGCATCCGGTAGCTTGATATGCATCCGTCTGCGATCAATATTTATATATAAATTAATATATTTTTAAAAATAGTCCCAAAAAATATATAGTTAGAATAGAATAGAAGCAACTTACAGTCCAGTAAGTGAAGAATCTAGGGTAATTGTCCCCATACAGCTCTGGGCTAACCTGTGGGAGACGAGATCAATAAATGAGTTAGGGTACATTAAAAGTATTCAATGGATTTAATTGAAAGGTAGTTGAGATCTAATTTCGGCTATAAATGATTTTACGTACAACGACATCAATTACTCCAAGTACTCCTCCTCCTTGTAGAATTTTCTTTTAGAGAAATTAAAAAACATGATGCATAGCATAGCATACCCCATACCTGCCAACCAGCTTCAATGGTGTTAAGATCATTGCCAAATGAACCAGAAATGACCCACATTTGTGATAAGCTGAATTCATATCGGCTAGCCACACGAGGTGCCCACACATTTATGCTTGCTTTTGCTCCATAATACTGTTGTCCTTGTCCACTAACATACCCAACTGCGTGCTGTAAAATTAAATATTTACATTAAAATTCTAATCTGCCATTCTATATATATATAGTCCGGTCTGCAGCGAACTGAAGGGAGCGAACTATAGCGACGGTTTTTTCATCGTTATAGCATAAAAAACTGCAATAAAAACTAATTTTCATATTAAAATCGTTTATATAGGTTTATTCTTGGATTCACTCTTGGGTTCATTATATATATATATATATATATATATATATATGTGAAGAAATTTGTTCATTAGATTTTGAATGCATGGGACGGGAGTGAATAAAGGAAGAGACGCTGCATTAATTTATTCATCAAAGACTTTTTCATTGAAATAAGTGAAAGTAAACAAAGCATGAAAGTCTGCAAATGTATGAAAATAGATAGAAATACTGACGCATACATTCATTGCATGAAATAAAGGACCACCAGTAAGTAACTAGTAGTAAAATTCACAGATCATCTGCTGGTTAAAGAAGGAAATTTTGCCACTTTTTCTTTGTTATGCTTTCATAATTAATGAAGTTTGATTTGAGGAAAGAAATTCGAGTCTAAAGGAATTAAAATCCTTCACTCAAGAATGAACCAATCATTTGTTTATGTATAATATTTAATTAGTTCAAGGGAAACCTCAACAAAAAATATATGGTGAATAATTAGTATGTCTCTAATTGCCAATAGATATTAATTTTCTCTGTTTTCTGCACTCGTAATAGTATTGAATTCAGAGCACTAACCTCATGGCCATTGCTAGAGGTGTCTCTTCGAATAGGTTTTCTGAATTTCCTTCCAAATCTTCGAATAGAACTAGCTCTTAAAATATCTTGTTCGGTTGTTCTTCTAATCGGAACCGTTCCTTCTGGACATGTTTCACCAGACAAACTCCATAACTGATAATTATCTGATACCATGCCTGCTGGGTTGTGTCCTTTTGGTCTCTCTGGTGGATCCTACAAATTCAAATATGTATATTTTAAAACAATCTCATAAATTTTACATAAAAGATCAGAGAAGATCAATCAATATAGGAGTATATTTTCTTCAAATGCAGTAGATATAATTTAGCTAGTTACCAATGGTTTTTGTCCTTTCAATTGAAGGTGATCAAAAGCTGGTTGCTCATGAGTTACAACACAATCTATTAAATCACCATCGGGGCTCTGCAATAATTTGTAAATCAACATTAGACCCTAGGAAGAGAAACAAAACAAAAACAGGGCAAGTGGAAAAAACTAAAACTTTTACGGTTTGAAGGCAGAAAAATGCCTGAATTGTCTTGACAGAAGGTTTATTGATTTTCATGAGATGATCTCTAATCATCTTCAACTTCTGCAACTCTTCGCCAGGCCGGATTGTCTGATTGGCTCGACGGAAATTGTCCGTTTTTGACGATAACACTGGAGAAACAGAGGAACTAACAAAAAGAAAGATGACAAAAATTGAGATCTTACAATAACTAGAAGCCATCATATTCGATGAATTTGTATGTAGTGTTTCTGTTTCTAATCTAACTGCTTGTGTTTGTGTACATTGGTGTTGTCTTCTTCTGTGATCAAAACAAATCCAATTATTCTTGATTTTTGGCCATGGAAGCAGCAGCTGCACACCTCCCATCAATTCCATCAAACATTGAATAAGCATTCTAAGAAACCCAATTCACTGTCTCACCATTTCCAAAGCAAAAGAAATATTTATAAACCCCCTTATAGCTAGCTACCTCTCTATTTTTCTGTCTCCACCTAAGCTGCTTCTAATTGCCTTGGTTTAATGTTCTGACATGGAGTATACAACTCCCAGGCAATAGACACTAATATTAAAAGACACAAATGGATGATGTGGATAAATAAATACTGGTCGTGATCAAAACATGTTGAGTTGTTGTTTTTTAAAAAAAATATATTTTTTTGAAGAAATAAAATTGAGGAGAGAGAGGGGTGTGTGGGGGTTGTGTTTCCAGTCTCCGATACAAAGACTGAACTTTAGCTTTTTTGTGTAGTACTATTTATAGGGCATACTAATGGTATAGGGATCGATTTCTGTTATTCCTTACTTTGGGTCTGAAGACAGATAGGAATTACACTTGATTCTGGGTTTCCAAACTTCTTTGCTTTGGGTGTTTCTCTTTCTCACTTCCCTAGGTGTGCTTTCTGTCAGCCAGCTCTCCTCTCCTCTCTCTCTCTCTTTTTTTTTACTACTTATTTACCTCTCTCAGTATACACATCATTACAAATTAATTAATAATTGACTATAAAGCCATCACCTTTACTTTCCTGGTTTCGGATTTTCTTAAAAATATTTTACTAACTAAACATAAGCAATTTTGGGTTTGGATAATTTGAGCAATATATAAGCGACAATATTTAGTTTTCTAGGAGTATATAAACGCAATATCTTAGTGGTGTTTGGGGCTGCTGTGGTGGCATGCGCACTTTGTTATTTGCATTGCATGCTTATATATATATATATATATATATATATATATATATATATATATATATATATATATATATATATATATATATGTATTATATCAAGCGCCCCCATGCACAAGCGCGTTTTGGACTGCTTATGTTCCGGGGGTTTATACCAATTTGTGCTGTTATAAGAAAATTGAGAGAATTTTTAAGTAGTGAAACTCCCAAAAAATCAAATATCAGGGTGGATTCAAAAGACTAAAATTTATATCACTGATGTTTTTATTGAAATTTCATGCTAATGAGTCGGGACGCGTACGAGTCGATTTGTCGAAAAGAGGTTGAAATATTTAAATACTGTTATGGTACTAAGTGGCTTGAGAGTCGGGTTAGTTAGTGTTGTTAGGATTAAACCTTCATAGCCATGTAGATGGGCCGACGTAATCTTTAGAACAGAAGCCGAATCCTTTTGACTCTTAGAATATGTGCTTTTCATTTCTCTTGTTTTTTCGAATGTGCACAAGAAAAGTAAGGTTACTATATATAATGCGTACGTGGACCATTTATGTTTCTGAGTTTTGAACAGAAAAAAAAAGAATAAAAAATTTAATTAGAACATAACAGAAAAGAAAAGAATAGAAAACTTAAAGTTTTTCTTTGTGTTGTTTCTGAGTTTTTAATAGAAAAGAATAAAAAATTTAAAATTGAGGACATGAGTTGTAATTTAAAATTTATTATATTAAAAGTTGAGGATAATATGAAAATTATAAAAATATTACTTATTCTAATTTCTCTTCCGTCCAAATCAGGCCAATTTTGAACGGAAAACTTTGGTAGGAAAAGTGACTCTTTTCTTTTCCGTTTATTAAAAAACTCAGAAACATAAGAATTGGAAAGAAAACTTTAATTTTTTGTTCATTTCTTTTTTTTTCTGTCCATTTTAAAATTCAGAAACACAGCGTTAGTTTGAAAATCAAGCAGTAAACCGGAAATATTATAAGACTTTTAAAAGCTCACATGGGTGAGTTAAGAGAACAGTGACATTATGATGTTTATAATGAAATTAAAGCTGCCAGGGATGATCGAGGACCAAATTCTACAATATATAGATATGGCTAGCTAGAAACACTAAAACTATTACAGGGCCACTTAGAGAATGATATGTGTTATTACTTATTAGTGCTCCATATTCTGTTATTTGCACTTCAGCTAACTACTACTTATTAGTGCTCCATAGAATAAATGAATTTGAATAGTTTACACGAGGTGGGTTTTGTAGCAAAAGAAATATAGGTGGGTAATATATTCCTCCACTCTTTTTTTTTTCAAAAAAAGTCTCATTGATAAAATTTAAGAATATTAAGGATATATGTTATTCCATGTATATATTACCCTCAGTGATGGACCCATAAATTATTTTATGTTGTGGAGGCAAGTTTCTATTTTTAATAAGACACATTTTAAACAAAAATGAAAAAAAAATACTCCTAAAGAGAAAAATTATAAATAAATAACATAATTAATGCATAATTAAAGTGTTGATTTTTAATACTTATCTTCTGAAAAGAAAACAATATATGCAACAACGTACTAATAATGTCTATAAATTTATTTGAGGCATATTATATATTAATGAAATACAAAGATATTATTAATTTGCTAGAAAGAACTGCACATTTTTATTGGTAATATAAAACAATACCATATTCTTAAATTCATCAAAACAATTCATGCCATCAATATAATACTAAACACTCAATAATATAAAAGTTAATTTGAAACAAAAAATATATCTTTAAAATTCATAAAATTTGCAAAGAAATTCATCTTGTGGAATAAAGAGAGTAATATATCTTCCGGTTTCAAGCTCTTCATGGTTGGTCCCCTCGGCCAAATGTCCATGCTATCAGATAGGGTTCTTTTTCGTTTTTTTTTAAAATATAATTATTATAGAAACGGTGCACAGTACTACTTACTAAAACGGTATACAGAATCACATAACATTCATATATATTTAAAATATAAAGCAGCTAGCTAGGTTTGAGGCTGTATACTTGTTACGTACGTCTCGTACCCAAAGTCAAAAATCAAAATGACCACCCAGGTACGTACCATTTCCACAGTCGGGGGAATTAAAAAAGAAGTAAAATTTTATGATCTTGCGCTGAGCTGGAGCTTAATCGGCAGGCTGGGCACATTAAAGTCCTGCTAATGTTAACTTGGAGCCCACAAAAAGAAACCAAGTACATGATTAAGTTGACCAAAGACCCGATTGTAGTCTTAAACTTGAGTTGACTAAACGGGCCCTTTCATAATTTATACTCTATCCTAAGTTTGTGAGACACTTTGATTAACCATTATCTCCTTGCCCCACAAGAAAAAAGAAGAAGAAGAAGAACCAAAAGTAAGCTTTTTAGGGCTCAATGAAAACCTACCAAATTTGCATCATGCCAGATAAAAGATTGGGTGAATGATATAATGAACCATTATATTATTCTTTGGTCGGTTTGAATTCAAACTCCCACAATAATCTAGTAAGTATTTTTTTTTATTAATTCAAGTCCATAGACTTTGACTTAATTTAATTTCATTAAACCCCTAATTCTACTCCTAAACTTTAATTAGAGAAGCTTTAATTTAGGAATCGTAAACAATGTTGGTCCAACTCTTTGCCACCAAGTAAAGAAAGCACATAGTGCGAAAAGATTAAGGCGAAATGAATGAATGAAAAATTAAGACGTGCAAATAAGATGAAAGATACCACCCTTATGGCTAGCTAGATTTAATATTATTCCTTATTAAACAGGATGATATATATGTGTCAAAGCATCTAAATTTAGGAGTTATTAAAAAGTTGAGGTATCAAAAAGAGAATATATCCCACTAAGACATTCTCTTGAAAAGAAGAGAATAGAATCACGAGAACGAATGGTTCTTGTATTTAGTTGTTTGGATGATAGTTTGGTAATTGGTTTCACAACCAATGGTCACAAAACCCTAGCAAATATATTTCGAATATATATATATATATATATATATAAGGACAGGAAAGGCATCCGACCATGGAATGGTGATGATTGTGTCCAAGAGGCATGGTAAGCTTTTCCTTTAAGCCAAAATAGGTGAATATATAACAAATACTATTAGGCATTAGCCATTGAAAAAAGGAGGAGGAAATTAGATAAAGAGAGTAGTCGATGTTGGTGACCACGCTCCACCCACCATGTCCAAAGTGGGAATTTTCCTAAACCATGGATGAATTGTTGGAAAGAATGATAAACATTTGGGCATCATACTCGATTAAGTCTGGACGGGTAATGGGCATGCTGCGGGGAGAATCATATTCATTGCCCATCATTCCCCTCCCTCCCTCCCTCCCTCCCTCCCTCCCTCCACATATTGTATATTATATCATCTTGATGCACATGATGATGATAATGATGTTCCTCATATCAATTACACAAATTAATATTGTCTTGTCATCACAACGTACTTCAAACTCTACGCATTCTTTTCTTCCTTCCTTCTTGTAGTTAAATTTTACGATGATCCTCTACATGCACCTGCCAACTAATTGATATGTTGGTTATATGGGTTGGTTATGCTCCAAAAATTATTGTGACAAAGTCCCATATTGTATATTTTGTAAACATTCCTTCTGTATATTAGTACATGTTGGCTTTAAGCTTGTAACATGGTTGAGAAAATAGGGATGGACTAGCACACATGAAGACAATTAAAGAATTGGGCTAAGCCAAATCCCTAATTTATTTTTATAAGCCGTTCCTGCTATTTACGTTCTTACGTTATTTTCCCAACGTTCGTCCTAATTACTTTCAACGTTCACCTTCTTCTTCTTCCTCCTTATAAATACCAGTTTTGCAGTTTTGCAGTTTTGCTTTACACAGAAAAAATACACAATATGCTCTGTTCTTTCGCTGCACATAGACATATTCAATAATCTGTTCTTTCTTGCGTGTGTTTGTGAATTCTGTTAATTGGGCAATCCACATAGACAAGTCCAAAGTTTCCCTCTGTGAGTACACACAATCGGAGACTTTACCGTTGAATCCTGGAGAGTGACCGTCGGTAGCCCATTTGTACCTGTAATTGCTTTCAGTGGGGGCGAAATCGCTTTTTAGGACAATAGCTTCGCTACGCCTCGGTTTCTATCATCTACAAGCTAAGTTGTTCCAATTTTCTTTGTTTGTTTCTTCTTGTTAATCCGCTTTATCGAAATTTCTTTATTAGATCTGTTATTGCTTTCGCCATCTTGGTTCTCATTATTGCTAGTCTTCTCGCTATTTTTCCAACAATCTAAAAAGCGATTTTCGGTTTATTAACAAGATGAAAACTGCCTTGGACCTTTCTAAGATTGAACGCTTTGATGGTACGAATTTTAAAAGATGGTCTGAAGATATACTGTTTTATTTGAAAACCATGAATTTGGAATATGTGTTATATATGGATGCTCTGTTGTTATTTCAACATTAATGATGTTACTCTATTCTTTCAATCTTAGAAAAAAGCGGATCTTTGATAAAAGGGATTTTGTTAAGGATAATCTTACGTGTCATAGATATTTGTTGCACTACTTGTCTAATTCATTGTTTGAGATATATTATCCGTATGAAAGTGCTAAGAAGATTTGGGAAGCTTTAAAATCTAAATATGCTATTGAAAACTCTGGACTTAAAAAATATGTTGCGGAAAAATTTTTAGATTTTAAGATGCAAGATGGAAAATCTATTATAGATCAAGTTCATACATACCAGACAATTATGGGGGAAGTCATTGGGGAAGGAATGAAAATATGTGAGAATTTCCAAGTTGCTGTACTTATCGAAAAATTACCACCCTCGTGGAAAGATTATAAGATGAACCTGAAACATGAAACTAAGGATTTCACTATGCAAGAATTAGTAGCTCACATCCATATTGAAGAACAAAATAGGGCTAAAGAAAGAGGAGATGTAGTTCCAAGTCAATCTGTCAAAGCTAATCTCGTAGAACAAAAGCCACATTGGAAGAGCCAAAATTATCAGTCCAAAAACCACAAAGGGAAAAATCAAAAATCAATGGGAAGAAAGGATAATAGGTTCAACAATTCAAATCAAATTCAGAAACCTTTTACTAAAGGTCCTTGCTTCGTATGTGGCAGACCTGGCCATATTGCTATGAAGTGTCACTTTCGCAAGGGGCAAGATAACAAAAATAATAATTCTCTGCCTAAACCCCAAGCGAACTTGGTTGAATCCGATGATGTTATTGTTGCTGTTGTCTCGGAAGTAAACCTTGTTGATAACTTCACGGAATGGGTAGTAGATACAGGGGCCACTAGACACATTTGCGCAATAGAGACGTAATTCTCAACTATAAAAATGTGACTAATGGAGAAAAAGTTTTTATGGGGGATTCTCGAGCCACCAACGTTGCAGGAAAAGGGAAGGTTTTACTAAAATTAACTTCTGGGAAAACAATTGCCCTACAAGATGTACTTCATGTGCCCGATATTCGTAGGAATCTTGTGTCCGAGTCTTTGTTGAACAAAGCTGGTATTAAACTTGTGTTTGAGTTTGATAAACTTGTACTTACTCGTAATGGGGAATTTGTTGGGAAGGGTTTTTGTAATGGGGGTTTATTTGTACTCGATGCTTCTGGTGAATTGAATAATAAGAATGCTTCTTTTGCTTATATTGTTGAATCTTTAGATATGTGGCATGCTAGATTAGGACATGTGAATGTAGCCTCTATTAAAAAGTTGAAACAACTTGAACTTATACCTAATCTTGCAAATACCGAGTTTAATAAATGTGAAATTTGTGTAGAAGCAAAACATGCTAAAAAACCTTTTAAAAGTGTTGAAAGACAAACTGAACTACTTGAGTTAATTCACAGTGATCTAGCTGATTTTAAAAATACTACGAGTAGAGGTGGTAAGAAATATTATATTTCCTTTGTAAATGATATGTCTAGATATACTCGTATTTATCTCCTTTCCTCTAAAGATGAAGCGGAAGAAATGTTTATTAAATATAAAGCGGAAGTTGAAAATCAGTTAGAAAGAAAAATTAAAAGACTTAGATCTGATCTTGGAGGTGAAAATGATTCGGGAAGTCTTAAAAAATTTTGTGAACTAAATGGAATAATACATGAAACTTCTCCTCCTTATTCTCCACAGTCCAATGTAGTTGCAGAAAGAAAAAATAGAACACTTAAAGATATGATGAATGCTATGTTAATTAGTTTTGGTTTACCTTCTAATATGTGGGGAGAAGCTTGCCTTTCTGCAAATCATATTTTAAATAGAGTTCCACATAAAAAGATAGATTATACACCATATCATTTATGGAAGAAACATGCTCCTAATTTGGGTTATCTTAAAGTGTGGGGGTGTCTAGCTAAAGTAGCTATACCGAAATTTAAAAGGAATAAAATTGGACCTAAAATAATAGATTGCATTTTTATTGGGTATGCTTCTAATAGTGTTGCTTATAGATTTTTGGTAATTAAAGACGCAACTAATAATTATCAAAATAATTCAATTTTGGAAACAAAGGATGCAGAATTTTTTGAAAATATATTTTCAATGAAAATAAGAGATGAGGGCAATCCTTCTTCTAGTGAACCTCTTAATAGGAAAGATAAAGAACATGTACCTGCATCTACTAGAAGTAAAAGGCAACGTTTTGAGAAAACTTTTGGTCCAGACTTTATAACTGCTTTCATAACTGAAGATGACCCTAAAACTTATGAAGAAGCAATGAAATCAATTGATGCAGATTTTTGGAAAGATGATATTAATAGTGAACTAGATTCTACTATGTCTAACCATACATGGAAACTAGTTAATTTGCCTAGAGGAAGTAAATTTATTGGATGTAAATGGGTGTTTAAAAAGAAATTAAAAGTTGATGGGTCTATTGATAAATTTAAAGCAAGACTTGTAGCAAAAGGGTTTACTCAAAAGGAAGGTTTTGATTATTTTGACACTTACTCACCAGTAACTAAATTAGCAACTATAAGAATTTTAATTGTTTTGGCTTCTATTCATAAATTGATAATCCACCAAATGGACGTTAAAACTGCTTTTTTGAATGGAGAGTTAAATGAAGAAATTTATATGTGTCAACCTGAAGGTTTTGTTGTTCCAGGTGAAGAACATAAAGTGTGTAGACATATAAAATCTTTATATGGTTTAAAACAAGCGCCAAAACAATGGAATGACAAATTTAATAAAATTCTCTTGTCTAATAATTTTGTGACAAATGAATCTGATAATTGTGTCTATAGTAGATTTAATGAAAATTGTGGTGTGATTATTTGTTTATATGTGGATGACTTGCTAATATTTGGTACTGATGAGAAAGTTGTGAAAACTACTAAAGAATTTTTATCTTCTAAATTTGGCATGAAAGATTTAGGAGAGCGGATTTGATTCTTGGCATGAAAATAAATAAACATGCAAATGGTTTAGTTTTATCACAGTCTCATTATGTGAATAATATTCTTAAGAAATTTAATTTCTTTAATGAAGAGCTATTAGGAACCCCTTAGACTCTAGTGTGCATTTAAAGAAAAATAAAGGGAATGGTATTGCACAAGTTGAATATGCTAGAATCATTGGTAGTGTAATGTATTTAATGAACTGTACTCGACCTGATATTGCATATGTCATTAGTAGACTTAACTGATATACACATAATCCTTCACAAGAACATTGGAATGCATTATCACGACTAATGAGGTATTTAAAAGGAGCAATTAATGTAGGTGTACATTTTCTTTGGTCATCCCTAGTGTTTTAGAAGGATATTGTGATGCTAATTGGGTATCGATAATGATGAAACAAACTCCACTAGTGGTTATGTGTTTACTTTAGGTGGAGGAGCTGTTTCTTGAAAAATCTGCTAAACAAACTTGTACTGCTAGATCTACTATGGAGTCTGAATTTAATGCTTTAGAATTGGCAGGTACAGAAGCAGATTGAATAAGGAATTTATTGGCTGATATACGATTGTGGTATAAGCCAATTCCTCCTATTTCTTTGCATTGTGATTCTCAAGCAGCTATTGGCAGGGCAATGAACCATGTTTATAATGGAAAACAGAGACATATTCGCTTGAGGCATAATATTATACGAGGACTGATCAGTAACGGAGTTATTTTCATGGAATTTGTAAGGTCTGAAAAGAACCTAGCGGATCCACTTACTAAGGGATTGAGTAAAAAGGTAGTCTAAGAAGCATCAAGAGGGATGAGACTATTGCCAACATCTTGAGTAAATAATATATGATGAAAACCCAACCCATGTGATTGGAGATCCCATGAATTGGGTTCAATGGGTAATAACAAGTCATGTAATTATTTAATTAAAACACTACAATTATTAATATTTCTCCCTGTGTGTATGTGGTGCTTACTGACAAATTGTGATAGGATGAATCATTTAGATTCTTAATGAAACTCATAGTCCTTAAGGGTGGTGTATGTTAGTATACACTTGATGGGTTCACCTATATAAAGGTGGAAGTATAGGCCGCTTCCTATGAGAGTCTTTGGCAAACTCTCTAGAGCCTTTATGAAAATCTAGGATATGACGCATGGCTTAGAACGCGCCCAACCGCGGACTTGTGTGGATTCAGGATTTTTAGATATGTGTACTAGTTCAAATGATTGTATCATAGATAATAGGTTCAAGAATATAGTTCACCTATAATCTACAATCATGAGATTGTTCCACTAAGTGTCGATTCAAACCCACAAGGTATCGACGTTATGTATCTAGAATCCATTGTCATTCTTACTTGTTTTTGAATTTTTCTTTCTTTGATAATTTTGGATCATGTGGGGGATTGTTGGTTATGCTCCAAAAATTCATAGTTGTGACAAAGTCCCATATTGTATATTTTGTAAACATTCCTTCTGTATATTAGTACATGTTGACTTTGGGCTTGTAACATGGTTGAGGAAATAGGGATGGGCTCGCGCACATGAGGATGACTAAGGAATTGGACTAAGCCAAGCTTGGTTTTTGGACTTTCAATCAGAAAACCTTTGTGCGTGTGTGCGCACGATACGCTCACGCAGGAGGGGGGGGGGGGGGGTGCCAATCCGCATAATCATTTACGTTCGTCCTAATTACTTTCAACGTTCACCTTCTTCTTCTTCCTCCTTATAAATACCAGTTTTGCTTTACACAGAAAAAATACACAATATGCTCTGTTCTTTCGCTGCACATAAACATTCAATAATCTGTTCTTTCTTGCGTGTGTGTGAATTCTGTTAATTGGGCAATCCACATAGACAAGTCCAAAGTTTTCCTTTGTGAGTACACACAATTGGAGACTTTACCGTTGAATCATGGAGAGTGACCGTCGGTAGCCCATTTGTACCTATAATTGCTTTCAGTGGGGGCAAAATCGCTTTTTAGGACAGTAGCTTCGCTACGCCTCGATTTCTATCATCTACAAGCTAAATTGTTCCAATTTTACTGTTTGTTTCTTCTTGTTAATACTGCTATTGAGCTGTTATTGGTACTGTTATTACTCTCCTACTGGTTCTGTTATTGCTAGTGCTACTGCTATTTTTCTAACAATATCATAATCCAAGATTTTTAGATTTATATGAATTATTATTATGCATAGCTATTAGCTATTAGCTAGCTAGCTAGCTAGGTATTTAAATTAAATTCTCGCGAGGGACATGCATTAATTCAAATGCATATTTCATATATGTACGCGTACACGCACGGGGATATATTCTTGAAAGGGATACACAGATTATATACTCCCTCCATCCCTTTTATATGTCGTTTTAAAAAAATATTTTTCTTGATCTTAATATTTGTTGTTTGAAATTTTTAATTAAACATTAATTATTTATATAATTTTTAATATTACTTCAATTATTAAATATAATTAATTTTTTAATTATTTTTTACTTAATAAATAACATCTTCTTTTTTTAATATAAAAATAATATAGATAATTAATATTATATTTAAAATTATATAATTATTTTCTTAATATTTATTCATAACTTGAACAATATATATATATATTAGGGATGGGGTGAGTAGGAATAAAGATGGACGGTAGACATTCATGGTTCCAAATTGGTTGGAGTCCGGAATTTTGGTTCTATTATGATTACTTTGGGAAATTGGATGGAAGTGGCCACTACACTACCTATATATTGAGTTGGAGGATAGGTGTGAGTGGCATTGACTTGTTGACTTTTATGCAATCCCTTGCACACTCGTTTCTTACACCAAACTAGTCTCTCTTCTCCTCTACAGTTCTTTTTTTCCATTACCACCTAAAAATCTTCATACTCGTCTTTGTTATACTACCTACCTCAGCCTAATAATCGTTTTAGCTTCTATCCACATAAATTAAAAAATTTATTTAATATTATTATTTAATAGCTAAAATTTGTATAAAAATTCATCAGTGTCCCTGTTTGGGAAATTAAAAGCTATTAATTCAAGAGAAACAATTTTTTGAGATAATGAGAGAAATTAAGAGTGATATAGGAAAGTAAAATATTTATTTTTTTAAAAATTTATAAACGATGAATAAATTAAAATAAATTTTTTTCTTCTAAAAAGTCTATTATTATGGAAGAGGCTGAATAAATGTTTTCTTAAATTAACACCAATAGTCAAGTTCATTCTTTTGGAAATCGTCTATGTTGATTCAGTCCATGTATTTATTTGTTGGCCCAATATTGAGATGATTTAGTTGGTTAGTAAAAAGGTGATCATATGGGTCAGCCCAAAGTACGCGATGTTCCGGCCTTTTGCTCATCTTTCTGGTTCCGGGTACTTTCTGGTCGGACTAGTAACAAAGACGGATTGCAAACAAATCCTCCAACCCATCTAATGGTGCATGTCTGAAATCTTAATAACATATTTTTGTAATTTTATCCATGTGAAAAAATTAAAAATTATTGTAAATTTATTTAATATTACTTAATATAATAATAATATTATAAAAAAAAAAATCATTCCGCCGTCACTTAATCCATTCAGTTAAAAAAATAAAACTTAACTATTCAACCCAAATCGTTTGAATGGTTGATTCGATCGGTCATTAGGTGCTAATTTGTTACTTCAATTGTTATATGGATTCGCCTTCTCAGGTTGTACCAATTTATTCACGGTGCTAATGGAAAAAGAAGACTTCTCCCAACTTAACAAGCATCGACCAAGTTTCAGCAAATGCAACTAATTATTCTGTGAGGTTCTTCTATCTACCTACCCAAAAAGTACGAGGGGTTTCCTCCACATCCTTACCTACCCTTAACTTAATTTGCGAATTCACAAGTGGAGAAATCGCTGTATTGCAGTTAAGAAATTTTCAGGGTTCGCTAAAGATGATAACATCAATAGGGAGAAAGTTGTTTTGAGCAGCTTGGACAGACTGTAGAGTGTCTCTGTGGTTTTTGAAGATAAGTTCATTCGCTTCGTTTCATCCTCAAATGAATGAAGTTTGGATGAATGTCTCAGCAGAAGGATGCCCGATTTACTAAAACAAGTGTCGTACTTCATAGATTTGATGTTCATGGGTGGCAAAATCAACTATAGATTAGATTTTCCCTTGAACATAAAGCAAAAGAAAAGAAAGATCATTATATTACATTATTAGGGAAATAAAATTTGAAATATGTAGATCACCGATCACCTTGTCCATTAACACCACTTTTGTAATTAAGTTTCAGGGAGTCTTTAGTACAACACACAAAATTAACATAATACAACAACAGACAAATTACATTTAAAAGATTTCTACACGACTCCCATCTTTTGTGATGCTACAATGTAAATACTGCTTTATTTTTTATTCTTCTACTGCAGAATGTATTGTTCTTCATCATATGTAAAAGTAGTTCTTCTTTGCTTCTGAGAAATTATAAAGAAATGTTCCCGGAGACTTGCCTTGGTTAGGAGAAGCTCCAATTTCTCATCCCGCAAATATTTCCATCTTGAAACTAAATCTTTGCTTACATTTGGGGTCTTGTCTGGACAACATAGATCTTTCCCTCCCTCACCACACCTTCAATGTCTTGAGGAGATCCATATAGCTCTTCAATTGCACTTCCAGCACGAGCAATGCTAGACAGGATAGATTGCCGCAAGTTACCATCAATTATTAATGGATCAGATGAGTAATCAAGAACAACTTTGTCTTCTTCATCCATAGGCACACTGTAAAAAAGAAAAAAAATCAATGGTGGGACAAATATTAGGCTGAGGTTTGGAGTTTTACTAGCTATACATTTTGACAAAAAATCTATAGAAACCCAATCAAGTATCAGCTTCACATGTTAATTCACACTTGGACCAGATGAGCCTATGTTAAACTGTGCAATCTGATCATATGCAACTAGAACATTAAACTTGTGACTTTTCCTTGAGTGTTTTATTTGAAAAACCAATACTATAACCACGGGCTTTCAAGCACCACAGCGACCACAGAACTGGGACTTTTTAGCAAAGGATAAAGAAAATAATAAAACCAAATGATGGAAAAAGCAGTAAGAATAAGATAGAATATTGTTGCTGGCAGCATAAAGTTGGTAAGGGACTTCAGACGAATTAGAAAACAGCCAATGGGCAAAACTAAAATTTTACCTATCATAAAGGCCAGCACCAGCATAACCTTCTAGGTCTTCACCATTTGAATCAGATCGAAAAATAATGGAGCGTCTAATAAAAAGGCCAATAGGCTTACTTGGGTAACCTAAAACCTGAAAATTATCATAATCATGAGGAGACATAAATCTAAATTCATCCAGCAATCAGAATCTAAAATCCTACTGAGGAAATGTACATTTAAAATTATAATCAGAATACTACCGCTTCAAAAAAAAACTAAAACTTAAAATTTTCTGATTTTATCTTTAGCCCCATGAATATAATGAACCATTATTCTGACATCCATCAGGAGACGAGTATATAGATAACGTTCTTATAAGAGATTAAAAAAGCTGTAACTCACCTGAGGAGAGTTGAGGTTGCTTTTCTTGCAAACAAAGCTCAAAGCACGGCCTGGATAAGCTCCAACAAGAGTTTCTCCCAGCCCTTTCACCACCTGTGTCAAATCGAGCATATAGATTTACATTTATTTTTTTGTTAGTCGGGCACTATTTTACAAGAATTGAATATAAACCAAAATTTCTCAATACAACTCTTCAAGTTTGCTTTATGATCATGAAAGACCATTATCAAATGCAGTCCTGCTTACACAGGGTGCTGGGAGTGGTGAACTTGACAGACTTAACTTTTGGAATATATGGTGTGGCGACCTTCTAGGAGCAGAGCTACTTGGGATATATTAGCTACAATGCTGCTTCGCTACTTGAATATGAAATTATCAAGCTGTATAACTATAACTCACGAACAACATACATGTTTGACGTTATCTAACAAGTAACAACCTACTATACCTTTTATCAACTTCTCTGTAATAGCAAATTTCTGAGGCCTGTAGGTGCCAGGAAAGGCCTTTGCCTTGAATACAAACCAAATGATAGAAAGGGACACTCACATTGTTTACCATATGGTTTGAACTTGTGCAGTGTAGGAGTGAAACAGGATAACAGAACAAAGAAGTAATTAGAAATTACCTCCGCATATATCTCCGATGAGTCTCCTGAAGATGGATTAGTAGTGTGGATCACGAATGCATAATCAGCATTTATTATTTCCTGAACAAGGACAGCCATACAGAGAAAGTTGTGATCTAGTTTAACTTTCCTTGTGCTGAAGTATGCTCTCTCATTCCACTTTGAAGCCCAAACCTGGATATTGATGGCATTTGCTGATATTAAAACTCTATGATAGGAGAAACTGACGTGGAAAAAAATCAAAATTTAAAAAATGGAGAGCGGTAGTATATAACAGTTGAAGGTAAGCCTCATGTGAAAATTACTTGTATATAGAAGATTAAAAAATAAGCCATAGGGGAATCAATAGTTGGACCACAAAGCTGTGCAGAACCCAGCTGCTATGGCGTTTTAACTAGGTAAAGGACGAAACTTCCCTAACAACATTTATGGCAAGGAAGGGAACACCATTTTGAATAGAGGAATAGAGGAATATAGGAATGTTATGAATAGAAGAATAGGCCATTAAGTCCACTCTTTCTATAAAACAGGCCATTTTGAATAGAGGAATAGGGTAATTTTACCTTCTTTATAGCCACCCATGCTTGATTCCATCGTTGTTCGCCTTCATCACCGGGCCAAGGCATACCCGAACTTTGCATCTTAGTTTTAAGCTCTTGTACCTGAAAAAATTCTTACCATAAGCTCTCACTTCTCAGCTAACATTAGTAAAGTATTCACCAAGTTACTGTTGTTCCTTCCATAAGTAGAGGGCCTTTTCAATTACCAAACCAACTCTTACCATATGATCTATTACCTCCAAGAAGGAAAGTCCAATTGTTCCTATTCTCAAGTTGGAGGACCACTTCGGTGGGGGTCTCCAGCCAATGGAATCCCATGTAGTCAGGTTTCATGGTACATATTAGCTATAATATTGCCAAAAGAATATCTACCCAGGATTTGTTCATTGAGACGAGCATATAAACTATTTAATGGATCTGCCAGTTAACATTTCCCACATCAAACTTTTCAACTCTTATTTCTATCATGTTTCCGTCTCTGTTTCTCCTTTCTCAACCTTCCATTTCCTTTGGATCTCCATAGTTATCTAAAGTGAGCATAAGAAGAGTACATTCTTATCTATAACCCTCTAAAGAAGTCAGTATGAATATCTCAATAATGCTACTACCACTTCTATAAGATACAGTTAATATTTACTAGGATATAAAAGGAATATGTGCAAAAATCAAAATCAAAAGCAAAAGTCACTTTAAGCTTGCATAGTAGCAGATAATAGTCTTGTCTGAAGCATCTACTAAATGGTTCACACAGAAAACTCCATGTATTAACACTACTACTAGTCACATATGGCCTGTTTTATGGCCAGTCATTGGATATTAGTGAAGCAAGATATAAGCACTAGCAGAGAGCAGCACCAACAGATTCTTAGAAGTTTGTATCCCTTTATGTAAATACTATATTTCTAGAAGAAGGTAAGTTTGGTGGTAAGACCTGAAGGGAATTTCCAATTAATCAAAGTAAAAGAGTACAAATTACTGAGTTCCCCCTAAAATAAAAAAAAGATTATATGGCATACCAATTGCGGTGGTGCCGCAAGTGCCAAAACGGTCTTACGAATTTCCTGGAGGATACTGAACTCTCCTTCTCCTAACTTCTTTTGCAGGAGCTGCACCTTTTCTGCTACTCCCTGCAAATTATGCATTATTGTTTTTTGATGAATCAATTTATGGAAAAAAGGATGGGGCATGCCAACTAAAAACAACAAAAGAGTCTGCACTGACTAGCTAATTTGAATTGCAGAATGGACCTTACCAGAATAACTAAAGGTAAGAAAACGTAAGAAGAATTCACACGCATTCACAAATTTGAATATGGATGAATAAATATTACATGAAGAGAACAAAGGTATATAGACTGTTAGTGCCCTTTCAAGGTTTCCAGGGTTGGGAGTCCCTATTACCAAGAAATCTCTAAGTAGCCTAGGTCCATTAAACTGTTAATGCTTTGACCTAACACAGTGAAGGAGTTTGAAAGGCATCTGGAATTTATACATTCCGATATGCTTCTTTTTGTATGGTGAAATATTAAAAATGATCCTGTATATGGACAAGTCCTTGTTAAGTCATGAAGTTGTAACTTCTAGGATTATCATTTCCTTTTAAGTTTGCCTTTTTATCTGTTGATAATGAACTGCACCATGGAGCATGCATATATAGATGTGTTTTAATTAGTTAAGTTGCCCAACCCCCTCTCTTTAAAACCTGAACAACCTTCCCTAACATTTAACTGTCATCAAATTCATATAATTAATAGACAAGATGATTGTCACTGCAAATCACATTATGAATGCTCGAGGATGTAAGTTTTTCATGAGGAATACCTGATTTAAATCATCAGAAAGAACTTTCTCAAAAACTCCAAAAGGTAGGGCAACTGAAGTTGGAATGCCAACCCAAGATGGCACTTTTCCTTTTAAATATCCAATATTACGTGATTTAGCTCCGACCTAGGAATGTAAAAATCAGTAAGTCACACTAAAACTGAAAATGGTAACCGGATGTTCAACAACAGTCGACGGAATTCATATGACTAATCTAATTTTCCATATTTAGTCAATGCTAACAGTAACACATGAAAATTCTCAAAATATTGTCAAAGCGAGCCCAACCATTTCACTCGTGAACTCCTCAGATGATATTGCATATCTGCCACCAAACTGCTTTTTGGCCAAAGTAATAGACCCTGAAGGGCCAACTTCTTCTAAGTTACTTGAACTTGTAATATCAACATCCTTTGCGTCGCTGATGAAAGATATAAAAAGGAGAAAACAGAAGGGAGATCAATTTTCACTTATGTAAGTCACGAATTTATGGGGCGATGAATTTGGTCATTCACAAAGTTCAGGAGACCAAAATTCAAGCTAAACAAGAAGTAAATGTCTATTCATAATTTGCATCATATGAACATAGGTTAAACACTATTCCAGCAGATGCATTTACCTATAAACTATATCAGCAGATGTTGGACGTAGGTGCAGCAATGTTCCTTCTTTTGCTTGGAGTTCAGCCAAAATACTGGGATCAAAGCACGTAGCAAAACAGACCTGCCAATGTGATAAAGATCATCTAAAATGTTTCCTATGGATGTCATACCTATCATCATCCATTGAAAAAAATGTAGTGCAAAAGTTTGCATATGAGAATTACATTGCTATTTCTTGCTCTAACAGAAACATGAGACAGTACATCTGGCATGTCAGGTGTCAGCACAGCAACTGTACCATCAGGAATCTCCTCCTCTCCTTTTACAGATTTTGCCACCAAAATTGTTGGCTGTCCATAAGTTTTATTCTGAACAGAAATCAACTCATCTACCACAAGAACATATCCAACTGCTTCAACTGGGCTGATAACCTGCCAACTGTTAAAGCCAGCCAAGTATGATTTAAAGGGTCAATGATTTCATGTATACGGCTAACTAAAACCCAGAACTGATCTATAAACATTTTTAATTTTATTTATTATTCAAATGAACAATTGCTAACTCATGAATAAATAGCAAAGGGTCAATTATAACAACCTTCCTAGATTAGCAGTTTTGCGAAGTGTGGGATCAAGTCGATTAAGAAGTGCAGACAATGAAGCAGCAGATCCAGCACGAATAATTTCTTCTGTGAATATGTTCACCTACATAAATTTATTACACATGTCATCAAGGTAGTTACATGAAATCCCTCAAAAATTAATAATTATATCATAACAATTAACATACAGCCCATTCTTCCACTCCAAGCTGTGCTCCAAGGTACTCGGCAGATGGTTGTAATCGACGATGATACCACTCTGCCTTGCTTGTAAGTGCAAGTCGGGTTCTGTCAAGGACTGATTTTGCAAATAATGCCCAGTGATTATCTCCACCCTTCAACATGCTTATGGCTTGATTCCATCCCTTGAGAAGAAAGCAAAATTGATTTAGCTACCACAACATTGGTCCATCATTTTAATAATGAAGACATAACCTAGATAACCTGACTGTAGGAGCAAGTATTGATACAGAAGAACGTCCTTTTCCTAAATTTTTGAAAGTGAATAGAGTAATTAGCGATTCACAGGTGATAATTGAAGTTGTACAACTGACCATTCAGTTCCAAGTGTGCTTAATCATTTGAAATTAGTTAAGGTCATACTAATCCACAAGGACAGGACAACTGATCGTAATTTAAAATCGAATGTAAAATCCACCCAAGATAGAATGGGCACATGTCCACTCAAGTCAATGCTGAAAATGGGAAACAAAAGAAATACTTCACGTCACATAATTTGAATTAGAGTCGAAAGCGGGCATTGTCATTTTATTTTTATTTTTCTTTGTTCCTTTTGCTAGTTCTTCAGTAAATGTAAGCAATATTGAGTTTATGTCATATTTCTAATGAATCAACTTAGCTATACAGCCTATATTATATATGACAGTAATTTTGCACTTACTGCAAAACATGTAATTATCATTCCACAAACAGTCTTGATAATTTAATTCATATTTACCAAAAAAAAAATGTTTACTTATATATATATATTTGAGTTTGAAGCTTAAGAACCATTTTGAAAAATTGCTAGGTTACAAATCCAAGGTAATTTAACATACCTTTAAGCAATATATGAGATCCTCATTATCATCTGATGAAAGTGCAAGGTTTTCAAGAAGAAGAGTGATGAAGTACATAACTTTCTGCAAAATAAATAAATAATTAACCAAGTGGTCATGATCACATTCGAATTTGAAGCTTAAGACCCCATCCCAAACCAACAGTAATGGAGCTAAAGAAAGCCCTTAATATGCGATTAGACCAGAAGATGACAACAATTCATGTAAAAAAAATATTGGGCCGGAAGATTATAGTGGTTTACTGAACAAAAGGACGCAGATTTTTTACACTCATTTACCTCTGGTGTAGCACTATTCAACTCCTCGTATCCTCTTTCAACGGCTGTCCTTACGGTAGAATCAAGGGCAATGTCCAAAAATAGTAAATCCTTGAGACGGTCATTTGGTTTAGACAATAGTGGCCTAAGCTCCTCGCGAACCTCTAGTATTCCCTGAATTACAACACTTTGTCTCATTCCCGGAACAGGTTATTCTGGAACTAAAGTACTAAGGAAACTCAAAAGACCAGAAGCCTAGATTAAAATTTTTAATACCTCTAGAAGGGCTTCCACATTTTTATCTTCCACATGTGCTAGGACAAATTGGAGCAGTTCCTGTATAATAGATTCATAGCATACACATTCTTATTAAAAAATATTAGAACAAGGTTGAGATTATTAAGGAATCCCAGAAAACATTACCGGAAAACCAGATGGTAATCCTGATACAGGATTTATGTGCACCCCAACCATGAAGCCTTGTCCCTGAAGAGAATTCATGTTTCTTACTCAAATGATTAAAAAGAACATCATGCTGAGCAAGACCACCCAGTTCCTAGACATTACCTCAGATTTGTAGCCCATGCAATTTGAAATTGCAGACTCAAGATCCGCACCTGAATGAACTGCCTGCCCATTGATTATACAGTAAGTTAGTTATAATTGTAAAAACTGAGTAAATATCAGTAAAACAAAACCAAGATGTTCAGGTTTCAAGAGAATATCTCACAGAAGGGAAAAAAAATCAAAAAATGTACTTCATTAGAAAAATTGCCCATAATCAGGCAGAAGTTATATATATTTACTCTTAGGTCTCCTCACACTACTCTCAAAGTCAAATCTTGTTAACTGGTTGCATCATTTGGTCAATTACTTCATTGGGGAAAAAAATTGGGGAAAAAAATACTTTGGCAGAAGAAAATGTATGGACCTATGAACACTCTTCATACTAAGTATAGCACTTCAAATTTCCATAATAATCTAACTAATAGTCAAATGCAGTTTAGATCATAGAGAAACCTTTAACGTTCTCATGTAGCTCCCTAGATCACGCAAAAGACTATCTTTCTGATCTCTCCTGAAATTTGGTTCAGAGTGGATGCCACGATCATAACTTAGAAGTCGTTCTTTTGTTATTCCGTTCTCATTAAGGGTTTTCCAGTAAATTCTGATGTCAAAGTCAGCTTTGATGTAATCAATTAGAGCCTGAAAAAGCATTTAATTTGTGGAAACATTTAGTTTGTGGAAAATTATAAAAATGTAAATCATAAAAATCCACCCACATGGAAGCTTAATACCTGGCAGATCACAACATCATCTGGACTAGTGTTATTGTGCAGCTTCTGATGCCATTCCTCCATCATTGCACCTTTACAATCATTATTTCTCTGCAGTTAAAGAATTTTGTTTTAACTGTTTAATCACATCAAAGAGAAAAGGGAATATGCCAGAGGGGAAAATGAAGATGACGACAACTGAGATAGCCACCTGAAGAACAAGGATTTCATCCCGGATTCTCTGCCCCACATCCCCTTCACCTCCGCGACCAACAGTGGACATAATCATTCGCAGAAGTTCACGATACTGTGGATGACTTCTGTAAACATTCTGGAGCAAGTCCGTAAGCCTATCTTGAGCTTTACTTATCTCTCTGCACAATCAAAGGCAAAAGAAAGCAAGGCCAATTTAGAATGGCTTCACAAATTTAATCACTTTTAGAGTGTGTCCATGCATTTAGAAGCTTATAACTTGTTCAAAAACATATGAGAACAAAATTGACACCAGATACATCTGCAGTTAAGATGTCCAGGATAGGTGATTTTTGTGTAAAAACTATTATGATCAAGTCATCTGCTGAGGTCTCTATAAAGAATAAAGGCAAAACTAATGATTTCCCCACTGTACTTGGCACCTTTTACTTATTACACTACTAAAATTTTAATTTATTCAATTACCACATTAAACTAAATAAAATAGTGAAATTAGATTATTGTGTTATAGTGAAATTAGATTATCGGAAAAAACTAATGATTTCCCCACTGTACTTGGCACATTTTACTTATTACACCACTAAACCTTTAATTCATTCAATTAAAGAATAAATGACATCTGAAAGTTGTTGGAGCCATAGAGAATAATTAATATATGAATGTAGTGTTATAATAAAGAGAGATACCGTGGTTTTACGTTGTAGTTTTTATTCCATATCAGCTGCCTTGTAGCCATAAACCTCATCCACACAAGAATACCTGCAAGTCCCACTTCACCAGCGTCTTTGGCCTCCTCCATCAAGTCTGCAGCTATATTAAATCTGCGAACAAGACAAAAGTGTTTCTGTTTTAATACCAATGAGCAAGATCATTACATTTCCAAACCTCGAAACATTAGCTACTGTATTAGAACAAGAGCACCAGGCAACAGTCAGACATCCTTATGGGGGACAGATGGTATGTCTACTGACCATATATTTCATCATAAGCACCAATTTGGATGAACGAATTGCCAAGTTATGTTAAAGGTCCCATTAGAAAAGTGATATGTAATTTTACATAATCTAAACCAGACGTAAACCATATTCCTGATCGAATCTACGCAAGCTGACTAAAATGTTTCAAAATATAAGGCAGACCGATAGGATGTATATGTGTGAAGAAAAAATAAGCTAGAAGATAAACTAAGCAGCACAGAAAATTAACTTAAACCCCTTATGAAACCTAGTTTTACCAAAATACGAGAAATCACATAAAATTATGAACTTAAGAGAACTTGTCTACTATACAAGTCCAAAAGGAGAACTGACCGGTGCATAAAGGATTTCTGCGCCTCACTTTCCATCTTAGCTATTTTATCCAACAAGGGTTTTGCCGTTCCCTTTCCATCACCAGCATCCTTTAAAAACAAAATAAAATGTGCTATTATGTTTGATAAAGTAAGGATAGATATTGCATTAAGAAAAGAAAAGAAAATGCCTGGATGAAACTACAAAAAGAGTACTCGTTAAAAGATCAAATGGATAACAACCTTTTGGACCTGCTTCCGTGCACCACCAAAGTTAACATAAAAGTCTGAACCGTTATTCTTTATCCAGTTTGCACCAGACAAAAGGACAAATGGCATCCCCACAAAATTGTCGTCTTCTGTTTCTATTTGTATAGATTGGACCTAAAAAAGAGGTTGCATTAAATTTATACGAATGTATGACAAATGCATCAATTATATTCATATTATTCAGGCTCAAAAGGGACACCTTATAATTTAAATCATCAGCAGTATTGCTCGAAAATTGTGTTTGAACAGCGCTGTCTAAGACTATTGAACCACTGGGCAATGCACTTGGAGGAGGTGCCTGTATAATATCCACAAATCTATATCAGCTATTCACATAAAGATTGTACACAATTTAATAATCTGCATACTACAGATGCTTCCGACGAATAAGCATATAAAATATTACCAGCCACTCTCCAGAGTTTTTTGATAAAGCCCAGTGAAGGGTAAGTGGATCTTGGAAATCTGTAGCCATATCTATTCTTGTCTTACCAGAAGGCTTTGTTACAAGTACCTTAAAAGTGGAAAAGGATTCTGGAAATTAGAATAATCCCTTAAGCTAAATATCATGGGGAGGAAAATCAATCTCACATTATGATCTCACCAAAAGTTCCTTATCAGCAAGCTTATATATATTCTTTCTCAGAATAGGACCACCACTCTGTTCTTCCTTTGCCTTGGCAAAAAGGTCCATTGTAGACAATGTGTGGGGTTTGGTTGAGATTGTTTCCTTTACAGGTCCAGGACCAGGAGTATACTTATTGAGAAGTTGCATCAGGTCCCTCTTCTTCCGCTGAATCCTTTCAACAGTAAAGGGAATCTTTTTATCCACTAGCTTTGAAATCTTAGTTTGTATCTCTCCTTTTGTGATCTTCTGTATAGCATCAAGAGAAATGCCCTTCTCTAGCTCAAGTTGCAACTCTTTTCTAGCTTCTTCAAATTCTCTCTGTTCATATAACGTGTTGCCAATAAAAATTCAACACAATCAATGACCCCCTACTAAGTACTAACTCAAAGTATAAATCAGTATTCAGTTAACGTTCACTTGACGATGTATGAAGTGCTATACTACTATTAATTTATTTATTTTTTATAAAAAAAACAGAACATATATAAGATTTCAGATTTACAAGTTGCTGATCTGGGGAATAGTTGGGCTTTCCAGCTTTCTCCCAACGTATATAAGCTTGTGTTTGCACAAGATCATCAGGCACTTGGCTTATCTTTTCAAAAAGAAGTGGCTCGTTACTTCCACTCGAATAATTTTTGTTTGCTAGCCTTGTTCGAAGGTCCTGTATGGAAGAACCCCTACTAATTTCCTCCAATAACTCATTTCGAGCTGCTTCATATTCCTCCTAGATATTTAATAGGAATTTTAGAAGACATAATGAGGCGGAAAGTATGAAAATACTAATATTATTGTTTGATAAGTAAATAAGTATCAAATTATTAGCATATCTTTTCCTCTTTTTCTTTTTTTAAGGAACAAAAGCATATCAATCACATGTCAGCCAATTAACGTCAAAGTTTGCTTTTTAATACTTCAGTTGAACTAACCAGCTAAAGCACTTCTACAAGAACTAGAATATGAAAGTTGAAAACTCTACTTCGCAAGATGCAAACATCCTGCCTTTACATTATGACAAGGACTAGCCAATTGGTCATTTTTCATCAATTTGAAGTTTTCACCTTGCCTCAAAATTAACTGTTTTTTGAACAAGTTCAGTGGCAAACATGTAGAAAGCTAAAATCAGGGCCGACATAAATGAGCACAACACTAAGGGCGTATAAATGATAATCCTGTTTGAAGGATCCATAAAATAAAGCAGTGTTTTCACTTGCCTTCTCTTGCTCAGGGGTATACATCTGTTTACCGTTTTTCTCCCATCTCAAATATGCTTGAATCTGTACAAGATCTTCAGGAACTGAAACATTTGAAATCAATTTCTCATCCGACGATAATTTAACATGAAAGTTGTCACCATTATGTTTGAACCTACAAACAACAAAAAGTAAATGGTAAATCCATTTCTGTAGATTCTACATAAATCAAGGATAGTGAAAATAAATAAAACTTTACCATTTATTCTGGGCTTCATCAAATATAAGAAACTCTATAGCTTGTATTGCAGGATCGTCAATCTCTATTTTCAGGAAAGAGTTCGAGCCAGACTAGAAGAAACCAATGAAAAAATAAATACACTTCTTAATATTGTGACTTTGTCTAAATAAAGGTTCTCCTAATATTCGGTGGTTCTCTTTCCAAAGTAACTACTGACTTTGTCTAGCATGGGTAATATTGTGGAAATTATACTATATGCTGTCAAAGTGTATATTTCTTTGGCAAAATAGGTCTGGCGGTTGAATAATGTGTTCCATAGGATAGAATGTAATAGTTTTGGCAATAGAATAATGTGTTCATATGAAAGAAAATTCCGAGGTTTGAATATGCATTGCTTAACGGGAACTTACTTTGGTGAAAGGAGTTCTAAGAGCTCTGTTCTTATATACTTTTGTTCCTTGGGGTTGGCGAGCAGGAAGTACCCACTTCCTGAAATGGCAACAGGAGAAATGGAAAAGATTAATATAATGTTATATGTCGAAACTTTACATAAGTGGAATTTACTAAATTACAACTTAACTTACCCTTTTTTATCTCGTATTCCACCCCAGTGAAAAACTAGACTGTCACTACTATTTGTGACCTGAATCTCTAACTGTGACAAAGAACCTGGACCGGGGGCCCTGACATTAACCTGCCCAATTGTATGATACATCTATAATTATCTTCAAATGCCAAAAACACACCAACCAATACTTAGCTACATATGTGCACCTAAGCTATATACCTGCAATTCAGTATTTCCTTCAAGATTATACTTTCCTGCAAGCTGCTACAAGGCACAATCAAAGGAAAATGTTAAAACAAATATTCTTCCAAATTTTCAAACCAGTATCTGAAGCACAAATTTATACAGATAAAGTCAGTAATGCTCAAAATATCAACTCTTGAATACAATCTGCCAAATATCAGGCTGCTTTTGGTAGTATTTTGAATGATCAGGAGACCTTGCTAATAGTGTGTGTGTGTGTAAATAATGTCTGCAGAATTCACTTTCTCAAGCTTAATTAGATGTAATCACTGTTTTCGACTTCCCTTTAGGATAATGCTTCATTAAGGATGTGATTTTGAATAAGATGGCATAAGCTTTTATCTATACAAAAATGGCATAATCTTTAGTTAGGATGTAACACCCCAGTCTCACATCGAAAAATATTAGGAAAAATTTGTCTGTGTATAAGGAATTAAGTTACTACCAATAGTACCTTCAAGTCATGACCTTTTAGGTGAGCCTGTGGTGGGCTAAGACGACCCAAGAATATACTATTGGGTCAGTGGTTTAAGGCCTTATTTGGATGGATTTGATTCAATTCAAACTTGGAATTTGACTCGAGATTTGTTCCGGACTCGGGATTTGACCCGGGTTGTTTCATATCGTATCAGAGTCGACTCTCGAAAGCTCGGATCAGTCATCCGATTTGGTTGCCAGAGGTGGAGACACGAAGGCTGGTGGTATTATCCACAATGGAAAGATGGAGATCCGGAGGTGGGGACATGAAGCCAACCGGTATTAAAGCGAGGGAATTTGTAACACCCAGTCCCACATCGAAAGATATGAAAAAAATTTGTATGTGTATAAGGAATTAAGTTACTATCAATAGTAACTTAATTCCTATTGGTAACCAAGAAATTCCTATTGGGACAGTGATTTAAGGCCTTATTATCTCGGATTTGACCCGAGTTGTTTCATAGGGTCAGCTGGAAAATCGTTGCTAACCATTCGGTTTCACCTGGGCGATTATTTACATTGATATATGCCTCATAACCTTTTTCTCGCCATCTAGAACTATATCTTTTGGCCTATCCTCTATCCTCATGGCACCTTCCAATGGAATTTAGTAATTCTGTGGGCAGATCGCCGATAGTTAAAATCATTTTCAATGTTGTCACCCTTTCGGCAAATTATTAATTTCCGAAATCACCATTTCCTAAATAACAACTCATCCCTTTGAAGATTTCTATCTTACCACGCTTTCCTTTTTTACATGTTTCTCTACAATCTGGCAATATGTTCCAACCAACAAGTCGTAATCCTGCAAATACATTTACTGAAAAAGCCTTGCAAAAACCATAACCCTTTTAACCAGTAAATATTAATTGGTTGTTAAAAGGCCATTACCAATAAGAGGCAACGACGTTACAACCTCTCCTAGTCCCCAAATACACTATGCTTTTAGAAATAGTCACAGGAAAGAATTCGGTGATGGAGGAAGATATTATATTCTGTTGTTTAATTTGTAATAAAAAAGCTTAATCTAATGCTAGAAAGTCCTAACAACTAAATATCTGAAAATTACAAATTAAATTAAATACAATACAATATAATATCTTCCTCCATGTTGGGCATGGACTCCGATGCTTGGCTCCCGTAGCAGTATAAATATGAAATGAAAACGCAAATATATATATATATATATATATATATATATATATATATATATATATATATATATATATATATATATATCACAATAATTTAGTTTCCAATTACTGCAGCAGTAATTAACACAAAATAAAAAGATATACTTATAGAATTACTCAAGTGATATAAAGGCTAGTAATAAATGGAGATTGTACCTGAGAAGGGGAATCAGTGGCTAACACAGCCTGAGGTATAACAGAAACTAGACGATTAGTTCCCATTGGCGATCTCGTTTTGGGCACATTCAGCCGGAATTTGGTATATAAAGGCGATTTTCGTATCTGAGAAGTCGCTTGAGGTTGAAGCAAAGTAGTATTACCGACAATGCAAGGAGAGGAATTACTTCTACTTTGATGCTCTATTAAAACTGTTGGCGCAAGCAAACTTTGGTGAAGCAAGTTTTGTCCAATCGAATTGCTCATATTCCTAAATCACCGCTCAAAATTCTGAATTCCCTATTACAAAAATACAGAGGTGCTATAAACTTAAAACGGAACATTAATCGATGGAGAAAGACGATAAAATATTACCTGCTTCAAGTTCTACGTAGAAATGGAGTTTAATGAGAGAGAGAGAAGTCTGGAGAATTGGAAACCGGACGACGTAAGTAAGTAAGTAAGAGGAGTGGCGATTTATGGTGACCTTGGGGGAAGCGTGTCAATTTCCTAATAGGCCCTTGCATCAAATCAATGACTAGCCAAGGATATTTTGAAAAATAAATAAATAAATTGTCTGCAAAACGGACCCCATGCCCATCCCCATCCCCTGCCTTCTCTTTTTATGTTTCGGTACTTGGTGAAAAAGTTAGTCAGTAGAACAGTGGCATGGAATTATTTTATCAAATTAATACGGTTGTAAATCAACCCCGTGTCAATTGTTCATGAACCCCTTGTCAGTTCGAGTTTTAGCACAGCTAATATATTTAAATGAGTTTGAGTTCAATTTTTAATTTAGGGGTTATTTATTTATATTTGAAAGAGACTTAATTTAATCGATTCATTCATTTATTCAGATTTATTGTTTTATAATTTTTTATTTTAAATACGTCTAAATAATTTATTTATAAAATTATTTATGACTGAATTAATAAAAACAGTGCCCTCATAAATAATTAATTATTTTATTTAATATCCATCTTTTTTTAATATTGTAAACAAATTTTGTTGTTTACAAATTATTTTTAATATTTTTCTTTAACAAATTGGTCAATAATCAATTTAATATGAATATTCTTCTAATTTTTGTTTTAGATAAATAATTATCAAACACATCATTTCATTCTACATTCGAACTTTTATTTTATTTAACTAATTGATTCTCTTATACATCTATAGTTTTATAATTTTTATGATTGTTTGAATTTGAATCAAGTTTTTGTCTGACTAAATTAAATTTAAATAAATATTAAATTAATTATTTGTATATATATATATATATTTAAATACGTATAACATCTTAAAAATATTTATTTTAATTAATTATATACTAAACAAGCTAATCTTAAGCGATTTCGAACCGAGTTTATGGCATAAGGGCTAAGTTTGTTTACACTTGTGATCAAATATGAGATGACATCTTAATCAAGTGCATTATATTTCCTAATTTCCCACGTAATTAACACTCCTCTGTGCCAAAAGGAAAAATTTATTTATATATTACATTATGTTAATATTCGATCCATTCAAAACTAATTATACAGCTTGATTTTTAGAACATTTTGCAAAAATAATAATAATAATATTAATTTATTTAAGTTTTAAATTTTATAAATGTAATAAATATAGTTATCCGTATTACTATTAAAAAAATTAAAAACGTTGAAGTTTAAGATTTTGTGAATTGTGGAGGGGATGGAGTAATTTTTTTTAATAATAAAATTTAACAAATTTAATTTATAATTAATAAAAAATAAAGTGGAAATTAATATTGAGAATTTTAACGTAATATATCCTCTTACTAACATCAAACACGTGAGTATCCTTCGGAACTGCTAGACTGTTTAGAGGTTAGATTTTTCTAAGATGATATTTGTATTCGTTTCTATATATGTGTTAAACGACAACTCGTCAGGCATATCGATCCAAATCCAAACAAAACAAGATTTGTGTAATTCATCCGAGGGATCAAAATGAATCGGACGTCATTGTTTTCTCTTTGGGGTAGGGTAGGGTGGGGTGGGGTGGGGTCAAATTTCAATCCTCTTGAATAGAAAAATATTATAATGGTCAATTGTGTAATTTCATTTCTTGATATGCAAAATCAATACTAGTAGTACAATACTAAATTATGAGAGGCGGGGGAGGGGGGGATTTACTACATCCACCTCTTTTTTCTTCTAAATTTACATGCACATTTCTGGATCTCGTTGATAGATCCAAGATTTCCTAGTCCTCTCATTCTTTATTTACATACATCCTTATCTTATTACTACTTCATTCTAAAAATAAAATAAAATTCATTTATTAAATTAATAAATATAAAAAATATATTTTTATTTCATACTTTTATCCCTAAAATGACACAAGTTTTTAATTAAGCTATGGAACAAGATTATAAAATTAAATACATAAATATTATATCATTTTATACTACTATCAATAAAATAAAAAGAAAACTCTTTTCTTTTTATAAATAATAAAAAAAAAAATCGGACTTTTCTGTTAAATATAGATAGTATTAAAATACATCAACTTAATCTCTACATCCATGTTTTTTTTTTGGATATCAATATTCTATTCACACTTGAATGTAATCTCCTTTAATATATAAATTTTAGATTTAAAAAAACATATTTATGATGAATTTTAATTTGCATTAGAAAACATAATTCTCATACTATAATAATAATAATAATTATTATTATTATTAAACATGCAAAAGTGAGAGAAATTTTGAGACGCAAGTGTAAGCATAACGAAAGGGATATTTGACAAACTCCAAATAAGGGTCCGGAAAGGTCAGTTGGCCAAACATAAAATAATGGAAAGGTGAACAAATCGGTGCAGACACTTGCCCAAACCTTAAGCAATACTTTTATCACTTTTGCCAATTATAAAGCTGCTCGCTCGTGAGACTGCTTACTTTATTTCTTTTGAAAGCACATATATTGATTAGAACACATTTTATTAAAGCAGCAATTAAATGTCAAAAATGGAACGGAATACGGGCTTGGAAATGGTAGTGCAGAATGTGTTGATTCCTTGGGCTTCCCTGGCCTGGCCCAATTAAATGTCAGTACGTTTTGGAACCCAATTTTTGTTAACTTTATAAATGCATATTAAATTTCCCTATACAATCAAGAGACATTTTTCTTCTTTCATATGCAAAATACATATGGTCATATGGATATACCACCACCGGCACAAACTTAATTAAGTAGAGGTATAAAACTTTTAATCAGGGCATTAAGTTAATTAATCCTCCCACATAATTTCTCATAGCCTGGTCATGCATAAATTTAAATTTGCTGGGACACTGCCAAGCAGTTGCTAACTTGCTTGGTCAAGGTATCCATATTCTTAGCCACATCCGGCGGCAAAACATGGCCAAACTGTTCGAATGCATCAATGCAGTCACCCAAATTCTCGGCCGCCGACAAATAAGAGTTGAGGCCGCCCATATCATTCTTGTCAATGAAACCCAATGCCTCCTTAAGACTATCAACGGCTCCGTCAAAATTGTCTCGGCAAGTGGACAGCGCGCTTGCTTTGCTGTCCGGAGCCAGACCCGCAAGTGCTTGATCTATTAAGGGGAGTAATTTCTGAAGGGCTGTTGCTTCAGTAAGAGCTGATCGGACTGAATTTTTGGTGGCCTGGTGCAAGTTTTTTGCTCCTAGTACCATTGTGTTGCAAAGGCCCTTATCATCACTGGTCCTGCAGAATGGGTTGATTCCTTTGGCTTCGGTGGTCTGACCCAAGAGGCACAGGATGAGAATGCCCATGCAGACTAGCGACAAGGGTTGGTACATTTTAGAAGCCATTTTTTTCTCTCAATTTGATTTATCCTTCCCCTCAGAGCCTCTCTGATGAGCCCCAAGGGTGAGAAGTAGGAAGAGGGGTATTGTATTGGTTTTTTGTACAATTTTCCTTGGGTTACTTATAATCTATGTACAACATTTGTGGTCTCAACCTTGTGTGTTATTCAAAATTGGGTTGTTTCTTGAGACTCACCTTGATTTTAGCAAAGATTTCTTATGCGTCTGTGTATCACCTAATAAGGAGCTATATTTATGGGTACTTAATTGTAGTCGATTAGAAATTCAGTATGTTTGGGAGAGTTCATTGGATAACCTCTTTTATCCAAGACGAGATGTGAGGATTAGCATATTTCCCTCCCTCTCCAAATACAGTAATAGGTCTTGAAACAGTCCTTGAGATGATGCATAACTAATTCTGTTGATTCTCACGTTTGTGTGAGAATGCTTTTTCTATTTTGCGTGAGGTTTGTGATTAATGTAATAATTCCAATGTTAGTGTGAAGTTTATTTTTTTTGGAGTAACATATGTTTTACATTTTGTGCTAGTCACATGTTTTATTTCCAATGACTTGCATGTGCTTTATTTCCATTGAAGTAACTGATGACTTGAGAAGAAAATACATATATTTAAAGTAAAATTGGTAAAATACTATCATCCTGACAGAGGCTCAAATGTGAGGTATTATATTACCCGTAAGTGGTGGAGTTTATAGCATAAACAAGATTCCAACCTACAAACCACCATAACATAGGAGTGTGTGTTAAAACATAGGAGTATTCATTTTTTTAGCTTAGCCTGGAATCAGCATGCTGGAACCAACAATCTCAAAGTCCAGCAGCTGGTCTGGTATAATAAATGCTTGAATTTGACACTAACCTCAAGAACATTTTATACATATATATAAAAGGAAGGAAGGAAGGAAGAGGATGAAGACTATGGGTAAATAAGCCCAAGTGATGGTACATTGAAGATGACTAGTGGATTGTTTAGACATAAAATGTGCAATTATGAACTCTCGGCCTGTTGCCAATGCAAATGGGGCCAATATAAAGTTGCTAGTTTTATAACTCCACTCCGCAGACTTCCAAAAAGAAAAAAAATTATTGATGAAGACAGTTAAACTACCCTGTATGAAAATAATTTTATTCATTTGACTTCCTAGCTAGGACTAGTCTCATTACCCCGCATATTATACGACACTGTACTATCACTCCAAGCATGATTTTGACCAATTCTTAATTAATTAGGAATCAGTACTACTAAGATTCTTTATTCAGTTGAAATGTTGAATATTCTTCCCAGCTGGTCGGTATCAATACACTCAACGGTGGTGGTGGCGTTTAATGACCACCCCACCCCTGTTAGTTAGAGTCGAGCAAACGCTATTAAGGAGGATATATTTGTAATTTCTTAATGTAAACAATTTAAGAAAACAATATCTTACCAAGTCAAGAAAATGCACCTCCCTTCGATTCTGGGCAAGCTCTCCGAAGTCCAAAGTCAATACTTAGCAACATCTCTTTCATTCTACATAGAAAGCTCCAAGTTCAAACCACCTAGTCTCTTATTCTTTTCCACATGTGAAGCTAATCTACTCATCAATGAGACTTGGCGACAATTTTTGAGTTTTTGATCTCTCCAAATTTTCCTTTCATTCACAGGACATGAGAGTAAGAAAACAAACAAGATCTACAACATCTTCTCACCTTCATTAAAAAAGGCAGCTTCCAAATTCTGTAAAAAATTGCATTACTCGGGACATTTAATGGCCTCACACTTTTGACTAACATTTAGCAGTCGCACGTTCAAGTAACGTTTAATGCACGTTAGAGTAATCTTTAGCAGTCTCGCACATTAAAGTAACATTTTACAGTCTCACACGTTCGAATAATGTTTAACAGTCATTCATGCTCGAGTAACGTTTAACTGCCTCGTAAGTTCGAGTAACATTTAGCGTCCTCTCAAATTAGAATAACATTTAGTAGCCTAGCACGTTCGATTAACATTTAGTAGCCTTGGGCGTTCGAGTAACGTGCAGTCTTCATTAGCACTAGTCCAAATCTTATATCCCAACCCCCGTTTCATCTTCTATCCCACGTTAAGATGTAATTTAAGTTACGTGTCTAAATTTAACTTTTTAGAAAATTGATATTTTCATACTTAGATTTTGAAATTTTCCGTGGGGATAAGACACAGAAAGGGGGCAAGAGATCTGAATCGCTTTTGTATATAAGGTAATTCAAGGCGCTATTCATTCCCATCTCATTTTCCCTCCGACAAACAAATACCATACTCAAAACATCTCCATCTCATTTTCTCCCCAACAAAAAAAAATACCATACTCAAAACATGGAGATTTCACACGCTGCTGCTAATAGTTCAGACCATCAATGGTTTAGTACTCCGGTGGATTCTGAACACAAGGCTACAGAATTCAGAATATACTCGGTGGCAGCCCCACACATGAGAGCGTTTCATCTGTCTTGGATTTCTTTCTTTGCTTGTTTTGTATCCACCTTCGCTGCTCCACCGCTTTTGCCAATTATTCGCGATAACCTCAACTTGACAGCCACCGACATTAGGAATGCAGGAATTGCTGCAGTTTCTGGTGCAGTCCTTGCGAGAATTGTGATGGGGACTGCTTGTGATTTGTTCGGACCCCGTGTTGCCTCTGCCTCACTCATCCTCCTCACCACACCAGCGGTCCAGCAGTTTACTGCAGCGCCATAGCCAACTCTGCTGCTTCCTTCATCCTTGTACGCTTTTTCACAGGCTTCTCTCTAGCCACTTTTGTCTCAACCCAGTACTGGATGAGCTCGATGTTCTCTGCTCCAGTTGTTGGCACCGCCAATGGTGTTGCAGGCGGTTGGGGAAACTTTGGCGGCGGCGCAACACAGCTCATCATGCCGTATGTGTTTTCCCTCATCCTCGACATCGGTGCAACTAAATTCACAGCATGGCGAATTGCATTCTTTATTCCAGCCCTGTTCCAGACTTTGTCAGCATATGCTGTTTTTTTCCTGGGCCAAGACTTGTCTGATGGGAATTTCTCGCAACTGCAGAAAACAGGAGACAAGCATAAGGATAATTTCTCACAGGTTTTCTATCACGCAATATCTAATTACAGAGGGTGGATCTTAGCTTTGACTTATGGGTATTGTTTTGGGGTTGAACTAACTGTGGACAACATAATTGCCCAATATTTTTATGATAGGTTCAATGTGAATCTTCACACTGCAGGAATTATTGCAGCAAGTTTTGGATTAGCAAACATATTTTCAAGACCCGGAAGAGGGTTCCTCTCGGATGTCGTGGCACGAAGGTTTGGGATGAGGGGTAGGCTATGGACCCTGTTTGTAGTGCAAATTTTGGGGGGACTATTCTGCATTCTGCTAGGGAAGTTAGGATCTTTAAGTGCATCCATTGCCATGATGCTTGTGTTCTCTGTATTTGTTCAAGCAGCGTGCGGCCTTACATTTGGAGTGGTTCCCTTTGTTTCAAGAAGGTACATTATCTATAATCAACTTACTTTTAAGTTATATTTTAGAATTTCAAAGAATTCAACTACTTTAGATAAATGCTACTTGAAACTTTAGTAGTATTATATTAGTATCATTATCCCCTTACGTAAATTGTTGTTATCAGGTCATTGGGCGTGATATCTGGGATGACAGGAGGTGGTGGAAATGTAGGTGCAGTTTTAACTCAAGTAATATTCTTCTGAGGATCAAGATTCAAAACAGAGACGGGTATAACACTAATGGGAGTCATGATAATATGTTGCACCATTCCAATCTTGTTAATATACTTCCCACAATGGGGAGGGATGTTTTGTGGTGCATCTTCTAAAGGTACCTCAGAAGAAAACTATTACACGTCTGAATGGACTTCAGAGGAGAAAGAGAGAGGCTTTCACAGCGCAAGCTTAAAATTTGCAGATAATAGTAGAAGTGAAAGAGGCAAAAGGGTGGACTCTGCACCCATACCCTCAGTTGAAAACCCACCTCCAAATGTGTAATTATGGGAATTATTCTCTGTAATAAGTTAAAAAGCAAACCATCTGTTAGGAAGCTTTATATATGCTTCTGCTCAAGTCTTCGTATAGTTAACCTTGGGTTAGAAATTGCATGAAGAACATGATTTCTATTTTAGTAGTTTATTAGCCATGCACCTACTCATAAGTCATAAGCACTCTGTTCAAGTCAATGCTTTGTTACTTTTGCTTTTATTACTAGAATGACTGTGTTTTTGTTTTGCATTAAAATATGAGTTTTGCAAAACATCGGATGCAAGCACATGGAAGAAAGATATTTTGGCTATGTGCAGTTTTCTTAACGCAGACATGTTGTTCCCAAGGTTCAGGACAAGTAAATGAGAAGCTGTAAAATACTACTTGAAAAGTGCAATTACAATCTCCAATCTTTCCTTAGAAATTAGCACCAACAAGTCGACATGCCCCACTTCATCATGTCATCAATACACGTGTTCAAAGATGATGTGTTTTTTTTGTGTGTCAGATAAAACAATGTTATTAAATAATCACATAAAAAAAAAATTACATAATGTTCACATATATAAATATGTATATTGCGAATTCCACATATTAAATTGGGGTTTACAGTATATATATGTGTGTATATAAGTATTATGTGATCTTTTTTATGTGATTAATAGCTTTGTTGAATGTTACTATTTGCTTTGAAATTCAGGGAATTTTATTCACTGTATATCTTACTATTCAAGTAGCGGAACCAAGCTTCTAGATAAGCACATCATATGCAACATTAAGAATTTGATTCGTGTAAAAACAATAATAAAACTCGGAGTTTTGTTCGGTTAGAATTTTCAAAAGATTTTTCAATTGAGTGATCTTGTTACATGAAGTTAATTTTATGATAAATTGATCTACAGTACTGATACGCACAGATAAATTATATTTTATTTACGTGTCGATATTGTATTAAATAATTCAATAAAATTAATTTCATGTTAATCAGTCCAGATTTAAAAAAGCCCTTTTGGACAATGTGAAAATAGAGAATGAAGAAAACAATTGGAGCACAGACATCCGTGCCAAATGTGACAATAATTAGAGCGCACATATATATTTACATAGTTAGACAGTGATGGTGAATAGATAATTCAACCTACTCTATATCATTAAAAAAACTACTATTCAAACAATGAGTTTTATGAGTACTAAATTATAGTACCAACTTTGAGGCCTTATGATTAGTAGTTTAATTGCGGAGTTTGGTAAGTGTTGGGTCATGATATTTCCTCTCTTTGGATCGAGTAAATTGGATTTACTTATTTAATTAATCTATTGGGCCTTCATTATTAAACCTTGAAAGTCATTTTACTACCACCATATTACTTTATTTTATCCTATGTAAACCAAGTGTGGTTCATTGGACTAACCCATTGGATCTTTTAATATCTATTACTTTGACTTGTAATGATGAAAAAACATGACAGTTGACTAAGAGATCTGCCATGCATTAATGTGGATGAGATTATAGTCGGTAAGATAAACATAAAGACCCAAAAGTAGTGGGACAGATTGCATGCGATCGGCAGAACCCATCGAGATCGGGGGTACGTGTCGGTAGGTGGGTACCAGAAGTGGCTGGGCAAAGAGAAAGTACAATCTATCGACCAAGTCTTCACAAACAGTATGCGTTCATATACATACATACACACAACTAAGAATTATTATCACTCTCAATACACTAGACATTACATCCTCCATTGTTAACCTTGTGAACACGATATCGACTCTCACTTTGGTATCCTCCGGTGGTCCGGTGCCGTCGAAGCTGCGGTGTTTATCGTGTTCTTGTGCGAGGATCGTATGCGTCTTACGTGATTGGGACGTTGAAGAAGATCTTGGCGTTAACATGGGCGTTAGAAGGGTTTGAGTTCTAGTGTCCGAGTATTTTTCAATCACGATCGTGTTTGTTCTACATCGATATTCATGGTGAAGAGTAGAACACCTACACGAAAAGGGCGTGCGATGGGTGTCGGTGAATCAAAGACCACGAGTGTCCGCGCAAAGATCGTTTGGGACCTCTGATAAGTGTTCACGCCAAAGACAACGACCAAACATTCACCGAAGATTCTCGGTAGAAGGCGGGGCAAAAAAGTAGCGTAAGCTAGTTTTCACGACAGAGAGAAGGGTCCGCCATGGTGGGAAAGCAGTAGAAGGCACCTCGCCTAAAACTCGATACCGAGATGACGAAGACGCAAAGGCCTCCCAATTGGCTAAGATGGCGGATGAAGCGGATAGAGCTATGGAAGTACTTATGAGGAAATGACAGGATATAAGCGAAGCAGATGGCTCGAATGGCGAGTTGAGGGACAAAGAGTTCGATTTGATTATGTTCGATCCAAGAAGAAGCGAGGGGCATCGGTGGGAAGGAACACGCCATTCAGGGCCGAGAGTGAGGGCCAAACCCGAGAAAGAAGAAGATCCAAAGCCCTACTCCTCAAAGATCGAAGAGGGCATATCACCTGTCGATTCTAAGGGGATGTGGTGAAAGCGAACGAAAGAGGTCGATCCGAGAGATCACACTCTCACGAGCATCTGAAAGGCACTTGTTGTTGCACATTCTCACCATAGCGCCGGAGTCGAGAGGCGAAGTATATCTAGAGGTCATACTCCCGAGAGTCTACTGAGGGTACACCACCCTGTGGACGCTCGTCATCGAAAAAGTCCTCTAAAGTTGGAGATTCTATTATAAAGCGGTCCACTCGAGAAGAGGAAGGAGTCACTTGGGAAAAAGAAGCATCATCTCAACGGAAGGTGTAGAGTATCGGTTAAAGAATTAAAGGAACTTGAGCGGCTTTTAGAAGTGCGAGAAAACAAAAGATACCTAGGGAAAGAAGGCATCCCCTTTTTCCGCGGAGATTCTAAAAGAGAAGGCTGACCCCACCAAGAAGTTGCCCCACATTGAAAGTTATGATGGATCGGGGGATCCCTACGACCACAGTCAGGCGTTCGACCGACTGATGGATTATTATGACTTTAGCATACGGCTAAGTGTCATACTTTTGTCACGACGCTCAGAAAGGATGCCCGGCAGTGGATGGGGACTTTGCCCTCAGATTCAATTTCGTCTTGGCGGACATGTGTTTGTAAATTTCATGCTTCGCCGGGAGCAACAAAAGAAGGGAAAACCAAACTGGTTCGTTGGCTCGAGTTTCGTGAAGATTCGAATGAGTCCTTGGGCCAATATGTGAAGCGGTTCCCGTGAAGCGATCGGCCCATGTGGAGACTGAACGATCTACAATGTCGTAGGGATGCTTTTGAGAATGGGTTAAATTTGGTCAAATCAAAAAAGTTGGTGAAGAAATTAATGTTTCACCACCCGAAGAGTCTCGCTGAAGCCTTCGACAAAGCTGAAGGCTATATCGTGGTGGAGGAAGCCATGAACAACCTCAAACGTCCTTCTTGAGGCCAGGCCAAGGAGAGCGGATCGAGAGAAAACCGATGGGGACGAGAGAAGAAGAATGAAGGGAATAAAAACCGTATGAAGGCGGTTGAAGAGATCAACAATTGGAAGCAGAGTGGAGGGCGTTCGTCCGCTCCGGCCCAGGAGAGTAAATAGGGCGTAATCGCACTTAACACCAATATGGGTACATTATCTTGGATCGATTAAAGATCAACCTATCTTGAGCCACCTCGAGATAACATTAAGCCCTAAAAGGAATCCTCGTAAGTATTGTGATTACCATCAAGCCTCGGTCATGATCTGACGATTGTACTAGTTTGAAAGATTTCATTGAAAGAAAGTCTGAGGGGGATTTAGTTCAAGATGTGGGTCGCCGAAGCGAATCTGACAGGATAGAGGACTGTTTTACCAACTCAACCCGATTAAATGAAGCGTTGCCGACTCGGGGAGATGACTGCAAGGCATGTGATAGATGTCATCACTGGGGTACTACTGGCAAACTTGTTGGAAAGAAGCGCCGAAGTCACTTGGATTCGGTCATGTCAATGGCGGGTACCCTCCCGAAGACTGATAGACCTTATCCGAATATGGTAGTCTCCTTTACTGATAAGGATTACCCTTCGAAAACCATCGAACCGCATGAGGGATCATTGGTGCTGACTGCGCAAGTGGGTTCGGTGGATATAAAGCGAATGATGGTAGATAATGGGTTTTCTGTAGATATTCTGTATGCCCACGCTTATCAGAGGATGCATCTTGACGGACGAAAGATGGAGATAGGGTAGGAGGCTCCTTTGTACGGTTTTAGTAATGATCCGGTCAAGGTGGCCGGAACCATTGAACTACCGATCATCTTCGAAACGGCCCCTCAACAAGTAGAAATTATTTACAAATTTTATGTTGTGCATGTAGATTCTGCTTATAATGCTATTTTGGGGAGGCCTACTTTAATTGCTTTACAAGCTGTGACCTCAATACCTCATTTCAAAATCAAATTTCCTACTACTCACCGGGGTTGGTGAGGTGAAAGGAGATTTGGATCAGCTAGAAGGTGTTATAGAAATGTTGTGATCACTTGGGTGGGGGTATCGAAGCAAAAGCGGACCATGGCGATAGAGATCGAACCCTTCATTTGAAAGTAGTTAGAACCATTGGTCACGCCAATTTGAAGAAAGCGAGGAGAGGAGATAGAGCTCATTAGGGCAAGGTGAATAAGACGGTGAGAATAGGTTCGGAGATGCGCGAGAACCTCTCCGAGACGAACCTCTCATGGAGCTCTGCGCGATTATGTTGATATCTTCGCATGGGAACCTCGGGATATCTTTAAGAGAGTAAGCGAGGGATATTCTTTGAGCATCGGTTGGAAGTGGACTGTCAAAGAAACCAGTTCGACAGAAGAGGAGGATCTTTGCACCTGAACGTCAGCGGATCATCGATAAAGAGATTGTAAAACTGTTGGCAGCTGACTTCATTTTTGAAATTGACTACCCGTAGTGGATGGCAAATGTGGTGCTGGTCCAGAAATAGAACGGTAAATGGCGAGTCTGCATCGACTATACCGATCTGAATAAAGCTTGTCCAAAGGATTTCTACCCGCTGCCACATCGACCAACTCATCGATGCCACTTCGGGGTATGCTTTGTTAAGTTTCATGGACGCATTCTCTGGGTACCATCATATTTCCATGAGTAAAGAGGATATACCGAAGACGGCGTTCATTACGCATCGTTCGGTATATGCCTACAAGAAAATGACCTTCGGCCTCATCAATGTCGGGGCCACATACCAGAGGATGATGAACTACGTCTTCAGATACCAGTTGGGTAAGAATATGGAGGTGTACGTGGATGACATGATTGTTAAAAGCATGCTGGTACATAAACATCTGGATGATTTAGAAGAATACTTTCACACAATTTGCCATCACAACTTGAGACTAAATCCCACTAAGTGCACCTTCGGTCTAGGGGCTGGCAAGTTTCTAGGTTATCTTGTAAGTCAAAGAGGAATTGAAGCCAATCCAGAGAAGATTCAAGCGATCACGAGCATGAAGACTCCTCGGTCATTTAAAGATGTTCAACGTCATTTGGAAGGATTGCGACTTTAAGGAGGTTCATGTCCAAGTCGGCAGAAAGATGTTTGCCTTTTTTGATACGTTGAAAAGGTAGAAGAATGCAAAGACGCGTTCCAGTGGACTTCGGGGTGTGAGGACACCTTTCAGAGCATCAAGTCCTACTTATCTTCAGCGCCTTTGTTGGTGAAGCCGTTCTGCTTGAGCCTTTATATTTGTACTTATGACTAGTTAGTTAGTTGGCGATGGGAAGCGGTTTTGGTGCGTGAAGTTGGGAGTAGCGACACTTGATTTATTATGTAAGCCGTGTCTTCGGATCTGAAACAAGGTACCCAAACATTGAAAAGTTTGTTTTTGCTTTAATAGCGCTAGTCGAAGGCTTAGGCAATACTTCGAGGTAGGTTGTTAATAGTATACAGATCGACCTTTGAAGAAGATTATGGGCAAACCCGAGGTCTCGGGAAGATTAATTGCATGGGTATGAAGTTGTCCCAATTTTTATTGAATATCATCCCGAACCGCCATGAGGCGGGCCTTGGCTGATTTTGTAGTTGAATGCTTTCGTTTTCTGAAGGCGATGAAATTATGGCGGTGAAGGATCGATGAAGCGATTGCTTGATTCTTCAATGAAGCAAAGTTCGTGGACGTTGTATGCGAGATGGGTCTTCTACTACGGACGTCGGTGGGCGAGGATTATTCGGCGAGTCGGGAGGATTCAAGCAAAAGGCATCGATTTGAGTTCAAAGCGACGAATAACGAAAGTTGAGTATGAAGCGGTACTCGCGAGGTTCGACTTAGCGAAGAGTCTTGAAGTGCAGAGAATAGTCTTCTTCAGTGATTCACAGTTAGTCGTTAAGCAATTCTCTGGGGAGTACGAAGCTCGAGGCCCAAGAATGATCAGATATTTGGAAGAATTGAAAGAACGGCTTCAGTATTTCCAATCCTACGAGTTTCAGGGGGTCGAGCGTAATAACAATTCCATTGCTGACGCACTCTCCAAATTAGCCACTACGGATGTTAACGTCTTTGATGGGCCGGTTTACTTAGAAATTTTGCAACATCTAGTGTTCATCATGAATCGGTGATGTGCGTTGACCGAACCAACTGCTGGTTGACTCCATATCTGGAGTATCTAGCAGATGGCGTCTTACCTTCGGATCGGATGCTAGACAAAAAAATCAAATACAAAAGTGCTAATTTTGTTCTGATTGATGGGGATCTGTTCCAAAGGGCTTTCATCTCTCCTTCTTGAAATGTTTGACTCCATCTGAAGCTGAATATGCTCTATGAGAGGTACATGAGGGCATCTGTGGCGACCATATGGCTGCTTAAGTCATTAGCCTACAAAGTATTTCGTCGAGGTATTCTTCTTGCCTACCATCTTCAAGAGAAGTGTCCGAATACGTCAAGAAGCGAGAAGTGTCAACTCAGCGATCGATACCACATCGACCACCGGAAGAGCTATACTCGATCTTATCTCCTATACCCTTCATTTGTCTGGGGGTTGATATCTGGGTCCGCTACCAAAGCAAAAGGTCAAGTCGGTTTTGTTATAGTTGCCATCGATTATATATGACCAAATGGGTAGAAAAAGCCACTTAGGTTATTAAGCAGAACGGGAATGCTTGAAATTTTTGAAAGAATCATGTAGTATTTCGTTTTAGAATTCCTAAGGTGGTAATATCGGACAATGGACGTCGGTTTGTGGGATTGAAATTTGAAACATTTTGAAAGAAGCTGGGGATCCAAAGACGGAAGAAAGACTTGATAGCTCATCCTCGGTCAAAGCGGACAAGTTGAAGTGACCAGCGAGCAGCTGCTTTGAATGGGATCAGCGTAGATTGGGACGAAGCTAAGAAGGCGGATGGCGGAAAGAGCTACTTAACGTGTTATGGGCTTATCGAACTACTCCGAGGACTCTGACGGGGATTCACCTTTCGGTGGCCTATGGTGCGATGCCTTAGTCGGTTGAAATTGGATCTCCAAGTCTTGAGTTAGTCAATTCAAAGAGATCTCTGATGAAGAAGGGTGAAGGCCAATCTTGATTTGCTTGAAGAAGTCGAAAAACGACCTTAATCAAATTGGCGACCTATCGTGAAGAAGTGGCTAAGCATTATAACAAGGAGTAAAGCCCATGATTTGAAGTGGGAGATTTTGTTTCGGGGAAGTGAAGCATCTACACCTCGAGGATTTGGGAAAGGCGATCTTGCGAATCGGGAAAGACCGTAGTATGAAGTCATTTGAAGTGCACAAAGCCGGGGACTTATCGGTGAAAGGCATTGGACGGGTCAACAATTAAAAATACTTTAAGACGCAGCCGATGAGCTTAGGAAATAATTTCAGTAAATATAATGTCAGTTCCTCAGAAGTCTGTAAATATTCACGTCATCATCAATAAAAGTCCCTTTTTTCTCAAACGAATCCTGTCTTCGTCCCTATTCAGTTCGGTGGTGTAAGGAGGTTCGGGTGGACTTGCTGACCATTCGATGGCAGCCTTAATGGCAGGTGGACCTTATGGGTTTGTCAGGCCCTTCGTGGTAGGAAAACGCTATCCTCAAGACGTTGTCAGACCCTACGTGGTAGGCAATTCTCGACATTTAGACCTTGTCAGGCCCTTCATGGTAGGCAAGTGTCATCCTTAAGATGTTGTCAGACCCTGCGTGGTAGGCAATTGTCGATATTTAGACCTTGTTAGGCCCTTCGTGGTAGGCAAGTGTCATCCTCAAGACGTTGTCAGGCCCTGCGTGGTAGGCAATTGTCGACATTTAGACCTTGTCAGGCCCTTCGTGGTAGGCAAGTGTCATCCTTAAGACGTTGTCAGGCCCTACGTGGTAGGTAATCGTCGACATTTAGACCTTTTCAGGCCCTTCGTGGTAGGCAAGCGTTGCTATTCAGACCTTGTCAGGCCCTTCGTGGTAAGCAAGCGTTGTCCTTCAGACCTTGTCAGGCCTTCGGGGTAGACAATTATCGTTCTTTAGACTTCGTCAGGCCCTTCGTGGTAGGCAAATGTCATCTTTTGGCTCTGTTAGGCCTTTTGGGGTAAACAAATTCCCAATGAAGCAGATCTGTCTAACACTTCGGTAACTAATAAGTATCCCTTTACTTTATTGCCTAAATTTTTTCTAAGTGTCGAGTTCGGAATGCCTCATCCTTTAACTTCATCTTATCTGTTATATGACATGCTTAGTTGTTAATTAACAGTTTGAGTTGAGTCCATAAAAGAGTTTGTACATTTTTCCAGTTGAATTAATATTGAAGTATTGGCAGAAAGTAAATGCACCGAAGTCATAAGGGATGAGATCACCTTTCATTAATATTTAATTTGATTACAAAACTAGAAAATTTTTACACAAATCCTATGAATTAAAGAAAGTAAAATAACAGAAATTTTCATAAATACTCTTAAATAAAATCCAGGAAAGACAAGAGTATTCGATTCATGCATCATCCTCGCCATCTGAAGAGTCGAGCAAAGTTGGGTCCACGTTAGCTGTAATCAACTTCTCCTTGCCACGACTCCGGCAGAGCTCATAGCTTTCAAAATATATCTTCATGATCTCTCCGTTAATCTCATCCGATGTCCGATACTCTTCACAGATCGCTTAGAAGATCGGTCGGTCGAAGAGGCCCGAGGTCCCGAAAGAGCCTTGAGTACTCGGATTTCTTCTTAAAGCTTCGACGCTTATTCGGATGGCGAGTTTACTGCTAGCTCTAGCTTTTGAATCGTTTTAGTCAAGATCTTAGCATCGACCTTTAACTCTTTGATCTTCTCCATCCTTATTTCGACTCCTCTGAACCAAATCAGCGTTCATCTTGACGATCTCCTCATATTGTGCTTTAGTTGACTTGATTCTTCATTGGATGTCTTCACATCTCCTTTGGCTTGGGCCAACTCTTTAGAAGACCTTCATTTGTGTGAAAAACGCTCTCACGTTGAGTCCTTTCCCGAGCGGAAGCGAGACTTGAGGATGGCATTCTCCTTTTTCATTGCCTCTTCGATTTGACCGATAGACTTTGGGCCTTGAGACGTCCGAACAACGACGATTCGCTGCGCATGACCAGCATCATTCGATCAGTTTCAACTGTATAAGTATGAAGATAAATACGGAAATTAAAGAGAGAACCATTTACCTTGCGGATAGCTTTCGTACGCCCGTTAAGCAAATCCCGTTCGAACTGTTCCCAAATCGATGGTCATCGGTCTCACGGACGAAAGCGTCAAACAGTTGAAAAGGAAAGTTGGCATTAAATCGAGGCCACATGGTTGGAGAGGCCATAGCATCATACTAGAATCCAGAGGTTGGTATCTTAGAGAGAGAGGCATGGGCGATTGCGAGTCTGGCGAGGATCCACATATATATTTTTCGGAGGGAGATCGAGCAGGATTAGGCTAAAGTGAAATTTGGTGAGGAAGCGGAGGATGAACTGGATGGCTATATCGATGGTTGTTTCCTTTTTCGAGATAAAAGACGGGGATAGATTCGACGAGTTCATCATCGGGCACTTGAATTCCGTTGGGACTATTGGGGAATGTCGATCGAAGGCGATGGAACTTCGGAGCTCTCGGCGATCGATGGAGTAATCTTTGTCCTCAACTTTTTTATACGGAGGACCTTCGCCCGATCGTGTAGAGGTATGTCGAGCATGCTTCTCTTAATCGGAATCGATTCAGAAGGTACAGAATTAGGGTTAGATGAAGGGTTTGCTTGTGGAATTGCTTACGGAATTGTTTAGGATCGCTTTCGAGGATTTGTTTAAATTTGGGTGGATTTGGATTTCTTGGCGGCTCTTTTCCTTCAACGAGGTCTGAGAGATTCTTCAGGAATGATGAGTTCATCAGTTTGGGGTTCGTCATTCTGAGGAGAAACAGTGGGTGGATCGGTGACGGGGGGATCAGCTCGGGGAGATTCTTCAGTCGGAGGCTCTTCACTTGCATCCATAATCTTCCCTGCCAAAAAGTCTTCCAACTCTTTTACTTCCAAAGAAGTTGGTTTGATCAAAGACACTGCAAATAACCATGTATCAGAACCCATGTCACTTAAATATCTCAAAAAAACTGTGTTACAAAGTTGTTCGAAACTTACGTTTATGGTCATATAACCAGGCTTGCTTAGTCAGAAGTACAAAACTCCATTTCTTGGAGGAATCTTCTTTAAAAATCTGTCATTTCCTTCACACGCTCTTGGGGATATCTCCAAAGTCGGTGAAATTCGATCGGAGATAGTCAATCGAGGAAGAGAAGAGATTTGGTCCGCAACAAAAACCATTTTTCGTGCCAAACCCTTGTTGCTTGAAGGAGTATCCATCGTGGGTCTCTTCTCGAATCGGCATTGGGTCGAGGAGATTTTTTGCTCGACATTTTGAACCCTCGTTCTAAGGATTTACCTATTTGAGAAGAGGGTGAAGAAGATGTCGACAGAGGAGGAATCCCTAGTTAAATGATGAAGGCAATGAATGCGAATGTGGATATAGGAATTAGGAACCAATGGGAAAATCTCACTCCTATAAACCCTAGGAGGGTAACGACGAAGGCATGGAGGGTAAGCGAATCCCTTTTCGAGAAAAATGGCGGCATGGCGACCCAACCATCCGGTCGATGGTACATGCATTCTTCGGAGGCGAGAGCCCTTGTTGCGTACATATCCAGGAATCGATAAGCGAGTCAGGAGGATACGTATCTCGACTTAAAAGTAATGATGAAGGGGGTATTGGCATGAGGAAGCTGTTCCCCATCCTTAAAGAAGTCGATGGGTGGCGAGAGAGGGTATCGAGGGGGATTCTTCCCCATGGTTCTTTGTGAATTTGGGGATTTGAACTCGAACCCTCTTGATCAGGGTTTGGATTGGGGGAAACAGTGTTAATGGGAGTCACTCGAGGAGGAGAACTCTGGTTGGTATTCAGGACCACCATTTTTGAGATTTCGTAGAGAGAGGGAAAGAACTTCTGGAGAGAAGGAGAAAGCTCAAAGGTTCAAAGTTCAAATTGGCGGTAAAAGCTCATCAAAATTGGTAAAGTTTATCTTTTATCTTGTGATTTACGACGGTGTACAAGGTAAGCACATTAAATGTTAGTAATGATTTAGAATTTGAATGGGAAGCGTCGGGTTCCAGGTCCAGATATTTATCAGAAAGGGCCTTTCTGATTTGGGCCTTCGGTCTCCTCTCATTTCATCTCATGAACTATAACCGGGTACCTTTCGATTACTTTCTCATTATGGACCTTTAGTAAAATATCACGGACCATTATTTTATAGTTTTCATTAAACATTTACATTGACAAAAAACTAGGGGGCAATGTTGGGTCATGATATTTCCCTCTTTGGGTAGAAAGCAAATTGGGCTTACTTATTTAATTAATCTATTGGGCCTTCATTATTGAACCTTGAAAGCAGCTTTGGCCTAATCACCATATTACTTATTTTATCCTATGTAAACCAAAAGTCGGTTCATTGGACTAACCCATTGGATCTTTTAATATCTATTACTTTGACTTGTAATGATGAAAAAAGCATGATGATTGACTAAGACACCTGCCATGCATTAATGTGGATGGGATTATAAGCCGTGCGTAAGATAAACATGATACCAAAAGTAGTGGATGATTAAATGCGATCGTGAGAACCTATCGGATCGGTACATGTGTCAGAGGTAGTGGGTGGCACGGTAAACTGGGCAAAGAGAGTACAATCTATCGACCAAGTCTTCACAAACAGGTACGTTCACATACATACATACACACAACTAAGAATTATTATCACTCTCAATACACTAAACATTACATCCTCCATTGTTAACCTTGTGAACACGATTATCTTGACTCTTACGCTGAAAGCTATCCCGTGAGGTCCGGTAGTCAAACTTCTTGAGATTTATCGTGTTTATTGTGCAGAATCAGGACGTCTTACGTGATTAGGACGTTGGAGAAGATCTTGGCGTTAACAGTAAGTAAATAAATTTATGGTAATTTCTTAAATTTACTGTTCGGTTCCTAACTTCATAAGGGAAAATCTTGAAAGAAACTCAAGAAAGTAATGAAAGATACCAAAAAAATGAAAATAAAATAAAAAACAAAGTCATTTATTTTTTTTATCTTTATAATTTTTCCTTCTCTTAGGCCTGGCCGGGGAAGGCTCTACAGGCTAGTTTACTCTCGAAATGAATAATCTCATAGGTTCCAAAAATTATTTTTTGACCTCAAATGTATTCTTAGGAGTATTATTTAAAACTTAAATGATGATACTCTCTAATGGTAGGAATAGGAATAGGAATAATAGTAAAACTGTAATGACAATTTAGGAAGTTGATATAATTTTATAGATCAACCTAAATGAGTAAGTATATCTCAAATTTTAGAATAAATAAATATTCAACTTAAATATAATATAACCAACCATAAGGTAAAATTGAATAACAAAGAAACTAAGAAAGGAAGGAATATGAAGGGTTAAAAATTAGGCACTCCAAGAAACGGCCATTCTTTTATTTCCACTGTTGTTTAATACTACTACTTACTACTTAGAGGTCTAAGACCAGTAAAAAAAAACTCCTCAAATTGATGTGTTGACCTATGTGGTAATTTAAAAAGTATTATTTGTTATTTTTATATTTTGTGTTTCATCAGTTTTTTCAATTTAATGAGTTATACATCGTACCCATCAAGCGTAATAAATATTTTTTGTCTTTAATTGTAGATTTAAAGAGTGAGAAAAGAAGTTGCAGATTTGAAGAGTTAAAAGAATGTTTGTTGACCTACATGGCAGTTTGAAAAGACTTTTAGAGAGAATTTTTATAATGTGACTCAACTATTTAAATACCCTAAAGTAGTTAAAAAGTTGTTGGAGATGCTCTCAATAAATCACTCAACAGCAAAAACACATTCACACCAAAAAAAAAAAAAATGAATTCAATAAGTCAGTCTGGGTGTGGGTGATGAGTTTGGGAATGCGCGTACGTTATTATGGTTTGGAATTTAGTGCGACGTCGTTGAATAAATAACTTTTACCTGTCGTCAGCTAATCGAATACTTATTAATAGAATTGGCTAACATTTGAACCTTTATAATCCAAAAATGAAAAGGTCCCAATTAATTTCTGAGATTGATTAGGGGCCCAGAGGTCCCTAACCTTGTTTTGTCTTTTACAAGTACTAGAAATGTTTTTAATGAACAAGTCACATACTAGGAAGCGCAAGGCGAAAGGGCCCATATAGAAATGGGCTCATGTAGAGATGGCATACAGTCAAACAACAATAAATGAGCCCATGATATGGTTAAATTTAAAGATGTACAAGCGGCAACTAAACGTGTGACATGGATATGTTGTACTATTAGTTACTTGTAAGTATCACAATAAAAAATAAACTGATAAATACCCAATAAAAAATAATATTTTCATAATAAAATCGTCGTTATAGATCTTATAGTCATACTTTTGTTATTAAAATATCAGTTTCAAAAAAAAAAACACTTTAGCTAAAAAATACTGTTTCATAAAAAGAGTGCTCTAATAATTAGATTGATAATTCATGCAAAGTACAAACTTATAAAACTAGTTATTTTCAAATTTATATATTATATGAAAATACTTATGAGTAGATAAATTTTTAAAAAATAGATAACATTTAATAAGTCCATTAGGTCCCACAAATGTTTTTCAAATTATGTCATATATGCATGCATGTATGTGTCTATATATATATATATAAAGGAGTTTATATATTGTATAAAGAAAATAGAGAGTTTTGAATGATTGATTCAATTTTGACACATGCCCAACGAAAATAACTCGATGAAATTATAAAATTATTGTGACAAAATATCTTAATGTCTGTTATATATATAACTATTATTGATAATACAAAATATTACAATATTTTAAAATTTATCATCATAGATTCATTAATATGTCACCACTATTAAACTAATAATTTATTATTTTAGAGAGAATTAAATATGAAACAAAAATACATACATTCTTAATATTTATAAATCTTGTAATTGAGACTTATAAAAATAAAGTAGAGGAGTATTATTCAATGTGACCAAAATTATATAATAATAATAATAATAATAATAAATTAAATTAAAATTAGGAGATCATTTCATGGGTATGCAGTCAACCCACCATAAGAAATAAAGAAATGATAGATTGAGATTCTTTGGAGAAACATAAAAGCAGTGCTTTTTTGTTGGTTTGCAAGTAAAGTAAAAAAAGAAAAGGAGGAAAAGACGGATAAGGCGCGAGTCTCACTTGGTGCATTTCTGAGGAGGAGATCACTGGCTTTAGGCTAAACATGTATTATTAGGATTTTGACGTCATCAAAATGTACGTGTAAAATTAACAATATAAATTAATTAATTAATTAATTAATGGCACTGATCTCTTTCTTAATTTCTAGTTCAGGCCATTAATTAACTGATCAATGCATCATTTTTGGCCGGCCGATGTATGTTGATGCAAAATTTTACTAATTAATTTACAATAATGATCGAGTTGGTGATTCTTTGAAATCGACGACGAGTTGCAATACTATTGTTCTACAAAATGAGTGCACGGTTGTGTTAATTATATTCAGTTTATAAAAACTATTTCATCAAATAGTATAATTATGGTATCATCACGAAACATTAATCTTCAATTAATTTAATGATTAGAATGGAATAAAAATGTATCACTACAATTTATAAATAAATTTGAACTCGTGAGTCGTCTATGATTGGAGGGAGGGAGGGAGGGACAGTACATACATATAAATATAAATGATCAGAATTAAGCTAGCCGCCAACACCTGTACATGCAGAAAGTGGAAGCTAAGATTGGTTGGGTTGACACATAATAATTAATTAATATTGGATTAGTGGGAAATTAGATGGACTAGCTAGCTAGGGAGTTGGGAAAAGTTGTTCTAGATGAGCATGAATTAGTGGAATCACTGTTACAACATGCACCAAAGAGAAAAAGAGAGCCAGCCAGCCAGCCAGCCATTAACGTACGTACTTGATCTTTATATAGTAGTAATTGTTTTCACCCTAATACCCTCAAACGGCTCATCAAGTACCCTTGGGATCTAGCTACTAAGCATAATCTAATGATTTTGGCATCAATTAATGAGATCTTAGAATTTTGCTTAATTACTTTTACGTACGTACGTAGGAATTAAAGATTGACATATACTAATATTAATTAATTAATATTAGGTGAAGGGTAAGTTTGTATTTTCGTACGTACACTTCGGAATGAATATATTACTCGATCGTAGCATTAACTTTAGTTAGATTCTAAAAAGGAAAAGTAAAGATTCATGTTATTGGATAATGATTAATACTACTACTACTACTACTAGCTAGTAATTAAGACTTTCTGATCACCACATACATACATACAGCTAGCTATTTAAAGCCTCAAGGCGTGTGACTTAATTTCTCCCCTTGCTTGTTTTAATTTCTAACCAACCATTGGGTAATAAGAGTATCCAAACTAATACAGTTTCAAGCAAGAAACTGATAGTTATGGATATGAACATATCAATGGATATTAATGATAAGCATGGCATGGCAATTTGGAGAGAGGTAGTATATTTTACGCCCTCCTCCAAATCACACAGTTTGCTTGCTTCCACTTAATTAATTAGCAGATCAAGATCAAGATCAAGATCAAAAAGAAGAAGAGGAGCAATTAAACCGGCAAGTCACAGAACGGCAATAGACTCATTTAGAGTCTTTTATGGCTACGTACTGCATGCATGTTTTTGAGATCCTATCTATCTATCTACCTACTGGTTATGCACAGTAGTAATGTATTTAGTTCTTGCATGAAATAAATAATCTACTTACTGGTAATAAATTAAAGATGATGTTTTGCGTACTAATTAAGCGATCAAGATTATTGGTCGCCGTGTGTAGTTAATTAATTAATCTACTAATACTAGTATATATATATATATTTCGTTGACAGACATCGATCTCTCCTTAGGCTACTGAAAGAGGTAAAACCGACTACTACTACATCGATCTCGGCCTGCAGTTTAGTAGCCTCCCACCCAAATGATAAGAAAATACTACTCGCTCAGTTCGTTTTAGAGAAATATTTTTGTTTCTAAATATAAGTCGTTTGAGGATTTCAAGTAAGCATTAATTGTTTAATTTCCAATAATAAATATAACTTTGGTTTTCTTATTATTTTTTGCCCAATAAATAACACTCCTTTTCCAATACAAGGGCAATATAGACATTGATAATATATTTAATAATTTACAATCATTATCTTAATACTTGTGCACAACTCTAAAACAACCTAGCGAGTACTAGGTTACACTATTTCATTCCTAAAAGGAAATGATTAAAACATCCAAGTAGTAATAACAATAGGGATCGATGATCCATCCGGATATGATAAAAATAGATTCGTTATAGCAAATTAACAAGGCGCTAGGGTGTTTGAGATTTTGATTTTCTTTTCAACTTTTTCTAACGGACTATGATAATACTCTTATTTATTGACCTACCTAACCTACATATTAATACACTACCAAGAAATAACAACTCTTCTCAGCAAGTGCAATTTATAAAGTGAATTCATATATTTCACTTGTTAACAATTTTACAAGACAATATGAAATAATAATCCAACACTACTTTTACAACTACTTCTATCATCTACTGTAAATGCCACCTCAGATATTAAAAATTACAAATAACTTCCGACTCTACATACCACAGATAGATAGATAGATAGATTGTTGCTAAACAAACAATATACTCACTACATTTCTCATCTCGGTCAACTTAAATCTTGGCATTTTTTTCTGAAAAACTGTATCAATGCAATTTCTTCTCAGGTCCTCCACGATCCTGTACCAATTTTCAAGAGAGAAGCATATAGCAACTCATTCCAAGTATCCGGCACACCAGGCAAGCACCAATGACTGCAATCTTGAGACTGCACGGCAGCAATTTCTTCTTCTTGAGTCTTGTATTCCATTCTGTAAATTGAAGGATGGGCGTCTTTTCTGTAATCTGTAAGCCTACTAATGTTTAGATATATAACTGGTGTTTTCATGTCTCGAAGCACATACTCTAGAGCTCTCATCTTTGAAGGATACTTAGCTAGGTGAGTATCATTGAAGATTGGTTCAGTTTCGTTATGACACTGCCCTCCAGAATTCCAAAAGCCTCCTCTGTGACCACAATAAACAATTAAGAGAAACCAAACCATATCAATTACTAAATAAATATTTCCTACTATTGCAGTTCCTATGGGTAAAGGATAGAAAAACTTTCCACTTACTTGGAAAAACTAGAACGCAGGCTTGTGTATTTATTTAGCCATCTACAGGCTTCACCTAAGTCTTTGATGAGGGTTAAATGCACTCTGTATCCCCCAAGTATACCCCATTTTTCACATTATACTCTATATTTCAAAACGTGACACTTTGCATCCCGCACTTTTAACAAACCGACACATAACACCCTCTAACCCAAAATCCTCGCTAAAAGTGACGGTAAAGTGTTGGATTTTGCACTTTTAGCGACATATTTTGGGTTGAAGAGTGTTACGTGCCTGTTCACCAAAAGTGCAGGATGCAAAGTGTCACGTTTTGAAGTTTAGAATGCAATGTGCAAAATGAGTAAACTTGGGTTATGCAAAGTGCATTTAACTCTTTTGATGATTAAAAATTACACACTATGGCCAAAAGGAGCTGAAATCTGAATATTACAATCACACAAATTGATAACTATATGCCAATCACTAATTTTAGTTTGCAACAAGCAGTTACAAACCATAAAGGAAAGCCAGGGTAGGCATTAAAGAAAGGTCAAGGAGCATAATATAATATTTAAAGGGCGTAGTACAATAGAGTACCAAGATTAAGAAATCTGATAAAGACATTATTTTATGCACAATAACCAAAAGTTAAAAGGGTTCTAGTCTCTCGAATCGAGCCATAATGCATTAATTGAAAAGTTAACCAGGATTCTATTCTATTATCTAAATGGAGATACCAATAAATGCATAAATCATGATCAGTTGGTTGAATATGCTTATAGGTAATGTTTCCAACAATCAACATGCCATTAACATACCCCCCCCCAAATCCCCTTTCTCAAAACCACCACCTCACCCCAATTAAACTATTTATGTCATGTTGTCAGCAATATGCTCTTACTTCACATTATGAACTGTGAAATTCTGTTCAATATCTGTCGAGGAATCAACCAAAAAACACCTCCATTTTAAAGATATACATATAACTACAACTAACAGATTTGAGATTTTTTTACTGCACACAACTTTTCCCCTAGAGAACTCAATGATATGCTAAACAAAACCTTACTTATTTTTTTAATAAAAATAGCTATTATGATATTAGAGTACAAGGAATATAAGTGACCAGATATGAGGCAAAGGGGAATCACAAATTTGTACCTGAAATGGGTAACCGAGTATCCCCTGAAGATAACCTGAGTTGTCTTGCCATCAATGTTTTTATCAACCCATCTAGCCCAAGTGACAAGTGCCCTCTTGTATGCTTCGAGGACCTTGAGTCTTGGGTGAACAAGATTACCTTCCTGGTAATAGTCTTCTCTGTAAAATGACAAATGCAAAATTCAATCAACCCACTCTCAAGTGATGGGGCTGGGGAAAAAAACCCAATAAACAGAACTATTTATATGATAGTGAATCTTTTAAATTCAGATTTTTTTACTTTTATAATTACTAATTATTTCCAGCTTATCCTTTCCTTTCAGATTACAAGTTCACAGGCTTGTAATCACATGGTTTTTACAACTACACAGAGCCACAAAGAGAAGTATTCAGCAAGTAAAAGAAGACACTCACCCTTTAGAGGTTTTCTCATGCGTCCACCAATGCCCTGTATTGAAGACCAAGATATCAGCATCATGATACATTGAAGTTGTTCGATCCATTAAGTCCAGTCTAAGTGTCGCCAAAGAGCCATTTTTTCCATTGTAAGATGACTCTCTGACGAGAAATGGAGAACTAACAAAATCCACAGAACAGTTGTAGTCCTATAAACAGAGCCAAAAGCATTATATATAAGACGAGGGAAAATTGTGAGGGCAAAAAAGTCTTGGATAATTGTGAAAGGTTATGAAGGCCTGCCTCAAATCTGAATGCATAAAATCCTTTCTTTTTGAATTCTCTCTTTCCTGATATCTCATAAACCCGCTTCTTATTCTTGACACTATGTCGGAGTATGCAAACAAGAGACTCCCACATATTCCTATTTAGGGAATCTCCAACAAAGACCAGTTTCTTCCCTCTGAGTCTTTGCAAAAAGTCAGTTGCATTCAAACTGAAATAACATCAGCAGCCAACGAAGAATTAGAACAGTTTTTCATTAACTAACTCGAAGTGTCATTAGATTACAAATACCGACTATCATGCAATACAGCTTCATTTGCTGATTACTGGACACAAATTGAAAGATTTAAAGGGAAATGTGGAAGGCTATGCAACCAGTATCAAGAGTAATGTATTACACTAGTACTATAGCATTGTTCAAAGCTGAGTTCAAATTTATATACACTACTCTATACACTTTTACATAGTTGTCCCAAAAGCTCCTACAATTCAAACTTTTACTACTTTTAAGTGTCCAATATGAGTGCATAACACTTAAGTACTCTATTAAACCACCATGATCTTCAACAAATGTCCATAAAACAATGAATAGCATGAGCCGCCATATCACAGGAATAGCTAGAAAAAGAAAAAGAAAACATGCTTTAATCTGGTGAGGGCATAAGAGCTCTCAGCGAATTTTGGCGAATAAAATAGCACTTATAGCCCCCCTTTACAAGAGAAAAAGAAATCTCCATATCACCTCCACAAGACACTTCATTAACTGGAGTTACTAATTATTCCCTACTGTGCTCATACAATCTTTTGAACTCACAGTCGAATGTCAGTCACTCCAGTGACTACCTCAAAATTATGCAACTCAATAATACATGATTCGCATTTCATTTAGAATTATTTAAAATTACTTCATAATTCAGATTGGTCGTACCTTGGGACATCACAACCATTTGGCTGCCATCTCCACTTTACAAACCCATCATCTGGCCTCCTGTTAAGGTAACAATCAAAATCCCTATCAATGTGAGGGCAAGAACCTGCAGGATAATATGGCTTTGTATCATCTCCGACCCATCTACCATCAAATATGTTACATATGTCCAAAGAGGTCTTGTGCACTTCCAGAATTTGGGAATCGTTATGAGAGATTGTAGCATTAATTTTCTCAGATGAAACTACTGGATTGTTCATCTCAGAACCCCTTTCTTCCTTACCAAGTGTTCCGACATTCTCTCCTTTATTTGTCAAATTACTGATCTTATCAGCACTACTTATCTCACTTTTCCCAATACCCAAACTCAAATCGGGTCTAGAACCAAAAGGCTCACCAACTGAGCTTTCATTTACATTTCTCTCGTCGAATTTTCCTTCAATACTTTTCTCTCCAATCACATTTTCTTCAACAGTAAAACTTTTATTTTTAACATTCTCAGAGGAATTGCTCAAACGGGTATCCTCCAAATCCATTCCTTTCCCACTATAATTCATAAGATTTCCATTTGAACCAATCTCAGAAGCATTTGCTTCATGGGTATTTCCACTTTGCATCGAATCCACAGGGTTATGTAATTTCGTAGCAGTAGAACTATCATTAACAGTTGAAGAGGGAGAGGAAGAGGAAATGGTACTTGAAAAAGGGAAATGCCAGGAAATACTAATGGAACTAGAATTGGAACCAAAACTATTAAACCCTTGAAATATCGGGTTCAAAAAAGGAGCCTTAAAAGAGAAATTGAACAAAAGCACACTTATAAAAAGGAGAGAAACTACAACCCCCAAACTGAGCACAGAAACTACCTTTCTTCTTATTGATGATGAGTACGGAAACTGATCTGGAAATGAAAGTTTCTTCAAGTCCATTTCTAAAGAAAAAGAGCATGTAGCATTCCACCCCACAAGAACAACGTTCAATGACTCAATAGATGGATATAAAAAGCAGTGTTAGAATGACATTCTTGTGTTGTGTTGTGTTGCGCTTTTTGGAAAAGGGAAAGTGTATATATATATATATATATATATATATATATATATATATATAGAGAGAGAGAGAGAGAGAGAGAGAGAGAGAGAGAGAGAGATTTACTCACAGAAAGATTAGTGTTTTTGGGTTTGAAAATATTTTCATGTGCCGTCAATGTGCAAGCAAATAGGCCAAATTTAATTTATAGTAGTATGATTTATCTCTTTAATCGGCATTTGAATTTTGAAAGAATCTACCTGATGTGATACGCTCTGTTTTTGAGTTTTAAAATGGATAAAAAAAAAAAAAATAGACAAAAAAGTTAAGTTTTTTTTCCAATTCTTATGTTTTTGAGTTTTTTAATAAACGGAAAAGAAAAAAAATGGATAGAAAACTTGGCCACTTTTCCTGTCAAAGTTTTCCGTCCAAAATTGGTCTAATTTGGACGAAAAAAAAATTTGAAATAAATAATATTTTTATAATTCCCATATTATCCTCAACTTTTAATATAATAAATTTTAAATTACAACTCATGTCCTCAATTTTAAATTTTCTATTTTTTTCCATTAAAAATTCAGAAACAACACAAATGAAAACTTTGATTTTTTTATTTTTTTCTTTTCTGTTCTAATTTAAGTTTTCTATTCTTTTTTTTCTGTTCAAAACTCAGAAACAGAGGGTAAATTTACCCCCTCAATATACTTTCTTTACTTTAGTGTCTTTTTTTGTTCAATTATAACTACTTATTAAAAAAAGACACCACTAGTAGTAATATAATATACACGAATGCTTTACAGTTTACACAAAAATATTAAAAATAACTGCCAATGAGATTGAAGTTAAAATATTGATATAGTAGTAATATTGATATAGTGGCTTTTCCAGTAGTAGTAACTAAAAAGAACCTCGTATATTTGTTCTACTTATCCTTTTTGACTTTTATAATTATAAAAAAAAAAAGTCAAATATAACTAACTAACTAATTCTTCACTGAGATACTCTCTCTGTTTCTAAAAAATTATTGTTTAAAATTAATGCACACAAATTAAAAAATATAATTAATATCTAACGAAAATATTATACTATCCTTATTAATTGTCTCAACCAATTATTCCTCTCCCAATGTTTCTTATTCAATTCAATCAATTATTTCTTTTTCAACCAATTACTACTTGAATTATAGCATTAAATTGAATAAGAATCATTGGGAAGGGAAGAAAACTTTAAATAGAAGAAAACTTTAAATAAAGGTAAAGTAGGAAAAAAATAGCTAATGTGTATTGATAAACTCAAAACGACAATCTTTTTGGAACAAAAATTACTTCCTAAAACGACAATCTTTTAGGAACGGAGGGAGTAGAATTTAGATAGCTACCATATTTATATTGAGTAATGCTACAGACATAAACTATTTTATAAATATTTTACAAATTGGTGATGTGTCATACTCCACCTCAACATATTAATTTATAAATTATTTTAATATAGTCTTTGACCCCACACAATATGCTGATGTGGAGTATGCCACATCAACAATTTATAAAATATTTATAAAATAATTTATATTTCTAGCATTATTCATTTATATTTATCGAGTTGAATGGATAAACATTTGGCATTCGAAATCCAGACCCGATAGTGTTAAGAAGATGGAGAGTAGTATATATCTATTCTCACGAGTAAAGATTAATAAATTACTCTATTATAGTGGCAATATATCATAAATAGGAGTAAATAATAAGGGCAGTTTGGTGACATTATTAGTTTAAAACCGGAGTCTCATCGGCGCCGACACTGTCATAGGACACGTGGCGCAATATGTAGTTTTTGTGCAAATCTTGTGACACTTGGGTTGCACATACAGCTGGAGATTTCTCCTCAATAGCTATCAACTGTTCCTATATATATAAAATCACAAAATAAAATATAATTCCTTCCAAAATTAAAAATATAAATTTATTTTTAATGTTATAAATTTGTGTAAATTTATTTAATTTTAGTTAATATAATTATTATAATTATATAGTATATGTAAGACCCCAATTTTTTGAATAAAAATGAATTTTCTATAAATATTATTTTTGAATATTATGGAGTAAAATTGATATAATGTTATAGTTGTAGGTAATATTTATAAAATTTGTAAAGTATGCAAGTTGTGTTATAATATTCGATTGGTCGGGGAATATTCGTTTTAACAGAGAATATTAAATGCAACCAAGACAATCATTGGTGGATCCCGCAATGTAATTATTATCGGATCGAGAAAATGATAAAAATATTTTATGAAAATAACTGCGGAAGTTTTCTTTATTATCTTTGTTGAACTACTCGGTAGTAAAAAAACAAGAATACGCGTGGTTGCATAAGTAAGTAGCACACAGTATTGATTATTGATGCTTACGTGAGAAGTCAATCAATTTTGTTCAATTATTACTACAGTAATTGTTGCATAGTATTTCACGTTATTTGATTCAATTATTATCGATATTTTATATATTATTAAATCAATAATTGAGATGACAGAATTATAATTGTAAGACCCCAACTTTTATGAATAAAAATAAATTTTCTATAAAATATCATTTTTGAATATTATGGAATAATTTGATATAATGTTATAGTTGTGGGTAGTATTTATAAATTCTGCAAAGTATGCAAGTTGTTATATTATATTCGATTGGTTGGGGAATATTCGTTTTAGCAAGAAATATTCAACAACTACGTTAAATCATTAAGTGGACACCATGTGAGTAATTATCATCGGATTGAGAAAATGACAATAAATATTTTATTAAAAATAACGGCGGAAGTTTTACCGTTATCTTGTTCTGAACTACTCAAGTAGTAAAAGTCTGATAATACGTGGTTGCATAAGTAGCACACGTTATTGATTATTGATACTTACGTGAGAAGTCACTTAGTTTTGTTCAATTATTCTTTATAGTAATTGTTGTATAAGATCTCACGTTATTTGATTCAATTATTGTAGATATTTTATATATTATTAAATCAATAATTGAAATGACATGAGTTATTAATATTATAAATTGTAATATTAACGATGTCTGTAAGTTCCGCCGAGGAGATTTGGTCACCTAATCATTGCTGGCCAATAGGGAGAAATCCTTATTGGAAAGCCCCTATTTCACAGGAACGACTTTGATCGATTAATATTATGAATTATAATAAAGATGATAAATGTTGTTAAAATTATTAAGGTAATTTTTATGAAGTTTTGCTTATTTTATGGATCCCTATTTACTCATTTTTCAAAATAATCGGTAGAAAATTATTTAAAGGTGGGGCCCACATGTGGGGCCCATATGTGTTGAAGAATTGATTTTTTAAAATGGGGGTTACGTATAGGGGAGGGAATTGTTATATATGATGTGTGTGTGTGTGTGTATATATATATATATATATATATATTATATGTGTGAGTGAAAAATGGTGGTGGAAAAGAAAGAGTGAAAGTGATAGTGTGATAGTGATGGGTAAGAGTGTAGTGAATTTGATTATTGGGTGTGTGGGGGATTGATGTTGGTTATGGGGGAGAAAAAAATAAGTGGTTGATATTATGTATATATATATATATAATATATTATATTTTATTTAATAGATTTTACTTTAAATATGGACCGTCCGATTAAAAGTAAATCAATCGGGATCGTTCATGAATTAGTTATTCTTATGCATTTTATTTTTCTATAAATAGAAGCTCATTCCTTTATTATTTTCATTTAATTCTTTGAAACTCCAGAGAGAAATTATAGTAAGAAACTATAGAAAAGTATTATCGCTACTTCCCTACTCTTTTATCCAGGTTCTTTTACCAGAAGAAATATTATTCTTTTGTATTCATGAAGAGAGGCTGTTGTTATTCCATTTCTTATTGCTTACATTGGAATAACTTTGATATCACCTTGAAGCTACCCTATACTTGGTGACATTCTTCTATTATTCTGTCTTTTATTATTCCGTTGGAACATCCTGCATCGGTTTTTGTGGGACTGGTTAAAATCTCTATCATTCTATCTTTATTATTCCGTTGGAACATCATGTATACAGGCTTTCTGTGGGACCTGGTTAAAATCTTTATTATTACATTGGAATATCACATCGTGTGTTTACACCGGGACTGGTTAAAATCTTTATTATTCTCGTATTTATTATTACGTTAGAATAACTTCATACATCTGCAAGCACCGCATGCATGGTGATTTCAAGTTGTTATTCCATTCTTTATTATTACTCGTTGTAACATCCTCCGGTGTGATTTTCACCGACCGGTTCCGATTATTATTATTACATTGGAATAACTCATACATCACAAGCACCGCGTGCGTGGTGATTTCTTTTGTTATTCCATTCGTTATTATACTCGGTTGGTTAAAATTTTGACTTATACTCCATGAAATTAGTAGAAAATCCTTGATATTTGCGCTTCATCCAAAGATTTTCATGGAAATATTCTTCCGAGTATTCTTGAATTTTACTTTCTACAAAGCGAGATCATGTTGACAATTTGGACGTTATTAGTTCTGAATAACTTAATTCTTGAACTTGTTTTATTGAATTCTTATATCATTGTCATCATCCTCATGTTTATATTTTTTAAAGTCATCTACATGGCCCGTAGAGCATGGATGGACTTGGTATAATTATGACTAGGGATTATTGATTGTAATCATGTCACCGTAATGTAACAAGTGATGTGGTAAAAGTCCTCATTGACTGTAGTGCATTGATAGGCAAATTGTTGGCATGATCATGATCATTGATGAATACACAAATATCCTTGGCCCGTAGTGCATGGAATTTGTGGTCGTGACCTAATGAATATCCTGGTAGTAAATGCGGGGATGATGTGGATTATTTATTGTTCGAGTCCCAAATGATAAAAGTGATGAAAAACTTTTAAATCATAAAAGATAGTAGATTTTATTCTCTACTGACTCTTTTTAATGGATTGCTTGTTCATTGCAGTTAAACTTGATGTCTATTGTATTTTATCGGTTTAACATTGTTGAGGACTAATGATAACTTATTCTCGCATTATCTTAGTCATAATATTTTTTGTTGGGGTAGTTTGAGTTCACCCTTTCTTTCACTTTATTCTCTTCAGAAAATGTAACGTAGTTGGGGACGAGTTGGGAAGCGGAGTAATGTTAGATGATAGTGTTAGCTAGTAGTCCTCACTATTCTATTAAATAGTGTGACAATAAATGTATTGAGGACTTATTCTAAGAGTGGATATTGTCTAATAGGCAATATTTGTATTAAAACTCACAGCATGTATTTTGTCATACTTTACACGACTGTTGTATAATTAAGTTGTATTTGAATTTTGTACCATGTATTGGCGACTCAAGATGGGTGATGTATACCTATTTTGGGGGCGCCACAGTTAAGTATCAAAGCTTAGGATATAATCCACGGCTAAGATGTGAGACAAGAACTAGGAGGGAGAGGCGGGAATTCTTTTCATTTGGTATGACCTACCTAAGTTTATTTGTTATTTAATTGGTTGGTCAGAGTATAGGGATAATATGTGATATGTTTATTAACTCTTGTTTTGTGGCAGTATCTAAAAATGGCATCCGAGAATGTTGAGAACATCAATGGAGCACATGAGACCGTTGAGTCTCCACAGATCAATAGTCAGGATAATGTGCATCAGAAAGGCGACAATCCTCAGGCAAACAACAACACTGACCAAATGTTCCGAGGCTTCATGCAATTCATGCAACATCGCATTTGCAGCTATTTCTCATCCCAAAATAATAGTGAGTTTATATATATATAATATATAATATATATTATATTTTATTTAAAAGATTTTGCTTTAAATATGGTCCGTCCGATTAAAAGTAAATCAATCTGGACCGTTCATGAATTAGTTTCTTATCACGATCCATTCTTCTATAAATAAAAGCTCATTCCTTCATTATTTCTTACGAATTCTTTGAAACTCTGAGAGAGAAATTATAGAGAAAGAAGAAAAGTATTCGCTACTTCACTACTCCTACATCCAAGACTCTTCTTCTTAAGGTAAGGGTATTATTTCTTTTGTATTCATAAAGAGAACTTACATTACTCCATTCTTTATTATTACATTGGAATATCCGATTATGCGTTTTACGCCGGACTGGTTCCGTCGTTATTATTCTCATTGGAACATCCAGCCGGTAAGTAATTTTTGCGACTGGTTCCGTTATTTAGTATTCTATTGGAATAACTTTATGTCATGTGAAGTACCGCATGCATGGTGATTTTGTTGTTATTCCATTCTTTATGATTACGTTGGAACATCACGTCGATGCGAATTTACGCGACACGGTTCCGATTATTTATTATTTCATTTGAATAACTTTATACATGCCAAGTACCGCATGCATGGTGATTTCTTTTCTTATTTCATTATTTATTATACTCAGTTAGTTAAAGTTTTGACTTCTATACTCCATGAAATTAGTGGAATATCCTCGATATTTCAAGGCTTCATCCGAAGATCTTTTCATGAAAATATTTTTCTGAGCATTCTTGAATTTTACTCTACAAAGAAGTATCATGTTGACAATTTGGACGTTCTTGGTTCCTAGATAAATTAATTCTTCAACTTGTTTTATTGAATTTTTATATCATTGTCATCATCCTCATGTTTATATTTATTTGAAAGTCATCTGTGACCTATAGTGCATAGATGGACTTGGTATGATTATGACCAGGGATTATTCGGTATAATCAGGACTGTAATGTTACAAATGATGTGGTAAAAGTCCTCATTTGTAAGACCCCGAATAATTAATAAATGAAATTTAATTTCCTCTAATTATTATTTTGAAATAGTAAGGGTTGATTTGATTAATGTGGATAGTTATGGGTAAAATACGTAAATATTTTGAAATAAGCAAGTGGTTATAAAATATTCATTGTTGTCGGGGAATATTCGCATAACCACAAGCAGTGACCATGTGTGGGCCCCATAACGGAAAAGCGATTGGAGGAAGAAAACGACAAATATAAGTTGTTTAAAAATAACGGCGTAGTTATTTGGTTTTATTTTGTTGGAATACCCGTTGGTTAAAACACAATAATACGGCGTTCAGACAAGAAGAAGACACGGTATTGCACCAATTATTGACTCTTACGTGAAGAAGGCCACTACTCAATAATGGTTACGATAATTATATTCGAAGATTTTATTTTATTGGTTCAATAATTGTTGCGTTGATATTTTATATCTTTGTTGTTTGATAATTGTCATTACACAAGTATTTTTTATTATCGAAGCAATAATTCATATTATCTGAATAATATTATTAGATAACATTATTGACAATGTCTAGAAAGTTACATCTAAGGAGATGTTTGGTCACCTAATTGTGCTTGAGTGAGGAGAAATTCTTATTGGAAAGCCCCTCTTTCCAGGAGCGCACTGGTTGTCAAAATTGTGATTACGTAATATTATTTGTGAATAATTAATTATTGATTCATATGATGAGAAAAATATTGATTTTATGTGGATATAGATGGAGAAAAGTTTTAATGTGACAATTGTTGAAAATTGAAATTTTATCTTTTTCTGATAAAATAATTCATTTAAATATATATATTATTATATTTTAATAATATAATAATAGTGATATTTTTACAACGAATGTGGATATATGAGTATACGAGGAGGAAGAATATTTTTGTTGCAATAAATGTTTAAAACATGTTAAACATGTCGGTGGACCCCATTTATTTACTGAAATTTGATTATAGCCTCTAAAATCGTCCCTTTGAAGATTTCGGTCAATTTCTGTTTGGAATTTGGAAAAACTTTCTTCTGCAAAGTTGTAGAGAATTGAATTTCCTATAAAAACTCGCAAGATTCGAATTTTCTGATAAAAGGGCTATTTATTATGAATTATTGAAGTTTTAAAGCTCCAAAATAATTAATTTTTGGAAGTTTAAAATAATTTTAATTACGAAAAACGTTTTTTCATTGTTGGGACTCATTTAACATGTGTTAGGATGGCTGAATTCAGATTTCTAGTATGCGTAGGAAGATGTGGAAAATTAATATTATTAATTTATTAAATTTTCTGCTTTGGTGTTCTAAGCATTTTCCTATAAATAGGGTGCTTAGGTTAGAATTGAAAATCACACCAGAAACTGAAGTTTTCTCTCTCTATATTATCGAGCGTATTCTTGTGAGTATTTTGAGTATACTTTGAGTATTGCTATACGGTGAAAGTTCAAGTTATAATTTATATCCGAAGATTACAGTTTAAATCTTGTCTTTCCGAGGTAAGGGATATTATTTTTTTTCGTAATGATATTATTTCTTCAATATCATTATCTTTCAAATATTGATCTGAAGTTTTATCAAATTTGGAACTTTTGGTGTAGAGTTCTTATTCACGATATCGACACTTATTCACGATATCTGATCTTATTCACGAATACTCAAGACTTTATTCATCGAAAAACGAAAAATTTTCTTTTCGTCCAAAATATCTATTCGGATACTAGCTTTGATTGTATCCATGTTTTGATCATTCTTGAATTTTACACCACTATGATTATTTTTGAGGTATTTTTGGGCGTGGATAAAACAAAGTACGAATCCTTAATCCTTGTCATTTTGTTTCTTTGGATTCGTTTTTCTTTAAAAATATTTTTCATCATCCTCGGTCTTAAATGATGAATATTTTTGGCTTCAGTAGTGCAAAGATGAATGATTTCGATGAATATCTTTGGCCCAGAAAGTAGTCAAAAGATGAACATGTGTTTAGATGAACATGACTAATCGATGAATATCCTTGGCTTTTGTAGTGCGAGGATGAATATATGATTCCGTATATATATTGATTGATGTTACTGAGGATAAAAATATTGATGATGGATACGTTAAATTCATAGATATTAGTAGATTTCATCCTCTACATAACTCTTCTATGAATTAATATTTTTCGTCATGCAGTATTGATTTAAAACTTGTTTATCTATTGTATTCTATTAAATTTTTTTCCTGTTGAAGACTAACGATAATTTTTCTCGTATTATCTTAGTCATAATATTCTTTCTTGGGCTAGTTGAGCTCACCTTTTTCCTTTTGTTCCATTTTTCTTCTCGGGAGGCGAGAATGTAAGCGAAAATGCAGTGTGGGGTATGGAATGATGGTTTTAGAGAGTTGTTTAGTAGTCCTCACCATTTTGTAAAATAATGTATCAATAATTATGATGAGGATTTATTTGTATGCGGATATTGTTTAGATGGCAATATCTCGTATTTAAACTCAGCGCTTTTCTTGTTGTAATAATAAAGTTGTAGTTATTTACATGCAGTGTATTGACAACTCGAATGGGTGATGTATACCTATTTTTGGGGGGGTGTCACAATTGGTATCATAGTTTAGGGATGATCTCCTGGCGGAGATCGGGGAATAAAACTAGGAGGAGAGACGAGTAAATCCTTCGCTAAGTATGTCCTACCTAAGCTTATTTGATAGTTGGTCAAGATATAGGGATATTATGTGATATATTGATTTCCTTAATTAACCCTTGTTTTATGATGATGATTTGAGAATGTCGATCGAGAATATTTACAATGGAAATGAGACCGTGGAGACGCCAGACTCACCAACGAGGAGAACGCGTGCAACAGACGGTGGCAATGTTCTCCTGAACAACACCACCGATCGACGATGAACGCCTTAATGTTTAGAGCTTTTTTTGCAGTTCATGCAAAAATTAGACGAGGAGAGACGTGTTCAAAACATAGAGAAAATGATAGCAATTCACGGGTTATCACAACAAGCGATTCAAAGAGTTGGGACCACGAATTTAAGGAAAGCCGGATCCGATCATGGCAAAAAACATGGGTCAAGCAAATTACCAAGATATTCGATGTCTTAGGATGCAGAGAGCAGAAGGTTCCATTCGCCACCTTTATTTTCCGTGGCGGCGGACTCATCGGTGGGAGTCGTGAAGCGTACCCATCCGGTAAGACTCAAAGATGTCTTGGGAGACATTTCAGAAACTATTTAATGACAAATACTTTCACGAAAGTGTTAAATCTATATGAAGGAAGTGGAGTTTATTAGGTGGAGCGAGTAACAACATGGCGGTGTCTCAAAGACGATGGCGAAGTTTGCGAGTTATCCAGGTTTGCACCTCATTTGGTGGAGAATGAGGAACGATGACGCGGATGTTTCCGAGAGGTTTGAAACCCAGATACGTCAAGATCTCATCTCTCATAAATTTTCTCTCTATTAGAGATGTTGTTAAATGGCTCAATTATTAGAAGCGAGATAACGAGTACTGGTCAACTGAGGTACCACAATCGAGGATCATACCAGAGATAGCGATCAACAAAACAACAATAACCGGTGGAGAAAGAAAAAAGACGGACAAAATGGTAACCACTTCTGGTGGTAATCATGGTCATGAAAATAGAAGAAGCGAGTCGGGAGGAGATTTTAAAAGAGAAGATTCAACAACGACCGTATGAAGACGACGATTGCAAGAAAGAATTGGTTCCAAGGGAGGAGAAACGACCACCGGTCATATCTTATAAATGCGGAAAGAGGGACATATCGGTCAAAGCGCCCACAACAGATTCGGTATGCTATAATTGTGGAAAGGAAGGACATATCGCTTTCGAGATTGCACTGCAGTAGCGAAACCTAGTTCAAGGGGACGGTGACTCAAAAGATTGTCCCAGAAAAGTCAAAGTCAACGGTTCCTGGAAGAGCGTTTGTTGTGAGTGGTCAAAATGCGAGGAACCCAAACGAGGTGATCACGGGTAAGCTATTTATAAATTCTTGTGAAGTTTATACATTACTAGATACCGGTCTTTACCCATTCATTTATCTCTCCTGCTTGTGCTCAACGTTTAAACTTGACTCCGGAGAAATTAGACTTTGACCTATCTGTGGAAACTCCGTTAGGAGAAACTTTCATCACATCCACTGTTTATAAATCTTGTTTGATTCAAGTTGGCACCATCACCTTACATTGACCTTATCTTTTAAAGATACTTGCTTTTGATGTAATTTTAGGGATTGATTGGTTAACTACTCATCATGCCAAAATTGATTATTTTCGTAAGGTTGTTAGCTTTCATATTCCTAAACAACTTTGTTATGCAATTCAAGCAACTAAACCATTAAAATCAATCATCATCATATCTAATCATAAAGCTATTCGTTTATTAAAAAGCGGATGTCAAGCTTTCTTAGCCCATGTTATGGATTTGAATAAAGACACGCCAAATTTGAATAATATTCTTGTTGTTATTGACTTTCCCGACGTATTTCTGAAGAACTTTCCGCCTACCCCGTAACGTGAAGTTGAATTCTTTATTGACCTGAAACTCGTACAAAGCCCATTTCTAAAACCCCATATCGAATGGCTCCTATTGAACTTCGGGGAGTTAAAGGTCCAACTACGAGGAGTTGTTGGACATCGGTTTCATCTGGCCCCAAGACATCTCCTTGGGGTGCTCCTATTTTATTCGTAAAGAAGAAAGGCGGGAGTATGCGACTTTGTATTGACTATCGGGGAATTGAACCATGTCACTATCAAGAATAGGTATCCTCTACCTCGTATTGATGACTTGTTTGACCAACAGCAAGGAGCACAATTCTTTTCAAAATCGATCTTCGCTCGGATATCATCAACCAAGATTAGAAATCGAGGATACCCAAAGACGCGCTTTAGAACTTCGATGCGGGCATTATGAATTCTAGTCATGTCTTTTGGATTGACTAATGCCCCCGCTGGCTTTCATGGATATGATGAACCGAGTATTCAAGGAATATTTGGATCAGTTCGTTGTTGTCTTTATTGATGACATCCTCATATATTCCAAAAGTCGTGAAGATCATGAGCACCATTTGAAGCTGGTACTACAAAGGCTTCATGAAAATAAGTTATATGCCAAGTTAAAGAAATGCGAGTTCTTGCTTGAGGAAGTAGCATTTCTTGGGCACGTGGTGTCAAAACATGGAGTATCTGTTGACCTGGCGAAGATTGAAGCAATACAAAGTTGGGAGCAACCGAAGACGGTGACTGAAGTACGTAGCTTTCTGGGTCTAGCTGGTTATTATCGAAGATTCGTGGAAGGGTTTTCTCGAATCGCTACTCCGTTAACTCAGTTGACTTGGAAGGATACAAAATTCGTTTGGAGTGAAGAATGCGAGAAGAGTTTCCAAGAGCTTAAGAGAGACTTATTTCGACACTCGTTTCTAACAATACCATCTGGTTCGGATGGATTTTTATCTACAAATGATGATTGAGCCGCAAAGGGTTAGGATGTGTTCTCATGCAACATGGGAAAGTTATAGCTTTATGCCTCGCGACAACTTAAAGAATATGAGAGGAATTATCCTACTCATGATCTAGAGTTAGCGTGATCATTTTCGTATTAAAGATCCGGAGGCACTATCTTTATGGGGAGAAAGTGGAGATATATTCGGACCATAAAAGTCTTAAATATTTCTTCACTCAAAAAGAACTTAACATCGCGGCAATGACGTTGGCTCGAGCTATTGAAAGACTACGACCACACTATTCAATACCATCCCGGAAAAGCGAGCGTGGTAGCCGACGATTGAGTAGAAGATCATATGCGAGGAACGAAGTGCGATGATGTCAAGTATCTGCATAGAGCCAACTTTAATAGAAAAAGTTAAGGTTCTTTCGAGCCACCCAGCCGAAAGGCGATGCATACGATGAAGAAGAAAGTACTGAAGGCGTTATTCCTAAGCGAGAATTGATGAAGAAGGAATACTTGAGTCCACCGTAATTTGTGTTCTAACGATTCTAATTTGAAGTACAAGATCATGATGGAGGCACACAATACACTATTTGCAATCCATCCGGAAGTACTAAAATGTATCGTGATCTTGACATACATTTTGGTGGAACAATATGAAGAGAGAGATTGCAAAGTTTATCTCAACATGTTTAACTTGTCAACGTGTAAAGGCGGAGCATCAAGTGCCTAAGGGACCATTGCAACCACTTGAGATTCCAAAATGGAAGTGGGAACACATTACCATGGATTTCACATGTGTCTTCCCACGGTTTCTCAAGGCATAAATGTTATTTGGGTTATTGTTGATAGATTAACCAAGTGCGTATATTTTTGCCGACACGGAGACTTATTCTCTTGAACGTCTTGCTAGTATGTATGTAAATGAGATTGTGAGGTTGCATGGCATGCCAGTATCTATAGTTTTGGATCGTGACCCAAGATTCACTTCAAGATTTTGGGTTAGCTTGCAAAAAGCTATGGGTACGGATTTGCGATTCAGTTCGGCATAACATCCTCAAACGGACGGACAATCAGAGATGACTATTCAAACTCTTGAAGATTTATTAAGACTCTGTGTCCTAGACTTCAAGGCGATTGGGATAAGTATTTACCATTGGTGGAATTCTCCTACAACAACAAAGTTATCGTGCAAGTATAGGTGTGGCCCCATTCAAGCATTATATGGACGAAAATGTCGCTCTCCGGTATGTTGGGGACGAGGTGGGTGAAGCAACATTGTTGGGACCAGAAGTTAAGACGTATTATCACCGAAAAGAAACAAATGATTCGATAACGATATAAAGCAAGACAAGATCGAAAAAAAGAGTTATGCGGATCTTCATCGAAAGGACGTGGAATTTAGTATAGGGGATCATGTATTGTCATGAGTTGCTCCATGGAAGGAGTTACAAGATTTAGGAAGAGAGAAAGCTCAATCCACGATTTATTGGTCCATTTCAAATTCTTGACCGAAGTAGAAATGTAGCCTATAGACTCGCGTTACCTCCAAGTATGTCTCGTGTTCATAATGTGTTTCACATATCCGCACTTCGTAAATATGTGAAAGACCCGAACCACGTTATTGAGTTAGAACCGGACGAGATAATAGAATACTTAACGTATGAGGAGGTACTGTCAAGATCTTGGATAGGAAGGAGCATGTCCCTACGACGAAGGTCATACCACAAGTTAAAGTTTTGTGGAGGAACCATGCTATAGAGGAAATGACACGGGAATTAGAAAGCGGAAATGAAAGCGAGGTATCCTCACCTTTTAAAACACTCAGTCACGTATGACAATTTCGAGGAGACGAAATTTCATAAGAGAGGAGGTCAGTAAGACCCCAAATAATTAATAAATGAAATTTAATTTCCTCTAATTATTATTTTGAAATAGTAAGGGTTGATTTGATTAATGTGGATAGTTATGGGTAAAATCGTAAATATTTTAAAATAAGTTAAGTGGTTATAAAATATTCATTGTTGTGGGGAATATTCGTTTGGTCGTGGAATATTCAGATTATTTGAGAATATTCGTATAATGGTATGACCATGTGTGGGCCCCATAACGAAAAAAAGCGATTGGAGGAAGAAACGACAAATATAAGTTGTTTAAAAATAACGGCGTAGTTATTGCTAGCTTTTAATTGTTGGAATACCCGTTGATTAAAACACAAGAATACGCGTTGTTGACAAGAAGCACTGCAGTATTGCACCAATTATTGACTTTTACGTAAAGAAGGCACTACTCAATAATGGTTACTGATAGAATTATATTCGAAGATTTTATTTTATTGGTTCAATAATTGTTGCGTTGATATTTTATATTCTTTGTTGTTTCAATAATTGTCATTACACGGTATTTTTCATTATCAGACAATAATTCATATTATCTGAATAATATTATTAGAAAACATTATTGGCAATGTCTAGAAAGTTACATTCAAGGAGAGGTTTGGTCACCTAATGCTTGGCGCCAAGAAGGAGAAATCTTAATTGGAAAGCCCCCTCTTCCCAGGAGCAACTGGTTCACAAGATCTTGTGATTCTCGTAATATAATTTGTGAATAATTAATTATTGATTTATATGATGAGGAAAATATTGATTTTATGTGGATATAGATGGAGAAAATTTTTAAAATGACAATTGTTGATAATTAATATTTTATCTTTTATAATAAAATAATTCATTTAAATATATTATTTTAATAATATATTAGCGGTGATATTTTTATAATGAATGTGGGATATATGAGTATACGAGGAGGAAGAATATTTTTGTTGCAATAAATGTTTAAAACATGTTAAACATGTAAATGGACCCCATTTATTCGACCGAAATTTGATTATAATTTCTAAATCGTCTCTTTGTAGATTTTGGTCAATTTACATTTGGAATTTGGAAAAACTTTCTTTACGCAAAGTTGTAGAGAATTGAATTTCCTATAAAAATCGCGATATTCGAATTTTTTCGATAAAAGGGCTATTTATTATGAATTATTGAAGTTTCAAAGCTCAAATAATTAATTTTTGGAAGTTTAAAATAATTTTAATTACAAAAAATTTTTTTCATTGTTGGGACTCATTTAACATGTGTTAGGATGGTGAATTGATTTCTAGTATGCGTAGGAAGATATGGAAAATTAATATTATTAATTTATTAAATTTTCCGCTCGCTTTGGTGTTTAAACATTTTCTATAAATAGGGTCTTGGGTTAGAATTGAAAATCACACCGTAAATCAAGTTTTCTCTCTATATTATCGAGCGTATTCTTGTGAGTATTTTGAGTATACTTTGAGTATTGCTATATACGGTGAAAGTTGAGTTATAGCTTTATATCCAAGTATTCCAGGTTAAATCTTTGTCTTTTCGAGGTAAGGGATATTTTTTTTCAGTAATGATATTATTTCTTCAATATCATTATCTTTGAAATATTGATCTGAAGTTCTTATCAAATTTGGAACTTTTGGTGTCTGAATTCTTATTCACGATATCTGAGATTTATTCACGATATCTGATCTTATTCACTTAATACTAAGACTATTTATCGAAAAACGAAAAAATTTCCTTTCGTCCAAAATATCTATTCTGGATACTAGCTTTGATTGTATCCATGTTTTGATCATTCTTGAATTTTACACCACTATGATTATTTTTGAGGTATTTTTGGACGTGGATAAAACAAAGTACGAATCCTTAATCCTTAATCCTTGTCATTTTGTTTCACTGGATTCGTTTCTTTAAAAATATTTTTCATCATCCTTAGTCTTAAATGATGAATATCTTTGGCTGGCAGTAGTGCAAAGATGAATGATTTCGATGAATATCTTTGGCCCGTAGTGCAAAAGATGAGCAGTGTTTAGATAAACATGATTAATCGATGAATATCCTTGGCTCAGTCAGCAAGGATGAATATATGATTCAGATATATATTGATTGATGTTACTGAGGATAAAAATATTGATGATGGATCGTTAAATTCATAGATATTAGTAGATTTCATCCTCTACGTAACTCTTACATGAATTAATATTTTCCATCGCAAGTATTGATTTAAAACTTGTTGTTCATTATATTCTATTAAATTTTTTCTGTTGAAGACTAACGATAATTTGTTACAGTATTATCTTAGTCATAATATTCTTTTTGGGCTAGTTTGAGCTCACCATTTTTCTTTTTGTTCCATTTTTCTTCTCGGGAGGCGAGAATGTAGCGAGAAGATTAGAGTGGGGTATGGAATGATGGTTTTAGAGAGTTGTTTAGTAGTCCTCACCATTTTGTAAAATAATGTATCAATAATTATGATGAGGATTTATTTGTATGTGGATATTGTTTAGATGGCAATATCTCACGTATTTAAACTCACAGCTTTCATTGTTGTAATAATAAAGTTGTAGTTGTTTCATGCAGGTGTATTGACAACTCGAATGGGTGATGTATACCTATTTTGGAGGTGTCACATCATCGGTAGCGTAGTGCATTGATGGATGATTGTTGGCATGATCATGACCATTAATGAATACACGAATATCCTCGCCCGTAGTAAATGGAAAATTTATGGTCGTGATACTAAAGAATATCCTCGTCAGTAGTAGTGCGGGGGTGATTCGATGATGTGGATTAATTATTGTTTGAATCTCAAATGATAAAAGTGATGAAAAACCTCTTAAATCATAAAAGATAGTAGATTTTATTCTATACTTGACTCTTTTTAGTGGATTGCTTATTCAGCTGCAGATTAAACTTGATGTCTATTGTATTTTATCGGTTTAACATTGTTGAAGACTAATGATAATTTATTTCGCATTATCTTAGTCATAATATTTTTCTTTGGGCTAGTTAAGCTCACCCTTTCTTTTTCATTTATTCTCTTCATGAAAATGAGAACGTAATGGACTAGTCGAGAAGCAGTGATGATTCCAGATGATAGTATTAGTAGTTCTCACTATTCTGTAAAATAGTGTGATAATAAATGTATTGAGGACTTATTTTGAGTTTGTATACTGTTTTGAAGACAGTGCTTGTATTAAAACTCACAGCTCATGTTGTATATTTAAGTTTGTATTTGAATTTTGTACCATGTATTTGACGACTCAGAATAAGTGATGTATACCTATTTTGGGGGCGTCACAGTATATATTTAATTTTGAAACGAAAAGAGTACCTTCCGATGTAAACCACGTAGGAGGAGGATCTCTTGACAGCTGTAGGTTTTGGCCTCTATTTACATTAAAATAGGAGTATGAATTTTGAAAGTCTGTAAGAGGAGCGTAAAATATTGTAAAGTTTAGGCCTGTGGGCTTGCTTAAATTGGGTCATAGGACCTTTAAATATATTACAATTTAAAAATTAACAATATCAGAATTAAGTGATTTACAAAGGCCTACTAATAATGTCCATACTTAGATAGTGTTTGATTACTTCTGAATGTCTTTGAAAACTATTCCTTCTATTTTGCATAGATCTAAATGCTTGTTTGGTAAAAAATCGATTACCTCTGTAAGCCTTTATTTCAATGAGAGATGGAATCAAGTTTGGATCGGGGATAGGAACATTCGAACTCTTTATTACAAGAGTACCTTTACAAATTATTTATTTTTTCTTCTTATCTCCTCTGTTCTGATGAAAGATCTGGCTGTGAACTTCCCGGTGACATCGAATCATCTCCATTTACCAGCGATAATTCTGTCAAATAAACCCCTCTTTCTCTATCTATAAAACCTTCCCCACAGAACCACTGTTGGGATAAATTATGTCCATCACGATCAATCAAAAAAGATATAATTCGAGAGACAGATGGCAATCTTGTACGCCGTGGTGGTGAGGGGCGGAATTCAGCGTCGTGAGTGGAAATACCGGCTCCGTAGCTCGTCGAATTTTGGAGAAGTTGTTGGCCGAGGCTGAATCGAACCTCTGTTTCTCTCAGGATCAGTATATATTCCATAAACTCAAAAAGAAAGGTTTCTCCTTCCTCTGTATCGTCAATGACACCTTCGAAAATTCTTAACCCCCTTTCTCTATCTATGCTTACATAATTATAATTATATATGTAAAATGAAGTAAAATTATGGACTTGATTGAGTTATATTACGAATTATATTGTTAAAATCATAAAATTGTGAAAATATAATTTATTTTATATATAAATATAATTATTTATTAATATTTTTCTATGTGAAGTTCATTCAAATATAGATTTTTAATATTTAATTATATAATTAAAATTTTTGAGTAAAGCTAATAATTTGATTGTGTATATTACAAGATTAAAATCGTAAATTACTATTATTTAGATGTTTTAGCAATTTTAATTATCAAACATCTTTATAAATTCAGATATAATTTTATTTAAATAATTTAATTTATTAAAATATCTTAATCATTTAGATATTAATTAATATTTAATTTTATCGAACACCGCTTTAGTCAGAATAATAGTGGGTCGTTTCTCCGCATCACATGTTCGACCATATATACCTTTTCTTTTCTTTTCTATTTTCAAGGCTACACCGTGTTTGGGAATTGCTGGATCGAATTACCCCGTTTACATCCACCAGATCGGATCTGCACTGCAGAAGATAGAGACTGTGGCCTCGAAACTTGTACTATTTATTTAGATCTTTATGTCTTTTACACCCTATTTCTGAATTTTAAACAAAAAAAAATAAAAAATTTAAATTAGAACAGAAAAAAAAGAATAAAAAATTTAAAATTTTTATTTGTGTTGTTTTTGAATTTTTAATAGAAAAAAATAAAAAATTTAATATTGAGGACATGAGTTATAATTTAAAATTTATTATATTAAAAGTTGAGAATAATATGAGAATTATAAAAATATTACTTATTCTAATTTTTTTTCCGTCCAAATCAGATCAATTTTGGACGGAAAACTTTGACAAAAAAAATGGCCAAGTTTTCTATCCATTTCTTTTCTTTTCCGTTTATTAAAAAACTCAGAAACATAAGAATTAGAAAAAAAAATTAAAACTTTTGTTTATATTTTTTTTCATATCCATTTTAAAACTCAGAAATAGAGCGTGAAGGTACATATTTATGTTAAAATACTCTCATTTTTAACAGGAGTAATATCATAATATAAACTTTCACTCATTTAAAGTCCAATATCATGTGGATAAAAGAGGATATAAAAATGATATATCTTATAAATATTTACGTTATTTTTTAATTATTAATTATATAGATAAGTATTAGTGATAATTTTTTAAAAGAAATGTGTAATAAGTGTGATTTTTTTTTTTATAATTTCTAGTAATTTTTATATTGATAAGTTTTGTAATTATAATTTAACATAAATTTATGGCAGTACAGAGCATGACTCGGATATTAATTCATGAAAAATAATATATATTACGAATGTTTATTTTGACTATTTGATAATAATAAGTATTAGTGATAATTTTTTAAATAAATATATAATAAGTAAAATTTTCTTTTAAATTTTATTAACCTTATATATTAATAAATTTTATAATTATAAATTCACATAAATTTATTGGGAATACGTAGCATGACTCATTATGAATAAAGTTCATATATATAGGTAATATAAGTCAAATACATACATGTAGGGGTGGATCTACATGAGGGGCAACATAAGTAGTTGTCTCTGTTGATTTTTTTTTATATAGATATAAAGACATGATAAATATGTAAATTAATAAATTTAAGAGGATAGATTAATAAAAAAAATTAAACTTAGAGGGGGGTGAAAAAAATTTATAAATCAATTCTAAATACTTCTTAATTTAAAGTATACACAATATTTTATAAAAATATTATAATTAACTCAAAAAAAATTATTTAATTTTAATAAACAAATTAATTAAAATCCGTTCCTACTCAAAAAAATTCATGAATCCGCCAACGCATACATGATGGGCTTACAACAAACCTTTTTATGAAAACAAACCATAAAAATAAGACGTAGATATCATGAAATATTAAAAAAAGAAAAAAGGCTGTAATTCAGGTCATTATAATCAATTTGTGTGATAGTGCCTGTCCTCTATTAAATACCCTGTCGTGTCATTGAGAATTGTTAAAGTACGTTTTTTTTGGTGGGGGTGGGGGTGGGGGGGGGGGGGGGGGTGCGTATGCTAATTGCTAGGGACTTTCAGAAAACAAAGCATATTTACTGGGCCACGAGGAAAGGACCAATTTTCAGCCTTTAAACGTATCCAACCTTGTCCGCAAGCGTGGAAGACAACCAACCAGATGGGCCACATTAAGTCACAAGCGTTGCAGAAAAATAGAAGATAATATGTCACCTCATTTTATTTTTCCTTTTTAGCTTTCCTTATCACAGTTGAGTTTTGTAATGATATGGTCCGACTTGAATTCAAATTATGTCCCAAATTTATTATTTCAAGAATATATTATTGGATCATTTCGATCCACCATAAGTGGACCTCAAAATAGAAACAGTGTTACTCTATAGAGCAGATCTTATGTTCCATTTAAATTTTGATATTTGGCCTTTTATTTATTTTTAAAATTAATTAGTATTAAATAAAAAATTAAGTGTCAAAATTTAAGTGAGAGAACACAAAAGAGACAGAAAAAAATGAAGATAGAAGATCTGCTGTCGCTTAACAATACAATAAAATGCTTTCATGCCATGCTTTAAACTAATTTTATTATTTGTATTTTCAGAGTTGAGTTGAAAATAACAAAAAAACATTTATTTGAGGGGCAGTATGGGATGCAACTACTAGTTGGGCCATTGTGAAAGCCGGAGAATTATTTGTGGGCCATAGGTGACTAACTTGGATTGATGCCCCAGTGTTTGATACATATATGCATAAACCCCCATATATATATATATATATATATATATATATATATATATATATATATATATATATATATATATATATATATATATACCTGCAGGAGTATATTCTTCGTTTTTTCTTCTTGTTCAATTTTTGGTTAACTAATTCTATGTTCCCCTCCTGCTGTCTTCTTTTTTGGTACTACTGAACGAACACTGTATAATATACAAGTAATTCCAATTTCTATCAAACATTGCAAATAAGCTGAAAACAGAAGCTCTAACAACTCAACCAATATTCAACAAAGAAGAAAAAGCTTATACATTACATGGCTTTCCTTTTTGCTATCAACAGCAAACCACTATTTGACTATTTCTCACTTCAAATTTTAACTATATATATATATCGGGGCGTGTATAATAAGTTACCTAAGAGATAATTTATGTCATCGTGGCCCCGAAAGTTCCATTGCTTCAACTACAAGTGAAGATTCTTCTATAAAATCTGAATATCTTTGAGGAGTTTCAAATGATTGGTACCTTGTTGTCTCTGCTGTTTGCAAGGCCTCCCATTTTTCAGCTAACCCATCACCTTCCAACATTCTTAATACTTCAGACATTTTTGGACGATTAGAAGGGTTAAACTGGGTACATAAAAGGGCAACCTGAACCATTTCTTCCAATTCAATCCTGTCGAAATTATTCTTTAAATCTTTATCCACCATTAGGTTCAGCTTTCCATCCTGACGAAGCTTCTTTACCTGCACATAGTAGAACCATAATGTTAGAAGGGATCAATATGAAGAAATTTAGCTATCATTTCATAGCATTTTGCAAGTAATCTTTGCTAGTTTTAAAATAGCAAAAAATGCCTTGTAACCGAGATGTTAATCATATTCCCACAATCTGCTCTACTAGAGGGGTTCCTTAGTCCACACCTCCACCCTGAGAGCATTGAACTATGAGCTGCAAGTTTAATAGGAAACTTCTAATTTGTTGATATGGTTAATAGTCAAGAGCCAAGCAGCTAAGAGCCCAAGATATTTTATTTAAGTATTTTTTAGTAAAAGACTCGAGACAATTTAGTTACATGTTATGTATTGAAAATTGGAACTTTTGCACCTTACAGGAAACACATGACAAAGTAGACAAATTACACTGACCGGACTCTTTCTTTCTAATTATGTAAAGATTTTCAACTAAAAAACAGTAGAAGGGTATCTGTGTGTGCGTGGGAGAGAATATACCCAATCAAGCATTACAACTTTCTGATTGGCTGCCCTTCCAAAGTCCAAAGCTTTCTGACCTGTGATTAATTCAAGAAGCAAGATTCCAAATCCAAAGACGTCGGTTTTCTCTGATGATTGGCCTGTTGACAAATACTCTGGGGCAATGTGGCCAACAGTACCACGAACGGCCGTGGTCACATGAGACTCCCGGTGATCCAACAGCTTTGCCAACCCAAAATCACCAACAACTGCTTCAAATTCTTCATCCAACAAAATGTTGGCTGCCTTGACATCACGATGGATAATTCTGGGGTCACATTGCTCGTGTAAATATAATAGCCCCCGTGCTGTACCTAAAGCTATCCTTTTTCGCCTTGACCAATCTAAGATTGGCCTGCCAAGGACATGATCTGGTAAAAGGAATAAAATGTCATAAAATTAAATAACTCAAAGACATGAAATTAATAATCTCTCTTTGGCGTATGCAAATTCTAGATCATAATTCAGTAAAAGAGTGCTGATTTTTTTATTTTATTTTTTCTTTGATCAGTACAAGTGTGAGGTTATCTAATCTGTGCTTAATATGACAAACTATTAGCCCATAAAGAAGAAGAAGAAGACAACTTGAACAGCTCCATTCCGACCCAAAAGTTTGTGTACAAAGTACAACAGTGATGGAATCAAGTGACAATCATAAGTGAAGGCCAATGAATTCTAATAGATGTTGAACCAATATATCAGCAGGCAGCTTAGGCCAACAGTGATGACTTTGTTTTGAGCCAAGGATAGTTGGGCTTTTCTGAATTCAAATTTGCATTGGAAATGATTATATTACTTCAACAATTTTCCACTAAAACTCTTCCTACCAGGTATTATAGGTCATTTTGTTGTCCCTAGGAGAAAGATTTGATTCCATTTGACAGCCATTAATGGGAGAAACTACATAACCAGTTTCAAAGGCAGGGACTATAATTGATGGATTTACATCAAATAAGACTAACAACCAGGTTCGCACTTACCTCTTAGTCTAGATGCTACACTCCCATTTGGCATATACGGATAAACAAGAAGCCTTTCATTTTCAGTCGTACAGAATCCCAAAAGCCGGAGAAGATTTCTATGTAGAGCCAAACTTATCAATTCTACTTCTGTCTGAAATTGTATTTCACCCCCAAAAGTATTATTGTCCTTCAACCTTTTGACAGCTACTGTAGTCCCATCATTTAGGCAACCCTTGTACACGATTCCAAATCCTCCCCTCCCTAAAATATTCTTTGAGTTGAAATGGTCAGTTGCATTCCGAAGTTCCTTGAAGGTATACCTTCTCAAATGTCCCAAGCATACTTCTGGATCATATTGGTCTGCCAAGGAACAAATCATGGTTTGCATGCAATAGTCAAGGGGAAATTATATCATAATGCATCAAGTGAAATCAACACTGAACAAGATTCAGATGACTAAAATTACACGAATCTCATCAACAACCTAGTACAGGATTACATGGTATGTCATGGTTTAAATCGACAATGGCTTTCCAATCTTACAGGAACCCCAAGTCTTAGTGTTTTGTTTTGTTGGGTTAAGGGTGGTACACTCGTAAGAGGCTCTTTTCGACTTTGTAGACAATTCAGAGCCTGAGCTGAAATCCTTATGATTTACTCTCAAAGAGACCTTAAAAATACTTTAGACCGTTTGAAAACTTCCAAGAAAAATATCAACACTTGAAAAACCACTTCAAAATGAATTCTAGGCCTGCACTCTTTCTTATATATAGCACATCAACCGCACACCAGTATGTGTAATTAGGGCAGCCTAGTTCATAAAGTTTGCAAAATGTTTTAAATAATAGTATAATATGTATATGCAATCATGAGATATAATAAGCATTTATATTTATAGACACAGATCAGTTTCGTAAAGGTAAAGGTAAAAGTACATAGGGACTAACCATTAACATCAAAGAAAATCTGTTGATTGTGCCTATACCGCCACCAAACGAGAGACCCAACAACTATAATGATTAGGAAAGTAGCACCAAAACTAGTACCCATGGCAGTAGCTACTCGGTGGCCTTTTTTCCCCGGTTCAGTTTGATCTGAAAAGGAGTAAGTCATCTCATAAAATGGTAGAAGAAAAATAGACTGATAACTGAAAACAAATTAAAAGCAATTAAACAATATGGCACCTCTTACCATCTGATGGGAAGGAAAGAGGCTCTGGATAGACAACAGAACAATTGTTTTCAGAATTTTGCCCACAAATCAAAGGGTTGCCAATAATCCTGAAATCCAAAGCGAGAGAATAAGAAGACTTCTACTATCAAAAGATAACACAGCTTACGGAAGAGATTAATAAGTATGAAAATAAGCAGAAAAGTTCACTTGAATGTTCTGGCAGATATTTTTGGCAGGGAACCGCTGAAATTATTGAAAGACAGGTCCCTGCAAACATTTGCAAGTAAAATATAAGCCTATATATCTGTGGAAGAAACAAATCATCCAGTTCTGCTCACAGGTTTCTTCTGCAATATGAATAAATATAAACAAAATACAGGGCGTAAAGAAGCAATGGACTTACACAAGAGTGAGACCTCCAACTCTTGACAGAGATTCAGGAATTGTTCCAGTAAGGCTATTGTTGTTTAGTCGCCTGACTTGCTCAAAGAAAAGCAACAAGAAAGCATTCAAAATTAAAATAATTATGATCTTTCTCTTTTTAAACCTTAAATGTTGGACAAGTCGATGTGGAGAAAGTTCCTGCAACTTACAAATAATTCAGATTCCTGAGATCACCAAATGAGCTGGGTATTTCTCCACCAAGCTTGTTTGTCGAGAGATCAAGAGTCTGAAGCTTCTGCAACTTCCCAATAGCAGCAGGAATAGGACCAGAAATGGCATTATTCTGTAGCAACCTACACATGGAAGCAAATAACTGATTGTGAGATAAGTATATCCATTTTTCATCAAAACTTAAACTGCAAGACTATTAGTAAGAACTGAAAACAATTTTTAAGCGCATCATGTGGATCTATGGAGAAACAGCCAACTCAAAAATCAAAATCCATAATAGGTTACATGCCATTAACTTACACTGATTGCAAATTACTGAGGTTTCCAATTCCCAGTGATATGGTTCCAGACAAGCTCTGACTAGGTAGCCCTCTGTTAAGAAATGAACAAGCATCTATGATGAGAATATGCACAATTTAATGGCAAAGTTGCTTAGAATTTTCAGCTCAATTTGTTCAAGTGTATGATTTGTTTAAGTGTATGAAAGTAACCAAATTGTAAAGGGATTGAAGTAACTTACAGAGCAGAAACGTAGCCATCAGGAGAACAGGTGACCATCCTCCAACTACAAGGATCTACAGAAGTAATATCCCAATTCTCCAGAACATTGTATGGATCAATGAGTTCCTTTTTTATGGCCATTAAAGCTACAACTGCATCAAAAATGGCAAAAAACAAAGATGGTTATTAATGTAAAGCAAGAATGTGCAACAAAATGAAATTATTAGAATCAAGAAATTAGCCACAACTGTATTCATTTTAACAAAGTAATTTTCATGGTCTTAAGTACATTTGAAACTCAAGTTATAAAAGGGCCAACATATGTATGACCAGGATGTTCTTGCAGGCATCAAAACACCAAAGAGAAGGAAAATAAGGATTCATCCTGATTCTGAAGAGTGGCAAGCAAAAATTGGGAAAAAGATATGGAGAGAGACACTAAGAAATGGTAGAAGATGGACTCTACTTCAGTAAAATAAACCCTATAAATTCATCGGAATAAAAAAAAATAAAGCAGAATAAACACGAGAAGGTACTTGGTTGTCAATGAACATCATATATGGCACCAAAGATGTTATCTGAACCAAATTCAAGTAAACTAGATAAATTTTTTTGAAAGAAAATTCAGAAAAAATAAATAAACCTTCATAGTTTACTCCAGAAGGAGAAAGAGTTGCAGAAGAGTCCTTCAACAATGTCAAAATCAATAATACCACACTCCAGAAGATAGTTCCCCAATTTTCCATCCTTTGTTCAGTAATTTCACTTTCTTTCCACAACCATCACCCTTTTATCAGAGCCAAAATAAGAGAAACCATTCTCACATGAACATGCCACCTTTATATTGCCTTATCCAAACAACATCCAGTAGCAAAAAAAGTAACTCCCCAGCACCCATAAAGCAAATCCACCGCTACTATAACTGGAACTATACCTTTTCACAAAAGTAGACAAACCCAGGTGGTAAAATTTCACAAACCAATGACCCGGATGATAAAGCAGCATTCTTTTATGAAACTTAACTCACACCATTTGCGATGGAAAAAGAAAACAACAAACAGAAAGGAATTTCCTCGAGAAAGAAACATATACAACGCCTGAAATTCTGGGAACCTAGAGATCTGGGAATGCTTGATTGTGTGAGTTTCTATGTATTTGTAACCGATCCCCACAAATTACAACTGGGTAATGTCTGTCGTTGGTTTGTAGTTTTCCCCCTGTTCTTCCTCTATGATTCTACCGTATCAATTCAAGATCAAAATCACACCCTTATCTCTCTCTGTATACTACCAGAAAGATACACACAAACAGGCCAAAGCAAAATGCCAAAAACTACACAGATACAGATGTCAAACACTGTATAATGACAGTTACATTTATTGATTTTTAAACCCTTAAAGTGGGAAATAATTGGTTTTGAAAAAGAAAATTGATTTATATAAATTCAAAATAAATAGTATATATATATACACATTACAGTGATTGGACTGAGGGGATGTGCGGGATATTGATCAGATTATCAGAAAGAACAATGGGATGTCTAAAAGCAAAAAGCAAGAAAATTTGCAGGTAAAGTTTTTGGCAGGTCACGTGCTTGGCTTGTCTTCGTCTATGTTGGCTTTTTACTTTTTTAAAATTTTACTATTCTAGTGATATAAAATGATTTTGCTTGGTTAAAGCGTATCAACATGTGGCCCACCATGCTAGGATGCGCTGTTTCCCTTTCTCTCTCTCTTTTAAAAAAAAATCAATTTCCGCAGATATATATATATATATATATATATATATATATATATATATTATTTATTGAAAAAATTGATATTTTTATCGAATGAATAGTAAGTCGGAGAATTTGTGAAAATATCAAATTCCTATCGAAAATATCATGATTCATAAAAAGTGTCATTTTTCAATTTTTCTAAAACTCATAACCATATTATGAAAGTAAAATGTAAACATATAAATAAATGACTCACCAAAACATAATAAATTTTTATGAGAGGAAAGAGCTTTGTTTTAAAATAGGATATTTTTATAATAATTTTTATAGGAATTGATATATTCTTTTAAGTTCATCAATTATTTTATATATAAAAAAAAATAAGATGCGACATTTTAAAATAAGTTCACACAACTTATTTTGAATTGTTAAATACACGTTACTAAATTCAAATATAAATTTTTTTATTTACAACTATTAAACTGCCGTGCAAAATACGACAACATATAAACTGTGAATTTTAATACAAATATTGCATTGAATATAATACGACAATATACACACCCAAATTGTTACAATGTCTTATAAAATACAACAATAAATATTTTAAGTCTTCGAAGGAACACGAGAAGATTTATGTCTTCCTCATTCTAGTATAGTGTATTTTTTACGCTTCCAAATTTAGGTTCACCTCATCCTATTGTTGTTCATAAAAATTAACTATTAAATTACATATAAAATACGACACACATATTTTAAGTCCTCAATATAATTATATATTGTCATTCTGTTTTATAATATATTGAGAAATTTCAACAGTCACAGACCATCACTTTATTCTCCTGTTATCCCCGCTCGACCTAGCTACACTTTTATTACTTGAAATGAATTGTGAAGCAAAAGGGTGAGCACAAATAGCCCAGTAAATAATATTATGACTAAAGATAGTCAAATTATCAATAGCATTTATCAGTAATAAATCAGATATTTAGAACATATGGTAGATGATAAAAGTGTTCAACCATAACTGCAGCTGAATCAACAATCCATTAAAAGACTGAAGTAGAACATAATGTTTAGTATCTCCTCTAAATAAAAAATTAATCGTTAATATTTCATTCCTGTAATAATACCCATCAATATTTTTTTGTTGTACCCAAAATAGAGAGAACTTTCATCACCTGTCTTCACCAGAACCACCAAATATTATAATTAAACTCACAATTTATATTTATAATAATGTAAATCAACAGTTTCTCCTTGTCACAAAGGCTTAATATAACTTTCACTCAATGTTCTTGCCACAAAGGCTAAAAACACTCAATAATCATGTTGTATTTACATGTAAGACCCCAAATTATTAATAAATAAAATTTATTTTCCTCTATTTATTATTTTGAAATAGTAAGGGTTGATTTGATTAATGTGGATAGTTATGGGTAAAATACATAAATATTTCGAATAAGCAAATGGTTATAAAATATTCATTATCATCGGAGAATATTCGTTTGGTCGTGGAATATTAAATGCATCATTTGGGAATATTCGTATGATGGCGCGACCTTGTGTGGGCCCCATAAATGTTGAAAGCGATTGGTCAAGTAAGCGACAAAGTATAAGTTGTTTATAAATAAGCAGGCGTAGTTATTCACAGATTAATCTTTGTTAAAATACTAAATTGGTTAAAAACACAAGAATACGCGTTGTTCAGACAAGTAGCGCGCGGTATTGCACCAATTATTGATTCTTACGTAAGAAGTCACTATTCAATAATTGTTACAAGTAATTCTTATCAAAGATTTTATTTTATTGATTTAATAATTCTTTGCGTTGATATTTTATATTCTTTGTTGTTTCAATAATTGTCATTACACAGTATTTTTTTCATTATCTGAGCAATAATTCATATTATCCGAATAATATTATTAGAAAACATTATTGGCAATGTCTAGAAAGTTACATCAGGAGAGGTTTGGTCACCTAATTGCGGCCAAGAAGTGAGAAATCTTAATTGGAAAGCCCCTCTTTCCAGAGAACTACTAGCGTCACAAGATCTTGTGATTCAGTAATATTATTTGTGAATAATTAATTATTGATTTATATGATGAGGAAAATATTGATTTTATGTGGATATAGATGGAGAAATTTTTTAAAATGACAATTGTTGATAATTAATATTTTATCTTTTTCTAATAAAATAATTCATTTAAATATATTATTTTAATAATATATTAACGGTGATATTTTTATAATGAATGTGGGATATATGAGTATACGAGGAGGAAGAATATTTTTGTTGCAATAAATGTTTAAAACATGTTAAACATGTCGGTGGACCCCATTTATTGCTGAAATTTGATTATAGCCTCTAAATCGTCCCCTTTTGTAGATTTCGGTCAATTTCGTTTGGAATTTGGAAAAACTTTCTTTTGCAAAGTTGTAGAGAATTAAATTTTCTATATAAAATCGCGAGATTCGAATTTTCTGGCAAAAGGGCTATTTATTGTGAATTATTGAAGTTCCGAAGCTCCGAAATAATTAATTTTTGAAGTTTTAATTATTTTTAATAAGAAAAACGTTTTTTACATTTTGGGACTCATTTAACATGTGTTAGGATGTATTGAGTTCAGATTCATGGATGCGTAGGAAGATGTGGAAAATAAATAATATTAATTTATTAAATTTTCTACTTTTGGTGTTCTAAGCATTTTCCTATAAATAGGGTGCTTGGGTTAGAATTGAAAATCACACCGTAAATCTGAAGTTTCTCTCTCTATATTATCGAGCGTATTCTTGTGAGTATTTTGAGTATACTTTGAGTATTGCTATATCTGCAAGTTCAAGTCATAGCTTTATATCCAGGTGTTTCATTTAGAAATCTTGTCTTTCGAGGTAAGGGATGTTATTTTATTCGAAAATGATATTATTTCTTCAATATCATTATGCCAAAATATTTGTTGGAAATTTTATCAAATTTGAAACTTTTTCATGTCTGGGTTACTTATTCATGAGTTCTTATTCACGAGTTACTATTTATGAGTACTATTCACGTAAGCGTGAAGATGTTTTTTGTGAAATTTCTATCTTTTGGTGTCTGAGTTACTTATTCACGTATCTGACTATTCACGATATCTGAGATTATTCATTCACGAATCAAGACTATTCAATAGAAAAATGAAATTTCTTCTTTTTGTCCAAAATATCTATTATAGATACTAGCTTTGATTGTATCCATGTTTTGATCATTCTTGAATTTTACTCCACTCTGATTACTTATGAAGTATTTTTGAACTTGGATTGTTTAAAATACGAATCCTTAATATTTGTTCTTTTGTTTCACTGGATTCGTTTCCTTTAAAATATTTTTCATCATCCTCAGTCTTAAATGATGATATTATTGAATATCTTTGGCTGTAGCAAAAGATGAATTATTTTGATGAATATCTTTGGTATAGTCAAAGATGAGCAGTGTTGAGATGAACATATTGATCGATTAATATCTTTGGCCCGTAGTGCAAAAGATGAGCAGTGTTTAGATGAACATGGACCGGTGATGAATATCTTTGGCTCAGTAGTGCAAAGATGAATATTTGATTCGAGATATATATTGATTGATGTTACTGGGGATAAAATATCGACGGTGAACTTTTAAATTCATATATATAAGATAGTAGTTTACATTTTCTACTTAACTCTTCTAATGAATTATTATTTCATTGCGAAGATTGATTTAAAACCCGGTTATCTATTGTATTCTATTAGATTTTTCCTGTTGGAGACTAACGATAATTTGTTGTATATTATCTTAGTCATAATATTCTTTACCGGGCTAGTTGAGCTCACCCTTTTCCTTTTTGTTCCATTTTTTTCTCGGGAGGCGAGAATGTAGCGAAGTACTTAGTTGGGGTATGGAATGAAGGTTAGAGAGAGTTGTTTAGTAGTCCTCACCATTTTGTAAAATAATGTATCAATAATTATGATGGGAATTTATTTGCGTGTAGATATTATCTAGATGGCAATATCTGTATTTAAACTCACAGTTTATTTGTTGTAATAATAAAGTTGTAGTTATTTCTGTACCATGTATTTGGGGACTCAGAATGGGTTGGATGGAATGGACCTATTTTGGGGGTGTTACATTAGATCTTACACCGAAGACATTCAAATGTAACAACAATGATCATGATCATACTAAACAATTGTCTATCTTTGCACTATGGGCCAAAGATATTCAACTGTAATATCAATGGTCATGATCATACCAACCAATTGTCTATCTTTGCACTACGGGCGAAAGATGTTCAACTGTAAAACTAATGATCATGACAAACAATAGTTTATATTTGCACTACAGGCCAAAAATATTCATTTGTATCATCAGTGGTCACGATCATGTCAAACACCTGTCCATCTTTGCATTACGGGTCAAAGATAATAATCAACAGTTCTTCTTTGCACTATGGACCAAATATATCAATAAACAGTCCTTATTTGCTCTACGACCAAATATATCAATCAACAGTTCTTCTTTGCATTATAGGCCAAAGAGAACTTTCATCTCAAGTATTTATCTGTAACATTAAAGTTCATGATTATACCAATACACAGTTACTATTTATAATCATACAAATCAGTAGTTTATCTTTGCACTACGGGCCAAATATATCAATCAACAGTTCTTCTTTGTACTACGGGCTAAAGAGAACTTTCATTACAAGTCTTTATCTATAACATTAAAGGTCATGATTATATCAATACACAGTTCATGGTCATAATCATACCAATCAACAGTTCATCTTTGCACTACGGGCCAAATATAATTTTAACCACAATTTAAGTCTGAGAATTATAACAATGATATAAAGAATAAATCAAATGAGATTAAGGATAAATATTATATATTTATAATTCAATTTATCCAGAGTTCAAGAATGTCTAAATGGTTAACATGATGATCAAAACGTGGATTCAAATAATCAAATTTAAGAATAAAATTCATATATCAAAGATAATTTGGACAGAAAAAAAAACTAATTTTATCGTGAATAATATCCCGAATGAATAGTAGCCCGTCATGCAAAGTACCCCGAATGAATAGTACCCCAATATGAAAATATTAGAATTATAGAAGCAATACTTAACATAGTAAGTTTAGATTTATTAATATGAAATTAAATAATATACAAAACTGCAAATAGATTTTCACCCGTCATGCGGTAATCCGCGTAGACAAGTTATTCCCATAAATTAATAAGGAATAGAATGACAACTCCCATGAGTATGAAGAAAATAACATCATTCACGAATATGAAATAAATAATACCACTTATGTGACGCCCCAAAACAGGTATACATCACCCATCTTGGGTCGCCAAATACATGGCACAAAAATATAAATACAACTGTCGTGTAAAATACGACAAAACATAAACTAAGAGTTTTAATAAGAATATTGTCATCTAGACAATATCCACACTCAATGGAGTCCTCATTACATTTATTGTCGCACTATTTAACAGAATAGTGAGGACTACTAATGCTATCATCTGGACCATCACTTCGTTCTCCGACTCGTCCCAGCTATATTCTAATTTTCTGAAGAGAACAGTGAAAGAAAGGGTGAGCTCAACTAGCCCAGTAAGAAATATTACGACTAAGATAATGCAGAATAAATTATCATTAGTTTTTAACAATGTTAAACTGATAAAATACAATAGACATCAAGTTTAACTGCAGCAGAACAAGTAATCCATTAGAAAAATCAAGTAGAGAATAAAATCTACTATCTTCTATGATTTAAAAAGTTTTTCATCAACTTAATCGCTGAAACTCATCTTAATAAATAAACCACATCATCGAATCATCCCTGCACTACGGGCCAAGTATATTCATTAAACCATCAAAGGTCATGACTATACCGAATAATCCCTAGTCATAATTGAAGACCCCGAATTTTATGAAATAAAAGTATTCAATTTTTCTATTTTGGTGAATAGTTAAATTGATAAATGTTTAAAGTTAAGGGTAACATTTGAAAAAATTTCAAAGTAAGTGATGATGAAGTTTTGTTTTATTAGTATTATTAATGTAATAAAACAGAAATGTTTTTTATATAAAACAGAAAACTTTTATAAAGTTATTCATTTTATTAGATTATAAATATAATATATTATATTTTATTGTAAACCAATCTGGACCGTCCGTTTAAAAGTAAATCAATCTGGACCGTTCATGGATTGGTTACTATTCAGTCTATTCTCCTATAAATAGAAGCTCATTCCTTCATTATTTCTTACGAATTCACTGAAACTCTAGAGAAAGAAACTATAGAGAGAAAGAAGAAAATTATTCTACTACTTCACTACTCCTATATCCAGTTTATTCTAAGGTAAAGAATATTATTTGTTGTACTCATAAGGGGTATTATTTTTTTTATATTCATAAAGAGAACTTCTGTTATTCCATTCTTTATTATTCTGTTGGAATAATCTGTATATGCGGTCTACCCTATACTTGGTGAAATTCTTCTGTTATTCCATTCTTTATTATTACATTGAAATATCCTCGCCATGCTTTTTCTGCCGGACCTGGTTCCGTTATTTATTATTCGTTGGAATAACTCGCATACATCTGAAGTACCACATGCATGGTGATTTTGTTGTTATTCCATTCTTTATTATTCTCGTTGGAACATCGTATCGATGCTGAATTTCGCTTTGATTTGGTTCCGTTATTTATTATTTTGTTGAAATAACTTTTGTCATGCAAAATCACCGCATGCATGGTGATTTCTGTTGTTATTCCATTTTTATTATTCTATTAGAATATCGTATCGGCAAGCGTATTACGTTTGACTAGTTCCGTTATTTATTATTCGTTAGAATAACTTTTGCCTACATCAAGCAATCCGCATGCGTGGTGATTTTTTTGTTATTCCATTTTTTATTATACTCGGTTGATTAAAGTTTTGACTTCTATACTCCATGAAATTAGTGGAATATCCTCGATATTTCAAGCGCTTCATCCAATATCTTTTCATGGAAATATTCTTACGAGCATTCTTGAATTTTACTCTACAAAGAAGTATCATGTTGACAATTTGGATGTTATTAGTTGCTGGATAATTTAATTCTTGAACTTGTTTTATTGAATTCTTATATCATTGCCATCATCCTCATGTTTATATTTTGTTGAAAGTCATCTGTGGCCTGTAGTGGATAAATGGACTTGGTATGATTATGACCAGGGATTATTCGGTATAATCATGACCGTAATATTATAAATGATGTGGAAAAAGTCCTCATTGGCCCGTAGTGCATTGATGGACAATTTTTGGTATGATTATGGCTATGGATTCTCTTCAGCCAAGGGAGCAAAGATGAATTGTTTTATGGCATGATCAGGACCGTTGATGAAAACACAATTATCTTTGGCCCGTAGTGCATGGATAATTCGTGGTTGTGATACTAAATAAAATCATTGGCCTGTAGTGCAGGGATGAATTGATGATGTGGATTATTTATTAAGCTGAGTCCCAGCGATAAAAGTGATGAAAAACTTTTTAAATCATAGAAGATAGTAGATTTTATTCTCTACTTGACACTTCTAATGGATTGCTTGTTCCGCTGCAGTTAAACTTGATGTCTATTGTATTTTATCAGTTTAACATTGATGAAGACTAATGATAATTTATTCTGCATTATCTTAGTCATAATATTTCTTACCGGGCTAGTTGAGCTCACCCTTTCTTTCACTGTTCTCTTCAGGAAATGAGAATATAGCTGGGATGAGTCGGGGAACGGAGTGACGGTCCAGATGATAGCATTAGTAGTCCTCACTATTCTGTTAAATAGTATGACAATAAATGTAATGAGGACTCCTTTAAGTGTGGATATTGTCTAGATGACAATATTCTTATTAAAACTCTCAGTTGATGTTTTGTCGTATTGTTTACACGACAACTATATTATTAAGTTGTATTTGAATTTTATACCATGTATTTGGCGACTCAAGATGGGTGATGTATACATATTTTAGGAGCGTCATAGTTGGTATCAGAGCTTAGGGATATGGTCGCTGGCGGAGATATGAGTCTAGAACTAGGAGGGGAGAGACGAGTAATATACTTCGCTAGTGTATGACTTACCCAAGCTGAAATTGTTTATTTGATAAGTTGACAAATTATGATATGTCAATTAACCTTTGTTTTGAAGGTATATTCTAGAATGATATCAGAAACACAGGAGATGAGTAATAGGAAAATCATGATACAGAGGAAATAACTGGGAAGGTACAATCCGAAAAGAAAGCAAGGTATTCTTATCTCTTCGAAATATCAGGTACGTACGTAAATTTTGACGGCAAAATTTCATAAGGAGGGGAGATTGTGAGACTCCGAATTTTATGAAATAAAAGTATTTAATTTTTCTATTTTGGTAAATAGTTAAATTGATAAAAATTTAAAGTTAAGGGTGACATTTGAAATTTTTTTAAAGTAAGTGATGATGAAGTTTTGTTTTATTAGTATTATTAATGTAATAAAACAAAAATGCTTTTTATATAAAACAAAATACTTTTATAAAGTTATTCATTTTATTAGATTATAAATAGAATATATTATATTTTATTGTAAACCAATCTGGACCGTCCGTTTAAAAGTAAATCAACTACGGACCGATTCAAGGATTAGTTCTTATTCGATCCATTCTCCTATAAATAGAAGCTTATTCCTTCATTATTTCTTACGAATTCACTAAAACTCTAGAGAGAGAAACTATAGAGAGAAAAAAGAAAAGTATTCTGCTACTTCACTACTCCTATATCCAGTTTATTATAAGGTAAGGAATATTATTTGTTGTACTCGTAAGGGGTATTATTTTTTTCGTATTCATGAAGAGAACTTCCATTATTCCATTATTTATTATTACGTTGAATAACTTTGATATCGCTGCTACCCTATACTTGGTGAAATTCTTACATTATTCCATTCTTTATCATTATGTTGGAATAACCTGTCTAATCGAAGTACCGCATACATGGTGAAATTCTTCTGTTATTTAATTCTTTATCATTATGTTGGAATAACCTGTCTATGCGAAGTACCACATACATTGTGAAATTCTTACATTATTCAATTCTTTATTATTCATTGAAACATCACATGCTCATGCGTTTTACTTTGACACGGTTCCGATTATTTATTATTATTCATTGGAATATCATGCATGCATGCGTTTATCGCATGACACGGTTTAGATTATTTATTATTACATTCGAACATCGTATGCGCTGCAATTAATTTCACTGACTCGGGTTCCGATTATTTATTATTCTGTTGGAATAACACGTCTGCATGCGGTCTATCGCGCCTGGTGATTTCTTTTGTTATTCCATTCTTTATTATACTCGGTTGGTTAAAGTTTTGACTTCTATACTCCATGAAATTAGTGGAATATCCTTGATATTTGCGCTTCATCCAATATCTTTTCATGGAAATATTCTTCTGAGCATTCTTGAATTTTACTCTACAAAGAAGTATCATGTTGACAATTTAGACGTTATTAGTTCTTGGATAAATTCTTGAACTTGTGTTATTGAATTCTTATATCATTGTCATCATCCTCATGTTTATATTATGTTGAAAGTCATCTATGGCCTGTAGAGAATAGATGGACTTGGTATGATTATGACCAGGGATTATTCGGTATAATCATGACTGTAATGTTAAAAATGATATGGTAAAAGTCCTCATTGGCCCGTAGTGCATTAATGGACAGTTGTTGGCATGATTATGACCATTGATGAATACACGAATATCCTTGGCCCGTAGTGCATGGATAATTTATGGTTGTGATACTAATGAATATCCTTGGCCGTAGTGTAGAGATGATGTGGTTTATTTATTAAGTTGAGTCTCAGCGATAAAAGTGATGAAAAACCTTTTTAAATCATAAAAGATAGTAGATTTTATTCTCTACTTGACTCTTTTAATGGATTGCATGTTCCGCTGCAGTTAAACTTGATGTTTGTTATATTTTATCGGTTTAACATTTGTTGAAGGCTAACGATAATTTATTCGCATTATCTTAGTCATAATATTTCTTCTTTGGGCTAGTTGAGCTCACCCCTTTCTTTCACCGTTTCTTTTCGAGGAAATGAGAGCGTGGCAGGGATTAGTCGGGGAAGCGGAGTGATGATCTCAGATGATAGTATTAGTAGTCCTCACTATTCTATTAAAAGAGTGACAATAAATGTAATGAGGACTCCATTGAGTGTGGATATTGTGCAGATGACAATATTCTTATTAAAACTCTCGATTTATGTTATGTCGTATTTTACATTAATCGTTGTATAATTAAGTTGTATTGGTATTTTGTACCATGTATTTGGCGACTCAGAATAGGTGATGTATACCTATTTTGGGGGCGTCACAGTTGGTATCAAAGCTTAGGGATATGATCCCTGGCTAAGATATGAGACAAGAACTAGGAGGGGAAAGACGGGGAATTCCTTCGCTAGTATGACCTAACTAAGTTTATTTGGTATTTAATTGGTCGGTCAGAGTATAGGGATAATATGTGATATGTTAATTAACCCTTATTTTGTGGCGGTATTTAAAAATGACATCCGAGAATGTTGATAACATCAATGGAGCACAGGAGATCATTGAGTCTCCATAGATCAATAATCAGGATAATGTGCATCAGGAAGGCGACAATACTCAGGCAAACAACAACACAGACCAGATGATGAACGATGGAATGTTCAGGGGCTTTATGCAATTCATGCAATATCAGGAGAGAGCGGCTCCTCTCCAAAATGCAGGTGGAATCACTAACAACTCTTGGACGGTCACCGCTAAGTAGTTCAAGGAACTGGGACCACCAGAGTTTTTTGGAGAGCCAAAACCACTTAAGGCGGAGACGTGGATAAAGAAGATCAACAAAATATTTGATGTCTTGGGATGCTCCGAGGAGCAAAAGGTTCCCTTCGCCACCTTCATGTGCAGCGGCAATGGCAAATTCTTTGGTGGGAATCACGTAAAAGCGTCTTAACTCGCCGCCTTTGAAGATGTCTTGGGAGAAATTCCAAGAACTGTTCAACGACAAATACTTTCTCGAAAGTATTCGTCACATGAAAGAGGTGGAGTTCATCAAGCTGTAGCAAAACAACATGACCGTGTTGCAGTACGAAGCCAAGTTTGTCGAGTTGTCCCGGTTTGCGTCTCATTTGGTTGATAATAAGTTGAGAATGACGCGAATGTTTCTAAGAGGTTTGAAACCCGAGATACATCAATATTATATCTCATAAACTGTGTTTGTATTCAGATGTTGTTAATAGGGCTCGATTATTGGGTAGCGATAATGAGTCAACCCAACTAAAAAGAAGCGGTAAACAAAATGATAATATCGGTGATAACTTGATCATCGAAGCGGTGACAATAAAGCGTGGAGGAATCAACATGCCAGAAATGGTAACCACTTCGGTGGTAATCATGGCCAAAATAATAAGAATGGACATTTCAAGAAGAGGAGATTCAACAATGATGGAAAGACGTCAGCACCAGCACCAGTTGTTAAGGAAGGAGAACGACTACCTGGCATGTAACAATTGTGGTAGAGAAGGACACCTGTTCCAATTTTGTCGTGCACCGAAGACAAGTCCAGCTGGGATGGAGGCATCAAAGGCCATCCCAGACAAGACAAAACCGGTAGTTCAAGGGAGAGCGTTTGTCGTGACCTCCCAGAAAGTAAGGAACCCGAACGAGGTCATCACAGGTAAGCTTATCATAAACTCTAGCGAAGTATATATCTTATTTGATACCTGTTCTACCCATTCTTTTATTTCTCCTACTAGCGCTCAACGTTTAAATTTGACTCTGGAGAAATTGGACTTTGACTTATCTGTTGAAACTCCATTAGGAGAAACCTTCATTACATCCATTTTTTATAAATCTTGTTTGGTTCAAATCGGTACCCTCACATTACCTGTCGATCTTATTTCTTTGAAAATACTTGCATTTGATGTGATTCTAGGGATTGATTGGTTAACTACTCATCATGTAAAAATTGATTGTTTTCGGAAGGTTGTTAGCTTTCATATTCCTAACCAACCTATTATGCGAATTCAAACAACCAAACCATTAAAATCAATCACTGTCATCTCAAGCCATAAAGCTATTCGTTTATTGAAAAATGAATGTCAAGCTTTCTTAGCTCATGTCACGGATTTAAACAAAAATACGTCAGTTTTAAATGATATTTCTATTGTTAATGAATTTCCTGACGTATTCCCTGAAGAACTTCCTGGCTTACCCCCAGAGCATGAAATTGAATTTTGTATCGAACTTGAACCCAGTACAAAACTTATTTCCAAAGCCCCATATCGAATGGCTCCTATTGAACTTCGTGAGTTAAAGACCCAACTACAGAATTATTAGACATTGGCTTTATTCGTGTATTTAGTACTTCTCCTGGGGTGCTGCTCTGTTCTATTCGTGAAAAGAAAGATGGGAGTACGCGACTTTTTGTATTGATTATCGGGAGTTGAATCATGTCACTATCAAAAATAGGTACCCATTGCCACGTATTGATGACCTGTTTGACCAGTTGCAAGGCGCCAAATTTTTTCAAAGATTGATCTTCATTCCGGATATCACCAATTGAAGATTAGAACCGATGACATTCCAAAGACGACTTTCAGAACTCGGTATGGGCATTATGAATTCGTAGTCATGTCTTTTGGATTGACTAATGCTCCTGCTGCCTTCATGGATATGATGAACCGAGTATTTAAGGAATATTTAGATCACTTTATGGTCGTCTTTATTGATGACATCCTTATTTTTTCCAAAAGTCGTGAAGATCATGAGCAACACTTGAGGCTGATACTCCAAAATCTTCGTGAAAACAACCTTTATGCCAAGTTAAAGAAATGCGAGTTCTGCCTTGAGGAAGTAGCATTCCTTGGGCACGTAGTATCAAGTCATGGAATATCATTGACCAAAGAAAGATTGAAGCTATTCAAAGGCTGGGAGCAACCTAAATCGATGATAGAAAGACGTAGTTTTCTCGGTTTAGCTGGTTATTATCGAAGATTCGTGGAAGGATTTTCTCGAATCGTTACTCCATTAACTCAGATAACTCAGAAAAATACAAAATTTGGGTAGAGCGAGAATATGAGAAGAGTTTTCAAGAACTCAAGAGGAGACTCATTTCAGCACCTGTTCTGACAATACAATCTGGCTCGGAGGGATTTGTCATCTACAGTGATGCTTCGGGAAAAGGGTTAGGATGTGTTCTCATGCAACATGGAAAAGTCATAGCCTATGCCTCTCGACAACTCAAAGAATATGAGAGGAATTATCCTACTCATGATCTAGAGTTGGCAGCAGTCGTTTTGACACTAAAGATTTGGAGGCATTACTTATATGGGGAGAAAGTGGAGATCTTTACGGATCATAAAAGCCTCAAATATTTCTTCACTCAAAAGGAACTCAACATGCGACAACGACGTTGGCTTGAACTATTGAAAGATTATGATCATACCATCCAATACCATCTCGAAAAGCGAATCGCATGAAATGACGCGATTGAGTAGAAGATCATATCGCGGCTGCGAGTGCGATATTGTCAACGCAAAGACCCATTTTGTATAACTTGCAAAAGATGGAGATAGAGATAAAGACTCCAGGGACCCACGTGATGATGGCGAATATACGAGTAGAACTGACTTTAATCGATAAAGTTAAAGCTTCTCAAGCTCTGACACTGGAGGCGATGCGTATGAGGAAGAAATCTGAAGGTGCTTATCTTAGGAAGCAAGAATCGATGAAGAAGGAATACTTGAGTCAACTCCAGACTTTGTGTTCCTAACGACCCTGAGTTAAAGTATAAAATCATGATGGAGGCGCACAACACACCGTTTGGAATCCATCCTGGGAGTACCAAAATGTATCATGATCTTCGACATACATTTTGATGGGGCAATATGAAGAGAGAGATATCACTGTTTATCTCAAGGTGTTTAACTTGTCAACGAGTCAAGGCAGATCATCAAGTACCAAAAGGTCCATTGCAACCACTTGAAATTCCAAAATGGAAGTAGGACCACATTACCATGGATTTCGTTACTAGTCTTCCTAAGGTTTCTGAAGGCATAGATGCAATTTGGGTCATTATTGATAGATTGACCAATTCTGCTCATTTCTTACCTATACGAGAAACTTATACACTAGAACGTCGTGCTCGTATGTACATAAACGAGGTTGTAAGATTGCATGATATACCAGTATCCATAGTTTCTGATCGAGACCGAAGATTCACTTCATGATTTTGGGTTAGTTTGCAAAAAGCTATGGGCACGGATTTGTGATTTAGTTCAATATATCATCCTCAGACGGACGAACAATCACAAAGGACTATTCAAACTCTTGAAGATTTATTAAGACTCTGTGTCCTTGACTTCAAGGGAAGTTGGGACAAGTTCTTACCATTGGTGGAGTTTTTCTATAACAATAGTTATCAAGCAAGTATTGGCATGGCTCCATTCGAACCGTTGTATGAAAGAAAATGTCGTTCTCCAGTATGTTGGGATGAGGTGGGTGAAGCAACGTTGTTGGGACCGGAGTTGGTACGTATAACTACTGAAAAGATTCAAATGATACGGCAACGTATAAAAACCTCACAAAATCGATAAAAGAGTTATGCTGATCTTCATCGAAAGGACGTGGAATTCGATATTGGAAATCATGTGTTGTTACGTATTGCTCCATGGAAAGCAGTTACGAGATTTAGAAAGAGAGGAAAGCTTAATCCTCGATTCATTGGCCCATTTTTAATCCTCGATCGAGTAGGAACTGTGGCGTATAGACTCGTTTTACCGTCAACTATGTCTCGTGTTCATAACGTTTTTTATATATCTATGTTACGTAAATATGTGGAATGTGACGCCCCCAAAATAGGTCCAATCCATCCAACCTATTCTGAGTCGCCAAATACATGGTACATAAAACAACTAAAACTTTATTACTACAATTGTCGTGCAAAATACAACAACACATATACTGTGAGTTTTAATACCAACTGTGACTCATGTCCCAACTATGGACAACACCTCACATTGATACATTACATAAAGGTACAGTCAATAACTGTTTTAGAAATTAAAATCTTTGGGAAGTGCTCAAGGAAACCTTCGTACATGGGAGGCCATGCGTCTAGGTTATGAAAGATATCATATGTCCAGATAATTATCCTTGGTTGATCCAAAAGACCCCAAAGAAAAACGAGAAGATTACTATCATGTTCCTTTCAATGGTGAGTCTTCTCTTGACATATAACTATCTCTCATGTCACTGATTGAACATTATGTTTCAACCAAACTCCAAGATCATATAGGTAGTGCTTCGTAGATATACTCAAAGAAGTGGATGTGCATGACCACTGTCTTATGATAACACGAGGTTGTATGTCATTAGACATCTTTTATGATAGTGACAAAACACCTTTCCAAAGTTGGGTTCACCTCACCCTATTCGGTTCACCAAAATTAAATATCAAATGACGATACAACGACACGACACTTATCTAAAGTTTTCAATAAAATTATTTCCATACTATTTGGGAGAACCTCAATAGCTATGAACCACCGATTCTATTCCCCTGTTATCCCTCGCTTCAACCCAGCCTACACTCTTATTACACGAAAGGAATTGTGAAGCAAAAGGGTGAGCACAAATAGCCCAGTAAAGAATATCATAACTAAAGATAATTAAATTATTAATAGCCTTCGTCAGTAATAAATTAGAGATTTAGAACATATGGTAGATGATAAAACTTTTCAACCATAGTTGCAGCGGAACGAGCAATCCATTAGAAGAGTCAAATAGATTATAAAGTCTATTATCTTCTCGACATTAAAAGTCCACCAATAATGTTTTATCCCTGTAACATCAATCAACAATTCCTTTCCACAATCATATGAATAACTCATAATCATAATTATGATTCTAAATTCCTCTTCTTATCCAGGACGAAGATAATTTTCATCGCATGTCTTTACCTGAAACATCAAAGATCATGGTTATACCAAATCACAGTTCCTGTTCATAATCATACTAATAAGTCCATCTTTGCACTACATGCCAAAGATATTCAATAACTGGTCATCTTTGCACTATAAGCCAAAGATATTCAACAACGGGTCATCTTTGGGCCAAAGATATTCAACAATAGGTCATCTTTGCACTACAGGCCAAAGATATTCATCAATAATTCATCTTTGCACTACAGGCCAAAGATATTAATATCTCAAAGAGATACATAATCATTTCAGAATTTATATAAACAATAATTATATCCATGTTGATCAATTCACCTTTGCACTTAATTTAAAAATATTCAATTGTAAATTCAATGGTCATGATTATACCACCAACGATTCAACTTCGCTTCTTCGCCAAAGAGAACCCATAGTCACAATCATACCAATAATCTACCCATCTTTACACTTAAGTCAAAGAGAAATTTCTTCACCAGGATTATAAAAATGTTATATATGATAATAAAAATAATATAATCAACAACTGCATTTAATTTCAAGAGTAAGATTCATAAATCAACGATAATTTGGTCAGAAAAAGAAACCAATTTTGTCGTGAATAGTACTCGTGAATAGTAACTCGTGAATAGTAACTCGTAAATAGTAACTCATGAATAGTAATCTAATTTAAGACTCAGTATATGTAAATAATATCATATACATAAATAGTGACATATACATGAATATAGTCAGAGTATCGTGAATAAAGTCAGATATACGTGAATAGGAACCCCGACATGATAAAGGTAGAAATTCCACAATAAAACTCATATCAATAATTCGGCATAATGATATTGAAGAAAATAATATCATTTAAGAAGAAAATAACATCCCTTACAATCCCTTAAAACCCCTTACAATCCCTGACCTCAAAAGAGCAGTACTTCTGACCGAAATATAAAGCCGAAGGAACATTGCACTAAATAACAACTCTCAAAGTATCTAAATACTCACAAAATACGCTTGATAATATAGAGAGAGAAAGAGAAAAAGCTTATGTTTCTGGTGTGATTTTCAATTCTAACTCGGCACTCAATTTATAGGAAAATGTTTGCAGACGCCAACTTGACATCTTGACTGCCACCATGATGGCTTTACCTGCTACTATTGCCACCCACCACATTTGAATTAGAATTTTAGCACATTTCTTCACCAACCATAGTTGGGGCCCACTAAATTCTAGAATTTTCTACCAAAATCATTTATAAACCTAATTTCCGAATCAGTCACCTCTTACAATTCATAACAAATCATACGTTCATTTTTAACGGTTCAAAATTTGTGGACATATATTCAACTTATTTATGTATAACATATTCAAAAATCAAAACGATCTAACGGTCGGATTAAAAATTATAACTCACGCAATATATCACAAGAACACTAGTTTGATTTTTAATACCTCCTTTCCGACAAAAATACTGATAAAATACCTCAACATTAATTCCTTCATTTATAACCACATAAATAAATCCTTCATTTATATTCTACATCAAATAAATATTTCCTGATCATATAAATTAATAATTAATTATTCTCAAATAATATTATAGAATCACAATAATGACAAACAGACAGTTCCCAGAAAAGAGGGGGCTTTCCGATAATGATATCTCCTTACTGGCGCGCAATTAGATGACCAAACCTCTCATTGATAGAACTTTCTAGACATTTCCAATAATCTTTATCTAATAATATTATTCAAAGAATATGAATTATTGATCCGATAATGGGAAATATTCATGCGATGTTGACAATTGTTGAAACAACAATAACATAAAATATCAACGCAAAGAATTATTAAATTAATAAAATAAATTATTGAAGCAGAATTAATGAACAATTATTGAGTAAAGGTCTTCTTACATAAGAATCAATAATTCAAAAATATCATGCAATAATACTGGTGTCTTTCATTTGTGCAACCACGATATATTATCGTATTTTAACCACCGGGTATTCCTTCAGTGTTAACGGTAACGATTACGCCGTTATTTATAAAAACTCAAATTTGTCGTTTTCTTCATCCGACAGTTATTCTGTTATGGGGCCCACAAATGGATGCGCTATCGTACGAATATTCCTCGACAACAAGAATATTCCACGACCAAACGAATATTCCTCGACAACAATGAGTATTTTATAACCACTTGCGTATTTAAAATATTTACATATATCACCCTTACCTTTAACCTTTTATCAATTTAACCATTTACTGAAAAATAATTATAAAAAAAATTAAATAATTTTATTTCATAAAATTTGGGGTCTTACATGGAAGACCCGAACCACATTATTGAGTTAGAACCAGACGAAATAGCGGAAGATTTAACGTATGAAGAGGTTTCTGTTCAAATCTTGGATAAGAAGGAACATATCCTACGCTTTAAGGTTATACCTCAAGTCAAAGTTTTATGGAGAAACCACGATGTTGAGGAAATGACCGGGAGTTAGAATCGAAATGAAATCAAGGTATCCTTACCTCTTGACATACCAGTACGTAACCACCTAATTTCGAGGCAAAATTTCATAAGAAGGGGAGATCAGAAGACACCAACTTTTATGAATAAAGATGATTTTTCTATAAATATCATTTTTGAATATTATAGAATGAATTTGATATAATATTATAGTTGTAGATATTATTTATAAATTTTATAAAAGTACGCAAAGTTGTTATATAATATTCGATTGGTGGGAGAATATTCATTTTAACAAAAAATATTAAATCGACTGACCAAGACAATCATTGATGGACCCCATAACTTGAAATTATTGCCGGATTGAGAAACGACAAAAATATTTTTTATGAAAATAACGGCGGAAGTTTTACCGTTAAAACCATTGAACTACTTCATTAGTAAAAAAGTACAAAGATGTACGCGGGGTTCAGATAGAAGGACACGGTGTAAGACCCCAAATTATTAATAAATGGAATTTATTTTCCTCTATTTATTATTTTGAAATTGTAAGGATTGATTTGATTAATGTGGATAATTATGGGTAAAATACGCAAATATTTCAAAATAAGCAAGTGGTTATAAAATATTCATTGTTGTCGGAGAATATTCGTTTGGTCGTGGAATATTCTTTCTTTTGGGGAATATTAAATATGATGGTATGATCTTTTGTGGGCCCCATATGTGAAAGCGATTGGATGAGAAAACGACAAATATAAGTTGTTTAAAAATACTTGGCGTAATTATTACCAATTATCTTTGTTAAAATAATTTGGTTAAAAACACAATAATATACGTTGTTAGACAAGAAGATACGGTATTGCACCAATTATTGATTCTTACGTAAAAGGCACTACTCAATAATTGTTCAAGTAGCTTACTCTTCTTGATATTTTATTTTATTGATTCAATAATTCTTTGCGTTGATATTTTATATTACTATTGTTTTGATAATTGTCACTATACGATATTTTCCATTATCGAAGCAATAATTCTTATTATCCGAATAATATTATTAGATAACATTATTGGCAATGTCTAAAAAGTTACATCTAAGGAGAGGTTTGGTCACCTAATTCAAGGCCATAAGTAAGGAGAAATTCTTATTGAAAGCCCCTCTTTCGGGAGGCGTATGCGGTTGTCGATATTGTGATTCGTAATATTATTTATGAATAATTAATTATTGATTCATATGATGAGGAAAATATTGATTTTATGTGGATATAGATGGAGAAAATTTTTAATGTGACAATTGTTGAAAATTAAAATTTTATCTTTTTACGATAAAATAATTTATTTAAATATATTATTATATTTTAATAATATAATAATGATGATATTTTTACAATGAATGTGGGATATATGAGTATATGTGGAGGAGGAGTATTTTGTTAACAAAATGTTTAAAACATGTTAAACATGTAAATTGGACCCCATTTATTGACTGAAATTTGATTATAGCCTGTAAAATCGTCCGTTTATGGATTTCGATCAATTTTTGTTTGGAATTTGGAAAAACTTTCTTCTGCAAAATTGTAGAGAATTGAATTTTCTATACAAAGTCGAGATATTCGAATTTTCTGACAAAAGGGTTATTTATTGTGAATTATTGAAGTTCCGAAACTCCGAAATAATTGATTTTTGGAAGTTTAAAATATTGTAATTATGGAAAACGTTTTTGGTGAGTTAAGTGGGTCTAGCATGTGTGTTATTGATTCTTTGAAATCAGATCTCCAAAAGTGGGCGTATGGAATTTTAACAAATAATATTATTATTTTAATAAATTTTCTGCTTTGGTGTTAAGCATTTTCTATAAATAGGTGCTTAGGTTAGAATTGAAAATTACACCGTAAACCGAAGTTTTCTATATTTTTCTCTCTATATATTGAGCGTATTCTTGTGAGGATTTTGATACTTTGAGTATTGTTATATCTGATGCAAGTTCCTTCAAAGACTATACCCAAAGATTCTAAATTTTGAGGTACTAATCTTTCGAGGTAGGTGGATATTATTTTTTTTCAGAATGATATTATTTCTTCAATATCATTATCTTTGAAATATTGATCCGAAGTTTTTATCAAATTTAGAACTTTTGGTGTCTGAGAGTTCTTATTCACGATACTCAAGACTATTCACATATACGATACTATTCACGAATACTAAGATTATTCATCGAAAAATGAAAATTTTTCCTTTTCGTCTAAAATATCTATGTGGATACTAGCTTTGATTGTATCCATGTTTTGATCATTCTTGAATTTTACACCACTATGATTATTTTTGAGATATTTTGGACATGGATAAAATAAAGTACTAATCCTTAATCCTTAATCCTTGTCATTTTGTTTCTTTGGATTCGTTTCTTTAAAAATATTTTTCATCATCCTCGGTCTTAAATGATAATATTATTGAATATCTTTGGCTGTAGTGCAAAGATGAATGATTCGATGAATATCTTTGGCCCGTAGCAAAGATGAAGCAGTGTTTAGATGAACATGATTAATCGATGAATATCTTTGGCTGTAGTGCAAAAGATGAATATTTGATTCAGATATATATTGATTAATGTTACAACGATAAAAGATGAGCGATGAACTTTTAAATTCATACATAGAAGATAGTAGTTTGTATTCTCTACTTAACTCTTCTAATGAATTATTATTTTCTCACGCAAATATTGATTTAAAACTTGTCATCTATTGTATTCTATTAGATTTTTCCTGTTGGAGACTAACGATAATTTGTTGTATATTATCTTAGTCATAATATTCTTTATCGGGCTAGTTGAGCTCACCCTTTTCCTTTTTGTTCCATTTTTCTTCTCGGAAGGAGATAATGTAATGGAAGATTTAGCCTGGGGGATGTAATGATGGTTCTAGAGAGAGTTGTTTAGTAGTCCTCACCATTTTTGTAAAATAATGTATCAATAATTATGATGAGGATTTATTTATATGTGGATATTGTCAGATGACAATATCGTATTTAAACTCACGCTTTATTGTTGTAATAATAAAGTTGTAGTTGTTTACGTACCATGTATTGACAACTCGAATGGGTGGTGTATACCTATTTTGGGGCGCCACGGTTGGTATCGAGCTTAGAGATATGATCTCTGGCGGAGATCGGGGAATAGAACTAGGAGGGAGAGGCGAGTAAATCCTTCGCTAGTGTGTCCTACCTAAGCTTATTTATTAGTTGGTCAAGATATAGGGATATTATGTGATATATTGATTTCTTTAATTAACCCTTGTTTTATGACAAGATTTGAGAATGTCGACCGAGAATATTAACAATGGAAATGAGGACCAGTAGAGATGCTCAGATTTACCAACGGAGAGAACGTGCAACAGTGGCAATGTTCCTCCCGTGAATAATACCAACCGAGCGCAGATGATGAACGAGGGATGTTTAGAAGCTTTTTGCAGTTCATGCAAAAATCGACGAGGAGACTCGTGTTCAAAATCTGAGGAGGAAATGATAGAATTCACCGGGTTGTCACAAACCAAGTAGTTCAAAGAGTTGTGACCACCAGAATTTAAGGGAAAGCCGGATCCGATCATGGCGGAAACATGGGTCAAACAAATTACCAAGATATTCAATGTCTTGGGATGCACGGAGAACGAAGGTTCCATTCGCCACCTTTATGTTCCATGGCGAAGCGACAGACTCATTGGTGGGAGAGTCAGGAAGCGTGCACTCCATCCAAATGACTCAAAGATGTCTTGGGAGCCGTTTCAGAAACTATTTAATGACAAATACTTTCCTGAAAGTGTTCGTCGTATGAAGGAAGTGGAGTTCATCAGATTAAAACAGAACAACATGACGGTGTCTCAGTACGAGGCGAAGTTTGCAGAGTTATCCAGGTTTGCACCTCATTTGGTGGAGAATGAGGAACGTATGACGCGGATGTTTCTGAGAGGTTTGAAACCCGACATACGACAATATCTCATTTCTCATAAATTTTCTCTTTATTCAGATGTTGTAAACAGGGCTCAATTATTAGAGCGAGATAACGAGTACGGTCAACCGATGGACCACAATCAGGATCATACCAGAGATAGCAGTCAACAAAACAACGATAACCAGTGGAGAAAGAAAAAGACGGACAAAAATGGTAACCACTCTGGTGGTAATCATGACCATGAAAAAGAAGAAGCGAGTGGGAGGAGATTTTAAAAGAGGAGATTTAACAATGACCATGTGAAGACGACAAAGGCCGACAAAGAATCGGTTCCAAGGGAGGAGAAAGACCATCGGTCATATGCTATAAATGCGGGAAAGAGGGACATATCAGTCCAAATTGCCCACAACAGTTCAAGGTATGCTATAATTGTGGAAAGGAAGGACATATCGCTTCGAGATTATGCGCAGGCGAAACCTAGTTCAAGGGGGGGACGGTGACTCAAAAAGTCATCCCGTAAAAGTCAAAGTCAATCGGCGGTTCGGAAGAAGCGTTTGTTGTGATCGTCAAAATGCGAGGAACCCAAACGAGGTGATCATCGGGTAAGCTATTTATAAATTCTTGCGAAGTTTATACCTTACTTGATACCAATCTTTACCCATTCATTTATCTCTCCCGCTTGAGCTCAACGCTTAAACTTGACTCAGGAGAAATTAGATTTTGACCTATCTGTGGAAACTCCGTTAGAGAGAAACTTTCATCACATCCAATTGCTTATAAATCTTATCTAATCCAAGTTGGCACCATTAAATTACCCGTTGACCTTATCTCTTTAAAGATACTTGCTTTTGATGTGATTTTAGGATTGATTGGTTAACTACTCATCATGCCAAAATTGATTGTTTTCGTAAGGTTGTTAGTTTTCATATTCCTAATCAACCCTGTTTATTTAATTCAAGCAACTAAACCATTAAAATCAATCACCGTCATATCTAATCATAAAGTTATTCGCTTATTAAAAAAACGGATGTCAAGCTTTCTTAGCCCATGTTATGGATTTGAATAAAGACACGCCAAATTTGAATAATATTCCCTGTTGTTATTGACTTTCCGGCGACGATTTCTCAAGAACTTCCGCCTACCCCGTAACGTGAAGTTGAATTCTTTATTGATCTTGAACCGTACAAACCCATTTTCTAAAACCCCATATCGAATGGCTCCTATTGAACTTGGGAGTTAAAGGTCCAACTACGTGGAATTGTTGGACATCGGTTTTATTCGCCCTAAGACATCTCCGTGGTGTCAAAACATGGAGTATCTCATTGACCTTGGCGAAGATTCAAGCAATACAAAGTGGGAGCAACCGAAGACGGTGGATCAAGACGTAGCTTTCGTGGTCTAAATGGTTATTATCGGAGATTCGTGGAAGGGTTTTCTCGAATCGCCACTCTGCTAACTCGGGTTGACTCGGAAGAAGGATACAAAATTCGTTTCGAGTGAAGAACGCGAGAAGAGTTTCCAAGAGCTTAAGAGGAGGAGACTTATTTCACCTATTCTAACAATACCATCCGGTTCGGATGGATTTGTTCTCTCACACGATGCTTCGGGTAAAGGGTTAGGATGTGTTCTCATGCACGCGGGAAAGTCATAGCTTATGCCTCATGACAACTTAAAGAGTATGAGAGGAATTATCCTACTCATGATCTAGAGTTAGCGGCAATCGTGCGCTTAAAGATATGGAGGCACTATCTATATGGGGAGAAAGTGGAGATATTCGCACCATAAAAGCCTTAAATATTTCTTCACGTTAAAAGCGAACTCAACACGCAGAACGATGTTGGCTTGAGTTGTTGAAAGACTACGATCACACTATTCAAGACCATCCCGGAAAAGTTTAACGTAGTAGTCAAGGCGTTGAGTAGAAGATCATATGCAGGAACGAAAAGCGATGATGTCAAGTATACGACAGAGCCAAATTTAATATAAAAAGTTAAGGTTCTTAAAGCCACCGATCCGGAGTCGATGCGCGTGTAAGAAGAAGAAAGTACAAGAAGGTGCTATTCCTAGGGCGAGAATTGATGAAGAAGGAATACTTGAGTCCACCTGCACTTTGTGTTCTAACGACTACGATTTGAAGTACAAGATTATGATGGAGGCACACAATACACCATTTGCAATCCATCCTGGAAGTACTAAAATGTATCGTGATCTTTGACATACATTTTGGTAGAACAATATGAAGAGAGAGATTGCAAAGTTTATCTCAACATGTTTAACTTGTCAACGTGTAAAGGCGGAGCATCAAGTGCCAAAGGGTCCATTGCAACCACTTGAGATTCCGAAATGGAAGTGGGAACACATTACCATGGATTTTGTTACGGGTCTTCCTACGATTTCTCAAGGCATCAATGCTATTTGGGTTATTGTTGATAGATTAACCAAGTCTTCTCATTTCTTGCCGATACGGGAGACTTATTCCCTTGAACGTCTTGCTCAAATGTACGTAAATGAGATTGTGAGATTGCATGGCATGCCAGTATCCATAGTTTCGGATCGTGACCCAAGATTCACTTCAAGATTTTGGGTTAGCTTGCAAAAAGCTATGGGCGCACGGATTTACGATTGGATTCGGCATACCATCCTCAAGCAGACGGACAATCGAGAAGACTATTCAAACTCTTGAAGATCTATTATGACTCGTGTCCTGACTTCAAGGGTAGTTGGGATAAGTATTTACCATTGGTGGAATTCTCCCACAATAATAGTTATCGCAAGCAAGTATGGGTGTGACTCCATTTGAAGTATTATATGGACGAAAGTGTCGCTCTCCAATATGTTGGGATGAGGTGGGTGAAGCAACATTGTTGGGACCCGAAGTTAAGACGTATGATCACCGAAAAGATCCAAATGATTCGACAACGATACAAACGGCACAAGATCGACAAAAGAGTTTATGCGAATCTTCATCGAAAGGACGTGGAATTTAGTATGGGGATCATGTATTGCATGAGTTGCTTCCATGGAAGGGAGTTACAAGATTTGGAAAGATAGAAAAGCTCAATCCACGATTCATTGGTCCATTTCAAATTCTTGACCGAAGTAGGAAATGTAGCCTATGACTCGCGTTACCTCCTAGTATGTCTCGTGTTCATAATGTGTTTCATATCTCGTACTTCAGTAAATATGTGAAAGACCGAACCACGTTATAGAGTTAGAACCGGACGAGATAGCCGAAGACTTAACGTACGAAGAGGTACCTGTTAAGATCTTGGATAAGAAGGAGCATGTCCTACGCACGAAGGTCATACCATAAGTTAAAGTTTTGTGGAGGAATCATGCTATAGAAGAAATGACCTGGGAGTTAGAAACGGAAATAAAAGCGAGGTATCCTCACCTTTTCGAAACACCAGGTACGTACGTCAATTTCGAGGACGAAATTTCATAAGGATGGGAGGTTGTAAGACCCCAAATTATTAATAAATAAAATTTATTTTCCTCTATTTATTATTTTGAAATAGTAAGGATTGATTTGATTAATGTGGATAGTTATGGGTAAAATACATAAATATTTCAAAATAAGCAAAGTGGTTATAAAATATTTATTGTCATTCGGAGAATATTCGTTTGGTCGTGGAATATTCTTGCTTTGTGGGAATATTCGCACGACAAGTAGCGGTCTTTAATGGGCCCCATAACGGAAAGCGATTGGATGAGGAAACGACAAATATAAGTTGTTTAAAATAACTTGTGTAGTTGTTAAGAATTAATATTGTTAGAATACCCTTGGTTAAAATACACTAATACGCTGGCGTTGTTGAATAAAGAAGACACTGTGATTGCACCAATTATTGATTCTTACGTAAAGAAGGCACTACTCAATAATTATTACAAAGAATTATTGTTCAAGATTTTATTTTATTGATTCAATAATTCTTTGCATTGATATTTTATATTATCGTTGTTTCAATAAATTGTCATTACACAAGATTTTCCATTATCGGAGTAATAATTCATATTATCTGAATAATATTATTGGATAACATTATTGGCAATGTCTAGAAAGTTCGCATCAAGGAGAGGTTTGGTCACTTAATCAAGGGCGCCAAGAAAGGAGAGATCCTTAATGGAAAGCCCTCTTTCCCTGGAACTACTGGTCACAAGATCGTGATTTCCGTAATATTATTTGTGAATAATTAATTATTGATTTATATGATGAGGAAAATATTAATTTTATGTGGATATAGATGGAGAAAATTTTTAATGTGACAATTGTTGAAAATTAATATTTTATCTTTTTTTGATAAAATAATTCATTTAAATATATTATTTTAATAATATATTAACGATGATATTTTTATAATGAATGTGGGATATATGAGTATATGAGGAGGAAGAGTATTTTTGTGGCAATAAATGTTTAACACATATTTTGTGTGTTGGTGGACATAATTATTGATCGAAATTTGATTATAGCTTGTAAAATCGCCCGTTTGTGGATTTCGGTCAATTTCTGTTTAGAATTTGGAAAAACTTTCTTCTGCAAGTTGTAGAGAATTGAATTTCCTATTAAAAGTCGCGAGATTTGATTTTTTTTGATAAAAGGGCTATTTATTATGAATTATTGAAGTTCCAAAGCTCCGAAATAATTGATTTTTGGAAGTTTAAAATATTTAAAATAGGAAAAACATTTTTGGAATGTTTAGGTGGCCTCATTTAACATGTGTAGGAGCTGAATTCAGTTGGCAAGTGTGCGTATGAGGTCTTGGAAAATATATATTAATATTATATTAAATTTTCTACTTTGGTATTCTAAGCATTTTCCTATAAATAGGGTGCTTAGGTTAGAATTGAAAATCACACCAGAAACTGAAGTTCTCTCTCTCTATATTATCGAGCGTATTCTTGTGAGTATTTTGAGTATACTTTGAGTATTGCTATCTGGTGCAAGTTCAAGTCATAGCTATATATCAGGTGTTTCAACTAGAAGTATTGTCTTTTCGAGGTAAGTGGATGTTATTTTCTTCTTAAATGATATTATCTTCTTCAATATCATTATGCAAAAATATTGTTCGAACTTTTTATCAAATTTGAAACTTTTCACGTTTGAGTTACTATTCATGAGTTACTTATTCACGAGTTACTATTCATGAGTTACTATTCATGAGTTCTTATTCACGAAAGTACTATTCATTTAAGCGTGATGATGTTTTTTTGTGAAATTTCTATCTTTTGAGGTCTGAGTTACTATTCACGATATCTGACTATTCATTTATCATTTATTTATTCACGAAAAATTAAATTTTCTTTTCTCGTGTCCAAGATTGTCTCGTTATGATTCATATCTTTGATTGGATCTATATTTTGATCTTCATTCTTGAATTTTACTCCAATCTGTTATTTATGAAGTATTTTTGAACTTGGATTATTTAAAGTATTTAATCCTTAATACTTGTTCTTTTGTTTCAATGGATTCGCTTTTCTTTAAAATATTTTCATCATCCTCTACCCTAAATGATGATATTACTTAATATCTTTGGCCTGTAGTGCAAAGATGAATGATTTTTGATGAATATCTTTTATTCAGAAGCAAAAGATGAAGCAGTGTTGAGATGAACACGACCGATCGATTAATATTTTTGGCCCGTAGTGCAAAGATGAAGCAGTGTTTAGATGAACATGACTAATCGATGAATATCTTTATTCAGTAGTGCAAAGATGAATATTTGATTCCGGATATATATTGATTGATGTTACTGTGGATAAAATATCGACGATGAACTTTTAAATTCATATATGTAAGATAGTAGTTTGCATTCTCTACTTAACTCTTCTAATGAATTGTTCTTTCCGCTGCAGTTGTTGATTTAAAACTGGTTGTCTATTGTATTCTATTAGATTTTTCCCTGTTGAAGACTAACGATAATTTTTTGTATATTATCTTAGTCATAATATTCTTTACTAGGCTAGTTGAGCTCACTCTTTTCCTTTTTGTTCCATTTTTCTTCTCAAGAGGCGAGAATGTAGCGAGTACTAGTCGGGATATGGATTGAAGATTCTAGAGAGAGTTGTTTAGTAGTCCTCACCATTTTTATAAAATAATGTATCAATAATTATGATGGGGATTTATTTGCGTGTGGATATTGTCTAAATGGCAATATCTGTATTTAAACTCACAGTTTATATGTTGTAATAATAAAGTTGTAGTTATTTCTGTACAATGTATTTGGCGACTCAAAATGGGTTGGATGGAATGGACCTATTTTGGGGGCATCACAGAAACTATAGAGAGAGAATCTATAGAGAGAAAGAAGAAAAGTATTCTGCTACTTCAGTAATCCGATATCAAGTTTCTTTTACGGTAAGGGGTATTATTTTTTTTTATATTCATGAGGAGAACTTCGTTATTCCATCTTTATTATTCTATTAGAATAACTCAGATACGCTGCTACCCTATACTTGGTGAAATTCTTCTCAGATTCTATTCTTTATTATTCGTTGAAATATCCTCAGATGTGTTTTTACGTGGGACGTGGTTCCGCTTTTTATTATTACATTGGAATATCCTGTTTGTGGTTTTACGTAGGATTCGATTAAAATCTTTATTATTATTCTCGTTGTAACATCCTCGTTGGTGTGAATTTCACGACTGGTTCCGTCATTTAGTATTTCATTGGAATAACTTTCGCCTACGCCAAGTACCGCATGCATGGTGATTTTGTTGTATTCCATTCTTTATTATTCTCGTTGGAATATCCCGTCTGCAATGCGTATTACGCCTCGAATTCGGTTCCGTTATTTATTATTCGATGGAATAACCCGTCATGCCAAGTACCGCATGCATGGTGATTTCTTTTGTTATTCCATTCTTTATTATACTCAGTTGGTTAAAGTTTTGACTTCTACACTTCATGAAATTAGTGGAATATTCTTGATATTTGCGCTTCATCCAGTATCTTTTCATGGAAATATTCTTCTGAGCATTCTTGAATTTTACTTTATAAAGAAGTATCATGTTGACAATTTGGACGTTATTAGTTCCTGAATAAATTAATTTTTTGAACTTGTTTTATTGAATTCGTATATCATTGTCATCATCCTCATGTTTATATTATTTTTTAAAGTCATTTGTGGCCTCTGTAGGTGTATGTAGATGGACTTGGTATGATTATGACTGTGGATTATTCGTAATGTAATGATGACCGTATTGTTACAAATGATGTGGTAAAAGTCCTCATTGGCCGAAGTGCATTGATGGACGATTGTTGGCATGATCATGATTATTGATGAATACACAAATATCTTTGCCAGTAGTGCATGGATAATTTGTGGTCGTGACCCTAAAGAATATCATTGTCAGTAGTGCGTGGATGATGTGGATTATTTATTGTCGAGTCTCAATGACAAAAGTGATGGAAAACCTTTTTAAATCATAAAAGATAGTAGATTTTATTCTCTACTTGACTCTTTTAATGGATTACATGTTCCGCTGCAGTTAAACTTGATGTTTGTTATATTTTATCAGTTTAACACTGTTGAAAGCTAACGATAATTTATTCTGCATTATCTTAGTCATAATATTTCTTACTAGGCTAGTTGAGCTCACCCTTTCTTTCATTCTCTTCGTGAAATGAGAACGTAATGGACTAATCGGGAAGCGGAGTGATGGTCCGAGATGGTGTCTTAGTAGTCCTCACTATTCTGTTAAATAGTGTGATAATAAATGTAATGAGGACTAAATTGAGTGTGGATATTGTTTAGATGACAATATTTGTATTAAAACTCACAGCATGTATTTTGTCGTATTTTACACGACTGTTGTATAATCAAGTTGTATTTGGCGACTCAAGATGGGTGATGTATACCTATTTTGGGGGCGTCACAATTTTACTATGCAAACACTATGTAGGCACTATGCAAATACTATGCATAATAAAATATAATATATTCTAATTATTGTCTAATAAAATAAATAAATTTATAAAAGTATTCTATTTTATATAAAAAGATTTTACTGTGCAAACACTATACAGGCACTATCCAAACACTATCCATAATAAAATATAATATATTCTAATTATTGTCTAATAAAACAAATAACTTTATAAAAGTATTCTGTTTTATATAAAAAGATTTTACTATGCAAAACACTATGCATAATAGAATATAATATATTCTATTTATAGTCTAATAAAACAAATAACTTTATAAAAATATTCTATTTTATATAAAAAGTGTTTCTATTTTATTACATTAATAATACTAATAAAACAAAATTTATATAATATATATATAAATAAACTTTCGTGACTTCATAAAAAGACACCTCTATATATTTAACAACATTTATCATCATTATTATAATTTACAATAATAATCGACCAGGTCGTTCCCAGGAAAGAGGGGGTTTTCCAATAAGGATTTCTCCCTATAGGCGCACAATTAGGTGACCAAACCTCTCCTTGGCAGAACTTCTAGACATCGTTAATATTGCAAATATTAATATTAATAACTCTGTCATCTCAATTATTGATTTAATAATATATAAAATGATGAACGATGGAATGTTTCGAGGCTTCATGCAATTTCATGAACATCAAAGCGGTAAAGGCGGCTCTTGTCAAAATGTAGTGGAAACATCGGCAACTCTCTGACGGCCACCGCTAAACAGCTTCAAGGAGCTAGGACCACCGCAGATCAACAAGATATTTGATGTCTTGGGTTGCTTCGAAAGTTAAAAGGTTCCTTTGCCACTTTTCGTGTTCATGCAGGCAGGCGCAGACATCTGGTGGGAATCAGAAAGCATACTCAACTCGCCGCAGATTGAAGATGTCTTGGGAAAAGTTCCAAGAACTGTTCAACGACAAGTACTTTCCGAAAGTATTCGTCACATGAAAGCGGTAGAGTTCATTAAACTGGAACAAAACAACATGACCGTGTCACAATACGAAGCCAAGTTTGCCGAGCTGTCCCGGTTTACGTTCCATTTGGTTGATAATGAGGAGAGAATGACGTGAATGTTTCTAAGAGGTTTGAAACCAGAGATATGTCAATATCTTATATCTCATAAACTGTGTTTGTATTCGGATGATGTTGTTAATAGGGCTCGATTATTGGAGCGCGATAATGAGTCAACCCAACCAAAAAAAGAAAGAACCGCAAAATGATAATACCAAATGATAAGGTCATCAAGCGGTGATAATAAGCGTGGAGGAATCAACATGCCGAAATGGTAACCACTTTGGTGGTAATCATGGCCAAAATAATAAGAATAGACATTTCAAGAAAAGAAGATTCAACAATGATGGAAAGACGTCAAGATCAAGACTGTCGTTAAGGAAGGAGAAACGACCACCTATCATATGCTTCAAATGTGGAGGAGGACACATCGCCCAAACCGTGCGATGCCTCCAAAGCATGTTATAATTGTGGAAAGAAGGACACCGCCCGATTTTTGTCGTGCAATCAAGACAAATCCAAATTGGATGGAGGCAAGAAAGTCGCCCTGCATAAGACAAAACCAATTGTTCAAGGAAAGCGTTTGTCGTGACCTCCAGAAAGAAAAGGAACCCGAACGAGGTCATCACGGGTAAGTTTTATCATAAATTCTAAAGTGAAGTATATACCTTATTTGATACCGGTTCTGCCCATTCTTTTATTTCACTTACTTACGCTCAACGTTTAAATTTGACTCCGGAGAAATTAGGCTTTGACTTATCTGTTGAAACTCCGTTGGGAAAAACCTTCATTACATCCACTGTTTATAAGTCTTGTTTGGTTCAAATCGGTACCCTCACATTACCTGTCGACCTTATTTCATTGAAAATACTTGCATTTGACGTAATTTTAGGGATTGATTGGTTAACTACTCATCATGTAAAAATTGATTGTTTTCGTAAGGTTGTTAGCTTTCATATTCCTAATCAACCTATTATGCGAATTCAAGTAACCAAACCGTTAAAATCAATCATTGTCATCTCAAGCCATAAAGCTATTCGTTTATTGAAAAACGGATGTGAAGCTTTCTTAGCTCATGTCACGAATCTAAACAAAAATACGTTAGTTTTGAATGATATTTCTATTGTTAATGAATTTCCTGACGTATTCCCTGAAGAACTTCCTGGCCTACCCCCAGGCGTGAAATTGAATTTTGTATCGACCTTGAACCTAGTACAAAACCTATTTCAAAGCCCCATATCGAATGGCTCTATTAAACTTCGTGAGTTAAAGACCCAACTATGTGAATTATTAGACATTGGCTTTATTCGTCCCTAGTATTTCTCCTGGGGTGCTCACATTCTATTCGTGAAGAAGAAAGATGGGAGTATGCGACTTTTGTATTGATTATCGGGAGTTGAATCATGTCACTATCAAAAATAGGTACCCATTGCCACGTATTGATGACCTATTTGACCAACAGAAGGCACCAAATTCTTTTCAAAGATTGATCTTCGTTAGGATATCACCAATTGAAGATTAGAACCGATGACATTCCAAAAAAAACTTTCAGAACTCGGTATGGGCATTATGAATTCCAAAAAAAACTAGAGTTGGCAGCTGTTGTCTTCGCACTTAAAATTTGGAGGCATTACTTGTATGGGGAGAAAGTGGAGATCTTTACGGATCATAAAAGCCTCAAATATTTCTTCACTCAAAAGGAACTCAACACGCGACAAATGACGTTGGCTTGAATCTGCTGAAAGATTATGATCATACCATCCAATACCATCCTGGAAAAGTAAGCGTGGTATGACGGCGATTGAGTAGAAGATCATACGCGGTACAAGTACGATATTGTCAACGCAAAGGCCCATCTTGTATGACTTGTAAAGGATGGAGATAGAATTAAAGACTCTGAGGGACCCATGTGATGATGGCGAATATCTGAGTAGAAGAACCGACTTTAATCGATAAAGTTAAAGTTCGCTTCAAGCTACGGACACGGAGCCGATGCATATGAGGAAGAAAGTACAAGAAGGTGTTATGTCAAGCAAGAATCGATGAAGAATGAATACTTCGAGTCAACTCCAGACTTTGTGTTCTTAACGACCCTGATTTAAAGTATAAAATCATGATGGAGGCGCACAACACACCGTTTATAATCCATCCTGGGAGTACCAAAATGTATCGTGATCATTGTCATACATTTTGGTGGAGCAATATGAAGAGAAAGATAGCGCTGTTTATCTCAAGGTGTCTAACTTGTCAACGAGTCAAAGCAGAGCATCAAGTACCAAAAGGTCTATTGCAACCACTTAAAATTCCAGAATGGAAGTGGGAGCACATTACTATGGATTTCGTTACTAGTCTTCCCAAGGTTTTTCAAGGCATAGATGCAATTTGGGTCATTATTGATAGATTGACCAAGTCTGCTCATTTCTTACCAATACGAGAAACTTATACACTTGAACGTCTTGCTCAGTATGTACATAAACGAGATCAGAAGATCTGCGTGGTATGCCAAAAAGATCCATAGTTTCGATCGAGACCCAAGATTCACTTCACAATTTTGGGTTAGTTTTGCAAAAAGCTATGGGCATGATTTTGATTTAGTTCGCTTATCATCCTCGGACGGATGAGATAATCATAGAGGACTATTCAAACTCTTGAAGATTTATTAAGACTCGTGTCCTTGACTTCAAGGAAGTTGGGACAAGTTCTTACCATTGGTGGAGTTTTCCTACAACAACAGCTTATCAAGCAAGTATTGGCATGGCTCCATTCGAGGCGTGCAGATGGAAGAAAGTGTCGTTTCCAATATCTTTGGGATGAGGTGGGTGAAGCAACGTTGTTGGGACCGGAGTTGTAATACGTATGACTACGAAAAAGATTCAAACGATCCGACAACGATAAAAACCTCACAAGACCAAATAAAAGAGTTATGTTGATCTTCATCGAAAGGACGTGGAATTCGATATGGAGATCATGTGTTGTTACGTGTTCTTTCCATGGAAAGGAGTTACGAGATTTAGAAAGAGAGGAAAGCTCAATCCTCGATTCATTGGCCCATTTTAATCCTCGATCGAGTAGGGATCGTAGAGCCTTTATAGACTTTTGCTTTACCGCCAAGTATGTCTTCTTGTGTTCATAACGTTTTTCATATATCCATGTTATGTAAATATGTGAAAGACCCGAACCATATTATTGAGTTAGAACCAGGATTTAAATAGCGGAAGATTTAACATATGAAGAGGTTCCTGCTCAAATCTTGGATAAGAAGGAACATATTCTACGCTCCAAGGTTATACCTCAAGTCAAAGTGTTATGGAGGAACCACGATATTGAGGAAATGACCGGGAGTTAAAATCAAATGAAATCAAGGTATCTTTACCTCTTCGACATACCAGTCACGCATTCTAATTTCGAGGGCTTAAATTTCATGCTAAGGGAGATTGTAAGACCCCAACTTTTATGAATAAAAATAAATTTTCTATAAATATCATTTTGAATATTATGGAATAAATTTGATATAATGTTATAGTTGTGGGTAATATTTATAAATTTTGCAAAGTACGCAAGTTGTTATATAATATTCGATCGGGTGGGGGAATATTCGCATGACCAAGACAATCATTAGTGGACCCCACAATGTAATTATTTTGGATCGAGAAAACGACAAAAATATTTTTATGAAAAATAATCTAACTTAAAATTTTACCGTTGACATTGTTGAATTACTCAGTAGAAAAAAATAAAGAATATGCTGTGGTTCCATAAGAAGATACCAGTATTGATTATTAATGCTTATGTGAGAAGTCACTCAGGTTTGATTCAATTATTGTCGATATTTAATATGTTATTAAATCAATAATTGAGATGAAGAAGTTGTTAATATTATTATTTGTATTATTAACGATGTCTAGAAATTACGCGAGGAGAGGTTTGGTCACCTAATTGCGCTACCAATAAAGGAGAAATCCTTATCGAAAGCCCCCTCTTTCACGAAAATGACTCGTCGATTAATAGTGTGAATAATAATAATGATGATGACGCTTTTTTTTATTCAGTATTATTAACGTAATAAAAAATGTAAAAAACTTTTTATATAAAAGCAGAATACTTTTATAAGTTATTCGTTTTATTACGCTAATAAAAAAATCTTTTTATATAAAAATGTAATACTTTTATAAAGTTATCATTTTATTGACAATAATTAGTAATATATTATATTTTATTATGCATAGTTTTTGCATAGTAAAATCTTTTTAAAAGTTATTCGATTTATTATATTATAAATAGAATATATTATATTTTATTTAAAAGATTTTGCTTTAAATATGGACCGTCCTGGATTAAAATAAATCAATGACCGATCATGGTTCATGGATTGGTTATTATTCATTCCATTCTTCTATAAATAGAAGCTCATTCCTTCATTATTTCTTACGAATTCACTGAAAATCTAGAGAGAGAAACTATAGAGAAAAGGAAGAAAAGTATTTTGCTACTTCACTACTCCGATATCAAGTTTCTTTTACGGTAAGGGGTATTATTATTTTTTATATTCATGAGGAGAACTTCTATTATTCCATCATTATTATTACGTTGAATAACTCAGATACGCTGCTACCATATACTTGGTGAAATTCTTCCGTATTTTATTCTTTATTATTACGTTGGAATATCCTATTCAGGCTTTTACAATCGGACTGGTTAAAATCTTTTATTATTCTGTTGAAACATCATGTTGTTGTGAATTTCACCGACTTCGTTCCGTCATTTAGTATTCATTTGAATAACTTGTCTCATGCCAAGCACTCGCATGCATGGTGATTTCGTTGTATTCCATTCTTTATTATTCTGTTGGAATATCACGCCGGTGCGACACGCTCGACCGGGTTCCGTTATTTATTATTACGATGGAATAACTCGCCTACGCGAAATACCGCATGCATGGTGATTTCTTTTGTTATTCCATTCTTTATTATACTCGGTTGGTTAAAGTTTTGATTTCTACACTTTCATGAAATTAGTGGAATATTCTTCGATATTTGCGCTTCATCCAAAGATCTTTTCATGGAAATATTCTTCCGAGCATTCTTGAATTTTACTTTATAAAGAAGTATATCATGCCGTCGAGTTTGGACGTTATTAGTTCTGAATAAATTAATTTTTTGAACTTGTTTTATTGAATTCTTATATCGTTGTCATCATCCTCATGTTTATATTATTTTTTGAAAGTCATCTCGTGGCACGTAGTGCATAGATGGACTTGGTATGATTATGACCAGGATTATTCGGATTGTAATGATGGTAGTATTGTTACAAATGATGTGGTAAAGTCCTCATTGGTCCGAAGTGCATTGATGGACGATTGTTGGCATGATCATGACCATTATTGATGAATACACAAATATCTTTGGATAGTAGTGCATGTATAATTTGTGGTCGTGACCCTAAAGAATATCATCGTAGAAGTGCGTGGATGATGTGGATTATTTATTGTCGAGTCTCAAACGATAAAAGTGATGAAAAACCTTTTAAATCATAAAAGATAGTAGATTTTATTCTCTACTTGACTCTTTTAATGGATTACATATTTCACCGCAGATTAAACTTGATGTTTGTTATATTTTATCAGTTTAACACTGTTGAAGGCTAACGATAATTTATTCGGCATTATCTTAGTCATAATATTTCTTACTAGGCTAGTTGAGCTCACCCTTTCTTTCTTTCACCTGCTCTCTTCGTGAAATGAGAAGCGCAATGGGACTAATCGGGAAGCGGAGTGATGGTCCAGAGATGGTGTCTTAGTAGTCCTCACTATTCTCATTAAATAGTGTGATAATAAATGTAATGAGGACTAAATTGAGTGTGGATATTGTCAGATGACAATATTTGTATTAAAACTCACAAAGATGTATTTTGTCGTATTTTACACCATCGTTGTATAATCAAGTTGTATTTGGCGACTCAAGATGGGTGATGTATACCTATTTGGGGGCGTCACAATTTTACTATACAAACACTATGTAGCACTATGCAAATACTACGATAATAAAATATAATATATTCTAATTATTGTCTAATAAAATAAATAAATTTATAAAAGTATTCTATTTTATATAAAAAGATTTTTTTACTACGCAAAACACTATACTGAGCACTTATCCAAACACTATCCATAATAAAATATAATATATTCTAATTATTGTCTAATAAAACAAATAACTTTATAAAAATTATTACATTTTATATAAAAAGATTTTACTATGCAAAACACTATGCATAATAGAATATAATATATTCTATTTATAGTCTAATAAAACAAATAACTTTATAAAAATATTCTCGCTTTTATATAAAAAGCGTTTTATTTTATTACATTAATAATACTAATAAAACAAAATTTATATAATATATATATATATAAACTTTCGTGACTTCATAAAAAAGACACCTCTATATATTTAACAACATTTATCATCATTATTATAATTTACAATAATAATCGACTGTGTCGCTCCTGGAAAGAGGGGTTTTCCAATAAGGATTTCTCCCTATAAGTATACAATTAGGTGACCAAACCTCTCCAAGCGTAACTCTAGACATCGTTAATATTGCAAATATTAATATTAATAACTCATCATCTCAATTATTGATTTAATAATATATAAAATATCGAAAATAATTGAATCAAATAACGTGAGATCTTACGCAACAATTATGAAGCAATAATTGAACAAAACCGAGTGACTTCTCACGTAAGCATCAATAATCAATACCGGTGTGCTACTACGCAACCACGCCAGACATCGACTTTTACTACCAAGTAGTTCAACGGTTTAACGGTAAAACTTCCATTTGTTATTTTCATAAAAATATTTTTGTCGCTTTCTCAATTCAATAATAATTCCGTTGTGGGGTCCACCAATGATTGTGCCATCGTATGAATATTCCATGTTAAAACGAATATTCCCCGACCAATCGAATATTATATAACAATTTGCATACTTTGAAAAATTTATAAATATTACCCACAACTATAACATTATATCAAATCCACACCATAATTTTAAAAAAATATTTTGAGAAATTAAAATCTTTATTCATAAAATTTGGGGTCTCACAACTTAACTTAGTATGTGATTGGATACTGTAATAGTGTACTAGCAAAATACTCTTCTTCTTTCTCTTTTATTCTCTCTCAATAGTTTCTCTCTATATAGTTTTAGTAAATTGGTGAAGAACTAATGAACTTAGCTCTTTATTTATAGGAAAACATAGTTTCGATATTTATACGTTAGGGGCTAGGCTTATTATAGTTTAGTACCAAGGTTAATTACACTTTTGTACCTCATTAATTGTACCTTAGTCCCTTAATGACATCATCATGATGACATCTTCTTTGTGTTTCTTTAAGGATGATGTTATGCTTACATCATATTTGCATCATCTCTTCTCTGATTGGTTGATTTAAGTTCACATGGATTGATCGACTTATTATACTTTGGTACCCCTAAAGTTTTTCAAGTTTGTATTATTTCCCCTTAACTTTTGTAATTCACTTATCTTTAATTAACAAAATCTTAATCTTTTCAATAATTATTCACTTTTAATATTATAGATTTCAATATTGACAATCAAATCGTTCCTAGGAAAGAGGGAGCTTTCCGATAAGAATTTATCCTTATTAGCGCGCAATTAGATAACCTAACTGGCCCCTTTATTCGACAGAACTTTCTAGATATTATCAATAATATTTATCTAATAATATCATTTCAATAATATGGGTTAGTGTGTCTGTGACGCCCCCAAAATAGGTATACATCACCCATTCTGAGTTGTCAATACATGGTACAGAAACAACTACAACTTTATTATTACAACAAGAAAACTGCTGTGAGTTTGAATACAAATATTATCTTCTAGACAATATCTATACTCAAATAAATCCTCATCACATTTATTGATACATTATTTTACAAAAATGGTGAGGACTACTAAACAACTCTCTCTAGAACCTTCATTTCCATACCCCGACTAAGATTTCCATTACATTCTCTCCTCCCGAGAAGAAAAATGGAACAAAAAAGGAAAAGAGTGAGCTCAACTAGCCCAAGAAGAATATTATGACTAAGATAATATACAACAAATTATCGTTAGTCTTCAACAGGGAAAAATCGAGAGAATACATTAAACAACAAGTTTTAGATCAATATTTGCGTGAAAAATATTAATTCATAGAAAAGTTACGTAGAGGGTGAAATCTACTAATATCTATGAATTTAACAATTCCATCATCATTATTTTATCCTGGTAACATCAATCAATATTCATCTTTGCACTACGGCCAAAGATATTCATCAGTTGGTCATGTTCATCTAAACACATGTTCATCTTTGCACTACGAGCCAAAGATATTCATCAAGAAATCATTCATCTTTGAACTACAGGCCAAAGATATTGAGTAATATCATCATTTAGGAATGAGGATGATGAAAAATATTTCAAAGAAAACGAATCCGGTGAAACAAAAGAATAAATATTAAGGATTCAGTATTTCAAATTTATTTCATGTCCAAAATATCTCATAAATAATCATAGTGGTGTAAAATTCAAGAATGATCAAAACATGGATACAATCAAAGCTAGTATCCATAATAGATATTTTGGACTTAAAAGGAAAATTTTTATTTTTCGATGAATAAGGTCAGTATTCGTGAATAAGATCAGATATCGTGAATAGGTCAGATATCGTGAATAGTAACCCCAACACTAAAAGTTCCAAATTTGATTAAAAAGTTCAGATCAATACTTGACATAATGATATTAGAAGAAATAATATCATTTTAAAAATAATATCTTTTATCTCGAAAGATCAATACTTTAAATTTAAACACAGGATATAAAGCTATGACTTGAACTTGCAATCAGATATAGCAATACTCAAAATACTCACAAGAATACGCCGATCGATATATATAGAGAAAACTTGGTTTACGGTGTGATTTTCAATTCTAACCTAAGCACCTATTTATAGGAAAATGCTTAGAACACCACAAAGTAGAAAATTTAATAAAATATAAATATATATATCAAAATTCTACCACTCTTGAAATCGATTTCAATTTCAATAAGCACATGCCACCTTCTAGAAAAAGTAAAAAACATTTTTCTAATTTAAAATAATTTAAACTTCCAAAAATTAATTATTTCAGAGCTTCGGAACTTCAATAATTCACAATAAATAGCCCTTTTGTCAAAAATTCGAAACTCGCTATTTTTTATAGCAAATTCAATTCTCTACAACTTTACAGAAAAAAGTTTTTCAAAATTCCAAACAGAAATTGACCGAAATCTACAAACGGACAATTTTACAAGCTATAATCAAATTTCAGTCAAGAAATGGGGTCCACCGACACATAAAACATGCTTTAAATATTTTTGGTAACAAAAATACTCCTCCTCCACATATACTCATATATCCCACATTCATCGTAAAAATATCATCATTATTATATTATTAAAATATAATAATATATTTAAATTAATTATTTTATCAGAAAAAGATAAAATTTCAATTTTCAACAATTGTCATATTAAAATTTTCTCCATCTATATCCACATAAAATCAATATTTTCCTCATCATATGAATCAATAATTAATTATTCACAAATAATATTACGAGAATCACAATATTGACAACTGGACGGTTCCCGTGAGCAGGGGCTTTCCAATAAGAATTTTTCCTTCTTGGCGCCGCAATTAGGTGACCAAACCTCTCCTTAGACAGAACTTTCTAGACATTGCCAATAATATTATCTAATAATATTATTAGGATAATATGAATTATTGTTTCGATAATGAAAAATCGTGTAATGACAATTATTGAAACAACAAGAATATAAAATATCAACGCAAAGCAATTATTAAATCAATAAAATAAAATCTTGAACAAGAATTATCGTAACCATTATTGAGTAGTGTGCCTTTACGTAAGAATCAATAATTGGTGCAATCTGAGTATCTTCTTGTGCAAACCTGCTCACGCGGCGTCCAAGGTATGTTTTAGTTGTGGAAAAGAAGATCACATAGCTCGATTTTGTCTCAGAAGCGAAATCAAGTCCAAATTAAAGCAATTGGCACCAAAGCGGATCTGAAAAAAGACAAAGTCAATCTGCCTAGAAGAGCGTTTGTCGTGACCGGTAAAAATGCGAGGAACCCGAACGGTTAAGACTTCAGGTTAGTTAATTATAATTCTTGCGAAGTTTATACCTTACTAGAATCTGTTCTACCCATTCTTTTATCTCTCTTGCTTGCGCTCAACGTTTGAACTTGACTACGGAGAAATTAGACTTTGACTTTATTTATGGAGACTCAGTTAGAGAATCTTTCATTACATCCGTTGTTTGGAAATCTTGCTTGATTCAGTGGCACTATCACATTACCGTTGATCTTATCTCTTTAAAGATACTTGCTTTTGATGTGATTTTAGAGATTGATTGGTTAACTACTCATCATGCCAAATTCATTGCTTTTGTAAGGTTGTTAGTTTTCATATTCCTAAGCAACCTGTTATTCGAATTCAAGCAATCAAACCATTGTAGTCAAACATTTTCATATCAAGCCATGAAGTCATTCGTTTATTACGGATGTCAAGTTTTCTTAGTCCATGTTATGGATTTGAATAAAGACACGTCAGATTTGAATAATATTCCTGTTGTTATTGATTTTCCTGACGTATTTCCTGAAGAATTTCTTGGCCTACTCCCAGAGCGTGATATTGAATTTGTATCGACTTTGAACCCGGTACAAAATCCATTTCTAAAATCTCATATCGAATGGCTCCTATTGATCTTCAGGAGTTAAAAACCCAACTATAGAAGTTGATACCGAGCCTCATCTTATGACTTCCTTTGTGGAATGCATGAAGCGGACTCTCGTAGGGGACGCCATATTCGTGTGATAGTAAAAGCGATAGGTGTGTCATTGTAACGTCTTTATCCAAGGTTGGGATATGAGTCACGATTGAGAACAACCTAAGTCAGAATCGAAATCACGTAGCTTTTAGGCTTAGTTGGTTATTATCGGAGATTCGTTCAAGGATATTCTCGAATCGTTATTCCATTAACGCAATTGACTCGTAGAGATACAAAATTCGAATGAAGCGAGGAATGTGGAAAGAGCTTTGAAGAACTCAAGAGAGACTCATTTCAAAGACATGTTACGACCATGCCATCTCGAAAAGCGAACGTGGTAGGCGGCGTGTTGAGTATAAGATCGATACAAAGCACGAGTATGATATTGTCAAAGACTAATTTTGTATAATTTACAATATTAGAGATGGAGATGAAAACTCTAGGTACCCACGTGATGATATACGAGTATAATCGACTTTAATTAATAAAGTTAAAGTTGTTCAATCTACACACCTGGAATGTGATGAATATGAAGAAGGAAGTGCAAGAAGTTGTTATTCCAAAAGCGAGAATTGGCGATGTGAGGAAAGCTAAAACCTTCGATTTATTAGTTTATTTGAAATCCTCGATCGAGTAGGAACTGTGGCCTATAGACTCGTTTTACCGCCAAGTATGACGCGTGTTCATAACGTTTTTTAAGTATCGATGTTACGTAAATATGTGGACGACCCGAACCACATTATTGAGTTAGAACCGCACGAGATAGCCAAGACTTAACATACGCGAGGAGGTACTGTCAAGATTTTGGATAGGAAGAAGCATGTGCTACGTACGAAGGTCATACCACAAGTTAAAGTTTTGTGGAGAAACCATGCTATTGAGGAAATGACCTGGGAGTTGGAAACGAAAATGAAAGCGAGGTATCTTTGTCTTTTCGATATACCAGGTACGTACGTCAATTTCGAGGACGAAATTTCATAAGGAGGGGAGGTTGTAAGACCTCAAATTTTTATAAATAAAAATCGAATTTCCTCTAATTATTATTCTTGATTAATAAGGTGGTAATTTGATATAATGTTTTGGTTATGGGTGAAATGTGCAATTTTTGCAAAAAAAACAAGTGGTTATTAAAATATTTATTTTGTCGGGGAATATTCGTTTGGTCGTGGAATATTAAATGCTTGTTGGGAATATTAATACGACGTAGCCAAACCATGTGTGGGCCCCATAACTGAAAGCGATTGGAGGAAGAAAACGACAAATATAAGTTGTTTAAAAATAACAGGCGTAGTTGTTACCGTTATAATGTTGGAATACCCGGTGGTTAAAACACGATGAATACGCGTTGTTGCACAAGAAGACACCAGTATTGCACCAATTATTGACTCTTACGTAAGAAGGCACTACTCAATAATGGTTCTGATAATTATCGCTCGAAGATTTTATTGGTTCAATAATTATTGTGTTGATATTTTGTATTATTGTTGTTTTAATAATTGTCACTGCACAGTATTTTTTTTTATCGGAGCAATAATTCATATTATCTGAATAATATTATTAGATAACATTATTGGCAATGTCTAGAAAGTTCATCTAAGGAGAGGTTTGGTCACCTAATTCTTGGCGCCAAGAAGGAGAAATTCTTATTGGAAAGCCCCTCTTTCCTGAAGCGCTGGTTGTCAATATTGTGATTCTCGTAATATTATTTGTGAATAATTAATTATTGATTCATATGATGAGGAAAATATTTATTTTATGTGGATATAGATGGAGAAAAATTTTAATGTGACAATTGTTGAAAATTGAAATTTTATCTTTTTCTCGATAAAATAATTCATTTAAATATATATATTATTATATTTTAATAATATAATAATGATGACATTTTACAACGAATGTGGGATATATGAGTATACGAGGAGGAAAAGTATTTTTGTTGGATTAAATGTTTAACACATGTTTTGTGTGTTGGTGGACCCATTTCTTGTAGAAAATTGATTATGTAATCGTAAAATCGTCTGTTTGTGGATTTTGGTCAATTTTTGTTTGGAATTTGGAAAAACTTTCTTCCGTAAAGTTGTAGAGAATTGAATTTCCTATAAAAACTTGTAGATTTGAATTTTTACGATAAAAGGGCTATTTATTGTGAATTATTGAAGTTAGGAGTTCAAATAATTGATTTTGGAAGTTTTAATTATTATTTTGAAGAAAAAGTTTTTGCCATTTGAGAGGCACATGTTAAGGATGGAAATCAGCTGAGTTCAGATGTCTAGACCAAAAGTGTGGGCTAAGGAATTTTGTTTATAAATAATATTATTATATTCAATTTTCTACTTTGGTGTTATAAACATTTTCCTATAAATAGGAGCTTAGGTTAGAATTGAAAATCACACCGTAAACCGAAGTTTTCTCTCTATTTCTCTCGATATTTTGAGCGTATTCTTGTGAGTATACTTTGAGTGTTGATATACGGTGCAAGTTCAAGTCATACTTTATATCAGGTGTTTCAACTAGAAATCTTGTCTTTCGAGGTAAGGGATATTATTTTTTTCGTGATGATATTATTTCTTCAATATCATTATCTTTGAAATATTGATCTCAAGTTTTATCAAATTTGGAACTTTTTCATGTTGGGAGTTCTTATTCATGAGTTTCTTATTCATGAGTTCTTATTCATGAAGTCTTATTCATTAAGTCGTGAAGATATTTTTTGTGAAATTTCTATCTTTTGGTGTCTGAGTCTTTATTCACGATACTCAAGACTATTCACGATATGACTATTCACGAATACGTGACTTTATTCACCAAAAAATAAAATTTCTTCTTTTGTCCAAAATATCTATTATGGATACTAGCTTTGATTGTATCCATGTTTTGATCATTCTTGAATTTTACACCACTATGATTATTTTTGAGGTATTTTTGGACGTGGATAAAACAAAGTACTAATCCTTAATCCTTAATCCTTGTCATTTTGTTTCCTTTGGATTCATTTCTTTAAAAAAATATTTTCATCATCCTCGGTCTTAAATGATGATATTATTAAATATCTTTGGCTCAGTAGTGCAAAGATGAATGATTTATGATGAATATCTTTGGCCCGTAGTGCAAAGATGAATGATTTCTCGATGAATATCTTTGGCCCGTAGTGCAAAGATGAATGATTTCGATGAATATCTTTGGCCCGTAAAGAAGATGAGCAGTGTTTAGATGAACATGACTAATGGTGAATGTCCTCGGCTTTTGTAATCAGTAAGGATGAATATATTTGATTCCAAATATATATATTGATTGATGTTACTGAGGATAAAATATCGACGATGAACTTTTAAATTCATATATAGAAGATAGTAGTTTGCATTCTCTACTTAACTCTTCTAATGAATTATCGTTTCCGCTGCAGTTGTTGATTTAAAATTGGTTGTCTATTGTATTCTATTAGATTTTTTTCCTGTTGGAGACTAACGATAATTTGTTGTATATTATCTTAGTCATAATATTCTTTACTAAGCTAGTTGAGCTCACCCTTTTCCTTTTTGTTCCATTTTTCTTCTCGTGAGGTGAGAACATAAAGCAGGATCGAAGTGGGGGGTATGGAATGAAGGTTCTAGAAAGAGTTGTATAGTAGTCCTCACCATTTTGTAAAATAATGTATCAATAATTATGATGGAGATTTATTTGCGTGTGGATATTGTCTGCAGACGGCAATATCTCGTATTTAAACTCAAGATGTATTGTCGTATTTCACACGACATTTGTATTATTGAAGTTGTAGTTATTTCTGTACCATGTATTTGGCGACTCATAATGGGTTGGGTGGAATGGACCTATTTTGGGGGAATTATAGTTGGTATCGTAGCTTAGGGATATGATCTCCAAGGCGGAGATCGGGGAATAGTAATCTAGGAGGGGAGACGAGTAAATCCTTCTCTAGTGTGTCTACCTAAGCTTATTTGTTGGTCAGTCATAATATAGGAATATTATATGATATGTTAATTTGTTTAATTAACCCTTGTTTTATGGCAAGATTTAAGAATGGTCATTTGAGAACGTTAACAATGGAGTTTATGAGATCGTGGAACAACCTTTAGTCGCAAACCGGGAGAAGCGCACAGCGAGGAAGGAAATACTCCTCCTATAAACAACGTTATCGAGCAAACGATGAATGATGGAATGTTTAGGAACTTTTTGCAGTTCATGCAAAATTAGACGAGGGAGACTCGTGTACAAAATACGGGTGGAAATGATGGCAACGCGCGGTTTGTCACGGCCAAACAATTCAAAGAGTTGGGACCACCAGATTTCCATGAAAGTTCGGATCCGATCAAGGCGTAAACGTGGGTCAAGCAAATTACCAAGATATTCGATGTCTGGGGGGTATACGGAGGAACGAAGGTTCCATTCGCCACCTTTATGTTTTCGTGGTGAAGCGGAGACATTGGTGGGAATCGTGAAGCGTACTGACCAGATGCACTTAACATGTCTTGGGAAAGATTTGAATCGTTCAATGACAAGTACTTTCGAGAAAGTATTCGCTATATGAAGGAGGTAGAGTTTCTTAGACTCGAACAGAAAGTAACATGACGTGTGTCTAAAGACGAGGCTAAGTTTCATGAGTTGTCGAGTTTGCACCTCATTTGGTGGAAAATGAGGAACGATGACGCGTATGTTTCGAGGGTCTAAAACTCGAAATTGGTCAATACATCATTTCTCATAAATTTTCTCTATATTCGGATGTTGTAAGCAGGGCTCAATTATTAGAAGCGAGATAATGAGTGCATTTAAGCCAGGCGACCAACAACACGATAAAAATTATCTTTGGTGGCAACGGCCATCGGGACAATGATAACCATCGTGAAAGAAATTATCAGGCAAGAAATGGTAACCACTTGAGTGGTAATCATGGCCAAGATAATAGAAGAAATAATTCAAGTGGAAATTTCAAGAAGAGAAGATTAAACGATGGCGGGAAGACGTCGGCAGCAGCATCAACACCAGCAACAAATTATAGGGGAGGAAAACGACCGCCAGTTAGATGTTACAAATGTGGAGAGGAGGGACATATAAGTCCAAACTGTTCACAGCGTTCCAAGGTATGTTTTAGTTGTGGAAAAGAAGATCACATAGCTCGATTTTGTCCTGTAGCGAAATCAAGTCCAGCTGAAACGGTGGCACCAAAGGCGGATACGAAAAAAGACAAAGTCAACGGTTCCTAGAAGAGCGTTTGTCGTGACCGGTCAAAATGCGAGGAACCCGAACGAAGTTAGCACGGGTTAGTTAATTATAATTCTTGCGAAGTTTATACCTTACTAGAATCTGGTTCTACCCATTCTTTTTATCTCTACTACTTTGCGCCAACGCGTTTGAACTTGACTACGGAGAAATTAGACTTTGACCTATTTATGGAGACTGTTAGAGAAACTTTCATTACATCCGTTGTTTGGAAATCTTGCTTGATTCAGTTGGCACTATCACATTACCTGTTGATCTTATCTCTTTAAAGATACTTGCTTTTGATGTGATTTTAGAGATTGATTGGTTAACTACTCATCATGCCAAATTCATTGCTTTTGTAAGGTTGTTAGTTTTCATATTCCTAAGCAACCTGTTATTCGAATTCAAGTAATCAAACCATTGTAGTCAAACATTTTCATATCAAGCCATAAAGTCATTCGTTTATTACGGATGTCAAGTTTTCTTAGTCCATGTTATGGATTTGAATAAAGACACATCAGATTTGAATAATATTCCTATTGTTATTGATTTTCCTGACGTATTTCCTGAAGAATTTCTTCGCCTACTCCCGAAAGCGTGATATTGAATTTGTATCGACTTTGAACCCTAAGACAAAACCCATTTCTAAAATCTCATATCGAATGGCTCTATTGAACTTCGAGGAGTTAAAAACCCAACTATAGAAGTTGATACTAGAGCCTCTATCTTATGACTTCCTTTGTGGAATGAGGGACGCCATATTCGTGTGATAGTAAAGCGATAGGTGTCATTGTAACGTCTTTATCCAAGGTTGGGATATGAGTCACGATTGAGAACAACCTAAGTCAGTAATCGAAAATACGTAGCTTTCTAAAGCTTAGTTGGTTATTATCGGAGATTCGTTGAAGGATATTCTCGAATCGTTATTCCATTAACATAGCCCGACTCGTAGAGATACAAAATTCGAATGAAGCGAGGAATGTGGAAAGAGCTTTGAAGAACTCAAGAGGAGACTCATTTCAAAGACATGTTACGACCCATGCCATCCCGAAAAGCGAACGTGGTAGGCCGCGTGTTGAGTATAAGATCGTATACAAGTATGAGTATGATATTGTCAAAGACTAATTTCGTATAATTTACAATATTAGAGATGGAGATGAAAACTCTAGGTACCCACGTGATGATATACGAGTATAATCGACTTTAATTAATAAAGTTAAAGTTGTTCAATCTACACACCGGAGCTGATGAATATGAAGAAGGAAGTGCAAGAAGTTGTTATTCCAAAAGCGAGAATTGGCGATGTGAGGAAAGCTCAAACCTTCGATTTATTAGTTTATTTGAAATCCTCGATCAAGTAGGGCGTGGCCTATAGACTCGCTTTTACCGCCAAGTACGACGCGTGTTCATAACGTTTTTCAAGTATCGATGTTACGTAAATATGTGGACGACCCGAACCACATTATTGAGTTAGAACCAGACGAGATAGCTGAAGACTTAACATACGAGGAGGTACCTGTCAAGATTTTGGATAGGAAGAAGCATGTACTACGACGAAGGTCATACCACAAGTTAAAGTTTTGTGGAGAAACCATGCTATTGAGGAAATAACCTGGGAGTTGGAAACGGAAATGAAAGCGAGGTATCTTTATCTTTTCGATATACCAGGTACGTACGTCAATTTCGAGGACGAAATTTCATAAGGAGGGGAGGTTGTAAGACCTCAAATTTTTATAAATAAAAATCGAATTTCCTCTAATTATTATTCTTGATTAATAAGGTGGTAATTTGATATAATGTTTTGGTTATGGGTGAAATGTGCAAGTGGTTATTAAAATATTTATTTTATCGGGAATATTCGTTTGGTCGTTGAATATTTACATGCTTGTTTGAGAATATTAAATGCGACCACAGTAGCGAAATGCATGTGGGCCCCATAACGGAAAGCGATTGGAGGAAGAAACGACAAATATAAGTTGTTTAAAAATAATAGCAGTAGTTGTTACCGATTTTAATTGTTGGAATACCCTTTGGTTAAAACACACGAATGTCTGCGTTGTTTCACAAGAAGACACCGCAGTATTGCACCAATTATTGACTCTTACGTAAAGAAGGCACTACTCAATAATGGTTACAAAGAATTATCGCTCAAGATTTTATTGGTTCAATAATTATTGTGTTGATATTTTGTATTATTGTTGTTTTAATAATTGTCACCGCACGATTTTTTTTATCGGTTAATAATTCATATTATCTGAATAATATTATTAGATAACATTATTGGCAATGTCTAGAAAGTTTCGCTCTAAGGAGAGGTTTGGTCACCTAATTCTTGCCAAAGAAGGAGAAATTCTTATTCGAAAGCCCCTCTTTCTTTGGGAACCGCACTGGTTGTCAATATTGTGATTCTCGTAATATTATTTGTGAATAATTAATTATTGATTCATATGATGAGGAAAATATTTATTTTATGTGGATATAGATGGAGAAAAATTTTAATGTGACAATTGTTGAAAATTGAAATTTTATCTTTTTCTGATAAAATAATTCATTTAAATATATATATTATTATATTTTAATAATATAATAATGATGACATTTTTACAACGAATGTGGGATATATGAGTATACGAGGAGGAAAAGTATTTTTGTTGGATTAAATGTTTAACACATGTTTTGTGTGTTGGTGGACCCATTTCTTGACCGAAAATTGATTATAGACTGTAAAATCGTCCGTTTGTGGATTTTGGTCAATTTTTGTTTGGAATTTGGAAAAACTTTCTTCTGTAAAGTTGTAGAGAATTGAATTTTCTATAAAAACTCGCGAGATTTGAATTTTCTAATAAAAGGGCTATTTATTGTGAATTATTGAAGTTCCGGAGTTCCGAAATAATTGATTTTTGGAAGTTTTAATTATTATTTTGAAGAAAAAAGTTTTTGCCATTTGAGAGGCACATGTTAAGGATGGAAATCAGCTGAGTTCAGATGTCTAGACCAAAAGTGTGGGCTAAGGAATTTTGTTTATAAATAATATTATTATATTCAATTTTCTACTTTGGTGTTATAAGCATTTTTCTATAAATAGGGAGCTTAGGTTAGAATTGAAAATCACACCGTAAGCCCAAGTTTTCTCTCTATTTCTCTCGATATTTTGAGCGTATTCTTGTGAGTATACTTTGAGTGTTGATATCTGGTGCAAGTTCAAGTCATAGCTTTATATCCTGTTTTTTATTTAGAAATCTTGTCTTTCGAGGTAAGGGATATTATTTTTTTCGTGATGATATTATTTCTTCAATATCATTATCTTTCAAATATTGATCTGAAGTTTTTATCAAATTTGGAACTTTTTCATGTCGGGGTTTCTTATTCATGAGTTCTTATTCACGAGTTCTTATTCACGAGAACTATTCACTAAGCGTGAAGATATTTTTTGTGAAATTTCTATCTTTTGGTGTCGAGTTCTTATTCACGATCTGGCACTATTCACGATACCAAGACTATTCACCAAAAAAAATAAAATTTCTTCTTTTTGTCCAAAATATCTATTATGGATACTAGCTTTGATTGTATCCATGTTTTGATCATTCTTGAATTTTACACCACTATGATTATTTTTGAGGTATTTTTGGACGTGGATAAAACAAAGTACGAATCCTTAATCCTTAATCCTTGTCATTTTGTTTCACTGGATTCGTTTCTTTTAAAAAAATATTTTTCATCATCCTCGGTCTTAAATGATGATATTATTGAATATCTTTGGCCTGTAGTGCAAAGATGAATGATTTATGATGAATATCTTTGGCCCGTAGTGCAAAGATGAATGATTTCGATGAATATCTTTGGCCCGTAGGCAAAGATGAGCGTGTATTTAGATGAACATGACCAATCTGGTGAATGTCCTTGGGCTCAGAAGGTAAGGATGAATATATTTGATTCCAAATATATATATTGATTGATGTTGAGGGATAAAATATCGACGATGAACTTTTAAATTCATATATAGAAGATAGTAGTTTGCATTCTCTACTTAACTCTTCTAATGAATTATCGTTTCATTGCAATTGTTGATTTAAAATTGGTTGTCTATTGTATTCTATTAGATTTTTTCCCTGTTGGAGACTAACGATAATTTGTTGTATATTATCTTAGTCATAATATTCTTTACTGAGCTAGTTGAGCTCACCCTTTTCCTTTTTGTTCCATTTTTCTTCTCAGGAGGTGAGAACATAGCAGGATCGAGTCGGGGTATGGAATGAAGGTTCTAGAAAGAGTTGTTTAGTAGTCCTCACCATTTTTGTAAAATAATGTATCAATAATTATGATGGGGATTTATTTGCGTGTGGATATTATCAGGCGGCAATATCTCGTATTTAAACTCACGGTATGTATTGTCGTATTTCACACGACATTTGTATTATTGAAGTTGTAGTTATTTCGTACCATGTATTTGGCGACTCGAGAATGGGTTGGGTGGAATGGACCTATTTTGGGGGCGTCGCGGTGTGGATTTGATATAATGTTATAGTTGTGGGTAGTATTTATAAATTTTGCAAAGTATGCAAGTTGTTATATAATATTCGATTGGTGGGAAATATTCGTTTTATCGGGGAATATTAAATACAACCAAGACAATCATTAGTGGACCCATGAATGAAATTATCATCGGATTGAGAAAAGCGACAAAAAATATATTTATGAAAATAACTACGAAAGTTTTACCGTTAAAACCATTGAACTACCCAAGATAGTAAAAGTACAAAGATGTCTGGCGGGGTTGCATAGTAGTACACAAGATTGATTATTGATGCTTACGTGAGAAGTCACTCGGCTTTTGTTCAATTATTGCTACGATGAATTCTTTGCGTAGTATCTTACGTTATTGGATTCAATTATTGTCGATTGTTATATATATATATATATATATATATATATATTAGTTTTGTTTTATTAGTATTATTAATGTAATTAAGCGAGAAAAGCTTTTTATATAAAATAGAATACTTTTATAAAGTTATTTGTTTTATTAGCAATAATTAGAATATATTATATTTTATTATACATAGTATTTCAGATAAAGGCACAGTGATAAATAGTGTTTTGCATAGTAAAATCTTTTTTATATAAAATGAATACTTTTATAAAGTTATTCTTTTATTAGATTATAAATAGAATATATTATATTTTATTTAAAAGATTTTGCTTTAAATATGGACCGTCCGATTAAAAGTAAATTAATCTGAACTGTTCATGAATTAGTTCTTATTCAGATCCATTCTTCTATAAATGAAGCTCATTCCTTCATTATTTCTTACGAATTCATCGAAACTCTAGAGAGAGAATTCTTCTTCTATAATCTTGAGCGTATTTCTTTAGAGTTTAAGAAAGCTTTGAGCGTAGTGCAAGTTTTCTTCAAGTATATCCCCGCCCTACCGTCGGAGTACTCTTCTTTATAAGGTAAGGGATATTATTTGTTATATTTGTAAGGGGTATTATTTTTTTTATATTCATGAAGAGAACTTCTGTTATTCCATTTTTTATTATTCTATTGGAATAACCTCTATACGTGGTCTACCCTATATTTGGTGAAATTCTTCTGTTATTCCATTCTTTATTATTCTGTTGGAATATCCTGTATGTGTGTTTTTCGTGGGACTGGTTCCGTTATTTATTATTCTGTTGGAATAACATCCATCTACGCCAAGCACCGCATGCATGGTAATTTCGTTGTTATTCCATTCTTTATTATTATGTTGGAACATCACATCGGTCTTAATTTACACCGACACGGTTACATTATTTATTATTCGTTAGAATAACTTTGTACATCAAATACCGCATGAATGGTGATTTTCGTTGTTATTCCATTCTTTATTATTCTCATTGGAATATCGCATCGCTTGCGTATTACGCTGACCGGTTCCGTTATTTATTATTACATTGGAATAACACATACGCCAAGTGTCGCATGCATGGTGATTTCGTTGTTATTCCATTCTTTATTATTCATTTGAATATATCACGCGGCGCGTATTACGCTTTGACACGGTTCCGTTATTTATTATTACATTGGAATAACCCTGTCTACCAAGCAATCGTACGCATGCGTGGTGATTTTGTTGTTATTCCATTCTTTATTATACTCAGGTTGATTAAAGTTTTGACTTTCTATACTCCATGAAATTAGTGGAATATCCTTGATATTTGCGCTTCATCCAGTATCTTTTAGTGGAAATATTCTTCTGAGCATTCTTGAATTTTACTCTACAAAAAAGTATTATGTTGACAATTTGGACGTTATTAGTTCCTGAATAATTTAATTCCCGAACTTGTTTTATTGAATTCTTATATCTTTGTCATCATCTTCATGTTTATATTTTGTTGAAAGTCATTTGTGGCCTGTAGTGCATAGATTGACTTGGTATGATTATGACTAGGGATTATTCGGTATAATCATGATTGTAATATTACAAATGATGTGAAAAAAATACTCATTGGCCCGTAGTGCATTGATGGACAGTTTTTGGTATGATTATGGCTATGGATTCTCTTCGGCCAAGGGAGCAAAGATGAATTATTTTATGGCATGATCAGGAACGTTGATGAAAACACAATTATCTTTGGCGTAGTGCATAGATAATTCGTGGTCGTGATACTTAAATAATATCCTTGGCACCGTAGTGCGGGGATGAATTGATAATGTGGATTATTTATTAAAATTTGAGTCCCAATGATAAAAGTGATGAAAAACTTTTTAAATCATAGAAGATAGTAGATTTTATTCTCTACTTGACTCTTCTAATGGATCGCTTGTTTCCGCTGCAGATTAAACTTGATGTTTGTTATATTTTATCGGTTTAACATTGTTGAAGACTAATGATAATTTATTCTCGTATTATCTTAGTCATAATATTTTTTATCGGGCTAGTTAGTTGAGCTCACCCTTTCTTTCACCGTTCTCTTCGTGAAATAAGAATATAGTTGGGATGAGTCGGAAAGCGGAGTGACGGTCCGGATGATAAGATTAGTAGTCCTCACTATTCATTAAATAGTGTGACAATAAATGTAATGAGGACTCCTTTGAGTGTGGATATTGTCTAGATGACAATATTTTTATTAAAACTCTCAGTTTATGTTTTGTCGTATTGTTTGCACGACAGCTGTATTATTAAGTTGTATTTAAATTTTGTACCATGTATTTGACGACTCAAAATGTGTGATATATACCTGTTTTGAGAGCGTCACAGTTTTCGACTAAACGAATATTCTCCGACACAACGAATATTTTATGACAATTTATTTACTTCGTAAAATTTGCACATATCACCCATAACTATAACATTTATTAAATTATCATCTTACTATTTAGAATAATATTTATAAAAAAAAATTAAATACTTTTATTTTATAAAATTTAGGATCTTATATATGACAAAGATAATATTAAAGTGTGTGAATTTAGTAGTACAAATACATCTATAGATTATAAATGTTAGGTAATGTCGAACTAATATTAATATTAATATTCTTAAAATGTCAAAAACAACAAAAAGGAACAAAAGATATAGAACGAAGGTAATATTGGAGTAGGAAATGTAGTTTGTGTGAATTAGGAAAACAAAGAACAAATGATACTCCATATTCAATAGTATCACTGATGGATTTCGGGTGTTCGGCCTAAAGTGTAATTGAAAACTTCAAAGTTCATATGGTATTCTGGAGGCCACTTAAGCCATAATATTATGGAGTACTCCCTTTCTTTTTTCTATCTTTTTTTTTCGACTGGAATTTTAATATTATTGGCAATAATGAATTTCAATAACTTATGCACCTAAGTCTTATGAGTAGTTTTTTACCATTAAGCCATTAAGAGTTTGGTTATGTAGTACTCCTTCCCTTTCTTAATATATATGTGATTTTAGATTTGTGCACAAGAATTAAAGAAATGACTCTATAACATTAAATATAATATTAATTATTTATAATACTTAAATTTCTATAATTACCATACTTATCTCACTCTCTTATCTGTAATATTTTCTCATGAGATGTAATTTTGAAAATATTATAGTTAATTCTCTTAAATTATATAAAACGATAAATAATTAAAAAAATAATAAAAACATTTAAAATGATACTCCATCCGTTCCTAAAAGATTGTCGTTTTAGAAGAAAAAATTTGTTCCAAAAAGTTTATCGTTTACAACTTTCAAGGAGAATAAATTATTTATTTTTCTATATTACCCCTACCTTCTCTCATTGTCCCAAGAAATTCTCTCTCTTGTATTAATAGTTTTCAATTTTCCATAAAGGGGTAGTGATAGAATTTCAAATAAATTTTACTTGAAAAATGATACTTTCTTAATGTATGTGTCAAAACCTTAAACGATAATATTTTAAGAACAGAGATAGTATATATTAAGAGACGGACCGGAGCATTACGATTACTTAATTAATGGGTTAAAAAATTCTAATAAAAAAAAACAACACAACCCCAGTAGTATTATACTACTTCTGTCTCACAATAAGTGTTTTTTTATGCTTAATATTTTTTTCCAAAATAAATGATGTGTTAGAATTTCAATACAATTTTTATAATATTTTCTCATATATGCCCTTATGCAACCAATGGTATTTATTGCGTCTTGCAATCACTACAATTAAATGACACTCATTAACTCTTCAACTTCATAAAAAATATATTAAGGGTATTTTTATTATTTTTAATTTGTGTATTAGTATGTGTGATTTAAACTAAAAAATCACTTATTATGAGACGGAGGTAGTAATTATTTCATCATTATTATAATTTTGTGGTAGTCCAGTATTTTTAATACCGAGATTACCTTAATGTGCTCAAAGTTAGAACCCCAAGCCCACGGGTATTTTTGTCGCTTTGGGAAAGCTGAAATATTCTCCAGTCTTCAACAATTCCCCAAGCTTTGCCATCAAGTTTATTCCAATGTCCTCCTATCCTATCCTATCCTCAATGTTTTATTTTATGTAGAGAGTAGTACTATCCTCGAGGTTTAGCTAAAAGAATTCCAAATCAGAGGATATTTTGGTCCATATGACAAAACAATAATTTTATATCAAACCCCAGAACTATTTATATATATATATATATATATATATATATATATATATATATATATGTGCAGCGAAGCGAAGAAGGATTATTTTACAATTAACAAAACATAATTCGTTATATAATAATTATATCATTCTTAATATTTTGAGGGGTATTTAATTTATCTGTATTATAAAAGGCTTCCTTCCCAAGGTTGATGTAATTAGGTCACACATTTTTTTTTAAATTACTCTTTCGCCTTTACAACTTTAAATATATTACTATTTTGTCTTTTTTAATGTTAATTTTTAATATCTTTCTATTTACTTATCTAAATTTTATAGAATTCTCATTTTCTTATATAATTTACACGTGTTAATGACATCTGGTATATTGTATATTTCGATAGAAATAAATAACTGACTTTAAATTAATACTACCTCCGTTCCTTAATATAGGTCGTTTTAGAGAAATAATTTTGTTCTTAAATATAGGTCGTTTGAGAATTTCAAGAATTGCTTAGTTTCCAATATTATTCTAAGTAATAAATATAACTTTGCTTATCTCACTATTTTTTAATCAATAAATAATATTCTCTTTTTCCAATACAAAGATAATATAGACAATTGATAATATATTTAATATTTTATAATTATTTTCTTAATACTTGTGCACAATTTTAAAACGACCAATATTAAAAAACGAAAGAAGTATATCGTATATTTTTACATGATTCATCTCACATGATTGCTTCGTGTGAGAGACGACTCATGTGAAAAAAATCATGAGTTTCCATTATAAGTTTGTGGTTGACATGACTCTAGAACTAACTTCACCTCAATCAATCAAGATTGCAAAAGCAAAAGAAATACAGTTTGTAACGGGCTCAGCCCAATTGAAGATGAAGACCAAAAACTGTAAAGGTGATTGACTCCTCCTCCCCACCTGTCTACTGCTAATTAATGACTGAACACTTTTTCAAAAGTACTATTTTCTCCGTTATTTAATATAGGTCGTTTTAAAATTATATATAAATATTAAGGTAATAATTATATAGCATTAATTATAATATCAATTGTCTATATTACCCTTGTATTAGAAGAAGAGTTTGTTATTTATTGGATAAAAAATAGTGAGAGAACCAAAGTTACATTTAATACTTAGGGTAATATTAGAAACTAAGCAATTAATGCTTACTTGAAATTCTTAAACGACTTATATTAAGGAACAAAAATATTTTACAAAAACGACTTATATTAAGGAAGGAACGAAGGGAGTACTTTAAAGACCTTCATTCATTCATAGCGCGGGAGCGACTAGAGGATGAAAAGCACATGCAGTTTTCAATAATAAATAAATTAGGCTTTGAAATGATAATTTTGAGCATAATAAGCCATGTTTTATCCCCAAGGTATTTTGCTTTAATTAGTGCAATGAACAGCAGCATGTTAAATTGTAGTAAATCAGATAGTATCTACAAAAGCTTAAGCCTAAAGCTTGTTACAAAAATAATACTTCTCCAGTTTCAAAGGATAAGATTATTATTAACTTTTTAAAAAAATCAATTTAAAATATTTTAAAATGAAAAATTAATTTAGTTCATTACAAAAGAATAAATTCTATAAATAGTATATATATATATATATATATATATATATATATATATATATATACTTTTATACTTATTTTTTGAAGTATTGATTGTTTAAGTAGTTATGAAATGAATGGCTTAATTTATTGTTTATGGTGCTCTCACGTTTTTGCAGTGGGCCGGCCTACTGGGAACTATAAATTGACTGACACTAAAAAGTAAGAGCCGAGGGGGTAAAACTTCTTCTTTGTAATTATCAAATGATTGGGCCTGGCATTTGATATATATATTAATACATTGGGTTATAACTTTTAAGTTGGGCCTACGGGTCCAATTTGTAATCTATTTAAGTCAATCAAATAATAAATGACATATATACTACTAGCACTAGGATATATAATAATATATTTTTATTTGTCATCTTCCTCGTAGATATGGATTTGTTTAACTAATTTTTTTAAGTATAAGGTGAGCTATAATGTTCGCCTAATATTAGCTGTGATGGTTGGGACATTGTTTTAGGAGGTAGCATTTTATTTTATACTTACCCTCCTTAAATTAATAAAGAAACAGAAAGGAAAGGAAATGTAGATAATAAATCGGCCATTATGGTTTGTCCAAATTTTTCAAAGGTATTGCAAGAAATGATATACTCTGCTGCTCCCTTTGACCATAACAAAATATATAATTGAGATGATTAAAAATTATGAAATAATAAATCTTACGACGTGTCTTATTTTTTTGATATTTTTCAATATTTCTCGTTGTATAAACTAAGATGAAATAAATTTCTGTCAATTATGAGATTGAAATTTTATATTAATTTTATGAAGTCAATGATCTTATATTTTGAAACGGAAGAAATATAATTCTTCTCTTAAACTATTTCATTATGTTGTTGTTCTATTAAACTTCACGCATTTTTTTTATCTAATGTAATAGTCATCATATCATATTATACATTAATGTTGCTAATTTTTTAAAAGAAAATTGTTAAATTCACAATAGAAAAAATTATTTTCATAACAAAAGTGTCGCTATAGATTCTATAGCGACGGTTTTCACTGTCGCTATACATTTACAGCGACATTTTTGTTGTGAAAATAACAAAAAATAATGTGAATTTAACGATTTCCTTTTTAAAAATGGTTTGTTTAATGTAATAGTCTTCAATTTTTCTCTCCGTCACATTTTAATTTATTTTAAATTTGGTCCATGCTTTTGGCTAACAATTGATGAAATAGATTTCTGCTCAAGTTACTTTTTTTTCAACCCTACGTATTGTCTATCAATCAATTGTAAAAAACAAAGAGGAAAGAAACAAAAGAAGTCTGTCTTGACATTTCGGAAGCTATTCTGAAAATGCAATGGTATTGTTTTTAAAAATTAAAATTTTATACCTAGTAATTTTGTTTAATATATTTATTATGACTTGTCTTGATAGAAGTTAAATAAATTTATAAAATAAAAAAATACCACAAATCAAGAAAAAGTGATACTCTATTAAGATGTGTCGCGGTCCCACGTAGGGACTTCAACAAGCAAGTATCTTTTCAAATAATTGGTGAAATGGGCCACACAATATTTGAAGATGCTGCCGTTAATAGCGTGCAATTTAAATAAATAATGTTCCAAACTCGCCCGTTTTATCAGTACTTCACCAGAAACCTTCGATTCTCGGTTCTCATTGCCCTGTTCAAATCATCCATACCTACTTTGGAGCACGTAAACACGAACCTCCCCATTCGGTTCCGATCATCCACCACCACATTCCGTACACTACCCCACTCACATCCGCCATTAACGAGCTCGCAAACGAACAATTCTCCAACCTGCATTGGATTGTGGATATATACAAAATTTCCCGCCATACAAACGCCAATCGATGAAATCTGGAAAACCTCGCTCTTTAATTTCTCAATAAGCAATAGCGGCATCTCACCAATCTCTTCGCACTCGAAAGATTCACTATTCACTTCCCAAAGTTTCACTCCTTCCACGCTTTCTGAGTCTCCCATTAGGCCGACTATAATTAGCCTCTCGTCCGCGAATCCGATAACGGAGTAGAAAAGCCGAGGATCCGGACGGAGATCGTACGGTCCGAGCCAAGACGAGGTCTCCGGATCGAATGTATACGTCACGCCGGAGTGTTTCTCGCAGACGAAGAGCTTCCGATCGTTAACGGCAACGGAGATCCACGTCGACGCGGCGGAGTCCTTGAGACCGGATGGCATTGATTCGCACGTTCTCCATGTGCGAGACTGGATGTCATAAATCTCCACCGCGAGCAGCTCGTCCTCGAAGCCGCACGTGCCGCCCGCGACAACGACGCGGTGGCCAACCACGGCGACGATGGGATCCGTCCGCCATACGAGCGGAGCGGCGGCGTGGTGCCACGTCAGATGGAGCGGATCGAAGGAGAAGGAGAACTTCCAGGGCGACAACATGTAGAGAAGGTCGGAGTGGAAGGATCGTAGGGCGGAGACATAGTTAATCGACGGCCGGTTGATCTGAATCCAGGCGTTGGAGCGAGGGTCGTAAGCGTGGGAGGTGGTGGCGTACGGCGGCCTGGATGCCTGCGTGTGGACGAGGAGCCAAGGCTTGGGTACATTGAAGTGGCGGAGAGACGAAGAGACAGCTCGGTTCCAGGATTTGGACACGTGGGAGGCGAGCACGAGGTCAGTGAGTGGCACGTGCGAGAGAATGAGTTCTAAAACATCTCCATAGATTGGAGCTTCTTTTTGAGCTACTAGCTGTAATTGTTCCTCCATTTTCTTCTCTACCGCTGCTACCTCCATTACTAATAGTAGTTTGATTGAACCGAATGAATGAGAAGATGGAATATGGTTAGCAGAGCACGGCAAATATCTATTTATATAGGCAGGCATCATGAGTACCTATGTATGTACGGAGTAATTTATTAATTTGCTCGACCGCTAGACGTTGATGCTTGTTTCTTTTTCTTTTACTATTACTCTTGTTTTCAAGAAAGTTACTAGTACATTAGAAGAGAGAAGTATATTTTAATTATAATTATGTTTTTCGTTTTTTAACATTTATTAGTAATACATGAATGTATCTATAGCCAGCTTGACACTCCACATATTTCCTTTCTCTTTTTAAAAATATATTACTTTTACTTATGTATAATATAAAATAATTAAACAATTCGAGTTCGGATTAAAAATTCGATTCAAAATATAAATAATTCAAATATCGTATAATTTTAATATATATTTATTGTAGAAAGATCGACATCAACCCAACTGAGGTGATGGCAACAGAAAGGACCGCAGCCCCCCTGGCACTGGCAGACCTTGAATAGGGGGATAAGAGAAACGGGAACCACGGAAACATGATAGAATTGTGTAAATATTAAAGCCATCCTCCGTAAATTACCCCACTGCTCTCACCATCTTCCCAGAATATTACAAAGACTAAATTTTCTATCGCACGGGCAATAAGCTTGTTGCTAATGGGAGACCTTTCTGCATGTTTTATGAATCCCAAGTGAGTGTCTTTTTAAAAAATAAATCTGAATGATAAATAATGTGATGTTCAGATAAAATATGGTTGGTTATACTTAATTTTCATTCAATTTGAATATATTGTTATTTAAATATAGATAAGGGATTAAATGGAAATTTGACAACTTTTTATTTCTAAAATTATTCAAGTCTTTCGGCAGTTCATCTTTGACAAATTTGAATATACTTAAATATATTCAGATTGGAATAGCTTACCTAACTTAATAAGCCAATTTCTACACTAAATTTTTAAGGCTTCAAATTTTAGGAGTTGTTGAACTCTAGCATTGTTTAATAAAATTTGCTCAATTTTAATTTTAGGAAGGGGGAGACCCTCAATTCATTCTAGATGCAATAATATTAAAATGCTAAAGCAGAATTTCACTCATTTAATGCAGGTTAGAAAATTCAGCCTTAATATATTTATTACTCCTACTCCTACTACTTGAAATCAAACCCCATACAAGACACGTGAAGGGAGACGAGGGAAGTGGTCCAATCGGTGTGCTTTGACTCCTTGGTAATTCAATTTCTTCTTCTATTTTTGATGCATTTGTTTATAAGGAATTCAGAGACTCAATATTTTGTCCAGGGCCTATTGGCTACTGCTAGGGTATCTGGCACTTGCAGCAGTACCGTGATAATGTGTTTTTTATTATTGAGAATGAGGTTCAAATATTGTTGGTCCACTCAAACTTCATGCCAATACACTGTTTGTTACAGATAGATTACCCGTTCAATCCATGTAGTAGTAGTATCAATATCTATGTTCCTTTTCACTATCAGTGTAAAATACCAATTTCAAGTGGCCCATTTTTATTTAACTGAAAAATACAATAAGACTATAACATTAGGTTTTGGAACATTTATGCAGCTGCACTGATGCACTCAATTGCCTGTTTGCATATTCCGGTCATTGTTTCCTCGGGTCCATATACCTGCAGGAGAAGACATGAGATTATTTTTCCTTTTTTAAATTGCAACTGTGTAAAATAATTTCAAAGATCCCGGTTTTTGTAGTTATTCCTCAATAGGGATGCCAATTTCCTGTCCGAGGGTCCTCATTTTAGCAAGACCTCTCTGGTAATTTGGACCTCCTCTTCTAACATATATATGCATATTTGCAGCTTTAAGCTTTGCTTCCTATTCAATCAAAATAAGAGCAAATGATTTTCACGTATCGGAGAAGGATGATGTGTAGGTACCAAGAATAGCCCATAGAAATATACACTCACCTTCTCCTTTAATGCACTGATTATGCCATTAAATGTAGCAGCAACATCAGTAAAGTTGGCTATTCCGCCACCCACTACAAGGGCTCTCTTGCGCCCGTCAGGATCTGAAGTTGCACACTGCAGAGGATTCGTGGGACAATTATTTAAGATACGACTGACGAGAAGATAACAAAATGTGAAGATGCGCAAAACTAAAAAAAAAATTACTCTCAAATTTGGGTAATGTCATATTTTTGAAGCATTGAAAGCATAATTTATGGTTGGCAGATGACTAGCTGAATTAATTTGAATATAGTGAGCTTGTTAAATATGAAGATAATGTGCCATTTCTTTCCACTGTTTTGTGCAGTTTAAAACACGAGGCTAAGAGAGTCCTTACATCAATCACAACTCTAGCATACTGCAAAACCTCTTCTTCATTGGGTGCACCACTATATTCGGCATAGTTTCCAAGCTCTGCAGCAAAACCAAGATCTCCAACCTGAACAGGCAAATTATAATATGTATAAGCTAATTAACAATTATGAAAATATAACATGGGTTCAGTAGTGAACAGAAAACACCAAGTCATCAAAATGAGAAACACACAGTATCTGCATAGATGACACTGGCACCTCCTCCAGCAACCATAGTCCAAATTCGTCCCTTTGAATTTAGCACTGTGAACTTCAAAGATGCGCTAGTCTGCAAAAGAAAATATAAAATAATATAATTGTAATAAAATAAAATACAATTCGATATTGTGGATACTTGATTTGTCTATACAAATAAAATGCATCCTCTACATCCCCCATAACATTGAGATCACAGGCATATGTTCTTTTTCGAGGGTTAGTCACATTACCATCGAAGTCTAAATCCAACAGTCTATCCCATTATTGCCCCCCATTTTATAACAAGATAATCTGCCAAGTTAATCTTAAAGCAAGCCGAAGTGACTGAAATATAATATATTTCATGTTATTAAATATCAACATAACAAGAAACACCTCCTAGATTAAAAGAGCTGGAAATCAGAAAAAATACTAATTTCGTAAGAAATTTCAAATCCAGTTGCTTGATTTTGCTTCAAGGCAAAAATTATTAAGGTAAAACAGATTTCTAAACACAGGTTCATCGTAGGCAGACATACCTTTTCGTCTAGCCCATGAATAAAGCTCTCTGTTGGACTCATAACTCTTCCGAAGGGCAAAGGAAATTCAATATTTCCCCACCTGCAAAATCCAAGTCATGCAAGATAAGGCTGAATCACTTATGTGATTTGCAAAAGAAAATAATATTGATTAAAATGAAATCAATAAGGTTCTATGATATATGATTAAGAGGATTAAATCATCAAAACATATAAAGAAATGAAACGTACTTCTTGAAGTTCTTGAAAGCAGCAGTGTCATCCAGCTCTCCTCTCATATCCAAAGGATAAGGCTTCCCATCAACCAAAGTGAAAGGATTCATCTCCAGGAAAGTGAAGTCCAGATCTAGCATTTGAGAAAACAAGCAAATTAGAGGCCAAATCAAAAAGCCATTAAATGGGGGAAATACAAGGATTATTCAGGAACTTGGTCATACCTGAAAACAGGGTAAAAATCACTTTGATAAACTCCTCAATTACACCTTTGATCTGCATCATTTGTAAAGTCAACATTAGCAATTTTAAACTCATGTTGATGCAAATCATGCAAGTTTGGTGTCTAAAGAATAAGCCACATGTACACACAGGTGAACAATGAGTTAGCCAGCTCAAGAGAGTGAAGGTTTATGTGTAAGAAATTGATGTGGCTTATAATTCCATAGAGCATAGGCCTTAATACCTAATAATGATGATGGTATTCAATAGAAATAAATAAACATGGCTGCTTTAAATGCTTAGTATTTACAACTCGGCAAAAGTACTTGACACTGAAAGAATGTGTGAAAAAAAAATTCCAGCATAATGGACCAAGTGAAATTATAAAATCATTAGTCTCGCTCTTGCTCTCTTTTCTTTTACCAGATTGAATTTTGAAAGGGAAAAGTAGCAAACCAATTTCTTGCGCTCATAGTACTAGCATCGAAATTACCTCCAAGGGAAGGGTTGCAACTAGTGGAGCACAAATATCTGTTGTCAGTGACACCCCAGTTGGAACAAATATAGTTTTAACCTGGATAAAGAATAAAGGTTCGCGAAAGATAAAAGTTATATAGTAGAACAAAAACTTCATCTAGATTTACCAAGAGCTTTACATTATATTTAAATTCTGAGTACCTTATCCCAGTTTTCATCAATTTCAATTCCGCCACATTCTGAAAAGCTTATGCTGCATCCAAGGCGCTCTGAGACCATATTGAGATAAAATTCTTCATTATGTGGAACGAATGGTTCAACAATGAATGTTGTTATGGGTCCTTTGCATCCTCCCATCTCAACCTGTAACACGAAAAATTAGAACTCAAACATGATAATAAAACATAGTCTTTCCTCAAGGTCTAAATGTAAGAAAACAAATGATACTCGTTAAAACACTAGAACAGGTGATAGATATGACATGCCTCTTTGCCAAGTCGCTCTTTCACAAAGCCAGCAACTTGAGCCAAATCTAAATTTAAGGCAACGAGCCCACTTTTTCCACGCTTTCCAAATAACATATCAGGTTTGACAACCAGTTTGGAGGAGGAAAGCCAAGGTTCCTTTTTTACGAGCTCATTGACATCAGTTGATTCTGTTATCTAATTCAGCGAAAAAAAGTGTTACACCACTGAAGTTTGATGAAATATAAAAAGCTAGCCCTGTCAGTAAAGTATGAAACTAATATTCAAGCAGTTTAGTACTTTCATGTTCACGATGAAAGAGAGACTATAAAATTAAAATATATTTTCATGTTTTCTTTAATCTCTCTAATTTCTAGTCATAGCCTATCACGCTTGTTCATAGGTCAAAAGTTCTGTTAGCTTTTAGCATCCTTTAAAACCAGAGTTCCATTGTAGCTAAAAAATAATTTATTCAAGAACCAATCTAACAAATTCAGCCCTTCCTCCTGAGGAGATTATTTGCTTCCATTGCTTTGCTTTACCTGGGGAATTTATTTGATTTCTCACAAAGTAAAGTATACTAGTTCAACCTTTTAAATTCTAATCTAGCTAAACACGTTTCCGCTTTCCAATAGCAATGAAAATGCTGAAGAACTGTCAAATTAACTATATAGTTGACAAAGTTTCAAATCGTCCAAAAGGCTTACTTTTTTAAATATGTAGTCAACTGATCCATAGCATTATCGGATACCTTCCGAATTATCATTACTGATATAGAAAATGAAATAAATAAATACTCCGACATACCTGTGTTCTTGCCTTTAGCCATAACAGATTCACATAACAAGCCAATATGAATAAAGTATTTGTTGTATTAACAGACAAATCTTGTTTTAAATCAAAGAAATAAAAAATCTAAACATTGAGCTAAAAAAAAGCCAAGTCAAATCCATAGTGATGTCATTGCAGCCATAAACTCATAGCTAATAGTTCAATGTATTATGTATATGTGCATGCAAACAACTCATTCCATGAAAGCAATGAACAGAAAAATGAAGCTAAAGATCTTAAAACAACACTTACTTGAGCCGAGTTAATGACCAGTTCACAGCCAGAAATCCTCTTGAAATGCTCCTTCAACAACCTCTTTGAGTCGTACTCTCTGATCTTCTTGCGTGCCATTCTTTCTTTTTATCTGTTTCCAAATAAAAAAATCAATCAAAATCTAATTAAAATATTTTCAGATCTACATTACTTGAAACGTAGTTGAATCGCATTAATTCAGATTCATCAATAATTAAATGAAAAAAAGGATACAGAAACTCCAAATCTTTAAGAATTAAAGATGAAGGAGGATTACCGTCTGGAAGACACAGAACTGAAAAATGCTTGTACCGGGGAGAGGTGAAATGAAACAGAGTGAGTAATCTCCCTCTATTTATACTTCAATTGGTCTGTTTTCATTTTTATTTTGATGGTTAATTTGTGGAGTAATATTTTATAGTTCTCAGAATCGAAGAAGTTATGGATGCACATGGACTCGGGACACCTACCTACCAACTGGCCAGTAAAATGTTAAAAAAAGAAGCCAGTTCATAAATATTTGATATATTTAATGAAAGTTGATAATGATATTTTGATGAGTAAAATGGGTATTTTTCATAAAAATCTCCCCATATAAATAGTAGATAATCTCACACATTTATTTGTAAAAAATATTTTATATAAATATTAATATTTATTTGTGCAAATAATAATTCCCTAAAAATGTATACATATCTACATACCTGTTTTTTTCTGAAAGTATTTATACTATATATTGTTTGGGATTTTAGATGGCAGTAATCCAATCATACAAAAGTTGGCATTTAAGTTGAAGAACTTGATAGGTAACTACTAACTACTCTGTTTGTTCGTTTTAAAATACTAATTTTGTAAGAAGAAAAAAAGTCCAAAAAAGGGTACATTCAGGAAGTCATAATTCTAGTGAGTTTGGTGTTTTTCACGAGTGATTTAAGTTTGTTCGATAAGTTTCTCTTCCACTAGTAAAATATAATGTTTACAGGATAATGTTTGCTTTTTTAAATTCAATTTGAAATATTTTTAAATTTAAAATTAATACGGTCTATTTTATTTTTGTAATAATGATTAATATTATTCTTCAGACAGTTCATATATAATTTTTGTAATTATATTATCAAAAATTACATAAATATTTTTCAATAATCTGTGAAATAATAATTTAGACAATCAGAGGAGGTGATCTACTTTTTTAGATTGCAGAGCAGCCAACTTCTGCGACAAATGGAACATTATTTTGTTCAGGCATATCCCACTTCCAGCAATGAAGAAGCACACGTATTACAAAAACAGCCAATACCGGCCCTAATTCCACACGTGAACCACCATAAGGATCCAAGCTTTGGGGGATATAAAGAAGCCTAATGCAGAATTGCCAGGCCGCCTATAAATGCTCAAGGTGTAGACGGTGTTGAGCTTTCAACAGGACACTAGATAAACATGCTTGCTTGGTTCTAACTATTAGAACCAGGATGCCATAGCACGGAAGATGAAGCAACCCCACGGCTAAGTACCTGCAAAAGTTTGTAATTGAAGAAAATGGGTAACTTTCATCATCTGTGTGAAAATTACTAGATGATATCTCGTCATCCATCTACAAATTGTTAAACTATTAATACTTCCGACATACCACTATAAAGTAGACATAGAATCCTACATTTTCTTTAATCACATCTCCAACACCCGAGGCTTAGAAAGGAAAATAATTAGTTAATGGTAACAAAATTTCAATAGTTCTTCACCATAAAACAACCTAGAGTCCTGTGATGGTTGCCTACCAAGACAGGTTAGGAAACACAATCTACTCAGATATCCCAATAAACCACAATCTCTGTCACTTGAAATGCCAGTCATAATTAATCTTCTCAAGTACCAAAAGCACTGATTCCACCAACCAAATAAGTTGAAGAGAATGAACTAACTAACAAATCAAATTGTTAAACTAAATTCTTTAATGTCTGAAAAGTTGTTTTCAGGAAGATATAGTGTCAGTAAAGTCTTATTTGATCCATTAGAAATTGTGTACAAAATGTCGAAATAAATAGAAGGCAATCTTTTACAAGAAGAAATTTAGAATAAAATGATAATTACGTACATAGTACATACCATATGGGAGCATATGAAGATGACAGGTCAAGAAATGAGTATGGCCACCTGTAATAGATAATATTAGGTGTTATTTATCCTGAATAGATATCAGATATTCTTAAAAGTATAGAAAATTGAAAATAGCAACCAAAAAAAAAACATACCACATTGAAACGCAAGCATGGATGATCCATTGGAATAGGACAAAAATACAAGTCCACTGAACAAAATATGCAATACGAAAGAAAGGAAATCGCTGGAAAGAGTAACAACTCAAGTTAGTCATGCGAATAGAGAAATAGACAAACTGGAAAATTACGAGATATACACATCCATAGAACAAAAAATGTCTACAAAATAAAAGATCATTTACAGGAAGTTACAGCTCATTAATCATATACAAAATTTGAAGATAGGTGGCAACTAAATTGTTAACAGCCCATAGCTTACCACGTAATTCAATATCATATCACCAAACAGGAACACAGCATTGAGAGAATGCAAGCTAACAATCAGCTGCAGTAAAAAAGGGAAAACTAAAATCTGTCAATTCAATGTAAATCGAGAGAGAGATAATACTCCATCCATTCCACTTTTACGCTTGCAAATGAGATTCATTTTCAGCTTACTCCAATTAGTTTGGGATGAAAGGCGTTGTTGAGTTGTATTCTTGAGCATCTAAAGTGTAATATTAAACAAAGAAATATAAAAAATATTATATTTAAATGCGTCAACTTCACATCTAACCATGAAATTCAAAGTGGAACAAAGGGAGTATAGAACAATGAAAAAACATCATGCTACATTATGTTCTCATGATTTTCGAAACAAATACTCAAATATATGTGGTGCATTGTATCCATGCATAAGTAAAATATATGTATACAAATGCATACAGTCCACCACTTCTACCTTCTGCATTAACTCTGAAATCTGGCTTTCAACTTAAAATATTTCTATAAAGGTTGCCCAATTGAGACAATGATCATGAAACTGCAATTACAAATATAATCAAAATATGACTACAAATAGGTTGTGGAATATTTAAATCCAGATACAGGATACTCCAATTAACTCAGCTCAGCTAGATATCTAATTCCCATTAATTACAAGAGAAAAATATCACCAAAAAAACGAAGGAAACCGGTTTTGCATTCAGTTAGCAAACAAAATTTGTCAAAATCGACAGTTTTTAGAAAATACTTTATAACTCAGAAGACATATTCTATTTTGGACAGGACAACTGACTACCCCTCAACATGAACCTATAACCTTCGGAGGGTTGGTATAGACTTATCTGCAGATTCACATACACTTCCCAACTGATGTGGGAAAAGGGTTTTCTGTGTGATTCTTTAATTGAAAAGGGAAAATAATACCTCACTCTTGACTCTACTCTCAAAATTTCTAGAAAGGATAACTAATCTTTAAAAAGTGGTAAATAACTTATATAGCAGAATGCAACAAGTTTTCAAGGATAATTAATCTTTAAAAGGTGGTAAACAACTTATATAGCTAAATGCAACAAGTTTTCATTGTTTCTTTTTTCAGTTGTGCTGAGTGGAAATCCTTTCCTTCAAAGATAAATTCAGTACTAATTGGACTATGAAATTAAATAATTTTCAGTTGTAATTTCAAGTCACAACAGATTCTATGGCTCGAACAATTTGAAAGTGATATGTATCTGCAGGTGCACTTAAGGTTGAGTGATAATATTTCTATATCTATAAGGCAATGCAATGCAGCAGTATAATAAACCACAATGCTTACCACACAGTTAAATTGAACATATTCAAAAGAAGTCAACAGAACTGAAGGGATCAAACTTACAAAATTTAATCTGTAATCTTTGCCAGTGAGAAATGGATAGATTACGAACCAAAAGACACTATCAGTGAGCAACACAGCACCTGCACACATCTATTCGTGGAAGAAAGAGAAAGAAATGAGAAAAGGAGGGGGGCGTGGAACAGTAACACAGAGAATCCTTCTACTGTTTTTCAATTCATGACATCCAGTGTAGCAGTTCTAACCAAAAAAAGATAAAATAAATTGTTTAAAAACGTGTCTTCAGAGCTTATCCTCCCAAAAAGTGAAAAAGTAAAGAAAACTTGCCTGAAAAATTATTTGAAAGATATAGCCCCATATCCCTGCAGTTTTACGAACAAGTGGTTCTTCCTGGCTAATCAAGTTTATGGGTATGCTGGACAGATTTGCATTTCCCCCCAGTGTGGGAGCCACGTAAGTTCCACGCTCACTGTCTAAACCCACACAATCAAGCCTGTCACCATCCACTTCATTGCAGCAATAGAAACATCCATAAATGGAGAATAAAGACCCAAGCTGCAAATTGCATTATGACATAAATAACCATTCGAGTAACTTGAACTTAAGAAGATCAAAGAAACAAAGTTTATAAAAGTAATGAAAACACTTAAATTATTTAACTGCTGGTAATTAACTTTCAAATGAATTATTGCATGAACTATGAACTTCTTTTATGTGGTAATATGATAGACTATGACTAAACACAACTAAATATACAGAACATAATTTGAGTAGTTGAAAGAAATAAAGGAGATACGAACATATACAGAATATAAAATTTCAGTTAGATTGATAGATAGATACACATGAAGAAGATTAGCAACTCAACGTACCCCAAAATAGAGAGTGACCAAAGTAAATGTCCATCTGTTAAGCAGAATGAAACATCAGATATGGAAATAAAAGAGGATATAATATAAATAACTTGAAATGAGCTATTAGCTATGTCTTGCAATGAGCTCAATCATGATGGCATAAATTTGCTATTTTGATATTTTCCATGTCATATTCTTGATCTAGGATATTTTGAAAACCTCAAATGAAAAGGTTGAAACTTCGAAACAGAAGCTTTCTCAAATTCCCAAAAGCCTTTTGAGTTGACAGAAAAATGAAATATTTGTTGTTTCAGGAAAATTTTGAATACCTCTGAAGAAGTTCAGATAAAGTTACCATCTCCATGATTACAAAGAAACGGATACAAACTACAAAGCTCCAGCATTATAGCTTTCTTTCTATGATGCCAAAGATAATAATAGGATCTAGGAAAAATATTGGACCCAAAAAAAAATTACTGTGTAAAAATAAATTATGCCACATCAATGACCACATTGCCCAAAAGCAATGCCAAAGATATAAGTCAATGAAGTATATAATGAAGGTAATGAGTATAATATTGAACCCAGAAGAACTTACTGAGTGTAAAAATAAAATATGGCGCCTCCATCAATAACCACATTGACCAAAAGTAATCCCAAGAGCACAATAAAAGCAATTATTCGGTAGGCAAGAAGCCAAGCTGGATGGATTGCCTTTGAACATGTTCTCCAAGCTTCATCTTTGTACAAAAACCCGACAGTGTCTCGCTGATCACCTCTTCTCCGGGTTTTAACTTTGTTGAAACCTTCATATTTCCAAATTACAGTTGCTGCCCCTATCATAGCTGTCAAAACCCATATCGCACAGAGGAAGAATCTCCAGTTTAACCAGTAACTTGGGGTGTTCGTATCGGCAGTCATGACTGGCTGCCAATTATGATTGGAAGAACCTGTTAACAAGTTTATAGTCATTTCTACTTGATTAGTTATTAATATCATTAGGATATCACGAGTAGGAGTCCCACATCGATGAGACAAATAATGAACTGTGAACGATTAATATACTTTTGAGTCAAGTTGGATTCGAAAGATGCGTTAGCTCTCCGGTTCTCCCAATAAAAATGATGGTTAGTTTCCAAATTCATGTTGGAATGATCTGAAACAATGCTGCTGGACTTTATTATAAAGAGGAAAAACTAATTACAGGAAATAGCAGGCTTTAAACTGATGTGCCAAGAGAAGATTAAAACCCTAGAATGATATGAACTGCCCGAAAACCAACTACGCCATAAAATATGATCAAATAGAAGAATTCAAGTGAAATGAAACAAAAGAGTATATAATCATCAATAACAAAAACATAAACTGTCACTGTTTCAAGTCAATGATTTCAATTTTCATTCCATATGCTTAATAACAACTTAAGAAACAAGTAGTAGAGCCGGGACTGTTTTGTATTAACATGCTTAGAGTTTGACTAATATGTGAATTAGTGAAAGGAATCAGATACCGATGCTTTGCAACAGATGACAAAAAGCAAATTAAAATTTGAGTTCCTAACCTTGATTAGTTTAGAAATTAACTGTTGGGAACTGTACCAATCCAAGGTAGAGAGAGAAAAGTGTTGTTTCCAGAGACAACTTACATAGCGCAATAAGCCGGCAGGTCAACATGAGAGAGAACCAATAAAACTAGCAAACCAATACTATCTACTTATTTTATTTTCTCCCCACCGGAAATTCCCAATATTTACCGACAACCCAAAAAATGATTGTTTTTTTGTTTCTTTTCCTTTAGGGAGGAAATAAGGGTGAAAGGATTAAAAGGAGAAAAATAATATTTTCTACATGAAATCATGTACTTATTTTCATATATGTAAGTCTCACTTACATAGAGTTTGGGAGTTTTTTATTTGAAGGAAAAAAAATTACACTCTTTGTGGAGGTTTTTTAACATAAGAGAAAATAAAAGTAATAAAATGAGAGGGTGTCTTGGAGTTTAAGTAGCTAAATTAAATAATAATAATAAAAAAAAAAAGTGAAGGAAAACAAAGCTTATTTTCTTCAAAAAAATTCTTTACACTTTTGTGAATTATGAAAGAAATAAAAGTGAATTTTCTACCCTTAATAACAAGTTTGATATATATATATAATCGATATGAACATATTTTAATATGAGACAATATATTACAATCTCAATTTAAAGTATTTTTTTTGTTAGAATTTGAATAAAAATTGAAATGGATTTCATTAATCATTTAAAATAAATTTACATATCAATGTGTTTTACTCCATGAGTAGAATAAAATTAAGTATTTGGATGCTCAAATCCATAAAATAATTAATAATAAATTAACTTTAAAGATTATTTTTAAAAAATGATAATAAATATTTGTGAGAAGTTAAGAGCATCTCCAGCAGATGAATTATCCCGTGAACTATATTTAGTCCATATGACATCAGCAGACAAAGAGGCACACAACCTCGTGTATTTTACTGAATGCGCTATCACTATTTATTTACTTTAAAATAAAAAACATAATCAATTAAAAGAGAGTGGTTAGCATGAAATTAATTTTGATCAATTGATTAGTCAATTGACACACAGACTATGAGATGGTCTCTCTCTACATGTCAGTACTGTATTAGTCAATTGACCAACTCATCATGAAAATTATTTCATGATAATCGGATCCAATTTGACAAACTGAAAGGGTACATAAGACACAAAAGTACAAAACCAAATCCCAAACAATTGGGCCTATATTTTATCATGATAGAAAAATCACCCACAGGTTAGCCTAGAGTAGATTAAAGACTAAACCAAAAGAATCATAGTAAACAGGCCCAAAATAATCCTTGGCCCAAAGAATCAATAGCACTGCATCATACACTCGCTGCGAAACCCTAATCTCTATCTCGCAAGTATAAAATCTCTCATTTTCCCCTCAATTTCTCATTAGTAGCAGCAGCCAACATGCAGATCTTCGTGAAAACCCTCACGGGTAAGACCATTACCCTAGAGGTCGAATCATCGGATACCATTGACAATGTCAAGGCCAAGATCCAAGACAAGGAAGGCATCCCTCCGGATCAGCAGCGCCTTATCTTCGCCGGAAAGCAGCTGGAGGACGGCAGAACCCTAGCGGACTACAACATTCAGAAGGAGTCCACCCTCCACCTGGTCCTCCGCCTCCGCGGTGGCGCAAAGAAGCGAAAGAAGAAAACGTACACGAAGCCGAAGAAGATCAAGCATAAGAAGAAGAAGGTTAAGCTCGCGGTGTTGCAGTTCTACAAGGTGGATGATTCTGGAAAGGTCCAGAGGCTGAGGAAAGAGTGTCCGAATGCGGAGTGTGGGGCGGGAACCTTCATGGCCAATCATTTTGATCGACACTACTGTGGCAAGTGTGGCCTCACCTATGTTTATCAGAAGGCTGGTGGTGATTAAAGCTTCTATCCCTTTTTTTTTTTTGCAATTACTAATCGTATGTGTTCCTAAAGATCATAGAATGGATGGTTTGAATTTTAATATTAATTGCTGGATTTGAGTGCTTTAGCTACTCAATGAGACTATTATTTATGCGTAAACTATGTTTTGTCAATCATTTTGATTCTGTTGTTATCTTTGAGGACTGATTTTGTTGAAGTATATTGGTATTATGTTTTGATATGGGTAGAGGTGTTAGATGCATGTCTATGTCTATCTATGTCCCAAAAATAGTCTCCTTTAATTATTGTCTTGAATTTAATACTGATTGTTTCCAAATTATCATATACATGTCTTAAAATGCCTTAGATAAGGTCAAATAGGACTCCTAATTTGAGAAGTTGCCTGTCAAATAGATACTCTAAAGGGGATGATGAGTAATTTGTGATGAGTAATAAATGATCTTAGGTTGGTTATAAAAATGAATATTATGGATTAGAGGGTGGTTGTAGAGAAATTATGTATGTGCATATTAGGGAGTTCATAGGTTTTCTTTAAGAGAGATCATGTTTGGTTTAGACATGACCTATTCCCTCTGGTTATGTTGGAGTATAGTTTGTAATGACTTGTTATGCTTTTAGAACTAGAAGCTTTTTAATAACATAGAATATTTACATTTTATGCAAGGCCTTCCCACCGGTATCAGATTATCACTAAAGCAATCTTCTTTCTCAAGAATTAATAGTTTAGAAGAAGGTATCATAGGATGTATACCTGAATGAATAGTTTTTTATAAATCTCCCAGTTCCAACCTTTGCATTTGTGTTTCACATTCTTTGGCTACTTTTTAAGTTCCCCTGATGCATAGTTTAATTGATTTCTATATAAGGAGCCAATTCTTTCTTACAGTAGGCTCTTGTTAAAGATTTCAATCTTCCAAGCTCTCAGTTTCTAGTTGAAGACTTTCTAGATAGCTAAGCACTGCAGTCTGGGGGAACGAATGTGAGGGGTGAGGGGTCAAGTATCAGAGAAGGAGTGTTTCTTTTATCCCTCACCTTAGTATTAGTGTGTGCAGCAGGAAAATTAAACATATGTAGATGATTCTGAAACATGGCCTTTTCATCAAAGAATGATTATTGATGGAGAATTTCTAGATGCTTGAGTTTGTCTGGGTATACAAAATGTTGAAGAGCAGTTGTTAAGTTTTCATTTTGTAGTATTGAATATAGCTTGAAACATGCAGCTAGCAGCAATATAGAAAGAATTAGGAGCAGTTAGCAACTTAGCATTGACAAAAATAGGTGATGCAATACAGAATAGCAGCAATGTCTAAATGCATTAGCTTCAGTGCAATGCAGCACAGATGATGAAGGGTACTAAAACAAAAATTTGCATCAAGGATGCCAAGTTTTGGAAATATGGTCTTCTTCCCTTCCTGATTAGTTTATCTTTATAATTGTGACTTTAAGTAGGGAATGTGCAAATGATATTTGAAGTCGGTCTTTATTGGTGCAGTAGATGATTTGTAATCTTAAATTCCATTATCTAAATCTTTTAGATTATGAGATATATTTCAGTAATAAATTATGTTTTTTCCTTTTCCAAAAAAAAATCTTCTGTATTTTTAATTAACAGTTATTTTGGCCAGAAGCTTTTTAGAGATAATTAATGCATACTTTGTAATTTGTTGGCTCTCAGTTTATCTGAAACATGTTAATTTGAAATATATACTTTACTTTTTCTTCTTCTCAGTTGTTAGAACATGTTTGCGATTATTGTTTGCACTCTTGAATGTCCGAAATAGTTGCAAAAATAAATTTTTGTGATAACCAACTCAGCAGTACATGTGATCACTATAATAGTATATAATCCTATGTATAGTATGGATCCATTTCTTCCTTAGTGACAAAATATTGTGTAATAGCTTATAAATTTAAAACAAATTGAATGTAATTGTTTTTTTTTATATTAGGATTAATTCAAAATAGAAAATAAGGTTCCCCATTATAATGAAATTTTGGATGAACATCCAAAAAAAGATGAGAGAGCAAATTAATAAATAATTCAAATGTAATCTTGTGGAGAGGTGAAAATCTTTATGGCAAGTACCTTGAACATCTACAAATAGCTCCTCACATTGGTTGTGAGGTATCGTGAAACTAGCCCCTAGCCTATATGATTATTATTAATTTAAAGTGAATTTGAGATGTTTTTAAATTTAAATTTAAAATAATTCATTAAAAAGTATAAAATAATAAAAAATACAGTAAAAAATATTTATAGATAATTTATATTATTTATTATTGTATTAATTGAAATTAAAATAATCTATGTCAATTTTAATTTTAAAAATCTTTTAAATTAACTTTAAAAGGTCAATAATAATAAAATAGTAATATGGAATTAGCTAATTATGAGTAATTAATTAACACAGGCACGCACACTATTCAATGAATGCAAGTGGAACACAGGCTGCAGGGCAATGCATTGATCTGGAATAATTAAGAATTAGTTAATTAATAAAAGGATATATATATATATATATATATATATATATATATGGTAAAATAAATCAAGTAGTTGTAATCAAGCTTTTCAAACTCGGACCGGACCGCCGATCGAATCGAAAAAAATCGGACCCGGTTCACTCAACGGTCCGGTTTAGACCACTAAACCACTTCTGCTCAAAAATCGTTCAGAACCGGTGAACCGGTTGACCCAGTGAACCAGTGACCGGTTCACGGGTTTGACCAGTTCTCTCCTTAAAGATTAAAAAAAAAAAATATTACGGATTTTATTTTATTTTAGTAATTTAGTTGAGACTTTGTTTGGTATTTTACATATTTTTGCATTCATTTAATCAAACACTTGAACTTGTGGTTGAATTTCAGAATTTGAATATATCTTAGAGATGTTTAGTTGTTTTTTTTTGTAGATAAATTGATTAATTTTACATATTTACTAAATATTATATATAATATATAATAATAATTAATATAATTAATTATTTATTATTTATTATATATTAATGACGTCACTGGGTCAATAACGGTCTGACCACTTGTTGAACCAGTGACCCCATCTACTTAATAATTTTTTCGATTCGATGATCGGTCTGAATTTAAAAATCTTGGTTGTAATGTAACATGAACGAGTCATGGACAGAAAGAGTGGAGGTGTGCACTTGTCAAGGGAGCAGTATACAACTGTACAATTTTATTTCTTTCTTTGAAAAATAACAAATCCTAAGATTCCTATTTTCCTGGTTTGTTAATTTTCGTAATAATAACTTCGGTCGATCATGCCCTTTATTTTATCAGACTCCAACTTTCTGAATGTCATATCATATCATTTATTGGGGGGAAATAAATAGCTGTAAACGACACATGAAACAAACAAGTGGATATATGTGCGTGTGTGTATATGTGTATGTATGCATGCATGCCACCTCTAGAAACTAAAGTTGAATGAAGTTTGTGTGTTATTAAGGGAGTGATTGATAAAAATTAAATGAATCTTAATGAAAAAAGTTATTATTTTTTTTGTCTCATAATAAAAAATTTTATTATTATTTTGAGTAGTTTTATGTTAAATATTCATTTTTTTAATAACCAAATTTTTATACATATTTTCCTATTATACCCGTAACATTAAATATCTCATACTTTTCTTATTCTAATTCTTTCTCCATATTTAATGACATTATTATAGGCAATTTTGTCATTTTATTCATCTTCTTAATATGCGTGAAAAGTTCACCAGGACTTTTATCCTGAGACGGAGGGAATATTTGATAATTGACATATCTGAAAAATATAAATAACAAATTTTTATCATTTTACCCCTCTAAGAGAATTTAAAAAATTGTTGTAAATTTATTTAATATAATAGTTAATATAGTAACAAAAAAAATAGTTCAGCCGCTCATTCAGTCCATTTAGTCAAAAAATAGGACTAAATCATTCAGCTCAAATCGTGTGAATGGCTGAACGATTCAGCCATTCAGAGGATTTTTAAAAAAATAAAGGCACTGAATAACTGAATTGATCAATCATTCAGCAAAAAACAAACCGCCCCTTAATAATTACTACCTTCGTTACTTAATATAAGTCGTTTTAGAGAAATATTTTTGTTCCTTAATATAAGTAGTTTGAGAATTTCAAGTAAATATTAATTGCTTAGTTTTCAATATTATCCCAAGTATTAAATGTAACTTTGGTTCTCTAACTATTTTTTGTCTAATAAATAACAATCTCTTCTTCTAATACAAGAGCAATATAGACAATTGATATTATAATTAATGCTATACAATCATTTTCTTAATACTTGTACACAACTCTAAAACGATTTAGGAACGGAGGGAGTAAGTATTGTTGCATGTGGGCAGCATCAGACATCGATCAGTAGTAGTGTTCATGTGGAGCTAGCTAGCTGATACTCCGTATTAATTAGTTAGTTTATATATTTTCACCAAATAAGGCCGATGACAGAAGACTGATTTTAATTAATTTACCTTAAAGCAAAAGTATTAAATGCTCTTCTTGATTTCACATTCATTCTCTTCAATTCAAACGACAAGTATATGATCCAACACCATATTTAAGAGTTACTTGGCTAATTTCTGCTTCTATATATATATATATATATATATATATATATATATATATATATATATATACCATATTTATTGATCACATTAATTCTCTTATACGCTAGCTCCACTGGCCTCATTTTCTTTCTTTCTTCTTTCTCTCGTCTCTGCTGAAAATTAAATTAAGAAGATCATGTCAACAAGTTTGAACCATGTTTATGACCTCCAAGACCAAATTTGCTACGTTCAATGTGGTTATTGCACCACCCTTTTACTGGTATTAATCAATTTTAATAATGAATTAATTTCATCTACTTTATATATTCGTTAATTCTACATATATATATATATATATATATATATATATATATATATATATATATATATAGGTAAGCGTTCCATGTAGTAGCTTGTCGATCGTGGTTACGGTCAAATGTGGACACTGCACAAGCCTCCTTTCAGTCAACATGGTGAAAGCTTCTTTTGTCCCACTTCATCTCTTCCGGCCTTCTCATATAAACCAATCAGATCATCATGATCAGGTTCTACCTAGCTACCTATAATCCTTTTTCCCCCTTAATTAATATATGTATATATAATTGTTCTTAATTATTATCAGGTCTTAATTAATTTTGATCTTCACATATATATATGCAATCGTTAATATCTCTCTCTCTCTCTCCAGATCAAATTACAAGGAGGAGTTTCTAATCCGGGAGTAGTGGAGAAAGAATTGGAGTACAAGCACAGCCCATCCCCGGTCGACGAGGAAGACGACTATGATGTCCCAGTGAATCTTGTTTTTAATAAACGTACATAAACTCACCCAATTTCTTACTAATTACCACTGTTATTTTTTTTCTTTAATCACTATATATATAAATACCATGGATTAAAATGGAGTATTCCTTAACATTAGCTAGTTGTTACTAAAATATTCTGGTTTGATGTTAAATTTAATTTATGCAGCCCCAGAGAAGAGACAACGAGCTCCATCGGCTTATAATTGCTTCATTAAGTAAGTAAATTAATCTAGTTATGTAATTAAATAATATATATATATATATATATATATATATATATATATATATATATATATATATATATATATATACATGAAGGACTGATCATCATGAGATGATTATAAATATATAGGCATGCAATATCTTAATTAAGCTAGCAAATTTATTACTTTTTATATATATATATATATAGGTCAGGATCAGAGTGAGGGATCTCACTTTCTTAAAATGAGGATTTTTTTTTTTTTTTTTTTAAAACAACTAAAAAAAAAAAGTTTAATATTTTATGGAATCGAATTTTTTTTCATATCTGATGTTTTGGGTGTGATTTGAGACGTATAACAAAAAAACATGTATATGCGATGCAAGCATTGTACCACCACTTTTAGTATAGGTATTCAAAACACGCCCAAAACATCAGTATTATGAAAAAATTTCATTCTATAAAATATTAAACTTTTTTTCGTTGTTTTAAAAAAAAAAAAAAAAAAGTCCCTCATTTTTAAGAAAGTAAGTGATCCCTTACTTGATCATATATATATATATATATATATATATATATATATATATATATATATACACACACACATACAAATTAATTTACGAACTATGATCAGAAGGCTCAAAGCTAAAAATCCCGACATGGCTCACAAGCAAGCCTTCAGTACAGCTGCCAAAAATGTAAGCTTTAATTAATTATAATTACCCAAATATGATACTGTACGAACATACAATATATTGAGCCTTATTAATCTTCCATTTCATATAACTTATTATTTTCAAGATATTTATTGTTGAATTCAATTAAATTATATAAGGCTATTTAAACTAAATTTTGACTTGCATATATATATATATATATATATATATATAATTAATTTGGTTGTTATTTTAGTGGGCTCATTTTCCACCAGCAAGTCGGCATAAAGGCGAAGAAGAGAGGTGTAGCCAGGGAGAGAAAACACTATCAAGTTTTTCAGATGATGAAGACGATGAGGTAATTATGTGATAACCTTTAAACACTGAGATGTGTCCCCTTCCTACGTACGTACTACTAATTACTAAATATCATTAATTATATATATATATTCATTGACATGATATATATAATTAATTAAACTATAAGATGCATCGAGTTTAATTCTAGTAAACTTAATTAGTACACATTATTGCCGTTTACTACATTAATTGATTGTGAATATAGCATGCTAAAAATTGAATTATCGATCTCATGATCAGACATGCATCTATTCTAATTAAGCCATGCAAGGCTGTGATATATTGTCAGTAATAACATGATATAAATATGATAAATTATTATGATTAATACAATTGATCATACTTATAGAAGCTAAATATTATTTCTAAGATAAATGATCGAGAATTGATTGTTAATGGGAATGTGTGTGTGTGTATATATATATATATATATATATATATATATATATATATATATATATATATATATATATATATATCTGAATTGGACTTGAGCGAAGTGAACAAAAATCTAGTTGTTTTCTTAATATTGTCGTCTCTTATTGGATCCCATATATAATTTAATTTAATTTGTCACTATCTTAAGTCAAGTTTCAAATTTATTGCATAGACCCTACAGTGGATCGAAACATATTTAACTTTAGTATGTTTGTAGTAAAGTATGCGATTGAAATGGGGTGCATGACTTTGTGCTACAAAATATTTACAGGTCCATGAAGAAGGCAATGGTTTCCGTGAAAGAAAAGCCTCAAAGCATCACCTTTCAGAGTAATTAAGATATTTAATATATATATATATATCACTCCTGTCTTTAAGGCACTGTAAAGGTTTCAATCATTTACTACTTTTCTAATCAAGGTAGAATATTCCCGCGGGAGGAATGAATTAAGCTCTCACTGCAAATTAAGTTAATTGTAGATTAGGATTAATCACGTAAGTGGAGTACTTGATAAGTAATTAAGTAATGTAACTTAAGTGTTAATTCCGTACGATTTAGTTAATTGATGTATGTTTTCGGAGTATCTAGCTAGCTTCCTACAGAAATTAATAACCCTAGCTTTTTCATTCAGCTATATGGATTAAAATCAAGCAGATAAGTATTACCATTCATGCAGTATGCAGATAAGGAGCTAGAGAGCGTCTTATGTGTGTGAAAATTGACTGAGAATATATAGGAGAAAATAATTATCATAACTTAATAATTTCTATATTCACACCACATAATATCATTTTCAACCAACCTCCACCGTACGTACTTACTTTATACACTAAACAGTTTCCTACATAAATTTTTTTGGTATATTTTGCAAGAGCAAACATGAATTAATATTGCCTAGCTATAAATCCTATATATATATATATATATATATATATATATATATATATGAATTTTACTTTGAATAATTTCTCCTCCAATAAAACGGTACGTACGTACGTGGTTTTAATTTCTTCTTCCAAATCTTGAAGGCCTTTGCATATGTCTACCTGAAATTAAAATTGGAAACATGCAAATTATTACATAATAATATACTCATACGGCCAGGCCATATATACTTCATAAATTAGCTTTAGCTAGGAGGACAGTTTCGTATATATACACAAACACTGCTGATGGAACAAAATAAGATTAAAATTAATTCAAATAATTTGTTTAATTTGGACTTGTAGCTAGTCATGAAACGTAATAAATAAATTAACTTACCTGAAAAGTGCCTCGGGGTGTATGCCTGAAAGAAGTCTCTGTTCTCTTTCAATAGCTCTCTCCACACTGAAGATTAATTTGCATGCATGAACCATTATATATTTTTTTTATTAATTAATTATTTGGAATGCGCTATATATATATATATATATATATATATATATATATATATATAATACTATCAGAATATAGGAGTAATATATTTGTAGATGCGAGAAAAAAGATATATAAATCAGACCTGTAAGCGTTACGAGTGGGCGAATACTGGCGTGGTCGGCTAAGGCCTTTATGCATTGGTCTCGGTCCATGTGAAAGAGCAGACACCTTTCTATTAGATGTTGAACCTGCAATATTATTAGTACGTTTCATTTTAATTATACGCACCCCCAACATCAGTTTTCTTTTTGAATTCATTCATTCATTCATTTATGTATTTAATTTAGAGAAATCATACTTGTTGGGTCGTGATATTTCTCTTTTTGGACTGAATGGATTGGGCCTACTTATTCAGTTAGTCTATTAGGGTCTTCACTATTGGGTGTTAACATTATTGGGCCTAGTCATTTTATTATCTTTGCTAAGTCCTTCTAATATCGCATCAAATCAAATTATTTAACCCATCAAATATTTAAATATCTACATCTTTGACTTGTAATGATGATATAGTATGATGATTAACCGAGATATCTCGCCATGCATTAATGTGGATGGGATTATAGCCGACCCATGGCCGGAATGAAAGGGCCAAAAGCGGTGGATAAGTTCCATGCGATCACAGAACCCATCGATCAAGGGGATATGTCAGATGGTAGTAGGTGGCACAGTAATCCAGGCAAAGATATTATTTCTTGGCGAGTAAGTCTTCACAAGGAGGTACGTTTTTGATATATATACATTCACACAACTAATAATAATAATCTCTCTCATCACACTAGATTTTATCATCCTCTTGAGTTAACCTCGTGAACAGACATACTTACTCTCACGCTTCGAAGCTATCCCTCATGGTCCTACCACAAGCTTTGTGGTGTTTGTTGTGTTTCTTTATGCGAGGATCAGGACGTCTTTAGTGATTGGGACGTGGAGAAAGATCTTGAGGATAACAATACTAAAGACAAATGAAATATTATTCATGAAACATACACGATATATGATCTATATGTTCTAAATTATAAGATTATATATATCATAAAAATAAATTAAAGAAATAACTTAAATCCTAAAGAAAAGAAATGATGAGACACTCGATCGGTACTAATTGATCATTAATTTATTTTGTAACAAAACTAAAAACTATTATTGAAAGTCCAATAATAATCTAGAAGGGGGGTTGAATAGATTATTACAGATTTTAATTTATCTTAGGCCTTTTGAAATTAATTTATAGTGTTAAAAATTAATATGCAAGATAATAAAAAAATAATCACACAATGCATAGAGATTTATCTGGTTCACAACATACATCCCTTGGTATGTTGCTACGTCCAGTCTTAAGTTCCTACTTGGAACTTAAGATCCTATTATTATCAGTAATAATCAACTCCTTCAATAAGCAGAGAAGCCTTTACAAAGTTTTATAGTCAAACTTTCAACCTGCTTCCTAACTAATCTATCTTGGGACAATGAAGCTCCCGCCCTTCCTCAAGTTTAGTTGTACCTTCTTTTGAGTTCGGGCCTATTCTATGATCCGGTCTTGAAACAACAACCTCTTCTTCACCTCACAAAGACACTCAGAGACCCAACTTCCCCACCGACCTCTAAGAGACTGGTCTTGGTGAAGAATTACTCGTCTTTCTCACTGTGTACATAAAATAAACTAACTCTAATCTTTTCTTCTTTTACAAATAATTTTACAACAATTTGCTTCTCAAATAAAGCAGATAATAATTTAATCTGATTGATGCTTCTCAAATAAGCAAATATAATTTAAAGATCAAAATTATGCTTTGATTAAATAAAGCTTCTATGTAAGCAAATATGAAAATTATGCTCTAGTATAAAAGTTTGAATGACTTTTATATTATTGAGAAAAGTGCTTCTTGAATAAGCAAATAGGTTATTTATGCTTTGAATCAAATATGCTTCTTATTAAGCAGATATATGATATTAAAGTTCTTTATGAAGAATTAATAATTCTTTATAATAAAGAGTGTTTTTCTATGGATAATATAGAATTATTTCTCAATTAATCTTTGATCAAATAATTTATGAATTGTAGATAAATTAATAATAAGTCAATTCAAATAATAAGTATAATGTCACATAAACACAATTTGATAAACCAAATATTATTTGTTTAACTCAAATAATATATAAGAATATTTTATCTATTATGTGAAATTTTATAGATAATGTCACTTAGTACTTTTTAAGGAATCGACGGTTCAATTCTCTCTTGGTAGAGGTGTATCTCCAGTAGCCTCACGGACGCCTAAGTATGACAAAATTTATAATTTTCATAATTGATATTTATATAAATATTTTCAATAGATCACTACGATTCTCAAATCCGATTCGGATGACTACTCTTTTTGGAGCGAGATCTCAAAGTGTTGTTTTGAGCTATCAAGTGTCGTCGATCTATTTTACGATATTTATATAAATAATATCAATAAAAGATTACTAAAGACTTTAAGAATCAGATTTCAAGTAGCCTCATGGCACGCCCCAAGTATTCTTTTATTTGATAAATAGATGAAATATAGATATATAGAATTGTGTAGAACAATTTATATTAGTATATATAGGTAAAATACAAGTAAGAAATAATTCAACAGAAATTAAACTTATCTCAATACTTGAACCAATTTTTCTCTTTAAAAATAATCAGAACTTTTGTAGATATAAAATCTTGAGAGAATGTAGGCAAGGAGAGTATGATTTTCTTTTCACAAAATTGGTAAAAACCGAATGAATGAAATACTCCCTATTTATAGAAATTTTAAAGTTGGGGCAAAATAGTAATTTTGAGAACTGATTTTTGAGTCGCACGGTTCTGATAAAAACATTTTGAATTGGATGGTCCAGATTAACCAATATGTTTTACGCGGTAGAAGGGAGAAAAACGCCTAGGCCTTTTTCTATCTTTGGATCATTTAATGCCATATTTGACTAAGCAAATCATGCCAGCCACACGATTTTGTCCCAAAAAGGAAGTCACGGTTTTATCAAAACATGTAGCTTACGTAAACCAAGTGGTATTCAAGCATTAAATTTGTTATATGTGTATATAAGTATACTTGACATATTATATATATATATATATATATATATATATAGAATTTAACTAATACTTATATACGTTATATATATATATATAGGTATATAAATATTATGTATATATTTATTGATAGTTTGTAAAAATATTTTTGCCCAACATAAATTTAAAAAAAACAAAATAGGGTATCCTTGCCATGCATAATTTATGAATTAATTTATTTAACACTTGACATAAATTATCAAGGTCATTAATAAATTTATTCAAAAATAATTAAATATTTATTTAAAACATAATTGTTATCATCAAAATATATAAAAGAAATTATTCCTATCAATGATCATAATTGTTGGGTCATGATATTTCTCCTATTTGGACCGGGTAGATTGGGCTCATTTATTAATTTATTCCATTGGGCTTTTATAATTAAGTCGTGGGGCTTGTTGGGCCCAGTCACTGTGTTAGCTTTATTTAAATCCTATAGGACCGGGTCGGTTCGTTGGATTAACCCATTGGGTCACTTAATATCTATTACTTTGACTTGTAATGATGATATAGCATGACAGTTGACCGAGATATCTGCCATGCATTAATGTGGATGGGATTATAGCCGTAGTACGCAGAGAAAAATGATGGCAAAAGCGGTGGATAAGTTCCATGCGATCAAAGCAGAACCCATCAGATCAGAGGGGGTGTCAGGTAGTAGTGGGTGGCACAGTAATCCAAGCAAAGATAGTATAACCTAGCAAGGAAGCCATCGTCTAGAGGTACGTTCTCACACATATTGATTTTTCAGATTCTCCATATACATCGACTGAGAATTATTATCTCTCTCCGGACACTTTAGGCAAGTACATTCCTCCATTGTTAACCTTGTGAACACATACTAATTCTCACGCTCGAAATTTATCCCCGACGGAACCGCCGCCAAGCTTTGGTGTTATCGTGTTTTTTATGCGAGATCGGGACGTCTTACGTGATTGGGGACGTGGAGAAAGATCTGGCGTTAACATTGCCAGAAGGAGGGCTTTTTTGAGTTCTAGTGTCATTAAAATTTTCAATCACAATCGTTTAACCTACGCCGGAAGATGATGAGGAGAGTAGGATGGTACGCCGGCGAAGGCGCGAGCGATGGTCATTAGCTCGTCGCTGCGTCGTGTTTGGTGAAGGATCGCTCAGGTCCTTCTAAAGTGTTCACGAGAACACGGACCTAAGCATAATTCAAGAGATCTCCGTCTCAAGATTCATGGCGGGGCTGATTTAAGATTGGTTTTCGGTGCGGATAGGGAGCGAGATCATGGTCGAGGGCAAGTGGAAGGCTCACCGACCAGGACTTATCGTAGAAGTGGTGAGGAAGATAGAGCCGCTAAGTTGGCAAGGATGGCGGACGAAGCGGATAAAGCCATGGAGGTCCTATTAAAGCAAAGAGAAGATATAGCCGAACAGATGCTTCGGGTGGCGGAATTACGGGACGAAGCATCTAGCCATGATCGGTCCAAGAAGGTCAAGTTGGAAGCAATGAGGTGCCACGCCGAGTAGGAGGGTGAGCCAAAGCATTCCGGTGCGGAGTTTTAAGGATCGTTCTCGCGATAAGAGGAGATCGAGGAGCAGAACTCCCGTGGTCTCGAAGAAGGCAATAATGGCCGTTACCTCTCAGCATCGAGATGACTATAGACAAAGGAGCATATCGAGCGAGATTATGCCCGAAGTCAGAATAAGGGACTATCAACGTGATCATTCTCACCATAAAGACATGATTCAGACACCGGAACGGAGTAGATCAAGAAGTCCCACCAGGGCGGTAGGATCGGCAGGAGGAGGTCGATCCTCTCAAAGACGGAATGTTGTTCGCGAGAAAGAGGTCTCCCCCCAGCCCAAAGGCGTTGATTTTCTAGTGAAGGAGCTGAAGGAACTTAGAAAGCAATCGGTCAAGTTCAAGTGAGTGAAGGGACGCCCGGAAAGAAGGCATCCCTTTTTCCTCGGATATTCTCAAAAGAAGGCGGACATCACCAAGAAACCGCCTCGCATGGAAAGTTATGATGGTATGCGGGATCTTTATGACCATAGCCAAAGCGCTCAATTCGGCATTAATGGACTATTACGACTTCACCGATCTTTGCCAAGTGACATACCTTTGTTACGACCGAGAAAGGATGCGAGGCGATGGTTGGGAACTTTGCCAATTTAATATCCTCTTGGTGAACTTTGTGATAAATTCCATGCCCGTCGCGGAGTAATGTAGAAGAAGAGGAAAGTTTACTGGTTCTCAGCGCATGATCCGGGCAGCTTACCAAATGAATCTTTGGGCCAGTATGTGAAAAGGTTCAGAGAAGCAGTCGGTCAGGTGTCCGATCTTAATGATCTCCAGGCTGTAGGTTTGTTCCAAAATGGATTAGATCTGGTGAAATCCGAGAAGTTGGTGAAGAAGTTGATGTTTCACCATCCGAAGAGCTTGGCCGAAGCCTTTGACAAGGCAGAAGGCTATATCGTTGTGGAAGAAGCTATGAACAGCCTGAAGCATCTTCCTTCGGACCAGGTGAAAGAGTCAGTAGCTCCCAAAGCCGAAATTGATCAGAGGAAAATGGGGGGGTATAATGATCTGGACAGAGGCGATTCGAGAAAATACAATAATTCTTCGCGCAGAAGAAGCGGTCATCCTCCGATTCCTACCGAAGGTGAATAAGGTCTACACCAAATTAAACACTGATAGATCGATAATTCTGGATCAAATCAGAAATCAACCTTTCTTCGAGCCGCCCCGTGATAACTACCGAACCGGGCAGGGTAACTCTCGAAAATATTGTGGCTATCATCAAGCCGCTGGACACGACACTAACGAGTGTTGCAATTTGAAAGACTTTGTGGAGAGGAAGATTAAGGATGGCTTGTTGGTGCAATATGTGGCAGTAAATGATCAATGAGAACATTAACCAAATCTTTATTCGAGACGACGGCTCAGTGGCTCCAAAGATCGCCGCCAAGGCATGTCATCAATGTGATAACCGATGGATCTGCAGGGAAGTTGTTAGGGAGGAAGAGAAGGGCTTACACGGATTCGGTCATGGCGTGATGATGATCTTCCTCGAAGCGGATAGACCATTCCCCGGATCCTGTCATATCATTTACCGACGTTGACTATCCTTCGGAACCCATCGAGCCACATGAGGGGGCTTGGTGATCACAGCGCAAGTGGGCACGGTGGACATGAAGCGCATGATGATAGATAATGGATCTTCAGTGGATATTCTGTACGCCCATGTCTATCAAAGGATGCACCTTGATGGGCAGAAAATGGAGGTCGGGCAGGAAGCTCCTTTATACGGCTTCAGCAATGATCCGGTCAAAGTTGCAGGCACTATTGAACTCCCCGGTTATCTTTAAGACAAAGACCCAAAGAAGTCGAAATAGTATGTAAATTCTATGTTGTGCACGTTGATCAAATTTTACAACGCTTATTTGGGAAGACCTACTTGAACTACTCTCCAAGTCGTGACCTCCATCCCTCATTTCAAAGTCAAGTTCCCACGGCCATGGAGTAGGAGAGGTGGCGGGGACTTGGATCTAGCCCGACGATCTGCTTAGGAATGTCATCATTTCCTCCAGAGTGAAATTGACAAAACAAAAAGCAAAAGCGATGACAATTGAGATTGAGCCCTTTACCGAAAAGTAGTTCTCGAACCGATGGTGGTTCTCTTGGGAGGGACGGAGGAGGTGGAGTTGATGATCTGGAAAGCCGACAAGATCGTGAAGATCGGTTCAGTCTACAAGAACCTCTTCTGGACAAACCTTATAGAACTCTTACCGCTTACGCGGATATTTTTGCATGGGAACCAAGGGACATGCCCGAGTTAGTCGGAAGATGCTTAGAGCATATACCGAATGTAGATCCTCGAAGAAGCGGTTCGGCAGAAAAGACGGATCTTTGCCGAAACGACGTAAAATCATTGATGAGGAAATAAGAAAGTTGTTGGTCAGGACTTCATCTATGAAATTGATTATCCCGAAGTGGATGGCAAATGTGGTATTGGTGCAAAAAAGAGAATGGAAAATGGCGGGTTTGCATCGATCACTACAAACACTCAATAAAGTTTGTCCAGAAGGACTTTTATCCTTTGCTTTCATATTGATCAAATTTCATCGATGCCACTTGTGGTATGCATTACTAAGCTTTATGGATGCTTTTTGATTATCACCAAATATCCATGCATAAAGAGGACATCCCAAAGATCGCGTTTATTACACACCGTTCGGCACGCCTTACAAGAAGATGACTTTTGGCCTTATAAATCTTTGGAGCCACTTACCAAAGAATGATGAACTTCATCTTCGATAGGCGGTACTAGGAAGGAATATGGAGGTATATCGTCGATAACATGATCGTGAAAAGCATGCAGGTTCAGAATCATTTGGACGATCTAGGAGAGTGCTTTCAGACCGTCCGTCATCGTCAACTGAGACTCAATCCCGCCAAGTGCACTTTTGGCCTCGTTAGGAAGTTTTGGGTTACTCGTCACCAAAGGGGATCGAGGCCAATCCGAAAAAGATCCAGGCCATTCTTGATATGAAGACTCCTCAGTCGTTCAAGGACGTCCAACGTCTGACTGGCAGGATTGCAGCTTTGAGGAGGTTCGTCGCCAGATCTGTAGAGAGGTGCCTTCCTTTCTTTGATACATTGAAAGGGCCAAAGAATGCGAAGACATTCCAGTGGACTTCAGAGTGTGAAGACACCTTCCAAGGCATAAAGGCGATATCTTTCTTGGCCTTTATTGGTGAAGCCCATTCCAACAGAGACCTTATATCGTGATTCAAAGCAGCAAGTTCGTTGGCGGTTGGAAGCGATCTTTGGTTCGGGAGTTCGATGGAAGAGCAAGATCCGGCCTATTATGTTAGTCACGCCCTGCGAGATGTGAAACGTGTATCCGAATATTGAGAAATTTGCCTTTGCTTTAATAATTGCTAGTAGAAAAGCTTGGCAATATTTTCAAATGCGCCCTTCCTGGTCGCCTACACTGATCGACCATCAAGAAAATGATGGGCAAGCCGAAGTTTCGTGGAGACTAGCGGCATGAACTATGGAATTGTCCCAGTTTTTCATCGAATACCATCCCCGAACCACTATCAAAGGTCAAGCTTTGGCCGATTTCATGGTAGAATATTCGTTCACCGAAGCAGATCGCCGAAGTTCTCTGTTTAATCGATCGGCCGAAAGCGATTTGCAGTTCTTCAACAAAATCAGAATGTTTGGACTCTATATGTAGATGGTTCCTCTACCCTAACTGTTAGTGGGGCGGGAATTATCTTGACAAGTCCGGACGGGTTCAAAGTTCAACAGGCCATCGATTTGGATTTAAAGCGACAAACAATGAAGTAGAAGTATGAAGCGGTAGCAATGAAAGTGTTCGATTGGCAAAGAGTTCAGAGGTCCGTAACCTTATCATCTAAAGTGACTCTCGGTTGGTTGTCAAAGCATTATCGGGGATTATGAAGCTCGTGGAAATCGGATGATCAAGTATCCGCGGAGTTAAAGAACCGACTTTCTTGATTTTTCGCATTTAATTTTGAGGCATAGAAGCGCGAATGACAATTCCATCGTCGATGCATTGTCGAAGTTGGCTACTACGGATGATGAGATGTTTTTAATGGATCCATTTACTTGGAAGTTCTACAATGTAGAAGTGTTCAACATGAAGCGTTGATGTGTATCGAGCGATCTAACTGCTGGATGACCCCTACATCGAGTATTTAGCAGATGGCGTCCTTCCTTCGGATCAGATGTTGGCAAAAAAGATCAAATACAAGAACGCCAACTTTGTTCTTATTGATGGGGACCTTTATCGATTAGCCTTTTCTTCACCATTATTAAAGTGTCCGGTCCCATCCGAAGCGGAATACGCTCTTCTTGGAGGTTCACGAAGGAATTTGTGGTGACTATATGGCTGCTAAATCTTTGGCTTACAAAGTACTTCGGCAAGGATACTATTAGCCTACAATTTTCAAAGAGGCTACAGAGTATGTCAAGAAATGTGAAAAGTGCCAACTCAACAATCCGATCCCACATCAGCCATCGGAAGAGCTATACTCGATTTTATCTCCTATACCCTTCATTATCCGGGGGTAGATATATCGGTCCATTGCCTAAAGCTAAAGGTCAGTTAGCTTTGTCATAGTTACTTATTGATTACATGACTAAGTGGGTAGAAGCGACGCCACCCTTGTTAATTACGAGCAAGAATGTTTGAAGTTCATAAAAGAGTCCAAGTAGTGTTTCGCCGGGATCCCTAGAGTATTAATATCGGACAACGGACTTGATTAAATAGGATCAAAATTTGAAGCATTTTAAAGGAGTTGGGGATTCAAAGATAAGAAGACTTCAAATTGGCTCATCCACGGTCAAATGGCCAAGTTGAGGTGACCAACAGGACGACATTTGAATCAGGATCAAGCATGATCGGATGGGATAAAGGAAGATGGCTGCAGAGTCGCTCGCCGCGTGTTGTGGGCTTATCGGACTACACCGAGGACTACCACTGGGGATTCACCTTTTCGACTGGCCTATGGTACTGATGCCTTAGTCCCTGTCGAAATCGGATCTCCAAGTCTTCGGGTCAGTCAATACAAAGAAATATACAATGACGAAGGACTGAAGGCCAATTTGGATCTGCTAGAAGAAGTCAGAGAGGTTGCTCTACTTAAATTGGTTGCTTATCAACGAAGAGTAGCTAAGCATTATAACAAAGGAGTCAAGCTTCGCAGATTCGAAGTAGAGACTTCGTCCTCGCAGGTTCAAGCTTCTACACTTCAAAAACACGGAAAGTTAATGCCAAACTGGGAAGGCCATATGAAGTGATCAAGTATCAAAATCGGGCACTTATCGGTTAAGGGCATTAGATGGTTCCAAATCAAAAACACTCAGCATGGGAAGCTTCTAAATACTTTCAATAAAGATCAAGTTAATTCATCGTAAGTTTGTATATTATTGTTCATTATCAATAAAAAGACACTTTTTCACTATTGGTCCTGGTCCTATTTGTCCTATGGTCACTACGGTGTAAAGAGGTATGGTAGGACTTGCTGGCCATTCGATGGCAGCCCATTTGTCGTTCTACCCCGAGTGGTAGACGAAGGATCCTATATTAATTTTACCAAGGTGGTAAATCAATGGTCACTATTGGTCCTGGTCCTATTTGTCCTATGGTCACTACGGTGTAAGGAGGTATGGTAGGACTTGTTGGCCATTCGATGGCAGCCCATTTGTTGTTCTACCCCGAGTGGTAAACAAAGGATCCTATATTGATTTTACCAGGGTGGTAAGTCAATGGTCACAATTGGTCCTTATATCTTGGTCCTTATATCTTGATCCTTATATCTTGGTTTTTATATAATTGTTTCACCCCGAGTGGTAAACAAACGACCGATCTCACTTTTCGGGCCGATGAAAGATGTGTTACTTTATTTTATTTAAGTGTTGAGTTCGAATGCCTCGATTCTTTAACATCACTTTATCTCGTTATATGACATGCTTAATTGTTAATTAACAATTTGAGTTAAATCCTCGAAGGGTTTTTGTATATTTGTCCATATAAATTCATATCAAGTATTGATGTAAAAGTAAAATATATATGAAGTCATAAGGAAGAAGATCACTTCTCATTAATACTAATTTATTTACAAAAAGGTAAAATAAACAGAAAGTTTTTACAAGTATTTTTTAAATAAAACCTAAGAGAAACATAAGTTGTTGCTTCAGGCAGCATCCTCATCATCTGAAGAGTCGAGCAAGTATGGATCTAAGTTGGGTTTGATCAGCTTTTCCTTGCCACGACTTCGGCAGAGCTCGTAGCTTTCCGTATGAATTCTCATTATTTCTCCATTTATTTCATCTGAGTTCCGATACTCTTCACATATCTCTTTCAAGAAAGCATCACCAAAGGAGGCCCAAGGTCCCGAAGAGCCTTGAGTTCTCGGATTTCTTGTTCGAGCTGCAGCCATATATTCTTCTGATGGGTTTCTTCCCGCTCTAGCTTATGGATCGTCTTGGTCAAGATCTTAGCGTCAGCCTTCAGCTCCTTGATCTTGTTCATCCTTATTTCACTCCTCTGAACCAGGTCAACGTTCATATTAACGATTTCAAAGATGTCGTGCTTTAGTCGACTTGATTCTTCCTCGAGGCCTTCACATCTTCCTTGGCTTGGGCTAACTCTTTTCTCAAGTCCTTCATTGGTATGAAGGATGCCTTCACGTTGGGTCCTTTCCCGAGCCAAGGCGAGACTTCAGATGGAGTTCTCCTTCCTCGCGCCTCCTCCGGATTGACCTCCAGAGATCTTGACGCAAGCCACCGAATACTGAGATTTACTGTACATGTTCAAGATGATTTGATCGGTTTCGAGATATATTAAGACGAAGATAAGAATGGAAAGCGAGAGGAAGGAGAGAGCCATTTACCTTCGCGTAAGTAGCTCATGCTTTTACGCAAGAAGTCCCCATTCATCTTTGTCCTCGAATCGGTGGTCATCTGGATACCATGAACGAAGGCCTCAACAACAGTTGAAAGTCAAGGCGTTGAATCGGGGGCCACATAGTTGGCGAGCCCATGGCATCCTCTTTGGAATTGAGAGTCGTATGTCTCGGAGGAGAAGGCACAGTTGATCATGAGCCGGTGAAGGACCCGCGTGTCATCGCTTTCTGGGGAAGGAGATCGAGGCAAGTGTAGGCTCGGGGAGTGGGACGAAGGGGCGAGAGGTTGAACTCAAGCAGTTTGTCCGAAGGATGATTTCTTTTCGGGACAATAAGAGGTCTGGCTTCAACCAAATTTCAAAGATCGTGTGTTTGGGTTTCATTTGGGGTCAATTGTTGAAGTTGGAGGGACGCGAGTTCTTTCTTGGTGAGGGAATTATTTTTGATCTTAATTTGTTGGCACGAAGGACTTTCGCCCGATCGTGTAGAGGTATGTCAAGTAGACTCCTCTTTATTGGAGTTGATTCAGAAGGTGTGGGGACAGAGCCAGTTGGAGGAGTTGATTGTGGGTTTGCTTCGGGAAGAACCTCCTCGTCGCTTTCAGGATCTATCTCATGAGGGGTAGTTCGCCTTTTAGCGACCTTCTTCTTCCTTCTACATGAGGTCGGAGGACTTCTTCAGGAATGAAAGGCTCGTCGGCTTCAGGTTCATCATTCCGAAGGGGAGTAGGTGTTGGGTCGGAGGTAGGGGGGTCGGTTCGGGAAGGCTCTTCAGTAGGAAGCTCTTCATTCGCCTCCGAAATCCTCCCCGCCAGAAAATCTCCCAAATCTTTCACTTCCGAAGAAGTTAGTTTGATCAAGGATACTGCAAATAATCACATATTAAGATCCTTGCCACATAAATACCTCAGAAATTATATTGCAAAGTTATTCAAAACTTACATTTACGATCATACACCAGGCTTGTTTGGTCGCCAAGGTAAAGCTCCATTCTTGTGGAGGATCTTCGTCGAGAAAATCTCCCATTTCCCTCACACGCCTTCGGAATGTCACCAAAGTCGCAGAGATCCCGGCCTAGGGTGGTCGGTCTGGAAGAGAAGAGATCTCTCCAGTCCGATGATGAAGAACCATTTTCATGCTAACCTTTGTTGCTCGAAGGAGTGCTCATCGCTGGCCTCTTCTCGAACTTAGAGTTTGGGCGTGGAGATTGTTTGCTTAAGATCTTGAACCCTCGTTTCTCGGATCTACCCTACCGGTAGAAAAGGGTGAAGAAAAGGTCAACGGAGGAGTAACCCCGCCTGCAGTGGCGTAAGGCAACTAACGCCAAGATGTGGATGTAAGAGTTGGGCACCAATCGAAAGCAAAGCCCACTCCTATGAATCCTAGGAGGTGACGACAAAGACGTGAAGGGGTAAAGCGAATCCCTTTTCCGGAAAAAAGCGAGCATGGCGACCCAAATTGCCCTCGGTCATTGGTATTCATTCGCCTCTCGGGCAGGAGCCCCTATGGCGTAATTATCCGGAATCGTATCGAATCCCGAGGGCACGAATCTCGGATTCCGTAATGGTGGACGGGATGTTGGTATGAGGAAATTGTTCCCCATCCTTGAAAAAATCGGCGAGGAGATGGTGGGTTTGCACTCGAGCCCTCTTGGTTAGGGTTCGAGTGAGAGGAACTGAAGGAATCTGCTTGGATTCACCATTGTTGAGGTCCCAAAGCTAGAAAGAGAATTTCGAGAAGGAGAAGAAAGCTCAAAGGTTCAATTTCAAATTAGCAGTAAAACCAGTCAAAATTGGTAAAGTTTACCTTTTTATACCGATTTACCACGAGGAACGAGGTGAACATTAAAAATGTCAAGAATGATAAGAATTGAATGGGACATGTTTGGGACGACCTTTGGATATCTTATCGATTGGGCCTAATCATTGAGTTTTTTAACTATTGGTCCATCTTGTTCAAATTCAAATCCTTTATCCAATCGGGCATTCTTTATGGGCATCCGTACCATCCTAAATCCCATTTTTGCATTAAAGTGGGTATGCCTCAATTATTTCCTATTTTAGACCTCTAATAAATTTCGATATCGTGGATCGTTTATAGTTTTCCATTAAACATCCTGCTTAACAAAAAAACTAGGGGTAATGTTGGTCATGATATTTCTCCTATTTGGATCGGGTAGATTGGACTCATTTATTAATTTATTCCATTGGGCTTTTATAATTAATTCAGTAGGACTTGTTGGGTAGATCCATCTGTGTTAGCTTTATTTAAATCCTATAGACCCAGGACGGTTCGTTGGATTAACCCATCGGGTCACTTAATATCTATTACTTTGACTTGTAATGATGATATAGCATATGACAATTGACCGAGATATCTGCTATGCATTAATGTGGATGGGATTATGGCCGTGGTGAGTAAACTTGCCGCCAAAAGCGGTGGATAAGTTCCATGCAATCGGCAGAACCCATCGATCGAGGAGGGGTGTCGAGGTAGTAGTGGGTGGTACAAGAATCCAAGTAAAGATAAGATAACCCAAAGAAGGAAGCCATCGCCTCAGAAGTGACGTTCTCACACATATTGATTTTTGATTCTCCCATATACACACGATCGAGAATTATTATCTCTCTCCAGACACTCAGACGAAGACATTCCTCCATTCATAACCTTGTGAACACATACTAATTCTCACGCCGAGTTTATCCCTCGAGCGAACCGCCGGCCAAGCTTTTCGGTGATCATGTTTACTTTATAGAGATCGGACGCCTTCTACGACGGGACGTGGAGAAAGATCCAGCGTTAATAATAATATATATATATATATATATATATATATATATGCTGATCAGTGTTATGGAAAGAGGGTACCATACCATTCTAATATAAGTATGGGGTTGGCAATGCAAGCAAGGAAATGTGTACTGTTTATGATACATTGATCTGTTGATAAAAATGGACAAAATATAGAGATTGGAGAAAAAAAATAGGAAGGAGGAGGAGAAATAAGAAAGATAACAAATGTACAAGTGGCCAGGATATTTCTTTTATATATATATATATATATATATATATATATATATATATATATTAAAGAAAGAAAGAAATAATGGAGTTGGGAATATATAGTAATCGGCTATATATGTAGAAGTATATATGTACTAATTAGTGAGATATATTATTGTTATCCAGATGAGGAATGTATCCAAGTGAAGGGCCAAAAAACCACTAGAAATCCAAAACAAGAGATTCACCTCATCTTCTATCCAGCCAAAATAGATAAGAGACACAAATAGATTTGTATATATATTTGGGGGATTCATAATATGTATTTGTTATGTATAAAATATGGGCATAAATTATATCTATCATTCAATATATATATAGGAGCCAAGATTATAATTGAAAAATTCTCAGCGAACGACGATACTATTTTCAGCATCATCTGCATGCTACTATAATAGTAGCGGATGTGAATTAATCTCGGCTGTTAATTATTATATTGAACGATAAATATTGTATGTCTATTTTTTTTATTCATAACAAATACATACTATGGATCACATAGATCTTCTTATGCGGGTAGTCCGCATGCAAACCACCTTTTAACGACGGACAAAATCGTTGCTAAACTCGTTGCCATAGAGTCTAAACCGTTGTAATAGCCCAGAATCATCGTTATAGCCGGTTGCCTGCACTCTATGATTGATTTAATTAATTTATCCGTACCACGTAGCGTAGAAGCGATCGCTATGGATCATTCCCCCACCCCCACCCCCACCCCCACACCCACACATATATATATATATATATAGTCCGAATCTTAAACTCACTATTTATCTAACATAACTTGCTCTTTTTTTTTAGTAATCTGAGGCGACGATTTATCTTAAATGGCTATATATATGTAACCGTTGTCTTAACTTTTTAGCAGACGGTTAATATATAACGCCGGACCTAATCGTCAGCTTTATCTGCTCTGCTAAACGGGGGTGAGCAAGGTATGTTAAATAAGAGGAAATTTTAAGATCCGAATCAGGGTATATATATATATATATATATATATATATATATATATATATATATATATATATATATATATATCACTACTACAAAAAAAGAAATAGACAGCCGCGAAAAAAATGTTGTGATTTCAAATCGAAAAAAGCGTGTAAGTAGTTAAGGATGTTGTCTATTTGACACTTTACACAACGTTTTTAAAACGTTGTAGTTAAGCACAATACACAACATTTTTTAGGAAAAAAACGTTGTAGATTTGTTTTTCAAAAATTAGTAGATGCTTAAAAACGTTGTAGAAGGTATGATTCCACAACGTTTTTTGGATAAAAACGTTTAGACACATTTACACAACGTTTTAAAAATATTGTAGATTAAAAAAAAAAGGTTGTGGTTCACCTATATTACCAATGCATGCAATATGCTAATGCCATGATATATAACTAAAATTACAAAAAATATTAATACCATACAAAACATTTACATCCCAATAATTCTTTGTAATGCCAATTACAAAGAATATTAATACCATACAATACATTTACATCTCAATAATGTCAAACTATCCATACATCTCAAATTCACTTTTGAGATAAACAATAGTAATCCTATTAATTTATAGCTGAAAAGTGGGGAAATACAATTGAACTTTGTCAACAACAAAAAAGGAAGCATTACAGTTTCATGCCCTAAGAGTCCACACACCTTTAGAGAGAGATTATCTTCAAATGCAGTATAACTTTTCTTCAGACCTTCTTGCTAACAAAGCACCAGAAATTGTCATGATCCAGATCTACCGAGAAGTGTAGTCAAGCATTTAGGTGCCAGCAACAAAATCCAGTTGGTCAGTTTGACTTATACTAGAGCACCTAATGTTTATCAATATGGTCAACCAGCACCTGTTACTGGTTGCTGGAAATGCAAAATGCCATGAAATAGAAAAGATAATATAGATCCATTGAAATATTAAGAGCTTCATTTCCTAGGAGTCTCCTTTAATATTTTATGCAGCTTATAGCCTATAGGAGAAAAGAACAGAATTTAGATGAAATTAGCCTCACCGTAGTGCCGCCCAAAAGAAAGTGTGACAGTGCCGTCGACTATTAGATCACGACCACCAACAGATACATTAAAGTTTTCCATATGGATATCCCTGATAGCTGACCCCTCAACAGTATTGTCATGATTGACAGATACAACAGGCATTCCAGCTTTGGCTGCTTCCATTTCTGCTAAATGCATTTGGTATTGCATCTGTCCAAATAAAAAAAACCTTCTAAGTCAGTAGTAGCAAGAGAAGCGACAGAGGTGGGGGCACTGGGGAATCTGGGTGCTCTCATCCATAGTATCAAAAGCTGCTAACCCAAAGTAAGTCTTATCCACCCGCCTCTACCTAGAAATCAGTAAATAACACCCCACCAGACACATGATTCCAGATAAAATGTTTAGGTCTTTACACAAATTAGTTATTCTACATAAGCACCATGCAGCATTAAAGTCCAAGACTTACCCCCAATCTGACCTTGTTAGTCTCTTTTTTCTCCCTGTTCCTGGTGTGCCTCAAAACATTAAGTTTGTTCAGTAATAAATGCTAGCTGAAAAAGAATTGTCATGTAGAGATTGAACTTTCAACCCCTTCTTAAGAACCTGATGAGTCGACCATCTGTTCACCATCAACCAGCAATATAGGGACCTTCTTGTAGTCTGACCATTTTATTTCCTTCTTGCTGAGAGGATTTACCTCAACAATTTTGTAAGGAATGTCATAGTAATCCAGGAATGCTGATTAAGAAAGTAGAGAATACAATAGACGTCAAAAATAAGTATAGCATCATAAATTTATTGATGACAGAATAAACATAAATATGCAGTGAATCAAAGAACTCGATGGTCTTAACAGACTTTTAACAAACCACACATTAATCACGAGCACTACCCAGTTTCGGAAAGCTGACTTCCTCTGAAGAAGTAATATACTTTTTTTACATAACAAAGTTTTAAAGCTTTCTCAGTTCGACTAGGCAATAAGTTTATAGTTGTACGCACTAGCCACTCAACTACATGTATCCTTATTACCTGTCAATAATAAGCAGCATAGAGGAAAAAGAAATCCACATTCCTGTGGCCATGAAAGTAAGTTTGATGTGATGGATAGACCTTGGAGCAATAGCAACCATAAATACTAACTCTACAATAGTGAATTATAAACAATAACTAATTTTATTCATACATTACTGTTCTGCAGGGGACTAACATGATAAAAATTCAAAGTAAGGATTCATTCAAACAATTCTAATCTAATCAAAACATATAGCCATCTAGGTTAAGAACATACCCCGTCAAACAAAATATATCTTTTTCTCAACAACCATTTCCTGAACCAAAGCGAGAATATCCAGCTTGAGAATTCTGGTTCAGGAAGCTACCCGGAAACCCACCTTGCGCTCCTTGTGTAACATAATCAACAGTATATCCACTTTGAGAAGCCTGCATGCAATGGACTAGAAGTGTCAATAGTGACTGAAAAGTGCACACCCCAACCCATCTCATCCCAGTATCCCACCCTAACAAAGCGATATGTCTCTCTCTCTCTGTGTATATATATATAGAAAAGAAAAGAACAACATAATTCAGTAATCAAAGTACTATCTCAACAATAATTATATGGATCAGACAAAGATATACGCATACCTGCTGTTCAGAAAAGGATCTCAACAATAATTATACGCATACCTGCTTGTACGAGTATATTAATTTTTTCTTGAACTACTAGAACATTAGTATTCTTAATTAGTGAATTCACAAGACCCTCATGATTTTACATTACTCCCAGGCCTAGGCCTAGCTTGGTAGATTGTAATCAAATCACCAATAAATGGGACCACGACAGCAGGCAGTACTTTATACCTGAATAAGCTTCTTGAATTTGTTGAAATTTAAGCTTAGCCTCACCCAGCTGTGAAGGGCTTTTCGCCCATTTATCCGGATGCCATTGCTGCATCAAGAAAAAAAATTAAAAAAATCTAATAAAGTGTTAGACCATACAAAAATAAAGTGTTAAAGTTACCGAATTACACAGACTTGTAGAAAAAAAATGAAACGAGACAAAACCAGAAATTTGATCTGTAATTAAAAACACAACATAACGCCATTGCCCATCCTCTATAATCACACCAATTTGGCTGTAAATCTTACGGACCACTCCTTCCAATTTCTCAAATTTCTCTTTCGGAACAACCAGTAAGTTATCCACAACAATTATGTTACCAAATCCGCCTTCAAATTCCAACGAATCCTCTTCATAAAGATCCTTATCATCACTTCAATCAAAAACAAAATAAAACTTCAATACACAAACGATTTATTTCAAGCAATCTAGGGTTCTGTTTCAGTAAAATAAAGATAAAAAAATGATACCTTCTTATGCCAAAATCTTCACCAGGAGGAAACCCTAGCCCCAAAACAGCTTATCTTCGAACACCCAATTAAAGATCTTCAGATTTCAGCCTCAGAGAGAAGGTACACCCAATCAGAACACAACCAAAGAGCAGAAAGAGAGAAGGAAAACTGAAACAGAAGGAACGAAGAGAGGAAACTGAAGAGAGGGAACGAAAAACCGAAAGCGAGAGAAGGAAATTGAAGCTCTGGAACGAAAGTGTCGAGCACGAACGGAGACCAAACTGACGAGCACAGAGAAAAAGAACGAATCTGACGAGCCTTGGAAAGAAAAAGAGCATACGTCTTTTAATTTTAGAGTCCTTCTACGCCGACCGGCGTTTTCCGACCGGGGTAGTGACCGGCCGGAATTTTTTTTTTTTTTTTTTTTTTTTTTTTTTGCTTTTGCCTACAAAATAATTAATGTAATTTATTAGAATCGAATTTTTACAAAATATGATGATTTGAAAGGTGTCTTTTGGTTACTGGCGTAACAAAGCGGGGTTATATGATCTATATAACATTGTTTTTTACGCCAGTATCCAAACGACACCTAAATCATCAGATTTTGTAAAAAATTTCGCCCAATAAATCACATTAATTATTTTATAGTCAAAAGCAAAAAAATAAAAATAAAAAATAAAATTCCGTCCGATCACTATCCCTATTCGAAAACGCTACCGATCATTTAGAATTTTTCTTAATTTTAAGTGTTCACTTGAGCTCCGTGTCATATAGACAACGTTTTAAAAAAAAACGTTATCTAGTTAAAATTAAAAAAATACCTTTTTAAATAGATAACGTTTTTATGTATATATCTACAATATTTTGTTTAAAAACGTTGTGGAAAAAAATACTACAACGCTTTTTATAAAAATATTATGGTTTAAGTGTTGTCTATTTACTATTTTATAGTAATGTATATATATATATGAGTTTTGATGATGACTTGTTAAATTGCGTACATAGATGCAATGTTTGTGGCTAACTCCATATCCACTTAAACCCATCATTTAAGAACCAACGGTCGAGATTAAAACTAAAAAAATTCACGTTTGTTATTAATAGTAACGGACGATGTTATCATTTTTTGATACTATTAGTAGCGGGTACGACATCAGTCATCCGATACTATTAATACATTCGCCACTAATAGTAGCGGTCGTGATGGTGCATGCTCATTTTTAATTCATAACAAATATATATGTTATGAATTATTCTCCATTTATATATTTAGGGCAATATGGCCATACACAGTTGTATATGTTTTATTTATGCATAGTCTGTCAAAATTACGTCGTTTTGGCATATTTATTTATTTTTTTTAAATATCTTATCTTCTCTTAAATCAAAAATTAAAAATAAATCTGTCAAATCGACGTAATTTTAACAGAATATTTATAAATAAAATATATACAAATGTGTATGACCATTATTTCAATATATATGTATTAGTTTTGATGATGACTTGTTAAATTACGTACGTACATCGGATGTTCGTGGCCAACTCCATATCCACTTGAACCCATCATTCACTCGCTCATTAATTTTTTTTCTTTCTTCCACGTCCATATATTTGCTTCCTACTTTTGGGTCCCTCTTTCTTAAGTGCAATCAAATAAGTATATGTACATATATATATGCAGTGGTAGTTAATTAAAACTGGTCCCCTCAATAATTATTTAGCTAGTCCATTTTTGGCCCATTTAACATTCTACGTGATCCAGTCCAATGTTATGTATCCAATATAGTCCTTCCGATTTTGGAAGAGCGGTAAGACCTATATTGAGTCGGTTTTCAACTGGATTAGCCCATCTATCTAACAAAATATAAATAATTTTGAATTTTTTATTTATTTTAATAAATTATTTGAGTCGTCTAAAGTTTGAGATAAATTCCACCGTCCATAGTGGGACTGTTGATAGTGCACGCTTACTTCTTTATTACGTGTGTAATGATGGAAAAAATAATAATTTCTCTGTCGCAGGATAAAAGTCATTATTAGTATTTTAGGTAATCTTAAATTAAATAAATTATTTTTTACTATAATTTACCTATAATACCCTTAATATTAATTATCATATTTCAAATCTCTATACATATAAAATATTTATAGAGTATTATTAGTCAAAAATTATGTAATTAAACATTAATAATTTAAATATAAATAATTTTATCCTCTTTCTTAACATACCTCAACACTTTTATGGTATTAAATATTGCATTACTGAACATTAATCCACCTAGTTCACTCTAACAATCATGTTCCCATACTTTGTATATAGTATCCTGATTTATAATCAACCAATCAATCACTAAATCCTCAAATCAAAAGTACAAAAATATTTTTTTTTTCTTTTTGTTGGCAAATGCTAATAAGTCAGCTCTTACTGTTTGTTAAAAAAAAAATAGTTTTTTTTTTTTTTTTTGTGGGTAAAAAGTTGTTGTAGGAACTATGTTGTTATAAACAATATTGTGAAAGTAAATGCTTAATAAGTTTGTGGCTTCATTTTTCAAATCATGTTGCTTCTTCTTCTTTTTGTGGGGCTGTAATAAATTACTCCTCCTTAATAAATTATTGAAATAAATTAAAAGTAAATCCAAGTACCCGTATATAACTTGAAAGACATTAATTGTGGGTTCATATATATTGAAATACTACTCATATACTAACCGAACCAATGGAGTAATTGATATGAATCTGATTCTGATTCTTAACCTGCAACTCGGGTAAGGAATTTAATTAATTATTGGTTTGTAAGTGGGCGGTTTGAATGGACCATAATTATAGTACTACTACAATTGTGTATCCATCTTTCTCTTGGCTGCTAACAACTAGCTAGGAGGGAGGAGCGATCCTTATACAAACAAAAAAGACAAGTAGTGCAGTGCCCATTAATGAATACATTATACATACATACTTGTGTGTGTATACAACGAATTAATTGTTGATCGGATATTTTATATGTAAACTTAACACCCACATTCAAAACAATTAAGTTACTTATTAGCGGACACCAACTCAATTGGAGTTGGTTTCCAATTACTGAATCGGTTTTCCTTTATATAATATAATAGTAATAGTAATAATACATGCCATGTCAAAATCTATTATTATTACTAGTACTACTTATATAATATACTAATAATAATTTAATTAATTTTGGTGTAAATGATTGGATTGTGATAAACATGAACTGGATTATTCCGTGTTTGTTTATCATAATCCACTCTCTTACTTCATCCACTAATCAAAGTGGTGGTCCGTTTCATTAATTTTCGCGTAAGAACGAGTCCACGAGTTCGTCGTTTGCTCACCCGCCAACTACAATGCGGGCAGGGCCCAACAAACATACTTACTTACCGGCTGATCTACTACGATATTCATACCCTACCTGACCAAAATGCCCTTTCAGTTATGTTCCTCTTTAAAATTTCCATTCTCTCTCCCCTCGTTATTTTTGATTTGATGCCTGTCCAAGTCCAACTGGCTTTGATATAATATACTACTAGTGTTCTAGTTATCCAATATTACATATAATAATAATATTCATCTTAAATAAATGGACTAAGTATTTGGTTCACCTAATACAAGTGTGAAATACTAGCTCTAGTTTAATGTTTATTAGCATATTTGTCTTAAAAAGCAAAAATAAGTAACTAAATTAAAAAAAATTCTTTTGAAAAATATTCACACATCTAATTAACATGTTAATAGTGCAATTAAGGGTAATTTTTATAAAAAGATAAAACATAAATATATGGATATATTTCAAGTGTAAAACAATAGACACGGTGTTTAATGTTTATTTAGAAGAAACAGTCATGGTCTGGATCGATTTGAAATGGGATATTAATAGGCTCATTAATCTACTAGAAGGATATTACTTAGGACGAACAAGGGCATCCTTGTCATATCAGTCCATTATTAATTAATTAATTAATACTTAACAAAAAATGGAAAAGTTTGGTAAGAAAAAACGGGAGGAGGGAAAAGGCAGCGTTGGGTCAGGTCATGGGTGACAAGCGTTAAATTTAGTAGGAGTATTCATATAGATATAGTAGTAGTATTTGGCTATTTATTTGCATTGTGGAGGTGGGGCCCATCATAGAATCCGGACGTTTTCTGCCTTACTGGTCTGGTCTGGTCTGGTGGTAATGGTAATAAAATACGAGAATTTGTCTTGTAGTATTATATCCTTCCGCTTCTCCACCTCTCCGTTTGCGTAACCACCACCGCACCGATATTCTTCCTTCAATAATTTCGCACCTTTCAACGCCCCCTACCCTTTTTTTATAAGCATCCGTTACTATTTTATCTCTCTACTCTTCAGATCTCTCCCATTCCTATTTCTTTCGTCTCATCAATTTTTCATCTTTTTCTCCTCCCTCATCAACACATCACATCTCAAGGTATGTTCATCCTCTTATTTTTCTCTCTCCATATTTTTTCGTTTTCGGAGTGATCCATCCCCTTGTTTTTTGGTTTTTTTTTAAAAGATGATTTTTATGTTTGTCTCCTACTGATCAATTTTTAATTTTGTTTCTCTGGACAATATGTTCGTGTTCTAGAGTTGAAAATGGATTTTCTGTTTCTTGTGTTGGTTTAGTAATTTAGTTTGTTCCGACTGTAATTTCTGTTTGTAGGCTGTTTTACTGATGTGGCTAACTTCCTATCTGACAATGGAGTTTTTAATCTTGCGTCTATGAAATTTTATTGACAAGTTAATGATGATTTAGATCTTACATCCGCCATTCAATCGTGTATGTATGTATACATCTTTTTGTTTCGGTTGGAGGAGTGATTGATATTTTTAGCTGAGATCAGCGGTAAAGATGCTGCAGAAATTAAATTTCTTGCACATATTCTAATTTGTTTTTTCTTGATATATTTGGTCCAGATTTCAGAATGATAAGTTATGCTAAAGGATCAGAATGTAGGCATCATAATGTAAATAAGGCACCTGATATAAAAAATGCTCTTGTAATGGGATTTATATGCACTTGCATGTTTATGGATAAAAATGAAAATTGTATCAGAATGTTGCTTTTCAAGGAAAATCTAGGTGAAGAAATATTGAGATAGAATTTATCTGATGAGCTAGAAACCCTTAATTTTGTAAATGTATAAGATTAGCTTCACAATTTACAACCATACAAGGAGACGATGTTACCTGCAGTCGGATGCTTTTCGATTGGGTCCTTTAAACATTCCAAGGCTGAAAGCGAAAATAAAAGGCATTTGCACAAAGAGATAGAAACCGGAGTGGAAGTGTGCTCATAAAGCTGAAGAGTGGGCTCATAAGGGGAAGAGATACCTACTATACATGAAGGATCCATCTTCTAAAAGAAGAAGAGAGCAATTTTGTGAGATCTTGAATTCTGAACTCAAAATACTGAACCTTTATTGATTTGATGACTCATAAAAGAACAGCTAAGGGCTAGTTGAGAAGTCCCAAATTATAGTATTTGAGCAGTTGACTAGTGGCTCAGTTTTTCAGGCAAAGGCATGAAATGGGGAGTTGTGCCTTGCAAGGGAGGTCTGCCCTTCAGGCACCACATAATACAAATCTAGGCTCACAAGCCTGTGTTTTCAATAATGAGTTTGTTTCAGTAAACTATTGTAGATGTTGCACCAAGGGTTAGTATTAAATGTCATAGATAATTCAGTGGAATCTGAATATGATTCCCCCACATGCCTAGAAGGCTAAAAATAAGAAGTAGATAGTTCTGTGCATCTCACGCTGACCTTTGATACAGTAAACCACTAAACCCTTTAAGGAATTCATTCTCATGTTTGAAGTGTGTTTACTGAAAATATAGGTTCCATGATGGCCCTTGTAATGCTTTTTGGGAGCGTTGTTGTCTTTATAGTTTATGAGAATTCAGTTATGTTGACTAACACGATATAGCCATTTCCAGTGTTTTCTTCTTGGAATTAGGTCTAACTCTTGTCCTCTTTTTTTGTAGGTGAACCTTTCTTCTTTCCATTCTGTAAAAGAGAAGAGACTGTCTTGATAAACAAGATAATCTTCCTTGGAAAATGTTAGGAGGGAACAACGGTGATACAGCTCTACCTGTTTTTATTGATGAAAATCACTTACAGTATCCTGCTAATGCATCTAATCAGTTGCAGCTATTTGGAAATAGTGAGTAGTTCAGTCAGTAAATAGAAAGTTCTTAATTTATGGATTGGTTTACCTTATTGCCTTGTATGGTAATGGGTATGCATGTATTTTTGACTTGAATGCTACCTTCTGTTCTAATCATTTAGTCATTTACCCTTTTTTAGATGTTTTCTCCTAAATATGGTAATGAGCATCTCAGAGGTAGACTTAGACTTATACATACCTTTTCGTATTGTTTAAACCTTTTCTGTTAGCTTGTTGCAAAATGAATAATGTTTGGCAAGTAGATTACTTTTATGCTTTCAACTCTATCAACCCCACTCAATTGATCCATGATAATTTTTCATCATATATAAGTTTGAACCTAGAAAGAAGGAAGTAGTTATGCTGGATGTCTAAGTTTTGTGCTCTTTCTACTAATACGTGATTAAAAACAAATTTAAAAAGCTTTTACAAGCATAAACAAATAACTTGGTTATAAGTAGTTTAGGGGTACATAAATCATTAGGAAGTGCCTGGCTGACGGACGAAGTGAATTCATTTTTTTGGTTGCATTCACTGCTTATTATGTCTAATTCGTTCATCTTAAATTGGAGGTATGAATAAAGTTTTAGCTTTTCTATGTGACTTAATTTCTAATTTACCTTTTTTAATTTCGTTTTGTTGTTTAATAAAATTTGGTTGCTCTACATAATTACTTGAAATTTTCTCTCTGTAGTTATAACAACTTTTCTAACTGTGAACCATCTTATCAGTTTCCTTAGTTAATAAGTAATTGCTTTCTAATCCTTTGACTGATGTTTAATGTATTATGCTGCACTTTGTGCTACAGTACCAGTTGGATGTACTGCCGATCCAGTAAATTATTTTGGGAAAGAGCATAATACTATATTTCGACCTAATAAGCGAGGGAGGGAAGCAGAAGCTATTTCAAGGCAGCAAAAGCTTCAGATCTCCTTGAATCATAACATATGTCACGTTGAAGCTGATCGAGCAGCTAGCATCCCAATTCAAAATCCTGTTTCAACTGGTTTGAGACTGTCGTATGATGATGATGAGCGCAACTCCTCTATTACTTCTGCAAGTGGAAATATGACAGCTGCACCACCGATCATAATGTCTCTTGGTGAAAACCTTAGGACTGAGCTTGATAGACAGAAGGAAGAATTTGATCAGTATATTAAGATTCAGGTATAAATTGGTTACTGCTCTTTAACAGAACTTTTAGGTAAATGTGAACTGCCCCCATACGATATTGATATGAAATAATCACTGGATTTATGAATTTTCATATTAATTGTATTCAATTTTTTTTCAATGATTGAACAATATGATCATACTTGATTAATTTTTTTGCATGTTTATGTCCTTGGTCATATTAACTCATTTGTAGAAGATGATTTTTGAAAAATCTCATGACTTTGCAACATGCATTTGATATGTGTACAATGTATCATAAGAAGGCTCTTACATTTGGCAGTTTTCATTTTTTAATGTAGTTGGATGCCTGGATGTAGTTCATCCCGGTGTCACTAATAATTTATGATTGCTCCATGTTTATTTCATGCTCCAAACAACTTTTCACTTTGTTTCTTTGATTCTTTCACCTTTTGCTTTGTGTTTGTAACTTTTATTTAATTTTTGAACTCTGTATTCACTGGGGAAGTTACTCTAATCTTGTTTATTGTGAAAACAAAAATATCCAAGATTTAATTCTCTGGATAGGGTCCTTGCTCCAAGATGTTGATGTCGTGACATGGAGATCTAACAAGAATAGATGTGGTGCCTTTAAAAATTTGGCATCTGCAGGACATTTGCACTCAATTGCTTAATTCAGTAGTTTCTGCTCTTTATCTTTTCTTTGTTTTTTTCATTCATGTTCCTGAAATTTTTTCTAATAAACGGTGCTCGAGATACTTTTGCGTGTTATTCTTTGCAGCCTAAGTTAACCTGAATGCCCTTTAAAACAGGAGGAAAATCTAGTAAAAGGTTTAAAGGACATTAAGCATCGGCACATGGCTACTTTTCTGACAGCTATTGAGAAAACTGTTGGTAAAAAGTTGCATGATAAAGATTTCGAAATTGAGAACATAAATCGCAAGAACAAGGAACTGGTAGAGAGAATAAAGCAGGTAGCAACGGAAGCCCAGAATTGGCATTACAGAGCCAAGTACAACGAGTCGCTTGTTAACATACTGAAAACCAACCTCCAGCAGGCATTATCACAGGGGGCTGAACAAATGAAGGAAGGATTCGGAGATAGTGATATTGATGATACTGCCTCCTGCATTAACCCAAATAACTTCCTCAGCATTCCTAGTGTTCCTGCGAAGTCCACTTCAATGAAGGACGTAAATATGATTTGTAGAGTATGCAAAGCAAAAGAGGTTTCCTTCTTATTGATGCCTTGTAGACACTTGTGTTTGTGTAAAGATTGTGAAGGACTAGTCAGTGTTTGTCCGGTATGCCACTTAATGAAAACTGCTAGTGTCCAGGTATACTTGTCTTAGATATCAATCAAATATCTTAAAAGGAATTTTTTTTTTATTAATTTATGCTCCGAAATGTAATTATGAAATGTATGTCCAAGACATGTTAATTTCTTAAAATGAAGTGCTGGTGATTTTCTTCTTGATACTACTGCCTTTTGGGGAGCTTTACTACTGTTGGTTGCATTCTCTATGCTTTTGTTTGTATCTCATGGTTGGAATTTGGATTGGTCAGGTAGCTTTTGTAACCTATCTAAGTTTGTCCCCATTTGGTTTTGAATCATTTAGGGGATGCTTGGCAGTTGGAACAAGTTTCTCAGCATAATGATGAAGGTTATAATACAGGTTATCTGACTCTTTGCTTAATTTAGTTGCTCATGCCTGCTGTGAGAAATAGAAATAGAAATAAAAATTAGATTCTATAAATATCCAATTGAGATACATTTTGACTTTTTTTCAAGTTACTTTGGGAAATTTTAAAATTCATAGTAGTACTCGTTTATATAAATTTAGTACAAACAAATGTATCTAGCGTACAAACAATTATATATATATATATATAGAGTCCGGATCCGGTCTAGGATCCCGGACTTTATAAAATATGGACCATTTTTTTTTTTTTTTTTTTTTTTTTTTTTTTTGAAACAACTAAAAAAAATTGTACATACATTTTTTGGTATAGGTATCCAAATCACACCTAAAACACTTTATTATGTAAAAATTTCAGTTCCATAATTTTTATTTTTATTTTAGTTGTTTCAAAAAAAAAAAGCAAAAAAAATAAATAAAAAATAGGGTTCGTATTTTAGGACCTGTCCGGGAGTCCGGACAGGATCCTGTGTCTATATATATATATATATATATATATATATATATATATATTTATATACAAGTTGGATTAGGTCCGGGAGTCCGGACCTAATAAAATGCGGACCGAATTTTTTATTTTTTTATTTTTATTTTTTTAGAACAACTAAAAAAGAATGTATTATTTCTATTTCTCACAGCAGGAGTGGAGTGAGAGTGGTTGTTATGTATGCAAGATATTTTGTTTGGCACTGATTAGTGGTCTTTTTTCCCCTCTGAGATTAAAAATTATCAAAAGTTTTGAGGGAAAGACTTCAAATGGCTTAAGCCAAACATAAAACCGAGATAGGATTGTTAGTTTGTTATTGATGTATTACAATGAAAATAAATCCTTTTTATTGTCTTTTTTTTTTTTGTGTGGGTATTATTGGTCAAAAGACGATGTTATTTGGATACCTATACTAAAAAATATATGTACAGCACAGACTGTACAGACATGTTTTGGTATAAGTATCCAAATCACATCCAAAACACTGTATTATGTAAAAATTCAAGTTTCATAATTTTATTTTATTTTTTTAGTTGTTTTTTTTAAAAAAAAAACCGCATTTTAAGAAAATACGGGAGTCAGAATAGAATCCGGACTATATATATATATATATATATATATATATATATATATATATATATATATATATATATATATATATATATATTATAATTACATATATCTAACAATGTTATAGTTTTTTGTGATATTATTTAATAAATTAAGAACACAAATAATGATAAATTAAATCTTATCTCATTTTAATAATTTAAAAATAAATTATTATTTTTTTTTTGTATAAAGTAAATAAAAGAGTAAAATACATTCCACACCTCTAGTTTTTTAAGTAACAGTTAGCAGTACTCCTCTAGTTTATAATATGTGACATTCAATAATTCGACCTGTGACGCCCCCAAAATAGGTATACATCACCCATCTTGAGTCGCCAAAAATATGGTACAGAATACAAATACAACTTAATAATACAGCTGTCGTGTAAAATACGACAAAACATAAATTGAGAGTTTTAATAAGAATTGTGACGCTCCCAAAATAGGTATACATCACCCATTTTAAGTCGTCAATAACATGGTACAGAAACAACTACAACTTTATTAATACATCATAAAAACTGTGAGTTTAAATACAAATATTGTCTTCTAGACAATATCCAAACCCAAATAAATCCTTATCACAAATATTGATACATTATTATACAAAAATAGTGAGGACTACTAAACAACTTCTAGAATCATCATTCAATACCTCGACTAGTACTCGCTACATTCTCGCCTCCTGAGAAAAATAGAACAACAAGGAAAAGGGTGAGCTCAACTAGCCCAGTAAAGAATATTATGACTAAGATAATATAGAACAAATTATCGTTAGTCTTCAACATGGAAAAAATCTAATAAAATACAATAGACAACAAGTTTCAGATCAATATTCGCAGCGAAAATAATAATTCATAGATGAGTTACGTAGAGAATGAAATTTACTACTATCTATGAATTTAAAAGTCCATCATCAATATTTTATCCCTGTAACATCAATCAATATGCATCTTGAATCAAATATTCATCTTTGCACTACAGGCCAAATATATTCATCTGTCGGTCATGTTCATCTCAACACATGTTCATCTTTGCACTACGGGCCAAAGATATTTATCATAAAATCATTAATCTTTGCACTACAGGCCAAAGATATTCAATAATATCATCATTTAGGACTGAGGACGATGAAAAATATTTTAAAGGAAACGAATCCAGTGAAACAAAAGAATAAATATCAAGGATTCGTATTTCAACTATTTCATGTCCAAAAATTCCTCATAAATAATCATAGTGAAGTAAATTTCAAGAATGATCAAAACATGGATACAATCAAAGCTAGTATCCATAATAGATATTTTGAACGAAAAGGAAAAATTTCATTTTTTCGATGAATGGTGTCGTATTCGTGAATAGTGCCGTATACGTGAATAGTAACCCCGACACAAAAAGTTCCAAATTTGATTAAAATGTTCAAACCAATATTTCGGCATAATGATATTGAAGAAATAATATCATATATGAAGAAAATAACATCCCTTACCTCGAAAGACAAGACTTTTAGTTGAAAACAGGATATATCTTTATGACTTGAACTTGCACCGTATAGCAACACTCAAAGTATACTCACAAGAATACGCTCAATATATCGAAAGAGAAAAAGAGAGAAGATTTTAGTTTCTTGTGTGATTTTCAATTCTAACATAAGCACCCTATTTATAGGAAAATGCTTAGAACACCAAAGCAGAAAATTTAATATAATATTAATATAATTACAAAATATTCAAGCCCACCTCTAGATAATTGAATTCAGCCATTAACATGTGCAAGTGAGGGCCACCAAAGTACAAAAAATGTTTTTCTAACAAAAAATCATTTAAACTCCAAAAATCAATTCACACCTGATATACCAAAACTTCAATAATTCACAATAAATAGTCCTTTTGTCAAAAAAATTCAAACCACGTGTCTTTTTCATAGGAAATTTCATTCTCTACAACTTTGTAGAAGAAAGTTTTTTCAAATTCCAAACAAAAATTGACCGAAATCCACAAACGGACGATTTTACAAGCTATATTCAAATTTCGGTCAAGAATTGGGGTCTACCGACACACAAAACATGTGTTAATCATTTAATGCCACAAAAATACTCTTCCTCCTCATATACTCATATATCCCACATTCATTGTAAAAATATCACCATTATTATATTATTAAAATAATATATTTAAATAAATTATTTTATCAGAAAAAGATAAAATATTAATTTTCAACAATTGTCACATTAAAAATTTTCTCGATCTATATCCACGTAAAATCAATAGTTTCCTCATCATATAAATCAATAATTAATTATTCACAAATAATATTACAGAATCACACATCGATAAACCGACGGTTCCCGAAAAAGAGGCTTTCAATAATAATTTTTCCTTCTTTGCCATGATTAGATGACCAAACTTCTCCTTAGACAGAAATTTCTAGACATTACCAATAATGTTATCTAATAACATTATTCAATTAATATGAATTATTGATCTGATAATAAAAATATTGTGCAGTGACAATTATTAAAACAACAATAATATCAACGTAGCAATTATTGAATCAATAAAATATAATATTGAACAGTAATTACTGTAACAATTATTGAGTAATGTTTTCTTACGTAAGAATCAATAATTGGGGCAATACCGTGTACTACTGTGTTTAAACCACCGGGTATTCTAACAGTATTAATGGTAACAACTACGCCGTTATTTATAAACAACTTATTCTTGTCGTTTTCTTCCTCCAATCGTTTTCCGTTATGGGGCCCACACAAGGCTGCGTCGTCGTACAAATATTCCTCGACAGTAAGAATATTCCACGACCAAATGAATATTCCCCAACAACAATGAATATTTTATAACCACTTGCATGTTTGAAATAATTACGTATTTTACCCACAACTCACCACATTAATCAAATCAACCCTTACTATTTTAACATAATAAATAGAGGAAATTAAATATTAAGTTGGGGTCTTACAAGAATATTGTCACACTATTTAACATAATAGTGATGACTACTAATACTATCATCTGTGTAAATCACTCCGTTCCCCGATTTAGTCCGGCCACGCTCGTTTTTCTTGAAGAAAACGGTGAAAGAAAGGGTGAGCTCAACTAGCCCAGTAAGAAATATTATGACTAAGATAATGCAAAATAAATTATCATTAGTCTTCAACAATGTTAAACTGATAAAAAATAACAAACATCAAGTTTAACTGCAGCGGAACAAGTAATCCATTAAAAGAGTCAAGTAGAGAATAAAATCTACTATCTTTTATGATTTAAAAAGGTTTTTCATCACTTTTATCGCCGAGACTCAGCTTAATAAATAATCCACATCATCTCTGCACTACGCCCAAGGATATTCATTAGTATTACAACCACAAATTATCCATGCACTACGGGCCAAGGATATTCGTGTATTCATCAATGGTCATGATTATGCCAACAACTGTTCATCAATGTACTACGGGCCAATGAGGACTTTTACCACATCATTTATAACATTACAGTCATGATTATACCGAATAATCCCTGATCATAATCATACTAAGTCCATCTATGCACAACATGCCACATATGACTTTCAACATAATATAAGCATGAGGATGATGACAATGATATAAGAATACAATAAAACAAGTTCAAGAATTAATTTATCCAGAATTCAATAACGTTCAAATTGTCAACATGATACTGCTTTGTAGAGTAAAATTCAAGAATGCTTAGATGAATATTTCCCTTAAAAGATACTGGACGAAGCTCAAATATCAAGGATATTCCACTAATTTCATGAAGTATATAAGTCAAAACTTTAACCAACTTAGTATAGTAGAATATATGAAACTGCAAATGGATTTTTCGCGCCGTACGCAGTAATCCATATCTGAGATCATTTTCACAATTTAATAAGGAATGAATACAAAGGATCATTCACCACGCATGTGGTAATCCGCGATGATGTGGTTTATTCCAATGTGAATAATAAAGAATGGAATAATGGAAGGATTCACCGTAAATGCGATAGATCGCATGCAACGAGTTATTCCCAACGTAATAATAAAGAATGGATTAGGTAATGCGTAAACGCGCATGCACGTGATATTAAGCTGAATAATAAATAATGAAACCGGATCAAAGAAATTCACACCGAGCGAGGATATTACAACAAAATAATAAAGAATGGAATAACAACGAAATCACCGTACGCATGCGATGTATCGCATGCATACATGTTATTCCAATGAATAATAATTAATGGAACCGGTCGAGCGTAATACTTAACCAAGCGGGATATTCCAACAAAATAATAAAGAATGGAATAATGAAGAATTTCACCATGTATGCGCAGTCTTTGCAGCATACATGTTATTCCAACATAATAATAAATAATGGAATAATGTAAGAATTTCACCAAGTATAGGTAGCTCACAGATATCTGAGTTATTCAATAAAATAATAAAAATAGAATAATGAAGTTCTTTTCATGAATACGAAAAAAAAATACCACTTACGAGTACAACAAATAATATCCCTTACCTTATAAAGAAGAGTACTCTCATGGATGGGTAGGCGATGATATACTTGAAGAAAACTCAGACTACGCTTTCAAAACTTTCTTAAACTCTAAAGAAATACGTTTCAAGATTATAAAAGATAATTCTTTGAATTTTTGGTGTGATTTCAATTCTAACTAAGCATCCTATTTATAGAAAATAGAAAGGATACTATAATATAATATATATATATATATATATATATATATGTATATATATATTTTATTTAAAATCTAATAAAACAATTAACTTTATAAAAGTATTATGTTTTATATAAAAAGATTTTACTATACAAACACTATCTGAGACACTTATGCATAATAAAATATAATATATTCTAATTATTGTTTAATAAAATAAATAACTTTATAAAAGTATTCTATTTTATATAAAAAAAATTACTATGCAAACACTATGCATAATAAAATATAATATATTCTAATTATTGTCTAATAAAACAAATAACTTTATAAAAGTATTCTTTTTATATAAAAAACTTTTGTTTTATTTCATTAATAATACTAATAAAACAAAATTTATATATATATATATATATATATATATATATATATAAACTTCCGTGACTTCATAAAAAAGACACCTCAATATATTTAACAACATTTATCATCATTATTATAATTTACAATATTAATCGACCATCGTTTCTGTGAGAGAGGGCTTTCAATAAGGATTTCTCCCTATTGACGTATGCAATTAGGTGACCAAATCTCTCCTCGACAGAACTTACAGACATCGTTAATATTACAAATAATAATATTAATAACTCTGTCATCTCAATTATTGATTTAATAATATATAAAATATCGACAATAATTGAATCAAATAACGTGAGATCTTACGCAACAATTATCTTTGTAGCAATAATTGAACAAAACCGAGTGACTTCTCACGTAAGCATCAATAATTAATACTGGTGTGCTCTTACGCAACCACGCCAGACATCGCATTTCTTTACTACCAAGAAGTAGTTCACGGTTTTAACGGTAAAACTTCCGCCATTATTTTCATAAAAATATTTTTGTCGTTTTCTCAATCCAACAATAATTCTGTTGTGGGGTCCACCAATGATTGTTACGTCGTACGGATATTCCCCGATAAAAAGAATATTCCCCAACCAAACGAATATTATATAACAACTTGCATACTTTGCAAAATTTATAAATATTACCCACAACTATAACATTATATCAAATCCACACCATAATTTTAAAAAAAAATATTTCGAGAAATTTAAATCTTTATTCATAAAATTTGGGGTCTCACACGACCAATTAATATTTAAAAATATTTTTAAAATAATCAAGTTATAATGTTTAATAGATCCACTAAATATAAATTATATGTTATAATTTTTACTTAACTTGATCAAAATAATTAATTTATTTAATTTTTGCAATAAATAATATAAATGTCAAAAATAATAAATATTTATTTTATCAAAAAAATAAAGTCATACACATTTTGCTTTAATTAAATTTTTAAAGATTAAAATTTATGTAATATACATTTAAATATATTTTTTGTAATTAAAAGTACAATTTTAATAAGCATAAAGTACAAATTAACGTAAAAAAAAATTATAATTATTTTTAAAATATTAAAATTTACATAGAATAAACTTATTATTACAAGAATTCAAATAATAATTTTTGTTGTTAAATACCAAAAATTAAACTATCAACATACTCAATCACTTTTATTAGAAAACATACATTAATAATTTAATTTAAAATTATTAATATTTGTATCACTTATCTAAAAATATGTGTTAATTAAATTAAATTATTTGAATGAAAGTCTTAATTACAAATAAAATTATAATTAAAATGTATTTTATTAAAAATGATAAATGACACACACATATATATATATATATATATATATATAATTTATGAATTAAATTTTGATAAAATTTATAATTTTATTTATTTAGCCAACCTTAAAAATTTGTAGCGATACTAATTATAACTTAAAATTTTTTAAAAAATGTGACCGTACAGTTACGTACAAAAACAAGGGGTGGACCGTACTCCTTATTTTTTACACAGTCTGTCTAAAACTAAGTCGTTTTGGGCAGACTTGTTTAAAAAAAAAAAACACGGTTCCACCTCCCACATCTTCTCTCCTCCCAAATCGCCCACAAGGGCTTCGCTCCTCCCAGAAATCGCCACCGCTCTCAGCCTCTCCGAGCTCATTCTCGTCGGCGGCCACGATTTCAACTCCTTCGGCAGCCACGTCTACAACTCCCTTTCTTTCCTCCGTGTAATCTTCAAACTCTATATGTTAATCCGCGTCTCTTCGAGCTACATACATTCGGACTGAATTTGATCTCAATACTTCGGAGTTTCAAAGCAAGGATTTGATCAGTTGAGTTGTATCTGGAATTGATTTAAAGGTGCGTATTTTTCCACATAGAATTTAATTTATTGAGACGTTACTTGTTCTGGGAATTGATTAGAATCTCCAATAATTTACTGTACTTTTTTTGGGTTGAGTACTAGATGATTGGAATATGAAACTAGTTGGTGGGGGTAAACTTAATCATGAAGCTATTGAGAACTCCTCTATCTCATATTCCTTATTCTGTGTGTACGTGTCTTGATTTTTAATTTCAGTTGTTGGGTGCATGTTAATGTTTTAGTTAGTGTGGATGGATTGGTTGACCTTTTGATTGCATATAATTTATTGAGATAATCCGAAAATTATTAAATTTCCTAATGCAAATGCTTAAAGCTTCAAATTTCATGCTCGAATAATGCTAGATACTAACTAGAGAAACGTAGAATTTATGATTGTGAAATTAGGGGAAAGTATCGAAGATACCTGACAAAATAATCCCTGTTAGTGGATGTTAAACATTTATGATTGTGAAGTTAGACATTTGTTTTCCTGTTGCTTATATTCACAAACCGCTTATTGTGGTGACTTTGTGTAATTTACTGAACAGTTATAACTTATAATTATATAAATTACAGTCTGCACATTACTGGCTAGGACCTCTAATGCACTTTCTAGAAAATTCCATGAATTTCGAGTAGAAAAAAATCAATTCAACTTGACTCAATCAACGCTTTTACTGCAAAAACTATTTGGGGTAGGCTGATAACTAGAATAAGGACCATTACATATATACAGGACGATGACAGTTTGCTAAAGTGGCTAGTAATAATAACGGAGATTGCATGATATTATGGTAATTTTAGAAAAGGATCGAGGTTAATTTTGTCTAGCAATTTTTAATCTCAAACGGTAGAGATTATAATACTATGTAGAACATGGTATTAAATAATCTCACATCTTAAGTTATTTTATAATTCCAGGACAAATAGTCCCAAGCTCAAATTTAAAAACAAACAAGACTTTAATAGTCTTATCCCAAGTGTTACACCAAAAGCATCATGTAATCAATCATAATGCGGGAATTAAATAGGGTAAAAAACATTTTTTTGGCAATATTACCGCTTATGAGCCTGTTCGACAACAGTTTATAAGTTGGTCAAACCAACTTATAAGCTCTTTTGTACTGTTCAACTGATTGGCTGCAACTTATGTGCGACTTATAAGTTGATTTTTAAGTCAAAATAAATAAGTAACATTTTGTAACTTATTTTAAAAATGACTTGCTTAATAAGTTAGTTTGCCCAAATGTAATGACTATTTTGCCCGTTATCTCTTTTGCTAAATTACTCCTCTACCCCTTTCAACCTAAAAAGTTAAAATTGAAAGCTCTGCTCTCTCTGCACTCGATCCGTAAATTTCTTGGCTTCCCTCCTTCCCTCCGCGACTGTTACTTCTACTACTCATTCGATTACTGCTACTCCTTCGATTGTTGTTAGATACCAAAATTGATGTAGGACATATCTGGGATGAAGAATTAATAAAAAATAAATTAGGATCTAAACTCCACGTTTAACCGCTAGGATCTCTCAAGTGTATTCACTCCACGTATCAACACCAAGATAGATAAAATACCTCTATGGTATGAATGAAATAATCAATTTCAATATCAATAAGCTGTAGTCTAAAAGACTTGTGTGGATTACATCACTATTTAAAGAGACTTAAAACCCTACTGTTACTCAGAGAATAATAAAAGTACTGAAAGACTAAGGGGCTGTTTGATAAAAATTGAATGAATCTGAATCTGAATGAAAAAAGCTGTTTGATAATTGATATGTCTGAAATAACTGAATAACAGTATTTTACTATTTTATCCCTCTAAACTATCTTTGAACAAGTATATAATTTTGTGCGGACGTATTTAAAAAATTAAATACAACATTCATCAGACAACAAATTAAAATAAATAATTCAAATAAATTATCAAACAAAGTATTGAATAATTCAAACAATTTTAACAAGTTTCATAGAAAATAAGAAATGTAACGAGTTAAACAAACATGTCAACATAATAATAAAATCACATTAATTTCAGTGAGTCATCTTATAGTTCACGAGCAATTTGGTCACGTAGATTGTTCATATATTGTACGCCTTGAGGGCCCCATTGCACTGCATCTTGCTCTCCTTCGTGATTTTCTTCATATTGTTCATCATCTCCATCAATTGTGGTAGCTTGATCATACTGAGAAAATAACTCATCCTCAATATTCTCTTTTCTTATAAAATTGTGAACAACAAAGCAAGCAATAACTACATCTCTTTGCACTGAAAAAGGATAAGGCGCCATCTGTTTCAATATTGGGAATCTTGCTTTTAATACACCATAGGCACGCTCAATAATATTTTTGAGTTGGGCATGAGCATGGTTAAACTTTTCTTTTCTATTTAAGGCACGTCGACGTCGAAAATTTGCTAACCAGTACCTTGTGTTGCGATATGGAGATAAAAAGCCTCGAGTGTTTGTATATGCAGCATCACAAAGATAATATTTATCTACAATTATAAAAACAAAATTTAACCCAAGTTATTAAAATAAATAATCAAATATGATAATCAAATAAAAAATTATAATACATACTTTGAGGGGGAAATGGAAAGCCGGAACTAGGATCGAAGACAACTTCTGTTAATACTCTTGAATCATGTACTATTCCTTCCCATCCAGCCCAAACAAATGTGAATATCATATTGAAGTCGCAAATTCCTAATACATTTTGATAGCATTCACCCCTTCCTCGTCCTCTATAGCTAGCTTGTTGATTGACAGGAATAACTGCATGTACAAGTGTGCCATCTAGTGCACCAACCGCTCCCTACATTGAACGATTATATTTATGTTATCCACATATTTGCAAATATATATTTGTGCCAATTATATTTATCAAATTTAAAATTACATACCGAAAAAAATTTCCGCAAGTCTTTATGGGTCCCCGGAACATTTGGATTTGGATCAAAAGATGTGGGCACTATGATTTCCTTCGCAAATTCTATCATTCCATTCAGCACCTCGTGAAAAAATTTATGAACTGTTTGTGTAGAGTGTTGAAATCTTCGTTTCACTACTCTAAATCGTTCGTTATGACCTATTATAGTCAAGAACATAACAATCTTTTCCTCAATAGTTACATACTTGCTATCTTGTACCCATTGTTTTTGCCTAAAATGATTGCATAAATGCACATATGCAACACGTGAAAGTCGCATCAATTCTTGACATTGCGTACTTGATCCATGTAATAACTCCAATGTATAAGCATGTCCACTCAAGATTGAAGTGTTATCTCTAATTCTTGGTATGTTTGTTGAATGAATTCGTTTCAAGTAACAATACATAATGATTAAGCATAAAAGTTGATCTTCAATAGTCATGCTTGACCTATTAAGAAATATTAATCAAAATATGTTTGTGATATAATGAAACTCACATAATGATCATATGTCAAGTTCAACAAATCATGATCCATCAAAACAATAAGCACATATAATAAGTTACTAAATAAATATATACCAAAAGTAAACAAGTTCATACAAAAGTTATGGCCATCGATCCAAAATTAACCATCCAAAAGAGTCCTAACAACAATTTTAGGTGTGGAAGAAATTCAAAATCTCAAAGAGAGTATGCTGAAGGTTTTGAAACCTTTGCATCTCAATCCTCTCTTTCTTAAGGTATCTTATAGTAGAGACACATTGACCAGTTAACCTTTTAGGAATAGTACTGGAACAGTCCATGTTTTGCAGTTCATAAAGTACATAAGATGGTATACTTTCAGTAACCAAATTCCCCCACAAGAAGGCAACTCCGCAAGAAATTCAAAACCCCAACTTTCCAAACACTAAAACACAAAACATGGGTTTTAGACAAGGGTGAAGCAACTTGGTCTCTGTGGCTCTTAAACTTTGGAAAAAACAAACAAACCAGTGTTAAATTTAGTAAAGATGGTATAAACATAAATTTGTCCCCAAATAGTTTTAAACCATTTAACCTGAATATCAAACTTTGCCCCTTTCAGGAGACGTCCTCACTGAATCACACTTCCACCATTCCAAAATGTATGAATAATTGATCAAATAGGTTATCATTTAAATAGTTCATAAATGTAATACTTTAATTGCACATATAGTGTATGAGGCACAATCATAAAAAAATAAATTAAACAAAAGGTTCATACCCAAAAAAATTGTTTATAATTATTCAATCAGAGGGCACAATATATTGAAGAGAGAGATAAGGATGAGCGAAAGCAAGCGAATTGGGGAATAATTAAATTAGGCGCGAATCTTACCGAAATATGAGAATATCCTACCGGAAGGCTACCGTACAGTGAAGATGAGAGATCTGGCTGCTAGAGTTCGGCAGAGAAATCTAGCTTAGCGTGAAGTTCAGTGATATATACAGAGAGGGAAAACTATGGGATTGAATTGAATGATACTCAAATTGAGAGATCTAAAAAAATCTTCAGATTACTAACTTTGAGATGGCGAAATTCTTTGAGATGGAGTGAAGAGGATGGAGACGCCGATGGAGATGGACGAGAGCTGCGTATTTGGAGGTTATTTGAGTAAAATAGGATTATTCAGCCCATTCATGCGAATATTTTCAAAAGAATCGCTCGAGACCACTTTCATTCAATTCAAATTTTAAAATTATAAACAAAGCGAAATTGAAATGGTCAATCGTTGATTCGTGAGCCATTCATACCGTATCAAACAGGCCCTAAGGTACCCTTACTAAACATTAAAAATTCATAATTACTAATTAATATCCCTAAATCCCCACTAATAAATAAAATACATAAATCACATCAACAACTTTTATATTAAACATAATAAAAACTCCAAATAATAAATATAAAAAAATCTCTTCTTTGTCTTTGACTTAGAGTCCCCATTATTCTCCTCTTGTTGGAGAAAACTCGACCTCGAGTTCTATAATATGAAATAATAAGCAATGAATTCCTCTGCAACGGAAGAACATTTTGGAACACCTTTGACAACATCATCACGAGGTAAGACTCAAAAATTTTTGGAAACATAATTGACGAGAGCATCACTTTCGTATTCGAAGGCGTTGAAAATAAGCTTTCTAGAACAAGGAATTCAACAATGTCAACTTGGATTGGATCAACTTCTCGAATCGTCCTTTCCTCGGTAACGAACAACTCCAAACCTACGTTAAATGTTTCCCCAATTTGTTCCTTATACAAAATCTCTGGTTCAACTTTTGGAACTTCAAGAATTTCCATGGACACATCACAACTGTCTGTAGCCCCAAAATTTAGAACATCCTCTTTTTCTTTTTCTTTTTCTTGCTCTGCTTGAAGACGTGCTCGCAAATCAATAAGGTCTTCTTTTAAAGAAGATATGTCATCTTTTAATAAAGATGTCATCTTTTATAGAAGAACATTTAGAAATCACTCTTTGTGTGGCCTCTCTTGCTTCAACTTGTTGACGTTTCTTTGTTTCAGCTTGTTGACGTTTCCTTGCATCAGCTTTCCTTTTTTTATCTTGATATTGACGTTCCAATTTTCAAGGTAATATTGTGCTTTAACCGTATCCCATCTAAGCTCTTCCTGCTTGTGTTTCAAATATCTATGACTACATGCATTAATAAGATAGTATATTCGATCACTTTCATCGTCAAGAAACCTAATATACTCTTTTGCTTCGATAATCAATTCTCTAGTGGCTTGAGACATTGGGTGTTTTTTCTTTGATAAGTTATGGGCCTAACTGAAAGGAAAATAAAGAATAAGGGCTAAGATATGAATTCAAAGTGTAGGAGCTGATTTAGAAAAGATGAAAGGGTACAAGTGAAAAGTGTATAAACTACGGGCTAAAATTGAAATGGTAAGAAAACCATAGGTTTAAACTGCAATTTCGGAAAAGATATTTATAAGATTAGGGTTACCATATTTTCTTATTACCACAATCATCAAGCAGCCGCCACAAGTAGCCATTCTTCTTCTCCTCCTTTTTTTTTTCTTCGTAAACTAGCGCGCTGAACAGTAATTCCAACAATGTTTTTTTTTTTTTTGAAAACCAAGATCTCCCAAAAATTGAAAAATTAATGGAGAAACCTTAAGCTCTGATACCAAAAATGATGTAGGACAGATCTGGGATGAAGAATTAACAAAAAATAAACTAGGATCTAAACTCCACGTTTAGACCGCTATGATCTCTCAAGTGTATCTACTCCACGTATCAACACCACGATAGATAAAATAGCTCTATGGTAGGATACCTCTACGGTATGAATGAAATAATCAATTTCAATATCAATAATTTGTAGTCTAAAAGACTTGTGGTGATTACATCACTATTTAAAGAGACTTAAAACCCTAATGTTACTTGGAGAATAATAAAAGTACTAAAATACTAAGGTACCCTTACTAAACATTAAAAATTCCTAATTCCTAATTAATATCCTTAAATCCCCACTAATAAATAAAATACATAAATCACATCAACGACTTTTATATTAAACATAATAAAAACTCCAAATAATAAATATAAAAAAATATCTTCTTTGTTCTTGACTTAGAGTCCCCATCAAAAACCCTAGACCAAATATTTGATATGTATATATATGTGTATTATGTTATGTTTGAATATTTGGCATGTGGTTTTTCTTCTTCTTTTCCTCTTTAATTTTGACTGTAATATAAAAGATTTGTATGTTGAATAATTGAATCTATCTGTTGTTTTGGTTTGTAAAAATATAAATTAAAAAAAGAGAAATTTGTTGTTCTGGGAATTGTAGATTGCATATCATGAAGTAAAAACGACTTTGAATCTATGTAAGCTTTTGAACATAGCTTGATGATGAATTCTGAATTATGTATGTATTCTGCTGCAGTTAGTGTCTATTGATCATGGTTTGGAAAACAGCCAAGGACTTTTAATTTTTTGTTCATCTGGTGTAGCTAACCTCATTTTTTACACTGTTGAAATGAGACTTTTTTGGGTGATGTTGGTTTCTCAGTGGATGTATGTATTGGCCACCGCATGACTATGTAATTGTATTTAGGTGAAGAGGGTAACAAATTCTGTTTTAGCCAATTCATATCATAAATTTGGTAAGTTTGTATTATATACAGCAATAAATGTAGTGGAAGAATATTAATTTTTGCACTTTGGGTTGTTGTAAATCTGAGTGTTAAGTCCATTACCTGTACTAGTAAGTAGTAACTAAGAAAGGTAAGTTTGGAGAAGATGATATTGAGGAGATGTACTAGCTATTTTAGAAATCTGTCTTGGAAAAAAGTTGGCAGGGAAGATAGATGGGGAAATCAATTACAATTCACGAGTTGATATACGTTTGAAAGTTACAATATTATGCTTTAGAGCTTGTGTATAAGAATATGATTTCTTCAAATACATATTCCCTAGCAATTAACAGGACTTTATGATATTTCTGATAAATGAGGACAAAAAAAGGAGTATGTTACAAGAGCTGAGCACAAATGGACTTGGTCATAATTAAGGTGTTTGGTCTTTAAGCTATAAGGTTGCATCTTTTTATGCGTAGTTGGTGCAAATATATGTTAAACACTTTTTTTGTTTGTTAATGGTTGTTAATGTTATACTATGTATTTTGATAGTGTGAGTATCATGTCTCTTATATTATTGTTTGGTATTTATGAATTAGATGGAAAGTGAAGGAATAAGGGGATAGGAAAAACTTCAAACAAGGGGTAGGGGGCAATGGGTAGGGGGAAGGGAGATAACACATTGTGTGTCTGATTGAAGAATATGATAAAATATTAAATTGAAATTTTTATGGATTTGATTTCAATTAATCCTCTGATGTATTTTATATAATCTTTTCTTGTAATTAAGTTATTATTCTTATCACAAACAAACATAAAAGTTTAAGAGATTGATTCTTATCACAAACATACACACTGAAACTGAGTATCTGTTGTGGTACCATTTTGGCTGAATTACCCAAATATCTTCTCTATTCTCTATTTTGACTAATTTCAATGCAATTACAAGTGTTTCAATTTGGTTGGCAACTTAGGAAGTCTTAATTTATTTGAAATTGCAGTTTTAGATTTTGTATAAACCTTTTTCTTTTCTTAGTAGTTGCTGTTTAGGTTCATATTAACATCTGTACCACAAAAGAGTTAAAGCCACTGCTTCGTTAATAGTAAGAATCACTTCCATTAGATGGAAATGTCTATCAGTTTTTCTTTGAAGTGTTATGACAGAACAATTTATATGCAATCCTTACCATATTACGGGCATAATTAGCACATTTTCATGATGACCATGATATGATATTGAATTAATGTATCTTTTTATTAATGTCTTTTTTAGTAATCTTTACATTTGATTTTAACTTATAAGTCATTATCAGTCGAACACCTTTATAACTTGTTTTAACTTATAAGTCAAATTGATGCACAACGCTTTTACTTATAAGGCACCACTTAAAATAACTTATAAGTCAACTTATATTTTAACTCTAAGTCATTTTAAAATAAGTCGTTGCCGAACGGGCCCATAGTCCACCCCTCTCCTATAATCGTTTTTCACTCTCATGCCACTCGCACCAAAATCTGGTAGCAATCGGAGTTGGACGTCGACGACGACGAGGATATTCAGGACGTTTTCACCGGCGCCAATTCCTACCTATATAGGCTCTAGGTGCGTTAACCTTCTCTCTGTATATGTAATTTTACCTGTTCTTATTCATTACCGTATTGAAAAACCCTAACCAAACCTTTTGAATTGTCTGTGAAATCAGCAAATTCAGTTCTGTCTGGAGATCTTCAAATTTTATAACATGTATATATTCTGTGTGTATTATATGAAATTATAAAGCGCCCATGGCGCTTTTGGTGTAACTGTGGTTATATCTGTGTCCAAACAGAGCTTTGTCCCAAATTTCCCTCTCTTCCTTCCTATTTGTTACCGTTCCAATAGAATTCCCCTTTCTCTCTTCTTTCAATTTCTAATTACTGAAGAACTGTCAACTACGAGCCAGAGACCATTGTTTCCACCACCAGCATTATCATCAATTAAGTGATTAAGTAATCTCTAGTTTGTCATGATTTGTTTTTCTCTCCTCTCAACTGTGTGTTTAGGGTTCAGGTTTTAATATTTAAACCTTTTCCCCAACCCAAATTTTAAGATTATTTGTAGACAAGTATTGTTTGTGGTTTTAGGGTATAATCTTTTTTCCTCAAAATCACAAGTTATAATAGATTCACCAAAAAAACTTTCTTTCTTAAAAGGATTTAATCCTTTTCTTCTGAATTGGATCAATACTTCCAATTGAATGAGTATGAGTAAAGGATCCATGGATGGAGATAGAAAACTAGATTTCTAATCGTAACTAAATCTTCAAAAAAATTTTATTTGTAAAAAAGAAATTGAAGCAAAATAACTTGCGATTTAGATCAGTTGAATTTTCTCTATTTTTAGTATTAGGTAACAATTGTTCTGTGTTACTGATTTTTATTTTTATTTGCAATGTCTCTGCTGCTCCCCTTTTGTCATGTTAATGCCTTGGAGTATTGGTCTCCATTGTTCATTCATGTTTTTAATCTAGTGTCTTGGTGACGGGTTTTAAACTGCATATATTCTGGTTAAGGGATTGATAAAGGATGGTGGTTTAATAGTCAATACAGATGGACAGAAAATACAACATATGTTTGGTTGGGAGTCTGTAGTAGCCATTATTTTTAATTAAAGTAAGGAGAATGCTAGGAGGATTTATAGACGATATAAAAAGAAACCAAGACAAGGGGTTGTCATGTTGTAAGAAGCATGTTAGAAACCATATAATCAGGGGGTTTCAGTGCTGAAAAAAGAAGGTAATGTTATGATATCAGCCAATTTCATATATGACCAGTTCCCCTACCTTAGTGGATAATCAAAACTCAAACTATATGTGCACCCACCAATATTGTGTCATGACCCACAGTGTTTTGCCTCCAATACGTGCTACATTGCCTCATAGAAAGAAGTCTTATAAATTATATTAACAACATGGACATTTGGCAACCCATCGCCAGGGAGTGCAACAAATCTACAGTCTACAGCGGTCCCAAGCTCATAACACTCTCCTGCTATCTTTATTCTCCTTTGTCTCTAACATTGTGAGGTCAATTCATGCCATGTACGTAAATATATTAAGTACTATTTTTTAAAAAAAAAGTATTACCTTGTCTTTTACTTTCTTTGTCTTGTACTTGCAGTGATTTTGTTTCTCGCTGCATTTTAATAAGGAATATCTTTTGGACATTCTATTTTTTTAGCATGAATATTTCATCATACTAGTTTAGTTTCTCTTCCTTTACCTGACTTCCAATGATTTTTTCAGATGAGTCTTGTCACCGATTCTCCCGTAAATTCGTCAAGCAGTGATGACTTTGCGGCATTTCTTGACGCAGAGTTAGATTCAACTTCTGATACATCACCAGACACAGGTGACGACGATAATGACAACAATGAAGACAATGACGACAACCACGACTCAGTTCTCTTGGGGTATTTACTCAAATCCTTAAATATTTCCGTCCAGGTATTGAGTATGTTAAGGATCACATTTCATTGGATCTAAAAATTAAAGTAAACTATTTGTACTTTGTAGGAAGGGAAGCTAATAATATCATTAGTTTCCCCTTGGGAAAGTTATAAGTAGCATTATTAATCACTGGTAAATTCTTAACAATTAGTTCTCTTTAGAACGATTACATAATTCCCCAGTCATGTTTGTTTAAACACATTATTTAGAGTCTTGGGTCTTGTTCATATGTCTCAACAATGGGGTGAGGTGAAATACTCTGTCATTGCAAACCAAACTGGGATCAATTCAACAGCATTTATACTTATTGTCCTGAGCACGTGGGTGTATTTTGCGCTCTTAAATTCTTGGTCCTGAGATTAATTTGATTCATTGCGTGGCTCAATGTGTTGTCTTGTATAAGGTGGTACAGAGGAGTCTGCCAGCTCAATGTTTTGTCTTGCATAAGGTGGTAAAGAGGAGTCTGCCACAGTGCTAATTAAGTCCGATTTTTTTTCTTACTTATTTTTTTGTTGTTTATTTTATTTTATTTATTTTGGTTTGGGTGGGGTGGGGCCCCTTGTGAGTATATATGTAGTCTGCGAAGGCTTAGTCAGCTACTAGGCATTTTTGTGTTGTGCTGAGTTCTGAAATTTTACAAGTAATCTCTTGTGCTGAGTTTTTGTAACTGATACTTACGATTAAAGGATTTGACTAATTACTAGTGTTCAGTATTCAAACTCCATGGCCTCCTGTCCATTTAAGAAAGAAATCAAAATCAAAATAAATAAATGAATGAATAACTTTATAATTTAGGACAAAATCAGAGCCTGTAAATAATTAAAAATGTTAATACAGTACTTTTGTTAGTAATCCTATTTATCAGAATCAAATTATATATAATGATACACATTACCTTTGGTTTAGTTGAGACAATATGATCTCCAGTTTGCAAGTTGACTGTATCTTATGCGACACACATATATTTTACTTGATTTGAGACATGGACAGAAAAAAATCTTATATGTACTCGCATCATATTGTTTTGCCTTTAATTTCTTAAAAACCAATTTAAAAGCCTATATATTCGATAATTTTAGGATGTTGTATGGTAAATTTTCTTTTTACTCTAGATGGTAGAATTAATTTGGATGTTCAGGGCATCTTGGTTTATGCTTTTTGGCAGCATGTTTCTTACTGGTTGCGCTTGACCTAAGTAGAGATGTGCCATCTTAAGGTGGTTGCGTCTAGGATTAGGTGGGGGAAAGGGTGTCTTCTCCCTTGGATGGTTTGAAGATTGTTTATTTCTCTTTTAAGTAGTCGAATCACCTTGATAGCATTCTGTTTTACCGCTTACTCTCTTTAAAATCTCAATAGGTGTAGCAGATGGGGTAAAAATTGGTTAAGAATTTTCTTTCATTAGGGGCGGTGATAAGAAGTAAGGTCATATTTTTAATTGGATTTGCTTTGTCAGGATAAAGTGATGGAGGTTTGGAGCTCGGTAATTTGCTTTGTACTTCCATTATTAGAACTTTCTGTGATTTAGCCAATTTTTATATTTAGGGCAGGAAGGAAGTCCTCTATTGATTTGTAATTATTTGACTTTGTTGTTTTAAATTGACTTCTTGTTCTCTTCCGCTTAACCTTTGTGAGCCCTTAAATATGAAAGAGGGACACCTACGACAAAAAGAGAGGCGCGTGTTTAATAAGTGGACTCTAATGACCCAATTAAATCAAATTGTCCGAACAAGATAATCCAGAATGAAAAAACTAAAAAAAACAAACAAGTGTAGGAGGAGCCCCTAGGGTTTGGCTCCCCTAGGTTTCATCCCCTGGGAGTCCAACTTTCTATTTAGTCCTAATTGAATTACCGAAAGAATTCCTAGCAAAGCTAGGATAAGATCGATGAAAAATGACCTAGTGTTGGAAGAGTTCGCCCCTTAGAGTTCATCCCCTAGGGGTTCAATCTCCTGATTTAGTTCAATCGAAGATGTTTTCTTGCCTTGATCCGAATTTCCAAGCGAAACAAAGATGAAATGAACAAACTAAGTAAAAGGGAATAACCGGACTAGGAAGTGCCCCCAGGGTTCAGCCTCCCTAAGGTTCCGTCCTCTAGTGAGTGCACCTCCTTAACTTTGTTCGATTGATGATGCCTTCTTGATTTGATTTGAGTTAGCAAACGAAATGAAGACTAGATCAACGAAATCGAGCGAGAAAGAGAAAGGATGGCTACCTAGTGAGTGTCCTCCTAGTGTTCGGCCCCCTAGGGTTCAACCTCTCCGATTGATGCTGATGAATGATCATTTCCTTGATGTGAGTTAAGCTACCGAACGAAACGAAGACAATATCGGGAAAAATTACCGAAAGAAGAAAAGGAGCTTGAGGGTGCCCCCTAGGGTTCGACCCCCTAGCGGCACACTCCTTTACGAGTTTCAAAGTAATTTCACCGATCAAACTTTAAGTGCAACGACAGCTCAAGGAGATTAAACCCAATAAAAGAGGTGATAAATACATGAAGACTTGGGGATTCTCTCTCAAGTCTTTCGTGATGGAAAACTACTCAAAGACCTGAATGACGAAAGAACGAGAAATGAGCAAAATAAGCAAGAAAGAACGAAGAAAGTCGAAGGAGGCATGAACCTAAGGTTTTGGCCCCCTAGGGCTTACCCCCTAGGATTCGACATATCATGGGTCTAGTAGCCAAGTTAAAATAGGAGCTATATATTAGAGTGATCCAAGGGTGGATATTAGTTTTTAAATATCAATGGGTAGGATTAATTTTCATCATTTCATTGTTGTTATGTAAGTCTTTCATTGTAATGAATTAGTTATCAATGAATTGAATTAAAAAATTTCCTCTTCAGTCTATCTTATTTCTATTTCTCCCTGCAAATTCTATCAAAGTCTATCCGAGACTATAAATCGGTAACAATGGTGCGAGAGTCGAATCCACGAAACCTGATCCTACCATGGCTGTTTGGAACAATTTCTTGTAGAGATTTTCAGAATCTATGACAAAATTTGCTGATCAATTTGCTAAATATATGAAGCAAGCTTGCCTGAAATCTGATCCAAAGCATGACCGGAAAGTGTTAATTTGTGGTTATACTCAAGATGAAGATTGTTTGTGTGTCAAAACAAATGCCGTTGGGTCAGACTATGATGAAAAGGATGAGCATGGTGATGAAGACGCAGATCCAATTGTACCCGAGGTTGGTGATCGTAATGTCTTTCAGACCGAAATTGACGATGATCAAACTGGTGATGAATACCCCAATCCAATTGTACCCAAGGTTAGTGATCGTAATGTCTTTTAGACCTAAATTGATGATTTAAACCCACAAATTCATCAAGTATTCAACCAATTGAATCATCCTAAGGTAGATTCTCTTCCAAGTTATGATTTCTCATCCCCTAACTTGGCAGCCAACACAGAAGTAGGAGTGCTCTTTGCAAATAAAAAGGAGATTGGTGTTGCGGGTAAGGTGTTTGACAAAAGTCCAGAATCAAGTGATTACACCGATAACCAAGTGATTACACCGATGCACTTAATGTAAAACCTCCAGATGGTTATGACATTCAAAGGAAGACTATGAAAGAGGTAGACAATGATAATGCATTTTTATATGTGGATTCAAGTTCAGCAATGGCTTAGTCTTAATATGTGATGAAGGAAAAGAGATAATTCATATTCCAATTAAAGAGTCTTCAAGGGTTGCTAAACCTGTTACTGTCATACTTCCGAAGTACTTTGATAATGGTGAAACCACAAATGATGTTAACATTGGTGATATTGTTGTGGAGTTGGGGAACACTTTCGAATTGAGGAGTCAGAGTCATGCTCATAATCATAGAGGGGCTAAAGGTGTTTGGACTATAACATGTCATATATTTTTCAAAAAGCTTAATCATGTGTTACCCCGTCTTCTTGATGAGCTTTATAATTGGAAGTTTTGCTATGTTAATCATGGCTTACTGATCGCTACAACTACATTGGACATGAACAAAATTCATTTTAGCAATGAGGCAGAGCATGAAATTCTTAACAACTACTTAAAGGTAATACAAAACAGAGAATTCTTTTCAGCTTGGTATTTCGTTAAGGGTACAAAGGTCCTTTTTGGAATCTCAAAAGAATGGAAAATTGTTCAAGGACTTTCTATTGATGAGTTCTCAAGGAAGAAGTTGGACTTGATGGTTGAGCGTTTCCCAAGTGAAAATGACTACGACAACAGAAAGATTGTAGATTTAGTTGTATCACACTGTAATTTCTTAACTGACAGCTTCATTGAGCACAATGTTATTGGCATCCGATTTTGGACAAATTCCAATGTTAGCTTACAGAACACATTGATGATTGGTGCTGGTTACTATGAAATGGCAGGCTACTACATTAAAGATGGATATGGCTTCATGGTGATTGAGTGCATACTAGGTGGGATTATCTTCTATTCAGTGTATTTGGTTCCACATATGCATTTATGGTATGAGTTTAAATTGATTACTTATACTTTCTGTGAAAAGTTGGGTATGGGAAAATTTGGTGAACAAGTAACAACAATGACTATGTTTGACCCTCAACTTAAGATTGCTATTTTACTGTTTGGGTTGCAATTTGGGGGGAAAGGTCCTCCTAATTTTTCTGTTTGTGGGGAACAAGTGTTTGTTACTATGAGTTTTGGGTGTAATTTTTATATTCTGAATTTGCTCATTGATTTTTATGGTGGTGTTGGGTCTGATGAGAATGCAAAGGTTCAAGTGCACAGTGTCTATGAAATTGATATAGTGAAAGTTTGTCTGAATCATATGGTAGTAGCATATACAGAAGATGCTCAAGGAGATGAGCTCTTCCCTGTTTATATCATTAACAATGATGCTAGCACAACAGTTGGAAATCTTCTTGCTGGTGTAACATACGATATTGAATGGGCAGGAGATGTGTTGCTGCGCATCATAATGGATAAGACCCTCCAACAAGACAAAGTGTGGTTACTTCAATTGGGGACAGACAAATCAAGTGAATCTTTCTTTTTACATGAAAAAGATGATATTTTAACTCTACTCCTTTGAGAGCAAGAATTACATTCTGGTTGCATCACCCAATAAGGTTACAACATTAAACTTTTATCTTTATATTTCAAGTCTAGAAAATGGGCTTATGATTTTGCCATCAAGTTTAGGCGGTACAGATGATACATACACTAGCCATTGTGGACATCATTTTTTCCACCTTAAGGACAAGGTGAATTTTGAAGGACGGAATATTGTTACATACCATGGGTATAGTAGCCAAGTTAAAATAGGAGCTATATATTAGAGTGATCCAAGCAAATATCAATGGGTAGGATTACTTTTCATCTTTTCATTGTTGCTATATAAGTCTTCAATTGTAATGAAGTAGGTATCAATGAATTGAATTAAAAACTTCCTCTTCAGTTTATCTTCTTTCTATTTCTCCCTGCAAATTCTATCAAAGTCTATCCGAGACTATAAATCGGTAACAACAATGGTTCTTTCATTGAGGGGAAGAGATAGATTGGAGAAATAAGTTTTTAATTCATTTCATTGATACTCCATTCATTACAATGATATACTTATATAATAACAATATAAAATGCTGAAAGTTAATCCTATTCATTGACTTTTAAAGCTAATCTTTGCCCTTGGATCACTCAACAACTTGCACAACTATTTTAACTAGAAGTGACCCATGGTATGTAACTATTTTAACCAGAAGAGAGCCATCAAAGGCAATTGCAGGTCCAACAAGAGGATAATCGAGTTATCCCTGAGGTTGGAGATCATAAGGATTTGCTAGCAAAAATTGAGACCCCAGCTCACTCCTCAATCAAGTTTGTGCTGATTCAATTCAGAATAAGGTATTCAAAAATTCTCAAGAGGGCTTTGTAGCAAAGGATGCACAACAGGTGTTTGATGAAATGCATATTAGCGATTGGGATGAGAATTTGTCTAGATTCGTGACAAGTGACAAGTCACTAGTGAACCGAAAACTGGACGATGAAGGTTTTCATGTTGAGTATCTATTGTTTGATAAATGTCCTCAACCAGATGGATACATTGCTGAACCTAACCCAGAGCCACCTGATGATTATGGACAACTTATCCATGGTGGAACAACAGAGCTCAAATTGAATCCCATGAATGTGATGCCAATTGATAGTACCAGGGACTATGAAGAAAGGATAATACAACAACTATCAGATGACAAATTTTATAAAGAGCAATTAGATGGTGAGAGCAAGATGCTCTAATTTTGTCTCTGTCTTCCAAACGTTTTTTAACAATACTGATAGCATAAGATAAGGTGATATTGCCAAAACCCCTTATTTTTTTGGGGTTTTCAAATTTTACTCCTCAAAACACCAAGCAAGTAGGGATTTCAAAGTTGATTGTGCTCATGAATTTAGAAGGATTTACTATATGTTCGATGATATGCCCAAGAGGGATGTTCAGTTCTATAATTACCCTGTTTGGAATGTTGTAGGAGTAAGCTTGATTAATCAATCAAAAGTCTTCCTCACTAGATATGAAAAATCAAAATGCAAAATAAGGAAAGAAAAGGTTGTTTTCAAGAACTATAATGCTATGCGGTTTGAAGTTTGTGAGAGATTTTATGGGAAACACTACACTATGGAATTTTATGCTCACAAATTGGATACTACGAACTTGTATCTTTATTGCTCATATTATAAAGGGAAATTGTGTGTGAGTTTCAATGCTAATTTTCATTATGAAACTGGTGGTTTCTTTAATGGGGTTCTCACTTATGGAGTCTTACTCAAGTGGGAATTCATTAAGAGCATCAAGACAGCGATACGGTACCACCTTAAGGACAAGGTGTTTCTTGAGGGGCATGGTATTGATATGCTTCATTCTCTTATGAAGATGATACAATTTAGGATCTCCACACCCTTCTTTATGGACAACAATTTGATGGGAGCCTTTGGTGTAGATTCTCAGAAATTTAGAGGCTTATCATTTGCGTGCCTATTGGAGAATTTGTATGACACTATTAGTGTGCAGCTAGTTCTTGAATATATTGTGCATCATGTTTTGCTTATTAATCTCCTTACTGAACCAGTACATGCTTTATCAATCACTGTGATTAAGAATTTGGTTGGTTCGTGGGGAGGCATGGATGTAGTTTGTAAACAAAAGTTGACAATTTTAATGATTGATGGGGGTTACTTGAAAGAAGAAATTGAACTGGAACTTGGCTTGTGGTTGCAAGAGAATGGGTTGAATTTGAATGTAAACATGAAAAGTTCCTCATGTTACAAGAATCCTTATTTGAGCATTGATTTGTACGAGGGGATTTGTGTTAAGGAAAAGTTGTTTCAGACAAGTACGAAAAGAGATTTGGGTCATATTGTCCTGCAAATTAAAGAATTTCTCCAAGGAACTAAAAGAGAGTTGGGAAACAAAAGAGGATTTTCTGGGCTGGATTTACCCAAGTTGGTTGCAAATGATACTACTGAATCACAGTTAATCAGGAAGGAAAATCAAATGAGAACCTTGAGTAATATAAATGGACATGGGACAAAAGGAGACCTAATTGTGCAAGCAGGTTCAATGTATCAAAATAAAACCTTTTTGTTAATGAAATTTCTTTATTGGGATCCAGGAATAGATGAATTAGTTATAGCTGGGAGGGAGCTATTATTGTTCAGGAAATTTTCAAGCCAGTTTTTGTTGTATCAGTCCCTCAAAGTTGTGATATCATGCCTAAACTATGTTCAAGAAATAGAACTTTCAAGTGCTATAGCACACTCACTGATGGAAAACTCAACATACTATCAAGGGAGACCAGATTATTATTCTACTTGGTCAAGGTATTCGAGTGCGATTGAGTCTATTTTTAAATATTTTCCATTCCTAAAGTTATATGTGGCGCTTGGTACTGGAATCTTCTTTGAGATTGTTGGATCTGTAGTAGACGTGGGAGAAATGGGTTGAACTTTCTATGGCAAAGGAGATTATCAAAATGCATGTAGTTGGTATGGGACATTCAAACTCTTGTAATTTCTTTGATATGTTTTTGGATGCGATTCAGTTAATATGTGAGAATTATGATTGCAAGGTTAATATTATTGCTTCAATGGGTGATGGTAGAGCCATGGGGTGCTTGATGGGAAATCATGTGACAAGCAACTATTTTGAGGCCATCATGGTTTGGTGGAGAGAGCTGGCTAAATACTTAAAAAGATAAGTGTCAAGAAGATAGGATTGCAGAGGTTGGTGCTCTTGGAGGCAATATTGGTAAGGGTGGAACAATCACATCTATTATCCAGATCCACAATCTGTTTATCATGTTTGGACTTGCTAGAATTTTCCTAACTCTGACATTTCAAAGCAATGAAAATAGAAATCACATGACAGAATGCAACGCCCTTCCTCCCCTAATTTTGATGATCCACTCCCAGGCTGCTACAATACATTATAAGATAGTCAGTATGAATGGAAATTTGGTACAATCTTCTCCAACCATCATAAAAGAAGTTCCTTTTACTGGAGTTTGGCATCCCATTCATAGATTTCCCGGTTTTTGGTGCTTAACAAAATCATTAAATGAATGGTCTGCTCAAGTTCATAACCGGAACATTGAAGTAAGGCACCTTCATTTTTATCCACCTTGAGGACAAGGTGGTTTTGAAGGGCGGAGTATTGTTACGTACCATGGGTCACTTCTAGTTAAAATAGTTGTGTACGTTGTTGAGTGATTCAAGGGCTGAGATTAGCTTTAAAAGTCAACGGGTAGGATTAACTTTCAGCATTTTACATTGTGATTATATAAGTCTATCATTGTAATGAATGGAGTATCAATAAAATGAATTAAAACCTTCTTTCTCCTAGCTATCTCTTTCTCTCTATAATTTCTATTAAAGTCTAACCGAGACTATAAATCGGTAACATTCGACCATCCTAGGGCTCCGACGATGCTTGTTTTTTCGAGGAGCCTCTCCTATTAATCTTTGGATCGGAGCACGAAGATGGAAGGGAAGGAAAGCGAGATTTGATTCATGGAACGATGATTTGATTCGAAGATTGAAAGGCCCTCCGTAAGTTCCTGGGAAGAAGACTTAGCGAGGTAATTTCAACAGGGAAATTATTGAGGTATTTAGATTGGCGTCTAGAAGAATGGGACAACTTAGACATCATTTTTGGCAACAAAGGGCTTTTTTTGGTATTTGATCTGATGTCATATGCCAAGCACGTGACCCAATCATATGCCATACATGTGACCACTTATCAGATATGACACCTCTATAAATAGTCCCCCTATTTTAGAGGAAAGGACTTTTGATTCTCTCACACTCCAAGAGACTCTATAGTTTTGCCACGTGTTATCTTGGTGATCGCCTACCCGTTCTTCTCCCCTCTAGGAACCCTCGATTATTTCTCACTCTTTGTGAATTTCTCTCCTCAGTCAATTTGAAACCCTAATCGAGTGGGGTACAATTTCTTGCCTACAACCTTCTTTGTTCAATATCAATTTTTTTTTAAATTGCTACTTTATAAAATTTTGTAGTTATTAAAGAAAGGGAACTGGCGGAACCTTTTACATCTATTTCCTTTCCTTTAAAGAGTATTATTGAATTTATTGCATATATTTGGGAAGTTTGTTTTTTACTGAGTTGAAGCAATCAACTAAGAACATGCAATCATTAAGATGAAATGTTAAGGGAATTTTAATTTTAATTTCTTGAGCACTAATTTTTTCTATATAAAACAGTTAACTGCTAATTATTAAAAATGTTTTCAAACTTGTTGCAGGACTAAAAGGCGTAAGGTGGAGGTGGTGGAAAGTGTGGTAGTTCCCCAAGGCTCAACATCACATGAAGAATCGAGAAATTTTTTGGGTGCTTATTTTCTATCTTAGTTAATATGTTACTTTCATTCTCATGTGTAATATGCTTGTCATGTTTATAAATAACTAGTACCTTTCGAATAAAAAACGTGAAAGAACATCTCATATGTTTGACTCATGATTCAAAGTCGTGGTAGCAACCTATGTTTTGGAAGGTTATTTTTTGATTCAGTATCGGTTTTGGTATTAGTTTCGGATGATATGCACTGTTAGATAGTCAGGAGCTTCAAAAAAAGTAAAAAAAAATATGAAAAAATTCTAAATAATAAGAACAACAATATGAATCAATTAAGTTCACAAAAAACACTATCTAGTGCACATAACATGTCCAAATGATAAAAAAGATATCTCACATATATGTTTAATCAATTTTATGTTGGAATAAAGTTGATATTGATGGTCTAAGCTCAAATAGTTGAGCACACATGTTTAATCATTTTGCATATTTTTTTCAAATTGTGCTTAACTAGGTACTATATGGGTACAATTTAATTATAATTTAAGTACAAGTTAGTTTGACTAGTTATATATTAAGTATATTTTTTAATATTTTTTTGAGTTATACTTGACTAGGTGTTATATAGGTACATTTTAAGTACAATTTAACTTGACTCAATATATTTGAAGCACAATATTTTTCATTTTTTAAAAGGTATACTTAACTTGGTATTACATAGATTTAATTTAAGTATTATTTATAGAGAAGGGTTCGTTTTCTTTTTGCCTTCGCTCTTTTATAGCTTTTAATATATTCAATTTTTGTTGTTGTTGGCGTTTCTCTCGTATACCTTGTAATTTTTCTTTATTTGATCCGAAACCGATACGTTACGCCGAGTTGCTGAAATTTTACTGAAAATTACCCTTTACATATATAATTCTTAATTTTGCGGTTTTGGCGTAACGGCCGTACTTTGAACCATTCACTTTGACTGGATGTTCAAAAATGTTGATAGCGACCTTTATTTGATTCCACGTGTCTTATATGTTAAATTGTTAATCCTGTCCTTTTACTTGTTGGAGTTTCAATGTTGCTGCAGTGTTTTTCCTGTCCATTAGAGCATTGCTTGTCCAAAGAAAAATATAGATTGGTATTGCATTTGATATTTTGATTCTCGATGTGGGGTTCTATTTCGTGTAGATTGTTAGTATCTTTTGGGAGTTGTTTCTTCTAATTTATTATTTTATGCAGAAGCATCTGTTGAGAAGGATAATTGTACACATCCTGGTGTTATTGGAGGAATGTGTATACGATGTGGGCAAAAGATGGATGATCAATCTGGTATTGCCTTTGGCTATATACACAAGGTCAGCCTCTTAAAATCTATACTACAGTCACATTATTTGAAGGCAATGATTGGGTTTTTCTCCCTTGGTTTGTTATATTGCAGAAACATTTACTTTCTGACTTTCTATATGAAGCATGAGCAATCTTCTTGGCCTGAACCCTTTAGGTTACTTGAATTCTCTTGCTTTTGTTTCTTTCAGTCTACTGAGGTCATGTGATTTGCATGTGATGATGAGCTTGAAGGATGAGATTAAGGGGTATGATGTCTAATAATGGGCTACTATTCTAGGGTTACTATGAGCGTTGTGTAACAGTTTATAGTAGTCCGTAGAAGATTGGTTTGTATATTTTAGTTATCAGTATATGTTACTGTGCGTGAGATTGAAATGAATATGTTGATATATGATTTGCTCCCTGGAATCACACTTCGAAGGCCAACTAAAAAAGAAGTTCCGGAGGGCACTCAGACTATAGAAACTCTGATTACTTTTCAGGGTTTTGGTGGTCTCTCTGAAGGAGCTTAGACGGGTCTTGCAGGGTAGGGCTCAAATAGCTTCTCTTACAACATTTTTTAATCCTTTTTTTGGGGGGTAAAGTCTCCTGCAAGTTGCAACCTCTCTTTGGTTACTTTTTAATTTGTATTTACTTTACCATTCTTTGTCATGTGAACGATATGGTGAGATGCAACAGTTTAACTAGTTGAGATTTTGGAGGAAGTGCTTTCATGTAAAATCAAATAGTGGTTGGTAAATTATCTTTCTAAGCACTTTTTGGATATACTTTTGTAAGTTCTATAGTTTAAATGTAAAACACACCTTTTGAAAAACACTAAAATTTTAGCTTTACAGTAAAGTGCTTTGTAACGGATAGAGCCATGGGAGAGCCCATCCTGAAAGATAGCTATCCAAGAGAGAGAATTCAAGGCTATATATCACCTGCGAACCTGTATCCCATACTACCACATAAATCTGCCCGTTATATGACAGTGCCACATTTGATTTCATCTGATGTCATGCCTTTACAAAACTTTTGTTATGTTACCAAACACTCAAAGATAATTTAATTAAAGAGTTTTCAGCCCACCACACTACTCTGCCAAATGGACACATAATGTCTATACTGGGTTATAATTCTAGGGTTATTGTGGGCATAGTAGAAAGTTATATTATAGTCCATTAACCCTAAGACTGGTTTTCCTGTCCGTTTTAATTATTGAGCTTAGGTTTGGAGTATTCCTTTATGTATACCTACAAACTCAACTATTTCTATTTGAAAGTTTTAATGAGTATTACTATGAAGGTAGCTGTACATGCATTAGTTGTGCAACGATATGACTATTCTTAGTTGTTCATCAAAACATTCTCTGCCTCAGTGTGCTAATAAATTTTGAATCGATGAACTGTGGAGATCTTTATGTGTTGCAGGATTTAAGGCTTGCTAATGATGAAATTGCTCGATTACGCAACAGAGACCTGAAAAATTTGTTGCGCCATAAAAAGTTATACTTGGTTCTTGATCTAGATCACACACTTCTCAATTCAACCCGGTTTCAGGATATGACACCAGAAGAAGAATATCTAAAGAGCCAACCTGATTCTCTGCCAGGTATTTCTATTTATCATTTTATTGACTTTTCCTGTATTTTCAATGAATTTACATCTCTTATAGAGGTACTGTAATCTGTTCAAAATCCTCATTTTTTTGTTTGATCAATGTTCAAAATCATCATTCATATTAAGTGATGGTGTCATCACCATTTTCCCTTTGGGACGAGATTGTGCCTATCTTTTTTCTTTATAATAACTGGGCATTTTTTTCCAGCCATCATTTATGGTTTAATTGTTTTAACCATACACCTGTTTCTTTATGCTGTCACAAATATATATGGACAGATTCATTAAAGGGTAGCCTATTTAGATTGGACTTCATGCGTATGATGACCAAATTGAGGCCTTTTGTTCAGACCTTCCTGAAAGAAGCAAGTAAATTGTTTGAAATGTACATATACACAATGGGTGAACGAGCCTACGCATTGCAAATGGCAAAACTGCTTGACCCTGAAAATGTATACTTCAATTCCAAAGTGATTGCTCAGGGCGATTGCACCCAAAGACATCAAAAGGGTCTTGATGTGGTTCTGGGGCAAGACAGTGCTGTTTTGATTCTTGATGATACAGAGCAGGTAAGCAAATACGTGACCAGTTGGAATTCTTTTTTGTTTACATTATTCATTGTGTGCTGTTGGTCATGTTCAGTAGCAGTATTACTATTATATTAGTGATGTATTGGGGCTCTTTGTTTGTTCTGTTAGTAACTCCCCAGTTGTAAGCTATTATATATATGATGGCATGTCTTTTTAGCGGGTACATATAAGGGGGAAAAAAAAGTTGCCATAAGAGTCATTTGCTGATAAGTTATTTCCTAGAAGCTTTGATGTGTATTTGCTCGCAGGCTCAGTTGTTCGTGCATAAGACCTTACTCGTTTAAGGAGCTACTTAATCTCCTGACTTCTGATCATTTGAATTATTGTAATGGTGTATGATGAAACATTTTCAAGTTATTGACTGGAGATTCAATTGAATGTGTAACAGGTTGATAGAGACATGCCGTACAATTTTAGAGACAAACCAATGACCATACTTTTGTTTTGCTTCACAAGAATTACATTTGGATTGGGTTATGTATTTAAGAAGGGGAATTTATTTAGATCTCAAAATAGATTTTCTTGAACTTTTGAGGCAACAACTCAAGTAGTTATGCGACAAGACAATCTGCTTTGGGGGGTTTGGAATTTGGATGAAATTCTTGGCTCACATATTCAAGTATAATTATTATGAAAATCATTTTTTCCTGGTGAAGCATATTATTTCTGCAAATGTCTTATTGTTATTGTCAATTAAATCATATCTCGGTTAATAATATAGATATAGCTGAAGATGTTTGCCAATACTTCAGGTGTGGGTGAAGCATAAAGAAAATCTTATATTGATGGAGAGATATCATTACTTTGTGTCAAGTTATCGACAATTCGGCTTTAATTGTAAATCACTTTCTGAACTGAGAAGTGATGAAAGTGAGCCTGATGGAGCACTTGTCACTGTTCTTGAAGTGCTCAAGCGGATTCACTCTATGTTTTTCAACCCAGTATGGCATGTTTCTGTCTTCATAAACTTCTTATTACATTATTGGCCTGTTCATTTGTATTGAATTCAATCTTTATATATTTATAGGAACACGGGGACAATCTTGCAAAACAGGATGTACGACAGGTAAACTCGATGATGGCCAAATACTCCTCTCTCTCTCATTCTCAGTCTCGTTCCTTGCCCATCCTTTTTTTTGTATATAAATTTACTTGTTTGGTTTTGAACGTGTTTGTACCTTTATTTATCTGTTTTTCGCCTTCACAAACAATGAGATGGGGTCCCTAAATAGCATACCTCGCCCCTCCCCTGTCCTCCCTAAGATCCCTTTCTGGTTTTATATTGATCCTTTTAGGTGTAGTTTTTAAAATAGTCATTTGCTGTGGTGAAATGTTGATGTCTAGAGCTTTCCAGTTTTTACATGTGTAAAATATTCATGTACATGTTTCTGTAGATATGCACATATAAATAGTTGTGTACATTTTTGTGTGGTGTGTGTCTACATATAGTCTGTACTTTTCCCATTGCTATATATATATATATAGATACCTCAATTCTATATAATGCAGACTAAATGTTAAGTTTTAGCACAAAGAAGAAAAAGAGAAAATGTGAAAGTTTGTCAATAAGTTTCTTGGTTTGGTGATGATTTTATTTGCTAGCTTGGAATCCTCTCTTCTTAGAATTCTTGAAATAAAATAAATTGCTTCCAAGTTGGACAAATGAATGTGCACTTGGATTACATCTTACAAGATGAAATTGTGGTCTTGAAACGTGTGAATTGAAATCAATTTGTTGAAACTTGAATCCCCTTGTCAAACTAGTATTTAGTAGAACTTTGCCTGATCAGTTAGTTCTGTTTTGACCTGTAATCTTGTTTGCTTCTTTGGGAATCTGGTGATTGGATATTGCCACTTCCCCTTTGGAACTCTTCTCCTTTTGACATGAGAGAATTCCCTGGAATTGTGGTTATACTATGCAGTTGATCTGAATTGAAGTGATAAATGCACGTCTGCAGGTGCTGAAAATCATTAAAAAGGAAGTTTTGAAGGGGTGTAGAGTTGTTTTCAGCAGGGTTTTTCCAACTAAATTCCATGCAGAGAGTCACCACCTCTGGAAGATGGCTGAGCAACTGGGAGCTACATGCTCAACGGAAATTGACCTATCAGTTACGCATGTGGTCTCCACAGACAAAGGAACAGATAAGTCACGGTGGGCAGTGCAGGAAAATAAGTTCCTGGTTCATCCACGGTGGATAGAAGCTGCCAACTACCTATGGAAAAAACAACCAGAAGATAATTTTCCTGTCAACGAAGTGAAGCAAAGCAAATGACGCAGATATTTAATGCTTTTAACCTAGAAGTTGGGGAGAAGCCAAGGCTCTCTCTACCCATTCTTGATTTTCAAATTTTGCAGAAGTTGATAGAGAGAACTTTTACAGTAGGAATCAACCCAGTGAAAAATGTGAATACTAGTGCTACTTGCAGAAAGCATAACTTCATTTTGTTTCACTTTCTACTTTCCATTTTAGTTTTGGGTTGGCCTAATTTGGAAAATGTTATACAAATCTCAACCATCTGAAGTCTATCATACCTTTTTTTTTTTTTTTTTTTGATTCTTTAAATGTTTTTCTTAACCTATTCTTTATGCATTATACACCTGTGTATCTGCAACAAAATGGATGCAAGAAAATAAATAATACAAGTAAACTTATTTGTATTCCTAAATAATGACTGCTTGGGAATTACTGCTGATGTGTGTAAAAGCACTAAATTTATGAGATTGAAAATCTGATTTCAATTTTAATTCCAAACTTGAAGTTGATTTGCTAAATGCCTAAATATAGCGAAAGGAATTTTGCGTCTACTTTATGCATGACAACCTCAAACGAACCTACAAATGATTTGGTCTTTCATATTTATCCAACGTTAGTGCGTTATCCCAACTGTCTACTGATTTATATAGAGTAATTTTTTTTAAATTTATCCCAACTGTCTACTGATTTTACAAAATTCATTATATAATAACACTTTGTACTTTGTGTACTTTATTTTATTTTTTAAGAACAAAAAAATTTATACCTTTAAATTTTAATCATCTTTTTAAAAGGGACGGAATGAATAATTGTCTTTTTAATTAACACCAAATTATATTTGGTTTATCATTATCGCCAGTTATCACGTAAAAATAATATTATTCTATCTTTTTCAAATTTAGAGTTACAGTTTGACGAAATATTAAATATTAAATTGATATGAATTTATTAATTTTAAAATTTAATATTTTGTGGTTTGATCTTAAAGTAAATTTAATTTTGGGAGAGTGAAGTATTTTATCCAAACATAACAAATGATCTATTATTAATATTCTTTTAGCCAACCGCTACAACTCGCTTGCTTGGCTGGAGTATGTGGATCCTATTGCTAAGCTATCTGCCCAAAATTGTTATTCTAATTAATTTGGATAAAAGACTACCTGACAAAAATGTGGTGATTTCGTAATATACTGATCATGCAGGGGTAATTATTATACGGTCGGCCTCTCGGCTTCAATCATAATGCCAAAACTAAACTCAAAGTCCATAGATAGCTTTCTCCTGAACAATACTGTAATCTAGAGAGAGAATCAGAGTCTGAGGTAGTTGATTCAATTTTCTCTTCAACATATTTGATTACTTCTGCTTTTGCTATTGCTTTTGCTTTTGCTTTTGATTCAATTTACTACTACTATTGGTAGACATTTAGCATAGGGGATTAAGCATTTCCTCGTCTACTTTGATTTTGACTTGTTCAATATATGTGTTTCTGTATTCTGATTACTCTTTGTTGGTGCTTACTTGTATCACTAGCTTGGTATTAGGATACCTACACTCCGTTTGGACTGATGTCTGAGGGAAAAGAAGAAAAAAAGTAAAAAAGAAAGACCCCAAGTTTCTATCAATATTTGATATTAAAACTGGAAAATTTGTTAGGGGAAGATTTTTTAAGTTTACTAAACCTTCTTAATGCTGATTTTTGTTTATTCCGAAACTTGAAATTTCTTAATCATATTTCTTGCTAAGATGGTATAGCAGAGACTTTCTAGTATAATTTGGTGTTGCAGTTATTGCATCACAGAAATCAAAAACCATATGTTCACATATGTATGTCTAGGAGTTAATTTTTCCACTGCGGTTGTAATGATTTAGATGGTTATTTGCAATTTTATTGATATTAAAGAGGGAATTAGTGTTTGTTGTATCAAGGGTTGTAGCCTTTTTGGTTACAACTTTGTTATGTTTGAAGGCTTTGAGTACGAGTAGTGTAGTTATTTACATGATTGCTCTCCAATTTTTGTCTCTTTCCTTTGTTGGTGAATGTAATTTGTTGGTGTTTGATAGTACTGTATGCTTACTGTGGGAACCAACATCAGTGATATTGATCATCAAGAGTCAGGGACTATATATGTTTTTACAACAATAAAATGGGATCTGAAGCGCCAAAGGGGGTGACCGTTCACGTGACTGGATTCAAGAAATTTCAAGGGGTTTCTCAAAATCCTACTGAGACTATAGTTAGTAATTTGAAAAACTATGTTGAAAGTAGAGGTTTGCCCCCGAGTGTAACTTTAGGGAGCTGCACGGTTCTTGAGACTGCTGGAGATGGTGCACTTCCTATGCTTTACAAGGTCATGGAATCGGGTATTTCAGGAGCAAACAATTCCAGCAGTGAACAAGTTGTATGGGTATGTTTACTGCACTTTTTCTTTTGACTGAAGATGAAATTTGGTTGTGGAAGATTATTTTGTAGGAAAAAACATAAATGAAGATTGAATTAGCACATGTTGGCTTTCCAATCACTTCAGCTAAATACTTATGGACCTTATAAATATGACACATCAATAAACATTATGGAGGTTATACATTAAGTGCACTAATAATGCCAAAGTGACAACTATGGAACACTCTTCTGTACCTCCAATAATTTGATGTCTGGATAGACCTTCATTTTAAAAAATAAGACAAAGTAGCACGACAATGTAATCTTGAAGATTATTTTCCCTTAATCAATTCTCAAGTGGACAGAATATGAGAATACACTCGCATTCAATATGATGTAATATTGTTTTCTTATCAATTGGTAGCAACTGATCTAGATGTAGTATCAATCCCGCGAGTGAAACTTATGGCTATCTAACATGAGTAACATAGGTGAGCAGAAGGTATTATTGTTAGTCAATTTCATATACTATTTGAAGAAGATTGGATTGGTGGGATAGAGTCCAGAGTTCTACAATATGATCTTGATGAGTCTGTCAACAAATTTATGTTTTAGCAGATGCTGGTTGTGTTGGGCTTTGATTACTCCATTCCAGTTATCTATATTAATAATCATAATGTATTTGAAGTTGTGCCTAGCTAGACTTGGAGGAGTTGGATTGTTTTGACTATTGGAGTATGCCATAGTTCGTGATGATTCATAGTTGCAACTGTCATTTTATGATTTAGTAACTTCGTGCATTGGCATTCATGTATAAGACCTAGTAGCTAATTTTCGTCATTTTTAAAGTACTTCATAAACGAATGTCTTGAGTAGTTGTTGCAAGGTTTTTTGGTTAAGCAGTAGAAATTTAAATCTTGTGAACTAACCAGTTGTTAAAAATGCTTTTACGAATAGTATTATATTAGTTGTTTGCAAAATGGATGTTTGAAATATGTTGATTGGTTTATAAAACTTTACCTTCATTTTTCTTTCCAGCTTCACTTGGGAGTGAATAGTGGGGCAGTAAAATTTGCTATTGAGCAGCAGGCAGTAAATGAAGCCACATTCCGTTGTCCTGATGAGCTGGGATGGCAACCTCAGGTATATCTGCTCCATTATTGCATTAAGTCTCTTGCATTTCCATTTATATATCATTACTTTAAAATTTTAATATTGTCTGCAGCAATTGCCAATAGTCCTTTCTGATGGAGGAACAACTCGAACAAGAGAGGTAATTTTTCTTTGTTACATTTGCATAATATCATCAATTTCAATTTGTTTGGAAAATCTTTTTTAAATAAGCAGATACACAAATCAATTAAGTTAGAAAACTTCTATGGAAGCCATTGTCTAGTGCAGCAGCATAAAGAGAGAGTGAAGGCTTTGCATTCTTAGATAGATTAGCAAAGGGAAACTTGATGCTCCAAGTAAAGTCTGAGCTTTTATTTTGACAAAGACACAAATAGGTAGTAGTAATGGTCCTTGTACTTAATTAAATCTGATCACAAAAATAAACTACCCAATTAGTAGTTGGGGCAAGGTTTGGTTGAGGTGATTGTCAACAAAGTTTTTGTCAACTCCCATCTTTGTGGGATTGACTACAGTAATCTGCTTTGTAGTTTGATGTAGAACAATAATATTACCGCCTGAATCAAATGGTTGACTACTCTTTTCTTAAAACTATATTTGTCCCTAACTATTACAACACAGGATTAATGTGAATTAGTCTCCTCAGATAAGAATGACCCATATTTTACTTTGTAGTATAATTTATGACAGACCCATATTTTACTTTGTACTATAATTTATTGTGTAGAAACAAATCTAGTGCAAAACTATAAATGATAGAACATCCTTTTGAGGAGGTGTGTTAGGTGTGTTGAAACATTGTCACCCAATAATTAATTATTTTGGTTTTGACCGTTGCAATGTTAGCATCTTTAAAAAAGAAAATTGTTAATGCCATTGGCTTGAACCCAAGTACTTAACATTACAACTCTTTTCTTTTAACTAACTAAACCATTACATTTGTTGGCTAAATAGACAACATATAATATATTTACTATATACTTGCTAGATTTTTGAAAATATCCAGCAGTAATATTGTCACAAGTCATATAACCTTTGTTTAACTACATGTCATATTGAACTAGGCAGTAATCCAGGAATCTGGTACTTATTTGGTTCTCTACAAACTCATATTGAACTTAGTGTACCATCCTGTAAGATTGAAACCTTTCTAAATGCTAAGATCACCCATTAAGAAAGATGTGAATAATAGATCTGATATATATGCAAATCTTTTAAATATGGCTGCTTATACTTGTTGTCTGTCTGATCAGCAGTCAGCCCTAATGTTTCCTCTTTCTTTGTTGAAGACTTGTTGTTCTGTTGAGGCAATCTTACAGTTGTTGAAGGAGGAGGGGTATGATGTGACAATGTCAAATGATGCGGGTCGTTATGTTTGCAATTTTGTATATTATCACTCTCTCCGGTTTGCAGAACAGAAAGGTCACAAATCTCTTTTTGTCCACGTTCCACTTTTGTCCAAAATTGGGGAAGAAACGCAGATGCAATTTGTTGCAGCTCTTCTGGAAGCTATTGCATCAACATGTTGATATAACTAATTATTGAATTTGAAATTAATTTCAAGTTTCTGTTGTCATCTGCAAGTCTAGCCTGTTCATGTGTATTAAAATAAGAAACTTTTGTTTGTAAGTTGAAGAGATGTTGTTACATGTATCCTCTAATTGTATCATGATAACTGTTAATGTTGCCTTCTTTTTCCCTTGTCGTGCTTTTTGGGGAAATGTTCATGTGGAGAAATACATAATATAATATTCCAAGTGGAGTACTAGAATATGATGACAAAGAAGAAAGAGGGATGGATCGAGGGGTTTCTATTGTGCTCCAAACAAGAAAATAATCACACATATATATATATATATATATATATATATATATATATATATATATATTAGAGAATAGATCCTGTCTGGTCTCCCGGACAGGCTTAAATTAAATTACGGACCACAATTTTTTTTTTAATTTTTTTGAAAACATCTAAAAAATATATATATATGTAAAAATTACACCCAAAACATTGTATTATGTAAAAATTCAAGTTTCATAATTTTATTTTTAATTTTTTTAATTATTTCAAAAAAAATCCAAATTTTATCGGTCCTAAGTCAGGACTGATCTGATCCAAGCCTCTCTCTATATATATAGAATGTGGGAGATAGCTTCTTTATTTGTTAAACACTCGTCTAATTTAGATTTGAAATGCATATCGAGCCTGTTCAGTAGGTACTTATAAGTCATTATAAAATAAATTAGTTTGGTCAAATATAATGTCTATTTTGTCTCTTTTTTATTTTGTTTATCTTTTTATTAATGTCTTTTTTACTAGTAATATTTATATTTGATTTTATTTATAAGATATTATGAGCCGAACACTTTCATAACTTATTTTAACTTAATTTCTAACTTATAAGTCAAATTAATGTCGAACATTTTTACTTATAAGTCAACTTATATTTTGACTTTTAAGTCATTTTAAAATAAGTAAACTACTAGTGTATTGGACTTCGGGGGTGTTCAACAGTGACTTATAAGTTGGTCAAAACCAATTTACAAGTCATTAGCTATTGTTTGAGTGTTTGGGAGCTATTTAAAGTTAGTTTTTAAGTCAAAAAAAATAAGTAACTACTTGTGTCATTTTAAAATAAATTAGTTTCATCGAATATAATGTTTAATGTTTATTTTGCCTCTCTTTTTATTAATGTCTTTTTTAGTAATCTTTATATTATTTTAACTTATAAGTTATTATGAGCAGAACACTTTCATAATTTATTTTAACTTAATTTTTAATTTATAAATTAAATTGATGTCAAACACTTTTATTTATAAGTCCTAACTTAAATCAACTTATAATTCATTTAAAATAAGTCGTTCCCGAACATTACTTCAAAAGGAGTACATTTTTCGGACAAATTAATAAAAGTAAGACCGAGGAAAGAGAATCAAAATTTAAGGTCATTCTTTTCAGGAAAACCATCTTTTGAGGACGGAGTGAGTACATTTGAAGTTCTGTATACAGCGACACAGTTACACAGAACTGTGACCAAGTTTAGGCTCAGGCGTTCGGCTGTTGAACTATGAAAAGCAAAAAGTTTGTAACTTTTGCCCGAGCCATAACAACTCTTAAGCCCGAGTACAAACCCATAACAAAACCACCCACTTCCTAGTAGTTGTGCCTAGCTAGACTTGGAGGAGTTGGATTGTTTTGACTATTGGAGTATGCCATAGTTCGTGATGATTCATAGTTGCAACTGTCATTTTATGATTTAGTAACTTCGTGCATTGGCATTCATGTATAAGACCTAGTAGCTAATTTTCGTCATTTTTAAAGTACTTCATAAACGAATGTCTTGAGTAGTTGTTGCAAGGTTTTTTGGTTAAGCAGTAGAAATTTAAATCTTGTGAACTAACCAGTTGTTAAAAATGCTTTTACGAATAGTATTATATTAGTTGTTTGCAAAATGGATGTTTGAAATATGTTGATTGGTTTATAAAACTTTACCTTCATTTTTCTTTCCAGCTTCACTTGGGAGTGAATAGTGGGGCAGTAAAATTTGCTATTGAGCAGCAGGCAGTAAATGAAGCCACATTCCGTTGTCCTGATGAGCTGGGATGGCAACCTCAGGTATATCTGCTCCATTATTGCATTCGTCTCTTGCATTTCCATTTATATATCATTACTTTAAAATTTTAATATTGTCTGCAGCAATTGCCAATAGTCCTTTCTGATGGAGGAACAACTCGAACAAGAGAGGTAATTTTTTCTTTGTTACATTTGCATAATATCATCAATTTCAATTTGTTTGGAAAATCTTTTTTAAATAAGCAGATACACAAATCAATTAAGTTAGAAAACTTCTATGGAAGCCATTGTCTAGTGCAGCAGCATAAAGAGAGAGTGAAGGCTTTGCATTCTTAGATAGATTAGCAAAGGGAAACTTGATGCTCCAAGTAAAGTCTGAGCTTTTATTTTGACAAAGACACAAATAGGTAGTAGTAATGGTCCTTGTACTTAATTAAATCTGATCACAAAAATAAACTACCCAATTAGTAGTTGGGGCAAGGTTTGGTTGAGGTGATTGTCAACAAAGTTTTTGTCAACTCCCATCTTTGTGGGATTGACTACAGTAATCTGCTTTGTAGTTTGATGTAGAACAATAATATTATTACCATGAATCAAATGGTTGACTACTCTTTTCTTAAAACTATATTTGTCCCTAACTATTACAACACAGGATTAATGTGAATTAGTCTCCTCAGATAAGAATGACCCATATTTTACTTTGTGTAGTATAATTTATGACAGACCCATATTTTACTTTGTACTATAATTTATTGTGTAGAAACAAATCTAGTGCAAAACTATAAATGATAGAACATCCTTTTGAGGAGGTGTGTTAGGTGTGTTGAAACATTGTCACCCAATAATTAATTATTTTGGTTTTGACCGTTGCAATGTTAGCATCTTTAAAAAAGAAAATTGTTAATGCCATTGGCTTGAACCCAAGTACTTAACATTACAACTCTTTTCTTTTAACTAACTAAACCATTACATTTGTTGGCTAAATAGACAACATATAATATATTTACTATATACTTGCTAGATTTTTGAAAATATCCAGCAGTAATATTGTCACAAGTCATATAACCTTTGTTTAACTACATGTCATATTGAACTAGGCAGTAATCCAGGAATCTGGTACTTATTTGGTTCTCTACAAACTCATATTGAACTTAGTGTACCATCCTGTAAGATTGAAACCTTTCTAAATGCTAAGATCACCCATTAAGAAAGATGTGAATAATAGATCTGATATATATGCAAATCTTTTAAATATGGCTGCTTATACTTGTTGTCTGTCTGATCAGCAGTCAGCCCTAATGTTTCCTCTTTCTTTGTTGAAGACTTGTTGTTCTGTTGAGGCAATCTTACAGTTGTTGAAGGAGGAGGGGTATGATGTGACAATGTCAAATGATGCGGGTCGTTATGTTTGCAATTTTGTATATTATCACTCTCTCCGGTTTGCAGAACAGAAAGGTCACAAATCTCTTTTTGTCCACGTTCCACTTTTGTCCAAAATTGGGGAAGAAACGCAGATGCAATTTGTTGCAGCTCTTCTGGAAGCTATTGCATCAACATGTTGATATAACTAATTATTGAATTTGAAATTAATTTCAAGTTTCTGTTGTCATCTGCAAGTCTAGCCTGTTCATGTGTATTAAAATAAGAAACTTTTGTTTGTAAGTTGAAGAGATGTTGTTACATGTATCCTCTAATTGTATCATGATAACTGTTAATGTTGCCTTCTTTTTTCCCTTGTCGTGCTTTTTGGGGAAATGTTCATGTGGAGAAATACATAATATAATATTCCAAGTGGAGTACTAGAATATGATGACAAAGAAGAAAGAGGGATGGATCGAGGGGTTTCTATTGTGCTCCAAACAAGAAAATAATCACACATATATATATATATATATATATATATATATATATATATATTAGAGAATAGATCCTATCCTGGTCTAGGACAGGCTTAAATTAAATTACGGACCACAATTTTTTTTAATTTTTTGAAAACATCTAAAAATATATATATATGTAAAATTACACCCAAAACATTGTATTATGTAAAAATTCAAGTTTCATAATTTTATTTTTATTTTTTTTAATTATTTTCAAAAAAAAAATCCAAATTTTATCAGGTCCGGAAGTCCAGACCTGATCCGGCCTCTCTCTATATATATAGAATGTGGGAGATAGCTTCTTTATTTGTTAAACACTCGTCTAATTTAGATTTGAAATGCATATCGAGCCTGTTCAGTAGGTACTTATAAGTCATTATAAAATAAATTAGTTTGGTCAAATATAATGTCTATTTTGTCTCTTTTTTATTTTGTTTATCTTTTTATTAATGTCTTTTTTACTAGTAATATTTATATTTGATTTTATTTATAAGATATTATGAGCCGAACACTTTCATAACTTATTTTAACTTAATTTCTAACTTATAAGTCAAATTAATGTTAACATTTTTACTTATAAGTCAACTTATATTTTGACTTTTAAGTCATTTTAAAATAAGTAAACTACTAGTGTATTGGACTTGGGGTGTTCAATGGTGATGACTTATAAGTTGGTCAAAACCAATTTACAAGTCATTAGCTATTGTTTGAGTGTTTGGGAGCTATTTAAAGTTAGTTTTTAAGTCAAAAAAAATAAGTAACTACTTGTGTCATTTTAAAATAAATTAGTTTCATCGAATATAATGTTTAATGTTTATTTTGCCTCTCTTTTTATTAATGTCTTTTTTAGTAATCTTTATATTATTTTAACTTATAAGTTATTATGAGCGAGTAACACTTTCATAATTTATTTTAACTTAATTTTAATTTATAAATTAAATTGATGTAAAACACTTTTATTTATAAGTTCTAACTTAAATCAACTTATAATTCATTTAAAATAAGTCGTTCCCGAACATTACTTCAAAAGGAGTACATTTTTCGGACAAATTAATAAAAGTAAGACCGAGGAAAGAGAATCAAAATTTAAGGTCATTCTTTTCAGGAAAACCATCTTTTGAGGACGGAGTGAGTACATTTGAAGTTCTGTATACAGCGACACAGTTACACAGAACTGTGACCAAGTTTAGGCTCAGGCGTTCGGCTGTTGAACTATGAAAAGCAAAAAGTTTGTAACTTTTGCCCGAGCCATAACAACTCTTAAGCCCGAGTACAAACCCATAACAAAACCACCCACTTCCTTACAATTGGATTCATATCTTGAACCCAATCCTAGTACAACTGTGTATTCCTATAATAAAGCAGTTAGTGAACAAATAAAAAAGGGATCCCTAAATTCTGCCCTCAAATTGTTTGATGAAATGCGTGTTCGTGATGTTGTCACATGGAATATAGTAATATCTGGGTATGGCCGTTATGGACTTCCTGGAGAAGCTCTGTACCTCTATAACCAGATGGTTTGTGAAGGGATTGGAGAAAGTTCATCTACTTTTTCATCAGTTTTGAGTATATGTTGTAATGCTGGGTTATATCAAGAAGGCCTTGAAATTCACTGTAGGGCAATAATTCTTGGGTTCAGTATGAATGTATATGTTGGGAGTGCATTAGTTGATCTTTATATGCGTATGGGTCTTGGTGATGTTGCTTTGAGATTGTTTAGTGACTTGCCTGAGAGAAATTTAGCGGTATGGAATTTAGTTTTACGAGGGTTTGGTGAAATGGGTCGATCAAGTGAGTTATTAGGAATTTACTATAATATGAAAGAGGAGGGTGTTGTACCTAATGCGCTTACGTTTTGTTATTTGATTCACGGTTGTGGCAATGAGAGGTTTGTTCATGAATTAAAGCAGTTGCATTGTTATGTCATTAAGAATGGATGGTCTGAATTCAATCTGTTTGTTGCAAATGCTTTAGTTGATTTTTACTCTGCTTGTGGAAGTGTAAAGGATGCTCAGAGATCATTTGAAGTTATTTCACCTGAGGATGTTATTTCATGGAATTCAATGGTTTCTGTGTATGCCAATAATGGTTCCACTCTTGATGCTATCGAACTCTTTGCTAAAATGCAATCTTGGGGGAAGAAGCCGTCAATTCGTTCTTTTGTGGGATTGTTGAATCTATCTCGTGGGAAGGAGAATATTCTACTAGGGAAGCAAATTCATTGCTTTGTCGTGAAAATGGGGTTTGATATTGGAAGTGTTCATGTGCAATCAGCTTTGATCGATATGTATGGAAAATGTGGTGAGATTCAAAGTTCTGTGTCTGTACATGAAGGAATTCCTGAGAATAATCTGGAATCTTGCAACTCATTGATGACATCTCTGTTGCATTATGGCATTGTTGAGGACGTTGTTGAGTTGTTTGCTTTGATGTTTGATAAGGGAATTGGATTTGATGAAGTTAGTCTCTCTACGACATTGAAAGCATTATCGATATCCAGTTCTGCTAGCTTTGTTAGCTGCACAATGTTGCATTGTTCTGTAATAAAATCAGGTTTTGTATCTGATATGGTAGTTTCGTGCTCTTTAATTGATGCCTATTCAAGATCTGGTCATGTTAAACTTTCTCACCAGATTTTTGAAAAACTGCCTTCAGTAAATGTCATATGTTTCACATCGATCATTAATGCCTATGCCAAGAACGGAATGGGAATGAAAGGACTTGAAATGCTTAAAGAAATGATCCAAAAGGGTTTGGAACCTGATAAAGTGACATTCTTGTGCGTGTTAAATGGGTGCAACCATTCAGGACTGGTTGAGGAGGGAAAAATGGTGTTTGATTCAATGACAACTCTTCATGGGATGAATCCAGACAGAAAGCATTATTCATGTATGGTGGATCTGTTCGGGCGTGCAGGTTTACTGGAGGATGCGGAAGAGCTGCTTAAACAAGCACCAAATAAGGACGATTCTGTACTGTGGAGTTCACTGTTGCGGAGTTGTAGGATTTATGGAAATGAGAGTGTGGGTAGGAGAGTTGCAAAAAAATTGATGGACCTTGAGCCGGAGGATCCTGAAGTTTGGCTACAAGCGTCTAACTTTTATTCTGAAATCGGCGAATTTGAAACCTCAATGCAAATTAGAGAGGTTGCGGTGGCAAGAAAGATGAGAATGGATATAGGTAACTGTTTAATTGAGGCGAGGGATCATTTTTAAAACCAGTGTGGACCATGCAGGTTAGCCATTGGGTGAAAAACTCTAGGAATGGATAAATCTCATATTCTCAAGCATGCTATTTTGCATCTGATGCATGGAACATGTAAAGGATCAATCCTCTGCCCCAAGACTTTTGCAGTCAAGAAACAGGATTATTGTTGTTAATATTGGAGACAATCGAAAGGTGCAAGGAAGTCTTCATGTCCTGCTCTCCAATCAGTTTCACATATTTTATTATCTTCACATTTTTCGTTTCTTCACAAGGCAATAGCTTACATTATGCATATAATGATGTGATCACATGTATCATTCAAATCATGTGAGATTGCCCAAAAGAGAAACTTTGAGGGGTAGTTAGTTTTTATAAGAATTTGCTGAGTGGAATAAGCCATAGGCAGAATCCAGGGGAACACTTTTTGAATAATGAATGTCAGTGCTCTGGACCACTAGTTGAAGAGTAAAGCAAAGGTCTTTAAAAATATTCTTACACTTGAAGTGTGGGCATGTAGAAAATATTACACCTTCATCTACTTTCAAGCGAAGCCATATATCCCCACAAAACCCTCTATTTTCTGCACTAATCTATACATATAAATTAATACCCAATGTCTTCACTTGATTTATGTAAATCAAGCTATCTTGCTGAACTACCAAAACCCATAAATCATGGAGAAAATAATATTATTACTTTCCTTTTTCTGTCTTCTATTAGTGGCCTATGGAACTACAGAGAGCAGTTTCTCTGACGACATTGCTGTTCCTGACAATCTGGATGATTTTGACATTGAAGAAGGAGATGGAGTAAAGCTCTTTGATTTTCCGTCATGGACAAGCGAACGTGGTAGCAAGGTTCTTGTGAATGTGGATGCTTTAGGTGCAGTTGGAGATGGAATTTCTGATGACACTCAGGTGAATGGTGTAGTACAATCTTTTAAATATGATACTCTGCTCAATTTGATATGAAAATGTTTTTATTCATCTTCAAAAGGCAGGGTAAGCTCTTCGTGTTTTAACCAATTTATAGGCAATTTTCTTGGCTTATTTTAGATAAACCATCATATAGCACAATAGACATTGGCTCGTCAGAAACTTAGTTTGATTTTATAGCACAGATGGATTTGAGGCAAACACATTGAAGTTCAATTTTCTCTAGTATTGAACCTTTTATTCCAATTTCCTGCCATTTAATTCTGCCTTCTTTTGTTGCTTTGTAATTGTTTTCAGGCCTTTGTAAATGCATGGAAGCAAGCTTGCTCTACCCCAAAATCTGTTCTTTTGATACCCAAAGGACGTCGTTACTTAGTTAATGCAACGAGATTTAAAGGGCCTTGTGCCGATAATTTAGTCATTCAGGTAATCTCCAATATCAGATCTTTAATTTTATTTCACTTTTCAATTTTGATATGTAATCTGGGAAAGAATTTAGGTGGCTGGGGAGATGATGTCTAAAGAGACATTAAATCATTCAATGTATAATCAGGCTGTCATCTGCCTATATTCCATACAGCACTGTTATGACCATGTAAATGATGTTGTCATTAATTACTATGATCAGTCACTGATAAAGTTGGGTACAGATTGATGGAGCCATTGTAGCACCAGATGAACCCAAAAACTGGGATCCGAATAATTCTCGAAACTGGCTTGATTTTTCAAATCTGAAGACGGTCTTTTTTCAAGGGAGTGGAGTTATTGATGGCTCAGGCAGCAAATGGTGGGCAGCATCTTGCAAAAAGAACAAATCCATTGTAAATCTTACCCATGAAACTTGAAATTCACCAAACCAGGATTATATATTGCTTCTATCTTATTTTCTTTTTCTTTTTTTCTACAGCCTTGCAAAGGAGCACCAACGGTAAGCATCTGAATACTTCATAATAACGTACTATGCAGAACAAGTTACGCAAACAATGGAGGGATACATTTAATGTTTCAAATCAAGTGAACTTTTAACATGAAGAGTTGTTTGCAGGCATTTACTATTGATTCGAGTTCAGCTGTATGGGTGAAAGGCCTTACTTTTCGAAACAGCCAACAAATGCACTTTACCATTTCCCGTTCTGAATCTGTTCGCATATCTGATGTACTTGTATCTGCTCCAGAAGACAGTCCCAACACTGATGGAATCCATATCACTGGATCAACAAATGTCATTATTCAGAATTCTAAAATTGGAACAGGTACATAAACCCTACAACTAAACTAAATGCATTTGAACATGAAACATTCTGTTGTTTATTCATGATAATAGCTACAGCCAACTGAAGTTTCTGTTAGAAGGAGTAAACAGCAGTATAGAATTGGAAGTTGGGGATTATTTTTGCGTTGTTTTCTGTGTAGCAAATTGCCTGTTTTCCCAAGCCATTTAATATCTACCAAGTAACCATAAATGAGAACCATGTAAACTTACACAAGATGATTCATGTCACAAAGAAATATGCTGACTGTCATTTTGTGGCATGTGATGTTCAGGGGATGACTGCATCTCAATTGTCAATGGTAGCTCAAGTATCAAGATGAAGGCAATCTCTTGTGGACCTGGTCATGGAATTAGGTATAATCCAATATGGAGCTATCCTGATTTGACTTTTGAGTTATTATGTGCATAGTTAGTTACCCTGTATTATAAGCAATGATACTTGAGCACTCGGCACCCAAAAACATACAAAATTACGATGGAATTACTTGACTTGTTCTCACTCCCTTTGGTGCATGATTCTTGTGTGCCAGCATCGGAAGCCTTGGGAAGGACAACTCAACAGGCATAGTTACAAAGGTAGTTGTGGACAACGCATTCCTTAGAGGAACTACAAATGGCCTAAGAATTAAGACTTGGCAGGTAGCCGTCTATTCCTTTATTTATTCATTTAAAAAGCAAATTTCTCTATTTAGTTCAAAATCAACTTATCTCAACCCTTTTATCATTTTGATTTTACCTTCTTTTTATCTTTTTTTTGCAAAGTTAGGTGTTGAGATAACTCTTTGATGCTATCAATCACCATTTAACATAATCTTAAATGATTTTGTTATATCAACATTATAAAAAGATAACGTTAGTCCGAATACCATGGTATGAATTTGTTTCACTTTTCTGGTGCAGGGAGGATCTGGATATGTCCGTGCAGTACGCTACCAAAATGTAATGATGGAGAATGTTTCAAACCCCATTATAATTGATCAGTTCTACTGTGATTCTCCAAAATCTTGTCAAAACCAGGTATCATGTTCTTTATTTATAACCTTAAATTCTAAATGGTACGTACTTCTGAACAAGATTTAACTTCCCCCACCCAGCTGTAAGCTTAAACAAATAATTCTACAACGCACAACAATCATTCTTGTTTTGATTTCTTAGACATCAGCTGTTGAAATAAGCCAAATCATGTACCGGAACATTAGTGGGACTTCAAAGAGCGCAAAGGCCATGGATTTTGCATGCAGCGACACAGTTCCCTGCAGCCACATAGTCCTTAACAACATCAACTTAGAGAGGAAGGATGGCACAACCGAGACTTACTGCAACTCTGCCATGGGGTTTGGTTATGGATATGTGCAGCCTTCGGCAGAATGCTTGACTTCATCCGACAAAGATTTGATTATGGAACCGGGCCAAGAGGAGGTTGAGTTTACAGAGTCCAGCAGAGAGAACCTTATACATACTGAGCTCTGACTTGGCTTCTTCACCCTCAGGTGCCATTAAGAAGTGATTTTATTAGCATTATATAGACTGGTAGAGCTTAGTAGCATAGTATGTTGGTGGAGGTTTATTATGCCCTAGAGATGTTCAACTAATGGGATGCCATACACCCTAATACGTGATTTTGTTCTATCAAATTCAGTAGTCTGGTTATTTGTTTTGTACTATTTTTTATTGATAAGTAGACCGGTTATAGTATGTAATTATGTGACATTAATAAAATGAAAGGGCTTAATGAGGTTGAGGTTGAATGTTTAATTCCCTATGTTCCAAATATATTTTGAAATTGATTTCGTTTAATTTTTTTTTGAAAATAACAAATGAAGTTGAGTATTTAGAATATTTTGTGGTCTGTGTAGTTATTGTCTTTGGAAAGTCAATGGCCAAACCTGAGAAAACACAAGGGGGTGTTTTGAATATTTTGATTTTTAGGAACGTGAAAGTCAATACTCAATAGTGCCAAAACTACAAAATTTATACAAACCAGTATTAGGAATGATCAAATATTCTTAAATACTTCCTCCATTATAAATTTTGTCTTTTTATAATCAATTTGCAAAATTTTAAAATTCAAAATTAATATGAATTTGTTTAGTTTTTGTACAAATAAATATAACAATTGTAACTAATTATAAAGTTGTTTTCAAAACTTGAACGAAATTATAACGATTTTGAGTTTGCAAATTGATTTTAAAAAGTCAAAATGTAACTCTAATTTTAGAACAGAGCTACTAGTATAACATTAAAATTTTAGTCACTACCACTAAACTAAGAATTTATAATTTTTAGAGAAATATAAAAATACATTCTTAAAACTCTTTTTATAGAAAAAATATTTAAGTAATATATAAACAAATAGAACTTTTTTTTACGAGGGAGGGAACCAGATATCCGTGACTATTATCTATATATATATATATATAGACACGCGCGCAGAGGCAGGATACAAACAAATACTACTAACCAATTGTTGCCTGGAAGAAAGAGGAAGGCACATCATACAGAATTACACGCAAAAAAAAAAAACAAGGGTCCTTCAACTTTAGTATCACATGCCCAACAACAGAAGCACAAACATTAAAAACAGCAACATTATAGGACTATAATTCACTGAAATCAATTTCTCTGTTTTCAAAATCCTAGGACGCACGGGACAATATTGTTTTTTGTGAATAGTACTACTGTTTCTTTATTCTAGAATGATCCGTGAACAACTCTGTTTTTTTTTCTTATAAAAAAAACGTGCTTGAAAAGAAGATTACTTTTGAAATTGATAGATGATTAATCATTTCTCAGTCTGTTTAGTATCTTTGATATGATATTTAACTTAATCGATGCTTCTTTAGGTAATGTTTACTATCGTAATTAATTATGAAAGTTTTGAGGCCATGCAATTGCATAAATGGTTGGTAGCCAAATTAAAGCTCAAAATTGGAAAGGAAGAAGAGTGATGCCAATCATCCATAAATCATGAATTGGATTGGATTGGATGCGTTCTCGAGAGGAGTAATGGACACAATGAAACAAGTTCACCAGTGTATTTCACAAAAAGACGGCTCAATTGTCATACTCCATCCACCAAATTCATGTATGGCTGTTGCAGACCACAACAACTAGCCAGCCAGCCAGCCAGCCAACTTGTTGGGACTTTACAGTATAATAATGGAGTACTTCTTACCTCACAAAAGAAACTCTTTTTGAGACTGATGGGGGGAGTATTACAATGGTACATTAATTTTGAAGCATTATTTGTCACTTCATGTCTCTGTAGAATTTTGAGGATCCCCATGTGGTGCAGAGGATACCCTCTATTCCGACAACATTTCCTTTATGCAGTGTAGTAGTAGTAAATTAATTGTTTTATAATTCCAATGGAACATACATGTAGTGTTTTATCTCTTCCTCTTTTGTTGAGCTAAGAAAACAACTTTTTTTCTTCTTTGCACAAGATATAATGATAATAATACATGGGCAATGCCAATGCCCGTCCATGATTTCATTTTTTCTATTCAATAATTTAACTGTTCCAAAGCTTAAACCTCGAACATATTTTGTCAAGTAATTATTGTTGCCTGAAATTTATATATAGTTTCTGACTTCTGAGCTAAAATTATTGTCGGTTGGATATTTGGACAGTTAAAAAAATGTTACTATCAGTATCAGCATTCAGATAATACCACCAAACCAAAGTACAAAGAATATTAGGATTCCAAAACCATGGGCGTCTCTTGGGATTCTTGATTTCTCTCACCTCATTTTCTTCTCCTTAACTTACTGATACCTGATTTCTTATATGAACTCTTTCTAATAAGAGTTATTCTAAGTTTTGGACAGGAAAATTGGGCTTTGTTCCCGCTAACAATTGGATAATTTTCGCGGGAACAAATTCATTTTGTTCAATATTCATGTCCAAAATCCATGTCCGCATATACTTATTGTTCTAATAAATGATGCACCTTTTTTCCTGGCCCCAAGGCATATATGCTTGAGTTTATATGTTAAATCCTAAACACCATGCCTACAATTCTCATAACCCTAACAACAAGAAAAAAGCTAAGACGTTAAACACAGAGGGGGGCTAAGCTTAGGAGTTATAAGCAATTCTCATAACTCTAACCCGTGAATGTTGCATGCGATCATAGAAGAGCTGTTGTAATCAGTTTTCTTGACAACTTACTAGGGAGTATTAGTATAATCAACAGAATGTATATATTCACGTCATAAAGGAAAGGCACAGAAAAGTGGACATGGCATCACGGCATGATAACTACTTCGAAATATTTTTCAAATTCGACAACAGGATACGGGTATAATTAAGAGGGGGGAAGGGGGAACAGTATATAAAAATACACCATCAATGAAAAACTTTTCAGCTCAAACATGCATGGCAAAAGGTAAAGTTCATCTTCATGCAACTAATATTTCACTCGTCTAATATTTCCATTATTTATGTCTAGGAGATATGCCAAGCAAATGTATTAGGAGAGAAAGAAAAAAGGAGGGGGGAGGAGGGGTAAAAAGACTCAAAACTCCAGTAAATTGCCATCAGGTTCAAGCCCAACATATCCTAGATTTCCATAAACTGATCAAAAACATATTTGCTCGAGGATATGGGCAAGTCACATGCAACAACATATTGCCATGTGGCAAATTGTGACCTGTTGGTGGGCCAAATGAAAAGCCAACCAAATTTCACAAAAAGGAAAAGAAAATAAATTAAGAAAATAAGGTGGTGGAATAAAACATAAATACCTAGCATGATTAAGCAATCTCTGCTCATGTCTGCACAGTGCCGTGGCCTTTGGAGTACTCTTCCTATTTAAACACCAAATCAGCTCCTCTATAGCCTATCTGGAAAAAGAAAAAAGAAAAAAAAACCTCTGCTGTTTCTATTCTGAAAATGAGTCCTTTTACTTTCAGAAGCCTCACATTTATACTTCTAATTTCCTTCCTAGTCTGGTCTTCCACATTTGAAACTTGCAATGCTAGAAGAGGCAAGCATTGGAGGCAAAGCAGAAGTTTCACAACTTCTCTGTCCAAGAAGAAAGGAAAGAATCCTAGCACTAGTCATCACCACAGCAATGGCAGTAAATCAAAATCCAACACTCCATCTCCAGTAGCACCACCACCTCCAGTACCTAAACCAAAAGATGATAGCTCGTCTGCCCCACCAAAGAAAGATGACAACTATGCTCCTGCTGCTACATTTGATGTATTAGATTTTGGTGCCAGAGGGGATGGAAAAACCGATGATACAATGGTAACTTCTCTTTTTTTAATCACCAACTGATATCATATTTCATAAAAATTCTCGAGTAAGTATGCACACAAAGTAAAACTTGTACCAAATTTATTCTATAAATGCAGGCTTAAGCTTACTTGCACTTATCAAGAATGTCAGTAGAAAGGAAGATACAAATAAAGTAACATGCATTAAGAATGTAGCAGTCCATGTGAACAAGCATAACTTTTTCTTAAAAAATATTCATAAAATTGACAAGTATACACTTAAAATACTTTCAAACATGAATTGCAAATTTAATGTATTTTTAGTTCATCAAGTCATAGGCTTCCTCGGTAATTTAATAAGCATTATGATCAAATTGTATTTCATAAACTATTAATGTAATGTAATGGTAGGTAATTACCACATATTCCTTCTAATAAAGAGAAAACAAAATCCTCCTGGGCTTATATTGAACATATCTAAGGTGTATAAAGCAAAGACAATAGAATATATAAAACAATTCAAAGAAAAAGACAACAGCACTTGCACAGTAATTAACAACAAAATCAGGAGGGACAACTATAGTGACTCTAATTATGACAGTCTGGTCCAGATTCCAGCAAAAATGAATAAACTTCAACTGTATAATGAAAAACTACATAATTCAAAGCTGAAGAGAAAGAATAAACGAAAATGAAATTAAATTACTGACTGAGAAAAAATGTTTCATTGTGCAAGACAGGCATTTCAAGCTGCATGGGCATCTGCTTGTAAAGTGGAGGGGTCCATCATCATTGTCCCATCAGAATATGAGTTCCTTGTGGGCCCCATCTCATTCTCTGGTCCTTACTGTCAACATGACATCATTTTTCAGGTAAATTAGAAAATTTTACTCGTGAAAATTAGGAATAGTGTATTATCCACATTCAGCTACAAAATAATTACAACATTAACTTCTAGTTGCCCTTTCCATCCAAAACCAGGCTGCTAACCTAAACCAGCTTCAATCATCATCTCATCATGCATGACATTTTTTTTGTATGCTAACAAATCATAATCTTTTTACAGCTCGATGGTACAATTATTGCTCCAACAAACTTCAAAGCTTTTGGTTCAGGTCTCTTTCAATGGCTTGAATTTACAAAACTGGTAGGAATTACAGTTCAGGGGAAAGGCATCATTGATGGAAGAGGTTCAATTTGGTGGCAGGACTCCTCATTCGATGATCCTTTAGATGACGAACTAAAACTAATAGTTCCATTAAACAACACCGTGGAAGAAAATCTACCAATTCCAGTATTTAGTCGTCCTCTTAATTTTGTCTTAATCTAGTTTCCAACTGTGTAGTCTTCTAATTCCTTTCTCCAACAATTGTGTGTTAGGTAAGCAGCTCACTTGGTGGAAGGATGCCAAGCATCAAGCCAACTGTAAGGACCACATGAAAGCAACACTAGTTTCTAGCACATTTCTTGACCATGGAAACCTTGTAACCTAACATCTGATTTTTATAAACAGGCACTGAGGTTTTACGGAAGTTTTAATGTGACAGTCACCGGTATAACCATTCAGAACAGTCCCCAATGCCACCTCAAGTTTGATAATTGTGTGGGAGTCTCAGTGTACAATACAACCATCTCATCTCCGGCAGACAGCCCAAATACAGATGGAATTCACTTACAGAACTCCAGGGATGTGCTGATCCACACCACCAACCTTGCTTGCGGTAATACATAGCTTGTGGACAAGTAACTTTGTCGAAACAATTATTGCCACCGGTTCTCTTGAAACTAAGACTTGCAGAGTCAGATGTCAAGGTTTTGGGTTCAGTCACCACAATAACCTGTGATTTTTTTTTTAATCTCTTGCTACAGTAGTGAACAGAAAGACCATGTTATCCTGCTAGTCAACCTTTACCAAATCGGCAAATCCCTTGGTCCACTCACCAAAATTTGAAAAATCACAACCATCCATATCTTATATAACCCTTAGGCACCACAAGCTAATGGCCCTGACTGACAGAGACATGTTATGGCCTGAATGGTTGAAGAACAAAACAGATCAATAAAAGATAAGGTTTGAACCCCACAAACAATTAGTTCTTTTGTAAATATTCCTTCAACTTCTATATCGTCTTCTTCAGAAACTAGAATAACTGCCTTCTACCCCCTTTCTACTCATTTTTCTTTATCATTTCTCAATAGGTACCAGACACAGAGTTAAATAGAACTAATTTGGTACAATAAAATAATGGGTCTATGCATAAAGACTATAATAAGTATGTTCTCAAACTTTAATGCTTTTGCAGGAGATGACTGCATTTCGATACAAACTGGATGCTCAAATGTATATGTACACAATGTCAACTGTGGACCAGGACATGGAATCAGCATTGGAGGGCTAGGAAAAGACAACACAAAGGCCTGTGTCTCAAATATCACTGTTCGAGACATTGTTATGCATAACACGATGAATGGTGTTAGGATAAAGACCTGGCAGGTATGAATACCATTTGCATCCTCTAATTGAAATTTGATGGCTTGAACACCAGAAATCAAGACTCCACGAGTTGATTGGACAAATCAAACTTTCATTTTTTCAATACGTAAAAAATAAAGTATCATATATTATAAACATCAACCTACTTTAAAAGATCAAGTACAAACTTGCTAGGATCAGAAGAAATTAAAAAGGTATAAATCATTTCATTTTCAACCCGACTGATGTTATAACAAAACTTTTGAGCTCACTTGCTCAGACTAGTTAATCCTGGAAAGTGGGTATTTGGAATGCATGACTGCAACATTTTTACCTAATTCTACATATCACTTTTGCAGGGTGGGTCTGGGTCTGTGCAAGGAGTATTATTCTCAAACATTCAAGTGTATGAAGTCCAAGTTCCAATCATAATTGACCAATTCTATTGCGACAAAAGCAAATGTAAGAACCAAACAACTGCTGTGGCATTGTCAGGGATCTCCTATGAAGATATAAGAGGAACATACACAGTAAAACCTGTGCACTTTGCATGCAGTGACAGCCTGCCATGCACGGAGGTTACCTTAAATGCCATAGAACTAAAACCACTGCAAGAACACTACCACATGTATGATCCATTCTGCTGGCATACATTTGGAGAATTGTACTCCACGACTGTCCCTCCAATAGATTGTTTAGAGATTGGAAAGCCATCAAAATTTAACCATATTCAGGCTGATAATGATGTATGTTAAGTCTAGCTAGGTAAATTCGGGTGTATTCCGTTGTGTGGTCGATGTTATTTCCTGACCCATTTCACACCATTAGCTAGAGAGTACTAGTGGACACTGGACATATTGGTGGTGCTAGTTTTAGGAATTCTTCTTTACAAGGAAATAGCTCTCATTTTGTGAAAGTAAACGTACAGTGATAGTAGCTAAGAGCTTGATGGAATGGTTGTAAGACAGCTTGTCAGCTAAGATAAAGGGTTCTACAGTTGTTAGGTGTCAAATAAATAAATTACTATTTCAATTTTCAACACATTCATTTTTTACAAAGAAGTCCATATCACATGAATTTCAGGATTCAGATACTTTAGTGACGAGAAATCAAGTGTCATGAGGAGCCCATTCAAATTTCATGAATATTAGGGTGTAAGATGAAAAAAATTGATTGAACACGTAAACTAGGAAATGAATACCGCCTAAATTTACAAAAATAAGAAAACAAAAGAAGCTGGGGCCAGAACAGACAGTAAAAGTAGAAATTTTCATTCAATGAAGCTTTTGTAGAATAAATATACAATGGAGAGAAATATTAATGGGCATCAACAATAAAGAAGATGTAGTACACCATATGTATGCAGGAGTGAGTCTGTTATGGCATGATATTGAACAACCGGTCAATTCAATAATTTAAAAGTTACAAAGTATTCACCTTCCAGTCCCCAGATGTCTTACATTTTACAGCAAGGAGACTCTGTAATTGCCTTCAAATTATCTGTCCGTATGTTCGATTCCGTTTGCTTATCTCTATGCCCATGAGCAAATTCAACGTTACTTGCGGAGTGGACTCCGGAGAGACATATCATAGCGGTCGAACTTCATTCGCTAACCTGGATGATAGCATCTGGATCTACATCCAAATTAAGGCCCTCAGGCATATGGGAATAACTCCAATCCATAACCCCTTTCGTTTAGGCGATAAAATCACAATTAAAATTAAACACAAAACAAAATAATAATAATAATTAATTATTTTAACTTTATGTATATTATAAGAGAATGGTCAAGTATCTATTATAATAGTATATATCAAACGAATCACATTTAATAATTAAAATAATTTAAATTATAAACTAGTCGAGTATAATATTTGCTTAGATTCTATTCGTATATTTATTTGAACTACTTTTTTACTCAAATTTGAATCATATTATTAACGAATTCAAGTATTACATTTTTTCGAGTCGAGTTTGAATCGAGCCCGAACGTTCAATTTACAATAACAAATAATTTATAATAAAAAAATTATATGTATTTTTTTAAAATAATAGAAAACCTAGTTTCATCTTTAAATTAAATGATGAAGTTATCATTATATTAGTTCTATTATGTTTATAATATGGATTAGTATAAAATATGATTTTATGTTATTTAATTTTTGGTTCAAATTTATTTATTTTTTGACAGAAAAGTTTGACAATAAAAGTGTTTTTTTTGCTCAATATTTTTTTTGACCTTTTCGCCTCATTAAAAAACTCAAACTCAGTCACAAAAAAATTTAATCGAAAATTTAAGTTTTTTTGTCTTTTAAAATTCAATAGTAGGTATAAATTTCTTTCATTGTTTGTAAAATTTTGAAGATTTTTTTTTTGCTTAAATAGTTTATTATTATTTAATTTGTGTAAGATTATTTTTTATAAATCACAAAACTAACAAATAAGGTAACTTCAGTTTCTCTCACTCTATTTTTATTTTTTATTATCAAAAAACTAAAACAAAACAAGGGTACTTTTTATTATTTCCCAAATTTATTTTCTTCTCCCATCCTTTTTTTTAAAAAATCTCACAAAAACAGTGATTGAATATATTTAAAAAAAGTAAAAACGAAGATTTTTTTGTAAATTTTAAAAAGGTGAGATATTTAAGTAAACTTTTTAATTTTTATCACATTAAACACTATATATTTTTCACTAATTTTATGTGGATTTGATCATAATTACTGATATCTTCTTAAGAAATATACTATTCAATAATCTAAATTACATTACTTTAATACTTCTTTTAATAACTCATCTAGTTATACCCATTTTTAATATCGAATATTATTATCAAAAGTTATAATTAAAGAAAGGCTTAAATATAAATTAGTACCCTAAATTATAGGCTATATTCCATTTCGAATCCACCTTTCAATTTTATCAATTAGATGATTAAACTATCAATTTTTTTCAATTACAACAAATTGAACACGCCACGTCAGAAATTACTGACGTGACTAATTGTGTGGGACCTTAAGACTCTTATGTGGCAAAAAAAACTATATTTTATTCATTACATAAACAAATCTTTTTAAATTATGGGCAAAATGGTCAAAACCTAATTTAACAATTCTAATTAAAATAAAACAAACATATGTATATCAGTACAAAGAAAATTAGAATTGCCCAAATCGATCAAATCAACCAGCTCTCCCCAAATCCAATTCATCTAACGAGACCACCGGCTCTCCCCAAATCCAATTCATCGATCAAGACCACCAGCTCTACCCAAATCGAATGAAAAAATCTAGCTCAACCGAAGCGAAGAACTTCTGATAATCAAGGGTGGTTGCCACTCTCTGCCATAACTTATGATTTCTCTGATCATCTGTTCTAAGCCGATGATTTCACCAAGTTCCCCGAAGAAAGCAACAACCCTTATTGTATCTCTGCCTGCAAACAAACATAATCACCTCTCTTTCTCTCTCTATATCTACGTTTGTATGTATGTATTGTGTGTAAAGGGTTTAACCCTTTTACATATCTTTTCTTTTTCATTCTATTCTATTCAATTCCATTCCTTTTTTTTTTTTTCTGCGGTCAGTAGTGGTTGTGCCAGCGTCGTTATCATGCAAAGACGCGCGGCCGACCGACGAAGTTGCTTTCATGGTGGAGATTTATGACATCCAGTCTCGCGCATGAAGAACGTCTTAATCAATGCGGTCTCGAGGACTCGCGTGCACGACGTGGATCTCCGTGCAGATTAACGATCGGAAGCTCTTCGTCTGCGAGAAACACTCCGCGTGGACGTATACATTCGATCCAGGAGACCCTCGTCTTCTGGCTCGGACCAGACGATCTCCGTCCGGGATCCTCGGCTTTTCTACTCCGTTATCGGATTCGCGGACGAGAGGCTAATTATATTTTGGTGTGGTTTTTGGTGTTTGATAATTATTTCCTCTTTTTGGTAGATTTTGGGCTGGATGAGTTTCTCCATGTTCTCATCTTCATGTTGTGGGTGATTTTGTTGAATTTTGTGAATGGCGAGTAGATCTAGGAACCTGAGACTAAGCTATGGAGGTTGGTGTTCAAACAGAGAAAGAGAAACGAAGAGGATGGAGGTCAAAGTAATTTTTGTTAGGTTTTAATGTGATTTGACGAATTTGCCCTTATTGTATAATAAATATTAAAATAATCTTTTTTATTTACACATCAGCTGTTTAATGACCCATTCAGATAATCACGTCAGCAATTTCTGACATGGCGGCTCAATTTGTTGCAATTGAAAAAAAATTGATAGTTTAATTTAATTGACAAAATTGAAAGGTGAATTACCGAATTGAAATATAGTCTATAGTTTAGGATAATTTGTTGGCAATTGAAAAAAATTGATAATTTAATTTAATTGACAAAATTGAAAGATGAATCATCGAATTAAAATATCGTCTATAGTTTAGAATAATAATTGATATTAAAATATTAGGACATCTCGTTATGGGTCACGGGAGGGACAACCAAAAAAAGAAATACTAATGGCCTCATCTTATCCGATTTAGTAACGGGGCATCAGATTGTAGTAGTAACACAAAACAAAGCCATAATGCCTCAGATATCCTCTCTACTACCATCACCGATCCACTAAGCTTAAGATTTATTGTCAATGGCGGGTGGAAATCGAATTGCAGAGAATGACATTAATACCGTGAGAAGGAGAGTGGCCGCTGTTGCCAACCACCTCCTTCCGCTGCCTCACTCTTCCTATACCCCAACCACAACAATTTCTTCCATTGCTTTATCCAATTGCAGCAGCGCTTCTAAAAATTCAATGAACGATAGCTATCATCGGATTCACGGCGAAGTTCCTTCTCATGTACCGGTCTGGAAAATCGCCTGTGATGAGTTGGGCAAGGAATTCACCGACATTATTTATGAGAAAGCCGTAGGCGAAGGCATTGCCAAGGTCTGCTTACACAATCTAGTTGCTTCATTTCATACATTAATTCATTAATTGATCAGTGGATCGAGCTAGTCTATCTATACATGCCATTGTTAATCGAGTTGAATATGGAAATAAAAATGCTAAATGCTGTAGTATAGAACTATACATAGTTTACAATTTTCACAATTGTATCTGTACAACTATTGATTCATATCAGTTTTGAATTTAAAAATATGTCAAATTGACTTCAAAAGGTCATTATTAATCCTGTACTTTGGAACGAAATATGTACAATTAGTATAGAATCCACTAACTAGTCATGAAGTAACAGTGCTGTTTAGCTCCAGTAACAGTTGTAGTGTTGTTTTTCAACATAGACGCCACATCTGTTAAAGTTTGAATAATAAACAATGTGGATTTGTTACATGCATGAAATGAGGGTACAAAGAAATTACCATATTAAGCATTCTAGCTGACTGTCTGCTGAACTATGAGTAGAAAAACGGCTAAAACTTCATTTGAAGGCTATCCAAATAATTGTTGGATAAGGTGGAAAAGTGTGTCCTTACCCTGTTATTTATTGGATGGCCAGTGCAAATTAGAGTATATTTTCAGTGCTGAATTTTGTAATCGTTCGGATTCTAATCAGTCATTTAGGGATTGACACCATGCATCCTATTAATCTAGGTATAAAAAATTACAGAAATCTTGTTAGAAATGATTTGTATTCGACTAATTATTTCTGCACTTGAAAGTCGATACCTTGTGACAATGTACTTATATGTAAACTGGCGCTTGTTAGGTTTCTTTTGTTAATATTATTGATCTAAATATGCCAGTGGCAGCGCAGCTGCAAATCCTCAGTTTCAAATTGATTATCTTTAAGTTCCTTTTTTAATATTGTAGATCACAATTAACAGGCCGGAAAGAAGAAACGCTTTTCGACCTCAAACAATTAAGGAACTTATTCGTGCATTTAATGATGCGAGAGATGATAATTTAGTGGGAGTCATCATTCTTACTGGAAAGGTAACTTTCTCTCCATCAATTTGTTATACTGTGCAATTTTTGTTTTCCATTTTTATCCAAAATAAAAAAAGTCTAATGAGAATTATGGATTAACTTTCAGACGGCCTTTATACTGTTCAAAAGAACTCTTTGCAATGATACGATTACTGCATCTTTAACATTCATGCTATTATTGGTCTTGCCTGGTTCATAATTTGTAGAGTTGACAGACATCTTTGTCATTTAATTTGCAAGATGTGTTTACCTAGGAAGGATGGTGGAGAATAATTTGTTTTTATTAATAGGAATTATTGATGTGTAAGCAGATATAAGTATATATCGTTCCTTATTTATATTGGAAAGAATTTTCATTTGTCTTGGAATATACCAACGTGTTACTCTTCTTAGCAGGCATAAATTTACAAATACCGATATACGTCATATTGACGATCTTTGTTGCAGGGGACCAAGGCATTCTGTAGTGGTGGTGATCAGGCGTTGAGAAGTAAAGAAGGCTATACTGATTATGAAAATTTTGGTCGTCTTAATGTTTTGGATTTACAGGTACATAACTAATCTCACATTTATATTTAATTTTGTACTTCTGAATAAAAAAAATTCTTGAAGAGCACAAGTTTCTTTACTGATCACAAAACAACAGATGAAACTTCTGGTAGCCGGATACCCAGTTGAATAGTTACCTTTTCGGCCTATTTGTCTTCCATTGTTTTCTTTTCCAAATGTTGATTTACATTATTCTTCTTTCATAAATATAGGTGCAAATTCGGCGTCTTCCGAAACCAGTGATTGCAATGGTAGCATCCTTGTTCACATTTTGCAACTTATGAAGTTATTGATTTCATTTGGCATGGAATATATGAAACCTTTTCTTTTGGAACAAGGTTGCAGGCTACGCTGTTGGTGGAGGACATGTGCTTCATATGGTGTGTGATCTAACAATTGCAGCTGATAATGCTATTTTTGGTCAGACAGGTCCAAAGGTGCTCTAGTTCTACTCTCTCTCCCTCCCTTCCATTGCATATGTGTGACTGTGTCTTTGTATAAAATCTTAGGCTTCTTTGTCATTCAAACTTAAGGTGGAACTTCCATAAGTTCAAACATGTCTTATTTCATGAATATATCCAACCCTGTTAACCCTCATGGTTAATTATGTTTGTCTTAAATGATTGCTTCATGATCTATCAAGTCTTGTGATGTTCCAACTATAGCATTCAACGTACACAGTATTGCTACGATATGTACATTTCGTGATTTGTAATATCTCAAGTCTAGTTGAGGGAAATTTAGAAATGAGTTGTTTTCTTAAAAATTATACTTTCAATTGGGATTTTATTTTTGGAACAGTAGTATTTACAATTGTTGTCACTTAGTTTGTCCACTCATGGGGGAAAATAGGAAAGTGGGATGTCTATTATTTAGTCAGCTAACAAATTCTTTCCAACATGGCCACATATATTCACAAGGGATATTTCTTCAGTATGCTTTGTCCTTTTAAGTATGCAACTATGGTCTATGCAAGTAATATTGCAACAATTTTCCTCAATCGGTATGTACACTTCTGTTCTACCGGCCAACACAAGGAACAGAATGCCTTGATGACATGATATTGATTATTGGGATCTTAAATACTTTTGCCATGTGGATTGCAGGTTGGAAGCTTTGATGCTGGTTATGGATCTTCGATAATGTCTCGCTTGGTACATTACTCTCTACTTGAAGCCAAATATGCTTCTAATTTGGGCAAACATTGGTATGAAGTAAAAAAAAACTCAAACCAATTATGTGGGTTTCTTTGAGTAATGCTAGTGCCTGTTTCTGTTGAAATCTGGTTAGCTAAAGGGGCATTTGAATGCATGGAGAATATTTTCAGTCAATTATTTTAACATTTCATCTTTAAATTTTACTGTGGTTTGACAGGTTGGACCTAAAAAAGCACATGAAATGTGGTTTCTGTCAAGGTTTTACACTGCTTCTGAAGCTGAAAAGATGGGACTGGTCAACGCGGTTGTCCCAGTAAGTTCATCTTCTGTTGAATAAGCTAATTAAAATTTTAGATAATAGGGAGAGGGGTCCTATCTTCAAAGTGAGCTGCAAACCAAACTCTGAGGGCCTGCTAATAGTACTTTATGTGCATTATCATGCTTGTCACCCTCTTTTTAATTGGACTTGAATTATATTTTCACTTTTCAGTTGGACCATTTCCTACCGATCCAAGCTTGAAAAGTTCATATTTGTAAAAAAAATTGAATTAACTCTTTCAAGTTAATAACAATTTGTCAATTACTAAATGATTTAATTGGTCACTTGGCTAATTGACAATTCTTGAATCCTGTTCAGCTAGAGAAGTTAGAACATGAAACAGTTAAATGGTGTCGAGAGATCTTAAGAAACAGTCCAACTGCAATTCGGGTGCTCAAATCAGCTCTTAATGCAGTTGATGATGGGCATGCTGGACTCCAGGTAGTTCAATTTTGACAATCTTGACAATCTAATTAACGGAAGCTATTATAACCATCCAGCTGCAAAATCTTGATAGACTGGATGCGGTAATTAACTGCAAGCATGCTTTTCATACCGTTCTTAACTAGACCTATTTCTATTGCTTGAGCAGGAACTTGGAGGAAATGCAACTCTCATCTTTTATGGAACGGAAGAAGGTAATGAGGGGAAGACGGCATATATGGATCGTAGACGTCCGGATTTTACTAAATTTCCCCGGCTACCTTGATGTTATTATACACACTCCCTTGTAGATTGTACTTGTACGGCCATTAAAGCCCTGGTGCCTGGTTTGGATTGAAGGAATGGAATAAAGAGTGGAATTATTCATTACATTCTAGTTGGAATGAATTATTCTATATGTTCTTCTGGGAACCAAACATTATTTTTTTCATTTCAATCGCAACCAAACACAAATTTTTTTATTCCATAGGAATTAGTCGTTCTATTCTCGCTTTCATTACTCTAATCTAAACGTAGCATTATTTTTTTAGGATTGGTAAAATTGCAGAATAAATTATAAATGGAGATTTTTTTTTTTGGCTGCCCGAATACTATTTGTAAATCTGAGTTTGATTGCCTTCAAAATGGAAACTTGCCCTTTTAAACTATATGTTGGTTATTCGGTTATGCTGATTTTAGAGCAATTTGACTAAATTTATTAGTTAAATTTAGGCTATCTAAGAGCCTTAATCCTAACGGTACAAAAAATTTTAAACAGAAAGTTTCAATCAAATGTGTCTTTTTTTAAAATAAATTGGTTTTTAAACAATCATCTTAAGATTAAAAATTGTGCAAACATATTGGAATTCTATATTTTAACTTTATTCTTTAGTACTATCTTATATATTCCAAAAGAACCTGGGGTCGTGTTTGTTAGGAAAAAAATTGTTCTGGTTTGAATTATTTGTCTTAATTTAATATTATTTTAAACTATTTAATCCTTTGATGATGATTTTTATTAGTCACTTTGACTATGTTTGTTTGCAAAGATTACACTCGGGATAAGACTATTAATTCCAAGTGTCTTGTTTGTTTTTAAATTTGAGTTTGGGACTATTTAGTCCTGGGATTATAAAATCACTTAAGATGATGGATTATTTAATATCATGTTCTACCTAGACCTGACAAAATATGGTTATAGGTTGGTTTTGGTTTTCAAAATATGGTTATGATTCCATTTAAGAACTAAAACCATATTAACCATTTTTAATACGGATAATGTGGGTTGGAACCATATGGTTATGGTTAAAAACCATATTAACCATTTTAATATTGTTATGGGTTATGGGTTTCATGAAGACCTGATTTGACACTAATATTATGTAATTATGTATATACCCTTACCCCCACCCCATCCCACTCCAACCCCACTACCATTAAAAAAAAATAATATTATGTAATTATGTATATACCCCTTACCCTCACCTCACCCCACCCCTACCCCCACCCCCACCATCACCCCCACCTACCTACCTACCCACCCACCCCACCCACTCCACCCCACCACCCCCACTATCACTAAAAAAATTAATATTGTGTGATTATGTATATACCCTTTGCCCCCACCCCACCCCACCCCACCCACCCACCCCACCCACCCCACCCCACCCCACCCCAACCCAACCCAACCAAAAGTAATAATATTATGTGATTATGTATATACCCCACCCCACCCCACGCCCCACACCACACCACACCCCAACCACCCCACCCCCACCTACCCCCACCACCACCCCACCCCACCCCCACTTACCCACCCACCCACCCCCACCCCCACCCCACCAAGACCCACCTATGCACCCCACCCCACTCCACCCATCCACCTATCCACTCACCCACCCGAACATTCCCTCCCAAAAATGATATTAGCGATTATACCCCACTCACCCCCACCCCACTCACCCCCACCCACCCCACCTATCCACCCCCCACCCCACCCACCCAACCTACCCACCCACCCACCCCACCCCACTACTCTCTCCCAAAATAAATTAATATTAAGCGATTATGTATACACCACCCACCCCTCCACCCCCACCCACCCACCCACCCAAAAAAAAAAAAAATCGTGTTTTGTGCAGTTCATCGAGAGAGAGAGTGCAAATTGAATAGAATATGAGTTGAAAAATGGTTAACCAGTTAATTAACTATATTTGTTTTAAAAATATGGGTTCAAACTTTAACCAACCTGAATAAATAAAAATGGTTAACCGACCTATTTGGTTTCAGTTAATATGGTTTGACCCAACAGTTAACTACTTATATTGCCAGGTCTAGTTCTACCTGATATTATAATCACTAGCATTTGTGATTACAAATTGCTAGACAAGATTAACCTCAATCTTTTTCTAAAATGACTATCATATTTTATAATTTCTTTTATTATTATTGACAACTTAAAACTTATTGATACAAGACTAAATATTATTAATTTTTTTTTATGGGTTGGGGTGGGAGTAGGGTATATATAATCACTGAATATTATTTTTTTGTGGAAGGTGGAGGTGGAGGATGGGAGATAGGGGAGTGGACATGTATACATAATTAATAAATATTATTTTTTTGAGGGCTGGGCGGGAGTGGATGTGTATACATAATTAATAAATATTATTTTTGAGGGGGTATGGGGTATGGGGTGGTGTAGAGGGTAGGGGTAAGGGTAAGGGGTTAATTGTTCATTATTTTTTGATGTATAAATAAGTTTAAAATACGTTATTATTGGTAAAAGTATAATAGTCCAAATAATATTTTTTAATCAAATCCTTTAATTAATCTGAGAAAAAATAAATATAACATGAGATTATTTTAAGTTATCCAATAAGTAATTCTATAAAAAAAATAACCACGTGATTATGATTATTTAATTTTAGGATTAATAGTTTTGGGATTATGATTATAATCCCGGACTTATAATCTTTACAAACAAACATAACCTTGATGTGGGATTATTAGTCTCATAAAGTCATTTAATAACTTAACATGAGGGATTATTAATCCCACATTTATAATCCCTAATAATCCCTCATAAGAATGACAAAAAATAGTTCATAGGACTATTTAAAAAACTATTAATCCTCTATCATAGAATAAAATAGTCCGAAATAATACTAAATTAAAAGAAATAATTCTTATAATAATGAATACCACTTCACACATTAATAGTCCTTTAAATTAAAAGAACATGTCAAGAAGTATTCATGTAATTTAATATTATTTCGGACTATTTTATTATATAATAGAGGATTAATAGTCATTTAAATAGTCTTATGAAATATTTTTTGTTATTTTTAAGACTATTTATAAGAGATTATATAATTCCATTCATTCACGATAAATGTGAGATTAATAATCTCCCATTTTAAATTATCAAATGATTTTATGGGACTAATAATTTTATATTAAAGGATTAATAATCTACCGTTAAAGAATTAAATAATCTAAACTAATACTCCCTTCGTTCCTAAAAGATTGTCGTTTTAGAAGGTAAAATTTGTTCCAAAAAGTTTATCGTTTATAACTTTCGATGAAAATAAATTATTTACTTTCCTATATTACCCCTACCTTCTCTCATTGTCCCAAGAAATTCTCTCCTTTATATTAATAGTTTTCATCTTCCCATAAAAGGATAGTGATGGAATTTTAAATAAATTTTAGTTGGTAAATGGTACTTTTTTAATCCATATGCAAAAATCTTAAACGATAATCTTTTAAGAACGGAGGGATAAATAGTTTAATTTGAATAATGCTTTCTACAAACAAATAAACATGATCCAAGAGAGATCTGGATATCATAAAATTAATTTTATGAAATTAATTTTACGATAAGTTATCAATCATATAGCCGTGCCACACAAAACTGTTTTGATCAATTGACATGCATACAAAACCAAATTTGGACAAACATGTTGACGACTTGGCAATTAATTAGACAAATTAAAGCTGGTCAGCTTGTCTTCCTTATTTATCCCTCCTCGCTGACCTTTCTCGCCGCCATATATACGCGTTGGTCTCAAGCTTTCTTTCTCCTCTCTCTCCCAGCAGAAACACAGAAACGCATTAGATCCCTACCTGAAGACTCTACAAAGGTTAATTATATCTTCAATTTCAACTTCTTTTCTATAATACTTTAAATTTATACACTTGTATGTACAATTCCGGTGTTTTTTCTAGATAAATCTGTGATATTATTTGCTGTTTGTTTCATCTACGTTCTGTCCAATTTGAGTTATGTTGTGAACGATTGCGTTATATTCTGCATGCTGATCGTTTTAAACGATTTTGTGTTATATTCACTGATTTATTTTCAGAATCCTTTGAAATATTTCATTTTCTCTTTAGTAAATTTGTTAGATCATAATGCCGATTTCAATTTTGAGGTTGTACGTAGCCGATGCGGGGTTTATTGATGTGTTTGTTATGTTCTGATCTGAAGATTGTGAAATCATGTCATTTCAAATCGTGATCTACATTAGTTTATCACATTATGATCTGTTAATTAATCTGATTTTGTACTGGTACCATCATTTGTCATTATTTCTTTCAGATCCATTTGATACGTTTGGTAGAAACATTAATATTAACCTTTGAGAGTGATCGTTGTGGATTGTCAATTGATATTTATTTGTTTAAATATCATTTATGACCGATGCATGTGAATTTTTTCTTGAATGTAGGGATCATTTCTCAGAAACAGAATGGGGCTAACATTCACCAAGCTTTTCAGCAGGCTTTTTGCCAAGAAAGAAATGCGGATTCTGATGGTTGGTCTTGACGCTGCTGGGAAAACCACTATACTGTACAAACTCAAGCTTGGGGAGATTGTGACAACAATCCCTACTATTGGTATGTCCTTTAACTGACATGATAAATTTTTTAAAGGGTTGATTTGAGGTTCTGTAGCTTACTTAGTATAGACTACAGTTTTTTTCTTTTCCCTCCTTTTTGCCTTGGCTTTTGGTAATATTAAGGTAATGTTTTTTTCTAAAGAAATTGAAGAGTAAGAATGTAGTGTTTCAGTTGTCCTAGAGAAATACTTATGAAGTGTAAGTAAACTAAAAATAAAGTAATATCTCCTAAATACTTGTTTAAAGCAACTTCTACTAAAGCACTACAAAAAATGGTAAGAAAATAGTGTTAGTGGTCTTTAGAGAATTACATTAAAAAAACTAATTAAGCCCAAATTTCTTGATTACTAAATCAACACTTTGAATCCCACCTTTCATTCCTTATTTTAATCCTCGCAAAACTGTGTAGTTAATCTCCCCATATAATTCATTTCCTTTGTTTGGTTTTTCAAATGCAAAATATTCAGGAATATATAGGTACCAAAGGTGTTAGCCATAGTTGTCACGGCGTCACGGCGAGTCATGGCGGTAGCCGACTGCCTGGACGCCTAGGCGACAAGGCGACCGCTATGGCGATAAGTCGTTTACAATGTATAATTTATATATTATTTATATTACTTAACAAGTATATTGGTAATAAAATTTCATATACATTAAAACCCAAAACATAACACTATGGAATAACATTAAAAACACAATTATATAAATACTTAGTAATAAAAATCCAAAATAAAATACAATCCAATAAAAAATATAAGACAAAATTGATCCAAAATAACAAACCATTCATCAAAATATCAGTTCAGTTTATGGTTTAAGAAACTGGTTAGAACTTGCAACTTATATATATAATATAAATTTATTATATATAATATATATAAATATTACATACATATAAATTTATTATGTTATATTATATATATATATATATATATATATATATATATATATATATATATATGCCTATATGACTATCTTAAATTAAAGTTGTCTCTTTATTTGTTACATAAGAGAAACAAGATAAAGTTCTTTATTTATATATAATCATTGTCAACATAAAGGAGTATATATATAAAGGATAAGTAATAACTTTATATATATATATATATATACACACATAACAAGCAGTCAGATAAGGGACAAAAAAAACTAAACAGTTTGTTATATATAACACTTGACACTAGCACAGTAGCACTACGCACTCAAAAAAACAAAAAAGATGCAGCAGGGTAGAAAAGGGAGGGAAAGAAGAAGAAATCAAGAGATACCTGCCGAAGAAGTGCCGATCAGAGTCGCGTATCGCCGGAAGGGTCGCACAACCTCTCTGTCGCAGTCTCTCTCGGTCGTTCCTCATAGTCGTCGTCAACTATGGGTTGACTCAGTCGCTTAGTTCCGAACTTCCGATGGACTGTGATGGTGGTTGAGTTGCAATGGGGCTAAGAAATGGAGTCGCCGAAGCTCGAAGAAGCCACGATCCACTCTAAAGAAGTCGCGATTGAGTTTTCAATACAAAGATGTATCAAATCTGATTACTGAAAAAAAATTTAGGGTTTTATTTCTTTTCTCTTCTTACTTTTTAATCGATGGGTCATGGGTTAATGAGTCAGAACTATAAAATACTTTGGGCCAGAGCTGCTAAGGCGTGCACTTTGGCAGCTCGGGCGTGCGCCATGGCATCTTGACATCTTAAGGCGACGCCTTGAAACGCCGAGATGCCAAGGTGCAGCGCCTTAGCAGCTCCACCTCAAGGCGTCCATGTTTTCCATCGCCTGGACGCCTAGGTGACGCCATAACAACTATGGTGTTAGCAAGAGTTCATTGGTAAACCGTATTGCCGATGCTATGTAGTAACTCCTCATTTTGTTTTCCTTATATATTATAGCTCTTTATCTTTAAATATAAATTCTCCATAGTTTCTTTCTTCTCTTTCATTTTTCATTTATTTCATCATATATGCCAACACCAATATTCATGAGATACTTACACATATAAAGGAACATAGTGGCATGTGCTAGTGCACATTGCCTTTTAATTCAACTGTCTACCTTCATTATTGATGTCCGTGTGGTAACTGAAGCCTGCCTGAATGATGGTTTGCATTGGGCATGATACTTTTTACTGTTAAATATCATTTTAAGACTTATTTATTGGGCTCTTCTATTATCTACTGAAAACAATTAACTTTGTGGACAATATTACTATTCTTTGCCACTACCATCATGTGTACAATACATCTTCTGATAGAATTTGTGGCGATTATCTGCAGGCTTTAATGTTGAGACTGTTGAATACAAAAACATTAGCTTCACTGTCTGGGATGTCGGAGGTCAGGACAAGGTAGTTATCTGATTTGCATTCAATTTTTAGCTATATTTTTCAATTGTGTATTGAGATTCTACAAGTTCAACTTTTGTTGGTGAAATACTACTTACTCTTCGTACCCAACGCCTTTGCCTCCCCCTTTGGAGTATAATTTATGATACTTATTGTGTTTTACAATAACATTGATGTTATCATGCATGTTTATCTAACATAAAAGTATCTTATGCAGATTCGTCCATTATGGAGGCACTACTTCCAAAACACACAGGGTCTTATATTTGTGGTTGATAGCAATGATAGAGACCGAGTTGTTGAGGCGAGGGATGAGCTGCATAGAATGTTGAATGAGGTAATTCAACATATATCATGTTGCTTATATGTTCATATATTATCTTGCTTATATGTTTATATATTTGTTAAGAAAACAAGTACGAACTTAGAAAACAACTTGTCAAGTGATTAGTATTTGCTGTTTCTAATACTTAGTGAAGGTGGAAATGAGAACAAAATTATTTTATGATGGACTAGGAAAAAAAGTTTATATGCCTGCATTTATAATTGTACAACTCGTTCTGATTATTGCTGATCTAAAAGTGGTTGAATTGTTTTTGACTTTTTCCTGAATTTTTTTACAATTATTAAAGATTGCAATTTTACTCGCTTATTCATAATCTTTTTCTCAATAATAGATTTATGCCTGTTAAACTTTTGAAAATAAATCATAAAAAAATGAAATTATATCTAATTGTGCCCTATTCAAACCTTGGTATGTATTTTTTAAAAAAGAAAGTCAACAAAGTAGTAGCACTCTTCTTTTTTTCCCGAACAGAGGGAGTATGATACTTTTAATGCCATGAATCAGTGGCGAAGCCACATAGGAGTTTGTGGGGTCAATCGACCCCACTGGAAAAAAAATTGCTTTATAATGTAAGGTAAATTTTAAAAAATTTAAGTATTATATATAAATTGATTCCACTAAAATTTTATAAATTTTCTATTATACGGGGTCAAATTGAAAATTTATAACTTTGTCAATCAAATTTTAACTACATGACTCGTATCATCTCAATATATGTATCTCTCTATAATATTTTAAACTAAATAATAATCTAATTTATATTATTTTTAAAAATAAATAATGAATTACTTACTTATGAACAGTTGTGATTAAAAAGTCTATTATGAGTCAATATAGTGTATATATATCATATATTCATTGTAATATATATATATATATATATATATATATATATATATATATATATATATATATATATACTTGAAAGTATAAAGTATTAAAAAAAAATTGGCTCAAATTCGGGGTCTCGCTTTGAACCCCGCCAAATTATTTCTAAATCAATAATTATTTTGACCCCACTGACGAAAGTTTCTGGCTTCGCCACTGCATGAATCGAAAAGTGGTATAAATAACTGGAATATAATAGGTCTTTTAAATAGAAAATAGTAGAAGTGTCTTAGCATAGCAGATCATGAGATCTGTTGCCAACTTTCCTTCACTGTCTTAAGAATTAGCATTATAAGAGCTTACCGATGTTGTGGATTTCTCATGAAGCATTAACTTACGCAGTAGAGTGTAAACTAATAATATGCTTTAGGTATAACTATATTTATGTAAGGTTGTGCTGATGCATCTGTCAGATGAGAGCCATTCCTGATGGGATGAGTAAAATGCAGAATGGAAGCTCTAATTATTATTATTTTTTGTTGAGAACAATGGAAGCTCTAAATTTTGGCAACGAATTGAATATCAATACAGGGGTTGTGCGAGTTTTTGATACATGATTTGTTTGCCCCGGCATTGCATTGTCTGACATGAAGCAACAGATTCAGGATTTTTTTTTCATATATATTTAAGGGGACATTTAAAAATTTTGTGCCTTAGGATGAGCTGCGAGATGCAGTGTTACTTGTATTTGCCAACAAACAAGATCTTCCAAATGCAATGAATGCTGCAGAAATAACTGATAAGCTTGGCCTCCACTCCCTTCGGCAGCGTCACTGGTAATCATTCTGAAATTGTTGCTCTCAGATAACATATCAATATGTGTGAATGTTGCCTTCTGGTATCTGATAATCTGTGTTTGACTTTCAGTATATCATGTTTTAAGACTGTTCTTTATTTTCAGGTACATACAGAGCACCTGTGCAACCTCCGGGGAAGGTCTTTATGAGGGGTTGGATTGGCTTTCCAACAACATTGCTAACAAGGCAAGTGCTTATCATTGTTGGGGAAGATACTTCGTGAATTGTGTATGTAAATTGGTTACTTTTCTTTTTTCTGATATTCATTTTTGTTACAGGCATGAGCTGATGTAGACGTTTTTTGATGGAGTTGATTCTGGATGCAGGGTTATTTTATCTAGTCTATTTTCTTTTTCTTTCCCTCCAACTCTCAGAATTTTCTCCCTGTGGGCAATGTTTGGTCATGAGATTCAACCAAAGCCGATTTCCTTTTGATTTATAAATAGTATCTTGATAGAATGGTTCTAACGCTCGTCTAGTTTTGGGTGTAATTTTCATGACTAATAGCAAAAGCTAATTTGGTGTTGAGACATTATCCCCCTTTCTTATCCACTCACATTAGTTCAGTACATAATAGTCTGTTCTGTTATGTTTACGTGCTTATCCGTATTTTATTACAACTGATTTGATACGCCTTGTTATAATTGAAGTGATTACCAAAAATATAAAATAAGTCAAATTTTAAGGATATTATGCTCCTTTTTTTTATTGGCTAAATTATATTATGCTTTGCTATTGACTAGTGTCCGAAAGGATGTCTGGGCTTTGGCAAAAATGGTAAGAAATATGAGAACTAAAATTGACACTGGCTATAGTAGAGATTCATCGAAACAAATATTTCTATAACCACTACGTGATGACAGGCTTAGCTTCACCCTCTGATTTGGAACACACATGTTTGTTTTGTTCTCATGTAACATTTTGTCAACAAATTAAGGCCGCACCATATTTACTTCTACTACTAGAAGAGGAGAGGAGAGGAGAGGAGCATATAAATACTTGCATGCATACGCATCGAGGTTATAAGAGACGACACAATTCTTTGGGTTCTGTTTTAATCACTCTCAAGAGTGTGACCTTAATTAGTACCCACTATCAAAATAGCACACTGTTTTGGACCACATGAAGGTGAGGGAGGGTCAGGATGAATTTCCACATATAATCTTCTTTAAATAAAAAAATTATTACTCATAATATAAACTAGTAAGTTGTTTTGGGGATGCATTGAGTTCCTGTCACTTCTGTCATTTTTATTCTATTGAAATGGTTTATATTACAACTACAAACTGGTCATCAAATACACTATTTTTTCATTTCATTCCTTCCCCCCTTCCCTCAATCCAAACATAGCATTAGATTAATTATTCCTGAAATCTATAGTTTTCGAAGATTGTTGTTGAGTGACCAAAAACTCGTGTTTGCATGTACACAAAATTTCATTATGATAATAGAGTATAATGAAATGATTTTCTTGCACAACAGCGATGTCCATTTTCAATTGAATATGAAAATCAGAACATGAAATCTCTGCCGTTTACTCTTGATGATAAGGCTAGATCAATGGTAAACTGAACAACAAATTATGTTCATTCGTTCCCACTTCCCTCCACATACAACCCAATAGACTTCACACAAAATTATTTGATCCTCATTTAGAGTGCATTTTCCAAGCATTTTAGTTTCATTTCATCCCTCCCTACTTAATCTCTTTAGGTGTGCCACTGGAGAACTTAGGAACAGAGGCAAGTAGGGTAGCATCCTTAGAGTTGCTGGTTTACTTTCCCCACGCTCCTCAATACATCAGTCCCAAAACTCTCACTCCTAACCATTAAGTATAAGCTTTCAAAAGGCTACGTAATGGCTCCGGGAGTACCCGTAGACAACTTCTCGGGAACTGGAAAGTTTTTGACTCCAAACACGGGATACTCAAAGAGGGCATACATGACATTTTTAGCAGGTAATGGTGACTACGTTAAAGGGGTGGTGGGATTGGCAAAAGGTTTAAGAAAGGTGAAGAGTGCATACCCTCTTGTGGTTGCAATGTTGCCAGACGTGCCTCAAGAACACCGTGACATCTTAAGCTCTCAGGGCTGCATCATTCATGAGATTGAGCCCGTCTATCCACCTGAGAATCAGATTCAGTTTGCAATGGCCTATTATGTGATCAACTACTCCAAACTACGTATATGGAATGTAAGTAACTTGTAAATATATAGAACTAGTTATATAAATGTGTCTTTTGACTAGCTTCTCCAGTGATGCCTCCTATCTTAAGCCCATCATGTGGCACCCTATATTTTTTTGTTAAGATAAAAATGGTTGCATATATGATTTCAGTTTGAGGAGTACAGCAAGATGATCTATCTGGATGCTGACATCCAAGTGTTTGAAAACATCAATCATCTCTTTGACACACCGGATGGGTACTTCTACGCTGTAATGGATTGCTTCTGCGAGAAGACATGGAGTCACTCACCCCAGTATTCAGTTGGGTATTGCCAGCAGTGCCCAGATAAGGTGAAATGGCCTGCTGAGATGGGTTCTCCTCCTCCCTTGTACTTCAATGCGGGGATGTTTGTGTTTGAGCCTAGCCGTTTAACCTATGAAAGCCTTCTCAACACTCTCCGAACTACTCCACCAACACCCTTTGCCGAGCAAGTGAGTGGTTTATATATGTATATAAAGATTTAATAAGATTTGTATCATCATCAGTATAAAAGATAGAAAAGTATGAGAAAAAAACACGTTCAAAATACTATTTTCTTCTTTCTGCATCTAACTATTCTGTTGTCCTTGTTCATGATAGGATTTCTTGAACATGTTCTTCAATCACGTGTACAGGCCCATTCCTTTAGCATACAACCTGGTTCTAGCAATGTTATGGCGCCATCCAGAGAACGTTGAGCTTGAGAAAATTAAAGTTGTGCATTACTGTGCTGCTGTAAGCACTCTTTTCCAACAAACTAAACTAATTGAGCTAAACTGATTAAAGCTAACCTATCCTAACTCCTGGAAATATCTTGTTTCTATTTACTAATAACAGGGATCCAAGCCATGGAGGCACACAGGCAAAGAAGCTAACATGGACAGAGAAGACATCAAGATGTTAGTTGCCAAATGGTGGGATGTTTACAATGACGAGTCGCTAGACTCTAAGGCTGAGAACACTGCACCAGAGGAAGACACGCGCACGAGGTCATCAGGAATGGTTTCCATGCCAGAGCATGCAATTTTCTATGTCCCTGCACCTTCGGCTGCTTAAGGGAAAGAACTAAATCTTGAGTGTTCGAAGTTGGTGTAGTCATATCTTAACTTGTTAGTAATACTTTTACTAAGCTTGTTTTTATTTTCTTTTGGATGTGAAACTTCTCAAAATATATAAGATCCTTAATAAATGTTATTCATGTATATCCACTGTCAAAGAAAAGACTAGACCTTATACTATATCTTAATTGATACTCCCTCCGTTCCTTAATATAAGTCGTTTTAGAGAAATGTTTTTGTTCCTAAATATAAGTCGTTTGGGAATTTCAAGTAAGCATTAATTGCTTAGTTTCCAATATTACCCCAAGTAATAAATATAACTTTGGTTCTTTCACTATTTTTTGCCCTATAAATAGCACTCTCTTTTTCCAATACAAGGGTAATATAAACAATTGATAGTATATTTAATGCTTTACAATCATTTCCTTAATATTTGTGCACAACTCTAAAACGACCTATATTAAGGAACGGAGGGAGTATTTAGTTACATTAATGCAGTTTTGGGCTACTCGTGAATCGTGATCATATTTATGGTGTAACCATTTCACAAGGTGAAAAAGGCAATCAACATTACACAGCAGTACACATTTCTTAGTTTATTCTTAAATGGACATTATTCTATAGGCTTAAATACACTTTAACCTTAAAATATTTAGATTTTTACAACTTTAACCTTAATGTTTCAATTTTAAGACATTGAACCTTGACTAATTATCGGTAGAAATGTCAAACCTGGTGGCCAAAAGATTTAATTTATAAAAATTTAGAAACATAAGGTTTAATGTCTTAAAGTTGAAACATTAAGGTTTAAATTATAAAAAGTGAAATTTTAAGGTTTAAAGTGTATTTAAGCCTATTCTATATTTGATTCGGCTGGAAAATAGCAGAAATCTCAACCCTCCGACTCTTTCAACAGTCAAAACGTACGTAGCAGAAATACTACTGTTTAAACCATATCCAAAATTATTTTCTGAACTTGAACTATCAACTGGCCATTCCTTGACAGAACTCCATGAAGTCTTGCAACTTTCTAACATTTACGGGAGTAAGATTAGTTACCATGCATAACGTCAATCTAAGGGTACAGAAAATGACTGAAATAATTATCTTATGCCTACAATCAACAGTTGTGATTTTTCAATTTTCAACCTTACATTGTTAGATAATATCTTACTAAACGACCCACCTTAATATAATTCCCAAGTTGCAGAATATATTACCAAGTGTGTTTTTTTTCCTATAGCAAATCATAAAACCAAAGAGTGGGGCAAATGGACATTGTTAGAGACACTTATAAATATGGCGAGGAGAGGGAATTACCATAATAAGAATGCATCTACATATCCTACACTACATTAGAACTTGGGAAAAATGACAGGATAACATATAAACACCTGGAATTCATAAATGCTAACTAAAATATTATTAGAATCAATAATTTCAAAGCTGAGCTCAAATGCATCTAAGATGAGCAACCAAAGCTAATCAAACTCAAGGATGTCCAGCATGACTAATGCAAACTAATCATCCTCAAATGTGTGCCCATGGCTTGCGTCAGATAGAATTCAAAAGTAAGGCTTCACATACTTTCCATCTATTAGCAATTTAGCATTAAAGATCAATACTTATTATAGAGCAAGAGATTTATTTCTTACCTTTGCATTAGGGTCAAAGGGTTATCCACACCCTCTAGTGACATAAATTTGATCAAGTTCTTTAGTGCATTCGGAGAGGTAGGATGGTCCATAGATAGTTCTACTAATCCAAGGAACTAAAAGCTTCCTCGCCTTCTTCATAGTCATCTAGGAAGTTGGGTTCCTGGTTGCAGTCATCTTCAAAAAGATAAGGTGCAGCTTCTTTACTTCTCTGAGGCTTTCTATCATTCAGATCGATTACTGAAACAATCCTTTCTTTAATACAATTTTCAACACTTCTGGTTTCCATTTCTTCAGACTGCAAGCCAAGAAGAGACATGCATTCTCCTTTGAAGTTCGAGTCATTTGAAGACAAGATCAGACCCGCGATAGTTCTGGCAAGATCAGGAGCATAACTGCGAATCTGAGAAAAGTAAATTGTTGAAGCATCAGCCACAAAATGATATAAATTGATAGAGCATTCCCTCTAAAGATACTTATCATTCCTCTGGGACATGAAATCAATTGGCTATATAGAAAGCCTCAAATAATAAAGAATCACATTTCTATAAACAGATGCTATATCCATGCATTTAGACCCAACATTAAATGTTTATGAAACTAAAATAATTTGTCAGAAAGATAATTTGATCATACTTTTTTTTCTTCTTTCTTTTTTTGGAATTAAATCGTTGATTTTTTAAAAGCAATTGATGATAATTAACCACTTCAATTATAATCCACTGTTCTAAAAATCCCCGCCTAGGCCCTGCCTAGGCGCTAGGCCCCCCTTGGCGCCTCGCCTAGGAACTAGGCCCCCCAGGCGCCTCACCTAGGCGGCAAAAAAATCCTTTCAGAAAATTAGGTGGGGCCTAAGCGGGGTCTATGTGGAGAGATTTTTTTATTTTAATAACTACCCAAATCAGATCTTGATATATTTATTTTTTTAATAATTTACCATATTCATCATACAGGTTGTAGCATATCAAATCACAACAAGAAGTGAACAATATCAAGTCAAAATGAATAATTTTATTATAGTTGTAAATTTTTGAACTTGAACCAACTTCAAGTTATATAAATGATGATACATTTGTAATATTTGGTTTAATTCAATATAATTCTTAAATTTATGTTTAGTTTCTGATGTTTTAATATTGAATTAAATTCTTGAAATTTTAATTTTTATTATTTAATAGCAATCTTGTTTATAAATAAAACTAATACGTTAAAAATATGTTTGAACTTTGAACAATTACATGTTTGTTTTTGAACTTTGACATTAGCAATATGGATGTGTTTGAACTTTAAGCAAAGGCCTTTATTATCTTTATTATAGATTATTTTGCTTTATATTATTGTTTTGTTTGGATAAATATAAGTTAAAATATTAAAATTGACTTAAAATAAAAAATCACGCCTAGGCCCCCCGGCCGCCCGCCTCCCACCTAGCGCCTTTTAGAACATTGTTATAATCTGTGCCCTTAATTTCATATATATATATATAAAGATATAGACCCTCTATCCTAAATTTCTTGTTTTCCTTTCCTTTCATGGTCGTCTCTGAAATATGTCACCTAAATTTTTACCTTATGACCAAATTTCCCTTTGTTTTGAAAATTATCACTTATGGTGGAGTCCAACAAAGAGGGGAGCCTTTGAAACTTCAAAGAAAAAAAATCACATCCCTCAGTAATTTCTCAAAGTGGGTGCAAGTCAAATGACGCAAGTAATATGTGATGGAATGAGTAATATCACAAGTGTTTGTGCACTCCCTCCATCTAAAAAGAAAAAGAATTCTGTATTCTAATTTAGTAATTTTTTTTAAAGGGAAAAATATATTTGTATTTATCCTCCACAGGTATATGTTAGTATTAACCAAGGTATGTACAATTGTGTAGATAACTATAATTTTGGTAGCTTTACCTTTCAAAATGCACTCATAATTGGGATATCCCACAAAAGAAACTCCTAAATTGGAATCAAGGGAGTAGGTCAAAGCATGGAAGTAACCAGCTGCAAGATTAAACTATGACTCGACGATACAGTTGTGAGTATTATTACCTACACTGTAATGAACATCCCATGTAGTGTATGGAAGAAAGTCATGGATGTCAACCACGAGCTCTCACAGAAAAAATAATATAAAAGTATGATTGCTTCTTAAACAATGTTCAAAAACCAGTTCAGTTTCCAGAATCAAGTAAAATTGTTTCCATCATGGCAATAGAAAGCAATAAAAATATTAGTCCTTACATACATATAACTTGTAGTATATTGGAGTATTAATATTTCCAAGTTACCAGCAAGTGATGCCATCTACTGCCTCTCAGAGAGAGAGAGAGAGATTACCTTAAGTGCTTGTGCAGTGAGAAGAACTCCTGCATTTTTCTCCTTTAAATCATCCAATGCAAATTTAACAGCTTTTCTGGTAAGAGTTCGATCAAGTTGAGCCTTTTGCATTGCAGGTGGGAGCACGACTTTGGCGGCATGTTAAGAAATACATTTACAAGTACTACATGCATTACAGGTTACAATGACATGCAAAAAGTATCTAATCAATGACTTGATGCATGTGAGTATGTGACACGCTGATGGATATTGCTTGTGATAATGGTGGAGGACAATATCAATATGGAAATTTGGTGGCAAATTCTCCCATTCAAGTAATGCATCGTCATTTTGATCTGAAATGCTCCGCAAATTTAACCCATAACTTTTCCAATCAATTCTTGTTAATGCATTTTGGGATGATTGTGAAATTGAACAAGGTACAAAGTCCTTGAAATATAAAACCTGAAAGTAAAAATTACAGGTCATCTATGTTTTACAGCAATTGTAATTACATAAGATAAGAGGAAACAAGTAGGGAATTTATTCTTTTCTGTTAGTCTTTTACAATATAGGTTAAGGCGACAAAATATCCTCAGGATGAATTGTCTGTGACATGAGACCATTAGTATCCATGTTCTGCTGAAAATCTTATTACTCGTATATCTTTCTCTGATGACCTCTCCGTATTCTCTTGGTTCTTGTCACTAATTTCAATGTTTATCACATCAATCAGGTCAACTCTGCATCAAATAAACTGCCATTTTCTAGGCATTGTACTCCAAATGCTTCATTGACAGTATTTATGAGAACAGCTTGCAATATATCTAGTGTATCTCTAAGCTCGTAAAGTTATGTGAAGTTATTCTAATTTCAATGTGGATTTCAACAACAAACATTTTCAGAGCCAAAATCTTAATTAACTTCCCATTGTGGGGGAATATGAGATGGACATCAGAAGCACCCTACCAGAAGCATGAAAGGACTAAACCTCAGGTTCAATATCTGAAGGTGAGAACGTTTGAATAACGTTCTTCAGCTCTTGTTGTCTAATACCAAGAAGGTACAAAAAGAACTATGAAATCCACTTGTTTTTAAAGATCTTGAGTTGATGATGAAATGACTAATGGGTAGCTGAATATGCAAAGAAGACAATATAGCCATATAGGTCCCTAAGCATAAGAAAGTTTGGAATTGCACTGTATGATTAAAGGTCCAAAGAGGATAAAAAAAATCTTAAAAATTTGGTCTAAACTTGTAGAAAGATGAACAAATTTTAAACATAATATATCGGCATTCAGCTTTCATGTCTTTGTTAGAGAGATTTTTGCATCCCTGAATACTTTAAACTCAATACCACTCTCTTATGCTCTCGGCTCTCACTCGTTACCATATATTTTTGACAGAATGATAAATACAATAAACAAAGAGTTGTAAATTGATAACTGGTTAGTCCCTAGAATCAACTTTAATTAATCAATCAATATTATTGTGCTCCTGATATTACACTACTGATGACAATTTCAGTTCTCCTCTGATCTTAGCCAAAGGTTGAGAGTTATACACATTTGGTTTCTTAGTATTCACTATTCAGATCTGGTCTCTGAGAAATATCAAAATTTGTAACTACTATGTTACAATAAAAAGACCATAACACGCAACCTTCAGTGTGTATAATACACCTTTGCTGGACAATTAACAAATTCTTAACAAAATATTCTTAACTAATATATTTATATACAGAAAATATTGAAAAATAATTAAAGCTAACCTCTGTTTTCGTGCTGTGTAACCTTAAGCAGGAAGGACTCATTGACTCCAATGATTCACTAATAATAATCACAGCTTCCATTACCTGTCCAGCATTTCTGTTACTTTCTGTGGAACAAGCCACCCCACTTCCAACTTTTAGACATTCCCTACAAATAGTTGAAAAGAATGCAACTAGTTCAAAATCTCAACTAGGTACATAGCGCTTACTAAGTAGTGAATTTTTAAATAAATAAATAAATTAAAATTAATAACAATCAGTAATGAAATTTATAGCTAATATCACTATCAACTTGACAGTTTACCTAAACTACAGCTCAACATTCATAGCAAGATGTTGGATTGAGAATTTGAGATAGAAGAAATTATAACTTATGGGGAAAAAACTAAGGGATGACCCAAAATATAATGATGAAAAGAGTTACCATGACTACGCAATATCTTATCAGTTTTCAAGATCAAGTGGGAAGAGTGCCAAATCTTGAATCATGTTGCAGTATGCTTTTGCTATTTATTCCTTTTTGGGTAGCAATAACATTTTAATTTAGCCCAAAAAAAGCCTGGTTGATTAATTTAACATAAAATATAATGAGAGTAAAACCTTGAACTAAAACATTGAAGCACGCATTTGCCAATTGAGAACTCACCCACTTGAGAAGCAAGAGTTGCAGATATTATCTAGACGATTGCCGTGCTTCAAAACATAATCCTTTAGGCCTGACTTCAGATAATCAATATTGGATGCAGGAGATGTAGATACACACTGGATTGCTTGGATAATATTTTCACATCTCGATCCAGGAGAATCACCACGATCAACCACAAGTTCAATTACAACCTTCTGATAGGAATCACAGATTACCAACTAATCAGCACCAGTTCCATATTGCTAACGTTATCAAGAGAAATATTTAATTGAGAATAAGTTATATGGAACTTAGCAGCACAACAGTCCAGAGAACATACATAAGTTAAAACTGAAGCAAAATAAGAAATCATGACTAGTGAAAAAACTGAGAGAGAAGAAATAACAGAAAGTCACTATGCACTGTTATCTTGTATGTCAAATATATAATCCAATCTGACAATTAGCACAGTACAACACCAACACCAATTAATACACTGTAGCTAATTTACTCTCCAATGTTTTTTATTTTTTGTAAGTAATTTACCCTCCAATGCTGCTTTCTTTGTATTGCAACAAAATGAAAATTATAATTTATACCATCAGATTAATGATGAAAATTTTCATACTAACTGAACAAGACATAAGAGCTATTGTTTCCAACAGAAGTTCATCTCGGTGCTTAAGAAAAACCATCCACAGATGTGACTCCACCACTAAATGTTCACTTAAACAAAAGTTGTCTAGACCAGAATATGAAGATATCACGTAAATTTCTTCTTGGACATGTTTCAAAATTTCTAAAATTGTATATAGTAACTACCATCATTTGGCTTCCCATGTCAATTTTCTCATTGCAAACAATTAATAGAGGATCCCTGATCAGTTGAATGCTTTCCCTGCCCACCCGCGAGTACTCAAGATTTATCTTATTAGATCATGTAAGAAGACTATGCATAAAGATGCATCTAGGTAGGCATATGCAAGGTTGTAAATCAAATCCAAGAAAACTAAAATATAATGCAGCCATCGAAATTCTCATATCAGTGTTGTCAATAGAAGTAATTTCGCAATTTTCTTCGCACAAATGAAACTCTAGAAGAATCTATTGTCAAAATGCTATGTGCATAATCAAGTCCTCAAGGTAAGCATTGTATTGATGAACTGGTTTGAAAGAACAGCCACCTAAGAATTAGTTTCAAAAACAAGGGAAGGGAAAAACGATAAAGTATAACAGATTAAACCCTCCCAAGAATGAATTAAGGCACGCTACAAAAATCCTGAATGATGAAAAATCGACTCTTATGACAAAATATAATATTAAATAGGTTCTCATACATGTGATGTCAAAAGTGATTGTTTCAAATTTAGGCAGAGTAGTATATTGTATTAAAATTACGGGCGGGGGGGGGGGCTTGATACCCTTTGTGATATGTGAATCCCCCCTCTCACATGGTTGCCCAAATGGGCAAATGAAACAACTGCAGACAAAATTTATTGAAATCATGTTGAAAAATAAAATGCAAAGCTACCTTTTCAAACTACTGCAAGGAGTTTAACTAACACACTTATTGACACATTTTCTGTGAGCCCGAACAACTGAAACGTATTCATTATGCATAAGCAACAATATACATGCGCCAGGCATTTTTTAACTTTCCTGAATTCAGTTGCTACACAGAAATGTAACTCAAGTAGTCAACTAGTACATGTGACCATAGCTAAAGCAAAAGCCTGGAGATCATTTTTTGAGAAATATAAGAGAAGATTCCTTCTATTGTCAAAAACTTCAGAGCTTCTATCATTCTCAAATTTGTTTCAAGTAAGCAAAATATATAGTATTCAAAGAAGTAAGTTCAAACTTACAGGAATCCTCAGAATGAGCATCTGCAGAAACAATAAAAAAATGGAATAATTAAAGAAACCACTAAATTTCAAGGAAATACAAACAAGTAAGATTACAAGTTTCAATAATCAATAGAGATGAAGCACCTGACCTTTTGAAGAAAGTAAATGATCTCTGCAAGTAAGTTGTCAACAGTTTCTGATGTTAAGAGCGATACTTCAGTCCCACTGAAGAAAAAAATAAATCAAGCAATATGTAGTGAATTATCCTTGGATTCAAGATACAGAACTTCTAGTTAATAGCATGCCTGAACTTTGCACCATTCTTGGTGCCCGGAGGTAACTTTGTCAATCTTTTCATGGGAACACTTTCTTTTAGATTTAAACTATGATGATAAATCTCGTTATCGCAAATGCCTGCAGTAGTACAAGGATTAAAATTTAAAGTTCAAATCTTTTTCACTTAGATTCAGGACTTCGACATTTCAAATACAATCAGTAAACACAATGGAAGTGGCAATTTTTTTTAGAAATTCATGGAAATACTTTAACACATGCCATAAGGTATATAATTGAGTCTATATTAATCACATAATGATAATTTTAATATATGTCAACATAAATGACTAGGATGAATTTGAGTTGTAAACTCAAATGGGAGCAAGTCATCACACAATGTCAAACTCAAACAGGTATTCAGTAGTAAAATTGAAGGCTACACAATTGTACTAATGCGTTAAAAAATATTAACCATTCACAGGATATAACATGCATGAAATATTAAATACATTTATTCAAATCACTAAAAAAATTTGCTATAAGACTGATAATAAATCACCGAGGACAAACCTCCTGGTTGCATTCTCTCCAATTAAAATTGCACGGAGATGATGAGTCAAGAAACAACATTTGTCATGAAGAAATAGTAGTTTGCTTCCCTGGCCATTTGCCATCTTAAATTTCAAAAATCTTTAAGAATTGAAGAGCAGTTACCAAAATTATGGGACTTACTGGTGGTTGCAATTGATATAACTCCATCTGCAATAGAACACAGTGCTACTCGTCAAATAATCTGTCAATGATAGGTTGAGAGGATTTTCCTATATTAAAATTTATTTATTCTTGTCACCTTTTAATATGTAGGCTCGTTTATCATGTCAAGTAAATTGATGACCTTTTCAGATCTGAACACTTAAATAAGGATCTGATTTATTCCCCTTATTAAATTATAAAAAAGATTACAGTCCTTCAACATATATGATCTACCACAAATTAGTTGATTAGTTTTTCAGTCGCAAATTAGTTGAATATTCCAAGATAATCATTTTATGGTATTCTCCACAAATATCCAATGAATTCATGGCTCAATTGACCCCCACCAAAAGGGTTTATTGGTATTAAGATCATCCAATAGTATATTGGTATTAAGATCAATAATCAGCAATGACAACAAACTTTAGCCACATCTATATCCACAATGCATATTCCTGAGCGAACTATTAACAACGAATAAACAAAAGTACAATTTCATACCCCATGTTTCAGCCAAAAAGGGATCTCTCAAAAATTTCAAGTCCTGGAACTCCACCAAGCAGCTTCCAACACCTGTATCTGAAACTGCTCAAGTGATCAATCATAAATCCAACTAGACAATAATGGCTTTTGTCTAAATATTGAGTTCTTGTACTTTAATTTATTCAAATGTGTTGCCCAACAAATGTTCACGCTCAGTCAATTGATGCGAGGATGAAGCCAACAAGGTAAGTATCATTGATTTCACTTGTTTAAACACACCAAGTTATGTAGCTTACTACATACTGTATTACTGTTACATGCTTATGTTTTCCTGCAATTTATGAAAGGTCCATATATTGCAGGAGCCAATGAGGATTCAAATCAAATACAAAAAACACGAAAAAATGTTTATTACTAGAGATTCGAACAAGAGGAGGATTGGAGAGCGGAGATGATTTCAGAAAAACTGACAATCTGCAAAGACTATCTAACATCCGGCATCTTTGAATCGCAGAATTTATAAACTGCACAAAGTAAAAGACAATTTAAAGTATCGATGAATTAGAATCAGAAAATTAATAATTAATTGACTCCAGGGAGTTTTTCCAAGCCATACTCACATATCGACATAGATTTGATACGGAATAAGCATCCATGGCTACGTATTGGACCTTATGTTATAGAGATAATGAGAGAGTATTCCCGCACACTGAAACTCAAATCATGCATCCATTTTATAGGTTTCTTTCAAACTTGAAAGAAAGTTTGGGTAAATTTCATTTAACTACGTAACGTTTACACGGTTTTCTATATGACCACCTTAGTTTCAAAAGTTGTTATATAAACATCTATAATTTTGAAGTTAAGTGAGAAAATGAAATTCCGTCTCAACTCCATCAAAATTAAGGGTATAAACAAATCGAGTAGATCCGAGTATTGAGTTGCTTATATTTGGTTCACAAAATTTATCGAGTATAAAATAAAATTTGATTGAGGCTCATTTAACTACCGAGTCGAACACGATTCCGAATCGAACCCGAGCAGTTTGAACTTTTCGAACGAATATGATCCGAGTACCAATAGAAAATTATAATTTAAAGAGATTCGGGTAATTTATCAAATTTTAAAATGTGCTCATATTTGACTCATTTATATTTCGAGTCGAACTCGAATCGAACTTTTAGTCAAGCGAGTACGAATCGAGTCCGAACTGTTTGTTCATTTTAGTGCTTTAGTCAAAATTAATGCTTTTTATTATTATTATTATTAAAAAATTGTATATACACACACCGTGATATTCCAATGTTGAACAACGGAGCTATTTGGTAATAAGCGGTCGGGCATGGTAGTCTTTAGCTGAGTATCATATTTGCACGAGTATTTTTGTATACTAAAACTATATCAAATACAACTGCGTTCATATGATAGTATATAAAATTATGCATATTATTTCTATTGGTTACATAATTATCCTTAATTCAATATTATATTACTGCATTACAATGATGTCAAATACACCAAATTACAAAAGATGGCACAACGGAAATTATGTATGACATTTCACAGTCAAAGGCAACCTTCTACGGGCCTACGGCATTGCCTTGCAATTCTTCTTCGCATTATCCATATTTCTTTAATGTCACATAATTCATCCACTTGGCATGCATCGAATAGTTTCTCAGATATTCCATGTTCTGCAGAATTCTTGGTGTCAGAAATCCCCCTAATTCTGGCAGTTTCAGCAATCAAATCATTTATCAGCATCTCAGTGGTCCTAGTGGTAATTCCTCTAAGATACCAGGAAATAGGTGGGGGAGGGACCATAGCCGGCTCAATGATTTGCTCCAAACTCAACTTTGATCCAACCCTTCCTTTGCCTTTAGTATATGATATATAATCCTCCATTGTTTTCGGTTTGGAGGGATGGCACAGTTTTTCATCAAGGAGTACAGGTTCCACCTTCCAGCAACCTTCAAATCTTTTCATAAATCCTGTTCTCACTTGCTTGAACTTCATCTAATAAACATGGGCAATGACCATAGGAAATAGTCGTACTTCAGAAATATTTAATAACAGGTATGATTAGTTTCAGAGTGGATTTATTGCAGGCTATTAGATGAAATATCAATGATACGGCTGCGTTAGGGGCAGAAGCCACTATGGATGTCAAAGAGATGGTCTCCTAATTCTACTAGCTGCATAGGTAAGAAAGTTTCAACAAGAACTCATCAGTGGATATCTAAGTTCCTATAGAAATATGTAACATTCTCTTTTCTCCCCCAACTATGGATGTCAAAGAGATGGTCTCCATTGCTTTGGGGGTGAAAGCTTTTTTATCAGAAAAACAAGTGGAATTAACATATCTTCATTACATTTTTCAATATCACGCATACAAACACGAAAAAACTTGGTTCTCACCGAGTAATCTTCTCTATTTTGATCAACTAAAACGTGAACTGAGATTGTCCCTGATCACCAAAGAAACCTCCACAGTGCTGCTTGCTCCAATTCGACCACCTGCCTTGTACCTTCGTCAACCAAGACCCTTCTTGATCTTACTTCCTACTAGTGAAAATGGATAGAAATTAATGTGAAGTAGGTGAGCATATCAAATACATTACCATATCCACCATACTCACAAAATATTAGACAGTAATAACTTGCTGACAACAAAAAATTAAGGAAGATTACCACTTATTTACCTTAATATTTTTGAAGACCCTCTTATTACCAGGGTCTATTAGAATGTTGTATACTGCATCTGGGGGCAACCCAACATCAACTTTCAAATTCAGATGGCTCAAAGAACCTTTAGGGACAGTGACCTGCAATAGTTACATCTTAACTGAGAGCTGGTGAAATTCACGATATATATTTGGATCAATGTCACGATAGATATTTGGATCAATAGACATAGTCTATCCATTACGATAACATAAGCACTCAAATTCCTGGCGTCAAAGTTCTATATGGTTATTATTTCAGGAAACCAAATTAATTTCAGTGGCTATCAATTTTACTCCCTTCTGGACAAGTTCAAGTGGCCACCTTTCTATTTTGGGATGTCAAAAATGATGGCCACTTTTTCAAACTCAAAGTCCTTTTTAATAGGAATATGCTATATTAACCTCGTACAAAATGATAAAAACATTAGGTTCTAATGTGTAGCAACTCTCAACCTGGCCAAAGTGTGGCAACCCTCACATTAGTTAAAGTTCTTTTCCCTATTAGTCAATTTATACTTTAGCAAACATGGCTTCAACACAATGCTAATGTGCGGCAACTCTCAACCTGTCTAAGACCACTCTTAGAAAAGCAGTGCACATCATATTTCTTGCTAAGGATTTGCCTACCTTTATATCTGGCGATTGATCTTCCCAAATAGGATTCTCTTTCCAAGCCTGCAGTTGTTTCTCTAGACTGACTTTGAAGATAGAAGATGATTCTTTATGCTTCCTTATGGAGATTGCTGAGGTTGTCTTATCTTCATCTTTTATTGATCCTTTGAAATGTGACTGTTAAGGACAAGCACCTGTTACTCCACAATTACACTTTAAAAAGCCATCACCTAACAGGTTACAAAAGATTGACTGACCTTCAGTCTATTTTTAAGTTCATCACCGAGCTGCACGAAGAAACTACACAATGCTGGAATAGTCATGCCACAATGTTCCTTGCAGTCACTCTTTTGGAAATCCAAGCTTGTTGCAGTCACTTTTGTCTTACCCATGATATCCTACATCAGGTGCTAATGTTGATTTTAAAATGTTTAGAATTTTCTTATTAACTTTCATCAGCATGACTAATTTCTTTCAATGCAATTGGATAGAGACCACACAAACAAGAAGTCGCATTTAATTGAAAGGAAATTTGTTTGGAAGGAAAGGCACCCAAAAATCTGGAACTGACAGATGCTAATTCTTATGGCAGACCAAGCACACTGAGCCATCACGACTGAGCAATAGAGAGACCACATAATATTTCTAGCATCTATTAAAGATAATAAGTATGGAACATGCCATCGACCTAGAACAAATGGTAATGATACAACTTTATATCCGACCTGTCAGAATAAGTATAACAGGACTTCACACTATTGAATAGTATAGTCCAGCTCCAGCATGTTATTACCAGTCACGCGAGCTGTGAGGTGGAAAGGCTCAAACTTATCATTCAACGTAACTGGAGTAAATCCAAAGGAGTCACTCCTAAATAAATCCTGCAATTTTTGCATTTAGAATACATATTAGGTGTGCAACTATCACTTAGAGTAGTTGCATATATGATATATCAGCACTCAATACAAGCTATGAAAGGCATCAACAATTAAGTTTTTTAGCCAGCTTTGCGTAACAACCCAGGCTGTTATGACAGTCTTAAGAAATCATATCAAACATCTATAAAAGTAAACTTGTACATCCCAATTAACAAAACTGAACTCGATTTGTTTGAAAAAAGATTCTAAAAAATCAGTATATAAAATGGGCATAAGTTTGAGCTCAACTCAGAGAGATATAGTTGCCCAGAAAGAAGCACTCGTATAATAATATGAAAATACACAGCATAGCAGATAAATCAAGGTTCTTAAAGAGGAAAAAGATAAGAGAATAGACTAAAGAATGAGACTGATTGCTGTACAGAAAACATACAAAAATACATATTATGGGCGTAGAACTTTATATATTTAGAAAACTGTTGTTCGTTTACTGGAGAACGGAGATATCTGATTGATCATCCACTTCAGATGCAAAGCAAAGAGCACAATAACTATTCAGCTAACCCAGTTGGAAAAGGGCTTCTATTTGGGTCTTTCAATTTTTATTTCTGTTCAAAGTTCGGAGACACTGTGTCAAGTTAAAGTTCCATTATCTATATGCTCATAAATTCAATTTTCTCTTCTCTTTTTCTTTACACTTGTCTACCTATGGATTGTAAATTTCCATCAATCCAATTTATAAAATTAATTTAATTTTTTAAAATCACAGATATTTAAATTAAAATATAAATTTATTTTACTTTTAGTTAATACTAATTCAATTTTAAGTTTAATTAATACAAACATGAATATATTATAAAATAATCTAAATTAGTCAATAAATTATAAATATTTTAAACTATCTAATAGTAGTTTCTTGTTTTTAAAATTTAGATGAATATATTAACTTAAATTTTAAAAATCAAAGTTGTTACTTCAAAAATATAAGATCATTTACGATTTTTAAAGTTAATTTAAAATATTTTAAATACAAAATTAACATAAGTTTATTTAATTTTAGTGACAACTGTTATAAAGTATTTAAATAGTTATAAAAAATTGCTTTTTAATAAATTTTGAATTTTAAAATATATCTAATGAATGTGCTATTTTAGTACCCACGTCACTAAAAGAAAGATATCATTGTATTAGTAGAACATTGACCCGATTGGTGCAAGTACATTTCAAAATTTACCAGAGCTGGACTGGGAAACAGGAAACAAAATTTGTTCAAAGTTTAACCTTAGTTTAAAAGGCAAGTGATAAAAATTGGAATACATTTATGATTTATTTACCTATAGTTTAAAAGGTAATTATAACTTAACACAGACCCTTGGTTGAATTCAGCATTGAACAATACTTACTGGATAAAGGAAATGTAAAGAAATGCCATACACACGAGGTCTATATAATATAAACAAAGTAGGGTTAATCCGTGCCTCCGACACTACTAATATTCGTGTAATTATTTAATAGGTAAAGATGAATCTAAATGAAAAATGTGAGTTACAATATTTAAACAATATATATTTGATAAATATTAGAAAATTTTTGTTGTAAATAAAAAAATTTCTAATTAAGATAGACATTCCACCCTAAAAATAAAGAAGTCAAGAATTTTACCACAAATTGTATTTACATACTCATTATTTATAAATCGAGACTGGCAAAAAAAAATGAATTTGTTAAGGAAACAACTAAAGTCAACATCCACATTCAGTCAACAATAAATTTGACCTAGGCCAGTTAACTACATTTATTAAATTCGAACCAATCCCAATGTCAATGACCTTCATATTTTATTCAAGCACATTTAAAAGCACATCTCTTCACCTATATGCTATTGATTCCCTTCATTTAATTTGCAATTTTAGATGGAACATGAATTAATTAGTAAAACTATTTTAAGCACAATACATCATACAAATGTGCCCATTGAATACCAGTTGCTAATACATTAACAGGTAAAAGCATTGCAGGTTTGAAATAGCATAATGATACCCATTTGCTTAAAAGGTTCACGTGCACCAAATTGGTTTGGAGCTCCTTTGCCTGATTAAATAAAAATTAAAATAAAATAAGAACTTCAAAAATAATTGACTCATCCGCAAAAAAAGGTAAATTTGGTCAAACATATAGCTAAAAAAATCATCTGGGCCATCGCAAATTTGGGCAAGCTAGTCACTACTGATTTTAAGAAATTTCAAGAAAGTTTCCTTTAAAATAGATATCCGTAAAAATCTAAACCTGTTTAAAAAACTTACAATCATCCATACATATCCAAACCACAAAAAAAAAAACCATCATTTCATACCCAAAATCATCATACCATGCAGAAATTAATACATATTCAATAATCAACATATATCCAACCACCAAAATATCAAGCTAGTAATTTACTAATTTCAAGAAATTTCTAGTAGAGAGTTTCCTTTACAAATAGATATTCAGAAAATTCTAAACCTGTTTAAAAAACTTACAATCATCCATACATATCCAAACCACCAAAAACAACATCATTCCATACTCAAAATCATCATAACCATGTATAATTACCCAACTTTACAAAAGACGGAGAACAAAAATACATATATACAAAAAATAGAGAAACAACATGTTGAGCACCACCCTTTACTTTACATCTTACACCAAATATATTATTTACAGCTTACACTAAGTATCCTTCAATATATACACGAAAATACATATAATAACATTTACCTTGTAGATCCATCAAGCTCTACCATGTCTTGATCAGACATAAACCTTTGAAAAGAAAGGCTATCCATCTAAGAACGCCCACTACCAACAAATATTGTTCAGAATAAAAAATCACATTATTTATAAGAGAAAGCAAAATGTTAGTAGTATCGCAAGAACGAAACAATTGACACGTGATTACTTGAATACGATTTAAGAATTATAAAATACACATAACCCTGTTAACTTTTCTCCACCCTCGACTTGTTGTTGAATGAACACGTTTCCATTCAATAGCAATATCATCCCAAGACTGCAAAAATTGAAATGAATTGTTTAGTTCTATCAACAAATTAAATCAACTACTTGGAAATTGATAACAAAATGTAATGAAAAGGACATATGTAAAAACTAAAACATAAGTTATATATAATAAGCATATTATAGCTCAGCCAACATAGACCAGCTTATTATGTTAACTGCGATGATCAAGCTTCTCAAATTTGTTCTTCACACATACACACCCATATTTATATATACTCGTATGGTATCTGAATGGTTTTCTGTAAGATATGTTATCTGATGTTCATACATTACTAAATCATGTATTCAGTTGGCCAAAGCAGGAATTGTTATTCAATGGAGGCATCATACTCTCGAAACATTATTAGATTTGCTTTTATTATTGAAAAAAGCAAGAAAATGTAAACCAATTTTTCGCAAATTAGAGAATGAGTAACTTTTATGAAGGCATCATCTGTAAAATAAGTTGACAAATGTATCACGTGGATTCAAAAACATGAGGCTGTATGTGTAATATACGGTATTGTAATTTAAGTACCTGTACTTCATGTTTTTTAAGCTTCAGCTTGATCAACTAAAATATTGTATTACACCCTACTACAATAATTTATGGGGCTTCTTTATTTCTATAGGAAACTTGTTAGTCCTAGAAAGTCCCATTTCACATGACTATAGGACTCACATATACCCATCGTGAGTCTTGCACAAGATATGCCACAACTACAACGATGCCACAACTTAGTCAAGTATCGGTCTCATTTATAACAATTAGCAAATATTCAAAACTTGTCAGTTAATTTACCCCAATAAAGACAATTCAACAATTAACACATATATAAAGACAATATTTGTTGTGGACTTGTCAGTTAATTCAAAACTTTTATCAGTCAATTCAAAATATATCAAGACTTTTATCGTAAGAAGATCAATAATGCACGGAGATAAGAAATGATACCTCAAACATATAAAATTATAACAAAACTTCAGGATAAACGATATTTGGTGTGGACTTGTCAGTTAATTCACGAAGAAGTATGCATAAGCGGGAAGAACTTGTGCATCTTAACAGAGCTACATATAGTTGACCATGACTAAATACAAGCGTACGTAAATCTACCCCAACAAATTTGACAGACTGGCCCTGTGATTTATTCATTGTCATTGCATACGCTAACCTCACTAGGAATTGTCTTCTTGTCATTTTAATACTTAACTCAGACGAAGAAGGAGTCAAAGAAATTCTTGGAATGAATACCAAGTTGCTATGCTTATCACCAGTTAAAATCTTTGCTTCAAGTACTAAAGCACCACACTTGACTATGATAAGTCTAGTACCATTACAAAGGCCATCTTTCGGTGCAATGTTCCTTAGAAGCATTATTGGACAACCCTCTTTTAAATCTAATTTGAACGGTGGTAGTCCAGGGGGGATTGAGTGTGTTCAAATATTCATTTGGGTACCGATGCATAATAGTCCGATCCACATCATCATCTTCAACCATTTTGTCAGCAGCAAAGTATGTATGTAATTCTCCCGGAAAAACCGTCAACGCAGCTAGGTTGATATCATTGATATCATCATTTCTAGCAGATAGAATTGTGCGCTCTTTTAAGAATTCGGGAGTGACCTTACTTGGCACTTCTAGCTCTGGGTAGATGGTCGAGATAAGATTATCTACACTTTGAATTATTTTTATTGAATCTGGAAGTTGTATAGATTCTTGAGGGTTAGACCCAATCTACACAATAATGAAGTATTAGTAAATTATCAAATATTCTCGACGATATATAGATGTCAATATGAATAAAGATACAAATACTCAAACCTCATTAAGAAAAGCCGAGAAATCAAATAATAACGATTGGTCATCCTGCAAGCGCATGTTAACTTATAAATTCAAGACATGTATATCTTTCCAAAGCAAAGAACGTCGTAGTGATGCTGCCACTATATGCTCACGAAGACCTCTAGGTATAACAGGAACAATCTGCCTAAAATCTCCCCCAAGAACAACAGTAACACCTCCAAATGGTTGGGAGTTATCACGAATGTCTTGTAAGGTCCGATTAACTACTTCAACACAATGACGATGCTGCATTGGAACCTCATCCCATATAATTAGTCTAGCCTTCTAAAATAATTCCGAGTGTGATGATTGCTTCGTGAATCCACAAACTGAATTTTCTAATACGTTAAGTGGAATGCAGAATGTTGAATGTGCAGGACGTCCCCATATAACAACCCGAAGCAATTCAGGAGGATGCTCATCGTAATTACTATATCGCATAAGGAGCGACATTTTTGGCAATTGTATTATAGAAAAGTCTTTCCGGTTCGCACCCTCTTCGAGAAAGAATGTTGTTCCTCTATTTTCATAAACAGATGAAATGATTGCATTATAAGCCATACGCTGACCTTCATTAAGTAGATCAATGTTTTGCTGGACATTTATTTGATGAACTTCAAGTTGTAACTGCCGAACCCATATAAGTCGATTGCCAACAATAATTCTCCAATTAGCATATGGCAGTGGCATTGGTGGGTAATCTGATAAGCTCTTCCCCGACTCTTGAAGCAAAAGATTAATAAGGTATAAACCATAATCACAAATTTGAGCATTAGTAGGAACATCAATTCCATAACATGTACTTATTTTGTGTGATAAATCATCACAAATATGCATAGAAAATTGGTTCCACAACGCTTACGGATTTAAAGGAGAGCATTGTGTCAAGATAATAAAACAACCTTCTTAATTGAGAGTTCGTTCTCATTATTGATGCTTCTCAAGACATTGAATCCACTCTTCATCGTCTTCCAAAAGGCCTTTTGCAATACATGCGATTTTTATGTGGGGTGTAAAACATTATCAATCGTTTTTAAACATTGAAAAGATTGAGGTCCCTCTACAATCGCCAATGTAAGACGCAGATAAAACCTTTCACCTTCATGTGGACCGGCAAAATACATTCTTCCGATTGCAAATCCCTTTGTCTTTCCTCTCTGTCAGTAGTCGTTTCTTTCTTTTTCCAAACGAAATGCTTTGGAAATTGTTGGTATGTGATAGTTCGAGCTAAATCATTAGTAGAAGCAAAGATGCAAAAATCCTCATTAGAGTTGTCTCACGATCTTCCGCCTCATTCAATATCGGCAATTATTGGTTCGAAGGGTTATAGCAGACGTGATGTTTTCCTCTAGGTGAACTACCAGACGTATAACTGGAGGGAACTCTTGATGCATAGGATATCCAAATATCCGCCATGCCGCCTCTGAAGGTCCAATGTACCTTGAGTCAATATACTGCTTAATTTCATCTACGACCCCCAATACCAAAGTTGTGCGATCGTAACCCTTGTAGATGTATTTATTGATATACTTTACGCACCTTACTCCTGCACAAACTTCCACATTTATATGGCAACTAAACATTCTAGAGAGGTATGAATTATATGGTACACCATCTCTATTATCAACTTCATGTCCAGACCTTAGAGAATGTTTTCGACCGTCATTGCGCCTTTGATATATCGGATACCCATCTTCGCCCATTGTAGTTTCTTCTGCCCAATATTTAGGATATCTCTTAGTGCATTTACCATCTTCCATACATGGTGATTTAAGATTTCGAACACCACATGGTCCATGTACCATGCAAGTTTTAACTGTTTCATATAGAAGTGGATCAGAAATTGGATCTGGAATTCGGCACAAACAATTTCGATTTACATGCTCACGTGTTCAGTATTTTATCGGACCCTTGAAGAAATATTAGCAAATGCATGCGCGGCAACCCACGCTTTTGGAATTCAATCGTGAACATGTGCCACCTTTGCACCAAATACTTTCTTCTTATCAATTTCCATCATCAAAGCTCGCCGCTCAATTCAAATCGCAGGCCACCAAGTCAGGCGGTCAATTGATGTTTGATGTGGTAACAAAGTGCATCTTTATCTCGGGCCAATTCGGATTTGCAATCATAGTTAAGAAAATATCGAGGTGTTGGTTATACCGAGAGTTATGGCCATAGAATCTTGGAAGATTTCAAACATTTGCCTTGGACTCCCGAGAAAAAAAAAGAAGGCAAAACTACTCGTTTACCAACTTGATTAGCCTCTAACCCATCAGGAACTATCTCGACCAGATCTTGGTATAGATCAGATCGTAATTTTTGTTGGTTGAGCCTATAATATGTTAATCGATTCTGCTTTGTTGCCTCCCATGCATCTACAACAAACTCTTGAAATAATCTTCCACCCCTCAAGATAGTTGAATACTCAGTAGGTCTTTCAAACAAACGATGCCCATAATATTGCAATTGCGTAAGTCTTTTTTATGAAGCTTTACCTTGATTGACATCCCACTGCTTAAAATCTGGTTCCCATCCAAGCTCACCATACGGAAACAACAATACGTAATGTAGTGGTAAATAAGCTGGATGACATTCATTTATCTGCATCAACTGGTCACTCCCTCGTAACCGTACAATAATATCCCTCATCGCAGAGAATTCAGCACCATCTCCAGGTAATATGACAGCAACCTCGTCTGACGTGGGTAAATTATGAGTTCGACGGTCTTTTGCTGCACTATAATGAAGGTATGCTGGGATGTCGCGATTGTTCAAATGTTCCCTGCTTAAAATTGCAGCTGCATGTCTAAACTTACCCGAAAATGAGTTATATCTCAAAAGACTATCCTGAATTGTTCTTAGGACATCCTCTCGCAACTAAGGGTTTCTTCGAGAACGATATTCTAAAGCAACTGCGGCATCGTGAATGTACAACTGTGCATATACTGGATCTTGACCGGCTGGAGGTTGTAGTAACCCTGTCCGATGTCGCACTTCCCCATGGATTGTAAATGCGTTGGGACCCCTACCAGAACCACTCTATCATCCATATGTACACCTAAGCTCGTAAAAGCATTAGACGCATTGTACAGTCGGGTATAACTTCGAAAGGACTTTGACTGATCATCATTGTCATCATATAATGATTGAATTTCTGGAGGAGGCGTTAATAGTTGTGGAAGTCGAATCTTTCCTCGCAAACAACATGTTCAAGAAAGGGCATCAACCAAGATGAATTTGATAACTTTTGGCTTTCAATGCAATCGAAAGGCGGTGAGGACATCGTATATTCATTTTATCGAGGTAGTGTCTTCCTAAAATAGGATGCGATGAGAGGGCTATATTTGTAGGCAATGCCTCCTCTTGACGTGAGCTTCATCAATGATTGGTGAATAATTGGTAATAACCTAGAAAATAAATGAACTTGTTTCAAATAGTTCACATCTATCATAACACTCCTTATGGTATATAGTTATAAATAATGTGCATTGAATTCAACCCAAAAATTGGTGATGTAGGCATAGAAGATGATATAATGTTACGGAGTCATGTACATGCTCTATATTATTTGGTGGAAGGAGGATTTCTCCATCCATTGAATTTGAGTTAGTTGAATGTAACCCTTGAGGTGGTAAAATCAAACCGGAGGAATTCGATTAGAATCAGTTAGCGCGCAGTTTTAACAACGACGGACGCCGATAAAATGATTCTTGATCGCGATACAATCCGTTCATAAGTCAAGCGTTTGGATGGCTGGGATCAAACCAGGAAAAATCTTGGTTGAAATGGATATGGTTGAGATTGTATTATTTTGTTTGCTTTCTTTCACGCACGCAAAGTATTTGAAAGATAATATGTATTGGACGCACATCACCATTATCCCTTTCTCGTTTTTTACGTCGAGGAATTGGAGCTTCGTCAAGGATATTTTTATTAGATCCCTACAAATAACAATAGATATCTAAGTGTTGGTTTTGAGAAGAAGTCGTAGTGTTTTTTTGAGCAAAAAATAATATTTTCTATTTATTCGAATTAGGGTGCATATATTCAGTTTGCTTGGTTTTGTATTTCACACGAAAGCACTATGCAATATGTTTATTGCATTTTTGTAAAGGATATTATTATTGAAACCCTAAAAAGATGTATAATAATAAACCTAAGAAGGCATAGTGTCGTTAATAAATTAGGTTCAAATATTTTGTTTAAATGGCTTTGTGTAACAAATATTTGTAACTACTAACGTAAATGTTTGGAATATTGCATACTTACCACATGCAAATTGGGAGCTTGATTTTCTTTTTCTTTTCCTTTTTGAAACTCCTTCCCTTTTTCTTTTGCTCGATGTTTTCTTTGATTTTCCTGACAGCGTACAAATATAAGATGCTCTGTCTTGAAAAATAAAGTATGAGCTTAAGAAAAGAAAAATTAATCTCATCTTGCCTTACGCATAATCTTCAAGTCAAATTCTTCTCGAATGACAATGCCAATATTCTTTTTTCGATAATGCTCTCTCTATTAAAGAAAGGAAAAAAGAAGGTTAAATATAGAAAGTATAAAAAAAACTATTAAATTGCACGTTTCATTATAAAAGAAGAAAATAATTTTTACGTGCATTGCAAAATATAATCCTCCGTCCCCAAATTGAAAGACACGTTAGAAATTTCAAAAGGAATATTAATTTTTCAATTTTCATTAAGTCCGAAAAAGGAACTTACATATCCAAAATGGTATAAGAAGGTGGTCCTGCAAGGTAGAGAGAGACCTCATGATTCATATTCGCTATTGAAAAATGTATTAGTGTGAAACGAATCAAATTCAGTGATGAAAGAATATTCTTATTACTAATTAAATCTAGCACAACTAAAACAATATTTCACATTCAAAATAATAATAATTCACAATATTTAACTACGAATTGATTGTTTTAAAAAGAAAGTTAAATGATTGTTTAAAATAGAATAAATGTGTCTTGAAAAGAAGAAGTTAATTTTCAATAAAGGGTACAATTGTCATTTCAAAGGGAGGTAGTAATAACAACTAATAAGTACGGTTACTTAATATTTAGGAGTATTAGATATTAAACTTATCAAGTACTTATGCAATAGCTCAACTTTAATTTAAAAGGATATTACACACTACAAAATTTGGACCCAATTTTCATACTATCATAATCAAAATAATAATTTTTAACCAAACATTACCATAATCGGGAAACTTACAACTGGAACACAAAACTCAACAAAGATTTGATACACAATCAGAACTGAATACGAATATATATATGTGTGTGTATATAATTCATTCATAATCTGAAAAAGAGAACATATCAAAATTGAGAAATTAAGGTGAACTAATTACCAGATGGAAAGGAGAAGAGCAAAAAAGAAAAGCCCCTAGAGTTGAGCACATGAGCTTGATGAATCGGAGAACGTAGCAGGTCAAATCAATTAATTTCTCTCATGTTGTGATGTAATAATAACATCAAAGTTGAGAGTGGTTCTATTAGATCATTTATGAGATAACACGTGTGCAGCAGGACTCTTCCTTTACTTATTTCTCCTTTTTGAATATAGTAGGAATAAGCGATATTTTTGTCCCATTATAGTTATTGCCTTCCTATTTTTTCAATATCCCAGATCTTTGTGACCTTCATCTTTTGATTTATATGATATACTTAATTTATTTTTACTTTGGAAATGAAAATCTTGTGATAGAATTCGAAAAAGGGTGTTTTTTAAAACATTTAATAAGATGTACGCCTCTTTTTATTATTTTCTTTTAATGGGTAAGCACGCAGTACTCTTATTCGACAAAGTAAACATTTAATTAAGAAAAGTGAAGGTAACTTTTACTAAAGCAAATGACTTCATAATTGTTTCACATCTTACTTACCTATATCTACTACTATTACTACAACTATTATTATTTTACTATAGTCAGTTGTGAGCACTAACAATAAGATTTGAATTTTCAGTGTTTTCCTAATAATACACAAGTAAATCGGTTTGACCCTTCATTATTCATCCGTAGCCTCTGTAAGAACCCAAGATTACCAGATATTAATTCACCATATCCTTTGTTTTGCATTCCCATACCAAATTATTCATTCTTCGTTTGGTTCAAGTTGTGTTAAGTTTCTTTCTTTTTTTATTTTCTTTGGACATTTGGATTGATATATAACTAAATTTATTGGATAAACACACGTGTTTCGTAACTAAAACCCGATTTGAAATACAATTTTTTGTATTAGATTTTTCAGTTGAGAAAGAAAAGGGAGCATTGTACTTGCCTTTGTCTATGGATATGTATTTATCTTAGTCCAAAATTTAGCTACACGTATACAATTTGTTAAAAATCACCAGTTACGTGCAACTACACGTATACCACTAAGAAGAATGTGTTAAATAAGTCACCTGCAAGTACAATCACACAGCACACACATAGACTATCAACTCCATGAGGCTATGTCCAATCAATTCATTTTACCATTATGCATTTTCTTTTATGAGGCTGTGATCAACCCCTAAAGTACATTATATCATAAAGTCATATGTGTATTTCTTAAATTTATGCTTTATACCTTAAGAGCCCAATACTTTTGTCCCATACTTCATACGAACTACCTTATATCAGTCCTAACAGATACAATATATTTCGCTTATTCAAGACCCAAAGAAGCCCAAAAAAAATTAGATATACTAAACAAACACACCCCTCAGTTGGCAAAAAATAAATAAGAAGTCATTCATGAAATTTTAAGGCAAAACCACCCAATCAAAACCCAAAACATCCTGAATTACTGATTACATTGAGAAGCGAAATTTCATACCCCTAATTGTAAAAAAGGGGAAGGGTTTTAAAGAAAGCGAACCCTAATCAAAGCGCTTATAAAGAGACTCAGATTACTCCATTTTGATTTCCCATAAATGTTCAAGAAATATACAGTCAATCAACCAAATTAGTGAAACATATCAAATAGAAAAAGAAATAAAAAAGGGGGCACCAATAATTTTTTGAGAAACTACCATTTTCATAATTTAATTCATACAATAAAATTATATGCATATATACACACAAACACACGTAAATACAGAGAAAGGAAAAAAGCCAAGAAAACATATAGAGGAAAAAAGCAAAGAAGTACAACATTTGAGCTCATGATGCTAAATTATCATTGTATGGCTAATCAATCAAGTTTTTGTTATCTTCTTGTTTGAAGCAATTTATAAACATTAAATTCTTCACATTAAACATTTATGTTATAGCTGTATTAGAAAAATTCTCAGGATGCTTTTCCTAAAAGTGCTTGGTTTAAACTTGGCTTTTAGAATGTCTTGGATACAGCTAGCTTTGAGATACCACCATAAATTCTCAAATGTTATTCTATATACCAAAAGACTTTAAAATTAAGAATATTCCGAAAAGAAATACCTCAAAATTAAATCAAAAAATAGATGGAAAGATTGGGACCACTATATGAATGATAATTGGAACCATAAAATATAATGCAGGAAACATATCTTAAAAAACAAAACCAACAAAAAACAACTTAGGAATGCATAAAAATATCCTTACATTGATTTTTTTTTTACTCAATATAACTTAACATTAATAAAAGAATAGACAAAATAAGTAATAAATTTCATTTGAAAGATGCTTGAACACATAAAAGCACAAAATGGCGTTGAAAAATGGATGAAAATAAGATACCTCAAGTCCTTGGAAAAGAAAAAAATGCATGTTTAAGACAAAGAATAAAATTTTATACACTTGGACCATTAGCACTGATTATTAACGGCAACACTAATACTCAATGGGGGAAAAACAAATAAACATGATCCTACTATAAATACAAAAGCAATAATAAGTGGCATGGCTAATTTATCTATTCATTAAAAACATAAAAACTTTCACAAAAGAGGATTGAAATTTTTCGAAAACCAAAATTTCGACAATTCATTATATGCCCCGTAAGCTAGAGATAAGCAATTCTCCCAAACATTTGAAGCGCGCATTCACTAAACTTTTGTAGTATTTGTTATAACATTTTTTTGCAAGCAAACAAATCCAAAGACCCATTATGTAATTTCCAATAAGGAGACAACTCTATGTCTACAAAGAAGTACTTTTCAGGCCATGGAATATCAGGGAGTACATAAAAAGAAAATCCTTTTTCTCATTTTCCTTAAATAATGATGAAAAAAATGAGAGCTTGATCAAGAAATTAAAATGTAGATAGTCCCCGTATTGTAGATAACAAAAATTAGTTGACATGAATACAGAGTTTTCAAATGAATATCCAAGCACCTCTATGTCTACAAAGTTCTACAGCTAACTCTTTAAAATTAAATAAAAAAAAACAAATGGAAAGATTGGGACCACTATATGAGTGATAATTGGAACCACAAAATATATTGAAAGAATTTTATCTTAAAAAGCAAAATCAACAAAAAACAACTTAGGAATGCATAAAAATATCCAGATATTGAAGATTTTTTTACTCAATATAGCTTAACATAAATAAAAGAATAGATAAAATAAGTAATAAATTTCATTTGAAAGATGCTTGAACACATAAAAGCACAATGGCAGTGAAAAATGGATGAAAATAGCATACCTCAAGTCCTTGGAAAAAGAAAAAAAATGCATGTTTAAGACAAAGAATAAAATTTTATACACTTGGACCATTAGCACTGATTATTAACGGCAACACTAATACTCAATGGGGGAAAAAACAAATAAACATGATCCTACTATAAATACAAAAGCAATAATAGGCAACATGGCTAATTTATCTATTCATTAAAAAATATAAAAAACTTTCACAAAAGAGGACTGGTAATTTTCTGAAAACCAAAATTTCGACAATTCATTATATGACTTGGTAAGCTAAAGATAAGCAATTTCCCAAACATTGTAGCATGCGCATTCACTAAACTTTTGTAGTATTTGTTATAACAATTTTTGCAAGTAAACAAATCCAAAGACCCATTATGTAATTTCCAATAAGGAGACAACTCTATGTCTACAAAGAAGTACTTTTCAGGCCATGGAATATCAGGGAGTACATAAAAAGAAAATCCTTTTTCTCATTTTCCTTAAATAATGATGAAAAAAATGAGAGCTTGATCAAGAAATTAAAATGTAGATTGTCCCCGTATTGTAGATAACAAAAATGTGCAACAATTAGTTAGTTGAAACTTGAAAGTGTTTATTGTCAAATCTACAATATACTGTAATGTCTACATGCTTAATGACTGGTAGCACCTATTTGGACTAATTTTCACTCATTCAACTGGTGAACAATTTTTAAGGAGATTCAAAATGCCTAATTAAATTGAAGTTATAAATTAATCATCAGCTACATAACAATTCCATAAACTTGCTACAAAGTCCTGCAATCACTTCTATTTGGGCTAATAATAAGGTAATAAATTTCTCAAATTTATCTTTCTGTTAAAGATACAACATATATATTTCTCATTAAGCATATATATTTCTCCAAACACATTAATCAATGCTAACTTTTTAAGAAACAAAATTACTACAATAAACACAGAGTAACCAAGTTCCAATATATAAACCTAACTGTGTAAAGCACTTGACATTTGTGGGTGGGTGTAACATGGGACTAATATCACAGGAATCTATACACTGCATATCAGCATATCAGCATATCACAAGAATCCTCTTCACCAAAAAAGGGAATAATATCCCCATCCAATTCGTTGTAATAAACACTGCGCAGGTAAAATTTATAATGAAAGGGGAAAAAAAGAAAAGAAGAATTGAAGCACTTAAGAAGACTCATTGAGAAGAATTCAAGCACAAATCTCTACAATTTCAGAAGGAGAAAAGGAGTAGAGTATTAGTTACCTTCTCTGCCTCCACCATCACGACCATCATCTTCACGGTCGCCGCCATAACCCTCTCCCCCACTGCCACCATAACCCCTTCCCCCACTACCACTTCCACCGTATCTACCGCTGGCACAATATCTGCCTCCTCCTCCACTTCTGCCAAATCCGCCACCGTAACTACCTCCGCCTCCACCTCCGCCGCTTGGCGGTGGAGCGATGCCTTCGTGACCGCCAGGCCTTGGTTTCTCCCTTCTGTCTAGCGGATTCTCTTTCTCTTCCTCGCTCTCTTTCTCTTCCTCGCTCTCTTTCTCTAGCAGGCCTTGGTTTTGGAAAGTAAGAGTATTAAGAGTATTAGTGAAGCTAACTTTTCTAATGGATGGCTAGATTTATCCAAAACTTTTGAGGGTCCAGATCTATTATTAGGCCAGCAGGAAATTTCAAATTCATTTGTATTTTGTATAGATAGATGCAACTCATAAACCCATACCATACATATATGCATACTAGATAAAGCATACAGCATATATATATATATATATATATATATATATATATATATATATATATATATATATATATCAGCAATTATTATATTCATATTTAAGCGATACAGTATCTGAACAAAACACTCCTTCAATCATATTCATATTCATATTCATATATAGGTGAGAAAGCAAGATGAAGATCAAACCAAACCATTTAACTATCTTCTTGAGAATTTAAACCTTCTTAAGCTTTCAAACAAACTTCGCCATCACAAACCCATCCGTCTTTGGAATTCTCTTCCTTCTTAACATCATCCTCAGCTTTAGCATTAATTTCATCTTTGGTTGCCTTGTAGTCTTCTCCCAAAGCACATTTTGGATGAAGATCATAGTTGCACCCTTCACAACTGAATGCCCACACCTTCCCTTCCTCATCACAACTATCACACATGTAACCCTGAGAGCGAGTGAGGACCAGCTCATGCTCCAAATGGAGTGCATGTTTCACCTTCTCAGGCCACCCCTTTGCCATCTCCTCATATTCTGCCTCAATCTCCTTCAAGCGCTGCTCGGTGAAGGGATACGCATCAGCACCGTGAAGTATAACAAGCTCCCTGGCTTCTGTTGTGACAGTCCGGCCTGTTCGCTCAATTGCAACCAACTTAGGGATGCCACAAACCTTGAATAGTTTACTCAAAGATGCCTTCCTCGTGTCACCAAATGGAAGTGCAAGCCATGGCATTCCAGAAAAGTACTCGTCGAATGAGGTTTGGTCTCTGTCACTGGAGATGAAAATTATTTCAAAGGCATCATGCTTTGATTTGATCTTGTGGTACACTTCAATAAGCTTTGGAGTAAAACCAAGACACGGAGGACACCAATGTGCGGAGAAATACAGGAGGATACTTTTCCCAACAAGATCAGAGATGGGAATCTTCAAAGAGAAAGAAATTTTATCAGTAATCACATTCCAAATCTTGCTTGCAAAGTTAGTGTATTCACCTGACTAATCGCATACGAGAACTAATTTTAAGCAAAGATTTTAACGTAGATATTCATTTTTTAATTTTTTTTCCCCAACTCCCTTTTCATTGTTTCCATGTGAAGGGGCATCAGAATAAGTCATTGTCTGCTTAATGTAATATTGGCAATACTGGAAGCACTTCTATTAACTATAGATTCAACATATAACATTAACAAATAATATATGACTACTAGACTAACCATAGAGTAAGGGGTATTAAATAACTCCTGCGTGTCTCACCTTGCATCCATCTTTTCCAATTACGAAATTTTGATCACCAGAAACCAAAATGGACTCCAGTGTCTGCTTTTCTTGCTTGGCTTTCTCCATCTCCTCAAGGTCAGATAACTTCATAGGAGTAAAAGGGTATGCAAGACTGCCATGTTCTTCTATTGCAGCAGCAACATTTGGATGAAGAGTCTTCCCATCTGGCCCTAAGATGACTAAAGTGGGTAGGCCTGAGAGCTCAAAGTACCTAACCAGCTTATTACAGCTGTTGTCCTTGAAAGGCAGTGAAAGCCAAGGCGCACCTTCAAACCCTTGTTTGAATGATTCTTCATCTTCATCGTCAAGGGGTATACTCACAATCTCAAATCTCTCCCCTTTCTCTTTCAGATTTTCATAAACTTTGATGAGCTTCTCGGAAAAGATGGCACATGGATGGTATGAAGACAATGAGAAATACAGACCTACAGTTTTCCCTTCAAGTTCTGTAATAGGTACCTAGTGTATGGTGTTGAATGGTTGTTTGATACATACAACATAAAGAATGAATTTAGCTAATAAATAAACAGAACACAAAGATTATTCAAATAAAAAAAGGGAGCAACTAACAAAAGAATTCCAAAGAAGATTACTCACCTTCTTCCCATCAGCTGATATTGCATAGTCACGCGACTGCGACACTAAGGTAGATCTCAAGGATTGGTCCCTCCTAGCTGCTTCCTCCTGCTCTTTGAGTTCTTTGAGCCGATCTGGCGTGAAAGGGTACCCTTCTACTCCATGCTCCAGAATGATCTCAACTCCACCATCAGTCAAAACTTTGCCAGTCTCATCAAGTAAAACAAGGTTCGGTATTCCCAACACCTTGAACAAGTTATCCAAGTTATCGCGTGTGGTAGAATCAGAGAATGGAATAGCAAGCCAAGGCATCTTGGAGAAATACTCATTGAATGACTCATCATCTTCATCAGCTGAGATAAATACAATCTCAAACTCTCCCTTTGCAGATACTCCATTGTAAACATCCACCAACTTGGGGGTGAAGCGGTGACATGGACCACACCACGAGGCTGAGAAATATAAGCCGACCTTCTTGCCTTTCAAACCATCAATTTTAACCTGTAATTCCAAATTAAGTAAAGAGCTTCCTTTAGGCTGATTAACAGTCTTTCATGGAATTTTTTGCTACTAAATGCAAATGTACTTGGGACATTTCATCTCGAGATGGCAAAACCCTGAACATTTAATTTGGAGAACATAAAAAATAATACTGAATTTGAAGGCTCTAAATTATGCATAAACTACAAGAATTTCTCTACCAAGTGCAGAAGCATTTCATGTGATAATGAAAAGAGTCATCATACGCAGACAGATTGAGCAGTAGCAGTATTGTCTTTAATACAAGAGGCAATTCCAGTTGCATACTTTGTGCCCAAATTGTCAGAGCTATGTAGGCTACAGTCTACACACACATTACAATTAAGGTGAAGTGTTATAAAATTCTTAATTCCTCATCAAGCCCCCAGTTTCTCATCCCTGATAAAGATTTCAATCTTCCCAAAATTCCAAACAAGTCACAAATTTCCTCAACCTAGAAAATCAACTTCATATTATCCCTACCTTTTATTTAAAAGCAGTGCGTTTTTATTGACAGTATACTGGGGCACTGGTATATCCATATTATATAATATTAAGTAATCGTTCAACAGATAACAAAGGTCCCAAAAACCCTTTGGATAGCCACCAAAGTCTTCAAGGACCCTCCTCCTAAGTTTCAACTTGTCAACATCAACAAACCGATTCAAGATAAAATCGAACAACAGCTACACTGGATCATCAACTACTACCCCATACCATTTCATTATTTTAATACGACAAAATCAGTTCTACACTACGTAATCCAACACAAAACAAAACACCCAATTCTATAATAACAGAGAAGATACAGCAGATAGAAATGAAAACAACAAAGTAGGAAACTAAGAAATAGTATATAACACAATACATACATACGTATGTACACATATACCTGATCACCGGAATTACGAACGAGATAATCTCTGTCCGGAGAAGAGAGTAGAGAGAGGATATCGTGGGAATCGGCAGCTTTGGGGAGCTCTTCAACAGCATTAGCACCATGGTCTGCCATTGTTTTGTCGGAGAAATTAATTGATCGGGTGAGTTAAACTTTTTTCAGTACAATGGAGGAAACTGTCACGTTTAGCGTTTCAGTAAAGCTTGGATTATATTGAGAGGAATTTTCTTTTCTTTCGGGATTAAGACAAAGACTTACGTATAATGACAATATGTAAGTAGGTGGCGTCCCATCACCTATGCATATTGAGCAAGTCGCACGAATCTTACTAATTAAAATTGCATTTAACGATTTTAGAGTATGTAATAATTTTAAGTGGGTAAAAAAATTAAATTCCTTAAACCTATAATGTTTCTGATAGGGTAAAAAAACTAAATTCCTTAAACCTATAATATTTACATATAAATATAGAATAAAAATATATTGTTAAATGTTTAAATTTACATGAAAATTCTTCTTATGAGATTGAATGACTATTAAATATGTAAAAGTTAAATTCCTTAAGGTTAAATTCAAGCGAGTATATTATACAAATATATTTTTTTGAAATTGATATATTTATACAAATAAAAATAATAGTTCTCCTCGCAAAAATATTAAATAAGTCCACTCTCGTGTAAGAGATGAATTTATAAAATTAATATTTTTCTTGTAAAAATATTAATTCCGGTGCACAACATTAGAGCACACTTATGAAGTGTGAAGAGGGCCTCGCATGTTTTGTTACCATTCAACATACGAAAAAAAAAAAGGACACAATGATAGCAAGCTATGTAAATACTAATACTATATGCTTTTCGGTCCTAGAATGGACAATTATAATTCCATTTTTTCAAGTTGGAAAACTTTTTCTTTCTTTGGTCCCAAGGAAATCAAGTTGATAAGCTTTTGACCTTCATCATAAACTTCGCTAAATTATGGCACAAAGTAGATGGTGAATTATCTTATGGCTTCTTGATATATCATGGATTATAATGTTAAAACAACTATTAATAAAAATATTAAAATATTATTAATAAAATCTCTTAAAATAATAAAACACATGCCAACATACACTCTATTTTTCCATATATATAATTGTGACACCCCAAAATAGGTATACATCACCCATCTTGAGTCGTCAAATACATGGTACAAAATTTAAATACAACTTAATTATATAACAGTCGTGTAAAATACGATAAAATACATGCTGTGAGTTTTAATACAAATATTGTCATCTAGACAATATCCACACTCAATTTAGTCCTCATTACATTTATTATCCACAATTTAACAGAATAGTGAGGACTACTAATGTTATAATCTCGGACCGTCACTCCGTTCCCCGACTAGTCCATTGCCACGTTCTCATTTTCACGAGAGAAAACGGTGAAAAAAAGGTGAGCTCAACTAGCCCGGTAAAAATATTATGACTAAGATAATGCAGAATAAATTATCATTAGTCTTCAACAATGTTAAACCGATAAAATACAATAGACATCAAGTTTAAGCTGTAGCGAGAACATGTCAATCCATTAAAAGAGTCAGTAGAGAATAAAATCTACTATCTTTTATGATTTAAAAAGTTTTTCATCACTTTTATCACGAGACTCGAACTTAATAAATAATCCACATCATCCCCGCACTACGACCGAGGATATTCATTAGTATCACGATCATAAATTATCCACGCACTACTCACAATGATGATATTCGTGTATTCATCAATGGTCGTGATCATGCCAACAACTGTCTATCAATGCACTACGGGCCAATGAGAACTTTTACCACATCATTTGTAACATTACGGGCCATGATTACACCGAATAATCCCCGGTCATAATCATACCAAGTCCATCTACGCACTACAGCCACGAGATGACTTTCAAAAAATATAAAACATGAGGATGATGACAATGATAGGAGTTCAATAAAACAAGTCAAGAATTAATTTATTCAGGAATTAATAACATCCAAATTGTCAACATGATACTTCTTTGTAGAGTAAAATTTAAGAATATTTTCATGAAAAGATACTGGATGAAGTGCAAATATCAAGGATATTCCACTAATTTCATGGAGTATAGAAGTCAAGACTTTAACCAACTGAGTATAATAAAGAATGGAATAACAAAAGAAATCACCATGCATGTGGTACTTGCATGTAGCGAGTTATTCCAATAGAATAATAAATAACGGAACCGGTCAAAGCGTGTCACTTAACAAGCGTGGATATTCCAAATGAATAATGAAAAATGGAATAACAATGAAATCACCATGCATGCGCAGTACCAGATGTATGCATTATTCCAATGAATAATAAAGAGGCGAAACCGGTCCCACAGAAAAGCGCATGTATAGAATATTCCAATGAATAATAAAAAGACGAAACTGAGGTTCTACGTAAAACGCATGAGACAGGATGTAAGACCCCAAATAATTAATAAATAAAATTTATTTTCCTCTATTTATTTAATTAGTAAGGGTTGATTTGATTAATGTGGTTAGTTATGGGTAAAATTAAATATTTTAAATAAGCGGTGGTTATAAAATATTTATTTTTGTCGGAGAATATTCATTTGGGTCGTGGAATATTCTTACCGTTGGGAATATTAAATGACTGACGTAGCTTGACCTTATGTGTGGGCCCCATAACGGAAAGCTTAATGGATGAAGAAAATGACAAATATAAGTTGTTTAAAAATAACGACGTAGTTATTACTGAATTAACACCGTTGGAATACCCGGTGGTTAAAACACACGAATGTCGCGTTGTTGACAAGAAGATGACACAAGATTGCACCAATTATTGAAAGGCACTACTCAATAATGGTTACTGAGAATTCTTATTTAGTATTTTATTTTATTGATTTAATAATTCTTTGTGTTGATATTTTGTATTATTGTTGTTTTAATAATTGTCAACGCATATTTTCTATTATCAGAGCAATAATTTATATTATCTGAATAATATTATTAGATAACATTATTGGCAATGTCTAGAAAGTTTACATTCAAGGAGAGGTTTGGTCATCTAATTGCGCCGCCAAGAAGTGAGAGATCCTTATTGGAAAGCCCTCTTTCAGGAGGCGCCTGGTCATCGATAATGTGATCTTCGTAATATTATTTATGAATAATTAATTATTAATTTATATGATGAGAAAAATATTGATTTTATGAGGATATAGATGGAGAAAATTTTAATGTGACAATTGTTGAAAATTAATATTTTATCTTTTTCGATAAAATAATTCATTTAAATATATTATTTTAATAATATATTAATGGTAATATTTTTACAATGAATGTGGAATATATGAGTATATGAGGAGGAAGAGTATTTTGTGGCATTAAATGTTTAACACATGTTTTGTGTGTTGGTGGACACAATTATTGAGAAATTTGATTATATATACCGTAAAATCGTCCAGTTTATGGATTTGGTCAATTTCATTTGGAATTTGGAAAAACTTCCTTCTGAAAAGTTGTAGAGAATTGAATTTCCTAAAAAAACCCGCAAGATTCGAATTTTCTGATAAAAAGGCTATTTATTGTGAATTATTGAAGTTCCGGAGTTCCGAAATAATTGATTTTTGGAAGTTTTCGTTATTTATTTGAAGAGAAAACGTTTTTTTTACTTGGTGAAATTTTGCATTAACATGTGAAAAATCAATGAGTTCGAGATCTAAGAAGGTGGTCTAAGGAATTTATAATATATATTAATATTATATTCAATTTGTAAGACCCCAACTCATTATAAATAAAATTGAATTTTCCTTTATTCATTATTCTAAATTAATAAGGGTTAATTTGATATAATTCTTTGGTTATGGGTGAAATGTGCAAAGTTTACAAAATAAGCAAGTGGTTATAAAATATTCATTATTATTCGGGGAATATTCGTTTGGTCGTGGAATATTCTTTTTTGTCGAGGGAATCGAATCTCCGATTTATTGGCAGCGATCATTGGTGGGCCCATAACTGAAAAGCGGTTGGATGAAGGAAAACGACAAAGATTGAGTTTTATAAATAACGACGTAAATTATTACTGAATTAACATTGTTGGGTTACGGTGGTTAAAATACTGATGTCTGCGAGGTGCATAAAGATATTACCCAGATTGCACGATATTATTGAATTATTGATCCTTACGTAATAAGGCACTACTTAATAATTGTTACAGTGAATTCTTTATTCGATCAATATTATATTTTATTGATTCAATAATTGTTTGCGTTGATATTTTGTATTCTTTGTTGTTTCAATAATTGTCATTACACGTATTTTCCATTATCAAATCAATAATTCATATTATTTGAATAATATTATTAGATAACATTATTGGCAATGTCTAGAAAGTTCATGTCCAGGAGAGGTTTGGTCACCTAATTGTATGGCGCCAAGAATGAGAAATCCTTATCGAAAGCCCCCTCTTTCCTCGGAACTACTGGTCATCGAGATTGTGATTACGTAATATTATTTTTAAATAAGTAATTATTGATTATTATGATAAAGAAAATATTTATTTTATGTGGATATAGATGGAGAAAATTTTTAATGTGACAATTGTTGAAAATTAATATTTTATCTTTTTTTGATAAAATAATTCATTTAAATATATTATTTTAATAATATATTAACGGTGATATTTTTATAATGAATGTGGGATATATGAGTATATGAGGAGGTAGAGTATTTTGTGGCATTAAATGTTTAACATATGTTTTGTGTGTCGGTGGACACAATTCTTGACCAAAATTGATTATAGATCGTAAAATCGCCTGCTTGTGGATTTGGTCAATTTTGTTTGGAATTTGGAAAATTTTTTCTTCCGCAAAGTTGTAGAGAATGGAATTTCCCATAAAAAATCGCGAGTTTTGAATTTTTCTCGATAAACGAGCTATTTTCTACTAATTATTGAAGTTTCGGAAGATAAAATAATTTTATTAAATAATGGGTGGGACCCACTCTTGTTTGAACATGTGGGTCTTTGGAAATTGGGTCAAGGTTGGTTGGTGGCTGAAGTATTTATGTAGAAATGTAATTTTAAATAATAATAATTTATTAATTTAGTCTCCTTCATGCTCTAACATTTTCCTATAAATAGAGGCTAAGTTAGAATTGAAAATCACACCGAAACAAAGTTTTCTCTCATTCTCTCTCTAAATTATCGGCGTATTCTTGTGAGTATACTTTGAGTGTTTCTATACGGTCATGGGTTTTTCACAAGACTATATCTAGAAATTCAAATGAAATACGGTTATTTTGAGGTAAGGGTATTATTTTCTTCTTAAATGATATTTTTCTTCAATATCATTATGCCAAAGTATTGGTGAACTTTTTTATCAAATTTGGAACTTGTTGTGTATGGGGTTCTTATTCACGATACTATGACTATTCACGATATCTTATAATTATTCACTTAATACGCCTTTATTCAATGAAAAATAAAAAATTTTCTTTTTGTCCAAAAATATCTATTCGGATACTAGCTTTGATTGTATCCATGTTTTGATCATTCTTGAATTTTACACCAATATGATTATTTTCAAGTATTTTTGGACATGGGTAAAACAAAGTACGAATCCTTAATCCTTAATCCTTGTCATTTTGTTTCTTTGGATTCGCTTTAAAAATGTTTTCATCATCCTCACCCTAAATGGTGATATAAATGAATATCTTTATTCAGTAGTGCAAAGATGAGCAGTATTGAGATGAACATGACCAACCTGGTGATATAAATGAATATCTTTGGCTCAGAAAGTGCAAAGATGATTAAAGATGTATATTGATTGTTATTCTGAGGATAAACTATTGATGATGGACTTTTAAACCTTAGAAGATAGTAGAATTCTTTCTCACGTGACTCTTCTAATGGATTCTTTATTTCATTGCATTTGTTGATCTAAAACTTGTTGTCTATTGTATTCTATTAGATTTTTCCTGTTGAAGACTAACGATAATTTGTTGTATATTATCTTAGTCATAATATTCTTATTGGGCTAGTTGAGCTCACCCTTTTCCTTTTTGTTCCATTTTTCTTCTCGGAGGTGAGAACATAGCGAGGATCGAAGTCTGGGGTATGGGTGATGGTTCTAGGAAGATGTTTTAGGTGTATCCTCACTATTTACGTAAAATAGTGTATGAATAATTAATGAGGACTTATTTGGGTGTGTATATATGTCTGTAAGACAATATTTGTATTCAAACTCAGTTGTATTGTATTGTCGTATTCTACACGACATCCAGTATTGTCAAAGTTGTAGTTTGCTTTCTATACCATGTATTTTGGCGACTCGAATGGGTGTTGTATACCTATTTTGGGGCGTCACGATTGGTATCGAGCTTAGGATATGATCTCCATGGCGGAGATCGGGAATAGAACTAGAGAGGGAGAGACGAGTAAATCCTTCGCTAGTTTGTCCTACCTAAGCTTATTTGTTGGTCGGTCATAATATAGGATATTATGTGATATGTTAATTTGTTTAATTAACCCTTGTTTTATGGCGATGATTTAAGAATGGCTGCTGAGAACGTTAACAATAGAGTTTATGAGACCGTGGAGACGGTCTACTCACCAACGAGGAGAACGTGCAATAGGCTGGCAATGTTCCTCCTGTGAACAATGCCACTGAGCAAATGATGAACGACGGGATGTTTAGAAGCTTTTTGCAGTTCATGCAAAATCAGACGAGGGAGACTCGTGTACAAAATACGGGAGGAAATGATAAGTAGCATGTGGTTTGTCACTACCAAACAATTCAAAGAGTTGGGACCACCAGATTTCCATGGAAAGCCGGATCCGATCAAGGCGTAAACGTGGGTCAAGCAAATTACCAAGATATTCGATGTCTTGGGGTGCGGAGGAATGAAGGTTCCATTCGCCACCTTTATGTTTCGTGGTGAAGCAGATTCTTGGTGGGAATCGTAGGCGTACCACCGATGCATTTAACATGTCTTGGGAAAGATTTGAATCATTCAATGACAAGTACTTTCCGAGAAAGTATTCGCTATATGAAGGAGGTAGAGTTTATTAGACTCGAGCGAACAACAACATGACGGTGTCTCAAAGACGAGGCAAGGTTCGCAGAATTATCCGAGTTTACACCTCATTTGGTGGAGAATGAGGAACGAATGACGCGTATGTTTCGAGAGGTCTAAAACCGTAGATTCGTCAATACCTTATCTCTCATAAATTTTCTCTGTATTGAGGATGTTGTCAATGAGGCTCAGTTATTAGAAGCGAGATAGTGAGTATACTCAACCGAGGGACCACAATCGTGGTAGTCATCGAACGATGATAACCAAATGAGGAGGAAAAAATACGGACAAAGCGGTAACCACTCGGTGGTAATCGTGGACATGATAATAGGAGAGGTGACTCAAGTGGAAATTTCGCAGAAAGAAGATTCAACAACGACGGGAAGATATCAACGGAAGACCAACACCAAAGACCAACAACAAATGCTGGGGAGGAGAACGACCGCCAGTTAGATGTTACAAATGCGGGAAGGAGGGACATATCACCAAACCATCCACAACAATCCAAGGTATGTTACAATTGTGGAAAGGAAGGCCACATCGCTTGAGATTGTCTTATAAATGAAACCAAGTTCGGCGTGAGGAGTGGTGATTCCAAAGGGTACATCCGGATAAGTCGAAATCGGTGGTTCTGGAAGAGCTTTTGTCGTGGTGGCCAAAACGTGAGAACCCGAACGAGGTGATCACAGGTAAGCTAATCTTGAATTTCTGAAGTTTATACCTTACTAGAATCTGGGTTCTACCCATTCTTTTATCTCTCTCCGCTTGTGCTCAACATTTAAACTTGACTCTAGGAGAAATTAGATTTTTTGATTTATCTGTTGAAACTCCGTTGGGTGAAACCTTCGTTACATCTACGGTTTATAAATCTTGCATAATCCAAGTTGGCACTATCACATTACACATTGATCTTATCTCTTTAAAGATACTTGCTTTTGATGTAATTTTAGGAATTGATTGGTTAACCACTCATCATACCAAAATTAATTATTTTCGTAAGGTTGTTAGTTTTCATATTCTAACCAAACTGTCATATTTAATTCAAACCACTAAACCACTAAAATCGATCATCTTTGTCATATCAAGCCACAAAGCTATTCGTTTATTGAAAAACGGATGTCAAGCTTTCTTAGCCCATGTTATGGATTTGAATAAAGACAAGTCGATTTGAATAATATTTACGTGGTTAGAGAATTCCACGATGTATTTCTGAAGAGCTTCCGGAATTACCCCCGTAACGTGATGTTGAATTCTTTATTGACCTTGAGGCCGCATACAAAGCCCATTTCTAAAACCCCATATCGAATGGCTCCTATTGAACTTGAGGAGTTAAAAGTCCAACTACGTGAGTTATTAGACATCGGTTTCATTCGCCCTAAGACGCGTCTCCTTGGGGTGCTCTTATTTTATTCAGTAAAGAAGAAAAGACGGAGTATGCGACTTTGTATTGACTATCGAGAATTGAACCATGTCACCATCAAGAATAGGTATCCGCATTACCTCGCATTGATGACTGTTCGACCGATTACTGAGGCGCAATTCTTTCAAAGATCGATCTTCGCTCGGATATCATCACCAAGATTAAAAGCGAGGATATTCCAAAGACGGCATTCAGGGACTCGACACGGGCATTATGAATTCTTGGTCATGTCTTTTGGATTGACTAATGCTCCCCGCCGCTTTCATAGATATGATGAACCGTGTATTTAAGGAATATTTGGATCGATTCGTTGTTGTCTTTATTGATGACATCCTCATCTATTCCAAAAGCCGTGAAGATCATGAGCACCATTTGAAGCTAGTACTACAAAGACTTCGTGAACACAAGCTTTATGCAAGTCAAGAAAATGCGAGTTTCGGCTCGAGGAAGTAGCATTCCTTGGGCACGTGGTGTCAAAACAAGGAGTATCTGTTGACCCGCAAAGATTGAAGCAATACAAAGTTGGGAGCAGCCGAAGTTCGGTGGATCAAGACGCACTTTCGGGCTTAAATTGGTTATTATCGAAGATTTGTGGAAGGATTTTCTCGAATCGCCACTCAGATTAACTTTCAGTTGTGGAAGGATGCAAAATTCTTATGGAGGCGAGGAATGCGAGAAGAGCTTCCAAGAGCTCAAGAGGAGACTCATTTTAAGACTGTTACGACAATACCATCCGGTTCGGATGGATTTGTTATCTCTGACGATGCTTCCGGCAAGGGTTAGGATGTGTTCTCATGCAACATGGGAAAGTCATAGCCTTTATGCCTCACGACAACTCAAAGAATATGAGAGGAATTATCCTACTCATGATCCGGAGTTAGCGCGATCGTGTTGCGTTGAAGATATGGAGACACTACTTATGCGGGGAGAAAGTAGAGATTTATACGGATCATAAAAGCCTCAAATATTTCTTCACCCAAAAAGAACTCAATATGCACGACAACGACGTTGGTCGGAGTCATTAAAAGATTACGATCACACTATTCAATATCATCCCGAAAAGCGAACGTAGTATGGTGGCGCATTAAGTAGAAGATCATATGCAAGTACGAGTGCGATATTGTCAACGTAAAGGCCCATTTTGTATGAATTGCAAAGGATGGAGGTAGAATTAAAGACTCCAGGGACCCACATAATGATGGCGAATATACGAGTAGAACCGACTTTAATCGATAAAGTTAAAGTTCGCTTAAGCTACGGACACAGGGGCGCGTATGAAGAAGAAAGTCAAGAAGGAGCTATTAGGAAGCAAGAATTGATGAGGAAGGAATACTTGAGTCAATTCTAGACTTTGCGTTCCTAACAATTCTGACCTGAAGCATAAAATCATGATGGAGGCACACAACACCCCGTTTGCAATCCATCCTGGGAGTACCAAAATGTATCATGATATTCGACATACATTTTGGTGGAACAATATGAAGAGAGAGATTGCGGAGTTTATCTCAAGATGTTTAACTGTCGGCGTGTAAAGGCGGAGCATCAAGTGCCAAAAGGTCCATTGCAACCACTTGAGATTAGGAATGGAAATGGGAACACATTACTATGGATTTTGTTACTGTGTCTTCCCAAAGTTTCTCAAGGCGTGGAGATCTGATTTGGGTTATTGTTGATAGATTAACCAAGTCCGCCCATTTCTTCCCGATCTGCGAGACTTATCCCTCGAACGTCTTGCTCTGTCGTATGTACGTGAATGAGATTGACGATTGCATGGCATGCCAAGATCCATAGTTTGGATCGTGACCCAAGATTCACTTCAAGATTTTGGGTTAGCTTGCGAGAAGAAAGCTATGGGCGCGGATTTCTGATTCATTTCAAAGATACCATCCTCAAAACGGACGGACAATCAGAGAGGACTATTCAAACCCTTGAAGATCTATTAAGACTCTGTGTCCTAGATTTCAAAGGAAGTTGGGATAAGTACTTTTCATTGGTGGAATTCTCCTACAACAACAGTTATCAAGCAAGTATAGGCATGGCTCCATTTGAGGCGTTGTATGGGCGAAAAATGTCGTTCTCAAAGATATCTTTGGGACGAGGTGGGAGAGAAGCAACATTGTTGGGGAGCAGAATTAGTACGCGCATGACTACGAGAAAAGATCCAAATGATTCGACAACGTATTCAAACTTCACAAGATCGACAAAAGAGTTATGTTGATCTTCATAGAAAAGACGTGGAGTTTAATATGGAGATCATGTATTATTACGTATTGCTCCATGGAAAGGAGTTACAAGATTTGGGAAAAGAGGAAAGCTCAATCCAAGGTTTATTGGTCCATTTGAGATTCTTGACCGAATAGGAAACGTAGCCTATAGACTCGCGTTACCTCCAAGTATGTCTCGTGTTCACAATGTATTCCACATATCTATGCTTCGTAAATATGTGAAAGACCGAACCACATTATTGCATTAGAACCGATTTGAGATAGTGAAGATTTAACCTACGAGGAGATACTGTTAAGATTTTGGATAGAAAAGAGCATGTCTACACGCACGAAGGTTATACCACAAGTTAAGGTTTTGTGGAGAAACCATGCAATTGAGGAAATGACATGGGAGTTGGAATCGGAGATGAAAGCGAGGTACCCTCACCTTTTCGATATACCAGGTACGTACGTCAATTTCGAGGACGAAATTTCATAAGGAGGGGAGGTTGTAAGACCCCAACTTATTAAATAAAATTGAATTTTCCTTTATTCATTATTCTAAATTAATAAGGGTTAATTTGATATAATTCTTTGGTTATGGGTGAAATGTACAAAGTTTACAAAATAAGCAAGTGGTTATAAAATATTCATTATTGTCGGGGAATATTCGTTTGGTCGTGGAATATTCTTTTTTTTGAATCGGGAATCTCCAAATGACAAGTAGCCTTGATCATTAGTGGGCCCCATAACGGAAAGCGGTTGGATGAAGGAAAGCGACAAAGATTGAGTTTTATAAATAACGACGTAAATTGTTACCGAATTAAACTTTGTTGGGTTACCCGGTGGTTAAAATACTGATGTCTACGCGAGGTCGCATAAAGAAGAGACAGCGATTTATTGCAGATTATTGAATTATTGATCCTTACGTAAGAAGGCACTACTTAATAATTATTACGAGTTATTCGCTCAATATTATATTTTATTGATTCAATAATTCTTTGCGTTGATATTTTTGTATTCTTGTTGTTTGATAATTGTCATTACACAAGATTTTCCATTATCAAATCAATAATTCATATTATTTGAATAATATTATTAAATAACATTATTGGCAATGTCTAGAAAGTTACATCTAAGGAGAGGTTTGGTCACCTAATTGCGCCGCTACCAAGAAGGAGAAATCCTTATTCGAAAGCCCCCTCTTTCCAGGAGCTACCGTGGTTGTCGAGATTGTGATTCGTAATATTATTTTTAAATAAGTAATTATTGATTATTATGATAAAGAAAATATTTATTTTATGTGGATATAGATGGAGAAAATTTTTAATGTGACAATTGTTGAAAATTAATATTTTATCTTTTTCTGATAAAATAATTCATTTAAATATATTATTTTAATAATATATTAACGGTGATATTTTTATAATGAATGTGGGATATATGAGTATATGAGGAGGTAGAGTATTTTGTGGCATTAAATGTTTAACATATGTTTTGTGTGTCGGTGGACACAATTCTTGACCGAAAATTGATTATAGACTGTAAAATCGCCCGTTTGTGGATTTCGGTCAATTTTTGTTTGGAATTTGAAAACTTTTCTTCTGCAAAGTTGTAGAGAATGGAATTTCCCATAAAAAGTCGCGAGTTTTGAATTTTTCTGATAAACGAGCTATTTTCTACGAATTATTGAAGTTTCGGAAGATAAAATAATTTTTATTAAATAATGGGTGGGACCCACTCTTGTTTGAACATGTGGGCTGCTGGAAATTTGGTCAAGGTTGGCTGGTGGCTGAAGAATTTGCGTAGAAATGTAATTTTAAATAATAATAATTTATTAATTTAGTCTCCTTTGGCGTTCTAACATTTTCCTATAAATAGAGGGCTAAGTTAGAATTGAAAATCACACTAAACAAAGTTTTTCTCATTCTCTCTCTAAATTATCGAGCGTATTCTTGTGAATATACTTTGAGTGTTTCTATACTCTTATGCGGGTTTACATCAAGACTATACTGAAATTCAAATGGAAATACGGTTATTTTGAGGTAAGGGTATTATTTTCTTCTTAAATGATATTTTTCTTCAATATCATTATGTCAAGTATTGGTGAACTTTTTTTATCAAATTTGGAACTTGTTGTGTGGGGTTCTTATTCGATATATCGGCCATTTATTCACGTATACGACCTTTATTATTCACGAATCTGGCCTTATTCAATTAAAAAATAAAAAATTTTCTTTTTGTCCAAAATATCTATTCGGATACTAGCTTTGATTGTATCCATGTTTTGATCATTCTTGAATTTTACACCAATATGATTATTTTCAAGTATTTTTGGACATGGGTAAAACAAAGTACGAATCCTTAATCCTTAATCCTTGTCATTTTGTTTCTTTGGATTCGTTTTTTTAAAAATGTTTTTCATCATCCTCGGTCTAAATGGTGATATAAATGAATATCTTTGGCCTGTAGTGCAAAGATGAACAGGTGTTGAGATGAACATGACCAACTGGTGATATAAAATGAATATCTTTGGCACAGTAGTGCAAAGATGATTAAAGATGTATATTGATTGTTATTACTGAGGATAAACTATTGATGATGGACTTTTAAACCTTAGAAGATAGTAGAATTCTTTCTCTACGTGACTCTTCTTAATGGATTCTTATTTTCATTGCATTTGTTGATCTAAAACTTGTTGTCTATTGTATTCTATTAGATTTTTTCCTCGTTGAAGACTAACGATAATTTGTTGTATATTATCTTAGTCATAATATTCTTTCTTGGGCTAGTTGAGCTCACCCTTTTCCTTTTTATTCCATTTTTCTTCTCGGGAGGTGAGAACATAAGCGAGGATCGAGTCGGGGTATGGAGTGATGGTTCTAGGAAGATGTTTTTATTATCCTCACTATTTCGTAAAATAGTGTATGAATAATTAATGAGGACTTATTTGGGTGTGTATATTGTCTGTAAGACAATATTTGTATTCAAACTCACAGTTGTATTGTCGTATTCTACACGACATCCGTATTATCAAAGTTGTAGTTTGCTTTCTATACCATGTATTTTTTGGCGACTCAGAATGGGTGTTGTATACCTATTTTGGGGGCGTCACACAATTTTCTACTTTGGTGTTCTAAGCATTTTCCTATAAATAGGGTTTTAGGTTAAAATTGAAAATCACACACGTAAGCTGAAGTTTTCTCTCTTTTTCTCTCGATATATTGGCGTATTCTTGTGAGTATACTTTGAGGGTTGTTATACGGTGCAAGTTCCCTTCAAATCAGATATCCAGTTTTTCGATCAATAAGCACCGTCTTTTGTGAGGTAAGGGATATTATTATTATTTTTTAAATGATATTATTTCTTTCAATATCATTATCCAAGTATTGATCCGGACTTTTAATCAAATTTGGAACTTTTTGTGTCGGAGTTACTATTCACGATATCGATAATTATTCACGTATACGACCTTTATTCATGAATACGACACTTATTCACGTAAAAATAAAATTTTCCTTTTCGTCCAAAAAATATCTATTGTGGATACTAGCTTTGATTGTATCCATGTTTTGATCATTCTTGAATTTTACACCACTATGATTATTTTATGAGGTATTTTTGGACATGAAATAAATTTGAAATCGAATCCGTAATACTTGTTCTTTTCTTTCATTGGATTCGTTTCTTTAAAATATTTTTCATCATCCTCGGTCTTAAATGATGATATTCTTTGAATATCTTTGGCACTGTAGTACAAAAGATGAATGATTTCTTGATGAATATCTTTGGCCCGTAGTGCAAAGATGAGCAGTGTTTAGATGAACATGACCGGTGATGAATATCTTTGGACTGTGGTGCAAAGATGAATATTTGATTCAAGATGAATATTGATTGATGTTACTGAGGATAAAATAATGATGATGATGGATCGTTAAATTCATAGATATTAGTAGATTTCATCCTCTCACGTAACTCTTCTATGAATTAATATTTTTCATTGCGAATATTGATCTAAAACTTGTTGTTTAAAGTATTCTCTCGATTTTTCCTCGTTAAAGACTAACGATAATTTGTTGTATATTATCTTAGTCATAATATTCTTTCTCTTGGGCTAGTTGAGCTCACCCTTTTCATTTTTGTTCCATTTTTCTTCTCGAAGCGAGAATGTAGCAATCTTAGTCGGGGGTATGGAATGAAGGTTCTAGAGAGAGTTGTTTAGTAGTCCTCACCATTTTTGTAAAATAATGTATCAATAATTATAATGGGGATTTATTTGGGTATAGATATTGTCTAGAAGATAATATTTGTATTTAAACTCACAGTTTTATGGTTGTATTAATAAAGTTATAGTTGTTTCTGTACCATGTATTGACAACTCAGAATGGATGATAATAAAATAATAAAGAATGGAATAACAACAGAATTTCACCATGTATGCGGTGCTTGAAAGACAAAGTTATTCCAAATGAGAATAATAAATAATGGAATAACAGAAGAATTTCACCAAGTATAGGGTAGACCGCGTATACAAGTTATTCCAACAGAATAATAAAGAATGGAATAACAGAAGTTCTCTTCATGAATACAAAAGAAATAATACCCCTTACCTTATAAAGAAGAAATTGGATATAGAAGTAGTGAGTAGCAAAATACTTTTCTTCTTTCTCTCTATAGTTTCTCTCTCTAGAGTTTCAGTGAATTCGTAAGAAATAATAAAGGAATGAGCTTCTATTTATAGAAGAATGGGTGAATAGTAACCAATCCATGAGCGGTCAGCATTGATTTACTTTAAGCAGACTATCCAGATTGATTTAAAAAAAAAACAAAATCTTTTAAATAAAATATAATATATTCTAATTATTGTCTAATAAAACAAATAACTTTTAAATAAAATATATTATATATATATAGCATGTGCCAAAAAAAAATCACGGGATACATGTGACGCCCCCAAAATTAGGTATTCATCACCCATCTTGAGTCGCCAAATACATGGTACAGAATTTAAATATAACTTAATAATACAGCTGTCGTGTAAAGTACGACGAAACATAAACTGAGAGTTTTAATAAGAATATTGTCACCTAGACAATATCCACACCCAATGGAGTCCTCATTACATTTATTGTCACACTATTTAACAGAATAGTGAGGACTACTAATGCTATCATCTGGACCATCACTCCGCTTCCGACTAGTCCCCATTATGTTCTCATTTCACAGAAGAGAAGGTGTGAAAGAAAGGGTGAGCTCAACTAGTCCAGTAAGAAATATTATGACTAAGATAATGCAGAATAAATTATCATTAGTTTTCAATAATGTTAAACTGATAAAATACAATAGAACTCAAGTTTAACTGCAGCGGAACAAGCAATCCATTAGAAAAGTCAAGTAGAGCATGATATCTACTATCTTTTATGATTTAAAAAGGTTTTTCATCAATTTTTATCATTTGAGACTCAAATTTTAATAAATAAACCACATCTTGAATCATTCCTGTAATATGGGCCAAGGATATTCATTAAATCATCAATGGCCATGACTATACTGAATAATCCCTAGTCTTAATCATACCAAGTCCATCTCTACACGTAAGCCAAAGATATACAACTATAAAACCAACAACCAAGAGTCCATCTTTGCATGTAAGCCAAAGATATATAATTCAATAATCCACAGTCCATCTTTGCACGTAAGCCAAGATAACTTTTATCACCATATAAGCATGAGGATGATGACAATGATATAAACATTAATCAACTGAAAACAAGGATAAATATTAAAGACTTTAAATTTATCCAAATATTATCAATCACATAATAAATTCATAATCTAATATTATTAATATCATAACAATATTTTAATCACGTCTTAAATTTATAAACAATTTATTTTAATTATTTATACTTTACCAAATAATGCATTTAATCATTCAAAAATGCCATACTCATAAGATTTCATCACCAATGATCAAATCCCTTATCAAAAATATGCACATACCTTATATAGGATTCTCAAGCCATAAAATCATATTTTCCAACTTTGTTACTTCACATAACATATTTGACTCATATGTTCGTAACTAAACTATTTTCATAAAAAATACCAAATCAGTCCCAAAAATATTTTTTCCTGGGATTTAGCAGAATATAGTCCCAATATGAACATATATTTTTCTCGAAATTTTTAAAATTCATTTACTATTTTTTCAAAAATCAATTTCTAATTAATTCTTTAAGAAATTAGCTACCTAAAGTTTAACTCCAGAAATTTCCAAATCTTGGCAGGATCTTACACATGTTAACGTGAGCTTCCAGTTTAAATTTCATGGTCATCGGAGTTGTAGAACTCCGGTTATAGCGTTTTTCGTCGGAAAAACCTAAATATTGAAATGGTCATAACTTGCTCATTTTAAGTCGGAATAAACTCATTTTTGGACAGGATGTTCTTTATACCATATACTTTCATGTCCCAAAAGGCCAGAATTTTTCTCATAATTTAAGTGGCCGAAACAGCCCCTTTAAGTTTTCAAGGCAATGAATATTTTCCTCTTTCTGACTTTGGACTCCTTTGCTAAAATTAGTCCACACGAAAATCTATAACACCTTTTCCAGTGATTCCACTTGGAGATGCTACAAAACTCATAGATCTAACTCTAGAACTTGACCACACTCAAAAATTCAAAATATAATAGGAGATATGGTCAATTGAATTTTCATGTTCTATTTTCACCAAAATCTGATTTTCAACCCTTTGTGATTTCTAAAAAACTTTCATGTTTTCACATAATAACCAACATAACTCATCATATGAAAATGATATAATAATTCAATAAAATAAGTTCAAGAATAAATTTTAAAGATTTATAAGTTAATTTATCCTGAACTCAATAATGTCCAAATTGTCAACATGATACTTCTTTGTAGAGTAAAATGCAAGAATGCTCAGAAGAATATTTACAACTTATACTTGTCGTTTTCTTCAACAGTATTAACGGAAAGCGATTGGATGAAGAAAACGACAAGTATAAGTTGTTTATAAACTCTTGGCGTAGTTATTAAGATTTATCTTTGTTGAAATACTCCTTGGTTAAAATACAAGAAGATACGGTATTGCACCAATTATTGATTCTTACGTAAGAAGACACTATTCAATAATTGTTACAGTAATTACTGTTCAATATTATATTTTATTGATTCAATAATTGCTACGTTGATATTTTATATTATTGTTATTTTAATAATTGTCACTGCACATTATTTTCATTATCAGAGCAATAATTCATATTATCTGAATAATATTATTAGATAACATTATTGGCAATGTCTAGAAAGTTCTGTCTAAGGAGAGGTTTGGTCATCTAATTGCCCCCCAGTAAGGAGAAATCCTTATTGGAAAGCCCCCTCTTTCCTGGGAACGGCCTGTAATGTGATTCTGTAATATTATTTATGAATAATTAATTATTGATTATTATGATAAAGAAAATATTCATTTTATGTGGATATAGATGGAGAAAATTTTAAAGTGGCAATTGTTGAAAAAATTGATATTTTATCTTTTCTGATAAAACAATTCTTTTAAAATATATTATTATATTTTAATAATATAATAATGGAAATATTTTTACAATAAATGTGGGATATATGAGTATATGAGGAGGAAGAGTATTTTTGGCATTAAATGATTAACACATGTTTTGTGTGTCGGCGGACCCCATTTTTTGACTGAAATTTGATTATAGCCTTTAAATCGTCTGTTTGTGGATTTCGGTCAATTTCTATTTGGAATTTGGAAAAACTTTCTTCTGCAAAGTTGTAGAGAATGAAATTTCTATGGAAAGGGCATGAGTTTTGAATTTTTTTGATAAAAGGGCTATTTATTATGAATTATTGAAGTTCCGAAGTTCCGAAATAATTGATTTTTGGAAGCTTTAGTTATTATTTTGAAGAAAAACGTTTTTAGCTCTTTGGTGGCCCTCACTTGCACATGTTAGTGGCTGAATTCAGATCTTCAAAGGTGGGCTTGACAAAAATTTAAATATATTATTATTTCATTAAATTTTCTACTTTGGTGTTCTAAGCAATTTCCTATAAATAGGGTACTTAGATTAGAATTGAAAATCACACCAGAAATTGAAGTTTTCTCTCTATTTCTCTCTCTATATTATCGAGCGTATTCTTGTAAGTATTTTGATACTTTGAGTGTTGTTATCTGGTCTGCAAGTTCCCTCAAAGACTATATCCGAAGATTCCAGGTGTAAGATTGTCTTTCCGAGGTAAGGGATATTATTTTTTTTATAAATGATATTATTTCCTTCAATATCATTATGATGGAATATTGGAAATATTTTTCTTGTAAAATTCTTGTCTTTTCGGTGTTGGGAGTTCTTATTCACGTATCTACACTTTATTCACGATATCTGACTATTATAAAAAAAAAAAATTAAATTTTCATTTTTTGTCCAAAATATCTATTATGGATACTAGCTTTGATTGTATCCATGTTTTGATCATTCTTGAATTTTACTTCACTATGAGTATTTATGAAGTATTTTTGAACTCGGATTGTTTAAAGTACGAATCCTTAGTATTTGTTCTTTGGTTTCACTGGATTCATTTTCTTTAAAATATTTTTCATCATCCTCAGTCCTAAATGATGATATTCTTGAATATCTTTGGCTGTGTAGTGCAAAAGATGGTTGACTTTCTTATGAATATCTTTGGCGTAGTAGTGCAAAGATGAAGAAAGTGTTAAGATGAACATGACCATTGGTGATGAATATTTTTGGCTGTAGTGCAAAGATGAATATTTGATTCAAGATGAATATTGATTGATGTTCTGAGGATAAAATATTGATGATGGAATTTTAAATTCATAGATTAATTTCATTCTTTACGTAACTCATCTATGAATTATTTTTTCCGCTGTGAATATTGATCTGAAACTTGTTGTTTATTATATTCTATTAGATTTTTTCCTGTTTAAGACTAACGATAATTTGTTCTATATTATCTTAGTCATAATATTCTTTTCTTGGGCTAGTTGAGCTCACCCTTTTCTTTTTGTTCCATTTTTCTCTCAGGAGGCGAGAATGTAGCAATACTTAGTCGGGGTGTGTGGAATGATGGTTCTAGAAGTTGTTTTAGTAGTCCTCACTATTTTGTAAAATAATGTACCAATAATTGTAATGAGGACTTAGTTGGGTATGGATATTGTCTAGATGACAATATTTGTATTTAAACTTACAGTTTATATGTTGTATTAATAAAGTTGTAGTTGTTTCTGTACCATGTATTTTGGCGACTCAGAATGGGTGTTGTATACCTATTTTGGGGCGTCACCGATTAATATCGAGCTTAGGGATATGATCTCTGGTGGAGATCGGGGAATAGAACTAGGAGGGGAGAGATGAGTAAATCCTTCGCTAGTGTGTCCTACCTAAGCTTATTTGTTGGTTGGTCAAAGTATAGGGTTATTATGTTGCATGTCAATTTCTTTAATTAACCCTTGTTTTATGGCAGTATTTGAGAATGTCGACTGAGAATGTTAACAATGGAGTAAATGAGACTGTGGAGACACCTTTACTCATCAACGAGGAGAATGTGCAACAGGCTGGCAATATTCCTCCTGTGAACAACGCCACTGAGCAGATGATGAACGACGGGATGTTTAGAAGCTTTTTATAGTTCATGCAAAATCAGACGAGGGAGACTCGTGCACAAAATACAGGTGGAAATGATAACAACGCATGGTTTATCACATCCAAGCGATTCAAAGAGTTGGGACCACGAGTGCAGGGAAAGCGGATCCGATCAAAGCGAGGCGTGGGTCAAACAAATTACCAAGATATTCGATGTCTTGGGATGCGGAGGAACGAAGGTTCCATTCGCCCACTTTATGTTCCAGTAATGAGGCAGATTCTTTCGGTGGAATGTGAAGCGCGTCCATCCAAATTGCGTCAAGCATGTGTGTCAGGAGCGTTTGAAGCTGTTCAATGACAAGTACTTTCCCGAAAGTATTCGTCATATGAAGGAAGTGGAGTTTATTAGGTTGGAACAAAACAATATGACGGTGTCTAAGATGCGGCGATGTTTGCAGAGTTGTCGTGTTTGCACCTCATTTGGTGGAGAATGAGGCATTATGGCGTGGATGTTTCGAGAGGTTTGAAACCCGGCGATACGTCAATATCTCATTTCTCATAAATTTTCTCTCTATTCGGATGTTGTCAGCGAGGCTCAATTGTTAGAAGCGAGATAATGAGTACGTTCGTTGTTGAGGACCACAACGAGATCAAACCGATGATGCAAGAATCATCGAACAAAGATAACCAAACGGAGAAAGAAAAATACGGACAAAATGGTAACCACTCTGGTGGTAATCATGGCCATGAGAATAGAAGAAACGAAAGTGGGAGGAGATTTTAAAAGAGGAGATTCAACAACGACCGTGTGAAGACGTCAAAGACCAAAGAAAGAATCGGTTCTACAGGGAGGAGCGACCACCACCGGTCGTATGCTATAAATGCTGGAAAAGAGGACATATCACCAAACCGCGCCCACAATGATTCAAGGTATGTTATAATTGTGGAAAGGAAGGACATATCGCCGAGATCAGACGGTAGCAAAACCAAGTCCGAGTGGGGATAGTGACTCAAAAGGTCATCCCCGAGAAAAGTCAAAGTCAATCTGTTCTCGGAATAGCGTTTGTTGTGATCGGTCAAAATACGAGGAACCCAAACTAGGTGATCACGGGTAAAAGCTAATCATAAATTAATAATACAAATTGCCGTAAAATAAAATATTTAAACATAAACTGAGAGTTTTAATAAGAATATTGTCACCTAGACAATATCCACACCCAATGGAGTCCTCATTATATTTATTTTCACACTATTTAACAGAATAGTGAGGACTACTAATTAATGCTATCATCTGGACCGTCACTCCGTTCTCCGACTAGTCCCGGCTACGTTCTCATTTCAAGAGAAAAACGGTGAAAGAAAGAAAGGGTGAGCTCAACTAGCCCAAAGAAGAAATATTATGACTAAGATAATGTAGAATAAATTATCATTAGTTTTTAATAATGTTAAACTGATAAAATACAATAGACATCAAGTTTAACTGCAGCGGAACAAGCAATCCATTATTTGTGAATAATTAATTATTAATTTATATGATGAGAAAAATATTGATTTTATGAGGAATAGATGGAGAAAATTTTTAATGTGACAATTGTTGAAAATTAATATTTTATCTTTTTCTGATAAAATAATTCATTTAAATATATTATTTTAATAATATATTAATGGTGATATTTTTATAATGAATGTGGAATATATGAGTATATGAGGAGGAAGAGTATTTTTGTGGCATTAAATGTTTAACACATGTTTTGTGTGTTGGTGGACACAATTATTGACCGAAATTTGATAATAGTCTGTAAAATCGTCCGTTTATGAATTTCGGTCAATTTCTATTTGGAATTTGGAAAAACTTCCTTCTGAAAAGTTGTAGAGAATTGAATTTCCTATACAAACTCCTGAGATTCGAATTTTCTGATAAAAGGGCTATTTATTGTGAATTATTGAAGTTCCGGAGTTCCGAAATAATTGATTTTGAAGTTTTCGTTATTTATTTGAAGAAAAATGTTTTTTTTACTTGGTGGGCTGCATTAACATGTGCAAAATCAGCTGAGTTCAGATCTAAGAAGGTGGTTTAAGGAATTTATAATATATATATTAAAATTATATTCAATTTTCTACTTTGGTGTTCTAAGCATTTTCCTATAAATAGGGTTCTTAGGTTAAAATTGAAAATCACACCAGAAACTGAAGTTTTCTCTCTATTTCTCTCTCGATATATTGAGCGTATTCTTGTGAGTATACTTTGAGGGTTGTTATACGGTGCAAGTTCCCTTCAGCCCTGTATCCAGTTTTTCAGTCAGAAGTACCGTCTTTGTGAGGTAAGGGATATTATTATTTTTTTTAAATGATATTATTTCTTTCAATATCATTATGCCGAAGTATTGATCTGGACTTTTAATCAAATTTGGAACTTTTTGTGCCGGAGTTACTATTCACGTATACGACACTATTCACGTATCGACCTTTATTCATGAATACGACACTTATTCACGTAAAAATAAAATTTTCCTTTTCGTCCAAAATATCTATTGTGGATACTAGCTTTGATTGTATCCATGTTTTGATCATTCTTGAATTTTACACCACTATGATTATTTATGAGGTATTTTTGGACATGAAATAGCTGAAATACGAATCCGTAATACTTGTTCTTTTCTTTCATTGGATTCGTTTCTTTAAAATATTTTTCATCATCCTCAGTCTTAAATGATGATATTACTGAATATCTTTGGCCTGTAGTATAAAGATGAATGATTTCTTGATGAATATCTTTGGCGAGTAAGTGCAAAGATGAACAGGTGTTTAGATGAACATGACCGACTGATGAATATCTTTGGACTGTGGTGCAAAGATGAATATTTGATTCAAGATGAATATTGATTGATGTTACAGGGATAAAATAATGATGATGGACTGTTAAATTCATAGATATTAGTAGATTTCATCATCTACGTAACTCTTCTATGAATTAATATTTTTCGCTGCGAATATTGATCTAAAACTTGTTGTTTAATGTATTCTCTCAGATTTTTCCCTGTTAAAGACTAACGATAATTTGTTGTATATTATCTTAGTCATAATATTCTTTACTGGGCTAGTTGAGCTCACCCTTTTCATTTTTGTTCCATTTTTCTTCTCAGGAAGCGAGAATGTAGCGAGTACTAGTCGGGGTATGGAATGAAGGTTCTAGAGAGAGTTGTTTAGTAGTCCTCACCATTTTTGTAAAATAATGTATCAATAATTATGATGGGGATTTATTTGGGTATAGATATTGTCTAGAAGATAATATTTGTATTTAAACTCACGCTTTTATGGTTGTATTAATAAAGTTGTAGTTGTTTCTGTACCATGTATTGACAACTCAGAATGGATGATGTATACCTATTTTGGGGGCGTCACACAGGATATTCCAATAAAATAATAAAGAATGGAATAACAACAGAATTTCACCATGTATGCGGTATTCAGAAAGACAAAGTTATTCAGTGAGAATAATAAATAATGGAATAATGTAAGAATTTCACCAAGTATAGGGTGAGATCAGCAGATACAAGTTATTCCAATGAATAATAAAGAATGGAATAATGAAGTTCTCTTCATGAATACAAAAGAAATAATACCCTTACCTTATAAAGAAGAAAGCTGGATATAGAAGTAGTGAGTAGCAAAATACTTTTCTTCTTTCTCTCTATAGTTTCTCTCTCTAGAGTTTCAGTGAATTCGTAAGAAATAATAAAGGAATGAGCTTCTATTTATAGAAGAATGGACTGAATAGTAACCAATCCATGAACGGTCCAGATTGATTTACTTTAAACGGACGGTCCAGATTGATTTAAAAAAAAAACAAAATCTTTTAAATAAAATATAATATATTCTAATTATTGTCTAATAAAACAAATAACTTTTAAATAAAATATATTATATATATATAGCATGTGCCAAAAAAAAATCACGGGATACATGTGACGCCCCCAAAATTAGGTATTCATCACCCATCTTGAGTCGCCAAATACATGGTACAGAATTCAAATATAACTTAATAATACAGCTGTCGTGTAAAGTACGACGAAACATAAACTGAGAGTTTTAATAAGAATATTGTCACCTAGACAATATCCACACCCAATAGAGTCCTCATTACATTTATTGTCACACTATTTAATGTAAGAATCGAGGACTACTAATGCTATCATCTGGACCATCACTCCGTTTCCCGACTAGTCCCGGCTACGTTCTCATTTCCTGAAAAGAACAGTGAAAGAAAGGGTGAGCTCAACTAGTCCAGTAAGAAATATTATGACTAAGATAATGCAGAATAAATTATCATTAGTTTTTAATAATGTTAAACTGATAAAATACAATAGACATCAAGTTTAACTGCAGCGGAACAAGCAATCCATTAGAAAAGTCAAGTAGAGCATGATATCTACTATCTTTTATGATTTAAAAAGGTTTTTCATCAATTTTTATCGCTGAGACTCAGCTTAATAAATAAACCACATCTTCGAATCATTCCTGTAATATGGGCCAAGGATATTCATTAAATCATCAATGGTCATGACTATACTGAATAATCCCTAGTCATAATACACGTAAGCCAAAGATATACAACTATAAAACCAACAACCAAGAGTCCATCTTTGCATGTAAGCCAAAGATATATAATTCAATAATCCACAGTCCATCTTTGCACATAAGCCAAGATAACTTTTATCACCATATAAGCATGAGGATGATGACAATGATATAAACATTAATCAACTGAAAACAAGGATAAATATTAAAGACTTTAAATTTATCCAAATATTATCAATCACATAATAAATTCATAATCTAATATTATTAATATCATAACAATATTTTAATCACGTCTTAAATTTATAAACAATTTATTTTAATTATTTATACTTTACCAAATAATGCATTTAATCATTCAAAAATGTCATACTCATAAGATTTCATCACCAATGATCAAATCCCTTATCAAAAATATGCACATACCTTATATAGGATTCTCAAGCCATAAAATCCTATTTTCCAACTTTGTTACTTCACATAACATATTTGACTCATATGTTCGTAACTAAACCATTTTCATAAAAAATACCAAATCAGTCCCAAAAATATTTTTTCCCTGGGATTTAGCAGAATATAGTCCCAATATGAACATATATTTTTCTCGAAATTTTTAAAATTCATTTACTATTTTTTCAAAAATCAATTTCTAATTAATTCTTTAAGAAATTAGCTACCTAAAGTTTAACTCCAGAAATTCCCAAATCTTGGCAGGATCTTACACATGTTAACGTGAGCTTCCAGTTTAAATTTCATGGTTATCGGAGTTGTAGAACTCCGGTTATAGCGTTTTTCGTCGGAAAAACTTAAATATTGAAATGGTCATAACTTGCTCATTTTAAGTCGGAATGAACTCATTTTTGGACAGGATGTTCTTTATACCATATACTTTCATGTCCCAAAAGGCCAGAATTTTTCTCATAATTTAAGTGGCCGAAACAGCCCCTTTAAGTTTCTGGGCAGTAGCATTTTTCTCTTTTACAGCTTTGGACTCCTTTGCTAAAATCAGTCCACACGAAAATCTACAACACCTTTTCCAGTGATTCCACCTGGAGATGCTACAAAACTCATAGATCTAACTCTAGAACTTGACCACACTCAAAAATTCAAAATATAATAGGAGATATGGTCAATTGAATTTTCATGTTCCATTTTCACCAAAATCTGATTTTCAACCATTTGTGATTTCTAAAAAACTTTCATGTTTTCACATAATAACCAACATAACTCATCATATGAAAATGATATAATAATTCAATAAAATAAGTTCAAGAATAAATTTTAAAGATTTATAAGTTAATTTATCTTGAACTCAATAATGTCCAAATTGTCAACATGATACTTCTTTGTAGAGTAAAATGCAAGAATGCTCAAAAGAATATTTCCATGAAAAGATACTGGATGAAGCGCAAATATCAAAGATATTTCACTAATTTCATGGAGTATAGAAGTCAAAACTTTAACCAACTGAGTATAATAAAGAATATATTAAACTACAAATGGATTTTCACCCGCCATGCGGTAATCCACGTATACAGATCATTTCCATAATTTAATAAGGAATGAATACAAAGGATCATTCACCATGCATGTGGTAATTTACATAGACAGGTTATTCCAACAGAATAATAAAGAATGAAATAATGAAGGATTCACTGCATGTAAATGCGATAGAGACCGCATAGTAAAAGTTATTCCCAATGAATAATAAAAAAAGCGGAACCAGTCCGGCGTAAAATGCATGTGCATACATGATATTCTAATGAATAATAAAGAATGAAATAACAATAGAAATCACCGTGCATGCAGTACTTCACATAAACAAAGTTATTCCAACAAAATAATAAATGATGGAACCGGTCGGTCAGAACGCATACACGAGACATGATATTAGAAAGAATAATAAAGAATGGAATAACAAAAGAAATCACCATACATGCGGTGCTTCAGATATGTAAAAGTTATTCCAACGAGAATAATAAATGATGGAACCAGTCCCACAGAAACGCACGCATGGGATATTTCGACAAAATAATAAAGAATGGAATAATAGAAGAATTTCACCATGTATGCGATATTTTATATATACTGAGTTATTTCAACATAATAATAAGGAATGGAATAATGAGAAGAATATCACCATGTGTATGCAGAGATTGATATACAAAGTTATTCCAACATAATAATAAGGAATGGAATAATGAAGTTCTCTTCATGAATACGAAAGAAATAACACCCTTACCTTTATAAAGAAGAGTACTTTCAAACGGTAGAGGGCGGGATATACTTGAAGAAACTTGCACTACGCTCAAAGCTTTCTTAAACGCTAAAGAAATACGCCAAGATAGAAGAATAATTCTCTTTATAGTTTCTCTCTAGAGTTTAATTGAATTTGTAAGAAATAATGAAGGAATGAGCTTTATTTATGAAGAATAGATCTGAATAGTAACCAATCCATGAAGCAGTCCAGATTAATTTACTTTTAAAGCGGACGGTCAGATTGGTTTACAATAAAATATAATATATTCTATTTATTGCCTAATAAAGCGAATAACTTTATAAAAGTATTACATTTTATATAAAAAGATTTTATTATGTAAAATACTACGCAGTACTATGCAACACTATGCATAATAAAATATAATATATTCTAATTATTATACAATAAAACGAATAACTTTATAAAAGTATTCGCTTTTATATAATTTTTTTTACTATTAGCCTAATAAAATGAATAACTTTATAAAAGTATTCTATTTTATATAAAAAGGTTTTCTATTTTATTACATTAATAATACTAATAAAACAGAACTCATCATCATTATTACAATTCACATTATTAATCGACCAGGTCGTTCCTAAGAAAGAGGGGGATTTCCAATAAGGATTTCTCCCTATTGGCGCGCAATTAGGTGACCAAACCTCTCCTTGGCAGAACTTCTAGACATCGTTAATAATGCAAGTAATAATATTAACAACTTTGTTATCTCAACTATTGATTTAATAATATATAAAATATTGACAATAATTGAATCAAACTGAGTGACTTCTCACGTAAGCATTAATAATCTATACAGTATGTTCTTACGCAACCACGCGATTACGTACTTTTTAACACAGGGTGTTTCAGCAGTTAATAGTAAAACTTTCGCCGTTATTTTTATAAAAATATTTTTTGCGTTTTCTCAATCCAAACAATAATTTTGTTGTGGGGTCCACTAATGATTGTGCCGTCGCATGCGAATATTACCTCGTTAAAACGAATATTCCCAGAACCAATCGAATATTATATAACAACTTGCACATTTTATAAAATTTATAAATATTACTCACATTACTATAACGTTATCTCAAATCCACACCAAAATTTTGAAAAAATATTTCGAGAAAATTAAATCTTTATTAAGTAAAATCTGGGTCTCACTGATACACTTCATGTTGTGACGCCCCAAAAATAGTATACATCACCCATCTTGAGTCATGGATACATGGTACGTAATACAAATACAATCTTTAATATACAACAAGAGAGTCATGAGTTTTAATACAAATATTGTCTTCAGTATAATATCCACTCTCGTAATAAGTCCTCATTACATTTATTGTCACACTATTTAACAGAATAGTGAGGACTACTATCTACTATCATCCGATCATCAAACCGCTCTCCACTCGTCCCGCCTATATTCTCATTTCACGAAGAGAAAAAGTGAAGGAAAGGGTGAGCTCAACTAGCCCAAGAAGAAATATTATGACTAAGATAATGCAGAATAAATTATCATTAGTCTTCAACAATGTTAAACTGATAAAATACAATAGACATCAAGTTTAACTGCAGCGGAACAAACAATCCATTAAAAAAGTCAAGTAGAGAATAAAATCTACTATCTTTTATGATTTAAAAAGTTTTACATCACTTTTATCGCTGAGACTCAGCTTAATAAATAATCCACATCATCAAATCATTCCTGCACTACAGGCCAAGGATATTATTTAGTATCACGACCACGAATTATCCATGCACTACGGGCCAATGATAATCGTGTTTTCATCAATGGTCCTGATCATGCCATAAAATAATTCATCTTTGCTCCCTTGACCGAAGAGAATCCATAGCCATAATCATACCAAAAAACTGTCCATCAATGCACTACGGGCCAATGAGGACTTTTTTCACATCATTTGTAACATTACGGTCATGATTATACCGAATAATCCCTGGTCATAATCATACCAAGTCAATCTATGAACTACAGGCCACAAATGACTTTCAACAAAATATAAACATGAGGATGATGGCAATGATATAAGAATTCAATAAAACAAGTTCAGGAATTAAATTATTCAGGAACTAATAACGTCCAAATTGTCAACATGATACTTTTTTGTAGAGTAAAATTCAAGAATGCTCAAAAGAATATTTTCATGAAAAGATACTGGATGAAGCGCAAATATCAAGGATATTCCACTAATTTCATGGAGTATAGTAGTCAAAACTTTAATCAATTGAGTATAATAAAGAATGGAATAACAAAAGAAATCACCGTGCATGCGGTACTTGGCGACAGGCAGGTTATTCCAACGAGAATAATAAATAACGAACCGGTCAAAGCGAATGTCACCGATAGGATATTCCAATAGAATAATAAAGAATGGATAACAAATGAAATCACCATGCATGCAGATTGATGTATGAAAAGTTATTCCAATGGAATAATAAATAATCGGAACCGGTCAAAGCGTAATACGCTTGACAAGCTGGATATTCCAACAGAATAATAAAGAATGAAATAACAATGAAATTACCATACATGCGATTGCAGATAGACGAAAGTTATTCTAATGTAATAATAAATAATGAGAACTGTGTCAAAGTAAATTCGCACCGACGGGATGTTCCAAATGAATAATAAAGAATGGAATAACAATGAAATCACCATGCATGCGGTACTTCACATGATGCAGATTATTCCAATGTAATAATAAATAACGAAACACGTCGTCCCACAGAAAGCGCATGCAGAGAGGATATTCAATGAGAATAATAAAAAGGCGGAACCGGTCCCACAGAACGCATGCAGACGAGGATATTCCAATGAATAATAAAGAATGGAATAATGGAAGAATTTTCACCAAGTATAGGGTAGAGCCAGCGTATACAAAGTTATTCCAACAAAATAATAAATAATGGAATAATGTAAGTTCTCTTCATGAATACGAAAGAAATAATACCCTTACCTCATGTGAGAAACCGGATATAGAAGTAGTGAAGTAGCGAGAATATTTTCTTCTTTCTCTCTATAGTTTCTCTCTCAGAGTTTCAAAGTGAATTCGTAAGAAATAATAAAGGAATGAGCTTCATTTATAAAAGAATGGACTGCATAAGTAACTAATTCATGAACGGTCCAGATTGATTTACTTTTAATCGGACGATTCAAACTTTAAAGCAAAATCTTTTAATAAAATATAATATATTCTATTTATAATCTAATAAAGCGAATAACTTTATAAAAGTATTACTGCTTTTATATAAAAGCTTTTTCTGTTTTATTATATTAATAATACTAGTAAAACAAAACTTATATATATATATATATATATATATATATATATATATATATATATATAACAATCAACAATAATTGAATCAAATAACGTGAGATATTATGCAACAACCATTGTAGCAATAATTGAACAAAACCTGAGTGACTTCTCACGTAAAGCATCAATAATCAATACCGTGTGCTTCTTACGCAACCACACGTATCTTTACTTTTACTACTATAGAGTAGTTCAACAAAGATTAACGGTAAAACTTCCGTAGTTATTTTCATAAAACTATTTTTGTCGCTTTTTTCAATCCGATAATAATTCCGTTGTGGGGTCCACCAATGATTGTGTCGTCGTTCGAATATTCCCCGACACAAAGAATATTCCCCGACCAATCGAATATAACAACTTGTATATTTTACAAAATTTATAAATATTACCCACAACTATAACATTATATTAAATCCACACCATAATATTCAAAAAAAAATTCCAGAAATTTAAATCTTTATTCGTAAAATTTGGGATTTTACACCCGTGATCAATATTTTCCTTCCCTCACCAAATTGTCAACAAAGTTAATACCCCACCCCACCCTTTCCAAAACATGTGACAAAATTATATATATAATACGTATATATATATATATATATATATATATATATATATATAAAACAAAATTGAAACAACTTCTACCGATAGTTTTGAAAATAGATATGTGAGGGTCCAATAAAATTTACATCAAATACTTCATAAAAATTCCCTCAATATTTTTAACAACATTTATCACCATTATTATAATTCACAATATTAATCGATGTGTCGCGCTCGCGAAAAGGGGCTTTCCAATAAGGATTTCTCCTATTCGGCGCAATTAGGTGACCAAACCTCTCTTTGATGTAACTTTTTAGACATCGTTAATAATGCAAATAATAATACTAATAACTTTGTCGTCTCAATTATTGATTTAATAATATAGAAAATATCGACAATAATTGAATCAAATAACGTGAAAGACTATGCAACAATTACTATAGCAATAATTGAACAAAAGCGAGTGACTTCTCACGTAAAGATCAATAATCAATCTGCAGCGCTACTATGCAACCACGCATATTATTGTACTTTTACTACCAAGTAGTTCAACAAGATAACGGTAAAACTTACGTCGTTATTTTCATAAAAATATTTTTGTCGTTTTTCTCAATCAAATGATAATAATTTCATTATGGGGTCCACCAATGATTATCTTGAGTGCATACGAATATTCCCCACCAATCGAATATTATATAACAACTTGCGTCTTTTGTAAAATTTATAAATATTACCCACAACTATAACATTATATCAAATTTATTCCATAATATTCAAAAAAAATAATTATAGAAAATTCATATTTATTCATAAAAATTGGAGTCTTACAATAACTACTAGTCTCCTGGGCACACACTTTGTTTGTGTTAATTATAATAATTAAAACTAATTAAATAAAAAAGTAAAGATTGAAAGAAACTTGGGATAGAAGTAGTAGTTGAGAGAAAAATTATAAATTTTTAAGTTATAAAAGAAGAATATAATTGAAATTATAAAGTAAGAAAACCAAGAAGTTGATAGAGTTTAGTAATAGCAAGCAGGAAGAGCATAAAATGGATGTTTTAAGAGCTAAAATGTTTGATTTGAGTTAAGGGTGCCACCGGCAAGGGAAGGGGGTGATTTCATTAGGAATATCAATCATTAGTTCGATTCCGGTGCCTGAAAAATGGTTTTAGTGCATCTGGGTCAGGATTAATTGAATAGTCGGATTCTTGAAATGCCATTTGATTTAAGGTTAAGGAGGAGGTAAATGACATCAGAGAACTGAGGGAGATTGTTCGCGCAGCAGCAGCTGCTAAAACAGGGGTATAAAAAAAGTCAGATAAACATCGTAATAAACGCATAAACATTCAGTAGTACAAACCTGTTGAATGTGATACAAGGATGAAAAGAGAGAAGCTAAAGAAAGGTGATAGAGAAAATGGGATGCTGGATTATCATCACCATTTTGGTATAAAAAGACGGACAGCATTCGGATTTTGATGGATACAAGTCAAGTGTTTGTAGATTTGTATTTATATAATATTCATCAGATAAGGATGATATTAGCTTAGGTTTGGTTTTGGCTTTGGCTTGAAATAATGTTGTATAGCCATAGCATAGTGTGTGTCCTGTTTATATTGAATTTTATTCTACTCAACTCAAGTAGCATTATAATAGTAATATTCAACGATCTATTTTGCTTCCTTCCTTAAATAATACCAACATCAGTCAAGGTAGGCTTTAGGCTTTATCCTGTTTTTCATGGTAACATGCATGACTCACTTTTCTTCCTACATGAATTTAATTTATATCGCCTAAGGTTTATTATTTTATCACACAAGTAGACCATAGTTTATCCATTGATCTTAAGTCTGCATTTCCTTGCTGCAGTCCTCTTCCTCGAAAATGAATGAAGGAGAATTGAGTAAGCAGAATATTCTCTCAGTAATGGAGGACTGCCTGATTATTTTCTGGTCATCAATGTTGTCCCAACTTTATTTTATTTACTTGTGTACTGTCCATGTTCATTATTATAATATCAATGCTCTAATCATTGGAGAAACTGAACCCTACCCAATTTCTAGCAGAATCCTTCTTTGGGAAAAGCAAAGAATAAAGTTGAAGATCCCTCTTGGGAAACTGTAAACATGATACTCCCTCCGGTCCTTCCTTAAAATATATGTCGTTTTAGAGTTGTGCACAAGTATTAAGGAAATGATTGTATAACATTAACTATAATATCAATTGTCTATATTGCCCTTATATTGGAATAAGATAGTGTTATTTATTGGACAAAAAATAATGAGAGAATCAAAGTTGCATTTAATATTTGGGGTAATATTGGAAATTAAGCAATTAATGCTTACTTGAAATTCTCAAACAACTTATATTAAAGAACAAAAATATTTCTCTAAAACGACTTATATTAAGGAACGGAGAGAGTATATTCACATATCCAACTTTTACGATTCTCATTAACATTTTTCCTCATACTGTTGCACCAAATTTCTTCACATATCCAACTTTTACAGTTCCCATTAAGATTTTTCCTCATACTGTTGCACCAAATTTATATATTAACTGAAGTAATTAGGCCAGAACCTGAACTTGATCAAACTGAAAAGATGAGCATGTCCCACCAGGATCCTTATTTACACAATGATTTGAACATAATTGATTAATACAAAATGAACTAAAAATTGTATGGAAGAGTTAAAGTGGCTAGTGGATGATCAACAAGGTTCTTTCATGGGGTCTTGAGATTGTGATGGTCAAAGGAGTCAAAATCTTACTTTCTCTCCATACAAAGCAATATAAAATCCACCTTCTTCTGCAGTAAAGTACACAAGGAATATAGTCTTTAGTTGTCTCTTTATTAAAGAAAGTTCCTCTTTTTTGAATTCAAAAACCTCATATTAGAACCATGGTTTGCTTAACCAAAGCCAGTATAATGTTCTTGCTTCTTTCCCCTTAATTACTTCAATCAACTCTGCCTTACCCTGCACTCAAAGAACAGGACATCCTTAGAAGATTTATACTAAACCTTAGCCAAATCTTTTCTCCTCATCCCTTGCCCAAACCAACCCCGAAAAATGTCCCAGCCTGTTGAAGTTTACCCTTCTCCTTTCCCAACTCCGGTCACACAAAGGCCTGCACCTTCACACCACTCAAATGGATCATTTGGGACAGTTTTCATAGTCCTCGCGGTTATAGTCGTTGTGTCTGCTATCGCTTGCTTTCTCGGAAGGCTATGCAACCGGCGCCACAACCACTCAAAGGGTAAGCAAAGCCAAGCTGACTTTCGTCCGAAAGAAAGGGAGGCCAACAAAAACAATGCCTCTCAACCAAGACAGGGGGACATAGAATTCGGGTTTGATAAGAAATTTTCAAGTGCTAAAGTGGCTGCCAGTGAAGAATTCAGAGGAGGACCGAAAGCATTTCATAATGGTGCTGCTAGAGGAGAAGCGGACATAGAATTTGGATTTGATAAGCGATTTCCAAGTGCCAAAGAGGCTGCAAATGGTCATAAAGCATTTCACAATGGGCAATCTAGAAGGGAAATGAGATTTGCTGATAATGGTGAACTAAATCCTGGTGCATGATAAGAGGAACCCCCTCAGCTCGTATAGGCCTGTCTTCTGTTATCCGACTTGTTTTATTTCTTACTTTAAGATCTATATATCCCTATCAGTAATTAACATGATTATGTGTAGGACTGTGAAATGTAATGAAATGTTTTTAGATTTTCATGAAATACGGTGCCGGTTAATTTTCTTTTCTTAACTATATCTAGGAAATTAATCTCCTTGAGAGGTAAAACATGGAAGGTTTGCAAGATCTGTATTGTAATACTCCGGTCACACATCGAGAGAAAATTTTGTTAAGAATATATTATTGGATTGGGCCAGTGGTTTAACTGTTTAAGGCTTGTATCATCACATCCATTTCCACAATTTCTTGAAAAGAAAATCTCACGGGATAATTAGAACATGGCTGTGTATTTCACTATCTTAAAATCCTGACCTGCTTGTTATATTGATATTTCCTGTCATTCAATTAATACTCATGGCTACCGGGTTAGAAATTTGATCCTGGAGTTCGACAGGATTAAAAGTAATTGGTTCTGGATGGACCCTCCCCTTCCGTTAGATGGCATTACTTCTCTAAGGGATTTTTATTTCTTTCAAATTATGGCATATAATTCCCCAGTAAAGAAAATCAGTCTTTGTTAAAAAAAATTATTTTATTTTTAATTTTTCATCAATTTCTACGGCTTCTGAAATTGTTAAAACAAAATACATAGGACGGATAGCCTAAAAGGGGCAAATATTCCCCTTGCTAGTTAGTAGTCTTGGCCTTTTATGGATAGTTGAATTCAACAAAGCCCAATTAGTTCAAAAAGACAGTAAAGAGTATATATGATTGCATATACAACAAAAAAATAATTGCACAAACTTATATGATTATGGGCAGGGAGGGCAGTTATGAGTAGCTTTCCGAAAATGCTTTTGAACCATTCGATTCGATGGTCTATAATTCGTCCTTTTATTCGTAGTTCCCACTTCCCAGTCAATATTCTGTCCCTCCCCCTGCATATCAACAGAGGCATCAGATTCTTCTGACAAAGATTTTCTACTGATTTAGACGATACCCAATTCACAAGGCGGTTAGCCTTTCTCCAGCCTGTTATTTTCAGAGATGGTATAAAACCCAGAACAATGAATATCTACACTTTGTAGTTCTTCAGAATCGAGTACTGCTGCCTGCTGCTACTAAAAAAAAGGAAGGGAAAATGGGAGCTTTGAAAAGAGATGTGGAGTGGTTGAGACCACTTGTTAAGACCGAGGAATGGGACTACTGTGTGATTTGGAGGCTAGGAGATGATCCTTCTAGGTAAGTGTAGCAGCCCATTATCCACTTTCATCCTTCAAGTTAGATTTAACTTTTCCTTGTTAGTTTTTTTTCTGAGTTTTTTTCTTTGTTCAATCATTAATTATGATTGTGTAGGTTTGTTGAATGAATGGATTGTTGTTGTGGGGGTGGTAATGATTGCTATATAACTGTGAAAGAGGAGAGTGTTGTAGAGGCAGAAAAAAATTTGGGTCCCTTATGTAGGGATGCCCATTTTCAGCATCCACCAAGGACTAAAGCCTGTGAGACACTAGCCCAATATCCATCTTCAATGCCTTTGTATTCTGGGTAAGTATATATTCCTCTCTCTCTCTCTCTCTCTCTCTCTCTCTATATATATATATATATATATATATATATATATATATATATATATATGTATGTATGTATATATATATCTTTGAGGGCGAGAATAATATGTCCAACTAAAAGCAGGATTCGTGGAGAAGTAATAATATCAAACCAACCACAGTGGCTTAGCCATGAAAACACCTCTAATTCAAACTATGTGAGTTTTCTCTCTCTCTCTGCTATAATGCTATTGTATCATCTAGTTAGAGATTCATTGATCAAAACCACTAAATTCTGCATGCTGAAGTAATGCTATAGTCTGATGGACTGAAAAATGATCTTTTGTGCTGTATTTTGAGATATAAACTCAAAAAAAGTTGAATATGCTTCCTTTTGGCAGAAACCAGTAGGAACCCAAGTTATAATTCCTGTAGGTGGTGGTCTCATTGAGCTCTTCAGCACAAAGAGTGTAAGCACTTTATTAATAATTTTGCTCTTCATCAGAACATTGCACTGTGATTTTATTATTCTGAAATGGTCCATCTAATAAACATCATCATCATAAGAGATGAAGCAAAAGTCAAATACATATGCACACAATTGTCACTATGGTAATTATAAGATGTACAAGTACCAGAACCTTGGAAATATTGGGGACTAGAGCACGTAGAGCGAATAGCCCTTCTTTGATCCTAATCCTTCGGTTCCTCTCTGTGAAAAGATTCTTTGATTGGTATGGTTCCTTTCCTGTTCTCTTCATACCCTTTAGCCTATGTTTATGATCAACCACGCGATTTTCACATAACGAAGCAGATTTAAACTCTTCGTTCTTAGACAAGTCCACATTGCAGTTCAGTTTCCAAGACCCTGAAGAGTTTCCAATTGATTTATTTGGTGACACATTTGGGGACACATGGCTAGAAACAGACTTCAATGATGGGTTTTCATTTGAAGGAATTGAACCGGTGGATGATCCTTCAATGCAACAGGGGCTAGATTGGGACACTGGAGTAACATTTTGTAGCCTAGGAATAGAATTCAAATTGTACTGATTGTTCAAGTGTTCATTAAAAATGGGATGATCATGAGGTTTTTCCTCGAGTCTTATATCGGTGTGGCTGGATTCAGTCATGATTTCCTGTTCCACACAGACGTTATAGTGAGCCGTAATGAAGTCTATTAATTTCTGATCTTTGGGTACCTGATATATTCAAACCAAAATTCTCATATAGAGCAGCAATACTGGGAGATGCGATTGAATATATAGAGGATTTGCAAAAGACAGCAGGGAAATTTCAAGCAGAGCTCAGGGAAATGGCAGAAGAGGACTGCAGCAAGAACAATGCTGACTCGGAAGTTCCAGAGGTAAGAGGATCATCTGAAGACAATAGATATCCACTTGCTACTGGGCATAATGAAGGCTTCACCAATGCTGATCAGAGGCAGCAAATGGAGGTGATTAGAATACACAACACCTTTGTTTTGTTTTGTTTTGTTTTTTGTTAATGTCAATTTACTTGCCAAATCCTAAATTCTGTTTTCCTATTTAACTGCAATCCAGCAAGTTCGAGCTCCATTTTTTTGACATAGGTACAGGTGGAAATAAGTCAAATTGGCACAAGGGAGTTGTTGCTTAAATTCATGTACAACCAAAAGAGAGGTGGATTCTTAAGGTTGATGGAGGCTATACATTCTTTAGGTCTTCAAGTTATTGATGCCAATATTACTACTTGCAATGGCAGGGTCCTGAACAATCTCAGGGTTGAGGTGAGTTGATTATACACACTTTGATTTTATTCTCTTGAAATTGCAACCACCTGAAGGTACATTAAACTATGTTTCACATAAACATGGAGACATACTGTGATGTGAAAACATCACCATAATTAGTAGTAAATACTGCACTATTGTACTCCCACGCTCTGGAAAAAGAAAAAAAAAGACTTGCAAATTTCTTTGTAATTTTCATCGAAAATGGTACTCCTTCTCCTCCCTTGAAAATACATCAATTCATATTGTCAAATATTCAAAACTTGTTAGCTAATTTTATATCCTAAAATGCTTCTTTTTTTTCTTCTTTCTTTTTCGAAGGCAACGCAAGAGAAGGTCCAACTGAAGAATTTGAAAGATTCATTGCTTACAAGCTGGACACGTCTCAATTAGAACTCCATGAGGAGAAGAAACTGAGAGAGAATACTCTGATTCAGGAAGTTAAACTGGAAAAATTGAGAAACTCACTGTGCTTCATTTTTTTCGAATTAATTAGATGTGAATTTCTTTGAAAAAGTGACAATGAAGAAGGATTTTAGACAGACCCCTCTCAATTTTCATTACATTTGAAATGGGGAGGATCCTAATTCAAAGATAATATTGTCGTTATATCCCTTCTATTAACCCCTTGCTATTCTGTTCTTTATTCAAAGAATATTAAAATTTGTATGTGACATATTTAAATATTTTATTTTTTGATGATATATACATTCAAACTTTGATAATTGCAGAAAGAATTTTTTTAATAAAGTAGACTTTTCTTCAAACTGAGAAAGGTTTACATGAGTCATAAATTTGATTTTAAATAATTTCAAAGAAAAATACTAATACTACTAGTAATTTGGAACGGTTACTTGCAAATTATGGCAGGTAAGTGATGAAGACTGTAAAAACAATCACAGCCCTTGAATTTAAAGGAAATACTGAAACATTGGTATTAATTCTAGATACAATTAATTGACATTGTCGGCGTCCACACCCACACCCGTGGAAACGAAACAATATGTTCTATGCTGGTTTGGTTGGTGCATGTACGAAAACAAACATACATACCACTAATTTTTTAAAGCATTAGACGACTTAATTGGTCAAGGAGCTGAGTAGTTTTCTTGCTGAACAAGGACATTGATAGCTGCTTAGTGGTAGATTTCTCATTTCTCTTCATTTGATTGAGAATTTTAATAGTAGAAAACTGAAGATAAATTTAATAGTAGGAGTAATATTTATATCGGTTAAAAAAGAATTGTTTTAAATAATCAACAACGCAACAAATTAAAGGACAAAATGATAAGGAAAGAAAATGCAAGTGCTTTTGAGACGGAAGGGAGCATAATTCTGTAAATTGGTGAGTAACATATTTTCAATACATGCGTACGTAAACTCTGTTTGTGAGATCAAATATTTTCAACTAAACCAAACACATCCTTTGAACCACATATATGTCACCCGTCCAGGTCCTGGGAACCTTTGCTGATTTCTTTTTATAGGTACAGGGTAGGGGCATAATTTATAAGTTAATAAATTTAAATGGTCAGATTAATAGAAAAATTAAATTTGATAGATGCAAAAGAAAAAAATTCATTTTAATTTAATTTGTAAAGACTATAGAGTAAGTGACTCAATGTCTCAGAGAGTATACTTAAAAAAACTCGTTCCTTCGATTGCTAAAGCGATGTTACATTGTCGACTTCACCCCGACCTCGTCTCCTCTTCTCATTCCATTACAATCTCTACTCCCTCTCCCCTTGCACATTTCAAACTTAGAAGGTAATTAAATTAGAGTTTTTTTTGTTTGATAATTTAAAATTTGTAATTTATTTAAATTTCTTGTTAGTTGGGGACTTGGGGTTAAACTCAATTCAATTTATTTGATGTATTTTGAACTTACGAGGTAACTAATTATGACTTTTTTTTTGTTTAATAGTTTAAATTTATTTATATTTGTTGTGGCCTTGTGGGTTTGGGTTAAATGAATATGCAGTTATGCACTTCAATTTTTCTGAATTTGTTGTGTTTGTGAATTGTGAATTGATTTTGACTGTTATGACTTGATTTTATTTGAATAAAAAAAGCAAATTTGGTTTGAGGCAAACAAATAACTGAAGTAAGTTTCTAAATATATTTTTTATATTTTGAAAGTCCTTTTTTAGTTTGAGACTTTAGGTTATGATTTATGAATATTTATTTGTTGTATATTATAAAATTTTATTTATGTTGCATAAAATAATTGTTTGTTTGGAGTTGTTGTATACTTGTATTTAGATTGATTTTAGGCATTCATGACATGTGGTCAAAATTCAAACATTTTAAAATTGAATCATCAACATCACAATCTATCCGAGGCAATAAGACTATTCAAAATTTCTCAAATAATAGAGCAATCTTAATAAAAAAAAAAAAAAAAAATTGAATCCGCGCCTGGAAGGGTATATATACTTTTAACTTGGGATGCTACGTTAGCTTCAAATCGGGGCATAGCATATATATATAACAAGAATATATAGTTTGTAGGATTCGTAAACTCACAAAATAATTATGATTTATTTAGTACAACACATTCTAGTAATTGCAATTAATATATGGGCCAGATTTTGTGATATTCAAAAAATTAAATGGAACTCGACTCGATCAATAATTTAGTTGACATTCACGTCTTAAACTGTGTATGCATGTATATATGAATAATGTATGGTATGGGTTACAAGTCAATATTGAACACCTACCTCCCGACACTTGACTCACCTCCAAATATTCACTTGTCCGGAAGCCGAGTTGGACGGATGACTCGGGGAGATTAGGGGAGGGGAGGGGAGGGAGGGGGAGGATGAATTAAAAAATTCTAGTGAGCTAACTCCACCTTTCATACATCACTAATTCATTATTCATTAATTAATGAGCATACATACATAGGATGAGTACATCAAATTAAATTTGTCATATACTCCCCTTATTATTGATGTAATTTGATTTGATGCCAGCCCATAACATTTTATAAATTTGAGCTCGAGTACTTATATTACTAAATAAAATAATATTGAGAACATCTTTATAATTGATTACTTATTCTATTTATAAAAAAAAACTTGGTTTATCCATTAATTATTCGTGACATCAACGATGAGCACAGCGTAGTTGAACATGTGAACTAACCAGATTAAAATGAATAATATTCCACACGTGCAATAAGATAACAGTAAACACAAATGTAATAATGCTTAGGCAAATGGAAGTCAAATGTTTCCAGAAGCCCCATTTCTTTGGCCGCACACCAAAATCAAATCAAATTAAAATAAGAACGTGAACGCGCAAATATTTGAGCCTCCCTCCTCCACAACTTTTCCTAACACCTTCTTCGCTGGAGTAATAAATAAATAGTATTGCTTAGTCTATATGGAAAATATTAATTAAATAAAATAAATATACTATGTATTCATTCAAACTTGTACAATAAAAAATTAGTATCCTTTTCTCTCTCCTCTTCGCGTATATAAACATAAACATTGGAGTCTCCTTCAATTCACAATCTCGACCCATTTTTATTCGTCTCCAACATTACATATATAAGAACCACAAAACTTTAAGAGAGAGAATTCGAGCAGCAGAAAAGATGCAGGCGGATTTGGACCTGATCAGCTCATCTTCGAGCTTACATTCGCATGACGATAATCAATTTGCGGAGGATTTTGACTTCAAGCTTAATATATTCTCCTCGGATGTTACTCAGTTGAAATATGATGAGGAAAGTACTGAAGATTATGGCCAACAACAACAAGGAGAAGATGAGCTTGAACATGATGAAGAGGAAGATTATGAGGATGATGAGGATTTTAGTTTCGTAATTAACGGATCCGACTCGTCGCCGATTTCCGCCGATAGCGTTTTCCATGACGGTCATTTCCGGCCAGTTTTTCCGTTATTCAACCAAGATCTCCTCTTAGCGCATGAAGATTTCAAAATTTCCGAGAATCGTTTGCCTCTCCGGCCTCCGGTGAACAAAGTTTTCATCGAAACGCCTCCTTCAACTTCTTCGTCGTCTGAAAAAACTGATCAAGTAGATGGGATAGCTGCCGGTCCGTACTGCGATAGGACGAAATCGCCGGAGCTCTCTAAGAAGAGTAATTCCACCGGATTTTCAAAGCTTTGGAGGTTCAAAGAGTATATGCATCGGAGCCACAGCGACGGCCGTGACGCTTTCGTGTTTTTGAATAACTCAGATCGAACAAAGGGAGAAGTGAAGATAGTTGAGAAGAAAACAGCAGGCATATGCTCGTCGGAGAAGAAGACGGGAGGTGAGGTTAAGGTTAACGCCGACGGAGGGAAGAAGATGGCTAAGAAGGGAAAGAAAACGACTCCGTTATCAGCTCATGAGATATACTTGAGAAGTAAAGGATATAATCCTGAAGAAGATAAACGGCGGTCGTACCTACCATATAGGCCGGAGTTAGTTGGCTTCTTCACCAATGTTAACGGTGGTGGTTTAACCAAAAACGTTCACCCCTACTAGTCACGTAATTTACCGTACATTTTTTGGTTCTATTAGCGAATTTAATTTTAATTCTTTAAAAACTCTTTCGATGAAGTTTATTTGTATGAACACTTTTTGTTACACCCAGCTTAAAGATGCTCTGTAAATGTTTTTTAATAAGCTTAATCTTGAATTTTTAATTATTCATAAACTTGTAATTTAGCCACATTATAATCTCATGAAGCTATAAGCTTGAATTCTTGAATGCTAAAACTTCTAGTTACTAAGAAAATTATTGTTCAAAATTTAAACTTGAAATCGTCTAGCATGTGAAAGCATAATAGAAATTGGAGGTGTACTTAATTTTAAACTCGAATGTACGTCAAAGTGTCATGGTCTGTTGAATTCTTTCCACTAGACACTTATTAGTATACAACTTCATAAGGAGTGCATGATAGCACATGGGATTACCAAGATCCACAGAAACACAAAACTGGAGTACATAGAACCTTAGGAATAAAAGAATAAAAATAGGTTGCCACAAATAAACAAAAACACTAGTGTGAATTATAGAGAAACAATTAACGAAGGAAAACACAAATAACAAAGACAATGGGTAAGAATACTAAAGAAAACAATCCCTTCGAGGCATACTATGGTCTTATAAAGTCGAGCTTAGGGTTCATTTGGTCACAGATTCCACATTACGGAGAAATAAGCCTCATGATATGAACCAACATAACTCGTGTGCAAAATAAAGTTATCTTACTCCAAACCCTTTATTAGTTGATATGTACCATCCACATTCTTATTCTGTGATTATTTGAATACACACGATGAAAAGGAAAACAATACCTAGTTATGTATATCTGTTGGCCAAGGGTGATAGCTAACCCGTATTACATGTATACATTCAAATGTGCATATTCACAAGAATGAATACAGTTGCTTCTACACTACCGTAAGTCGCATATCTCTAATCTTACATATGGATTAATATAGACATTAGTGCAGTGCTCATATATGGAACTCCCATCGGGTAGTTCCTTGTGAGTATGAAAGCCCCTCTCTGGGCACTCCTTCAGAATAGTCATTCCACCAGGATCTGATAGTCTGAATACCCCATAGCCCCTGTGATGCATCAAATGCCGAGTAAAATTTGGGAAGGTGAAATGTAATCACAGTACAAAAAACACACTGCATATATATATATATATATATATATATATATATATATATATATATATATAGGTACGTAGGTAGGTAGGGAGGTAGGGAGGTAGGGAGGTAGGGAGGGAGGTAGGTATAGAGAGAGAGAGAGAGAGAGAGTTGTAAGGACCTTCCAATATGTATATCACCATTTCTCATGAACATAGAAATGCCAATGATTTGTTGTTGCAATTTTTAATTATCAAGATATGATGCAAAAATGGGATACCTTGATTTATCTGTTGGAGCCATGACAATAGCAACAGCTTCAGGTACCATTACCTGGACAAAAAACAATCAAGGAGGAGATAATAAGAGAATGTAAGAAATGTAATACCAGGTTAGGACTGTTGCACATCAATTTCTAGAGACAGAGTACTTAATTAATAAGATATAGTTTAAGAATGAAACAGGAGAGGCTAAAAGAAAGTAACAATTTTCGCAAAAGTCCAAACAAGGTATAATACATGCCAAAATGATATAATTAATGTTTTCTACAGAAAATAGGACTAAATATTAAACTAGCAGACTGGAGCGAGATTTCATAGTTCTGAGGCTTGCATTAGTTGAACATGGTATAACTGCGTATCGCTAATACCCAATTTCAGTAATTAGTTATAAGAAAATTAAGCAAATAGCATTGAGGACAAAATATGAAGAACTCAATTCCCCCAAAGACAAGGGGTATCAGCTAAAACCAGTTACCTGATATGAATATTGGGTGTGCAGATCGACGGATGACATGAAACAACTCTGAGAAGGATGTGTCTGAAGATAGAACCAAGTATTACATATTAAATAGAATATTTCCATTAGCACAGCGTGTTTAAACTACACATAGCTTAAACTACACATATGAGAAGAAAAAAGAAAGATAAGAAAACAACTTGTCCAATTTCCCATATAGTCTTACAAGTTCAAACAATTGCTCAAGTCAACCAACAAGCATACTTTTTATGAACAAGCCAATATTATACTGTGAATACTATAAACTGGCTTTTGGAATATCAATATTCCCACTAACTAAAGTGCATAAAAGAAGAACCAAAGACAAAGGAAAGGAGAATGATTCATGATAAAATTATGGGATTCAATATTTTAAGATAAAATTAAGGATGAACTCTTTGAGTGGCCAATGCTCACGCACTACAATGAAACATACCTTTTATTTTTAAACCTCTAAAAAGATGAGTACAACTGAACGTTAAATGAAGAAATGCAGAATTTATAAACATGTCTAGGAAAGATACGAGGACTATGATTTGCAAAGCAATAGAAGCAATACAAAATGAGTGTAATCCTAATCATATAAAACTTGTTTCAGATAAGTGTTTAAGAGGAAACACAAGATAGGAATTCAAAAGTGCATACATGAATCCATCCTACAGGAAAATGGGATAGTTCATTCTGTATGGCGAATATCTCCTCCTCGTTTAGAGCCTGGCACTATTAATAAGCACATAGAAATCAGCATCTTGAAACATCAAATTGAGACAAGGAAAAGGAGCACCAGAAACTTACAGAACTAGAAGTAGATTCTTGTTTTGGTATTATCAGAGTTGTAATGTAAAAGGTCCCCTCTTTCTGAATAAAAAAAAAGGAAGATAAGAAATATATGAATCAGATCAAAATATTATAATCTTCAGCCTATTAACACTACCTCAATACCATAGGGGAAAAGAATGCAAGAGGATGATCACATCCAACCATGAGATGGGAGGGAGTACAAAATTTAGTATTTTGTCCCTCATGCTGCTACATTACCCTTTTTATGTAATACACCCTGTACCACATAGATAGCAGTATAGCATTCAAGCTAACAACTAGTTTTTGTTAAGCCGCAAATAAGCTACAATGTAAGATAAAATGTCCATTTAGGGGCTTACCTAGTGCACTAAGAGATATACGGCCCGGAGACGAACACAGACACTAACTATACATATTGACATCTGTACAGCACGAGCCAGTAAATATATGCAGGCAACACGAAAAAGGGTGCTTAGCATCATGTGTTAAATGAATCATTAACAAACTACTATGCCACAACCAGAACTGGGGGAAGTTCAAAGATATATATATATATATATATATATATATATATATATATATAAATATATATCGGGCTGGTTTGGATTGGTTGAAGCATTGAAGAAAGTGAAGGTATTCAAAGTAATCATAAGTGAATCTAGTTTTACGAAATCAGAAGCCTTTAGTAAATTTCATATCAAATGCAAATGCATATATGCATAAAGTATATCCATCTAGGTGTACAAGCTTTACTATATATGTGACTATAGAGGTACTCTAGTGTCAAGATTATTCAAAAACTGAAGTTTTGAACAAAAGTGATTCAGTTACAGATCAAAAGTCCTAACATGCCACCAATATATTATGTGGTGCTATCGCATGAAACAGTTGCCTATATAAATTTTTCTAGAATTGCATTATACATTGTTGATTGCTTTATTAAACCAGATGAAAGAATCACCTCTAATTAGCGATATTACAATAAACCTGATAGACAAGTTTATTTTGGTTCTAGAATGTATTAAAAAGGCATAAATCTTACAAGAGAAGCACCGAGAATCCCGCAGGTCTCAAGATCCTTACTTGTGTTGTCTCTCGCAAGTTCAAGAAAATTCTCCATCAGCCGTGCTGGCTGAAAGAAAAGAAACTGAGTTATAATCTGTTTCTACTCGTAACAGAGGACTAATGAAACAACAAAATAGTGCTGAAAGGCTTGACATCAGTGCAATTACATGATACATTCAATATACAGATCATTAGCTCTTAGTTGTTACCATATGTATATCTTTAAGGGTGGTAGATGCCATCGACTCTTCGCATGAAGATTTTGCAAGTCCATGAACTGAATTAACATCTGTGATACGTGAGACTTGTGCAGCACCCTGCACAGTGTGTATGAAAGAGATTCCAGGAGAAGGACAAGATTGTGTAACAGCATGCAAATTAGACTGCCCACAATAATTCGCAGCCATAGATGAGGTTGACCCAAGATGTTCAAGTGGTGAACCGAAAGTAGAGCCTACTGGAGATGCTGGTCCAACTTTTTCCTTGTTCACTATGCTGCACAATATGATTTAACATAAAGCAGTATGCTAATGTGAGAAGCTGCTTACGAAGTAGGAATCAATGAGACTAGTATAGAAGATTTCTAATTGCAAAATAAGGAACAAAAAAAGTAACCTCCAATTTCTTGTTTTTACTCTATACACTTTAACATGCATCAATAAAAAACAGTCAACATCATACAAAAACTAGGGAACCGAATGAAAGGCCTGGACTACTGGCAGTTAATATTATTCTATTATAAACTTAACAGATTTTCAAGAATTACAAAACAATAAACTGAAGGGGGTTAATTTAGTTACTAACTTCATCTAGGAAACAAAGAACACCTATGTTAGTCTTTTCGGCACAGATATTAGGCCGTGTAATGGCACAAAACCCCAAAAGAAAAACACCATATTTCCTTGATAATAGTAGCAAAATCAGTGATAATATTAACAATGTAAAACCGTAATACTAGTTCTTCACTTCGAGGAACTAACAGGTTCCTCTCCCCACCTAACCAATATATTAACAAATATTTATATAAAAAAAATAAACAACTTCGGTCATTACAGGGCACAATAACCTGTCAGCGCTGACTGTAACTATATGAGCAACAAATTATCAAAAGTCATAATCCACCAGAATCCAGTTTGAATTTAAATATTATCATTCAGCCTTATAATAATATGATAACACGAATTCGGTATCAATCCAATGAAAATTAGCATAAACAATTCCAAATTCAGTATCAACCCAATGAAAATTAGCATAAAAAAAACAATTTCAATTCATACAAAACAGGTGGAAATTAAACTTAACACCTGCGTGTATGTATAAAACAGTAACAGCTCAAAAAAAAATGAAATGAAAGCTAAAAAGGGAAACCTATTTACCAGCAATATCCATGAAGAGTTGGGTATTTGTCATATTTCCTTCAATCCCGCACAATTTTGCCCAATTCAAGCAATAAAAAGCAAAATTAAACCGATTAGTTTCCTTCCGGACGAATTTGTACGGACGCTCGTGAATATAGGCATAAAAAAGAAAGAGAGAGTGACCTCGAACCAGGTTGATTAGCGATTCTGTTGCAGAAAAAAGAGGAATTATCTTTTTGCTGCGTTGTTAATTCTTCGGCTAAAGAAAATGTTAATCTCACAATTTCCACCCAACGTTTTAGACAAGTGGACATGGAATTGGCACACAAATACACAATATTATGGACCATGTTGATACGTTTAATATACTCCCTCGGACCTCGGTCCCCCAATCCATTTACTCTTTTTAATTATATCTTGATTTTGTAAATAATATTTTTGTTTATTATTATTAAAATTTATAATTATTTAAGTTGGTATTTGTTTATCTCTTAATACCTCTTAACAGTTTTACATCTCATTCGGTGAGAGAATAAAGTTGTTTGGTAAAATTTTATTTGCCTCTTATCATTTTTTAATCGGTAATAGAAATATATAAATCTAAATCATTAAGAGTTCTCTTAATGAAAAATTTAAATACAAATATTGTACCCCTCTATTCTAAATTTAAGATTATTATTGATTTTTAAAAAGTCAATTTAATATATTTTTAAATTTAAAACATTCAAATGTTTTATATTTTTTAGTTGTCAAACAGCTTTTTAAGTTTAAAAATCATTTAGATTTTAATCATTCAGTTTTATCAAACACCACCTAAGTCTCCAAATAAGGATACAAACGATCTGATCCAAACTTTGTTGAACTCGAACCGAACTTGAACACAATAAGTCGAACTCGAACACGATCGAATCAACACGATCGAATCAACACATATGTGCAAATTCGGATTGTTAGTTATTAGCGAACATACACGAGATCGCAAACAATTAAAAACATAGTCGAACATCATTATGTTCGCAAACATCATCAACACATTGAAACAAAAATAACGCCAAAAATTATTACTACTTAAGCATCTCACGAACTACTCACAAATCACTAGAATCGAGCTCAAACGAACATCATTATTCGCGAACATATTTAATTGAGTAATTGAACGTGATATTATGTGCGAATCTGACTCGACAAGATAATTTAACCGAACTCTAACCGAATAAAATTTATTCGCGAACAATTTGATTCTTTATTAATATTAATTTGGATTTCATTATAAATTGTCCAAAATATGTTTTTAGTAATAATATTAAAGACCTTATAAACAGTTTAATTTTACTGGTATGTTTTGATGTTCTCCCAAAAAAAAAAAAAAAAAAAAATTCCCCGATGTAAGATGTGTATTATAAAAAAACAACCATATGTAATATGAATTGTAGCACTTAGTTAGATGACGCATGGTCTTCAAAATTATTTTAGAAAAAAAATCATATAAAATATATTTATTATCTATCTGATTATATATATATATAGGGTCCGGTTTCTGTAAGGACTCCCTTACTTTGTTAAAATGCAATTTTTTTTTTGATTTTTTTTGCCATTTTTTTTAAAAACAATTAAAAAAAAGTTTAATATTTTATGGAACTAAATTTTTTTTATAATACAGTGTTTTGGATGTGATTTGGATCATATATAACAAAGCAGTGCATGCATGCGATGCATGCAGTTAGATTGTACATACATTTTTTGGTATAGGTATCCAAATCACGCCTAAAACATTGTATTATGGAAAAATTCCAGTTCCATAAAATATTAATTTTTTTTTTTTAGTTGTTTAAAAAAAAAAAAAAAGGTCCGCATTTTAACAAAGTAAGAGAGCCTCCACCTGATTGATTATGTATATATATATATATATATATTATACATATTGTTTTGTTTTTTATGATCAATCATAACAGCTCGGAATGAATGAATTCCTAGTCAAGTAACATTAGCCTCCTCAAATGCTTTCAGATGCATCTACTTATCGTAATCTTTTATTTATTTTACTTTACACCCGTAGTATTTTATGTTGGTAACACAAATTATTTGTTCACATAAACTCGTACAATCAATCTGTATAAAGTTACTAGAGGCCCAACGTGTAGGGAGCAGCAGCTAGATATGAAATTAATGCTATTATTACTCCCAATGCAAATTTTACTTAAAAAATATAAATTTTATTAAATTTGAAGGATTAAATAGAAAAAATTTAATATAAAAAGACAAACTAAGAATTATATTAGAAGTTGAAAGACATTTTTTTTTTAATAAAAAAAAAAAAAAGTTTTCAAAAATTGTTTACTCAAAATCGGTTCTCCGACTTCATATATTACTTATTAATAAAGCTTAGTAAATAGCATGAATCACTTAATACACTTTGTTTTTCCGGCAACTAATTGTTCCGGTCTTAATTCCCCATTATCCCCCGGTCCTTGTGTTCAAGTGGGTGCTACACTAGTGTCCATTTCTATATTCAAAACCCAAAGGTACTCTCTCTCTCTCTTTCCAATAATTTAAAGGTTGTAGTTGAGATTTTTCAGCTATTTTTTAGAAATTTACATTCAACTGGAAATTAAGTGACTCAATTTTTTGTGATTTTTTTTCATTAAATGGGAGGTTGCATGGAACATATATAACATGTGATGTATTAATCAATTGCGATGATTTTAATTAATTAATAGGAGTACTAGTACTATTTATGCATGTAGACACTGTTATTTTATCAAATTTAAACTCATACTCCTAGCTACATTATTAATTGCTTTTTTGTGCAATTCTTAATTACTACTACTACATTACATTATGTAACAACAGGTATAAGCATTGCATTGCATGGGGTAAAATTTAACAAGTGCGTGGTGCTATGTTGCGCTTCAGTAATTAAAATAATATTATTATGGTGACAAAACATTACATTATATGGATGATCAACAAATAGAATAGAATAGGCTTCATGTCCAAAAAACTAATTAAAATAGAATAGGCCCGGCATTAAAAGAACTAATAAAAAGAAGAATCCACTTTTTCTAAATTTATTATTAGTGGACTAGTGGTCTATGACGCATATATATATATATATATATATATATTTTTTATTGAGAACCGGTGCGCACATATACATCACACATAAAATTATAATAAAAATTAATATTTTTTAATATTTTCAAATAAAAAATATCACTATAAATATATAACCACGATTTTTAGTTTCCAATTATAATTTATGGCCTATGGGCCATTCAACAAATTAACCGGGCCATTCTCTGAGCAGACATGCCATTAACAAAGGCATGGAAATAAAGCTCTAAAAAAGCACACAAAATGTGACATTTCATAACACTCAAATTTTTAGTCGTTAATTACCTATTCTTTTTACCAGAAATTACTGGTGTCTCGTCATGGTATCGTGGTAATAAACTACTTCCAACATCTCAGGATAAATTTTTCATCCATATTAAGAAGGGAAATAAAATAATAAAATTATCTATAATAATATGTTATTAATTATTTTCAATGTAAATGAGAGTGACTTTTTAGCTTTTCAATTCAAAATATTTTAAGCACATAACTAATAATACTTATTAAATATGGAGAGAGAATTAGAATAAGAAAAGTATGAGATATTTAATTCTACGGGTATAATTGAAAAAATGTGTAAAAGTTTAGTTATTAAAGGAAGGTGGACATTTAACATGGAACTATCCAAAATAATAATAAAAACTTTTATCATGGGACGAAGGGAGTAATATATATGCCAACTCATGTCTTGTTATGTACATCCCTAACTTCTTGAATCTCGACCTTCTTTTTTTTTTGCTATAATGAATTTTAACAATAAGAACATGGCGGTAATATTATGGAAATGGTTAGTATGAAGTTTATTTTGGTGTAAGTTAGTTAATTGGTCAATAGAATACTGACACGCAAGCGAAATTTTATGCGTGTCAATATTCTATTGACCAATTAACTAACTTATCAAAAAAATAACTTCATTCTAACCGAATCCTAATATTATATGCTCACTTGTCAGTTATATGTGAAGACTCATGCAAGAATATAATATTTTCAAAAAGGCATAATTACGTACACTTAATAAGCTATAACTTTTGTGCCGAATGTTCAAAACTACACCACTATTTATCTTATTATATTTGTACAGGCTATATGTATATACATAGCTGCGTAGTATATAATTATGTTATGGTAACAATTTTTTTGGACTAGTATGAAACCGTCGTTATAGACAATTGTATATTATACAACTGTATATATACATTTTTTTATATTTGTATATAAGGTTTAAAAAGTGTTTTAGTAACAATTACATTCTAGTATGATGCTAAAGATTAACAAAAACTCTATGTGAAATGAAAATTAGACATAAAAATTAGATATGAGTGTATTTAAATTTCACTTAATTAAATTTTTACCTCTAATGGTGGGTAAAAATATAAATATGTAAAATTTCAATACACTCATGTCTAATTTTATGTTCACCTAAAAGCGCTCAAAGATTAAGGACCAAAAAAATTTAATTTTAACTTATTATATATGTATATAGATATAGATTATTTTCATAATTCTGTAAGATAAGTAAACGGAAAAAACATAATTTCTGCCCCCTCTCGAAAGCCAATCATGGTTGACCTAGCCTTCCGTAACGTCCGGGGGCCACATTGTTGCCTGCTGCCCAAAAATAGAAAAATATAATCCTAATAATTAAATGTATAATAATTCAGTAAAAATAGGAGTATTAATTTAATAAAACTATCCGTCTGAACAGGTCACGAACTTTGAGCTTTTGATGATTACTGATTAGTACTTATATATCCCTGTTCTTACGCCTTATTTCCTCAATTTTAAAATATAACATCAATTTTAATATTTTTAAATTAATTTGATATTTTTAAATTTTAAATATTTTTATTTATTTTAAATAATGCTTATGAAAATTAATAATTTTCTATGACGTACTTTTTATTGTTTTCAAAAACTAAATAACTCACAATAGTTTTAAAAAACTTAACTTTAAATAATCAAAATTGATCTGAAATTGAGGAAGTTTATGTACATAAAATATAGACAAAAAATTGAATGTCAATGATAAGACTCATCTATTGCATATAAATATAAATGTATAAAAAAATTAATGATATGCCTCATCTCCTAGTCTCTCTTTTTATATAATTTGTACAAATAATACTAGCTAGCTACTCATACACTAGCGATCAAAATTTATATACACAAAATTTAAATAGAAAATTTAAGTCAAAATATTCATAATATCTAAATGTAAAATTTAAAATCCAAAATATTCACAGTTCAAATATAACATTTAGAATTCAACAGAAATGTTCAGATAATTAAAATAATATTTAGATGAAACGTAAACTATTAAAAATAATTAAGATTTTTTTCACCATTTAAGGGATATATAAACAAATAATAATTTTTTACTATAATAGATTTAAATTTAGGAGTATGAAAAAAAATGATCTCTTACCTTCACACTTAACATGTGATTAGATTTTGCTTCCTATGTAGGAGATTAGCACTCATACTAAAAAATATTGAAAAATTGGGGGGAAAACAAATAAAAATATTATGCCCACTTCTTGTGTTAAATCATATTTCAATATTATTTTTAATTTCCCACACATCCCCAATCCCTACCCTGTTGATGGGACGCCTCCAAAATAGGTATACATCACTCATCTTGAGTCGCCAAATACATAAAACTAAATTCAAATACAACTTGATTATACAACAGTCGTGTAAAATACGACAGAATACATGATGTAAGTTTTAATACAAATATTGTCATCTAGACAATATCCACACTCAATTTAGTCCTTATTATATTTATTATCACACTATTTAACAGAATAGTGAGGACTACTAAGACACCATCTCGGACCATCACTCCGGTTCCCCGACTAGTTAAATTGCCACGTTCTCATTTTAAGAAGAAACGGTGAAAGAAAGGTGAGCTTAACTAGCCCAATAAAAAATATTATGACTAAGATAATGCAGAATAAATTATCATTAGTCGTCATCAGATGTTAAACCGATAAAATACAATAGACATCAAGTTTAAGCTGCGATTGGAACATGCATTCCATTAAAAGAATCAAGTAGAGAATAAAATCTACTATCTTTTATGATTTAAAAGGTTTTCATCACTTTTATCATTTGAGACTCAACTTAATAAATAATCCACATCATCCCCCGCAGACTACTACCAAAGATATTCATTAGGGTCACGACCACAAATTATCCATGCACTACAGACCAAGGATATTTGTGTATTCATCGATGGTCATGATCATGTCAACAACTGTCTATCAATGCAATTCGGGCCAATGAGGACTTTTATCACATTATTTGTAATATTACGGTCATGATTACACCGAATAATCCCTGGTCATAATCATACCAAGTCCATCTATGCACTACAAGTCATAGATGACTTTTAAAAATAATATAAACATGATGATGATGACAATGATATAAGATTTCAATAAAACAAGTTCAAGAATTAATTTATTCAAGAACTAATAACGTCCAAATTGTCAACATGATACTTCTTTGTAAAGTAAAATTCAAGAATGCTCAGAAGAATATTTTCATGAAAAGATACTGGATGAAGCACAAATATCAAGAATATTTCACTAATTTCATGGAGTGTAGAAGTCAAAACTTTAACCAACTGAGTATAATAAAGAATGGAATAACAAAAGAAATCACCATGCATGCAGACTTGCGATAGACAAAGTTATTCCAACAGAATAATAAAGACGGAACCAGGTCCGGTGTAAACGCACAGACAAGATATTTCAACAGAATAATAAAGAATGAAATACAGAAGAATTTCACCAAGTATAGGGTAGCCCGCGTATACAGGTTATTCCAACAGAATAATAAAGATGGAATAATAGAAGTTCTCTTCATGAATACAAAAGAAAAAATATCTCTTACCGTAAAAGAAACTTGATATTGGAGTAGTGAAGTAGCAGGATACTTTTCTTCTTTCTCTCTATAGTTTCTCTCTCTATAGTTTTAGTGAATTCGTAAGAAATAATGAAGGAATGAGCTTCTATTTATAGAAGAATGGAATGAATAGTAACCAATTCATGAACGGTCCATATTGATTTACTTTAATCGGACGGTCCATATTTAAAGCAAAATCTTTTAAATAAAATATAATATATTCTATTTATAATCTAATAAAATGAATAACTTTTAAAAAGATTTTACTACGCAAATACTACGCAGCATTATGTAAACACTATGCATAATAAAATATAATATATTCTAATTATTGTCTAATAAAGCAGATAACTTTATAAAAGTATTATATTTTATATATAAAAAGATTTTCTTATTAGCCTAATAAAACGAATAACTTTATAAAAGTATTACTTTTTATATAAAAGTTTTTTACATTTTATTACGTTAATAATATGAATAAAACAAAACTTCATCATCATTATTATTATTCACACTATTAATCGAATTCAAGTCGATTCTAAAGGAAAAGGGGCTTAATAAGGATTTCTCCTATTGGCGCCATGAATTAGGGTGACCAAACCTCTCTTTCGCGTAACTTCAGACATCGTTAATAATGCAAATAATAATATTAACAACTTCGTCATCTCAATTATTGATTTAATAACATATAAAATATCGACAATAATTGAATCAAACCGAAAGTGACTTCTCACATAAGCATTAATAATCAATACCGTATGCTTCTTTACGCAACCACGCCAGACATTCTTTACTTTTACTACCGAGTAGTTCAACAAGATCAACGGTAAAATTTACGTCGTTATTTTCATAAAAATATTTTTGTCGTTTTCTCAATCAAATGATAATAATTTTTTAATGAGGTCCACCAATGATTGTCTTGAGTCGTCACGAATATTCCACGACCAATCGAATATTATATAACAACTTGCGTACTTTGCAAAATTTATAAATATTACCCATAACTATAACATTATATCAAATTTATTCCATAATATTCAAAAATAATATTTATAGAAAATTCATTTTTATTCATAAAAGTTGGGGTCTTACACTTGATATATAAGGGATGGGGTTAACCATTGGACTAAGATCCTTTGGTTTATTTTAAGATTACTTTCAATCTACTAAATATAATGTTGACATTATATTTTATTTACTATTTATAATTATTATATTTGTCCAAATTTTGTATTATTTACTTAATGTATATATAACAAATACAGTAGAATCTCTATAAATTAATAATCTCTCTAAAATAATATTTTTTTTAGTCCCGACTTGAATTAATGGGATAAATTAATAATTTCGATAAACTTATAAAATGATAATTTTTAAAAAGACCCTTATATAAACATATGGTCCCATCAAAATCATAAATTAATAATTCTTTTAATTACAAATATATATAGGGTAATCTTGTAAAATATGATTCTATTCCCGTTTATTTTGTCTTGAAATTCAAATATAATTGAATTTCATCCTTAATTTTTCTCATTGCGTCCAAAAGTTCAGGTATTGCATTCTCAAATTGTAATAAAAAAACTTGTGAAGAACACTATGACAGCTTCATACATGGAATGTATTAAATTATAGTACAATGAACTTATATATACAAATTAATTAATTAAACTTAATGTGAATATAAATTTTTTTGAAATAAAATGTTAATGTAATTTGAAAAGTTGATACAATGAATATTATTTAATTATTAAAAATAATTAATATCACTTACAATGAATTATATTATTTCATTAATTTAATAAGTATAATATATTGCATAAAAAAAAGTATGATATAAATATCAATAAAATGTAATAATTTTAATATAATTAAATTTATGTTCATCGAATAGAAAAACACTCTTTAAATTAATATATTATTAATTTATCTATTAAATAATAATTCTCTAAATTAATAAAAAAATCAATCCCAACAATATTAATTTATAGAGGTTATCACTTATACTGTATTTTATGTATACAATGTTATTTATCTAACGTATTTATGAGTCTGTCTAACTTTTTAGTATTTGTAGGTTTTAAATACGTAACTTTCCGTTATTATCCTTGCTATTCTGACAATTATTGGTTCAATACTGTGGAATATTATTGTGACATTGTGCGTTATTGCTCTTTTATTACCAGTTGTTTTAACAGTTAAATGTAACAGTTTCGCCCATAATTTTTTTAACGGTTATTTTGTTGTTTTCTTTATCTAACAATTATTATGTTGTAGAGTCCATTAATGAATGGTTGTTACGACGCCGTAATACGGTACCAAATATTTTTGGCGTCTTCGTCGACATTCTTTTTGTATTTTATAATTTACACATATTATCCTTAACTTTAATTTAACACAATATTATATTAAAAACACATATAAAGAAAAATTAAGTTTTATTAATTAAAAATATTTCTAACTACAAACAAAAAGTTTATAAAGTACGTAACATAATTAAAATTATTTATTATATTTTTAAGAATTTGACTATATAACTTCTAAAAAATATATAATATATAATAGATCGATGTAGTATTTAGTACGATTTTAAAACCAATTTTAGTTTATTGTTCAACATTATTTTTTTGTGTATATTACTCGTACTCAAATCTACGTCGAAATTATGGTCCGCTAAACGCGTCGTAATGGCGTACTGATTGATCAACATATTTGGATTAACCATTTCAGACAAATACCATAGTGAGTAAATTGGGGAAATCGTATGAATTTAACCATGGTTAATTATTTACTCCATGTAGAAACAAATCATAATCCCAAATAAAAATGGTTACTGAATTAAGTTAGTTGGCGATCCATAAAGCTTATAAATAAGGACATAGAACAGTTGTCAGCTTGTAAACTAGCGAAGACGGAAGGATCAGCTGAAAAAGCTTTATTCCCTCGATCTTCACAACAGCAGCCATCTCAAATTCAAGAGAGGAGAGAGAGAAAAAAAGAGGTCCGTACATGAATGTGTTTTCGCCCCCACCATTGAATTCATGCTTCTTTCTTTTTTTGGCATTCATCTCGATATAGATTCTCAAGTACAGGAATCTAAAAGTTTTTTTTTCTCCTTTTACAAACTCAACTTTATGAAATTCAGTGATATCTGTATCCATTTTGTTTAATTTTTTCATTGATCGTGTCGAATATTTTAAGGAATTTCATGGAATTTCTAGTTTCTGCCTGTTTGATCTTTCATCTCAATCTTTTAGCTTTCCAAATCGGTATGTTTGAAACAAACACACATATACTAATATATACACATACATATCTCGAGCTTAATTGCGTGATGTTAATTGCCGTGTCGAACATCATACGTTACTTTTGTTAATTTTTTACTATTTGACATATCTTTTGGAAGATCCTCTACTTCATTCTCTCTGTCTCTCTCTATTTTTTGGGTGAAAAAATTGCAGGTAGAAGATATGGAGACAGGTTCATTTGAGGACGCCATTGCAGGACTAGAAAAGCTTCTAAGGTGCAGTACTGTGTTTTTTGCTTTTCTTATCTGAAATACTGGGATTCTCGGCGATCAGTCCGTTATAATCTTTCGGTTATTATTCTGTTAGTTGAATCTGTCATCTTCTTCTATCAACTTGCCTTTTTCATCCCTTGGGGAAGGGGCTAAATTTCATCACCCGCATTGGATTAGCAGAAGAATTAATTACTAAACGGATGATCTCACCGTTTGAGCGTGGGGCCCACACAGACGACTTTGTCGATGGGTCCACATCGTTTTATTAGGGACTTGTAGTTAATCTGAGTATCTTACCACTTAATGGAGTTTTTTCTGGCAGTGAAAAAGGCGACCTCGAGGCGGTCGCCGTTGTAAAGATCAAGCAATTAACCGCCGAATTGGAAGCCACAGATGCAAATAAGGTCGACCCGGTTGAGAAGTTTCAAACCGGTTTCGCTCACTTTAAGAATGAAATATACGAGTACGTAAGCTGTACTTTTAAACCTCCCTAGTTTTCAAGAATCTTTCTTCATATTTACCATTGGAATTAGTAAGTTTATGAATATGCTTATAGTCTTATACTTTCATACTTCTGCATTTCCCTTCTTAGTTCTTATCAATACTGCAATGTCGAAACTCCCTTGTCATGTGGCCTGAGGCCCTGAATTGACTTCACTGCTAAAGCATCAAAGTTTGAATACATGATATCAGAATTTTTAATCGAGTTTGGAAGGCTGGTATTATCCATTTGAGTGGAGCGGAAGGGAGTTGTTTATTTGTTCAAGTACATCTGTTGGTAAAGGAATATGATTGTACATCTGTTGGTAAAGGAATATGATTGTTAGAAGTTTCTTGCTTAGTTTTATTATTAAAGAATTTATCTGTTGGTAATAATTTCCTATTTTTAATTCCAATACAAGTAAAATAGCTCTTAAAGTTTTTTGCATAAGCAAATTATAGCATATATTGCCAGTTGTCATGTTGCGTGAGTTTGGGTGTGAGGTATATTCTTGTAGCCAACTTTGTGTAGTTTGAGTTTTGCTCAGTTTAGTTTTTGGGCATCTCCTTAGTTTAATTCTCACTAAGCAGGAACACAAGCTGAGGGCCCATATAGGGTAGGCAACTTATTTTGGCTAAATTTAAAATTGAATACTTGTGTGAGTTGGTTGCATTGACTTATCTTTTCATTACTTGGGTACACGGTTTGCCTCTTTTGCAGAAAGAATCCTGCTTTGTTTGGTGAGCTTTCCAAAGGCCAGAGCCCCAAGGTCAGTATTTCCCTCTTTCAAAATTAAATATATATTTATACTGAGAGATTTCAAGGAAAACTTTTATTTATTTATTTTGATAATTTTATATTAGTACTTTTATCATTTCTTTGACATGCCAATGATCAAACTCTCAATCTCATGGTTATTAGTGGTTGGGTCATACCACTAGGCCAAAGGCCACTCGGTATTTTTTAAAATTTATCCTTAACATTAGTACTCAATCAACTAAAAAATAAAATTAATGACATGTTATGTCACTTTATAATCTATAAAAACAGAATTGTATCTCTAACTATGAAATGGATTGAAAATGAAAATGTATGTCAGGGAATATCACCCTTCTTCAATCTGGTAGTGTATTTAAATTTAAGGCCAACCAGAAGAGTTAGTAGTTACTTAGTACAAGCACCAATGTTCTCGAAGTGCTTGTGATTATTTTTAAAGCTAACTATGACTATGAAAAAGAGAAACATTAATTCAAGCAAGTAACATTGTACGTGTCCTGTGTTGTTAATCACATAATGAACTCGCTACTGGCCTACTAATGAATAATGATAAACTGTCAATTAAAAACTAACAAGTTAAAGTGATCTCTCTCTCTCTCTCATGCAACCAATTATTCCTGGATCAGAGAACTAAAATGCTAAGTGTTTTTTATTCTAATTGTATGTTTATTTCTACTTTCATGCAGTTTTTGGTGTTTGCCTGCTCGGACTCTCGAGTTTGCCCATCACATATCCTCAATTTTCAGCCAGGAGAGGCTTTTATAGTCAGAAATATTGCCAACATGGTACCTCCATTTGACAAGGTTGGTCAATCAATTTGAAGCTCCATTTGACAAGGTTGTTCATTATTACCACTGTGGGTAGAGGGGCCGCGGAACCTAACCTTAGGATAGTACTCCCACCGAGGCTATAAAATTGGTTATTATTAATGTCTTCAGTGGATCAAACCATGATTCTTATGTAAGAGAGGGTATGATAACACCTGAGGTAGAGGCTTAGAGTTAAATAAGCATAACGCATACTCCAATTGAATAAATTGACATCATGGAATCTTTATTTATCAATTAACAAGGAAACACTTCTTTGAGATTTTCGTTTCTTTTTTGTGCAGGCAGAATTCTAAAGTATGTACTTTTGCCTTCACTTTTTATAGGAAAGAGAATCAAGATTGCAGTTCACTAGAACTTCAACTTAACCAATCTCTAAATTACACCCTAGTCCTATAATCTCTTTATGATTGGCACTAGTGAATAATATTTGTTTATATGACTGGCTATTCTTATCTGCTGCAGACAAAATATTCTGGAGTGGGGGCGGCCATTGAATTTGCAGTATTGCATTTGAAGGTGAATATTCTTATCCTCTTTGGTGCCCAACTTTATTTTCTAAAGTCTAGTTGGTTGATCTTTAATAAAGGTATTGTTGGTGGTGGGGACTTGAGGAAACTTTGTAGTGGGGGGATAAGTCACATGCGGTTTGAAGAGTCCTTCCCCACATTCTCCTTAAAAGGTTTTTAAAATCCCAACCCAAGAATATACTCATCAGAACTCCAAAAAATTCCTTCTATACTTCTCGTTCTAGTCAAAAACAGCTTAGTCCTTATAAAATACCGAGTCAATGCCTATACTCTTGGAAAATCATTTTTAATGTTATTATTTAAAGGCTGCAGGCCGTTGCCCACTGTTCGAAGTTCGAACTAAAATAGTTATATAGTGTTAGTACAAAGCACAAACCCTGTCTTAATTGTTGATTTGTATTTTGTCATGTTTATGTACGCCATCCTTGCTTCTTTGGGTATCAGTTGAAGTAGTCCCTCCGTTCCACACAAAGAATTACATTTACAACAACAACAAAAATTGTCGCACACAAAGTGCCATCTTTTAATATCCTCAAGTATAACAATACTATTTCACCATCATACCATCGTATTAAACTAAATACTTACTATACTTGGGATAAACATGGAAAAAATATATATACTTAAAGTCGGCAAATTTTGGAAATAGAACTCTTTTTGTGGAAGGGATCGAGTTTTATTTGTCCAATTACTTGGGAGTACAAGAAGCAAATGATTTTTATAGCATTGGTTCTCTTCTCTTCCTTTCCCTTTCATTCAGAGGATGTAGTTCAAAGAGAAAGTGTATTTCAGGTGGAGAATATTGTGGTCATCGGACATAGCTGTTGTGGTGGGATAAAGGGCCTCATGTCTTTGCCTGATGATGGGACCACAGCCAGGTAAATTTATGATACGTATTAAGCAAGCATTTCAATATAGTTTTTGCTTTTATTAACATTCTTAAAGCTGAGTACTTCCTTACACGTGATATTGTCATCACTTTTAAATACTTTTTCTTTTATTTTACTTTCATTTCTTAGTGTATTAATGTCTACAGTCAACAAGCTATAATTTCGTCCGTTGTCAATGTGATATATCACTTTGCCAGGAGGCCATCTCATGGTCTTAAATCTCCAGCCTTGTCATCCAGCAAGGAAATGAGCTTAATTCAAGTTAAACAAAATAAAATTTTCATGATTCCAAGGCCATTAGCTTCAGAACTTTACATCCAAACTTGTATGTATTAGATTATCTTTAACTAATAGTTCTCCCCTTCTTTTGGTTAAAAAATTATCTATCAGTGATTTTATTGAAAATTGGGTGAAAATATGTGCACCTGCCAAAGCCAAAGTGAAAGCAGAATTGGATCATTTGGATATCTCGGAACAGCACACATACTTGGAGAAGGCAAGTTCAGATTTTAAATGCTTTTGCCAAAATTATAAAGTAGCAAATAAATTTTATTTTATTTTAATTGAACAATATTATTGGTGAAAAAGGTTGCTGGCTTTTGATGGGAACGACTTCTAAATGATCTCAAAATCAAGCTTAAAACTTGTTATTATGCCAATTAGGCAGCGTTAGTTTCGCTGATATCAGCAGTTAACTTTTCTGATAGTATGTTATAGACTTTGTAAAGTTGATAAGTATAATAATGAGTCCTTAAATTTATGTGGCATTTTGCAGGAAGCTGTGAACGTATCACTGGGAAACCTTTTAACATATCCATTTGTAAGAGATGCTGTATCGAAGAAAGCCATATCTTTGAAAGGAGGACACTACGATTTCGTTAACGGGTCTTTTGAGCTCTGGAATCTTGATTTTGGCATTTCACCCCCTCTCCGTTTTTGAACACCTGTCATTTTTATGCCTTCCCCCTTCGTTTTCAATATGGTGCATGCTCTACATGTTTAGTGTGGCAAAAATAAGGTCTCGTGGCTTGTATCAGATTTGTGCAAGCTCCTCCTTGAAATCTAATTCCATTTGGTTTATGTTCCTTGCACATTCCCTGCTTATTTCATAAGTCTGCTGTAGTGCAACTTCAGATTTTTATATTTCTAAATTTTAAGAAGCATACGATTAAGTTCATTCTTGAGAATTTTGATGGTAAAGGACATGTTCCAACAAACATCCATATCAAAGTTATATTTAAATCACCAAGGAAAGGTTGAACAAAGTCAATACCTTCTCCCACACTCGTACCAAATACGTACATCATTGCCATCTCTCTCTCTCTCTCTCTCTCTCTCTCTCTCTATATATATATATATATACACATTTAAGAAGAGCGAGAAATACGGTTTCAGTTCTGACAAGACATGAACAATAAACTACAAATTGGAAAACAAGACTAAGGAAATAAGGCAAGTGAAATTCATTTTCAAAGGATACAAGTTGATTCACTTGTTATATTGCCTTACAAGGAACATTAGAGTTTGGGTTAGAACTCAGATTTGTGGCTGACTTCTAACGCTGTCCTAGTTGCTACTATAAAGGAAGGAGAACATAAGCCAGATTTGATTTATATTGGTACAGCAAAATGTTCTCCGTTTCCAACATTATTTATATAGTGTCCGATACATATCCAAATTGGCAGTCTCTGTCTCTCCTCATGGAATGGGATATATGACTACCTTTCCGGTAGCTCGGTTGGTTTCAATATAGGAGAAAGCTTCGACAACCTTATCAAATGGGAAGGGCCCCTTGGAGTCTACCACCGGCTTCACCTTCCCACTCTCTAAATATGGGTTCAATTTTGTCAAGACAGATCCATTAGAAGTGACTACAAATCTGAATCCAGGTTCTGGGACAGCACCGGTTAGAACCACCACAGTGCCCCCTTCTTTCACAGCCTTTGCTGACTTTTCACTCTGCCCTGTTAATTCAGCCAGAAGAATGATGTGTTCTATCAGTAAGTATACACAGTAGTTGGAAATATCTCCAGGAACATGCGACTCTTTAGTCAAACAGCATTACCAGTTATTATAATATTGTTTATTTTTATTGCTTTTTATAGGAAAAAGGTGTAACGCAACGTAAACAATCTTACCAACTGCATCGTAGACTACATCAAATTTCTCATCTAGTTCTTCCAAGTTCTCCTTGGTGTAGTCGATTGCCAAATCAGCACCCAAACTTTTTAGCAACTCCAGTTTTCCTGTGCTAGATGTAGCTGCAACCCTTGAAGCACCAAATACATGTTTCGCAAGCTGCATCACAGTTGTGACTTTTAGAGATCTGATTGAAATGCATAACAATGAATGTGTTGTGGACAATATATATCAGTTCGTTACACAAATGCCATGTTGATTAGGATATAAATTTGGATAAGGTTATATTATAATTGCATCTCCCACTCTGTTCTTACACTACTCTAAGTTGACTAGCACCTCAACAATTTCTGCATAACAGGGCTACATGAACCTTGGTAGAGCATAGCATTGATGATAACACAGAAATTAGAGTACACAACCTATTATTTTAACTTACAGGTGGAAATTTGGACAAAATTCTTGCAAAGAATTTAAATCAATTAGCATGTGTAGGCATTTAGGACATCCATAGTGCTGCTATTTTCGGATGTTTACTTCCAATAACAATTTCCCACTAATCGGGGCCTTCTGCTGATACAGTTTCAAAAATTTTGAATTTTAAGTTAACATACAAATATTTAAAGCAGAATCAAGTGGTATAATAGGGCTAATGCTGTGGAATATATCAGGGCTAGCTGCATACATACTATTTTTCATCATAACTGAAGGAGTTTTTTATTTGGGAGAATGTTTAATAAATATTTTGCCATATGTAAAGCATGATGCCAGAATGACGGTGGCATAGATGAGTGAGCAAGAAGGGTTCGAATCAAGTTGTTTATGGTGTGAATTTTACGTTCGGCTTTCCCGTTTTGAGTGGAGGTGTGGGGACACGAGAACCGAAAACTCATACCATGGTTGCGACAAAAAGATTGGAAATGTTCATTATCAAATTCCTTCCCGTTATCACTTTGAAAACATTTAATTTCCTTCTCAAATTGAGTTTTAATATAAGCTCTAAAGGAAAGGAAACTGGTGTAGACTTGCGATTTCTTGCCAATAGGAAAGGACCACAGAAAATTAGAATAATCAAGAAAAAAAATATAATACTTGTGTCCTGCTGAACTTAAAACGGGAGATGTCCACAAGTCACTATGAATAATGTCAAATGGCATAGTAGTACAAGAAGTAGATGTATAAAATGGCAACCTAACATGTTTCCCAAAAATACATGAAACACAAATACTAGTGCATGAAGATTGTTTACATGTAATCAATTTATTATTGCAAAGAGAGCGAAAAACTGATGCTCCCGGGTGGCCCAAACGATTATGCCATAAGGTAGGAGAAAGAGCAGCAAAAGTTGATGGAGTGGTAGCGGGAGGACTCGTGGTAGTGGATAAGGGGTATAAGTCCCCGGTGTTATCACATCTCATTATGGGAATCCCCGTCTGCATATCCTTCACAGAAAACCCAAAGGATCAAATTCAACAGAAACATGATTATCAATTGTGAAACGACGTACATAAACCAAGTTTTTAATTAAGTTTGGGGCATGGAGGACATTAGACAATGTTAGGGGTGGATGAGGTGGAGAGAGTGATTTTTGTCCATAACCACGAATCGGAATAACATGACCACTTCCAACAATTATATTTTTATTACTGCTCAAATTAAAATAAGACGAAAAGAGTACCGCATGACGGCATTATATGCTATGCTAAAGACCGGTGTCCATGTACCAATTGTCATCGGAACGTTGAGAGACATAGTATGCATCATTGCTTCAATATCGGGGAGGTGGAGTCAGGCGCCTGAAATAACAGTAAACTTCTTCGCGGACGTTGTCTAAAATTTCTGGCCGACGATCAAGGCACCGCGCCAACCCGATGGAGCCCAACCGGCGTATATCGCCACCATGGTGGCGGGATGTCGCCATAGACGGGATGGGTGGCTTGTTGGTGGTCGCCGCCAGAAGGACTGGTTTGGACCACCTTTTCTCGATCGCCGCGTCATTATTATTCTCTCTCTATTATTAGTACGGTTGTTCTGGCTATTATTGTTCTTCCCACGTTTGTTTCGAGTTTGACCATTACCATGGCTTATTCCCCGTCCAGAACCGTGTGTCTCTTCGTTGTCGGTGTTGGTTGTTACGAGAGCCGTGCCGGAGGCACTTGACGCCATAGCCACCTATTTGGATTTGCGCGTCTCTTCAAGAATTAGTTTCGAGCGAGCCTTGTAAAACAGAGGTAATGAGTCACTTTGTTGTATGAACGTAGCCACACTATCATAGTTCTCATTTACCCCCGCAATCAATTGGAGAACCAACTTGTGATTATTAACTGGAGCCCCAACATTTGACAGTTGATCCGCAAGCATCTTGAGTTCTTGGCAATACGCCGAGACATTAGAAAAATTATCCATATGAACTTGGGTGAATTGATTTTCCAAGTAAACTGCTCGTGAGTGTTTGTTGTCTTGAAAAATGCTTGCAAGCGTTCCCATGCTTGTTGTGCCGATGAGTCGGGCTCCAAGATAGTGTGGAGGAGATCGTACGAAATCGTTCCATAAATCCATTGAAGGACTATTGCATCCAAACGAGACCACAATCCATCGTCTCGAACTGTTGTCGTCTCCTTATCTTGTCAGACGACATGGGTGGCGTAGGGATGATATGGTCCATCACCTGATACGCACGACAATGGATCTTAAAAAGCTATGCCCATGACGAGTATTGGCCTTTCTCCATCTCAAGAATAATTGGGATAAAGTTCTTGATATTGCTTATAGCTAGGGCCGGATGGAAGCGTGAGTTATCGGCCATGGAGAATGAGAGGAAAGGAGAGGAGAACAACAAAAAAACGAGATGAGGCAGAAGAAGGAGATGGGCGATAGAGAAACACCTAGGGAACGACTAGGGTTTATGGCTCTGATACCATGACGGAAATGTCTTCCGTGAGTCATTCTCATTTCACAAACTCAATATATATACATGATTACAATGCTTGATTCTAGGCTATGATTACAATGCTTGATTCTAGGCTATAATTACAATGCTTGATTCTAGGCTATAAACTGATTATTTACATACTAAATATATACTCTATCAATAATATATTCGTTCTAAACTGACAATGGCTTGTCATTTTCAGTGAAGAGATGAGACGCAATGAATACCTGAATTACAAGAGATCCAACTCCACCAGCACCTCCCAAAACAAGGATTGATTTACCGGCTGAAAATCCAGACCTTTGGAGACCTTCATAAGCGGTCTCAATTGCAAGTGGTAAACTGGCAGCTTGAACAAAATCAAGATTTTTAGGTTTCAGAGCCAACAATTTCTCCTCAACAGCAGTGTACTCTGCCAAAGAACCAGACTGTTTAGGTCCATCCAATGCTTTCTCACTTATGTCTCCATATACTTCATCACCTTCCTTTAGATTTTTCACTTGGCTTCCAACCTTTACTACCACACCAGCAACATCATACCCTGGAACAGTCTACAACCAAAGCAACCCTTTGTAAAGACAAAAATAATAATCAATAATACTGAATAATGCAAAACTAGTTAAAGCAAATCTGTCTGATCTATACCACCTAGACCAGACAAGCTAAAATGTAATGAAATAAAAATCTAGTAAAAGGCTAAAAAGCATTTGGATAAATAGGTTATTATTACTATGACTTCCTTCTCCCGTATATTTAGATCAGTAAAGTTTAAGAGAACCTGAATTATAACGATAAAAGAAAATAAAATAAAAAATTAAACTTAAACTAGCCCACGAAACATCATTACATAAGAAACTAAACATCTAAGAAATCGAAAGAAAATTTAAAAAGTTACCGGAAGGGGTGAATCAGTGGCCTTGAATTTGCCTAGTCTCCTCTTGAAATCAACCGGGTTAAGAGCAGCTGCAGCAACCTTGACTAAGACCTGGTCATCATTCACCGGAGGGACTGAAACATCTGAATCCGATTTCAAAACATGGACACCACCGTAATCCCCATACACCCATGCCTTCATCACGGTGGGTATGGAAGTGGAAGAGCTTGTGGAGGTATCAGTGGAATTAGCAGTTTGGGAATTAGCAGCTGATACTCTGAGAGGGATAACAGTTGAAAACTGGGATTGGTATTGGGTGGTTTTTAATACAAAAGTGTTAGCAGTAGCAGAATATCTACTTGTGCTGGTGCTTAGTTTGAATGTGGAGAGAGAAAATGGGGGTTGGGATTGGGATGAGGAGAGAGAAAGAGGGGGGTGGTGGAGAGTTGCGGAGCTGAGAAGAGCTTCCATTGTTTCCTTTCCTGTACCTGCTTGCTTTGTCTGCATTTTATTTATAGGCACAGTTAAATCCACGATATAAAATATTATTTTTATAATAAAAGTGTCTTTATAGTTACAGTTTTCACCGTCGTTATATATCTACAGTGACCTTTTTGTTATAAAAATAATAAAAAATATTATGCATTTAATAATTCCCTATTTATATGGCCTTTGTTTAACTGAATGATACTGGGCCAGACCAGCCACTTTCAATCCTGGGTGAGATACCATTTGGACCGGGGAAATTAACTAGGCTCTTGAATTGGGCTTTATTGGCTCGAGAAACCCTCTCAAAGTGTTTGCATGCAGACTGCAGTATCCAAATTCCCAATCCAATTAAAAGCATCCAATAATTTAACTAGTTCCAAAATAGTGAAATACAAAAGTACATACTATGTTTCAAAATAAAGATCAATATTCGCATATTGAAAATCGATATAAGTTAACTTAATTTTAAATAATAAAATTATGAAAATATAAATTATATTAAATGAATAAAATTAATTTTAAAATATAAAATTAACTTTCAAATATTAAAGCAAAGAAAATATTAAATAGATTTTCTCTAAACATGTATTCAGATTACGTTTGTTTGCAATAATTATAATTTCTGAATTATAATTTTGGGATTATAATTTCAAGATGTTAATTAATGTGATTATAATTTCGAGGATTATAATATCTGGTTAAACATATTATTAAATAGTCATATATATTAAGCAATTTTATAATTTATAGACTAATAATCAAAGTTCAAATTTAAAAACAAACAAAACAATTGACATTAATAATCATATCCTTGTTTGACTCATAGTCATGTGTTTGAACAATGTTAATATAAATATCCATTTTTCTAAAACAAGATAGGGGTATTGATGGTCCAATTTAATTAATTAACATCAAATAAGTAAGATTAAGTGGCTAAGTGGACAACCTAAGAATAAACTAATTGAGCTGTAAAATCCATAAAAAAAAAAAAAAAAAAAAAGTTAACCAATTAAACTTTAACACCTCTAACGTTGTAAAACTATCCATTTCATTTTTTAAAGAATTTTATATTACAATGCCTTAAAACTAAAATGTTACTAACGAATATATAAAGATATATACCGAGTCGCCAATTTAAAGTTGACTACAGCCAGGTTTCTTTAGACACAGATCTCAAATACATCTCTTTCCTCTCTTCATTCCACTCCAATCCAATCCAATCCAATCCAATCCTCGGATCCTCTTCAATTCTGGTAACTTTTGATCAATTTAGATTTTATTTTCTAAAACGTAATTTTTATGTTTCAGTAATTACATAATTGTTGTTTGTGTGCTGTATAATCAGCCTCAATTTCATATACATTTGAACAAGTATGAGATTGTTGATTAATTTTTTGTTTTTATCGAAACCAATTGTTATATGAATGATTAACTGTAGAGCTGTTATGTATTGAAGCAAATTGTGTATTTCTATTCGGTATCTGTGTACTATTTTATTAACTCCAAATTTTTGAAAAGCTTGCTCCCAATTCTGGGAATTTTTAGCATTCGGATTTCAGACACTAAAGTTATCTCCTTTTCTCAGTTTATTGAAATTTCCAAGTTTTTCTTTATCCCTCATTTATTTTGATGCTTTTATTTGGTTTATATCTTTAGGGCTGGTGCAGTTTATGGATTTTATTTGATAGTTTGCTCATTATTATTATTTTTAAAATGATTCTGTTTGCCAGGAAGGTTTTATTAGTAATTTGTTTTGAATGGCTGACCAAAAGAAAAAGCAACCAGTCTTCTCAAAGGTCGAAGAGCTTCGCCCTGCAGCTCATGGGCTTAACCTAACTCTAAAGGTTGTTAGCTCAAAGATGATAATGCAGAGAGGTCAAGGACGCCAAATGCGTCTTGCTGAATGCTTAGTAGGTGACGAGACTGGAATGATTATCTTCACAGCCAGAAACGATCAGGGTATGGTTTATTGTTGAAGTTACTCGAAAGCATTGTTACTCAAAAGCATTGTTACTTTGATTTCCTTATAATTTTATGTATTAATTATTCAAGTTTGGTCTGATTTGTTAGGAGAGATCTCAACTTATATCCCCTCCGTCCCAAATTGAGAATTTCAGTTTACATTAACATGACCAATTGATTTTTGATTTTTGATTTTTAATGTGGACTCCTCATTTGTTCATTTTCTTTACAACTCTTGATCTGCTGAATAAAGACTCAAAGTATGAGGTATATGTGGATGATATGGCAAAGGTTTTGTAATGAATTTGTGTTGTAAATATAATTAGAGGACTAACAGTGAGTTTAGAGGAATATGAAGATTACCATTTGCAGTTTCCAGATAGCTAGCATCTTGAAATTTTTATTTCTTTATAGTTCTTAAGAGGCAGCTTAATATATTAAGTTGGTTTTTTTTGAAAAGGGTAAGATTTTACTGGCTTGGAATTGTGCTTACAACTGCTGCTCGTTTCATAGGCAAGAATAATTTTAACCTCACACACTTGCACAAAATTGAGTTTCTCATCTTTGGTTGTACACTGATAAGATGTATTATGTCCAGTGGACTTGATGAAAGAGGGTGCTACCGTGATCCTGCGTAATGCAAAAATTGACATTTTCAAAGGATCAATGAGGCTTGCAGTCGACAAGTGGGGCCGTGTTGAAAGCACTGAACCAGCTAGCTTTTCTGTGAAGGAAGATAGCAATTTGTCCCTGATCGAGTTTGAGCAACTGAATGTTGTTGAAGAGTGACTTTCTAACAGGTGTTACTCCTTCCTATCAAGAATAAAAACCAATCTGAAAAAGCTTTTACTGTTTACTAGCAAGTTTGCCTTAATTGCTCATGTATTTCCACCTGTAAGGGGGAAAAGATTTTTGAAGTTGAATTTTACTTTTACAACAGAGTTGGCAACTGGTGGGAACTCGAGCATAAATGATGTAGAACAGTCTTTGAAATAGCAAGCAATAGGATGTTGAAACTTTTTTGTTTTTTTTCATTACTGCTATTTGGGTGTGATTACCATGATGGAATCTAATTGCTTCTACTTTGGATTCACACAATATGTTTCTTGTGTTGTGAATGTTTGTTATAGTTTCTTCTACTTGTGCATCTGAAATTAAGTTTGTAGAACTTCATTTCAGTTTACAAAAAGATTGCAGATAGGTGATAGAATTTCAATTCAGTTTACATATATAGATTGCAGATAGGTGATCTTCTGTTTATTGTTTATTAAAAGGATTACATGAATAAGAAATTAATGTTATGTCCCAAGAAAAGGAGCACACCAGCACATAAGTATTAGTGATAACGCAACAGTATGTGATGAGAAATAAATAGGCTACTCCATGGCGAGAGAAGTATATAGATTTTTACTCCATGGCTACCATCACCAGAGACTCGAAAATAAGACCAATTCTTCCTTCCCACATGAAATATTATTGCGATGCAAATATGATTAGGATATTTGATGTAAAGAAGTTAACAATATGAATGACAAGAAAGGGGTTCACTGGGAATGATCCGGATTATCATTGTGAAGTTAGACGATTGAATACAGAGGAACCTGACTTGTCATATGGACAGGATAATATTCTCCTTATGATATGATAGAACTAAAAAACATATCTTATACTTACTGTGATTAGAAGCTTTTCTCCATGTAAGAGTATTAGAAGCAATCTTTAAAGTATTCATATGATTTTTCTTCTATGCATTAGCTCAATTTAATGGTTCTAATAAATGGGGGAAGAGCTGGGATACAGAGAGATGTATTGTAGAAGATGAAGGGCATGGTCCTAGGCTCCTAGCTCGTAGCTGGTGGACCATGCAACAAGTTTGTCGCTTTAATTTGATTGATCAAGACCTTAAGGTGAGGTGTGTTTTTTGGGGATCCATTTTTTGGGAATCCATACCCGGCCCGATGTTTTAAAGATACCCCTAAACATTAGTACATGAGTATTAAGAATTCCAATCCAAAATGTTACATTTTTTATACTTGAACATTTATTCTGAGTTTTAAAAAGGATAGAAAAAAAAAATGGACGAAAAACTAATGTTGTCTATCCAAATATTTTATTACTGAGTTTTTAAATGAATAGAAAAGAAAAAAAAAAAAATTGGTCATTTTTTGGTCAAAGTTTTTCGTTAAAAAATGGACATAAAAACTAAATAACATAAATATTTTTTTTATAATTTTTATTGTACAATTTACATTATAAAATGACAAAACTAAGGATGAAAAAGTATTTTAAAATTTGTAAGTTGTACAAGTTTGTAAAACTAATATGAGGATGAAATAGGGTTAAAAACTATTACACTATTAATAATATACAACATTTAATAAGTAATTACACTATTAGTGCATCACCAAAATAATTACAAAAATAATAATCTTTTCATATTTATTTACAATATTAATGTCCTTAATTTAGGAAAATACTCATTCACTTATTCTCTTTCTCTCCCTTACCGCCTCCGCTCCCTTCCCCTTCTTACCGCCTCCTCTTTCCTCCCCTTCGTCCTCTTCCTTCGCCGCCGCTGTCGCCGTTTCAACACCTTGAAGATGTAGATCTTGTAAGTCTTCTTCTTCTTCTCCTCCTTCACCGTCGCTGCCGCTTCAACACCTTGAAGATGTAGATCTGTAGATCTTGAAGATGTAGCCGCCATGAACCGCTGTTTCGTCACGCCTAGTCTTTGTAGTTGTTAGTATTTTATCAGTATTGTAGAGGAGGAGTATATTTAGCTCATTATTGTAGAAGTTATCTTTATCCAGAAATCTATGCAAATTTTCATTCTTTGTTAATTCCTTTTGCTCTTTCTTATGTTTTCCTTTGTGTTTTATTTTCATTATTAGCATTTACATAACTTCTATTATGACGAAGGTTGATTTAGTCCGGAAATTAAAAAGAGAAGAAGATATATTTTAGTGCAGTTGGTAGCCAAACATTTATACAAAGGTAACCATTTTAGTTTTTGTGGGTAACCAAGAGAAATTTCAGTGCAGTTGGTAGCCAAAACTTTCATACAAATGTAACCATTTTAGTTTTTGTTGGTTACATTTCTATTAAGAGTTGGCTACCAACTGCACTATAGATTTTTTATAATTAATTGGTAACCCAATAAAATTGAATTGGTTACCTTTGTATTAAGGTTTGTGTAAGACCCCAACTTTTTATAAATAAAATCGAATTTTCTCTAATTATTATTCTTGATTAATAAGGTGGTAATTTGATATAATACTTTGGTTATGGGTGAAATGTGCAAAGTTTACAAAATAAGCAAGTGGTTATAAAATTTATTATTATAGGGGGAATATTCGTTTGGTCGTGGAATATTCTTTTTTTTTAGGAATCTCCGCATTTACAGCCAGTAGCGATCATTCATGGGCCCCATAACGGAAAACAGATGGATGAAAGAAAACGACAAAGATTGAGTTTTATAAATAACGGCGTAAATTGTTACCGTTAACACTGTTGGGTTACCTGGTGGTTAAAATACAGTAATATGCGTCGCATGACAAAGAAGATGGCTGCGATATTACAAGATTGTTGAATTATTGATCCTTACGTAAGAAGGCACTACTCAATAATTGTCACGATGAATTCTCGCTCAATATTTTATTTTATTGATTCAATAATTCACGCATTGATATTTTATATTATTGTTGTTCAATAATTGTCAACGCACAAGATCTCCATTATCGGATCAATAATTCTTATTATTTGAATAATATTATTAGATAACATTATTGGCAATGTCTAGAAAGTTCATCGAGAGAGGTTTGGTCACCTAATTGGCCAAGAAGGAGAAATCCTTATTGGAAAGCCCCTCCATCTGGCAATCGCCTGGTTCATCAATAATGTGATTTCGTAATATTATTTGTGAATAATTAATTATTGATTTATATGATGAGGAAATTATTGATTTTTATGTGGATATAAATAAAGAAATTTTTAATGTGACAATTGTTGAAAATTAATATTTTATCTTTTACGATAAAATAATTTATTTAAATATATTATTTTAATAATATATTAATGGTGATATTTTTTACAATGAATGTGAGATATATGAATAAATGAGGAGGAAGAGTATTTTTGTTGGATTAAATGTTTAACACATGTTTTGTGTGTCATAAATTGGACACAATTCTCGAATGAAAATTTATTATAGATCGTAAAATCGGTAGTTTGTGAATTTTGGTCAATTTCTGTTTTGGAATTTGGGAAAACTTCCTTCCGCAAAGTTGTAGATAATGGAATTTCCTATGGAAAGTTACAAGTTTCAATTTTCCGATAACCGAGCTATTTTTTATGAATTGTTGAAGTTTAGGAGAATAAAATAATTTTATTAATTTATGGGTGGGACCCACTTTTTGGTTGGTGTGGAATACACATGTGAAATGCTATTTTTGTTCAAAGATGGTGATGACTTTCAAAATTGATTGGTGAAGGTTGGTGTGGAATAAGAAAAAGAAAATTATATTTTATTATTTTAGTCTCCTTTGGCGTTCTAAGCATTTTCCTATAAATAGAGGGCTAAGTTAGAATTGAAAATCACACCAGAAACAAAGTTTTCTCTCTTTCTCTCTCTATAGTATCGAGCATATTCTTGTGAGTATACTTTGAGTGTTGTTATATCTGGTGCGAGTTTACGTCACAAGACTATCTAGAAATTCAATCGGAAATGCGGTTATTTTGAGGTAAGGGATGTTGTTTCTTCTTAAATGATATTATCTTCTTCAATATCATTATCTTGAAATATTGTTCGAACTTTTTATCAATTTGAAACTTTTTCATGTTTGAGATTCTTATTCATGAGTTACTTATTCACGAGTTCTTATTCACGAGTACTATTCATAATTAGGCGTGAAGATGTTTTTTATGAAATTTCTATCTTTTTTGTTTGGGGGTTACTTATTCACGATATGCAGTCTTATTCACGATATCGACACTTTTATTCACAAATCTGATTATTCAATTAGAAAAATAAAATTTTCTCTTTTCTTCCAGATGTCTTTTATGGTTACTATCTTTGATTGTATCCATGTTTTGATCTTTATTTGTGAATTCTACTTCACACTTGGTTATTATGGAGTATTATTGAATTTAGATAAACCAAATACTGAATCTCTAATATTTGTCCTTCTCATCTTCTTGGATTCGATTTCTCTAAAATGTTTTCATCATCCTCATCCTTAATGGTGATACTTGATGAATATCTTTGGCTCAGTAGTAAAAGATGAATGATTAAACCGATGAATCTCTTTGGCCGTAGTGCAAAGATGAACATGTGTTGAGATGAACATGACCTAATTGGTGATCTAAATGAATATCTTTGGCTGTAGTAGTGCAAAGATGATTAAAGATGTATATTGATTGTTATTCTGAGGGATGAAATATTGATGATGGACTTTAAATCTTGAAGACGGTAGAATTCATTCTCTACGTGACTCTTCTAATGGATTCTTTATTTTATTTGCATTTGTTGATCTAAAACTTGTTGTCTATTATATTTTATCAGATTTTTCCCTGTTGAAGGCTAACGATAATTTGTTGTATATTATCTTAGTCATAATATTTTTTACTGGGCTAGTTGAGCTCACCCTTTCCTTTTTGTTCCATTTTTCTTCTCAGGAGGTAAGAACATAGCAGGATCGAGTCGGGGTATGGAGTGATGGTTCTAGGAAGATGTTTTAGCAGTCCTCACTATTTCTATAAAATAGTGTTTGAATAATTGTAATGAGGACTTATTTACGTGTGGATATTGTCTAGAAGACAATATTTGTATTTAAACTCACAGTAGGTATTGTCGTATTTCACACGACATTTGTATTATTGAAGTTGTAAGTTTGCTTTATGTACCATGTATTTGGCGACTCAGAATGGGTGTTGTATACCTATTTTGGGGGCGTCACAGTTTGGCTACCAACTGCATCATGAAAAAAAATCTATAATAAATTTATTTTAATTAATTGGTAACTCAATAAAACTGAATTGATTACATTTGTATAAAGTTTTGGCTACCAACTGCACTATGAAATAAAAAAATTTATAATAAATTTTTTGATATCTGTTTGTTGAGAAGATAGAGAAATATTAAAGCATTTAATGTTTTGAAAGATAAAATTCTGGAAAACTCTGTTGCCAATTATGGATGGTTATGGAAAGGAATTCGACGGAGGAGGTTAGAAGGGAGGAGAGAAAAAGTGCTGAATTGCAACCTATTAAAACACTCAACTAAATTAAAGGTATAAGAATGCACTAATTTTATAAATAAAACTTTAAATGCATTAATTATGTAAATATTTTATGAGTGCACTATTGTTGTAATTATTTTTTAAAATGTAATAAAAAAATGTAATTGTCCCTAAAAAACTATAGAAACGTGTTAGGGCCTAGCCAGAAATCCTCTATGGATTAGTCAACAAAGTCATGAACGAAGGGATTAGCGTAGGTTTATCTCAACCAAGCCCATTGGCCCAAATAGAGGCCTGGGTCTATTACCCAGCACTATACAAAGTGATATTACGCTCCCTAAACCCTATAGAATGGATTAGCCTTTAATGTATATAATTAACCATGCATTTATTATAATAATTAGGATTAATTACATATTTTAGTATATTTTTAGAAATAATTATAATAATGGTGCATAGATAAAATAATTACAAAAGTAATACATTTTTTCATATTTATTTACAAAATTAATACATTTGGGTATCCTTTAATTGTGACCCACGATTATCTCCTTTATCTCTTTCCGTTAATTATTATTAAGGTAACCAATCTAGATCCACACCTGCAGGAAATAAATCTCTCTTTTTCTCTTTTTATCAATCTTTTTGGAGACTTGAAAACTAAAAGAATTTTGAATTTAGCATATGCATGGGAAACATTTGATCATACTCAGCGTCCGCAATTTAATACTACAGACGAGAGACATTTACAAGGAGGGTATTTTGGTTATTTGTCCCGTCTGTAGTATTAAACTGCAGAATACTGAAAACTAAACTGTGGACGGGAGTTCTATTAAATCGTTCGATTTTAACGATTTTATCCGCCGTTATAGTTGATTCGTTTTTAGTTCGCCCCCTGTAATTCGTTGGAGTGATCCTATATAAGAGTATATGTGTGTGTACTGCAAACCTATCCTTGTTCGGCAGTGCACATTGGAGCCCTATTATGCAACTTTCCTTGATTTTTCAGGGTTTATGCTTCCCACCAATGAAAAGAATCCTATACATAACTAATAAATTGTTGATTCCAAAATATAAGATGAAGTTAACTTTTTAAAATATTTTCAAATTTAAAAATTAATATAATTTATTTAATTTTTATTTGCAATAAATTTTGTAATTAGTAGTATCACTTAGTTAATTAGTTTTACAATTTTCATAATTATATTAATTTTCTAAAATGAAATTAATTTATATTAAATTTAAATTCAAAAATTGTTAAATAACATTAAAAGATTATTTAAGAAGAGAGTATTAAAACTTAACAAATGCTATATAATTGAAAAGAAGGGACTACAAAAATAAATGCTATATATACATGCTTAAATGATCGATACCATGTGCTCCATGTATGTATATGTATGTATGTTTTGATATGTGTGTCTTAATTTGTAGTAAATCCAAGTAATTAAAACTAAGTAGTACATTAATGTTGTGGGACATTCGAATGCTGACAGAGAATTAGGTGAACCACATTAGAAGAATGTCACAAATTAATACTACAATGCATTTCACGTTTTGTTTAGGCTGTAAGCTTTATAAGTCACTAATAAAATAAAAATAAGAACTTAAGACCACAAAAGGCTCTAGGAAGATCCATTGCAAGACAAAGGGAACGATAGCACTACCAAAAAAAACAAACATATTGATTATCCACAGCCACAGCCACAGGCAGTAATAATTAATAATACCCATCGATCTTTTCCCTTTGTACTTAGTGGCATATATATATATATATATATATATATTCTAGTGTAAAGATAGATGCATGGGGACTGATGTCCAAAATGGTAGGGAAATGGAAATAATATATAGTTGGATCCATGTATCCTTTTAGTCCTTGTAGCATTGGTCATAGGACCACTTAATTATTACATGGATGATATATATTGAAGAACAAAAGCGCCAAAATGATTAAGAAAAATAAAAAAATAACTCAAATATATGATGCCAGGTTACGATATCCTTACGTCACTACTCACTAGTTGAGTTATCTGTGGATGAATTACAGCAGCAGCAGCAGTAGTTGTTTTAAATTAATTTCAAGATTCCAGATAATAATATATGTTTGTCTATATTTATATCAGTATATACATATAGTACTCCGGATATTGTTTTATCTTTTTTAGTAGTATTTCATTTCATATATGAAAATGAAATCATATGTTTACTTGTTAGCATGTCATTGTGTTTTATGATTTTATTGATCGATTTGTGACTTCACTAATTTATTAGTAGCTAGGACAAAGCTAGCTAGGCGTTTGACTATATATTTCACCATGCAGCGGATCGCCTGATAATTATATATTCTCTCCGTTCCTTAATATAAGTCATTTTAGAGTTGTGCACAAGGATTAAAGAAATAATTGTATAGCATTAAATATACTATCAATTGTCTATATTGCCCTTATATTGAAAGAAGAGTGTTATTTATTGGAAAAAAACAGTGAGAGAAGCAAAGTTATATTTATTACTTGGAGTAATATTGGAAACTAAGCAATTAATGCTTACTTGAAATTCTCAAACGACTTATATTTAGAAACAAAAATATTTCTTTAAAACGATTTATATTAAGGAACGGAGGGAGTACTACTTAATTTGTAGTTTTGTGCTCCAATTAATGGTGTTTTCAATATATATATATATATATATATATATATATATATATATATATATATATATATTATGACATAGAGAAATTAGATAATGTGCCTGTTACTTAATTGTACTATAAAAACTTTGTTCCTGATAAAAGGTTAGCCAATTCGGTGGATGGTCATGAATCATGATCATGTTGTATATGTAGCGGTGATGTTTTCCTTTATAAAATTATTATTTTTATATTTCAAATTCATGACCATTTTTTCAAAAGTAAATACTTGATCATTAATTGAATGGTAGAATTTATTAGTTAAACATTAATTGTTTTCAAATTAGGTTTACTTTAAACTCCTCCTATCTTTGGTTAAAAAGTTGAAATATAAAGATTCAAACTTTAAGTTATATATATACTACTAGACAATTTGCTTTAAAGGACAAATGAGTGATCACAATGAGTAGTAGTGAATATCGATCATAACAATCGAATCCCATGCATGTGCAAAGACAAGTACTCTTGGTGGCAACAAGCAAGCTTAGCCTTAGCTAGCTAGGGTAAAGCTACCCATGCTCTCATGCATTAATTCTTCAGCTTCGTTATTATGGCAATTTGATTTTGAGATGTAACCATTCTTCCATCTACTATTTATGTTCAATTTAAGCTTTTGAGAGCGTGTGTCTGCCTGTTGTGGAATCAAATCAAAACCCGAACAAGTGCATATATAATCGAGCTAGCTTCTCTTCATTTAAACTCAATTTAAAAACCACAAATTAAAATGCCTGCAAATAATCTATCAATGTTGTCATTTTACTAATAGATCGAAGATGATAAATGTATCAAACTAAGTGGATATATGTGCTTAACACAATTTATTAGTATTTAATTAATCAAGTTATGCATGATTGTTGAGAGAAATATTAAGATTATCTTAACAAATCTTAAAATCTTTTTTTATTTTTAATTTCCGAAAGTTGGATTCCATTTGTCTTCTTTAATTTCTAGAGTGGTAGCATGCAGTTGGTAACCATTTTATATGGCCTTTCTTTGACAATGTATTCATGTAACTAGAAGATCGGAGACCATAATTAAGAGACCTGAACCTATAACTTATAAACTAAATTCTCCTTCATACTCCCTCTTTTCCAAAATAAGGATTAGGATTCTTTTTTCTTTTTTTTTATTCCGTAATTAATTTTGGATTATTTATTTCAACTTTCTGTTTTTCTAATTAATTTGTTCTTTCTATGTGGTAGGTGCATAAGTTATGGGTTGCATCGATGGTGCGTGTTGAGTATGTACTCCACTAACTATCTACATAATAATATTAATAATTTGAATAGCTCAATAAAATAAATGTTGTACTAGTTTTATATATATATATAGTTGAATTAAGGTCCAAGAGTTATGTACTCCTCCATAAAAGTTTAGCCAAAAAAGGAGTACCCAAAAGAAGTACCAGTGGGGGAGTGGGGAGTGGGTATGTAAAGATGCAGGCAACTGCAAAATTTTGAGATTTCAGACCATGCCTTTTGCTGAGCAACTGCTTTAATTTATCAACAACGCAATTTTGAAAGTTGCCCGTCTTCCAAAATATAGAATTAAATTTGACTTTTTAAAATTAATTGAAATATATTCATATTTAAAATTGATGTAATTAATTAATATTATTAATTCTTTTACATAATTTATAATTTTTATAATTATATTGTTTAAAATTAAAAGTATTCATATCAATTTTAAATCTATATATCAAACTGACTTCAAAAGTTGAATATTTATTTATGGTACTAGAAGCAATATGACTGAGTTTCATGGTAATTAACCCATGCTTTTGGTAAATTGATAAGTACCAACGTAGAAGTGATAGAAAGGTAGTAGTCCTTTAGTACAAGAATGACGATATAATTAATGGGGGTGATATTGTTGTAGGTAGGTACGTAGGTACCATTAGGAATGAATTCATGCTCATTAATTACTAGTATAATATTAAACTAATTAACGAGGGTGCCCAGGCCACCTCACATCTACTAACGTTCTCCATTTGCAGCAGTATTCCAAGTAATGACCCTGCATGATTTTGAAATATGTTACTAGGACCCGGGCCCGGTCTCACCATCTCAAGATTCCCCTTCTTAATTTTCAAATTGAAGATGCATTTTTAATTTTAAATTATAAAATGATATTACTTATATATTTTAAGAAAATTAATTATTATCATGTTATTATTACTATATTTGCATGTAATGTTAGGGATATACTTGAAAATATAAAGTTTTTCCCAAATTTGTTATTTTAGAAATATATTTTTATATTTTAGAATAGAATGATCAAAACTAGTTCATTTTTTTTAGTTTATTAGGCGTTTGAGATGTTAAATTTGGGGAGTTTTGATCCCGAATGAAGTCAAAATAGTTGCGTGCGTAAATAGATTTATTTGTGTAAAAGAAGCTCAAAAACCTTTAGCCCCCCAAATTAACTACATCCATTTAAAAGATTAATTAATGGTCATTTTTTCTCTTTTGAGATGTAAATTTAGCTGGACTAATCATATATGAATATGATTAATACCCTGTTGATTTCTTTCTGGCTTTTAGTGGACTTTGTACTTGTTTCACACTACTATAGTAGTAGTAGAATAAAACTAGTAGTAGTACAAAACAAACGAAAAGCCTCGTCATTCAGGGATTCGGTTAGTATGAAGTTATTCTTTTAGTAAGTTGGTCAATTGATCAATAGAATATTGACACACATACAACCTCGTCTACGTGTTAATATTTTTTATTAGTCAATTGACCAGCTTACCTCAAAATAAACTTAGTGATGTTGATGATGACCTAAAGCATGCAATTATTAATAAATAATTTTGACATGCCCAAATTAATATGAGGGTTGGAGCTGGCCAGCTGGGGTTTAGTGGTTGAGTTGAGCCGACCCTAATATTAAAGATAACTTTTTTATACTAGTAGCAGTAGTAGTATTTTGGGTGATATGCTCTGTTTTGGCGCAAAATATTTTTGCAACATCCAACAATAATTCTTCAATAATTTTTTTACCTTTCATCATTTTTGGGGATTCGGTTAGCATGAAGTTCATTTTTTGGTAAGTTGGTCAATTAACCAATAAAATGCTGACACACATAGAGCCTCGCCTGCGTGTGAGCACTCTATTGATCAATTGACCAACTTATTTAAAAATAAACTTCATACTAACCACTTCTATTTTTGGGATATTACTGCATGGAAATTTATTATGTCGTCATATATTTTGTATTGGAGACGATGGCATCCCAATCCACAGCTACTTTTGTTCTAAGTTAACTTGCAGCTACCTTCCCATACCCTTTATATATATATATACACCCCTATAAATTATTAGTATTATCATTGTTGTCTAATTCTTATCCACACCCTCCCTGGCCCCTGCTCCTATTTTGTTGTATATTCAGTATAAAGTTGAACTAAAAATAATAGCTCATCTGGTTGGGTTGTGCTCATTATCTCAGCTCTCATGGCTCATTCCTTATTAATTTTGTCCTTCTTTGTCATTTTTTTGGTGTCAACATCTTTTTATCATCCACCAAACTCAAATCATTCAAGCTATGGGATAAAGGTGTTGAATGTTTTCTAAGACTTAGAAATTAACGGTGTTATGAAATTAAGCATAAGAAAAGTCTTGCACGCAATTAATTACCAAGAATTTTGAAAGGTGACATTTTGAAAACAAATATTATCTTTATAAATAGTAGTACTAGTAGTAGTAGCAGTACAAGGTGAAGAACTAATAATAATTGTGAGTTTTGAGTCGGGTGAAAAATGAAAAATAAACAAATCAGCGTCAAATGGATTTAATAAGCCTTAAAATTTTCAAAATCCCATTGAGAGGGCAGGCAGGGCCCTGCCTCTTCAAGCTTTAATTTTCACTATAAAATTCTGGACTCACATCTAAAATAACCCACCCACCCACCTTCTCTCTCCACCTAAAAAATGCACCAACTTAACCATATCACTCCTCTCTTCCTACTTTCCTCTTTCTTTTTCCTCCTTTCGCCTTGCATTAATGTATGTTTAAATCTTTTAATTTCCTTCATTTATTTCACAATCCATATGCTTTCTTTCTTACTTATATATGTTCTGATCTGATCACTCGACATTGTTGTCTCAATGCAGGTGGGCGTGGCCGGAGCTGGCCGGAAGCTAGTCGATTCACCGGCCGGAGAAAACCCATTTACGCCAAAAGCGTATCTTATTCGTTACTGGAAGAAACAGGTGTCCAACGATTTGCCAGCTTTCCTTCTCAGCAAAGCATCCCCATTGACCGCAGTCGAATCGGTAACTTTTTCAAAACTCGCCGATCAAAACTCCATCTCAACGCACCTCCAATCATTCTGTTCCTCGGCAAAACTCCTCTGCTTCCCCGACGTATCCCCGAGTCTCGAAAAGCACGACCAAAACGTCGACTTCTCCTCGTACGGGGACAAAAACTTCACCAGTTACGGGACGCTCAAAGGCGGCGACACCGACTCTTTCAGCAACTACGCCGACGGGGAAAACATCCCACTCAACACGTTCCGGCGGTACGGCCGCGACTCAGTGGGCCACGATACAAAGTTTTCCAATTATGCCCTTGATTCCAATGTCGCCGACCAAAGCTTCAATTCTTACGCCGCGGGATCCACCGGCGGCGCGAGCGGCTTCAATACCTACAACAAGGAAACTAACGTACCCAACCTCAACTTCAACTCCTACTCATCCGATAGCAATGGCCAAGCGCAGTCTTTCACGACTTATACAGAGCAAGCCAACTCTGGGGCCGAGTCGTTTAGTAGCTATGGAAAAGACGGAAATGGGCAGCCTAATAACTTCAACAGTTATGGCAAAGACTCTAACGTGATCGGATCGAGTTTTACGGGGTATGGCCAAAATGCAAATGGCGCGTTCGATAATTTCACTTCTTACGGAATTAATGGTAATGTCCCAGAAAATAATTTCAAGAATTATGGTGATACTGGCAATGGGGCTGTTGAAACTTTTGCAAATTATAGAGAGCAGGCCAATGTTGGTGATGATAATTTCCAATCGTATGGTAAAAATTCGAATGCGGCAAAGGCCAATTTTTTGAATTATGGGCAGTCTTTTAATGAAGGTACCGATAAATTCACCGGGTACGGTAAAAAGGGTTCATTTTCAGACATTGGGTTTCAAAAATATGGCGTTAATAATACCTTTAAGGATTATGCCAATAAGAAAGGTGTATCATTTACTTTTTACCAGAAGAAAAGCTCTGCAAAATTGGCTTCCCTTGAGGGGAGTAAATTAGTAGTAAATAAGTGGGTTGAGCCGGGTAAATTTTTCAGGGAGAAAATGCTCAAGAGTGGGACTGTTATGCCAATGCCGGATATCAGAGACAAGATGCCTCAAAGGTCGTTTTTACCCCGGGTGATATCGATGAAATTACCCTTTTCAACCTCCAAACTCAGTGAGTTGAAGAAGATATTTCACGCGAGTGATAACTCGAGCATGGCTGGAATGCTGGCCGACACGTTGGGCGAGTGCGAGCGAGCACCGAGTCGAGGCGAGACCAAGAGGTGTGTGGCATCGGTGGAGGATATGCTCGACTTTGCCACCTCAGTGTTGGGTCGAAAGGTCGTCGTTCGGACTACAGACAGCACAAACGGGTCAAAGGAAAGCGTTATGATTGGATCAGTCAAAGGAATCAACGGCGGTATAGTCACCAAGTCGGTATCTTGTCATCAAAGCCTGTTCCCTTACTTGGTCTATTACTGCCATTCGGTCCCTAAGGTTCGGGTTTATGAAGCGGATCTACTGGATCCGAAATCTAATGCCAGAATTAACCATGGTGTAGCTATCTGTCATGTGGACACGTCGGATTGGAGTGCGAGTCATGGAGCCTTTGCGGCATTGGGCTCGGGTCCTGGCAAGATTGAGGTGTGTCACTGGATCTTTGAGAATGACATGAATTGGGCCATTGCTGATTGAGGGTTGGACCATTTGTAAGATGAGATTGAAATGGGTGCGCTGAATGCGAGCCGCTGGGTCAGCTCGGGATTTGAATTTGTTTCACGTTAATGTACTAAGTTGTTTGGTTATTGGGTTAATCATTATTTAAGTGATATATGTATCTACTTTCTTTTCCACAAAAAAAAAAAGAAAAAAGAAAAAAAAAGGCAAGGAAGATGATTTGTGCATGTGGTTGTTGGAGATGATGTGTGGTTTTTTTTTTTTTTTTACAATTTTGTAACTCAAACAAAATGGCATCTCTTGTGAGATAATAAGGTTTGAACATGAAGAGAGGTAAATATTCATAATTCTTACATATAACATGCATGATTCTAACAAAATGCAGCTGATGATAGATTTTTCTCGTACAACATACATATAAGAATAAAGTCTTTCTCTATTTTGCATGATGATGAAATGAAAGAGAAATATTAATAGAAGATGATAGAGGATATGTTTTATCAATATAAAAAAGAGATCGTCAATTCTAAGAGCGGAGAGCTAATGTGTTCATAGTTTATGGGGACAGCTCTTATCTCGAACTTAAACGATGGTTCCTGTATTCCGAAAAAGTATCAAAATGTAAGATGAAAGGTAATTTTTAATCCTGGTTGCATGATGGAATTTCGAAGCAACAAACAGATTAAGTAGGTGTCATGTACATTATGAGTAATATTTGGTGTCTCATTACAATGCACATTCTAATTATAAATTTTTTCAAGTGTGTACTGAGTTTAATAAATAAAAACAAAATTATCTACAAGGCTTTGAATTAATTAAAACTTTAATTTTATCAGAATAATTATTTCGACAAGAATAATACGCTTAAAATAGAATGAGAAGGATAATGGGAGAAGAATATGAAGAATAGAAGGTGGATAAACTAGGATCCAAATGTGAAAAATAGAAAGAAACTACTAATAAAATACGATTAAAAAAAAAAATTTAGTATAAATTCACATGTTTCTAAGGTGTATGTGAATGGTACTAAAAACGATAAAAGTTGCTATTTTTGGGGTGCTATCCCAAGTTTTCATATAGTTGATGTAAAATCTCAAATTTTACGAATAGAGATTTAAATTTTTCGAATTTTTTTTTTGAATATTATAGTGTGGATTTAATATAATGTTATAGTTGTGGGTAATATTTATAAATTTTGCAAAGTATGCAAGTTGTTATATTATATTCGATTGGTCGGGAAATATTCTTTTGTGTGGGAATAATATTCGACGACAAAGACAATTATTGGTGGACCCCACAACGGAATTATTGTTGGATTTAGAAAACGACAAAAATATTTTTATGAAAATAACGACGGAAGTTTTACCGTTAATCTGATTGAAATACTCGGTAGTTAAGAAAAGTACGAAGAATACGTGTGGTTGCGATAAGAAGACACGGTATTGATTATTGATGCTTACGTGAGAAGTTACTCATTTTGTTCAATTATTGCTATGATGATTCTTCAGATATATATATATATATATATATATATATATATATAAGTTTTATTTTATTAGTATTGTTAATGTAATAAAACAGAAAAGCTTTTTATATAAAGCAGAATACTTTTATAAAGTTATTCATTTTATTAGATTATAAATAGAATATATTATATTTTATTTAAAAGATTTTGCTTTAAATCAGACCGTCAGATTAAAAGTAAATCAATCTGTAAACGTTCATGAATTAATTCTTATTCATTCCATTCTTCTATAAATAGAAAGCTCATTCCTTCATTATTTCTTTTAATTTCTTTGAAACTCTGTAGAGAGAAACTATAGAGAAAGAAAAAAAGTATTCGTCACTTCACTACTTACTATATCCAGTTTCTTCTATAAGGTAAAGGATATTATTTGTTGTACTTTCGTAAAGGTATTATTTCTTTCGTATTCATGAAGAGAACTTACGTTATTCCATTATTTATTATTCATTGGAATAACTTTTGTACGACGCCTCACCCTATACTTGGTGAAATTCTTACATTATTCCATTCTTTATTATTCTCATTTGGAATATCCTCGCGGAAGGCGCGTTATTTCTTTGGACTGGTTCCATCTTTATTATTACATTGGAATATCACATGCATGCGTTTTACGCCGACATGGTTAAAATCTTTATTATTACATTGGAATATCACATGCATGCGCTTTTACGTGGGACTGAATTCCATCTTTATTATTCTATTGGAATATCACATGCATGCTTTTTCTGTGGGACTGGGTTCCGATATTTATTATTACATTGGAATAACTTTCGTTTATGCCAAGCACCGCATTTACGGTGATTTCGTTGTTATTCCGTTCTTTATTATTCATTGGAATATTCTCGCTTGCATCGTATTACGCCTTGACACTGGTTCCGTTATTTATTATTACGTTGGAATAACTTGTCTCATGCTGGCACCGCATGCATGGGGATTTCTTTTGTTATTCCATTATTTATTATACTCGGTTGATTAAAGTTTTGACTTTATACTCCATGAAATTAGTGGAATATCCTTGATATTCAAGGCTTCATCCGATATTTTTCATGGAAATATTCTTACGAGCATTCTTGAATTTTACTCTACAAAGAGGTATCATGTTGACAATTTGGACGTTATTAGTTCACGAATAATTTAATTCTTGAACTTATTTTATTGAATTATTATATCATTGTCATCATCCTCATGTTTATATTTTGTTGAAAGTCATCTCGGGTTCTGTAGTGCATAGATGGACTTGGTATGATTATGACGAGGATTATTATGGGTATAATCATGGTAGTAATGTTACAAATAATGTGGAAAAAGTCCTCATTGGCCTGTAGTGCATTGATGAGCAGCTTTTTTGGTATGATTATGACTATGGATTCTCTTGACGAGGAACAAAGATGAATTGTTTTATGGCATAATCGAGGCAGTTGATGAAAAACACGATTATCTTTGGCCCGTAGTGCATGGATAATTCGTGGTCGTGATACTAAATAATATCCTTGGCCTGTAGTGCAATGATGATTTGATGATGTGGATTATTTATTAAGCTGAGTCTCAGCGATAAAAGTGATGAAAAACTTTTTAAATCATAAAAGATAGTAGATTTTATTCTCTACTTGACTCTTTTAATGGATTGTTTATTCCGCTGCAGTTAAACTTTGTAAGACCCCAACTTTTATGAATAAAAATGAATTTTTTATAAATATCGTTTTTGAATATTATGGAATAAATTTGATATAATGTTATAGTTGTGGGAAATATTTATAAATTTTGCAAAGTACGCAAGTTGTTATATAATATTCGATTGGTGGGGAATATTAAATACGACCAAGACAATCATTGGTGGACCCCAAAGCGTAATTATTGTCGGATTGAAAAAGCGATAAAAAATATTTTTATGAAAATAACGGCGGAAGTTTTACCGTTGATCTTGTTGAACTACTCGGTAGTAAAGTAATACGATGTCTGGCGTGGTTGCGTAGTAGACACTGCGGTATTGATTATTAATCTTTATGTGAGAAGTCACTCTATTTGATTCAATTATTGTCGATATTTTATATGTTATTAAATCAATAATTGAGATGGCGAAGTTGTTAATATTATATTTGCATTATTAACGATGTCAGAAGTTACGCGAGAGAGGTTTGGTCACCTAATTGCGCGCCAATATGGAAAAATCCTTATTGGAAAGCCCCCTCTTTCCTCGGAACGACCTGGTCGATTAATAGTGTAAATGATAATAATAATGATGACGTTTTGTTTTATTCGTATTATTAACGTAATAAAACAGAAAAACTTTTTATATAAAACTGAATACTTTTATAAAGTTATTCGTTTTATTAGGCTAATAGTAAAATCTTTTTATATAAAACAAAATACTTTTATAAAGTTATCTGTTTTATTAGACAATAATTAGAATATATTATATTTTATTATGCATAGTGTTTGCATAGTACTTGCATAGTAAAATCTTTTTAAAAGTTATTCGTTTTATTAGATTATAAATAGAATATATTATATTTTATTTAAAAGATTTTACTTTAAATATTGATCGTCCGATTAAAGTAAATCAATCTGGACCGTTCATGGATTGGTTACTATTCATTCCGTTCTTCTATAAATAGAAGCTCATTCCTTCATTATTTTCTTACGAATTCACTGAAACTTTAGAGAGAGAAATTATAGAGAGAAAGAAGAAAAGTATTCTCGCTACTTCACTACTTCTTTGTGATTCTTCTTTTTTATCTGACAAGGGTGTTATTTCTTTTGTATTCATGAAGAGAACTTACATTATTCCATCTTTATTATTACATTGGAATAACTCAGTATCTGTGAAGCTACCCTATACTTGGTGAAATTCTTACGTATTCCATTCTTTATTATTACATTGGAATATCCGCATCTGCGCTTTTCTGTGGGACACGATTAAAATCTTTATTATTCTGTTGGAATATCCATGTCGGTGAATTTCACTTGACTTTGGTTCCGTTATTTAGTATACATTGGAATAACACCATCATGCAAGATCACGCATGCATGGTGATTTGTTGTTATTCCATTCCTTATTATTACATTGGAACATCGCTTGCCGGTGTGAATTTTGCACGACTTGGTTCCGTTATTTATTATTCGTTGGAATAACTTCATCATGCAAAGTACCGCATGCATGGTGATTTCTTTTGTTATTCCATTCTTTATTATACTCAGTTGGTTAAAGTTTTGACTTCTATACTCCATGAAATTAGTGTAATATCCTTGATATTTGCGCTTCATCCAGTATCTTTTCATGAAAATATTCTTCCAAGCATTCTTGAATTTTACTTTACAAAGAAGTATCATGTTGACAATTTGGACGTTATTAGTTCCTGAATAAATTAATTCTTGAACTTGTTTTATTGAATTCTTATATCATTGTCATCATCCTCATGTTTATATTATTTTTAAAAGTTATCTGTGGCCTGTAGTGCATAGATGGACTTGGTATGATTATGACCAGAGATTATTTGGTGTAATCATGACTGTAATGTTACAAATGATGTGGTAAAAGTTCTCATTGGCCCGAAGTGCATTGATGGACAGTTGTTGACATGATCATGACCATTGATGAATACACAAATATCTTTAGCCCGTAGTGCATGGATAATTTGTGGTCGTGACCCTAATGAATATTCTTGGCCATAGTGCAGGGATGATGTGGATTATTTATTAAGCTGAGTCTCAGCGATAAAAGTGATGAAAATCTTTTTAAATCATAAAAGATAGTAGACTTTATTCTCTACTTGGCTCTTTTAATGGATTGCATGTTCCGCTGCAGTTAAACTTGATGTCTATTATATTTTATCAGTTTAAACCTTGTTGAGGACTAATGATAATTTATTCGCATTATCTTAGTCATAATATTTCTTCTTTGGGCTAGTTGAGCTCACCCTTTTCTTTCACCGTTTCTCTTGAGGAAATGAGAGCGTGGCGGGACTAATCGGGAACGGGTGATGGTCTAAGATGGTGTCTTAGTAGTCCTCACTATTACGTTAAATAGTGTGATAATAAATGTAATATGGACTAAATTGAGTGTGGATATTGTCCAGATGACAATATTTGTATTAAAACTCACAGCATGTATTTTGTCGTATTTTACACGACTGTTGTATAATCAAGTTGTATTTGAATTTAGTACCATGTATTTGACGACTCAAGATGAGTGATGTATACCTATTTTGGGGACGTCACAGTTGGTATCAAAGCTTAGGATATGATCCTGGCCGAGATGTGAGATAAGAACTAGGAGGAGGAGAGGCGGGGAATTTTTTTCGCTTAGTATGACCTACCTAAGTTTATTTGGTATTTAATTGGTGGTCGGAGTATAGGGATAATATGTGATATGTTAATTAACCCTTGTTTTGTGGCGAGATTTGAAAATGGCATCCGAGAATGTTGAGAACATCAATGGAGCACGGAGACCGTTGAGTCTCCACAGATCAATAATCGAGGATAATGTGCATCGAGGAAAGGCGACAATCCTAATGCAAACAACAACACTAACCAAATGATAAGCGATGAAATGTTAGAGGCTTCATGCAATTCATGCAACATCAAAGCGAGAGTGGGCTCATGTCCAAAATGCGGTGGAAACATGGCAACTCTCGGACTGGCCACCGCCAAACAGTTCATTTGGGACCACCTGGAGTTTTTGGAGAGCCAAAACACTTAAAAGCGGAGACGTGGATAAAGCATATCAACAAGATATTTGATGTCTTGGGTTGCTCAAGAAAGCAAAAGGTTCCTTTGCCACTTTCATATCATGTGAGGCGATTCTTCGGTGGGAATCAGAAAAGCGTACTCAACGCGCCGCATCATGAAGATGTCTTGGGAGAAGTTCAAGAACCGTTCAACGACAAGTACTTTCTCGAAAGTATTCGTCACATGAAAGAGGTAGAGTTCATTAAACTGGAACAAAACAACATTACCGTGTCACAAAGACGAAGTCAAGTTTCTTAGAAATTTGTCCCGGTTTCGTCCCATTTGGTTGATAATAAGGAGAGAATGACGCGAATGTTTCTAAGAGGTTTGAAACCAGAGATACGTCAATATCTTATCTCTCATAAACTGTGTTTGTATTCAGATGTTGTTAATAGGGCTCAGTTATTGGAGCGCGATAATGAGTCAACCCAACCAAAAGAGAGTAGCCAACAAAATAATAATACCAGTGATAGCAGTCATCGAAGTGGTGACAATAAGCGTGGAGGGAATCTGTAAGACCCCAAATTATTAATAAATGAAATTTATTGTCCTTTATTTATTATTTTGAAATAGTAAGGGTTGATTTGATTAATGTGGATAGTTATGGGTAAAATACGCAAATATTTCGAATAAGCAAGTGGTTATAAAATATTCATTATTGTCGGGGAATATTCGTTTGGTTGTGGAATATTCTTGTTGTCGGGGAATATTCATACGACGGCGCAGCCTTGAGTGGGCCCCATAACAGAAAGCGATTGAATGAAGAAAATGACAAATATAAGTTGTTTATAAATGACGGTAGTAGTTATTTACCAATTAATACTCTTGAAATACTTTCGGTGGTTTAAAAACACGATGAAGACACGCAGTATTGCACCAATTATTGATTCTTACGTGAAGAAGGCCTTTACTCGATAATTGTTACGATAATTCTCAATTATTTTATTTTATTGATTCAATAATTCTTTGCATTGATATTTTATATTCTTTGTTATTTCAATAATTATCACTTTCTGCGTATTTTCCATTATCAGACAATAATTCATATTATATCGAATAATATTATTAGATAATATTATTGACAATGTCTAGAAAGTTACATCTAAGGAGAGGTTATTTAATTTGGCGTCGAAGAAAAAATCTTTCTTAGGAAGGCCCCTCTTTTCCGGAAGCGTAAGGTTGTCGATATTGTGATTACGTAATATTATTTGTGAATAATTAATTATTGATTTATATGATGAGAAAAATATTAATTTTATGTGGATATAGATGGAGAAAATTTTTAATGAGACAATTGTTGAAAATTGAAATTTTATTTTTTTCTAATAAAATAATTCATTTAAATATATTATTATATTTTAATAATATAATAATGGTGATATTTTTACAATGAATGTGGGATATATGAGTATACGAAGAGAAAGAATATTTTTGTTGCAATAAATATTTAAAACATGTTAAACATGTCGGAGGACCCCATTTCTTGACTGAAATTTGATTATAGCCTGTAAAATCGCCCGTTTGTGGATTTCGGTCAATTTCTGTTTGGAATATGGAAAAACTTTCTTCTGCAAAGTTGTAGAGAATTGAATTTCCTATAAAACATTGCGAGATTCGAATTTTTTGAGAAAAAAGCTATTTATTATGAATTATTGAAGTTTCGGAGTTCCAAAATAATTGATTTTTGGAAGTTTTAAATATTTATATTAACAAAAACATTTTTTCAATGTGTGGGCCTCATTTTGCATGTGTACAATTGCTGAATTCTGGATTCAAAGGTGTACGTAGAGAATTTATAATATATATTATTATTTTATTAAATTTTCTGCTTTGGTGTTCTAAGCATTTTCCTATAAATAGGGTGCTTAGGTTAGAATTGAAAATTACACCATAAACTGAAGTTTTCTCTCTATTTCTCTCTCTATATATATTGGCGTATTCTTGTGAGTATTTTAATACTTTGAGTGTTCTTTGTCACGGTGCAAGTTCAAGTCATAGCCTTTATATCCAGGTGTTTCAATTTAGAAATCTTGTCTTTCGAGGTAAGAGATGTTATTTTATTAGAAAATAATATTATTTCTTCAATATCATTATGCCGAAATATTGGTTGGAAATTTTTATCAAATTTGGAACTTTTTCATATCGGGTTCTTATTCATGAGATTCTTATTCACGAGTTCTTATTCACGAGTCTTATTCACGAAGCATGATGAAGTTTTTTTTATGAAATTTCTATCTTTTGGTGTCGGAGTTACTATTCACGTATACGACACTATTCACGAATACAACACTATTCACAGAAAAATTAAATTTTCATTTTTCGTCCAAAATATCTATTATGGATACTAGCTTTGATTGTATCCATGTTTTGATCATTCTTGAATTTTCTCCACTCTGATTACTTATGAAGTATTTTTGAACTTGGATTGTTTAAAATACGAATCCTTAATATTTGTTCTTTTGTTTCATTGGATTCGTTTCCTTTAAAATATTTTTCATCATCCTCAGTCTTAAATGATGATATTACTGAATATCTTTGGCCTGTAGTGCAAAGATGAATGATTTCTTGATAAATATCTTTGGCCCGTAGTAAAAGATGAGCAGTGTTGAGATGAACACGATCGATCGATTAATATCTTTGGCTAGTAGTGCAAAGATGAACAGGTGTTTAGATGAACATGACCAACTGATGAATATCTTTGGCCTGTAGTGCAAAGATGAATATTTGATTCTAGATATATATTGATTGATGTTATAGGGATAAAATATCGATGATGAACTTTTAAATTCATATATAGAAGATAGTAGTTTGCATTCTCCACTTAACTCTTCTAATGAATTATTATTTCCGCTGCGAATATTGATTTAAAACTAGTTGTCTATTGTATTCTATTAGATTTTTCCCTGTTGGAGACTAACGATAATTTGTTGTATATTATCTTAGTAATAATATTCTTTACTGGGCTAGTTGAGCTCACCCTTTTTCTTTTTGTTCCATTTTTCTTCTCGAGGAAAGGCGAGAATGTAAGCGATGCAAGTGGGGTATGGAATGATGGTTATAGAGAGAGTTGTTTAGTAGTCCTCACCATTTTATAAAATAATGTATAAATAATTATGATGAGGATTTATTTGGGTATGTATATTGTCAGAAGACAATAATTGTATTTAAACTCACAGTATATATGTTTTCGTATTTTGCACGACAAATGTATTAATAAAGTTGTAGTTATTTACATATGTGTATTTGGCGACTCGAGAATGGGTTGGATGGAATGGACTTATTTTGGGGGCGTCACGGTTGGTATCGAGCTTAGGGATATGATCTCTGGCGGAGATCGGGGAATAGAACTAGAGGGAGAGGCGAGTAAATCCTTCATTAGTGTGTCCTACTAAGCTTATTTGTTAGTTTGGTTAGTATATATGGATATTATGTGATATATTGATTTCCTTAATTAACCCTTGTTTTATGACAGTATTTGTGAATGTCGACTGAGAATATTAACAATGGAGTAAATGAGACCATGGAGATGCTGTCTTTACCAGCGAGGAGAAGCGTCAACAGTGGCAATGTACCTCCTGTGAACAACGCCATTGAGCAGATGATGAACGACGGGATGTTTAGAAGTTTTTTTTGCAGTTCATGCAAAATCAGACGAGGAGACTCGTGTTCAAAATCTGAGGAGGAAATGATAGCAATTCACGGGTGGTCACGCCTAGCGATCAAAAAAGTTGGGACCACGAGTGCAGGGAAAGCCGGATCCGATTAAAGCGGAGGCGTGGGTCAAACAAATTACCAAGATATTCGATGTCTTGGGATGCATGGAGGAACAAAAAGTTCCATTCGCTACTTTTATGTTCCGTAATGACGCAGTCTTGGTGGGAATCGTGAAGCGTACTCCATCCAATTGCCTTTCAAGATGTCATGGGAGACGCGTTTGAAGCAGTTCAATGACAAGTACTTTCCTGAAAGTATTCGTCATATGAAGGAAATGAAGTTTATTAGACTGGAGCAGAATAACATGACGGTGTCCCTACGAGGCGAAGTTCGCGGAGTTATCCAGGTTTGCACCTCATTTGGTGGAGAATGAGGAACGTATGACGCGGATGTTTCGAGAGGTTTGAAACCCAAGATACGTCGATATCTCATTTCTCATAAATTTTCTCTATTAGGATGTTGTCAAGAGGTTCGATTGTTAGGCGTAGAAGCGAGATAACGAAATCACGTTCAACCGAGGGACCATAAACGGTGGTCATCGAAGATAACGATCATCGAATAATGATAACCGGCGGAGAAAGAAGAATACGGACAAAGGCGGTAACCACTCTGGTGGTAATCGTGGCCATGAAAATAGAAGAAGCGAGTCGGGAGGAGATTTTAAAAAAAGGAGATTCAACGACCATGTGAAGACGTCATTGCCAAAGAAGAATCGGTTCCGAGGAGGAGAAAAGACCACCGGTCAGTATGTTACAAATGCGGGAAGAGGGACATATCACCAAAGCGCCCACAATAGTTTAAGGTATGCTATAATTATGGAAAAGAAGGACATATCGCTCGAGATTGTACGATATCGAAACCCAGTCTAGCGAGAATGGTGACTCAAAAGGATGTCCCATAAAAGTCAAAGTCAACGGTTCCTGGAAGAGCGTTTGTCATGACCGGTCAAAATGCGATGAACCCGAACAAAGTTAGCACGGGTTAGTTAATTATAAATTCTTGCGAAGTTTATACTTTACTAGATACCGGTTCTACCCATTCTTTTATCTCTCTTGCTTGCGCTCAACGTTTGAACTTGACTACGGAGAAATTAGTCTTTGACCTATTTATGGAGACTCCGTTAGGAGAAATTTTCATTACATCCGTTGTTTAGAAATCTTGTTTGATTCAGGTTGGCACTATCACATTTACTCGTTAACCTTATTTCTTTAGAGATATTTGCTTTTGATGTGATTTTAAGGTTAACTACTCATCATGCCGAAATTGATTACTTTCATAAGGTTGTTAGTTTTCATATTCCTAAGCAACATGTTATTTGAATTCAAGCAATCAAACCATTATAGTCAAACATTTTCATATCAAGCCATGAAGTCATTCTTTTATTACGGATGTCAAGTTTTCTTAGTCCATGTTATGGATTTGAATAAAGACACGTCAGATTTGAATAATATTCCTGTTGTTATTGATTTTTCCTGACGTATTTCCTGAAGAATTTCTTGGCTTACTCCCAAAGTGTGATATTGAATTTTGTATCGACTTTGAACACGGTACAAAACTCATTTCTAAAATCTCATATCGAATGGCTCCTATTGTACTTCAGGAGTTAAAAATTCAACTATAGAATTTGGTACCTGAGCCTTTATCTGGTGACTTCCTTTGTGGAATGCAAGAAGCCGACTCTCGTCGTAGGGGACACCATATTCGTGTGATAAAAACCGATAGGTGTCATTGTAACGTCTTTATCAAGGTTGGGATATGAGTCACGAGTTGAGAATAACCTAAGTCGATAATCGAAATACGTAGCTTTCTGAAGGCTTAGTTGGTTATTATCGGAGATTCGTTGAAGGATATTCTCGAATCGCTATTCCATTATTGGTGACTTCGTAGAGATACAAAATTCGAATGGGAGCAAGGAATGTGGGAAGAGCTTGAAGAACTCAAGAGAGACTCATTTAAAGACATGTTACGACCATGCCATCTGGAAAAGCGAGCGTGGTAGGTGGCGTGTTGAGTAGAAGATCATATACAAGATCTGAGTCGATATTGTCAAAGACTCATTTCAGTATAATTTACAAATAATAGAGATGGAGATGAAAACTCTAGATACCCGCGTGATGATATCTGAGTATAATCGACTTTAATCGATAAAGTTAAAAGCATTCAAGCTACACACCGAGATGATAAATTTAAAGAAGGAGGTGCAAGAAGTTGTTATTTCAAAAGCGAGAATCGGTGAGTGAGGAAAGCTCAAACCTTCGATTTATTAATCCATTTGAAATTCTCGATCGAATAGAAGCGTGGGCTATAGACTCGTTTTACCGCCAAGTATAATGGCGTGTTCATAGCGTTTTTCACGTATCGATGTTACGTAAATATGTGGACAACCCAAACCACGTCATTGAGTTAGAATCGGACGAGATAATAGAAGACTTAACGTCACGAGGAGGTACTGTCAAGATCTTGGATAGGAAAGAACATGTCACATGTCTGGGGTTATACCACAAGTTAAAGTTTTGTGGAGAAACCATGCTATTGAGGAAATGACACGGGAGTTGGAAAGCGGAAATGAAAGCAAAGGTATTCTCATCTTTTGAAACACCAGTATCGTCACGTCAATTTCGAGGACGAAATTTCATAAGGAGGGGAGGTTGTAAGACCCCAAATTATTAATAAATGAAATTTATTTTCCTCTATTTATTATTTTGAAATAGTAAGGGTTGATTTGATTAATGTGGATAATTATGGGTAAAATACACAAATATTTTGAATAAGCAAAGTGGTTATAAAATATTCATTATTGTCGGGGAATATTCGTTTGGTTGTGGAATATTCTTTGTTGTCGGGGAATATTAAATACGACGGTATGACCTTGAATGGGGCCCATGTAAAAGCGATTGAATGAAGAAAGCGACAAATATAAGTTGTTTATAAATGGCCAGGCGTAGTTATTACAGATTAATACTCTTGAAATACTCGGTGGTTAAAAACACGAGAAGACACGGTATTGCACCAATTATTGATTCTTACGTAAGAAGGCCTTTTCGATAATTATTCACGGTAATTCTTATTCAATATTTTATTTTATTGATTCAATAATTCTTTGCATTGATATTTTATATTCTTGTTATTTCAATAATTGTCACTATGATATATTTTCCATTATCAGACAATAATTCATATTATCTAAATAATATTATTAGATAATATTATTGACAATGTCTAGAAAGTTACATCTAAGGAGAGATTATTTAATCTTGGCAAGAAAAAAAATCTTTCTAGGAAGGCCCCCTCTTTCCTGAGGAGCGCACGGTTGTCAATATTGTGATTGTGTAATATTATTTGTGAATAATTAATTATTGATTTATATGATGAGGAAAATATTAATTTTATGTGGATATAGATGGAGAAAATTTTTAATGAGACAATTCTTTGAAAATTGAAATTTTATTTTTTTCTGATAAAATAATTCATTTAAATATATTATTATATTTTAATAATATAATAATGGTGATATTTTTACAATGAATGTGGGATATATGAGTATCTGAAGAGAAAGAGTATTTTTGTTGCAAAAATGTTTAAAACATGTTAAACATGTAAATTGGACCCCATTTCTTATTTGAAATTTGATTATAACATAAAATCTCCGTTTGTGATTTTTGGTCAATTTTGTTTGGAATTTGGAAAACTTTCTTACGCAAAGTTGTAAAGAATTGAATTTCCTATAAAATTTGCGAGATTGAATTTTTTTGACAAAAGGGCTATTTATTATGAATTATTGAAGTTTTGAGTTCCAAAATAATTGATTTTGGAAGTTTTAAATATTTATATTAACAAAACATTTTTTCAATGTGTGGGCCTCATTTTGCATGTGTGCAATTCTTTGGTCTGGATTCAAAGGTGTACGTAGAGAATTTATAATATATATTATTATTTTATTAAATTTTCTGCTTTGGTGTTCTAAGCATTTTCCTATAAATAGGGTGCTTAGGTTAGAATTGAAAATTACACCATAAACTGAAGTTTTCTCTCTATTTCTCTCTCTATATATTGAGCGTATTTTGTGAGTATTTTAATACTTTGAGTGTTGCTGTACGGTGCAAGTTCAAGTCATAGCCTATATCCGGTGTTTCAACTAAAAGTACTGTCTTTCGAGGTAAGAGATGTTATTTTATTCGAAAATGATATTATTTCTTCAATATCATTATCCGAAATATTGGTTGGAAATTTTTATCAAATTTGGAACTTTTTCATATGTCGGGGTTTCTTATTCATGAGTTCTTATTCATGAGTTACTATTCACGAGTTCTTATTCACGAAAGTACTATTCACGAAGCATGATGATGTTTTTGTGAAATTTCTATCTTTTTGTGTGTGAGATTCTTATTCACGATATACGACCTTTATTCACGCGAAATATTGATCTTATTCATAGAAAAATTAAATTTTCATTTTTCGTCAAAATATCTATTATGGATACTAGCTTTGATTGTATCCATGTTTTGATCATTCTTGAATTTTACTCCACTCGATTACTTATGAAGTATTTTTGAACTTGGATTGTTTAAAATACGAATCCTTAATATTGTTCTTTTGTTTCAATTGGATTCGTTTCCTTTAAAATATTTTTCATCATCCTCGGTCTTAAATGATGATATTATGAATATCTTTGGCACTGTAGTGCAAAGATGAATGATTTTTGATGAATATCTTTGGCCCGTAGTGCAAAGATGAGCAGTGTTGAGATGAACATGGTCGAGTGATTAATATCTTTGGGCCGTAGTGCAAAGATGAGCAGTGTTTAGATGAACATGACCGGTGATGAATATCTTTGGCTGTAGTGCAATGATGAATATTTGATTCGGATATATATTGATTGATGTTCTGAGAGATAAAATATCGACGATGAACTTTTAAATTCATATATAGAAGATAGTAGTTTGCATTCTCTACTTAACTCTTCTAATGAATTATTATTTCATTTGCGAAGATTGATTTAAAGCTGGTTGTCTATTGTATTCTATTAGATTTTTCCTGTTGGAGACTAACGATAATTTGTTGTATATTATCTTAGTAATAATATTCTTTCTTGGGCTAGTTGAGCTCACCCTTTTCCTTTTTGTTCCATTTTTCTTCTCGGGGAGGCGAGAATGTAGCGAAATGCAGTGGGGTATGGAATGATGGTTATAGAGAGAGTTGTTTAGTAGTCTCACCATTTTTATAAAATAATGTATAAATAATTGTGATGAGGATTTATTTGGGTATGTATATTGTCTAGAAGACAATAATTGTATTTAAACTCACAGTATATATGTTGTCGTATTTTACACGACAAATGTATTAATAAAGTTGTAGTTATTTCTGTACCATGTATTTGGCGACTTAGAATGGGTTGGATGGAATAGACCTATTTTGGGGGCGTCACAGAATCAACATGCCAGAAATGGTAACCACTTTGGTGGTAATCATGGCCAAAATAATAAGAATGGATATTTCAAGAAAAGAAGATTCAATAATGATGGAAAGCGTCGACAAGATTTTTTGTCGTTAAGGAAGGAGAAACGACCACTATCATATGCTTCAAATGTGGAGGGAAGGACACATCGGTCAAAGCCGTGCGATGCCTCCAAAGCATGTTACAATTGTGGAAGAAAGGACACTGGCCCAATTTTTGTCGTGCAATCAAGACAAGTCCATCACGGGATGGAGGCATCAAAGGTCAGTCCGAATAAGGCAAAACATGTAGTTCAAGGAGGCGTTTTTCGTGACCTCCGGAAAGCAAGGAACCGAACGAGGTCATCACGGGTAAGCTTATCATAAACTCTAACGAAGTATATACCTTTTTGATCTGGGTTATACCCATTCTTTTATTTCTCCTACTTGCATTCAACGTTTAAATTTGACTCAGGAGAAATTAGACTTTGACTTATCTGTTGAAACTCCGTTGGGAGAATCCTTCATTACATCCACTATTTATAAGTCTTGTTTGGTTCAAATCGGTACCTCACATTACACCGTCGATATTATTTCATTGAAAATACTTGCATTTGGCGTAATTCTAGGGATTGATTGGTTAACTACTCATCATGCAAAAATTGATTGTTTTCATAAGGTTGTTAGATTTCATATTCTAATCAACCTATTATGCTAATTCAACAACCAAACCATTAAAATCAATCACCGTCATCCGAAGCCATAAAGCTATTCGTTTATTGAAAAATGGATGTCAAGCTTTCTTAGCTCATGTCACGGATCTAAACAAAAATCGTCGTTTTTGAATGATATTTCTATTGTTAATGAATTTCCTGACGTATTCCCTGAAGAACTTCCTGGCCTACCCCCAGAGAGTGAAATTGAATATTGTATCGACCTTGAACCCGGTACAAAACTCATTTCCAAAGCCCCATATCGAATGGCTCCTATTGAACTTCAGGAGTTAAAGACCCAACTATAGGAATTGTTAGACATTGGCTTTATTCGTCCTAGTACTTCTCCTTGGGGTGCTCTCTGTTCTATTCGTGAAGAAGAAAGATGGGAGTATTGGCTTTGTATTGATTATCGGGAGTTGAATCATGTCACCATCAAAATAAGGTACCCATTCTTGGCGTATTGATGACTGTTTGACCCGATTACTTGGCGCCAAATTCTTTTCAAAGATTGATATTCGTTAGGATATCACCAATTGAAGATTAGAACCGATGACATTCCAAAGGCGGCTTTCGGAGAACTCGGTATGGGCATTATGAATTCCTAGTCATGTCTTTTGGATTAACTAATGCTCCTGCTGCCTTCATGGATATGATGAACCGAGTATTCAAGGAATATTTGGATCACTTTGTGGTCGTCTTTATTGATGACATCCTCATTTATTCCAAAATCCGTGAAAATCATGAGCAACACTTGAGGCTGATACTCCAAAACCTTCGTGAATATAAGCTTTATGCCAAGTTGAAGAAATACGAGTTCTGGCTTGAGGAAGTAGCATTCCTTGGGCACGTGGTATCAAGTCATGGAATATCTGTTGACCCGACAAATATTGAAGCCATTCAAAGCTGGGAGCAACCTAAATCAGTGACCGAAGTACATAGCTTTCTCGGCTTAGTTGGTTATTATCGGAGATTCGTAGAAGGGTTTTCTCGAATCGCTACTCCCTTAACTTAGTTGACTCAAAAAGATACAAAATTCGGTTGGAACGAGGAATGTGAGAAGAGTTTTCAAGAACTCAAAAGAAGACTCATTTCAGCACCTGTTCTGACAATACCATCTAGCTCGGAGGGATTTGTCAACTACAGTGATGCTTCAGGCAAGGGTTAGGATGTGTTCTCATACAACATGGGAAAGTCATAGCCTATACCTCTCGACAACTCAAAGAATATGAGTGGAATTATCCTACTCATGATCTAGAGTTGGCAGCTATTGTCTTCGCACTTAAAATTTGGAGGCATTACTTGTATGGGGAGAAAGTGGAGATCTTTTACGGATCATAAAAGCCTCAAATATTTTTTCACTCAAAAGGAACTCAACATGCGGCAATGACGTTGGCTTGAAGCATTGAAAGATTATGATCATACCATCCAATATCATCTTGGAAAAGCAAGCGTGGTAGGCGACGCATTGAGTAGAGAAGATCATATCTTGGTACAAGTGCGATATTGTCAACGCAAAGGCCCATCTTGTATGACTTGCAAAGGATGGAGATAGAATTAAAGACTCGAGGACCCATGTGATGATGGCGAATATCTGAGTAGAACCGACTTTAATCGATAAAGTTAAAGCTGCTCAAGCTACAGACCTGGAGCTGATGCATATGAGGAAGAAAGTATAAGAAGGTGCAATGCCAGAAGCAAGAATCGATGAAGAAGGAATACTTCTAGTCAACTCTAGACTTTGTGTTACTAACGACCCTAATTTAAAGTATAAAATCATGATGGAGGTGCACAACAAACCGTTTGTAATCCATCCTGGGAGTACCAAAATGTATCGTGATCTTCGTCATACATTTTGGTGGAGCAATATGAAGAGAGAGATAGCGTTGTTTATCTCAAGGTGTCTAACTTGTCAACGAGTCAAAGCGGAGCATCAAGTACCAAAAGGTCCATTACAACCACTTTAAATTCCAGAATGGAAGTGGGAGCACATTCTTATGGATTTCATTCTTTGGTCTTCCTGGGGTTTCTCAAGGCATAGATGCAATTTGGGTCATTGTTTGACAGATTGACAAAGTCGCTCATTTCTTACCAATAGGAGAAACTTATACACTTGAGCGTCTTGCTTCGTATGTACATAAACGAGATCAGAAGGCTGCATGGTATGCAGTATCCATAGTTTACGATCGAGACCCAAGATTCACTTCACGATTTTGGGTTAGTTTGCAAAAAGCTATGGGCAGTATGATTTATAATTTAGTTTGGCTTATCATCCTCGGGACGGACGGACAATCGAGAGGACTATTCAAACTCTTGAAGATTTATTAATACTCTGTGTCCTTGACTTTGAGGAAGTTGGGACAAGTTCTTACCATTGGTGGAGTTTTCCTACAACAACAGTTATCAAGCAAGTATTGGCATGGCTCCATTCGAGGCGTTGTATGGAAGAAAATGTCGTTCTCTAGTATGCTGGGATGAGGTGGATGAAGCAACGTTGTTGGGACCGGAGTTGGTACGTATGACTACGGAAAAGATTCAAACGATCCGACAACGTATAAAAATCTCACAAGACCGACAAAAGAGTTATGTTGATCTTCATTAAAAGGACGTGGAATTCGATATTGGAGATCATGTGTTGTTATGTGTTGCTCCATGGAAAGGAGTTACGAGATTTGGAAAGAGAGGAAAGCTCAATCCTCGATTCATTGGCCCATTTTTAATCCTCGATCGAGTAGGGACTGTAGCCTATAGACTTGCTTTACCGCCAAGTATGTCTCGTGTTCATAACATTTTTCATATATCCATGTTACGTAAATATGTGAAAGACCCAAACTATATTATTGAGTTAGAACCGGACGAAATAGCGGAAAATTTAACGTATGAAGAGGTTTCTGTTCAAATATTGGATAAGAAGGAACATATTCTACGCTCCAAGGTTATACCTCAAGTCAAAGTGTTATGGAGGAACCACGGTGTTGAGGAAATGACCTGGGAGTTAGAATCTGAAATAAAATCAAGGTATCATTACCTCTTGACATACCGTCGTCGCCCTAATTTGAAGGCAAAATTTCATAGAAGGGGAGATTGTAAGACCCCAACTTTTATGAATAAAAATAAATTTTCTATAAATATCATTTTTGAATATTATGGAATAAATTTGATATAATGTTATAGTTGTAGGTAATATTTATAAATTTTACAAAAAACGCATAAGTTGTTATATAATATTCGATTGGTCGGGGAATATTAAATACGACGACCACAATCATTGGTGGACCCACAAATGTAATTATTGTCGGATTGAGAAAATGACAAAAATATTTTTATGAAAATATCGTGAAAAGTTTTACTGATTACTTCTTGTTGAACTACTTGGTAGTAAAAAAATACAAGATGTCTGGCGATGGTTGCATAATAAGCTTTACAGTATTGATTATTAATGCTTATGTGAGAAGTCACTCAGTTTGATTCAATTATTGTAGATATTTTATATGTTATTAAATGAATAATTGAGATGACGAAGTTGTTAATATTATTATTTGCATTATTTACGATATCTAGAAGTTTTGCCAAAGAGAGGTTTGGTCACCTAATTGCTCGCTAATAGGGAGAAATCCTTATTGGAAATTCCCCTTTTTCTTGGGAACGACCTGATCGATTAATAGTGTGAATAATAATAATGATGATGACGTTTTGTTTTATTCGTATTATTAACGTAATAAAAGCGAGAAAAACTTTTATATAAAGCAGAATACTTTTATAAAGTTATTCGTTTTATTAAAGCTAATAAGTAAAATCTTTTTATATAAAATAGAATACTTTTATAAAGTTATCTATTTTATTAGACAATAATTAGAATATATTTTATTATGCATAGTGTTTGCATAGTAAAATCTTTTAAAAGTTATTCGTTTTAATAGATTATAAATAGAATATATTATATTTTATTTAAAAGATTTTGCTTTAAATATGGACCGTCCAGATTAAAGTAAATCAATTTGGACCGTTCATGGATTAGTTCTTATTCATTCCATTCTTACATAAATGAAGCTCATTCCTTCATTATTTTCTTATTTAATTCACTAAAACTCTAGAGAGAGAAATTATAGAGAGAAGAAGAAAAAAGTATACCGCTACTTTTGTATTCATGAAGAGAAATTACATTATTCCATCTTTATTATTACATTGGAATAACTTTGTATCATGAGTTACCCTATACTTGGTGAAATTCTTATGTATTCCATTCTTTATTATTACATTGGAATATCTTATATCGTCTTTCTGTGGGACTTGGTTCCGTTAGATTTTTATTATTACATTGGAATATCCATGTCGTGTGTTTTATCTTGGGACATGGTTCCGTCTTTATTGTTATGTTGGAACATCATGTCGGTGTGAATTTCACCTGACCTGGTTCCATTATTTAGTATTCTGTTAGAATAACCTTAATACATCCAATCTGACATGCATGGTGATTTCTTTTGTTATTCCATTCTTTATTATACTCGGTTGGTTAAAGTTTTGACTTTATAATCCATGAAATTAGTGGAATATCCTTGATATTTGCGCTTCATCCGATATCTTTTCATGGAAATATTCTTCTTGAGCATTCTTGAATTTTACTTTATAAAGAATTATCATGTTGACAATTTGGACGTTATTAGTTCCTGAATAAATTAATTCTTAAACTTGTTTTATTGAATTCTTATATCATTGTCATCATCCTCATGTTTATATTATTTTTGAAAGTCATACGTGGCATGTAGTGCGTAGATGGACTTGGTATGATTATGACTGAGGATTATTCGATGTAATCATGAATAGTAATGTTACAAATGATGTGGTAAAAGTCCTCATTGGCCCATAGTGCATTGATGGACGAGTTGTTGGCATGATCATGACCATTGATAAATACACGAATATCCTTGGCGGCGTAGTGCATGGATAATTTATGGTCGTGACCCTAATGAATATCCTTGGTCAGTAGTCTTGAGGATGATGTGGATTATTTATTAAGCTGAGTCTCAGCGATAAAAGTGATGAAAATCTTTTTAAATCATAAAAGAAAGTAGACTTTATTATCTACTTGACTCTTTTAATGGATTGCATGTTCCGCTGCAGTTAAACTTGATGTCTATTGTATTTTATCAGTTTAACACCGTTGAGGACTAATGATAATTTATTCTGCATTATCTTAGTCATAATATTTCTTACTGGGCTAGTTAAGCTCTCCCTTTCTTTCACTGTTCTCTTCAAGAAATGAGAACGTAGCTGGGACTAGTCGAGGAACGGAGTGATGGTCCGAGATGGTGTCTTAGTAGTCCTCACTATTCTGTTAAATAGAGTGATAATAAATGTAATGAGGACTAAATTGAGTGTGGATATTGTCTAGATGACAATATATGTATTAAAACTCACAGCATGTATTTTGTCGTATTTTACACGACTGTTGTATAATCAAGTTGTATTTGAATTTAGTATCATGTATTTGGCGACTCAAGATGGGTGATGTTGTAAGACCCCAACTTATTATTTAATGAAATTAAATTTCCTCTATTTATTATCTTAAAATAGTAAGGGTTGATTTGATTAATGTGATAAGTTATGGGTAAAATGCGCAATTATTTCAAACAAGCAAGTGGTTTTAAAATATTCATTGTTGACGGGGAATATTCGTTTGGTCGTGGAATATTTTTACTGTTGGTGAATATTCGTATGACGGCGCAGCCTTGTGTGGGCCCCATAACGAAAAGCGATTGGATGAAAAAAACGACAAGAATAAGTTGGTTATAAATAACGGCGTAGTTGTTACCGTTAATACTGTTGGAATACCCGGTGGTTAAAACACAGTAGCACACGGTATTACACCAATTATTGATTCTTACGTTAGAAGGCACTACTCAATAATTGTTACTGATAATTCTTCGCAAGATTATTTTATTTTATTGATTCAATAATTCTTTGCGTTGATATTTTATATTCTTATTGTTTTAATAATTGTCACTACACAGTATTTTCTATTATCGGAGCAATAATTCATATTATCTGAATAATATTATTAGATAACATTATTTGCAATGTGTAGAAAGTTCTGTCTAAAGAGAGGTTTGGTCATCTAATTGCACACCAGTAAGGAGAGATCCTTATTGGAAAGCCCCCTATTTCCTAGAAACTGTCTGGTTGTCAGTATTGTGATTCTGTAATATTATTTGTGAATAATTAATTATTGATAAGGAAAATATTGATTTTATGTGGATATAAATGGAGAAAATTTTTAATGTGGCAATTGTTGAAAATTAATATTTTATCTTTTTTTGATAAAATAATTCATTTAAATATATTATTTTAATAATATATTAATGGTGATATTTTTACAATGAATGTGAGATATATGAGTATACGAGGAGGAAGAGTATTTTTGTGGCATTAAATGATTAACACATGTTTTGTGTGTCGGTAGACCCCAATTCTTGACCGAAATTTGATTATAGCCTGTAAAATCGTCCGTTTGTGGATTTTGGTCAATTTTTGTTTGGAATTTGGAAAAACTTTCTTCTGTAAAGTTGTAGAGAATGAAATTTTCTATGGAAAGGACATGTGGTTTGAATTTTTCTGACAAAAGGGTTATTTATTGTGAATTATTGAAGTTCCGAAATAATTGATTTTTGAAAGTTTTATTTATTTTTATCAAGGAAAACGTTTTTTCCATTTGAGTGGCACATGTTAATGGTTGAATCAGCTGGTGAGGTGTGCTAAGGAAAATAAGAAAAGTATATTTTGATATATTGAGCATATTCTTGTGAGTATTTTAATATTTTGAGTGTTCTTATCTGGTCTGATGAGTTCAAGTCATGCCTTTATATCAGATGTTTCAACTAGAAGTACTATCTTTTCGAGGTAAGGGATGTTATTTTCTTTTTAAATGATATTATTTTTTCAATATCATTATGCCGAAATATTGGTTTGAACTTTTAATCAAATTTGGAACTTTTTACATGGGGTTCTTATTCACGTATCTTCGCTGACTATTCACGAATACGACACTATTCATCGAAAAATAATTTTTTTTTCCTTTTAAGTCAAAATATCTATTATGGATACTAGCTTTGATTTTATCCATGTTTTGATCATTCTTGAATTTTACTTCACTATGATTATTTATGAGGTATTTTGGACATGAAATAATTAAAATCTGAATCCTTGATATTTATTCTTTTGTTTCTTTGGATTCGTTTCCTTTAAAATATTTTTCATCATCCTCGGTCCTAAATGATGATATTATTGAATATCTTTGGCTCAGTAGTGCAAAGATAAATAATTTTATAATGAATATCTTTGGCCTAGTAGTGCAAGAAGATGAGCAGTGTTGAGATGAACATGACCGATCGATGAATATCTTTGGCTTTGTAGTGCAAAAGATAAAAATTTGATTCAAGATGAATATTGATTGATGTTCTGAGGATAAAATATTGACGATGGACTTTTAAATTCATAGATAATAGTTGATTTCATTTCTACGTAACTCTTCTATGAATTATTATTTCCATTGCGAATATTGATCACGAAACTTGTTATCTATTGTATTTTATCAAATTTTTTTCTGTTGAAGACTAACGATAATTTGTTCTATATTATCTTAGTCATAATATTCTTCTTGGGCTAGTTGAGCTCACCCTTTTCTTTTTTTTGTTCTATTTTTTTTCTAGGGAGGCGAGAATGTAATGAAGTCTTAGTAAAGGTATGGAATGATGATTCTAGAAGTTGTTTAGTAGTCCTCACCATTTTGTAAAATAATGTATCAATAATTGTGATGAGGATTTATTTGGGTATGGATATTGTCTAGATTATAATATTTGTATTTAAACTCACAGTTTTTATGATGTATTAATAAAGTAGTAGTTGTTTCTGTACCATGTTATTGACGACCTAAAATGGGTGATGTATACCTATTTTTGGGGCGTCACGGTTGGTATCAGAGCTTAGGGATATGATCTCTGGCGGAGATCGGGGAATAGAACTAGGAGGGGAGAGATGAGTAAATCCTTCTTTAGTGTGTCCTACTAAGCTTATTTGTTAGTTGATCCGTATATAGGTATATTATGTGATATGTTGATTTCTTTAATTAACCCTTATTTTATGGCAAGATTTGAGAATGTCGATCGAGAATGTTAATGATTGGAGTAAATGAGACCATGGAGGCCTTTGACTCACCAATGGAAGAACGTGCAGCAGTGGCAATGTTCCTCCCGTGAAACAACGCCATCGAAAGCGAGATGATGAACGACGGGATGTTTAGAAGTTTTTTGCAGTTCATTCAAAATCAGACGATGGAGTCTCGTGCACAAAATACAGGTGAAAATGATAACAACGCACGATTTGTCACGGCCAAGCAGTTCAAAGAGTTGGGACCACGCAAGTGCAGGAAAAGTCGGATCCGATTAAAGGCGGAGGCGTGGGTCAAACAAATTACCAAGATATTCGATGTCTTGGGATGCATGGAAAAACGAAGGTTCCATTATTTACTTTTATGTTCAGTAATGAGGTAGATTCTTGGTGGGAATCGTGAAGCGTACCCATCCAAAACCGCACTCAAAGGCATGTCTTGGGAGCGTTTGAATCGTTCAATGACAAGTACTTTCCGAAAGTATTCGTCATATGAAGGAAGTGGAGTTTATTAGACTAGAACAAAATAACATGACGACGGTCCCAAAGACGAGGCAAAGTTTGCGAGAGTTGTCCTGTGTTTGCACCTCATTTGGTGGAGAATGAGGAACGTATGACGCGGATGTTTACGAGAGGTTTGAAACTCGATATATCGTCAATATCTCATTTTTCATAAATTTTCTCTCTATTCAGGATGTTGTCAATGAGGGCTCAATTATTAGAAGCGAGATAACGAAAATACGTTCAACCGAGGGACCATAACCGAGGATCATCTAGGAGATAACATTTAATGAATAATGATAACCGGGAGGAGAAAGAAAAAGAGACGGACAAAAATGGTAACCACTACGGTGGTAGTCATAGCCATGAGAATAGAAAAGCGAGTCGGAGGAGATTTTAAAAAGAGGAGATTTAACAATGACCATGTGAAGAGCGTCAACACCAAAGAAGAATCGGTTCTAAGGAGGAGAATGACCATCGGTCATATGTTATAAGTCTTGGAAAGAAGGACATATCACCCAAACCGCCACAAACGATTCAAGGTATGTTATAATTATGGAAAGGAAGGACATATCGCTCGAGATTATGCAGTGGCGAAACCTAGTTCAAGGGGGACGGTGACTCAAAAACTGCGTTCGGAAAAGTCAAAGTCAAGCGGTTCTCGGAAAAGCGTTTGTCATGGTGGTCAAAATGCGAGGAACCCAAACGAGATGATCACAGGGTAAGCTAATCATTAATTCTTGCAAAGTTTATACCTTACTTGATACCGGTCTTTACCCATTCATTTATCTCTCCCGCTTGTGCTCAACGTTTAAACTTGACTCAGGAGAAATTAGACTTTGATTTATCTGTGGAGACTCCGTTAGGAGAAACTTTCATCACATCCACTGTTTATAAATCTTGTTTGATTCAAGTTGGCACCATCACCTTACCTGTTGACCTTATCTCTTTAAAGATACTTGCTTTTGATGTGATTTTAGGGATTGAGTGGTTAACTACTCATCATGCCAAAATTGATTATTTTCGTAAGATTGTTAATTTTCATATTCCTAACCAACCTGTTGTACGAATTCAAGCAACTAAGCCACTAAAATCAATCGCTGTCATATCAAGTCATAAAGCTATTCGTTTATTGGAAAACGGATGTCAAGCTTTCTTAGCCCATGTTATGGATTTGAATAAAGACACGTTAGATTTGAATAATATTCCTATTGTTATTGATTTTCCTGACGTATTTCCTGAAGAACTTTCGATTACACCCCGAGCGTGAAGTTGAATTCTTTATTGATCTTGAACTGGTACAAAGCCCATTTCTAAAACCCCATATCGAATGGCTCTATTAAACTTCGAGGAGTTAAAGGTCCAACTACGAGGAGTTGTTGGACATCGATTTCATTAAATCTAGTACATCTCCTTGGGGTGCTCTATTTTATTCGTAAAGAAGAAAGATGGGAGTATACGACTTTTGTATTGACTATCGGAATTGAACCATGTCACCATCAAGAATAGGTATCCACTACCTCGTATTGATGACTGTTTGACCGATTCTGAGAGCACAATTCTTTTCAAAGATCGATCTTCGTTCTGGATATCATCAGCTAAAGATTAGAACTGAGGATTTTCCAAAGACTGCGTTCAGAACTCGGTACGGGCATTATGAATTCTTAGTCATGTCTTTTGGATTGACTAATGCTCATGCAGCTTTTATGGATATGATGAACCGAGTATTTAAGGACTATTTAGATCTGTTCGTTGTTGTCTTTATTGATGACATTCTCATATATTCTAAAAGCCGTGATGATCATGAGCACCATTTGAAACTGGTAGTCCAAAGGCTTCGTGAAAACAAGTTATATGCCAGGTTGAAGAAATGCGAGTTCTGTCTTGAGGAAGTAACATTCCTTGGGCATGTGGTGTCTAAACATGGAGTATCTGTCGACCCGGCGAAGATTGAAGCAATATAAAGTTGGGAGAAACCAAGTTCGGTGGCCAAGACGTAGCTTTACGGGGCTGGTGGTAATTATCGGAGATTCATGGAAGGGTTTTCTCGAATCGCTACCCCATTAACTCAGCTAACTCGGAAGGATACAAAATTTATTTGGAGTGAGGAAAGCGAGAAGAGTTTCCAAGAACTTAAGAGAGACTTATTTCTAAGACTGTTTCTAACAATACCATCGGTTTGGATGGATTTGTTATCTACAACGATGTTTTTGGGCAAAGGGTTAGGATGTGTTCTCATGCAACGTGGGAAAGTCATAGCCTATGCCTCGCGACAACTTAAAGAATATGAAAGGAATTATCCTACTCATGATCTAGAGTTGGCAGTGATCGTCTTCTTATTTAAAGATCCGGAGGCACTATCTATATGGGGAGAAAGTGGAGATATATTCAGACCATAAAAGCCTCAAATATTTCTTCACTCAAAAGGAACTCAACATGCGGCAACGACGTTGGCTCGAGTTGTTGAAAGATTACGACCACACTATTCAATACCATCTTGGAAAAACGAACGTGGTAGCTGACGCGTTGAGTAGAAAATCATATGCAGGAACGAGTGCGATGATGTCAAGTATATGCATAGAGCCAACTTTAATAGAAAAATTTAAGGTTTATCAAGCCACCGACCCGGAGCTGATGCGTATGAAGAAGAAAGTACAAAAAGGTGATATTCTGGAAGCGAGAATCGATGGAGATGGAATATTTCGAGTCCACTCCAGACTTTGTGTTCCTAACGACTCTGATTTGAAGTACAAGATTATGATGGAGGCACATAATACACCATTTGAGATCCATCCTGGAAGTACCAAAATGTATCGTGATCTTCGACATACATTTTGGTGGAACAATATGAAGAGAGAGATTACAAAGTTTATCTCGACGTGTTTAACTTGTCAACGTGTAAAGGCGGAGCATCAAGTACCTAAGGGTCCATTGCAACAACTTGAGATTCGAAATGGAAGTGGGAACACATTACCATGGATTTTTTCTTTGGTCTTCCTACGGTTTCTCAAGGCATCGATGTTATTTGGGTTATTGTTGATAGATTAACCAAGTTTGCTCATTTCTTACCGATCTGAGACACTTATTCCTTGAACGTCTTGCTTTCATATGTATGTAAATGAGATTGTGAGATTGCATGGCATGCCAGTATCCATAGTTTCGGATCGTGACCCAAGATTTACTTCAAGATTTTGGGTTAGCTTGCAAAAAGCTATGAGAACGGATTTACGATTTAGTTCGGCATACCATCCTTAAACGGACGGACAATCAGAGAGGACTATTCAAACTCTTGAAGATTTATTAAGACTCTGTGTCCTAGACTTCAAAGGGAGTTGGGATAAGTATTTACCATTGGTGGAATTCTCCTATAACAACAGTTATTAGACAAGCATTGGTGTGGCTCCATTTAATGCATTGTATGGACGAAAGTGTCGCTCTCTAGTATGTTGGGATGAGGTGGGTGAAGCAACATTGTTGGGACCCGAGTTGGTACGTATAACTACGGAAAAGATCCAAATGATTCGACAACGTATACAAACGGCACAAGATCGACAAAAGAGTTATGCAGATCTTCATCGAAAGGACGTGGAATTTAGTATTGGGGATCATGTATTGTTGCGTGTTTCCCCATGGAAGGGAGTTACAAGATTCGGGAAGAGAGGAAAGCTCAATCCACGATTTATTGGTCCATTTCAAATTCTTGACCGAAGTAGGTAATATAGCCTATAGACTCGCGTTACCTCAAAGTATGTCTCGTGTTCATAATGTGTTTCACATATCTCATGCCGTAAATATGTGAAAGACCCGAACCACGTTATTGAGTTAGAACAGACGAGATACCAAGACTTAACGCACGAAGAGGTACTGTCAAGATGTTGGATAGGAAGGAGCATGTCCTACGCACAAAGGTCATACCATAAGTTAAAGTTTTGTGGAGGAACCATGCTATAGAGGAAATGACCTGGGAGTTGGAAACGGAAAAGAAAGCGAGGTATCCTCACCTTTTCAAAACACCAGGTACGTAAGTCAATTTCGAGGACGAAATTTCATAAGGAGGGGAGGTTCTAAGACCCCAACTTATTATTTAATGAAATTAAATTTCCTCTATTTATTATCTTGAAATAGTAAGGGTTGATTTGATTAATGTGATAAGTTATGGGTAAAATGCACAATTATTTCAAATAAGCAAGTGGTTTTAAAATAATCATTGTTGACGGGGAATATTCGTTTGGTCGTGGAATATTTTTACTTTGTCGGGAATATTAAATCTGACAGTAGCGACCTTTGTGTGAGCCCATAACGGAAAGCGATTGGATGAAGAAAAGCGGCAAGAATAAGTTGGCTATAAATAACGGCGTAGTTGTTACCGTTAATACTGTTGGAATACCTGGTGGTTAAAACACAGTAGCACACAGTATTACACCAATTATTGATTCTTATGTAAGAAGGCACCAGTCAATAATTGTTACAGTAATTACTGTTCAGTATTTTATTTTATTGATTCAATAATTGCTGCATTGATATTTTATATTACTATTGTTTTAATAATTGTTACTATACAGTATTTTCTATTATCGGAGCAATAATTCATATTATCTGAATAATATAATTAGATAACATTATTTACAATGTCTAGAAAGTTCTGTCTAAGAAGAGATTTGGTTATCTAATTGCGCGCCAGTAAGGAGAGATCCTTATTGGAAAGCCCCCGCTTTCCTGGGAACTGCCTGGTTGTCAATATTGTGATTCTGTAATATTATTTGTGAATAATTAATTATTGATGAGGAAAATATTGATTTTATATGGATATAGATGGAGAAAATTTTTAATGTGTCAATTGTTGAAAATTAATATTTTATCTTTTTCTGATAAAATAATTCATTTAAATATATTATTTTAATAATATATTAATGGTGATATTTTTATAATGAATGTGAGATATATAAGTATACGAGGAGGAAGAGTATTTTGTGGCATTAAATGATTAACACATGTTTTGTGTGTCGGTAGACCCCAATTCTTGACCGAAATTTGATTATAGTCTGTAAAATCGCCCGTTTGTGAATTTCGGTCGATTTTTGTTTGGAATTTAGAAAAACTTTCTTCTGTAAAGTTGTAAAGAATGAAATTTCCTATAGAAAGGACATGTGGTTCAAATTTTTCTGACAAAAGGTCTATTTATTGTGAATTATTGAAGTTCCAAAATTCCGAAATAATTGATTTTTGAAAGTTTTATTTATTTTTATCAAGGAAAACGTTTTTTCCATTTGAGTGGCACATGTTAATGGTTGAATCAGCTGGTGAGGTATGCTAAGGAAATTAAGAAAAGTATATTATTATTTTATTAAATTTTCTGCTTTGGTGTTCTAAGCAATTTTCTATAAATAGGGTGCTTAGGTTAGAATTGAAAATCACACCAGAAATTGAAATCTTCTCTCTCTTTCTCTCTCGATATATTGAGCATATTCTTGTGAGTATTTTAATATTTTGAGTGTTGCTTTATCTGGTGCAAGTTCAAGTCATAGCTTATATCAGATGTTTCAACCAAAATCTTATCTTTTTCGAGGTAAGGATCTTTATTTTCTTTTTTAATGGTATTATTTTCTTCAATATCATTATGCCAAAATATTGGTTTGAACTTTTAATCAAATTTGGAACTTTTTGTGTAGGGAGTTCTTATTCACGAATACTGGCCTTTATTCATGTATATGCGACCTTATTCACGAATACGACCTTATTCATCGAAAAATGAAATTTTTCCTTTTCGTCCAAAATATCTATTATGGATATTAGCTTTGATTGTATCCATGTTTTGATCATTCTTGAATTTTACTTCACTATGATTATTTATGAGGTATTTTTGGACATGAAATAGCTAAAATCTGAATCCTTGATATTTATTCTTTTGTTTCAATTGGATTCGTTTCCTTTAAAATATTTTTCATCATCCTCGGGTCCTAAATGATGATATTATTGAATATCTTTGGCTTTGTAGTGCAAAGTTAAATGATTTTATAATGAATATCTTTGGCCCGTAGTGCAAAAAGATGAACAAGTGTTGAGATGAACATGGCCGAGCGGATGAATATCTTTGGCTGTAGTGCAAAGATAAAATTTGATTCAAGATGAATATTGATTGATGTTCTGAGGATAAAATATTGACGATGGACTTTTAAATTCATAGAAAATAGTAGATTTCATTCTCTACGTAACTCTTACATGAATTATTATTTCACTGCGAATATTGATCTGAAACTTGTTGTCTATTGTATTTTATCAGATTTTTTTCCCTGTTGAAGACTAACGATAATTTGTTCTATATTATCTTAGTCATAATATTCTTTACTGGGCTAGTTGAGCTCACTCTTTTCCTTTTTGTTCTATTTTTCTTCTCAGGAGGCGAGAATGTAGCGACTACTAGTCGGGGTATGGAATGATGATTCTAGAAGTTGTTTAGTATTCCTCGCCATTTTTGTAAAATAATGTATCAATAATTATGATGAGGATTTATTTGGGTATGGATATTGTCTAAAAGACAATATTTGTATTTAAACTCACAGTTTTTTATGATATATTAATAAAGTAGTAGTTGTTTCTGTACCATGTTATTAACGACCTAAAATGGGTGATGTATACCTATTTTGGATGCGTCACAGATGTATACCTATTTTGGGGGCGTCACAAACTTGATGTCTATTGTATTTTATCAGTTTAACATTGTTGAAGACTAATGATAATTTATTCTGCATTATCTTAGTCATAATATTTTTTACTGGGCTAGTTGAGCTCACCCTTTCCTTCACTGTTCTCTTCAGGAAATGATAATATAGCTGAGACGAGTCGAGGAACGGTTTGACAGTCCAGATGATAGCATTAGTAGTCCTCACTATTCTATTAAATAGTGTGACAATTAATGTAATGAGAACTCCTTTGAGTGTGGATATTGTCTAGATGACAATATTCCTATTAAAACTTTCAGTTTATGTATTGTCGTATATTACACGACGGTTGTATAATTAAGTTTGTATTTGTATTTTGTACCATGTATTTGGCGACTCAAGATGAGTGATGTATACCTATTTTTGGGGGCGTCACAGTTGGTATCAAAGCTTATAAATATGATCCCTGGCTTAGATGTGAGACAAGAACTAGGAGAGGAGAGACGGGAAATTCCTTCGCTAGTATGACCTACCTAAGTTTATTTGGTATTTAATTGGTTGGTCAGAGTATAGGGATAATATGTGATATGTTAATTAACCCTTGTTTTGTGGCAGTATTTGAAAATGACATCCGAAAATGTTGAGAATAGCAATGGAGCACAGGAGACCGTTGAGTCTCCACAGATCAATAATCAGGATAATGTGCAATAGGAAGGCGATAATCCTCCTATAAACAACAACATTGATCAAATGACGACCGATGGTATGTTTAGGATCTTTTTAGAATACATGCAACACCAAACGAGAGAGACTCCTATTTAAAATATAGGTGGAAATAATGGCAACCCACGATTACGGTCACCGCATTAGCGATTCGAGGACACAGGACCACCGGTGTTTTTGGGAAAAACAGAACCACTTAAGGCGGAGCGTGGTTATAGCAGATCACCAAGATATTTGATGTCTTGGGTTGCTTCGGAGAGCAAAAGGTTCCATTCGCCCGACTTTATGTTGCATGAAAGAAGCGGATCATTGGTGGGAATCAGAAAAGCATTACCCGACTGGACTTTCAAGATGTCTTAGGAGAAGTTCAAGAGTTGTTCAACGACAAGTACTTTCCGAAAGTATTCGTCACATGAAGGAGGTGGAGTTCATCAAGTGGAGAAAAACAATATGACCGTGTGTCGCGAAGACGAGGCTAAGTTTCTTTGAGTTGTCTCGGTTTGCATCCCATTTGGTCGATAATGAGGAGGCGAATGACGCGAATGTTTCTAAGAGGTTTGAAACCCAATATACGTCAATACCTCATTTCTCACAAACTTTGTTTATATTCAGATGTTGTGAGTAGGGCTCAGTTATTGGAGCGCGATAATGAGTCAGCACAACCAAAAGGCAACGACCAATAACACGATAATAATCGTACCGGTGGCAACGGTCATTGGAACAATGATAACCATCGTGGGGGAAATTATCATGCAATGAATGATAAACACTTCGGTGGTAATCTTGGCCAAGATAATAGAAGTGGAAATTTCAAGAAAAGAAGGTTCAATAATGATGGAAAAGGCAATGAAAGATCGACCCGTTTCAAAGGAAGAAGAACGACCACCGGTCGTATGTTTCAAATGTGGACAGGAGGGACACATCCGTCCAAACTATACGCAACAATCCAAAACGTGTTTTAATTATGGAAGAGAAGGTCACCTAGCTCGATTTTGTCATATAGTGAAGTCAAGTCCAGCTGGGATAGTGATGCCAAAGGATGTCCCAGACAAGCCAAAGCCGGTAGTTTAAGAGAGAGCGTTTTTTTTTCATGACGAGGAACCTGAATAAAATTATCATGGGTATGTTAGTCATAAACTCTTGCGAAGTCTATACCATGTTAGATACCGGTTCTACTCACTTTTTTATTTCACATAGTTGTGTTCAATGTTTGAAGTTAACTCTAGAGAAGTTAGATTTTGATATATCTGTTTAAACTCAGTTGGGAGAAACCTTCGTTACCTCCACTATTTATAAATCTTGTTCAAATCAACACTTTCACGTTACCTGTCGATCTTATCTCTTTGAAAATACTTGCCTTTAATGTGATTTTTGAAAACGATTGGTTAACTACTCATCATGCTTTTCGTAAGGTTGTTAGCTTTCATACTCCTAACCAACCTGTTATGCGAATTCAAAGTAACCAAACTACTAAAGTCAATCATTGTCATATCAAGCCATAAGTAAAGAGTCCGATCCTTTCGTTGTTGACTTCCTTTTGTGGAATGCGCCGAAACCAGACTTTCTGTAGGCGACATCGTGAATGAAGATGACAAGTTGATAGGTATTAATGTGATGTACTATCCAAGTCTTGGATGAGGGTCACAGTTTTGAATGATATTTCTATCATTAATAAATTTCCTGACGTATTCATGAAGACTTCTAGCTTACCTGCAGGCGTGAAATCGAATTTTGCTTGACCGACGATATAAACCCCATTTCTAAAACCCTTAAATATTTCTTCAACCAAAACGAACATGCGCCAAAGACGTTGACTCGAGCTGTTGAAGATTACGATCGTACTATTCAATATCATCGTGAGAAAAGCGAACGTGATAGCTGACGCGTTGATTAGAAGATCGTATGCGTTTATGAGTGTGAATATACGAACCTACGTGAAGATAACGAATATACGAGTAGAATCGACTTTAATCAATAAAGTTAAAGCCGCTCAAGCTACATACTCAGAGCTGATGAATATGAAAAAAAAGGTTCAAGAGGGTGCTATTCTAGAAGCAAGAATCGATGAATAGAGGAAATCTCAACCGTCGATTTTATTGACTCATTTGAAATCCTTGATCGAGTAGGAACTGTGGCCTATAGACTCGTTTTACCGCCAAGTATGTCGGCGTGTTCATGCGCGTTTTCATATATCGATGTTACGTAAATATGTGGACTGACGACCGAACCACATTATTGATTTAGAACCGACGAGATAGCGGATAATTTAACGTATGAAGATGTACTGTTAAAATCACGGAATGTATTTAACACTCAAAGGTTATACCTCAAGAGTTAGAATCGAGACGAAGTGTCCTCATCATTCGGCGTAAGATGCGTCACGTAAATTTCGAGGGAGAAATTTCATAAGGAGGGGAGATTGTAAAATCTCAAATTTTACGAATAGAGGTTTAAATTTCTCGATTTTTTTTTGAATATTATGGTGTGGATTTAATATAATGTTATAGTTGTGGGTAATATTTATAAATTTTGCAAAAGTATGCAAGTTGTTATATTATATTCGATTGGTGGGAAATATTCTTTGTGTTGGGAATATTTAAATAACCAAGACAATCATTGGTGGACCCTACAACGGAATTATTATCGATTGAGAAAAGCGATAAAAATATTTTTATGAAAATAACGGCGGAAGTTTCACCGATTAATCTTTGTTGAACTACTCAGTAGTAAAAGTATAGTAATATGTGTGGTTGCATAGTAGCATACACATTATTGATTATTGATGCTTACGTGAGAAGTCACTCAGTTTTTTTTAATTATTGCTACGATGAGTTCTTTGCGTAGTATCTCACGTTATTTGATTCAATTATTGTTGATTGTTATATATATATATAAGTTTTGTTTTATTAGTATTATTAATATAATAAAAGCAGAAAAGCTTTTTATATATAAAATGAATACTTTTATAAAGTTATTCATTTTATTAGATTATAAATAGAATATATTATATTTTATTTAAAAGATTTTGCTTTAAATACGAATAGTCAGATTAAAAGTAAATCAATCTGGAGCGTTCATGAATTAGTTCTTATTAGGTCCATTCTTCATAAATAGAAGCTCATTCCTTCATTATTTCTTCTTAATTCCTTTGAAACTAGAGAGAGAAACTATAGAGAAAGAAGAAAATATTACGCCACTTCACTACTCCTATATCAAGTTTCTTCTATAAGGTAAGGGATATTATTTGTTGTACTTTCGTAAGGGTATTATTTCTTTCGTATTCATGAAGAGAACTTACATTATTACATTATTTATTATTACATTGGAATAACTTTTGTGTCTGTGATCTACCTTATACTTGGTGAAATTCTTACATTATTTCATTCTTTATTATTCATTGGAATATATCACATGCATGCGTTCTGGTGGGACCGGTTCCGCCTCTTTATTATTACGTTGGAATATCTCGCAGTGTGTTTACTGGCGGACTGGTTCCGTCTTTATTATTCTGTTGGAATATCATATACTGCGTGCGTTTTCTGTGGGACACGGTTAAAATCTTTATTATTACATTGGAATATCCTATCTCATACATTTTGTGGGACTGGTTCCGTTATTTATTATTCATTGGAATAACTTGTACATCAAGCATCTGCATGCATGATGATTCTGTTGTTATTCCATTCTTTATTATTACTGTTGGAATATTCTGCCGATTGCGTATTACGCTTTTTGATTCGGTTCCGTTATTTATTATTACATTGGAATAACATACATCTGCAATCCGCATGCGTGGTGATTTCTTTTGTTATTTTATTATTTATTATACTCGGTTGATTAAAGTTTTGACTTTATACTCCATGAAATTAGTGGAATATCCTTGATATTTTGCGATTCATCCAAAGATCTTTTATGGAAATATTCTTACGAGCATTCTTGAATTTTACTCTACAAAGATGTATCGTGTTGACAATTTGGACGTTATTAGTTCTGAATAATTTAATTCTTGAACTTGTTTTATTGAATTCTTATATCATTATCATCATCCTCATGTTTATATTTTGTTGAAAGTCATCTCGTGGCTGTAGTGCATAGATGGACTTGGTATGATTATGACCGAGGATTATTCGATATAATCATGGTAGTAATGTTACAAATGATGTGGAAAAAGTCTTCGTTGGCGTAGAAGTGCATTGATGGATAGTTTTTGGTATGATTATGGCTATGGATTCTCTTCGACCAAGGGGAAAGATGAATTATTTTATGGCATGATCGGGGACTGTTGATGAAAACACGATTATCTTTGGCCGTAGTGCATGGATAATTCGTGGTCGTGATCTTAAATAATATCCTTGGCACGTAATGCGAGGATGATTTGATGATGTGGATTATTTATTAAGGTGAGTCTCAAATGATAAAAGTGATGAAAAACTTTTAAATCATAAAAGATAGTAGATTTTATTCTCTACTTGACTCTTTTAATGGATTGTTTGTTCATTGCAGATTAAACTTGATGTCTATTGTATTTTATCGGTTTAACATTGTTGAAGACTAATGATAATTTATTCGCATTATCTTAGTCATAATATTTCTTCTGAGGCTAGTTGAGCTCACCCTTTCCTTCCTTTTTCTCTTCAAGAAATGAGAATATATTTGGGGACGAGTCAGGGAGCGGTTTGACAGTCCAGATGATAGCATTAGTAGTCCTCACTATTCTGTTAAATAGTGTGACAATTAATGTAATGAGGACTCCTTTGAGTGTAGATATTGACTAGATGACAATATTCCTATTAAAACTCTCAGTTTATGTATTGTCGTATATTACACGACGGTTGTATAATTAAGTTTGTATTTATATTTTGTATCATGTATTTGACGACTCAAAATAGATAATGTATACCTATTTTTGGAGGCGTCACAGTTGACTCAACTAATTTGAAACTAAGTTGAGCTATCATTTAACTTAAACATAAACTTAACAAATTTTTAATGATTTTGTTGGCATTAAGGGAATAGAAATGTTATATATTTTACACTTACCTATGCGGTTAGAGTTTGAAAAACTTGCCGATACAATAAAATATTTTAACACAATAATTAATAGCAAATTGACATTTTTACAATAAAAAAAATAATAATTCTACGTGAGCCTCTTTCATATGATTCACTATTATTATTTATGTGAGAATCAGTTTCCTAATTAATAATCTCAGTCATTAGTTTAAACTTATTTTTTTCTTATATTTGGAAAGGATTATAAAGAAGACTAGTGGAGAAACTATTTTTTGGTGAAGTTGTGTAACTGTTTATGATAAAAAATAAATAAATAATAATCTTCAGTCTCTCACATTCTTATAATATTCTAATTCTCACACATTCTTGTAAATTTTAAAATTGTTTTACATTTATTTAAGTTTTGAAAGAAATAATATTTTTTTTATAATGAATAATGTTTTTTTGATTATAATAATCACTATCATATTGCCTAATATCAAACGAATTTCACCCTAATCTTAAATTCAAGAATATGACAAATTATTTTGAAATAAAAATAAATAAATTGACTCCTATATTGAAGTAAATGGAGTATTACAAGTCACAGGAGAACAAATACAAGTCACAGGAGAACAAACACTTGTACTAATTATATATGAAAAAAAGAAACCGGAGGAGCCTTTATTATCAACCGCAGGCACATGAATAGCTCCTTGCTGTTACTTGCCACGACGTCGTACGCAAGATACCGTCTTATTGAAATCACAAGGAAAGCGAGTGCGGGTAACTTGTAAGCAATTCAAAATAATATTTGATGTGACACGCCAGCAATAATATGAACGGTATCACAACGTTCCAAAAAATTTAATTTAAAAATTATTGGCCCTTTCTCCTCCTACTAACCGTTATGACTTATGAGTACCTCCCATCTCAACCGCTTAAACCCTCGCCCAAATAATCAACATCTCAGAAAAACTCCAATACTGAGAAATCAATCTCTTCTCAGATGATCATCTTTATCTTTCTGATAAAACTTGCAATAAATCATTCTGCAATTTCTATTAGATTTTGAGTTTCTTTGTTTATTTCATTCTTTCCGTATCTCCTAAATTATATTTGGTTTTACCAGAAATCGGAAGATTTTTAGCTTTCTCCTTTCCCTTGTTCAATCTTCTTGTTTTGGATAAACAAAATATAGGCCATGGCAACACTAGCACCAGGAATTTTATTGAAGCTTCTTGATGGGATGAATTTAGGGGTTAAGCCCACAAATGAGCATCGGAGCTCGCTTTTACAGGTGACAGATATCGTCCCAGCAGATCTTGATGAGAAGGATCTTTGGCCAAAGCACGGATTTTACATAAAGGTCTCGGATTCTTCTCATTCAATCTATGTCAGCTTACCCTTTGAACAAGATGATCTTGTTCTCAGTAATAAAATGCAGCTGGGCCAATTCATCTATGTCGACAAATTGGAGCCCGGATCGCCTGTTCCCATTGCCAAAGGCGCAAAACCTCTTCCTGGACGGCACCCACTAGTGGGTACACCGGAACCTTTGATGGGTTTAAGAGCAAAGGGAGAGAAAAGTGAGCAAAAGGCCAATCCAAAACTTTTAGCTCCCAGAAGAAGTTCATGGGGAACAGGGCATAATGGAACAGAGGATATTTCATCACTCTTTACGTTAAAGCCGGTTCCTTTAGATTTTGATCAGTGTACACCGATTAAAGAAAGGCAAAGTTCAGTAAGATTTGGGGGTAATTTTCCAATGTCACCAATGATAAGAGGGAAAGTGAAGGATGGAAACTCTACAGCAGCAGTTAGGGCATCAATGGGTGGCGCTCTTTTGTCTAAAATGGTGGATTCAAAGGGGGAAAGCCCTTCATTGGTGAGGAAAAGTTGTTTTACTCCTTCTAGCTTGAAATTTCCAAGGAGCAAAAGTGTCTGCGAGCGAGAACAAAGGATCCCAAAAAGTCCCTTCAACTCAGCTGTAGGTACATTCTTCCCCAACTCTGCTTTTAGATGCTCTGTTCTGCTTATTATTTGTAAATTACATAATAGATGAATTAAATTGTTGATTATAGGAAAAGAAAAGTTACACTCCTCCCCCAAGTTTACCGAATACAAGAGCAGCAGCTTCTCTCAATGTAGGTGGAGATGCACAGAATTATACAACTCTAAAGATAAATTTACAAACACAGTCTCAGTGTGCTGATTCAGACTCCAATAACACCAGTTTGGCCATAAATTTACCTGGAAAGCTCAGCATATTGGGGAAGGTGAATGATTCTCCCAACCCTTTAATATCTTTAATTTTCTTTTCCATAAGATGTCTAAATTTAGAGAGCTCATGGGTATTATTAGGAAGCTGTCCAACAGCGTGAAACAGCGCAAAAGATTGCCCTTCAAGCACTAAGAGATGCCTCAGCCACCGAAAATCTAGTTCGGTCTTTAAGGTATAATTTACTAATAAAAAATTCTTTTTCTGTTTCGTAGTGAAAATTTTATGTAATTTGTTCAAGTATTTACACCTAAGGTTCATAATTTGATTATTTGTAGGGCGCTATCAAACTTGAGCAAATCAGCTAGAGCAGATGCCCCAACAACTTGTTTTGATCAGTTTCTTGAGTTCCATAACCAAATTGTTCAAGCGGTAGCTGAAATGGTGTCCATTCAAGCAGAAACTGCAGCTAGTGAAATGGCACCTTATAACCCAAATGGAGACCATAACAAAACAGTGGGAAAACATTCTGAAGAAGATGCTGCGCCTATCTTGCATGAAAATATCCACAATTCCATGGACCAAAACCGAAACTCAGAGTCAAGTGCATCCAAGAGAAGAACTGCTTTGTACAAATCAATTGCAGACTTTCCTGAAAGAGCCGATCGGACAATTTTGGGGAAGCATGTGAGATCATCAAATCTTAACCAAAAGGCCAATTCAAATAGATTAGGAGGAAAAATGCCCGTTGAGGGGTCTACGATTGAGAATGATGAAAATAAGAAACCTGGTAGCAGCAGCCTAAGCAATACAATCAAATTAGGGAAGCAGATTGAAACTGAAGCCGGGAATTGGTTCATGGATTTCCTAGAGAAAGCTTTAGAAAAAGGTATGAAAAAATTCAAAGGGAAAGTGGAATCAAATGCTCGAAAGATTCCTCAGTCACTCATACTTCAGGTTATAAATTGGGTGGAGGTGGAACAGTGTGATTCCAGTAAGCGGCCTGTCCATCCCAGAGCAGCCCATATAGCAAGGAAGTTAAGGATCAAGATGAAGAATCCCTGAATTGTTTAAGCTGATCAAATATTGTTTGTTTGATAGATTTGAGGACTTTGTGTCATTGTTTGTGATTTGCTTGGAGGTTATTATATTGAAATTTGCTAGGTGTTGTGCTTAGTGTATTATATGGCATAAAAATATTCTTATAGTTTTTCTCTAAAGTTGTTTAAAAGGCAAAGTATCAAGAAGAATAAACATCTTTTGTCAGTTTTAACGTTCTTATTGATTAGTTTACTTGTTTTCATGTATATGTAATGTTGCCCAGTTAACAATGTTTTGTTCAAAATCTAAGAAAGTCTAAGAAAGTTCTAAATGGTAAGGGTATCAAAACTGAAAAATGTGCAAGTCCAAGTAACATCTGAATATCCCGATCTTTATCTTCCTAGGGTGTTTACGCAAAAGTACTTGTATTCCATGTCAAGTAATCCCCAAAAGGAAACTGTTCTTTTGATTTTCACATATATTCATTCTTTAACAATTTTCCAAGAGTAGACCTCATCTAGCAAATGCATCAGTAAAAAAATTAGGAACTCCAGCAAATTTACCAAGAAAAGACTTTTAGGTAGTCGATTTATATACATATGCAGAGCGCTTTGCTCGTACGAGCTAAAGAAATTCTGAATGCCAAAATGCTTGAAAAGGAATAGAGCTGCACTGCATACCAGAAGTTACAAGTAAGAAAAATGCAGTAGAAAAGCAAAACACATAAGAAAATGGATCCAAAAGTGTTAATGCGTTTGCCGGGAGTCGAACCCGGATCTATTGCTTGGAAGGCAATTATCCTAACCGTTGGACTACAAACGCCATTTGATCCTGTGAGATACGTTGAAGAAAATTATTCCAATTATAATATTGTTACAAAACCCCACCCACCAAGGTGGATTACTAACTCGTAATTACTACGGTTTCCGTGAGCGGATGAGACGTGCGACGATGATGGTGAGTCCGAATTATACTCCTTTGCTTCGCATGGCCTCCTCTGTGATTGCCCCTCGTTCAATTCCTCCCCCCATATTTTTGAAACCAACATCAACAACAGCATTAACACTCATTCTCCACCGCCGCCGCTGGCTTTCAGTTTCCGCTATCACTCCTCCCCTCCCTACTTTTGATGATCATTATTTCTCTCCTGCTGCCGGTAAGTCTTTTTAGTAATTCGGTGGTAGTGGTATCTATGTCTGAATTTAGGCGTTACTGCGGTTATATACATATTAATTTTAAACTGCACATGGTTTTCATTTACTGAGTTTGTCCCTCTATGGTAGAAGCTGACGACGAGAGTAGAAATCTTCAGAAGAAGATGCTTCTGAAAGGAATGACATATACTGAACTTGAGGTAAGTATGTGTTTAGTTTCTTTCTTTCTTCTTCTTTTTTTTAATTTCTTGGAATATCTTTAATGTTTTGTTGATTCAATTACGGCCTCAGTTTCAAAATTAGTGGTACTTCTTAACATCTTTTTTTGGTGGTTCAAGTTGCGAAATCTTAAAATTCAAAATTAAAATGAAAATTTTAATTTTAGTACAAACAATTGCTAAAATACTACTAGTAAATGTCATATCTGTTTTTTTTCCAAAATTTAGGCGGATTAATACCAATTTTGAATTTTAAGATTTTGCAAATTGATTTTTGAATTTATCTGGTACCACTCTACGCAATATTGTGAATGAGTGTAAAATGTTAAGTGCCAAAAATTGACATTTAATTTTCCCTTCCTTTTTAGATGTTAAGTTTGAAGGAATTTGTGATAAAGAAACTTTTTTGGCTTTGTCCATTTATATATCGTTTATGTGGATTTTGCTCTTTTGCTTGGAATTCATATTTTCGCAGCGTGATCTCTTCATTTGGCCTCTACTCTAATCATGGAACTGCATTTACAGAAATGGGTCAAATCACATGGATATAGGCCTGGTCAGGCTTTGATGCTATGGAAGCGCCTCTATGGGAACAACATTTGGGCACATTCTAGTGAGGAGCTGGAAGGTTGCATTTGTTATGCCTTATATTATTCTTTACCTACTCATTTTACTTTCTGTTTTTTTTTATCATAAGACCTTTCGCTATGAAATCTTATGTTCTCTGATAAGCATATTTGTTTCTTTACCCGTGCATTTGGGTTGGAATTCAAACCTCAAAGTTTTCTGTTTGATGTACTTTTTTACCACTTTCTCATTTTTTGTAATTGTCATACATGTGTAGGATTGAACAAAAATTTTAAGAATATGTTGGGCGAACGTGCTGAATTCAAGGTGGTGCATTTGAAAGAAATTCTCACAGCATCTGATGGAACCAGGAAGGTAGACATACTCTTTCTAAATTGTCTCATTGCTAGCCATTTCCATGGCTATTATTATCTTACCTGGCCTTGTGTAGTTGAATTTTTTGAGAATATTCTCATTGATCACAAACTCGCAGGAGGTTACAGATTTTGTTCACATCGGAAGATGGACTGGTTATTGAAACTGTAGTAATACCTAAAGAAAGGGGCAGAACTACTGTATGTGTTTCAAGTCAAGTGGGTTGTGCGATGAATTGTCAGTTCTGCTACACTGGCAGGCAAGCTTTATTATCCTCGTATAATCCTTGTAAAGGAGTAAATGAAAATATTATATTTGGTTTTGGAGGGTTATTTTGTTCTGATTCATCAATTTGCTTTCTAGGATGGGCTTAAAGAGAAATCTAACTGCAGCTGAGATAGTAGAGCAGGCTGTGCTTGCACGTCGCCTGCTTACAAGTGAGGTTGGGTCCATTACAAATGTTGTATTTATGGTAGGTGTACACCTATTGTGACTTCTAAATGGCTAGCCTTTTTCCTTTTATGGGCAATGCAGCTTAAGTTTGATGTTGGATTTGCTGATACCCTAACTCAGTCTAATTGATTAGCTTAATCTGAACCCTGCAAATATTAATTGACATGCTATGTATTGGTTTTACCAATTGACTATTAATATCCTAGAATGAGCCATCTTATATTTTCTACTTCATTTGCACTTTCTATAACTTATGTCCAATCCACAACTTCTGTCCTAGTAGGCCTTTTTTCCCTTTTTCTTTTCCTAAATCTAGTAGGCCTTTATTTCCTAAACAAATTAATGTGCTTTGTTTTTTGACCTTTTACTACTTGAATGTTGAAAATTATTTAGTATTGAATTTCTTTAAACTTTTTCGTGCGGCTCACTTAGGATGGATCCTTTGTGAAGCTCCACACAGTGGACTTATCCAGCTTAGGTGTTATTTCCTTCTTTATTTGGGAAGTTGCAGGATTATATTATTGCCCGACTGCCCGAGGACATGGTGGGGGTGTAGAGGGTTTTATGGAACTCGTTAATAAATATATGTTGTGGTTTATGGTTTTGGAGAGCGACCACATAAATAGGTAGCCTGTGCTCCATCAACTTTAAATGAATTACTTTGTAATTAACTTCGAAACAGAGATTGTTTCACTTTTAAGAGACGTATATAGGCCTAGCTCATTGTTGATGTGTACCACCTAAGTTTCTTCTTTTTTTATCTATTCATGCTAGCTACAGCATCCTTAGCTAACTGTATATAATTTTTGTGATAATTGATTTTGTAGGGAATGGGAGAACCACTTCACAACATTGATAATGTCATTAAAGCTACAGAAATAATGGTGCATGATCAAGGCCTTCATTTTAGTCCTCGCAAGGTTACTGTTTCAACCAGTGGACTTGTACCCCAGCTGAAACGTTTCCTTAGAGAATCTAATTGTGCTTTGGCAGTTAGTTTGAATGCTACTACTGATGTGGTAACTTCTATGAACGATATTTGCATGCACGCACACACAAAGAACATACTTAGATAGAGAGAGAATTGATCCGCCTTTCAATAATAAACTGCAGGCCAGGAACTGGATCATGCCAATCAACCGCAAGTATAACTTGACATTGCTTCTCAGGACCCTGCGGGAGGAGCTTAACTTAAAACGTAATTACAAAGTTATTTTTGAGTACGTAATGCTTGCAGGAGTCAATGACAGGTCTGCATAAACCTTCTTTTCTGTGCGCTGTCTGACATTTATCTTCAATTTATGGGATGTTCACAGTTTTCATATTTGGTCATGGCATTAAGATGCATAATTGTATCATTTATGCCTTCAAACCAACCATTCAATGCTCAACAAGTTTGAACGCATGTTATATGCCTTTATTTGGATGCCCCTTATACTCAAAACTTTTGGTTCATCAATTTCTCGCCTGACAGTAGCAACTATAAATATTTTGTGGTCTATGGCATCAGTAGGGAATTAGGTTTAATTTTGGCTAGGATGACGGCCAATTAATTTTGACAGTTTCATTCTAAGTACATCTTTCAGATCACTTGCGAAAAATGTTCCACTAAATGTACGATCTCTTTATGAGATAAAGAGATCTTGTGAGCTCCATGTACAAGAGGCTAATGACTGTAAACCATGACTGTTTCAGTGAGGATTTTTTAGTGCATGATTTTGCTTAAAAGATTGTACCAATTCCGTTGTGTCTATGCATGTGAATGTCTTAAAGTTTGCTATGGATACACAATAGATGCAATGAAGTCATCTTAGATTTCCAGCTAATTGATTTTCCCTTCACATCACAGCAGTGTCTTTATGTTCTGTTTGGATGAACGTTGTTGTTGAAGTGTTACAAGTCATGATGGTGGTCTCAAAAATGTTCAGGTTATAAGTCGATCTAATCACAATGTTTATCTGGTATAATTTTCATACTGCTGCCCATCATTTCACCCCCCCCCCAAAAAAATAGTGGTTCTTTGTTTATAAGCCTGTATCTTTCTGTAACACAATTCTTGGTTTGTTAATATTTATGTCCCTGCTTTTGCTATTTGGTTGTACAAGAGATTTAGTTCAATGTTGGGAGTAATATTGACTACTCATGTATCTGATTCTATTTGCAGTATTGAGGATGCAAAAAGGCTAAATGATCTCGTTCAGGGCATTCCTTGTAAGATCAACTTAATTACTTTCAACCCTCATTCTGGTTCCCAATTCAAACCGACTAGGGAGGAGAAGATGATCGAGTTTAGGAACTTATTAGCTGAAGCAGGCTGTGTAGTTTTCTTGCGACCAAGTAGAGGAGACGATCAGATGGCTGCATGTGGTCAGCTTGGCAAGCCAGGTGAAATCCAGGCCCCTTTGCTCCGAGTGCCTGTGCAGTTCCAAGCTGCATTAGAAGCAACAGTATAATTGTAATAGCCCAGTCCCACATCGATTGTCTGTGCATATAAGGAAATAACTTACTACTAATAGTACCTTCAAGTCATGACTTTTTGGGTGAGCCTGTATGGTGGGCTAAGATGATCCAAAGAAGATACTATTGGGCCAGTGATTTGAGATCTTATTTTGTTGAATTTAATTTGACTCAAAATTTATTTCAGACTCAGAATTTGACTCGAATTGTTTCAATAATGTCTTGTTAGCAGGTAACATCACATTAAATGAATAGGCTATACTTGCTTTTTTACATTTGATCCATTCCTTGAATGGAAAGCTTTATACAACCCCAAGGAGCCCTACGGAATCCATCATCAATGATCCAGATTTATTTACAACTCTGTGATAGTATTGTCATGATTTATTATTTGTCTTATTTACTATTACACCACCAGTTGAGATACATTTGGAATAAAACAAAAAATTGAAAGGGATCAAATGTTCAACAGAAGTACTTTTATTCCCCATAATAATTTTTGCGCGTGGGAGTCTTATTAAAGCATATACTACTTGAATTGGGCCCAATCCCTGTAGATGTGAGGCTTGCGGTAATTATTTGTCAACTTTGAGACCATCATTCCACATGCAATAATATACTATTCACTTGAAAGTATTTGTTTGCTTAGAAATTTGAATGGAGTTGAATCTGAATTACCGAAATCGACAAGACGCGTTTATTTTGGATGCGAATGGCTGAATCGGTAAGATGAAGCAGTTTGAATTTAAGTCAAAATTTTTGAACTGAATGGCTGAATGAAGTAAAAAAATATTAAAAAAAATATTAACTATTATATTAAGTAATATTAAATAAATTTATAACAATTTTGAATTTTTTCAGAAAGGTAAAATAATAAAATTTTGTCATTTAGATGTTTCATACATGTCAATTATCAAATAATTTTTTTTATTCAAATTCAAATTCAGCTCATTCAAATTCAGATAAACACTCCCTTAGTTTTAGATATTAAGTGGTAATTACAAGCCTGATTGGTTGTGTTTCTCATTCGGTTACTATTGGAAAATGGAAACGTGTGAAGCAACTAATGGAAGGGTAAATGGTGGGTCGATAAAATTATGAGCAAGTTAGTCACCACTTTGTCAAAAGCAAGTTACTACTAATATTACTTATTGCAGTCTTGATTTAACAGCTCCAATATTTACTACTCCACTACTTTGCTTGTACGTTTCATATAGCCCGAGTAGTAACTCATCATTTGTTCTGGAACCTGAAACCAACCACATTTATTCCTCCCTTTAAAAAAATTTAGTATAGTCATCTCCGGTATAAAAACAACAAATCTTATTTAACCTTTTTTTTTGTTTATAAAATAATAATCTCATCTTTATTTATCAATGATATAAAAATTTATCAGAATAATTCTATTATTATATCATTACAAGCGAACTAATTATTTCTTAAAATTTTTTAAGAGATATACTTGGAAAATTAATATATTTTTATTATTTATAAAATTTACAGATGAAATATTTTTATTCAACGGTGCAACTAGATATTATTTATTCCTGCTGTATCGGAACAAAAATATTATTATAAGATAATATGTCATTTAAATATATTAAATACTATTAAAATACTAACCGTGAAAGTATTATTAAATGCATATTTTTTAGCCCTGTTATGTTATATATCTTTAGCTTTACTTCATTTTTAATCTTATTAATTATAAATAATTTTATATGCAAGTCCTGACACTTATGTATGTGGTTTTAAATTTTAATTTAATGTGATATGCTAAAACAATTTTTGAATAAGTGGGGGTGTGATTTACACGCGCAGGCGTGTACATGAATAAATAGGAAGAAAAAAAAAAAAAAAAAAAAGAAAAAAAAGAAAAAAAAGAAGAAGAGTAAAATAGACATTTTTGGCGGCATCGGTTCACAACCACAGCACCACTCTCCAAAATTCTCTGTGCATAAACAGGCCCGTCTTTCTTTTCTTTAAACAACAGCACTGGTACATGTCACTTCACTCTTTTCCATCTCTTCATCTTTCTCTACTTCAAAGCCCTATCGTACTTTCTCCTCTCCAAGACTTTCTTCTCTCCGTTATCATTTCTGCAGGCAAGTATGGGAGATTGTGGCGACGGAGAACTTCCGAGGCATATCTACGTATCGACAGCGGTTGACCGGCGAGTATCGAAGCAAGTTCATGATAACGTCCACGGAAACATATATCTCGATCCTGTATCGTCTTCAATCATTTTTTCTGCTTTCATTTTCTTGTTACTTACAAAGTTATATTGTTCTTCTTCTAACTTTTATGATTGAATGGATGACATAGAGTAGTTCTGTCGTTTTTTTCTTCTTTATTTGTTTTGCGCAAGTCAAAATTGTGGTTAACTTCATCGAATTTCTTGTTTGTGTTGTTTCGCGTGATTTTGTTTTATACCACGCACAGATTGTCACATGAATGTACTCTGTACATAATGTTTCGTATAAGCATTTGTTTCTTTATTTTAGAACGATAATACCTTATCGGGAATCAATATTCCAAAAATTGTGAGAGAAAGAAGTAAACACTTAGTTTGATGAAATTTGTAGACTATAATCTTTGATTTAAAGATTTTTTGGAGGAGTTCACTAAACTGCAAATTTTCTTTAAGAAATTAGATACGCAGTAGCTCTGGATAGCATTAATTGGTACTTGAATTTTTTTGTTGCAGATTTATTTTTAACAGTTGTCTTTTTAGACTAAAATTATTAGTTAAGAAATGATTTTATGAATTTCTTAATATAGTATTGTTCTTTTCCTTTCTGTTTATAAAAAGTACATGATCCAACTGAAATTGTTGTTTGCTTTCTTTCAATATTGGCTTATGTTACAGTAAATTAGGGAAGAGGTACAGGTGCCTTTCTACTTATTCTATAATTTAGAATTAACATTTTTGATTCAGAGGATAATGTATGTATTGCTTTTCTTTGGATCACAGCTTGCTTTGAAGTTCATCGACACCGAACAGTTTCAAAGGTTATTTGTTATTCAGTGTTCATTGATGTTTCTTCATATTTCTCTATAATTATTACTTAAATTTTGGCTAATCCTTTGCAAATCTTCTTACACATTGCAGACTTCGTGACCTGAAGCAACTCGGTATGTCTAAATTTATTTTCGGTGAAGGACCATTTAATTCATTAAGGGAAACACACACACACACACACACACACACACATATATATATATATATATACCTATTTGTCCGATCAATCACCCAAGATTTCTTTTAGGACAAACAGTTGCAGATAATTTTGGTTTTTTGCCAAGTGTTATCATTAGGAAACATGTATAATATTTGTGTCTATTTGGCCTTTGGACTCTGTATTTCTTTTTTGGTTAAGCTTTTGCTTGGTATGCACCTCCGTATTTCTTTTTTCGGTTAAGCTTTTGCCTAGTACACACCTTGACTTAATTTTTCTTGATGAGATTTTTCCTATTAAATTTTGAGACTAAATTTGCAGTAAAGAAGTTGTTGAAAAAATTGTGTTCAATTGTGTTCTAGATAAATCTTAACATGCATAAAAGAAAGTCAAGAAGCCAAACAGTATTCTCGGTTTTTAGACAGAGTGAGTACTTCAGTATTCTGTGATAAGAATCAGTCAAAAGTGTGCTTGCAAACCTAGTGCGACTTTGTAGAATTTGTATCTTTTATATCGTGTTAGATACATAAATTTTACTTCAGCTCTCTACAGCCTTCTTATCGCAGTCTATGAACTAAATTAAAAAGGAAGTCAAATATAAAGGACTGAAAGATCGATTTGAAGTTTGTTGGCTGTATATTACTAATATATCTTCCCTATTCAATTTAAATTCAGTAATGTGTATGCCTCCTGGATGATGTAATAATATCGAGCAATTTATTAATGGCTCTCTTGGTTGGTTTTCAAAGAAAAAGTTGGAAAGAGGAACAATATAAAGAAAAAACAGCCACTTCGATTTTAAGAGCTCAAGTCAAAAGAATATATTTTACATCACATTTCTAAAATGGAAAATTTCGCTAAAACCAGGAAGCTAGTATTGATATTTTTCTGAAAGATTTATTTAGAGAAAGCATTTCAGTTTTGAAAAAAAAAATGCAAGATATTTGCTCGATCCGGTATCAGATCAGTTGTCAGCATTACGGATCCAATATAACTATCCTATTGCAATGTTGGTGGATTTGAAGTTGTCACTAACTTGTGTTGTTTATGTTACAGGCCTAACAAACATGGTTTATCCAGGGGCAGTGCATTCTAGGTTTGAGCATTCACTAGGGGTGTATTGGCTGGCTGGTTTGACTATTCAGAAGATCATTGACCATCAAGTAGGAAAATTATGTATTTGGTTTGATCGCTGTCTTTGTGAATCATATTTGTGAAAAGTATCTTCATACGTATGACATCCTTGTAGGGCTTGGAGCTTGGCATTGATTTGTTTGATATACAGACAGTAAAACTTGCTGGTAATTTCATTTGCTTGATGTGCAATTACTTTCCTTAGAGTCGTATGTCTAATTATGTTTTTGCTGATATACCTAGGACTGCTGCATGATGTGGGCCATGGGCCATTCAGCCACTTGTTTGAGCGAGAGTTTCTTCCCCGGGTTCTTAATGGCTTCAAATGGTGATTCATCATTCTCACCGAAATTCATTTACTTAAAACATCATTAAGCAACTTTGCAAGAATTTTTATTAAAGAAGTAAACGATTATTTTTATTTCCGATGTTTGAAACTTTATTGGTCTCTTTTTGTTTTTGGGACAAGTACAGTGGTGTTTATAATATGATGGAAGGTTGCATAGCTATTCCTGAAGCACCATTGAACTTCTGGCAATACATGGGTTTTTCATATATATTAATGAGTTAACTGTTGAGACCACAAAAGAAAATTATAACTTATGGCATGTAACTGGACATACATGTAATAGGACATGCTTTGGGATAACGAGCATTGGAGTTTCTGGATGCCTACACTAGCTTCATCTGGTCAGTGAAAAGTTGAAACTAATGTCAGAAAAATGAATGTCATCATGTAGGCTACTCCACTCATTGCCAATTGTAATGTAAATTGAAAATATATGTTTCCTAGTTTCAATCTCAATCATTCCTTTTCTTTTTTGATTAATTCTGTGAAAATTTAGTTACTCTGTCCTTGATATTTAAATTGTTTATTTACAGATTTCCTTGACTATAAGTAATAATAAAATTTTGCAGGTCTCATGAGGAAATGTCTTTGAAGATGATTGACTACATTGTTGATGAGCACAATATTGAAATTGATTCTGAAACTCAGAAGAAAGTGAAGGTTAACTTTTGTGTGTTTGATAATTATCCTCTTAATAGTTTTTTTTTCTTTCTCTTTTTCTAGGCAAGTGGTCCATAATTTGACTTTACCTTTTACTTGGACCCTGTTATTTAGAGTGAAAAGATGAAAATTGACAACTATCTGTACGTTAGACGCTCAATTTTGCTGGAGCACCTTCATCAAAAACTCTTAATTAGACACTTCCTCCTTATTTTGTTTTCACCTCTTTTGTGCTGAGAATACTTTCACCATTTATTTCCTCAGGAAATGATTGTTGCTAGTTCCGAGGATGCTTCCTCAAAAGTAAGTCTCGACAGCCCTAATTAATTATCTCCGTCTTTTTTTGTTCATTCGTTATTTTTGCCTTGTGCAGAGTCTGAAAGAGAAGCGCTTTTTATATGACATTGTTGCGAATGGACGAAATGGAATAGATGTTGACAAGTAGCAAATATATTTCTCTCACCTGCTCTTGGAATACTTCTATTAGATAATTATATTGTTTACAGATCTGATTATAAGTTGGACGTTTTACAGATTTGATTACATTGTTCGGGACTCTCGGGCTTGTGGTTTGACTTGCAGTTTTCAGTTAGACAGGTGTGTGTGGAAGTGTTATGAGACTCTTGATCTTATCGGTAGACATTTAATAAGCTATAACTCTCGGTTATTTTGTTTTCTGGATGTAAATACTATGTTCAGTTACATTTCTCGGACTATCTTATTTGCAATTAATTTTTGCTTATTATATTTATTCTGTACCCTTGATTTTTATATTTATAGTTAAACTGTAAAATCTAATGGAATGTTGTTTTCAACTCTTAAATTGCGCAGGCCTTTGGATACCATGCGAGTTATAGATGACGAGATTTGTTATCCTGCCAAAGAATGTTAGTACAGTTAAAAGTCTGTTCTCATAATTATTTCTAGAGTAACCCTATTCTCAAGTTTATGTTTGATGAGTTATTCAGATCTTACAATCCACAAGTTATTCTCCTCCCGTGCTGATTTGCATAGAACAGTCTATACACATCCAAAAGTGAAGGTTCCAATTCAAACTACAAATACTTTTATCACTGTTTAATGTGCAATTTATTGTGCAGCTCAGAACTTTTCCTTCTTTTGTCTGAATATGATCACAATCTGTAGGATCTGATTCCCTCTTTTGGTTTCAGGCAATAGAACTTATGTTTGTAGATGCCCTTTTAAATGCAAGCAATCACCTTGATATTTTGTCTCGCATCAATGACCCAGCTCAATACTGGAAGGTAGACTAGTTCTCCATAAATTATTTAACTTGATATGGCTTTGATTTAGATTTTACTTGGCCCTTACTTTGTTCATTTATATGAAATTTGCAGTTAGATGATTCAATTCTGAAAACCATTGAAACTGATGAAAGGGAAGAGCTCAAGGATTCCAGAGATCTGATCCTGCGTATTCGGAGAAGGGATCTATACAAGGTACTTAATATACGTATGGAAAATTATTGGGAACATAGTAAGATATCCCTCTTTTTTAGGCGTGCTGCTTTAACATTCGACTATAAGATGACAAAGTTATTACAATTTCTAATTATGTGTTCACAGTTCTGCAATCAGTTTACTGTTCCCAAGGACCAGCTGGAGAACTTCAAAGATATTACTCCCCAAGATATCATATGTTCAGAGGTCTGTAAACTTTATATTTTTTGATGCCCTTTATCTAGATCTCACCAAGTTACTTCTGATTCAGAAATCTGGTGGCGTTACACTAAAAGAAGAAGATGTTGCAGTGAGCAATGTAAAAATTGATATGACACGTGGAAGAAAAAATCCTCTAGAACGGTATAGTTGGGAATGTAATTATCATGAATTCTCTATTTATTTACTCGGATCTTTTTATGGATTTTTTGCTCATAATTTCATTTAATGAATGTTATTTTTTCCCTGTGCATATGTTTTCTAAAGCAGCATCAATTTTTTCGAGGTACGCTATTATCCCCCTACTGCATTAGTCCTCATTTATTCTTTCTATTATGTACTTTTTAAGTTTGGCTAAAGAATGGCTGTAACTAGTAAAATTTCAGATGGGTCAAATTACTTGAGATGTGCAAATTAATGTTTTCTTTCTATATGCTAGTGCAAATTCTTGTATCGACAAACAAGCAGAAATATCAGCAGAGGGCTTCATTTCTAGCACTATTATTTTATATTGAGAAAATCTTGATTTACATATTAAAACTGCAGAATGTTTTAGTTGATGCATGCTAGTACCCTTGATCAATCATTCAATTAATTTCCAGATACACTTGATGATGAGCATAACACCTGCATGCTAACATGAATTGCATGTTAACGTAGAAGAGGCTATCATACCGAAATAGCAGAACCAATTGCCATAATGGTAGCTTGGTTTCACTCTATGGAACTGGAAGAATTGGCCAAGTTCTAATGCTTTAAGTTGTTTACTTGTTTTTTCAACATTGGTTCATTGATTGTGAACTAGGGATTTAAAAGCAACTTTGTTGACACCAGGACTATGGGAGTGTCGAGAAATTCCCCATTCAAGATGCACGGATCAGTCACTTGCTGCCCGAGTGTTGTCAAGATATGATAGTGAGAGTATACTCCAAGAAGCCTGAACTGGTCTGTTGAAACTCATCAATGCCGGATTGCAGTCCCCAATATTCTCTAATAAACTTAGGTATGTTATTGTCACAGGTGGGAGCAGTTTCGGAGGCCTTTGAGAATTTTCAAGTGAAGATGTATGGAATGAAAACTCAGGTTCATGGAACTCCTCAGAAAAAGAAACAGAAGAGGTAACTGGTGCCTCATTTTACTTGCAGCAGGTGGAACACGTACATACTCTATAAATACATATAGGTTTTGTTTTGGAGATATTTGAATATGTGACCAAGAAGGTAATTCACATAGGTTTCATTTTGGAGACTCGAGAATGTGGCATAAATGTAATAAACTTCCTTCCACTTTCTCCCGGGGTACATTAGATTTTCTTAAGCAACTTACTAGCTTGAGCTTGTCATATAACAAATACCTACTACTATAATATTTGTAGTGTTTTGTATTTGATCAAAGTTAATATTTGCGTGGATTGACGTTCCTGCCCAACTGAGATGCAACTTGCTTGATACAATTCTCAAACCATTTGCTTGTTAAACCTTTCAGATTGATATCCATTCTAAGTTTGTACTGGATTACAATGACGGAAAGTTTGGGTTTAGCCTACTCATAGATCTCTCTCAGGACAACGTTCTAAAATATTTAAAATTCAATATAAATAGTTCTAATGATGTCATTATTTAATATATTTAGTAATGTAAATAGGTACGTAACTTCTAAGACTATCTATAATAATTTATCTTCCTAGTGTTTGAATTTGAAGGTCTTGTACGCTAACACTAGGCCCCAACTTTATATATCTGTTGTGCATTTCACACCCAACTAACTCTACAATTTTAGTTTGTAGTATGCTTTTGTTCAATATTTTAATTTTAGATTAAACTTTGAACTAAACAAGTTTTCTTCATTTAAAATAAGTCTAGTATTTTTCATGGGTAATGACGACCTCGTGTGCTAATTTGAAATTCAAGTGCCATAGTAACCATTCTGCATATTCCTCGGCGAAACTAGATAACTGCATGTTTGGTTTTATTTTTTAGTTACTTTTGGAGGCCAAATACTCTAGTGAGTTTGATTGATATTTAGTCACAGACGCATATTATTTGGAGGTGTAGTATATTTAGTCCAAAAGCAATGTCTTAACAGGCCAATAAACCACAAAATGAACAAGCTCATGTGAAGTTTATGACTTCACTAGATAAATAGAGATTGTGGTGAGACATAATTTATATATAATATGATCAAATATCATGCAACTTCTTTTTCAGTTGGAGGAAAAATCAAGAACATTCAGCTTCTTCAGGCATCAAGAACATTAATACCGTACCCTTCTATTTAAACATAAAGCAATAATGGAATAGAACTACAAAGTTGTAAAATAGTCTACAAAATTGTAAAATACTTAACAGTTCGTAAACAGCTAATTCAACTTGTATAATACAATCTCCTTTGGTAATTGATTTGTTAAAATGTAGCAACAATACTGCATGCTTGAAAATATTTCCCCTTTTTGCTTCGACTTGATTCAAAATAGCAGAAAAACTAGAAACTTGAACGCTAGTGACCAAGGGTTATCTCACCCCATCACCAGTTATCAATTATTCCATTTTCCTGCTATACAACAGCTGAAGCATTTTGCAAGTATTCCCTAAATCGAGCACAGATGGTCAGTGTTGATGAACTGTCATCTACTATGTACCTAACATCTCAGGAAACTTGGAAACCATTTCTATCTTCTTCTTTTTTCCAACTTACCGGAGGCAATTGGTCCTATTTTATCATATGTACAAATAGTTCAGAAATTTCTTCCACAACTGATTCTCCGTTGGCATTTCCCCAGAGTTGAGCTGAAGAACAACCATACAAGCCTTTACATAAGAGAACATAGGATGCCAACTCTTCGAGGGTAACAACACAGTCACAGCTTCCGCTAAAGCAACCACTGGCAACATACTAAGCCTCCAAAACACTTGTATCCTCACTTTCTTCCTTGAATTTTTTCCTAAGTAAATACCTAATTTTCTGTCTCAAGTCGGAAGCTTCTTTAGGATTGAACCACTTCCTGCCAAACTGAGCATCAAAATATATAAAGGAAAATGTTATGTTCTAATTGTAGGATGACCATCTATGAACTAAGAGATAAAAATGTCATTTGCAATGCTGGTCCCACCAATAAGAGGTTCTGGAAAGGGTAAATTTGGATCATAAGCATGATTTAACTACACTCTCATCCCATGCTTGAACACACGTAACAACACAGTAGTTACCATATCACCTAGAAATTGTAACTCAAACTCCTTTTATTTATACCTAAAAAAGGAAATCAACAGTTCGAAGTAACTAAAGAAAATGCGTACCATTGCTAAATCTTTCTTTTTCAGCCTTTGAGGAGCCTCTTCAATGAAGCGTTCCATAAAGAAAAGAACGAAGAGACCACAGTCATACTCGTTTTTTTGTTGTGGAACCTGGTTTTAAAACGAAAAAGAAGTCAACTTTTCTAATAGAGAAAGAGAGTGATTCGTCTACTTTGTTAACAAGGTAAGGAAACGAACTTCAAGTACTTCGTAGGACGCGCGATGACAAAGACTTGTATTACTGTAAGAAGAGTTGAGTGATTATTCTGAAAGTAGTCAAATAGGACATACAAGGACCAAGGTGATAGATGACTAGCCTAAATTCTGAACTTCAAACTAAGCTCAAGATATCAAAAAGAACCTTATCATCCATCCCCACATGTCCATTTCAATAATCTACCTCACAGTTTTTGTAATCACAATATTATTTTTTTTATACATGCCGAAGTGAATCTTTTATGTATCCACCTATCTCGTCAACTTTTGGAGAAATGATATAAAGAAGGATGTCCTGCCCACACTAAAAAAACTCTCTTCGGATTTAATTGTACAATCATTGGATTTATACTTTATTTTTCTACTTAGGCTTTTAGCCTTTCCTCAAAAATGTTGGAAGAAGCCACTCCTATCCTCTAGTACAAATCAGTTATAAATCAAATAAAAATGAGTTGGTCCAAACCAAGTACATATAAACGTGATTCTTATGTTTGTAACCCATTGGATGTGTACTATAGCAATAAAACAAGAAAACATAGGCAAAACCTAACCATAAAAACAAGAAAACATTGGCAAAAACTAACCATTAAACTTTAGGCACTCTAGAAACACACTAACCGTGATTTTTCTTTGATCAATTCTACGAGGGAGATTTTGCCAGATTCTGTTGGCTATATGATAATTTGAAGAAGCTTCTTGTTGGTTCAAATAGTTCCACTCTTTTCTGAGAAAGCTATAAGCAAAATCACAATTCTATAAGTGATGAAACAAGCTTGGTGACGGCATTATAATGAGAAGTTACAATGTTTTCAGAGTTAAATTCACAAGAGGAATTAATATCCTAAAATGATTATCATAAACACACTATCCAGAACATGTCACAAGCCAATGTCATATAAGGAGGAGGAGGAGGAGAAAACCAGTTTTGAGCTTCATGATGAGAAACAAATTTCACTTCAGCACATTATGTGTGGTAAATCACTAAGATTAACCTTATATTATCCATTCTCACCACAGTCCGTACGCGATACTGATAAACGGATTTTCAACATTTTTTTATTTTCTGATAAATGTAACTTTCGAAATATTAGTTATCTGCATACCCCTAACTTGTAGCTAAGTCAAGCTGTGTTACCAAAACATTGGATACCAAGACCACAATCAAACTACAAACTTAACGTCGCAACATAAGTTTAAAATGTTTCCACTTCAAATGTGCTAGAATTAATACATAGGAGGAACAGAAGTCGCAACCCCTATTTCTTATCCAACTCTAGGCAAATAATCATTCACTTATTTACAAAAAGTTGAAAATATATATATGTATATGTTAAGAGTATATATGTCGCCCCACATCGAATATAATGAGTTGGGTCAACTCTTCTCATTACCAATTGGTTTTGAGTTAGAGAGCTTGATTTCTTTATATACTAGACTTGTGTTCATTTCATAAATCTAACATGGTATCAGAGCAATCTATTCTTGAAACTAATTAAACACTCTTCTTCACCTTTATTTTTACCCACTTGCAGTCCATTTCTTAAGGGTCAAAGTTACTCATTTCTTAACTAGTACCACTTATCAACTGCGTCAATAATTGTCCGTAGTTTGCTAGATTTCTTCTGGGCTTGTCTTGTTACTAACTTTTTCTAGGATTGCTTATCTTGTATGGGTCCACGTGCAACCCTCAATATACCAAGTTACACGTGAGAGGGTGTTAGAGTATATATGTCATCTCACATCGAATACCTTAACAAAGCATGTCTAGAATATAATGAGTTGGGTGAACTCTTCTCACTGTTTGATTTTAAGTTAGAGATTTTGATTTCTTTATATACTAGACTTGGATCCATTTCATTAATATAACCGTGTTTGTGTGTGTGTGTATATATATATAGCTTGCTCCAAATGTAAACCATAATCTTTGTACAGCTCTTACGTCAAAAGTTTGAACTTATTCGAGGGGGGAAAAAGTGCATAATTGCCCCTGAGGTTTTCGCGTTCGGCCCATTTAGCCTTGAAACTATTTTTGGCCCCTAGATGCCCCTGACGTTGTAAAACGTAACTCAACTAGGCCCCTCCCGTTAAAAAAAACTTCCAGCAAGACAAACGGGTGTTAGAACTTCTCTGATGTGGCAAGATTTGTTGACGTGTACAAACTATTCTAGTCTTGTCCAATTCACCCAATCCCATTTATATTATTATTTTAATATAAAAAAACAAATCCTATTTTGGTAAAAATCCATCCCACTGACCTTTCCAATTTCCACCACAATTAACCTGGATACATCACACCCCTCGTTTATTTAGTCATACAAATTCACAAAAGCTCGAAGTCAATGGAAGTCGAGCCGAAGCGAAACGGCTGCTAAGAATCGCCGAGAAGTTCTTACAAGCTCCAAAAACTTTGTCGTTTTGGCTCAAAAACAGCTCGTTACTCGATGAATCCGATCTCATCTTGGTCATCTCTGACGTCCTCGTCTCCGACAAGCAAATGAACCACCACCACAACTGGTATGTTATTCTCTAGAAGCCTGCTCCGATGATCTCGATTTTCTCAAAAAACAGTACCCGCGGCTGCCCCTCCTACTCCATCCCGACAAGAACAAACTCCCCTTTACCAACCTTCCAACTCGTCGCCGATGCATGGGCCGTCTTGTCGGGTCCGGCGAATAATCTATGTTCGATAATGAGATGAGTATGTACTCTAGGTTGATCTAATGACGATGAAAAAGCAAAAACAATTTCATTCGCAGCAAAAGCAAAACAATTATCACAATAAATTATCGATCCGGTAGCAGCAGAGGTTGTCGAGTTTCTGAACAGCGTATCTGTATTGTTATAATTTATATGAATACCCTAGGAGGATTATTGTTTATTGTTTGAATTTCCGACTTTGCCCCAATTGTGCAGGGGAGAAGGATATTTATTATTGTTGTTGGGGATTTTTTTCGATGGGCTTTTAAGGCAGAGAATAGCGGAAGAGGGCAGAAGAAATCCGGGTTTCTGAATTGGATGCCGCCAATGTTTGGGAATATGGAAGGTGGGATGGGTGCAGGGGAGGCAGATGGTAATGTAAAGGATGATTTTGTGGATGTTTTGCAGGAAATAGAAATCAAAGTGGAAATGCGACTCCTGTTCATAAACCGGGTGCTAAGAAGAGGGTTAGGCCTAGGAAGAAAGTGTAGAAAACTAAAAAAATGTCAATGCAAATCTTGCCACATCTGAAAGGTTCTAGCGCCCATTTGTCTAGCTAAAAGTTTTTTTAACGGGAGGGGCCTAGATGAGCTACATTTTACAATGTTAGGGGCATCTAGGTACCAAAAAAAAGTTTCAACACTAAATGAGTTGAACGTGAAAACCTTAGAGACAATTATGCACCTTTGCCCCTTATTCGGGCTATATATATTGATCTATAAGTTAGTCGACAATGTGCTTACGTCGAATGTCTACTTTAATTATTCATCACACCAAATATGATTGGCCATCATGAAAAACATAGGGGTGAGAATGTTGAAGTACGTGGAGATTAAAAACTTTAAGTAGTTCAGTTTCCACCAACATAGAAGAACAATTTTATAAGTACTCACAACAATACAAGTTATCACAGTGCTACATGCTATGAGCTCCAACATGATACTTCACCCAGTAGGCCATTTAAAACTAAATATAATAAAGGAGCATACAAGTAAAAAAAGAGGATGATTTCAATATGTTGTTATGCCATCATAGTCTACCTCCTCACAAAAAGAAGTTTTTATTAGGGACAAAATCTATGACTACCATATTTGTGAAGTATGCAAATAAGTAGGCACGATGCCCATCCTTTAATATTATTGCCATATGAACCATCAACTACTGAAACACCAAAAGTTAATATCCATATGGGAGAAGTACACATCATATATTATCTCATATATCATAAATCATCCTTCATGTAGCTGGCAAGGGTGCACAATATCATACCTTTTGATATTATCGAAAATTGATCTACTACTGTGAAGTCCTAGTGAATCCAAATGAAGTAAAATGGGTCCAGTTTCATCATCCTTGTCCGGGATACATATAATCACCAAGCTCCAGTGATGACTGCATAATGAAACATACTAATATCCTTGTGAACACAAATTCTATTTGCTAGTGAAACAGCACAACTTTAATAGAGACTTGTACTACAAAAACTGCTAAACCTCCTTAAATGCAAATGACCTTATCCAGATGAAGGTAGTAACGCAATACTGTTCAAAAAAAAATTAGAAGTGTGATCTTGCCTATCTTATGATTCCTCATAATGTGCATCAGCATTTGTACTTGTATATTTGATATTGATAGTAATCAAATCAACAGGAACAAAGTGCTTTAAACAGAATGCAAATACTTACTATTCATGTATCGGCAGGAGTATATATGATTTCTCAAATATGTTGACACCTTTCCACCACCTTCGGAATTTTGAAAACAAATTTTCCTTGTCACTCGTCTACACATCATCAAAGACAACTATTCATAAAAACAAGATGCAAGAAACAATACAAGGACTAACATTTATACATTAAAACTTATGAATCAAGTCTTTTATTTTTAGAATGGCCTGTATCTTTTGGCAGAAACTGTTTCTAGAAACATTACACAAAAAAGAATAAAAATATTTTATACTCTAATTGATTTGATGGATCTTCACAACCAGGTTTAGAACTCAAGTACCGAGGTAAACATGTTACATGTTTCAGCATACACAGTAGAATTCAAAAATCTATATTACACACTCTTCACTTTACCCTAAAGTACCCGTGTCCGACACCCAACACTCTACACTTGGACAAGGTCATGGTTACTAAACACTTCATTTTAATGTAAAAATTGGCATAATTGACCCGTATTGGACTCTTCAAAATACCGTGTCCAACCACACAGTCTATCCGAGTCCGTGTAACATAGCCAGAAATAAAGAGTGCAGTCACCTAGGCTGGAAATAACTAGTTTATGAATAGCAAAGAATAATAACCAAGGAAAGAAGAAAACCTTGTTTAGGACAGCCTCTTTCAGCTTCTCGTAGAAATATGTGCTGAAAAAATGATAACTACATCTAGTCCTATCTGTTGCAGAGGTTGGTTGCTGCAAATATCTAGCCAAAAGAAATAAAATAAATAAGTTAGAAAGGACAGCTATGTATAAATTTTAAGCCTAAACTTTAACCTAAATTGCACCACTGTAATATCGTTATTTGAAATGTAGTGGAATTTTCATTTAGCATACAAATTAAATAAGGTGATAAAAATATGATAGTTGTATCTAGTCTAGTTTAAATAAATTCCACAAATTCTAAACTGATTCACTAATTATGATTTGGCATGCACCAATAACTTCTTGTACTTGATCCTGAAATGCCCATTGCTCTAAAACCGAACATAAAGGTTTGAGATTCCAACTAGAGAGAAGAAAAGAACAGTAACAAGTGCTTACCATGCTTAGTTAAGAACTCGAAAGATATATATAGCCAAGCCTGGTTGTAGCAAACCATATATATATATATATATATATATATATATCAGTCTACATTATCAAAATTGATTCTGGTTTGGCATGCACCTAAACTACTTGGTTCCTAATGCTCTAGTTGTTCTAAAACCAAAGTAGAAGGTTTGAGATTCAAACTAAAGAAAGAAAGAATAATACCACACACTTTGTTACAAGTTGGAAACCCAAGGAACTACTTTAATATAAAAAGCATTAAAAAAATCAAGAAGAAAAAAAAAGTTCTTTCAACAACCGATACTAGCATGGAAGAGTGAGATTTCTCACCCATATATGGTCCATGTTTTTTATTCTTCTCTTTTTGTGGCTTAATCATAGTTCATGAATACCTTTTTTATAAGTTGTCATTGTTTAGGAGCTTATATAATAAATTTAGACATGGTTTTATGCATATTTTTGTATTTTTTGAGTATGTGCGCCTCACTTCAATAACACATGCGCCTCGCCTCATGCCTAGGCCTCAGGTACAAGAAAAAATCCCGCTGCTACCATAGTAACACGTATAAGAGCTGAAATAGGAGTAGGCCCTTCCATGGCATCAGGTAACCATACATGAAGAGGGCATTTAAGCCTCAGTGCGCCTCGTGCCTTTAATAACGTTGGGCTTAATGAGGTGTTTCCGGATTCAATTGAACATTTCGTGGATTTTGGGAGAGTTTGTGTTAGGAACCAAAAGTGGGTATTTTTTTGTGAGGTTCCTTTATTAGGGATGGGTTTTGTTTTTGGGCAGGCAAAAGTGTGCCATTTTAGTTCTTATATTGTGCCAAGACCTCGGGTTCATCCCCCTTTCAGCGCTTTTAATGAATTATTTACTTGTCAAAATAGAATGAGTGTCATCAAGGCATCAACAATATCAAATTAACTTTTCCCCTCATTATTCCACCATATATAAAAATCGTCCTGCTCCTCTCTTGTGAACCTCAACCAAGTTGGTTTAATAAAGTGCAGCACTTGATTACCCATGGTACTTTTTATGGAGGGTATGCTAAATTAAGATTAAGTGAAAGCCCTACCTTAAAGAGCAAGTTTAGTAATTCAATCTGCATTTGTTGGAAATAAATTTCAATAATGCAGTATAAAAAATTATCATTAGTGATTGTAATCATATCAAGCTAGCATGCCAGCTCTTGCTTCACATGGTGCATCACACAATAAAATTTTTACCAACACAGTGAACAGATACAGCACTTTCTATAAATAAATATAGTATTAAAACAAAATGAATCAGGGATCAAGTATGAGAATTTTGTTTATAGCACCCGGCATAATAGGGTTTACACAGGATATAGAACACCCTTAGAATGCAAATTTTACAAGTGAACATTCATGTGTCCAACATCTCATTTGTGCACCATTTCAGATTTGTAGAGCCATTAAGATGCTCACTACCAACTAAATGTGCTAATGAAACTCAATTAGCTAATATCTTTTCCTTGTCGTGTTTTTATGGGGAAATATCACAGGTCCCTTTATCGTGGCAGCAGGAGTGATTGCAGAGATTTCATCATTTCAAACTGCAGGAAAAATGTTTCTCTGATTTGTTAACTTTTGAAAAATCGACATTAACATGGCCCTATTTCCGAAGTTTGGATTACCTCAAGGACCAATCATTTTATCCTTTTACCCTTTTTGGATTAGAGTTTGTGCATAAGCACTTTTAGGTGGGAAGTCTTCCGAACCCCAAATGGAGCGCCAAAAATGAATCAGGCAGGTAATTTAAGGTGGGAAATCATCAATCAACTACATGCAATCTTGAAGGGTGGGGAGTAGTAGAAATCCATTAACAATGTGTGAAAACATGGAAAAGACAAAGAAAGCCCACAAACAAAGCACATAATCTGACGACTTTAACACTGACGGATTATCTTTAAGCAGCCTAACTTTACCGGATATAAAAATTCATAATGGTCGATGACAGGTAGGTTTCAGGAGCAAGACACTGCATGTCTGCATAACAAATCTCGACTGATTCGGGATCATCCCTGAGGAGGTACCAAAAAGACCTAAAATAAGCATATTTTATATTTCACAGTGCTTCCAAAATACGTAAAGCCTATACCTATTCATGAGAAACATAATGTATACCTTGATGGATAGTATATCTTGATTTCTTTTATGCTGAAAAAGTAAGAACAAATTAGTACAATAATTCCAGAGTTATATACCAGCTAAGCTGATATATTAAGCAAAAAAAAGTACTTCAAAATTAATGCACAAACTTTTTTATTTAGGGGAAGAAATACATTAACCATGTTTATTTACCAGTCATCTGTTTTATCTTCTTGCTGTACCGTCTCTTCACGTTGGGTTTCCTCTTCGTCCACTACGACAACAGTCTGCCCCTGTTGAGATGATGTTAGCACATACTAGAACCACTACACAAGAACAAATACAGAAGATAAAGAAATTTATAAAAGATCAGTTATCTGACAAGGACAACGAGAAAAACAAAGGGAAATTTGCCACAAAAAATTTGTAACGGAAAATAAAAAATAATAGATAAACCAAACTGTGCAAAAGAGTAGAATACTCAACCTTAATACATAGTTGTAAGAAAAGCATCACATAATTATCCTACTCGATCAAATGGTCAGGACAAAAAATAGACGGCCCAGAACCATACATAACAATTAATTAGAAACTACCATAAACAACAATTGAAGTATAGCAGGAAAATACTTTGAAACAATAAGAATGACAAGGAACCAAATTTTATGGCTGTAAAAGAAAGTGACTACTAACGAGGACCCATCATTAAATTTTATTAATGAACATGATATTACAAAAACTTCCTCCTTCTGAAGAGTCCGAGGAACGTCAGCTCATCTGATCCAAATTTTAGGGAAATTCAGATTCTGGAGTAACAAACTACAGCTTTCAGTCATTCTAGGTCCTTGCTAACTGCACCAAAGTGCATAAACTGCAGCATAGAGGCCTAGATGAACACACTTCAATCTTGAAATGAGTAAGATGCGGGCACCAAAATTTCAACAAAATACCACAACATATATAGCTTTTCAGCACCTTGCCAAGCACTACTTCCGGGAGTGCTTTACCTACCATATAGCACCTTGAGCATCAGGGATAACGACATAACCATCCTTTACAGTACAAAGAAAATTCAAGCTTCTCTCCTCATCTTCCACTCTGCTATTAAGATCCAAACAACACATAGTTGTCAAGGAGCTAAGGCAAGACGGTGGCCAAGCGCCTGGACGCCTAGTCGAAAAGGCGCCTGCCTAGGCGTTAAGACGATAATTTATAATGTGCAATTTATAAATGTATAATTTTAGATATATTTTATTTCACAAATACATTTAGGAAAGTTTAATGTATTAAAGTACAAAATGATAAGTATTATATGTAAACACATGCACACATGCATCATTTTACTTCATATAGGGGTTAAAACTGCAAAGAACAAAAGTTTAGGGGTTCTAATGTCAAACACTTAGAATTTAGTTGTATGTAAAAGTTAATTATATATTTAAGTGAGAATTTAAATAAGTCAGACCTGGTGAAAAAATAAATATGAAAACTTAAATCATTTTTTATTTTTTAGTTACAAACTTAAATCAGTTGAATTTAAATATACAAGTTGAAGCCCATGTGGCAACTTATAAGACTACACACAAGTCATAAGTTGTCTCTTTAGTGGCAGACAAGACATGGGACAACATGAATACCTTTACATGGTTGAAACAAGTTGTAACCCTTTAATAAGGGTCTGTTTGGCTAACAAGGCATTATATTGTTACATCCTCAAAGAAAGGCCAAACACTGCATAGATCTTTTCCATAAATCTCTGCAGACACCTTTTTCAACCATTTCAAATGTCCTACAAATTGCAAGCAAAGTTGCAGTTGGCAATTAGCTTAAAAGAACAAAATAACACTCAACAATCTCTCTCTTGCTCGATCTCTCTCTCTTCCCTGGTTATGGGTAAACCAGTTCGCATGTCGATCAAAAGGCGACAACTTGACAGGAAGTCGTTCAAGACGTCGCCTAGGCGACCCAAGGCAACGATTTCGCTGTCAAAGCGCTCGCCTTAGCTTCGACCAAGTCGTCTCCTCACACCTAGACGACGCCTTAACAACCATGTTAAACAACATATTACAAAAACCACCCATAAAGTGGTTCAAGAATCGAACAGGAAAAAGGTGGCATGACACTCATGTGGCCTTAATCTAGGATATTTTACTTTCTAGTCGAATTCGACAATATATTACTCTCTCCCCTATGCCAGATTTCTCAGTTTTTTCTCTCTCTAAGCTTCTACAAACCACTAGCACATCAACCTGACAACCCAAAACCATCATTGATGACTGTTGCCACCCTCAACACACATTATCACAATTCTTCTCCACCCCTCATCATCACCTTTTCCATCTATAGAATCCACTTCTTATTTGAGGTTCTCCAATGGAGGAGAGAGAGAGAGAGCTTAAAAACTTCTATTTGACTGATTAAGTTTAAAAGTTGAATTTGTTGTGGGGCTGTATTGTTAGGTTTTCTTTTCACATATCCGCAAGGAATATGAAAAGCCACAGTGGAGCCACCTGGGGAGCGAACAAATGATGAGAGAGGAGGGAGGGGGAAGAGGCTTGGGGAGGTGGTGATGGTGATGATTTAGACTTTAGGGCTGCGTAGCGATAACTGGTGCTAACAAATTGGGCAGCATATTTCCGATCTTATAACCGTAAATTAAAATTTTAAGTCATAAAAAGTGAAAACAAGGTATACACTACTGCTGAAGCAGTTGAGTTTACACTAATGACGTCGTTTTGTTTATTCTAACACAAAAGGGTTGCCAATCTAAGAGAGTTGATTCTACAAAAAGAGTCGTGGAGTTTACAAGCCTTAGAATCCAAAACTTCCGTGTGGCCCTCGTGGGTATAAATCACATCGCTGCAAGTTTTTCCTTTTGCTAACTCAATTTCTTTTCACCCATTGGTTTTTCTCTCCCTTGAAATTGTTTATTTCAATTTTTCACATCTGGGTATTTTGCGCAAATCTGAAACCAGCTGCTCAACCAAGTATTTATTGAGTAACCTATTAAATTGAACAAGTGTTTGTTGTTGGAATTTTTAGATATCTACAAGCTGATGATAGATTTGGCTTGTGGGAATCAAGCCATAAACAAAATGAACATGAAAGATAACATGAAGCATAATGCAGAGTTGTTCACTACCATACCAGTGAACCTATTTGAAGCCTTAGATTTACGACACATTTCTAAGTGCGATTGCTTTAAATCAATCGCCTCTCTCACTATTATGTTCCTTTGTTTTTCTTTGCTTAAACAAGATTGAGTGTAGCGTACCTTTGGTGTCTTCTTCTTTAAAGCCTTGCTGTAGCGAGAGGGTAAGAAAAAAGAGAGACATCGATTGAAGAAAAATGGGACTGTTTGTTCTGATATCTCCAGGGTGAAGAATAATGAGTTTTTTTGGATATCAGAAGAGTTAATAAAATTGAGATAAAACAGCACAGATGTGAAACTAGGGTATCTTACTACTATAAAAAAAACAACTAATATCAATAACTAACATAGGTGAAAATTTAATTGGCCAAGTTAATATTTATAATTTCCTTTCCATTTTGATTGAATATACATTGGCATGTATAGGTGTGTTTATTTGACTAATGGCATCTTTTATTTTTTTAAATCTGAATACACGCAGGCTAAGTTAATAACTCTTGAGCGCGTGAGATATACATAGAAAATTCCAAGGAATGACAGAAATGGTAGCGGCCTTGAGAAATAACCACAAGGTCGCTAGTTCCAATTCCCATAGTTGGGGCCAAACTTATTGCAATAGAAAAGGGTAGAAGCAAATGCTAATTCCTAGTAATAATAGCAACTTCTAATGATGACACCAAGTATCTTACTCATCACCAATACATCGCAGGATTCATCATGACAGGAGCTTTTGCTCATGGAGCTATATTTTTCATTAGAGATTACAGTCCGGAACAGAATGAAGATAATGTATTGGCAAGAATGTTAGACCATAAAGAAGCTATCATATCTCATTTAAGTTGGGCCAGCCTCTTTCTGGGGTTCCATACCTTGGGACTTTATGTTCATAATGATGTCATGCTTACAATAATATTATGGCAGAACCGAAAGCAATTACAAATACGATAGTGAACAATGAACAAAGGGAATAACTTACATTCCTTGGCCTCAAATTATTTGAAGGGTGGACTTTTGGATCATTCCTCCTACGGAAAGAGAAAAAGGAATTCAATCAAATATACAGAACTGCATTGGTGATATGAAATCCCATATTATTTTATAATTCAACACAGGCTATTTGAAACAAATATCCATAATAAATTACAACCAAATTCTAAGATTGGTACATTTGATCTAAAAATACTTCTAGAGAAACAACTCATTAAAATAAAATCTTCCCCTCAACGGGTTTCCATCAATCATGCTACCAATTCGACTTTTTTTATAAAAAAAAAAGGAGTACTAATGATAATTATAAGAACATTTCCAACTCTTTAAAAATTTAACAATGGAGCACCTTCAAAAGGATTTTCTGTTCATAAAAGAAATAAAACAGTACTAATTTAAATTAAAACCAATTGAGAAGGAAAAAACATGCCACTTGCCCGTGCTATTCTTTATACTTCTCAATCATAGTTAGCAATCTATTGACCACATTACAATGAAAATAATGACTTGTAAATTCTTGTATGTGTATTCTTTTTATTTTTTATTTTTGGATAGGTTCTTATATGTGAAATTATGAGGGGGGAGGGGGAGGGGGGAATTACACCAAAGGGAAAGAATACATACCTAGACATATCTTCCTCAATATTGGGAGGAGAACCGGGAGACAATTGTCTTCTCGTACACACACCATTAGAGACGTTTTGTTCATCAAGATCAATGGAAAGAAAGTTAGGACTCTGAAAAGCTGTTTGTCTTGAAGTTATCTCACTCCTGTAATTTCCTCTTCCTGAAAACTGCCCATTTTGTCTCATTCTACACTTATCACAACGACCCAAAGCAGTCAACTCATTTTCAAAGGCATCGACTGTCCTACAATCTGTCTGCTAGATCAATATATCAAACAAAATGGAACTCATGTCTTTCAGTTACATCATACAAAACTAGAGAAAATGGGAAAAGAAATTTCTTTTTTAGGTATGAAAAAAGAAAATGGATAAATGATTCGAGTTCAGTAGGCCACCATACGTTTTCTTCCATCTTTCGACAAAAACGAGATCCAAATTCTGATTTGTGCAGAGATGGAGCCCCTTGTCCAAAGCCACACGATGCACCTAAAAAACATTTTTAAGGACCTAATTTAATCACGTTATAACATATATTGCCATGATGGTAAACAAAAGAAACAGAATGTTCACAGAAATCCTGTAATACATTGCATAATTTGCTCCTGGCATCTACCATCATCAAAACCATTAAGTATAAGAGCATGGAAATGGAACAAGGGGTAAGGTAAAAGGTCAACATGGTCTCTTTTGGGTTTCAAGCAACATTTTCAACGGATTCTGAATGGCTTGATTTATATTTATATTTGAAAATATATCACACTAATAGAAAAATGGTCAAATACAAGAGTGGAGGACAACAGCCCTTCAGTAACTATAGTACTATAATGATATCCCTTTAGAGATAAAGATCACAAAAGTTCCTGACATTTCTCTACATGCAAGTGCCATTAAGAGTAGCAAAATACAACATCTGCAAAGAATCTTCGCATAATATTCCCCATCAAAAGTCTGAAAATAAGTAAACTGTCCCAAGAGGGTGACTAACACAGGCTTGTTCCATGGTCTTTTTGTGATATAACAATAAAGAAACAAACAGGAGTAAGTATTGATTTGCTTCAACACAACGCAGATATTTGGTGACAAAGACAGGAGAGTTCAACACAAATAATATTAGCTAGTGCTGATTAAAGACAACAACTTCGTGAAAAAGCTTGATTTGGAAGGAAGTTTTCTCTTCCTCTATTTGGAAGTAGCTATGAAACATTATCAGGGGCTCAGGGCTTCATACACGAGCTTACAAGCAAAGAAATCCTCCAAGATGGCTATATCTTGATTATTCATAGTGATTGGGTAGAAGTCCTTCATTGAGGAATTAAAAATTTTCCCCTTGTTTTTTGAATGATTGCTTCTCCTCAAATTCCTTTGCATCTTACTTCTTTTAAAACTAAATTTCGTATATTTTTTAAGGACAAAATAAAAGCAACTTTATAATTCAGGAAAGTTAGTTCCTTGCGTAGTCTTTACTTACAGTCTTAACATGGGCAGAAAAACAGTTGAAAAAAGAGATGATCAAGTAGACGAGGGCTTGAATTAAGCATTACAACATGAGAAACATACTTATATATATATATATATATATATATATATATATATAAACATACGTATATATTCACCATATGCTTTGATTAATAAAAACTTTTAAAAAATAAATAAATATTTGGAATCTAACTATGACCAGAATTTCTAGCTTGAGTGAAGGAAAATCAAAACACTGCCTGCCTTGACAAAATTGAGCATGTTGAATGGCTCAAAGGATCGCGTAACTATTTAATGCTTCAAATAAAATGTGTTTATCTTACTAAGAGAACAATTGGAATCTCACCATGTATGCATCGGTTGTGAGATTGTGGCTTCCCAGCTCCACCGTCATCCTGCCCAATTAAATTCATGAAAATTGTGGTCAATATCTAACATGTGATTTTCTTTTTGAATAAAAAATCTAGCATGTACACCGCACATACATGCCAAAGCTTAACAAAGAGGAGGATTATATAAGGAAAACTAGCAGGTAGGCACCCAAAAAAAATATTGAAAGAGCAAGAATTAAGAAACCATCCAAACTAACTTCATCTTCAAAGATAATATAAAGAGAAATGCTATGCATTCGGACCAAAAGATAAACTGATCAAGGAACTCAAAGTCAAGTGTGATTCACAATCAACTCCTCCACCCATCAACTGAAAATGTAAACAGTCTTTCATATGAACCAACAAAATTATGGCAATACCACATGCCATCTTCTCCTTCTAATTATAATACAAACCCATTTCTGATTACTATGTACTTCAGCAAAGTCCTAAGAAAGACTCAAAAAGGTAATAAAAAAAACAGAGAGAACATTATTCTCCTTCAAACCCAGATCAATTAGGGGTTGATCGGTCTCACCTACTATCTAGAGGCACGCGCATACAAAACCCTAATTGAAGTGAAAAAAATACTAAATAAAACACCTCTACATAATGGAGTAGGGGCAGAGCAGTTGAAATTATATCATAATTAAATTCAGATTGATCTATTGTATAGACAGCTGAAGCAAATGACCAAACCGTAACATGAATTACAGACTGAAAATTAATGTGATAATGTGAAATATATATACATAAAATTAAATATTTGTATCAAAATAAAAGGTAAAAAAGTTCCCACCTTCACGAGTCGGCGTCTCTTACGGCGTTCATTTTCCTCTTCGAATCGTCTGATTGAGGCCAACAGTTTTTGGCCTTTATCAGGCAATTTAGGACCCAAGGTTTCATAATTCTTTCTTCCTCGGGTGATGGACTCCTCGAGTCTTAAGTCTGGCATGGTCTCCAGTTCGTCCCCGACTTGTTCGCCGCCTCCCATGGTGGATTGTGGTTGTCCCGCAACACCGGCGATGGTGGTGACCACCAGTATCGGCGGAGGTTCGTCGTCATCTTGTTGGCGTGGAGGTAAGAGCTTATCCCAGTCAAGGTCTATAGGTGATTTCCTCTTCTTGTTCTTCTCTTCTTCCATATTATATATCTACATGTGCATTTACTCGTAGAATCGGATGGTATGCTGCAATTACAGTACAAATAGTGTGAATTGAAACACAAAAAACAAACAATTGGAAAAGGGTTTCTCTCTCCTCCATGAATGTGAGCCGGGTTCTTTGTGAATATATGCCACGTCTCCGGGATTAAACAATTTATTTATTTAAATTTTTTGATATTCTTAACCCACAGATAATAAAAAATCAAAACGTCAGCTAACACGTGAGTTATATATAAAAATATTTGGGAAAATGTTAATTTCGTTTATTTATTTATTTTTTAAAGATTATATAAATTTTTTTCAAAATCAATTTATAAGATTATAATGAAACATAGAAAAAAAATACCAATTTCACATTATCCCCTTTTGATGCTTTGTATGACTTCTTTCTTTTTTCCTGGTCCTAGCTCTTAAGAGTACCAACTCTATGAAAATTATGATGGTTCAATTATCAATTTAAACCTCATTTTGTATTTATATTAAACCATAAATGTTTTTATGTGGATCCCTAATATATATGGTAAAATTCAAAAAAACATCAGTAGTTTATTTAAAATCTTTGAATCACCACCTATAGTTTAAAAATTATTAAATGGGCGCGATGACTCCTTCAAGAATCACATTAGGTGTTAATTATTTTTGTTTAACGTCTATAATTTTTACAATTAAAAACTATTATATATATATATATATAAAAATTAAAAAAAAAGACTAAAATTTACGTTATTATATAAAGGTAAAAAAAAATTAAAAAAAATAACAATCTCATTTAACAGCCCAGCTAATGGGTCAAAAAAATTACCATCATCTTTTTCACCCAAAAGTTGTGTATGTGTAGTTAAGAAGATTTACTTATTCACCTTAATCTCCATCATATTCACAAACTAATCCTAATAAAAAATAAAAGTAATTTATGTTCAAACCATCATCTTCACCTCGACTCTTAACGCTCATGTTTGATATTTTCAAAATTTGTTGTTATATATATAATAAATATATTATATATGATTTTAATAATCAACACATGTATTGGTTTAATGATAAAAGTGTAATTGCAAGTTTAACAAGTGTAACGTTGAATCGGTGCAATGGTTCAAATGGTGTTTCTAGTTTAAATCAATGTAATTGTTAGTTTGAATGAGTATAGTATTGAACCAATGTATTCACTAATTTGAACTCATATGACCTTTAAAAAAATATGTTTAGTTTATATTTTTTCAAATTGAAAATGTACATTTTCAAAAGAATGTTTAGAATCCTATAATAGGATTAGAGAACTATCATTTGGAGATTATTTTTTTTTTACAATAAATGAATGTTCCACAATTCCTTTTTAAAAAATTTGGGTTTATTATTTCATTTTCTCTCTTAAATTATAGCTTTGAATTAAATATTATCTTACACATAGTATTTAATACAGATTAATTTATGATTTATGGGTTTGTCTCATCTTACGAGACAGATTCGTTGCAACCATGTGCAATTTATATAGGGGCAAATATTGTTTTAAGGATAGAGTAATATAAACCTTTCAAGATGCATATCATATAAGTGCATCAGATTAGATCACCTATATAAGTGAAGTAAATAGGACCGTTTCTACGAAACTTAAAGTTTGTTTTTTAAGTCACTTAAGAAACTCAAGAAATGAACACAAGAGTATAAATGTGTTAGATTTTTTTAAACTATAAATGATATAATATATGTCTATTGAGCATGATATCATTTTAAATTTTCATAGTTCAATGCTAATGATACTAAGAATTCTGATATTTTGTGATATAGACTATACAAAAGTTCAAGTAGAAAGACACTTTTTATTTATGCATAATGTGCCCAAAGAGAGATAATGTGAGGTTGCCAAAATAAAGTTATATAATCTTGAAAATGGAGGGAGGTTGTTGGATGAAAAGCAATGTGTAGGATACAGGGATCGGGACGAGGTAGAGTTGAGTGAAAAATGAGTAAAACTGAATTATCAAACCGAATTATTTTAACTAAACTTTTTGGTTATTTGGATATTTTGTATAATTTGGTTATAATCTAGTTCAGGTACAATTATTAAAATTAGTTTATTCGAATACCCGAATAAGTAAAATTAGTTTAAGTCTAATACTTAAAAGCACTAAATATTATTTGAGTCTGTCCTTAATAAATATATATCGTTTTAGAATTGTTAATAAAAATTAAGAAAATAATTATATAACTAAATATATTATTAATAGTCTATAATATCCTTAAATTGTTATAATTATCATATTTATTTCATAATTTTTTTTATTCGTAATATTTTACAAATAATTTTAGAAAGATCAAAATTGATTCAATAAATTATATAAAGTACAAATAATTAAGAAAAATAAAATAATTTAAAATTATATATATATGGATTATATATATTCGTGGTCATAGTTCAGAATAATTATGATAACGAATAAAATCGTCTATTTCAAAAAAAACTCGTCATACACATTTTTTTTATATATATATATATATATCTAATAAAATCGCAAATAATTTTGAATTTACCATTTCATTTCAATAAATTATCTGGTAAAATCAAAATTTGGGATAAATCAATTTAGATTATATAATGTAATAGACGACGCGGAATAAAAAAAGTATATATATATATATAGTGAGGGAGGGGACTATTCACCGCAAGCCGAATAGCATTCCAAATTTCAGTGGGTTAATAAACTAGGGCACAGCATAGCGCTCCATAAGCTTTATTGCATCTAGTGCTCTGGAGCTCTATCAATGGCGGACACAACGAATTCCCCTGAAAAAGCCACAGAGCCTAATTCTCCCGGAGCCGTTACTTCGATTCCCCAATCTGATACTCCCGACGCACCACCATCAACATCATCCTCATCAACGACTCCTACTACTACCGCTCCACCAAACACTAACCCTAATCTCGTGGCTCCTACACTGCCTTTCATTTCTCAGCTGCAGCCACCTTCATTCCAATCATACGCGCCGCCCCTTCAGGTATCTGCTCCTTCACTTCAGTTATCAGCCGTCCCTTCATCTGCCCCATCGTTCCGTCCAGCCGCCCCGCCGGTTCCGTTACCGACGCCACCGCAGTTCTCTCCGCTCCCTAATATTAGCTTTCAGCCACAGAACCCTGGGGTTCAGCCGCCGGGTGTAGGTCCCGGATCCGTTACCGTGTCATCGGTTCCGCCTTATGGTCAGCCGCCCAATCCGGTTATGAGGCCTTATGCGCCAATGCCCAATGGCTACCTACTCATGCCTCAAGGGATGATGCCCCCTCCCGGTGGGTTTTTCTTCTCTCTATATATCTGTATCTAAAGCTATATATGTATCTTGTTGTGGAGTCTATTGTATGTTTAATGTGTTTCTGTTTGTGGTATTTGATAAGAATTTTAATTGTTGTTGCTTAAATGTTTAGGCTGCAATTTGTTTAGTCCCTACTCATTATAAACATCAAATTTTATGAAAAGATAAGATTTTTAATTCTGATATGTGTATTGGAGCTGCACTGTGGTCCACTGTTGATGGGCAGTTTTACTTTTATTTGCTGCATATAGTTTATGGTCTTGTATTTGAGAGGGCGAGCTTTGGTGGGGAGGAGTTGAGAGGGATTCGTGTTGTTGGATTTAGGGGTAGCGATGACTGGATGTTTTCTCCTACAGTTTCTTCTTGATTGATAACGGTGAAAAAGGTTTGGAAGGGAGACTACCCCACTCAACAACTCTTTTGGTATGGACACATTTGCTTAGCCTCCTTGATTGTCATTTGATAGATATTATTAAAGTGATTTTTTTAAATTATTCATTTCTACGCTCAAAACTAGCTTTGGAGTTTTCAAATTGAATACCATGTCAAGACAGTTTAGAACAACTATAATCTCTTCCCACTTGTAATGCTGAATAATACCTGGTTGTGCCATGTTCATTTTAGTAGGCTAATGTCTCGTAGTCATAAGGGTACTTACCCTTTAATGGGTTCTCCGTTCTTGATTTTCCGGCAGCAGACCCATGCTATCAACTGACTGCTCCTTGCCTTTGTCTACCAAGGTATCACGATCTTTTCAGTTTACACTCTAGTTTTCCTTTCACTGCATTGTTTTGCTACGTATGGTTGCTAGTTTTTCCTCGTTCAAACCCAATAATAAAAAAATAGCTGAGATACTTAAAGATTGTGGAAGGGTAGAAATAGAATGTTGTGTTATCAATCATGTTGGTGTGAGTGAGATGCATGAAGTCTCATATTACTGAATCCAAATCTTCACGATTGGTGCATGGGATAGTTTGAGAAGACTACTGTTTTGCTGTGGATGCATAAGGTAAGCCACTTGGAACTTTCTTTTTTCTTTGAATTCGATGTTGTTGTCTTCGTGTTCCTTCAGGTTATCTGTTCAGCTGGTGAGTGTTGTCATGCCTGTGCTGTCATCTCTAAAATGCTTGTAGTGTATGGTAACAACTGTTGATTATTCTTGTGGTTCTCTTATGTATTTAGATTTACTATAGAATGGAAGGATTACATCTGTATTTTGTTTCTAGTTTCTACATCTTCCTAAATCCCATAGGTACTGTGTTTGAATCAATAGAGAACCTGCTCTAATAAGTTTGCATAGTATATTTGTTCCATTTATGCAGGAATTCCTCGTTACCCCTCTGTGTACCCAGCAATGGTTCGACCGCCATTTCCTCAACGTCCCCCAGGACTAGTTGGCATCATTCCTGCACTGCTGCGCCATCCAGTACCGGGACTTCGTGGTCCAATCATCCCTCCTGTTGTTAGGCCAGCTGGCATTCCAAGTGTTTCACCTGCAGAGAAGCCACAAACTACAGTTTATGTTGGCAAGATATCGTCAACAGTAGAAAATGATTTTATCATCTCTCTCCTGCAAGTAAGTCACTATATTGTTATCTGTTTTTTTTTGCTTTCTTTTGAGTATGCTGTTTTGCACAAGTAATTGGTTACCTTGGAGGTTTGAGTTTATTAAATTTTGACTTCCTTATAACTTGTGAAGCTTTGTGGGCCTGTCAAAAGCTGGAAACGTGCTCAAGATCCGACAAATGGAGTTTTGAAAGGCTTTGGTTTTTGCGAGTTTGATTCTGCTGAAGGGGTTCTTCGTGCAATAAGGCTGTTGAGCAAATTAAATGTTGATGGACAAGAGTTGATGGTATAGTTTATGATCTCTCACTTCCTTTATTAATATAATTTTGTTGATTCTCCTATATCATTATGCTAGTTTACCAAAAGGCAAAATTGCAAGATGGACACTTTAGGCTCTCTAAGAGATCTTTCAGTTTCATAAAGAAATTTTATAATCTCTTTCTCTAGACTTTACGTTTGGTTTAACCATCTTTAGAAACACGATTAAGCAACTAGAGACTTACCTCTGGAGCCTTCAGCTGTCGCCATAACTAAATTACCAGATCCATAAGAACTTTTTGCTTTTTGTTGATCTTGTACTTGTGTTATTGGGTTGACATGGTACCTTTACAGTTAAATTTTAATCAAGCTACTAAAGAATACCTGGAGCGCTATGTTGAAAAGAAAAGGGAGAACTCAAAAAGTTCAAAAGCACCTGGGACTGAAGGTGCTGAGATAGACGAAGAAGGTGCATCAGGTGCGGAAAAGGATGGACCTGCAAAGTCCTCTGAAAAGGACTCTAAAGAAGACGACAAGGATATGGCAAACAAAGACAATCAAGACATTGCAAAATTTGGCCTTGTGACAGAGGAAGATAGGGAAGCTGACCGAGAGGCTTTAGAGAAGCTTAATGGCATGATAGAAGAGAGGCTGCAAACCAAACCTCCACCACCTCCACCCCCACCCCCACCCCCACCCCCACAAACAACAATGGCTACTGATGGTTCTGGAACCTCAAACTCAGAAGTTCCTAGTAGGTCAAGGGAAGGGGATTCAGATGTGGATGTAATTGAAAAAGGTAACTCTTTACTCTGTCTATCACCTGTTTTCTACCACTAAATTCTGTTATTATTGTTTTAGAATTTGCAAGAGTAGCGTATGAATGGTTAGCTATTTACTCTGTATGATATGTTCAAACTGCTGATCTACAATAATTTCTTTATAAACGTTTCCATGATACGTTCTTTTTCTCCCCTTGACTTCCTCACCGTATTGCAGATGCAGCAGAAGCTAGAAATGATGATGAGATGACTAGTGAGAGCAAACTTCCAAGTGAGCATGATAAACCTGAAGCGAGTTCACCTAACCGAAGTAGACGAAATGGTAGGAGCAGAGACCGAGAGCGAGATGTTAAACAGGAAAAGGAAAGGGAACTTGAAAGATATGAAAGAGAAAGGGAGCAAGAACGAGTTAAGAGAGAGAAGGAAAGAGAATACAAGATTCGGGAGGATGAACGTAGATACAGGGTGCGTGTCAAGGATTGGGAATTTAGAGAGAGGGAGAAAGAGCATACAAGGAAGCTGGAGAGAGAGAGGGAGAAGGAAAGGGAACAGGAGAGGAAGTGGGAAGTTATGGATCAAGAGCATGAAAGTGATGATGGTTATAGCAAGAAGCGGAAACACAAGAGCAGTGGGGAGGAGAGGAAAAGGAGGCAAAGGGAGAAGGAAGAGGACTTGGCTGACAGATTGAAAGAAAAGGAAGAAATTGTTGACGCCAAGATGAGGGCTGAAGAGGAACGGGAGAAACAGAAACAAGAAGAGGAACGGGTGAAGCAGACACTAGAAGAGGAAAACACTCTAAAGCTTTTGTCTGCTCCTACGACTACTAACGGAAGTGATGAAGCTGTGTTGTCTGTTGAAGCCATTGCTGAAAACAAAGATAAAGTCGTTGATCAGCCTTCAGATGGTGATTCCGAGCATGAGAACCATACGAGTAAGTTTCTATAGCCTTTAATTTTTTTGGGGCTGCTCATTGCTTGCTATTATTTACTCTTGGATTTCAATATGATAGATGACAGGGTCCTACAAAATGGCACTGGTGATGAATTTGTCCTGGGTTCTGTTGCAACACCGGATATGCGTCAGAGTAGCAATGCCCAAACTAGAAAGTTGGGCTTTGGTCTTGTAGGGTCTGGTAAACGAACTGCAGTCCCTTCCGTTTTTCATGAGGAAGAGGATGAGGATGCAAAGAAGGAGAAAAAGATGCGGCCTCTGGTTCCCATTGATTACACAACTGAGGAACTGCAGGCTGTCCAAAATAGTCTTTCTGGGGCACCATCTCCAAACTTGGCAGCAGCAGCAGAGTTTGCAAAACGTATTTCAAGTGTTAACTCTAAAGAAGAGAGGCCAGAGGCAGAGAAGGATAGAAGTAAACGTTCACATGAAAGAAGCCTGAGGGATAGAGACCGGAATGATCACGAGACTAACCGCACCAGAGATGTGAGCAGAAAGGAGACTATTGAACGGGACAAGGACCGGGAACGTGGATTGGACAAAACGAAAACACCAGAAAATAGGAAGCTTTTTGATGCGAAGCAATTGATTGATACAATTCCAAAGACCAAGGATGAGTTGTTCTCATACGAGATAAACTGGGCTGTTTATGATAAGGTGAGTGACACCATTTATGTCTCTAATATCTAACCTGCTTGTATTCACATATTCACTACCCAGGTTGACATTTGAAATAGTTTCCTTCTATACATAAGACACAGTTAGACCTAGTTTCTTGAGACTGAAGACATATATCTGACATTGGATCGAGAGTACAAATTATTTGAAGAGAGCTTTTGATTTAGATCTGATTTCTACTTAGTTCGTCAATTGGATCTAGGCTTGGTGATTAGTTCTCATATAACTTTTGTTACTTTGGCCTTGTGTACTTGGCCTGAAATCATGATTGAAGGTCAAATTTGTTGGTCAGTAATGCATAGGGTTCATTCAACTTACGCAGTGTTGTGGTTTGGTATTGAAGACATAAGACAGCCAACTATTTTTTTGGTTATCACTTTGTCCTGAATTAACCAATTGGAGGTCAAATTTAAGAAAATGTCATATAGATCTCTCAGATACTGAAAATGTTCAAAATGGGATCCATTTGTAGTCTCTTTTGATGTTAGATTAGCCTAGTACAAGAAGTTTAATATAGTACTCTTACCGTCCCACCTTAGTTACAATTTTTTAAGGTGTGGGGGCATTAATTTTAATAAGTACTGAAAATATATTTAAATATAGTTATTGTATAGTTAGATATATAACATTTAAATATATTCAACTCAACTTGAACACTTTTATCCCAAATTAGTTGGGGTTGGCTGAAAATGAATGCACATGTATGATTTTGAATTCATTTTGAAATTTGAAATCATAAATAATATTATATTTAGATGTTACTTGTAAAAGAATAAAATGTGTTTTGGAGTCTTAAAATCCGCGTAACACCCAACAAAGTGTAGTAACTAAAGTGCGATGGAGGGTGTAATTGACAACATATTTGACTTGATGGTGAAATTTTGGTTTTGGACATTAATCTGACATTTAATATATGCCACAGGGAGTAATAAACTAAAAAAGGTTTTTGAAAGATACGTCCACGTGTAATGCTGTTACTCAAGTGTTGGTGTTATTTAATATGAATTTTGCCTGAAAGATCAAGTTCTGTGTGTACGAACTTACTAATAAATGGTTAACTGGGCAATTATCTATGGGTTTGCACTTCATATGTTCTTCTATATTGAAGCTAAATTAGTTTATATACATCAGTTGAAGTCTGAACATCTCTAGAAATGCTAGATGTCCATACAAAGCTATTTAGTCTCTGTTCATTGAACAGAGATGGAAGGTATGGTTATGTTCACTAATATTAGATCAATGAGATGTAAGCAAAAACAATTATAAACTTGTACCACAAGAATGCCTTTCTAAAGAACTGTGGGTCTTCAAAGGCAAGATAGACTTCTGGTTTAAATTGGATCCCATCAGTGATCATCCATGAGGTGTTCACAAGCTCAATTTTATTTTTTGGGAGGGTTTGCTTTCGGAGCCTAATGTGGGTGGATCTTTTGGGAGGTTGTTTGAATAGGGTGAAAATTGTTTTCTGGTCATAGGTGTGCCTTTTAGTTCCCCTATGCTTTTATGTACTCCGCGTGTACCTGGGTTTTTCCCCTCTTGGTTAGTGAATTTATTGACTTGTTATAAAAAAACATATGCGGGAATAGTACTATGCAAACAGTAAGTCAATATGGTGCTTCAGTAGTTGTTTGGCTTGCTTGAAGTGTCTTCCAGATGAACAAGGTCAGGAATATGTTTCAAAGATGAAAGATGAACCGGAATTTGTTTATTATTAATTTGTTTGGATCAAAATGTAAATCTTATTGTTAAGTGACCATCATTTTGGGTTTTTGTATTCCCCCCCTCCCCTCTGACTCTTGCATATGATGTGGATAAGTTTTCCATGGTTAGAAGAGCTCCTTCAATAAACAACATAGTGGATGGTTGTTGTCTTGATGGTTTATAGTATGTTTAATGTATTCAATTTGTCTCCATTGTTCTGTATTAATTGATAGTATTTGCTTTTAACTTCTCACCAATTAGTTTCATTACACCCACAGAATGACCTACATGAGAGGATGAGACCATGGATCTCTAAAAAGATAACCGAATTTTTGGGCGAGGAGGAGACCACACTTGTAGACTACATTGTGTCTACCACCCTGGAACATGTGGATGCCTCTGAAGTGCTGCACAGGCTCCAGACTATCTTGGATGATGAAGCTGAAATGTTTGTGCTGAAGATGTGGAGGATGCTTATATTTGAAATCAAGAAAGTAGAGAGCGGACTTGCTTTGAGGTCTAAGGGTTGATACAATTCAGAACACGTGAAATCTTTTTTTGAGAGATTTGGCTATCAACTCCTTAAGAGGTCGAACTGTTATGAAGACATACAATTACTTTTGAAGTTTCTAGTTTGTAGTCATTAGATCTAGTTAATTGGTTTCCGCAATTGACCCAGTTTTTTGGTCATTCTTTTCAAGGCTAATGTGCTTTTTGTGAAAGGAAAATTACATTGTTTATCAAGTTTATGTGGCTTAATGTTGTAGGTCAGGTACTTGTAAAGTGACCCCAAAGACATTGTGGAGGTGAGATATCAAAGCAGAGCCTTATATAAATTTGTGATATAGTATTTCATACGGGTTACGTAGATTTAAGATGTCTTATTTACGTGTCAATGATGGGATAGAATGTTGGTTAAAGAATGATTAGATTCTAGATTTGGATTTTGCTTTGCCTTTATTGTGGAATTTTATTCTCTCTATATTGAGCGAACGAGGTGTACTTCTAAGATTGTTGAGATTATTATATCATTCATTGTAGCATTTGAAATAAAGCTTTGGTCCGCACATCTCACTTCAACTAAATAGCAGATATTCATTCTGGAATTCCAGTTCAAACCAATCCTCGTCATATCAAATGAAAACATGGCATTTGTGTTGATGAAAGTAATGTGTGTGTTAGCTGACTCGTATTTTCTCTCCCTTGATTCAGTCCAGGGAACGGGGATTTATTTCTTTGCTCACCAAGAGAATGTGTTCAAGTCTAATTGGATGATTATTATGTACTCCCATTAATAAAAAGTAAAAACACACACCTGTCACCCTCCAGAAAGGCTTGTATAGAAAATTCTATTCAGGAATCCTTTAGGGTTCCTGTGGAGTATGGTTTTAGTTTTTGGCTGTGATCAAGAGCAATTCTGCCACTTATTATCAAATTACAACCAAAGTGAGAAAAAACACAAATACCTGAGATCAAAGTTAAGGAACCTAAGATAGCTGAAGAAGAAACTTTTAACGACAAAATCCAACATACTTCTAAACTTTAAGGTGAAGCTTCATCTGTTATACCAAGTATTATATTCTTTGCTCCTGATGTCGCTCATGCATGGTGATCCGCTTCTGAAGAAATTGGCCAACGACTTTTATACTTGTTTTGGTAATGTACATCAGATTGACTATTTGTATGCCCAAGTGAATGTGTTTCAAAAAATGACATATTTCCCCAGTTCTGGTAGGCTGGCCATCGAATGTAGATACATAAGATGTCGATAATGAAGCACTAGGATATGAAGCAAATTCTCCAGTCCTGGGAACCTATTCACCAAAAGAATTCTGTAGCAAAGGTTCTACAATTCCTTGTTTTCAGAATTTAATGCAGAATTCTCTAGTTCCAAAACGCCAGTCACCAAGTGGTAATGTAGCAGAAATCAATTCCGAGACACCTTGTTCTTCAGATTATGATCATGGGATACTCCATCTTTGGGAAATCATTCACCATTGTACGAGCAGAGGTAAAACTGAAGCACCCTCTTCTTCCAGAATATGACAGCCATTTCTCTAGTACCGAGAGCAGTTACAAAATTTACATAAGCAGAGGTAATCTTGAACGGCTAGATCTTCAAAATGACGCCCAATTGTCAAGTTCTGCAACGTCAGTAACTGAATGTAATTGAGCAGCCGTAAGATCTGAGCGGCGGCCTCCTCAGAATATGTAAACTGATCCTCCAGTTCCAAAGCCATTCAGCTGAATGCAGATGTAGCTGAGGTCAATTTTGAAAGGCCTCCTTTTTTTGGAATAAAGACCAATTCTGAGAGAGTATTCATAATTTAATTATAGCAAAAGTAGAACCTGTTTTACGACTCTGCTACGACTTTTGATATATTAGGCTTGCTCTACATGTACACAATGAATCATGGCAGTTAATGGACTGGAAAGCCATCATCCTTTCAGATGAGAATTACCAAAGCTTGCTAGCTGTAGCTTCTTATCGTGATTCAGCTCTAGCTTCCAGTTAGGCGTGAGATGAAAGTTGTGTGCGTCAAGTCCCACTAACCAGCATGATTTTACTTCACATGCAGCAATCCATGATTTCATAGGGAAAACATATTCCAAATTTCAACCCCCCGAGTCTTTTCTTCTCTTGCTCGGTCTGTTCTTTAGTCTTGAAATTTCAGCAGGATCTGAATCAAGGCCCCTGGGTAATTGAGCACTGGCAGGCATGACGTTTGCCGGATTTGAGTTTGAACAAGTTTCTCTGTCTGATTTGCAATTCTTTGATGGATCTTGACTCAAAGTTTTTTCATAAATTATGGCAGCATCCAACGTGAATATGCGGAGAGCAAGTGCTGAAAGCGTAGAGATTTTAGCTGCAGCTGATGTTGATGACCAATACCACCAATCCTTTCTCAAGTATGTTGTTTTGATCATGTCCTCCAGTACAATTGTTGCTTGACTCATCTGAAAGATCATTAAAAGTAAATGTCATCTTTCTCGACAAAGTGCATGCATGGAAAGCCAAACAAAAAATGAGAGGAAGATGCTATAATTTCTCAGATCCATGGCACAAAAGATCACAATTCAGTGGCACAATATGTCTAATGAATATGGTGGCAAAATGATTGTAGTTCAGAACTGAGGAATACCAAGACTAAAAAACTATTACTGCCCCTGTTCCACAAAATGAGTCCCATTTTGACATTTTAAAGTCAATTCGTAAAATCATAAATTCAAATTAATATGAATTTATTTGATATTAGTTAACACAATCGAATTAGTGGTAACTATCTATCTAAAAATTACTACTAATTACAAAAATTTGTTATTTTCAAAACTTACATGAACCCACATCAAGTTTAAATTTTAGGATTTCACAAATTGTCTTCAAAAAGTCAAAATGGTACTCTTGTGTGGAAATAGAGTGTAGAATAATTTTAGTTCGAGAGGAAATGCATTTCTACATCACTGCAGACTACCAAGTTTCTTTAATAGACAAATATTCATGCAGGTACCAATAGTGATAATTAAGAAAAATCTGTCACACAATGAAAAGACACAAAAAAGGACAAGGGCCCACATAATTATTTTTCCTAAGAAGTTCTCAAAGATAAAAGGATAATCACAATATCGCAAGAAACTTGCAATTCATGCTAATGATACGCAGCGACTCCCAACAGTTGTGCCGTATCTCAGTTTGGCCACAGCAACTCCAAAACTGAGATTGTGGATAAAACAAATTGATTGATGAGCTCCACCAAAACATAAAGGCAAACAAGGAAAGGACTACAAACTTTTCCTGAGTGCATAGACACGGTACAAGATTATGGAATGAGAAAGGAAGTGCATGGCTAACCTCATATATTGACTCTGCAGATTTTACAAAAGCTCGCCAGGCGCCTCTTTTCTCTGAGTTTTCCCTTGAGGGTCTCAAAGCTTCTTCAGGTAGAGCAGCATCCATATCAAATAAGTTAATCTTGAGCTGCCTTAGAATTTCAGAAGCCCTGCCCACTAAAGGTCTCAATGAGGACTCACGGATAATAGCTGACTTACCACCCCGAAGTATGTTCTTCGTGATAGACAATTGGTCCTTTCCATTCATGCACTTGAACTTTGATCTGCCAGCTTTTGATGGCTCCTGATCCATGCCATTCTCTGGAGATCTTAATGTATTGGCAACGTGACCAGTGTTCACACCAAATGCAATGTTGCCTTTTTTCTTTGGTAGTTGCTGATGATTTTCCAAGTCTGTAGAAGCATCGGATGGGTTGTCCTCATTTTTCATTGTAGGGATCAAGGATAAGGCAGGGTCAATCAGATACGGAGATATTTTTTGAACAAATGATGGAGAGCCATTAGAACCAATAAGTCCTATATCCTTTATAACTTCCTTTAGGGAGCTTTGAGTGACAAACTTTGTTCTGGTCTCTTCAAAGTCAAATGGACATTCTGGATCATTTTTCTCACTAAAACATGATCTAGTTTTATGCTTCTCATTTTTTGATGCCTTAACAATTCTTAGATCACAGCTCTTCTCAAGTAAGGTTTCAGTTCTTATCCTTTTGTGCTTCGAGTAATCCTTGTTACTCTCAGGGACAGGCAGGCTAGTGCTGCATGTTCCATTGTTGTGCCCGTCAATATCCTCAAAAGTGGAAAAGGTTTGGTGGCATGAGAGGCAATGATGTTTAGAAGGCCACAGCGGTTCCAGGCACTCACACCTGTACATTCTGCCCTGGAAAATTGCTTCAGCTTTGTTCTTTTGCTGCTTTGGGATATCATTGGCCTCTACCTGCAAGTAAGGACCAAGTTTCTTTTCCAGTGCAGTCACAGCATTTGTCACCAGAAAATTAGAATCTAAAGATTTTCCACTACTAGAGGAGTACAAGGAACTCGATTGTATCTCATTTTGAGAATGATTTTTCTTGGCATCATTAGAGTCCTTGCATTTATTCCGATGCCAATATAAAATAGATTCTTTCAGTTCTCTCTCCCTTGCATCATTATCTGTCAGCCATCCAACAAGTTCTTCAATTTCAACATCACTTTGATAACAAATCCATGAAGAAGAAATGGGAGTATCCATGATTTGCTCAGCTGGATACATATTAGAAAAACTTATTCCCCTTGAGCTTGAAGGAATCTCTATGCCAAGAAAAGGATTCCTTACGCTTGAATTGCTTTCAACCAAGTTCCCATGGGTTTTCGTTTTACTCTGTTGTGCTGTCATACTCCCATTAACAAAAGCCCGTGGACGGCTACTAAGGCTGCCAAAGGCCCAGTACAATCGCCCAGCACAATCCCTTCCCAGAAACTCTTTCCGAACAGAAACCTTAAACAGTTCCAATTCTAGAGTTGCAATTAAATTCTGTAAACAAGAAATCTCATTCTTGAGCGAGCTGCTTGCCTCAAGATTGCAGGTTTGTGAGACGTTCACATGCATGGGAGGTTTACTCCCAGTTACATGGGTATCATTGGTGTCAGACGAGATACAGCCAGGAGTGACTTTACATGTGGATAGCATGGAACCATTACAACTATTGTGATACAATTCCTGAGAGTTCAAATTGCCCCAAGCATTATCTCCACTGAAGTTAGTATTTTGCTGCCGATTTGACATAGAGATATCATGTTGCCGGTGCTCACCTCTTGTACTTGAATGTGTATGGAAAGAAAAACTCTGAGAGGCTGGAGAGTGATCCTTATCAGGCTGTTCATAAAGTAATTTATTAAATATATCAGAATCCTTCATAATTTGAATGCTACTATTGTGACAAGCTTTCTCTGGCATACTTTCTGCAAAGGATCAGCATTGTTGTTTATAGTTATTGTTCCCATTCCAATGTTGGCCATCCTCTAGCTGCACAAAATTAGCAGAAGAGGATGGAATATAATTATTTATGTTGGACAGCTTCCCAATCAATTCACCATCATTTGATAGCACAGAAGGCAACGCATCAGATCCCAATTCCCCACCTCCATTACGCACTTCTGTCTTTTTTATTGTCAGATTTGCGGCCAAAATCTCTTCTCTGAATTTCAGGACTTTCCATTCCGAGGTGAGAGAACGGAGTTTCTGCTGCAAATCAACAGACACAGAGGCACACCGATCAAGGTGGTCAGGGATGATGGCAGAGTTCAGTACCTCATCACTCAAGAATTTGATAAGGAAAATTCTCTGCATCAAGGACAGAAGCAACTTAATCATATATAAGCACAAACATATGCAACAGTAATAAAACTTCAGCATAAGGGTACCATCATTTAGCAAAGATGTACGGATGTACTCGGACACATACAAATTTTTTCTGGAAATCATGGTGCAGGTTATCATAAAGGGAAACTGCAAGTTCCTACGATCGTATTCTAAATAATGTGGCTTCTTCATCCCTAGAACATACAAGGTTACAACAATAATTCCTGCTGTAAATGGTAAAACAGCTAACTGCAAACTTAATGGAGGGGATGACAAACACATGAACAGAGTTAGTCCTAATCTTTTATCAATGCCACACGTTGAATTCGCAGCATTGTTATAATCTCTTTTCATGCCACAATGGATTATTGCCATTAACATGTGCCCTGATGGTTACCATAGTTCAGTGCACGCTTGACATAGGGCCATGACATATATGATTGTAAAAACACTAAACAACAAAAAAAAGAAACAAGTACACAAATCAGATTACAATGTAAAGAATAAAAAGGTAATAGACAAACCTCCTCAACACTGAGCTCCCAATACTCTTTGACCTCCATTGTGTTTGCTAATTTGGCGAGTGCCTCCAAATATTTGTTAGTTATGTCTTTCTGATATCTCTTTCTCCTGCAGTGACTTATGACTTGTGTACCAAAGGATGCTCCATGACAAGATTTCTTCCCAGTAACACAAGAAGGACAATACCAATTTCCTTCAGGAATTCTCATAAGTGGAGAATTTAGGCAACATGTATGATACTTGGAATCACAAGTATCACACAACAGAACATTGTCATCATCTTTATCCATGCCACAAACTTTGCAGACCCCCTCATCCCAGGGAGATTTGGGAAGTGAGGTCTCACTTGCACGTGCAAGCAAATCATTTACCTCTGACGTTGCTTCGTCATTTAAACAATTAAGATTAGCAGCACTCTCCGTTATTTTGTGGACCAGGGTAAGAACCTATAGAAAGAAACAAGAATATTAAGATCAGAGAAAAAAACAAAAGAATACGTACAGACAAGGGAGATGTAAATACACAATATAAGGAAATCTATAATTTCAATAAACCAATATGACTTTTTGTTTCCAGTCAATAATACAGGGCGCAAACAACTATTGAACATAACTTTCAAATTAGCATTGATCCCAAGAAACTCTAGTTTGGAGTGACAATTGATAATAAAAAATTCAAAACAATTAACCACCTTAAAAAATATGAGCAGTAGTAGATAGATCTCTTGTGCCAGGACATCATCACCAAAGAGAACAGTCACAATTAGAGCTGGCATAAATCCATCCTATCAACCCGTCCATGAACCCATGATTTAATGGGTCGAGTTATCCATTTATTTATGTGGGTTCTAAGTGGGTTGGGTTAAATGGATAATTAAAAATTAAGCTGGTTAAATGGTTAATACCCACTAACCCACATAAATCTCAAATCTCAGTAATCACATGCTTCTCTACTGTATCAGCGCATGTGAGGTTGTCATTACGCTGGTCAGTGGACATTTTTCCTAGAAAGAGAAAGGTGATGCAGTTAGTGATAGGTTATCTTTTTCTTTCTATAAAACATAAATTTTGGTTTTATAGAAAGAAAAAGTGAGGAGTGAGAGTGAGGTGACAGAGAAGGGAGGTGGTGTCTAGAGTCAGATAAGAGGCACGGAAGCAAAAGGGGAGGAGAAATTACACTATTTAGTTGGATTCATCGGCATGTGGAGTTAGAAAATTGTATAGATACATATAATTATGTGTGTATATATATAGGATATTTATATTTTTACATTAAAATAAAACTTTCATATTGTTGTAAGCTCTCCCTACTCCGTGTTAGAATGTCATTACATCTCTTTATTCCACAGAGTTGCCTAGAAAGGAGTTCAGTGGACCTTTTCTGTCGTGGGAGAAAAATTGAAAAACCTCACTTTTGGATTTTATGTGGGTTGATGGGTTCAACTCATATCCATTTAAATTTATCCATATTTAACCCATTTAAAATTATCCATTTATGATTCAACCCATTAATGACCCATTACCTATTATACTTTATCTTTTACCCATTAAGTCAACCCATTTGCCACCTCTAGTCACAGTACAACATGATAACTGCAATAAAGTTTAAACACCTTATCTTATGACTAACTGATGATATAATTTAAACTTTAATCTTAGTACCACAAAAATTTACTTTGCATGAGTATCAAAAGTCAGTTTAGATGGACCAACGTTCCTCGTTGCTATAACTGCCATTGGATTTTCATTAGGAACTGTTGAAGGAAAGATACTGCACGGAGACATGGCATGATCATTAATTTTGCGGCTTTTGCAGGAAGTGACATCTTCAATGTCTTGAAATGCATTTTCAGGCTTTTCTACTGCAGGATTTAGTCCATCTAACCATGGATTTATTAGTTCGTACTCAAGTTCCTGGAACGGGAAGGGTTCTAGCCCTAAAACCTCTGAGAAACGCCGTGAGAATTCCCAAACCTAAACATACAATGAAAAACACTGATGAGTGCATAAAACCTGCAGATTAGTCCATTTCATAAGTGAAACAGAAGGCTTTCATCATACCTGGAGAACATCACCAATCAAATATGCAGGAACCTTTGAGCTAACTGGCTTGCCCAGAGGATAACCACCTTTTATTTCAGAGTCTTCATTTAACTTCTTTCTAGGTTCTTCACAACTTTGAATAAAACCATTTGATTTGCTCTTAACTTGTACATCACCCTTCCTTTTAGCAAGGAGGAACCCACTTCCAATTGTCTGCAAAATTGAATTTTGACTTCTTTTGTTCAAAAATATATATTCTGAACACATATGTACCTCAGTAAGCTGTTCTACTAGTTCTTGAACAAATTCCACATTTAGCCCGAATCTGTCCAGCTGAACCCACTTTACCAGCATTTCACAAGAAGTGTCAAAATCTTTAACATTCTCAATTAAATGTGGGATGTTAATAGGGCCAGCAGAATAAGAAAATTTAGATAACGAATCAAAATCACCGGTTCCTTTAACATTCCTTCCATTCACGCTATGCTCACAGCAAAACTGAAGAGCACCTGTTTGCTTATATGCCTCATGGCAAGCATGCAAAAGAGTTTGAGAGACCTTTTCCCATACAGATAATGATGATCTCCCTTCAGTTGAAAATTCTCCAATAATATCCTCTTGCTCAATGTTATTAGAAATTATGTTTCCAGTTCTTTGGGAAAGGCAGCCAGAGACTGTTGTCGTACAATTTATTTTTTGAAAATCAGAGTCCTCAAACAATATCTGTTTAAAACATGGTAAGATATCGTTCTCCAGGATATTGTTCTCCAGATTTGGTGGGCTAAATTCTGTTAACATCATCTGAATACTTGTATTTTCATCATAATCAATTCCATATATAGCCAAATCATCTTTCTTCACTATGTTTATCACATCAAGCAGGCCAACCTTTGGCATGGAGAGAACTGTTGAGCTACTAGGGATAGATTGCTTGGTGCATGGATATCTTTGGACCTTGAAAACTGGGCCACCATCACCACCATCTAAAACATCACATACAAAAAGAGACCCAGTAATCCGGTCATGCCAGCAAGATTTGTAACCTACAGGCCAGATGTGGGAAGTGTCATGGTAAGAAGGCCGTGGATCAACCTTGCCCGCATAAATAACAAAGAAGTCTTCAAACTGAATTGGGAAACCATCCTGCTATGACAGTGAAATAAAAATGCCAGCACAAAAGAGCATGCTGAATGAACTCATGGTCCTGAATATTCTTGATTGTAATGCATGCCTGCAGAGAGCGGAGTTCAGTCCGTGTGGCGGGAGGAGGAGGCGGGGAGGACAGAAAGGGAGGGAGAAGCAAACACAAAACACAAGATCGATACAAGAACATATATAACTTACATGAAAATGTTGAGATTCAGGGCCATCAATGTCAATGGGGTCGAGTTCCAGTCTTGTGCTTTTATTTAATCTTCTGACATCAGTCTTCATGATGTCAAACCTCCTGCCTAAACTGCTCCTTTGAATATTCTTAGTTTCTCTATAATTATTAGAACTCAAATACCTCGTGGCTTTTGTACTGTGGTTAAGAAGCATGCCTTTCTGTACTAAAGGAAACCCATTAACTGTGGTCTCACCTTCCAATGAATGGCCATTAGATACCAACCCAAGACAACAAGCAACGGAAGACATTGATTCAAACCTACTTCCATCTGGAGCACAGTACACTGCAAAGGTTTTGCATCTGCTTGGGCAATAGTCAAATTCCACATACCAACCTTCTCCTAGTACACCTTTCCTTTCAAAAATATATTCTCTGAGTGCTTGTAAATACAACTCACTTGCACCTGAAGAAAGTAATTTTGGTGGTGCACAATGAGTAGCTCCAAGTCTCACGTCAGGCTTGGACCTGAGATCTGTTTCCTCAGACATTCTATTATGGTTCAATCTCTGATGCAGGGAAACAACAAACCCAGACTTAGCATCATGTGTTACATTCTGAGAAGCCTTGTGAAAATTACTTCCATTTTTCATGTATAGAAAATTTGAATACGTCACTCGGGTATTAAATGAATGGCCAAGAAATGAAGTATCACACACAGCCAGCATCCTACAAACCAGAAGACATGTACCCATTAACTATAGTAAGAATGTAAGATATTCAATCTAGACAACATAAACACTACTTTCACATATAAGGATTCACAAATTTGTTGCAGGAAAGATGCACCAACTCGGTGAAATGATTAAACTTAATATTGCTTAAATCTATCCAAAAAGAAGAAGGAAAGTGGGATCTTATCTAACAAAACAATCAGTTCAAGTAAAAATAATATCCGTCCATGTGATAGTGGCAAAATACCAAATTGACGTACTAACTTCTTAAATATTGTAACTTAATTTTCAAGAATAATAAAAGAAACTTTGCACCTTCAAAATTCTTTCTGACCAATGAAAAGAAAACCATTATTTTTCTAGTCATTAGAATGTTGTAAGAGCTTCGGATCTAATTATTCGTTGGACATTTTAAGCACAAAAACTTCTCCAGTCCTCCCTAATGTTGAATTGATATGCTCCCGTATTGGTTTTCCATTGTGAAGTCAGGACATAATATACAAAGGTTGAGCAACCTATCAACTTAAGCTTTTGGGTTAAAGTTGGGTTCAACAAGTGTTTTAGGGCCTACGAAATGAACTGCCCAGGCCTTCCAACAAATTGGTATCAGAGTTATGACACATGATCTTGACAAACACTCAAGTAATATGCAGCCCTCAATGTGTCAAATTTTTAGACTTATCCAGTTATTGCTTATGTAGGTAATGCGTACGCCCAATGCGTTGAGTTTTTAGTGTATATGTTCACACTCAAGGGGGAACAATTCACTGATGTTAGAACTCATATGTTTTTAGAGTCCTAGGTCAGTGTTCTAGTGCAAAGTTGAAGGATAACATACAAGATTGAGCACAAGACCTATAATGGTCAAGTTTAGTTCAGCAAGTGTATTTAGGCCTTTGTTATGGACTCCTTGTGTGCTCCCCAAAATTTTACTCATCAAGAAAGAAATACAAAATCTTGACCCTATTCCTGCAAAACATTACTTCTAGACGGTTCTATAAAATTGAATTGGAAACTGATAAATCCACAACAGAAAATTATATTTTCACAACAAAACCGTCACTATAAGATCTATAGCGACGGTTTTCATCGTCATTATACATCCATAACGATACTTTTGTTGTGGAAATATAAAAAAGTGTTGTGAAAATATCAGTTTCCAATTGAATTCTCATACTCCGCAATGTTTATAGGACATAATTATATTGTATATATTAATGGTAAAGCCAGAAACTTTAGAAGATTTCTAATTTTTCCCGTTTTTGCTATGTTCTTATTTTACAAGTTTTTCTTTTTTTGTTAAGTTTAGAAGATTTCATTTCATATCAGCTAACAGCTACTATAATCACCCGTTTTTTGCACCTAAATATCACTTGGGTACACCTAAATCACGCAAAATTTAAATTGTATTACGGTATTACCAGCAAGTTATGATATGGCTAATTCAAGAAGTATTTTGTAAATAGAAAGGTCACTTGCATATTCCATTTTTGTTTTTGAGCCTTTTAGCAAAGTGACATCTTTAGAGGTTCCTTTTTCAAACTTTTTGAGGGATTTTAGCCTTGGAACTTTTCTATGGCTCTGTGAATGTTGTTAGAAGCCCTTTAATGCGCTTTCAATATACTCCTTATTTATCCAAAAGGAGAGAGAGAATTTAGCAAGGGATAACACAAGTCTTATTGGAAAAGTCACACTACAAAAGTTATAAATGCTTTCCCTATTTCAAAGTAAAATAAATTCTTCTTAAGTAGAGGAATTCCCTTTAGGAAAGACGACAACATAGGTAAGAAGAAGAGGGAACTCCCCTTCGAAAAAAATGACATTCTGCAAAAAAACAACAACTATAACCACAAAGTATTCAATTATCCTACTTAAAAGACTTCACAAGTAAAGGGCTACATACCATACTATGTACTTGACAACATGTTATGATGAACAAAATTTCTTAAAGACAAAGATTCAATACAATATAAATGTTGTTTGCTTTTGTTAATGAATAGTGAACTGCGCGTCTATTAAAACACACAAATTTGTATTGGAGACGGGTACGAAAAGGGATGCTATGAGTAAATCATGCAAACAGCTATGTTCATTGTTCGCTGGTTTCATCTCATGGAAAAAAGGAAATGGAAATAGGGAATTTTGATTCTATACTACATTGTACAACATATCCCATATGTTCCTTCCTAGGAAAAAGTTTCAAAAGACTGTGCAACTTAATTTCTCAATCCGACTTCGCACACCCTTGAATTTTTTTTATTGTAGTACACAATTTGGTGGGAGAACAAATGTAATACCCTACTTCCACATCGGAACATGTGAGTTAGATAGGTATATTTAAAAGGCATAAACACTACTTCCTAGAGTACCAATAACTTGTAAATGTTTTACCATTTTGGAAAATAACTTTCAAAAGAGCTCTAAATGAGTTAAAACTTTATCATTGGCACAAATTTTAATATACTCTGAAAACATACATATCAATTATATTTTAAACATATTTTAAAACTGTATATTTTTATGTTATATTTTCTATTTTGTTTAGGATATATAAAATATAATGTATAAATGTAGTTTTGAAACATCTTAGAAACAAAAAAATTGGGATAGAGGGATTACATCAAAACCTTAAAAAACAAATAGGAAAGCACATATTTATCTAAGGATCACACCCAGGAGAAGATGTGTAGAAAACATCTGAAATGATTGGGGGGCATCTTCGCCGATATTTGAAAATAAACCTTGTAAAATACAAAAGTGATTTAACACCACAAGACACTTGTTGGCTAAGAAGTTCTTGTATTTTTATGACGATGTCTCTTAGTGATGAGCCCTAAACACTGCGTTTGTGAGCTAAATGAACTATGTTTGAAATAAGCTGCTTTTAGGCAAATAAGATTTCAAGGATAATATGAAAGAAAAATGTTTTACTTTACTATGAGGACTAATATGAAAGAGAAATGCGTCTAATCACCAGAATTTTACGTTTGAAAAATAAACATCCCCGGATAGGCCCAACACTATTCCAACGCCGCAAATAAATAAGACTTAGATAGGTTTTTGACAAGTTGGAAAATCTTTTGAAGCTCCAATTTCAGATATATTAGAAAATATTTATTTATTTTAAATCAAATCAAAGGAATATTTAGATCTAACATAAATCTAGCACATAAGCTGCATGACTAGCCCTTATAAAAAGAAATACATACAGGGTTGATATATGTAGATATAGTAGTTGACATATTCATCTATAGACCACAACAATATATTCCTCAATCTTTTAATTTCCTAGATCAATCTTGAACCTTCAATGCATATTGAAAATTGTTAAAAATTGCAAATGCTGCGGTGCAAGGCTAAAAACTCACAACAATGACACATGGTGGCTACTGTCTGGTTGTATCCAGATTTTCTTGGAGTTGGAGTGGCAAATTTCTTGAGAGACAATGGTTCAAATGATCATTCATTTAGTAATAATAACTGACTAAGGCAACCATCTCAGTCAATCCACTCAAGTCATATTTTCTCAACGGTTCCATCCTGCTACATACACAATTCAGAATAAAGGAAGTTATTCCATTCATGACTCAAATTCCTGACGACCAGGGGACTTATCTGTTAACTAAGGACCAAGCAATCTTTGCTGTAGCATAATGCATAAAGGAAGTTTCCATTGCCCTCTACAATTTCTTACAATGGTTCGAATGCTCCCTTCTGCCTTTTTCTTTCCTGTTCTTGGTGCTGTATGTTTCTAGACCATTCAAATCTGGAGAAGGGATGCCTGTTTCTAACATGCAGGTGTCCAACTTTCAATCGAGACACAAACCCGACGCAGCTGATAGAAGAGGGCTTCCCCGGTTCATAAATCACATTTTTCTTTCATTTTCTTTTTGGTTTTCGATAATTACTTAGTGGAATTGACAATTTCAACGTTTTGAAGCAATTCTGCACCAAACCTGCTATTCCGCATCCACACTAGACAAACAAATTAAGCCACTTACAGCAACTTACCACCTGAAAGCATGCATGTTGGTGCAACTTTCACCAACTTTGAAAAATTACCACCAGTTCTATAGGGTTTATAATGTAGTCATCATCATATAGCCACAGGTTGCTACTAATCTGTCGAAAGCAATACTCAGAGTTTGGATTTATAATTGCTTGATTATTTCATCTCAACTACATTGGTTTATATACACAAGTATATTTATGGTAATCCCTAATTACAACTATGTATACACAATAATTATGGGATATGACTAACTATAATTATGGAAACCATATCATATCTTCTAACTGGGATATGACTAACTATAATTATAGAAACCATGTCATATCTTCTAACACTCCCCCTCAAGTTGGTGTATAGATGTCTTGCATGCCCAACTTGTAACACAAATTAGACCCTTAGTCAAAATATCAACAAGCTGGTGCTCTGTTTTGACAAAAGATAAGCAAATAAGACCACTAGTTAACTTTTCTTTAATGAAGTGTCTGTCGATCTCAATGTGCTTCGTTCTATCGTGTTGTACTGAGTTGTTTGCAATACTAATGGCTGCTTTATTATCACAAAATAATTGCATAGGCGTTTTAGTTGTAATACCCAAATCTTCTAGCAAGATTCGAAACCACATTAGTTCACATATACCCAAGGCTATAACTCGATATTCGACTTCAGCACTGGATCTTGCCACCACAGGATCTGGCCACCACAGATTGTTTCTTACTATACCAAGTAATGAAGTAATGAGATTGCCTCCAACAAATGAACAGTAACCCGAAATAGAACAACGATCCTCTATAGAGTCAGCCCAATCTAAGTCGGAAAATGCTTCAACTCTCATATAACCATGCGGTGCGAAAAATAAACCTTTCCCGGGAGCAGACTTGAGATACTGCAAAATTCTGTAAACAGTTTCCATATGACAATGTCGAGAATCATGCATATACCGACTCACTATTCCCATAACATAAGATATAATAGGTCTAGTACGAGACATGTATATCAATCGTCCCACCAAACGTTGACATTTTTCTTTATCAATCGTAGGTCGTGTGCCACCTACTAAATGATAATTAACTTCAATAGGAGAATCAGTAGGCTTGCATCCCAACATGCCACTTTCTGTTAAAAGATCAAGTACATATTTCCTTTGAGATAGAAAAATTCCACTGGAAGATCTTGCAACTTCAATACCAAGAAAATATTTCAAAGGACCAAGATCTTTGATCTCTGGTCAGATTTGCTTTGAGATTAACTATTTCTTCTCTATCATCCCCTGTCACCACAATGATCAACATAAAAAATAAGAATGGTAGTCTTACCTTTTATTTGTTTGACAAATAAAGTATGATCTGCTCGACTCTGATTGTATCTAATTCTTATCATTGTTTTATGGAATCTAACAAATCAGGCTCTGGGAGATTGCTTCAACTATATAAAACCTTTCGCAGCTTACAAACTTTAGCCTTAGTGGTAGATGAAGCAAAACCAAGGAGTATTTTCATGTATACTTCCTCCTCCAAGTCATCATGAAGGAATGCATTTTTCACATCTAATTGTTGAAGATCCCAACCGAAGTTTGCTACACATGAGATTATAGTACGAACAAAGTTCATCTTCGCCACAAGTGCAAATGTTTCCTGATAATCAATCACATGGGTCTGAGTATACCCTTTTGCAACTAGCCTGACTTTGAGTCTCTCAACTGTCCCATCTGGTTTCTGTTTGACTGTATATACACATTTGCAACCAACTGGTCTTTTCCCGTAAGGAAGAGTAACTAGTTCCCATGTATCATTCTTTTTCAGGGGATTCATCTCCTCAATCATAGCATGTTCCCAATTCTCATCACTAATTGCTTCTCTCCACCCCTGAGGAACAGATATTGAAGATAAAAAAGAAACAAAAGAGTGGTAGGATGCAGATAATTTATTATAGGCTAAGAAATTAGAGATAAGATATTGAGTATAAGATCTAACCCCTTTTCTAACATAGGTCCTCAACTCAGGCTCAGGCTCAAGCTCAAGCTCATTCTATCTAGCACATGACTCTTGTAACTATAACTCCCCCTGTGTAGAATTATCAAAGACAACAACAAGAACAAGAACATGAAAAGATGGTATAGTAGAACTTGTAACCAACCTCAAGAGGAAGCTTCTCCTCATCAATAACATCCTCCCCCTGAGAAGAAGGTGAGGAAGAATAAAAAGGTTCCGACTCCCAAAACGTGACATCACGAGTAACAAAAACTTTGTGTGTGTGAAGGAAGGTGATAACATTTGTAACCTTTTTGGGTGGGAGAATACCCAATGAAAACACACCTAAGAGCCTTGGGATCTAGTTTTCCCCAAGTGGGAGATTTATCATGAACATAACACACACAACTAAAAACTCGAGGCGAAAGAGAAGAGCTTGTTGTGTATTGGAGGAAAGAATGAGACTTCTATTCCCAAGAATTCTAGAGGGAAGCCGATTGATAAGAAATGCAACAGTTAGAACGACATCTCACTATAGAAATTTAGGTGTGTTCATAGTGAACATAAGAGTGCGTGCTACCTCTAGTAAGTGTCGGTTTTTTCTTTCTACAACCCCATTTTGTTCTGGGGTTTTGACACATGAGGTTTGAAGTATGATGCCATGCTGAGAGAGATAGGATGCAAAAGTATTATTATTACTATATTCCCGACCATCGCTATGAAGAATCTTGACTTTAGCTTCAAATTGGGTTTGAATCATCTTATGAAAATTTTGAAAACAGTCAAACACCTCATTTTTGGAATGAAGAAGATAAATCCAAGTTGTACGAGAATAGCAATCAATAAAAGTAACAAATCATCTATGACCAGAACGTGATACAACTTGAAGGGGTCCCCACACATCAATATGTATAACAGCAAAAGGTTCAGAATGTCAACTGTTAATAGCAGAATAAATAGAACGTTTGTGATTACCTAATTCACACGGTTCACACAAAAACTGAGTTTGGTGACACTGCTTAATTAAAGATGGAAATAAAGATTCTAGCACTGATAAAGGAGGATGTTCTAGACGTAGATGCCATTGATAAAGAGAAGTCAGGCTAGATTCAGAAGTAGATTGAAGAGCCTAAGTAACAATCTCATCTGTAATTAGAGACATGTTAGACGTGGGAACATCCAAATAATATAGACCACCAACTGCACTACCACTGCCAATCTTCTGCCCCATCATCAAGTACTGAAAAATACAATGAGTTGGTAAAAAGGTGACTAAGCAATGTAAGGATTCGGTAAGGCGTTGGACAGATAATAAGGTTGCGGTAAATGAAAGGATATGAAGGATCGATGATAATGTTAATGAAGGAGTACAAATTACTGAACCATTCCCGGAGATAGGAGAAAAAGAATCATCAGCTACTCGAACCTTGTCTTTTCCAAAACAAGGCGTGTATGAGGTAAAGAGATTGGAGGACCCATTCATATGCTCTGAAGCACATGTGTCAATGATCCAACTAGGGCAAGTAGACGAGACATTAAGAGCGCTAGGGTTTATACCTGATTGTGCACAATGAAAAATAGTACATGCACTATTTCAAATCAAGTGCCCTTTATTTGTTTTAGTAGTACTAACACTATTAATGGAACTAGATCCTGCCATGATGAGGTAATAGGAGCGACAAGAATATACAAGGAAATATCAACAAGGATAATATACAGACTTAAAAATGGCAAAGAATTCCAATAAACCAAAGTAGTGCAATTAATTGTACTACACTTTAAACCCACTCTTATATTAGCCACTTCTATTAGCAGCAAGGGAGCTTATATGTCAAAGAATGCAGAAAAACCAGTACACAAGCTTTGAAGAACTAACAGCAAGCACCACAAGGCCACACGAATTAACAATAAGCTCAACACCAAGCAAACCTTAATTTCACTCTATAAGACCACTGTAGATGGCAAGAGGAATAATCATTAAATTCTACGCAAATCAAAACCACCTATAGTAGATAGTTTTTGTTAATTCAAATCCAGTGAGATAGAAAGAAAGGTTGGGAATATAATTGCTTGATTATTTCACCTTGATTACACACAACATAACTATAAGCAGGAAATTGAATTTTAAAATTATAGGATATGACTAATTATAATTTTTTAAACACTCTGGATAGTCTGTAACATAATCATTCTCAACTCCTATAGTAATGTTAATTCAAATCCTGAAGGGTTAACGAACAGCAAAGCAATTTGAAGTTAATTTTTTAAACATTCAGTCTGCCAACTCCGCAAACAGCAACAATTTAGCTCCATTCAGCCCATGCATTGCCCAATTTAAAACTTAATAGATTAAAAGGATAAATTAAAAAGTAATATCCATACCCTCCACCATTTTGCTCTCTCTCTTGATTTTGCCCCAAATAACCACGCCCCTGAGCTCTCCACATCCTCTTCGTCCTCAGGAGGAGGCACATTCATGTCCAGAAGCCTCTCGCCGCCAGCTCAGGTGGGGCCGACGCTGGTGGTGGTGGTGGCGGTGAACAGATAGCTGAAGCATTTCCAATCTCGTTGTTTTTGCTTTGTCCCCATGCACTTCATATGAAACCCTCTCCCACACTTAACGCACACCAGCATTTCCCCTTCCACGTCAGCTGCCCGTTTTCCGCACGAACGGCACAGAATCGAAACCCCAGTTTTGTACGAACACAGGGTTTCTCGAGGAGATGAAATGGGAGGGGGCTTCATTGAGATCGATTTCCAGAGGCGATTTTCCCGACTCCATTATTTACATTGTTTATTTCCTTCCAGCTCAATACTACGAAGAAGAAGAAAAGAAGCATTACATACTTATAACTACGTCTCTCTCTCTCTCTCTCTCTCTCTATATATATATATATATATATATATATATATATATATAAGAAGAATTTACGAGGGGAGGAGAGAGAAAAAGACGGGATATTTTAGGTGAAAGAGGTTAATTTGAGGGGTGAGATTGAGGTTTGCCGTCGAAAAATGGCTGTGTAATCGCCCGACAGGTTTGATTTTGGTGGGGTGTGTGATGAGTGAGAATATGGAAAGAGAAATGTAACGTAAAATTTGTTTTGTCGGAGGGAGAAAAATTTAAGTGTGGTAGTTTTTTCAGTTGATTATGTAGTAGTAGTAGTAGTTTATAAGCTATATATTTATAAGATAATTTTGAAAAGAGTTTAAAATGTTTTGTGTGGGTTAACTTTTTAATTTATTTTTCTAACTCTTAACTGTGTGCATTTATTTTGTATATAAAATTATTTAATAAATAGTACTCCTTTCTTTTCTTTATTCTAAAATATAAGAATATATTTTGAAAACTCATGAAAATTAGTCGTTGTAACGACATTTTTAATATTAAGATATCAAAAAATCCTAAATCAAATACTAACAACTTGGTAGTTGGTAGACTGGTAGTGTGTTATAGTTTTGTATTAGTTTCCCTCCCTTTCTTTCATCCACATAATCTGAAATAGTAAACGAGCATAAAGGCTTGTCTAAGGTATGGTCAGTAAATACTCGCTTCAAATAAAGCATTTTCAGGAATAAACAGAGAGTCATGTGTTGTTTTCAGTAAATTGGTTGTAACAAACACTACTACTATTTCCTATCCTCCCTCAGGCCTCACTGTTCTTGCTTATATTTTCTTCTCCCAACTTGTATGGAAAGTTTAACCTTTGCGAAGAAATGACAATACATAAATAAATGAATCCAAATTACACAATGCCTGTTCCACAATACCCGACAAGCTAGAATGAAGCCAAGGATCCATTTCAGGATTGTCTATGCTTATTTTAGTCGATCCCACACGAAAAAATTATTCGTGATGAGGCAAAATTGAAGCTCCAACATTAAAAAGCTTTAAAAAAGCAGGAGGATAGTGATTATATACAACCTTCATTCAAACACAATATTACAAAGTTTACACCTTTGCTTCATTTTTTGGGGGGTGCAAAATGTACACTGTTGTTTTAAACCTTAATAATATAAAATGACCCTCAAGGACCCCATGGTTCAGTATGCCAGAAACTGAAACAACATCATCAAGAGAGAGTTTTTTACAAGGCTTTACGGTTCTTTCTACCGGAGAAAGCTTTACACATAAAATAACGCCAGCTTTTTGAGGCAAGGGCTATCCTGAGAGGGAGAGTAATATCTTACAAATTGCATGAATCATGTGACCCAGAACCAAGATACAACTGATCCGATTGCCAAGCCAGATACCAAGAACAGCACGAGCACAATCCCTGCAGTCTCTGCATGTTGTAACTGGACAGTTTTAGGACCTAGGATCATTATCACGCTAGTCAAGTACCCATTTGTAAGGCCCAAAAGACAAGTCAGTACTGTTACTGGAATCTCTGTTGAAAGAATTTAGGACCGTGCAAGCAACCATAAAAGAGTGGGAGAAACAACAACCTTGCAAAGGAGGCACCAACTGCAACCTTTGTATCCTCAAGAAGATAAAATGCAGTCAGAGACTTGCCAACCAGATCAAACACATTGTAGCCTGCAATAAGGAGGATTGGGTACCAGTCTTTGAGAATCTGGGAATGCACGTCTTCAGTAATGTATCCAGGAAATATACACAAAGTCATGACATATATGATGAGGACCCCAAACCCATACCATTTTACTGTTCCAACAATATCCCACAAGGTTGATTTCCATAATGCACCAGTCAGAGCACCTTTCTCTTCTTTATCCTCATCTATAGCTTGTGTCTTAAGATCGTTGTAGTATTTGATAACTGGAAGTCTATGCGCAATATTGTACAAAACAATGCATATAATCATCACAGCAATGCTGACCAGAAAATACAGGTTTGCACTTTTCCTCAGCCCATGGGCATCTTGCGGATAAATAGCTTTGGTTAAAATTCTTAGAAACGAAACAAGAACTCCTGCACACCAAAAAATAGAATAGTAATCAAGAGCCACAATAAATGTAGAACATTTATTCGAGTCCACATTAATATCTTGAACGCTTCAGAGAGAGAGCTCAGACGACACATGAATATATAAAAACAAATTAAGTTTCATTTTCTTATATGTTAAGAAGAATCTATCTTTCAATCTAATCGTGAACCTACTATAATGAGATTATTTATATCCACCAAGGATTTAAACAGTGACATAAGAATTATATTTAATTTCATCACCCCAAGTAATCCCTCAAAATACATAGAAATTACCTATTCCTCATCAACCTTCAATACTAAGCTTAATCCGTTATATTAATCTGTATGGTCATACCACATAACAACACAAAAATGCCAAAAAGATGCATATAACATTTAGTAGAGCAAATCCAGAAACACCAGAAGGGACATATAGACATCTTCCACGTCCAGCATATGAATAATCAATGCCTACAATAACACATTTCTGCTGCTAAGAGAAACTCAGTAAAAATGTTAACAAACACCTCCATTTAACAGCAGTATCTCAAGTCAAGTGTAATTAAGGGCATATAGTCGCTTTCATTAGGCAATGCCTACAACAAATTTAATAAGAAATACAAAACGAAAGGGCCTACTTTCAATACTTAAATGCTAAAGATCCTGCTACTCATTTTCTAAAATGGCAACACAGAACGCCAACATGAACTAGGTAAAGAAAAGGTTAAAAACTAAAACCAGCCAAATCTAATTCATTTTGCTAAAAGACAATATTCCTTTCATGCAATACTAAAAGAACAGCTCTAACCAAACCAACTACACAAATCCACTACATCAAAGAATTCTATCCATATTACCAACCAATTTCAGAGGGAAGGTAGCAACATGCTACTTTCACTTATTTCACTAATACCACCGTTTTCAAATGCTAGTACATCACCTTATCTCTACTACCTGCTGCTGCTAGCCTGTATAACACTTCAAATCAATGCTATTTCCATCCTGAGTTCACTCATATCATTGGACTCAAATCCTAATACATGGGTCTTAATGTACATGTGAAAAGTTGAAAGTGTATACATACTACTTAAATGATGGATCTTTTGTCTATTCAACATACAATAAAATACAGGACAACAATTTAGATTAAAAATCATCATAAATTTATAATTGAAGAGGAACCCAAAAGAACACACTAATCAAAATAAAAGAAAGACATACCTAAATGCCAAAATCAAAGAACACAACTCATACTGATCAATAAATCAAAGAATCAAGACATACTGAATGCCACAAAAAAATAATAAAGCTCACACTTGTCAATAATCAACCAAAATCAAATACCAAAACACCAAATGACAAATCAAAAGCCCAATAAAAATCTCAAAACAGAGATAGAGATATATATTATACCTGAACAACCAGTGCCGGCAACAACAGCCTGCATGTATCTATCAGGCATTTCACCAGCGGCCCCAATAATGGAACCTTGGACGAGCCCATCTGCCGCACCCGAGATCCCAATAGCCGCCACGGCCACATAAAACCCACCATACAGCCCAATCCGGCCCTTAACGTACGCCACATCCATTATTGGAACTACAAGGAGCGCCACAACAAAAAGAGCCAAATCACAAAAGAGTTGGATTTGTGAGGGTAAGCGACTATAATGAGGAGGCAGATAAGGCTGACAATCATGTAAACAATAGCGAAGACGCGATCAACGGGAGCGTCAGGGTAGAGATAAGAGAAGTAATCAACGGCTGTGATGAAAGCGTTCCACGGGAGGAGATAACCTGCGCCGAGTGTGAAGTAAATGGCGTAGGTTAAGTGGAAGGAGTCTTTGGGTATTTTGTTTTGCTTGGTTTCAGAGAGGAGGGATGATGACTCTGCTTCTCCGGCGACGGCGACAGCCATCGGAGGGGAATTATTTTGCCTCTATTTTGGATTTCAGATTTAGAAAGTTACGACGTCGTGGAACTGTGTTGCGTAGAAGGAATGATGTTACGTTAAGTTGACCACAGACCTCCAAGCAAGTTGGTTGTTGGTACATCTCACACGTTTCTGACCTGTTTTCCCTTTTCTTTATGCCATGTGCTATTTTTATCAAAATAGTCCGTGACCATAATTTAATTCAAAAATAGTCCTCTCTGTTAATAGTTAAATAAAATAATAAACAAAAGAATATATGTATATACTTAGGGCAACATCGACTGTGTATATATATATTTTTTATTTTAAAATATAATATAAATTTATTTTAGTTTTAAAAGTAATAATTATATATAATAATATTTTTTTATGTAGTTTATAATATAAACTATTAGTTTGCATTATTTAAAGTTAAATAAGATTTTAAGAATAAATTAAGTAAATAACGAATTATGATGACAAATTTGAAGAGGTTTACTCCTCTTTTCAAGGACCGCAAGGGCCTACTCCATATTGCAAGCTGCAGGAAATTAAGATTTGTTGGTGGATGGATACAAGCCACTAAGCCAGCCAGCCAGCCAGCAAAACAAAAATTGGTTGAAAAGACCAAAACCTTCGATCTCCAGATTGCAACACCATTTATTTTCAATAAAACAAGAAAAACAAAACAAAATCATAATCTTAGTTGCAGCGTCTTGGAAACAAGCAAATTTTCATCATCATTATTATCAAACTCACTAAAATTATACTTAATATTATGACATGGCTGGCCTTTTAATTAAACTTTTTCAACATAAATCGATCAACTTCTACAACCATGCCGGATTCTTCAATGGAGTAACAACGGCCTTCACTTGCAAGTAGTTCTTCAGACTGTATTCACCCTTTTCTCTGCCATTTCCACTCATTTTGTATCCACCGAAAGGAATTGCAGCATCAAATATGTCAAAGCAATTAATCCACACAGTCCCAACTCTCAATGCTCGCATCAAGGTGTTAGCAGTGTCAATGTTCTGGGTAAACACTCCAGCAGCTAGTCCATAGCGACTGGCATTTGCCCTTTGTATCACTTCGTCCAGATTCCTACAATCAGTAAATAATTAAATTATTACAAATGAAGTCGCAAAAATCCCTTATAACAAGTGTTGTACACATTTTCCGATACTCACTTAAATTTTAATATGGACTGTACTGGACCAAAGATCTCATCAGTTGCAATCAACATGTCGTCCTGATATAAGTTACAAAAGATGTTATGGTTTATATATATATATATATATATATATATATATATGTAAACTTTCACAGCGGTAAGGTACACGCTTGGCATGTGTAAAGAGAAATACCTTAACATTAGAGAAAACAGTGGGTTTAATATAGTAGCCCTTGGTGCCAAGTCTATCACCACCACTTTCAAGGGTAGCCCCACTGTCTACTCCAGATTTTATGTACTTTAGGATCTTTTCAAATTGCTCGGAGTCAACCTGTTATTCAGCAAGATGCATTAAGTATTTCAAGAATAATTTGATACACGGAGTATATCTTAGTACTAAAAACTGAGGTAGAAAATTTCTGTTACTCCAAAAGCGATTGAAAGTTATTTGCCTTTTCCTTTCACCTTTTTCGAAACAATGAAACATCATCTCATCTGCTTAGTTGTAGTGTCTATGGCGGAAAATATTTGTGTGCAGAGTTAAATGAATAATAATAAATGATGATTTTTGCTATCCAAACAAGTAGCAGATGCAAAGATCATTGTCAAACATAAGGGACTAATAATCAAATTCAAATAGGAACTTTAAATAAACCAACGGATCCAATTTACCTGAGGACCTTGTTCAGTTCCCTCCTTGAATGGATCACCAACTACGCGTTTCATAGCACGCGCCTTTGCCTTCTCTACAAATTCATCATATATACGCTCATGAACATATGTACGAGAACCAGCACAGCAGCATTGTCCCTGCAGTTTGTATAGATATACTTAACTATGAATTTTGTCATCCATAATCCACCACAGTGACCAAAGTATCAAATGAACATGCCTGGTTAAAGAATAGAGCAAAATGAGCTAGCTCGACTGCTTCATCAACATCAGCATCCTCACATACGATGAAAGGGGATTTCCCCCCAAGTTCCAAAGTCACTGGCTTAAGATTGCTTTTAGCAGCCAATTCAAGTACCAAATTTCCAGTCTCTGTGGATCCCGTAAAAGCAAGCTGCAAACATAGTACAACATGAACTTAGAGGTTTGCAAGAGCTAAAAGATTTGGCGAATGGCCGTAAGCTAATGCACAAATCAACAACTTCAGCAAACTGCAATACTCCAAATTAAATTTCTAAAAAATTAAATTGTATGCCCCTTTTAGAAGCCTTGTTCTCAACACAATGATACAATACGGCACCTGCTTCATCATCTCTTACTTGTCTCAATTTGAATACTGTGTGGTGCCCAGAATTTTCTAAGAATTTGTTTTATATGGCATGTTCTCTTCATAGCTTCTCCAATAATTTTGTCAAGTAATTATGATTACGTGTGTGGAACTTCTGCAAGAGTAAGAAAACTCCAATATAGTCGCTCAGATTTGGTTCTTTATACAGATATCTATAACGCTTTTGACTAGGACAACCCATACATTAATATCGTAAAATCATGATGATATTCAATGCTTCAAGACTCAACAACACATTTTAGATTGTTCAATCTGTGATATTTGCAAGTTGCAACTGGCAAGCAACAGTAAAATCACATTTGACAGTCACTAGTAACAAACTTAGAAAACTTAGCCATGTCACAACAATGTCATCGAACGATAAAATAAATAAAAATTATCATCACATTTCTTAACCTGAAAATTTCATCAATGACTGTAGTACAAAATATTTGAAGATCTGATTACCTTGTCCACATCCATATGACTGCATAGAGCAGCACCAGCAGTGGGACCAAATCCAGAAACCACATTCAAAGCTCCTGAAGGAAGCCCAGCCTGTCACGAATATAAGTATTTCAGATTAATCACAAAAAAGTCAGCCTGTAAACAAAAAACTAGTCCTCAAAAGAAATCTAGGATTATGTTTTGTACTTAAGTTTTGTAAATCATGAAATTATATCTAATCCATGTGTTCTTTAGATGTTTTGCTTATGCTGATAATACTCGACAAGAGATATGGGATGCCCTGTGTGTCCTAATTATTCAATTATATTATATCTATTTCCAAATTTTGAGCATACTTGATTCACTCAAATATTATTATATCAAGCTAGATTACCGTGGACCTCCCTAGACAATTCTAATAATTAAAAACCATTCTACTTTATCAATTCCAATTCATTATTAAAAGTGAAAACAAGGAAGGATATAAATGATGTTAACATAGTTTGGTAACATAATAATCAAAAACCAAATGAAAAAATATTATCATGACTACCTCGTGGAATAGCTTTGACACATAGAGAGCAGACAATGGTGTCTGTTCTGCCGTCTTCAGAACAACTGTGTTACCACATGCTAATGCAGGCCCAACCTTCCAGGCATACATGAGAAGAGGAAAGTTCCATGGAATAATCTGTCCAGCAACACCAATTGGTTCGTGCAAAGTTTGCACATGATATGGCCCATCCGCAGGAACAGTAAGACCGTGAATTTTATCAGCCCAACCTGCATAGATGTTGGAAGGATCGAATTTACATAAAATCAGTAGCATTTACAATGTTAATTCTGTATTAACCCTTAATGATGTTACCTGCATAATATCGAAATAAACGTGCTACCATCGGTATTTCAATATTAGCCGACTGTTCATATGGTTTGCCATTATCCCAAGTCTCAAGCGCGGCAATCTCATCATTATGCTTTTCCAGTAAATCTGCAAACCTAAACATTATCCTCGATCTTTCCTGCGTGTATCAATTAAAAGAAATTACACATAATTTCTATCTGTAGTCCATGAAACAGGAGTATTGGGGAGCATTACATAAGCAGTCAATTTTGGCCATGGTCCTTCATCAAAAGCCTTTCGAGCAGCAGCTACAGCTCGGTTAATATCTTCTGCGTCACCTTCAGAAACTTGGGCAATCACATCTCCTGTCCTGGGATCCAAAGTTGGAAAAGTTTTCCCTGTAACCAGGCGAAACTTCAAGCGTGAGTTTCAGGCTTCCAATATATCAAAAAATAAAAGACTATTACAGTTGAAGAACTAGAGAATTTCTTTTTAATGCAACACCTCTTCTTGGATGCATGCCAGCGTATGAAAAAATACCATCAGTTTGGCTTTGGAGGCTGCAAGAAGCTTACCTGATACCGCATCAACAAATTGTCCGTTGATTAGTAGTTGAGAATAATTTACATCAACAGGTGACTTGACTGCCTCCTCAGTGGCAGCAGCAGAGCTGTACTGAAAGATGCCTCTTCTCAGGTGAGATTTCGTCCCTAAACAAAATAATTTTGAATATTAGGTAAACTTTAAAAAACACGCAGATAAATTGGTTGAAGAATTAGAAGAACTGCACTGGCTCTGGTTGAGAAGTGTGGTCGGCTGAAACATTAAAATTTGTAATTATAGGAAAGAAAAACATAGAGCACTATCATATCGATTCATGAATATTGAAAGGAGCATGGAAAATGCAATTTTACAAAGCACAGAAAAGTAAATGCTTTGGTTCAAAATACATAAACAATCAAATACAATTTGACGAGTTTAATTGTGAGATAGTTATATGGGTCGGAAATTTGATGCAAGACAGACCCCAGTATCAAATAAAATAATACTGTTCATGAATCATGATGGACGCAATCATATTGTGAATCGAGTAAATAGCCTTTCTCAAGGTCAACAATGTTAAACCGGCAATAGCTTTTATCCTCAAAATTTCAATGATCAGAACAACACAAATATAAATGCGCACACACGGAATTAGTATGACATATACGAAATACTAGATTGAAATGAAGTTATATAAATTAATAAAAGAAAAACAATCCACTTTATACGTACATATTTATGAGTGTGTATTCTTACATGGAGAAAGCAAAGAGATTGAGGAAGTGAATGAGCGACGATGATGAGTAAGGAGTGCTGAGATTCTTAGAGCTGCCATTGTTAGATTAAAGCGCGCAAAACTTCAACTTCTGTACCAGAAGACTGTACCGTACCTTTCAATCGTCCGTCTCTCTTATATACTCCCGGTGTCCCGTAATAAAATGTGTTAGTTTGACTTTAATTAATGAAAAGTTTTGTGAGTTAAAAAGAATACTTTTACACGGACATTGGAATGGGATATTTTCAATTTATTTTTTAATTTTTTTAATGACTCTCAAAATATTTATAATATTTATTTTAATTAAAATTTTTATAAAATATAATATTTTAAGTGTAATTTGGATAGTCTAAATTATACTTAAAATATTATATTTTATAAAAATTTCGATTAAATAAATATTATATATTTTTTCATTAGAAAAAATCAAAAAAATTAAAATGTGAAAATGTCAATTGTAGACTTATTGATTTAAAAATTTTATATATAATTTTTTAATTAATAATTTTTTTTGTTTTAAAATTAAATATATAATTTAATTTTTAAAATTAAATGACAATATAATAAATTTTAAATTAATATTAATTGATTTAATCTTTGACATTAACAAACTTATTTATTCTGGATTTCATCAATGGATAAATTTGTTGATGTCAAAGATTCTGGATGGAGTTTAGGTCCTCTTAAGACTTTAGTAGTGGAGTGTTCTATTACGACTCTTTCTTTATGCGTTGATTAGTAGGAAAACGACGTCGGATGGTCCCTTATTACAATTTTTGACTATTATTATTACTCCCTCACTTCCGTTTCACAATCAAATAAGACCAGTTTTGTTCGTTAGTTCTTTAAAAATAATTAAATAAAAATCTATTTTCTTAAATTAATAAATGATATTTTAAGAAGATACTATAAGCATTTAGATTTTGAGGTAAAGAAGATGGCATATTTTTCTTACTAAACAAATTAATTTATTGTTTAAACAAAGAATTTTGATTATTATGATTACAGAAGAGATAGGAAGTCTCCACTGGCTTTCATAATTTTCGCACAACCCTGTCATTATTAAAATTGATATGAAAAAAGAAAGAGAGAGAGAGAGAGAGAGGATCAATTTAAGGTCTGAATTCAAACAATAATAATAGGATTTTATAAAATGAATTCAAACAAACAAACTCTGAAAAGATGAGTAATACATCTCTTGAAACAATGTAAATTTAAAATTGAGGACATGAAAATCATAATAAATATTAAACCTTAGTTGTTTTATTAATTCTTGGAAAAAGGTTTTCTATCCATTCTTTTCTTTTTTCTTTCAAGAAAATCGTAATCAGATTGGAAAGAAAACACAAGATAAAAATTAGAAAGATGAGTAATACATCTCTTGAAAAATAAGAAAATCATAATAAATTTTTAGTTTTTTATTGGTAAGATTAGGGACTAGATAAACGAGGTTCTAAAATAAGCCTCAATTAATAGATTGGGACTAGAGGGATCCAATAAAAGAGGGATTTTTTTTTTATATATGGAAGTTTGGTATATAAGAAATTTCAAAGAGATCTGTTATGTATTGTTGCCAAATCGATAAAAATTATAACAAGATCTCATTTATTACAAATCGATTATCCACATAACTAACATCAACTTTCTCAATATATATCATTTTCCAATTTCAAATGTGTTGGATAATGAGTGTATAATAATAAGTCTGTATGGGTTGGAAGTTATTGGGGGTAAGCATATATATGTATTACTTAACATTTCAATGCCTGGGTAGAACATATTTCGATCCCCCTTCCCGTCCTTTATTGGCTAAACGAATCTACTGGCAAAATGTGTACTCTGGTAAAACTATATGAAAAACAAAAATAAAAAAAATAAAGATAACATCCAGGCTGAACATGAAGCTCCAGTCTATGATATGATCCATACATAACACACACTGCAATAACGCGCCACTGCAAAAACAATTATCATTTAGACCAGCTGAGGATAGCACCAAAGTCCACTGTATGTACTTTTAGTGCTAAAATTATGCTAGTAGTACTATGACAAAGAAACAAGAAGCAAGCATCGTAGCTTCACACTTCTTAGTATAACTATAACACAACATATCCATCTGTCAACTATATTCAAAACGTTGAAAGAGGTTAAGATTTTCCACTTTTTTGTTTTCAAAAGACGTATCACATCTACTCAACTACAAGGAGCAAAACCTACAGCATGTGAAGTAGACAAGATACATAGGGTAAGTAATTTGTCCACTTCATCAAAATTCTATATTTGTCTGCGTCACCCAAGCATTATTTAATAAACACAGAAACATAAATTTTTTATAATTCATCTGACCAAATCTCTCATCAGACAATTTACAAAATATTACCCTAAGCTGGCTTGAACACATCATTTATGCCACAAGTGTTTAGCATGCATGGTGCCTGGAGTGTTTCAGGGCCTCTTTATCTTCGAAAATGTTCCAGTTTCTGAAAAGTAGGTGCTCTGAGTTCCACTACCAAGCTGATTTGCTAGTGCCTGTGGATTTGAGAGCTCAATCCCCTGCCAAAAGCAAATGGCATTGTGAAATTTTAACGTTTATCACAAGGAAGAAACCAATAAGTTGAACACCAAAAGCTTAAATCGTAAGCATATAAACGTAACTCATAACAATAAGAATACCGATTCGCAAGGCGTAGATTATGAATATATACATTCAGCAAATTAGGTGTGCACTAATTCACTTAATTGAACTTCCATGTGAAAGTTAGACAAGGAACTTATCAAAAGGGCAAAAAAGAGTTGAATAATTGAAAGGCCAACCCAGCTCCAAACTGTTACTGAAATACATAATAGAACTCACATTCCAAAACAACAAGTCTCATAAGACCTTCACCCTTTTCAGTCGTAGAGAATGATTCAAGAGATCCTAGTCCCACATTTGAGGATTATTTCGGACCTTCAGAATACATTCATGGTTCCAAAACTCAGAACCAAGACTATCCCGTCTGTACCCCACTCGCATTTTCTATCTTAAATACTCCACAAATTTTTTTAAAAAAATCCTGGAGAAAGAGCAACATATTTCAGTAAAACTAGCTACAAACAAGGTACACATACCTCAACTCCTGATTTTGTTTAACTTTGATAGGTCCACATACCTCATCTTCCTAAACTTGTGATTAAAGTTCTGAAGAATAGTCAGTCACTTTCAAGGATGTTTTTGGACAAACAAAATGATTGACCTTTTAGATCATCAAAATCCTATGATCATTTCTAATCTCCCAGATCTTAAGATGCCTTGTAGCTGCAAAACTTCTTTAAGATCCCTACCTATTATCTAACCACATGAAAAAAGATTCCTTTAGGACGAGCAGGAAGGCAAGCTAAAGTACTATATAGAGTCAAATGTCGGCATTAGAATTATGGAATAATGCCCTCAGGCTACCTACACAGCATATATTAATTTAAAGCATGGTAAACGAGATCACTAGTTTGGACCTGAATGCAAATATATTACTGACAGATGTCCCTTATGAGCATAGTAACAATATAACAAACCTGTACAGGAGTGAAGGCCAAACTTGAAGTCAATCCTGAGGTAGCACCACTGCTTCCATAGGACTTTTCCTTAACCCTGTAAAAGATTTCAAAGCTTAGGAGTACATTTGAGGCAAGAGTTAGTTGTACAATAGATATAGCAGAAGCAGATTATCCGACTCCAAATCTGCAAGCTACCAAATTTACAAAAAGGTAAAATAATAGTAAAAGATAAAGTACTTCTTAGCAACTTTAGCAGCAAGCTTGCTCTGACCAACTGATACATAACTTTCCATTTCCTGCCTGCCCGAGCATTCCATATCCTTCCCCAGTCCATCCCCTATTTTAAAGAAGGACGACAGAGTTCAACATTTATATAATCAATCTTAAGTCGGACAAAAGTAGAAATTGAATATTAAGAAATTTGTGTGGTCAAGTTTCTTGAGATGTGACATAATAGATGTTTAGTTTCCTCTTCTAACATCATGAATGGATATATAAAGGAAGAAGAAACATATTGCAGTGACGAACAAAAAAAAGATATAAAACCAGTTTGAACAGACTTGCAGCAATGGTGATATACAGATGTGGATAATCTCTATAAAGTTATATTATTACCTAAAGAGCTCTCTTCTGGTACCCCAAACTGCATCCTGTTTGCCAGCTTCCGCATGTCCGTTATAGCATATCTGAATTAAATTTGTTTTGCAAATTACATTAAAAAGAACTAACAAAAAGTTCCCATAAAATTGAGTGTCCTGCGTAAGATTATAGAGAAAGTGAACCGACCTTTCTTTCATCTTCCTCAATCGACGGCCACCTCTCTTCTTTTTAGGCTCAGAATCAGGAACTGGAAGAGGTTTTGGTTGCTTTGCTGGAGGTGGTTCTTGCCACTTCTCAATCTTCTTCCGGATCTCCTCGCGAAAGGCCCTTCCATTTCCCCCAGTTGGATCTCCTCTTGTAGAGTCTACACGTGCAGCAAGTGTAGATTTTGCAGCTAAAAGACGGCAGGCACGCATCCTTAAAGCAGGAGGTGTGCTCTGAAATATTTCTGTTTGCTCGATATATCCTACATTTAAATTGAGATGTTGCAGTTGAAAAACCTGCTAAGTTCTTTTTCTTGGCACCAAGAAGCTGAACATTGCATGCTGGCATCTTAGCTAGTGCTGAGAGACCCCCAGCGGTGCCCATCAATTTCGCAGCAACTGCACTCCCAACAATAGCAGAAAGGTTTGGTGCAATATATCCCATTCTACTCTCTAAGAAATCAAGAACTTTTTTCTTTGATGAATCTAGAGCAAGAGCACGATCACATGCATCTACTGTCTTTTGGAGATCTTCCTCTGGCAGTGGCTTGCCACTTGTGGTCAACACCGTAACTGAAACAACCATAATTATAGCAGAGGGTAATAGCCCTTCTAGGTCAACAAGGGTTAGAACCGTTTCATTCCCAATCTTTTTCACCACACGAGCATAATCAATCGGGTGATGAACAAGTGATTCAAGCTCTGGAAATTTCAGGCGATACTTGTCACGGATAAAATTATGAATGATAACAATTTCATTTTCGATGTCAACTGACAATGCATTGCAGTCTACTATCAGCTGGTATTCCGGATCATCCTCCAAAACCATCCCACGAATTGAGATATCAGATCCCTTCTCCAGTGCATCTTCAACTTTCTGTAACATATAAGCCACATTAACCATCTTATCCATGTCAACATGCACAGTTTAAGTAACTATCCATGCCAATATACACAATAGCTGAAAAATGCTGAACGTTAACTTACAACCCAAAAAATAACTATTCATGCCGATCACAAAAACCCTAATAAGTAGAGCAACTTCTGATTTGTAAACATAGAGGAAGCTTAGCTACAGAAATAAAGGGAGCACCGGGCTCTAGACAGTAAATGTGGACATATATAATCCACCCATGTTTCATGTTATTTCACAACAAGACAATCAGAATATAACTAGAAAAAGAAAGGCATTTATAGGACATGAAGCAACCTGCATGATATCAATATAGCGCTGAGTTTTCTGCAGTTTGGAAACACTATCCAGATCATCATAGTTAAGGGCTTCAATGTCAGCAAGGTCCCCGTCCACATCTTCTTCAATGTTCTTGGTCTCCACATTCTCTTCATCCTGAAATAAAGTAGCTAATTAATTACTATTACATATTGAAAAAATTCCCTGAAAAACATGATGGTAAAACCTAAGGAATAATTCTTATATTTATCATAATGTAAGATAATGCTTTGCAAGTAGCTGTACTACAAATAAAGTGATTCAATACAATTACAAGATTAAACACTCACCATAAGATCGGTCTCATTATCTGACAACTCATCAAGATCTGCCAAGAAAGAATCAGCAAGAATTGCCTGAAACAAACATCATATGCTTTATTAATATAAAGGACTAATGAAGTTGAACCATATTTAAGTAATACAATAGACTATGAGATCAGATAACTATGCATATATATTGTTTTGAAATAATATTGATATATATACGTGGAGTGTACTGTATAAGTTATTGAGGAATGTACATATATTTAAGTTTCCTGCTCAAGGGAAATAGAAAATGAATAGAATATCAGCGTGACAGAGTGCAAACTAACCATTCTATTGGCTTCTTCTGGAAAATACCAAAACTTCAAGCTTTTTCTGCTAAAACAAGCAAAACAGTCTCACTAAGAAAATCAGAAATAAAATTACTAAAGCAATTGTTGTTGTAATAACCATAGAAAATCAAACGAACCTTTCTCAGATTCCTGTTAGGTCTCAAAGGCTACTATTATTTTTCACATATACAAAATTTTAAGTGGGTTACTGGATTGGAATTCCATTAGAACTATGTTAGTACTGAAGAAATCCTAATTGTATAAGTTAAATTGTTTGGTTCTGTTGCAGAGTTATTATGGAATTCGCATTAGAATTAAAAAAATAAAAAATCGTTGTATAAATTGCTATGCATATCAATTCGTATTGAATCGACTAATATCTGGAATACTAAAACAGACAAATTATATATAATTTACATAACTGTAATGAGAAAAGACAATGAAACCTAAAATACAGATTTAATGGGAAAGAGGTGTACCTGAAACGAATCGAGCTTCGTGACGAACGCCGTCCAAGTGGTTAGACAGAAGTGATTAACTGAAGAGATGTCCGGTGAAACGAAACCCAAATTATATAGTACTGGTGAGAGAGAAAACCGATTCGGGAACTAGGCCGGTCGTGGACTGCTCACTGCTGAAAGCGGGTAGTGTCAAGGCTCTAAGCAAATAGTTCGTGCTTCTTATTAGTTCGATTAAATGTTTGATTCGAGTTGAACTCCAAATATAAATGAGTCGCAAATTTTAAAGTTGAAAAAATTAACCTCCTTAAATTATAATTTTTTATTAATATTCAGATTATATTTATTTAAAAAGTTTAAATTATTTAGATTCATTTCGAAATCGTGTTCAACTTGGTAGCTAAATAAATCTCAATCAAATCTTATTTTATACTCAATAAATTTTATAAACTAAATTTAAAAAACTCAATACTCAATTTGACTCGACTCAATTCGTTCATACCCTATAACATAACTGTTTCGAATGGCCCATAACTTAATTTAGTCCAGCTCAATACAAGTGTTTAATTTAGTGACTTTTTTTTAGATTCAAACTTCTAAGTTGGATAGGTTAGGTTATACTTCTTTCTTTTCTTAATATAAGTGTTTTAAAGAAATGTTTTTGTTCCTAAATATAAATGGTTTGAAAATTTCAAATAAGCATTAATTGTTTAGTTTTCAATATTATCCTAAGTAATAAATATAACTTTGGTTCTTTCACTATTTTTTGTCTAATAAACAACACTTTTTTTCAATACAAGGGCAATATAGATAATTAATAATATATTTAATATTTTATAAGCATTTTCTTAATACTTGTAAAACGACCTATATTAAGGAACGAATAGAGTATCATTATGCGTTATTTTGAATTTTGTTTTTAATTATTATTCTGAATTTTTGATTAATGAATTCAAAAGATGCGTTGATAATTTCATGTGGTGGTGTACAATATTACTACACGGTATAAAAATTGATAAATATATATATATATATATATATATATATATGGTTCGTTTCTCCAGCGATCATAGAGGGTGGACTAAAAACGAACCAGCTATAGCAACGATTTTATCTGTAACTATAACATAAAAAACTGGTTTTCTATGTTAAAATGACGGTTAATTGATTCGTTTTAAGTTCCCTCCTTATAATTTACTGAAAAGAGCTAATTTTATATATATATATATATATATATATATATATATATATTAATGTATAATACTTATAGCCTTATAGGGCATTAGTTGTCTTTGTACGTAATTGTATTTTCACCCATAAAAGCATAGTAGGCTAGCTTAAAACCAAATACTAATATAAGGATATGTTTATTATATACAGTGACGGAATCAGGACATTTTTAGAGGGGGGTCAAAATACATCAATAAAAAAAATTTATTTATTGACGTTTGGAGTGTTTCTTTCAAATTTATTTTGTCAAATTATAGTATTTCACAACATCCTATTTCAACCCTTGTCAATCTCTGAGTTGTGAGTCTAATGACTTTAAATACATATATATATATATATATATATATATATATATTAATTTCCTCCAAACTATGGGACTATTAATCAGACTTTGAAGTTTTTAGTCAACTGATTAGCTACTTTTATGGATAAATTATAATATTATAAATTCAAAATCTTATATTGTGGTTCTGGTCATCTTTCTTAGAGACAACTGAGAGGAGCCACTCAAAGCAAGAAAATGAATTAAGTTATTTTCATTTACAAAAAATTGATACCAATGTATGATTAAATTAGTAAAACAAATGAGTGCAATATTAATTAATTAATTATCAAACTTATTTAATATTATTTTATCTTGAAATAATATTGTTAATTTATTATAGATGGAATGACATAAAGAAGTAAATGAATTAATACCATCTCATAAAAAAATCAAATTTAATTAACATTAACATGCTTCAAATTCCTGGGTTGGGGGTCATATGACCTGTAAGACCCCAACTTATTATAAATAAAATTAAATTTTTCTCTATTCATTATTCTAAATTAATAAGGTGTTAATTTGATATAATGCTTTGGTTATGGGTGAAATGTGCAAATTTTACAAAATAAGCAAGTGGTTATAAAATATTCATTTCTGTCGGGGAATATTCGTTTGGTCGTGGAATATTCTTTTTGTCGGGAATATCCGTACGACGGCGCAGTCATTTGTGGGCCCCATAACGGAATAACGGTTGGATGAAGGAAAATGACACATTATGAGTTTTTTTAATAACAGCGTAATTGTTACCGTTAACACTGTTGGAATACCCGGTGGTTAAAATATAGTAATACGCGTGGTTGCACAGTATTGTTGAATTATTGATTAAATGCGTGAAAATACTACTCAATAATTATTACTGAGAATTCTTATTCAATATTTTATTTTATTGATTCAATAATTGTTGCGTTGATATTTTATATTATTATTGTTTCAATAATTATCACTGCACAGTATTTCTATTATCAGATTAATCATTCATATTATTTGAATAATATTATTATATAACATTATTGGCAATGTCTAGAAAGTTCTGTCAAGGAGAGGTTTGGTCACCTAATTGCGCGCCAGTAAGGAGAAATCCTTATTGGAAAGCCCCCTCTTTCCTGGAAACTGCTTGGTTGTCATAATTGTGATTCTGTAATAAGATTTGTGAATAATTAATTATTGATTTATATGATAAGGAAATATTTATTTGATGTGGATATAAATGATGAATTTATTTATGTGGTTATAAATGAAGGAATTAATGTTGAGATGTTTTATCAGTATTTTATCGGAGTAGAAGTATTAAAAATCACTCGTTTGTGGATTTCAGATATTTTTTGTTTGAAATTTGGAAAAACTCAAAGCTAAAAAGTTGTAGAGAATTCGATTTCATGCGAAATGGACATAAAATTCGTATTTTTCTGATAAACGGGCTATTTTCTATAAATTATTGAAGTTTCAGAAAATAAAATGATTTTTATTAAAATTAGGTGGGACCCACTTTTGTTTTAACACGTGTGGGCTGCTAAATTTTGTTTAAAGATGGTTGGTGGCTGATCTTGGTCAAGAAGCATGCGTAGAAAAGAAGAAATGAAATAATATTAATTTATTATTTAGTCTCCTATGACGTTCTAGCATTTTCCTATAAATAGGCGCTTAGATTAGAATTGAAAATCACACCAGAAACAAGTTTTCTTTCTCTCTAGATTATCGAGCGTATTTTTATGAGTATTTTGATAATTTGATAGTTGCTGTTTGGTACAAGTTTTCTTGAACTTTCTCATCCGATATTAGATCGAAATCTTGTTATTTTGAGGTAAGGATGTTATTTTCCTCTTAAATGATATTATTTTCTTCAATATCATTATGTTAAATATTGGTGAACTTTTTAATCAAATTTGGAACTTTTTTTGTGTTGAGTTCTTATTCACGATATCGACCATTATTCATGAATACGACACTATTCACCGAAAAATAAATTTTTTTTTTTTGTCCAAGATGTTTATTATGGTTACTATCTTTGATTGTATCCATGTTTTGATCTTTATTTTTGAATTCTGCTTCAAAATTGGTTATTATGGAGTATTAATGATCTTGGATAAAACTATAATACGAATCCATAATATTTGTCCTTCTGTCTCACTGAATTCGTTTTCTTTAAAATATTTTTCATCATCCTCAGTCCTAAATGATGATATTACTGAATATCTTTTGCCTGTAGTGCAAAAGATGAATGATTAAATTGATGAATATCTTTGGCCGTAGTCTGCAGATGAGCACGCGTTGAGATGAACATGACCAATTTGGTGATACAAATGAATATCTTTGGCTGCGGTGCAAAGATGAATATTTGATTAAAGATGTATATTGATTGTTGTTCTGAGGATAAAATATTGATGATGGACTTTTAAATCTTAGAATATAGTAGAACTCATTCTCTACTTGACTCTTCTGTGGATTGTTGTTTTCGCTGCAAGTTGTTGATTTAAAACTTGTTGTCTATTATATTTTATCGATTTTTCCTTGTTGAGGACTAATGATAATTTGTTGTATATTATCTTAGTCATATTATTCTTTACTGGGCTAGTTGAGCTCACCCTTTTCTTTTTTGTTCCATTTTTCTTCTCAGGAGGTGAGAACATAGCAGGATCTAGTCGGGGTACGGAGTGATGGTTCTAGAAAGTTGTTGTAGCAGTCCTTACTATTTTTGTAAAATAGTGTATGAATAATTGTAATGAGGACTTATTTGAGTGTGAATATTGTCTAAAAGACAATATTTATATTTAAACTCACAGTATGTGTTGTCGTATTTTGCACGACAATTGTAATAATAAAGTTGTAGTTTACTTTCTGTACCATGTATTTGACGACTCAGAATGGATGTTGTATACTTATTTTTGGGGCGTCACATGACCCCCCTAGTTCCGCCAGTGATTATATATAGTCCCTCTGCTAGGGAAAAATCAAAGTCTTTTACTCTTTAATTTATCTTTCTTTTATAAATATTAAGTTTGTATGAGATTCAAATGGTATTTGATAAAATTAAATAATTAATATCTAAATTATTAGTATATTTTATTAAATTAGATCATCGGAGTGAAATAACATCTGAACTTAAAAAGTTGTTTGGTAACTAAAATGTATAAAATATATGAATGACTTTTAAATTTAAAAATATCCCAAATTGACTTTAAAAAACCAATAATGAGCTTAAAATTTGAAAGGAAGAGAATACAATATTTATAAAGGCTCCATAAATTTAAAATTTTCATCAAGAGACACTTCTTAATGATTTGGATTTATATCTTCTTCTTACCGATAAGAAGCAAATAAAATTTTACCAAATAATTTTACTCTATTACCGAATCAAATGTAGAGTTGTTAAGAGATAAACACCTTTATTAATGTACGCTTCCCTTCAACTTGTATTTTTCTCTCATTTTCTTACGGTACCACCCACCGTATACTCCTGTTAATGTCCCTAGCGTTTCCGGGATACAAAACACCTTTATTAATCCATATAGCATGCACCCTTCCCAACAAGCTGCATGCACCCAGCCACCAATATGAATCACACTTTTCAAAAAAAAAAATTAAGCAAGGAGATTTTATAATTTCACCAAATAGGAGTAATTAGCTAGCTAGCTATATATGCGTACGTGTTTGTCCTTCATTTATGATTTCCGATATTTGGCCAAAAGTCACGCATGGACAAAAAGTTGTTGTGCAGCCTGTAATAACTTAATTTGAACTTATGATCATCAAATTTGAGACATGTAATATAATACGTACTAGCTACTTGTAATATGAAGCCAGCTACCACGATCGTAAAAAGAATTAACGACATACATACAATTTCTTATGTCCGATGAACAATCTAAAAGGCCAGTTGACCATGAACGTAGATAGCCGCCTGTAGGATAAGTGTAACCGTGCGGTTGGATTCCGGGAACCATGGGTATGCCGGGTAGGTAATACGGTGGTGGCTGTGGCGGATACATTACAGCTTGATAATGTGGAGGTGGTGGCATAACCATGGGTCGTTGATAGCATGCTTGTGGTGGTGCCAGCGATAATTGGGGTACGGGCGGTGGTGATCCCGTTAATGACGCTGGTGGGGACCGTCGGGCCGACGACAATGGTGGTGGTGGGGGCTCCACAATAGGCAGGGGCCGTCGTGGGGGTGACATCACGGGAGGTGATGATGACGTAGGCTCGTCATTTTTGTTCGAAGGCTCCATGCATGAAATTTTGTGTAGGTTATAGGGTACGTAAGAGAGACTATCAATGGGAGCTAGAAGGAAAAATTAAACTAACCTAGATAATTAACAAGAAGATATATACCAACGTACAGAGGAAAGGTATGATTGATTTGCTTAGAATTATATTAAAAAAACTTAATTAATTACAAATTTCAATCAAAGACTTGTGTGGTTTATATTTGGTACAATTACTCATATTTGTGTGGCTTGGTGGGTGGGAATGTGTGACCACACCCACCAACACCGCGCAGGAATTAAGTTAACTTTAAATTGGTTCATAAAGAAAATGATTTCCAAGCCCAAGCCCAAACCTACCGCAAGTCACATTCATCAATTAAATCCGAGTTACAAATATAAAAATTGAAATCCATTATAAAAAATATCAATTTAAATTTAACCAGAGAATGAGCTAACATAACTTAACATAAAAAATGTCCCTCCCCCGTTGCCTAGTCCATTTTGTGGGGAGTCGGGTATAATTATGAAACACTACCCATATATTTTTTTTTTTACAAAATAAAAAAAAATAAATAGAAAATTGGGATTAGTGCTTACTACTGACAATAAAGTTAGAAAACCTAATTGAGTGCCTTATCATTTATATATTCTACTCCAGTACTACTACTACTACTTTTCCGCCACCCTCGTCGAGTATAAACTTACTTACCGAATAAAAAAATTATTATATTAATTAGAGTGTGGCTCTTAAATTTCTTTCAATTTGGAGAGAACAAACAAAAGAAAGGAAGAAAGACACCGATGCGTCTTTCCTAAGCAGGTTCTATCTTTCTGCCAGTAGTCCATAGAATACAATTCCCTTCTTTTCTCTGTCTTACCCATTTGATTTTACTATTCTTTTTTTAATTTAATTTTTCCCCATCTCTCTGGCTATATCTATTTCTCGATATATATACGTATAGACTGAGATTGTGTGGTCTCGAGGCTTTTGTTATTTGGGGCGCATAATACAATCTTCTTATTTATGGCGGAAGAGAGCGGCGTTGTTGTTTCAGTTCTCACCGATTTGCCAGTGAAGAGGCCGAGTGAAGGGAAAGATAACGGTGTCGTTTCTGTTGAAATGGAGGGTACCAATAACATATCAGCTGTTATACCCGGCTGGTTTTCTGAAATTAGCCCAATGTGGCCGGGTGAGTTTCTCCTATTCATTACACCTTCCTTCATTTCTCGACTTATATATTTTTATTATATATACCAGGATTGTCTTCCATCTGGATTCTTTTTTGCCGATTTTTTCAAATCATGGGTTGCTGTTTGTAAATGATGATTTTTATAATATAAAAAGTGTGTTTATGTATGCCCAGATGAACTTTTGCTGGAGTTTGCTTTTTTATAATATAGAAAGTATGTCTCTGGCTGTCAATTTTTGTCTCTATTTTTTGGGTTATTAAGTCCAGTTGAAATAACAGGTTCCCTCGTTTTTGTTGTAATATGCCCTGCATATTATTTTCTTTGAATTTGGTACACCACCAAGTTCTGTTTGGCTTACGAAATCATAGAAAAGTGTTTTTATTAGTTTGTTTGTTTGTTTATAAATTCCAATTTTACACATGCAAGAAAATTTAGTTGAAGATTAATTAATCAGAAGCTTAAACTTTGAGTCAGCAGAATATGCTACCTAATGAAATAATTAATCAATCAGTGTGGTTTGCATAACTAAAAATTGCACCTAGTCCATTTTGATCCGTTGAAATATGTTTTTTCCAGAAACAATACAAATCACAATATCTGAGCTCAGAATTTGGTTACTTAGTATTCTAGAATCTTTGTTTCTTGCTTAGCTAAAAATAAGAACTATTGATTATGTGAAGCTGAAAGAAGGGAAATTAGCTCTATGTCTCCATTGGTATTTTGTCTTGTACACTTGTATTATATTTGTAAGCCCATACTTTCTGTTCTAATGGTCTTGTATCATATTCATACCACAATGCATTTAATATCATTCTCGTTTTTATTTTGTGTTTGTCTTGTTTATTGAAGTTTCTGTTGAACTCTGTGGGGGTTCTTGATTTTACATCGTGATATCTTTTGTATTTAGCACAAACAAAAGTATGATTTCAACAGTATAAATGAAATAAATAGAAAACTTTTGTTTAAGTTATTTGTTTGAACAACCAATGGTCCTTGTTACGTTTTTGTCCTTGATTAAAGTTCTACATGACGGGTAGCTGTTAAAAGGTAGTATTTCATACTTCAGTAATTTAGTTTGGTTTTAGTGGGTGCATTAAGACCTGCTTAAAGACAAGGAACTATATAGCCATAGTTGACTTGCCCTCTTTTCAAAATATGTGCCAATGGATTAGGCCATTAAGGTCACTTAAGGGAGGGTGTACATAGTTTAATTTTATTTGGGTTTGTGATGGTGGAACTTTTGTGCCTCTCAAGGGGAATACAACTTCATTTTTCACTTCTGTTATCAATGGTTAAGCATAATGGTTCTTAGTTCTTACTTTGATAAATATTGATACGTGGGTCAGCTGATAATCTTCTAAAAGTATTCATAGAAAAGAATTCATATGGATGAATAAGTATGTCAAGTCCCCCCCCTCTTTTCTTTCTCATCCTCCTTCAAACCTTTTAATTTGGTGAATAGGTTGTTATTCTCCCCCTCTGCATCACATGACAGTCCTTGCATTGAATACCTGAGGAGGGCCTAATGTTGGTTAAACTTAGCAGACATTTGTTCAGTATGAAATTATTTTTGCTTAAAGTGAATACTCTAACCTAGCATAATTCAACTTTCCTTCTCTTTTCTTTTACTCTAAGCTATCATAATTAACTTTTATTTTCTTTCTTGTTCTGAAGTGGCTTTTTTTGATAATTCAAATTTCATTACATGATTCTTAATTTCATAGATTGAATTTTCATTTTTGGTTATCAAACTTGGTTAAACATTTGTAGGAGAAGCACACTCGTTAAAGGTGGAGAAGATCTTATTTCAAGGAAAGTCGGACTACCAGAATGTTATGGTCTTTGAGGTATCTATTGCTCTGAATCACAGATGTTATACTCCCTACATATGTGAAAGTGTCCTATTTATTTGTTTTGCATGTGACACACTAGACATTATTTTTTCGATGAATTTTTCCAGCACTAGAATGTAACAAGTAAAGTTTATAATTTGAAAACAATTATGCAAACCTTAATATTCGGGGAAATAAAAAAGAAGTCAATCCTGATGGAGCTAGTATTACTCTAATATCTACGAAAGTATGGCTATTATATTGTGTGATGCTGAATAGTCTTACATTGAATCTTTCAACTGCAGTCTTCGACTTATGGAAAGGTTCTTGTATTAGATGGAGTTATTCAACTTACGGAGAGGGATGAATGTGCATATCAAGAAATGATTACTCATCTGCCACTTTGTTCAATTCTAAATCCGAAGAAGGTCTGATTCTAAACCCTTTTGCAGAACTAGTGATCCACAAATTGTAAGAATTTACTTATCTAAATGTTAACAAACTTGTGGATGAATTTAATTTTGCTCAGTTTTGAATAACTTTGGCACTCCCCCTATAACTAAATTCTTCTCTCACCTTCACATTAACTGATACACAATTGTTCAAATTAGGTCGGAATTTTACAAAAAACTAGAGTACACATTATATGTAATTACAGTTGCCATTCTTTTTAGTTTAATATATATTTCTTTTACGGACTACTCTCATATATCTTCTGTATTCAGGTTTTGGTTATTGGGGGAGGAGATGGTGGTGTCTTGCGTGAGGTGTCTCGCCATTCTTCCATTGACCAGATTGACATATGTGAGATTGATAAGATGGTGATTGATGTGAGTCATAATGGCTTCTTGAACCTTCTTTTTGTTTTTTCTTATGCTATTCTTCTTCTGTGGAACCCAAAGGGAAAAAATTAGGAGTATTCATGAACAAGAAAGTTTATTCTGGAATATATAAGACTTTGGCTTCCTGTGGAGTGGAAAGTTAGAGGATTAGTTGCTAAACATTGTTTGGTGTGGACTCAGAGTTTTGACTTATGGATTTCATGAGTTTCCAAGTAAACTTGATATAATATCTGAATTTGTTCTCCCTTTTCAGGTTTCTAAGCAATTTTTCCCTGACGTAGCTGTTGGGTATGACGACCCGCGTGTAAAGCTCCATATTGGTGATGGTATCCTGCATACTCTGCCTTACTTTCCTTTTCTTTCCTTTATACTGTAAATATTAATGTCAGTTTTGGGTTTCTCTCAAACCTCTAGGGGTTGCATTTCTAAAGGCTGTTCCTGAAGGAACTTATGATGCAGTTATAGTCGACTCTTCTGATCCCATAGGTAACCTCTTGTATATTATATTATTTTCTCTCTCTTCCCCCCTGGCAGGCCCACACAACCTAAGAGGAAAAAACCTTATATATGTGTGTCCTTTTTCCAGCTTTGCATCATTTTCTTGCTTGAATATCTTAATTTTCAACATTAGTATCATGAATCAAATTTTTGTTTAATCACTCAGGTCCAGCACAAGAGCTCTTTGAAAAGCCCTTTTTTCAGTCAGTATCAAAGGCTCTTCGTCCTGGAGGGGTTGTGTGTACACAGGCTGAAAGCATATGGCTTCATATGCATATCATTGAAGATATTGTTGCAAATTGCCGACAAATATTCAAAGGTTCAGTCAACTATGCATGGACTACAGTTCCTACATACCCAAGGTGTGCACTTTTAAATATCCCTATATATATATATATATATACACAATACATATATATAAATATGTATCCCCCATGGAGCAATACTAGGAAGATGGATATTTTAAAAAAGACAAGAAAAGGACTACAATGCTTCAATTTCTGATAGTTAATATGTCTCGCATGACATAGTAGTACTGTGACTCTGTGGTCTGGTTGTCTTGCATTATATTTCTTGATATGTTATTCTTGTGATATTTCTGCAGTGGGGTTATTGGTTTTATGCTCTGTTCTACTGAGGGGCCCCCAGTTGATTTTAAGCACCCAGTCAACGCTATAGATGCCGATGATAGCAAGTCAAACCGACCCTTGAAATTCTACAACGCAGAAGTATGTTTTCACTCTCCGGATGTCTCTCGTTGTAAGTTTTCACATGCTTCCTGTTATTTATTTTAGGTTCCTGATCATGATTTTCTTGTCATCAGATTCATGTGGCTGCTTTCTGTTTGCCATCTTTTGCTAAGAAGGTAATTGAGGCCAAAGCAAAATGATAATGGTTTTTGGAGTAGTTGAGGATGCAGGGTTAAGTTGTTACGGAGTTGTTGACTTGTTTCCTTGATGAAGCCGCCGTCTTTAAAATGGATCATACAACAAGTTGAGTTTTGAGTCAGATGCTCTAAAATAAGCTAGTCCAAAATTAGAATGGCAAGGCTATTGGGAATTTAGTAATTTTCATTGTATTGGAGATAATTTTGTTCCTGATCACAATGACAACTTAGAAATTTTATATTGTGATGAGTTTGATTTCTGTGTTTTTACTTGGCTGGATATTCAGTTTTTGCATTTATTTTTTTCCTGGCAAGTGCTTTTCAGGCTTATTTTGTAGTTTGCTGTTGTCATTCAAACTTTCCCGCACATAAACGGTTGATTTATGTGAAATTCTGTATGTGCATACTTGTTAGAAGGGGGATGAATAAGTGTGTTCACCAACTGTAGCAAATTTAAATGGGTAATTTTGAGTTTACCTGTTTGACTTTAGTCGTTTTTCTAATTCCTTGTGTTTTAATTCCGAGTAAAATAAATTATACATGCAGGATTTTCTAATGTACAAAATAAACAATAAACAGAATAAAATAAATTGAATATGTAAAGCAATAATCAACCAAGATTTATACTTGGTTCGGCATTTAGTCTACTCTATTGGCCTACATTTAATGTCATATATCAATGGATATCCAACAAGTTTCTTTTAATATTAATAAAACAATTATAATTATGTTTTGGACACTTTTGTCCCTTTGAAATACAATATTAAAGGAAACCATTTGAAGTCCCTTTTTATAAGATAAAAAAGTTTAGACCGGGACCCAAGCCCGATTGGGAGTTATGACCTCATGGAAATATATTGTTACACCTCCATCCCTTGGGTCTATTGATAATGATGGAGGGAGTATATTATAACAAATTAGGGATGGAGGTGTAACACCTGCGTTAGACAAATTGAGAAAAAATGATGGACCGGACCCAAGCCCGATTGGGAGTTATGACCTCATGGACTATCTATCATCTGGATTATTGTATCCAGCAAAATTATTATTATTGGGTTATAACCACCATGTGATCTCCCTCCCTCCCTCCCTCCCTCCCTCCCTCATATATATATATATATATACTAGGGTTAATCCGTCTCTCCAACACTACTATTATTCGTATAATTATTTAATACTTAAAGATGAATCTAAATGAAAAATGTGAGTTACAATGTTTAAAGAGTATATATTTGATAAAAATTAGACATTTTTTGTTGTAAATAAGAAGATTTCTAAGCACAATACATCATACAAATGTGTCCATTGAATACCAATCACTGATACATTAACAGGTAAAAACATTATAGTTTTGAAATAGCATAATGATACCCACTTGCTTAAAAGGTTCATGTGCACCAAATTGGTTTGGAGCTCCTTTGCCTGATTAAATAAAAAATAAAATAAAATAAAAACTTCAAAAACAATTGATTGACTATGCAAAAAAAGGTAAATTTGGTCAAACATATAGCAAAAAAAATCATTTGGGCCATCGTGAAATTTGGGCCGAGTTAGTATTCTTCGATTTTAAAATTTTTTGGCAAAGTTTCATTTAAAAATAGATATCCAGACAAATCTAAACATGTCTATAAAACTTACAATCATCCATACATATCCAAACCACAAAAAAAAACCATCATTTCATACCCAAAATCATCATACCATGCAAAAATCTATCTACATATTCAATAATCGACACATATCCAACCACCAAAATATCAAGCTAGTAGCTACTAATTTCGTGAAATTTCGGCAGAGTTTCATTTAAAAATAGATATCCAGAAAAATCTAAACCTGTTTAAAAAACTTATAATCATCCATACATATCCAAACCACTAAAAAAAATATCATTCCATACTCAAAATCATCATAACCATGTATAATTACCCAACTTTACAAAAGACGGAGAACAAAAATACATATATGCAGAAAATAGAGAAACAACATGTTGAGCACCACCCTTTACTTTACATCTTACACCAAATATATTCTTTACAGCTTACACCAAGTATCCTTCAATATATATATCCGAAAATACATCTAATAACATTTACCTTGTAGATCTGTCAAGCTCTACCATGTCTTCGGTACATAAACCTTTGAAAAGAAAGGCTATCCATCGGCAAAATCCACGGCCAACAAATATTGTTTGTAACAAAAATCTGTTATTTATAAGAGAAAGCAAAATGTTAGTAGTATCGCAAGAACGAAACAATTGACACGTGATTACTTGAATACGATTTAAGAATTATAAATACACATAACCCTGTTAACTTTTCTCCAGCCTCGACTGGTTGTTGAATGAACACGTTTTCATTCAATAGCAATATCATCCCAAGACTACAAAATTTGAAATGAATCGTTTAGTTATATCAACAAATTAAATCATCTACTTGAAAATTGATAACAAAATGTAATGAAAAGGATATATGTACAAATTGATCGATTCATGTGCAAGTAAAACTAAAACATAAGTTATATATAATAAGCATATTATAGCTCAGCCAACATATACAAACTTATTATGTTAACTGCGATGATCAAGCTTCTCAAATTTGTTCTTCACACATACACACACATATATATATATATACTCGTATGTTATCTGAATGGTTTTCTGTAAGATATGTTATCTGATGTTCATACACTACTAAATCATGTATTCAGTTGGCCAAAACAGGAATTGTTATTAAGTGGAGGCATCATACTCTCGAAACATTATCGATTTCTTTTACGAGAAAAGAAGCGAGAAATGTAAACTAATTTTCTGCAAATTAGAAAATGAGTAACTTTTACGAAGGCATCATCTGTAAAATAAGTTGACAAATGTATCACGTGGATTCAAAAACATGAGGTTGTATGTGTAATATACGGTATTGTAATGTAATTTGAGTACCTGTACTTCATGTTTTTTAAGCTTCGGCTTGATCAACTAAAAATATTGTATTACACCCTACAATAATTTATGGGGCTTGCTATTTCTATTGGGAAACTTGTTAGTCCTAGAAAGTTCCATTTCACATGACTGTAGGACTCACATATACCCATCAGGAGTCTTGCTAGCATATGCCACAACTACAACAATGCCACAACTTATTCAAGCATCAGTCTCATTTATAACAATTAGCAAATATTCAACTATATTCAACAATTAACACATATTTAAAGACAATATTTGTTTTGGACTTGTCAGTTAATTCAAAACTTTTATCAGTCAATTCAAAACATATCAAGACTTTTATCGTAAAAGATCAATAATGCACGGAGATAAGAAATGATACCTCAAACATATAAAATTATAACAAAACTTCAGGATAGACGATATTTGTTGTGGACTTGTCAGTTAATTCACGAAGAAGTATGCATAAGCGGGAAGAACTTGTGCATCTTGACAAAGCTACATATAGTTGGCCGTGACTAAATCTTTGGCGTCGTAAATCTACCCCAACAAATTTGACAGATTGGCCCTGTGATTTATTCATTGTCATTGCATATGCTAACCTCACTGGGAATTGTCTTCTTGTCATTTTATTACTTAACTCAGACGAAGAAGGAGTCAAAGAAATTCTTGGAATGAATACCAAGTCGCCATGCTTATCACCAGTTAAAATCTTTGCTTCAAGTACTAAAGCACCACACTTGACTATGATAAGCCTAGTACCATTACAAAGGCCATCTTTCGGTCTGCAATGTTCCTTAGAAGCATTCTTGGACAACCCTCTTTTAAATCTAATTTGAGCGGTGGTAGTCCGTGGGGATTGAAGTGTGTTCAAATATTCATTCGAATGCCGATGCATAATAGTCCGATCCACATCATCATCTTCAACCATTTTGTCAGCAGCAAAGTATGTATGTATTTCTCTCGAAAAAATCGCCAACGCAGCTAGGTTGATATCATTGACATCATCATTTCTAGCAGATAGAATTATGCGCTCTTTTAAGAATTCGGGAGTGACCTTACTTGGCACTTCTAGCTCTGGGTAGATGATCGAGATAAGATTATCTATACTTTGAGTTATTTTTATTGAATCTGGAAGTTGTATAGATTCTTGAGGGTTAAACCCAATCTACACAATAATAAAGTATTAGTAAATTATCAAATATTCTCTACGATATATAGATGTCAATATGAATAAAGATACAAATACTCAAACCTCATTAAGAAAAGCCGAGAAATCAAATAATAACGATTGGTCATCGTGCAAGCGCATGTTAACTTGTAATGTCAAGACATGTATATCTTTCCAAAGAAAAGAACGGCGTAGTGATGCTGCCACTATATGCTCACGAAGACCTCTAGGTATAACAGGAAGAATCTGCCTAAAATCTCCCCAAAGAACAACAGTAACACCTCCAAATGGTTGAGAGTTATCACGAATGTCTTGTAAGGTCCGATTAACTGCTTCAACACAATGACGATGCTGCATTGGAACCTAATCCCATATAATTAGTCTAGCCTTCCGAAATAATTCCGAGTGTGATGATAGCTTCCTGAATCCACAAATGAATTTTCTAATCGTTAAGTGGAATGCAGGAATGTTGAATGTGTAAGACGTCCCCATGTAACAACGAGAACCAATTCCAGGAGGATCTATCTGTAATTACTTATGTCGCATAAGGAGCGACATTTTTTGGCAATTGTATTGTAGAGAAAAGTCTTTCCGGTTCTCGCACTTCACTCGAAAGAAGGTTGTTCCTTTATTTTCATAAACAGATGAAATGATTACATTATAAGCCATACGCTAACCTTCATTCAATAGATCAATATTTTGCTGGACATTTATTTGATTAACTTCAAGTCAGAATCGCTTTATGTTCCCATATAAGTCGATTGCCAGCGATAATTCTCCAATTAGATATGGCAATTGGCATCAGTGGGTAATCGATAAGCTCTTCCCCAACTCTTGAAAGCAAAAGATTAATAAGGCATAAACCATAATCACAAATTTGAGCATTAGTAGGAACATCAATGCCATAACATGTACTTATTTTGTGTGATAAATCATCACAAATATCATAGAAAATTGGTTCCACAACGCTTACGGATTTAAAGGAGAGCATTGTGTCAAGATAATAGAAAACAACCTTCTTAATTGAGAGCCTGTTCTCATTATTGATGCTTCTACAAGACATTGAATCCACTCTTCATCGCCTTCCAAAAGGCCTTTTTGCAATACATGCAACCTTATATGTGGGGTGTACAACATTATCAATCGTTCTTAAACATTGAAAAGATTGAGGTCCTCTACAACCGTCGCCAATGAAGACGTAGATAAAACCGATTTCACCTTCATTTGGTCGGCAAAATACATTCTTCCGATTGCAAAACCCTTTGTCTCTCTGTGAGGTACATTTTTTTTTGCCAAACGAAATGCTTTGGAAATTGTTGGTATGTGAGAGTTCGAGCTAAATCATTAGTAGAGCAGCATGAAAAAAATCCTGTTAGAGTTGTCTACTGATCCTCTGCTCTGTTCAATATTGCAGCTATTGGTTCAGAAGGGTTGTAGCAGACGTGATGTTTTCCCTCTAGGTGAACTACCAGACGTATAACTGGAGGGAACTCTTGATGCATAGGATATCCAAATATCCGCCATGCCGCCTCTATAGGCCCAATGTACCTCGAGTCAATATACTGCTTAATCTCATCTACGGCCCCTAATACCAAAGTTGTGCGATCGTAACCCTTGTAGATGTATTTATTGATATACTTTACGCACTTTACTCCTGCACAAACTTCCACATTTATATGACAACTAAACAATCTAGAGAGGTATGGATTATATGGTACAACATCTCTATTATCAACTTCATGTCCAGACCTTAGACAATGTTTTCGACCGTCATTGCGCCTTTGATATATCGGATACCCATCTTCGCCCATTGTAGTTTCTTCTGCCCAATATTTAGGATATCTCTTAGTGCATTTACCATCTTCCATACATGGTGATTTAAGATTTGAACACCACATGGTCCATGTACCATGCAAGTTTTAACTATTTATATAGAAGGGATCGAGAAATTGGATCGGGAATTTAAGCACACACGATTTTGATTTACTGTTCACGTGTTCAGTATTTTATCGGACCCTTGAAGAAATATTAGCAAATGCATGCGTAACCCACGCTTTTGGAATTCAATCGTGAAAACATGTGCCACCTTTGCACCAAATACTTTCTTCTTATCAATCTCCATCATCAAAGCTCGCCGCTTCAATTCAAATACGTGGGCCACCAAGTCTGGGCGGTCAATTGACATTTGATGTGGTAACAGTGCATCTTTTATCTCAGGCCAATTCGGATTTGCCGTCATAGTTAAGAAAATATCAGGGTGTTGGTTATACCAAGTTATGGCCATAGAATCTTGGAAGATTTCAAACATTTGCCTTGGACTCCCAGAAAAAGAAGAAGGCAAAACTACTCGTTTACCAACTTGATTAGCCTCTAACCCATCAGGAACTACCTCGACCAGATCTTGGTATAGATCAGATCGTAATTTTTGTTGGTTAAGCCTATAATATGTTAATCGATTTTGCTCTGTTGCCGCCCATGCATCTACAATAAACTCTTGAAATAATCTTCCACCCCTCAAGATAGTTGAATACTCAGTAGGTCTTTCAAACAAACGATACCCATAATATTGCAATTGCGTAAGTCTTTTTAATGAAGCTTTACCTTGATTGACATCCCACTGCTTAAAATATGGTTCCCATCCAAGCTCACCATACGGAACAACAATACGTAATGTAGTGGTAAATAAGCTGGATGGCATTCATTTATCTGCATCAACTGGTCACTCCCTCATAACCGTACAATAATATCCCTCATCGAGAAATCAAAGACCATCTCGGGTAATATGACGTGAACTCCCTCCGACGTGGGTAAATTATGAGTTCGACGGTCTTTTGCTGCACTATAATGAAGGTATGCTGGGATGTCCCGATTGTTCAAATGTTCCCTGCTTAAAATTGCAGCTGCATGTCTAAACTTACCTAAAAATGAGTTGTATCTCAAAAGACTATCCTGAATTATTCTTAGGACATCCTCTCGCAACTTCGGGTTTCTTCGAGAACGATATTCTAAAGAAGCATGGCATCGTGAATGTCTGTTGTGCATATCTTTGGATCTTGACCGGGTGGAGGTTGTAGTAACCCTGTCCGATGTCGCAATTCCCTATGGATTGTAAATGCGTTGGGACCCCTACCAGGAATCACTCTATAATCCATATGTACACCTAAGCTCGTAAAAACATTAGATGCATTGTACAGTCGGGTATAACTACGGAAGGACTTTGACTGATCATCATTGCCATCATATAATGATTGAATTTATGGAGGAGGCGTTAATAGTTGGGGAAGTCGAATCTTTCCTTGGAAACAACATGTTCCGAAGAAAGGGTGGTCAACAGATGAATTTGATAACTTTTCGGCTTTCCAATGTAATGCTGAGCAGTGAGGACACTGTATATTCATTTTATCGAGGTAGTGTCTTCCTAAAATAGGATGCGGCAGAGGGGCTATATTTGTAGGCAATGCCTCTTCTTGTACGCAAGCTTCATCAATGATTGACTGAATAATTGGTAATAACTTAGAAAATAAATGAACTTGTTTCAAATAGTTCACATATATTGTAACACTCCTTATGGTATATAGTCATAAATAATTTGCATTAAACTAACCCAAAAGTTGGTGATGTAGGCATGAAAGATGATATAATGTTACGGGAGTAATGAACATGCTCTATATTATTTGGTGGACGGAGGATTTCTGCACCCATTGAATTTGAGTTAGTTGAATGTAACCATCGAGGTGGTAACATCGGAACTGGAGGAATTCGATTAGAACTGGCGGCGAGTGTTTTTAACACAAGCGGATCTTTGATAAAATGATTCTTGATCGCGATACAATCCCGTTCATAAGCTGCGCGTTTGGATGGCCTGGGGATCAAACCAGGGAAAAATCTTGGTTGAAATGGATATGGTTGATATTGTATTATTTTTGCTTGCTTCTCTCTTTCACGACGCAAGCGCTGAGCAATATGTATTGGACGCACATCACCATTATTTATCCCTTTCTCATTTTTTACGTCGAGGAATTGGAGCTTCGTCAAGGATATTTTTATTGGATCCCTACAAATAACAATAGATATCTAAGTGTAAAGAGAAGAAGTCGTGTAGTGTTTTTTGAGCAAAAATAATGTTTTCTATTTATTCTGATTAGGGTGCATATATTCAGTTTGCTTGATTTTGTATTTCACACGAAAGCGCTATGCACTATGTTTATTGCCTTTTCGTAAAGGATATTATTATTGAAACCCTAAAAAGATGTATAATTATAAACCTAAGAAGGCATAGTGTCGTTAATAAATTAGGTTCAAATATTTTGTTTAAATGGCTTTGTGTAACCCTAAAAAGATGTATAATTATAAACCTAGTAAATGTTTGGAATATTGCATACTTACCACATGCAAATTGGGAGCTTGATTTTCTTTTTCTTTTCCTTTTTGAAACTCCTTCCCTTTTTCGTTTGCTCGATGTTTTCTTTGATTTTCCTGACAGCGTTCAAATATAAGATGCTCTGTCTTGCAAAATAAAGTATGAGCTTAAGAAAAGAAAAATTAATCTTATCTTACCTTATACATAATATTCAAGTCAGATTCTTCTCTAATGACAATGCCAATATTCTTTTTTCGATAATGCGCTCTCTATTAAAGAAAGGAAAAAAGAAGGTTAAATATAGAAAGTGTAAAAAAAACTATTAAATTACACGTTTGCTATAAAAGAAGAAAATAATTTTACCGTGCATTGCAAAATATAATCCTCCTGTCCCAAATTGAAAGACACGTTAGAAATTTCAAAAAGGAATATTAATTTTTCAATTTTCATTAAGTCTGAAAAAGGAACTTACATATCCAAAAATGGTATAAGAAGGTGGTCCCGTGGGCAGGAAGACGTCATGATTCATAGTCGCTATTGAAAAAATGTATTAGTGTGAAACGAATCAAATTCAGTAATGAAAGAATATTCTTATTACTAATTAAATCTATCACAACTAAAATAATATTTCACATTCAAAATAATAATACTCCTACATATTTAACTACGAATTGATTGTTTTAAAAAGAAGGTTAAATGATTGTTTAAAATAGAATAAATGTGTCATGAAAAGAAGAAGTTAATTTTCAATAAAGGGTACGATTGTCATTTTAAAGGGAGATAGTAATAACAACTAATAAGTACGGTTACTTAAAATGTAAGAGTATTAGATATTAAACTTATCAAGTACTTATGCAAATGAGAGACTTTAATTTAAAAGGATATTACACACTACAAAATTTGGTCCCAATTTTCATACTATCATAATCAAAATAATAATTTTTAACCAAACATTACCATAATCAGGAAACTTACAACTGGAACACAAAACTCAACAAAGATTTGATCTGAAACAACTTAGAAAGCGGGGAACTCTAAGAAGGAAAGCATGTACACAATCACAACCGAATACGAACATATATGTGTGTGTGTGTATATGCAATTCATATGCAACTGAAAGAGAACATATCAAAATTGAGAAATTAAGGTGAACTAATTACCAGAATGGAAAGGAGAAAAGTAAAAAAGAAAAGCCCTAGAGTTGAGCACTTGAGCTGATGAATCGGAGAAAACGTAGCAGTCAAATCAATTAATTTCTCTCATGCTGTGATGTAATAATAACATCAAAGTTAAGAGTGGTTCTATTAGATCATTTATGTATATTTGTTGGACCTGGCCACTTTGCTATAATTGCGTCATGTGTAGATGAACCTCAATAACTGACCTTCCTTTACTTATTTCTCCTTTTGAATATAGTAGGAATAACTGATGTTTTTGTCCCATAATAGCTATTGCCTTCCTATTTTTTAATATCCTCGATCTTTGTGACCTTCATCTTTTGATTTATATGATATACTTAATTAAGAAAAATGAAGGTAACTTTTACTAAAGCAAATGACTTCATAATTGTTTCACATCTTACTTATTATTATTATCTATATCTACTACTACTATTACTACTACCATTATTATTTTACTATAGTCAGTTGTGAGCACTAACAATAAGATCTGAATTTTCAGTGTTTTCCTAATAATCAACAGTGTAAATCATTTTTTTACCCTTCATTATTCATCCGTAGTCTACAGAAGAACCCGAGATTACCAGATATTTATTCATCATGCCACTGTTTGCATTGTTATAACAAATTATTCATTCTTCGTTTTGTTTAAGTTGTGTTTAGTTTCTTTCTTTTTTTATTTTCTTTGGACATTTGGATTGATATATAACTAAATTTATTGGATAAACATCTGGGCTCAGAACTAAAACTAATTTGAAATACAATTTTTTGTATTAGATTTTTCACTTGAGCTAGAAAGGGGAGCATTGTACTTGCCTTTGTCTATGGATATGTATTTACCTTAGTCCAAAGTTGAGCTACACGTATACAATTTGGAAGAAATCACCAGTTACGTGTAACTACATGTATACCACTAAGAAGAATATGTTAAATAAGTCACCTGCAAGTACAATCACACAACACACACATAGACTATCAACTCCATGAGGCTATGCCCAATCAATTCATCTTACCATTATGCATTTTCTTTTATGAGGCAATGATCAACCCCTAAGGTACATTATATCATAAAGTCATATGTTTATTTCTTAAGTTTATGCTTTATACCTCAAGAGCCCAATACTTTTGTACCATCCTTCATACGAACTACCTTATATCAGGAATAATAGATACAATATATTTCGCTTATTCAAGACCCAAAGAAGCCCAAAAAAATTAGATATACTAAACAAAAACACCCCTCAGTTGGCAAAAAATAAATAAGAAGTCATTCATGAAATTTCAAGGCAAAACCACCCAATCAAAACCCAAAACATCACGAATTCATCGATTACATTGAGAAACAGAAATTTCAGACCCCTAATTAGAAAAAGGGGGGAAGGGTTTTAAAGAAACGAACCCTAATCAAACTACTTATAAGAGACTCATACTACTCCAATTTGATTTTCCATAAATGTTCAAGAAATATACAGTCAATCAACCAAATTAGAGAAACATATCAAACACAAAAAGAAATAAAAAAAAAGGGGCACCAATAATTTATTGAGAAACTACAATTTTCATAATTTAATTCGTACAATAAATTATATACATATATACACACAAACACACGTAACTACAGAGAAAGGAAAAAAGCCTTGAAAACATATAGAGGAAAAAGCCAAAAAGTACAACATTTGAGCTCATAATGCTAAATAATCATTGTATGGCTGATCATTCGAATTTTTGTTATCTTCTTGTTTGTAGCAATTTATAAACATTCAATTATTCACATTAAACATTTATGTTATAGCTGTATTAGAAAAATTCTCAGGATGCTTTTCCTGAAAGTGCTTGGTTTAAACTTGGCTTTTAGAATGTCTTGGATACAGCTAGCTTTGAGAAACTTTTTACCCTAATGGGTATTGTTACAGAGCTCAAACAATAGTCCAACACTAACACACAAATAATCTAAAACTAGTCCTTCTACATGGACATGTTTACTGGAACAATCCTCCTTCACTTGTGAGCATGACAATTTCACTGGAAATAACAGAACTCTCTCCGACCAAAAGTAGAATCCTGGTTTATTACTCTGCATCTATTTTTTTAATGTCTAAAACTTCTTATAAAAAAATCAAAGGGAAGGAGTGAAAGAGAGCAGAGGATCAACAAAATTTTGAATAAAGGACATGGTCTTAGCATATATGCACGACAGAATTCTTGTGTTCAATATATGCAAATATCCAATCTTTTCCCACATTCCTAGTATTTCAATGTTGTCATTTACCTCAGAAAACATCTTCAAATCCATAATCAGTTCTACACTTAATTTCTCACAAAAAACATTTAAACCATTTTAAGCATCATTCAATAAATTCATCAACCAAAAGAAAAGAAATGAAACTCCTAAGAAGAGCTAAAATCATGGGTTCGAATGACATCTACAATATTTTTTTTTGAAATCTTAATAACCACAACATAAAACAAAACCATACAGAGAAAAGCAACACCCATCTCGATAATGGTCAACAAAACAAAGATTGCTACTGATTGCAAAATAACCCAATATCATAATTTTTGTTAAAACACTTGCTTAGTATACATATAATCTGCATACTCTATTTTCTGTTAATGTTTTAAGAGTGAACAATTGACTTCACAAATCATGTCCCATTTTAAGAGAGATCAAAATATTCAACATACCCAATTTCAGCTGAGTTTTGCAGAATACAAACATTTGGTGTGGAAAAAAGGTAAATACCAAATAAGCAGGACGAAGAATATAGTGAGATGATTTAGGTTTACCAGGAATCTCAAGGTACCAATTTTAATATAATTAAAAGAAAAATTGATAATTTTTTTAATGTCTAAAACTTCTTATTAAAAAATCAAAGGGAAGGAGCTAAGACTATTCTTATATGACCATGTCCTATTTGGGCACATATCGGATTTTCAGAGCTTATTATAAAGGTCACTATTTGAAATACAAATAGTTTGAATCAAGGAAGTAATAGTCTCAACACCAATCACAACACCACAATCCATCAGTTCAACATATTGTTTCCAAATATCAGTATGACCATCTTGAATTGAACCCAGTATAGTTGTATTCCATGTTAACAATGAAAGGCACATGCTATTATATTTCAATTGATCAAACACATGTGCATAGGTTATACCTTTTATCAGAGAATTGCAAGGTAGGAGACGAACTATTGGGATCACTGCTAGGCTGCTGCTTAGACTTTTTGAACTCCTTCAACAAATTCCTCCACTTGTCGATTACACATAGTCATGAACGATCGAACCCTTTTCCCTCATTTTGGTGAAATCTGGTCCCTGGTGCTTGTTGGATTTGAAGTGTTGAAGAGAGAATCGATTTCGTGCGGAGGTGATGAGAGTTCGGGTTTCTTCTTGGACCCATGTTTTACTTCGCTTTTCTTGGGACCTTGGGGTTTCTTCACTGCCGTCGTTGTCTCGAGAATCATCGCCGGTGGCAGTGGGTCGAGAATCATCGGATGCTGACGTCGTCGTCGTTGAAACCTATTATAGAATCGCCGGTGGCAGTGGGTCGTTGGGACCTTGGTTTGTTGAGGTTCTTCTTCTATGTAGAAATCGAAGAAGAAGAAATTGGAGGTTTATTGGAGTCATCGTTGTAGAAATCATGGGTGGCGATGGGTCGTTGGGACCTTGGTTTGTTGAGGTTCTTCTTCTATGTAGAAATCGAAGAAGAAGAAATTGGAGGTTTATTGGAGTCATCGTTGTAGAAATCGCCGGTGGCAGTGGGTCGTTGGGACCTTGGTTTGTTGAGGTTCTTCTTCTTTGTAGAAATCGAAGAAGAAGAAATTGGAGGTTTATTGCAGTCGTCGTTGGAGGTTTATTGTAGAAATCGAAGAAGAAGAAATTTTTTGGTTTACATTGAAAAGGGTTTTGAACAGGTAGAAGAGTCAGATTGAGGTTTATGGTTGGTTTTTTTCCTCCGTATTTTGTTAACCATAGTAATGAAGGCTTCGGATTTATCCAATAGTTTTGACGGTCTAGATCATTTAAAATAGGCTTGAGCGAAAAATTAAAAATTTTTAAATTCAGTTGTATTTTGTATATATATATATATATATATATATATATATATATATATATAAAAGGTATCCACGTAATTTTTGAAAAAAATAGGTTAAAAGATGTAAAATTTCAGCCATATAAAGAACATCAACTATATACATCTCCTAACGAAAGAACATCAACTATATAGCTTTGCTCACCCACTACTCACCACCCACACCACCCACCACCACAACCCAACCCTCTCTTTCTTCATCCTATACACACATACATACATATATGTATATTTAGCAAATAAAAAAAAATTATTGGGTTAATGAAGAGTATCAGAGCAGTGAGCACCAATCACTTTCGTTAAAGTCCCAATTTTCTTTCTTATTTCAGAAGCGAAAAAAAACGAAGGAGAAAAATAAGAGATGGGTTTGTGGGACCCAGTTACAGGAACAAATAATAAGTATTACTAGTAATTTATTACATTGACCAATCAGTGTTACGCAGACGTGTATGAAAGATAAAACTGCTGAAACATCTATGGTGATGCTCCATTTCTGTCGTTTGTCCGGAGCGGGGTCAGTTGCCTGTTGCCCGTTAGTGAGGAAATAAAGAACACACACAAGTTTAACCAATTGGGTTTTTGACCACAAAATCTGGAAAAATTCCCAGCTGGTTTCTGTGAAAAAGGATGTCTGTGTGTGTTTTGAAAGTTTTTATTGATTAATTGTTGGAATGGAAGAGGAGGATAGGATTGAAGAGAGCAGTAGTGTTAGATTGAGGGGAAGTAGTAGTGGTGGTGGTGGTGGGGAGTCGAGGTGGGTTGATGGGAGTGAAGTGGATTCAGAGTCACCTCCATGGTCACTGGTTGGTGATGATGATGGGGGAAGAGAAAGGGGGTGTGGTGGATCTATTAGGAGAAGGCTTGTCAAGAAGCCCAAAAGAGTTGATTCCTTTGATGTAGAAGCCATGGAGATTTCTGGTGCTCATAGCCATCATAACAAGGTGATAGTAGCATTACCGATTTTGAAACTTCATTCCTTTTGTATTTTCTCATCGCATATAGCCTAAAGTTTATATTTTTGGAACCAGGTGGGTTTAGTTGATGAGGGGGTTTTACAAGTGTAAAGGTTACCGTGGGTTTAGTTGATAAAGGGGTTTTATAACTGTAAAGGTTACTGTGGTGTCAAATGGGTGCTTACTTTTTAATTCCTATGTTTTAGTCCTTTTGCTTTCTGGTACTACTACTGTGCATACATCTTATTCGTGCTGGGGTGTTGCCAAATAGATATAGGAACATAAGGATGATCAAATTAAAATATTTGAGAAGAAGACTTATTGTCTGTTAGAATTATTTCAGCTACAGTAGTTTACATATCATCTTGGGCGCTTTAATCCCCCTTGCAGTTACTAGATGGAACACACATTTTCTTATGATCCCGTCTCGATAGGATTTATTCGTCAATTTTAGCCATGTCCTTTCTTATTCAGTTTCAGTAATTTATTGAATCAGGATGTTTCAACTTGGCGAACTCTTGCATTGGCATTTCAAACGCTAGGTGTGGTATATGGTGACATGGGCACAAGCCCTCTGTATGTTTTTTCTGATGTGTTCAGCAAGGTGAAAATTAAGTCAGATGTTGATGTCTTGGGGGCACTATCACTAATAATGTACACAATCGCTTTAATACCTTTGACAAAATACGTTTTTATTGTGCTAAAAGCTAATGATAGTGGTGAAGGTATGAGTTTCTTTGATTCACACTCTTTTATACCATCTGGTGGTCATAATTTTGTTGATGTATATCTGAAATAAATTGCAGGAGGAACATTTGCGCTATATTCATTGATCTGCAGGTATGCAAATGTTAATCTTCTGCCAAATCGTCAGCAGGCTGATGAACATATCTCAAGTTTTAGGCTCAAATTGCCCACTCCAGAACTGGAAAGGGCTTTGAATATAAAAGATAAGCTGGAACAGAAATCCTCCTTGAAAACCCTTCTCTTGCTCTTGGTTATGATGGGAACTTCCATGATAATAGGGGATGGTATTCTGACCCCAGCAATATCAGGTATAGTTTCTTTGAATTCCCTTGCATACTAGTGTGATATTTGGTTATACTCAAAGGTTTATCTTAGATAAGAGTCCAGTATCAAGATTATCATATGGATACCTTTCAAATTATTTAAAAATTAAAATCTTTAGCGATTTTCAACTTTGCACTATGCTTGTTGTCAAGTAGCACAAAACTACTTCGAAGACATTGTATCTTTTTATGTTTTTCACTTTGTCATAGGCTGCACCTTGCTGCTATAATCAAGTAATAGGAATTCCCAAAGTAATAATCAAGACAATCTTACGCTGTTGTTTGATAAGCACAATCACAATTCATTGCGTAATGGATTATGTAGCATAGCCTTCTTGAGATTATAATTATTTTTTCTCATTATTGACTTTCATGTTGCAGTCATGTCTGCTGTGAGTGGTCTGCAGGGTAAAATACCAGGATTTGACACAAGTGGGTAACTTTGTTCTCTCCTAATTTAGTTATGCATTTCTATTGAATTGTAGGCTGATGTTTCATTGGGTGAACCATTGATTTTACATCATTTCATTTTGCCACCAGTGATACTGGTCTTTATCAGATTGATGGCCAGAGACCACTCAAACTAGTGAATTGGCTGCACTATCAATTCCTGACATGTAAAATATTTTGCAAATTACTAATTTTCACCAATACTTTTTTTAATGAAATATTTTGGCTAAGAAATGTTTTTCAATTGTCATTATTGACCATCTTGTACAGATGCTAGTGATAAGCACTAGTATTTTGCAAAAGATGACTATATTTAATAGAGTATTTTACAGATGAGCTTGTTGTCGTCTCAATTATCATCCTCGTGGGCTTGTTTAGCATACAGCGGTTTGGGACTAGTAAAGTGGGTTTGACCTTTGCTCCTGCTCTTGCTTTGTGGTTCTTTAGTCTGGGAGTTATTGGGATTTACAACATACTTAAGCATGATATCTCTGTTGTAAGGGCGATCAATCCAGCTTACATCTATTTTTTCTTCAAGAATAACTCTGGCAAGGCATGGTCAGCTCTTGGTGGTTGTGTTTTATGCATTACAGGTATGACAGGGGGGTTGTATATTATTTGCTTAGCCTTTATATTTTTATAATAAAATTATTTTTCAATTTGTTTCTTCTGTATGTGGATTTGAGAAACGTTTATGATATTTGTTGGAGCACTTTATGTCACTTCCGCTGTCATTAAGTTGTGCTCTACATTATGAAGTTAATCTATTTTAACTTCAGCATTCTAGGTTGTTTGACGTTATTGTCCTCACTATTCTAACAAAACAATAGATCAGAAGGGTAGGCATGTAGTTCATGTAGTTTTTTGCTTTACCTTACTAAAAAATAAGAATTATTTGCTTAACCTTGATTTGAACCTTTATGAAATTTAATGACATTCCTGGCTGAGATTACATATTTAATTTTTAAATGAGTAGCATTAGAAATGCAATATGGTAATCTTTTTTATTTAGTTGTTGTACAATAACATAATCTATGATTGTAGGTGCAGAAGCAATGTTTGCTGATTTAGGCCATTTCTCTGTACCATCCATACAGGTTCCTTTGTCATTGAACTTTCGTTTCCTAGGCTTAGCCTTGAAAAATAAACTTTGTAAAATCCACTATAGCTGAATCTATGTTATCAAAACTAAATGGTGCAGATTGCCTTCACCTTTGTGGTGTTTCCCTGCCTTCTCTTGGCTTACATGGGTCAAGGTGCATATTTGATGAAACACCCTGATTCAGCGAACAGAATATTCTATGATTCTGTACCAGGTGATGCTCGCCAAAATGTGGCTTCTCGATTTTCTTTTACTGCTTCAAATGTTTGAAATTGGTAAGGAGGGTATTTTCATTTATAAGTGGTCATTTGACACTTTCACATTGGGAACAAACAGATGGATTTTTCTGGCCAATTTTTGTGATAGCTACAGTTGCTGCCGTAATTGCCAGTCAAGCCATGATATCGGCTTCATTTTCATGTGTCAAACAATCCATGTCACTTGGATGCTTTCCAAGGCTGAAGATAGTTCACACCTCAAGGAGACTGATGGGTCAAATTTACATCCCTGTCATCAATTGGTTTCTAATGATCATGTGCATTCTTGTGGTTGCCACCTTTAGGAGAACGACAGACATAGCAAATGCATACGGTTAAGTTTCTTCTATAGAGTCTTCTGAAATATTCTTTAGGATTGGTGAACGTTTATCCTCTATTAGTAGTGAATAATTTTTTAATTATCACGGGAAACTTTATGATTTTTACATTTTTCTAAGAAAAATAAATTTAAAACATTCGGCTCTGAAAACATGAGATAGTTCTGCCTGGTTTTCAAAATCCATTCTCCTTCCTACAAAAGTCATTCGTCTCATTCCTTATTGTGGTTGGATCTGTATATTTTTTGTTGTTCACTAAAAACCTCAGGTTCTTATCAGCAACTTTTGCAGAGAAGAAATCTTTAAAGTTACGAGGAAGTTATATTGACAAGGTTCGAGTATTCTTGCAGGTATAGCTGAAGTTGGAGTCATGCTTGTTAGCACCACCTTGGTGACGCTTGTCATGCTTCTTATTTGGCAAACCAACTTGTTTCTGGCAGTGTGTTTCCCACTTGTATTTGGAGCAATAGAGCTCACCTACATGTCTGCAGTTCTGTCCAAAATCACAGAGGGTGGTTGGTTGCCACTTGCGTTTGCTACTTGCTTCCTCTGCGTGATGTACACTTGGAATTATGGGAGTGTATTGAAATACCGAAGTGAGGTCAGGGGGAAGATCTCAATGGATTTCATGCATGAGCTTGGCTCCACCCTCGGGACTGTGAGAATTCCAGGAATTGGACTGTTATACACTGAACTGGTCCAAGGCATTCCCTCCATACTTGGGCAATTCCTATTGGACCTTCCGGCTATCCACTCTACTATAGTCCTTGTTTGCATCAAGTATGTTCCGGTTCCAGTTGTCCCTCAAGAAGAAAGGTTTCTGTTTCGCAGGATTTGCCCAAAAGACTACCATTTGTTCCGATGTGTTGCTCGATATGGTTATAAAGATGTCAGAAAGGAAGATCACCATGCATTTGAACAACTATTAGTTGAAAGCCTCGAGAAGTTCCTGAGAAAGGAGGCTCAAGATCTGGACTTAGAGGGCCGTCTGAATGAAGTGGAGTTTGATAGCATTTCAGTGAAGTCGAGGGACACTGGAGTCCAGGAGGGTGATGGATTGGGAGAGCTTAGAATACCATTGATGCATGATCATAATTCGGATAATGCTGAAACTTGTATGTCAGAAGGAGGTATACTGGGATTACCATCAAGTTTCATGCCAGCAGAAGAAGATCCAAGCCTGGAGTATGAGCTGTCGGCTCTTCGAGAGGCCACTGATTCCGGATTTACATATTTACTTGGGCATGGCGATGTGAGGGCAAAGAAAAACTGTGTTTTTATTAAGAAGTTGGCTATCAACTATTTCTACGCATTCCTGCGAAGAAATTGCAGAGGAGGTGCTGCGGTTATGAGGGTTCCTCACATGAACATAATTCAAGTTGGGATGACTTACATGGTTTAGCTGATGTAAGAAAATGCTATGGAGGAGGAAGCTTTGATCCTATCCTTATCCTATGTGGTGTTGCCAAAAATAGGGAACTATGTATGTATGTATCAACATTCAATGAAAAAGGGCTGCTGAATGTCTTCAAAAATGTAATAATAATAATAATAACAAGAAGCAAGTCCTACCAATTAATGGTTGGTTCTGCTGCATTCGTTCATATCAAGGCCATGGTTTCTACTCGTCCTACCAATTCTGGCTTTATGAATGTATTCATCAACCCCCTCTGTTTTTACGGCAAATATATACACACCAGAAGAGTATACATTTCATTTCAAATGGGCCATAAAATCCATTGCAATGCTCCTCGTAACAGTCAGTCACCCATGGGCCGTGGGCCAATTTTAATTTTTTTATATGGATACGTAATCTACAACATTCTCCCTATCTCATAGACTAGCTTGTTTCCCGTGTACATAAAAATTGTTACTTTGATAATAATCTTTGTGTGTGTGTGTATATATATATATATATATATATATATATATATATATATATATATATATATATATATATATATATATACTAAATAAATCACCTAATATATATTAGGCATCAGTCGCACATAATTGGAAATTTGGAATGTCATTGTGTTTTTAGTGTATTTGTAAGTTTTATTAGGCCAAAATTTAGGTTGTACGTACGGGTTTGGTAGATTTAGTGTTTGATTTTTTAATGTTTATTTTATTGATCATTCTTTTTCACACACGCACGTTTCACGAAATTAGACATAAAATTGTTTATATATATATAATTGCACGCGGGTTCAAAGTAGAAAGATTTTTTTTACAATAATAATAATAATTAATGGGTTTTTATGAAAAATTAAGACGTCTTTAACATTAATTCATCATGGTATGCAGAATGAGAAAGAAAAAGTAAACATGAAAATGAAACATATTTTTTTAATATTTGGTACAACCGCATAAATAAATATATATAAGTTACAAAATACTACTTGGTTTTCTTTCATTTTAGTATTCTCATTTTCTTTATTGACAATTTAATTATTTGTTACTCGTAAGTTGTAAACCATAAAAACAAAGAAATGAGGAGTAAAGAATAAAGATGATCTTAAAGAATAACAATATTAAATTAATTGACGCATTCAAAATTAATTCCCTTAGAAATGAAATGAAATGTTCTTGGACTCCAAATATTTGACCTTATAGAACAAGTTTTTTATTTTTAAATATCTAGTAATATTCTAGATTTTTTATGTAAGACCCTAAATTATTAATAAATAAAATTTAATTTTCTCTATTTATTATAGTAAGAGTTGCAGTGATTAATATGATTAGTTATGGGTAAAATGCGCAAATATCTTAAATAAGCAGGTGATTATAAAATATTCATATTTTGTCGGGGAATATTCGTTTGGTCGTGGAATATTCTTGCTGTCAGGGAATATTCGTACGATGGCGCAGCCTTGTGTGGGCTCCATAACGGAAAGCGATTGGATGAAGAAAACAATAAATATAAGTTGTTTATAAATAAGCAGGCGTGGTTATTCAAGTTATTATCTTGTTGAAATACTCGGTGGTTAAAACACAAGAAGCACACCAGTATTGCACCAATTATTGATTCTTACGTGAAAGGGCACTACTCAATAATTGTTACGAAGAATTATTATTCGGTATTTTATTTTAATTGATTCAATAATTCTTTGCGTTGATATTTTATATTATTGTTGTTTCAATAATCATTATTACAAAGATTTTCCATTATCGGATCAATAATTCATATTATTTGAATAATATTATTAGATAGTAATATTGGCAATGTCTAGAAAGTTACGTCTAAGGAGAGGTTAGGTCATCTAATTGCATGGCCAATAAGGAGAAATTCTTATTGAAAAGCCCCTCTATCCCAGGGAAGCTATCGGTCATCGAGATTGTGATTCTGTAATATTATTTGTGAATAATTAATTATTGATTTATATGATGAGGAAAATATTGATTTTATGTGGATATAGATGGAGAAAATTTTTAATGTGACAATTGTTAAAAATTAATATTTTATCTTTTTCTTATAAAATAATTAATTTAAATATATTATTATATTATTATAATATAATAACGGTGATATCTTTACAATGAATATGGGATATATGAGTATATGAGGAGGAGGAGTATTTTTATTACTAAAAATATTTAAAACATATTTTTCATGTCTGTGGACCCCATTTCTTGACTGAAATTTGATTATAGCACAATAAAATCGCTTGCTTTGTGGATTTGGTCAATTTCATTTGGAATTTGGAAAAACTTTCTTCTGCAAAGTTGTAGATAATGGAATTTTCTATGAAAAAGATGCGAGTTTTGAATTTTCTGACAAAAGGGCTATTTATTATGAATTATTGAAGTTCTGAAGCTCCGAAATAATTAATTTTTGAAGTTTTAATTATTTTTAATAAGAAAAACATTTTTTAAATTTTTGGAACTCATTTTACATGTGTTAGGTTGCTGAAATCAGATTCTAGGTGTGCGTAGGAAATTTATATAAATATATTATTAATTTATTAAATTTTCTGTTTTGGTGTTCTAAGCATTTTCCTATAAATAGGGTGCTTAGGTTAGAATTGAAAATCACACCAGAAACTGAAGTTTTCTCTCTCGATATATTGAGCGTATTCTTGTGAGTATTTTAATACTTTGAGTCGGGGTATGGAATGTTGGTTCTAGAGAGTTGTTTAGTAGTCCTCACCATTTTTGTAAAATAATGTATCAATAATTGTGATGAGGATTTGTTTGCGTGTGAATATTGTCTAAATGATAATATTTGTATTTAAACTCTGTTTTTTTATATAGTATTAATAAAGTTGAAGTTATTTCGTACCATGTATTTGACAACTCGAGAATGGGTGATGTATACCTATTTATTTTGAGTCGTCGCGTCTTCTTTCTTCTCCTTTAGCGACGGACTCGACGACGGCCTCTGGCCATACAATTGTTGTCTATATTTTTAGAGACGCTTATATATGTTGTCAAAAATCGTCATAAAAAGTATAGACGACGGTTGTATGACTCAAACCGTCGCCGGATCCGTCGCTAAAGGAGAGTGAACACGGATGAATAAGATAAGAGGTATGCACTTGATCCTTGCTCTCTCTCTCTATATATATATATGTGTGTGTGTGTGTGTGTGTGTGTGTGTGTGTATTCTGCTTTGTGTGTGAGTGATCCACATGCGCATCAACTTTAGCGACGGATAAAATCATGTCACTATAAGGGTCTGAATTGGGCTATAGCGACAATTTTGAACTCTATGCTGTCGGGTTTAACGACAATTTTATCCGTCGCTAAAGGTGATGGAGCTCTATATGTATTTTACATATAAAAAGGAAAATTTTGTCCAAAAAACTTTATTTTTACGTAGAAAGTACGAGTTGTTTTGTGTTACCTCAGTTGGATAAATGAGAGTTTTACTTTTTATCTTTTTTTTTTATTACTATATTTACCTAGGACTAACTTAATACTTATTTTTAACAAATCTTAATTTTCAAATATCAAGGAAATTATTTATAATATCCCAAGTAAATATACACTTAAAATAAGCAACAAGCTAAATAAGACTATTATGATTCCATGAACACGGGAGTGTTGGAAATACTATTATGCGGCGACCGGACTAATTTTTTTTTTTTTTTTTAAATGTTTTCCAAATAATTTATAAGATTTATTGAAACCGAAATTTTTACAGAAAAAAGTATTTTAGATGTCATTTGGATACATGTAAAAAATATGCATGTACAGTCTACAAGTATATTTTTTACATGTATCTAAATGACATCCAAAACACTTTATTCTGTAAAAATTCCAATTCCAATAATTTTTATAAATTATTTGAAAAACATTTAAAAAAAAAAAAAATTGGACCGATCGCTACTCACGGTCCCCCTAGACTTTTTCTTTTACTTTAGAAGAGTAATTCTAGGGCGATCGGTCCAAAATTTTTATTTTTAAAATGTCTTCCAAATAATTTATAAGATTTATTGGAACTGGAATTTTTACAGAAAAAAGTGTTTTGGAAATATGTAAAAAACATGCCTGTTGACATTCAAAATACTTTTTTTTGTAAAAATTTCAATTCTAATAAATCTTATAAATTATTTAAAAAATATTTAAATAAATAAAAAATAAATAAATTTTGGACCGGTCGCTAGCGAATGTCGCTAGAACCGGTCGCCCAAGACTTTTTCACTTTAGATTATTGTCCAACGTAAGAGATAACTGCTGAGATACCCTTAACCACAATTAATTGAGAATTGATAGATTTGACATATAACAAATCCTTGACTGTCCTTTCAGTAGGAGTCCAACCAAAGTCATAAGCAGCCTTTTCAAACTACATAATTTTTTTTATTTTTTTGTAGTAAGGTTTAAACTTTAAATGAGGTGTCTGTTCCCCATTTCCAAACTTCATACAAAATGCGATGAGAATAAAAAAACAATGATTTTATTATGCATGAACTTTCTATATGCACTCTAATGCGTGCATACAATGATTTTAAAAAATCGTGATATCAACAGCTAACATTCATTTTTGGTTATAGATCACTCTCCTTAATTAAATAAAAAACAACTAAAATTATTTAATTACTTATTTTTAAGGAAATAATATCATTTTAAAAAAAAACTTGTAGAGTCCTAATATGTATTTACGTCAAATTACAATTACGAAATTTATTAATGCATGAGATTGATAAGAATTAGAAGAGATATTTCCAAAAATATTACTACTTATAATAGTTATATGTGTTACTAACAATTAACAAGGTTAATACTCCCTCAATTTTATCTATCGTTGGAGGTCAATGTATAATTATTAAAAAAAATAATGATATTACATTGTTAAGTGTAAAATTAAATTCAAATTATTAAACTACCCCCTTTTTTTTGTAATAACTAAAAGTTTTCCTTTTCTCCCAACCTTTTTTGGTTTTAAAAAGTTATTCATTAAGGTTTTAGATAAGTTCTTATAAATTAAAAAATTACTTCCACCATGAATTTAAACTTATTGCTGACGATAATTAGAAGTACATAAATTTTTGGATGATGGTAAAAGAAAGTCAGGTCTGGAGACTGGAGGGAGAGATAAAGAAGAAAAAAAAAGAAACAAAAGAATAGATAATTGCACGATAAGACAAGTAAATATTGTTGGGTCATGATATTTCTCCTATTAAGATAAGTAGATTGGACTCATTTATTTGATTAGTCTACTAGGTCCTCAATAGTGAGTCTTAAAGTTATTGGGCCTGATCATTATATTATTCCTGTTGGGTCCTTTCTAGATCGGGTCGGATCAGTGGATCGACCCATTAGATATTTTAATATCTCCAACTTTGGCCATGTAATAATGAAAAGAGCATAATGGTTCGATTGTCAGGACAGTAATGCATTAATGTGGATGGGATTATAACCGGCCGGCGGCATAAACAATGCATGAAAAAGGTGACATCCTGCATGCGTTCGGCAACAGAAATCACCGAGTGAGGGGAAATGGGTCATGAGTGGGTGGTACGCAGAATGGCAAAGAGAAAGTATAACCCAAAGCAAAGAAGTCTTCAAACAAACCAGACGCATAACACATTCAACAAAGAATTTTATCTCTCAAGACTCTAGATATTTTATCCTCCATTGTTAATCCTTGGGTTGCTTTCAGTCGACTTCACGCTCGAAGCTATCCCCTCAACCGGTCGAAGCCGTTAAGCTTTTGGTGTTGATTGTGTTTAGTAATGCGAGGATTAGGCGCCCACGTGATTGGGACGTCGAGAAGCTCTTGGCGTTAACATTGGCGCTGTAAGGAGGGTCGAGTTCTAGTGTCTTGAAATTTTCAATCACAAAGATTTATTTGTTCTACGTCGGAAGATGGTGAGAAGAGAAGAGAGTCGTCGGAAGAACGTACCGTAGTCATTAGCTCGTCTGGTCAGGCCCAAAGATATTTTCATCAAAGATCGTCTGGGTCCTTCGAAGAGTGCTCACGAGAGTGAAACCTTTTCCAAGCATGTTTCCAAGGGTTCTCGTTCGAGAGCTCATGGTGGGGCTAGGCGGAGGTTGGTGTTTGTTGATGACAAAGACCGTGATCAGGATTGGAGGCAGGTGGAGGGTTCTCCGCCTAAAACGCACCACTGAAGTGGTCAGGATGACAGAACTGCCAAGTTGGCAAAGATGGCCGAAGAGGCAGATAATGCTTTGGAAGTTCTTCTAAAGCAGAGGGAAGATATAGCTGTGCAAATGCTTCGGATGGCCGATCTGAAGGATGAGGCATCCACTTATGTCCAGTCCGAGAGACGCAACAGGCATAAGGAGGTACCACGACGAGAGGGGAAGGAACCAGAGCATTCCGTGCATATATCTCGAGGCCGTTCCCATGACCGAAGGAGATCAAGGAGTAGAACTCCTGAGGCATCAAAGAGAGCACTTGTCGTCGTTGGTTCTTGAGGTAGAGATGGTGGCAGACAGAGGAGTAGGTCGAGGGAGGTCGCGCCAGAAGGTAGAAGGGGATAGCGGCGTCATGAGCATTCTCACTGTGATGACAGGGCCACACGCCGAAGTAAGTCTAGAAGCCCATCGAGGGTGGTGGTTTCCGTTAGAGATGGTCAATCCATTCCGAAAAGAAAAGGGTCGCCGGAGAAAGAAGTCTCCTCTCAACCAGAAGGTGTGGATTTTCTGGTGAAGGAATTGAAGGAGCTCCGGAAGCAGTTGGCTGAGGTGTAACAGGTGAAGGACACTCCGGGAAAAAAGGTGTCCCCTTTTTCCTCGAACATTCTTAAGGAGAAGGCAGACACCACCAAGAAGTTGCCTCATATGGAGAGTTACGATGGGTCCGGGGACCCTTATGACCATAGCCAGACGTTCGACCGACTAATGAATTATTATGACTTTACCGATGCCGCCAAGTGCCATACGTTTGTTACAACATTGAGGAAGGATGCGAGGCAGTGGATGGGGACTCTACCTATAGACTCGGTCTCGTCATGGTCCGAGCTGTGTGATAAGTTTCATGCCCGTTTTGGAAGCAACCGAAGAAGGGGGAAGCCCACAGGTTCTTTGGCACAGGTCCGACAATTCACCAATGAGTCCTTGGGTCAGTACGTGAAGAGGTTCAGGGAAGCAGTTGGCCATGTGGCGGACCTTAACGATCTGCAAGCTGTAGGGTTGTTTCAGAACGAGCTAGATCTGGTGAAATCCAAAAAGTTGGTGAAGAAGTTGATGTTTCACCATCCGAAGAGCTTGGCCGAAGCTTTCAACAAAGCAGAAGGTTATATTGTAGTGGAGGAGGCTATGAATAGCCTGAAACGTCCTTCTTCAGACCGAATGAAGGAGGCGGATGCTCCAAAAGCTAAAAGCGATCGAAGAAGAAAATTTGAAGCGTGACGCCCCAAAATAGGTCCATTCCATTCAACCTATTTCGAAGTCGCCAAATACATGATACGAAATAACTACAACTTTATTATTACAACATATAAACTGTGAGTTTAAATACAGATATTTGTATTTAAACTCACAGTTTTTATATTGTATTAATAAAGTTGAAGTTATTTCTGTGCCATGTATTTGACAACTCAGAATGGGTGATGTATACCTATTTTGGGTGCGTCACAGCCCCCCCTCGAGGAGGTTTGCTCAATCTACCCGCTCACGATCGAAAAAACCTTCTTCGAGTCAAGAAGTTAAGAACTAAGGTCACACCACTAACCACCGAAGAGCTCTGAGTGCCTTCGTCATCAATCATTTTGCCTTTTGTACCTCCCGTAGAAATACATGTTTCTGAGGACGAAGAGCAAATTGAACCTGCCCCTGCCCTATCTCGAAAAAGGAAACACCCTTCTGATAGCCAAACGATCCCCATAATCATCCCTTCACCAGTGCACGAGCATGTTCCTTCTCGGTCTCCATCCCCCGAGAATGTATACATGGACCCTTCGCCAACTCGTGACCAGCCTATGCCTTCCCCCCCGAGGCCCTAGTCACAAGAATTCCAGAATGATGCAATGGGATCGCCTACTTTATGGCCTCGGTTCAACGCCAAGTTCCCATTTCAACTCTTTGATGCCTTCGTTTGAGAAACTGAAGATCATCAATTCGGTAATCATTCGAACGGGGATCTGCTTGATGAAGGCATGAGCTACTTGGCGAAGGTAAGTGATAGTTTTCTTGGTTTATACATTTCTTTTCTTGCTTAAGTATCTGAAACTAATTGGATCCTATTGAACATATCTGAGTAAATGCGTCTTGAGCGTTTACGTCTGAGACATGTAAATGTCAAGTCAAGAGAGACCATGAAAAGGGAAAATAATATGTTGAAGGCGACTTTGGCCCGGGAGAGAGGTCAATACGAAAGTGTTCTTCATACTGATGAGGGCCTTCGGAAAGAGTTGGCTCAAGTCAAAGAGGGCCTGAAGGCGTCTGATGACGAACTAAAGGCAACGAAAGAGGAGCTGGAAGCGTCTAGGGCCAGCCAGCAATCTCTAACCGATATGAACGTCGACCTGGTTGGAGAAAATCTGGCTCTGAAGACCAAAAATGAAGAATTCTCCACAGCTAATCGAAGCTTGGCAATACAACGTGGTGAAGTTCAAGTAAAGGCTCAGGACGACAAGGAAGCATATAGGGCCAAACGTCATAAACTTTGTCATAAAATAAAAGCGCTCGAGGTGCGAGGTCCTCTTCTGACTGAAGAGCTGCGTAAGCGGATACATGCGGAGTACAGGGCGTCTGATGAGCTCAATGCAGAGATCCTAAAGGTCTATTCAGAAGGTTATGAAGTCTGTCGGGATCGAGGCAAGGAGAAGCTGGTTGCAGTTCAATTAGACCCGACCCTTCTTGACTCTGAAGACGAGGGTGGTGCCTGAATAGGACCTTACTGTCTTTTTATGTTAGAAATTATGTAAAGGATTTTTATTTCCTGCGTGTGTAATCGTTTAACTATTAATGAAATTTTAATTTTCCTTCTCATGATTTCTGTATAATGTGTTTCTTGTCAATAATTCAGCATCAATGACCTGTATGAGCTTAACTTAGGCTATGAATCAGATAAGGCATATAACAGTTAAGTTAAGAAATGAAATGAATTGAATTCAATGAACTGAACTGAGTGAACCAAACTCAACACTTGGAACAAAATAAAGTAATGCATACTTATCGTTTCCGAAGTGTGAGACAGGTCCTGTATAAAGAGAATTCGGCTGATCCTCCTTGCACCATTAAGATCTTGTTTACCACTCGGGGTGAAACAAGTATATAAGGACATATGTTTACCACTCGGGGTAGAACAATTTTATAAAGACCATGTAACTTGCTTACCACTCGCGGTAAGACAAATTCATAAGGACACACCTGACAATAAGTCTGCCATCGAATGGCCAACGAGTCCGACCATACCTCCTAACTTCGGTGAATTTTGTTTACCACTCACGGTAAAGCAAAATTAAAAAGACTAAGGAATTTGTTTACCACTCGCGATAAATCAACCCATGAGGACACTCCTGCCGAAAAGGCTGCCATCGAATGGCCAGCGAGTCCACCCCGTCCTCCATACACTGATGAAGTTTGCCTACCTCGAAGGGCCTGACAAATTCATAAGGACCACCTGCCGAAAAGACTACCATCGAATGGTCGTGAGTCCCCCCGTCCTCCTTACTCCGTTGTGAACTTAGGACCAGTATGAAGATCAATTTGCAAAAAAGTGAATCTTTTATTGATGATGAACCGCCATTTACAGACTTCCGATAAACTGACTCGATCTCTATTGAAAGTATTTCCGAAGTCTGCCAGCATGCCAAGTGTTCTTGATCTCAGATCCGTCCAATGCCTTTAACCGATAAGTCCCGGGCTTCGGTACTTCAATTACTTCATACGGCCCCTCCTAGTTCGGCATCAGCTTTCCCATGTTCTGAGGTGTAGACGCTTCGACTTCTGAGGACGAAGTCCCCCACTTCAAATCTGCGAAGCTTAACCCCTTTGTTGTAATACTTGGCTACTCTCCGTTGATATGCTGCCAGCTTGATTAAAGCCACCTCTCTGACTTCTTCCAACAGATCTAAGTTGACTTTCAGTCCTTCATCATTGTAGATTTCTTTAAACTGACTAACCCGAAGACTTGGGGATCCAATTTCAACTGGGACTAAGGCATCGCATCTACAGCCAATCTGAAGGTGAATCCCTTGTGGTAGTCCTCGGTGTAGTCCGATAAGCCCACAATACACTGAGCAGCTCATCTGGCCATCTTCCTTTAGCTTCGTCCAGTCTGCGCTTAATCCCGTTCAGCAACGTTCTATTGGTCACCTCAACTTGCCCATTCGACTATGGATGAGCCACCGAAGTCTTCTTGTGTTGAACTCCCAGCTCCTTCAGAAATCCTTCAAACTTCGATCCCACGAACTGGCGTCCGTTGTCCGATATCACCACCTTAGGAATTCTAAATCGGAACACTACGGACTCGTTCATGAACTTCAGGCACTCTTGCTCCGTTATCAACCGAAATGGCTTCGCTTTTACCCATTTGGTCATATAATCGATAACAACTATAACAAAACTGACCTGACCTTTAGCTTTTCAAGAACAGCGGACCCGAGATATCTACCCCAGGACAATGAAAGGGTATAGCTTTCACCTCGTTTGGGTTCCTCGCATTTTGACCAGTCACAACAAACGCTCTTCCAAGAACCGTTGACTTTGACTTTTCTGGAACAGTCTTTTGAGTCACCGTCCCCGCTGAACTAGGTTTCGCTACCGTGCAATCTCGATCGATATGTCCTTCCTTTCCACAATTATAGCATACCAGAATCATTGTGGGCGCTTTGACCGATATGTCCTCTTTCCATTTATAGCATATGACCGGTGGTCGTTCTCTCCTCCTGGAACCGATTCTTTGTTGCACCGCTGTCTTCTTACATGGTCGTTGTTGAATCTCCTCTTTTAAAATCTCCTCCCACTCGCTTCTTTATTTTTTCATGGCGATGATTACCACCCGAGTGGTTACCATTTTGTCAAAGTCTTTTTCTTTCTCCTTTCGGGTTATTGTTGTTTTGTTGATCGCTATCTCCGGTATGATCCTCGATTGTGGTACCTCGGTTGACCGTATTTCGTTATCTCGCTTCTAACAATTGAGCCACATTAACAACATCTCGAATAGAGAGAAAATTTATGAGAGATGAGATATCTTGACGATATCTAGGGTTTCAAACCTCTCGAAACATCCGCGTCATACGTTCCTCATTCTCCACCAAATGAGGTGCAACTGGATAACTCGCAAACTTCGTCTCGCATCGAGACACCGCCATGTTGTTTCGCCCGGTCTAATAAACTCCACTTCCTTCATACGATTTAACACTTTCGTGAAAGTATTTATCATTAAATAGTTTCAAACGTCTCCCAAGACATCTTGAGCTGCGTACGGATGGGTACGCTTCATGACTCCCACCAAAGAATCGCTTTCGCCAAGGAACATAAAGGTGGCGAATGGAACCTTCATTCTCCGCATCCCAAGACATCGAATATCTTGGTAATTTTTTGACCGTATTTCCGCCATGATCGGATCAAAGCTTTCCCTTAATTTCGTGGTCCCAACTCTCTTTCGCTGTGGCGTCATTTGTGACAACCCGTGAATTGCTATCATTTCCTCCTATGTTTTGAACACGAGTCTCCTCAAATCCGATTTTGCATGAATCGCAAAAAGCTTCTAAATATCCCCTCGTTCATCATCTCGCCCGTGGTGTTGTTGTTCATGGGAGAAACATTGCCACTGCTGTTGCGTTCTCTCGTTGGTGAGTCAAAGCGTCTCCACGGCCTCATTTCCATTGTTAATATTCTCAATCGACATTCTCAAACATCGTCATAAAACAAAGGGTTAATTAAGGAAATCAATATATCACATAATATCCCTATATCTTGACCAACTAACAAATAAGCTTAGGTAGGACACACTAACGAAGGATTTACTCTCTCTCCCTCCTAGTTCTATTCCCGATCTCCGCATGGAGATCATATCCCTAAGCTCGATACCAACCGTGACACCCCCAAAATAGGTATACATCACTCATTCCGAGTTGTCAATACACAGATGTAAACAACTACAACTTTATTATTACAACAAGAAAAGCTGAGTTTAAATACGAGATATTGCTACTAAACAATATCCACATACAAATAAATCCTCATCATAATTATTGATACATTATTTTACAAAATGGTGAGGACTACTAAACAACTCTCTAAAACCATTATTTCATACCCCAGGCTCAGTATTCGCTACATTCTCGCCTCCCGAGAAGAAAAATGGAACAAAAAGGAAAAGGGTGAGCTCAATCTAGCCCAATAAAGAATATTATGACTAAGATAATATACAACAAATTATCGTTAGTCTTCAACAGGAAAAATTTAATAGAATACAATAAACAACAAGTTTTAAATCAATACTGCATGATTGAAAATATTAATTCATAGAAAAGTTACGTAGAGGATGAAATCTACTAATATCTATGAATTTAATATCCATCATCAATACTTTTATCCTCGTAACATCAATCAATATATATCTCGAATCATATATTCATCCTCGCACTACAAAAGCCAAGGACATTCACGATTGGTCATGTTCATCTAAACACTGCTCATCTTTGACTACTCGCCAAAGATATTCATCGAAATCATTCATCTTTGCACTACAAATTCAAAGATATTCATCGAAATCATTCATCACTTCTTGGCCAAAGATATTCAATAATATCATTATTTAAGACCGAGGATGATGAAAATATTTTTAAAAAAGCGAATCCAAATTGAAATAACATGACAAGGATTAAGGATTAAGGATTCATACTTTGTTTTATCCACGCCCAAAAAAAATACCTCAAAAATAATCATAGTGGTGTAAAATTCAAGAATGATCAAAACATGGATACAATCAGTTTAGTATCCAAAATAGATATTTTGACTAAAAGAAAATTTTTCATTTTTCGATGAATAGTGTCGATTCGTGAATAAGATCAAGTATCGTGAATAAAGGCAGACACGTGAATAGTAAGAATCAGACACCAAAAGTTTCAAATTTGATAAAAACTTCAGATCAATATTTCAGTATAATGATATTGAAGAAATAATATCATTACGAAAAAAAATAATATCCCTTACCTCGAAAAAATCAAGATTTAATTTAAACACCAGTATATAAAGGCTATGACTTGAACTTTCACCGTATAGCAATACTCAAAGTATACTCAAAATACACATAAGGATATGCTCGATAATATAGAGAAAGAAAACTTCAGTTTCTGGTGTGATTTTCAATTCTAACCTAAGCACCCTATTTATAGAAAAATGCTTAGAACACCAAAGCAGAAAATTTAATATAATAATAATATATATAATCAAATTTCAGTCAATAAATGGGGTCCACCGACATGTTTAACATGTTTTAAACATTTATTGCAACAAAAATACTCTTTCTCCTCAGATACTCATATATCCCACATTCATTGTAAAAATATCACCATTATTATATTATTAAAATATAATAATATATTTAAATGAATTATTTTATCAGAAAAAGATAAAATTTCAATTTTCAACAATTCTCACATTAAAAATTTTCTCCATCTATATCCACATAAAATCAATATTTTCCTCATCATATGAATCAATAATTAATTATTCACAAATAATATTACAGAATCACAATATTGACAATAAGAATTTCTCCTTACTGGCGCGCAATTAGGTGACCAAACCTCTCCTTGTATGTAACTTTCTAGACATTGCCAATAATGTTATCTAATAATATTATTCGGATAATATGAATTATTGCTTCGATAATGAAAAATCTTGTGTAATGACAATTATTGAAACAACAAAGTAATATAAAATATCAACACAACAATTATTGAACCAATAAAATATCGAATAAGAATTATCGTAACCATTATTGAAAGTAAAGGCCTTTCACGTAAGAATCAATAATTGGTGCAATACCGAGTGTCTTCTTGTGTTTTAATCAAGAGTATTTTAACAAGATTAACTGCAGAATAACCACGCCAAGTTATTTTTAAACAACTTATATTTGTCGTTTTCTTCATCCAATCACTTTCCATTATGGGCCCACATAAGGTCACAAGGTCATTGCATTTAATATTCCCACAACGGCAAAGAATATTCCATTTAATTAAACGAAAATTTCCGCATAAAATATGAATATTTTATAACCACCGCTTATTTAAGATATTTGCATTTTACCCATAACTAATCATATTAATCACATCAACCCTTACTATAATAAAAAGAGGAAATTAAATTTTATTTATTAATAATTTGGGGTCTTACAAAGACGTGAAGTAAGATAAAGGGTAGATGACTTGATATTAATCACATCAATCCTTACTATATATATATATATATATATATATATATATATATATATATATATATATATATATATATATATAACTAAGATTTAACTATATTATTACCTAATAGACTCAAATTTGTTAACTGTACACATTAAAAAAAAATAGCCTCGACTTAATTGAATATAGAGTATTACTACAAATATCGTTACAAATGTAAATGGGCAATAAGAAGTTCAAATATAATAGTACTAGTATAATCTACTAAGCTTATCATATTTAATAAGCATCCTAATTACTCACTGTCACTGCCTGAAATTGAATAACAGAGTTGTAGATCTGCGACTCCTTATTGTCTGCTTGATTTGAGAGGATAGTCGCCACTTGTCACCACCTCACTCTCTCTCGCATCCAAGTGGTGACTGAGAAAACCAAAAAACTACTGCCTATGGAGTAGTCCTTACAACTGAAACAAATTCAAACGCAAACATTTACAGTCTTTAAATAAGAAATGTAAACATATACCCACTCCAAAACTAACTCTTTCATTCCTTTGAATTTTGAGGATTTCTAACTTTTAATCCTATGTTCTGTTTCCAAGTTCCAATTTGCACACTCGTTTGAGGGTTTTCGTGTTTGGTTCTTTTTATAGGTTTGTTCAACTGCTATAAAACAATCATTTTCTCAATATTGAATAGTCTAATATCGTGTTTACCTGTATTTGTTGCTAATATTTTATTGAAAGTTCTATACCGGGGAGGGTGTTTTCTCAAAAGGGTCATCGTTGAATCTTCTCGTCGATTTATGGTAAAAATGGGTTCTTTGGGGTTCTGAAACAAGCCATCATGGATCTGGAAATTGGGTCTTATCAGAATCTTGCTAAGGTAAGATGGGTATGTGTTAATTTGTGTTTTTAGGGGGGTCTTTTCATCAAACCCATTTGATTTTCTCACCAGAAATGTGTTGTTTTTTCCCCTGTTGCAGAAGGAATCGTGGAGAACAGTTCTGACTTTGGCTTATCAGAGTTTGGGTGTTGTTTATGGAGATTTGAGTACATCCCCTTTATATGTATACAAGAGCACATTTGCTGACGATGTTGAACACTCAGAAACGAATGAAGAAATATATGGAGTTCTGTCTTTCATTTTCTGGACTCTCACATTAGTCCCTCTTCTTAAATATGTTTTTATAGTGCTCAAAGCTGATGATAATGGCGAAGGAGGGACATTTGCACTGTATTCACTTCTTTTCCGGCATGCCAGAGTGAGCTCACTACCTAATTGCCAATTAGCAGATGAAGAATTGTCATCCTACAAGAAGGAAATCCCTGCCCCAGACCCAACTAAATTTGGGTCAAGCCTGAAATCTGCTTTAGAGAAGCATAGAGTGTTGCAGAGATTTTTGCTTATATTGGCTCTGATTGGAGCTTGTATGGTTATTGGAGATGGTATTCTTACACCGGCGATTTCTGGTATGCCATTAAATTCTTTTTGGGGTTTTGTATTGCCTAAATTTGGACTTCTGGGTGCTGTTAATTACTGAACTGCTTACTTGTTTACTGTAGTCTTTTCTGCTGTGTCCGGAGTGGAACTAGCTATGGCCAAAGAGCATCACAAATGTAAGATTCTTTACCTTCCCCCATTTGATGATTGAGACATATCTAATACAATTTTGTTGGTGGATCTTGGCTCACCAATTTGCATATTCTTAGCAAAACTGTTCTTATACCTTCTGAATAATTTTTAATATGAAGACCCCTATGCTTGAAGTATTGTCCATTTTCGTTGTTTTTGTGTTTATTCCTGTGAATGTCTATCTTTACTTAGTATTCTGAGTACCAAAAGTTTTTTGATTTTCATTTGTAAAGTTACAAAGTTTGATTTTGGAAGTCCATCCCCAAGTGAGTCTTTAATTTACCATTGGAGATGTATACTCACAACGCCCCAAAAAATCTCACACAATCGTCCGGCACATAGTACTACTAATTGTCTGTTTGGGAGTGTATAAAACTTGTTATGTGAAGTTATGCTGCCACTTGTGACCAATTAATTATTAATGATGCACTAATTGCATAATAACTCAACCACCACGAAGCAGTCAAGATTGTCAGGGTAAGTGATATAGAAATTAAGTAATTCTGCATAGCAAGTGGAGGGTTTATAAGAATTAATTTGTGGAGGGTAATGCCTCTCTTCTGTCTAGCGGTGGATCTCGGCATGTCAACAACCAACTTATTCCATTATAAATTCGTTCCAGCACTGACATATGTACTGCTCTCACTTTTTAGGTGATGCAATTGAGTTTGCATCAGATTTAAAGCTCATTTCTCATTTTTTACATCCTAGCTGATGTTTAATGTTTTGCCCTGAAAAAGTATAATTTTTTTGCAGATGTAGAAGTTCCAGTTACATGTATCATACTGATTGGCTTGTTTGCCCTTCAACATTATGGCACTCACAGAGTTGGGTTCTTGTTTGCACCTATTGTCGTAACATGGCTCTTGTGCATCAGCGCTATTGGTCTGTATAACATCTTTCACTGGAATCCTCAGGTCTACCGAGCACTCTCTCCATATTACATGTACCAGTTTCTGGTGAAAACCCAAAAAGGAGGGTGGATGTCCTTGGGTGGGATCTTGCTGTGCATAACAGGCAAGTGATTATATATGTTGTGATCTGAGATCCTTTACATCCTATACTTTATCCATCCTGTATTTTTTCCTGATTTCTAAAGCACATAATTATTCTCTCAGGTTCAGAAGCTATGTTTGCTGATCTGGGACACTTCTCACAATTATCAATAAAGGTATTACTTTTTCTTCCTTTTTAGCTTGGAACTACTTATTATCTAACAAAGTTTAGACTATCTTCTGTGATGCACTTGTTATTTGTAGGGAAGCGATATTTCCACAAGAAACTTGATATATACGTGTTAGAACAAACTATGGCAAACAAAGAAATCAACGAAGAAAATTAAAGATAAGAACACAAGATTTACATGGAAAACCCAATTCGGAAACAACAAAGGGCTCTTTTTGTGAAACGGAGGGAGTATTTATATTTTCGTAGCACAGTTTCAGCCACATCCTGATTTAAGACCTGAATCCTAAATCTACCTGTTTTGTTGGTGGTAGATATTACTAGAAACCAATTAGGCTAATGCTACTTGTCTTACCTTGTGCTATCTTTCTTTTTATTTTTTATTCTTATTGTAGCATCTTTATGGCACAGCAGCTTTTAATAGAGTTCCTGTTATGCAGATTGCTTTCACAACCATCGTTTATCCATCTTTGATTCTTGCATACATGGGGCAAGCTGCTTATCTGTCTCAGCATCATGTGATGGTAAATGACTACCATATAGGATTTTATGTTTCTGTTCCTGGTAAGTATTTCTGAGTTATTGCCTTCAGATGAAGCATACGAGTAGAGTTTAAGTTCAGGTAACTTAAGATAACTCACATTTAATTTACAGAGATATTAAGATGGCCAGTTCTTGTAATTGCCATACTAGCTGCAGTAGTGGGAAGCCAAGCAATTATTACTGGAACTTTTTCGATTATCAATCAATGCTCTTCACTTGGCTGCTTCCCTAGAGTCAAAATAATCCACACATCATCTAAGATACATGGCCAGATCTACATCCCGGAGATCAACTGGATCTTAATGGTGTTATGCCTGGCTGTTACGATTGGTTTCAAAGACACGAAACGCTTGGGTAATGCTTCAGGTATGACAATAACCAAGTCATATAAATAATGATGTGAGCAATAAACACTGCCCATATCATATTACATCCGGTAAAATACTCCTTTTTTCCCCTGGACTTCAGACGGAGTTCAAATTCCCCAGTATGGTTTAATTTGCAGCATATATACCATGTCATCTCATATTGACTGGAGGTACTACTGGGTGTGTGTTTCATTCTCTTTATTCACATCTACTCCAAATAATATATAATCTATGATACAGTTCCTTTATCCCTTTATCTTAATTTCCTTTTCATTTTGGCAAAGGTCTTAGAATGAATGCTGTTTGAACACTATCAGCATCTGTACAAGTTCAAAAACAACTACATTTCTGTTAAAAATTTCAAGTCATTAGTTTTCTTTTTGTGATAATTTTTAACCTAGACTCTTCATTTTCTGGGTTCAGGTTTGGCTGTCATAACTGTCATGCTGGTCACAACCTGCTTAATGTCTCTAGTTATTGTGTTATGCTGGCACCAGAGCGTCTTTCTTGCAATTTGTTTTGTATTATTCTTTGGGACGATTGAAGCTCTCTACTTCTCTGCGTCTCTCATCAAATTCCTTGAAGGAGCTTGGGTCCCTATAGCTCTCGCACTTATCTTCATGATAGTCATGCATGTGTGGCACTTTGGCACTCTCAAAAGGTACGAGTTTGATCTCCAAAACAAGGTGTCTGTTGATTGGCTGCTCAGCTTGGGTCCCAGCCTTGGCATTGTACGTGTTCGTGGTATTGGTCTCATTCACACCGAGCTCGTTTCTGGAATCCCCGCAATCTTCTCCCATTTTGTCACCAACCTTCCAGCCTTTCACGAGGTCCTTGTTTTTCTTTGCGTAAAATCTGTGCCAGTTCCACATGTTAAACACGAAGAGCGATTTCTTGTGGGTCATATAGGCCCAAGAGCGTATAGGATATACAGGTGCATTGTACGATACGGTTATCGTGATGTTCACAAGGATGATATGGAGTTTGAAAAAGATCTCGTATGTAGTATAGCCCAGTATATAAGGACAGGAAAGCCGGAGTGTAATGGTGTAGGTGAAAATTTTGCAAACAATGATGAGAAAATGACGGTTGTTGGAACGCCTTTTATAGACGGGATACGTGTGTGTGAAGACAAGTTAGATGATTCGGAGATGGTTGGGACATTGGCGCATAAAGATACCAAGGGTCGGAAAAGGGTGAGATTTGTGGTACCGGAGAGCCCGAAGATTGACATTGAAGCAAGCGAGGAGTTGGGAGAACTTATGGAGGCTAGGGAAGCTGGGGTGGCATACATTTTGGGACACTCGCATGTGAAAGCAAAGCAAGGGTCTAGTTTTATGAAAAAGCTTGTTATAAACTATGGGTACGAGTTCTTGAGACGGAACTCTAGAGCAGCTACACATGCACTAAGTGTACCGCATGCTTGTACATTAGAGGTTGGAATGGTTTACCATGTATAACACGCACGTCTCTTGATGATATTTATACAATATTGTAGCATAGCATGTTTTTTTTTTTGTAATAGATCCGAAACCTCCCCTCACTGGAATATATGTACTGTATAATCTTGATGATACAATTGAATTTGTTAGGGCCGGGCCTGGCCGGGCCGAGCCAAAAATAAATAAATTGAAACCAGACCAGAGGTATGGTGAAGCTTAAGCCCCTCGAAGTTCACTAATTTTTCATAAAATGAGAAATATGTTGGAATAAAAATACCTCTATTTTGAACAATCTTTTTTCTAAGTCGAGTAAAACATATATAAAGTTTTGTCTCTGTCTGTCTTTGCGCACGAGTAAATAATTAATGTAGTGAGTACCATTTTGTAGGCAAAAGGAAAGCAAATAATAATCCTTCAAATGTGAATGGGAAGTCAAGAAACTCGGCTGGAAAGGTTGTAATTGAAGCAGGGAGCAACTTACCTGATATCAGATCATCTAAATCTAATTACGTCTTTACTCTTCCGTACTCCTTCCTTAAAGTCAAATATAGTGGAGTAGTAGTATAAAAATACCCGGACTTGTAGTACTACCAGGTCCAGGATCAATCAATCACTTGTAACCTAGGCTTGTAAGTTGTGTTCCATTAAAATAAAATTTCATTTACTCTTTTTATAAATGTTATAATTCTAAATTATAACTAACTTGTTTATTTTTATTGATAAATATAAAATAATAATAATACATTTTTAATATTTATAAATAAATTAGACTCTCTTTTTCAAAACCGAGGAGTACCACCAAATCCTAAATCCAGAACATCAAAGTTTATATACACATATATGTAGTGTTTCTTGGATGTTGGAGTATTTAATTGGTATTCCCTACTTAATAAATTTTAGACTATTAAATTGCAATTAATACTTCACCTTATATACTAGTAGTAGTATATATGGTAGGTTATTATTGTATACTACTCGTATGTCAGTAAAGTTTGATGTCCGGATTTAAAAGCATTTACAAGTAACAAGTGTCATTATTACATTCTCATTTATACATTTTGGTAAACTATATTACTAGTATACGTTACTATGATATTATGTTTTAAAATTAAATTTTGAACGTATATAAATATAAATATAAATATATGGGATAAGATTAAATTAAAAAAAGTTTTATTTTATTATTATAGAGTTAATCATGAGATTTGTATATATATATATATATATATATATATATAATAAAACATAACACATTTTGAATCTTTCATTTAACAAACCACAAGAACTGTGACGCCCCCAAAATAGGTATACAACACCCATTACGAAGTAAATCAAAATACATGGTATAGAAAGCAAACTACAACTTAATACATATGTCGTGTAGAATACTAATAATACAACTATGAGTTTGAATACAAATATTGTCTTCAGACAATATACACACCCAAATAAGTTCTCATTAATTATTCATACACTATTTTACGTAAGTAGTGAGGACATTTAAAACATCTTCCTAGAACCATCACTCCATACCCAGACTCGATCCTCTGCTATGTTCTCACCTCACGAGAAGAAAAAATGGAACAAAAAGGAAAAGGGTGAGCTCAACTAGCCCGATAAAGAATATTATGACTAAGATAATATACAACAAATTATCGTTAGTCTTCAAACAGAAAAATCTAATAGAATACAATAGACAACAAGTTTTAGATCAACAAATGCAATGAAAAGAAGAATCCATTAGAAGAGTCACGCGAGAAAGAATTCTACTTGTCTTTAAGGTTTAAAAGTCCATCATTAATAGTTTATCCCTGTAATAACAATCAATATACATCTTTAATCATCTTTGCACTACAGACCAAAGATATTCATTTGTATCACCAGTTGGTCATGTTCATCTCAACACCTGTTCATCTTTGCACTACAGGCCAAAGATATTCATTTATATCACCATTTAGGGTGAGGATGATGAAAACATTTTTAAAGAAAGCGAATCCGGTGAAACAAAATGACAAGGATTAAGGATTAAGGATTCGTACTTTATTTTACCCATGTCCAAAAATACTTGAAAATAATCATATTAGTGTAAAATTCAAGAATGATCAAAACATGGATCAATCAAAGCTAGTATCCGGAATAGATATTTTGGACAAAAAGAAAAATTTTATTTTTTTGGTGAATAATTGTCGATATCGTGAATAGTAACTCTCAACACAACAAGTTCCAAATTTGATAAAAGTTCACCAATACTTGGCGATAATGATATTGAAGAAAAATATCATTTAAGAAGAAAATAATACCCTTACCTCAAAATAACCGTATTTTGATTGAATTTCGGTATAGTCTTGTGAAACAGACCAGAGTATAGCAACACTCAAAGTATACTCACAAGAATACGCTCGATAATTTAGAGAGAAAGAGAAAACTTTGTTTACGGTGTGATTTTCAATTCTAACTTAGCCTCTATTTATAGGAAAATGTTAGAACGCCAAAGGTAATAAATTAATATTATTAATTTTAAAATTCATACGCATGCTTTAGACCATGACCACCACCACCTTGGAAAAAAATCCCAAATGCCCATGTGTTTGAAAAAACAAAAGTGGGTCCCACCCATGATTTAATAAAATCATTTTATTATAAAACTTCAATAATTCACAATAAATAGCCCTTTTATCAGAAAAATTGAATCTCATGAATTTTTATAGGAATTTCAATTCTCTACAACTTTCTGAGAAGAAAGTTTTTCCAAATTCCAAACATAAATTGACCAAAATCCATAAGCAGACGATTTTACGATTATAATCAATTTTTGGTCAAGAATTGTGTCCACCAAACACACAAAATATATGTTAAACATTTAATGCCACAAAATACTCTACCTCCTCATATACTCATATATCCCACAATCATTATAAAAAATATCACCAGTTAATATATTATTAAAATAATATATTTAAATGTATTATTTTATCGAGGAAAAAGATAAAATATTAATTTTCAACAATTGTCACATTAAAAATTTTCTCCATCTATATCCAAATAAATATTTTCTTTATCATAATAATCAATAATTAATTATTCAAAAATAATATTACTGAGAATCACAGTCTTGTGACTAAGTAGTTCAGGAAAGAGGGCTTTCCAATAAGGATTTCTCTTACTTGGCGTAGCAATTGATTAGGTGACCAAACCTCTCCTTGAAGACAGAACTTTCTAGACATTGCCAATAATGTTATCTCGATAATATTATTCAAATAATATAAATTATTGATTTGATAATGGAAAATATTGTGTAATGACAATTATTGAAACAATAATAATATAAATATCAACGCAAAGAATTATTGAATCAATAAGATAAAATAATGAGCAGTAATTATCTTGTAACAATTATTGAGTAGTAATGTCTTACGTAAGGATCAATAATTCAACAATCTTTATGCAATCTTGTGTGCCATTTGTGCAACCACGCCAGTATCAGTATTTTAACCACCGAGATAACCAACAAAGTGTTAAGCGGTAATAATTTACGTCGTTATTTATAAAACTCAATTTTTGTCGTTTTCCTTCATCCAACCGCTTTTCTCCCACCAATGATCGCTACTGCGGTAAATCGATACGGAGATTCCCGACAAAAAGAATATTCCACGACCAAACGAATATTCCCCGACAATAATGAATATTTTATAACCACTTGCTTATTTTGTAAACTTTGCACATTTCACCCATAACCAAAGAATTATATCAAATTAACCCTTATTAATTTAGAATAATGAATAAAGGAAAATTCAATTTTATTTATAATAAGTTGGGGTCTTACAACCTCCCCTCCTTATGAAATTTCGTCCTCGAAATTGACGTACGTACCTAGTATATCGAAAAGGTGAGGGTACCTCGCTTTCATCTCCGATTCCAACTCCCATGTCATTTCCTCAATTGCATGGTTTCTCCACAAAACCTTAACTTGTGGTATAACCTTCGTCGTAAGACATGCTTCTTTCCTATCCAAAATCTCAACAGTATCTCCTCGTAGGTTAAATCTTCACTATCTCTCGTCTGGTTCTAATGTAATAATGTGGTTCGGGTCTTTCACATATTTACGAAGCATAGATATGTGGAATACATTGTGAACACGAGACATACTTGGAGGTAACGCGAGTCTATAGGCTACGTTTCCTATTCGGTCAAGAATCTCAAATGGACCAACAAACCTTGGATTGAGCTTTCCTCTTTTCCCAAATCTTGTAACTCCTTTCCATGGAGCAATACGTAACAATACATGATCTCGATATTAAACTCCACGTCCTTTCTATGAAGATCAAGATAACTCTTTTGTCGATCTTGTGAAGTTTGAATATCGTTATCGAATCATTTGGATCTTTTCTCGTGAGTCATGCGTCATTTAATTACGGTCCCAACAATGTTGCTTCTCCCACCTCGCCCCAAAGATCTTTGGAGAGCGACATTTTAAATCCATACAACGCCTCGAATGGAGCCATTTTATACTTTAACGATAACTTGTTGTTATAAGAGAATTCCACCAGGTGGTAGAGTCTTATATCAACTTCCTTTGAAATCTAGGACACGAGTCTTAATAGATCCTCGAGGGTTTGAATAGTCCTCTACGATTGTCCGTCCGGTTTGAGGATGGTATCTTTGAATCGAATCGTAAAATGCGTGCCCATAGCTTTTCTGCAAGTAACCCAAAATCTTGAAGTGAATCTCGGGTCACGATCCAAAACTATGGATCTTTGGCATGCCATGCAATCGTCATAATCTCATTCGCATATATCTGAAAGAAGCGTTCGAGGAATAAGTCTCGGCGTATCGGTAAGAAATGGGCGGAGACTTGGTTAATCTATCAACAATAACCCAAATTGCATCTATGCCTTGAGAAACTTTGGGAAGACACAGTAACAAAATCCATAGTAATGTGTTCCCATTTCCATTCCGGAATCTCAAGTGGTTGCAATGGTCCTTTTTGCACACTGATGCTCCGCCTTTACACGTTGTGAGTTAAACATCTTGAGATAAACTCCGCAATCTCTCTCTTCATATTGTTCCACCAAAATGTATGTCGAATATCATGATACATTTTGGTACTTCCAAGATGGATCGCAAGCGGGGTGTTGTGTGTGCTCCATCATGATTTTATGCTTTGGTCGAATCGTTAGAACATGAAAGTCTAGAATTGACTCAAGTATTCCTTCCTCATCAATTCTTGCTTAGGAATAGCTCCTTCTTTACTTTCTTCTTCATACGCATCCCCTGTGGTCAAGTAGCTTGAAAGCAACTTTAACTTTATCGATTAAAAGTCGAGTTACTCAGTATATTCGCCATCATCGTGTGGGACCACAGAGTCTTTAATTCTATCTTCATCCTTTGTAAGTCGTATAAAATGGGCCTTTGCGTTGACAATATTGCACTTTCGTCTTGCATATGATCTTCTACTCGATCGCGTCATTTACTACCACGCTCTTTTCGGGATGATATTGAATAGTGTGATCATAATCTTTTATGACTCCACCAACGTCGTTGCCGCGTGTTGAGTTCTTTTGGGTGAAGAAATATTTGAGGCTTTTTATGTCCGTATAAATCTCCACTTTCTCTCCATACAAGTAGTGTCTCCATATCTTCAACGCGAATACATTCATCACGCGATTCTAGATCATGAGTAGGATAATTCCTCTCATATTCTTTGAGTTGTCGTGAGGCATAGGCTATGACTTTCCCATGTTGCATGAGAACACATCCTAACCCCTTTCCGGAAGCATCGGCGTAGATAACAAATCCATCCGAACCAGATGGTATTGTCGAAACAGTCTTAGAAATGAGTCTCTCTTGAGCTCTTGGAAGCTCTTCTCGCATTCTCTCGCTCCATAAGAATTTTACATCCTTCCGAGTCAAGCGGAGTTAGCAGAGTAGCGATTCGAGAAAATCCTTCCACAAATCTCCGATAATAACCAATTAAGCCCAAAAGTCACAGATTTCTTGGTCTGCAGAAACTTGGTTGCTCTAACTTTGTATTGCTTCAATCTTCGCGGGTCAATGAGATACTCCTTGTTTTGACACCACGCGCCCAAGGAATGCTACTTCCTCAAGCCCGAACTCGCATTTCTTGAAATTTTGGCATAAAGCTTGTGTTCACGAAGTCTTTGTAGTACCGACTTTCAAATGGTGCTCATGATCTTCACGGCTTTTGGAATAGATGAGGATGTCATCAATAAAGACAACAACGAACCGATCTAAATATTCCTTAAATACACGGTTCATCATATCCATGAGCAAAGAGGAGCATTAGTCAATCCAAAAGACATGACCAAGAATTCATAATGCCCGATCGAGTCTGAATAATGCCGTCTTTGGAATATCCTCGGTTTTAATCTTCAAATTTGATGATATCCGAGCGAAGATCGATCTTTGAAAAGAATTGCGCGCTCAGAATCGGGTGGTGAAGCGGTCATCAATGCGAGGTAATGGATACTATTCTTGATGGTGACATGGTTCAATTCTCGATAGTCAATACAAAGTCGCATACTCCCGTCTTTCTTCTTTACGAATAAAACAGGAGCACCCCAAGGAGGCGTCTTTAGATTTAATGAAACCGATGTCTAATAACTCTGTAGTTGGACTTTTAACTCCACGAAGTTCAATAGAGCCATTCGATATGGGGTTTTAGAAATGGGCTTTGTGCGGTTCAAGGTCAATAAAGAATTCAACATCACGTTCGGGGTGACAGGAAGCTCTTTCAGAAATACATCGTGGAATTCTTTAACCACGAAATATTATTCAAATCGACTTGTCTTTATTCAAATCCATAACATGGGCTAAGAAAAGCTTGCCATCCGTTTTTCAATAAGCGAATAGCTTTGTGGCTTGATATGACGATGATCGATTTTAGTGGTTTAGTGGTTTGAATTCGTATGGACAGTTGGTTAGGAATATGAAAACTAACAACCTTACGAAAGCAATCAATTTTGGCATGATGAGTGGTTAACCAATCAATTCCTAAAATCACATCAAAAGCAAGTATCTTTAAAGAGATAAGATCAACGAGGTAATGTGATAGTGCTAACTTGGATCATGCAAGATTTATAAAGCGTAGATGTAACGAAGGTTTCACCCAACGGAGTTTCAACAGATAAATCAAAATCTAATTTCTCGAGTCAAGTTTAAGCGTTGAGCACAAGCAGGAGAGATAAAAGAATGGGTAGAACCCAGTATCTAGTAAGGTATAAACTTCGCAAGAATTCAAGATTAGCTTACACGTGATCACCTCGTTTGGGTTCCTCACGTTTTGTCCAATCGCGACAAACGCTTCTTCCGAAACCGCCGATTTTGACTTATCCGGATGACCCTTGGAATCACCACTCTATTTGAATCTGGTTTTCGCGATAGTACAATCTCGAAAGCGATGTGGCCTTCCTTTCCACAGTTGTAACATACCTTGGATTGTTGTGGGACGGTTTGGGGTGATATGTCCCTCCTTCCGCATTTGTAACATCTAAGCGGCGGTCGTTCTCCTCCCCCAGCATTTGTTGTTGGTCTTTGGTCTGCTTAGTTGATATCTTCCGTCATTGTTGAATCTTCTCTTTCGAAATTTCCACTTGAGTCACCTCTCCTATTATCATGTCCACGATTACCACGAGTGGTTCCGCTTTGTCAAGTATTCTTTCCTCCTCATTGGTTATCATCGTTCGATGACTACACGATTGTGGTCCCTCGGTTGAGTATACTCATTTTATCTCGTTCTAATAAGCGAGCCCCATTGACAACATCCGAATACAGAAAATTTATGAGAGATAAGGTATTGAGGAATCTCGGTTTTAGACCTCTCGAAACATATCGCGTCATTCGTTCCTCATTCTCCACCAAATGCGGTGCGAAACTGGATAACTCTGCGAACTTTGCCTCGTCTTTGAGACACACCGCTATGTTGTTACATTCGAGTCTAATAAACTCTACCTCCTTCATATAGCGAATACTTTACGGAAAGTACTTGTCATTGAACGATTCTGAAATCTTTCCCAAGACATGTTAAGTGCATCTGGTTGGTACGCTTCTGATTCCCACGATGTCTAGCTTCACCATGAAACATAAAGGTGGCGAATGGAACCTTCTATTCCTCCGTGCACCCCAAGACATCGAATATCTTGGTAATTTGCTTGACCCACGTTTACGCCTTGATCGGATCCGGCTTTCCATGGAAATCTGGTGGTCCCAACTCCTTAAAGCGCTAACGTCATTTGTGATGAATAGTGCATTGCCATCATTTCCACCAGTATTTTGTACGAGTCTCCCTTCATTCGATTTTGTATGAAGCTGCAAAAAAGCTTCTAAACATCCGTCGTTCATCATTTGCTTTCGATGGCGTTGTTCACGGGAGGAACATTGCCGACTGTTGCACGTTCTCCTCGTTGGTGAGCATCTAAGGCGTCTCCACGGTCTCATAAACTCCATTGTTAACGTTCTCGTGACCATTCTTAACATCTTGCTTATAAAACAAGGGTTAATTAAACAAATTAACATATCACATAATATCTATATTATGACCAGACCAACAAATAAGCTTAGGTAGGACACACTAGCGAAGGATTTACTCGTCTCTCCCCTCTGAGTTCTATTCCCGATCTCATGAGAGATCATATCCTAAGCTCGATATTAAGCATGGCGCCCCAAAATAGGTATACAACACCCATTACGAGTCGCCAAAATACATGGTATAGAAAGCAAACTACAACTTAATACATATGTCGTGTAGAATACGACAATACAACTGTGAGTTTGAATACAAATATTGTCTTCAGACAATATACACACCCAAATAAGTCCTCATTAATTATTCATACACTATTTTTACGTAAGTAGTGAGGGACAATTAAAACATCTTCCTAGAACCATCACTCCATACCCAGACTCGATCTGCTGTATGTTCACCGCTCCGAGAAGAAAAAATGGAACAAAAAGGAAAAGGGTGAGCTCAACTAGCCCGATAAAGAATATTATGACTAAGATAATATACAACAAATTATCGTTAGTCTTCAACGGTGAAAAATCTAATAGAATCTGATAGACAACAAGTTTTAGATCAACAAATGCAATGGAAGCAAAGAATCCATTAGAAGAGTCACGTAGAGAAAGAATTCTCTTGCTCTTTAAGGTTTAAAAGTCCATCATCGATAGTTTATCCTGTAATAACAATCAATATACATCTATAATCATCTTTCTGCATTTCTCACAATTTAAAGATATTCATTTGTATCACTGAGTTAGTCATGTTCATCTCAACACTGTTCATCTTTGCACTACTGAGCCAAAGATATTCATTTATATCACCATTTAGGATCGAGGATGATGAAAAACATTTTAAAAAAAGCGAATCCGGTGAAACAAAATGATGAGGATTAAGGATTAAGGATTAAGTACTTTGTTTTACCCGTGTCCAAAAATACTTCGAAAAAATAATCATATTGGTGTAAAATTCAAGAATGATCAAAACATGGATACAATCAAAGCTAGTATCGAGAATAGATATTTTGGACAAAAGAAAAATTTTTATTTTTTGGTGAATAGTCAGAGTATCGTGAATAGTGTCGTATAGGTGAATAAGTGTCGATATCGTGAATAGTAACCCAGACACAACAAGTTCCAAATTTGATAAAAAGTTCACCAATACTTGGCATAATGATATTGAAGAAAAATATCATTTAAGAAGAAAATAATACCCTTACCTCAAAATAATAACCGTCTTACATTTGAATTTCGGTATAGTCTTTGTAAACCAAGACATAGTATAGCAACACTCAAAGTATACTCACAAGAATAAATTTCGATAATTTAGAGAGAGAAGAGAGAAAACTTTGTTTACGGTGTGATTTTCAATTCTAACTTAGCCTCTATTTATAGGAAAATGTTAGAGCATGAAAGGAGACTAAAATAATAAATTAATATTATTAATTTTTAAAATTCATACGCATGCTTTAGACCATGACCAACCACCACCTTGGAAAAAAAATCCCAGCTGACCCATGTGTTTGAAAAAAACAAAAGTGGGTCCCACCCATGATTTAATAAAAATCATTTTATTATAAAACTTCAATAATTCACAATAAATAGCCCTTTTATCGGAAAAATTGAATCTCATGAATTTTTATAGGAATTCAATTCTCTACAACTTCTGAGAAGAAAGTTTTTCCAAATTCCAAGCAGAAATTGACCAAAATCCATAAGCAGACGATTTTACGATACATAATCAATTTTGGTCGAAGAATGTGTGTCCACCGACACACAAAACATATGTTAAACATTTAATGCCACAAAATACTCTACCTCCTCATATACTCATATATCCCACAATCATTATAAAAAAATATCACCGTTAATATATTATTAAAATAATATTTAAATGTATTATTTTATCGAAAAAGATAAAATATTAATTTTCAACAATTGTCACATTAAAAATTTTCTCCATCTATATCCAAATAAATATTTTCTTTATCATAATAATCAATAATTAATTATTCAAAATAATATTCTGAGAATCACGATCTTGATAAACGGTAGTTCCAGGAAAGAGGGCTTTCGATAAGGATTTTCTCACTCTTGGCGGCATGATTAGGTGACCAAACCTCTCCTTAAGCGAACTTTCTAGACATTGCCAATAATGTTATCTCGATAATATTATTCAAATAATATAAATTATTGATTTGATAATGGAAAATCTTGTGTAATGACAATTATTGAAACAATAATAATATAAATATCAATCACAGCAATTATTGAATCAATAAGATAAAATAATGAGCAGTAATTCTTTGTAACAATTATTGAGTAAGTGTCTTCTTTACGTAAGGATCAATAATTCAACAATATTATGCAATACTGGTAATCTTTCTTTATGCTGACAAGCGCGTATTCATCGTATTTTAACCACTGGTAACCCAATGCGGTGTTACTTGGTAATAATTTACGTCGTTATTTATAAAACTCAATTTTTGTCGTTTTCCTTCATCCAACCGTTTTCAGTTATGGGCCCACCAATGATTACTGGCAGGTAAATACGGAGATTCAAAACAAAAAGAATATTCCACCACCAAACGAATATTCCCAAACAATAATGAATATTTTATAACCCTTTGCTTTATTTTGTAAAAACTTTGCACATTTCACCCATAACCAAAGAATTATATCAAATTAACCCTTATTAATTTAGAATAATGAATAAAGGAAAATTCAATTTTATTTATAATAAGTTGGGGTCTTACAAGAACGGTTCAGATTCATTATAGCTTAATTCTTTCAACTTAATCTAAAGGCTCATATTTCTTTCTGCCCAAATCAAATAACAATAATAATAACAATAATGATAATAATAATTATAATATCTATATAATAAAACAGAACCCATTTTGAATCTTTCATTTGAGAAATCACAAGAACGGTTCAGATTCATTCTAGTTTAATTCTTTCAACTTAATCTAAAGGCTCATATTTCTTCCCGTCCAAATCAAATAACAATAATGATAATAATAATTATAATAATTATTATTATATCTATATAATAAAACAGAACCCATTTTGAATCTTTCATTCGACAAACCACAAGAACGGTTCAGATTCATTCTAGCTTATTCCAACTTAATCTAAAAGCTCATATTTCTTTCCGCCCAAATCAAATTCACTACTACACCCTACTCTCTCTCATATTCACACACAAAATTTTTCTCTCTCCTCTCTTCTCCACACACAAAAACAAATAATAATAATAATAATAATAATAATAATAATTGTTATTATTGTGGTATGGTGAATTATGAAAATTGTTATTGATGATTTTTAAGTTTTATAAACAGGTTTAGATTTTATTGAATATCTATTTGTTTTTAAAAATAATTATTGTGGAGGTTTGGTGAATTATGATAATTGTTATATCTGATTGTATGTTATTTTAGATTGCAAAAAATCTTTAGGTAATGTAGTATTTTTCAAATTTTAATCTAATTTTTTGTTACGTCGTGCCTTTAGGTACGCGCAATTACTAGTATATATATATATAGAGCAAGGATCAAGAACATTCCCATTATTTAACATTCTTTTTTAAATAGCATTTCTTTATTAAAATTACGTCGTTTTGAAAATTTTTAAAAGAGAATGGTCCCACTTGTTTTTTTTTTATTTACAAAAATGTCACCCATAGCCCCACTTATTTTTTAAAAGAATTTTCAAAAGAACGTAATTTTAATAGAGGAGTGCTATTTAAGAAGAAATGTTAGATAAACAGAATCTTTCTTTCATCCTTCTTATATATATATATATATATATATATATATATATATATATATATATATAGGTATGTTTTTGGATAGGGACGAGCCCAAGCCGCATTTCATCAGCTCATACGCCATCTTCTCACTACTTTCATCAGCTGCCGGGAATTGTGGTGTTTGGATATAGTGGGGCTACCTTCTTCTCACTACTTTCTGACCGATAGATAGTACAGGTACTACTATTGTTTTACTAATTACTAATAGATATATCAGTACAAAAATAGATAGATGGATGTAGGCATACGGCACGGCGTATCCGTTACTTTCACGTGTTCTGCACGTGTCATAACCTGGAGTTTTTCACAGTAAAGTGACGTGTGAGTATATGATTGGTTACGTTACATGGATACACAAATGGATCCTGGACCTGGGTCGGGGCGAAGTTAGGTTGCTGTTGGGGGCCTAAATTAAGTACTCCAGTAAAAACACGTGGAAGGTGAGAGGGAGTGTACGGAGTGGGAGGACGAGGAAAATGGTGGGAGAGAGTCTTCAATATCATCTTTGTCGGCCCATTATCATTATCCGCTTTCAACACCCTTACTAACTTTACCCCTCTATATTCCGCCATAATTACGTTTTTATACTCTCTTCATTCATAGTTAGATTAGATTGCACATACAATTAAATTAGTATTTATAATTTATTATTATAAAGATAAAAATCAAATAAATTAGCATTTAATATTTAAGCAAACCTAAAATATTAATTTTTCATTTTTTAAGAAAAATCTATATACCAATATTTTCTTTGGTTGGTAGGTAGGGTAGGGTAGAGTAGGGTAGGGTAGGGGGATTGAGCCTAAGCTTCATGTTGTATTGTTGTATGTATTCATAAACTCATTAGAACAACTTTTTGCTAAGACTATAGATATCTTTATTTAATTGTATAGTCAAATTTTTTATTTTTAAATTAATAAATAAAAAAGCAAAAAGCAAAATGCTTATGACAATAATAAGGTACATATACATTATTAATATTATTATTAATTTTGAACTTAATATATTCCACTAATATCATTACAAATTTCAAATATCTATTTATTTAACCCCCACCCCAGTAGTTGAATAAGGAATTTGACTTTAACACCTGGACTGGACTGGACTGGACTGAATAATTACCAGCTGTCTTCACCCGCTTTCCTTTCCATTGCATGCCTTCTTGTCTCTATATCTATCTATCTATATATATTGACATCACCTTTCACACATGACAAAAATGTACTATTTTCCCCTTTCACCCATGCAAGTTTTTCTCATATTACTCTTTTGCCCCTTTTTAATCTGGTTATATTATTTTTTCTTTTCAGATTTCACTTTTTGTATCTCTTGTTTTGTCTTTCAAATGCAACGCGGTAAATTGCATTCTAAATTTCTATACTTGCATTTTGCTGTAAAATTAAACTGATATAAATAAAGGAAAAATAACAGGTAATAAAATATATCATAATGAATTTAAAAGGAAGTAATTTAACTTAATGATATATTTACACATTTGTGAATATGAAGATATTCAATAAATGCTGTCAAATGAACTTGTTTATAAAATTTTCAGGCCACGTCTTAATTTAATTTTTACTACTTTACATGACTATGTATATAATTAAATTAAACTTCATAAATTCCCAAATACGACTTAACTTGAAACATTTCTAAATTTAAAATTAAGAATATTATTTAAAAGTTATGAAATAATAAATATCATAATGAGTGTCATTTAGAATATTATTACTGTATTGAATAAGATTTTAAAAAAATTTGTGTCAATTTTGAATTTAAAAACGTATTAAATTAATTTTAAAAATTTAATTGAATGTGTATATATATATATATAACAAAAAAAAAACAGAAAGACTAGTCTTATTTAAAAATTGAGAAAAAGAAATCCGGTTAGCATAAAATGAACTTCATGGTGAGTTCACTTAGTCTTATTTAAAAATTGAGAAAAAGAGATCCGGTTAGCATGAAATGAATTTCATGGTGAGTTCACTTTATGTTTAATACAGTGCTAACACATAGGTGGGAGGATGATCTGCGTGTCAACATTATATTGAGCATAAAATGAACTTATCATCAAGTTCACTTGATGCTAACCACTTCCGAAAAAGAGTAATTAATCTTCAATTCAATGAATTAGCCTATAAGTATTCACACCACTGTAGAGATAACATTGTTAATTAGTAGTAGTAATTAAGACTAATAAATTACGAACCTTTTCGAACCCCTCTAATTAAATAGTGGTAGCTTTGATGTTTAGTTGGATAAAGCTACCCCTCACCAATCAAATATTTACTTACTTTCTATACTCTACCTAAACTACTACTCATACCTTCCCTAGTCCATACTTTTTAAAATTGGAGGAAAAAAAATCTCTTATATCACATTAACATATATTTAAAATTCAAGTATTGCTCTTATTTAAAAATAAACTTCTTTCTAACCTAAAAAGACATTCTAAATTTTTGAGGTTAATTTTGACTTTAAAAAATTAATAAGTAAAAAAGTGGTACGAAACTACCATAAAATGAACTAAATTTATTTTAATTTTAATTTAAAAAAATTATAATTTAACTTTGAAAAATTAAAATAATTCTCTGCATTTGGAATAAACTCATCTTACCAGAAAGAAAGTTTGTTTCCTTGCAGTTGCATGACATTAATTTTGCCTACATAATCATTACTATGTGAATTACTATTTGATTCTTTTATATATTTTTTTTATAAGAGAAGAAATGAGACAAATTAAATTAAAAAGAAAAAAAATAAGAAAATATAAAAACAAAAAGGTCGCTGCTAGGTAAAGGGGCAATATGGCAATACTGTGATGAAAAAGGGGTAGTAAGTAACGGTAATATGACTTCTTCGTAAACTTGATCCGAAACCAGGGTGAATGAAGAAGTAGCTTGTCAATTTAAATGAGACTATTATGCCTATCTCTATCCCTTTCTTACAAAAGTAAATCTCTCTACAAACTTTCTCTCTCTAAAAGACTACAACTATATCCTTCTTTATTGTTTCCCCACATACGCATTCTGCTCCTCTATCTCTCTATTTCGCTTCCATTTAGCACCTAACAAACTTCTCCGACGACTCTCACCGGCGTTTAACATTTTCGGATATCTTGCTTTCTTCGGTGAGCTCACACGATAAGTGCTCTCTCTATCTGATCTACTCTTTACTTTTATAATTAGTCTTGCAATTTCATACTAACTGGTTATTTACTGAATAAACGGAAGGTCAAGTAATTCGTTTACATTAAGAGGTAGCCGAGTTTTTTTTTTTTTTTGGTTATGTTTTCTATGTCATTTGTCTTATTTTATTGTTCATTTTACTTTTCTGGCAGGAAATTGCTGATCTAAGCTTGAAGTTTTATTTTTTGGTTTAATTTCATATATATATATATATATATATATATGTGTGTGTGTGTGTGTGTGTGTGTGTGTGTGTGTGTGTGGCTAACGGACATACATATAAAAGCAGTAGTATTTCATACTTTTAAATTATGTTTTTATGGTATTTAGTTGTTTACGGTGTTGAAGTTTGATTCAAGTGTTAAGCACTCTGCATATTTGTTTATATGTTGTTCTATTTCAGTATTTTGGTTTGATTGCATTATGAATTTTTCCTTATTTTCCCGTTTGGATAAATTATAATCTGTAGCCAGCTGGTGGAGACAAATTCAAAGGAGGAAGAAGAATTAAAGTGGTAAAAAGAAAAAGGTTTAAGTAGTAAATAAATAAAGATACATGGGATGAAGTTTCAGGCAGATGATATGAACTGTGCGAGAAAATGTTCATCAAGAATCTTTATTGGTTGGTAGAAAGAAGATACTTGTTGTAAGTCTGTTTGATGAATTATGTGACCAAAATCTACTTTTTATCTTCATAAATTTAATTCTGCTGTGAAAGTGCTGAAGTTTCAGTAAATGAAGTATTTATGTTACCGACTTACCAGGGAGCTTCCTTCCTTGGACCATTTTCCATGGCATCAGGGGTAAATTTTATATTTCCTTTTACGGCTATGATAAAAGTTTAGTTTTGGTTCTTACCTGATATCAGTATTATTGATGTAGCATATATTCTATTGGTGTTTTTCATCTGACCAAATGGAATCTGGAAGGAGGTTCTATTACAGGCTTTAGGAAATGAGAAAAAAATCCAGCACGAAAACCACTCGGGAACAGTTTTATTTTGTCCGAACTCTATAATGTTTTCGTATTTCTGATATCATCTTATAAAATTTAAATTTTTACCCTTTTGGTGGCACTTGCCTCCCCTTTTTGTCATATACGTTGATGAAGTGTTTCACGTGTGACGTGTCGCCATGCTTCTTTCGAACTTGGAGCGTTTCAGACCTTCCTGCCTGTCACAGCAATGTGCATGCATTGGAGTAATCTGTGTCATTAGACCAATGAAAAATGGAAGATGGCTTCATTAGAAATCTTTAGGATAGGTTAGGATTATCCAGAACTCTACAACTAGGAAAAGTTTTGTTTTATAGGAACAATTATAACCATATGTGTATGTTCCGTATCTTTCAATTTTGTTAATATTTTGTCTTTGGTGGTACTCATGTAGTCATGTCCTTCTTTCCCTTTCTGTCACATATGATTAATGAAGTGATTCACGCGGTGACACACGTCTTTTAAACTTGGAGCATTTCGCACCTTCCTGCCTGTCACAGCAATACGTGTGTAATGGAATAATCTGTGTCATCTGACAAATGGAGTATGGAAGAAGGCTTAATAAGATAGCTTTAGGATATGACGGTGGTATCAAGAACTTTATAACTAGCTGCAATTTTGTTTTATTAGAACACACAGATATACCATACGTATATGTTCTGTATCTTAGACATTTGTTACTTCCACATTTGCGGGCAATCACGTCTCTCATCCCCTTTCTGTCGTGTACGATCAATGACGTATTTTCCTTTTAGTGGAAGTGTTTTTTTTGTAGCACTTTACACTTCCTACCCGTCACATTAATTTGCATGTTTAGGAAGAGTCTGTGTGTCATCTGGCGAATGCATGTTGCTCACGTGTATTGTTCGTACTTCATGAATTCTTCAGCATTTACAGGTTCCTGCCCTGTGACGTGGGCTTCATCTGCCAAATGGTAAAATATAGCATAAGATTGAATAAGATAGCTTCAGGATATGCTCACACTAAGATTGAATAAGATAGCTTCAGGATATGCTCACACTAATTAACACCTAGCAGCTAAAATAGCTTCAGGATATGCTTCACCTAGCACATCTTTCCTCTTGTTTACGACTTTCAGGAGTGTGTCATGCATTGACCTTACTTCCTTTGTTTGCACATCATTGTTTAACCCTATACCTGCTATTGACACCTGAGATTTTGACAGTGATCTATTCCATGTATATGATACTTCTTGGGCACAATGCTAAAGTGAACAGAACCAAAGCATACAGTGGGGTCTTATTTGATACATTAAATTATTTTTTAAATTGATATAGCTTTGATAGTTTAATTAGGCCATTTTACTCTTTGTTAAGGTCTTATAAGTATGAAAAATTGCGGAGGACAAAAAAATGACATTCCAATAGTAAGCTGGTATACTAGATGCGTTTTCCAAACAATATTGTGCGAGTAGGACTCATCAAATTATTTTCCTTATTGCTTCTCTGGTACTTACAACTTAGTTAAATTCAATAATCTTATTGTTGTTGTTTTATATATTGTACTTGTGGTTGGTGCTTATAGAAGAAAAATAACATCGGGTGCTTGATTCAGTATTTTGGTGTGACCAAGTCACTTCCGTGGAAGGAGTTATATGATAATTATGTACACTGCCTGGCAACTTACAACTTGGTTAAATTCAATAATCTTATTATTGTTTTATATATTGTACTTATGGTTGGTGCTTATAGAAGAATAATAACATCGGATGTTTGATTCAGTATTTTGGTGAGACCAAGTCACTTCCGTGGACGATAATTATTATGTACACTGCTGCCTGGCAAGACAATGGAGAGTTAAAATTATTTTAAATTAAAAAAAAAAGACCTGTTTAAGTGATTCCGTCTTTCCCACAAGTTTTTTAATTGGATCTATCATTCTTTATTTGTACGTTTTAACAATTTCTTTTTAAGTGAAGTGTATTAAATAGTTCTAGTGAGGAGTGTGAGCTCCAGTACGAGATTATAAGAAAGCTACCTAACCAAAAACAAAGATAAGCTCTCCATGTGCACCTTGATATACTTATTTTCACTGTCTGACAGGAAAAATGCTGGTGCATAGTGATATTTCAGAAAAAATGGTCTTCAAATACGTTTCTCCTTTAGCAGTTACTAGCTTGTCCGTGGCACACCTCACCATATTATTTTTAACCATTTTACCGCATCATCATTTGCGTATACTGCATTGCTCCTACCACCAATAATAATGCCTTCTGAGCTGCAGGCACAAAGCTTTTAAATTTGCGTTAATTTAGTTTGATTATTGTCTGATTACTTTATGTGGACAAAGGACATTTGTTGGTAAACATTGTGTAATGTTGTGGTGGGCTCTTGTGTATTGTTTTACAGGATCATTGGATAAGAAAGACAACACACATCCTAATTGTTTGCTGCTGTTACCAGTCATGGATTTAAGATCACGTGTGAACTTTGCAGACTTGGCTTCTGGGAACCTACTAGATATCCCTCAAAGTCCAAGCCCTAGAGCTATTCCACAGATGATGACAGTTCCTGGGGTTATTTCTGTAGATGGTTGTGGAATAAATGACGCAGAATCGGATAGTAGTACTTCAACTGGGAAAGAAAGAAAAATCATCGTGGCAAATATGCTGCCACTCCATGCTCAAAAAGTAGCAGATAGATGGTGCTTTACTCTGGATGAGGATTCACCCTTGCTGCAATTAAAAGATGGTTTTTCACATGAAACAGAGGTTATTTATGTGGGTTCACTTAAAGCCGAGATAGATTCCAGTGAACATGAAGAAGTTGCTCAGAAACTGCTGGACGAATTCAACTGTGTCCCCACTTTTCTTCCCAATGACCTCCAGAAGAAATTTTATCATGGTTTCTGTAAGCAGCAGTTGTGGCCTATATTTCATTACATGCTTCCCATGTGCCCAGAACATGGTGACCGCTTTGATCGCCTGCTTTGGCAGGCTTATATCTCTGCAGTTAAAATATTTGCCGATAAGGTTATGGAAGTGGTTAATCCAGAGGAAGATTATATTTGGGTTCATGATTATCATCTCATGGTTCTCCCTACATTTTTGAGGAAGCATTATTACAGAGTCAAGCTTGGATTCTTTCTCCACAGTCCATTCCCTTCATCGGAGATATACCGAACACTGCCTGTCAGAGATGAAATTTTGAGAGGATTGCTGAACTGTGATCTAATTGGGTTTCATACATTTGATTATGCTCGTCACTTCCTCTCATGCTGTAGTAGAATGTTGGGTCTGGACTATGAATCTAAACGAGGACACGTTGGGCTTGATTACTCTGGCCGCACAGTGTATATCAAAATTCTGCCGGTTGGGTTACATATGGGTAGGCTTGAATCTGTGTTAAATCTTCCCTCTACATCTTTTAAAGTCAAAGAGATTCAAGAACAGTTTAAGGGAAAAAAAGTGATTCTTGGTGTTGATGATATGGACATATTTAAGGGAATCAGTTTGAAGTTATTAGCCTTTGAGCAGCTCTTGCAGCAATATGAGGACTTGCAGGGAAATTTTGTTATGGTTCAAATTGTAAATCCTGCTAGGAGCTCGGGAAAGGATGTCCAGGAAGTGAGGAGGGAGACATATTTAACTGCCAGTAGGACAAACGATGTCTATGGTTCTCCTGATTATGAGCCAGTGATATTGATCGTCATGTTACTCGTGACGAGAAGAGTGCCTATTATGCTGTGGCAGAATGTTGCATAGTGAATGCCATAAGAGATGGAATGAACCTAGTGTCATATAAGTATGTTATTTGCAGGAATGGGTCTCCAGTTATGGATGAAGCTAGGGGTATTAAACCGGATTCTCCTCGCACAAGCATGCTGGTTGTGTCTGAGTTCATAGGTTGTTCACCGTCTTTGAGTGGAGCAATCAGGGTTAATCCATGGGATATTGATTCCGTGGTGGAGGCTATGTATTCCGCAATCACCATGCCTGATTCTGAGAAGCAAATGAGGCATGAGAAACACTATCGGTATGTTAGCACTCATGATGTGGCTTATTGGGCTCGCAGCTTTATGCAGGATATGGAGAGAGCTTGTAAAGATCATTATAGTAAGAGGTGTTGGGGTATTGGTTTGGGTCTAGGTTTTAGAGTTGTTTCTCTTTCCCCAAGTTTTAGAAAATTGTCTATTGACTGCATCGTTCCAGCATATAGAAAGACAAACAGAAGGGCAATATTTCTGGACTATGATGGAACTGTTGTTCCTCAATCGTCTATTAATAAAAATCCCAGCCCTGAAGTTATAATGGCTCTTAATACTCTCTGCAATGATCCTAAGAACACTCTGTTTATTGTTAGTGGAAGAGGCAGAAGTTCCTTGAGTGAGTGGCTCGCACCTTGTGAAGGTCTAGGACTCGCTGCTGAACATGGATACTTCATAAGGTATTTCTTTTTTAAACTTCCTTACGTTTTTACCTTTTTTGCCTTTTGATGCTTAAATCGAGATTTTAATTGTTTATTTATTTTGTTCTTCCTTCTTGCAGGTGGAGTAAAACTTCTGATTGGCAAGCCAGTTCCTTGACTGTAGATCTTGAGTGGAAGGAAGTTGTGGAACCTATTATGAAACTGTATACAGAGGCAACAGATGGCTCCAACATAGAAATTAAAGAGAGTGCTTTGGTGTGGCACCATCAAGATGCAGATTCTGACTTTGGATCCTGCCAAGCGAAGGAATTACTGGATCATTTGGAAAATGTCCTTGCAAACGAACCTGCAGTTGTCAAAAGGGGCCAGCATATTGTTGAGGTTAAGCCACAGGTATGTATCTCTCTCTTTCCCCCTCCCGCCATTTGCATGGTATAACTTATTTACGTTCCACAATATACAGGGTGTAAGCAAAGGGTTGGTTATCGAGAAGGTTCTCTCAACAATGGTTGGTACTGGAGAGGCACCTGATTTTGCTATCTGCGTTGGAGATGACAGATCAGATGAAGATATGTTCGAGTGCATCTTAAACACCGTCTCATCTCCATCAATCCCTGTAGCTCCGGAGGTCTTTGCTTGCACCGTTGGGCGAAAGCCAAGTAAAGCCAAGTATTACCTTGGCGATACTGTTGATGTTGTGAGGCTGCTCCAAGGCCTTGCTAATGCTTCAAGTCCAAAGCCAATGCCATCTGCACATTTCAAGGTTTCTTTGACAGTGTTTTCTAAAATGAACAAAGGCAATGTCTCGTGTACATTGTTCTGGTATAGAGAAAGTTTTTGGTCGTCAAATCTCAACTTATACTACTACTCAAGTACTCATTTGGTGGGAATCATAGGGTACAACTACTCTGGTGTAGGTAACATCTGTGGGCCAATTTGTTTTCTGAGTACATATTTGCTGATGTTCAAGATATAGATGGCTGCCTTTACTGATTATCCCATTAAATTGTATAGGGGTAAACTTTGTTCTCACATAATTTAAGTTTGTTGTAAAAACCTTTCTCTGGTACCATACTAGTAATTACTAAATATATATCAATTGTCATTGCCTTCTGTCTTTCTTGCTTGCTTGCGCATTGAGTCATTGTAAACAGTAGGCCTGACTTTATATATTCCTATTTATGTACAAGCTGTTCCTGTAGTATACTGCAAGTTTCCAAGTACAAGTTATGTTATTGTTAGAATTGATCCGCCGAATTCTTTTGGGCATCGGATTCATAATATAATCCAAAGTGGAAAATAGTAATTGGGCCAGTCTGTTAGGGAGAAAAAGTATTAAAGCCCATGGTTTTGCCCATCTTCCGACTCTTTTCATTATAAACTTTCCAACTTTGGACTTGGGCCAATTTGTGCGAACTATTATGTAATGGATATGATATGATAAATGCGACAGAGATAACTTTATACAAATTGGAAGTATTTTTATTTTATATTATTTTTGGAACAATTATAGTACATTTATAAAAATAATTACAAAAATCATACAAGTTATAAAATAATTACAAAAATATGACAATTTACCATATATATTTACAATACTAATTATATTAGGAGTCCTTAATTTAAGGAGTTAATATTATTTGGTGGCGACATGGCAAAAACTTTTCTTTTGAATTTGCGTGATAACCGCTTTATCATTTGTCTGGGACTCTTGATTTACCAAACCATTCGCATAATTGAAACCATTGTTTCTCTCTCTCTGCATTTTGTTCGATTCTTCATCTCTATCGATTGTTTACGGTGATTTAATTTGTTCGTTCTTCATCTCATTTGTTCGTTCGTGATCTCGTTATCGTCTTCGTTAGTTATTCGCCATATTTGTTAGTTGTTTGTCATTGTCGATTTGTTAGTTGTTCGTCATTGTCGTTGTTCTTCTCCATTGATTGTTGGTGTTTATTATTGCTTTGCAGTGAGTATTTTCTTAATAGTTTAATGTATTATATATTAAAGTAGTTTACTAATAGAATGGAGTATTCATTGTTTTGGTTTGTGTTGTTTTTATGTTTTGTATAGAATGGTTGATCTGAGGAAGAAGGATGGAAAGAAGAAAAGGATCGTGGAGAGGTGATTACATTAAGAACTTGAAGAAGTTTGTTGTGGAGGAAGCGAGGGGAAGGGAAGGGGGAAGGATGTAGGTAATAATTCGAGTAAGAATGAGAGCGGTTTGGTGATACATAGTGATATCAAACATTAGAAGTGCAATTAGATTCGATTTTGATGTCCCTGTCGAGAATGAAGCTTTCAGTCTTATCCGGAAGATAATTCCAACTCAGCGAATTTTAAAGGTGTGTTAATTTAAATATTATTATTGTTTCTTGTATAATGCTTAATTGGTTCTTTGTATAATGATTAATTGGTTCTTGCATAATATTAATGATTAATGCTTGGTAACCACATGATTAGTATTATCGCATTAAACAATAACCACCATATGTTTTATGAAGGTAACCAAAACCCGACTTGGGTCTTTGTCTTATGAGTGTCTTGATTCTTGTCTAATTATGTCTTAGTTCTTTGTTTTATGATGTTTTAGTTCTTGTCTTATGATGTCTTCGCTCTTGTCCAATGATGTCTTAGTTCTTTGTCTTATGATGTCTTGTTTCTTTGTCTTATGATATTTTGCTTCTTTGTCTACAATGATGTCTTAGTTCTTTGTATTATGTGTCTTAGTTCTTTGTCTAATGATGTCTTGGTTCTTTGTATTTACATTGGTTACCTTCTTGCAACATGTTGTTTCTTGTATAATGTTGTCTTTGGTTCTTTGTCTAATGATTTATTGGTTGTTGTCTAACTATTATATTGTGTAATCTTTGTCTTAGTTCTTTGTATTATGTATGTCTTAGTTCTGCGTACCGTCTAATGATGCCTTGGTTCTTTGTCAACCAATATATTGTCTAAAGCTATATTAGTTCTTTGTGAAACATTGTATTAGTTCTTGTATAATCTTTGAATTAGTTCTTGATTAATCTTTGTTTTGGTGACTTGGGTCTTTGTCTTATGAAAGTGTCTTGGTTCTTTGTCTAATTATGTCTTAGTTCTTTGTCTTATGATGTTTTTGTTCTTTGTCTTTATGATGTCTTGGCTCTCTTGTCTAATGATGTCTTAGTTCTTTGTCTTATGATGTCTTGTTTCTTTGTCTTATGATATTTTAGTTCTTGTCTAATGATGTTTTAGTTCTTTGTATTATGTGTGTCTTAGTTCTTGTCTAATGATGTCTTGGTTCTTTGTATTTACATTGGTTACCTTCGCAACATGTTGTTTCTTTGTATAATGTTGTCTTGGTTCTTTGTCTAATGATTTATTGGTTGTTGTCTAACTATTATATTGTGTAATCTTTGTCTTGGTTCTTTGTATTATGTGTGTCTTGTTACCGTCTAATGATGCCTTAGTTCTTTGTCTAACCAATATATTGTCTAAAGCTATATTAGTTCTTGTGAAACATTGTATTAGTTCTTGTATAATCTTTGAATTAGTTTCTTGACTAATCTTTGTTTTAGTGATTTGCATAATATTTCGACTAATGATTGGTAAGCACATGGTTGGTTGGTCAATGTATTAGATAAAGAATAAAAGATGTCAGATGAAGGCAACCAAACAACATTAGTCGATAACCCATTCACATAGTTTACCTTCTTGCAACATCTTTGTTTCATTGTATAATCTTTGTCTTAGTTCTTGTCTAATGATTTATTGGTTGTTGTCTAACTATTATATTGTGTAATCTTTGTCTTAGTTCTTGTCTAATCTTTGGATTGGTTATTGATTAACGATGTTTTGTTTAATGACTAAAAGCTATATTGGTTACTTGTCTATTTTGTTTTCGTTCTTTATCATATGATTGGTTGGTTAACTTTGTAAATCGATTTTGTTTACTTGCGGTTATGGGATCTTTATTACGAGGAATGGAGAGAAAATTCAAGGAAAAGTGATATATTGGTGCGACATGGAAGTTCCAGTATCATTGCAAAAAAAATTGAATAATAGTCAATTTGGATAAATTTAAGGCAACATGTTTTGGGAATTTTCTTGAGTTTGGTGAGCACCAAATGTATTCCCAGATTATTCACCACGCTTCTCTTGTGAGGAGGTTCACGAGAGAGGATGATGGTGAAATGTGGTTTTTGTTTGGAGAGAAAAGGGTCGGAGTTCGGTTTGCACGAGTTTTGTATGATATCCGGGTTGAGATGGAAAGGTGAGGATGATATAACTCCATATAAAGGTATGGAGAATATGCTTATTAGTAAGTTTTTTGGTGACGAAGTTGTGACACGTAGTAGTATAGGTAGGATATATAGGAAGGTTTTTTTTGATGATGATGGCGAAGGCTATTAAGATGTCTATGATATTTTGGTCTTTAATTTCATTATGTGCACATTTTACGAAAATTACGTTGATGGTGCAATGGTTAATTTTTTTTGTGTTACTGGCGATGTTAGTAGTTTTCCTTGGGGAAAGTTGCTTTTGAGATGACAAAGTACTCTTTGTCTAATGCTTTTTGAAGGCGTTATAGGAAAGGAAAGAATGGTGTTTCAACATACAATTTTTTACATGGATCATTACACCAAATCGTACAAGTTGAATGGGCTTCTTAGTATGTATTCCAAGTTTTTATGTTTGAAACTATTAGAGGCATTCAAAAGTCGGGGTATATCTGATGACGAGCATCCGTCGGATGTCCGATTTATTGAGATGGAAGGAGTTAATGAAGCCGCTTTCTAATGACAAGTTGAATGAATTAGTTTTTGTTAGAGACGGTATGTTGTTTTACCTTTAGTTATATACTTGATAAATGAAAATATTATGTGAAGTTTCTATCAACAAAGTAGTTAGTTACCTTTATATACACGTTTGATTTCTTGATTATTTTATATGCATGTTAATAATAACAATGTTTTTGGTTACTTGAATATTCAAATCATCATTCTTGATTAGATTACATTGAGTTCTTAATGACATTGTTGTTGGTTACCAATCATATACACATTTGGTTACATTTATACATTTAGTTGGTTACTACTTATTATACATTTGGTTACTTGTATATATGTATTTGATTCTTGATTATGTTTTATGATTCCTTATTTTACATTTATTTCAATGTAATTGTACATTGTTTGTTAGATGATATACTAAAGTATACTTATTATTTTCAAATTTGAGGATAAGCAGGTTTGATTCTACGGCGGGAGAGAAGGATCGGCTTGATTTGGGCGGTTTTCACTTTTTTAATGGGAAGGATGGTGACAAGAAAGTAGACAAAAAGTGAAGAAGTAAACAACATTAGTGTTGATGTATCTGTTGTGAAAGAGGCGATTGATGTACAGTCTAAGTAGTTGGAGAAAAAAGTGTCCGAATTGAAGAAAGAAGTTTACGAATTGAAGAAAGAATTTGGAAAGTTGAGAAGCGATATTAAAGATGAAATGCGACTTTTACATGTCCGATTATCTGGGGACCTTAGGTCCATTATTAGAGATGAGTTACGTCTTTATCAAAGGCGTGGTGGACAAAAAGCTTGATGGTGATTTTGATGATGACGATTACGACAATCTTTGGTGATGATGATGAAGATGAAGGTGATGAAGGTTATGAAGGCGGTGAAGGTGGTGAAGGTGATGAAGGTGGTGAAGGTGATGGTGATCTTGCTTGATGGCGTTTCTTTGATGAGAATCTTTGATGTCATGGTGGAGGAGGTCCATGTTGATGAGGATGTTGATCGTGGTTCAAAAGTGAATAAGAATAATGATGGTGATGATGTGTTGGATGAAGTTGAGAAGAAGGGTGGGAATGAAATTGAATTGGTTAATGAAGTTGGTGATGATGTGTCGATATTCGTGGAGAAGAATGATGTGAATGTAATTGAGATTGCTAATGAAGTTGAGCGTCTTTGTTATGGTTGAAGAACCAGATGAAAAAAAAATAATGATTATGAAGAAGATGTCGAGGTTAGACATATTTGTTTGTTTTGTTATGTGATATATGTCTTTTGTTTTAATTATTAAATGGTTCTTTATTTTGTGTAGATTGACAATAATAATGACATGCCATCTTTTGACATATTAAGCCGATGTCTTTGGGAAAGAGATTGTTGTGTATGATTACGATAAGGTTAGTGTTATAATTATGGGCCATCATTTATTTAAATGTTATTTATGTTTTGGTTACCATTATATAGTGAATTAGTTCTTATGATATTGTGTTTTGGTTACCATAATCTTGTGTTTTAGCTCTTATTATATTATGTTTTGGTTACTAGTTTATGTTATTGATTCTTAATATAACATGTTCATTTTAGTTTGTTGGTCATTTATGCAGTCGATTTGGTTATTAGTTTATTTTATTCAGAGTTCTTAATCGTATATATTACCTTTTTATGTCAACCTGAAAAAGGAAAGAAATGTGAGATGTGAAGCGGTATCTTTCTTGATTTTATGGTTCTCACCACACGGGGACATAGCTAAGTGTGATGATTTGGAGAAAAGTGTCCACAAAGGCGGTGGTAGACCTATCGTGAACACGCAAAGAGTGCCATTTTACGGTCTCTATATACGTGAGCCTTCGGATCGGCGGGTTCATCATCTCATTGTAGTGGGTCTTCGCTAGTCAAAACTTCAGACGTTTAAGTGCATTCCCAAATCATGCATGGAAATGCCCTCAAATTTTGAAGAGGCATTGTTTGAAGAATGGTTCAAAATTGGAATAAACAACAGAAAAAGGTTTGTTTTTTGTTGTTAACAATGCTATAGTTTTTTATGAAACAAATAAGTTTGTATCATTGTAGTAACATATGGTTAATATTAAATAAATGTTATGGTTTCTATTATTTTATATTATGGTTCTTATTAGATCATGTTTTGGTTACCTAGTAGTTATGTTTGATTCTTATGTGATTATGGTTTGGTTACCGCATTAATGTTTAAAATTAAGTTGTTGATTAGTTTCTTCGATTTTTGTATCTTTGTTTTTATTCTTTGTCCCAATGATGTATTAGTTCTTGTCGAATGTTGTATTGATTAATGTGTAACATTACATTTAGTTCTTGTATAATACTTAATTAATTCGATTAATCTTTTTTTTTAGTTCTTGATAATATTAAATATTTAATAAGTGTTAATATTAAATAAATAGTGTAGTTCTTATTAAATAAATGTTATGGTTACTTATTACTTTATATTACGGTTAATATTAGTTTATGTTTTGGTTACCTATTAGTTATGTATTAATTCTTATTTGATTATGGTTATGATTTTAATATTTGTTGGTTAGCGGTCTTTGTTTAAAAGTAAGTTGGTTAATTAGTATGTTAATTATAGAGCGTGTTGAGTTTGATTTGTAGTAGTGTGTATATTAATACGGTAATTGTTAATGTTAGTGTGTATACTAATATTATGTTTTTATATTGAAGGACGGATAAATTTCCTGGAAAGAACGATATTATCAGGCCTTCTTTTGTATTTGAATCCATTGAAATATCATCGAAGATGTGGTTTTATAAATTAAAAACGCCTGGGCAGTGGTTAGACGACGATGTGAGTATTTGTGAAACATTGTATTGGTTACTGTATAATGCTGTCTTGGTTACTGTCTAATGATTTATTGGTTGTTGTCTAACTATTATATTGTGTAATGTTGTCTTGAATTCTTGTATTATGTGTCTTGATTCATTGTGAAACATTGTATTAATTCTTGTGAAACATTGTATTGAGTTCTTGTATAATCTTGAATTAGTTCTTGACTAATCTTTGTTTTGGTGACTGGGTAATCTTGTCTTATGAGTGACTTGGAGTCTTTGTCTTATGTTTTTATAGTTATGTTTACATTATTTAGTTACATTAATCACATACTTGCATTTTTCAACAAGCTGTTAATATCCTATTAATTTTTTTTTGTGGCTCAAACACATCAATATTGCCTTGTATTATTTTCGTAAATTGGCAAGACATTAGAAAGTGTTCTATAAAGGGTAACTACCACGGATTGTTGGTTTCACAATAAGATCACCGCATTTCTTTTCGAGGAGTATACAAAAAAAATTGTGACAAAATTGTTGCATGCAGGGGAGGGTGATGTTCTTTGAATACATACACGGGTCATTTTTTTATGGATGTCAACACACCATGGAAGAACGTTGACTATGTGTTGTTCCCAATTCATATGTCATCAGGACCATTGGTTTTTGTTGTCTTTTGATGTGCATCGTGAGGTGTCTCAAGCGCTTACAATTTCTCTGACCAAAAAGGAAATCCATGCAAACTAAAATTCTTTGATGTTTGGAGCCAGTACATCTTCATTCTTCCCATACCATCGCATGAAGTCGATTTTTTGGAAGGATAGGTCCGACATTGACTTCAAGAGTGACCCGTATCGCATAATGGGGACGAAGAGCGATATAATTGAGTTGGAATTTCTTTGAGAGGGTTCTGAACAAGTAGAGGGTAAGGGTTAAATTGTGTACATTTTTTTAATTATTACATATAGGTTGATTTTATTTTTGATTTTTGTTATATGTTGTTTGTTATTACGATGATTGTGGGATGTTCACAATTTGTTTCTTTGAAGCATGTCATTCATCGAAGTTTGATCGATTCTATTCCTTTCCCCATCGCGAAGTATCGGAAAAAGTTATCATAAACTTATTTATGCATGCTAGGGAACAAGCGATTGGAGGCTATAATCTTGATAGAGAATTTCGGGAAGATTTGTTCCAGATTTTGATTAGTTCGGATTTTATTGTTTTGTTTTTTATTAATTTTGTTGTGTATTTTTTTAAGTTTTGGTGTTATACACAACATTTGTGTATGGTTTATGATTTTTGATGTTCACTTTGGATCTTATGTAGATGGGATTATATATTTGATTATATTAGCATTAATGAAAGAGATATTGTTTGTTGGTTGGTATTTTGTTTCTTTTTAAGTTGTGTTTGTTGAATTTTTTGAAATATCTGATTTGGTAACCAATCATGTATAAAGGGTAATCAGATAATGATTTGATAGTAACTTGAGTTACAAGATTGTATCGGGACATATATCATATGTGAAGTGTACATGTGTTATGTATACATGGGTTTCATAAACTTCAATACCCTTTTAATTACTGAGTTCTTTGAATATCTGAGTTGTTTATGTTGTGGTTACCATTATAAACCTGGGTTTGATTCTTTATTATGAAATTAGGTGGTTATTGTGATGGTTCTTTGTTATGTAATTATTTGGGTACCATTAAACATTGTTATGGTTCTTTGTTATGTAATTATTTGGTTTACATTAAAAGCGGCATAATTCTTTATTATAGTTCTTGTTATATATAAAATGGTAACCAATTATAATTTTGTAATATCTGATTGGTAACCAATCGGTATAAATAGGTAACGGATAATGATTTGATAGTAACAGAGAGATTATTTTGGTACCATTAAACATTGTTATGGTTCTTGTTATGTAATTATTTGGTTTACATTAAAAATTGGCATAATTCTTTATTATAGTTCTTTGTCATGTATAAAATGGTAACTAATTATAATTTGATAATATCTGATTGGTAACCAATCATGTATAAATAGGTAACAGATAATGATTTGATAGTAACTGAGAGAGTTACAATATTGTATCGGGACATATGTCATATGTTAAGTGGACATGTGTGAGTATACATGGGTTTCATAAACTTCAATACCCTTTTAATTATATGTTCTTTGGATATACGGAGTTGTTTATGTTGTGGTTACCATTATAAAATGGTATTATTATTGTTATGAAATTAGGTGGTTCTTGTGATGGTTCTTGTTATGTAATTATTTGGAAATCATTAAACATTGTTATAGTTCTTTGTTATGTAATTATTTTGTTAAAAGCTGGTATAGTTCTTGTTATGTTATTAAGCTGTAGCTATTATATGGTTCTTATTATGTAAATATGTTGTTACCATTAAAAAGCTATTATTAGTTCTTTGTTATGTATTTATTTGATTCTTTGTTATTGTCGATGTTTCATTCAAATCGTAAATCAATATATAAATGAATAACAATTTTGTTTACTATACACAATCAAAAATTTTACAAACCAATCGTTTAATGGTTACTCAAAGTAAACAATAATACATTCATGTATCTACACTCTTAATTTAATCGCAGACTATATCGGACCCTTTTAGTGGTCTTAAAATCGAGGGATTATTGCATGTTTTTTGTTGTGTCTTTTTTTTCGCTTTTCTTTGCATTTGTTTTGAATTTTGATTTGAGATCCGTGTTTGTACTCTCTTTTTTTTTGGTCTTCCCCTTTGGCCTTCTTGTGTTGGGTGGTTTTATACATATGTTTTTACTTCTTACGATACATCCCGTTTTCTTTGTCATCTAATGGCATGATGGAAGTTTGAATATGTCTTGACCAAAGTTGTTTTAGTGTAATTTCTTGAGAAAAAATCATAATGACTCAAATTTCTCTCATTCATACAAGAAAGAAATACGTCTTGGCAAGAGCATCTCATGGTAATTGAAATTTCTGGCGATGTGTATGTCTTTTGTTCGATGTCCCTGATATCTTGTTTAGAGACATAATAAGCGGTGAAAATCACTAAGTTTGATGTCTCGACCTACAACACCCAATGTATACAATCGATTAACGGTTGCATCCCAAATATATCGATAACCAATTAACTAGTACACAATATTAGTCAATAAGTAACCACCAATATAAAAGAAACAATTATAAATCTCGGTAACATTATAATGTTATATAGTAACTAAGTCGATTATTGATCAAGAATCAATATAATATTACGGTAACCAAATAAGCATTATATAGTAACGGTATATAAGTATCTACGAAAGCAATTCAAAGTAGTAATCAAGAACCAATATAATGTTGCACATTAAGTAAGTTAGCATTACTCTGTAACCAATAAAGATTATAATTTTATCCAGTAACCAAGTTACTGTTAGTCAGTATAATGTTACGCAGTAACCAACTCAGCAATAGCCAACAACCATTATATGGTTACACAGTAACCAACTCAAAGCAATAGTCAGTAACCAATTTAATGTTGCACAGTAACTAAGTTAGCATTAGTAAGTAAACAAGTTAGTAATAGTCGATGAGATTGTAAATGCAAATTAGGATATAATAATTTAAATCGAGTATTAATTACCTTAAGTATCTTTGATTTAAAGATATTAGATTGCAACTTTCTCTCATTTGTTGTGGAAAGTGTTGTGAATGTTGATATGGTCAATTGTTTGTTTGTGAAATACCATCTTTGAACCGGGACAACGTAGGCATTCAATCATTATCGCATAGCTGGAAGATCCACGATAAACTTGATTGCATTGTTAATAGATTCAAACGGTGTTTGAAGTCATTGTTGAGTACTAACTTTACGGTCCCATGGAGCTGGTGCACCTATCCAACTTGACCTCTTCCTCCGGATATGTCCTTATTCGAGGATCAATGACATCAAGTTCAACCATGTGTTTGTTGAATTGTTCAACAGATGTAAGCTCTACAAACCCGTTGTAAGCTGTTTAACTTCTTCTCCTTTCTTTTTGAATCATTTTTTATATTTTTCGATTATATGATATGCGGGAACCATGCATGATATCCGAAACACACAATTCATCCTTGTATAATGGCTTCATGTCTATCCAAAACAATACATTGACCTTCCCTAACTCCACAAACATTTCTCAAATTTCACGAAAAACCATTTCAAGACAATTCATTTTATTTGTCAACAACCTAAAAAGCAATCGGAATAATGTTTGGTTTGCATCTTGTGTGCTTCTTATCGATAATGTCCCCCGTAAGTTGATTGTATGAATGTGTCATCGATTACAATAATTGGAAAACAATGGTGCCATGCTTGAATGGATGCTCCAATGGCAAAGAATAGATACTTGAAACGACCATTTGTTTCAACTCAAGGGTCGTGATGGAACACGATATAAAACATCAAGACTTATCATTAGAATTACAAGTAGTATATCGTATCCAAATCACTAGTAATGTGAAGCGATTCATGTGGTTAATGGTATACAAATTGTATATTACATTTAGTAACCAAACATGCGTATTAAGGTAACCAAACATATATAATAACCGCATACAAATGGTCTAATACTAATAATAACTAAATATCATCTTTGCCAAAAGGTGTATTAGTTATTTGTGTAATAGTTTATTGTTTCTTGTATAATGCTTAATTGTTCTTGACTAATAATATTTTGGTTACTGAATAATATTACTAACTAATGCTTGGTAACCACATGTTTGGTAACCAATGCATTATACAGTAACTAGCATGTTGCATGAAGGTAACCAATACAATATTAATCAGTAAATAATTTACATTAGTAAACAATCTATCGTGTAATCATATCTTGGTTCTTGTGGAACATCATATTAGTTCTTTGCATAATGATATAAAAGCAATAAATGTTTTTAAGGTGTTACGGATTTGTTTTCTTCGGCGATGTGTAACCATGATGGGATGAGTGAGTAGTCGGTGTGGATTTCCTCTCACCTTTTCCAACGCTTTCTCCTTCGATCTCCATGCTTTTTGGTAAGAGATAGACACATTATATTCTGACATCATGTCTTCCACAATATCGGTTGGTGTGTATATTTTCTTTAAATTTATTATTTTTTGCATTATGCATTCACTGACCAACTCACTATTTGCCTATCTGTTGTCTCCCAACAATACATTCACCGAAACAGTGTGGATATCATTGTATTCTCTAACCTTGAACATCTTTGGTTTTACGAAACTTGATGCTCTCATCTTCCATTTGCAATCTTCATCGCATACACCTGATAGCACAAAGTCTCTATAACTTGTTCGTTGGACTTTGTGTTTGTCTGCTTTTTTGATTGAACGCTGAATTCTCATAGCTTGAGAGAGGATTTTTTTATGCGTGTAGGTTTGATGTAATTTTACTTCACGTTCATTCGGATCCGATATTACATCATCATATCGTTCTTCCTCGCGTATGATTTGTCATGTTGTCTGTCTCGTTGTTGTTGTTCAATAATTTCCATTGCAGTGATCAAAGATATTGCGTTCCAAATTGGCGTGATTGGATTCTTTAGTGGAATCCAATCTTTGAATTCCTCTTGTGTAGATCTCGATTGGCATTACATCGTGAATTGTAGATTCTTCTACATTTGTCAAGTTATGCAAGATCGTTGTGCGTCCCCATACGTGTTCAATATCCACAATCGGTGGGAATTTACCTTGTTCATCGATTTTCTACTCATTTCGAGAAAAATTGTAAGGTTGTTTCATCGATATCTTCGATCGGTGGAATGTCGTTTCTAATCGAAATTTGATTGACAATGTTGTTGCGTTTTGTGTCTGTAGTAATGCACTACATATTTTAGTTAGCATTTCTTTGAGCGAAATTGTTGATGGAACTAATATGCCGGTAACTTCAAATTTGGTGTCTTGATTCTTATCGACCCATGTCCGTTGAAATAAAGTACAATTTGGAATCATCTCCATCATTCCGTCAAGCAGAATAAGTAATGGTAAAGTAACAAAATCAATGTTATCCAGTAACCAATATAATGTTAAGCAAAGAACCAAGTCGGCATTAGTCAATAACCAAGTCTTCATCAAGTAACCATTATAATGTTTACAAGAATAAAGTAATTTTTAGTTAGTAACCAATGCAATGGATGGAACATGATAACATATACGTAGTCGAACAATAACCAATGTAATGTTAGCGATAATTAAGTCATTGAGAATAATCGATAACCAAGTCTTCATTAGTAACCATTATAATGTTACACAGTAACAAAGTCATTATTAGTCAGTAACCAATGCAATGGTACACAATAGCCAATTAATTATTAGTCAATAACCTATGTTAGCCTGTAACCAATATAATGTTAAACAGTAACCAAGTCATCATTAGTCAGTAACCAAGTCTTCATCAGTAAACATTATAATGTTACACAGTAACAAAGTCATTATTAGTCAATAAACAATGCGTTGGTACACGATAACAAATCGGTATTAGTCGATTAGAATATGAGCGTAGTCGGACATTAAGCAATGTAATGTTAAGTAGTAATTAAATCAAGCATTAGTCGAGAACCAAGTCTTCATTAGTAACCATTATAATGTTACACATTAACAAAGTCATTATTAGTCGATAACCAAATCATTATTAGTCGATAATCAATGTAATGGTACACGAGAACCAAATCATTATTAACAATAACCAATGCAACATTAGTTAGTACCATTATGCATTAACCAATCCAAAGATTAAGCGATAATATAGACATAGTCGGACGGTAACCAATGTAATGTTAAGCAGTAACCAATATAATGTTAAGTAATAACCAAGTCAGCATTAGTCAGTAATCAAGTAATAATCAGTAACCATTATAATGTTACACAATAATAAAGTCATTATTAGTCAAGAATCAAAGCAAGCGGTACACGATATCAATTCATTATTAGTCGATAACCGATTGTAATGGACACGATAACCAAATCATTATTAATCGAAGAACCAATGCAACATTAGTTAGTACCATTATGCATTAACCAATCCAACATTAAGCGAAGAACATAGACATAGTTGAGGCGAGAACAATGTAATGTTAAGCAAAGAACCAAATTAATCGACTACATGCAATTGCAATCAAAATATTCATATTGCAATCAAAACATTCATTATTCTTACCGTGTGACCATTTTAAGTGCAAAAAACTTAAGAAAGGTGACCAATATAGTAATTCGTAGGAACAATATATAACTATATGATTATAAATTTTAAACTCACATACCTCAGTATTTTTTGATCGAAATTGATGTTGATTTGTATTCAACAATCACCTGCAGATGTTGGTTTACGATCTTGAAGGCGTTGTTGATTTTGTATCTTATTTTCGATCTTAGAGAGATGTGTCGCGACAACCGAGCTTCTTAACCTACGTCGTTGATCTGCGATATTTGGCTTCGTCTTCTCCGTCGTTGATCGTAGAGATCGTCGTTGATCTCGAGATTACGAGTTTAGTCATGACGAGGAGGCTTCGGTTTCAGTATTTTGTCTTCTCCGTCGTTGATACGTTGTTCCGATTTCAAAGTTGTATGATTTTAGGGACGGTTAATTTCAAATATGAAATTGGATAACTGACTGGATAATGACACGCGATTTTAGGGGCGTTATATTGCTTATGTTTTATTTTTGTAATTATGTTGTGTATGTTTTATTTTTGTAATTACTTTCTAAATGTTATATATTTGTGTAAAGGACCCATTATTTTTTGTGGCATCATTATGGTGATGTTATATTTTGTTGCCCGAGTTCCTCAGACTTTCAACTCATTTCTACCAACTAATGGTCTCAGATCCACCATAATTACATCAAACTTTTATTGGATTTTCAACACCATCCTTTTGGTTCTTATTTCCACAGCATTCGTTGCATCTTCATTATTCATTTTGCCTCCAATGAATCAGCCTTGATTCCTTTAATGTCAAACTCAGAGCGTAAGCATTATGCACTTCCGTATACAATTATTATCAAACAAGTGCGTGTAAAAGGTGCAAAACAGTGCTCAGATTTGAGGATCTAAAGGAACCTATCTATTATGCACAACATAAAACCAAAGTAAAGAAACATGAAGATCACAAGATACATTAACAAGCCTACTTAATAATTAACATATAATTCGAAGATGATTCAAACCATAGATAGTTACATTCCTTGCAGAGAACAGTACAAGAACTCGCCCTGGAAAATCCATTCTCGCTTACTTGCATTTCCTCTTGATTAAACTTGGACTGCTGCCTACTTGATCAACCGGTGAAGTTATTTTTGTCTGCTCCAAAAAACCGATTAGGTTGCCCTGTATCATTCCATCAATCTTTCCAAGGCTCTTATATAAATTACCAGCTGGCTCTTCAGTCTCGTATTTTTACTAGCTTTGTTAATAATATGTGAAGATTCCAGGCCTCCATCCAAACTTACCAAGTCCTTTAATTGCTCGGCATATATTTGCGACTTAGTTACAGCACTGCAACCTAAGACGTCATTGTCTAATAAAGATGCAGGTTTTGAAGAACCCTCCCAGTATCCTACTTTGTTAAAGCTAAACATGAGTGCTACATGAGATAGGCTCAATATGATGAGCCTTCTTACAAGTGCATATGATGTTGAGCTAACTACTGCACTTCTGATGTAGAAGCAAAGTATCAATATTCTCCTCCCCAGACTGATTAGGAAATGCTTCGTAATGAAGTCGACTGGAGCCTTCCTGTCTATAGATTTCTGTTAGAGAAGGTGCGAGTATTCATTTCTATTTGGAATACGATACATATTAACATAAACTTACATGGGGGGCTACATAAGGGCGAATATAAAAACCAGCAATTAAGCCAAGCAACAAGCAAGAGAATCCCACAGCCAAAGCCAGAAGCCAAGCTGAGGACATTCCTAGTACCGACAAGAGAAATAATTTTTTTGTCATAGTACTTCTAAAGGAGAGTAAGACTCATATTTATAGATATTAGACAACAAAATTTCCATTACATAGATTACATTAACACATTATCGACAAATGAGACGGACACTTCTACAACTTACCCCCGCATAAGATATTTACTTACTATGACACAAAACCACAAGATATTATTAAAGCAGCTTACCAGATTGAGAACTTTTAGCACAATCCTCCAACTTCAAATTAATCTGACGGAGCAACTTACTACCATGATCAGAGATTATTAAAGCAGCTTACCAGATTGAGAACTTTTAGCACAATCCTCCAACTTCAAATTAATCTGACGGAGCAACTTACTACCATGATCAGAGATTATTAAAGCACAACTTGCAGGAATGAAAGTTAACTCAAAATCATCTGAGAATGACGCATTTCATGCAGGTCCATCTTCATGCCCTGGCTTTTGTGAATAACCTCTAGCAATTGTAGTTACACCTAAAAATTTGACATTGTCAAATATAAGAATATTGACAGTTATAACAACCACTATGGGTGAGAATCAATAGTAATATATAAAAGTAAGTAAGGCGATCTTCAATTAAAAAACACACCGAGTCAACCCTTAATTAATTAGGAGTTAGCTCGATTAATTTTTTTGTAATTGGTCTGATCAATCATTCGGCTCTTCATTTTCCGTTTCTTTCTTGCTTAAATTCAATCTCTTGTCTCTTTATCTCTTTATCTTCTTTGTAATCATCGATTCCACTTCATCTTCCTGCTGAAAACCTCTATTCAGCCTCTTCTTCTTTTTCCGCTGGAAACCCTTTTATACAAAACCATAATCAGCGTCACTGGTTCAATTCGAGACGGCACACTTGATATCATGCTATGGTTGACTTTCTTCTCTTCGGTACGCGGCTCTCTGATTTGGTCCCTATTTTTTGGTAAACATTTCAATTTCTGTGGCAATTCTGGCCCTAAGAAGATGTGATATCTGGCGATTCCTGGTAATACATTGGTGTTCCTTCCCCTAAACAAGTGGAGTAGGCCTAAACAAGTGGAGTAGGCGGTGATCGGTTGTTCTTATTGCAAGTGTTCTTATTATTAAAGGAAATTATTACACCCTTTACTATATCTATCTATCAATACATATAACTGCCCATGCCCATGAATGTTGTGATCTTATGGAATTCTAGAGGTGGAAGGGAAGGGGAGGGGTATTCTGTGTACTGTGAAAGAGGCAAAAAGGGTCGAATGGAGGATCGGTACTCAGCCGTTGGTGGACTTGAAGGAGATTCTAAACAGGTATGTTAAATTGAAATTAAAAATTTTATCTTTTAGGGGAAAAATTGAAAATTGGATTACTATATTTAATAATTTGAAAGTCAAATGTTTGTATCCACTAAATTAGAAAATTTTAACTTATCATCAATCAATAACTATATATGTTATGTGTTTTCTTTCTTTGGATTTAAGGATTTCTCCCTTTCTTTGTTTATAGTATATGGGTTAAAAAAATTTACTGTTTTTGAGGTAGAGGTGGAAGTGGAAGGGGAGGGATATTATGTGTACCATAAAAGAGGCAAAAGGAGTTGAATGGAGGATCGGTACTCAGTTGTTGGTGGACTTGAAGGAGATTCTAAACAGGCGTGTTAAATTGAAATTAAAAATTTTATCTTCTGGGGAAAAATTGAAAATTGGATTACTATTTTTAATAATTTGAATGTCAAATGTTTGTATCCACTAAATTAGAAATTTTTTAACTTATCATCAATCAATACCTATATATGCTCTGTGTTTTCTTTCTTTGGATTTAAGGATTTCTCCCTTTCTTTGTTTATAGTATATGGGTTTAAATTTTTATTGTTTTTGAGAAGTAATGAATATTGAAGCTCAGTTTTTTATGCAATAATTGATTGATATTGAACAGGATTGAGTGTGTATGTGATTAGCTATATGTGAGTTGAAATTCTACATTCAAGGAAAGTTTTCTTCGTTTTCGGAGGTTTCTTTTCTCCAATAAGTTCTTTGCTGCCGAAATTGTTTGAACTCGAGACCGCTAGGTACATTTCTTTTGCATTTATTGTGTGTATAATATATATAGGATGCATTTAGCTTTTGGGAATTTTGTCATTCTGCTATAAGTATTTCAATAACTACAAGAAAACATATTATCGACTATTGATACTTATGAAGTTAATGCTTCACAGTTGATATAGAAATATTAGTACATAGATAGAGGCAATTCTCTGAATTCAAAGTTTAATATAACATGCTTTTGTCTCAATTTCAATCCTATTTTTTCTAAATTTAATACACTAAAAAAGGCAAATGTGCGTTTGATAAAATGTTTGATCATCGCCTGGGGTGATGTGTGTTTGTTTGTATGTTTATTACAAACAATTGTGCTAATGAAAGTTTAAAATAGGATCTCATTCTCTACCGAATACTACATATCATCTATGTGACTGGAGTATTTCACAAATATAGTAATGGGTCAGTTGTTTTGGATTAATTTCATATGTCAATTCATTATTTAAACGAGCCTAGCTCGTGCATTGCACGGGTTATCAACTAGTTTACATACAATTATAAAAATAATTATATTATTAGTTCACATAGAATTTTAAAATCTTAAATCAGATGGGAATGGTTGGACCAACTAGATGCCGCGACTAACATCTTCTAATTATTGCAAAGATGGATACTCTATCCTAAACGTACGTAATTCAAATGCACAAACAGAAGGGAAACACTGACGAAGAAAAATATATACTAAGAAGTAAAAACAAAATCAGACATAACCTTATTACTTTCTTTTATATAAAAGTACTCAACCATCATATATGAATGTATGTGATATTTAGGTTTTTTTATTTGTGAAGTATTAGTAGCAAGCATCGTGAACGGGATGCAACACTAGTACACACGTATTAGACGAAAGAAACGAACAAAAAAACCTAAACCCCCCGCAAAAAGACCAATTTTATAAAAGAAAAAATTTAGTAGATAAAAAGAGATAAATGCAAGCGCGTGAGGAATTAGGAGTCCACCTAAACACCCAAAAAGACTATAAAAGATGCCACCAACGGAACTGAAGAGGAAAAATGATTATGTGCATGAAAAATATATGATGATCAACCATTTAGCATATTTCTTAACTGCAATGAGCAAATTTATGATGCTTAATGCAACTATCTGTGATCATGTCCTCCAATCTTTCTAGTTTCCAAACACCAATCTTTATTCCCCATCAAACATGCATTCCAGTCGTCCACATGTTACACATAGTAAATTTCATATATAATAATTATCTAATCTTTCCAGTAAAGGAAGAAAAACATTTAAAAATCAGAAAATTTATGCTGTATCCAAACACGTACATAAGTTTGAATCATGTACTATATATATCATTTAATACATATATATATATATATATATATATATATATATATTCACACACATACCAGACTTACTGATTTTCCTTATGGCGTGATTGCTCTTATCAGCTACACATACATTTCCTTTGAAATCAATGGTGAACCTTTTTGGCTTATTAAACAATGCAGAGCCCAATTCTCCGTCCGTGAAACCAGAGCCACACAACGTCTAGAAAACTTTTTGATCACGCTCTCTGCGAATAATAAAACACATAATAATAATAATATAAATGCTGCGGAACTATGAACTACTTGGTACATGAATTATATAAATGTATATACATACATAAAATCATAGTTAACAAAAGTTGAATGCGAAGAAAGATGAGCGATTATAAGTACCTTGAGAATTGGGAAATGAGAGTGTAAAAGGCACTGCCGGCTAAATCGAGGATGATGAGATCGGGGGAAGATATTGACAGAGGAAGCACGGAGTGAGGGTTTATGCCTTGTTTGTTGCCGTTGAAAACTGTATTCACTGTGTAACCTTCTTCGAACACGATGTCAAACTGATGATAAGGGTTTAATGAAATGAAAATATTAATGGACATAGTTAAACTGTGAACGTGAAATAGGGATATAATTTCTACAGATCGGTGAAATTTACCCGTAACCGGAGTTAGGTTAACGAGAACGGTAACGACGAGAGCAACTATGAGAGCAAAATGTGAGTAGCCATGAGATCGCCCTGAAACAGAGCTTTTTCTGGACCAAGTTGAGTAAAGTAAGCATTGGTTCAGTCCCGACTTATTTTAAAATCAGCTGACACTTATAAATTATTTTAAGATATGGTTTATAAATAAAAATATTCAGTATTAATTTAATTTATAAGTTAAAAATTAAATTAAGATAAATTATAAAAATGTTCAACTTGTAATGATTTATAAGTTAAAATTAAATATAAAATTATTAAAAAAATATATTAATAAAAAGAGTGAAAGCATAAAAATTAGCAAAATAAATATTATATTTTGTCAAATTAACTTATTTTAAAATAACTTATAAATTATTTTAAAATAAATTATAAATAATTGTTATTTTTGTTGACTTAAAAATAAATTTATAAGTAAAAATATAAGTTATTGTCAAACAAAAATAAATAATAATAAGTGACATATAAATTAATTTGACCAACTTATATTACGAAGTTTATGAGCTCAAGGGTTGGTTTTATGGTAAAGGAGGATTGCCCAGTTTCTTAATTTTTTGAGTTTGAACCTTGCAATAAGTACTTAAGAGATAATTTGTGCTTGAGTTAAACTGTATTTGATAAAATAGAGCAATTAGGATTTGAATAATTAATATATTTTAATAAATTAAATATTTTGAGTTAAATAACATATGAATTTTAAAAACTAGTTGGTAACTTAAAAATATATAACGTCTGAATGCCTTCTAAATTTAAAAATATCTTCAATTGATTTTTCAAAACTCAATCTTGATTTAAAATTTGGAATGAAATTAATACTATTTATAAAGACTCCATACATTTAAAATTTTCATTAAGAGTTGTCTCTTAATTATTTAGATTTATATATTATTTTTACCGATTAAAAGACAACTTTTAATGATTTAAATTTATATATTCATTTTATCGACTAAGAGACGATAACCCAAATAAAATTTTATTAAATAATTTTACTCTTTTACCGAAACAGATGTGAAATTTTTAAAAGGTATTAAAAGATAAACGATATCTGATACTTTTATCATTTAAATTAAAAATATATATATAATTTTAAAAAAATCATTCGACTAAATTTATTTGTTATATTTTATTTTAAAGACTTTTAAAATTTAGTTGTATTCAATCGAGATATTTATTGAGTTTATAAAATTTTATTGGTATTGAGTTACAACTTTTGTAATGTCTTTTAAAAGTTAGGTTGTATTGAATTTAGAATTTTAGAAAATCTATAAAAGTATGTTGGTATTTAAAAGGTCATAAATTTTTTAGATTTCTATCAAATGATAGAGTTTGACAAACTTTAGAGTAAAAAATATACATATCTAAAGTCTAACTTCATCTCTAAAGACTTCCAACGACTTTTAAATAGTTGAGAAAGTAAAAAGATGAACACACAAAAAAAGAGAAATGAATAAAGCAGATCAAACAAATAATAGAAAAGAAAACAATATATATATATAGCTATGTGTATATACACAACTGTATAGTACACAGTCGCCTATGACTACGGTTTTTTTGGGCTATAGAGACGATTTGAACTGTTGTCATAGACCAAAATAGCTATAGTGACTAGTGAACCGTTGCTATAGTTTAAAAAACCGTCACAGTAGGCGACTGTGTACTACACAATTGTGTATACACATTTTTTCTATATATATACATGTCTCACTTTCTCTCTCTACCTCAGTCTTTTCAAAATAAAAATTCAGAAGAGCTATTATATCAGGTGAGGAAAGAGAAAATGAGGAGTGGGTTAAAAGGAGGGAGTAGTGTTGATGGTTCTTGTAAGACCCTAATTTTTTTTTTAATAAAGATGATTTTTCTATAAATATCATTTTTGAATATTATGGAATGAATTTGATATAATGTTATAGTTGTGGGTAATATTTATAAATTTTGCTAAGTATGCAAGTTGTTGTAAAATATTCGATTGGTGGAAAATATTCTTTTTGTTTCCGGGAATATTAAAGACAACTGGCACAATCATTGGTGGACCCCATAATGGAATTATCATTTGATTGAGAAAACGACAAAAATATTTTATAAATAACTTGGTGCGGAGGTGTTATTGTTAAAACCGTTGAACTACCGGTAGTAAAAAATACGATGTCTGGCGTGATTGCATAGTAGTACACACAGATTGATTATTGATGCTTACGTGATAAATCACTCATTTATACTCAATTATTGCTCACTGATAATTCTTTGATCATATCTCTCATATTATTGATTCGATTATTGTCACAGTATCATCTGCATTATATGTTATATTATTAAATCAATAATTAAGACGACAAAGTTATTCATATTATTAAATTGCAATATTTACAATGTCTAAAAGTTCTGTCAAGGAAAGGTTTGGTCACCTAATTGCGCGCCAATAGGGAGAAATTCTTATTGGAAAGCCCCCTCTTTCTTGGGAACAACCTGGTTGTTAAATATTGTGAGTTATAATATTAATGATGAATAAGTTTGTGTTGATTAAAGATGAATTTGATAGTTTCATTGTGTTGGAATTATTTGTGTTAGTAGAAATCGACATCTATTCCGATGATAATTGATGTCTGGAGGTTATATTGTTTAATCAGGTATTCGGGGAACTTTTCGTGTCGGAGTTTCACGAGTTACTATTCACGAATTACTATTCACGAGTTACTATTCATCCGGTTACTATTCACTCTAGTATTGTGCATTTGGTATTTGGGTACAATATTATTCCATGAGGAGATGTCTTTAATTTTTTAGGCCAGTTGGTTGAAGTTATATTAGTGAATCAATATGGAATCATTGGTGAAAAGTTATAATAGTGAATCAATATGGATCATTTGGTTTAAAGTTTTAATAGTAAATCGGTATGGATGAATTTGCTTTAAGTTTTAAAAGTAAATCAATCTGAGGCAAGTCTGTTTAAAAGTAAATCAACTGGACCGATTTAGGAATTAGTTCTTATTCAATCCATTCTTCTATAAAAGAAGCTCATTCCTTCATTATTTCTTACGAATTCTTTGAAACTCTAGAGAGAAATTATAGAGAGAAGAAGAAGAGTATTCTCGCTACTTCACTACTTCGATATCCGAGTGTCTTTTATGGTAAGGGTGTTATTCTTTCTTATTCATGAAGAGAACTTCGTTATTCTATTCTTTATTATTACATTGTTGAATAACTTTGTATACTGTGACATACCCTATACTTGGTGAAATCCTTATGTTATTCCATTCTTTATTATTACATTGGAATATCTCATTCATGCATGCGTTTTACGTCGGACTGGTTAAAATCTTTATTATTTTGTTTGAATAACTTCAGATATATCCAAACTTCTATACTTGGTGAAATCCTTATGTTATTTCATTCTTTATTATTTTGTTGGAATATCACATGCATGCTTTTCTATGGGACCGGTTCCGTATTTATTATTCGTCGGAATATCACCATGCGTGCGTTACGCTTGGGACACAGTTCCATATTTATTATTCTGTTGGAATAACCTGTCTGTGCTATCTATCACATGCCTGGTGATTTTTTTTGTTATTCCATTCCTTATTATACTCAGTTGGTTAAAGTTTTGACTTCTATACTCCATGAAATTAGTGGAATATCATTGATATTTGCGCTTCATCCAGTATCTTTTCATAGAAATATTCTTTTGAGCATTCTTGAATTTTTACTCTACAAAGAAGTATCATGTTGACAATTTGGACGTTATTAGTTCCTGGATAAACTAATTCTTGAACTTGTTTTATTGAATTCTTATATCATTGTCATCATCCTCATGTTTATATATTTTTAAAGTCATATGTGGGCTGTAGTGCATAGATGGACTTGGTATGATTATTATGACTGAGGATTATTCGGTATAATCATGGACCGTAATGTTACAAATGATGTAGTAAAAGTCATCATTGGCCCATAGTGCATTGATGGGACAGTTGTTGGCATGATCATGACCATTGATGAATACACGAATATCCCTCGCCCGTGAGTGCATGGATAATTTGTGGTCGTGACCACTAATGAATATCCTTGGTCGTAGTGCGGGGATGATGTGGATTATTTATTAAGTCGAGTCACGATGATAAAAGTGATGAAAATTTTTTAAATCATAAAAGATAGTAGATTTTATTCTCTACTGACTCTTTTTAATGGATTGCTTATTCACCGCAGATTAAACTTGTTGTCTATTGTATTTTATCAGTTTAACATTATTGAAGGCTAATGATAATTTATCATGCATTATCTTAGTCATAATATTTCTTACTGGGCTAGTTGAGCTCACCCTTTCTTTCACTGTTCTCTTCAGGAAATGAGAACGTACCAGGGACTAGTCGGGGAACGGAGTGATGGTCCAGATGATAGTATTAGTTGTCCTCACTATTCTGTTAAATATTATGACAATAAATGTAATGAGAACTTATTCTGATAGTGGATATTGTCTAGAAGACAATATTTGTATTAAAACTCACAGCTTTCTTGTTGTATATTAAAGATTGTATTTGTATTGTGTAAGACCCCAACTTATTATTAATGAAATTTAATTTTCTCTATTTATTATTTTGAAATAGTAAGGGTTGATTTGATTAATGTGGATAGTTATGGGTAAAATACGCAAATATTTCAAAATAAGCAAGTAGATTGGAAAGCCCCCTCTATCCTGGGAACTGCCTGGTTGTCAGTATTGTAATTCTGTAATATTATTCGTGAATAATTAATTATTGATTTATATGATGAGAAAAATATTGATTTTATGTGGATATAGATGGAGAAAATTTTTAATGGGACAATTGTTGAAAATTGAAATTTTTTCTTTTTTGATAAAATAATTCATTTAAATATATTATTATATTTTAATAATATAATAATGATGATATTTTTACGATGAATGTGGGATATATGAGTATATGTGGATGATGAGTATTTTTGTTACCAAAAATATTTAAAGCATGTTTTATGTGTCGGTGGACCCCATTTCTCGGTCGAAATTTGATTATAGCTTTGTAAAATCGCTTTATTTATGAATTTGATCAATTTCATTTAGAATTTGGAAAAACTTTTTCCGCAAAGTTGTAGATAATTGAATTTCCTATAAAAATTAGCGAGATTCAAATTTTAAACGACAAAGGGATATTTATTATGAATTATTTAAGTTCCAAAGTTCAAATAATTGATTTTTGAAAAATTTTAATTATTTTATTTACAAAAAGTGTTTTTCATTTTGTTTCCTCATTTAACATGTGATAGGGCTGAGTTCAGATGGTAAAAGCATGCGTATGAAGTTTTGGAAAAATATAATAATATTTAATAAATTTTCTACTTTGGTGTTCTAAGCATTTTCCTATAAATAGGGTGCTTGGGTTAGAATTGAAAATCACATCGTAAATCAAGTTTTCTCTCTATATTATCGAGCGTATTCTTGTGAGTATTTTGAGTATATTTTGAGTATTACTATACGGTTGCAAGTTCAAGTCATAGCTTTATATTGATTGTTTCAAATTGTAATCTTGATCTTTCGAGGTAAGAGATATTATTTTAAAATGATATTATTTCTTTTAATATCATTATTATGCTGAAGTATTGATATGAACTTTTTAATCAAATTTGGAATTTTAGTGTGGGAGTTACTATTCACGATATCAAGACTATTCACGATACTTGATCTTATTCACGAATCACGACACTTTATTCATCGAAAAATAAAAATTTTTCTTTTTCGTCCAAAATATCTATTCGGATACTAGCTTTGATTGTATATATGTTTTGATCATTCTTGAATTTTACACCACTATGATTATTTATGAGATATTTTTGGATATGAAATAGCTAAAATACGAATCCTTAATATTTATTCTTTGTTTCATTTGGATTCGTTTTTCTTTGAAATATTTTTCATCATCCTCACCCTAAATGATGATATTCTATGAATATCTTTGGCCTGTAGGAAAAAGATGAATGATTTCTTGATGAATATCTTTGGTTCAGTAGTGCAAAGATGAGCAGTGTTTAGATGAACATGATTAATGATGAATATCTTTGGCTCTGTAGTGCAAAGATGAATATTTGATTCAAGATGAATATTGATTGATGTTACAGGGATAAAATAATGATAATGGACTGTTAAATTCATAGATATTAGTAGATTTTACCCTCTACTTTTCTATGAATTAATATTTTGCGCTGCAAATATTAATCTAAAACTTGTTGTTTAATGTATTCTCTCAGATTTTTCCCTGTTGAAGACTAACGATAATTTGTTGTATATTATCTTAGTCATAATATTCTTTACTGGGCTAGTTGAGCTCACCCTTTTCCTTTTTGTTTCATTTTTCTTCTCAGGAGGCGAGAATATAACGAGTATGAGTCGGGGTATGGAATGAAGGTTCTAGAGAGAGTTGTTTAGTAGTCCTCACTATTTTTGTAAAATAATGTATCAATAAATGTGATGAGAATTTATTTGAGTATAGATATTGTCTAGAAGATAATATTTGTATTTAAACTCACAGTTTTACTGTTGTAATAATAAAGTTGTAGTTATTTTTGTACCATGTATTGACAACTCAGAATGAGTGATGTATACCTATTTTGGGGGCATCACATATTGTGCACCATGTATCTAGCGACCCAAGATGGGTGATGTATACCTTTTTTGGGGGCGTCACGGTTATAAATAGAACTAATGGTATAAATGGAGATAACAATATTTTAATATCATTTATATTTTTTATCTTCCATAAAAAAAGCTCATTTATTATATTTTAAAATATTAAAGAGGTTTTTTGTTTTATTTTATTTTTAAAAGTAATAAATTTGTTAATTTTATTATTTGTTGCAAATTATAAATTGTTAGTTTAGTAATAATGACTTGATAGGAAAACAACAATGAACAATTTTAAAATTGAAATTGTTATTTTATATTAGTGCTAGTAGAAAATGTTTTTTTTACGAAATATAAAAATTATGAAATAGGACATTTTTTTGTAATAGGCTGGGTATAATTTAATAATTCAACTTCAACGATACCTTTTATTTCAAATTAGGTTGTGTCATGGTCAAAATAGTTAATACTATTTAATATCGTACTTATTTCATTTTAAATATAAGATATTTGTTGACTTTTTAACAATTAATATAAGCTGCAAGATATATTAAAAATATATAAAAGTCTATCAAAGTATTGGTAAACAGTTTATAAAATTCTGTCACTTATTTTGCGCAGTCTTTAAAAGTAATTTTAAAAGTCATTAAAATCTACAGACTCTACAAAAGTCTGTTACTTATTTTATTATTTTTAACCTTATTTTGTTATGCTATCATAATTTAGCTTTTTTAAAAAAATTATTAAGAATTACATGACATACATTAAAAAAAAATAGCACCATTAATTTTGACATTAAAAATACAATTATACTTTTGTTCTCCTATTTATTTTTTCTATTTTATTATTTAAACAAATAGTTAAGAGATTAATTAAAATAATTTTTTATACTACATTAGTTAAGATGGATAATTTAAAGTTAAAAATAAATTTAATAGATGTGTATTTTCAAATTATGACTACTAAATTTGGACGGAGGAGTAATAAATTTTACAATAAATAATAATATTTAGATAATTTATAATATTTATTATTATATTGACTAAAGTTTGAAGGTTTATTGTAAACTATGAATTTGGAATTTATTAATTCAGCTCCAAAAATCAATAATAATTTTATATTATATTATTTAAATTTAAATGATTTATATCTTTCTCAAAATAAAAATAATTTATATGAATTTTAAATACATGTTTAATATCAATGAATACTATTAAATTTAGAGTAATGCTACAGACACAAACTATTTTATAAATTGCTGATGTGGTATACTCCACCTCAGCATATTGATTTATAAATTATTTTAATGTAGTCTCCGAGCTCACACAATATGCTAATATGGAGTATGCCACATCAGTAGTTTATAAAATATTTATAGAATAGTTTATGTCTCTAGCATTATTCTTAAATTTAATAATACTTTCTATATGACAATATGTTATCATATTTTTCATTTGTTTAATTTAATACGAATACAAATCCATAAACAAGGACGGTGATTAATTCAATTCCAAAACATACATATATTACATAATTTTATACCCAGTATTACAATTACAATTTACATGATACTTGGCCCAAATTTTTTTTATTTCTATATCATCTCAGATCCAAATCTCTCAACGGCAATCACAAATTCACTTTTACAGATCTCGATTATCATCTATACACCTACACATACGATAAGTATATATATGCAATTGGCTAGACTTGGTGTTTGATCGATTTAGATAGTTGGACTGCATTTTGTGGATCTGATCGAGCTTTCGCGGAGTTTCAGAGCGGACCCAATCATGAATCCCTTCTCGTCGGGTACGCGTCTAAGGTGTGCAGAACATCAATTCTTCTTTGGAAGTTTGGCTTTTGTTAAGTGTTACCTTTTTACACATGATTATTATGTTCAAATTGAGTTAATTTATTTGTCATATGTTACTTGGTTTAGAATGCATTACTGTGCCTGATGATGAACTCTTAACATAAATTTATATGTTTTTAGGCTGATATCGTTGTTGTAATAACATGACAGGCAATGTATTAAATTTATTCGTGAAAACGATATCAAAATTACAAAATTCCGAGACAGCAAAAAAAATATTGACTTGTCAGTATGACAGGTGGTTATTTTTTTGAAAATCAAATGTGATGTTGAATCTATGTACAATGAACTCTTAACTCAGGCCTCAATGAATGTATGGACCATATTTTTGAGATTCTTTAGTATCAGAAGGTTTATAAGTCTATGAACCTTATTGCAAGTTTTGATTTTGAGGAAAAGTGCTTTTGAACTTGGGCTTTTCATTGGTGGTAGATTATCTAGGATTTTCCCACGAGTGAGTTACAGGCGATTCCTTTAGAAGGTAACTTAATTCCCTTGGTATTTGGCGGTTTGGTGGTTGAGAAAGTTGCTAAGAGATTGGATGGGCGATAAATTTATTTTATGTCTCCTCTTATGCTTAGATTGTGTATGGTAACTCTCTTGAGAGGATTATGAGGTGGTTTCTTTGGTCAGGTTCTAGTGATGTAGGAAAAGTATGAAGGAAGGAATACAGGCTGGTTTTTTAGGCAGGTTGTTTTACAAGAGTGAGAAGGTTGGCTTGTTGAAAGTTCATAGCTTTAAGAACAGTATGTTTGCTAATAATATTCCCAAGGCATTTCGGGATTCAAGGTAATTTCTCTATGTGCAGCGTTGCAGGAATTAACATGAAGAGACACTCTTGATTTTTCGGCTTATTTTTGGTTGGCTCTGAGGTGCTAGCTACAACCTTAAGCTAAATGTAGGAGCATTGCTCAAATCTATCACCTTTTAAGATACAATAAGTTGTAACCCTTCTCAAATGCTGCTGGCTTGTCCAGCATCACTGAGTATTTGATCATTTATTATTTTGTTGCTTCTTAAAACTTCTGGTGAATTGCTAATGAGGAATATTATATTGATGTTTAATGATCCGATTTTTTAGAAATAAGAGAAATAATTGTATTTTTTATTTATTTTAGTAATACTATTAAATTCTTCTTTCTTCTATAGTGTTATCCCTTTCAGTACTTTCAAGACCTACAGTATGCAATCCAGACTACTGAGCTATTATTTGCTCCTAGTTTGGAGGGACTTTCAATATGGCTTCATCCTTGTATTTTCAACGAGGTTTTTCTTTTGTTGGAATAATGAAAGTACAAGGTTAAACCCAAAGGGGAAAAAATAAAAAGGAGGAACATGATTTGCAATCCACAAAATTCAACTAAGCTGTAATCTAATTTTTAGTTTCGACTGTAATGGGGTATATCATAACTAGAAGATTTTGTCTCAACACATGACATACTACTCTCACAATGTAGGGACATGATTCGGGCTATACGTGCTTGCAAAACTGCAGCAGAAGAACGTGGTGTTGTAAGAAAGGAGTGTGCTTCTATTCGCGCTGCAGTTAGTGACAATGATAACGATTATAGGCATCGTAATTTGGCAAAACTCATGTTCATTCACATGCTTGGTTATCCCACACATTTTGGTCAAATGGAATGCCTGAAGTTAATTGCTGCTCCTGGATTCCCTGAGAAGAGAATAGGATATCTTGGCCTTATGTTGCTACTCGATGAAAGACAGGAAGTTCTAATGCTGGTTACAAATTCATTAAAGCAGTATCCATTCTAAATTTATTTTTGTGTATACACTACATGGTCACTTATTGAAATTGATCAAACTTATCTTCAGCATTCAATCTTAATGGTGTTAACAATGAAAGCTTTATTGTTAATGTGATATTCAGGGCCCTTAACTTGTGTACAGAGATCTTAATCACACAAACCAGTATATTGTGGGGCTTGCTCTTTGTGCTTTAGGGAACATTTGTTCTGCAGAAATGGCTCGTGATCTTGCGCCTGAAGTTGAAAGATTGCTGCAATTCCGAGATCCAAATATCCGGAAGAAAGTGAGTTTTGCATAATACAGTCCTATTATGACCACTTGCCAAAGATTGTCTCATTCTGTTTGATGTGTTACCCTATTTTTTAATATTTTTTCAAGGGGAAGATGCAGTATATCACTTATGGTTTAGGGGTTCTTGAAACCTTTGGTTTAAAAAACCACCAAATGACCATAGGTGGTGACTTGCAAAAACCCCTAAACCACAGTAGTTAAATTGCATTTTCCATATTTTCAAACTATATTTTTCTTGTATTATTTATTATTTGAGTTAAGAACTGCAATTACGAAATTTTAGTGGAAGAATATAATTTTATGGTATTAGTTTGAAGATTTAGCAATCTGACAAGATTAGTTCATAACTTAGATCTAGATTTCTTTTAAAACACTACAAAGAGGACTGAAAATATATAATTAGGCATGCAATCTACCTGCTGCTGGCATCCTTGTTACTTGGGAACCTCAGTGAATTTCAGAAGAGGGTTTGTAACCTCCAATTATCTTGGGAAACAACATGTTTGACCCTCATTTTTATATCTGTTTTTTTAATAATAATATTTTCACGGTGTTTTGCTTTTGGAGGCGCTGTTATGACTATATTAAATGATTTTTACTTTACTTGTCCTATAGAATGTTTTAGCCGTATTTTTCTGCCACAACTAACTCCACTTGTCGTGGAATTCCCAACTAAACTGTAGCGTTGAACCCTATATGTACATACACATTTTAAGTGCCTAATATTTCTTTTGGTTCCTGTTTGCTCTTCACCTTTTAAAAGCACTGTTACTCGTATATATATACACTCACACATATTTATTTATAGCTTTGCATGACTCAAGTTTGTTTTCTTATAGGCAGCATTGTGCTCTATAAGGATTATAAAGAAAGTCCCCGACCTGGCAGAAAACTTTATAAGCCCTGCTGCTGCCTTGCTCAAAGAAAAGCACCATGGTGTTCTGTTAACTGGAATCCAACTTTGTACAGATCTATGTAAAGTTAGTACGGAGGCCCTTGAATATTTCACGAAGGTATGTTTGCACTAGTCTGTTCAATATTTGCGTTTGAGACATAGTTGGCTGTACGCAAATCTTCAATTCAATTATTGACCACCATTGAGAAACTGCAATTGCTAATTAAGCTTTGGGACACCTCAATTAACTGAAATGGCTATTTAGTGGCCTAGGCGCTCATTTTCCTAGCCTTGAATGTTGAAATTTACCTCCGATGCCAAGGACTACAGGTGGTTCATCAATGTGGACTAGTGTTATATGATTTTGCATATTAACCAATAAATAATCATATGTTTGGTGATTTGGTCATTTAAAATCTTTTCTCGGTAAAGAGCGCCGATTTAATCCTGCCACAACCTCCTTGTTGAAAAATAGGATCCTATGCAGGCATGCAGTGAACAAAGCGAATCATTATTTTGCCTTTTACTAAAATATAATTCCCAGGATTATGTAGACAATGTGTACAAAAGGTAAGGGCTAGGATTTCTTTTTAAACAAGTAAGGGATTTCCCATTTTCAAAAATACAGACCGAGGTCTAATTTTCTTCTTCTGAATACTACACAATGTTTTCCTGAGGTCAGAGTAGTCTATCAACTGAGCAAAGCATGATTGAATTTACTAACCAAAGTGTTTTAATGGTCATAAACCTGGTTACCTATCTTAGTCTCTTAGATAAGAAATTTGGTTGTCTACAGCTTTGGAACTTGTAATTAATTTGTTAAATTGTCACTAGTGATTATTGTAAAGAGGAACTGGGAATTCTGTAGCGTAAAACAGTCATTTGCATTCAGAGCAAGGTTACAAGATTAATTCAAAGAAGAGTTTGTTTATAGAGTTGTTATTATATGATATTGTTGGAAACTTGGAATTTAATCCTGCAGTTTTGCTGACAGATCTGTTAACTATATGATCTTGTTTAAATTTATAATACCGAGACATAATTGTATAGTGCTTTTCGATGTGAATTTCATATTCTTCATTTTTCTCTTCTCTCGTGGTTCTAGAAATGTACAGAGAGTTTGGTTAAAGCTCTGAAGGATGTCGTGAACAGTCCATATACACCAGAGTATGATATTTCTGGGATAGCAGACCCTTTTCTCCACATAAGGTTACTTAGGCTTTTGTGTGTCTTGGGCCATGGAGATGCTGATGCTAGTGATTTTATGAATGACATTCTTGCTCAGGTCCGCTTCTATTTCCTATCATCTATGATTGTGTAGTTCTTGTGTTGAACTTGATTTAATTCATGCTTGGTTTTAACATTAATAAATCAGTACTTAAAAATGATAATTTACTCTTTTAATAATTAAAATTTTAAAAATCATACTTAAAATAATGTATTTTGTACACTGTTTCTCATGCCACATCTTCTTCTAGGTGGCGACAAAAACCGAGTCAAACAAAAATGCAGGGAATGCCATTCTATATGAGTGTGTTGAAACTATTATGAGCATTGAAGATAATAGTGGCTTACGTGTGCTTGCTATCAATATTTTGGGAAGATTTCTGTCGAACCGCGACAATAATATCAGGTCAAATTTTTGTTTGTTTGTAGTTTTCATATATCTGGTCTTTTTTTTTTAAATTTTTATATCCACTTTGCTAATTCAATTGATCTTTGTGAATAACATTCTAGATTAATTGAAAAGTTACAACATGCATGAATGTAGAATGACTGCTCGTAAAGATGGGGTTTTGAATGATTTTATCTATATAAAAAGAATGATGGGTTTGAATGTTCTTGTCTCCATATCCTGTTGCTGAATGGCTTACTTCTATTGTGATGAACTCATGTTTAGGTACGACGCTTTTGGCAAAATATTGTAACCTGATTATGTAGTTGCAAAATATTTTGAGCTAGCCAAGAATAGCTTACATGAGACTAACTTTTGACCAAATTATAGGTGGCATGAATGCACTAAGCCTGGGTGATACCCTGGAGGAGTAAGGAGAAGTGAGAAGCATTCACTAATAGACTTGACAGTTAACTGAACCCTATCATGACTAGTAACTAATATATATGTATTTTTTTGTTGATAAGTTATGACAAGCAACTAATATCAGAAATCATTAACACCTACTAGTAAAATATTATATGAATGCTTAGATCTTATATGACCAGACAATTTTCATATCATTAATATCAGTTTCTTTGCTTCTTTGGGTCTTCAGGGATGGTGCTTTTGGTAGAATTTCTTGTTTAGATTTACAGTTGGACGGGAGGGCAGCCCTTTTTTACTAGAGTTTTATAATTTTCTACTTTCCTAGCTTTGGAGGATTTCTCCTCATCCTCCTTCATTATGTACTCTATATTCTAATATAATCTTCGTTTTCTATTAAAAAAATGACCGTTCTTGTTGAGAAAACTATGTTCCACATCAGACAATTGAATGTGGACTATTCCACTCATTGCCAATTGGTTTTGAGTTGGAATGCTTCAGTATGGTTAGTACAGATGATTTGATTCATGTAATAGGCCAAATAGCTACCTGTGTTCCACATCACCCAATATAAAGTGTTTAGGAGTGTGTTCTACATCACCCAATATAAAGTGTTCAGGAGCTCGACTCAAACTCACGCCGCATGTGAGGGTGTGTTGAGAATATTATGTATGTCACATCGGACAATTTAAGCCTCGTGAGCTTAAGTATATATTATGTGTTGTACTCTATTAATTTCTAGTTACCTTGAGTTGGATGCTTCAATTCTTAACCTCCAAAATGAGCCTTGTGACATTTGTAAGATGGCCTATGCTCTCAGCTTGGTCTTGTTATGGCTAAGGCATTCATACTGTTATTCACAGCAGCATAATTGATTATTTAGATTTTTACATGTTAATCAATTGACATCTAGATCCTTTCTCTACGAGTTCGAATACAGTTTTTCACATTTTGATCGTTGCAGATATTTGCGTCTTTTTCCATAATTTGCTTTACTTAATATACTCACAATATGTCGGTTTAGTTATTTTATAGCAATTGGCTTGTCTCGTCCAACTTATAGAGCTTAACCTCACAATTTTTGCTAGATATGTTGCTCTGAATATGCTGACGAAAGCTATTACAGTTGATTCTCAAGCAGTGCAACGGCATCGAGCAACTATTTTGGAATGTGTGAAGGTACCAACCTTGTTGTGTTTCTAGCTCCATAAGCAGCGGAAAAAGTTCATTTCATTTCTTGCTCATATCTTTTAGTCCATTTGGGATATAGCTAAAACTTAAATGGTAGCTTCAATTGAAATGATAACTGAAACTTATGATCAAGTCTTTGGAATGGTTGAAACTGAAATGCAAATAAGGCATAAACTCAATAAGCTTCTGAATAAAAAAGTTAGAAGTGGGCCTTGTCCAGCTTCTCAACTTTCTTCATTTTCAACTTTAAGTTTGTCCATAAACTATCTTAAATACTCCAGCTTATTTTACTTTTGGTCCAGAAAGCTAGAAATTGTTTAAATAAGCTATGCCAAACTAGCTATTTACTTTTTTCGTCTGACTAAGCACGCATATCAGTCAGTAAATATGCTATTTGCACGTGAAATTCTGTTCTGAATTTCTGATTTTGATGATCATATGGTACTGCTGATTTAAGAGACTGACCAAGGCAAAATTAAATGGCTCTGTATGAATGGAGTTGGTGCATATTGATTTTTTCTATTCAAACTTTTTGTTGTATTATTCTTGAAAAGAGTATCCTTTTTTATTTTGTTCTTCATCCACAATTTTCTGTCTAGTTTAATGATTAAAAAATGTTCTTTTACAAATGAATCTCAATTTTTCCCTTTTTCCTGTTTCCTGTTTGTATATAAAATCTGATGCATATTCCCCTGTTTATATTTGCTTTACAACTTAAGAAGCTCATGGCTTTGTTCATTCCTATTCCAGGATTCTGATGCTTCAATTCGTAAAAGGGCCCTTGAGCTTGTCTATCTTCTAGTTAATGAAAACAATGTAAAGCCTTTGATGAAAGAGCTTATAGATTATTTGGAAGTAAGTGATCAGGATTTCAAGGGAGATCTTACGGCCAAAATATGCTCTATTGTTGAAAAGTAAGTTAGATATGGTTGTCAATTTGAAGATTTTGATTCTTTTCCTTAATGTAATCTTAAATTTGGGGAGTGAAATGAATTCCTGGTTTCTGAAACAAGCGCACACACATAATTGATGTTTGTAATTAAACATTGGGTTGCCATTGCCATTTTTGAGACATGGCCAATGCTTAGCTGAAATAAATTCAAAATGGACTCCGTTTTCTGTAAGGTTGTCTAGTCAAGTGCTTGAAGGGTCTTGGGGGTGTGTTTAACTGCTGAATTGATGCCCAATTTCAAGTCATGGGATTCGCCATCTATAGGATTTAGGTCTTTTTCTTGGCTCTAATTTAGATCTACAGTAATCATTATCTTATTTAACCTTCTTGTACACGTTTTTCCTTTAATTCATGTAACTTTCCTGTTTTCTATCTTTGTGCCTGCTATTGCCCTAAATAGTGGATAATTCAGTCTATAGTACTGAAGTTTTTACGAATTTATAAATCGTATATGTTCAACCTTTTTGCAACTTTCAGCATATGTTGTAACATGTAGGCTATTAATAATTGTTATCTTGTTTTTAAGGCTTTCCCCAGAGAAAATTTGGTACATTGATCAGATGCTCAAGGTTCTCTCTGAGGTATGCAACGAAATTTCAAGTTCCTTAAATTCTGATCTTAGCTCTATGCTTTAGCCTTTCTTGATACGTGACTCCTTGTACAAATATTTCTTTTACCTTTTCAGAAAAGATTATTATCAGAATGTCTTTTCTGTTCTTTGGCCACACCCTAGTACGTTTACTTTTTCATTTTCTCTGTACTTTATAGTTTTGATCTTTTTGGTTCAGACGTTTGTTGGCATTGTCTTAATACCTGTTACAATTTTCACTAGGCTTTCATTTTTCTTAATTTTTACTGTATTTTCTTACGGAACAGTCATTTTTGAATTTCTTTTTATAGCCTTACCACAATTGTCAGTGATCTTCCATCTCTGCCCATACAAAAGCTCATAGTTGGGACTTGTGAGTGATTTCTTTCTTTTTGAGGGATAAAAAATAACTTTTCCACACAACTATTTGTCCCGTTAGAAGAAGTAAGAGCCAGTTTAGTTCTGCTGGTTAGAAGAAGTAAGAGCCAGTTTAGTTCTGCTGGACACCTGAACTGGTGTTTGTTTATCGCATGCATAATGCTGATGAGGAATATGAATATATGTCAATCTATCTAATACTCCCCTCCATCCTCAAAAAATGGGGTTAAATCCACTTTTATCCACTGTACTCGATCAGGGTTTACGAATGCATCACTGGACTGAAAACTTTAACAATTGAGTCAGTGAACTACAAATGTTTGTCGTTACAAAATCCGTTAAATTAGTTGACTTTTACAGAAACATATTACATCAGAAAAGAATACATCAAAGTACCGTCACCTGTTTCATGTGGGTTAATCCTAGTCATTGTCACGTTGGAAAGTCGGTGGGTATAACCCATTTGGTCGTTCACCAGTAGCGACGATGCCGTTCCTCCGCCGTTGACATCCAGTTGCTTCGCCGACGACCGTGGATTTACGAAACTCCGGCGACGCCGGAATTCCAATCTTCGATTCAATGGGTCTTAGAAGTAACTCTTAGAAGCTGCCATTAATGATCGATCAAAACTACCAGTAAAAGTGTTTTCTCTTTCTCTAAATTCAATGGGTTTTCTTTTCTCTATCTATTATCTGTTTTTCTCTTTTCTTGTTTATAGGTTGTTCATATGAAAGTTCTGATATGAATTTATAAAGGGTTCCAACGGATAAGGTTGTGTTTCTCTCTCCTCCAGAAACTTTGCTTCTATGTCTAAATTGTCATTTTACCATTTTCTTCTTGGTACTGAAACTTCGTTTTTACTCAAAGTACTATAGTACCCCCCATGTACTTAGCAAAAATGTCAGTGGGTATATTTAATCCACGTAAGTAATGTAATATACTACCACATCAATTTATGTTAAATGGTTAACGGACACAGACGGTTCCATCATTTTTTGTAAGTAACGTGTAATTCAATGAGTTGACTGTAATGATTTTCAGTCCAATGATGCATTTGTAAACTAATGTCGAGTATAGTAGGAAAAAATGTACTTAACCCTCAAAAAATGGCTTAAATACATTTTTCAAATTAAGAAAGCCAACACTCGTTCTCTAAAGGTGGGCCCCAAAAAGAAAATTATTGTATTTGAAATAAAAATTATACTATTTCTCTAACAGTGTGCCCAAGAAAATATATCAAGTAATTTTAATGTTATAAAGTACTTCTATATGAGTCCACAAGCTTTATATGTTTGACTTGTGAAGTTCAACCATTTTTTTGTGGACAACTTTTTTTTTCTAATCAATTTCGCTCATTCTTTTAATGATGGAAGGTGTAATTTTCACCAACAGCTGTTCATAAATCAATGCACGACAATTTCATTTTCTAAATGTTTACTAGATGGCACCTTTGAAAATATATGATGCTCGATGATTTTAATATCTCAAATTTATGCACTGCAGGTGTTGAAACTGATTAGTATAGTTTAATATATATTGCAGAATACACGGTTATCAGTTCTAATTTTACATTGTTTTTTATTATTTTCTGTTGATCAAGTGTCCTTTATGTTCTGTAGCCATAGAATTGAACCTGCAGAATTTAAACTTTTTATATTGTTAGTTATCTAAGTTGCACACACCTTTATGCTACAATTTATTAGATGTGCTACTGCACCTCAAAGTTGCCTTTCTTTCTCACAATTGTCTTATGCTATTGTTAACTCAATATAATGGGTAAGTGCTGCACCTGTTGTTTTCTATTTCATCATTTGAGCTTTTATAAATTATATGCTATGTTTATTATCAAGCATTTTCTTCCTAAAAAGTACTGATCTTCATGCTATGCTTAGTAGGCTGGAAATTATGTGAAAGATGAAGTTTGACATGCTCTTATTGTTGTAATTAGCAACACCTCTAATCTCCATGGATATACAGTAAGGTTGCTATACAGAGCAGTCCAAATGTCAGGTGAAAAGGTACATATGCTAACCCTTCGAGTTAGTTAAGCTGGAAATTTTCTTTATTTGTTTACGTCCTCTAAAAAGATTGTTCTTTTCTTTGATTAGGAAGTTCTTGTTCGAGTGGCCGTCTGGTGCATTGGTGAATATGGCGAAATGTTGGTTAACAATGTTGGAGGGCTTGACATAGAGGAACCGATAACTGTGAGTTCATGATTCTCTATAATGATCTCCTCTTGATGTTGTATTATATGGAACTTTAATATATTGGAAAATATAAGTTATAACTCATTGGATCAACCCAATTTAACCACATCTGACGGGTTGGTTAACTGCTTTATATGATTCATGTTGGATAAGGTTTGGACCTACATTTTAACGAAGAAAAAAATATGCCCAAACCAGTACCCAGATTAAGACGTCTTCTCATCACTGCCCTAAAAGCGTTAGTTGCTCCATCTTGAGGATTATTGCTTTGGCTTTCAGAGCTACATGAAATTAAGGACAATAGTGATATTCCAACAAAATCAAATGTTTGGTCTCCCAGTCTCCCTTTGTTGTTGTCTAAAAAGCTTCTCTTTGTAAATTTTCCTTCTACAAAATTCTCTGTTCAACCACTCTTTACAACAATTTCTGTCATCCATTCCTCACTAATATCATCATATCTGTTTCCACCACCCGCTGTACTCAATGAACAGTCACAAGCCGCAGTCACATGTTTTGGTAGAATGTAGATTAATCTCGTCTTTTTTTCCACATTTACTACTTTTATATTCAACGATTCTAATTGAAAATTAAACAATGAATGAATAAACGTGTTTGATAATTATTTGTTTGAAATATCTGAATGAATGTACTCTCACATTTTAACCCTTTTAACTATTTTTAATGAGTTTTTGATATATATTATTAAATGGACTTTAAACATGTAATGATAAATTTCATTTTATAATCTAAAATATATTAATTTATAAATATAATAATATAATTATCAAAAGTACATGAATATTAAATATACTAATATTCCTTCTATTCTAAAATATAAGTTCTCCGTTGAATTTTTGAAAGTCAATTTTAAATATTTTAAATATTGAAAATGAATAGATTCATTTAATTGTAACTAGTACAATTATAAATATACTACTATTTATTAGATTTATTGTTTTATAGTTTTAAATGAATCACATAAATTTAAAATTTAAAAAATATCTCAAATTGATTTTTCAAAAGGTCGATAATATACTCCCTCCATCCCACAATAAATGATAAATTATTTAATTATCAAACCATCAAACACAGAAAATAAAAGGTTATTCATAAAATACATTGTCAAAGTTGTTTATGTTGTAAAATGACCAATAAAATATAAATAGAGTACAGAAGTATGTGTATGGTCGCCTGGGGTGGATATATTGGTAACAAAGGCCATTAAGTAGCTTTCTGACCCAAAAAACCAACCGATAGTCACTCAACGAAAAAGTGAAATTTGCTCTATTTAAGTTTGTTTATTAACAAATTTTTGGGACTCAAATTGTCTGATTGAATTATAATTAACCTATTAAGTGGTCATTAAGAATTAAAAACGACCCCTTAGTCTTGTATGTATTTTTATTATTTTATTTTATTTTATTTTTGATAAGCGAGAAAAGTTACAAGTATTTTGACCTGACACGCAGAAAAATAGCAAATTGTTTCTTTTATTAATGGAGAGATGATCTATTATTGCTTTCACATGTCCTCGGAAATTTAAAGTAGGTGCAATTATGCAAATTCCTTAATTTTAAGTCCTACTACATAATCTGTTATACAAATTAGCAAAAATTAAGAAATAATAAAAAAATATTGTTTCCAGTTCACAATTGGTCAAAGTTCGAAGCAAGCATCTCCTTCCGATTATTTTTAGCTCCATAAGGATTGGGATTAGCAGAAACCCTTGCGGTATACATAGGCTGGAAATGACAATCTAACACATTATTTCAATGTATATGGTTTTTATTGTACTGTTTTTGGCAATTTCCTGATGGTTGACAATCTAAGGCATTATTTCAAAGAATATAGCTCTTGTGTTTTTCACTTCATTGTTTCTGTGATTTTTTTCTTATTGACTTTTTTGGTTTTCTAGTTGTCATCTTTAACTTGAAAATATAGTAACAAATTTTTTTACGGTGTACAGGTAACGGAGTCTGATGCCATAGATGTCATCGAGTCAGCCATTCAGCGACATACCTCAGATCTAACTACTCGGGCAATGTGTTTGATTGCTTTGTTGAAGCTATCTTGCCGTTTCCCTTCTTGCTCAGTTGTTCTCTTTTTATTGTTGTATAATACTTGTTGAGCACCTCTATTTTATGTTATTTTACCGATCTACATATTACAAAGTGGTGCTGCAAACTTTCTCAGATTATGAAAAGGTTGAAGAAAAGGTCTAGATGTGGGGTTATCTTTGTGTCCGCATGATATAAATATCACTTGATTTTTCCTTGAAATATTTTTCTATCTTCTATGTTGATAGTCGTGGACTTTGGGTTTTCTAATATAGTCATTCCGTATGCCATCATATCCTCCCCCCACAAAAAAAAAAAAAAAAAAAAGGAAAAAGAAAGATACTTTTGCATGATTAATTTTGTTTTCTTACTTATACTTCCAGTATACCTGGATGCTGTCTGAGTGGCTCTTAACAGTTTGTAATATTTGACTTTACAATTGTTTCATTTGGTGCTTATTGTGATGTAGTTCTGGTTTGCATCTTCTTTCATATATCTTCTACTTAATATCACGCTGAAGCTGCCAAACATAATACGTTGCTTTAGAATAAAATTATTCTACAATTCAATTTTAGATTTTTTCTCATCTACTTCATTTGAATTTTGTTAAAGGAGTCAACTGTTGCTTACTATTGTGAGGGAAAACACCACGGTTCATGTTCTCCTTTTCCGTAAATAGTTATCATTGTTTAGTTTTATCAAGCAAACTATGTTCACTTCCCTCTCTATCAGGACCCTTTACCCTTAAGATACCATTTTATTTTGTTTTCTTGTGAATGAATTTTCCTCGTTTGTCCACAGTTTTGTTGAGATACTATGTATTTTCTTTTCAAGGTTATGAAGTTCAACACTTTAGTACTTCCATTTCTGCATCCTCATCCGAATCTTGTGTTTTTCTTCTTTAATTGTTTGGCCGTCATCCTTTTATTGACACACTATCTTGTTTGTTTTTATGACAATCAGTAAATGTTAACAGATATTTGTTTGTCACACTTGTGGTTTCAGCTATTTTTGTAATAAAATTTATGTACTGCTAATATGATTTTTGCGTTTATATCTTGGCTACCTGTTTTCTCCTTTGTTAATCTGATTGGTGTTTCACTTTCAATGCCTGCCATATTTTCCTTCACGCTTCTCCACAAAATGAGGGTAAGCTCTCTCTCCGACCCGACCCGACTATTTCCTCCGAGGAAATAGACTAAGGGTCGACCTTCAGGAAAAAGAGTGCTGCTCGCCCCCGGTTCAACATTTGATCAATGTCCTATATTTGTTTTTTCTTTACTTCTCAAGTACGATTTTGTCCAGTCTCTGTAATTCTAATAAGTCCTTTTCTTTTGGTTTGTTATCTTCTTTTCATCTCTTTATGAATCAGTAAATAATAGAACATCAATTCTTACCTGCCTGTAGGAGGATACAGGACATTATCATTCAAAACAAGGGAAGCCTTGTGCTCGAACTGCAGTAGCGGTCCATCGAGTTCAATTCTATCATTCAGAAACATCAGAATATTAGGTCCGAGTATATTTTGTATTATAAAGAACAATGCTATTATTCTTTAGCTTTATATTAAATATTTTTATCCTTAATTTGTGATGATGCCTTAGGTAGTCTACAACCAGTGTCTTACAAAACTGTTGGTTTACAATAGATTTAAATAAATAACATCTTACTGTGCTGCTGAATATTTTCAGGTCTGCTCTGTGTGAAAAGATGCCCGTTCTTGATGAATCAACTTATAGCGGAAGGAGGGCCGGTTCTTTACCAGCAACAGTTTCATCTTCGCATAGTGCTGGACTTAATCTTCCAAATGGAGTTGCCAAACCCACTGGTGCTCCTCTTGTTGATTTACTAGATTTAAGTTCAGATGACGCTCCGGCACCAAGTTCTTCTGGCAGCAATTTTCTTCATGATCTTCTTGGTGTTGATTTGTCATCTGGTTCATCACTAACAGGTTAGCTTCAGATTCAGTATGGTATGGTTATATTATTATCACACACATAACTCTATTTTGTGTAGTAATGTTTCCTGAACTTGTAGTTCTCCAAAAAATCAAAAAAGATTTCCTGAATTTATTTATGAGTTCATGAATGTATAAATATAGAGGATTTCAGGTTGAAACAAATATTTATATGTGTTCATTTAAAATCAATAAGGGGCTACTGCAAGATTATTTTAACTGCATGATCAAGTATGTAAATGTTGATGTATCAGTTTGAAACAACTCAATTCTTTCTAGAATAAGTAAAAAACAAGGTTCTGTCTATCATCTATATGAGCCTAAAACTAGCCAAATCAAAATTAACCAAACACTCTATCTTCGGTTCTAATGATACATTTATGCGTCATAAGTCACGACTTCTGCCAGTTCATTTATCTCTCGTAAAAGGTCACTCCCACCAAATGCTCTCACATGAGCTGGACTTGCTCATGAATTACATCTCCATTGGCAATATGAATATTCTATGCTAATACACCTTCAGCTGTACTCTGCCTTTCTGCTATAGTTTGTTGTTGGGATGCATGGGTTTGGGTGGTGGTACTAGGGGAAATTTCTTTTGGAGTTGATGTGACTTTTGTTCAGTTCAATATTCTCTAACATGCTTTTTGGTTCATCCACTGAATTCAGGTACAAATCAGGTTCAGAAGACCGGTACTGATGTTCTACTGGATCTTTTGTCAATTGGAACACCTCCATCTCAAAGTAGCTTATCTACACTTTATGGTTTATCCTCCACTCAAGATAATAATACATCAAAAGGTGCATTAGAGAGATTGTCATCACCTTCGGTGCAATCTGTTCAAGCCTCATCTCCTGTGATGGATTTGTTAGATGGATTTGGGCCCTCCGAGCAAATGCGTGGTATACTCGTCACTACTAATGCATGAACTATGTTGTGCTATTTAATTTGTTCTCAAAATGTTAATAACTTTCTTCTTAATAAACAGAAGACAGTGGTCCTGCTTATCCATCAATAGTTGTTGCATTTGAAAGCAGTCACTTGAGGATGATGTTCAACTTCTCAAAGCAACCTGGAAACTTACAAGCAACATTTATTGAGGCGAATTTTTTGAACAAGTCATCCGATGTTTATACAGATTTTATTTTTCAAGCAGCAGTCCCAAAGGTAATTACCCGAAAGCAGTAAATTTCTCAACTTCTCTTCTTTATATTATCTTACTTACAAGTTTATGTATCACTGGACTTGCCTGTTAAATTATATAAGTCCATTTTTATGTTCAGTAGGGTTATCCCATCCATGTATTGTGTAAAAGTAGAGAATAGAAATGTATACTTATTATTGAGGGATTGGAGTCATTTTCTGTTTCTCTGAATTTCTTTGCCACTTGTAGAAAGAGTAGTGTAGTTTCATGTTTTTGGTCTCTTGCCTGATAAATTATACAAGTTCGTGTTATGTTTATTAGGATTAAGTAGAGAATAAAAACGTATGATTATTGGGGTTTAAAAGCATTTTTAAATTTCATATCTTGTGGAAAATCTGAATTTCTTTTGCAAATTATAGGAAGGGTAGTATAATGCTTGGCCTCTTAAATCACAAGTTTGTATTATGTTTATAGGGTCATTCCGTATATCGTGTATAAGTAGAGAATATAATTTGTAGACTTACCAAGGAGTTGGATGCATTTTCAATTTCATATCTGAATTTCTATCGCAACTTATAGAAAGGGTAATGTAATTTCATACAGTTGTAGTGGGATAAATATTTATGTGGTTGTCAGAATTCATTTATTAATTGTTACATTTGCTAAGTTAATTTCGAAGGTTTTTAAATATACAACTTATTTGTGTTCACAACATACTAGTACTAGGATGTACCCCTCTGTAATCAGTGATCATAACTTGATATGTGTAATTTCTGAGTTGGATAAGAAACGTTTAATTATGTACGTTTCATGCTCCCTTGAGTGTGCAAGTTGTCACATTTTGTGTTTTCAATCTACAGTTTCTTCAATTGCACTTGGACCTGGCTAGCAGTAATAGTCTTCCTGCAAGTGGGGAAGGGTCAATCACACAAAAATTGAGAGTTACCAACAGCCAACATGGCAAGGTATGTCTTTCTATGCAAATAGAAATGGGCAGTGATTAGCAGTTGCTCTAGAAATCTCACTGTTATTTTCAAAAAATGACTAACTTGAAAATCTTCATGGTCTACAAGATGTTTTGATTAGAAATTGTGTTCAGATAGATGATTTGAAGCATGGGAGATTTAATTTCTATTCACATGTTTTTTGTTGTTCAAATACTAGTAAACTATTTGTTTATTTTCAGAAATCCCTTGTTATGCGCTTTCGGATAGCTTACAAGTTGAATGATAAAGATGTTATGGAGGAAGGACAAATCAGCAACTTCCCTCGTGGTTTGTGAGCTTAAATGGCACATAAAGATAATGACCGCATGAGCACTAATTATTTTCCCCTACAAGGAAAAGTGTATTATTCGTAGTGTTTTATAGCTTTTTGTCCTTTGAAATTTTCTTTCACATTGTTTTGGGGCAAAATCTGAGCAGCATAACGGACTTGAAGTTGGTTGAGTGTTTTGGAATATATCTTTTTCTTTTTCTTTTTCTTCCCTTCCCTTGAAAAGTGTTTTGTACATTATGAGATATCATCATGTACGCAGTCGTGTTGATCAAATTTTGCCGGCACTGATAGCAAGCAAGCTCATGTTATCAGAACCGAGTTACTGTTATTACTGGACTTCCCTTCCGTGTGTTTACAACTTTACGTAAATTTTAAATCAAGTTGTAAAATTATATTATGAATTATTGAGTGCTGAATCACGATTTTCCTACTTTTTAGGCCATGTTTGTTTGCAAGGGGAATTGGACTATTACTGTTTGTTTTTAAAAATAGGCTTGACTATTAGATGACTTGAAATGGGAATTATTTAATTTCATGTTCTATAATCCCTACCATTTGGGATTAAAAATATGAACAAAAATAATTTTTAACTTTGTTTAAAAAGATCTTCACATGATCTTTCTCACATTAATAGTGGGTGGGTTCTACTTTTATGTGAAAATATTATTTTAACATGTGCAAATATTAGTTTTCTTTGTTATTAGTGAAAAAGGATAAAATAGTTTAAATGATAAGTTTTTATCTAATCCTTTAAATAATCTTGGACAAAATAAATATAACATGAGATTATTATCACATGAATTATTTCATAAAAAATAAACATGTGACTAGAATTATTTAATTATAATTGATGAAAATATAGTCTACAAATTTTAATTCTTATAAATAAACATGAGCTTAATTCAGAATGAAGTTTTGGAGCTATTATTAGAGATTCTAGGCACGGACAGTAATTTTTAGGTTGGTTTGATACAAAGTAATTATTTTGTCGTGTAATTATAAGCTTATTTTGGTGGAATTGAGTTGTACAAAATTGTTGATACTACCAGCCTTGTCACTTCATTGATTTTCATTGTTATAAAAGTGTATCACAAAGTTAAAGCAGTAAAAGAAAAAAGAGTTATATTGTGAAGATGTTCGTTCGAAAAATTGGAAACACATTTTTAAAACGATGATGAAATTTTAAGGAAAAATTTACTTCTAAATATATCCTTAAATTTTGTATGAAATAATGAAATTTAAGTAGTGGTGACAGGTGACATGATTGTATTTAATTTACCTCCAATATAGGTAATGAAGTGTTTAGAACTCGACATCACTTTTTAATCTAAAATTAAAAATATATATTTAATTTAATTTTAGGACTGATTAAAAAAAATAATAATGCTACTATTACATAAAAATATTATATACTGTATGAGTGACACTTATGAATTTGTTGTTGAGTTAAGTGGGTCGTGTCAACAACAAATTCATGAGTGTCACCTCATGCAGTATAATATGAAATATTTTTATGTGATAATAACATTATTCTTTTAAAAAACGTAACTCCTATTACAGAAAGAATGGAGTAAAATAAAATTATTCTACTGAGATCCACAATCTTTGATTCAAAAATCGTAATTTGTAGCTCATGATGCCGAAAAAGACTGCACGAGAAATGTCCCTTTACAACAAAACACTCGGGTGGTCTTAGCCACTAAGTAGTGTCTGTCCAATTTCTTTGTCCCCCAATTTTGTTGTTCCTGTTCGATATTTTTGTTATAAATTTTTTATTTATTTAATTTTTATATATTTATGTTAGATATTAATTTATTAATAAAAGCACATCATTTATCATTCATTAAATGATCATTTAATTTATTTATTTATATCTCTATATTATATATTATGATTTATGTGTATACATAAATGTTATACACAAAATATAAATCATATGTAATATATAAATAAAGAAATAATGGTTTATAACCTATGATAATTTGGAGATGTTATCATGTAGGTTATAGTACTTTAACAAAGATGATTTATCTTTATCATGGAAGTTGAATTTTTAATTAAAGTATTGATGCACTAACAGTGTGCATTAAGCGGATCATGTGATAATATTTTATTAATAAAATATTATCACATAAATACTAATTAGTAAAATTTCTTAATTTTGAAATTATAGTGGACTTAATATCGTTATATATATTAATTTGATTTTCCAATGAATTAGATTACATCGTGTTAATTGATACATCAAAATGTCGATTAATATTACCAACATTATTATTATCAAAACATTTATAAGATTTTTCATAAGATAATTTATCATTGATCATAAAATCTTGGCCGTGTCTTTTAATATTTATTATTAAAAGGATTGATTTAATTGTTAAATCAATCTATGATCAAATAGAGATAAATTATGGACTTATAAAACTAGTTTAAATGTATCGGAATTATATTAATTGATTCTAAAATATTTATGTATATTTAAAGAGAAAATATTTATAGTTTATTAGTAAAGGGCTTATTTAATTATTTCTTGGACTGAAGTGCAATTAGAATTATTTAGTAGAATTAAATGTAATTAATATTTCTTTTGAATATTATTATTAGATAATAATATTTAGATAAGTATTAGAATCAAAAGAGGAATCCATCCATTTTCTAGTTTAATATGGACCAGATTCATAAGAGATCGTACGTAGTGTAGGCTACAACGATTATAGAGCCTACAAATTAGCAGCAGAGTCTAATGAAACACCTACAAAAACAACAAAGATAAACATACAGAGGACAGACGAAGAGGATATTTAACCTCGCCATAAATAATGATTAAGAGATCACATGGCAGAAAGTCAAGAAAGACTATCAAAAAGGACACATACCAAACGACAGACGCCTTTTACATAAAAGCTTACATACGTAGATAAATTAATAAAGCATTTATTGTTGTTTTAGTGATAAGCATTTATTGTTAACAACAACTTATTAATGGGCATAACCAACCCAGCTCCAAGTATTCATTAATCTTTATTCGTATTACTATGAGAACATGAGCTATTTACATCTCCACAATCATGTAATTTAATATATAGCTGAAAGGAAATCCGATGATTCAACTCTCATGCAGCAGCTAGTAACAAAATTTACGTATTCTCTCTTTCAGTTTAGGAAAAACAAAGAGGGATTTCAAAAAAATGATTTGAAGACCACACTTTAGGTTCAACATATATAAGTTAATAGGTAAAAAGATCTTGAGGATACAAGAGATTGTACTGATATTAAAAACGTGCTAATCCTATCAAGCATAAATTCGTTATATAGATACATGGTATATATTTATTGTTTCGTATAAAATCATAAAGATGGTCCTGATTTTTATTTAATTTTTTTCAAAACCTATTTTTTAGAAAAAATTTCCTTCAGTTATGTGGTGATGGTATGGTTCCAAGTAAATATAGTATACCATAGGTTATAAACGAGTCAAATCGAAGCGAACGAAAAATTATTCAAATTCATTTCGAAACATTAAATTTATACTCGAATTTGACTCAAATTCGAATTGTATTTGAAAAATTCTACTCAGATTCGACTTGAGTACAATATTTATTACTCAAATTCGATCCGACTCGAATTGAATTACAGTAAAACCCCTATTTAAGAATACTCTATATAAGAATAACCTCTATAGTATTATAAAAAAATTTGGTCCCAATTTGGGCCAGTTATAAATAGGAATAACTTATAAATAAGAAACTATATTATCCTATAAAAGACTATATTTTATAAAAGACTATATTTTCCTAGTTTGAAAATCTAAATAATTTATGTTTTATTTATTTTTTATTATAAAATCTATATTTTTGTTAAAGTAGATACTTTTGGGTGTTAGAAAAATATTTTGTACCAATACCTCTATTTAGTAATAACCTCTCAATTAGAATACAAATAGTTTGGTCCCAAGTCTATTCCTAAATAGAGGTTTTACTGTATATTCAAACTACTCGAGCTTCAAATTTAAGCTTCAATTTGATCTTCACATAATAACTATCTTTATAATAAATATAATTATAAATTGAATTTGTTATTTTACTTAGAAATTAAAAAATATATTTACTATTACACTTTATAAATATAAAATCACAATTAAAATTTAAAACAAATTAAAATAATAATAATAATTAATTATCCTAATTTGATTTAATTTTATATATATTATAAAAGAATGTATCGAGTATCTAATCGAATCTGTATCGAATCACAATCGATAATTCAAGTAGTTTGAATCTTAAACGAGAGTATAATCTTCCTCAGATTCTGCTCATATTTTCATTTGAACTATTTTTCATACTTAAATTTGAATTATATTATCATATTTTTTTTGAATCGAATTCGAATCAAGTCGAATTAATTATTTTGTTTACAACCTTAACCTCAAATAAGGGAAACTTGTAAGTAATATTTATTGCAAATAATGATACAACCCCACAGTTGTGATAAAGTATTTGGTATTATGTATGTACTGGGTTAATTGTTGAACTTAAGGTGTCTTAAATTTATAGGGTATGTATGTATGTACTACAACATGGTGTAAACATAGATTTTATTGTCCCACCCTACAGAATCAAACCTTGGATTCTTTCCATGTGTCAATTAATCAAATACCAGCAAGGCAGTAGTTAAGTGTCCCCATCCAAAATCCCCCTCCACACCAAACCGTGCTGGTTTAAATAAATCAATACGAGTATTATTGAAATTTGACAATTAAAAAAAATAAATAGTCATTTCACGTGTTTGACTTATTATACTGACCCTCCCCTTCCTGTTTATCTGCCTTGTGGATTTGGCGTTACTTATATTTCCACTCACCAACAGCTAGTGAATGAGTTTATTGGACCCTTTTTTTTAGAACAACATTTAGTTGGAAAACAATTTTTCCCTACAGTTTTTCTTTTTCAGACTTAATTTACTTATATAGCTGTTTAGCCAAATTCATTTATAGTTCGCGTCATTATTGACTTGTGTTTTTTTTTCTGTGTTGGGGGGGGGTTGGATATGAATTTCTTGAGCTTAAATGTCCAATTCTAAAGCCAACAATAACTAGTATTTTTTTGCCAAATGTTGTCAGTAGTGGTAGGGGACGACAATACATATTGGGATTTGGGGAATTGAGTGGGTGGGTGGGTGGGTGGGTGGGTGGGGGGAGGGGGATATGAAGGCATCATAAGCTTGAAAGGAACACTCCATGAACCCCACAAGTGCACCGACTGACTCATTGTCAACCAATTTAGAATCTTACTAAAAATATTTCAGCTTTTTCATCACCACAACTCCCTCCCACTACTTTTCAAGGACCCCGTCCCATGTAAACATGTCAAAACAGCCTCAGGAGAAACCCAATTCCCTCTGCAAAAGCAACGTCATTTGACTCCATCTCATACCAAATTATATAAAAAGAAAATTAGATACTTTCCCATTGTCCTAGTAAAACATTTGAATATCTGTGAAGAAACATATATATATATATATATATATATATATATATATATATAAGGATCACTTTCATGACGGTTAGTATTTTATAAAAAGCATGCAACACCTCCTTTTTTAATGATTGATCAACATATTAAAAATAAATATAATAAATATATAATTATACAAGATATATAATTATATTATTAATAATTATGCAAGATGTAATAAAGATGTAAATATTATTAATATAAAAATAAATATAATTATCTTGCATAATATATCTTGCATAATTATAATAATATAATTATATATCTTGCATAATTATTAATAATATAATTATATATCTTGCATAATAATATTAATATTTATATAATTATATTTATTTATATAAAGATGTAATATAATTATATTTATTTTATATTAATAATATTTACATCTTTATTACATCTTGCATAATTATTAATAATATAATTATATATCTTGCATAATTATATATTTATTATATTTATTTTAATATATTAATATTAAAAATAATATTAATATTTATATATTTATTTATTTATAATATAATTATATGTATTTTTATATTAATAATATTTATTTTTAACATTATATTTGTAAGTCAAAATAAATTTTGTGCAATCTCTTTATATTTGATTAAAAGTGATAAAGCATGAATGTGTAAAAAAAAAGTAAGCTTAATTACAACTTTATACTGGTAGGAATATTTTAAATATTTTAATATTTTAATATTTTGTGCAATCTCTTTAGATTTGATTAAAAGCGATAAAGCATCAATGCGTAAAAAAAGAGAGTAGTAAAGTTACAACATACTTAAATTTGAAATGTTTTAATATTAAATATTCATTTTGTTTAACTATACTGACAATATGTTAAAATGTGACCCCTCTTATTTAAATAGAAACCTAGTAGAGAGCTTTCATCACGCTTGATATTAATATATCCCAATCTCACCTTCCAATAAGTTGATCAACGATCCAAAAAGGGGGTGTTCTTGATTCTCATGTGAAGAATTTGTGCTATTGAAGGATCCCATATATATATATATATATATATATATATATACACAAAAAAAATATTCTTTCAAATTAATTTTATGTGTAATAGATGGATAAAGTAAATTCGTAATTGTACTTTAGTTGTCAATTTGAGCTTTCAGTTGACACCTTATGAAATTGCTATAAAAGAACATTGGCAGGTAAGGTTAATAACTTTAGAGTAATCAAGTGGTTGAGATTTCCCTGAAAATATCTGGATGTTACTTGTAACAAATATCTCATCAGGATGATCTAGTTAATATTGCATTGGGACATGAAGACCCACGCACCCACCCACGCACACACTCTAGGTGAGGAGTGGTGTGCGTTCACCTTTTCTGCAATTTTAATGGAAAGATAAAGTGAAAGTTTCTATCTTCCATACAGTGTGTCAAAAAAAGAAGCATCATTCACAGTAATTTCCATCCTAAAGAAAAGCTCAAAGAAGCTTGCTTTGGTTAAATCAATTATGAATAAAGTACAAAACATGGCAACAATTTCATTAATCTTCATGTAACCTGAGTTCTAATTGCCCATGGCAAACTTTCATTAGCATAGGAATTAACCATATGGGTATCTGCAGAACTTGGGAATTTATCTTTCTTAGGCCACAGCCAGATCTTGGAAACAGAAAAACTCTCACCTTTGCTTCTATGGTTAATCTTCTTCCCATCAGAATCCCCATCAACTGAGGAATTCCCATTCTGTCCAATTCTCCCTCTCACAAGCCTACCTCTGTTACTACTGGGGCAAAAGGCCACTTGCAGCTCGGAATCACCAACCACATATTGAAATGATCCCATTGAGTAACACCTTCTTGCATCCAAATTACTGTTACTTGTTTCTCCTACCTCTTTATTATCTCCTCTTCCTTCAACATTTGTGCTTCTAAATTTGCCAAGTCTCACCGGAAACATCCGCTTTTCACCAACAATCTCATCTTGACCAGCTGGTTTTTGACCACAAGAAACACCAATGCGCATACTTCCCGAAAACCCATCTTCATCTCTTGAATTATCAAATTCAAACACCGGGTTTTCAATGGAAAACCCAGGTGTGAAAAGGGTTCCTCTACAAAGTGGGCAAGTTGAATTTGAGAGTAACCATGTGTCTATACAATCAATGTGGAAAGCATGGCTACACAGGGGAAGCAGTCTCAGTTTGTCATGTTCAGAGAATTCACAAAGGCAAACAGCACAGTCAAATGGTTCTTTCAAACCCATGATTTCTTTGTAGATAAACACAGGGAGAGAATCAATAAAAGCTTGATCTAAACCTGAATCATGGAGATTGAAGAGTTGTTGTAATTGTCTCTGGAAAGCATCAGAACCAGCCGACATTTCTGGGTATCCGCTAGATTGAGTGTTTGGGGAGAAAGATCTTTGCTTTAAGAGAAATCTAACAAGCAAGTGGAGGAGGCCAGAGATGAAAAATATAATAGCTAAAATCACTATAACAAAAAGAAGTGCCGGACTAATCTTACTACCAGAAGATGGGTGTGATTCTTTCTGGTAAGGAGGAGATGGCAAAGAGGAGGAGGAAGAAGAATAGAGAGAGGAGTAAAACATTGGAGAGTGAGCCACAAGACCATTTCTTTGCTTGATTCGAGGTTGAATCAAACCAGACATGCTAAAATACCATCACTTAGCTATAAGTTTATATAAATTCTTATTGGAACCAAATAATATTCTCAACTCTCAAGAAACCATTTTTCCCCACATTCTTTGAGATCCAACCCAACCAACTCATACATGGAGGTGAACCATAACCTTGGTTGCACTTACAAGAAACCTGCTTTAATTTAACAAATACCAACTTCGAACAGGGGAAAAAAATCAAATATTGACTCCGGGTTTTGATGAAACATCATGTTACTACTGCTTCAAAGTTGAAACTTGAAGAATTTGGTGGTAAAATATTTCTTGATTTGACATAAAGATGGGAGAGTGAAGGGTTGGGAAAAGATGTGAAGGTAATAGTAGCTTACCCAACTCCATTTTCTATTTGCACCAGTTTCGATGATGGAAGTCGCTGCAGAAATCCTCCTCGTACAGGAAAAAATTTCTCATTTCTTAATTCTGGGCATATATTTCTTTTCTTTTCTTTTTTCTTCTGAGGAAGGAAGAAGGAAAGAATTTAGCTTTATATGAGAGGGAGGGTGCGTGCGTAGCAGAGAGAGAGAGTTGGGCCTGCTTGGGTTACCACTAAATAAGCTTTTGGTTCTTCTATTCCTACAACCTTCCATAAAGCAGTGATCATGGGCATTCATGGGTTAGGCCCTAGGACAGGACAGGACAGTCCAAAAAAGAAATGAGCGGGCATTTCCGTCTTTACGAAGTAAATTTCTACTATTTTAAGTTTTTCTAAAAATATTCATGGTGTTGACTGCGGGAGATTCTAGGAAAATAAAATAAAATACTCTATTCTTAAAATATAAAACTGTTATTGATATTTTTTAAAAATAATTTGGAATATTTTTAAATTTAAAATTAATATGAATTTATTAATTTTGTCAATATAATTATAAATATGAAAAATTATATAAAAATATTATTTACTTAATTTTCAAAATTAAAAATAGACTTTTTTTTATCTGTTTCAAAATCATTTTTAGAGTATAAAACGATATAAAATTTGTAATTTACCATTACCCTATTATATTATTACATTTATTCTTGATTGATTATTACATCATCCTACTATATTTTAAGATAATTGTAAGATATGTTTGGAGAAAAGAAATTTAAATCGTTTAAAAAATATATCTTTAATTTTAAAATAAAAAATATTTATTATAAAATTTATTATTTTTAAAACTTAAATAAATTATGTGTATCCAACAAGAAATAATATTAATCATTACAAGTACAGAAGATGGTAGTGCAATTGGAGCTAGCTTTACGTACAGAAGATGGTATTGCAATTGGATCATCTATCACTGTCGCTGCAAGTAGCATATAATACATGGTGCGTACGTGTCGTTAAATCTACCTCTTAATTGTTTTGGCAATGGCATGAGAATTGAATTAATTAATTCAGGTATAGATAGATTAAGCTTCTGTGGGGCGTTTTGTTAGAAAGGGCAGTACAGTAATGTGGAGTAGTGCCTCTTATTAATTCCGATCAATTATTTTATTTCTGACATGCATTTCGTATCTATCCTAAAATGGAAATTAAGAAAGAGAATATATTAGTATATATATACACACAAAAAACTTCACGCACGGATCAACCCGTGAGGACCGGATTTTAGTAACGGACAGGTCTATCGCTAAGTCTGTCGCTAATGCTAAAAAATTATCTTTTATGAATTTTAGCGATGGACCGATTCGTCGCTAAAACTCAGTTCGTATGCGAATGATTCGCACTTGAACCGGACTATATATATATATATATAGAGAAAGAAAGAGTCTGGATCTTAAGCTCACCCCTTATCCAATTCACCCGAGCTCACCTTTTTTAGCGACAGACCCGACGACGGTTTGGTCATACAACCGTTGTCTATACTTTTAGCGACGGATAACATATAGCGTCGCTTAAAAGTATAGACGACGATTATATATGACCGAACAATCGCCGCTTCTGTCGCTAAATGGGGTGAGCTTCGTGAGTAATAATAAAAAAAGTGAACTTAAGATCCGCATCAGATATATATATATATATATATATATATGACGGACGTGATGGTTCGGTCACCATACAACCTTCGTTTATACTTTTAGCGACGGATTGACATATATAAGCGTCATTAAAAGTATGAAACGACGGTTGATTATATGATCGAAACCGTCGTCGTTTCCGTCGTTAAAGGGGTGAATTGAGTGAGTTGGATAAGGGGTGAACTTAAGATCCGGACTCTATATGTGACGCCCCCAAAATAGGTATACATCACCCATTCTGAGTTGTCAATACATGGTACAGAAACAACTACAACTTTATTATTACAATAGTAAAATTATGAGTTTGAATACAAATATTATCTTCTAGACAATATCTATACCCAAATAAATTCTCATCACATTTATTGATACATTATTTTACAAAAATGGTGAGAACTACTAAACAACTCTCTCTATAACCATCATTCCATACCCCGACTGCAACTCGCATTACATTCTCGCCTCCCAGAGAAGAAAAATGGAACAAAAAGAAAAGGGTGAGCTCAAACTAGCCAAGAGAAAGAATATTATAACTAAGATAATATACAACAAATTATCGTTAGTCTCCAACGGAAAAAAAATCTAATAGAATACAATAGACAACAAGTTTTAAATCAATATTCGTAATGAAATAATAATTCATTAGAAGAGTTAAGTAGAGAATGCAAACTACTATCTTCATGTATGAATTTAAAAGTTCATCGTCATCTTTTATCCTGTAACATCAATCAATATATATCCGAATCAAATATTCATCTTTGCCACTACATGGCCAAAGATATTCATCGATTAAGTCAGTGTTCATCTAAACACTGTTCATCTTTGCACTACGGCCAAAGATATTCATCAATTAGTCAGTATTCATCTAAACACTTGTTCATCTTGCACACTTCTGAAAAGATATTCATCGAAATCATTCATCTTTTGCACTACTGGCCAAAGATATTCAATAATGTCATCATTTAAGACCGAGGATGATGAAAATATTTTTAAAAAAGCGAATCCAAAGTGAAACAAAATGACAAGGATTAAGGATTTAGGATTCGTACTTTGTTTTATCTATGTCAAAAATACATCAAAAATAATCATAGTGGTGTAAAATTCAAGAATGATCAAAACATGGATACAATCAAAGCTAGTATCCACAATATATATTTTAGGCGTAAAGGAAAATTTTCATTTTTGATGAATAGTCTTGCAGATTAAGTGAATAAGTAATATATATACGTGAATAGTCTTCAGTATCGTGAATAGTAACTCAGACACCAAAAGTTCCAAATTTGATAAAAACTTCAGATCTATATTTCAAAGATAATGATATTGAAGAAATAATATCATTACTGAAAAAAATAATATCCCTTACCTCGAAGATTTATACTTCTAAATTTGAAAACAGGATATAAAGTATGACTTGAACTTGCACCGTATAGCAATACTCAAAGTATACTCAAAATACTCACAAGAATACGCTCGATAATATAGAGAGAGAAAACTTCAGTTTCTGGTGTGATTTTCAATTCTAACCTAAGCACCCTATTTATAGGAAAATGCTTAGAACACCAAAGCAGAAAATTTATTAAAATATATTATTAATAATAAATTTCATACGCCTCCTTGGAAAATCAGATTTCTAACATATCCCACATGCTCATCTTCTAGAAAAAGTGAGAAAAACGTTTTTATTAAAAAAATATTTAAAACTTCCAAAAATTAATTATTTTGGAGCTTCAGAACTTCAATAATTCATAATAAATATCCCTTTTGTCAGAAAATTCAAATCTCGCGACTTTTTATAGGAAATTCAATTCTCTACAACTTTACAGAAGAAAGTTTTTTCAAATTCCAAACAAAAATTGACCGAAATCTATAAGCAGGCGATTTTACTGAGTTATAATCAAATTTCACCAAGAAATGGGGTCCCGCAGAGCATGTTTAACATGTTTTAAACATTTATTGCAACAAAAGTACTCTTCCTCCTCGTATACTCATATATCCCACATTAGATTTGTAAAAATATATCATTATTATATTATCAAAATATAAAAATATATATATATATTTAAATGAATTATTTTATCAGAAAAAGATAAAATTTTAATTTTCAACAATTGTCACATTAAAAATTTTCTCAATCTATATCCACATAAAATTAATATTTTCCTCATCATATGAATCAATAATTAATTATTCACAAATAATATTACAGAATCACAATATTATGTGACGGCAGTTCAGGAAAAAGGGGGCTTTCAATAAGAATTTCTCCTTCTTGGCGCACAATTAGGTGACCAAACCTCTCCTTAGATGAACTTTCTAAACATTGCCAATAATGTTATCCAATAATATTATTGAGGATAATATGAATTATTGCTTCGATAATGAAAAATACTTGTGTAGTGACAATTATTGAAACAACGGTAATATAAAATATCAACACAACAATTATTGAATCAATAAAATAAAATAATGAGCAGGTAATTATCGTAACTATTATTATTGAGTAGTGCTTCTTTACGTAAGAATCAATAATTGGTGCAATCTGCAGCTATCTTCTTGTGCAACAAAGCGTAGACATCGTGTTTTAACCAACGGGTATTCCAACAAGATTAATACTGAATAACAACTTCTGCAGTTATTTATAAACAACTCATAATTGTCTTTTTCTTCATCCAATCGCTTTCAGTTATGGGGACCACAAAAGCTATTGTCGTCATACGAATATTCCCCAACAACAAAAATATTCCACGACCAAACGAATATTCCCCAACAACAATGAATATTTTATAACCACATTTATTTTAAAATATTCGCGCATTTACTCATAACTAACCACATTAATCAATTCAACCCTTACTATTTCAAAATAATAAATAGAGGAAATTCCATTTTATTAAAATAAAATTCGGGGTCTTACATAAAATCTTCAAGTATTTTTATTTCAATTTGTTTCAATTCGGAGCTGCGGGAAGAGGCTAAAATGCGCTGGAGGTGAAGAAGAAGTAGATGGGGAGATGGAAAATGAGTTTGCGCCAAGGATAGGCAATTTCTTTAACCCGATGATATCATGATACCGTCATCAATTGTTAATTTCAATTTCGTTTTTGAAATAATTACCGGTTATCGCGCCGACGAAGTCCTCGGCAGAAACTGGTAAACTTTCACTTCTCTCTCTATATATTTCAATAGATGTAGTTGTCTATCTGTTTGTGTTTTGGCAAATTATGTTTATGCTTGGTTTGGTAGTTTGATTGATTGGAAATAAATTGGATTGTCTATCCAGCTAAATATGTGTTTGTTTTTTTTTGGACAAATCTGTATTAGAGGGTAAAAAATGTATAGTGCTATATTTCTTTGCGCTAGCCACAAGTCAGAAATTTGGATTCGGAAACTTTTGGTTTGTGTAAAAAAAAAAATCCTCCATTGCATGACAATATATGTGTGTATATATATTTTCCCTATCAAAAAAATTGCTTTAAATATAGGAACGACTATGTAAGAAACTAGCTAAGTGGAGGATATTAGGATATTTTGTTATATGTCAATTGCTTTAAGGAACGTGATGGTTGATACTGCTGTCTTTAATTTTTGATGCAATATGTTTTATGAAAGTTATATGTATACTTTTATGAAAGTTAGGAGGATATTAGGAGACCCTGTTATAAACATGAAGTTTAGTTGATTTAGGGGCTGAATATTTATGGATTGAGTTGCTATGTATTGACCAACATGTAGTATAACTGGAAGGTAAGCTAAGTGGAATATGAATGGCATTCGTTGTTAAAGGGACTTCCTGCCGGCACTTGGTTTTTTCTTTACCAACAGGTAGTTTTCTTTGCTCATCAGTTCACATTTAATTGTATGTGTTTCCCTCTCACAAAGGTTGTTGTATATTCTATTAATTGCTTAAATGTGGTGGCAGTTGATGGATTCTTAGTTGTTATAAGTGTATATTCTATTAATTGCTTAAATGTGTTAGAATTGGTTTTTTGGTTATCTATATAATAAATCTAAATATAGGTGTTGTCCGTTTCTCATTCATGTTTCTTGAATTCATGAGAACAACAATGTATTATCTTTGCTTCTTAAAGTAAAACCTTTCTTAAAAAGCTTAGGAATAGTTCCCGAATAATGATAGTTGGTTAAAATTGCGAATGGTCACCCATCCCCATATAAGCTCTTCTTGCGCCAAGCGTCTTTGAGAGAATAACATTTGTTTGCACATATGAAATGCCCATAATCTAAATAAAGAAGAGTCTTGGAAAGTACATAGAATTTATGTGATCATGCTTTTGTTTTTCTCCTTTATCCTACTAATAGTGGCATTGCTTACATAAAATACTAAAGCAAATGGTTATATTGTGCTGTTTTTGGTCATTCTTTCCTTTTTAGCATTTAATTGGCATCATAGAGCTGTAAAACATGCTTGGAATTGGTTACCTGTTTTTAAATAATTATGTTTGTTTGTTATAGTGCAACCGATTTTCGTGACTTGAAGAATTTGCATAAGCTTAGCTCAGTCCATATGCCTTGGAGAATACAAAACAAATTTATAGTGAATTTCTCAGTTGTAAATGAGTTACAGAGGAAGAAGAAGAAATAGGAGAGAATCACTTGAATTCTATTTTACTTCCACTGTAGTAATGTATCATTTCATTATCCCCCTTTCTTGGAAGATAAGATGAGAATCACTACACATGCTAATTAAGAATGAGAATGGCAACCTAAGCTACTATAATTCATATAATAAATCAATATAAAAACAAGGCACTCACCCCTTATAGTCAAAGTCAACGATGTTCATGTTTTGCAAAAAAGGCGCTCACCCCTTTGTGACGGGCAACACCCCCACTACTCTTGCAGTGATGTGGCGGGGAACTTGCGCCCACCATATATTCTCCTGAATGCACCAACACCAATTCCACCCCTCAAATAGATTTTCCTTGCCATTGATGCTGCCATAAGTTACATAAAAGAGAAATAAACAAAAAGACATAATAGAAATACAATACAAATGTGTCAGTGTTTGGTTATTGTCCTAGAAGAATACCAGCTCCAATATAATACCAATCAGGTGTTAGAGTTTATGCCCTAGAGGCCAATTATTTGATATAATTGCTTAACGTTTTGATATTATATTTGATTGAATAAATATATGATTTTATTATGGTTTTATTTACTGCGTAATATAATTGTTAACATAATAAAATTCCTTAGAATAGTGATACAAATTATATAGTTTCAAGTATGTGACTTGAACATGAGATTATATATTACCATTAGTATCGGATTGTTCTTAAATGTCCTAATCGAGTATCATTGTTGATGGGACAACAATGATGCATTGAGACTAGTATATGTGGATGTTGATGACCAAATCTCATTGGTCATAAATATATGAGATATTAAGTCAATGCATAGAGTACATGTTGAAAACGATGTCTTTGGGCGGACCCACCATGAGAATTCTATATGGAGCATTATGCGAAGTGTCATTAACAATTCTCATAGTGATAATGATGTAATGGTCCTCCGACACGAAATCATTTATATTCTTACACGAGAATTTATGTACTTTGATATCATCAAATGTCACCTTTAATAGGGTGGACTATAAAGGTGATTATTGGGTTCATCATTAATCGTGTGAGAAATATGAGTGATCTAGATGAAATTTAACCATCCTATATATTATGGGTGATATCCATAGGCCTCTTGATTGAGTAGGACTATGAAATGCATAGCCATGCTCAAATAGTGATTTGTTTCATATAGTCTACTCATTGATCAAGAAAACTCAGATTAAATTATGAAGAGTATGACACATTCCATGACTCGAGTTTAATCTAGGATATTAAGGTTAAAAGGATTAAATTACATTGAAACATTGGTCACGAAAAGGTTGCATCGAATCATCGATCTTATTATTACTTGGGTAGAATGATGCATTACTAGATGTCGCTTCCTTTGTTTATAATTTTATAATATGATTTTAAAATTATTGCCAACGTAATAATAACCTATATAGGTCACACACATGTAACGTTATTTAAAGGGAATTAATTTAAATTTTAAGGATTTAAATATATTAATATGATTAATAGTATTTAAATCATTAATTTAAATTAAAAGGATAATTTATATATGTATATTAATTAAGTAAGACTTAATTAAGATATATATATATATATATATATATATATAAATTCGGATTTTATGAAATTAAGTTTTGATTTGATTAATTCCTTTTAACTACTATATATATGATATATAGCAGACTACTTAGGTGATATCATAATTGAAAAACCCTAAGCGACTCTTGAGAGACTAGAGAGAAAGCAGTTTCAAAAATCCATTCCTTTTGGTGGCTAGTAGTCTGCAAGTCCTTCTTATTGCAGAATCGTTCGACGGTTAAATGCTGGCGTTCGTATGAATCTAGTAGAGGCCTTAATTGGTTTGTATTGCGTTGGAGATTCGGAGGTATGGCGGTTTGATTCTCGTTTTCATATCTGGTATAATCTCTAAACCTCCGAATTAGTTGATTATTCGCATGGATCCTATTTTAGGTTTGAAATTGCTTTAAAATTTTAATTTCATTGTATGCTTTTCGTCAAGCCCAACATCGAGTCATAGGTGCAAGCTCTCTTGAAAGTACCGATCTTGACTATATCAAATCCAATGTTGAAGCTCCATCTGTTGAAAATGAAACAGTAAGATCAAATACAACAGATCCATCATAATCAATAACAAAAATCAAAAGAATATCATAATAATGTATGTTGGTTTTTTTTATTTTTTTAACACAAGTATATTCATACTAATGATGCTAATAAAAAATTAATACGCGTATCAATAAATTATCTGGAAGTGGTGGTGCTCTCATAACAAGTATTTAGCGCAAGTTTATGACCACCTAATCCAACTCATTCACAAAAAAAAGAGCTTCATGTCCTCTCTGTTGTCAACTATCATACATCGAAAGTCCTACTATTATTGTGATAGACATTGCATTTGTACCTACTATTGTGACATTGCATTTGTACCTACTATTGTGATAGACAATTAGAAAGTCCTCCAAGTCAAGGCTAGAGAACATTTTGAATATCATTTGTAAATGAACAAGGTAGATCAGGAACAATATATGTTGCTACAATATTTCACAACAGTACACATTGCTTCTTATGGAATAAACTTTAAAATAAAGATCGCTTGATCCCTGGATCCCTCAATAAGAAGAGAATTAACACTAAAGTGCCAAGCAATGGGAGAAATCTTTACTATATATAAATTATACAAGAATTACGATCAATCAATCTATACAAAAGCATACCTCCAAAATAACAAAAAAATGCCAAACAACATACGAAAGCAGAATATTAAAACTGGACAAATTAAATGCTTATTTGTGACGCCCCCAAAATAGGTATACAACACCCATTCTGAGTCGCCAAAATACATGGTATAGAAAGCAAACTACAACTTTGACAATACATATGTCGTGTAGAATACGACAATATCTGTTCATGAGTTTGAATACAAATATTGTCTTCAGACAATATACACACCCAAATAAGTCCTCATTAATTATTCATACACTATTTTACTGTAAGTAGTGAGGATGATTAAAACATCTTCCTAGAACCATCACTCCATACCCCGACTCGATCCTGCTATGTTCTCACCTCCCGAGAAGAAAAATGGAACAAAAGGAAAAGGGTGAGCTCAACTAGCCGATAAAGAATATTATGACTAAGATAATATACAATAAATTATCGTTAGTCTTCAACAGGAAAAATCTAATAGAATACAATAGACAACAAGTTTTAGATCAACAAATCGCAATGGAAGCAAAGAATCCATTAGAAGAGTCGCGTAGAGAAAGAATTCTACTATCTTCTAAGGTTTAAAATTCCATCATCAATAGTTTATCCCCTGTAATAACAATCAATATACATCTTTAATCATCTTTGCACTCACTGCCAAAGATATTCATTTCATATCACCAGTTGGTCGTGTTCATCTCAACACTGCTCATCTTTTTTGCTACGGGCCAAAGATATTCATTTATATCACCATTTAGGGTGAGGATGATGAAAAACATTTTTAAAGAAAGCGAATCCGGTGAAACAAAATGACAAGGATTAAGGATTAAGGATTAAGGATTAAGTACTTTGTTTTACCCATGTCCAAAAAAATACTTGAAAATAATCATATTGGTGTAAAATTCAAGAATGATCAAAACATGGATACAATCAAAGCTAGTATCCGAATAGATATTTTGGACAAAAAGAAAAATTTTATTTTTAAATTGAATAGAAGTAGTATTGATGATGAATAAGGTCGTATGATACGTGAATAGTGCAGATATCGTGAATAGTAACCCGACACAACAAGTTCCAAATTTGATAAAAAAGTTCACCAATACTTGGCATAATGATATTGAAGAAAAAATATCATTTAAGAAGAAAATAATATCCCTTACCTCAAAATAATCGTCTTCGATTTGAATTTTTGGTATAGTCTTGTGAAACCCCAAGACCCAGATATAGAACACTCAAAGTATACTCACAAGAATACGCTCGATAATTTAGAGAGAGAAAGAGAGAAAACTTAGTTTCGGTGTGATTTTCAATTCTAACTTAGCCTCTATTTATAGGAAAATGTTAGAGCATGAAAGGAGACTAAATTAATAAATTATTATTATTAAAAATCAAATTTCTCGCACATGCTAGCCATCAAAGACCAACATGCCACTCTTGAAAATAATTTTCCAAGAAAGCCCACATGTTGTCAAACAAGAGTGGGTCCCACCCATTATTTAATAAAAATTATTTTATCTTGAAACTTCAATAATTGTAGAAAATATCTCGTTTATCAGAAAAATTGAAACTCGCGACTTTCCATGGAGGAAATCCATTCTCTACAACTTTACTGTAAAATTTTTTTCCAAATTCCAAAATGTAAATTGACCGAAATCCATAAGCAGACGATTTTACGATACTATAATCAATTTTCGATTAAGAATTGTGTCCACCGACACACAAAACATATGTTAAACATTTAATGCCACAAAATACTCTACCTCCTCATATACTCATATATCCCACAATCATTATAAAAAATATCACCAATTAATATATTATTAAAATAATATATTTAAATGTATTATTTTATCGAGAAAAAGATAAAATATTAATTTTCAACAATTGTCACATTAAAATTTTCTCCATCTATATCCACATAAAATAAATATTTTATTTATCATAATAATCAATAATTAATTATTCAAAAATAATATTACGGAATCACAAGATCGACAACCGGTAGTTCAGAAAAGGGGCTTTCAATAAGGATTTCTCCTTACTTGGCAAGCAATTAGGTGACCAAACCTCTCCTTAGGCAGAACTTTCTAGACATTGCCAATAATGTTATCTCGATAATATTATTCAAATAATATGAATTATTGATTTGATAATGGAAAATCTTGTGTAATGACAATTATTAAATAATAATAATATAAATATCAATGCAGAATTATTGAATCAATAAGATAAAATAATGAGCGAGTAATTACCGTAACAATTATTGAGTAGTGTCTTCTTTACGTAAGGATCAATAATTCAACAATCATGCAATACTGGTAGGTGTCTTCTTTGTGAACCACGCGTAGACATCGTATTTTAACCACCGAGTAACCCAACAAGTGTTAACGGTAATAATTTACGTCGTTATTTATAAAACTCAATCTTTGTCGTTTTCCTTCATCCAACTTTTTTTTCCGTTATGGGGCCCACCAATGATCATACGCGTAAATGCGGAGATTCCCGACACAAAAGAATATTCCACAACCAAACGAATATTCCCAAACAATAATGAATATTTTATAACCACTTACTTATTTTGTAAACTTTGCACATTTCACCCATAACCAAAGAATTATATCAAATTAACCCTTATTAATTTAGAATAATGAATAAAGAAAAATTCAATTTTATTTATAATAAGTTGGGGTCTTACAACCTCCCCTCCTTATGAAATTTCGTCCTCGAAATTGACATACGTACCTGGTATATCGAAAAGGTGAGGGTACCTTGTTTTCATCTCCGATTCCAACTCCCATGTCATTTCCTCAATTGCATGGTTTCTCCACAAAACCTTAACTTGTGGTATAACCTTCGTCGCGTAAGACATGCTTCTTTCTATCCAAAATCTGCAGTATCTCCTCGTAGGTTAAATCTTCGCTATCTCAAATGCGGTTTCTAATGCAATAATGTGGTTCGGGTCTTTCACATATTTATGAAGCATAGATATGTGGAATACATTGTGAACACGAGACATACTTGGAGGTAACGCGAGTCTATAGGCTACGTTCCCTATTGATTCAAGAATCTCAAATGGACCAACAAACCTTGGATTGAGCTTTCTCTTTTCCCAAATCTTGTAACTCCCTTCCATGGATCAATACGTAACAATACATGATCTCCAATATTAAACTCCACGTCCTTTCATGAAGATCAAGATAACTCTTTTTGTCGATCTTGTGAAGTTTGAATACGTTGTCGAATCATTTGGATCTTTTTCGTGAGTCATGCGCATTTAATTACGGTCCCAACAATATTGCTTCTCCCACCTCGCCCCAAAGATATCTTGGAGAAGCGACATTTTCGCCCATACAACGCCTCAAATGGAGCCATGCCTATACTTAACGATAAGCTGTTGTTGTAGGAGAATTCCACGGTGGTAGGTCTTATCCCAACTTCCTTTGAAATCTAGGACACGAGTCTTAATAGATCTTGAGGGTTTGAATAGTCCTCTCGATTGTCCGTCTGCATTTTGAGGATGGTATCTTTGAATCGAATAAAGAAATGCGTGCCCATAGCTTTCTCTGCAAGCTAACCCAAAATCTTGAAGTGAATCTCGGGTCACGATCCGAAACTATGGATCTTGGCATGCCATGCAATCGCATAATCTCATTCACGTACATCTGAAGCAAGGCGTTCGAGGAATAAGTCTCGCGTGTCGGTAGAAAGAAATGGGGGAGACTTGGTTAATCTATCAACAATAACCCAAATTGCATCTACGCCTTGAGAAACTTTGGGAAGACACAGCAACAAAATCCATAGTAATGTGTTCCCATTTCCATTCAGGAATCTCAAGTGGTTGCAATGGACCTTTTGGCACTTGATGCTCGCCTTTACACGTTGACAAAGTTAAACATCTTGAGATAAACTCCGCAATCTCTCTCTTCATATTGTTCCACCAAAATGTATGTCGAATATCATGATACATTTTGGTACTTCCGAGATGGATCGCAAGCGGTGTTGTGTGCCTCCATCATGATTTTATGCTTCGGTCGAGAATCGTTAGAACGCAAAGAAAGTCTAGAATTGACTCAAGTATTCCTTCCTCATCAATTCTTGCTTAGGAATAGCTCCTTCTTGCACTTTCTTCTTCATACGCATCATTTGGTCAAGTAGCTTGGCGAACTTTAACTTTATCGATTAAAGTCGGTTCTACTCGTATATTCGCCATCATCATGTGGGACCACAGAGTCTTTAATTCTATCTTCATCCTTTTTAAAGTCGTATAAAATGGGCCTTTGCGTTGACAATATTACTTTCAGACTTGCATATGATCTTCTACTTTCGATCGTCGCCACCATTACGCTCGCTTTTCGAGGATGATATTGAATAGTGTGATCATAATCTTTAATGACTCCACCAACGTCATCTGCCGCATGTTGAGTTCTTTTGGGTGAAGAAATATTTGAGGCTTTTATGGTCCAGTATAAATCTCCACTTTCTCTCCATACAAGTAGTGTCTCCATATCTTCAACGCGAATAATCATCACGCCGATTCTAGATCATGAGTAGGATAATTCCTCTCATATTCTTTGAGTTGTCGTGAGGCATAGGCTATGACTTTCCCATGTTGCATGAGAACACATCCTAACCCCTTTCCGGAAGCATCATCAGTAGATAACAAATCCATCCGAACCGGATGGTATTGTCGAAACAGTGCCGAAATGAGTCTCTCTCTTGAGCTCTTGGGAAGCTCTTCTCGCATTCCTCGCTCCATAAGAATTTTACATCCTTTTGAGTCAATTTGAGTTAGCGAGTAGCGATTCGAGAAAATCCTTCCACAAATCTCCGATAATAACCATTAAGCCGAGAAGGCTGCGTCTTGATCCACCGACTTGGTTGCTCCAACTTTGTATTGCTTCAATCTTCGCCAGGTCAACAGATACTCCTTGTTTTGACACCACGTGCCCAAGGAATGCTACTTCCTTAAGCGAACTCGCATTTCTTGACTTGGCATAAAGCTTGTGTTCACGAAGTCTTTGTAGTACCAATTTCAAATGGTGCTCATGATCTTCACGGCTTTTGGAATAGATGAGGATGTCATCAATAAAGACAACAACGGCCCGATCCAAATATTCCTTAAATACACGGTTCATCATATCCATGAAAGTAGCAGGAGCATTAGTCAATCCAAAAGACATGACCAAGAATTCATAATGCCCGATCGAGTCCACGAATGCCGTCTTTGGAATATCCTCGGTTTTAATCTTCTTGATGATGATATCCGAGCTAAGATCGATCTTTGAAAAGAATTGCGCTCAGAATGCTGGTCGAACGGGTCATCAATGCGAGGTAGCGGATACTATTCTTGATGGTGACATGGTTCAATTCTCGATAGTCAATACAAAGTCGCATACTCCGTCTTTCTTCTTTACTGAATAAAGCAGGGAGCACCCCAAGGAGACGTCTTTAGGGGCGAATGAAACCGATGTCTAATAACTCCTCGTAGTTGGACTTTTAACTCACGAAGTTCAATAGGAGCCATTCGATATGGGGTTTTAGAAATGGGCTTTGTATGCGGTTCAAGGTCGATAAAGAATTCAACATCACGTTCGGGGTAGGCGGGAAAGCTCTTCAGAAATACATCAGGGAATTCTTTAACCACAGAAATATTATTCAAATCTAACTTGTCTTTATTCAAATCCATAACATGGGCTAAGAAAGCTTGACATCCGTTTTTCAATAAACGAATAGCTTTGTGGCTTGATATGATGCGATGGTGATTTTAGTGGTTTAGTGGTTTGAATTCGTATGATGGGTTGGTTAGAATATGAAAACTAACAACCTTACGAAAACAATCAATTTTGGCATGATGAGTGGTTAACCAATCAATTCTTAAAATCACATCAAAAGCAAGTATCTTTAAAGAGATAAGATCAGCGGGTAATGTGATAGTGCCAACTTGGATCATGTAAGATTTATAAAGCGTAGATGTAACGAAGGTTTCACCCAACGGAGTTTCAACAGATAAATCAAAATCTAATTTCTCTCGAGTCAAGTTTAAGCGTTGAGCACAAGCGGGAGAGATAAAAGAATGGGTAGAAACCAGAATTATCTAGTAAGGTATAAACTTCGCAAGAATTCAAGATTAGCTTACCGTGATCACCTCGTTTGGGTTCCTCACGTTTTGTCCGATCCACGACAAACGCTCTTCCAGAACCGATTTCGACTTATCAAGGATGACCTTGGAATCACCACTCCTCTTGAACTTGGTTTCGGGATAGTACAATCTCGGCGATGTGGCCTTCCTTTCCACGGTTGTAACATACCTTGGATTGTTGTGGACGGTTTGGGTGATATGTCCCTCCTTCCCGCATTTGTAACATCTAAGCTGGTGGTCGTTCTCTCCCCAGCATTTGTTGTTGGTCTTTGGTCTTTAGTTGATATCTTCCCGTCATTGTTGAATCTTCTCTTTTCGAAATTTCCACTTGAGTCACCTCTCCTATTATCATGTCCACGATTACCACTGCGTGGTAGTTCGCCTTTGTCCGTATTCTTTTCTCCTCATTTGGTTATCATCGTTCGATGACTACCACGATTGTGGTCCCTCGGTTGAGTATACTCCACTATCTCGTTCTAATAAGCGAGCCTCATTGACAACATCTCGAATCTGAGAGAAAATTTATGAGAGATAAGGTATTGACGAATCTACGGTTTTAGACCTCTCGAAAACATCTGGCGTCATTCGTTCCTCATTCTCCACCAAATGAGGTGCAAACCTAGATAACTCTGCGAACTTTGCCTCGTCTTTGAGAGACACCGTCATGTTGTTACATTCGAGTCTATTAAACTCTACCTCCTTCATATGATGAATACTTTACGGAAAGTACTTGTCATTGAACGATTCTGAAATCTTTCCCAAGACATGTTAAGTGCATCTGGTCATTTGAGTACGCTTCATGATTCCACCAAGTCTCTGCTTCACCACGAAACATAAAGGTGGCGAATGGAACCTTCGTTCATTCTCGCACCCCAAGACATCGAATATCTTGGTAATTTGCTTGACCCACGCTTTCTTCCTTGATCGGATCCGGCTTTCCATGGAAATCTGGTGGTCCCAACTCCTTAAAGCCGCTTGCATTTGTGACAGATAGTGCATTGCCATCATTTCCACCGTATTTTGTACACGAGTCTCCTCATTCGATTTTTGCATGAATCGCAAAAAAGCTTCTAAACATCCCGTCGTTCATCATTTGCTCGATTGGCGTTGTTCACGGGAGAACATTGCCGACTGTGTTGACGTTTCTCCTCGTTGGTGAGTGCAAGGCGTCTCCACGGTCTCATAAACTCCATTGTTAACGTTCTCGTGCCCATTCTTAAATCTCGCTTATAAAACAAGGGTTAATTAAACAAATTAACATATCACATAATATCCTATATTATGAATGACCAACAAATAAGCTTAGGTAGGACACACTAGCGAAGGATTTACGTCTGCCTCCCTCCTAGTTCTATTCCCGATCTCCGCTGGAGATCATATCCCTAAGCTCGATATTAATCATGTGGACGCCCCAAAATAGGTATACAACACCCATTACGAAAATCGGCAAAATACATGGTATAGAAAGCAAACTACAACTTTGACAATACATATGTCGTGTAGAATACGACAATACAACTGTGAGTTTGAATACAAATATTGTCTTACAGGCAATATACACACCTAAATAAGTCCTCATTAATTATTCATACCTTTATTTTACTGTAAGTAGTGAGGGCACTAAAACATCTTCCTAGAACCATCACTCCATACCCCGACTCGATCCTCGCTATGTTCTCACCTCCGAGAAGAAAAATGGAACAAAAAGGAAAAGGGTGAGCTCTCAATTAGCCCAAATAAAGAATATTATGACTAAGATAATATACAACAAATTATCGTTAGTCTTCAACAGGAAAAATCTAATAGAATACAATAGGCAACAAGTTTTAGATCAACAAATGTAAGCGGAAAGCAAGAATCCATTAGAAGAGTCACGTAGAGAAAGAATTCTACTATCTTCTAAGGTTTAAAAGTCCATCATCAATAGTTTATCCTGTAATAACAATCAATATACATCTTTAATCATCTTTGCACTACACTGTGCCAAAGATATTCATTCAGATATCACCAGGTTGGTCATATTCATCTCAACACTGCTTCATTTTTGCACTCTGGGCCAAAGATATTCATTTATATCACCATTTAGGACCGAGGATGATGAAAAACATTTTTAAAAGCGAATCCAATTGAAACAAAATGACAAGGATTAAGGATTAAGGATTCGTACTTTGTTTTACCTATGTCCAAAAATACTTGAAAATAATCATATTGGTGTAAAATTCAAGAATGATCAAAACATGGATACAATCAAAGCTAGTATCCGAATAGATATTTTGGACAAAAGAAAAAATTTTATTTTTCGATTGAATAGTCTTGAAATGATTCGTGAATAGTGTCGTATACGTGAATAGTCAGAGTATCGTGAATAGTAACCCCAAACACAACAAGTTCCAAATTTGATAAAAAGTTCACCAATACTTCTAAGATAATGATATTGAAGAAAAAATATCATTTAAGAAGAAAATAATATCCCTTACCTCAAAATAATCGTCTTACGATTGAATTTAGGTATAGTCTTGTGAACCCATATAGATATAGCAACACTCAAAGTATACTCACAAGAATACGCTCGATAATTTAGAGAGAGAAGAGAAAACTTAGTTTTAGTGTGATTTTCAATTCTAACTTAGCCTCTATTTATAGGAAAATGTTAGAACGCATGAAAGGAGACTAAATTAATAAATTATTATTAAAAATCAAATTTCTACGCATGCTAGCCATCAAAGACCAGCATGCCACTCTTGAAAATAATTTTCAGTGACCCACATGTTGTCAAACAAGAGTGGGTCCCACCCATTATTTAATAAAAATTATTTTATCTTCCAAAACTTCAATAATTCATAGAAAATATCTCGTTTATCAGAAAAATTCGAAACTCACGACTTTCCATGGGAAATTCCATTCTCTACAACTTTGCAGAAGAAAATTTTTCCAAATTCCAAATGTAGAAATTGACCGAAATCCATAAAGCAGACGATTTTACGATCCTATAATCAATTTTGATTCAAGAATTGTGTCCACCGACACACAAAACATATGTTAAACATTTAATGCCACAAAATACTCTACCTCCTCATATACTCATATATCCCACAATCATTATAAAAAATATCTTTGTTAATATATTATTAAAATAATATATTTAAATGTATTATTTTATCGAGAAAAAGATAAAATATTAATTTTCAACAATTGTCACATTAAAAATTTTCTCCATCTATATCCACATAAAATAAATATTTTATTTATCATAATAATCAATAATTAATTATTCAAAATAATATTACGAGAATCACAAAGATCGACAACGGTGCCGCTCCTCAGAAAGAGGGCTTTCCAATAAGGATTTCTCCTTCTTGGCGCCAATGATTAGGTGACCAAACCTCTCCTTGATGTAGAACTTTCTAGACATTGCCAATAATGTTATCGATAATATTATTCAAATAATATGAATTATTGATTTGATAATGGAAAATCTTGTGTAATGACAATTATTGAAATAATAATAATATAAATATCAATGCAAAGAATTATTGAATCAATAAGATAAAATAATGAGCAAGAATTATGTAACAATTATTGAGTAGTGTCTTCTTCACGTAAGGATCAATAATTCAACAATCATCGCGGCAATACTGGAGTGTCTTCGCAACAACGCCATTATTGTATTTTAACCACCGTGTAACCCAACAAAGTGTTAAGCGGTAATAATTTACGTCGTTATTTATAAAACTCAATCTTTGTCGCTTTCCTTCATCCAACCGTTTTCCGTTATGGGCCCACCAATGATTGCGCCGTAAATGCGGAGATTCCCGACAAAAAGAATATTCCACAACCAAACGAATATTCCCAAAACAATAATGAATATTTTTATAACCACTGCTTATTTTGTAAACTTTGCACATTTCACCCATAACCAAAGAATTATATCAAATTAACCCTTATTAATTTAGAATAATGAATAAAGAAAAATTCAATTTTATTTATAATAAGTTGGGGTCTTACATTATTACATTTGAATCTCAATTAGTTCTGGTATATATCTTCTGTTTGGTTGATGGGAATATGTAGTAAAGATTCTAATGTAAATTGTCCTGTAGTGGGAATTTGTTTAATTCTTTGAAGTTGAACATCTTACCAAGTTCTATTTTCACCAAGCTAATTTCTTATTGGTTGTCATAGGATGTTTATTGATCTGTGCAAGAGGCTGAAGATCATGAAGGGTTCTGATGCTATTGGATTAGGTATGTATTATTTGTTAATTCATTCACCATTTATACAAAAATCTCTACCTGAAGACTAGGGAAAATGTTTTCATATGCTTGTACTTATATTCTATCTGGTCATATCCTGAAGATGTCTATTGAGGTCATACATATAATGCCTCCATAGACCTCTAAATATTGGCATCAACGCAGAGTGAGAGAAGCTAATTAATGAACCAATTAAATATCAAAGCATTATAAATTGTCTTTATCTCAATGCTTCAATTTTATGCTGTATAAAAGATGGGTTTTATTTACTTACAAAGTGATTCACAAATTGAATCATTCATTCTTTCTCTATACACAAGTGTTTATTTACTAATCACTTTTCCAAAATGGGAGTCCAGTCCCATTTCTAAAAAAGTCTGCAAAAATACATGACAATTTGAAAAGCAGAACAGAGAAACAGAGCCTCTCATATCACCGGGTAAAGCTCTTTACATGCGTTTTTATCCTTAGGACAATGTTTATGTGACTGATATTTCAAGTACATATTCATATTGTACTACTAGCACTTAATTAATGCTCAATATTGAACCCTCTCTGAAACTATAAATCCACTAACTAATAATTTAATTACAAAAACAATTTCTTTCCAGATACAAATAGAATTTTCAGTTCCATTGTTTTATGCTGTCCCCATCATTCAGGCTGATTCCTTATGCGAAGAACTCAAAAATTGTAGTAGTAACACTTCATGTTACTCATCAAACTATTGTAGCTTAGCTTACCGAATATGTTGGTAAAGCTTGTTGAAAGATGTACAAAAGACACTGGTTTAAGTCTTGTTCTGAGCTTTCATACTTCACTTACCTCCTCGGGTATACCTGATGTGACGCCCCCAAAATTAGGTATACATCACCCATCTTGAGTCGCCAAATACATGGTACAAAATACAAATACAAACTTAATTATACAAATGTCGTGTAACATACGACAATACATAAACTGAGAGTTCTAATAGGAATATTGTCATCTAGACAATATCCATACTCAAGGAGTCCTCATTACATTTATTGTCACACTATTTAATGAAGATAAAGTGAGGACTACTAATGCTATCTTCTGGACCATCACTCCTTTCCCCGACTCGTCCCAGCTATATTCTCATTTTCTGAAGAGAACATTGGAAGAAAGGGTGAGCTCAACTAGCCCAGTAAGAAATATTATGACTAAGATAATGCAGAATAAATTATCAATAGTCTTCAACAATGTTAAACTGATAAAATACAATAGACATCAAGTTTAACTGCAGCGGAATAAGTAATCCATTAGAAGAGTCAAGTAGAGAATAAAACCTACTATCTTCTGTGATTTAAAAATGTTTTCATCAACTTTTTTCGTTGGGACTTAGCTTAATAAATAATCCACATCATCGAATCACCCCTGCACTACGGCCAAGGATATTCTTTAGGGTCACGACCACAAATTATCCATGCACTACGGGCCAAGGATATTCGTGTATTCATCAATGGTCATGATCATGCCAACAATCATCCATCAATGCGAGACAGGCCAATGAGGACTTTTATCACATCATTTGTAACATTACGGTCATGATTATACCGTATAATCCCTGGTCATAATCACACCAAGTCCATCTATGCACTATAGGCCACAGATGACTTTCAAAAATATAAACATGAGGATGATGACAATGATATAAGAATTCAATAAAATAAGTTCACGAATTAATTTTTCCAGGAACCAATAACGTCCAAATTGTCAACATGATACTTCTTTGTAAAGTAAAATTTAAGAATGCTCAGAAGAATATTTCCATGAAATGAAACTGGATGAAGCGCAAATATCAAGGATATTCCACTAATTTCATGGAGTATAGAAATCAAAACTTTAACCAACTGAGTATAATAAAGAATGGAATAATAACAGAAATCACCATGCATGCGGTACTTCGCATTGACAGGTTATTCCAACAGAATAATAAATACGAAATAATAAATAATGGAACCGAAGTCGAGGTAAAATTCATTGCAAGCGAGGATATTAACGAGAATATTAAATGCGAATAATAAATATTGGAACCAGTCGTGAAATTCACAAGCAGGATATTAAGCGAGAATAATAAAAACGGAATAATAAAAGAATTTCACCAAGTATGTGGTACTCAGATAAACAAAAGTTATTCCAACATAATAATAAAGAATGGAATAATGAGAAGAAGATCACCAAGTATGGGTAAACCCAGCGTATACATGTTATGTATAGGGTATGTCACAGATATCTGAGTTATTCAATGAATAATAAAGAATGGAATAACATAAGGATTTCACCAAGTATAGGTCTGGCGTACACTGAGGTTATGTATAGGGTATGCCACATATCAAAGTTATTCCAACAGAATAATAAAGAATGGAATAATGAAGTTCTCTTCGTGAAGTAGCGAGAATACTCTTCTTCTTTCTCTCTATAGATTTTTCTCTATAGCTTCTCTCTATAATTTTCTCTCAGAGTTTCAATGAATTAAGTAAGAAATAATGAAAGAATGAGCTTCTATTTATAGAAAAACTGAAAGTGGCTCTTGGTCTTAACGAAGGGTCAAAATGACTCTTGGTAATATTGAAGAGACAACTACTATTTGCGAAGGGGCAAATGACTCTTGAGACACCGAAGGGGCAAATGACCCTTGGAAAACTGAAGGGACAAGTAACTATTAAAACTCATGAATAGTAACTCATAAATAGTAACTCATGAATAGTAACTCGTAAATAGTAACTTATGAATAGTAACTCGTGAATAGTAACTCGTGAATAGTAATCATGAATAGTAACTCGTGAATAGTAACTCATGAATAGTAACTCATCACGAAAAGTTCCCCAAATACCCGATTGAACAATATAACCTCCAGACATCAATTATTATCGAAATAAATGTCAATTTTCACTAACATAAATAATTTCAACACAATGGAACTATCAAATTCATCTTTAATCAACACGAACTTATCCATCATTAATATCATAAGTCACAATATTTAACAACCAAGGTTGTTCCTGGGAAAGAGGGCTTTCAATAAGGATTTCTCTCCTGATGGCGGCGCAATTAGGTGACCAAACCTCTCATTTGATGAACTTCTAAACATTGTAAATATTACAATTTAATAATATGAATAACTTTATCGCCTCAATTATTGATTTAATAAAATAACATATTATACATACGATAATCGTGACAATAATCGAATCAATAATATGAGAGATATGATGCAAAGAATTATCAGTAGCAATAATGCAAGATAACCGGTGACTTATCACATAAGTATCAATAATCAATACTGAGTGCTTCTTATGCAACCACGCCAGACATCGTACTTTACTACTAGGGTAGTTCAACAGTTTTACAAATAACACCTCCGCCGTTATTTCCATAAAATATTTTTGTCGTTTTCTAACTACGACAGTACTTCTGTTGTGGAGTCCACTAATGATTGTGCCGTCGTACGGATATTTTCGACAAAAAGAATATTCTCCGACCAAACGAATATTTATAACAACTTGCATACTTTGCAAAATTTTTAAATACTACCCACAACTATAACACTATCTCAAATTCACACCATAATATAAAAAATATTTCGAGAAATTTAAATTTTTATTTATAAAATCTGGGGTCTCACACCTGAGACACAAGTTCTTTAGGAATATTAGTTCTTTTGTTTCTTGGTCTACAACATCGCAAAGAATTTAAAGGCCATATATCATGGGTGTGTTGATTCGTGTTATTTCTAATTTTCGTGAAAAAGGAAAGGAGGATTTAAATAAATGGTTAAACATATTTAATTTTATTGCACATAATAGAATATAACAAATGTGTGACTCTTTGACTCTTTTGTTAATTATAGACATTCAACATTTGCTCAAGCCGCCAAACTTAGGAGGATGGCAAAGAATTTAAGGAGAAAGAACTTGTCAAAAGTATGTTCTTGTATAACTTTATGAACAACTTTATATTTGTGTCTTTGACTTTTTTCAAAAGCATATTTATAACTTTATGTGAGACATTTTATATTACTAACAGACTAAAGTCGGTAGGAGTTCATGTGACCTAAGCTCATCGTGATCGACCCAATTTGAGTGTCATCATTTCCTTATTTGAAGACACAAAATGAGTGTCATGGCTAGAGTGTGTGAGGATAAAGTATGTGGGTCTGCAATGTGTTGCAATATATACTTAGGATTATGGCTTTTTTCGAAGCATATTTATGACTTTATGTGAGACATTTATATATTACTTACAGACTAAAAGTCGGTAGGAGTTCACGCGACTAAGCTCATGATCGACCTAATTTGAGTTTCATCATTTCCTTATTTGAAGACACAATATGAGTGTCAAGGCTAGAGTGATACGAGGGATAAAGTATGTGGGTCCCCAAGGGAAAGTAGGTTCCTAATCCAAATTGTAAACCACCAATGTGTTCGAAAGCTGGAGAGCATGCATGTTTCCTCCAAACAGTGAGACAAAGCTTCAGAGATGGTTCCTGGATGCCTACCTTAACCCTAAACAAAAGATATACATACTCAAGGTAAGCATGACTGATCCTATTGTCAGTCCCCATAACATATTCTTTTGCACTGATGCTGTCATTTCATGTTTTACAAGTGGTTGAACAAGTTGGATTCCTTCTTGGCTCAAAGATATATATTGTTCTAGCGAAAGGCTTCAACAACTAAGGTAAGGTTCCCATGGCTCAATCAAACTGCTTAACTCTCCAGAATCCACTACTCTTTGAAATCTGTTCTTTTCATCAGCAGACAAATCATCAAAACTGATTTGGACTCCTGTAGAGAAAAGTAGACAATAAAATCGGATCAGATTGAAGCAATATAACCAAAAAAATAAAATTATGCAAACACAAGATTAACTTTGCAAAATTTAATAATGAAAGAGACAGAGGCAAACCACCAATACCAGACATAATTTTTTGAATAGTCTCTAATCAAGTTGAATCTGAGAAATTTGTGCTTTGTACTTTGTTTTCATGAACCATTTATTATTTATTTTACCTGCCTTTTTTTTGCCTTTCTTGAGACCTTTTTTTCTTAGATTGATTGAACTGAGCATCATAAAGTCTAAAGTAGTAAAATGGATGTTTTTCATAGTTTGGTAGTTCTAGCATTCTGAAAAATCTGAAATAACTTTGCTATTTTGTTGACCTTTATGACACACAGAAAACTCTCGATAGTCGAGTCTACGGTCTATTTGATTGCAACACAGCTTAACATATTTTATGATAAGTAATTGGATGAAATTTTATTTTGTAGTGGAATGATTACAGGGGATTTAGCTTAAATGACGAATTTGTCATGAATTGCTAATTCTAGATTATACTATGCTATTATTATTGGCTTAAATATTTTTTGTTATGGTCAAATTTCGCCAAGTTTTTTTTTTCAAAAACTAATAGAGAAACGTGTTAGAGAATAACAACACAACGAAAAATAATAGCAAAAACAAATTTAAAAGAAAACAATCGCACAAGACATAAAATTTACGTGGTTCACCCAAAAAATTAAAATGAAGTTTTAATATTTATATTAATTTAGTTTAAAGAAATTTGAGTTGTGTTGGTCTATATGCACACCTTTCAATCCTACTCAAGAATTTCGGTAAAAAAAAAAGAGGCATCAAAGCAAAAAACATTTCACTAAACAAAATTAGATCTTGAAGGGGAAATGATGGGCTTATTTCCAATTGGCCTCACTAGATTTTGTATCCATAATCTACATTGCAGTTAAGGAAGCGATTTAGGGTATGTTTAGTTATAGTGTTTATAGTATTTGCTACAGTAATGTTTAGTGCGTTTGGTCACCATAAGGTGATTTTAAATTTCATACTTTACTTTTATGAATTAAACTTTACTTTGAACAGACAATAAGTGATTTAAAGTGATTCAAAATGATTTAAAGTGATTCAGGATAAAAGTGATTTAAATTGATTCAGGATAAAAGTGATTATTTTAATAAAAAGAGTTGCTATATCAAGACCTTGCTAAAATAGATGAAGACAAACTTTGAAACATGGATAAAAGAGGACCTTTTAGTGATAGACGTTGACATTGTTCTTCGGTGGTTTGACGTTGACCTTTTAGTGATAACCCATCACTGATCAAACAATTGTCTAGGTTTGAAAGTCTCTCTGGCTAAGACTATATTTCTCTACTTCTCATGCAGACACACAACACACACAATACATGCAAAAACACACACACACATAATTATAACCAATCAAACACTCGCAAATCAAACTCACACACGTTTATACTGCCACCAATACAGATTTATGAGTTAAATTATCAAGCAAATGAATTGTTTGTTGAAATGATACTAAGAATGCTTTATTTGATTGTATGTCTACATTCATCCATATCTTTTCTTAAATAAATAAATTGATAATTTGTTACAAACTCTCTAAATTCTTACTTATATCAATCTAAATCATTCCTCCCACTACATACAAATGTGTGTGCGCATTTATTTTTTAGATAATTCAGGATAAAGTAAGAGTTCTTATGTTTCGAATTTACAGTTGTTTTATTGACTCACATATTTCGATAATTTTTATATTTCAAATTTTTTCAGGTATACATTGAAGGATAATTGGTGTAAGCTGTAAAGAATACTTGGTGTAAGCTGTAATGTAATGGGTCTTGTGCAACATGTTGTTTCTCTATTTTCTGCACATTTGTATTTTTTGTATTTTGTCTTTTGTAAAGTTTTATACATGGTTATGATGATATTTGGGTATTGAATGATGATTTTTCTGATAGTTTGGATATGTATTGATGATTGTAAGTTTTATAGACAGGTTTAGAATTTTCTGGATATCTATTTTTAAAGAAAATTCTGCCGAAATTTCTTGAAATTAGTTCCGACTAGCTCGATATTTTGGTGGTTGGATATGTATTGATGATAGAGTATGTATTAATTATTGTGGTGGTATGTGGTGGTATTAATTTTTAAAGAAAACTTTACCGACTAGCTTGATATTTTTTTTATTACTGCAATCTTCTTGATCTGGGTTATCGCTAATATATATATATATATATATATATATATATATATATATATATATTTGATCTCATCTTGATTCATGTATAAATTACAGACACTTGTGACTCCAGTTTAACAATAGTTTTTTCGGTGAAAATCAAAGGTTGCGATATATATGTTAGATTTTATTAAATTATTATGTTTGGATGTAGTTTTTATTGCATGTTGGTATACGTACTGGAGTACTATTCATTTGTTATTCTAATTAAATGGATGACTACTGATATTTGAATAAAATAATATATATATATAGTAAATATATAAACCCTAGTTGGGCATGATGTGCTAGGCCCATAGTACATAAACCAGTTAGTTATTTTTTAAAAAAAAATAAATAAATTAATTTATCAGTTTGGTTATACTTTTAAACACTACTCCATTTGTTCCGCTAAAAAGCCTCATTTAGCAAGCAATTTTTTTGTGTGAAACGGAAGGAGTGGTAATTAATTTCTTTTAAATGCAAATGTCATGGGATTTTACCAATAGAATGATTGGAATAGGATCAAAGGATCAAAGGTTTACCATTTGATCTTACATACTTCTTTAAACGACGGATTGGGCGACGGTTCGGTCCATCGTTATATGTCGTCTGTCGCTAAAAATTAAAACAACAGTTCTCTGATATAACGACGAACCGAACCATCGTCCGGTCTATCACTAAAGGAGTGAGCATGCTATGTATATATATATATATATATATATATATATATATATATATATATATATATATATAGATGGAACTAATAAGATGGGCGTGTGCATATTGGTATCAGTCTATATATTTGCCACCAATTAAGCATGCATTATAGTAATGATGGTTCACATGCATGCATATATGTATACCTCCTCCTACTAGCTACTGGATCGGAGTTCTTTCCTTCCTATATATCTGAATTATAAGTTGATCAGTATTTTGTTTCTCCTAAAAGACTAAAAGTACATGTGTATATAGTTGATAGGAGAGTGCTTACCGGGTCGGGGTCTGGATTAGTGTATATATTGTACCGATTCTAGCTGTCTGCTTGAATATTATAAGGTTCAATAATATTTTAGTGACAAGATTGAATATAAAAAGGTAATATAAAATGATGTGAATGATAGTTATTAGTTATAATTAATTATTGGACTTATTTATGTATAATAGAATATTAATTACTTATAATTGGATATATCATTTTGTATATATCTATTTTTTTCTAGGCATTTTTTGTCTATAACATTAATCAGCATATACAATATTAATGGAGATACAGAGAACTAACTAAATGCGGTAAACAAATGGTCCTTTTAAACCTTACGGAGGACAATAAAAAAGAAATAGAGGCGAGGCGGAGCACAATGTTCTTATGAATACAATAAATAAAAAATTATCTTAATTACTAATTAAGATAAATAAAATATATATATATATATATATATATATATAGCAATCATATATATTACGTTACAACACATATATGGAGACAATTAATTAATTAATATGGTTGCAATTAATAAAATGTACCAGCCATTTCTTTAATTTACATCTTCTTTTGAAAGAGAGGAAGAAGAATTAAGAGAAAACTTAATTAGGTAGGACGTACTTAATTATAGGAGTAGGTAGGTAATGGTTGATAATTAATTAAATTAAGTAATAATAGCAGTAGTGGTGGTGGTGGAAAGAGCTTGCAAAACATGAAGTTGGAGCCTCAAATGCAAGATGTAATCTGCCGTGATAAGGAAGAGACGGTCGGGATTCAACCCTTGCCCTCCCGGAATCAGTTTTTGCAGCTTTTTCACCTTCATCCGCACCGATCCACCTGATCTTTTTATCCTTCTTCTTCCAATTCTCGCTGATGATGATGATGATCTACAAGTAGTACCGTTACAATCCATTAACTCTCCCGTCTCTCTATTTATATATATACAGAATATATATATTTATATATATACAGAATATAAAAGGATTACTATAGCTAGCTCTATCACGACCACCGCACGTGTCTGACAGCCCACCCCACCAACCAATCCATTAATTACTACTGCTCCACTTTTTCCTCACACAAAAATCAATTCCATTTTTAAAAAACGATAATAATTATATATAATAAAAAATACTCTTTCTAGCACAATAAAATACACAATATTTTTTCCTCAAAATCTTATTATCAAGTAATAATTTATTAGTATTTTTAAAAGCGAGTTGTGAAAAATCAAATAAAATAGAGTTAAAATGACTTCCTCTTCTCTTAATTTATTTTAAAACTCACAAGAATGATGAATAACAACACTAATAATATATAATGAGCAAATTTAATTACATTGGCCCGCCGAACGGAACAATTTTTTTAAAAAAATGACTTGAGACGGTACACTATAACATGGGTATGTTGCAGAGACATTTATTAATGATCAGATCATGCTTTGTGGCAGTTTATAAAGCTGAAAACAGTACTACCATAAATGAGGCGAGACGAAGTGGTTGGGAATTAGAATGTTTCCTGCATTTTTATTCACAATTAATTAATCGAAGAATAACTGTGCGGACACGAGTTTTAGATTGAAAAAATAAAATAAATTTATTTTTTTGAATAAATTAATTATACTGTCTAATTGTTTATAAGAATAAATTAATTTTATTCATTCGGTTTAAAATTTTTGTCTCCGTAGAAACACTCGATTAATCTTGTAACTAGGCCTGACAAAATATAATTATGAGTTGGTTTTAATTTTCAAAATATGATTATGATTCTATTTAAGAACTAAAATCATATTAATCATTTTTAATATGGGTTATATGGGTTAAAACTATATGGTTATGGTTCAAAACCATATTAACCGTATTAACTATTTTAAGATGTTTTGACTTTTAAACAAAAATTTTAAAAAATAAAATTGTAACCGTCACAATTAAATTAATTAAGTAATAATATGATATAAAAATTACTAATATAAATAATAAAATGCTAAAAAAATTATACTAATAAAATTTAAAATTGAAATTATTAATACCCTTCCATATTTAAAATTCTTAATGATGAGGAACTGGTTCAACCCCACCCTCAAATTATCAAATAAATAAATAAATAAAATTTGCAATTCTATCTTATTAGTTTTTTACTTTATCTTCTTCTAACATAGATTGATTAAGGTTTTCCTAATATTCTAAAAAAATTAAAGTTTTTGTATATAGGACAAATCTATTTCACCAAGGGAGAATAGAAAATTTTACTACTTTCTAAAAATCGAGTAAACTGTAACTTATAAAAAAAAATTAGTTAACAAATATTGAAGTGGACAAGTATTACAAATTAAGTGGGTCAATTTTCATGTTTATGTAATAAATTTTATAGATAGATTAGTGTCAGTTTATGCATATAAACATGTATGTATATATATAGCCGGCGAGTCATTTAATTTTGACAAATTAAAATTAAAGATCTCATGAAATTAAATTAATTAAATCGAATTAAAGAGATTTTCCAACTTTGTTACAGCAAATAGGAAGGTATCTGTGAATCATCAATCCATTATTGTGGAGCAAAATTTAAACTTAGCATTAAATATAAACATGGCATTGACCCCCTGCACATACCACATGGTATGGTATGGAATATGAGTTAAAAAATGGTTAAATGGTTCAGAACTATATTTGTTTAAAAAAATATGGGTCTAAATTTTAACCAAACTGAATAAATAAAAATAGTTAACCAACTTATTTGGTTCCAATTAAAAATAGTTTTGATATATTATGGGCCTCGAAACTCCAAACAGATCAAAAGTTATGATCAAAAATAGTAATTGCTCCTCCAAAACGTCATTTTTTCGTTTAAACTTCAAACTTCTTTATAGGGTTTAGCCATGTAGGCTTCGACCACCTAGGGGTTGTTCCTTTCATTCCTTAAAAAAAATTTATTTTCTATACACTACAAAAAAAGCAATTAGGTCTTGAAGTAATTTAAATCACGCTTAATGACTATTATTATCATCGTCTTAAGAATGAGGTCATTAAGCGGCAGAGTCCGCTATTCTTCTCGTCGCCAGTATGGGTCGTCAGCCTCGGCTCCCGTCATTTCGTCGTTGGCAAAAGAGTCATTCCCGACGGGTCATCAATTGACGACTACCAATATGTATTCATGACAAGATTGGCGCATTTAACAAGCCGTCAGTACGTAATGGTTATTTCAAAAAATAAAAAAATAGCGCAAATGACCCTCCACTCTCCGTCGCCAATGAGGTTTTTAGGGAAAAAAATATTTTTTTTCAAATCGTAAAATACCCCTGTTCATTTACATATACAAAACTATACCTGTAATAAACTAAAGAAAAATAAAGAATCAACCATCAAATATATAAACTTTGACAACCCGAGAATTTAGACAATTTTACAAAATCTTAAATGATTGATTTAAGGTCAAATATTAGAGCTAGACAGAAAATAAGTGTATACGTTTGATGTTATTAGGATTGAATTTTGAGGATTTCAAAATTCGTGAAGGATTTAGGTGAATTATTCAGATTAAGGATTTATGTGATTTAAGTTCGTGAAATTTGTTATGTATGTGTACGAGAATGTGGTTAAGGGTCAAGGTTGATCGTGTAAAATTATATACGTGTCAAACCCTAAGTATATATTAAGAACATCAACGTTAGGTTAGAAAACCCTAACGTCTCGATAAGAAAACCTAGAAATTGGTTTCGAAACCCTAGTTTCAGCCCGTGAGTCCAAACCCTAATTCGGATATTAAAACCCTAGATTGGGAATGCAATGCTATATATAAGGTTTAACGTTATTAATTATAAATTAATTAGGGAAAAACCCTAATGATTATTGCAAACCCTATTTGAGTATTAAAAAACCCTAATACCATATTTGAAAAACCTAATTTCAGATTTTGAATATTTGAAACCCTAATCTGAGAATATAACGGAGAATTATAATGCTCAAGTGATTTAGATTATAAGTTTAATAGGGTAAAGCTAATTATTTAGTAAACCCTAAATTCCAAAATTTGAACCTTAATTATTCTTGTCTGAAACCCTAAATCGGGATATTAAAACCCTAAGTGGGAAGCTTGAAGTTAAGTATAGAGTTTCTATGTTATTAATTGTAAGTGTAATTAGGGATAACCCTAATTGATTAATTGGAAAGCCCTAATTTCAAATATAGAAAACCCGGACATGCAATTAGAGAAAACCTAATTATTAACTTATAGAGTTTGATGTTAATTAGGAAGCCTTAACCCTAATTAGCAAGCTTGAATGAGATTAGTAAACTTTATTGTAATTAGAAACCTAATCTAAATTAGACCTAATTTCTAAATTGAAAGATTATTTTCTATGTAAAATCCTAATTAGTGGGTTATAAACTCTAATGACCAATTATGATCCTAATTGCTAAATTAGCAAATTTAATTAGAAATAATAATCCTAATTGGCAAGCTTAATTTATGATTAGGAAATTATAATATAATTATCAATCCTAATTATAATTAATTTTCTATTTTGAAAACTTAAATTTGGAAATCCTAAAAGTTTTTTTTAAAAATCCTAAGGGTTCAAACCCTAAACCCTAAAGGCTCTCAAAACCCTAAACCCTAAGTGGTTGGAGCATTGGACAATTTAGCCACTAAAAGTACAAACCAAATGACTATAATGCCCTTTTGAGTGTTTTAGTGAGATAACTTGTAGTTGTGTCCAAAACTTTAGTTGCTTACCTAACCTTACTAACTCTTGGTGACTCACAACTCCAAAGAATCAACCACTTTTCCAAACCATTCATGCATCTAACAATTGTATATATAGATTAGAGAGAGAAAATTCATTTGGTTACTAATTTTTGCATAATACCCATCCTCGACTCTCTCAAGCTCAAACCTACGATTTTGTCTTGCCCATAACCTCATAATCAAAGCCCACCATCACAAACAACAAATCGTAAGCATCAAAGTCGTAAATCAAGAAATCAAAGCTTCAAAAGGTATAAAATCCCAAAAATTAGAAATCCTTCGATTCTATGTTAATTGATGCAATTGATTGTTTAAAGTTGTGTAATAGGATTCTATTAATGTTCTAAGTTGATAAATCAAAGACCCATAACATCAAAGTGCACGAATTTGAAGATTTAAGCAAGTTGGAAAACCTCAATTCGTGATTTTTCATCAAATGTCGTGGCTTATAACTCTTCGCTCGATCTTGATTTTTGTTGTTTAAAAGTTGTTATGTGTATCCCGATATGTGGTCTTTAATATGAAAAAAAGAATCAAGTTCATAGCCATTGTAGATCGGGAGTTATTCATGGTCAAACTCATTAATCGAAAATGCTAAAAAACATTTAACCAGATTTTTTTTTTGAGCAATTTTCGCGGGTCAACTTTGACCAAGTGTAGATCTTGCTCATGCTATGATTTTATTGTGTTATGATGCTTTGTAGTTGTACTCCTACATGTTTTATATTAATCGCAATTGATATATTACATAAACATTTCACGATCATCAAGTTATAGAGGTCCAAAGTAGGCACTCGAATCGTTTCTTCGTGAAGAAATGTGTCCGATAACTATTTTGATGGCCAATATCTCCCAGATCCGATGTTGTTTAGCCGTGATGTTTGTTGGTAATTGTAGTATTGTATTTCCTATACAAGATCCAAGTCAGATTGCCCGTAATCGTTAAGAAGCAAGAAGTTATAATTCCACAAACCAAATAAGACTGAAATCTGATGATGGTCAGTGTTCTCAAGCTCAAGAACACCTAAGACCACTATTGTTCTGTCGCTATAATTTTTTAAGCTTATTTTGATTCTAATTATTTTATTTTTAGTAATTTTCAAACCGATTTAAAAATAGAAAATTTTAGATTTTAATTATTAAAAATACATAATAAATTTAAAAATTATTTTAAAGTCCGAAAAATAATTTTTAATTATTTGAGTATATTTCATAAATATTTAAATAATAAAAGTATTTAATTTATTTAATTATAATATTAGATAAATTATTTAAAAATAGTTTTAATTCATGAAAAATCATGAAAAATTATATTATGGTGTTTGAAAATATTTTAAGTTATTTTTATAACTTTTGATATTTTGTGATGAATTTTATTAATATTTATTATTAATGATAATTAGTTTATTTAATGAATATATTAAATAAATTATGGAAAAGTAGATTTAATGCTTTAAAAATCATATAAAAATGATTTAAGTGTTATAAAATATTTTAAGTTATAAAATATAACTTTTGATATTTTGGCATGAAAATATTAATATTTTAATATTTTTAGCAATTATCGGATAATGGATTTGATTGTTTAAAATCATAGAATTATGATTTTAAGGTATTAAAATACTTTGATATATTATAATTATATTATAAAATTATGTTATGATTTGATATTAAATAAATATTAATGATCAAGGAATAATGTGGTATTTATTTTAATATCGATTATTGATTAATGTTTTGAATTACTTTAAAAACATTTAATGAAGTAATAAAGTATTGAAAATACTTTGAGATATTATGAATATGAAATAATATTGTGCAATGTAATTCATTAATGGTTATTATTAAATAATATTAATGATATTAGAATATTGTGGTATTTAATTCATTTAAATACGGTGTTAATGATTAGAAAATCATGATAAATGGTAATAATTACTTGAAAATTTATTATAAGCCTATTAAAATTGTTTTGACTAATAAGAAAATTATCTGTGATAATTGTTAAGTGTTTAAGCAGAGTTTAATTGAACTTAAACTCGAGTATCAATCGATTGTAATCATTTCTGGATGTTAGAATCGTGGTTCGGTTTCAAGTCGATCGAAATAGTTTGAATTCGATACAAAGTTTCATGTGTCAGATAGATCGATAGGATTATGTGGTAATGTGTTTATGTTATTTTATACCGTGATGATATTATTCTAATATTTAGAGATCCAGATTATCTCAGATTAGGTATTCTGATAAAGCTAAGTTATATTTCGTGGCTCAGAATCAACTTAACAGAAAGTTTGTTTTCTTAACTCTACTAAGAGTTGTTTCATTCGGATAAGCTTATGGTTAATCATTGCTGATTTCCATGTTGAATTGTACTCTTGTATATCTTGTATGTATAAGTCAGGTATGAAAGGCTGATCACCTTCATTACCAGTTGGTCCATATATATATATTGTTCCTATGTAATACTTGTTCAGTCAAAAGTTTGGTTAATGTTAATTCACAACTACATTGTGAATTATAGTCAGCTTATTACTCAGACTCTTTCAATCATGATATATCCTTAAATTTTATTTAAACTTGCTGGGCAACTTTCATGCTCACCCTTCATATATCATGATAAAACATTGCAGATTAAGATGAATGCGCTTTGACACAAGGAAAGTTAAAAGACAGCCCAAATTTTAAAGTTAAATGTGCGATTAGTTTTGTAATAGTCTTGTATATGATGATAATATCATGTGTCGATAAGTTATGAAATGTGTATAAGTTATGGTTACTCGAATTGGGATAGTGTATAATGTTTAATGTATAAACAATTTATGTTTATATCTTCCGCAATGATTATAGAAATAATGAACCGGATCCATGCAGTGATTCGGGACTTGATTCGGGCGCCAATTTGGTATCAAAGTTGTTGGTTATAAACCTAGGTAGAGTTACCTTAGACTAATAACCGCAGATGATAGATAAGATCTAACTCACATAGAGTTAGTGTGTCGGTCAGAAGATTCAAAGACTTAATCTCATGCGAGTTATAAAGATACTTTGAGTTCCCTAACTCGATAAAGAAGTTAAGAATCAAAAAGTTATATGTAAGTATGGTACAATTGTACTCTTTAATAGTTGATGTATGGTATATCGGGCTAAACGATTCCTTCATAGAGCGGAGGTATATACTGAACCAGCAACTCCTGAGCCTAGTTTGTTGGTTGTTTTTGTGGGAAACCACCAAAGTACCATATTGAAGCGTTAGAGACTCGATGTGTACCAAGTATAGAAAGTGGATAGATCAAGTCTAAAAGATGAAAGTGCAGGGATAGGAGATCGTAAAACAAAACGATCAAGTCATAAAATTGAATCGTAATATATACGATGAGATCACCCCGTGATCTGATAAGGTTATGACAACTAGAAAGAATCAATCTGATGATTGAAAGGTCTACAGCAAGATGTTGTGTATCAGTTGTACTATGAAATGGTACTATGAAAACTCATGAAAGAGTTATGAATTATGAATACGGATTAAATGAAATTCGTATTGAGAAGGGTGTTAAGATTAGGTGGGGATTTCAATTGAGGACTCCGCGTTTCAAATTTGAGTTGTATGATTCCTTGTATGTAAGGGGGAATTTGTACTTGGTTTTAGAATCACTTAGCTTCTCGGTCGATGTAGTGGTTAGGTTGACCAATTATTTGTATGTATGGGGAATTGTCCGCTTAGCTTCCTATATTGATTAGTAAGCCGAGTTTGGTTTGACAACCACTTAGTTTCGCATCGATAATCATTGAAATGTTGTGTCGCGCTATTGCTATATATGTGTGTTAAGAGGGTGATTCCTTTCTCATGTGTATAATGAGATAGATAGGTTATGTAGTAGAGGATACAAGGTTAAGTACGAGTTCTTAAAACTCATACTTATGTTACATTCGTGACTCATGGTTATATGAAATGTTTATGAACCCCTCGGTGAATGGACGCCAAAAGTCCGACTAGGACAAGTTCTTAAACTCATATGATTGTGGCAATTAATGAACTCATAAGTGTGGTTTTATGAATCGGGAATAGTTTTGTGTGAATGAAGCGTTAAGGATTATAGGAGCAGATAGAATGTTTAAGCAAATGATTGTTAGTGGAGGCATTAGGTTTTCCTAAACTCCTAGCTTATGCTAAACTTCAAATTTTGACATCAAGCTAACACGCACTATGTGCCTTTTAAAAAAAATGTAGACTTGTAACCATTTTTGAAAGCGGTTTAAAAAAAGTATCAATCTATGCTACTTATTTTGGCTAGACGCAAATGATTTGAAATATCAAAATTTATTTTAATTATCACTCATGTACCATGTAACTTTGGTGCCGAGATGATAAAATGTGATGGAGTTATAAAATACAGGAATATTTAGTGTGAATTTGACTCAAGTCGCTTATTCCACTATTGTATGATGTATTATGACAAAGTCATACAATAATTCAAGATCCTCAAACGGATCATGTTAATACAAAGACAACATCACGACGTCATTCTCAAAAATGTTTTCAAAAGTTTAAATTGCCAACGGGTTTGGCTACACCTAAATAATTCGATTGAATTGAATTATCGATATGAGTCTATGCTATTTGATTCAAATTTAGACTAATGTTATGAAAACTCTAAGTGTTCATTGAAAGAATTTTCCGAACCAATTTGTTTTGAGTGCGGAATCCTATGATAAGACCGAGGTGAACTATGTTGTTTGGATAAATAGTCCAATCGAGTAGTAGCGTAAATATTCGCTAAACATGATTAATCGTTTATGACGCGAAGAAATACGATAGGCTAATCACCCAAAGTACTAGTAATGGTAGTTTACCTTCTTTGTGATTATAAATGCACTCAAGTAATGTACACTTTTGCGGTATAAATACCCCTAAATCTATGTGTTCATGGTCTATATGACCCTCAAAGACAATTTGAAACCTTTTACTCTTGTGAGTGGTGAATTGGGTAGTATTCGATATGTGTGAATGGTGTAAGGTGTGCGGTGTAAGGTGTAAGGTGAATTTTGGGGACGAAATTTTATAAGAAAAGGGTGAATGTGACAACCCGAGAATTTAGACAATTCTATAAAATCTTAAATGATTGATTTAAGGTCAAATATTAGACCTAGACAGAAAATAAGTGTATGCATTTGATGTTATTAGGATTGAATTTTGAGGATTTCAAAATTCTGTGAAGGATTTAGGTGAATTATTCAGGATTAAGGATTTATGTGATTTAAGTTCTGTGAAATTTGTTATGTATGTGTACAGAATGTGGTTAAGGGTCAAGGGTTGATTAGGTAAAATTATATCTGTGTCAAACCCTAAGTATATATTAAGAACATCAACGTTCAGTTAGAAAACCCTAACGTCTGATAAGAAAACCTAGAAATCGGTTCTGGAAACCCTAGTTTCAGTTCCGTGAGTTCGAAACCCTAATTCGGATATTAAAAACCCTAGATTGGGAATGCAATGCTATATATAAGGTTTAACGTTATTAATTATAAATGAATTAGGAAAAACCCTAATGAATTATCGAAACCCTATTTGAGTATTAGAAAACCTAATACCATATCTCGAAAATCCTAATTTGATTTTGAATATTTGAAACCCTAATCGAGAATATAACGAAGAATTATAATGCTCAAGTGATTTAGATTATAAGTTTAATAGGTAAAGCTTAATTATTTAGTAAACCCTAAATTCCAAAATTTGAACCTTAATTATTACATGCGAAACCCTAAATCGGGATATTAAAACCCCAAGTGGGGAAGCTTGAAGTTAAGTATAGAGTTTCTATATTATTAATTGTAAGTGTAATTAGGATAACCCTAATTGATTAATTGGAAAGCCCTAATTTCAAATATAGAAACCCCTAGGACATGCAATTAGAGAAAACCTAATTATTAACTTATAGAGTTTGATGTTAATTAGGAAGCCTTAACCCTAATTAGCAAGCTTGAATGAGATTAGTAAACTTTATTGTAATTAGGAAACCTAATCTAAATTAGGACCTAATTTCTAAATTGAAAGATTATTTTCTATGTAAAATCCTAATTAGTGGGTTATAAACTCTAATGACCAATTATGATCCTAATTGCTAAATTAGCAAATTTAATTAGAAAATAATAATCCTAATTGGCAAGCTTAATTTATGATTAGGAAATTATAATATAATTATCAATCCTAATTATAATTAATTTTCTATTTTGAAAACTTAAATTTGGAAATCCTAAAAAGTTTTTTTTAAAAAATCCTAAGGGTTCAAACCCTAAACCCTAAAGGCTCAAACCCTAAACTCTAAGGGTTGGAGCATTGGACAATTTAGCCACTAAAAGTACAAACCAAATGACTATAATGCCCTTTTGAGTGTTTTAGTGAGATAACTTGTAGTTGTGTCCAAAACTTTAGTTGCTTACCTAACCTTACTAACTCTTGGTGACTCACAACTCCAGCAATCAACCACTTTTCCAGCCATTCATGCATCTAACAATTGTATATATAGATTAGAGAGAGAGAAAAATTCATTTGGTTACTAATTTTTGCATAATACTCATCCTTGACTCTCTCAAGCTCAAACCTACGATTCTGTCTTGCCCATAACCTCATAATCAAAGCCCAGCCATCACAAACAACAAATCAGAAGCATCAAAGTCAGAAATCAAGAAATCAAAGCTTGAAAAGGTATAAAATCCCCAAAAAATAGAAATCCTTCGATTCTATGTTAATTGATGCAATTGATTGTTTAAAGTTGTGTAATAGGGAGTCTATTAATGTTCTAAGTTGATAAATCAAAGACCCATAACATCAAAGTGCACGAATTTGAAGATTTAAGCAAGTTAGAAAAATTGAATTCTGTGATTTTTCATCAAATGTCAGGGCTTATAACTCTTTGCTCGATCTTGATTTTTGTTGTTTAAAAGTTGTTATGTGTATCCTGATATGTGGTCTTTAATATGAAAAAAAAAGAATCTAGTTCATAGCCGTTGTAGATCGGGAGTTATTCACAAACTACTAGTATCAAATTATAGCTAAGTGCTAACTAACACATAAGACTACGGAACCTGAGAATCACAATCCAAGAACACGCCAGAAAACAATACACAAAACGAGATATTCCTTCGGTTATGAAAACATATTAGATTACCCAAGTAACCCAATACAATATAAATTTTCAATTCAAAAAATATATATCCTTTACAATTGACTATCCACCAAATAGCTAACTCTATTTTTCAATAAACACCACAGCCAAATTAAATATATATTTTTCTCTCTCTCTAACTCTTCACAAAGATAGATATGACCATATAACTAAAATATTCACAGGACAGATATTGAACATACCTAAAAATAAATTAATTACTACCCATTATACCAAGCAAGTCAGCGCATACACCCTCTTAAAATTTCTAAATTAATGTAAAATCAGAGCATACCTGAACTTTGAATCAAGAAATAACTAAATTCTTCAACACAATAATTTATCAACAGAAGTTGGATATATGTCACTAAGCCATGAAAATCCTAGTTCAGCACCAAACAGAAAGAATGAAGTAATAAACTGCAATTGGGTATCTCATGTCACATTAAAATTTTCATGAAAACTTACAAACTATAAATTTGTAATACACAGCAACTGATATTTGGGGAAAATATAGTGAAATTGTAGAAACATAGATTATTAGGTTACATTTTGGGGGGAAATTGGATTTGGAAAACATACCTTGCACTTGAGAGAGACAGAGAGGGACTGCGATGGCGAAGAGAGGATGGATGGCGACAAGAAGAACCGAAATGTAGGCTGACGGCAAAGGAGAAAGCGTAATCATGAGGAAGTAAAAAGCGAAAAAAGTAGAATGAAAAATTAAAGCTGGTCTCTAATTAAAAGCAGGACTATTCTCGTGATCATCACGCCGTTAATGCCCCCGTCGATACTTATGTCAATCTCGACCGCAATTCCCATCGCCTATAAACCGAGCCTGTCGACTTATATTTTTCGCGCTCGTGCGTAGAAGGAAAACGAGCGCAAAAAAGAAAAAGGAACACATCAGCGACGACACACATTATCGACGGCCATGCCGTCTCCATTAATATAGTCATTAACGACAACGTTTCAGCCGTCGCTATTACTCCCGTCGGTAATGCCCTGTTTTTTTGTAGTGATAGGGTTCGGCCCCCTAGGGTTCGGCCATGTAGGCTTCGGCCTCCTAGAGTTCGGCCATGTAGGCTACGGCCACAAAGGGGTTGCTCTTTTCATCCCTTAAAAAAAATCTCTATAGGGTTCGACCATGTAGGCTTCAGCCACCTAGGGTTCGGCCATGTAGGCTTCGGCCACCTAGGGGTTGTTCCTTTCATCCCTTAAAAAAAATCTCTATAGGGTTCGATCATGTAGGCTTCGACCCCTGTGGTTCTTCGTACGAGTTTTGGCCCACCAAGAACATGCCTTCATACCTTCGAGGTCTTCATTATTTCTACCAATCAAGCTACTTTGGATTTAATATCGACTCTTACTTTCCAAAATAAGATAAGTAAAGATTTTTTTTTGAAAAAAATAATAAAATAAGATTTCATTTTATTACGAAAAAATTAAGATTTGATTTTATTTCCAAAATAAAATTAAGATTTTATTTTATTTTCAAAATAAAATTATGATTTTATTTTATTTCTAAAATAAAATTAAGATTTGATATCCAAAATAAAAATTAATAAAAAAGAAAAGATTTGGTGTATCAAAATAAAGATTTTTATTTGGTGATATTTGATGATCTTTCATGTTTTTAATTTTCAGAAAAAGGAAACAAATCTTGGGCAAATTATGAAAAGATTTTTGGAGGATTTTCCAATATGTCCAAGGACCTGTTAGGATTTGCCTCACTAGGATTTAACCCTAAGGGTTTGGCTCCCTAGAGGTTCACTTTACTAGGACCATTGTCTTCATCAAGACCTGTAAAGTGAAGTCCCGCAAAATCGTTCAAAGTGAAGTATTCTTGCACGATCGTCTATTTGGGAATGCAACTCTCGCGCAGGGGGCAAATGTGAGCGCAACTGCAAAATTAGGGTTCACATGACTTAATTGAATTAAATGCACAATTAAGGTTCCACGACCTTATTAAATGTGCAAATTAGGGTTCACATAACTTAATCGAATTAAGACGAAAAAGTCAAAAATTATAAATATGCTAGATCTGGGAGAAGCTTTCACGTGTCCCGAGGCATAAGACTCATGGAGACGGCTCGTTTTGGGAATTGATTGAGGGATTGAATTGGTGGCTAGAAGGACAGAGCAATATGGATATTATTCTAATGACTAAAGGGTATTTCGAGAATTTTCTTAAAAAACATGTGACTACTTAATTCAAGAAAACTCTATAAATACCCCTTCCATTCTAGGAAGGATGACTCTTTTGGTGACTTAAGGCTTGGATATTCCACCTAAAAGCACTAAAGGGTTTGGTCATTCTCTCAACTCGAAAGACTCAAGAAGTCTCTTGGAATCTCTGCTACTCTAACACGGTTCCCGGATTCTAGGAGTTCTGTCACGCGTCGTTGGAGTAATCGCCCACCTGTTCTTCTCCCCTCTTCAATCAATCAACCGATTTCGTGCTCTTCGTAAATTTCTCTCCTCCTTAGCCAACATGAAACCTTAACTAGCAAGGCACAATTTCTTTGTCCATACTATGCTATAACGACATAAAAAATCGTCGCTATCTCTTGGGTTCGATTCTTGGATTATTTCCTTTCGATTCATTGGAGAAGCGGACTATATATATATATATATATATATATATATATATGATTGATGAGTTCATAGATGGCTCGTGAAAGAGTTAATGGTTAGTGGTGGGGTTAGATCGATTATGATTATGGAAAGTAATGGATCATGTGTCTTGTCGCATAGGCAACACATGAAGGTAACTCAAGTTTGCCATGCCCTACTGCAATTAATTCCTTACATCCAGCTAGGGTTTATTCATAATCGATCGAGTATTAATTTTTGCTCATTTCTTATTGATTGTTTACAAGTTCGTTTTATATCCAGTACTACTTGACTCTTGAGGGAGACAAACAAGTCATCAAACTCCATATATATATATATATATATATATATATATATATATATATATATATATGCGCGCTCTCCCCCATCAAGTTATCATTAATAATAACTAGCTAGCTAAATACTTGAATTCTGGTTGTGATTGAGGCCATATATAAAGGTTAATAATTTGTGAAAAATATTAAGTTATATCAGGATATACAAGATTAGGACATTGAAATTGTTTGCTCAAGTCATATGATTCTTGAACCAATGGTAACTCTTGACATTTGGTTCCATGAAGTCAAGGGTTAAATTATTGGGTGTATTGTGTGGTGTGTTTAGATAATTCTCCTACAATGATTTTATTCTATTGCGAACAAAATGAATAAGTTAGGGCGATATATATATGCTATAACATTGATGCTACTAAACAGACTCTCAAAATAGATATCGATCTCTTCTTATTCTCATGGACTAATTAATTTGGCAAGAGAGGGATGGATCGGGATACTAATGTCTGCCGGCCGGAGACTGCCGGAAGGCAGTTGTTATGACTTGATCCATCATATATATGACTTTGGTCGATCGATCTTATGTGTAAGGTCATGCCTTTATTTATTTTTCTTTGTTCTGTCAAATTCCAAGAGAAATGTTAGGTCTAAACTTGTGATTGTTGTCGCCATATATCCTCAAGAAATCCATTAATTAATATCTAGTGTACGTGTATATATATATATATATATATATATATATAGGATTCATCGCGATGATAAGATTCTCACGTGGAAGTTAATCTTTTCGACGACCATTGAGTTTATTTATTTTTATTTTTTTGTTCCAGTCAAAATTTCAATAAATCAAAAAAGAGTTGCTCCACAGCAATCGGTTGCTGTAGATGGAATCCCATATATATATATATATATTCTCTCTGCATGCAATTGCAGCAAATTTAGCATAAGCCAACCAATTAACGTGATAATTAATTATGACGACTAATCCATATATATTTCTTAGTAGTTGCATGCATGGCCAGTATATTTGTTTTAGTGAATTAAGTTGAATTGATTATATGATAAAATTAATTAAAGGATGTAATATATTCTCCAACAATGGCCGATCGATCATCCTGCCCCATGCCGTGCATGTGGTTTGCCGACTCATTTCTGCTAACCATTTAATTGGTCGCCATATAGCTGGTACGTAGAAGATCCTAGAAAAAATAGATTTAATTTTGCTCAATGAGAATTACTTTTTCTTAATTAGTTGCTGTACTTCTCAATTTCGAACAATTTTACTTCATCCGTTCTCGAAAATAAAAATATAAACGCTTTACTTTAATTATATCTTATATATAAAGGCATCGCAACCAATTAATTTGAAATCAATTAATCAATTTGACAATCAATTTGACAATCAAAGCATCACATCTAATTAATTTGAAATCAATTAATCAATTTGACAATCAATTGAAATCAATTGACAATCAATTTCAAACTTCAATACTTCAATACACATAAATGATGACATCATCAAATCAAAGCAATTGGAAAAATAGTTGAGTCCACTCTTAATTAATTAAGTGAGTTAACTCACTTAATTTAATAACTCATCTATTCTTCTATTCTTATATATAAATACACATAAATGATGATACACATAAATAATTTTTTTATTTTTATTTTCTAACAAGAGAAGATAAGTCTAAAATATTTTTTATTTTTCGTTCTACCAAACTTATTATAATATTTTTTATTAAAAAAATTGTTTAAGATAATATATTTTGACCAATTTTATGTAAGATAATTTAATTATTATGATTTTATTAAGATATTCAATTTTTAGATATAGCCAATTAAAAATTTGAAAATACCATTATTAAATTAATTAATTAAAATATATAGTGTAGGTTTTCTTTCTCAAATATTACTATAATCAATTTAAGTTAGTACAAAAATTTATTAAGAATTAGTATTAGTATTCCAATTAAACTCAAATATCACTATTTGATTAGTGTTATTAGGCACTTACGAGAATTATGCATTATTTTTTTTTGATATAAATACCTAACAAATTATTAAAATTATTATTCAAACTAGCCCGTGCAATGCACGGATTATTAACTAGTTTGGTTAATTATTTAATACAAATTTTAGACAGAACCAAGTGTTTTATATATTTTATTTTTCAATATAATTTAAAAACGAAATATACATATAAAGTAAAATATATATTTGGAAACTGCCAAAACTAAGAGGTCTACCTTTCACGACCGACATATATAGTACTAGCTAGCTAGCTAGTGAGGAGGTAATTTAATTAAGTTCTCAGTCCATGCAACTAAAATAATATAGCATCCCAAACTAAAAGGAGAGGTGAATAATCCACCTTTAATTTTCCTTTCATTAATTACTCCAGAAAAAAGATATACTCCCTCTATTCCTCCTGGTAAATTTTAATTTCAAACATATTAAGAAGAGAAATAAAATGACAAAATTACTCGTAATAATATATCATTAATTATTTTCAATGTAGATGGAGAGATCATCATTTCGTTTATATCAACACTGTATTAGACATAAAGTTAACTTATTCATAAATTTCACTTCACTATAATCTCTTGTTGGTATGGTCTACAATCTACATAGAAATATTTGGCTAGCTAGTCTTTTTCTAGTGTTGGTAGCTAGCTTTTGCAGAACTAGTGTTAATTACCTGAACCAAGCATGAATGGTTTCTGCATGCTTTGCGGGAGACCATATCTTTTCATGGAATTAATTAATTTAGTGCATGCATGGCTATTGGCCAGGTACAAAATAAAAATGTTTGTATTATACAGTAGAAAATAAAAATTAATGTATTCACATAGAACTAGTTTAAGGATTTGTCGTGTATATATAATACTCCGTATTGTATTTCTACGCTACGTAATTAATTAAAGTGAAGTTAATTAGGATGAAGGGGCCGGCGGGCGGCGGCCACCCACATAGAGAGAGAGGACCTCGCCCGTCCCCCTCCCCCTCCCCTCGCCCGTCCGTTGTTGCCTTGTTGGTACCATACATATAATTAATATAGTCTTTACCTAATGAAAAAGGTCCCAAGTTGAAGTTGTCCCCTCTAGTACGTGCTTAGTAGTCACACTACTAATACTTCTTGTTAAATTTATCTTGCATAGATGTGTAATTCATATATTACTTGCATGTATGAGTGTTACTTGTGTAGTTATTATACACATAATGATAAATTTACAAATTTAAAGGAAAATATAAAAAGATATTTAAAAAAAATAAATTAAAAAGATAAAATAATAACATAGTTAAACTTTAAGAGCCAAAGGGAGAGAAAAAAATATTGTGACACGACTCTCTTTTCTCCTTTTAAATAAAAGATTGATGAGTAATGCTAAATTGATAGGGACGTAAACGAATCATGTTGTCGCGAGCCCGACTCGACTTCATTCGACTAAGCCCGGCTCAAGCTCGTTAACGAGCCTAGCTCAAACAAGACTTAAAGCCCGTTTAGTTAAACAAGTCGAGCTCAAACAATGTTGTGTTCGACTCGAGTTCGACCCGAGACCGGCTTGAGCTCAGTTCATTTAAACTCGACTCGTTTAACAATTATTTAATTAAGAATTTATTTTACATATATAATACGAAAATAATATAGTTTAAATAAAGTTCTTAGTTACATTTGTGTATTATATTAAGTTCCTATATGGTTTAATTTGAAATTATATATTTTTTTCAACTTAAGCTCAACTCAACTCGTTTAAGCCTAACTCGAACTTGAGCCCAACTCGTTTATAAACGAGCTAAGTTCAAACACAAAATTACATACTCGTTTAATGTTATACTCAAATTAACTCCTTTAACTTTTAGACTAGCTCAAACTCGATATATCAGAATCGGATCCGGTTAGTATGAAGTTTATTTTTTGATAAATTGGTCAATTGACCAATAGAATGCTGACATACATAAAACTTCGTCTGCGTGTCAGTACTCTATTAGCCAATTGACAAACTTACCTAAAAATAAACTTCATACTAACCACTTCCATCAGAACCCAACTCGACTCGTTTACGAGCCTAGCTAAACATGCAAAAGAATCTTACGACAAAACATATTTATTACTGAATAAATAAATATATGCTTTTAGTATCCAATTTTTACTGAATTTAAACATTATTGATAATAAGTTGTAATATTTATATTAATTGTTTAGTATTAATATTTATTATACAGACCATATTATACTGTTAATGCTTAATGTAAAACCATATTATTGGTATTTGAGAACACACAAAAAAATCGCTTTATAACTAATTTGGGACTCTTTATATTACTCGTATTTTTCCAATATAACTTTGATTATGTTCTTGTCACAATTTAAGTGACATATTCATGTCAGTATTAAGAGATTTGCTAATAAATTATTTGCAGTTTATATTAAAGAGACTCGACCTGACAATCATACAATTCTTCTGGAAAATTTTAATTGCAAGGCTACCAATTGAGCTCCAGGTTGGTCCAAGATATCTAGAAAATTATGGACTTCCACCGCCCAAAAGTTTTATATATCTACATTGTAACAAAAGGCTCGTGAACAAAATGAAGCCCAAAAACTTGCTATAAGGCTATTTCTTGAGGCCCATTAGTTTTTTACAATAGGAAAACTTATGCAAGCAAGCTTAAAGTGATTAGTAAAAGCTCTAGGTTGTTTTTGATTGCATCTTAAGACATCTTAACAGTTTATCTCTTAATACATTTTAACAGTCAATCACATATTTTTATTAAGAGGTACTCTAAATAGTTTAAACTCATATTTATATCTTAACTATTCAGATGACTTCTTAATAATACAAATATGACTGTTAAAGATGGATTAACAGTTGAGTTGTTAAAATACATTTAAGACTGTAAATGAGCCAACACAGTTCGGACTCGACTCGAAAAAATACGAGCGAGACTCGGATTCGTTAATAATATGATCCAAATCTGAGCATTAAAAATAGTTCAAATAAAAAAATGAGTAGAATAAAGCGAGGTTATACTCGACTCGTTTAAGATTCAAACTACTCAATTTTTGATTGTGATTCGATACATACTAGGTTAATACATATTAGATTAGATGTTCAATACATTCTCTTATAATATATACAAATTTAAATCAAATTAGGATAATTAGTTATTAGTTTGTTTTGTTTTTATTTTAATTGTGATTTTATATTTGTAAAGTGTAATAATAAATATATTTTCTTATTTTTAAGTAAAATAACAAATTTAATTTATAATTATATTTATTATAAAACTAGTTATTATGTGGAGACTCAATTGAGCTTGAATTTGAATCTCATGAGTAGTTTGAATAAATATTGAGTCGAAGTCGGATCGAAATCAGTACTAAATATTCGAGTCGAGTCGAATCTGAGTAACTTTTTTTAAATATAATTCGAATTCGAGTACGAATTTATTATTTCGAGTCGAATTTGAGTAGCTCTCTGTTCGCTCCGGTTCGACTCGTTTACACCCTTAAATACATTAATATTCAAATACTTCATTAGCCAAAAAATAATAATAATAACATTAGCGAATTTTAAAACAATATCGCACGCATAAGTTTCTTGTTTGAAAATATTTTAAATTAATATTCAAAAATTAATAATAATTTCACAATTTTGAAAGGAAAAAAATACTATTTAGACATGATGATTGTGTTACTTAAAAAACTATATACACATATCAATTGTTTTTTTAATTAATATTCAATAATAGTCTAATAGTTTAAATACCCACTCCATTTTAAAGTTTGATAAACGTTATAACTTATTTGGTTAAATTCTAAAATTCTAAAATTTATTGATATCTATATAAGCACAAACTAATAGTAAATACTATAAATTATTGATGTTGTTTTAAAAATTTAAATAAATTTATATCAATTTAAAATTTTAAATTAAGATAGATTTTAAAATTCAAATTTAAAACAGGAGGAGTAATGTATTACATTCTTTTTCAAATAATAATATGTATTAAATAATATTTATATAATAACATCAGTACTACTTATGTAACACATTTTATTTTCAGTAAGATATTCTCGTAAAAAAAAGGGAAAAGAAAGGAATTTTAAGAGTGTGGCCTAAATGTTCAATTATTATTTTTTAAAATAAATAAAATTTTCAGGGCTATTTCAGTCTTTTTATATACGGCATCAAAGATTAAACAGTTTAAACCCCAAAACCCTGTGAGACGTCGATTAAAAACGAATGGTATGCTCCTCGGCCTACTACTGGCGACGAGTCTTATTTACAAGCCGCCGTATTCCGCCTTACAACACTCAAATTCGCCACTTATCCACTCCGCCACCACCACCCCAACCGGCGGCAATGGGCAAGGCGGCCAATTCTCAGCCTAAGGCCAGTCCCTACTACTCCAAAGACGAAGAATATCTTCAATCCGTAATACCCAGACGAATCGCCCTCTTCGAATCCATCAAGGCCCAACAACTCGCGTACCTTCAATCAATCGGCGGCGATACCATCAAGTGAAACCTAACCCTACTTACGTACATATAAACACATATTTATATTCTATTATCTGTATTTGTATTTGACTGTTTGTTTGTTTGTTTGATAGGATAACTTTACCGGATGGGACAGTGAAGGAAGGGAAGAAATGGTTGTCGACTCCGTTTGATATCGCGAAGGAGATATCAAAGAGTTTGGCATCGAATTCCTTAATTTCGCAGGTGAATGGAGTGCTTTGGGACATGTTTAGGCCACTTGAAGGTGACTGCGAGCTCAAATTATTCTCATTCGACACCGACGAGGGTCGGGATACTTTTTGGCATTCAAGTGCTCACATTCTAGGGCAGGTACTGGACGGACATTGTTCTGATTTGTTATTATCTATAAGTGTTATTATGTTCAGATTTAGTTTAGGATCGATTTAAGTGTTTGTAATTAATTGTGATTGTTGCAGTCTCTTGAGATGACTTATGGATGCAAATTGTGCATAGGGCCCTGTACTACAAGAGGAGAGGTGAGTACTTAGTGTCATGCAAAGGCTTCAGTAACTGATGTGTATTATGGAATTATGATCTTCTGTTAGTGTGTTTTGGTTCTAAAGTTACCATGACAAGATTTTTTATGTTTGGCATGAAAGGAGCATCATCTAACTTATTTGGTTGTTAAAACTTAAAAGCATAATTGATGCCCATGATCTTCAGTTACCTCCATTGGAAAATTTGTAAGCCAATTTCTAGGGACAAATAGAGGTGGAGCTTAGACAAGGTACTTGAACTTATGGTGTCTTAACTTTGTTTTTGTTTTTGTTGATTTTTATATTTGCCTAGTCATATAAAGTTTGTCAAGAGATTATTGGGAGCCTTGATTATAGCAGTCTCTTATTTGTCTTTTTACATTATGCCCTTTCCCAGGCATTGCTACTCTCTGGAGCCTAGGCTATAGGCTAGCCTTGATGATAATGGGATCTTATTTTTATTGTTATGCTAGGGTTAGAGGGTATTTATTGTGGGTTGATATAAATCTCTTAGTTTTCAGTGTAGTATGAATACAATATTCATTTGAAGTACGAGTTCACATATAACTGCAACTTTTAATTTGTTCATTTTTTGCACACTTTTACATTTGTTATAATTAGTTACATCTGTTGTATGGACGGATTTGCATTGGTAACATTGCAGTAAGAATGGGCATGTAGCGGTTGTTATATGATATTATGATGTGTTCATTGTTTTCATTTTCTTATATAAAATTGCTTTACACTGTCATATTGGTATTTATTATGTCTTCAAAATTTGATATCAGTTTACCCTTTTTGTGCCTTTTTGATTTGAGGTTTTTTAACACTTTGTTATGTTTATTTGTTATGCCCATTAAATGTTTGAATGCTTTTTTAGGGTTTCTATTATGATGCATTCTATGGTGAACTGAGCTTGAATGAAGATCACTTTGAGCAGATTGCATCAGGGGCGAAGAAAGCTGTTGCGGTATTCTTTATTTGTTCTCTTAGAAGTTTGCCTGTTACTATATTGGAGTTATGCATGGCTTCATCCTTATTAGTTGTATATGTTCGTCTTAGTTGGGTAAAGTATTATTTACTTGATTTATCTTAACAATTTATGAAGAAAAAACATATAAAAACTATTATAAACAGCCAAATTGGGGTGTAGCATAAAGATATAGAGATGAACTTACATATATTTCTTCTATCAAAAAGAAATATATCATCTAATGGTTTTCAGTGGCACCTGAGGATGTGGATCTATTGGTCAGTTTATGAGAGATGATTATAAAATAGATGTAGTAATGGTGTTAGAAAGATATCTATGGAGCTCTAATTAGTAATTACAAGTAAGAAAGGAAATAATAAAACCCCAATGTATGTAAGCCCAAGACTTTGAACATTTAGAACTTTCTTCCCTGATTTATGCCCACATGCATATGATATTTGATTGGTTGATGAAACTGAAGCAGATACAAATATCCAGCAGAGAGCTAGTTTTTATATATTTATTTATAATTGTTTTTTTGGGAGGCCCAAACTTAATCTGTTAGCCATTTCAGTTTAACAGCACATTGATACAATTGTTTGGGTAAGTAAGTTTGACTTTAGATTCTTTGGAAAGTAGTAAACCTTTTAAATTTTCCTCTGCCTTAATAAGTCCAATTTTCTTGTGCTCATAATGAAAATTTGTTTTGCCACCACATCAGTTGGGATTGAACTGTGAGAAACATCTCAAGTAACCTCTTAGCTAGTGTGGGTTAGGTGTCTTTCCCTGCCTCTTCCCATGAACACGAAGACACGCTGATACACACTAACACATGAACACACGAAACTGACAAATCAAAAGATGGTGTAAATCTTATATGAGTGTGAATTCTATCACATCCAATACTCTACTTATTCCGAAAGTCTAGAATCATAATTAACTTGTGGGCTCTTTTTTTGACGTGTCCAGCATGTCTCAAGAAACCAGGTACCCTCTCAAATAGTTGGTTAAGACTTTTTTGGATTTCACATTTACATTGAAACTTGACAGCACACAAACACACAGGCACATTAACAATGTTTCCCTAGATTGTATAATATATTGCAAGTATAATTCTACTAAGCAAATGCTAGAATCATTTTAAATGTCTAGAATCATAATCAACTTGTGGGTTCTTGTTTTCAATTGTGTAAAGGTGTAGTATATAAAACAAAACGTTAAACTATGAACTGAATGACAATGACCTTGTTTTCCTTTTCTTCGTGCCATACTGCCATATCAACTGTTTTATATGACTGCTCTTCCTTGAAAGGGAAGGATAATCCTCCATAATCATGCATTGCTTATTCACTTGATATCCTGTATTTCAGGAAAAACAGCCTTTTGAGCGAATTGAAGTTTCCAGGAATCAAGCTCTTGATATGTTTTCTGAAAATAAATTCAAGGTCAGTTTGACATCATTTGAAATCTGTTTTATGAATAGTTGTCATGGCGACGACTAGACGTTCTAGCGTTGAAGAAGGGTAAGGTAACGCCTTGGACGCCGAGCCGCCAACGCTTACGCATTGGTAGCGGGCCCAAGTTAAGTGATTAAGTCATTTTTTATCATGACCCATGAATTTTTCCAACTACCCAAGTAACTCAACCCAGGACTTTAACCTCATCGATGACTCAACTCTTTTGAATGAGAGTAATGCTCGTGAGGGAGACACAAATGACTTCGTAGTTGATGACTTTGCTTGAGCTGTGACTAGAAACAGAGTAAAAAATGAAGACTTTTTCATAGTGTTAGTTATTATGTTTTGGGTTTTAGTGTATATAAAATTTTATTGTGCAATATACTTTTGAAATAAAATAACTAATGTATAAATTGCACATTGTTAACGACTTGTCGCCATAAGGACGCCATGTCGGGTGCCTTATCGCCTAGGCGTCCTGGTGGTCAACTACAGTCGTGTCCCGCATTGGCGCCATGACAACTATGGACTTCTATGACATGCTTTGATTCTTTTGATAATATACATCTTCATGCATCAGGTTGAAATCATCAATGATCTGCCTGAGGACAAAACTATTACAGTATACAGATGTGGTCCTTTGGTTGATTTATGTCGTGGGCCTCATATACCAAACACATCTTTTGCGAAAGCATTTGCTTGTTTAAAGGTGAGACCTTATGCGTTAGACTAGAAATTTACGTGCATGATATATACAAATATATATTGGTTATTTATGCTTTGTAATTTTCAGGCTTCTTCAGCCTACTGGAGGGGTAATAAAGATAGAGAGAGCTTACAAAGAGTTTATGGGATATCTTATCCAGACCAAAAACGTTTAAAGGTAGTTCTTTGCCATCTTTTTCTGAATTCTAGTATGATATAAATTATGTCTTAGTCATAACAACACGACACAAACATGCCTATTTTTAGAACATTTAGCTAATTTTCAAGTCATTTTTGACACCCGCACCCATAGACATGCCGTGTTGACACTGGTATATCTGGATTTTAGAGGAGTCCATGCAACATGTTTTGGTTTTAAATTTAGGCAAAACACGTTGGATATGTTTGTTTGCAATAATGATGAGTAGGATTGACTATTTATACTCCTTTATACTAGTTTAATACCTTTAAACATTTTTTATATTCATTGATTAGTTAGTCCATAACAATAGATGGTCTATGTTTTACCCTAAGGGCATTTTTAATCTAAAAAAGGAGTACTATTTAATCCTACCTTCTTCATTGGGATTATATAGTTACTCATAATGACTTTAGATACATAAAACTAGTCTATGAGATTGTATGACATAAGCTTTAATTATCAACATTAATAATAATAAACATTTCATATGAAAAGAATAATGGATTTTGTAAGTCATCTTAGGACTAATTAATATATAAAAAATGCTTAAAGGTTATGTCACAAGAACTCTTCATTTTTTAGAGGTATCCGTGTCCTATCCGTGTCCATAGGACACGGCATGAGTGTGGATTATTGGGCACTCCAAAATAGTGAGAAATTGTTTACAATGTTGTAAGAATAGGAGAGCCCAATGTCGGACACTTTCATGATACTTCGACGGATCTCGAGTTCATGTAACATAGCTTAATGGTGTTAAAGTAGTATAAATTACTAAATAAAAGTAACTAGTCGAATGAATCATAATTGCAAACAGAAATAGCTGTTTAGAGAATTACAAATATTATTATGTGGAGCAAATGTTTTATCTGATGTAGGAGAAGGTGAGGAGTAAAGGCACCTATCAACCACCATACCATAAAAGCACAAAGCTTTCTCAAATTAATAATATTCAATAATTTGAAAATAAATAAAAGGTTACATCTCTTTATATAGGAACATTACGATTTAGTGACCAAGAAAGAATCCCAACATTAAAAAAATCTTGTAACTAGAATATACTACTATAATTAAAATTAATCTCCTAATTCAAATCGACTATTATTATAAACCAAAGTTGATAGACTAGTGGCAGAGGCTTCTCCCTTTACTGTGAGAGGTCACAAGTTTGAGTATACCCCTCAACAAACCCTCAATAGAAGCATGAGGTCACAAGTTTGAGTATACCCCTCAAAAGACCCTCAATAGAAGCATGAAGATTGAAGGTAAGTCTCCCATAGGTTCCCCCAGTTCTCTCCTCCTACCTAGGCCCTAGGATGAGATTGAATTGAATTATAATATAATAGGTTCTCAAAAAAAAATTATTATTATTAAAAAGGAAACAATCTCCTAATTAAATTCTATTACTAAAATTAGAACCTCTAGAATATCCTACTTAATATAAGTAATGTCTAATTATAAAATAATGAAATAGTTATATCATAATTACAAATAACATTAATAATAAATTCCTTGATTTTTTTTCTTCCATTCCACGTCATTATCTCTTTCATAGAACACAAACCACCAATTATTTTTCTCAAAACACGCAACCTTGTTAAATGTAGAGCTTAACTTTGTTTTCTTTTGGCTTAACTAAATATTACTACCTTGAACTCTGGTCAACATTTCACTTCATTGATCATTGTCTCAATTCTTGTAATTGGGTGATTGACATAATCTAAAATTTGTATTTATTCCGTTGCAGTTGCCACATCATAAATTGTTTGCTTGGACAGCTCATGTGACATTTAATTGCTAAAGTGAAAAACGATTTTTTTTCTTCTCATGTACTCTTGAGAAGAGACAAGTATTTAACCAAAGCTTTCTCCTTTTTTTTCCCACTTCATGTTTTTCTTTACATATGCTCTGTGTTAATTGTTTTATCGTGTCTGCCAACCACAATAAAACCATTTCCACAAAATTCAACCACTGCACGTCTTAAATCCCTACTTGAGGTTGTTTCCTTAATATTTTTCCTACTTTCTTTTGGAGCATTTCTTGGTGGAATTTATCTTAACCAGACAAATCTTTCAAGTAAATTCTTCAATTCAATATGCTTAGTGACAATTACTAGTATATTTTTGCAGGAATACATTGCTCTGTTGGAAGAAGCAAAGAAATATGATCATAGAGAGTTAACGAAGAAGCAAGAACTTTTCTTTTTTCACCCACTTAGGTAGGATTGCTAATTCCTTCAAATTTCCTTGCATTTACAAAATAACTCATGATATTTACTTGTATCTTGTATGAATTTTAGCCCAGGAAGTTGTTTCTTCCTTCCACATGGTAGTCGAGTTTGTAATAAGTTGCTGGAATTCATACGATCTCAGTATTGGAAGAGAGGCTACGAGGAAGTTAGTAGCTTATATTCAAAGTTGTTTTCATAAGTGTTGTGGCTTTTGAGTATATAATGTTAATGTCTATGTTACCTGATTCCTGGCAGGTTTGGACTCCTAACATGTATAATATGCAGCTCTGGGAAACCTCTGGTCATGCTGCAAATTACAAGGAGAACATGTTCGTATTTGAGGTGAGATATCTGGTTAGACATGATTACAATTGGACTGACTGGTTGATACTTGTCATGTATCGACCTCATGGAGAATAATATAATGTGTGAAGAAAAAAGACAAGACCGAGATGAAGCTAGTTGGATACCATAGAAACACTTGTACATGGAATTTATGGATTGCAATTTTTCCATCTATGATTTATTGGTTCTTTGTGGCGACTAGAGTTGGAAGTTGTTGTTTGAGATGACCTGTAATGGATCTGAAACAACTTAGTGGGGGCATTAGTGGTGCAAAAAGGCTAAGAGCTTAGAAGATTTTCATTTTAGGGTTTAGCAAAGAGATAGATTTGTGCCTTGGGGTTGGGGTCATTGGGTGCAAAGATTGTAGTTATTTCCATGCGATCAATGTTCTAAAAGATGTTAAGGCGGGCGGTAATGAGGTAGGGGCCTAAGCAAGCGATGAGGGCCTAAAGTGAATTTTTTACTTTAAGCTAATTTTAATATTTTATCTTATATTTATCCAAACAAAACAATAATATAAAGCAAAATAATCTATAATAAAGATAATAAAGGCCTTTACTTAAAGTTCAAATACATATCTTTAACGCATTAGTTTTATTCATAAACAAGATTGCTATTAAATAATAAAATTTAAAATTTCAAGAATTCAATTGAATATTAAAACTTAAGAAACTAAACATAAATTTAAGAATTATATTGAATTAAACTAAATATTACAAATGTATCATTATTTATATAATTTGAAGTTGGTACAAGTTCAAAAAATTATAATTATAATAAAATTATTCATTTTGACTTGATCTTGTTCACTTCTTATTGTGATTTGATATGCTACAACGTGCATTATAAATATGGTAAATCATTAGAAAAATAAATATATTAAAATTTAGTTTGGGTAGTTATTAAAATAAAAAAAACCTCTTTGCCTAGGCCCGCCTTTCCTGCCTAGGCCCATCTGCCTTGTCTAGTCCGTCTAATTTCTTGGAGGGATGTTTGTCCTAGGCGAGGCACCTGGGGGCCTAACGCCTAGGTGGCTGCCTAGGCTGCTTTTTAGTAGGGGTGAAAACGAGTCGAATATCAGCGAACACTCTAATGCTCAGATTCGGCTCGACTCGAAAAAATTGAGCTCGAATTTGGCTCGAATTCGATAAGGAATTTTTAATTTTGCGTCAGATTCGACTTGGATCATTACTCGTGTATCATTAAATAGAAAATGAGTATGGATCATATTCGACTCGAATCAACTTCGAATTCGAGCTTTAGATCATATTTTCGAACCGATCTCGAGTCGAGTATCGACCTATTCTGCTCGGCTAACACACCTACTTTTTAGAATAGTCTTAGGGACCGGTGGTTATTCAAGCCAAGAGGGTGGAGAAGGAATGCTTTATGATAAAAAATGGTGGACATTTGGGAGAGTTGTGGGTTCCAGGGTGACCCCAAGGGGAGAATGTTTTTATTTTATTTTTTATTTATAGTTTTTTTTTTAATTTAATTTGTATATGTTAGTCCCTTTGGATCATTACAAAGGTAGTGTAAGGACAGGGGGAAGTAGCAATAGACTCTGACAACATTACCTTTGTGATGGTCCAAACATTTAATGTTTGTTACTCCCTTCGTCCCCAAAAGGACGACTTAAAAGGATGACAAAAGTACTACATAAATTTTTACTTGGATAAAACTACCCTCGACTTATTATCTTATTTTATTTACCTCAATAATCAATCAATCACATCACTAATTCTCTCTCTACCCAAAATCCAATTAAATATATTAACCCACATAAATATCAACTCATCACACTACTCAAGGACAAGGGTAGATTGTAAAAAAAATATATACTCTCTCCTAATTTTTTTCACTACCTTAATTTGTGTGAAAATTGTACTTTCGTCATCCTTTTGGGGACGGAAGAGGGAGTACATGTTAAACAGGGGAAAAGTAGTAATAGACTCTGGTAGCATTAGGATGCCCAATACATTAATGCTTGTTAACTAGTCTCCATAACAGTGCTTGATTATCTTCTTTTGGTTGACATGCATATAGTTTAAGCAGTGTTTCTGATTGTGCATATACTGTGACTTGGTGTACTGGCTTTTGGTGCAGATTGAAAAACAAGAGTTTGGGCTTAAACCAATGAATTGTCCAGGACACTGTTTGATTTTTGATCATAGAGTTCGTTCATACAGGGGTGAGTTAGTTTTCATCCCTCTGCGGCAATTACCAACTGTTTGTAGCGTGTTTTTAAAAACTGACGAGCTTAGTTATTTTCCTTCAAGATTTTATTGGACATCCTGATGATTTTTTTAAATAACTTGGTGTTATGAACAATTTGGGAATTATTGATATGATCTGGTCGACCCTGAACTTATTGATGCACACCAATCAAAAGCTAACATAATTAAAAAAGTTTTGATATGTTATGACATTCTCGTTATTATTTGAATTTATTTCACATTTCCAAGGTTTTGACTCGAGTAATATCTCATTCATGTAGTAAGGAAGATTCGAGGTTTTGACAAATGATTTGGGTTGCAACTTGGATGTGCCTGACATATTTTTTTCATTGATTATAATTTTCTTTTTTTTTTGGGGGTGGGCTTGCTCTATGAATATGATTGTTGTTGGACTGTGCCACTGGCCTTTCCCCTATTATTGGAACCCTTCCTTGGTCTTTGGCCTGACGCATAAACTTTAGTTATACAATACTCCCTCCGTCCCATAGTTATAGGCTGATTTCTTTTGGCACATAATTTAAGAAAATCAGTTTATGTTAATTTTTAACAGAAATTTTTCACATATACCCCTTAATATAGAATTAATGAATAAATTAATTACTCCTTACTTATCACATTGAAACTCTTAACTTCATTGATTGCTAGTACAATTGCCTTTTATACACAAAATATGTTAAACTAGTAAAGCCTAAAAAGTTGAATTCTTTTATTGAGAATACAACAACATTAAATGTGGTGATAAAAATAATGACATTGAAGGTTGTTTCTTCAAAAAAAGAGTAATGGTTGAATATTTATTATAAGGGCATAAAAGTAAAATAATGAACCAACTAAATTTTATAAATAGTAAGTAGCCTATATTTTGGGACATCTCAAAATGGAAAATCAGCCTATAACTATGGGACGGAGGGAGTACTTCTTGGTGCTGTCTTTTGTGTATGATCAAACCTTTGTCTCTTTCATTTTTTATTATTTCTTTATTCTTTCTTTGTTTAATTTTAATTTTTTTCTATTCAAACTTGCCGTTAATTAGTTCAAAAGTTGCATTACATGATGAAAAGTAGCAAATGAAGCTTCTATTTTGCGACTTTTGTTTTACAAAATTTTACTTTTATTTTGCATTAATGTTTATTGAATAAATCTTTCTTTCCACATAATAAAATGTAGACTTACATATTACTAGTTAACTTTGCAAGATATCATTCTTGGACGGATGTTGGTTAATTTTTTTTCTATGTTTTTATTACAAAGGTCTCTTGTTATTCATCAATTTGGCTCTATCTAACTAATGTCAAATGGACAGCTTCGACGTTGCAATCAAAATTTTAGGGGCAATGGTCATTATTGCCTCAGTTGAGTTCTCAATACATGACATAGACTGTAATCAATCATCCTTTAACTTAGCTTTATGTAAACATTTTGGCATTTTTTTCGTCTAATACTAGTTAGAACGTAACATACACACCAAGTCCATAAGCATAGGTTTCATGGTGTCGCCTAGGCGACGATTAGGCGTCCTGGCTTTAGAGAAGGAAAAGGTGAAACCTTAGTCGCCGAGCTACCAAGGATCGTGTTTTGGTAGTTGGCCCATGTTATAAGTGATTAAGTCATTTTGTACACATAACTCATTATAACCTATGAACTTGCTATGTGGTATAATTTTTTTATTTATTAGACTTGTAATGTGTGATAGGTGTTGACTTGGTTGATTCTTTATTTTCTACGTAGTGTTTGTTGACTTGTTCTACTAGTTTTCAATGTTAATTGTTTTATTTTTGAATTTATGAAGTATTCGTATAATTATTTTTTTAAATGGATTCCATAGTATTAGGTATGATGTTTTGAGTTTTAATGTATATAAAATTTTATTGTTCAAATATACTTTTGTAGTAAAATAAACAAATGTATAACTTGCACATTGTTAACGACTTATTGTCATACGAACGCCATGGCAGACGCTTAATCGCCTAGGCGTCCTGGAGGTCAACTACCGCCACGTGTTGCCGTGGTGCTGTAACAACTATCCAATTACAATTAAATTATTGAAGATTGTCTCACTGTTTTTCTGATGCACTGCAGAACTTCCACTTCGTCTGGCCGACTTTGGAGTTTTGCATCGAAATGAGGCCAGTGGTGCGCTCACTGGATTGACTCGTGTGAGGAGATTTCAGCAGGTATCCTTTAAGCCATGATGGTTTCCAGAAATCGTTATATGGGAAACGATTATGATTTGATCCTAACATTATTACATTGGAACTTTGTTCCGCTGTCCAAACTTTTATTTCTACTGAAACAATAGTCAGTTATTTGGATGATAGCATCAGCCATTGTACTAGCATGTTGTGTCAATGTGGTTGTTCACATTCCTCATGGGTGTAAAGTAAAATTTAGTACTCCCTTCATCTCACGATAAAAATCCTTATTACTATTTTAGATAGTCCCAAGTTAAATGCCTACTTATTTTAAATAATCGTTTTTACAATAATTTGCCTATAATATCCTTAGTATTAATTGTCATATTTCTATTCTCTATGAATATTTATGGAGCATCACTAGTTATGGGCAGAAAACTATGCAATTAGATGAAAATTTAAATATGAACAATTTTGTCATTTTTTCCTCTTTTTAAATATGCATAAAAAGTTAACTAGGACTTTTATCCTGGAACGGAGGAATTAATAATTAATTCAGCGGAGGGGGTGCCTAGGTGTTTTCCTAGATGGACTAGGCGTTTTCTTAAGGGATCTCATTTAGTTATTTTCTATTATACATACTAGTTATACTATACAGAACATATAACAATTGTAATTTTCAAAATTTTACATGGAAATTACCCAAAAAATATATATATTTTAAGGCTTAACAAATTCATTTTAAGTATTTTATAGCTTCAAAGTAAAGGTTTGGTTTTGCCTAAGCAGGGCCTGGGCACCATGCCAAATTGAGGTGTTAAAGGACCGCCTAGCACCTAAGCATGATTAATCAAACCTAGACAGAGATTTTAGAACACTGAATTAATTAGGACAAGTAAAATTTAGTAATAAATAAAATGGGACGTAGTTTGTGTATCCCATTGGAATCCATTATCTTAAAATGCTTCCTTCTTCTTCTTCTTCTTCTTCTTCTTCTTCTTCTTCTTTAACCATGTCCCAACATGTTTTCCACTTTTACAAAACCAATGAAACTTTCTTTTATAGGAGATTGGACATTTCGACCATATTTTCCCTTTGAGATGGAAAAAAATGTAGACCTTATTAATTACAAAAGCATTTAAAATTTGTTATAGAAGAGTTATAAACTGATCAAGTTGGGTAAATTTTGTTTTTGAAAACTTTGTGCCATGTTGACCAAAACACTCGTTGGGACCTGTAGAGTTTTATTTACCACACTTTGCTTCTGACACTAATTTCGTTACAGGACGACGCACACATATTCTGCAGGGAATCCCAGGTGACGTAAATATAATGATCTGTAGCTAATTCTTATTTAACTCTTTTTTTTATCCTGGTTTGACAATTAATCTTTATTTTTCCAGATAAAAGATGAAGTCAAGAATGTTCTTGAATTCATTAATTACACCTACGATGTATTTGGCTTCACATTCGAGTTGAAGCTATCAACGGTATGTAACTGGTCATTGTTTGTGTTTTAATGCTATGAACTAATTTCCTTGTGTAATTTAATATGTTAATTTGTATTTCTCATGCATTTTGCAAGCATATATCCCATATAAAAAAGAGGAGAAAAAGATTCCAAATGAATTAACAACCGGATTTGTTAATACTTTGTTTCTGTAAACATACTAACTAAAACGTAGAATCAGTTTACTTGCGTTTCCTTTTCATTTCAGATGTCAAAGTTGGTATGTCTTGTGAGTATGAGATGCTTGGTATTATTCATTTTTTTTGTTGTGTTATATATACTTCACTTGATCTGTTTAAACCATCTCTCTAACTTTATCTTTTTTACCCATCGACAATTGTATTTAACGTTACCCTTTAGTCCCACATCGTAACACGTAGGACACTTTATTATGTATATAAGATTCAAGCTGCTATCAATAGTACATTTAGTCATGACTTTTTGGGTTAGCATGTAGTGTCAATACTTTTGAGACTGTGGATTGGGCCTTTGGTACGTTATGATTTGATTCAGAACCGGGATTTGAACCAAGTAGTTACACTTATCCTATCCTATTTGGCATACAAATACATTATAGAGTTGTGTGGCTAAAATGCCAACTTTAGCATGTATTTATTTTTTTAAAATATCATATGGTTTATATCTTGTATTGTTAAGATTCTTTGACCCAATATGTATGATTGTTCTAGTATATTGCAACATTTGTTCATTTCAGTCATATTTCTTTGATTTGACGATTTTAAGTACACTATTCACAATATGTAACATCTTTCTTTGGTATGACATGTTAGTTTTGTGGGAGGACCACCATATCCTTTTTAATTCCTATTTCTCTTTGTTTTAGTTTCGACAAGTTACTGTGAAACTCTTCAGGTTGATTTATGATTTTTCTGTCTGTCTTGTCTTACAGAGGCCAGAAAAGTATATGGGAGACTTAGAAACATGGGAAAAAGCAGAAGTTGCTCTTACTGAAGCACTGAATGAGTTTGGGAAAGAGTGGCAGGTTAAGCGCTTATTACTTGTCATTCCATAACATGTACTAAAAATCGTTAGGTAGACCTAAGCGGCGACGGAGGGAGCACCTAGACCGCCTAGGCGGTGTCTAGGCATTTTCCTAGGCGGAGACTTTTTCTTAGGCGATATCATTTAATTATTTTTCTAGAGTACATACTTGTTATACTATAAAATTATACATGAAACATTACCCAAAAAATAATCTTTTAAAACATAAAAAATTCATTTTAATTATTGTAGAGTTCCAAAGTAGATGTCTAGTTCTGCCTAGGCGGGGACTATAGGCACCCAACCAAATCGAGGCAGTAGATGACCGCCTAGTGCCTAGGCAGGTATTAATCGGACCTAGGTGGGATTTTTTAGAACACTGTTCCACATATCCACTTTTCTCAACTACCATTACATGTTCATTTCTTTTTGGTTCTAAATTTAATTCTTGTTACAAGACTAGTTATATATGGATGTTGAGCATGTCTTGCTCTAATTCATTGCCTTTCAAATGTCTTTTGATGTCCCTTGATTTTGGTGAAATTCTTATTATTTAAAGCTGATCTATCGGCATCTGCAGTTATTCTGTTTGGGATCTTTGGATATCCATAACTTCTAAATGATGTTCTCTGAAGCATGGCTACATAATTCAAATTCCCTTCCTATATACATATTTTGGGTTAATGCTCCTTTTTAAAAGCTATAGTTGAGACTTGAGGTGCCTCAACTTTGACCTGTTTATCCTTATAGAACTCGAAATTAGCTTCTCAATTTTTTTTACACTTTCTTAAACTCTAGTTGTGAAGGGCTTGTCTTCTATAATTTTTTATTTTATTTCCGTGGATATCTATTTTATATTCAAAATACCGATCTTTTTTAGGAAAAAAAATTGCTTTCCTAATAATGATTATGTTGATTTCAGATGGTCCTAGATTCTGTAAACATGCTCCGACTTTGTATCTCTGTATATTTTGTTGTTGTACAGAGATAGCTTTTCAGTTACTGAGATGTTGTTTTGGATTGCTTCATCCCACCACACGCTCAATATGCCCCTTGACAAAAAGTTAGGAATTACAAGCCAAATAAAAGTAATTCAATACTCTAGAACATTCTACTTATAAAATTAAATACATATCCTAATCTTATCTACTAAATAAACTAATTACATTGAAATCTTTCATAAATAATAATTACCAAATTTATAGTGCCTGTTTCATGATGATCTGGGCCATTTTAATGATATTTTGCATCTAACCTACAAGTGGTAAAAATGGCCATGGACGGAAGATATTAGTTTATATGTGCAGTTATTGCTTCTGGTATTTCTAGAAGGGATTTTGTTAAACAGTGGTCTGTCTATTTCTCTCTTTTGTTGTTTTCATTCCAAACTCACATTCGACTGCATTTTCTATCAGGTCAACGAAGGTGATGGGGCATTTTATGGGCCAAAGATTGATATTAGTGTTTCTGATGCTATGAGAAGAAAGTTCCAGTGTGCCACCTTACAGGTTATTTTACCTTTTCTTCTGGGTCTAACTTTCTTTATCTTTCATTTACTATTCCTTCCTTTTCTTATACATACGCGACACTCGTTATCTTAAGACAAATCATCATTCAATTACTGTTTACTTATTATTACAGCTTGATTTCCAACTTCCTTCTCGTTTCAACTTGTCTTATTCGGCGGAAGATGAAAGTAAGAGGGAGAGACCTGTTATGATTCACAGGGCCATTCTAGGGTCTGTTGAACGTATGTTTGCTATACTTCTGGAGCACTATAAGGGAAAATGGCCTTTCTGGCTTAGTCCACGCCAAGCAATTGTTTGCCCAGTGTCTGACAAATCGCAATCGTATGCTCTGCAGGTTGTTCACCTTACTTTGCTTTTGTCTTTCACTGATTGATCTTAATGTGTTCCTTGCCTTGTTTGTTTATTTGAGTTATTCTTGATTTCCTGCAGTTAAGGTTAACTTCAGTTCTGATCTAGGTTTATCTAGTAGTAGTACAAAACTGTGCCATTTTTACCTGTGAAGTTCAACTGCTGTCTTGAATAGCTTATCTCATGCAAACGTTCATGTATTGACGCTTAAAAAAGCCCTTTAAGCACCAGATCTTATCTTGAGTCACCTGTCCTATCACTCCCAAAAGGGAGGGATGGAGCTCTGAAAAAAATCCACCACCAAGAACCAACTCAGATCTCAAGATCTGCAAAAGGGAGATTTTCTTTAGTTCCGTCTTCTTAAATTCTTTCTGCCAGTATTAGGAGAGCAAAAATGAATATACCTTAAGACCTGTCGTGTTTGTCGTTTTCTTAGCAAGAAATAATTTTTTTTTCCTGCATCAATATGTCAAAACATCATTGTTTCTCTTTTGTAACTTTTGATAGGTACGAGATCAGATTCATGAAGCTGGTTATTATGTTGATGTTGATACAAGTGATAGAACTATACAGAAAAAGGTACATTCTACTTTCCCTCAACTGCTGACTTTACCATGTAGCTAATCTCATTCATTCAGTGTCTTCTGTTCTAAGAAGTTGCTTCAGTTGCTTGTTCCATAATTTTGTTCTTTTACAACTCCCGTGGTGTCTTATAAAGCTTTAATGCATCATTTCTTAATTTCTGACGTCACTTTTATTTTTCTTTGAATTATTAAACTCTTATTTCCAGAATTTGTAGTTTTAACTGTGGTTAGCTTTTGATACTATTTATTGATATTTTTGGTTCCCTACAGATACGTGAAGCACAGGTGGCACAGTACAACTATATTTTGGTGGTTGGCGAGGAGGAAGCCAACACTGGAGAGGTTATTCCTTTGCACTGATAGCTGTTTATTGTTAGTGGAATGTAAAATATTTTTGTGTTTGTATATAAATATATGCGCGTGTGTATTTTTACAATTTGAACTATAAGGTTTTTGGCCTTCTTGGTGCATGCATATGCATGAGTGCGTACAAGCTTATGACATGATGTCTGATCGAGTAACTCTTGATCTACTGTTTTTAGAAGGTTCCATAATGGAAAGTAGCATTATTATGTTCTTTGTTGGCTTCAAAATCTTTTGTAAATGACTGCATAGATATAGCTGCACGTCAAGCATTATAGAGAATATATTTAGGAATTATGCAAAATAAAAGCTAAAACAAATTTTTTAGTACATCAAGATTGTTAAACATTTAAGGGAGTAGCTTGGAGTTATACTTTAATAAAGGAGCACGTTTACTGTAATTTGTTTTTTTTAAATATTATTTTAATACGTGTGTACCTTCTGTTCAGCTGAGTCAGCTGACTATTAGCTTCATCTTTTAGATTTTTTTTTTAAAAAAGAAAATTTATTAGTAGAAAAGGGATGATACAGTGAAATTGGGTGACAAGAACTACATCCAATGGGTGGGAGAAAGTATGTACCTTCTGTTTGCCTCAACTTTTTCTTGGGGTTTGGGAGACAAGTTGACTTTTGATTTTCTATGTTGTCGTTGCATATCTCCTGTTTCTGTAATATTAATATTTTAATTATTCCCTTCATAAGAACTTGAACTTGTAACCATTCTGAATTTTGCATTCTAGTGGTTTACCGTATCCGATTCCCGACTGTAAAATGTCTTGAATTTTTACAGGTAAGTGTACGAGTGAGAGACGAGGCTAAAGCCGCTGAACACAAAGTCATGAGCCTAGAGAAGCTGCTTGTACATTTCAAGGAAGAGGTTGCTGCATTTAATTAGGGTTGTACTTGTGTAGGGAAACAAGACATGATATAAGAAAGTTGGGCCAAAGAAAAATTGATTTCCTATGATAAGAATCTGTCTGTCTGTCTGATGATGTCTAGTAGAGAACCCGCCACCTATATCCATCCATATCTTTTTTGAATCTGTATTGTTGTCAATAGTCTCCTTCCTACTATTGATTTAGTTAGTATCTTGAAAAGCTCAAGAGTAATTATTCACCATCTGTTTACGGTTAAATGTGCAAAGATATGCTGAAGTGGTTAATTTCATCATCTGGCAGTCTGGCACTTACTTTTCATCTACTTAATTTTAAGTTGTTGCATTCTTCATTTGTTCATCAACTCATCTGACCCAGCAACAACAATGAAAGGAAAGAATTATGTATGTTGAGTCTGTAAATCAATAATATCTCTATTCTCTACTTCTATTTTTTTGGTTTATTACACTTTTTTTTGTCTTAGTACACTTTGTTTTGTTTTGTTTTTTAATAAGAACATGTATGTTGCTCCTTTTCATCGTAAAGTTGTTAGAATTGATCGGAGACTTGAAAACTAAAAAAAATTGAATTTTGTATTTGTAGAATATATACAGTTGTGTAATACATAGTCGGTTATGACGACAATTATTTTTGACTATAGTGATGGTTCATATGTTGCCATAGACTAGAATAGCTATAGCGACAGGTGAATTGTTGTTATAGCCTAAAAAAATCGTCGAAATAGTTGATTGTGTACTACACAGTTGTGTATATATATTTTTTCTTATATATATATATATATATATCAAACATGCACATAGTGTATGCATGCAGCATCAACTCCCCTCTTTTGTAGTATGATTCATGAGGATCGAGACAATTTTAGTAGCAGTAAGTAGAAAGGATATAGCACTAGGACTTTTCTCTTGCCGTGATATAAACATCTCGTGTATCCATTTTACATTTGTATGCACCCCCTAAATCTGTCCCAAAATTAGATCAGATGCATTTGTATAAAGAGGTTTTTTTTCCACAGCTATCATAAAAATTAATTTAATAATAGTGGCATGAGAATATTAAATGTTTCTAGAGTACAAGTAATGACATTAGAAATTCTGTCATTTTATAATCTAAAAATAAAAATGTATATTTAATTTTGGAAGAGACAAAAAAGTAATATGTATTTCTAATTTTTGAATGGAGGGAGCAAAAAAATTAAGTTTTGAGATTAATGGACAGTTTAATACGGAGTAATGCTATAGACACAAACTATGCATAAAAAATATATAAAAATAAGAGAAAAAAATAGGAATGGAGACCTAAGATCAGATAATTTATACATTCCAAACTATGCACAAAAAATGTATAAAAATAAGAGAGAAAATAGGAAAGGAGATCTAAGATCAGATAATTTATACATTTTTATTGGTAAACAATACATGATTCCTACTCTTTATGAACATAATATTAGTGTACTACATAACTATGTACATACACTTTTCTATTATATATATATATATATATATATATATATATATATATGTATGTATGTGTGTTTTTATACTTCTTCGATCCTTCAATTTGAAAGGTCCAAGAGATTTTAAATTAATTAAGAAGGGATGGGCAATAGTAATCTATACGTATATCCGACGTCTCCATACCGGAGGAGGCAATTCACTTTGGCCGCTGCTGCTGCCAATTGGTTATTTGTTATTTTCAACAGACATATATAATTATATATATGATTTCATTTTGATCAGTATTTTCCAACATCAATGTACGTATAATTTGATTATTATTTTTTAATTGTGCAGACTGTATGATATTAATTTTGAGTATTTAAAGTAAAATGCATCAAGCCATTACTTATAAATTGGACTTTGGATTTAATATGTATTTTTTTATAGCATTTATATATCCTTAAGAAGTTATAATAAATTTATCATGCTAAAAAGTCTAAACAGCTTAGAGAAAAGCAATGACATTTTCCTACACTTATAATTTGAAGTTAATTAATTATATGGATGATGACCTCCTTGAAAAGTTGAATCGATGAAGTTTGGATTCATCACACACACACATATATATGGTAAAAATGAAAGTACACAGCCATGTAATCTACGATCGTAGAATGATTTCACTTCTACGATCGTAGAAAGTAATCTCAGAATAGTAGAGTAATTCACTCTACAATCGTAGTAGAAATAATTCATTATCGTAGAAGTGAATTCACAAATCGTAGAATGAAGAGACGATTGTAGAGTGAAATCACTCTACAATCGCAGACGATGTAATTTTAAAAATTACACAACTGTGTACTTCCATATTTCCATATATATATATATATATATATATATATATATAACCAGATGGTCGGTCGGGTCATGTGTATATCCATCCCCAGGGTGAGGTTTTTGATCATCATCCACCGTTGACATTATTATTTTCGGTCAGAGCTGAGCTACATTCATTCCTTATAACCCCCAAATCAGAAATCAGAATCAATTGATCTACATCTATTAGTACACTCACCGGCCATTGACTTATCTATCTATAAATCTTGCCAGTGCCACCTGCACGGTTTGAGTCAGTTTAAGTGATGATGAAATAATAATTTAAGAGTCAAGCGAATGTGTGAAGTAGTCAAGTGGATTCCACATCTCTCATGAATTCATTTTGACACGGTTGTGCATTCCACAAGCTTAGGATGGCCGGATCATGGCATGGGTAACCAATCTATGACATGCCATGACACGGCCACAACAATGCACGTCAAGAATTATATTATATTATATTATTTTCATACCTTGTTTCCGTATACTTATATTTGGCTGTAAGGTGAATATGAGGCTCACTTTATTAATTATTTATATAATTTTTTTATTTACAAAAATATTAAATTTTTTATGAAAAAAATAATAATCAATTCCCCTATGTTCCAAAATAAGAATTGTATTTATTAATTATTTCTTTTTCAATTACAAGAATCTTATCTAAAAATAATACAATGACCTGATCAGCTTTCCATTATCACATTCTCATCACTATTAAATACTAAACCCAAAAAATTTAAAATTAAACATTTAACACGAATATATCATCATTTATTAGTAGATCTTGTACATTTAAAGACAAACCTACAAATAAAATAATAATAAGAGTAGAGAGAAATATTATGTACATTTTGAAGGATTTATATATATATATATATATATATATATATATATATATATAAATATACTCATTAATTAATCTGATTTTGTATTCAAATAATAGTGCACATGTGACGCTAGCTAAGTGGGAAAATAGAACTTATATCGGACAAAACGTAATACTACTACTAATTTTAAGTTGTGAAGTCCTAGGCTCGTTGCTAGCAGTTGTATTTTAGCAAATGGAAGGAGTAGGACCCAGTAGATACAGTGGTAATTAATGTATTATAGAGGATGGTAGGGCCATTTTCAATGAAAACCACAAAATCATAATCAGGTCAGATTCTGAATAATTTACAGACCACTCATTAGAGTTTTTAACAATCAGAGGGAGAGTTTAAACGGAACTTTAGTCCAAATTAAACAACCTTATAATTAATTTAGATTATACTTATTTGTAAAGATTATATTTAGGATAAAATTATTAATTTCAAATGTCATGTTTATTTTTAAATTTAGAATTAAAACTATTAGTCTCGAGATTATAAAATAATTTTAATATTATAATTATAATTATAATTTTAGAATTATAATCTTTGAATTAATAATTTTAAAATTATAATTTCATATAACGTGTGGTCTTCACTCCATATGTTTGGGGCACACACGAGTTGCTCTTTCCAAACACCAAGTAGCTGCATCTTTCCATGAAGGGTTACTTCTCTCTCTCTGTCTAATAATAAATTTATAAGTTTAAATTAATATATATTGTCCTATCATGTATATATAAATGAGAGAAAGATCAGAAAGATTAATTGGGCATGTTATTAAGAGAAAAAAAGAGAGATGGAAATTAGGAGGGCTGTAGTTGGGGAAGGAGTGGTATGCATTTTGATGATTTTAATGGAAGGTACCACCATTGGATTGACCATAATGGCAAGCACCATCATGTCCAGAGGAATGAGCCCCTTTGTATTTGTAGTCTATACAAATGCTCTTTCCTCTTTCTTTCTCCTCCCTCATTCCTTCACTTTTTACACCCAAAGGTAGGTAGCTAGGTAGTACTCTATTCTCTCTCTCTCTCTCTCTCTCTCTCTATATATATATATATATATATGTATACACATGCATACACACACGACACATAAATGTATATGAAATGAAGTTAGCAGCATGAAACTTTAATTTTGAAGGTCAGCTATTTATTTTAGTAAGAATATCTCATCATCTGTAATGATTCTTCTCTTTGCGCGCAGAAGAGAGATTTCACTACTCTCCACCTTTTCTCTCCTGATGCGATTCTTCTTTCTAGGTCTAACAGGGTTTGTGCTCTCTCTCTCTCTGTCTGTCCATGTTCCCATTATAAATATATATATATATATATATATATATATATATATATATATATATATATATATATATATATATATATGTCCATTGATTTAGGCAGTTGGTATTGTCCATATTAAAATGGTATGCTAATAGTTGTTCTAATGATAGTTAACGGTTTAAGGGACAGTTATTATTCAGACAATATAAATTTTGATATAAAAATGTCAACCACCTTAATTTTTAAAAAGGGAAAACAACATTGATATGAAGTTTTTATATGATCAGTAGCTAGTACTTAATTGCTAATTGGTGGATATGTATCTTTGTAGGATAACAATCGCACAGAACCTTGCATTTGTTGGTCTAAGTTACAGTTCTCCTATCATGGCATGCGGCATGACCAACCTCATTCCTTCTTTTACTTTCTTACTTTCCATTATTTCCAGGTTCCATCCTAATTCTTCCACTTTAAAATTTACCTTATACTGTACTATATATATATATATATATATATATATATATATATATATATATATATATATATTCATAACATATAGTATAGTAATACGTGGACTATATGCTTTAGGAGAGAGTGGGCTGTTTTTTCGTATTTTTTTTATTTTTTGTTTAATTATATTTGAAATTTGGAAAATGGGGGAATAAAACAATGTAAAAAAAGAAAATATATTAATAAAAATAATTTATTTTAGCTAGTTATATATCTAAAAATTCTAATATCAAAAAACAAAGTTAAAATATCAGCGGTTAAAAAACTCCAATAAAATTTTAAATTTCATACCCCCCCTCCCTCCCTCCCTCCTTCAATTTTTATAAGTTCCAAACACATCAAATATGTGTACAAAATCAAATATCATTAGAATAAAAAAGTCTAATTATGATGGAGAATAAGTCTATTCCGTTTGAATTAGCTTATTTTCAAGTGAATATTCAATCGAAAATTCGATCATTCTTGAAAATAATTAATTAATTTGGTGGAAATTATTTCTGGTTCACACTTTGAATTATTCATGAGAGATGGGCTTAAGTGCTAAATAAATAAATATAAATAAATAATAATTGTTGACGAATGAATACATCTTTAGAGAGCTCGACTCGATCGATCAATGAATAGACGGTAGTGTTCCAGGAAAACAAAAATTGAGTGGAGTAGCTCAAGTTTTCAAGCCGAATTAGGTGGTACATTGATATCAATAATGGGAGCAACATCACTCACACTTTTCAAGGGCCCAGTCATCAAATATTCTTCACCCTCCCATGGCCATCAGCTCCAGCTCTCACAAAGACTAGTTATTTTCTCCTCCCCCCATGAAAATTGGATTCTGGGAGCCATTTTGTTTGCAGCTGCTTCATTCACTATTTCCATATGGAACATGATACAGGTTACGTCTCATTTGTTTTTTCTTAATTTCTCTAGATATATAATTAAATTAAATGTATTAATTATTACATTTTTATTCTTTTGGTTGGTTCAGGTTGAAACTCTAAAGAAATACCCAGAAGTGATGACAGTGGTCTCTTTTAATAGCTTATTTGGGACAATCCAATCTGCACTGATCTCTTTACTAATAGAAACAAACCCTAGTGCTTGGAGATTAAAGCTTAACATGGACCTCCTTGTCATTATTTTAACAGTAAGCAGAAATATATTTTTCTCTCTTTATCTCCACATGCACTCGTGTGTGTGTGTGTGTAGCTAATTAATTTGGCTATATATTTACTGATGTGTATATAATTAAATTAAATTCAATTCAATTCATAGGCAATTTTTAGCAGTGTTATACGTAGCCGTGTTCAAATATGGTGCATGCGCAAGAAAGGCCCTTTTTACGTGCCTATGTTCAAGCCCATGGGAATTCCCATTGCCACCATTTGCGGCTGTCTCTTCTTTGCATATACTTTTCACTACGGAAGGTAAACCAAACATTTGTTTACGTAAACTACGGAAGGATTTAAGAAAATACTCCATAGAATATATTCCTGGTAATGCAATGACTAATGGTGTGCAGCATAATGGGAGCATTTATAGTTGGAGTGGGAATTTATCTAGTGATATGGGGACAAATAATAGAAGATGAAGAACATAAAAACACCACCGGTGGTGCCGAGGAGAAGATCCCTCTTTTGGATGGAGATGCACTAGTATAAACTCCTGTTATGCAATCACAAGCATTTAGTCTTGGCTAGAAATCTTCTCATGTTAGTTAATAGTATGCATTCTTGTACATAGGATATAGGTGTGTTCTACAGGAGGATACCAGGAATTCGTTTGGATGGGGAAATAAATGGGTGTTCCCAATGGGGTATATTATACCGCAATTAAAGAAGATGATGAACAAGAGAGTATAGATTGTGAAATGTATAGTAAATTTAGATATGTTTTGTAAATAAGACTCAAATTCATCTCTTAATAAGAGCAGATGAGGAGCTTTTGAATGAGAGAAATTAAACTTACATATTATTAGTATTTTCCAAATTCTGACAATAAACAAGTTAATCAAAAATTAAAAATATTCTATAAACATAAATGTGTGTTTGGAGAAACAGGCATCTCTCTCATAATACGTACCCTGCATCCCTAGTACACTCGCACAAATTAAGAAAATTACACTAAAAACAGAGTAAAATAAGTTTCAATTTTACACTCAGTTTCATCCATACCTCAAGTTCTGCTATTTAAACCAGAGAGAGAGAGAGGGATGATAAAGCAGTCAATGACTAGGAGAAGCATTACAAAAAACTACCATGACCATGCTTCAGTCATCCCAAGATATAAAACTTTAGGAGCTTGTTAAATTTATTGATTTCTTTAACATCTGACACCCTGACTTATGGAAGCACATCATAAATAAGCTCCAACTAGAAATATATTTATAACATTAAGCTGCCTCAGTTGACTCCCATGGAAACACACCAACAGGAAATCATCATCTATTGGAATTAATAAAAGGGAAAGCCAAACAACATATAAAAATCGAAATATTTCATTATTAAGCTTTATAGATTGTTTTGGCAAACAGGTAATATGTTTTTCCCTGTGTGCAGAGTTGGCCACAACCTATATAACAATCATGACTTGTACCTCATGGAGCATTCCCTAGCAATCCTATAACCCAAATGTGATAACATTATTACTGACCAGCACCGCGATTTTGCAATCTCTTCCTTTCAAGTTCGAGCTAAATAAGAAAAAGGAAATCAGAAGATATTAACAAGAATTGAAAAAAGGACCATAGTAATTTCTCTCATCAACTTTCAGCACAAATCGAAAGTAGAATTCATCTTACCACTTTCCTCACACGCTCATTGGCAGCGGGAGTTCCTCCAGTGACGGATTCAGAGATATATGGACTGCTAACACGCACCTCATTCATAACAACTATGACGGTCTTGTCCCAGCGCACTGGGAGCCTGATTAAATGGTCGGTGATATCAATATCAGAGAAAATGTTAATTGCTGCTGGACAAGGATAATATTATACATTTAACGAAACCTTTTGGGTTTCAAACACGACTGCATGCATTAACTTTTTATCCAAAAAGTGTCTATTCGGCAACATAAAGAGGAAGAACACATTTTTACCTGCAGAACGCCTACACATCCCTAACAAAAATCTAAATAGGAAACAACGGATAAAACAGAAGGATGGAATATCTCTCATCCTAGCTTGTCAGAAGTCGGAATTCAATAACGCAATCATCAACGAACAAATAAATGAAGGTCTAGTAACACTGGTTTCACAAAAGACTGGTAAACTCTAAGCCTTTGAACATAGAACTGATAGCTGATGTCTGGCAAATAATGGAATTGGATCACATCTACAGGCAAGCCAAGAGCAAGTTTGCCGCAAGCTACGATCCAAAAATGTCCTAAGATCCAACTTTATATAGGGGGTTTAGGATTTTAGGGTCTTTTCTGGACCAGAAACAGTGTAACTATTGCAGTGACTCGAAACGGGCAGGCCAAGGCCAGTGCTCTTCACATCAGTCTTGAGGTTTATTACAGTTGACCAAAGGGGCTTATTCATTTAATCTGTCTTAAATAAATAATCTACAAAAGTACGAAGCTTCTGACAGAAAAGCCGAGAAAGAAAAAACAACAACAAGAGTGCTGGGAAACCAGATCTAGGTCTTGGAGGATTGCTAAGCAATCACACCTCTCTAGTTAATCTTTCATGATCCTCCAGAAGAGAGAATTGGAAGTCAACCATTCTCAACCATCAATATGAAGATTGCCAATTTTGGGTTGTTTTTTTTTGGTGGGGAGAAGAAAACTTTTTGCGTTTACATGCACAGAGAGCACATTCATTAGCCTATCCAAAAGGTCACATTGGTTGGATTTTAAATTTTTACTGCTAGTAATGGCTTGGTGCAGTTAAATATTCTCAACTGAATTCACATAGAATAAATAAGGCTACCCCCATGAAAATGTTTATTTAAGCACTTCCTTTTTACATGTCTGTTCATTTGTAGTATCAATTAGCAAAGAATTTATACAGAAACTTGCAACTTAAAAGCAATACTGGATTTTCCGTACTAACACAACATTATATTGGGGAATTTGAGAGCCCAATACAGGGTTAGCGTTTTGTAAATAACTTGAGGCATATTACACTGGGAGGGGGTTGATAATAACAAGTACTCCCTAATTTGAATTATAAAAACAATTCAAAAGAAAAATATTGAAATATAGTCTTCTCTCATGGTAATATAAATATGGTTCCATGAAGTCATGAAACTATGGTTGCAAACTTGCAATCACCATCACAACATTTATGCAATTTGCAATTATAGTTCTAGTGGACGAGCTCTAAGTTTTCCCACTAAAAAGGAAAACGAAAAAGTAGAGAAAGAAAAAGGGTAAAGCTTAAATTAGCAAAAGACTATTGACATCTGAACAAAAATAATAATAAAGTTAAGAAAAGGGGTTAGAAAAGGCATTACGTTTTAGACAAAGCATCAAAAATGCTTTGAGCCTCGGCAGTAACACCAACCCCGATCCTTTCAGAATCTATCTCAGCTTGTCTGTAATTCATTCATCATAGAACAAAAATGCAATACCAATAAGATGAAAAATAAATTCAACAAGTGGGTAATGAAAATAAAACAAAATTAAAACATAAATAAAATTATACCTAATGGCAGAGTGTTCCTTGGATTGGAGAGTATTGAGATCAAGGAAACATTTATTGATATCAAGAGGGTCTTCTTCAGCTTGACCTAGGAAAGAAAACTCCTTTATGTAATTGGCTTTTAATAGCCTTATGTTTCGCCTGCTGGTTCCTCCTCCTGATCCCACCGATGATTTTAATCCCTCTTGAAGAACGAGGATGTTGGAATAGCGGTCGAAGGTCAGAACTTGGCCTTCAAATTCGTCACCCAAAGTGGTCTTAATGGAGAGTAAGCAACCCACTGCAAATTCCTCCCCGCCGCCGCTGCTGTTGATAACTGAATCCATCTCCAATTTCAAATAGCTTTTCAATTTACTTTCTCTCTTAACGTGCTTGCTTTCTTTATTACTGGATTTAGGGTTTATCAGATTTCAGAAATTCCAGAACTTTAAGGGTTTGAGCAGGGATGATGGGTGTCTTTATTTGCATACCATTTCACTGGAATAGACTTGCACCATGAGAAGGTCTGCCCAATTATACCCAAAATAGTTTATTTGAAGACGCTTCGTGCGTTAATGGGCCAAGTCGGCAAAAGTCTAAGTACTCACTGGAATTGATACCTGCTGTATAGATCAGCCCAGGCCTATTATTTTTATGGATTTAGAACAAAATGCAAAATCATATTGGGTTTAGCTCGAGTATGGAATTAAGACGCTTGGAACCCGATTAACTGCAATATATATATATATATATATATATATATATATATATATATATATATATATATATATATACTCTTAATATTTGTTTCAAAATTACATATACACATTGTGACTTTTTGAGTTAATTTATTAAATTTTAAATTAATATAATTTTGTTTGAATTATATACGTAACACATTTTAATTAATATCTCTTTTTTACTAACTTACACTAATTATTGACACTGCCCAAATCAATCCACCTTCTGTGCAAAAAGTCATAAAACGAGTTTAAGTTGGACTCAACCCACCTTCTATTCAAAAAATCATAAGACCAATTCAAGTCATCTCATTTATTTTGATCACTTGTCATAACTTTGAGAAATTGCTTCTTCTTCTTGTTTTTTTTTTTTTTTTTTTGAAGCTTTTCTTATACTAAAATTTTTAGTATAAGATATTGAAAATTTTGTATCATTGTAATATTATTGTTTGTAAATATGACTTACAAATTACTCTAATAAAAACTAACTTACAATATATTTGGGTAAGTTCGGTACGATCAGATACCCGACCCTAATCCTATATTCAAAATGTTATCCGATTAAGGTCAGTTCGAGCGGATCGTGTCCATATAATTGTGAGGCCTACTTGATCTAATATTAGGTAGGGTATTGGGCTTTCTATGGGTTGTGTCATATGTGAGGTGCATTTCGTTTGTTAGAGATGTGAGATCTGTTCTCCTTTATTTATTTATTTTTGGATGTCAAAAAAGAAAAATCTAATTGTTAGAACAACTCCTACTCACTGAAAAATAACTGAATTATAATACTCTCTCGTCTCTACCGAATTCCAATTCCCAAGATTCCCATGGCCGCAACTATTGCTTTGTCTCTCTCCTTAGACTTGAAACCTGACTGCACCCCATTCAAATCTCACAAGAAACCATTTTTCAACCCAAGAAAAGCACAGCCTCTTGTTATCTTTCCAAAATCTGGCCGTTACAATCTAATCCTCCCCTCATCAACTTCTCAATCTTCTTCTTCTCGTTCAACTTCATCATCATCAACCCTCCTAGACCCACTTCAAACAGGCCGCATTCTCTCCAATGAAGAGCTTGAAAAGCTTCGATTTTTAGAGAATTTCAGTTATTTTCAAGAATTGGAATCTGGGTCCATGTTGGTTCGGGTGATGAGGGAAGATGAAATGGACATGACTGTTGGGTTATTGTCAGAATCTTTTGCAGAATCGATGTTGATGCCTAAAGGGTATGTGAATCTTTTGGGTATTTTGGTGAAGCAGTATTTGATTGAGAGGAGGAATTTGATGCCTCATACAGCAACACTTATTGGGTACTACAAGGGGAATGATGAGGGTGAAATAGAGCTGGCTGGGACTGTGGAAGTTAGTTTTAACAAGATGGGTGCTAATGCTTCCCCTCCCACACCTACTCCTCCAAAGAATTCACCATATATATGTAATATGACTGTACACAAGTCCCTTAGGAGGTATCTCTTTATATAGTTGTTGCAATTTTGTTTTTAGTTTCAAAGCCCCAATTTTTATATATTAATATGCCCCAATTTTTATATATTATTTATTAATATGTTGAATATATTACATTCTTGATGTTGTGTTTTTGTTTTCAAAGCATCTACTTTTGCTGATATTATGTTGTATTCTTTAATTTGGCTCATTAAGCATGGAATTCTTTACCAATTAGGATAGTAAAGATTGTTAAGGATGTTTCCTAGTTCCTACTATTGTTGAGAGCTGTCATACTGGGGTCAGTGTTAGTTCCCAACGTGAAATGAGTCAATGTTTATACTTTTATTTGCTTTGATAGAAGTCAAAATGGCTCAAATATGAAGGAATGCAGTTTGATCATATATATATCCTTGATAATGTTGTTCATGACTTCTTTCTATCATAATTCACTATCACTTCCCTCATAAATGTAATGCATATAACTTCTTGGGATATGATAGTGGTTTTAGGGCCTCATAAAAACTGCAATGTTTTGTATAAAATATGAGTTCTAAGATTTTAATAACAATTTCCAGGAGAGGCATTGGGTGGCATCTGCTGAAGGCAAGTGAAGAACTAATTTCTCATATGAGTTCCTCAAGGGAGATTTACTTGCACTGCAGAATGATTGATGCTGCTCCATTTAACATGTATACAAAAGCAGGTTATAGCATCATTAAGACGGACAACATGTTGATTCTGTTGACATTGCAGAGACGTAAGCATCTAATGCGCAAGCAACTTTCAGTCTCGAATAGTTCTTCAGAAATGGACGTTTCAAATTCTAATGAGAACCATCCTTCAAGAGCAGCTATGCAGAAATTGTAGAATACTTTTTGAGGTACAGGCGGTTACTGCTATGTTCTTCCTTTCTCATAGAAATTCATATTTCATTACTTGCTGTAGCTTTTATCTTCATTTTTATCTCCTTCTCATCAACACCCTTGACCCTTAGGAATATCTTCTGTACATTGTTCAAGTTATATGATACACTTCTTTTTCCTACAAATCTTTGTGTACCCTGTTCATTGAAACTTCTCTATATTAAATGATTCCCTAGAGAAAGAGTTCGTGTAGCACATAATTAGACATAATTTTAGTCATTAAAGTTCAATTTTGGGAAGGAAATCAAAATAATTGAAAAATTCATGTCTAAGTGGTGTTCTATGCAAACGTTAATATTGGTTAAAATAAATTAATAATATAAAACAATAAAAGAATAGAATCCCCATCCCCCCCCCCCCCCCCACACACACAAACAGTGACTAGTGAACATATAGAATTTTGTACTATGTATAGAGTTTTTTATATTATTCTATAGAGCTATAATCACTTGAAGAAAGCAAATATATGATTCTGCGGTGCTGATTGATTAATAAAGTACTGCAGTTCTCCAATGTAACGGGTGCTTGAAAAGTTTTATAATCCTTCGGAAAAGATGTTTCTTTCTTTTTCGTGAATAGTAACTTTACACATTGGAACAAGATTATGATTCTTTGTTACCCTTCAGTTTTATTCTCTTAATGCATGTAGGTGAGTATATAAGTAGAATACCAGTTGCTATTAAGATATACATGTAAATGTTCCCTTCTTCATATCTCAATTCCTCACTCATTTATCCATGTAGACTTCAACATTGCTCTAATCTGTTGAAGAATTCACCTTTATCATTTATCATAAATCACTGAATTATAGTCCCTTGTCAAATTCTGACTAGTTTTTACACTCAAGCTCTATGTATTCTTAAGAATTTCAAGTATGAAGAACTTTTTCTGAGATGGAACTTGTAGCAGAATAAATATTTACTTCACTAAGGTTCTCAGACCATATTTTTAGTGTATGCATGGCCATACTCAAGCCTTTTGAATTTGTATGAAAAATCAGTTGGAGTTCTTTTATACAATCCTCCATCAAGGGTCTTTCGCTACTTTCAATGTGAACACATCGTGATGCTAGATTTGCAAACATGGCTATCGACTCCATTGTGTAAGAACTCCTGCTCATCTCTGGATCTATCACCTTTCGCAATCTTTTTTTGTTGTTCAAAATATGCCTAACCTGCAACACTCCAAAGGCGCACCCTTTATGATCAAATGATGATATTAAGTAATTTACATATGCTCTTACTAGCAGACACTAGAATCTGGTATAATGAGAAGAAGAATTTTTTTACCTGTAGTACGAGATTTTGGTCGTTGGGTCCTTGGTTCAGGTTCGTCCAGTCAAAAGCTCAAGCAGAACCACTCCGAATGCATAAACGTCACTTTGTAAAGTGAGCTTGCCTGTCTGTCGCAAAAGTGAACAAAAAACCCTCAAATCCTCTTGCCAGTTAGTAAAATTAGAAAATCCACCCTACTGCTAATCACTTAAAAGCTTCAACTCTAATACAAAAGAACTTGTTCTCTTGAAATACATCCACCATGAAAACATGTACTTTGAGAATTGGATGTTGACAAATTGATACGAGTGTATTTCTACGCTTCTAATCAGGAAGCATACCCACAAAAAGAAAAAAGAAACAAAAAATACTATCTACAAATAATCTAATGATGGTATTTATTACAGAAATAGTATGCATTTCTAGCGATCATTTATCAAGCTTACTATTTGTAAGGTCATCTAGAAACATATTTTACTTTTTTCGTACACCAAAGTGCAAGTGATAGAATTCTTCTTGTGTAAAGTTTAAATGTTTATGTAGAAGAAGAAAGGTATAAACCAAGGTCAATAGCTAACAAAGGAATCTCTATAAGAAGCAATAGAGAACATCATTTTATATTGCTATACTAATGAGCAATGTTCTAAAAGGTGCTAGGCGGGAGGTGAGCGGCCGAGGGGGGGCTAGCGCCTAGGGGGCCCAGGCGGAATTTTTTATTCTAAGTTAATTTTAATATTTTATCTTACATTTATCCAAATAAAACAATAATATAAAGTAAAATAATCTATAATAAAGATAATAAAGGCATTTGCTTAAAGTTCAAACACATATCTATATTGCTAATGTCAAAGTTCAAACACAAACATTCAATTGTTCAAAGTTCAAACATATTTTTAACGTATTAGTTTTATTCATAAACAAGATTGCTATTAAATAATAAAATTTAAATTTTCAAAAATTTAATTCAATATTAAAACTTAAGACATAAATTTAAGAATTATATTGAATTAAACTAAATATTACAAATGTATCATCATTTATATAATTTGAAGTTGATACAAGTTCAAAAAATTACAACTATAATAAAATTATTCATTTTGACTTGTTCACTTCTTGTTGTGATTTGATATACTACAACATGTATTATAAATATGGAAAATCATTAGAAAAATAAATAAATCAAGATCTGGTTTGAGTAGTTATTAAAATTTTTAAAAAACTCTCCGCCTAGGCCCCGCCTAATTTCCTGGAGGAATTTTTTTGTCGCCTTGGGCCTAGGTGAGGCGCCAGGGGGGCCTAGCGCCTAGGCGGGGCACCAAGGGGGAGCCTAGGCTGGGATTTTTAGAACACTGCTAATGAGAAAGCAATGAATAGGGTTTCACACATCCAACAATAAGAAACCTTGTTCTTGTAACATAAAGAATTAAAGATGCATACCGATGTATACTCGGGATCAAAGTAGCCGAAGGTTCCAAGCATTCTAGCAGTCGCATAGGTTTCGTGGCCATGTTGCATTAGCTTTGCAAGCCCAAAATCTGATATCTATGAAAATATTTAGTAAAGCCTTGGTATGGCCTCAGGAAAACAATTCCTACCACTTACAGTAATGAGGAGAGAGTAGAGTTAATTTACCTTTGCTTCATAGTCAGTGTTCAAAAGAATGTTGGTGGATTTGAAGTCTCTATGAACTATTGGAATTCCAACAGCAGAAGTTGAATGCAGATATGCAAGTCCTCTTGCTGCTCCAAGTGCCACTTTAAGCCTCAAAGGCCAGTTCATCTTCACTTTCCCGATTCCTAAAATCCAGACAGGAAGATGATTAGAAGGTAGCATATAAGGATTTGATTAGTGAACATAATCTTCGAGTTATAAACCAACCATTTAAGTGATCTTGCAGGTTTCCTTTACACATATATTCATATACTAGAATCCTGTTCTTCCCATCTGCACAATAGCCTATTAGGGAAACTAGATTTGGATGGTCCAGTCTGCTCAATATATCAACCTCAACACGGAATTCCCGCTCTCCTTCTGCCACTTTAAATGGCTGTAGTTCCATTTTCTTGATTGCTACAACCTTCCTAGTCCAAAAAAGAGAAGTTAGACATGAGAATTTGTGTGGGATAATAAATTCGATTCCTTTTTAAAAAACTTGGGATAATGGTGGATTGGCAGTTTTGTTTTTCCCAATTTGTTTGGGGGATTCTGTCATTGTGAAATATAACAATTTTATGTTTATTTTGGAATTAAGTGTTTGATATTTCTTGATGTACCTCTCCAGACCGTAGAATCCCCTTGTAAACTCTACCAAATCCACCTTTCCCAAGAAAGTTTTCCTCACTAAAGGAACATGTTGCCTCCTCCATTTCTTTTAGTGTGAAAACTGATGATCCCTGGTATCTTTTTGCAGATGGATTTTGATCTTCAAGTTGCCAATACTCCACAGGCTTATATATCCCTGAAAGAGAGAGAGGGTTAAAATAATTCAATCTCTAGACTTCTAAAGCTGCACGAGATAGAGAATAAGCGGAGACATACAAGGGTTGATATGATCCTCAGATTTTCTTCTGTGGCGCTTGTTCCACGCTGACACCAACCCGAAAGGCATGTTTTCCCCCCTTCTTTCTGAACAGGTATAGTTACCAGTTTGTGAAAGAAAAGACAGAAACATGTCAGAATAGTCAAATGAGTATAGATGGGAAATGAAATTTATCCGCATATATTTGGGATTGAGAAAGTCAGATGATCCTTATAGCAGCATTAGCATTGAAATCCCATCCCAAGACATAATAAATGGAAAAGATTATGAAGTACAAGGAGAATATGAATAGAATGAGAATCCTGCAAGAGTAAGTACATAGCAAGGGAGACTAGCTTTGGAAAATACACTCTACAACAACCTGATTTCTCACTTGAAGGATAAGAAAAAGAGAAGGCCAAGAAAGGGAAAACGGTGTAAAATTCTTACCTTTGGTTGGTGTTTGAATAGGAAAGGAGAGCTACAAGCTGTTCTTCCATTATGCTTTTTTTTTTTTGTTGGACGAGAGGAAATCATTTGAATTTACATTAAAAAAATTCTTATATGAAAAAGATTGTTGTTGAGGTGTCATTTTCTTTTTCCTTTCTATAATCTTACCTCCTCCCGAACCGTTCTTCTCTTAATGATGAAACAGCACAAGTATTAAAGTCCAAGAAATTATGTTTATTCATAAATTAGTGTATTTTGATAAACCAACATTTATAGTTGGGTGAATACTACAGGTCTTGGCATTACCTCTTTCTGCAAGTCCATTTGTATTTATGTGTTTAGGAATAAAGCACTATGGATGGAATTGGAAGGAACACTGTTGAGTTGCTTTTGGTGCCTTTTATTATATAACTACAAATCTATTATGCCTGCCCTGCTTAATAATCATTTCAAAATTTACTTGTTATTATTATCTGAAAAAACAGATTATTCAAACTAATTTTTACATGAATGTTTGAACTTTGTATGTTGCTGGTTATAAATTGGAACAAAACCATAACAATGTCAATTGTCAATGCACATAGCTTAATAATAATAATAATAATAATAATAGGCATTCTGTTTTCTGTTTCTTTTAGACCGTGTTATTCTTGAGTTTTAAAATAGACGAGAAAAAAAAAATAAACTGAAAATTTGGTCATTCTTTTTGTCAAAATTTTGGACAAAAAATTATGTACCATAACTAAATAATAGCATGAAAACTAATATAAAATGATCTATAATCTAAATGTAAAATCTAAGGTTTTTTCCTTTTTCTTTTATAAACTCAATAATAGCATGAAAAAAAACAGTGTTAATGATACCATCCCATGTTCAAAGTTCATGTGACGAATAAAAAAAGGATGAAGAAACGAAGGGAAAGAGCTAACCATATTCCGAATTGGGCCAACCAATAGACTCTCTGCCCTTCTCTCTTAAAATAGATTAATACCGATAGAATATATGTGATTCTTCTCATTATTATTGTAAATATTTTAGGATATTATTCTGTTGTAAAATTATACCGTTTCTTTATTCTTAGTCTAATTTGTAGGCATAATATTTGTTTATACTTTGTATATATTACCAATAGATGAATGAGAAAAGATCAAGGAATTATATTCTTTTAAAATACCATATATATGGATTACTAGTACCTATTTATTATATATTTCTCTAAAAATTATTACTAATACTTATTTATATAATTAACAATTAAAAAATATAAATAAACATTCTCAATATATATAATTTTTCTTGCTATATATTAATTAAAAAAAATATCTATGCCCTTCTCTCTTAAAATGATAGAGAAAAATCAGCAATTAGATCCTCCTCCTCCCTCCCTCCCTCCCTAGTTACTACTTAGCAACTTATTGGGTATCAATTATTATTATGGATCCTTTAAATAAGTATACAACAAATAGAAAAATATTACAAGAATAGTGCACCAATTAAATAATTATAGTAATAGTGCAATAATATATAATAATATCAATAGTAGTGCGCAATCCACGTCACATAACTCAAACCAACAAAAATAGAAACTCCTTGATTTAAGGAGAAAACTACTCCACTTTATGCGGCAGTTACCAACTAAACAAAATATTCAAAAATCGAGACAAGAAACGAATGCTCCATAGAAGAACAATCTGAAAGCTTTTATAGATAATAACCATTTTCAACAATGGATCAATCGAGAAGAAGCGTAAACATTCATACAAAAGAAGCCTCGCATTCATCCTCCTTTTTCCCGCACAAAATAAAGGTAGGAGCAAGATCTCGTATGTTCATATTTTCAGTAACATAATGAAAGATCAATTCCAGACGAAAAACTCAAATTCTAAAGTACAACAATCAAAGGTGGTGGTGGGTTAGGAGGTGGAAGGAGTAGTGGAGGTGGTGGAAGGAGTGATAGAGGTGGTGGAGGAGAGAAAGAATGGGGTGGTGGGGAAGGGATTTGAGGAAAGAGAAATGGTGGGGTTGTTGGTTAAGGAATTTGATTGGGTAGATTTGGGTGAGGCTAGCCAAATACCAAGGTAACCAATTCAGTTTTATTAAGTTGCCAATTTATTTTGAATGTGATGCAGTTGGTAGCCAAACCTTCAAGCCGTTGGTTGCCAAACTTTGGACTCAAGGTAACCAATTCATACCGCAGTGTGGAGGTAGATTGGTTACCTTGTTATAAAGGTTTGGTTATCTTGGTATAAAAGTTTGGCAACAAACCGCTTTCAAGATTTGGCTACCAATCGCATCACATTCAAAATAACTTGGTAACCTAATAACACTGAATTGGTTACCTTGGTATGAATGTTTGGCTACCAACTGCACTTTGAAAAAATTATCAAACAAAGCCTGCCTTTTAGCCGACTGAAAATATCAAACTCTTTTCAAAGCCCACTTGTTTTTTGCAAATAAGCCTCAGAAGCTGTTGTATGAAGGTTAAAAGAGTTTGATATTAAAGGGATAAGAATGCACTAATTAATTGGTAACCCAATAAAATTGAATTGGCTACCTTTATATGAAGGTTTGGCTACCAACATTATGAAAAGAAAAAAAAAGACAAACTCCGCCTCGACAAGGACAAAAAGTCACTTCACGATGCGCTGCATTTTTTTGAGGTTTGATCTGTGAATAAATTGATTTGTCACCCTTTCTTGGACTGCCAATGCTCTTTTCCTTTTTGACATGAGAGAGCTCAGAGATCAATGATAGAGTGAAATTTGAGGAGGAGGTCATGTTGCAACGCGTCAGGGAAGAATGGGAGGATGTTTGTGTGAGCGAAGAGGGAGGCTCAGCAGGGGAAGTGGACGGCTGAGTCCGTAGATCTAATGAGGTAGGGGCATGCAATTGATGAAGGATATGGGATGCAAACCATCATCTAAAAATTCATAGGAGGTAGGAGAGGAGTATGAAGTGTCGAAAAAAGAAAATTTAGATTTATCAAAAAGAACACATGTCGGGAAATAATAATTTTCCGATTCAAAATATCATAGCATTTATAACCCCGATGGTTTGACGGATAGCCTAAGAAGACACATGGAGTCGAACGGGCTTGTAATTTATTGATGGTGGTGGAAGGAAATAAAGGGTAACACAAACATCCAAAAACTCGAAGATGGGTATAATCTGGAGTTTTTCCATAAAGAATTTGAGTAGGAGAGTAGTAGCGTAATGTCTTGGAAGGAAGAATATTTAGAAGGTACGTTGCCATTTCGAAAGCATGAGGTCAAAAGGAGGGTGGCATGGAAGCATGAGCAAGTAAAGTACGAACCATGTTATTGATAGTTTTTATTTTTCGTTCGACTTTACCATTTTGAAGAGAGGTATGGGGACATGAGAAGCGAAAATACATACCATTTAATTCACAAAATTTCCGAAATGGACAATTGTCATACTCACGGCCATTATCACATTGAAATTGTTTAATTTCTTTTTCGAATTGAGTTTTGATATATGCTCTAAATGATAAAAAAAAGGAATAAACTTGTGATTTTTACGGACATAGGAAAAGTCCACAAGAAATTACTATAATTATCAAGAAAAAGATCATAGTAACGATGACCGGATGAACTTAATATAGGAGATGTCCATAAGTCACTGTGAATTATATTAAATGGCATAATAGTAAAAGAACGAGAATCATTAAATGGCAACTTAATGTGTTTTCCAAGAGGACAAGATTCACAAAAAGAATTACGAGCCTTATTATATTTAATAAAATTGCTACGACGAAGAGAATTCAAAACGGCACTTCCAGGGTGCCCTAAACGAGAATGCCATAAATCAAAAAAAAGAACAGGAAAAGCAGAATGTGACGCCCCCAAAATAGGTATACATCACCCATCTTGAGTCGCCAAATACATGGTACATAAATCGAATACAACATAATTATCACCTATCGTGTAAAATACGACAAAACATAAATCGAGAGTTTAAACAAGAATATTGCCTTCAGACAATATCCATTCTCAATGGAGTCCTCATAGGCGGTATATACAAACTCAAATTCAGGTCCTCATTACATTTATTGTCACACTATTTAATGTAATAGTGAGGACTACTATATACTATCATCCGGACCATCACTCCGTCCCCGACTAGTCCCCTCGCTATGTTCTCATTTCTCAAGATAATAAAGTGAAAGAAAGGGTGAGCTCAACTAGCCCAGTAAGAAATATTATGACTAAGATAATGCAGGATAAATTATCATTAGCCTTCAACAATGTTAAACTGATAAAATATAATAGACAACAAGTTTAACTGCAGCAGAATAAGCAATCCATTAAAAGAGTCAAGTAGAGAATAAAATCTACTATCTTTTATGATTTAAAAAGTTTTCATCACTTTTATCACTGGGACTCAGCTTAATAAATAATCCACATCATCCCTGCACTACGGCCAAGGATATTCATTAGTATCACGACCACAAATTATTCATGCACTACGGGCCAAGGATATTCGTGTATTCATCAATGGTCATGATCATGCCAACAACTGTCCATCAATGCACTACGGGCCAATGAGGACTTTTATCACATCATTTATAACATTACGGTGGCCATGATTATCTTTGAATAATCCTCGGTCATAATCATACCAAGTCCATCTACGCACTATGTGCCACGAGATGACTTTTCAAAAAATATAAACATGAGGATGATAACAATGATATAAGAATTCAATAAAACAAGTTCACGAATTAATTTGTCCAGAAACCAATAACGTCCAAATTGTCAACATGATACTTCTTTGTAAAGTAAAATTTAAGAATGTTCAGAAGAATATTTTCATGAAAAGATACTGGATGAAACGCAAATATCAAGGATATTCTACTAATTTCATGGAGTATAGAAGTCAAAACTTTAACCAAATTGAGTATAATAAAGAATGGAATAACAAAAGAAATCACCACGCATGCAAAGATTGCCAGATGACAAAGTTATTCCAACATAATAATAAGTAATGGAACCAGTCGGGCATAATACGCACCGACGGGATATTCCAATGTAATAATAAAGAATGGAATAACAACAGAAATCACCATGTACGCCAGATTGACATGATGGCATAAAGTTATTCCAATGTAATAATAAAGATAGGATAATAAAGACGTAAAAACACAGAGTGGGATATTCGGCGAGAATAATAAATGCGGAATAATAAATATGGAACAGTCGTGGTGAAATCGGCAAACATGATATTAAAACAGAATAATAAAGAGCGGAATAAAAGAATTTCACCAAGTATGCGATGCTTAAAGATAAACAAGTTATTCCAACATAATAATAAAGAATGGAATAATGAAGAAGATCACCAAGTATTGGGTAAACCGCATATACAGGTCATTCCACCAAGTATAGGGTAAACCGCGCATACAGGTTATTCTAACAAAATAATAAAGAATGGAATAACATAAGGATTTCACCAAGTATAGGGTATGCCGCGTATACAAGTTATTCCAACAGAATAATAAGAATGGAATAACATAAGGATTTCACTAATTATAGGGTATGCCACGTATACAGGTTATGTATAGGGTATGCCACTTTTACAGGTTATTCCAACAGAATAATAAAGAATGGAATAACTGAAGTTCTCTTCATGAATAAGAAAAAATAACACTCCTTACCGTAAAAAGACACCGGATGTCAAAGTAGTGAAGTAAGTAATCTCTCTTCTTCTTCTCTTTATAATTTTCTCTCTAGAGTTTCAATTGAATTCGTAAGAAATAATGAAGGAATGAGCTTCTATTTATAGAAGAATGGATTGAATAGTAATTAATTCATGAACGGTCCGGATAGATTTACTTTTAAACTAAACGATCCGGATCGATTTTCTATTAAAACTTTAAACCAATGACCCATATTGATTCACTATTATAACTTTCCACCAATGGTCCATATTGATTCATTCAACCAACTATTCGAAAATTAGACATCTCCTTATGGAATAATATTGTACCCAAATACCCGAACGCACAATAATAGAGTGAATGAATAAGAAGGGTGAATAGTAATTCGTGAATAAGAAACTCATGAATAAGAACTCGTGAATAAGAACTCATGAATAGTAACTCATGAATAGTAACTCATGAATAGTAACTCGTGAATAGTAACTCATAAATAGTAACTCGTGAATAGTAACTCGACACAAAAAGTGCCCCCAAATATCCGATTGAACAATATAACCTTCAGACATCAATTACTATCGAAATAAATGTTTAACACAAATAATTTCAACACAATGGAACTATCAATTCATCTTTAATCAACACGAACTTATCCATCATTAATATCATAACTCACAATATTTAACAATCAGGTCATTCCCAAGAAAGAGGGGGCTTTCCAATAAGGATTTCTCCCTATTGGCGTGCAATTAGGTGACCAAACCTCTCCTTGACAGAACTTCTAGACATTGTAAATATTACGATTTAATAATATGAATAATTTTGTCATCTCAATTATTGATTTAACAATATAACATATAATGCAGATGATACTGTGACAATAATTGAATCAATAATATGAGAGATATGATGCAGCAATTATTGTAGCAATAATTGAGTATAACTGAGTGATTTCTCACGTAAGCATCAATAATCAATACCGTGTGCTACTATGCAACCACGCGTATTACTGTACTTTTACTACCGAGTAGTTCAACAGTATTAAAGGTAAAACCTCTGCCATTATTTTTATAAAATATTTTTGTCATTTTTTAACTACGACAGTTCTTCTGTTGTGGGTCCACTAATGATTATGTCGTCGTACGAATATTCCCCGACAAAAAGAATATTCCCCGACCAATCGAATATTATATAACAACTTGCATACTTTTGCAAAATTTTTAAATACTACCCACAAATATAACAATATATCAAATCCACACTATAATATTAAAAAAATATTTCGAAAAAAATTAAATATTTATTCATAAAATCTGGGGTCTCACACAGAAGGTAGAGCTGAAGGTGGTGTGCCCCAAAATTTGGTGAAGGGATAGAGATCGCCCGAGCTATCACATCTCATTAGGTGCTTCCCCGTAGGTAAATCCTTCACAGAAAATCCAGATGGGTGAAATTCAACAGACACCATATTATCATTAGTAAATTGACGAACTGAGATGAGGTTTTTAATAAGTTTAGGCGCATGCAACACATTTTTAAGCGTCAAAGGTGGATTTGTTTGGGTTAGTGAGGCACTTCCATAACCAAGAATCGGAATTGTATGACCATTACCAACAATAATGCCATTATGTTTGCTCAAATTAAAATAAGACGAGAGAGTACCATGATTAGCAGTCATGTGTGAGGTGGCACCGGTATCCATGTACCAATTGTCATCCGATTAATGGATGGAGAAAGTGCATATACCGCGATCAATGTCTCAGAGGTTCGTAGTTCACACTGGGGTCATTGCTAGTGTAGTGGGCTTAGGAAGGTTGAGGCCCAAGAACTCCTTTTGTAGATGATTGACAGATATGCCCTGTAGTGAGAAATGGGCAAGGTGGGCTAGCCCAAGTGGGAGGTGACCAGGGAGCCCAAGGAGGCATGGAAGCCCATTGTTGCGGCACGTAGCGGTCTTTAAAGGTCGTCATTCCCCCGCCACGAGATCCACCATTACGGTTGCTACTACTTGGCCACCACGCACCATCATGCAGATTCTTGCCAAGGCCGCCCTTGACGACCACCATAATTTTTGCCATCAAATTATTATGCCCATTTGCATTTGCTTGCTTCTTGCTTGGAATTATTGCCACCGTAAACATTATCATTAGTTGAATGCATAAGCAAAGCGGAATCCGAACTTGATTCAAGAATGACGTTGTTTCATGCTTTCTCTTTAATGAAAGCATCGAATCCAGGCTTATGAAAGGCTCGGAAGAGGATCTGCGGTGTTGAATGATGGTGACGAACCCCACGTAAGCTTCTCGCTGAAGCCACGAATCATTTTGAGAACCATGCATTTCGTCGGATACTTTTGCTCCCACATTGGCCAATCGATCACCTAACACTTTAAGTCACCGCAATACGCAAAGCAACATTGGGAAAGTCTCGAAGGTGAGTGTTGGTGAATTGGGTTTCAAGGTGAACGGCCCTCGTATTCTTGTTGTCTTGGAACAAATCTGCTACACTTGCCCAAAGATTTTTGTTTGATCATTCGGATCAATAATAGTGTTGAGAATATCCAAAGAAACCATGCTATAAATCCATTGCGTGACAATGGCATCGATCCTCTGTCAAGTCATTTGTTTGGAATCCGTCTTGATTGGCGCGATAGCCCGTAGGAGGGATGAGGGTCAAGGATTTAGATCGACGCTGTAGGCATGGAGCTTCAAGAGAGTTGCCCAGTTGTTGTATTGGCCGCTTTCGAGATCGAGAGTGATGGGGATGGTTGTTTTGATATTGGTGACAAAGTGGTGGCGGGATGGAGATTTGAGTCGACCATTGATACAGGAAGAAGATGGCAAAAAGGTAGGAGGAAGAAAACTAGGGCTTTGATACCATAAAAGAATATAATCCCTTGATCTTTTCTCATTCATCCATTGGTAATATATACAAAGTATAAACAAATATTATGCCTACAAGTTAGGCTAAGAATAAGGAAACGGTATGATTTTACAACAGAATAATATCCTAAAATATTTACAATAATAATAAGAAGAATCACATATATTCTATCAATCAATGTTGTAGCCCAAGACCCAGTACATCTTACTTCATCATCATTTCCATCTTCAGACATGGACGTCAAGCTTGGTGGGTTGCTCGAATCTTGACTGTACACTATCAAGAGAAAATTCAGTCGAGTAAGACATGTGAGGACTGGTAGGCGGCTTTACAGGTGACCTCCTTAGTCGACTTTCGCCATGATCCTTGCCCAGGCTTTCAACTTCTAGTTTCATTTGAGCCAGTGCAGTTGGACCAAACCTTTAATGTTTTGGAAGATAAAGTTTTGGAAAACTTTGTTGCGATGGTTATGGAAAGGAGTTCTATGAGGAATGTAATAGGAGGAGGAGAGAAAGTCTTTGAATTGCAACTTATTAAAACACTCAACTAAATTAAAGGGATAAGAATGCACAAATTTTATAAATAAAATATTGCATATGCACTAGTTTGTAAATATTTTATGAGTGCACTATTGATATAATTATTTTTAAAAATGTATTATAAAATGTAATTGTTCCTTATTATTAATTAGGGCCACTGTACAGACGTGGAATTAATTCCCGTAAGGCCCATATCTAATTCTGCTACCTAACATTAGCTGGCGGTAGAGCTCAGTCTAAATTGTAACGGTCCAAACCCACATTGACATTGTACTACATAATACTAGTTCATGTTTCCCATCAAAATTGCATCGTACCTTTAATACTTCGTTTTTCACATTTTAAAAAAATAAAAATTAATAGGCATTCTTTTTTTTTTTTTCTTGAGAAATATATGTGCTTGTGGTTAATTTTCTAGAATAGCAATCATTAATCTATTTTTTCAAGATTAAATAAATTATTTTACTAAAATATAATTGTGATGTAGTAGCATTTAAGAAAATTATGTGAGTTAAGACGCATTAGGCCTTTAAACTTATTTCTAAAACTGATTAATTTGTAATAATAAGTTTAAAAAATAAAATAAGAGGGAAATGAGTAATTGCGTGAAATTAAATGTACTTTACAAACACCAAACGTTTTAATTTTTTATTAAATTAAATGCAAAGAAAGACATGCAACGTGCACCTATCATATCCGCAACCAAAAATGTAGTATACTATTTGAATTGATGGTATAATTTTTTATTTTTTGAGCCATCCCTTCTCAAAATAATGATAACTAAAGATATAATTATTTTATTTAAAGATGAGATAAAATAAAATGTAATTATATTATTTAGTGGGATTTATTAGTATAAATAAATAAAATCACTCGTTATTTTATGAATCTTGTAAAATTATTAAAGATAAATTTGAAATTTAATTTACTCTATTTTTATTTTAATTTTTAATATGTAAAATTTATATTTTGCTCATTTTTTTGACGACAGGGAGTATAATTTTTCAGGTTAGCTGATGAAAACATGCAATACGAACTTTGACAAATTTCATGTATAAGGAAAGTGAATCAATCTTCTCACGGCCGGGCACTTTCCATGCAACTGTTACTAAATATAAAGCCCACATCCATAACAAAAGGCGTATCAACGGAAAAGAGCTAGTAGGTAGGGTAGGACTACATCAAATTATGCTCTCATGAGTCATGAAGCATTAATATACTCTCTCTCTCTCTCTCTCTCTCTCTATATATATATATATATATATATATATATATATATATATATATATATTATTGTCATGGTTTTAAAATATTAAAAAACTTATTAGAATTTTATAAAATTAAGGAGATAATTTATCATATTAAAAAAAAAATATGAAGCACTCGTTTTATATTTATATTTAATTATCTTGAAAAATAAAACACTCAATTACTAGTAACTTTCTTTTCTTTTTCTTTTATATTCCCCTAGTATATATATAGTTAGTATATGGGAAATTAGTGCAATGACATGATCACCTTCATTTTTGATCACCTTCATAATTCATATATGGACGATAACGGTTAGCATGATATATATTGTTGGGCCCTCCATCTAATAACTTAAGTTTTTAGATGAGTTGTTTACTTAATATGGTATTAGAGTTCTGGGCGTGCAAGGTTTTGGGTTTAAATTTTTTCAGCTGCACAATTATCTTTCTATTAATTTAATAGTGCAAATGCACTTTAATTTCTCCTTCTCTATAAAAAAAGTTTGGGTTCAAATTTTTCCAGCTGCACAATTATCTTTCTATTAATTTAATAATACAAATGCATTTTAATTTCTCCTTCTCTATAAAAAAAAATGTTAGCATGATATATATTGTTGTTAGCCCATCTAATAAAATTTAAGTTTTTTTAGATGAGTTGGTTACTTAAGAATAACAATTAATGCATATACCCACTTCCTTACAACTTTACAATATATATATATATATATATATATATATATATATATATATATATATATATATATATATACAGACACACAGCCTATATAGGCTTAAAGGTCTCATACGTACCTTTCTTATACTTGTTTAGCTTATTGCAATTTCTTCTCGCAATTAATATAATTATGGGTTCAAGTGGAAAGCTTGAAGTAGAAGTGGAGGTGAAATCTCCAGCAGACAAATTTTGGCACAACGTTAGGGACTCCAACACTCTCTTCCCAAAGGTTTGCTCTGACCTCTACAAAACCATTCAAGTCCTTGAGGGTGATGGCAAATCTGTTGGCTCCGTTCGTCTTGTCACCTATGCTGACGGTACGTATCTATACATGGGTATATATATTTAACGTTTTTTTGTTGAAAAAAATTAAATCTATGAAATCTCTATAAACGTTTGTACTATTTCAATTCCAAATTTTAAGATCATTATTTATTTTTAAAAAATTAATTTGAGATATTTTTAAATTTAAAAGTCATTCAGATGTAAGGGTGTAAATGAATTTAAGTATTGAGTTACTCAAATTTGGTTCACAAAATTTATTGAATATTAAATAAGGTTTGATTGAGAATTGTTTAGCTATCGAGTCGAGTATGATCTCGAATTGAGCACTAGCTAGTAATTTGAATTTTTTAAACGAATATGATTCGAGTATTAATAAAAAATTATTATTTAAAGAGTTTCGAGTAATTTATCGAACAAATATGATTAGTTTTTTTACCGCCCTATTCAGATGTTTTATATTTTTTAGTTATTAAATAACTTTTTAAATTCAGATGTTATTTCATTCAGATAATCTAATTTTCAATCTTCATTACTCAATTTTATCAAACACTAGTTAAATTCAAAACTGTCAGAAATGTATATATATATATATATATATATATATATATATATATATATAATGGTTTCGTTTCGTTTTCATTTCCATTCTCATATACAGGGACGCCTCTGGTTTCATTTACAAAAGAGAAGATAGAGGTGGTAGATGAAGAGAAAAAGTCGGTGGGCTATAGCATTATAGATGGAGAACTTTTGGAGTACTACAAGAATTTTCAGGCCCACCTTGTTGTGAGCCCAAAGGTTGACGGAAATGGAAGCCTGGTGAAATGGTGGTGTGAGTTTGAGAAGACCAGCCATGAGATTCCTAATCCTAACGCTATTAGGGACTTTGCTGTCAAAAACTTCCAAGAACTTGATGCTTTTACCCAGGCCCAGCCTTAGTTAAACACGGCCCAGTCTGTGCGCCAGTGGGAATGACCGTGTCTTATATATCTATATATCTATATATATATATATATATATATATATATATATATATATATATATATATATATATATCCTTGTTATGTTCTACTTCTACCAAATAAAGGGAATTATTATTTTCATAATTAAAATAGATAATTTTATAAATTTCTCTCACATTAATGTGATATCTATTTATTATTTATATGAAAAGAAATTTGTAAAATTGTTATTTTTATTTGTGAAAATATCAATCCTCTAATAAATAAATAATGTGGCAGTGTAACTGTAAGTTCATTTTTAATTAATGTTTGGGATAATGGATTCTATAATTAATGTGATCCGGTTAATATTTGAAAATGATCTTAATCATGACTATTTTTTTTCTTACTTATTAACTTTTGTCAGTAAATATGTTGATTTAAAACCTGAGAATATTTTAAGTAATGGCACACCTATAAATGCATTGTTTGTATAGGAGTACCATAAAAAGGTGGTAATATTATTTTTTATTTCAGAAGTCGAAATTACGTATTGTACTTATATGCAGGGACGGTATGTTGAGTTTATATATATATATATGAAAGAATATATATATATATATATATATATATAATTTAATAAATTTAAAAGGGACTAATTAATAGAAGAATTTTACTTAGAAGAAGTAACAAAAATATATTTTACTCTTAATTTGAAAATTTAAATGAATCTGTTTTGTAGCTTTTATTTGAGTTACAAATCTATTAATCTACTTTTCGTCTACTGATGAAGAAGTAGGTATGTGATAATCAGACACATATTTATATTAAAATATTTTAAATTAATTTCAAAAAATTAAAATTGAAGATAATATATTTTATTATTCCAATAAGATGAAGAAGTTTTAGATGATATGTAATACTCTCACCGTCCCCATAAAAGATGACTAAATGTATAATTTTTTTTGTTTAAAAAAAGTGAGATAAAATATATAAAGTGAGTGGTACAAATGTTATTTAGTGAGATCTATTAATATAAAAAAATAAAAGTATTTATCACTTTATGTAATCTTATGGAGCCACTAAGGATAAATTTGAAACTTTTTTATTCTCTTCCTCTACTCTTATTTTTCTTAATATATGTGCAAATTGTATTTTATTCATCTTTTTGGAGACGGAGGGAGTAGTTTATAACTTTGATATATTTAGTTTAGACATTTTTGGGACTTTTTCAACTTCAATCATCGTTTTGAAGATTATTTATGCTATTCATTAGTTATTTTTGTGATTGACATTTTTAAAAAAAAATCTATTTTATTAATTTGTTTAAAAGGATTAATAAAAGAAGAAGATTGTGGCAGTGCAAAGGTTCTTTTAAATTGATTAGTTTTTCGGCAATTAATTTGGCTAGTTGGGTCCCCTGTGATAAATTGCGTGGATTAAAAGTTGTCATCTACAAGTAACCAACTGGAAATTAAGGACTAGCCATAAATCGGTTAACAAATTCTTGTTGAAGATTCATGGCAATAGAGTGATTTGAAATTAATGTCATGCAAGTTGCATCTTTTAAGTTAATTAAACAATTTATGCATGTTTGTTATGATTAATTTTTAAATTTATTGATTTCTTACTTTTATAGTATACATATTGCCTCCATTTATTTAATTAATTATTGGTTTTTAATTCATATTAAAATTCTGTGACTAAATAATTTACATTGCTATATAAATTGATATGTTACCAAGTACATGTTAATACAAAATTAGTTGCAATGTTTGTTTCTACATCAATTAAAATATACCACTATTTTTTTTTTTAAAGAATCAATAAAGACAAAAAAAATTGTAGACCATATTTATACATAAACTAAGTGAAACTCAAAGTGGTAACAAGGTCAGTGATGAATCTATTAAGAGGGAATAGTAGTCATAAAAAAAACTTAAACTACTACTATGATAAAAAAAAAAAAAAACTAAACACACGGGTGTATAATGTATTCAAACTCTCGCTCTCTAACTCGCTAAGTTTTAGCCATTCACTTTAGTTTTCAACTTAAAAAAATTTATCACTGCTGAGAATAGATCCTATATCCGCCATTGCTTATATGTTGTATATTAGAATTTAAGGTATAACATTTACAGAATATAGTATACTATCTATTTACGTTAGAAGGATGGTCGTTTTGATCACATCCTATAATCTCGATCGGTGAAATTCAAAATTTCACTGATTAATCCATTCAAACAAATTTCTCACTAACTTACTTCGTTAAAAACTACAAAATCAACAAAAATGGTTAGCAAAAATTAAAAAAATTCGAAATAAAAATTTTAGGGGTAAGGTATTGTAACACCTCAGTTTCACATAAAAAAATATTGAAAAAATTTGTCTGTACATAAGTAATTAAATTTCTACCAATAGTATCTTTAGTCATGACTTTTGGGATGAGCATGTGGTGAGCTAAGATGACCCCAAAAAATATTATTGGACGAGTGGTTTAAGACCTTATTTGGAAGGATTTGACCCCAAAATTTTCAGACCCTGAAAAAGGTCTTTGGGTGGATTGTTATAAAAGATGAACGAACACTATATATATATATATATATATATATATATATATTAACTTATCTGCAGCACACCAATGTAGAAAATCAATATGTCAAGGCTAGTACTATGTACTATGTCCTTAAAACAATTACGCCCTCCGTACGGTGCTTAGAGTTTTATAGAATTTATCTCCCAGGATACAATGACAACGTATACTTTAGCAGCACAACAAAAAGTATACTCTGCGAACCAAAGAAATGCTCAGAACTTTTTCTCAAAAATGAACTATAAACTGCTAATGAAATGAAGAATAAGAAGGCTAGAATGCTTATGTTTGGCTGATTTTGATGATCTGAATGGGCTTCCCCCCTATCTATTTATAAGAAGGGTTGGTGACCCTTCGGATGGGGTACTAACACCTTGAAAAAATATGAGATGCTTCTGAAAATGCATGATATGACGTAGTATAATAATAAATACTTTTTATCAAAATGACACAGTTTTGATAATAGAACTAAATAAAATAAATTTTAAATAAATTTTGTCAAAAAAATTATATAAAAGAACACATACCTGCACCGTGCCTAATGTTTAATCATGTACTTGGCGCTTGTGAGTTCGAACTAAGAGTAACTTTCTAGTATATAAACTTTATAATTCTTTAATTCTTAACCGATGTAAGACTTGACTTCCCACATGTATTTATTATTATTTATCATTTTCAAATGTGATCTTTGGGAGTTAATATCTCATTCATTACTCCATAGATTTGAGCTTTTAAATACTTAATTTAATCTACTAATATAGTAGAACACATTGATATGTAGAATCATTACAAATAATTAATGATACTCATATTAATTTAGGCTCAAATTCTAACAGACGGGTCACTGGTCTAACCGTTATTAACCCAGTGACGTCATTAATATATAATAAATATATTAATTATTATTATATATTATATATAATATTTACTTATTTAGTAAATATGTAAAATTAATCAATTTATCTACAAATATATTAAATCATGCTCATAAGTTATACTTAAAAGTGATAAAATCAAATACAATGAAAATTCAAATTCAACCACAAGTTCAAGTGTAAATAATAAATATGAATGCAAACATCTTTAGAATACCAAACAAAGTCTCAACTAAATTTACTAAAATAAAATCCATGACATATTCAAGTGTTTAATTCTCAAGTGAGTTTTACAAATTTTTAACATTGAACTTTGATGATTTTCTTCTATCATATTCAATAGCTAAATCCTAATCCATCAAACTCTAAAATCAATCATTTCCCATTCTATAAAACTTTCAAATTACTACCGAAACAATATGTAATTGAATATTATACCAGAAATCAACAAATTTCAAACAATACCCTCAACTTATCACTTTTCAAACCACAAATCCAATCATTACAATCACCAAAGCCATCAATTTTCTTCAATTATATAAACCCTAAATGCTTAATCTCAGTTTAATACAACATAAGTTTTGTGCAGCTAAAATATTTTGGTGCTAACTAATATGAGACCAAATAAACCCTTGAGTTGCTTTCATATATGGAATTCACAGAGTTTATAATTATAGTGTTTTGTTTGTGACGCGATTATAAGCAATCATTATTTGATAATCAAAGCACAATCACATTGTACATAAAAAGAGGCCACAAAATTAATACAATCCCAATCCAGTACTCAATTAGAATTTCATCGCAAATTGCAAGAAAAAATAACAATAAAATATGTGACGCCCCCAAAATAGGTATACATCACCCATCTTGGGTCGTCAAATACAAGGTACTGAATACAAATACAAACTAATTATACAACAGTCGTGTAAAATACGACAAAACATAAATTGAGAATTTTAATAAGAATATTGTCATCTAGACAATATCCACACTCAAAGGAGTCCTCAATACATTTATTGTCACACTATTTAACAGAATAGTGAGGACTACTAATACTATCATCCTGGAATGATTATCTGCTCCCCGACTAGTCCCGGCCACGTTCTCATTTCCTTAAGAGAACAGTGAAAGAAAGGGGTGAGCTCAACTAGCCCAGTAAGAAATATTATGACTAAGATAATGCAGAATAAATTATCATTAGTCTTCAACAATGTTAAATTGATAAAATACAATAGACATCAAGTTTAACTCGCAATGAATAAACAATCCATTGTAAGAGTCAAGTAGAACATGATATCTACTATCTTCTATGATTTAAAATGTTTTCATCAATTTTTATCGCTGAGACTCAACTTAATAAATAAATCACATCATCGAGTCATCCCTGCTTTACGGGCCAAGTATATTCATTAAATTATCAATGGTCATGACTGTACCGAATAATCCCTGGTCATAATCATACCAAAAATTATTCGTCAATACACTACAGGCCACTAAGGACTTTTACCACATCATTTATAACATTACGGGTCATGATTATACCGAATAATCCCTGATCATAATCATATCAAGTCCATCTATGCACGTAAGCCAAAGATGACTTTTATCACAATATAAGCATGAGGATGATGACAATGACATAATAATTAAATAAAACAAGTTCAAGAATAAATTTTAAAGATTTATAAGTTAATTTATCCTGAACTCAATAATGTCCAAATTGTCAACATGATACTACTTTGTGGAGTAAAATTCAAGAATGCCCAGAAGAATATTTTCATGAAAAGATACTGGATGAAGCGCAAATATCAAGGATATTCCACTAATTTTATGGAGTATAGAAGCCAAAATTTTAACCAAATGAGTATCATAGAATATATGAAACTACAATGGATTTTCACCCGCCATGCGGTAATCCACGTAGACAGATCATTTTCACAATTTAATAAGAAATGAATACGAATGGTCATTCACCATGCATGTGGTAATCCACATAGACAGGTTATTCCAACAGAATAATAAAGAATGGAATAATAGAAGAATTCACCATGCATGCAATAGACCGCACAGACAAATTATTCTAACAAAATAATTAATAATGGAACCAGGTCATGCATAAACGTACATACAAGATATTCCAACAGAATAATAAATAATGGAACCAGGTCATGCGTAAACGCACATACAGGATATTCCAACAGAATAATAGAGAATGAAATAACAAAAAACTTCACCAAACATGCGATAGACCTTCTCATGCATAAAAGTTATTCCAACAGATAATAAATAATGAAACTGTGTCATGCAGAATACGCATGCATACATGATATTCAATGAGAATAATAAATAATGGAACCAGTCATGCGTAAATGCAACAACAGGATATTCCAAACAAATAATAGAGAATGGAATAACAAAAGACTTCACCAGCATGCAATAGAGCCCACGCAGACAGGTTATTCCAATAGAATAATAAATAATAGAACCAGGTCATGCGTAATGCGCACGGACAGGATAACAGAAGTTCTCTTTATAAATACGAAAGAAATAATACCCCTTACCTTATAAAGAAGAGTACTCCGACGGATAGGACGATGATATACTTGAAGAAAACTTGCACCACGCCCAAAGCTTCTTAAAACTCTAAAAAAATACGCTCAAGATTATAAAAGAGAATTCTCTGAATTTTTGGTGTGATTTCAATTCTAACTAAGCATCCTATTTATAGGAAAATAGAAAGGATACTATGCAATAAAATAAAATATAATATATATATATATTTATATATTTTATTTAAAATCTAATAAAATAATTAACTTTATAAAAGTATTACTCTTTTATATAAAAATATTTTACTATGCAAACACTACGCAGTACTATACAAACACTATGCATAATAAAATATATTATATTCTAATTATTGTCTAATAAAATAAATAACTTTATAAAATTATTCGATTTATATAAAAAAAATTTACTATGCAAAATACTATGCATAATAAAATATATTATATTCTAATTATTGTCTAATAAAAAAATAACTTTATAAAAGTATTCTATTTTATATAAAAAGCTTTTACATTTTATTACATTAATAATACTAATAAAACAAAATTTATATATATATATATATATATATATATATATATATATATATATATAAACTTTCGTGACTTCATAAAAAAGACACCTCAATATATTTAATAATATTTATCATCATTATTATAATTTACAATATTAATCGACCAGGTCGTTCCCAGGAAAGAGGGGGCTTTCCAATAAGGATTTATCCTAATTGGCGCGCAATTAGGTATCCAAACCTCTCCTTGACAGAACTTCTAGACATCGTTAATATTGCAAATAATAATATTAATAACTTTGTTATCTCAATTATTGATTTAATAATATATAAAATATCGACAATAATTGAATCAAATAACGTGAGATACTATGCAACAATTACTATAGCAATAATTGAACAAAATTGAGTGATTTCTCACGTAAGCATCAATAATCAATACCGTGCGCTACTATGCAACCACGTGTATTACTGTATTTTTAACACCGGGTGTTTCAACAGTTAATGGTAAAACTTCCGCCGTTATTCTCATAAAAATATTTTTGTCGTTTTTCTCAATCAAACAATAATTCCGTTAATGGGGTTCACTAATGATTGTGTTGTCGCATTTAATATTCCCCTGTTAAAACGAATATTCCCCGACCAATCGAATATTATATAACAACTTGCATACTTTTCAAAATTTTTAAATATTACCCACAGCTATAACATTATATCAAATTTACTCCATACTATTCAAAAATGATATTTATTAAAAATTCATCTTTATTCATAAAAGTTGGGGTCTTACAAAATATATGTAGGAGGTACCTTCAAATGTAAATTGAAGCTTTTCTTCCTCTAATCTCTGTTTTGATTTACATTGTTAGGGCATGATTAGGGCTGCGAGCGACTGGGCTGCGTGAGAGAGAGATGATGGCGATTGGTTTTACACGGTGAGAGATGATGGTGATGGCCGTGAGAGGGAGATGATGATGATGGCGATGACGGTGAGAGAGAAGATGACGATGGTCGATGGGAGAGAGAGATTTGATTTTGGGTGAGAAGAAGCAGAAGTGCAGAGCGAAGGCAGAAGAGCTGAAGCCTTGCTTTTTTTAAATCTATTTAAGCAAGTAGGGGACCGGTTCAACCCGCGAACTAGTCACTGGTTCATTGGGTCAGGCGGTTCAACCGCTGATTCATCGATTTTGAACGATTTTTTTACTTAAAATGGGTCATTGGTCCTAATCGGACCGGAATGTGGACCGGTTCCGATTTTTATTTGTCCGACCCCTGATCCGATCCGGGTCTGAAAACCATGTTTGTTCAGATTCGTACTTGGGATTAGACCTGAGATTTGTTTTAAATTCGGGATTAGACCCGGGTTGTTTCATATGGTATAAAATTTAGGGTCCTTTACATAAGTATACAACAAATAGAAAATAATTACAAGAAAAGTGCATCAACTAAATAATTACAAAAAGAGTGTAATTAAGACTCATATTATAAAAATAGTACAATTCACATTAATAAAGAAACCTAAAATCAAGGATAACTAATAATTCAAATTCAAATCTTGTCTCTAACAACAAATTCAAATCCATATTTCAAAATTCAAATCAAAATGAGAAAATAAAAAATAAAAAATTATGAAGGAGCTAATGTTCATCATCCTCCTCTCTCGCCATCACCATTGCTTGTCACCGGCCATACACAAAATTGACTAAGAATCAGATTACATTTAAAATAAAATTGGCGGAGGGGAGGGGGAGGAGAGGAGATAGCGGAGTGAGGGTGGGGTGTGGGGGTGGGTGGAGAAGGAGGAGGAAGAGGAAGGAGAGGTGTAGGGTCACTTGGCCGGGGTGAGGAGGGGAGTAGCAAGTGAGTGGAGGAGGAGGAGGAGGAGGGAGGCGGAGGCGGGAGGAAGGGAGGCGGAGGTGGGGAGGGTTGGACGGGAGGAGGAGGAGGAGGAGGAGGAGGAGGAGGAGAAGAAAAGGAAACATAAATGGAGTGGGAGAAAATCGTGGGAGAGATGGGGAGAAAATTGTGGGAGAGATGGTTGAGAATTAAAACACATCCCATAATTAAAGGAATCATAAATATGTAATAATAATGAAAATAAATTTTAAAGATATTAATTATGTAAATATTTAATGAGGGCACTTTTCTTGTAATTATGTTTTTAAATGTACTATAAAATATAATTGTTCCTAATAGTACATTCAATGATGACTTTTTGGGTAAATTTGTGGTGAACTAAGATGACCCAAGAACCTTAGAAGATATTATTGGGTCAATGGTTCGAGGCCTTATTTGGATGAATTTGATTTGATTCAGATAGTGTTTTAAAACTCGTACCAGTAAAAACTAGAATCGGTCCCCTTTCAGGTCATCGATTCCGCTTTGGACCAATGACCCAATTTTGGTCAAAATTCGAGTTGGCCCGTTGACCACCAGTCCAACCGGTAAACTCGATTAATTGACCCAGTTGACCAGATTTTTAATTTATTGTTTTATCAAAAAAAATTAATATTAAAATTAACCACTTTATCAATATTATAACTTATCTTTATTATGTTTTAGTTCATAAAAAATGAGATTTTTATTATTATTAATTACTAATAATATATATTTTTATATATTAATGACGTCATTAGATCAATAACGGTTCGACTACTGGTTGGATCAGTCATCCATTCACCCAGTACCTTTTCAGGTTCGATGAACTGCGAACCTTGAATTCAGACTCGAAATTTGACTTAAAATTTATTTTAAACTCGAAATTTGAACTTATTTGTTTCGGGTGTAATATAGTTTTTGAGTATCTTAATTTTTATATTACTAGATAAATTGAAAAATAATACGGTTATCATTCACAAAAAGTTGATCATTTGACCTTGTGCTCCTTGAACTATGCATAAATTATGTACTCTTAATGATCAATCATCATCATTTATCACGCACCACCAAGACAATTAAATTTAATTGCTTAATAGTTGTACTAGGATTAACACAACTACGTACATATATAAATTTTATCATTATTCTTACTTTTTTAAAGACTAGGAGAATGAAATCTGAGTACTTCCTTTTACTTTAGAAAAGATGTACGAAAACGACTACCACTTATTCTTTAAAAAGTTAAAAAAGAGACTTGAAAGATCGATTAACCGAACTAATTGTATACCATGCATGCATGATATATAATGAAACACGAAATATAAATTATATGCATTCATGCAAGTTTCGTGGTATAATTATAATCATCTTAATAACAACATAAACTACTATACTTCAAATCTTATTTGTAATCCAAATTTCTCTATCTGCACTTTATCTTATTTACTAAAGGTAAGAAATTATATTTATTACTATGTATTAATCATTATATTTGTGTGCATGTTTATATATTTATAAGAAAACACAAATTACTATCTAAATGACTAAACAAATACCAATTAATGAACTGAATCACCAATTAACTAAGATTACTCAGGGTTGGATAACCTATCAAATGCTGATTAAGTGTGGAGGATATAAATTATTTAAGAAGAGAGAATCGTTAGAACAACCAACCATAACACTGTAAAAATTGGATAGGTTCGATCTATGTATCTAAAAAAATCGTTTCACATTAATAATTGAGAGGCCCATTGATAACGAGGAGTTGTAGTAGCAGATATGTCCAGACAAAACCGTACCAGGCCATCAGCCCAGCCCAGCCCAGCCCAACCCAACCCAACCCAGGCACCAGTCAGTGCCATGGCCTGAAACAACACAGTTGACAACTTTTCTTTTTTAACTCTACAAATTTGAAATTCCCAAGCAAAGTATAAAATGTATAGCAGGCTAGCAGCAAGGTCTAATTTTGCATTAATGGTGTAAGCAAAGTAAATAAAGTGAGGAGATTAATAAAGTGAGGGTCGAGATGCTTTTAATCTTTATCTTTACGTGACGGAAGAGAAGAAAAGGAGTTGTAAACCTACAAATTTGAATAATATTAATAGGACTTGATATTTATATGAGAGTGGACAAAATTTTATAAAATTAATATTTTTATAAAATATCAATTCTTTATTAATATTCTTTTTTTTTTTTCTTTTTTTCAAGAAGAAGAACAACTAAGAGAAAGAGATTCCTCTGGCCACTGGGAGCCGGGAGGAGGGTATTTTGCTTCCTTTCTCACTTTTGGGTTTCTTTTGCTTTAATAACAGTAGGAGTATTTGCTTTCTAGTTTCTTGGGTTCCTTCAAGTGGGTTTTGGTCTTTTAAGCTGTTGAACATTACCTCCTGATAATACTTAGTCTTTCTTAATTCTGTCAACTTCTCAGAGAAGAAAGGGTAAAAGGAGCTACAAGCTAGAGGTACAATTTTTTTATTTCTTCTCAACATATATTGAGCTTAGTTTAATTTTGTGGGGTGGGTTAAAAGTATTATTTTTTTTGTTTTTTGGGGATTGAGGATTATGGGTTTTAGTGATTAGTTTTAATTTATAATTTTCTTTTGTAGGGAGTTGAGAAATTTGGGATTTGTGGGGATTTGAGTTGTAGGGCTTTTGTTTAAGAGGCGGAGAAAAGAAGAAACAGGGGGAGGGAGTCATGGCAGGAGGAGGAGGTGGAGTAGCTGCACCACCGCCCAAACAGGAGGAATTGCTGCCACATCCAGCAAAAGACCAGCTGCCCAACATTGCTTACTGCATTACCAGTCCCCCTCCCTGGCGTCAGTTTTCTTTACTACTCCTTTACTATACATTCTTATATAAGTATTTATGAATACATATGCATGTTATACTGCTCCATATAAACACACATGTCTCATTGGACGAGATACTCTGTTGTTAAGAACTATATTCTACGTGTTTTTGTTCTCCTAGTATTATACAATTTTTCACAATTGTGAATTCCCTTAGGTTTTGGTCCACAATAGTCTGTGCAGTTGTGATTTGTGACTTGTGGCTGTGTTCTTTTCCCTGTTTTCATTCTTGTAAATATATACTCCCTTCATTCCAATATATAAAGATCACTTGTTTTTTTTTGGTATCCGTTTGTATCTAAATATATACTTAGTCTCGTAAGTATATATTTCTGGTGCAATTGCTCGATTTATAGGACCTACTATTGGACACATGTAGCCTTCAATTGTTTATAGGAGTAATAATTTTTCAAGAGCTGGACCTGTATTTCATGAAGTATATTTTAATTTGATTGTTGTAAGTTTCATAAAAAAAAAAAGTTCAAATTTAGTCAAATTTTGTGAACTTTGAAGTATAAACTCTGGGATTGTTACTCTATGCAGCTGAGGCCATATTACTTGGGTTCCAGCACTATCTTGTGATGCTTGGGACAGCAGTTCTCATTCCCTCTACTCTGGTTCCCCAAATGGGAGGAGGAAATGTAAGGCTATCAAAAGACTAACAATGTTGCAGTAGTATTGCATCAGTCACTTTTTTGTGCTGTTCTTTTTTCCTTTTATTTTTGCCCTTTGATTGAGCTTTGATTTCCAGATGTCATTTCAAATTATGATAGTTTTTGTTAATGAATCTGGAACGAATGGGTGTTCCTTTTAGGAAGAGAAAGCAAAGATGATTCAGACACTACTATTTGTGGCTGGATTGAATACATTGACCCAGACATTGTTTGGTACTCGATTACCTGCTGTGATCGGAGCCTCTTATACTTTTGTGCCTACAACACTTTCAATTGTCTTGGCTGGTCGATACAGTGACCTCCTGGATCCTGAGGAGGTAGCCTGATAAACTTCTCCTTGTTTCATCACAATCAATCAGAAGTACTTATGTTAATCTGATCCCTGCTCTATGGTGCTGTGCAGAAATTTGAGAAGATAATGAGAGGGACCCAGGGTTCCCTTATTGTTGCTTCAACTCTCCAGATTGTCGTTGGTTTTAGTGGCCTCTGGCGTAATGTCACAAGGTTAATTAAATCTTCTTATATGAAAATCCAATCCTACAGTCCCAATTCCACTTAATAAAAATCATATCGTCATGTTTACAAAGAAATTTATGCATCCTATATGAGATTTGTCATGTTTTTCATTGACCTTTTTTATATGCATAGGTTCATGAGTCCTCTCTCTGTAGTTCCATTGATTACTCTAACAGGGTTCGGGCTGTATGAGTTTGGTTTTCCTCTGGTATGTATTTATGTTGTTCGTTTTGGGATGGGCAAGATAAATTTGCAAAAATTATTCTTGTTCTCTGCTCTGCATGATGTGACTTGTAATTGTATGATTTCTCACTCTTAGTTGTTGATTGTTGCTAGCTCTCAAAATGTGTGGAGATTGGACTGCCACAGCTCATCATTCTGGTAATCTTCTCACAGGTAATATTCATGCCACTATTGACTACATTGGTTTTGCCTGTTGTGATAATTCTTTGAATGTTATAGTCTTGAACTGGGAATAGTTTTTCTGCTTAAAATTTCCATACATCCTTTGGCCAATTTTTTTTCTCTTACACAGTATATACCCCATATTATGAGTGGGGAGAGGCATATCTTTGACCGCTTTGCCGTGATATTCTCGGTGGCTATTGTCTGGATTTATGCCCACCTACTCACTGTTGGTGGAGCATATAAGCACGCACCAAAAACCACCCAATTGAGCTGCCGAACAGATCGTGCTGGAATTATAGGCGCTGCTCCATGGTATGGTTTTTTCTTTGTTTTAATGAATAACACTGTGCAGAAACTATAAACAAAAAGTTGTGCACCAAGAGTAGGACTCATGTATTACCAATGAAAATGTATAAAACATCCATTGGTAGGTCCCGCTTCCTATTTTTTCTCTTTTTTTATCCTGATTGTGCACAACTTTTTTGTGTATAGTTTGCGTCCATAACATTATTCTATAAATTATGGGGCTTTATTTATTATGTATTATGTACTCGAGTTATAGGTGATATTTTTAGAAGAGTAAATAACTTAATGGAAATGCAACAATAATTAATATTTGATGCTAGTGCTAAACCTAATTACCGAAGGATCGATGGTAAGACATGGTGGACTTGCAGCCTTGGGGATTACTGCTATTCTCTAAACTCTAATGCATTTTTTTTTGTAGGATAAGAGTTCCTTATCCATTTCAATGGGGAGCTCCTACATTTGATGCTGGAGAAGCTTTTGCCATGATGGCTACTTCATTTGTTGCTCTTATTGAGGTTGTTTATTTCTGCTCTTCTGTTTATAAATGGAGGCCTCACATGCTCTTTGGGATATTTAGATAATTACTTGTCACAATCTTGCAACGTTTCCTATCTTTAATCTCATTTGCTTCCACAGGCTGGCAGTCCATATCAGTATGTGTCCTACAACAAGTATATATGAGATTTCTTTTTCAAGGTTCTATATACTTCTCAAACAGGATACATGAGGCTCTGCGCCTCTGCCACTACTTATCTCCTTGTCGAAACCAAATTTTCTTTCTATATTTTTTCGCAACTCCATGTGAACGATGCATTTATTATCTTGCTTGGGCATTCATGAGCTTGTTGGTTTGTTTACTGTTTTTGTCTCTTTATAAAATTTCCTCTTCAGGATTTTAATTGTCAGATTTAGAATGCTTTGACATAGTCTTCCTAATTTGAAGTTATTTTATTGTGTCCACTCTGCTATGGCTGACCACTCAAAAAAGAGAAAAACTGCTACGGTTTCTTGTTTCTTACATTTGTATTACTTTATCAACAGTCCACTGGTGCCTTCATTGCCGTGTCTAGGTATGCAAGTGCAACTCCTTTACCACCTTCTGTTCTCAGCCGTGGAGTTGGTTGGCAGGTATGTTTTGAGAATCCTGCTCTAAAGTTTACCTGCATTAGTTAAAATCTTTCTACATGCCTAAAGTGAACGATTGAAGCTGCAACGGAGGAACCTGATTTGGAACTAAAAGACTATATGATAATATGATATACATCTTAACTCATTGAGCATGATCATTGTGTTTTAGCAATGTGAACATTTAATTTTTGCTGCTACTTTCTCAATGTGGCTGAATTTCTCTGTAGAAGAGGTGTTATCAATTTTCTGTACCAAATACTGATAACATTTCTGGGGTTTCTAAAGTAATTTTCATCTGTGTTAATCTTAGGGAGTGGGCATATTGTTCTCTGGAATATTTGGAACCGGGAATGGGTCATCAGTATCTGTGTAAGATTTCAAAAGCTTGTTTATCTGGAAATGTCATCTAGGAAAAGTTCATATTTCATTTGGAACCTGAAGTTTGTTTCTTTCTTTTGCAGTGAGAATGCTGGTTTGCTTGGGTTGACACGTGTAGGCAGCCGAAGGGTTGTGCAGATATCTGCTGGATTCATGATATTCTTTTCCATACTTGGTAAGTTATAGGATGCTGTTAAATCAGTAAAATGTCTGTCTCCAGAAATAAATGTTTCATGTTCATGAATATTCAGGAAAATTTGGAGCCGTCTTTGCTTCAATTCCAGCTCCAATTATTGCAGCTTTATACTGCCTTTTCTTCGCCTATGTGGGTAAGTGTTTACAAGAGATGTGGATCACTTTTTTCCCTACCTGCAAACAATAGGAAGTTAATCATGTCAGAAATCACGCATGAGCAGGTTCAGCAGGTCTTAGTTTCCTCCAGTTTTGCAATTTAAACAGCTTCAGAACAAAGTTCATCTTAGGATTCTCAATTTTCATGGGCTTATCGATACCACAATATTTCAACGAGTACTTAGCAGTGAAGGGTTATAGTCCTGTCCACACTAAAGCTAGATGGGTATGAAACTACTCTCAAGTCTTATCCTATTTCTGCCTTGAATCCGCGTCTTATATATATGATGCCATTTTTTGCACCCTTTTCCATCCTGATAGTTCAACGATATGATCAATGTTCCATTGTCATCTGAGCCATTTGTTGCGGGATTGCTGGCTTTATTCCTAGATGTCACTCTTCATGGGAAGGACAGCGTGACTAGGAAGGACAGGGGCATGCATTGGTGGGACAAGTTCAGGTCGTTCAAGACGGATACTAGGAGTGAAGAGTTCTATTCCTTGCCTTTCAATCTCAACAAGTATTTCCCATCAGTGTGATTGAAGAAGTGGAGTCTCGATCAAGTGAAGAGTTGTATTCCCCAACAGTTGGTATAACACCAAAATTATTGATCTCTTTTGATTAGCAGTTTTCCTATATATATATATGTGTGTGTGTGTATCCAAGTATTTTCATTTACATGAACATAGTGCAAGAGTTTATTTAACTAGCTCAGAAATGGTATACTAAAATCCATTGGGTTGTGGCGTGCGCACGTCCAAGGGCTAACTAGTAATAGCTTTTATGTGTCATGTAGCAACCTGCGTTTTTACAAACACTCCATATCTTATGAATATACTATGTATATGTTCCTGTAATATAAGTTGATGCTTTGTTTAGTCAGCCTGGTCAGGCCCATTAAGGAACTAGTACTATACCCGTAAAACTTTATCCCCGACCTTGAGGATAAGCGGGTTGATCCATTATTTTTGGGTCAATGGCTTGCCATTGGACTTTCCTGAACCTCACTTGTTCCAAGTAAGATGGATATTTTTTTTCTTTCTCTTTTTAATAATACTGTTATATTTAACTACTTTATTATTATTATCATCACATAACTAATCCGATCGTCTATACTAGATGCCTAACAAATTTAATGATAAACGTGAAAAAAATATGTATCTTTAAAATATTACAAACGATGATTCTTTTTGGAAGAGAAAAGAGAGTTGGTAAGTTAGCATACTCGGGAGAAGTTTCAAAGTAGAGACGTTATATAGAAAATTTTAATAATCAGTTAGAAAATAGGAGGCGACCGAAACAGATAATAATAAAAAAAGAAATCTTTTGACCTTTTTGGTCAAACAAATCTATGATGTACTTAAGAACCAACAACCGAACCGAATGTGATTGAGATTGATACAAAGCAACCTAGCTATGCAAATAAATTTTATATTAAGCTAGTTAATCAGGCTTAAGTATGTAGTATAGTATGCATGATTTGTTAATGCATGTCGGTAAATATCTGAGCAAGCAATCTATCCAGCAAATGATGTGATATAAGCTAACAATTAACAATAACAATAATGGGTGGCAAGGTGACCATTATATTATATACGTCGTCATGTCATGTCATGTCATGTCTATTTTGATATATAATTTATCAAAATCATTATACCAATAATTCAATCTCAAAAGGGCTTCAGGACACTTGCCACCATATATATTTTACGTAAATTGTTGCATGGATAGGAACGGTCACATTCATCAAATAGCCCATTATAGCTAGCTAGCTAGCTAGTGGAAAAAACTTTTCCATGCACAATCTGCCTATCCTATGTAAAAACTTGTCTTCCTTTGGGTAGGATTAGGAAGTGGATGTGCATCTAAAACAAGAGACTCAAATATCATTCATTTGCATATACCACACCGCAAAATTAACATTAATTAAACAGGAGGATCCTAATTCTAAGTTCAATAGTACATATCCTCTTCATTACTATCCGATTCTTTGTCATTAAGATCAACAACACACTGCATTTATTAAATTCTTTCTTACTCAGACATTAATGTGTTTTCTTTAACAGGGGGAGGTAGGAAGAATGTGAAGAAAGCAACTTTAAAACCATATCCTTAATTAATTTCCTCACAAACCCCACTAATAACAATTACCCCAAAACCCCATTTTGTTAGGTTGAGTGCTTTAATTTAACAACAAAAACTAGAATGTTTACAAGACAATAATAATGTGTTGATTGCCCCCACAATTGGCATAATAATTAATAGATGAACAAAAAAGATTGAATTGGGACTATTAATTAAAAGCAGCTCTGCAATCAGTACGTAGAGAAAAAAAAAATACGACTACCTACCCCATTGGAACATTTCATATTCATTCCGTGGCCATAACAAGTTAAGACCATCGGTTTTATAACTAATGGTTGGTTGTAGTCCTCTACATAGGTCTTGTATGGACAAGAAATAGTCAATTCATCATTTAATAGTTGAACTAGAGATCCCCAACACCTCACATGGCTTACATGGACTGACATTAATCAGAGATGGTTTTCACACATGGGAATTAATATTTTATTTTTAGATTAGATTATCTAAGGCGAACCTGATGACTTACAAGAATCAAAGATTTTAATAAGATTAAGGATAAGTTCCACATCAGTTCCCACACAAACCCTCCCTCCCTCCCTCCCTCCCTCCCATCAAAAGAGCAAGCATTTTAACAAAGTTTAGCTTCTTGAAATTACTTATACCGAAATATACTAGTATTAGTTCTAATTAATCTCCCATCTTTGGTGGCAGATGTGATTAAGACTTGTTCTAAAACAAAATAGGGAATGCTTTTGTTTAGGAAAATTATGCACCACAAGATGAAGGGATCAACACTTTATATTCTCTCGATCAAAAACACCTAAATAAATACAGCTAACAAGTGAGTACACCCAACATTTTTGACCTATAACTAACTACAGAGTTAAAAGCGGTAAATAACATTTACCTGATTCCTATAGACTGGGGACCGACAAAACTGTAAAAATAGTCATTGCTATCGATACCATCATATATTACCTCAGGAGCTAATGGAACTCTTTTAGTCTTATCAAAATATCTTAATGTATAATCTGAAATAGAGAGAGGTTTAAATAATCACATGATAATATCAGGAAAAATGTATAGACGAGCACCTACTAAATGTACCTGCAAATAACGAAGCAATCATGTCATTGAGTTCAGACATTTAACAAGAAGCAGTAGAATCACGTCATTGCGTTTATCAACCCGAGGAAAAGGTTGAAGAAGAAGAAGATTATTGTCTTCAAAGAATGTTGCACAACGCCTAGATAGGAAATATAATGATATATACAATTTAAACAGGATAGCTAATAAAATGTTATACAATTAATCCAGACGGAGCATTTAGCTAACAGAATAGTATATATATATATATATATATATATATATATATAGTAGCTCAACAATCATAATTAATTGGCAGGCCGGCCGGCCGGACGGATGGATGATTTGAAGATGAAATTGACACTTTTCCTGTAAAATTCAAATTTGTCAACTCCGTGTTTTCAGAAATAATTTCTTGAACAATTTGTAGAGCTAACCAACAAAAGAGAAGGAATAAGGGAAAGGCCAAGCTTGGTCACACAAGTACAAAATAAGTAAAGTTGTTTTTGGAGTCTAGCATGGAGAGCTCGAGGTCACGCCAAACACGGGATAAGGTGGTAGGGTGAAAATGGAATCTCAAGTGCACGCTTTGAGTTGGTTTTGGGGATTACTTCTACTTTATTTTTAAGATTAAAGTAATAAAAAAAGCATTTCCCTCCTAAGTTAAAAACTAGACACCTTGGACACCGCCGAGCATGCCCGTCCAACAATCTTGACCCTCAACATTTTTCCACGTGGCGATCAAAAGCAGCATCTAAGGAAAGCTACCGGCGCCCAATGGTTGTTGGTGTGATAATATATGCACACATATATATATATATATATATATATAATTTCTTAATCATGATGTTAATATCATAACAACTACTATTTGCCCATTTGAATTTGTGAGGATGTGATGTAAAAAATGAGTCAGCTAGTAGAGACATAGGAATTTAAATTGGGTGCGGTGCCACAAAAGGTAGTTGGCAAATAAGGGAAGGAGAAAGGAATGGCTAACTTGAGTGAGTGAGGCCTATTTTACCATTCCTATAGGGGTGGTGAGTACTACTTAGAAAGAGACTACTGGTTACCTCACAACCTTCCTTCTTTCTTCCTCCTTATCTATCTCTTTCTTCTTCTTCTTCTTCTTCTTCTTCATCATCATCTTTATTCATCTAAAGAGAGAGAAAAGAGTGATGGGCAATTGCCAGGCAATAGATGCAGCTGCACTAGTGATACAACATCCGAGTGGGAGGATAGAGAGGATGTATTGGTCAGTGAGTGCTAGTGAGGTGATGAAAATGAATCCTGGACATTATGTGTCTCTTATAATACCATTGCCCGATGACGGAGAAGAGAATTCCGATGATAGGACAGTGCGGTTCACACGTGTTAAGCTTCTGCGGCCAAGTGATACGCTTGTTCTAGGTCGAGCATACCGGCTTGTCACCTCTCAAGGTTATTTACCTGTACTATTACTATAATAAACTCCCAAACAAGCTCTTAGTTTTGTTTTTTAATAACCAGGTAAATGTTTCTGTTTTTTTATAAATGTTTTGTTTGGATTATCTTGTTGTAGAGGTGATGAAGGTTTTGAGAGCAAAAAAGTATGCAAAGATGAAGAAGAACCTGGCCGAATCAATGGAGATGTTGGAGACAGATCCAGAGAATCAGAATTCAAGTTGTGAGGCAGAAGCAAGGTCTGAATTGAATAGACCCACTCAGGTAAGTTTTCAGATACATCTTGGTACTTTGGTAAACATATAGAGTAGTAGGAGAATGTCATTTTGTTCACAATTTACTTTCTCAAGTTGTGTCAAATCTGCTGGTGGAGTGGATAGCTGTATTCCACTATTCTTCTGCTGCATGAGATACCTTTCTCTGATATATCAGAGTTATCTTTTTTTTTAAGCATCTTTTCGACAAGTTCTTTTGGTTTCAAGTATAAACCTTTTACTATGTTTTCAAATAGAGAGTTGCACCTTGATTATCCAAAAGAGAGGTGTCTTAAGCAGCACATCTGAGAATTCAATTACTTGCAAACTTAGAAATCAGAAACACGTAACTTCATGGAATTGACTCGGATAAGCAAATAAACAAATGGGTTACTCAAAATTTTATTGCATTTATTTGCATCAGTTCAGGTAAAATGTGTTTTTTTGGTTGAATAATTGATGGAACACGTATAGAGAAGAAAAGCTAGAGCAGCAGATTTGCGAACATTTGCTATGGCAATGTAGAAAAGAAAAAATGTACTAGTTACTAAGAAGTAATAATCAAACTTGCTAATTTTTGTTTGGTAGTACTTATCTTATAATCATTTTGACGACTTTCAGGAGATGAGACATGATCAAAGACAGCAGCAGAGGCCAGGATCATCAAACTTTGCTGCAGCCAGGTCAAAATCATGGCGCCCTTCACTGCAGAGCATCTCTGAGGCTGCGAGCTAATGGTGGTTGTAATTTATTTTAAAATCCTGGAAAACAGAAAAAAAGTAAATCCATGGAATTCCATTCTCAGATTTATACACCCCTCTCAATCAGACACTCAGATCACTTAATTCAGACAATATTGAGTAATAACACTGTATAGCTAAAAAGAGCAACGAGACTATCATTGTTTCATGACAAATATATAAATGAAAGTTAAAGTTGCCCTATATTTTCCATTTTGTTCTTGATCAGTAAAGAATAAATATGACACAACAAGAAGATGAAATCACATTTTTACAATCACTTCAGTAGTATCGAGTTCCAAATTTGCAGTTCTGACCAAATAATTTTCAACCCATAAAAGGGATGCCCGTGCTGCAAAGGTACTCTAGGAAGTTTCTTTTCCTTCATAACAATCAACATATCCCTCCACCAGTAATGTTACAGGTCTCCCATACTCCTTGTGCAATAATTAGCTAATAGCTGGTTTCACATGAGATGCACAAGTGAATTTTGGATATTTGATGTCAGAATGCAAATATTCTGCAGTCCGAATAAATCACCATATAATAGGTCTGTCCAATTCCGTAGAATGCCAGTTTCACAATTAACATGCACGAAAAGCTAGGTACAGCCTCATTAGAGCTGTTCGGATATGCTTGTTCCATTGTGAGGTCAGATATCTCGTTTGAGAATCAATCATTGAACTATTATCATGTCAAAAGACTATTTTGGCCTATTAAGAAAAGATGCAAACATTCATTTATCTCAAATGAAACATGTATAAAATATTTTTTATTTAATAATCAACAGAAGCTTAATAAATGAGGTTATGCTAAAGTATTTTTTTTCACATGCATAAAGACCATGATGCGCACGCGTGCAAACAGGCACCATTACTCTAAGTCAGTGCTACCCCAGAAGACGGCAACTATATCCCATTAGCCTGGGACGATAACATAATACATAAAAAACAGATAATCACTCGATTGTGATTACATAAGGAAGCTAGGAAATTGGCTTTTCCTCTTGTCAGCATGTGCCTGGGTAAATATTAAATAAGTCCTTTTCACAAACTCAATCCTTTAAACTGTTTAATAACATGGCACTTACTTTTAGTACAAGGTTTGCTGCCTTTCAGATTCCACAATTCTCGCAAACCCACAAAAGTTAATTCACTACAAATGATTACATATAAAATGTATTTAAGCATATTTCTCTACAACTTTCGATGTTTCCAAAGAATTCTAAATAGGCCATTTCTGAAATTCCGAGTGTGCACACCTAAAAGGGAGGAGTTGAACATGTGTATGTGATTGACTTGATTAACAATGACAAATTTAAATTTCTTTTCTACAGAAGTAATCCGGACAGGTAGGACTTGTCTGTATTAAACGAACCAGACAGGTCCTACCTGTTTGCTTTGATGTCCGTATTAAACTGATTAGCAGAAGATTCTTTATATTACTTCAGATTTAACAGTGCGTGTGCAGATGTATTGATAGTATTCTAATTCAGAATTAAGCAAGATAAACAAGATAATCAGCAAACCACAAACACACCAAAATTTTTATTTAGTGGTCTAACCTACATCCAATACGAACCGGTATTAGACTCTTTTATTAATAAATTATTCAATTAATTATAATACTACTTGAACAAATAAACTCTGAACACTGTTGGATACCACTGCCCCCTTTGCACAATTATAATTGTTTGCACCACTGCAACTGAGTTTCCTTAGTATAGACATATCTACCACCGGATCAAACACAAACCAACCAATCTAGACTTGTATACAAGTTTTAACAAGAAGGAATATGATTACAAGACATAACTATGAATTTTCAGCAATAATAATTTAAGAACAAAATATGAGTAATTTGCTAGAAAAACTTTTCTGTGAAAGCACTATTGTTTTTCTTAATTCCTTAGCCACTGAAGTTTTAGCCGAGAGGATATATATAGAGAGAAAGTCTAACGGCACAAAGACAGAATGCTGAAAATCAGCAATCCCAATGGAAATTAATTTCAAACGGAAAAGGAAGGATTTTGAATTTTGGAAACAGACAGCTTGAGATTAGGGATAACTGATAAAATCTCAGCTGATTTGAGATAGGAAAATATTTAATCACATAAAATCAGCTCAACCAACTTTTTAGGAAATATATTGATTTTGTTAAATCTTTAGAAATCCATAGCTATGCTCCAACTGATTTAAAAACTAATTTGATATAAGTTCTCAACCGATTAGAATTTTAAACCCATGAACCTTTTTAAAAGACTTTTCCGGCAAAATAAAATTGCAATTAAAAACTTTAGGCTAGAAATTCTTACAGAAATTCCTAGAGACCTAATCTAGTGGTGTCTCCACGATGGGCCTCTTGAAATCCAGTACTCATTTAGCAGCCGTATATATCAGCCCAAAGTCCAAATCTGTAAAGCACAAATCATCTCCATACAAAAATATGTTGTCATCATTAAAACAAAACATATAAACTAACAATTTCTTCTAAAATAGCCACTTTCTGAAATAAGAGAAAGTTCTCCTAATACAAATCAGATTATATCATCTCTTCTCATTGGGATGCAATCATCAGTCTATTCCTGGGAGGGAGATAACAATATCACTTAATTCTTATGATTAACAATAAAGAAAATAGTGTTTTCTGCTTGGCTGTCTCTTATAAATACTTTAACATCTCTCCTAAGGAAAAAACAAATAAATAAATTCAGCTCAGTCATCTCCTAAGGAAAAAAGTATTCTTCAGATTTAGCCGGTTAAAACCTATCATTTGCTACTTGTGTTTATGCCCAACTTATTTTATTCCCAATATAAAAATGAATAGAAACTAGAAAGTTATGTTGTTAGACCTTTTATAGTGTGTTATGATCTACTATTCCTGAAAATCCAAGTTTACAGAGGCACCACAAAATTTCAAAATTATTTATTATTTTCTAGGGAAATTGGTAGTTTATGTATACCATACAGTATTCAAAAAGGGTACTTTATATGCAAGGTACATATCAAGAGAGGCTTAAATACAATTAAATAGCAAACTTGAATTATTAGACATGCTTGTTGGGCCCATAATCAGCCAGACATTTATTGCATATTGCTACCAAGTGCTAAGGTTCCAGCACAGGTATTTCAAATACTTTGAATAATTCATGTAACATTTTTATAAAGGTTATTCATCTCACCTCTGTGCTGTCAAAAACTTTAAACAAATTGAATTTCCAAATCTACATCCCCATGTAACAAGTTAACATGAACATATAGAACTCGAAACAAAATAAAAAAAATAAGAAGCCACTTTCATTCACATTTTGCTATTTTCACATATCTAGCTCAGGTGCTCAATCTAGTCAACAGTTATCATTTTCTGGGGGTCATCTTATCTCAAAAGTTCAATTATGCTGATATATGATGAGCTCATCTCTTCAAACCAGTATATATTATGTAGATTGTCGATGGTAAAAAAATAAATTAAGAAGAATCAGCTTCCCATTTAAAGGAAAAATTTAGATGCGATCCATTAAACTTTCTTAATGTGCTGCTGGTAATAATAATTGTAAGTTGGAAAGCTTCTTTACACTCAGAGGGCAAATACTATCCGCATTTGAAGAAATCCAATTTGTTGGAGTTTTTGAAGCTTTAAAACTTCAGACTTCTTATTGTCCAAGGAAAAATCAATTGCGGTCGCTTTCAATTGATTAATGATAGAAGGATTAGACTTTTGGTCCTTGTTAAAACTTTCATTCATCCTCTTGCTATATTATATTAGTCACTCGATCTGATAACTGACAATTGATTGTTTAAGCTATTATTGTTGATTTTGATCGACTTACACAGAAGTGATTGCTTATTTGAATCCTCCTAACTTTTCTATGGTAGAAAATCAGCTGAGACTTTTCTAGAAAGACAACTTACCCTACACAAATTTGAAATAGTTGGGAAAAAAGGTACTACCAAGCTCTGGTGACACTGGTTTAATTTAAAGGCAGAGATTATAATTCACTGATTAGATGTAGAATTGTGAACTTTCCTTTCCTCAATCTTAACAAATTATACTCTAATAACTCTAGTTGGTTGGGAGGACTAAAGGGCTTTTTTCCTCATGAAATTAATTTGTTCGCTTTATCCCCAGCCACTAACAAAATGATTTCATCTTTTAAGACCTGGCTTCTTTTAACGCCCTCCATCTGACAAAGATCTCCATTAAATCTAATTAATGGCGTATAGTTTAAGGCCCCAACAACATCAATCTAAAACAATCTAGTCAATAGTTCAATAATGTTAAAGTGATTACTAGCAGCTGACATAATATAGAACAGTTCATGTGAAATATGAGTTGTCCTACACTTCTACATTCATTAATGGGTTAGAGCATATCCTTCAGCTAATTTTTTCAACACCTTAAATAGTTTTTCTCCTCCTATCCTCTAATATCGGAAACTCAGCAGTCTAACACTAGCTGCTTCAACTTGAAACTGAGCAACTCCACATCTTCAAACGATTTCTCATTTTGTCCAAATGCACAAGACCTTGTGTGGCAAAGCGGGAGCACGCTCAACATTCTAATTTAAGGAACCCTGTTCCCCAATACCAACAACTGAGATTCTCTCTCACCAACACCGCTTCCAAACTTTTTTAACAATACAGCATAGAATTTGTTTGGTGAGTTGGGATTTCCTTCTGGTGGGAAAAAAGAAGTTTTGAACTTGAGATTAACTAAATTTCCAATTAATTGATGAATAAGGTATCTTGTTAGTTGTAATCAATTCGAGTGACTTGAGTTTAGAGTCTATTGAACAAAGCATTCTTTTGAACAAATAATTCCAAAACTAAATATTGGAGCCAAAAGGCATGAAACATACACCAAACCTTAAATTAGTAATGTCACATATATTAGTCATGTTACTTGTCATTTTGAGCTAAAAGTAATTTAATTCTAAAAGTGAAGGAAATCTAAGATTGAAAATCAACATGACTAAAAGTACCAAAAAGTTGTACATGCTACTAGTTTATTTAGCAGTATCACATATAATGTACTACTAATCTACTTTAAGTAATCAATCCCTGATAATGTATCTGTACAAGGCAAGGAGCCAAATTTTCCAAACCAAAAAGAAAAAAGGAAAAAAGCCACAGATTCAGTAAACTTGATTTCAGTTCACCATGTTGCCAAACACCTTAAGCTCAATTGCCTCTACTAGTGATTTAAGTTAGCTAGCAATCCGCAATGATATAACCTTCATATACGAAGTCGTTTGAAGATTATTACAACATTTCAAAAGAATATAAATTCAAGAATCAGAAACATTTTCACTTCAAATTACCTCAGCATAGACATTTACAACGAAATCCAGCTCATCTCCATTTTCATTTGATAAAGCGTAGCAGTTTCCTGTAATAAGAAAAAAATGCAATTAAAAACAAAAAAGAAAGTCACATTTACACACACAATTAATTAATTTACATCTATAGCGAATTCTGACACGCATTTCTCAGGGAGTACTGATCTGAGAGGCCAAGAGAATAATGAGATAGGTCTTGCATTTGCATATAATAAAAAGAGTAAAGGAGAGCGTATAATTACAGTTGGTGCGCAGAATAGAGCTGGACGAGATTGGCCTTTTGGCGGGAGCGGAACACCGTCGGTACGGTGGCGACGGTGATACGGGGAATGCCGAATGCTGGGTGGTGATTTACGTACTACGTAGTAAGTACAACATGGGAGCGTATTTTTTGGAAATATCGATTTATTGGGCTGGGCTTATTATATGCAAGTCTATAGGACTCTTATGGTAAGATATTTAAATTTAGAAATACTTAAAAAGCCCAAATATTTGTTTTTAAGTTGGTGGGGTTTTTGTTAAGCCCAACTAAAATTACCAACTCAGACGTTGACATAAAACAAACCAGATCAAACTAGAAAGAAGAAGAAATGGACATATTGAATGAATAGTTTGACTACAAAATTTTCAAACAAGAATAGGATATATAAAATCATAATTGGGTATTGATTGAAGTGAGATGTAAGTTGGTCAATTGATCAATATGACACCCAAAAGAAGAAATTATATTTCATCCTGTGTGTCGAAATTGTATTGATCAATTGATTGAATTGACATACACCTACTTAATTACCCAAATTAAAAATAAATTATACATAATCAGCTAATTACACAAATTGGGAGTCTCAAATTAAGTGACACGAACTATGAAGAACTCATAATTTTTACACCAATTTAAAGATATTTGAATGACACATTTGGAAATATTATTTTTAATTTTTTTATAAAAGAAATTCTTTAATATCAAATTAAATTATAGTGCAAGTACTTTAAAATTTTAAAAAAAATAGAGCGCATGCACGCATAATTTCGAACAAATTAAAAAGCTCCAAGTGAGAGTCGGAGGGAGTATTTACTTTCCATGCATGTTCTTACTTTTAGGTTGGGGTTTTGTCGTCTATATTCTTTTAGGAAGAAGATCTAGAGAAGAAAGGGATCAAAAGCATGCATATTAACCCAAAGGTGAAAGGAAACCCTATATTAGCTAATTAATTAACACGTTGTAATAATATTTTAATTCCTCAAATAAGAAAAAATAAACACATGTCGGTCCCCGGGACGTAGAATAATGTTACCTAGCCTCTAGACGAAAAGAATCAATTAAATTGCATGGGAGAAAAGTTGCATATGGAACCTATATATATATATATTTGAAAATATGGCTGCAGAGTCCATTAGATTAATCAAGTTTCCATATACTGTTATTAGTTATAATCTTAATTCCATAATATGTATTGCAATTTTTTTTTGGAGTTACATAAAAACTTATAGCTTAGTTAGTTGTATTTCTGACGAAGTAACTTTGTGAAACTTTTCCATGCCGCAATATTAGTAGTTTAGGCCACCCAAATTAATTATAATCTCACTGTTAGCAAAAATACTGTTTCCCTATTTGTGAAAAATAAGAGAGAACTTCATTTAATTTATGTCTATAGCTAGTGAGCCATTTAATAAGGTGCAAAGTTGTTTAATTAAACTAATTATTTCTTGTCTCATTTAATAAAAGAGACTACTTGTCATTTTATAAGTACAAGTGTATAGTCTTATTTTATTTTGAAACAAGAGATATTCTTGTGAGACTATTGAAATTCTATTTAATTATAAGTTTATTACTAATATATGTAACTTACATCATTAGTAGTAATAAGTATAATTAAAATAGAAATAAATAATAATTTCTTGATGAAACTATTATAGATATATGTATGTATCTGTATGTGTAGATATCTACATATATGTTCATTCAGAGAAGTCTTTTATAATAATTTTGCATCATGAAAATTTCTCATTCTTTAAGCTATTCTTCTTACAAACAATTAACTACTACAAAGAAGTGTTCGTGTGGAACAAATGTGAATTGCTATCACAAATTTATTCAGTTTTGAGGCTTAACATATATCCTGGATGTATATCGTCTGCAACCCATAGCAAACCGATTGTGGTGGGAGCGATAAAGACCTTAAAGACAAGGATCACTCGTGTCACGTCTTCTACAACAATCTTGACTCTATGAAACTACGATTCTATCAAATATAATATAATTAAAGTACCATATTTAATAAAAAGGAGGCAGAGTTATTTCTGAACACGGACGAGAGGATCGACCGACCGCCCTAGGTCTCCGATCAGGGGGCCCAATTTTTTTTTTACACTACCTCCGATCCTAAGCTACGATTCTATTTTTTTTTTAGTGTGGACAATTTTTCGAAAAAAATCTCATTTTCATTTTTCATCCTCAGGAACTGACATGAAAGGAGGACATTTTTGTTTAAAAAATATATACAGATATAGGAAATACAATGCATCAACTAACTAGTTCAATTACTATATACATAGTAAAATGGTTTATCTTCTTTGTTTAAAAGAAGGCGATTAAGTTAAAATTAAAGAATATATATATATATATATATATATATATATATATATATATATTATGGGCCTAAGTGTAAAATTAGGGTTCACATGACCTAATTGAATTGAATGCGCAATTAGATTTCCACGACTTCATTAAAGGTGCAAATTAAGGTTTGCATAACCTAATGAAATAAAGACGGAAAAATCAGAAGTAAATGGGCGAGACCTGCGAAAAGCCTCCACGTGTCCCGAGGCAGAAGACTCGTGGAGGCGGCTCGTTTTGGAAATTGATTGAGGGATCAGATTGGTGGCTAGAAGGACATGGCAATATGGACATTACTCTAAGGACTAAAGGGTATTTCTGGAATTTTCCTGAAGGCATGTGCCTTGCACATGACTACTTTCCAGAAAATCCTATAAATACCCCTTCCATTCCATTTGGAAAGGACTCTCTTCGGACTCAAGACTTGGACACTTGGAGGATCGAAAGGACCCTTTTGGTGACTTAAAGGCTTGGAGATTCCACTTAAAAGCACTAAAGGGGTTTGGACATTATCTCAACTCGAAGGACTCAAGAAGGATCTTGGAATCACTATTACCCTAACACGGTTCCCGGATTCTAGGAGTTCTGCCACGCGTCGTTGGAGTAATCGCCCACTGTCGTTCTCCCTCTTCAATCAACCAATCAATTCCAGTCTTTCTTTGTGGATTTCTCTCCTCCCCAATAATCTGAAACCCTAACCCTAGCAAGGTACGATCTTAGTGCCCACATTTATTTGGCGACGCTGCTGGGGAGGTGTAGAATTCGTGAAGGGTATGCCCACGACTCGAAGTGGGAGAACTACAGGAAAAGCTGCTTCACCAACAAACAACATTACCTCACCGGATCCGGTTCCAAGGCAAGCCACTCAAGCTTTCCAAGGTGCAAACCTGGATTTTGACCAACCACTTATTGAAGACGCTTCAGAAGGAAGTTCGACATCACCACATATGGCCAATCAATAACAAACCAACGCAGGAAGGCAAGGCGAGGATGTAGGTGGAGACCAGGCGAATCTTCAGGCAGCTGGAGATGCTCAAGGCATTGAAGGAAGCACGAGAAGGGCAAGGAATGATGATGGCCATGATCTTTGGAAATGCGAGAGGAAGCAAGAGGAGATGGGGAATTTCCGCATGTAGATTGATCGCAGATATCCACTTTCAAGGCCATGTTCCGGGGAAGTTCGCATGGGGAACAAGCGGTGTGGAAGACAACATAATAATGGTAGCAATAACAAAGAGAACCAGATTGTACCTCCATTAGCGGAAAGTCAATCGGTTCAATAATCAACTTGGAAGCCCGTAAAGCGGTGGTGGCGTGCCCACAACCTAGGATGGAAGCAAGCCAACCTCGTGCAAACTTCATCTCATTACTATTCCATCATTTTCACAGTATGATGCAAAGAACTTCCACCGATGCAATTTGTTCATGATGCAAGTGTTCATCAACCAATTTCTCTACCATATACACATGCCGATGCACGGCGATATATCACAACACCCCGGAGAGTTCACGCTTCTGAGCCGTATATGACGAAGGATGATATGATTGATGTGATCAATCAACTTCGCAGACGAGACATCTCGACCCTCGGAGTTGGACTTTACTCCTCCTTACCCCGCACACATTGAAGGCAACCTTACCCAATGGGGTATATTGAGCACCCATGATTTCCAAAATACAACGGGAGAAAGGAAATGCTAGGGAACATATTGCGTGTATGTAGAGTCAATGTCTCCGTGGCTCGAGATATGTAAGTGAATAACCACAACTTGTTGATGCGGGAATTCAACAAGACTTTGTGGATAGTGCCTTTAGTTGGTACTACAATTTGGAGAAGGGGTCGATCCATGATTGGGATGACTTAAAATTACAATTTTCAAGAAATTTTTCTAAATGCGAAGCAGGTAACCATTGTGGAGCTTATGCGGTTCAAGCGAGAAACCGAATGAGGAATTGTCGATTATGTTGATGAGTTCAGGCCCAGCATGAAGTCTGTGAGAACCGATTGAAGAAAAGAACTTAGTCGGCATTTGCAACAATGGTGCCTTGGATTCTTTCAAGCCTCACCTCATCACCAAGGCTTGTGATTCCTTGTGACCTCTCATCTTTTACACAAGACTTGGGAGGAATTGTGACATTGCCCACTAACCATGCGCGATTTACATGGAAGGCAAGAGGATAAGAATCGCGTGGCTTTGGTGATTCTCAATCAAAACCACAAAGCAAAAAGAGGGAAGCTTGAGAAGAACTTTGGCCAAAAGCAGGAGAGGACACTGAAGACAAATATACAAAAAACGGTCCCGAGGCCATCACGTATAGTGAGAAAGCATTCAAGGATTTGTATGAACAATGGGTTGAACATGGAGTGGTGAAACCCCCAAGGCCTAGATTTGCGGTGTGGAAGAAATAAAGAAGACCGGACTTACATGTATTCCACCAATACGGGACACTCAACTATGGATATTATAGCTCATGGAGGATATTCCACGAGAAGGCTGGCAAATGGGGAGATTGAACTTGGAAAGGAAAGTAAGCGTTCATGACAAGCCATTGCCAAACCACAAGGGAAAGGAAGCGCAAACACCTTTGTTATTCAAAGCCTGAGCCCGAAGTGGAGATGATGATGGAAGAAAATGAGGAGTGTGATCCAGGCCTGCAGGTGATGGCATTGATAAACGGAGCCAAGTTCAGAATTTTTTTCGATCAGATGGGATTGGTCAAGGAAGCAAGGATTGAGGCAACTAGGGCAATTATCAAAGCTGCCGAGACGCAGGAGACTTATATGGCCATGAGTAAAGGATTTGTGAAGACGATGGAGGAAGAAGAAAATAAGATATCTTTCTCTAAAGCTGATAGAGAGAGATAAGATACCCGCACAACAGGCCGCTGTATGTGACATCAGTAATCAATGGCATCGAGGTGCGGAGGGCATTCATTGATAATGGAGCATCTGTAAATATCATGCCCTACACCGTGTTCAAACGGTTAGGCTGCTTAGGAGAAGAAGATTGTGAAGGAACAAAGCGAACATTACGGATTCGTCAACCAAAGCACAAGAACCACAGGACACATTAAGGTGGACATGCAAGTTGGGAAGATTCGAGGGCCTGTAATGTTCCATGTTGCCAAGGTGGATGCATCATATCATGTCTTGCTAGGAAGGGCTTGGCAAAATGACTACGGGGTAGTACCCTCGGTCTTTCATCAGTGCCTTAAAGCTATTTGGAAAGGGAGAGAAGTAAAGGTACCAAAGAACTAGGAATCCTTTTTGGACGGAGGAAGCACATCGTCAAGCACTTTTTTGATGATGTCATTTGAAGAGGAGAGAACCAGTTACAAGGCCTAATTCTCTAAGACTAGCAGTTTGGGAGGAAGTGCTTGAGGAAGATAAGTTCGTACTGCAGAAAAAGAAGAAGAAAGACCTCGGAACAAGGAGAATGTTCCAAAAATAAAAGCCCATGGTAATAGACTTAGAGAAAGAAGGAAGAGAAGAAAAGAAAAGGCCAATGAGACCAAGAAGATGCGAGAAATATAATAAATGCAAGCGGATGGCACAATCGACGAGGCGGAAGACAAAATGGGAGAGGGTTGTTAAACCCGAACGGAAAGTGGTGTTTCGATTGTGACGATCTGAGGGGAAGAGCCCTTGGAAGCGTGTGAATCAATGGCTCAGAGGTGTCCCCACTCCAAAGAATAATGAAGAAGAAGAAGTTGTACAAATGAAGGTAGAACCAACTCGAATGTTTTCGATGATATAGGCAAAACCTCAACAAAATGAATTAGAGGAAGTTAATTTGGCAACATGAGAGGAAGGAATGCAAGGCAGAAACTTATGTCAACAAAGAGCTAGATGTTAAATGAAGGAGGAGCTTGTACAATTATTGCGAGAATATAGGGATGTCTTTGCTTGGAATTACGACGAAATGCCCGAAATTGACAAGGATCTTGTGGAGCACAATCTAAACATAAGTCCGGAATGAAGCCAGTAAAGCAAGCACCTCGCAACTATGCACCCGAAGTAGAAACTCAAATAAAGGAAGAGATCAAGAAGTTCTTTGGAAGTAGGGTTCATCAAGCCAATTCAACATCCAATATGGCTATCCAGCATTGTACCGGTAAAGAAGTCAAATGGACAGCTACGAATATGTGTGGATTTCAGAGATTTGAACAAGGCATGCCCAAAGAACATGTACCCATTACCCAACATAGACACTTTGGTAGATCAACGGCTAATCATGAGATGATGTCATTCATGGACGGGTTTATGGGTTACAATCGAGATAAAGATGTCGATAGAAGATGCAGAGTTGTGACCTTTTCGTACCCCATTTGGGAATTTCTACTATGTAGTAATGCCATTCGGGTTGAAGAATGCGGGGCAACTTATCAAAAGGCAATGATCTGCGCCATATTTCATGACATGATTCATGATATAGTAGAGGACTACGTGGACGACATAGTAGTTAAATCAAGAAAGCGATAACTTCATATGGAGGACTGAGGAAAGTGTTTGGCGGTCTTTGAAGGTATAAATTGAGGATGAACCTTAGAAGAAGTGCGCATTTGGGATGACGATAGTAAAATTTTTGGGCTTGGTGCACAATAGAGGCTTAGAGGTGGACCCAAGCAAGGCCAAAGCAATCGCAGAGATGCCCCACCAAAACGCAGAAGCAGTTAAAAGAGCTTTCAGGAAAGTTTCATACATGAGAAAATTCATGCCAAGATTAAGCGAAGTCACAGAACCTTTTGGAAAATTGCTAAAAGGAAAGGCACAAATGGGATGGGGCAAGACCAACAACAAAGCGTTTGAGAAGGTTAAAAGAATTTTGGCTTTTTAAGACAAACAATGGTAGTGCCACAAAGAGGAATGTCGTTGCAGTTGTACATCACATCTACCAAGAAGTCCATAGGTGGATTGCTTTCACATGAGGAGGTGGAAGCGAGAAGAGAAACTGTATATTACATTAAGCCGGATAATCCGAGGACCGAAACCGGTATTCACGGTGGAGAGGCATTGCCTAGCATTGGTATTCATTCTTTCAAAAAAAAATGCGGCATTATTTTTAAGCACACGAAGTAAAGCTTGCAACAAAAAGCGATCCAATCAAATACTGAATGAATTAACTAAGCCAACATTAGTAGAAAGACACGCCGGATGGATGATGATTCTTTTGAGTACGACATCAAGTGTGTAACACCAAAAGCGATCCGATGTCAAGCCTTGCATGCAGACTCTTTGGCTCGATTTCAAATGGAGAATATGAACCCCCTTCAAGAAGATCTTAGGGTGAAGAAATAGAATCAATCGAGTTGATGAATGAGGACCCGAATGGTGGAGTTTGGCTTTTGATGGATCATCTGCGGAAGGTAAAGGTGGAAGCGAAGTGGTGTTGACCACTAAAGAAGGAAATGAAGTGGCCTTGTCATACAAATTGGATTTCTCTTGTACAAACAATGAAGCGAGAATATGAAGCGTTCATACTAGGGTTGTTGGCGGCTCAAGAATTAGGATCCAAACATCTTAAAGTAAAGGAGATTCAAACCTCATAGTCTGCAACAAATAAGAGGCCAATTGGAGTGAAGGAACCTATCTTGGCGCCATATCGAACTATAGCAGACAAAAAGGTGATGGAGGCTTTCAAGAAGGTGGTGATTGAATATGTGCAAGAGACAGAATAAACAACACGATGCACTAGCAGCGATGGCGTCTCGAGTCTATGTCCAAGGTGAGGATTTGGATGTAAAGGTAATAAAGAGAACCCTCCCAAACCACAAAGTGCTAAATTTGTTTCCCAAAGACATGATAGATGATTGGCGTCGACATCTCCCATCAATTGCAAACAAAGGAGGAACAATACCTACCATGACGCGTTCTGAAATACAATATCATCAAAGGTGTCTTGTATCACAAAGAAGCGCAGATTGTGTTGACACGATGCTTAGGGAGGCGAGAAGCGGATAGAGTCTTACAACGGTGAATGACGAGAAGCTGCGGATTAGCAGAACATAAGCTTATATCGTGAAGGCTCTGACGTCGAGGGTATTATTGGCTGAAATGAAGAAAGAAGCGGATGCCTACAACGCCAATGTGTTTCATGCCAAGAATACCACGGGAGGATGAATGCACCTTCATTGAAGATATAGTGGATTGGCGAATCCCTTATGTGGAGTTCTTGCAAAGCGGGACTCTTCCGATCGAAAAGAAGGACGCAATTATAATCAAGAGGAAGTCACAACGTTTCTTCTTGCAGAATGGAGAATTGTTTAGAAGGGGATTCAATGGCAAGCCCCTACGGTGTCTGGAACTAGGTGAAGCCAAAGATTTGGTTTACCAAATGCACAAGAATGAACACCGGGGGGAGCAAGTTATACAAATAACTTATCGATCATGGTTCTCTCGCCAAAGAAGATGGAGGGAGATTGTCTAGAATTTGTTAAAAAGTGTCACATTTGTCAAATACATGGAAACTTAATCCATGCTCCCGTAGTGGATTTATGAACCTTAGCAACACCATGGCCCTTTCATACATGGGGAATGGATCTTATAGTCCTGTTCATCCTAATTCCAAGGGTAACATATGGATTTTAAGCGCCACTTAGAGATGTACACAAAGTGGGTGGAAGTGATACCCTTGAAGAAGGCCACGGGACCGGCGGTGGCCAATTTTATCAAGGAGCACATCATTTGCTTGCGTTCGGGATCAGAAGATCATTTTGTCGGATAATGGAACTCCCTTCATCAATATGGACGTCAAAAATCGATGGAAAGATCTGAGGTAAAACATTACAAATCATCACCCTCTACCTAGAAAAGACGAATGACACGGAGAGGCTACAAACAAAACCTTGATAAAAATTTTATCAAAACCGTAGATGATCATCGGAAGACATAAAGAACAATTACTAATAGCGTTATGGGCATATCGAACTTCAAAAAGGAAGCCTCTGGACGAGACCCCATATGTTTTGGTTTATGGCGAAGAGGTTTATCTTGCCATTGAAATAGAAATACCTTATTACTCGAATGAGACTTGAAGTTTGGTCGAGGAAGAAAACCGACCAAATGAAATTTTGGAGGCCTTAGTTGACTTTCGAGATAAGGCTAAGGAAAAGCTTGAAGCAGTACCATGAAAGGCTGCGACGACAATACAATACCGCATGATAGTACGCGACGAATTCGGGTGGGGACCCGTACTCAAAGCAAAGACTCAAGTCGTGAGGGGACCCCTAACCACCAAATTTTACCCCAAATGGGAAGGCCAGTATAAGTCTGAGAGATCTCCAAAGCGGGTATTGCAAGATATCTCGTGTGGGATCAGATGCTGTCTCAGGCCCATTGAACTTGAAGTGGGTAAAGAAATATTACACATGAGAAGAGCATCACAAAAAGTTACACTTTCAAACTTCAAAAGTGATCGAGGAACCTGATTAACAGCCCTCGACAGTTACACTTTCAACTTCAAAAGTGAGGCACCTGAGTTTAAGCCCTCAACCCCGAAAGTTACACTTTATCTTTAAAAGTGACAAACGTTACGCTTTATTCGACAAAAGCAAAGAAAGTTACACTTTAACTCTAAAAGTGGCAATCGTTATGCTTTCTTTCGACAAAAGCAAGATTTCTTAATGAAACGTTATGCTTTTCGTTAAAAGCAATTTTATTATCAATAAATTTACAAACTTTCACTTATACTTGAATGTTATTTTTAAAGTCAAGTTTTGGTTTGGGAAAACTATATATACATGTTTTTTGTTAAATTCGTATTTATTTGTGGTTGTATTGTAATATTAATTTGAATAACTTGATATTCAATGATAAATATTGAATTTTAAGGAATCATTCAAATTAAAAGCAATCAACAAGGTTGAAGAAACTACATTTTGATAAATGAAACATGTGTAAATGAGTTTCTGAAACAGGAAATCGAAAAAAAACTACAACAAGTTATGATCTAAAGGCCAAGACATATTAAAATGAAGTGGAGGCACAACTAAAGCTTCTAAGTCAGCAACGGCAGCATCTCGAATCTTAAGATTTGCAGCTTTCAGTTCCCCTAACTTGTTGGGTAGTTGACTCTAAGTCCGTTGTTGGTATTTCTACCTCCAAGTCGACCTCTAAATCTTGAGAGATGAATCTTCAATTTGTTGGCGGCTTCATCAAGTTCAAAAGTCGCAGACTTTGAAAAGGATTCATCTTCACACTTACGTCAATGAACCTCCGAGCGTAATGAAATAAGATCAAAACTTAACTTGAGAAGAGTCAATCTATCACTTAAAGCGGAGACATGTCAACACTTATGGTACGTAAGGTCGTCTCACTTTATCATTAAACTTCTTCAAGTCCTCGACTCGCAAAGAATATAAAGAAAGAGTGTGCAATCTACAAATAAGGCCTTGAGTTGATCTAGGAAGAAGGTTTGGGTGGAAGTCTCCTTAATAATTAAGCGGTCAAGATCTCTGCGGAACCAGAAGCTAGGAGACACTCGGACTTTCCCACTAGAAGATGATATCTGAAACCCTCCAAGAAATAAGATCCCCATTTGGATTAAAGGAAGCTCACGTAGCAATTTACTTTAGAAGCCACCATTGAATTTGTCGAGTCGAGGGTGGAGGAGTAGAAAGATCTTTGTATAGTGATGATTCCTCGAAACCTTGGTCACTGGAGGATAACCAAGGTCACTATATGGCGAGTGGGAAACATCTGGATGGAGAGCATCAACAAAGCGAAGTGCCTCGGCAGCGAAAAGGCAAGTCTTTCATCTTCTCGCCCGAAAAAACAAAATGTCAAAACACAATATATTAAAAACAAAGAAAGAAAGATTCTGGAAACTAGAATCTTTCAAGACAAATCATATGTTTATTAAAGAAGGATACTCACAATATAGTCAATGGAAAAGGAGTCGGGAGATGCCACAGAAAGGGGAATGTTATTCAACCCACCTGAGAATGTTATCAACACCTTTGCCCGAAAGCAATCACAAACTTCGGTAGAATCCTTCCTGGGAGGATGAGCATCACCAATAATTTCGGAAGGATTCCCCTGGGAAGTAAGAGCCTCATCAACATCTTCACACTCATCATGAGGAGCAGTCACAAGAGGGTGTGAAGAAATAAATCATATCACCCACAGTGGGACTCGAGCTCACATCGGATAAGGTATCCTTAGCATCCAAAGCTAACACAATCATCACGAGGAATAGAGGGCTCAATATTAAAAAAAAGTATAGGTTGGGAAGGCTCATGACTAGTGGAAACCATCACACCGCCTTCTATCATTGGCGATCTTACACACATAAGCCCAAGAGAACGTCATCATCATCATCATCATCTTCATCGTCCACGATAACCTAAAAAAAAAAAAGGGAAACAATTACTTAACGATATGTGAAAGTAGTAATACAAGGGAGGAAAGAAAAATGAGAATAGTTTCTACGGCGTTTCTTGGTTGGATCCTCAGCTGCTGGCATATTAGAATCAGCACTATCAAGAGGGCGTTTTGCCAATGGCTTTATGATAAGCCTAATAGGAGGAAAGACTACCGACCGGAACCACAATGAAGCAATAGAAGGAGCTACTTTAGAATCAGTAATAATAGCCGCTCTCGTTTTAGAACGAGTAACTCTCATTGCCTCGGCATCAAAGGATCCCTGGGGAGGTGGAGGAGACACACAAGCGGAGCCGTGGTGGAAGACTCGTGGAAGTAGTGGGAGCTTATGCAGGGAAAAGTATTCGGATCACCTCGAGGAGGAATGTACGCTAAATGAGAAGAAGAAGACTTAGGCATCAAGACCTCGCGCTTAACCAAATTGCCTCTTGGTGCCGCCAAAGTGTTGGACGGATATGGGTCTTAGGAGAGCATAGCAGTCGGCACCATTGGAGACGCTTTGGAATAGAAACTGGCAATGAACAAATTAAGGTATCATCCTCCCATCTTTTAAGATTGATTGGCAAGTAATTACGTTCGCCAATAGTATATCGCCCGCTCCGGGAATTATCTGGTATTACTAAAGGAAGGGATCTATGAGGATCACTTTGTAGCCTCGGAAATGCCCATGTAAAAGAAGGGGAGGTACAGACGAAATTGACAAGAGCAACCTCATAATTTCCTCGACAGGTGTGACCAAAAGGGCGTTCCTGGTCATATCCGAATTGTCTCATGACCCGGTGAGGAGAATACAGTACAGTGCCAAAACTATTATTCTCGAGGAAGTAAGGAAGCTCTGTAGAAATAGAAGGAAAAGCGAACCAAGATAGTGCTTGAGAACCACTCAATTTGGGTTACATTGGACAGTAGTAAAGTCTGAAATTGGCGCTTGTAAAAAGTGAGGTAGATGGCCGCAACCCTCTCCGAAACAATGGTATAGGGACGAGGCGGTGAATGTGGCGCCCCAAAATAGGTCCATTCCACCCAACCCATTACGAGTCGCCAAATACATGATGCAGAAATAACTACAACTTCAATAATACAAATGTCGTGTGAAATCGACAATACATCTTAATGAGTTTAAATACGAGATATTGCCGTCAGACAATATCCACACATAAATAAATCCCCATCATAATTATGGATACATTATTTTACAAAATGGTGAGGACTACTAAACAACTCTCTAGAACCTTCATTCCATACCCCGACTTGATCCTGCTATATGTTCTCACCTCACGAGAAGAAAATGGAACAACAAGGAAAAGGGTGAGCTCAACTAGCCCGATAAAGAATATTATGACTAAGATAATATACAACAAATTATCGTTAGTCTTCAACGAGGGAAAAATCTAATAGAATACAATAGACAACAAGTTTTAGATCAACAAATGCGGTGAAACAACAATCCATTAGAAGAGTCACGTAGAGAAAGAATTCTCTTGTCTTTCTAAGGTTTAAAAGTCCATCATCAATATTTTATCCCTGTAACAACAATCAATATTCATCTTTACTTCTGAGGCCAAAGATATTCATTTAAATCACCGAGTTGGTCATGTTAAATCTCAACACTGTTCATCTTTGCACTCTGGGCCAAAGATATTCATCGATTAATCGTTCATCTTTGCACTACGGTGCCAAAGATATTCATCAAATATCACCATTAAGGACCGAGGATGATGAAAATATTTTTAAGAAACGAATCCGGTGAGATAGAAGGACAAATATTAGGGATTAAATATAACGGTTTATCCAAGATCGATAATACTTCATAATAAACGATTTTGAAGCGTAACTCAAAATAACGATCAAAACATGGATACAATCAAAGATAGTAGCCAAAATAGACATCTTGGACAAAAAGAAAAATTTTCATTTTTAAATTGAATAGTCAAGTGATTCGTGAATAGTCTTGAGTATCGTGAATAATAACCAGACACAAAAAGATAGAAATTTCACAAAAAACATCTTCACGCTTCGTGAATAGTACTTTCGTGAATAGCTAACTCATGAATAGTAGAATCGTGAATAAGTAACTCATGAATAGTAACTTTCAACATGAAAAGTTCAAATTTGATAAAAATTTCAACAAAGATTTTGGCATAATGATATTGAAGAAAATAATATCATTTGCGAAAGAAATAACATCCTTACCTCAAAATAACCAAGTACTTACATTTGAATTTCAGGTATAGTCTTGTGAAACTCACCAGAGTATAAGCAATACTCAAAGTATACTCACAAGAATACGCTCGATAATATAGAGAGAGAAAGAGAAAACTTAGTTTCGGTGTGATTTTCAATTCTAACTTAGCCCTCTATTTATAGGAAAATGTTAGACGCCAAAGGAGACTAAATTAATAAAATATATTATTATTTATTCCAAATAGCTACCCACATGTTTTGAAAACTCTAGCATGCCTTCTTTGGAAAAAAACATCACCACCCATGTGCCAACAACCACAAAAACGTTTTTCTTATATAAAATAATTAAAACTTCCAAAAATCAATTATTTTGAACTCCTAACTTGATAATTCATGATAAATAGCCCTTTTAAAAAAAAAATTGAATCTCATGACTTTTTATAGGAAATTCAATTTCTACATATAAGATCCCAAATAATTAATAAATGAAATTTAATTTCCTCTAATTATTATTTTGAAATAGTAAGGGTTGATGTGATTAATGTGGATAATTCTACGGGTAAAATACGCAAATATTTCAAAATAAGCAAGTGGTTATAAAATATTCATTGTTGTTGGGAATATTCGTTTGGTCGTGGAATATTAAATGCAATGACAGTAGCGATGAAATGTGGGCCCCATAACTAAAAAGCGATTGGAGGAAGAAAATGACAAATATAAGTTGTTTAAAAATAATGGCGTAGTTATTACAATTTACTTTGTTGGAATACGAAATTGGTTAAAACACGATGTCTGGCGTTGTTGAGCAGTAGCACACAGTATTGCACCAATTATTGACTCTTACGTAAGAAGGCCTACTCAATAATGGTTCTGATAATTCTTTATTCGGTGTTTTATTTTATTGATTCAATAATTCTTTGCGTTGATATTTTATATTCTTTGTTGTTTTAATAATTGTCATTACACAAGTATTTTTCATTGTCGAAACAATAATTCATATTATCTGAATAATATTATTAGATAACATTATTGACAATGTCTAGAAAGTTACTGTCTAAGGAGAGGTTTGGTCACCTAATTGCTTGTTAGTAAGGAGAAATTCTTATTGGAAAGCCCCTGCTCCAGGAGGCTGCACAGTTGTCAATATTGTGATTACGTAATATTATTTGTGAATAATTAATTATTGATTCATATGATGAGGAAAATATTGATTTTATGTGGATATAGATGGAGAAAATTTTTAATGTGACAATTGTTGAAAATTGAAATTTTATCTTTTTACGATAAAATAATTCATTTAAATATATATTATTATATTTTAATAATATAATAATGGTGATATTTTTACAACGAATGTGGGATATATGAGTATCTGAAGAGGAAGAGTATTTTTGTTGCAATAAATGTTTAAAACATGTTAAACATGTAAATTGGACCCCATTTATTATTTGAAATTTGATTATAACCTCTAAAATCACCCGTTTATGGATTTGGTCAATTTACATTTGGGAATTTAGAAAAACTTTCTTCGCAAAGTTGTAGAGAATTGAATTTTACGATAAAGGGATATTTATTGTGAATTATTGAAGTTTCAAGTTAGAAGCTCAAAATAATTAATTTTGGAAGTTTAAATTATTTTAAATTAGAAAAACGTTTTTTTATTTTCTTACAGAAGGTTGGCATGTGTGAATTCTTTGAGATTGATTTCAAAGAATACGTATAATATTTTTATAAATATTAATATTTTATTAAATTTTAACTTTGGTGTTCTAAGCAATTTCCTATAAATAAGTCTTGGGTTAGAATTGAAAATCACACCGTAAGCTGAAGTTTTCTCTCTATATTATCTAAGCGTATTCTTGTGAGTATTTTGAGTATACTTTGAGTATTGCTATACGGTGAAAGTTCAAGATATAGTCTATATCCATTATTCGGTTAAATCTTGATCTTTCGAGGTAAGGGATGTTATTTTATTGAAAATGATATTATTTCTTGATATCATTATCTTTGAAATATTGGTTGGAAGTTTTTATCAAATTTGGAACTTTTGGTGTCGGTTCTTATTCACGTATCTGACCTTATTCACGTATCGACCTTTATTCACGAATCTGGCCTTTATTCATCGAAAAATGAAAATTTTTCTTTTTCGTCAAAATATCTATTGTGGATACTAGCTTTGATTGTATCCATGTTTTGATCATTCTTGAATTTTACGCCACTATGATTATTTTTGAGGTATTTTTGGGCGTGGATAAAACAAAGTACGAATCCTTAATCCTTAATCCTTGTCATTTTGATTCCTTGGATTCGTTTTTTTAAAAAATATTTTCATCATCCTCGGTCTTAAATGATGATATTATTGAATATCTTTGGCTGTAGTGCAAAGATGAATGATTTATGATGAATATCTTTGGCGATGAGTGCAAAGATGAATGATTTCGATGAATATCTTTGGCTCGTAGTGCAAAAAGATGAATGATTTCGATGAATATCTTTGGCCCGTAGTGCAAAGATGAGCAGTGTTTAGATGAACAAGACCAAGTGGTGAATGTCCTTGGCTTTGTAGTGCGAGGATGAATATTTGATCGAGATATATATTGATTGATGCTACGAGGATAAAAATAGGCGATGAACTTTAAAATTCATACATAGAAGATAGTAGTTTGCATTCTCTACTTAACTCTTCTAATGAATTATTATTTCATTGCGAATATTGATTTAAAACTTGTTGTCTATTGTATTCTATTATATTTTTCCTGTTGAAGACTAACGATAATTTTGTTGTATATATATCTTAGTCATAATATTCTTTTCTTTGGGTTAGTCGAGCTCACCCTTTTTCTTTTTGTTCCATTTTTCTTCTCGAGGAGGCGAGAATATAGCAGCACGAGTTAAAATGGAATGAAAGTTCTAGGGAGAGTTGTTTAGTAGTCCTCACCATTGTTGTAAAATAATGTATCAATAATTATGATGAGGATTTATTTGTATGTGGATATTATACAGATGACAATATCGTATTTAAACTCACGCTTTTCTTATTGTAATAATAAAGTTGTAGTTGTTTACATGCAGTGTATTGACAACTCGAGAATGGGGGATGTAGACCTATTTTGGGGGTGTCACGGTTGGTATCGAGCTTAGGGATATGATCTCTGGCGGAGATCGGGGAATAGAACTAGGAGGGAGAGGCGAGTAAATCCTTCGCTAGTGTGTCCTACCTAAGCTTATTTGATAGTTGGTCGAGTATATAGGGATATTATGTGATATATTGATTTCCTTAATTAACCCTTGTTTTATGGCGAGATTTGAGAATGTCATTTGAGAATATTAACAATGGAAATGAGGCCAGTAGAGCGCATGTACTCACCAACGAGGAGAACGCGTTCAGCAATGTTCCTCCTGTGAACAACAACACCAAAGCGAGATGATGAGCGAGGGGATATTTAGAAGCTTTTTACAGTTCATGCAAAATTAAACGAGGGAGACTCGTGTTCAAAACATAGGAGAAATGATAGCAATTCACGGGTTGTCACAAACCAAGCGATTCAAAGAGTTGGGACCACGAGAATTTAAGGGAAAGCAGATCCGATCATGGCGAAACATGGGTCAAGAAAATTACCAAGATATTCGATGTCTTGGGATGCAGAGAGAACGAAGGTTCCATTCGCCACCTTTATGTTAAAGTGGCGAAGCAGATTCTTGGTGGGAGTCTGCGAAGCGTACTCCATCCACATGCCGCTTTCAAGATGTCTTGGGAGGCGTTTGAAACTATTTAATGACAAATACTTTCCGAAAGTGTTAAATCATATGAAGGAAGTGGAGTTTATTAGGTGGAAGCGAGAACAACATGGCGGTGTCTCAAAGACGAAAGAAATTTGCGAGTTATCGAGTTTGCACCTCATTTGGTGGAGAATGAGGAGCGATATGGCGGATGTTTACGAGAGGTTTGAAACCAAAGATATCGTCAAGATCTCATCTCTCATAAATTTTCTCTATATTAGGATGTTGTTAATGGGGCTCAATTGTTAGAAGCGAGATAACGAGTATCTGGTCAACCGAGGTACCACAATCGAGGATCATCTAGGAGATAGCGATCAACAAAACAACAATAATCGGTGGAGAAAGAAAAAGGCGGACAAAATGGTAACCACTCTAGTGGTAATCATAGCCATGAAAATAGAAGAAAGCGAGTCGGGAGGAGATTTTAAAAGAGGAGATTCAACAACGACCGTATGAAAGCAGCAGTGCAGTGACAAGCTGGTTCAAGAGAGGAGAACGACCACCGATCGTATCTTTATAAATCACGGAAAAAAGGGACATATCGATCCAAAGCGCCCACAATGATTCGGGTATGCTATAATTGTGGAAAGGAAGGACATATCGCTCGAGATTTGCAGTAGCGAAACCTAGTTCAAGTGGGACGGTGACTCAAAAGACCGTATCCCGAGAAAAGTCAAAGTCAGCAGTTCTGGAAAGCGTTTGTTGTGGTGGTCAAAATGCGAGGAACCCAAACGAGGTGATCGGGTAGTATTTATAAATTCTTGTGAAGTTTATACTTTACTAGATCTAAGTGCTACCCATTCATTTATCTCTCTCCTGCTTGTGCTCAACGTTTAAACTTGACTCCGGAGAAATTAGACTTTGACCTATCTGTGGAAACTCCGTTAGGAGAAACTTTCATCACATCCACTGTTTATAAATCTTGTCTAATCCATGTTGGCACCCTTATCTTACATTGATTGACCTTCTCTTTAAAAGATACTTGCTTTTGATGTGATTTTAGGGATTGATTGGTTAACTACTCATCATGCCAAAATTGATTGTTTTCGTAAGGTTGTTAGCTTTCATATTCCTAAACAACCTTTGTTGTTGAATTCAAGCAACTAAACCATTAAATTCAATCATTTGTCATATCTAATCATAAAGCTATTCGTTTATTAAAAAGCGGATGTCAAGCTTTCTTAGCCCATGTTATGGATTTGAATAAAGACACGTCAAAATTGAATAATATTCTGTTGTTATTAACTTTCCGACGTATTTCTGAAGAACTTCCTGTCTACCCCGAGCGTGAAGTTGAATTCTTTATTGACCTTGACACAGTACAAAGCCCATTTCTAAAACCCCATATCGAATGGCTCTATTGAACTTCAGGAGTTAAAGGTCCAACTACGAGGAGTTGTTGGACATTGGTTTCATTAAATCTAGTACATCTCCTTGGGGTGCTCCCGCTTATTTGTAAAAGAAGAAAAGCGGGAGTATGCGACTTTTGTATTGACTATCGGGGAATTGAACCATGTCACTATCAAGAATAGGTATCCTCTACCTCGTATTGATGACTTGTTTGACCCGATTGCAAGGAGCACAATTCTTTTCAAAAATCGATCTTCGATTACGGATATCATCGGTGAAGATTAGGCGAGGATATTCAAAAGAGCGCCTTTAGAACTCGATGCGGGCATTATGAATTCTTAGTTATGTCTTCGAATTGACTAATGCTCCTGCGGCTTTCATGGATATGATGAACCGAGTATTCAAAGAGTATTTGGATCGATTCGTTGTTGTCTTTATTGATGACATCCTCATATATTCCAAAAGCCGTGAAGATCATGAGCACCATTTGAAATTTGGTACTCCAAAGGCTTCGTGAAAACAAGCTTTATGCCAAGTTAAAGAAATGCGAGTTCGGCGAGGAAGTAGCATTTCTTGGGGGCATGGTGTCAAAACATGGAGTATCTGTTGACCCCGTGAAGATTGAAGCAATACAAAGTTGGGAGCAACAGAAAGTCGGTGATCAAGTCACGTAGCTTTTTGGGCTTATTTGGTTATTATCGGAGATTCGTGGAAGGGTTTTCTCGAATCGCTACTCAGATTAACTCATCTAACTCGGAAGGATACAAAATTCGTTTGGAGTGAAGAGTGCGAGAAGAGTTTCAAGAGCTTAAAAGGAGACTTATTTCTAAGACTGTTTCTAACAATACCATCTGGTTGGATGGATTTGTTATCTCTGACGATGCTTGGGCAAAGGGTTAGGATGTGTTCTTATGCAACGTGGGAAAGTCATAGCCTATGCCTCATGACAACTTAAAGAATATGAGAGGAATTATCCTACTCATGATCTAGAGTTAGCGTGATCGTTCGCGCTTAAAGATCTGGAGGCACTATCTATATGGAGAGAAAGTGGAGATATATTCGGACCATAAAAGCCTTAAATATTTCTTCACTCAAAAAGAACTTAACACGCTGGCAATGACGTTGGCTCGAGCTATTGAAAGACTACGACCACACTATTCAATACCATCCCGGAAAAGCGAAGCGTGGTAGTGACGACGCGTTGAGTAGAAGATCATATCTGCAGGAACGAGTGCGATGATGTCAAATATACGATAGAGCCAACTTTAATAGAAAAAGTTAAGGTTCTTTCGACCCAACCCGGAGGGTGATGCATATGAAGAAGAAAGTACAAGAAGGAGCTATTTGGAAGTGAGAATTGATGAAGAAGGAATACTTGAGTCCACTCCGGACTTTGTGTTCTAACGATTACGATTTGAAGTACAAGATTATGATGGAGGCACACAATACACCATTTGCAATCCATCCGGGAAGTACTAAAATGTATCGTGATCTTCAACATACATTTTGGTGGAACAATATGAAGAGAAAGATTGCAAAGTTTATCTCAACATGTTTAACTTGTCAACGTGTAAAAGCAGAGCATCAAAGTGCCTAAAGGACCATTTCAACCACTTGAGATTAGAAATGGAAGTGGGAACACATTACCATGGATTTCGATTCACGGGACTTCCCACGGTTTCTCAAGGCATAAATGCTATTTGGGTTATTGTTGATAGATTAACCAAGTCTGCTCATTTCTTGCCAATACGGGAGACTTATTCCTTGAACGTCTTGCTCAAATGTACGTAAATGAGATTGTGAGATTGCATGGCATGCCAAGATTATCATAGTTTGGATCATGACCCAAGATTCACTTCAAGATTTTGTGTTAGCTTGCAAAAAGCTATAAGTACGGATTTAAGATTGATTCGGCATACCATCCTCAAGCAGACGGACAATCGAGAGAGGACTATTCAAACTCTTGAAGATTTATTAAGACTACTGTGTCCTAGACTTCAAGGGCAGTTGGGATAAGTATTTACCATTGGTGAAATTCTCCTACAACAACAGTTATCAGGCAAGTATAGGTGTGGCCCCATTCGAAGCATTATATGGACGAAAGTGTCGCTCTCCAATATGTTGGGATGAGGTGGGTGAAGCAACATTGTTGGGACCCGGGGATTAAGACGTATTATGACTCCGAAAAGATCCAAATGATTCGACAACGTATACAAAGCGGCACAAGATCGACAAAAGAGTTATGCGGATCTTCATCGAAAGGATGTGGAATTTAGTATAGGGGATCATGTGTATTGTTGCGTGTTGCCCCATGGAAGGAGTTACAAGATTCGGAAGAGAGGAAAGCTCAATCCACGATTTATTGGTCCATTTCAAATTCTTGACCGAGAGTAGGAAATGTAGCCTATAGACTCGCGTTACCTCCAAGTATGTCTCGTGTTCATAATGTGTTTCACATATCTATACTTCGTAAATATGTGAAAGACCGAATCACGTTATTGAGTTAGAAACCGGACGAGATAAAGAAGACTTAACGTATGAGGAAGTACATCAAGATCTTGGATAGGAAGGAGCATGTCCCTACGTGACGAAGGTCATACCACAAGTTAAAGTCTTGTGGAGAAACCATGCTTATAGAGGAAATGACACGGGAGTTGGAAAGCGGAAATGAAAGCGAGGTATCCTCATCTTTTGAAAACACCAGAGTCGTCGCCAATTTCGAGGACCGAAATTTCATAAGGAGGGAGGTTGTAAGATCCCAAATAATTAATAAATGAAATTTAATTTCCTCTAATTATTATTTTGAAATAGTAAGGGTTGATGTGATTAATGTGGATAATTACGGGTAAAATCACGCAAATATTTCAAAATAAGCAAGTGGTTATAAAATATTCATTGTTGTTCGGGGAATATTCGTTTGGTCGTGGAATATTATTCAGATCTTTGTCGGGGAATATTAAATGCATGACGGTAGCGACCGTGTGTGGGCCCCATAACTAAAAAGCGATTGGAGGAAGAAAATGACAAATATAAGTTGTTTAAAAATAACTTGGCGTAGTTATTCTGAATTTACATTGTTGGAATACCCTTGGTTAAAACACGATGTCTGGCGTTGTTGAGCAGTAAGACACGGTATTGCACCAATTATTGACTCTTACGTAAAGAAGGCACTACTCAATAATGGTTCACGATAATTCTTTATTCGGTGTTTTATTTTATTGATTCAATAATTCTTTGCGTTGATATTTTATATTCTTTGTTGTTTTAATAATTGTCATTACACGGTATTTTTATTATCGAAACAATAATTCATATTATCTGAATAATATTATTAGATAACATTATTGGCAATGTCTAGAAAGTTACATCTAAGGAGAGGTTTGGTCACCTAATTGCGCGCCCGAAGAAGGAGAAATTCTTATTGGAAAGCCCTCTCTCTCGAAGCGCACTGGTTGTCAATATTGTGATTCTGTAATATTATTTGTGAATAATTAATTATTGATTCATATGATGAGGAAAATATTGATTTTATGTGGATATAGATGGAGAAAATTTTTAATGTGACAATTGTTGAAAATTGAAATTTTATCTTTTTACGATAAAATAATTCATTTAAATATATATTATTATATTTTAATAATATAATAATGGTGATATTTTTACAACGAATGTGGGATATATGAGTATCTGAGGAGGAAGAGTATTTTGTTGCAATAAATGTTTAAAACATGTTAAACATGTAAATTGGACCCCATTTATTATTTGAAATTTGATTATAAATTTCTAAAATCACCCGTTTATGGATTTGGTCAATTTTTGTTGGGAATTTAGAAAAACTTTCTTCTGCAAAGTTGTAGAGAATTAGATTTCCTATAAAAACTCGCGAGATTCGAATTTTCTGATAAAAGGGCTATTTATTGTGAATTATTGAAGTTCAAGCTCAAATAATTAATTTTGGAAGTTTACATTATTTTAAATTAGAAAAACGTTTTTTTTTTATTTTCTTCTAGAAGGTTGGCATGTGTGAATTCTTTGAGATTCAGATTTCAAAGAATACGTATAATATTTTTATAAATATTAATATTTTATTAAATTTTCTGCTTTTGGTGTTCTAAGCAATTTCTATAAATAGGTGCTTAGGTTAGAATTGAAAATCACTTTAAACTCAAGTTTTCTCTATATTATCGAAGCGTATTCTTGTGAGTATTTTGAGTATACTTTGAGTATTGCTATACGGTGAAAGTTCAAGATATAGTCTATATCCAAGATTCCGGTTAAATCTTGATCTTTCGAGGTAAGGGATGTTATTTTATTCAAAAATGATATTATTTCTTCAATATCATTATGCCGAAATATTGGTTGGAAGTTTTTATCAAATTTAGAACTTTTGGTGTCGGTTACTTATTCACGATATAAGACTTTATTCACGATATCTGACTATTATTCACGAATCTGAAGACTATTCATGAAAAATAAAAATTTTTCTTTTTCGTCAAAATATCTATTGTGGATACTAGCTTTGATTGTATCCATGTTTTGATCATTCTTGAATTTTACGCCATTATGATTATTTTTGAGGTATTTTTGGACGTGGATAAAACAAAGTACGAATCCTTAATCCTTAATCCTTGTCATTTTGATTCACTGGATTCGTTTTTTTTAAAAAATATTTTTCATCATCCTCAGTCTTAAATGATGATATTATTGAATATCTTTGGCCTGTAGTGCAAAGATGAATGATTTATGATGAATATCTTTGGCCAGTAGTGCAAAGATGAATGATTTCGATGAATATCTTTGGCTCGTAAAGACAAAGATGAATGATTTCGATGAATATCTTTGCCCGTAGTGCAAAAGATGAGCAGTGTTTAGATGAACAAGACCAATCTGGTGAATGTCCTTGGCTTTCGTAGTGCAAGGATGAATATTTGATCCCGAGATATATATTGATTGATGCTACTGAGGATAAAAATAGGCGATGAACTTTAAAATTCATACATAGAAGATAGTAGTTTGCATTCTCTACTTAACTCTTCTAATGAATTATTATTTCATTGCGAATATTGATTTAAAACTTGTTGTCTATTGTATTCTATTATATTTTTCCTGTTGAAGACTAACGATAATTTTGTTGTATATTATCTTAGTCATAATATTCTTTTATTGGGTTAGTCGAGCTCACCTTTTCCTTTTTGTTCCATTTTTCTTCTCGTGAGGAGGCGAGAATATAGCAAAATACTGAGCCTGGGGTATATGGAATGAAAGTTCTAGGAGAGTTGTTTAGTAGTCCTCACCATTGTTGTAAAATAATGTATCAATAATTATGATGAGGATTTATTTGTATGTGGATATTGTCTAAATGGCAATATCGTATTTAAACTCATGCTTTCTTATTGTAATAATAAAGTTGTAGTTGTTTACATCTAGTGTATTGACAACTCGAATGGGGGATGTAGACCTATTTTGGGGTGTCACACTACAACTTTCTTAGAAGGAAGTTTTTCCAAATTCCAAGCAGAATTATCAAGAAATCCATAAATGAGCGATTTTACAGTCTATAATCAATTTTCGGTCAAGAATTGTGTCCACCGACACACAAAACATATGTTAAACATTTAATGCCACAACATACTCTACCTCCTCATATACTCATATATCCCACATTCATTATAAAAATATCACCGTTAATATATTATTAAAATAATATATTTAAATGAATTATTTTATCAGAAAAAGATAAAATATTAATTTTCAACAATTGTCACATTAAAAATTTTTCCATCTATATCCACATAAAATCAATATCATATAAATCAATAATTAATTATTCACAAATAATATTATAGAATCACATTACTAACAACGACGGTTCCCAGAAAAAGAGGGCTTTCCAATAAGGATTTCTCTCTTCATGGTAGCCGCAATTAGGTGACAAACCTCTCCTTGATGTAGAACTTTCTAGACATTGCCAATAATGTTATCTCGATAATATTATTCCAATAATATGAATTATTGATTTGATAATGGAAAATCTTGTGTAATGACAATTATTGAAACAACGGTGATACCAAATATCAACCTTGACAATTATTGAATCAATATAATATTGAGCAAGAATTACTTTAACAATTATTGAGTAAGTGCCTTCTTACGTAAGGATCAATAATTCAACAATCTTATCATGCAATCTGGTGTCTTCTTCGTGCAACCACGCATATTATCGTATTTTAACCACCGGATTATTCCAAAAGTAAAATCTGTGAATAACTTACGCTATTATTTTTAAACAACTTATATTTGTCGTTTTCTTCCTCCAATCGCTTTTCAGTTATGGGGCCCACACATGGTCATCGCTGCTGGTGCATACGAATATTCCCACAAAGACGAATATTCCACGACCAAACGAATATTCCCCGACAATAATGAATATTTTATAACCACTTGCTTATTTTGTAAAATTTGCGCATTTTACCCATAACTAACCACATTAATCAAATCAACCCTTACTATTTCAAAATAATAAATAAAGGAAATTCCATTTTATTTATAAAAAAAAAATTCGGGGTCTTACAGTGAACAAAGTATAATCATCAAGAAAAGGCCGCAAATCCGCACTATCGAGTCTAAATCGGTGATCAATCCAACGTGCCATGCGAGGAATGACGTTGGGTGATGAAAAAAGAGGAGACTTCTTCTTCTGCTTAGAGGAATAGCCGAAAAGCGTTCAAAAGAAAAAAATCTGAAGAAAGGAGCATGGAATGAAGCAATTGACATCATACCTGAAGGAATAAAAAAAAATCAAATAAGAAAAAGGTTAAAGGAAAATAAGTGCGGTTGGAAAGACAAATAATATATATATATATATAGGAAAGTGATTACCTCCCAACAGATTCTTTCATGGCAAGGATTGTTTCGTCTAGGCGACGATATAAGGACCCTAAGAAAAAGAAGCGAGGGAATCTACGAGCCTCGGGATAATATATTTGCCAATGTTGAATACACGGGAAGAAGGACCGATCATGAGAGATCCAGGAAGATGAAGCGGGGATGACCCACATAGCAGATAATTTGCGCGGAGGAAAAGGACAAGTCTCTCCACGAAAGCAAAGGATGATTTGTCATGAATAGAGTTGTCCCATTGGTTGGTCTTGTAGACACGGAAGAAGTAAGCGTACCAGGATAAACAAAATTTTTTCTGCCAATTGGAAGTCTCAAGTCTGGAAAGAGTGTATCGCCTCAAGCGGGAGATGAAGCGGGAAGATTGCTTGAAGGCTTCCATCAAGTAGGTAAAACACATTCGTTATCTTTAGTGGACATGTTAGAAGGGCCGCAGGAGTTCAAGCAACAACGGGAAGGCTACAAGATGTAATTCAAGATAAATATATATATATATATTTCAGAAAAATGAGAATGAATGAAAGGAATAAAAGAAGAGAACTTCTCGATAGAGGCATATACATCCTCTACAGAGTAGGTGTGAATTTCCCAGCAAAGTGACAAATGTGCAAGTAGAGGAACACCATCGTGAGATCAACACGATGAAAGCGTTATGGTCATGGTGGATCGTGAGGTCTCTACACGTTGAAGCAAATGACGAAAGATGCTTGCATTTTTTAGTATTTCCACGTATTCAGCATTTCCAAGGATTTCGTCGGTCCAATCCTGCCATCCTTGAAGGCGACTAGATGAATCAGATAGGAAGTGAAGAGGACTGAAAGGGTATTCTTGCTTCTCTATGCATAGGCGGGGAATGCAATTAGCACGAGGGAAGTCATCCCAACCTCCAGAAGCTGGGGCATACAAAAATAGGCCTTCTTTCTCTGGTGAAGCGAAAAGTTTGCACGGTCATAGTCCTTAACTCTATCCGGAAGGTGTCGGAAGGATGAAGAAGGGAGCCCTTCCCAATCGGTGATGAAGGGGACTCCGGGTGGTTTTGGTTCTGCAGAGCATTCGGTGAAAGGGCTACAAGCAAGAAAAGTTCATCATAAGAATTCTAAAAAAAAAAAAGACACAATGTAAGGATGTCAAAGGGGAAAGAAGCGTTCACCATGGCAAAGAGGGAGGTCTGATATTTAACCTCAAAGACACCTGAAAGAAAAAAAAATGTCAAAAGAAGTTTGGAATCACAAATATGCATTAAGATAGCCCAAATGCAGCCTTTAGAGTTTTCCTTTTTATCAGACTTATAACAATAACTATCATGGTCGAAGGTGATGACTTTTGTAAGGTTCGTCGTCAGCTTTGTTTTGATATATTATGGGTACCGAAACTACAAGCGAGGCAAAAGTGATATTCAAAATAGTAATTACTCCTCTAAAAATTTCGTGTTATGCCGTCTAAACATTGATTTTCCCCAGGGCTCGGCCCCCTAGGGTTCGGCCCCCTAGTGTTCGGTCCTCCAGGGTTCGACTAATTGGAGCAATTTTGCCGCATGCAGAGAATTTTTTCTTTCTTTGGGTTTTCGCTGAAAAAAAAAATGCCAATCTTTCTTTATTATCCGAGGGAAAAAACCGAGATATAATCAAGGTAATGGGACTCGGAAAACAAAAGAAAAAAAAAGCATTTCTATTTTTTTTCTTTCTTCATGGTTCGTCAAAAAAAAAAATTTGAAAATGACTAAGAAGGGTTCGACCTAGATAAAGCAGCAGTAGCACGTGGCCAGTATTTTGGAGACAAGAAGCAAAACTTTTTGTTGAAAAAAAAAATGATGACAGTGATGCCTTCAGGTGAACAGTGCGAATTGAAAGTCACAGTCACAGTGTGAATTGAGAGTCACAATCAATGCCTCTTGCACTCAAATAAAAAAAAATGATGACAGTGATGCCTTCAGTGAAGCGGTCTTGAATTGAAAGTCACGATCCACAGTGTGAATTGAGAGTCACAATCAATGTCTCACACGTGACTCAAATAAAGTGAGGCCATCTAGCATTTTGGATGCAAAAGGGTGAAAATTTGGTTGGCTAATGAGAGAGTGACGTAATGGGTCATAGTAATCATGCTGTTGTTCCCCTCCCAAGGGCAGGTTCTTACGCGTTACTCACCCGTCCGCCACACTTACTATCTTTGGGATCTGATCCTACACCGCTGCTCAATACCTTAGTGGATCGACTCTATTACATAAGTTGATTCTTAACGCTTTATCCGAAAGAGTAGCTTGAAACTATATATTTTTAAATCATTAATAATTAATATATAATATATAGATTTAAAATCAAAATTAAACCACGATTATCATCAACAAAACCAATCAATAGTTTGGAGTTGTAGTTATTCACCAAGTAAGCTAACTCCAAAAACCCGTCCTCGATTCGGATTACAGGTCGCAACTCGCTGCGTGAAGCCAGAATCGCTAGTAATCACGGTGCCACCATACGGCGGTGAATTCTGTTCGAGCCTTGTACACCTTGGAAATCACACTATGGGGATGGCCATGCCCAAGTCGTTACCTTTTAACTGTAAGGAGGGGATGCCAAGGCGGGGCTAGTGTTGGAGTGAAGTCGTAACAAGGTAGCCGTCTTTGGAAGGTCTTAATTTGGATCACCTCCTTTTCGGGGAGAGCTAATGTTTGTTGGATATTTTGGTTTGACACTGCTTCACACCCAAAAAGAAAAACCAACGAGTCACACACTAAGCATAGCAATTATATCAAATGGCTAATCGAATTTTTATTCAACCATATAGAATTAAGAATTAGAATTCTTCATTTTAGTTTTTATTGAATAGAAAAAAGGAACGAATTTCTCTTTTTTGTTCCATCACTAGATCGAAGGGAAAGACAAATAAAGGTTTATTCTTCCCCGTCTATAAATATCCAAATTTTGATGCCTAATACACGTAAAAAAGGGGATCCTATCAACTTGTTCCGACCTGGGATAATAAGCTCATGAGCTTGGTCTTACTTCACCATCGAGAAACGAAAGAAGACTTCCATCTCCAAGTTTCACTCAGACGTAGCTCCCTTCTTTTTGGGTGTGAAGCAGTGTCAAACCAAAATACCCAACAAATATTAGCTCTCCCTGAAAAGGAGGGGAACCTACGCACGCAAGAGAAGTGCTACAGCCAAGAAGCAAAGGAGGCCAACGACTAAGGAGAAATTTCAAACAAGCAATAGAACTACGACTCAACAGAAGGCGAAAAGATTCATTTCACAAAGGATGTGACACACCGTCTTACCTCGGATGGGCCGAGACAAAAAAACAAGAACTCTGGAGCGTCTGTCCAAGCAAGCATATTTGTGTGCATTGATTGATAGAAGCGGCAAGTTTTGGTTGGGACAAGCTATCGCATGCATGGAAGTGAGGCAAGCTCGAAGGGCTTGCTTAATTGTGGTGTTTTGGAATTCACTTCTCTAAGAATCGCAAAAAGATTGGATCTTGTCTTGCGCGGCTTATCGTCGAGGGCACAAGCATCCCTGTAATTCGATCTTATGGTTCTTCATTATCTGCGTATGGACTTTTCTTCCTAGGTGCTCATTTTGTATGGGCTTTTAGTTTAATGTTTCTATTCATTGGACGTGGTTATTGGCAAGAACTTATTGAATCCATCGTTTGGGCTCATAATAAATTAAAAGTTGCTTCCTGCTACTCACCGAAATTTTTGGTAATGAAAGACTCTTAGTATAATCTGAATTTTAATTTCAAATTCTTTTATGTTTCTAGAAAGCACTTCATTTCTTGGTGTCAAAATATTTGGTATAAAATAAAAATGGAGGATCTATTCTCTTTCTCGCTTTTTTTTTCCAAAAAGGATCTTGGAGATTGTGTAATGCTTACTCTCAAACTTTTCGTTTACACAGTAGTGATATTCTTTGTTTCTCTCTTTATCTTTGGATTCCTATCTAATGATCCGGGGCGTAATCCTGGACGTGATAACTGGCCGTTTTGATCCTTTGGAACAACTCGATGAATTTAGTAGATCTTTTTAGGAGGCCCCAATGACCATAGATCGAACCTATCCAATTTTGTTCTTTCTAAGAGTAAGCGTGGAGAGCTTTTTGCGGGGAAACTTGCAAGTACAGTTTGGAGATTAAAATTACCTTCTGGGGAGGTCCGTTTGATATCCAAAAACTGCTCAGCAACGGTCGGACAAGTGGGGAATGTTGGGGTGAACCAGAAAAGTTTGGGTAGAGCCGGATCTAAGCGTTGCCTAGGTAAGCGTCCTGTAGTAAGAGGAGTAGTTATGAACCCTGTAGACCACCCCCATCATACGACGATTCTTTCACCATTTGGGGCGTTAATTTACCTACTAAAATATCACCCGTCTCTACCCAAGATCCCAGCATTACAATTCCGGATCATATTAGAGCTCGCCAGGAAGTACTTGGTACGACGATCATTGGAGGAACAATACCTAATCCTCAGGATGCTCCAGAATCTTTTCGATTGCTCGTTCGAGAACTACGATCTTTGGCTCTGGGATTTAGAATTCTAAATCTGCCTACTCAACTTGGGTTTGGAAAGCAAAAACCACACGTCGTCTACAAGACTTCCTTTGCCTTGCTGTCCAAGATCGGATTCCAACATTTATAGTAACTACTTTTTAAGACCTCTTGCACTCAGCGAACTACCTTTTTTTATTATGTTACCCACTGCTTGTTCGACTTTACATCCTTTGCATCTTTTGACATTCCTAACCATAACATCAAAAAAACCCTCTCCGCTGGGAAATCCCTCTGCGGCCAGACTATAGCTTGGTCTTTGTACTAGTTCTGCTTTCACATGCTCTTTAACTTGCCTTCCGCAGGTTTCGAAGGATACGTGCCATTTTCTTTCACTCGAAAGAAGAGTCAGAAAAAGATTGCAGTCAGTTTGATAATGATCGAGTGACATTGCTTCTTTCTACCGAACCGATTTATAAGGGCCATGCGACTTGACGTCATCCCCACTTCTTCCTCCAAAGATATCATCTGGCGATCCTTCGTGAGTCTGTCTGACGCTTTCTTTTTGTTTGTTCGGAGCCGTTTTGGCGGGCGTAGTAAACCCACTACGCATCACACCACCGCATGGCTCGCTTGAACGCCGAAGTCTTTCTCGCTCCGTAACTCGACGTCGTCGTCACGATCGATGCCTTCAATCGCCGAGGCCTCGCTACATTAACTACCTAGATAACCCACTAGTTTAGCCTTTGGATACAGAGTACTATGGTTGGAAATGGGAAGATCTAGGAAAAGCGCCAACCCTCCGGAGAGAAGCGATGTGCATGGACCGGTGAGAGGGATCTTGACTCAAGTGGACCGCTTCGTCGGCCCGATAGAGTGGTGGTATTACACCTTCTCAAAGGAACCGTACTTGAGACTCTTTTCCCAATGAAGTGAAAATTGAGCCGCTTCTCAAGCTCTTTTTTTGCATGAGAGCTTAGCAATTTCCTAGCAACATGGCGCAAGGCTAGAAAGGCGAGAGGAGCTACATGAAACCAAGTCATTCCTTTTTTTGAGGGTACTCATGTAAAAAAATAATAATAATAATAATAAAATAATAATAATAATAATAATATATATATATATATATATATATATATATATTGCATTCATAGGGTTCGGCACCTCCTTACCTATAGGGCCTCGCAAATGAACATCACAAAAGGTAGAGCCATGACATCTTTGTCAAATGATTACCTTATTCGTAATAGACTTAGTAAAAGCGGTGAATTGGCAAGGAGGGTGTCAATTGTATTGCAAGGAAATAAAGCATGCTTATTACATACCTTCGTTGATGCAAGGAAATATTAAAAGCATGCTTTACGAAGTGGACCGATGTAATATTGTTCACAAGAACGGTTAATCAAGACACAACGTTTCAAATGATGGGTTCTTTATTACCGCAAATAAAAAGTATTGCCCAAGTGAGGTGGTAACAAAGCTCTCTACTACAATTCGGAAGCAAAGACGGTGACCGTGGATTATGAGTATCGATTCTTACCTCTCAAAAAATAAGATAAGTAAATGTTTTATTTTTTTTTTTTTATTTTTAAAAAAAGAAAAAAATATAATAATAATAATAAAATAAGAATTTTATTTTATTTATTTTTTAAAAGATAATAAAATAAGATTTATTTTATTTCAAAAAAAAAAAAAGTGACAAAAATACATGATGGGATCTCGTTTTGCCTTAATTCACCATCTTTTTCATAGAAAATGTTGTAGGCATGTGGCAATTCCCCTTCATCAGATCTGTGAGATTATATGACCCTTAAATTCAAGCATTTTTATTTTATTCATGTACTTAAATCTTTTGCGTGAATCTTTTGTGTGAATGACGAAAAAAAAAAATCTTATCAAATTAAGAAAGATTTGATTTTATTTTCCAAAATGAAGGAAGATTTAATTTTCAAAATAAAATCAAATCTTATAAAATTAAGATTTGATTTTATTCTGGAAATAAAAATCAAGATTTGATTTGATTTGATTTTATTTTATTTCCAAAATAAAATCAAATCTTAATTTTTATTTCCAAAATAAATTATTATTATTAAAACAAATATCCTATTTTTTAATAATAGGAATATTTTATTTACTTTTCAAGAAAATAAAGATTTGAAAGATTTGATTTTTTCAAAATAAAGAAAGATTTTATTTCTAAAATAAAATCAAATCTTAATTTTTTATTTCCCAAAATAAATTATTATTAAAACAAATATCCTAATTTTTTATTAGGAAAATTTTATTCACAGGATTATGTTCATTTTGTTTTCATGATTTTTTTACTTGAATTACTTGTTGTCATGTCCCTAAAGAAGAAAGCACATCTGTGGAATACTTAAAACTAAAAGGCAAATATGAGTCTCTACAACAATATCAAAGGCACCTTCTCAGAGGGAAGACACAGCCATTAAATATAAAAACCTTGAGCATCCTGGAGCTTCAAATTTAAACTCATCCTTGAAGCATATTAGTCTACAAAGGAAATAAATATCAAGGCGAGGTTAGGAAAAATTTCGGAAGATTTTTTAAGATGTCCAAAAGAAGAGCCTCTTTAGGTCTCTTGCCTTCCTAGGGTTTAACTACAAGGTGCCGGCTCTCAGAGTTCCCTCTTCAGACCATTGTCTTCAAGACCTGTAGAGTGAAGTCCCGCAAAATCGTTCAAAGACTTGCAGTTTTCTTGCACGATCGTCTATTTGGAAATGCGACTCTCGTGCAGGGGGCAAATGTGGGCCCAAGTGTAAAATTAGGGTTCACATGACCTAATTGAATTGAATGCGCAATTAGGTTTCTACGGCTTCATTAAAGGTGCAAATTAGGGTTTGCATAACCTAATGAAATAAAGACGGAAAAGTCAGAAGTAAATGGGCGAGACCTGCGAAAAGCCTCCACGTGTCCCGAGGCAGAAGACTCGTGGAGGCGGCTCGTTTTGGGAATTGATTGAGGGATCGGATTGGTGGCTAGAAGGGACGAGGCAGGCAATATGGGCATTACTACAGGACTAAAGGGTATTTTGGAATTTTCCTGAAGGCATGTGCCTTGCACATGACTACTTTCCAGAAAACCCTATAAATACCCCTTCCATTCCATTTGGAAAGGGACTCCTCTTTAGACTCAAGACTTGGACACTTGGAGGATCAAAGGGACCCTTTTGGTGACTTAAAGGCTTGGAGATTCCACATAAAAGCACTAAAGGGGTTTGAACATTCTCTCAACTCGAAGGACTCAAGAAGGCTCTTGGAATCACTATTACCCTAACACGGTTCCCGGATTCTAGAAGTTCGCGCCAGCGTCGTTAGAGTAATCGCCCATTGTCGTTCTCCCTCTTCAATCAACCAATCAATTCCGCTTTCTTTGTGATTTTCTCTCCTCACCAAGTAATCTGAAACCCTAACCCTAAAGCGAGTGCGATCTTAGTGCCCATATATATATATATATATATATATATATATATATATATATATATATATATATATGGAACCTGAATACAGAATAGACGAGTAAGTCGATCTACTTAATTATTGTGATGCCCTTTTTGTTTTACTCTGTGCTTCCCTTATTAGATTTAGTCAATTTTCACTTAATTAAGTAGGATTAATTAATGTGATTTTGATGATTGAAAAGTAAGTACGCGCGTACCCCTCATCCGACCAAATAATTATTTGTAAGATGAATTTTTGAAATATTTTTTAGATATAAACCTTCATCGAACTTAAATATTAGCACCAAAGAAAGATGGGATTTCTGTCTTTTTACCTTGTCTCTAGCTTTAATCAGTCAATTCTAGACATTCTATATGCATATGTACTTTCGGCTAAACAGCGCCCAAATCTCTTTTCACATGCACCCGGGGATCCACAAATCTTATTTATTTTACATCATGGCATGGCAGTGACTTAATTAATTGGTAAAGAATAAATCCACAGGGTACTTTATTAATTACATGCATCATGCATGTTGGGATTCTTTTGCCTCTTATTTCAGTTAAATTCACAATAAGCAAGCAACATGCATATATATCAATTTTGCTTCTCAGCTTTAATTAATTCAGTATGATCATGGTGAAAAGGCTTTGTGCTTAATTGCTTTGTCTGATTTTGACAGGAAATGCATGATATGTATAACATATATATTTAATTATATGGTTTTTGTTGATGATTATAGAGATGACTCTTTTGTTTCCACTCTTTGGAATATTAATGGAGCTATATAGGTCCATGGCAGGAGGCACTATGAGAAAGCAATAGAATAACTCAATACACGCTTGCTCGCTCCCTCGAATTAAATATCCCTTCTTCCCTAGCTCATTTCCTACTTTTCATGCATATTTTTATATTCATATATAGCATCCAAATTAAGATAATTCGTGAGTTGTAAAGCCAAAGTATTGGGCTCCCCACCAGCTTCTACCTGAACACATCTTTTCTCTTTTTCAGCTTATTCATATGTATTGATATAAACCCTAATATTAATATAACATGCACAGCTAAACAAATACAGCGTATATATATATAGAGGTACGTACGTACTATCAGATTACGTTACTATATATATATATATATATATATATATATATATATATATATATATATAACTTTTAGAATAATCAAGTACTTTTATATATTGCCAAGTGCATACGACTTAATTAGCCTCAAATTAATCTTACAAACCAATAAGGTTATAGTATCGATCTACTTACGGTCGAGAGTTATCAAATATCGAAATAGTACATGTATTTATGACCTACATATACTATGCTGCTATATTTGCGTGTGTACGCTTGTTAATTTGTTTATAATTACATCAAGTGCAATATTATCCCTTCGATCCCAGGTATAATAAGATGGAACAAAAAATACTTTCTTTTCCTCTCCTTTAACTTTTCTTCCTGAATATCAACATGGGATGGGGACATATCAAATGCCAAAGTACTTGAGAGTGGTGCTGTCTCGCATTCAGCAGAAAACTTAGAATCATTCTATCTTTTGAACTCCTCCTTTATATATTCCAGGGTCCTATATATTTATATATCATTGTCATGGACACATAAAAGGTTAAATTCTCCTATATGTATATATATAGCTAGTCGCTAGATAAAGAGTGGCTAAAGAGAAACATTTTCTGATTCCCAACAATCACAAACCTACCTTTCAGTGAGAGAGAGAGAGAGAGAGAAAGTAGTTTTTGTTCTTGTGCTTATTATCCGCACTTAGGATTCCTTACTTTACAGAAAAAGAAAAATAATTGTTCAGAATTGAAGAAAAAGAGAATGTCATGTTGGAATTATCAGTTTGATTTACAAGCCTAATTGGGTTGGCCCTGCCATTCACATATACATATGACACAGTTGAGTTCTAGCTTAAAGTTGCGCGCCTTTTACTATTTCATTGATGCTACCGCTACGTATTTATTCTCTTGCTGATTCTTCGTACGTAAACTAACATAATTTCTATTAAAACATACTCCACAATTCAAAGTAATTGTTGGGTGGGTAGCCTCTCACGATTATATATTAGGGCCGGGTTTTGTCTTATATTATTCGTCCAATATATATATAATTAAGCTGTCCTAGCTTTTATATATAGTGGGGGTGGCGGATTATGGTGGGAACCTATTGTTGAGAAAAATCCAAAATTTTCTTAAATCTCAAGGTCCCTTTATCATATGGTACATTAATTTATCTTAGTCTCTTACCATGTACAACAAGATTGATGTGCATGCATTTTCTCACATTAATAAAATTTTGATATGAATATATATATATAGTTACTTTAATATTATTGCTCGCTCGCTTTCCTTAGCTGTCCTATCATTTGTCTTATAATTCAATCAAGCTTTAATTTTAGCTGATTTCTTAATTTCATGGAGTGGGCTATGGTTTACTTAAATACTAGTAGTATCATTATCGGTTGTTGATTACCAAACAAACCCACAAATTAGTTTAATTACACCTTATTAACCGCGAAATTGGTGTTATCGGTGAGATAGTCCAAATAGCAATGGTTCCTAGCTACTGATTATATTGTATGTCTAGTTAGGAAACGACAGTTGCCCGCTATGCTAATATATTGGCCCTTCAACCTCAATAATTAAAAATCTGCACTACCCTTGTTGTGGATTCCAACACCTTAATAATGTTGTTGTGGGAATCAAAATATTGGAATGAGCCAGGTCTTATCCACTAATTGGATCATAACCTAAATGTTTTCTAAAATGCACTTTAAATTTTCAATTTTCAACTTTTTTTATTTTTAACTTAAGTCACCTGACCCAAAGTAAAAAGTCATTGAATATTCAATGTTCAAACTAGTAGTAAAAAAAAAACATGTAGATATCATCATATACGTACGTATGCTTTGCGGTACCAAAAAGTTATGTTCGTAACTAAATTTGTATTTGTACTGCTAATACCCGGGGTCCATATTAAAGTCATAACCATCCTACAACGGATTATTAAAGTACGACTACGACTAGGGCACATGTCCAACAGGAACAGGTAAAACTTGTACTGAACAAAATTCGTCGCAATGTTATTATTTTCTTCAAAGAGTTCCATCAAACAGCTGTGGTGATTATTCTGAGTGTAACCGAGGATTCTCCATCAAATGCATGAGCTCATAATATAGTAATGCTAAATGGAAGTACTGAACAAAACTAGCCATATAAATGTGCCTACTATATTACTAGATCCCTCCATTTTTTATTTTTATTTTGCTAAATTTGTTTCTACATTAAAAAAACAATATACAATAACTAAGGGACATAGAGGAATACTATAGGAAACAACCTAAATAAATAGAAATAAGTCATATAATTAAGAGGGGATACATATTACAACCAAGTACTCTCTCCATTCATTAATTAATATTCTTTTTACTTTCATGCACATGAATTAAGAAAATAATTTAATATTATACTTTAACAATTAAAATTTGTGTAAAATTTCATTACTACTGGCTCCTTTATGTAAAATTGAAAATTAATAATTAATACATATATTAGAGAATTTTTTAAGATAATGAGAGAAGTCAAGAATAATACAAAAAAATAAATAATTTATTTTTCTAAAAAGTTGCAAAGGATTAGTAAACTGTAACAATTTTTTTGCAATAAAAAGTCTATTATTATTGAACGGACGAGTACTACTTTCTAGATACCTGCAAAAAATAACATGACATTTGTCGGGTATCCGAGGCTAATATTTTACCCGTGACTAATAAATGAAATTTTGAGAAATTTTTTGGCTACCATCGCCAAAAATATTCAGTTCAATATATATCTAGCCCGAGTCATATATGGGTACGTATATATATATATATATACACACGCAGATAGAGATGAACAAAAATGTACTGCAGGGAGGGGGAAGTTATGTGGAATGTCTTTATATAATTACGTACGTGTATATATGTAGTGACCACTGACCAGACATAAGAGGGATTAGGGAAGAGCGGGAGGCAGGGTTGTCTGAAATCAAAGGGAGATGAGAAAACAGGGATGGGTCAGTGTTCACGAGAAGCCACTACTATTCTGATTATATAGGGTCGAGTCATATTCAAATTATAGAGCCATATATATCTCTATCTATCTAATTATCTAGTTATATATATATATATATATATATATATATATATATATATATATATATATATATAAATGTGTGTGATTATATATATCTTTTCTTTTATTGGGCGAGGGGCCAGGCATATATAAGTCTCCAGTCCTTTCACTACACTCGGCTATCCATATATATTTATATCCCTCACAAAGTTCCCACCTTTTGATCATTCATAAAAAGTTGATAAAAATAAATGGGAAAGCTACAAATTCTTTCATTGTTATCCACATGCATGCCACGATCACTGTGTGTTTGTGTGTGAGAGAGAGAGAGAAGAAAAGAAAAAAAGAAAAAAAAAAAAAAAGAGAGAAAGAGATTGAAGTAAAAATATGCTAGTATATTGATGAAATTGATCTAAAAACAACACGCATGAAAAAGGCCCCAAAGACCTTTTGTATGGTTTGGACAAATTTAAGCCATCAAAGAGGGACTTTTCTCCCCCAGAAATATACGTACAAAAACTCAACAAAATTAAAAGAAAGTAAAATTTTAAATACACGCGTGTAACCAGCAATACACTCGTGTAAACACATCACTCAACGAGTCCAGTATATGGTTAGGACTTAGGACTGCTGCAAGAGGCCGTTCCCGCCAAAAATAAAAAATAAAAAAATAGGCACACAAACTCACACGTGTGGAATCTTCTCACACTTACAAAATGAATACTAACATGTACACACACAGAGCACTCACATGCAACAAGTCATGGAGCCAACCAGCCATCTTAATTATGAATATGAATATGCTCTTGTTTTTCCTTTCCCCTATTTTCAATCAATTTGAAAAAAAAGCTACGACTTGCTTGGTAGGGAGAAGTTGAAGCAATGATGAATGGGCTACATAAGGGAGCGCTTGACTTATTAGAGTATCACATGCAGCTCAAACTTCAAAGCCAGCTCTCATCACTTCCACACACACACACACACACACACACACACACACACACACACATATATATATATATGTGGAATACTACCTTCTTTCCCCCAACCCTATGATATGTCAATAATGGTCCCACAATCTGTAGCTCATTCCCATCATTCAAAGGTAGCATTCATTCAATAATCAATTTTACCTTTGAATTCAATCTCCTCCCCACTTCTTTCTCTCCCACTCCATGTCCATGACTCCACTACTACCAGTACTCGTATTCATTAATCGATCAAAATCTCCTCACTTTTTCCTAATCCCCTTCCCTTGGGAATCTGCAAAGCCAAAGCCATTATTATGTTAATGAATGGCACTGCCCACCAATTTTTTTTAATAAATCTCTGGCCCCTCCTCATCATGCATACCTATATGTACTATATACTAATAATAATCTACATCACTCGTGTCAAATTATTATTATTTTTAATACCAAAACCTCCATTAAATATCGAGGATTGGTAGACCTAGCTACCTAGCTCTCTTGGACCACCATTGTCATCTTCTCACTTTCTTATTATTTATAGTAATTATTAATTATTCATCTTCTCCAGTTTTTTCTCTAGCACCTTAACCAGAGCTTCCTCTGTCATCATCTACCCACAAACTGTTATTTAATCTTCTCCTTTTAAAAGATGATGACGATGATGATGACGAAGATGATGACCAGTCACCAGACGACGACCCTATACTCGCCCGTGTCATGACTCTGAGTTGGGGTAAGGCTTTTGATCGCTTCCTTGGCCTATTATTGACCCCAATTTCTTGTACTAGTCGGTAGCAGCTGATGATCTTCTCCTGCCAAATTTAAGGAAAAATAAATGGGATATATAATGTTTAGCTGGCAAATATATATATATATAGATGCTTACTTTTCTAAGTCCGCCACACCATGATTCAGCATGGTCCGCATTGACAAGAGAAAAGTTTGGAATATCGTTGGCTGCACAAAGAATGGTAGCAGCAGCTATGCATGATGGCTAATACTCCAGAAAACTGGTCTCTGAACATATATATATATATACATACATATTCATCATCAAGCAATTGAATGTTACATGCGAATTAAGAAGATTATATACATTATGAAGAATTTATATGTCTATGTAAACCAATGTATGTATATGCACAGTATGTATGGACGCATGTATAATTAAATATACCTTGGATATTTGATTGGATAATATCCGTGGCTCTTGAGATAAGGAATGCAGTATAAGTCCCCTGAGAATCAAGTTTGTATGCGAAGAAGCTGAGAAAGCTGAATGGTGTAATGGATCTTAGCCTCCAATCTAGTACACCAAGTACTAGAAACTCCATCCTTCGGATTGTTCTTGCTTCAAATATAAATTTTGCACCTTCAACCTATATATAAATATATATATATATATATGTATGTAATCAGCGTGTACTTAATATTTGTACATATCATGAAATTTACACTCATTAATTAGTGAATAAATAAAAATTACCTGAAGATCCAAGAGAGAAGGAACCAGAGGCTCCTCCATCTTAGCAGCTAATGACAAGCAAGCCACGGATAAGAGTTGAAATGGCCACCCTTTTGTTTGCTGAAATTAATAATTAATTAATACACGATATAAAAGGCTAATTTCTATTAAAAAAATAAATTTGCAGATTAATTAAGGTAACAATTTATATATAAAATATATTTTAGATTATTAATAAAAATATACTAGATGGATAGGTAGAGGACAAAGAGGGCCTTCCACTATAACACTTTAAAAGCTGGAGATTTACCTAACCTATCTAGAGGTCAAAATTGTCAAATTGAATATATTTAGTTTTTTTAAAAAAAAAAAGAGAAAGATAATGAGCCCCGGTGCCCTTGATTTTTATACTAACCTGCAAATAGACGAGGTTTTGTTTCACACCCTCAATTATTGCAAGGTTAGTCTAAAAACTCCTTCTTCTTTTTTTTTAATTTAAAAAAATAAGTTACGTCTTAACACTTTAAACCTCAACTGTAAAAACGTGTTGAGAGAATAAAATCAGAAAACTTACACTTAGAAAAGCATAAACCATAATTATGTACTACTAAATGTAGATATATAGAGTACTTGCTTAAATTTCGTTTTAAAAGGGTGTGTTGTTTGGGAGTTTTAATTAAACATTAATCGTTTAGTTTTAAATATTATTATTTAAAGTATTAAATATAATTTTAGTTCTTTTATTATTTTTTATCTAATAAACACTATTCTATTTTTTTGATACAAGGATAATATAGTCAATAGACATTATATTTAATGTAATAAAATTATTTCTTTAATATTTATACATAACTCGACATAATATATAAAAGGACAAAGAGAATAATAAAATAGTAACACATAAGTAATTAATTACTCCATCCATTCTTTTTATTTATCCTTTTAGACAGTGAAATTGTATTTATAGATTTTAAAAAATATTAATGACTTAATTTATCATATTATTTTAATAATAAATATTAATTTATTCATCTATCTTTCAACTTTTTCATCAATAAATTTAAAAAAAAAAATAATATTGAGATTTTAAACTCATTTTAATTAATTAAATTATATATTAATTATATTTTTTTAAAATTTTTGCCGAGGGAGTAAGAATTACTACTTGTTCATACAGCATTTTATTGGATACGGAAAGGAGTGCGTACGACACATCACAATTTCACCGATTCACTTTAGAAAATTGGGCACTCCTCCTAACTAAAGTCATTTTTATTCTCTTTGGAAAAAGTCATTACTATACTCTCTAATATAGATTTAGACAAATATTAAAATATTATAAATAAAAAAAATACTAAGAAAGATACGTACTACCCAACAATTTATTTTTGTACTGGTTAACTTAAGATGACGGAAGTAAATTACCGCCGGTAAGTGATGAGAGTAGAGGAAACGATCCATGTAGTTGACGGAGAGATACGCCGTTAATGGCTGGAAACCATAATAACGTTGCACCTGCAAAACATATATCGTAACAGATTTTCACCTCCATCCAACTGTAATGATTTATGAGAACCATAAAAATATATATATATATATATATATATATATATATATATATATATATGTAATAGAAATTATTGAGGTCCGATTAATATTTGATTCATCCCGATGAATTGACGCTTAACTCCATATATACATAATACATGTGAACAACGGCACAAGTTAGCACAGAGGAAGATGCTAAAATGCGCATCTGATCTCAAAGATGTGAAACGGAATACTCCACGTACCTAATAAGAATTATTGTGATTTTGATAAACCGTACTGATGTATCTGCGCAAGTTAGTGACGAGTGACGGAAAAGGGGTGTACAGAATCGAATATCGTTGTATACCTTGAGAATCCATGCAACAGATTCTTCGCGAGCCGACGCATCTAATGATTGCGATTGAATCCTCTCGGCATAATCGATTCCTGGAACGTACTTTCTCTCCTCTTCTATGAATCCGGCGATTGATTCCTCTATATCGGCCGGAAATTCCAAGTCTGACGAGCATTCCGGCAATTCACCGGACAAGTTACCGGAGTCCTCACTGCAGAGTAAATCGGAGAACAAGTCGGTGCACGATACTGCTGACATGATCGATGATTGTTCGTCATGCTCTTCTCATCATCTTCGATTGTAATTAATTCGCCGGCATGTTGACGGAGAAATCGCCGGAATATCTGCGTCAGGAAGAAGGGAGGATTTTGATGGTGCTTCCTTCTGTTTACATTGGATATAAATATATGCGACTTATGAAATGCTTTTTCTTTTTTTTTTTAATTATTTCAAAAAGATTGTAAATATATACCGTCTATATATATAAGCCCAAACCCAAAAGTTTTATTTTTTTTCGCGCCTGTTATAAGTTTTCCAATTTCACGGGAGAAATGTTGGAGCTTTGGTTAATTAAGAAATATTGATTGATAGCAAGGCCGCCAGAGATATTATTGATATGGGGAGTAACAAAGATAACTCAAGTTTCAAACATATGTAGCATTTTATTTTACACATAAATATAAATAGTAGTAGTAGTAGTTATGCCATATTTATTGAGATATAAAGTTTTATATCGGTCAATTAAGACATGAATAGTTAATACTATCTCCATTTCATAATAACTGTCTTTTTAAAAAAAAAAAAATTATTTCAATTTATTTGTCGTTTATAACTTTCTAGGAGAATAAATTATTTATTTTTCTATATCACCCCTAACTTCTCTCATTGTCCCAAGAAATTTTCTCTTTTGTATTAATAATTTTCAACTTCACATAAAGGGGTAGTGATGAAATTTCATATAAATTTTAATTCTTAAATGATAGTATTAAATGACTTTTTTAATTCATGTGCATGAAATTAAAAGATTATTATTATGGAATGGAGGTAGTATATAATTTGAGAGGCTACTCGATTCATTCATTGTAAATTGATTTTAAATTGTATGCTTTAGTATGATATCAGAACAGACACCAGATCCAACGGCCCACATGCACCACGTCACCCAATTAAAATTAATTATCCATGTGTTTGGCTCAAAATGAAGACTCAATATATATATAATTAACTTGAGAGACCAATCATCCAATATTTTTTTAGAATATTTCGAAACAAAGTATCGTTAATAAAGCAATTTCTAGGGTGAGGTCAGGGGCGGACCCAAGCATGGGGCAGGGGGGGCACTTGCCCCCACTGAAATTTCTACTCTTGTATAATATGCAACGAATTTGCTCACTTTTTTGCTTTCTAACTAGACTTGTATACTCTTTCTGCTCTTGTTCTAATTAACTTTATAAGCTTAGCAGGTATTATGTGAGTTTAGATAAATAAAATTTTTTGATTGCAAGTATCTTAGTTTAGATAAATAAAAATCTTTGATTGTAAGTATCTTTTAACAAATATTTACTGCAAACTAGGGTGAAGAAGCTGATTTCTTTGTGTAAATTCAAATTATTTGATTCCTTGTTTATTTAAAATATTATTTAGAAACGAATAAAAGAAAAAAATAGAATAAAACATTATTATATGCAAGATAAGTCCATGATTTATTTTCCATCTTCCTTTTCTATTATCTTTCTTTTTTTATTTAACACTTCTTTTGTCACAAAATTTATCACTTTGTAATTTAATCCGATTATAATTGTACTAAATTATGTTAGTTGGTTAAATTAATGGATGAAAAACCTTGTGAAACACGTTACGTATCCAAATATAACAGAGTATACGATAACTAAGGATTCCTTATAAGAAATTTTGGTAACTTTACGTTACAAAATGTACTTATAATCTGCATAGTATAATGTTTAATATTGATACTATTTTGATTTTTATATTTGTTGTTTTTATTTGACTATACATTAGACATTAGTTATTAATAATATACAACGGTGGATATTGTTCTAGTTTTTGAGCAAAACCCAACTCCAATGAAATCTATATAATAGTACATTAGTAACTTACATTTAGCGTGATATTTCTACAACTATTAAAAATGAGATTATTATGCAACAATTTTAAGCAACGAAACCTCGAAAAATGTTATTATAAATAATATTTAATGATTATTTAGTTTTGTAATTTATTTTATAAAAATTTTATTTTTAAAGAATTTTATTTTTTGAATTTGACTCCACTGAACTTTCCGGCTGGATCCGCCCCTGGGTGAGGTTGAGTATAATATTTCATCGGATAGAGCAACAACCGAAGATTTGTCTTATTTTCAGCTGAACTAATGATGCTTTATAATTTAGTGAATGATATATGTATGTGAGCCGCTCTATGTGATAATAGATTTATTATTAATTTTTATGATATTATTAAAATTACATTTTACAAGTGGGGGAGGGGGAATTTGAACTTACGCCCTCTGCAAGAGGGTGGCGATGCCTTCCCGACAATGGTTCGTTTTTGTATACCTAATTTTTTAAGCATTATGTAAAAAGCTTAACCAAATTTGAAGTATTAGGAGAGGCCGAGAGGGTTCTTCAAAAATTTAAAAAAAAAATTAATTATGAAAATGATGGGCTTGGCCGTACGAGTCACGTGGCTTGGAGGTAGTAGTATTAATTATTTTAAGTGAGAGGGTGCGATTCCTTCCTGCACAAATGAAAAAATCTGAACTGTTTGATAAGGTGATCATTAATTATGGTTTGTCATTTACTTAGGCATTAATCAACTACTCAACTAGACATAGTAAGTAAGGGCAAATTAAATAATGATTCTATAAATTCAATTACGCTTAAATACATTAGAACTTGTGTAGGGGAAATTTACCTTTTAATCTTTTAAAATTTTTGTTGAATTCTGACTTGTTGCTGAGGGTCAGAGTCGAAGTTATCACCTATGTAATTTGGCATAATTCAATTGTTTGTCAAGTCAAAATTATTTAAATTTGTCGGTTCAAAAAGAAATAAATAAATAAATTGTATACATACGGCATATAGGTACGTGGAATAAGTTACAATAGGATTTGATTAACATAACATGAAATGAACTTCACTTCATGCTAACCACTCCGGTTAAAATGTATATATGCTTCTTTTTTAAATGGAGGTTTATGTTATTTATGTGAAAGGAAGGGAAGGGTAGAATTAATGTTTAGAAAAATGAATGAAAATCTGTGGCCCAACATACAACTAGCGTCTAGCAAAGTGACTTTTGGATTGATAAATCTGGGTGGTACCACTTGGAGATTTTATTTTTATTTTTTGAATTAATTATACAAATTAAGCAAATCATTAATCTTTCTTTCGAATCTTTGTTGGACTTTTGTTTTTCAAGAAATTAAAGAGGAGTGAAAGTTACTACTTCCTTCTTCCTTCTTCCTTCCCTCCCATTATGTTCTGTTAGTCATGAGTAAGCTTAGACTTTGTAATAGTAGTAGTATATATGGATGGATGTAGACGTTCATATCATTAAACACAACTTATAAACGATTTACTACTACTACTGCTTTTCAACTATTGGGTAATGGTTGGCAATTCTTGACAAATTGTCCCTCCATCGATCTTCATTTTATTAATTACCACTTCCTTATCTTTTGTACGAACAAGTTTAGAAAATATATAGTTAATATATTTATTTATTAATAATTCAATATATAATTTAATTATCAGCTTCATTCATTCATTCATTCATTCATCATATATATATATATATATATATATATATATATATATATATATATATATATATATATATATATATATATATATATATATATATATATATCATTAAATCAATAATTATCAATTAATTTAAAACAAAAACAATTAATTAAATATTTTTGGAGTTCAAATGTTAAATGATATACATATCTTAAATGTTAAATACAAATCTCGTTTCCTTAGATGTAAAACGATAATATAACAATAAGTTTTGGGAGGAAAAGAGCTTTTGTATGTTTTCTGGACTAAAGGATACAAGTCTTTGAGAACTAGGTCATCATTAGTATTTTTAAATCTTAAATATAAATTTGTACGTAGTATTACAGTTGTTAATATTCTTAGCTAATAAGGATTGGTTTGTTTTGTGTACGTACTTGTGTAATTAAAAGGGGACAACTCCATAACTGAAAAAGTTTTTCGGTAATTCATAATGGGAGAAAGTAAGCGAGTGAGATTCGTGGTGGTGCCCTTCTTACTGCAGCAACAACTTGTACAATTATGGAGTATGGACTTTCAATTAGATACAAAGCCCTGGACAATAGGAAACTGCCCCAAGATGTGGGACAACATGCAGTTTCATGATGCATATATATATATATATATATATATATATATATATATGTGTGTGTGTGTGTGTGTGGATTGATCGATCGATCATTCTCTCAAATCTTGTCTTTCAATAAATGTTGGTATTAACTTTTCTTAACAATTAGTCCTCTAGTCTATACTAAACTATTTGGTAACCTACCTACCCTCTAGCATTGACATTATTGTCACACAGTATTGTTATCACATCAAACTACTTGAATTTTCGGTGTCGATGAATTTATTTATTTTTATTGGGTACCATACCATTCCTTAATTAATGCCAATGGTTTTCTAGTCAAATGGATGGTGTGTATTTTCGTTGAATGTGTTTATAGCAGCTGAGCATGAGGGCATAAAGTCACTTTTAATTTATTTTTCCCACTAATTAATAAATTGATTTTTGCCTATCAAAAAATTAAATTCATTTCGACATTTTAAAAAACTTTATGAAATGTTAGTGGGTTGTACTAAATATTTGTCAACCATTAATTAATTCTCAGTTTTCACCATTACCTTAATTCAAAATTGGAACACAATATTATAAATTTAAGTTAATAAAATTCAGTCACCACAATTACATTTTACCCGACATCCAACATAACAAAATAGCAGTTTGGAAACATCTGTCTCGACATGTCTTTTTCTTCAATTAATTTCCTTTTTTATTTTTCTTTCAATTGTGGGATACAGTATGTCAACTAGCTCCTTTTCAAGAACGACTTTATATTTAAGCCTTTAAATAATTAATTTCTCTCTCGTTATTGATCTTTGATTAGTTTTCTTATAGAGTCTCAGCTGATTTTATTGACATGTGTCTTATCTTTGTATTTAGAACATTATTAATGTGCTTAATATTAATTTTATAAAATTTGGATGAAAGAAAATGACAAGAAATGAAAGTATCTAATTTTCTTTCCTTTTTTTTATCTTTAGTACTAGTGAATTTAATTTAATTTAATTTTTATCTTTCTTTTCTTTTTAATATTATGTCATATATACTAGGAAAAGAAATAATAATATTCTTTGTTTTCGTTCCTCGTCTAAACTTTCCTTCCTATTCCTATCTCTTCTCTCCCATCTTCATTTCCAAAGCATTAAATTTAAGTGGAGACTAAGTCCATCCCAACCATACCATAGCCCTCATCCCCCATCATCTTTCTCGTCGCCCCACGAATCATCCATACATTGGCACCACCAATTTCTTCTTTTTACTCATCCGAAGGTAGTATGATCATTTGTTATGTGTCAAGCATTGCATAACAATTTGTTAGGCTCCTAATTAATGTTATACGATCTCACCCATTTGATCTATCGCAACGCACAGACCAAATTGATTTGGATGGATAGATGATCATGTCCAACTTTGTACCTGGATCATCTCCCATATACATATATTAATTTGACCCTGAAAAATACTTTTCAACTTATGCTCCCAAATATTAAATATAAACTCAAAGTATTTTTAAAAAAGATTATATATTATTATTATAAATGTTAATTTTACCACATGATATATATATATATATATATATATATATATATATATATATATATGTGTGTGTGTGTGTGTGTGTGTGTGTGTGTGTGTGTATTTCCCTTTTATCGGACAAACTGAAAGAAGAAATTTGAATTTTGCCCGTGATCATCAAATCAAGATCAATCTATATAATGGGCCATATGGCCTTTGTTTTATATAGGGCCTTTGGATTCTGGCTTTAGTAGTAATCCAACCTATTATCTGTCAAAATGATATGATCCACCATAAAAATTAATTAATAGGATAAATTACATATATTAGTAAATTTTTAGAAATAATTATAATAATCATACATCCATAAAATAATTACAAAAATATGACATTTCATCATATTTATTTACAATACTAATACAATTAGGAGTCTTTAATTTAAGGGATTAATATTAATGGGTTGACATGGCAAATTAGTGACCATCTTAAAATGGGGTTAGTTTATTTTGAAACCCGTGATAACTGTCATCTATCATTTGATTGGGACTCTTCAGTTACAAACCCTTGTTCTGTATATTGAAACCCTTATTTCTCTCTTCTGTTCGTGCCTTCTTCATCTCTATTGATCGTTTTCGGTGATTTATTCTACATTTTCGTGATCGTTACTCGTTATCATCTTCGTTTAGTTATTCGCCATCTTCGTTTAGTTGTTCGTCATTGTCGTTTGTTACTTCGTTATCATTTGTTGCATGCGATTGGTTCAGATTGGTTTCTTCTTTCCATTGATCGATTACGGTGTTTATTATTGTTTTAAGTGAGTATTTTCTAAAGCAGGTTTAATGTATTATCTATTAAAGTAGTTTACTAATGTAATGGAGTATTGATTGTTTGGGTTTGTGTTGTTTTATGTTTTTGTATAGAATGGTTGATCTGAGGAAGAAGGATAGAAGAGGAAAAGAATCACGGAGGTGATTACAGTAAGGACTTGAATAAGTTTCTTTATGGAGAAGAATGGGAAGTTTGTTTATGTTTTGGTTACCATTAAAATAAGTTTTGGTTACTAACATATAACTGTTTGGTTACTTCTTTTAGTATTTTTTTTTGTTACTGTTAGCTTATGATTTGGATACCATTCTTGTACCCTCAATTTGGGATTTTGGTTACTTTTTTATGTTATTTTGGTTACCTTGTATTTGCTTTGTATACATTGGTTGACTAAACTGGGTTTGGTCTACATGTTTTTTTGTGTTGGTTACCATTAAAACATGGTTTGGTTACTATCATATAACTGTTCGGTTACTTTTTAGTATGGTTAAACCATGTATTTGCTTAGTATACATTGATGTATTATTATTTTTTGTAAATTCCTTCAAATATCTTCTACAAGGTTTATGTTCTTCTAGTTCTACTTCCATTTCCACAAACACGTCCTATATGGGCTCTCTATTCACTAATCTCAAGGTATTTCTCTTCCTCCCACAGGTTCATAATGTAGAAGTCTTTTCTAGAGAATGAGAGCAGTCATGAAGAAGAAAGTAGCAGCAACTAAAAAGCTCAAGTTTCAGGAAGATTTGTACCAGATTTTGATTAGTTCGATTGTCGTTGTCTTGTCCTTCTGAATTGTGTTTCTTACTTTGGTTTTTGTTGGATATCCAGAACCATTTGTTATGGTTAGTGAGTATGTAATGTTTATTGTGAGACCCCAGATTTTTTTTTGAATAAAGATTTAAATTTCTCAAAATATTTTTTTTTTGAATATTAACGTGGATTTGAGATAATGTTATAGTTGTGGGTAGTATTTGAAAATTTTACAAAGTATGCAAGTTGTTATATAATATTCGATTTGGTCGGGGAATATTCTTTTTGTCGGAGAATATCAAATGCACGGCATAATCATTAGTGGACCCACAATGTAAGTATTAAGTAGTAAAGAAAAGCATGCGAATTATCTTTTATAAAATAACGGCGGAAGTTTTATTATAATCTTGTTGAACTACTTTCGGTAGTAAAAATACGATGTCTGGCGTGGTTGCATAGTAGCATACGGTATTGATTATTGATGCTTACGTGAGAAATCACTCAGTTATACTCAATTATTGCTATGATAATTCTGCGTCATATCTCTCGTATTATTGATTCAATTATTATCACAAGATATCATCGCATTATATGTTATATTGTTAAATCAATAATTGAGACGACAAAATTATTCATATTATTAAATCACAATATTTACAATGTCTAGAAGTTCTGTCAAGGAGAGGTTTGGTCACCTAATTGGGCGCCAATAGGGAGAAATCCTTATTGGAAACCCCCTCTTTCCTGGGAACGACCTGGTTGTTAAATATTGTGAGTTATGATATTAATGATGGATAAATTCGTGTTGATTAAAGATGAATTGATAGTTCCATTGTGTTGAAATTATTTGTGTTAAACATTTATTTCGATAGTAATTGATGTCTGAAGGTTATATTGTTCAATCGGGTATTTGGGGCACTTTTTGTGTCAAAATTACTATTCACGAGTTACTATTCATGAGTTACTATTCACCCGACTACTATTCACTCTATTATTGTGCATTCGGATATTTAGGTACAATATTATTCCATGAGGAGATGTGCTAATTTTTCAGACCGTTGGTTGAATGAATTAATATGGACCGCTGGTGGAAAGTTATAATAGTGAATCAATATAGGTCGCTAGTTTAAAGTTTTAATAGTAAATTAGTATGGACCGTCGCTTTAAGTTTTAATAGTAAATCGATCTGGATCGTTCGTTTAAAAGTAAATCGATATGGACCGTTCATGAATTAGTTACTATTCAATCTATTATTCTATAAATAGAAGCTCATTCCTTCATTATTTTTTATGAATTCACTGAAACTCTAGAGAGAGAAATTATAGAGAGAAAGAAGAAGAGTATTCTGCTGCTTCACTACTTTGATATCCAAAGTGTCTTTTACGGTAAAGGTGTTATTATTTTCTTATTCATGAAGAGAACTTTCATTATTCCATTCTTTATTATTCTATTGGAATAACTTTGTAAAAGTGGCATACCCTATACATAACCTCAGATCTGTGATATACCTATACTTGGTGAAATCCTTATGTTATTCTATTCTTATTTATTACATTGGAATAACTTGTATCTGCAGATACCCTATACTTGGTGAAATTCTTATGTTATTCCATTCTTTATTGTTCATTGAATAACTCAGATGCGCGGCTATTTACCTATACTTGGTGGAATGACCAGATGTGCGGTTTACCCAATACTTGGTGATCTTCTTCTGTTATTCCATTCTTTATTATTATGTTGGAATAACCTGTTTATGCGAAATACCGCATACTTGGTGAAATTCTTTTATTATTCCGTTCTTTATTATTCTCCGAATATCCTCGCTTGATGTGAATTTCACCACGACTGGTTCCATATTTATTATTCCGCATTTATTATTCTGTTGAAATATCATGTCTGTGTGTTTTACACCGGACCGGTTAAAATCTTTATTATTCATCTTTATTATTCATTTGGAATATCGCATCGTGTTTTACACCGAACTCGGTTCCGTCTTTATTATTCTGTTGGAATAATATATACATCCAAGCTACCGCATGCATGGTGATTTCTTTTGTTATTCCATTCTTTATTATACTCGGTTGGTTAAAGTTTTGACTTCTATACTCCATGAAATTAGTGGAATATCCTTCGATATTCAAGCGCTTCATCCGAAGATCATTTCATAGAAATATTCTTCCGAGCATTCTTGAATTTTACTTTACAAAGAAGTATCATGTTGACAATTTGGACGTTATTAGTTCCTGGACAAATTAATTCGTGAAATTGTTTTATTGAATTTTTATATCATTGTCATCATCCTCATGTTTATATTTTTTGAAAGTCATCTGTGGCCTGTAGTGCATAGATGAACTTAGTATGATTATGACTGTGGATTATTGAAGAGTATAATCATTAACCGTAATGTTACAAATAATGTGATAAAAGTCCCCATTAGCCCGTAGTGCATTGATGGACGATTCTTTGGCATGATCATGACCATTGATGAATACACGAATATCCTTGGCCCGTAGTGCATGGATAATTTGTGGTCGTGACCCTAAAGAAAATCCTTGGCCGTAGTGCAGGGGTGATTCGATGATGTGAATTATTTATTAAGATGAGTTTCAGCGATAAAAATGATGAAAAAACTTTTAAATCTTAAAAGATAGTAGATTTTATTCTCTACTTGACTCTTTTAATGGATTGCTTGTTCCGCTGCAGTTAAACTTGTTGTCTATTGTATTTTATCAGTTTAACATTGTTGAGGGCTATTGATAATTTATCTTGCATTATCTTAGTCATAATATTTCTTACTGGACTAGTTGAGCTCACCTTTTCTTTCACGGTTCTCTTCAGGAAATGAGAACGTAGCAGGAGCTAGTCGGGGGACGGAGTGATGGTCCAGATGATAGTATTAGTAGTCCTCACTATTCTGTTAAATAGTGTGACAATAAATATAATGAGGACTGAATTTGAGTTTGTATACTGTCTATGAGGACTCCATTGAGAATGGATATTTTCTAGAAGGCAATATTTTTGTTTAAACTCTCAGTTTATGTTTTATCGTATTTTACACGACAGTTGTATAATTATGTTGTATTCGATTCATGTACCATGTATTTGGCGACTCAAGATGGGTGATGTATACCTATTTTGGGGGCGTCACATTTATTGGAGCTTATGTAAATGAAATTACATATTTGATTATATAATCAATTATTTGACATTGTTTGTTGGTTCGTATTAAGTTGTGTCTGATACATTATTTGAAAGGTGCAGTTGGTAACCAAACATGCATAGAAGGGTAACCATTTTATTTTTTGGTAGTAACCAGATAGTTCTGAGCTTATATCGGGACATATATCAAGTGTTAAATGTACATGTGAGAGTATAGATGGGTTGCTTAAACCGGGTTAGATATCTGAGTTGTTTCGCATTTTTGGTTACCATTAAAACATGTTCTGGTTACTTTTCATATAAATATTTGGTTACTTTTTTATTATATTTTGGTTACTGTTCCCTTATGGTTTGGCTACTATTATTGTGCCCTCGATGTGGAATTTTGGTTACTGTTATTTTTATTCTGGTTAATATGTAATTGTTTAGTGTAAGACCCCAACTTTTATGAATAAAGATGAATTTTCTATAATTATCATTTTTAAATATTATGGAATGAATTTGATATAATGTTATAGTTGTGAGTAATATTTAGAAATTTTGCAAAAGTCATGCAAGTTGTTTATAATATTCGATTGGTGGGGAATATTCGTTTTAGCGGGAATATTCATAATGACGGCAAGACAATCTTTAGTAGACCCCACAACTAATTATTATTCGGATTGAAAAAATGACAAAATATTTTATTAAAAATAATTCACGAAAGTTTTACCAATTATCTTTGTTGAACTACTCGGTAGTAAAAAGTACAAAGAATACGCGTGGTTGCGTAGTAGCATTACGGTATTGATTATTGATGCTTACGTGAGAAGTCACTTAGTTTTGTTCAATTATTGCTACAGTAATTACTGCATAGTATGTCACGTTATTTGATTCAATTATTGTCGATATTTTTTTATATTAGTAAATCAATAATTGAGACAACAAAGTTATTAATAATATTATTTGCAATATTAATGATGTCTAGAAGTTCTGTCAAGGAGAGGTTTGGTCACCTAATTGGGCGCCAATAGGGAGAAATCTTTATTGGAAAGCCCCCTCTTTCCTGGGAACGACATGGTCGATTAATATTGTGAATTATAATAAAAATGATAAATGTTGTTAAAAATAATGAGGAGTTTTTATGAAGTATTTATGGTAAATTTTGCTTATTTTATGGACCCTCATTTATCCATTTTTCAAATAATCGGTAGAAGTTATGGAGGAAAGTCTTGGGGCGGGATTTTATGTTGATCACGGGTATTGAGATGAAATGCTTGGGTGGTGGAAATTGATGGTGTGGTGTATCTTGATAATGTAGTATTATATATATATATATATATATATATATATATATATATATATATATATATATATAGCATGTGAGACTTTGACTAATGGAGGGGGAGGAAAAAGATGATAACTTGGTGGGAAGGGAGTAATAATGTTATTATATTTATATATATATATATATATATATATATATATTATAATAAGTTTTATTTTTATGAAAAATAGAATATATTATATTTTATTGTAAATCAACTGACTGCTCAGAATTAATTATTATTTACACCATTCATTCTCTATAAATGAAGCTCATTCCTTCATTATTTCTTACAAATTCACTGAAACTCTAGAGAGATAAACTATAGAGAAAAAGAAGAAAAGTGTTCTGCTACTTCACTACTTCTATATCCAGTACTTTTCTTTCTAAAGGTAAGGGGTATTATTTCTTTTGTATTCATGAAGAGAACTTCTGTTATTCCATTCTTTATTATTCTGTTGGAATAACCAGTATACGCGGGCTACCCTATACTTGGGTGAAATTCTTCTGTTATTCTATTCTTTATTATTCTGTTGGAATATCTTGTCTATGCATTTTACGTCGGACCTGGTTCCGTCTTTATTATTCTGTTGGAATATCCACATCATGCGCTTTTACACTTAGGACGGTTAAAATCTTTATTATTCTCATTGGAACATCCTGTCAATGTGAATTTTGCCTCGATCTAGTCCTTTATTTATTATTCATTGGAATAACTGCATCATCATGCAAGACCGCATGCATGGTAATTTCTTTTGTTATTCCATTCTTTATTTTACTCTGTTGGTTAAAGTTTTGACTTCTATACTCCATGAAATTAGTAGAATATCCTTGATATTTGTGCTTCATCCAGTATTTTTTCATGGAAATATTCTTCTTAACATTCTTAAATTTTACTCTACAAAGAAGTATCATGTTGACAATTTGGACGTTATTAGTTCCTGAATAAATTAATTCTTGAACTTGTTTTATTGAATTCTTATATCATTGTCATCATCCTCATGTTTATATTTTTTTTTGAAAGTCATACGTGTGACTGTAAGCGCATAGATGGACTTGGTATGATTATAACCGAGGATTATTGATTGTAATCATGACCGTAATGTTACAAATGATGTGGTAAAAGTCCTCGTTGGCCGTAGTAGTGCAATGAGGGACGATTGTTGGCATGATCATGACCATTGATGAATACACGAATATCTTTGGCCCGTGAGTGCATGGATAATTTGTGGTTGTGATACTTAATGAATATCCTTGGTCGTAGTCACGGGGATGATGTGGATTATTTATTGTCGAGTCCCAACGATAAAAGTGATGAAAAACCTTTTAAATCATAAAAGATAGTAGATTTTATTCTCTACTTGACTCTTTTAACGGATTAAGATGTTCAGCTAGATTAAACTTGATATCTATTGTATTTTATCGGTTTAACTTTATTTGAAGACTAATGATAATTTATTCGCATTATCTTAGTCATAATATTTCTTCTTGGGCTAGTTGAGCTCACCCTTTCTTTCGTTGTTCTCTTTAGAAAATGAGAGCGTGGAAACTAGACTAGCTGGGAGCGAAGTGTGATGCGAGATGGTGTCTTAGTAGTCCTCACTATTACATAAAATAGTGTTATAATAATTGTAATGAGGACTTATTCTCGAGTGGATATTGTCTAAGAAACAATATTTGTATTAAAACTCTCATTTCTTGTTGTATATTTAAGATTGTATTTGTATTCTGTACTATGTATTTGGCGACTCAAGATGGGTGATGTATACCTATTTTGGGGGCATCACATTTAGTATACATGGATTGCCTAAACTAGGTTTCATTACATGATATTTATGTTTTGGTTACCATTAAAATATGTTCTGGTTACTATCATATAATTATGTGGTTATTATTTTATTATGTTACATTATGGTTACTGTCATATAATTATGTGGTTACTGTTTTATTATGGTTACTGTTATTAGTAACCAGATAGTTACAAGCTTGTATCAGGACAAACATCAATTGTTAAATGTACATGTGAGAGTTTTTATTTATATATATGGTTACTTATAGATCTCATATTAAAATAAAAATAGTTTGAGAGGTGCAGTTAGTATCCAAACATACATATAAGGGTAACCATTTTAGTTTTTGTTAGTAACCAAATAATTAAAAACTTATATCAGAACAGTTATCAAGTGCTTAATGTACATTTGAGGGTTCTTATTTATCTAACTAATGGATACTTTTCAATTACATAGTTATAAAAGTTATTTTGGAAATGGTCCAGTTGGTAACTAAATATGAATATAGAGGTAACCATTTTATTTTAGATGGATAACCAAATTTACATAAAAATATTTCAAAACAGTTACCAATTGTTCAATGTATATGTTTACTTTATATAAACAACTCATTATGGAATCAAAAATTAAAATATTAATCAATAACAATTTTAGTTATTGTACACCATCAAAAATGTTACCAACCATGTGGTTAATGGTTACTAACAGTAAACAATTATATATTCTTGTATTTACACTCTTTTTGTTTATGTTCCGTTGAAGTAAAGCACAACTGAAATCATCTCCATAGTCTAACAACTGAATAAACATTATAAAGTAACCAAATCAATTTTAGATAGTAACCAAACTGCATAATCTTAGTAACCAGAACATAAACAACATTTTTACATGCCATTTTGAAGGCCTAAATGATGGAATTTGACCAAAAAACCATGCACATCACAAGATAAGCTTGTGACTTTTGATCGTTGACCCGTTTTCAATGAAATTAGGCTCTGAAAATGCCAAAATCTGACACTCTAAACTTGATAAAAATTACCAAATTGCCACTGGATCAAATCTTTCCATAATCTATCAAATCTTTCCATAAACTGACACGCCTTCTCTTCAACCGTATCAATTTGTTACCAACTAAAGACTAACAGTTGTATGAAGTTAACCAATGTAGTCATTAATTAACCATCAATATAAAACAAACCAGTATAAAACACACTAATATTATACAGAATCATAACAACATTATCAAAGATATTAAATTTAGATTAGTCTATCAAGATATAAGTAACCAATGTATTTAATAAGTAACCATCAATGTATATGTACTTATAAGTAACATTATACAGTAACCAAATTTATATGTACTTAAAGATCCAACAGTTGCAGGAAGGTAACCAATGTATTTAATAAGTAACCATAAATATAAAAAACATCACGTAGAATAAACATTTAAAGTATACAACAACCAAATAAACATTATACAGTAACCAAATCAAGAATAAACAGTAACCAAGTTCTATGTACTTAGTAACCAGAATATAAAACATATTTTTACATTCATTTTGCAATCAAAATAGGCAGTATACTGTCTTTGTGACCAATCAAAGAGCGAAAAACTTAAGAAAGTTAACCAATATACGAGTATATAGTAACCACGGGGTAACCAAATAAATATTTAAAATATACAACAACTAAATAAACATTATACAGTAACCAAATCAATAATAAACAGTAACCAATTTCTATGTACTTAGTAACCAGAATATAAAACATATTTTGCATGCATTTTGCAATCAAAATAGTCAGTATACTGACTTTATGACCAATTAAAGAGCGAAAAACTTAAGAAAGGTAATCAATATACGAGTATATAATAACCACGGGGTAACCAAATAAACATTTAAAGTATCAAAGAACCAAATAAACATTATACGAGAACAAATCAATAATAAGCGAAAGAACCAAGTTCTATGTACTTAAAGAACGAGAATATAAAACATATTTTTACATTCATTTTGCAATCAAAATAAAAAAGATCTTGAATTTGTGACCAATCAAAGAAGCGAAAAACTTAAGAAAGTTAACCAATATACTGAGTATATAGTAACCACAGGGTAAAACAAATAAATATTTAAAGTATACAACAACTAAATAAACATTATACAAGATAACAAATCAATAATAAATAAAGAACCAATTTCTATGTACTTAGTAACTGAATATAAAACATATTTTGCATGCATTTTGCAATCAAAATAGTCAAGATATCTTGACTTTATGACCAATTAAAGAGTGAAAAACTTAAGAAAGGTAACCAATATACGAGTATATAATAACCACGGGGTAACCAAATAAACATTTAAAGTATACAGCAACCAAATAAACATTATACAGTAACCAAATCAATAATAAACAGTAACCAATTTATATGTACTTAGTAACCAAAATATAAAACATGTTTTTACATGCATTTTATAATCAAAACAGTTAGTATACTGACTTTGTGACCAATGAAAGAGCGAAAAACTTAAGAAAGGTAACCAATATACGAGTATATAGTAACCACAGGGAAACTATATGCATATAAACTTTAAACTCAAATACCTCAAGATACAAATCAGAAGAATTAATCAACAATCAAGATAAAGACGTAAGTTTTACAGTTCTTGATTGTAAATCAAAGCATAAACACAATGTATACTTACATATGAAACTTCATAACGCTGTTTGACGATTTCGAAGTTGTTGTTGATCTTCTCTGATTTTTTTCGATCTCGAACGTTGCTGTTGATCTTTTCTGATTTTTTTCGATCTCAAAGTTGCATCGGCGTCAAAGGATTTGTCTTCTCAGATCTGTCGTTGTGTTTTTCTTCATTAGTTTGAATTTAGGATCAGTTGATTGCAAATATGAAAATCGATAACTGACGTGTAGGGAGTTAATGTTACGTGATTTTAGCAACGTAATATATTTTGTTTTGTTATTTTTGTAATTATTTTGTGTGTGTTTTATTTTTATAAATACTTTCTAATTGTTGTATATTAGTGTTAAGAACCCAAATTAATATTGGAACCTCATTTGTAACTTTTTGAAAACTGTCGGTGAATGAGATTAGGACATAATCATCTTTAGGGACGACTAATACAAATCTTCAAGATTAAAAGGTCAATTCATTTCTAGAATCTTTTTTTTGTTATTCCTTTTTTTTCTTCTTCTTTTTTTCTTTTGATAAAACTGAGTAATTAAGATCTGAATTATTAATATATCTTAATAAATTAGATCATCTTAGTGCAATAGTATCCAAACTTAAAAAATTGTTTGGTAACTAAAAAGTATAAAACATCTGAATGACTTTTAAGTTTAAAAATATCAATTTAAAATTTAAAAAATATCTCAAATTGTCTTTTCAAAAATGATCTTAAAATTTGGATTGGAGGGAGTACAATATTTACAGAGGCTTCATAAATTTAAATTTTTCATTAAGAGAAAGCTCTTAATCATTTAAATTTATATCTTTCTCTCAGTGATTAAGAGATGATAAGAGAAACAAATTTTATCAAACAATTTTACCCTCTTGTATAAACAAATGTGAAATTATTAATATTTATTAAGAGTTAAACAAACACCACATTCCTTTGACTTGGTCCAAAAGTATCTGGTTCAAAAAAATAGGAATTAAAATACTTTCCATGATACATTTTAATATTATTTTGTTTTTTAAAAAAACAAAACGACGTAATTTTAATAAAAATATGATATTTAAGAGAGAAATGTTATTTAAGAGATATGTTTTAAATCAATTTTGTATATATATAGAGTAAGTGCCCCCACTTGTTTTTTAAAAGAATATCCAAAATGAAGTAGTTTTAATAAATGAATGTTATTTAAGAAGAAGTGTTTGATAAAGAAGTGTTCTTGATCTTCTTATATATATATATATATATATATATATATATATATATATATATATATATATATATATATATATGGGGTTCCATCGAGCAACCTTTTTGGCACGTTGAATTTTTTTTTTTTGCTCGGTCAAAATTTTAACAGATCAAAAGAAGTTGCTCCACAACAACCGATCGTTGTGGATGGAACCCCTATATATATATATATATATATATATATATATATATATATATAGAGAGAGAGAGAGAGAAGCGAGGATCAGTCATATCTATCTCTTACTTTGCGTCTTCACCCCTTTAATGCGGACTGGCGCGTAGATTTCTTTATCATACAACCGTCGTCTATACTTTTAGCGACGGACAACATATAAGCGTCATTAAAAGTATGGCGACAGTTGTATAACCGAATCGTCACCGAGTCCGTCGCTAAAGGGGGTGAATCTGATAAGTAAAATAAAGGGTATGCTTGATCGATATATATATATATATATATATATATATATATATATATATATATATATATATATATATATATATATATATATATATATATATATCGTTCAAACAATGATCATCATTGTGAAAGTATCATGAGCTAATGTATGATGCTACGATGACTATATATATATAGAGTAGTATTTTTTTATTATTTGCGAAGTGATATATTCTTTTGTCATATTATATATGATGAATTATATATAGTTTGGTTTTGCATGAAAATAGTTGTATCTGTGATCTCTGCGTACTGAGCGGCTATGAAAAATTAAAAAAATGCCAGATAGCTATATATTTAATTAGGGGTTATATATATATATATATTGTATGATGGATCGGTAGTCCATTATCTAAAGATATTAATTTCATGAATCGTGATGAACAAATAAAACTTTTATAATTTGTCTTTAATTTTTTATCTTAAATTAAAGGAGATCAAGATTTTAATTTCATAGCCTTTTTTTGCAAATAAAAATTTAAACTTATAAAATTGAATAAAAGTGACATGGATAAACTGATTAGAATATTTGATTGTTAATTGGATTGATTAAGGCCCTAATTAACACCAATGAGTCACTGACATTCATCATGAACTTCAAGTTGAAGGAATATTGTATTTATTTTGGGTTTGAAATTAATTTACATGGATTTGGATGTTCATTCCTGCTCATGCTTATGGCAGACGGCAACATTTTTAATGATATGGGAGAGATAAATATAGGGTTATATATAATAATTAACCAATAGTTATCTTTAATTTGTCAAAAGCATGACTCCTCTTCTAAAAAACAACTTAATTAAAAGAGTTTTTTCTTAAAACAAAAGTAAAGAGCTCAAGATTGCATGGTGGTATTTTAAAAGGAAGGGAATCCTTCCATTATTCCATGCCCAACCTTAAACAACATAAAGACATTATATATATATATATATATATATATATATATATATATATATATATATATATATATATATATATATATATATATATATATCCTTCAACTCCTCATATAGAATAACTACTACAATCAATTAACCATAACCCAAAGTGCATGGTCTAAGGAAATGTATACATATAGTAGTGTCAATCAACTAGACAATGAAAGACAGGTACATATACCTAATGCCAAAAAACTTATTGACATATCACATATGACCCATCCCCCACCCCCCACCCCCACCCCCCACCCCGCAAAAAATTCCATTGAGAAGAAAACACTAAATTTTAAACCTGTGGAAATTACTTGTTGAATGGTAGGTCAGGTCATGATATTGCATTGTTCGTGTCCAAGCTCGCATTTTGATCCATAGCCATCTCTTCTTTCCTTTTCCTCCATTACTAATATTATGCTAGTACTAGTATAAATCGAGTCAAAAATATTATTAATAATAATAATAAAGAAAAGGGCCCTTCTATTTTACAGACAAGTGATTAAAGGGAATTTATTAAGTGGAGATAGGGAGTGTTTAACAAAATTGAATGAAATAACTATGAATGTTTAAGTAATCTGAATGAAAAAGAATTCTGAATACTGAATGAAAAAAGTTGTTTGATAATTGACATGTCTCAAACTTCTGAATAACAAATTTTTATTATTTTACGCCTCTAAAAAAATTCAAAATTGTTGTAAACTTATTTAATATTACTTAATATAATAGTTAATATTGTAATATATATATATATATATATATATATATATAAAATATTTCATTCAGCCAATTCAACCAAAAAAAAGTACACTTGGTCATTAAGCCCAAAATTTTGAACGATTTAGCCATTCAAACAATTTTTATTCAAAACAAACGTACTTAATAACTAACCGAATCAATCATTCAGCTTTATTTAACTCTAAACAAACACCCCTTTAACCTGAATATTCTGCCATATCATGGAGTGTACTAGAAGAGTAAACAACTTCGTCATTAATACGTCATCAAAGTCTAATTATAGGCAAGCATTTTTTTAATCGATATTAATACAATCAACATTATACTTCACAAAATACATAGAAAACAAATATTCCGTATCTTTAAATAAGCCAAAACTTATTACGTTGGACTTCTATCATTTCTGCATCGTGCATATATATTATTCCTATTTCCCAGATTAAAAGTCCATTTTTTTTAGGTTAAATTAACCATTTTTAAGAATAAATTTTGTATCATATTTGCCAAAATATAGGTGAACATATTATAACAAAAAGAAAATATATACAATTTATTACTAATCTTAATTTTTATGATTTTAAAAATGTATTTATATTTGCTTAATTTTTAATTAAAAAATAATTATTTTCTCCTGAAAAATCAAAAATAATTATTTAATTTAAGATGCATGGTTGCATAAATTAATAAATTTGGAGCCTCAATATTGATTTAGGAATTGCAATGGGTTGGACAAGACTGAAGACTCGTCCCGTTAAACGCTATAGGCCCATATTTCTAATTTTGGTCCTAAGGACCGACTATAGTTTACATCGATTAAACAAATTAGGTTTAAAATGGGAATTAGAAATAAATAAACTTCCAAAGAGAATGTCACACTTATTCCTACACATGACATTGTTATTACTATGTGTGCTATGAAAAACTATGTCGTCATAGTTTTAATTTTATTTTCAAGGTAAAATGATCATAACATTGCTTAAAAGAATGGTACAGTTGTCTAAAAAAGATATTTATTTTAATTTTACGATTTTTTTTTTATCGAAATTAAAATTGAGATATAACATTCATCGAGAAAAAATTTGGGATCAACAGTAAACTCAGAGGTCTTGAGTTCAACTCTCGCTGACATTAAGTATAGAAATCACGGACCGCAAAAATAAGTCTGTTATTAAAAGTCTTGTTTGGAAAAAAAAGATATAGCGCAAGACCGGAAAACTTCGAAAAGAAAAAAGGGAGTATAATTATTTGTTGGGTACCATTCCATTATAGAAATTGAGCAGTAGTATCTAGTCAAAATATTAACATGACTTTAAACAAGAGTCTTGCTACTTCATAGCTTAAATTCGGCCATTGGGTTAACCCAACCTATATTCACATGCGAAGGCCAAAAATATGGCGTATTTGAGATGAGACAGCTTTGTTCGGTCTTGGAATTTGTCAAAATGAGAAATACCAACATTACACAAACTAACCTATACCTTGACAATATCGGCATCTTTGTTTTTTCAAAAAGGAGTCTCTCAGACTAAAGCCCAATTACAAAAATCAATCCCGAGTATTTTAGCAACTGACTAGATTTGAGTATTGGAGTGCCGCCAAAAGGAGTGCGCCTTGGAGGGATATAAAGTAACATTTTGTTCTTGGTTCGGATTCTCAAGCTTGAAAGCGATTGTGAAATATTGAGATTGACTTATATTTTTGTGGATTTGAAAAATGACCATTACAATTACTAAGTCGAAGGTCTCGTTCTCCGGTGAGCGAGCGACTGCGCGGCTTATCGGTGAGTTGGTGGAGGTTGCAAGGGGGTAAAGCCCCTTGAAAACCAAGCACATAGTGTAATTGAGCTTGAGAATTTATTAATAGTCTGGTATTGAATTTTACTAATGTATTGTGCCTTATGTGTTTTGTGACGCCTCAAAATAAGTTCACAAAATCCATTTTGAGACGCCAAAATACACGCTACTAAATTCAAATATAAATCTTTCTATTCCAGTTATTACTTTGTCATGCAAAATACGACAACATATAAGTTGTGAGTTTCAATACATATATTGTACTGAATATAATATGACAATATACACATCCAAATTATTACAATGTCATATAAAATACAGCAACAAATATTTCAAGTCTTCAAATTAACACGAAGATTTTTGTCCTCCTCATTCTAATGGAGTGTATTTTTAACGCTTCCAAATTTGAGTTCACCTCACTCTATTGTTGTTGACCAAAACTAACTATTAAATGACGTATAAAATACGACACACATATTTTAGTCCTCAATATAATTATATATTGTCATGATATTTTATAATGTATTGAGAAACTTCAACATTCACAAACCATCACTCTACTCCCCTGCTACACTCTTATTACTTGAAAGGAATTGTGAAGCAAAAGGGTGACCACAAATAGCCTAATAAAGAGTATTATGATTAAAGATAATTAAATTATCAATAACCTTCATCAGTAATAAATCAGATATTTAGAACATATGATAGATGATAAAAGTATTCAACCATAATTGCAGCGGAATCAATAATTCATTGGAAGAGTCAAGTAGAACATAATGTCTACTCTCTTCAAAATTAAAAGTTCATCATTAATATTTCATTCTTGTAATATTCATCAACAGTTCTTTGTTGTATCCAAAACAAAGAGAACTTTCATCACATAAAGATTATAATTAAATTCACAATTCATATTTATAACGATAAAAATCAACAGCTTCTCCTTGCCACAAAGGCTTAATAGAACTTTCACTCAATATCATTCCCACAAAAGCCAAAGGCACTCAATAATCATACCGTCTTTATACCCTACACGAAAGACATTCAAATGTAACAACAATGGTCATGATCATACCAATCAATTGTCTATCTTTGCACTACGGGCCAAAGATATTCGACTGAAATATCAATGGTCATGATCATACCAATCAATTGTCTATCTTTGCACTACGGGTCAAAGATGTTCAACTGTAAAACCAATAATCATGCCAAACAATAGTCTATCTTTGCACTACGGGTCAAAGATATTCATTTGTATCATCAGTGGTCATGATCATGTCAAACACCTGTCCATCTTTGCATTACAGGCCAAAGATATCAATAAACAGTTCTTCTTTGCACTACAACCAAATATACCAATCAACAGTTCTTCTTTGCAATACGGGCCAAAGAGAACTTTCATCACAAGTCTTTATCTGTAACATTAAAGGTCATGATTATACCAATACACAATTCTTGGTCATAATCATACCAATTAACAGTTTATCTTTGCACTACGTGTGAGACCCCAAATTTTATGAATAAAGATTTAATTTTCTCGAAATATTTTTTTTAATATTATGGTGTGGATTTGATATAATGTTATAGTTATGGGTAGTATTTATAAATTTTGCAAAGTATGCAAGTTGTTATAAAATATTCGTTTGGTCGGGGAATATTATTTTTGTCGGGAATATCCGTACGACGGCATAATCATTGGCGAACCCACAACGGAAGTATTGTCGTATTTAGAAAACGATAGAATTATCTTTTTATAAAAATAACGGCGAAAGTATTACCGATAAAACTGTTGAACTACTCAGTAGTAAAAGTACAGTAATAAGCGTGGTTGCATAGTAGCACACGGTATTGGTTATTAATGCTTACATGAGAAGTCACTCGGTTATACTCAATTATTCTTTCTGATGGTGGTGCATCATATCTCTATATTATTGATTCGATTATTGTCACAATATCATCTCGCATAATATGATATATTGTTAAATCAATAATTGAGGCGACAAAGTTATTCATATTATTAAATTGCAATATTTACAATGTCAGAAGTTACATCGATGAGAGGTTTGGTCACCTAATTAATGATAGGGAGAAATCCTTATTGGAAAGCCCCTCTTTCCGGGAATGACACTGGTTGTTAAATATTGTGAGTTATAATATTAATGATGAATAAGTTTGTGTTGATTAAAGATGAATTTTATAGTTCCATTGTGTTAGAATTATTCGTGTTAGTGGAAATCGACATCTATTCCGATGATAATTGATGTCTGGGGGTTATATTGATAAATCGGGTAATTAATCAGATAAATAAGCAATTAATTGCTACTAATTCACATGCTTATATAACTATTTGTTCACATATGTGTACTATTGAATCACATTCTTATACTATTAGGGGAGGTGGTGCAAGTTTGATAATACTTGCAGGACTAAATTAAAAATGAAAGAAAAGTTTGAGGTATTGTACTGTAATTTTTCGAGCCCCAAAATGTGCAATTATCGAAACTATATTTTTCTATAAATAGAAGTTCATTCTTCCTTCATTTCTCACCAATTCACTAAAGCTTTAAAGTCATTATTATAAAGAGAAATTATAGAGAGAAAGAAGAAGAAAAGTCTGCTACCTTACTATTCTAATATCCAGTCTTCTTTTGGGTAAGGGGTATTATTTCTTTCGTATTCACGAAGAGAGCTATTGTTATTCCATCCCTTATTATTCTGTTGGAATAACCTGTTTATGTGAAGTACCGCATACATGGTGAAATTATTCTGTTATTCCATTTTTTATTATTATATTGGAATAACTTTGTTTATGCCAAATCGCATACGTGGTAAAATTCTTACATTATTAGTTCTTTATTATTACGCCGGAATATCCATTGTCAGCGTTTATGCTTGGGACTCGGTTCCATTATTTATTATACGTTCGGAATATCATATGCATGCGCTTTACACGACTGGTTCCATTATTTATTATTACATTGGGAATAACACATCGTCTCAGGCATCTATCATCGACGCGTGGTGAATTCTTCGTTATTCCATTCTTTATTATTACATTTGGAATAACTTTTGTCTATGTGGATTATCACATGTATGGTGAATGATCCTTTGTATTCATTCCTTATTAAATTGTGGAAATGATGCATTTACGTGGATTATGATTAAAGTCATAATATAAGCATTGATATTGATTATGATGAAAGTCATAATAAAATTATTGGACTGATGAAAATCATGGGTATATGTAGTATTAATAAGTGTTATGATGAGTTATGTTGGTTATTATGTGAAAACATGAAAGTTTCTTAGAAATCACAAAGGGTTAAAAATCAAATTTTGGTGAAAATGGAATATGAAATTCAATTGACCATATCTCCTATTATATTTTGAATTTTTGGGTGCGGTCAAGTTCTAGAGTTAGATCTATGAGTCTTCTAACTTATTCAAGTGGAATCACTGGAAAAGGTGTTGTAGATTTTTATGTGGACTATTTTTAGCAAAGGAGTCAAAAGCTGCAAAATAGCAAAAAGCTACTGCCCTGAAATTTAAAAGGGCTATTTTGGCTACTTAATTTGTGAGAAAAATTCCGGCCTTTTGGGACATGAAATTATATGGTATAAAGAACCTCATGTCCAAAAATGAGCTCATTCCGACTTAAAATGAGCAAGTTATGACCATTTCAATATTTAGGTTTTTTCGACGAAAAATGCTATAACCGGAGTTTTATAACTCCGATGACCATGAAATTTAAACTGGAAGCTCACATTAACATGTGTAAGATCCTGCCAAGATTTGAGAATTTCTGGAGTTAAACTTGAGGTAGCTAATTTTTTAAGAAATTAATTAAAAATTAATTTTTGAAAAATAATAAATGAATTTTAAAAATTCCGAGAAAAATATATGTTCATTATGAGACTATATTCTGCTAAATCCCAGAAAAAAAACATTTTTGGAACTGATTTGGTATTTTTAATGAAAATAATTTAGTTACGAACATATGAGTTAAATATGTTATGTGAAGTTGAAAAATTGGTAAATATGATTTTATGGCTTGAAAATCCTATATAGGGTATATGCATATTTTTGATGAGGGATTTGATCATTGGTGATGAAATCTTATGAGTATGGCATTTTGAATGATTAAATGTATTATGTGGTAAAGTGTAAACAATTGAAATAAATTGTTTATAAGTTTAAGAAGTGATTAAAATATTGTTATAATATTAATAATATTAGATTATGAGTTTATTAGGTGGTTGATAATATTTGGATAAATTTAAAGTCTTTAATATTTATCTTTGCTTTCGTTTGATAAATGCTTATATCATTGTCATCATCTTCATGTTTATATGGTGATGAAAGTTATCTTTGGCTTATGTGCAAAAATGGACTGTTGATTATTGAATTGTATATCTTTGGCTTACGTGGAAAGATGGACTGTTGATTATTAGTTTTATAGTTGTATATCTTTGGCCTACGTGCAGAGATAGACTTGGTATGATTATGACTAGGGATCATTCGGTATAATCATGACCTGTAATGTTATAAACGATGTGGTAAAAGTCCTTAGTAGCTTGTAGTGCATTGATGAACAGTTTTTAGTATGATTATGACCAGAGGTTATTCGGTATAGTCATGACCATTGATGATTTAATGAATATCCTTGGCCCATAGTGCAGGGATGATTCGATGTTGTGGCTTATTTATTAAAATTTGAGTCTCGTGATTAAGTTGATGAAAACTTTTAAATCATATAAGATAATAGATTTTATTCTCTACTTGACTCTTTTAATGGATTGCTTGTTCATTGCAGATTAAACTTGATGTCTATTATATTTTATCGGTTTAACATTGTTGAAGACTAATGATAATTTATTCTGCATTATCTTAGTCATAATATTTCTTACTGGGCTAGTTGAGCTCACCCTTTCTTTTATTGTTCTCTTCAGAAAATGAGAATATAGCTGAGACTAGTCGGGGAATGGAGTGACGGTCCAGATGATAGCATTAGTAGTCCTAATTATGGCATGACATGCAATATATAATTGCATTGATGACTTAAGATGTGTGTGTCGTATTTTATACGTCACTTAATAATTAATTTTGGTAAGCAACAATAGGGTGATGAGAACTTGAGACCACTGAAAGCGTCAAAAGTGCACCATGATAAAATGAAGAGAACGAAATCTTCTCGTGTCCCTTTGGAGACTTGAAATATTTGTTGTTGTACTTTATACGGCATGTATTAATTTGAGTATGAATATTATTGTATTATATACGTTACAATATTTGTATTGAAACTCACAGTATATATGACGTCGTATTTTGCACGACTGTTGTATAATTAAGTTTTATTTGAATTTATGTACCATGTATCTTACGACTCAAGATGGGTGATGTATACCTATTTTGGGGACGTCACACTATGGGCTAAAGATATCAATTAACCGTTCTTCTTTGCACTATGGGCTAAAGAGAACTTTCATCACACGTCTTTATGTGTAACATTAAAGGTCATGATTATACCCATACACAATTTCTGGCCATAATCATACCAATTAATAATTTTTCTTTACACTACAGGTCAAAGATAACTTTAACCACATTTTAAGTCTGAAGATTATAACAATGATATAAATAATGAATTAAGTGAGATCAATGATAAATATTATATATTTATAATTCAAAACGTGGATTCAAATTTAAGAATAAGATTCATATATCAAAGATAATTTAGACATAAAAAGAAATATTTTTTTTTGTGAATAGTACCCGACATGAATAGTACCCAAATGATTATCACCTTACTATTTAGAATAATATTTATAAGAAAAATTTAATACTTTTATAGTATCTAAGATTTTTCTAGTTATTGTAAAAATATTATTTGGTGTGTGAATTATTATTTAGTATATGAGTCATCTAATAAATATATCAAATAAATAGAATTAGCCAAATTAACGAACCGTCCTTCATATAATATTTATGTGAATGCAATATTATTCGTTCTTAAAATCTAACACGAAAGAAAGAAGATTGCAGTGATATTCTTCATACTTGAGGAAACTTGGATTAGATTTGCCCTGGCTGGTACAAATTGAGTTCTTGTGACGATGCGCTCTTCATTCGTGGATCAATCTATTAGTCAAAATCGATATAAGTTGGAAAAAGAATTAATATGATTAATAAACAGAATTTAGAAAGATCGGTAAAATCAATGCGATAACGAGACAGTAACTCTTTTAAGACGATGAACCACTAAACTTCAACGAGGAATTCTAAAACTCCATCACTTAATCTTACAAGTAAACTCGATCTCCGCAAGTAAAATCAATTTATAGAAATATATGCTTTATACACGTTCTTAGGGAAAAAATTACTTGCATCTATATTTTTACTTCGAAATATGAACCGGATACTTTTAAACATGAACCGGACTAAAACCCTTCTGGACCAATAACCTTCCGGTCCAACGCGCTAAAACCCCATCCAACACAATCATCCATCTATTACCTTACCCGGTATCTCTACTTGGCGGAGGCCGGAACCAGCTCCCCAGATTCGTCGTCCACTATTGAATTGGTATGTTCTTTTACATATATTCTTTCATATGCACGCATGATTTCAACGTATTTATATTTATTTTCTTCTAGCTTTGATTTCAGTCACTTCACTGTTTGTACTCACGATTATCCTACCCTCTCCGCAATCAAACAAACACTAATTGAATCCAAACCTAATTAGACCTTTTAGAGGTTTAATATATCTTGATTTCAAACTGAGAAAACATAATCCAAATTCAGGATACGGAATCCATTAAATTGAACTCAACTGAAATCCCTTGTCCCATTTTACTAAACAAACAAAAAATTAGAGATGATTGAGACTCGTTATGCATTTATTTAACGAAGACTGGCTGGATTAGTTTTCATTATAATTTATTTTATAATGTTCTTTCAGAAATCTGGAGAATTTGGGGAAAGCTACTGTGTAATGAACTGCTTGTTTCATACTTATTCAGAAATTATATTTTCAAGGACTAGCTTTGTCTTTAGGAACTCAGTTTGTGGACTTTCAACTCCCTCATGGAAACGGCACTCTGAATACGCCGCTGTTAAAACCGTTAATTTGGACTTTCTATTGACGACATTTCGTGCTCAGTGCTACGCTACTCAAAGGGTCACTGGAAGTAAGTCTCGTTCAAAGAAGGTAGATCAAGAACCAAAGCCAGTGATGAAAGCAGAGAAGGACAAGTTTTTCGTTGTCCGGAAAGGGGATTTAGTTGGTGTTTATAGAAGTTTAAGTGAATGTCAGGCGCAAGTTGGAACTTCGGTAATTAATCCTTTACCACTTTTATCGTATTTGTCCGAAGAAGCATCAGCTTTTATCTTCTGAATTGTGCATTTTCATTTTCTTGATAATAGTTTTGATTATTTTTTTTAATTGTAATTGATTTTGATTTGTACCATCCAAAGGCCAACTTATACATATTTACATAGGGCATACCCCGCGAAATACATAGTTTTAATTTGTTTATCCCTCTGTGTTTATTTATCTCCCAATGGGATATGCAAATTTTGTAACTAGTTTAAGGCAAAGTGGGCATTGTCGATCCATGAAATCTGTGCATTAGTACCTCTACATAGTTTCAAGTCTGCCCTAATTCTTCTAAACTTGTGAGCAGGCGGAACATTTATGCTCATAAAGTCCGTCACATTTTACACTTGATGGCGTACACTAGGAATATGTCCAATTAGGCCAATCTGCAAGCGTAAAATTATATTCCAACACTATGATGTGCTTAGTGGTGGGGTTCCTCGGATTTTCCTTGGAAACTAGAAAGGGATCTGGACCATCTGGTGCACCACGGCGCTGCTAGGTCCCTTATGTGGTGTTTTCGTATGTTTGTGTCCAGTAGTTCTTAAAGTTTTCTCATTAATGATGATTGAAACTTGAAACAAAAGGGTAAGATTCGCCAACTGGCATAGCATGTCTATGGAAGTGTGGGAAAGTGTCGACCATCTACTGCTTGTATATGGTGCTGCTATGGAGTTTTGGTGACTGTGACTTTTTTATGCCGTATACAATAAACAATCGGCATACAATAAACAATGCCAGATCTGCTGATTCCCCCCCCCCCCCCCCTTTTCCTGCTTCATATTTGTGACCTCTTCAATATCTATGATTTGCTATCTATGGTGCGGTTGTTTTGATTTCATAAGTTTGAGAATGTTTGAATGGCTGCTTTTGTTTGGTTATTATCAGTAGGTTTGCAGATGCCAGTGTGCTGATATGAGGTTAAATATTTGGATGATTTTTTTGCTTCTTTGCTATATGCCTATATAATCCTTGGGATATATTTAACAAATTTAAGAGATGTAATGCATTGCTCATATAAAGCATGAAAACTTCCCTCAAGTCACATGTATGTTAGAAATTGTTTTGTAACCTGAAACTCTAAGAAAACATGGATAAACTTCTCCAAAACGTGATTTCAAGTTTCTTATATCTTTTAAGAATAATTAACTTGGCAACAGACAGAAATTGCTGGGGTTCACAACTTGATTTTACCAAAATCTGGGTTTGAAAAAATTTGGGTGACAACTTTGAAATTTGGAAGAGTGTGGGTAAAAATGATAAAGTTTCATATTCATCTCTTTTGATTGAAATAAATATAAACTATTATGTGATATATATAAAAATGCATGCATACATACATATACATATATATGTATAATATATAATATATATGTATTAATAAAGTATATAGTGTTTCCTCTGTGTCTTATATCATACGCTATCAGAAAAAGACGTTTCTATGTTTTCTGTTTCTTTAGTGTCTATTTCTCTGTTCAGCTTCCCTGATACTTAGTCTTTAACAGGTTAAGTATATGACTTGCTATGGACTTAACAAATGATTTGCCTTTTCCTTCATCTGATAGATATGTGATCCTCCTGCCACTGTGTACAAAGGGTGCTCGTTGCCTAAAGACACAGAAACGTATCTTCTATCTAGTGGGCTTAAGAATGCTCTGTATTCCATAAGAGCTGCTGATCTAACAGAGGGACTCTTTGGTACTCTTGTGCCTTGCCCTTTTCAGGTGAGATGTTTTATCATATAATACATGTCTTTTGGAATCAGATTCCCAAAAAAAAAAAAAAAAACAAAAAACAAACAGTTTTGTGGAAGTAATCCATTTGAATGTAAATATACGGAGTTTGGACCTCTCATTAGTGAAAAACAAAAGCGTTGAAATGAACTAGATATGGACTAAGATCTCATTCCATCTACTTTAGTTGAACTCCAGAAGTATGCATACTTTTTAGAATTTACACTGATAGCATGGGTTGTTTGCTATGTTCTGACCCCCTCCCCCCAATATAGGGATGTCATGAACCTATTCTAATTTAACCCACACCTTCACTGTTGATATGCCATTTTGGTACATGCTGAATGGTTTGTATTGGATTCTCTTTTTTCTTCTTGGTCCAGGTATATGAGCACTTTTCATTCAGTAATCTTCTAAAACATATTAGTTAAGTTCATTCAGATACTTCCGAAACATAAAATATTTGTACTAAGCATCAGTAATTCTATAAAGATGAACAAATCGTTGTTTTGACAAAATGAATACAGAGAGTAGATAGAGTGCAATTATTAGTATTGCCTTCCATAGTCAATACATATATACATATACATGTGTGTGTGTGTGTGTGTGAGTGTGTGTGTATGTGCAGTATGTTAAAAACTCTCAAGGTTCCAACCAAAGTGTTTACTAGTAATTTTCATCTTCTCACATCAGTCGGAGTTTATTTTCCATTCATAACTCTATTATATGATCTTGTCAGTAACTCAGTGTAGGTTGATTTCTTAGCTTATTTTTCATATAAAATCTTGTTAGTAAAGGTTTCTCTTTAGATCTTTGGGAGCTGTCGTTTACACTCCTAAATTAACCTCACTTTCACTTTACAAATTTAAATAATTAGCACAGTAGTAAGCAAGGATCGATCCCACAGAGAGTGATTTATTTTATATTTATCCTATGATTTCTAATGAAAAGGGGATTTTGAATTGATTAACTAAATTAACAAAAATAAACTAATAAGAATTAACGATGAATAAAAAGCTTCAGTTCTTTAGTTCAGTATCACATTTTTACAATAATAGATTAATAAAGTGTAATATTATTTATCCTTTAATGAAACTAATAGCCCTAGGTAACAACAAGCTCTGCTACCCGAAACTCCCCTTAGATTGTCACTCAATGAAACAAGCTCTTCACAAGATTCTAACAATTATATAACCTAGAACAAGCTCTCTAGATTTAATATAATAGCAGTATTAAGAACTAGGGAATTAGACTATTCCAAGCAACAAACACATAAGTTCGGATTGTTTAACTTGTCTTTTGATAATCATAGCAATACTCAAAAGCTTGTCCACAATCAGGTATTACTAATTACTACTTGTGATTAGAAACAATATCAATTACACGTAATATTATTCCTTAATTTAGCATATGATATTCGTTAACCAATTCAATCCTGCAGAAATCAAATTAGTTAAGCCAAATAACATTCAGAAATTAAATCAGATTATCAAGAATGAATTTCATTTGAGAAGGAATAAATAATGAATACTTAATTAACCATTAATTATAAATAAGGTTCAACATCCCTTAGAACTGAATAAAAAGAACTTAGCTCATGTCTTCAATCCTCCGATGTAGTAGATGAGAGAATGTAGTAGATGATTGAATGAATAAAACCCCGACTATCAGCCTCTATTTATAGTACTATACAACGACCTAAATCTTGTGAGAAGTAGAAATCCAAATCCTAAAAGGAATACAAATCACATTAATTTCCATATAGAAATAGAATCTAATTTGGAAATAAATCTTTGTCTAAAGGAAATCCTAAAGCTAAAAGAAATATCAATCCAATTCCATGTAGAAGTCTGCCAAAATCTGCATTTAGAAACTTTCCAAAAATCCAAGATTTCCTAATTTTCCCGCTCAAATTCGCTGTGGCGAATTTCCATTTCCTGCTGGGACGACCTTTGGCAAAACAAGCATAGCTTTTGATCCGGGAGGAGTTACGTGGCTTGCTTCCTATCAAAACGAAGATATCGACGAAATCTATAACTTTCATTCTTTGAGATTTGACATCTGCCTGTATTAAGGTCGAAATCGGGCTCCATGTGACTGCTGTGTAAATCACAACTTCCAAACTTTGAGGTTCAACGTCCGTTTAGTAAAAAGATCATAACTTCTTCATATAAACTCCGATTGGGACGATTCAAGATGTTTCAGAAAGCTTAGAAAGAGCTCTACAATAAAATCCAAGTCCCAAGCCAAGACCATGCATCCATCTTAATGCTAAAAACCCTGCAATTTTCTCTTTTTTCTCATTTCAGCTCCAATTCTTCCTGAAATCATTAACCACCTTAATAAGCTCATATACACATGAAACATGCAATAAAACTAAACATAAAGGATTTAAAATAAACGAATAATATGCACTTATCAAATTCCCCCACACTTAGGGGGTGTTTGATAAAAATTGAATGAATCTGAATGAGCTGAATCTGAATGAGTTGAATCTGAATCTGAATGAAAAAAGCTGTTTTGATAATTAACATGTCTGAAACATCTGAATGACAAAACATTATTATTTTACCCTTCTGAAAAAATTCAAAATTGTTGTAAATTTATTTAATATTACTTAATATAATAGTTAATATTTTTTTTTAATTTTTTAATTTTTTAATTTTTTAATTTTTTTTACTTCATTCAGCTGCTCATCCAGCCATTCAGCTAAAAAAATCTAACTTAGCCATTCAGCTCGTCCATTTTACCGATTCAACCATTCAGACCAAAACAAACGCATTAACTGATTCAACCATTCAGATTCAGCTCTATTCGCTTCCATTCAGCTCTAAACAAACAGCCCCTTAGTCTTTACACATCTTCGTGTAAAACAAAAGTTTATTTTTCCAGAAAAAATTTATTCAACCATTATGTCAAAAGATTTCAAGATACAAATCATGAATTTCAACACTAAACTCACAGAAATTTAATCAATGCCTCATCAGTTAACTCACAATGAACAACCTTACCATTTCACCAACGAACTTCATTAAACCAACTTGTAACCACAAAAGAAACTTTCCTACAATCCACATACTTACTCAACTTGGTTATTATGGAACAAAAACCTTGCACACTGACTCACAACCAAGAACAAATTTTCCTTGCTTTTCAATTTTTTTCATAGAACCTTTTATTTAGCACAGAAGAATGTATTTTCATGCTCTTCTCGTATTTTTTTCTTTTCTTAACATGTGCAATGTCTCATTTTCTTAGGCTTTTCAGAGTTACCCATGTAGTGAACTTTCGACCAACGACTTCCAAACCAGATGATCTTAGGGCGCTGGGTGTAGAGACACCCCTAGGGCTTACTTATTCAAGTAACAAAGGCCACAAAAGTCGACTAGTCAAGCTACTTTTATCCATCACACTTTTTAGCATGAATATCGATACTTTCCGAGGCTTGGATACCCAGTTATTTTGCACAATGGACATTGGAGCAGATTTTCATTTTTTCCTTCTCTTTTTTTCTTTTTTTCCTTCATCATTTTTTTCACATGGTTCTGCAACAACATAAGCAAGTTAAACAGTTCTAAGTCATGAAATTAGTGCACATAGACAACTCCACAAATAACTTAGCCAAATAAACATGCTTCTCATATTCAAGTACTCATGTATCACAAATTCAATTCAAATAAGTTACTATGGATCATGACTTAGTTTTCATCATTCATCAACTAATTAAGCATCAAGCAGAATCTGAATTTTAGCATCGATTTTCAATATTTGACTTTAATCTTTTTAACACATAGCCAAATAGAATCATGAAACCAAAATTTTCAAATATTTTCAAAAGCATTAGTTTTCTTCAAATTCCCCATCAAAATCGGATCAATATTCCTAATAAAATAAAAATCTAAATCTTCCCCCCACACTCAAACCTTACATTGTCCCCAATGTAAGAAAATCATGCAAAGAAGAAAATACTACTAGCTAAAATGCAACAAAAAAACTAAAAAGTAAAGGGATAGAAAAATCAAATCTGAGATCTTGGGTTGCCTCCCAAGCATCTGCCCTTGTTTATTGTCATTGGCTTGACATCATCTTTCTCATCCTATGTAATTGGACTTGTGTACTTCAAGTGGACTGCTAACAATTTTAATTCATTAAGAGCATCCTTCAGATCATAATTTTGCTCCATTCCACTCCTCAAATCCTCCTTGTATATTTGCTCAAGAGATTCCTGCACTATAGAGTCAACAACATCAATAGCAAAAATAGAATTAGCATTACCAAGATACCTCTTAACTTCATATATGCCGAATTGGACATGTGCGTCATCAAATTCCATGTGTAAGGTCCCATGATGTTTATTATTCTGTGTTGTTGCTGGTACAAGGAAAGTATCATCATCTATGTCCTCCTTATAGAAATCTGCAGGAATTATTAATTCTTCCATCTCTACCTCTTGTTCAAAAAGACTTTAAATACCTGATTTCTTCTTCAAATTTAGCAGTAGTCTCGAACACGTCCAAATGATTTCCACTAGTGAACTTTTTATCATCTTTAAGTTCTTGTTCCCTATTCACCATTTCTTCAAGGAATTTTTCATTACTCTGTATACCACGTTGAATTATTTCCATCTTTCCAATTCCTTGTTAGAACTTGGGGAAAAGGTAGTTATGGTTCATAAGCTCAAAGAGGTGCAAATTTATGCCTGAGTACAACTAAGGGTGAAACGAGTCGAACCGGAGCGAACAGAGAGCTACTCGAATTTGACTCGAAATGATAAATTCGTACTCGAATTCGGCTCGAATTCGAATTATATTTGAAAATTCCTACTCAGATTCAACTTGACTCGAATATTTATTACTCGAATTCGATCCGGCTCGACTCGAATATTTATTCAAACTACTCGCGAGTTTCAAATTCAAGCTCGAATTCGAATCTCCACATAATAACTAGTTTTATAATAAATATAATTATAAATTGAATTTGTTATTTTACTTAAAAATGAGAAAATATATTTATTATTACACTTTACAAATATAAAATCACAATTAAAATTAAAAACGAAACAAAGTAATAACTAATTATCCTAATTTGATTTAAATTTGTATATATTATAAGAGAATGTATCGAACATCTAATCGAATATGTATTAACCGAGTATGTATCGAATCACAATCAAAATTCGAGTAGTTTGAATCTTAAACTAGTCGAGTATAACTTTGCTCAGATTCTACTCATATTTTTATTTGAACTATTTTTAATGCTCAGATTTGGATCATATTATTAACGAATCCGAGTCTCGCTCATATTTGTTCGAGTCGAACCCGAACTGTGTTAGCTCGTTTACAGCCTTAAGTACAACACTGCTATTTGTTTCACTATTGTCTGACTTGTTTTGTATTGACTTTCCTTGCTGCTGATCCTCTGCACCACATCTCAATGTTATGGCACTTACATTTTCAACAGTTTGAGAAGGTGATCTTCCTACTGTGGTTGCAAGCTGACCAACTTGGTTCCTCAAATCTTGAACAGAAGTTCTTGTCTCTTGCTGGAATTGTTGTGTCTAATTCATGAACTGTTGTGTTTAGTTCATGAATGCCTTGAACATAACCTCCATAGATGTCCCAGAATTGACAGGTACTTCTTGGTTTTCTGTGCGATACTGAGGTTGAGCTTGTTGAAAACATTGCGTATTCCTTGCAGCCATTTGTCGAGCTATAACAGTTAATTCAGAAATTTGCTGCTCCAAGTCTCTTGTGCTTACCCCATTTACCTTTTGTGTTGTTTGATCCATCTTAGTTTCATACTGCTGTGAGTTAGTTGCCATGTTTGTAATTAAGTTCCTTGCAGCTTCTGGAGTCTTATCTACTAGTGCTCCTCCACTTGCTGCATCAATCATGCTTCTTTCCATTGGTAGCAACCCTTCATAGAAGTACTGGATCAATGGTCATCAATTCCGTGAGGTGGACAACTGGAACACAACTTCTTGAACCTTTTCCAATACTCATAGAGAGTTTCTCCGTTGAACTGCCTGATTCCACATATTTCATTCCTTAGGTGGGCGACTCTTGATGTAAGAAAGTACCTTTCGAAGAATAACCTTTGCATATCAGTCCATGATCATATTGATCCAGTCTTTAGCCAAATCTGCTAATGAGAATGGAAAAAGTCTAAGCTTGATAGCACCTCTGCCACTCTTTGTGCTTTCATCGTGGAACACCACATGGAACTCCTTTAGATGCTTATATGGATTTTCACCTGTAAAACCACGAAAAGTAGGCAAAAGACGAATTAGTCTAGAGTTAAGTTCAAAAGCAACATCTAAAGTAGGATACTCAATACAAAATGATGATTGATCAAGATCGAGAGTAGCTAGTTCTTTTAAAGTCCTATTTTTGTTTGGCACCGCCATCTTTTCCTCTTTAAGTGATGGAACAAGAGCTTCTATATTTGCAGTTTTTTCTATCTCTTGAACAAAATTTAAGTCAATAGAGTGAGAGGATTAAGTTATAAAATAAAAAGAAAAAAAAGAAAATAATAAATAAACAAAAACAAAGAATAAACAAAACAATTAACACTCCCCGACAACGACGCCAAAATTTGGGAGTTGTCGTTTACACTCCTAAATTAACCTCACTTTCACTTTACAAATTTAAATAATTAGCACAGTAGTAAGCAAGGATCGATCCCACAGAGAGTGATTTATTTTATATTTATCCTATGATTTTTAATGAAAAGGGGATTTTGAATTGATTAACTAAATTAACAAAAATAAACTAATAAGAATTAACAATGAATAAAAAGTTTCAGTTCTTTAGTTCAGTATCATCTTTTTACAATAATAGATTAATAAAAGTGTAATATTATTTACCCTTCAATGAAACTAATAGCCCTAGGTAACAACAAGCTCTGCTACCCGAAACTCCCCTTAGATTGTCACTCAATGAAACAAGTTCTTCACAAGATTCTAACAATTATATAACCTAGAACAAGCTCTCTAGATTTAATATAATAGCAACTTTAAGAACTAGGGAATTAGACTATTCCAAGCAACAAACACATAAGTTCAGATTGTTTAACTTGTCTTCTGATAATCATAGCAATACTCAAAAGCTTGTCCACAATCAGGTATTACTAATTACTACTTGTGATTAGAAACAATATCAATTACACGTAATATTATTCCTTAATCTAGCATATGATATTCGTTAACCAATTCAATCCTGCAGAAATCAAATTAGTTAAGCCAAATAACGTTCAGAAATTAAATCAGATTATCAAGAATGAATTTCATTTGAGAAGGAATAAATAATGAATACTCAATTAACCATTAATTATAAATAAGGTTCAACATACCTTAGAACTGAATAAAAAGAACTTAGCTCATGTCTTCAATCCTCCAATGTAGTAGATGAAAGAATATAGTAGATGATTGAATGAATAAAACCCTGACTGTCATCCTCTATTCATAGTACTCGACAAAGACCTAAAACCTAAATCCAAATCCTAAAAGGAATTACAAATCACATTAATTTCCATATAAATAGAATCTAATTTGGAAATAAATCTTTGTGTAAAGGAAATCCTAAAGCTAATAAAAATATCAATCCAATTCCATGTAGAAGTCTGCGAAAATCTGCATTTAGAAACTTTCCAAAAATTCAAGATTTTCCAATTTTCCCGCTCAAATTCGCTGGGGCGAATTTCCATTTCCTGCTGCGACGTCTTTTGGTAAAACAAGCATAACTTTTGATCCGGGAGGAATTCGTGGTTCGCTACTTAGTGAGTGATACTAACAGTAAACTTGGCTTTGGTCGGTCCTACTTAAGCTTTGCCAGCCTTAGCAGATTGACCGAGGCCAGTCAGGCCTTGACTTTTTAATCTGCAGTAAGGTAGGTAAAAAAGTTTGGAACAAAAAAATATGACTTGTTGAGGCCTACAGGCCTTAGGACCAAGTAAGCCCCTCTTTACTTAAAATATTTAAACTCAAATTCCCCTCCATTTATTGAAGAAAGGCGGGACAAAAAACATTTTACTAGACTATGTGGGACTATGCCAGGCTTGGCCTCCATTTATTAAATTAAGCCAGTACAAATTTTTTTTTACTAGACTATGTGGGACTATGTGGGACTATGCTTTGCTTAGCAAACCCAACACAAGCTCAAGTGCATTGAACTTGAAAAATTCGGAATTGACCTCTCCTCTATTTATAGAAGAAAAGTAGGGACAAGAGATGTTAACTAGACTATGTGGGACTTTGAAACAAAAATGCAATTGAACTTGTTCAAGATATCTTTTCTTTTGCTGCATGAAGATATCTTTCCTTTTGATGCTGCACTTCTGCGACCTGGGAGCTTTGATTTAATAAGAAAGATCTTTTGCAATTGCGCAAGTTTGAATTTTTTCATCCAATGAAATCCTGTACACACTATATTTGTTTATCTTGTAAATGTTAAGTCCCACATTGAAAGGGGGATGCAAGTATAAGGAGGATTTCCTTATAAAAAGACTTGTTAGTATTACAATATTACCCAACTAAAGATTTTTGGCCGAATTAGGTAACTGGCCAGTCCAGGCTACAAACAAGGCCGGTCCAGGCTAGAATCAGGCCGTAGGCCAAGCCAGGCTTTTTGGAAGGCTAGGCCAGGTCGGATATGAGTAATTAATTCATGGTTTGTTCTTGGTCTAGCAGGCCGGGCCTGATCGGTCCAGGCTTTGACCAGGCCGAGCTTTGACCAGGTCGGGCTCAGGCCGGATCAAGGCCAGGCTTCAAGCCGCAGGCCTTTTGTGCACCACTACCTGCTACCTATCAAAACGAAGATATCGACGAGATCTATAACTTTCATTCTTTGAGATTTGACAGATTCTGCCTGTATTAAGGTCGAAATCGGGCTCCAAGTGAATGCTGTGTAAATCGCAACTTCCAAACTTTGAGGTTCAACGTCCGTTTAGTAAAAAGATCATAACTTCTTCATATAAACTCCGATTGGGACGATTCAAGATGTTCCGGAAAGCTTAGAAAGAGCTCTACAATAAAATCCAAGTTTGCTTAGCCAAGACCATGCATCCATCTTAATGCTAAAAACCCTACAATTTTCTCTTTTTTCTCATTTCAACTCCAATTCTTCCTGAAATCATTAAACACCTTAATAAGCTCATATACACATGAAACATGCAATAAAACTAAACATAAAGGATTTAAAATAAATGAATAATATGCACTTATCAATCTTATTTTCTCATTTTACATTTTCTGTTAGTTTGTCTATTTTACACACACACACATACATGTGCATTAATATGCTCTTCATGAGCTTGGAGCTGCATATTATTTTAGTGGCGGACTCGGGCTTGTTAGATGATCCGCTAATTGCAATGAAGGTTTGATTTCTCTTTTACTCCCTTTGAACTGGTTACATAGTTTAATCTAATATATCATTTTCCTTACAGCAACTAGTTCCTGTCAAAGGTGAAACATCTACCGAAGATCTTCCAAGGAAGAGATTGTTGGAACTGCTCGGGCCAGAAACTGGGGTATGTTAGTGTTTTTCCTAGAAAGAAAAATATGTAAATAAATATATAAATAAATACCAAGACAGATGGTATTTTAAATTTACTTTTGGTTGGTACTGTAAGATATTCTCTTGGAGAGCGTTGGACTTGTTATTAGCTAAGACCTAGAATCTACAGCTGCAAATTTAACACAATCATTTAGGCACTGTCTTTTGCAATACATCTTTTAGAGTTTGTGGCTTGGATTTCAAGACGTCTCAGAAACATATTTAGATATTATATTTTTTTTAAAGATTGTAACATAGTTTAAACTATAATGTTTGAATAATACCAGAATATATAAATCTATAAGAAGATATAATATTTAAATACACTTTTGTCATGTCTTAAAATTGTGTTGCAATAATCTGGGACAGAGATGGTATTATTTTTTATGTTTTTGAAGAAATGATTATTGTCACCAATCACCATTTCTCTTTTGCACGTCTCTTTCTCTCTCTGCATACATCTGTACAGTGATTTAGGGATCAAGTGTTTTGTATGCAAATCTGTTTTTGGACCTAGCCATAATGAATGTTAGGTTGCTTGAAGATGTGGTTCACATATTATATACTAGCGGTAGGCATTATACTCTCTTCGATTCATCATGAAATAGTAATCTACTGGATTTAGGAGTGTAATGTATATTGGAACAGGCTCTCTTAATTTCTGATGTTTCAGTGTCCCAATCAAGATAACATAATTGCAAAGAAGTATGGGCATCCCTAAGGTTTGAAGCTCCGATATTCCGTCTTTTCCCATGTGCTTTATTGTTTCCTTTTGGAAGGACTTGTTGTCCTCTATCTGCTTTGTAGTTTTCTCTTCTCTTCTCTTCTCTAATAAATTATTCTTTTCTTATCTAAACAAATGTCATTTTCTAAGCTATAGCCTGTTATATGGGGTTTTGATATAAGATTGGTGTAACTTGCTATAGGTATTCTATGAGATTACAATGTTACATGCCTTGCAGGATGTGTTAACTTACTTTATTTTGTATCTTTTCTGTTTATCTGCATTTAACTTGGCAGGAAGCACCCGGATCTACATCTCTTTCAAATGCTCCCAGGAAGCACGTCAAGTTAGATCATCATCTAAAGACTGAAGCTCTAATTTCTGGTGTAAGTGGTTGCAGGCCGATGCCTTATAATTTCCCAAATATTTATTATTGTTTTATCTCCTGGTTATTTGATAACTTGGAAATTTTTGAGTCTCCCTTCTCTTATTCTTTTGTTATTTTTTAATTTGGCCTCTTAGAGTACTTTGAGTAATTCTCAAAGACAAGCAGCCCCCCTGCCACGTTAAAAAACTACCAGGGGATGTTGCTTTTCTATTTGAGAAGGATGCAACTCCAACAGTTCCTCAAATTATTTATTGAATGAGTAGTAACAGATAAATTTGAATAAATGTGCTATCAAGTTCCAAAGATGTAATTGTTATGTTTTCCTGATCCTTTGTGTTGATCTGCAGCGCTCATGTATACTCGAATTTGATGGTGCATCAAAAGGAAATCCTGGACAAGCTGGGGCAGGAGTTGTTCTGAGAGCTGATGATGGAACTTTGGTAAACATCACACTCATTTGGGGTTTGTATGCCCTTTTTCTTTTACATCCATATTTTGTATCTCTCATAGTTTTGTATAGATCTGTAGATTGCGTGAAGGCTTGGGTATAGCAACCAATAATGTTGCTGAATATCGAGCCATGATTTTAGGGCTGCGATATGCACTTGAAAAAGGTTTTACAAGTATTCGTGTTATGGGTGACTCCAAACTTGTCTGTATGCAGGTTGGTTCCTTTGTTATGTCTATTTTGCTTTCAATTTTATTGTAGTTGAAGTTTTGCCTGTAATTTTTTATTAACTTCTTTGTCCTCCCTTTACCCTCTTGAATTCGAGTGGTTATTTTGTTATTTTCAACTGAAATGGTTTAATATCGAATAGAATAATATTTTTATTTATCATATATATTGTGTTTGTCTAATTTGTTGATTGAGCTTACATGATGGATATCTAACCTATATGATTGTGAAAGAATTTTAGCATTTCTTTCATTTTTAGTATTAGCAGGTCATCAATATATTAGCGGCAAGCCAAAGCCCGGGTCGGCTAGTTATGTTTTCAATTATCTATAATGTTTTCCTTCCCTGGTTAGCTGAAGGCCATATGTGTGACTTTCGTCTTGCTGCCTAGCCTTTTATCTTCAAATGTACCATGATTAAAGGCTTCACTTGTTTTACATACTATGTTATTTCAACTCCTCTTGCTTAAGCCGTCCTGGTTTCTTCTTGTATTTATTTAGTCTTCTGCAATTTCTTTCTCCAAGTTTTCAAACTAAAGGTACTTTATGGAGTAGGTACAAGGTCTATGGAAGGTTAAAAATCAGAGCATCTCCAGGTGGTACGAGGAGGCTAAAAAACTGATGGATAGGTTTCTCTATTTCCAGATCACTCATGTTCTTAGGGTAGGTTTTGTAGTGTCTTTTTCTTTCTGTGTTCTCCCTCTCTCTCTCTCTCTCCCCTCCCCTCGCTTTCTCCCTCTTCTCAAATCTCATTTTACCACTGTAGTGCTTTATCTTTTGTTTCTTCAATTGCTTGTGTTATATCCTACAATAGGCGGATTCATAAATTACCTGTTAGTATGTATATTGGCTGGAATGCCTGTTATTGGTTTTTGTAACTTTTTTTCTTTCTTGTTTGCTTAGGACTTGAACTCCGATGCTGATGCTCAAGCAAACTTGGCCGTTGGCCTTGCTGGTGAGACATTCTGGCTCTATTAAACTAAATATGTTTATTTGTTCTGGATCAATGTTGTTGGTGTTTATAGGATCTCTGTATTGCTGCTGCTGCAGATGGTCAAGTTCAGGAGGAATTTGATAATTAGTTCAACTAACATAGGCATATCGAAATTGTGCCCACTGTAGACCATTCATTATATATGAAAGAATCACCATGGAGAGCTTGCGTCTTTTTTACACTGAAAACTGAGCAAATGTATCAACAGTATTTTCCTAAATGATTTTGGTTTTAGATTTTTTGAATTATGGTTGGCACAAGAATGTACAAGGACAGAAAGATACCTTATGTGGTATGCATGCATGCATGTTCTCATATCATATACAATGTAATGTATGTACCGGAAGAAATAACTATCGTTTATTCTTTTACTGCAAGATATTATCTTTTTACCGGTCCTTTCCTATTCTGGACTGGATGATTTTAGAAGGGGAGGACAAACCACTCTCAATTGAGAGCAGATCCCCTGTTTTCAAATTCTGTCCTCCCAATTTTGACACATATTTTTTTATTTAATTTTAAAATTAATTAATGTTAAATAACAGACTGGGTGTCAAAATTTAAGTAAAAGGACACAAGAGAACAGAAAATTTGGGAACAGAGGATCTACTTTTCCGTCAATTAAATAATGTTTTTAATCTAAACCATATTACTTTGACTAGTTTTTTATCATCTATTTTTGTTGTTGCTCTTCATCAATTTTCATTGGCTCCATATTTATACATCTTCCTTCCTCTCTCAGTCATCAAATACAACGTAATGAAAATAACAACTTTTTTCCTACATTGCAATAATTTATCAGTTCAAGACATTTATTCAATTGTAAAAGTTGATAAAATAGCCAACTCAGAAAAGTGGTTTGACTTAAATTTTATTAGTCAAACTTTTTTATTATTATTATTTTTAAAACTCCACTTTTAAAAAAAATGGAAAACAAAAATATATTTATTATTTTTCCCCATCTTGTCCTCATAAAAATTATGTATCCGATAAAAGGAGGAAAAGAAAACTGGCCCAAAAGGCCAAAAACGACCAAATAAAATTTTATACTACTCTCACAAGTGAGTCGTCGGAGGGTTTATTAGGGTTAGACTGATTTAGGGTTTTATAAGGTTGCACACTTGCACTCTCTATTCAACTCTGCCTCTCCCTGGCCATAAAGAAACGATTATCGTTCCTTTTCTTTCTGCGGCAACCTTGCGTTCGGATATTCTCCTAACTCGGTAAGACTCAACCATGAAGTATTCACAACATTTTTGTTCTTTTTGTGTGTTTTATTTCTGCGTTCTTATACTTCATATATACAGTTACTCTTAGGTTTTGAATTATTTAGTTTATAACCGATTTTCGAGATCATCTCATTAAGACTTGCGAAGTTCTCTATTGATGTTCAAAGGCTTAAAACTATTAGCTGAAAATATGTAATGTTACTTATTTGGTACCATCTTTATCAAATTTATCAACTTGTTAGGCCGTATTTTGTTTAATTTTTCTAAAGAATTCAAGTTCAAGAGGGCCAATTGCACTCCTTAAAGACCAATTAACTTTTGCCCGTAATTATCGTTGAGATTGTTTGCCATTTTGTAATCAATTATTATTATTAAAAAATTTCCCAGATAAATGAAGGTTTCATTTTTCCTTATTCTGTGCTATCAGTATGTTATGGATCTTACAAGAAGTTAGTATTTGAAATTGCTGTTCTTTTCAAACTCGATGATTATTATTATTATTTTTGTGCGGAGTTGGCTTGGAGTATTTTATGTTTTAATTCCTCTGTGGGTAGAACTCATATTCATAAATTAAATTGACTTTTGGGGTTTTATTCTTTTGAATTGAACTTCAATATTTTAATATTTTGTCCAGATAAAAATGAAGGTTTCATTTTCCCTTATTCTGTGCTATAGTTTCTCAAGTACGTTGGAAGGATCTTATGAGAAATTGGTATTTGAAATTGCTGTTCTTTTCACTATTCAGATGCTATGCTAATGGTGAACCCTTCAAAAAAAAATTTAGTGTGGAGTTGGAATATTTTTCTGGTCAATTCTTTGTGGTAGAACTCATATTCCATAAAATAAATGGACTTTTTGGGGATTATTCTTGTGAATTAAACTTCAATACTAAGTCAAGAAACTTAAATTGCTGTTGTTTTTGGTTTTTCGTTGTATAGGCAAATTGGTTGTTTACAATAGTTTAATATTTGTATTGCAGATTTAAGTACAAAACCTAAGTTATGGTGCAGTATAACTTCAAGAAGATTACAGTTGTTCCAAATGGGAAGGATTTTGTTGATATTATCCTCTCCCGAACCCAACGTCAAACACCAACAGTTGTTCACAAGGGTTATGCTATATCCCGCATTCGTCAGTTTTACATGCGCAAAGTGAAATACACACAGCAAAACTTTCATGAGAAGCTTTCCACCATTATTGAGGAGTTTCCTCGGCTTGATGATATCCATCCTTTCTATGGTGACCTTCTTCATGTTCTATACAATAAAGACCATTACAAGCTTGCCCTTGGTCAAATTAATACCGCAAGGAATCTCATTGGTAAGATTTCAAAGGATTATTTGAAATTGTTAAAGTATGCCGACTCACTATACCGATGCAAGTCTTTAAAGGTTGCAGCTCTTGGCCGCATGTGTACCGTGACAAAACGAATAGGCCCTAGTTTGGCTTATCTTGAACAAATCAGGCAACACATGGCACGTCTTCCTTCAATTGACCCCAACACCCGTACTATCCTGATTTGTGGGTATCCAAATGTCGGCAAGAGTTCATTCATTAACAAAATCACCAGGGCAGACGTGGATGTTCAGCCTTATGCTTTCACTACTAAGTCTTTATTTGTTGGCCATACTGACTATAAATATCTAAGATATCAAGTAATTGATACTCCAGGTATTTTGGATAGACCATTTGAAGATCGTAACATCATAGAGATGTGCAGTATCACTGCTCTGGCACATCTAAGAGCTGCTATATTGTTCTTTTTGGACATTTCTGGGTCTTGTGGGTATAGCATTGCCCAGCAGGCTGCTCTTTTTCACAGCATTAAGTCACTCTTTATGAACAAACCACTTATTATAGTATGCAACAAAACTGATTTGCTGCCATTGGATAAAGTTCCAGAGGAAGACATGAAGTTGGTCATGGAGATGAAAGCAGAAGCTACAAAGACTGTGATTGGTCAGGGGGGTGAGCCCACAAATGACGAGGGAGTACTTTTGGCTATGAACACTTTGAATGAGGAGGGTGTAATTGCTGTAAAGAACGCAGCTTGTGAGAGGTTGTTGGATCAGAGGGTTGAATTGAAAATGAAGTCTAAAAAGATTAATGACTGCCTGAATCGCTTTCATGTCGCAATGCCAAAGCCACGCGACCAGAAAGAAAGGCCGCCATGCATACATCAGGCTGTCCTGGAAGCTAAGGCTAAGGAAACTGCAGATAAGGAGAAGAGGAAGCTTGAAAGAGAGATGGAGAACGAGAATGGAGGTGCAGGTGTATATTCTGCCAGCTTGAAGAAACATTATATCTTAGCAAATGATGATTGGAAAGAAGATATAATGCCAGAAATTCTTGATGGGCACAATGTATATGACTTTGTTGACCCTGATATTTTACAAAGGCTTGAAGAGTTGGAGCGAGAAGAAGGTATTTCGGAGAAGGTTGAAGAGGAGGATCTCGAGATGGATGAAAATGAGTTAACCCCAGAAGAGCAAGAAGCACTTGCTGAGATTAGGAAGAAGAAAAGCTTACTTATTCAACAGCATAGAATCAAGAAGAGCACTGCAGAGAGCCGACCAACTGTACCCAGGAAATTCAACAAAGACAAGAAGTTCTCATCAGAGAGAATGGGAAGGCAGTTGTCATCTTTGGGACTTGATCCAACTTTAGCAATAAATCGAGCCCGTAGCAAATCGAGGGGTCGAAAGAGAGTGAGGTCGGTTGATCCAGGTGATGCAATGGATGTAGATGCTGACCAATCCAATAAGAAGTTGCGCTTGAGATCGACATCCCGGTCAAGATCTAGGTCGCGTCCTCCAAATGAGGTTGTACCTGGCGAGGGATTCAAGGATTCTGCTCAGAAAATGAAGGCTCTTAAAATGGCTAAGAAATCTGCTAACAAGAGGAACAAGGATGCTCGGCGCGGAGAGTCAGATAGAGTTATTCCTAATCTAAAACCAAAGCACTTGTTCTCTGGCAAGCGCTCCATTGGTAAAACTGATAGACGCTAATGGAATTGAGGTAGTACTTATTTGTTCAACCAATTTACTTCAATTTTTAACTATCAGTTCATTTCCTCTCTTTTAGATTAATTTGTTTTGGTGTTACCTTCACCAATTTATTGTTTATTATCGGTTGCTACTTGCTAATAACATGCTTATGTTATTAGGGATTCATGAATATAATACATTATAATACTATGTGGTGAAATAAATTATTCATTTCATCAAGTCTAGTTACAATTTATTTGCACTAGACACTATAGCTGGAGCTGGTGGTATGTCACACACCTGTTTGTTGTTGGGTTTTACAGAAAACCACATTTTCCCCCTTTGTTTTTCTTTTTGATCCATCGAATGGATTCTCTCTGTTCTCTTCTTTTAAAATGATATCTGCTCCTGCGTCAGCTTCTTACACATTGTTTGTTGCTGTATATATTTGATGAGAAGATGGTATTATCACAATTATCGAGCCATACCTTGTAAAATGTCTTTTCACTAGTGACTTTTTTTTGTTTCTTAAATGCTTACATGATTGGTCACCCACTTTCTACAGGATAACCCTTACATCTACAGAAGATATGATACCTGTGTTCTGAGTTGTGCTACCCTTCTATTCTTAAGTTGTGGTTTTTATCTAATAATCAGAACATAAAACCTGAAATTTATTTCTTGTTTACATGTTGTCTATGGAATTTCAGTTAATTATATCAATTTATGTTTTTGGTAGAGTTGGAAAGTACTTCCACCGTTGGAATAGAACCTCTGCGTGTGTTGTCTAGTAGTGATTTTGTATCTAACCTTGTAGTCTCTTCGGTTTCATCTTGCAGGGGAAGTCGACATATATCTTGCCAAGAAGGTATACTGATGCAGGGTGTGTTGCTATACCAGTGTCATGGTTAATGGAGTTTCTGGTGTGGGTTTTTCAGTCTGATAAGTTGGTACCTTTGAATTGAATTTGCCTTCTTTTATGTTTTCATTTGCAATTTAGAAATTTTGGTTGCCTGTCAGACTGCTAAACTAGTAGTTTTGATATCTGTAATGACATTCAGTCTTTTTGGGGTTGCACTTGATTTTGAAATTTGGTATGGTGTTTGTAACTGGGGAAAAGACATTCATTACTTTTTAAGTACTGGTTTCCTAAAGTCAGTTTTGTTTACAAATTAGAATAAAAGACTTGTGTTTCTTTTTAATAATTTTTATCTAATGGTGTAGTTGGTCATGTTTCAGTTTGTAGTCTGTTTTGTTTGGACTAAATTGCAAATTTAACCCTCCTATTTGTTATGTTTTTGTAAAAGTGTTCCCTAAACTTTTTTCTTAGTACAAGTCTTCTCATAGATATATTAGTTGTGCAAAATTGTTTCTTCAATCTCTTCTGTCAGTTTTTCTATTAGTTGTGCAAAATTGTTTCTTCAATCCCTTTTGTCAATAAAAAACTGTTTTTTTTTTCAAATTAAATTTGACCAAAAGTGTTAGCATATTATTCATGTCTAATGTACAATTGGGAAGGGACAAAACTTGAATCAGGGTTTAGATTCAATTTAAACTATATAAGTTTTAAATTAGGGTTAAAATTCATTAAAATCAAATTGTATTTTGTAAAATTAAAGTTATACGTAGTTGTTGGGGTTTAATTTAGTGTTGTAAATGGATCGGATACATTGGGAACAGGTTAGCACACTTTTTAGCACTACAATAATCTTAATTTATGCTAGTTTTGCTTGACTAATATATCAATGAGGAAAACTTATGGTAAAAAATAAGTTTAAAAAACACTTTTGCAAAAATATAACAAATAGAAGGATTAGATTTATAATTTATTCGTTTTGTACTTTTGTTTGCTTGAGAATGGTGTAGGAGAAGGAATTTAAATGGGAAGATTAGGGAGAATAGGGCAAAAAAGAATATTTTTTCCTTTTTTTAATGATATTTGATATACTTTGTCATTTTATCGTTCTTCATTAAAAGGTAAAAAAAAATATTTTTCCTCTTTTTAATGATATTTGATATACATTGTCATCTTATATATATATATATATATATATATATATATATATATATATATATGGGAAAAGTAATCTAAACCTTGAAAAACATATCTTAATCAAATTTGACTTGAGACTACTTAGTAAAATTTTAATAAAACGATGTAGTTTTTTTTCAAGTTAAGTTTTTTATTATTTACTTAATAAAATAACGTAATTTTTTTAGGGTTAAGCTTTTTAGTTTTGAATTTTATATAAAAATATTTAAAATTTACATTGTTTTGTTAAGTAATATTAGTCGAGCAAAATTGACTAAAGAGGATGCCAAACATAATGTTTAAATTGACTAAAGCTAGCCGTTAAAATTAGAGGAAGCCCATGGATGCCTAACAGAATGTTTAAATAAAATGTTAAATAAACCAAGGGGATGTATGTTTGAAAATAGTATAATTATTTTTATCTCTAAAAGAATGAAATAAAGTGTAGGATAATTATGTTATTTAATAGGGTTTATTAATAAAAAAAAATTAGTCATCATTTTATGAATATTGTTAGACTACTAAGGATAAATTTGAACTTTATTTACTCTCTCTTTTTTTTTTTAATATGTATGAAATTTGTATTTTGCTCGTGAGGACGAAAGAGTAATAATAAAGTAAATGATAAATATTCTTTCTAGTAGCATAAAAATTACAGATTATACCTTATGTTTCATAAAAAAGTATTGATCTTATTTAATTTTTGAAATTTTAAAACTTAAATCGTGATTAAAATTTATTCTTGAAAATAATAATTTTGTTCTTAATAGTATTTTAAAGTAATTTATAATATTAATTTTATATATTATTAATTAAAATTTAATAAATTCATATCAATTTTAAAATTTAGATTTTCCACAAATTGGTTAGGAAAAAAGAACTCAAATGAGTTTTGTTGTGGGAATTAAAATAAAAATAGAAATAAAAGAAGTCACTTTATTCCAAGGAAACGGCTTGCAGTAATACCTTTATAAATTAATATTCGATAAATTAAAAATTTCTCTAAAATAATATTTTTTCACTTAGGCTAATGAAATAAATTAATAATTTTGATAAAATAATAATTTTAAAAAGACCCTTATATAAATATATAGTCCCATCAAAATTATAAATTAATAATTCTTTTAAATTATAAATATATCTAGGGTAAATAGTAGTTCTCATTATCATGATACATATCATATATGAAATGTATTAAATTTTAGTACAATGAACTTATATATATAAATTAATTAAACTTAATGTGAAAATAATATTTTTGAAATAAAATGTAAATGTAATTTAAAAAGTGGATACAATAAACATTATTTAATTATTAAAATAATTAATATCACTTACAATAAATTTTATTATTACATTAATTTAATAAGTATAATATATTACCTCAAAAAAATATGATATAAACATTAATAAAATACAATAATTTTAATATAATTAAATTTATATTTATAAAATAAAAAAACACTCTTTAAATTAATAAATTATTAATTTATCAATTAAATAATAATTCTCTAAATTAATAAAAAATTTCAATCCGTATTAATTTATCTACTGTACTGTACTCTAGTTGTACATGGTCAAATTGTATAATCGATCTATCGACGGCCCAAATCGAACGACTAGAGTGGTCCCTTCACTTTTCACATTCCATCATCCGCTAAACCGACTTGGGGATTAAGAAACGAATGAAATGAAATGGTAATAAAAATGGTGTATAAATTCAATGCAAACCAGAAGAAATTAAGCAATTTGAATTTGATGATGTTGAGGACAAATGTACGGGCATTAGCCGCTGTTAGAGTTCGTCATCAACCGTCGTTCATTCATTCCACTTTCTCATCGGAAACTGTAGCTGCCTGTGGTGCCGCTGATGTCGCCGGAGAGGATCTGCTGTTAGACGATGCAGCGGTTTCCACTGCAGCTGCTACGGCCGCTGCCGTCTCCAAGCCAGAGATTATACCCACTCTTCTTCAGCCTCGCGTCGTCGTTTATGATGGCGTTTGTCATCTCTGTCACAAAGGTATATTTTCAACCATTTTCTAATTTCCACTATATGTTTAAACAAATGCATAAATTACTATATATTAATAACTCTGTTCCAAAATTAGAAATATAATTTTACTTTTGTGATTAATCGACCACACATTAAATTTTTTAAATTAGTTTGATTTATAAAAATTTATAATGAAATAAATTTTGTGATTAATAGTTTAGTTATATGGAGTATCTAATTATAATAATTGTATAAATTAAAATTAAATAAATTCATGTCAATTTTTATTACTACTTATTTGTCTTTTTCTGTTGATTATTCTATTCCATTGCCATTCTGTGACTAATGAATATTTCTGACATTTACTACAATAGATGATCTTTCATTTTGCATACTGGTACATTAATGCAAAATTAGGTTCTAGAGTTTGAGGAATAAAGTAGTATAAGTTTTATGTATAATTTTTGGGGTATTATGCGATTTTAGGATAATCCTAAAGCTTGTTCTTGTGATTTTGTGTTGAGCTGCAGTAGAGTGGCAGTAATGTAATTAGCTGAATTATTTGGAATAAAGGAGAGAGATTAGAAGAAGTTTCACTTTCTAACAATAAAAGGTGTAAAAAAATTCTGAATCAGATGACAACTGAGATTGTTCATATCTTACCGGAGTAATTTTTCCTTGTTTTATCAATTATTTTCAGCAATCATTCTTATCCCAAAGTTGTCCAACATCTCTAACCTCTGTTTTTTCTTCTTTTTGTTTTTTGTATTCATGGTCATATGCCACATTATCTTAATACTCATCACTTACATTTTTCATTACCTAAAATAGTTGTTGCCTTTCTTTAACCGCATCTTAATTTGTAGGAGTCAAACAGGTGATTAAAGCAGACAAGCACAGGAAAATTAAGTTCTGTTGCCTTCAGTCTAAGGCCGCTGAACCTTACATGAGAGTGTGTGGCGTTGACCGAGAGGATGTTCTTCGTCGCTTCTTGTTTATTGAAGGTCCAGATCTATACCACCAAGGATCCACCGGTTAGTACTTTCTTTCTTTTTTTCTCTCTTTCTCTATGTCTGGCTCCTTTCCACACAAGAACACTTACGTATGAATGATTCTAACCACTTGCACAACTTTTTTTTGTTGTTGCTAATGAAAAAAGGGAAATTTGTTTAGATTGGCTTGATTTACAACAGACTTGCATACATAAGTATTTTGTGTGTGTGTGTGTAGCTTAGGAAACATGGTTGCTAATTAAGACTAATGACATGAAGTTTTTGAACCAATTGACTTGTTGCGATTTCTACCTTTTTAACCAAATTAGAGGAGTATTGTGATTATTTTGCACTAGGTATTTATGGAAATCTTGTTATATTGGCCTATTAAAATAAGAGAATCGTTACACGTCACTTGTATGGTTGGTTGATGTTATAGCTGCAAGCATGAGGTCATCGTATAGATTCATTTTTATGGCAAAGTTACACTGATGTAGGACAAATTTAGGATGAAAAATTAATGAAAAATAAACTAGGATTTAAACTCCACGTTTAAACCACTAGGATCTTTCAAATGTATCAACTTCACGTATCAACACTAAGATGGATAAAATACCTCTACGATATAAATAAAATAATCAACTTCAATATCAATAGTATGTAGTCTAAAAGACTTGTGAGAATTGCATCACTATTTAAAGAGACCCAAAATCCAAATATTACTTGGAAAATAATAAAAGTACTAAATGACTAAAATACCCTTATTAATGATTCCTAATTACTAATTAATATCCTAAATCCCCACTAATAAATAAAATACTTAAATCACATCAACTACTTTTATATTAAACATAATAAAAATTCCAAATAATTAATATAAAAAATCTCTTTTGTTCTTTACTTGGAGTCCCCATCAGCTACATGAAGATAGTTTTAGGAAATCATAATGGCAAAGGTGGTTTTTACTCTTTTAGATGCTAAGTTGTTGTAGAGATTGATTGCTATCCTAAATGAAGTACTGGAACTCTTAATCTCAGCAAAACGTCTAGGGTCAACCTATCAATAAGTTTAGGTAGTGGTATGTGCTTTTACCTAGCTTCTCAAAGCTATCAGTCAGTGATTGCTCTTAGTCATGAACAGGTAATTGGATTTCATATGAAAAATGGAGATCTGAAAGTAGGTCATCAGAGGCAATAATAAAATTATATTCAAGTTTTTTATAAACTTGTTGTCGATCATGTAATTTAGGGATTTCTTCAGTGATTTTTGGGTGGTCATTATTTGTATGATTAAATAAGCATTATGTTACAGCTATACATATCAAGTCAAATTATACAAAGGTAAACTAATCAACTTTAAATAGACCATTGCCTTTTCCAGAATTCTATGGTCTCTCTGGTCTTGGCCAGGATTCTTCTATGCTTTCTCTGTCTTGAAGGTACTTACAATGCAACAATATATTTCAAATATTGATAGCTTATATTGTAGTTTTTTATATTACTCTTCTAATAAGTAATCATACACCTTAGCTTAATACATTGGTATTTTCTTATGTTGGGGAGGAGTTGGTAGGCCCTCGCCGTTTGCTTTGGACTGTGTGGAGGTAGCGCAACCAGAGATGCAGAGTGTTCATTCTGGATGTTGTGCCATTCCCTTTTTTTTTTTTGGATAAGTAAAATTAAGAACGTAGAAAAAGGGATGCATTTTATCATTTTTTTTGGGTGGGTAAGTGGTGAATTGTAATTATTTTGTTCCTTTTTGGTAGTTTTGAACGTTTAACTGTCTGTTTTTGGGAGGGCCACATTTTTGCCATTTTATTTTGCCTTCTCTTTTGTTTATGGTAAACTTCTGGTTGTATTGTGGGTTCTACTCTTTCTAGTATAATTTATTAATTAAAAAAAACTATTATCAACACAGAGGGAGGGGGAGTTTGGTAATGTGCATAGAGGGGATGATGTTTTTTTTTTTTTGGGTATTTCCAGATGTGAGACCCAGTAATCAGATTGTACATCCCTTTAAAGGAATTTGCCCCTTTTGCCATTGGATTAAAGGGGGATATTCCGTGCTAGGGGATTTCATGCAGCATAGTTTGCTCAACTTTTGCCTTAAATAATATATACACTGCTCCATAAATATAACACACTCTAATAATGTGACAAATCTAATTCTAATTTTCCGTGTTTTTTCCGTCCGCAGCTGCTCTGAGAGTATTGTCTTACTTGCCTTTACCCTACTCTATCCTGAGCACTCTCACAATTGTCTCAACACCTCTAAGGGATGCTGCCTATGACTACATTGCCAAGCGGAGGTATGACTGGTTTGGGAAAGAGCATGATTGCTTAGTTCTGCAAGAGAAAGAATTGCTTGAGCGTTTCATAGATAGGGATGAGTTGATGAATAAGAACCAACCAGATTAGTTATTAGCTCCCTCTCACTTCTGTTGGGCTAATATTGGACATTTTCCCCTGGCAGATGTCTAGTTAGTTGACATTACTTGGTAGGATATATGCGAAGGTTTGTTATGGGAAAGATTTCTACTCATTAAATTTAAAAGAGAAGTTAGAAGTTTCGACTTTTGCGACAATGTGAAAAATTGTAGTCAGTCACTTGATGGAATGAAAGTTGCTCTGCACTATTTTGGTTTCATACCACTATAGAAGTATAGATAATTGTAGATTTTAGACCTTTACTGCATGCTTGTTGAAGAAGAGGGTTTCAGGAGTTTGTCTATGTCAATTTTATGTGCAACAATTCATCAGACTGGTAACCACTGCATTTTTCAGCAGCAAAAGTAAATACTTAATTAGCATCTAGAAGGATTTACCTTGACTAGATGTCGGGAGAGCATTACTTTGTATACTACCTCCATTCCAAAATATTATGGCAAAATGACTTATTCTAAGTTTGGATTGAAGGAATGGAATGAAAAGTGAAATGATTCCTTCCATTCTAGTTGTAATGGTTTATTCCATACTCTTCCTCCCCCAAAGAATAAAATTCATAAATTTGAGAGGAATAAGAATAGTTCAATCAATTTCAATCGCAACTAAACACATTTTTTTTCATTCCATAGAAATTAGTCATTTCATTCTCAAAGCATGAGCAAAATGACTTTTAGAGGTATAAATATACAAAAAATAAAAGTGAGTGCCTCATCTTCTCAAGAGGATAAGCTAACTTTTTAATGTCTAAATGCTCTTGTATATTTGGGATGGAGGGAGTACAATAATTTTTGATATCAAGAGAAATCAGAAACTCTAATCTCCTTATTCTTCATATAGGAATTTGATAGCCATGAGCCAACTCTTGCTAATCAGGGATGACCTCACTCCAGTACCAATAACAACACAAGAAGAGATAAACATGTTGGTAAGCATGGCATCCAGTAGACTGATGATTTGTAATACTTTTCCAGTGACATGCAGAAGTATATTTCAAACGAAAAACAGTGGAAATTTCCTGTATTTTTCTTGTGAAAAAAGGCGAAGATAAAAATAACACAACAACAATAACAATAATAATATAAGAGACTGTTTCATCATTCATGCTCACAATGTAGCCCTGCAAGCTTGGATCAATAGAGGGTGGAACAATACTACAAGCTGATCCCCCGACTCCATGTCCAAAAAAAAAGAAAAAAGAAAGAAGATCTCCACAGTACAAATGGGAGCTAATCTTATCGAGCTTACAATCACTAATACAATGGAAATCATTCATACCTCTACTTCTTCTTTTCCCGTTCTGAAGAGCCCAGCAAGCACGAAAATTCTCAAAACTGCGATGAACTCTAAAAGGAAATTTGAACATACTACACTAGTGTCCTGCTGTTCTATTAATGGTCGCCATTGCCAGTCCATTCTTTCCAGTCCTTGTCCACATGCTTTTGGGCCCATTTAACAACTGCTCGTGCAGCTTGAGGTCCTCCAGGCAAGCCCCGGTCGTTTAGAGTATCGGCCATGTCGATGAAAGGTACAACCAAGAGAGTTCCTGGACCCCCATACTCGGTGTGCAAAAAAGTGCTGAAGATCTGTCCAGAAACACAACACGTACGTATCCACTGTCTTCTAAATTGTCACTCAAGAAATAGTATTTATCCTAAAGACTATGGAATTGATCCACGTGGTTCCACATTACACAACTTATGACTGAATGATTAAGTAAATAGATGAATTTCCTGTTATGAAAAATTTCTACTTGGCTTTATGTCTAGTTCTAGCTATAGCAAATTCGTCATAGAAATGATGAATTTTTCTTTTCATTTCATTTCATCTTATATATAAATCTTATTTGTGTTGTAGTGATATAAACAAAAGATGAAAGAGGGGATGAAAAATTATCTTGACTTAATTCAAGTCATCCCTACAGAAGCTTGTGATTTGTATCTTTAAAGTAATGATGGTATGGTAGGAATTGATATTTCCACAAGCTTGTGACTTGTATCTTTTAAGGGAAATTGATATTTCCACACGGACATAACACAGGACATGTTGGAGTTCAGTCTTTTACTGGTTGGTTTCCTAGTACCTGAAAAGTTCTAAAAGCACAAAAGAGTAAAAGTGGCAGCAAATTTACCTCAGTGCAGATTCCAATGACCTCTTCAATTGAATCTCCATATATATCTTTCTTGGAGAGTTTGCTAAGGAGATGGGTCCTAAATTTTTCTGTCTCCTACAACACAGTATTTGATTCAAAAAAAAAAAACAAGAAGAAACAAGGAGATTAATAAAAGAAGAAGCAAAGTCATAGGTGCATATGTATGTATACATATATCTATATCTATATCTATATATATATATATGGAGAGACCGAGAGAATATATGGAGAGACCTCTTGAGCAAATTCAGGAATAGGGTCAGGGAATTTATACTCAGCCGCCCTGCAAATGAGCTTATTGGGGTTTCTTGTGTTGCTCCATAAAGGGTATAAAGAGGAAGATGAATCAGTGGATGTAAGGCCACGACTGGAAACTTGGATTCGAATTGCCGATGAAGTAAAATGGGTAGATGGCAGCAGCGAAAGAGAAGGATAAGAAGAAGAAGAAGAAGAAGAGGGTGATGAGTTGATTGTTGAAGATAGAAGAGGGGAAAGGGAAAGGGAAAAGGAAATAGATAAAGCCGAAGCCATCTCTATCCCACTAAAAAATTCTTAAATCTTTCTTTACCCTCTCTGTATCTTCTTCCCTTCCTTCTTTCTTGTTGGGTAATTATTAGAAGCTTATCTATCCCGACCGCTGTGAAATGGAGTAGAAAAGAAAACAAATACTCGCTCCCCATTTATCAAATAAAAAAAATTCATAAAAGTTTTTTTTTTTTTTTTTTTTTTTTTTTTTTTTTAATGTTACTAATATATTACTAACACAATGTTCACAAATTTTATTGTCATGCCACATTATATATATGGAATAACAATATATTCAAACTTTTAACAAATGAGAAGTAACAAATATTCTTAATGTTCAAAACTCTCAGCGAAGCCAACTGTGATTATTTTTCCCTTTCGTTTACATGTCTTGGGTTATATTTTGAGACAATGTCAAAGTTGTACACGTCAAAACAATACCCTGTTTCAATGTAAATTTTAACGAAAACGATACTCTTTGGTTTTTCTTACGAGTTCAGGTCAAAAAGCAATCGACTATTGTTTAGGAAAAGAAGCAAGACTTTGATGGTTATGATTCTAAATTTCTTTGACGTCCAAAGAGTATACGACTCGTAACTATGACGGCAAACATCTATAATTAGATTATAGATAAAAATTACATAAAAGTTTGAACTATCCGACTGATTGTTAAATACAATATCAAAAAACAACCCATTTGTTAAAATTCCTACTGCATTTCTACTTGGATCTCTAAAATTCTGAGGACCATATCTTCCATAAATTCTCCAAGTTTCTGCAACTTTGTTGTGTTCCAAATGGATAATAATCCTCCTGATTGACCCACTGCGTCTGATGCTACTCATTCACATTGATCATTACCACACATGACCCTGTCAAACGAGCATTTGATTACCTCCATTTTAGTTTCCTGCAACGTCACAAAATCTTGTATTTCCACACCCACCTACAATCTTGAGCACCATAACAGATTTTATTGTTTTACTAACCCAACGAACATTCCAATATAGAACATTTATCTTTCCCTAATTTCCCCTTCCATTTTGCAAAAAAATAATAAAATCCCCTTCCTCCAATTGACAGCACTCTACTTCCTCTTTTTGTTCTGCGCCGAGTCAATATCTTTAATGAATTCCTCAAATTGTTCCTTCAATTGAACTTGCCTAATTTCTACAAGGCAAAACAAAATCGTGGATGTACAATGTTTCAAAACACACAAGTTTTTGTACATTACAAAACCAGTTTGTTGCCTTAACTAGATTGATCCATATATATACAAAAACATAAGAAAGCTATTCAGAGATTCCTTTCATGTGGTTCCAACCGAGGAAATCCAAGGAAATCAAACACCTCATTTTCTGTCTCAAACTTCAAGCTTGCACTAGCTCTAGTGCCCTGCATGACACAGTGATGTCATATAAGAAATATACATGATCTAAGTATAAATGAGGAACAATAGTAAAAATAGCGTAAACCAATTTATTACCCGCTTGCCTCCTGAACTTTGAGTAGCTGGGAACAGTCCTGTATCATCAAGTCGGAATCCTTTGGCCTCTGCTAGTAACCTCAACCTGCGCTCATAAGACATATATCCATGTTAGATACTTTTAAAGTGAGAGCGAGATGGAAGAACATGCCTCGAGTAACCAAACGAATTTAAAAAAAAAAATACATTGAAGCTAATTTATAACATTGTAATACCCAGTAAAATAAATAAATATTAAATAATAAAAAAAATTATTATGTTTTAAAACATATTAATTGGACTTTGTCATTTATTTTGGGTCAAACTAATTATTTAATTTGTGTGGGCTAATAAATATTAATTAGAGATGAGAAAATTAATTTAGTACAATTTGGGCCTTCAAATTAATTGGGTTTAATTTAATTAAATGTGGGTAATAGTAACTTTATTATAATTAGAAGAATTAATAAGATAAATAATAAATAAATAAGTGCAAAACCTAATCATATTAGCACGTCTAGTACGAATTGAAAAGAAAAGTGGTCGGCGGCGTGCAAAAGGAAAAGGAGAAATCAGATTGCTGGGTTGTAGCTTGTGATTTCAGGTAAGGTACAGCAGTATCACCTATACATATATGATTCATATAATATATATGTTGTACTCAGATCATTCTATATATGTGTGTGTGGAGATCACGTGAATTGATGTGCATAGGAATTGATGATTGTTTTTCCTATATAAAAAAAAAAATATTAAAGTGTTCAGTTGAAAGCCCTGTACTAGTGTAACATAATAATGATTATATATATATTTAGTAGGTTATTTCAACTTTGGCGAGGCTTTTATTGTTACTATATATATTATTATTACATAGAGGAATATATATATAGATGTATATAACGTTGATTGCGAGGATTACTGCAAGAGATGATTTTCGCTTTTTTTATATATATATATATATATATATATATATATATATATATTATATGTTAATAAACTTTTGGTCATGAAACTTTTAACGAAATTAGTGAATCAATTGAAGTATGTATATTAATTTGAATTAATTAATTTTGTCGTCATAGTTATAAATTTTTTTTTTAAAATAATAAAATTTAATTGTATTATGTTATTAATGATTTGATTGTAATAAAATCTTATTAAATTATTTAGATTGAACGGAGAGAGTCTAAACGAGTTTTTGGAATAAACTTTGGGTATTACATTGGTCAATCCAGGTACGGATTCCGTACTCTTTCAGCGAGATTCTTTTGTTTTTAATTTGTTCGTTTCGTTATTCGTTTCGAAATTTAATTTTGCCTCATAATTGTTCCTTCTTAAATTCGTGAGAATGTTTCATTTTGGCATTAGTAATTGAAACTAGTATTTGTACTCTTTGGTCTAGTGTGTCATGGTTAATATTTATTGTTAATATATTTGTAGGCTTTATGTTGATATTTCGTTTTAGTTTAACATGTACATGTTAGAACCCCTTTGTTGTGTCGCATGTGTTGTGACATGATATTTTTGTTAGAATACCGTAGGGTATACCGAAATTTATAACCACGTGGGGGTACCACATGCACGTATCTCTCGCACCGAGGGCATGACACCTTCCGTGGCGGTGTGATCAGTCCACGGAGTCTCCGTTTTGTGCTCCAATGAGAGTTGGCCATTTGGTGTTTTGTTGTGGGAGGCGTATGGGTCGACCCTAGTTTTCTGTTCTGTTCTGTTCTGCGGATTGGTGATGTTTGTGTAAAACACACCTTCTGATTTTACATACATTTGGATTCGCGGTCCAATGTATGTTATGCCTGTGTGGCATTATTTTGATTTGCCTGTGTCATTATTTGACTTACCTGTGTGGCAAGGTATATTTCTGTTTTGTTCTGAGCTCGGTATGAAATAACACCCAACCATTTGATTCAGCCTATTATTTCGTTGTGTTAGTTTTGTTCGTTTCGTTTCAGTTCATTTTGTTTCATTTCATTTAATTGAGTTAGTTATTTCGGTTCATTATTTGTCTTTTATATCCGTACTGGGCATTTGGCTCATGCTGCGTTTTTCTTCCGGCAGGTAATCAGGGGAATCAAGGGCAAGTATGATGAGAGCTCCATTCATTCCAATGATTTGGAAATATTCTGTTTAGACTTGATGTGTCAGTTTACTTGGAATTGTAATAATTATTTTAGATTGTGGTTTGAGACAATTTGAGATTTATTATGGTTGACTTGTGGTATTTTAGTTATTGAGACTATTCTTTTGTGGCTTTGAGCCTTGCTATTAAATTCATCAATTTTGTTATGTTTTGTGCGTAACCTCTCTTTCTATTTCGGAAAAAGGGGTGTTCTGAAATGAGTATCGAGCTTAGGTTCTTTCTTGTAGAAAACCTATTTAGGTTTGACCTGTGAGTTATGGGTAGACTTATGGGTTAGGTTTTTGTTCTGTTTAATTTTCTGTTTAGCTATCATATCAGCTATATTCGAATTTGTCTCTAATCTGCTTTGTTTATGTTCATGATATGTTTTTGAGAGGCTCGTAGATTCGCTAGAGTTGCTGGGAGGCGAGGTAACAATAGGGGAAGAGGTGAGGGTCAGCCCAATAAGCAAACTAATGATCAGTTTAATGCTCAGTTGGCTACCTTGGTGAATTAAGCGATGAATCGAAGCTTTACCTCGATTGGTGGCATTGGTTGTATAAGCAATCTGAACGGCCACTAGAAATTCCTGAACCAAGGAAATTCGGAAAATAATGGTCAGCATGCAAATGTTGAGGAAGAGAATGCAGATAGTATTGATTAGCAGGTGGTTCCAATGTATGTGTGGTTGAAGAGGTTTCAAAAACAGAAACCACAATCATTCAGTTCAGCACCGACTCCAATTGAGGCAAAGAATTGGATTACCCACCTGGAGAAGATTTTTGATGTGTTAAGGTGTTCAGATAATCAGAGAGTGTTGCTTGCTGCTTACAAGCTGGAAGGGGATGCACAGAGGTGGTGGAAAGCAATGAAAACAACAAAAGGTGAAAATTATGCTGAGACACTTAATTGGGCGGAATTTTGTGAGGTCTTTTATCGCCAGATACTTTCAATTTCTGCCGATAAAGAGGCTTATCTTAGAGACTATCATCTATTCGATGAAAGACGAGCGAGTCCATCACAGATTTTACGACGAGGTTCACCGGGTTGGCGAGCTTTGCGAGGAACCTCGGTAGGGGCTGCAGCAGTAACAGAGAGAAGTTTAAGTGGAGGATTCATTATAGGTATCGGCAGATCTTATTAACAAGTTTGCGCAGGCGTGTCGGCGTGATGACCAATGCGCCAAGAATATTGAGATGGAGAGAGCAGGACTTTCGGTCTTCTAAACCCGGAAGGAGTCGAAAAGGGACGAAGATGACCGGCGAGGTCAAACTTGGTCAAGACAGGGGAAGAATCGGGGTGGTGATGGAACTGGGAACCGTGATGGCGGCGAGGCGATGGCGTGGCGAGAATCGAGAGCGGGTTATCAGCGGATGCCTCGGCAAGGCAAAATCATCAACTTGACTTTACTTGGCATGGTCGGAATCGTCGGCAAGGGCATAATCGTCGCAGGGGCAAAATCGAGGTCGTTATCCGGGACCCGGTGGTGGGGTAACCCAAATCTTATTCTATAGCTCCTTGTCTTTACTTGTGGGGCTAATCATCCGGGAAAAGCAATGCCATGAGACTCACCGGTCGTGCATTCGCTTTGTGTGTGGACAGATGGGTCGTGTGGCTAGAGATTATCAAGACCCACGTGGAAATGGTGGAGGTGGTGATAATGGTGGCGATGGAGGTCGTTGTCGGGGTGGTGAGTGTTTGCCTTGACGTATAATTCAGCAAAGAAAAGAAAGTGCACAGGTGCATTGCTTTCGCACTCTTTTAGTTGGCAATCGTGAGGCGTCTATTTTATTTGATACGGATTCTACTCATTCCGTTGTTGCTTTCGATCTTTTTCTAAGACTTTGGGTGTGCCATCCCAATCTTTAGATTCTGTTATGTCTATTGCTACCCCGATAGGGACTTCTGTTGTTATTTCTGATTTGTATCGAGGGTATGGGATCAGTTTTGGGGATAAGATTCGTAGGGCTAATCTTCTTCCAATGAGTATGCACGATTTCGATGTCATTCTTGGGATGGACTGGTTGGATAAGCACCAAGCCACTATCGATTGTCAGGCGAAGAAGGTTATATTCGGAGATGTGAAGTCTCCAAAGTTCGTGTTTCAGGGCTCACAGCCGAGTAGGGTGGTGAAGTTGATTTGACTTTGAAAATTTGGGAAGTTGGTATGAAAGGGTTGTGAGGGTATTTGGTGTTTGTGAAGGATACTTCTAAGGGTGAGTCTCGTATTGAAGATGTTCCAATTGTTCGTGACTTTCCGATGTGTTTTGAGGAATTGTCGGGGGTTGCCACCACGGTGGGAAGTAGAGTTTGCTATTGCGCTTGTTCACAGTGCGAACTATCTCTAAGGCGCCAGATCGGATGGGCAGATTAGATTCTTGCAGGAGTTGAAAGAACAGTTGCAGGAGTTGTTAGATCGAGGTGTGATTCGCTCGAGTGTTTCGCCGTGGGTGCTCCAGTTTTGTTTGTGAAAAAAGAAGGATGGGTCTATGAGATTGTGTATAGACTACAGAGAGTTGAACAAGATCACCATCAGGAATCGGTATCCATTGTCGAGGATTGATGACTTGTTTGACCAACTTCAAGGGCAAAAGTATTTTTCAAGATAGACTTGAGGTCGGGCTATCATCGATTGAGGTGAGGATGAGGATCCCCTAAGATGGCTTCCATTACTCGATATGGGCATTATGAGTTTCGGTGATGCCATTCGGGTTGACTAACGCTTCCCATGAGTTTATAGATTTGATGAATCGGGTGTTTAGGGAGTACTTTAGACCAATTTGTTATTGTCTTTATTGATGACATTTTGGTTTACTCCAAGTCTAAGGAAGAGCACGAGGAGCATCTTCGCACGGTGTTGGGATTTTGCAGAAAGAGAAATTGTATGCTAAATTCTCTAAATGCGAGTTTTGGTTGGAGCAGGCCGCATTTTTGGGACATGTTGTTTTTGCTGAAGGCATTAAGGTGGATCCTGCGAAGGTTGAGGCTATCACTAAACGGCCAAGTCCTACTACGGTGACAGAGATTAGGAGTTTCTTGGGTCTGGCAGGGTATTATAGGCGGTTTGTGGAAGGGTTTTCCTTGCTTGCCTTACCATTGACTCAGTTGATGAGAAAGGGTACGAAATTTGTGTGGAATGAGGAGCGTGAGAAGAGTTTCGAGGAATTAAAGAAACAACTTGTAACAGCTCCTATACTTGCATTGCCGTCGGGGACTGGAGGTTACCAGATTTATAGTGATGCTTCTAAGAAGGGCTTGGGGTGTGTTTTGATGCAACACGGTAAGGTGATTGCTTATGCTTCTAGGCAGCTTAAACCTTACGAGGTGAATTACCCCACACATGATTTGGAGTTGGCAGCGGTGATCTTTGCCCAAAAGATTTGGAGGCATTATTTGTATGGAGAGACTTGTGATATCTTCACCGATCACAAAAGTCTTAAATACATCTTCACTCAGAAAGAGCTCAACATGAGGCAGAGGCAGAGGCGTTGGTTGGAGCTTCTAAAGGATTATGATGCTAGGATTCAGTATCACCCAGGGAAGGCAAATGTGGTTGCAGATGCTCTTAGCCGAAAGAGTTCAGAGAGTGTAACAGCCCCTATTACACAACCTCTGCTTATTTCGGATATGGAGCGGTTCGAGATGGAATTATATGTACGAGGTTCAGATGGGCATTTGGCAGGTATGAGAGTGGAGCCATCTCTTATCTCGCGGGTCAAAGAAGCTCAAAAAGAAGATAGGGAGTTATGGAGTATGACATAGAATCTAGAGGAGGGCAAGCAGCCCGAATTTCGTATTGATGACCACGGTGTGATTTGGTTGAGTGAGCGGTTGTGTGTACCGTCGGATCCAATCATTCGGGAGGCTGTGTTGGTTGAGGCTCATAGTTCGACATTTTCTATTCATCCAGGTTCTACAAAGATGTATAGGGATTTGAAGAAGAATTTTTGGTGGAATGGGATGAAACGAGATGTGGCTGAATATGTTGGGAAGTGCCTCACTTGTCAACAAGTAAAGATAGAACATCAACGAGCTAGTGGTTTGCTGCAACAGTTAGACATTCCAGTGTGGAAGTGGGAGGATATCGCGATGGATTTTGTGACTGGTTTGCCAAAGACTTTTAAGAAGAATGATGCCATTTGGGTAGTGGTGGACCGGTTGACCAAATCGGCACACTTTTTGGCGATCCATGAGGGTTACTTAGTGGATAGGTTGGCACATATCTTTCAGCAGAAGATTGTTAGACTTCATGGTACTCCGGTGTCTATTGTTTCAGACCGGGACCCACGGTTTACTTCGCGGTTTTGGAAAGGGTTTCAACGAGCTTGGGGTACTCGGCTCAACTTCAGTACTTCTTTTCATCTGCAAACTGATGGGCAATCCGAAAGGACTATTCAGACGTTGGAGGACATGTTGAGGTCTTGTGCACTTGAGTGGTCGGGTAATTGGGTTGATTACTTGAGCCTAGTTGAGTTTGCTTATAATAACAGCTGGCATGCAAGTATTGGAATGGCTCCTTTTGAGGCATTGTATGGTAGGAAGTGTCGGGCAACAAATTGTTGGGATGAGGTTGGCGAAAGGGCCTGAGTTAGTTCAAATTACTACGGAGAAGGTAGCGGTGGCTAAGGAGAAATTGAAGTCGGCTCGATCACGGCAAAAGTGTTATGCTGATAAACATAGGAGGACTTTAGAATTTGAACATGGTTAGCATGTGTTTCTAAAAGTTTCTCCTTGGAAGGGCATTCGGTGATTTGGGTTGAAAGGGAAACTTAGTCCGCGTTATATTGGACCATTTGAGATTCTGGAAAGGGTTGGTGAGGTTGCATATCGGTTAGCTTTGCCTCCACAGCTAGCTCATGTGCACAATGTGTTCCATGTGTCGGTGTTGAGGAGTTATCATTATGCATGTGGTGCAATATCCGTTCGATAAGATTCGGGAGGATCTTACTTGTGATGAGCAAGCCGAGGCGATTTTGGATCGTCAAGAGCGCATTATGAGGAGGAAGACAATTTCGTTCGTTAAGGTTTTGTGGAGAAATCATTCGGAGCGGAAAGCCACTTAGGAGATGGAGGAGTCTATTCGAGCAGAGTATCCGCATCTCTTTGAAAATTAGATACATTCTATTCTTTTGATTCCGGGGACGGAATCCTTTTAAGGGGTAGATGATGTAATACCCAGTAAAATAAATAAATATTAAATAATAAAAAAAAAATATTTTGTTTTAAAACATATTAATTGGACTTTGTCATTTATTTTGGGTCAAACTAATTATTTAATTTGTGTGGGCTAATAAATATTAATTAGAGATGAGAAAATTAATTTAGTACAATTTGGGCCTTAAAATTAATTGGGTTTAATTTAATTAAATGTGGGTAATAGTAACTTTATTATAATTACAAGAATTAATAAGATAAATAATAAATAAATAAGTGCAAAACCTAATCATATTAGCATACGTCTGCACGAATTGAAAAAGAAAAAATTAATTGGCGTCTGAGTAAGGAGAAATCGATTGTTGGGTTGTAGCTTGTGATTTTGTGTAAGAACAAAGAAGATCACCTATACATATATGATTCATATAATATATATGTTGTACTCAGATCATTCTATATATATATGTGTGTGGAGATCACGTGAATTGATGTGCATAGGAATTGATGATTGCTTTTCCTATACTAGTGTAACATAATAATGATTATATATATATTTAGTAGGTTATTTCAACTTTAGCAGGCTTTTATTGTTACTATATATATTATTATTACATAGGGATTATATATATAGATGTATATAACGTTGATTGCGAGGATTGCCTCTGCAAGTGATGATTTTCGTTTTTTATTATATATATATATATATATATATATATATTATATGTTAATAAATTTTTGGTCATGAAACTTTTAACGAAATTAGTGAATCAATTGAAGTATGTATATTAATTTGAATAAATTAATTTTGTCGTCATAGTTATAAATTTTTTTTTAAAATAATAAAATTTAATTTTATTATGTTATTAATGATTGGATTATAATAAAATCTTATTAAATTATTTAGATTGAACGGAGATAGTCTAAACGAGTTTTTGGAATAAACTTTGGGTATTACATTGCTCAATCCAGGTACGGATTCCGTACTCTTTCAGCGAGACTCTATTGTTTTTAATTTGTTCGTTTCGTTATTCGTTTCGAAATTTAGTTTTGCCTCTCATAATTGTTCCTTCTTAAATCCGTGAGAATGTTTCATTTTGGCATTAGTAATTGAAACTAGTATTTGTACTCTTTGGTCTAGTGTGTCATGGTTAATATTTATTTCAATCTTTGTAAAAAGTACATGTTAATATATTTGTAGGCTTTATGTTGATATTTCGTTTTAGTCTAACATGTACATGTTAGAACCCCTTTGTTGTGTCGAATGTGTTTTGGTGGAATGGGATGAAATGAGACGTGGCTGAATATGTTGGGAAGTGCCTCACTTGTCAACAAGTAAAGATAGAACATCAACGAGCTAGTGGTTTGCTGCAACAGTTAGACATTCCAGTGTAGAAGTGGGAGGATATCGCGATGGATTTTGTGACTGGTTTGCCAAAGACTTTTAAGAAGAATGATGCCAGTTGGGTAGTGGTGGACCGGTTGACCAAATCGGCACACTTTTTGGTGATCCATAAGGGTTACTTAGTGGATAGGTTGGCACATATCTTTCAGCAGGAGATTGTTAGACTTCATGGTACTCCGGTGTCTATTGCTTCAGACCGCGGGACCCACGGTTTACTTCGCGGTTTTGGAAAGGGTTTCAACGAGCTTGGGGTACTCGGCTCAACTTCAGTACTTCTTTTCATCCGCAAACTGATGGGCAATCCGAAAGGACTATTCAGACGTTGGAGGACATGTTGAGGTCTTGTGCACTTGAGTGGTCGGGTAATTGGGTTGATTACTTGAGCCTAGTTGAGTTTGCTTATAATAACAGCTGGCATGCAAGTATTGGAATGGCTCCTTTTGAGGCATTGTATGGTAGGAAGTGTCGGGCAACAAATTGTTGGGATGAGGTTGGCGAAAGGGCCTGAGTTAGTTCAAATTACTACGGAGAAGGTAGCGGTGGCTAAGGAGAAATTGAAGTCGGCTCGATCACGGCAAAAGTGTTATGCTGATAAGCATAGGAGGACTTTAGAATTTGAACATGGTTAGCATGTGTTTCTAAAAGTTTCTCCTTGGAAGGGCATTCGGTGATTTGGGTTGAAAGGGAAACTTAGTCCGTGTTATATTGGACCATTTGAGATTCTGGAAAGGGTTGGTGAGGTTGCATATCGGTTAGCTTTGCTTCCACAGATAGCTCATGTGCACAATGTGTTCCATGTGTCGGTGTTGAGGAGTTATCATTATGCATGTGGTGCAATATCCGTTCGATAAGATTCGGGAGGATCTTACTTGTGATGAGCAAGCCGAGGCGATTTTGGATCGTCAAGAGCGCATTATGAGGAGGAAGACAATTTCGTTCGTTAAGGTTTTGTGGAGAAATCATTCGGAGCGGAAAGCCACTTAGGAGATGGAGGAGTCTATTCGAGCAGAGTATCCGCATCTCTTTGAAAATTAGATACATTCTATTCTTTTGATTCCGGGGACGGAATCCTTTTAAGGGGTAGATGATGTAATACCCAGTAAAATAAATAAATATTAAATAATAAAAAAAAAAATATTTTGTTTTAAAACATATTAATTGGACTTTGTCATTTATTTTGGGTCAAACTAATTATTTAATTTGTGTGGGCTAATAAATATTAATTAGAGATGAGAAAATTAATTTAGTACAATTTGGGCCTTAAAATTAATTGGGTTTAATTTAATTAAATGTGGGTAATAGTAACTTTATTATAATTACAAGAATTAATAAGATAAATAATAAATAAATAAGTGCAAAACCTAATCATATTACTTACGTCTGCAATGCGAATTGAAAAGAAAAGTAGTGTAATGTGCGTCACAAGAAAAAAGGAGAAGGAGAAATCGATTCTTTGGGTTGTAGCTTGTGATTTGTGTAAAGTCTGAAGATATTACCTACTATCATATATGATTCATATAATATATATGTTGTACTCGAGATCATTCTATATATATATGTGTGTGGAGATCACGTGAATTGATGTGCATAGGAATTGATGATTGCTTTTCCTATACTAGTGTAACATAATAATGATTATATATATATTTAGTAGGTTATTTCAACTTTGGCAGGCTTTTATTGTTACTATATATATTATTATTACATAGGGATTATATATATAGATGTATATAACGTTGATTGCAGGATTGCCTGCAAGTGATGATTTTCGCTTTTTTTTATTTTATATATATATATATATATATATATATATATATATATATATATATATATATATATTATATGTTAATAAACTTTTGGTCATTGAAACTTTTAACGAAATTAGTGAATCAATTGAAGTATGTATATTAATTTGAATTAATTAATTTTTTCGTCATAGTTATAAATTTTTTTTTAAATAATAAAATTTAATTGTATTATGTTATTAATGATTGGATTATAATAAAATCTTATTAAATTATTTAGATTGAAGCGGAGATAGTCTAAAGCGAGTTTTGGAATAAACTTTGGGTATTACATCGCTTTCAATCTAGGTACGGATTCGCATCTTTTCAATGAGACTCTTTTGTTTTTAATTTGTTCGTTTCGTTATTCGTTTCGAAATTTAGTTTTGCCTCTCATAATTGTTCCTTCTTAAATCCGTGAGAATGTTTCATTTTGGCATTAGTAATTGAAACTAGTATTTGTACTCTTTGGTCTAGTGTGTCATGGTTAATATTTATTTCAATCTTTGTAGAAAGTACATGTTAATATATTTGTAGGCTTTATGTTGATATTTCGTTTTAGTTTAACATGTACATGTTAGAACCCTTTTGTTGTGTCGCATGTGTTGTGACATGATATTTTTGTTAGAATACCGTAGGGTATACCTGAGCTATAACCACCTGTGGGGGTACCACAGGAATGTCCTCTTGGCACCGAGGCATGACACCTTCCGTGGCGGTATGATCAGTCCACGGCGTCTCCGTTTTGTGCTCCAGTGGGAGTTGGCCATTTGGTGTTTTGTTGTGGGAGGCGTATGGGTCGACCCTAGTTTTCTGTTATGTTCTGTTCTGCGGATTGGTGATGTTTGTGTCAAACACACCTTCCGATTTTACATACATTTGGATTCGCGGTCCAATGTATGTTATGCCTGTGTGGCATTATTTTGATTTGCCTGTGTGGCATTATTTGACTTGCCTGTGTGGCAAGGTATATTTCTGTTTTGTTCTGAGCTCGGTATGAAATAACTTTTGACCATTTGATTGACTATTATTTCGTTGTGTTAGTTAGTTTTGTTCGTTTCGTTTGATTCGTTTTGTTTCATTTCATTTAATTGAGTTAGTTATTTCGGTTCATTATTTGTATTCTATATCCGTACTGTGCATTTGGCTCATCTTTGTGTTTTTCTTCCGAAGCCAGTGTCGGGGGAATCGAGGAAAGTGTGATGAGAGCTCCATTCATTCCAATGATTTAGAAATATTCATTTAGACTTGATGTGTCATTTACTTGGAATTGTAATAATTATTTTAGATTGTGGCTTGAAACAGTTTGAGATTTATTATGGTTGACTTGTGGTATTTATCAATTATTAAGACTATTCTTTTGTGGCTTTGAGTTTTGCTATTAAATTCATCAGTTTTGTTATGTTTTGTGTATAACCTCTCTTTCTATTTCGGAAAGGGGGTGTTACAAACATTATTGACCAAGGAAGGTAAATATTAGGCAGTACAAAATGCACAAAGAACAAAAGCACTAATTAGTTCAATCACTGGGGCACAAAGCACTACAACCAATTAGCTTCCATAGGAAGGGTTCCATATTAAATGCAGAAAGGACTAAACCATAATGACTTCAAGCATTGAAAAGGATTCTAGAAAGCTCATGCTCATTAGTTCATTCATTCGTAGAATATTGAGTAAGCTTTAAGTTATGATTATTTTCGATATTAAAAGTTGGGAGGCTACTTTCTAGGACAGTCTGGATTTTCCCTGCCTCAGTATCACGTTGTAGTAACTGATATACTTTATATAAACATTTATACGCACCTATATATACAGATCTAATTCAACTGCATCATCTTTTGTCTTGCATTTAAAAACAAACGAGTTTTAGTTTTTTACCTATTCCACAACATGAAACAAGTTCTTCATATACAAAATCCAGAGCCGTCGGCAAAAAGTAAATTTAAGAATTATAGAAACATTCTCACTATCGGGAGGATAAAAGGGTTCAAACTTGGGTAATGAGTCGATATACCTCCTGTTCAGTACATCATTCCCCGTCCATGCTATTAATCCAAACGCGTATATGTCTCTTGGATATACCTATAAATACAAATGAGTTCGGTAGCATTAAAGTGATCCAAATTGTCTCAATAATCATTTAGCTAACAGTCAACAAGAAGAAATAATGCTGAAAATTAGTTCCTACCATAATTTATAGGGAAAAACTGATGATATAGATTAAGAAAAAATATTTACAATACTTGCCAAGTTTAATCAATGAAGTTAAACAATAGTAGAATTCTCATGCGCCATATCTCGGGCCTTCTCTCCCTTCCCACCCCGAGAAATTCTGCAATTTCTATGAAAGTTTGACCACTAATACAGCATAACCACATGTTGCACAACCAAGCAGTGGAGCAGCCTTGTGTCAATCGCCTCTTCTCATTGAAGGATATAATTGCAGTCAGGAGGACACATTGCAATCTTAGTTATCTATGAAAATTACAATCACCACATATCCAATTACCCATGTATCCCAACTATACAAGCATAATCAAGCCCATATAACCATTAGTCTCCAACTACATGATCTCTACATCTGTTGTTTTTTACAATTTGAGTTTATGCCGCAGCGTCCCAATGGCACCAGTATAAGATACAAGTGTTGAATTAAAGAGATTCCAACTCTTTGAACCAACTCTTTGAACAATATGTCTGTACATCGTTCATTTAGAATCATGATATATTACTCGAGTTTTACAAAGCTAGTTTCATGTATTATTCCAGAAAAGGAACAAAATTCTCTCTTTTAGGGATATTCTTTCTCATTTTAAGTACTCTGCCTCAATCATAGTTCTATTTCTGAAATTTGGGAGCCATTACAAGTATGAGCTCGAACCATCAAAATACCTTGAAATCAATGCGATGTCGCAGCTGTCGCCCAGGATACGTGCAAAGACCAAAGTAAGTGTCAACTCCCAAGTCAGTACCCTGTGCATAAAAAAAGTGCTCTCTCAGAGGATGCAATGCCAGGCGTGGCGTGGAAGATATATAAGCACATTATAGAGTATGTTCTGTCAAACATATCAGTATAAGATAGAAGCCAAACATAGGAAACAAACTAACAAACAAAGTGTGCATGTGCAAATAAGAGTAATTAAGCCCAAAAAAGAAGAAGAAGAAGGCTGACTAGTGTTAGAAGTGATGTATATAATCAAATACATGTGCAAAATTTGTAACCAGCCCTAATATTTAGCATATGTTCATAAGGTTCATAGGTTCATTTTAAAAGATTATTCATTCACTTTTCTCGGACTTTTATATGTTAAACACAAGTGTAGTTTAACTCTACCAAAAATCAACTTGAATGAATGCTTTTGAAGTATTTTATAAAATTCATGCAAGATTTCAGCCTATAGTATTCAGAATATGATTCTTGCGTCTAAGGGTACCAAGTGCAATTTTTAATGCAAGTGTAATTAGTTCAAAAGACTTCATAAGGAAAGAGTTTCAACCATTTTAGTGCATTGATATACAAGAAAATACGTGCTGAATTATGGGAAACACTGATAGAATACTAGTTTTATGTTTATGCAATTTTTTGGTATTTGTATTGTTACTATTGTAATATGTGATGAAAAGCTGATAAATTTCATATAAATATGGGATTGTTTTGCGTATGATCATTGATACTTGTAAATCATGCATTGATTTAGGATTTAAAATTTGAGAACTAAGAATGGTGATAAGGTGCTTATGAGGTATTGAAAGCTTGATTGTGTTGTTGAAGTTAGAAATGATAAAGGTTGGCTCATAGTCTTAATGATTACCTCAAGGATGACTCGAGACAAATCCCGTTGAGAATGGTTGGTTCCTAACCAAATTAGGAAGATATTATGGTTGGTTCCTAACCAAAATTAGGTTGTTACTATGATTAATAATTCTTAGCCATAATTCGGAAGTTACTATGGTTGGTTCTTAGCTATAATATGGATGTCACTATGGTTGGTTCTTAGCAAAAATTAGGATGTCAATTTTTTGGTAATGTGATGAAAGTTATATTCTTATTGTATTGAAGGATTGTGAAAAGAAAGAAAAAAAGGTAAGGAAAGCATGTCTTATTGAAGTTTGATTTTCTTCAATTGCATGATTTGTTTGTGGTTGCATAACTTTGATTTAAAGTTGTATTAGTATTCTCTACAGGGTTTGTGAAGCTCACTTTGATACATTTTCAGGATCCTTCAAATTGGAATACAAGAGAAGACAAGAGGTTTGACCGTTTGAGATGTCTAAACACTAATTTTAAATGCTAGATGAGACGGTTAAAGTATGAACATACTTTTGAGTGATTACATATGAAAGATATTTTTGCTTTTAGTCTTTTAGATATCTAAACTTGTAAATATAAGTGTGGTAACAAATACTAAACGGTGCTTTTCTTTGATCTTATTGTTGTTTGAATTGGAGCGTTCAAAATATGACTTCTTGAAGGCACAAGGATTACATCTAAAACTATTTCTCCATTCCCATTTCCCTTTATATAAACCTCCCGAGGGTGGGGGTGTGAGATAATATTCTGAGGCTCGATTAATGGAAGATCGTGTGGACCATCAACATCATGAAATGGGTCAAGGTTCTACGATTACTTTGAACTTCAATGGTTACTATTCCTTTGACTCTACTAAATTCTTCATTTTGACATTTTATTGCTTGTGTGAGCATATGATATCAGGTTTAATAAAGTATTTCTTTTGAGTTGTGAGTTCTTAAAGTGATCTCCTAGCCTAAGGATTATGCCAAGTTTCATTTGCTGGGTTGGCTTAATATTCTGCTGCTAATATGTTGGTGGATGCTTTGTTATTTAAATGGATGCTAATGTTGTCAAGCTTGTGGATAATTGACCTGCTATAATGTTAGTAAATGGTGGTTAAGGGGCAAAATAGTTCCTTTGCAGGAGTAAGAATCAATGTATTTCCACGGGTCACCCTCTCTGTTTTGTAAGCTTGCAGTAACCATTGGTTTGCTATCGTAACTCCTTGATGATGAAAGGCCCTTCCCACGCCAAAGCGAACTCTGAGAGAGAAACAATTGCTGGACAATCTGATGAAAGTATCAACATGACACATTTATTTATACAATAAACCCTAGTGGAAACACATTATCAGTGGACCTGGTACCAACAATGTGTTTAATATACTGAGAGTAACTGTGATAAAACATCATTAGGTATAGATACGAAGGCTCTTTCAATGGTCAATGTCAGTTGAAAAAAAGAAATTTAATGAACTTCAGGATTTATGTGGAGAACTGCTCTAATCTGATGTTTGAAACCAAAAGACCTTAACCATGAGGATCATGACTCTTTCATGAGAACGTCTTATCATCAAAAGCTCAAGTACAAACACTAGAAGACAACAATTATAGTTACCTCCTCACTATGAATATTGACGACCAAATCCTCTTTCAAAAACTTCATATCTTTCAGATGCTTTATGTATTTTGGTAGAAAATAAACAGCTGAAGACAACAATCATAGTTACCTCCTCACTGTGAATACTGACGACCAAATCCTCTCTCAAAAACTTCATATCTTTCAGGTGCTTCACGTATTTTGGTAGAAAACCTCTGTGACTGGAAGAATGAAGTTGACTCAATCAGTGTACTAGAAACAATATAAGCAGTGGAAAGCATGAACTTGGCAACTTAGAGATTAAAACTTTGTGCATAATATAAGCATGAGAAGTTGGAATTCTTTTTAACAGCAATTATTATCACCAACCATTGACATTCAATAAGTGAAATGCAGAAAAGCATATAACATCTAATTGTTGTAGACTGGCAAGATGTAAGCACTCCAGTAACCATACGAGCTTTACAATTATGTGTTTTTTCAAGTCGAGTCAAAGGACTTCGGTGTCTAAACAAAGCTACAAATATTGGTACTGATTACCTTTAAGTATATCTTGTAGATAAAGGGTTGAAATACAGGAAAGGACTTTTTAAAAAAAGTACCCTCACATTTTACATAATAAGCTTTTTTCCTCTCTTTTTTTTGGGTTGGGAGTGGGGGAGGGGGAAGTTCAAGAACTCGGGCTTGGGGAGGGGGGATTTGATTCCAATGTCTAAATGTTGGGGTAAGGAAACATTTACATTAGGTTTTGCTTTTTGTAAAACTTTATGTAAGCATGAACTTGAAAATTTCCTATGCCCCTGGAGCAAAAGATTGGGATCCACGGTAACAGAAATAAGAGGAAAATATACCCTTTCCCATCGGGATGTGTAATTATTATATCCATATCTCCACAAGAAGCCTTTCCACGTCTGAATGATCCTCCACAGAGAATCACCAGCTGCAGCACAGAATTTATAAGAGGTATATTAATCCTTATCAGTAAGATAGGCACATTCCTTGAGGATAAGGCATTCAAGCTTTCCAAGATTGATTCCAAACCATAGAAAGATCGAACACACTTTATTAGATGTTTGTGTATAGAATCATATTCATGAAGGTTCTTATTCCAGATTTCTCGAGTAAAATGAAGCAATACATGAAGCACTACATGGAATAATATATGTCAGGTCTACTGATTAGTGAACTTTGCTAAGTAACCAATTTCTATACAAGCTTCAGCAGTTAGTGAAAGGGCCCAATAAAGTACTCCCTCAATCCCCAAAAGGATGACGTAAGTGGTAAAAAATCTTATCCTCAAAGGATGACAAAAGTACAACATAAATTTTTATTTAGACAAAATTACCCTCGACTTACTATAATATTTTACTTACCTCAATAGTCAACCAGCCACATCACCAATTCTCTCTCTACCCAAAACCCAATTAAATATATTAACCCAATACAAATATCAACTCATCACATTACTCGAGGACAGTGTTCTAAAAAGTGGCCTAGGCGGCCGCCTAGGCGCTAGTCCCCCCTGTCGCCCCCTTAGGCCCAAGGCGGTAAAAAAATCTCTCCACAAAATTAGTCGGGCTAGGCGGGCGGGACAGACGGACCTAGGCAGGAAAGGCGGGTCTAGGCGGACCTAGGCAGGAAAGGCGGGGCTTAGGTGGAGAGTTTTTTTTTTAAAATTTTAATAAGTAATAACTACCCAAATCAGATCTTGATATATTTATTTTTCTAATGATTTATCATATTCATAATGCAGATTGTAGCATATCAAGAACAAGATCAAGTCAAAATGAATAATTTTATTATAGTTATAATTTTTTGAACTTGTACCAACTTCAAATTAATTATAAATGATGATACATTTATAATATTTAGTAATTCAATATAATTCTTAAATTTATTTTTAGTTTCTTACGTTTTAATATTGAATTGAATTCTTGAAATTTTAAATTTTATTATTTAATAGCAATCTTGTTTATGGATAAAACAAATACGTTAAAGATATGTTAGCCATACTTAGCATATGGTATTAGCATATGGTATGTCATTTTCTTAAAGTCCTCAATTTTGAATATTACACAAATAAAAATAATTTCATAATTAATAATATCAAATGTCTCATTCAATAAACTTCACACTAATTTTTAAAAATAACATTTATTTAAATTTAAAAATATCTCAAATTGATTTTTAAAAAATTAATATTAATTTTATAATAAAAAGATATTACAGTCTTTTCCAATAAAATAACAAATAATCTTAATTGAGCTTAGTTGGGGATGGCATTGGTACATATATAAAAAATATTCAGTCATTCATCCACTTGAAACTTCCCTTCCCGATATATTCCCTTTTTTTATACACCATTGTCATTTCAGCTCCATTACAACACCATTACTGAAGAAGAAAAGGCAAAAGAAGAAGAGGCAGAAGATCACATCGCAACGACCACCACTCCATCGCAGGTAGCATCTTCTTCTTAGTTTTTGGTTTGAGATCTTGATGCATCACTCCATACCTGTGATATATCTGCAAGCACAAGAAATATAAACAGGGATTTTCTTGCCTCTGCTTGCTTCTACCTTATCTAGTGAAATTTGTAGGTTTGTTTCAAACTTTCAATGATAAATTCTTTCTTCGGGAGCATCTAATTTCGCCGATGTACCTGAATCACAATTGAAACGTGCAACAAATGACGTTGGATGAGAGTATGGGATGTTGATTAATCCTAAAAATACGGATGAGGTGAAATGCAAGTTGTGCGGACATTGTGTTAGCGGAGAGGTTTATAGAATTAAACAACATATTGCGCAAATTACGGAAAATACTAGACCGTGCCCAAAGGCTACTGATGAAGATAAAGCAAAGTGTAAAGCCGCAATAGAAGAAGCAAGAGAAAAAGAAAGAGAATAAAGAAAATAGAAAAGAGGTTAATATAATTGATGAAGAGGGAGAAGAAGAAATTGAAGTGACAGGGTCAAGAAAAAAACCACAATTTAATGGGGCTATGGATAAATTAGCATCGACCATAAATCCTGATTCTTCAATGAATGCAAGTAAGAACCTACGACAACAAAATATCAATGATGCACTTTAGAAGGAAAGAACGCATAGTGTGCATCAATACTTGGCTCGATGGGTGTATGAAGCCGATATTCCTTTTAATGCTATCGACTATGATAGCTTCAAGAGGTTTTGTGAGGCGATTAGTTAATATGGCCCGGGTTACCAACCACCAAGCCAATACCAACTAAGGGAGCCATTATTGAAAGAGGAGTCAAAGAGGACTAAGAAGTCACTCAAGAAGAAAAATGGTCTTTCAATGGTTGTTCTATCATGACTGATGCTTGGACCAATAGAAAAAGAAGAAGTATCATGAATTTGTGTGTGAATTGCAAAGAGGGCACAACTTTTCTTTCTTCTAAAGAAGATTCTGAGGAAGCACACACTGGAGAATATATTTTCAAATATGTTGATGATTGCATTGAACAAGTTGGGCCACAAAATGTAGTGCAAGTTGTTACTGATAATACTTCCAACAACATGGTCGCGGCAGACTTGTTAATGATAAATAGGCCACATATGTTTTGGACTTCTTGTGCCACTCACACTTTGAACCTCATGCTTGAAGGAATTGGTAAGCTACCAAAGTTTAAGGGAGTGATTGAGAAAACGAATGCCTTTATTATCTTTATTTATGCACATCATAAGATATTGGCATTGATGAAGGAATTGGTAAGCTACCAAAGTTTAAGGGAGAGATTGAGAAAGCATTGGCCTTTACTATCTTTATTTATGCACATCATAAGACATTGGCATTGATGAGGAAGCATACAAAAAAGAGAAGTATAAGTGAGGTTTCGGTATTACTTAGATTTGCAACTTCTTTCTTGACTTTGCAAAGTTTGATGAAAAAGAAAGAGAAGTTGAGGAATATGTTTACTAGTAGTGAATGGGATCAATGCAAATGGTTGAAAAATACTAAGAAAAAAAGGCATATGCTACCGACTTGAGTTTGAATTTTTGGAATGGAGTAACACTGCTTGAAAGTGTTTGCTCCATTGGTAAAGGTGTTTTACCTTGTTGATGGAGACCGAAAGCCATCAATAGGTTTTTTATATGAAGAACTCAAAAAAGATAAGGAAGAGATCAAAGAGGCATTCAAAAATAATGAGACTAACTATCGTCCCATTCTCGAGATTATCGATGCTAAAGCCAAAGACCGGCTTGATAGTTCATTGCATTTGAAAGCTTACCTATTGAACCCTTATTACTTCTTTAAAAATCCTAGCATACAAAGTGATCCACTTGTCATATATGCGATATTTACTTGTGTTGAGAAGTTCCCGAAGACTTTGATATGCAAAGTCTTGTCATAAATACGGAGTTGTTGAAGTATAAGAAAAAAGAGGGTGGGTTTGGAAGACCTTTAGCGGCGGCATGATGTGCAACAAATGATGATAATTATGATCCGGGTATAAATATTTATTGTTTAATCTTTCTTTACTATTTAATACTTGTTAAAATATTTGTTACTAATTTTGATTCTTTAATGACTAGTTGGATGGTGGTCCAATTATGACAATAGTACACCCAACTAAAAAGGATTGCAACAAGAATTCTTTAGTTGACTACTAGTTCATCCGGGTGTGAGAGAAATTGGAGTACTTTTGAGGGGATAAGTATCAACTATCAAATATATAGTAACTATTAAGTGGTTGTGGTTTATTAAGTAAAATGTAATATAAATATATAATTTGTTGATTTTTTTTAATTTTTTTTATAAATTCATACAAAGAAAAGGAATAGACTAGACGCAACAAGGTTGAACAAACTAGTTTATGTCCAATTTAATGCAAGGCTTAACAACAGAAAGCAACAGGAGAAAGAGAGGAAAATAGATGTGCTACTAGCAAGTGATTCTTCAAAAGCACAAGGATGGATTGTTGAAGGTGGTGATAATGAAGTTGAGTGATGTTTGGGCCTTACTTGGGAGGCGTTTGGTGAAGTATTCGGAGCGGATAGCGTGCTAGAGCCTAGGAAAAGTAGTAGAAATGTTGGAGTAAAAGAACATGAAACGGAGAAAGAGGGAGATGAGGAGTATGAGTGTGAGTCCGATAGAGACATTATATTGGAGGGATATGGAGAAGAAGAGTTAGAGATATAAAGGGATATGGAAATGAGGACTATTAGTTTGTATTTTTTATTATTTGTTTGTGTTTGAACTTTAAACAATTGAATTTTTGTGTTTGAACTTTGACATTGGCAATATGGATATGTGTTTGAACTTTAAGCAAAGGCCTTTATTATCTTTATTATAGATTATTTTGCTTTATATTAATTTTTTGTTTGGATAAATGTAAGATAAAATATTAAAATTGGCTTACAATAAAAAATCCCACCTAGGACCCCGACCGTCCGCCGTCCACCGTCCGCCTAACGCCTTTTAGAACATTGCTCGAGGACAAGGGTAGAATGGGAAAAAAATTATACTCTCCCCTAATTTTTTCACCACCGTAATTTGTGTGAAAATTGTATTTCCACCATCCTTTTAGAGACAGAGGAAGTATATCAAGATCTAATACATTTCCTCACATGAACTCCTCATACATGGAGACACAAAAACAAAGAGAACAGTTGACCAGATGTAGACAAGGAGCTACGACGAAACACTAGATAATCAAATTAGATCAAAAGCTTAAGTTTTGAGGGATATGCAAGCAATGCTTGCATATATATGATCACATAACCTCCACAACTACTTCTCTTTACCTACATCTACTCTATAAGTGTGGAAAACATCCTCTTCTTCTTAAGGTTGTATCTAGTATCTACTGACCATTAAATTGTACTACAATTTCATTTCAACTTAAAACCCAATATACTCCTTTGACTTAAAAACTTGAAAGGTTTACTTATCTTCAAATTTTCATACTTAAAGTTGATCCAAAGGTAGCAACTGAATCATACTGTCAAGTACCAAAAATGAAAATACCAATTAAATTTTATTGCTAACAATAGATTCAGCAGTAAAAGAGCCAATAGCCTAAATAATAGTAAGTCAAAATGTGTACCACATTGATAAAGTAGTTTGTAGTTCATACCCCTGGCAAAATATTTTCTCCAGCTTTCTGTAAAAGACGCTCCATTTCTTGAACCTATATAAGAGATCATGCTCATACATCTCTCATGCAAAATAAAGTAAATATAAATAACCATTGAACAGTTTCATGAAGAAGCACAAAAGTCAGACCTCATGACGTGGAATCCTTGTTTTTATATCGTCAAAATATTTCAACCCCATCCTCTGTGCATACGTCAATGAAGATTCATTCTTCAAATCATCAAGAGTTCGGTATCCTTTGTCATAAAGTTTCAATGCAGTGGCTGGACCAATGCCCCATACTTCCCCAAACAAGCTGATTGTTCGTACCTACAGAAATTACAAAAGGACCAGTTTTTGGTTATGAACCTTGAAGACATACTTATGTTGAATATGATTACCAAATTTCAAAAGATGAATTTTCTGAATAATGTAAAGCAGTTCCATCCTGCAGCCCTTTAAGTAAATCGTAGAATTACAGTTGACAAAGACCATCGCAAAGGAAGCTCTCAAATATGAATGAGAAGAACAAAATTGTTAAGCGCGAGGCTTTCACATCAACACATTTTATTGCATATAAATCCAAATAAACTAAGCTATTCTAATGGAATTGTTCAGGCAAAAGGGTGATACACTACAACGGAAAGATTTACACATTACTAAAGATAATACATAATAACTATACACCTTTTCATCAGTCTCAAAATGCTCCAACTTGGATAGCTTCCCAGTAGTCACTATCTCCTGGATCTGCAATCAAAGACCTCATGCATTTAACTTCTTTTCAAGGAACATAGAAGGGATCCATCTATAAACAAAATATATTGTTCTTTTACAGTGTGTTTCTCCAGAACTAAAATTATATACCTTATACTCCTTACATAAAGCTAGAATCATGCATAGATGCAAATTCTTTGCATCTAATACATATCAAAGACCATAAGATAGCATCAACATCGTTAAGTAGTACACACATGCATGCAACCATCAACGTATATTCATGCATATCTTCATCTATACATATGAACTATCCAAAGCAAAGAACATCTATACTACGAGGAAAATGGGATAACGAAAAGGATACACAAAGGGAACAATTAAGTGAAAAAGTGTTACTCCTGTCATATAAGGACCGAGAAAACACATGAATATGTAATTCTATGAAGATTGAAGAATTAATGTAGCTAGTAAATATAATCAAGACAAGAGAGAGGCCTGTCACTTACATGATCCTGCATTGATTTTCCAATGGCAGGTAAGTGCATGTGCTTCAACTGCTCCACATTTTCAATTTTAAAGGGCAACTTTTCAATAACTGGGATAGCTTTATAATAGCTGAAGGACCTCCGATCATCACCCAATGCTATCATTGAAAACCGAATCTATGATAACAGACCCCTAAAAGATAAAATACATACACAGCTACTGGTTTACGAATAAAACTAGATATATGAAGTAAACTTTACCTCTATATATGTTAATAAGCTTCCCAAATATCTCAGTAATATTCTTGTTTAAATCAGGAGGTTTATATTGCAAGGATGATTCTGATGAACTTACCTGAATATAAACAGTCAAAAGAGAAAATTAAATATTAACTCAAAGCATAAATGCGCACATATAACTGCCTCCCCGCACATTCACAAAAAGAAACCTGCGACGCCAAAACCCCTTTGCCCATGCCAAAGAAACAGACAAAATAAGAATCCCAATTATTGCAGAATTATCTACATAGGACGTCTTTGAATGATTTGTGTGCAGACCTATTTATAGAAAACGTGAGTGTGCAGAAAGGCAAAAAAATGGCATGAATTAATCACGTAGTAGAGAAAATTTCCCAATGTTTCAATAAATTAATCAAGAACTTTAGTTAGTCTTACATTCTTATCTTGAACACCAGATATGATTGGACTGTCAATTTCTGGGCTTAAATAGTGAAATGAGTCACCAGACTTGCTGCCACTATTGGGGGCCTCAGATACAGCATTGTTTATTATCACCTCCCTGTCTTCTGAAATAGCACTTCTGGAGTTCTCTGAAGTGGTTCTTATCCTTTTGTGCTGGGTCATTTCATCACCACTGGAGCCCTTCCCTTTGGCTGAGTTAGGAAATGTTTCATCACCGGTGGAGTTGTTCCTATTAGCTGATTTGGAATTTTTTGGCACAGAATAATTGGTCAATGATTCTCCTTCTCCTCCTGTATCCAATGATAAAACATACGAATCTTCAGATACTCTTTCTCCTAATTTCAAGCTGTCCATTATCCACTCATAACGGAGAACATTCTGCAAGAAGCCATATTATCAAGATATAACACCTCAGCGAACCTCTGGAGAAGATATGTAGCCTTTACAATATGCATTAAGCAGCTGATATAAGCACTTCAGAGAATAATAGTATGCCAGCTAGTCTTATTGTATACACAAAACATGTTAAAACTTAATAAGTAAAAAATAAATAAAAACATCCTCAACATCATAATCGCATATCGTATATTCAGTTCCTTTATAAGACAGCTAGTATCTTAATAAAGTTTAACATGTGGTTGAGTAGGAAACTGATGGTTTTAATTGGAGTTTAGAAGTTAATTAGACATCATCCAATAAGAAGTTATCACCAACAGAATTGTGTATGTACCACAACCAAGTTGAATTTATAAAGAGAAAAAGAAAAACACCTCCCACTTAAATTGCAGTCCTAGGAACTAATTACTTTGCAAGTAGATAATAATCATAAGATAAAGACTTCAATAAATATGGAATAAATAAATATTGCACTTTGGGATCAAATACTAGCCAAAAGGGTGTTGTGTGTGTTGTCATATATTCATCTTCCATACAAGAAAGATAAAATTTTGAAACTGAGCTTAAGTAGCCAGTAAAAAACATAAATGTTAGCAAATAATGACTCCATAAAAAAAATAAAAAAAATTCAACACGTAATTAGAAATAACCTAACTCCTTTGAAGAGCGATAATTGCTGGCGACCAAGTTTTTTGAGAAGGGAATCTGAATCATTAGCAAAGACATGAGTGACCCTTTTAGAGAAGGTATCCTCTGCGGTAGCTCCCATTTGATATAATTTCGTCTTCCAAATCTAAGAATCATCAATTAGCTTCACTATTAGTGTGCGCGCGTTAGTACAAACATATATAGAGCGAGAATAGGGGGTACAACCTGTAATCGAGCTTTGGAGACTCCATTTTCGACAAAGAATACGAACATTCCGGCAAACATCCCCTCAGGATCACGCGGTGGAGATTCATTCCTTTTTCGTGACCTTGGCGCCATTTTTGATTTCCTTCCACAAGCTTCTACGAGAAGCCAAGCTGTAGACTCTGTTTCAGTGTTTGTTTGTAATTTATTTTTTAACTTATAAAATGATTTATAAATTATTTTTGAGAAACAACAATTTTTTATTTTTTATTTTAAAAAAATGACTTATTATTTTAAAACAAGTAACTTTAACCAAATATAAAAACTATTTTAACTTTATTTTAGTTATTCTTATAACTTATTTTAATTTATAAGCCATTTTAATCAAACACTTTCACAATTTATTTTAACTTATACCTAAAAACGATGCCAAACACTTTTATTGATAATTAAATTTTAAAATAAGTCATTTTAAATTTAAACTTATAAGTTATTTTAAAATAAGTTATTGTCATGATATTTATTTATTTATCTCTTAATAATCTTATATCTAATTCAGGTTAGAAAATAAAATTATTTGATAAAATTTTGTTTGTTTTCTATAGTTTTTTTCGTATAAATCATTAAGAGTGTTCTTTTAATAAAAAAAATTAAATTTATAGGATATTGTAATACCTCTATTCCAATTTTTAAAATTATTAATGAGTTTTAAAAATTAATTTAAAATATTTTTAAATTTAAAATTAACATTTTAAACTTAAAATTATTTAAATATTTATATTTTTTAATTATCAACAAACCTTTTAAATTCATATGTTAGTTCACATCTAATTAAGATATTAACCATTAACATTGATTAGTTTTATCATGCTCAGTTTTAACAAACCCGAATGGATTCGTGCGATCTCTGTTACTGGTGGCCCGGTGGATTAAGCGGTGTTTGATTATATTTTAATGTATGTTAATAATTAATTTTTTAATAACTTTTAAAAGTTTACATAATATTTGTATTTAAAATGTAATAAATATAAATTTAAATTATTTAAAGTACTTATTAATACAAAAAAAATATAAGTTGTTAAAATTTATTAAAAGATTATTAAAAAAATTAAGATGCAATTAAACACCGACGTCTCCAACCATGAACTGCAAAGTGCAAAGCATCTAACATTTCCTCCCTTTTCCATCCAAACGTTAGCTGAGTTCCTAATATACTTGTTAATAGTATCCAAAGTGTTTGCTGAATGAGAAAATAATTGTACCTCCATAAACCCCAACAAAACCTCTCCAAAAACACAAATTAAGAAGGGCCACCACCATTGAAGAACAAAAACCCAGTCATGATTTCACAGCGTTCAATTTCAATGCTCAATTTCTTCAAAATATCATCATCTCCGCCAAAATTCATCTTACCCTTCAAACAATTTTCACCATTCTCTTCTTCTTCTTCTTCTTCTTCATCACTTTTCATAACCTTATCCGGGCTTCAAAAGTCACCACTCCGCCGAATACGGTCCTTCTCAACGGCAGCTGCAACCGCGGTCGCCGATGAAAACACTTTCTTTGCTGAAGAAAGCGTGTCATGGGCATCTCTCGGCATTTCGGATAGGTTATCTCGGGCTCTCTCTAATATCGGCCTTGATAGACCTTCTCTTGTTCAGGTCTTATTTTTTCCCCAACTTTTTATTTATTAGTGATATTTTATTTTATTTTCAAGTATTACACCTAATGAATTTCCAGAAAGATTGAAACTTTTAGACAGAAAAAAATAAGCATTTAAAGAATTTATTAAATTCTTTATATAGTTAAGTACACTATCATTGGAGTTGTTTGTGTCAGTAACAAAAAATAGTTTCTTAAATTGTTATGCTAAGGAGCTGAAATACATTTAGATAAAAATGGAGTCCCCCCTCAGTCATCAGCAAAATAAAAATAAAATGGAGGATCCACCTTGCAAGTGATAAATATGAAAGCAAAAGGTCGACACAATTTTTTGACAAGTGAAGATTTAGGACAGTTTCATGGTATCATCAAAAGTATTTCATGAATTCTGAGGGATGGATGTGTTTTTAGCTTTCAAATGCCATGTAATGTTGTGAATATCTGTGTTCTTCTAACCTTACACAATTGCCTTTTGAAACATGTGCTTAATTGTTGAAATTTATCATTGAGTTTGTGTTTGTATACACACACTGTCTAATGTGCGATCATTGCCATCATAAGTTATGTAGAGACTATGAAAAGTCATTTTGTGTTACTGTGATGTACTTGTTTGCAATTCAGGCTGCTTGTGTACCATGTATACTTTCAAAAAATGATGTAGTGGTTGCAGCGGAGACTGGTAGTGGCAAAACTCATGGGTACCTAGTTCCGCTAATTGATAAGCTATTCAATACATATGATAAGTCTGTGGATACTCCAGCTGATCAGGGATTAACTCAGCCTCATTGGGTTTCCCTTGTTCTTTGTCCTAATGTCATGTTGTGTGAGCAAGTGGTTCGAATGGCCAATTGTATTTGCGACGATATTGGTGAACCACTTCTCAGAGCGGCAGCTGTTTGTGGACGACAGGTGTTAATTCTCTCCATATTCTTTTTCTGAATACAGCAATTGAGCATTTTGTCTTGTGATCGTGGAATCTGTGCATTCATTGTTACGATACGTGCATGAAGCTCAATGTTATGAATGCTTTTTTCATCTATAATATCATTTGTGGTTATAACAAATCAGAACTTTCGTCTGCAGGGTTGGCCAGTTAATGAACCAGATATAATTGTATCAACGCCAGCTGCTCTGCTTAATTATCTTTATGCAATTGACCCAGAGAGACGTCGTCGTTCTGATTTTATACGCGGTGTCAAATATGTGGTAAATTTTTCCTCCACCTGGAGTTAACTTTGGTTGCTTAATGAATTTTGAATCTGAGTTATTTATCTTCAATGATTTATAGGTTTTTGATGAAGCAGACATGCTGCTCTGTGGTAGTTTCCAGAACCAAGTTATTCGTCTTATAAACATGCTCCGTTTTGATGAAAAGTTGTTGTCCCGGGAGAAGAATTCTGCAGCTGAGAAATTAGTGGACTCAAATTCTGATTTCTTGACACAGTTTGAATTAGAAGATTCTGAAGATCTCAACATTGATTTCATCCCGAAAGAGGAGGAAGATGCTGAGAATGATGATGATGATGTGGAAAACTTAACTGGAGAAAGTGAAGTTGGGGCTGAAAAAAAAAAGGATTGGAGGAGGGTGAGAAAAATTTACGAGCGTAGTAAGCAGTACATTTTCATTGCTGCCACTCTTCCTGAGAATGGAAAGAGAACTGCTGGAGGAGTGTTAAAAAGGATGTTTCCAGATGCCAGTTGGGTTAGTGGAAGTTATCTCCATCGTCACAATCCAAGGTATCACCTTACCACCTCTCCTCTTTTTCTTTATTTTTTCCTTTCTTCCCTCTTTTGCTGGACCACCTTACAACCTTGTTTCCTATGTTCTTTCTTTCTCTCTGCTTTTCCTTCCCCATATTTGCTGGACAAGCTTACTAAATTTTTATTTTAATTATTTAGAGTGCTTTGCAAGTTTTACCTCATGCTTATCGTTACTACTTCCCTTGATCAGCTATGATTCTCTCTGTTGATTGGCCTATTGAACACATACACCACATCAGTTGTACATTGTACCCATGTGTGCTGGCCGAAGTTGATGACCTATGTAAAAGTTCATATTACATACTGTGTTTAACTTCACTATACACACACTTCTGTGACTTCACAAGTCTTCAAAAGAATGTTTATATTAGACCAAGTATTCAGGTGCCGCAATGGTATTCCCCTTTGTGGGTGTGGGTCGCTTTGAGGATTCAAGTTTCCTCTTTTTCTCTTCTCTCTAAGAAATGTTTGTATTAGTATTTTTCATTGTTCATTGTAAATTTGACAAATGTGTTGTGCTTGATGGTGCAATAGTCAATTTGTTCTTACTCTCATTGTAATTCATTGTTTCCACATACTATTGACTCTTCACGCCAAAATGTTGCGTATAACTTCAGAGTTTGTGTGATTCATTTGCCAATATATATATATATATATATATATATATATATATATATATATATATATATATATATATATATATATATCGGTAGATATTCTGGTATTGGGTGGAAGAGAAGACATAGAAACAAACAATTTGTTTTTCCTGTTTGAAACTATTAATATTAGAAATGGATCCTGACTTGTTCTCCACTTCTAACCATGAGATGATCTTGCACATTATTAACAAACGAATCATAAATTGCTTTTTCTAAATGGATGACCATAGTGTTTTTTTTTTTACTTTGCTGAATAGATTTTGCCAGTGTTATCCCAACTAGTCCAACACAACTCTGTAAATAAAAAGTCAATATGCGTACTCATGATGTCACATGTATCTAGTTCTACATATGACATCGTCTTATCAGTCAAATTGCTCTGTAATCCAAGTCCCAATATGCTCATTCAGTTTGCTGATGAGGTCCCTTTTTTCCGCTTAAGATTGGAGCAGAATTGGGTTGAAGTTACAGTCAATACACAGGTGGATGTTCTCATCGAAGCTGTGAACCAAGGATTTAACTCTACAAAGCTAAATTCTGGCTCTGGATTAAGTCGAACCATGGTGTTCGCCAATACTGTCGAGGCTGTTGAAGCAGTTGCCAATATCTTATTGGGAGCTGGGATTCATTGTTGTCGTTACCATAGTGATAGCTCTCTGGAAGAACGTACAAAGAACTTAGTTGATTTCCAACTGAAAGGTGGTGTTTTTGTGTGCACTGATGCTGCTGCACGTGGTCTTGATGTTCCAAATGTTTCTCATGTAATACAGGTGCGTGATATCAAATAAGTTATTTTCCTGATTCACAGCATGGCTCAATGTTAAAAGTTCAGGCTTTCATGCCAGAACACAAACTTGAGTCTGAGCTACCGAGCTAATGTAATAATTCTTATATTTGGTATTGAACGAAATTGCAAAATCAAACTTAAACTAAGAATTTATACATTGCTGTACTTGGAAAAATTTAAGAGGGACTATAAACGAGTGCAGATTGTGGGGGAGGGGGGGGGGTTGTTGAGGGAGAGAGGTAAACTAAAAAAATTCTGTTATTGTAGACAAGAGGTGGAGAGACGAAGGAAAGAAGAGGGGATGTCTCTACCTATATCCAATTTATTACAATTTATTGCTTTTTAATGTTTTAAAAATTCCTGCCTAGGTCCGATTAATCCCTGCCTAGGCATTAGGCGGTCCTCTGCCTAGGTCCGATTCAATTTAGTGATTGAATTGGGCGCCTATGCCCCTGCCTAAGCAAAATCTTACCTCTACTTTGGAAAAAACTTTTAGGTGGAATATTCACGTCCTCCTCTTTTTTTGATTTTATACCAGTACCAAATTCAATCACTAAATTGGTTTTTTCTTCATCACAATTATCGTGAAGAGACGTCTACAACAATGAGTCTTGGCCAGTTTATTTGTGAAAATATATGTATAGCCAAAAATGGACCACACCTAAAACAATTTGTCAAGCCTAAAAGTTTCATGTTAAATTTTTAAAAAAATTCATCTACTATATGTTTTGTATAGTATAACAAGTATGTATAATAAAAAGTACATAAATGAGAGTGCCTAAGAAAACTTGTCTGCGAAACACCTAGGCCCCGCCTAAGTGCCTGACAATTTTTAGAATACAGTTGCTTTTTACACCTTATGTGGAATTATTCCACTTTTCTGAGTAGCACCTTGCTGAGGTGATGGTCTACTTTGGCCAGGGTTATATCTCTCATCAATTGAAGCAAACAGATGATTTTCAACAGTTTTTCTCATGTGTCATCTTTAATGAAAAAATATTTTAAGATTCAAAAAACATAGAAATGTAGCTGCTCCACCTTTGATAACAAATGATCTGCTCTTTTTCCTTTGGTAGATTTTGAGTTTATCATTGAAGGTTCAAATGTGGAGCCAATAACACTTGAATTCATTTATACTAATATGTTATCAATCTATATGACTCCTACTACTGCCATTCCAAGCTTAACCCCTCACCATATTAGAATCTCTGACCTTTTTAGTGCAACAGTTTTAGTGTGCTACCTATTAGGATTCTAGTTATAGGTTGATTTTATAACCTGATTAATATCCTAAAGGAATCTAACTCCTGCAATATCTTCTTTCATTATAGGCAGAGTTTGCTACTTCGGCTGTAGATTTCTTACATAGGGTTGGTCGCACTGCTAGAGCAGGTCAACCCGGCCTCGTTACTAGCCTATATACAGAATCAAATACAGATCTTGTTGCTGCAGTTCGTCAAGCTGGGAAGCTGGGTCAGCCTGTGGTAATCTTTGAAACTTCTTTGTAAATAATTCGAAAATCTTATGCAATGTAGGTTTCTGGGATATTGTGTGCACCCGTCATTTATACCTTGCAATACATGATATTCTGCTGCTCCTTGAGCCTGCTTTGACTAAATAGATGGCTTTTATTTATTGTTTCGCATCCTGGGCATTCTTTCTGGTAGCTGTGCTATACGCCTATACCCTGAGTCCCGACCATTATTATTTTTCTGTGTTAAAGAGCTATGCCGTGTTTTTATTTTTATTTTTTCTGGTTCATGATGAACAATACAGTAATGCACACAATCACTGTTTCCACCAGTCTTGGTTTCACTGATTTATTCTTTGTCGCTTTCTATGGAATTACTCAAGTCCTCTTTATTGGTTATAGGAGAAAGCATTTAGCAGGAAAAGAAGCTTCAGAAATAAGCTGAAGAAGAAAGGTGAGGTTTTACATTGTGTATTTCTTATATCTCAAGTTGAAAATGGAAAGAGATGCATTATTGTCGCATGTTAACAAATAGTCATTCATTATTTTTCAGCAGGTTCCAGCAAAGATAGGGAGACATTACCTATCCGAGAAAGAGTTCAAGCATGATACAATTAGGTTAGGTTAGGTTTAATGAAGTTGATATCAATCAAGGCATACAGACGGTCATAAATCTTAACTCAGATGTAAATCCTTTTGTATCGAATTATATTTCTTGATTCATGTCTTTCCACATACTTCATTCACCTACCTATAGTTGACAATATTAAATTTTGAATGGCAATTGCAATTGTTTTTGGTACAATTGAAATTATCAACTCCTTGCCTTGTGTGTAACCATTTATAAAGCTGATATTTAGAATTTCTTATCAGTTGCTTGAGAAAATACATATGAATCCTCCTTACGAATTCCCGATGAATTATTAGTTTATAATTTTGTTAATCAGTGTTTCCTCATTTTGGCTAAAAAAATATAGTCAATCTGTAAAATCTGTACAAGTTCATATGATTTTAAACAATCATAAACACTTCTCATGAAACATTGTCAACAGAATAATGTTCTTTAAAATGATTTCCAACTCTTATGAAGATGCTAAAAACAAAAGAAAAGTTCTATCAGCTTGTCATTAATAGCAGCAATGCAAAAACCTCAAAAAACCACTAATAGTAAATGTAACAGATTGTCAATACAATACCATCATGAACTTATGGCAGGTGATTTAAATTTGAATACAATTGTATCATCTATCACAAACAGAATACCGACTCTAACTTATCATAAAATCTTTTCTACATTGTAAATCAAATGTAAACAACTCTCTAGGCCAAAATTTTCATTATTCCCAGTCTGCGGGCGTCGGTTTAAGCTTCAAAGAATAGAAACTATGAGGATTGGTTCTTTAGTCACACCTGTTAGAAGGAGAATGCGCCAAATAAAGGGCCTTGTTTCAATATTAGTACTCATACAACAGTTCAGGGTAACTCGTCTAGAAGGCAATGAGTTTCCTTGTCATTAATCTCCTAAGCCTGGCCTCCCATCTCTGCTAACACTGCAAGAAAATACAGTTGATTTTTAGTTCAAACTAAAAAACATTTGATTCATAAAAACGACTGTATCTGTATAAGCCAATGTTAGTTAGAATATGAAAGGATAAATAACCATGAGGATAGATTCTTTACTCACATATGCTAGGAGAAAAATAAGCCAAATTAATGGCCTAGTTTAAATATTAACACTCAATAATATCCATAGCTCAACTGAAACATCTAGAAGAAAATGTTGAGTTCCTTTTCATTCATCTCATAGACATGGTCTCTTGCATCTGCAATTGCACTCTGCATGATATTATATTTTATTTTTAGTTATAGCTTTACCAACAAGGGAAACAACAAAACAGGTACATCCAGCAAAGTCACAGAAAAAGACCAGTCAAAGAATTAAGAGAGGAAATTACCTGCCCCAATTTGGTAAGGAAGTTGCTGGCAAGATTCAGAGACGTGAGTCTCACATCTTCATTAGCTTTGAGTGCTTGAGAAATGGAAAAAGCTCCTTCATCCTGTATACAAACCATAGTGAATGTTGCAAGAAGTTACTATGCAGCTGAAAAGTTCCCAAAAAAAAAACAGCAAAAAGTGAAAAATAAAATAAAAGAGCATACTCTAATTTCATTGAAGCCTAAATCAAGTGATGTCAAAGCTTCATTAACCACCTTCAAGCTGCGAGCTAAGCAGATTGCACCCTGCAAAAATACTTGTAACTAAGAAAGGGAAAATGAATATAATCTTTAGCAATCAATTTTCCGAGATGCAATAGATAGTATAGTTATCTACAGAAACGAACATCGTCCCTAAGTCCATTAGCTCGCAGGTCTAGAGTTGATATGGTATTATTGTACTTCAAGGTATCTGCAATATACTCAGCGCCCTTTGCTCCTATCTGTAAGATATTCCATAAATTGGTCAAAGAAATCTTTGATAAGGTTCCATGCATTTAAACTCAGAAAATTACCTGACACCAACCAAGCATAAGGGTTTTTATATTTCCATGAAACTTGAGAACTTCAGATAAAGCTTTTGCACCATCAGGTCCAATCGGATTATAACCAAGTTCCAACTGTGCGTGAGAGAGAGAAGAGGGGGTGGGGGGGTGGAGCACTTAGATTGTGCTTTTCTATTTTCCAAAGGCATTAAAAAAATTAGAAGAAATAACATAAAACAAAGAGACGAAAAGACTCACAGTTTCGATTACAGTATTATCTTTCAAAACTTGGGCTAATTCAGTGACCCCTTTGGCGTGAATGTCATTTCCCCCCTGAAATCCTCATTATACCATTACAAATGGTAAGTCTAATACCATTTTCGAAATCGAATGTTTCAATGAGTATGAACGCAACGAAACACTTTCTTCCTACCAGATCGATGTTTGTTATTGTGCGGTTCTCCTTCAAAGCCTCCGCTATTTTTCCAGCTCCCTGATAATTCCAGGAGTCAAAAAAATAATGACATTGAAAGAACAAAAAAAAAATCATTGACTCTGTGAATAAGTCCAAAGTTGATCTTCCAGGTAGGTAAACCATGTCTATACATAGGTCACCAAATTCACACATTTTCCACTGTCTACCAACAGAAAATATATTAAAAAAGAAAAGAAAAAAGGAAAGGTAAGACTGTAAGAGCATTAAATAACCATCATTTCTTTCTTGTCGTCCACATCAGAACTTCTTTAAAAAATCCATTCAAGTGCTCAGAAGTCTTAGTTAGGAACAAAAATAAAATCAAGATAATACATGTAACTGCAGTTAAATATCTATTAAATCTCCTTTAAACAGCATAAAGAAACATGAAATGCTAGAGAAGATTAAATACGCAACTTAACAGATTATATTTCACCTCTTTCACGAAAATTAGGGGGAAAAGGGGAAACAAGAAAGCCTCTCTGGACATCAGTCAAGCAAGTGAATCTACTTCTCTCGTTCCATATTATCTAAAATCAGTTAATTATAAAGACAACATGTTTTTCCCACCTCAGTTACTTTCAATTATGGATTTTACTAGCTTCTCACAACTACAGGGCCATAGGCAACCCATGATCATTGTTTTCTGGTTCCTTTCATAGAAAATAATGCAGCTCGTCAGAAAATTGTGTTGTTGGGATCCACTGAGTCAACATAAAAAACATTCATTTTCATTATGCCCCATCCTTAGTTTGGTACAAAGTTCTGCCGATTTCATATAATTAACAATCGTTTTAATTGCTTCTTTATCTTTTCTAAAGAGAAAAATCAGAAAGATCATAGGCAGAACAATACTGCCCAACTCAAATTTAAGAGTTTTCATTCATATATAACTGAGTAGGACAAAACCAGGTCATGCCAATTTTAAAAAAAGGAGGGAAAACACAGAATTTATTCAAGAAAACCTAAAGATGTCTTCATTTTCATAATTTAAGTTAATAGAGAAACTATTACCTCGTCTCCGATGTCATTCATGTAAACATTTAACCACAATAAGCTTTTGCTTCTCTTGATAAATTCAGCCACATGAAAGGCACCTTTTGAACTAATTGCATTGTTGCCAATATCTAAAGCAGTAAGTCTTCCTGTAGAGAAACTAGTCAGATACTCCAGAATGCTGATTAAGAGCGATAAAAATGTTCAAACTGAAATGCCAACTGATACTTTCAAAAGCAAACCTTTATGTGAAGATAAACCAGACATTAAAGCACGAACACCTTCATCTCCTATAGAGTTTCCATGCAAATAAAGTTCCTGAAAATAATATTTTCATCCACAGACCACAAATCTAGTTAGTAGAAAGCAAACATTAAAAATTCATTCTTTCCTAACTCGGCTACAAATTATATTTAGTAATAATAAAGCGGACACATAGAGTACTTGGTAGTATCAAGATGTTGTTCAATCTTTTAATTGCCACCAACAATGTCACTTCAGTGACTCAAGTAGGTGCTATTCTGCCGTCATCATGTTTACAGTTCGCTAAAAGTCATTTTTTATAAATAAACAAACAAAATCAAACAACAAGGACGTTTAATACAGAACCTAAAGTCTTAAGACTTCGAAAACTACAACACACCAGCAGTCAGAGACATCTGTCATTTATGAGGTAGATAATTATGAATTGGCGGATATAGGTAACTATATAACTCATACTAGTTATTAGGTTTGCCATCACACAGTCAATATGTAATCCGAGAGTCAACATGACAACAAAACTTCAAGCAAGCAAAATAGAAAGATATGACGTGAGTGGAAAAGAAACATGTACCCTCAAGGATTTGTTTCCCTCAAGCCCTTTAGCCAGAGCAGCAGCCCCCAATGCACCACCGTAGTTTCCACTTGATCATGAACAAAAGCATAACAAAATTACCACGGAACAATAAAATTTAATAGGTAAATATGCCTATGGACAATAATTTTGCATATTTCACCCAAATTCGTATACTGTAACAGAGGAGACAAGGTAGATTTAACCTTTTTTTTTACTCACTTGAGATATATTGTTTGTATAGTTTTATTCTCGAGAAGTGATCCAGCAAAACTAGAAAATCCCTACCCTCCATTACCAAAATGAAAACAAAATAAGAATTGGTCTTGCACACCACAAAAATTTTAGTAGAAGCTGGAATATGATCAAAATAATCAATCTTAACCACATACAGAATAATCAATCAAATTGTTGTTGAGTTCAAGAACCCGCAAGCTTGAATTTCTTTTCAAGATCTCAGCTATAGCCTTTGCTCCCTGTGCAGAACAGTAATAAACACTTTAGGCAATAGAAGAACATAATCTGCAGGATAGTATTTAATGGAAAGAGTAACCTAACCTCGTCTCCTAACCCAGTACTGTTTAGCTGGAGCTTCTGAATACCGGTATTATCCACCAATATATCACATAGAGACTGTTAATAAGAAGATATCAAAGAACATGTAAAGCTCAAAATGTGAAAATTAGCATAAACCAAATTCTAAACCATGAAGTATCAGGAAAAGAAAATTCTGAGTGACTAATTTATTTATTTTTATAAAAAAGATCATAATAGGCTAAAACAAAATTAGTTCACAGATGGAAAACCATAGCACAACATACAAAAGCTACAAAGAATGAAAATTATCAAGACATAAACTAGATCAGTTTTTTTTTGATAAAGTAGATCAGTTTAAATATAGTCTGCATGTTCCTTGCAACTAAGTTACTACATTGAGAAGTGGAGCACCTTTGAACTTCTTTGTTAATGTACATTAGGTAAAACTTGATGATAAATAACTCCTACGGAGACAACATGAGTATAAATCAGTACTTATATACTTTGGATCTAAGAAACACTGGGACAAAGCAGTATGTATTAGGTTAAGGAATGGGAAATCGCCAAGGACGACTTCTGAAACAAAGGGCTATTGAATGCAGAATCTTTTCTGATTTATTGCCACTGGACTTTTTTTGTCGGCGAGTAACCTTGAAAACAAAACTAAGAAATATGGAGAAGGGGATTCTTTTTTAGAAAAACATCAGGTCTTAACCAGCCACCACTAGAGTATAAGTTATTTTCACAAGTAACACCGAATTAAAAATCAATGTTGAGACGCACCAAGATACTCCAATAAACGGTAAGTTCAAGAACTAATACAACAAATCAAGCATGAAAACTGTTAGAGTTTGCATATTTAAATTTGATGATGAATGTACTTAATGTATATTTGTATCAGTATAATTTGTACAGTCCTTATAATAATTTGATTCAATGTACAAGGACTTAGAATAGAAAGATCAAATAATGTTGGGTTGATCTTGTAGAAGCTGATCTGATGTATAGTTGATAGGTTTTTCAATATTCGTAAAAACACTGCTATTTTGAAAGATGGATTGCAAGGTAAGCACATGATCGCAAAGTGGACAAATGAATCACCTAGCCAAGCAAAACTCGTTGAGAAGAACCGATCGTAGAGTACTCAAGTCTGACAAACCAACTAACATTGGAGCGTTGCAAATTGAAGGTCCCGATGTATTCACCAAACATCCTTGGTTGAAATCGAAGATCAGAATGTGTCTACCAGCTAGTTGGTGATAGTGACACGTCAAAGGGTGTTAGGTGAAAAGGTAAATTGATATAACAAGCAAGCTAAAAAGAAGCTGAAACCAAGGTTTAAAACGTCCACATCAAGGATCCTAGAATATATATATGAGCATTAAATGCACAAACAGGCATCTAGCAACGGGAAAATTTCCAGCAGATTATAAAAGGCAACAAAGGAAACAAGAATTCAAATTAAAAAAAAAGGAGAACACTGATCAAAAAGCCAATCTCTGCAAAATAAAAAGAACGAACTCAACGATCCTAAATATCTCACGTTGCTAAGTACTTGAGAAGAAAAGCTTAACACCATCTTAACAGCACCTCTCAACAAGAATCAATCACCAGATCATCATAGGATTGATAATCCTTGTCTTAGTGACTAAACATCCAAGTCTGTTGGGCTTGAAGAGGTCTTAGTGTTCTTGTCTTTGTGACTAAATATTCTGCGAGGCTTGAAGAGGGCGGAGTATCCTTGTTTGTGTGACTAAATCCTTATTGGAAATCTTACTCGAGGAGTAGAAGAGTGGATTAGGAGTTGTTTAGTCTCCGAACCACTTAAAATTTGTCCGTCTTTACTTTACTGTTCTTATATTTCATTTGCTTGCTTATCGTATTTATCTTGCAAATATTCAGAATTGAGATTCATTTTCAATCTTCAAGGGGTTTTTCAAAATACATATTCCGTTGTGCTTAATCAAACTGATTAATAACTATTTGGTAATATCTTATTAACTAACACAAATTTTAAAAGATCTATTCAACCTCCCTTCAGATTTATAAGTGTCTTAGGGAAATAACAAAAACAAATACTTAAATAAGCTTAAAAACCTCCTCCCTATTTCGGAATATCAGTTTTGTCTCATTCAGAATGCAATCTGGAAATAATGTCTAGTTTGAGGTTTCATGCCATTTATGAACTATTAAACACTTGAACATACCTTCACCCCTTCATCTCCAATAGCATTTCCGGAAAGGTTAAGAGTCTTTAGTACAATGTTTGATTGCAGGACACCGTCAAAGGCTTTCAGTCCATCGCCAGTTATTCCATTAGCAGAAAAATTCACTTCTTCTGCAGTCTTAAAAGACAACACGCAGTAGTTGTATAAAAGAATGAATGTACATATGCAAAGTAGATTTTTTCTTTATAAAAATAAAACATAAGATAAAATTATGTATAGTTGTATATGTTGTTTCAGATTACACAAGTATATATCCTATGTGGACATGGCTTCATTCTTTCAGTGATATCAACAAATAAAACAAAAAAAGGATACCATAATAACAAGATTAATAGATAGGTGTATTCAGAATTGAAACAAAAGTAAGGGGAAATCTAACCTGATTGTAAGCTAGGCTTTCAGCAAGGAAAAAAATACCTTCATCTCCAAAGTTGCGACCTGCAAAAACCTTCTTCTATGGTCAGTCCATGTTTCAGTAGCAAGGTCCGGGATTTTGTAAAAATTGATGATTGAAGCAAAACAGAAAGAGCCGATACGGAATCATGTCCTCCATAGAGATATTTATTTACCAGTTGTCCATGAAAAGAAAATGAATAAATATAAAACAATGTCTTCAGGACATCATTCCAAATCATAAGGGGCCTATAACAAAAGGTAACTTACTTATATCCATACTGTTGATGTTCATGTGAAAAAGAAATCTGGATTTGGATATTTGTAGAAAAATCTCATAAAAACGGACATTAATGACTAAGAAAAAAATGCATTATCAATGCAGCATCTCAGATTGGTTTGGGTGGCAATTTAATTGTCACTTACTTGACATATCAACGTTTCTGAATGATCTAAGTTCTTTGGCAAACTCATTGAGCCTTTGCTTAGATTCTTTTTCAATTTTTGCACCGAAACCGGGTAACAGATTTGTACCAGGGGCAAAGGACCATTTCATTCCTTGAGTTTCAGGTTTTTTTTCCCCTGACGAAGTCTTTGATGGTTTAGGCAGAAGGACCTTCTCCACCAATTTCCATAGAACTGTCAACTGAAGACATAAATTAGTCATCCATTGAGAAGAATCTTATCTAAAAAACTCACCTTTCTTTACAATTATTTTGTGCAGACAACATTGACGAACATCAGTAACATGTAACATGAAGAGTAATCGTCTCAATCAAGAGTATATCATGTATATGTGGCATGGCATTGCATACACAAATACTTCCTGAATAATAAAATAAATTTAAGACATAAAAGGCCCAACAAAATTATTGACTTTGATGGCATCCCACAATAGGGCGAGGATGAAGGTTAACAATATAAATTTTTTTGCCAATATGATGCTATGACAGATGGATGAGTAGAATGGATAATCAAACTCGATAATAATCTTTTCTTAAAGACATCTAGGTAACATAAAGCTTGAGAAACTTGAATTTTGACATTTTACTGATCAAAATTGGCTTCCCCATTACTGAACCTCCTATCACACTCACTATGTAAACGTGCATAATTGATAAGAATTATTGCCTACATAATTTATAAGAATTAATCTAAATATTCTACACTGCCCATACAAGGAATATCATCAACAATAAAATTAAACACAAAATCAATAAATGGTATGAACCGTACCAAAAGTAACCACCACAAATGTGCCAACAGGAACAACAAATGAAGCAACTTCCTTCAATGCAACGGCCGGCAGAGGAGCTTGCGATTGAAATTGATTATAAGCCCTACGACCATTCCTAGCCGGCCGCCCCGAAGCAGAAGCAGCTCTAATGGCGAAGCTTCTAAACGGTAAAAATCCACATCTTCTTTTACTCATGTATAGAACCTCCATCGTACAATATCTCTCGGAACTGTTCAAGAAATTACGTCGTACATCGTGCTTGAGCCGATGGTCTCCTAAAGAAGTCTAAAAAAACAAAAAGATGATAAATTTAGGATTTTTATAAATATATGAATATGCATAGACAGGGAAAGAGGATTGATTACCTTGGGATTGGAGTAGAGCGAAAGTGTAGAAGTATATCCCATGTAGAATGTGTATGAAAACGGAGCTCGAAGAGCATAAGCCTCTTTCTAGTTTCTAATGTGGTTTCTACACATAGACTTGGAGAAATCGTACTGAAAGAAGGAGAACCATTTCGCCGATGGACTAAAGTCTTCGCGAGTTACCATGTTTTGGGCCCATTTTATTTTTAAACCTGGCTCAAACTTGCTCAGGCAGGCTGGGCCTAAAATTTTTGGAAGAATTACATATATTAGTACTTTTTTAGAAATAATTACAAAATCATACACATATAAAATAATTACAAAAATATTACACTTTTTCATATTTATTTACAATAATAGTGCAATTAGGATTTCTTAATTTAAGGGATTAGTATTAATGGGCTGATATGGCAAATCTGGTGATTTTTTTAAACGCGTGAAATCTTCTTCTTCTTCTTCCTTCTTTTTCTCCCAACTCCCATATCCTTTGTTATGATATTTCTCTCTCTAAAATCTTCTTCTTCTTCTTCTTCTTATTCTTCTTCTTCTTCTTCTCTCCGCCCTTACTATTTCTCTCACTCCTCTTGAAGCCACTCGTCGTCAACGGACTGAATCTACTTCTTCAGACGATGGAACCGCCTCCTTTTGGAACCTACCATGCGATATGTACATGGTTGAAGTGATATTGTCATACTATGAGTCTTTAAATCTCTGGCGACATTCGTTCGATACCAAATTCGCGCAGTTTAAACTTGCGTATATCGTCAAAGAGATGGAAGACATCCGGGCAACTCTTCCCATCCGAATTTGTACAAATATAATTTTGGGAGTCATGCTTAAATTTTCCCCTATTTCAGATTACTTTGATTTTGTTGGATATTCATAACAATTTGTTATGATTTGTGAGTCTGTAATGTTTGTGAGTCTGTAATGTTTATTGGAGTTTATGTAAACTGGGTTGGATATCTGAGTTGTTTCGCTTTTGGTTATCATTATTAAAACTTGTTTCGTTACTTTTCATATAACTATTTGGTTACTTCTTTATTATGTTTTAGTTCTTTGTTATCTTATGGTTTGGCTACTATTATTATTGTGCCCTCGATGTGGGATTTTGGTTACTTTTATTTTTATATTCGTTAATATATAATTGTTTAGTATCATGGATTACTCGAATCGAGTTTTATTACATGATATTTCTTTTTGGTTACCATTAAAACTTGTTCGTTTCTTATCATATAATTATGTGGTTCTTGTTTTATTATGTTACATTATGGTTATTTGTTATTTAATGGTTTTTGACTACTATTATTGTACAATCAATGAGGTATTTTAGTTATTATTTATTGTTTCTTTTAAGTCAGGTTTGCTACATTGTTTGAGATGTACAGTTAGTAACCAAATATGTATATAAAGGTAACCAAGTATTATTTTGATAGTAACCACAGAGTTACAAGCTTGTTTCGTGACATATATCAAATGTGAAGTGTACATGTCATAGTATAATTGGGTTGCTCTAAACAAACAATATCACCTTCATTACATGATGTCGATGGATACATGTGTTGTTTTATGTTTTGGTTACCATTAAAACATATTATGGTTCTTTGTTATGAAACTATTTGGTTACTTATTTATTATATTTGTTTTCTTTCGTTATTTAATGGTTTTTGACTACTATTATTGTACAATCAATGAGGTATTTTAGTTATTATTTATTGTATCTTTTAAGTTGTGTTGGATACATTGTTTGAGATATACGAGTTGGTAACCAAATATGTATATAAAGGTAACTAACTATTGTTTTGATAGTAAACAGAGAGTTACAATCTTGTTTCGTGACATATATCAATTGTGAAATGTATATGTCATAGTATAATTGGGTTTCCTAAACAAACAATATCACATTCATTCATGTAAGAATCGGATGGATACATGAGTTGTTTTATGTTTTGGTTACCATTAAAACATATTATGGTTACTATTATGTAACTATTTGGTTACTTATTTATTATATTTGTTTTTATGTTATTTAATTGTGTTTGACTACTATTATCAGTACAATCGGTGAGGGAGTTATTATAAGAGTAACCATTTTAGTTTTTGTTAGTAACCAAATAATTAAAAACTTATATCGTAATGCTTATCAAGTGCTTAATGTATACATGTGAGGTTCCCATTTATCTAGTTGATGGATACTTTTAAATTACATAGTTATAAAAGTTATTTGGAAATGGTCTATGCCGGTTGGTAACTAAATATGAATATAGAGGTAACCATTTTATTTTAGATGGATAACCAAATTTACATAAAAATATTTCGTATCAGCTTACCAATTGTTCAATGTATATGTTTACTTTATATTGATAACTCATGATGGAATCAAAAATTAAAATATTAATCAACATCAATTTTGGTTCTGTTTCACCATCAAAAATGTTACCAACCATGTGGTTAATAGTTACTAGCGAAGAAACAATTATATATTCTCGTAAACAATTAAATTTGTTGTATTGGTTCTTTGTCAATACCATTGTCTAATATTTGAATAAACATTGTAAAGTAACCAAATCAATATTAGAGCGGTAACCAAATTACATAATCTTAGTAACGTAAAATAAACCAAATTTTTACATGCAATTTTGAAGGCCTAAATGATGGAATTCAATTAAAAAACCCAGCTCAGTTCACCAAAGAAAGCTTGTGACTTTTGACCGAATCAACCGCTTTTCAATGAAATTAGGCTCGAAACGCCAAAATCCAATACACTCCAAACTTGATGAGAAATTGTCAAATTGTCACCGCAACCAAATAAACATTATATCAGAAACTAATTAAATAGTATACAACAAACCAATATATATAATCGATTAGCGGTTGTATGAAGGTAACCAATGTATTCAATGAGTAACCACCAATATAAAAGAAACAATTATAAAACCTGAATAACAAAGATAGAGTAACCAAATAAACACCTTACAAAGATCTAAATACATATTATACAAGAACCAAGATATATGTAATTAGTAGCCAAGATTATAAAAATATTTTTACATTCATTTTACAACCAAAATAATCAAGAATGACTTTGTTACAAATTAAAGACTAACAGATGTATGAAGGTACCTACCAATGTAGTTAATCAAGAACCATCAATATAAAATAATCACTATAAAACACAAGTAATATAATGCAAGAACTATGATAATATTACACAAGAACCAAGTCAAGATTATATACTAACCAAATCCAAATTAGATAAAGAATCAACATATATTTACTTAGTATACACAAGATAAATACATTCTCGTGATTGCATTTTTATAGTAAAAAACAACCAAGATAATTTGTTTATTACCGAAACTAAAGGCAAACTTTTGTAAGAATGTAACCAATGTAGCTAACAAGTAACCATTAATATAAAAAACATAAGTAGAAAGTGTACATTAATATGCTTCAAAGAACCAATATTACAAGAACCAATTAATCATTACAAGAATTAAGTTTGCATTAGTCAAGAATCAAGTCAATATTAGTTAAGAACCAAGTCAAAGACTATAATTTTACAAAGTAACCAAGTCAACATTAACGATTGTATATAGGTAACCAATATATATAATCAGATTAACGAGTTGTATAAAGGTAACCAATGTAGTCAATAAGTAACCACCAATATAAAAGAAACAATTATAAACTACAATAACATTATACAAGAACTAAATAAACACCTTACAAAGATCTAAATACATATTAGTCAAGAAAACAATATATATGGTAATATTATTGTTAGCTTATGGTCCAGAAAGTAACCAACTCAATGTCGACAAGAATCAAACTACATAATGTTAGTAACGTGAACATGAACCTGGGGGTAATATTATGCAAGAACTATTGCAAATTTACACAAGAATCAAGTCAAGATTATATACTAACCAAATTCAGATTAGACAAGAACCAACAACAATCGCAGAGGAACCAATATATATGGTAATATTCTTTGTACCTTATGGTCCGAAAGTAACCACCAATATAAAAGAAACAATTATAAACCACAATAACATTATACAGTAACCAAATAAACACCTTACAACATCTAAATACATATTAGACAGTAACCAATATATATGGTAATATTACTGTTAGCTTATGGTCTGTAAAGTAACCATCACAATGTCGACAAGAACTAAACTACATAATGTTAAGAACTGAACATGAACCTGGGGTAACATTACGCAAGAACTAAGTTAGCATTATATTCTAACCAAATCCAGACAGACAAGAACCAACAAATAAGGGGAAGGTAACCAATGTATTTAATAAGTAATCATTAATATAAAAATATCAGTAGAATAAACTTTAAAATTATAAAGCAAGCATATAAACATTATACAACAACCAAATCAATAGTAAACAATAACCAATTTATATGTATTTAGTAACCAGAGTATAAAACATATTTTAAAATGCATTTTACATTCAACATTATACATTAATCATGACAACATTATACAAGAATTCAAATCCATTTTAGATTGTAACCAACACATATTTATTTAGTAACCACAAGATAAATACATTCTGTATTGCATTTTATAGTAAAAAATAACCAGTATAATTTGTTTGTTACCAACTAAAGACAAGCTTTTGTAAGAATGTAACTAATGTTGATAATAAGTAACCATTAATATAAAAAACATAAATAGAAGTGTACATTAATATGCTTCAAAGCAACCAATATTACAGTAAGCAATTAATCTTTACAGTAATTAAGTTTGCATTAGTCAAGAATCAAGTCGAATTAATTAACAAGAACCAAGTCAAAGATTAGTCACTAAATAATTTTACAGAGTAACCAAGTCAGCACTATAATTTTACACAGTAACCAAGTCAGCATTAGTCAGTAACCATTATAGTTTTATACAGTAAGCAAGTCAACATTAGTCAGTAACCAAAATAATGTTACATAGTAACCAAGTCAAGATTAATCAAGAATCAATTCAACATTAATTAGTAATATTGTGCAGTAACCAAGACAACATTAGATAATAACTAAGACAGCAATAGACAGTTTAATGTTATACAGTAACCAAGACAGAATAGTCAGTAACCAAGACAGCATTAGACAGTAACCAATTTTTATAACCTTAGTAACCATAATATACAACATTTTTTCAAATACATTTTGCAATCAAAACATTCATTATTCTTACTGTGTGACCATTTTAAGTGCAAAAAACTTAAGAAAGGTAACCAATATAGTAATTCGTAGTAACTATAGGTAACTATATGATTCTAAATTTTAAACTCACATACCTCAGTATTTTGTATCGAAGGTGATGTTGATCTTGTATTCAACAATCACTGCAGTATTTGGTTACTGAACTTGAAGGCGTTGTTGATTTTGTATGCTATTTTCGATCTTAGAGATGCGTCGAGACAGGAGGCTTCGTCTTCTCCGATTATGAGTTTAGTCATGCGGGAGGCTTCGCCTTCTTCGATATCGAGTTGTGTCGCGATGTAAGATCTTGTCTTCTCCGATTGATTTAAGCGTTGATCATCTTCTCCGATTGATTTTGTCTTCTCCGATTGATTTTCTCAATTGCTTGAATTTAGGTGAGGTTGGTTACAAATATGAAAGGAAAATAACTGACGTGTGGGAGTTAATGATACGTGATTTTAGGAATTGTAATATATTGGGTTGTTTTATTTTTGTAATTATGTTGTGTGTGTTTTATTTTTGTAAATACTTTCTAATTGTTGTATATTAGTGTTAAGGACCCAAAATTTTTTGGTTGTGTTTCCACCCTCTGCTTTTGGGCTAATATACACATAACATGAAGTAAAAATTTGTCCGCGTGAATATAATCAAGGGTTCTTTACAGAAATATACAACAATTAAAAAGTAATTACACTATTAGTGCATCAACAAAATAATTATAAAAAGAATGTAACTAGGACCTATATTACAAAAATAGTACAATTCACATTAATAAGAAAACCTTAAATCAAGGAGAAATAACTGCCATAATTAATAATTCAAATTCAAATATTTGGGATCTAACAACAAAAATAAATTCAAATTCAAAATAATACAGTCGACAGCGACAACTATTCTCCAAAACCCAAAAACTACAACTATTTTGTAATAACAGTCGACAACGATGGAAGATTACAAGGTCGCCACGACCACCAGTTCTTAGAACAACCATATCGCTTCAGTTTTTTCTTCGTCCTCTACCGATTCGCCATTATCATTTTCTCTCTCTTCCTCCTCCTTTTGTACCTTCTCTGCTCCGACCTCATTTCTCTACTACAACCATGTCCACGTTTATACCAAGGTAACCAATAAAAAATAGAACACTGCATAGGGAAGAGAGAGATAAGAGAGGGATGTGTAATGTAATATTGATAACCAAACCTTCATACCAAGGTAACCAAACATTTATACCAAGGTAACCAAATCTACCTCCACACCTACAGTATGAATTTGTTACCTTGGTCTAAAAGTTTGGCAACCAATTTCATGAAGGTAAATAAAAAAATATAATCGTGATAGAAAGAGAGAGATAAGAGAGTGATGTGTAATGTAATATTGATAACCAAACCTTCGTACCAAGGTAACCAAACATTTATACCAAGGTAACCAAACCTTTATACCAAGGTAACCAAATCTATCTCCACACCTGCAGTATGAATTTGTTACTGTAAGACCCCAACTTATTATAAATAAAATTTAATTTTCTATATTCATTATTCTAAATTAATAAGCTGTTAATTTGATATAATACTTTGGTTATGGGTGAAATGTGTAAATTTTGCAAAATAAGCAAGTGGTTATAAAATAATCATTGTTGTCGGGGAATATTCATTTGGTCGTGGAATATTCTTTTTGTCGGGAATATCCGTACGACGGCGCAGCCATTTGTGGGCCCCATAACGGAATAACGGTTGGATGAAGGAAAACGACAAAGTTTGAGTTTTTATAAATAACGGCGTAATTGTTACCAATTAATTAATCGTTGGAATACACGGTGGTTAAAATACGATGTAATGCGTGGCACAAGAAAGACACCAGTATTATACAAAGATTGTTGAATTATTAATTCGTACGTAAGAAGGCACTTCTCAATAATTGTTACAATAATTATTGTTCAATATTTTATTTTATTGTTTCAATAATTGCTGCGTTGTTAGTTTATATTATTGTTGTTTTAATAATTGTCATTGCACAGTATTTTCCATTATCAGATCAATAATTCATATTATTTGAATAATATTATTAGATAGCATTATTGGCAATGTCTAGAAAGTTCTGTCAAGGAGAGGTTTGGTCACCTAATTGCGCGCCAGTAAGGAGAAATCCTTATTGGAAAGCCCCCTCTTTCCTGGGAACTGCCTGGTTGTCATTATTGTGATTCTGTAATATTATTTATGAATAATTAATTATTGATAAGAAAATATTTATTTGATGCGGATATAAATGATGGATTTATTTATTTTATGTGGTTATAATTGAAAGAATTAATGTTGAGGTGTTTTATCAGTATTTTTATCGGAATGGAGGTATTAAAAATCAAATCAAAGATTTTTTATATATATTATGTGAGTTATAATTTTTAATCCGACCGTTAGATCGTTGTGATTTTTGGATATGTTATACATATATAAGTTGAGTATATGTCCACAAATTTTGAACCGTTAAAAATGAACGTATGATTTGTTATGAATTTTAAGAGGTGACTGATTCAGAAATTAGATTTATAAATGATTTTGGTGGAAAATTCTTGAATTGAGTGGGCCCCACTTGTGGTTGGTGAAGAAATGTGCTGAATTTTATTTCAAATGTGGTGGGTGGCAATAGTAGCAGGTAAAGCCATTAGGTAGCAAGTCAAGTCTGCTTCGGCGTGTTAAAATTTTCCTATAAATAGAGGGTTAAGTTAGAATTGAAAATTACACCAGAAACATAAGCTTTCTCTCTTTCTTTCTCTATATTATCGAGCGTATTTTGTGAGTATTTAGATACTTTGTGAGTTGCTGTTCATTACAAGTTTCATTCAGCATCACTTCCAACCTTTCATTCCGAAATACTGTTTCTTTGAGGTAAGGGATGTTATTTTCTTCTTAAATGATATTATTTTCTTCAATATCATTATGTCGAAATATTGGTTTGAACTTTTTAATCAAATTTGGAACTTTTTGTGTCGGGGTTACTATTCACGTATACGGCACTATTCACGAATACGACACTATTCACCGAAAAATGAAACTTTTCCTTTTTGTTCAAGATGTCTATTATGGTTACTATCTTTGATTGTATCCATGTTTTGATCTTTATTTTTGAATTCTACTTCACAATTGGTTATTATAAAGTATTATTGATCTTGGATAAACTGTTATACGAATCTCTAATATTTGTCCTTCTGTCTCATTGGATTCGTTTTCTTTAAAATATTTTTCATCATCCTCGGTCATAAATGATGATATTATTGAATATCTTTGGCCTGTAGTGCAAAGATGAATGATTAACTGATGAATATCTTTGGTTCGTAGTGCAAAGATGAGCAGTGTTGTGTTGAGATGAACATGACTAAACTGGTGATCTAAATGAATATCTTTGGTTCTGTAGTGCAAAGATGAATATTCGATTAAAGATGTATATTGATTGTTATTGTGAGGATAAAATATTGATGATGGACTTTTAAATCTTAGAAGATAGTAGAACTCATTCTCTACTTGACTCTTCTAATGGATTCTTGCTTCACCATTAAAGATTGATCTAAAACTTGTTATCTATTATGTTTTATCGATTTTTCTGTTGAAGACTAATGATAATTTGTTGTATATTATCTTAGTCATAATATTCTTTCTTAAAGCTAGTTGAGCTCACCCTTTTCCTTTTTTTGTTCTATTTTTCTTCTCGGAGGTGAGAACATAGCAGGATCTAGTCGGGGTATGGAGTGATGATGTAAGACCCCAAATAATTAATAAATGAAATTTAATTTTTTCTATTTATTATTTTGAAATAGTAAGGGTTGATTTGATTAATGTGGATAGTTATGGGTAAAATACGCAAGTATTTTAAAATAAGCAAATGGTTATAAAATATTCATTATTGTTTGGGAATATTCGTTTGGTCGTGGAATATTAGATCGCTTTTGGGAATATTAAACGCAACAGTGCGACCATGTGTGGGCCCCATAACGAAAAAAAATTGGAGGAAAAAAGCGACAAATATAAGTTGTTTAAAAATAACTGGCAGTAGTTGTTATTCATTTTAATTGTTGGAATACCCGGTGGTTAAAACACAATAATAGGCGTTGTTCAAGACAAGAAGCACACCAGAGATTGCACCGCTTATTGATTCTTACGTAAGAAGGCACTACTCAATAATGATTACAGTAATTACTGTTCAGTATTTTATTGATTTAATAATTGTGGCGTTGATATTTTATATTGCTGTTGTTTCAATAATTGTCATTACATAGTATTTTTCATTATCGAAGCAATAATTTATATTATCTGAATAATATTATTGGATAACATTATTGGCAATGTCTAGAAAGTTCTGTCTAAGGAGAGGTTTGGTCACCTAATTCTTGGCATAAGAAGGAAAAATTCTTATTGGAAAGTCCCCTATTTCCTAGGAATTGCCTGGTTGTCAATATTGTGATTCTGTAATATTATTTGTGAATAATTAATTATTGATTCATATGATGAGGAAAATATTGATTTTATGTGGATATAGATGGAGAAAATTTTTTTAATGTGACAATTGTTGAAAATTAAAATTTTATCTTTTTCTGATAAAATAATTCATTTAAATATATTATTATATTTTTAATAATATAATAATGGTGATATTTTTAATGAATGTGGGATATAGGAGTATACGAGGAGAAAGAGTATTTTTGTTGCAATAAATGTTTAAAACATGTTAAACATGTCTGTGGACCCATTTATTGACTGAAATTTGATTATAGCCTGTAAAATCGTCCGTTTATGGATTTCGGTCAATTTCTGTTTGGAATTTGGAAAAACTTTCTTTTGCAAAGTTGTAGAGAATTGAATTTCCTATAGAAAGTCGGGAGTTTTGAATTTTTCTGACAAAAGAGCTATTTATTATTCATTATTGAAGTTTCAGAATAATTAAATTCATTTTTTGGGAGTTTAAATGATTTTTGTGATGAAAAACGTTTTTTGAGAGGTAGGCTACTTGAGTTGCTGATCTTGGGCTAAAAAAATGGACGTAGGAAAATGTTATATATATATTTATATTTTATTAAATTTTCTACTTTGGTGTTCTAAGCATTTTCCTATAAATAAGGTGCTTAGTTTAGAATTGAAAATCACACAAGAAACTGAAGTTTTCTCTCTCTATATTATCGAGCGTATTCTTGTGAGTATTTTGAGTACATTTTGAGTATTGCTATACGGTGAAAGTTCAGGTCATAGCCCATATCCGGTGTTTCAGCTAGAAGTATAAATCTTTCGAGGTAAGGGATATTATTTCTTCAATATCATTATGCTGAAATATTGATCTGAAGTTTTTATCAAATTTAGAACTTTTGGTGGGGTTACTTATTCACACGTATCAAGACTATTCACGATATACTGATACTATTCACGAATCACGACAATTATTCATCAAAAAATGAAATTTTTCTTTTTCGTCCAAAATATCTATTCGGATACTAGCTTTGATTGTATCCATGTTTTGATCATTCTTGAATTTTACACCACTATGATTATTTTTGAGGTATTTTTGGACGTGGATAAAAACAAAGTACTAATCCTTAATCCTTAATCCTTGTCATTTTGTTTCATTGGATTCGTTTCTTTAAAAATATTTTTATCATCCTCGCCTTAAATGATGATATTATTGAATATCTTTGGCCTCAGAGTGCAAAGATGAATGATTTTTGATGAATATCTTTGGCCCGTAGAGCAAAGATGAAGCAGTGTTGAGATGAACATGACCGATCGATTAATATCTTTGGCCCGTAGCAAAAAAGATGAGCAGTGTTTAGATGAAACATGATTAATCGATGAATATCTTTGGCTCAGTAGTGCAAAGATGAATATTTGATTCCGGATATATATTGATTGATGTTACGGGGATAAAAGATAGATGATGAACTTTTAAATTCATACATGTAAGATAGTAGTTTGCATTCTCTACTTAACTCTTCTAATGAATTATTATTTTCACCGCTAATATTGATTTAAAACTTGTTGTCTATTGTATTCTATTAGATTTTCCTGTTGAAGACTAACGATAATTTTGTTGTATATTATCTTAGTCATAATATTCTTTACTTGAGCTAGTTGAGCTCACCCTTTTCTTTTTGTTCCATTTTTCTTCTCTCGGGGGCGAGAATGTAATGAAAATACTTAGTCTGGGTATGGAATGATGGTTATAGAGAGTTGTTTAGTAGTCCTCACCATTTTGTAAAATAATGTATCAATAAATGTGATGAGAATTTATTTGGGTATAGATATTGTCAGAAGATAATATTTGTATTCAAACTCACGCTTTACTATTGTAATAATAAAGTTGTAGTTGTTTCTGTACCGTGTATTGATAACTCAGAATGGGTGATGTATACCTATTTTGGGGGCGTCACAGATGATTCTAGAAAGATGTTTTAACAGTCCTCATTATCTTTATAAAATAGTGTTTGAATAATTATAATGAGAACTTATTTAAGTGTTGATATTGTCTAGAAAACAATATTTGTATTTAAACTCACAGTATGTGTTGTCGTATTTTGCACGACAATTGTATTATTGAAGTTGTAGTTTGCTTTCTGTACTATGTATTTGGCTACTTAGAATGGGTGTTGTATACCTATTTTGGGGGCGTCACAGTTAGTATCAAAGCTTAGGGATATGGTCTTTGGCGGAGATCGGGGAATAGAACTAGGAGGGGAGAGATGGGTAAATCCTTCACTAGTATGTCCTATCTAAGCTTATTTGTTAGTTGGTCATAATATAGGGATATTATGCGTAAGACCCCGAATTTTATGAAATAAAAGTATTCAATTTTTTTATAATTATTATTCACGAGTTACTATTCATGAGTTACTATTGACGAGTTACTATTCAGGAGTTACTATTCACGAGTTACTATTCATGAGTTACTATTCACGAGTTACTATTCACGAAGCATGATGATTTTTTTTCGTAAGAAGGCATTACTCAATAATTGTTACAGTAGTTACTGTTCAATATTTTATTTTATGGATTCATTAATTGCTATTGTTGTTTCAATAATTGTCACGGCACAATATTTCCCATTATCGGATCAATAATTCATATTATTTGGATAATATTATTAGATAGCATTATTGGCAATGTCTAGAAAGTTCATCAAGGAGAGGTTTGGTCATCTAATCAAGGCTACCAAGAAGGAGAAATCCTTATTGGAAAGCCCCCTTTTTCTGAGGAACTACCGGGTTGTCGAGATTGTGATTCTCGTAATATTATTTATGAATAATTAATTATTGATTATTATGATAAAAAAAATATTCATTTTATGTGGATATAGATAGAGAAAATTTTTAATGTGACAATTGTTAAAAAATTGATATTTTATCTTTTCTGATAAAATAATTCATTTAAATATATTATTATATTTTAATAATATAATAATGGTGATATTTTTACATTGAATGTGGGATATATGAGTATACGAGGAGGAGGAGTATTTTTGTTGCATTAAATGATTAACACATGTTTTGTGCGTCGGTAGACCCCAATTATTGACCGAAATTTGATTATAGCCTGTAAAATCGCCCGTTTTGGATTTCGGTCAATTTCTATTTGGAATTTGGAAAAACTTTCTTCTGTAAAGTTGTAGAGAATGAAATTTCCTATGAAAAGGACATGTGGTTCAAATTTTTCTGATAAAAGGACTATTTATTGTGAATTATTGAAGTTTCGGTATATCGGGTCTGAATTGATTTTTAGAGTTTTAAGTGATTTTTGTTAGAAAAACGTTTTTTGTATTTTGTGGACATCATTAACATTTGCAAAGTGCTGAAATCAGATGTCTAGAGGTGGGCTAAGAAAAATTTGACATATATATTATTATTTTATTAAATTTTCTGCTTTGGTGTTCTAAGCATTTTCCTATAAATAGGGTGCTTAGGTTAGAATTGAAAATCACACCAAAAACTGAAGTTTTCTCTCTATTTCTCTCTCTATATTATCGAGTGTATTCTTATGAATATTTTGATATCTTGAGTGTTGCTATACGGTGCAAGTTCGTTCAGCGTTATTCTAGTCAGAAGTACTGCTCTTTTGAGGTAAGGGATTGTAAGGGATATTGTCGTTATTTTAAGGGTTATTATGTTTTTGAATTTCGGAATTTTTCTAAACCTTTAAAAATTCTGGAAAAATTTGAAATGATAATTTGATGAGTTTTATAGATTGTGTCCAAAAATGGCGATTTTTGGATGTATAGATTAGGAGTTATGGATTTTATGAGAAAAGACTATTTTAAAAGTAAACCCTTATAACTCCTTGTGGTTAACTCCAAAATTGATGAAATTTTTATTGGGAGTACATCTATGTAACATTAGTATTTCCTGTAAATTTCGGAATTTTTGGATAAAAGTACAATTTATGATAAATGTCTAAATATTCGGCAGTTTTGGCCATATGAAAAATAGTAAATGAATTTTAAAAAATTTTGAGAAAAATATATGTTCATTATGGGACTATATTATGCTAAATCTCAGAAAAGAAATATTTTTGAGACTGATTTGGTATTTTTCATGAAAATGAACTAGTTATGAGTAAATAAATTAAATATGTTATGTGAAGTAACAAAATTAAAAAATAGGATTTTATAGCTTGGGAATCCTATATGAGGTATATGTAGATTTTTGATGAGGGTTTTGGTTATTGGTGATGAAATTTTATGAGTTTTGCATTTTAGGATGATTAAATGCATTAATTAGTAAAGTGTAAACAATTAAAATAAATTATTTATAAATTTAAGAAATAATTAAAATATTGTGATAATATTAATAATATTAGATTATGAGATTATTAAGTGATTTATAACATTTGGATTAAGGTGTTATGAAATGATTGATTTATGAATCTTACTCTTGAGATTAAATCTATATGTTGATTATATTATTTTTATTATCATATATAACATTCTTATAACCCTAATGATGATATTTCTCTTTGACTTGAGTGTAAAAATGGGTAGATTATTGGTATAATCGTGACTATGGGTTCTCTTTGGCCAGTAGTGCAAAGATGAATTATTGATTGGTATGATCATGACCATTGAATTTACAATTGAATATTTTTAGCTTAGGTGCAAAGGTGAATTGATCAACATATATGGTTATAATTATGGTTTATATAAATTTTGAAATAATTATGTATTCTTTGAGATATGAATATCTTTTGCATGTAGTGCAAAGATTAATTATTGATGAATATCTTTGGTTCGTAGTGCAAAGATGACCTGTTGTTGAATATCTTTGGCCCATAGTGCAAAGATGACTTGTTGTTGAATATCTTTGGCATGTAGTGCAAAGATGAACTGTTGATGAATATCTTTGGCCCGTGGTGCAAAGATGAATTTATTAGTATAATTATGAACAGGAACTGTGATTTGGTATAACCATGATCTTTGATGTTTCAGGTAAAGACAGGTGATAAAAAATATCTTCGTCTTGGATGCGAAAAGGAATTTATAATCACGATTATGATTATGAGTTATTCATATGATTGTGGAAAGGAACTGTTGATTGATGTTACAGGGATAAAACATTGTTGGTGGACTTTTAATGTGGAGAAGATAATAGACTTTATGGTCTATTTGACTCTTCTAATGGATTGCTTGTTCCGCTGCAACTATGGTTGAAAAGTTTTATCATCTACCATATATTCTAAATCTCTAATTTATTACTGATGAATGCTATTGATAATTTAATTATCTTTAGTCATGATATTCTTTACTGAGCTAGTTGTGCTCACCCTTTTACTTCACAATTCCTTTCAGGTAACAAGAGTGTAGCTGGGTCGAGCGGGGGTAACAGGGAAATAGAACGGTGGTCTATAACTATTGAGGTTCTCCTTAAATAGTATGGAAATAATTTTATTGAGAACTTTAGATAACTGTGTCGTATTTTATACGTCATTTGATATTTAATTTTGGTGAACCGAATAGGGTGAGGTGAACCCAACTTTGGAAGGGTATTTTGCCACTATCATACAAGATGTCTAATGGCCTACGAGTTATTATAAGATAGGGTTGTGCACATCCAGTTGCTGAGTATATCTACGAGCACTACCTATATGATCTTGGAGTTTATTTGAAACATAATGTTCAATTGCAAACGGTGGAGATAGTTATATGTCAAGAGAAGACTCACCATTGGAAGGAACATGATAGTAATCTTCTCGTTTTTCTTTGGGATCTATTGGGTCAACCAAGGATAATTATGTGGGCATATGATATCTATCATAACCTAGACGCATGGCCTCCCATATACGAAGGTTTCCTTGAGTACTTCCCAATGATTTTAATTTCTAAAACAGTTATTAATTGTACCTTTATGTAATGTATCAATGTGAGGTGCTGACACAAGTTGGGACATGAGTCGCAGTTGGTATTTAAACTCACAACATATATGTTGTTGTATTTTGCAAGGCAATTGTAGTAATAAAGTTGTAGTTGTTTTCTGTACCATATATTTGGCGACTCAGAATAGGTTGGGTGGAATGGACCTATTTTGGGGGCGTCACATTATGTGATATGTTAATTTATTTAATTAACCCTTGTTTTATGGCAGTATTTAAGAATGGCTGCTGAAAACGTTAACAATGGAGTGTATGAGACTGTGGAACAACCTTTAGTCACAAACTAGGAGAACGTACAACATGAAGGCAATATTCCTCCTGTAAACAACACTACCGAGCAAACGATGAATGATGGAATGTTTAGGAGCTTTTTGCAGTTCATGCAAAATCAGATGAGGGAGACTCGTGTACAAAATACGGGTGGAAATGATGGCAACGCGTGGTTTATCACGGCCAAGCAGTTCAAGGAGTTGGGACCACCAGATTTCTGGGGAAAGCCTGATCCGATTAAGGCGGAAACATGGGTCAAGCAAATTACCAAGATATTCGATGTCTTGGGATGCACGGAGGAACAGAAGGTTCTATTAGCCACATTTATGTTTCGTGGTGAGGCAGATTACTAGTGGAAATCTGTGAAGCATACCCAGTCAGCCGCACTTAACATGTCTTGGGAAAAGATTTCAGAAACTGTTCAATGACAAGTACTTTCCAGAAAGTATTCGTCATATGAAGGAGGTAGAGTTTATTAGATCGAATGTAACAACATAACTCTGTGTCAAAGATGAGGCGTAAGTTCATGAGTTATCCAGGTTTGCACCTCATTTGGTAGAAAATGAGGAACGTATGACGCGGATGTTTTTGAGAGGTCTAAAACCTGAGATTCGTCAATACTTTATCTCTCATAAATTTTATTTGTATTCAGATGTTGTCAACAAGGCTCAATTATTAGAGCGAGATAATGAGTATACTCAACCGAGGGACCACAATTAGGGTCATACCGGTGACAGCAGTCATCGGAGCGATGATAACCAGCGAGGATGGAAAAATACGGACAAAAGCGGTAACCACTCGGGTGGTAATCGTGGCCATGATAATAGGAGAGATGAGTCAAGTGGAAATTTTAGAAAGAGGAGATTTAACGATGACGGGAAGACGTTGGCAGCAGCACCAGCACCAACAACAAATTCTAGGGGAGGAGAACGACTGCCAGTTAGATGCTACAAATGCGGAGAGGAGGGACACATAAGTCCAAACTGTTCACAGCCTTCCAAGGTGTGTTTCAATTGTGGAAAAGATGGTCACATAACTCGATTTTATCCTGTAGCGAAATCAAGTCTAGCAGGGACGGTGGCACCAAAGGTGGATACGAACAAAACAAAGTCGGCAGTTTCTGGAAGAGCGTTTATCGTGACTGCCCAAAACATTAGGAACCCGAACGAAGGTATCACGGGTTAGTTAATTATAAATTCTTGTGAAGTCTATACCTTATTAGATACCGGTTCTACCCACCCTTTTATTTCTCTGCTTGTGCTTAACGTTTAAACTTAACTCCGAAGAAATTAGACTTTGATTTATCAATGGAGACTCCGTTAGGAGAAACTTTCGTTACATCCACGGTTTATAAATCTTGCTTAATCCAAATTGGCATAATCACATTACCTGTTGATCTTATTTCTTTAAAGATACTTGCACTTGATGTGATTTTTGGGATTTATTGGTTAACCACTCATCATGCCAAAATTGATTGTTTTCGTAAGGTTGTTAATTTTCATATTCCTAAGCAACCTGTTCTGCGAATTCAAGCAACCAAACCATTGAAGTCAAATACTTTCATATCAAGCCATAAAGCCATTCGTTTATTGAAAAATGGATGTCAAGCTTTCTTAGCCCATTTCATGGATTTAAACAAAAATACGTCAAATTTGAATGATATTTCTGTTGTTAGTGAATTTCCTGACGTATTTCCTGAAGAACTTGTTGGCCTACCCCCAGAGTGTGATATTGAATTTTGTATCGACTTTGAACCCGGTACAAAACCCATTTTCAAAAAATCCATATCAAATGGCTCCTATTGAACTTCAGGAGTTAAAAATCCAACTACAGGAGTTGGTACCCGAGTCTCTATCTGGTAACTTCTTTTGTGGAATGCACCAAAGTTAGACTCTCCGTAGGGGACGTCATATTCATGTGGTGGTAAACTGATAGGCGCCATTGTGACGTGCTATCCAAGATTGGGATATGAATTACAGTTGAGAGCAAATCAAGTTCGGTGACCAAAAGACGTAGCTTTAGAAACTTGGTTACTATCGAAGATTCGTGGAAGGATTTTCTCAAATCGATACTCCCTTAATTTAGCTGATTCGGAAAGATAAAAAATTCGTATGGAGCGAGGAATGTGAGAAGATTTTCCAAGAGCTCAAGAGGCGACTCATTTCAGCACTTGTTCTGACCATACCATCCTGGAAAAGTGAATGTGGTAGCTGACACGTTGAGTAGAAGATCGTACGCGAGTACGAGTGCGATATTATTGAACATAAAGACCTATTTTGTATAATTTACAAACGATAAAGATAAAGTTAAAGACTCTAGGGACCCATGTGATGATATACGAGTAGAAATGACTTTAATCGATAACGTTAAAGCCGTTCAAGCTACACACCGGAGTTGATAAAAATAAAAAAAAGGGTGCAAGAAGGCGTTATTCTAGAAGCAAGAGTCAATGAAGAGAAGAAAGCTCAAACCTTCAATTTATTTGAAATCCTCGATCGAGTAGGAACTGTGGCCTATAAGACTCACCTTAACGTTTTTCACGTATCGATGTTACGTAAATATGTGGACGACCCGAACCACATTATTGAGTTAGAACTAGACGAGGTAGCCGAAGATTTAACGTACGATGAGGTACCTGTCAAGATATTGGATAGGAAAGAGCATGTCCTACACACCAAGGTTATACCACAAGTTAAGGTTTTGTGGAGGAACCATGCTATTGAAGAAATGACCTGGGAGTTGGAATCGAAAATGAAAGCGAGGTACCCTCATCTTTTCGAAACACCAGGTACGTACGACAATTTCGAGAACAAAATTTTATAAGGAGGGGAGGTTGTAAGACCCCACCTTATTATAAATAAAATTGAATTTTCTCTATTCATTATTATAAATTAATAAGGTGTTAATTTGATATAATACTTTGGTTATGGGTGAAATGTGCAAATTTTGCAAAATAAGCAAGTGGTTATAAAATAATCATTGTTGTCGGGGAATATTCGTTTGGTCATGGAATATTCTTTTTGTCGAGAATATCCGTACGACGACGCAACCATTTGTGGGCCCCATAACGGAATAACGGTTGGATGAAGAAAAACAACAAAGTTTGAGTTTTTATAAATAACGGCGTAATTGTTACTGAATTAATAATCGTTGGAATACGGTGGTTAAAATACGATGAATACGCGTGGTGGCACAGTAGTACACGGTATTACACAGTATTGTTGAATTATTGATTCTTACGTAAGAAGGCACTACTCAATAATTGTTACAGTAATTATTGTTTAATATTTTATTTATTGTTTCAATAATTATTGCGTTGTTAGTTTATATTATTGTTGTTTCAATAATTGTTACTGCACAGTATTTCTCATTATCAGATCAATAATTCATATTATTTGAATAATATTATTAGATAGCATTATTGGCAATGTCTAGAAAGTTCTGTCAAGGAGAGGTTTGGTCACCTAATTGCGCATCAGTAAGGAGAAATCCTTATTGGAAAGCCCCCTCGTTCCTGGGAACTGTCTGGTTGTCATTATTGTGATTCTGTAATATTATTTGTGAATAATTAATTATTGATAAGGAAATATTTATTTGATGCGGATATAAATGACGGATTTATTTATTTTATGTGGTTATAATTGAAGGAATTAATGTTGAGGTGTTTTATCAGTATTTTTATCGGAATGGAGGTATTAAAAATTAAATCAGTATTTTTACGATATATTGCGTGAATTATAATTTTTAATTCGACCATTGGATCGTTGTGATTTTTGGATATGTTATACATATATAAGTTGAGTATATGTCCACAAATTTTGAACCGTTAAAAATGAACGTATGATTTGTTATGAATTTTAAGAGGTGACTGATTCGGAAATTAGGTTTAAAAATGATTTTGGTGGAAAATTCTAGAATTGAGTGGGCCCCACTTGTGGTTGGTGAAAAAATGTGCTAAATTTTATTTCAAATTTGGTGGGTGGTAATAGTAGCAGGTAAAGCCATCAAGTAGCAAGTTAAGTCTGCTTCAGCGTGCTAAAATTTTTTATAAATAGAGGGCTAAGTTAGAATTGAAAATCACACCAGAAACATAAGCTTTCTCGCTTTCTTTCTCTATATTATCGAGCATATTTTGTGAGTATTTAGATACTTTGCGAGTTGTTGTTCAGTACAAGTTTCATTCTGTTAGAGTTTATGCCCTATAGGCCAATTATTTGATATAATTGCTTAAAATTTTGATATTATATTTGATTGAATAAATGAATGATTTTATTATGGTTTTATTTACTGCGTTATATAAATGTTAACATAATAAAAAATCCTTAGAATAATGATACAAATTATATAGTTTCAAGTATGTGACTTGAACATGAGATTATATAATTACAATTAGTATCATTGTTCTTAAATTTCCCTAGTCGAGTATCATTGTTGATGGGACAACAATGATGCATTAAGACTAGTATGTGGATTGACTGATGACCAAATCTCATTGGTCATAAATATATGAGATATTAAGTCAATGCATAGGTACATGTTAGAGAACGATGTACTGGACAGACCCACCATGAGAATTCTATGTTGAGCATTATACGAAGTGTCATTAACAATTCTCATAGTGACAATGGTGTAATGGTCCTCCGACCTGAAATCACTATATTTCTACACGGGAATTTATGTACTTTGATATCATCAAATGTCACCTTTAATAGGGTGGACTATAAAGGTGATTATTGGGTACATCATGAATCGTGTGAGGAATATGAGTGATCTAGATGGAATTTAATCATCATATATATTAGGGGTGATATCTATAGGCCTCTTGATTGAGTAGGACTACGAAATGCATGGTCATGCTCAAATAGTGATTTGTTTCATATAGTCTACTCACTGATCAAGAAAACTCAGATTAAATTATGAAGAGTATGACACATTCCATGACTCGAGTTTAATCTAGGATATTAAGGTTAAAAAGATTAAATTACATTGAAACATTGGTCACGAAAAAGGTTGCATCGAATCATCGATCTTATTATTACTTGGGTAGCAGTTATGCATTACTAGATGTCGCTCACTGTTTATAATTTTATAATATGATTTTAAAATTATTGCCAACGTAATAATAACTATAGGGTCACACACATAGAACGTAAATTAAAATGGAATTAATTTAAATTTTAAGGATTTAAATATATTAATATGATTAATAGTATTTAAATCACGAATTTAAATTAAAAGGATAATTTGTATATATGCATATTAATTAAGTAAGACTTAATTAAGATATATATATATATATATATATATATATATAAATTCGGATTTTATGAAATAAGGTTTTGATTAATTACCTTTTTAACTACTATATATATGATATAGTAGCCACTTAGGGTTATATCATAACTTCGTAACCCTAGCCGCTCTTAGAGAGAGACTAGAGAGAAATAGTTCTAAAATCAATTCCTTTTGGTGGCTAGTACCGCAGTTCCTTTTATCGCAGATGAGATCGTCTGACTGACTCGTCATGCATGCTCGTGTGAATACCGTAGAGGCGCGATTCATTTGGATTGCGTTGGAGATTCAAGCGCATCAATTTTAGAAGCATTTTCATATTCGGTATAATTTCTAACCACTGAATTAATTGTTTTCGTATGGATCCTATTTAGGGTTTCGAATTTGATTTAAATTGTTCTATTTCCGCTGTGCGTTTTTGTGTCGAAACACTTCACATTCAGCATCACTTCCGACCTTTCATTCCGAAGTACTGTTTCTTTGAGGTAAGGGATGTTATTTTCTTCTTAAATGATATTATTTTTTTCAATATCATTATGCCAAAATATTGGTTTGAACTTTTTAATCAAATTTAGAACTTTTTTGTGTGGGAGTTATTTATTCACGATACTAAGACTATTCACGATATCGAATTATTCTTATTCACGAATATGACACTATTCACCAAAAAATGAAACTTTTCCTTTTTGTCCAAGATGTCTATTATGGTTACTATCTTTGATTGTATCCTTGTTTTGATCTTTATTTTTGAATTCTGCTTCACAATTGGTTATTATGAAGTATTATTGATCTTGGATAAACTGTTATATAAATCCTTAATATTTGTCCTTCTGTCTCATTAGATTCGTTTTCTTTAAAATATTTTTCATCATCCTCAGTCTTAAATGATGATATTATTGAATATCTTTGGCCTGTAGTGCAAATATGAATGATTAACTGATGAATATCTTTGGCCCGTAGTGCAAAGATGAACAGGTGTTGAGATGAACATGAGCAATTGGTGATACAAATAAATATCATTGGCCTGTAATGCAAAGATGAATATTCAATTAAAGATGTATATTGATTGTTGTTACAAGGATAAAATATTGATGATGAACTTTTAAATCTTAGAAGAGAGTAGAACTCAATATCTACTTGACTCTTCTAATGGATTGCTGTTTTCGCTGCAGTTTTGATCTAAAACTTGTTGTCTATTATGTTTATCAGATTTTTTCCTGTTGAAGACTAATGATAATTTGTTGTATATTATCTTAGTCATAATATTCTTTACTGGGCTAGTTGAGCTCACCCTTTTCCTTTTTGTTCTATTTTTTTTCTCAAGAGGTGAGAACATACCAGGATCTAGTCGGGGTATGGAGTGATGGTTCTAGAAAGATATTTTAGCAGTCCTCACTATCTCTGTAAAATAGTGTTTGAATAATTATAATGAGGACTTATTTGAGTGTTGATATTGTCTAGAAGACAATATTTGTATTTAAACTCACAGTATGTGTTGTCGTATTTTGCAAGACAATTGTATTATTGAAGTTGTAGTTTGCTTTCTGTACCATGTATTTGGCGACTCAGAATGGGTGTTGTATACCTATTTTGGGAGTGTCACAGTTACCTTGGTCTAAAAGTTTGGTGTGAGACCCTAGATTTTACGAATAAAGATTTAATTTTCTCGAAATATTTTTTTCAAAATTTTGGTGTGGATTTGAGATAACGTTATAGTTGTGGGTAATATTTATAAATTTTACAAAAGCACGTAAGTTGTTATATAATATTCGATTGGGTGGGGAATATTCATTTTAACAGGGAATATTCAGACGACAAAGACAATCATTGATGGACCTCACAACGGAATTATTGTCGGATCGAGAAAACGACATAAAAAATATTTTATGAAAATAACTACGGAAGTTTTATCGTTAAAACTGTTGAACTACCCTTAGTAGTAAAGTACAAGATGTCTGGCGTGTGGTTGCATAAAGAAGACACACACGGTATTGATTATTGATGCTTACGTGAGAAGTCATTTAGTTTTATTCAATTATCATTCGATATTTTATATATTATTAAATCAATAATTGAGATGATAGAGTTATTAATATTATTATTTGCAATATTAACGATGTCTAGAAGTTTTTTGCAAGGAGAGGTTTGGTCACCTAATTGCGCGCGCTAATAGGAAAAATCCTTATTGGAAAGCCCTCTTTCCTGAGAGCGACACAGTCGCCGATTAATAGTGTGAATAATAATAATGATGATGAAGTTTTGTTTTATTAGTATTATTAATGTAATAAAACAAAAGTTTTTTTATATAAAAAATGTAATACTTTTATAAAGTTATTCGTTTTATTAGGCTAATAGTAAAATCTTTTATATATAAAATGTAATACTTTTATAAAGTTATCTCTTTTATTAGACAATAATTAGATTATATTATATTTTATTATATGCATAGTGTTTGTATAGTAAAATCTTTTTAAAAGTTATTCGTTTTATTAGATTATAAATAGAATATATTATATTTTATTGTAAACCTATCTCTGAATAAAATCATTTAAAGTAAATCGATCCGGACCGTTCATGGATTGGTTCTTATTCATCTATTCTTCTATAAATAGAAGCTCATTCCTTCATTATTTCTTACGAATTCACTGAAACTGTAGAGAGAGAAACTGTAGAGAGAATTATTCTTCTATAATCTTGAGTGTATTTTTTTAGCGTTTAAGAAAGCTTTGAGCGTAGTGCAAGTTTCTTCAAGTATATCCCCGCTCTACCGTCTGAGTAATCTTCTTTATAAGGTAAGGGATATTATTTGTTGTACCTGTAAGGGGTATTATTCTTTCGTAATCATGAAGAGAATTGTTTTCTTTCAATACTCATAAGAGTTGTTATTCCATTATTCATTATTATGTTGGAATAACCTGTTTATGCGAAGTACCGCATACATGGTGATCTTCTTTTGTTATTCCATTCTTTATTATTATGTTGGAATAACCTGTTTATGCGAAGTACCGCATACATGGTAAAATTCTTCTATTATTCCATTCTTTATTATTTTGTTAGAATATCCTGTCGGTGCGTTTTACGCTGGACTTGGTTTCATTATTTATTATTCCGCATTTAATATTCTGTCGGAATATCATGTTTGTGCGTTTTACGTCGAACCTGGTTCTATTATTTATTATTCCATATTTATTATTCTATCGGAATATCACGCTCGCAATGCGTTTTTTACGGACTGGTTCCATTATTTATTATTTCGTTTTAATAATAACGTTTATGCATGCGATCTCTATCGCATGCATGGTGAATCCTTCTGTTATTCCATTCTTTATTATTCTGTTGGAATAACCTATCTATGTGGATTACCACATGCATGGTGAATGATCCTTTGTATTCATTCCTTATTAAATCATGAAAATGATCTGTATACGTGGATTACCGCATGGCGGGTGAAAATCCATTTGCAGTTTTATATATTCTTTATTATACTCAGTTGGTTAAAGTTTTGACTTCTATACTCCATGAAATTTGTGGAATATCCTTGATATTTGCGCTTCATCTAGTATCTTTTCATGGAAATATTCTTCTGAGCATTCTTGAATTTTACTCTACAAAGAAGTATCATGTTGACAATTTGGCTCATAGTACAAGAATGATTCGAAGATGTGGTTTATTTATTAAGTTGAGTCTCAGCGATAAAAATTGATGAAAAACCTTTTTAAATCATAAAAGATAGTAGATATCATGCTCTACTTGACTTTTCTAATGGATTACTTGTTCCGCTGCAGTTAAACTTCATGTCTATTGTATTTTATCAGTTTAACATTATTGAAAACTAATGATAATTTATTCGCATTATCTTAGTCATAATATTTTCATCGGGCTAGTTAAGCTCACCTTTTCTTTCACCGTTTCTTTGAAATGAGAGCGTAAAATGGACTAATCGGGGAAGCGAAAGTGTGATCGGTCCAGATGATAGCATTAATTAGTAGTCCTCACTATTCTGTTAAATAGTGTGATAATAAATGTAATGAGGACTCCATTGGGTATGGATATTGTCTAGGTGACAATATTCATATTAAAACTCTCAGTTTATGTTTCGTCGTATTTTACACGACAGCTGTATTATTAAGTTATATTAGAATTATGTACCATGTATTTGGCGACTCAAGATGGGTGATGAATACCTAATTTTGGGGGCGTCACATGTGACAACCCGAAAAATCGGATTGTCTAGAATTTAAGAGTTAAAGAATTAGTTATTAATAAAATAAATTTTTATTAATACTATTATGTGATATGTGTTTATTAATTGTTCTATAACCTAGAATGATTATTAATCGGGAGGATTCTGGCTACGATCAAGACTGAACGAGTAAGAATTTTCAAGACGAAAATAAAAATTTTCCGGAAATAAAATATTTCTGGGGAAAAAGACGAAATAGGCACTATTCACCCGATGAAACCCTAAGGGTTAGGGTTTGAATAACTTAAGTCGTTCTGAGAGTTCGGTATGTCGAAATGACATTCCGTCAAAAGATTTGACCATAAAATATCGTGAAATGTTAAGTAAGAAGATAAAAGTTTTTCTCGAAAAATATGCAAAAATCGGATAAAATAAAAATGACAAAAAGTACTGTTATGTACTTTTCGCTCGTTTAACTACGTTAGGGTAAAACGTGAATGAAAACGCTTAATGTCGAAAAGTATTTTTCAATTTTTCGAAAATCCGAAGAATACGTAATATTTAATCGGTAAAGGAAAGACGAAATATCCAAAAATATTTGGATTCTGAGAATCGTAGTTTTTAAAATTGTCGGACGAATTCCGCAAGACAGAAGCACGAAGCTTCCAAGGGAAGATACTTAAGGAGGTGGGGTGGCCACTTGGCCACCAAGTAAACTACTTGGTGGCTAAGTTTGGAATAGTAAGGAGGTTAGGGGTGAAAAGACCAAAATGCCCTTAGCCTTGGTTTTCTTTAAATAGGAAGCTCATTTCATTATATTGGGATTTTGAAAAATTCTACACTATGAAAGATAGAGAGAGAGGGTTAGGATGGGAGAGGAAGAGGAAGAGGAAGAGGAAGAGGAAGAAAATGAGGAAAAGCTAGCTCGAATGCACGCTTTATCCGACGGAAGGAGATTAAAGAAGAACGGTAATCCGAACACTAGTTTCTTCTAATTTTCTTTAAGTTTAATATGTTCAAAAACATAAATTAATGAAGATCAATAGTAAGTGAAGTTAAGAATGAATTCATATGGTTGAATTCATGAGAAAACGAAGAAATAAGAATTAGAAATTTAGTTTATAAATTTCTTAAGGAAGTGTAAGGTTCGTAAGGATTTTGAGCGATCCGAATGAATCTTATGAATGAATAAGTGAAATAAGTAAGGAATGATGTTTTATAACATCAAATTCCAAGAAAAGTAAAATCGTAATCCAAAATATCGATTAAAAACGAAGAACACACGAAGAACGCGAAGAACACGCGAAGAACGTTGTTGATGGACAAATTTAAAACAATCGTAGGATAATTATTGTTGATGGACAAGTTTAAAACTATCGCGTATAAGTTAGTTGCTTATTGCTTGGTTAGGAATGTTAGAAACGTTCATGAAGAACTGATTAAAATTGAGCTATAACGAAGTTATGGCAAAAATTCGTAAAAGACGAATAAAAATTTGAATGTTAGTAAATGAACCTGAACGTGTAGGGTTTCATAAGAATGTAAGAGAACGTAGAAAACGTGAGTTGTAGACTCAAGAACAAATGAATTCCGAGTTCGGATGACTGAATTGCGAACGAACGAACGAAGAACGTTAATAACGTAAAACGAACGAAGAGCGTAGATTAAGCCAATTGAATGGCATGTTAATGGATTTAGAACTAAGTTCTGCCCATGGGTAATCAAAGTACGTAAGATAAGAAAGAAAAATGGCTTTGGAACAACCTCGTTCCGAGTTATAACGAATAAGATATGAGATTTCAAAGTTAGCGTCTCAAGCTTGTAAAAGACTTAGAAATTTTTTTCTAGATTTCATGCTTTGCACTGCTTGTCATGTGAAGTCGTGCCTTGGGGACCGATGTGCAGTGAGGCGAGCTCGAAAGCCATTAGCTATTGCTAAGTAGCGCATGCAGCAAAAGAAAAGGGAAGAGAGTGGCGGCTGCCAAATACGGGTGTAGGTAAATGTCTAGAAATGAGATTTTTACTGCTCAATTACTAGGGGATGTGCAAGAAAGAAATATGAACATATAGTTCAACTAATGTAACACTTAATCAAGTGTATTAAACCTTTAATAAAGGTTGAACGAAGAGATTAATCGAGATTAAAAGCGTAGATGTGGTTTACGAGGCGATATCAAGGGTCAGTAGTCATGAATGAATCAAACGTGAGGAATTGTTATGATGGTAATTCCTTAGACGTTGATGGACGATAGTAATGTATAACATTTAGATGTTAATGAGAGATGAATGTAAAGCGTATAGACGCTGTGAACGCAACGCTGTTGCGATGAGCGATCGGTCTTAGCATACAACGAACCGTATGGCTTTGACATTAGGAAAGAATAATGAACATGGGGTTCAGGTGACAAGTAATGAATGAAAGTAATTAAAACCTTGGATGAAGGTTGAATAGAATTAAGAGGCAAGTAACGTAAATGTTGAATACGTAAATGATCCTCGTAATTGTATTCACGTCGAGCGAACGTTCTAAGTATACATTGGTTGAATAACTTGGATGTTGACGAAGGTAGTAAGTAAGATATGAATTATCAAGGAAAGCCGTAGCGAACGGTAATGGGATTTATGAAAGCCGAATGTGAGTCAGATAAGAATGTTAGAATGAAATGTAAGCGTTGGACACTTGAACCGAGTTAAAGGTTAGGTGTACGTGAATACTAAACCGGTAGAACCTACACCCCGTGTATGGTTTGACCGTAGGATAATGAAGTCCAATGATTAAACCTGTGAAGGGTGAAGAGGCTTAATTAAAGACAAATATGAATAATGTAAAGAAGCCGAGTTAATGTGTATAACTTGGATGATGTTCCGAGTCGAATGAACCGGACGTTGTAAGATAAGAATAACGTAACGTAAAATGTTTAACGCTTTAAATGCGTAGAATGAATATTGAATGATCGTTCTGAGCATACAAAACACTGTATGACTTAGACATTGATGAATGAATCCTGAGGTATGACATTTATTTGTTAGAAAGCTATAAGGAATAAGAAATTGACTTAACGAACATTATAGTTAATAGTTCGGATAAGTTAAGATAAATTTAGGTTATAGTACAATCGTAACCTTTGATGGTTGACATATGGGAGCTGGGCTAAACAATTCCTTCAGAGAGTGAAGGTATATACAAAACTGGTAACCGATCTGACTCGCTGTTATGGGCAGTTGAGATGAGACAGGAACTTATTTGTTAGTTATTTGTGGGAAACCACTCAGAGTACCATATGGATTACTAGCAGAGACACGATGTGTGCTGAGTCCTAGGAAAGTTATAAGAAGAACATACGAATGTAAAATATCAAAGATGATGAACGTTTTGAGTAAAACATCTCCGTATGTCATGAAGCCGTTAACCGGTAAAGGAAGTTGGTCGCGTAAACTTAGTTGTAAGAACGTGAACCTTAAGAAGTAAAGTTAAGTAAACCAATGCGTAAAGTCAAGTATATGACTAATTGGTATGTGTTATTTCCTTATGTGCTATATAGGAATTGGAATGAGCAGTTCAGCGTAAACTATAAGCTGTAGCTGTGCGTAAGGCAAGTTTTCTAATTTCATTCATATTTTAAATGAATGCTAGTTTCTAAAACTTCTCGGATGTTGAACTGAGAAGTTACATCATGTCTTGAATGTGTGATATTTGTACAAGGTGGTAGAACGTATGAGGCTTTGTGCCACAATGTGAACACTTCGGTGTTTCTATGAGATGAACTGTTCTGTGATTGAACTGTTAAATATAAGCATGTTCTGTTTATACATGAATCGTTATTGTTAAGTCTGTGCTATTGATTCTAGCCAGACAGAATGTGTATGAAATAAAGTAGAGAATGAAAGTACTTCCAAGTGAATGTGACTAATGTTTAAAATGATAGGAATAGATTATTCCTATTATTCAAGCTGCTTCATAACCTTTGTTCGGTTATTGAAGTCTTAAAAGAATGTTTAAATTCTTGAAGTTGTTTGTTCAACTGTTATGACTTGCTGGGCAATTGAATGCTCACACTTGCTTTAAATGAAAAACATTTTCAGCGAACGATGTTAGAAGGACTTAAGGATCCCGTAAAGATCAAACTAACGGTATCTAGATGAAGTGTTATTCATAATGTGAAGGAGCAAGAAGATCAAGTGAAGACTTGTAATGTAGAAAGAAGAAAATTAAACTATAAACTAGTTTAATGAACTGTTATGTATCCTTGGTGGCGGATAAAAGTCACTCTTGTATGATGAAAGGAATAATGTAATTATCATTATTTGTAATGAAAAAGGTTATAAGGTTTTAGAACCTGGGAATTCAGAATGTATGTTATTATATTTCAGTATATAATGATGTATGTTGGATGAATGATGTACTAGTGACGCACGAAATTCGGGTGTGAAGATAGACCAAATTTTGGGTCATTGCATCACATTTGACAACCAATTTCATGAAGGTAAATAAAAAATAGAACACTGCATAGGAAAGAGAGAGATAAAAGAGTGATGTGTAATGTAATATTGATAACCAAACCTTCGTACCAAGGTAACCAAACCTTTATACCAAGGTAACCAAATCTACCTCCACACTTGCAGTATAAATTTGTTACCTTGGTCTAAAAGTTTGGCAACCAATTTCATGAAGGTTTGACTACCAATTGCATTACATTCAAAAAAAAATTGGTAACTTAACAAAACTGAATTGGTTACTTTGGTATGAATGTTTGGCTACCAACTGCACTATGAAAAAACTACACCCAAACACTCCCTTATAATTCCATGGTAAACTCATATTCTACTTCAAAAGAAAAAGAAAAAGCCCAATTGAACCAGACGACCTAACCCACCACCACCATGACGGAAACTCCAGCACCACCACCAAACTTTTGGGGCAACCTAATAATACCACTAAATTAAGGAATCTTAATCCCCTTGTGCAACAATTCTCCTCCTCCCGTTTTTCTTGGGAAAGATTTTGATGAAATGATTGATGAAGATAATGCTATTGATTTGATTGTCATTGCTGAGGCGACTGAAAAAGACGCCATTTTTATCTTTCTTTTGAGCTTCCTCTCCTCTCCTCTCACTGTGTATTCCTCTCTCTCTCTTTGGGGAAAATAAAATGGATAAGAGGATTACGAGTAATGAATGCGTTCATGGTCTATAGAACTACTCACTGCAAAAAGATTCTTAAAAAAAATAAATTATTGCTTCATATATACGCCACTTTGGTATATTTTAATATGTAGATATATTAATTATTTAATTTAATAAGTAAATTAATACTAATCTCCCAAATTAAGGAATCCAATTGAATACTAATTCCCTAAATTAAGGAATCCTAATTGCACTAATATTGTAAAAAAATATGGAAGTGTATAAATTGTGTAAATATTTTATGAATGCTCTATTGTTGTAATTATTTTTAAAAATATAATAGAATATGTAATTGTTCCTATAATCAATTAAGTCTATGCAGACATGTTTTTTGGACCGGACAATTGGACCGCTCTAGTTATTTTTGTTTTTTTTTCCTTTTCTTTTGACTCCTAAAAAATTTATAATATTTATTTTAGCTTAAATTTTTACAAAATTCAATAATATAATTTAAATACATGTTAAAAATATGATTGCACAGATTGCACAAAAGAAAAAGACCATCTCCACCGGCTAATTTTTTACTTTAGGCATAAGAAAATCATAATACTAAGCGTATGGTTGTTTGTAATGATTATAATATGAGGGTTTTTAATTCATTATATTATAATCTCAAAACTATTAATTATATGATTATAATCTCGAAATTATAATTCTAATCCCAAAACTATTAAATCATTTTATAATCTAAATTGTCTAAATTTGAAAACAATCGAGACAATTGTGATTAATATTCATATCTCCTTACTAACAAACATAGCCTACAAGAAATTAAATGATCCCGTACTAAAAATCATCGGCTACTACAAACAAACATCAGCATCATCAATCATAGCTAATTACAAATTGAAATTAACGGAACAACAATACAATTTCTTTGAACGTGCGGATTGTACAGCAATCACCAGCTCATACATGTGTCTCTAGTCTATCCTTATTATGTGTGTGTATATATATACATGTAGATTGCAATGAAACAACAATAAGGGATTAGTACTAATTCTTAAACATTCAAACACTTGTGTCCACACCTTCACCCACAGGCATTAAAGATATGGCTTTATCGGCTTTTATTTTGGCTGTTTGTTTAGCAATTCTTGTTGTTACTAGTGCTGCTGCTAATGAGGGTATGCCGGATAACATGCCTGGCATGACCCCTGCCCCTGCCCCGAAAGCTTCTGGAAGCACCCTCGCTTCTTTTCCATCGGCATATTTAGCCAAGGTCCTTGCTTCAGTTGTTTCATTTATGATTTTTAAGTGAAGGGCTTAAGTTTTCTTCTCTTTGTATGTGTTGGTACATCTTGTTCTGCTTTTGGGGTGGGTCTTTCATAGGCTGTGTGTTTTTTGGTTCATTTTTCTCTCCCTATATGCTGGTTCATTTATATGTGTTATGTTAACGTCAAGATCTTTCTCCACGTCCCAATCACGAAAGACGTCCTGATCCTGCACAGTAAATACGACAAACACCACAAGCTTGACGGCCGGACCGCCGGGGGATAGCTCAGGCGTAAGAGTAAGTATATGTGTTCACAAGGTTAACTCAAGAGGATGATAAAATCTAGTGTAATGAGAGAGATAATAATTCTTAGTTGTGTGTCTGTGTATATATCAAAAACATACCTCCTTGTGAAGACTTACTCGTTAGGATATAATATCTTTGTCTGGATTACTGTGTCACCCACTACCATCTGACATATCCCCCTGATCTGATGGGTTTCATTGATCGCATGGAGTCTATCCTTTGCTTTTGGCCATTTTTTTCATCACGCCGTAAATTATAATCTCATCCACATTAATGCATGGCATATATCTCGGTCAACTGTCATGCTATATCATCATTACAAGTCAAAGTAATAGATATTAAATGATCCAATAGGTTAATCCAACGAACCGACCCGGTCCTATAGGATAAAAGTAACATGGTGACCAGGCCCAACTATTTTCATGGCTCAATTATAAAAGCCCAATGGATTAAATTAATAAGTGAACCCAATTTACCCGGCCCAAATAGGAGAAATATCATGACCCAACATTACCCCCTGGTTTTTTATTGAACAGAATGGTTAATGGAAAACTATAAATGGTCCATGATATTAGAATTTAATAAAGGCCCAAAACAGGAAATAACCGAGACATACCCACTTTGGTGCACGAAATGGGACGTGGAAGGGCTGAATGCCCAGAGCAATAAGCCCAATCTGATAAAGGATTTGAATTTGAACAAGATGGACCAATAATTAGAAACCCAACAGTGAGGCCCAATCTGATAAGATATCCAAAGGTCGACCCAAACACTTCCCATTCGAATTCTCATCATTACTAGCATTTAAAGCGCCAGCCTTGAACACCGTGTAACCATCAGTATAAAAGGTAAACTTTACCAATTCTGACAGTTTTACCTGCTAATTTGAAATTCGAACCTATGAGCTTTCTTTTCTGTCTCAGAACTTCTCTCTCTAGCTTTCGAAATCTCAACAATGGTGAACCCTAGCCAGACTTCTCCAGTTTCCCCCAATCCAAACCCTAACTAAGAGGGTTCGAGTTCAAACCCACCATCTCCTGCTGATTTCTTCAAGGATGGGGAACAATTTCCTCATGCCAACATCCCATCTACCGTCACTGAATCCGAGATACGGGCACTCCAGATTTGTTATCAGATTCCAGATAACTATGCCATAAGGGCTCCTGCTCCGGAAGAGCGAATGTATCAGCGACCAGATGGCTGGGTAGCCATCTTGCTACCTTTCTACGGAAAAGGGATTAAATCACCCTTCACGCCTTCGTTGTTACCCTCCTAGGGTTCATAGGAGTGGGTTTCGCTCAGCTGGTGTCCAACTCCTACATCCACATACTGGCATTCATTGCCTTCTGCCACGAGTTAGGGATTACTCCCTCCGTTGACATTTTCTTCACCCTTTTCTCGGCCGGTAAATCCCGAGAACGAGGGTTCAAGATGCTGAGCAAACAATCTCCTCGCCCGAACTCCAAATTCGAGAAGAGGTCCCTGATGAGCACTCCTTCGAGTAACAAGGGCTGACACGAGAAATGGTTCTTCGTCACAGGACCAGAGATCTCTTCTCTTCCAGATTGGACCATCCTGGACCGGATCTCTGCTGACTTCGGAGACATTCCCGAAGAGCGTATGAAGGAGATGGGAGACTTTCTGAAGAAGATCCCTCCAAAAGAATGGAGTTTCACACTTCTGACCAAACAAGCCTGGCTGTATGATCATAAATGTAAGTTTCGAACAACTCTGTAATATAGATTTTTGAGGTATATAAGTGGCATGGATTTTAATATATGGTTATTTGCAGTGTCTCTGATCAAACCAACTTCTTCGGAAGTGAAAGATTTGGGAGACTTTCTGGCCGGGAGGACTACGGAGGCGAACGAAGAACTTCCTACTGAAGAGTCTTCCCGAACCGACCCCCTCGCCTCCGACCCACCAACCACTCCCCTTCATAATGATGAGCCTGAAGCTGACGAGCCTATCATTCCCGAAGAATCCCTCAGACCTCGCCGAAGGAAGAAAGCTGCCAAAAAGGCCAGAACTATCCATCGTGAGATAGATCCTGAAAGCGACGAGGAGATTCTTCCCGAAGCAATCCCACAATCAACTCCTCCATCCGACCCCGTTACTGCACCTCCTGAACCAGCCCCAATTAAGAGGAGTCTACTTGACATACCTCTACGCGATCGGGCAAAAATCCTTCACGCTAAAAAATTAAGATAAAAAATAATACCACTCACCGCCGAAGAACTCCGCGCCCCTCCAACTTCAACAGTTAACCCCCCAATAGTGCCAACCGAAACCCAAACACTGATCTTTGAAATTGGTGAATCGACCCCACACATTGTCCTAAAAAAAACAACCTTGAGACTGACCGGCCGAGTTCAACCTCCGCCCTAGTTCAACTCTCGAGCCTACACCTGCCCGATCTCCTTCCCCAGAGGCAATACATGCGGATCCCTCGCCGGTTCACAATCAGCCTATGCCCTCTCCTCCAAGACAAACGACTACCGAATTCCAGCATGATGCCATGGCCTCGCCAACCATGTGGCCTCGATTCAATGCCAACTTCCCCTTTCAACTGTTCGAGGCCTTCGTTTGCGAGACCGATGACCACCGATTCGGGAAAAGTTCGAATGGGGATTTGCTTAGCGAAGGCATGAGCTACTTGAAGAAGGTAAATGATTCTCTCCTTTATTTCCATATTTATCTTCATACTTATACATTTGAAACTGATCAAATAATACTGAACATGCATAGGCAAATGCTGTATTTGGGCGTCTGCGTCCAAGATCTCTTGAGGCTGAATCCGAAGAGGAGGCGCTGAGGAAGGAGAACTCCATCCTGAAGTCTGCCTTGGCTCGGGAAAGGACCCAACGTGAAGGCATCCTTCATACCAATGAAGGATTTCAGAAAGAGTTGGCCCAAGCCAAGGAAGACGTGAAGGCCTCCAAGGAATAACTGAAGTCAACTAAAGCACAGCATGCGGAGATCGTCAAGATGAACGTCGACTTGGTTCAGAGAAGTGAAATAAAGATGGATAAGATCAAGGAGCTGAAGGCTAATTCTAAGATCTTAATCAAGACGATTCATAAGCTGGAGCGGGAAGAAACCTGTCAGATGAACATACGGCAGAAGCTCGAAGAAGAAATCCGAGAACTCAAGGCTCTTCGGGACCTTGGGCCTCCTTTGACTGATGCCCTTCGCAAACAAATCTGTGAAGAGTATCGGAACTCGGATGAAATCAATGGAGAAATCATGAAGATTCATACAGAAAGTTACGAGCTCTGCCGAAGTCGTGGCAAGGAGAAGTTGATCAAAGCCAACATAGATCCATCCTCGCTTCGATTTCTTCAGATGATGACGTATATTTCACCAAGCAATGACTTATGTTTTTCTTTGGTTTTATTTAAAAAACACTTGTAAAAATTTCTGTTATTTTCCAATATTGTAAGTAAATTAAGTATAATGAAAAGTGATCTTCTCCCTTATGACTTCAATGCATTTTTACTTCCTGTCAATACTTCAATATGAATTCATCTGGAAAAATGTACAAAACCCCTTCAAGGATTCAACTCAAATTGTTAATTAACAATTAAGCATGTCATATAACAAATAAGGTGAAGTTAAAGAACGAGGCATTCCGAACTCAACACTTAGAAAAAATTTAGGTAATAAAGTAAAGAGATACTTATTCAGTTACCGAAGTGTGAGACAGATCTGCTTCATCGTGAGTTTGTTTACCCCGAAAGGCCTAACAAAACCGAAAGATGACATTCGCCTACCACGAAGGGCCTGACGAAGTTAAAAGATGACATTCGCCTACCACGAAGGGCCTGAATAAGTCTAAGTGTCGACAATTGCCTACCACGCAGGGCCTGACAACGTCTTGAAGATGACACTTGCCTACCACAAAGGGCCTGACAAGGTCTAAGTGTCGACAATTGCCTACCACGCAGGGCCTGACAACGTCTTGAAGATGACACTTGCCTACCACGAAGGGCCTGACAAGGTCTAAGTGTTGACAATTGCCTACCACGCAGGGCCTGACTACGTCTTGAAGATGACACTTGCCTAGCAAGAAGGGCCTGACAAGGTCTAAGTGACGACAATTGCCTACCCCGAAGGGCCTGACAATGCCAAAGTGACCACCTGCCGAAGAGGCTACCATCGAATGGTCAGCGAGTCCTCCCGAACCTCCTAACACCAATGAACTGAGCAGCAACAGAGACAAAATTTGTTTGAGAGAAAAGAGGAACTTTTATTGATGATGATGTAAATATTTACAGACTTTCGATGTACTGACATTGAATCTACTGAAAGTACTTCCTAAGTCTGCCAGCGTGCCAAGTGTTTTTAATTACTGACCCATCTAATTCCTTCAACCGATAAGTCCCGGCCCGGCACTTGAGTTGATTTTCAGACGGTCCTTCCCAATTTGGCATCAGCTTTCCCATATTCTGAGGTGTAGATGCTTTGACTTCTCTGAGGACAAAATCTCCTACTTCAAATCTGCGAAGCTTTACCCCCTTATTATAATGCTTAGCTACTCTTCGCTGATAGGCTGCCAATTTGATTAAGGCTATCTCTCTGACTTCTTCCAGCAAATCAAGATTGGCCTTCAGCCCTTCTTCATTGTAGATCTCTCTGAAATGACTAACTCGGAGACTTGGAGATCTAATTTCCACTGGGACTAAGGCATCAGTACCATAGGCCAATCTGAAAGGTGTGAACTTGTAGAGTCCTGGAGTAGTTCGATAAGCCCATAACACACTTAGCGACTCTTACGCCATCTCGCTTTAGCTTCGTCCAACTCGCGCTTGATCTCATTAAGCGTTACATTGGTCACTTCAACTCGTCCGTTTGGAGGATGAGCTCATGAAGTCTTTTGTCTTTGGATCCCCAGTTCTTTCAAAAATGCTTCAAACTTCGATCCCACAAACTGACGTCCATTGTCCGATACTACCACCTTAGGAATCCCAAAACGGAATACTACTGACTCTTTCAAAAATTTCAAACACTCTTGTTCCGTTATTGACCTAAGTGGCTTTGCTTCTACCCATTTGGTCATATAGTCTATGGCAACTATAACAAACCGACCGACCTTTTGCTTTGGTAGTGGACCCAAAGATATCAACCCCCAGCACAACGAAGGGTATAGGAGATAAGATCGAGAGTATAGCTCTTAGGTGGTAATACGATCTTGATTGGATGTTGAGTGGCACTTTTCGCACTTCGACGTCTTTCATTGCTTCCTTGATGGTAGGCCAAAGTAGTACCCTTGACGAAGTACTTTATAGGCTAATGACTTAGCAGCCATATGGTCGCCACAAATGCCTTCATGCACTTTTGGAGAGAGCATATTCACTTTCAGATGGAGTCAAACATTTCAATAATGGAGACGGAAGGCTTCTTGGAAAAGATCCCCATCAATCGAACAAAATTAGCACTTTTGTACTTGATTTTCTTGGCAAGCATCCGATCCGAAGGTAAGACGCCATCCGCCAGATATTCCAGGTATGGAGTTAACCAATAGTTGTTTGATTAATGCACATCACCACTTCATGATGAACACTAGGATGTTGCAAAATTTCTAGGTACACCGATCCTTCAAAGACGTTAACATCCGTAGTGGCTAGTCTGGCGAGTGCATCAGCAATGGAATTGTTATTACGCCGAATTTCAAACTCGTAAAATTGGAAACATCAAGTCGTTCCTTCAATTACGCCAAATACTTGATCATTCAGGGCCTCGAGCCGTATTCCCTAGAGAATTGTTTAACGACTAAGCGAGAATCATCAAGATGACTATTCTCTCGTGACTTCAAGACTCTTCGCTAATCGTAACCTCGCAATCTTCGCATACTACTGCCTCGTTGTTCGTCGCTTTGAACTGAAATCTGATGGCCTGTTGCACCCTAAATCCTTCTGGACTTGTCAAGATAATCCCTGCTCCACTGACATCCGTAGTAGAAGACCCATCTGCATACAACGTCCACGAACTCTCCTCTGTCAATAAAGCGGCAAGAATCGCTCTGTCGGATCCTTCAAATTTCTCCCACAACTTCATCATCGACTTGAAAACGAACACTCAACCACAAAATCAGCCAAGGCCTGCCCTTTGATGGCGGTTCGAGGATGATATTCAATAAAAAATTGGGATAACTCCATCGTCCATGCAATTTAGTCTCCCGATACCTGGGTTTGCCCATAATCTTCTTTAAAGGCTGATCTGTGTACACTATTACCAATCTACCCAGGAAGTATTGCCTAAGCTTTCGACTAGCAGTTATTAAAGCAAAAGAAAACTTTTCAATGTTTGGGTACCTTGTTTCAGCATCCCGAAGGACATGGCTTACATAATCAACCGGGTGCTGCTTACCCCCAACTTCACGCACCAAAACCGCTCCTACCGCCAACGAGCTAGCTGCTAAGTACAAATATAGAGGCTCGGCAGGAACGGGCTTTACCAGCAAAGGCGCCGAAGATAAGTAGGACTTGATGCTCTGAAAGGCGTCTTCACACTCCGAAGTCCATTGAAACGTCTTTGCATTCTTCAGCCCTTTCAATGTATCAAAAAACGGCAAACATCTTTCTGCCGACTTGGACATGAACCTCCGTAAAGCTGCAATCCTTCCAGTCAGACGTTGAACATCTTTAAATGACTGAGGAGTCTTCATGTTCAGGATCGCTTGAATCTTCTCTGGATTGGCTTCAATTCCTTTTCGACTGACAAAATAACCCAGAAATTTGCCAGCCCCCAGACCGAAAGTGCACTTAGTGGGATTCAGCCTCAAGTTGTGATGACGAATCGTTTGGAAGAATTCCTCTAGATCATCCAAATGCTTATGCACCAACATGCTTTTGACAATCATGTCATCCACATACACCTCAATATTCCTGCCCAACTGATATCTGAAGACATGGTTCATCATCCTCCTGCGGTATGTGGCTCGGCAGATTGATGAGGCTGAAAGTCATTTTCTTATAGGCATATACCGAACGATGCGTAATGAACGCCGTCTTCGGTATATTCTCTTTACACATGGAGATCTGATGATACCCAGAGAATGCATCCATAAAACTTAATAAACCATACCCCGAAGTTGCATCAATGAGTTGGTCGATGTGGGGCAGCGGGTAGAAATCCTTCGGACAGGCTTTGTTCAAATCAGTATAGTCGATGTAGACTCGCCATTTACCATTTTGCTTCTGAATCAGCACCACATTTTCCATCCACTGCGGGTAGTCGATCTCAAAGATGAAGTCAGCTGCCAACAGTTTTGCAATCTCTTCAACTATGATCCGCTGACGCTCAGGTGCAAAGATCCTCCTCTTCGCCAAGATGAGTTTTTTTGTGGTCTCACTTCCAATCGATGCTCGAAGAATGTCTCACTTCTCTAAGATATCCCGAGGTTCCCATGCGAAGATGTCAACATAGCACCTCAGGAGCTCCACGAGGTTCGTCCGGAGAGGTTCCGGCAGGCCCGAACCTATTCTCACCGCTTTTGTCCACCTTGCCGGGATGAGCTCTATCTCTCCGCTTTCTTCAAATTTGGCATGACCAACGGTTTGGAACTACTACTCGGTGAAGGGTTCGATCTCTATCGCCATGGTCTCGCTTCGCCGACGACACCCCCACTCCCGAAGTAATCACAGCATTTCTGTAACACCTTCTGGCCAGATCCAAATCTCCTTTCACCTCCCCAACCCCATGAGCCGTAGGAAATTTGATTTTGAAATGAGGTATTGATGTTACAGCTTGTAAAGCAATTAAAGTAGGCCTCTCTAAAATAGCATTATAAGCAGAATCTACATGCACAACATAAAATTTGCAAATAATTTCTACCTGTTAAGGGGCCATTCCGAATATGACTAGTAGCTCAATGGTCCCAGCCACCTTAACTGGATCATTGCTAAACCCATACAAAGGAGCCTCCTGCCCTATTTCCATCTTCCGCCCGTCCAGATTCATCCTTTGATAAGCGTGGGCGTACAGGATGTCTACAGAAGACCCATTATCTACCATCATCCTCCTCATATCCACCAAACCCACTTGTGCAGTCAGCACCAATGATCCCTCGTGCGGTTCGATGACTTAGAGAAGGTAATCCTCATCAATAAAGGAGATTATCAGATTCGGATAAGGTCTATCGATCTTCGGAAGGTTACCGCCAACGCATGACCGAATCCAAATAGCTTGCGGTCTTCTTTCCAACGAAGTTTGCGAAGTATCCCAGTGATGACATTTATCACATACCTTGCAGGTCATGTCCGGAGCCGGCAACATTGGCCGATCCGTTTGAGTCACGGGGACGAGTCCTCGATCTCCTTTGTTGATTTGTTCTCGGCGTACCACATCTTGAACTAAAGCCCCACCTTGTACCTTTCTTTCAATGAAGTCTTTAAATCGCACAATCGTCAGATTATCATGACCAAGCTTGATGGTAATCATAATATTTGCGAGGATTCCCTTTTCGGGCTTAATGTTATCTCGTGGTGGCTCAAGATAGGTTGATTTTGATCGATCCAAGATAATGAACTTGCATCGCATTGAGTGCCGTGTACGTCCTATTTACTCTTTGGGTTGGAGCGGACGAACGTCCTCCACCCTGTCTCCAATTGTTGTATCTCTTCGTCCCGCCTTCATGACGGTCTTTATTCCCTTCATTCTTCTTTTGATCTCCATCGGTTTTGTCCCGATCTGTCTTTTTAAGCCGATCTGAAGAAGGACGTTTGAGGCTGCTCATGGCTTCCTCCACCACGATATAGCCTTTGGCTTTGTCAAAGGCTTCGGCGAGACTTTTCGGGTGGTTAAACATAAGTTTTTTCACCAACTTTTCCGATTTGACCAAATCTAACCCATTCTGAAACAGTCCCACAGCCTGTAGATCGTTCAAATCCGCCACTTGGCCGATTGCTTCCCGGAACCGCTTCACATACTGGCCTAAAGACTCATTAGAGGACTGCCGAACCTGAGCCAATGAATCAGTTGGTTTTCCCCTTCTCCTGTTGCTCCCAAAGCGAGCATGGAATTTACTGCACATGTCTACCCAAGATGAGATTGAATCTGAGGGTAAGGTCCCCATCCACTGCCGGGCATCCTTTCTAAGCGTTGTGACAAAAGTATGGCATTTAGCAGCATCGCTAAAGTCATAATAATCCATGAGTCATTAACGCCGACTATGGTCGTAAGGATCCCCGATCCATCATAACTCTCGATATGAGGCAACTTCTTGGTGGGATCACTTTTTTCTAAGAATCTCCATGGAAAAAGGGATGCCTTCTTCCCGAGTGTCTTTGGTTTTTCAGACTTGGCAAGTCGCTCAAGCTCCTTCAATTCTTTAACCAGATACTCCACGCCTTCTGGTTGAGATGATGCCTCCTTCTCCGGTGACTCCTTCTTCTTATGAGCAGACTGGTTTCTTTCAACATAACCTTCAACTTTAGAAGGGCTTCTCCAATGACGAGTGTCTACAGGGCGGGGTGCCCTCAATAGACTCTCGGGAGTATGACCTCTCGACATACTTCGCCTCTGAACTCGGGCGCTATGGTGAGAATGTGCAACAACAAGTGCTTTCTTTGCATGCTCTGGAGTGCGATCCCTGGATCGACCTCTTCGTTCGCTTCGTCCCTGTCCCCTAGAATTGGCAGGGTGATATGTCCTCTTTGATCTCTGAGGAGTAGGGCTTCGGGACCTTCTTCTTTCCCTAGTTCGGCCCAGAGACTCTCGCCCTGAATGAGCAGGTTCCTTCCCACTCCGATGCCCTTGCTCTTCGGATTGAACATAACTGAGCTCTTCATCTCTCAACTCTGCCATCTGAGCCATCTGCTCAGCTATATCCTGACGCTGCTTCAAAAGTACTTCCATAGCTTTATCCGCTTCATCTGCCATCTTAGCCAACCGGGAGGCATTTGCGTCCTGGTCATCTCGGTATCGAGTTCTAGGCGAGGTGCCTTCTACTCGTTTCCGACCATGGCCAGACCCCTTCTCCGTCGGGAATATTAGCTTACGCTTAGCTTTGCCTATCGCCTTCGGCCGAGAATCTTCAGGTGAACGTTTGGACACTGTGCTAGCATGAACACTTATGGTTGGTCCCAAACGATCTTTGGCGATATTTCGCAGATCGATTCACCGACAACCATCTACCGTCCGGGTGTAGGTGTTCTACTCTTCCACATGAAAACTGAATAGAATAAAACACAATCTGTGATTGAAAAATACTCAGGACACTAGAACTCAGGCCCTCCTTCTAGCGCCAATGTTAACGCCAAGATCTTTCTCCACGTCCCAATCACGAAAGACGCCCCGATCCTCGCAGACAATAAACACGACAAACACCACAAAAGCTTCGACTACGGACGGGCCACGGGGATAGCTCAAAGCGTGAGAGTAAGTATATGTGTTCACAAGGTTAACTCAAGAGAATGATAAAATCTAGTGTAATGAGAGAGATAATAATTCTTAGTTGTGTGTCTGTGTATATATCAAAAACATACCTCCTTGTGAAGACTTACTCGTTAGGATATAATATCTTTGCCTGGATTATTGTGCCACCCACTACCATCTGACATATCCCCCTGATCTGATGGGTTCTGCCGACTGCATGGAGTCTATCCACTGCTTTTAGCCACTGTTTTCTACCGCCGGCCGGCTATAATCCCATCCACATTAATGCATGACAGATATCTCGATCAACTGTCATGCTATATCATCATTACAAGTCAAAGTAATAGATATTAAATGATCTAATGGGTTAATCCAACAAACCGACCCGGTCCTATAGGATAAAAGTAACATGGTGACCAGGCCCAACGATTTTCATGGCTCAATTATAAAAGCCCAATGGATTAAATTAATAAGTGAGCCCAATTTACCCGGCCCAAATAGGAGAAATATCATGACCCAACATGTTATATAAATGTTGTAGTTTTGTGGTACTAGGTACAATAATATATATGTGACCTTTTTTTATCTATCAATCATGGTGTAACCATATACTCATAATGCAAGTGGAATATATAAACTAAAATAATGTAATAATTGGTACCCCGGCCCAGGCCTCTTCAAAGAGAGTTCAAACCCACACCCGAATTAGCAAAAATTAAAATAAATGTTACCGTATGTTAACGCCAGGATCTCCTCCAACGTCCCAATCACGTAAGACGTCACGATCCTCTGACAATAAACACGATAAACACCCAAGCTTCCGGTTCACGGACCGTCGGGGATAGCTTCAAAGCGTGAGAGTCAGTATACGTGTTCACAAGGTTAACAATGGAGGATGTAATGTCTAGTGTATTGAGAGAGATAATAATTCTCAGTTGTTTGTGTGTGAATATGAATGTGAACGTGTATGAGAAGCGCACTGCATTTGTGTAGACTTAGTTGATAGGTTATCTTTCTCTTTGCGGTTCTTCGTGCCACCCACTACCTTTGATCTGACCATTTCGTGATCTCGATGGGTCCCGCCTTTGCTGCGCAGCTCTACTCACTACCTTTGGTCACTGTTTATGCCGTCGGCCGGCTATAATCCCATCCACATTAATGCATGGCAGGTGTCCTAGTCAACTGTCATGCTTTTTCATCATTACAAGTCAAAGTAATAGATATTAAATGATCCAATGGGTTAGTCCAATGAACCGACCCGGTCTTATAGGGTTAAATAGAAGTAATATGGTGACAAGGCCCAGTGACTTTCAAATCATGACCCAACATTGCCCCCTAGTTTTTTGTTGAACAGAATGTTTAATAGAAAACTATAAATGGTCTATGATATTAGAATTTACTAAAAGGCCCATAACAGGAAGTAATTGAGACATACCTAATTTGGTCCATAAGAGGAGTCAGGGGATGACTGAATGTCCAGAGTAAAAGGCCCAGTCAATAAAGGATTGAATTTGAACAAGACGGTCTAAAAACCGGAAATCCAACTGAAAAGCCCAATCTGATAAAATATCTAAAGATTGATCCGGACGCTTCCCATTCGAATTCTCATCATTACTAACATTTAATGTGCCGGCCTTGTACACCGTGTAACCGTCAGTATAAAAGATAAACTTTACCAATTTTGACGGTTTTACCTGCCAATTTGAACTTTGAACCTTTGAGCTTTCTTCTCCTTCCCAGAACTTCCTTCTCTGTTTTACGAAATCTCAACAATGGTGACTGTGAACTCTAACCAAAATTCTCCCTTCAGCGTGACTCCGCTTCAGACTGTTTCCCCAATCCAAACCCTAACCAAGAGGGTTCGAGTTCCAATCCCCAATCCATAGCAACCATGGGGAAGAATCCGCCCCTGATCCCTTCTCTGCCTCCTTCTGACTTCTTCAAGGATGGGGAACAGTTTCCTCATGCCAATACCCCCTCCACTGTTACGGAATCTGAGATACGTATCCTCTGGACTCGCTATCAGATTCCGGATATGTACGCTATAAGGGCTCCCGCTCCTGAAGAACGCATGTACCATCGACCGGATGGTTGGGTCACTATGCCAGTTACTTTTCTTGAAAAGGGGATTCGTCTACCCCTCCATGCCTTCGTTGTTACCCTCCTAGGGTTTATAGGAGTGGGTTTTGCCCAGTTGGTGGCTAATTCCTACATCCACATTCTGGCATTCATTGCCTTACATTTAACTAGGATTCCTCCCTCTCGTCGACATCTTCTTCACCTCTTCTCGGTGGTGAGGTCCCAAGAACGAGGTTTCAAAATGTTGAGCAAACAGTCTCCTCGACCCAACACCAGATTTGAGAAGAGATCCCTGATGGATACCCCTTCAAGCAACAAGGGTTGGCACGAAAAATGGTTTTTTATTACGGGACCAAATCTCTTCTCTTCCAGATTGGACTATCTCGATCGGATCTCTCACGACTTTGGAGATATCCCCAAGAAGCGTGTGAAGGAAATGGCGAGATTTTTGAAGAAGATTCCTTGAAGGAATGGAGTTTTGCACCGACTAAGCAAGCTCGACTATATGACCATAAATGTAAGTTTCAAACAACTTTGTAACACAGTTTTTTGAGATATTTAAGTGATATGGGTTCTGATACATGGTTATTTGCAGTGTCTCTGATCAAACCAACTTCTTCGGAAGTAAAAGAATTGGAAGACTTTTTGGCAGGGAAGATTACGGATGCGAGTGAAGAGCCTCCGACTGAAGAATCTTCCCGAGTTGATCCTCCCGTCACCGATCCACCCACTGTCTCTCTTCAGAACGACGAACCCCAAACTGATGAACCCATCGTTCCTGAAGAATCTTTCAGACCTCGACGAAGGAAGAGAGCCGCCAAGAAATCCAAATCCACCCAGCCGGAAACAAATCTTGAAAGTGATCCGGAAACAATTCCTGAAACAATTCCACAAACAAGCCCCTCATCCAACCCTAGCTCTGCACCTTCCGAATCTGTCCCGATTAAGAAAAGCCTACTTGATATACCTCTACACGATCGGGCGAAGGTCCTCCGTGCTAAGAAGATAAGGACAAAGATTACCCCTTTGACTGCCGATGAGCTCCGAGTTCCATCGTCTTCGGCTGACATTCCTCCAATAGTCCCAACTGAAATTCAAGTGCCTGATGATGAACTGGTTGGATCTGTCCCCATATTATCTCGAAAAAGGAAACATCCATCAGATAGCCATCCAGGTTCATCCTCGGCTCCCTCACTAGTCCACGAACCTAATCCCGTTCGATCTCCCTCTCCGAAAAATATACATGTGGATCCCTCACCAATTCACAATCAATCCATGCCCTCTCCTCCAAGGCAGTCAACCTCTGAATTTCAGCATGACGCTATGGCCTCTCCAACCATGTGGCCTCGATTTAATGCCAACTTTCCTTTTCAACTGTTTGACGCCTTCGTCCGTGAAACCGATGACCATCGATTCAGGAACAGTTCGAACGGGGATTTGCTTAGCGAAGGCATGAGCTACCTGGCGAAGGTAAATGGTTCTCTCCTTAATTTCCGTATTTATCTTCATACTTATACATTTGAGAATGATCAAACAAGATTGAACATATGTAGGCCAATGCTGTATTCGGGCGTCTGCGTCCAAAGTCTATCGAAGCTGAATCCGAAGAAGAGGCCATGAGGAAGGAGAATGTCATCCTGAAGTCTGCTCTAGCTCGGGAAAGGACTCAACGTGAGAGCGTTCTTCACACGAATGAGGGTCTTCGGAAAGAGTTGGCCCAAGCCAAAGGAGATGCAAAGACATCCAATGAAGAACTGAAGTCAACTAAAGCACAGTATGAGGAGATCGTCAAGATGAATGTTGATTTGGTTCAGAGGAGCGAAATAAGGATGGAGAAGATCAAAGAGCTAAAGGTTGATGCTAAGATCTTGACTAAAACCATCCAAAAACTAGAGCTAGCTGAAACTCGTCATCTGAATAAGCGTCAGAAGCTGGAAGAAGAAATCCGAGAACTCAAGGCTCTTCGGGACCTTGGGCCTCCTCTAACCGATGACCTTCGCAAGCAGATCTGTGAAGAATATCGGAACTCGAATGAGATTAACGGAAAGATCATGAAGATATATTCTGAAAGCTATGAGCTCTGCCGGAGTCGTGGCAAGGAGAAGTTGATTATGATTTAACGTGGATCCATCTCGCTTTCGACTCTTCGGATGGCGAGGATGATGCCTGAAGTGAATGCTCTTGTTTTTCCTGAGTTTTATTTAAGAATATTTGTGAAAATTTCTGTTTATTTCGGAAATTATTTAAGGATTTTGTTTTAAAAACTTTTATCAGGACTTCTATTGTTCTGAAATTATGTTAGAATTTATGTTTTTGCACAATGTGTTTGTCAATATGAATGAATAGATCGAATGGTTCAAATTTCAGCTTTCTATGTCATGACTTCTGCATGATGCTTTTTGTTTCTTGTCAATAATTCAGTACCAATGGTCTTGAATGAACCGAGCTTAGATTGTGAACTAGTTAAGGCATATAACAGTTAAGAATGAAATGAAGTGAACTGAATTTAATGGATAGAATTTAATGAACTGAATTGAATGAACTGAACTCAACACTTGAACAAAATAAAGTAATGTATACTTATCGTTTCCTAATTGTGAGATCGGTCATGTGTCAGATGAATTCGGCTGATCCTCTTTGCACCATCGAAATTTTGTTTACCACTCGGGGTGAAACAATTATATAGGAACCAAGATATAAGGATCACAGAATTTGTTTACCACACGGGGTGAAACAATTATATAGGAACCAAGATATAAGGATCACGGAATTTGTCTACCACACTGGGTCACAAATTCATAGGAACACTCCTGACAATAAGGCTGCCATCGAATGGCCAGCAAGTCGGACCATACCTCCTTACTCCAGTGCATTTTGTTTACCACTCGCGGTAAATCAAAATTAAGAGGATCATGGAATTTGTCTACCACGCAGGGTATAACGAATTCATAGGAACACTCCTGCCGAAGAGGCTACCATCGAATTGTCAGCGAGTCCACCCCGTCCTCCTTTCTTCGGTGAACTATTGATTTACCGCCCTCGGTAAAAGCAATATAAAGGAACATATGATTTGTCTACCACGCTGGGCAACAAATAAATGGGCTACCATCGAATGGCGGTAGCGTCTCGAACCATACCTCCTTACACCATTGTGAACTTAGGATAAATAAGAAGAGGATCAGTTGTGAAAAAGTGAACTTTTATAGATGGTGAACAATCATGTACAGACTTCTTGGTAAACTGACTCGATCTCTACTGGAAATATTTTCGAAGCCTGCTTGCATGCCAAGTGTTCTTGATCTCGGATCAATCTAATGCTTTTAAACGATAAGTCCCTGGCTTTGGTACTTCGATCACCTCATACGGCCCTTCCCAGTTCGGCATTAATTTTCCTGTGTTTTGAGGCATAGATGCTTCGGCTTCTCTGAGGACGAAGTCTCCTACTTCGAATCTGCCAAGTTTGACCCCTTTGTTGTAATGCTTGGCTACTCTTCGTTAATAAGGAGCCAATTTGAGCAAAGCTTCCTCTCTGACTTCTTCTAGCAGATCCAAGTTGGCCTTCAGTCCTTCGTCATTGTAGATCTCTTTGAATTGACTGACCCGAAGACTTGGAGATCCGATTTTGACTGGGACTAAGGCATCAGTACCATAGGCTAATCGAAAAGGTGAATCCCCTGTGGTGGTCCTCGGTGTAGTCCGGTAAGCCCACAAAGACCCTGTTGAAACTTCTTCTTCCGCCATCTTCCTTTAGCTTCATCCAGTCTGCGCTTGATCCCGTTCAGCAGCGTCCTGTTGGTCACCTCGACTTGCCCATTCGACTGTGGATGAACCACCGAAGTCTTCTTGTGTTGAACCCCCAGCTCCGTCAAAAATCCTTCAAATTTCGATCCCACGAACTGGCGTCCATTGTCTGATATCACCACTTTGGGAATTCCGAAGCGAAATATTACGGACTCTTTCATGAACTTCAAACATTCCTGCTCTGTTATCAACCGAAGTGGCTTAGCCTCTACCCACTTGGTCATGTAATCAATGGCAACTATAACGAAACTGACCTGCCCTTTCGCTTTCGGCAATGGGCCCAATATATCAACCCCCCAGACATCAAAGGGTATAGGAGATAGAATCGAGTATAGCTCTTCTGGTGGTTGATGTGGGATCGGACTGTTGAGTTGACACTTCTCACACTTCTTCATATACTCGGTAGCTTCCTTGAAGATCGTTGGCTAGTAGTACCCTTGCCGAAGAACTTTGTATGCTAATGACTTAGCAGCCATATGATCACCGCAAATGCCTTCATGAACTTCCCGAAGGGCATACTCAGCTTCAGATAGAACCAGACACTTTAATAATGGTGACGAAAATGCCCTTCGATAAAGATCCCCATTAATAAGAACGAAGTTGGCACTCTTGTACTTGATCTTCTTTGCCAACATTTGATCCAAAGGAAGGACGCCATCTGCCAAATATTCGATGTAGGGAGTCATCCAGCAGTTAGATCGCTCGATACACATCACCGCTTCATCTTTGAACACTCTACCGCCTTTAAAAACTTCCAAATAAACCGATCCATTGAAAACATCTGCATCCGTGGTGGCGAGCTTTGACAGGGCATCGGCAATGGAATTATCGTTGCGCTCTATGCCCAGAAACTCATAAGAAACAAAGTACTGAAGTCGGTCTTTCAATTCTGCCAGATACTTGATCATCCTGGTCCCCCGAGCTTCATAATCTCCCGACAGTTATTTGACGACCAACTGAGAGTCACTGTAAATGATCAGCTTCTGGACCTCTAGACTCTTCGCCAGTCGAACACCTGCCAACACTGCTTCATACTCGGCTTCGTTGTTCGTCACTTTAAACCCGAATCTGATGGCATGCTGCACTTTGAATCCCTCCGGACTCGTCAAAATAATACATGCCCCACTAATAGTCATTTAGAGAGGATCCATCTGCAGACTGTGGCCCAAGCATTTCGACCTGTTGAAGAACGACAAGAATCGCTCGACCGGACGTCTCTCACCTCTGGCAACTCAAAGATTCGCCCGGTGAAGCGAGCACTCCACCATAAAATCGGCCAAGGCCTGACCTTTGATAGCGGTTCGGGGGTAATATTCAATGAAAAATTGGGACAACTCCATAGTCCATGCTGCTAGCCTCCCCAAAACCTCTGGCTTGCTCATCACCTTCTTCAATGGCTGATCCGTGTATTTATCAGGAGTCGACCTTGAAAATATTGCCGAAGCTTTCTACTAGCAATTATCAAAACAAAAGCAAATTTTTCAATATTCGCACTGGTTTTTGAGATCTCGTGGGGACGTGGATCGACATAATAGGCCGGATGTCGCTTCTCATCGACCTCCCGAACCAGGACTGTTCCAACTGCCAACGAACTTGCTGCAAGGTACAAATATAAGGTCTCTGCTGGAGCAGGCTTCATCAATAAAGGAGCCAAAGATAGATATGTTTTTATGCCCTGAAAGGCATCTTCGCATTCGCCAGTCCATTGGAACGTCTTTGCATTCTTCGGTCCTTTTAGTGTATCAAAAAAAGGAAGGCACCTCTCCGCAGACTTTGACATAAACCTCCTCAGAGCTGCAATCCTGCCAGTCAGACGTTGGACGTCTCTGAACGACTGTGGAGTCTTCATGTCAAGAATGGCCTGGATCTTCTCCGGATTGGCTTCAATACCCCTCTGACTGACCAGATATCCCAGGAACTTCCCTGCACCGAGTCCGAAGGTGCATTTGGCCGGATTGAGCCTCATCTGATGATGTCAGACAGTCTGGAAGCACTCCTCCAGATCGTCCAAATGCTTCTGAACCTGCATGCTCTTCACGATCATGTCATCTACATAGACCTCCATGTTTCTCTCTAGTTGCCTGTTGAAGACGAAGTTCATCATTCTCTGGTAAGTGGCTCCAACATTTATAAGGCCAAAGGTCATCTTCTTGTAGGCGTACATCGAACGGTGTGTAATGAATGTTGTCTTTGGAATATCCTTCCTGCACATGGAAATTTGATGGTAACCTGAAAAAGAATCCATAAAGCTTAGTAATGCATACCCCGAAGTGGCATCAATGAGCTGGTCAATATGGGGCAAAGGATAAAAGTCATTCGGACAAGCTTTATTCAGATCGGTGTAGTCGATGCAAACCCGCCATTTTTCATTCTGCTTCTGCACCAACACCACATTCGCCATCCACTCCGGGTAATCGATTTCATAGATGAAGTCGGCAATACCAATGACTTTGCAATCTCCTCATCAATGATCTTCGTCATCTCCGGCAAAAAATCGCTTCTTCTGCCGAATCGGCTTCTGAAGGATCTACATCTAATCGTGGTTTCACTATTTTTGGTCGACTCTGTGCATGTCCTGTGGTTCCCATGCAAAATGTCCGCGATAAGAAATGAATGAGCTCCATGAGGTTTGTCAGAAGAGGTTCTAGCAGACCGAACCAATCTTTTTTTGTCTTCTGCGGCTTTCCAAGGACTAGCTCGATCTCTTCCGCTTTCTCTGCGAGGAATTACTAATGGCTCCGAAAGTTGCTTTCGGTGAAGGGCTCGATCTCAATTGCCATGGTTTGTTTCGCTTTTTATTGCGACCCCCACTCCGGAAGAAATAACTCGCATTTCTATAACATCTTGGGCGAGATCTAAGTCCCCGCCACTTTCCGACTCCATGTGCCGGGGAACTTGATTTTGAAGTGAGGATGGAAGTTTCGCTTGGAGAGTTGTCGGTGTGTAGCCTTCCCAATATGGCGTTGAAAGCCGAATCTATATGCACAACATAAAATTTACACATTATTTCTACCTGCCGAGGAGTCGTCTTAGAAGATCACCTGGAGCTCGATAGGTGTTCGTAACTTTGATTTGGATCATTCTTTGAAGCCATATAAAGGAGCCTCCTGCCCGACCTCCATCTTCCGCCCATCAAGATGCATCCTCTGATAAGCATGGGCATATAAGATGTCTCTGAAGACCAAGTTATCTATCATCATGCGCTTCACATCTACCGAACCCACCAACTGTGATCACCAACGCCTCATGCGACTCGATAGGCTCAAGGATAAACGCATCGATGAAAGAAATAATAGTCCTCGAAAAGGTCTGCGTTCGCCGCCGGGGAGAGCACGCCACGGACATGGCCGAATCCAGTATCCTCTCTCTTCTTCCTACCAACTTCCCTGCTTGTTCCATGGGGTTATTACATCAATGACGTGTCTTGGCGGTGGTACTGGAATACTTTGAGCAGGTAGGACCGTCTGAACAGTCTGAACAGTACGATCAGTATTTTGCTGACCTTGTTGGTCCCTCCCGACCACGTACTAAACCAGCAAACCATTTTGAATCTTCTTTTCTACAAAATCTTTCAAATTGCAACATTCATTAATATCGTGACCAGCGGCTTAATGATAGCCACAATATTTTCGAGTATTGCCCTGCCCTGGCTTGATGTGATCACGAGGCGGTGCATAGAATGGCTGGTTCCTAATCTGGTCCAAAATCACCGACCTATCCGTGTTCAGTTTGCCTTCGAGGCGGACGCAGGTGGACGACTACTCCTTTGTCGCCACGAGTTATTGAACTTCTTCGAACTGCCCTCTGGCCGATCATTATATCCTCCCCCTTCCTCTGATCGCCCTCTGCCTTAGGATCATCTGCATCCTTTAACTGGTCCGAAGAAGGACGTTTCAGGCTATTCATAGCCTCCTCCACAACAATATATCTTTCTACTTTGTCAAAAGCTTCTGCCAGGCTCTTCGGATGGTTGAACATCAACTTCTTCACCAACTTCTCAGACTTTACCAGATCTAGCCCATTCTGAAACAAACCTACGACCTGGAGATCATTGAGGTCGGATACCTGACCAACTGCTTCTCTGAACCTCTTCACATATTGACCCAAGGACTCATTTGGTGAACTCTGCTTGGACTGTCTTTAATGAACCCTGGCTTCCTCTCTCTTCGGTTGCTTCCAAAACGGGCATGGAACTTATTGCAAAGCTCGGTCCAAGAGGAAATTGAATCTGACGGCAAAGTCCCCATCCACTGCCTCGCATCTTTCCTCAATGTCGTAACAAATGTGTGGCACTTGGCAGCATCAGTGAAATCATAATAATTCATGAGCCGGTCGAACGCCTAGCTATGGTCGTAAGGGTCTCCGAACCCATCGTAACTCTCCATACGAGGCAACTTCTTGGTGACATCCGCCTTCTCCTTGAGAATATCCAGAAAAAAGGGATGCCTTCTTTCCCGGAGTGTCCTTTCATTGAACCTCTCACCCAACGCTTTTGGAGCTCTTTTCAACTCCTTTACTAAAAATCAACACCTTGGCCGTGAGGAGACCTTTTTCTCTGAACGACATTACGCCGCTCCGAGTGGATCGATCTCCTCCTGCCGATCCCATTGCCTTTGTGAGGCTTCTGGATCTACTTCGGCGTACAATTTTATCCTCATGATGAGAATATTCACGCTGATGCTCTTTTCTTCTGGTTTCTGGCACGATCTCTGTGACAACCCCAAAATAGGTCCATTCCATCCAACCCATTCTGAGTCGCCAAATACATGGTACAGAAAATAACTACAACTTTAATACAACAATTGTCGTACAAAATACAACAACACATATCTTTGTGAGTTTGGATACAAATATATACCAAATCAGAAGACGTCACAATGACACCTTACATAAAGGTATAGTCGAAAAACTGCTTTTTAAAATTAGAATCTTTGGGAAGTGCTCAAGGAAACCTTCGTACAAGGGAGGCCATGCGTCTAGGTTATGATAGATATCATATGTCCGGAGAATTATCCTTGGTTGACCTAATAGACCCTTAAAGAAAAATGAGAAGATTACTATCATATTCTTCCCAATGATGAGTCTTCTCTTGACATATCATTATCTCCATGCCTCTAATTGAGGGTTATATTTCAAATAGACTCCAAGATCATATAGATAGTGCTGGTAGATATACTCAGCAAGTGGATGAGCACAACCCTGTCTTATGATGACACGAGATTGTATGTCATTAGACATCTTGTATGATAGTGGCAAAACACCCTTCCAAGTTAAATTCACCTCACCCTCAACATCTATAGACCACCGTTCTATTCCTTGTTATTCCCCCATTTCGACCCAAATTTACACTTTTATTACACGAAAGGAATTGTGAAGCAAAAGGGTGAGCACAACTAGCTCAGTAAAAATATCATGACTAAAGATAATTAAATTATCAATAGCCTTCATCAATAATAAATCAGAGATTTAGAACATATGGTAGATGATAAAACTTTTCAACCATAGTTCATAGTGGAACGAAAGCAATCCATTAGAAGAGTCAAATAGACTATAAAGTCTATTATCTTCTCCATGTTAAAAGTCCACCAATAATGTTTTATCCTCGTAACATCAATCAACAATTCTCGCCCACAATCATATGAATAACTCATAATCATAATTGTAGTTCTAAATTCTCTTCTTATCCGGTGACGAAGATAATTTTCATCACTTGTCTTTACGAAATATCAAAGATCATGGTTATACCAAATCACAGCCTCTGCTCATAATCATACTAATAATTCATCTTTGCACTACGGCCAAAGATATTCATCAACAGATTCATCTCAGACCTTTCATCTTTGCACCACAGCCAAAGATATTCTCAACAGATTCATATTTGCACTACACAGCCAAATATATTCATCAACAGATTCATATTTGCACTACTGGGCCAAATATATTAATATCTCAAAGAAATATATAATCATTTTAGAATTTATATAAACAATAATTATAACCATGTTGATCAATTCACCTTTTTTGCACTTAAGCTTAAAGATATTCAATTATAAATTCAATGGTCATGATCATACCGAACCACAATTCAACTTTTCACTCCTGGCCAAAGAGAACCCTAGTCATGATCATACCAATAATCTACCCATCTTTACACTCCAGTGAAAGAGAATTTCAACATCAGGGTTATAAAAATGTTATATAAAAACAATATAATCAACATATAGATTTAATCTCCAGAGTAAGATTCATAAATCAATGATTTCATAACAACTTAATCAAAATATTATAAATCACTTAATAATCTCATAATCTAATATTATTAATACTACCACAATATTTTAGTCATTTCTTAAACTTATAAACAATTTATTTTAATTGTTTACACTTTACTAATAAATGCATTTAATCATCTTAAAATGTCAAACTCATAAGATCTCATCATTAATAACCAAAACCCTTATCAAAAATCTGCATATACCTCATATATGATTCTCAAGCCATAAAATCCTATTTTCTAATTTTCTTACTTCACAAAACATATTTAATTCATTTACTCATAACTAGAATATTTTCATGAAAAATATCAAATCAGTTCCAAAAATATTTATTATCTGAGATTTAGAAGAATATAGTCCCATGTTGAATATATATTTTTCTCAAAATTTTTAAAATTCATTTACTATTTTTCACATGGCCAAAACCACCGAATATTCAGACATTTATCATAAATTGTACTTTTATCCAAAAATTCTTAAATTTACACGGTATACTGATATTATATAGATGTACTCACAATAAAAATTTCATCAATTTTGGAGTTAATCACAAGGAGTTATAAGCGATTACTTTTAAAATACTCTTTCCTCATAAAATTCATAACTCTTAATCTATACATCCAAAAATCGCCATTTTTGGACACAATCAACAAAACTCATCAAATTATCATTTCAAATTTTTACAAAATTTTTGAAAGTTCAGAAGAATTTCAAAATAATAACCCTTAAAATCCCTTACCTCAAAAGAGCAGTACCTCTGACTGGAATAACGCTGAACGAACTTGCACCGTATAGCAATACTCAAAGTATACTCAAAATACTCACAAGAATACGCTCGATAATATAGAGAGAAAACTTGATTTCGTGTGATTTTCAATTATAACCTAAGCACCCTATTTATAGGAAATTACTTAGAACACCAAAGCAGTAAAAATTTATTAAAATATTAATATATATATATATATATATAATCTTCACGCACACCTAGCATCAACCAATTTCAAAGAACTAAGCATGTGTTAAAGATGCCCCACACAAAAAAAAACGTTTTTCTCAATTAATTAATTTAAAACTCCAAAAAAAAATAATAATTAATTAATCCAGAACTTCAATAATTCACAATAAATAGCCCTTTTGTCAGAAAATTCGAATCTAGAGAGTTTTTATAGAAAATTCAATTCTCTACAACTTTGTAGAAGAAAGTTTTTCCAAATTCCAAACAAAAATTGACCGAAATCCACAAATGAGCGATTTTACAGGCTATAATCAAATTTCAGTCAAGAAATGGGGTCCACCGACACATAAAACATGCTTTAAATATTTTTGGTAACAAAATACTCCTCCTCCACATATACTCATATATCCCACATTCATCGTAAAAATATCATCATTAAAATAATATATTTAATTGAATTATTTTATCAGAAAAAGATAAAATATTAATTTTCAACAATTGTCACATTAAAAATTTTCTCCATCTATATCCTCATAAAATCAATATTTTCCTCATCATATAAATTAATAATTAATTATTCATAAATAATATTATATAATCACAATATTGACAACCATGCAGTTCCAGGAAAGAGGGGGCTTTCCAATAAGAATTTCTCCTTACTGGCGCGCAATTAGGTGACCAAACCTCTCCTTAGATGTAACTTTCTAGACATTGCCAATAATGTTATCTAATAATATTATTCAAATAATATAAATTATTGATCCGATAATGAAAAATCTTGTGTAAGAATAATTATAAAATATCAACGCTTGTGAATCATTGAATCAAAAATAAAATATTGAAGCGGTAATTATTGTAACAATTATTGAGTAAAGGCTTCTTACGTAAGAATCAATAATTGGTGCAATACTGCGGTGCTTCTTCGTGTTTTAACCACCGAGTATTTTAACAAGATTAATCTGAATAACTACGCTGGTCATTTATAAACAACTTATATTTGTCGTTTTCTTCATCCAATCGCTTTTTACATTATGGGGCCCACAAATGGTTGCGCCGTCGCATAAATATTCCCCAACGTAAAGAATATTCCACGACCAAACGAATATTCTCCAAACAACAATGAATATTTTATACCCCTTTGCGTATTTTGTAAAATTTGCATAATTCACCCATAACTTTAAACTTTTATCAATTTAACCATTTACTGAATAATAATTATAAAAAAATTGAATAATTTTATTTCATAAAATTCGGGGTCTTACAATCTCCTTCGACCTGCTTCTTCGCCTGTCGTCGTCTTGATGCTGAGAACCAACGACCACCAGTGCCTTCTTCGAGGACACGGGAGTTCTGCTCCTCGATCTCCTCCTACCGTGAGAGCGATCCCTAGACACATGTGTAGAATGCTCCGGCTCTTTACCTCTCCGTAGTGGCATCTCCTTATGCTTACTCCGCCTTTTCGGATTTGAACATGGCTAGATGCTTCGTCCCTTAACTCCGCCACCAAGCATCTCATTCTTATATCTTCTCTCCGCTTTAATGAACCTCCAAGGCTTTATCTCGATTAAATCATCGTCATCCTCGCCAACTTGGAAGCTCATCCTCCCGACCACTTTGGCTGATGGCTCTTTGGTGGTGAGCCTTCCGCCGCCCTCGACCATGATCACGCTCCTTATCCGATCGAAAACCAACCTCCGTCTGCCCCACCATGGATCTTGAACGGAGATCTCTGAATTATGCTTAGAGGCCGTGCTCTCGTGAGCACTTTTTAAGGACCCAGATGATCCTTTTATCAAACACGAGGCGGTGACGAGCTATGACCATCGCCGCCTCCCTTACGGCGCATTCATCTCTACTCCTCACCATCTTAGAAGTAGGTTAAACGATTGTGATTGAAAATTTCAATGACACTAGAACTCAAACCCTCCTTCTAGCGCCAATGTTAACGGGATCTCTCTAACGTCCCAATCACGTAAGACGTCCCCGATCCCGCAGACAAGAAACACGATAAACACCCACAAGCAGCGGTACCGCAATGGGGGGATAGCTCAAAGCGTGAGAGTCGATACGTGTTCACAAGGTTAACAATGGAGGATGTAATGTCTAGTGTATTGAGAGAAATAATAATTTCGATTGTGTGTGTGTGAATATGAATGTGAACGTGTATAAGAACGCACTGTTTGTGTAGACTTAGTTGATAGGTTATACTTTCTTCTTTGGGTTTCGTAGTACCCACTACCTACCATACCCCGCGTGATCTCGATGGGTCTGCCCATCTGCCGCATCTCTACTCACTACCTTTGGTCATTTTTATTATCTTGCGTAGTAAAACTATAATCCCATCCACATTAATGCATGGCGGTGTCTTTAGTCAATCATTTGTCATGCTTTTTCATCATTACAAGTCAAAGTAATAGATATTAAATGATCCAATGGGTTAGTCCAATGAACCAATTCTTGGTCTTATAGGGTTAAATAGAAGTAATATGGTGATTAGGCCCAATGACTTTCAAGGTTCAATAATGATGGCCAATAGATTAATTAAACAAGTGAGCCCAACTTACTCGGCCCAAAGAGGGAAAATATCATGACCCAACACCGTATAATCCAAGGATGCAAATTCAGAACTGTATCAACCTCCATAATTTCCAGCAATCCATTTGACTACTACAATGAACTTCAAAACTGCTTCATTGCTCATTGTCTATAATGCAGAAAGAAGTTTGCATATGAAAATTTGTTAGAATGGAGAAGCTATTAAACTAAAAAAAAAAAATTAGTAGTAGGAATTGCAGTTGTTGGTTGGATTAACTAGGTAAGAATACGCGAATGTGGCATGAATTGCTGCTCCTATATGAAGAACATCTTCATCAATGGTATAATAAGGACTATGTGGAGGATATATACATCCAGTTTTCTCATTTCTTATACCAAGAAAAAGGAAAGTTCCAGGTATCTTTTCCAAGTAAAATGCGAAATCTTCACTCCCCGTGAAGCTAGGAGCCAACTTTGTGTTCTGTTTTCCTACAATCGTACTCGAGACATGGCGTACAAGCTCATATATTCTTTCATCATTTACAGTTGGGGGAAGTGTGGGATGTTCCTTTCCATGGAAGTTGATCTCAACTGAGCATCGATGTACAGCTGCTTGCGCTATAATTACCTGATACATAAATCATACACCATCTAGAAACATTCAAATTAATGCAGAATAACTGAACAAAAGATCGAAAATGGCTGAAATGGAAATTTGTAAAAGTAATTTTGTTACCTCTTCTATTCTTTTTCTTAGTGTATAGAAGCTCTCTTTGCTGAATGCTCTATAAGTACCGGCTAGAGTAGCTGACTCGGGAATGACATTACATTTACTTTCCCCTTCTACAATTGTTACAGAAACCACCTGCATTTCAAATTCTCATCAGGAGAGGAATAATATATATATATATATATATATATATATATATATATATATATTAGTTGGTAAAATTGTCAGAACAGAATAAAATACTTTATACAAACACATGACAATCTGATAAATTTAGAAACCCTTTGCTTCATGGATTGTGTGAGGGAAATAAAAAAGGAAAATTGGCATTCGGTCCCTCATTATCCTGTCAATAAATTTTCTCCTCTTCTTGTTTTAACAAATCCACAAATCAACAGGAGCTTAAAAGAACTATTGAAACTTAAGGTTAATTACCTTAGGATCCAAAGGGTCTGTCTCCCTTGAAACAATATTCTGCAAGCTAATTATGGATGTTGAAACTGCCAAAATGGGATCAATAGCTTGTTGTGGAAACGCAGCATGCCCCCCTCTCCCTCTAATTGTAGCTTTGAAGCTCCCACAGCCGGCTAGAAACTCTCCTGGCCGTGCTGCAACTGTTCCAATAGGATACTTGTGGACCGCGTGCATCCCAAAAATGGCCTCTATGTTATTGAGTACCCCTTCTTGGATCATGTCTCTTGCACCTTCACCTCTTTCTTCGGCTGGTTGAAATATGAGAACAACAGTTCCCTACACATACAAAACCTTCTAGTCTTCAGAATGTTCATATAGTACTACTGTGGAAAATTCATGGTTTCTTAATCATCGAATTTCACCTGTAATTGTTTTTTGAGTTGTTGCAGTACTTTTGCAGCCCCAAGTAGCATGGCAACATGGACATCGTATCCACAGGCATGCATTTTTCCATCTACTTTGCTTTTGTGCTCCCACTCCACCATCTCCTACATGTAAATATTAATTAAACTTAAGCAATAAGCTGGCAGAATTCTAATGATATCACACAATGCATTTTAAGGATTGTTTATATAGTTAAAATCATAAGCTGGCAGAATTCTGATGTTTTTTTGTTTTAAATATTTACATTTAAAGATAGGTGTTGCTTTCAAAAAGGTTGTGGTTTTTGTAAATGATTCCTTTCCTTTAAGGCATTGTCCTATTGATAGAGAAAATCCAACACCAACAAAACATAAAATTCAATAATAAAAAATTATAATTGAAGAACTGGCCAAGTCCTAACCTGAATGGGCAGAGCATCATATCTGCTCTAAGTGCAACAAATGGGGAGGAACCAGATCCAATGGTAGCTACGATTCCGGTCTGGGCAACTGGCCACCGATACTGTATACCCATCTGATCAAGCTTATGCCTAATGAGTTTGCTTGTTTCGAATTCTTCAAATGCAAGCTCCGGGTTCTTGTGAATTTCCCTCCTTATATTCTTCATCCACTTCAATGTTTTGGAATCATTAGCTAGCTTCATTATTTGGTCTTTCGCTGAAGAATTTTGATCAGTTTGAAAGCAGTTTTCATGGGGAAAAGAAGAAGCAGCTTCAAGTTTGAAACAGGGGAAGTTGGATATAACAGTGGTTATTAGGAGGAGTATAAGTTTAAGGCCCATAATTTGTTGGTGATTTGAAAACTTGATGGAAGATGTGTATGTGTGTGTATCCTTTTCCAACAGTCAAATAATTATTTAATCTTCAAGGGGAATTTAGAAAAGTATGTTTGTTTCTCTTCTTCTTGATGATGAGAAATATCATATGCTTTTTGGTTGAAAATGTGTCCAAGAGCAAATAATGTCTCACGACCACATCCACATGGTACCAAATATTGACATGTGCACGCACAGGTATTTTTGCACAAATATCTGATGGGACTTTTCTTTTTATTTTTTTGGAAAATAAAACACTCAGTCTATCCTACTTTATTCTATTCATGAAAAAATAATTGCATTTTTATAGCTTGGTTGAGATGCCATGAATTTTTTAAATTTTATTGACACTGATAAATCATAGGTAATCTTAACTGATCACACAAGTCGATTTATGAACTTTTAAATAGGGTTATGTGTAGTATCAATAATTTATTTAATAATTAATTTTGAAAACCTATGAACTAAAGAAAATGAGATGAAATAGGCAACCTGATTTGAGTGGTGACGTAAAAAAACAAGAAAAAAGAAGGTGAAGAAATCGTGCGCATTTAAGTAGTGGTTGGGTTGTCATCTATCAGTGTGGGTTGTGATACTCTTTATGGGCCACAACGCACGATGGCTGTACGTTATCTTTTGTTTGTCCGATTTGTAATAAATAAGTAGAACACCACCAATCGTTTATTGACTCTGTCTGCGGTCAATTAATTAAAATTAATTTTATACTAATCACTCTACTTAACTGTTAGACATAAATATTAAGTCGGAACTAATTTTATTGGAGTATCAATAATATATGAAATTTTAAATAAGATTTTAAATCTAGCTAGCTAGCTAGAGCCTAGATGTCTTAACTATATCCTACATGTAGGTGGTGTAACAAATATTAGAGTGAAAAATAAATTATAGTAATTTATTTAGCTAAACAAATGACATGATAATATAATACTCCGCTCATTTTCGCCTAAGAAAATCAGTGGAAAGGAGGTAAACCCGGAGGCAAATGATTAGGCAATAAATTCTGGAACTGATAGGGCACAGAAAAGGTCAAACTACTCTTTTCTCCTATAATCTCTCCCTAGTACCCCAACCAACGTACCTCTTCATCTTCTTATTATGTTTGTGTGAACATACATGCATCATTACACACTAGCCAATCTAAAAAGGACCACCAAAACCAACACAACACCCTCTAATTGTATTAAACCATGGAATTACTACCATTTTTTCTTCTTCTATTCCTCGCTTTCCCATTTCTCACCTTAACAGAATCAAATAGTAATCTCACCCTTGACTACTACAAGAAAACATGCCCAAAGTTGCAACAAATCATGGAACAAATCATCACAGATAAGCAACGAGCAAGCCCCACCACAGCCGCCGGCACCCTCCAAATCTTCTTCCAGGACTGCATGGTCCAAGGCTGTGATGCCTCCCTCCTTGTCGCCACCAACGCCTTCAACACAGCCGAGCGCGACAGCGAGCTCAACCAATCACTCTCAGGGGACGGCTTTGACGTCATAACTCGCATCAAAACCGCTCTTGAGCTCGAGTGTCCCGGCATCGTCTCCTGTTCTGACATCCTTGCCCTTGCAGCTCGTGACCTAGTCGTCATGGTTGGTGGCCCCCACTACAACGTCCTTTTGGGCCGGAAAGACGGGCTTACTTCAAAGGCTCAAGACGTGGCAGGTAATATTCCGACGCCAAACATGACAATGACTCAACTCATTAACCTTTTTGGTTCCAAAGGATTTAGCGTCCAAGAAATGGTGGCACTAACCGGAACACGTACAATCGGATTTTCCCACTGCACACAATTCAGTGACAGAATCTTCAACTTTAGCAAGACTTTACAGTTTGATCCCGCCTTGAATGCGAAATATGCACAAGGTTTACAAAAATTATGCGCTGACTACAAGAAAACTCCTGGGCTAGCAGCGTTTAACGACGTGATGACACCGAGCAAATTTGATAACATGTATTTCATAAACTTGCAGAGAGGATTAGGGTTGTTGGCTTCCGACCAAGCCATGGCTACGGATCCGAAAACGAAACAGTACGTGGACCTTTATGCCTCCAACCAAGATGAATTTTTCAAAGCCTTTACTCATGCAGTAGAGAAGCTAAGTACTTACAAGGTAAAGACTGGAAAAGAGGGAGAAGTGAGGGACAGGTGTGATAATTTCAACTCCATCTCCACAAATCCCAAGTGATGAGGGCAAAAAAAAAACCATGGAAAGCTTATATGTCTGGGTTAGAGGTGACTAAATTAATTACCTACATAGCTCCAAATTTTGCGCATGTCCACAAAAGCCAAGGATAATATGCCTGGTGGGCAATGTTTAGGTGGTACACTTTTTGCATGTAATACCTTCTTCTCTGGTCTCGATCATGTTAAAAGGAGGTACATATTTCTGTACACACGGTGGAAACTGTTGTACACAATATAAAATTTCTTTTACAGGCTGGTTTGTGTGTTTTCTTCTTTAAATTGTTCAAATTGTTAAAATATGGAGGCAGTCGAGGCTATACAATTTTGACATCTCATAGATAGGTAGGGTATTCTGGAACAAATTTCTTGTATTCATATAATATGGCATACATAGTGAAATTATTTATGATGTTCAAAGTAGTCCGTCCTGGATTGTTCAATTGATCAGCACTAAACAATAATAGGACGAAAGTCAGCACCTAGATCATTCACTTGGTTGTATTGCCACTAAAAAGTGAGGGCTCTAAAAGCTGATGCAATATCAGCGTTGAGTAAGATTTATGCTATCTTCCTCTTATTTTGTCCAGTTATGATTTAATTTGAAACCCCAATTGTTGATTGAAAGAACTTCATGAATAAATTGGGCAATTTACAGGTATGATGACGGAAATTAATGAAAGTGGAAGAATTTTATAATACACTGAGAATTGCAGCAATTTGCACGAATCACAGTCCTGGTAAATCCTAGGTTAGCCTTTGTTGTTGGATGAATTGTGCACACTGGAGATATCACTTTCCGTTTTTTCACTTGTACTACTGCAATGAATATATGGGCAGGCACAGACCAGCTCCATGCTTAGCCCAGAGGATAGCAAATCAAGATTTTCAGTAGTCCTCAAGACTAGTATCCTGAAGTGCACAAGAAGAAACATGAACATGTGGCCAAAATGAGGAAAAAAGACTCCTATAAGAAAACCATTTGATTCCAAATTATCACCTACTTAGCAAGGTTTCCTCTTGTCCACCTTTAAGGGAATATTGTACCATTTCTTCTTCTTTGGTCCGTCCCTCAAAGAGGTCTTCTTCTCTCTTGCTTGGCCATCTTCTCTGGCCTCCTTAGAAGCACCCATATTCTTGCTTCTACTACCACTACGCTTCATTGCCGGAGCAGCTGTGTAAGATGCCTGTATATCACTTCTTTGCTTAAGCAGCTCATCAATCTGCATAAGCCATGGAGAGAAAGTACAGCAAGAATTTCAGCTACTCCAGATACTAATGCAACATACTATTGTTAAAAATGAAATTAAAGATGTAGTTTAACTCACTGACTGCATTTCTTGTGCATATCTGCTTGTCATCTCTGTAAATTGTGCTAAAACCTGTCAACAGAGTACTTGTATGAGTCAAATCAAGATATTCATATACAACATTTCATTATGCAAAGTCCAGACCTCTCTGTATTCAGTTTCAAACTTAGATATGTCCACCCTTTTTGACAAAATTTGAGCTTCCACAGCTCTAAGGTTATCCTTTTCTTCTGTGAAAGGTGCAGCGCAAAGAACTTCAATAGTGTAGCTTACACTTTTGAAGAAATTGTCACCTACAAACATAAATAGAACAGCAACAAGAGGTGACAGTTAAATCCATTCTCGTGATTAGATGAAATATATGGGAGATGCCTAAACAGTTGGCATTCAAAAGATCTTACCATAAACAGCAAATACATGAGTGCCAGCTTTTAGTTCAGTTATCTCACATGGCTGAAAACCATCAAGTTTTTTGAAAAAAGCAGTATCAGTGTCTTTTGCTGCTGCCATCTGGGTCCCAATTCAACAAAAAACAAAAGGTAAACGATGAGTGAAAAGATAGTTCGAGACTGAATTATATAAAGAATTTTATAATGAATCAATTACTCACTGAGTTTACTGTTTGATCCAAGTGATAAGTAGGGAAACCTAGAAAATACATTCCAGCCGATGTAACCTTTCCTGTTTTTGTGCAGTCCTCCTGGACCAAAAGAAGTTATATAGATTAACAACTGCAAATAGTTGCAGGTCATGTTGTGAACTAAATTAATGAGAAGTTTTATTTACTAATTACAAATAAATTTCACAATGGGACACAATTATTTAAGGTGAGAAGTGGAGTCTTGTATCAAGAAGAGGGGGATAGGCTGTTACTTGCGAAGTAGTAAAAAGAGACTTGAAGAAGCGGAGTATAACCGATCGCATGGCTTTTGACAGGAGTGCAATTCGCATATTGAGGCCGAGTAGGGTTTTCCGCTCTCCAACCCTCCTTTTTTTTTTTTTCCTTTCTTTCACCTCTCCTTTTTCTTCCCTTTTGTTTTTCTTTTAACTTTGTGTATATGTGTGTGTGATTTTCGCTTTGTATATTGTGCGTGTACGTGCGTACTCCCCCACTTTTTTGGCACCTTTTATGAAGTTTTACTAATTCATTAAGAAAATGTACTCTTCTGTTCCAGAAGAAATAGGACTCCATTTCTAGATGGAGAATCTATAGCAAGGGATAATACATGTTTCATGATCTATTAGTGAACTCACAGAACTGTAGTTGCAGTCTGAAGATTAAGTAAAATCAAGGCGGAAGGTAATTAAACTGACCTCCAGGCTCCAACTAATTTAATAAATACTAACAGAAATGAGAATTAGTTTTACCTGCAAAGCGAGGCTTAATCCAGCATTTCCTTCCTGATCAAAGTATAACAGCTGCACAAACACAATGCATATTAGTAAAAATGGTGATGGGCTGGGCAGTGAACTGCTCAGGGGTCTAACCCTTTTCTATATTGAAACCTAAAATATAGAAAAGGCTTAGACCCCTGGACAGCTTAAGGAATAGTCATTTACTTACCGACTCCTAGGATTACACAACAAAGCTTTTAAAGAGTTAGAGTTGTTAGTTCCACAACCAGGAAATATAGCATTGTCAAAAGAGTTCAAATGGATATAATCAAAGTTTCGCCTGATCAAATTATTTCTCATCCCCACCTACATGTCATACTCATGGATTCTCACTCCTGTAGTTTAAGGACAAAAAATTACTGTAGTATTGCTCCAACACTTTGCACAATATGGAGAAAATTACAAAAAAAAAAAAGTCCACTCAGCAATTTGACTATTATTTTACTAACACATAATATTGCATTATGAGCCAATGACCAATATTACATCACCAAAGAGAGGATTAAATTTAGCACATAACATAAAACATATAAAGATCTTACAAGACATGTCATATTTTTTACAAACCTTAAATTTGCTTTTATCTGCTGATTGTACTCGGCACACTAACCCAGCGCCTGCTTCATTTTCTGTTATTGTAACTGAATAGAAGTGAGCACACTGCTTTTCAACCTGAAGATGTGGAAATGTATTTAAATGATCAGAACTTATTCAGTGGAACATTAAATCCTGAAGAACAGGACAACACCTTACCTTTCTAAACACAGGTTGCCCCAGAGGGAGTGGAAGAATGGACACCATGCCGTTTAGTGCCTCCTCTAAGACACCGGCTGATACAGTGGTTTTTATTGGGACACCAAGTTTACTGTACGTTGGAAACTACTATATTATAGCATAGTGATTTTAAAAATATCATATATGATGATGTATGAGCAAGAACAAGAGGGAAGAGAAAGGGTCGATAGAAAATGCAAAAACAAATCATGAAACAAGAAGAAATGAAAAGACAGTTCTGACATTGAATTACCTGAAAAGAGCTGCAAACATGGTATTAACAGCTCCCAAACTTGAAAGATCCAGCTCCAATTCTTGGCCATCTGATTCAACAGCCTGGGGAGTGGAAAATTATGTCTCGAGTAGCTCTAATCTTCGTATTAACAAGTTGAAGAACTTTTGCTCAGGCCATTGTGTATTCAAATTTATTTCTAACAAAGACTGAAACTAGATATTCCCTACCTCAAAACCAGCAGTGTCAAATTGACGTCGTTTCTCTGGATCCAACAAAATATTATAGGAAAATGTGACCTCCTTAAACATATCAGCTGCTTTAGGATCATTTGCATTCTTGTCAGGATGGTACCTAAAAATTAGTAAGGGATTAGAATCATAATTCCGTAAATTTTATCTACCAGTTGCAGACATACGGATGACCCTCATATGAAACATGCAGCAGGACATTCAAAACAACACAATGACATAATGTGCATCAGCTACATAAGGCAAAGTTCAAAGATACAATAATTCTAAATTAACACTATTACAGAACCGGCATAAATGAAGATCTCTCTTGTTTTTGAGTGACAAAAGTTCCTTCAAATGTCTGAGCACCAAAATACAGCACGGTAAAATCTGTCAATTATATGCTCATCGCACTTGTTGGAGCCTAAATGCCTAATTAGTGATTGTATTATGTATCTTTGGAGATTGAAATTTGACTCCAATTGTTATGTGTGTTAGAAGTTAGAACATGAACTACCTAAAAAAATTGACTTAGATCCAAAAAAAAGGAGAGAGAGACAGAGACTACAGCAGCAGAAACAAAAGCATAATATAGATATGAGAATGACTAGAGAATCAGAGCAGTGGTAGGAGTAATTCTAGCAACTGAATGATTATAGTGTTAGAAATCTACCACTTGCCAGCATCTCCCCTGAATCTCAGTGGTTATTATGATTTTTAGCTGACATAAGATTGTCCATGGTACATATAAAAGAAAAACGATTGTCCGCGGTAATATATCACAGGAGACTAGGGGAGTTTATGAAGAGGCAATTTGTAGAGATTTGCTAATGCATATAGATCAGAGCATATCGGTTTCATATTCCCTAGACTAATACAAAGTATAAAACATTAATCATGCTTATATATTGTGTTACCCCAAAAAAAAGTCATGCTTATATAGACCCTCAATCCTATAGGTATCACTTTTGGCCCACTGTAGCAGGTTCTGAAGAACTTTATTTCAGTCAAAACGGAAGCCTTACCAGAAACTAATTGAAGTAAGAAAATTAGGGTACAAATAATAACATAAAAAGTCACATAAAAGTAGCATTTTTTTGAACCACCACAGGTATTGTTCCAACAGCATGCAAAGTGACACTAGGTATTTTTAAGAAAGCACTCTCCGAGAGTTTCAAAGTCCCACATACCACACAATAAGGGAATGAATAAAATAATAGAAACATAGACAATTCATAAGAAGAAAAAAAACATACAAAATAAATTAATTCATTAGAAAAAGTCAGCTTCAAACAGAAGTACAGAACCTTAATTCATGGCAACCGCCAGCATCTTATTATATTCCAATAAAGTGATGGAAAAGCTTAAGTTGTTGTGTAGTAGAAGACTGGAGACATTAATCTTATAATACAATTTATAATTTTAGAGTGACATATCAGAATTAATTCTAACAGGTTTGCCAAGCCAATTTTGAGGGATAAGCAGCAAAAGGACAATCAGATTCATTGCAAGGGGGTCAAGATTAAGTATTTAAAATACAACAAATGTGGATGAAATACCAGCGTTAGCACAGTATAAAGATCCAAATTTTATATCATCAATATCCCGAACACGCAATTCCAACGCTGATCAATTCAGTGACAAGCCAAACAAACCTCGACAGAAAAACAATTCAACTTAAATAACATAAAAACAGCAATACTAAAATTAAATTCATAAGTATTGCAACAGAGATGAAATGACCATACTTCAAAGCCATTTTGCGATAAGCGGTTTTAATTTCTTGATCTGTAGAGTTCCTGGAGACTCCAAGAACCACGTAGGGGTCTCTTCGCAGTTGCTTTGCAGCTTCTTCATTAGCATTCTTCTCCGATTTCCGCATTTTGGACTGAAGAGCAGTTTATTTGGTTTCCCAAAACCCTAGAAATATTTGGCTCAAGATTTTGAGCCTTGACGACATGAATAAATTGTTATGCGGACATTTTGACGAATAGGTTTGGTTGGAGTAAAATAATAGTAGTAGTAGTATAAATGGAAAAACCCTAAATGAGAGAGAGAGACCCAGTCCCCAACAAGGCAGGTACTTCCAAGCTGGAGATTTGGAGGAGACAAAAGATGTTGAGAGAGAGAATCGGGGAGGGAAAACTCAATTTAGGTCACTTAATAATGTCTATCATAAGCACATGGCATATTGCACGCACATGTGGATGGATGGGTGTATACTTGCGGGGTAATTATTTCTGGTTCTAAATGGAGTAGTTATTATTGTCATGTGATTAATTTTCATGAGTTTTTATTTATTTATTATTATTATACAATATACATAGTCTTAAATATTTATTACATTAAAGGGAATGACTAATGAGTGCACTAATTTTTATTATTGTGTAAATGGTGACTTGTTATTTGAACTCAACTTATTTGGAATTGGTTAGCATTAAGTTAACTTTGGTCAATTAATACAGTGTCGATACACAAGGTGATTTCTCTCCCTACATGTCATTGGTCAATTGACCAACTTACCATTAAGTTAACTTCATAGTAACTGGATCCAACTTATTTAGTAAGTGAGTTAAGTTGAGCTTAATTGAATTTTATAGGGTTTAGGGTCGTTTCACAAAATAAAATTTCATTTATAAATATTAGGAATGTAATATATTTTCATGTTATATTTTTAGTCAAGTATTTGTGATATGACAATAATATTATAATGACAATTTTGATAATATTATAAAAACATTTTATGTCAAAGAATCATTTAATTTTTTTTCTACTAAAGATTCTAAACCAACAAGTATAGATGTGGTTGCCTTGCATTGCATTGCATCCTTGAAGTTTATGGCAAGACAATGATGACATGACATGAGGTCTAAAGCAGGCAGAGAGTAATGCTGATGCACAAACAAAACTGCTGTCGAGAGAGTTTGGTGAATGTGGGAAGTGGGAAGAGTGAGGAAATGAAGAGATGAAGTCATGTTATGCATACAAAAATCTAGAATACTCAAAAATGTTATCACTCCATAATACCATACCGGCCAGAGGCCAGAGCCCAAAGGCCAGAGGTGGGAAGTCATTTTAATGGACAAACAAAATGTCTTTTACCAATAAATGAAAGGCTAAGCGAATTTGCCTTATAATAGAGTAGGTAGGGTAGAGGAGGGAGATTTCTAACCTAATCAAGCACTAACTCAATGTTTTACTTATAATAATAATAATTATAATAATAATAATAATAATAACACATGAATCAAAATTAATTTTCAGGGCTCAAAGTTGTTATTTGGTAATGTAGAGTAGGAATATTTTACAATAATAATCTAAAAAAGAAAATTATATATTAGGAAGAATGATAATTAAATTTGTCTTAGGCAAATCTTAACGTCAAGCCCATAAAAAGAAAGAAAGAAAGAAATATTAGGCTTAGTCTTACAGTCATGGACTTGTCAGCTAGGTATGGTATGGGTCATTAATTGAAGTTGCAAAAGTCTATCAACCCATTACTTCTTTTTGGAAGAATTACATTTATTAGTACTTTTTTAGAAATAATTATAAAAATCATACATCTATAAAATAATTATAAAAATATTATATTTTTCCATATTTATTTACAATAATAGTGTAATTAGGATTCCTTAATTTAAAGAATTAGTATTAATGGGCTGATATGGCAAATCTGGTGGGTTTTTTTTAAACGCTTCCTTCTTTTTCTCCCAACTCCCATATCCTTTGTTCTGGTATTTCTCTCTCTAAAATCTTCTTCTTATTATTATTATTATTATTATTATTATTATTATTATTCTCTCCGCACGCGTGAAATCTTCTTCTTCTTCTTCCTTATTTTTCTCCCAACTCTCATATCCTTTGTTCTGGTATTTCTCTCTGTAAAATCTTCTTCTTCTTCTTCTTCTTCTTCTTCTCTCCGCCCTTACTATTTCTCTCACTCCTCGTGAAGCCACTCGTCGTCAACGGACTGAATCTATTTCTTCAGACGATGGAGTTTTTGCTTTGGTAGAACCGCCTCCTTTTGGAACCTACCATGCGATATGTACATGGTTGAAGTGATGTTGTCATACTCTGAGTTTGTACTTCTGGCGACATTCTGTTTATGTTAATTTTTTTTATTGAAGAAATTTTTCTTTATCTCTATGACTGGGTTATTTGCGATAGACATCATTTAACAGCATAATATTTGCTAAAGTGGATAATTATTTTTAAATTATTTAGACTCTTAACATATCTAGTCTGCTTTTGAATGATCATGATTGTCTCATCTTCATTTTGTCATTTTACTTCTGTATCATATACCGACACAAGACCAATTTATGGGGGCTTGATGTAATGCTTACGTTGTAGCTTCAAATAATAAAAAATAGATACTATCATATAACTGTTTGGTTACTTCTGCATTATGTTTTGGTTACTGTTAGCTTGAAATTCGGATACCATTTTTGTTACCTTGATTTGATATTTTGGTTACTTTTTTATGTTGTTATGGTTACTGTGTGTTTGCTTAGATATATGGTCGATTAAACCGTTTTTTGTGTACATGTTGTTTATGTATTCGTTACCATTAAAACATGTTTTGTTACTATCATATAAATATTTGGTTACTTCTTTAGTATGTTTTTGGTTACTGTTATTTTCTGATTTGGATTCCATTTTTGTTTCCTTGAGTTGGGATTTTGTTGCCATTCGTGTTCCCTCAATTTGGGATTTTGGTTACTTTTTTTATGTTATTTTGGTTACCTTGTATTTGCTTAAGATATACATTGGTTGACTAAACCTGGGTTTGGTCTACATGTTTTTTGTGTTAGTTACCATTAAAATATGGTTTCGTTCTTGTCTATATAACTATTCGGTTACTTTTTAGTATGGTTAAACCATGTATTTTCTTAGTATACATTGATGTATTATTTTTATAAATTCCTTCAGATATCTTCTACAAGGTTTATGTTCTTCTAGTTCTACTTTCATTTCCACAAACACATCCTACATGGGCTCTCTATTCACTAATCCCAATGTATTTTTCTTCCTCCCACATGTTCATAATGTAGAAGTCATTTCTAGAGAATGAGAGCAACCATGAAGAAGAAAGTAGCAGCAGCCAAAAAGCTCAAGTTTCAGGAAGATTTGTACCAGATTTTGATTTGTTCGATTGTCGTTGTCTTGTCCTTCTGAATTGTGTTTCGTTCTTTGATTTTTGTTGGATATCTATAACCATTTGTTATGGTTAGTGAGTATGTAATGTTTTATTGGAGCTTATGTAAATGGAATTACATATTTGATTATATAATCAATTATTTGACATTGTTTGCTGGTTCGTATTAAGTTGTGTCTGATACATTATTTGAAAGGTGCAGTTGGTAACCAAACATGCATAGAAGGGTATCCATTTTATTTTATGGTAGTAACCAGATAGTTACAAACTTGTATCAGGACATATATCAAGTGTTAAATGTACATGTGAGAGTATACATGGGTGGGTTTTAAACTGGGTTGGATATCTGATTGTTTCTATTTTGGTTACCATTAAAACATGTTCGATTACTTTTCATATAACTATTTGGTTACTTCTTTATTTTGTTTTGCTATTCTTTGTTACCTTATGGTTTAGCTACTATTATTGTGCCCTCTTGATGTGGAATTTTTATTCTTTGTTATTTTTATTCGGTTAATATGTAATTGTTTTAGTATACATGGATTACTAAAGCGGGTTTCATTACATGAAATTTATGTTTTGGTTACCATTAAAACCTATTCGATTACTATCATACAATTATGTGGTTCTTGTTTTATTATGTTACATTATGGTTATTGTTATTAGTAAGTTGAGATAGTTACAAACTTGTATCGGGACAAACATCAATCGTTAAATGTACATGTGAGAGTTTTTATTTATATATATGGTTACTTATAGATCTCATATTAAAATAAAATAGTTTTTGAGAGGTGCGATTGGTATCCAAACATGCATATAAGGGTAACTATTTTAGTTTTTTGTTAGTAACCAAATAATTAAAACTTATATCGAACAGATTATCAAGTGCTTAATTTATATGAGGTTCCCATTTATCTAAATGATGGATACTTTTAAATTACATAGTTATAAAAGTTATTTGGAAATGGTCTATGCCGGTTGGTAACTAAATATGAATATAGAGGTAACCATTTTATTTTTGATGGATAACCAAATTTACATAAAATATTTCGTAAGCGATTACCAATTGTTCAATGTATATGTTTACTTTATATTGATAACTCATGATAGAATCAAAATTAAAATATTAATCAACATCAATTTTGGTTATTTGTTCACCATCAAAATGTTACCAACCATGTGGTTAATAGTTACTAGCGAAGAAACAATTATATATTCACGTAAACAATTAAATTTGTTGTATTGGTTATCATTAATAGCCATTGTCTAATAAATGAATAAACATTGTAAAGTAACCAAATCAATATTAAGCGAAGAACCAAATTACATAATCTTAGTAACGGAAAATAAACCAAATTTTTACATGCAATTTTGAAGGCCTAAATGATGGAATTCGACCAAAAAATCCTCGCAGTTCACCAAAGAAAGCTTGTGACTTTTGACAGATTGAATTCGCTTTCTAATGAAATTAGGATCCAAAACGCCATAAAATTCGATACTCAAACTTGATGAAATTGTCAAATTGTCAACGCAACCAAATAAACATTATATCAGTAACTAATTAAATAGTATACAACAACCAATATATATAATCGATTAAATTGTATGAATGGAAGGTAACCAATGTAGTCAATGAGTAACCACCAATATAAAAGAAACAATTATAAAACTGAATAACATTATAGAGTAACCAAATAAACACCTTACAATATCTAAATACATATTATACAGTAACCAAGATATATGTAATTAATAGCCAAGATTATAAAAAATATTTTTACATTCATTTTACAACCAAAATAATCAGTAATGACTTTGTTACAAATTAAAGACTAACAGATGTATGAAGGTACCTACCAATGTAGTTAATCAGTAACCATCAATATAAAATAATCACTATAAAACACATGGTAATATAATACAAGAAACCATGATAATATTACACAAGAATCAAGTCAAGATTATATACTAACCAAATCCAAATTAGATAAAGAACTCAACATATATTTACTTAGTATACACATGATAAATACATTTCGCATTGCATTTTTATAGTAAAAAACAACTAGTATAATTTGTTTGTTACCAGTAAAAAAGGCAAACTTTTGTAAGAATGTAACCAATGTAGCTAACAAGTAACCATTAATATAAAAAACATAAGTAGAAGTGTACATTAATATGTTTCAAAGAACCAATATTACAAAGAACCAATTAATCATTACAAGTAATTAAGTTTGCATTAGTCAAGAACCAAGTCAAACATTAGTTAGTAACCAAGTCAAAGACTATAATTTTACAAAGTAACCAAGTCAAGATTAATGATTGTATAAAGGTAACCAATATATATAATCAGATTAACAAATTGTATAAAGGTAACTAATGTAGTCAATAAGTAACCACCAATATAAAAGAAACAATTATAAACTACAATAACATTATACAAGAACCAAATAAACACCTACGAAGATCTAAATACATATTAGTCAAGAATCAATATATATGGTAATATTATGTTAGCTTATGGTCCAGTAAAGTAACCAACTCAATGTCGAATAATAACCAAACTACATAATGTTAAGTAACTGAACATGAACCGAGGGTAATATTTGCGCAAAGAACCATTGCAATTTTACATAAAGAATCAAGTCAATTATTATATACTAACCAAATTCAGATTAGAGCGGTAACAACAAATTGCGAGAACTAATATATATAGTAATATTATCTTTGTTAGCTTATGGTCCGTAAAGTAACCACCAATATAAAAAACAATTATAAACCATAATAACATTATACAAAGAATCAAATAAACACCTTACAACATCTAAATACATATTAGATAAAGAACTCAATATATATGGTAATATTACATCATTTATGGTCCAGAAAGTAACCAACTCAATGTCGATAAAGAACTAAACTACATAATGTTAGTAACGAACATGAACCTGGGGGTAATATTATGCAAGAACCATTGCAATTTTACACAAAGAACCAAGTCAAGATTATATACTTAACCAAATTCAGATTAGACAGTGTAACAATGATAGGCGAATACGTAGTAGAAACACGGGGTAACACTATGCATATAAATTGGAAACTCAAATACCTCAGATACAAAATTGTAACGAATCAACAATCGATGCGAGACGATCAACAATCAGATCTTGAAGTTGTTGTCGATCTTTTATGTTTTTCTTCGATTTCAGAGTTGCGTCGCAACAAGAGATTTCTTCTTCTCCGATAGATACGTCGTTGATCTGTTCTTCTCCGATCTCGAGTTCTTTCGTCGATCTCAAATCGTGTTGTCATCGCGACAAAAATTTTTAATCTTCTCCGATCTCAAGATGTCGCTACGTAAGATTTGGATTTCTCCAATATCAAAGTTGCGTGTTCTGTTCAGTTGCTTAAATGTAGGCGTGTTCTGTTCAGTTGCTTGAATATAGGACTGATTTTATCAATTTTATATTGTGTTATTTTATTTTTGTAATTATGTTGTGTGTGTTTTATTTTTGTAATTACTTTCTAATTGTTGTATATTAGTGTTAAGGACCCTAAAAAAAATCCTCCCTTTCATGCATATGCATGACTGCATGAGATTCACTTATAATAATTGAATAATATCTCGAGTCTGTCTTAAATTATTCATGTTATTATTATATAATTTTGCTTATAATTATTTAGGACTCATAACAATAATAAATATATTTAAGTTAGAATTTGGAAATTAATTTATATTATTCACCTAGACAATAAATAACCTTATAAAAATATTATCCTTATCAAATTCTTGACTTGAAATTTTAGTATCTAGGCTAGGGTAAGCGAATCTATCGAGCCAATAGTCATATTGTGAAGGTCATGCAACATGTTTGGTCCATACATACTTTGAATATATTTTTCTCCACCGAATACATTTGTACAAAAAATCAGCCCACCATATATCCGTAATATTGATGCATATCATTTGTTAGCTATTTCTAGTTAATAGTTAGTTATCTTACCTGAACTCAATAAGGAATTCAATTAATATGAATTTGCAAGAATCATAATTGAATTAAATTTAAGGTCATCTTATACTTATTAATACCCAATATTATCCACAAATAATTTAATTCAAGATGTTTGAATAAATATATATATATTTAAATTTCTTACTAGTTAATAATAAATAGTCCATGAACCTTCTCAAAGTTTTCTCAGATTATCAATCTACACATTTGATGGCGATGGGCCTTGCTGAAGACTCACCAAGGAATAGTAGGCCCCTTCAGTGCCTTTTTCTAGAAGAGATTTGTTGGTCCCTTCTCCACAACAACTCCTTTATCCAACACCAAAATCAGATCACAATTTTGTATAGTAAAACGATGGGCCACAACCACGCTGGTCCACCCAACCATCACTCGCTCCAATGCGTCTTGCAGCACCCTCTCAGCCTGCCCATCAAGCGCACTAGTAGCTTCATCCAACAACAATAAGCCTGGGTTTTCAACATTGCCCCAGCTATAGCAATACGTTGCTTTTGCCCTTCTGATAGCTGCAATCCTTTGTCCCCGCACACCGCGTATCATAACCATCTTTAAGTTGTGTGATAAAATCATGAGCAACTTTAGAAATCTCGGATTCGTTAACTTTCATCGGTGCACCATAAGCAATATTTGTTCGATTGTACCTAAAAATAAAGTCGGTTCTCGGTTTACTAGCCTCAAATATCGAAGGTGGTACAACCTTAAATCTACATTGTCAATTGTTATTTGATTCGATTCAATGTTCGTAAATTCTTTCTATTAATCCAATGATTGGACGATTTTTCAGACTCCACTTGAGCCACCAAAGCGGTCGATTTGCCCTCCTCAATGCTTAGAGCTAAACCATTAAAAATAATCACATTTGGTCTAGTAGGGTACACAAAGTGCACATCACAAAAATTCACTTGACCTTTTAGCCAAATAGGCTTGATGCCCTTCGGGTCATCCAATTTTATTCTACTGGGTCGATCTAAGATTGCGAAGGCGAGCTCAATGCATCTACAACCCTAGTTAGGTCGGTGGACATGGTTCTTACTCAACTATGACTTCTAAGACTTGTTAAATTTGATACGTGATGACTTGTAATGGATATATAATAAATGATGGAGATAAATGTATATATACCCAGTTTAATGATAAGAATTCTTGTGTTATTGTATGTCTTTATCAAGTGCACAAAATTTAATGCAGATAAGGCTGTAATAGGGACATATCATACAATGATACAAACGATCAAACGCTAGCACTGCCAAATTTCATCTGATAAGTCGTCCTCTGGACGGGGTGGAAGAATGTCTTTGTAATGTAATTAAGCAATGTTCGGAAAAGGTATTGAATAGATAAATTATTGGTCCAACTATTATTAATTTATTGACATTTAGTTGAATCTAAATAATTTTAATATTTAGATTCATCATTAATTTTGACTAGTTCTTGTTAATATGATGCATTTATAAAATGTCTTACGTACTCTATAATAATTCATACATTAAATAATATTTTATAGTAATTAAAAATTTCTAACAGCTATATTAGTATAATACGAGCTGAAGGGAAATTTTTACAGATAGTGACATTTTGTTGAAGTATGAGACAATCCTAACCCTAACGGCCTAACATGTTCTAGCTGGTTTGTCTACTTTTTTATCCAAATAAATGACCCGTCATTCTCGCGTATAGACTATATATAGTTGTATGATTTCTTGCACCACATGCATGAGACACAACTGCATGTGATCGTGTTCCCCGGCCGAGACAAAAACCATGATGATTAATTCATGGCTACAAATGCAAAAAAAAAAATTTATATATATATATATATATATATATATATATTGATCAGTAGCAACTGATCAGTACGTATAAAGTTCAAAAAAATGGTCATCGATCACCAGCAAGAAAGAGTGGGAGCCTGCCTGCTGGCCTGCTGGGACTATTATATTATATAAACCACCACCTTAGCCATCGTAATAATAATTACTATATTGTTCCGCCAAATGGTTTGCCTAACAATCCAATTAAAACTCATGATCACGTGGATTTTTAGCTTTAAAAATACTTCTCCCCATATGTGTCCCTTACATTCGGCTCCCTCTTCAACATGCATTACGCATAGTATTTACTTTTCTCGATTTTCTAAAATCATTTTCTCCATACCGAGAAACCTTACCGTGTGAATAAGGTATTATAGAAATATTAATTTATTCTTATAAAATAACAATTCTCAAAAGTTATACTTATAAGTTAAAACTTTGATGTCTACTTCAAGGATTAAAATGATATATATATATATATATATATATATATATATATATATATTATGAATATTTATATTGATTTTTAATTATTAATTATGTGAATAAATATCAGTGATAATTTTTTTTTAAAATAGTTTAATAAGTGAAACTCTCTCCTTATGATTTTATTCAATCTTATCATGTATTGATATAGTATTTTATAATTATAATTCGATATAAATTTATCACAATACACAATATATACCGACTTGTAGTACTTAAAAGGAATTTCACCAGTCACCACTTGTTAGTTGTTAAAGAAAATGTCTGTACCCAAACGACACTCCCCAACTCCGCCGCCATCCGATCTTAAGCACCGGGTGATCACGTGCCTCAACAAGCTTTCCGACCGGGACACCCTAGCCGTCGCCACAACCGAGCTGGATTCCATCGCCAAAACCCTAACTCCCGACTCTTTCTCTCCCTTCCTCACCTGCCTCTCCACCACCGACTCCTCCGAGAAATCCCCCGTACGGAAGCAATGCGTTCGCCTCTTAGGCTTCTTGTCCATCTCCCACGGAGATTCTCTCTCTCCTCACCTTTCTAAAATCCTCTCCGCCGTCATCCGCAGCCTCCGCGACTCCGACTCCGCCGTCCGCTCCGCCTGCGTCGACGCTGTTTCTTCTATGGCCTCTCAGATAACCAGACCTCCATTCTCGTCCCTCTCGAAGCCACTCGTCGAGGCGATGTTACACGAGCAGGACTACAATTTGCAAATCGGCTCGACTTTATGCCTCACGGCGGCAATTGAGTCGTCACCGAACCCTGAACCGGCTCAGTTGCAGAAGCTATTACCGAAAGTGGTTAAATTGATTAAGAACGGTTGCTTCAAGGCAAAACCGGCAATGTTATCTCTCATTGGCAGCATCGTCAATGCTGGTGGTGCAAAGAATCGTGGTGTGTTGAATTGTTTGATTCAATGCTTGGTTGAGTTCTTGAGCAGCGAGGACTGGGCAGCGAGGAAGGCTGCCGCAGAGGCGTTATTGAGATTGGCGATGACCGAGAGAAATCTTTTGTCTGAGTTTAAGTCTTCGTGCTTGGCTTCTTTGGAGGGTCGCAGATTTGATAAGGTATGAATATGATGGTTGCAAAATTGTAACTTCATCACTAATAAAATTTCATGGGAAATTAAGCAAAAGAATTATTAATTTTTAAATAAAAACCTTGTTATTGAGTACGCGTCCAACTATTTATACTAGTAAATATTGTAATACTAGAATAATGTTAATATTAATTGAATTGGAGTTTGATTTCCAAATAAAGTCTTTGGAATTTGAGGATTGAAATTAATGTTTAATATTTTAACAGGTGAAGGTGGTTCGAGACGCAATGAATCGGGCATTTGAATTATGGAAGGAGATTACTGCTGATGAGGTTTCACAGCTTACACAGTCCCTCAAAGGTAATGAATTATTATTCATTGCTATGTCTTGTTTTGGTACTTTCTTTTTCTAATTTGGTTTTTGTTAATTATTCTCTTATTTAGAATAATTTGCCATTCTTGAAAAATAATTAAGACTATATAGTAATTTGTGCAAGACCAGTTAGTCTGGATTGGCTTCACTGCTTCAGTCCAGAGTTATGTTTTAGTTACTTTTTGGTTATTTCAAGAAAGTTTTAGTGTTTCATTTTAAAAAAAAATGCTTTTATCAGTATCAATTGTTTCTAAACTAAATTTCATTCCTTGTATCAGAATAATGGCTTGTGAGTTATGGGGTTGTTAGATTGCTAATCTAAGATTTTGCCCAACTAGAGCCTGAGAGAGCAAGTATGTCTGACCTATGAGGCTATGAAGTGAAAAAAGGCATCACAAATATTGGAAAGGAATGGTTAAATCAAAAAATTGAATTTACTTGTTTTATGTGGAAAAGATTTTGGACTTGTAGTTTTTGTGCTGAAGATACTTTCATGTTGACACTTGACATATAGTATTAGATAATTTTCAACATAGACTTTAACCAAAATAAAAAATCTACTTAGACGTATGTGCCTTCTCATATTTGACATTGTTTAGACTCTTAACTATTTGACTATTGACATATAAGATATTTCTCATCTTGACTTATGTCTGCCCTTAAATTATTGCAAAAAGATTTTACCTTTGTTTACTGGAAAAAATTAGTAAATTTAGATTTAGGAATATGAATTGAAATAATATACGAAACTGCAAATGAATTTTCACCCGTCATGCGGTAATCTACGTAGACAGATCATTTTCACAATTTAATAAAGAATGAATACGAAGGGTTATTCACCAAGTATGTGGTAATCCGCGTAAACATTTTATCCCCACAGATTAATAAGGAATATAATGACAACATTTATGAGTATGAAGAAAATAACACCATTTACGAATATAAAATAAATAATGCTCCTTACCTTAGTAGGAGATTGAATACTGCAATTGTGACACCCCCAAAATAGGTATACATCACCCATCTTGGTTCGCCAAATACATGGTACAAAATTCAAATACAACTTAATTATACAACAGTCGTGTAAAATACAACTAAACATAAACTGTGAGTTTGAATACAAATGTTGTCTACTAGAGAGTATACAAACTCAAAAGGAGTCCTCATTACAATTATTATCACACTATTTCACTGAATAGTGAGGGAGGACTACTAATGCACCATCTAGGACCATCACTACTGTTCTCGATTAGTCCCAACTACGTTCTCATTTCAAGAAGAGAACGGTGAAAGAAAGGGTGAGCTCAACTAGCCCAAGAAGAAATATTATGACTAAGATAATGCGAATAAATTATCATTAGCCTTCTTCGATGTTAAACTGATAAAATATACAAACATCAAGTTTAACTGCAGTGAACAAGCAATCCATTAGAAGAGTCAAGTAGAGAATAAAATCTATTATCTTCTATGATTTAAAAGGTTTTTCATTTCTTTTATCGTTGAGACTCAGCTTAATCACCCCTGCACTACGACCAAAGATATTCTTTAGTATCACGACCACAAATTATCCATGCACTACGGGCCAAGGACGTTCGTGTATTCATTAATGGTCGTGATCATGCCAACAACCGTCCATCAATGCACTACGCCAACGATGAGGACTTTTACCACATCATTTGTAACATTACGGTTATGATTATACCGAATAATCCCTAGTCATAATCATACCAAGTCCATCTATGCACTACATGCCACAAATGACTTTCAACATAATATAAACATGAGGATGATGACAATGATATAAGAATTCAATAAAACAAGTTCAAGAATTAATTTATCTAGGAACTGATAACATCCAAATTGTCAACATGATACTACTTTGTAGAGTAAAATTCAAGAATGCTCAGAAGAATATTTCCATGAAAAGATACTGGATGAAACGCAATATCAAGGATATTCCACTAATTTCATGGAGTATAGAAATCAAAACTTTAACCAACTGAGTATAATAACGAATGGAATAATAAAAGAAATCACCGTGCATGCGGTGCTTGCAGCGTAGAAAAGTTATTCCAATGAGAATAATAAAGTAACGGAACCGAAGTCGGTGAAATTGCTTGACCGGCGGATGTTCCAAACAAAATAATAAAGATTTTAACGGAACCGGTCAGAAACGTAAAGCATATATGACAAGATATTCCAAACAGAATAATAATAAAGACGGAACCAGTCCCGCCAGTAAAACGCATGCATGTGATATATTCCAATGGAATAATAATAAAAGGCGGAATAATAGAAGAATGTCACCAAGTATAGGGTAGTCCACGTATCATTTGGTTATTCCGTGAGAATAATAAAGAATGGAATAAGATAAATTCTCTTTATGAATACAAAAGAAATAATACCCCTCTACAGTAAAAAAGAAGCTGAATATAAGAGTAGGAAGTAGAAGAATACTTTTCTATAGTTTCTCTATAATTTCTCTCTTTAAAGTTTCAGTGAATTCGTAAGAAATAATGAAGGAATGAGCTTCTATTTATAGGAGAATGGCAAGGCACTGTGTAATGCAACAGTTATGCAATCAGATGAAAATTTCTTATAACTCACACACACCCAAATAGTCAATCAACCAACCAATAAGAATAAAGCAACATTATAATACATATATATATATATACATAACCCACACACACAATTTGTCAATCAACCAACCAATAAGAATAAAGCAACATCATTTCCTCCACCATCTTCCACTCACACACATCACTTTCACTCTTTCTTTTCTCCCACCACTCTCCACTCACACATAATATTATATATATACACACACATTACATCTTATATATATATATATATATATATTCCCTCCGCTATACGTAACTCTCTCCCACCCCTATTTCTGAAATTAGTTTTTCAACACATATGGGCCCCACATGTGGGCCCCACCTGTAAATAATTTTTTACCGATTATTTTGAAAAAATGGATAAATGGGGGTCCATAAAATATGCAAAACTTCATAAAAATCACCTTAATAATTTTAACAACATTTATCATCTTTATTATAATTCACAATATTAATAATCGACTGTGTCGTTCCTCGGAAGAGGGCTTTCCAATAAGGATTTCTCCCTATTAGTGCATGCAATTAGGTGACCAAACCTCTCCTTGACAGAACTTCTAGACATCGTTAATATTGCAAATAATAATATTAATAACTTTGTCATCTCAATTATTGATTTAATAATATAAAATATTTACAATAATTGAATCAAATAACGTGAGGTCTTACGCGAAGAATTATCGTAGTAATAATTGAACAAAAGCGAAGTTACTTCTCGTAAACATCAATAATCAAAACCAGTGTGCTGTTATGCAACTACGCCAGATTATTGTACTTTTAACACCGGTGTTTCAACGATTAATCAGTAAAACTTCCGCCGTTATTTTCATATAAAGTATTTTTGTCGTTTTTCTCAATCCGATAATAATTTAGATTAATTGGGGTCCACCAATGATTGTCTTAGTTATTTAATATTCCCCGTTAAAACGAATATTCCCTACCAAATTGAATATTATATAACAACTTGCATAGTTTGCAAATTTTATAAAATATTACCCACAACTATAACATTATATCAAATTTACTCCATAATATTCAAAAATGATATTTATAGAAAATTCATTTTTATTTATAAAAGTTGGGGTCTTACAGCAATAGTGTAGTAGCAGACTACTATTCTTCTTTCTCTCTAATTCTCTCTCTATAGTTTTAGTGAATTCGTGAGGAAGAATGAAGAAATGAGCTTCTATTTATAAGAGAATGGACTAAATAGTAACTGATTCACGGACGGTTCAGATTGAATTACTTATTAAAATGGACGGTCCATATTGATTTACTATTAAAACTTTAACTGACGGTCCATATTGATTTACTATTAAAACTTTAACCGAAGATCCATAAATTTACTATTAAAACTTCATGACGATGGCCTATATTGATTTCTTATTAAAACTTCAACCGATTTTGATCTAAAAATTTAAAGACGTCCCCCATGGAATAATAAGCCAAACTTATAACAAACGCCTTTATATCAAAATTGAATAAATAATTATCACAACACATTTTTAATCTTTCAACAATTATTCATCATTAATATTATAACTCACAATATTGACAACAAGATCGTTCACAGGAAAGAGGGGGCTTTCCGATAAGGATTTCTTCTTATTGGCGCGCAATTAAATAACCTAACCCCTTTTCTCGACAGAACTTTCTAGACATTGTCAATAATGCTAATAATAATATGAGTAACTGAGTCGTGTTAATTATTGATTTAATAATATAAAGTATTGTGCAAATGATACTGTGATAATAATTGAATCAATAATATGAGATACTATGCAACAATTACTATGGCAATTATTGAATGAAATACTGAGTGACTTCTTACATAAGCATTAATAATCAGAGATACTGTGCAATACCGTGTGATACTGTGCAATATCGCGTACCACTGTAGAACAATGCGTATTATTATTGTGACGCCCCCAAAATAGGTATACATCACCCATCTTGAGTCGCCAAATACATGGTACACAATACAAATAAAAACTTAATTATACAACATGAGCTGTGAGTTTTAATACAAATATTGTCTTCTAGACAATATACAAACTCAATGGGGTCCTCATTACATTTATTATCACACTATTTCATAGGATAGTGAGGACTACTAATGTTATCATTTGGACCGTTACTCCGTTCCCCGACTAGTCCCTTCTGCGTTCTTATTTCTTGAAGAGAACAATGAAAGGAAAAAGGGGTGAGCTCAACTAGCCCAGTAAGAAATATTATGACTAAGATAATGCAAAATAAATTATCATTAGCCTTCAACAGTGTTAAACTGATAAAATATAACAAACATCAAGTTTAACTGTAGCGGAACAAGCAATCCATTAGAAGAGTCAAGTAGAGAATAAAATCTACTATCTTCTATGATTTAAAAGGTTTTTCATTACTTTTATCATTTGAGACTCGACAATAAATAATCCACATCATCCACTGCTTACTACTGACGATGATATTCATTAGTATCACGACCACAAATTATCCATGCACTACGGGCGAGGATATTCGTGTATTCATCGATGGTCATGATCATGCCAACAAGCGTCCATCGATACACTACGACCAATGAGGATTTTTTCCACATCATTTTTAACATTACGGTCATGATTATCCGAATAATCCACGGTCATAATCATACCAAGTCCATCTATGCACTGAGAATACGATGACTTTCAACATAATATAAACATGAGGATGATGACAATGATATAAAATTCAATAAAACAAGTTCAAGAATTAATTTATCCGAGGAACTAATAACGTCCAAATTGTCAACATGATACTTCTTTGTGGAGTAAAATTCAAGAATGCTCGGAAGAATATTTCCATGAAAAGATCTTTGGATGAAGCGCAAATATCGAGGATATTCCACTAATTTCATGGAGTATAGAAAGTCAAAACTTTAACCAATTTGAGTATAATAAAGAATGGAATAACAAAAGAAATCACCGGGCATGCGATAGGCCGCACAGACGACGAGGTTATTCAGCGAGAATAATAAATAACGGAACCCGGTCGTGCGTAAATAAGCGGATATTAAGCAGAATAATAAATAATGGAACGGTCATAAATGATATTCAAGCGAATATTAATAAATAATGGAATGGAACGGTCATTCGTAAAAGCGCAGACGAGGATGTTCCAGCGAGAATAATAAAGAAGCGGAATAATAACGAAGAAATCACCATGCATGCGGTAGCCCGCATATAGAGAGTTATTCAACATAATGATAAAGAATGGAATAACGAGAAGAATTTCACCAAGTATAGGGTGGCAGCGTATCTGAGTTATTCAACAGAATAATAAAGAATGGAATAATGAAGTTCTCTTCATGAATACAAAAGAAATAATACCCCTTACCTTAGAAAAAAATCTTGGATATAGAAGTAGTGAGTAGTAGAACACTTTTCTTCTTCTTTCTCTCTATAGTTTCTCTCTCTAGAGTTTAATTGAATTCGTAAGAAATAATGAAGGAATGAGCTTTATTTATAGAAGAATGGGTAGCATAGTAACTAATTAATGAGCGGTCGATTGATTTACTTTTTAAGCAGACGGTCGATTTAAAACAAAATCTTTTAAATAAAATATAATATATTCTATTTATAATCTAATAAAACGAATAACTTTATAAAAGTATTACATTTTATATAAAAAGATTTTACTATGCAAAATACTATCTGAGCCTTATGCAACACTATATCATAATAAAATATAATATATTCTAATTATTGTCTAATAAAATAAATAACTTTATAAAAGTATTACATTTTATATAAAAAGATTTTACTATGCAAAATACTATGCGTAATAGAATATTATATATTCTATTTATAGTCTAATAAAACGAATAACTTTATAAAAGTATTACATTTTTATATAAAAGTTTTTCATTTTATTACATTAATAATACTAATAAAACAAACTTTATCACCATTATTATAATTCACAATATTAATCGACCGGTCGTTTCCGGAAGAGGGGCTTTCGATAAGGATTTTTCTCTATTGGGCGCTTGATTAGGTGACCAAACCTCTCCTTGTGAGAACTTACAGACATCGTTAATATTGCAAATAATAATATTAATAACCTTGTCGTCTCAATTATTGATTTAATAATATATAAAATATTGACAATAATTGAATCAAATAACGTGAGATGTTATGCAAGCAATTCTTTGTAGCAATAATTGAACAAAAGCTGAGTGACTTCTCACGTAAGCATCGATAATCAATCTGGTGTGTCTTCTTATGCGACCACACGCGTATTCTTGTACTTTTAACACGGGTGTTTCAACGATTAACGGTAAAAAAAACTTTCGCCGTTATTTTCATAAAGTATTTTTGTCATTTTCTCGATCAGGCGATAAATAATTCCGTTGTAGGGTCCACTGATGATTGTCTTAGTTATACGAATATTCCTGTTAAAAGCGAATATTCCCAGACCAATCGAATATTATATAACAACTTGCGTACTTTGCAAAATTTATAAATATTACCCCTACAACTATAACATTATATCAAATTTACTCCATAATATTCAAAAATGATATTTATAGAAAATTCATCTTTATTTATAAAAGTTGGGGTCTTACAACCTCCCCCTTATGAAATTTAGCCCTCGAAATTAGAAGTGCGATACGGTATGTCGAAGAGGTAAGGATACCTTGATTTCATTTGATTCTAACTCCCAAGTCATTTCCTCAACATCGTGGTTTTCTCCACAAAACTTTGACTTGAGGTATAACCTTGGGCGTAGAATATGTTCCTTCTTATCAAGATTTGAACAGGAACCTCTTCATACGTCAAATCTTTCCGCTATTTCATCGGTTCTAACTTCGATAATGTGGTTGGGTCTTCCACATATTTACGTAACATGGATATATGAAAAGCGTTATGAACACGAGACATACTTGGCGGTAAAAGCGAGTCTATAGGCCACGGTTCCTACTCGATCGAGGATTAAAAATGGGCGATGAATCGAGGATTGAGCTTTTCCTCTCTTTCCAAATCTCGTAACTCCTTTCCATGGAGCAACACGTAACAACACATGATCTCGATATCGAATTTCACGTCCTTTCGATGAAGATCAACATAACTCTTTTATCGATCTTGTGAGGGTTTTTATCGTTCTTCGGATCGTTTGAATCTTTTAAAGTAGTCATACGTACCAACTCGGTCCCAACAACGTTGCTTCACCCACCTCATCCCAACATCTTTGGAGAAAAGCGACACTTTTCTTCCATCTGCGCCTCGAATGGAGCCATGCCCGATACTTGCTTGATAAGCTGTTGTTGTAGGAAAACTCCACCGATGGTAAGAACTTGTCCCAACTTCCTTGAAGTCGAGGACACGAGTCTTAATAGATCTTCAAGAGTTTGAATCGTCTCTCTCCATTTGCCCGTCAAATGCGAGGATGATATCTTAGAACTAAATCGTAAATCCGTGCCCATAGCTTTTTGCAAACTAACCCAAAATCTTGAAGTGAATCTTGGGTCTCGATCGAAACTATGGATCTTTGGCATACCATGCAATCTTACAACCTCGTTTATGTACATCTGAGCAAGGCGTTCAAGTGTATAAGTTTCTCGTATCGGTAAGAAATGAGCAGAGACTTGGTCAATCTATCAACAATGACCCAAATCGCATCTATGCCTTGAGAAACTTTGGGAAGACCGATAACTTGAAATCCATGGTAATGTGCTCCCACTTCCATTACGGAATTTCAAGTGGTTCTGATGGACCTTTTGGTACTTGATGCTCGCCTTGACTTCGTTGACACGTTAGACACCTTGAGATAAACAGTATTATCTCTCTCTTCATATTGCCCCACCAAAATATATGCGAAGATCATGATACATTTTGGTACTCCCGAGATGGATTACAAGCGGTGTGTTGTGCGCCTCCATCATGATTTTATACTTTAAATCGAGAATTCGTTAGGAACACAAAAAGTGGAGTTGACTCAAAGTATTCCTTCTTCATCGATTTCTTGCGGCATAGCACCTTCTTGCACTTTCTTCCTCATCGCGCATCGGCTCAGTGCATAGCTTGAGCGACTTTAACTTTATCGATTAAAAGTCGGTTCTACTCGTATATTCGCCATCATCACATGGGTCCTGAGTCTTTAACTCTATCTCCATCCTTTTGCAAGTCACACAAAATGGGCCTTTGCGTTGACAATATCGCTTTTCGTACCGCATATGATCTTTCTACTCGATGCATCGGCTACCACGTTCGCTTTTCGAGGATGGTATTGGATGGTATGATCATAATCTTTCAACGATTCAAGCCAGCGTCGTTGTCGCATGTTGAGTTCCTTTTGAGTGAAGAAATATTTGAGGCTTTTATGATCGTAAAGATCTCCACTTTCTCTCCATACAAGTAATGCCTCCAAATTTTAAGTGCGAAGACAACAATTTATGACTCTAGATCATGAGTAGGATAATTTCTCTCATATTCTTTGAGTTGTCTTGAGGCATAAGCTATGACTTTCCCATGTTGCATGAGAACACATCCCAACCCTTTGCTAGAAGCATCTTTGTAGATGACAAATCCCTCAGAGGCGGATGGTATTGTCGAGCAGTCTTTGAAATGAGTCTCTCTTGAGTTCTTGAAAACTCTTCTCACATTCTTCGCTCCAATAGAACTTTGTATCTTTCCGAGTCAATTTGAGTTAATGGAGTAGCGATTCGAGAAAATCCTTCCACGAATCTCGATAATAACCAATTAAAGCGAGAAAGCTACGTACTTGATCCTTGATTTAGGTTGCTCGACTTTGAATTGCTTGAATTTTCTTTGCGGTCAGCGGATATTCCATGACTTGATACTACGTGCCCAAGGAATGCTACTTCCTCAAGCGAACTCGCATTTCTTCAACTTGGCATAAAGCTTGTATTCACGAAGCTTTTGAAGTATCGACCTCAAGTGTTGCTTTCATGATCTTCACGGCTTTTGGAATAAATAAGGATGTCATCGATAAAGGCGACCACAAAGTGATCAAATATTCCTTGAATACTCGGTTCATCATATCCATGAAAGGCGGCGAGGAGCATTAGTCGATCAAAGGACATGACTAGGAATTCATAATGCCGTCTTAGGAGTTAAAAGCCGTCTTTGGAATGTCATCGGTTCTAATCTTCAATTGGTGATATTCGGAACGAAGATCGATCTTTGAAAAGAATTTGGCTCCTCCTTGCGGTGGTGGTCAAACAGGTCATTAATACGTGGCAATGGGTACTTATTTTTGATGGTGACATGATTAAACTCCGATAATCAATACAAAGTCGCATACTCCCATCTTTCTTCTTCACGAATAGAGCAGGAGCACCCCGAGGAGAAGTACTAGGATGAATAAAGCCGATGTCTAACAATTCCTGTGGATTGGGTCTTTAACTCACTGAAGTTCAATAGGAGCCATTCGATATGGGGCTTTGGAAATGGGTTTTATCTAGGGTTCAAAGTCGATACAAAATTAAATTTCACGCTGGGGGGTAGGGGGAAGTTCTTCTTGGGGAATCGTCGGAAATTTATTAACAATAGAAATATCATTCAAAAGCGGCGTATTTTTGTTTAGATCCGTGACATGAGCTAAGAAAGCTTGACATCCAGTTTTTTAATAAGCGAATAGCTTTATGGCTTGAGATAGCGGTGATTGATTTTAATGGTTTGGTTGCTTGAATTAGCATAATAGGTTGGTTAGGAATATGAAAGCTAACAACTTACGAAAACAATCAATTTTTGCATGATGAGTAGTTAACCAATCAATCCCTAGAATCACATCAAATGCAAGTATTTTTAATGAAATAAGATCGACGGGTAATGTGAGGTTACCGATTTGAACCAAACAAGACTTATAAGCAATGGATGTAATGAAGGTTTCTCCCAGCGGAGTTTCCACGAGATAAGTCAAAGTCTAATTTCTCTCGAGTCAAATTTAATCGTTGAGCGCAAATAGGAGAAATAAAAGAATGGGTAGAAGCCGGTATCAAATAAGGTATTAACTTATTTAGAGTTTATGATAAGCTTACGTGATGACCTCGTTCGGGTTCTTGCTTTTACGGGAGGTCACTACAAATGCTCTCCCTTGCACTCTAAAGCTTTGACTTTTTACGGGGACGACCTTTGGTGCCTCCATCCTAATTTGAACTTGTCTTGGTGAGCGAAAAATCGGGCTAGGTGACCTTCTCTTCCACAATTATAACATGCTTTGGATGGCATCATCGCGCAGTTTTGGGTGATGTGTCCCTCCCTCGCATTTGAAGCATATGATAGGTGGTCGTTCTCCTTCCTTAACAACGGGTCTTTGGTCTTGGCGTCTTTCCATCATTGTTGAATCTCCTCTTCTTGAAATGTCCATTCTTATTGTTTTTGCCTGATTACCACCAAAGTGGTTACCATTTTCGGCCTATTGATTCCCTCACGCTTGTTGTCACTTCACCGACCCGATGGTTGCTCCTTTGGTATTATCATTTTCGGGTTGCTTTCTCTTGGTTGCGTTGACTCGTTATCGCGCTCAATAAGCGAGCCCTATTTACAACATCGAATACAAACACGGTTTATGAGAAATTAGATATTGGCGTATCTCGGGTTTCAAACCTCTTAGAAACATCCGCGTCATTCTCTCCTCATTATCGACCAAGTGAGGCGCATAACCGGGACAACTTCGGCAAACTTAGCCCCGTCTTTGCGACACGGTCGGTATTATTATTCTGCTCTAACTTGATGAACTCTACCTCTTTTCATGTGACGAATACTTTTGGGAAAGTACTTGTCGTTGAATAGTTCTTGGAACTTCTCCCAAAACATCTTTAGTGCGGCAGGTTGAGTATGCTTTACCAATTCCCACCGATGTAATCTGCCTCTCTCGCAACATAAAGGTGGCAAAGGAACCTTTTGCTCCTCGGAGCATCCCAAGACATCAAATATCTTGGTGATCTGCTTTATCCACGTCTCGCCTTAAGTGGTTTTGGTTCTCCAATAAACTCGGTGGTCCCAGCTCCTTGAAGCTATTTTAGCGGTGATCGTCAGAGAGTTGCCGGTGTTTCCACTGCATTTTGGATGAGAGTCTCTCTTGCACGATGTTATGCTGAATTGCGAAAAGCTCTCTAAACATTAAAATCGTTCGCCATTTTTGGTCGGTGTTGTTGTTCACTTTGAGGATTATTGCCTTCACGATGCACATTATCACAGGTGTTGATTTTTGGTGACTCAGCGGTCTCTGTGCTCCATTGATATTCTCAACATTCTCGGATGTCATTTTTGAATCTTGCCACAAAACAAGGGTTAATTGACATGTAACATATTATCACTATACTACGGTGACCAATTAAATATCAAATAAACTTAGGTAGGTCATATACTAGCGAAGGAATTTCTATCTCTCCCTCCTAGTTCTAGTCTCACATCTTAGCAGGGATCATATCCTAAGCTTTGATACCAATTGTGGCGCCCCCAAAATAGGTATACATCACCCATCTTGAGTCGCCAAATACATGGGTACACAAATCTACAAATAAAAACTTAATTATCTGACATGAAACATTTGTGAGTTTTAATACAAATATTATCTTCTAGACAATATACAAACTCAATGGGGTCCTCATTACATTTATTATCACACTATTTCATAGAATAGTGAGGACTACTAATGTTATCATACGGACCGAATCACTCTCGTTCCCCATTAGTCCCTGCTACGTTCTCATTTCTTGAAGAGAACAAATGAAAGAAAAAGGGTGAGCTCAACTAGCCCGATAAGAAATATTATGACTAAGATAATGCAAAATAAATTATCATTAGCCTTGACGAGTGTTAAAGCGATAAAATATAACAAACATCAAGTTTAAGCTGCGGTGAACAAGCAATCCATTAGAAGAGTCAAGTAGAGAATAAAATCTACTATCTTTATGATTTAAAAGGTTTTCATTACTTTTATCATTTGAGACTCGACAATAAATAATCCATCATCATCCACACTTTTCTGACGAGGATATTCATTAGTATCACGACCACAAATTATCCATGCACTACGGGCCGAGGATATTCGTGTATTCATCAATGGTCATGATCATGCCAACAAGTTGTCCATCGATGCACTACGGGCCGATGAGGATTTTTTCCACATCATTTGTAACATTACGGTCATGATTGATTATCAAGAATAATCACCTGGTCATAATCATACCAAGTCCATCTATGCACTTCTGAATACGAGATGACTTTCAACATAATATAAACATGAGGATGATGACAATGATATAATAATTCAATAAAACAAGTTCAAGAATTAATTTATCCAGGAACTAATAACGTCAAATTGTCGACATGATACTTCTTTGTGGAGTAAAATTCAAGAATGCTCGAGAAGAATATTTCCATGAAAAGATCTTTGGATGAAGCGCAAATATCGAGGATATTCCACTAATTTCATGGAGTATAGAAGTCAAAACTTTAAACTTTTGAGTATAATAAAGAATGGAATAACAAAAGAAATCACCGGGCATGCGATAGAGCCACATGCATGAGACGAGTTATTCAACGAATAATAATAAATAACGAACAGGATATTTCAGCGAGAATGATAAATGCGGAACGGTTATGCGTAAAGCGCACAGACGAGGATATTCAACGAGAATAATAAATAATGGAACCGGTCATTCGTAAAAGCCGCAGACGAGGATGTTCCAAGCGAGAATAATAAAAAAGAACGGAATAATAAAGAAATCACCGTGCATGCGATACTTTTGCATGAAGGCAAGTTATTCAACATAATGATAAAGAATGGAATAACGAGAAGAATTTCACCAAGTATAGGGTAGCCGCGCGTATCTGAGTTATTCAACGAATAATAAAGAATGGAATAATGAAGTTCTCTTCATGAATACAAAAGAAATAATACCCCCTACCTTAGAAAGAAAAGTCTTTGGATATAGAAGTAGTGAAGTAGCGAGAACACTTTTCTTCTTCTTTTTCTCTATAGTTTCTCTCTCTAGAGTTTCAATTGAATTCGTAAGAAATAATGAAGGAATGAGCTTTATTTATAGAAGAATGGGTATAGTAACTAATTCATGAGCAGTAATTGATTTACTTTAATGACGGTCGAGATTTAAAACAAAATCTTTTAAATAAAATATAATATATTCTATTTATAATCTAATAAAACGAATAACTTTATAAAAAGTATTCATTTTATATAAAAAGATTTTACTTATACAAAATACTATATGAGGCATTTATGCAACACTTATGCATAATAAAATATAATATATTCTAATTATTATCTAATAAAATAAATAACTTTATAAAAGTATACATTTTTATATAAAAAGATTTTACTATGCAAAACACTATGCATAATAGAATATTATATATTCTATTTATAGTCTAATAAAGCGAATAACTTTATAAAAGTATTACATTTTATATAAAATGTTTTTCTATTTATTACATTAATAATACTAATAAAACAAACTTTATCACCATTATTATAATTCACAATATTAATCGACCGTGTCGTTCCCCGAAAGGGGCTTTTCAATAAGGATTTTCTCCTTATTGGTAGTATGATTAGGTGACCAAACCTCTCCTTGTGTGAACTTACAGACATCGTTAATATTGCAAATAATAATATTAATAACCTTGTCGTCTCAATTATTGATTTAATAATATATAAAATATTGACAATAATTGAATCAAATAACGTTAGATCTTATGCAAAGCAATTCTTTGTAGCAATAATTGAACAAAAGCTGGTGACTTCTCACGTAAGCATCAATAATCAATACCAAGTGTGCTACTATGCAACCACGCGTATTCTTGTACTTTTAACTTAAGGGTGTTTCAACGATTAACGGTAAAAACTTTCGTAGATTATTTTCATAAAGTATTTTTGTCATTTTCTCAATCCGACAATAATTCCGTTGTGGGGTCCACCAATGATTGTTCCGTTGTACGAATATTTCCTGTTAAAACGAATATTCCCCGACCAATCGAATATTATATAACAACTTGCGTACTTTGCAAAATTTATAAAATATTACCCACAACTATAACATTATATCAAATTTACTCCATAATATTCAAAAATGATATTTATAGAAAATTCATCTTTATTTATAAAAGTTGGGGTCTTACAATTATACTTTTATCACCGAGTATTTCAACAGTTTAATTATAAAAGTCTTGTCGTTATTTTTATAAAAACGTTATTTTTGTCGCTTTCTATATCCAAAAATTATTTCGTTGTGGGGTCCACCAATGATTGCGCCGTCGTATGAATATTCCCTGACCAAACAAATATTTTATGATAACTTGCTTACTTTGTAAAATTTCCACATATCACCCATAACTATAACATTTATTAAATTATCACCTTACTATTCAGAATAATGTTTATAAGAAAAATTGAATACTTTTGTTGGGTATAGTGTTGTAACTAAAGGTTATCATTTGTATAATCCTCTTACTAAGAAGTTAATCATTCGACGAGATGTAATTTTTGATGAGAACAGTGTTTGGCAGCAAAATGGTGATAAAGATTAGAATATATCCTTTGTAGAAGACGAGATAGTATCAGCTCAGCTGCAAGAGGATGCGAGTTCACCCCAATTTTCTCCAATGCACAGTCCAACTAGAAGCTCAACTAGTATCCCATCTAGCAGTAATGAATCATCCCAAAACAGTGAAACTCCGCCAACAAAGATGTGGTCTTTGAGTGATATATATGCTTCTACTTTTGTTCTTTTGGTTGCAAAGCCTTTAAGTTATGATAAAGCTTGCGAAAATGAAGAGTGGAAGAATTCAATGAAAGAGCAAATGTCTGCCGTGACGCCCCCAAAATAGGTATATAACACCCATTCTGAGTCGCCAAATACATGGTACAGAAAACAAACTACAACTTCAATAATACAATTGTCGTGCAAAATATGACAACACATACTGTGAGTTTAAATACAAATATTGTCTTCTAGACAATATCCACACTCAAATAAGTCCTCATTACAATTATTCAAACACTATTTTATAGAAATAGTGAGGACTGCTAAAACATCTTTCTAGAAACATCACTCCGTATCCCGACTAGTTCCTGCTATGTTCTCACCTCCTGAGAAAAATGGAACAAAAAGGAAAAAGGGTGAGCTCAACTAGCCCAGTAAAGAATATTATGACTAAGATAATATACAACAAATTATCGTTAATCTAAGAAATGGGAGAAATCGATAAAATATAATAGAGCAACAAGTTTTAGATCAACAACTACAAATGAAGCAAAGAATCCATTAGAAGAGTCAAGTAGAGAATGAGTTCTATTATCTTCTAAGATTTAAAAGTCCATCATCAATATTTATCACTGTAACAACAATCAATATACATCTTTAATTAAATATTCATCTTTGCACTACTGAGCCAAAGATATTCATTTATATCATCGATTGGTTATGTTCATCTCAACACTGCTCATCTTTGCGCTACTGGGCCAAAGATATTCATCGATTAATCATTTATCTTTGCACTATACGGGCCAAAGATATTTAGTAATATCATCATTTAGGATGAGGATGATGAAAATATTTTAAAGAAAGCGAATCCGGTGAGACATAAGAAAAAAATAGTAGGGATTAGGTATATAAGTTTATCCAAGATCAATAATACTCCATAATAACCAATTTTGAAGCAAAATTCAAGAATAAAGATCAAAACATGGATACAATCAAAGATAGTAACCATAATAGACATCTTGGATAAAAAGAAGAAAATTTTATTTTTCAGTGAATCTTGCCGTATTCGTGAATAGTCCGAGTATCGTGAATAAGGTTTGATATCGTGAATAGTAACCCCGACACAAAAAGTTCTAAATTTGATAAAAATTCGAGATCAATACTTGAGATAATGATATTGAAGAAATAATATCATATATGAAGAAAATAACATCCTTGCCTCGCAGAAAGAAGATCTTATTTGGAATATCGGTATAAAATTTGAAAGAAACTCATGACCGATGAATAGAAACTCACAAAGTATCTAAATACTCACAAAATACACTCAATAATCTAGAGAGAAAGAGAAAGCTTATGTTTCGGTGTGATTTTCAATTCTAACTTAGCCCTCTATTTATAGGAAAATGTTAGCAGGAGCTTGACGCGCAACCCGATGGCTTTTACACACGCTACTATTCCCACCCACCACATTTGAAATAAAATTCAGCACATTTCTTCACTAACCACAAGTGGGGTCTACTTATTCTAGAATTTTCCACCAAAATGATAAATTCGGATACTTCAATAATTTCCGAACCAGTCACCTCTTAAAATTCATAATAAATCATACGTTCATTTTTAACGGTTCAAAATTTGTGGACATATACTCAAACTTATATATATAACATACCCAAAAATTACTACGATCCAACCGGTTGAATTAAAAATTATAACCCATGATATATCTCTAAAACCCTGATTTGATTTTTAATACCTCCAATCCAATAAAATACTGATAAAACACCTCAATATTGATTCTTTCATTTATAACCACATAAATAAATCCATCATTTATATCCACATAAAATAAATATTTTCTTATCATATGAATCAACGATTAATTATTCACAAATAATATTACAGAATCACATTTATGACAAACTGCACTGCTCCCGAGGAAAGAGGGGCTTTCAATAAGAATTTTTCCTTCTTGGCGCTTGATTAGGTGACCAAACCTCTTCTCGATGAGAACTTTCTAGACATTGTCAATAATACTATCTAATAATATTATTCAAATAATATGAATTATTGATCCGATAATGGAAAATATGTGCGGTGACAATTATTGAAACAACAATAATATAAAATATCAACGCAAAGACAATTATTGAATCAATAAAATAAAATATTGAGCAAGAATTCATCGTAATAATTATTGAGTAAAGGCCTTCTACGTAAGGATCAATAATTCATCAATAATGTGCATCCACGCCAGATTCTTTGTATTTTAACCACCGGGTATTCCAAGCGGTGTTAACGGTAACAATTACGCCAGTTATTTATAAAAACTCAAACTTGTCGTTTTCTTCATGTAAAGCGAGTTATTCATTATATGGGCCCATAAATGAGCTAGGCTTACCGTGCATTTAAATATTCTCCGACAACAAGAATATTCCACGACTCAAACGAATATTCCCACAACAATGATTATTTTATAACCACTTTGCTTATTTTATAAAATTTGCATATTTCACCCATAACCAGAGAATTATATCAAATTAATACCTTATTATTCACAATAATAATTAGAGGAAATTCGATTTTATTTATAATAAGTTGGGGTCTTACAACCTCCCCTCCTTATGAAATTTCGTCCTCGAAATTGACATACGTACCCGGTGTTTCAAAAAGGTGAGGATACCTCGCTTTTATTTCTGATTCCAACTCCTAGGTCATTTCTTCAATAACATGGTTTCCCCACAAAACCTTAACTTGTGGTATAACATTGGTGCGTAGGATATGCTCTTTCCTATCCAAGATCTTAACAGGTACTTCTTCGTACGTTAAATCTTCGGCTATCTCGTCTGGTTCTAACGCAATAATATGGTTTGGGTCTTTCACATATTTACGAAGCATGGATATGTGAAAAACGTTATGAACACGAGATATACTTGGAGGTAATGCGAGTCTATATGCCACATGTGACGCCCTCAAAATAGGTCCATTCCATCCAACCCATTCTGAGTCGCCAAATACATGGTATAGAAATAACTACAACTTTATTATTACAACATATAAACTGTGAGTTTAAATACAGATATTGCCGTCTAGACAATATTCACACGCAAATAAATCCCGATCATAATTATTGATACATTATTTTACAAAAATGGTGAGGACTAATAAACAACTCTCTCTAGAACCTTCATTCCATTTTACCCCACTAAGTACTCGCTACATTCTCGCCTCACGAGAAGAAAAATGGAACAAAAGGAAAAGGGTGAGCTCAACTAGCCTAGTAAAAGAATATTATGACTAAGATAACATACAACAAATTATCGTTAGTCTTCAACAGGAAAAATCTAATAGAATACAATAGACAACAACCGCTTTTAAATCAACAAGCTGCAATGAAACAACAATTCATTCATTAGAAGAGTTAAGTAGAGAATGCAAACTACTATCTTCTATATATGAATTTAAAAGTTCATCGTCAATATTTTATCCCTGTAACATCAATCAACATATATCCGGAATCAAATATTCATCTTTGCACTCTGAGCCAAAGATATTCATCGATTAGTCAGTATTTCATCTTTTACTACGGGCCAAAGATATTAATCAGTCGGTCATGTTCATCTCAACACCTGTTCATCTTTGCACTACATGCCAAAGATATTCATTAATAAATCATTCATCTTTGCACTACAGGACAAAGATATTCAGTAATATCATCATTTAGGACTGAGGATGATGAAAAATATTTTAAAAAAAACGAATCCAGTGAAACAAAAGAACAAATATTAAGGGTTCGTATTTTAAACAATCCAAGTTCAAAAATACTTCATAAGTAATCAAAGTGGGGTAAAATTCAAGAATGATCAAAACATGGATACAATCAAAGCTAGTATCCATAGTAGATATTTTGGACAAAAAGAAGAAATTTCATTTTTAAATTGAATAAGGTCAGTATATGTGAATAGTCTTGAGTATCGTGAATAGTAACTTCGACACCAAAAGATAGAAATTTCACAAAAAAACATTTTCACGCTTCGTGAATAATACTCGTGAATAATAACTCATGAATAAGTAACCCGACATGAAAAAGTTTCAAATTTGATAAAAAGTTCCAACCAATATTTCAAAGATAATGATATTGAAGAAATAATATCATTTGAGAAGAAAATAACATCCCTTACCTCGAAAGGCAGTCTTTAGTTGAAAAACAGGATATAGGCTATGACTTGAACTTGCACAGTATAGCAATACTCAAAGTATACTCAAAATACTCACAAGAATACGCCGATAATATAGAGAAAACTTCAGTTTACGGTGTGATTTTCAATTCTAACCCAAGACCCTATTTATAGGAAATTGCTTAGAAAGAACAAAGTAGAAAATTTAATATAATAATATTATTTTTTCTAAATTTTCCTATGTATACCAAACTGAATTGACCATCAACAACACACCCCAATAAAAACAACAAAACATTTTTCTCACATAAACCATTTTAAACTCCAAAAAATGATAATCAATTAATCCGAAACTTCAATAATTCATAATAAATAGCCCTTTTGTCAGAAAAATTTGAAACTCGCGACTTTCTATTGAAAATTCCATTATCTACAACTTTGCGGAAGGAAGTTTTTCCAAATTCCAAATGAAATTAATCAAATCCACAAACAGAAGATTTTACGTGAAATTTATAATCAAATTTCGGTCAAGAAATGGGGTCCAAACATGTTTAACATGTTTTAAACATTTTGGTAACAAAAATACTCCTCCTCCACATATACTCATACATCCCACATTCATCGTAAAAATATCATCATTATTATATTATTAAAATATAATAATATATTTAAATGAATTATTTTATCAGAAAAAGATAAAATTTCAATTTTCAACAATTGTCACTATAAAAATTTTCTCCATCTATATCCACATAAAATCAATATTTTCCTCATCATATGAATCAATAATTAATTATTCACAAATAATATTACAGAATCACAATATCGACAATGACAGACGCGGTTCTAGGAAAGGGGCTTTCCAATAAGAATTTCTCCTTCTTTGGCCGCAATTAGGTGACCAAATCTCTCCTTAGACAGAACTTTCTAGACATTGCCAATAATGTTTTCTAATAATATTATTCAAATAATATGAATTATTGCTTCGATAATGGAAAATACTGTGTAATGACAATTTATTGAAACAACAGTAATATAAAATATCAATGCAACAATTATTGAATCAATAAAATAAAATATTGAATAGTAATTATCGTAACAATTATTGAAGTAGTGCCTTCTTTACGTAGAATCAATAATTGATGCAATACCGCATGTCTTCTTATCAACAAATCAGTATTCTTGTGTTTTTAACCACGGGTATTCCAACGAAGATACTTCAGTATAACTACTGTAGATTATTTATAAATAACTTATATTTGTCGTTTTTCTTCATCCAATCGCTTTCGGTTATGGGGCCCTTAAAGATCGCTAGTAAATGCGAATATTCCCCGAAGCAGTCTTAATATTCCACGACCAAATGAATATTCCAAACAATAATGAATATTTTATAACCACTTGCTTATTCAAAATATTTGCGTATTTTACCCATAAATATCCACATTAATCAAATCACCCTTACTATTTCAAAATAATAAATAGAGGAAAATAAATTTCATTTATAAAAATTTGGGGTCTTACAACCTCCCTCCTTATGAAATTTTCGTCCTCGAAATTCGACGATACCTGGTGTTTCGAAAAGATGAAAATACCTCGCTTTCATTTCCATTTCCAACTCCCAGGTTATTTCCTCAATAGCATGGTTTCTCTACAAAACTATAACTTGTGGTATAACCTTGGTACATAGGACATGTTCTTTCCTATCCAAGATCTTGACAGTACTCTCCTCGTCGTTAAGTCTTCTTTATCTCGTCTGACGGTTCTAACTCAATGACATGGTTTGAATTCGTCACATATTTACGTAACATCGATATCGTGAAAAGCGTTATGAACACGCCGTCATACTTGGCGGTAAAACGAGTCTATAAGCCACGGTTCTATTCGATCGAGAATTTCAAATGGATTAATAAATCGAAGGTTTGAGCTTTCCTCACCTCACCGATTCTCGCTTTTGAAATAACAACTTCTTGCACCTCCTTCTTCAAATTAAATCAACTCATGTGTGTATCTTGAACAACTTTAACTTTATCGATTAAAGTCGATTATACTCGTATATCATCACGTGGGTACCTAGAGTTTTCATCTCCATCTCTATTATTTGTAAATTATACGAAATGAGTCTTTGACAATATCGTACTCGTACTTGTATACGATCTTCTACTCAACACGTCAGCTATCACGTTCGCTTTTCCAGGATGGCATGGTCAGAACATGTGCTGAAATGAGTCTCCTCTTGAGTTTTTCGAAGCTTTTCCCACATTCCTTGCTCCATTCGAATTTTGTATCTCTACGAGTCAACTACGTTAATGGAATAGCGATTCGAGAATCTCCTTCAACGAATCTCGATCTTAACGGTAAGCCCAAAACTACGATTTCGACATCGACTTAGGTTGCTCTCAACTATGACTCATATCCCAATCTTGGATAGCACGTCACAATGACACCTATCAGTTTACTATCGCACGAATATGGAGTCCCCTACGGAGAGTTTGGCTTCGGTGCATTCCACAAAGGAAGTCACCAGATAAAGGCTCAGGTACCAAATTCTATAGTTGAATTTTTAACTCCACGAAGTTCAATAGAGCCATTCGATATGAGATTTTAGAAATGAGTTTTGTCTGGGTTCAAAGTCGATACAAAATTTAATATCGTGCTTTGGGAGTAAGCCAAGAAATTCTTCAGAAATCGTCGGGAAAAATCAATAACAACAGGAATATTATCTGACGTGTCTTTATTCAAATCCATAACATGGACTAAGAAAACTTGACATCCGTAATAAACGAATGACTTCATGGCTTGATATGAAAATGTTTGACTACAATGGTTTGATTGCTTGAATTGAATAACGGAGTTGCTTAGGAATATGAAAACTAACAACCTTACGAAAGTAATCAATTTCGGCATGATGAGTAGTTAACCTTAAAATCACATCAAAAGCAAATATCTCTATAGAAATAAGGTTAACGGTGTAATGTGATAGTGCCAACTGAATCAAGCAAGATTTCTAAACAACGGATGTAATGAAAGTTTCTCTAACAGAGTCTCCATAAATAGGTCAAAGTCTAATTTCTCGTAGTCAAGTTCAAACGTTGAGTAAAGCAAAGAGAGATAAAAGAATGGGTAGAATCCCGGTATCTAGTAAGGTATAAACTTGCAAGAATTTATAATTAACTAACCTCGTTTAACTTTGTTCGGGTTCTCGCATTTTATTGAAGCCACGACAAACGCTTCTTCCGAGAACGATTGACATTGACTTTTCGGGGACATCCTTTTGAGTCACTATTCATTCATTGGATGGGTCTTCGATCTGCATAATCTCGGCGATATGTCCTTCTTTTCCACAATTATAGCATACCTTAAAGCTGTTGTGGGCGGTTTCAATGATATATCCCTCTTTCCGCATTTGTAACATCTACGACCGGTGGTCTTTCTCCTCCTTGGACCCGATTTACTCTTGGCCGACGTCTTCACATGGTCGTTGTTGAATTTCCTCTTTTAAAATCTCCTCCCGGCTTCGCTTCTTATTTTCATGGCCACGATTACCACCAGAGTGGCACGCTTTGTCCGTATTCTTCTTCTCTCCATTTGGTTATCGTTATTCGATGATCGCTATCTTGATATGATCTCGGTTATGGTCCTCGGTTGAGCGTACTCGTTATCTCGCTTCTAACAATGAGCCACATTGACAACATCCGAATAGAGAGAAAATTTATGAAATGAGATCTTGACGTATCTGGGGTTTCAAACCTCTCGAAACATCCGCGTCATCGCTTCTCATTCTCCACCAAATGAGGTGCAAACTGGATAACTCTGCGAACTTCGCCTCGTCTTTGGGACACCGCCACGTTACTCTCCGCCCTATCTAAAACTCCACTTCCTTCATATGACAAATACTTTCGGGAAGTACTTGTCATCGTTCGCTTTCAAACGCGTCTCCATGACATCTTTGAGTGCAATTTGGATGGGTACGCTTCACTGATTCCCACCGATGAATCGCCTCGCGTTACGGAACATAAAAGTAGCGAATGGAACTTTACGTTCCTCCGTGCATCCCAAGACATCGAATATCTTGGTAATTTGTTTGACCCACGCCTCTCGCCTTTAATCGGATCCGGCTTTCCCCTAGAATACGGTGGTCTGACTCTTTTCGCTCGCTTGGTTGTGACCACCGTGAATTGCTATCATTTCTCTCTGTATTTTGAACACGAGTCTCCCTAAATCGATTTTTGTATGTCTTTCGCAAAAAGCTTCTAAACATCCCTCGTTCATCATCCGCTCAATTGGTATTGTTCACGGGAGGAGGTACATTGTCGACTGTTGCGTTCTCCTCGTTTTAAATACAGCATCTCCACGGTCTCATTTACTCTAATGTTAATATTCTCGATCGACATTCTCAAATCCGCCATAAAACAAGGGTTAATCAAGAAAATCAATATATCACATAATATCCCTATATCTTAACCAACTAACAAATAAGCTTAGGTAGGACACACTAGCGAAGGATTTACTCGTCTCTCTCCCTCTTAGTTCTATTCCCGATCTCCGCCATGGAGATCATATCCCTAAGCTCGATACCAACCGTATGGCGCCCCAAAATAGGTCCATTCCATCCAACCCATTACGAGTCGCCAAATACATGGTATAGAAATAACTACAACCTTATTATTACAACATATAAAGCGTGAGTTTAAAATCTGAGATATTGCCGCCTGCAGACAATATCCACACGCAAATAAATCCCGATCATAATTATTGATACATTATTTTACAAAATGGTGAGGACTACTAAACAACTCTCTCTAGAACCTTCATTCCATACCCCAGTAGTACTATTTCATTACCGCCTCTGAGAAGAAAAATGGAACAAAAGGAAAAGGGTGAGCTCAACTAGCCTAGTAAAGAATATTATGACTAAGATAACAAACAACAAATTATCGTTAGTCTTCAACAGGGAAAAATCTAATAGAATACAATAGACAACCGGTTTTAAATCAACAATGCGCAGTGAAGAAACAACAATTCATTAGAAGAGTTAAGTAGAGAATGCAAACTACTATCTTCTATATATGAATTTAAAAGTTCATCGTCAATATTTTATCCTGTAACATCAATCAACATATATCCGAATCAAATATTCATCTTTGCACTACAAGCCAAAGATATTCATCGATTGGTCATGTTCATCTAAACACTGCTCATCTTTACACTACGGGCCAAAGATATTAATCACCGGTCATGTTCATCTCAACACTTGTTCATCTTCGCACTACGGGCCAAAGATATTCATCAAGAAATCATTCATCTTTTTGCTTTCACAGGACAAAGATATTCGATAATATCATCATTTAGACCGAGGATGATGAAAAATATTTTAAAGGAAGCGAATCCAATTGAAACAAAAGAACAATATTAAGGATTAAGTATTTTAAACAATCCAAGTTCAAAAATACTTCATAAGTAATCGAGTGGGGTAAAATTCAAGAATGATCAAAACATGGATACAATCAAAAAGCTAGTATCCATAGTAGATATTTTGGACAAAAAGAAGAAATTTTATTTTTCTATTGAATAGTCAGATATCGTGAATAAGGTCGTATCGTGAATAGTAACTCGACACCAAAAGATAGAAATTTCACAAAAAATATTTTCACGCTTCGTGAATAGTATTCGTGAATAAGAACTTTCGTGAATAAGAACTCATGAATAGTAACCCGACATGAAAAAATTTCAAATTTGATAAAAGTTCCAACCAATATTTCATCATAATGATATTGAAGAAATAATATCATTTGAGAAGAAAATAACATCCCTTACCTCGAAAAGACAAGACTTAGTTGAAACAGGATATAAAGCTATGACTTGAACTTGCACCGTATAGCAATACTCAAAGTATACTCAAAATACTCACAAGAATACGCCGATAATATAGAGAGAAAACTTGATTTACGGTGTGATTTTCAATTTAACCCAAGACCCTATTTATAGGAAATTGCTTAGAACACCAAAGTAGAAAATTTAATATAATAATATTATTATCTTTCTAAATTTTCCTACGTATACCAACTGAATTCAGCCATCAACCACACCCCAATAAAAACAACAAAAACGTTTTTCTCAAATAAACCATTTTAAACTCCAAAAAAATGATAATCAATTAATCCGAAACTTCAATAATTCATAATAAATAGCCCTTTTGTCAGAAAAATTTGAAACTCGCGACTTTCTATAGAAAATTCCATTATCTACAACTTTGCAGAAGGAAGTTTTTCCAAATTCCAAACAGAAATTGACTGAAATCCACAAACGGACGATTTTACAGGCTATAATCAAATTTCAATCAAGAAATGGGGTCCACCGACATGTTTAACATGTTTTAAACATTTATTGCAACAAAAAATACTCTTTCTCCTCTCAGATACTCATATATCCCACATTCATCGTAAAAATATCACCGTTAATATATTATTAAAATAATATATTTAAATGAATTATTTTATCAGAAAAAGATAAAATATTAATTTTCAACAATTGTCACATTAAAATTTTTTTTCCATATATATCCACATAAAATCAATATTTTCCTCATCATATGAATCAATAATTAATTATTCACAAATAATATTACAGAATCACAATATTGACAACCAGGCAGTTCCCAGGAAAGAGGGGGCTTTCCAATAAGAATTTCTCTTTACTGGCGCGCAATTAGGTGACCAAACCTCTCCTTAGACAGAACTTTCTAGACATTGCCAATAATGTTTTCTAATAATATTATTCAGATAATATGAATTATTGCTTCGATAATGGAAAATACTGTGTAATGACAATTTATTGAAACAACGGTAATATAAAATATCAATGCAACAATTATTGAATCAATAAAATAAAATACTGAATAGTAATTCTTTATCGTAACAATTATTGAAAAAGGCCTCTTACGTAAGAATCAATAATTGATGCAATACCGCGTGTCTTACTTATCAACAACGCCAGACATCGTGTTTTAACCACCGGGTATTCCAACAAAGATTACTTGGTAATAACTACGCAAGTTATTTATAAACAACTTATATTTGTCATTTTTTTCATCCAATCGCTTTCGGTTATATGGGCCCACAAAAGATGCTTGGCCATGGTCGCATTTAATATTCCCCGATAATTTAATATTCCACGACCAAACGAATATTCCCCGACAATAATGAATATTTTATAACCACTTGCTTATTCGAAATATTTGCGTATTTTACCCATAAATATCCACATTAATCAAATCACCCTTACTATTTCAAAATAATAAATAGAGGAAAATAAATTTCATTTATAAAAATTTGGGGTCTTACACCACATTTCCTATTCGGTCAAGAATCTCAAATGGACCAACAAATCATGGATTGAGCTTTCCTCTCTTTCCAAATCTTGTAACTCCCTTCCATGGAGCAACACTGAACAATACATGATATCCAATATTAAAGTCCACGTCCTTTCTATGAAGATCAGATAACTCTTTTTGTCGATCTTGTGAGGTTTGAATCGTTGTCGAATCATTTGGATCTTTTTCGTAGTCATGCGTATTTAATTTCGGTCCCAACAACGTTGCTTCTCCCACCTTGTCCCAACATACTGGAAAACGACACTTTCATCCATACAACGCCTCAAATGGAGCCATGCCTATACTGGCGATAAGCTGTTGTTGTAGGAGAATTCTACCAACCGATGGCAAGTACTTATCCTAACTCCTTTGAAATCTAGGAAACAAAGTCTTAATAGATCTTCTTGAGAGTTTGAATAGTCCTCTCGATTGTTCAGTCCATTTGAGGATGGTATACCGAATCGAATCAGAATCTGCGCTTCCATAGCTTTTTGCAAGCTAACCCAAAATCGTGAAGTGAATCTTAGGTCACGATCCGAAACTATGGATATTGGCATGTCATGCAATCGCACAATCTCATTCACGCATATACGAGAAAGCAAGACGTTCAAGGGAATAAGTCTCACGTATCGGTAAGAAATGGGCAGACTTGGTTAATCTATCAACAACAACCCAAATCGCATCTATGCCTTGAGAAATCTTGGGAAGACCCATAACGAAATCCATAGTAATGTGTTCCCACTTCCATTCCAGGAATCTCAAGTGGTTGCAATGGACCCTTTGGCACTTGATGCTCGCGCTTTTTACACGCCGACAAAGTTAAACACCTCGAGATAAACTCTGCGATCTCTCTCTTCATATTATTCCACGAAAATGTATATCGAATATCATGATACATTTTGGTACTCCCAAGATGGATTGCAAGCGGTGTGTGTGTGCCTCCATCATGATTCTATGCTTCAAGTCGAATCGTTAGGAACACAAAGTCCGGAGTTGAATCTAAGTATTCCTTCTTCATCGATTCTCGCTTACGAATAGCTCCTTCTTGCACTTTCTTCTTCATATGTATCGCATACCAGTGTCCGTAGCTTGAAAGCGATTTTAACTTTATCGATTAAAGTCGGTTCTACTCGGTGATTCGCCATCATCATGTGGTCCCACAGAGTCTTTAATTCTACCTCCATCCTTTTCAAGTCATATAAATGGGCCTTTGATTAACAATACGCTTTTCGTACTCGCGTATGATCTTCACTAACGCGCGTACCATTTCTTACGTTCGCTTTTCCAGGATGGTATTGAATGGTATAATCGTAATCTTCAACAGCTCGAGCCAACGTCTTTGGCGCATGTTACGTTCGTTTTGGGTGAAGAAAATATTTTAAGAAATGGGTTTTGTAGTGGGGTCAATACAAAATTCGATTTCACGCTCTAGAGGTAGGCTAAGAAGTCCTTCGAGAATACGTCAGGAGATTTATTAACAATAGAAATATCATTCAAAACTGTGACTCTCATCCAAGACTTGGATAGCACATGTAATGAAGGTTTCTCCTAACGGAGTCTCCACAGATAAGTCAAAGTCTAATTTCTCCGGAGTCAAGTTTAAACGTTGAGACTGCGGAGAAATAAAAGAATGGGTAGAGGCGGTATCTAATAAGGTATAGACTTCGTAAAAATTTATAATTAACTAACCGTGCTAACCGTTGGTCACTCGCTTTTTAGAAGTCACAAAACGCTTTCTTCCCGAAACCACCGACTTCGTTTTGTCCAGTATCCTCCTTTGGTGCCACGCAAGTCCCAATTGGACTTGATTTATTCCACAGACAAAATCGAAGCTATGTGACCGCTTTTTCCAACTAAAATATTTCTTGGAAATCTGTGAGCAGTTTGGACTTATATGTCCTCCTCTCCGTGATCTGTAGCATCTAACCGGCGGTCATTCTCTTCCCTAGAATTTGTTGTTGGTCTTTTCTTACTGTCGACGTCTTCCGTCATCGTTAAATCTTCTTCTTGAAATTTCCACTTGAATCATTTCTTCAATTATCTTGGCCATGATTACCACCGAAGTGGTTACCATTTCTGGCATGATAATTTCCTCTATGATGGTTATCATTGTTCCGATGACCATTGCCACCGGTACGATTATTATCGTGTTGTTGCTCGTTATCCTTTGGTTGGGCTAGCTCATTATCACGCTCCACTAACTGAGCCCTATTCACAACATCTGAATATAAACAAAGTTTGTGAGAAATGAGGTATTGACGTATTTCGGGTTTCAAACCTCGCAGAAACATTCGTGTCATTCGTTCCTCATTATCAACCAAATGGGATGCAAATCGGGATAACTCCGCAAACTTAGCTTCGTACTGCGACACGTTCATATTGTTTTGCTCCAGCTTGATGAACTCAACCTCCTTCATGGGACGAATACTTTTGGGAAAGTACTTGTCATTGAACAATTTTTGGAACTTCTCCCAAGACATCTTCAGTGCGGAAAATTGAGTACGCTTTACAGATTCCCACCAGTAATCTTCCTCTCTTCGCAACATGAAGGTGGCAAAAGGAACCTTTTGCTCTTCGAAACATCCCAAGACATCAAATATCTTGGTGATCTGCTTTATCCACGTCTCTGCCGTAAGTGGTTCTGGCTTTCCCAAAAACTCTGGTGGTCCCAGCTCCTTGAACTGCTTAGCGGTGACCAACCGTGGGTTGCCATTGTTTTTACCTACATTATGAACCGGAGTCTCTCTCGTTTGGTGTTGCATGAATTCTAAAAATCTCCTAAACTTACCTTCGTTCATCATTTGGTCGGTGCCTTTGTTCACCTGAGGATTATTGCCATCCTGATGCACATTATCCTGGGTATTGATCGTTGGTGACTCAACGGTCTCCTGTGCTCCATTCTTTATTCTCAACATTCTGGATGTCATTTTCAAATCTTCGTCACAAAACAATGGTTAATTGACATATCATATATTATCCCTATACTCCGCCGACCAATTAAATACCAAATAAACTTAGGTAGGTCATACTAAGCGAAGGAATTCCCGTCTCTCTCCTCCTAGTTCTTGTCTTTACATCTCGGCCGGGGATCATATCCCTAAGCTTTGATATTAATTGTGACGCCCCAAAATAGGTATACAACAACACCCATTCGAAGTCGCCAAATACATGGTACATGAAAGCAAACTACAACTTCAATAATACAATTGTCGTGCAAAATATAATAAACACACATCATGTGAGTTTAAATACAAATATTGTCTTCTAGACAATATCCACACTCAAATAAGTCATAATTACAATTATTCAAACACTATTTTACGTAAAATAGTGAGGATCGCTAAAACATCTTTCTAGAACCATCACTCCGCACTTACCCATTAGTTCTTCGCTATATTCTCACCTCTTGAGAAAAATGGAACAAAAAGGAAAAGGGTGAGCTTAACTAGCCCAGTAAAGAATATTATGACTAAGATAATATACAAAAAATTATCGTTAGTCTTCAACAGGGAGAAATCTGATAAAATATAATAGATAACAAGTTTTAGATCAACAACTGCAGCGAAAATAGCAATCCATTAGAAGAGTCAAGTAGAGAATGAGTTCTACTATCTTCTAAGATTTAAAAGTCTTTCATCAATATTTTATCCATGTAACAACAATCAATATACATCTTTAATCAAATATTCATCTTTGCACTACAAGCCAAAGATATTCATTTGTATCATCAGTTGGTCATGTTCATCTCAATACCTGTTCATCTTTGCACTACGGGCCAAAGATATTCATCAATTAATCATTTATCTTTGCACTACAGGCCAAAGATATTTAGTAATATCATCATTTAGGACTGAGGATGATGAAAAATATTTTAAAGAAAACGAATCCAGTGATATAGAAGGACAAATAGTAGGGATTCGTATAACAGTTTATCTAAGGTCAATAATACTCCATAATAACCAATTTTGAAGCAAAATTCAAGAATAAAGATCAAAACATGGATACAATCAAAGATAGTAACCATAATAGACATCTTGGACAAAAAGAAGAAAATTTCATTTTTCGTTGAATAGTCGTAGATTCGTATTCGTGAATAGTCAGATATCGTGAATAAAGGTCGTATACGTGAATAGTAACTCCGACACAAAAAGTTCCAAATTTGATAAAAATTCAGATCAATACTTCGATATAATGATATTGAAGAAATAATATCATATATGAAGAAAATAACATCCCTTACCTCGCAAAAAAACAAGATTTCCGATCGGGAATATCTAAGATAAGGTCAAGAAAACTTAGATCGATGAATAGAAACTCACAAAGTATCTAAATACTCACAAAATACACTCAATAATCTAAAGAGAGAAAGAGAGAAAGCTTATGTTTCTGGTGTGATTTTCAATTTTAACTTAGCCCTCTATTTATAGGAAAATGTTAGCAGACTTGACCTGCAACCTGATGGCTTTACCTGCTATTATTCCCACCCACCACATTTGAAATAAAATTCAGCACATTTCTTCACCAACCACAAGTGGGGTCAACTTATTCTAGAATTTTACACCAAAATGATAAATTCGGATACTTCAATAATTTTTGAACCAGTCACTTCTTAAAATTCATAACAAATCATACGTTCATTTTTAACGGTTCAAAATTTGTGGACATATACTCAACTTATATATGTATAACATACCCAAAAATTACCACGATCCAACGGTCGGATTAAAAATTATAACCCCATAATATATCTCAAAAACCCCGATTTGATTTTTAATACCTCCAATCCGATATAAAATCTCGATAAAACACCTCAACATTGATTCCTTCATTTATAACCACATAAATAAATCCATCATTTATATCCACATAAAATAAATATTTTTACATATGAATCAATGATTAATTATTCACAAATAATATTACGTAATCATATTTATGATGACCAAAGTAGTTCTCAGGAAAGCGGGGGCTTTCCAATAAGAATTTTTCCTTACTGGCACGCAATTAGGTGACCAAACCTCTCCTTGACACAACTTTCTAGACATTGCCAATAATGCTATCTAATAATATTATTCAAATAATATGAATTATTGATCCGATAATGGGAAAATCATCGTGCGTTGACAATTATTGAAATAACAATAATATAAAATATCAACGCAAAGAATTATTGAATCAATAAAATAAAATATTGAAAAGTAACTATTGTAACAATTATTGAGTAGTTCCTTCTTACGTAAGGATCAATAATTCATCAATACTGTGCATCCACGCGTATTACTATATTTTAACCACCGGGTATTCCAACAGTGTTAACGGTAACAACTACGCCGTTATTTATAAAAACTCAAACTTGTTGTTTTCTTCATCCGACGGTTATTCTGTTATGGGGACCATAAATGACTGCGCCGTCGTACGAATATTCCCCGACAACAAGAATATTCCACGACCAAACGAATATTCCCCGACAACAATGATTATATTATAACCACTTGTTTATTTTGAAAAATTTGCACATTTCACCCATAACTAGAGAATTATATCAAATTAATACCTTATTATTCACAATAATATTTAGAGGAAATTCAATTTTATTTATAATAAGTTGGGGTCTTATATCTGCCATTGAAAGAAACAACACATGTGAATTTGTGCATTTGCCACCAAAGAAGAAAGTTATTGGCATGAAATGGGTCTACAAAGTAAAGTACTAACCCGATGGAAGTGTGAACAAGCATAAAAGCGTAATTTGGTTCTTTAAAGGGTATGTATAAAAGCATGAAGTTGATTATTTTGAAACTTTTTCACCCGTAGCTAGATTTGAGATCGTTAGAATAATTTTGGCTTTAGCGGCTCAAAAAAAATTGGAATGTTTTTCAATTTGATGTAAATCGCTGCGTTTAAATGGGTTTTGGACGATAATGTGTATGTTGAATACAGTAGCAGGATTTGTCATCAATGGCTGGCTAAGAGAAAGTTTACAATTTAAAAAGGCCATTTATGGTCTCAAGCAGTTACCGAGAGCTTGGTACATCAAACTTGACTCCTATTTCGTAAGACCCCAAATTTTTATGAATAAAGATTTAATTTTTCTAAATATTATTCTAAATAGTAAGGTGATAATTTAATAAATACTATAATTATGGGTGATATATGCAAGTTTTACAAAGTAAGCAAGTCATCATAAAATATTCAGACGATTTGAGCAATCATTGGTGAACCCCACTACGAAATAACTGTCGGATATAGAAAGCGACAGAAACAACCTTTTTTTATAAAAATAACGGCAAAATTTTTACCGTTAAACTGTTGAAATACCCGGTGATAAAAGTACAATAATACGCGTTGTTTCACAGTAGCACACGATATTGCACAGTATCTCTGATTATTGATGTTTACGTAAGAAGTCACTCAATATTTAATAATTGCCACAGTAGTGGCTGCATAGTATCTCATATTATTGATTCAATAATTGTTATAGCAACATCTGCATAATATTGATATTATTAAATCAATAATTATCACGACACAGTAACTCATATTATTGAAATATTATTATTAGATAAGCATTATTGACAATATCTAGAAAGTTATGTCGAGTAAAGGGTTATGTTATCTAATTGCGCGCAATAAGGAGAAATCCTTATCGGAAAGCCCCCTCTTTTCTGGGAACGATCTGGTTGGAAATATTGAAATCTATAATATTAATGGTGAATAATTATTGAAAAGACTAAAAATTTTGTTGATTAAAGATAAGTAAATTACTAAAATTAAGGAGGAATAATGCGAACTTGGAAAACTTTAGGGGTACAAAAGTGTAATAAGTCGACCAATCCATATGAACTTGAATCAACCAATCAGAGAAGAGATGATGCAAGTATGATGTAAGCATGTTATCATCCTTAAAGAAACATAAAGATGATGTCATCATGATGATGTCACCTGGTGGAAGATGATTGAGGGACTAAGGTGCAATTAATGAGGTACTAAAGTGTAATTAACCTCGGTACTAAACTGTAATAAGCCTAGCCCCTAACGTGAAATTATCGAAACTATTTTTTCCTATAAATAGATAACTAAGTTCATTAGTTCTTCACCAATTTACAAAATCAAGTTATAATCAAGAGTTAGAAAGACAAAGTTCTTGTGAGTATACTTTGAGTGTAGTGCAAGATTTCCTCAAGATAATCTCCACTATTTTAGTAATAACTACTCTCCTATTAAGGTAAATGATGTTATTTTCTTCATACTCATAAGGGTTGTCATTCTATTTGTGACGCCCCCAAAATAGGTATACAACACCCATTCTGAGTCGCCAAATACATGGTACAGAAAACAAACTACAACTTCAATAATATAATTGTCGTGCAAAATACGCACAACACATACCGTGAGTTTAAATACAAATATTATCTTCAGATAAAGATCCACACTCAAATAAGTCCTTATTACAATTATTCAAACACTATTTTACGTAAATAGTGAGGATCTGCTAAAATATCTTTCTAGAACCATCACTCCGCACTCGACATTAGTTCCTCTTTATGTTCTCACCTCTTGAGAAAAAATGGAACAAAAAGAAAAAGGGTGAGCTCAAGTAGCCCAGTAAAGAATATTATGACTAAGATAATATAGAACAAATTATCGTTAGTCTTCAACAGGGAGAAATCTTATAAAATATAATAGACAACAAGTTTTAGATCAACACAACAATCCATTGGAAGAGTCAAGTAGAGAATGAGTTCTACTATCTTCTAAGATTTAAATGTCCATCATCAATATTTTATCCCTGTAACAACAATCAATATACATCTTTAATCAAATATTCATCTTTGCACTACAGGCCAAAGATATTCATTTGTATTACCCGGTTGGTCGTGTTCATCTCAACACTGCTCATCTTCTTGACTACGGGCCAAAGATATTCATCGATTAATCATTTATCTTTGCACTACAAAAGCCAAAGATATTTAGTAATATCATCATTTAGGATGAGGATGATGAAAATATTTTAAAAGAAAACGAATCCAGTGATACATAAGGACAAATAGTAGGGATTCGTATAACAGTTTATCCAAGGTCAATAATACTCCATAATAACCAATTTTGAAGCAAAATTCAAGATAAAGATCAAAACATGGATACAATCAAAGATAGTAACCATGATAGACATCTTGGACAAAAAGAAGAAAATTTTATTTTTTGTTGAATAAGGTCAGATTGAGTGAATAAGACCAGTATCACGTGAATAAAGGCCAAGATACGTGAATAGTAACCCCGATATAAAAAGTTCCAAATTTGATAATAAGTTCATACCAATATTTTGGTATAATGATATTGAAGAAAATATTATTTTAAGAAGAATATAACACCCCTTACCTCGCAAAGACAGTACTTCTGACTGGAATATCGGTATAAGGCTGAAGGAAACTTGCACTGATGAATAGAAACTAACAAAGTATCTAAAAACTCACAAAATACACTCAATAATCTAGAGAGAGAAAGCTTATGTTTCTGGTGTGATTTTCAATTCTAACTTAGCCCTCTATTTATAGGAAAATGTTAGCAGACTTGACCTGCATCCTGATGGCTTTACCTGCTACTATTCCCACCCACCACATTTGAAATAAAATTCAGCACATTTCTTCACCAACCACAAGTGGGGTCCACTTATTCTAGAATTTTCCACCAAAATGATAAATTCGGATACTTCAATAATTTCTGAACCAGACACATCTTAAAATTCATAACAAATCATACGTTCATTTTTAACGGTTCAAAATTTGTGGACATATACTCAACTTATATATGTATAACATACCAAAAATTACCACGATCCAACGGTCGGATTAAAAATTATAACCCCTTAATATATATCTCAAAAACCCCGATTTGATTTTTAATACCTCCAATCCGATAAAATACTGATAAAACACCTCAACATTGATTCCTTCATTTATAACCACATAAATAAATCCATCATTAATATCCACATAAAATAAATATTTCCTTATCATATGAATCAATAATTAATTATTCACAAATAATATTACGTAATCACATTTATGACAACCAAAGCCGCTTCAGAGAAGAGGGGCTTTCAATAAGAATTTCTCCTCATCTTGGTAGCGCAATTAGGTGACCAAACCTCTCCTCGATGAACTTTCTAGACATTACCAATAATGTTATCTAATAATATTATTCAAATAATATGAATTATTGATCCGATAATGGGAAATATTGTGCGGTGACAATTATTGAAACAACAATAATATAAAATATCAACGCAACAATTATTGAATCAATAAAATAAAATATTGAGCGAAGAATTACCGTAACAATTATTGAGTAAGGCTTTCTTACGTAAGGATCAATAATTCATTAATATCATGCATCCACGCCAGACATCGTATTTTAACCATCTGGTATTCCAACATGATGTTAATCAGTAATAACTACGCCAAGTTATTTATAAAAACTCAAACTTGTCATTTTCTTCATCCGATAATTATTCATTATAGGCCCCTAAATGATCATGCTTGCCATTGCATTATCGAATATTCCCCGACAACAAGAATATTCCACGACCAAACGAATATTCCCCGACAACAATGATAATTTTATAACCACTTGTATATTTTGCAAACATTTCATCCATAACCAGAGAATTATATCAAATTAATACCTTATTATTCACAATAATAATTAGAGAAAATTCGATTTTATTTATAATAAGTTGGGGTCTTACAACCTCCCCTCCTTATGAAATTTCATCCTTGAAATTGACATACGCACTCTGGTGTTTCAAAAAGTGAGGATACCTCGCTTTCATTCTCGATTCCAACTCCCTGTGTCATTTCTTCAATAGCATGGTTTCTCCACAAAACCTTAACTTGTGGTATAACCTCAAAATGCGTAGGACATGTTCTTTTCATCCAAGATCTTAACAGTACTTCTTCGTAGGTTAAATCTTCTAATTATCAAATCTGGTTCTAATGCAATAATATGGTTCGGGTCTTTCACATATTTATGAAGCATGGATATGTGAAAACGTTATGAACACGAGACATACTTGGAGGTAATGCGAGTCTCAGAGGCCTACATTTCCTATTCGGTCAAGAATCTCAAATGGACCAACAAATCATGGATTGAGCTTTTTCTTCCCAAATCTTGTAACTCCTTCCACGGTGCAACACGTATAAATACATGATCCCCAATATTAAATTCCACGTCTTTTCGATGAAGATCTGCATAACTCTTTTGTCGATCTTGTGCTGCTTTTGTATACGTTGTCGAATCATTTGGATCTTTTCTCGTAGTCATACGTATTTAACTCGGTCCCAACAACGTTGCTTTCTCCCACTTTCGTCTCCCAAAGATAATTGGAGAACGACACTTTCGTCCATATAACGCCTCAAATGGAGCCATGCCTATACTTACTTGATAATTGTTGTTGTAGGAGAATTCTACCAATGACAAGTACTTATCCCAACTACCTTTGAAATCTATGACTCAAAGTCTTAATAGATCTTCAAGAGTTTGAATAGTCCTCTCTCGATTGTTCGTCTGTTTGAGGATGGTATGCCGAATCAATCAGAAATGCGCTCATAGCTTTCACGTAAGCTAACCCAAATCGTGAAGTGAATCTTGGGTCACGATCCGAAACTATGGATATTGGCATGCCATGAAATCTCACAATCTCATTCACGTACATACAAGCAAGACGTTCAAGGGAATAAGTTTCTCGTATCGGCAAGAAATGGGCAGACTTGGTTAATCTATCAACAATAACCCAAATAAGATCTATGCCTTGAGAAACTTTGGGAAGACTCAGAATTTAAATCCATGGTAATATGTTCCCACTTCCATTTCGGAATCTCAAGTGGTTGCAATGGACCCTTTGGCACTTGATGTTTCGCCTTTACACGTTGACAAGTTAAACATCTCGAGATAAACTCCGCGATCTCTCTCTTCATATTGTTCCACCAAAATGTATGTCGAATATCATGATACATTTTGGTACTCCCAGGATGGATTGCAAACGGTGTGTTGTGTGCCTCCATCATGATTCTATGCTTCAAGTCAGAATATTTAGGAACACAAAGTCTGGAGTTGAATCTAAGTATTCCTTCTTCCTCGATTCTCGCTTCTGGAATAGTTTCTTCTTGCACTTTCTTCTTCATACGTATAAGCTCCGTGTCAGTAGCTTGAAAAGCAGCCTTTAACTTTATCGATTAAAGTCTGTTTCTACTCGTATATTCGCCATCATCACGTGGGTCCTCAGAGTCTTTAATTCTACCTCCATCCTTTGTAAGTCATACGAATGGGCCTTTCAGATTGACAATATCGCACTCGTATTTCGCGATATGATCTTCTACTCAATAAATACCACTACGTTTCGCTTTTCCGGGATGGTATTAAATGGTATGATCGTAATCTTTCAACATTTCGAGCCAACGTCGTTGTTGTCGCATGTTGAGTTCTTTTTGGGTGAAGAAATATTTGAGGCTTTTATGGTCCGTATAAATCTCCACTTTCTCCCCATACAAGTAGTGTCTCCAAATTTTCAACGCTTGAATACGACTCATCGCTAACTCTAGATCATGAGTAGGATAATTCCTCTCATATTCTTTGAGTTGTCGTGAGGCATAAGGCTATGACTTTCCCATGTTGCATGAGAACGCATTCTAACCCTTTGCTCAAGCATCGTCAGATATAACAAATCCATCCGTATCGGATGGTATTGCGAGCAGTGCCGAAATGAGTCTCCTCTTGAGCTCTTGGAAACTCTTCTCGCATTCCTCGCTCCATACTGAATTTTGTATCTTTCAAAGTCAACTTAGTAACGGAGTAAGCGATTCGAGAAAATCCTTCCACGAATCTCATAATAATAACCAATTTAAGCCCGTAAAGCTACGACTTTGGCCATCGACTTTGGTTGTTCCTAACTTTGTCTTACTTCAATCTTCGCGGGTCAACAGATACTCCATGTTTTGACACCACGTGCCCAAGGAATGCTACTTCCTCAAGCGTAACTCGCATTTCTTGACTTGGCATAAAGTTTGTTTTCACGAAGCCTTTCAAGTATCACTTCAAATGGTGCTCATGATCTTCACAAACTTTTGGAATAAATGAGGATGTCATCAATAAAGACAACAATGAACCGATCCAAATATTCCTTGAATACTCGGTTCATCATATCCATGAAAGCGGCAGGAGCATTAGTCAATCCAAAAGACATGACTAAGAATTCATAATGCCCGCAGGAGTTACGAAAGGCGGTCTTTGGAATATCCTCGCTTTTAATCTTCAAATTGATGATATCCGTAAGCTAAGATCGATCTTTGAAAAGAATTGTGCTCCTTTGAATGATCGAACAGTCATCAAAGCGAGGTGGCGGATACTATTCTTGATGGTGACATGGTTTAATTCTCGATAGTCAATACAAAGTCGCATACTCCCTTCTTTCTTCTTTACGAATAAAATAGAGCACCCCAAGGAGATGTCTTTAGACAAATGAAACCTATGTCTAACAATTCTCGTAGTTGGACTTTTAACTCCTCAAGTTCAATAGAGCCACTCGATATGGGGTTTTAGAAATGGGTTTTGTGTGCGGCTCAAGGTCAATAAAGAATTTAACATCACGTTTCTAGGGGTAGACCAAGAGAAGTTCTTCAGAAATACATCGTGAAATTCTCTAACAATGTAAATATTATTCAAAACCGACTTGTCTTTTGTTCAAATCCATAATAGGGGCTAAGAAAGCTTCGACATCCGTTTTTCAATAAATGAATAAATTTTATGGCTTGATATGATAGTGATCGATTTTAGTGGTTTAGTTGTTTGAATTGTATGACAGGTTGGTTAGAATATGAAAACTAACAACCTTATTTAAAACAATCAATTTTGGCATGATGAGTGGTTAACCAATCAATTCCTAAAATCACATCAAAAGCAAGTATCTTTAAAGAAATCAGATCAACAGGTAATGTGATAGTGCCAACTTGGATTAAGCAAGATTTATAAAAAGTGGATGTAACGAAAGTTTTACCCAATGGAGTCTCCACTGATAAATCAAATTCTAATTTCTCCGGAGTCAAGTTTAAACGTTGAGCACAAGCAGGAGAGATAAAAGAATGGGTAGAACCGGTATTTAGTAAGGTATAAACTTTACAAGAATTCAAGATTAGTTTACCCGTAATCACCTCGTTCGGGTTCCTCGCGTTTTGGCCAGTCACGACAAATGCTCTTCCAGGAACCGCTGATTTTGACTTATCCGGGACAACCCTTGGAGTCACCATCCCCGTTGAACTTGGTTTTGATACAGAACAATCCCGAGCTATGTGGCCTTCCTTTCCACAGTTGTAAAATACCTTGGATTATTGTGGACGGTTTAATGAGCGATATGTCCTTCTTCCCGTGATTTGTAACATCTAATCAAGGCCGTTCTCCTCCCTAGAATTTGTTGTCAGTCTTTGTGTTCATCACCGATGTATTCCGTCATTGTTGAATCTCCTCTTTTCAAATTTCCACTGACTCACCTCTCCTATTATCATGGCCACGATGACCACCGAGTGGTTACCGCTTTGTTCAGATTTTTCCTCCTCGTTGGTTATCATCACTCGATGAATGATGTCACCCCAGATGACCTCGGTTGTGGGTCCCTATTGCACATACTCATTATCTCGCCTAATAATTGAGCCATGTTTACAACATCCGAATATAAAGAAAATATATGAGATATAAGATATTCAAGAATCTCGTGCTTTAGACCTCTTAAACATCCTTGTCATTCGCTCCTCATTTTCACCAAATGAGGTGCAAAACCGATAACTCTACAAACTTCGCCTTTATCTTTGGGACATCGTCATGTTGTTTTGTTCCATCGATAAACTCCACCTCCTTCATATACGATACTAATACTTTCAGAAAGTACTTGTCATTGAATAGTTTCAAATGTTTCCCAAGACACTTTGAAAAGGTACTGGGCTGGTACGCTTCATGAGACTCCCACCAAGAGTCTCGCTTCACCGCAGTAACATAAAGGTGGCGAATGGAACCTTCGTTTCTCCGCATCCCAAGACATCGAATATCTTGGTAATTTGTTTTGACCCACGCTTCCGCTTATGATCGGATCCGGCTTTCCCTTAAATTCTGGTGGTCCCAACTCTTTGAAGCTCGCTTGTTTGTGACAAGTCGCGCATCGCTAGCATTTCCACCGAAATTCGTGCACGAAGTTTCCTCGTCTAGTTTTGCATGAACCGCAAAAAGCTCCTAAATATTCCATCATTCATCGTTTGCTTTCAGTAGTGTTGTTTATGGAGAAATATTGTCTTCTGTTGCACGTTCTCCCTGGTTTGTGACTAAAGGTTGTTCCACAGTCTCATACACTCCATTATTAACGTTCTCAGCAGCCATTCTTAAATTCTACCATAAAACAAGGGTTAATTAAACAAATTAACATATCATATAATATCTTTATATTAAGACCGACCAACAAATGAGCTTAGATAGGACACACTAGCGAAAGATTTACTCATCTCTCCCCTCCTAGTTTTATTCCCCAATCTCCGCCAGAGACCATATCCCTAAGCTTTGATACCAACTGTGACGCCCCCAAAATAGGTATACAACACCCATTCTGAGTCGCCAAATACATGGTACAGAAAGCAAATTACAACTTCAATAATACAATTGTCGTGCAAAATACGACAACACATACTGTGAGTTTAAATACAAATATTATCTTCTAGACAATATCCACACTCAAATAAGTCCTCATTACAATTATTCAAACACTATTTTACAAAAATAGTGAGGATATTGAAGAAAATATCATTTTAAGAAGAATATAACACCCCTTACCTCGCAAAGACAAAGATTTGATTTGGAATATCTGTAGATAAGGTGAGGAAACTTGCAATCGATGAATAGAAACTCACAAAGTATCTAAATACTCACAAAATACACTCAATAATCTAGAGAGAGAAAGCTTATGTTTCTGGTGTGATTTTCAATTCTAACTTAGCCCTCTATTTATAGGAAAATATTAGCAGACTTGACCTGCAACCTGATGGCTTTACCTGCTACTATTCCCACCCACCACATTTGAAATAAAATTCAGCACATTTCTTCACCAACCACAAGTGGGGTCCACTTATTCTAGAATTTTCCACCAAAATGATAAATTCGGATACTTCAATAATTTTCGCATCAAACCACCTCTTAAAATTCATAACAAATCATACGTTCATTTTTAACGGCTCAAAATTTGTGGACATATACTCAACTTATATATGTATAACATACCCAAAATTACCACGATCCAACGGTCGGATTAAAAATTATAACTCACGCAATATATCTCAAAAACACTGGTTTAATTTTTAATACCTCTACTTCAACAAAAATACCGATAAAACACCTCAACATTAACTCCTTCATTTTTAACCACAATAAATATATCCAACATTTATATCCATATAAAATAAATATTTCCTTATCATATGAATCAATAATTAATTATTCACAAATAATATTACGTAATCACATTTATGACAACCAGCCGCTCCCCGGAAAGAGGGGATTTCTAATAAGAATTTCTCCCTCATCGCACGCAATTAGGTGACCAAACCTCTCCTCGATGTAACTTTCTAGACATCGCCAATAATGCTATCTAATAATATTATTCAAATAATATGAATTATTGATCCGATAATGGGAAATATCTTGCAAAGTGACAATTATTGAAACAACAATAATATAAAATATTAACGCAACAATTATTGAATCAATAAAATAAAATATTGAATAAAGAATTCATCGTAATAATTATCGAGTAAAGGCCTTCACGTAAGGATCAATAATTCATCAATACCGTGCATCCACGCCAGACATCGTATTTTAACCATCGGGTATTCCAACAAAGTTGTTAATTCAGAATAACTACGACGTTATTTATAAAAACTCAAACTTGTCATTTTCTTCATCCGACAATTATTCAAGCGTTATGGGCCCATAAATGATTGCGCTCGTCGCATTTAATATTCCCCGACAACAAGAATATTCCACGACCAAACGAATATTCCCCGACAACAATGATTATTTTATAACCACTTGCATATTTTGTAAAATTTGCACATTTCACCCATAACTAGATAATTATTGTGACGCCCCCAAAATAGGTCCATTCCACCCAACCCATTCTCGAGTCGCCAAATACATGGTACGTAAATAACTACAACTTTATTAATACATTTGTCGTGCAAAAAACATACACAACATATATCTTGTGAGTTTAAATACAATTATTGTCTTCAGACAATATACATACCCAAATAAATCCCCATCATAATTATTGATACATCATTTTACAAAAATGGTGAGGACTACTAAACAACTCTCCCTAGAACTTTCATTCCATACCCCGACTGCACTCGCTTATATTCTCGCCTCCCGAGAAGAAAAATGGAATAAAAGGAAAAGGGTGAGCTCGACTAGCCCAAGTAAAAAGAATATTATGACTAAGATAATATACAACAAAATTATCGTTAGTCTTCAACAGGAAAAATCTAATAGAATACAATAGACCACAAGTTTTAAATCAATATTCGCAATGAAATAATAATTCATTAGAAGAGTTAAGTAGAGAATGCAAACTACTATCTTCTATGTATGAATTTTAAAGTTCATCGCCTATTTTATCCTCCGTAACATCAATCAATATATATCGGGATCAAATATTCATCCTCAGACTTCTGTGCCAAGGACATTCACCGATGGGTCATGTTCATCTAAACACTGCTCATCATCTTTGCACTACGGCCAAAGATATTCATCGTAAATCATTCATCTTTGACCATGGCCAAAGATATTCATCATAAATCATTCATCTTTGCACTACTGTGCCAAAAAATATTCAATAATATCATCATTTAAGACCGAGGATGATGAAAAATATTTTTTAAAGAAAACGAATCCAATTGAAACAAAATGACAAGGATTAAGGATTAAGGATTCAGTAATTTGTTTTATCCACGTCCAAAAATACCTCAAAAATAATCATAGTGGTGTAAAATTCAAGAATGATCAAAACATGGATACAATCAAAGCTAGTATCCACAGATAGATATTTTGACGAAAAGAAGAAATTTCATTTTTCTATGAATAAGGTCGATTCGTGAATAAGTGTCGATACGTGAATAAGGCCGTATACGTGAATAGTAACTCGACACCAAAAGATAGAAATTTCACAAAAAACATCTTCACGCTTTGTGAATAGTACTCGTGAATAAGAATCGTGAATAAGTAACTCATGAATAAGAACTCGTGAATAAGAACTCATGAATAGTAACCCGATAACCTAAAAAGTTCCAAATTTGATAAAAAGTTCCAACCAATATTTCAAAGATAATGATATTGAAGAAATAATATCATTTGAGAAGAAAATAACATCCCTTACCTCGAAAGACAAGAATTTAATAAACACCTGGGATATAAGCTATGACTTGAACTTTCACCAGATAGCAATACTCAAAGTATACTCAAAATACTCACAAGAATACGCTCGATAATATAGAGAGAAAACTTGATTTCGGTGTGATTTTCAATTCTAACCTAAGCACCTATTTATAGGAAATCGCTTAGAACACCAAAGTAGAAAATTTAATATAATATTAATATATTATATAACAATTCCTACGCACTCATTCTAGAGTTTGATTTTCAGCCACTTAGCATTTCTCACATGCCACCTTCTAGAAAAACTAATAAAAAAAACGTTTTTATATAATAAATAATTAAAACTTCCAAAATCAATTCTTTTTGAGCTTTGAACTTCAATAATTCATAATAAATAGCCCTTTTATCAGAAAATTTGAATCTCATGAGTTTTTATAGGAAATTCAATTTCTACAACTTTGCAGAAGAAAGTTTTTCCAAATTCCAAATGTAAATTGACCAAAATCCACAAACAGGCGATTTTCTGTGCTATAATCAAATTTCAAATAATAAATGGGGTCCACCGACATGTTTAACATGTTTTAAACATTTTGGTAACAACAATACTCCTCCTCCACATATACTCATATATCTCACATTCATCGTAAAAATATCATCGTTAATATATTATTAAAATAATATATTTAAATGAATTATTTTATCGTAAAAAGATAAAATATTAATTTTCAACAATTGTCACATTAAAATTTTCTCCATCTATATCCTCATAAAATCAATATTTTCCTCATCGTATGAATCAATAATTAATTATTCACAAATAATATTACGTAATCACAATATTGACAACCGTGCGGTTCCCAGAGCAGGGGCTTTCAATAAGAATTTCTCCTTCATGGCGCGCAATTAGGTGACCAAACCTCTCCTTAGATGTAACTTTCTAAACATTGCCAATAATGTTATCTAATAATATTATTCAGATAATATGAATTATTGGTTCGATAATGAAAAAAATACCGTGTAATGACAATTATCAAACAACAAAGAATATAAAATATCAACGCAAAGAATTATCGAATCAATAAAATAAAATAATTGAGCAAAGAATTATCGTAACCACTATCGAGTAAAGGCCTTCACGTAAGAATCAATAATTGGTGCAATACTGGTGTCGCTTGTGCGATAATAACGCCAGATTAATCGTGTTTTAACCAGGGTATTCCAACAAAGGTAAATTCAGAATAACTACGCCAGTTATTTTTAAACAACTTATTTTTGTCGCTTTCCTCCAATCGCTTCGCTACATATGGGCCCCACACATGGTCGCTACCGTCGCATTTAATATTCCCACAAAGCGATTTAATATTCCACGACCAAACGAATATTCCCCAACAATAATGAATATTATATCACCACTGCTTATTTAAAATATTTCGCATTTTACCCATAACTAACCACATTAATCAAATCCACCCTTACTATTTCAAAATAATAAATAAAGGAAATTGCTTTTATTTAAAAAATTTCGGTCTTACAACCTCCCTTTTTATGAAATTTCGTCCTCGAAATTGACGTGACGATTCTGTGTGTTTCAAAAGATGAAAATACCTCGCTTTCATTTTCGCTTCCAACTCCAAAGTTATTTCCTCAATAGCATGGTTTCTCCACAAAACTTTAACTTGTGGTATAACCTCAGACATAGGACATGTTCTTTCCTATCCAAGATCTTGACAGTACCTCATCGTGACGTTAAGTCTTCTTTATCTTGTCCTGGTTTCTAACTCAATGACGTGGTTCGGTCGTCCACATATTTACGTAACATCGACACGTGAAAACGCGTTATGAACACGCGTCATACTTGGCGGTAAAACGAGTCTATAGGCCACGCTCCTATTCGATCGAGAATTTTAAATGGATTAATAAATCAAAGGTTTGAGTTTTCCTCACCACACCGATTCTCGCTTTTGAAATAACAACTTCGCACCTCATTCTTCAAATTCATCACTCGGTGTGTAGCTTGAATAAACTTTAACTTTATCGATTAAAGTCGATTATACCAGTATATCATCGCGTGGGTACCTAGAGTTTTCATCTCCATCTCTATTATTTGTAAATTAAACGAAATTAGTTTTTGACAATATCGTACTTTCGATTTTATATACGATCTTCTACTCAACATGTCGCCTACCACGCTTGCTTTTCCAGGATGGCATGGTCGTAACATGTCTTGAAATGAGTCTCCTCTTGAGTTCTTCAAGCTCTTCCCACATTCTTTGCTCCATTCGAATTTTGTATCTCTCACGAGTCACCACGTTAATGGAATAGCGATTCGAGAATATCCTTCAACGAATCTCCGATAATAACCAACTAAGCCTGAAAGCTACATATTTCGATTACCGACTTAGGTTGTTCTCAATCGTGACTCACATCCCAACCTTGGATAAGACATTACAATGACACCTATCGCTTTACTTTATCACACTAATATGGCATCCCCTACAGAGAGTCCGGCTTCAACAGATTTCACAAAGCGAAGTCACCAGATAGAGGCTCTGTATCAACTTCTATATTGGGTTTTTTTAACCTCAAGTTCAATAGAGCCATTCGATATGAGATTTTAGAAATGGGTTTTTAGAATCGGATTTAAAGTCGATACAAATTCAATATCACGCCGGGAGTAGGCAAGAAATTCTTCAGAAATACGTCGGGAAAAATCAATAACAACAGGAATATTATTCAAATCTATGACGTGTCTTTATTCAAATCCATAACATGGACTAAGAACGCTTGACATTCGTTTTTCAATAAACAAATGGCTTTATGGTTTGATATGATGTTGTTTGACTTCAATGGTTTGGTTGCTTAAATTGAATAACAAAGTTGCTTAGAATATGAAAACTAACAACCTTACAAAAGCAATCAATTTGGCATGATGAGTAGTTAACCAATCAATCCCTAAAATCACATCAAAAGCAAGTATCTTTAAAGAAATAAGGTCAACGTGTAATGTAATGGTGCCAACTTGGATCAAACAAGATTTCTAAACAACGGATGTAATGAAAGTTTTTCTAACTGAGTCTCCATAAATAGTCAAAGTCTAATTTCTCCGTAGTCAAGTTCAAACGTTGAAGCGCAGTTAAAGAGAGATAAAAGAATGGGTAGAACCCCAGATTCTAGTAAGGTATAAACTTCGCAAGAATTATAATTAACTAACCCGTGCTAAACTCATTTGGGTTCCTCGATTTTGACCTGGCCACGACAAACGCTTCTTCCAGAACCGTTGACTTTGTCTTTTTTCAGATCCGCCATCGGTGCCAACGTCCCAACTGGACTTGATTTCGTTATAGGACAAAATCGAAGCTATGTGACCGTCTTTTTCCACAACTAAAACATACCTCGAAGGTCAGGAACAGCAGTTTGACCTTACGTCCCTCCTCTCCGTGATCTGTAGATCTAATCGGCGATTGTTCTCTTCCCTAGAATTTGTTCTTTGTGTCCGATGTTCTGCCGACGTCTTTCCGCCATCGTTAAATCTTTCTTTTAGATTGGACATCTCTTTCCATAATATCAACGTCGTGCGGCTTTTACCCACGCATCACTCATTCTCACTCGCTCGCTTATTTCTTCTTTCATTTTAGATTCCACTTTATCATCTTATACTCCGCCAAAGAGTGCTTGCATTCAAGCATCACATATCGGGTAACACAAGCTTGAATCGTTGCATCCTTTTTGCTCCACGACACCTCGCAATTCTTCAAATTTGTTCTTCTAACTCATAAATACGATTTTGCAATTCCACATTTTGATCATAAAATACCTCTAATAAACTTTCCTCGTGTAATTTCTTCTTCTCCTCTTCTTCCTCACTCTCGGATGTTACCTCTGCGACTATCTCGGTGCAACTATCAATTCTTCACTCACCACATGGATATCTCTAATTCCTTCTTCACCGACATCACATTATCTCGGTTGGCGATTAGAGAGGTGTCTCCATGATCTCATTCACTCCAATCGTTAATATTCTCATTCGACATTCTCAAAATCTTTGTCATAAAACAAGGGTTAATTAAGGAAATCAATATATCACATAATATCCCTATATATCGACCAACTATCAAATAAGCTTAGGTAGGACACACAAATGGAAGGATTTACTCTGCCTCCCTCCTAGTTCTATTCCCCGATCTCCGCCAGAGATCATATCCCTAAGCTCGATACCAACTCATGACGCCCCCAAAATAGGTCCATTCCACCCAACCCATTCTCGAGTCGCCAAATACATGGTATGTAAATAACTACAACTTTATTAATACATTTGTCGTGCAAAATACGATAACATATATATTGTGAGTTTAAATACAATTATTGTCTTCTAGACAATATACATACCCAAATAAATCCCCATCATAATTATTGATACATCATTTTACAAAATGGTGAGGACTACTAAACAACTCTCCTAGAACTTTCATTCCATACCCCGACTGCATCGCTATATTCTCGCCTCCCCGAGAAGAAAAATGGAATAAAAAGGAAAAGGGTGAGCTCGACTAAGCCCAAGAAGAATATTATGACTAAGATAATATACAACAAAATTATCGTTAGTCTTCAACAGGAAAAATCTAATAGAATACAATAGACCACAAGTTTTAAATCAATATTCGCAATGAAATAATAATTCATTAGAAGAGTTAAGTAGAGAATGCAAACTACTATCTTCTATGTATGAATTTTAAAGTTCATTGTCTATTTTTATCCCTGTAACATCAATCAATATATATCTGAGATCAAATATTCATCCTTGCACTACAGGCCAAGGACATTCACCAAATTGGTCATGTTCATCTAAACACTGCTCATCTTCTGCACTACGCCAAAGATATTCATCATCGAAATCATTCATCTTTGCACCATCGCCAAAGATATTCATCATAAATCATTCATCTTTGCACTATTCTGTGCCAAAGATATTCAATAATATCATCATTTAAGACCGAGGATGATGAAAAAAAATATTTTTTAAAGAAACGAATCCGGTGAAACAAAATGACAAGGATTAAGGATTAAGGATTCGTAATTTGTTTTATCCACGCCCAAAAAATACCTCAAAAATAATCATAGTGGTGTAAAATTCAAGAATGATCAAAACATGGATACAATCAAAGCTAGTATCCACAATAGATATTTTGGACGAAAAGAAGAAATTTCATTTTTAATTGAATAGTGCAGTATTCGTGAATAGTGTCGATATCGTGAATAAGGTCGTCGTATACGTGAATAAGAACTCGACACCAAAAGATAGAAATTTCACAAAAACATCTTCACGCTTTGTGAATAGTACTCGTGAATAAGAATCGTGAATAAGAACTCATGAATAAGAACTCGTGAATAACTCATGAATAAGAACCCCAAACCTAAAAAGTTCCAAATTTGATAAAAAGTTCCAACCAATATTTCAAAGATAATGATATTGAAGAAATAATATCATTTGAGAAGAAAATAACATCCCTTACCTCGAAAGATGCAAGAATTTAGTTGAAACACAGGATATAAGCTATGACTTGAACTTTCACCAGTATAGCAATACTCAAAGTATACTCAAAATACTCACAAGAATACGCTCGATAATATAGAGAGAAAACTTCATTTACGGTGTGATTTTCAATTCTAACCTAAACACCTATTTATAGGAAATGCTTTGAACAACACAAAGTAGAAAATTTAATATAATATTAATATATTATATAACAATTCCTACGCACTCATTCTAGAGTTTGATTTCAGCCACTTAGCATTTCTCACATGCCACCTTCTAGAAAAACTAATAAAAAAACGTTTTTTATATAATAAATAATTAAAACTTCCAAAAATCAATTCTTTTGAGAGCTTCGTAACTTCAATAATTCATAATAAATAGCCCTTTTATCAGAAAATTTGAATCTCATGAGTTTTTATAGGAAATTCAATTTCTACAACTTTGCAGAAGAAAGTTTTTCCAAATTCCAAACAGAAATTGACCAAAATCCACAACAGGCGATTTTACAAAGCTATAATCAAATTTCATCAATAAATGGGGTCCAATTTAACATGTTTAACATGTTTTAAACATTTTTGGTAACAACAATACTCCTCCTCCACATATACTCATATATCTCACATTCATCGTAAAAATATCATCGTTAATATATTATTAAAATAATATATTTAAATGAATTATTTTATCAGAAAAAGATAAAATATTAATTTTCAACAATTGTCACATTAAAAATTTTCTCCATCTATATCCTCATAAAATCAATATTTTCCTCATCGTATGAATCAATAATTAATTATTCACAAATAATATTACGTAATCACAATATCGACAACCGTGTAGCTTCCAGAGAGCAGGGCTTTCAATAAGAATTTCTCCTCATGGCAAGCAATTAGGTGACCAAACCTCTCCTTAGATGTAGAACTTTCTAAACATTGCCAATAATGTTATCTAATAATATTATTCGGATAATATGAATTATTGGTTCGATAATGAAAAATATCGTAATGACAATTATCAAACAACAAAGAATATAAAATATCAACGCAAGAATTATCGAATCAATAAAATAAAATATCGAAATAAGAATTATCGTAACCACTATTGAGTAAAGGCCTTCACGTAAGAATCAATAATTGGTGCAATACTGGCGCGCATCGCGTAATAACGGCAGACATCGTGTTTTAACCACCGGTATTCCAACAAAGGTAAATCAGTAATAACTACGCCGTTATTTTTAAACAACTTATTTTTGTCGCTTTTCCTCCAATCGCTTTTACGTTATGGGGTCCACATACGGTCGCTACTGCCATTGCATTTAATATTCCCCGAAAGATTTAATATTCCACGACCAAACGAATATTCCCCAACAATAATGAATATTATATCACCACTTGCTTATTTAAAATATTTCGCATTTTACCCATAACTAACCACATTAATCAAATCCACCCTTACTATTTCAAAATAATAAATAAAGGAAATTGCTTTTATTTAAAAAAAAAATTCGGTCTTACAACCTCCCTTTTTATGAAATTTCGTCCTCGAAATTCGACGACGCATTCTGGTGTTTTTCAAAAGATGAAAATACCTCGCTTTCATTTTCGTTTCCAACTCCCGTGTTATTTCCTCAATAGCATGGTTTCTCCACAAAACTTTAACTTGTGGTATAACCCTAAAGACATGGGACATGTTCTTTCCTATCCAAGATCTTGACAGTACCTCATCGTGACGTTAAGTCTTCTGGCTATCTTGTCCGGGGTTTCTAACTCAATGACGTGGTTCGGGTCGTCCACATATTTACGTAACATCGACACGTGAAAAAGCGTTATGAACACGCGTCATACTTAAGCGGTAAAAGCGAGTCTATAGCCACAGTTCCTATTCGATCGAGAATTTTAAATGGATTAATAAATCAAAGGTTTGAGTTTTCCTCACACACACCGATTCTCGCTTTTGAAATAACAACTTCTTGCACCTCATTCTTCAAATTCATCACTCCCATGTGTGTAGCTTGAGCGACTTTTAACTTTATCGATTAAAGTCGATTATACTCGTATATCATCACGTGGGTACCTAGAGTTTTCATCTCCATCTCTATTATTTGTAAATTAAACGAAATTAGTTTTTGACAATATCGTACTCGTACTTGTATACGATCTTCTACTCAACATGTCAGCTACCACGTTCGCTTTTCCAGGATGGCATGGTCAGAACATGTACTGAAATGAGTCTCCTCTTGAGTTCTTCGAAGCTCTTCCCACATTCTTTGCTCCATTCGAATTTTGTATCTCTACGAGTCAGCTGCGTTAATGGAATAGCGATTCGAGAATATCCTTCAACGAATCTCCGATAATAACCAACTAAGCCTAGAAAGCTACATATTTCGATTACCGACTTAGGTTGTTCTCAATTGTGACTCACATCCCAACCTTGGATAGCACATTACAATGACACCTATCGTTTTTACTTATCACACCTAATATGGCATCCTCTACAGAGAGTCCGGCTTCAAACAGATTTCACAAAGGAAGTCACCAGATAGAGGCTCGGGTATCAACTTCTACGGTTGGGTTTTAACTCTCAAGTTCAATAGAGCCATTCGATATGAGATTTTAGAAATGGGTTTTGTACCGGATTTAAAGTCGATACAAATTCAATATCACGCTCTGGGAGTAGGCCAAGAAATTCTTCAGGAAATACGTCAGGAAAAATCAATAACAACAGGAATTTTAGTTTCGTATATTCTTTCATACTCGTATGGGATATCATTTCTTTTATACTCGTTAAGGGATATCGTTTTCTTTCATATTTCTTCATTTATGGTACGAATTTATTGTTTGTTTCCGTAACCTTATTATTAAATGGTGAAAACCCTTGAAATTTGTGGAATATTCTTAATAGTTTGTGCTTCATCTAGTATCATTTCACTATTGGTCTGAACCTTCTTATTGAAATTTTAATCTTTTCATGTCGGGGTACTATTCACGACAAAATTAGTTTCTTTTTCTGTCCAAATTATCTTTGATATATGAATCTTATTCTTGAATTTTACTCCACAATTGGTGATCATGTTGACAATTTGGACATTCTTGAACTCTAGATAAATTAAATTATAAATCTCTAATATTTATCCTTGATCTCACTTGATTCATTCTTTATATCATTGTCATAATCCTCATGCTTATATTGTGGTGAAAGTCATCTTTGACTCGTAGTGCAAAGATAGACTATTGATTGGTATGATTATAATCATAAATTATGTATTGGTATAATCATGACCTTTAATGCTAAAGATAAAGGTTTGTGGTGAAAGTCCTCTTTGACCTGTAGTGCATAGATGGACATGTGTTTGGCATGATCATGATCACTGGTGATAGAAATAAATATCTTTGGCCCGTAGTGCATAGATAATTCATTGGTTTGAAACAATTGTTGATTAGTGTTACAAGGATAAAATATTGATTGACGACATAATTAGTTTCTTTCTGAACTTTCTTCACTATGTTGTGAAATAGTGTGATAATAACTGTAATGAAGACTTAATTTGAGTTTGGATATTGTCGTAATATGTACGGTGCAATATTTGTATTCAAATTCACAGCTTATGTGTTGTCGTATTTTGCACGACAATTTAATAGTTGTAAATATGGAAGTTTGTATTTAGATTTTGTACCATATATTTTGGCGACTCAAAATGGGTTGTGTGGACCTATTTTGGGGGCGTCACAGTTGAAATTAGTGGAATATTTTTAATAGTTTGTGCTTCATCTAGTATCATTTCACTATTGGTCTGAACTTTCTTATAAATTTGGGTTAAGTTCAGATGACCACCTGGGGTTTGGGCGGTTTTCCACTTAATCACCTGTAGTCAGTAAAGCTACATTTAGACTCCCGACTTTTTGAGTTAAAGTGAAAACGTTACATTTTCCTTCCAACTTAACAATGCGTGTACATTAGACGCCAAAAGCGCGTGAAAAGAGACTATAACAATGAAAAAAAGACTAGTAAATGTCCGAAATACCCCCTTCTCTTATTTCTCACTCCTCAAACCATGCTTCCTCTCTATCTCTCATTTCTCACCCAAAAATGTTTGAACCAGACTCTTCCAGACTCCACCCTCTTCATCACAGCCTCTTCCTCACATGACTGATCACCATCTTACCCACTCCCTCTTCTCCTTCAAATTTCAAAATCTTCACTTTTCTAACAGCAAAATTAGTTCACTGTTGCTTCTTGTTGAAACCTTCCAGAAATTTTGTGGCAATGATAGGTTTTGGGTTTTGTTTTGGGGTTCGGATCTTGGAGGTTTTCTGGGTTTGAGATGTTAGGAGTGAGGGATTCGTTTCGGATCTGATTTATTCTTAATATTCAGATGATGAATGTCGGCTTCGACTCCGACGATTGGCTATTTTGATTTGGCGATTTTTGAATCGACGACTCAAACTCGGTTATCTCTGTTCTGATCGAATCGGCGATTTTGATCAGCGTGTTGAGGACTTGAGATCGGACAAACAGAGATTGATTCGAACGAGAAGATCGACTCAATCCCTACCGCCATCTTGGCGATGGAAGTTTACATGTCGAGTAGCGGAATACCTTTTTGGCGATCTCCGTTGAACAAACATATCCATGGTATTAATCGGACAAAACCCAAGGTCATTTTCTCTTTCTTATTTCGACGAAACTCAAATTCCCGAAAGAATGAAACTTAAACCCCTTTGTAAGTAAATTATCGTGGATCGGGTCATTTGTACAATTATATGAATTTTTAATCAATACGCAGTGTTAATGTTACAAAAAGCTTTTACTAAATGTCATTGAAAAAGCTTGTCAGGCTTCTTCAAGGAACTTCTATATTACTAAAAGTCACTTGAAGACTGGTATGCTTGTGCTCGTGTTCCTGAAAATTTCTTCTTCTTTTTTTCCTTCTAATTTTGAAGACCCAATTAGACCCATTTGGGAGAATGTTGTTGAAATTGTGACATTGTTGAAACCCAGAATTTCATTGTTCAAATTCAGTTGTTATTTTCGTTTTTTGATTGGTAATTTGGTATACACATGTTCTTTTTTATTTTTGTTTTAGTTTCAAGAGTTCTTGAATCGCTTCGATTTGATGTAAATGTATGCATTTTGTTCTTCTAAATTTTTTATTTTGATGTGAATTGAGGGTAATTAATGATTATCCTCAATTGTTAAATGTATGCATTTAAATGGCCATTTGTTGTTTAGATTAATTTGGGATTGAATTTGCTTTTCTTAGTTCTTTCTTGATTTATGTCAAATTTGGTTGCATTTTCTTTACTGAATTTGGAATTATAATCACCGAAGATCGGTGGAGATTGTTGAAGTTTTCTTTACTGAACTTGGAATTATAATCACTGAAGATCGGTGGATATTATTGAATTTTTTTGTTTGTTAGAAAAACAGAGAGAGATGAACAGTTGGGTGTTTTTATAAATGATTTTATAGCTAGATGTTTTAAAGTGAGGGTAATCAAGTCTTTAGCCAAATAAAGTAACGGAGTTAAGACGGAAAGCACTTTTTCACTTCAACTCAAAAAATCAGGAGTCTAAATGTAGCTTTACTGACTACAGGTGGTTAAGTGGGAAACCGCCCAAACCCCAAGTGGTCATCTGAATTTAACCCTTGAAATTATAATCTTTTCATGTTGGGGTACTATTCATTCGGGGTACTATTCGTTTGGGGTACTATTTATTCGGGATACTATTCATGTCGGGGTAATTAGTTTCTCTTTCTGTCCAAATTATCTTTGATATATGAATCTTATTCTTGAATTTTACTCCTCAATTGGTGATAATGTTGACAATTTGGACATTCTTGAACTCTGAATTAATTAAATTATAGATCTCTAATATTTATCATTGATCTCACTTGATTCATTCTTTATATCATTGTCATCATCCTCATGCTTATATTATGGTGAAAGTCATATTTGGTCTGTAGTGCAAAGATGGACTGTTGATTGGTATGATTATGACCAGAAATTATGTATTGGTATAATTATGACCTTTAATGTTACAGATAAAGGTTTGTGGTGAAAGTCCTCTTTAGCCCGAAGTGCATAGATGGACAGGTGTTTGGCATAATCATGACCACTGATGATACAAACGAATATCTTTAGCCCGTAGTGGATAGAAAATTCGTTGGTTTGAAACAGTTATTGATTGGTGTTACTGGGACAAAATATTGATGATAGAATTTTAAATCATAGAAGATAATAGACATCACGCTCTACTTGACTCTTCTAATGAATTGCTATTTTTGTTGCAATTGTTGATCTAAAACTTGTTGTCCATTATATTTTATCTGATTTATAAGTATTGGGGGCTAAAAATAATTTATTCTTCATCATCTTAGTCATAATATTATTTACTGGGCTAATTGAGCTCACCCTTTTCCTTTTTGTTCCATTGTTCTTCTCAGGAAATGAAAGTGTAGCTGAGAAACTAGTCGGTGAGTGGAGTAATGGTCCGAGATAGTTACTATAGAAGTCTTAACTATGTTGTGAAATACTGTGATAATAACTGTAATGAAGACTTAATAATGTGATAATAATTGTAATAGAATTCTTCACATCTTCACATAGTGCTGATGGTGAGTCGTCGCAAACAACTAAGGTGCCAACATTTCGTGCCAATTTTTTTGGAGGTAAAATTGAACTCGCTGATAGAATAGAAAAACCCGGTTGATTCTTAACATAATCTAATGACCAAATTCAAGCATGTAGAGCTAATGTCATCACTAAGAATCTATCTGCATGACCAAAACGTGGTCACGATATATTTTTTGGTCGCTGTTAGAGCATTTTCTTGTAGTGATTGTCGTATTATGTACGGTGCAATATTTGTATTCAAACTCACAACTTATGTATTGTATTATTTTGCACAATAGTTTAATAGTTGTAAATATGGAAGTTTGTATTTAGATTTTGTACCATGTATTTTGGCTACTCAAAATGGGTTATGTTGACCTATTTTGGGGGCGTCACAATTTCCTTCAAAATGATTTCCGTTGAAGTGAAAGTGAACTGACCTTATATGTGATGGTAAAAGGTAATGATGTGCTTATTATTTAATTGTGTGTGGATGACATGATATATGTGGGCTCTTCTAATGCTCTTATTAGAGAATTTAAAGAAAACACGATAAGTGAGTTTTATATGACAGATTTGGGGTTGTTACATTATTTTCTTGGTCTTCAAATTTAGCAAACTAATGAGGGTACTATACTTACTTAAGAAGTTTAATATACTGAATTGTAAAGTTGTGTCTACTCTCATGAACACCTGTGAGAAATTGACTATGAATGATGGAACAATGAATGCTAATGAAAAGTGGTTTAAAAGTATTGTTGGTGGGCTGATGTACTTACTCATACTCGCCCTGATATTATGTTTCCTGTCAGCTTAGTCTCAAGATTTATGCATAGACCTATCATCTTGGAGCAGCTAAATGAGTTCTTCGATACATCCGCGCAACTAGTAATTACTGAGATTTGGTATAGTTCGATTACTAATATGTAATTAGTTGGTTTTCTGTATGCGGTGATTCGATAGGTTTTCTAGATGATAGAAAAAGCATGATTGGCTATATATTCAACCTTGGTTCGTGGGTCGTTTCATGGAGTTCAAAGAAGAAAGCTACCATGCGTTATCTTCCTTCAAGTCAAGTACATCGCAACAACTTCAACTGTTTGTCAAGGCATTTGGATGAGGAGAATTCATGTATATTTGAAGCAAGTTCAAGATGATTCCACGTAAATTTATTGTGACAAGAAGGCCACAACTGCAATGACAAAGAAACATGTCTTCCATGGACGAACCAAACATATCGAACTTCATCATCATTTTATCATAGATGTAATTGCAGGAGGAGCAATGGATGGAATTGAAATCACAGTCCTACAAATAAGCAAGTGGCTAATGGTTTTACTAAAGCTCTTCCTTACGTGGTGTTTGATAAAATTGAGTGTTAAGAGTGAAACAGTTTAGGCAATTTGAATAATATAGAGCCTCTGTCCAGAATTGTGTCTGAATAAAAAAATGTTATTTGATAATTAATTTTTTTAAAATGTCTTAATAACAGTATTTTACCATTTTAACCCTCTAAATAATTTTTCTAAAACTATTAATATTTTTCTATATTAGTAGTTGTTTGATATTCTTTCTATATTAGTAGTAAACTATTAATTCTCTCTCACACACATACAAAACTATTATTTACTTCGATTTACCATTTACATACCATAATGCAGCATCAAACACCACCTCTTGATTCTAAATTCCCACTCCATAGTATATAATACCACTTAAAAAAACCAAAAAAACAAAAACAAAAACCCACCATAGTTGTTGACTTTGTTGGAGCATCTTATATTGCTTGCAACAAAGATCTCGTAATCTTTGATCAAACAAACAAGATGCCTCTTCCACTTCCTTAGCAATTTACTTGCTGCTCAGTTCCTCAAATCACTTCACTCTCCACTCCCTCACCAAGAACCATGCCCAAATTACTCCCATTCGACTTCTCTCTCCTCTCATTTCTCACTTTAATTTCTTCTCAACCGCCCCATCCCATCAAAATCAACAAATTCAAAGAAGATGAAGACACGCCCATAACTTGATTCCAACAATACCTCGTAATCAACACGTACCCCACCCAACCCCCAGATTACACTTCCGCTGTTACCTTCCTCACCAAACTAGCCCAATCAATCCCTAATATCAAAATCCAAACCCTCTCTCTTTCTTCCCCAGATTACAAACCCTTCTCCTCCTCACTCTGCCAGGCTCCAATCCTTCTCTCCCCTCCGTTCTCTTCAATTCTCACCTCGATTCCGTCCCCGCCGAGCCAGAAAAGTGGATCCACTTGATCCACCTTCGCATTCTCCGTTCTCTTCCGGTCGATGGTCGCGTGAAGGGAGAGAAAATCAGTAGGGTAAAATTGCTGAGGTTATTTTTGTCCAAGAAAAACAAAACTCGCTTAGATGATTCTCTGAATGGTATAGAATTATTTTTGAATCTTGTCGATTAAAAAGTTTAAATTTTTTTACCAAACAAGTTGCGTCTCTGACCGAATCAGAGGCACACCTATTAAGACCCAAACAAACACCATCTTACTCTAAGTTGGTGAAGTTCAGATCTCTTCTTGATGTATCCAGTTTTTACGTCAAGGAGGAGCGATAAAATATGATGCACGTGGGTCCTTAGTTTTAGTGTATGCAGTTATTTGAGTAGTTGTTGGAAACATGTGCTCGACTTATCTTTTGTTTAGGAGCAAGAACAAAGTGGAAACTACTTCCACCTATATAGTTGCACGTTTGGTCCATATTTCTCTTTAAATAGTCAGATTGAGTCATTGATTTGTATCTAAGAACTTGATCCATCTAGTATAATAAAAAGCCTCTATTTTTTTCAAGTTTCTTCCTCTGTTTTTTTGCTGTAGCAGACTTGAATTCCTTCACTTTATATCTTTTTCACTTGTAGTCAAATATTGCCTTGTCGTGTTTACTAGTTTACTGCAACTAGAAATACAGCAGATTCCCAACAGTATCTCCGTCCAGATGTTTGGTAAGATTGTAACCACTGTTGGACTATGTCCTTATGAAATCTCCTAAGAAAATATGTTAGATTTTCTAGCCCAAAGTTTTTAATTGCAAGGAAAATCTATTTTTATTAAATTTTGATATGAATTAATATCCTATTTTTATTAAATTTGGTCTCGATCAACATATCCATTCCAAATCTTTGCTGATCTATTTTCCTTCAATTAAGCTTTTTCAAATTGTTTTATTTTAAAATTCTAAATCTGTGAAAAACTAATTTGGAAAGTAATCCTGGCTAAAATCATGTTTTATTCCATCCAAGATTTGAGCATTCATGTTAACAATATTTTATAGCCGTTAGTCCATATATTATATATATTCATAGTGCTCGGCTAAAAGATGGTAGAACTTTACAAGCTATACATATTCTGATTTTAAGAAGTTCTCAAAGAAAATTACCAGCAATCATTTGTTCCTTGTTATTAATCTTTTGGTTGGTAGTTATATTGTAATTAATTCTTCTTATTGAAATCTGCTTTAAAGCCTTGTTTGGCTTGGTTGATCCAATAGTGGATAAAAGTTGTACAAAAGAAGCTATAGAGGTCTCAGTGGTGCAAAAGTTGCATAGGTGCAAAAGGGGCAGTCGTGTCCAACAAAGAACATAGCTTATTTGTACAGGGAGTATTTGTATTTGTTTGAATAATTTATTAAAATAAAAGGAGTTTCAATACCAATTGGTATTAGACGTGGTTAAACCACATAAAAATTAATTTTTATTTTGTTCTCTCTCTTATTTTGTATTTTACTATTTTGCACTTTCTATTATTTTGTATTTTGCATTATAACTAAAATAGAAGTTAGTCTAATTCAGACACCATCCGTTACTACTTTCTCATGTCTGCATTATAACTAGGGGTGAAAATGATCTCGAGTCATCCGAACACCATAATGCTCAAGCTCGACTCGGATCAAAAAATTTGTGTTCAGGTTCGACTCGAATTCGAACTGATAATTTTCAAGGCTGCTCAAGTTCGATTCGATAAATTACTCGATACTACTCGGCTCGGAGTTACTCGACTCGTTTTCACAACGAGTAATTCGCGAGCCTTTCTATTCGAGCTCGAGTCTTAGATGAATTACACCAAAATGAGACATAAAATAAACACTTAAAAAAACTTCAATTTCGTTTATATATAAAAATACAAGTGTTCAAACGATGGCAAAATCTACATTTGTTTCTAAACATAATTACAAACGCTCACATAACAGGATATCACAACTCATCATTTAACTCTTTGTATCTTTCTTTAAAAACTTCTGTATATCTTTCTTTGAGTTTGGTCTCTACACCTCATAACGTGGGCAATCAGGCATTGGGCATGAAATGCATGTCCACATGGAATGATATACTCTCCATCTACAGATATATTGGCATCAATCTCCAACGATGCAAAATCAATCCATTGCTCAATGTTGGCCTGCCAAATAACAGATAAATGACCACATCATCAAGTTCACAAGAAATTTTGTTAGTTTTATTATAATATTAATTGTAACAAGTTGAAACAGAAAGCTGCAGAGAAAGAAAAAGTAAAACCAAATGGCCTACATAATCAATCGCCGAAGAGCCAAAAAGGGAATTATCAGGCTTAAAGCGAGCAACTGCAGAAAGCAATAAAAGAGTACAGTTAGAACATTTGATCAAAATTTCGAATACCTACAAGAGGACTTGGTCTCACCGTAACGTGCTATTGCATTACTCTCAAAAATGGCACCATCAGGTGTTTCAAGCACTGGAACCTACAAGAACAAAAGAATTGTTTAGTACAGAAACAAGTTGCAAACCAGATGCCTAGCAGAAGTTTTTTTTAATCCAAATAGCATGCACCTTTCCCATTGGGTTCATTTTCAGAAACTTAGGTGTTTTATTTGATACACCCATATGAAAATCCTTGACCAGTTCAACTTTCACACCACAGTATTCTGCAGCTATGAGTGCCTTCCAAGCATTTTTATTTAGGTTCCCAACATGCAAAATCTGCAAAGCATAACAACAAATTGAAACATCACCATTGTCAACATGCAAAATCTGCAAAGCAAAATCTGCAGCTATGATTGTGCTATCTTTGGAACTGAAAACCATTTCAGCACCAAACCTCACCATTGTCAATGCCTGTCTTCCCTTCACAAAAATTCTGTAAATAATATAACAGCTCAATCAAAGAAACGTAATTATTAATACCAGAAACAATAATGAGATACTAAGTTATCAAAAGAGAATGGTTCTTACCCCCTTGGATTAAATTCATGAAACCCCAACCACTTCAAAGCCTATAAGAATAAAATAAATAAAGGTTTTCAAAGTTATGTTGCATTAAAAACTTAAAACATAGGGGGGAAATGGTCTATACTTCGGCAAGAAAGTGGTCAGCAGTGTACACTATTGGTAGCAGTTCCTCAACATTATCAATTAGAAGTTTGTAAAACAACTTTTCATTTCTTTTCTGAAACATATAAGAAAATGGAGGAAAATGAGACTTTATTGTTACCTTTCAACAACCCTAGCCAGTAGGCAGTAGCAGGCATGTCAACTGCTTGGTAATGACTGCAAATCAATTATCCAAGGCCTAAAGTCCAAGCTTAAATCCTGCAAATATAGAAGATGGTTAGAAACAAGTAAAAAACTAACTAGTAAAAAAATAAGAAAATGTCAAAATTAAAAAGATAAGAAACTTATCTTTTTTTAAGACTTTACACCAAACTAGTTGTGCGTTATCAACTCAAGGTGCAAGTCAAATATTTAAACTCCAAATTCCAAACTCAAGCACTAAAGCTAATAGTTTGACACCATTTCATAAACCAAATTCCAAAATGCTCACAAGAAAATCCAAAGTTCCAAACAAAATAACCAAAGTCTAACGGTCCAAGTTCAACACTAAACAAAGTAAGCAGTTCAATAGTTCAATTTAAAACTGAAATGTAAACAACAATGTATCACAATATCAAAGAATATATTATAAATTTCTTCATCAGATCAAGACTTTGGTCTCCAAGCTCACCTCCCGCATTGAATCTTCATCAGTCTACATTGTCAAACAAATAATATTAATCCATGATATTATTTGCATGTGTTTATTTATGTAAAAACAATTAAATAAATTAATACTTACAATCATGCTTTTCTTAATCTTATACTCAGCTCACAACCAATCACCCGTGCAAATCAAAGCCTGAACCGTGTCGGGCTTTAAAGAGCTCCTGAACTGGTCAAGAACCCTTTCCCCAGCACTAAATGTTGATTCGGAGGCCACAGTAGTCACAGGTATGGACAATATATCTCTTGCCATCCTAGACAAAACCTTGAATTTTAAAGTGTTTGCCTTCCACCATTTTAAAGCATCAAAATTATCATCAGCATTACAAACCAATCTCCCTTCTTCCAAGTAAATTTCCAAATCAGACTTTAAACATGGGGATGCAATGTCCATGTTTTGAGCCCAATGTCAAACTCGCTTCTACTCTTGGTCTTACTCTTAGATCCACCAACTGAAACCATTGGTTTAGCAATTGAAGTTCCACATTGACTATTAACAACTTGTTCAATGTAAAGTGACACATATTCGTCAAATAGTTCTTGCAAAGCATTTTGAACAAGTGTTAAGTTCCTCTTGGCTTCAAACTCACTGACATACATCTTTGGGAAACAAAATATAACTAATTGCATCTTATATCTTGGATCTAAGATAGATCTGATAGCCATCGAGAAGTTGCATTGTCCCCAATATTTATCAAACTTCTCTTTCATCTTGTAAGCCATTTCTTTCATATATTCACAATCATCAACAATAGTTTCATTCAATGACTCCTTGATTTTCCAAATCTCGGTAAAAACAAATTGGAAGTAGGATATTCACAGCCAGAAAACACATTTGTTGCTTCATTAAACACTTCTAAAAATTTAATAACCCTCTCAGCCCTGTTCCAATCTTTCTTACTAGGCAAAGAGTTATAATGAAGGTCTCTCTCTTTGTACAATGGGAACACATCATTGAATTGCAAAGCAGACTCTAACATGGCATATGTGGAGTTCCACCTAGTGGGGACATCTAAGATCAATCTTTTTGAAGACGGTAATTGAAAATTTTTCACAATCTCACCAAATTTATGAAGACGAGATGGAGACATTTTCAAGTACTTGATCTCCTCATTAACGCTTTTGAATAACATTTTGGATAATCCCCAAACCATCTTGCACCATCAAGTTGAGAATGTGGGCACAACATCTAACATGAAATATTTTACCACTAAAATAAAGGCCACCTTTCAATGTAAAATTATCCTTAAGATGCCTTACAGCAGAATCATTTGCAGATGCATTATCAAGAGTCACGGTCGATATTTTATTTTCAATTCCCCACTCAGTTATAATGCAAAATAGAATCAGAAATCATAAGACCAGTGTGTGGAGGTGCCATGGTACACAAATTGATAACCCTTTTATGCAAGTTCCAATCGAATCCAAAAATGAGCGGTGAGCACATATAACCAATAGTTTGATTAGAAGTCCATAAATCGGAAGTTAAACTTATGATCTCATTGTTACCTCAAACAAATAAATAAAAAAATATCAGAATTAGATACAAAGGATATAACATATGCATGCATAATAAAATTGTCGTAATGAGTATTACATTCAACTAAATACATTTTGAAATACAATGTCAAATAAATTAAAATACAACAGTCAATCAGTCATGCTATATATATGTATGCCATGAAGTGCACCCTGCTATCAGACTGCTAAAGGGCCTAAAGTGCACCCTGCTATCAGACTAAAGACTCACTTCCAGACAGCAGAACAGACCCATCCATATATACAAGGTTTTTAGGGTTGTATAAGGGAAGAGGAGAATGCATATACTCTTCCTGTTGTTGGCATAGGGTAACTCAACTAAATTTAAATGGTAGTTGGTTGCCAGTTGTTTTCATCACTTTGTTTCTTAGTTTTTTCTTCACCAGTAATTATTTGATAACCAGATTATTAAGGAAGGTAGTCTAAACCCCATATATAAGCTCATTAAAGGGAAGGCAGGACCGCAGGAACAGATGAAATGACATGTCTACTATACCATTACAGTTAAGGGGAAGTCAAGGTACCAACTGTATATGACATGTCGTCTAATAAGTAGTATATTGCTGTTGTAATGATGAGCAACTCTTCATGGGAAACCCCTTTCCCGTTGTGAGTTTGTATTTCCTCCTTATTTGAGGCTAGTTGTACTTGCAATATTTTCACCCATTAGCTCTAGTTTACTAGATATTGTAATTGAGATATTATTGATGTTGGTTATGAAATTCATTCGTACTTATAATGATATCCCTCAATAGTAAGGACTTTAAAAAATAAAATAAAATACCCTTTGAGTGGTTTTTCGATATTCCTGCATTTTTTCTCTTCTTTTCTGTCTTATTCTTTTTCATAGGGACATTGGAAACCACCAAATTCTGGGGGCTGTCATAACTCATAATATATATATATATATATATATATATATATATATATATATATATGTGTGTGTGTGTATATTGTGGATGATTGTTACTTGCAGTCTTTACTTTAAATTAATTAAATGATGTATAATCCACAGGAAAAACTGCCTCACATTGAAAAGTATGAAATATATACAAATTTCACCTTTATTTAACTTGTGAATGGTAATTCTGCTTCCGTGTTAAACAACTATTTTGCTAATTACAAAACTACTTCGACATTCCTAAAAATCTGGTACTGTGTCTGATTTATGTGGTTTGCAGCTCTTGTATTTTGAAAGTTTGAGTTGATATAAAGCAGCTAAAATTGTGAAGCCAGAAATGAGATGTCAATTGTTTTCTACAAATGACATTACATATGTAGATATTTGGATTAATAACTGTTAAGAAACCAAAATATCCAACAGCTAGTTGACATCTACAATTGAGATGATGAAACAATGTTAGCTTAAATGTCAATTCTCATACTGTGTTGTATGTAGTAGAATTTAAGTCAACATCTTAATTGATTCAAATGTTGGTTGCAGTTTAGTTTTTGCTATGATATAGCTTGTGGTCCAGAACACCTCGGGTCCCACATCAAAAGATAGGGAAAAATTTTTGTCTCCATATAAGGAAATAAGTTACTACCAATAAGACTCTTCAAGTCATGACCTTTTGGGAGCTGTGGTGGCTAAGATAACCCAAGAAGATACTATTGGCCAAGAGTTTGAGGCCTTATTTTGATGGATTTGATTCGATTCGGACTTGGGATTTGACCCAAGATTTGTTCGGATTCGGATTTGACCGAGTTATTTCATGGTATGTAGCCCGATTACAGCTGATCGCCGCAGAAAGTGGTGGGAATGACCAGTAGTCAGATGAATACTGAAGTTCGACGGGTTAGATGTCCAAGATGCCGCAGGTTCTTCCTGAGCTGGCTGAAGTTCCTGTTTACAAGTGTGGAGGATGTGGTACAGTACTGCAAGGTAGTATTCTTCTTTCAATTTAGTTCAAATTTTTAGTGGAATGAATGGCCTGTCATTGTCACAACAAATGAACACTCCGTGATGGGAGAGGTTAGGTTTATTAAAAGTTTCATGAAATACAAGTCAAGTTAATTCAACATACCTTAATGCCGGCTACTTTGGCTTCTCAAGTGAATATTTTTTCATAATCAATGAGATTAACTCAAATCACATTTACACTTGTTGGATTACAACTGTTTTTGATATAGGAGCAGGACACTCCCTGGTGAAGGGAGCCTTACTTTCTTGCTGATTTATGATTGAGCATCTCTATGATTCACGTCCTTGGTTATGGTTCCTTGATTAAAATCCTTCACTATCTGTTTTTTCTACTACTCGTTTGAGTTTCAATACTCAAATACTTTATATATGTTTACAGCTAAAAATCGGAAAAAAGACAGCCAAGACGCAGGAGCACGTGTACATGAAGCAGATCCTACCCAGAAAAATGAGCTGGAGAACGTTTCTGAAGATGAAAAAGCAACTATTCTTTCCACTTATGAATCTGATTTAGACAAAATATGCGAGAAGGGTGAGAGTGGTGTGGATTGCAAAAGGGAGTGGCTCGGTGGTGGAAACCAGCCTAATGAATCTCCTTGCTCAGAAATCATTTCTTGTCACGAGAATGCAAGCTCATCACCAGAAGCTAGAGCACATATGGAAGCAGAGGAAGATAAATTTCCTTCCGAACAATGTGGCAGAGGAGGGGATCGTAATGAATCAAGGGATGTTGGTAGGGAGCATTCTGGTGGCATAAGCGTCTCCAATGAAATATTGTAGTCATCTGAGTTCAACCGTCATGAGAATGAGTCATCAGTACCAGGATCTCAAACGTATGAGAATGAATCATTTTTTTCGCCGCCAAGAAAAGTGACTGAAAGTCGATACTCATCAGAAAATAACAGCGATGGAGGTATAAATGATTCTGAAAATTGTGATCTAGAGTTGCCTATAAATACCAGTTTTTCTGAGGAGGTATCTTCATCTGATTTATGCATTTCGCATGAGATTGAAGATCCTTCACAACTAGTGGGAGTGGATGAGAATATGAAGAGTCATTTAATATATAGAAGCCCGACCTCAGAAACTTTTCTGGATATGACTCCCAAGGATCAAATCAGCGCAGCTCAGAGTCCCTCGAGTGAAGGTGTTTCAGCAGATAATCTCACGTCTCCTTGCACAGAATCAAAGAAGCAAGCTCAGAATGGTATTATCTCAGATTTTCAGCGTGTAAGCTCAGTTGATACCTTGGAAAACATGCCCCGTGTCTATTCCAGAAGTGACCTTGGTGTTACACTTAGATCTTCAACGGCGAAAAACTACTATGCTTATGATGCTGGTGCAACTTCTAGTTACGAAACTGATGATCATCAACTACCTAACAGGCATTTTCACCTATTGAAGAGAAATTTTAAGGATGTGGATTCCAGTAGTACCAAAAGATTGCCGAAAAGGGATGAATTCAGGGTGAATCATGTGATGAGTAGTGAGTCAGAACAGCAACATCGACCAATGAATTCCTCGTCAATTTTACCAGGGAAGAAACGTCCTGCCTCAAAGGAAAGCAAATGGCATCAAGATGAATTTCTTGAACCCACAAGATACAGACATCCAGTTAGAAGTACGATGAGAAGGGAGACAAATGGATACCAATCTGGGCTGCCATTCTATTCAAATGGTTCCCAAGCTGGCTACAAAAATGGAAGCTTTTCAAGGTATGGGCAAAACTGTTACAAATAGACTAGATAATTTCTAAAAAGAGTAAAGTAGAGAGAAAATTTCAAAGAAGAATGTTTATAGATTTTTCATAACCAGCTAATACATCATCCTCACTGCTATATAGTCAGCTGCTCACACTTTTATCATGCTATCTCTAACAACCTTTTCTATTAAATGAAGACACGTGCCAAAGGCTATATTTGGAAATAAAACAACTTCTAATGAAACACTGCGTTTTGAACTAACTGCTACATTCTCCTTATCCAGCCTTGTATTCTTGACAACTCCCCATTGCTTGAAGAGATCCTTGTCCCCAAGGATTAAAATCTGGATATTGTTCCTGTAATTTGCTCCACTCCTCCCAGGTTGCATCCTCCGGAATCTTATGAGACCATTGCACCAAGACCATTGTCGCTGGTCGTTGTCCCTTTTTTATCAGTCGCCTATCCAGAATGGCCACGGGTATTGGTCTTAATTCTTTCATGTGGTCTGTATGTGGTAAGTCTGACTGAACCACTTTGGCCTCTCCAATTTTCTTCTTCAGCTGTGAGACATGGAATACATTGTGTTTTTTGGCACTGACTGGAAGCTGCAGTTTATAAGCTACCTTCCCAATCTTTTGGGTCACAGTATAAGGTCCATAATACTTTGCAGAAAGCTTAAAGTTTTTTCTTTGTGAGACTGACATCTGTCGATATGGTTGTAACTTTAAGAACACCTCATCTCCTTCGCTAAATTCTCTTTCAGTTCTTTTCTTGTCTGCGTATAGCTTCATTCTCTCTTGAGATTTCTGCAAATTATCCCTCAATAGCTGCTGGGTTGCTTCTCTTTCTTTCAAAAAATCAGCTACTAAAGGGTTGTTGCTTGTTCCAGCTTGGTGGTAATTGACAACAGGGGGGTTGATGCCATATAGGGCCTTATAGGGAGTCATTCCCGCAGCTGTGTGGAATGAAGTGTTGTACCACCATTCTGCCATAGGCAGCCACTTACTCCACTGTGCAGGCTTAGTGATGGTCATGCATCTTAGATACATTTCAATACACTGATTGACCCTCTCTGTTTGGCCATCGGTTTGGGGATGGTAGGCTGAACTTAACTTGACTTTAGTGCCTAATGTCTTGAACAGTTCCTTCCAAAAGGTGCTCACAAATATTTTATCCCTATCAGAGATAATAGTTTGGGGAGGACCATGCAGTTTGATAACTGAATCCAGCATTACTTGTGCTACTTGGGAAGCAGTAAAAGGATGTGTGAGAGCCATGAGATGACATCCTTTTGTTAGCTTGTCAACCACCACTAGAATTGTATCTTTGCCATCTGATTTGGGTAACCCTTCTATAAAATCCATAATTATAACCTCCCATGCTTGACTAGGAATCGGTATAGGCTGCAAGAGTCCAGGGCTTGGGATATGTTCTCCCTTACTCCTTTGGCAAATCTCACAACCTGCAATTAATTCTGTCAAATCCTTCCTTAGTGTAGGCCAATAGAATATTAGTTCAGCTCTCTTGACTGAAGCTGTAACACCTGAATGGCCCCCTTCCGGACTACTATGAATCTGCTCCATGATCCTTTTCCTCAAGTCTCCAGTGCTACCCAAATAAATCTTACCATCTTTTCTGATGATTCCTGCCTGTATTTTGTAGTTAGGACAACTAGTAGGGTCTATCAATAATTGAGCCAACAGTTCTTGTGCTGCTTTATCTTCAACTAGGCTGTCAGCTACTTCCACACTCCAGCTAGGCATAGCCGTTTGTATCACTACACAGCTACCTTCCCCTTCATGTTTTCTGGACAAGGCATCTGCCACCAAGTTATCTTTGCCTTTCTTATACTGTATGATGTTATCAAAACCCAACATCTTTGAGATCCACTTCTGTTGAACCAAAGTTGTTAATTTCTGTTCCATGAAGTATTTCAGTGCTTCATGGTCAGTTTTTATAACGAACTGCTGTCCCAATAAGTAGGTCCTCCACTTTTGCACTGCCATAATAATAGCCAACAATTCCTTTTCATAAGTTGAAAGACCCAAGTGTTTTCCAGACAAGGCCTTACTCAAGAAAGCTAGTGGCCTGCCTTCCTGCATTAACACTGCTCCTACTCCAGCATGACATGCATCTGTTTCAATTACAAAGGCTTTAGAGAAATCAGGTAATGCCAGCACTGGAGTATTGGATAATACCTCCTTAAGGTTCTGAAATGCTCTTTCAGCTTCTTCATTCCACTGAAATGCCCCCTTTTTTAGTAGACTAGTCAGTGGTTTGCTAATAGCCCCATAGTGTTGCACAAATCTTCTGTAATATCCTGTTAGGCCTAGGAATCCTCTTAGTGATTTTATTGTCTTAGGCCTGGACCATTGCATCATTGCCTCTACCTTGCTTTTGTCAGCAGCCACCCCTTGCTCATTGATAATATGACCCAAGTATTCCACTTGTGGTTGTGCAAAGTTGATCTTCTTAACACAGAACCTGTTTTGTCTCAACACATCCAATACTTGCTGCAAGTGATTTTTGTGACTTTCTAATGAAGGGCTATATATCAATATATCATCAAAGAAGACTAACACAAACTTCCTTAGATATGGGCCAAATACCTCATTCATTATACTCTGGAAGGTGGCTGGTGCATTGGTCAAGCCAAAGGGCATGACCAGAAATTCCTAGTGTCCTTGGTGGGTTTTGAAAGCTGTTTTATGTGTGTCTTCAACCCTGACCCTAATTTGGTGATAACCACTCCTTAGGTCCAGCTTAGTAAAGAGTTTGCTTCCTTTAAGTTCATCTAATAATTCTTCTATGAGAGGAATGGGAAACTTATTTTTGACAGTGATGTTGTTCAAAGCCCTGTAGTCAACACAGAACCTCCAAGAATTGTCCTTCTTCTTAACTAACAAAACTGGAGAAGCATATGGAGAGGTGCTATGTTTAATAATACCACTGTGCAGCATCTCTTTAACCATCTTTTCAATTTCAGTTTTTTGTATGTAGGGGTACCTGAAAGGGTTTGCATTGACAGGATTGCAACCAACCATGATTGGAATGTGGTGGTCCTGCCATCTTAAAGGAGGTAGTCCTTGGGGTTCTTGGAAGATGTCACTATAGGTAGATACCAACTGTTCCACTTCTTCAGGAATTGAATCTTCTGGTTTTAGATTTTCCTCCACTGCTGCCAATTGCACCAGAAAATACGTCTCTTCCTTGGGTTTCCACTTAAATTTATCTGTTGTTTGTACTGTGTAGAACTGTCCATTATCTTCCTTTTCTCCTAGTACCACTTGTTTCCTTTTCCAATGTATGATGACCTCTCTTTTATCATAGTCAAGACTGATGGGACTAACGGTCTGCATCCATTGAACTCCTAGTACTACATCATAGCCTCCTAAGGGAATGACATACATAGGACTTTGGAACTCACTTTGTGCTAAATTCCATTTGAACTGACTAATCCTCTTATCACACTTTATTTGTTCACCATTAGCCACTGTGACTCTAATTGGAGTACAAGATTCAGTAGTTAACTGTAGTTCCTTAACCAAGACTTGTGATATAAAATTGTGAGTGGACCCACTATCCAATAGCATGCTTATGTATCTATTCCGAACTTGGCCCTGCAACTTAATAGTATGAACCCCATGAGTCCCGGTGATGGCATGACATGATATCTCACAATCATCCTCAATCAGTAATATTTCTTCCCCTTCTCCGTGTGTGATGATTGCTAACTCAGGTTCTGACTCTTCTGCAAGTGTCTTCTCTTCTTCATCAGTTATCATGAGATAAATGTGTTTTTGTTTACACTAGTGTCCTTGAGTATACACTTCATCACAATTGTAGCACAATCCCTTATTTCTCCTTTCTGTCATTTCTGCTGTAGTTAATCTCTTAATTGGAAAGGATTTCTGCCCTGCTCCCATTCTTGCTGTTTGGAAGGTCTCCTTGTTCATAACAGGGTTCATTTTGGCTCTTGGCATCTGACTGTTTCCTCCCAACTTAGTTGTGTTCTGGGTTCTTCTGTCCAGAGATTCCAGAAACACCTCTTGTCTTCGGGATTGATTGATGGCTTCTCTGAGAGACTGAGGCCTTACCAAGTACAAGGCATTAGCAATCTCATGTTTTAAGCCACTGAGGAAGCTCTCAATAAAGTATTCTTCATTACTTCCCTTATTTTGAATTAGCATGTATGTTTTCAACTCCTCAAACTTCTTTATATAATCATCAACTTTTCCTCTTTGAATCAGTTTATTAAACTGTCCAATCAGATTTTCATGTCCTCCTTTTTCAAACCTTTGACTGATATAATATGCAAATTCATTCCATATTAACCATGGCTTTTCATCTTGCAAGGACTGATACCAAATATCCGCTTCTCCCTCTAAATAAAGTGCAGCATACAGAACCTTGGATCTAGGATCTATCAAAGCATTCAACTGAAAGAACTTTTCACATTTCTTCGGCCATCCTCTTGGATCTCTTCCTTCGAAATGGGGAAAGTCCATTTTGGGTATGGGAAATTGTTGGAAGGGGCTAGTGTTTTGTCTGGATTGGTTTCCTTCGGCCGGTGGGTACCAAGATGGTGTGCCCTGCAACGGAATTTGGTAGTTATTGGTCTGGTGTGTGGAGGTAGTGTTAGTAATTGGTGTAAAACTGAGGGAATTGTAGGGGAAAGTTGCAGGTGAGAATTGTGTACTGATGTGAGGCTGTCCGTAGGTGGTGGTATAGATTGGTAGTGGTTGTGTCAAAGGGCTGTAAGCCATCCGGTGTGAGGTCGAATTCTGGTGGTTTGGATAGGTATAAGTTGTAGTAGTGGTTCCCATAGTACCAGAAGCCTCTGTTTGGAAATACCCACTTAGCATAGGAATGGTATATGGTGGTGGTTGGTTTGTATTGGGGCTAATCATAGTTACAGCAGGAATTCGGATCCTTGGTTCAGAGTTTGCGACTGTGCATGCAGGTTGTGTACATGGATTGGAAGCCACATGGTTTGGATTTGGAATACTTGTGTGAGGTCTTAGATGCTGATTTAATTGGGTGCACCAATATTAGATACAGGGATGAAGGTGGTTGTCTTACCCCAAGGCGGGGAAGATGTTGTAGAGTTGGTAGAAAGTGTGTTTACCTCCGATACTGCAAATTTCTCCTTCTCCGATCTATGAAAAGCCTCCAAAGCTTGAGTAATTTTCTGAGCTATTTCTTCACCGGTAATTTGTAGCTTCTGTTGGATCTGAGCGATTTGCTCTCCCATAGCTCCGATCTGTGTTGATGTCTGATCGAGGTTCTTAGCCATTGACTCCTGTATCTGATCCAACCTTCCTTCCATGACTTTGAGCTCCTTCTCATGTTTCTGGAGACTCACTTTGGCAGAGGTGTCTGCCATTACTGGCCCAAGAGTTGCTTTGATACCACTTTGTTACGAATAGACTAGATAATTTCTAAAAAGAGTAAAGTAGAGAGAAAATTTCAAAGAAGAATGTTTATAGATTTTTCATAACCAGCTAATACATCATCCTCACTGCTATATAGTCAGCTGCTCACACTTTTATCATGCTATCTCTAACAACCTTTTCTATTAAATGAAGACACGTGCCAAAGGCTATATTTGGAAATAAAACAACTTCTAATGAAACACTGCGTTTTGAACTAACTGATACATTCTCCTTATCCAGCCTTGTATTCTTGACAAAAACAATTTGCCTGAGATGCCTGATAACCCCCCTGAAGCAGACAAACTGGAACTGCTTAGAATGGTCTGCGAACTGCAAGATCAGCTAAACAAAATGCAAATTTTGAAAGGGGTGTCGCATAGAAGATTTTCTACCGGAGTTGCTAAGAAAGAAGAGCAGATTTGTTCTTACAATCATCACTTTGCATCAGAGAGGGGAAAATATCCTGATCCAAACTGTCACAGGTATCCAGGAAGATACAGTCGAGATGTAACTTGGTTCCAACAAGGCAATCAAGTTTCACAAATGGCATCATTGTCAGGTCACACTGCACTCCACAGGCACCAAGTTAATTGTGTGTGTTTGCGTTGTCATCGCCAAGAAAGGTATTATTCAGCACAGCTGCCTCCACATGTTGTCAGCTGTAATAAAGGGCACTCTATGGCTGACCCCAGACAGAACTATTACAGACCCTACCATTCTGCTTCCTCAAGTCCTCAGCATTATTATACACTCTCTGAGTTCTCCTTATGGAGCTGTGATACAAAGTCGGATGATCAAATGTATAACGATCACGAGGTGAAAAAGAAGCATCCCACGGCTAAACAACATTTCCTGCCCATAGCAGGTGGAGCCCCTATCGTTGCCTGTTATCGTTGCTCCGAAATGCTGCAGCTGCCTGCAGATTTTCTCCTATTTAAAAAGAGATGCCATCGGTTGAGATGCGGTGCTTGTTCCAGAGTCTTAAAATTTTCACTAGAAATGAAGAGGAACTTGGCATCGGCATCTCGTTCAAGTGGGTGAACCAGTGTCATGGTCTGATGATTATGGGCAGTCATTTTGCAGAAGCTGCTACACAGAAGGAGACCATTTCCCCCTCATTCCTCCATTTGAGACCGTGAATAGGATTTCTGATCGTAGAAAAATGTCATCTAGTAGCTCTTAGGAATCCAAGAAAGAGGGAAAGAAGAAGTCTATTATTGTGAAAGAGTTTCCAAACAAATACAAAAATCATGTGAAAACCTTTGATGCAGCCGAGCCTTCATCAGAAATTGAGGAAGTGTCACCATCATCCGGTTCACAACTTCACCGGCTTATGGGATATGCTTCCCCAAGCTGCCTTGTCTATAAATATTCAGATTACAGTACAGATGAATAGGATCAAGTCATGGATTACAGAGCTGTGTCCTATATCATTGTTTATTCTTGTCATTTGTCATTATAGTTGATTACATAAATATAAGAATCTATGTTTCATGTTTTCTATATGTAGCAGAATATATACATGGTAGATTTCTTTATACTGACCCGAAGTCTTTCTAGTGTACGAGTAAATATATATATATATATATATATATATATATATATATATATATATATGGGGAAAAAGAGAATGATTTACAGACCAACCAGCAAAAATTTATTTTCACTGTAATCTTGTAGCAACACCCTATTGGAAGATGTTTCTGTTGCTGCTTCTTCTATTAGAGACGATGGAGATTCTCTGATCTTGAAGCATGTTTAGGTTGGGAGCTAATAACCGGGTGTAGCGGTCAAAGTAGAGAAGTTGTTTCATAAGAAGTGCAAACTCCCGAGGAAACTTCAGCCCATATGATTCACTAACTTGAATCTAATGACCATAAAAAGAGCATGAAATCAATCAGAATAACGAGGAAAAGGAAAACTATAAGAGCTTTAAATATATTTGATATTTATTGCAGCAAGACCAAATATCATCACCTATTTTTGTCTTCATAATCTCCAATTTATAGAACCACCAACAATCAAATCTAAGAAAGGAACTTATTTCTCGCATATAATTTAATTCGTAAAACCCCAAGTTTCATTAATTTCTTGCATACAAGTTAACGATGCATACACTCTTTTTTGCAACTCCTGGAGAAACTGATAAGCATCCAAGTTTATATTCAACAGATCCATGGTGTTAGACTTGAAATATGAATTGCCTACAATCTCAAATATATATGAAGCTTGCGAGCTTACCACATCAAGAAATAGTGCATTCATCTGCCTTTCGTCAACAAGTAGATTGGCAGACACAGCAGTTGCATTTGTATTTGTTCCCCTGGCAGTTGCTACAACAATTTCTGTATCCAAATCCTGCATTAAGATGAGAGAAAGTGAGAAACCATCAATCAGAAAATGATATCCTCGGTTCAGTCAAGTTAGGTAAAAGAAAATATGCTAAATTAGTCATTTAGTTGGCAAATATGCTAAATAGTCGGGTCGGAAAAGGCGAGTACCGTGCAAACAAGAGTTGGCTTCCGCGCGCGCGCGTAAGAACTGAACGCGTTCCCCCCCGTCGCTGCGCTCGTCCCCCCTCGGGGTGGTGAGCTCAGTAGCTCAGTAGCTCAGTAGCTCTAAGAATAAAGGTAGTTCTAGTCTATCGCTCCGTTCGCTCCACTCACTCTCTTAAGTCTCTCCCTCACTTACGAGAGTGAGAGCCTACGCCTTTACCGCAGGGTTTTTACCACACTGCTGTTCCTCCGGAATGCACTCCAGGAGTTCACCCCCTTCCGCCGGGGGTTCAATCCTTCCGCACGTTCCTACGGAGTTCCGGAATGCACTCCAGGAGTTCGATCTGGTCCCCCGGCTCTCAATCCGTAAGTTCTTGTTGGGTCATCATTACAAATCAACATAACTGATTGGGCTCTCCTTTCTTCTTTGCTGCTTCTAGAGGACACTATGATACGACTGAACTTCATCTCGAAGGAAATTATACCACTCAAGTTGCAATCTCTTACAATTTTCCATCCGATAGTGCTACCAAAAAGTCTTGACATTTCTCATCACATATTTTTGGGTAGGACAAAAATACCCTTATTTTCACCAAAAATAGGCCAACCTACTATTCAAAACAACATTGACTCCAAATCAGTTTTAATATTAAAGTACTTTCACCAATTGTAATTCTAAGGTAATAATTGAAAAATATTAGTGTATTCTTTTTCCTTTCATCAAGGTATCACTTACATGTTGGAACTTTCTTATGCCAAGTGTATAAAGACATACAGTCGTCAATCATCATTTTTGTATAGAATGTAAAGGTGATGAACAAACAGAAAAAAGTGACGTATTTAGCAAAAAAAGAAAAAAGGGTGAAGTTTACGCAAAGACTTTCAACAAAGACCAAAGATGAAACAACCCAGGTCAAATCCCGAATCCGAAACAAATCTCCGGTCAAATCCCAAGTTCGAATCAAATCCATCCAAATAAGGTCTTAAACCACTAGCCCAATAGTATCTTCTTGGGTCTACCACATGCTCACCCAAAAGGTCATGATTGAAGGTACCATTGTTAGTAACTTAATTCTTTATAAACAGACAAAATTTTTCCATATCATTCGATGTGACTAGGGTGTTACAAAAGATCTCTTCTAGTAAACATGGTGCTTACCTTTATTGATGAAAATAACTTCTCCAAATCTCTTGCAAAGGCTTTAGAATCCACATCCTTGTTTGTAGCACCCATTTCAATTAAGGCAGATGCCATCGACTCATATTCTCCAGTCACGATTGATGCCAAAAACACTTCCATAGCAGTCCATGTTTTTGGCGATATGCGTCCAACAATTCCTTCAACATAAATCTCAATGGTTACAGGAAGAATGAAAAATGCTTTCAAAGAAAAGGGAAATAAATAAAAATCCTGCTGAAACGACCTCTTTCCACTCAGTTATCACATTTGTTTTGTTTCGACAAAGTAAAATTTGGTAAGAATGATGCGTAGTCACTTCAACATTAGAACAATGTGTACTAAGCTAGCAGTACCATGTATATGCCACATTTTGAATAGCTCTTATTACGATTTTTTTCTTTTTTCTTTTGGACTAGTATCACGGAAAACATAAACGAACAACTTGTAAAGAGTTAATCCCGTAAAATGGTAAAATCTAATTATCTAAAGTTATAGCAGACCATATAAAGTTGGTGCAAAAGCTATAGATGCATACCAAAGTCTAGAAATCCAATACGACCATCACGTAATAGCCATAAATTGCCTACATGCACATCTGCATGGAAGGATTCACAAGCAAGCAAACTACCAAACCTGCAGAGAGATTTCATACAAAGAAATTAAAACTCTCAAAGCTTGAGATCACATCTAAGTTAGATTACAATTTGCTAGGAAAGGGACTGCAGTTATAACTGAACTGTACCACACATTTAAGGCAGTTATAAGACTGCTCTCTGGACTTGCAACAAGTGAGCTTATCGAGTCCAAGTCGGTAAGAGGAACTCCATAAAGCCTCTCCATTGTCAGTACTCTTCTAGTCTACACTGCTGATACACTTTAGGAGCTGTGGCTTGCCTTGTAAGTCCCATAGATTCTAAATATCTCCTAAAGGACTCTATATTTGTAGCCTCCTTTGTGAAGTCCACTTCTTCAAGCATTGAATCCTTTATATCTTTGACAATAGCAACCTACTATAAGAATGTAAATATTATAACAAGCTTCAAACAGTTATAACTTTGCAACATGGTGTGGAAAACAAGCTAGTATGTGTGTGAAGATAACAAAAATCTAGACAATCCATACTTCAATGAAATTAAAAAGGAATTCAAAAACAAACAGAATATAGTCATACACTGTCAGTTCGTTATAACAACTTTCAAATTTGACTATACAAGGAAAAATATTTAGGCTTTATGAGGACAAATATCTAAGAAGCATCAATTTTAAATCATGTCAAAATAAATAAATAAATGAATAATAATAATAATAATAATAATAATAATAATAATAGATTACAAATTTTTTTACCATCTATTACTTCACATGAAATGATACATAGACGCCTTCACAAAAACCTTAGTGCTAACTTCATAACAATTATTTGAAATAGGTAGAGAAAACATCCAGGAAAGAGGTTGAGTAACATTAATTGGTTCTTTGGGCAAGTAAGTAGCAGCACAAAATTCTAGAAGATTCTAGAAGGACAACGAAGTTCAGAGGGTATTGAAAAGAGCATGACCGGGGACATGAGACAGAGGTTCAAGCCAGATGAGGTCAAGTACGAAGTACTATTCTACTTGCAGGAATATGGTACTTGAATAACCAGAATATAAATGATTCCCTAACGAGGAAAAGTATGCTAATCATATCTCGAAATTTTAGAAACTTATTTAAATCATACGGTGATGCTGCGGCTAAGTTCAGGATTCAAGAACTCCATAATGCGAGCAACTACATATACAAAGTTTAGATCTGCCACTAAAATATCCTCTATTCCAGGTTTCAAAACCTTTATCACTACATCCTCTTGGGAGCCTCTGAGTCTTGCACCATGAACCTGAATATTAATTCAGAATTAAACTCATTGACTATATTTAACTATTCTAGTCAATAAAGCTTAGAAAAGTTGAGAAAATAGAATACGGTTATAAACCTGTGCTATTGAGGCTGAAGCAATTGGTGTTGGATCAACATACTCGAAGACACCATCTATTGGTCCCCAAATTCCTCTCATGCAAGATTTTTGGATCTCTTAGAAAGGAAGCTGCAGGAGCTCTATCAAAAAAGATCGAAATGAAATTCTGTACATATTCAGGTGGAAACAATGTGGGCGCAGATGCTATGAACTACAAAAGTAAAATATAGGAAAAATTCATTGATATTATGACACATATAAAAAGATAAATCACTTAACTCAAAAGAATGAGACCAAGCCACATCAGAAGTTCATACATATACAGTATTGGAATAAACTGACAGACTGGCAATACAATATGGGAAAGGTGCATATTGATATATAATCCACAAGTAACAAATAATTTTAGGAAAAGCGTAATCAATTACGACCCAATTTGATATATGTAGCACCCATACGTTCAAACAATCTTTCTCAAGTAAAGCGGGGATAGTAATCCAAGTTGCAATTGAGTTGGAAATCCAAAGTAGATGATTTGGTCATTTCGCACATTTAAAGAATGTTACTAGGATATAAAGACGTGATTTATTTAGGGAAAAGTGTATTATCGGAAAAAATAAAATTAGAATGACCAAATTTGATATAAGCGGAAAATAAAATTGTTTCCATATATGAACAATGAGTGCATTCAAAAGTCGAGGATCGATTATTCAATATACCTTACAGGACAACATTTGGTCAATAAACTAAGCATGCAAAGCATGAACTCCAAATTGATATTTCTATCCATTTGTTTAGAAATTGAATGGCCTTCACTACTGGGGCGATTGGCGATTCCATTCCTATAGGCCACAAGTAAGCGAAAAAAAAGACCATTCCCTCACTAACACATGCAAAAACTAGAATCTCAACCACGATAATTCCATAGAAATAGATGATGATATGACCAAATTAGCTACTGTAATTGTGAACTAATATGTATACACGGTTTGACATTTTGATAAACATTTATACGTAGTTAGTTAGTTACCTTTGATACATCCGCCACCCACTCACTACCTACTCCAACAATTTGCTTGAATACCTTGAGCCATCCTTATTGCTCCTCGTGGACTGTGTTAATAGATGTTCGAAGAATGTCCTCCACAAGTTTCGCAAGTTCTCTATGTCTTTGTCTGCAGGAAACAAGTCAAAAAACTTTAAAATCAACTTTAAGACAAAATGATATGACAAAAGTACTAAGACATCAATAAGTGAAACAAAATCCATACAGCCTATTTTGTTGTCCTAAAGTATATCAGAGACAAAACGATTGTAGGGAGAATTAGCATGAATGATTTGTCGTCTAAATTGTTGAAAATTCTTCAACTAAGTTCTTTCATACTGATGCCTACCAAAGAAAAAAGCCAAACTACTTTAGTTAAAAACTTAGAGCTCAGAGTAAGGCCCCAATCACCATTCGAAAAAATAAGGGTCCCCCATCTGCGCACCAAAGCAGAAGTACAAAATGTTAGAGCTGATACATCAAACTGTTGGTCCTAAGAATCCACCAACATCATGTTGGGCCATTTCCTAACTGTGGCAGCTTTCACTCTTTTATTTGATTTCTAAATTTTTTCAAGCATAGGTAGCTCTTGTCACAGGTCCCATTCAAACCCTTGAGACAGTAGTTACTCTAATACCTAACGTTAATAACCTCAACCAATACACCAAAAGGCATATGACTGATTATCAAAGCTCTTAAACTTGAGTCCTATAGTAGGGATATACATCAGACGAAAGTGCCAACCAGGCTGCTAACAGTTACACAAACTCATAAAAGTAGGTCACACTTGAGATAAGTTAAAATTTCAGGGCTAAAACAAAAGAATCAATGAATGCATACTTACAAATATAGAGTTAAGAGATTTAACTAAGAAAAAAAGAGAAGGAAGAGGAATGGAGAAAGAAATTTGTATAAAACTGTTGTACCTTGAAGACGAGCAGTGAAAAGATTCTGCGTTTGTGAATATCGTGCAAAAAGAGTCAACCTGTTGGAACGCCATTTGAGATTTCTTTGTCTACTAGATACTCTTGTAGCAGGAAACCGAAACAATACTAAAAAAAAATATATATATATATATATGTGTGTGTGTGTGTGTGTGTGTGTGTGTGTGGGAAAAGGAAGTAATAGAGTAAAATCCACACAAGTCTTATTTGGGATGTCGATTGCCGAATTAAATTTGAAAAACGTACAAAACGAAGATTAAATGCATATTGAAGCAAGAACCGGACCTGATGGTGTTGGAAAACAGGGAAGCGGACATGAGTTACGCCTCTGAAAGCTGAAACAACCACTGCCATATTTATATATATATATATATATATATATATATATATATATATATATATTGAATCCCTTTTACAGTCTCTCTCTCAATCTACTTGCAATCAAAAGAATCCCTTTTCTTTTTCTCTGTCTAATAAATCTCTTTGCAATCGGAGTGTGATGATACTGTACTTTACATCACCAGCTAATTAACACTATTTTCGATCGTACTACTACTCACTTCTTAATTTTCCTTACCAATGTAGATTTTATTTTGGGAGGGATATTAGTAGATACTTGTACTTTACTCCGTTGACCATCTAAGAATTACTAAGATTGTGACTTGTAAGTGTGTGTGATTGTGTGTGAAAGAGAGAGGGCAGGTGAAAAAATTGGCCACGCGAACACTCTTCCGAGCACTCTAAACCGCAAATTTAATGAGGCTGCACTGAAATTATCAACAATTCCCTAATCCTGCCAATAACTTATCTTACTTGTCTAAATAATACTATAATTAAAATTTAAAAAATGTTTATTAGCATATAAATATAATTTTTTATGCATCAAAGTTATACGCAGTGTCTTGAATTTTTTATTTTAGAAAAAAAGGAAGAGAAAATAAAATAGGAGTGTATACTAGAAATGAGTGAAAATTTTTCCTAAAAATTTCTCATGCATTCACAAGGACTCTATTATCATTTTAATATGATATAAAGCTAATTATACATCATATCTTAAAATATAAGAAGGTTTACCATTTATAAATCTTTTACTTTTATTATATTTTATTTAGTATAGTCTAGTCTTGTCTTGTCTTGTCTTGTCTTTAATTTTTTTAAACATATTATAATATAAAATATATTTCAAATTATTAAAAAGCATGCTATTAATTAAGAAAATAACTAGCTTAATATAGTAGTTTAACTCCGCATATGGTTGAGGGTCATTTTTCTAACTAAGTTTATACATATTTATTTTGTCTTGTAAATATGATGTATAATAAATTTAAAGATAAATTGGATACATGTAGCCTCTTTTACATAAAAGGTGTGCATTTAGAGTAACGCATATGTGGTAAGGGGGTAGTCCAAAGGTTTGTTACCTTTGCAAAGTATTTGAACACATGAATCGAAAAGAACCATTATATATATCATAATTTATGAAAATATCAAACATTCAAACAAATCGACAAACGATAGGTAGATCATTCAACACTGTGTAATAAGGTCCTCGATCTACATACAACTGGTTTAAAAATTATATACCAATTGATGGCGGTTGTTAAACAAAAGTAATCTAAAGAGAAAAGGAAACAAAAGAAACCAAAACCAAAGACAACCGATGAACATGGTCTTTGGGCGCGACTTCTCTTCTTGTACACACAACAAAAAAAGGTTTGTAATTATGGGATGAGTATCATATGGCTTAGAACTTGCATCCGAATCGACTCAGATGTCGATCGCAACTCTGCGAGGTCTCATTCTATTCATATTGGCCTCTAGTGGAGGAAGTCCGTCATCATCACTTGAGTTGAGCTCAATATCTTCGCAAGGCAATGCCACTGTGAATCTCCATTACAATCACCTGGGCTTGCAGATCCGAAGATCGGTGGCTGCGTTGATTGATAAGCAAAGCAGTAAGCCACAAAGAATGAATAGACACTAAAAAAAGAAGAGAAGAATGGATCTGAGGTGGTAAGAGGCAAGATGCCATCCTCACTTTACAAGAGTGTTTTTAGGTAGTGTTAACTATACATATATTATCACCAAAAAGTATATAATACTTGTTTTCAAATAAAAACAAAGAGAGAGCATAACAAAGAACTAATACATTTCGTAATATCTTTACACAAGACGCACACAAATACAAACTGAAAAACACAAATGAGAAAGTAAGGATTCTCACTTTATTTATCAGAATACGATTGTCATGCATCAAGCAAAAAGCTAAATGCGAGAATAACTATCATACACGCCAATTAAAAAGTATTTCCTACGTCTTTGGCAAAGAAGTTTCTAGTGATAAGTGCCTTGAATGGCATAGTCGTCAGTTCATTACTCCAAGTGGCAATAATCTCCTTGGGGGTACATACACATAGTTTACTATGTGATTGCCAAATGTACGTGGTTGGTGGGGTATTGAAATCGTCAATTGAATCCGAGTCAGGAACAAATCTCGGTCAAATCCCAAGTCCGAATCGAATCAAATCCATCAAAATAAGGCCTCGAACTCATTGCCCATAGAATCTTCTTGGGTCATCTTAGCCCACCACAGCTCACAAAAGGTCGTGACTTGAAGGTACTATTGGTAGTAACTTATTTCCTTATATGCAAACAAATTTTTCCCTATCTTTCGATGTGGGACTGAGGGTGTTATAAACTCCCCACTTAAATTCTCGACGTCCTCGTCGAACAGATCACACACACTACCAAAGATCTTTGTCTCTCTAGCCATTGTGGGATAATACCTACTGGCTTCGTGTCCCCACCTCGGGACCTCCTCCTCTCCATCAGGATAATACCACCGACCTTCATGTCCCCACCTCCTAAGAACCCGATCGGATGACCCGACTCGAGCTTTCGAGAGTCGGCTTTGATACCATATGAAACAACCCGGGTCAAATCCGAGTCCGGAATAAATCTCGGGTCAAATTCCAAGTCCGAATCGAATCAAATCCATCAAAATAAGGCCTCAAACTACTGGCCCAATAGTATCTTCTTGGGTCATCTTAGCCCACCACAAGCTCCCAAAAGGTCATGACTTGAAAGTACTATTGGTAGTAACTTATTTCCTTATATGCAAACAAATTTTTCCCCTATCTTTCGATGTGGGACTGGGGTGTTACAGGTATTATGTGTACCCATTGTCCATGATTAAAAAAAAAAGTAGTCCTTGCATCCTAACAATATACTACTACTTTTTTTAATTGTTATTTTTTAAAGAATATCAAAATTTGCATTAGACACACTTGTAAACATTTAATAATGTCTTAGTGTGTCCTATTCAAACCTTTCAAATAAAAAAAAGGTAACAAAAAAATATTACTCCTCTTAGGATGGATGTAGTGATAGTATACAGTCTTTGTGAAACTAACCAACTTAAGCATAAACCATATAAGCTCTCATTGCTTGCAGATGTGGACTCATGAAACTTCCAACTACATAAACAAGGTAATATATGTAACCAACTGAAAGAAAAGAAGAGGAGTTAGTTATCTTAGCCTCTTAGGTGTGCCGAAAGAGATTTGCTTCTTATTGGGTTCAATGTGGTGAAACGGTATGTTTAGCATTATCCAAACAAAGATTATCTTATATCGTTTTGTAGACTCTAATATTTAATTACAGTCTCAATAAGGCTACAATCATCCATCATTCCTACACATACTTTCACCATTCCTTCACTGTTACATTGAGATGATATCTTATACAAGTCTTTACTATAAGAAGTTCCAATGGTTTGAATGGGCAGATAGAATGACAGGCCCCCACATTCTACGGTCAATAGACTCTTTTAAGCCGGTGATAAATCCAAGACTAGGTTATATATTGTTATTTAGGAAGTTCAAAATAGGTGTGAGATGCAACATAAAATCAATCATCGAAGTAAATGAAATAAGAGTTTAGTAACAAACCATTTAGGAGACTTTTCAAGTAAGCAAACTTGTTCATAGAAAAGAACTTGAGAAACAATACAACCCACTTTTCTACCGGATCCAACAAACCTCCTCTCCGCCACTATCATCAACCACAACAAAGCTACCCGCAACATAGATAAATATGATGTTATTTCTAAAGCCCAAGGAAAAAACTACTCGCTTTCGTTACATCAACTAATTACCAATTTTAATCCACATGCTCTTTTGAAATTTATTTGGAAAAAGTGCCGTTGAATTCTCTCCTTTAGCATCCATTACCTTAAAAAAAAATTAAAATTAAAACAAATGAAAACCGATACTATAACTTAACCTACGATTGACTAAAAGTTAGTGTACCTCAATGACATTGGATCCTCGAAGGGACACAACTTGCATAATAGTTTGACCTTCTCGAAGAGTAAATGTATTTTCCTCCGCCGCCTCTTCAAATTCTTCCTTCCTTCCTCCTCTCATTGCTCGTCTTTTGAATTTCACTTTTAATTCTCCTAATTCTCAGAGTACAAAAAAATTACTAATCTGGGGTTTCAGATTTCTTAATCGAGAATTAATTTTATGATTTTTATAGTTCAAATCCAATCCACCCAAGAAAAATTAAAACCAATAACCGACTAAAAGCCAACTCAAAGTTTATAGCTTGAGGTGATTTGGGTTTTCAAAATATCTCATGATTTCATGGTAAACCAAAAACCTACTGGCAGTGAAGAGGAGACCCGAATTGTGGGAGAGTAGGGTTTTGTATTGTTTGGGAAGGAGAGAGAGATTGGACTTTTGGACTTGAGAAATTAAAACAACGAAATGAATGGCCGGGTCATTATTGGTTTAAATTAGACCTACGATCGGTTCATTGTCTGTTTAAATTATGAGACTTTAAAAGCGGGTGTATTATGTTTGTGCAAGAATCAAATAGTAGGTCCAAAATTCGTCTGATTTAAATAGAAAAGAAATTGGAATAAATAATATTTTTATAATTTCTATATTATTTTTAAATATTAATATAATAAATTTTAAATTACAACACATTTTTTTTTAAAATTTTCTATTCTTTTTTATTAAAAACTCCGAAACAAACTCTAAATTTTTTATTTTTTTTCCTGTTCTAATTTAAATTTTTTTTTGTTTTCTTTTTTCAAATCAAAACTGAGAAACAGTGTTAAGAACAGAAAATTTGAAGTTTTCCTTTGTGTTGTTTCTGAGTTTTTAATGGATTTTGGATGGAAAATTTAAAATTTTCTTTTCTTGCGTTTTTGAGTTCTAATGAAAAGAAAAGAAAAATATCACTTTTACAAATTTACCCTGATATTAATTATAACCATTGAACCATGAATAAAAATATGCAAGATAAATTTAATAACAAAAAAATCATAATTAAATACAAATATCCAAATAAATGTTAAACAAAAATTACTTCTACAAAAGTCATTATTATACCATACCCAAAAGTCATCAAATATAATCTGTATTATTTATACTAACGGAGATTGTTCATCAAATTCTTCAAGAAATTCAATCTCCTCTCTAATGGTAACCCAAACACTGGCTTCATCGATTTTTTCCTCATCGAAATTCATTTCGGTAAGTCCTTTAAAGATATCATTTGCAGAATAGATTCGCACAGATGAATTGATAAATGTTTTTCCCTGTTTTTCAAACGTCTCCCCTTGCTTTTCCAAACGTCTCCCCTTGCTTTTCCAATATAGTAGCTAATTTATCAATTATATTAGTTAATTTACCTTCATCATCAGAATATTTTGGCAAGAATATCAGGTTACATTCTAAGATCATAATAAAGCTATTTAGGTAAATCAAGTTTCAAGTTCAAAAAATCAAAGTCCTTGAGCAGCGCAGCCCAATGCAAAAAAACCCGAGCAGAAGATAGATATGTATATATAGGTGAGGTGATGACATATTTTATGTGAAATAATAAAAATATTGAGAGTTTTAAGTTGTGGACAATAATGTTCAAAATGGATATAAACTTGTGATTGGCATGGACCCTTTAATTAGGGTAGTCCTCCAGTCCCTCCTCTTTTCATCACCACATATATACAAACTGGCTGTTGCTTCTCTAAGCCATGTGCTACCATGTGATCAGAATTTCATAAGAATATGACTAATGATCGGCCGTTAGGACCTACAGTGTTATCTATCTTCTTTGCACCCATATATATACTTCTAACAATTAAACTGTTTTAACTATCAAGCTAATTGCACCAGTAAACAACTTCAAACCATACAAATTTAATATATTGGTTTTTCTTTCGACCCAATTGAAATTGGTACTCTAAACACCCAATTTTGTCATCCACTATATATTAATCACGACAAAGAAGAAGAAAAAACCCCATCAGGAATCAGTAAGCAAGGATGAGTAAATTACTCCACCAAATATCCTCATCAATTCAAAACAAACAAAGATCAATCAATTCAAATCTAAATTTAAAACACAAATTACTCCACCAATAAACATTAAAATAAATAAATTTGATACCTCCGAGATGAACTTGTTCGCGGCTGATGAACTTGTTCGCGGCAAAAGGAAGTTGCAGGGAATTTGGCGCCTATATTTTTCTTTTATCAGATTAGGTTTAGTATATAAAAACAAATTGAGGACATGAGTGTAATTTAAATTTTATTATATTAAAAGTTGAAGATAATATGAAAATTATAAAAATATTATTTATTTTAATTTTTTTTTCGTCCAATTATCAATTTTGGACGGAAAACTTTAGCAGAAAAAGTGGCCAAGTTTTGTCAAAGTTTTCCGTCCATTTCTTTTCTTTTCCGTTTACTGAAAAACTCAGAAACATAAAAATTTGAAAGAAAACTTAAATTTTCCGCCCATTTCTTTTATTTTTCTGTGCATTTCTACAGTCGGTTCTATTGTCTTGTTTAAATCATCAGACTTTAAAACAGGTGTATTATGTTTGTGCGCAACCGACCGTAAGTCCAAAATTCGTCTGATTTAAATAGAAAAGAAATTGGAATAAATAATATTTTTATAATTTCTATATTATTTTTTAAATAAATTACAACACATTTTTTTTAATTTTCTATTTTTTTTATTAAAAACTCTGAAACAAACTCTAAATTTTTTTTTCTCTTCTAATTTAAATTTTTTATTGTTTTCTTTTTTCAAATCAAAACTGAGAAACAGAGGGTTAGGGTACAGAACAGTGAATTAGTCGAAACTCGAAACTCAACTCGGCATTCATGTGTGCTTCTTGATTTCAGTCGTCGAACAAATTGAGAAGGTTTGAATCAAAAATTTCCTGTATAAGTATAGGTTTTTGTTCTTATTCACACAATCACTCACAGAACGCTCACATAATTTTAATTCAATTTTTCATTAGTAGGATGTAGGATTTGTTACCCAATTTCTTCAAACAGGCGAATTTTTCCATATGTTGTGGAAATTTGTATTTTGTTTGTGCGAAAGGTCATACATGAAAGCCAATTCTAATTCATTATAAAGCTTCAATCACTAAGCATTTAGTAAAATTGAAGTTACTGTTTGATTCTAAATTGTAGTTATGTAAACCTTTTTGTGTTTAGGATGGGTCGAAGAAAGCAACTTCGACCACACCGATCAGTTGGGATACTCGAAAACAATAATTCTTCTGAAAAATTGAAGGACCAAGATGCTCCCAAAACTAAAGAGGATGATGAAATTGCTGAGCTTGAAGCTCCGTTTTTTGTTGAGGTTGATCCGAGTGGTTGGTTTTCTAGTGAACATTGTGACATATCAGAAGTAATTTTGACCAATTTAACATTAAGCAGAGAGTTCTATGGTTACGTTTTGAGTGAGGATCGTTATTGGGGAAGGAAGTATTCTCTAAGGTTTCGACTGTCTAATGTGAATGAGTATCTTGGTCGAATGAAATTAGGTCATTGGCCTGTCTTATCTGCTAGTAATATATACTTGGAATTTATAGAAAAGCGTTTAGTGGAGGAAACGGAAACTAATATTGTGCTGGTGGCTGGTAGTTTTGATGGACCGGATGAGGGTGTTTCTGGGCTTGTTCATTTGGTTAATATGAAGTTCTTGACATTGAGACCAATTATGGGAGTCACTTTATCTGAGAGCTGTCCATCTTTGCGGGTAAGAGTGGAGATACTAAAGAATGCCTTTGATGCCTGTGAGTCCCTTCTTGACAATACAAGGGAACTTTGGAGAAGAAGTATGCTGAAAATTATGGCTTGGTTGTGCCCAGAAATTATTACCTCAGAGGCTAGATATGGATATAGTGCACCAGCAGATGTGGAATTTGATTTACCTTATGGAGATTGATGAAAGTGCTTCTGCCTTGCGAAAACGAGTAAGATTCGATGCAGCTGGCTTCTATGAAGCCATCAAGCCATCAAAGTATGTGTCACTATGACTGAAAGTTACAAACAATATTCTTTGTGTATGACTTTCTAATACAGGAGAATATTGAAGTTTTATTCTGCGATATCTGATATATGTTTCCTTACATACAGAGAGGACCTGATGCTAGAGGATGACATACCTGACTTGCTACCTGAGCTTAGACCGTATCAGAGACGTGCAGTTTACTGGATGGTACAACGGGAGAAAGGAGCTTCTGGATGTCAGGGAGGAAAAGAAAGAGATCAGTTTGTTTATCCACTATGTATGCCTGTAAATCTAATCGACACATCTGCAAGAATGTTTTACAATTCATTTAGGTATAAATTTTATCATCTCTTAAACTACACCAGAAATTATGTTACCGCTGACATTTATTAGCCCTGGGCTAATTGTTCATACCGAGTATTTATTTTGAATCACAAGTCTAGTTTGGTCTAGATGCTTTTCTTGGGGCCATGCATCTCCTTCTGTTGTGTTTGTACAATCCATGAATTTGCTCTTCTTTTGTCCTTATATTATTACCTTCAGCTTAAAGCATTTCTTTCTCTCTTGTGGCATGCACTAGTTGTCACATCTATTTAATTATTGGTTTCAATTCTCTTGTATCAAATATGTACTTTTTAATGACATATTTCTTCTCGGTTGCAATAATACCAATACTTGTTGATGAAGCCTTATAAAAAAGTGTTCTTGAATTCAATCTCTTTAGAGAATAAAACATTTAGGCAATGCTCAAGTTATTGGGCTCATGAGTGAGGCCATTACCTGGGAACCTAAATAAATACTCCCTTCGTCCCAGTTTGAGTGTCGTGGTTCTAAATGTGAAAATGCAACTGGAATAGGCTAAAGTATTGTCATCATTTCTTCTGAATTGCTTATATTATTTGTCTTCGATACTGTCTGTACTCGAAGCAAAATCTGAGATAAAATATATTATTGATTGCAAGTTCTTTATACGCATGATCCACTATCCCCTTTCCCTGTTTATCGATTTAAATTGCTTTTTTTCTCAAAGTGGAAATGTTTCATCAGATTTGAGTACTGGCAGGAGCCTTATGTCTGTGGTGGTATTCTTCTTTGGTGAGCTCTTTCTTCGTTATTTTTATGTGTTTATACGCGTGAGAATTCTTTTTAAATAATTTACTTAGTTTTCCTTCTTCTAAATCTCGCTTTACGTTCCATAATGACAATCCATTGGAAAGTCAAATTTTCTTTTAAGATTGACTTTTATATGATCGATTACAATATTTGTTCGGGACAGGTGCTTTTTGGCTTATTTTGGGCATTGACAATGGGGTTTCGTGTGTAGCAATCGTGAAATTCGTTGAGAGTGTTCAAGACACGTATTCTTTTTTCCACTTCTACTTTTTGGTGGACTTATTCTCCACCTCATTGTCATTCTCTTCTTTATAATAAAATATCATTGTTTGATTAAAAAACAAGTGATAATCTGATGTGCCTTTTTACCGGTTCACTTGGTTGGTGAGGTATTGCATAAACTTGGTGGTTTATTCGGTCCACACTCGGGTAGTTCCATTGACATTGAAATCTAATGTGCATGTTTATTTAAAAATCGATGTGCTTTTTTTTATCTAAAAAAACTGACGGCCTTTTTGTTGCTTTGACAATGACTCCTGTAGATGAGATGGGGTTGGGGAAAACAGTTGAAGTGCTTGCTTGTATATTTGCGCATCGAAAGTCAGCATCGGAAGTTGGCCATGTATCTGATGACATAATGCAAGTTTCTAGTGATCAGAAAAATAACATTAAAAGAATGAAACAGGAGCGTGTTGAATGTGTATGTGGGGCTGTGAGTGAAAGTTCCAAATATGAAGGACTGTGGGTGCAATGTGATATCTGTGATGCTTGGCAACATGCAGATTGTGTTGGGTATTTAGCTACGGATAAATCTTCAAAATCCAGAGAAGTTTCAAAGGATAAAGGGTCCGGAAAGAAGTTAACAGGTAGCTCACAAAAGCTCAAAAGAAGTAAGAGAAATACCAAAATAGTAGTTACGGAGGGGGCTCATATTTGCGGATGTGCTCGAATCGATCCAGTCCGACTCACTGGGTTCTGTAATCGGTGCCACTCTTATAGTGTGCCCGGCTCCTATATTGCCCCAATGGCATTCTGAAATTGTCCGGTACATCTTCCTGCTCTTTTTTTTACCGTCTTTTTTACCTATGAGGAGTGTATGGAGTCGACATCTTTGTATGTTGTTGATTGATTAAATAGAGCGTTTAGGAGTTTAAGCGATTTAGAAAGAAAGTGATTATGAGGAGCAAGTATGGGCTTTAGAAAATTGGTGGGGACGTCTTTATAAGCTCTAAATTACTTATACGGGATCTTAGAACTTTATAGCCCAAGTTCTTTTTTCTTTCATCCCGCTAGTAAGATATGAGGTTGGGGATAGATCTTTCGATTGTTTTTAGGAGGATCCTTGTTATGGTGAATAGTCATTTTCTATTGCTTTCTCACATCCTTGTTATGGGATAGATCTTTAGTTTTTGTTTGATGTGGAGAATTCCACTTCTTGAACTTTTCAAACTTTTACAAACTTTAATAATAGTGAAGTGGAAATTTGGATTTTTGCCTAAAATATTTAACTATTTCCATCTTTTTGTTGGACAAAGGATTTTGGACTTTCAATAGTTTCACTATGTTTGTTTACAGGTTTTTCTTTTACCTTTTTTAAGTGCTGAAACAAAAAAGCCTCTAAGGTCTAGATCTTTGCTTCGGATGGTACTTAATAAGCTTAATACAAGTTATCTATTACATGATCAGAGCCTCGGCAGACCCCATCTCCAAATTTGACTGTGATGTGCAAAATGCTAAGCGTCTTCTCATCATCCATGTATCGTCCTATTAATGCGGGTTTTGGAATAGGTTGTTTGGGCATATAATTTAATAACTTTTGTTTGTGTGCCTTTCCGTGAAACGAGTTTGTTTAGTATAGATTATTGCGGTTTTGAAGGGAGAAGGAGAATAAGTTCTTTGGAGATCTGCGACATCGCCAATGTTTGGTTCAACCAATAGGAACGCAAGAACTTTTAGGGACTAGTATATTTGCTTTCATTTTATATGGACCAGGGTGATGTTTCGTATGTCTCTTGATCCTCGATTAAGAGAGGCCTCATCATATGTTCTCTGGGGACTCATTGTCTTCCGTTTTGGTACTCTCTATTTTATCGAATAAAGCGTCTTCTAAATAATTCTATTGGGGTATAATTCATGGGCTTATGGTATCAATGCCTCATGAGACGGGTAATGATTAACTGAATAACTACAGTTTGTATGATTAAAAATAATATAAAAGAATAATATTATGGATAGAGAGAATTAGAAAATTGGTGGGCAAACCAAGTCCACCAGCCAGCCAGTAAAATAAAAGAAATAACAGAAAAACCAAGTATGTAAAAGAGAGAGACCATTGTTGTCAAGTCGTCGACTAGTCTTCGCCTAGGCGACGACTAGGCGTCGAGTCGACCAGAAAAAGCAAGGCGTCCTACCGACTTGGTTGCAGAGCACATAGTTGACCGCTCAGGCCTCGCCTTGGACGACTTGGATGCTCATCAGACGACTTGGACGACTACCTACAAAAGCGGGCGACTTTCCAAAGCGGGTTTGACCCGACCCAATTAAAAAACCTAAATCGATCTGCTCGTTTTTTTCCTTCTTCGACAATCGATCGACAAAGAAATCGAAACGAGGAGGGCAGAGCGAGAGGATCGCGAAGAATCGAACCTTTTCCTTCGAGCTGCTCGACAGTTCCTTCTTCGACAGCAAATCGACATCGAGTTTCGACGACAGTTCGAGAGGGACTGCAGCAAATCGACTTCGAGTTTCGACGACAGTTCGAGGCTTCGAGAATCGCTTTCGGCAGTTTCCTTCTTTGCTTCAAGCCGCTTCTTCTTCTTCCTTTTCCTTCGACGACAGTTCGAGAATCGAGAGGGAGAAACGAGACAGTGAAACGAGAGGGAGAAACGAGACTGCTGCTCGTCCTTTTCCTTCTTCTTGCCTGTTCTTGTTGTCTTAGCATTTCCAAAGGGTGAAGATCAACAGACTTATCAACATTTTTAAGGTATGCAAGCTCTTATTTGTTTTATACATTTTCTTCACTGTCTTCTTCTTTGCTCATGACTGTTGCTGGCTTGCTGCTAATTTTTAACTTATAATAGACTTCAAGTTGATTCATGAATTGATTTACACTTGATGATGTACTGTTACTACCTAGGAATTTTAACCAATCAATTTCCCTAAGTGTAATCTTTTTGTCACTGAGACAAAGGCTTAAATTGTTAGGTTATTGTTGTCATTGCTTCTAATTTACATTTTAGGTGAGTTAAAAAGTACTAAGCTAGTATGGGATAATCTAGTCATAGAAGTCTCTTAATGCCAATGACTTGGGCTTTGTTTGACATTTTTTTCTCGATCGTGTATTTGGTATGATATTGTATTTTGCTATTTCTGTTTTCATTAGAATTAAAAGTTTTGTGAATTAAGGCATTTTGAAGCTTTTAATATGTTCATGCTTTTATGCTTAAGATGCTTATGGAGGCAAGATGCTTTTAATCAACAAATAAAACTTACATGATTTTTAATTATAAAAAAAAAAGTTATCGGCCATTAAGGTGTTCTTTATCACCGCAGGTCACAATAGGATAAATACAATGACTAGTGGAAAATTTTGAGGTTGAAATGTAACTTTTAGAGGACATTGTACTCAAAAAACAAATTTTGCATCTCTTGGCATTCTTTGAAAGCATGTCAAATTTCTTTATGATTATTTAGGTCTAAAATAATACTACTAACACAGTAGTCTGGGACCAAGAAAAAAGGAAGCATTATTTTCATGTGTTTTTAATATTTTCATATGATTCTTCGTCGAGTGAAAGTAGAATCTAATTTACAGCATGTAACATCTATAACATCTATATAAAAAATTTGCAACTTGTAACTAAAAAAAATTAACATGTCTTGTTTGTTACTTGTTTACATCATGTAACATGACTTCAAGTTGTTTACTTGTTTTGTTATTACAATTTATAAATTACAATGTCTTGTTTGTTTGTTTAATTGTATTTTGTAGAATTATAGATAGTTAAACGGTGGAAAGTTCAGAGTCGAGGGTTACGATCCAACTAAGGATCCTAAAAGAAAGGCCAAGTCTAAAGATCCCGGTGGAAATATGATTTTGGGCTTAATCGAGCGATAAAAATCTTGTGCAATGTATTCTCTGTGGAAAAAAGGTTCATGGAGGAATCAAAAGATTTAAACATCTTAGCGGTGGGTATGGGGATGTGTCCAAGTGTCCTCGAACTACAACAGAAATTTCAAATGAGATGCATCAAGCAATAATGGGTAACAAAATGAATAAACCAATTCAATTTGATGACCATGACGAAGTAGAAGAAATTCAATCATCTAATATTCCAAACAATGCTTCCAATGCTTCTAATGCTTCCTCTACAACTGTTCCAAGTTCTGGGACTGCATCTAAAAGGATGAAGAGTGTATTTCAATTCCCTAAGCCACAATCACAAACAAAGACCATTGAAACTCATTTTAGGAAATCTCCTGAAGAAGTTGTGGACGAAAGGCATCGAAAAGGTCCTAGCCAAACTACTTTGGAGAATCGTCTAAGGACACCGGAAGAGAAAGAGAAAGTTGACATGCATGTTGCCAACTTTTTTTATGAGTGTGGCATCCCTTTAATGCAAAGAAATCAAGAAGTTATGAGGTGACGGCAGAGGCTATCGGGCAATATGGGTCAAGTTACAAGCCTCCTTCATATCACGAGTCGAGGGTTCCTCTTTAGCAAGGCCAAGACTAAAACAGAGGAACCGAAAGAGAAACACAAAACTTCGAAGCAAAGACGGTCATGGCAGTCTTATGTCGACGGATGGACTTGGAGAAGAGTACACTTGATAAATTTTCTTGTAAATAGTCCCGCAGTACTTACTTTTTGGGATCATTGATGCCTCTCGCTTCAATCTCGTGGATGCAAACATGTCGATGAGCTCCTCGATGGGAAGATAAAAGAGATCAATGGTGAGTATGTCAGGTAAGTGGTGAGACGGACAATGCCGCCAATTATAAGGCAAAGCAGGTCGATGTATGTTGATGGAGAGGAGACCGACTTTTGTTCTCGACACCATGTACGCCCATCGCCAGACTTGATGTTTAGAGGACATAGCAATATGAAGCAATTTAAGTCTACAATCGTGAAGGGCGTAAAAATAACGGATTCATTTACAGATATGGTCGCTTTCGAGGCGAATGAGGACCAAAACAAATGGGAGGGACTTGTGAGATCGGAGTCACCCGATTTGTTACATCATTTTTCGACTTCTTCAAAGCTTTCAGGCAAGCACAAGGATGCTTTGAGACACTTGTTCATCAAATGATGATTGGACAAATTCGAGGTCGCAAGCACAGAGGCTGAGGGAAACAAGTGTATGATATAATTATTTCTTCTACTTTTTGGCACAACGTAGAAGATCATTAGAGCCTCACAACCATTACTTGTAGTCTCGAGGATGTGGATTCGGATGAGAGGCCACCGCTGCCGAGATTCTTGCTGCGATGGAATATGCGAAAAAAAAGATCAAAGATGCCTTCAACAACAAACAAAGGTTGTATAAGAAAGTGATCGACATCATCGAAATAAGATGGGCATGCCAAATGGAGAGAAGTTATATGGGCAAAGATTGTTTCTCAATCCGGAAAGTATTTTGACATCAAAGAAGAAGAAGAATCTAATTTGGCTTACAAGTCACAGAAGAACTTCAATGATGTTCTTTCAAAATGGTTCCCACCAAGTTTTGGCAAGATAAGATAAGCGCGATTTAGCCGATGTTCATGAATCTTCTCGTGACGACTTTTCTAAAGACATGGCGATTAGGCAACGAAAAGACAAAAAATCCTAGTAAAAGATATTACATTAACTATAAATTTTTCTTTTAAGTTTAATAATTAAGACTATATTTGATTTTTTTTTTATTTTTTACATCTAATGTAGTTGATTAGTGGAATGCATTTGGTGGTGTGCTATTGAGCTTACAAAGTTCGCAAAGTTTAATCCTCTACTTTGTTGTTCTTTTCTTCCTAGGCCAGGAACGCAATCGAGCACTTTCGAAGTTTGTAAGTATTTAGTACATAACTAAATGTATAAATATTTTATATATTCTTTTGCTTAATATTTTTAAACAAAACTTTCAGATTCATAATGGAAGAAGAGAAAGGGTCGAGCATCAACGGTTAAATGATTTGGTGCATGTCCAATACAATCGCCGAATTGTTGATAGGTTCCAAAGGAGGCGCGAACTTGAAGAAACTTCAATCCATTAGTCCTAGATGACTTTGATTGGGGTAATGAGTGGATAGTGCCTTAACAAGATATAGTTCATGATGGAGATGATCTTACGGGAGGATGTCGACAGAAATGTTGGTGCATCCGATGCCGCCGAGGGATTTAATCTTCCTCGTAGACGGGTCTATTCTACTCACGCCGTGGGTAATGCTTCACTTCAAGAGTCGTGATTGTGAATGAAGTCGATTTGATGATGTCGAGAAGAGGAGGAGGGCCTTCCTAATGATGATGAGGATGTTGATGATGATTATGGCCGAAGAGTAACTACTGTTTCGAGTGATGATGCCACTGCTGGGAGAGATGATGATGATTTGATCTTTGATGATTTTGTTTGATAGCTTGAGTGATATTTTCTATATTATGTTTGTTTTTGGCAATGTCACAATGAACATGTCTTTATCTTATAAAGGATGGTTGTCTAATTTTATGATATGATATCATGATTATATGCTTGTATATACCTTTATCTTAACAATACTTGTTTACTTGTTTTATCATAAATTATTGAATTCTTAGTATTTCAATTTATGGTATTCTATATATACAATGTTAAAATGGGAAGAAACTAAACATAAATTTAAGAATTATATTGAATTAAACTAAATATTACAAATGTATCACCATTTATAGTACAAGTTCAAAAAATTACAACTATAGTAAAATTATCATTTTGACTTGATCTTGTTCACTTCTTGTTGTGATTTGATATGCTACAACCTGCATTATAAATATGGTAAATCATTAGAAATATCAATATATAAATATTCATATAAATGTTAAATATATAGAATTTTATACGTATAAAATTTACATTGTTAACGACTTGTCGACTTGTGGACGACTAGTCGGGCGCTTTGTCGCCTAAGCGCTTAAGCTCCCGGCTGTCGCCTCGCCTCGACTTAGCGCCTTGATAACTATGAGAGAGACACACTCTCCACTCTCCAGTCCCTCTGATGATCAGAAATAGCTATGCCTTAAAAAGCTTACATAACCTCCAAAACACTACTCTATATCTCAAGAGGTAATAAGATGGATTTCAAGGTCCAAGAATGAATTTGTTCCCTCCATTTGCAAGGAGGTACATGGAATTTAATATGAATAGCATGTCATCTGTGTGGAATCCTCGATTTAATTGTTTTCTCTGGAATGTGTTATTGATGATATGTCACGTTAGTTAAAATCTTAATTTATTTAACTAGTTTTTCTCTTGCAGTCATATGTAAATCAGGCTCCCTGAAAACCTGTGTTTATGAAGGTGTCAAAAACACTTCAATTTCAAATTCATCTGTGATGGATATTGGCGAACTTCTCGGTGCTGACATTGTCTTAACAACATATGATGTGCTTAAAGATGATTTATCACATGACTCTGACAGGCATGAAGGGGACCGTCGCTTTATGAGATTTCAAAAGAGGTAAGTTGAAGTTTTTAGTTTTCATGAGACTGACAGAACTGATGTTCTACCTTTCGCTTGGAATGTGCTTCATCCTTCATGTTGAAATCCCTACTTTGTATAATATTTTGTATTGTTCACTATTGCTCCATTTGTTTGCTTCTACATAGTCTAGTATGTACAATAGAAATTTGCTTTGCACAATGGAGAATCAGTTGCTTAAAAGGAATACTTTTGGTACTTGTTATCAGTTTCCAAGAATATCTTTTTTATATCAGCAATCCCGTTACAGTTCATCTTTAACATTTCTGTCAAATTTCTGCTAATCTATAACATTTATACTAACTGATGTGACATGCCACCTTGATCACGGCTGTGTATGTGCTTGAACATAGTTAATTAAAAAGCTAAGACAACATGTGCTGCTTGATTGGATGGTCAATACTACTCTGAAGTACATGCTTACTTAATGGAGAGAAAAATAAAATATGTGGTTATATTTGACCTAAAGGCAAAATAAATAAAGAAAGATACCCAAATCATGTACAATGTAAACGCATAATGTGTCAGAGAAGGATAACACTGTTGAGGATTCCAATTCCCAACCCCTGCATAGAAGAGAAGGGTCATTTGACAGATATTCCAGAAAGAGATTTCCAAAATGATAACAGATAGATAACCACCCACTCATCTTCTTGCAATTACCTGTGATTATCAAAACTAATGGATTCCTTCAGTCAGGTAGTTTTTTTTGAATTGCTAAAGAGCTCATTTTACAGCTTTTTGTTAAACTTCAATTCTTTTGTGGACATGCTTTTCAGTTCAAATTTGGTTAGTACTATGCTGTCTTACATCAAAACTTTATAAGGTCAACTCTAATACCAAGATTACCAATAACTTAAAATGATTTTTGGGTGATGGCCCAAGGTGCTCTTAGGAAAGTGAATTGAGCGTTGATCCCGACTGGGGCTTGGGCTAGGGTTGTTGCACTTATAGTATTGGGGCTCCACATAAGAGAAAAATGTTGTAACCTTTTCTTTCTACCTATCATAAATATGCTTCCCTCCTTTCTTCTCATAGTGGTAGCAACTAATTTCAGTGAATTTTTTTCAGTCCATATTTCTGTCATACAAATGGCACTAATTATTTTGACAGATTGCGTGCTTTTGTTCACTTGAAAAGTTCCATGCAAAATTTCAAACCTTGTTGTTGCAGATACCCTGTTATTCCAACTCTTCTAACCGGAATATTATGGTGGAGAATTTGTTTGGATGAGGCTCAAATGGTGGAGAGTAATGTTGCTGCTGCAACAGAAATGGCATTGCGGCTACATGCTAGGCATCGCTGGTGTATTACGGGAACTCCCATACAGCGTAAGCTTGATGACTTATATGGGCTCCTGAGATTTCTCAAAACAAGTCCATATGATGTTCTCAGGTGGTGGACTGAAGTTATACGGGATCCATATGAGGTACGTAAGTAGTTTTTGGTTGAGGTGCCTGTTTGTTTTTAGAGCATTAAAGCTGATTGTCCATGGAATTTCTTGGTATCCTTATAGTAGCTTCACCGTGAAATTATATGGTGAAAATATGTGTTTAGAGTAATTTCAAGGGAGATAACTGAGTTAACAATATACCATGAGCGGTGTTAATCAATATAACTATATAATAAGACAAAACTTGTTTTTTTGGTCTTGGTCTTTGGTATACCAGGCTTAAAATTTAACTAGAAGTAAAACACTTTTTATGCTCCCATATAATGTTACCATATAATGTTAGGATTAATTTAAACAATTTTTATAAGAGTCATTTAGTTACTTAGTCATATAATAAATTTTAACTTAAAAATCATATTTAGGATTTTAGTTTAAGTTTTTACTCAACTTTAATCTCAAATGACTATATATTAAAAATATTATCAGTGGATAATAATTAATATTTTCGATCGTACTACTACTCACTTCTTAATTTTCCTTACTAATGTAGATTTTTTTTTTGGGAGGGATATTAGTAGATACTTGTACTTTACTCCGTTGACCATCTAAGAATTACTAAGATTGTGACTTTGTAAGTGTGTGTGATTGTGTGTGAGAGAGAGAGAGGGCAGGTGAAAAAACTGGCCACGCAAACACTCTTCCGAGCACTCTAAACCGCAAATTTAATGAGGTTTTACTGAAATTATCAACAATTCCCTAATCCTGCCAATAACTTATCTTACTTGTCTAAATAATACTATAATTAAAATTTAAAAAATGTTTATTAGCATATAAAATAATTTTTTATGCATCAAAGTTATACGCAGTGTCTTGGATTTTTTATTTTAGAAAAAAAGGAAGAGAAAATAAAATAGGAGTATATACTAGAAATGAGTGAAAATTTTTCCTAAAAATTTCTCATGCATTCACAAGGACTCTATTATCATTTTAATATGATATAAAGCTAATTATACATCATATCTTAAAATATAAGAAGGTTTACCATTTATAAATCTTTTACTTTTATTATATTTTATTTAGTATAGTCTAGTCTTGTCTTGTCTTGTCTTGTCTTTAATTTTTTTAAACATATTATAATATAAAATATATTTCAAATTATTAAAAAGCATGCTATTAATTAAGAAAATAAATATGGTTGAGGGTCATTTTTTCTAACTAAGTTTATACATATTTATTTTGTCTTGTAAATATGATGTATAATAAATTTAAAGATAAATTGGATACATGTAGCCTCTTTTACATAAAAGGTGTGCATTTAGAGTAACGCATATGTGTGGGCAGGGTAGTCCAAAGGTTTGTTACCTTTGCAGAGTATTTGAACACATGAATTGGAAGAACCATTATATATATCATAATTTATGAAAATATCAAACATTCAAACAAATCTGACAAACGATAGGTAGATCATTCAACACTGTAACAAGGTCCTCGCCTACATACAATTTGGTTTAAAAATTATATACCAATTGATGGCGCTTGTTAAACAAAAGTAATCCCAAGAGAAAAGGAAACAAAAGAAACCAAAACCAAAGACAATGGATGAACATGGTGTTGGCCGACTTCTCTTCTTACACACAACAAAAAAAGTTTTTAATTATGGGATGAGTATCATATGGCTTAGGAATTTGCATCTGAATCTGACTCCGTATCTGACTGCAATTCTGCAGGTCTCATTCTATTCATATTGGCCTCTAGTGGAGGAAGTCCGTCATCATCACTTGAGTTGAGCTCAATATCTTCCCGCAAGGCAATGCCACTCTGTGAATCTCCATTACAATCACCCCCAGCTTGCAGATCTCGAAGATCGGGGCCTGCATTGATAGCAAAGAACAAGCACAAAGAATGAATAGACACTAAAAAAGAAGAGAAGAATGGATACAGGGTGGTAAGGGGGCAGTATGCCATCCTCACTTTACAAGAGTGTTTTTAGGTAGTGTTAACTATACATATATTATCACCAAAAAAGTATATAATACTTGTTTTCAACAAAAAAAGAGAGCATAACCAGCAACTAATACATTTCTGTAATATCTTTACACAGTACGCACACAAATACAACCTGAAACACAAATGAGAAAGTAGGGATTCTCACTTTATTTACTGTAAATACGGTGTCATGCATCAAGCAAAAAACTAAATGCAGAATAACTATCATACACGCTCAATTAAAAAGTATTTCCTACACTTTGGCGCAAGAAGCCTAGTGATAAGTGCCTTGAATGGCATAGTCGTGTTCATTACTCCAGAGTGGCAATAATCTCCTTGGGGTACACACATATAGTTTACTATGTGATTGCCAAATGTACGTGGTTGGTGGGGTATTGAAACAACCCGGGTCAAATCCCGAGTCCGGAACAAATCTCGGGTCAAATCCCAAGTCCGAATCGAATCAAATCCATCAAAATAAGGCCTCAAACTACTGGCCCAATAGTATCTTCTTGTGTCATCTTAGCCCACCACAGGCTCCCAAAAGGTCATGACTTGAAGGTACTATTGGTAGTAACTTATTTCCTTATTTGCAAACAAATTTTTCCCCTATCTTTCGATGTGGGACTGGGGTGTTACAAACTCCCCCACTTAAATTTCTGACGTCCCCGTCAAAACCGATCACACACACGGCCCAAAGATCTTTGTCTCTCTAGCCATGTGGGATAATACCTACCGCTTCGTGTCCCCACCTCCGCACCTCCATCTCTCCATCAGGATAATACCACAAATTTTCGTGGTCCCACCTCCCAAGAACCCGATTGATGACCCGACTCGAGCTTTCGAGAGTCGGCTTTGATACCATATGAAACAACCCGGGTCAAATCCGATTCTGGAACAAATCTCGGGTCAAATCCCAAGTCCGAATCGAATCAAATCCATCAAAATAAGGCCTCAAACTTCTGGCCCAATAGTATCTTCTTGGGTCATCTTAGCCCACCACAGGCTTCCAAAAGGTCATGACTTGAAGGTACTATTGGTAGTAACTTATTTTCTTATATGCAAACAAATTTTTCCCCTATCTTTCGATGTGGGACTAATGTGTTACAGGTATTATGTGTACCCATTGTCCATGATTAAAAAAAAAAGTAGTCCTTGCATCCTAACAATATACTAGTACTTTTTTTATTTGTTATTTTTTAAAGAATATCAAAATTTGCATTAGACACACTTGTAAACATATATATATGTATATATACACACACACAAAAATAAAACTATGAAGACTAAATTTTATTTAATAATGTCTTAAGTGTGTCCTATTCAAACCTTTCAAATAAAAAAAAAAGGTAACAAAAAAATATTACTCCTCTTAGGATGGATGTAGTGATAGTATACAGTCTTTGTGAAACTAACCAACTTAAGCATAAACCATATAAGCTCAGCCGCTTGCATGTGGACTCATGAAAATTCCAACTACACTAAACAAGGTAATATATGTAACCAACTGAAAGAAAAGAAGAGGAGTTAGTTATCTTAGCCTCTTAGGTGTGCCGAAAGAGATTTGCTTCTTATTGGGTTCAATGTGGTGAAACGGTATGTTTAGCATTATCCAAACAAAGATTATCTTATATCGTTTTGTAGACTCTAATATTTAATTACAGTCTCAATAAGGCTACAATCATCCATCATTCCTACACATACTTTCACCATTCCTTCTTTCGTTACATTGAGATGATATCTTATACAAGTCTTTACTATAAGAAGTTCCAATGGTTAGAATGGGCAGATAGAATGACAGGCCCTCACATTCTACGGTCAATAGACTCTTTTAAGCCGGTGATAAATCCAAGACTAGGTTATATATTGTTGTTTAGGAAGTTCAAAATAGGTGTGAGATGCAACATAAAATCAATCATCAAGTAAATGAAATAAGAGTTCAAGAATAAACCATTGTGAGACTTTTCAAGTAAAGCGAACTTGTTCATAGAAAAGAACTTGAGAAACAATACAACCCACTTTTCTACCAGACCCAACAACCTCCTCTCTCCGTCACTATCATCAACCACAACAAGGCTACTTGCAACATAGATAAATATGATGTTATTTCTAAAGCCCAAGGAAAAACTACTCGCTTTTCGTTACATCAACTAATTACCAATTTTAATCCACATGCTCTTTTGAAATTTAGCTAGAAAAAGTGCATGTGAATTCTCTCCTTTAGCATCCATTACTTAAAAAAAAAAATTAAAAATTAAAACAAATGAAAACCAGATACTATAACTTAACCTACGTCTTGACTAAAAGTTAGAGTGTACCTCAATGACATTGGATCCTCGAAGGGACACAACTTGCATAATAGTTTGACCTTCCGAAGAGTAAATGTATTTTCCTCCGCCGCCTCTTCAAATTCTTCCTTCCTCCTCTCATTGCTCGTCTTTGAATTTCACTTTTAATTCTCCCGATTCTCGAGTACACAAAAAATTACTAACTGGGGTTTGAGATCTTACTCGAGAATTAATTTTATGATTTTTATAGTTCAAATCCAATCCACCTAAGAAAAATTAAAACCAATAACCGACTCAAGCCAACTCAAAGTTTATAGCTTGAGGTGATTTGGTTTTTCAAAATATCTCATGATTTCGTGGTAAACCAAAACCTCACGATGCACAGAAGAGGAAACCGACCCGTGGAGAGTAGGGTTTGGCCGTTTGGGAAGAGAGAGATTGGACTTTTTGGACTTGAGAAATTAAAACAATGAAGCGGACCTACCGGGTCGTTAATGGTTTAAATTAGACCTACTGATTGGGTTACATTGTCTGTTTAAATCATCGACTTTTAAAGCGGTGTATTATGTTTATACAAGCTTGATCGTAGGTCCAAAATTCGTCTCGATTTAAATAGAAAAGAAATTGGAATAAATAATATTTTATAATTTCTATATTATTTTTAAATATTAATATAATAAATTTTAAATTACAACACATTTTTTTTTTTAAATTTTCTATTCTTTTTTATTAAAAACTCTGAAACAAACTCTAATTTTTTTATATTTTTTTCTGTTCTAATTTAAATTTTTTATTGTTTTCTTTTTTCAAATCAAAACCGAGAAGCAGAGTGTTAGGGTACAGATGAGTGAATTAGTCAAACTCAAACTCAAACTCGGCATTCATGTGTGCTTCTTGATTTCAGTCGTTGAACAAATTGAGAAGGTTTGAATCAAAAATTTCCTGTATAAGTATAGGTTTTGTTCTTATTCACACAATCATTCAGAGCACGCTCACATAATTTTAATTCAATTTTTCATTAGTAGGATGTAGGATTTGTTACCCAATTTCTTCAAACAGGCTTAATTTTTCCATATGTTGTGGAAATTTGTATTTTGTTTAAAGCGGAAGATCATACATGAAAGCCAATTCTAATTCATTATAAAGCTTCAATCACTAAGCATTTAGTAAAATTGAAGTTACTGTTTGATTCTAAATTGTAGTTATGTAAACCTTTTTGTGTTTAGGATGGGTCAAGAAAGCAACTTCGACTACACACCGATCAGTTGGGATACTTTCGAAAACAATAATTCTTCTGAAAAATTGAAGGACCAAGATGCTCCCAAAACTAAAGAGGATGATGAAATTGCTGAGCTTGAAGCTCCGTTTTTTGTTGAGGTTGATCCGAGTGGTTGGTTTTCTAGTGAACATTGTGACATATCAGAAGTAATTTTGACCAATTTAACATTAAGCAGAGAGTTCTATGGTTACGTTTTGAGTGAGGATCGTTATTGGGAAAGGAAGTATTCTCTAAGGTTTCACTGTCTAATGTGAATGAGTATCTTGGTCGAATGAAATTAGGTCATTGGCCTGTCTTATCTGCTAGTAATATATACTTGGAATTTATAGAAAAGCGTTTAGTGGAGGAAACGGAAAACTAATATTGTGCTGGTGGCTGGTAGTTTTGATGGACCGGATGAGGGTGTTTCTGGGCTTGTTCATTTGGTTAATATGAAGTTCTTGACATTGAGACCAATTATGGGAGTCACTTTATCTGAGAGCTGTCCATCTTTGCGGGTAAGAGTGGAGATACTAAAGAGTGCCTTTGATGCCTGTGAGTCCCTTCTTGACAATACAAGGGAACTTTGGAGAAGAAGTATGCTGAAAATTATGGCTTGGTTGCGCCCAGAAATTATTACCTCAGAGGCTAGATATGGATATAGTGCACCAGCAGATGTGGAATTTGATTTACCTTATGGAGATTGATGAAAGTGCTTCTGCCTTGCGAAAACGAGTAAGATTCGATGCAGCTGGCTTCTATGAAGCCATCAAGCCATCAAAGTATGTGTCACTATGACTGAAAGTTACAAACAATATTCTTTGTGTATGACTTTCTAATACAGGGGAATATTGAAGTTTTATTCTCATGATATCTGATATATGTTTCCTTACATACAGAGAGGACCTGATGCTAGAGGATGACATACCTGACTTGCTACCTGAGGTTAGACCGTATGAGAGACGTGCAGTTTACTGGATGGTACAACGGGAGAAAGGAGCTTCTGGATGTCAGGGAGGAAAAGAAAGAGATCAGTTTGTTTATCCACTATGTATGCCTGTAAATCTAATCGACACATCTGCAAGAATGTTTTACAATTCATTTAGGTATAAATTTTATCATCTCTTAAACTACACCAGAAATTATGTTACCGCTGACATTTATTAGCCCTGGGCTAACTGTTCATACCGAGTATTTATTTTGAATCACAAGTCTAGTTTGGTCTAGATGCTTTTCTTGGGGCCATGCATCTCCTTCTGTTGTGTTTGTACAATCCATGAATTTGCTCTTCTTTTGTCCTTATATTATTACCTTCAGCTTAAAGCATTTCATTCTCTCTTGTGGCATGCACTAGTTGTCACATCTATTTAATTATTGGTTTCAATTCTCTTGTATCAAATATGTACTTTTTAATGACATATTTCTTCCTGTTGCAATAATACCAATACTTGTTGATGAAGCCTTATAAAAAGTGTTCTTGAATTCAATCTCTTTAGAGAATAAAACATTTAGGCAATGCTCAAGTTATTGCGCCATGAGTGAGGCCATTACGGGAACCTAAATAAATACTCCCTTCGTCTCAGCTTTGAGTGTCGTGGTTCTAAATGTGAAAATGCAACTAGAATAGGCTAAAGTATTGTCATCATTTCTTCTGAATTGCTTATATTATTTGTCTTCGATACTGTCTGTACTCGAAGCAAAATCTGAGCTAAAATATATTATTGATTGCCAAGTTGCTATATGCATGATCCACTATCCCCCTTTCCTGTTTATCGATTTAAATTGCTTTTTTTCTCAGTGGAAATGTTTCATTGCATCCGGAGTACGGCAGGCCTTATGTCTTTGGTGGTATTTGCTGGTGAGCTCTTTACTGTTATTTTTATGTGTTTATATGCGTGTGATAATTCTTTTTAAATAATTTACTTAGTTTTCCTTCTAAATACTGCCTACGTTCCATAATGACAATCCATTGGAAAGTCAAATTTTCTTTTAAGATTGACTTTTATATGATCAGTTGTCAATATTTGTTCTGGGACAGGGTGCTTTTTTGGCTTATTTTGGGCATTGACAATGGGGTTTCGTGTGTAGCACTTTGTGAAATTCGTTGAGAGTGTTGAAGACCTGTATTCTTTTCCACTTCTACTTTTTGGTGGACTTATTCTCCACCTCAGCTGTCATTCTCTTCTTTATAATAAAATATCTGTTGTTTGATTAAAAAAACAGGTGATAATCTGATGTGCCTTTTTTACCTGGTTCACTTGGTTGGTGAGGTATTGCGCAAACTTGGTGGTTTATTCCAGTCACACTCGGGTAGTTCCACTGACATTGAAATCTAATGTGCATGTTTATTTAAAAAATCTGATGTGCCTTTTTTATCTAAAAAAACTGACAGCCTTTTTGTTGCTTTGACAATGACTCCTGTAGATGAGATGGGGTTGGGGAAAACAGTTGAAGTGCTTGCTTGTATATTTGCGCATCGAAAATCAGCATCGGAAGTTGGCCATGTATCTGCTGACATAATGCAAGTTTCTAGGGATCAGAAAAATAACATTAAAAGAATGAAACGGGAGCGTGTTGAATGTGTATGTGGGGCTGTGAGTGAAAGTTCCAAATATGAAGGACTGTGGGTGCAATGTGATATCTGTGATGCTTGGCAACATGCAGATTGTGTTGGCTATTCAGCTACGGATAAAACTTCAAAATCCAGAGAAGTTTCAAAGGATAAAGGGTCCGGAAAGAAGCTAACAAGTAGCTCACAAAAGCTCAAAAGAAGTAAGAGAAATACCAAAATAGTAGTTACGGAGGGGGCTCATATTTGCCAGATGTGCTCAGAACTGATCCAAGCTGCTGACTCACCAGTTGCAACTGGTGCCACTCTTATAGTGTGCCCGGCTCCTATATTGCCCCAATGGCATTCTGAAATTGTCCGGTACATCTTCCTGCTCTTTTTTTTACCGTCTTTTTTACACCTATGAGGAGTGTATGGAGCTGACATCTTTGTATGTTGTTGATTGATTAAATAGAGCGTTTAGGAGTTTAACTGATTTAGAAAGAAAGTAATTATGAGGAGCAAGTATGGGCTTTAGAAAATTGGTGGGGACGTCTTTATAAGCTCTAAATTACTTATGCAGGATCTTAGAACTTTATAGCCCAAGTTCTTTTTTCTTTCATCCCGCTAGTAAGATATGAGGTTGGGGATAGATCTTTCGATTGTTTTCAGGAGGATCCTTGTTATGGTGAATAGTCATTTTCTATTGCTTTCTCACATCCTTGTTATGGGATAGATCTTTAGTTTTTGTTTGATGTGGAGAATTCCACTTCTTGAACTTTTCAAACTTTTACAAACTTTAATAATAGTGAAGTGGAAATTTGGATTTTTGCCTAAAATATTTAACTATTTCCATCTTTTTGTTGGACAAAGGATTTTGGACTTTCAATAGTTTCATTATGTTTGTTTACAGGTTTTTCTTTTACCTTTTTTTAAGTGCTGAAACAAAAGTCGCCTCTAAGGTCTAGATCTTTGCTTCGGATGGTACTTAATAAGCTTAATACAAGTTATCTATTACATGATCAGAGCCTCGGCAGACCCCATCTCCAAATTTGACTGTGATGTGCAAAATGCTAGCGTCTTCTCATCTGTCCATGTACTGTCCTATTGTGCGGGTTTTGGAATAGGTTGTTTGGGCATATAATTTAATAACTTTTGTTTGTGTGCCTTTCCGTGAAACGAGTTTGTTTAGTATAGATTATTGCGGTTTTTGAAGGGAGAAGGAGAATAAGTTCTTTGGAGATCTGTGATTACTGGCCAATGTTTGGTTCAACCAATAGGAACGCAAGAACTTTTAGGGACTAGTATATTTGCTTTCATTTTATATGGACCAGGGTGATGTTTCGTATGTCTCTTGATCCTCAGTTAAGAGAGGCTCTCATCATATGTTCTTTGGGTGACTCATTGTCTTCCGTTTTGGTACTCTCTATTTTATCGAATAAAACTGTCTTCTAAATAAATCTATTGGGGTATAATTCATGGGCTTATGGTATCAATGCCTCATGAGACGGGTAATGATTAACTGAATAACTACAGTTTGTATGATTAAAAATAATATAAAAGAATAATATTATTGATAGAGAGAATTAGAAAATTGGTGGGCAAACCAAGTCCACCAGCCAGCCAGTAAAATAAAAGAAATAACAGAAAAACCAAGTATGTAAAAGAGAGAGACACACTCTCCACTCTCCAGTCCCTCTGATGATCAGAAATAGCTATGCCTTAAAAAGCTTACATAACCTCCAAAACACTACTCTATATCTCAAGAGGTAATAAGATGGATTTCAAGGTCCAAGAATGAATTTGTTCCCTCCATTTGCAAGGAGGTACATGGAATTTAATATGAATAGCATGTCATCTGTGTGGAATCCTCGATTTAATTGTTTTCTCTGGAATGTGTTATTGATGATATGTCACGTTAGTTAAAATCTTAATTTATTTAACTAGTTTTCTCTCTTGCAGTCATATGAAATCAGGCTCCCTGAAAACCTGTGTTTATGAAGGTGTCAAAACACTTCAATTTCAAATTCATCTGTGATGGATATTGGCGAACTTCTCGGTGCTGACATTGTCTTAACAACATATGATGTGCTTAAAGATGATTTATCACATGACTCTGACAGGCATGAAGGGGACCGTCGCTTTATGAGATTTCAAAAGAGGTAAGTTGAAGTTTTTAGTTTTCATGAGACTGACAGAACTGATGTTCTACCTTTCGCTTGGAATGTGCTTCATCCTTCATGTTGAAATCCCTACTTTGTATAATATTTTGTATTGTTCACTATTGCTCCATTTGTTTGCTTCTACATAGTCTAGTATGTACAATAGAAATTTGCTTTGCACAATGGAGAATCAGTTGCTTAAAAGGAATACTTTTGGTACTTGTTATCAGTTTCCAAGAATATCTTTTTATATCAGCAATCCGTTACAGTTCATCTTTAACATTTCTGTCAAATTTCTGCTAATCTATAACATTTATACTAACTGATGTGACATGCCACCTTGATCACGGCTGTGTATGTGCTTGAACATAGTTAATTAAAAAGCTAAGACAACATGTGCTGCTTGATTGGATGGTCAATACTACTCTGAAGTACATGCTTACTTAATGGAGAGAAAAATAAAATATGTGGTTATATTTGACCTAAAGGCAAAATAAATAAAGAAAGATACCCAAATCATGTACAATGTAAACGCATAATGTGTCAGAGAAGGATAACACTGTTGAGGATTCCAATTCCCAACCCCTGCATAGAAGAGAAGGGTCATTTGACAGATATTCCAGAAAGAGATTTCCAAAATGATAACAGATAGATAACCACCCACTCATCTTCTTGCAATTACCTGTGATTATCAAAAACTAATGGATTCCTTCAGTCAGGTAGTTTTTTTTTGAATTGCTAAAGAGCTCATTTTTACAGCTTTTTGTTAAACTTCAATTCTTTTGTGGACATGCTTTTCAGTTCAAATTTGGTTAGTACTATGCTGTCTTACATCAAAACTTTATAAGGTCAACTCTAATACCAAGATTACCAATAACTTAAAATGATTTTTGGGTGATGGCCCAAGGTGCTCTTAGGAAAGTGAATTGAGCGTTGATCCCGACTGGGGCTTGGGCTAGGGTTGTTGCACTTATAGTATTGGGGCTCCACATAAGAGAAAAATGTTGTAACCTTTTCTTTCTACCTATCATAAATATGCTTCCTCCTTTCTTCTCATAGTGGTAGCAACTAATTTCAGTGAATTTTTTCAGTCCATATTTCTGTCATACAAATGGCACTAATTATTTTGACAGATTGCGTGCTTTTGTTCACTTGAAAAGTTCCATGCAAAATTTCAAACCTTGTTGTTGCAGATACCCTGTTATTCCAACTCTTCTAACCGGAATATTATGGTGGAGAATTTGTTTGGATGAGGCTCAAATGGTGGAGAGTAATGTTGCTGCTGCAACAGAAATGGGCATTATGCTACATGCTAGGCATCGCTGGTGTATTACGGAACTCCCATACAGCGTAAGCTTGATGACTTATATGGGCTCCTGAGATTTCTCAAAACAAGTCCATATGATGTTCTCAGGTGGTGGACTGAAGTTATACGGGATCCATATGAGGTACGAAGTAGTTTTTGGTTGAGGTGCCTGTTTGTTTTTAGAGCATTAAAGCTGATTGTCCATGGAATTTCTTGGTATCCTTATAGTAGCTTCACCGTGAAATTATATGGTGAAAATATGTGTTTAGAGTAATTTCAAGGGAGATAACTGAGTTAACAATATACCATGAGCGGTGTTAATCAATATGACTACATAATAAGACAAAACTAGTTTTTTTGGTCTTGGTCTTTGGTATACCAGGCTTAAAATTTAACTAGAAGTAAAACACTTTTTATGCTCCCATATAATGTTACCATATAATGTTAGGATTAATTTAAACAATTTTTATAAGAGTCATTTAGTTACTTAGTCATATAATAAATTTTAACTTAAAAATAATATTTAGGATTTTAGTTTAAGTTTTTATTCAACTTTAATCTCTAAATGACTATATATTAAAAATATTATCAGTGCATAATAATTAATATTTTCGATCGTACTACTACTCACTTCTTAATTTTCCTTACTAATGTAGATTTTTTTTTGGGAGGGATATTAGTAGATACTTGTACTTTACTCCGTTGACCATCTAAGAATTACTAAGATTGTGACTTTGTAAGTGTGTGTGATTGTGTGTGAGAGAGAGAGGGCAGGTGAAAAAAGCGCACGCGAACACTCTTAAAGCACTCTAAACCGCAAATTTAATGAGGTTGCCTTTGAAATTATCAACAATTCCCTAATCCCGCCAATAACTTATCTTACTTGTTTAAATAAGAGTACTATAATTAAAATTTAAAAAATGTTTATTAGCATATAAATATAATTTTTTATGCATCAAAGTTATACGCAGTGTCTTGGATTTTTTATTTAGTATAGTCTAGTCTAGTCTTGTCTTGTCTTTAATTTTTTTAAACATATTATAATATAAAATATATTTCAAATTATTAAAAAGCACGCTATTAATTAAGAAAATAACTAGCTTAATATAGTAGTTTAACTCTGCATATGGTTGAGGGTCATTTTTTCTAACTAAGTTTATACATATTTATTTTGTCTTGTAAATATGATGTATAATAAATTTAAAGATAAATTGGATACATAAAGGTGTGCATTTAGAGTAACGCCTATGTGTGGGCAGGGTAGTCCAAAGGTTTGTGGAAATATCATTTCCCTTGAAAGAACCTTGTTACCGGTGACTTTTGAAGTAAGCCATCAAACAAATCTGACAAACGATAGGTAGATCATTCAACAATGTAACAAGGTCCTCATGCTCACATACAACCTGTTGGTTTAAAATTATGTACCAATTGATGGCGGTTGTTAAACAAAAGTAATCCCAAGAGAAAAGGAAACAAAAGAAATCAAAAACCAAAGGCGGTAGATGAACATGGTCTTTGGCCGACTTCTCTTCTTGTACACACAACAAAAAAAAGGTTTTAATTATGGGATGAGTATCATATGGCTTAGAACTTGCATCTTAATCGACCAGATGTCCGTGCAACTCTGCAGGTCTCATTCTATTCATATTGGCCTCTAGTGGAGGAAGTCCATCATCATCACTGAGTTGAGCTCAATATCTTCCTCGCAAGGCGGTGCCACTCTGTGAATCTCCATTACAATCACCTGGGCTTGCGGAGATCCGAAGATCGGTATTCGCATTGATAAGCAAAGAAGAATCACAAAGAATGAATAGACACTAAAAAAGAAGAGAAGAATGGATACAAGGTGGTGGTAAGGGGGCAGTATGCCATCCTCACTTTACAAGAGTGTTTTTAGGTAGTGTTAACTATACATATATTATCACCAAAAAAGTATATAATACTTGTTTTCAATAAAAAGAGAGCATAACCAAAGCAACTAATACATTTCTGTAATATCTTTACACAGTACGCACACAAATACAACCTGAAACACAAATGAGAAAGTAAGGATTCTCACTTTATTTACTGTAAATACGGTGTCATGCATCAAGCAAAAAGCTAAATGCAGAATAACTATCATACACTTCAATTAAAAGTATTTCCTACATCTTTGGCAAGAAAGCTAGTGATAAGTGCCTTGAATGGCATAGGTCAGGCTCATTACTCCAGAGTGGCAATAATCTCCTTGGGGTACACACACATAGTTTACTATGTGATTGCCAAATGTACGTGGTTGGTGGAGTATTATGTGTACCCATTGTCCATGATTAAAAAAAAAAGTAGTCCTTGCATCTTAACAATATACTACTACTTTTTTTATTTGTTATTTTTTAAAGATTATTAAAATTTGCATTAGACACACTTGTAAACATATATATATGTATATATATACACACACACACACACAAATAAAACTATGAAGACTAAATTTTATTTAATAATGTCTTAGTGTGTCCTATTCAAACCTTTCGAATAAAAAAAAAGGCAACAAAAAAATATTACTCCTCTTCGGATGGATGTAGTGATAGTATACAATCTTTGTGAAACTAACCAACTTAACCATAAACCATATAAGCTCAGCCGCTTGCATGTGGACTCATGAAACTTAAGGTAATATATGTAAAAAAGAAGAGGAGTTAGTTATCTTAGCCTCTTAGGTGTGTCGAAAGAGATTTGCTTCTTATTGGGTTCAATGTGGTGAAACGGTATGTTTAGCATTATCCAAACAAAGATTATCTTCTATCGTTTTGTAGACTCTAATATTTAATTACAGTCTTAATAAGGCTACAATCATCCATCATTTCTACACATACTTTCACCATTCCTTCACTGTTACATTGAGATGATATCTTATACAAGTTCCAATGGTTAGAATGGAAAGATAGAATGACTGCCCCTCACATTCTACAGTCAATAGACTCTTTTAAGTCGGTGATAAATCCAAGACTAGGTTATATATTGTTGTTTAGGAAGTTCAAAATAGGTGTGAGATGCAACATAAAATCAATCATCAAGTAAATGAAATAAGAGTTCAAAGAACAAACCATTCGGAGACTTTTGAAGTAAGCGAACTTGTTCATAGAAAAGAACTTGAGAAACAATACAACCCACTTTTCTACGGACCACCCAATGAGCCTCCTCTTTGCCACTTTCATCAACCACAACAAAGCTACCGCAACATAGATAAATATGATGTTATTTCTAAAGCCCAAGGAAAAAACTACTGCTTTCGTTACATCAACTAATTACCAATTTTAATCCACATGCTCTTACGAAATTTAATGAAACGTGCGGTGAATTCTCTCCTTTAGCATCCATTACCTTAAAAATTAAAAAATTAAAACAAATGAAAACCAGATACTATAACTTAACCTATGTATCGACTAAAAGTTAGAGTGTACCTCAATGACATTGGAACCTCGAAGGGACACAACTTGCATAATACTTTGACCTTCCGAAGAGTAAATGTATTTTCCTTCCTTCACGCCTCTTCAAATTCTTCCTTCCTCCTCCTCGTTTCATCGTCTCTTTGAATTTCACTTTTAATTCTCTTGATTCTCGTGAGTACAAAAAATTACTAATATGGGGTTTGATTTCTTACTCGAGAATTAATTTTATGATTTTTATAGTTCAAATCCAATCCACTCAAGAAAAATTAAAATCAATAACTAACTCAAGCCAACTCAAAGTTTATATCTTGAGGTGATTTGGGTTTTCAAAATATCTCATGATTTCGTGGTAAACCAAAACCTTCGGCAGCAGAAGAGGGAGACTGATATGTGGGAGAGTAGGGGTTTTGCCGTTTGGGAAGGAGAGAGAGATTGGACTTTTTGGACTTGAGAAATTAAAACAATGAGCGGATCGGCCGGGTCATTAATGATTTAAATTAGACCTACGGTCGGTTCTGTTGTCCTATTTAAATCATCAGACTTTAAAAGGATAAATCAACTTTTGGTACCTATACAGTTGTACTGGGACACGACTTATGTGACGCCCCCAAAACAGGTATACATCACCTATTCTGAGTCGTCAAATACATGGTACAGAATACAAATACAATCTTTAAATATACAACATAAGCTGTGAGTTTCAATACAAACATTGTCTTCTAAACAGTATTAAAACTCAAAATAAGTCCTCAATACATTTATTAACACACTAGTTCACAGAATAGTGAGGACTACTAATGCTATCCTCTGGACCATCACTCCGCTTCCGACTCGTCCCCAAATTTATATTCTCATTTCAAGAGAAACGGTGAAATAAAGGGTGAGCTCAACTAGCCCAGTAAGAATTATTATGACTAAGATAAAGTAGAATAAATTATCCTTAGTCTTCGATAGTGTTAAACTGATACAATATAACAACCATTAAGTTTAACTACAGCGGAACAAGCAATCCATTAAAAGAGTCAAGTAGAAAATAAAATCTACTATCTTTTATGATTTAAAAAGTTTTTCATCACTGCTATCGGTGAGACTCAAATTTTAATAAATAATCCACATCATCGAATCACCCCCACGACTACTACCAAGGATATTCTTTAGTATCACGACCACAATTATCCACGCACCACTGGGCCAAAGACATTCGTGTATTCATTAATGGTCATGATCATGCCAACAATCGGTCCATCAATGCATTACAGGCCAATGAGGACTTTTTCCACATCATTTGTAACATTACGGTCATAATTACAACCGAATAATCCTCAGTCATAATCATACCAAGTCCATCTATGCACTATAGGCCACGGATGACTTTCAACAAAATATAAACATGAGGATGATGACAATGATATAAGAATTCAATAAAACAAGTTCAAGAATTAATTTATCCGAAACCAATAACGTCCAAATTGTCAACATGATCATCGCTTTGTAGAGTAAAATTCAAGAATGCTCGAAGAATATTTCCATGAAAAGATATTGGATGAAGCGCAAATATCGAGGATATTCCACTAATTTCATGGAGTATAGAAAAAACTTTAACTAACTCGAGTATAATAAGGAATGGAATAACAAAAGAAATCACCAGCATGCGATAGATCAGACACGCAGTTATTCCAACAGAATAACAATTAATCGGAACCAGGTCCCAGAAACGCATGACAAGATATTCCAATGTAATAATAACGAATGGAATAATGTAAGAATTTCAACAAGTATAGGGTACCACAGATACAAAAGTTATTCCAACCTGAATAATAAATAATGGAATAACAGAAGTTCTCTTCATGAATACAAAAGAAATAATACCCCTTACCGTAAAAAAAACTGGATATAAGAGTAGGGAAGTAGCAGAATACTTTTCTTCTCTCTCTATAATTTTCTCTCTCTAGAGTTTCAGTGAATTCGTAAAAAATAATGAAGGAATGAACTTCTTTTTATAGAAGAATAGACTGCATAGTAACTAATTCATGAACGGTCCAGATTGATTTACTTTTAAACGGACGGTCCAGATTGATTTAATAAAATATTCTAATAAAACAAAATCTTTTAAATATATATATATATATATATATATATATATATTATATTATATAAATCACATGGCTAAAAAAAATGTCACGGGATGATTCCCCGTGAATTACACCCGTTCACTCCACTTAATCATATTGTGACGCCCCCAAAATAGGTATACATCACTTATTTTGAGTCGTCAAATACATGGTACAGAATACAAATACAATCGTTAATATACAACAAGAGAGCTGTGAGTTTTAATACAAATACTGTCTTCTAGACAATATCCACTCTCTGAATAAGTCCTCATTACATTTATTGTCACACTATTTAACAGAATAGTGAGGACTACTAATACTATCATTTGGTCCATCACTATGTTCCCGACTTCGTCTCAATTTATATTCTCATTTCCAAGAGAACAATGAAAGCAAAAGGGTGAGCTCAATTAGCCCAAAGAAGAAATATTATGACTAAGATAATGCGAGAATAAATTATCATTAGCCTTCAACAATGTTGTTAATCGATAAAATATAACAAACATCAAGTTTAAGCTGCGGTGAACAAACAATCCATTGTAAGAGTCAAGAGAGAATAAAATCTACTATCTTCTATGATTTAAAAGGTTTTTCATGACTTTTATCATTTGAGACTCAAACTTAATAAATAATCCACATCATCCATGCACTACTACCAAGGATATTCATTAAGTATCACAACCACAAATTATCCACGCACTACGCCCGAGGATATTCGTGTATTCATCAATGGTCATGATCATGCCAACAACTGTCCATCAATGCACTACGGGCCAATGAGGACTTTTACCACATCATTTGTAACATTACGGTAATGATTATACCGAATAATCCCTGGTGTGACGTCCCCAAAATTAGGTATACATCACCCATCTTGAGTCCCCAGATACATGGTACAAAATTCAAATACAACTGTCGTGTACAATACGACAAAACATAACTGTGAGTTTGAATACAATTATTGTCTACTAGAGATTATACAAACTCAAAAGGAGTCCTCATTACAATTATTAACACACTATTTCACGAATAGTGAGGACTACTAATGTTATCCTCGGACCGATCACTCCGCTCCCCGACTAGTCCCTCGCTTATGTTCTCATTTCTCAAGAGAACAATGAAAGAAAGGGTGAGCTCAACTAGCCCAAGAAGAAATATTATGACTAAGATAATGCGAGAATAAATTATCGTTAGCCTTCAAATGATGTTAAAGCGATAAAATATAACAACATCAAGTTTAGCTGCGGTGAACAAGCAATCCATTAAAAGAGTCAAGTAGAGAATAAAATCTACTATCTTTTATGATTTAAAAGGTTTTTCATCACTTTTATCACGGACTCAACTTAATAAATAATCCACATCATCGAATCACCCCGCACTACTACCAAGGATATTCTTTAAGATCACGACCACGAATTATCCATGCACTACGGCCAAAGATAATCGTGTTTTCATCAATCTGATCCCCGATCATGCCATAAAACAATTCATCTTTGCACCCTGGCCAAAGAGAATCCATAGCCATAATCATACCAAAAGCGTCCATCAATGCACTACGGGCAAATGAGGACTTTTTCACATCATTTGTAACATTTACGGTTATGATTATACCGAATAATCCTCGGTCATAATCATACCAAGTCCATCTATGTACTACAGCCATGATGACTTTTAACATAATATAAACATGAGGATGATGACAATGATATAAGAATTCAATAAAACAAGTTCAAGAATTAATTTATCTAGGAACCGATAACGTCAAATTGTCAACATGATCTAACGCTTTGTAGAGTAAAATTCAAGAATGCTCGAGAAGAATATTTCCATGAAAAGATATTGGATGAAGCGCAAATATCAAGGATATTCCACTAATTTCATGGAGTATAAGTCAAAACTTTAACCAACCGAGTATAATAAAGAATGAAATAACAAAGAAATCACCATGTATACGATATACTGTGCATGACATGTTATTCCAACAGAATAATAATAGCGGAACCGTGTCAAAGTGAAATTGCACCGGCAGGATGTTCCAAATGTAATAGTAAAGAATGGAATAACAATGAAATCACCACGCATGCGGTGATTGTGATGTATGACGAGTTATTCCAATGTAATACTAATAAATAACGGAACCCGGTCAAAGCGTAATACTTACCGACAAGATATTCCAACCTGAATAATAAATAACGGAACCAGTCGTACAAAACACATGCATGTATTGGATATTCCAAATGTAATAATAAAGAATGGAATATTAGAAGAATTTCACTATGTATGCAAGATTGCTGCATAGTAAAGTTATTCCAACATAATAATAAAGAATGGAATATTAGAAGAATTTCACCGTATGCGAAGATTTTGCATAGATAGGTTATTCCAACATAATAATAAAGAATGGAATAATGAAGTTCTCTTCATGAATAAGAAAGAAATAATACCCCTCACGAAAGTACAACAAATAATATCCCTACCTTAAGAAGAAAATCTTTGGATATATAAGTAGTGAAGTAACAAAATACTTTTTCTTTCTTTCTCTTTAGTTTATCTCTTTAGAGTTTCAAATTGAATTCGTAAGAAATAATGAATGAATGAGCTTCTATTTATGAAAAATGGATTGATAAGAATTAACTCATGAACGATCCAGATTGATTTACTTTAATCGACTATCCATATTTAAAGTAAAATCTTTTAAATAAAATATAATATATTCTATTTATAATCTAATAAAACGATTAACTTTATAAAAGATTTTAATATGCAAACACTACGCGAGTACTTATGCAAAACAACATGCATAATAAAATATAATATATTCTAATTATTGTCTAATAAAATGTATAACTTTATAAAAGTATTCGCTTTTATAAAAAAGATTTTACTATGCAAAACACTACGCAGCACTATGCAATACTATGCATAATAAAATATAATATATTCTATTTATGTAATAACTTTATAAAAGTATTCATTTTATATAAAAAGATTTTACTATGTAAAACACTATGCAGAATAATTATGCAACACTATGCATAATAGAATATAATATATTCTATTTATAGAATAACTTTATAAAAGTATTCTATTTTATTACATTAATAATACCAATAAAACAAAACCGAGTGACTTATCACGTAAAGATCAATAATCAATCTTGTGTGCTATTTCTTTATGCAACCACGCAGTATTCTTGTATTTTTTAACACAAGGTGTTTCAACAGATTAACTGTAAAACTTTCGCCGTTATTTTCATAAAATATTTTTGTCGTTTTCTCAATCAGACAATAATTCCGTTGTGGGGTCCACCAATGATGCGCCGTTGCACGAATATTCCCTGATAAAAAAATTTCCCGACCAATCGAATATAATATGACAACTTACATATTTTGCAAAATTTATAAATATTATCCATAACTATAATATTATTTCAAATCCACACCATAATATTAAAAACAAATATTTCGAAAAAATTAAATCTTTATTCATAAAATCTGGGGTCTCACACCTGGTCATAATCATACCAAGTCCATCCATGCACTACAGGCCACAGATGACTTTCAAAATAATATAAACATGAGGATGATGACAATGATATAAGAATTCAATAAAATAAGTTCAAGAATTAATTTATCTAGGAACTAATAACGTCCAAATTCTCAACATGATACTGCTTTGTCATCATATCCATGAAGGCAAAGAGAGCATTAGTTAATCGAAAAGGACATGACTAGAATTCATAATGCTCGCATGCAGGAGTTACGAAAGTCGTCTTTTGGAATGTCATCTGTTTCTAATCTTCAATTGGTGATATCCAAACGAAGATCAATCTTTGAAAAGAATTGGCTCCTGCAATCGGGTCAAATAGGTCATCAATACGGGCAATGGGTTTTTATTTTTGATGGTGACATGATTCAACTCCCGATAATCAATACAAAGTCGATACTCCCATCTTTCTTCTTCACGAATAATGTAACACGGAGCACCCCAAGGAGAAGTCTTAGAACAAATAAAGCCGATGTCTAACAATTCCTGCATTGGGTCTTTAACTCCACGAAGTTCAATAGAGCCATTCGATATGGGGCTTTGAAATGGGTTTTGTATCGGGTTCAAGGTCGATACAAAATTCAATTTCACGCTTCGGGGTAGGCAGGGGAAGTTCTTCGGGAATACGTCGAGGAATTTATTAACAATAGAAATATCATTCAAAACCGGACGTATTTTTGTTTAGATCCGTGACATAAGCTAAGAAATCTTGACATCCGCTTTTTCAATAAATGAATAGTTTTATGGCTTGAGATAGTAGTGATTGATTTTAATGGTTTGGTCGCTTGAATTCGCATAATAGGTTGATTAGGAATATGAAAGCTAACAACCTTACGAAAACAATCAATTTTGCATGATGAGTAGTTAACCAATCAATCCACAGAATCACGTCAAATGCAAGTATTTTCAATGAAATAACATCGACGGAGTAATGTGAGGGTACCGATTTGAACCAAACAAGACTTATAAGCGGTGGATGTAATGAAAGTTTCTCCCAACGGAGTTTCCACAAATAAGTCAAAGTCTAATTTTTCTTGAGTCAAATTTAATCGTTGAAAGCGCAAGTAGGAGAAATAAAAGAATGGGTAGAATCCCAGATCAAATAAAGTATAGACTTATTTAGAGTTTATGATAAGCTTTACCCGTGATGACCTCATTCGGGTTCCTTACTTTCGGGAGGTCACAACAAACGCTTCTCCTCAGACCTACCGGCTTTGACTTTTTCTGGACTGACCTTTAGGTGCCTCCATCCTCGGTTGAACTTGTCTTGGTGAACGACAAAATCGGGCTAAGTGACCTTCTCTTCCATAATTATAACATGCTTTTGACTCAGCATCGCGCAGTTTGACCGATGTGTCCCTCCCTCCGCATTTGAAGCATATGATAGGTGGTCTTTCTCCTTCCTTAACAACGGGTCTTTGGTCTTGACGTCTTTCCATCATTGTTGAATCTCTTCTTGAAATGTCCATTCTTATTGTTTTGGCCTCGATTACCACCGAAGTGGTTACCACTTATGGCCTCGTTGATTCCTCCACGCTTGTTGTCACCGCCGATGACCGCTTCTCATTAGTATTATCATTTTGCGTACCGCTCTCTTTTGTTTTCATGCGTTGACTCGTTATCGCGCTTCTACTAATCGAGCCCTATTTACAACATCGAATACAAACATAGTTTATGAGAAATAAGATATCGACGTATCTCGGCTTTTTAAACCTCTTAAAAACATTCGCGTCATTCTCTCTTCATTATCCACCAGTGGGACTTAAACCGACAACTAAGCAAACTTTGCTTCAGATTACGACACACGGTCATATTATTCGCTCCAACTTGATGAACTCCACTTCCTTCATGTGACGAATACTTTCGGAAAAGTACTTGTCGTTGAATAGTTCTTGGAACTTCTCCCAAGACATTTTCAATGCGGCAGGTTGAGTACGCTTTACCGATTTCCACCAGTAATCTCGCCTCTCCTCGCATGACATAAAGGTGGCAAAGGAACCTTTTGTTCTCGGAGCATCCCAAGACATCAAATATCTTGGTGATCGCTTTATCCATGCTTTTCGCTTTAAGTGGTTTTGACTCTCCAATAAACTCTGGTGGTCCCAACTCCTTGAAGCATTTAGCGGTGGCCGTCAGAGAGTTTCGAGTGGTTCCACCTCTGATTTGGACGAGAGCCGCTCTCGCTTTCATCGTTGCATGAATTGCATAAAGCCTCCGAACATTCCATCATTCATCATTTGGTCGGTGTTGTTGTTTGCATGAGGATTGTCGCCTTCACGATGCACATTATCCACGATTATTGATATGTGGTGAATCAGCGATCGCCTTTGTGCTCCATTCTTATTCTCAACATTCTCGGATGTCATTTTCGAGACATCGCCACAAAACAAAAGGTTAATTGACATGTAACATATTATCCCTATATTCTAACCAGAGTCAAAAAAAAAAACTTAGGTAGGTCATACTAGCGAAGGAATTCCACATCTCTCCCTCCCAGTTCTATTCTCACATACATTGGTTGATTTCGAATCACTAAACACGCCAAGATATCTGCGGCCTAACAAGTAATACAGTGATAAGTAGAATGTCGTTCCCACGAGGAACTATATTTGCGACACTGTTATAAAAGAACGTATGTTTGTAGTATGTATTTTGACTATCCAAATTGAATTATGTGGACCCTATTTTGGGAGCGTCACATTTACACTACAGTAATATATTATATATTATTTTACATTATTATATATTCTACTAAATTAGTTTAGGATATTTTGGTCATTATATTCTATTTCATTACATTCGATCTAATTTCTAAGTAACGTACTAAGTGCATGAATCAAGAGTTTGATTAGATTCCATTATTATCTCGATTATGATTTCAACCATCATATTATTAGTCCTAAAATGATTTTATCCAACCAAATGGCTCGTTAATGAACGAAAAATGAAAAGTAAGATATATATACACAAAATTTGATCATTTTGTGACGCCCCAAAATAGGTATACATCACCCATCTTGAGTCGCCAAATACATGGTACAAAATTCAAATACAACTTAATAATACAACCTGTCAAGTGACATACGACAAAATATAAAGCGAGAGTTTTAATACGAATATTGTCTTCTGGCGATTCAACTCAAATGGAGTACTCAATACATTTATTATCACACTATTTCATGTAATAGTGAGGACTACTAATGCTACCTATCCGGACCGTCCACTCCGTTCCCCGACTAATCCCAAACCATATTTCGTTCTCATTTCCTGAATAGGACAATAAAAGTAAAAGGGTGAGCTCAACTAGCCCAGTAAGAAATATTATGACTAAGATAATGCAGAATAATTTATCGTTAGCCTTCAACAGTGTTAAACTGATAAAATATAACAAACATCAAGTTTAAGCTGCGGTGAACAAGCAATTCATTAGAAAAGTCAAATAGAGAATAAAATCTACTATCTTCTATGATTTAAAAGATTTTTCATCACTTTTATTGCTGAGACTCAGCTTAATAAATAATTCACATCATCCTTGCATTACGGCCAAGGATATTCATTACTATCATGACCACAAATTGTCCATGCACCACGGCCCAAGGATATTCATGTATTCATCAATGGTCATGATCATACCAACAATTTGTCCATCAAAGACTACTGCAGCCGATGAGGACTTTTATCACATCATATGTAACATTACGGTCATGATTATCTTAGAATAATCCTCGGTCATAATCATACCAAGTCCATCTACATACTACGTGGCCACAGATGACTTTCAACATATTATAAACTTGAGGATGATGACAATGATATAAGAATTCAATAAAACAAGTTCACGGATACATTTTTAAAGATTTATAATTTAATTTATCCAAAAATCAATAACGTCCAAATTGTCAACATGATACTGCTTTGTGGAGTAAAATTCAAGAATAATGATCAAAATATGGATACAATCAAAGCTAGTAACAAAAATAGACATCTGGGACAAAGAAGAGAAAATTTTATTTTTCTGTGAATAGTGTCATATTTGTGAATAGTGTCGTATACGTGAATAGTAACTCCGACACAAAAAGACAAGAATTTCACAAGAAAAATCTTCCCAATATTCCGGCATAATGATATTGAAAAAAATAATATTATTTATAAAAAATAGCATCCCTTACCTCAAAAGAATAGTACTTCTGGCTGGAATATCAGATATAATCTAAAGCAAGTTTTATAGCCAAAACAAATCAGATCTGATCATTATAAGCCTTACAAAATCATGTTTGCACTACAGGCCAAAGATATTCAACAACATATCATCTTTGCACTACAGGCCAAAGACATACAACTGTAAAACCCATAACCAACAGTATAATAAAGAATGGAATAATAAAAGAATTTCACCATGTATATAAAGATCTTGATAAACAAAGTTATTCCAACATAATAATAAAGAATGGAATAATAAAAGAATTTCACCATGTATGTAGTACTTGCAGATAGGCGAGTTATTCCAACATAATAATAAAGAATGGAATAACTGAAGAATTTCACCATGCGTGCGTAATCCATGATGCATGAGTTATTCCAACGAGAATAATAAATGCGGAATAATAAATAATAGAACCAGGTCCAGCGTAAAATGCACAGACAGGATATTCCAATGACAGAATAGTAAAGAATGAAATAATAAATAATGGAATAACAACAGACTTCACGGTATACTAGAATCCAGCGTATCTGAGTTATTCCAACAGAATAATAAAAATGGAATAACAACAAACTTCACCGGTATACTGAGAATCAGCGTATCTGAGTTATTCAAATGAATAATAAATAATGGAACCAGTCGGGTGAAATTTACAATCAATGGGATATTAAACTGAGAATGATAAAGGCGGAATAATAGAAGAATGTCACCAAGTATAGGGTATTACGATACTGAGTTATTCCATGCAGAATAATAAAGAATGGAATAACATAAGTTCTCTTCATGAATACAAAAGAATAACACCCCTTACGAGTACAACAAATAATATTCTCTACCATAATAATATTCCTTTACCTTTCAAATAAGAGTATTCCGACTAGTAGGGCGAGGATATACTCGAAGAAAACTTGCACTACTCTCAAAATTTTCTTAAACTCTAAAGAAATACGCGTAAGATTATAGAAGAAGAATTCTCTCTATAGTTTCTCTCTCTAGAGTTTCAGTGAATTCGTAAGAAATAATGAAGAATGAGCTTCTATTTATAGAAGAATAGAATGAATAGTAACCAACTCATGAACGGTCCAGATTGATTTACTTTAATCGGACGGTCCATATTTAAAGCAATATCTTTTAAATAAAATATAATATATTCTATTTTATATAAAAAGATTTTTACTATGCAAATACTATGCATAATAGAATATAATATATTCTATTTATAGAATAACTTTAATAAAGTATTCTGTTTTATATAAAAAGATTTTACTATGCAAAACACTATGCATAATAGAATATAATATATTCTATTTATAGAATAACTTTATAAAAGTATTACATTTTATATATAAAAGCTTTTACATTATAATTTCAACCAACGGTCTGAAAAATTAGTACATCTCTTCATGGAATAATATTGTATCCAAAAATGATTTGGACCAAAAAAAAATATATTTTGTTCGGGTGAATAGTATCATCTGAATAGTTACTCATGAATAGTAACTCGTGAATAGTAACTTGTGAATAGTACTCCGACACAAAAAGTGTCCCAAATAATAGGAAGTGAATAATACTAGAGTGAATAAGAATCGGGTATTTTATGACAACTTGTCTACTTTGAAAAATTTTCACATATCACCCTTAACTTTAACCTTTTATCAATTTAACCATTCACCAAAATAGAAAAATTGAATACTTTTATTTCATAAAATTTGGGGTCTCACAATCTCCCTCCTTATGAAATTTTTCGCCTAAAATTTCGTCACGCACTGTATTGAAGAGATGAGAATACCTTGCTTTCTTTTCGGATTGTACCTTCCCGGTTATTTTTTCCGTATCATAATTTTCCCATTGCTTATCTCCTATATTTCAGATATCATTCTAGAATACAGTTTCAAAATAAGGGTTAATTGACATGCCACATATTATCCCTATACTCTGACCGACCAATTAAATACCAAATAAACTTAGGCAGGTCATACTAGCGAAAGAATTCCCCGTCTCTCCCCTCCTAGTTCTTGTTTCACATCTTAGCCAGAGATCATATCCCTAAGCTCTGATACCAATTGTGACGCCCCCAAAATAGGTATACCTGACCCATTCTAAGTCGCCAGATATCACACTATAAAAATTAAATACAAACATCATTTATACAACTGTTGAACTGTCGTGCAGAGTACGACAACAGTTAACTGTGAGTTTTAATACAATATTGTCTCGTAGACCATATCCAAACTCAAATTATTACAATGCCATATAAAATACTGACAAATATATTTCAAGACCCCAAAGAAGATTACTATCTTGTTTATTCTAATGAGGTGTACTTTTGACGCTTTCAAAGTCGGGTTCTCATCACCCTATTGTTGTTCGCTTAAAATCAATTATTAAGTGCGCGTATAAAATCGACACACACATCTTAAGTCCTCAATACAATTATCTTGCAAGTCATGCCATTTTATAATGTGTTGAGAAACTTGACAGATCTCGGACCATCACACTATTTCCTGTTATCCCCATTTCGACCCAACTACACTCTTATATTACGAAAGGAATTATGAAGCAAAAAGGGTGAGCACAACTAGCCCCGATAAAGAATATCATAACTAAAGATAATTAAATTATCAATAGCTTTTGTCAATAATAAATCAAAGATTTAGAACATATGGTAGATAATAAAACTTTTCAACCATAATTGCAGCGGAATCAACAATCCATTAGAAGAGTCAAGTAGAACATAATGTCTACTTTCTTCTCCAAATTAAAAGTCCATCGTTAATATTTCATTCCTGTAATACTTATCAACAGTTCTTCGTTGTACCCAAGACAAAGAGAACTTTCATCACCTGTCTTCACTTGAATCACTAAAGATTTTAATTAAGTTCACAATTCATATATATAATCATGTAAATCAATAGTTTCTCCTTGCCACAAAGGATTAATAGAACGTTTACTCAATATCCTTACCCCAAAGGCTAAAGATATTCAAATGTAATAACAATGATCATACCAATGGGTTTGTACATCTTTTGCACTACTGGCCAAAGATATTCAACTATAAAACCAATGGTCATGATCATACCAATCGATTGTCTGTCAGTGCACTACGGCCAAAGACATTCAACTGTAAACTAATGGTCATGATCATGCCAATCACATCATTGAATTATCCATGCACTACGGCCAAGGATATTCGTTATTATCACTAGTGGTCATGATCATGTCATACATCTGTCCATCTTCGCACTACGGGTCAAAGCTATCAAACAACAGATCATCTATGCACTACAGGCCAAAGATATTCAACAACATATCATCTTTGCAGTACAGGCCAAAGACATACAGCTGTAAAACCCATAACCAACAGTATAATAAAGAATGGAATAATAAAAGAATTTCACCGTGTATGCGATTGCTTGGCATGTATACATGTTATTCAACATAATAATAAAGAATGGAATAATAAAAGAATTTCACCATGTATGTAGTACTTCAGATGCAGGCAAAGTTATTCCAACATAATAATAAAGAATGGAATAATAAAAGAATTTCACCATGTATGCAAAGATACTTGGCGTAGGCGAAGTTATTCTAACATAATAATAAAGAATGGAATAATGAAGAATTTCACCGTGCGTGCGTAATCATATGCAGACGAGTTATTCCAATGAGAATAATAAATGAGGAATAATAAATAATAGAACCAGTCCCCACGTAAAACGCATGCAGACATGATATTCGGCTGCGAGAATAGTAAAAGAATGAAATAATAAATAATGGAATAACAACAGACTTCACCGGTGTATCTGGTAATCCGCGTATACAAAAGTTATTCCATGAGAGAATAATAAAAATGGAATAACAACAGACTTCACCGGGGTATACGGAGAATCAGCGATATCTGAGTTATTCCAATGAATAATAAATAATGGAACCAAAGTTAGGTGAAATTCACAAGCGAGGATATTAGGAGAATGATAAAGGCGGAATAATAGAAGAATGTCACCAAGTATAGGGTAGCCCACGATACGAGTTATTCTAACGAGTAATAATAAAGAATGGAATAACATAAGTTCTCTTTATGAATACAAAAGAATAACACCCCTTACGAGTCTGACAAATAATATATTCCCTACCATAATAATATTCCTTTACCTTTCGAATAAGAGTATTCCAGGCTAGTAGAGGCGAGGATATACTCGAAGAAAACTTGCACTACTCTCAAAGTTTTCTTAAACTCTAAAGAAATACGCTTCAAGATTATAGAAGAAGAATTCTCTCTATAGTTTCTCTCTCAGAGTTTCAAAGAATGAATTAAATGAAATAATGAAAGAATGAGCTCATTTATAGAAGAATGGAATGAATAATAACCAACCCATGAACGGTCAGATTGATTTACTTTAATTGGACGGTTTTATATTTAAAACAAAATCTTTTAAATAAAATATAATATATTCTATTTTATATAAAAAAGATTTTTACTATATGAAAACATTATACGAGCACTTATGCAAACACTATGCATAATAAAATATAATATATTCTATTTATAGAATAACTTTAATAAAGTATTCATTTTATATAAAAAGATTTTACTATGCAAAACACTATGCATAATAGAATATAATATATTCTATTTATAGAATAACTTTATAAATGTATTACATTTTATATAAAAAGATTTTACTATGCATAATAGAATATAATATATTCTATTTATAGAATAACTTTATAAAAGTATTCTATTTTATATATAAAAGCTTTTACATTATAATTTCAACCAATGATACAAAAAAATTAAGACATCTCTTCATGGAATAATATTGTACCCAAAAATGATTTGAATGAAAAGAAATATATTTTGTTCGAAGTGAATAGTATCATACGAATAGTTCTTTCATGAATAAGTAACTCGTGAATAGTAACTTGTGAATAGTACTCCGACATAAAAAGTGTTCCAAATGCAGGAGTGAATAATACTAGAGTGAATAAGAATCGGGTATTTTATAACAACTTAATCTACTTTGAAAAATTTTCACATATCACCCTTAACTTTAACCTTTTATCAATTTAACCATTCACCAAAATAGAAAAATTGAATACTTTTATTTCATAAAATTCGAGTCTCACATCCGGGCTTTATTCAAGTTCCAAATCAAAGCCCTTACAACATACTACAAGTTTATAACTTAAAACACAACAAACAATTAACATAAAAGGATCTATGAGCACTGACATTAGGCTGTCAGAGCACAAATTAGGGTTCATAGTCAGTTTATAAAAACTTGATTTTCGTGCCTACAGATGTTATAGATCCATGATCTAACAACCCAGATCACTTATTAACACCCTCTAACTGACTTTAAACAACAAATCATAACATCTAACATCAAATCTAAGGATTTGAAATTTAGGGTTTATACCTACTTTTGAGCTTGATCTTGATTACGACTTTGATGTTTGTTTTTGACAAAGCTAAAAAGGTGACATTGGTTTTGTTTCTCACTCAATTTTACTCTAGAATTTCGGAGGGAGAGAGAGAAGACTTGGCAATGTTGAAAATTAAAGTGAGCATTTTATCTCTCTCAATCTATATATAATATAAATAGGTATACAACACCCATTACGAGTCGCAAAATACATGGTATAGAAAGCAAACTACAACTTTGACAATCTGGATAAAGTGTCGTGAAGAACGACAACGACAATACAACTTTGACAATGAGTTTGAATACAAATATTGTCTTACAGACAATATACACATATACACCCAAATAAGTCCTCATTAATTATTCATATACACTATTTTCGAGAAATAGTGAGGGCAACTAAAACATCTTCTAGAACCATCACTCCATTTACCCAGGCTCGATCCTGCTTTATGTTCTCACCTCACGAGAAGAAAAATGGAACAAAAAAGGAAAAGGGTGAGCTCAACTAGCCCGATAAAGAATATTATGACTAAGATAATATACAACAAATTATCGTTAGTCTTGACGAGGAAAAATCTAATAGAATACAATAGACAACAAGTTTTAGATCAACAAATCGTGTGAAAGCAACAATCCATTAGAAGAGTCACGTAGAGAAAGAATTCTCTTGTCTTTAAGGTTTAAAAGTCCATCATCGATAGTTTATCCTGTAATAACAATCGATATACATCTTTAATCATCTTTTACTCTGGGCGAAGATATTCATTTTATATCACCGGTTGGTCATATTAAATCTCGACACTGTTCATCTTTTGCACTTCTGGGCCAAAGATATTCATCGATTAATCGTTCATCTTTTTTGCTACTGAGGCCAAAGATATTCATTTATATCACCATTTAGGGTGAGGATGATGAAAAACATTTTAAAAGCGAATCCGGTGAAACAAAATGTGAGGATTAAGGATTAAGGATTAAGTACTTTGTTTTACCCGTGTCCAAAATACTTGAAAATAATCATATTGGTGTAAAATTCAAGAATGATCAAAACATGGATCTGATCAAAGCTAGTATCGAATAGATATTTTGGAAAAAAGAAAATTTTTTATTTTTAATTGAATAGTCTAAGTATTAAGTGAATAGTGTAAGTATCGTGAATAGTGTATAAGTATCGTGAATAGTAACCCAAGACACAACAAGTTCCAAATTTGATAAAAAAGTTCACGATACTTGGCATAATGATATTGAAGAAAAATATCATTTAAGAAGAAAATAATACCCACTTACCTCAAAATATAACCGTCTTACATTTGAATTTCGGTATAGTCTTGTGAAACCCCATAGTATAGCAACACTCAAAGTATACTCACAAGAATAAACTCGATAATTTAGAGAAGAGAAAACTTAGTTTACGGTGTGATTTTCAATTCTAACAGCCCTTTATTTATAGGAAAATGTTAGAGCATGAAGGAGACTAAAATAATAAAATAATAATATTATTATTATTCTTTTTTCTCACGCATGCCCTTTGAAACCAAGACAATCCACCATGACCACTTTGAAAAAATTTCGGTGATACCCACATGCATTTTCACCAACAAAAGTGGGTCCCACCCATTAATTTAATAAAAATTATTTTATTTTCCGAAACTTCAATAATTCGTGAAAATAGCTCGTTTATCGAGAAAAATTCAAAACTCGCGACTTTTCATGGGAAATTCCATTCTCTACAACTTTGCGGAAGAAAATTTTTCCAAATTCCAAGCAGAAATTGGCCCGAAATCCATAAGCAGGCGATTTTACGATACATAATCAATTTTCGGTCGAAATTGTGTCCGCAGAGCACACAAAACATATATTAAACATTTAATGCCACAAAATACTCTACCTCCTCATATACTCATATATCCCACATTCATTATAAAAATATCATAGTTAATATATTATTAAAATAATATATTTAAATGAATTATTTTATCGAGAAAAAGATAAAATATTAATTTTCAACAATTGTCACATTAAAAATTTTCTCCATCTATATCCACATAAAATAAATATTTTCTTTATCATAATAATCAATAATTAATTATTTAAAAAAATAATATTCTGAGAATCACGATCTTGTGACGGTAGTTCGGGAAGAGGGCTTTCGATAAGGATTTTCTCACTTCTTGGTGGTATGATTAGGTGACCAAACCTCTCCTTGAGCGAGAACTTTCTAGACATTGCCAATAATAATTATATCGATAATATTATTCAAATAATATGAATTATTGATTTGATAATGGAAAATCTTGTGTAATGACAATTATTGAAACAATAATAATACAAAATATCATATGACAATTATTGAATCAATAAAATATAATATTGAGCGGTAACTCTTTGTAACAATTATTGAGTAGTAGTGCCTTCTTACGTAAGGATCGATAATTCAACAATCTCTTCATGCAATCTGGTGTCTTTTCTTTGTGCGACCGCGCGTATTCTCGTATTTTTTAACCACCGGGTAACCCAGCGGTGTTAGCGGTAACAATTTACGTCGTTATTTATAAAACTCGATCTTTGTCGTTTTCCTTCATCCAATAGATTTTTCCGTTATGGGCCCCATGATGGCTGCTTGTGGTAAATGCGGAGATTCAAACAAAAAAAGAATATTCCACGACGAACGAATATTCCCAAATGATAATGAATATTTTATAACCACTTGCTTATTTTGTAAACTTTGCACATTTCACCCATAATAAAAAGAATTATATCAAATTAACCCTTATTAATTTAGAATAATGAATAAAGGAAAATTCAATTTTATTTATAATAAGTTGGGGTCTTCTGACCTCCCCTCTTATGAAATTTAAGTCCTCGAAATTGCGTCGTACGATACACAGTATATCGAAAAGGTGAGGTACCTCGCTTTCATCTCGATTCAACTCCGTGTCATTTCCTCGATTGCATGGTTTCTCCACAAAACCTTAACTTGTGGTATAATAACCGATGCGTAAGACATCTTTCTTTCTATCAAAATCTCAGCGGTATCTCCTCGTAGGTTAAATCTTGATTTATCTAAATGCGGTTCTAATGATGATAATGTGGTTCGGGTCTTTCACATATTCTGAAGCATAGATATGTGGAATACATTGTGAACACGAGACATACTTTGGAATGCTTAGCGAGTCTATATAGGCTCGTTTCTATTCGGTCGAGAATCTCAAATGGACCAACAAACCTTGGATTGAGCTTTCCTCTTTTCCCAAATCTTGTAACTCCTTTCCATGGAGCAATACGTAACAATACATGATCTCGATATTAAACTCCCGTCCTTCTACATGAAGATCGGCATAACTCTTTTGTCGATCTTGTGAAGTTTGAATCGTTGTCGAATCATTTGGATCTTTTACGTAGTCATGCGTACTAATTACGGTCCCAACAATGTTGCTTCTCCCCTCGTCGGCATCTTTGGAGAGCGACATTTTAAATCCATCTAGCGCCTCGAATGGAGCCATGCCTATATACTTTGCGATAGCTTTGTTGTTGTAGGAGAATTCCACGGTGGTAGGTACTTATCGACTTCCTTTGAAATCTAGGACCACGAGTCTTAATAGATCTTGAGGGTTTGAATAGTCCTCTCTACGATTGTCCGTCCAGGTTTGAGGATGGTATCTTTGAAGCCAGATAAATAAATCCGTGCCCGTAGCTTTACTGCAAGCTAACCCAAAATCTTGAAGTGAATCTCGGGTCACGATCAAAACTATGGATCTTGGCATGCCATCTGATCGTCTACAATCTCATTTCGCGTCATCTGAGCAAGGCGTTCGAGGGATAAGTCTAGCGCGTATCGGTAAGAAATGGGCGGGACTTTGGTTAATCTATCAACAATAACCCAAATTGCATCTACGCCTTGAGAAACTTTGGGAAGACACGTAACAAAATCCATAGTAATGTGTTCCCATTTCCATTAGGAATCTCAAGTGGTTTGATGGACCTTTTGGCACTTGATGCTCGCTTTACTACGTTGTGGGTTAAACATCTTGAGATAAACTCATGATCTCTCTCTTCGTATTGTTCCACCAAAATGTATGTCGAATATCATGATACATTTTGGTACTCCCGAGATGGATTGCAAGCGGGGTGTTGTGTGCCTCCATCATGATTTTATGCTTGGTCGAGAATCGTTAGGAGCATGAAAGTCTAGAATTGAATTCGAAGTATTCCTTCCTCATCGATTCTTGCTTAGGAATAGCTCCTTCTTGCACTTTCTTTCTTCGCGCATCGGCCATTGGTCAAGTAGCTTGAAGCGACTTTAACTTTATCGATTAAAGTCGGTTTCTGTATATATTCGCCATCATTATATGTGGGTCCACAGGTCTTTAATTCTACCTCCATCCTTTTGTAAAGTCGTATAAAATGGGCCTTTGCGTTGACAATATCGCTTTTCGTCTTGCGTATGATCTTCTACTTAATCGTCGACTCTTCGTTCGCTTTTCGAGGATGATATTGAATAGTGTGATCGTAATCTTTTAATGACTCGAGCCAGCGTCGTTCGTGCGCATGTTGAGTTCTTTTGGGTGAAGAAATATTTGAGGCTTTTTATGGTCAAGTATAAATCTCTACTTTCTCCCGTCTACAAGTAGTGTCTCCATATCTCAGCATGAAACACATTGCTTTGACTGACTCGGATCATGAGTAGGATAATTCTCTCATATTCTTTGAGTTTGTCGTGAGGCATAGGCTATGACTTTCCCATGTTGCATGAGAACACATCTAACCCCTTGCGGAAGCATCATTTGTAGATAACAAATCCATCCCGAACGGATGGTATTGTCGAAACAGTTAGAAATGAGTCTCTCTTGAGCTCTTGGAAGCTCTTCTCGCATTCCTCGCTCCATAAAATTTTGCATCCTTAAAAGTCGGTGAGTTAGCAGATAGCGATTGAGAAAATCCTTCCACAAATCTCGATAATAACAATTAAGCCCGAGCTGCTGCGTACTTGATCATGCAAACTTGGTTGCTCGACTTTGTATTGCTTGATCTTGTAAGGTCAGCGAGATACTCCTTGTTTTGACTGCGTGCCCGAGGAATGCTACTTCCTCAAGCGAACTTCGCATTTCTTGACTTGGCATAAAGCTTGTGTTCACGAAGTCTTTGTAGTACCGACTTCAAATGGTGCTCATGATCTTCACGGCTTTTGGAATAGATGAGGATGTCATCGATAAAAACGACAAACAATGATCAAATATTCCTTAAATACGGTTCATCATATCCATGAAAGCGGCGGGAGCATTAGTCGATCAAAAGACATGACCGAGAATTCATAATGCCGTGTCGAGTCACAATGCCGTCTTTGGAATATCCTCGGTTTTAATCTTGGTGATGATATCGAGCGAATCGATCTTTGAAAAAAAATTGCGCTCCTTATGGCTGGTCGAGCAGGTCATCGATGCGAGGTGGCGGATACTATTCTTGATGGTGACATGGTTCGATTCTCGATAGTCGATACAAAATCGCATACTCCGTCTTTCTTCTTTCTGAATAAAGCAGGAGCACCCCGAGGAGGCGTCTTGGGGCCAGAATGAAGCAGATGTCTAATAACTCACTGTAGTTGGACTTTTAACTCACGAAGTTCAATAGGAGCCATTCGATATGGGGTTTTAGAAATGGGCTTTTTGTGCGGTTCAAGGTCGATAAAGAATTCAACATCACGTTACGGGGTAGGCGGGGAAGCTCTTGAGGAAATACATCGGGGAATTCTACAACCACGAAATATTATTCAAATCGACTTGTCTTTATTCAAATCCATAACATGGGCTAAGAAAGCTTGACATCAGTTTTTCAATAAGCGAATAGCTTTGTGGCTTGATATGGCGATGGTGATTTTAGTGGTTTAGTGGTTTGAATTCGTATAGCGGGTTGGTTAGGAATATGAAAACTAATGACTTACGAAAACAATCAATTTTGGCATGATGGTGGTTAACGATCAATTCCTAAAATCACATCAAAAGCAAGTATCTTTAAAGAGATAAGATCAGCGGGTAATGTGATAGTGCCAACTTGGATCATGCAAGATTTATAAGCGTAGATGTGACGAAGGTTTCACCCAGCGGAGTTTCAGCAGATAAATCAAAATCTAATTTCTCGGTCGAGTTTAAGCGTTGAGCACAAGCGGGAGAGATAAAAGAATGGGTAGAAGCGGTATCTAGTAAGGTATAAAACTTGAGAATTCAAGATTAGCTTACGTGATCACCTCGTTTGGGTTCCTCACGTTTTGTCGATCGCGACAAAAAGCTCTTCGAGAGCCGTGATTTCGACTTATCAGGAATGACCCTTGGAATCACCACTCTCTGCTTGAACTTGGTTTCGCGATAGTACAATCTCGGCGATGTGGCCTTCCTTTCCACGGTTGTAACATACCTTGGATTGTTGTGGGACGGTTTGGGGTGATATGTCCCTCCTTCCGCATTTGTAACATCTAAGCTGGCGGTCGTTCTCCTCCCCTAGCATTTGTTGTTGGTCTTTGGTCTTTGTTGTTGATCTCTTCCGTCATTGTTGAATCTTCTCTTCTGAAATTTCCACTTGAGTCACCTCTCTCTATTATCATGTCCACGATTACCACACGAGTGGTTCCGCCTTTGTCCGTATTCTTTCTCTCTCATTTGGTTATCATCGTTACGATACTACTACGATTGTGGTCCCTCGGTTGAGTATACTCTTTATCTCGCTCTAATAAATGAGCCACATTGACAACATCGAATCTGAGAGAAAATTTATGAGAGATAAGGTATTGGCGAATCTCGGTTTTAGACCTCTCGAAACATGGCGTCATTCGTTCCTCATTCTCCACCGAATGAGGTCTGAGCACTGGATAATTCTGCGAACCTTGCCTCGTCTTTGAGACACTTCGTCATTGTTGTTACATTGAGTCTAATAAACTCTACCTCCTTCGTATAATGAATACTTTACGGAAAGTACTTGTCATTGAGCGATTCTGAAATCTTTCCCAAGACATGTTTAAGTGCATACATTTGGAGTGCGCTTTCTGATTCCCACCGATGTCTGCTTCACCACGAAACATAAAGGTGGCGAATGGAACCTTACATTCCTCCGTGCACCCCAGAGACATCGAATATCTTGGTAATTTGCTTGACCCACGTTTACGCCTTGATCGGATCCGGCTTTCCATGGAAATCTGGTGGTCCGACTCTTTGAATTGTTTGGTAGTGACAAGCCTTGCGTTCTTATCATTTCCTCCCAGTATTTTGTACACGAGTCTCCTAAATGCGATTTTGCATGAGCGCAAAAAGCTACTAAACATCCGTCGTTCATCATTTTGCTCGATTGGCGTTGTTCACGGGGAGAAACATTGCCCGACTGTTGCGCGTTCTCCTCGTTGGTGAGTCAAAGGCGTCTCCACGGTCTCATAAACTCCATTGTTAACGTTCTCGTGACCATTCTTAAATCTTGCCATAAAACAAGGGTTAATTAAACAAATTAACATATCACATAATATCTATATTATGGCCATGAGCCAACAAATAAGCTTAGGTAGGACACCTTTAGCGAAGGATTTACTCGTCTCTCCCTCTAGTTACATTCCCGATCTCACTTGGAGATCATATCCTAGCTACGATACCCATTGTGGCGCCCCCAAAATAGGTATCTGACACCCATTACGAGTCGCCAAAATACATGGTATAGAAAGCAAACTACAACTTTGACAATGAGGATGTCGTGTAGAATACGACAATCTGTTGTGAGTTTGAATACAAATATTGTCTTACAGACAATATACACACCCAAATAAGTCCTCATTAATTATTCATACACTATTTTACGAGAAATAGTGAGGAATGACTAAAACATCTTCTAGAACCATCACTCCATTACCCAGGCTCGATCCTTTATGTTTCTCACCTCACGAGAAGAAAAATGGAACAAAAAGGAAAAGGGTGAGCTCAACTAGCCCGATAAAGAATATTATGACTAAGATAATATACAACAAATTATCGTTAGTCTTGACGAGGGGAAAAATCTAATAGAATACTGATAAATGACAAGTTTTAGATCAACAAATGCGGTGAGCTTGACAATCCATTAGAAGAGTCACGTAGAGAAAGAATTCTCTTTGTCTTACAAGGTTTAAAGTCCATCATCGATAGTTTATCCTGTAATAACAATCGATATACATCTTTAATCATCTTTGCCTCTGAGGCCGAAGATATTCATTTTATATCACCGGTTGGTCGTATTAAATCTCACACACTGTTCATCTTTGCACTTCTGGGCGAAGATATTCATCGATTAATCGTTCATCATCTTTTGCTACTACGGGCCGAAGATATTCATTTATATCACCATTTAGGGTGAGGATGATGAAAAACATTTTTTAAAAGCGAATCCGGTGAAACAAAATAGTGAGGATTAAGGATTAAGGATTAGTACTTTGTTTTACCCGTGTCAAAAATACTTGAAAATAATCATATTGGTGTAAAATTCAAGAATGATCAAAACATGGATCTGATCAAAGCTAGTATCGAATAGATATTTTGGACAAAAGAAAAATTTTTTTTTTTTTTGAATTGAATAGTCTTGTATAAATATTCGTGAATAGTGTAGTATCGTGAATAGTCATAGTATCGTGAATAGTAACCCAAACACAACAAGTTCCAAATTTGATAAAAAAGTTCACCGATACTTGGCATAATGATATTGAAGAAAAAATATCATTTAAGAAGAAAAAAATACCCACCTTACCTCAAAATATAGCCGTCTTACATTTGAATTTCGGGTATAGTCTTGTGAAACATATAGTATAGCAACACTCAAAGTATACTCACAAGAATCGCTCGATAATTTAGAGAGAAAGAGAAAACTTAGTTTACGGTGTGATTTTCAATTCTAACAGCCCTCTATTTATAGGAAAATGTTAGAGCATGAAAAGGAGACTAAAATAATAAATTATTATTATTATTTTTTTTATTTTTCTCGCATGCCTCTTTGAACCAAAACCACCGCCAATTTTGAAAAAAAGCGACCCATGTGCATTTAACACCAAACAAAAGTGGGTCCCACCCATTAATTTATAAAAAATTATTTTATTTTTCGAAACTTCAATAATTCGTGAAAATAGCTCGGTTATCGAGAAAAATTCAAAACTCGCGACTTTTCATGGGAAATTCCATTCTCTACAACTTGCGAGAAGAAAATTTTTCCAAATTCCAAGCGAAATTGACCGAAATCCATAAGCAGGCGATTTTACGATACATAATCAATTTTCGGTCGAGAAATTGTGTCCGCAAACACACACAAAACATATATTAAACATTTAATGCCACAAAATACTCTACCTCCTCATATACTCATATATCCCACATTCATTATAAAAATATCATAGTTAATATATTATTAAAATAATATATTTAAATGAATTATTTTATCGAGAAAAAGATAAAATATTAATTTTCAACAATTGTCACATTAAAAATTTTCTCCATCTATATCCACATAAAATAAATATTTTCTTTATCATAATAATCAATAATTAATTATTTAAAAATAATATTCTGAGAATCACGATCTTGTGACGGTAGTTCGAGGAAGAGAACTTTCGATAAGGATTTCTCTCTTCTTGGTGGCTATGATTAGGTGACCAAACCTCTCCTTTGAGCGAGAACTTTCTAGACATTGCCAATAATGTTATCGATAATATTATTCAAATAATATGAATTATTGATTTGATAATGGAAAATCTTGTGTAATGACAATTATTGAAACAAATAATAATACAAAATATCAATATGACAATTATTGAATCGATAAAATATAATATTGAGCGATACTTCTTGTAACAATTATTGAGTAGTGCCTTCTTACGTAAGGATCGATAATTCAATAATCTTTATGCAATCTGGTGTCTTCTTTGTGCGACCCGCGCGTATTATTCTTGTATTTTTAACCACGGGTAACCCAGCGGTGTTAGCGGTAACAATTTCGTCGTTATTTATAAAACTCGATCTTTGTCGTTTTCCTTCATCCAATAGTTTTTCCGTTATGGGGCCCCATGATATGGCTGGTGGTAAATGCGGAGATTCAAACAAAAAAGAATATTCCACGACGAAGCGAATATTCCCAAACAATAATGAATATTTTATAACCACTTGCTTATTTTGTAAACTTTGCACATTTCACCCATAACGAAAAGAATTATATCAAATTAACCCTTATTAATTTAGAATAATGAATAAAGGAAAATTCAATTTTATTTATAATAAGTTGGGGTCTTCTGACCTCCCTCTTATGAAATTTAAGTCCTCGAAATTGGCGTGCGATACTGGTATATCGAAAAGGTGAGGTACCTCGCTTTCATCTCGATTCAACTCCGTATCATTTCCTCGATTGCATGGTTTCTCCCTAAAAACCTTAACTTGTGGTATAACCTAACCGATGCGTAAGACATCTCTTTCTATCAAAATCTCAGCGGTATCTCCTCGTAGGTTAAATCTTAATTTATCTAAATGCGGTTCTAATCTGATAATGTGGTTGGGTCTTTCACATATTCTGAAGCATAGATATGTGGAATACATTGTGAACACGAGACATACTTTGGAGAATGTAGCGAGTCTATAGGCTACGTTTCTATTTGGTCGAGAATCTCAAATGGACCAACAAACCTTGGATTGAGCTTTCCTCTTTCCCCCAAATCTTGTAACTCCTTTCCGTGGAGCAATACGTAACAATACATGATCTCGATATTAAACTCCGTCCTTTACATGAAGATCGGCATAACTCTTTTGTCGATCTTGTGAAGTTTGAATCGTTGTCGAATCATTTGGATCTTTTACGTAGTAAATGCGTACTAATTACGGTCCCAACAATGTTTTCTTCTCCCTTTCGTCGACATCTTTGGAAGCGACATTTTAAATCCATCTAGCGCCTCGAATGGAGCCATTACTATACTTGCGATAAGCTGTTGTTGTTGTAGGAGAATTCCACGGTGGTAGAGTACTTATCGACTTCCTTTGAAATCTAGGACCACGAGTCTTAATAGATCTTGAGGGTTTGAATAGTCTCTACGATTGTCCGTGGTTTGAGGATGGTATCTTTGAAGCCAGATAAATAAATCCGTGCCCATAGCTTTACTGCAAGCTAACCCAAAATCTTGAAGTGAATCTCGGGTCGCGATCGAAACTATGGATCTTGGCGTGCCATGCTGATCGTCTGATCTCATTCGTCGTCATCTGAGCAAGGCGTTCGAGGGGATAAGTCTCGGCGTATCGGTGAAATGGGCGGGACTTGGTTAATCTATCAACAATAACCCAAATTGCATCTACGCCTTGAGAAACTTTGGGAAGACACGTAACAAAATCCATAGTAATGTGTTCCCATTTCCATTAGGAATCTCAAGTGGTTCTGATGGACCTTTTGGCACTTGATGCTCGCGCTTTACTACGTTGTGGGTTAAACATCTTGAGATAAACTCATGATCTCTCTCTTCGTATTGTTCCACCAAAATGTATGTCGAATATCATGATACATTTTGGTACTCCCGAGATGGATTACCAAGCGGGGTGTTGTGTGCCTCCATCATGATTTTATGCTTGGTCGAGAATCGTTAGGAGCTTGAAAGTCTAGAATTGACTCGAAGTATTCCTTTCTCATCGATTCTTGCTTAGGAATAGCTCCTTCTTGCACTTTCTTCTTCATGCGCATCATTGGTCAAGTAGCTTGGCGACTTTAACTTTATCGATTAAAGTCGGTTCTACTTGTATATTCGCCATCATTATGTGGGTCCTGAGTCTTTAATTCTACCTCCATCCTTTGCAAGTCATACAAAATGGGCCTGCGCGTGACAATATCGCTTTTCGTGCTTGCGTATGATGATCTTACTACTTAATCGTCGACTCTTCGTTCGCTTTTCGAGGATGATATTGAATAGTGTGATCGTAATCTTTTAATGACTCGACCCAGCGTCGTTCTTGCGTGTTGAGTTCTTTTGGGTGAAGAAATATTTGAGGCTTTTATGATCAGTATAAATCTCTACTTTCTCTCCCGTACAAGTAGTGTCTCCATATCTTCAATATGAAAACACATTTGCATGACTCGGATCATGAGTAGGATAATTCCTCTCATATTCTTTGAGTTGTCGTGAGGCATAGGCTATGACTTTCCCATGTTGCATGAGAACACATCTAACCCCTTGCGGAAGCATCATTTGTAGATAACAAATCCATCGAACGGATGGTATTGTCGAAACAGTCTTAGAAATGAGTCTCTCTTGAGCTCTTGGAAAGCTCTTCTCGCGTTTCCTCGCTCCATAAGAATTTTGCATCCTTAAAGTCGGTGAGTTAGCAGATAGCGATTGAGAAAATCCTTCCACAAATCTCGATAATAACCATTAAGCCCGAGAAAGCTGCGTGCTTGATCGCAAACTTGGTTGCTCCCGACTTTGTATTGCTTGATCTTGGCCGGGTCAGCGAGATACTCCTTCCTTTTTGACACCGCGTGCCCGAGGAATGCTACTTCCTCAAGCGAACTTCGCATTTCTTGACTTGGCATAAAGCTTGTGTTCACGAAGTCTTTGTAGTACCGACTTCAAATGGTGCTCATGATCTTCACGGCTTTTGGAATAGATGAGGATGTCATCGATAAAAACAACAACAATGATCAAATATTCCTTAAATACCACGGTTCATCGTATCCATGAAAGCGGCGGGAGCATTAGTCGATCAAAAGACATGACCAAGAATTCATAATGCCGTGTCGAGTCACGAAAAAGTCTTTGGAATATCCTCGGTTTTAATCTTGGTGATGATATCGAGCGAAGATCGATCTTTGAAAAAAATTGCGCTCCCTTTTATGGCTGGTCGAGCGGGTCATCGATGCGAGGTGGCGGATACTATTCTTGATGGTGACATGGTTCGATTCTCGATAGTCGATACAAAATCGCATACTCCGTCTTTCTTCTTTTCTGAATAAAGCAGGAGCACCCCGAGGAGGCGTCTTGGGGCCAGATGAAGCAGATGTCTAATAACTCACTGTAGTTGGACTTTTAACTCACGAAGTTCAATAGGAGCCATTCGATATGGGGTTTTAGAAATGGGCTTTGTGCGGTTCAAGGTCGATAAAGAATTGACATCACGTTAAGGGGTAGGCAGGGAAGCTCTTGGGGAAATACATCGGGGAATTCTACAACCACGAAATATTATTCAAATCGACTTGTCTTTATTCAAATCCATAACATGGGCTAAGAAAGCTTGACATCCAGTTTTCAATAAGCGAATAGCTTTGTGGCTTGATATGGCGATGGTGATTTTAGTGGTTTAGTGGTTTGAATTAGTATGAGCGAGGTTGGTTAGGAATATGAAAACTATGACCTTACGAAAACAATCAATTTTGGCATGATGGTGGTTAACGATCAATTCCTAAAATCACATCAAAAAGCAAGTATCTTTAAAGAGATAAGATCAGCGGGTAATGTGATAGTGCTGACTTGGATCATGCAAGATTTATAAAGCTGTAGATGTGTGAAGGTTTCACCCAGCGGAGTTTCAGCGAGATAAATCAAAATCTAATTTCTCGGTCGAGTTTAAGCGTTGAGCCTGGCGGAGAGATAAAGAATGGGTAGAAGCCGGTATCTAGTAAGGTATAAACTTACTTGAGAATTCAAGATTAGCTTACGTGATCACCTCGTTTGGGTTCCTCACGTTTTTGTCGATCGCGACAAAGCGCTTCTTTCGAAGCCGATTTTCGACTTATCAGGAACGACCCTTGGAATCACCACTCTGCTTGAACTTGGTTTCGCGATAGTACAATCTCGGCGATGTGGCCTTCCTTTCCACGGTTGTACATACCTTGGATTGTTGTGGGCGGTTTGGTGATATGTCCCTCCTTCCGCATTTGTAACATCTAAGCTGGCGGTCGTTCTCCTCCCCTAGCATTTGTTGTTGGTCTTTGGTCTTCTTTGTTGATATCTTCCGTCATTGTTGAATCTTCTCTTTACGAAATTTCCACTTGAGTCCTCTCTCTATTATCATGTCCACGATTACCACACGAGTGGTTCTGCGCCTTTGTCAAGTATTCTTTCTCTCTCATTTGGTTATCATCGTTACGATGACTACCACGATTGTGGTCCCTCGGTTGAGTATACTCTTTATCTCGCTCTAATAATGAGCCACATTGACAACATCGAATCTGAGAGAAAATTTATGAGAGATAAGGTATTGTGAATCTACGGTTTAGACCTCTCGAAAAACATGGCGTCATTCGTTCCTCATTCTCCACCGAATGAGGTGCTGAGCACTGGATAATTCTGCGAACCTTGCCTCGTCTTTGAGACTGAGACCGTCGTGTTGTTACATTTGAGTCTAATAAACTCTACCTCCTTCCGTATATGAATACTTTACGGAAAGTACTTGTCATTGAGCGATTCTGAAATCTTTCCCAAGACATGTTAAGTGCATCTGGTGAGTGCGCTTCTGATTCCCACCGATGTCTGCTTCACCACCACGAAACATAAAGGTGGCGAATGGAACCTATACATTCCTCCGTGCACCCCAAGAGACATCGAATATCTTGGTAATTTGCTTGACCCACGTTTACGCCTTGATCGGATCCAAACTTTCCATGGAAATCTGGTGGTCCCGACTCTTTGAATTGTTTGGTAGTGACAAGCCTTGCGTTCTTATCATTTCCTCCGTATTTTGTACGAGTCTCCCAAATGCGATTTTGCATGAGCGCAAAAGCTTCTAAACATCATCCGTCGTTCATCATTTGCTCGATTGGCGTTGTTCACGGGAGGAACATTGCCCGACTGTTGCGTTCTCCTCGTTGGTGAGTCAAAGGCGTCTCCACGGTCTCATAAACTCCATTGTTAACGTTCTCGTGACCATTCTTAAATCTTGCCATAAAACAAGGGTTAATTAAACAAATTAACATATCACATAATATCTATATTATAATGAGCCAACAAATAAGCTTAGGTAGGACACCTTTAGCGAAGGATTTACTCGTCTCTCCCTCACAGTTACATTCCAGATCTCGCTTGGAGATCGTATCCCTAGCTACGATACCATTGTGGCGCCCCCAAAATAGGTATCTGACACCCATTACGAGTCGCCAAAATACATGGTATAGAAAGCAAACTACAACTTTGACAATACGGATGTCGTGTAGAATACGACAATCTGTTGTGAGTTTGAATACAAATATTGTCTTACAGGCAATATACACACCCAAATAAGTCCTCATTAATTATTCATACTTTATTTTACGAGAAATAGTGAGGGAGATGACTAAAACATCTTCTAGAACCATCACTCCATTACCCAGGCTCGATCTGCTTATATGTTACCACCTCACGAGAAGAAAAATGGAACAAAAAGGAAAAGGGTGAGCTCAACTAGCCCGATAAAGAATATTATGACTAAGATAATATACAACAAATTATCGTTAGTCTTGACGGGGAAAAATCTAATAGAATCTGATAGGCAACAAGTTTTAGATCAACAAATCACGGTGAGCTTGACAATCCATTAGAAAAAGTCGCGTAGAGAAAGAATTCTCACATCTTACAAGGTTTAAAGTCCATCATCGATAGTTTATCCTGTAATAACAATCGATATACATCTTTAATCATCATTTTTACTTCTGGGCCGAAGATATTCATTTTATATCACCGGTTGGTCGTATTAAATCTCGACACTGTTTCATCTTTTTGCTTCTGGGCCAAAGATATTCATCGATTAATCGTTCATCTTTTTACTTCTGGGCCGAAGATATTCATTTATATCACCATTTAGGGTGAGGATGATGAAAAACATTTTTAAAAGCGAATCGGTGAAACAATGTGAGGATTAAGGATTAAGGATTAGTACTTTGTTTTACCCATGTCAAAAATACTTGAAAATAATCATATTGGTGTAAAATTCAAGAATGATCAAAACATGGATCTGATCAAAGCTAGTATCGAGAATAGATATTTTTGAAAAAAAAAAAATTTTTTTATTTTTAAATTGAAATAGTATTAGTGAATAAGTGAATAGTGTATATATCGTGAATAGTCTTAGTATCGTGAATAGTAACCCAAACACAACAAGTTCCAAATTTGATAAAAAAGTTCACGATACTTGGCATAATGATATTGAAGAAAAATATCATTTAAGAAGAAAATAATACCCCTTACCTCAAAATAGCCGTCTTACATTTGAATTTCGGTATAGTCTTGTGTGAAACCATATAGTATAGCAACACTCAAAGTATACTCACAAGAATCGCTCGATAATTTAGAGAGAAAGAGAAAACTTAGTTTACGGTGTGATTTTCAATTCTAACAGCCCTATTTATAGGAAAATGTTAGAGCATGAAGGAGACTAAATAATAAAATAATATTATTATTTTTTTCAAATTTTTCATGCATGCTTTGAAAAGCAAGACCAGCCAATTTGAAAAAATTTTCAGTGACCCATGTATACATTCAACACCAAACAAAAAGTGGGTCCCACCCATTAATTTAATAAAAATTATTTATTTTCCGAAACTTCAATAATTAAGTGAAAATAGCTCGGTTATCGAGAGAAAAATTCAAAAAACTCGCGACTTTTCATGGGAAATTCCATTCTCTACAACTGCGAGAAGAAAATTTTTCCAAATTTCAAGCGAAATTGACCAGAAATCCATAAGCAGGCGATTTTACGATACATAATCAATTTTTGGTCGAAATTGTGTCCGCAAACACACAAAACATATATTAAACATTTAATGCCAAAAAACTACTCTACCTCCTCATATACTCATATATCCCACATTCATTATAAAAATATCACCGTTAATATATTATTAAAAATAATATATTTAAATGAATTATTTTATCGAGAAAAAGATAAAATATTAATTTTCAACAATTGTCACATTAAAAATTTTCTCCATCTATATCCACATAAAATAAATATTTTCTTTATCATAATAATCAATAATTAATTATTTAAAAATAATATTACTGAGAATCGCGATCTTGTGACGGTAGTTCCGAGGAAGAGGGCTTTCGATAAGGATTTCTCACTTCTTGGTGGTATGATTAGGTGACGAACCTCTCCTTGAAGCGAGAACTTTCTAGACATTGCCAATAATGTTATCGATAATATTATTCAAATAATATGAATTATTGATTTGATAATGGAAAATCTTGTGTAATGACAATTATTGAAACAATAATAATACAAAATATCAATATGACAATTATTGAATCGATAAAATATAATATTGAGCGATAGCTTCTTTGTAACAATTATTGAGTAGTGCCTTCTTACGTAAGGATCGATAATTCAATCAATCATGCAATCTGGTGTCTTTCTTTTTATGCGACGCGCGTATTACTTGTATTTTAACCACCGGGTAACCCAGCGGTGTTAGCGGTAACAATTTCGTCGTTATTTATAAAACTCGATCTTTGTCGTTTTTCCTTCATCCAATAGTTTTTTCCGTTATGGGGCCCCTGATAATTTGCTGGCAAGTAAATACGGAGATTCAAACAAAAAGAATATTCCACGACGAAGCGAATATTCCCAAATGATAATGAATATTTTATAACCACTTGCTTATTTTGTAAACTTTGCACATTTCACCCATGTAAAAGAATTATATCAAATTAACCCTTATTAATTTAGAATAATGAATAAAGGAAAATTCAATTTTATTTATAATAAGTTGGGGTCTTCTGACCTCCCTCTTATGAAATTTCGTCCTCGAAATTGGCGTCACGTACACAGTATATCGAAAAGGTGAGGGTACCTCGCTTTCATCTCGATTCAACTCCGTATCATTTCCTCGATTGCATGGTTTCTCCACAAAACCTTAACTTGTGGTATAACCTAACCGTCGTAAGACATCTTCTTTCTATCAAAATCTCAGCAGGTATCTCTCGTAGGTTAAATCTTGATTTATCTAAATGCGGTTCTAATCTGATAATGTGGTTCGGGTCTTTCACATATTCTGAAGCATAGATATGTGGAATACATTGTGAACACGAGACATACTTGGATGCTTGTGAGTCTATAAGGCTCGTTTCTGACCGGTCGAGAATCTCAAATGGACCAACAAACCTTGGATTGAGCTTTCCTCTTTTCCCAAATCTTGTAACTCCTTTCATGTGGAGCAATACGTAACAATACATGATCTCGATATTAAACTCCGTCCTTTACATGAAGATCGGCATAACTCTTTTGTCGATCTTGTGAAGTTTGAATCGTTGTCGAATCATTTGGATCTTTTACGTGAGTAAATGCGTACTAATTACGGTCCCAACAATGTTCTTCTCCCACCTCGTCCGGCATCTTTGGAGAGCGACATTTTAATCCATCTAGCGCCTCGAATGGAGCCATACTATACTTTAACGATAGCTTTGTTGTTGTTGTAGGAGAATTCCACGGTGGTAAGTACTTATCGACTTCCTTTGAAATCTAGGACCACGAGTCTTAATAGATCTTGAGGTTTGAATAGTCCTCTCGATTGTCCGATGGTTTGAGGATGGTATCTTTGAAGCCCAGATAAATAAATCCGTGCCCGTAGCTTTACTGCAAGCTAACCCAAAATCTTGAAGTGAATCTCGGGTCGCGATCGAAACTATGGATCTTGGCATGCCATCTGATCGTCTGATCTCATTCAACGTCACATCTGACGCAAGGCGTTCGAGGGATAAGTCTGGCGCGTATCGGTAAGAAAATGGGCGGGACTTGGTTAATCTATCAACAATAACCCAAATTGCATCTCGCCTTGAGAAACTTTGGGAAGACACGTAACAAAATCCATAGTAATGTGTTCCCATTTCCATTAGGAATCTCAGTGGTTCTGATGGACCTTTTGGCACTTGATGCTCGCTTTACTGCGTTGTGGGTTAAACATCTTGAGATAAACTCATGATCTCTCTCTTCGTATTGTTCCACCAAAATGTATGTCGAATATCATGATACATTTTGGTACTCGAGATGGATTGCAAGCGGGGTGTTGTGTGCCTCCATCATGATTTTATCTTGGTCGAGAATCGTTAGGAGCATGAAAGTCTAGAATTGATTTCGAAGTATTCCTTCCTCATCGATTCTTGCTTAGGAATAGCTCCTTCTTGCACTTTCTTCTTCATCGCATCGGCCCATTGGTAAAGTAGCTTGGCGACTTTAACTTTATCGATTAAAAGTCGGTTCTACTTGTATATTTCGCCATCATTATGTGGGTCCACAGGTCTTTAATTCTACCTCCATCCTTTGCAAGTCATATAAAATGGGCCTTTGCGTTGACAATATTACTTTTCGTGCTTGCGTATGATCTTCTTACTTGTCGATCGTCGTCCTCTTCGTTCGCTTTTCGAGGATGATATTGAATAGTGTGATCGTAATCTTTTAATGACTCGACCCAGCGTCGTTCTTAGCGTGTTGAGTTCTTTTGGGTGAAGAAATATTTGAGGCTTTTATGGTCGTATAAATCTCTACTTTCTCTCCGTCAAGTAGTGTCTCCGTATCTTCATATAAACACATTGCTTTGCTTGACTCGGATCATGAGTAGGATAATTCCTCTCATATTCTTTGAGTTGTCGTGAGGCATAGGCTATGACTTTCCCATGTTGCATGAGAACACATCTAACCCCTTGCGGAAGCATCATTTGTAGATAACAAATCCATCGAGAACCGGATGGTATTGTCGAAACAGTCTTAGAAATGAGTCTCTCTTGAGCTCTTGGAAGCTCTTCTCGCGTTCCTCGCTCCATAAGAATTTTGCATCCTTAAAGTCGGTGAGTTAGCAGATGGCGATTCGAGAAAATCCTTCCACAAATCTCAGATAATAACCGGTTATAAGCCCGAGAAAGCTGCGTCTTGATCCGCAAACTTGGTTGCTCCCGACTTTGTATTGCTTGATCTTGGCCGGGTCATGAGATACTCCTTGTTTTGACACTGCGTGCCCGAGGAATGCTACTTCCTCGAGCGAACTTCGCATTTCTTGACTTGGCATAAAGCTTGTGTTCACGAAGTCTTTGTAGTACCGAACGAATGGTGCTTCATGATCTTCACGGCTTTTGGAATAGATGAGGATGTCATCGATAAAAACGACAACAGGTGAGTCAAATATTCCTTAAATACGGTTCATCGTATCCATGAAAGCGGCGGGGCATTAGTCGATCAAAGACATGACGAGAATTCATAATGCGTGTCGAGTCACGAAATGCGTCTTTGGAATATCCTCGGTTTTAATCTTGGTGATGATATCGAGCGAAGATCGATCTTTGAAAAGAATTGTGCTCCTTATGGCTGGTGAGCAGGTCATCGATGCGAGGTGGCGGATACTATTCTTGATGGTGACATGGTTCGATTCTCGATAGTCGATCTGAAATCGCATCTCCGTCTTTCTTCTTTCTGAATAAAGCAGGGCACCCCGAGGAGGCGTCTTGGGGCCGAATGAAAGCAGATGTCTAATAACTCACTGTAGTTGGACTTTTAACTCACGAAGTTCAATAGGAGCCATTCGATATGGGGTTTTAGAAATGGGTTTTGTGCGGTTGAAAGGTCGATAAAGAATTGACATCACGTTACGGGGTAAGCCGGGGAAGCTCTTGGGAAATACATCGGGAATTCTCACAACCACGAAATATTATTCAAATCGACTTGTCTTTATTCAAATCCATAACATGGGCTAAGAAAGCTTGACATCAGTTTTTGATAAGCGAATAGCTTTGTGGCTTGATATGGCGATGGTGATTTTAGTGGTTTAGTGGTTTGAATTAGTATGCAGGTTGGTTAGGAATATGAAAACTAATGACACTTACGAAAACAATCAATTTTGGCATGATGGTGGTTAACGATCAATTCCTAAAATCACATCAAAAGCAAGTATCTTTAAAGAGATAAGATCGGCGGGTAATGTGATAGTGCTGACTTGGATCATGCAAGATTTATAAAGCGTAGATGTAATGAAGGTTTCACCCAGCGGAGTTTCAATGAGATAAATCAAAATCTAATTTCTCGGTCGAGTTTAAGCGTTGAGCCTGGCGGGAGAGATAAAGAATGGGTAGAAGCAGGGGTATCTAGTAAGGTATAAACTTACATGAAATTCAAGATTAGCTTACGTGATCACCTCGTTTGGGTTCCTCGCGTTTTGTCGATCGCGACAAAAATATTTCTTCCGAAAAGCCGTGATTTCGACTTATCAGGAACGACCCTTGGAATCACCACTCTCTGCTTTGAACTTGGTTTCGCGATAGTCTGATCTCGGCGATGTGGCCTTCCTTTCCACGGTTATAACATACCTTGGATTGTTGTGGACGGTTTGGTGATATGTCCCTCCTTCCGCATTTGTAACATCTAGCTGGCGGTCGTTCTCCTCCCCAGCATTTGTTGTTGGTCTTTGGTCTTCTTGTTGATATCTTCCGTCATTGTTGAATCTTCTCTTTACGAAATTTCCACTTGAGTCACCTCTCTATTATCATGTCCACGATTACACTGAGTGGTTCTGCGCTTTGTCGTAGTATTCTTTCTCTCATTTGGTTATCATCGTTACGATGACTACCACGATTGTGGTCCCTCGGTTGAGTATCTCTTTATCTCGCTCTAATAATGAGCCACATTGACAACATCGAATCTGAGAGAAAATTTATGAGAGATAAGGTATTGCCGAATCTACGGTTTTAGACCTCTCGAAACATCTGGCGTCATTCGTTCCTCATTCTCCACCGAATGAGGTCTGAGCTGGATAATTCTGCGAACCTTGCCTCGTCTTTGAGACACCGTCGTGTTGTTACATTGAGTCTAATAAACTCTACCTCCTTACGTATATAATGAATACTTTACGGAAAGTACTTGTCATTGAGCGATTCTGAAATCTTTCCCCAAGACATGTTAAGTGCATCTGGTGAGTGCGCTTCACTGATTCCCACGATGTCTCTGCCCACCACGAAACATAAAGGTGGCGAATGGAACCATACATTCCTCCGTGCACCCCAAGACATCGAATATCTTGGTAATTTGCTTGATTACGTTTACGCCTTGATCGGATCCGAACTTTCCATGGAAATCTGGTGGTCCCGACTCTTTGAATTGTTTGGTAGTGACAAGCCTTGCGTTCTTATCATTTCCTCCGTATTTTGTACACGAGTCTCCTAAATGCGATTTTGCATGAGCGCAAAAAGCTTAAACATCCGTCGTTCATCATTTGCTCGGTGGCGTTGTTCACGGGAGGAACATTGCCCGACTGTTGCGCGTTCTCCTCGTTGGTGAGTCAAAGGCGTCTCCGCGGTCTCATAAACTCCATTGTTAAGCGTTCTCGTGACCATTCTTAAATCTTGCCATAAAGCAAGGGTTAATTAAACAAATTAACATATCACGTAATATCTATATTATAATGAGCCAACAAATAAGCTTAGGTAGGACACCTTTAGCGAAGGATTTTTCGTCTCTCCCCTCACAGTTACATTCCCGATCTCATGGGAGATCGTATATCCTAGCTACGATACCCATTGTGGCGCCCCCAAAATAGGTATCTGACACCCATTACGAGTCGCCAAAATACATGGTATAGAAAGCAAACTACTGACTTTGACAATCTGGATGTCGTGTAGAATCGACAATCTGTTGTGAGTTTGAATACAAATATTGTCTTACAGGACAATATACACACCAAATAAGTCCTCATTAATTATTAAATACCTTTATTTTACGAGAAATAGTGAGGGCAATTAAAACATCTTCTAGAACCATCTCTCCATTACCCAGGCTCGATCTGCTTTATGTTCTCACCTCACGAGAAGAAAAATGGAACAAAAAGGAAAAGGGTGAGCTCAGTAGCCCGATAAAGAATATTATGACTAAGATAATATCTGACAAATTATCGTTAGTCTTGACGGGAAAAATCTAATAGAATCTGATAGGCAACAAGTTTTAGATCAACAAATCACGGTGAAGCAATGATCCATTAGAAGAGTCGCGTAGAGAAAGAATTCTCTTGTCTTACAAGGTTTAAAGTCCATCATCGATAGTTTATCCCTGTAATAACAATCGATATACATCTTTAATCATCTTTTTACTCTGGGCGAAGATATTCATTTATATCACCCGGTTGGTCGTATTAAATCTCGACACACATTTCATCTTTTGCCTTCTGAGGCCGAAGATATTCATCGATTAATCGTTCATCTTTTGCCTTCTGGGCCAAAGATATTCATTTATATCACCATTTAGGGTGAGGATGATGAAAAACATTTTTAAAAAAGCGAATCGGTGAAACAAAATAATGAGGATTAAGGATTAAGGATTAGTACTTTGTTTTACCCGTGTCAAAAATACTTGAAAATAAATCATATTGGTGTAAAATTGAGAATGATCAAAACATGGATCTGATCGAAAGCTAGTATCGAGAATAGATATTTTAGATGAAAAGAAATTTTTTTTTATTTTTGATTGAATAGTCTAAGTATTAAGTGAAATAGTATCAGTATCGTGAATAGTCAGTAGTATCGTGAATAGTAACCCAAACACAACAAGTTCCAAATTTGATAAAAAAGTTCACCGATACTTGACGTAATGATATTGAAGAAAAAATATCATTTAAGAAGAAAATAATACCACTTACCTCAAAATAGCCGTCTTACATTTGAATTTCGGTATAGTCTTGTGAAACCCATAGTATAGCAACACTCAAAGTATACTCACAAGAATCGCTCGATAATTTAGAGAGAAAGAGAAAACTTAGTTTACGGTGTGATTTTCAATTCTAACAGCCCTCTATTTATAGGAAAATGTTAGAGCATGAAGGAGACTAAAATAATAATATTATTATTATTTATTTTTCAAATTTCTCATGCCTTTGAACTTTGAATATTTACCCAGCCATCTTTGGAAAATTTCAGTGACCCACCCATGTTTATAACACACCAACAAAAAAGTGGGTCCCACCCATTAATTTAATAAAAATTATTTTATTTTCCGAAACTTCAATAATTAAGTGAAAATAGCTCGTTTATCGAGAAAAATTCAAAACTCGCGACTTTTCATGGGAAATTCCATTCTCAACAACTGCGGAAGAAAGTTTTTCCAAATTCAAAGCGAAATTGTAACGAAATCCATAAGCAGGCGATTTTACGATACATAATCAATTTTCGGTCGAAATTGTGTCCGCAAACACACAAAACATATATTAAACATTTAATGCCACAAAATACTCTACCTACCTCCTCATATACTCATATATCCCACATTCATTATAAAAAATATCATAGTTAATATATTATTAAAATAATATATTTAAATGAATTATTTTATCGAGAAAAAGATAAAATATTAATTTTCAACAATTGTCACTAAAATTTTTTTCTCCATCTATATCCACATAAAATAAATATTTTCTTTATCATAATAATCAATAATTAATTATTTTAAAAATAATATTCTGAGAATCACGATCTTGTGACGGTAGTTTCGAGGGAAGAGAACTTTCGATAAGGATTTCTCACTTCTTGGTGGCCTTGATTAGGTGACGAACCTCTCCTTGAGGCAGAACTTTCTAGACATTGCCAATAATGTTATCGATAATATTATTCAAATAATATGAATTATTGATTTGATAATGGAAAATCTTGTGTAATGACAATTATTGAAACAATAATAATCTGAAAATATCAGTATGACAATTATTGAATCGATAAAATATAATATTGAGCGGTAACTCTTTGTAACAATTATTGAGTAGTGCCTTCTTTACGTAAGGATCGATAATTCAATAATCTTTATGCGATATCTGGTGTCTTCTTTGTGCGACCCGCGCGTATTCTTGTATTTTAACCACCGGGTAACCCAGCGGTGTTAGCGGTAACAATTTCGTCGTTATTTATAAAACTCGATCTTTGTCGTTTTCCTTCATCCAATAGTTTTTTCCGTTATGGGGCCCCTGATGGCTTGCGTTGGTAAATCGTCACGGAGATTCAAAACAAAAAGAATATTCCACGACGAAGCGAATATTCCAAAGCGATAATGAATATTTTATAACTCTTTCGTGTAGGGATATTATTTGTTGTACTCGTAGGGGATATTATTTGTTGTACTTTCGTAAGGGGTATTCTTTCTTTCTTATTCGTGAAGAGAACTTACGTTATTCCATTCTTTATTATTACATTGGAATAACTTGTATATACGGATACCCTATACTTGGTGAAATTCTTACATTATTCCATTCTTTATCATTATGTTGGAATAACATGTTTATGCCAAGTACCGCATACATGGTGAAATTCTTACATTATTCCATTCTTTATTATTCTCGTAGGAATATCGCATCGGTGCGTATTACACGCTCGACACGGGTTCCATTATTTATTATTCTATTGGAATATCATGTGCGTATGCGTTACTGGCGTGACCGGTTCCTTTCTTTATCATTCTGTTGGAACATCCTGTCTGTGCTTTATGCATGACCTGGTTCCGTTATTTATTATTCTGTTGGAATAACATGTCTGTGTAGTCTATCGCATGCCTGGTGATTTCTTTTGTTATTCCATTCTTTATTATACTTAGTTGGTTAAAGTTTTAACTTCTATACTCCATGAAATTAGTTTCATGGAAATGTTCTTCTGAGCATTCTTGAATTTTACTCCACAAAGCAGTATCATGTTGACAATTTGGACGTTATTGGTTCCTAGATAAATTAATTTTTAAACTTGTTTTATTGAATTATTATGTCATTGTCATCATCCTCATGTTTATATTATGTTGAAAGTCATCTGTGGCCTGTAGTTCATAGATGGACTTGGTATAATTATGACCGAGGATTATTAGGTATAATCATAACTTAGTAATGTTACAAATAATGTGAAAAAGTCCTCATTGCCGTAGAAAGGTTGATGGACAATTTTTGGTATGATTATGGCTATGGATTCTCTTCGGCCAATGGTGCAAAGATGAATTGTTTTATGGCATGATCAGGACCGTTGATGAAAACATTATTATCTTTGGCCCGTAGTGCATGGATAATTCGTGGTCGTGATAACTTATTCTGCATTATCTTAGTCATAATATTTCTTACTGGGCTAGTTGAGCTCACCCTTTTACTTTCATTATTCTCTTCAGCAAATGAGAACGTAGCAAGGACTAGTCGGGGAACAGAGTGATGGTCCTAGATGGTGCATTAGTAGTCCTCACTATTCTGTGAAATAGTGTGATAATAAATGTAATGAGGAACTCATTGAGTTTGTATATTGTCTAGATGACAATATTTGTATTAAAACTCACAGCATATGTTTATTCATATTTTACACGACTGTTGTACAATTAAGTTTGTATTTGAATTCTATACCATGTATTTGGCGACTCAAGATGAGTGATGTATACCTATTTTGGGGGCGTCACATTTGGTATCAAAACTTAGGGATATAATCCATGGATAAGATGTGAGACTAGAACTAGGAGGGGAGAGACGGGGAATTCCTTCGATAGTATGACCTACCTAAGTTTATTTGGTATTTAATTTGTCAGTCAGAGTATAGGGATAATATGTTACATGTCAATTAACCCTTGTTTTGTGACAGTGTTTAAAAATGGCAGCTGAAAATGTTAACAATGGAGTGAATGAGACCGTTAAGACACATTTAATCACTAACCAGGTTAATGTGATGTCAGACGAAGAAGAAATTAGAGATATTTACGTGGTGAGTGAATAACTAATAGTTGCACCCGAGCTAGTTGCAGAGGTAGCAACTGAGAGCGAGGAAGAAGAGGAAGAAGAGGAACCTGAGGAGAATTGGTTAAAAGAATTTTATGATCAAAATTTAGAATTACAAAATCGTATTCATGAGTTAGAAGAGCAGGCTGAAGAATGCCAGGCGGTCGTGGAGCAAAGAGATATAACAATTCAAAATTGTGTTACCCGATGTGCGACGCTTGAACAAAAGCACTCTTTAGCAGAGTATAAGATATTAGAGCTGGAATCTGAGAATGCTATGATCAAAGTTCTGATGAAAGAAGAAACAACTGAACGGAGGAGAATAGATGACGCATGGGTAAAAGCCGCACGACGTGTAGATATTCTAGAAAAAGACGTCCGATCCAATAAAGCCAAAATGGATTAAATGGATTTTGTTTTTTGGACAACAATTGGAAAAATCCAACATCGAATTCGGAATTACCCTGTGCATAACGGTCAACCACAATTCGATATAGATCAGAGAATAATGATTCAAATCATGGATCAGGAATGTGACGAAGCACTTAAGGGTGGAATGTACCCTATAGTAAAGTCAAATCCGGTAGTTTAAGTGAGAGCGTTTGTCGAGAAACCCAAACGAAGTTATTATGGGTAAGTGAATTATAAACTCTTGCGAAGTCTATACTTTATTCGATACCAGTTCTACCCACTCTTTTATTTCTCCTACTTGCGCTCAATGTTTAAATTTGACTCCGAAGAAATTAGACTTTGATTTATCTGTTGAAACTCCGTTGGGAGAAACATTCGTTACCTCCACTATTAATAAATCTTGTTTAATTCAAATTGACACTTTCACATTACGTGTCGATCTTGTCTCTTTGAAAATACTTGCCTTTGATGTGACTTTTGGAATCGATTGGTTAATTACTCATCATGTTTTTCGTAAGGTTGTTAGCTTTCATATTCCTAACCAACTTGTTATGCAAATTCAAGCAACCAAACCACTAAAGTTAATCATTGTCATATCAAGTCATAAGTAAAGAGCCTCGAGACTTTCGCCTAGTGACTTTCGCTGTGTGGAATGCAATCAAGCCGGACTTTCTGTAAGGCGACGTCGTGAATGACGATGACAAGTTAATAGGTATCAATGTGACGTCTTTATCCAAGTCTTGGATAAGGGTCAGATTTTGAATGATATTTCTATTGTTAATAAATTTCTGACGTATTCTTGAAAACTTCTTAGCTTTACCCTAGGCGTGAAATCGAATTTTGTATTGACCAAAGACAAAACCCTTTCTAAAACCCTCACATATTTTCTTCACCCAAAACGCGTGTAATGTGCCAAAGACGTTGGCTCGAGTTTGTTGAAGATTACGATCATACCATTCAATATCATCGGGAAAAGCTTAACGTGGTAGGCGACACGTTGAGTAGAGAAGATCGTATGCGTTCTGAGTCTTGAATATACGAACCCACGTGAAGATAACGAATATACGAGTAGAATTGACTTTAATCGATAAAGTTAAAGGCCGCTCAAGCTACACACCCGGAACTGATGAATGTGAAGAAAAAGGTTCAAGAAGGCGTTATCTCAACCCTCGACTTTATTGGTCTATTTGAAATCCTCGATGAAGTAGGAACTGTGGCCTATAGATTCGTTTTACCGCCAAGTATGTCGCGTGTTCATAATGTTTTTCACGTATCGATGTTACGTAAATATGTGAATGACCCGAACCACATTATTAAATTAGAACTAAACGATATAGCAGAAGATTTAACGTATGAGGAGATACGTGTTAAAATCTTGGATAAGAAGGATCGTATTCAACACTCAAATGTTATACCTCATGAATTAGAATCTAAAATGAAGTCAAGGTATCCTCACCTCTTCGGCATACCAGGTACGTACGTAAATTTTGAGGGCGAAATTTCATCAGGTGGGGAGATTGTAAGACCCCGGATTTTATGAATAAATATTTAATTTTCTCGAAATATTTTTTGAATATTATGGTATGGATTTGAGATAGTGTTATAGTTGTGGGTAGTATTTAAAAATTTTGAAAAGTATGCAAGTTGTTGTATAATATTCGATTGGTCGGGAATATTCTTTTATCTGGGGAATATCCGATGACGACATGACAATCATTGGTGGACCCTATTAACGGAATTATTATCATTTGATTGAGAAAACGACAAAAATATTTTATAAAAAAAATGGAGGAAGTTTTACACAGATTAATCTTGTTGAACTACTCGGTAGTAAAAATACGATAAGAATGCATGGTCGTAGTATACACGTTATGTTGATTATTGATGCTTACGTGATAAGTCACTCAGTTTTGTTTTATTAGTATTATTAATGTAATAAAATAGAAAAGCTTTTTATATAAAACAGAATACTTTTATAAAGTTATTCGTTTTATTAGACTATAAATAGAATATATTATATTCTATTATGCATAGTATTTTGCATAGTAAAATTTTTTTATATAAAACAGAATACTTTAATAAAGTTATTTGTTTTATTAGACTATAAATAGAATATACTATTTTTTATTATGCATAGTGTTGCATAGTCTTGCATAGTATTTTGTATAGTAAAATCTTTTATATAAAACAAAATACTTTTATAAAGTTATTCGTTTTATTAGATTATAAATAGAATATATTATATTTTATTTAAAAAATTTTGCTTTAAATATGGACCATCCGATTAAAAGTAAATCAATTTGGACCGTTTCATGAATTAGTTACTATGGGTCCATTCTTCATAAATAGAAGCTCATTCCTTCATTATTTCTTACTTAATTCAATTTGAAACTCAGAGAGAAAATATAGAGAGAGTTCTTCTTCTATAATCTTGTGCGTATTTTTTTAGAGTTTAAGAAAGCTTTGAAACAGAAGTCAAAGTTTTCTTCGAGTATATCCTCTCCCTACCAAATAAATACTCTTCTTTCAAAGGTAGAGGATATTATTTATTTGTACTTCGTAGGGATATTATTTGTTGTACTCGTAGGGATATTATTTGTTATACTCGTAAAGGGTATTCTTTCTTTCTTATTCATGAAGAGAACTTCCTTATTCCATTCTTTATTATTCTGTTGGAATAACTTTGTATACGCTGGATATACCTATACTTGGTGAAATTCTTTCGTTATTCCATTCTTTATCATTATGTTGAATAACTTTGTTTATCTGCAACCGCATACATGGTGAAATTCTTCTGTTATTCCATTCTTTATTATTCTGTAAGAATATCCTATCGGTGCGTATTACGCCTGACCTAGTTCCATTATTTATTATTCTGTTGGAATATCATGTTTGTGCGTTTACGCATGACTGATTCTCGTTTCTTTATCATTTCTGTTGAACATCATGTCCATGCTTTACGCATTTGACACGGTTCTATTATTTATTATTCCGTTGGAATAACACGTATGCATGCGATTCTATCGCATGCACGGTGATTTCTTTTGTTATTCCATTCTTTATTATTATACTCGGTTGGATAAAGTTTTGACTTCTATACTCCATGAAATTAGTGGAATATCCTTGATATTCAAGGCTTCATCCAAAGATCTTTTATGGAAATATTCTTCGAGCATTCTTGAATTTTACTCACAAAGCAAAGATCATGTTGACAATTTGGACGTTATTGGTTCTGGATAAATTAATTTTTAAACTTGTTTTATTGAATTATTATGTCATTGTCATCATCCTCATGTTTATATTATGTTGAAAGTCATCTCGTGGTCTGTAATGCATAGATGGACTTGGTATGATTATGACCGAGGATTATTCGGTATAATCATGGTAGTAATGTTATAAATGATGTGAAAAAAGTCCTCATTGGCCCGTAGTGCATTGATGAACAATTTTTGGTATGATTATGGCTATGGATTCTCTTCGGCCAATGGTGCAAAGATGAATTATTTTATGGCATGATCAGGACCGTTGATGAAAACACGATTATCTTTGGCCACGTAGTGCATGGATAATTCGTGGTCTTGATACTAAAGAATATCCTTGGCATGTAGTGCATGGATGATTTGATGATGTGGATTATTTATTAAGATGAGTCTAAGCGATAAAAGTGATGAAAAACCTTTTAAATCATAGAAGATAGTAGATTTTATTCTCTACTTGACTCTTCTAATGGATTGCTTGTTCCTCTGCAGTTAAATTTGTTGTCTATTATATTCTATCAGTTTAACACTGTTGAAGGCTAACGATAATTTATTCTGCATTATCTTGGTCATAATATTTCTTACTGGGCTAGTTGAGCTCACCCTTTTACTTTTATTATTCTCTTCAGGAACTGAGAACGTAGCAGGGACTAGTCGGAGAACAGAGTAATGGTCCTAGATGGTGCATTAGTAATCCTCACTATTCTGTGAAATAGTGTGATAATAAATATAATGAGGACCCCATTGAGTTCGTATATTGTCTAGATGACAATATTTATCTTAAAACTCACAGCATATGTTTAGTCATATTTTACACGACTGTTGTATAATTAAGTGTGTATTTGAATTATGTACCATGTATTTGGCGACTCAAGATGGGTGATGTATGTGAGACCCCAGATTTTATGAATAAAGATTTAATTTTCTCGAAATAATTTTTTAATATTATAGTGTTGATTTGATGTAATGTTATAGTTGTGGGTAATATATAGTTACAAATTTTGCAAAGTAAGTAAGTGGTTTTATAATATTTGATTGGTCGGAGAATATTCTTTTTGTCGGGGAATATCCGTACGAAGGTACAATCATTGGTGGACCCCGCAACGAAATTATTGTCGGATTAAAAAACGACAAAAATACTTTATGAAAATAACGGCGGAAGTTTTACCGTTAACTGTTGAAACACCCGGTGTTAAAAGTACGATGAATACGGCGTAATCGCACGAAAGAAGACACATGATTTATTATTGATACTTATGTGAGAAGTCACTCAGTATTGTTCAATCGGATATTCGGGACACTTTTCGTGTCAGAGTACTATTCACGAGTTACTATTCATGAGTTACTATTCACGAGTTACTATTCACATGGTACTATTGATCACCGTAAAATATATTTCTTTTCGGTCCAAATCATTTTTGGGTACAATATTATTCCATGAGGAGATGTCTTTAATTTTTTGATCAGTTGGTTGAAGTTATAATAGTAAATCAATATGGACCATTGGTGGAAAGTTATAATAATGAATCAATATGGATCATTTGGTTTAAAGTTTTAATAGTAAATCAAGATGGACTGTTGCTTTAAGTTTTAATAGTAAACCAACTGGATCGTCTGCTTAAAGTAAATCAATCTGGACCGTTCATGAATTAGTTACTATTTAGTCTATTTTCCTATAAATAGAAGCTCATTCCTTCATGATTTCTTTCGAATTCACTGAAACTATAGTAGAAAGAAAGAAAAGTATTTTGTTACTTCACTTTTCCAATATCTGATTTCTTCTAAGGTAGGGAATATTATTTGTTGTATTCGTAAGGGGTATTATTTCTTTTGTATTCATGAAGAGAATTTCATTATTCCATTATTTATTATTACATTGGAATAACTCGTATATATCTGCTACCCTATACTTGGTGAAATTCTTCGTTATTTCATTCTTTATTATTCTTTTGAATATCACATGCATGCGTTTTATGCAGGACCGTTCCATTCTTTATTATTCTGTTGGAATATCACATGCATGCGTTTTAATTGGGACTGGTTCCGTTATTTATTATTCGTTGGAATAACTTTGTTTTGTGCGATCTATCACATGCATGGTGATTTCTTTTGTTATTCCATTCTTTATTATACTCGGTTGGTTAAAACTTTGACTTCTATACTCCATGAAATTAGTGGAATATCCTTCGTATTTCAAGGCTTCATCCAAAGATCTTTTCATGGAAATATTCTTTCGAGCATTCTTGAATTTTACTCTACAAAGAAGTATCATGTTGACAATGTGGACGTTATTAGTTCTGGATAAATTAATTCTTGAACTTGTTTTATTGAATTCTTATATCATTGTCATCATCCTCATGCTTATATTATGTTGAAAGTCATCGTGGACCGTGTAGTGCATAGATGGACTTTGTATGATTATGACTGAGGATTATTCTCAGATAATTGTGACGCCCCAAAATTAGGTATACATCACCCATCTTGGGTCGCCGGATATATGGTATGTAATTCAAATACAACTTACTAATACAACTGTCAGGTACAATACGACAAAACATAAACTGTGAGTTTGAATACAAATATTGTCTACTAGAGATTATACAAACTCAAAAGGAGTCCTCATTACAATTATTATCACACTATTTCACGAATAGTGAGGACTACTAATTAAATCCTCCGGACCATTACTCTAGTTCCCCCAGCCTATATTCTCATTTCACAAGAAAAAAGTGAAAGAAAGGGTGAGCTCAACTAGCCCAAGAAGAAATATTATGACTAAGATAATGCGTAATAAATTATCATTAGCCTTCAACAAATGTTAAACCGATAAAATATAATAAACATCAAGTTTAAGCTCGCAATGAACCAAAGAATCCATTAAAAGAGTCAAGTAGAAAATAAAATCTACTATCTTTTATGATTTAAAAGGTTTTTCATCACTTTGTTATAATTTGAGACTCGACTTAATAAATATTCCACATCATCGAATCACCCCGCACTACTGCCAAGGATATTCTTTAAGTATCACGACCACTATTATCCATGCACTACTACGGGCCAAGAATATTTGTGTATTCATTAATGGTCATGATCATGCCAACAATTGTCTATCAATGCACTACGGGCTAATGATGACTTTTAATTTTTTACATCATTTGTAACATTACTACCATGATTACAATCGAATAATCCACGGTCATAATCATACCAAGTCCATCTATGCATTACAGCCACGAGATGACTTTCAACAAAATATAAACATGAGGATGATGACAATGATATAAGAATTCAATAAAACAAGTTCAAGAATTATTTTATCCAAGAATTGTTAACGTCCAAATTGTCAACATGACATCGCTTTGTAGAGTAAAATTCAAGAATACTTAAAAGAATATTTCCATGAAAGAATACTGGATGAAGCGCAAATATCAAGGATATTCCACTAATTTCATGGAGTATAGAAGTCAAAGTTTTAACCAACCGAGTATAACAAAGAATGGAATAACAAAAGAAATCACCATGCATGCGATGATCAAGCATGCATAAAAGTTATTCCAATGTAATAATAAATAACGGAACGGTCCGCCAGTGAAACGCATTGCATGTGATATTCCAATGAATAATAAAGAATGGAACCGATCCGGCGAAAATAAATACATGCATGTGATGTTCCAATGTAATAATAATAAAGACGGAACCAGTCAAAGGTGTAAAAACACATGCATGTGATGTTCCAATGAATAATAATAAAGACGGAACCAGTCCGGTGTAAAACACACATGCATGGATGTTCCAACAGAATAATATTAACGATGGAACGGTGGGTGTAAAAAACACAGATGCAGGATGTTCCAACAAAATAATAATAAAGATGGAACCAGTCAGGTGTAAAACACACGACAGGATGTTCCAAAATGAATAATAATGAAGAATGTCACCAAGTATAGGGTAAATCTGCAGATACAAAGGTTATTCCAATGTAATAATAAACAATGGAATAACAATAGTTCTCTTCATGAATAAGAAAGAATAACACCCCTTACATTAGTAGGAGATTGAATAACGCAAAGAAGGTAGTGTAATGTAGACTCTTCTTCTTTCTCTCTTATTTCTCTATACTTTCTCTCTCTATAGCTTGAATGAATTCGTGAAAAATAATGAAGCACTAGGCCTCTATTTATAGAAGATTTCTAGCTTAGCACCTGCCATGTGAAAAGACAAGTGGTTTGACGACTGGTGATGTGAAAAGAAAAGTGGTTTGACGCCTGTAATGTGAAACGATAATTGGTTCGACGCCTGTAATGTGAAATGACAATTGGTTCGACGCTTGTAATGTGAAACGACAAGTGGTTCGACGCCTGTAATATGAAACGGCAAGTGGTTTGACGTCTGGTAAAGGTAATTACTATTGACGAAGGTAATTACTATTGACGAAGGTAATTACTATTGATGAAAGAGACTCTTAGATGATGACATATGGGCCCCCATAAAATAACCAAACTTACCACAAACGTCTCATAACAGACTCTTTATATACATCAAGGATTGAATAAATATTACCATAAATCATTTTATTTTTAATCAACACATAATTAATCTTTCAACAATTATTAATCATTTATAACTTGTCGCCTCAATTATTGATTTAATAATATAACATATTATCTGAGATGATCTTTGTAACAATAATTGAATCAATAATATAAGAGATATAATGTAGCAATTACTGTAGCAATAATTGAGTATAGTTGAGTGACTTCTCACGTAAGCATCAATAATCAATATCTGGTGTGCTACTATGAAACCACGCGTAGACATCGTATTTCTTTACTACTAATGGGTAGTTCAACAGCTTTTTAACGGTAACACCTCCGTAGTTATTTTCATAAAGTATTTTTGTCGTTTTCTCAATCCGACAATAATTCCATTGTGGGGTCCACCAATGATTGGGTCGTCGTACGAATATTTTCCGACAAAAAGAATATTCCCCGACCAAACGAATATTTTATAACAACTTGCGTACTTTGCAAAATTTATAAATATTACCCACAACTATAACATTATATCAAATACACACCATAATATATATAAAAAAAATTTATTTTGAGAAAATTAAATATTTATTCATAAAATCTGGGGTCTCACAATAATCATAACCGTAATGTTACAAATGATGTGAAAAAAATCCTCATTGGCCCGTAGTGCATTGATGGACAATTTTTGGTATAATTATGGCTATGGATTCTCTTTGGCCGTAGTGCAAAGATGAATTGTTTTATGGCATGATCAGGACCGTTGATGAAAATATGATTATCTTAAGTCAGTAGTGCATGGATAATTCGTGGTCGTGATACTAAAGAATATCATCTACCGTAGTAATGTGAGGGTGATTCGATGATGTGGATTATTTATTAAGCTAAGTTCCAAATGATAAAAGTGATGAAAAACCTTTTAAATCATAGAAGATAGTAGATTTTATTCCTACTTGACTCTTCTAATGGATTGCTTGTTCATGCTTGAGTTAAACTTGATAGTTATTATATTTTATCGGTTTAACATCATTGTTGAAGGCTAACGATAAATTATTTCGCATTATCTTAGTCATAATATTTCTTATCGCCCGATTGAGCTCACCCTTTCTTTCACCGTTTTCTTCGTGAAATGAGAACGTAAATTTGGGACTAGTCGGGGAATAGAGTGATGATCCTAGATGTTTGCATTAGTAGTCCTCACTATTCTGTGAAATAGTGTGATAATAATTGTAATGAGGACTCCCTTTGTGTTTTTATACTCTCTAGTAGACAATATTTGTATTCAAACTCACAGTTTATGTTTTGTTGTATTGTACACGACAGTTGTATTATTAAGTTGTAGGGTTTTGACACAGAAACGCACAGCGAAAATAGAAGAATTTAAACCAAATTCGAAACCCTAAACAGGATCCATGCGAAAAACAGTTAATTCAGTGGTTAGAAATTATACCGATTAAGAAAGCGATTAAACGATGCGGTCGAATCTCCAACGCCTTTCGAACGAACTGCGTCTCTACGGTATCCACACGAACGCTCCACGAATCGTCCTACGATCTGCAGAAGAAGGAATCGCGGTATTAGCCACCAAGGATGAGGATTTTCAAACTGCTTTTCTCTAGTCTCTCTCTAATAAGCGGCTAGGTTTTTGTTTTGATTATTATTTTAATCGGTCTGCTATATATCATATATATAGTAGTTAAAAGGTATTAATCAAAACCTAATTTTATAAAATCCAATTATATATATATATATATATATATATATATCTTAATTAAGTCTTACTTAATTAATATACATATATACAAATTATCCTTTTAATTTAAATTGTGAGTTAAATACTATTAATCATATTAATATATTTAAATCCTTAAAATTTAAACTAATTCCCTTTTAAATTACGTTATGTGTGTGTGACTTATAGGTTATTATTACGTTGGCAATAATTTTAAAATCATATTATAAAATTATAAGCAAATGGCGACATCTAATAATGCATCATCGCTACCCAAGTAATAATAAGATCGATGATTCGATGCAACCTTTTTCGTGACCAATGTTTCAATGTAATTTAATCCTTTTAACCTTAATATCCTAGATTAAACTCGAGTCATGGAATGTGTCATACTCTTCATAATTTAATCTGAGTTTTCTTGATCAATGAGTAGACTATATGAAATAAATCACTATTTGAGCATGACCATGCATTTCATAGTCCTACTCAATCAAGAGGCCTATGGATATCACCCACAATATATAGGATGGTTAAATTCCATATAGATCACTCATATTTCTCACACGATTCATGATGAACCCAATAATCACCTTTATAGTCCACCCTATTAAAGGTGACATTTGATGATATCAAAGTACATAAATTCTCGTGTAGTAATATAGCGATTTCAGGTCGGAGGACCATTACATCATAGTCACTATGAGAATTGCTAATGACACTTCGCATAATGCTCCATATAGAATTCTCATGGTGGGTCCATCTAGTACATCGTTCTCAACATGTACCTATGCATTGACTTAATATCTCATATATTTATGACCAATGAGATTTGGTAATCAATCGATCCACATACTTTAGTCTCAATGCATCATTGTTGTCCCATCAACAATGATACTCGATTCAGGACATTTTAAACAACAATGATACTAATTGTAATTATATAATCTCATGTTCAAGTCACATACTTGAAACTATATAATTTGTATCACTATTCTAAGGAATTTTATTATGTTAACAATTATATTACGCAGTAAATAAAACCATAATAAAATCATATATTTATTCAATCAAATATAATATCAAAACGTTAAGCAATTATATCAAATAATTGGCCTCTAGGGCATAAACTCTAACATAAGTTGTATTTGAATTCTGTACCATGTATCTGGCGACTCAAGATGGGTGATGTATATCTAATTTTGGGGGCGTCACAATGTATATCTATTTTGGAGGCGTCGGTATACATCTATAACGACGCTTTTGTTGTGAAAATATCAGAATATATTGTGAAAATATCAGTTTCCTCTTTATTATTGCCTTTAGATTATAATCATAATAAAACTAATATAAATTAAACTTAGGGGTATTTATTTAGAAACTGAATGACCGAATCTACGGTCATTGAGTTCGTTTTTTTTGAATAAAAATAGTCTGAATGGCTGAATGAATCAAATTTTTAGGCTAAATGATTAAGGGGGTGTTTGATAAAAATTTAATGAATCTGAATCTGAATGAGCTAAATCTGAATGAAAAAAGTTGTTTGATAATTGACATCTAAAACATCTGAAAGACAAAACTTTATTATTTTACCCCTCGAAAAAATTCAAAATTGTTGTAAATTTATTTAATATTACTTAATATAAAAGTTAATATTTTTATATTTTTTTAAAAAAAATTAATTTATTTTTACTTCATTCGAGATAAAAAAAATCGACTTAGTCATTCTCTTTCAAGTCCATTTTACCGATCAAACCATTCGCATCAAAAACAAACGCCTAATCGATTCAAACCATTCAGATTCAACTCCATTCAGCTCTAAACAAACACCCCCTAAGTATAATTTTTTTTTTGACAAAATGACTACAATGAAATATTTTATATTTAATTTTTTTTACAATATTAACTATTATATTAAATAATGTTAAATAAATTTACAATAATTTTAAAAATTTCAAAGATATAAAATAATAAAATATATATTTCAATATATCACTTATCAAACAATTTTTTTTTTCATTAAATATTCAAAACCAAAGAATAGCCTTCGTGCCTCCCAGCATTATGGAGGGTGAGATTTATCCCAAATTTTGAACGACCGAGATAATTTATTAAGATGAGCAGCAAATTCAAAATCATTTATATTTTGTTATATAAATTTTGTTTCATTCAACTATTGAGATTCACAACTATTTGATTCAGTTTTATTAAATTGTCGTACTAATGTAATTTGAATATGGAACTTAAGTATTCATTTTACAACTCTTCCAATTCCAACTAGAATAATGTTATAGACACAAATTATTTTACAAACTGCTGATGTGACATACTTCACCTAAGTATATTGTGTGGGGTCGAAGACTATATTGAAACAAATTGTTAATTAATATGGTGGGGGTAAAGTATGTCACATTAATAATTTATAAAATGTTGACTAAAAGACAATTTGCACCCCAAACTTTACACCCTTGTTGACTTTTGCACCCAAAACAAAAAAAGGTGTCTAAGTACACCCCAATATTCATTATACGTAACAAAACGCATACTTTCTTCACTTAACCCACAAAAGTGACTGAAAATAAAAAATTCGCAACACAAGTTTAGGGTGCAAATTGTCTTTTAGTCTTAAAAATTAGCAAAAATTATTTAATTTTAAATAAAATAAAATAATTTTAAAATAAAATAATAAAATAAAATAAATATTTGGAATTAATAATTACTTTTTTAAAAACAATTTTTTTAAAAAGCAGAAATTTTAAAATAGAATTGTAAAATGTAATTTTTTTGTAAAAAATTATGTTTTTGCAAAAAAAAATCTGTTTTTACAAAAAAAAATTAAAAACAATTTTGTTTTTACAAAAATTGTAAAATAAAATTGTGTTTTACAAAATTGTAAATTACCTTCTTTTTTTTACAAAATTGTGTTTAAAATGTAATTTTTAAAAACTTGTAAAATAAAATTACATTTTTAAAAACAAAAAAGAATTTAAATTTTTTTAGACAATTTTTTAAAAATAATATGTTTTTACAAAAAAAATATAAAAATTGCATTTTTACAAAAAAAAATTAAAAATTCTGCTTTTTACAAAAAAAAAATCATTTTTTCTCCATCTTTTTTTCTTGCTTTATTATTAATTTTATCGATTTAATTAGAAAAATGGAGTACTCTATTTTCTTACTTTAACCATTTACATGTGTTTAATTTATTAGGGGTCAAATTGTATAAATTTACCCCAATAAATCATAATTACATAAAAAATAATAATTAGAGTACTCATTATTTTATCTCTATATTAAAATAGAAAAATATGGTCCATTTAATTATTATTATATTATTAATTTCTTTTGGAACTTTCGGAAAAAGAAAATAGATAGAATTGTAATTTTTTTTGTAAAAGCAGCATTTTTTTTTTTTTTTTTGTAAATGTAATTTTTTGACTAAAAGATAATTTGCACCCCAAACTTTACACTATTGTTGACTTTTGCACCCCAAACCGAAAAAGGTGTCTAAGTACACCCCAAACTTCATTATACGTAACAAAACACACACTTTCTTCACTTAACCGGTTAAAAGTGATCGACTAAGGCTGTAACACAAGTTTGGGGTGCAAATTGTCTTTTAGTCTTAAAAATTGACAAAAATAATTAATTTTAAATAAAATAAAATAATTTTAAAATAGTTAATTTTAAATAAAATAATTAATTTTAAAAATAAAAATAAAATAATTAATTTTACAATAAAATAATTTAAAAATACACAAATTTTTTTTGTAAAAATTACATTTTCACAAAAAAATTAATTTTTTTTTGTTTTTACAAAATTGTAAGATAAATTTGTGTTTACAAAATTGTAAAATACTATTTTTATTAAAATAAAAATCTTTTTTTACAAAAAGCGTGTAAAATAAAATTGTGTTAAAAATAGAATTTTTAAAAATTGTGTTTAAAAAATCATTATAATTCTATCTATTTTTTTTTTTCCGAAAGTTCCAAAAAGAAATTAATAATATAATAATAATTAAACTGGACCATATTTTTCTATTTTAATATAGAGATAAAAATAATGAGTACTAATTATTATTTTTTATGTAATTATGATTTGTGGGTTCTTTTTATACAATTTGGCCCCTAATAAATTAAAACACGAAAATGGTTAGTGAAAGAAAATATCTTCTCCAAATCTCTTGCAAAGGCTTTAGAATCCACATCCACATCCACATCCACATCCACATCCTTGTTTGTAGCACCCATTTCAATTAAGGCAGATGCCATCGACTCATATTCTTCAGTCGCGATTGATGCCAAAAAACACTTCCATGTGATCCATGTTTTTTGGCGATATCGTTCAACAATTCCTTCAACATAAATCTCAATGGTTACATGAAGAATGAAAAATGCTTTCAAAGAAAAGGGAAATAAATAAAAATCCTGCTTTGAAACGACCTCTCTTCCACTCCGGTTATCACATTTGTTTTGTTTCGATAAAGTAAAATTTGGTAAGAATGATGCGTAGTCACTCAACATTAGAACAATAAGTGTCTTAAGCTAGCGATTACCATGTATATGCCACATTTTGAATAGCTCTTATTACGATTTTTTTCTTTTTTTTCTTTTGGACTAGTATCACGGAAAACATAAACGAACAACTTGTAAAGAGTTAATCCCGTAAAATGGTAACTAAAAACTAATTATCTAAAGTTATAGCGAGACCGTATAAAGTTGGTGCAAAAGCTATAGATGCATACCAAAGTCTAGAAATCAATACGACCATCACGTAATAGCCATAAATTGCTGCGTGCACATCTGCATGGAAGGATTCACAAGCAAGCAAACTACGAACTGCAGAGAGATTTCATACAAAGAAATTAAAACTCTCAAAGCTTGAGATCACATCTAAGTTAGATTACAATTTGCTAGGAAAGGAATTGCAGATTATAAGCGAATCTGTACCACACATTTAAAAGCGATTATAAGATCGCTTCTCCGGACTTGCAACAAGTGAGCTTATTGAGTCCAAGTCGATAAGAGGAACTCCATAAAGCCTCTCCATTGTCGAAGACTCTTACAGTCTTACTGCTTTCTTTGATACACTTTAGAGGCGTAGCTTGCCTTGTAAGTCCCATAGATTCTAAATATCTCTAAAGGACTCTATATTTGTAGCCTCCTTTGTGAAGTCCACTTCTTCAAGACATTGAATCCTTTATATCTTTGACAATAGCAACTTCTACTATAAGAATGTAAATATTATAACAAGCTTCAAACAGTTATAACTTTGCAACATGGTGTGGAAAACAAAGATAGTATGTGTGTGAAGATAACAAAAATCTAGACAATCCATACTTGATGAAATTAAAAAGGAATTCAAAACAAATGAGAATATAGTCATACACGTCATGGGTTCGTTATAACAACTTTCAAATTTGACTATCTGAGGAAAAATATTTAGGCTTTATGAGGACAAATATCTAAGAAGCATCAATTTTAAATCATGTCAAAATAAATAAATAAATGAATCATAATAATAATAATAATAGATTACAAATTTTTTTACCATCTATTACTTCACATGAAATGATACATGACGCCTTCACAAAAACCTTTAAGTCTAACTTCATAACAATTATTTGAAATAGGTAGAGAAAACATCCGGAAAGAGGTTGAGTAACATTAATTGGTTCTTTGGGCGGTAAAGTAGAGACAAAATTCTAGAAGATTCTAGAAGGACAACGAAGTTCCGGAGGGTATTCGATGAGCATGACCGGGGACATGAGGCGGAGGTTCAAGCCGAGATGAGGTCAAGTACAAAGTACTATTTCTACTTGCAGGAATATGGTACTTGAATAACAGAATATAAATGATTCCCTAACGAGGAAAAGTATGCTTAATCATATCGAAATTTTAGAAACTTATTTAAATCATACCCAATGATGCGGCTAAGTTCGAGATTCAAAAACTCCATAATGTGAGCAACTACATATACAAAGTTTAGATCCGCCACTAAAATATCCTCTATTCGAGGTTTCAAAACCTTTATCACTACATCCTCTTGGGAGCCTCTGAGTCTTGCACCATGAAACGAATATTAATTCGTAATTAAACTCATTGACTATATTTAACTATTCTAGTCAATAAAGCTTAGAAAAGTTGAGAAAATAGAATACGGTTATAAACTTTTTTGTCTTTATTGAAATTTGAAGCAATTGGTGTTGGATCAACATACTCGAAGACACCATCTATTGGTCCCCAAATTCCTCACAAGAATTTTTTTGGATCCCTTCGAAAAGGCTCAGGAGCTCTATCAAAACGAAGATTGAAATTCACATACATATTACGGTGGAAACAATGTGGCGCGAAGATTTATGAACTACAAAAGTAAAATATAGGAAAAATTCATTGATATTATGACACATATAAAAAGATTAATCACATAACTCAAAAAGAATGAGACCAAGCCACAATGAAGTTCATACATATCTGATATTGGAATAAACCTGACAGTGAAGTGGCAATCTGATATGGGAAAGGTGCATATTGATATATAATCCACAAGTAACAAATAATTTTAGGAAAAGCGAATCGAATTACGACCCAACTTGATATATGTAGCACCCATACGTTCAAACAATCTTCTCAAGTAAACTGGGGATAGTAATCCAAGCTGCAGCTGAGTTGGAAATCCAGCAGATGATTTGGTCGACTGCACATTTAAAGAATGTTACTAGGATATAGCACGTGATTTATTTAGGGAAAAGTGTATTATCAGAAAAAATAAAATTAGAATGACCAAATTTGATATAAACGGAAAATAAAATTGTTTCCATATATGAACAATGAGTGCATTCAAAAGTCGAGGATCGGTTATTCAATATACCTTACAGGACAACATTTGGTCGATAAACTAAGATGCAAAGCATGAACTCCAAATTGATATTTCTATCCATTTGTTTAGAAATTGAATGGACTTCACTTCTGAGGACGATTGGCGATTCCATTCCTATAGGCCACAAGTAAGCGAAAAAAAAGACCATTCCTCACTAACACATGCAAAAACTAGAATCTCAACCACGCGTAATTCCATAGAGCGAGATGATGATATGACCAAATTACCTCTGTAATTGTGAACTAATATGTATACCGGTTTGACATTTCGATAAACATTTATCGTAGTTAGTTAGTTACCTTTGATACATCCGCCACCCACTCACTACCTACTCCAACAAGCTGCTTGAATACCTTGAGCCATCTTATTGCTCCTCGTGGACTGTGTTAATAGATGTTCGAAGAATGTCCTCCATGAGTTTAATGCAAGTTCTCTATGTTGTATGTCAGTGAGGAAACAAATCAAAAAACTTTAAGACAAAATGATATGACAAAAGTACCAAGACGTCGATAAGTGAAACAAAATCCATACTGACTATTATGTTGTCTAAAGTATATCGAGAGCGAAGCGATTGTAGGGAGAATTAGCATGAATGATTTTTCGTCTAAATTGTTGAAAATTCTTCAACTAAGTTCTTTCATAATCGATGCCTACCAAAGAAAAAAGCCAAACTACTTTAGTTAAAAACTTAGAGCTCGAGTAAGGCCCCAATCACCATTCGAAAAAATAAGGGTCCCCATCTCACGCGCGCAAAGGAAGTACAAAATGTTAGGCGATACATCAAACTGTTGGTCCTAAGAATCCCCAACATCATGTTGGGCCATTTCTAAGCGTGGCGACTTTCACTCTTTTATTTGATTTCTAAATTTTTTCAAGCATAGGTAGCTCTTGTCACAGGTCCCATTCAAACCCTTGAGACGATGAAGTTACTCTAATACCTAACGTTAATAACCTCAACCAATACACCAAAAGGCATATGACCGATTATCAAAGCTCTTAAACTTGAGTCCTATAGTAGGGATATACATCGACGAAAGTGCCAACCAAAGTCGCTATATGATTACACAAACTCATAAAAGTAGGTCACACTTGAGATAAGTTAAAATTTGGGCTAAAACAAAAGAATCAATGAATGCATACTTAAAAATATAGAGTTAAGAGATTTAACTAAGAAAAAAAAGAAGGAAGAGGAATGGAGAAAGAAATTTGTATAAAAGCTGTTGTACCTTGAAGGCGAGAAGTGAAAAGATTCTGCGTTTGTGAATATCGTGCAAAAAGAGTCAACTGTTGGAGCGCCATTTGAGATTTCTTTGTCTACGGATACTCTTTAGCAGGAAACCGAAACAATACTAAAAAATATATATATATATATATATATATGTGTGTGTGTGTGTGTGTGTGTGTGTGTGTGTGGAAAAAAGGAATAATAGAGTAAAATCCACACAAGTCTTATTTGGGATGTCGATTCATTAGAATTAAATTTGAAAAGCGTCAAAATGAAGATTAAATGCATATTGAAGCAAGAAAGCGGACACGATGGTGTTGGAAAAAAGGAGAAGCGGACATGAAGTTACGCCTCTGAAAAGTTTGAAACAACCCTTTGCCATATATTTATATATATATATATATATATATATATATATATGAATCCCTTTTACGCCTCTCTCTCTCAATCTACTTGCAATCGAAAAGAATCCTTTTCTTTTCTCTGTCTAATAAATCTCTTTGCAATCGGGTGTGATGATATTGTACTTTACATCACCAATTTAATTAACACTATTTTCGATCGTCATTTACTCACTCACTTCTTTAATTTTCCTTACTAATGTAGATTTTTATTTTGGGAGGGATATTAGTAGATACTTGTACTTTACTCAGATTGACCATCTAAGAATTATTAAGATTGTGACTTTGTAAGTGTGTGTGATGTGTGTGAGAGAGAGAGAAATTTGGTGAAAAAAAGCAGCCACGCTGAACACTCTTGAGAGCACTCTAAACCATAAATTTAATGAGGTTAGAATTGAAATTATCAACAATTCCTAATCCCGCCAATAACTTATCGTACTTGTCTAAATAATACTATAATTAAAATTTTAAAAATGTTTATTAGCATATAAATATAATTTTTTATGCATCAAAGTTATCTGTGATGTCTTGGATTTTTATTTTAGAAAAAAGGAAAAGAAAATAAAATAGAAGTGTATACTAGAAATGAGTGAAAATTTTTCCTAAAAATTTCTCATGCATTTCACAAGGACTCTATTATCATTTTAATATGATATAAAGCTAATTATACATCATATCTTAAAATATAAGAAGGTTTACCATTTATAAATCTTTTACTTTTATTATATTTTATTTAGTATAGTCTAGTCTTGTCTTGTCTTTAATTTTTTAAACATATTATAATATAAAATACATTTCAAATTATTAAAAACCATCTTTATTAATTAAGAAAATAACTAGCTTAATATAGTAGTTTAACTCAGCGTATGGTTGAGGGTCATTTTTTCTAACTAAGTTTATACATATTTATTTTGTCTTGTAAATATGATGTATAATAAATTTAAAGATAAATTGGATACATGTAGCCTTTTTTACATAAAAGGTGTGCATTTGGAAAGAGTAGCGTATATGTGGGGGGGGGTAGTCAAAGGTTTGTTACCTTTGCAAAGTATTTAAACACATGAATTGAAAGAACCATTATATATATCATAATTTATGAAAAAATCAAACATTCAAACAAATCGACAAACGATAGGTAGATCATTCAACACTTTGTAACAAGGTCCCCGATTCTACATACAACTGGTGGTTTAAAATTATATACCAATTGATGGCGGTTGTTAAACAAAAGTAATCAAGAGAAAAGGAAATAAAAGAAACCAAAAACCAAAGGCACAACCGATGAACATGGTCTTTGTACTTCTCTTCTTGTACACACAACAAAAAAAGGTTTTTAATTATGGGATGAGTATCATATGGCTTAGGAACTTGCATCTGAATCTGACTCCGTATCTGACTGCAACTCTGCAGGTCTCATTCTATTCATATTGGCCTCTAGTGGAGGAAGTCCGTCATCATCACTTGAGTTGAGCTCAATATCTTCCTGCAAGGCAGTGCCACTCTGTGAATCTCCATTACAATCACCCAGGCTTGTAGATTTGAAGATCGGTGGCTGCGTTGATAAGCGGAAGACAAGCACAAAGAATGAATAGACACTAAAAAAAGAAGAGAAGAATGGATCTGAGGGTGGTAAGAGGCGTTATGCCATCCTCACTTTACAAGAGTGTTTTTAGGTAGTGTTAACTATCATATATTATCACAAAAAAGTATATAATACTTGTTTTCAACAAAAGAGAGAGCATAACCATTGAATTAATACATTTTACGTAATATCTTTTTACGACGCACACAAATACATCTGACTGAAACACAAATGAGAAAGTAAGGATTCTCACTTTATTTTCTTTGTAAAATGATTGTCATGCATCAAGCGAAAAGCTAAATCGAGAATAACTATATCATACACGCTCAATTAAAAGTATTTCTACATCTTTGGCGATAAGCTTTAGTGATAAGTGCCTTAAATGGCATAGGTCGGGGTTCATTACTCCAGTGGTGATAATCTCCTTGGGAAGTACATACACATAGTTTACTATGTGATTGCCAAATGTACGTGGTTGGTGGGGTATTGAAACCCGGGTCAAATCCCGAGTCCGGAACAAATCTCGGGTTAAATCCCAAGTCCGAATTGAATCAAATCCATCAAAATAAGGCCTCGAACTCTTGGCCAATGATAGTATCTTCTTGGGTCATCTTAGCCCACCAAGCTCCCAAAAGGTCGTGACTTGAAGGTCTTATTGGTAGTAACTTATTTCCTTATATATGCAAACAAATTTTTCCCCTATCTTTCGATGTGGACCTGGGGTGTTACAAACTCCCCCACTTAAATTTCGACATCCCGTCAGGAGCCGATCACACACGGCCCAAAGATCTTTGTCTCTCTAGCCGTTTGTGGGATAATCTGAAATTTGGCTTCGTGTCCCCACCTCCGGGACCTCCATCTCTCCATTGTGGGATAATACCACCGACCTTCGTGTCCCCACCTCCGCAACCTCGATCGGATGACCCGACTCAAGCTTTGAGAGTCGACTTTGATACCATATAAACAAACGGGTCAAATCAAGTCCGGAACAAATCTCGAGTCAAATCCAAGTCCGAATTGAATCAAATCCATCAAAATAAGGCCTCGAACTCACGGCCCAATAGTATCTTCTTAGGTCATCTAAGCCCACCACAAGCTCCCAAAAGGTCGTGACTTGAAAGTCTTATTGGTAGTAACTTATTTCCTTATCTGTGAACAAATTTTTCCCCTATCTTTCGATGTGGACTGGGTGTTCTGGTATTATGTGTACCCATTGTCCATGATTAAAAAAAAAAGTAGTCCTTGCATCCTAACAATATACTAGTACTTTTTTTATTTGTTATTTTTTAAAGAATATCAAAATTTGCATTACACTTGTAAACATATATATATATGTATATATACACACACACACAAAAATAAAACTATGAAGACTAAATTTTATTTAATAATGTCTTAGTGTGTCTTATTCAAACCTTTCAAATAAAAAAAAAGGTAACAAAAAATATTACTCCTCTTGGGATGGATGTAGTGATAGTATCTGGTCTTTGTGAAACTAACCAACTTAAGCATAAACCATATAAGCTCACCCGGCTTGCATGTGGACTCATGAAACTTCCAACTACACTAAACAAGGTAATATATGTAACCAACTAAAAGAAAAGAAGAGGAGTTAGTTATCTTAGCCTCTTAGGTGTGCCGAAAGAGATTTGCTTCTTATTGGGTTCAATGTGGTGAAACGGTATGTTTAGCATTATCCAAACAAAGATTATCTTATATCATTTTGTAGACTCTAATATTTAATTACAGTCTCAATAAGGCTACAATCATCCATCATTCCTACGTAGTATGGCAGTTTTGTAGACTCTAATATTTAATTACAGTTCAAGGACTATTTTTTTTTTAATCATGGACAATGGGTACACATAATACCTGTAACACCCCAGTCCCACATCCAAAGATAGGGGAAAAATTTGTTTGCATATAAGGAAATAAGTTACTACCAATAGTACTTTCAAGTCATGACCTTTTGGGAGCTTGTGGTGGGCTAAGATGACCCAAGAAGATACTATTGGGCCAGTAGTTTGAGGCCTTATTTTGATGGATTTGATTCAATTCGGACTTGGGATTTGACCCGAGATTTGTTCCGGACTCGGATTTGACCCGGGTTGTTTCATATGGTATCAAAGTCGACTCTAAAGCTCGAGCCTGGGTCATCCGATCGGGTCACGGAGGTGGGGACACGAAGGTCGTGGTGGTATTATCCCACAATGGAGAGATGGAGGTCCGGAGGTGGGGACACGGTTACCCAAGATATCCCACAATGGCTAGAGAGACAAAGATCTTTGGTAGTGTGTGTGATCGGTTCGAGCGGGATGTCGAATTTAAGTGGGGAGTTTGTAACACCCTCAAATCCCACATCGAAAGATAGGGGAAAATTTGTTCAGATATAAGGAAATAAGTTACTACCAATAAGTACCTTTCAAGTCACGACCTTTTGGGAGCTCTGTGGTGGGCTAAGATGACCCAAGAAGATCTTATTGGGCGAAGAGTTTGAGGCCTTATTTTGATGGATTTGATTCAATTCGGACTTGGGATTTAACCCGAGATTTGTTCCGGACTCGGGATTTGACCCGGGTTTCAATACCCCACCAACCACGTACATTTGGCAATCACATAGTAAACTATGTGTATGTACCCCAAGGAGATTATTGCCACTCTGGAGTAATGAACCTGACCTATGCCATTTAAGGCACTTATCACTAGGCTTACTGCCAGCATGTAGGAAATACTTTTAATCGAATTGGCAGTATGATAGTTATTCGCATTTAGCTTTTTGATTGATACATGATAATCGTATTTAAAGAAATAAAGTGAGAATCCTTACTTTCTCATTTGTGTTTCAGTTGTATTTGTGTGCGCATCTTGTGTAAAGATATTACGTAAATGTATTAGTTCTTTGGTTATGCTCTCTCTTTTTGTTGAAAACAAGTATTATATACTTTTTTGGTGATAATATATGTATAGTTAACACTACCTAAAAACACTCTTGTAAAGTGAGGATAAGATATCGCCCCCTTACCACCCCTCAGTATCCATTCTTCTTCTTTTTAGTGTCTATTCATTCTTTGTGCTTTGTCTTCGCTTATCAACGCAGCCATCGATCTTCAAATCTACAAGCCTCGGGTGATTGTAATGGAGATTCACAGAGTGGCACCGCTGCCAGCAGGAAGATATTGAGCTCAACTCAAGTGATGATGACGGACTTCCTCCACTAGAGGCCAATATGAATAGAATGAGACCCGCAGAGTCATAATGACACGGAGTCGATTCGATATGCAAGTTTCTAAGCCATATGATACTCATCCCATAATTAAAAACCTTTTTTTGTTGTGTGTACAAGAAGAAGTCGGCCAAAGACCATGTTCATCGGTTGTCTTTGGTTTTGGTTTCTTTTATTTCTTTTCTCTTGGGATTACTTTTGTTTAACAACCGCCATCAATTGGTATATAATTTTAAACCGGTTGTATGTAGAATCGAGGACCTTGTTACAAAGGTGTTGAATGATCTACCTATCGTTTGTCAGATTTGTTTGAATGTTTGATTTTTTCATAAATTATGATATATATAATGGTTCTTTCAATTCATGTGTTTAAATACTTTGCAAAGGTAACAAACCTTTGGACTACCCTGCCCACACATATGCGTTACTCTAAATGCACACCTTTTATGTAAAAAAGGCTACATGTATCCAATTTATCTTTAAATTTATTATACATCATATTTACAAGACAAAATAAATATGTATAAACTTAGTTAGAAAAAATGACCCTCAACCATATGCGGAGTTAAACTACTATATTAAGCTAGTTATTTTCTTAATTAATAGCATGGTTTTTAATAATTTGAAATGTATTTTATATTATAATATGTTTAAAAAAATTAAAGACAAGACAAGACTAGACTATACTAAATAAAATATAATAAAAGTAAAAGATTTATAAATGGTAAACCTTCTTATATTTTAAGATATGATGTATAATTAGCTTTATATCATATTAAAATGATAATAGAGTCCTTGTGAATGCATGAGAAATTTTTAGGAAAAATTTTCACTCATTTCTAGTATACACTCCTATTTTATTTTCTTTTCCTTTTTTTCTAAAATAAAAAATCCAAGACACTGCGTATAACTTTGATGCATAAAAAATTATATTTATATGCTAATAAACATTTTTAAAATTTTAATTATAGTATTATTTAGACAAGTACGATAAGTTATTGGCAGGATTAGGGAATTGTTGATAATTTCAGTGCAACCTCATTAAATTTGCGGTTTAGAGTGCTCGGAAGAGTGTTCGCGTGGCCTGTTTTTTCACCAGCCCTCTCTCTCTCTCACACACAATCACACACACTTACAAAGTCACAATCTTAATAATTCTTAGATGGTCAACGGAGTAAAGTACAAGTATCTACTAATATCCCTCCCAAAATAAAATCTACATTAGTAAGGAAAATTAAGAAGTGAGTAGTCGTACGATCGAAAATAGTGTTAATTAGCTGGTGATGTAAAGTACGGTATCATCACACTCCGATTGCAAAGAGATTTATTAGACAGAGAAAAAGAAAAGGGATTCTTTTGATTGCAAGTAGATTGAGAGAGAGACTGTAAAAGGGATTCAATATATATATATATATATATATATATATATATAAATATGGCAGTGGTTGTTTCAGCTTTCAGAGGCGTAACTCATGTCCGCTTCCCTGTTTTCCAACACCATCAGGTCCGTCTTCTTGCTTCAATATGCATTTAATCTTCATTTTGTACGTTTTTCAAATTTAATTCGGCAATCGACATCCCAAATAAGACTTGTGTGGATTTTACTCTATTACTTCCTTTTCCCACACACACACACACACACACACACACATATATATATATATATATAATTTTTTTTAGTATTGTTTCGGTTTCCTGCTACAAGAGTATCTGGTAGACAAAGAAATCTCAAATGGCGTTCCAACAGGTTGACTCTTTTTGCACGATATTCACAAACGCAGAATCTTTTCACTTCTCGTCTTCAAGGTACAACAGTTTTATACAAATTTCTTTCTCCATTCCTCTTCCTTCTCTTTTTTTCTTAGTTAAATCTCTTAACTCTATATTTTTAAGTATGCATTCATTGATTCTTTTGTTTTAGCCCTGAAATTTTAACTTATCTCAAGTGTGACCTACTTTTATGAGTTTGTGTAACTGTTAGCAGCCTGGTTGGCACTCGTCTGATGTATATCCCTACTATAGGACTCAAGTTTAAGAGCTTTGATAATCAGTCATATGCCTTTTGGTGTATTGGTTGAGGTTATTAACGTTAGGTATTAGAGTAACTACTGTCTCAAGGGTTTGAATGGGACCTGTGACAAGAGCTACCTATGCTTGAAAAAATTTAGAAATCAAATAAAAGAGTGAAAGCTGCCACAGTTAGAAATGGCCCAACATGATGTTGGTGGATTCTTAGGACCAACAGTTTGATGTATCAGCTCTAACATTTTGTACTTCTGCTTTGGTGTGCTAGATGGGGACCCTTATTTTTTCGAATGGTGATTGGGGCCTTACTCGAGCTCTAAGTTTTTAACTAAAGTAGTTTGGCTTTTTTCTTTGGTAGGCATCAAGATGAAAGAACTTAGTTGAAGAATTTTCAACAATTTAGACGAAAAATCATTCATGCTAATTCTCCCTACAATCGCTCTGCTCTCGATATACTTTAGGACAAATATAATAGTCAGTATGGATTTTGTTTCACTTATCGACGTCTTGGTACTTTTTTGTCATATCATTTTGTCTTAAAGTTGATTTTAAAGTTTTTGACTTGTTTCCTGCAGACAAAGATAGAGAACTTCTGTTAAACTTGTGGAGGACATTCTTCGTACATCTATTAACACAGTCCACGAGGAGCAATAAGGATGGCTCAAGGTATTCAAGCGATTGTTGGAGTAGGTAAAGTGAGTGGGTCATGAGATGTATCAAAGGTAACTAACTAACTACATGATAAATGTTTATCGAAATGTCAAACCAGTATACATATTAGTTCACAATTCAGAGGTAATTTGGTCATATCATCATCCGCTTCTATGGAATTACGCGTGGTTGAGATTCTAGTTTTTAAATGTGTTAGTGAGGAATGGTCTTTTTCGCTTACTTGTGGCCTATAGGAATGGAATCGCCAATCGTCCTTGTAGTGAAGTCCATTCAATTTCTAAACAAATGGATAGAAATATCAATTTGGAGTTCATGTTGCATGCTTAGTTTATTGACCAAATGTTGTCCTCGTAAGGTATATTGAATAACTGATCCTCGACTTTTGAATGCACTCATTGTTCATATATGGAAACAATTTTATTTTCCGCTTATATCAAATTTGGTCATTCTAATTTTATTTTTTTCGATAATACACTTTTCCCTAAATAAATCACGTTTATATCCTAGTAACATTCTTTAAATGTGCAAATCGACCAAATCATCTCATGGATTTCCAACTCAATTTGCAGCTGATTACTATCCCCTTTTACTTGAGAAGATTGTTTGAACGTATGGGTGCTACATTTATCAAGTTGGGTCGTAATTGATTCGCTTTTCCTAAAATTATTTGTTACTTGTGGATTATATATCAATATGCACCTTTCCCATATTGTATTGCCACTCCGCCGCTTTATTCCAATCATCGTATATGTATGAACCTCATTGTGGCTTGGTCTCATTCTTTTTGAGTTATGTGATTAATCTTTTATATGTGTCATAATATCAATGAATTTTTCCTATATTTTACTTTTGTAGTTCATAGCATCTCATACTTACATTGTTTCCCACCGTAATATGTACAGGAATTTCAAAGATCGTTTTGATAGAGCTCCTGTAGATTTTTTCAAGGGATCCAAAAAAATCTTGCGTGAGGAATTTGGGGGACCAATAGATGGTGTCTTCGAGTATGTTGATCCAACACCAATTGCTTCAGCCTCAATAGCACAGGTTTATAACCGTATTCTATTTTCTCAACTTTTCTAAGCTTTATTGACTAGAATAGTTAAATATAGTCAATGAGTTTAATTCTGAATTAATATTCAGGTTCATGGTGCAAGACTCAGAGGCTCCCAAGAGGATGTAGTGATAAAGGTTTTGAAACCTGGAATAGAGGATATTTTAGTGGCAGATCTAAACTTTGTATATGTAGTTGCTCACATTATGGAGTTTTTGAATCCTGAACTTAGCCGTGCATCGCTGGTATGATTTAAATAAGTTTCTAAAATTTCGAGATATGATTAGCATACTTTTCCTCGTTAGGGAATTATTTATATTCTGGTTATTCAAGTACCATATTCCTGCAAGTAGAATAGTACTTTGTACTTGACCTCATCTGGCTTGAACCTCTGTCTCATGTCCCTGGTCATGCTCTGTCGAATACCCTCTGGAACTTCGTTGTCCTTCTAGAATCTTCTAGAATTTTGTCTGCTACTTACTGCCCAGTAACCAATTAATGTTACTCAACCTCTTTCCTGGATGTTTTCTCTACCTATTTCAAATAATTGTTATGAAGTTAGCACTTAAAGGTTTTTGTGAAGGCGTCTATGTATCATTTCATGTGAAGTAATAGATGGTAAAAAAATTTGTAATCTATTATTATTATTATTATGATTCATTTATTTATTTATTTTGACATGATTTAAAATTGATGCTTCTTAGATATTTGTCCTCATAAAGCCTAAATATTTTTCCTTGTATAGTCAAATTTGAAAGTTGTTATAACGAACTGACAGTGTATGACTATATTCTGTTTGTTTTTGAATTCCTTTTTAATTTCATTGAAGTATGGATTGTCTAGATTTTTGTTATCTTCACACACATACTATCTTGTTTTCCACACCATATTGCAAAGTTATAACTGTTTGAAGCTTGTTATAATATTTACATTCTTATAGTAGGTTGCTATTGTCAAAGATATAAAGGATTCAATGCTTGAAGAAGTGGACTTCACAAAGGAGGCTACAAATATAGAGTCCTTTAGGAGATATTTAGAATCTATGGGACTTACAAGGCAAGCCACAGCTCCTAAAGTGTATCAGCAGTGTAGCACTAGAAGAGTACTGACAATGGAGAGGCTTTATGGAGTTCCTCTTACCGACTTGGACTCAATAAGCTCACTTGTTGCAAGTCCAGAGAGCAGTCTTATAACTGCCTTAAATGTGTGGTACAGTTCAGTTATAACTGCAGTCCCTTTCCTAGCAAATTGTAATCTAACTTAGATGTGATCTCAAGCTTTGAGAGTTTTAATTTCTTTGTATGAAATCTCTCTGCAGGTTTGGTAGTTTGCTTGCTTGTGAATCCTTCCATGCAGATGTGCATGCAGGCAATTTATGGCTATTACGTGATGGTCGATTGGATTTCTAGACTTTGGTATGCATATAAAGCTTTTGCACCAACTTTATATGGTCTGCTATAACTTTAGATAATTAGTTTTAGTTACCATTTTACGGGATTAACTCTTTACAAGTTGTTCGTTTATGTTTTCCGTGATACTAGTCCAAAAGAAAAAAAGAAAAAAATCGTAATAAGAGCTATTCAAAATGTGGCATATACATGGTACTGCTAGCTTAGTACACTTATTGTTCTAATGTTGAAGTGACTACGCATCATTCTTACCAAATTTTACTTTGTCGAAACAAAACAAATGTGATAACTGAGTGGAAAGAGGTCGTTTCAGCAGGATTTTTATTTATTTCCTTTTCTTTGAAAGCATTTTTCATTCTTCATGTAACCATTGAGATTTATGTTCAAGGAATTGTTGACGATATCGCCAAAAACATGGACTGCTATGGAAGTGTTTTTGGCATCAATCGCGACTGAAGAATATGAGTCGATGGCATCTGCCTTAATTGAAATGGGTGCTACAAACAAGGATGTGGATGTGGATGTGGATTCTAAAGCCTTTGCAAGAGATTTGGAGAAGATATTTTCATCAATAAAGGTAAGCACCATGTTTACTAGAAGAGATCTTTTGTAACACCCTAGTCACATCGAAAGATATGGAAAAATTTTGTCTGTTTATAAAGAATTAAGTTACTAATAATGGTACCTTCAATCATGACCTTTTGGGTGAGCATGTGGTAGACCCAAGAAGATACTATTGGGCTAGTGGTTTAAGACCTTATTTGGATGGATTTGATTCGAACTTGGGATTTGACCCGAGATTTGTTTCGGATTCGGGATTTGACCTGGGTTGTTTCATCTTAGGTCTTTGTTGAAAGTCTTTGCGTAAACTTCACCCTTTTTTCTTTTTTTGCTAAATACGTCACCCTTTTTTCAGTTTGTTCATCACCTTTACATTCTATACAAAAATGATGATTGACGACTGTATGTCTTTATACACTTGGCATAAGAAAGTTCCAACATGTAAGTGATACCTTGATGAAAGGAAAAAGAATACACTAATATTTTTCAATTATTACCTTAGAATTACAATTGGTGAGAGTACTTTAATATTAAAACTGATTTGGAGTCAATGTTGTTTTGAATAGTAGGTTGGCCTATTTTTGGTGAAAATAAGGGTATTTTTGTCCTACCCAAAAATATGTGATGAGAAATGTCCAGACTTTTTGGTAGCACTATCGGATGGAAAATTGTAAGAGATTGCAACTTGAGTGGTATAATTTCCTTCGAGATGAAGTTCAGTATTAGATTAGCTATATTCATTGTATAGTATAATTCCCATATAATCCCATTTACCTAACTTAGCCTAACTATCCTACGATAGTCCCACAAATCAAGCAGAATAGAATCCTTCCCATATATTTAGGATTAGCAGAATAGAATCCTTCCCATATATTAAGGATTCTCATGTATCAATTAGTTTGTATAAAGAATCCTTCCCATATATTAAGGATTCTAATATATCAATTAGTTTGTATAAATATTGACCTTAGAGAAATAAAATACTCAGGGAAATAAACTCTTTTATGGTATCAGAGCCTCTTCTTCTCCAAATCCCTTCTTTATTCTTCCCACGGCTACCCTTCTTCACCTTCGCTTTGCTATAAACAACATCAAAAAATCAAATTCCGTCATCTTAGCCATGGATAATGATGAATACGATACCGGGTGTAGTTGTTCGTCTTCATCAGACCGCCACCTGGTCCTCGACCACATCTCGCTTTCGCCGATCCACCGGCTGATCCCCTGCGGACCCCGCTTATCTGGGCTCGTCTCGGATGCCGTCGCCCTCTCAGTGGATTTACGGAACTATCTCTAATGATCCGCTTCCACACCATCATTGCCCCACAATCCACCCTCGACAAAGCGTGGATAAGTCCGGAAAATATATTCCGGGATAACAAGGCCACCGTCTGCCGTAAGTTTGGAGCGAGAATTTAACACTATCCACCTCAAAGACTATCCGTCTATCATTTGCATATTGCCAGCCCGAAAAAGCTCTCTCTCGACTGTCTCACGAATGTCGGCGCTCGATCCACAAATCAACGACCTGGTCCTCCGGGTCATCGCCGGCCTCAACTCCAACTACGATGGCGTGCTACTTTCCTTTCTCAAAGCTCGCCCCTACCAACATTCTCCGAGGCCCGTTCGCGATTAATCCTTGAAGAAACACGGAAAGCTAATCAGCCGTCGTGGAGGCAACCACCGCAGACAACGCCTCTATATCATCGGCCCCCACCGGATCCAAAGCCGGACAATTCGTTTCACCCACAAACGTCCAAATTCCGCGGATCCGCCACGGTAGTGGCCGTAACAATCGCCTTGCCAGGTCGTGGGGTGGCCACGGTGCATCCTCCGGTGGCTCTCTGCTTTTGCCGCTTATCCTCGGGCTCCATATCAGTAGTGGGATGGGGGGGGTGCCCCACCTTGCCTTTACCCCACCTCTCCGCCGATCCGCGCCCTCCACCGAGCCGCTACCATGGCATACTCGGCCGAAAGCACCCCAACCCCAGCCCATGTTGCCTCACCGCTTTGCCCGACGGTCCTTCCCCGAAGCAGACATCGAGAATTGCAATGCACACTTTGGGTTTGACTCCTCAGGACCCGAATTGGTACATGGACACCAGTGCGACTTCTCACATGACTCCGTCTCACGGTAATCTCTCGTCTTATTTTAATTTGAGCACTAATAGAAATATAATAGTCGGTAGTGGCCAAGGAATACCAATTCGGGGCTACGGACAGGTCACATTACCTCCCATTTACCCTCGCCTTAAACTACATAATGTTTTACATGCCCCCAAGCTCATTAAAAATCTGATTTCCGTTCGCCGTTTCACTACCGATAATAACGTAACAATTGAATTTGACCCTTTCGGTTTTTGTGTGAAGGATATCCGGACGAGACAACCACTCTTGAGATGTAACAAAGATTGGCGACCTATACCCTCTACTACCCTCCCCACCACCCAACGCGAACCCGACACAAATTTAACCACCACAGCTCCGCTTTTATGGCATGAACGTCTGGGACACCCGGGGCCAACTATTCTTCATTCATTGCGTCAAAATAAATTAATTTCTTGCACCTCTAGAAATAGTTTATCTAAGTGTCAGTCCTGTATTTTTGGAAACATATTAAGTTGCCATTTATTGATTCTTCTAGTCAAACATTATGCGCTTTTGATATTATTCACGGTGACTTATGGACCTCACCGCTTTTGAGTACTGTAGGACACAAATACTACTTGGTATTACTTGACGATTATACAAATTTCTTGTGGACCTTTCCAATTAGCCAAAAATCCCAGGTTTATTCCATATTCTCAACTTTCGCAAAATATATAAACACACACTTCAATAAACAAATAAAAAAATTTCAATGCGACAATGGCCGAGAATATGATAACTCCAATTCTGCCCAGTTTTGTAAAGACCACGGAATGAGTTTCCGTCTCTCCTGCCCCCACACATCATCTCAAAATGGTAAAGCCGAACGTAAAATCCGCTCCATTAATAATATCATCCACACATTACTCCACCGCGCATCCATGCCCTTTTCTTTTTGGCATTATGTGCTCCACATGGCAACCTACATACTTAATATACTTCCGAGCAAGCTTCTTGCTTACTCTTCCCCAACCCAACTCTTATATCACTGCAAACCTTCCTACACACACCTCCGTATTTTTGGTTGTTTATGCTATCCCCTATTCCCATCCCCCACCATACATAAACTCCAAAAACGCTCCACCCCGTGTGTGTTCTTAGGATATCCCCCCAAACATCGTGGATACATTTGCTACGACCTCTCTAGTGGCAAAATTATAATATCCCACCACATGATTTTTGATGAGTCCAAATTCCCCTTTGAGTCTGCCCCGTCCGCTGCCCCCACTCCACTCGCCAGAGTCGATGACGACCCTTCCCCTCTATTACATGAGCTCATTGACCCCACCCCGGGTGCCCCATGTGCGACACCACCTGTCTCCCCCACTTGGACAGCTACACCGCGGCATGACTCCCCACCCCCTGTACCATCAAATACCACCTCGGCCTCCCCTATCACAACCCCATTCCCTCCCCGGACAATGACCACTTGGGGTATGCGCGGCATTTTCAAACCAAAATATCCCCTTAATTTATCTACTATCTCCAGCCCGTCCCCCATACCTCGTAACTCAATCAGTGCCTTGTCCGACCCGAATTGGAAAGAGGCCATGCTCGACGAGTATAATGCTCTTATTACTAATAAGACTTGGGTATTAGTTCCGAGACCACCTAATGTGAATATAACTAGGTCCATGTGGGTTTTTCGGCACAAAAAGAAATCTGACGGTTCTTTTGAGCGGCATAAAGTCCGTCTTATTTGTGATGGCAGGTGCCAGCAGGTTGGCATCGATTGTGATGAGACGTTCAGCCCAGTTGTCAAACCGGCCACCATTCGTGTAGTTCTCAGTCTTGCTCTGTCTCGATCATGGACTATTCACCAACTTGACGTCAAGAATGCTTTCTTACATGGCCGTTTGCAGGAAACAGTCTATATGCATCAAACTCCTGGTTTCCGTGATCGTCACCATCCCGACTATGTCTGCCTATTGAAGAAATCCCTTTATGGCCTCAAACAGGCTCCACGAGCTTGGTATCAGCGATTTGCTGATTTTGTTTCGACTATTGGCTTCACTCACAATCGGTGTGATCATTCCCTATTTATTTATCATAATAATAATGACACCGCCTATCTGCTCCTCTATGTTGATGACATCTTGCTTATTACCTCATCTGACAAGCTTCGCCAGTCAATCATGTCTCGTCTTGCCTCCGAATTTGCCATGAAAGACTTGGGTTCCTTGAGCTATTTTCTAGGTATCGCAGTAACTCGACATAAGGAGGGCCTTTTCCTGAATCAACGCCAATACGCCGAGGAAATAATTGAGCGTGCAGGTATGACCAAATGTAAGCCATGCGCCACTCCCATTGACACCAAACCAAAACTTGGCTCGGTCTCTGGATCACTTTATAGCAATCCTACATTATATCGTAGCCTTTGGGTGCCTTGCAATATCTTACATTCACCAGGCCAGACATCTCCCATGCCGTTCAACAGGTATGCCTACACATGCACGCACCAAGCAATGACCATATGGCTATTCTTAAATGTATCATCCGCTACGTCAAAGGAACAGTAACTTTCGGCCTTCACCTTTACGCCACCCCTGCTACTGATCTTGTATCTTACACCAATGCCGATTGGGGCGGCTGCCCGGACACCAGAAGATCTACATCCGGGTATTGTGTTTTCTTGGGCGATAACTTGGTCTCTTGGTCCTCTAAACGCCAGCCAACCATGTTCCACTCCAGTGCTGAAGCTGAATATCGGGGCGTTGCCAACGTCGTCTCTGAATCCTGTTGGCTCCGAAATCTACTACTTGAGCTCCATTGCCCCCCACGAAAAGCTACGATTGTTTATTGTGACAATGTGAGCGCCATTTACCTATCCGGCAACCCTGTTCAGCACCAAAGAACTAAGCATATTGAAATGGATATCCATTTTGTCCGTGAACAGGTTGCTCGAGGTCAAGTTCGTGTTCACCACGTACCGTCCCGTCATCAAATTGCTGACATCTTCACTAAAGGTCTTCCGCGCGTGCTCTTCAATGATTTTCGGGACAGTCTCAGCGTTCGTGAACCTCCCGCTTCGACTGAGGGGGTGTATTAGATTAGCTATATTCATTGTATAGTATAATTCCCATATAATCCCATTTACCTAACTTAGCCTAACTATCCTACGATAGTCCCACAAATCAAGCAGAATAGAATCCTTCCCATATATTAAGGATTAGCAGAATAGAATCCTTCCCATATATTAAGGATTCTCATGTATCAATTAGTTTGTATAAAGAATCCTTCCCATATATTAAGGATTCTCATATATCAATTAGTTTGTATAAATATTGACCTTAGAAAAATAAAATACTCAGGGAAATAAACTCTTTTATTCAGTCGTATCATAGTGTCCTCTAGAAGCAGCAAAGAAGAAAGGAGAGCCCAATCAGTTATGTTGATTTGTAATGATGACCCAACAAGAACTTACTGTGCTGCTGGTATAGGACTAAATGACTAATTTAGCATATTTTCTTTTACCTAACTTGACTGAACCGAGGATATCATTTTCTGATTGATGGTTTCTCACTTTCTCTCATCTTAATGCAGGATTTGGATACAGAAATTGTTGTAGCAACTGCCAGGGGAACAAATACAAATGCAACTGCTGTGTCTGCCAATCTACTTGTTGACGAAAGGCAGATGAATGCACTATTTCTTGATGTGGTAAGCTCGCAAGCTTCATATATATTTGAGATTGTAGGCAATTCATATTTCAAGTCTAACACCATGGATCTGTTGAATATAAACTTGGTTGCTTATCAGTTTCTCCAGGAGTTGCAAAAAAGAGTGTATGCATCGTTAACTTGTATGCAAGAAATTAATGAAACTTGGGGTTTTACGAATTAAATTATATGCGAGAAATAAGTTCCTTTCTTAGATTTGATTGTTGGTGGTTCTATAAATTGGAGATTATGAAGACAAAAATAGGTGATAATATTTGGTCTTGCTGCAATAAATATCAAATATATTTAAAGCTCTTGTAGTTTTCCTTTTCCTCGTTATTCTGATTGATTTCATGCTCTTTTTATGGTCATTAGATTCAAGTTAGTGAATCATATGGGCTGAAGTTTCCTCGGGAGTTTGCACTTCTTATGAAACAACTTCTCTACTTTGACCGCTACACCCGGTTATTAGCTCCCAACCTAAACATGCTTCAAGATCAGAGAATCTCCATCGTCTCTAATAGAAGAAGCAGCAACAGAAACATCTTCCAATAGGGGTGTTGCTACAAGATTACAGTGAAAATAAATTTTTTGCTGGTTGGTCTGTAACTCATTCTCTTTTTTCCCCATATATATATATATATATATATATATATATATATTTACTCGTACACTAGAAAGACTTCGGGTCAGTATAAAGAAATCTACCAAGTATATATTCTGCTACATATAGAAAATAAATATTACGCACTTCATTCCAATTTAAATAATCTCAAGACCTCAGCTAACTAATTTCTTTTACTATGCTTTAGCAGTTCTTTTTCTGTGTTCTTTTTCATTGATGAGGATTAATGGGAATGAATCATCTCTGACGTATATCAGTAAACACACTAATGACGCCATAAGATTTTAACTCCCCAAAAAAAAAAAAAAAAAAAATAGCAATGATTAGATTAAGCAAAATTTCAATGATTAGCAAAATTTTTGTAATGGAAAATCATAGAGATGTTTATCCAGAAGTAGACGGTAAATTGCAACATGAAACATAGATTCTTATATTTATGTAATCAACTATAATGACAAATGACAAGAATAAACAATGATATAGGACACAGCTCTGTTGAACATCTATGGATACATGGAACAAACAACTTCAGCACCTTACTTCACTATAATCCATGACTTGATCCTATTCATCTGTACTGTAATCTGAATATTTATAGTCAAGGCGGCTTGGGGAAGCATATCCCATAAGCCGGTGAAGTTGTGAACCGGATGATGGTGACACTTCCTCAATTTCTGATGAAGGCTTGGCTGCATCAAAGGTTTTCACATGATTTTTGTATTTGTTTGGAAACTCTTTCACAATAATAGACTTCTTTCCCTCTTTCTTGGATTCCAAAGAGCTACAAGATGACATTTTTCTACGATCAGAAATCCTATTCACGGTCTCAAATGGAGGAATGAGGGGGAAATGGTCTCCTGTGTAGCAGCTTCTGCAAAATGACTGCCTATAATCATCAGAACATGACACTGGTTCACTGTGCGTGCGGACAATCACTTGAACGAGATGCCGATGCCAAGTTCCTCTTCATTTCTAGTGAAAATTTTAAGACTCTGGAACAAGCACCGCATCTCAACCGATGGCATCTCTTTTTAAATAGGAGAAGCTGTAGCATTTCGGAGCAACGATAACAGGCAACGATAGGGGCTCCACCTGCTATGGGCAGGAAATGTTGTTTAGCCGTGGGATGCTTTTTTCACCTCTTGATCGTTATACATTTGATCATCCGACTTTGTATCACGGCTCCATAAGGAGAACTCAGAGGGTGTATAATAATGCTGAGGACTTGAGGAAGCAGAATGGTAGGGTCTGTAATAGTTCTGTCTGGGGTCAGCCATAGAGTGCCCTTTATTACAGCTGACAACATGTGGAGGCAGCTGTGCTGAATAATACCTTTCTTGGCGACGACAACGCAAACACACACAATTAACTTGGTGCTTGTGGAGTGCAGTGTGACCTGACAATGATGCCATTTGTGAGACTTGATTACCTTGTTGGAACCAAGTTACATCTCGACTGTATCTTCCTGGATACCTGTGACAGTTTGGATCAGGATATTTTTCCCTCTCTGATGCAAAGTGATGATTGTAAGAACAAATCTGCTCTTCTTTCTTAGCAACTCCGGTAGAAAATCTTCTATGCGACACCCCTTTCAAAATTTGCATTTTGTTTAGCTGATCTTGCAGTTCGCAGACCATTCTAAGCAGTTCCAGTTTGTCTGCTTCAGGGGGGTTATCAGGCATCTCAGGCAAATTGTTTTGCCCATACCTTGAAAAGCATCCATTTTTGTAGCCAGCTTGGGAACCATTTGAATAGAATGGCAGCCCAGATTGGTATCCATTTGTCTCCCTTCTCATCGTACTTCTAACTGGATGTCTGTATCTTGTGGGTTCAAGAAATTCATCTTGATGCCACTTGCTTTCCTTTGAGGCAGGACGTTTCTTCCCTGGTAAAATTGACGAGGAATTCATTGGTCGATGTTGCTGTTCTGACTCACTACTCATCACATGATTCACCCTGAATTCATCCCTTTTCGCAATCTTTTGGTACTACTGGAATCCACATCCTTAAAATTTCTCTTCAATAGGTGAAAATGCCTGTTAGGTAGTTGATCATCAGTTTCAGTAACTAGAAGTTGCACCAGCATCATAAGCATAGTAGTTTTTGGCCGTTGAAGATCTAAGTGTAACACCAAGGTCACTTCTGGAATAGACACGGGCATGTTTTCCAAGGTATCAACTGAGCTTACACGCTGAAAACCTGAGATAATACCATTCTGAGCTTGCTTCTTTGATTCTGTGCAAGGAGGCGTGAGATTATCTGCTGAAACACCTTCACTCGAGGGACTCTGAGCTGCGCTGATTTGATCCTTGGGAGTCATATCCAGAAAAGTTTCTGAGGTCGGGCTTCTATATATTAAATGACTCTTCATATTCTCATCCACTCCCACTAGTTGTGAAGGATCTTCAATCTCATGCGAAATGCATAAATCAGATGAAGATACCTCCTCAGAAAAACTGGTATTTATAGGCAACTCTAGATCACAATTTTCAGAATCATTTATACCTCCATCGCTGTTATTTTCTGATGAGTATCGACTTTCAGTCACTTTTCTTGGCGGCAAAAAAAATGATTCATTCTCATACGTTTGAGATCCTGGTACTGATGACTCATTCTCATGACGGTTGAACTCAGATGACTACAATATTTCATTGGAGACACTTATGCCACCAGAATGCTCCCTACCAACATCCCTTGATTCATTACGATCCCCTCCTCTGCCACATTGTTCGGAAGGAAATTTATCTTCCTCTGCTTCCATATGTGCTCTAGCTTCTGGTGATGAGCTTGCATTCTCGTGACAAGAAATGATTTCTGAGCAAGGAGATTCATTAGGCTGGTTTCCACCACCGAGCCACTCCCTTTTGCAATCCACACCACTCTCACCCTTCTCGCATATTTTGTCTAAATCAGATTCATAAGTGGAAAGAATAGTTGCTTTTTCATCTTCAGAAACGTTCTCCAGCTCATTTTTCTGGGTAGGATCTGCTTCATGTACACGTGCTCCTGCGTCTTGGCTGTCTTTTTTCCGATTTTTAGCTGTAAACATATATAAAGTATTTGAGTATTGAAACTCAAACGAGTAGTAGAAAAAACAGATAGTGAAGGATTTTAATCAAGGAACCATAACCAAGGACGTGAATCATAGAGATGCTCAATCATAAATCAGCAAGAAAGTAAGGCTCCCTTCACCAGGGAGTGTCCTGCTCCTATATCAAAAACAGTTGTAATCCAACAAGTGTAAATGTGATTTGAGTTAATCTCATTGATTATGAAAAAATATTCACTTGAGAAGCCAAAGTAGCCGGCATTAAGGTATGTTGAATTAACTTGACTTGTATTTCATGAAACTTTTAATAAACCTAACCTCTCCCATCACGGAGTGTTCATTTGTTGTGACAATGACAGGCCATTCATTCCACTAAAAATTTGAACTAAATTGAAAGAAGAATATTACCTTGCAGTACTGTACCACATCCTCCACACTTGTAAACAGGAACTTCAGCCAGCTCAGGAAGAACCTGCCGGCATCTTGGACATCTAACCCGTCGAACTTCAGTATTCATCTGACTACTGGTCATTCCCACCACTTTCTGCGGCGATCAGCTGTAACTGGGCTACATACCATGAAATAACTCGGGTCAAATCCCGAATCCGGAACAAATCTTGGGTCAAATCCCAAGTCCGAATCGAATCAAATCCATCAAAATAAGGCCTCAAACTACTGGCCCAATAGTATCTTCTTGGGTCATCTTAGCCCACCACAGGCTCCCAAAAGGTCATGACTTGAAGGTACTATTGGTAGTAACTTATTTCCTTATATGGAGACAAATTTTTCCCCTATCTTTTGATGTGGGACTGGGGTGTTACGGACCACAAGCTATATCATAGCAAAAACTAAACTGCAACCAACATTTGAATCAATTAAGATGTTGACTTAAATTCTACTACATACAACACAGTATGAGAATTGACATTTAAGCTAACATTGTTTCATCATCTCAATTGTAGATGTCAACTAGCTGTTGGATATTTTGGTTTCTTAACAGTTATTAATCCAAATATCTACATATGTAATGTCATTTGTAGAAAACAATTGACATCTCATTTCTGGCTTCACAATTTTAGCTGCTTTATATCAACTCAAACTTTCAAAATACAAGAGCTGCAAACCACATAAATCAGACACAGTACCAGATTTTTAGGAATGTCGAAGTAGTTTTGTAATTAGCAAAATAGTTGTTTAACACGGAAGCAGAATTACCATTCACAAGTTAAATAAAGGTGAAATTTGTATATATTTCATACTTTTCAATGTGAGGCAGTTTTTCCTGTGGATTATACATCATTTAATTAATTTAAAGTAAAGACTGCAAGTAACAATCATCCACAATATACACACACACACATATATATATATATATATATATATATATGTTATGAGTTATGACAGCCCCCAGAATTTGGTGGTTTCCAATGTCCCTATGAAAAAGAATAAGACAGAAAAGAAGAGAAAAAATGCAGGAATATCGAAAAACCACTCAAAGGGTATTTTATTTTATTTTTTAAAGTCCTTACTATTGAGGGATATCATTATAAGTACGAATGAATTTCATAACCAACATCAATAATATCTCAATTACAATATCTAGTAAACTAGAGCTAATGGGTGAAAATATTGCAAGTACAGCTAGCCTCAAATAAGGAGGAAATACAAACTCACAACGGGAAAGGGGTTAGAATCAAAACTAGTAGCGGTCCCAGCAGCAAGACTCCGGTACTATGTAATTTATTCTATGAGATAAATTACACCACAAGAAAGTAGTAAAGTAGGCAGATTAACATGAACCATATCTGTAAATAGGTCAATCAAGTAATATAACTAGTCAACCATATCATGGATATGCAATTGCCAATTGGAACAAAATCTGGAAGTCCGTGGCAGCACTTTCAAAAGCTAAATATGTAACATATAAAATTACTACTTTGAAGAAAACAAACCAATCTATACTGAATATGCACAACCAATACCTCTAAAGGTCTAATTTCAAACTATATATACGATTCTATGCATTTTAAATCTATTAACATATACAGTATTACATATAAGAAATGAGTTGAAGCTAGCAGTGTTATTTGGAGGAGGAAGGGCGGCGCACCTCGAAAGACCGAATTTTTTGTTGGAATTGAACGGATTTTCGTATATGATGCTTCTTACTACGACTAAAAATTGAAAGTGTTTTTCTCTCTCCTCTTTTTGTTTGGTGGAGAAAAGAAAACCGAGGAAGAAGAAGAATTAAAGACCGGGAAGTTTAATGAAATCGGCACGTACGACTATTTATTCAAAAGGCCGATCAGAAAGTAATCGGTTATTCGGCGTGACTCTGGGCTGGGCCTGTGGCTAATATATATATATATATATATATATATATATATATATATATATATATATATATACATACCCCTTGTTTTATGGATGATTTACATATTCTATTACATTTTTAAAAATAATTACAATAATAATGCCTCTCATAAAATTTTTACACAACTAATACACTTCCATATTTATTTATAATACTAGTGCAATTAGGATTCCTTAATTTAAGGAATTAGTATGCAATTAGGATTCATTAATTTAGAGTTTTTTCTTTCTCTCATCTATAATAACCGCATTTAACAAGACCTTCTTCTTCATCATGAACATATTCTTTATATATATATATATATATATATATATATATATATATATATATATATATATATATTCCACCACCATCATCTCCGTTCTCTACTAAACTAAAGTGGAGTTATGTGTAATATGAGTGTTTGGTTTGGTATTAAAATTAAAATCAAAGCAGATTGAGATCTAATTACGAGTTTTCAAAACCCCACCGCATGAGGCAATGCTTCCCCCTCAACTGATCCTCATCTTCCTCACAATCCTCTCTCCCATTTACGCCTCGACTTTCTCTTCAATTTCTTTCTCGCCACTTAGACCTCCAGACTCATTGGCGACGCCGACTTACATTGCTTCAACCAAGGCTTCAATGTTTGTCCAACCGATTCTCTTCAAGGATTTCTTGGTGGAAACATGATTCTGTGTGGAATTTTTCTTTGAAGAAAGTCAATCCAAGCAAGCGAAGTGGAGAATATCTGGTAGGAATATATTGGTTCACGGCGGAGAAGACAACCGCAGTGATGTCGGTTGATCAAGCTTCCACTTGTGGTAACCAAACACTTTGTTTTCTGACTTTACTATCGCTCTGTTTCTGCAGTTTTTTTCATAATGCAGTTGGTAGCCAAACTTTCATACCAAGGTAACCAATTCTGTTTTATTCAGTTTCCAAATTATTTTGCATGTAATACAGTTGGTAGGCAAACCTTCAAGCAGTTGGTTGCCAAACTTTCAGACGAAGGTAACTAATTCATACTACAAGTGTGAAGATAAATTGGTTATCTTAGTATAAAAGTTTGGTTACTTTGGTATAAAAGTTTGGTTACCAATTCAGTTTTATTAAGTTATCAATATCGTTTGAATGTGATGGAGTTGGTAGCCAACCATTCATACAAAGGTAACCATTTTATTATTTATAAGTAACAAAATAGTTATAAAAAAAATTCAGAATATTAATAGTTACATTTATTTATTTTTAAACTTTTTGTAGATCGAATCTTTTTCTTAGTTTTGGACAACGGAGATTCGCCATGGTGTAGCAGTATGAGTATGTGTGAGTGGCGGACTATTATTTCAAAGTGTATGTGAGGGAGATGAAGATTTGAATTTGAATATTTAAATTTGAATTATTATTTTGAATTTGAATTTGTTTTTGTTGTTAGATTCAAATGTTTGAATTATTAATTATGGCAGTTATTTGTCCTTGATTTTAGGTTTTCTTATTAATGTGAATTGTACTATTTTTGTAATATGTATAATCTTTTTGTAAATATTTGGTTGATGCACTTTTCTTGTAATTACTTTATATTTGTTGTATACTTATGTAAAGAATCCTTTTAATTAGTAAGGGTGTAAATCGAGTCGCATATTGAATTGTTCAGATTTGATTTATAAAATTTGTTTAGTATAAAATAAAGTTTGATTGAGACTCGTTTAGCTAGTGAATTGGGGTTAGGGTTTGTGAATTTTGCAGCAGTAGATGTATGAAAGAAAAATGGATTGAATAAGCAGAGATTTACCTCCTGCAGCCGGGTGATTACCTGCTATATTTGTTGGAGCTCAAAGTAAAAGCAACCCCATGAATAAGGAGGCTTCCCCTTCCCCTTCCCCTTCCCCTTCCCCTTCCCATTTCCGATCTCTGAGCTGCCTTTGTTACCACAATTACTGGGTAAAAATGGTGCTGTTGGCCAGTACTATATGTTACTCCCTCATTTCCATTAATTTTAATAATCACACATATTAAATAAATTTGATTTAATTTTAATAAATTAATATTAATTTAAAATTTTATTACTATTCATGTACTAATTATGTCAAATTACAATATTAATATATGAGATTTGCATAATTATAGGAGAACCCCACTTATTATACATTCTGGAAGATACCACTAATATTAATTCACGTAACTAGTAATAAAAAAATTGACATAAACAATCACAATATATATCATTTTCCTAAAATCATTATTGACTTTTATCAATTTTAAACATTTTCAAACTTAAAATTGAGATAAATTCATTTAGTTTTATGTCAATACAAATATAAATATCATAAACTATCTTCGTCTTCTTTTTTTTTGTCTAAAATATCATAAACTATCTAAAAAGTTCTACCTCCGTTCCAAAATTACAATTATGCTAGAAAATAATCTCACTAATAAAATTTGTAAAAATAAGTCATTTTTTTTTCTTGTTTAATTCTAATGGTTGAATAATATATTATGACGATAATATAAAAAAAATGTGCAATATTACTATTATTCCAAAAGATTCTTTTTAACACGATATTTTTCCAAAGTTTTTACCCACATGAACGTAGGAACCATTTACTATTTTATATCAAATTCTCAACAAACATGTACATTGAAGCGACAAGAAATTTTAGAGGACCGAATTCAAATTAATGTTTATTAAACGAGATTTTCGCCAACAACAATAAGATAACAACATCTTGGAACATCAAAGTAAAGATTGTGCACACCCTCTAAATTTAGTAAAATTCGAAAAACGTGTAAACTCTTAAGAGCTTTTCATTTTCGTGGTAGGTTATTTAACTAAACTAAAAAGCAAATAATTGTCTTATAGATAAGGGAGAGGGGCTAGAAATGCAAAAGTAAACTATACAAGTACCCTCTTCTCGGTAGTAAGTTTAAGTTGGAATAATATAGTACTCCCTCCCTCGGGTGTAAATGAATTGACTCGAGTCGAGTCAAGTATTGAGTTTCTCAGATTTTGTTCACAAAATTATATCTAATATAAAATAAGGTTTGATTGAGGTTCACAAAAGTATATCTAATATATTATATTATATCTAATATAATTGTTTAATATAAAATTATATCATATGCCTTTGATAGATCGATGAGCAGCATATAGAGATCCTTCTTTCCTCTATTATCCAGCAATGTCTAATTAATCAGAAGAATAGTTGATATTTTACCATATATAGATTCAAAGTGATTATTTGATACTCCAAACCCTATTCTTAATTACTCACTCCCCAACTTCATTGTATTGTATTGTATTGATCATGAGCTTAACCTTTTGTAGTTAGAGGAATTCTGAATATCTCCCTTGTCAACCAACCAAAGGCCACACCCCTCAAACAACTCCAAACTCCTTGTCAAACTAGTGAAATAGACTTGTCAACCAACCAAAGGCCACACCCCTAACAAGGGCAGCGCGTGGGATCTACCTATGCCTAGTATTTCTAAAAAGGGCAGCCTGAAATAAGGAAGCAAACTATCCTCGACTGTATCCTTGTGACTCAGCAGTATCTCTTCGCCTTTGTTCTTCATTAAACAAATTATCCTTGACTGTATCCATAGTCAATGTACCATCGGGAGCAGATTTACTCAGCAATACAACCAAAGCATGCATCTCATCTTGGATGACCATACTTTATTTCCTCGTGTGCCTGCTTTGTATCATTGCGACATTTATAAGCATGCATACTCATATCGTTAATACTCTTTGTACACCCACTTATATTCTTCTTAATCTCATCCATGGAAATCACAATCTCCTCCTCCTCTTCTATAATAACAAAATTAGGAAATGGCAACACCCTATCCATATTACATTTTAATTCTTCCAGAAGCTTTGGAATTCCATCAAAATCCGAGATCCTCAAGTCCCAGTCCCAATCCAAAACCCGATAAAACTCCCAGTCAACAATCCAAGTATGCAACTCCTTAGCATGGTTAACATAGTCTATAGTTGTCATCATTGGCAGTGGTTCAGCAATACGCAAGGCCACAACTGCAGAAATCAAAACTGCACTAAGAGAGGCTGCACTTGTTACATTTAATACTTCACGCCATTCCTTAACTGACGTCGACTGCATATTGTGCTTTATTTGATCACCATACAACCTTAGCATGGTTACTTGTTGATCATAGCAAGACTTGAACAATGTCACAAACTCTGCAGAAAATGGAACCTTTGCAACTTCAAGTTCAATGAGTTGTTGCATCGTCTCCAAATAATTGAGAGTGCCTGCTCTTCTTTTTGCCTCAATTTGCTGCATTGCCACCTGGACAATCAACCAGCTATCACCGGTGCCTTTCAGGAATTTAATTAAATCAGTACAAAGTTTTAAGATTGGGAGGTCGACTTCAGAGAAGAACAACAGAACTAAAGAAAATAATTGCTTATCCTTCCATCTCTTCCTTGCATTCAAGTATGACTTTGACTACTTCTTGGTTCATTTCTTGTAGACTTTCTATGGTTCGAAGGAAATGGAACCATGTTTTAAGCCAGTGGCGAGGATGGTAATTACCTTACAGGTGTGATCTTGAAAGCTCGACTTGAAGGACTTGAGTTGTTGATTAGCTTCACAAAAAACTTTATACCGCCTCACGATGCTCAGAATTCCATTGATAGAAAATCTTGTTCCTCTCAACTTCAGTATGTCTTCTCGGCATAGGAAAAGAACCCCAAACTTCTTCACCTCCAAATTACCATCTGCAATATAGTTATACTTTTATTAAACTAGTTTTAAAAAATATAGAAGTTACGAGTGAACAATAAAACAAAAAGTTTGCGCATGGGCTCATCGTCAGATGTAGAACTCATGGGGGAGGGGGAGGGGGAGGGGGGGGGGGGGGGTCGAGAAGCGAGATGTTTCATGTTATTTGGAATTTAGTTTTATAAGTTATCAAAGTAAGTTTCTCTTAACCTTCTGGCTCCACAGAAAATGATATATGAAACTGATTCATTTGAGATTGATATAGTACTGCTCTTCCAAGATCATCAGTTACAGTCCAATACCAAACCAACTGGGTCTCGAACTCGGCCTCCAAGAAATTTATGGGAACCGGTTTCCTCCAATATATTCCCGCAACATGAATATGTGCAACAATCTCATATTTGACTTCTGTATAAGCACCTCTCATATTGACAAGAGAGTGGGGGACAACAATAACAGCGCATAAAGCAACTCCAATGCATGTATCGAAATCAATATCGAATACATCCCTTAAACCTTGATGCTTGGTCCTTGTACCTTTAAACCTTGATGATTGGTCCCTGTACCTTCGCAGCTCAAACCACTGTGGGATTTCACTTCCAGCAGCAACTATCTCAAATATAGCTTCAGGTATAACTCTAGATTCAGTTCTTACCTGCACACAAGGAAAATAAAAAAGAAAAGTGATCGTTAACAATTGGGGAAGACAGACAGACATATAGACATATAGATAGAGACGAATACACACAGACCTGAAGGTACTTTTTCAAAATTGTATCTGCAAAACCACTGCCGCTCTGATTCTCAATCAATTTAGGACGATTCAAACAAGATACCGTTGGATTAATGACGTGGCTCCTCGAAACAAGACAAATATATCCAACAAGCTTAGTCATCAAAGCATGTTTATGAGTCCCTCAACAAAGCCTTTTATCCCATTCTATCTACCCTTCCCTTCTTTACGTCATCCACATTCCACCTTATAGAATACTCATTTTCACACCATAACATCAAATGTTCCCCTATATTCCCTTTATTGGTGTTGGCCAAACTTTCTTTCGAAAATGTACCATTGGGAGCAGATTTACTCAGCAATACAACCAACGTCTCTCGGCTATCAGGCAAAGAGCTCAACAAACACAAAGCATGCATCTCATCTTCGATGACCATACTTTATTTCCTCGTGTGCCTGCTTTGTATCATTGCGACATTTATAAGCATGCATACTCATATCGTTAATACTCTTTGTACACCCACTTATATTCTTCTTAATCTCATCCATGGAAATCACAATCTCCTCCTCCTCTTCTTTAATAACAAAATTAGGAAATGGCAACACCCTATCCATCTTACATTTTAATTCTTCCAGAAGCTTTGGAATTCCATCAAAATCCGAGATCCTCAAGTCCCAGTCCCAATCCAAAACCCGATAAAACTTCCAGTCAACAATCCAAGTATGCAACTCCTTAGCATGGTTAACATAGTCTATAGTTGTCATCATTGGCAGTGGTTCAGCAATACGCAAGTCCACAACTGCAGAAATCAAAACTGCACTAAGAGAGGCTGCACTTGTTACATTTAATACTTCACACCATGCCTTAACTGACGACGACTGCATATTGTGCTTTATTTGATCACCATATAACCTTAGCATGGTTACTTGTTGATCATAGCAAGACTTGAACAATGTCACAAACTCTGCAGAAAATGGAACCTTTGCAACTTCAAGTTCAATGAGTTGTTGCATAGTCTCCAAATAATTGAGAGTGCCTGCTCTTCTTTTTGCCTCAATTTGCTGCATTGCCACCTGGACAATCAACCAGCTATCACCGGTGCTTTTCAGGAATTTCATTAAACAAGTACAAAGTTTTAAGATTGGGAGGTCGACTTCGGAGAAGAAGGACAGAACTAAATCAAATAACCGATCATCCTTCCATATCTCTTCCTTGCGTTCAAGTATGACTCTTACAACTTCTTGGTTCATTTCTAGTAGACTTTCTATCACTTCACGGAGGGAATCCAAGGAAATGGAATGATGTTTGAAGCCAGTGGAGAGGATGGAAATTACCCTGCGGGTGTGGTCTTGAAAGCTCGAATTGAAGGACTGGAGTACTTGATTACCTTCACCAAAAAAATTACACCACCTCACGATGCTCGGAATTTCAATGATAGAAAATCTTGGTCCTCTCAAATTCAGTATGTCTTCTCTGCATAGGAAACGAACCCCAAACTTCTCCACCTCCAAATTACCATCTGCAGTATAGTTATACTTTTATTAAATTGGTTTTAAGAAATATAAAAGACATGAAGATTAATTAAGGGTGAACAATAAAAGAAAAAGTTTGCGCATGGGCTCATCATCAGATGCAGAACCGAAGCGAGATGTTTCATGTTATTTGGAATTTAGTTTTATAAGTTATCAAAGTAAGTTTCTCTTAACCTTCTGGCTCCACAGAGAATGATATATGAAACTGATGTATCTGAGATGGATCAACCGCTCTTCGAAGATCATCAGTTACAGCCCAATACCAAACCAACTGGGTGGCCTCTAACTCAGCCTCAAAGAAGTTTATGGGAACCGGAATCCTCCAATCTTTGCCCGCAACATGAATATGTGCAGCGATCTCATATTTGACTTCAATATAAGCACCTCTCATATTGACAAGAGAACGGGGGGCAACAATAACAGCGCATAAAGCAACTCCAATGCATGTATCAAAATCAATATCGAATACATGCCTTAAACCTTGATGCTCGATCCCTGTACCTATAAGGATCATGTAAGCTGATTTTTGCAGCACAAACCACCATGGGATTTCACTTCCAGCAGCAACTATCTCAAATATAGCTTCAGGTATAACTCTACATTCAGTTCTTACCTGCACACAAGGAAAATAAAAAGAAAAGTCATCGTAAACAATTGGAAAAGACAGACAAACAAACATATAGATAGAGACGCATACACACAGACCTGAAGGTACTTTTTCAAAATTGTATCTGCAAAACCACTACCCCTCTGATTCTCAATCAATTTAGGACAATTCAAACAAGATACTGTTGGATTAACGTTGTGGCTGGACGAACGAAGTTTAGATACATCAAATATTTCTCCTGAAATATAATGACTGAATCTAATTTCAACTCCATACAGTGTATCCTCATTTAATTTTGATAGCTTTGGTAATGATTCAAGCCTTCTGCAACAATTCAAACTAAGCATTCTAAGATTTGAAAGGAGACTGATACTTGCAGGCAGCGTAACAAAATCATTTTCGGACAGATCCAACTCCTTTAAGCTATATAACAAACCAATACCATCAGGAATTGCATCAAGACTGCAAGCACTTAGATCAAGTTCTTTTAAACCCAATAAAGACAATTCCATGGAATGAAAAGTTCTGGTTAGGGATAAAAGACGACATCCATGAATATGCAAAAGTCTTAATCTTTCCAAGTGAAGTATGAAAGATGGCAGATCTTCTATAGCAGTTTCACTCACATCAAGCTTCCGTAAAGAGCGCATTTTCCCCAAGCTCTCTGGTAATAGCTTAATTTTAGTCCCATCCAAATACAAATGCTCTAAGCGCTTCATGTTTTCTCCAAATTCTGGAATATGTTCAAGTTTCGAACAACCAGAAAGAAGAAGAGCCTCAAGACCATCCATTTCCATGTTGTTTCCAAGGCGTCGAAGATTTCTACACCCTTTCAGATTCACGTAACTAAGCCTTTTGTGAATAAGAAGTGATTTGTGTAACTCAACCAAATTAGTGCAACCTTCGAGATTTAGTTTCACGATATTTGGAGTTAATGTCAAGTCTGGAATTTTAGTCAATTTTTTTGAGCAACAAAGATTAATAGATCTCAAATTGGGCATGTCCTGTTAATTGAGGGAGAGAAAAGAATTGTATATCATACACAAAAAAAGTCATTACCGAAATATAATACTCCCTCCATTCCAAAGTATATGATCAAGTTTTACTTTTCAAAGTCAATTTGAGATATTTTTAGACTTAAAATTGGCATGATCATAGTTATCAAGTCGTCGACTAGGCGACGACTAGGCGTCGAGTCGGCCAAAAAAATCAAGTCGGTAGGACGACTTGGTGGCAGAGCACATAGTCGACCACTCAGGCGTCGACTTGGACGACTTGGACGCTCATCAGACGACTAGGACGACTACCTGGAAAAGCGGGCGACTTTCCACTGCGGGTTTGACCCGACCCAATTCATAAACCTAACTCCTAAGTCCTAATCGATCGATCCTCTCCTCGCGACCTTCAGAAATCAGAACTTCGACAGTTCGACGAGACGAGAGGGAGAAACGATCTGAGACGAGAGGGAGAATTGAGACGAGAGGGAGAACTGAGCGAGAGGGACTGAGATCGGATCGTGGTTGTCCGATGAGGAGCTCGAACTTTCCTTCGGCGGCGACTGACTTTTTCCTTCGACGACTCCGGTGGCGGCGGTGACTTTTTCCTTAGGCGCGACTGACTTCGGATCGACTCGAAGCTGCTTTCGTTCTTGACCTTTTCCTTCGGATTTACGGTTCGAGAAGGAGAAAGCGAGAGGAGAACTTGCTTCTGCTTGCTATATATTTACAACATTGAAGCGAGAGTTAGAGTCGACCTTTTCCTTTTTCTTCTTTGCTTTATGCGTCTGCTGCGCTATTTTTTGACTTCGTGTTGTGTTGATTTCATGATCTTTGCTTTGTTTGGTTTTATTCTTGACTTCAAGTTGATCGATTGATTTATCTTCTGCTGCTGCTATATATTTTTTGTTTGTTGCGGATATTTGCTACACAATAATAGACTTCTGCTGCTGCTATATATTTTGTTTGTTTGTTATTACAATTTATAAATTACAATGTCTTGTTTGTTTGTTTAATTGTATTTTGTAGAATTGTAAATAGTTAAATGGCGGAAAGTTCAGGAGCTGAGGGTTATGATCCAACTAAGGATCCTAAAAGAAAGGCCAAATCTAAAGATCCGGGGTGGAAATATGCATTTTAGACAGAATTGAGCGATAAAAATCTTGTGCAATGCATTCTCTGTGGAAAAAAGGTTCATGGAGGAATCAAGAGATTTAAACATCATCTTTAGGGTGGGTATGGGGATGTGTCCAAGTGTCCTCGAACTACTGACGAAATTTCAAATGAGATGCATCAAGCAATAATGGGTAACAAAAGGAATAAGCCGATTGATTTGATGACCATGACGAAGTAGAAGAAATTCGGTCATTTAATATTCCAAACAATCCTTCCACTGCTTCTAATGCTTCCTCTACAGCTGTTCCAAGTTCTGGGACTGCATCTAAAAGGATGAATAGTGTATTTCAATTCCCTAAGCCCCAATCACAAACAAAGACCATTGAAACTCATTTTAGAAAATCTCCTGAAGAAGTTGTGGACGAAAGACATCGAAAAGGTCCTAGCCAAACTACTTTGGAGAATCGTCTAAGGACACCGGAAGAGAAAGAGAAAGTTGACATTCAATAGTCCTGCAGGTACTTACTTTTTGGGATCAGTTGATGCCTCTGCTCAATCTCAGGATGCAAACATGTTGACAGAGCTACTTGATGGGAAGATAAAAGAGATTGGGGCTGAGTATGTTGTGCAAGTGGTGACGGACAAAGCCACCAATTATAAGGCAGCAGGTCGTATGTTGATGGAGAGGAGACCGACTTTGTTCTGGACACCATGTGCTGCCCATATTACGATAACAGTTGCACATAACCAATATCCAATTCACATAAACAAACCGAAAAACTTGCTCGATTTGCGTTTATTTGATATGTTTGTCGAACGTTCCTTGCTTAACCTCATTTTGTTGGTTAGAAAATTCCATACGCTTTCATTCATTGCATAACCTAGAATCCATGATTTGAGTTAAAACGCATTCTTTAATCCCATTTCAATCTTATCATGCCCGTTTTATTTGAATCGAAACGCTTTCTAAGTTTATGTATACTTGCACGACATTTCAATGTTTAAACGTCACACGCCCGATTCGCCTATGCGAACGTTCAAGCGGTGTATGCTTAGTATACTCATACAACTTGTCTAATACCTTATTGATTAATGTTAAACATCTTTACATTTCATAATGTTCGTCTTTTAAAACTTAAAACAACATCTTTTATTGTCGGAAGCATTGCACGTTGCATACGCACACGCCCGACGCCCTCCGACTGCCTCTGATTGCACAGCAGTCCCAAAAATGGACAATTTCGACCCTGCTCCAAGCCTTATCTCTAAATTCTTAAAAAAAGAAAGTTGTAGGTCTACTTCTTAGCTTTCCAGAACATCTTGAATCACCTCAATCGGAGTTCATATGCAAAAGTTATGCCCATTTTAATAAGGGATGTCGAAACTGTCACGCCTGACACTATTCTGGTGCGGCCGCATCCAAAATAGGCTTGTGGGCAGCGCGGCAGCGCCCAAAGTGCAGAATACTCTGCCCATTTTGCCAAAATTTCCAGATTTTGAAATTTTTTCATGCCTACTTTGCAATTTTGTATCTCACAGTCTACAAATCTGATTAACTTCAATTTTGGATATGTTTGAGATGTTACTACATAGTATTTTATAAAAATTTCACATGACCAAAAAGGATTCTTTAAGACATATTTATAGCAGCTCAAAAGTACTCTGTCACCTCATATTTTCACTTGAACTCAAATTGATTCAAGTCCATAAAATTGCTTTTAAACTTGCTTTAATTCAACTAAGCAACTTGGGTTGTCTCATAAATCATGTATAAACACTTCCTAGCTCAAGACATTAGCTAATTGTCACAATTTAGCATACTAGCCTCTTTGAGGTCCTTGCTCAAATACCTTGAAGGCATGGCTTTATATCCAGAATTTCACAAGCTTCTAGTTATGGTTCTAATCAAAAATTTGTGGAAATCTTTTCTTACTGCTCCAGAATTCATGAAGCATCTTCATCACACCCATTCACATATCCAAACACAGCAATTTAAGATACTAATATTCTAATTTCCATGAATTTAACAAGTGAAGGTTAGTTACCTCTTTGTTGGGTGTTTTGATGGAATTGATACTTCAATCTTGCTTCAAGTTCAATTTTGACTCCTCTATTTGATAAGAGTTGCTCCAATTCTTCTTCAATTTTAGATTGCTGACTTCAATTCTTAGGAATTTGATAATACTTGAACTTTTAGAAGTGTAGAAGCTTGGGTAGTTAGAGAGAGCGGATGGAAATGAGAATAGGAGAGCTGAGATTTGAATTAAGCTTATTAGCTCTCTTATTCCCTAAGAATTCGTTCAGTGTCCCTTGCTAGTATAATAGCTTTACACCTTCTGCTTATTAGCTCATGACTCAGCAGCATGCTTTGGCCTTATAATTCCCAGCATACTTGCAAACTCTCTAATTACTTATTCTCAGCATATACACATTATATGCTTATTACATACTTTACAATATATTTCCATACATTTCCATTTACACATTGTAATAACATATATTCTAACATAATACATGTATTACAATACTTTATTCCCATTACATATATACATAAGGTATATATTACATTATGTATATAACATCACATCATGCATACATTATGCTTCCAATACCCACATAAAATAATTTATATATTTTAATTTCATGTAATTCCATTATTAACAAAATTGGATATTATACATTTATAATCATGTATAAAATTATCCCACTAATTATAGAATTAATCCATAATTAATTTAATATTTTAGTATAACTAATCAATTAATTGGAATAACTAATATTTATTCCATTAAATAAAATTAATATATCAATTTTCTCATCTCATACTTTCAATATATCTTCATTTGGCATAATATGAAATATTAAGCCATTTCATAATTATATTACATTTATATGTAACATCATACATGCATTAAATCTTTTCATATATTACATCTTTATGTAATATATAAGAATAATAAATTTAATTAACTTATTCATTTCCTTTACATCCATTAATTCAATATTTTTTAATTAAACGAGTTAATTACTTCATTTATGACATTTAAATTCATAACAACACCTCGCCATTCAAGGCTTATTATTCAAATTATATTTCTCATAATAAACTCTTAACTTTAATCTCAATTAATTAATATTAATTGATTTTATTTACTTGCATCTTTCATTTCGTAATTAGCTCAAGTTAATTAACTTAATAATTTAATCAAATATTAAATCTTACTTTTCAAGTATATGCATATATTTCACACTTATATACATATAAAATCCACCACATAAATCACATAAAATATATATATATATATATATATATATATATATGTTTATACATTCAAGGTCAGCACTTCTCATAATAAGAATTTTATTTATAAAATTCTTATTTTAATAATTTTAAAAAAAAATCTTGTTGTCACATTCTTCCCTCCTTGTAAGGATTCCGTCCTCGGAATCACAAATACTGAACCTCTCTTACTCGGTTTATTTTAACACCTTTTTTAAACTTTATCGTCAAATATTTTCAACGTACCGTTTTAACTAAGTGCTATGTTACCTATTTCTTCCATTCTCTTTGATTAATTTATATAGGTTTTATATCATAACCTTTATTAAATCTCGATTACATTTCGAGCATTATCATTTCTTTAACCTTTCAACTCTCTTTTCTAAGGATCATTTTACGTCACAATTGTCATAATAATTTAACGTCATGATTTAAACCTCTTAATTATTCGGAGTATCACAATTCTCATTTGATTAACTATACTAGAAACTCTAGAGAAGAAACCTTCATTACCTTTCATGAAAAGTATCTCAAACTCTTCGGAAAGTCTACAATTTAACCGTTGTTATCTTGTTGCCACCATGGAACGCTTGCTTCAAAATAGTCCGTGCTTCCATCGATTTCGTGGCACCAAAGAATTCGAGGAAATATAGGTCTGCAACGACTGTTGCAAAACAAGCAAAGCCTTCGCATCCTTCTCATGAAGTTCTCTAACATCCGTTGCGATCTCTGCTAAACCATTCTCAACCAACTCCCAAAGTTCTTGTGCAAGTAAAAAGGTTTTCATTTTGATGCTCCAAAATTCATAATTTTCTCCAAGAATTGGAGGAATCAAGGATTGAGAAAGATTTAGAACATTACCATTTGCCATAGTTGCAAAAAGCTTAAGCAGACCTTTTGTCGAACACCTTGTGTGCACAGCAATAAGACCCACTGATTATGCTACAGCAACAATCCAAAAAGCTCCAACGCCCAACGTCAATCGAGCCCGGCATTGATACCAAAATGTTGGGAATCTGCTGTATTTCTATTTGCAGTAAACAAGTAAACACAACAAGGCAATATTTGACTACAAGGGAAAAGATATAAAGTGCAGGAATTCAAGTCTGCTACAGCAGAAAAACAGGGGAAGAAACTTGAAAGAAACAGAGGCTTTTTATTATAGATACACCAACAGTTGCAATTACTTGTTACCATATATATAGCTTTGGCCCTGAACCTGATATTATGTACCAAACTATTGCTGATCATGTGGTACTGCATAACAAGTGCTCAAAGTCAAACATGGAGCAGCTGGAGTATATTAACATCACTCTGCACATTATTGACCTTCTTAGTCAACATGAAAATCAACAGCATTACTTTAGTAGTCTGTCTATATCTGAAGGCAGCAGTAACATAGAACTGCTGCAAATCCTAATTCCTACAGGAAATCCTAAACTATTCACAAACTTTTAAAAAGTAGTAAGTAGAGAGTAAGTTACTAATAATAATGAGGATTGGGCTTAAAACTCTCAGAAACTACCACTCATGAATCAAGTATGCAGCACATGATCAGAGTCAATAGCTGCCATCATTGGCAGTGGTTCAGCAATACGCAAGGCCACAACTGCAGAAATCAAAAGCGCACCAAGAGTAGCTTAACTGACGCCGACTTCATATTTTGTTCTATCTGATCACTACAGTGCCATAGCATGATTACTTGATCATCAGAGAAAGACTGAAACAATGTACTAAAATCTGCATACAATGAAATAATGTACTCCAATGCATGCATTGAAATCAATATTGAATACGTCCCTTAAACCTTGAGTCGTGATCCCTGTACTACTGAAAGCTAATCTTCCCAGCTTGAACCATTGTGGCATTTCACTTCCAGCAGCAATTATCTCAAATATAGCTTCAGGTATAACTCTGCATTCACTTCTTACCTGCACAAAAGAAAAGTAAAAAGAAATGTGATTGTTAACAATTGAGGAAGACAAAAAGATATAGAGACATGCATGTGCATGTATGTGTGTATATACATACATATATATATATATATCTATATATATATAAAGAGAGGGAGAGAGAGAGACCTGAAGGTACTTTTTCAAAATTGCATCTGCCAAACCATTACCTCCCTGACTCTCAATCAATTTAGGACAGTTCAAACAAGATACAGTTGGATTAATGCTGTGGTTAGACGCATGAAATTTAGATATATCTAATCCTTCTCCTGAAATATAATCACTGAATCTAATTTCAAGTCCATACAGTGTATCCTCATTTATTTTTGATAGCTTTGATAATGATTTGAGCCTTGTGCAACAATTCAAACAAAGCATTCTAACTTCCTAAGATTTGAAAGGAGACTGATACTCACGGGAAGCGTAACAAAATCATTTCTTTATTATTATTATGAATGACATACCATTTATGGGAAAAGATTTTTCAGCTGCACTTATATATCTATTTCCATTATCCATCACTTGTACTAAAAGTGAATTACCAAAATACAATAAAACATCGATAAATGAATAAATGAATGTTCAATAAGCAATAACCTCGCTTAGATAATAATTTCTTCCTATCCCGACTTGGACATGTGTACTAAAATAATAACCTCGCTAAATGCATCAAGTAATAAAAAATTTTGAATGCCCAATGAAAATATAAATTAATAATTACTAAATTCCATACAAAAATTTATATATATATATATATATATATATAATCCACATATTCTTGAACTTTTTGTAATAATGTCCATACAATAGACCCAAACTTTTCAGTCAATCAACAATATCCATACAAAAAAGTCATTTTTTCTGAAAATATGCATTTAAAGTTACTTGTTTTTTCCTTTTCAAAAAAAAAAAAGTTGCTTGTTTTTTCTTTACACCTTAACCAAATTCAACCCCATCCTTTAACTTTTTGTAGTGCATACACAACTTCCAGAATATTTTGCTCATGTTGTACACATCTACCTTATAATGTACAGCTAAAGGGAGTGGTTAGTATGAAGTGAACTTCATGGCACTTCATACTAACCGGATCCATAGATACGGTTAACTCACGAGAAGGGCTGATTTGCGGATGAGAAATCAACATACCGACTCGCCTTCATCCTTCTCGTTCATAGCATAGTCCAAGGACTCCCTTTTTAGGAAGGATTGCAACAAGGGGTAATTCGTCATTTTTAAATCGAATCTTTTTTACTCGATTTAAAAATAGGAAAATTCTATATATAAAAAGAACAGGGCAAAGTTATACAAAAGAACTTTGTTCTTTCTTTTTTCAGTCTATCTATAAGAGGAGATCATATGAAAAATGTAACCGATTCTTTAGTTTAGTTTCTTTGGGCCACTGGCCGTCCGCCAGAAGTTTCGGGTTTAATACCGTTATTTTAGCAACAAAACTAAAATCTTTTTCATTTGCTATGTACATTAACTTAAAATTAAACCTTTTGTTTTCTAAGACATTATAAGTTTCACCTATTCTTTTTAGCTTCTCAGGACTCAAATTAATACATTAATTATTCTCTTTATTTTTTGACCATATACATAAATTGAAAAACTCTCTAAAATAATAAATATCAATTTATCGATAAATAAATAAATTCCAAAAAAAACCCTATAATTTGATTGATTCAAGTTCGGTGCTACTTACCACTCCTGGAGGCGTTCTTTCTAATATTGACTAACGGATTCTAGGAACCATTCTTATATATGACCATCTTGACCATAAATGGTTTCTTCACCTCATCATCCCCTTGCATACGACCATCTTGACCATAAACGGCTTCTTAATGCCATCATTCCCTTACGGGTCGGGTCGGTTCACTACAGGCTGCTTTCGACCAATATCCCCAGTTATAATAAAGGGTCAAATGACTCTTGTTACTACTAATCAATTTTCTCAACAATAAGACTAAAAAAAAGCGTGGGATCTACCTAGACCTAGTATTTCTAAAAGGGCAGCCTGAAACAGACTTTATTTCCTTGTGTTCCTGCTTTGTATCATTGTGACATTTATTGGCATGCTTACTCATATCGTCTATACTCTTTGTACACCCACTTATCTTCTTCTTAATCTCATCCATGGAAATCACAATCTCCTCCTCCTCTTCTTTAGTAACCAAATTAGGGAATTGCAACACCCAGTCCATCTTACTTTTTAATTCTTCCAGAAGCTTTGGAATTCCATCAAAATCCGAGATCCTCACGTCCCAACCTAAGTTTTCTGAATAATGTTGTTATTTTCTAACATGATCATCCTTGTGTACTGCAAATTATAAGTGGCAATATAAATATTCTTTAACTATTAGTTGCAAAGAAACTAAAGAAATTACGTGTACTAAAATCAGCATACAATGAAACAATGTACTCCAATGCATGCATTGAAATCAATATTGAATCGTCCCTTAAACCTTGAGTCGTGATCCTGTACCACTGAAAGCTAATCTTCCCAGCTTGAACCACTGTGGGATTTCACTTCCAGCAGCAACTATCTCAAATATAGCTTCAGGTATAACTCTGCATACACTTCTTACCTGCACAAAAGAAAAGTAAAAAGAAATGTGATTGTTAACCATTGGGAAAGACAAAAAGATATAGACATGCACATGTATGTGTGTATAAACATACATGCATATATATATATATATATATATATATATATATATATATATATATATAAAGAGAGGGAGAGAGAGAGACCTGAAGGTACTTTTTCAAAATTCCATCTGCCAAACCACTACCTCCCAGACTCTCAATCAATTTAGGACAGTTCTAACAAGATACTGTTGTATTAACGCTGTGGTTCAACGCATGAAATTTAGATATATCTAATCCTTCTCCAGAAATATAACGACTGAATCTAATTTCAAGTCCATACAGTGTATCCTCATTTATTTTTGATAGCTTTGATAATGATTCGAGCCTTGTGCAACAATTCAAACAAAGCATTCTAAGATTTGAAAGGAGACTGATACTTATGGAAGCGTAACAAAATCATTTCTTTATTATTATTGTGAATGACATACCATGTATGGGAAAAGATTTTTCAGCTACTATTTTATATATATATATATATCTATTTCCATTATCTATATATCACTTTACTAAAAATGAATAACTAAAATACAGTCGATAAATGAATGTTCAATAAAGTAATAAGCTTAGATAATAATTTCTTCCAGTCCCAACTTGGACATGTGTACTAAAGTTATAACCTTGCTAAATGCATTAAGTAATACATTTTTTTGAATCCCTAAAGGCCCAATGAAAATATAAATTAATAATTACTAAATTCCATACAAAAATTTATATATAATCCACAAATTCTTAAGCTTTTTGTAATAACATTTATACAATAGACCCAAAATTTTCAGTCAATCAACAATATCCATACAAAAAGTCATTTTTTCTGAAATATGCATTTAAAGTTACTTGTTTTTTCTTTACGCCTAAACCAAATTCAACCTCATCCTTAACTTTTTGTAGTGCATACACAACTTCCGGAATATTTTGCTCATGTTGTACACATCTACCTTATGATGTATAGCTAAATACTTAACCCACGGGAAGGTGCAGATTTGCGGATGAGAAATCAGCATACCGACTCTCTTTCATCCTTCTCGTTCGTACATAGTCCAAGGACTCCATTTTCAGGAAGGATTGCAACAAAGGGGTAATTCGTTATTTTTAAATCGAATCTTTTTTTACTCGATTTAAAAATAGGAAAATTTCTATATAAAAAAAAGGATAGGGTCAAAGTTATACAAAAAGAACTTTGTTATTTTTTTTTTATTCTATCTATAAGAGGAGATCATATGAAAAATATAACCGATTCTTTAGTTTCTTCAGCCATCGTCAATCCACCAGGAGTTTCGGGTTTAATATCGATATTTTAGAAACAAATCTAAAAAAAATCATTTGCTATGTACATTAACTTAAAATTAAACCTACATGTTGATTTGATCAATATCCCGAAGAAGAATATAAGGGTCAAATGACTTGTTATTGAATTTTAGGATTGCTACTTGCTTTGGGTTTCATCGCTTCACCCTTATAATATTACAGATTATTTTGTTTTGAGAGTTGGGAATCTATAAAGCAAGTCAAAGATAAACATGAGATGACTAATTTAAGTTTCAAATTATAATATTTTAGTCTGATTTTTGTTGGACCTTTAATTTAGAGGAGTTACACCTCCGTTGGTATTGTTTTAGTCTCATTTGATGAAAATCTTATTGAGATTTTTCAATAATTACATTATTTATGTAATACCCTAATCCCAAATAGAAAGAGATGAGAAAATCAGATTGAAGAAAATAGGCTTAGACCCATGTGTGAAGCATGTGAAGGTAGCAATTTGTTCTCTTCCTCTCTTCCCCAAAGTTCAGTTTATATCCTTATCTTCCCTGTCATCGTTATAATCAAACCCAACTGTTCAACCTCCAACAACAATACAAGATGTTTATAACTTACCCACAATCAAAATAAAAATTAAGGAATCAAAATCAAAGAAGTCCAGCAACAATATACATATATATTTATAACTTACAGGTACAGTATATACATACACACATATATGACGTATAGAGAGAGATATGCACTCTTCTTCTCTCTTTCCCAAATTTTCTGCTACCAGATCTATATATTTTATTAGAAACAAAGAACAATATTTGTTCTTAATTTAGACATAATTCAATTAAACCATATTATTTTTATGAGGATTCCCCTAAAACTAACGTGAATTTGATATATGAATAAATAGTGAGATAGTATGAGTGAGAGAGCAGCCTGAAATGACTGGCAAGAATAAAGGGTCAAATGACTGCTAAAAGGGAAGCCTTCCTTGATCCAGATGTTATTTCGCTTGCGTGCCTGCTTTTTGTATCATTGCGACATTTATAAGCATGCTTACTCATATCGTCAATAATCTTTGTATACTGACTTATCTTCTTCTTAATCTCATCCATGGAATTCACAATCTCCTCCTCCTTTTCTTTAGTAACCAAATCAGTAAATTGCAACACCCTATCCATCTTACTTTTTAATTCTTCCAGAAGCTCTGGAATTCCATCAAAATCCGAGATCCTCAAGTCCCAATCCAAGTTCTCTGAATAATTCAAACTTCCACGAAATTGCAACAACCAATCCGAGATCCTCACGCCGCAGTCCCAGACCCAGTCCCAGACCCAGTCCCACTGATCAATCATTGGCAGCACATGACAGTCTATTGTTGTCATCATTGGCAGTGGTTCAGCAATCACGCAAGGCAACAACTGCAGAAACCAAAACCACACTAAGAGTGGCTGCACTTGTTACATTCTGCTTAACTGACTTCGACTTCATATTGTGCTTCATCTCATCACTAAAGGCGCCTTAGCATGGAAGCTTGTTGATAAAGGAAAGTCTGAAACAATGTGATCAACTTTGCAGAAAATGGAACCTTTGCAACTTCAAGATGAACGAGTTGTTGCTTCGTCTGCAAATAATTGAGAGTGCCTCCTCTTCTTTTTGCCTCAATTTGCTGCATTACCACCAGGACAATCAACCAGCTATCACCGGTGCCTTTAGGAATTTCATTAAACCAGTACAAAGTTTTAAGATTGGGAAGTCGACTTCAGAGAAGAAGGACAGAACAAAAGAAAATAATTGTTTATCCTTCCATGTCTTCCTTGCGTTCAAGTATGACTTTGACTACTTCTTTGTTCATTTCTAGTAGACTTTCTATGACTTCACGGAGGAAATCCAAGGAAATGGAACCGTGTTTGAAGCCAGTGGCGAGGATGGTAATTACCTTGTGGGTGTGGTCTTGAAAGCTCGATTGAAGGACTGGAGTTCATGATTAGGTTTACTGAAGAATTCTCCAATCTTGTTCACGATGCTCAGAACTCCATTGATACCGCCTCACGATGCTCAGACTTCCATTGATAGAAAATCCAGGCGTTATTTCCTTGTGTGCCAGCTTTGTATCATTGCGACATTTATAAGCGTGCTTACTCATATCGTCAATAGTCTTTGTACACCCACTTATCTTCTTCTTAATCTCATTCATGGAAATCACAATCTCCTCCTCGTCTTCTTTAGTAACCAAATTACTTAAATTCCAACACCCAATCCATCTTACTTTTTAATTTTTCCAGAAGCTTTGAATTCCATCAAAATCCGAGATCCTCACGTCCCAATCCAAACTTTGATGAAACTTCCAATGATCAATCCAAGTATGCAGCACATGATCATAGTCAATAGTTGTCATCATTGGCAGTTGTTCAGCAATACGCAAATCCACAACTGCAGAAACCAAAACCGCACTAAGAGTGGCTGCACTTGTTACATTTAATACTTTACGCGCCTTATCTGACTTCGACTTTATATTGTGCTTCATCTCATCACTAAGGCACCTTAGTGCGGCAACTTGTTGCTCAAAGAAAGTCTGAAACAATGTGATCAACTTTGCAGAAAATGGAACCTTTGCAACTTCAAGATCAATGAGTTGTTGCGTCGTCTCCAAATAATTGAGAGTTCCTGCTCTTCTTTTTGCCTCAATTTGCTGCATTACCACCTGGACAATCAACCACCTATCACCGGTGCCTTTCAGGAATTTCATTAAACCAGCACAAAGTTTTAAGATTGGGAGGTTGACTTCGGAGAAGAAGGACATAACTAAGGAAAATAATTGCTTATCCTTCCATATCTCTTCCTTGCATTCAAGTATGACTTTGACTACTTCTTGGTTCATTTCTAGTACACATTCTATGACTTCACGGAGGGAATCCAAGGAAATGGAACCATGTTTGAAGCCAGTGGCGTAGGGTGGTAATTACCTTGCCGGTGTGGTCTTGAAAGCTCGAATTGAAAGCATCACTAACAACTTTATACCATCCCAGATCTTTGGGGGCGAGTGAATTCACTTTCACGATGCTCGGAATTCCATTGGTAGAATCTCTTTTTCCTCCCAACTTCAGTACGTCTTCTCGGCATAGGAAACGAACCCCAAACTTCTTCACCTCCAAATCACCACCTGCAGTATAATTATACTTTTATTAAACTGGTTTTAAGAAATATAAAAGACATGAAGATTAATTATGAGTGAACAATAAAAGAAAAAGTTTGCGCATGGGGTCATCATCAGATGCAGAACCGATGTGAGAGGGGAGAGAAGGAGCTGTTTCATGTTATTTGGAATTTAGTTTTATAAGTTATCAAAAAAAGTTTCTCTTAACCTTCTGGCTCCACGGAAAATGATATATGAAACTGATTCATTTGAGATGGATCTACTACTACTCTTCGATAATCATCAGTTACAGTCCAATACCAAACCAACTGTGTATCAAACTTGGCCTCCAAGAAGTTTATGGGAACCGGTTTCCTCCAATATTTGTCCGCAACATGAATATGTGCAATGATCTCATATTTGACTTCTATATAAGCACCTCTCATATTGACAAGAGAGTGGGGGACAACAATAACAGCGCATAAAGCAACTCCAATGCATTTATCGAAATCAACATCGAATACATCCCTTAAACCTTGATGCTTGGTCCCTGTACCGTTGCAGCTCAAACCACTGTGGGATTTCACTTCCAGCACAAAAGGAAACTATCTGAAATATAGCTTCAGGTATAACTGCACATTCAATTCTTACCTGCACAAAAGGAAAAGAAAAAAGAAATGTGATTGTTAACAACTGGGAAGACAGACAGACAAATAGACAGAAACGCATACACACAGACCTGAAGGTACTTTTTTCAAAATTGTATCTGCTAAACCACTTGCTAAACCACTGCCACTCTGATTCTCAATCAGTTTAGGACAGTTCAAACAAGATACCGTTGGATTAATGTTGTGGCTCGACGAACGAAATTTAGATACATCTAATCTTTTTTCTGAAATATAATGACTGAATCTAATTTCACCTCCATACAGTGTATCCTCATTTATTTTTGATAGCTTTGGTAATGATTCAAGCCTTACGCAACAATTCAAACTAAGCATTCTAAGATTTGATAGGAGACTGATACTTGCAGGCAGCGTAACAAAATCATTTTCTGACAGATCCAACTCCTTTAAGCTATATAACAAACCAATACCATCAGGAATTGCATGAAGACGACATCCATTAATATGCAAAAGTCTTAATCTTTCCAATTGAAGTATGAAAGAGGAAAGCTCTTCTATAGCAGTTTCACTCACATCAAGCTTCCGTAAAGAGCGCATTTTCCCCAAGCTCTCTGGTAATAGCTTAATTTTAGTCCCATCCAAATACAAATGCTCTAAGCGCTTCATGTTTTCTCCAAATTCTGGAATATGTTCAAGTTTCGAACAACCAGAAAGAAGAAGAGCCTCAAGACCATCCATTTCCATGGTGTTTCCAAGGCTTTGAAGATTTATACACCCTTTCATATTCACGTAACTAAGCCTTTTGTGAACAAGAAGTGATTTGTGTAACTCAACCAAATTAGTGCAGCCTTCGAGATTTAGTTTCGCAAGATTTGGAGTTGATGTCAAGTCTGGAATTTTAGTCAAATCCTCTGAGCAACAGAGATTAATAGATCTCAAATTGGGTATGTCCTGTTGATTGAGAGAGAGAAAAGAATTGTATATCGTATTACACAAAAATGTCATTACTGAAATATAATACACCCTCAGTTCCAAAGTATAGAATCAAATTTGACTTTTCAAAGTCGATTTGAGATATTTTAGACTTCTAATTGGTATGATGTATTTAACTTTTGAAAACAATAATTGGTATGATGTATTTAACTTTTGAAAACAATAAATCATCTAATTAGTGGTACTACTTAGATTGTTAACATTTTTCATAGTTGTATTGTCTAAATCTCAAATTAATCATGTCAATTTTGAATTTTAAAATATCTCAAATATAATTCAAAAGTCAATATTGATCTTATATTATAGAATCGAGGAGTATATGGTATACAAAACACTTACAATATCTTTCTTCCATAGTTTTTTAAGTTGGCTAGAACGCATGTCAACTTCATAAATTTTTGTTGGTCCAAATGTTGGCGGAAAACACTTTAAAGAACATCCATACCATTCAAGAATTCGTAAATCATTGGAAAGATACTCGAGACCATTTGGAAAGAGTACATTACTTATTTTGAGAAATTGAAGTTTCTTCATCTCTGAGAAAGATTCAAGATAGCCAATGCAGTTTTTCACTTCAGACCCATACTGCTCCTGGTTTATAATTTTGATTGCTTTTGTTCCCTAGAATAATGAAAATAAAAGAATAAGTGGCATAAATTTGAAGTAAATTTTCATAATATTATATATTTAATTTTCTCAATGAAATAATTACTATGTTGATGTTCAGTAACAAATCATTACACAAACCTTTTCTTCGGATGTGCATATATCAACAATATCTTCACGGCGCTTGAGCCCGGTGCGTTCTCCAGGCTTTCTGGGGCAATCCTTACGAAGAACTTCCCAACCCATTTGTTGTAGTAGATCATGCATCCACACACTATCATCATAATTAATTGTTATGAGAGACCTATTAATGAGAATATCAATTCGGGCACAGGGTACAAACCAATATTCTTTAGTATATCATTTACTAGTTCTTGGTTTCTCCTTTTAAGAAGCAAGCAATATATATGAATATTTTCTGCTCGTTTCTGTCTAGTCTACGATAGCAAATTTCAAGTCTTTGGAGAACTTTTTTATCTGGAAATTGTTGTAGCTTCTCCAATGTCTCTCTCCAATATTCTTCTCCTTTATCAAATAAAAGAGAACCAAAAGCATTAAGAGCTAGTGGAAGGCCACCAGCAACTTCCACCATATCACTGGATAACTTTTCATAACCTTGTTTTGGTTTTCCTTCCTTGAAGGCTGACAAATTGAAAAGTCTAGAGGCATCAGAAAAGTTTAATCCCTCACACTTATATTTCCCGTCTACTTTGTGTATTGTCAACAAATCTTCATTTGTTGTTGTCATGATAATTCCGCTACCATTCCCAAACCATTCATGCTCCCCAGCTAAAAGTTTTAATTGATCACGGTTATTTACATCATCCAAAACGATTATAATCTTCAAACAACGTAACCTTTCCTGCAACATGCTAACTCCTTCAACAACACTACTTACACGTATATGCTCATCCTTCAAGATGTCAACAAGGAGTTTCGTTGTAAGTTACATAAATCATTGTCATTACTCTTAGAAATGTCCTTAATGTTTCCAATAAAGCTATATCCTTGAAATTGATTACTTAATTCCCTCATAGACAACTTCAGCAAGAGTAGTGTTCCCCATTCCACTCATCCCACAAATTCCTATGAAGCGAATATCATTAGAATCCATATTCAAAAGACTTTTCAAATCCTTTACTCGAGATTCTATTCCTACTAGGCCTTTGGTAGCATCTCTTGGTAATGTATCCTGCAAGTCCTTAAAGATCCTTCTTACAATTTCAGTTATGACTTCTGACTCATACCTGCAAAATGATTAAGCATGAGTGTGTTTATATGCGATTGGTCAGAATTGACTAAAATGTGGAATGCTTAATTGCAATGAGAGAGAGAAAAAAATTGAGGTTGCTTGCACACTGGATTCTGAAGTTACTTATGTTGCATTAATACTTCAATCTTTTGCGATTATTTCAAATAAAACATGACACTTTCCTTGGACAGAAAGTGCTGTATATGGTCATTTCTTTTCTGTCCAGAGAGAAATATTTATGTTTCTGAGACAATAAAGTGGCTTCATGTTCCAACTTCAAATTTTGCCATCACTAGAATCTACTATTATGACAGTGCCATAATAATTTTTATCTCTAAAATTGTACATGAAATTGGTCATTTTAGAAGCATAACCTCTTTTTTGAGAAAGGAGGAATATCACTGTTTTCAGAGAGGGAAGAATAAGTTCGGCAGAATAAGAAGAATTATGCAATGTAGTATAAGAATAACAAGAAAAAGTTACGGGTTCCTTGTACATGCACTCCACCATATCACCCACTTTTCAGAAAGCAGCTCTCCATGTTTTCACCTTCTCTGATGCAGATCTGTCACTTGTTTCATGTTTGGCAAAGGATTGTGCAAAAGTTTTATTTTGATACCGCACATCAGAGGGATTTACATGGTAATAAACAGGAATAACAATCATCTTCTTCTTTTCCATGCATTCAACAATTTCAGAAAGTTCTTCCAAACACCATGTTGAAGTTGCATAATCACTCGACAGAACCACAATCCCAAACCTTGATGCTGCGATTGCTTCTAATAGCTCGGGCCCGATGAGGTCTCCTCCCAAGTTTCTTATCATCCCTAAAAGTATTAATACCTTGCCTAGCCAAGGCATCATATAAATGACTGGTGAAACCCATGCAGTATCCCGCCTCTGAAGCTGAGGAACACATGGTGTTTACATGGACTTCTGTTGAAGAAAAAGATGTGGATGACGCTCTAATTGGAGAGCTCATTGAAACCCAGTATGGAGATGTAATTACTATAACTAGCAATTAATTGAAACCCAGAATTAAGAGGGATAGAGAGCTTTACATTCAGGACATAATTGTTAGAGCTTTACAAAGTCAATACAAGCAAACAACTTCTTGGTTGTTAAACCAGCTACATCCAAGCAGGTCAATGAATAATTGAGGTCCTTCTTTATTATTTTTGGAATACAATAGTCAAGTAAATACTTGGAGACAATCCATCAAAGCCATATATGTCATTTCTGGGAAGGTTAGTACTCCTATAAAAATTGTAAATCTACAAAAATTATTTAGGTACCATACCTTTGAAAACTTCTCATCAACTAAGTAATTGCCACTATACAAATTAATTGTTAATTTAACATCATAATGTAAATGAAGGATATGATAAGACTATTTGTATTAATTTAACATTACTAGGGACTATTTTATCCTATGATTAATTTGTCATTTAATCTAATGAACTATTTGTTATCAATTTTTTAGGTCATTTTGTTGTGACGCCCCCAAATTCGGGCTTACACAACCCAATTTGAGTCGCCAAAATACAAACAACATACATAGATTTCACAAAGTCGATCAGGGTTCAGGACATAGTTGTGTAGAGCTTTAATTAGTCAATACAAGCAAGCAACTTCCTAGTTGTTATGCTAGCAACATCCAAGTTTTTAAATAAATCAAGTCAATTAATAATTGAGGTCCTTTTTTATTGTTATAGAATTCAATAATCAAGTAAACTCTTATGGGCAACTGACTAGAACATTGAATATACTATCCAAGCTTATAAAATGTATTTTTAATTGTGAATGACATCAAACATGAAACATTGACGGTAGCTGTACATGCATTTTTGGGCAAGGTTTACACTTGACAAGGAAATTTTGGGCAATTATTTACATAGGTCCCAAATAAAACTCATTCCGCTCCACAATAAGCAAATATTAAGAACATATTTCCATTTCATATTTGCCCCTAAAAAACATGAGGAGAGCTGTATTACATTGGGTTAAGGTTGAAGCTGGAGTCATGTTGAAGAAGCCATCAGTGCACAATACCAACAATCTCTTGTAAACCATCAAAATGTCTTTTTACTAGCATTATTATTTTTGTTAATCAAATGAGATTCGCAGCGGTAATAAATTAGTACAAATTAATAGTTTAATCCCAACTATTATTTTTGTTAATCAAATGAGATTCAATTTCATGCAGTAATTAATATTACCTTGTGATATTATCATAAAATCGGGAAGCAGCTCAACTGTTGAGAAGGTGTTTACTACTGCGGGGATTCATAAATTCCTCGCAAATTGAAGGAAAGGAAGAATGAATCTGGAATATATCACTCCCACCAGCAACTATCTCAAATCTAATCTTCAACCGACTGAATCTGTGACAAGGATTTCGGAGCTTCGGCCGGAAAATAGCCATGGTTACCGGTGGACAGTAGCATTAGTTGGAAGAGTAATGCTCTATGCACAAACAATCCTACAAATATTTTAGATTAAAAGACAATTTGCCCCTCAAACTTTATGCTCTTGTTGATTTTTACACTCCAAATCGAAAAAGATGTCTAAGTACACCCTAAATTTCATTATACGTAAATAAAACGACACTTTCTTTCATTTAACCCAAAAAAGAAAATGGCAACAAAAAAAAGAATACAAGTTTAGGGTGCAAATTGACTTTTAATTTTAAAAATTGGCAAAAATAATTAATTTTAAATAAAATAAATAATTTTAAAATAATTAATTTTAAAATAAAATAATTAAAATAATAAAATTAAAATAAATATTTAGAATTAATAATTAAATTTTTTTAAAAGCAATTGTAAAACATAATTTTTTTTTGTAAAATATTATGTTTTTAAAAAAATTAAAACAATTTTTTTTTTAAAATTGTAAAATAAAATTGTGTTTTACAAAATTATAAAATACCATTTTTTTTTATAAAATTATGTTTAAAAACAGAATTTTTTAAAAACTTGTAAAATAAAATTCTATTTAAAAAAAATTCTGTTTTTAAAAACAAAAAAAGATTTTAAATTTTGTTTTTAGACAATTTTTTTTAAAAAAAATCTGTGTTTACAAAAAAAAAGTTAAAAAAAATTGACTAAAAGATAATTTGCACCCCAAACTTTACACCATTGTTGACTTTTGCACCCCAAACCGAAAAAGGTGTTTAAGTACACCCCAAACTTCATTATTCGTAACAAAATGTACACTTTCTTCACTTAACCAGTCAAAAGTGACTGGCTAAGGCTGTAACACAAGTTTGGGGTGCAAATTATCTTTTAATCTTAAAAATTAGCAAAAATAATTACTTTTAAATAAAATAAAATAATTTTAAAATAGTTAATTTTAAAAATAAAAATAAAATAATTAATTTTAAAATAAAATAATTAAAAAAATAAAACAGATTTTTTTTGTAAAAATTTATGTTTTCACAAAAAAATTATGTTTTTACAAAAAAAATTTTAAAAAAAATTGTTTTTATAAAATTGTAAAATAAATTTGTGTTTAAAAATTGTAAAATACAATTTTTTTTACAAAATTGTGTTTAAAAACTTGTAAAAGCAGATTTTTTTTTCAATTTTTTGTAAAATAGATTTTTATTTTTTTGTAAAATAGATTTTTTTTTTTTTTTGTAAAAATAGAATTTAAAAATATAATTTTTCAAAAAAAATTTGTCTAAAAAGTAATTTTTAAAGTTTGTAAAGTGTTTAAAATTTGTAAAGTGTCTAAAATTTGAAAATTTTTGTAAAGTTTTTAGGCAATTGTTTTTAAAAAAAATTCTGTTTTTAAATTCTATTTTTACAAAAACAAATATGTTTTTACAAAAAAAAATTAAAGAAAATCTATTTTTCCAAAAAAATGAAAAAAAAAAATATGCTTTTACAAGTTTTTTAAAATTCTATTTTAAACACAATTTTGTTTTACAATTTTGTAAAAAAGATTTTATTTTAATAAAAATTGTATTTTACAATTTTGTAAACACAAATTTATTTTACAATTTTTGTAAAAACCAAAAAAAAATTAAATTTTTGTGAAAACAAAATTTTTAAAAAAAAAGCATTTATTTTTTTAATTATTTTATTGTAAAATTAATTATTTTATTTTTAATTTTAAAATTAATTATTTTATTTAAAATTAACTATTTTAAAATTATTTTATTTTATTTAAAATTAATTATTTTTGTCAATTTTAAGACTAAAAGACAATTTGCACCCCAAACTTGTGTTCTGATATTTTAAATTTTGGCCACTTTTCGAATTAAGCTAAGTTGAAGAAAATGTGCGTTTTGTTACGTATAATGAAGTTTGGGATGTACTTAGACACCTTTTTCGATTTGGGGTGCAAAAGTCAACAATAGTGTAAAGTTTGGGGTGCAAATTGTCTTTTAGTCAAAAAAAATTTGTTTTTACAAAAAAATTAAAAATAATAATTTGCTTTTACAAAAAATTTACAATTCTATCTATTTACTTTTTCCGAAAGTTCCAAAAGAAATTAATAATATAATAATAATTAAAATGGACCATATTTTTCTATTTTAATATAAAGATAAAAATAATGAGTACCTAATTATTATTTTTATGTAATTATGATTTGTGGGGTTGCCTATACAATTTGGCCCCTAATAAATTAAACACGTAAAATGGTTAGTGAAAGAAAATAGAGTACTCCATTTTTCTAATTAAATCGATGAAATTAATAATAAGAAGAAAAAGATGGAGAAAAAGATGATTTTTTTTTGTAAAAATGTAATTTTTAATTTTTTTTTGTAAAACGGAATTTTTAATATTTTTTGTAAAAACATATTATTTTAAAAAATTGTCTAAAAACAAAATTTAAATTCTTTTTGTTTTAAAAATAGAATTTTATTTTACAAGTTTTAAAAATTTCATTTTGAAACACAATTTTGTAAAAAAAAGGTATTTTACAATTTTGTAAAACATAATTTTATTTTACAATTTTGTAAAAATGTAATTGTTTTTAATTTTTTTTGTAAAAACAGATATTTTTTGTAAAAACATAATTTTTTAAAAAAAATTATGTTTTACAATTCTATTTTTAAAATTTCTTTTTTAAAAAAATTGTTTTGAAAAAATTAATTATTAATTCCAAATATTTATTTTAATTTTATTATTTTATTTTAAAATTATTTATTTTATTTAAAATTAATTATTTTTGCCAATTTTTAAGACTAAAAGACAATTTGCACCCAAAACTTGTGTTGCAGCCTTAGCCGGTCACTTTTGACCGGTTAAGAAAGTGTGCGTTTTGTTACGTATAATGAATTTTGGAGGTGTACTTAGACACCTTTTTCGGTTTGGGTTACAAAAGTCAACAAGGGTGTAAAGTTTGGACTGCAAATTGTCTTTTAGTCAACATTTTATAAATTGTTAATGTGACATACTTTACCCCCACCATATTAATTAACAATTTGTTTCAATATAGTCTTTGACCCCACACAATATACTTAGGTGAACTATGTCACATCAGCAGTTTGTAAAATGTTTATAAAATAATTTGTGTCTATAGCATTATTCTAGTTGGAATTGGAAGAGTTGTAAAATGAATACTTAAGTTCCATATTCAAATTACATTAGTATGACAATTTAATAAAACTGAATCAAATAGTTGTGAATCTCAACAGTTGAATGAAACAAAATTTATATAACAAAATATAAATGATTTTGAATTTGCTGCTCATCTTAATAAATTATCTCGGTCGTTCAAAATTTGGGATAAATCTCACCCTCCATAATGCCTGGGAGGCATTGTAGACTATTCTTTGGTTTTGAATATTTAATAAAAAAAATTGTTTGATAAGTGATATATTGAAATATATATTTTATTATTTTATATCTTTGAAAATTTTTAAAATTATTGTAAATTTATTTAACATTATTTAATATAATAGTTAATATTGTAAAAAATTAAATATAAAATATTTCATTGTAGTCATTTCATGAAAAAAAAAAATTACACTTAGGGGTGTTTGTTTAGAATTTGAAATGAGTTTGAATCTGAATGGATGAATCCATTCGGTCGTTTGTTTTTGTTTGCGAATGAATTTGAATCGGTAAAATATAGGAGAATTTGAATCACTAAGTCACATTTTTTTATCTGAATGAAGTAAAAATAAATTAAATTTTTTTAAAAAAATAAAAAATATTAACTTTTATATTAAGTAATATTAAATAAATTTACAACAATTTTGAATTTTTTCGAGGGGTAAAATAATAAAGTTTTGTCATTCAGATGTTTTAGATGTCAATTATCAAACAACTTTTTTCATTCAGATTCAGCTCATTCAGATTCAGATTCATTAAATTTTTATCAAACACCCCCTTAATCATTTAGCCTAAAAATTTGATTGATTCAACCATTCAGACTATTTTTATTCAAAACAAACGAACTCAATGACTGGCCGATTCAGTCATTCAGTTCTAAATAAATACCCCCTAAGTTTAATTTATATTAGTTTTATTATGATTATAATCTAAAGGCAATAATAAAGAGGAAACTGATATTTTCACAATATATTCTGATATTTTCACAACAAAAGCGTCGTTATAGATGTATACCGACGGTAAAAAAATCGCTATATATCATTTTCTGTTGTGGATTTATCAGTGTGACGCCCCCAAAATAGGTATACATTGTGACGCCCCCAAAATTAGGTATACATCACCCATCTTGAGTCGTCAGATACATGGTACAGAATTCAAATACAACTTATGTTGAGTTTATGCCCTAGAGGCCAATTATTTGATATAATTGGTTAACGTTTTGATATTATATTTGATTGAATAAATATATGATTTTATTATGGTTTTATTTACTGCGTAATATAATTGTTAACATAATAAAATTCCTTAGAATAATGATACAAATTATATAGTTTCAAGTATGTGACTTGAACATGAGATTATATAATTACAATTAGTGTAAGACCCCAAATAATTAATAAATAAAATTTAATTTCCTCTAATTATTATTTTGAAATAGTAAGGGTTGATTTGATTAATGTAGATATTTATGGGTAAAATACGTAAATATTTCAAAATAAGCAAATGGTTATAAAATATTCATTGTTGTCGGGGAATATTCGTTTGGTCGTGGAATATTCAGATTGTCGGGGAATATTAAATGCGAGGGTATGACCATGTGTGAGCCCCATAACTTGAAAGCGATTGGAGGAAGAAAACGACAAATATAAGTTGTTTAAAAATAATCTGGCGTAGTTATTCTGTTAATTATCTTTGTTAAAATACTCTGGTGGTTAAAACACAAGAAGCATTTACCAGTATTGCATCAATTATTGATTCTTACGTAAGAAGGCACTACTCAATAATGGTTACTGATAATTACTGCTCAAAGATTTTATTTTATTGATTCAATAATTGTTGCGTTGATATTTTATATTGTTTGTTGTTTCAATAATTGTCATTACACAAGATTTTTTCACTATCGAAACAATAATTCATATTATCTGAATAATATTATTAGATAACATTATTGGCAATGTATAGAAAGTTCTCATCTAAGGAGAGGTTTGGTCACCTAATCATTGCCGCCAAGAAGAGAGAAATTCTTATTGGAAAGCCCTCTCTTCCTGAACCGTCCCGGTTGTCAATATTGTGATTCTCGTAATATTATTTGTGAATAATTAATTATTGATTCATATGATGAGGAAAATATTGATTTTATGTGGATATAGATGGAGAAAATTTTTTATAGTGACAATTGTTGAAAATTGAAATTTTATCTTTTTCGATAAAATAATTCATTTAAATATATTATTATATTTTAATAATATAATAATGATGATATTTTTACGATGAATGTGGGATGTATGAGTATATGTGGAGGAGGAGTATTTTTGTTACCAAAAATGTTTAAAACATGTTAAACATGTCGGTGGACCCCATTTATCGATCGAAATTTGATTATAACTTTGTAAAATCGCCTGTTTGTGGATTTTGGTCAATTTTGTTTGGAATTTGGAAAAACTTTCTTCTGCAAAGTTGTAGAGAATTGAATTTCCTATAAAAACTCGCGAGATTCGAATTTTCTGATAAAAGGACTATTTATTATGAATTATTGAAGTTCTGAAGTTCCGAAATAATTGATTTTTGGAGGTTTTAATTGTTTTATTCATGAAAAACGTTTTTTGCAAACCCACATGTGTGGTAAATGAGCTGAATTCGGATTCTTGGGAAGTGGGCTTGAATATTTGTTAAATAAAATTATTTTAATAAATTTTCTGCTTTGGTGTTCTAAGCAATTTCCTATAAATAGGGTGCTTAGGTTAGAATTGAAGATTACACCTTAGAATCAAGTTTTCTCTCTATATTATCGAGTTTATTCTTGTGAGTATTTTGAGTATATTTTGAGTATTGTTATACTCGGTGCAAGTTCAAGTCATAGCCTTTATATCAGGTGTTTCAAATTTGTAAGACTCGATCTTTCGAGGTAAGGGATATTATTTTTTCAGTAATGATATTATTTCTTCAATATCATTATCTTTGAAATATTGATCCAAGTTTTTATCAAATTTGGAACTTTTGGTGCCTGAGTTACTATTCACGATACGACATTATTCACGATGCAGACTATTCATTTACGAATAAGCCTTTATTCATCGAAAAATAAAAATTTTTCTTTTCGTCTAAAATATCTATTCGGATACTAGCTTTGATTGTATCCATGTTTTGATCATTCTTGAATTTAACACCATTATGATTATTTTTGAGGTATTTTTGGACATGGAGAAAACAAAGTACGAATCCTTAATCCTTAATCCTTGTCATTTTGTTTCAATTGGATTCGCTTTCTTTTAAAAATATTTTTCATCATCCTCGGCCTTAAATGATGATATTATTGAATATCTTTGGCCCGTAGTGCAAAGATGAATGATTTCGATGAATATCTTTGGCCCAGAAAGCAAAAGATGAACAGTGTTTAGATGAACATGACTAATCGATGAATATCTTTGGCACGTAGTGCAAAAGATGAATATTTGATTCCAGATATATATTGATTGATGTTACAGGATAAAAGATAGACGATGAACTTTAAAATTCATACATGTAAGATAGTAGTTTGCATTCTCTACTTAACTCTTCTAATGAATTATTATTTCATTGCGAATATTGATTTAAAACTTGTTGTCTATTGTATTCTATTAGATTTTTCCCTGTTGAAGACTAACGATAATTTTGTTGTATATTATCTTAGTCATAATATTCTTTACTGGGCTAGTTGAGCTCACCCTTTTCCTTTTTGTTCCATTTTTCTTCTCAGGAGGCGAGAATGTAGCGAGTACGAGTCGGGGTATGTAGGAGTGAGCAAAAAATGGATAAAGCCCAAATACCGAACCGAACCGAAATTTTTTAACCTAATTATTTCGGTTTTTCGGTTTTTTTTACAATTTCGGTTATATCCGAATTATTATTCACTATTTGATTCAAGTTTAAGCTTTGAAAAAAAAATAGTTATTCTAGTATCCGAATAATAGAACCTTACTTATTAAAAAAATTAATTTTATATAATAATAATATAATAATAATAATAATAATAATTAATAATAATAATAATAATAATAATAATAATAATAATAATAATAATAATAATAATAATAATAATAATAAAGAAATTTGGTTTTCTCGAATTACCAAATTACAATTCGGTAATTTAAGATTCTAGAATTCTGTTATTGTTAAATTTTAGTTATTAGTTCTGGATAGCAAAATCATCATTATTTCGGTTTTTGTTATAACCGAATAGTTTATCTTGCCTCGGTTATAACCGAATGATCACCCCCACAAGGGGTATGGAATGATGGTTATAGAGAGAGTTGTTTTAGTAGTCCTCACCATTTTGTAAAATAATGTATCAATAAATGTGATGAGGATTTATTTGGGTATAGATATTGTCTGTAGAAGATAATATTTGTATTCAAACTCACGCTTTTATTATTGTAATAATAAAGTCAGAGTTGTTTTTTTACATGCAGAGTGTATTGACAACTCGAATGGGTGATGTATACCTATTTTGGGGGCGCCACAATTTGGTATCGTGAGCTTAGGATATGATCTCAGGTGGAGATCGGGGAATAGAACTAGGAGGGAGAGACGAGTAAATCCTCCGCTAGTGTGTCCTACCTAAGCTTATTTGTTAGTTGGTCAAGATATAAGGATATTATGTGATATATTGATTTGCTTAATTAACCCTTGTTTTTATGAAGATTTGAGAATGTCGATTGAGAATATTAATAAAGGAAATGAGACCGTGGAGACGCATGTACTCACCAACGAGAGGAGAACATACAATGTGTCGGCAATGTTCCTCCCGTGAACAACACCACGGGAGAGATGATGAACGAGGAATGTTTGAAGCTTTTTGCAGATTCATGCAAAATCGACGAGGAGACTCGTGTTCAAAACATGGGAGGAAATGATAGCAATTCACGGGTTGTCACAAATAAGCGATTCAAAGAGTTGGGACCACTGAATTTAAGGAAAGCCCGATCCGATCATGGCGGAAACATGGGTCAAGCAAATTACCAAGATATTCGATGTCTTGGGATGATTTGGAGGAACAGAAGGTTCCATTCGCCACCTTTATGTTCCGTGGCGAAGGCAGATCATGGTGGGAGTCTCTGAAGAAGCATCCATCCATCCACCACACTCAAAGATGTCTTAGGAGACATTTCAGAAACTATTTAATGACAAATACTTTTCTGAAAGTGTTCGTCATATGAAAGAAGTGGAGTTCATCAGATTAGAGCAAAACAACATGACGGTGTCTCAGTACGAGGCAAAGTTTGCAGAGTTATCCAGGTTTGCACCTCATTTGGTGGAGAATGAGGAATGTATGACGCGGATGTTTCTTAGAGGTTTGAAACCCGGCATACGTCAGTATCTCATTTCTCATAAATTTTCTCTCTATTCAAATGTTGTAAACAGGGCTCAATTATTAGAGCGAGATAACGAGTACTAGTCAATTGGTTGAGGACCACAATCGTAATCATACCGTAGATAATACCAACAAAACAACGATAACCAGCGGAGAAAGAAAAAGATGGACAAAAATGGTTACCACTCAAGTGGTAATCATGGCCATGAGAATAGAAGAAGCGAATCGGGAGGAGATTTTAAAAGAGGAGATTCAACAATGACAATGTGAAAATGGCAAGACCAAGTAAAGAATCGGGTTCCAAGGAGGGAATGACCACCGGTCAGATGCTATAAATGCGAAAAGAGGGACATATCACCCAAACCGCCCACAACAGCTTAAAGGTATGCTATAATTGTGGAAAGGAATGACATATCGCCGAGATCAGACGCAGAAGCGAAACCTAGTTCAAATGGGACGGTGACTCAAAAGACTATTCGAGAAAAATTCAAAGTCAACAGTTCTGGAAGAGCGTTTGTTGTGGATGGTCAAAATACGAGAAACCAAACGAGGTAATCACGGGTAAGCTATTTATAAATTCTCGCGAAGTTTATACCTTACTTGATAACGGTCAAGTTACCCATTCATTTATCTCTCCGCTTGTGCTCAACGCTTAAACTTGACTCAGAGAAATTAGACTTTGACCTATCTGTGGAAACTCCGTTAGAGAAACTTTCATCACATCCACCTGCGTTTATAAATCTTGTTTGATTCAAGTTGGCACCATCACCTTACCGTTGACCTTATCTCTTTAAAGATACTTGCTTTTGATGTGATTTTAGGGATTGATTAGTTAACTACTCATCATGCCAAAATTGATTATTTTCGTAAGGTTGTTAGCTTTCATATTCCTAAACAACCTCGTTGTATTTAATTCAAGCAACTAAACCATTAAAATCAATCACCGTCATATCTAATCATAAAGCTATTCGTTTATTGAAAACGGATGTCAAGCTTTCTTAACCCATGTTATGGATTTGAATAAAGACACGCCAAATTTGAATAATATTCCTATTGCTATTGACTTTCCCGACGTATTTCAAGAACTTCCTGGCCTACCCCCCGAACGTGAAGTTGAATTTTTATCGACTTTGAACCCGTACAAAGCCCATTTCTAAAACCCCATATCGAATGGCTCCTATTGAAATTCAGAGTTAAAGGTCCAACTACAGGAGTTGTTGGACATCGGTTTCATTCGCCCTAAGTACATCTCCTTGGGGTGCTCTCTGTTTTATTTGTAAAAAAGAAAGATGGGAGTATGCGATTTTTGTATTGACTATCTGGAATTGAACCATGTCACTATCAAGAATAGGTATCCTCTACTCGTATTGATGACTTGTTTGACCGGCCAAGGAGCACAATTCTTTTCAAAATCGATCTTCGTTCCGGATATCATCACCAAGATTAGAATCGAGGATATTCCAAAGACCGCCTTTAGAACTCCTAAGACGGGCATTATGAATTCCTAGTCATGTCTTTTGGATTGACTAATGCTCCTCGCGGCTTTCATGGATATGATGAACTCGAGTATTCAAGGAATATTTGGATCGCTTTGTTGTTGTCTCTATTGATGACATCCTCATATATTCCAAAAGTCGTGAAGATCATGAGCACCATTTGTTCGGTACTCCAAAGGCTTCGTGAAAACAAGCTTTATGCCAAGTTAAAGAAATGCGAGTTCGCGGCGAGGAAGTAGCATTTCTTGGGCACGCATCAGTGTCAAAACATGGAGTATCTATTGATCCCACAAGATTGAAGCAATACAAAGTTGGGAGCAACCAAGTCGGTGACTAAAGTCGTATTAGCTTTTTGGGCTTATTTGGTTATTATCTGGAGATTCGTGGAAGGGTTTTCTCGAATCGCTACTCCATTAACCCAGCTAACTCGGAAGGATACAAAATTCATTTGGAGCAAATAATGCGAGAAGAGTTTCCAAGAGCTTAAGAGGAGACTTATTTCGGCACCTATTCTAACAATACCATCTGGTACGGATGGATTTGTTATCTCAAATGATGCTTCGTGCAAAGGGTTAGGATGTGTTCTCATGCAACGTGGGAAAGTCATAGCCTATGCCTCGTGACAACTTAAAGAATATGAGAGGAATTATCCTACTCATGATCTAGAGTTAGCAAAGCCCAATCGTTGCTGCTTAAAGATCCTGGAGGCACTATCTATATGGGGAGAAAGTGGAGATATATTCGCACCATAAAAGCCTTAAATATTTCTTCACTCAAAAAGAACTTAACATGCGGCAAATGACGTTGGCTCGAGCTATGAAAGACTACGACCACACTATTCAATACCATCCTGGAAAAAGCGAACGTGGTAATGATGCGTTGAGTAGAAGATCATACGCGAGGAACGAAAGTGCGATGATGTCAAGTATACGACAGAGCCAACTTTAATAGAAAAAAAGTTAAGGTTGTCAAGCCACCAATCAACCGAATGGAGGCGAGGCGTATGAAGAAGAAAGTACAAGAAGGTGCTATTCCTAAGCGAGAATTGACGAAGAAGGAATACTTGAGTCCACTCTAGACTTTGTGTTCCTAACGACTACGATTTGAAGTACAAGATTATGATGGAGGCACACAATACACCATTTGCAATCCATCCTGGAAGTACCAAAATGTATTGTGATCTTCGACATACATTTTGGTGGAACACTATGAAGAGGGAGATTGCAAAGTTTATCTCAACGTGTTTAACTTGTCAACGTGTAAAGGCGGAGCATCTAGTACCTAAGGGTCCATTGCAACCACTTGAGATTCCGAAATGGAAGTGGGAACACATTACCATGGATTTCGTTACGGGTCTTCCTACGATTTCTCAAGGCATCAATGCTATATGGGTTATTGTTGATAGATTAACCAAGTCTCCGCTTCATTTCTTTGCCGTCACGGAGACTTATTCCTTGAACGTCTTGCTCAAATGTACGTAAATGAGATTGTGAGATTGCATGGCATGCCAAGATCTATAGTTTCGGATCGTGACCCAAGATTCATTTCAAGATTTTGGGTTAGCTTTGCAAAAAGCTATGGGTACGGATTCACGATTGATTCTAAGATACCATCCTCAAACCAGACGGACAATCGAGAGAGAACTATTCAAACTCTTGAAGATTTATTAAGACTCTATGTCCTAGATTTCAAGGCGGTTGGGATAAGTATTTACCATTGGTGGAATTCTCCTACAATGACGAGTTATCGTGCAAGTATAGGTGTGGCTCCATTTGAAGCATTATATGGACGAAAGTGTCGCTCTCCAATATGTTGGGATGAGGTGGGTGAAGCAACATTGTTGGGACCCGAAAGTTAAGACGTATGATCACCGAAAAGATCCAAATGATTCGATAACGATATACAAACGACACAAGATCGATAAAAGAGTTATGCGGATCTTCATCGAAAGGACGTGGAATTTAGTATAGGGGATCATGTATTGTCATGCGAGTTGCTCCATGGAAAGGAGTTACAAGATTTGGGAAGAGAGGAAAGCTCAATCCACGATTTATGGTCCATTTCAAATTCTTGACCGAGTAGGAAATGTAGCCTATAGACTCGCCAAGCGTTACCTCAAGTATGTCTCGTGTTCATAATGTGTTTCACATATCCGTATTTCGTAAATATGTGAAAGACCCCAACCACGTTATAGAAGTTAGAAACCGGACGAGATAGCCAAGACTTAACGTGACGAAGAGGTACTGTCAAGATCTTGGATAGGAAGGAGCATGTCCCTACGACAAAGGTCATACCACAAGTTAAAGTTTTGTGGAAGAATCATGTTATTGAGGAAATGACTGGGAGTTGGAAGCGGAAATGAAAGCGAGGTATCCTCATCTTTTCAAACACAGTACGCACGCCAATTTCGAGGACTTAAATTTCATAAGGAGGGAGGTTGTAAGACCCCAAATAATTAATAAATGAAATTTAATTTTCTAATTATTATTTTGAAATAGTAAGGGTTGATTTGATTAATGTGGATAGTTATGGGTAAAATATGCAAATATTTTGAAATAATAAAGTGGTTATAAAATATTCATTGTTGTTTCGGGAATATTCGTTTGGTCGTGGAATATTCGTATTGTTTGGGAATATTCGCATTTACGACGGCGCATGAATGCAATGTGTGGGCCCCATAACTAAAAAGTTTATGGAGGAAGAAAACGACAAATATAAGTTGTTTAAAAATAATGGCATAGTTATTACAAGTTAATCATCGTTAAAATACTCTGTGGTTAAAACACAAAAGACGATTACTAGCGGTATTGCACCAATTATTGATTCTTACGTAGAAGGCACTTACTACTCAATAATGGTTACGATAATTATCGCTCAAAGATTTTATTTTATTGATTCAATAATTGTTGCGTTGATATTTTATATCATTGTTGTTTCAATAATTGTCATTACACAAGATTTTTCAATATCGAAGCAATAATTCATATTATCCGAATAATATTATTAGATAACATTATTGGCAATGTCTAGAAAGTTAAAGCCCTCTTCCTGAACCGCACTGGTCATCAATATTGTGATTCTGTAATATTATTTGTGAATAATTAATTATTGATTCATATGATGAGGAAAATATTGATTTTATGTGGATATAGATGGAGAAAATTTTTATAGTGACAATTGTTGAAAATTGAAATTTTATCTTTTTTGATAAAATAATTCATTTAAATATATTATTATATTTTAATAATATAATAATGATGATATTTTTACGATGAATGTGGGATATATGAGTATATGTGGAGGAGGAGTATTTTTGTTACCAAAAATGTTTAAAACATGTTAAACATGTCGGTGGACCCCATTTATTGACTGAAATTTGATTATAGCTTATAAAATCGTCCGTTTGTGGATTTCGGTCAATTTTTGTTTGGAATTTGGAAAAACTTTCTTCTGTAAAGTTGTAGAGAATTGAATTTCCTATAAAAACTCGCGAGATTCGAATTTTCTGATAAAAGGGCTATTTATTATGAATTATTGAAGTTTCGAAGTTCTGAAATAATTGATTTTTGGAGGTTTTAATTGTTTTATTCATGAAAAACATTTTTTGCAAGCCCACATGTGTGGTAAATGAGCTGAATTCGGATTCTTGGGAAGTGGGCTTGAATATTTGTTAAATAAAATTATTTTAATAAATTTTCTGCTTTGGTGTTCTAAGCAATTTCTATAAATAGGGTGCTAAAGTTAGAATCAAGATTACACCGTAAATCAAGTTTTTCTCTCTATATTATCGAGTTTATTCTTGTGAGTATTTTGAGTATATTTTGAGTATTGCTATACTGATTGTGCAAGTTCAAGTCATAGCCTATATCCAAGTGTTTCAAATTAGAAGTCACCGATCTTTCGAGGTAAGTGGATATTATTTTTTTCAGAATGATATTATTTCTTCAATATCATTATCTTTGAAATATTGATCCAAGTTTTATCAAATTTGGAACTTTTGGTGTCTGAGTTACTTATTCACGATATCGGCATTATTCACGATACTTGATTATTCACTTATCATTAAGACTATTCATGAAAAATAAAATTTTTCTTTTCGTCTAAAAATATCTATTCGGATACTAGCTTTGATTGTATCCATGTTTTGATCATTCTTGAATTTTACACCATTATGATTATTTTTGAGGTATTTTTGACATGGATAAAACAAAGTACGAATCCTTAATCCTTAATCCTTGTCATTTTGTTTCATGGATTCGCTTTCTTTAAAAATATTTTCATCATCCTCACCTTAAATGATGATATTATTGAATATCTTGGCCCGTAGTAGTGCAAAGATGAATGATTTTCGATGAATATCTTTGGCCAGTAGTGCAAAGATGAGCAGTGTTTAGATGAACATGATTAATCGATGAATATCTTTGGCTCAGAGTAGCAAAAGATGAATATTTGATTCGGATATATATTGATTGATGTTACAGGATAAAAGATGAGACGATGAACTTTAAAATTCATACATAGAAGATAGTAGTTTGCATTCTCTACTTAACTCTTCTAATGAATTATTATTTCATTGTAATATTGATTTAAAACTTGTTGTCTATTGTATTCTATTAGATTTTTCCCGTTGAAGACTAACGATAATTTTGTTGTATATTATCTTAGTCATAATATTCTTTCTTTGGGCTAGTTGAGCTCACCCTTTTCCTTTTTGTTCCATTTTTCTTCTCGGGGAGAAGAAAATGTAATGTAGTACGCAGTCGTGGTATGGAATGATGGTTATAGAGAGAGTTGTTTAGTAGTCCTCACCATTTTGTAAAATAATGTATCAATAAATGTGATGAGGATTTATTTGGGTATAGATATTGTCAGAAGATAATATTTGTATTCAAACTCACAGCTTTTACTATTGTAATAATAAAGTTGTAGTTGTTTTACATCGTGTATTGACAACTCGGAATGGGTGATGTATACCTATTTTGGGGGCGCCACAATTAGTATCATTGTTCTTAAATGTCCCTTAGTCAAGTATCATTGTTGATGGGACAACAATGATGCATTGAGACTAGTATGTGGATCGACCGATTACCAAATCTCATTGGTCATAAATATATGAGATATTAAGTCAATGCATAGTACATGTTAGAAAACGATGTAATCGGATGGACCCACCATGAGAATTCTATATGGAGCATTATGCGAAGTGTCATTAGCAATTCTCATAGTGACAATGATGTAATGGTCCTCCGACACGAAATCGCGTTATATTACTACACGAGAATTTATGTACTTTGATATCATCAAATGTCACCTTTAATAGGTGGACTATAAAGGTGATTATTGGGTTCATCATGAATCGTGTGAGAAATATGAGTGATTTAGATGGAATTTAACCATCCTATATATTATGGGTGATATCCATAGGCCTCTTGATTGAGTAGGACTATGAAATGCATGGTCATGCTCAAATAGTGATTTGTTTCATATAGTCTACTCATTGATCAAGAAAACTCAAATTAAATTATGAAGAGTATGACACATTCCATGACTCGAGTTTAATCTAGGATATTAAGGTTAAAAGGATTAAATTACATTGAAACATTGGTCAATAAAAAAGGTTGCATCGAATCATCGATCTTATTATTACTTGGGTAGTAGTGATGCATTACTAGATGCCGCTCAACGTTTATAATTTTATAATATGATTTTAAAATTATTGCCAACGTAATAATAACCTATAGGGTCACACACATGTAACGTAATTTAAAAGGGAATTAGTTTAAATTTTAAGGATTTAAATATATTAATATGATTAATAGTATTTAACTCATTTAATTTAAATTAAAAGGATAATTTGTATATATGTATATTAATTAAGTAAGACTTAATGAAGAGATATATATATATATATATATATATATATATATATAAATTAAGTATTTTATGAAATTAGGTTTTGATTAATACCTTTTAACTACTATATATATGATATATAGCGGCCGATTAAAATAATAATCAAAAAACAAAAACCCTAGCCATTCTTAGAGAGAGACTAGAAAACAGCTTTTGAAAATCCTCATCCTTGGTGGCTAGTAATCCGCGATTCCTTCTTCGCAGATCGTAGGGACTGATTCGTGGAGCGTTCGTATGGATACCGTAGAGACGCATTCGTTCGAAAAGCGTTGGAGATTGACCGCATCGCTTAATCTCTTTCTTAATTCCGGTATAATTTCTAACCTTTGAATTAATTGCTTTTCAGATGGATCCTATTTAGGGTTTCAATTTGGTTTAAATTCTTCTATTTCCGTTGTGCGTTTATGTGTCGAAACCCTACAACTTAATAATACAACTGCCGTGGTACAATACAACAAAACATAAACCTGTGAGTTTGAATACAAATATTGTCTACTAGAGAGTATAAAAACTCAAAAGGAGTCCTCATTACAATTATTATCACACTATTTCAGAATAGTGAGGACTACTAATGCAAACATCTAGGATCATCACTCGCTTTCTCGACTAGTCCCCACCACGTTCTTATTTTCCAAGAGAACGGTGAAAGAAAGGGTGAGCTCAATCGCCCAAGAAGAAATATTATGACTAAGATAATGCGAATAATTTATCGTTAGCCTTCAACAAATGTTAAACCGATAAAATATAATAACTATCAAGTTTAATCTAGCAATGAACAAGCAATCCATTAGAAGAGTCAAGTAGGGAATAAAATCTACTATCTTCTATGATTTAAAAGGTTTTTCATCACTTTTATCGTTGGGACTTAGCTTAATAAATAATCCACATCATCGAATCACTTCACATTACTACAATGATGATATTCTTTAGTATCACGACCACAAATTATCTATGCACTACTACTTAAGATAATCATGTTTTCATCAACAGTCCGATCATGCCATAAAACAATTCATCTTTGCACTACTACCAAAGAGAATCCATAGCCATAATCATACCAAAAACTGTCCATCAATGCACTACGGGCCAATGAGGACTTTTTCCACATCATTTGTAACATTACGGTTATGATTATACAAAATAATCTCTGGTCATAATCATACCAAGTCCATCTATGCACTACAGGCCACATATGACTTTCAGCATAATATAAGCATGAGGATGATGATAATGATATAAGAATTCAATAAAACAAGTTCAAGAATTAATTTATCCAGGAACTAATAACGTCCACATTGTCAACATGATACTTCTTTGTAGAGTAAAATTCAAGAATGCTCAGAAGAATATTTCCATGAAAAGATCTTTGGATGAAGCGCAAATATCAAGGATATTCCACTAATTTCATGGAGTATAGAAGTCAAAGTTTTAACCAACCTGAGTATAATAAAGAATGGAATAACAAAAGAAATCACCATGCACGCGATGATCGCATGCTGAAAGTTATTCCAATGAATAATAAATAACGGAACTGAGTTGGCGTAGAAAACGCTTGCATGTATGCAGGATATTCCAATGAATAATAAAGAATGGAACTGTGTCCCGTAAAACGCATGCAGACGTGATATTCCAATGTAATAATAAAGAATGAAATAACAGAAGAATTTCACCAAGTATAGGGTAGCCCGCGTATACAGGTTATTCCAACAGAATAATAAATAATGGAATAACATAAGTTCTCTTCATGAATACAAAAGAAATAATACCCCTTACGGGTACAACAAATAATATTCCCTACCTTAGAAGAAACTGTATATTGGAAAAGTGAAGTAACAAATACTTTCCTTCTTTCTCTCTATAGTTTCAGTGAATTCGAAAGAAATAATGAAAGAATGAGCTTCTATTTATAGGAAAATAGACTGAATAGTAACTAATTCATGAACGGTCTAGATTGATTTACTTTAAACGGACGATCCAGATTGGTTTACTATTAAAACTTAAAGCAACGGTCCATACTGATTTACTATTAAAACTTTAAACCAGCGATCCATATTAATTCACTATTATAACTTTCCACCAGCGGTCCATATTGATTTACTATTATAACTTCAATCAACGGTCTGAAAAATTAGCACATCTCCTCAAGGAATAATATTGTACCCAAAAATGATTTGGACCGAAAAGAAATATATTTTACGGGTGATCAATAGTACCCCGTGAATAGTAACTCGTGAATAGTAACTCATGAATAGTAACTCGTGAATAGTAACTTGTGAATAGTACTCCGACACGAAAAGTGTCCCGAATATCCGATTGAACAATACTGAGTGACTTCTCACATAAGCATCAATAATCAATACCGTGTAAGCTTTGTGCAATTACGGCAGTATCGTATTTTTAACACCGGTGTTTCAAAATAGATTAACGATAAAACTTCCGCCGTTATTTTTATAAAGTATTTTTGTCGTTTTCTCAATCCGATAATAATTTCGTTGCGGGGTCCACCAATGATTGTACCATCGTACGGATATTCCCCGACAAAAAGAATATTTCCCGACCAATCAAATATTATAAAACCACTTGCTTACTTTACAAAATTTGTAACTATTACCCACAACTATAACATTACATCAAATCAACACCATAATTTTAAAAAATTATTTCGAGAAAATTAAATCTTTATTCATAAAATCTGGGGTCTCACATACATCACCCATCTTGAGTCGCCAAATACATGGTACAGAATTCAAATACAAACTTAATTATACAACAGTCGTGTCAGCTACCACGTTCGCTTTTCCCACGATGATATTGAATGGTATGATCGTAATCTTCAACAGCTCGAGCCAACGTCTTTGGCACATTACACGTTCGTTTTGGGTGAAGAAAATATGTGAGGGTTTTAGAAATGGGTTTTGTACTGGGGTCAATACAAAATTCGATTTCACGCCTAGGGTAGGCTAAGAAGTTTTCAAGAATACGTCAGAAATTTATTAACAATAGAAATATCATTCAAAATCGTGACCCTTATCCAAGATTTGGATAAAGACGTCACATTGATACCTATTAACTTGTCATCGTCATTCACGACGCCGCCTCTGTAAAGTCCGTCGGTGCATTCATTCCACACAAGGAAGTCACTAGTGAAAGTCTCGAGGCTCTTTACTTATGACTTGATATGACAATGATTAACTTTAGTGGTTTGGTTGCTTGAATTCGCATAACAAGTTGGTTAGGAATATGAAAGCTAACAACCTTATTTAAAAACATGATGAGTAATTAACCAATCGATTCCAAAAGTCACATCAAAGGCAAGTATTTTCAAAGAGACAAGATCGACATGTAATGTGAAAGTGTCAATTTGAATTAAACAAGATTTATTAATAGTGGAGGTAACGAATGTTTCTCCCAACGGAGTTTCAACAGATAAATCAAAGTCTAATTTCTTCGGAGTCAAATTTAAACATTGAGCGTAAGTAGGAGAAATAAAAGAGTGGGTAGAACTGGTATCGAATAAAGTATAGACTTCGCAAGAGTTTATAATTCACTTACTCGTAATAACTTCGTTTGGGTTTCTCGACAAACGCTCTCACTTAAACTACCGGATTTGACTTCGCTATAGGGTACATTCCACCCTTAAGTGTTTTGTCACATTCCTGATCCATGATTTGAATCATTATTCTCTGATCTATATCGAATTGGGGTTGACCGCTATGCACAGGGTAATTCTGAATTCGATGTTGGATTTTTCCAATTGTTGTCCAAAAAGCAAAATCCATTTAATCTATTTTGGCTTTATTGGATCGGACGTCTTTTTCTACAATATCTACACGTCGTGCGGCTTTTACCCATGCATCATCTATTCTCCTCTGTTCAGTTGTTTTTTCTTTCATCAGAACTTTGATCATAACATTCTAAGATTCTAGCTCTAATATCTTATACTCGAAAAAAGTGCTTCATTCGCCGTCGCACATCGGTAAACACAATTTTGAATTGTTATATCTCTTTGCTCCACGACATCACCGCCATTCTTCAAATTTCGCTTCTTCTAACTCATGAATACGATTTTATAATTCTAAATTTTGATCATAAAATTCTTTTAACCAATTCTCCTCAGGTTCCTCTTCTTCCTCTTCTTCTCGCTTCTCGATTCTTTACCTCTGCAACTAAATAGCTGCAGTGCAACTATTAGTTATTCACTCACCACGTAAATATCTCTAATTTCTTCTTCGCTCAACATTACATTAACTCAAGTTAGTGATTAAATGTGTCTCAACGGTCTCATTTACTCCATTGTTAACATTTTCAGCTGCCATTTTTAAACACTGTCACAAAACAAGGGTTAATTGACATGTAACATATTATCCCTATACTCTGACCGGCAAATTAAATACCAAATAAACTTAGGTAGGTCATACTATCGAAGGAATTCCCCATCTCTCCCCTCCTAGTTCTAGTCTCACATCTTATCCATTGATCATATCCCTAAGCTTTGATACCAACTGTGACGCCCCCAAAATAGGTATACATCACTCATCTTGAGTCGCCAAATACATGGTATAAAATTCAAATACAAACTTAATTATACAACAGTCGTGTAAAATATGAATAAACATATGCTGTGAGTTTTAAGACAAATATTGTCATCTAGACAATATACGAACTCAATGGGGTTCTCATTATATTTATTATCACACTATTTCACAGAATAGTGAGGATTACTAATGCACTATCTAGGACCATCACTCTGTTCTCCGACTAGTCCCTGCTACGTTCTCATTTCCTGAAGAGAATAATAAAAGTAAAAGGGTGAGCTCAACTAGCCCAATAAGAAATATTATGACTAAGATAATGCAGAATAAATTATCGTTAGCCTTCAACAATGTTAAACTGATAGAATATAATAGACAACAAATTTAACTGCAGCGGAACAAGCAATCCATTAGAAGAGTCAAGTAGAGAATAAAATCTATTATCTTCTATGATTTAAAAGGTTTTTCATCACTTTTATCGCTTAGACTCATCTTAAATAATCCACATCATCAAATCATCCATGCACTACATGCCAAGGATATTCTTTAGTATCACGACCACGAATTATCCATGCACTACGGGGCCAAAGATAATCGTGTTTTCATCAACGGTCCTGATCATGCCATAAAATAATTCATCTTTTCACCATTGGCCGAAGAGAATCCATAGCCATACTCATACCAAAAATTGTTCATCAATGCACTACGGGCCAATGAGGACTTTTTTCACATCATTTATAACATTACGGTCATGATTATACCGAATAATCCCTAGTCATAATCATACCAAGTCCATCTATGCACTACAGGCCACAGATGACTTTCAACATAATATAAACATGAGGATGATGACAATGACATAATAATTCAATAAAACAAGTTTAAAAATTAATTTATCCAGGAACCAATAACGTCCAAATTGTCAACATGATACTGCTTTGTGGAGTAAAATTCAAGAATGCTCAGAAGAATATTTTCATAAAAAGATACTGGATGAAGTGCAAATATCAAGGATATTCCACTAATTTCATGGAGTATAGAAGTTAAAACTTTAACCAACTGAGTATAATAAAGAATGGAATAACAAAAGAAATCACCAGGCATGCGATAGACCGCACAGACATGTTATTCCAACAGAATAATAAATAACGGAACCAGGTCATGCATAAAGCACAGACAGGATGTTCCAACAGAATGATAAAGAACGGAACCAGGTCATGCGTAAACGCACAGACATGATATTCCAATAGAATAATAAATAATGGAACCAGGTCAGGCGTAATACTTGACCGATGTGATATTCCTCTGTAATAATAAAGAATGGAATAACGGAAGAATTTCACCATGTATGCAGATTTAGATAAACATGTTATTCCAACATAATGATAAAGAATGGAATAATGGAAGAATTTCACCAAGTATAGGGTATCCGCATGATACAAAAGTTATTCCAATGTAATAATAAAGAATGGAATAATGTGAAGTTCTCTTCACGAATAAGAAAGAAAGAATACCCCTTACGAGTAGAACAAATAATATCCCCTACGAGTACAACAAATAATATCCCCTACGAGTACAACAAATAATATCCCTTACCTTTGAAAGAAGAGTATTCTGACAGGTAGGACGAGGATATATTCGAAGAAAAATTGCATTACGCTCAAAGCTTTCTTAAACTCTAAAAAAAATGCTTTCAAGATTATAGAAGAAGAACTCTCTCTATATTTTCTCTCTCTAGAGTTTAAGTGAATTCGTAAGAAATAATGAAGGAATGAGCTTCTATTTATAGAAGAATGGACTGCATAGTAACTAATTCATGAACGATCCAGATTAATTTACTTTTAATTGGACGGTCCATATTTAAAGCAAATTTTTTTAAATAAAATATGATATATTCTATTTATAATCTAATAAAACGAATAACTTTATAAAAGTATTTTGTTTTATATAAAAAGATTTTACTATACAAAATACTATGCAAGCACTATGCAACACTATGCATAATAAAAAATAGTATATTCTATTTATAGTCTAATAAAACAAATAACTTTATAAAAGTATTCTGTTTTATATAAAAAGATTTTACTATGCAAAACACTATGCATAATAGAATATAATATATTCTATTTATAGTCTAATAAAACGAATAACTTTATAAAAGTATTACTGCTTTATATAAAAAGCTTTTCTATTTTATTACATTAATAATACTAATAAAACAAAACCGAGTGACTTATCACGTAAGCATCAATAATCAACACCGTAAATGCTTACTACGCAACCACGCCAGACATCGTATTTTTACTACCAAGAGTAGTTCAACAGTATTAACGGTAAAACTTCCGTCGTTATTTTTATAAAATATTTTTGTCGTTTTCTCAATCCGACAATAATTCCGTTGTGGGGTCCACCAATGATTGTACCGTCGTACTGATATTCCCCGACAAAAAGAATATTTCCCGACCAATCGAATATTATACAACAATTTGCATACTTTTCAAAATTTTTAAATACTACCCACAACTATAACACTATCTCAAATCCACACCATAATATTTAAAAAATATTTTGAGAAAATTAAATATTTATTCATAAAATTTGGGGTCTCACAATCAGTTTCCAAATTCGTCTATTTTTAGAGAAAAAAGTTTAACAAAGAAATGTGTAAGACCCCAACTTATTATAAATGAAATTGAATTTCCTTTATTTAAAATTGTAATAACCCGAGAATTTAGATATTTATTAAAATCTTAAAAGATTTAATTAAGGTTAAATATTAAACCTAGACAGAAAATAAGTGTATGTATTTAACATTTTTAGGAATAAATTTTGTGAATTTAAAAACTTTTGGTAAAGGTTTATAGTGTTAAGAGTATCTGTGTATATGGTCATATGTGTGTAAAGTATGTGGTTGAGGGTCAAGGATTGACCTGATAAAGTATATCAGTCACAAACCCTAATAATATTTTAGAATTGCGACGTTCAGTGAGAAAACCCTAACGAGTGTTAAGAAATCCTATTATCGGTTCTAGAAACCCTAGTTTCAGTTTCGGGAGTCGAAACCCTAATTCGGAATATTAAAACCCTAATTGAGAAGTTTGAAAATAAGTATAAGGTTTTTATGTTATTGATTTTATATTTAATTAGGGATAGCCCTAATTGATTATTAGAAAAACCTAATTGTTAATTTAATAATTTTAATGTTAATTAGGAAACATTAATCCTAATTTTCAAGATATAAGTAATTAGGAAACCCTAATCTAATTAGGAAACCTAATTTCTAAATTAGAAAGATTATTTTCTATGTAAAACCCTAATTCGTGGGTTATAAACCCTAATGACCAATTCTGACCCTAATTGTTAAATTAGCAAATTTAATTAGGAAATAATAATCCTAATTGGCAAGCTTAATTTATGATTAAGAAATTATAATATAATTATCAAATCCTAATTATAATATAGAAATATTAATTTTGTATTTTGAAATTTTAAATTGGAAATCCTAGAAATTTATTTTTTAAAACCCAAAGGGTTCAAACCCTAAACCCTAAGGGTTGGAGCATTTGACAAGTTAGCCACTAAAAGTAAAAACCAAATGACCAAAGTGCTCTTTATATTATTTTAATAAGGTGTAGTGTTGATCTAGCCCTAGTAAAGAGTGGGTGACCAAGTCTAGCTAGCCATATGGTCTAGAAAACAACCTTTAATCAGCCCACAACTGATCAAATGATCAGCCATATTGCATCATATCATATTATATATAGATTGAGAGAGATAAAATGCTCAATTTAATTTTCAACATTGCCAAGTCTTCTCTCTCTCTCCCCTCCGAAATTCTAGAGTAAAATTGAGTGAGAAACAAAACCAATGTCAACCTTTAGCTTGTCAAAAACAAACATCAAAGTCAGAATCAAGATCAAGCTCAAAAAGTAGGTATAAACCCTAAATTTCGAAATCCTTAGATTTGATGTTAGATGTTATGATTTGTTGTTTAAAGTTGTGTTAGAGGGTGTTAATAAGTGATCTGGGTTGTTAGATCATGGATCTATAACATCTAGAGGCACGAAAATCAAGTTTTTATAAACTGACTATGAACCCTAATTTGTGCTCTGACAGCCTAATGTCAGCGCTCATAGATCCTTTTATGTTAATTGTTTGTTGTATTTAAGTTATAAACTTGTAGTATGTTGTAAGGGCTTTGATTTGGAACTTGAATCAAGCCCAGATGTGAGACCCTGAATTTTATGAAATAAAAGTATTCAATTTTTCTATTTTGGTGAATGGTTAAATTGATAAAAAGTTAAAGTTAAGGGTGATATGTGAAAATTTTTCAAAGTAGACAAGTTGTCATAAAATACCCAGTTACTATTCACTCTAGTATTATTCACTCGGGTATTTGGAAAACTTTTTGTGTCAGAGTACTATTCACAAGTTACTATTCACGAGTTACTATTCATGAGTTACTATTCACATGATACTATTCACCCGAACAAATATATTTCTTTTCGGTCCAAATCATTTTTGGGTACAATATTATTCCATGAAGAGATGTACTAATTTTTCAGACCGTTGGTTGAAATTATAACAGAAAAGCTTTTTATATAAAACAGAAAACTTTTATAAAGTTATTCTATAAATAGAATATATTATATTTTATTATGCATAGTATTTGCATAGTGCCTGCATAGTGTTTGCATAGTAAATTTTTTTTTATATAAAATAGAATATATTTTATTTTATTTAAAAGATTTTGCTTTAAATATGGACCATCCATTTAAAGTAAATCAACTGACCGATTCATGGGTTAATTTATTATTCATTCCATTCTTCTATAAATAGAAGCTCATTCTTTCATTATTTCACTTAATTCACTAAAACTCTGTAGAGAGAAACTATAGAGAGAATTCTTCTTCTATAATCTGAGCGTATTTCTTTAGAGTTTAAGAAAACTTTGAGAGTAGTATAAGTTTTCTTGAGTATATCCTCGCCTCTACTTAGTGGAATACTCTTATTTGAAAGGTAAAGGAATATTATTATGGTAGGGAATATTATTTGTTGTACTCGTAAGGGGTGTTATTCTTTTGTATTCATGAAGAGAACTTATGTTGTTCCATTCTTTATTATTCTGTTGGAATAACCTATATACGTGTGTTACCCTATACTTGGTGACATTCTTCTATTATTCCGTCTTTATCATTCTGTCGGAATATCCTGTCGGTGTGAATTTCACCTGACCTGGTTCCATTATTTATTATTCTGTTGGAATAACTTGTATACGTGGATTACCGTATACCTGGTGAAGTCTGTTGTTATTCCATTATTTATTATTCTGTTGGAATAACTCAGATACTGTATTGATTCTTAGTATAACTGGTGAAGTCGTTGTTATTCCATTATTTATTATTTCATTCTTACTTATTACGCTTTAATATATCCCATACGTGCATTTTACGTTGGGACTGGTTCTATTATTTATTATTCCACATTTATTATTCGTTGGAATAACTTGTTCGCATGGATTACGACGATGGTGAAATTCTTCGATTATTCCATTCTTTATTATTATGTTGGAATAACTCGTCTATGCTAATCTTGCATACATGGTGAAATTCTTTTATTATTCCATTCTTTATTATTATGTTGGAATAACTCGCTCATGCCAAGCAATATCGCATACATGGTGAAATTCTTTTATTATGCCATTCTTTATTATTATGTTGGAATAACTTTAATACGCGGCAAATCGCATACATGGTGAAATTCTTTTATTATTTCTTCTTTATTATCTTTGTTGGTTATGGGTTTTACAGGTTGTTTGTCTTTGGCCTTTGTAGGCAAAGATGATATGTTGTTGAATATCTTTGGTCCAGTAGTGCAAAGATGATCTCATTGTTTGATAGCTTTGATTCGTAGTGCGAAGATGGACAGTGTGTATGACATGATCATGACCACTAGTGATAATAACGAATATCCTTGGCCGTAGTGCATGGATAATTCAATGATGTGATTGGAAGGATCATGACCATTAGTTAACAGTTGAATGTCTTTGGCCGTAGTGTAATCGACAGATTAATTGATTGGTATGATCATGACCATTTGGTTTATAGTTGAATATCTTTGGCCCGTAGTGCAAAGATAGACAATCGATTGGTATGATCATTGTTATTACATTTGAATATATTGACCTTTGGGGTAAGGATATTGAGTAAACATTCTATTAATCCTTTGTGGCAAGGAGAAACTGTTGATTTACATGATTATAAATATGAATTGTGAACTTAATTAAAATCTTTAGTGGTTCAGGTGATGAAAGTTCTCTTTGTCTTGGGTACAACGAAGAACTGTTGATGAGTATTACATGAATGAAATATTAACGATGGACTTTTAATTTGGAGAAGAAAGTAGACATTATGTTCTACTTGACTCTTCTAATGGATTGTTGATTCCGCTGCAATTATGGTTGAAAAGTTTTATTATCTACCATATGTTCTAAATCTCTGATTTATTATTGACAAAAGCTATTGATAATTTAATTATCTTTAGTTATGATATTCTTTACTGGGCTAGTTGTGCTCACCCTTTTGCTTCATAATTCCTTTCAGGTAATAAGAGTGTAGCTGGGTCGAGCGGGGATAACAGGGAAATAGTGTGATGGTCCGAGACTGTTGAAGTTTCTCAACACATTATAAAATGGCATGACTTGCAACAGATAATTGTATTGAGGACCTAAGATTCGTGTGTCGTATTTTATGCGTCACTTAATAATTGATTTTGGCGAACAACAATAGGGTGATGAGAACCCGACTTTGAAAGCGTCAAAAGTACACCTCATTAGAATAAACAAGATAGTAATCTTCTTTGGGGTCTTGAAATATTTTCAACTTTGTATTTTATATGGCATTGTAATAATTTGAGTTTGGATACGGTCTACGAGACAATATTGTATTAAAACTCACAGTTAACTGTTGTCGTATTCTGCACGACAGTTCAACAGTTGTATAAATGATGTTTGTATTTAATTTTTATAGTGTGATATCTGGCGACTCAGAATGGGTCGGGTATACCTATTTTGGGGGCGTCACACCAGATCATGTCTAGAACTCCAGATATAAGTGATCAAACCTAGTTGTCCGATCACACAACTGAAATTCTGGGTAACCCTGAATTTTCCAGAAATTCTGACATCTTGCAGGCCTCGGATCTTGCAGGTCTTAATTAGTTTGGTCACGTTAGTGTTTGCTTTGTGTAGACTGACATAAGTACTACTTATACATGCCTCTAGATTACCCAAATATGTAACATAATCGAATTTAAGGAGGGTCAAAGTAAGCGTTGATTAAGCAAACAAAGAACATTTTCTGAAACCCGAAATGTTCAAGCAATGGTTGCTGTGACTACTTTGACCGACTCGCATCAGATCATCTTATGTGATGTTGTAAAGTTGATCTAGTGATTTTTTGTTGTACCTTGACATAACGATTATAGATCTGAACCTTAACATTACATGAAACATGACCAGAACGTATATAAAATCGAGTCACAAAGTGCTCACTCGAAACTAACTGGGTTTCTGGAAAACCCAAAAACCCCAACAAGCCTCTGCCATGATTTTGTAAGGCTTATAATGATCAGATCTGATTTGTTTTGGCTATGGAACTTGCTTTAGATTATATCTGATATTCCAGCCAGAAGTACTATTCTTTTGAGGTAAGGGATGTTATTTTTTATAAATAATATTATTTTTTTCAATATCATTATGCCGGAATATTGGGAAGATTTTTATTGTGAAATTCTTGTCTTTTTGTGTTGGGGTTACTATTCACGTATACAACACTATTCACAAATATGACAATATTCACAGAAAAATGAAATTTTCTCTTCTTTGTCCCAGATGTCTATTTTTGTTACTAGCTTTGATTGTATCCATGTTTTGATCATTATTCTTGAATTTTACTCCACAAAGCAGTATCATGTTGACAATTTGGACGTTATTGATTTCTGGATAAATTAAATTATAAATCTTTAAAAATGTATCCTTGAACTTGTTTTATTGAATTCTTATATCATTGTCATCATCCTCAAGTTTATAATATGTTGAAAGTAATCTGTGGCCTGTAGTGCATAGATGGACTTGGTATGATTATGACCAGGGATTATTCGTTATAATCATGACCGTAATGTTACAAATGATGTGGTAAAAGTTCTCATTGGCCCGTAGTGCATTGATGGGACGATTGTTGGCATGATCATGATTATTGATGAATACACAAATATCCTGGCCCGTGAGTGCATGGACAATTTGTGGTCATGATAGTAATGAATATCCTTGGTCAGTAAAGGTGGATGATGTGAATTATTTATTGTCGAGTCTCAAAGAATAAAAGTGATGAAAAATCTTTTAAATCATAGAAGATAGTAGATTTTATTCTCTACTTGACTCTTCTAATGAATTGCTTGTTCCGCTGTAGTTAAACTTGATGTTTGTTATATTTTATTAGTTTAACACTGTTGAAGGCTAACGATAAATTATTCTGCATTATCTTAGTCATAATATTTCTCACTGGGCTAGTTGAGCTCACCCTTTTACTTTTATTGTCCTCTTCAGAAATGAGAACGAAATGGGATTAGTCTGGGAAGCGGGTGACCGGTCGTGATGGTAGCATTAGTAGTCCTCACTATTCTATGAAATAGTGTGATAATAAATGTATTGAGTACTCCATTTGAGTTGAATATTGCCTAGAAGACAATATTCGTATTAAAACTCTCAGTTTATATTTTGTCGTATGTCACACTTTTACGATTGTATTATTAAGTTGTATTTGAATTTTGTACCATGTATTTGGCGACTCAAAATGGGTGATGTATACCTATTTTGGGGGCGTCACAAAATGATCAAATTTTGTGTATATATGTTTACTTTTCATTTTTCGTTCATTAACGAGCCATTTGGTTGGATAAAATCGTTTTAGGACGGAATAATATGATGGTTGAAATCATAATCAGATAATAATGGAATTGGAATCAAACTCTTGATTCATGCACTTAGTATGTTACTTAGAAATTAGATCGAATGGAATGAAATAGAATATAATAACCAAAATATCCTAAACTAATTTAGTAGAATATATAATAATGTAAAATAATATATAATATATTACTGTAGTGTAAATGTGACGCTCCCAAAATAGGGTCCACATAATTCAATTTGGATAGTCAAAATACATACTACAAACATACGTTCTTTTATAACAATGTCGCAAATGTAGTTCCTCGTGGGAACGACATTCTACTTATCACTGTATTACTTGTTAGACCGCGTATACTTGCGCGTGTTTAGTGATTGCGAAATCAACCAACAGATGTGAGAATAGAACTAGGAGGGGAGAGATGTGAAATTCCTTCGCTAGTATGACCTACCTAAGTTTTTTTTTTTGGTCGGTCAGAATATAGGGATAATATGTTACATGTCAATTAACCTTTTGTTTTGTGGCAGTATCTGAAAATGACATCCGAGAATGTTGAGAATAACAATGGAGCACAAAGCGATCAGTTGATTCACCACATATCAATAATCAGGATAATGTGCATCAGGAAGGCGACAATCCTCATGCAAACAACAACACTGACCAAATGATGAATGATGGAATGTTCAGAGGCTTTATGAAATTCATGCAACAAAGAAAGTGAGAAGCGGCTCTCTGTCCAAAACAGTAGGTGGAACCACTCGAAACTCTCTGATGGCCACCGCTAAATGATTCAAGGAGCTGGGACCACCAGAGTTTATTAGAGAGCCAAAACCACTTAAGGCGGAAGCATGGATAAAGCAGATCACCAAGATATTTGATGTCTTGGGATGCTCCGAGGAACAAAAGGTTCCCTTCTACGCCTTTATGTTGCGAGGAGAGGCGATTCATTGGTGGAAATCAGAAAGCGACTCAACCGCCGACTAAAAATGTCTTGGGAGAAGTTCCAAGAACTATTCAACGACAAGTACTTTTCCGAAAGTATTCGTCACATGAAGGAAGTGGAGTTCATCAAGTTGAAATAGAATAATATGACCGTGTCGCAGTACGAAGCAAAGTTTGCCGAGTTGTCTCGGTTTGCGTCCCACTTGGTGGATAATGAAGAGAGAATGACGCGAATGTTTTTAAGAGGTTTAAAGTCGGAGATACGTCAACATCTTATTTCTCATAAACTGTGTTTGTATTCAGATGTTGTAAATAGGGCTTAGTTAGTAGAGCGCGATAATGAGTCAACGCAACCAAAAGAGAGCAGCCGACAAAATAATAATACCAATGAGAGCAGTCATCGAAGCGGTGACAACAAGCGTGGAGGGAATCAACAGGCCATAAGTGGTAACCACTTATGTGGTAATCAGGGCCAAAACAATAAGAATGGACATTTCAAGAAGAGGAGATTCAACAATGATGGAAAGATGTCAGCACCAGCACCCATTGTTAAGGAAGGAGAAAGACCACCTATCATATGCTTCAAATGCGGAGGAGGGGGACACATCACCAAAGCTAGCGATGTCATTGAGTCAAAGCATGTTATAATTATGGAAGAGAAGGTCACTTAGCCCGATTTTGTCGCTTCATCAAGACAAGTTCAAATGGGATGGAGGCATTAAAGGTCGTCCCGGAAAAAGTCAAAGCCGGTAGTCTGAGGAGGCGTTTGTTGTGACCTCCCGGAAAGTAAGGAACCCGAATGAGGTCATCACGGGTAAGCTTATCATAAACTCTAGCAAAGTCTATACTTTATTTGATAATTTCTACCCATTCTTTTATTTCTCCTACTTGCGCCAACGATTAAATTTGACTCAAGAAATTAGACTTTGACTTATCTCGTGGAAACTCCGTTGGGAGAAACTTTCATTACATCCACTATTTATAAGTCTTGTTTGGTTCAAATCGGTACCCTCACATTACCTGTCGATGTTATTTCATTGAAAATACTTGCATTTAACGTGATTCTAGGGATTGAATGGTTAATTACTCATCATGCAAAATTTGATTATTTTCGTAAGGTTGTTAGCTTTCATATTCCTAATCAACCTATTATGCGAATTCAAGCGACCAAACCATTAAAATCAATCACGGTCATCTCAAGCCATAAAACTATTCATTTATTGAAAAACGGATGTCAAGCTTTCTTAGCTCATGTCACGGATCTAAATAAAAATACGTCAGTTTTGAATTATATTTCTATTGTTAATAAATTTCTTGACGTATTCCTTGAAGAACTTCCTGGCCTACCCCCAAAGCGTGAAATTGAATTTTGTATCGACCTTGAACCCGATACAAAACCCATTTCCAAAGCCCCATATCGAATGGCTCCTATTGAACTTCAGGAGTTAAAGATCCAACTACAGGAATTGTTAGACATTGGCTTTATTCGTCCTAGTACTTCTCCTTGGGGTGCTCCTGTTCTATTCGTGAAGAAGAAAGATGGGAGTATGCGACTTTGTATTAATTATCGGAAGTTGAATCATGTCACCATCAAAAATAGGTACCCATTGCCACGTATTGATGACCTATTTGACCGATTGTAAGGAGCCAAATTCTTTTCAAAGATTGATCTTCGTTAGGATATCACCAATTGAAGATTGTAACAGATGACATTCCAAAGACGACTTTTCGGAACCCCAGACGGGCATTATGAATTCTAGTCATGTCCTTTGGATTAACTAATGCTCCTAACGCTTTCATGGATATGATGAACCGAGTATTCAAGGAATATTTGGATCACTTTGTGGTCGTCTTTATTGATGACATCCTTATTTATTCCAAAAGCCGTGAAGATCATGAGTAACACTTGAGGCTGACACTCCAAAAGCTTCGTGAATACAAGCTTTATGCCAAGTTGAAGAAATGTGAGTTCGGCTCGAGGAAGTAGCATTCCTTGGGCACGTAGTATCAAGTCATGGAATATCATGCTGACCCGCAAAGATTGAAGCAATTCAAAAGTGGAGCAACCTAAATCGATGATCAAGATCGTAGCTTTCTCGGCTTACCGGTTGGTTATTATCGGAGATTCGTGGAAGGATTTTATCGAATAGCTTACTCCATTAACTCGGTGACTCGGAAAGATACAAAGTTGATTGGAGCGAAGAATGTGAGAAGAGTTTTCAAGAACTCAAGAGAGACTCATTTCAAAGACCTGCTCGACAATACCATCCGCTCGTAGGATTTGTCATCTACAAATGATGCTTGAGCAAAGGTTGGGATGTGTTCTCATGCAACATGGGAAAGTTATAGCCTATGCCTCATGACAACTCAAAAAATATGAGAGAAATTATCCTACTCATGACCTAGAGTTAGCAGTTATTTTCGCACTTAAAATTTGGAGGCATTACTTGTATTGGGAGAAGGTGGAGATCTTTACGGATCATAAAAGCCTCAAATATTTCTTCACTCAAAAGGAACTCAACATGTGACAACGACGTTGGCTTGAACTGTTGAAAGATTATGATCATACCATCCAATACCATCCTGGAAAAGTGAACGTGGTAGGCGACGACATCGAGTAGAAGATCATATGCAAAGCACGAAGTGCGATATTGTCAACACAAAGGCCCATTTTATGTGACTTGCAAAGGATGGAGATAGAGTTAAAGACTCTGGGGACCCATGTGATGATGAGCGAATATACGAGTAGAACCAACTTTAATTGATAAAGTTAAAGTCGCCAAGCCATGACTGGAGTTCGATGCGTAGTATGAGGAAGAAAGTGCAAGAAGGTGCTATCTTAGGAAGCAAGAATCGATGAAGAAGGAATACTTGAAGTCAACTCCGGACTTTGTGTTCCTAACGACCACGATTTAAAGTATAAAATCATGATGGAGGCACACAATACACCGATTTTGCAATCCATTTTGGGAGTACCAAAATGTATCATGATATTAAATCATACATTTTGGTGGAGCAATATGAAGAGAGAGATAGCGTTGTTTATCTCAAGGTGTCTAACTTGTCAACGAAGTTAAAGCGGGGCATCAAGTACCAAAAGGTCCATTGCAACCACTTGAAATTCCAGAATGGAAGTGGGAGCACATTACCATGGATTTTGTTACCGGTCTTCCTAAGGTTTCTCAAGGTATAGATGCGATTTGGGTCATTGTTGATAGATTGACCAAGTCTGCTCATTTCTTACCGATACGAGAAACTTATACACTTGAACGTCTTGCTCGTATGTACATAAACGAGATTGTAAGACTACATGATATGCCAGTATCCATAGTTTCTGATCGAGACCCAAGATTCACTTCACGATTTTGGGTTAGTTTGCAGTAAAGCTATGGGCGCAGATTACGATTTAGTTTCGGCATATCATCCTCGCACGGATGGGCAAATCGGAGAGGACTATTCAAACTCTTGAAGATTTATTAAGACTCGTGTCCTTGACTTCAAGGAAGTTGGGATAAGTTCTTACCATTGGTGGAGTTTTCCTATAACAACAGCTTATCAAACAAGTATGGCATGACTCCATTTGAGGCGTTGTATGGAAGAAAGTGTCGTTTCTAAGTATCTTTGGGATGAGGTGGGGAGAAGCAACGTTGTTGGGACCGGAGTTGGTACGTATGACTACAGAAAAGATTCAAACGATCCGACAACGTATAAAAACCTCACAAGATCTACAAAAGAGTTATGTTGATCTTCATCGAAAGGACGTGGAATTCGATATAGTAGATCATGTGTTGTTATGTGTTGCTCCATGGAAAGGAGTTACGAGATTTGGAAAGAGAGGAAAACTCAATCCTCGATTCATCGGCCCATTTTTAATCCTCGATCGAGTAGGAACTGTGGCCTATAGACTCGCTTTACCGCCAAGTATGTCTCGTGTTCATAACGTTTTCACATATCCATGTTACGTAAATATGTGAAAGACCCGAACCACATTATTGAGTTAGAACCGGACGAAATAGCGGAAGATTTGACGTATGAAGAGGTTCCTGTTCAAATCTTGGATAAGAAGGGACATATTCTACGCTCCAAGGTTATACCTCAAGTCAAAGTTTTGTGGAGAAACCACGATGTTGAGGAAATGACTTGGGAGTTAGAATTTGAAATGAAATCAAGGTATCCTTACCTCTTCGACATACCAGATATGTACCATAATTTCGAGGGCGAAATTTCATAAGAAGGGGAGGTTGTAAGACCCCAACTTTTATAAATAAAGATGAATTTTCTATAAATATCATTTTTGAATATTATGAAGTAAATTTGATATAATGTTATAGTTGTGGGTAATATTTATAAATTTTGTAAAGTACGCAAGTTGTTATATAATATTCGATTGGTCGGAGAATATTCGTTTTATCAGGGAATATTCGCACAACGGCACAATCATTGGTGGACCCCACAACGGAATTATTATCAGATTGAGAAAACGACAAAAATATTTTATTGAAAATAATAAATGGAAGTTTTACCGTTACTCTGTTGAAACACCCGGTGTTAAAAAATACGAAGAATCTAGCAGTAGTGCACGAAAGATACACACAGTATTGATTATTGATGCTTACGTGAGAAGTCACTCGGCTTTTGTTCAATTATTATTACGATGAATTGTTTCATAGTATCTCACGTTATTTGATTCAATTATTGTCAATATTTTATAATCAATAATTGAGATGACAAAGTTATTAATATTATTATTTGCAATATTAACGATGTGTCAGAAGTTACATCAAGGAGATGTTTGGTCACCTAATTGCGGCATGCCAATAGGAGAAATCCTTATTGGAAAGCCCCTCTTTCACAGGAACGACACGGTCGATTAATATTGTGAATTATAATATTGATGATAAATGTTGTTAAAAATATTGAGGAGTTTATATATATAATATTATGTGTGTGGTGAGTGGAAATATATATAATATTATGTGTGTGTGAGTGGAAAATAGTGAAAAAGTAGAATTTTAGTGGAAAAATGGAAGTGGTGGGATGAGTATTAGTATATATATATATATATATATATATATATATATATATATATATATATATATATATATATATATATGGCATGAATTGAAATTGGTGGGGTATTGATGTTAGTCGGGTGAGTGGCCAACATGTTGTATATATATATATATATATATATATATATATATATATAAGTTGTCGTTGAAATAAGGGTATGCACATGTGATTAATTAGGTTGCGTCTAAAATTTTTCTTTCACCCGTGAAGCTGAAAATTATTTCGTCTGAATTCCTACTGTACAGTCCAATAGTATCTTTCCATTCTCCTATAAATAGAAGCTCATTCCTTCATTATTTCTTACGAATTCACTGAAACTCCAGAGAGAGAAACTATAGAAAAGTATTATGCTACTTCCCTACTTTTATATTCAGTTTCTTTTACGGTAAGGGGTATTATTTTTTTTGTATTCATGAAGAGAACTACTGTTATTCCATTATTTATTATTCTCTTTGGAATAACCAAAGATCTGCGAATTACCCTATACTTGGTGACATTCTTCTATTATTCAGTATTTATTATTATTACGTTGGAATATCACGCTCATGCGTTTTACATGGGACACGGTTCCGCCTCTTTATTATTATTCTGTTGGAACATCCTTGGCATGTAATTACTTTGACCGGTTCCGCATTTTATTATTCGTTGGAATAACTGTTTATGCAATAAGTATACCGCATGCATGGTGATTTCTTTTGTTATTCCATTCGTTATTATACTCAGTTGATTAAAGTTTTGACTTCTATACTCCATGAAATTAGTGGAATATCCTTGATATTTGCGCTTCATCCAATATCTTTTCATGGAAATATTCTTCTGAGCATTCTTGAATTTTACTCTACAAAGCAGTATCATGTTAACAATTTGGACGTTATTAGTTCCTAGATAAATTAATTTTTGAACTTGTTTTTATTGAATTCTTATATCATTGTCATCATCCTCATGTTTATATTATGTTGAAAGTCATCTGTGGCCTGTAGTGCATAGATGGACTTGGTATGATTATGACCAGGTGTGAGACCCCAGATTTTATGAATAAAGATTTAATTTTTTCGAAATATTTGTTTTTAATATTATGGTGTGGATTTGAAATAATGTTATAGTTATGGGTAATATTTATAAATTTTGTAAAATATGTAAGTTGTCATATTCTATTCGATTGGTCTGGGAATTTTTTTTATCAGAGAATATTCGTGCAACGGCACAATCATTGGTGGACCCTACAACGGAATTATTGTCTGATTGAGAAAACGACAAAAATATTTTATGAAAATAACGGCGAAAGTTTTACCGTTAACTGTTGAAACACTCAGTGTTAAAAGTACAGTAATACGCGTGGTTGCATAGTAGCACACAGTATTGATTATTGATGCTTACGTGATAAGTCACTCAGTTTTGTTTTATTAGTATTATTAATGTAATAAAACAGAATACTTTTATAAAGTTATTCTATAAATAGATTATATTATATTCTATTATGCATAGTATTGCATAGTGTCTGCATAGTATTTTGCATAGTAAAATCTTTTTATATAAAACAGAATACTTTTATAAAGTTATTCTATAAATAGAATATATTATATTTTATTATGCATAGTGTTGCATAGTGCCTGTATAGTGCCTGCATAGTGTTTTGCATAGTAAAATCTTTTTATATAAAATAGAATACTTTTATAAAGTTATCTGTTTTATTAGAAAATAATTAGAATATATTATATTTTATTATGCACAGTGTTTGCATAGTGCCTGCATAGTGTTTGCATATTAAAATCTTTTATAAAGTTATTCGTTTTATTAGATTATAAATAGAATATATGTGACGCCCCCAAAATAGGTCCATTCCATCCAACCCATTCTGAGTCGCCAAATACATGGTACAGAAATAACTACAACTTTATTATTACAACATATAAACTGTGAGTTTAAATACAGATATTTCCATCTAGACAATATCCACACGCAAATAAATCCCCATCATAATTATTGATACATTATTTTACAAAAATGGTGAGGACTACTAAACAACTCTCTCTAGAACCTTCATTCCATACCCCGACTAGTACTCTTACATTCTCGCCTCCCGAGAAGAAAAATGGAACAAAAAGGAAAAGGTGAGCTCAACTAGCCCAGTAAATAATATTATGACTAAGATAATATACAACAAATTATCGTTAGTCTTCAACAGGGAAAAATCTAATAGAATACAATAGACAACCAGTTTTAAATCAACAACTGCAGCGGAAACAACAATTCATTAGAATAGTTAAGTAGAGAATGCAAACTACTATCTTCTATATATGAATTTAAAAGTTCATCGTCGATTTTTTATCCCTGTAACATCAATCAATATATATATGGAATCAAATATTCATCTTTGCACTACAGGCCAAAGATATTAATCAGTCGGTCATGTTCATCTCAACACCTGTTCATCTTTGCACCACGGGCCAAAGATATTAATCAGTCGGTCATGTTCATCTCAACACCTGTTTATCTTTGCACTACGGGCCAAAGATATTCATCAAGAAATCATTCATCTTTGCACTACAGGCCAAAGATATTCATCAGAAATCATTCATCTTTGCACTACAGACCAAAGATATTCAATAATATCATCATTTAAGACTGAGGATGATGAAAAATATTTTTTTTTTAAAGAAACGAATCCAGTGAAACAAAATGACAAGGATTAAGGATTAAAGATTCGTACTTTGTTTTATCCACGTCCAAAAATACCTCAAAAATAATCATAGTGGTGTAAAATTCAAGAATGATCAAAACATGGATACAATCAAAGCTAGTATCCAGAATAGATATTTCGGACGAAAAGAAAAAATTTTATTTTTCGATGAATAAAGGCCAGATTAAGTGAATAAGATCAGATATCGTGAATAAGTGTAAATTATCACGTGAATAGTAACTCAAACACCAAAAGATAGAAATTTCATAAAAAACATCTTCACGCTTCGTGAATAGTACTCGTGAATAGTAACTCATGAATAGTAACTCATGAATAGTAACTCATAAATAGTAACTCATGAATAGTAACTCATGAATAGTAACCCCGACATGAAAAAGTTCCAAATTTGATAAAAAGTTCCAACCAATATTTCAGCATAATGATATTGAAGAAATAATATCATTTGAGAAGAAAATAACATCCCTTACCTCGAAAAGGCAGTCTTTAGTTAAAACAGGATATAGGCTATGACTTGAACTTGCACCGTATAGCAATACTCAAAGTATACTCAAAATACTCACAAGAATACGCTCGATAATATAGAGAAAGAAAACTTCAGTTTCTGGTGTGATTTTCAATTCTAACCTAAGCACCCTATTTATAGGAAATTGCTTAGAACACCAAAGTAGAAAATTTAATATAATAATATTATTTATACAAATATTATACGCATCATTTGAAATCTGAATTTCAGCTCTCAACACATTTATATCACATGTTAAATGAGTCCCAACAATGTAAAAAACGTTTTTGTTATTTAAATTATTTTAAACTTCCAAAAATTAATTATTTTGGAACTCCAAAACTTCAATAATTCACAATAAATAGCCCTTTTGTCAGAAAAATTTGAAACTCGCGACTTTCCATAGGAAATTCCATTCTCTACAACTTTGCAGAAGGAAGTTTTTTCAAATTCCAAACAGAAATTGGCCGAAATCCACAAACCAAGCGATTTACAAATTTATAATCAAATTTCTATTAATAATTGTGTCCACCAACACACAAAATATGTGTTAAACATTTAATGCCAAAAAATACTCTTCCTCATCATATACTCATATATCCCACATTCATTATAAAAATATCACCGTTAATATATTATTAAAATAATATATTTAAATGAATTATTTTATCAGAAAAAGATTAAATATTAATTTTCAACAATCGTCAGATTAAAAATTTTCTCCATCTATATCCACATAAAATCAATATTTTCCTCATCATATAAATCAATAATTAATTATTCACAAATAATATTACAGAGTTACTGATCTAAAGAACTGTGTAGTTCAAGGAAGAGGGCTTTCAATAAAATTTCTCTCCTTCTTGGCCTGACATGATTAGGTGACCAAACCTCTCCTTAGACAGAACTTTCTAGACATTGCCAATAATGTTATCTAATAATATTATTCAGATAATATGAATTATTGCTTCGATAATAAAAAATACTGTGTAATGACAATTTATTGAAACAACAGTAATATAAAATATCAATGCATCAATTATTGAATCAATAAAATAAAATACTGAATAGTAATTACTGTAACAATTATTGAGTAGTGCCTTCTTACGTAAGAATCAATAATTGGTGCAATACTGGTGTCTTCTTTCAACAACGGTAGCGTATTAGTGTGTTTTAACCACGGGATATTCCAACAAGTATAACTGTAGAATAACTACGCCAGTTATTTATAAACAACTTATATTTGTCGTTTTCTTCATCCAATCGCTTTCGTTATGGGGCCCACAAAAGAGTCTTGCCGTCGCATGCGAATATTCCCCGAAGCGATCTGAATATTTCACAACCAAACGAATATTCTCAAATAATAATGAATATTTTATAACCACTTGCTTATTCGAAATATTTGCGTATTTTACCCATAACTATCCACATTAATCAAATCAACCCTTACTATTTCAAAATAATAAATAGAGGAAAATAAATTTCATTTATTAATAATTTGGGGTCTTACAATATATTATATTTTATTTAAAAGATTTTGTTTTAAATATGGACCGTCAGATTAAAATAAATCAATCTGGACCGTTCATGAGTTAGTTACTATGCAGTCCATTTTTCTATAAATAGAAGCTCATTCATTCATTATTTCTTATGAATTCACTGAAACTCTAGAGAGATAAACTAAAGAGAGAAAGAAGAAATTATTCTATTACTTCACTACTTATATATCCAGTACTTTTCTTCTTAAGGTAGGGGATATTATTTGTTGTACTCGTGAGGGGTATTCTTTCTTTCTTATTCATGAAGAGAACTTCTGGTATTCCATTATTTATTATTATGTTGGAATAACCTGTCTATGCAAAGTACTGCATACATGGTGAAATTCTTCTAATATTTCATTCTTTATTATCCTGTTGGAATATCCTGTCTGTGCATTTTACGCCGGACCTGGTTCCGTTATTTATTATTCAGTTGGAATATCTTGTCGGTGCGTACATACCGATCCGTTCAGATTATTTAGTATTCATTGTTGAATAATCTGCATACATGCAATACCGCATGCATGGTGATTTCTGTTGTTATTCTATTATTTACTATTCATTGGAACATCACTGTCGGTTAATTTACTTTGACACGGTTCCGATTATTATTATTCTGTTGGAATAACTCATACATGCTGAAGTACCGCATGCATGGTGATTTCTTTTGTTATTTCATTCTTTATTATACTCGGTTGGTTAAAGTTTTGACTTTATACTCCATGAAATTAGTGGAATATCTTTGATATTTGCGCTTCATCCAAAGATCTTTTCATGGAAATATTCTTACGAGTATTCTTGAATTTTACTCTACAAAGCGAAGATCATATTGACAATTTGGACGTTATCGGTTCCTAGATAAATTAATTCTTGAACTTGTTTTATTGAATTCTTATATCATTGTCATCATCCTCATGTTTATATTATGTTGAAAGTCATCATGGTGGCCTGTGGTGCATAGATGGACTTGGTATGATTATGACGAGGATTATTCGGTATAATCATGCTTAGTAATGTTACAAATGATGTGAAAAAAGTCCTCATTGGCCCGTAGTGCATTGATGGACAGTTTTTGCTATGATTATGGCTATATATTCCCTTCGGCCAAGGGTGCAAAGATGAATTGTTTTATGGCATGATCGGGATAGTTGATGAAAAACACGATTATCTTTGGCCGTAGTGCATGGATAATTCATGGTCGTGATACTAAAGAATATCCTTGGTAGTAGTGTGGGGGGTGATTCGATGATGTGGATTATTTATTGTGAGTCCCAATGATAAAAGTGATGAAAAACCTTTTAATCAAAAAAAGATAGTAGATTTTATTCTCTCTTGACTCTTTTAATGGATTGCTTGTCATTACCGCAGATTAAACTTGATGTTGTTATATTGTATCGGTTTAACACTTTGTTGAAGGCTAACGTTAATTTATTACGCATTATCTTAGTCATAATATTTCTTCTTTGGGCTAGTTGAGCTCACCCTTTCTTTCTTCGTTTCTCTTGTGAAATGAAAACATAAAGAGGGACTAGTCGAGGGAGCAGAGTGACGGTCCAAAGGATAGCATTAGTAGTCCTCACTATTACGTGAAATAGTGTGTTAATAATTGTAATGAGGACTCCTTTTGAGTTTGTATAATCTCTAGTAGACAATAATTGTATTCAAACTCACAGTTATGTTTTTGTCGTATTGTATTACCAGCAGTTGTATTAGTAAGTTGTATTTGAATTTTGTACCATGTATCTGGCGACTCAAGATGGGTGATGTATACCTAATTTTGGGGGCGTCACACCAGGGATTATTCGGTATAATCATTACCGTAATGTTATAAATGATGTGGTAAAAGTCTTCATTGGCCCGTAATGCATTGATGGACAGTTGTTGGCATGATCATGACCATTGATGAATACATGAATATCCTTGGCTGTGGTGCATGAATAATTTGTGGTTGTGATACTAATGAATATCCTTGGCCGTAGTGCATGGATGATATGGATTATTTATTAAGCTGAGTCTCAAATGATAAAAGTCATGAAAAAAACCTTTTAAATCATAGAAGATAGTAGATTTTATTCTACTTGACTCTTCTAATGGATTCGCTTGTTCATAGCTGCAGATTAAACTTGATGTTTGTTATATTTTATCGGTTTAACACTGTTGAAGGTTAATGATAATTTATTACGCATTATCTTTAGTCAATATATTTTTTTTGGGCTAGTTGAGCTCACCCTTTTGCTTTCATTGTTCTCTTCAGAAAATGAGAATATAGCTGGGACGAGTCGGGGAACATAGTGATGGACCAAATGATAGTATTAGTAGTCCTCACTATTCTGTTAAATAGTGTGACAATAAATGTAATGAGGACTTATTCAGAGAGTGGATATTGTCTAGAAGACAATATTTGTATTAAAACTCACAGCTCTCTTGTTGTATATTAACGATTGTATTTGTATTCTGTACCATGATTCAATCTCTATCCTCCCTCACATATTTGTAGGGAAATAATTCTCAAAGAAAACCTTCTTGAATTGTTTCCACGTTACTGCATCTGTTCTAACCCCACCCTGGTGAGCCTTCTACCAAAAGTTGGCTTCACTCTTCCTCGTGTAAGTTACAAAAGAAAACTTCCGCATCTCATCTACGCTTGTAATAACAAATGCCTTCTTTATTTCTTTTACCCCGGTATGGGCCTCGATTGGGTCCGTCGTTCATTTGAACTCCGGCGGACCTATGCTTTTAAACTCTTTAAAGGTAATCGTTCTAGCTACCTTAGGTTTCGAGGGTACTCTACCCCCGGTTTTGGTAAATACAGCCGTTAATAACTTAACGAACTCTTGCATAGGGTTGTTTTGACCCCATTAATTATCATTATGTGATTTCGCTTCCTTATTACGTTATCTTCTCCCTGGCGACATTTTTAGATTAAATAAAATTTCATTATTATCTATTTACTTACTTCGTTATTAATCGCCACATACCAAATCGCATCATAACAAATCATTTCCATGAAAACTTCATTATATACATATGCTTCTTTATAGTTTGAAACTATTTACAATTTACGTTCATAGCCAAAAGCTATTACATTTTTATCCCGCAATTGAACTTCACAAAAGTCGGGATTTACAAAAAGACTACCCTTTTATACAAAAGAAGGCTTTACATCACTACACACATATTTATAACTCTAACATTCTAATAATGCATAACAACATCCTCGTGTTTCTTATTTGCAATCATTGCTACAGTATCCCGACTAATCATATGACGGGTTTGACCTGACTCAATGGAATAACAAGCAACCTTCAGCTTGAAATCCTTATGTGCACTCTCATGGATTTAAGACATTCGTCTTTATGTTAGATCCTTCTCCCCGGTTCTTCACTGAAGCCCATGACCTCTTTTTAAAATTCTAGCTCGCTTCTCGCCATAAGCACCTGCTTATCGTGCTCTAACTCAAATCTGCTTCTGCAGACATCTTAGCTTCATGGAGATAACTATTCTCTTCACTCTGATTCTATTTGGCGACTCAGAATAAGTGATGTATACCTATTTTGGGGGCGTCACAATATGATTAAGTGGAGTGAACGGTGTAATTTACGGGGAATCATCCCGTGACATTTTTTTAGCCATGTGATTTATGTAATATATATACATATATATATATATATTATATTTAAAAGATTTTGTTTTATTAGAATATTTTATTAAATCAATCTGGACCGTCCGTTTAAAAGTAAATCAATCTGGACCGTTCATGAATTAGTTATTATACGATCTATTATTCTATAAATGAAGCTCATTCCTTCATTATTTCTTACGAATTCACTTTGAAACTAGAGAGAGAAAATTATAGAGAAAAAAAAAAAGTATACGCTACTTCCCTACTCTTATATCCATTTCTTTTTACGGTAAAGGGTATTATTTCTTTTGTATTCATGAAGAGAACTTACATTATTCCATTATTTATTATTCAGATTGGAATAACTCAGATATCATGGCTACCCTATACTTGGTGAAATTCTTACATTATTCCATTCGTTATTATTCATTTGAATATCTTGTTGCATGCGTTTTACATGGACTGGTTCCGTTAATTGTTATTACATTGGAATAACGCATGTATTCGGCCTATCGCATGCACGGTGATTTCTTTTGTTATTCCATTCCTTATTATATTGAGTTAGTTAAAGTTTTGACTTCTATACTCCATGAAATTAGTGGAATATCCTTGATATTTTGCGCTTCATCCAAAGATATCTTTCCATGGAAATATTCTTACGAGCATTCTTGAATTTTACTCTACAAAAAAAGATCATGTTGACAATTTGGACGTTATTGGTTTCTGGATAAATTAATTCTTGAACTTGTTTTATTGAATTCTTATATCATTGTCATCATCCTCATGTTTATATTTTGTTGAAAGTCATACGTGGCCTATAGTGCATAGATGGACTTGGTATGATTATGACCAGGGATTATTCAGTGTAATTATGACCGTAATGTTACAAATGATGTGGAAAAAGTCCTCATTGGCCCGTAATGCATTGATGGACAGTTGTTGGCATGATCATGACCATTAATGAATACACGAATGTCATTGGCCCGTAGTGCATGGATAATTGTAGTCGTGATACTAAAGAATATCCTTGGCCGTAGTGCATGGGTGATTCGATGATGTGGATTATTTATTAAGCTGAGTCTCACCGATAGCAGTGATGAAAAACTTTTTAAATCATAAAAGATAGTAGATTTTATTTTCTACTTGACTCTTTTAATGGATTGCTTGTTCCGCTGTAGTTAAACTTGATGGTTGTTATATTGTATCAGTTTAACACTATTGAAGACTAAGGATAATTTATTGTGCTTTATCTTAGTCATAATAATTCTTACTGGGCTAGTTGAGCTCACCCTTTATTTCACTGTTCTCTTCAGGAAATGAGAATATAGCTGGGACGAGTCGGGAAACGGAGTGATGGTCCATAGGATAACATTAGTAGTCCTCACTATTCTGTGAACTAGTGTGTTAATAAATGTATTGAGGACTTATTTTGAATTTTAATACTTTCTAGAAGACAATGTTTGTATTGAAACTCATGAACTTTATGTTGTATATTTAAAGATTGTATTTGTATTACATGTACCATGTATTTGGCGACTCAAAATAGGTGATGTATACATTTTGGGGGCGTCACATAAAATAAATGTCCCGAAGACTGTTGTATAGGTACCAAAAGTTGATTTATCCTTTTAAAGTCGATGATTTAAATAGGACAATGAACCAACCGTAGTAGGTCTAATTTAAATCATTAATGACCCTACCGGTCCATTCGTTGTTTTAATTTCTCAAGTCCAAAATTCCAATCTCTCTCTCTCCTTCCCAAACGACAAAACCCCTACTCTCCCACATATGGGTCTCCTCTTACTGCACGTGAAGGTTTTGGTTTACCACGAAATCATGAGATATTTTGAAAACCCAAATCACCTCAAGATATAAACTTTGAGTTGGCTTGAGTCGGTTATTGATTTTAATTTTTCTTGAGTGGATTGGATTTGAACTATAAAAATCATAAAATTAATTCTCGAGTAAGAAATCTGAAACCCCATATTAGTAATTTTTTTGTACTCTGAGAATCAGGAGAATTAAAAGTGAAATTCAAAGACGAGCAATGAGAGGAGGAAGGAAGAATTTGAAGAGGGCGACGGAGGAAAATACATTTACTCTTCAGGAAGGTCAAAGTATTATGCAAGTTGTGTCCCTTCGAGGTTCCAATGTCATTGAGGTACACTCTAACTTTTAGTCGATTACATAGGTTAAGTTATAGTATCCGGTTTTCATTTGTTTTAATTTTTTAATTTTTTTAAGGTAATGGATGCTAAAGGAGAGAATTCAATTGCACGTTTCAAATTAAATTTCGGAAAGAAGAGCATGTGGATTAAAATTGGTAATTAGTTGATGTAACGAAAGCAGAGTAGTTTTTTTCCTTGGGCTTTAGAAATAACATCATATTTATCTATGTTGCGAGGTAGCTTTGTTGTGGTTGATGAAAGTGGCAAAAGAGGAGGTCATTGGGTCCGGTAGAAAAGTGGGTTGTATTGTTTCTCAAGTTCTTTTCTATGAACAAGTTCGCTTACTTCAAAAGTCTCTGAATGGTTTGTTCTTTGAACTCTTATTTCATTTACTTGATGATTGATTTTATGTTGCATCTCACACCTATTTTGAACTTCCTAAACAACAATATATAACCTAATCTTGGATTTATCAGAAACTTAAAAGAGTCTATTGATTTGTAGAATGTGAGGCGGTCATTCTATCCGCCCATTCTAACCATTGGAACTTGTATAAGATATCATCTCAATGTAACGGTGAAGGAATGGTGAAAGTATGTGTAGAAATGATGGATGATTGTAGCCTTATTAAGAGGCGTAATTAAATATTAGAGTCTACAAAACGATAGAAGATAATCTTTGTTTGGATAATGCTAAACATACCGTTTCACCACATTGAACCCAATAAGAAGCAAATCTCTTTCGACACACCTAAGAGGCTAAGATAACTAACTCCTCTTCTTTTTTATATATATTACCTTGTTTGGTGTAGTTGGAAGTTTCATGAGTCCACATGCAAGCGGCTGAGCTTATATGGTTTATGCTTAAGTTGGTTAGTTTCACAAAGACTGTATACTATCACTACATCCATCCTAAGAGGAGTAATATTTTTTTGTTGCCTTTTTTTTTATTCGAAAGGTTTGAATAGGACACACTAAGACATTATTAAATAAAATTTAGTCTTCATAGTTTTATTTGTGTGTGTGTGTGTGTGTGTGTGTATATATATACATATATATATGTTTACAAGTGTCTAATGCAAATTTTAATAATCTTTAAAAAATAACAAATAAAAAAAGTAGTAGTATATTGTTAAGATGCAAGGACTACTTTTTTTTTTAATCATGGACAATGGGTACACATAATACCTGTAACACCCCAGTCCCACATCGAAAGATAGGGGAAAAATTTGTTTGCATATAAAGCAATAAGTTACTACCAATAGTACTTTCAAGTCATGACCTTTTGGGAGCTTGTGGTGGGCTAAGATGACCCAAGAAGATACTATTGGGCCAGTAGTTTGAGGCCTTATTTTGATGGATTTGATTCGATTCGGACTTGGGATTTGACCCGAGATTTGTTCCGGACTCGGATTTGACCCGGGTTGTTTCATATGGTATCAAAGCTGACTCTCGAAAGCTCGAGTCGGGTCATCCGATCGGGTTGCCGGAGGTGGGGACACGATCGAGGCTGGTGGTATTATCCCACAATGGAGAGATGGAGGTCCGGAGGTGGGGATCTGAAGTCAAATAAGATTATTATCCACAATGGCTAGAGAGGCAAAGATCTTTGGTAGTGTGTGTGATCGATTCGACGGGGACGTCGAGAAATTTAAGTGGGGAGTTTGTAACACCCAGTCCCACATCGAAAGATAGGGAAAAATTTGTTTGCATATAAGGAAATAAGTTACTACCAATAGTACCTTCAAGTCATGACTTTTTGGGAGCCTGTGGTGGGCTAAGATGACCCAAGAAGATACTATTGGGCCAGTAGTTTGAGGCCTTATTTTGATGGATTTGATTCAATTCGGACTTGGGATTTGACCCGAGATTTGTTTCAAACTCGGGATTTGACCCGGGTTTCAATACCCCACCAACCACGTACATTTGGCAATCACATAGTAAACTATGTGTATGTACCCCAAGGAGATTATTGCCACTCTGGAGTAATGAACCTGACCTATGCCATTTAAGGCACTTATCACTAGGCTTATTGCCAGCATGTAGGAAATACTTTTTAATTGAGCGTGTATGATAGTTATTCTGCATTTAGCTTTTCGACGATGCATGACAACAGTATTCTGATAAATAAAGTGAGAATCCTTACTTTCTCATTTGTGTTTCAGAGTTTGTATTTGTGTGCGTCTTTGTGTAAAGATATTACGAAATGTATTAGTTCTTTGGTTATGCTCTCTCTCTTTTTGTTGAAAACAAGTATTATATACTTTTTGGTGATAATATATGTATAGTTAACACTACCTAAAAACACTCTTGTAAAGTGAGGATGGCATCGCCCCCTTACCACCACCTCAGATCCATTCTTCTCTTCTTTTTAGTGTCTATTCATTCTTTGTGCTTGTCTTTGCATATCAACGCAGCCATTTGATCTTCAGATCCGCAAGCCTGGGTGATTGTAATGGAGATTCACAGAGTACCGCCTTGCAGGAAGATATTGAGCTCAACTCAAGTGATGATGACGGACTTCCTCCACTAGAGGCCAATATGAATAGAATGAGACCTGCAGAGTTGCAGTCATATACGGAGTCAGATTCAGATGCAAGTTCCTAAGCCATATGATACTCATCCCATAATTACAAACCTTTTTTTGTTGTGTGTACAAGAAGAGAAGTGCGGCCAGCACCATGTTCATCGGTTGTCTTTGGTTTTTGGTTTCTTTTGTTTCCTTTTCTCTTGGGATTACTTTTGTTTAACAACTGCCATCAATTGGTATATAATTTTTAAACCAGTTGTATGTAGACCGAGGACCTTGTTACAGTGTTGAATGATCTACCTATCGTTTGTCAGATTTGTTTGAATGTTTGATATTTTCATAAATTATGATATATATAATGGTTCTTTCAATTCATGTGTTCAAATACTTTGCAAAGGTAACAAACCTTTGGACTACCTACCCACACATATCGTTTATTTCTAAATGCACACCTTTTATGTAAAAAAGGCTACATGTATCCAATTTATCTTTAAATTTATTATACATCATATTTACAAGACAAAATAAATATGTATAAACTTAGTTAGAAAAAATGACCCTCAACCATATGCGGAGTTAAACTACTATATTAAGCTAGTTATTTTCTTAATTAATAGCATGCTTTTTAATAATTTGAAATGTATTTTATATTATAATATGTTTAAAAAAATTAAAGACAAAGACAAGACTAGACTATACTAAATAAAATATAATAAAAGTAAAAGATTTATAAATGGTAAACCTTCTTATATTTTAAGATATGATGTATAATTAGCTTTATATCATATTAAAATGATAATAGAGTCCTTGTGAATGCATGAGAAATTTTTAGGAAAAATTTTCACTCATTTCTAGTATACACTCCTATTTTATTTTATTTTCCTTTTTTTCTATAATAAAAAAATCCAAGACACTGCGTATAACTTTGATGCATAAAAAATTATATTTATATGCTAATAAACATTTTTTAAATTTTAATTATAGTATTATTTAGACAAGTACGATAAGTTATTGGCAGGATTAGGGAATTGTTGATAATTTCAGTGCAACCTCATTAAATTTGCGGTTTAGAGTGCTCGGAAGAGTGTTCGTGTGGCCTGTTTTTTCACCAGCCCTGTCTCTCTCTCACACACAATCACACACACTTACAAAGTCACAATCTTAGTAATTCTTAGATGGTCAACGGAGTAAAGTACAAGTATCTACTAATATCCCTCCCAAAATAAAATCTACATTAGTAAGGAAAATTAAGAAGTGAGTAGTAATACGATCGAAAATAGTGTTAATTAGTGGTGATGTAAAGTACATGTATCATCACACTCGATGCAAAGAGATTTATTAGGCAGAGAAAAAAAAAGTGGATTCTTTTGATTGCAAGTAGATTGAGAGAGAGGCGTAAAAGGATTCATATATATATATATATATATATATATATATATATATATATGGCGATGGTTGTTTCAAACTTTTCGAGGCGTAACTCATGTGTCGCTTCCTGCTGTTTTCCAACACCATCAGTCCGTCTTCTTGCTTCAATATGCATTTAATCTTCGTTTTATGCGTTTTTCAAATTTAATTAAACAATCGTCATCCCAAATAAGACTTGTTTGGATTTTACTCTATTACTTCCTCCCCCCCACACACACATATATATATATATATAATTTTTTTAGTATTATTTTTGGTTTCCTCGCTACAAGAGAGTATCGGTAGACAAAGAAATCTCAAATGGCGTTCCAACAGGTTGACTCTTTTTGCACGATATTCACAAACGCAGAATCTTTTCACTTCTCGTCTTCAAGGTACATGCAGATTTTATACAAATTTCTTTCTCCATTTCCTCCTTCTCTTTTTCTTAGTTAAAACTCTTAACTCTATATTTTTAAGTATGCATTCATTGATTCTTTTGTTTTAGCCTTGAAATTTTAACTTATCTCAAGTGTGACCTACTTTTATGAGTTTGTGTATGTTAGCGGACTGGTTGGCACTCGTCGATGTATATCCCTACTTATAGGACTCAAGTTTAAGAGCTTTGATAATCGATCATATGCCTTTTGGTGTATTGGTTGAGGTTATTAACGTTAGGTATTAGAGTAACTTCTTTGTCTCAAGGGTTTGAATGGGACACGTGACAAGAGCTACCTATGCTTGAAAAAATTTAGAAATCAAATAAAAGAGTGAAAAGTCGCCACGGTTAGGAAATGGCCCAACATGATGTTGGTGGATTCTTAGGACCAACAGTTTGATGTATCACTTCTAACATTTTGTACTTACCTTAAGTGCGTGAGATGGGGACCCTTATTTTTTCGAATGGTGATTGGGGCCTTACTCGAGCTCTAAGTTTTTTAACTAAAGTAGTTTGGCTTTTTTTCTTTGGTAGGCATCAAGTATGAAAGAACTTAGTTGAAGAATTTTCAACAATTTAGGCGAAAAAATCGGTCATGCTAATTCTCCCTACAATCGATTACGCCTCTCGATATACTTTAGGACAACATAATAAGTTGTATGGATTTTGTTTCACTTATTGGACGTCTTGGTACTTTTGTCATATCATTTTTGTCTTAAAGTTGATTTTAAAGTTTTTGACTTGTTTCCCTACAGAGAAAGATAGAGAACTTTAAAACTTGTGGAGGACATTCTTGAACATCTATTAACACAAGTCCACGAGGAGCAATAAGGATGGCTCAAGGTATTCAAGCGATTGTTGGAGTAGGTAGTGAGTGGTGGCGGATGTATCAAAGGTAACTAACTAACTAACTACTGAGATAAATGTTTATCAAAATGTCAAACCGGTATACATATTAGTTCACAATTCTGTAGGTAATTTGGTCATATCATCATCTGCTCTATGGAATTATGCGTGGTTGAGATTCTAGTTTTTGCATGTGTTAGTGAGGGAATGGTCTTTTTTCGTTTACTTGTGGCCTATAGGAATGGAATCGTCAATCGTCCTTGTAGTGAAGTCCATTCAATTTCTAAACAAATGGATAGAAATATCAATTTGGAGTTCATCTTTGCGCTTAGTTTATTGACCAAATGTTGTCTGTAAGGTATATTGAATAAGCGATCGACTTTTGAATGCACTCATTGTTCATATATGGAAACAATTTTATTTTCCGTTTATATCAAATTTGGTCATTCTAATTTTATTTTTCTCATAATACACTTTTCCCTAAATAAATCACGTCTTTATATCCTAGTAACATTCTTTAAATGTGCAATCGACCAAATCATCTCTTTGGATTTCCAACTCATTGCGACTTGGATTACTATCCCCGATTTACTTGAGAAGATTGTTTGAGCGTATGGGTGCTACATATATCAAGTTAGGTCGGGGTAATTGATTCGGCTTTTCCTAAAATTATTTGTTACTTGTGGATTATATATCAATATGCACCTTTCCCATATTGTATTGCCACTCTGTCAGTTTATTCCAATACTGTATATGTGTGAACTTCTGTTGTGGCTTGGTCTCATTCTTTTGAGTTATGTGATTAATCTTTTTATATGTGTCATAATATCAATGAATTTTTCCTATATTTTACTTTTGTAGTTCATAGCATCTGCGCCCACATTGTTTCCACGAATATATATGGGGAATTTGATCTTGTTTTGATAGAGCTCCTGCAGTTCCTTTGAAGGATCCAAAAATCTTGCGTGAGGAATTTGGGGACCAATAGATGGTGTCTTCGAGTATGTTGATCCAACACCAATTGCTTGACCTCAATAGCACAAAAGTTTATAACAGTATTCTATTTTCTCAACTTTTCTAAGCTTTATTGACTAGAATAGTTAAATATAGTCAATGAGTTTAATTACGAATTAATATTCGGGTTCATGGTGCAAGACTCGAGAGGCTCCCAAGAGGATGTAGTGATAAAGGTTTTGAAACACGGAATAGAGGATATTTTAGTGGCGGATCTAAACTTTGTATATGTAGTTGCTCGCATTATGGAGTTTTTGAATCTCGAACTTAGCCGTGCATCCTTTGGTATGATTTAAATAAGTTTCTAAAATTTGAGATATGATTAGCATACTTTTCCTCGTTAGGGAATCATTTATATATTCGGTTATTCAAGTACCATATTCTCGCAAGTAGAATAGTACTTTGTACTTGACCTCATCGGCTTGAACCTCCATCTCATGTCCACGGTCATGCTCGTCGAATACCTCCGGAACTTCGTTGTCCTTCTAGAATCTTCTAGAATTTTGTCTGCTACTTAACGCCTAATAACCAATTAATGTTACTCAACCTCTTTCCTGGATGTTTTCTACCTATTTCAAATAATTGTTATGAAGTTAGCACTTAAAGGTTTTTGTGAAGGCGTCATGTATCATTTCATGTGAAGTAATAGATGGTAAAAAATTTGTAATCTATTATTATTATTATTATTATTATGATTTATTTATTTATTTATTTTGACATGATTTAAAATTGATGCTTCTTAGATATTTGTCCTCATAAAGCCTAAATATTTTTCCTTGTATAGTCAAATTTGAAAGTTGTTATAACGAACCCGATGTTGTATGACTATATTACATTTGTTTTGAATTCCTTTTTAATTTCATTGAAGTATGGATTGTCTAGATTTTTGTTATCTTCACACACATATCTATCTTGTTTTCCACACCATGTTGCAAAGTTATAAATTGTTTGAAGCTTGTTATAATATTTACATTCTTATAGTGAGTTGCTTTATTGTCAAAGATATAAAGGATTCAATGCTTGAAGAAGTGGACTTCACAAAGGAGGCTACAAATATAGAGTCCTTTAGGAGATATTTAGAATCTATGGGACTTGCAAGGCAAGCTACTGACTCCTAAAGTGTATCGGTGCAGAAGCACTGTAAGAAAATCTGACGACAATGGAGAGGCTTTATGGAGTTCCTCTTATCGACTTGGACTCAATAAGCTCACTTGTTGCAAGTCCGGAGAGCGATGCCTTTATAATCGCCTTAAATGTGTGTGGTACTGATTCGATTATAACTGCAGTCCCTTTCTAAAGCAAATTGTAATCTAACTTAGATGTGATCTCAAGCTTTGAGAGTTTTAATTTCTTTGTATGAAATCTCTCGCAGGTTTGGTAGTTTGCTTGCTTGTGAATCCTTCCATGCGAGATGTAATGCAGCAATTTATGGCTATTACGTGATGGTCGTATTGGATTTCTAGACTTTGGTATGCATCTATAGCTTTTGCACCAACTTTATATGGTCTGCTATAACTTTAGATAATTAGTTTTTAGTTACCATTTTACGGGATTAACTCTTTACAAGTTGTTCGTTTATGTTTTCCGTGATACTAGTCCAAAAAAAGAAAAAGAAAAAAAATCGTAATAAGAGCTATTCAAAATGTGGCATATACATGGTCTGCGCTAGCTTAAGTACACTTATTGTTCTAATGTTGAAGTGACTACGCATCATTCTTACCAAATTTTACTTTGTCGAAACAAAACAAATGTGATAACCGAGTGGAAAGAGGTCGTTTCAGCAGGATTTTTATTTATTTCCTTTTCTTTGAAAGCATTTTCATTCTTCATGTAACCATTGAGATTTATGTTGAAGGAATTGTTGACGACGTATATCGCCAAAAAAACATGGATTCTTATGGAAGTGTTTTTGGCATCAATCATGTTGAAGAATATGAGTCGATGGCATCTGCCTTAATTGAAATGGGTGCTACAAACAAGGATGTGGATGTGGATGTGGATGTGGATGTGGATTCTAAAGCCTTTGCAAGAGATTTGGAGAAGATATTTTCTTTCACTAACCATTTTCTGTGTTTAATTTATTAGGGGGCCAAATTGTATAGGCAACCCACAAATCATAATTACATAAAAAATAATAATTAGGTACTCATTATTTTTATCTCTATATTAAAATAGAAAATTCTATACACAATTTTTAAAAATTCTATTTTTTAACACAATTTTATTTTTTAGTTTTTTGTAAAAAAGATTTTTATTTTAATAAAAAATTGTATTTTACAATTTTGTAAACACAAATTTATTTTACAATTTTGTAAAAACAAAATTTTTTTAATTTTTTTGAAAAAATGTAATTTTTACAAAAAAAATTTGTTTATTTTTTAATTATTTTATTGTAAAATTAATTTTTTATTTTTATTTTAAAATTAATTATTTTATTTAAAATTAACTATTTTAAAATTATTTTATTTAAAATTAATTATTTTTGTCAATTTTAAGACTAAAAGACAATTTGCACCCCAAACTTGTGTTCTGACTTTAGTCGGTCACTTTCTTTTTAAGTTAAGTGAAGAAAGTGTGCTTTTCTTTACGTATAATGAAGTTTGGGGTGTCTTAGACACCTTTTTAGGTTTGGGGTGCAAAAGTCAACAATAGTGTAAAGTTTGGGGTACAAATTGTCTTTAATTCAAAAAATTACTTTTTACAAAAAATTTAAAAAAAATACATTTTTACAAAAAAATTTACAATTCTATCTATTTTCTTTTTCCGAAAGTTCCAAAAGAAATTAATAATATAATAATAATTAAAGCTGGACCATATTTTTCTATTTTAATATAGAGATAAAAATAATGAGTATCTAATTATTATTTTTTATGTAATTATGATTTGTGGGTTGCCTATACAATTTGGCCCCCTAATAAATTAAAGGGTCCTTAACACTAATATACAACAATTAGAAAGTAATTACAAAAATAAAACACACAACATAATTACAAAAATAAAACAACACAATATAAAATTGATAAAATCAGTCCTATATTCAAGCAACTGAACAGAACACGCTCCTACATTTAAGCAACTGAACAGAACACGCAACTTTGATATTGGAGAAATCCAAATCTTCTGGCGCGACATACTGAGATCGGAGAAGACGAAAATTTTTGTCGATGACGCAAGACGCTTTGAGATCGACAAAGAACTCGAGATCGGGAAGAAAACATCAACGACGCGTATCTATCGGAGAAGAAGAAATCTCTTGTCGCGACGCAACTCTAAAATCGAAGAAAAACATAAAAGATCGACAACAACTTCAAGATCTGATTGTTGATCGTACTGCACTGATTGTTGATTCGTTATAATTTTGTATACCGAGGTATTTGAGTTTTCAATTTATATGCATAGTGTTACCCCGTGTTTACTACGTATTCGTCTATTGGTTACCTTTCTCAACTTTTTCGCTCTTTAAATGGTCACAAAGTCAGAATAATGAATGTTTTGAATGCAAAATGCATTTTAAAATATGTTTTATACTCTAGTTACTAAATACATATAAATTAGTTCTTTATTTATTATTGATTTGGTTACTGTTTATTATTAATTTGGTTGATGTATAATGTTTATATGCTTGCTTTATAATTTTAAACATTATTCTACTGATATTTTTTATATTAATGATTACTTATTAAATACATTGGTTACCTTCCTGCAACTGTTGGTTACTGTCTAATCTGGATTTGGTTAGTATATAATGCTAACTTGGTTACTGTGTAAAATTGCAATAGTTCTTTGCATAATGTTTACCCCCAGTTCATGTTTCAGTTCTTAACATTATGTAGTTTAGTTCTTGTCGACATTGTGATGGTTACTTTCTGGACCATAAGCTAACAAAGAATATTATTATATATATATAGTTCTTGTCAATATGTATTTAGATCTTTGTAAGGTGTTTATTTGGTTCTTGTATAATGTTATTGTGGTTTATAATTGTTTCTTTTATATTGGTGGTTACTTTTACGGACCATAAGTTTAACAATAATATTACCATATATATTGGTTCTACGCAATATTTGTTAGTTACCGTCTAATCTGAATTTGGTTAAGTATATAATCTTTGACTTGGTTATCGTGTAAAATTGCAATGGTTCTTGCATAATATTACCCCCAGTTCATGTTCAGTTACTAACATTATGTAGTTTAGTTCTTTCTCGACATTGAGTTGGTTACTTTACGCACCATAAGCTAATGATAATATTACTATATATATATAGTTCTTGTCTAATATGTATTTAGATCTTTGTAAGGTGTTTATTTGGTTACTGTATAATGTTATTGTGGTTTATAATTGTTTCTTTTATATTGGTGGTTACTTTACAGTAACCATAACAAATGGTTATGGATATCCAACAAAAATCAAAGAACGAAACACAATATGTTAGTTCTTCATCTAATGTTGTCTTGGTTACTTTGTAACATTATATTGTCTAATGTTGTCTTGGTTCTTTGTATGAAGCTATGTTGGTTCTTGTCTAATGATGTTTTGGTTACTTTGTAACATTATAATATCTAATGATAAGCTAAGCATTGTCTAATGCTTCCTAGGTTACTATGTAACAATATATTGATTCTTGATTCATGATGATTTGATTATTGGGTAACTTTATTGTGGTTCTTTGCATATTCTTTGATCTGGTTTTGTTTAAAATTATAATGGTTCTTGTATAATATTCTTGAACAATCTTGAATTGGTTAATGAAAATGATGAATTAGTTATTGATTAATGTTGACTTTGATATATTGGTTACTAACTAATTCGATTTATATTATTATATATTTGAGGTTACTCATTGACTACATTGTATTAGTTCTTGTCTAATATTGAGGTGTATCATTATAAAATTATATGTATATATTTACCTATGGTTACTACAAATTCCTATGGTTATATATGGTTCTTGAACAATTAAATGTATATAGATACCTATGTATGAACAATTATATGTATATGTTTTTGCTTTAATCTTTGAGTTAGTTCTTGTTTAACATTATTTTGGTTCTTGAATAATACTTGATTTGGATACTATGTAAAAATATAATGGATACTCATTAATCTTTCGAATAGTTCTTGCATTAATCTAATTATACTTATACTTATATTTTTATATTAATGGTTACTTGTTAACTACATTGGTTATATTAATGTTTACTTGTTAACTACATTGGTTACAACAATTATTTTTTAACTGCCCACAAACCTCTATAACTGGTTGTTTTTCACTATAACAATTAAATGGATGATATTTTTATCTTATGGTTACTAACTAAACATGTGTTTAGTTATCATCTCACATTGGATTTTATTCTTGTATAATGTTGTTATGATTCTTTGTGCAATATTTGATTAATTTATATTGGTTTGTTTTATTATGATGGAAACTAATTGGCTACATTGGTTACCTTTATACAACTATCATAATTTAATTGCTAAACAAATAACATTAAACTGATTGTTTCCATTGTCTTGGTTACTGCATAATATTACTAATTAATGTTGAATTGCTTACTAACTAATGTTGACTTGGTTATTATGTAACATTCTTTTGGTTACTGACTAATGTCGACTTTGCTTATCGTGTAAAACTATAATGGTTCTTGACTAATCTTTGACTTGGTTACTTTGTAAAATTATAGTCTTGACTTGGTTACTAACTAATCTTTGACTTGTTTCTTGACTAATGCAAACTTAATTATTGTAATGATTAATTGGTTCTTCGTAATATTGGTTCTTTGAAGCATATTAATGTACACTTCTACTTATGTTTTTTATATTAATGGTTACTTGTTAGCTACATTGGTTACATTTTTACAAAAGTTTGCCTTTAGTTGGTAACAAAACAAATTATACTAGTATTTTTTTACTATAAAATGCAATGCAAAATGTATTTATCTTGTGTATACTAAGTAAATATATGTTGGTTACTGTCTAATTTTGATTTGGTTAGTATATAATGCTGACTTGGTTACTGTGTAATATTATCATGGTTACTGCATTATATTACTGTGTTTTATAGTGATTATTTTATATTGATGGTTACTGATTAACTACATTGGTAGGTACCTTCATACATGTTAGTCTTTAATTTGTAACAAAGTCATTACTGATTATTTTGGTTGTAAAATGAATGTAAAAATATTTTTATAATCTTGACTACTAATTACATATATCTTGGTTACTGTATAATATGTATTTAGATACTGTAAGGTGTTTATTTGGTTATTTTATACAGTTATTCAGTTTTATAATTGTTTCTTTTATATTGGTGGTTACTCATTGAATATATTGGTTACCTTCATACAACTGCTAATCTGATTATATATATTGGTTGTTGTATACTATTTAATTGGTTACAGTATAATGTTTATTTGGTTGCAGTGACAATTTGACAATTTATGTCAAGTTTGGAGTGTCGGATTTTGGCGTTTTCAGATCCTAATTTCATTGGAAACGGGTCAACGATCAAAAGTCACGAGCTTCGCTGGTGAATTGTAGGGTTTTTTGGTCGAATTCCATCATTTAGGCCTTCAAAATTGCATGTAAAAATTTGGTTTATTTTCTGGTTACTAAAATTATGTAATTTAGTTCTCGCTCAATATTGATTTGGTTACTTTACAATGTTTATTAGGTTGTTAGACAATGGCTATTGACAGTAACCAATACAACAAATTTAATTGTTTACAGGAATATATAATTGTTTACTACTAGTAACTATTAACCACATGGTTGGTAACATTTTTGATGGTGTACAGTAACCAAAATTAATGATGATTAATATTTTAATTTTTGATTCCATCATGAGTTATCAATATAAAGTAAACATATACATTGAACAATTGGTAACTGTTCTGAAATATTTTTATGTAAATTTGGTTATCCATCTAAAATAAAATGGTTACCTCTATATTCATATTTAGTTACCAATCGGCATGTAGACCATTTCAAATAACTTTTATAACTATGTAATTTAAAAGTATCCATCAGCTAGATAAATGGGAACCCTCACATGTACATTAAGCACTTGATAACTGTTCTGATATAAGTTTTTAATTATTTGGTTACTAACAAAAACTAAAATGGTTACCCTTATATGCATGTTTGGATACCAATCGCACTCTCTCAAACTATTTTTATTTTAATATGAGATCTATAAGTAACCATATATATAAATAAAACTCTCACATGTACATTTAACGATTGATGTTTGTCCCGATACAAGCTTGTAACTATCTCGCTTACTAATAACAAGAGAGCCATAATGTAACATAATAAAACAGTAACCACATAATTGTATAATAGTAACCAGAATAGGTTTTAATGGTAACCAAAACATAAATTTCATGTAATGAAACCCAGTTTAGGCAATCCATGTATACTAAACAATTACATATTAACTAGAATAAAAATAACAATAACAAAAATCCCACATCGAGGGCACAATAATAGTAGCCAAACCATAAGGTAACAGTAACCAAAACAAAATAAAGAAGTAACCAAATAGTTATATGAAAAGTAACCAGAACATGTTTTAATGGTAACCAAAATAGAAACAACCTGTATATCCAACCTAGTTTAGGCAACCCATGTATACTCTCACATGTACATTTAACACTTGATATATGTCCTGATACAAGTTTGTAACTATCTGGTTACTACCAGAAAGTAAAATGGATACCCTTCTATGCATGTTTGGTTACCAACTACACCTTTCAAATAATGTATCGAGACCACAACTTAATACTTAACCAACCAAACAATGTCAAATAATTGATTATATAATCAAATATGTAATTCCATTTACATAAGCTCCAATAAAACATTACATACTCACTAACCATAACAAATGGTTATGGATATCCAACAAAATCAAAGAACGAAACACAATTCAGAAGGACAAGACAACGACAATCGAACAAATTAAAATCTGGTACAAATCTTCTTGAAACTTGAGCTTTTTGGTTGCTGCTACTTTCTTCTTCATGGCTGCTCTCATTCTCTAGAAATGATTTCTACATTATGAACCTGTGGGAGGAAGAAAAATACATTGGGATTAGTGAATAGAGAGCCCATGTAAGATGTTTTTGTGGAAATGAAAGTAGAACTAGAAGAACATAAACCTTATAGAAGATATCTGAAAGAATTTACAAAAATAATACATCAATGTATACTAAGAAAATACATGGTTTAACCATACTAAAAAGTAACCGAATAGTTATATGACAGTAACCAAACCATATTTTAATGGTAACCAACACAAAAAAAATATGTAGACCAAACCCAATTTAGTCAACCAATGTATACTAAGCAAATACAAGGTAATCAAAATAACATAAAAAAAATAACCAAAATCCCAAATTGAGGGAACACGAATGGAAACAAAATCCAACTCAAGGAAACAAAAATAGAATCTAAATCAGAAAATAACAGTAACCAAAAACATACTAAAGAAGTAACCAAATATTTATATGATAAGAATCCAAAACATATTTTAATGGTAACCAATACATAAACAACATGTAGATCAAACCGGTTTAGTCAACCATATATACTAAGAAATACACACAGTAACCATAACAACATAAAAAAGTAACCAAAATATCAAATCAAGGTAACAAAAATGGTATCCGAATTTCAAGCTAACAGTAACCAAAACATAATGCAGAAGTAACTAAACAGTTATATGTAGTATCTATTTTTTATTACTTGAAGCTACAACGTAAGCATTACATCAAGCCCCCATAAATTGATCTTGTGTCGATAAGATATGATACGTAAAAAAATGACAAAATGAAGATGAGACAATCATGATCATTCAAAAGCGGATTTAGATATGTTAAGAGTCTAAACAATTTTAAAATAATTATCCACTTTAGCAAATATTATGTTGTTAAATGATGTCTATCGCAAATAACCCAGTCATAGAGATAAAGAAAAATTCCTTCAATAAAAAAAATTAACATAAACAGAATGTCGCCAGAAGTACAAACTCAGAGTATGACAACATCACTTCAACCATGTACATATCGCATGGTATGTTCCAAAAGGAGGCGGTTCTACCAAAGCAAAAACTCCATCGTCTGAAGAAGTAGATTCAATCCGTTGACGACGAGTGGCTTCAAGAGGAGTGAGAGAAATAGTAAGGGCGGAGAGAAGAAGAAGAAGAAGAAGATTTTAGAGAGAGAAATACCAGAACAAATGATATGGGAGTTGGGAGAAAAATAAGGAAAAAGAAGAAGAAGATTTCACGCGTGCGGAGAGAAGAAAAAGAAGAATAAGAAGAAGAAAGAAGAAGAAGAAGAAGATTTTAGAGAGAGAAATACCAGAACAATGGATATGGGAGTTGGGAGAAAAAGAAGGAAGAAGAAGAAGACGCGTTGAAAAAAAAACCCACCAGATTTGCCATATCAGCCCATTAATACTAATCTCTTAAATTAAGGAATCCTAATTGCACTATTATTGTAAATAAATATGAAAAAGTGTAATATTTTTGTAATTATTTTATAGGTGTATGATTTTTGTAATTATTTCTAAAAAAGTACTAATAAATGTAATTCTTCCTAAATTAAACACAGAAAATGGTTAGTGAAAGAAAATAGGAGTACTCCATTTTTCTAATTAAATCGATGAAATTAATAATAGCAAGAAAAAAGATGGAGAAAAAAAGATGATTTTTTTTGTAAAAACATATTATTTTAAAAAAAATTGTCTAAAAACAAAATTTAAATTCTTTTTTTGTTTTTAAAAACAGAATTTTATTTTACAAGTTTTTAAAAATTGCTTTTTTAAACACAATTTTGTAAAAAAAAAAAGGTATTTTACAATTTTGTAAAACACAATTTTATTTTACAATTTTTGTAAAAGCATGTAATTGTTTTTAATTTTTTTTTTTGTAAAAACAGATATTTTTTTGCAAAAACATAATTTTTTACAAAAAAAAATTCTATTTTACAATTCTATTTTTAAAATTGCTGTTTTTTAAAAAAATTGTTTTTCAAAAAATTAATTATTAATTCCAAATATTTATTTTTATTTTATTATTTTATTTTAAAATTATTTTATTTTATTTAAAATTAATTAATTTTGCCAATTTTTAAGACTAAAAGACAATTTGCACCCCAAACTTGTGTTGCAGCCTTAGCCGATCACTTTTGACCGGTTAAGTGAAGAAAGTGTGCGTTTTGTTACGTATAATGAATTTTGGGGTGTACTTAGACACCTTTTTTCGGTTTGGGATGCAAAAGTCAACAAGGGTGTAAAGTTTGGGGTGCAAATTGTCTTTTAGTCAATATTTTATAAATTGTTAATGTGACATACTTTACCCCCACCATATTAATTAACAATTTGTTTCAATATAGTCTTCGACCCCACACAATATACTTAGGTGAAGTATGTCACATCAACAGTTTGTAAAATATTTGTAAAATAATTTGTGTCTATAGCATTATTCTAGTTGGAATTGGAAGAGTTGTAAAATGAATACTTAAGTTCCATATTCAAATTACATTAGTACGACAATTTAATAAAACTGAATCAAATAGTTGTGAATCTCAATAGTTGAATGAAACAAAATTTATATAACAAAATATAAATGATTTTGAATTTGCTGCTCATCTTAATAAATTATCTCGGTCGTTCAAAATTTGGGATAAATCTCACCCTCCAAAATGCCGGAGGCACGAGACTGTTGCTGGTTTTGAATATTTAATGGAAAAAAATTGTTTGATAAGTGATATTGAAATATATATTTTTATTATTATATATCTTTGAAAATTTTTAAAATTATTGTAAATTTATTTAACATTATTTAATATAATAGTTAATATTGTAAAAAAAATTAAATATAAAATATTTCATTGTAGTCATTCTGTCAAAAAAAAAAAATTACACTTAGGGGGTGTTTGTTTAGAAATTTGAATGGAGTTTGAATCGAATAAATTTGAATCGGTCGATTGCATTTGTTTTTGGTCGAATAATTTGAATCGGTAAAATAGGATTTTGAATCACTTGGGGTAGCAGTGATGCATTACTAGATGTCATTTCACTTTGTTTATAATTTTATAATATGATTTTAAAATTATTGCCAACGTAATAATAACCTATAGGGTCACACACATGTAACGTAATTTAAAAGGGAATTAGTTTAAATTTTAAGAATTTAAATATATTAATATGATTAATAGTATTTAACTCATTTAATTTAAATTAAAAGGATAATTTGTATATATGTATATTAATTAAGTAAGACTTAATTAAGATATATATATATATATATATATATATATATATATAAATTAATTTTATGAAATTAGGTTTTGATTAATACCTTTTAACTACTATATATATGATATATATAGTAGCGATTAAAATAATAATCAAAAACAAAAACCCTAGCCATTTCTTGAGAGAGACTAGAAAATAGTTTCAAAATCCTCATCCTTGGTGGCTAGATCATGATTCCTTCTTCTCGCAGATCGTGGGACGATTCGTGGAGCGTTCATATGATACCGTAGAGACGCAGATTGATTCGAAAAGGCGTTGGAGATTCAACCGCATCGCTTAATCGCTTTCTTAATCAGATAATTTCTAACCACTGAATTAACTGTTTTTCGCATGGATCCTGTTTAGGGTTTCGAATTTGGTTTAAATTCTTCTATTTCATTGTATGCGTTTTCGTGTCGAAACCCTACAACTTAATAATACAACTGTCGTGTACAATACGATAAAACATAAATTGTGAGTTTGAATACAAATATTGTCTACTAGAGAGTATAAAAACTCAAAAGGAGTCCTCATTACAATTATTATCACATTATTTCACGAATAGTGAGGACTACTAATGCAAACATCTAGGATCATCACTCTGTTCCCCACTAGTCCCATTACGTTTTCATTTCTCAAGAAACAGTGAAAGAAAGGGTGAGCTCAATCGGCCCAAGAAGAAATATTATGACTAAGATAATGCGAGAATAATTTATCGTTAGCCTTCAACGTTGTTAAACCGATAAAATATAATAACTATCAAGTTTAGCTGCAATGAACAAGCAATCCATTAGAAGAGTCAAGTAGGAATAAAATCTACCATCTTCTATGATTTAAAAGGTTTTTCATCACTTTTATCACGGGACTTAGCTTAATAAATAATCCACATCATCGAATCACCCACCGCATTACGGTACCGATGATATTCTTTAAGTATCACGACCACGAATTATCCATGCACTACTACTTAAGATAATCATGTTTTCATCAACGGCCCCGATCATGCCATAAAACAATTCATCTTTGCACTACTACCAAAAGAAGAATCCATAGCTATAATTATACCAAAAATCGCCCATCAATGCACTACGGGCCAATGAGGACTTTTTCCACATCATTTGTAACATTACGGTTATGATTATACTGAATAATCCCTGGTCATAATTATACAAAGTCCATCTATGCACTACAGGTCACAGATGACTTTTAACATAATAAAAGCATGAGGATGATGACAATGATATAAGAATTCAATAAAACAAGTTCAAGAATTAATTTATCCAGGAACTAATAACGTCCACATTGTCAACATGATACTTCTTCAGAGAGTAAAATTCAAGAATGCTCGGAAGAATATTTCCATGAAAAGATATTGGATGAAGCGCAAATATCAAGGATATTCCACTAATTTCATGGAGTATAGATGTCAAAACTTTAACCAACTGAGTATAATAAAGAATGGAATAACAAAAGAAATCACCATGCACGCGATAGATCAAGCACAAACAAGTTATTCCAATGTAATAATAAATAACGGAAACAGTCCGCCAGAAACGCATGCATGGATATTCCAATAGAATAATAAAGAATAGAACCGTGTCCCACAAAACGCATGCATGTGATATTCCAATGTAATAATAAAGAATGAAATAATGTAAGAATTTCACCAAGTATAGGGTAGCAAGTGTATACAAAAGTTATTCCAATGTAATAATAAATAATGGAATAATGAAGTTCTCTTCATGAATACAAAAGAAATAATACCCTTTACGGTACAACAAATAATATTCCCTACCTAGAAAGAAGCGTATATTGAAAAAGTGAAGTAACAAAATACTTTTCTTCTTTCTCTCTATAGTTTCAGTGAATTCGAAAGAAATAATGAAGGAATGAACTTCTATTTATAGGAAAATAGATTGAATAGTAACTAATTCATGAACGGTCCAGATTGATTTACTTTAAACGGACGATCCAGATTGGTTTACTATTAAAATTTAAAGCAACGGTCCATACTGATTTACTATTAAAACTTTAAACCAGCGATCCATATTGATTCATTATTATAACTTTCCACCAGCGCTCCATATTGATTTACTATTATAACTTCAACCAACGGTCTGAAAAATTAGCACATCTCCTCATGGAATAATATTGTACCCAAAAATGATTTGGACCGAAAAAGAAATATATTTTACGGGTGATCAATAGTACCCTGTGAATAGTAACTCGTGAATAGTAACTCATGAATAGTAACTCGTGAATAGTACTCTGACACGAAAAGTGTCCCGAATATCCGATTGAACAATACTGAGTGACTTCTCACATAAGCATCAATAATAAATACCGTGTGCTATTGTGCAATTACGCGTATTACTGTACTTTTAACATCGGGTGTTTCAACAGTTAACGGTAAAACTTCCGCCGTTATTTTCATAAAGTATTTTTGTCGTTTTTTAATCCGATAATAATTTCGTTGCGGGGTCCACCAATGATTGTACCGTCGTACGGATATTCCCCGACAAAAAGAATATTCTCCGACCAATCAAATATTATAAAACCACTTACTTACTTTGCAAAATTTTTAACTATTACCCACAACTATAACATTACATCAAATCAACACCATAATATTAAAAAATTATTTCGAGAAAATTAAATCTTTATTAATAAAATCTGGGGTCTCACATACATCACCCATCTTGAGTCGCCAAATACATGGTACAGAATTCAAATACAAACTTAATTATACAACAGTCGTGTAAAATATGACTAAACATATGCTGTGAGTTTTAAGACAAATATTGTCATCTAGACAATATACGAACTCAATGGGGTCCTCATTATATTTATTATCACACTATTTCACAGAATAGTGAGGATTACTAATGCACCATCTAGGACCATTACTCTGTTCTTCGACTAGTCCCTGCAATGTTCTCAGTTCCTGAAGAGAATAATAAAAGTAAAAGGGTGAGCTCAACTAGCACAGTAAGAAATATTATGACTAAGATAATGCAGAATAAATTATCGTTAGCCTTCAACAGTGTTAAACTGATAGAATATAATAGACAACAAATTTAATTGCAGCGGAACAAGCAATCCATTAGAAGAGTCAAGTAGGGAATAAAATCTACCATCTTCTATGATTTAAAAGGTTTTTCATCACTTTTATCGCTGGGACTTAGCTTAATAAATAATCCACATCATCGAATCACCCCTGTACTACGGCCGATGATATTCTTTAGTATCACGACCACGAATTATCCATGCACTACGGGGCCAAAGATAATCGTGTTTTCATCAACGGTCCTGATCATGCCATAAAATAATTCATCTTTGCACCATTGGACGAAGAGAATCCATAGCCATAATCATACCAAAAATTGTTCATCAATGCACTACGGGCCAATGAGGACTTTTTTCACATCATTTATAACATTACGGTCATGATTATACCGAATAATCTCTGGTCATAATCATACCAAGTCCATCTATGCACTACAGGCCACAGATGACTTTCAACATAATATAAACATGAGGATGATGACAATGACATAATAATTCAATAAAACAAGTTTAAAAATTAATTTATCCAGGAACCAATAACGTCCAAATTGTCAACATGATACTGCTTTGTGGAGTAAAATTCAAGAATACTCAGAAGAATATTTTCATAAAAAGATACTGGATGAAGCGCAAATATCAAGGATATTCCACTAATTTCATGGAGTATAGAAGTCAAAACTTTATCCAACTGAGTATAATAAAGAATGGAATAACAAAAGAAATCACCGTGCATGCGATAGTATCACATTACATACATGTTATTCCAATGTAATAATAAATAATGGAATCAGTCATGCAGAAAGCATGACAAGATGTTCCAACAGAATGATAAAGAAGCGGAACAGTCATGCGAACGCACGCATACATGATATTCCAATGTAATAATAAATAATGGAACTGTGTCAAAGCGTAATACACTGACCGATAGGATATTCTTACGAATAATAAAGAATGGAATAATGTAGAATTTCACCATGTATGCAGTGCTTGTGATAAACAAAAGTTATTCCAACATAATGATAAAGAATGGAATAATGAAGAATTTCACCAAGTATAGGGTATCCCACAGATACAAAAGTTATTCCAACAGTAATAATAAAGAATGGAATAATGTAAGTTCTTTTACTTAATAAGAAAGAAAGAATACCCCTTACGAGTATAACAAATAATATCCCCTACGAGTACAACAAATAATATCCCCTACGAGTACAATAAATAATATCTCCTACCTTTGAAAGAAGAGTATTTCGACTGGTAGGGCGAGGATATACTCGAAGAAAACTTGCACTACGCTCAAAGCTTTCTTAAACTCTACGCTCAAGATTATAGAAGAAGAACTCTCTCTATAGTTTCTCTCTAGAGTTTCAGTGAATTCGTAAGAAATAATGAAGGAATAAGCTTCTATTTATAGAAGAATGGACTGCATGGTAACTAATTCATGAACGGTCCAAATTGATTTACTTTTAATCGGACGGTCCATATTTAAAGCAAAATTTTTTAAATAAAATATAATATATTCTATTTATAATCTAATAAAATGAATAATTTTATAAAAGTATTTTGTTTTATATAAAAAGATTTTACTATACAAAATACTATGCAAGCACTATGCAACACTATGCATAATAAAAAAAATAGTATATTCTATTTATAGTCTAATAAAACAAATAACTTTATAAAAGTATTCTATTTATATAAAAAGATTTTACTATGCAAAACACTATGCATAATAGTAATATAATATATTCTATTTATAGTTTAATAAAAGAATAACTTTATAAAAATATTATGTTTTATATAAAAAGCTTTTCTATTTTATTACATTAATAATACTAATAAAACAAAACTGAGTGACTTATCACGTAAGCATCAATAATCAACACCGTGTGCTACTATGCAACAACGCCAGACATCGCATATTCTTTTTACTACCGAAAGTAGTTCAACAAGATAATTAAAACTTCCGCCGTTTTTTTTATAAAATATTTTTGTCGTTTTCTCAATCCGACAATAATTCCGTTGTGGGGTCCACCAATGATTGTACCGTCGTACAGATATTCCCCGATAAAAAGAATATTCCCTGACCAATCGAATATTATACAACAACTTGCATACTTTTTAAAAATTTTAAATACTACCCACAACTATAACACTATCTCAAATCCACACCATAATATTCAAAAAATATTTCGAGAAAATTAAATATTTATTCATAAAATTCGGTGTCTTACAATCTCCCCTCTTGATGAAATTTCGCCCTCAAAATTTACGTACGTACCTGGTATGCCGAAGAGGTGAGGATACCTTGACTTCATTTCAGATTCTAATTCATGAGGTATAACATTTGAGTGTTGAATACGATCCTTCTTATCCAAGATTTTAACACGTATCTCCTCATACGTTAAATCTTCTGCTATATCGTTTAGTTCTAATTTAATAATGTGGTTCGGGTCGTTCACATATTTACGTAACATCGATACGTGAAAAATGTTATGAACACGCGACATACTTGGCGGTAAAACGAGTCTATAGGCCACAGTTCCTACTTCATCGAGGATTTCAAATAGACCAATAAAGTCGAGGGTTGAGATAACGCCTTCTTGAACCTTTTTTTCTTTCACATTCATCAGTTCCGGGTGTGTAGCTTGAGTGGCCTTTAACTTTATCGATTAAAGTCAATTCTACTCGTATATTCATTATCTTCACGTGGGTTCATATATTCGCACTCGTAAACGCATACGATCTTCTACTCAACGTGTCAGCTACCACGTTCGCTTTTCCCACGATGATATTGAATGGTATGATCGTAATCTTCAACAGCTCGAGCCAACGTCTTTGGCACATTACACGTTCGTTTTGGGTGAAGAAAATATGTGAGGGTTTTAGAAATGGGTTTTGTACTGGGGTCAATACAAAATTCGATTTCACGCTCTAGGGGTAGGCTAAGATGTTTTCAAGAATACGTCAGGAAATTTATTAACAATAGAAATATCATTCAAAACTGTGACCCTTATCCAAGACTTGGATAGCACATCACATTGATACCTATTAACTTGTCATCGTCATTCACGACGTCGCCTACAGAAAGTCTGGCTTCGGTGCATTCCACACAAGGAAGTCACTAGCGAAAGTCTCGAGGCTCTTTACTTATGACTTGATATGACAATGATTAACTTTAGTGGTTTGGTTGCTTGAATTCGCATAACAAGTTGGTTAGGAATATGAAAGCTAACAACCTTACGAAAAACATGATGAGTAATTAACCAATCGATTCCAAAAGTCACATCAAAGGCAAGTATTTTCAAAGAGACAAGATCGACACGTAATGTAAAAGTGTCAATTTGAATTAAACAAGATTTATTAATAGTGGAGGAAACGAATGTTTCTCCCAACGGAGTTTCAACAGATAAATCAAAGTCTAATTTCTTCGGAGTCAAATTTAAACATTGAGCGCAAGTAGGAGAAATAAAAGAGTGGGTAGAACTGGTATCGAATAAAGTATAGACTTTGCAAGAGTTTATAATTCACTTACCCGTAATAACTTCGTTTGAGTTTCTCGACAAACGCTCTCACTTAAACTACCGAATTTGACTTTGCTATAGGGTACATTCCACCCTTAAGTGCTTCGTCACATTCCTGATCCATGATTTGAATCATTATTCTCTGATCTATATCGAATTGGGGTTGACCGCTATGCATGTGGTAATTCAATTCGATGTTGATTTTTCAATTGTTGTCCAAAAGCAAAATCCATTTAATCTATTTTGGCTTTATTGGATCTGGACGTATTTTTCTACAATATCTACACGTCGTCGTGTGGCTTTTACCCATCGTCATCTATTCTCCTCCGATTCGGTTGTTTCTTCTTTCATCGTAACTTTGATCATAGCATTTTTGATCCAACTCTAATATCTTATACTCGCTAAAAAGTGCTTCATTCAGCGTCGCACATCGGGTAACACAATTTTGAATTGTTATATCTCTTTGCTCCACGACCGCCTGCCGTTCTTCAGCTTGCTCTTCTAACTCATAAATACGATTTTGTAATTCTAAATTTTGATCATAAAATTCTTTTAACCAATTCTCCTCAGGTTCCTCTTCTTCCTCTTCTTCCTCGCTCTCGGTTCTTTACCTCGCAACTAACTTTAAAAAGTGCAACTATTAGTTATTCACTCACCACGTAAATATCTCTAATTTCTTCTTCGTCTGACATCACATTAACCTGGTTAGTGATTAAATGTGTCTTAACGGTCTCATTCACTCCATTGTTAACATTTTCAGCTGCCATTTTTAAACACTGTCACAAAACAAGGGTTAATTGACATGTAACATATTATCCCTATGCTCTGACCGACAAATTAAATATCAAATAAACTTAGGTAGGTCATACTATCGAAGGAATTTTCCGTCTCTCCCCTCCTAGTTCTAGTCTCACATCTTATCCATAGATCATATCCCTAAGCTTTGATACCAACTGTGACGCCCCCAAAATAGGTATACATCACTCATCTTGAGTCGTCAAATACATGGTATAGAATTCAAATACAAACTTAATTATACAACAGTCGTGTAAAATATGAATAAACATATGCTGTGAGTTTTAATACAAATATTGTCATCTAGACAATATACAAACTCAATGGGGTCCTCATTACATTTATTATCACACTATTTCACAGAATAGTTAGGACTACTAATGCACCATCTAGGACCATCACTCTGTTCCCCGACTAGTCCTTGCTACGTTCTCATTTGCTGAAGAGAATAATGAAAGTAAAAGGGTGAGCTCAACTAGCCCAGTAAGAAATATTATGACTAAGATAATGCAGAATAAATTATCGTTAGCCTTCAACAGTGTTAAATTGATAGAATATAATAGACAACAAGTTTAACTACAGCGGAACAAGTAATCCATTAGAAGAGTCAAATAGAGAATAAAATCTACTATCTTCTATGATTTAAAAGGTTTTTCATCACTTTTATCGCTGAGACTCAGCTTAATAAATAATCCGCATCATCAAATCATCCTTGCACTACATGCCAATGATATTCTTTAGTATCACGACCACGAATTATCCATGCACTACGGGCCAAAGATAATCATGTTTTCATCAACGGTCCTGATCATGCCATAAAACAATTCATCTTTGCACCATTGGCTGAAGAGAATCCATAGCCATAATCATACCAAAAATTGCCCATCAATGCACTACGGGCCAATGAGGACTTTTTTCACATTATTTGTAACATTACGGTCATGATTATACCGAATAATCCCTGGTCATAATCATACCAAGTCCATCTATGCACTACAGGCCACAGATGACTTTCAACATAATATAAACATGAAGATGATGACAATGACATAATAATTCAATAAAACAAGTTCAAGAATTAATTTATCCAGGAACCAATAACGTCCAAATTGTCAACATGATACTGCTTTGTGGAGTAAAATTCAAGAATGCTCAGAAGAACATTTCCATGAAAATATACTGGATGAAGCACAAATATCAAGGATATTCCACTAATTTCATGGAGTATAAAAGTTAAAACTTTAACCAACTGAGTATAATAAAGAATGGAATAACAAAAGAAATCACCAGGCATACGATAGACCGCACAGACATGTTATTCCAACAGAATAATAAATAACGGAACAAGTCATGCATAAAAAGCATGCATGTGATGTTCCAATGAATGATAAAGAAAGGAACTGGTCATGCGTAGAACGCACAGACGAGGATATTCCAATGTAATAATAAATAATGGAACCGTGTCAGCGTAAAGACGCGACCGAGCGTGATATTCCTAGTAATAATAAAGAATGGAATAATGAAGAATTTCACCATGTATACGAAGATTGGCAGATAAACATGTTATTCCAACATAATGATAAAGAATGGAATAATGAAGAATTTCACCAAGTATAGGGTATCCCGCAGAGACAAAAGTTATTCCAATGTAATAATAAAGAATGGAATAATGAAGTTCTCTTCACGAATAAGAAAGAAAGATTACCCCTTACGAGTACAACAAATAATATCCCCTACGAGTACAACAAATAATATCCCCTACCTTTGAAAGAAGAGTATTCTGACTGGTAGGACGAGGATATATTCGAAGAAAACTTGCATTACGCTCAAAGCTTTCTTAAACTCTAAAAAAAATGCGCTCAAGATTATAGAAGAAGAACTCTCTCTATATTTTCTCTCTCTAGAGTTTAAGTGAATTCGTAAGAAATAATGAAGGAATGAGCTTCTATTTATGAAGAATGGATCGCATAAGTAACTAATTCATGAACGGTCCGATTAATTACTTTTTAATCGGACGGTCCATATTTAAAGCAAATTTTTTAAATAAAATATAATATATTGTATTTATAATCTAATAAAACGAATAATTTTATAAAAGTATTCTGTTTTATATAAAAAGATTTTACTATACAAAATACTATGCAAGCACTATGCAACACTATGCATAATAAAAATAGTATATTCTATTTATAGTCTAATAAAACAAATAACTTTATAAAAGTATTACATTTTTTATATAAAAAAATTTACTATGCAAAACACTATGCATAATAGTAATATAATATATTCTATTTATAGTCTAATAAAACGAATAACTTTATAAAAGTATTCTGTTTTATATAAAAAGCTTTTCTATTTTATTACATTAACAATACTAATAAAACAAAACTGAGTGACTTATCACGTAAGCATCAATAATCAACACTGGTGCTACTTACGCAACAACGCCAGACATCGTATTTTTTTACTACCGAAAGTAGTTCAACAAGATTAATTGTAAAACTTCCGTCGTTATTTTTATAAAATATTTTTGTCGTTTTCTCAATCCGACAATAATTCCGTCATGGGGTCCACTGATAATGATGCAACTCGTCACGGATATTCTAAAAAAAAGAATATTCCCCGACCAATCGAATATTATACAATAATTTGCATACTTTTCAAAATTTTTAAATACTACCCACAACTATAACACTATCTCAAATCCACACCATAATATTCAAAAAATATTTCAAGAAAATTAAATATTTATTCATAAAATTTGGGGTCTCACAATCAGTTTTCAAATTCGTCTATTTTTAGAGAAAAAAGTTTGACAAAGAAATGTGTAAGACCCCAACTTATTATAAATGAAATTGAATTTTCTTTATTTAAAATTGTAATAACCCGAGAATTTAGATATTTATTAAAATCTTAAAAGATTTAATTAAGGTTAAATATTAAACCTAGACAGAAAATAAGTGTATGTATTTAACATTTTTAGGAATAAATTTTGTGAATTTAAAAACTTTTGGTAAAGGTTTATAGTGTTAAGAGTATCTGTGTATATGGTCATATGTGTGTACAGTATGTGGTTGAGGGTCAAGGATTGACCTGATAAAGTATATCAGTCACAAACCCTAATAATATTTTAGAATCGCGACGTTCAGTGAGAAAACCCTAACGAGTGTTAAGAAATCCTATTATCGGTTCTAGAAACCCTAGTTTCAGTTTCGGGAGCCGAAACCCTAATTCGGAATATTAAAACCCTAATTGAGAAGTTTGAAAATAAGTATAAGATTTTTATGTTATTGATTTTATATTTAATTAGGGATAGCCCTAATTGATTATTAGAAAAACCTAATTGTTAATTTAATAATTTTAATGTTAATTAGGAAACATTAATCCAAATTTTCAAGATATAAGTATTTAGGAAACCCTAATCTAATTAGGAAACCTAATTTCTAAATTAGAAAGATTATTTTTTATGTAAAACCCTAATTCGTGGGTTATAAACCCTAATGACCAATTCTGACCCTAATTGCTAAATTAACAAATTTAATTAGGAAATAATAATCCTAATTGGCAAGCTTAATTTATGATTAGAAAATTATAATATAATTATCAAATCCTAATTATAATTTAGAAAAATTAATTTTCTATTTTGAAAACTTAAATTGAAAATCCTAGAAATTTATTTTTTAAAACTCTAAGGGTTCAAACCCTAAACCCTAAGGGTTGGAGCATTTGACAAGTTAGCCACTAAAAGTAAAAACCAAATGACCAAAGTGCTCTTTATATTATTTTAATAAGGTGGAGTGTAGATCTAGCCCTAGTAAGGAGTGGGTGACCAAGTCTAGCTAGCCATATGGTCTAGAAAGCAACCTTTAATCAAATTTTCACAACCCGATCAAATGATCAGCCATATTGCATCATATCATATTATATATAGATTGAGAGAGATAAAATGCTCACTTTAATTTTCAACATTGCCAAGTCTTCTCTCTCTCTCCCCTCCGAAATTCTAGAGTAAAATTGGGTGAGAAACAAAACCAATGTCAGCCTTTAGCTTGTCAAAAACAAACATCAAAGTCAGAATCAAGATCAAGCTCAAAAAGTAGGTATAAACCCTAAATTTTGAAATCCTTAGATTTGATGTTAGATGTTATGATTTGTTGTTTAAAGTTGTGTTAAAGGGTGTTAATAAGTGATCTGGGTTGTTAGATCATGGATCTATAACATCTAGAGGCACGAAAATCAAGTTTTTATAAACTGACTATGAACCCTAATTTATGCTCTGACAGCCTAATGTCAGCGCTCATAGATCCTTTTATGTTAATTGTTTGTTGTGTTTGAAGTTATAAACTTGTAGTATGTTGTAAGGGCTTTGATTTGGAACTTGAATAAAGCCCAGATGTGAGACCCTGAATTTTATGAAATAAAAGTATTCAATTTTTCTATTTTGGTGAATGGTTAAATTGATAAAAGGTTAAAGTTAAGGGTGATATGTGAAATTTTTTCAAAGTAGACAAGTTGTCATAAAATACCCAGTTACTATTGTGACGCCCCCAAAATAGGTATACATCACCCATTCTGAGTTGTCAATACATGGTACAAAAATAACTACAACTTTATTATTACAACAGTAAAACTGTGAGTTTGAATACAAATATTATCTTCTAGACAATATCTATACTCAAATAAATTCTCATCACATTTATTGATACATTATTTTATAAAAATGGTGAGGACTACTAAACAACTCTCTCTAGAACCTTCATTCCATACCCCGACTGTACTACTCGCTTATATTCTCACCTCCACGAGAAGAAAAATGGAACAAAAAGGAAAAGGGTGAGCTCAACTAGCCCAGTAAAGAATATTATGACTAAGATAATATATAACAAATTATCATTAGTCTTCAACATAGAAAAAATCTAATAGAATACAATAGACAACAAGTTTTAAATCAATATTCGCAATGAAATAATAATTCATTAGAAGAGTTAAGTAGAGAATGCAAACTACTATCTTCTATGTATGCATTTAAAAGTTCATCGTCTATCTTTTATCCCTATAACATCAATCAATATATATATCCGAAATCAAATATTCATCTTTGCACTACTGTGCCAAAGATATTCATCGATTGGTCATGTTCATCTAAACACTGTTTCATCTTTGCCTCTACGGGCCAAAGATATTCATCGAAATCATTCATCTTTGCACTACACGTGCCAAAGATATTCAATTATATCATCATTTAGGATCGAGAATGATGAAAAATATTTTTAAAAAACGAATCCAATTGAAACAAAATGACAAGGATTAAGGATTCGTACTTTGTTTTATCCACGCCCAAAAATACCTCAAAAATAATCATAGTGGTGTAAAATTCAAGAATGATCAAAACATGGATACAATCAAAGCTAGTATCCACAATAGATATTTTTGATTTAAAAAGAAAAATTTTCATTTTTCGATGAATAGTCTTGCCGATTCGTGAATAAGACCAGTATAACGTGAATAAGAAACTCGACACCAAAAGTTTCAAATTTGATAAAAATTTCGGATCAATATTTCAAAGATAATGATATTGAAGAAATAATATCATTACGAGAAAAAAAATAATATCCCTTACCTCGGAAAAGACGGTATTTTAGCTGGAATCTTGGATATAAGCTATAACGAACTTGCACCGTATAGCAATACTCAAAGTATACTCAAAATACTCACAAAAATAAGCTCGATAATATAGAGAAAACTTCAATTTCGGTGTGATTTTCAATTCTAACCCAAGACCCTATTTATAGGAAAATGCTTAGAACACCAAAGCAAAAAATTTAATAAAATATTAATATATATTTATTAAATTCCTCACGCACTTAAAAATCGATTCAAACCATCACCACCAAGAGTGACTCACCTTGCTTAACTCAAAAAAAAATGTTTTTCTTATTAAAAATATTTAAAACTTCAAAAATTAATTATTTCGGAGCTTCAGAACTTCAATAATTCACAATAAATAGCCCTTTTGTCAGAAAATTCAAATCTTACTATTTTTTATAGGAAATTCAATTCTCTACAACTTTGCGTAAGAAAGTTTTTCCAAATTCCAAATGAAAAATCGATCGAAATCCATAACCAGGCGATTTTTTAAGCTATATTCAAATTTCAATCAAGAAATGGGGTCCACCGACATGTTTAACATGTTTTAAATATTTATTGCAACAAAAATACTCTTTCTCCTCAGATACTCATATATCACACATTCATTGTAAAAATATCACCATTATTATATTATTAAAAATATAATAATATATTTAAATGAATTATTTTATCGAGAAAAAGATAAAATTTTAATTTTCAACAATTGTCACATTAAAATTTTCTCCATCTATATCCACATAAAATCAATATTTTCCTCATCATATGAATCAATAATTAATTATTCACAAATAATATTACGAGAATCACAATATCGACAACCGTGCAGTTCCTCAGGAAAAAGGGCTTTCAATAAGAATTTTTCCTTCATTGAAGCGCAATTAGGTGACCAAACCTGCTTAAGCGAACTTTCTAGACATTGCCAATAATGTTATCCAATAATATTATTCGGATAATATGAATTATTGCTTCGATAATGGAAAATCTTGTGTAATGACAATTATTGAAACAATAAAGAATATAAAATATCAACGCAAAGAATTATGGAATCAATAAAATAAAATAATCGAACAAGAATTATCGTAACCATTATTGAATAGTGCCTTCTCACGTAAGAATCAATAATTGGTGCAATATCGTAATCTTCTACCGTGTTTTAACCACCGAGTATTTTAACAAAGATAACTGTGAATAACTACGCCAGTTATTTTTAAACAACTTATATTTGTCGTTTTCTTCATCCAATCGCTTTTTAGTTATGGGCCCACACATGGTCATACCGTAGCATACGAATATTCCACAAAGCATTTGAATATTCCCACGACCAAACGAATATTCTCCACAACAATGAATATTTTATAACCACTTGCTTATTTCGAAATATTTGCGTATTTTACCCATAACTATCCACATTAATCAAATCAACCCTTACTATTTCAAAATAATAAATAGAGGAAAATAAATTTCATTAATAATAAGTTGGGGTCTTACAACTATTCACTCTAGTATTATTCACTCGGGTATTTGGGACACTTTTTGTGTCGCAGTACTATTCACAAATTACTATTCACGAGTTACTATTCATGAGTAACTATTCACATGATACTATTCACCCGAACAAAATATATTTCTTATCGGTCCAAATTATTTTTGGGTACAATATTATTCCATGAAGAGATGTACTAATTTTTCAGACCGTTGGTTGAAATTATAAAAGAAAATCTTTTTATATAAAACAGAATATTTTTATAAAGTTATTCTATAAATAGAATATATTATATTCTATTATGCATAGTGTTTTGCATAGTAAAACCCTTTTATATAAAAATGTAATACATTTATAAAGTTATTCTATAAATAGAATATATTATATTCTATTACGACATAGTGTTTCATATAGTAAAATCTTTTTATATAAAATAGAATACTTTATTAAAGTTATTCTATAAATAGAATATATTATATTTTATTATGCATAGTATTTGCATAAGGTTCGCAGATAGTGTTTGTATAGTAAAAATCTTTTTATATAAAATAGAATATATTATATTTTATTTAGAAGATTTTGCTTTAAATATGGACCGTCCAATTAAAGTAAATCAATCTGGACCGTTCATGGGTTGGTTATTATTCATTCCATTCTTCTATAAATAGAAACTCATTCTTTCATTATTTATTACGAATTCACTGAAACTCTAGAGAGAGAAACTATAGAAAGAATTCTTCTTCTATAATCTTGAGCGAATTTCTTTAGAGTTTAAGAAAACTTTGAGAGTAGTGCAAGTTTTCTTCGAGTATATCCTCGCCCTACTAGTCGGAATACTCTTATTTGAAAGGTAAAGGAATATTATTATGGTAGGGAATATTATTTGTTGTACTCGTAAGGGGTGTTATTCTTTTGTATTCATGAAGAGAACTTATGTTATTCCATTCTTTATTATTCTGTTAGAATAACCTATATACGTGGGCTACCCTATACTTGGTGACATTCTTCTATTATTCCGTCTTTATCATTCTGTCGGAATATCCTGTCGGTGTGAATTTCACCTAACCTGGTTCCATTATTTATTATTCTGTTGGAATAACTTGTATACGCGGATTACCGTATTCCTGGTGAAGTCTGTTGTTATTCCATTTTTTATTATTCTGTTGGAATAACCTGTATACGCGGATTACCGTATACCTGGTGAAGTCTGTTGTTATTCCATTATTTATTATTTCATTCTTTACTATTCTGTTTTAATATCATATACGTGCGCTTTTACTGTGGGACTGGGTTCTATTATTTATTATTCCGCATTTATTATTCTGTTGGAATAACCTGTTTGTGCGGATTACGCACGCATGGTGAAATTCTTCAGTTATTCCATTCTTTATTATGTTGGAATAACACATCATGCCAATCATCGCATACATGGTGAAATTCTTTTATTATTCCATTATTTATTATTATGTTGGAATAACCTGTCTATGCGAAGTACTACATACATGGTGAAATTCTTTTATTATTCCATTCTTTATTATTATGTTGGAATAACATGTCTACATGCGAAGTACTGCATACATGGTGAAATTCTTTTATTATTCCATTATTTATTATCTTTGTTGGTTATGGGTTTTACTGGTTGTATGTCTTTGGCTTTGTAAAAAGATGATATGTTGTTGAATATCTTTGGCTCAGTAGTAAAAGATGATCTCATTGTTTGATAGCTTTGACCCGTAGAGTGCGAAGATAAAAGCAGTGTATGACATGATCATGACCACTAGTGATAATAACGAATATCCTTGGCCGTAGTACATGGATAATTCAATGATGTGATTGGCAGGATCATGACCATTAGTTAACAGTTGAATGTCTTTGGTCAGTAGCAAATCGATGCAGATAATTGATTGGTATGATCATGACCATTGGTTTTATAGTTGAATATCTTTGGCCCGTAGTGCAAAGATAGACATCTGATTGGTATGATCATTGTTATTACATTTGAATATCTTCAGCCTTTTGGGTAAGGATATTGAGTAAGCATTCTATTAATCCTTTGTGGCAAGGAGAAACTGTTGATTTACATGATTATAAATATGAATTGTGAACTTAATTAAAATCTTTAGTGGTTCAGGTGAAGACAAGTGATGAAAGTTCTCTTTGTCTTGGGTACAACGAAGAACTGTTGATGAGTATTACATGAATGAAATATTAACGATGGACTTTTAATTTGGAGAAGAAAGTAGACATTATGTTTTACTTAACTCTTCTAATGGATTGTTGATTCCGCTGCAATTATGGTTAAAAAGTTTTATTATCTACCATATGTTCTAAATCTACGATTTATTATTGACAAAAGCTATTGATAATTTAATTATCTTTAGTTATGATATTCTTTATTGGGCTAGTTGTGCTCACCCTTTTGCTTTATAATTCCTTTTCGTGTAATAAAAGTGTGTAATTGGGTCGAAATGGGGATAATAGGAAATAGTGTGATGGTCCGAGATCTCGTCAAGTTTCTCAACACATTATAAAATGGCATGACTTGCAACAGATAATTGTATTGAGGACCTAAGATGTGTGTGTCATATTTTATGCGTCACTTAATAATTGATTTTGGCGAACAACAATAGGGTGATGAGAACCCAACTTTGAAAGCGTCAAAAGTACACCTCATTAGAATAAACAAGATAGTAATCTTCTTTGGGGTCTTGCAATATTTGCTGCTGTATTTTAAATGGCATTGTAATAATTTGAGTTTGGATATGGTCTACGAGACAATATTGTATTAAAACTCATGATTAATTGTCGTATTTGTCGCATTTACGACGACATTCGGCGGTTGTATAAATGATGTTTGTATTTAATTTTTATAGTGTGATATCTGGCGACTCAGAATGGGTCGGGTATACCTATTTTGGGGGCGTCATAATTGGTATCAGAGCTTAGGGATATGATCCCTGGCTAAGATGTGAAACAAGAACTAGGAGGGGAGAGAAAGGGAATTCTTTCGCTAGTATGACCTACCTAAGTTTATTTGGTATTTAATTGGTCGGTCAGAGTATAGGGATAATATGTGGCATGTCAATTAACCCTTATTTTGAAACTGTATTCTAGAATGATATCTGAAATACAGGAGATAAGCAATGGGAAAATTATGATACAAAGGAAATAGCAGGAAGGTACAATCCGAAAAGAAAGCAAGGTATTCTCATCTCTTGAATACAGTGCACGTATATAAATTTCGAGGGCGAAATTTCATAAGGAGGGAGATTGTGAGACCCCGAATTTTATGAAATAAAAGTATTCAATTTTTCTATTTTGGTGAATGGTTAAATTGATAAAAGGTTAAAGTTAAGGGTGATATATGAAAATTTTTCAAAGTAGACAAGTTGTCATAAAATACCCAGTTACTATTCACTCTAGTATTATTCACTCGGGTATTTGGGACACTTTTTGTGTCGGAATACTATTCACAAGTTATTATTCATGAGTTACTATTCACGAGTTACTATTCATGAGTTACTATTCACATGATACTATTCACCCTAACAAAATATATTTCTTTTCGGTCCAAATCATTTTTGGGTACAATATTATTCCATGAAGAGATGTACTAATTTTTGAATAGTTGATTGAAATTATAATGAAAAGCTTTTTATATAAAAGCAGAATACTTTTATAAAGTTATTCTATAAATAGAATATATTATATTCTATTATGCATAGTGTTTTTGCATAGTAAAATCTTTTTATATAAAATGAATACTTTTATAAAGTTATTCTATAAATAGAATATATTATATTTTATTGTGCATAGTATTTTGCATAGTAAAATCTTTTTATATAAAATGAATACTTTATTAAAGTTATTCTATAAATAGAATATATTATATTTTATTATGCATAGTATTTGCATAAGGCTGCAGATAGTGTTTAGATAGTAAAAATCTTTTTATATAAAATAGAATATATTATATTTTATTTAAAAGATTTTACTTTAAATATGGATTTGTCCGATTAAAGTAAATTAATCTGGACTGTTCATGAGTTAATTCTTATTCATTCCATTCTTCTATAAATAGAAACTCATTCTTTCATTATTTCTTACTTAATTCCTTTGAAACTCTGAGAGAGAAACTATATAGAGAATTCTTCTTCTATAATCTTGAGCATATTTATTTAGAGTTTAAGAAAACTTTGAGAGTAGTGCAAGTTTTCTTGAGTATATCCTCGCCTCTACTAGTGGAATACTCTTATTTGAAAGGTAAAGGAATATTATTATATGGTAGGGAATATTATTTGTTGTACTTTCGTAAAGGGTGTTATTCTTTTGTATTCATGAAGAGAACTTATGTTATTCCATTCTTTATTATTCTGTTGGAATAACCTGTATATGGGCTACCCTATACTTGGTGACATTCTTCTATTATTCCGTCTTTATCATTCTGTCAGAATATCCTGTCGGTGTGAATTTCACCTGACCTGGTTCCATTATTTATTATTCTGTTGGAATAACATGTATACGCGGATTACCGTATACCTGGTGAAGTTTGTTGTTATTCCATTTTTTATTATTCTGTTGGAATAACCTGTATACGCGGATTACCGTATACCTGGTGAAGTCTGTTGTTATTCCATTATTTATTATTTCATTATTTACTATTCGCCGGAATATCACATGCATGCGTTTTTCACGCACGGGACTGGTTCTATTATTTATTATTCGCATTTATTATTCTATTGGAATAACCTTCATGTCAATGCGGATTACATGACGCACGGTGAAATTCTTGATTATTCCATTCTTTATTATTATGTTGGAATAACTTTATCTATGCCAAGTAAAGGCATACATGGTAAAATTCTTTTATTATTCCATTCTTTATTATTATGTTGGAATAACACTGCTCATGCCAAGTACTACATACATGGTGAAATTCTTTTATTATTCCATTCTTTATTATTATGTTGGAATAACTTTTGTCATGCAAAGTAATCGCATACATGGTGAAATTCTTTTATTATTCCATTCTTTATTATCTTTGTTGGTTATGGGTTTTACAGTTGTATGTCTTTGGCCTGTAGTGCAAAGATGATATGTTGTTGAATATCTTTGGCCTGTAGTGCAAACATGATTTTGTAAGGCTTATAATGATCAGATCTGATTTGTTTTGGCTATGAAACTTGCTTTAGATTATATCTGATATTCCAGCCAGAACTACTATTCTTTTGAGGTAAGGGATGTTATTTTTTATAAATAATATTATTTTTTTCAATATCATTATGCCGAAATATTGGGAAGATTTTTCTTGTGAAATTCTTGTCTTTTTGTGTCGGGGTTACTATTCACGTATACGACACTATTCACAAATATGACACTATTCACAGAAAAATAAAATTTCTCTTCTTTGTCCCAGATGTCTATTTTTGTTACTAGCTTTGATTGTATCCATGTTTTGATCTTTATTCTTGAATTTTACTCCACAAAACAGTATTATGTTGACAATTTGGACGTTATTGATTTCTGGATAAATTAAATTATAAATCTTTAAAAATGTATCCTTGAACTTGTTTTATTGAATTCTTATATCATTGTCATCATCCTCAAGTTTATAATATGTTGAAAGTCATCTGTGGCCTGTAGTGCATAGATGGACTTGGTATGATATTGACCATGGATTATTCGGTATAATCATGACCGTAATGTTACAAATGATGTGGTAAAAGTTTTCATTGGCCCGTAGTGCTGATGGACAGTTGTTGGCATCATCATGACCATTGATGAATACACGAATATCCTTGGCCCGTAGTGCATGGACAATTTGTGGTCATGATAGTAATGAATATCCTTGGCCGTAGTGCAGGGATGATGTGAATTATTTATTAAGTTGAGTCTCAGCAATAAAAGTGATGAAAAATCTTTTAAATCATAGAAGATAGTAGATTTTATTCTCTACTTGACTCTTCTAATGAATTGCTTGTTCCGCTGCAGTTAAACTTGATATTTGTTATATTTTATCAGTTTAACACTGTTGAAGGCTAACGATAAATTATTATGCATTATCTTAGTCATAATATTTCTTACTGGGCTAGTTGAGCTCACCCTTTTACTTTTATTGTCCTCTTCAGAAAATGAGAGCGTGGCAAGGGATTAGTCGGGAAGCGGGTGGCGGTCGGATGGTAGCATTAGTAGTCCTCACTATTCATGAAATAGTGTGATAATAAATGTATTGAGTACTCCATTTGAGTTGAATCATGCCTGAAGACAATATTAGTATTAAAACTCTCAGTTTATATTTTGTCGTATGTCACACGACAGTTGTATTATTAAGTTGTATTTGAATTTTGTACCATATATTTGGCGACTCAAGATGGGTGATGTATACCTATTTTGGGGGCGTCACAAAATGATCAAATTTTGTGTATATATGCTTACTTTTCATTTTTCGTTCATTAACGAGCCATTTGGTTGGATAAAATCATTTTAGGACGGAATAATATGATGGTTGAAATCATAATCAGATAATAATGGAATCGGAATCAAACTCTTGATTCATGCACTTAGTATGTTACTTAGAAATTAGATCGAATGGAATGAAATAGAATATAATGACCAAAATATCCTAAACTAATTTAGTAAAATATATAATAATGTAAAATAATATATAATATATTACTGTAGTGTAAATGTGACGCTCCCAAAATAGGGTCCACACAATTCAATTTGGATAGTCAAACTACATACTACAAACATACGTTCTTTTATAACAGTATCGCAAATGTAGCTCCTCGTGGGAACGACATTCTACTTATCACTGTATTACTTGTTAGACCGCGTATACTTGCGCGTGTTTAGTGATTGCGAAATCAACCAACAGATGTGAGAATAGAACTAGGAGGGGAGAGATGTGGAATTCTTCGCTAAGTATGACCTACCTAAGTTTTTTTTTTTTGGCTCACGAATATAGGGATAATATGTTACATGTCAATTAACCTTTTGTTTTGTGGCGATGTCGAAAATGACATCCGAGAATGTTGAGAATAGAATGGAGCACAAAGTGATCGTTGATTCACCACATATCAATAATCGAGGATAATGTGCATCGTGAAGGCGACAATCCTCATGCAAACAACAACACCGACCAAATGATGAATGATGGAATGTTCAGAGGCTTTATGCAATTCATGCAACAAAGAAAGTGAGCGGCTCCTCGTCCAAACCGTAGGTGGAACCACTGGAAACTCTCGGACGGTCACCGCTAAACAGTTCAAGGAGCTGGGACCACCAGAGTTTATTGGAGAGCCAAAACCACTTAAGGCGGAAGCATGGATAAAGCAGATCACCAAGATATTTGATGTCTTTGGATGCTCCGAGGAACAAAAGGTTCCCTTTGCCACCTTTATGTTGCGAGGAGAGGCAGATTACTGGTGGAAATCGGTAAAGCATACTCAACCTGCCCCACTGAAAATGTCTTGGGAGAAGTTCCAAGAACTATTTAACGAAAAGTACTTTTCCGAAAGTATTCGTCACATGTAAGAAGTGAAGTTCATCAAGTTGGAACAGAATAATATGACCGTGCCGCAGTACGAAGCAAAGTTTGCTAAGTTGTCCCGGTTTGCGTCCCACTTGGTGGATAATGAAGAGAGAATGACGCGAATGTTTTTAAGAGGTTTAAAGTCGGAGATACGTCAACATCTTATTTCTCATAAACTGTGTTTGTATTCAGATGTTGTAAATAGGGCTCAGTTAGTAGAGCGCGATAACGAGTCAACGCAACCAAAAGAGAGCAGCCGGAAAAATGATAATACTAATGAGAGCAGTCATCGAAGTGGTGACAACAAGCGTGGTGGGAATCAACAAAATATAAGTGGTAACCACTTTTGGTGGTAATCGCACAAAACAATAAGAATGGACATTTCAAGAAGAGGAGATTCAACAATGATGGAAAGACGTCAGCACTAGCACCCGTTGTTAAGGAAGGAGAAAGATCACCCATCATATGCTTCAAATGCGGAGGAGAGGACACATCGGTCAAACTGCGCGATGTCAGTCAAAGCATGTTATAATTATGGAAGAAGGTCACTTAGCCCGATTTTGTCGTTCATCAAGACAAGTTCATTGAGGATGGAGGCACCAAAGGTCAGTCTAGAAAAGTCAAAGCCTGAAAGTAGTCTGAGGAAGCGTTTGTTGTGACCTCCCGTAAAGTAAGGAAACTGAATGAGGTCATCACGGGTAAGTTTTATCATAAACTCTAGCGAAGTCTATACTTTATTTGATACTGGGTTCTACCCATTCTTTTATTTCTTCTACTTGCGCTTAACGATTAAATTTGACTCAAGAAATTAGACTTTGACTTATCTATGGAAACTCCGGTTGGGAGAAACTTTCATTACATCCAATTGTTTATAAGTCTTGTTTGGTTCAAATCGGTACTTCACATTACCTCGTCGATCTTATTTCATTGAAAATACTTGCATTTGACGTGATTCTAGGATTGATTGGTTAACTACTCATCATGCAAAAATTGATTATTTTCGTAAGGTTGTTAGCTTTCATATTCCTAATCAACCTATTATGCTAATTCAAAGCGACCAAACCATTAAAATCAATCACGGTCATCTCAAGCCATAAAGCTATTCGTTTATTGAAAAATGGATGTCAAGCTTTCTTAGCCCAGTCATGATCTAAACAAAAATACGCCGCTTTTGAATAATATTTCTATTGTTAATAAATTTCTGACGTATTCCTCGAAGAAGTTCTGGCCTACCCAGGCGTGAAATTGAATTTTGTATCGACTTGAACCCAGTACAAAACCCATTTCCAAAGCCCCATATCGAATGGCTCTATTGAACTTCGTGAGTTAAAGACCCAACTGCAGGAATTGTTAGACATTGGTTTTATTCGTTTCTAGTACTTTCCTCCTGGGGTGCCTGCTCTATTCGTGAAAAAGAAAGATGGGAGTATACGACTTTGTATTGATTATCGGGAGTTGAATCATGTCACCATCAAAAAATAGTACCCATTGCCACGTATTGATGACTGTTTGACCACGGTTGCAAGGAGCCAAATTCTTTTCAAATATTGATCTTCGTTCAGGATATCACCAATTGAAGATTAGAACTGATGACATTACAAAGACGGCTTCCAGAACTCGGTACGGGCATTATGAATTCCTAGTCATGTCCTTTGGATTGACTAATGCTCCTGCTTCCTTCATGGATATGATGAACCGAGCATTCAAGGAATATTTGGATCACTTTGTGGTCGTCTTTATTGATGACATCCTTATTTATTCCAAAAGCCGTGAAGATATATATATATATATATATAAGTTGTCGTTGAAATAAGGGTATGCACATGTGATTAATTAGGTTGCGTCTAAAATTTTTCTTTCACCCGTGAAGCTGAAAATTATTTCGTCTGAATTCCTACTGTACAGTCCAATAGTATCTTTTCATTCTCCTATAAATAGAAGCTCATTCCTTCATTATTTCTTACTTAATTCTTTGAAACTCAGAGAGAGAAATTATAGAGAAACTATAGAAAAAGTATTATGCTACTTCCCTACTCTTATATCCAGTTTCTTTTTACGGTAAGGGTATTATTTCTTTTGTATTCATGGAGAACTCACGTTATTCCATTCTTTATTATTCTCTTTGGAATAACCAAAGATATGCGACTACCCTATACTTGGTGACATTCTTCTATTATTCCGTATTTATTATTATTCCATTTGGAATATATCACATGCATGCGTTTATGGGACTGGTTAAAATCTTTATTATTATTACATTGGAACACATCGCTTGCACGATGCAATTTCACCGACCTAGTTCCGTTACTTATTATTCTATTGGAATAACCTGTCTATGCGAAGTATCGCATGCATGGTGATTTCTTTTGTTATTCCATTCGTTATTATACTCGGTTGATTAAAGTTTTGACTTCTATACTCCATGAAATTAGTGGAATATCCTTGATATTTTGCGCTTCATCCAATATCTTTTCATGAAAATATTCTTACGAGCATTCTTGAATTTTACTCTACAAAAACAAAGTATCATGTTGACAATTTGGACGTTATTAGTTCCTAGATAAATTAATTATTGAACTTGTTTTATTGAATTCTTATATCATTGTCATCATCCTCATGTTTATATTATGTTGAAAGTCATCTACATGGCTGTAGTGCATAGATGGACTTGGTATGATTATGACCAGGTGTGAGACCCAGATTTTATGAATAAAGATTTAATTTTTTCGAAATATTTGTTTTTAATATTATGGTGTGGATTTGAAATAATGTTATAGTTATGGGTAATATTTATAAATTTTGCAAAATATGTAAGTTGTCATATTATATTCGATTGGTGCGGGAATTTTTTATCGGGGAATATTCGTAGTAACTAAGACAATCATTAGTGGACCCCTAACGGAATTATTATTCGATTGTGAAAACGACAAAAATATTTTATGAAAATAACGGCGAAAGTTTTACCGTTAATCGTTGAAACACCGGTGTTGTTAAAAATACAAGAATGTCTGGCGTGGTTGCATAAGAAAGACACAAGATTGATTATTGATGCTTACGTGATAAGTCACTCGGTTTTGTTTTATTGGTATTATTAATGTAATAAAAGCAGAATACTTTTATAAAGTTATTCTATAAATAGAATATATTATATTCTATTATGCATAGTGTTGCATAAAGTGTCTGCGCATAGTGTTTTGCATAGTAAAATCTTTTTATATAAAATGAATACTTTTATAAAGTTATTCTATAAATAGAATATATTATATTTTATTATGCATAGTATTGCATAATTACTGCATAGTGTTTTGCATAGTAAAATTTTTTTATATAAAAATGAATACTTTTATAAAGTTATCATTTTTATTAGACAATAATTAGAATATATTATATTTTATTATGCAAGTGTTTCAGCAAGTACTGCATAGTGTTTGCATATTAAAATCTTTTATAAAGTTAATCGTTTTATTAGATTATAAATAGAATATATTATATTTTATTTAAAAGATTTTACTTTAAATATGGACCGTCGATTAAAGTAAATCAATACGGATCGTTCATGAGTTAATTCTTATGCGATCCATTTTTCTATAAATAGAAGCTCATTCATTCATTATTTCTTATTTAATTCTTTGAAACTCTAAAGAGATAAACTAAAGAGAGAAAGAAGAAAGTATTTTGTTACTTCACTACTTATATATCCAGTACTCTTCTTCTTAAGGTAGGGGATATTATTTGTTGTACTCGTGAGGGGTATTATTTCTTTCTTATTCATGAAGAGAACTTCTGTTATTCCATTCTTTATTATTATGTTGGAATAACTGTCCTACAAAATCTTTCGCATACATGGTGAAATTCTTCTAATATTCCATTCTTTATTATTATGTTGGAATAACTCATGTCATGCAAAAAATCGCATACATGGTGAAATTCTTCTAATATTCCATTTTTATTATTACATTGGAATATCACATGCATGCGTTTTACGGACGACCGGTTCCGTTATTTATTATTCAGGTTGGAATATCTTGTCGGTGCGCAGACACGCCGACACGGGTTCCGTTATTTAGTATTCGTTGGAATAAACTTTCATACATGCAATCTACCGCATGCATGGTGATTTCATTGTTATTCCATTCTTTACTTATCTCATTTGGAACATCCCGTCGGTCTTGAATTTACGCTTCGACTTTGGTTCCGATTATTATTATTCGTTGGAATAACGCTTGTCTCATGCAAATACCGCATGCATGGTGATTTCTTTTGTTATTCCATTCTTTATTATACTCGGTTGGTTAAAGTTTTGACTTCTATACTCCATGAAATTAGTGAAATATCCTTGATATTTCAAGGCTTCATCCAATATCTTTTCATGGAAATATTCTTCCGAGCATTCTTGAATTTTACTCTACAAAGCAAAGATCATGTTGACAATTTGGACGTTATCGGTTCCTAGATAAATTAATTCTTGAACTTGTTTTATTGAATTCTTATATCATTGTCATCATCCTCATGTTTATATTATGTTAAAAGTCATTTGTGGCTCAGTAGTACATAGATGGACTTGGTATGATTATGACTGTGGATTATTCTTAAGATAATCATCTTAGTAATGTTACAAATGATGTGGAAAAAGTCCTCATTGGCCCGTAGTGCATTGATGGACGATTTTTGGTATGATTATGGCTATGAATTCTCTTGACCAAGGGTGCAAAGATTAATTGTTTTATGGCATGATCGGGATAGTTGATGATAAACACGATTATCTTTGGCGCAGTAGTGCATGGATAATTCGTGGTCGTGATACTAAAGAATATCCTTGGTCAGTAGTGCGAGGGTGATTCGATGATGTGGATTATTTATTGTCGAGTCCCAATGATAAAAGTGATAAAAACCTTTTAAATCATAAAAGATAGTAGATTTTATTCTCTACTTGACTCTTTTAATGGATTGCTTGTTCATTCTGATTAAACTTGATGTTGTTATATTTTATCGGTTTAACACTTTGTTGAAGGCTAACGATAATTTATTCGCATTATCTTAGTCATAATATTTCTTCTTTGGGCTAGTTGAGCTCACCCTTTCTTTCACCGTTCTCTTGTGAAATGAGAACATAGCGAGGACTAGTCGGGGAGCGGAGTGACGGCCCGGAGGATAAGATTAGTAGTCCCTCACTATTACGTGAAATAGTGTGTTAATAATTGTAATGAGGACTCCTTTTGAGTTTGTATAATCTCTAGTAGACAATAATTGTATTCAAACTCACAGTTATGTTTTGTCATATTGTACACGACAGTTGTATTAGTAAGTTGTATTTGAATTTTGTACCATGTATCTGGCGACTCAAGATGGGTGATGTATACCTAATTTTGGGGACGTCACACCAGGGATTATTCGGTATAATCATTACCGTAATGTTACAAATGATGTGGTAAAAGTCCTCATTGGCCCGTAGTGCATTGATGGATAGTTGTTGGCATGATCATGACCATTGATGAATACACGAATATCCTTGGCTGTGGTGCATGAATAATTTGTGATTGTGATACTAATGAATATCCTTGGCCATAGTGCATGGATGATGTGGATTATTTATTAAGCTGAGTCTCAGCGATAAAAGTCATGAAAAACCTTTTAAATCATAGAAGATAGTAGATTTTATTCTCTACTTGACTCTTCTAATGGATTGTTTGTTCCGCTGCAGTTAAACTTGATGTTTGTTATATTTTATCAGTTTAACACTGTTGAAGGCTAAAGATAATTTATTCTGCATTATCTTAGTCATAATATTTCTTATTGGGCTAGTTGAGCTCACCCTTTTGCTTTCATTGTTCTCTTCGGAAAATGAGAATATAGCTGGGACGAGTCGGGGAACATAGTAATGGACCAAATGATAGTATTAGTAGTCCTCACTATTCTGTTAAATAGTGTGACAATAAATGTAATGAGGACTTATTCAGAGAGTGGATATTGTCTAGAAGACAGTATTTGTATTAAAACTCACACTCTCCCTTTGTTGTATATTAACGATTGTATTTGTATTACGTACCATGTATTTGTGACTCGAATAAGTGATGTATACCTATTTTTGGGGCGTCCACAATATGATTAAGTGGAGTGAAGCGAATTGTAATTCACGGGGAATCATCCCGTGACATTTTTTTAGCCATGTGATTTATATAATATAATATATATATATATATATATATATATTATATTTAAAAGATTTTGTTTTATTAGAATATTTTATTAAATCAACTCAGACAAGTCTGTTTAAAAGTAAATCAATCTGAACTGCTCATGAATTAATTCTTATCACAGTCTATTCTTCTATAAATGAAGCTCATTCCTTCATTATTTTTACGGATTCTTTGAAACTCTAGAGAGAGAAAATTATAGTAGAGAAAAGAGAAGAAAAGTATTCTGCTACTTCCCTACTCTTATATCCAGTTTCTTTTACGGTAAGGGGTATTATTTCTTTTGTATTCATGAAGAGAACTTCTATTATTCCATTATTTATTATTCGATTGGAATAACCTGTATACGCGGGCTACCCTATACTTGGTGAAATTCTTCTGTTATTCCATTCGTTATTATTCTGTTGGAATATCTTGTCTGTGCGTTTTACGCCAGACCTGGTTCCGTTAATTGTTATTCTGTTGGAATAACCTGCATGTACGGTCTATCGCATGCCTGGTGATTTCTTTTGTTATTCCATTCCTTATTATACTCAGTTAGTTAAAGTTTTGACTTCTATACTCCATGAATTAGTGGAATATCCTTGATATTTGCGCTTCATCCAGTATCTTTCCATGGAAATATTCTTCTGAGCATTCTTGAATTTTACTCTACAAAGCAGTATCATGTTGACAATTTGGACGTTATTGGTTTCTGGATAAATTAATTCTTGAACTTGTTTTATTGAATTCTTATATCATTGTCATCATCCTCATCTTTATATTTTGTTAAAAGTCATCTGTGGCCTATAGTGCATAGATGGACTTGGTATGATTATGACCAGGGATTATTCGGTGTAATTATGACCGTAATGTTACAAATGATGTGGAAAAAGTCCTCATTGGCCCGTAATGCATTGATGGACAGTTGTTGGAATGATCATGACCATTAATGAATACACGAATGTCCTTGGCCCGTAGTGCATGGATAATTGTGGTCGTGATACTAAAGAATATCTTTGGCCGTAGTGCATGGGTGATTCGATGATGTGGATTATTTATTAAGCTGAGTCTCACCGATAGCAGTGATGAAAAAAATTTTAAATCATAAAAGATAGTAGATTTTATTTTCTACTTGACTCTTTTAATGGATTGCTTGTTCCGCTGTAGTTAAACTTGATGGTTGTTATATTGTATCAGTTTAACACTATTGAAGACTAAGGATAATTTATTCTGCTTTATCTTAGTCATAATAATTCTTACTGGGCTAGTTGAGCTCACCTTTTATTTCACTGTTCTCTTCAGGAAATGAGAATATAGCTGGGACGAGTCGGGGAACGGAGTGATGGTCCATAGGATAGCATTAGTAGTCCTCACTATTCTGTGAACTAGTGTGTTAATAAATGTATTGAGGACTTATTTTGAGTTTTAATACTGTCTAGAAGACAATGTTTGTATTGAAACTCACAAACTTTATGTCAGTATATTTAAAGATTGTATTTGTATTCTGTACCATGTATTTGGCGACTCAGAATAGGTGATGTATACCTGTTTTGGGGGCGTCACATAAGTCGTGTCCCAGTACAACTGTATAGGTACCAAAAGTTGATTTATCCTTTTAAAGTCTGATGATTTAAAGAGACAATGTAATCCCAATCGTAGGTCTAATTTAAATCATTAATGACCCTACAATCCGCCACTCGTTGTTTTAATTTCTCAAGTCCAAAAGTCCAATCTCTCTCCTTCCCAAAACAAGCAAAACCCCCTACTCTCCACATATGGGTCTCCTCTTACACTGCCAAGGTTTTGGTTTACCACTAAATCATGAGATATTTTGAAAACCCAAATCACCTCAAGATATAAACTTTGAGTTGGCTTGAGTCGGTTATTGATTTTAATTTTCTTGAGTGGATTGGATTTGAACTATAAAAATCATAAAATTAATTCTCGAGTAAGAAATCAAACCCCATATTAGTAATTTTTTGTACTACGAGAATCGGGAGAATTAAAAGTGAAATTCAAAAGACTGACGAAAATGAGAGGAGGAAGGAAGAATTTGAAGAGGCGACGGAGGAAAATACATTTACTCTTCGGGAAGGTCAAAGTATTATGCAAGTTGTGTCCTTCGAGGTTCCAATGTCATTGAGGTGCACTCTAACTTTTAGTCAAGACATAGGTTAAGTTATAGTATTCGGTTTTCATTTGTTTTATTTTTTAATTTTTTTAAGGTAATGGATGCTAAAGGAGAGAATTCATCGCACGCGTTTCAAATTTAAATTTGAAGAAAGCATGTGGATTAAAATTGGTAATTAGTTGATGTAACGAAAGCGAGTAGTTTTTTCCTTGGGCTTTAGAAATAACATCATATTTATCTATGTTGCGCAGGTAGCTTTGTTGTGGTTGATGAAAGTGGCAAAGAGGAGGTTGTTGGGTCCAGTAGAAAAGTGGGTTGTATTGTTTCTCAAGTTCTTTTCTATGAACAAGTTCGCTTACTTCAAAAGTCTCTGTATGGTTTGTTCTTTGAACTCTTATTTCATTTACTTGATGATTGATTTTATGTTGCATCTCACACCTATTTTGAACTTCCTAAACAACAATATATAACCTAGTCTTGGATTTATCACCGATTTAAAAGAGTCTATCGATTTGTAGAATGTGAGGGGGTCTATTCTATCGCCCATTCTAACCATTGAAACTTGTATAAGATATCATCTCAATGTAACTTGATTGAAGGAATGGTGAAAGTATGTGTAGAAATGATGGATGATTGTAGCCTTATTAAGATCGTAATTAAATATTAGAGTCTACAAAACGATAGAAGATAATCTTTGTTTGGATAATGCTAAACATACCGTTTCACCACATTGAACCCAATAAGAAGCAAATCTCTTTCGACACACCTAAGAGGCTAAGATAACTAACTCCTCTTCTTTTTTACATATATTACCTTGTTTGGTGTAGTTGGAAGTTTCATGAGTCCACATGCAAGCGGCTGAACTTATATGGTTTATGGTTAAGTTGGTTAGTTTCACAAAGATTGTATACTATCACTACATCCATCCTAAGAGGAGTAATATTTTTTGTTGCTTTTTTTTTTAATTGAAAGGTTTGAATAGGACACACTAAGACATTATTAAATAAAATTTAGTCTTCATAGTTTTATTTGTGTGTGTGTGTGTGTATATATATATATATATATATATATATGTTTACAAGTGTGTCTAATGCAAATTTTAATAATCTTTAAAAAATAACAAATAAAAAAAGTAGTAGTATATTGTTAAGATGCAAGGACTACTTTTTTTTTTAATCATGGACAATGGGTACACATAATACTCCACCAACCACGTACATTTGACAATCACATAGTAAACTATGTGTGTGTGTACCCCTAAAGAGAGATTTGCCACACTGGAGTAATGAACCGACCTATGCCATTCAAGGCACTTATCACTAGGCTTACTGCCAGCATGTAGGAAATACTTTTTAATTGAGCGTGTATGATAGTTATTCTGCATTTAGCTTTTTGCTTGATGCATGACACCGTATTTACAGTAAATAAAGTGAGAATCCTTACTTTCTCATTTGTGTTTCAGGTTGTATTTGTGTGCGTACTATGTAAAGATATTACAGAAATGTATTAGTTCTTTGGTTATGCTCTCTCTTTTTGTTGAAAACAAGTATTATATACTTTTTGGTGATAATATATGTATAGTTAACACTACCTAAAAACACTATTATTGTAAAGTGAGGATGGCATAACGCCCCTTACCACCCCGTATCCATTCTTCTCTTCTTTTTAAGGTTCATTCATTCTTTGTGATTGATTCTGCGCTTTTATCAACGCAGCCACCGATCTTCGGATCCGCAAGCCTGGGTGATTGTAATGGAGATTCACAGAGTGGCACTGCCTTGCAGGAAGATATTGAGCTCAACTCAAGTGATGATGATGGACTTCCTCCACTAGAGACCAATATGAATAGAATGAGACCTGCAGACCTGCAGAGTTGCAGTCAGATACGGAGTCAGATTAAGATGCAAGTTCCTAAGCCATATGATACTCATCCCATAATTAAAAACCTTTTTTTTTTTGTGTGTGTAAGAAGAAGAGAAGTGCACCAACACCATGTTCATCTATTTGTCTTTGGTTTTTGGTTTCTTTTGTTTCCTTTTCTCTTGGGATTACTTTTGTTTAACAACTGCCATCAATTGGTACATAATTTTTAAACCAGTTGTATGTAGACCAAGGACCTTGTTACATTGTTGAATGATCTACCTATCGTTTGTCAGATTTGTTTGATGGCTTACTTCAAAAGTCACCGGTAACAAGGTTCTTTCAAGGGAAATGATATTTCCACAAACCTTTGGACTACCCTGCCCACACATAGGCGTTACTCTAAATGCACACCTTTATGTATTCAATTTATCTTTAAATTTATTATACATCATATTTACAAGATAAAATAAATATGTATAAACTTAGTTAGAAAAAATGACCCTCAACCATATGCGGAGTTAAACTACTATATTAAGCTAGTTATTTTCTTAATTAATAGCGTGCTTTTTAATAATTTGAAATATATTTTATATTATAATATGTTTAAAAAAATTAAAGACAAGACAAGACAAGACTAGACTAGACTATACTAAATAAAAAATTCAAGACACTGCGTATAACTTTGATGCATAAAAAATTATATTTATATGCTAATAAACATTTTTTAAATTTTAATTATAGTACTCTTATTTAAACAAGTAAGATAAGTTATTGGCAGGATTAGGGAATTGTTGATAATTTCAGTGCAACCTCATTAAATTTGCCGTTTAGAGTGCTCGGAAGAGTGTTCTCGTGGCCAGTTTGTTCACCTGCCCTCTCTCTTTCACACACAATCACACACACTTACAAAGTCACAATCTTAGTAATTCTTAGATGGTCAACGGAGTAAAGTACAAGTATCTACTAATATCCCTCCCAAAAAAAAATCTACATTAGTAAGGAAAATTAAGAAGTGAGTAGTAGTACGATCGAAAATATTAATTATTATGCACTGATAATATTTTTAATATATAGTCATTTAGAGATTAAAGTTGAGTAAAAACTTAAACTAAAATCCTAAATATGATTTTTAAGTTAAAATTTATTATATGACTAAGTAACTAAATGACTCTTATAAAAATTGTTTAAATTAATCCAAACATTATATGGTAACATTATATGGGAGCATAAAAAGTGTTTTACTTTTAGTTAAATTTTAAGCCTGGTATACCAAAGACCAAGACCAAAAAAACAAGTTTTGTCTTATTATGTAGTTATATTGATTAACACCGCTCATGGTATATTGTTAACTCAGTTATCTCCCTTGAAATTACTCTAAACACATATTTTCACCATATAATTTCACGGTGAAGCTACTATAAGGATACCAAGAAATTCCATGGACAATCAGCTTTAATGCTCTAAAAACAAACAGGCACCTCAACCAAAAACTACTTCGTACCTCATATGGATCCCGTATAACTTCAGTCCACCACCTGAGAACATCATATGGACTTGTTTTGAGAAATCTCAGGAGCCCATATAAGTCATCAAGCTTACGCTGTATGGGAGTTCCCGTAATACACCAGCGATGCCTAGCATGTAGCCGCAATGCCATTTCTGTTGCAGCAGCAACATTACTCTCCACCATTTGAGCCTCATCCAAACAAATTCTCCACCATAATATTCGGGTTAGAAGAGTTGGAATAACAGGGTATCTGCAACAACAAGGTTTGAAATTTTGCATGGAACTTTTCAAGTGAACAAAAGCACGCAATCTGTCAAAATAATTAGTGCCATTTGTATGACAGAAATATGGACTGAAAAAAATTCACTGAAATTAGTTGCTACCACTATGAGAAGAAAGGAGGGAAGCATATTTATGATAGGTAGAAAGAAAAGGCTACAACATTTTTCTCTTATGTGGAGCTCCAATACTATAAGTGCAACAACCCTAGCCCAAGCCCCAGTCGGGATCAACGCTCAATTCACTTTCCTAAGAGCACCTTGGGCCATCACCCAAAAATCATTTTAAGTTATTGGTAATCTTGGTATTAGAGTTGACCTTATAAAGTTTTGATGTAAGACAGCATAGTACTAATCAAATTTGAACTGAAAAGCATGTCCACAAAAGAATTGAAGTTTAACAAAAAGCTGTAAAAATGAGCTCTTTAGCAATTCAAAAAAAAACTACCTGACTGAAGGAATCCATTAGTTTTTGATAATCACAGGTAGTTGCAAGAAGATGAGTGGGTGGTTATCTATCTGTTATCATTTTGGAAATCTCTTTCTGGAATATCTGTCAAATGACCCTTCTCTTCTATGCAGGGGTTGGGAATTGGAATCCTCAACAGTGTTATCCTTCTCTGACACATTATGCGTTTACATTGTACATGATTTGGGTATCTTTCTTTATTTATTTTGCCTTTAGGTCAAATATAACCACATATTTTATTTTTCTCTCCATTAAGTAAGCATGTACTTCAGAGTAGTATTGACCATCCAATCAAGCAGCACATGTTGTCTTAGCTTTTAATTAACTATGTTCAAGCACATACACAGCCGTGATCAAGGTGGCATGTCACATCAGTTAGTATAAATGTTATAGATTAGCAGAAATTTGACAGAAATGTTAAAGATGAACTGTAACGGGATTGCTGATATAAAAAGATATTCTTGGAAACTGATAACAAGTACCAAAAGTATTCCTTTTAAGCAACTGATTCTCCATTGTGCAAAGCAAATTTCTATTGTACATACTAGACTATGTAGAAGCAAACAAATGGAGCAATAGTGAACAATACAAAATATTATACAAAGTAGGGATTTCAACATGAAGGATGAAGCACGTTCCAAGTTTAAAGGTAGAACATCAGTTCTGTCAGTCTCATGAAAACTAAAAACTTCAACTTACCTCTTTTGAAATCTCATAAAGCGACGGTCCCCTTCATGCCTGTCAGAGTCGTGTGATAAATAATCTTTAAGCACATCATATGTTGTTAAGACAATGTCAGCACCGAGAAGTTCGCCAATATCCATCACAGATGAATTTGAAATTGAAGTGTTTTTGACACCTTCATAAACACAGGTTTTCAGGGAGCCTGATTTCGTATGACTGCAAGAGAGAAAAACTAGTTAAATAAATTAAGATTTTAACTAACGTGACATATCATCAATAACACATTCCAGAGAAAACAATTAAATCGAGGATTCCACACAGATGACATGCTATTCATATTAAATTCCATGTACCTCCTTGCACATGGAGGGAACAAATTCATTCTTGGACCTTGAAATCCATCTTATTACCTCTTGAGATATAGAGTAGTGTTTTGGAGGTTATGTAAGCTTTTTAAGGCATAGCTATTTCTGATCATCAGAGGGACTGGAGAGTGGAGAGTGTGTCTCTCTCTTTTACATACTTGGTTTTTCTGTTATTTCTTTTATTTTACTGGCTGGCTGGTGGACTTGGTTTGCCCACCAATTTTCTAATTCTCTCTATCAATAATATTATTCTTTTATATTATTTTAATCATACAAACTGTAGTTATTCAGTTAATCATTACCCGTCTCATGAGGCATTGATACCATAAGCCCATGAATTATACCCCAATAGATTTATTTAGAAGACAGTTTTATTCGATAAAATAGAGAGTACCAAAACGGAAGACAATGAGTCGCCCAAAGAACATATGATGAGGCCTCTCTTAACTGAGGATCAAGAGACATACGAAACATCACCCTGGTCCATATAAAATGAAAGCAAATATACTAGTCCCTAAAAGTTCTTGCGTTCCTATTGGTTGAACCAAACATTGGCCAGTAATCACAGATCTCCAAAGAACTTATTCTCCTTCTCCCTTCAAAAACCGCAATAATCTATACTAAACAAACTCGTTTCACGGAAAGGCACACAAACAAAAGTTATTAAATTATATGCCCAAACAACCTATTCCAAAACCCGCACAATAGGACAGTACATGGACAGATGAGAAGACGCTAACATTTTGCACATCACAGTCAAATTTGGAGATGGGGTCTACCGAGGCTCTGATCATGTAATAGAAACTTGTATTAAGCTTATTAAGTACCATCCAAGCAAAGATCTAGACCTTAGAGGCGACTTTTGTTTCAGCACTTAAAAAAGGTAAAGAAAAACCTGTAAAGAAACATAATGAAACTATTGAAAGTCCAAAATCCTTTGTCCAACAAAAGGATGGAAATAGTTAAATATTTTAGGCAAAAATCCAAATTTCCACTTCACTATTATTAAAGTTTGTAAAAGTTTGAAAAGTTCAAGTGGAATTCTCCACATCAAACAAAAACTAAAGATCTATCCCATAACAAGGATGTGAGAAAGCAATAGAAAATGACTATTCACCGTAACAAGGATCCTCCTGAAAACAATCGAAAGATCTATCCCCAACCTCATATCTTACTAGCGGGATGAAAGAAAAAAGAACTTGGGCTATAAAGTTCTAAGATCCCGCATAAGTAATTTAGAGCTTATAAAGACGTCCCCACCAATTTTCTAAAGCCCATACTTGCTCCTCATAATCACTTTCTTTCTAAATCAGTTAAACTCCTAAACGCCTATTTAATCAATCAACAACATACAAAGATGTCGACTCCATACACTCCTCATAGGTGTAAAAAGACAAAAAAAAAAAGAGCAGGGAGGATGTACTGACAATTTCGAGTAATGCCATTGGGGCAATATAGGAGCCGGGCACACTATAAGAGTGGCACCGATTGCTTGAATTGGTGAGTCAAGACTTGGATCGATTCGAGCACATCCGCAAATATGAGCCCCTCAGTAACTACTATTTTGGTATTCTCTTACTTCTTTTTGAGCTTTTGTGAGCTACTTGTTAGTTTCTTTCCAGGACCCTTTATCCTTCAAACTTCTCTGGATTTTGAAGTTTTATCCAGTAATGAATAGCCAACACACATAATCTGCATGTTGCTGTTGCCAAGCATCACAGATATCACATTGCACCCATGATCCTTCATATTTGGAACTTTCACCACATTTACATACACATTCAACAACACGCTCCCGTTTCATTCTTTTAATGTTATTTTTCCGATCCTAGAAACTTGCATTATGTCGAAGAGATACATGGCCAACTTCCGATGCTGATTTTCGATGAATAAATATACAAGCAAGCACTTCAACTGCTTTTCCCCAACCCCATCTCATCTACAGGAGTCATTGTCAAAGCAACAAAAAAAGGCATCGTTTTTTTTAGATAAAAAGGCACATCAGATTTTTTTAAATAAACATGCACATTAGATTTCAATGTCGATTGGAACTACCCGAGAGTGATTTGGAATAAACCACCAAGTTCACAATAATACCTCACCAACCAAGTGAACCGGGTAAAAAGGCACATCAGATTATCACTGTTTTTTAATCAAACAACGGATATTTTATTATAAAGAAGAGAATAGCGGTGAGGTGGAGAATAAGTCCACCAAAAGTAGAAGTGGAAAAGAATATGTGGTCTTCAACACTCTCAACGAATTTCACAAAGTGCTACACACGAAACCCCATTATCGCCCAAAATAAGCCAAAAAAAGCACCTGTCCCAGAACAAATATTGCAACTGATCATATAAAAGTCAATCTTAAAAGAAAATTTGACTTTCAATGGATTGTCATTATGGAGCGTGGCGGTATTTAGAAGAAGGAAAACTAAGTAAATTATTTAAAAGGAATTATCACACGCATATAAACACATAAAAATAATAAAGAAAGAGCTCACCGGCAAAAATACCACCAAAGACATAAGGCTCTGCCAGTACTCAGGATGCAATGAAACATTTCCATCGAGAAAAAAGCAATTTAAATCGATAAGCAGGGAAAGGGGATAGTGGATCATGCATATAGCAACTTAGCAATCAATAATATATTTTAGCTCAGATTTTGCTTGATACAGACGATGATCGAAGACAAATAATATAAGCAATTCAGAAGAAATGATGACAATACTTTAGCCTATTCCAGTTGCATTTTCACATTTAGAACCACGACACTCAAACTGGGACGAAGGGAGTATTTATTTAGGTTCCCAGGTAATGGCCTCACTCATGAGCCCAATAACTTGAGCATTGCCTAAATGTTTTATTCTCTAAAGAGATTGAATTTAAGAACACTTTTTTATAAGGCTTCATCAACAAGTATTGGTATTATTGCAACCGAGAAGAAATATGTCATTAAAAAGTACATATTTGATACAAGAGAATTGAAACCAATAATTAAATAGATGTGACAACTAGTGCATGCCACAAGAGAGAATGAAATGCTTTAAGCTGAAGGTAATAATATAAGGACAAAAGAAGAGCAAATTCATGGATTGTACAAACACAACAGAAGGAGATGCATGGCCCCAAGAAAAGCATCTAGACCAAACTAGACTTGTGATTCAAAATAAATACTCGGTATGAACAGTTAGCCCAGGGCTAATAAATGTCAGCTGTAACATAATTTCTGGTGTAGTTTAAGAGATGATAAAATTTATACCTAAATGAATTGTAAAACATTCTTGCAGATGTGTCGATTAGATTTACAGGCATACATAGTGGATAAACAAACTGATCTCTTTCTTTTCCTCCCTGACATCCAGAAGCTCCTTTCTCCCGTTGTACCATCCAGTAAACTGCACGTCTCTGATACGGTCTAAGCTCAGGTAGCAAGTCAGGTATGTCATCCTCTAGCATCAGGTCCTCTCTGTATGTAAGGAAACATATATCAGATATCGCAGAATAAAACTTCAATATTCCCCTGTATTAGAAAGTCATACACAAAGAATATAGTTTGTAACTTTCAGTCATAGTGACACATACTTTGATGGCTTCATAGAAGCCAGCTGCATCGAATCTTACTTGTTTTCGCAAGGCAGAAGCACTTTCATCAATCTCCATAGGTAAATCAAATTCCACATCTGCTGGTGCACTATATCCATATCTAGCCTCTGAGGTAATAATTTCTGGGCGCAACCAAGCCATAATTTTCAGCATACTTCTTCTCCAAAGTTCCCTTGTATTGTCAAGAAGGGACAGGCATCAAAGGCACTCTTTAGTATCTCCACTCTTACCCGCAAAGATGGACAGCTCTCAGATAAAGTGACTCCCATAATTGGTCTCAATGTCAAGAATTTCATATTAACCAAATGAACAAGCCCAGAAACACCCTCATCCGGTCCATCAAAACTACCAGCCACCAGCACAATATTAGTTTCCGTTTCCTCCACTAAACGCTTATCTATAAATTCCAAGTATATATTACTAGCAGATAAGACAGGCCAATGACCTAATTTCATTCGACCAAGATACTCATTCACATTAGACAGTCGAAACCTTAGAGAATACTTCCTTTCCCAATAACGATCCTCACTCAAAACGTAACCATAGAACTCTCTGCTTAATGTTAAATTGGTCAAAATTACTTCTGATATGTCACAATGTTCACTAGAAAACCAACCACTCGGATAAACCTCAACAAAAAACGGAGCTTCAAGCTCAGCAATTTCATCATCCTCTTTAGTTTTGGAAGCATCTTGGTCCTTCAATTTTTCAGAAGAATTATTGTTTTCGAGTATACCAACTGATCGGTGTGGTCGAAGTTGCTTTCTTCGACCCATCCTAAACACAAAAAGGTTTACATAACTACAATTTAGAATCAAACAGTAACTTCAATTTTACTAAATGCTTAGTGATTGAAGCTTTATAATGAATTAGAATTGGCTTTCATGTATGACCTTCCGCACAAACAAAATACAAATTTCCACAACATATGGAAAAATTCGCCTGTTTGAAGAAATTGGGTAACAAATCCTACATCTTACTAATGAAAAATTGAATTAAAATTATGTGAGCATTCTGTGAGTGATTGTGTGAATAAGAACAAAAACCTATACTTATACAGGAAATTTTTGATTCAAACCTTCTCAATTTGTTCGACGACTGAAATCAAGAAGCACACATGAATGCCGAGTTGAGTTTCGAGTTTCGACTAATTCACTGTTCTGTAACACTCTGTTTCTCAGTTTTGATTTGAAAAAAGAAAACAATAAAAAATTTAAAGTCCGATGATTTAAACAGGACAACAGAACCGACCGTAGGTCTAATTTAAACCATTAATGACCCGGCCGGTCCGCTCGTTGTTTTAATTTCTCAAGTTCAAAAAGTCCAATCTCTCTCTCCTTCCCAAACGGCCAAACCCCTACTCTCCCACAGGTCAGTCTCCCTCTTCTGCTGCCGTAGGTTTTGGTTTACCACGAAATCATGAGATATTTTGAAAAACCAAATCACCTCAAGCTATAAACTTTGAGTTGGCTTGAGTCGGTTATTGGTTTTAATTTTTCTTGGGTGGATTGGATTTGAACTATAAAAATCATAAAATTAATTCTCGAGTAAGAAATCTGAAAGCCCAGATTAGTAATTTTTTTGTACTCTGAGAATCAGGAGAATTAAAAGTGAAATTCAAAGACGAGCAATGAGAGGAGGAAGGAAGAATTTGAAGAGGGCGACGGAGGAAAATACATTTACTCTTCAGGAAGGTCAAAGTATTATGCAAGTTGTGTCCCTTCGAGGTTCCAATGTCATTGAGGTACACTCTAACTTTTAGTCAGTACATAGGTTAAGTTATAGTATCTGGTTTTCATTTGTTTTAATTTTTTAATTTTTTTTAAGGTAATGGATGCTAAAGGAGAGAATTCACTGGCACGTTTCCAGCTAAATTTCAGAAGAGCATGTGGATTAAAATTGGTAATTAGTTGATGTAAGGAAAGCAGAGTAGTTTTTTCCTTGGGCTTTAGAAATAACATCATATTTATCTATGTTGCAGGTAGCTTTGTTGTGGTTGATGAAAGTGGCAAAGAGGAGGTTGTTGGGTCTGGTAGAAAAGTGGGTTGTATTGTTTCTCAAGTTCTTTTCTATGAACAAGTTCGCTTACTTGAAAAGTCTCCTGAATGGTTTGTTACTGAACTCTTATTTCATTTACTTCGATGATTGATTTTATGTTGCATCTCACACCTATTTTGAACTTCCTAAACAACAATATATAACCTAGTCTTGGATTTATCACCGGCTTAAAAGAGTCTATTGACCGTAGAATGTGAGGGGCTGTCATTCTATCTGCCCATTCTAACCATTGGAACTTCTTATAGTAAAGACTTGTATAAGATATCATCTCAATGTAACAGTGAAGGAATGGTGAAAGTATGTGTCCTAGTAAAGACTTTTATAGAAAAGCGTTTAGTGGAGGAAACGGAAACTAATATTGTGCTGGTGGCTGGTAGTTTTGATGGACCGGATGAGGGTGTTTCTGGGCTTGTTCATTTGGTTAATATGAAGTTCTTGACATTGAGACCAATTATGGGAGTCACTTTATCTGAGAGCTGTCCATCTTTGCGGGTAAGAGTGGAGATACTAAAGAGTGCCTTTGATGCCTGTCCCTTCTTGACAATACAAGGGAACTTTGGAGAAGTATGCTGAAAATTATGGCTTGGTTGCGCCCAGAAATTATTACCTCAGAGGCTAGATATGGATATAGTGCACCAGCAGATGTGGAATTTGATTTACCTATGGAGATTGATGAAAGTGCTTCTGCCTTGCGAAAACGAGTAAGATTCGATGCAGCTGGCTTCTATGAAGCCATCAAGCCATCAAAGTATGTGTCACTATGACTGAAAGTTACAAACTATATTCTTTGTGTATGACTTTCTAATACAGGGGAATATTGAAGTTTTATTCTGCGATATCTGATATATGTTTCCTTACATACAGAGAGGACCTGATGCTAGAGGATGACATACCTGACTTGCTACCTGAGCTTAGACCGTATCAGAGACGTGCAGTTTACTGGATGGTACAACGGGAGAAAGGAGCTTCTGGATGTCAGGGAGGAAAAGAAAGAGATCAGTTTGTTTATCCACTATGCATGCCTGTAAATCTAATCGACACATCTGCAAGAATGTTTTACAATTCATTTAGGTATAAATTTTATCATCTCTTAAACTACACCAGAAATTATGTTACCGCTGACATTTATTAGCCCTGGGCTAACTGTTCATACCGAGTATTTATTTTGAATCACAAGTCTAGTTTGGTCTAGATACTTTTTCTTGGGGCCATGCATCTCCTTCTGTTGTGTTTGTACAATCCATGAATTTGCTCTTCTTTTGTCCTTATATTATTACCTTCAGCTTAAAGCATTTCATTCTCTCTTGTGGCATGCACTAGTTGTCACATCTATTTAATTATTGGTTTCAATTCTCTTGTATCAAATATGTACTTTTTAATGACATATTTCTTCTCGGTTGCAATAATACCAATACTTGTTGATGAAGCCTTATAAAAAAGTGTTCTTGAATTCAATAGAATAAAACATTTAGGCAATGCTCAAGTTATTGGGCTCATGAGTGAGGCCATTACCTGGGAACCTAAATAAATACTCCCTTCGTCCCAGTTTGAGTGTCGTGGTTCTAAATGTGAAAATGCAACTGGAATAGGCTAAAGTATTGTCATCATTTCTTCTGAATTGCTTATATCATTTGTCTTCGATACTGTCTGTACTCGAAGCAAAATCTGAGCTAAAATATATTATTGATTGCCAAGTTGCTATATGCATGATCCACTAACCCCCTTTCCTGTTTATCGATTTAAATTGCTTTTTTTCTCAGTGGAAATGTTTCATTGCATCCGGAGTACGGCAGGCCTTATGTCTTTGGTGGTATTCTTGCTGGTGAGCTCTTTACTGTTATTTTTATGTGTTTATATGCGTGTGATAATTCCTTTTAAACAATTTACTTAGTTTTCCTTCTTCTAAATACTGCCTACGTTCCATAATGACAATCCATTGGAAAGTCAAATTTTCTTTTAAGATTGACTTTTATATGATCAGTTGCCAATATTTGTTCTGGGACAGGGTGCTTTTTTGGCTTATTTTGGGCGTTGACAATGGGGTTTCGTGTGTAGCACTTTGTGAAATTCGTTGAGAGTGTTGAAGACCTGTATTCTTTTCCACTTCTACTTTTTGGTGGACTTATTCTCCACCTCAGCTGTCATTCTCTTCTTTATAATAAAATATCTGTTGTTTGATTAAAAAAACAGGTGATAATCCTTCCAATATATTAAGGATTCTCATGTATCAATTAGTTTGTATAAAGAATCCTTCCCATATATTAAGGATTCTCATATATCAATTAGTTTGTATAAATATTGACCTTAGAGAAATAAAATACTCAGGGAAATAAACTCTTTTATGGTATTAGAGCCTCTTCTTCTCCAAATCCCCTTCTTTATTCTTCCCCATGGCTACCCTTCACCCTGCTCTTGCTATAAACAACATCAAAAATCAAATTCCCGTCATCTTAGCCATGGATAATGATGAATACGATACCTGGGTGGATAACACAAATTTATTTTACAATTTTTTACAAAAAAAAATTTGTTTATTTTTTTAATTATTTTATTGTAAAATTAATTTTTTTATTTTTATTTTTAAAATTAATTATTTTATTTAAAATTAACTATTTTAAAATTATTTTATTTTAAAACTAAAAGACAATTTGCACCCCAAACTTGTGTTACAGCCTTTGCCGGTCACTTTTGACCGATTAAGTGAAGAAAGTGTGCGTTTTGCTACGTATAATGAAGTTTGGGGTGTACTTAGACACCTTTTTGGTTTGGGATGCAAAAGTCAACAATAGTGTAAAGTTTGGGGTGCAAATTGTCTTTTAGTCAAAAAAATTCTGTTTTTACAAAAAAAAATTAAAAAAAAATCTGTTTTTACAAAAAAATTTACAATTCTATCTATTTTCTTTTTCTGAAAGTTCCAAAAAGAAATTAATAATATAATAATAATTAAACTGGACCATATTTTTCTATTTTAATATAGAGATAAAAATAATGAGTACCTAATTATTATTTTTTATGTAATTATGATTTGTGGGTTGCCTATACAATTTGGCCCCCTAATAAATTAAACACAGAAAATGGTTAGTGAAAGAAAATATGAGTACTCCATTTTTCTAATTAAATCGATGAAATTAATAATAGCAAGAAAAAAGATGGAGAAAAAAGATGATTTTTTTTGTAAAAACATATTATTTTTAAAAAATTGTTTAAAAACAAAATTTAAATTTTTTTTTGTTTTTTAAAAAGTAATTTTATTTTACAAGTTTTAAAAATTTCGTTTTTTAAACACAATTTTGTTAAAAAAAAAGGTATTTTACAATTTTGTAAAACACAATTTTATTTTATAATTTTTGTAAAAACAGAATTGTTTTTAATTTTTTTTGTAAAAACAGATTTTGTTTTGCAAAAACATAATTTTTACAAAAAATTACATTTTACAATTCTATTTTTAAAATTTCGCATTTTTAAAAAAATTGTTTTAAAAAAATTAATTATTAATTCCAAATATTTATTTTTATTTTATTATTTTATTTTAAAATTATTTTATTTTATTTAAAATTAATTAATTTTGCCAATTTTAAGACTAAAAGGCAATTTGCACCCCAAACTTGTGTTTAGAATTTCAAATTTGGCCACTTTCACTTTTTATAAGTTAAGCGAAAAAGTGTCTTGCGTTTTGTTACGTATAATAAATTTTGGGGTGTACTTAGACACCTTTTTCGGTTTGGGGTGCAAAAGTCAACAAGGGTGTAAAGTTTGGGGTTCAAATTGTCTTTTAGTCAACATTTTATAAATTGTTAATGTGACATACTTTACCCCACCATATTAATTAGTAATTTGTTTCAATATAGTCTTCGACCCCACACAATATACTTAGGTGAAGTATGTCACATCAACAGTTTGTAAAATATTTATAAAATAATTTGTATACATAAGATTATTCTAGTTGGAATTGGAAGAGTTGTAAAATGAATACTTAAGTTCCATATTCAAATTACATTAGTACGACAATTTAATAAAACTGAATCAAATAGTTGTGAATCTCAATAGTTGAATGAAACAAAATTTATATAACAAAATATAAATAATTTTGAATTTGCTACTCATCTTAATAAATTATCTCGGTCGTTCAAAATTTGGGATAAATCTCACCCCCCATAATGCCGGAGGCACGAGACTGTTGTTGGTTTTGAATATTTAATGAAAAAAAATTGTTTGATAAGTGATATATTGAAATATATATTTTTATTATTTTATATCTTTGAAATTTTTTAAAATTATTGTAAATTTATTTAACATTATTTAATATAATAGTTAATATTGTAAAAAAAATTAAATATAAAATATTTCATTGTAGTCATTCTGTCAAAAAAAAAAAATTACACTTAGGGGTGTTTGTTTAGAAATTTGAATGGATTTGAATCTGAAAATTTGAATCGACAAGGCGTTTGTTTTTTGGTGCGAATATTTGAATCGGTAAAATGGACGAGTTGAATGACTAAGTCAGATTTTTTTATCTGAATGAAGTAAAAATAAATTAAATTTTTTTAAAAAAAATAAAAAATATTAACTTTTATATTAAGTAATATTAAATAAATTACAACAATTTTGAATTTTTTCGAGGGGTAAAATAATAAAGTTTTGTCATTCAAATATTTTAGATGTCAATTATCAAAAAACTTTTTTCATTCAGATTCAGCTCATTCAGATTCAGATTCATTAAATTTTTATCAAACACCCCCTTAATCATTTAGCCTAAAAATTTGATTGATTCAATTTATTCGGACTATTTTTATTCAAAAAAAACGAACTTAATGGTTGGCCGATTAATTCATTCGATTCTAAATAAATACCCCCTAAGTTTAATTTATATTAGTTTTATTATGATTATAATCTAAAGGCAATAATAAAGAGGAAACTGATATTTTCACAATATATTCTGATATTTTCACAACAAAAGCGTCGTTATAGATGTATACCGACGGTAAAAAAAATCGCTATATATCATTTTCTGTTGTGGATTTATCAGTGTGACACCTCCAAAATAGGTATACATTGTGACACCCCCAAAATTAGGTATACATCACCCATCTTGAGTCGCCAGATACATGGTACAGAATTCAAATACAACTTATGTTAGAGTTTATGCCCTAGAGGCCAATTATTTGATATAATTGCTTAACGTTTTGATATTATATTTGATTGAATAAATATATGATTTTATTATGATTTTATTTACTGCGTAATATAATTGTTAACATAATAAAATTTCTTAGAATAGTGATACAATTATATAGTTTCAAGTATATGACTTGAACATGAGATTATATAATTACAATTAGTATCATTGTTCTTAAATGTCCCTAGTCGAGTATCATTGTTGATGGGACAATAATGATGCATTGAGACTAGTATGTGGATTGACTGATTATTAAATCTCATTGGTCATAAATATATATATGAGATATTAAGTCAATGCACGTAGGTACATGTTGAGAGAACGATGTCTTGAAGCGGACACCCACCATGAGAATTCTATATGGAGCATTATGCGAAGTGTCATTAGCAATTCTCATAGTGATAATGATGTAATGGTCATCCGACCTGAAATCGCTATATTACTACACGAGAATTTATGTACTTTGATATCATCAAATGTCACCTTTAATAGGGTGGACTATAAAGGTGATTATTGGGTTCATCATGAATCGTGTGAGAAATATGAGTGATCTAGATGGAATTTAACCATCCTATATATTATGGGTGATATCCATAGGCCTCTTGATTGAGTAGGACTATGAAATGCATGGTCATGCTCAAATAGTGATTTATTTCATATAGTCTACTCATTGATCAAGAAAACTCAGATTAAATTATGAAGAGTATGACACATTCCATGACTTGAGTTTAATCTAGGATATTAAGGTTAAAAGGATTAAATTACATTGAAATATTGGTCACAAAAAAGGTTGCATCGAATCATCGATCTTATTATTACTTGGGTAGCAGTGATGCATTACTAGATGCCGCTCACTATTTATAATTTTATAATATGATTTTAAAATTATTGCCAACGTAATAATAACCTATAGGGTCACACACATAGAACGTAATTTAAAAGGGAATTAGTTTAAATTTTAAGCATTTAAATATATTAATATGATTAATAGTATTTAACTCACGAATTTAAATTAAAAGGATTTTTAACTACTATATATATGATATATAGCAGCCAGTTAAAATAATAATCCAAAACAAAAACCCTAGCCGCTCTTAGAGAGAGACTAGAGAAAACAGTTTCGAAAATCCTCATCCTTGGTGGCTAGTACCGCGATTCCTTCTTCTGCAGATCGTAGGACGATTCGTGGAGCGTTCGTGTGGATACCGTAGAGACGCAGTTCGTTCGAAAGGCGTTGGAGATTCGACCGCATCGTTTAATCGCTTTCTTAATCGGTATAATTTCTAACCACTGAATTAACTATTTTTCGCATGGATCCTGTTTAGGGTTTCGAATTTGGTTTAAATTCTTCTATTTCTGTTGTGCGTTTCTGTGTCGAAACCCTACAACTTAATAATACAACTGTCGTGTACAATACGACAAAACATAAACTGTGAGTTTGAATACAAATATTGTCTACTAGAGAGTATAAAAACTCAAAAGGAGTCCTCATTACAATTATTATCACACTATTTCACAGAATAGTGAGGACTACTAATGCAAACATCTAGGATCATCACTCTATTCCCCGATTAGTCCCAATTACGTTCTCATTTCCTAAAGAGAAAAAGTGAAAGAAAAGGTGAGCTCAATCGCCCAATAAGAAATATTATGACTAAGATAATGCGAGAATAATTTATCGTTAGCCTTCAACAGTGTTAAACCGATAAAATATAATAACTATCAAGTTTAAGCTGCAATGAACAAGCAATCCATTAGAAGAGTCAAGTAGGAATAAAATCTACTATCTTCTATGATTTAAAAGGTTTTTCATCACTTTTATCGCTGGGACTTAGCTTAATAAATAATCCACATCATCGAATCACCCATGTACTACGGCCGATGATATTCTTTAGTATCACGACCATGAATTATCCATGCACTACGGCTTAAGATAATCATGTTTTCATCAATCAGTCTGATCATGCCATAAAATAATTCATCTTTGCACTACGACCAAAGAGAATCCATAGCCATAATTATACCAAAAGCGCCCATCAATGCACTACTAGCCAATGAGGACTTTTTCCACATCATTTGTAACATTACGGTTATGATTATGCAAGAATAATCCTCGGTCATAATCATACAAAGTCCATCTATGCACTACAGTGTCACAGATGACTTTCAACATAATATAAGCATGAGGATGATGACAATGATATAAGAATTCAATAAAACAAGTTCAAGAATTAATTTATCCAGAACTAATAACGCGTCCACATTGTCAACATGATACTTCTTTGTAGAGTAAAATTCAAGAATGCTCAGAAGAATATTTCCATGAAAAGATATTGGATGAAGCGCAAATATCAAGGATATTCCACTAATTTCATGGAGTATGTAAGTCAAAGTTTTAACCAACTGAATATAATAAAGAATGGAATAACAAAAGAAATCACCATGCATGCGATAGACCGCAGACAAACAAAAGTTATTCCAACGGAATAATAAATAATGTAAGAACCGGTCCGGCGTAAAAAAGCACGCATGAGGATATTCCAATGTAATAATAAAGAATGGAACCGGTCCCACGTAAAGCGCATGCATGAGGATATTCCAATGAGAATAATAAAGAATGAAATAATGAAGAATTTCACCAAGTATAGGGTAGCAGCGATATCTGAGTTATTCCAGCAGAATAATAAATAATGGAATAACAAAAGTTCTCTTCATGAATACACAAAGAAATAATACCCCTTACTAGTACAACAAATAATATTCCCTACCTTAGAGAAAGCGTATATTGGAAAAGTGAAGTAACAAAATACTTTCTTTTCTTCTCTATAATTTCAAATTGAATTGAAAGAAATAATGAAGGAATGAGCTTTATTTATAGGAAAATAGATGAATGAAAGTAACTAATTCATGAAAGCGGTCCAGATTGATTTACTTTTTAAGCAGACGATCCAGATTGGTTTACTATTAAAACTTAAAGCAACGATCTATATCTTGATTTCTTATTAAAACTTTAAACCAATGATCCATATTGATTCATTATTATGACTTTCCACCAAAGGCGCTCCATATTGATTTCTTATTATAACTTCAACCAACTGATCGAAAAATTAAAGACATCTCCTCATGGAATAATATTGTACCCAAAAATGATTTAATCAAAAGAAATATATTTTACGGGTGATCAATAGTACCCTGTGAATAGTAACTCGTGAATAGTAACTCATGAATAGTAACTCGTGAATAGTACTCTGACATGCCAAGGATATTCTTTAAGTATCACGACCACGAATTATCCATACCTTCTGGGGCCAAAGATAATCGTGTTTTCATCAACGGTCCGATCATGCCATAAAATAATTCATCTTTGCACCATTGGCCGAAGAGAATCCATAGCCATAATCATACCAAAAATTGTTCATCAATGCACTACGGGCCAATGAGGACTTTTTTTACATCATTTATAACATTACGGTCATGATTATACCGGAATAATCCACAGTCATAATCATACCAAGTCTATCTATGCACCATCTGCCACAGATGACTTTTAACATAATATAAACATGAGGATGATGACAATGACATAATAATTCAATAAAACAAGTTTAAAAATTAATTTATCCAGGAATCAATAACGTCCAAATTGTCAACATGATCATTGCTTTGTGGAGTAAAATTCAAGAATGCTCAGAAGAATATTTTCATAAAAAGATACTGGATGAAGCCGCAAATATCAAGGATATTCCACTAATTTCATGGAGTATAAGTCAAAACTTTATCCAACCGAGTATAATAAAGAATGGAATAACAAAAGAAATCACCGGGCATGCGATAGATCGTACATGCATACATGTTATTCAGCAGAATAATAATAAATAATGGAACGAGGTAAATGCGTAAAAGCACAGACAGGATGTTCCAACCAGAATGATAAAGAAGCGGAATTCGGTCATGCAGAAGCGCACGTATATGATATTCCAAATGTAATAATAAATAATGGAACCAAAAGCGCGTAATACGCCTTGCCGATAGGATATTCTTACGTAATAATAAAGAATGGAATAATGGAAGAATTTCACCATGTATGCGGATTTAGATAAACAAAGTTATTCCAACATAATGATAAAGAATGGAATAATGTAAGAATTTCACCCAAGTATAGGGTATCCCAGCGTATATAGGTTATTCCAATGTAATAATAAAGAATGGAATAATGTAAGTTCTCTTCATTTAATAAGAAAGAAAGAATACCCCTTACGAGTATAACAAATAATATCCCTACGAAAGTACAACAAATAATATCCCCTACGAGTACAACAAATAATATCCCCTACCTTTGAAAGAAGAGTATTTCATTTGGTAGAGGCGAGGATATACGAAGAAGAAAACTCAGACTACGTTTCAAAGCTTTCTTAAACTCTAAAAAAAATACGCTCAAGATTATAGAAGAAGAACTCTCTCTATAGTTTTCTCTCAGAGTTTCAAATTGAATTCGTAAGAAATAATGAAGGAATGAGCTTCTATTTATGAAGAATGGAATCGTATGGTAACTAATTCATGAACGGTCCAAATTGATTTACTTTTAATCGGACGGTCCATATTTAAAGCAAAATTTTTAAATAAAATATAATATATTCTATTTATAATCTAATAAAATGAATAATTTTATAAAAGTATTTTTTTTATATAAAAAGATTTTACTATACAAAATACTATGCAAGCCACTATGCAACACTATGCATAATAAAAATAGTATATTCTATTTATTGTCTAATAAAATTAATAACTTTATAAAAGTATTACATTTTATATAAAAAGATTTTACTATGCAAAACACTATGCATAATAGAATATAATATATTCTATTTATAGTTTAATAAAACGAATAACTTTATAAAAATATTACATTTTATATAAAAAGCTTTTACGCTTTTATTACATTAATAATACTAATAAAACAAAACCGAGTGACTTATCACGTAAGCATCAATAATCAACACCGCAAGTGCTACTACGCAACAACGATATTATTCTTTGTACTTTTACTAATGAAAGTAGTTCAACAAGATTATGGTAAAACTTCCGCCATTTTTTTTATAAAATATTTTTGTCGTTTTCTCAATCTGACAATAATTCCGTTGTGGGGTCCACCAATGATTGTACCGTCGTACGGATATTCCCCGATAAAAAGAATATTCCCCGACCAATCGAATATTATACAACAACTTGCATACTTTTCAAAATTTTTAAATACTACCCACAACTATAACACTATCTCAAATCCACACCATAATATTCAAAAAATATTTTGAGAAAATTAAATATTTATTCATAAAATCCGGGGTCTTACAATCTCCCCTCCTGATGAAATTTCGCCCTCAAAATTTACGTACGTACCTGGTATGCCGAAGAGGTGAGGATACCTTGACTTCATTTCAGATTCTAATTCATGAGGTATAACATTTGAGTGTTGAATACGATCCTTCTTATCCAAGATTTTAACACGTATCTCCTCATACGTTAAATCTTCTCGCTATATCGTTTAGTTCTAATTTAATAATGTGGTTGAATCGTTTCACATATTTACGTAACATCGACACGTGAAAAACGTTATGAACACGTGACATACTTGGCGGAAAGCGAGTACATAGGCCACAGCCCTACTTCATCGAGGATTTCAAATAGACCAATAAAGTCGAGGGTTGAGATAACGCCTTCTTGAACCTTTTCTTCACATTCATCGGTTAAAGATTGTGTGGCTTGAAAGCGGCCTTTAACTTTATCGATTAAAGTCAATTCTACTCGTATATTCGTTATCTTCACGTGGGTTCGTATATCAAGACTCAGAACGTGACATCGATCTTCTACTCAACATGTCATTTACCACGTTCGCTTTTCCCACGATGATATTGAATGGTTTGATCGTAATCTTCAACATTTCGAGCCAACGCGTCTTTGGCACATTACACGTTCGTTTTGGGTGAAGAAAATATGTGAGGGTTTTAGAAATGGGTTTTGTCTTTGGGGTCAATACAAAATTCGATTTCACGCCTAGGGTAGGCTAAGAAGTTTTCAAGAATACGTCAGGAAATTTATTAACAATAGAAATATCATTCAAAACTGTGACCCTTATCCAAGACTTGGATAGCACGTCACATTGATACCTATTAACTTGTCATCGTCATTCACGACGTCGCCGTAAAGAAAAGCTGCGGCGGTGCATTCCACACAAGGAAGTCACTAGCGAAAGTCTCGAGGCTCTTTACTTATGACTTGATATGACAATGATTAACTTTAGTGGTTTGGTTGCTTGAATTCGCATAACAAGTTGATTAGGAATATGAAAGCTAACAACCTTAAAAAAACATGATGAGTAATTAACCAATCGATTCCAAAAGTCACATCAAAGGCAAGTATTTTCAAAGAGACAAGATCGATACGTAATGTGAAAGTGTCAATTTGAATTAAACAAGATTTATTAATAGTGGAGGTAACGAATGTTTCTCCCAACGGAGTTTCAACAGATAAATCAAAGTCTAATTTCTTCGGAGTCAAATTTAAACATTGAGCGCAAGTAGGAGAAATAAAAGAGTGGGTAGAGGCGGTATCGAATAAAGTATAGACTTCGCAAGAGTTTATAATTCACTTACCCGTAATAACCGTTTGGGTTTCTCGACAAACGCTTTCTCACTTAAACTACCGGATTTGACTTTTGCTATATAGGTACATTCCACCCTTAAGTGCTTTTCGTCACATTTCGATCCATGATTTGAATCATTATTCTCGATCTATATCGAATTGGGGTTGACCACTATGCATTGTGGTAATTAGAATTCAATGTTGGATTTTTCAATTGTTGTCAAAAAGCAAAATCCATTTAATCTATTTTGGCTTTATTGGATTGGACGTCTTTTTCTACAATATCTACACATCGATGCGGCTTTTACCCATCGCCATCTATCTTCTCCGCTTCGATTGTTTCTTCTTTCATCGAACTTTGATCATAGCATTCTCGATTCCAAACTCTAATATCTTATACCGCTAAAGAAGCTTGCTTCTCATTCAGCGTCGCGCATCGGGTAACACAATTTTGAATTGTTATATCTCTTTGCTCCACGACCTTTCTTTGTTCTTCACCGCTTCTTCTAACTCATGAATACGATTTTGTAATTCTAAATTTTGATCATAAAATTCTTTTAACCAATTCTCCTCAGGTTCCTCTTCTTCCTCTTCTTCCTCGCTCTCAGTTGCTACCTCTGTAACTAGCTCGGGTGCAACTATTAGTTATTCACTCACCACGTAAATATCTCTAATTTCTTCTTCGTCTGATATCACATTAACCTAGTTAGTGATTAAATGTGTCTTAACGGTCTCATTCACTCCATTGTTAACATTTTCAGCTGCCATTTTTAAACACTGTTACAAAACAAGGGTTAATTGACATGTAACATATTGTCCCTATACTCTGACCGACAAATTAAATACCAAAAAACTTAGGTAGGTCATACTATCGAAGGAATTCCCCGTCTCTCCCCTCCTGGTTCTAGTCTCACATTTTATCCATGGATCATATCCCTAAGCTTTGATACCAATTGTGACGCCCCCAAAATATGTATACATCACTCATTTTGAGTCGCCAAATACATGGTATAAAATTCAAATACAAACTTAATTATACAATAGTCGTGTAAAATATGAATAAACATAACCTGTGAGTTTTAATACAAATATTGTCATCTAGACAATATACAAACTCAATGGGGTCCTCATTACATTTATTATCACATTATTTCACAGAATAGTGAGGACTACTAATGCACCATCTAGGACCATCACTCTGTTCCCCGACTAGTCCTTGCTACGTTCTCATTTGCTGAAGAGAATAATGAAAGTAAAAGGGTAAGCTCAACTAGTCCAGTAAGAAATATTATGACTAAGATAATGCAGAATAAATTATCGTTAGCCTTGTGATGTTAAATTGATAGAATATAATAGACAACAAGTTTAACTACAATGAACAAGCAAGCGATCCGAAGAGAAGAGTCAAATAGAGAATAAAATCTACTATCTTCTATGATTTAAAAGGTTTTTCATCACTTTTATCGTTGAGACTCAGCTTAATAAATAATCCACATCATCAAATCATCCTTGCACTACATGCCAATGATATTCTTTAGTATCACGACCACGAATTATCCATGCACTACTGGCCAAATATAATCATGTTTTCATCAACGGTCCTGATCATGCCATAAAATAATTCATCTTTGCACCATTGGCCGAAGAGAATCCATAACCATAATCATACCAAAAATTATCCATCAATGCACTACGGGCCAATGAGGACTTTTTTCACATTATTTGTAACATTACGGTCATGATTATACCGAATAATCCCTGGTCATAATCATACCAAGTCCATCTATGCACTACTGAGCACTGAGATGACTTTCAACATAATATAAACATGAGGATGATGACAATGACATAATAATTCAATAAAATAAGTTCAAGAATTAATTTATCCAGGAACCAATAACGTCCAAATTGTCAACATGATACTGCTTTGTGGAGTAAAATTCAAGAATGCTCAGAAGAATATTTCCATGAAAATATACTGGATGAAGCACAAATATCAAGGATATTCCACTAATTTCATGGAGTATAGAAGTTAAAACTTTAACCAACTGAGTATAATAAAGAATGGAATAACAAAAGAAATCACCAGGCATACGATAGACCACACAGACATGTTATTCTAATAGAATAATAAATAACGGAACCAGGTTATGCATAAAGCACAGACAGGATGTTCCAACAGAATGATAAAGAAAGGAACCAGGTCATGCGTAAATGCATGCAGATGAGGATATTCCAATGTAATAATAAATAATGGAACCGAAGTCAAAGTGTAATACGCACCGATAGGATATTCTTACAGAATAATAAAGAATGAAATAACATAAGAATTTCACCATGTATGCGGTGACTTGATAAACATGTTATTCCAACATAATGATAAAGAATGGAATAACAGAAGAATTTCACCAAGTATAGGGTATCCCGCGTATACAGGTTATTCCAACAGAATAATAAAGAATGGAATAACAGAAGTTCTCTTCATGAATAAGAAAGAAAGAATACCCCTTACGAGTACAACAAATAATATCCCCTACGAGTACAACAAATAATATCCCCTACGAGTACAACAAATAATATCCCCTACCTTTGAAAGAAGAGTATTCTGACTGGTAGGACGAGGATATATTCGAAGAAAACTTGCATTACGCTCAAAGCTTTCTTAAACTCTAAAAAAAATGCGCTCAAGATTATAGAAGAAGAACTCTCTCTATATTTTCTCTCTCTAGAGTTTAAGTGAATTCGTAAGAAATAATGAAGGAATGAGCTTCTATTTATAGAAGAATGGACTGCATAGTAACTAATTCATGAACGGTCCAGATTAATTTACTTTTAATCGGACGATCCATATTTAAAGCAATTTTTTTTAAATAAAATATAATATATTCTATTTATAATCTAATAAAACGAATAACTTTATAAAAGTATTACATTTTTATATAAAAAGATTTTACTATACAAAAAATACTACGCAAAGACTACGCAACACTACATAATAAAAAATAGTATATTCTATTTATAGTCTAATAAAACAAATAACTTTATAAAAGTATTACTTTTTTATATAAAAAGATTTTACTATGCAAAAACACTATGCATAATAGAATATAATATATTCTATTTATAGTTTAATAAAACGAATAACTTTATAAAAGTATTACATTTTATATAAAAAGCTTTTCATTTTATTACATTAATAATACTAATCAAACAAAAATCGAGTGACTTATCACGTAAGCATCAATAATCAACACCGCGTGTGCTACTACGCTACCTTTATGCCAGCGTATTCTTTTTACTTTACTACCGAGTAGTTCAACAAAGATTAAGCAGTAAAAACTCCGTCGTTATTTTTATAAAATATTTTTGTCGTTTTCTCAATCCGACAATAATTACATTGTGGGGTCCACTAATGATTTATCTGTCGCATGCGGATATTCTCCAACAAAAAGAATATTCCCCGACCAATCGAATATTATACAACAATTTGCATACTTTTCAAAATTTTTAAATACTACCCACAACTATAACACTATCTCAAATCCACACCATAATATTCAAAAAATATTTCAAGAAAATTAAATATTTATTCATAAAATTTGGGGTCTCACAATCAATTTCCAAATTCGTCTATTTTTAGAGAAAAAAGTTTGACAAAGAAATGTGTAAGACCCCAACTTATTATAAATGAAATTGAATTTCCTTTATTTAAAATTGTAATAACCCGAGAATTTAGATATTTATTAAAATCTTAAAAGATTTAATTAAGGTTAAATATTAAACCTAGACAGAAAATAAGTGTATGTATTTAACATTTTTAGGAATAAATTTTGTGAATTTAAAAACTTTTGGTAAAGGTTTATAGTGTTAAGAGATATGTGTGTATACGGTCATATGTGTACATACAGATGTGGTTGAGGGTCAAGGATTGACCTGATAAAGTATATCAGTCACAAACCCTAATAATATTTTAGAATCGCGACGTTCAGTGAGAAAACCTTAACGAGTGTTAAGAAATCCTATTATCGGTTCTAGAAACCCTAGTTTCAGTTTTGGGAGCCAAAACCCTAATTCGGAATATTAAAACCCTAATTGAGAAGTTTGAAAATAAGTATAAGGTTTTTATATTATTGATTTTATATTTAATTAGGGATAGCCCTAATTGATTATTAGAAAAACCTAATTGTTAATTTAATAAATTTAATGTTAATTAGGAAACATTAATACTAATTTTCAAGATATAAGTAATTAGGAAACCCTAATCTAATTAGGAAACCTAATTTCTAAATTAGAAAGATTATTTTCTATGTAAAACCCTAATTCGTGGGTTATAAACCCTAATGACCAATTCTGACCCTAATTGCTAAATTAACAAATTTAATTAGGAAATAATAATCCTAATTGGCAAGCTTAATTTATGATTAGGAAATTATAATATAATTATCAAATCCTAATTATAATTTAGAAATATTAATTTTCTATTTTGAAAACTTAAATTGGAAATCCTAAAAATTATTTTTTAAAACCCTAAGGGTTCAAACCCTAAACTCTAAGGGTTCAAACCCTAAACCCTAAGGGTTGGAGCATTTGACAAGTTAGCCACTAAAAGTAAAAACCAAATGACCAAAGTGCTCTTTATATTATTTTAATAAGGTGGAGTGTAGATCTAGCCCTAGTAAGGAGTGGGTGACCAAGTCTAGCTAGCCATATGGTCTAGAAAACAACCTTTAATCAGCCCACAACTGATCAAATGATCAGCCATATTGCATCATATCATATTATATATAGATTGAGAGAGATAAAATGCTCACTTTAATTTTCAACATTGTCAAGTCTTCTCTCTCTCTCCCCTCCGAAATTCTAGAGTAAAATTGGGTGAGAAACAAAACCAATGTCAGCCTTTAGCTTGTCAAAAACAAACATCAAAGTCAGAATCAAGATCAAGCTCAAAAAGTAGGTATAAACCCTAAATTTTAAAATCCTTAGATTTGATGTTAGAGGCACGAAAATCAAGTTTTTATAAACTGACTATGAACCCTAATTTGTGCTCTGACAGCCTAATGTCAGCGCTCATAGATCCTTTTATGTTAATTGTTTGTTGTGTTTTAAGTTATAAACTTGTAGTATGTTGTAAGGGCTTTGATTTGGAACTTGAATAAAACCCAGATGTGAGACCCTGAATTTTATGAAATAAAAGTATTCAATTTTTCTATTTTGGTGAATGGTTAAATTGATAAAAGGTTAAAGTTAAGGGTGATATGTGAAAAATTTTCAAAGTAGACAAGTTGTCATAAAATACCCAGTTACTATTATGACGCCCCCAAAATAGGTATACATCACCCATTATGAGTTGTCAATACATGCATGTAAACAACTACAACTTTATTATTACAACAAGAAAGCGTGAGTTTGAATACAAATATTATCTTCTAGACAATATCTATACTCAAATAAATCCTCATCACATTTATTGATACATTATTTTATAAAATGATGAGGACTACTAAACAACTCTCTCAGAACCTTCATTCCATACCCCGACTCATTACTCATTTATATTCTCGCCTCCCGAGAAGAAAAATGGAACAAAAAGGAAAAAAGTGAGCTCAACTAGCCCAAAGAAAGAATATTATGACTAAGATAATATATAACAAATTATCATTATTCTTCAACGGGAAAAAATCTAATAGAATACAATAGACAACAAGTTTTAAATCAATATTCGAAGTGGAAATAATAATTCATTAGAAGAGTTAAGTAGAGAATGCAAACTACTATCTTCATGTATGAATTTAAAAGTTCATCGCTCATCTTTTATCCATGTAACATCAATCAATATATATCTCAAATCAAATATTCATCTTTGCACTACAGCCAAAGATATTCATCGATTAGTCATGTTCATCTAAACACTGCTCATCTTTGCACTTGGCCAAAGATATTCATCGAAATCATTCATCTTTGCACTTTCTGTGCCAAAGATATTCAATTATATAATCATTTAGGGTTTGAGAATGATGAAAATATTTTTAAAAAACGAATCCGGTGAAACAAAATGACAAGGATTAAGGATTTGTACTTTGTTTTATCCACTTCCAAAAATACCTCAAAAATAATCATAGTGGTGTAAAATTCAAGAATGATCAAAACATGGATATAATCAAAAGCTAGTATCCACGATAGATATTTTAGATTTAAAAGAAAAATTTTCATTTTTCGATGAATAAGGCCGTGATTCGTGAATAATAATCGTATCGTGAATAGTAACTCTCGACACCAAAAGTTCCAAATTTGATAAAAATTTGATTAATATTTCAAAGATAATGATATTGAAGAAATAATATCATTACGAAAAAAAAAAATATCCTTACCTCGGAAAGATAGTACTTTAACTGGAATAATTGGATATAAGCTATAACTTGAACTTCAAACACCGATATATATAAGAGTGACTCACCTTGCCTAACTAAAAAAAAAATGTTTTCTTATTAAAAATATTTAAAACTTCAAAATTAATTATTTTCGAGCTTGAACTTCAATAATTCACAATAAATAGCCCTTTTGTCGAAAATTGAATCTCACGGGTTTTATAGGAAATTCAATTCTCTACAACTTTGCGTAAGAAAGTTTTTCCAAATTCCAAACAAAATTGAATCAAATCCATAAAGCAGACGATTTTTCAAATTTATAATCAAATTTCATCAAGAAATGGGGTCCACCAAACATGCTTAACATGTTTTAAACATTTATTGCAACAAAAATACTTTTTCTCCTCAGATACTCATATATCACACACTCATTGTAAAATATCACAATTATTATATTATTAAAAATATAATAATATATTTAAATGAATTATTTTATCGAAAAAGATAAAATTTTAATTTTCAACAATTGTCACATTAAAAATTTTCTCCATCTATATCCACATAAAATCAATATTTTCTCATCATATGAATCAATAATTAATTATTCACAAATAATATTATGAGAATCACAATATTGACAACCAGCGGTTCCCAGTGAAAGAGGGCTTTCAATAAGAATTTCTCCTTCATGGTAGCGCGCAATTAGGTGACCAAACCTCTCCTTGATGTAACTTTCTAGACATTGCCAATAATGTTATCCAATAATATTATTCAGATAATATGAATTATTGCTTCGATAATGGAAAATATGTGTAATGACAATTATTGAAACAACAATAATATAAAATATCAACGCAACAATTATTGAATCAATAAAATAAAATATCGAATAAGAATTATCTGTAACCATTATTGAGTAGTGCTTCTTCACGTAAGAAGAATCAATAATGTGCAATACTGGTATCTTCGTGTTTTAACCAACCGAGTATTTTAACAAGAGATAACTGCAGAATAAATACGTCGTTATTTTTAAACAACTTATATTTGTCGTTTTCTTCATCCAATCGCTTTCAAGTTATGGGGCCCACACATGGTCATTGCGCTACCGTTGCATTTAATATTTCCGACAAAGATTTAATATTCCACGACCAAACGAATATTCTCAAACAACAATGAATATTTTATAACCACTTGCTTATTTCGAAATATTTGCGTATTTTACCCATAACTATCCACATTAATCAAATCAACCCTTACTATTTCAAAATAATAAATAGAGGAAAATAAATTTTATTAATAATAAGTTGGGGTCTTACAACTATTCACTCTAGTATTATTCACTCGGGTATTTGGGACACTTTTTATGTCGGAGTACTATTCACAAGTTACTATTCATGAGTAACTATTCACATGATACTATTCATTAGAACAAAATATATTTCTTTTCGGTCCAAATTATTTTTGGGTACAATATTATTCCATGAAGAGATGTCTTAATTTTTCGAATAGTTGGTTGAAATTATAATGTAAAAGCTTTTTATATAAAATGTAATACTTTTATAAAGTTATTCTATAAATAGAATATATTATATTCTATTATGCATAGTATTTTTGCATAGTAAATTTTTTATATATAAAATGTAATACATTTATAAAGTTATTCTATAAATATAATATATTCTATTCTATTATGCATTGTGTTTTGCATAATAAAATCTTTTTATATAAAATGAATACTTTATTAAAGTTATTCTATAAATAGAATATATTATATTTTATTACGCATAGTATTTGCATAAAGGCTCGCGATAGTATTTGTATAGTAAAAATCTTTTTATATAAAATAGAATATATTATATTTTATTTAAAAGATTTTGCTTTAAATATGGATTTGTCAATTAAAGTAAATCAATCTGGACCGTTCATTGGGTTGGTTCTTATTCATTCCATTCTTCTATAAATAAGCTCATTCTTTCATTATTTCTTTTAATTCAATGAAACTCTCTAGAGAGAAACTATAGAGAGAATTCTTCTTCTATAATCTTGAAGCGTATTTCTTTAGAGTTTAAGAAAACTTTGAGAGTAGTTCAAGTTTTCTTGAGTATATCCTCGCCTCTACTTAGTGGAATACTCTTATTTGAAAGGTAAAGGAATATTATTATGGTAGGGAATATTATTTGTTGTACTCGTAAGGGGTGTTATTCTTTTGTATTCATGAAGAGAACTTATGTTATTTCATTCTTTATTATTCTGTTGGAATAACCTGTATACGTGGGCTACCTTATACTTGGTGACATTCTTCTATTATTCCGTCTTTATCATTCTGTCGGAATATCCTGTCGGTGTGAATTTCACCTGACCTGGTTCCATTATTTATTATTCTGTTGGAATAACTTGATATCTGTGATTCATTGTATACCGTGAAGTCTGTTGTTATTCCATTATTTATTATTTCATTCTTTACTATTTTGTCGGAATATCCTGTCTGTTCGTTTTACGCCGGACTTGGTTCTATTATTTATTATTCTGCATTTATTATTCTGTTGGAATAATAACGTATCATGCGGATTACATATTTACGGTGAAATTCTTGATTATTCCATTCTTTATTATTATGTTGGAATAACTTGTCTCATGCCAATACTACATACATGGTGAAATTCTTTTATTATTCCATTCTTTATTGTTATGTTGGAATAACTTTGTACATGCTGAAGCTACGCTAAGTACTACATACATGGTGAAATTCTTTTATTATTCCATTCTTTATTATTATGTTGGAATAACTTTTCATGCCAAGCAATCGCATATCGTGGTGAAATTCTTTTATTATTCCATTCTTTATTATCTTTGTTGGTTATGGGTTTTACAGGTTGTATGTCTTTGGATCAGCATAGTGCAAAGATGATATGTTGTTGAATATCTTTGGCTCAGTAGTCAAAACATGATTTTGTAAGGCTTATAATGATCGGATCGATTTGTTTTGGCTATGAAACTTGCTTTAGATTATATCCGATATTCCAAACCCGTAATACTATTTTTTGAGGTAAGGGATGTTATTTTTTATAAATAATATTATTTTTTTCAATATCATTATGCCAGAATATTGGGAAGATTTTTCTTGTGAAATTCTTGTCTTTTTTGTGTCTGGGGTTACTTATTCACGATCGATTAATTATTCACAAATATGACACTATTCACAAAAAAATAAAATTTTCTCTTCTTTGTCCTAGATGTCTATTTTTGTTACTAGCTTTGATTGTATCCATGTTTTGATCATTATTCTTGAATTTTACTCCACAAAGCAATATCATGTTGATAATTTGGACGTTATTGATTTCTGGATAAATTAATTTATAAATCTTTAAAAATGTATCCTTGAACTTGTTTTATTGAATTCTTATATCATTGTCATCATCCTCAAGTTTATAATATATTGAAAGTCATCTACATGGCTCAGAAAGTGCATAGATGGACTTGGTATGATTATGACCGTGGATTATTTAAGATAATCATGACCGTAATGTTACAAATGATGTGGTAAAAGTCCTCATTAGCCCGTAGTGCTGATGGACAGTTGTTGGCATGATCATGACCATTGATGAATACACGAATATCCTTGGCCCGTAGTGCATGGACAATTTGTGGTCATGATAGTAATGAATATCCTTGGCCATAGTGCAGGGATGATGTGAATTATTTATTAAGATGAGTCTCGGCAATAAAAGTGATGAAAAATCTTTTAAATCATAGAAGATAGTAGATTTTATTCTCTACTTGACTCTTCTAATGAATTGCTTGTTCCACTGCAGTTAAACTTGATGTTTGTTATATTTTATCAGTTTAACACTGTTGAAGGCTAACGATAAATTATTCTGCATTATCTTAGTCATAATATTTCTTACTGGGCTAGTTGAGCTCACCCTTTTACTTTTATTGTCCTCTTCAGGAAATGAGAACGTAGCTGGGATTAGTCGGGGAACGGAGTGACGGTCCAGATGGTAGCATTAGTAGTCCTCACTATTCTATGAAATAGTGTGATAATAAATGTATTGAGTACTCCATTTGAGTTGAATACTGTCTAGAAGACAATATTCGTATTAAAACTCTCAGTTTATATTTTGTCGTATGTCACACGACAGTTGTATTATTAAGTTGTATTTGAATTTTGTACCATGTATTTGGCGACTCAAGATGGGTGATGTATACCTATTTTGGGGGCGTCATAAAATGATCAAATTTTGAGTATATATGCTTACTTTTCATTTTTCGTTCATTAACGAGCCATTTGGTTGGATAAAATCATTTTAGGACGGAATAATATGATGGTTGAAATTATAATCAGATAATAATGGAATCGAAATCAAACTCTTGATTCATGCACTTAGTATGTTACTTAGAAATTAGATCGAATGGAATGAAATAGAATATAATGACCAAAATATCCTAAACTAATTTAGTAGAATATATAATAATGTAAAATAATATATAATATATTATTTGTAGTGTAAATGTGACGCCCCAAAATAGGTCCACACAATTCAATTTGGATAGTCAAAATACATACTACAAACATACGTTCTTTTATAACAGTGTCGCAAATGTAGCTCCTCGTGGGAACGACATTCTACTTATCACTGTATTACTTGTTAGACCGCGTATACTTGCGGGTGTTTAGTGATTGCGAAATCAACCAACAGATGTGAGAATAGAACTAGGAGGGGAGAGATGTGGAATTCCTTCGCTAGTATGACCTACCTAAGTTTTTTTTTTGGTCGGTCAGAATATAGGGATAATATGTTACATGTCAATTAACTTTTTGTTTTGTGGCAATATCTCGAAAATGACATCCAAGAGAATGTTGAGAATAAGAATGGAGCACAAAGTAATCGTTGATTCACCACATATCAATAATCGAGGATAATGTGCATCAAGAAGGCGACAATCCTCATGCAAACAGAACACTGACCAAATGATGAATGATGGAATGTTCAGAGGCTTTATGCAATTCATGCAACAGCAGGCGAGAGCGGCTCCTGTCCAAACTGTAGGTGGAACCACTGGAAACTCTCGGACGGTCACCGCTAAACAGTTCAAGGAGCTGGGACCACCAGAGTTTATTGGAGAGCCAAAACCACTTAAGGCAGAAGCATGGATAAAGCAGATCACCAAGATATTTGATGTCTTGGGATGCTCCGAGGAACAAAAGGTTCCCTTTGCCACCTTTATGTTGCGAGGAGAAGTTAGACATCTTGGTGGAAATCTCCAGAAAGCGTACTCAACCCCGCCTCATTGAAAATGTCTTGGGAGAAGTTCCAAGAACTATTCAACGACAAGTACTTTTTCCGAAAGTATTATTCACATGAAGGAAGTGGAGTTCATCAAGTTGGAGCAGAATAATACGACCGTGTCGCAAAGACGAAGCAAAGTTTGCCGAGTTGTCCCGGTTTTGCGACCCACTTGGTGGATAATGAAGAGAGAATGACGCAAATGTTTTTAAGATGTTTAAAGTCGGGAGATACGCCAACATCTTATTTCTCATAAACCGTGTTTGTATTGAGATGTTGTAAATAGGGCTCGATTAGTAGAATAGCGATAACGAGTCAACGCAACCAAAAAAGAGAGCAAATGACAAAATGATAATACTAATGAGAAGCGATCATCAAGCGGTGACAACAAGCGTGGAGGGAATCAACAGGCCATAAGTGATAACCACTTCGGTGGTAATCATGGCCAAAACAATAAGAATGGGCATTTCAAGAAGAGGAGATTCAGCCAGGATGGAGGCACCAAAGGCCATCCCAGAAAAGTCAAAGTCGATAGTGCAAGGGAGAGCGTTTGTTGTGACCTCCCAGAAAGTAAGGACCCGAATGAGGTCATCACGGGTAAGCTTATCATAAACTCTAGCGAAGTCTATACTTTATTTGATACCGGTTCTACCCATTCTCTTATTTCTCCTACTTGCGCTCAACGATTAAATTTGACTCAAGAAATTAGACTTTGACTTATCTGTGGAAACTCATTGGGAGAAACTTTCATTACATCCACTCGTTTATAAGTCTTGTTTGGTTCAAATCGGTACCCTCACATTACCTGTCGATCTTATTTCATTGAAAATACTTGCATTTGACGTGATTCTAGGGATTGAATGGTTAACTACTCATCAAAACCCATTTCCAAAGCCCCATATCGAATGGCTCCTATTGAACTTCGTGGAGTTAAAGACCCAACTACGTGAAATTGTTAGACATTGGCTTTATTCGCCCCTAGTACTTCTCCTTGGGGTGCTCCTGTTCTATTCGTGAAGAAGAAAGATAGGAGATGCGACTTTGTATTGATTATCTGGAGTTGAATCATGTCAAGATCAAAAATAGGTACCCATTGCCACGTATTGATGACCTATTTGACCAAATTAAGGAGCCAAATTCTTTTCAAAGATTGATCTTCGTTAGGATATCACCAATTGAAGATTGAACAGATGACATTCCAAAGACGACTTTCGGAACTCGATGCACAGACGGCATTATGAATTCCTAGTCATGTCCTTTGGATTAACTAATGCTCCTACTGCCTTCATGGATATGATGAACTGAGTATTCAAGGAATATTTGGATCACTTTGTGGTCGTCTTTATTGATGACATCCTTATTTATTCCAAAAGCCGTGAAGATCATGAAAGCAACACTTGAGGTCGACACTCCAAAAACTTCGTGAATACAAGCTTTATGCCAAGTTGAAAAAATGTGAGTTCGGCTCGAGGAAGTAGCATTCCTTGGGCACGTAGTATCAAGTCATGGAATATCTATGACCCAAGCAAAGATTGAAGCAATTCAAAGTGGGAGCAACCTAAATCAATGATCGAAGACGTAGCTTTCTCGCTTAATTGGTTATTATCTGGAGATTCGTGGAAGGATTTTCTCGAATAGCTACTCCATTAACTCATTTGACTCGGAAAGATACAAAGTTGATTAGTGCGAAGAATGTGAAAAGAGTTTTCAAGAACTCAAGAGGAGACTCATTTCAAAGACCTGCTCGACAATACCATCCTGGCTCGGAGGATTTGTCATCTATGGTGATGCTTGAGCAAAAGGGTTGGGATGTGTTCTCATGCAACATGGGAAAGTTATAGCCTATGCCTCATGACAACTTAAAAAATATGAGAGAAATTATCCTACTCATGACCTAGAGTTAGTAGTTGTTGTTTTCGCACTTAAAATTTGGAGGCATTACTTGTATTGGGAGAAGGTGGAGATCTTTACGGATCATAAAAGCTTCAAATATTTCTTCACTCAAAAGGAACTCAACATGTGACAACGACATTGGCTTGAACTGTTGAAAGATTATGATCATACCATCCAATACCATCCTGGAAAAGCGAACGTGGTAGCTGACACATTGAGTAGAAGATCATATGCAAGTACGAGTGCGCTATTGTCAACACAAAGGCCCATTTTTGTGTGACTTGCAAAGGATGGAGATAGAGTTAAAGACTCCAGGGACCCATGTGATGATGACGAATATACGAGTAGAACTGACTTTAATTGATAAAGTTAAAGTCGCTCAAGTTGCTGGACACGAGGTGATGTGTATGAGGAAGAAAGTGTGAAAAGCTTATCTTAGGAAGCAAGAATCGATGAAGAAGGAATACTTGAGTCAACTCCGGATTTTTGTGTTCTAACGACCACGATTTAAAGTATAAAATCATGATGGAGGCACATAACACACCGCTTTGTAATCCATTTTGGGAGTACCAAAATGTATCATGATATTCGCCATACATTTTAGTGGAGCAATATGAAGAGAGAGATAGTATTTGTTTATCTCAAGGTGTCTAACTTGTCAACGAGTTAAAGCGAGCATCAAGTACCAAAAGGTCCATCTGAACCACTTGAAATTCCAGAATGGAAGTGGGAGCACATTACTATGGATTTCATTCACGGTCTTCATAAGGTTTCTCAAGGTATAAATGCGATTTGGGTCATTGTTGATAGATTGACCAAGTCCGCTCATTTTCACCGACACGAGAAACTTATACACTTGAACGTCTTGCTCGTATGTACATAAACGAGATTGTAAGACTACATGATACGCCAAGATCCATAGTTTTCGATCGAGACCCAAGATTCACTTCACGATTTTGGGTTAGTTTACGAAAGCTACGCACAGATTTACGATTTAGTTTCAAGATATCATCCTCGAGACGGATGGACAATGGAGCGGACTATTCAAACTCTTGAAGATTTATTAAGACTCGTGTCCTCGACTTCAAGGAAGTTGGGATAAGTTCTACCATTGGTGGAGTTTTCCTATAACAACAGATTATATCGCAAGTATTGGCATGACTCCATTTGAGGCGTTGTATGGAAGAAAGTGTCGTTCTCTCAGTATCTTTGGGATGAGGTGGGAGAAGCAACGTTGTTGGGGACCGGAGTCAGTACGCATGACTACGAGTAAAAGATTCAAATGATCCGACAACGATATAAAACCTCACAAGATCTACAAAAGAGTTATGCCGATCTTCATCGAAAGGACGTGCAATTCGATATAGGAGATCATGTGTTGTTACGTGTTGCTCCATGGAAAGGAGTTATGAGATTTGGAAAGAGAGAAAACTCAATCCTCGATTCATCACCCCATTTTAATCCTCGATCGAGTAGGAACCGTGGCCTATAGACTCTTTTACCGCCAAGTATGTCTCGTGTTCATAACGTTTTTCACATATCCATGTTACGTAAATATGTGAAAGACCCGAACCACATTATTGAGTTAGAACCGGACGAAATAGCGGAAGATTTGACGTATGAAGAGGTTCCTGTTCAAATCCTGGATAAGAAGGGACATATTCTATGCTCCAAGGTTATACCTCAAGTCAAAGTTTTGTGGAGAAACCACGATGTTGAGGAAATGACTTGGGAGTTAGAATTTGAAATGAAATCAAGGTATCCTTACCTCTTCGACATACCAGGTATGTACTATAATTTCGAGGGCTTAAATTTCATAAGAAGGGAGGTTGTAAGACTCAACTTTTATAAATAAAGATGAATTTTCTATAAATATCATTTTTGAATATTATGAAGTAAATCGATATAATGTTATAGTTGTAGGTAATATTTATAAATTTTGTAAAAGCACGCAAGTTGTTATATAATATTCGATTGGTCGGAGAATATCATTTTATCAGGGAATATTCGCACAACGGCACAATCATTGGTGGACCCCACAACGGAATTATTATCAGATTGAGAAAACGACAAAAATATTTTATTGAAAATAACAGCGGAAGTTTTACAGTTAACTTGTTGAAACACTTCGGTGTTAAAAAAATACGATGTCTGGCGTAGTTGCGACAAAGAAAGACACGGTATTGATTATTGATGCTTACGTGAGAAGTCACCGCTTTTGTTCAATTATTGTTACGAAGAATTGTCAGATATAGTATCTCACGTTATTTGATTCAATTATTGTCAATATTTTATAATCAATAATTGAGATGACAAAGTTATTAATATTATTATTTGCAATATTAACGATGTCAGAAGTTCATCAAGGAGATGTTTGGTCACCTAATTCGCGCTGATAGGGAGAAATCCTTATTCGAAAGCCCCCTCTTTTCTCAGGAACGACACAGTCGTCGATTAATATTGTGAATTATAATATTGATGATAAATGTTGTTAAAAATATTGAGGGAGTTTATATATATAATATTATGTGTGTGGTGAGTGGAATATATATAATATTATGTGTGTGTGAGTGGAAAATGGTGGAAAAGTAGAATTTTAGTGGAAAAATGGAAGTGGTGGGATGAGTATTAGTATTATATATATATATATGGCATGAATTGAAATTGGTGGGGGTATTGATGTTAGTCGGGTGAGTGGCCAACATATATATATATATATATATATATATATATATATATATATATATATATATATATATATATATAAGTTGTCGTTGAAATAAGTGGTATGCACATGTGATTAATTAGGTCAAGGTCTAAAATTTTTCTTTCACCCGTGAAGTGAAAATTATTTAAATCTCAATTCCTCTTTGTCACAGTCCAATAGTATCTTTCCATTCTCCTATAAATAAGCTCATTCCTTCATTATTTCTTACTTAATTCACTTTAAACTCGAGAGAGAGAAATTATAGAGAAACTATAGAAAAGTATTATGCTACTTCCCTACTCTTATATCCAGTTTCTTTTACGGTAAGGGGTATTATTTCTTTTGTATTCATGGAGAGAACTACTGTTATTCCATTCTTTATTATTCTCTTTGGAATAACCAAGATAATGTGACTACCCTATACTTGGTGACATTCTTCTATTATTCAGTATTTATTATTATTCATTGGAATATCCTGCTCAGAGACGTTTTACGTGGGACCTGGTTCCGCCTTTTATTATTATTATTGGAACATCATGCCGGAGCTTAATTTACCGACACAGTTCCGCTTACTTTATTATTCTGTTGAATAACACCGCCTACTGCAAGTATCGCATTTACGGTGATTTCTTTTGTTATTCCATTCATTATTATACTCAGTTGATTAAAGTTTTGACTTCTATACTCCATGAAATTAGTGGAATATCCTTGATATTTGCGCTTCATCCAATATCTTTTCATGGAAATATTCTTCTGAGCATTCTTGAATTTTACTCTACAAAGCAAAAGATCATGTTGACAATTTGGACGTTATTAGTTTCTGGATAAATTAATTCTTGAACTTGTTTTATTGAATTCTTATATCATTGTCATCATCCTCATGTTTATATTAAAGTCATCTGTGGCCTGTAGTGAATAGATGGACTTGGTATGATTATGACCAGGTGTGAGACCCTAGATTTTATGAATAAAGTTTAATTTTTTCGAAATATTTATTTTTAATATTATGGTGTGGATTTGAAATAATGTTATAGTTATGGGTAATATTTATAAATTTTGCAAAATATGTAAGTTGTCATATTATATTCGATTGGTCGGGGAATTTTTTTATCAGGGAATATTCGTGCAATGGCACAATCATTGGTGGACCCCACAACGGAATTATTGTCTGATTGAGAAAACGACAAAAATATTTTATGAAAATAACTGCGAAAGTTTTACCGTTAACTGTTGAAACACCCGGTGTTAAAAGTATAGTAATACGCGTGGTTTCATAGTAGACACAAGATTGATTATTGATGCTTTACGTGATAAGTCACTCGCTTTTGTTTTATTGGTATTATTAATGTAATAAAATGTAATACTTTTATAAAGTTATTCTATAAATAGAATATATTATATTCTATTATGCATAGTGTTGCATAGTGTATCAGATAGTGTTTTGCATAGTAAAATCTTTTTATATAAAATGTAGAATACTTTTATAAAGTTATTCTATAAATAGAATATATTATATTTTATTATGCATAGTGTGGCATAGTGCTCTATAGTGTTTTGCATATAGTAAAATTTTTTATATAAAAATGTAATACTTTTATAAAGTTATCTCATTTTATTAGACAATAATTAGAATATATTATATTTTTTTATGCATGTTGTTTGCATAGTGCTGCGATAGTGTTTCAGATATTAAAATCTTTTATAAAGTTATTCGTTTTATTAGATTATAAATAGAATATATTATATTTTATTTAAAAGATTTTGCTTTAAATATGGACCGTCCGATTAAAGTAAATCAATCCGGATCGTTTCATGAGTTAGTTCTTATGCGATCCATTTTTCTATAAATAAGCTCATTCATTCATTATTTCTTATGAATTCACTGAAACTCTAGAGAGATAAACTAAAGAGAGAAAGAAGAAAATATTTTGCTACTTCACTACTTATATATCCAGTACTCTTCTTCTTAAGGTAGGGGATATTATTTGTTGTACTCGTGAGGGGTATTCTTTCTTTCTTATTCATGAAGAGAACTTCCGTTATTCCATTCTTTATTATTATGTTGGAATAACTCGTCATGCAAAAATCGCATACATGGTGAAATTCTTCTAATATTCCATTCTTTATTATTCTCGTTGGAATATCCCGTCTCATGCGTTTTATGCCGAACCCGGTTCCGTTATTTATTATTCGGTTGGAATATCTTGTTTGGCATCGCGTATTACGCCTCGACCAGTTCCATTATTTAGTATTCTTTGAATAACTCGCTTCATCACAAGTACCGCATGCATGGTGATTTCGTTGTTATTCCATTCTTTACTATTCTCGTTGGAACATCCCGCTTGCAAGTGAATTTTACCGACCGGTTCCGTTATTATTATTCTCGTTGGAATAACTGTCTATGCCAATACCGCATGCATGGTGATTTCTTTTGTTATTCCATTCTTTATTATACTCGGTTGGTTAAAGTTTTGACTTCTATACTCCATGAAATTAGTGGAATATCCTCGATATTTGCAACTTCATCCAAAGATCTTTTCATGGAAATATTCTTCCGAGCATTCTTGAATTTTACTTCTACAAAAGCAAAGATCATGTTGACAATTTGGACGTTATCGGTTCCTAGATAAATTAATTCTTGAACTTGTTTTATTGAATTCTTATATCATTGTCATCATCCTCATGTTTATATTATGTTAAAAGTCATTTGTGGCTCTGTAGTACATAGATGGACTTGGTATGATTATGACCGAGAATTATTCGGTATAATCATAACCGTAATGTTACAAAATGATGTGGAAAAAGTCGTCATTGGTCTGTAGTGCATTGATGGGACGAGCTTTTTTGGTATGATTATGGCTATGGATTCTCTTGCCAAGGGTGCAAAGATGAATTGTTTTATGGTATGATCAGACCGTTGATGAAAACACGATTATTCGCCCGTAGTAGGTATGGATAATTCGTGGTCGTGATACTTAAAGAATATCCTTGACCATAGTGCGGGGTGATTCGATGATGTGAATTATTTATTGTCGAGTCCCAAAGTGATAAAAGTGATGAAAAACCTTTTAAATCATAAAAGATAGTAGATTTTATTCTCTACTTGACTCTTTTAATGGATTAATTGTCCCGCTGCAGTTAAACTTGATGTTGTTATATTTTATCAGTTTAACACTGTTGAAGGCTAACGATAATTTATTACGCATTATCTTAGTCATAATATTTTTATCGGGCTAGTTGAGCTCACCTTTCTTTCACTATTTCTTCGTGAAATGAGAACATAAGAGAGGACTAGTCGGGAGCGGAGTGGCGGTCCGAGAGGATAACATTAGTAGTCCTCACTATTCTCGTGAAATAGTGTGTTAATAATTGTAATGAGGACTCCTTTTGAGTTTGTATAATCTCTAGTAGACAATAATTGTATTCAAACTCACGGTTATGTTTTGTCGTATTGTATACTACAGTTGTATTAGTAAGTTGTATTTGAATTTTGTACCATGATCTGGCGACTCAAGATGGGTGATGTATACCTAATTTTGGGGACGCCACACTGTGGATTATTCGGTATAATCATTACCGTAATGTTACAAATGATGTGGTAAAAGTCCTCATCGCCCGTAGTGCATTGATGGACGATTGTTGATATGATCATGACCATTGATGAATACACGAATATCCTTGGTCGTGGTGCATGGATAATTTGTGGTTGTGATACTAATGAATATCCTCGTCGTAGTAGTGCATGGATGATGTGGATTATTTATTGTGAATCTCAAATTTCTAAAAGTCATGAAAACCTTTTAAATCATGAAGATAGTAGATTTTATTCTCTACTTGACTCTTCTAATGGATTGCTTGTTCACCGCAGATTAAACTTGATGTTTGTTATATTTTATCAGTTTAACACTGTTGAAGGCTAATGATAATTTATTCTGCATTATCATAGTCATAATATTTCTTACTGGGCTAGTTGAGCTCACCCTTTTATTTTCATTGTTCTCTTCAGAAAATAAGAATATAGCTGGGACGAGTTGGGGAACATAGTGATAGACCAAATGATAGTATTAGTAGTCCTCACTATTCTGTTAAATAGTGTGACAATAAATGTAATTAGGACTTATTCAGAGAGTGGATATTGTCTAGTAAGATGATTTGTATTAAAACTCACATTGCCTCTTGTTGTATATTAACGATTGTATTTGTATTCTGTACCATGTATTTGACGACTCAGAATAAGTGATGTATACCTATTTTGGGGGCGTCACAATATGATTAAGTGGAGTGAACGGGTGTAATTCACGGGGAATCATCCCGTGACATTTTTTTTAGCCATGTGATTTATATAATATAATATATATATATATATATATATATATATATTATATTTAAAAGATTTTGTTTTATTAGAATATTTTATTAAATCAATCTGGACCGTCCGTTTAAAAGTAAATCAATCTAGACCGTTCATGAATTAGTTCTTTATGCATACTATTCTTCTATAAATAAGCTCATTCCTTCATTATTTTTTTTACGGATTCACTGAAACTCAGAGAGAGAAAATTATAGAGAGAAAGAAGAAAAGTATTCCTGCTACTTCCCTACTCTTATATCCAGTTTCTTTTACGGTAAGGGGTATTATTTCTTTTGTATTCATGAAGAGAACTTCTATTATTCCATTATTTATTATTCGATTGGAATAACCTGTATACGCTGGCTACCCTATACTTGGTGAAATTCTTCCGTTATTCCATTCGTTATTATTATTTGGTTGAATATCTTGTCTGCATGCTTTTACGCTGCAGGACACCGGTTCCGTTAATTGTTATTCGTTGGAATAACTCTGCATGTATTTGGCCTATCGCATGTACGGTGATTTCTTTTGTTATTCCATTCCTTATTATACTCGTTAGTTAAAGTTTTGACTTCTATACTCCATGAATTAGTGGAATATCCTCGATATTTTGCGCTTCATCCAAAGATCTTTCCATGGAAATATTCTTCCGAGCATTCTTGAATTTTACTCTACAAAGCAAGATCATGTTGACAATTTGGACGTTATTGGTTTCTGGATAAATTAATTCTTGAACTTGTTTTATTGAATTCTTATATCATTGTCATCATCCTCATCTTTATATTTTGTTAAAAGTCATCTGTGGCCTATAGTGCATAGATGGACTTGGTATGATTATGACGTGGATTATTGATTGTAATTATGACCGTAATGTTACAAATGATGTGGAAAAAGTCCTCATTGGCCCGTAATGCATTGATGGACAGTTGTTGGAATGATCATGACCATTAATGAATACACGAATGTCCTTGGCCCGTAGTGCATGGATAATTGTGGTCGTGATACTAAAGAATATCTTTGGCCGTAGTGCATGGGTGATTCGATGATGTGGATTATTTATTAAGCTGAGTCTCACCGATAGCAGTGATGAAAAAAATTTTAAATCATAAAAGATAGTAGATTTTATTTTTCTACTTGACTCTTTTAATGGATTGCTTGTTTCATTGTAGTTAAACTTGATGGTTGTTATATTGTATCGGTTTATAACTATTCAAGACTAAGGATAATTTATTCTGCTTTATCTTAGTCATAATAATTCTTACTGGGCTAGTTGAGCTCACCCTTTATTTCACTGTTCTCTTCAGGAATTGAGAATATAGCTGGGACGAGTCGGGGAACGGAGTGATGGTCCAGAGGATAACATTAGTAGTCCTCACTACTCTGTGAACTAGTGTGTTAATAAAGTATTGAGGACTTATTTTGAGTTTTAATATCGTCTGAAGACAATGTTTGTATTGAAACTCATGACTTATGTCAGTATATTTAAAGATTGTATTTGTATTCGTACCATGTATTTGGCGACTCGTAATAGGTGATGTATACTGTTTGGGGCGCCACATAAGTCGTGTCCCAAAGACAATCAGATAGGTACCAAAAGTTGATTTATCCTTTTAAAGTCGATGATTTAAATAGACAATGTAAGCCAACCGTAGTCTAATTTAAATCATTAATGACCCTACCATCCATGGCCGTTGTTTTAATTTCTCAAGTCCAAAAGTCCAATCTCTCTCCTTCCCAAACAAGAAACCCCTACTCTCCCACATATCGGCCTCCTCTTACCACTGCAAGAAGGTTTTGGTTTACCACTTAAATCATGAGATATTTTGAAAACCCAAATCACCTCAAGATATAAACTTTGAGTTGTTTTGAGTCGGTTATTGATTTTAATTTTCTTGAGTGGATTGGATTTGAACTATAAAAATCATAAAATTAATTCTAGTAAGAAATCAAACCCCATATTAGTAAGTTTTTTTGTACTCGAGAATCGGGAGAATTAAAAGTGAAATTCAAAGACGAGCAATGAGAGGAGGAAGGAAGAATTTGAAGAGAGGCGGAGGAAAATACATTTACTCTTCAAGAAGGTCAAAGTATTATGCAAGTTGTGTCCCTTCGAGGTTCCAATGTCATTGAGGTACACTCTAACTTTTAGTCAAGACATAGGTTAAGTTATAGTATCTCGGTTTTCATTTGTTTTAATTTTTAATTTTTTTAAGGTAATGGATGCTAAAGGAGAGAATTCAACGCACGCTTTTCGGCTAAATTTCGGAAGAGCATGTGGATTAAAATTGGTAATTAGTTGATGTAAGGAAAGCAGAGTAGTTTTTTCCTTGGGCTTTAGAAATAACATCATATTTATCTATGTTGCAGGGTAGCTTTGTTGTGGTTGATGAAAGTGGCAAAGAGGAGGTTGTTGGGTCCGTAGAAAAGTGGGTTGTATTGTTTCTCAAGTTCTTTTCTATGAACAAGTTCGCTTACTTCAAAAGTCTCCTGAATGGTTTGTTCTTTGAACTCTTATTTCATTTACTTGATGATTGATTTTATGTTGCATCTCACACCTATTTTGAACTTCCTAAGCAACAATATATAACCTAGTCTTGGATTTATCACCGACTTAAAAGAGTCTATTGACTGTAGAATGTGAGGGGCAGTCATTCTATCTGCCCATTCTAACTATTGGAACTTGTATAAGATATCATCTCAATGTAACAGTGAAGGAATGGTGAAAGTATGTGTAGAAATGATGGATGATTGTAGCCTTATTAAGACTGTAATTAAATATTAGAGTCTACAAAACGATAGAAGATAATCTTTGTTTGGATAATGCTAAACATACCGTTTCACCACATAGAACCCAATAAGAAGCAAATCTCTTTCGACACACCTAAGAGGCTAAGATAACTAACTCCTCTTCTTTTTTACATATATTACCTTGTTTAGTGTAGTTGGAAGTTTCATGAGTCCACATGCAAACGGCTGAGCTTATATAGTTTATGGTTAAGTTGGTTAGTTTCACAAAGACTGTATACTATCACTACATCCATCCTAAGAGGAGTAATATTTTTTTGTTGCCTTTTTTTTTATTCGAAAGGTTTGAATAGGACACACTAAGACATTATTAAATAAAATTTAGTCTTCATAGTTTTATTTGTGTGTGTGTGTGTGTGTATATATATATATATATATATATATATATATATATGTTTACAAGTGTGTCTAATGCAAATTTTAATAATCTTTAAAAAATAACAAATAAAAAAAGTAGTAGTATATTGTTAAGATGCAAGGACTACTTTTTTTTTTAATCATGGACAATGGGTACACATAATACTCCACCAACCACGTACATTTGGCAATCACATAGTAAACTATGTGTGTGTACCCCAAGGAGATTATTGCCACTTTTGAGTAATGAACCTGACCTATGCCATTCAAGGCACTTATCACTAGCTTATCGCCAAAGACATGTAGGAAATACTTTTTAATTGGCGTGTATGATAGTTATTACGCATTTAGCTTTTCATTGATGCATGACAATCAGATTCTGAAGAAATAAAGTGAGAATCCTTACTTTCTCATTTGTGTTTGAGTTGTATTTGTGTGCGTCTTTGTAAAGATATTACGTAAATGTATTAGATTCTTTGGTTATGCTCTCTTTTTGTTGAAAACAAGTATTATATACTTTTTGGTGATAATATATGTATAGTTAACACTACCTAAAAACACTCTTGTAAAGTGAGGATGGCATCACGCCCTTACCACCTCGTATCCATTCTTCTTCTTTTTAGTGTCTATTCATTCTTTGTGATTGTCGCCGCTTATCAACGCAGCCACCGATCTTCGGGATCCGCAAGCCCGGGTGATTGTAATGGAGATTCACAGAGTGGCACTGCCTTGCAGGAAGATATTGAGCTCAACTCAAGTGATGATGATGGACTTCCTCCACTAGAGGCCAATATGAATAGAATGAGACCTGCAGAGTTGCAGTCAGATACGGAGTCAGATTAAGATGCAAGTTCCTAAGCCATATGATACTCATCCCATAATTAAAAACCTTTTTTTGTTGTGTGTACAAGAAGAGAAGTGCGGCCAGCACCATGTTCATCGGCTGTCTTTGGTTTTTGATTTCTTTTGTTTCCTTTTCTCTTGGGATTACTTTTGTTTAACAACTGCCATCAATTGGTACATAATTTTTAAACCAGTTGTATGTAGACCGAGGACCTTGTTACATTGTTGAATGATCTACCTATTGTTTGTCAGATTTGTTTGATGGCTTACTTCAAAAGTCACCGGTAACAAGGTTCTTTCAAGGGAAATGATATTTCCACAAACCTTTGGACTACCCTGCCCACACATAGGCATTACTCTAAATGCACACCTTTATGTATCCAATTTATCTTTAAATTTATTATACATCATATTTACAAGACAAAATAAATATGTATAAACTTAGTTAGAAAAAATGACCTCAACCATACGCAGAAAGTTAAACTACTATATTAAGCTAGTTATTTTCTTAATTAATAGCGTGCTTTTTAATAATTTGAAATATATTTTATATTATAATATGTTTAAAAAATTAAAGACAAGACAAGACTAGACTAGACTATACTAAATAAAAATCCAAGACATCACAGATAACTTTGATGCATAAAAAATTATATTTATATGCTAATAAACATTTTTAAATTTTAATTATAAGATTTTATTTAAACAAGTAAGATAAGTTATTGGCAGGATTAGGGAATTGTTGATAATTTCAATTGCAACCTCGTTAAATTTATGGTTTAGAGTGCTCAGGAAGAGTGTTCGTGGCAAATTTTTTCACCACCTCTCTCTCTCTCACACACAATCACACACACTTACAAAGTCACAATCTTAGTAATTCTTAGATGGTCAACGGAGTAAAGTACAAGTATCTATTAATATCCCTCCCAAAAAAAATCTACATTAGTAAGGAAAATTAAGAAGTGAGTAGTAGTACGATCGAAAATATTAATTATTATGCACTGATAATATTTTTAATATATAGTCATTTAGAGATTAAAGTTGAGTAAAACCTTAAACTAAAATCCTAAATATTATTTTTAAATTAAAATTTATTATATGACTAAGTAACTAAATGACTCTTATAAAAATTGTTTAAATTAATCGTAACATTATATGGTAACATTATATGGGAGCATAAAAAGTGTTTTACTTTTAGTTAAATTTTAAGCCTGGTATACCAAAGACCAAGACCAAAAAAACAAGTTTTGTCTTATTATATAGTTATACTAGCTATAACCCGTGCCTGAAGGCAGAGCGAAACGAAAAATTAGATTAAAATTCGAAAAGTAATACATTACCTAAAGACTCTTTGCAACTTAAAATAACTTACAACCACAATATAATTAATACATACTCAATCATCAACATATATCCAACCACGAAAACATCATGTTAGTCGCTACTATTTTCAATAAATTTCGACAAAGTTTCCTTTAAAAATAGATATCCAGAAAAATCTAAACCTGTCTACAAACTTACAATCATCTATAAATATTCAAACCATCAAAACAACAATCATTCCATACCCAAAATCATCATAACCATGTATAATTAATTAACTTTACAATGACGAAACACAAAAAGTATACACATGCAAAAAATAGAGAAACAACTTCGTATTCTTTACAGCTTACACCAAGTATCCTTCAATGTATACCTGCAAATAACTGAAAATATATGATCATACAGCTTACAGAGTTTGATTGATGAAAACTTATAATGAGTGGAAATATATCACATTCCAAAATTTTCCTGACATTTTCAAAAATGTATAAACATGACTTCACCCTAGGGCCAAAGTTACATCAACGAAGTAGTGAATCTAACTTTATCAAGGATAATTTATAATACAATATGCAGACGAATTAGCATACTTTTCACTATGTGCAATCACAGATTCCGCCTCATCCCACCACTACAACTATGTAATTTCGCAGATAAGAAACAATAATCAACATATATAATCATATACAATTTAGTTTATTTAATGCAAACCTTAAAGTTCAAAAAAAAAATTAACAAATAGTACTCGTGACACCTGCCAAGAAAATCTTAGCACTGTACTTCAAATGTGTAGAAATCCTTATCATTAGCACCTGTCATTCACAAATCCCAAACAGAAAAAGGAATTTTTGTTAATGTGTAGAAATCTCGAGTTTTCTCTTATTGGATACAAAAATCCTAAGTTCTCTCTTATTTGATACAAAAATCATTGAGAGCAATCGTAGTCTAATAAAACTTCATTACATTTTCACTATTCTTACAAAACACAAATTGAAGTATTTTGTTTATACCCATATTCCACTATTCTTACAAAGCACAAATTGCACTATTCTTACCCAGCCCTAATTACATTTCCACTATTCTTACCGGCACAAACTTCAACTGTTAAGAAGATGGAAGTACAGGAGTGCAGGCGAAGAAGAGTTTACATATTCTATCAAAACTCAAATAGAATTCCAATCACATAGCTGTCAGCCCAAGAGACATAACTGATTGTAGGAGCTCATCATAGCTTTCCACAATTTAAGTTCTCCACTGTATATTTTTTAAAAAGGTACGCTAGAAAACCTCAATGTGTATTATTTTTTCATCTCACTGAACTCTTATTTCCTACATCTAAAGTTTAAAATATAAGTTCAGGAATCAAGAAATTGGATCACGGACACCCTTTTTCTAAAATATTATTAATGGCAATCATACTGCTCCATGGGCCTTAAATAAATAGTTCAGGTTATTCAGGAGTGAGCTATAAGAATTTCCCTTACTAAACACAAATAACAATGGTTAATACGCTAAGATAACACTTTTAAGAATTTAAACAATTAGCCAATGAAGGAACCGACTCTAAAAATGCTCTCAGAAAATAGTACCTTGTAAGCATATTGAGGAGCGATCAAACACTGGCAAGTTGTTTATAGGCTGTAGCATTCTGGTCACTTAGATAAATTCCCAATTGCCCAGTCGCTGCCAATCTAAGACCTATAAAACAACAATATAAATGTTAAAGAGAACCATGAGAAGCTCACTCAAGAAATCTTATGCATGAAAAATGTCCAAAGAAATTCAAATGACATCACAAGGAAAATTAATCAGCCAATCATGAAATTTAAATAGATTGTTCCCCCTTGGTTAAAAAAATGTGAGTCCCTCGTCCCTTTAGTATTAGAGGTTCGTTAGGCTCTCATGTAATTCGAATGCCTCAGTGTATTGAGAGTTTTCAAGCAATTGCTCAAGTAAACGTCAAGTGTTAAGAGTGCATATATTCAAACTTAAGGGAAAGCGATTTGTTGAAGTTCGGATTTACATGCTAAGGGAGAGATTTTTTAAGATAGCATGTGAGTTGATATGGGGTTTGACAGTTTGAATGTGAAGACGATGGCTTAATATACTTTTGGATCAAGTTGGGAACTGAGTCCTCTAACGGGTACCACAAATCAATGATTTTTTATTTATTATTTATTTGGAATTTTTATTATGTGTAATGTAAGAGTAATTGGTTTCGGCAAACTGATTAATAGATTTTTCTTTTACCTAAATTATCCATTTGATTACTTTTTAATTAAGGTATTTCTCTGATTAATAGATTTTTCTTTTACCTAAATTAAGGTATTTCTCTAATTTTCTATGAATCAATTCTCTTTTTGGTATTCTCACATTGCCAATAAGTACAATAAATAGAAAGAGTTTAGAAAGCTATTAAATGGAAAGAATGTTATACTAAAAGTAGTACAATAGTACACCAGTTTCCAGTGTAATTTTTTTTCGCATTTTTTTAGTTTCCAATAAAAGTTGAGTACAAAGATTATGAGGGTATAAGAGGAGAAATATAATAAAAATAGTTACTAATATAGAAATAGGTCATTTTTTGGATATCCTAAAAAGGAAATTAAGACATTTAATACCTAACAGAGGGAGTATTTATTGGTTGGGATGTAGGACGTTTAGTAGTGATTAGGATTTTAATGTTTAATAAGGGTATATTAGTCCTTTACTTCTTTTATTGTTTCCCAAGCCTAATAAAACTACTTATGTCAGAGCTGGCTTCATAAAATAACCAGGACGTTTAGTAGCTTTGTTGCAGTCCATAAAATATTCACAGCTAACCCCTTTAACTTGCGGGTTCAATGCCAAATAGCATGTAGTTGCCGTACCCTGTAAACCAATTTATGGCAAAGGTATAAAGAACAAACCTGCTGGATACTTTTGTGAAATACTTTCCAAAGTTTTTAAACACCCCTGCAATGGAGACAGGAACCAAGTCATTAAAATTGAAATACACGTAATAGTACTAATTAAGCTTAGTGGACTTAGTTAGAGCAAAGTTAAAAGCCTCAAACACTTACAACCCAAAACGCCGAGGTTATTTACAATGTTAGTGGCAATAACACCAGGATGAAGTGAATTTGCAGTTATATTTATTCCTTCCTCTTGATCAATTTAGAATGCAGGGGAAAAAACCAACAATGTCGTATTAGAATCTAGGATGCTAAATGGGAATAATATGAGTGTGAATAGATTAACAGGGTACTGCTATCATCTTCTATACTAAACATGATGGAAAGATTCCTTCAATAAAAAATTCAAATAGTACAACATTTAGACAGTGAGTTTAAAATTTCACATGTCAGCCTCAAACAAACCGAATAAACCAAATCATTAACCCTACAGAGCCATCTATAACCTACTGAAAAACTGCCCGGTGGGTGGGGGGTTGAGGGGGTGTCTAAACCAAATCATTTAGACAATGCAATGTATTACATAGCTAGCTTTGATTGTCCATAAGCAGCATTGTCGTTGTAACTGGAAATTGTGATAAGAAATGAAGGAAATCAGTTAAACTTAGATGGACTATGAAAACATCAAAAACTTCCAAATATGCTTTAGATAATTAAGGCCAAAAACGAATATACAGCATGCAATTTAAACACAATTTAAAAAGGGGAAATATAACAATCTAAAAGAAAATCTTACTTTTACTTTATTACTTGGACTCATCTCCTTGCAAATACAATAATGGAAGTTTTACACAAACAAACAAATGGGACCATATAAATGTACATTTAAATGCATAAATACCTTGATTCATCATTGATTTTGTTAAAACGAATTCCTTCTTTGTATCCATACTTGTGTATCTCTGATTCTATGTTAACAATTCTTCCTTCTTTCTTGCTTTCAAGTGCCGTATTTGTCATGGTCCCAAGTAAGAAATCAAGAGAATAAGAAATGGGCCTGAGAAAAAGTAAGAAATCTTTTTTATATATGAACAAAAGATGTAAGCAATCTAAGTGCAGTATTTCAATTCAGGAGCTGAAACAAAAAAAAATCAATAGAATAAGAAACTTTTTAAAAGCTACCGAATATATCTACACTTAAAAATAAAAATAAAAAGAAGATGAAGTTGATGATTATATAAGACACAGAAGCAATGTCCCAACAACAACAAATTCAAACTAAAACAAAATGAAACAGGAAAAATAAGAACACCTAAGAAAAAAAATCAATTCATAATCACAAACCCAGCAGAAAAGAACCCTTTCTTCTTCAAATACCCACCAGAAATTAAAATCAGATAGAGAAAAAGAACCTTTCTGCTTGATGCGATAGTGATCGAAAATGAAGAATCCCCTGCAATAGTGATCCGAAAAGGCTTGATTTTGGGGGAAATATTTGTATTTGATTTAAACAATTTTCTCTCTTCAGCTTCTCTATGCTCTGGCTCATACATTAGGGGCTGGGTATGAGATTTAGGGTTGAGCATGAGAGATTTGGGCCTGTAATTAGGGCTGATGAGAGATAAAAGAGATTCAGGGGAGTTATGACGGATCGAGTTGTTTGGGGGAATAAGGGGGAATGAGAGAGAGCTCTGCGTGTGTGATAGAACAGAAAGAGACGGAGGATTTGAAATTTGAATAAACGGGGATGAGAGAGAGAGAGCTGCTGACGTCAACTTAGATGTGACATTTGTCTATTATAGATGTCAACAATATGGACGCATTAAGGGGAAGCACTTAGTTATAGATGTATGTAAGCATGAGACTACAACTTAAATGGAAGGCAAAAAGATTACGAATGGAATGTTGCTAAATAACCAAAGAACTGTCATGAAAAATGCAGTATTCATCAAATAAAGATGGCAGTTAAAATAAATGAACAAAATCCATAAACTAATTAGTTATAACAAACTCAAGCCTAACATAGTTTAGAAAAACAAAAGCAGGCAATACATAGTGGTTAAAATAACAATTGATAGCAATGGCACAAACAGCTAAAAAACTAACAGATGAATAATAAAACGACCCCGGAATGATAAGCCTAAAAAATTAATTTATAGCAACATATCAACTGAAAACATCAAACCAATCAAAAGGAACCCTAGAAAAAGAAAACCCAAATCAAGAACCCCATAATCCCAATAAAGCTAAACCCTCAGACAATTGAAGAAACCAATAAAGCTAAACCCAATTTCGTACATTTTGTAAGAAACCAAACTGAAATTGAAGAAAAACCAAGATAAGGTGCCGAGGAAGAAATACCAAGATAAGGATTCTTGGATCAAAAAGCCGAGGAAGAGGAGAGCCAAGAGGAATCTTAGATCTTGACTTCTTTTTTGCTTCGCTTTTTCAAGTGAACCCAATTAAATTTGGGTATGAGAGATCGAGATTTAGGGGAGTTGAGAGGGATAAGAGATTTAGATAAGAACAGAGAGAGATAGAAGGTTCCGCGGAAGAGGAGAACAGAGAGAGATAGAAGGCTTCGCGTTTTGTTTTTGCGAGAAAAGAGAGAGATAGAAGGTGCCGACTTCTTCTTTGCGTGTTTTTTTTCTTCTCTCAGCTCTGTGTGTGTAAGGAGAGAGGGAGAGATGAAGGGTTTAAAATTTGAAATGGGAGTAATAAGAGAGAGTAGCTGACGTGGATTTGGATGGGACGTTTGTCTTTTTTCTCTCTCTGCTCTCCTTTATATTATAGATTTCTCTGATTAATAGATTTTTCTTTTACCTAAATTAAGGTATTTCTCTAATTTTCTATGAATCAATTCTCTTTTTGGTATTCTCACATTGCCAACAAGTACAATAAATAGAAAGAGTTTAGAAAGCTATTAAATGGAAAGAATGTTATACTAAAAGTAGTACAATAGTACACCAGTTTCCAGTGTAATTTTTTTTCGCATTTTTTTAGTTTCCAATAAAAGTTGAGTACAAAGATTATGAGGGTATAAGAGGAGAAATATAATAAAAATAGTTACTAATATAGAAATAGGTCATTTTTTTGGATATCCTAAAAAGGAAATTAAGACATTTAATACCGAACAGAGGGAGTATTTATTGGTTGGGATGTAGGACGTTTAGTAGTGATTAGGATTTTAATGTTTAATAAGGGTATATTAGTCCTTTACTTCTTTTATTGTTTCCCAAGCCTAATAAAACTACTTATGTCAGAGCTGGCTTCATAAAATAACCAGGACGTTTAGTAGCTTTGTTGCAGTCCATAAAATATTCACAGCTAACCCCTTTAACTTGCGGGTTCAATGCCAAATAGCATGTAGTTGCCGTACCCTGTAACCAATTTATGGCAAAGGTATAAAGAACAAACCTGCTGGATACTTTTGACGAAATACTTTCCAAAGTTTTTAAACACCCCTGCAATGGAGACAGGAACCAAGTCATTAAAATTGAAATACACGTAATAATACTAATTAAGCTTAGTGGACTTAGTTAGAGCAAAGTTAAAAGCCTCAAACACTTACAACCCAAAACGCCGAGGTTATTTACAATGTTAGTGGCAATAACACCAGGATGAAGTGAATTTGCAGTTATATTTATTCCTTCCTCTTGATCAATTTAGAATGCAGGGAAAAAACCAACAATGTCAGATTAGAATCTAGGATGCTAAATGGGAATAATATGAGTGTGAATAGATTAACAGGGTACTGCTATCATCTTCTATACTAAACATGATGGAAAGATTCCTTCAATAAAAAATTCAAATAGTACAACATTTAGACAGTGAGTTTAAAATTTCACATGTCAGCCTCAAACAAACCGAATAAACCAAATCATTAACCCTACAGAGCCATCTATAACCTACTGAAAAACTGCCCGGTGGGTGGGGGGGTTGAGGGGTGTCTAAACCAAATCATTTAGACAATGCAATGTATTACATAGCTAGCTTTGATTGTCCATAAGCAGCATTGTCGTTGTAACTGGAAATTGTGATAAGAAATGAAGGAAATCAGTTAAACTTAGATGGACTATGAAAACATCAAAAACTTCCAAATATGCTTTAGATAATTAAGGCCAAAAACGAATATACAGCATGCAATTTAAACACAATTTAAAAAGGGGAAATATAACAATCTAAAAGAAAATCTTACTTTTACTTTATTACTTGGACTCATCTCCTTGCAAATACAATAATGGAAGTTTTACACAAACAAACAAATGGGACCATATAAATGTACATTTAAATGCATAAATACCTTGATTCATCATTGATTTTGTCGAAACGAATTCCTTCTTTGTATCCATACTTGTGTATCTCTGATTCTATGTTAACAATTCTTCCTTCTTTCTTGCTTTCAAGTGCCGTATTTGTCATGGTCCCAAGTAAGAAATCAAGAGAATAAGAAATGGGCCTGAGAAAAAGTAAGAAATCTTTTTTATATATGAACAAAAGATGTAAGCAATCTAAGTGCAGTATTTCAATTCAGGAGCTGAAACAAAAAAAAATCAATAGAATAAGAATATTTTTTAAAAGCTACCGAATATATCTACACTTAAAAATAAAAATAAAAAGAAGATGAAGTTGATGATTATATAAGACACAGAAGCAATGTCCCAACAACAACAAATTCAAACTAAAACAAAATGAAACAGGAAAAATAAGAACACCTAAGAAAAAAAATCAATTCATAATCACAAACCCAGCAGAAAAGAACCCTTTCTTCTTCAAATACCCACCGAAATTAAAATCGAGATAGAGAAAAGAACCTTTTCGCTTGATGCGATAGTGATCGAAAATGAAGAATCCCTCGCAATAGTGATCCAAAAGGCTTGATTTTGGGGGAAATATTTGTATTTGATTTAAACAATTTTCTCTCTTCACTTCTCTCTATGCTCGCTCATACATTAGAAATTTGGGTATGAGATTTAGGGTTGAGCATGAGAGATTTGGGCTGTAATTAGGGCTGATGAGAGATAAAAGAGATTGGGGAGTTATGACGGATCGAGTTGTTTGGGGAATAAGGGGAATGAGAGAGAGCTCTGCGTGTGTGATAGAAACGTAAAGAGACGGAGGATTTGAAATTTGAATAAACGGGGATGAGAGAGAGAGAGAGTCATTGACGTCAACTTAGATGTGACATTTGTCTATTATAGATGTCAACAATATGGGACGCATTAAGGGGAAGCACTTAGTTATAGATGTATGTAAGCATGAGACTACAACTTAAATGGAAGGCAAAAAGATTACGAATGGAATGTTGCTAAATAACCAAAAAGAACTGTCATGAAAAATGCAAGATTCATCAAATAAAGATGGCGGTTAAAATAAATGAACAAAATCCATAAACTAATTAGTTATAACAAACTCAAGCCTAACATAGTTTAGAAAAACAAAAAGAGGCAATACATAGTGGTTAAAATAACAATTGATAGCAATGGCACAAACAAACTAAAAAACTAATGGATGAATAATAAAACGACCCCGGAATGATAAGCCTAAAAAATTAATTTATAGCAACATATCAACTGAAAACATCAAACCAATCAAAAGGAACCCTAGAAAAAGAAAACCCAAATCAAGAACCCCATAATCCCAATAAAGCTAAACCCTCAGACAATTGAAGAAACCAATAAAGCTAAACCCAATTTCGTACATTTTGTAAGAAACCAAACTGAAATTGAAGAAAAACCAAGATAAGGTGCCGAGGAAGAAATACCAAGATAAGGATTCTTGGATCAGGTGCCGAGGAAGAGGAGAGCCAAGAGGAATCTTAGATCTTCGACTTCTTTTGCTTCTGCGTTTTTCAAGTGAACCCAATTAGGGCTGGGTATGAGAGATCGAGATTTAGGGGAGTTGAGAGGGATAAGAGATTTAGATAAGAACAGAGAGAGATAGAAGGTTCCGCGGAAGAGGAGAACAGAGAGAGATAGAAGGCTTCGCGTTTTGTTTTTGCGAGAAAAGAGAGAGATAGAAGGTGCCGACTTCTTCTTTGCGTGTTTTTTTTCTTCTCTCAGCTCTGTGTGTGTAAGGAGAGAGGGAGAGATGAAGGGTTTAAAATTTGAAATGGGAGTAATAAGAGAGAGTAGCTGACGTGGATTTGGATGGGACGTTTGTCTTTTTTCTCTCTCTGCTCTCCTTTATATTATAGATTGATTAACACCGCTCATGGTATATTGTTAACTCAGTTATCTCCCTTGAAATTACTCTAAACACATATTTTCACCATATAATTTCACGGTGAAGCTACTATAAGGATACCAAGAAATTCCATGGACAATCAGCTTTAATGCTCTAAAAACAAACAGGCACCTCAACCACCACCACCTCATATGGATCCCGTATAACTTCAGTCCACCACCTGAGAACATCATATGGACTTGTTTTGAGAAATCTCAGGAGCCCATATAAGTCATCAAGCTTACGCTGTATGGGAGTTCCCGTAATACACCAGCGATGCCTAGCATGTAGCCGCAATGCCATTTCTGTTGCAGCAGCAACATTACTCTCCACCATTTGAGCCTCATCCAAACAAATTCTCCACCATAATATTCGGGTTAGAAGAGTTGGAATAACAGGGTATCTGCAACAACAAGGTTTGAAATTTTGCATGGAACTTTTCAAGTGAACAAAAGCACGCATAATCTGTCAAAATAATTAGTGCCATTTGTATGACAGAAATATGGACTGAAAAAAATTCACTGAAATTAGTTGCTACCACTATGAGAAGAAAGGAGGGAAGCATATTTATGATAGGTAGAAAGAAAAGGCTACAACATTTTTCTCTTATGTGGAGCCCCAATACTATAAGTGCAACAACCCTAGCCCAAGCCCCAGTCGGGATCAACGCTCAATTCACTTTCCTAAGAGCACCTTGGGCCATCACCCAAAAATCATTTTAAGTTATTGGTAATCTTGGTATTAGAGTTGACCTTATAAAGTTTTGATGTAAGACAGCATAGTACTAATCAAATTTGAACTGAAAAGCATGTCCACAAAAGAATTGAAGTTTAACAAAAAGCTGTAAAAAATGAGCTCTTTAGCAATTCAAAAAAAAACTACCTGACTGAAGGAATCCATTAGTTTTTGATAATCACAGGTAGTTGCAAGAAGATGAGTGGGTGGTTATCTATCTGTTATCATTTTGGAAATCTCTTTCTGATCTGTCAAATGACCCTTCTCTTCTATGCAGGGGTTGGGAATTGGAATCCTCAACAGTGTTATCCTTCTCTGACACATTATGCGTTTACATTGTACATGATTTGGGTATCTTTCTTTATTTATTTTGCCTTTATGTCAAATATAACCACATATTTTATTTTTCTCTCCATTAAGTAAGCATGTACTTCAGAGTAGTATTGACCATCCAATCAAGCAGCACATGTTGTCTTAGCTTTTTAATTAACTATGTTCAAGCACATACACAGCCGTGATCAAGGTGGCATGTCACATCAGTTAGTATAAATGTTATAGATTAGCAGAAATTTGACAGAAATGTTAAAGATGTAACGGGATTGCTGATATAAAAAAGATATTCTTGGAAACTGATAACAAGTACCAAAAGTATTCCTTTTAAGCAACTGATTCTCCATTGTGCAAAGCAAATTTCTATTGTACATACTAGACTATGTAGAAGCAAACAAATGGAGCAATAGTGAACAATACAAAATATTATACAAAGTAGGGATTTCAACATGAAGGATGAAACACGTTCCAAGCGAAAGGTAGAACATCAGTTCTGTCAGTCTCATGAAAACTAAAAACTTCAACTTACCTCTTTTGAAATCTCATAAAGCGACGGTCCCCTTCATGCCTGTCAGAGTCGTGTGATAAATAATCTTTAAGCACATCATATGTTGTTAAGACAATGTCAGCACCGAGAGGTTCGCCAATATCCATCACAGATGAATTTGAAATTGAAGTGTTTTTGACACCTTCATAAACACAGGTTTTCAGGGAGCCTGATTTCGTATGACTGCAAGAGAGAGAAAAACTAGTTAAATAAATTAAGATTTTAACTAACGTGACATATCATCAATAACACATTCCAGAGAAAACAATTAAATCGAGGATTCCACACAGATGACATGCTATTCATATTAAATTCCATGTACCTCCTTGCACATGGAGGGAACAAATTCATTCTTGGACCTTGAAATCCATCTTATTACCTCTTGAGATATAGAGTAGTGTTTTGGAGGTTATGTAAGCTTTTTAAGGCATAGCTATTTCTGATCATCAGAGGGACTGGAGAGTGGAGAGTGTGTCTCTCTTTTACATACTTGGTTTTTCTGTTATTTCTTTTATTTTACTGGCTGGCTGGTGGACTTGGTTTGCCCACCAATTTTCTAATTCTCTCTATCAATAATATTATTCTTTTATATTATTTTTAATCATACAAACTGTAGTTATTCAGTTAATCATTACCCGTCTCATGAGGCATTGATACCATAAGCCCATGAATTATACCCCAATAGATTTATTTAGAAGACAGTTTTATTCGATAAAATAGAGAGTACCAAAACGGAAGACAATGAGTCGCCCAAAGAACATATGATGAGGCCTCTCTTAACTGAGGATCAAGAGACATACGAAACATCACCCTGGTCCATATAAAATGAAAGCAAATATACTAGTCCCTAAAAGTTCTTGCGTTCCTATTGGTTGAACCAAACATTGGCCAGTAATCACAGATCTCCAAAGAACTTATTCTCCTTCTCCCTTCAAAAACCGCAATAATCTATACTAAACAAACTCGTTTCACGGAAAGGCACACAAACAAAAGTTATTAAATTATATGCCCAAACAACCTATTCCAAAACCCGCACAATAGGACAGTACATGGACAGATGAGAAGACACTAACATTTTGCACATCACAGTCAAATTTGGAGATGGGGTCTACCGAGGCTCTGATCATGTAATAGAAACTTGTATTAAGCTTATTAAGTACCATCCGAAGCAAAGATCTAGACCTTAGAGGCGACTTTTGTTTCAGCACTTAAAAAAAGGTAAAAGAAAAACCTGTAAAGAAACATAATGAAACTATTGAAAGTCCAAAATCCTTTGTCCAACAAAAGGATGGAAATAGTTAAATATTTTAGGCAAAAATCCAAATTTCCACTTCACTATTATTAAAGTTTGTAAAAGTTTGAAAAGTTCAAGAAGTGGAATTCTCCACATCAAACAAAAACTAAAGATCTATCCCATAACAAGGATGTGAGAAAGCAATAGAAAATGACTATTCACCGTAACAAGGATCCTCCTGAAAACAATCGAAAGATCTATCCCCAACCTCATATCTTACTAGCGGAATGAAAGAAAAAAGAACTTGGGCTATAAAGTTCTAAGATCCCGCATAAGTAATTTAGAGCTTATAAAGACGTCCCCACCAATTTTCTAAAGCCCATACTTGCTCCTCATAATCACTTTCTTTCTAAATCGATTAAACTCCTAAACGCCTATTTAATCAATCAACAACATACAAAGATGTCACTCCATACACTCCTCATAGGTGTAAAAAAGCGGTAAAAAAAAAGTAGGAGGATGTACTGGGACAATTTCGTAATGCCATTGGGGCAATATAGAGCCGGGCACACTATAAAAGTGGCACCAGTTGCAATTGGTGAGTCGTGACTTGGATGGATTCCGAGCACACATCGCAAATATGAGCCCCCCTCCAGAACTACTATTTTGGTATTTCTCTTACTTCTTTTGAGCTTTTGTGAGCTACTTGTTAGCTTCTTTCAGGACCCTTTATCCTTTGAAACTTCTCCGGATTTTGAAGTTTTATCCAGAATTGAATATGCCAACACATCTGCGATGTTGCTGTTGCCAAGCATCACAGATATCACATTGCACCCACAAATTCCTTCATATTTGGAACTTTCACCACACATTCCCCACATACACATTCAACACGCTCCGTTTCATTCTTTTAATGTTATTTTTCCGATCCCTAGAAACTTGCATTATGTCAGCAGATACATGGCCAACTTCCGATGCTGATTTTCGATGCGCAAATATACAAGCAAGCACTTCAACTGTTTTCCCCAACCCCATCTCATCTACAGGAGTCATTGTCAAAGCAACAAAAAGCAGTCAATTTTTTAGATAAAAAAGGCACATCAGATTTTTTAAATAAACATGCACATTAGATTTCAATGTCAGTGGAACTACCCGAGTGTGACTGGAATAAACCACCAAGTTTGCGCAATACCTCACCAACCAAGTGAACCAGGTAAAAAAGGCACATCAGATTATCACCTGTTTTTTTAATCAAACAACTGATATTTTATTATAAAGAAGAGAATGACAGCTGAGGTGGAGAATAAGTCCACCAAAAAGTAGAAGTGGAAAAGAATCTGGTCTTCAACACTCTCAACGAATTTCACAAAGTGCTTTACACGAAACCCCATTGTCAACGCCCAAAATAAGCAAAAAAGCACCTGTCCCCAGAACAAATATTGGCAATCGATCATATAAAAGTCAATCTTAAAAGAAAATTTGACTTTCCAATGGATTGTCATTATGGAACGTAAGCGATTATTTAGAAGAAGGAAAACTAAGTAAATTGTTTAAAAGGAATTATCACACGATATAAACACATAAAAAAATGAAGAAAGAGCTCACCAAAGAAGAATACCACCAAAGACATAAGGCCTGCCAGATACTCGGATGCAATGAAACATTTCCATCGAGAAAAAAGCAATTTAAATCGATAAGCGAGGAAAGGGGTTAGTGGATCATGATATAAAGCAACAGCAATCAATAATATATTTTAGTTTCAGATTTTGCTTCGAGTACAGACAATTATCGAAGACAAATGATATAAGCAATTCAGAAGAAATGATGACAATACTTTAGCCTATTCCAGTTGCATTTTCACATTTAGAACCACGACACTCAAACTGGGACGAAGGAGTATTTATTTAGGTTCCTGTGTAATGGCCTCACTCATGAGCCCAATAACTTGAGCATTGCCTAAATGTTTTATGCTATTGAATTCAAGAACACTTTTTTATAAGGCTTCATCAACAAGTATTGGTATTATTGCAACCGAGAAGAAATATGTCATTAAAAAGTACATATTTGATACAAGAGAATTGAAACCAATAATTAAATAGATGTGACAACTAGTGCATGCCACAAGAGAGAATGAAATGCTTTAAGCTGAAGGTAATAATATAAGGACAAAAGAAGAGCAAATTCATGGATTGTACAAACACATGTAAGGAGATGCATGGCCCCAAGAAAAAGTATCTAGACCAAACTAGACTTGTGATTCAAAATAAATACTCGGTATGAACAGTTAGCCCAGGGCTAATAAATGTCAGCGGTAACATAATTTCTGGTGTAGTTTAAGAGATGATAAAATTTATACCTAAATGAATTGTAAAACATTCTTGCAGATGTGTCGATTAGATTTACAGGCATGCATAGTGGATAAACAAACTGATCACTTTCTTTTCCTCCCTGACATCCAGAAGCTCCTTTCTCCCGTTGTACCATCCAGTAAACTGCACGTCTCTGATACGGTCTAAGCTCAAGTAGCAAGTCAGGTATGTCATCCTCTAGCATCAGGTCCTCTCTGTATGTAAGGAAACATATATCAGATATCGCAGAATAAAAATTCAATATTCCCCTGTATTAGAAAGTCATACACAAAGAATATAGTTTGTAACTTTCAGTCATAGTGACACATACTTTGATGGCTTGATGGCTTCATAGAAGCCAGCTGCATCGAATCTTACTCGTTTTCGCAAGGCAGAAGCACTTTCATCAATCTCCATAGGTAAATCAAATTCCACATCTGCTGGTGCACTATATCCATATCTAGCCTCTGAGGTAATAATTTCTGGGCGCAACCAAGCCATAATTTTCAGCATACTTCTTCTCCAAAGTTCCCTTGTATTGTCAAGAAGGGACAGGCATCAAAGGCACTCTTTAGTATCTCCACTCTTACCCACAAAGATGGACAGCTCTCAGATAAAGTGACTCCCATAATTGGTCTCAATGTCAAGAACTTCATATTAACCAAATGAACAAGCCCAGAAACACCCTCATCCGGTCCATCAAAACTACCAGCCACCAGCACAATATTAGTTTCCGTTTCCTCCACTAAACGCTTTTCTATAAAAGTCTTTACTAGGACACATACTTTCACCATTCCTTCACTGTTACATTGAGATGATATCTTATACAAGTCTTTACTATAAGAAGTTCCAATGGTTAGAATGGGCAGATAGAATGACAGCCCCTCACATTCTACGGTCAATAGACTCTTTTAAGCCGGTGATAAATCCAAGACTAGGTTATATATTGTTGTTTAGGAAGTTCAAAATAGGTGTGAGATGCAACATAAAATCAATCATCGAAGTAAATGAAATAAGAGTTCAGTAACAAACCATTCAGGAGACTTTTCAAGTAAGCGAACTTGTTCATAGAAAAGAACTTGAGAAACAATACAACCCACTTTTCTACCAGACCCAACAGCCTCCTCTCTGTCACTATCATCAACCACAACAAAGCTACTTGCAACATAGATAAATATGATGTTATTTCTAAAGCCCAAGGAAAAAACTACTCTGCTTTCGTTACATCAACTAATTACCAATTTTAATCCACACGCTCTTCTGAAATTTAGCTGGAAACGTGCCAGTGAATTCTCTCCTTTAGCATCCATTACCTTAAAAAAAATTAAAAAATTAAAACAAATGAAAACCAGATACTATAACTTAACCTATGTACTGACTAAAAGTTAGAGTGTACCTCAATGACATTGGAACCTCGAAGGGACACAACTTGCATAATACTTTGACCTTCCTGAAGAGTAAATGTATTTTCCTCCGTCGCCCTCTTCAAATTCTTCCTTCCTCCTCTCATTGCTCGTCTTTGAATTTCACTTTTAATTCTCCTGATTCTCTGAGTACAAAAAAATTACTAATCTGGGCTTTCAGATTTCTTACTCGAGAATTAATTTTATGATTTTTATAGTTCAAATCCAATCCACCCAAGAAAAATTAAAACCAATAACCGACTCAAGCCAACTCAAAGTTTATAGCTTGAGGTGATTTGGTTTTTCAAAATATCTCATGATTTTCGTGGTAAACCAAACCCACGGCAGCAGAAGAGGAGACTGACCTGTGGGAGAGTAGGGGTTTGGCCGTTTGGGAAGAGAGAGAGATTGGACTTTTGGACTTGAGAAATTAAAACAACGAAAGCGGACCGGCCGGGTCATTAATGGTTTAAATTAGACCTACGGTCGGTTCTGTTGTCCTGTTTAAATCATCGGACTTTAAATTTTTTATTGTTTGGGAAGGATTCTATTCTGCTTGATTTGTGGGACTATCGTAGGATAGTTAGGCTAAGTTAGGTAAATGGGATTATATGGGAATTATACTATACAATGAATATAGCTAATCTAATATTGAACTTCATCTCGAAGGAAATTATACCACTCAAGTTGCAATCTCTTACAATTTTCCATCCGATAGTGCTACCAAAAAGTCTGGACATTTCTCATCACATATTTTTGGGTAGGACAAAAATACCCTTATTTTCACCAAAAATAGGCCAACCTACTATTCAAAACAACATTGACTCCAAATCAGTTTTAATATTAAAGTACTCTCACCAATTGTAATTCTAAGGTAATAATTGAAAAATATTAGTGTATTCTTTTTCCTTTCATCAAGGTATCACTTACATGTTGGAGCCAAGTGTATAAAGACATACAGTCGTCAATCATCATTTTTGTATAGAATGTAAAGGTGATGAACAAACTGAAAAAAGGGTGACGATTTAGCAAAAAAAAAAAGAAAAAAGGGTGAAGTTTACATAAAGACTTTCAACAAAGACCTAAGATGAAACAACCGAAGTCAAATCCGAATCCGAAACAAATCTCGGTCAAATCCCAAGTTGAATCAAATCCATCCAAATAAGGTCTTAAACCACTAGCCCAATAGTATCTTCTTGGGTCTACCACATGCTCACCCAAAAGGTCATGATTGAAGGTACCATTGTTAGTAACTTAATTCTTTATAAACAGACAAAATTTTTCCATATCTTTCGATGTGACTAGGGTGTTACAAAAGATCTCTTCTAGTAAACATGGTGCTTACCTTTATTGATGAAAATATCTTCTCCAAATCTCTTGCAAAGGCTTTAGAATCCACATCCTTGTTTGTAGCACCCATTTCAATTAAGGCAGATGCCATCGACTCATATTCTTCAGTCGCGATTGATGCCAAAAACACTTCCATAGCAGTCCATGTTTTTGGCGATATGCGTCCAACAATTCCTTCAACATAAATCTCAATGGTTACATGAAGAATGAAAAATGCTTTCAAAGAAAAGGGAAATAAATAAAAATCCTGCTGAAACGACCTCTTTCCACTCAGTTATCACATTTGTTTTGTTTCGACAAAGTAAAATTTGGTAAGAATGATGCGTAGTCACTTCAACATTAGAACAATAAGTGTACTAAGCTAGCAGTACCATGTATATGCCACATTTTGAATAGCTCTTATTACGATTTTTTTTCTTTTTTCTTTTGGACTAGTATCACGGAAAACATAAACGAACAACTTGTAAAGAGTTAATCCCGTAAAATGGTAACTAAAAACTAATTATCTAAAGTTATAGCAGACCATATAAAGTTGGTGCAAAAGCTATAGATGCATACCAAAGTCTAGAAATCCAATACGACCATCACGTAATAGCCATAAATTGCCTGCATGCACATCTGCATGGAAGGATTCACAAGCAAGCAAACTACCAAACCTGCAGAGAGATTTCATACAAAGAAATTAAAACTCTCAAAGCTTGAGATCACATCTAAGTTAGATTACAATTTGCTAGGAAAGGGACTGCAGTTATAACTGAACTGTACCACACATTTAAGGCAGTTATAAGACTGCTCTCTGGACTTGCAACAAGTGAGCTTATTGAGTCCAAGTCGATAAGAGGAACTCCATAAAGCCTCTCCATTGTCAGTACTCTTCTAGTGCTACACTGCTGATACACTTTAGGAGCTGTAGCTTGCCTTGTAAGTCCCATAGATTCTAAATATCTCCTAAAGGACTCTATATTTGTAGCCTCCTTTGTGAAGTCCACTTCTTCAAGCATTGAATCCTTTATATCTTTGACAATAGCAACCTACTATAAGAATGTAAATATTATAACAAGCTTCAAACAGTTATAACTTTGCAACATGGTGTGGAAAACAAGATAGTATGTGTGTGAAGATAACAAAAATCTAGACAATCCATACTTCAATGAAATTAAAAAGGAATTCAAAAACAAACAGAATATAGTCATACACTGTCAGTTCGTTATAACAACTTTCAAATTTGACTATACAAGGAAAAATATTTAGGCTTTATGAGGACAAATATCTAAGAAGCATCAATTTTAAATCATGTCAAAATAAATAAATAAATAAATCATAATAATAATAATAATAATAATAGATTACAAATTTTTTTACCATCTATTACTTCACATGAAATGATACATAGACGCCTTCACAAAAACCTTTAAGTGCTAACTTCATAACAATTATTTGAAATAGGTAGAGAAAACATCCAGGAAAGAGGTTTGAGTAACATTAATTGGTTACTGGGCAGTAAGTAGCAGACAAAATTCTAGAAGATTCTAGAAGGACAACGAAGTTCCAGAGGGTATTCGACAGAGCATGACCAGGGACATGAGACAGAGGTTCAAGCCAGATGAGGTCAAGTACAAAGTACTATTCTACTTGCAGGAATATGGTACTTGAATAACCAGAATATAAATGATTCCCTAACGAGGAAAAGTATGCTAATCATATCTCGAAATTTTAGAAACTTATTTAAATCATACCAGTGGCTAAGTTCAGGATTCAAAAACTCCATAATGCGAGCAACTACATATACAAAGTTTAGATCTGCCACTAAAATATCCTCTATTCCAGGTTTCAAAACCTTTATCACTACATCCTCTTGGGAGCCTCTGAGTCTTGCACCATGAACCTGAATATTAATTGTAATTAAACTCATTGACTATATTTAACTATTCTAGTCAATAAAGCTTAGAAAAGTTGAGAAAATAGAATCTGATTTATAAACTTTTTGTGCTATTGAGGCTGAAGCAATTGGTGTTGGATCAACATACTCGAAGACACCATCTATTGGTCCCCCAAATTCCTCACGCAAGATTTTTTTGGATCCCTTCGAAAGGAACTGCAGGAGCTCTATCAAAACAGTACTGAAATTCCTGTACATATTCTGGTGGAAACAATGTGGGCGCAGATGCTATGAACTACAAAAGTAAAATATAGGAAAAATTCATTGATATTATGACACATATAAAAAGATTAATCACATAACTCAAAAGAATGAGACCAAGCCACAGCAGAAGTTCATACATATACAGTATTGGAATAAACTGACAGAGTGGCAATACAATATGGGAAAGGTGCATATTGATATATAATCCACAAGTAACAAATAATTTTAGGAAAAGCCAGAATCTGAATTACCTGACCCAACTTGATATATGTAGCACCCATACGTTCAAACAATCTTCTCAAGTAAACTGGGGATAGTAATCCAAGCTGCAGCTGAGTTGGAAATCCAGCAGATGATTTGGTCGACTGCACATTTAAAGAATGTTACTAGGATATAGCACGTGATTTATTTAGGGAAAAGTGTATTATCAGAAAAAATAAAATTAGAATGACCAAATTTGATATAAACGGAAAATAAAATTGTTTCCATATATGAACAATGAGTGCATTCAAAAGTCAGGATCAGTTATTCAATATACCTTACAGGACAACATTTGGTCAATAAACTAAGCATGCAGCATGAACTCCAAATTGATATTTCTATCCATTTGTTTAGAAATTGAATGGACTTCACTACAAGGACGATTGACGATTCCATTCCTATAGGCCACAAGTAAACGAAAAAAGACCATTCCCTCACTAACACATGCAAAAACTAGAATCTCAACCACGCATAATTCCATAGAGCAGATGATGATATGACCAAATTACCTACAGAATTGTGAACTAATATGTATACCTGGTTTGACATTTTGATAAACATTTATCTGTAGTTAGTTAGTTACCTTTGATACATCTGCCAGCCACTCACTACCTACTCCAACAACTGCTTGAATACCTTGAGCCATCCTTATTGCTCCTCGTGGACCTGTGTTAATAGATGTCTGAAGAATGTCCTCCACAAGTTTCGGCAAGTTCTCTATGTTGTCTGCAGGGAAACAAGTCAAAAAACTTTAAAATCAACTTTAAGACAAAAAGATATGACAAAAGTACCAAGACGTCAATAAGTGAAACAAAATCCATACAGCCTATTATGTTGTCCTAAAGTATATCAGAGACAGAACGATTGTAGGGAGAATTAGCATGAATGATTTTTCGTCTAAATTGTTGAAAATTCTTCAACTAAGTTCTTTCATACTGATGCCTACCAAAGAAAAAAGCCAAACTACTTTAGTTAAAAACTTAGAGCTCAGAGTAAGGCCCCAATCACCATTCGAAAAAATAAGGGTCCCCCATCTGCGCACCAAAGCAGAAGTACAAAATGTTAGAGCTGATACATCAAACTGTTGGTCCTAAGAATCCACCAACATCATGTTGGGCCATTTCCTAACTGTGGTAGCTTTCACTCTTTTATTTGATTTCTAAATTTTTTCAAGCATAGGTAGCTCTTGTCACAGGTCCCATTCAAACCCTTGAGACAGTAGTTACTCTAATACCTAACGTTAATAACCTCAACCAATACACCAAAAGGCATATGACTGATTATCAAAGCTCTTAAACTTGAGTCCTATAGTAGGGATATACATCAGACGAGTGCCAACCAGGCTGCTAACAGTTACACAAACTCATAAAAGTAGGTCACACTTGAGATAAGTTAAAATTTCAGGGCTAAAACAAAAGAATCAATGAATGCATACTTAAAAATATAGAGTTAAGAGATTTAACTAAGAAAAAAAGAGAAGGAAGAGGAATGGAGAAAGAAATTTGTATAAAACTGTTGTACCTTAAAGACGAGAAGTGAAAAGATTCTGCGTTTGTGAATATCGTGCAAAAAGAGTCAACCTGTTGGAACGCCATTTGAGATTTCTTTGTCTACCAGATACTCTTGTAGCAGGAAACCGAAACAATACTAAAAAAAATTATATATATATATATATATAGGAGCCTTCCATAAGAATAGGTTCTTTGTGAAAGTCTTATCAACACCCCATTTTGTACCGTTGATAAAATGAATTGATGGCTGAGATGAAACATAAATATCTTAAGCCAAGCACAACTTCATACCAAATTTTTTATTTTAATATGAGGACCCCACCATAGTCAACATATGTTGTCGGTTTATTGAAATAAAATGAATTTTAATATTAAATAATGCCTGAACCTGGCATACTTGTCTTCGGTTTGTGCCTTTTTATAAACTACTCAAATTCAAACCGCTATAAGCTCTTACGGTAGTAAAAAAAAAAAAAAAAAATTCCAACCGGACAAGCTCTTACTACGGTGTAAAAAATAAAAAAAACAAATCCAAACCTAAGACAACTTCTTACTACTTGACACATAAGCTCTCAAGTTCTTTATTTGCTATTCCAAATAAAATATTTGTTATTTTTATAACTCTTTCATTTAATAACAAATAAAGAATTATAATTCAAATAAAAAATAATATCCTATTTTATAAAAATATATTTTTATAATTTTTTATTTACTATTTTTATAAAATATTTTATATTCTTTATTTGTTATAAAATATTTTAATAACAAATAGCAAATAAAAATAGCAAATATTTTATATTCTTTATTTGTTATAAAATATTTTATATTCTTTATTTGTTATAAAATATTTTTATAACAAATAGAAATAAAAATAGCAAATATTTTATATTCTTTATTTGTTATAAAATATTTTATATTCTTTATTTTTTATAAAAATAGCAAATAAAAATTATAAAAATACAAGCTCTTACTTTGTAAAAAAAAAAATACCAACCTAGATGACTCTCTTACTATTTGTTAAAAAAAAAAAAGTGTACTAATTAATTTTAAAAAAAAAAATTATTTTATTCAAGCTACTTAACGCTAAATGACTCGAACTCGCATCCTCAAACTCCAAAACATCGCGTATATGACCACCCGAGCACCACCTGCCTATTCATTAATTTCACCAATGATATGTCTTTATATTAAAACTTCACCATCCCCCAAAATCTATATTCTTGCATTATTATTATATTACTGAAACAAATATTATTAATAAGTCTATATAATACATATGGGGTTTGATATTTAGAAATAAGTTAATATATATATTTATTAAGCAATGATTATTAGTAATGATTTTATATATTAAGCAATCATTTTATTATTAAGAAATGATTTTATACATTTGATACATTTTTAATATATTTTTGATACATTTGTGATAATTGATACATTTTGATATATTTGATACATATTTTATACATTTGATACATTTTGATATATTTGATATATTTTTGATATATTTGATACATTTTTGATACATTTTGATATATTTTTATACATTTGATACATTTTGATATATTTTTGATACATTTTGATAATTGATATATTTTTGATACATTTGATACATTTTTGATATATTTGATACATTTTTGATATATTTTTGATACATTTGATACAATTTTGATATATTTGATACAATTTTGATATATTTTTGATAATTGATATATTTTTGATACATTTGATATATTTTTGATATATTTGATACATTTGATATATTTTTGATACATTTGATACAATTTTGATACATTTGATACATTTTTGATATATTTGATACATTTGATATATTTTTATATATTTTTGATACATTTGATATAATTTTGATACATTTGATACATTTTGATACATTTGATATATTTTGATATATTTGATACATTTGATACATTTTGATATATTTGATACATTTTGATATATTTTTGATACATTTGATATATTTGATACATTTTGATACATTTGATATATTTTTGATATATTTGATACATTTGATACATTTTTGATATATTTGATACATTTGATACATTTTTGATATATTTTGATACATTTGATATATTTTTGATATATTTGATACATTTTGATACATTTGATACATTTGATATATTTTTGATATATTTGATACATTTAATATATTTTGATATATTTTGATACATTTGATACATTTTGATATATTTTTGATACATTTTGATAATTGATATATTTTTGATACATTTGATATATTTTTGATATATTTTGATAATTGATATATTTTTGATACATTTGATACATTTTGATATATTTGATACATTTGATATATTTTTGATATATTTGATATAATTTTGATACATTTGATACATTTTGATACATTTGATACATTTTGATATATTTGATACATTTTGATATATTTAATACATTTTTGATATATTTTGATACATTTGATACAATTTTGATACATTTGATATATTTTGATATATTTGATACATTTTTGATATATTTGATACATTTGATACATTTTTGATATATTTGATATATTTTGATATATTTGATATATTTTGATATATTTGATATATTTTTGATACATTTGATATATTTTGATATATTTGATATATTTGATATATTTTTGATATATTCGATACATTTTGATATATTTTTGATACATTTGATATATTTTGATATATTTGATACATTTTGATACATTTGATACATTTTTGATATATTTGATACATTTGATACATTTTGATATATTTGATACATTTGATACATTTTGATATATTTTTGATACATTTGATATATTTTTGATATATTTGATACATTTTGATACATTTGATACATTTTGATATATTTGAAACATTTGATACATTTTGATATATTTTTGATACATTTGATATATTTTTGATATATTTGATACATTTTGATACATTTGATACATTTGATATATTTGATACATTTGATACATTTTTGATATATTTGAAACATTTGATATATTTTGATATATTTTTGATACATTTGATATATTTTTGATACATTTGATATATTTTTGATATATTTGATACATTTTGATACATTTGATACATTTTGATATATTTGATACATTTGATATATTTTGATATATTTGATACATTTGATACATCTTTGATATATTTTGATATATTTGATATATTTTTGATATATTTGATATATTTGATATATTTTTGATATATTTGATACATTTTGATATATTTTGATACATTTAATATATTTTGATATATTTGATATATTTTTGATACATTTGATACATTTTTGATATATTTGATACATTTGATACATTTTTGATATATTTGATACATTTTGATATATTTGATACATTTGATACATTTTGATATATTTTGATACATTTGATATATTTTGATATATTTGATACATTTTGATATATTTGATATATTTTGATATATTTGATACATTTAATACATTTTGATATATTTTGATACATTTGATATATTTTTGATATATTTTTGATACATTTTGATAATTGATATATTTTTGATACATTTGATATATTTTGTATGCATTAATGCATGTTATCATGCATATTATGTATGCGTGTTATTCTTATTGTTGTTATTATTTTCGTATAATAACAACAAAATAATGCAAGATTTATAATGATAACTTTATATTTTATTAAAGAATGATATTTATTTTAATATATTAATTAGACTAATTGGACATATTTTTACAAAAATAAGAAAAAATATTAGAGGGATAATAATAAATATAGATATTAACTCTTTCATTTAATAACAAATAAAGAAATATAATTCAAATAAACAATAATATCTATTTTATAAAAATATATTTTTATAATTTTTATTTGCTATTTTATAAAAATATTTTATATTCTTTATTTGTTATAAAATATTTTAATAACAAATAAGCAAATAAAAATAACAAATATTTTATATTCTTTATTTGTTATAAAATATTTTATATTCTTTATTTGTTATAAAATATTTTAATAACAAATAGCAAATAAAAATAACAAATATTTTATATTCTTTATTTGTTATAAAATATTTTAATAACAAATAGCAAATAAAAATAGCAAATATTTTATATTCTTTATTTGTTATAAAATATTTTATATTCTTTATTTTTTTAAAAAAATAGCAAATAAAAATTATAAAAATACAATTTCTTCCTAAGTAAAAAAAAAAAAAAATATCAACCTAGACAAGCTCTTACGGTTTGTAAAAAAAAAATGTACCAACCGGTAGGAAAAGCTCTTTACTATTACATTCTGGCCAAGATATAAGCCTCACATATTACCGTTAAAAAAAAATTAAATGTGTACTAAATATTACCGTTAAAAAAAAATTATTTTATTCAAGCAACTTGCTGCTAAATAGACTCGAACTCGCAACCTCAAACTCCAAACACGTCATATGACCACCCGAGCACCACGGGCCTAGATGTTAATTTCAGCCAAGGATATGTCTTTATATTAAAACTTCACCATCCCCAAAATCTATATTCTTGCATTATTATTATATTACTGAAACAATATTATTAATAAGTCTATATAATACATATGGGGGTTTGATATTTAGAAATAAGTTAATATCTATATTTATTAAGCAATGATTATTAGTAATGATTTTATATATTAAGTAATGATTTTATTATTAATAAAACTAGTGAAGTATAATAATAATGTGATTATCGAATTTATAAAAGCGGTGAAGTATTATTATAATTATAATAATGCGATTATCAATATTAGAAGTATGATTATATCAATACTAATCGCATAACATTAAGAGGAATAATACATATTACATGTTCATTTTCATAAAATAAAAAAAACATAGAATGATTAATACAATGACGCCTTTTTTTTTTGGCTCAGAATCCCTAACACTCGATAGTGATTTCGCTTATATCGTGGTCTGGTTTCAAAGCCACAAATTGCACACTTCGATGAGTCTTAGAAGGAATGATTTTCTCGAAGTGCACTCTTGAATCTAGATTGTTTTTGCGGCCCTTTGTTTGAGAAATATTAGGCGGCAAAAACTCTTCTTCTTCTTCCACCTTTGCATCTTCATCGTCATTATCGTATCCCATATCATGATTTGGATCTCCAATTCGCAATCAATGTCGCCATCCGCTAGTTGATAATATTCTCATCCGGATCATCTTTGGTCAACCAACTCTTTTCCTCGTGCATTTAGTTTAAAACGGTTTTGTAACCTCGATCGAAAGCAAGCCGCTTTGCTTCATTAACTCTCGGTAATCACCCATCAAATGATTATAGCGCATTGCTTGATTTTGTTCGAAATCGGCAGATGTGGAGTTAAAGAGTAAGTCTTCACCATTGCTTTTGTATTCGCGTCTCTTGTCCACCGATGAAGGATCATGTCGGTCGGTATTTGTGAAATACTCTTTCTTCGTGAAATATCTCAAGATGTGCTCGCATAATTCACCGTGAGTGAGAAAACATTTGGCGATTCGTATACCGATCCCGGTTGTCGATTGTTGACAACTTCTTTATATCTTCCACCACTTTCGGCAACAGATCGCATTATACTTTGCATAAACCTTAGTATCGGTGACACACATCTCACTAAGTTTATGAACATTGTATTTCATGGAATCGATTTAATTGGACGTTGAAACGTCTAAACATCTCTTTTGTGTACACTTGTGCAAAGATGAACTTCTAAAGATGAACCAAGTACCATAATCCTTTTTTACGATGTTTTGTTATGTAGTCGGCCTTCCTCTCCTCGATAAACTGCTCTTTCTGACGCCTTTTGACTCTGCGAAGACAAAAAACATAGCATACTGTTGATGCATTAACATACTCATCAAAAAGGCATTCATGCTCTCGCTTCTTCCGGTGGTAGTCATTCATGGCAAAATATCTCTTTGTATATCTTTGGAATCCATTTCATCATACATCATACAAACTTCCAAGCCATTCATTAGTAGTATACAATTCATAGGAAATTATCGAGAATATGCCAACGCTTTTCAAATTCCTCGATGGACAATGAGTTATACACACGATTGTTAAAATCATTTTTGAACGATGGGTGCTCATAATAAACATGATGCAATTTTTAGGAAATTTATTGCTAATATGCCAAGAACACAATAAATGATGACTAGTTGGAAATACCGTAGCAATAGCATTACTCATGGCTCTGTCTTGATCGGTGATGATGGTTGTAGGTGCCTTTGCGATCCATGGCTTCAAGCCCGTATACGTAAAACCAAACGAAAGTGTCCTCTCTCTCGCCTCGTAATAATTGCAAATCCAAACAATATAGATCGATAATGGTGGTTGACCCTGCAAATGGAACAAACGGCATGCCATACTTATTTGTCCGGTAGATGTCTTATCAAATGTCACAACGTCTCCGAAAAGTTGATACATAAACCTTGATCAGGCGTCAACCCACAAAATACAAGCTATCGCGGGTTGTTTTCAACGGGTTTCACTCGGAAAAAAATTTTCTAGCACTTCCGGATGCAAGTTTGTTCAAATGATTGGACAAATGACTTGTGCATCATTTTCATCTCTGCAGAATCACGCCTTAAATCTCGCACCATATTTTCAACATGGCGTAGAGAAAGGAACATTTTGCAAACCACCTCCCATTGTGCTCAAAACATTCATCATCTTACTAGGACCAATCTGGGACTTATTTAAAGTGTCAATTAAATTTCTTGCAACAGAGAGTAATATTTACGTGAGTCTCGATCAAATCTACTTTGGTGGGGGTCACTAAGTGATGATTGTGTTCTAATTCAACAAGTAGAAATACGCCAATTGTCTTCTTTCTTTATTGTGGACAACATATATTCTAGCTTTACACATTGTTAGATCTATCGATTCTCTCTGTCTAGTTATTTTATTACTACTATCTTCATCATCGTGTAAACTCTTGCCAACAATTGGTGTACCTGGCTTTCTTACATACATCCGCCTAGATCCGATATCATTCAGATTAGCATGTTTATGACTAGTTGCAATTCTAATCTCAAATCCATTTTTGCGAGCATATGATCTATAAAAATATTCAACCTCTTCCAACGCATAAAAAATAATTGAACAGCGTCTGGAACAATATCGATTTATTACTTTCAACTTCAATTCGACAAATTGAGATGTATTATATGACATTTTGAAAAACTTACTTGTGAATAATAGTGATGAATTTTGCTCGATCGTAACTTCAACTTGATTTTACGAAGTGAAAGTGGGCAACAAGATGAAACAAATTATGAGTAGAGGTGAAAAGAGAAAATAATATCGAGAGAACAAATTCTATGGAAGGATAAGAAGATAACTTGAGAAAATAAGCACTATCTCGACAATATTTAAAGGTAAAAAGACCGGTACGATACAACTTTATAATAATAATAATAATAATAATAATGGTAATAAAATAATAAAAAAGTACATGTTTCTAATTTACAATATGGAACGACTTTATACTCAATTCGTAATAATAATAATAATAAAATATTGAGAAATTTAATTTGGGGGGAAATGAACTGTTTTAAGATATATACAAATTCAAGGTAAAATAAAACAGCTAGGCCCGTGGTGCTCGGGTGGTCATTTGACGAGGATTAGTGCTTGAGGTCACGGGTTCGAAGTCATTTAAAAATGAAAAAAAATTTCATTTTGCATAGTCAGTTATACTTGCATCTACTAACGATTTTATTAATAATATAATTTTTTTTTTTTCATATAAGTTCTAAGATAGCCTCTACCTAAGTAAGGAGTTTTATTAATAATATAATAAAAGAAACAAAACAACAAAAGGTAAATAAATTGAAGCTCATCTGCTAGGTAAGAAAAAAGCAACAAAACTTTTTACGCCATGTTTGACTTCTTTTTACGCCACATTGCCTCTAGAAAAAAGAACACTATGACTCAGTAATATAAAAAGTCATGACCCATAACTTGATATTAATGTTTGAATTTGGTCCTAAAATAATTCATGTCTTGGACTTACTCACCTTATTTAAATGTCTATTGAGAACATATGTTGTTCAAACTAAAGTCCACTTGCCAAGCTAGATAAAATAAAAATAACGAGAGAGTAGAGAGGAGTATTTGAAGAGAGAGCAAAAACTTCAACAAGTAAGTTTTTATTTATTGTTATTTGTTCGCTTTTTAATAGTTTCATTGGTGTTATTTTTATCACCGCATTTTTTATGAATTAAAGGGATATAATACCATGCATGTATTTGTTTTTGTTGTCATTAATGCATGTTATCACTGTGATATTATGTATGACGTGTTATTTATTATTGTTGTTATTATTTTCAGTATAATAACAACAAAATAATGCAAGATTTATAATGATAACTTTATATTTTATTAAAGAATGATATTTATTTTAATATATTAATTAGACTAATTGGACATATTTTTACAAAAATAAGAAAAAATATTAGAGGATAATAATAAATATAGATATTAACTCTTTCATTTAATAACAAATAAAGAAATATAATTCAAATAAACAATAATATCCTATTTTATAAAAATATATTTTTATAATTTTTATTTGCTATTTTTATAAAAATATTTTATATTCTTTATTTGTTATAAAATATTTTAATAACAAATAGCAAATAAAAATAGCAAATATTTTATATTCTTTATTTGTTATAAAATATTTTATATTCTTTATTTGTTATAAAATATTTTAATAACAAATAGCAAATAAAAATAACAAATATTTTATATTCTTTATTTGTTATAAAATATTTTAATAACAAATATAGCAAATAAAAATAGCAAATATTTTATATTCTTTATTTGTTATAAAATATTTTATATTCTTTTTTTTTTATAAAAATAGCAAATAAAAAATTATAAAAATACAAGCTCTTCCTAAGAAAAAAAAAATATCAATAGGGGACAAGCTTTCTTACTGTTGTAAAAAAAAAAAAATGTACCAAGTAGGAAAAGCTCTTACTGTGTATCTTAAGTAAGTAGTATAAGCTTATTATTTGTTTGTTAAAAAAAAATTAAATGTGTACTAAATTTAATGTTAAAAAAAATTATTTTATTCAAGCAACTCACGCTAAATAGACTCGAACTCGCAACCTCAAACTCCAAACACACGTCATATGACCACCTTGAGCACCACGGGCCTGGTTATTAATTTCAAACCAAGGATATGTCTTTATATTAAAACTTCACCATCCCCAAAATCTATATTCTTGCATTATTATTATATTACTGAAACAAATATTATTAATAAGTCTATATAATACATATGGGGTTTGATATTTAGAAATAAGTTAATATCTATATTTATTAAGAATGATTATTAGTAATGATTTTATATATTAAGCAATGATTTTATTATTAAGAAATGATTTTATACATTTGATACATTTTTTATATATTTGATACATTTTTTAATATATTTTTGATACATTTGTGATAATTGATACATTTTGATATATTTGATACATATTTTATACATTTGATACATTTTGATACATTTGATATATTTTTGATATATTTGATACATTTGATACATTTTGATTTATTTTTGATACATTTGATACTAATATGTATCTTAATACTAATATTTTTGCAAAGATGTTACTTTCAACTTGATTTTGTCATGCATCTTAATACTAATATGGAATTGATGTATTTTTTAGGTAAAAGATGGATAGTTGGGAATATGGGCCAATTGATCCAAGTGTTACTGCATGATCAACAAGATCATATATCGGATGACATATATCATGGGAGAGATAGGGAAAACTAAGCTCGGTCAATATCTTCGATCGTAAATATAATCGGTGGGCTTTGAAAAAAGAACAAAAAATCCTTTTAGATAAATGTGGATTTGGAGTATTTAGTTATCAAGGTGTTGTACACCAAACCGATCTTGGTCCGATATCGCGCCTTTAGTCGAGAGATGGCATCCAGGAGACCAATACTTTTCATTTAAACTTTGGAGAAATAACAATCACGTTAGAGGATGTTCACTTTATTTTTGGGTTAATGGTGGTGGAAAAGCCTTAACAGGTCTCCTCATCATTACCAATTTGAATTATTTTAGGGATTGTTTTGGAGATAAATTAGTCGATGAATATTTTAGTTCAAAAAAACGCAGTGCAATTTCATTAGTGTGGTTGCACGAACATTTTAATAATTGTCCCGAGAATGCAAGTAAAGATGTTGTAAGGCGACACACAAAGGCATACATATTGTGGTTGTGTGGGGCAATATTATTCCCTAATAGGAATAGAAATAGTGTGCACCCACGATATATGTCTTTTATTGCCAACGCTGAAGATTGTGTAACTTACTCTTAGGGCGCGGCAATGTTAGCATATTTGTACAGATCTTTATATACTGCTACTAGGAAAGGAGTTAAATACATTAATGGTTGTGTTACATTGTTACAAATTTGGGCTTATGAGCGTGTAAGTATTAGAAAGCCAAACCCTTGGCCACAATCATCCTTATGGTTACCTAGGGCTTTAGCATGGTCCTATTTTGGAGTCCACAGTTACCCTGGTAGACGTGAGAATCCCCATCACCATTTGTCATTTTACCGAGGGGAGTTAGATATTAAGTCTATGTGGGATGTGGTTTGGCGGCCTTACATAATGTGGGATGATGATATCGGTGGATTTAATTTTGAAGGCGATTGTTGGGATATGGTGGGGTCCCTTGATCCACTTTGATATTGTGGAATTTCAGATGCGGATCGTGTGATGAGAGCGATTCGGGTTCATGCAAGGCATACCATCATCACCAAAACCACGGTGACCTTAGGAAGGAGAGAAAAGTTTAAATTTATTGATGTCGAGGATTGTATGGCCTTGAGAAGGAATATATTTCGATGTGGGAGGCATACATGGATCATCTCGAAGGACAACAAACCGAAATTGCTTGATTATGTCCCAATAGATGATTACATGGTGCGGTATAGGAAAATTACACGTTGGAAAATTCACCGACCTCGAAGGTGACGACCACGATAGTTGTTATGAGCCTCGGGCCATTTACAACCAACAACACCTTATTCAAATGGTATAAAATTATATTCTTCTTTAATAAATCATGTATTGGAGTAAATACTTAATATTACATTTATTCATATTTATTGTTAATAATATTTGTTTGTGTTTATCTTATATGATGAGTTGAGAGTGCAAAGTCGTTACTTGATAAATTTTCAAGATTTACTCAATTTGCCTCCCGAGTTGGTTCTCAAAAAAAAATAATTGGGATTTCAACACGCCTATACGACTTCAAGCAAGAGGTAAACAAATACCTCGCTGTGGGGTCCCACAAATTTTGGAACACAGTCCCAATACACACAACTCAATGAAGGGCTTGGGAAACAAACTGATTATGTTGTACAAGAGAGCTACATACCCACCCCACAAGTAATCGAGGAGAGCTCCATTCCCACCACCCAAGCCTACGAGGAGTGTTACATTCCAACCAAGTCTTCATTTGCGGGACTTTCTGACGCCAAGGGATCTAGTTCACAAAAGGTATATATAGTTATGTTAATAGTGATGGTTTTAATTATTATTGCTATATAATAATAATGTACATTTGGGTCTCAATCGTGTACAAGAGACGGAGACCACATCTCTTATGGACCAAAAGGGTCCTTATCCAAAAGACTTAAAGATTGGAAGGAGACATTTGTAAATAAACATATGTTTGGAAACGTGGTGGCACCAGAAGGGGATTTATATCCTTTATCACATCCGCGCGCGATTATATGAATTAGAACACAATGCAGTGGTAATCCTTAGGGCCTGGGCGTTGGATATTCGAGCATGTCATCGACGCTTATATGTTGTTGCTACGAGACAGAGAGGAATACTACAGGTCGTGGGGAATACAAAGGTGGTCCCAATTTGGTTTCATGAATTCATTCTTCATGCATCTTGGGCAGGGCTATGTCTTTATGACTAACGTGAATCTTGCATGGAGTTTTTTGCGATCCGTATGTTAACCAAGATGTTGGTCCACCTTTACACGAATGCAAATACATATTCATCCGTTGTGTGTAGTACCAATCAACGCCATTTTGTCTTGTTCCTATTCATGATTGAAGATTGGATGGTTACCATAATTGACCCGCACTTCTGATGACACTAAGTATATTAAGTTACATGAAATGTACTTTAATTCGTTAAAGTTTGCGGTATGTTTAGTTTTAAAATATTTTAATTTTATAATGTCCTTTAATATTAAAAAATTATTAACCAACTACTTTGTACATGCAGTACATTTGATACCATTTTGTTCATGAAATGGTAATCCGACATCGTGAGTGGCCCAATGGTAATCCTCTTGTCGCAGACCTTAAAGATTCAACCAAAACAACACAACCACGCAGATCGTGGCATTTTTGTCTCGCAAGTATGTTCGATTATTTCGTTAGGGCCAATGGTAATATTTACGAAGAAGTGGTCCTTGGAAGATGTCACGATCTTCGTTATTCAAGCGTCCGCATTGAGAGCTCTACAAGAAATCAAGAAGATTACTTAGGCCTCCGAGATATAAGGCGTCGGTTGTATTAATCATTCTATGTTTTTTTATTTTATGAAAATGAACATGTAATATGTCTTATTCCTCTTAATGTTATGCAAAGTCTTAGTATTAGTATATTACGTACTTCTAATATTGATAATCACATTATTATTATTATAATAATACTTCATTACTTTTATAAATTCGATAAGTAAATTAATTTCACGAAATGACTTGAAAAATTATCATCATTACTTATTAGACTAATTGAACTAGTTTTATTAATAATAAAATCATTTCTTAATAATAAAATCATTGCTTAATATATAAAATCATTACTAATAATCATTGCTTAATAAATATAGATATTAACTTATTTCTAAATATCAAACCCCCATATGTATTATATAGACTTATTAATAATAATAAATCGTAATATAATAATAATGCAAGAATATAGATTTTGGGGATGGTGAAGTTTTAATATAAAGACATATCCTTGGTTGAAATTAATACCAGGCAAGTGGTCTTTGGGTGGTCATATGATTGAGTGTTTGGAGTTTGAGGTCATGAGTTTGAATCATTTAGAAATGAATTGCTTGATTAAAATCATTTTTTCAATTTTTAATACCGGTAGTGACAAAGTACATTCTACGTCTTTTTTTTTCAATTTTTAATACCGGTAGATCATTTGTCTTGGTGGGATATTTTATTATTTTAATGTCACCAGATGAGCCTATCTAAGTAGGGAAAAAAAAAAAAAAAAAAAAAATGTACTGTAGTATCGATTGTCTTAAATGGGATATTTTATTATTTTAATGTCAATAGTATGAGCCTATAACTAAGGGAAAATAAAAATAAAATTAAAAAAAAAAAAAATGTACGGTAGTATTAGCTTTTGTCTTAAATTTGGATTACTTTATTATTTTAATGCCGGTAGTATGAGCTGTCTTAAGTAGGAAAAATAAAAATAAAATTAAAAAAAAATGTACGGTAGTATCATTTTGTGCATAAATTGGATTACTTTATTATTTTAATGCCCGGTAGTATGAGCTGCATTAGTGGGAGAAATAAAAAAAATTAAAAAAAAATGTACCGGTCGTATCGATCATCAGATTACTGATTATTTTAATAATAAATATTCACTTTTTATAACTATATCGACAAGTTAATATTCACTTATTAAAATAGAAAGCGTAGACAGTGAATAATTAGGCACAACAACTTTGTCTTGTAAACTTATCAAATACAAAAGCTAATCTCAAACCATCAATTCATTTTATCAACTAAGATAAAAAGAGGGTGTGTTCAGACAAGACTCACAAAGAACCGGTTCTTTATGGAAGGGCTCCTATATATATATATATATATATATGTGTGTGTGTGTGTGTGTGTGTGGGAAAAGGAAGTAATAGAGTAAAATCCACACAAGTCTTATTTGGGATGTCGATTATCAAGAATTAAATTTGAAAAACGACAAAACGAAGATAAAATGCATATGAAGCAAGAAGACGGACTGATGGTGTTGGAAAATAGGAAGCGGACATGAGTTACGCCTCTGAAAATTTGAAACAACCAACGCTTATATTTATATATATATATATATATATATATATATATATATATATATATGAATCCTTTTACATCTCTCTCTCAATCTACTTGCAATCAAAAGAATCCCTTTTCTTTTCTCTGTCTAATAAATCTCTTTGCAATCGGAGTGTGATGATATTGTACTTTACATCACCAAATTAATTAACACTATTTTCGATCGTATTTACTACTCACTTCTTAATTTTCCTTACTAATGTAGATTTTTTTTTGGGAGGGATATTAGTAGATACTTGTACTTTACTCCGTTGACCATCTAAGAATTACTAAGATTGTGACTTTGTAAGTGTGTGTGATTGTGTGTGTGAGAGAGAGAGAAATTTGGTGAAAAACAAAGCCCTGTGAACACTCTTCCGAGCACTCTAAACCATAAATTTAATGAGGTTGTAGATTGAAATTATCAACAATTCCCTAATCCTCTTAATAACTTATCTTACTTGTCTAAATAATACTATAATTAAAATTTAAAAAATGTTTATTAGCATATAAATATAATTTTTATGCATCAAAGTTATACAAAGTGTCTTGGATTTTTATTTTAGAAAAAAAAGAAAAGAAAAGAAAATATAGAGTGTATCTTTAGAAATGAGTGAAAATTTTCCTAAAAATTTCTCATGCATTCACAAGGACTCTATTATCATTTTAATATGATATAAAGCTAATTATACATCATATCTTAAAATATAAGAAGGTTTACCATTTATAAATCTTTTACTTTTATTATATTTTATTTAATATAGTCTAGTCTTGTCTTGTCTTTAATTTTTTTAAACATATTATAATATAAAATACATTTCAAATTATTAAAAAGCATGCTATTAATTAAGAAAATAACTAGCTTAATATAGTAGTTTAACTCCGCATATGGTTGAGGGTCATTTTTTCTAACTAAGTTTATACATATTTATTTTGTCTTGTAAATATGATGTATAATAAATTTAAAGATAAATTGGATACATGTAGCCTCTTTTACATAAAAGGTGTGCATTTAGAGTAACGTATATGTGTGTGTAAGGGGTAGTCAAAGGTTTGTTACCTTTGCAAAGTATTTGAACACATGAATTGAAAGAACCATTATATATATCATAATTTATGAAAATATCAAACATTCAAACAAATCTGACAAACGATAGGTAGATCATTCAACACTGTAACAAGGTCCTCGGTCTACATACTGTTGGTTTAAAAATTATATACCAATTGATGGCGGTTGTTAAACAAAAGTAATCCCAAGAGAAAAGGAAACAAAAGAAACCAAAACCAAAGACAACCGATGAACATGGTGTGGCACAGACTCTCTTCTTGTACACACAACAAAAAAGGTTTTTAATTATGGGATGAGTATCATATGGCTTAGGAACTTGCATCCGAATCGACCAGATTCCGATCGCAACTCTGCGGGGTCTCATTCTATTCATATTGGCCTCTAGTGGAGGAAGTCCGTCATCATCACTTGAGTTGAGCTCAATATCTTCCTCGCAAGGCGGTGCCACTCTGTGAATCTCCATTACAATCACCTGAAGCTTGCGGATCCGAAGATCGTTGGCTGCATTGAGCAAAGCGAAGACAAGCATAAAGAATGAATAGACACTAAAAAAGAAGAGAAGAATGGATCTGAGGGGTGGTAAGAGGCGAAGATGTCATCCTCACTTTACAAGAGTGTTTTTAGGTAGTGTTAACTATACATATATTATCACCAAAAAAGTATATAATACTTGTTTTCAACAAAAAGAGAGAGCATAACCAGCAACTAATACATTTCTGTAATATCTTTACACAGTACGCACACTAATACAACCTGAAACACAAATGAAAAAGTAAGGATTCTCACTTTATTTACTGTAAATACGGTGTCATGCATCAAGTGTGACGCCCCCAAAATTAGGTATACATCACCCATCTTGGGTCGCCAGATACATGGTACAGAATTCAAATACAACTTACTAATACAACTGTCGTGTACAATACGACAAAACATAAACTGTGAGTTTGAATACAAATATTGTCTACTAGAGATTATACAAACTCAAAAGGAGTCCTCATTACAATTATTATCACACTATTTCACGGAATAGTGAGGACTCTAATGCTATCCTCGGACCATTACTCCGTTCCCAGGCTCGTCTCGGCTTATATTCTCATTTTCTGAAGAGAACGGTGAAAGAAAAGGGTGAGCTCAACTAGCCCAAGAAGAAATATTATGACTAAGATAATGCGAGAATAAATTATCATTAGCCTTCAACATGATGTTAAAGCGATAAAATATAATAAACATCAAGTTTAAGCTGCGCAAGTGAACCAAAAAATCCATTAAAAGAGTCAAGTAGAAAATAAAATCTACTATCTTTTATGATTTAAAAGGTTTTTCATAACTGTTATAGCTGAGACTCAACTTAATAAATATTTCACATCATCGAATCACCCCTGCACTACGGCCAAGGATATTCTTTAGTATCATGACCACAATTATCCATGCACTACGGGCCAAGAATATTTGTGTATTCATTAATGGTCATGATCATGCCAACAACTGTCCATCAATGCACTACGGGCCAATGAGGATTTTTACCACATCATTTGTAACATTACGGTCATGATTACACCGAATAATCCCTGGTCATAATCATACCAAGTCCATTATGCACTACAGGCCACAGGTGACTTTCAAAAAATATAAATATGAGGATGATGACAATGATATAAGAATTCAATAAAACAAGTTCAAGAATTAATTTATCCAGAACCAATAACATCAAACTCATCAACATGATCTTCGCTTTGTGGAATAAAATTCAAGAATACGTAGAAGAATATTTCCATGAAAGGATACTGGATGAAGCGCAAATATAGGGGATATTCCACTAATTTCATGGAGTATAGGAGTCAAGGTTTTAACCAACTGAGTATAATAAAGAATGGAATAACAAAAGAAATCATCATGCATGCGATGATCCATGCAGACGAGTTATTCTAACGAGAATAATAAATAACGGAACCAGTCCGGCAAAGAAACGCATGCATACAGGATATTCCAAGAATAATAAAGAATGGAACCAGGTCCGACGTAAACACACAGACAGGATGTTCCAACAGAATAATAATAAAGATAGAACCAGGTCTGGTGTAAAACACACAGACATGATGTTCCAACAGAATAATAATAAAGACGGAACCATGTCCGGTGTAAAATGTAAGACCCCAAATAATTAATAAATGAAATTTAATTTCCTCTAATTATTATTTTGAAATAGTAAGGGTTGATTTGATTAATGTGGATAGTTATGGGTAAAATACGCAAATATTTCAAAATAATAAAAAGGAAAAGGCGTCATATAGAGATATGATAATTATTGAGACTTTTTTGCCTTTTCTCATTTTTATATATATATATATATATATATATATATATATCTTCTATGAGAAAAAGAAAGTCTCTTTCTATATAATATATATATCATGTATTTTGGTTTAATATATATATATATATATATATATATATATAATCTGTAGCATGTGATTGTAGTATATATATATTTAATCAAGTTATCGAGGGTTATATATATATATATATATATATTATTCTGAGCACTGTTATATATATATATATATATATATATATATATATATATATATAATAATTTTCATATCTATATTTTATTATTTATACGGTTTATATTTTGAGTTTGAGTAAGAAAATTAGAAGTTGTTTCATGGGTCATTCAACTATTTCTAGTCTTTGGTTAGTTGGATGAAGAAGATTGAATCTGGAGTAGGATTTAAACAATGACCTTAAAGACTGAGAAAAAAATTCTCAGGGGCGAAATTTCTACTTAAGAGACGATTGTACGCGCACCCTCCGCTTTCAACATAATTTGCTCTACATCGATAAGTTTTATTTCTGCCCTTCTTTATTTTATATTTGAATCCTATATTATTCGTATTTTTTTCAACAGTTTGGGGTGTACTTAGACACCTTTTTCGGTTTGGGGTGCAAAAGTGAACAATGGTGTAAAATTTGGGGTGCAAATTATCTTTTAGTCAATTTTTTTTTAACTTTTTTTTTGTAAAAACAGATTTTTTTAAAAAAAAATTGTCTAAAAACAAAATTTAAATTCTTTTTTTGATTTTAAAAACAGAATTTTTTTTTACAAGTTTTTAAAAAATTCTGTTTTTAAACACAATTTTATAAAAAAAAATGGTATTTTACAATTTTGTAAAACACAATTTTATTTTCTGATTTTTGTAAAAACAGAATTTTTTTTAAAAAGAAATTGTATTTTACAATTTTGTAAAACACAATTTTATTTTATAATTTTAAAAAAACAGAATTGTTTTTAATTTTTTTTTTGTAAAAACATAATTTTTTACAAAAAAAATTTCTATTTTACAATTCTGTTTTTAAAATTCTGTTTTTAATTTTTTTTTTTTAAAATTAATTATTAATTCTAAATATTTATTTTAATTTTATTATTTTAATTATTTTATTTTAAAATTAATTATTTTATTTAAAATTAATTATTTTTGCCAATTTTTAAAACTAAAAGATAATTTGCACCCTAAACTTGTGTTATCGTCTTAGCCGATCATTTTTGACCGGTTAAGTAAAGAAAGTGTGCGTTTTGTTACGTATAATAAAGTTTGAGGTATATTTAGACATCTTTTTCGATTTGGGATGTAAAAGTCAATAAGGGTATAAAGTTTGGGATGTAAATTGTCTTTTAATCTAAAATGTTTTGTCCATGTATCGTTACTCTTCCGACTAATACTACTGTCCACCGGTAACCATGGCTATTTTCCGGCCGAAGCTCCGAAATCCTTGTCACAGATTCAGTCGGTTGAAGATTAGATTTGAGATAGTTGCTGGTGGGAGTGATATATTCCAGATTCATTCTTCCTTTCCTTCAATTTGCGAGGAATTTATGAATCCCCGCAGTAGTAAACACCTTCTCAACAGTTGAGCTGCTTCCCGATTTTATGATAATATCACAAGGTAATATTAATTACTGCATGAAATTGAATCTCATTTGATTAACAAAAATAATAGTTGGGATTAAACTATTAATTTGTACTAATTTATTACCGCTGCGAATCTCATTTGATTAACAAAAATAATAATGCTAGTAAAAAGACATTTTGATGGTTTACAAGAGATTGTTGGTATTGTGCACTGATGGCTTCTTCAACATGACTCCAGCTTCAACCTTAACCCAATGTAATACAGCTCTCCTCATGTTTTTTAGGGGCAAATATGAAATGGAAATATGTTCTTAATATTTGCTTATTGTGGAGCGGAATGAGTTTTATTTGGGACCTATGTAAATAATTGCCCAAAATTTCCTTGTCAAGTGTAAACCTTGCCCAAAAATGCATGTACAGCTACCGTCAATGTTTCATGTTTGATGTCATTCACAATTAAAAATACATTTTATAAGCTTGGATAGTATATTCAATGTTCTAGTCAGTTGCCCATAAGAGTTTACTTGATTATTGAATTCTATAACAATAAAAAAGGACCTCAATTATTAATTGACTTGATTTATTTAAAAACTTGGATGTTGCTAGCATAACAACTAGGAAGTTGCTTGCTTGTATTGACTAATTAAAGCTCTACACAACTATGTCCTGAACCCTGATCGACTTTTGTGAAATCTATGTATGTTGTTTGTATTTTGGCGACTCAAATTGGGTTGTGTAAGCCCAATTTGGGGAAGCGTCACAACAAAATGACCTAAAAATTGATAACAAATAGTTCATTAGATTAAATGACAAATTAATCATAGGATAAAATAGTCCCTAGTAATGTTAAATTAATACAAATAGTCTTATCATATCCTTCATTTACATTATGATGTTAAATTAACAATTAATTTGTATAGTGGCAATTACTTAGTTGATGAGAAGTTTTCAAAGGTATGGTACCTAAATAATTTTTGTAGATTTACAATTTTATAGGAGTACTAACCTTCCCAGAAATGACATATATGGCTTTGATGGATTGTCTCCAAGTATTTACTTGACTATTGTATTCCAAAATAATAAAGAAGGACCTCAATTATTCATTGACCTGCTTGGATGTAGCTGGTTTAACAACCAAGAAGTTGTTTGCTTGTATTGACTTTGTAAAGCTCTAACAATTATGTCCTGAATGTAAAGCTCTCTATCCCTCTTAATTCTGGGTTTCAATTAATTGCTAGTTATAGTAATTACATCTCCATACTGGGTTTCAATGAGCTCTCCAATTAGAGCGTCATCCACATCTTTTTCTTCAACAGGAAGTCCATGTAAACACCATGTGTTCCTCAGCTTCAGAGGCGAGGATACTCGCATGGGTTTCACCAGTCATTTATATGATGCCTTGGCTAGGCAAGGTATTAATACTTTTAGGGATGATAAGAAACTTCGGGGAGGAGACCTCATCGGGCCCGAGCTATTAGAAGCAATCGCAGCATCAAGGTTTGGGATTGTGGTTCTGTCGAGTGATTATGCAACTTCAACATGGTGTTTGGAAGAACTTTCTGAAATTGTTGAATGCATGGAAAAGAAGAAGATGATTGTTATTCCTGTTTATTACCATGTAAATCCCTCTGATGTGCGGTATCAAAATAAAACTTTTGCACAATCCTTTGCCAAACATGAAACAAGTGACAGATCTGCATCAGAGAAGGTGAAAACATGGAGAGCTGCTTCTGAAAAGTGGGTGATATGAGTGGAGTGCATGTACAAGGAACCCGTAACTTTTTCTTGTTATTCTTATACTACATTGCATAATTCTTCTTATTCTGCCGAACTTATTCTTCCCTCTCTGGAAACAGTGATATTCCTCCTTTCTCAAAAAAAGAGGTTATGCTTCTAAAATGACGAATTTCATGTACAATTTTAGAGATAAAAAATTATTATGGCACTGTCATAATAGTAGATTCTGGTGATGGCAAAATTTGAAGTTGGAACATGAAGCCACTTTATTGTCTCAGAAACATAAATATTTCTCTCTGGACAGAAAAGAAATGACCATACACAGCACTTTCTGTCCAAGGAAAGTGTCATGTTTTATTTGAAATAATCGCAAAAGATTGAAGTATTAATGCAACATAAGTAACTTCAGAATCCAGTGTGCAAGCAACCTCAATTTTTTTCTCTCTCTCATTGCAATTAAGCATTCCACATTTTAGTCAATTCTGACCAATCGCATATAAACACACTCATGCTTAATCATTTTGCAGGTATGAGTCAGAAGTCATAACTGAAATTGTAAGAAGGATCTTTAAGGACTTGCAGGATACATTACCAAGAGATGCTACCAAAGGCCTAGTAGGAATAGAATCTCGAGTAAAGGATTTGAAAAGTCTTTTGAATATGGATTCTAATGATATTCGCTTCATAGGAATTTGTGGGATGAGTGGAATGGGGAAGACTACTCTTGCTGAAGTTGTCTATGAGGGAATTCGTAATCAATTTCAAGGATATAGCTTTATTGGAAACATTAAGGACATTTCTAAGAGTAATGACAATGATTTATGTAACTTACAACGGAAACTCCTTGTTGACATCTTGAAGGATGAGCATATACGTGTAAGTAGTGTTGTTGAAGGAGTTAGCATGTTGCAGGAAAGGTTACGTTGTTTGAAGATTATAATCGTTTTGGATGATGTAAATAACCGTGATCAATTAAAACTTTTAGCTGGGGAGCATGAATGGTTTGGGAATGGTAGCGGAATTATCATGACAACAACAAATGAAGATTTGTTGACAATACACAAAGTAGACGGGAAATATAAGTGTGAGGGATTAAACTTTTCTGATGCCTCTAGACTTTTCAATTTGTCAGCCTTCAAGGAAGGAAAACCAAAACAAGGTTATGAAAAGTTATCCAGTGATATGGTGGAAGTTGCTGGTGGCCTTCCACTAGCTCTTAATGCTTTTGGTTCTCTTTTATTTGATAAAGGAGAAGAATATTGGAGAGAGACATTGGAGAAGCTACAACAATTTCCAGATAAAAAAGTTCTCCAAAGACTTGAAATTTGCTATCGTAGACTAGACAGAAACGAGCAGAAAATATTCATATATATTGCTTGCTTCTTAAAAGGGAGAAACCAAGAACTAGTAAATGATATACTAAAGAATATTGGTTTGTACCCTGTGCCCGGAATTGATATTCTCATTAATAGGTCTCTCATAACAATTAATTATGATGATAGTGTGTGGATGCATGATCTACTACAACAAATGGGTTGGGAAGTTCTTCGTAAGGATTGCCCCAGAAAGCCTGGAGAACGCACCGGGCTCAAGCGCCGTGAAGATATTGTTGATATATGCACATCCGAAGAAAAGGTTTGTGTAATGATTTGTTACTGAACATCAACATAGTAATTATTTCATTGAGAAAATTAAATATATAATATTATGAAAATTTACTTCAAATTTATGCCACTTATTCTTTTATTTTCATTATTCTAGGAACAAAAGCAATCAAAATTATAAACCAGGAGCAGTATGGGTCTGAAGTGAAAAACTGCATTGGCTATCTTGAATCTTTCTCAGAGATGAAGAAACTTCAATTTCTCAAAATAAGTAATGTACTCTTTCCAAATGGTCTCGAGTATCTTTCCAATGATTTACGAATTCTTGAATGGTATGGATGTTCTTTAAAGTGTTTTCCGCCAACATTTGGACCAACAAAAATTTATGAAGTTGACATGCGTTCTAGCCAACTTAAAAAACTATGGAAGAAAGATATTGTAAGTGTTTTGTATACCATATACTCCCTCGATTCTATAATATAAGATCAATATTGACTTTTGAATTATATTTGAGATATTTTAAAATTCAAAATTGACATGATTAATTTGAGATTTAGACAATACAACTATGAAAAATGTTAACAATCTAAGTAGTACCACTAATTAGATGATTTATTGTTTTCAAAAGTTAAATACATCATACCAATTATTGTTTTCAAAAGTTAAATACATCATACCAATTAGAAGTCTAAAAATATCTCAAATCGACTTTGAAAAGTCAAATTTGATTCTATACTTTGGAACTGAGGGTGTATTATATTTCAGTAATGACATTTTTTGTGTACGATATACAATTCTTTTCTCTCTCTCAATCAACAGGACATACCCAATTTGAGATCTATTAATCTCTGTTGCTCAGAGGATTTGACTAAAATTCCAGACTTGACATCAACTCCAAATCTTGCGAAACTAAATCTCGAAGGCTGCACTAATTTGGTTGAGTTACACAAATCACTTCTTGTTCACAAAAGGCTTAGTTACGTGAATATGAAAGGGTGTATAAATCTTCAAAGCCTTGGAAACACCATGGAAATGGATGGTCTTGAGGCTCTTCTTCTTTCTGGTTGTTCGAAACTTGAACATATTCCAGAATTTGGAGAAAACATGAAGCGCTTAGAGCATTTGTATTTGGATGGGACTAAAATTAAGCTATTACCAGAGAGCTTGGGGAAAATGCGCTCTTTACGGAAGCTTGATGTGAGTGAAACTGCTATAGAAGAGCTTTCCTCTTTCATACTTCAATTGGAAAGATTAAGACTTTTGCATATTAATGGATGTCGTCTTCATGCAATTCCTGATGGTATTGGTTTGTTATATAGCTTAAAGGAGTTGGATCTGTCAGAAAATGATTTTGTTACGCTGCCTGCAAGTATCAGTCTCCTATCAAATCTTAGAATGCTTAGTTTGAATTGTTGCAGAAGGCTTGAATCATTACCAAAGCTATCAAAAATAAATGAGGATACACTGTATGGAGGTGAAATTAGATTCAGTCATTATATTTCAGAAAAAAGATTAGATGTATCTAAATTTCGTTCGTCGAGCCACAACATTAATCCAACGGTATCTTGTTTGAACTGTCCTAAACTGATTGAGAATCAGAGTGGCAGTGGTTTAGCAAGTGGTTTAGCAGATACAATTTTGAAAAAGTACCTTCAGGTCTGTGTGTATGCGTTTCTGTCTATTTGTCTGTCTGTCTTCCCCAGTTGTTAACAATCACATTTCTTTTTTCTTTTCCTTTTGTGCAGGTAAGAATTGAATGTGCAGTTATACCTGAAGCTATATTTCAGATAGTTTCCTTTTGTGCTGGAAGTGAAATCCCACAGTGGTTTGAGCTGCAACGGTACAGGGACCAAGCATCAAGGTTTAAGGGATGTATTCGATGTTGATTTCGATAAATGCATTGGAGTTGCTTTATGCGCTGTTATTGTTGTCCCCCACTCTCTTGTCAATATGAGAGGTGCTTATATAGAAGTCAAATATGAGATCATTGCACATATTCATGTTGCGGACAAATATTGGAGGAAACCGGTTCCCATAAACTTCTTGGAGGCCAAGTTTGATACACAGTTGGTTTGGTATTGGACTGTAACTGATGATTATCGAAGAGTAGTAGTAGATCCATCTCAAATGAATCAGTTTCATATATCATTTTCCGTGGAGCCAGAAGGTTAAGAGAAACTTTTTTTGATAACTTATAAAACTAAATTCCAAATAACATGAAACAGCTCCCTTCTCTCCCCCTCTCACATCGGTTCTGCATCTGATGATGACCCCATGCGCAAACTTTTTCTTTTATTGTTCACTCATAATTAATCTTCATGTCTTTTATATTTCTTAAAACCAGTTTAATAAAAGTATAATTATACTGCAGGTGGTGATTTGGAGGTGAAGAAGTTTGGGGTTCGTTTCCTATGCCGAGAAGACGTACTGAAGTTGGGAGGAAAAAGAGATTCTACCAATGGAATTCCGAGCATCGTGAAAGTGAATTCACTGCGCCCCCAAGATCTGGGATGGTATAAAGTTGTTAGTGATGCTTTCAATTCGAGCTTTCAAGACCACACCGGCAAGGTAATTACCACCCTCGCCACTGGCTTCAAACATGGTTCCATTTCCTTGGATTCCCTCCGTGAAGTCATAGAATGTGTACTAGAAATGAACCAAGAAGTAGTCAAAGTCATACTTGAATGCAAGGAAGAGATATGGAAGGATAAGCAATTATTTTCCTTAGTTATGTCCTTCTTCTCCGAAGTCAACCTCCCAATCTTAAAACTTTGTGCTGGTTTAATGAAATTCCTGAAAGGCACCGGTGATAGGTGGTTGATTGTCCAGGTGGTAATGCAGCAAATTGAGGCAAAAAGAAGAGCAGGAACTCTCAATTATTTGGAGACGACGCAACAACTCATTGATCTTGAAGTTGCAAAGGTTCCATTTTCTGCAAAGTTGATCACATTGTTTCAGACTTTCTTTGAGCAACAAGTTGCCGCACTAAGGTGCCTTAGTGATGAGATGAAGCACAATATAAAGTCGAAGTCAGATAAGGCGCGTAAAGTATTAAATGTAACAAGTGCAGCCACTCTTAGTGCGGTTTTGGTTTCTGCAGTTGTGGATTTGCGTATTGCTGAACAACTGCCAATGATGACAACTATAGACTATGATCATGTGCTGCATACTTGGATTGATCATTGGAAGTTTCATCAAAGTTTGGATTGGGACGTGAGGATCTCGGATTTTGATGGAATTCCAAAGCTTCTGGAAAAATTAAAAAGTAAGATGGATTGGGTGTTGGAATTTCGTAATTTGGTTACTAAAGAAGACGAGGAGGAGATTGTGATTTCCATGAATGAGATTAAGAAGAAGATAAGTGGGTGTACAAAGACTATTGACGATATGAGTAAGCACGCTTATAAATGTCGCAATGATACAAAGCTGGCACACAAGGAAATAACGCCTGGATTTTCTATCAATGGAAGTCTGAGCATCGTGAGGCGGTATCAATGGAGTTCTGAGCATCGTGAACAAGATTGGAGAATTCTTCGTAAACCTAATCATGAACTCCAGTCCTTCAATCGGAGCTTTCAAGACCACACCCACAAGGTAATTACCATCCTCGCCACTGGCTTCAAACACGGTTCCATTTCCTTGGATTTCCTCCGTGAAGTCATAGAAAGTCTACTAGAAATGAACAAAGAAGTAGTCAAAGTCATACTTGAACGCAAGGAAGACATGGAAGGATAAACAATTATTTTCTTTTGTTCTGTCCTTCTTCTCTGAAGTCGACTTCCCAATCTTAAAACTTTGTACTGGTTTAATGAAATTCCTAAAAGGCACCGGTGATAGCTGGTTGATTGTCCTGGTGGTAATGCAGCAAATTGAGGCAAAAAGAAGAGGAGGCACTCTCAATTATTTGCAGACGAAGCAACAACTCGTTCATCTTGAAGTTGCAAAGGTTCCATTTTCTGCAAAGTTGATCACATTGTTTCAGACTTTCCTTTATCAACAAGCTTCCATGCTAAGGCGCCTTAGTGATGAGATGAAGCACAATATGAAGTCGAAGTCAGTTAAGCAGAATGTAACAAGTGCAGCCACTCTTAGTGTGGTTTTGGTTTCTGCAGTTGTTGCCTTGCGTATTGCTGAACCACTGCCAATGATGACAACAATAGACTGTCATGTGCTGCCAATGATTGATCAGTGGGACTGGGTCTGGGACTGGGTCTGGGACTGCGACGTGAGGATCTCGGATTGGTTGTTGCAATTTCGTGGAAGTTTGAATTATTCAGAGAACTTGGATTGGGACTTGAGGATCTCGGATTTTGATGGAATTCCAGAGCTTCTGGAAGAATTAAAAAGTAAGATGGATAGGGTGTTGCAATTTACTGATTTGGTTACTAAAGAAAAGGAGGAGGAGATTGTGAATTCCATGGATGAGATTAAGAAGAAGATAAGTCAGTATACAAAGATTATTGACGATATGAGTAAGCATGCTTATAAATGTCGCAATGATACAAAGCAGGCACGCAACGAAATAACATCTGGATCAAGGGAAGGCTTCCCTTTTTAGCAGTCATTTGACCCTTTATTCTTGCCAGTCATTTCAGGCTGCTCTCTCACTCATACTATCTCACTATTTATTCATATATCAAATTCACGTTAGTTTTAGGGGAATCCTCATAAAAATAATATGGTTTAATTGAATTATGTCTAAATTAAGAACAAATATTGTTCTTTGTTTCTAATAAAATATATAGATCTGGTAGCAGAAAATTTGGGGAAAGAGAGAAGAAGAGTGCATATCTCTCTCTGTACGTCATATATGTGTGTATGTATATACTGTACCTGTAAGTTATAAATATATATGTATATTGTTGCTGGACTTCTTTGATTTTGATTCCTTAATTTTTATTTTGATTGTGGGTAAGTTATAAACATCTTGTATTGTTGTTGGAGGTTGAACAGTTGGGTTTGATTATAACGATGACAGGGAAGATAAGGATATAAACTGAACTTTGGGGAAGAGAGGAAGAGAACAAATTGCTACCTTCACATGCTTCACACATGGGTCTAAGCCTATTTTCTTCAATCTGATTTTCTCATCTCTTTCTATTTGGGATTAGGGTATTACATAAATAATGTAATTATTGAAAAATCTCAATAAGATTTTCATCAAATGAGACTAAAACAATACCAACGGAGGTGTAACTCCTCTAAATTAAAGGTCCAACAAAAATCAGACTAAAATATTATACTGAAACTTAAATTAGTCATCTCATGTTTATCTTTGACTTGGCCTATAGATTCCCAACTCTCGAAACAAAATAATCTGTAATATTATAAGGGGTGAGCGATGAAACCCAGCAAGTAGCAATCCTAAAATTCAATAACAAGTCATTTGACCCTTATATTCTTACTGGGGATATTGATCGAAATCAACATGTAGGTTTAATTTTAAGTTAATGTACATAGCAAATGATTGTTTTTAGATTTGTTTCTAAAATATCGGTATTAAACCCAAAACTCCTGGTGGACGGCCAGTGGCCCGAAGAAACTAAAGAATCGGTTATATTTTTCATATGATCTCCTCTTATAGATAGACTAAAAAAAAAAATAACAAAGTTCTTTTTGTATAACTTTGACCCTATCCTTTTTTTATATAGAAATTTTCCTATTTTTAAAACGAGTAAAAAAAGATTCGATTTAAAAATGACGAATTACCCCTTTGTTGCAATCCTTCCTAAAAATGGAGTCCTTGGACTATGTACGAACGAGAAGGATGAAAGAGAATCGGTATGCTGATTTCTCATCCGCAAATCTGCACCTTCCCGTGGGTTAAGTATTTAGCTATACATCATAAGGTAGATGTGTACAACATGAGCAAAATATTCGGAAATTGGTTTTGGCCTACCAAAAAGTTAAGGATGAGGTTGAATTTGGTTTAGGCGTAAAGAAAAAACAAGTAACTTTAAATGCATATTTCAGAAAAAATGACTTTTTGTATGGATATTGTTGATTGACTGAAAATTTTGGGTCTATTGTATAAATGTTATTACAAAAAGCTCAAGAATTTGTGGATTATATATAAATTTTTGTATGGAATTTAATAATTATTAATTTATATTTTCATTGGGCCTTTAGGGATTAAAAAAAATGTATTACTTAATGCATTTAGCAAGGTTATAACTTTAGTACACATGTCCAAGTTGGGACCGGAAGAAATTATTATCTAAGCTTATTACTTTATTGAACATTCATTTATCGACTGTATTTTAGTTATTCATTTTTAGTAAAGTGATATATAGATAATGGAAATAGATATATATATATATATATAAAATAGTAGCTGAAAAATCTTTTCCCATACATGGTATGTCATTCACAATGATAATAAAGAAATGATTTTGTTACGCTTCCCGCAAGTATCAATCTCCTTTCAAATCTTAGAATGCTTTGTTTGAATTGTTGCACAAGGCTCGAATCATTATCAAAGCTATCAAAAATAAATGAGGATACACTGTATGGACTTGAAATTAGATTCAGTCGTTATATTTCTGGAGAAGGATTAGATATATCTAAATTTCATGCGTTGAACCACAGCGTTAATACAACAGTATCTTGTTAGAACTGTCCTAAATTGATTGAGAGTCTGGGAGGTAGTGGTTTGGCAGATGGAATTTTGAAAAAGTACCTTCAGGTCTCTCTCTCTCTCTCTCTATATATATATATATATATATATATATATATATATATATATGCATGTATGTTTATACACACATACATGTGCATGTGTCTATATCTTTTTGTCTTTCCCAATGGTTAACAATCACATTTCTTTTTACTTTTCTTTTGTGCAGGTAAGAAGTGAATGCAGAGTTATACCTGAAGCTATATTTGAGATAGTTGCTGCTGGAAGTGAAATCCCACAGTGGTTCAAGCTGGGAAGATTAGCTTTCAGTGGTACAGGGATCACGACTCAAGGTTTAAGGGACGTATTCAATATTGATTTCAATGCATGCATTGGAGTACATTGTTTCATTGTATGCTGATTTTAGTACACGTAATTTCTTTAGTTTCTTTGCAACTAATAGTTAAAGAATATTTATATTGCCACTTATAATTTGCAGTACACAAGGATGATCATGTTAGAAAATAACAACATTATTCAGAAAACTTAGGTTGGGACGTGAGGATCTCGGATTTTGATGGAATTCCAAAGCTTCTGGAAGAATTAAAAAGTAAGATGGACTGGGTGTTGCAATTCCCTAATTTGGTTACTAAAGAAGAGGAGGAGGAGATTGTGATTTCCATGGATGAGATTAAGAAGAAGATAAGTGGGTGTACAAAGAGTATAGACGATATGAGTAAGCATGCCAATAAATGTCACAATGATACAAAGCAGGCGCACAAGGAAATAAAGTCTGTTTCAGGCTGCCCTTTTAGAAATACTAGGTCTAGGTAGATCCCACGCTTTTTTTTAGTCTTATTGTTGAGAAAATTGATTAGTAGTAACAAGAGTCATTTGACCCTTTATTATAACTGGGGATATTGGTCGAAAGAAGCATGTAGTGAACCGACCCGACCCGTAAGGGAATGATGGTATTAAGAAGCCGTTTATGGTCAAGATGGTCGTATGCAAGGGGATGATGAGGTGAAGAAACCATTTATGGTCTAGATGGTCATATATAAGAATGGTTCCTAGAATCCGTTAGTCAATATTAGAAAGAACACCTCCAGGAGTGGTAAGTAGCACCGAACTTGAATCAATCAAATTATAGGGTTTTTTTTGGAATTTATTCATTTATCGATAAATTGATATTTATTATTTTAGAGAGAGTTTTTCAATTTATGTATATGGTCAAAAAATAAAGAGAATAATTAATGTATTAATTTGAGTCCCGAGAAGCTAAAAAGAATAGGTGAAACTTATAATGTCTTAGAAAACAAAAGGTTTAATTTTAAGTTAATGTACATAGCAAATGAAAAAGATTTTAGTTTTGTTGCTAAAATATCGATATTAAACCCGAAACTTCTGGCGGACGGCCAGTGGCCCAAAGAAACTAAACTAAAGAATCGGTTACATTTTTCATATGATCTCCTCTTATAGATAGACTAAAAAAAAAAAGAACAAAGTTCTTTTTGTATAACTTTGCCCCTGTTCTTTTGTTATATAGAAATTTTCTTATTTTTAAATCGAGTAAAAAAAGATTCGATTTAAAAATGACGAATTACCCCTTGTTGCAATCCTTCCTAAAAAGGGAGTCCTTGGACTATGCTATGAACGAGAAGGATGAAGGCGAGTCGGTATGTTGATTTCTCATCCGCAAATCAGCCCTTCTCGTGGGTTAACCGTATCTATGGATCCGGTTAGTATGAAGTGCCATGAAGTTCACTTCATGCTAACCACTCCTTTAATTTTGTACATTATAAGGTAGATGTGTACAACATGAGCAAAATATTCTGGAAGTTGTGTATGCACTACAAAAGTTAAAGGATGGGGTTGAATTTGGTTAAGGTGTAAAGAAAAAAAACAAGCAACTTTTTTTTTTTTTTTGAAAAGGAAAAAACAAGTAACTTTAAATGCATATTTTCAGAAAAAATGACTTTTTTGTATGGATATTGTTGATTGACTGAAAAGTTTGGGTCTATTGTATGGACGTTATTACAAAAAGTTCAAGAATATGTGGATTATATATATATATATAAATTTTTGTATGGAATTTAGTAATTATTAATTTATATTTTCATTGGGCATTCAAAAATTTTTATTACTTGATGCATTTAGCGAGGTTATTATTTTAGTACACATGTCCAAGTCGGGATAGGAAGAAATTATTATCTAAGCGAGGTTATTACTTATTGAACATTCATTTATTCATTTATCGATGTTTTATTGTATTTTGGTAATTCACTTTTAGTACAAGTGATGGATAATGGAAATAGATATATAAGTGCAGCTGAAAAATCTTTTCCCATAAATGGTATGTCATTCATAATAATAATAAAGAAATGATTTTGTTACGCTTCCCGTGAGTATCAGTCTCCTTTCAAATCTTAGAATGCTTTGTTTGAATTGTTGCACAAGGCTCAAATCATTATCAAAGCTATCAAAAATAAATGAGGATACACTGTATGGACTTGAAATTAGATTCAGTGATTATATTTCAGGAGAAGGATTAGATATATCTAAATTTCATGCGTCTAACCACAGCAGTAATCCAACAGTATCTTGTTTGAACTGTCCTAAATTGATTGAGAGTCAGGGAGGTAGTGGTTTGGCAGATGCAATTTTGAAAAAGTACCTTCAGGTCTCTCTCTCTCCCTCTCTTTATATATATATATATATATATATATATATATATATATATATATATATATATATACATGCACATGCATGTCTGTATATCTTTTGTCTTCCTCAATTGTTAACAATCACATTTCTTTTTACTTTTCTTTTGTGCAGGTAAGAAGTGAATGCAGAGTTATACCTGAAGCTATATTTGAGATAATTGCTGCTGGAAGTGAAATGCCACAATGGTTCAAGCTGGAAGATTAGCTTTCAGTAGTACAGGGATCACGACTCAAGGTTTAAGGGACGTATTCAATATTGATTTCAATGCATGCATTGGAGTACATTATTTCATTGTATGCAGATTTTAGTACATTGTTTCAGTCTTTCTCTGATGATCAAGTAATCATGCTATGGCACTGTAGTGATCAGATAGAACAAAATATGAAGTCGGCGTCAGTTAAGCTACTCTTGGTGCGCTTTTGATTTCTGCAGTTGTGGCCTTGCGTATTGCTGAACCACTGCCAATGATGGCAGCTATTGACTGATCATGTGCTGCATACTTCGATTCATGAGTGGTAGTTTCGTGAGAGTTTTAAGCCCAATCCTCATTATTATTAGTAACTTACTCTCTACTTACTACTTTTTAAAAGTTTGTGAATAGTTTAGGATTTCCTGTAGGAATTAGGATTTGCAGCAGTTCTATGTTACTGCTGCCTTCGTATATAGACAGACTACTAAAGTAATGCTGTTGATTTTCATGTTGACTAAGAAGGTCAATAATGTGCAGAGTGATGTTAATATACTCCAGTCTGCTCCATGTTTGACTTTGAGCACTTGTTATGCAGTACCACATGATCAGCAATAGTTTGGTACATAATATCAGGTTCAGGGCCAAAGCTATATATATGGTAACAAGTAATTGCAACTGTTGGTGTATCTATAATAAAAAGCCTCTGTTTCTTTCAAGTTTCTTCCCCTGTTTTTCTGCTGTAGCAGACTTGAATTCCTGCACTTTATATCTTTTCCCTTGTAGTCAAATATTGCCTTGTTGTGTTTACTTGTTTACTGCAAATAGAAATACAGCAGATTCCCAACATTTTTGGTATCAATGCCGGGCTCGATTGACGTTGGGCGTTGGAGCTTTTTGGATTGTTGCTGTAGCATAATCAGTGGGTCTTATTGCTGTGAACACAAGGTGTTCGACAAAAGGTCTGCTTAAGCTTTTTGCAACTATGTCAAACGGTAATGTTCTAAATCTTTTTCAATCCTTGATTCCTCCAATTACTGGAGAAAATTATGAATTTTGGAGCATCAAAATGAAAACCTTTTTTACTGCACAAGAACTTTGGGAGTTGGTTGAGAATGGTTTAGCAGAGACTGCAACGGATGTTAGAGAACTTCGCAAGAAGGATGCGAAGGCTTTGCTTGTTTTGCAACAGGCTGTTGCAGACCCTATATTTCCTCGAATTGCTGGTGCCACGAAGTCGATGGAAGAACAGACTATTTTGAAGCAAGCGTTCCATGGTGGCAACAAGATAACAACGGTTAAATTGTAGACTTTCCGAAGAGTTTGAGATACTTTTCGTGAAAGGTAATGAAGGTTTCTTCTCTAGAGTTTCTAGTATAGTTAATCAAATGAGAATTGTGATACTCCGAATAATTAAGAGGTTTAAATCATGACGTTAAATTATTACGACAATTGTGACGTAAAATGATCCTTAGAAAAGAGAGTTGAAAGGTTAAAGAAATGATAATGCTCGAAATGTAATCGAGATTTAATAAAGGTTATGATATAAAACCTATATAAATTAATCAAAGAGAATGGAAGAAATAGGTAACATAGCACTTAGTTAAAACGGTACGTTGAAAATATTTGACGATAAAGTTTAAAAAAGGTGTTAAAATAAACCGAGTAAGAGAGGTTCAGTATTTGTGATTAGAGGACGGAATCCTTACAAGAGGAAGAATGTGACAACAAGATTTTTTTAAAATTATTAAAATAAGAATTTTATAAATAAAATTCTTATTATGAGAAGTCTTGACCTTGAATGTATAAACATATATGTGATATATATATATATATATATATATATATATATATATATATATATATTTATGTGATTTATGTGATGGATTTTATATGTATATAAGTGTGAAATATATGCATATACTTGAAAAGTAAGATTTAATATTTGATTAAATTATTAAGTTAATTAACTTGAGCTAATTACGAAATGAAAGATGCAAGTAAATAAAATCAATTAATATTAATTAATTGAGATTAAAGTTAAGAGTTTATTATGAGAAATATAATTTGAATAATAAGCCTTGAATGGTGAGGGTGTTGTTATGAATTTAAATGTCATAAATGAAGTAATTAACTCGTTTAATTAAAAATATTGAATTAATGGATGTAAAGGAAATGAGTAAGTTAATTAAATTTATTATTCTTATATATTACATAAAGATGTAATATATGAAAAGATTTAATGCATGTATGATGTTACATATAAATGTAATATAATTATGAAATGGCTTAATATTTCATATTATGCCAAATGAAGATATATTGAAAGTATGAGATGAGAAAATTGATATATTAATTTTATTTAATGGAATAAATATTAGTTATTCCAATTAATTGATTAATTATACTAAAATATTAAATTAATTATGGATTAATTCTATAATTAGTGGGATAATTTTATACATGATTATAAATGTATAATATCCAATTTTTGTTAATAATGGAATTACATGAAATTAAAATATATAAATTATTTTATGTGGGTATTGGAAGCATAATGTATGCATGATGTGATGTTATATACATAATGTAATATATACCTTATGTATATATGTAATGGGAATAAAGTATTGTAATACATGTATTATGTTAGAATATATGTTATTACAATGTGTAAATGGAAATGTATGGAAATATATTGTAAAGTATGTAATAAGCATATAATGTGTATATGCTGAGAATAAGTAATTAGAGAGTTCGCAAGTATGCTGGGAATTATAAGGCCAAAGCATGCTGCTGAGTCATGAGCTAATAAGCAGAAGGTGTAAAGCTATTATACTAGAAAGGGACACTGAACGAATTCTTAGGGAATAAGAGAGCTAATAAGCTTAATTCAAATATCAGCTCTCCTATTCTCATTTCCATCCGTTCCTCTCTCTCTAACTACCCAAGCTTCTACACTTCTAAAAGTTCAAGTATTATCAAATTCCTAAGAATTGAAGTCAGCAATCTAAAATTGAAGAAGAATTGGAGCAACTCTTATCAAAGAGAGGAGTCAAAATTGAACTTGAAGCAAGATTGAAGTATCAATTCCATCAAAACACCCAACAAAGAGGTAACTAACCTTCACTTGTTAAATTCATGGAAATTAGAATATTAGTATCTTAAATTGCTGTGTTTGGATATGTGAATGGGTGTGATGAAGATGCTTCATGAATTCTGGAGCAGTAAGAAAAGATTTCCACGAAATTTTTGATTAGAACCATAACTAGAAGCTTGTGAAATTCTGGATATAAAGCCATGCCTTCAAGGTATTTGAGCAAGGACCTCAAAGAGGCTAGTATGCTAAATTGTGACAATTAGCTAATGTCTTGAGCTAGGAAGTGTTTATACATGATTTATGAGACAACCCAAGTTGCTTAGTTGAATTAAAGCAAGTTTAAAAGCAATTTTATGGACTTGAATCAATTTGAGTTCAAGTGAAAATATGAGGTGACAGAGTACTTTTGAGCTGCTATAAATATGTCTTAAAGAATCCTTTTTGGTCATGTGAAATTTTTATAAAATACTATGTAGTAACATCTCAAACATATCCAAAATTGAAGTTAATCAGATTTGTAGACTGTGAGATACAAAATTGCAAAGTAGGCATGAAAAAATTTCAAAATCTGGAAATTTTGGCAAAATGGGCAGAGTATTCTGCACTTTGAGGCGCTACGCTGCTTGCCCACAAGCCTATTTTTGGATGCCGCACTTTTGCAAGAATAGTGTCGGCGTGTGATTTCGACATCCCTTATTAAAATGGGCATAACTTTTGCATATGAACTCCGATTGAGGTGATTCAAGATGTTCGGAAAGCTAAGAAGTAGACCTACAACTTTCTTTTTTTTAAGAATTTAGAGATAAGGCTTGGAGCGAGGTCGAAATTGTCCATTTTGGGACTTCTTTGTCAATCAGAGGCGATCGGGAGGCGTCAGGCGCAAGCGTATGCAACGCGCAATGATGCTTAAACAATAAAAGATGTTGTTTTAAGTTTTAAAAGACGAACATTATGAAATGTAAAGATGTTTAACATTAATCAATAAGGTATTAGACAAGTTGTATGAGTATACTAAGCATACACCGCTTGAGCGTTAAGATAAAGCGAATCGGGTGATGCAGGACGTTTAAACATTGAAATGTCGTGCAAGTATACATAAACTTAGAAAGCGTTCGATTCAAATAAAACGGGCATGATAAGATTGAAATGGGATTAAAGAATGCGTTTTAACCCAAATCATGGATTCTAGGTTATCGAATGAATGAAAGCGTATGGATTTTTTCTAACCAACAAAATGAGGGTTAGCGAACGTTCGACAAACATATCAAATAAACGCAAATCGAAGCAAGTTTTTCGGTTTGTTTATGTGAATTGGATATTGGTTATGTGCAACTGTTATCGTAATATGGGCAGCACATGGTGTCCAGAACAAAGTCGGTCTCCTCTCCATCAACATATGACCTGCTGCCTTATAATTGGTGGCTTTGTCCGTCACCACTTGCACAACATACTCAGCCCCAATCTCTTTTATCTTCCCATCAAGTAGCTCTGTCAACATGTTTGCATCCTGAGATTGAGCAGAGGCATCAACTGATCCCAAAAAGTAAGTACCTGCAGGACTATTGAATGTCAACTTTCTCTTTCTCTTCCGGTGTCCTTAGACGATTCTCCAAAGTAGTTTGGCTAGGACCTTTTCGATGTCTTTCGTCCATAACTTCTTCAGGAGATTTTCTAAAATGAGTTTCAATGGTCTTTGTTTGTGATTGGGGCTTAGGGAATTGAAATACACTATTCATCCTTTTAGATGCAGTCCCAGAACTTGGAACAGCTGTAGAGGAAGCATTAGAAGCAGTGGAAGGATTGTTTGGAATATTAAATGACTGAATTTCTTCTACTTCGTCATGGTCATCAAATTGAATTGGCTTATTCCTTTTGTTACCCATTATTGCTTGATGCATCTCATTTGAAATTTCTGTTGTAGTTCGAGGACACTTGGACACATCCCCATACCCACCGGTAAGATGATGTTTAAATCTCTTGATTCCTCCATGAACCTTTTTTCCACAGAGAATGCATTGTACAAGATTTTTATCGCTCAATTCTGTCCAAAATGCATTGACAGTTTCGACATCCCTTATTAAAATGGGCATAACTTTTGCATATGAACTCCGATTGAGGTGATTCAAGATGTTCTGGAAAGCTAAGAAGTAGACCTACAACTTTCATTTTTATTTTTAAGAATTTAGAGATAAGGCTTGGAGCAGGGTCGAAATTGTCCATTTTGGGGAATGATGTGCAATCGAGGTCGGAGAGCGTTTGCGTGTCTGACGTGCAATGCTTTAAACAATAAAAGATGTTGTACACTCATTCATCTCACCGAAAGAATTTATCCTTTTATTTATCGACGATGATATAAAATGACATAATGTTATCAAGTATAATAAAATAATCTCAATTATCATTTGACACTAGTACCAAACAAAATACTTATTATATCCGAGGATATAAACATGGAAGAAAATTGTATTCTTATACTTTGCAAATTTTATGAGAAAATTCTTTTTGTGGAACTAAGGCAAAGGTGCATTTAGGTGTTGTATTACATGATGAATAAGTTTTGTGGTGAAATGAAGGAGACGAAAACTCAAAAGTTGAAGGTGTTACATGAAAATACATTGAACACATGAACCAATTGGGTATATAGAATTGAATTAATAAACTCCTATACTTGTATTTTTACGTAACTAAGACTAGATTTTGATAAGCGTCTATTTTTCTTTCATTCTTTCTTTTACGGTGGAAGACAAAATTAAAGCTCCCCTTCAAACTTGGAAAGCTAAATTATTAACTCCTGCGTCTTTGGCGGAAATGTCTTGATTAAATTAAATATACACTTTCCTCTATTCCTAGCTATTTATACTCTCATCATTTTTAATCCCATATGGCCTCCTGGATGAGCTTAATAAAGAGACTCATTGGGCTCTCCTCTCTACAAACTAGCTTTCTAGCTTTAGCTGGAGAATTTGTACTCAACCGAGTCTCTTGTCTCTTTGTTCTTCTATCAAAATACCGTCTTTTTGAATCGACATGAGTCAGAATCTTTGGAGACTCTTGGGTTGGAGAGGAAGAATTCTAAAAGGAGATATCTTGCTTAAATACAAACCAATGATCAATTGAAGAGAGCTTGCTTCATAAGATATGAAAGCTAATTAATTAATTAATGTAACACCAAAAGTTTGATTGTTTATTTAGAAAATGCTCCATAATGGTTTACTTTTGAATGAGTGTCTTGTTAAGTTTGTACCTTTGGCCTCTCATTTTGTGTGTGTTTTTGTCACCTACACTTTGAATCTGGTGATCATTTATCCCCGCATTGTCATGTCCCAGGCGGTTTGTTTGGGAATTCGTTCGGGTTCTATCATATATTCATCCTACATGAGACTTCGGTGAAGAGTTGTCTCTTTAGTTTGTGGATACAAAAATCCCTCCTCTATGAAAGTTAGCGGTTTGCATCCTGTGGGTGGTGTGGAAACATTGTTGTGATGTTATCTTTCGGCAATTTACCGGACATTGTTGGTGGGAAAACCGATCACTAAACACGCATAAGTATACGCTGGCCTAACAAGTGTCTGTTGATAAGGAGTGTGTCGTACCCATGAAGAACTATGACTAATATTTACCAAATACCGACTATGTATCGCTAAAGTCTTATTCGAACAACAATAAATGGAAGTGTGATTAATCTAGTTAACTAATTAACAAAGCAAGTAAATGGTTAACGAATGGTAATCTAAGGAAATACAAGTTAAGGTCACAACTTCACCCCCACACAGGCATTCTGTCGAACACCTGGCGTGTTATGTTTCATCAAACTAGCTACCCTTCTCTCTTTGGTCTTAATGGTCACGACAATTTGTCGACCGAGAACACATAGGTGCCTATGCACCTCATGTCGAGGTATGCACAAACATATCATCTCCAGATCTCCCCAAAAGGGAATAGAAGAGAAAGGAACGTCCAAGCTAGATGCAATCCTACATATGTCTATGCGAATCAATCATAACAAGGATTTAAGCAAAGGTTCTCAATTAGGTCGCACGTGGCGCATAGAGATATGTCTATTCTACGCACAACTTATGCAGTCGAAACCCACAATCACATGCCAATATATTTAGGTGTAAATCTACAATTCTTCTGTCGATATCATGCAGATTACCAAAATCATCACTAATGTCTTAACAAGAATCATAAAGCACAAATATATTAAACCAAATCATATGGTGCCAACCAAAGAGATACAAACAGTCAATTCAAATAACAAAGGGATCCATTATAACCTTAGAGCCAATAATGATTTCATATTTAATAAACCAAATACAAGTAGCAAATAAGACAACATTTATAGATTACAAGACTAAAGAAGATAAATGGATAAGAGGAAACTCTGTCAAGGCCCTTCAATCTCCATATACTCCGCTCGAATCAAGCTTTCCAATCTGTGTCGCTCGTTGCTCTTGTGCTCCAAAGAAATACAAACTTCTCCCTAAATCTATCTAATCTATATTTACAAACATCAACTAAGATCTAAGAGAGAAAATACAAAAGAAAACTAAATTAAATTAATTTAACCTAAAAACTATGATATATGATGTCTCATCTTCTTGCAGTACGTCGCCTCTCTATTATATATGCCTTCCCCGTTTCGCTCACAGTCAAACACAAGCTCTCTCCGTCTGAACGAACCGGATCTCGCGTGACTGCGACGCGAAGCAATAACTCTATGTATGTGTTGGTCGATTTATTATTGCTAAATCGCGCAGAAGATACTGTGATCCACAAGTAATATATAAGTAAGTAAAGTGTCGAACCCACGAGGATGAAGTCTCAAACGAAAACAAATACTAAGGTAGAGTCATCACCGATCTTATCTAAACAAGCAATTAAGAATGTTGGTTAAGCTTTATGATTATAAATGGAAATAACGTGAGAAATGGTTGTCTTAAGAAGTCAAGATAGGATTACAACTCCCCTAATACGTCACTTAATCTCCTAACTCTCCATATTACAAACAAATCAAGGAATGGCCAATAGAAAGTAAGTAATTACATAAAAGCTTCGAGAAGGTCAAATGCACATCCTTAATCGGCTAAAACACAATATGTCTATTAGTGACAATAACTCTGGCCAAGGTCATTAAGCTAAGTCTCAAGATCACACAAGGCACATAGAGATATGTCTATCTCACGAAAGCATATTATACACACATTCCATAGGCATGGTTATAACAGTGTCACAGATTTAAAAACTAGATAATAACATTCATTTGTCAATGTCCATTATTATCAATACCAAAAACTCACAAACAATCACCATTAAATACTAAATACAACAACCCATTCCAAAATGATTCATTATATATAATAGGAGAGAAAGTTGATCAAGCTAAACAAAAGGTTACATCAGAATCCTAAAGATGGAGTTAGTTCATAAACTATGGTACTAACACCCATATTTAATACATTCACTATAATCGAGAATTACACAATAAATAGGAGATTTGGAATAAGAAAACTCACATTAGAAATGTTCGTCTCCAAATCTTCTCTTCATCGTACAATGTTGAACTCTAGGAAAGATGCAATAACTTTTCTTCTTTTAAAGCACAACTTTTCTTCTCCTCACAAGCCTCTTGGCGAAGTTATTGTTTTATATCTCTCGATACTCGATATTGAATCGCAATGGCTACTCTTTGTATTTATATGAGTCATTTCTTTTTCTAGGTCATTAAATACGCTTCCTTTGTTTGGACATCGGAGGCCATGGCTGAATGAAAAGCACCTCAATCCGCGCCGGGCGCGAAAGTGGGCGCCAGGCGCCCGCCTGTGCGCCGAAGGGGGAGTTGGGCGCCGGGCTTATGCCAAGGGCCGTTGAAGTTGCAGAATGCTTTCAAAACATTGGGCGCCAAGGCGTGAGGCATTAGCCGAGGGCGCTGAGTGTTGGCGCATGAATTGTAAGAGAGACATCAGCTGTAGCAATGGCCAACACAGAGAAAATGATCTGAAATGCCAGAAACCAGCTCCCAAGCATACTTAGACATATAACACTCACAAAAATACTAAAAACTAAATAAGAGACTGCAAACAGACATTAGCTTAAGACACAAAAGAACTGATTCGTAAGTATAAAACCCACTCAACAAATACTCCCAAACTTATGTTATTGCTTGTCCCCGAGCAAACTAACAGAGACTCGTACCCATTATAGCACGAGACTGATGAAGACTAGATCTAACAACTAAGAATACGGCCTCTAAACCCAACAAAAATCATACACATACTATGAGAATAGGGCAAAACGCATGCGAAAGAGGGCTTAAAGTCAAACGATAACCATGAGACTGTAATAGATCCATACGAGGTGTGTGTGTGCAGACCAACCATCTAACTAGCCATAGGCCAAACTCAAATCACACATTCGACTGTGATACTAATAAGCTTACTATGCAACTCACATGATTACAAGCATTAAGACAAGACGCAGAACACGATAGGCTCAAAAGATCTAGCATAGAAGTAATATCGGATTCAGACAGTTCTTGATTACTTTGAGGCTAAACAGACACTCATTAGCAAGTTTTCGATCAATAACTCCCAAGCCAGAGGACTTTAGGGCATTAGGTGTAAAACACCCCTAAGAATCTAATAACTCAAGCACAAAGGCCATGTAAACAACATAAGTCTATAATCGGTATTACCAGCCTACGTTTATGGGCGAGTGCGTTTCCACGCTCCATCTCAACCCACCGTAGGACTGTTATTGATTTTTTTTTTCAACGACTCGAACGTGTACAAGCTTCTACGTCTTTTATTACCTTGACATCAACAGAGTTTTAATAGCGTACAAATTTATAACACAATAAAAACACAACCTAAATCCGGACACACAACAACTAGAAAAGACATTTGGTCAAGTCTTCATAACACGATGGATCCAAGACAGTTTCAATATATCTACAACACACGCCCCAAATTCTCATAGACTTGCCACTAGCCTAAGAGAATGATGTAATTAATTGATGTTCGACAAAAACCACAAACAACACTTACCGCTAACTACCCTAGCCCATCATATAGACAATTTCAAACTCGGGGCTAGATTTAATCACAAGGCAGCATGCAAAAACTATAACCTATCTAGCTAGCACCCTTACAATCACAGGGCAAAGCCATACATATGGCATCAAGTATACCAATTAATCAGTGTAAAACCCAAAAAATTTTAAGGCTATAGGCAAACAAAATATGACTAAGTCAAGATATTTCCAAACAAAAGATATATCCACAAGCATGCATTTGATTGTATACACATGCATCCAAAAACAAACAACATTATCACAATAATAAACACGATAGATATATTAAATATTAAAACATAAGTCTGGGGCTATCAAGCCCAAATACCCCACTCCAAAACATAAACCAACTTAACCATAGCAGTTTAAACATTAACACTATCACAATTCATATATTAAAATAGATAAAAGGAAATCTCCCCCAAACTTATTAAGCGGCCATTACCTCCTCACCGCTTCCTTCAACACCGCCACCTCTTTCATTACCCAACAACACATCATAATCGCCATCAAAACCAAACAACACATCATCATCATCATCAAGACCTCATCACCACCGTGACGCCACGAAAGCATCATTATCATCATCATCCTCTACGCTCACCGGTTCATCGGTCACGGGCCCCGAAAGAAAGCGTAAAATTGCGGCGGGTATGGAACGTAAATTGGAGGAGCTGAAACGGGAAGGACATGAAATTCGTATCATCGCCCCCCTGAGCAGAATGGATGTTTGAGAGGCGTGTTGCATGAATTCGGCATGAAAGTGGTGGAATTGATTCGCCACCCGGCAACATGGTCAATCTTGCAGTGAAGGAAACTCAGTTATTCATAATTTCGCGAAAGTGCCCCAAAGACGCACATTTTCAAAGCGGGTACTCGGGCACGCGGCGAGAGGTGCCCGCCTCGATTGGATGGTGGCGTCACCGATCCTTGTTGGCCGAGGCTACTGGCGAAATCTCGCTCATGGACGGATGCGATGGTGCTCCATCCTGCATCGCATAATGGCTAATTAGATGATGATCAATAACGGACATTGGAGGTGGTCACATCTTCTTTCTCCTGATCGAACGCCCGCTTCGCATTGCGAAAGCGGGTAATAAAGAGACAGTGTGTGGGAGACCGGACATTACTTTGTTCTTCGATAGCCTTTTGATTAACTTATTGATTAACACTCCAACATCGATGTTCAACCCGCTCATAATGGCGTAAAAGTTAGTAGTCGCCCTTTCTAAAGTCACATCATTTCACGCCGGTGGGCATTAAATTTGCACATATAAAAGCGTACCATGCCTTTCCATAATCTAATGAGGGCCTCATTGAGGAATGATGTTCTTTTCGGTGTAATCATTTGTTTTCCATACCGTGCCAAAGCTTCTGAGTTTCTAGCAATTTCGTCGGTGTAGTAGCCGGTATTAATGCCTCGCGCCCGGCGCCAATCTATTGAGCATTTCGCAACTTTCTAAGATCGCTTCAGTTTAAGTTCGGCATACCAAATACTCAACTCAACATGTGATTAGCGCTTCTAGCAATATTAACTTTCGCGCCCGTGGCCGACATCGAGGTGTTTTCATTCGCTGCAAAGCCTTACCTCCTACAGTGTCCAAATAGTGAAGCGTATTTAATGACCTTGAAAAAGAGCGACTCATATAAATACAAAAGAGTAGTCATTGATTCAATATCGAGTATCGAGAGATATAAAACAAAGAACTCACCAAAGAACTTAGAGGAGAAAGAAAGAAGTCGTGCTTAAAAAAGAAGAAAAGTGCAAGTATACGCGGTCGGAAAACCAAAAACTTGTTGGTCGGAAAACCGATCACCAAACATGCGCAAGTATATGTGGTCTAACAAGTAATACAGTGATAAGGAGTGTGTCGTACCCACGAGGAACTATGACTAATATTTACCAAATACCGACTATGTATCGCTAAAATCTTATTCGAACAACAATAAATGGAAGTGTGATTAATCTAGTTAACTAATTAACAAAGCAAGTAAATGGTTAACGAATGGTAATCTAAGGAAATACAAGTTAAGGTCACAACTTCACCCCCACACAGGCATTCTGTCGAACACCTGGCGTGTTATGTTTCATCAAACTAGCTACCCTTCTCTCTTTGGTCTTAATGGTCACGACAATTTGTCGACCGAGAACACATAGGTGCCTATGCACCTCATGTCGAGGTATGCACAAACATATCATCTCCAGATCTACCCAAAAGAGAATAGAACAGAAAGGAATGTCCAAGCTAGATGCAATCCTACAAATGTCTATGCGAATCAATCATAACAAGGATTTAAGCAAAGGTTCTCAATTAGGTCGCACATGACGCACATAGATATGTTTATTCTACGCACAACTTATGCAGTCGAAACCCACAATCACATGCCAATATATTTAGGTGTAAATCTACAATTCTTCTGTCGATATCATGCAGATTACCAAAATCATCACTAATATCTTAGCAAGAATCATAAAGCACAAATATATTAAACCAAATCATATGGTGCCAACCAAAGAGATACAAACAGTCAATTCAAATAACAAAGGGATCCATTATAACCTTAGAGCCAATAATCAGTTCATATTTAATAAACCAAATACAAGTAGCAAATAAGACAACATTTATAGATTACAAGACTAGAGAAGATAAATGGATAAGAGGAAACTCTGTCAAGGCCCTTTAATCTCCATATACTCCGCTCAAATCAAGCTTTCAATAAAGGTGTCGCCGTCGTTGCTCTCATGCTTCTAAAGAAATACAAATTTCTCCCTAAATCTATCTAATCTATATTTACAAACATCAACTAAGATCTAAGAGAGAAAATACAAAAGAAAACTAAATTAAGCTAAGCTAACCTAAAAACTATGATATATGATGTCTCATCTTCTTGCAGTGGTTGCCTCTCTGTTATATATGCCTTCCTTCGTTCACTAGGTCAAACACAAGCTCTCTCTGTCTGAACACCGGAGCTCATACTGCATGGCCATGAAAGCAATAACTCTATGTATGGCATTGCGGCGCCACATAAGTATGAAAACACGAGCTCGAGAAATGGCATGCCATGAGCCAATGCAGATGGAGTGGTATGGTGCATGAGGTGATGCCAAGTGAGCCCATTAGTGGGCGCCAGTGGCGCGAGATTAACACTAGACATTGGCCAGGCGGCACGCTGATTATATAGAAAATGACCATTTTGCCCCTGAATGCTGGAAAACACCTGATAAGCTCTGCATTGCGTCGATTAAGAACAATAACACTATAATCATATAAAATCTACGAGAACAAACAACTATTTAAGTCATAAAGTATCCGATTCGCGGGTATAAATCTCACTCATAAGATACAACGATGGAGGTGATTTGTGTGTTACCCACCCTTAATCAATAGAGTGCAACATTATCTCTCTAAAAATTGCCCGTCTCTGTTTCGGACTAACCCTTTTGCAGGACATGTTGTTGAGGACTGTGTTACTCGGACTCGTGTGCGGGTGTCTGGTGCGGGTACGAATCTAGGTGTCGGACACGTGAAGTCAAAAAATAGAGGATATGCGGATATGGATTCGAATTTGGACACAAAGCGGGGATACGGTATGTTATGATTTTTAACAATAATGTTTCAAATTATATCACCAAAGTTTTTTTTGCTCTAGGGATCTAAGTGTAAAAATATAAAGAAAAAAGGGCGTGAAATGAAAAAAAACAAAACTATAGTGGATGATATGTAATTTTTCGAGGGCTAATTTGAACTTTCAAAATATCCGAGGACTAAATTAAAATATTTTAAAAACTATGAGGTACTTAATTGTAATTGTCCATGAATATTTTACATATCTCGCTTTCTCTCTTCTTTATACGCTTCTTTTTTTTCTTCGCGGTTTCTTCTTCTTCACGGCTTCTTCTTCTTCTTTTTCACTTGTTCTTCCTCCTCACGCTTCTTCTTCCCAAAAACAGTAGATCCGGATTTATGTGGTCGAATCTCGCACGAATCCGAGATCCGTGCATTCGTGTTGTGTCGTGTCGACACGTGTACTCCACCAAAAAGTGGCGAGTCGAGAGTAACATAGGTTGAGGAAGGATTGGTTAAGGACATGTTGTTGAGGAAGGATTGGTTAAGAATTCTTTTCAGGCTTATTGGTAATATGTATGTCTTGGACGAGGAGATGAGGATGTCCGAAAAATCCCAATGGATGGTAGTAGTGCAGGACCATTTTGCCTTGCAGCCGATTCTTGGGTATGGGATGAAGGCGATCCTTGAGGAGGTGGCCCACCCAACCTTTGCCTCTTCCCTTTACATGCAAAAACTTTGGCACTTCTTCATTCTCTTCTTTGGGCGATTCACCACGGATGGGATTATATTGAATGCTCGATGGACTCCGCTTGGTTAGTGCATTTGGTGTGGGACCGCTTGGGGTGTTTAATAAAATTGAACGAATAGTTCAGTATAAGAGAATTTGAATGAAATTTGAATTGGTTCCATTTTCGTAGAGTTTATCACATTTTAAGTCTTTCTCTCGATTAACAATTTACCATGTTAAGGTTCTTCTTTTATCATATTAAGCATAATATGAAGTTGAAGTCCGTTAAGGCATGGAAGAAAGTATTCAATGTTACAACCATGGCCACTTCTTAAGTCTTTGTTTTGATTTCTGCAGTTGTTGCCTTGTGCATTGTCATCACTACTATCGCCAAATGATAGGTGAGCAAGGAAGAAATTGGCCCCGAAACCGCGACGACCAAACCGCACCAATTGAGCCGCATTAATCTGGTTCTTGTGTATGTGGCAACTTTAGAATGGCTAAAAAAACCGCATATCGCGGTTTGGGTGTGATTTTGGGAGGCTCCCCACACCTTCAAATCGCACCGCACTCTCTCTACGCTAGCTTGATGGTGACAAAGAATGACCTCCGATCTCGTCTTTGGGAGTTCGATTGAAGAGTGGCATCGAGTTTGGCAAGGTAATGAGGATAAATATAAGATGTGGGTCGAGGGTTTGAGAATTATTGGGAGTTTTTTTGATTGGGATGTGAGGATCACGGATTTTTATGGTATTTCAAAGCTCCTGCAAGAATTAAAGTATATGATCCTATTGTCACAGCTTTTCTAATTTTACTACTAAAGAAGGCGAGAGTGGATGAGTTTGATTGAGAAGATTAATAAGAAGACAAGTAGGTGTACAAACACTATCGATTTAAAATGAGTAAAGCATGCTTATAAATGTATGAATGATGTAAAGCGTGCAAAAAGACCGAGGCCTTGGTCAAATTATAAAGTTAATGCAATGAAAATGTAACTATACCATTTAATCCTTAGTTCTCGACTCTTTTAGTGATGCTCAACTTGTTCTCTTTGGAAGCTACCATGTAAACTTCACTCCGACTCCCTATAGGTTCTTGATTTGCATTTTGACTACATTCTAATCAAGTTATTTAACTACATGGACTATGTTATTAAATCACAAAAATACATGACATGTATTCTTAAAAGGACAAGTGATATTGAGCCAAGTACAACCGAATAATGTCTGAAAGAGCTAAAATGCATTTTTGTCTCGCCGAGATTGGAAGCAAAAAGGAAAATAGATGAAAGATAGAGGAGTATTAACCTTCCAGAAATTATATACATGGCTTTGATGGTTCATAATTTGTGGGGTTGGAGTATTGCATGTATGGGAATTTTTTATTGTTTCCATAGGAATCTTCTTCTTTCCCAAACGAATTGACATCTTTTGTTCTTTATAGTGTCTCATTTGGTAGCTCTTTAATTATTGAACTAATTGACTAACTAGAAAAGGACGTTTAGATAGTTACAAGAGTTTGCTGGTATTGTGCATCTATGACAAAATGTAAGTTCAGTTTAAACAGTAGAACCAATACACCTGGTCTACTAATTATTGAATCAATAAAATAAAATAATGAACAGTAATTACTATAACAATTATTGAGTAGTGTCTTCTTACGCATTTAATCAATAATTCAACAATCTTGTCTGTAATACTGGTATCATCTTGTGCAACCACGCATATTACTGTATTTTAACCACCAGGTAACCCAACAGTGTTAACGGTAATAATTTACGCCGTTATTTATAAAACTCAATCTTTGTCGTTTTCTTTCATCCAATCGTTTTTCGTTATGGGGCCCACAAATGGTCATCGCTACTGTCGCATTTAATATTCCCCGACAGCAAGAATATTCCACGACCAAACGAATATTTTCCGACAAAAATGAATATTTTAATAACCACTTGTTTATTTTGCAAAAATTGCACATTTCACCCATAACCAAAGCATTATATCAAATTACCACCTTATTAATCAAGAATAATAATTAGAGGAAATTCGATTTTATTTATAAAAAGTTGGGGTCTTACAAAAGGTAACTAATGTAGTCAATAAGTAACCACCAATATAAAAGAAACAATTATAAACTACAATAACATTATACAGTAACCAAATAAACACCTTACAGTATCTAAATACATATTAGTCAGTAACCAATATATATGGTAATATTATTGTTAGCTTATGATCTGTAAAGTAACCAACTCAATGTCAGACAGTAACCAAACTACATAATGTTAGTAACCAAAACATGAACTGGGGGGGTAATATTATGCAGTAACCATTGCAATTTTACACAGTAATCAAGTCAACATTATATACTAACCAAATTCAGATTAGACAAGAACTAAGCGATTGCGAGGAACCAATATATATGGTAATATTATTGTTAGCTTATGGTCCGTAAAGTAACCACCAATATAAAAGAAACAATTATAAACCACAATAACATTATACAAGAACTAAATAAACACCTTACAAAGATCTAAATACATATTAGATAGTAACAATATATATGGTAATATTCTTTCATAGCTTATGGTCCAGTAAAGTAACCAACTCAATGTCGACAAGAAGCAAACTACATAATGTTAGTAACGTAACATGAACGGGGGGGGTAATATTATGCAAGAACTATTGCAATTTTTACACAAGAACCAAGTCAAGATTATATACTAACCAAATTCAGATTAGACAAGAACAACAAATTGCGAGAACCAATATATATGATAATATTATTGTTAGCTTATGGTGCGTAAAGTAACCACCAATATAAAAGAAACAATTATAAACCACAATAACATTATACAAGATGACAAATAAACACCTTACAAAGATCTAAATACATATTAGGCAAGAACTCAATATATATGGTAATATTATCATGTTAGCTTATGGTCCGTAAAGTAACCATCATAATGTCGAGACGAGAACTCAAACTACATAATGTTAAGAACTGAACATGAAGCGGGGTAACATTATGTAAGTAACCATTGCAATTTTACACAATGAACCAAGTTAGCATTATATACTAACCAAATCCAGTTAGATAAAGAACTAATAGTAGCAGGAAGGTAACCAATGTATTTAATAAGTAATCATTAATATAAAAATATCGGTAGAATAATGTTTAAAATTATAAAAGCAAGCATATAAACATTATACATCAACCAAATTAATAATAAACAAGATAGCAAATCAATAATAAAGCAAGAATCAATTTATATGTATTTAGTAATCAGAGTATAAAACATATTTTAAAATGCATTTTGCATTCAAAACATTCATTATTCGACTTTTGTGACCATTTAAAGAGCGAAAAAGTTGAGAAAGGTAACCAATGAGATTTAATACGTAGTAAACACGGGATAACACTATGCATATAAATTGGAAACTCAAATACCTCTTAGATACAAAATTGTAACGAATCAACAATCGGTCAGTGCAAAGACGATCAACAATCGATCTTGAAGTTGTTGTCGATCTTTTATGTTTTTCTTCGATTTTGAGTTGCGTCGCGATTAAGAGATTTCTTCTTCTCCAGTAGATACGTCGTTGATCTCGTTTTCTCCGATCTCGAGTTGTTGTCGATCTCAAACAGGTTGTCGCGACAAAAATTTTCGTCTTCTCCGATCTCAAGATGTCGGCGCGTAAGATTTGGATTTCTCCAATATCAAAGTTGCGTGTTCTATTCAGTTGCTTAAATGTAGGAGCGTGTTCTGTTCAGTTGCTTGAATATAGGACTGATTTTATCAATTTTATAGTGTTATTTTATTTTTATAATTATGTTGTGTGTATTTTATTTTTATAATTATTTTTTAATTGTTGTATATTAGTGTTAAGGACCCTTACTTTTTTGGATGAGGCCATGAGGGCAACTTAAAACTTTACACCAGCTATGGTAGGTTTTTTAAGGAAGTCAAAAGGACTTTACTGGTCTTTGCATATATATATATATATATATATATATATATATATGAATAGAAAATAACTAAAAACAAAACCAAAATATTTTAAACTTCAAGTTTTGAATTAAGTTTCTCGAGTCTTATTTCATAATTCAATCTTAATCGGTAGTCTGATTTAATAATCGTCATTCTTAAACAATTCCTTTATCTCTTAATGGATTTTAATTTGGCAACGCATTTATACAAATATATATTAAATAGTCCATTTTAATTCTATTCTATTATTATAAAATAAAATAAAAGAGAGAGAGAGAGAGAATAAGTAAACTAAAATTTTCTACCTTACTTCCCCTTTATTAGCTTATGAAATTATGATTTTAAGTAAGAGCTACAACCTTACATTAGGATTCTCTCTCTCTCTCTCTCTGTTTTTTGTAAGCTTTAACCGGTGTTTATATTAATATAAAATTGAGATATGGTAAAATTTTAACCACCATCACCTTCACCTTGGGTGAATATGAATTGCATATGTAGACATAATAATAATAGCTACTATACGAATCTAGTTGCCTATTTAAAAATATATAAATATATAAATAAAGTTGTCAACTAGCATGGTACGATTTAAAAATTAAATCGCACACGAAATCACTTAGGTGTGCTTTGAAAATTTTAAAATCGCACATGAAATCATTTGTGATTGGTACGGTACGGTTTTGAACCCTGCGGTTTGGTTTCATTTGTTGCGGTTTCAGTTCCAAAACCAATTGAATTAACAAACCAGTAAAATAGTTAGCAAAATCATTTACAGTAACACAATCATGGAGCTAATTTAGCAAAATAGATCTAGGTATCAACAATCATATGGTTAATTAATACTATGTTATCACATTTGATTTAGGAAATACCAAGCCACTCTTGATTTGCAAACATAATTGATACTATTTATACTTCATTCAACCCTGCAATATGTCTTCTAAAATAAAATGAGGAGAATATTTTATAGTAGAGAAATTATATATATTTGTAGCAAAATTGAGAAAACATGATGATTATTTGGTGCGGTTTCGATTTTATGCGTACGATTTTAATTATTAATTAAATTAAAATCGTAAATTTAATTTTTTAACCCACATAAAATTAACCGCAATTTTAATTGATGTGATTTGTAAAATTTTTAATATAATTTTTATTTTAATTTAATTACTTGGTCAGTGCTGCTAAAAACAAAGGGCTATTGCGCCCGGACAGCAAGTTTATGTTGAATTTCCTTGCACGTGCTCATATAATGTTGACCCTCTTTTTTATTTTGTTTATTCACCGGGGCACGAAATTATAAAGAATTTGGAATAACTCATAACTCAGATAGAGCCTGATGAAAATCATATCCCTTAATTAAGAAGTTCTACTTGGTAGAAATTAAATGTTTTTTAATGAAAATTTAACTTTAACATGTCGTGACTAAGAAATGATAACTATGATAACTCGAAAATATCTACTCTATATATATCAATTTATCCAATAACCTACTCGGAGCTCATGTAACTAACCCGTGCTAAATGGTTTAACGTGTAATAACTAATTAATTAACATGTATTATAAGATTAGTTTAACCCTTTACTTTATTACCTTCACAAACCTAATTTACATGAAAACTATATATATACTTCTCCCTTTCCAAAATAGAATATCAATATCATCTTTTAAAGTTAATATATATAAATTCTTTTAAAAGTAGGAGGACGACCTATATATCTTTTTTACTACCAAGATCAAATATATCATAATTTTCAAAGAAAAAAGACAAATTCCAAAAAGAAAAAGAAAAAAAGTAAGCTTGTCAAAGTTAGTTGAGATAATTTAAAATTGATTTAATTTGGAACATGGAGAAGGAATTAATTACTATAAATATTTATGAGGTAGGTACGTACGTAGCTAGCTCAATATCCCAAGTGAAGATCCAAAGAGCTACAGTATATAGTTTTGTTTTGAACTAGGCAAAGGAGAAGGGTTGGTGATGATATTGGGTCCTCCAGAATATTGTTGCTGATCATGATCATGTGTAAGAGTAGTGAAGCTAATCTGGGCTGCTACTTTTTCAGGAGCATAGTATGACGAGGTGCCGTAGAAAAAGGGAGTAGTACTGAAAGAAGAAGAAGAAGGAGAAGAAGAAGAAGAATTATGATGAGAATAATATTTATAATTATGGCGAAGATCAATATTATAATTATGGTAAAGATAATAGTTGATGGTGGCCTTCCTTGCTTGAATCTGCAACCTCTTCTTCATCATTCTTTCCTTCTTATGCGCATTTTGATGACCTCCCAACGCCTGCGAGTTGGCGAATTCCTTTAAACAATATTGGCAATCAAACTTCTTCTCCTCGGGCTCGGGCTCGGGTTCAGGCTTAGGCCGCTCAACATCATCTTTCTTCCTTTCCAATGAATGAGAATTAACTAGTACTGTACATGTTGTTGACGATGATAAATTTACACTTTCATCACAATTTGTAATTGATGCTTTTACGCTGTTGCTTTTATTTGGAAATGGATCCAGCAGCTCAAACCCAAACAGTCTAAGCTTCTTCTCCATGCAGGTTTTGGTAGAAACAAGCTGATTAGAGTTCATATGATCATCATCTACTTTCTTCATCATATATATATATATATATATATATATATATATATATATATATATATATATATATGATGATGATGATTGTGATGGTGATGGTGATGATGATGATGATGATGATAATGATAACAAAGCAATTAGCAAATATTTGTTTTCTATTTGATTTACTGATTGTGCATGTTCACCCAATCTTCTTTATATAGTTAAATATATAGATTATGCCTTGTATCTACAAACAAGAATAGTTTAATATATAGTATTCATCAACACCATAAGCGTACGTACCTATAATCAATTAAATAAACAGATAAATAAAATTAGTCAGATTTAGGAAGCTGTCGTACGTCTCATGCAATTAATATACTTTATTTATTTTAAAGCTTTTCTATATTAATGTAATACTCCGTAGTAGCTAGATACAACTTTGCCCGTCCAAGAGGATTCAATAATTCCATATGATCACAAGGGGTGAGGACTTAAAAATATATAAACCACATGCAAGACACCAGTTAATTTGAAAACATAGGACAATATTTTAAAATTTATTTAATATATTTAAAATTTTAAGTTTATAAGAATTAATTTAATAATAAAAATTATAAACTATTTAAGAAGTATTATTAATTACAAGATTTAGTGTTTGAAAAAATCAAATTGGATCAAAGGAGGAGTACCACTTTTAGGGGTTTAAAAGTAAAATTTCATGCTTAAAATTAAAATATGGAAAATGGGATATATATATATATATATATATATATATGATAATGGTAATAACAAAAGTCAAAGCAATTAATTAAGATGGTGATGTCATCAGGTAGAGAAGGCACTGAAATTGAAAAATAATTATTGTTTGAGCAACCAATTAGTGGATTCTGTTATTCTTCTCTACCAAAGCATGTCATATGAGTAGTACTTAAAAAATTACTCCCTCCGATTTTTAATATATATCGTTTTAGAATTGTGCATAAATATTAAAGAAATAATTATATATTATTAATTATAATATTAATTATTTATTTTATTTTTGTATTAGAAGAACAGATTGTTATTTATTGGATAAAAAATAATAAGAGAACTAAAGTTACATTTAATATATGGAGTAATATTGGAAACTAAGCGATTAATGCTTACTTAAAATTCTAAAACGACTTATAGTAAAGAACAAAAATATTTTTTTAAAATGACTTATATTAAAGAACAGGGGGAGTATCAATTAATTAATATCATATTATGTGTCGGGGTTGCTCTTAAAAATTTGAAGAAAAAGTCTTGGTAGACAGGAAAGCTAGACAGAAAAATTGGATATTTTTTAAATTTTTTTTACTTGCGACTCAAAAAATATATAGTATTTATTTCAACAGAAATTTTTATAAAATATAGTGTTTTAGGTGTAATTTAGATACATATACAAGAACATGGTTGTACAGTCTGTATAACACTGTTCTTGTATATATATCTAAATTATACCTAAAAATTGTACAATCATGTTGTATATGTATCTAAATTATACCTAAAATACTATATTTTATAAAAAAAATTGTTAGAAATAATACTATATATTTTTTGAATAACAAATAAAAAAATTAAAAAATTAAAAAATATCCAATTTTTCTGTCTAGATTTCCGGTCCATGTTGAATTACTCAAATTTGAAAGGAGCCTGCTTGCCTGCCTAGTTGGTAATTAAACAAAGGAATATTATAAGAGGTGGGCAGTGATGTAAGCATATATACTATTAAGGGTCTTTTCATAAAATCTGGGCAAATCTTCTTAAAGCAGCCAAGCACAAACAAAACAAAAATAATAATAATCATATTTTAAGGTGAATCAACTCACCTGTTAATATTAATTTAATCAATATGTTAATAATGCGTTTGGGCTACGCAGATGTTGTTGGGGGTCCCACGTTTGGGGTTATGTTTTGAAGTATGAGATTGAACTAGTATCCCTCTTGGCAGATCTTCAATTGGTGGGGTTCTCATGATTTTCCCACTCCTTTTTTCTACTCTATTGCTTTCTTGCTTGCTTCAGCAGGAGAAGAAAATTCCAAGTAGGTATGCTGGCTGGCTGGCTGGCTGGCTGTGTCATTAAGCCATTTCACATGTGGAAATATGGCGGCTGCTTGCTTTGCTCAATTCTTCTCGTTTCAATTTCCTCCTGACAAATGAAACTTGAAATCATCCCAACGTGGCCCCTACAATCTCCTCGATTACATATTTTTTTTTAATACAATTATTTGCAACAAAAATATTTACAAATGCGTTATCACTAAATCGAGTGAGATCTGAGCACACGATCAGCCAGGCCAGATTAGAAATGCGGTGGGTAAATTGGAATTCTAATCTTATTCTGGTAAGGACGTACAAACATAAATCCGGTTAGCATGATGTTTATTTTTTGATAAGTTGATCAATTAGCCAATAGAATACTAACACACATAGAATGAGCCTGCGTATCATCACTCTATTGACTAATTGACCAACTTACCTAAAAATGAACTTCATACTAACCACTTCCCACAAACATGCATGAGGAGATATCATGTTACACCCAGTGGTTATTATTAGTTATCCTACTTTTAAAGTGAACTTGTGTGTTGGATATCCATTTCCCCCACAGTTTGAAATGTAAAGAAATGTTATTTCAATTGAAACATTCAAAGCACCAACCATTCAAAAATTGTTATGTAGCACCATCATCAATCGCCATGTGATAACAAGTGTTTCCTCCATAACCCAATATTGGAAGGAAAAAACAGTGCTCAACTCTACGGGAAGATACTTTCTTTAGACAAGACGTCCTACAGTTAAGAGAACAAATCTCCTGCTCCATAAGCCTCTCTTCCTGCCCATTTATCACACTTGCCGTCTGGAACGAGGCAGGAGAGCAAGGAGAATTTTCTTTCTTGGTCCCTGCAATTTCAGGCAACCTTGTTAGAAATTATAAATAAATAAAAAACACTTTAAAAGGTCAATTTGAGTTTGCCTCTTTCTTGAGCAAAGATCCAAGCATTGTTATTTTCATGATAAATAAAAGGAAAATAAAAAACATTTCTACACTAACCAAATGATATCCTTCTCTTTTTCTCAGATTTTTTGTTTTAGCAAGCAGCGGCTATGTTTCAGCTCAAAAACCTATTAAAAAAGCTGCTCATTTATATTATTAATAGTTCCTTAAATAGTTTTTTCAGATATTCGGGTTCTAGATAAGCTGGTGTGCGCATTAGCCTACTTTGCCCTTATTTTGAACAAAGAGGACAAAAAATTTCACAATTAGGAATAGCTTGAATGCTGCTTATTGCTAGTGAGTAGAAAAGCTAGTGTGTGCTGGAGCCATTATCGCACTAGAAATATTAACAGATATGGTGTCACAGAGAATCCTTCCGGTTCTCACAAGATTCTGAATATAAAATAAACAACAACAGACGATAAGACTACTTTAAAGTTTGAAATTAATATACAGCAAGAGTGTAGATTATAGCTTCATGTCCAGTCAGGTCGGACATTGAGAACGGGGAATTGTCTTTGTAATCAACTCAGTATTCTTCTGAACAGGATCTCAAGATGTTTTATATTCCGTCAGTTATACTGGTGAATGATATCTAACCACAAATTGATCTACCAAATATGCTGTCAACCAAGGTTGTAAATTATTAAAGCGCTGGGAAGAACCAATGTTCCAGATTCGATATGGGGAAGGAAAACTACTAAATATGGTTGACAGGTGAGACAAACTGAAAATCATGCATCCCTAATGGAGAAAAATCATCATCTGATAGTTAAAAGTCAAAGCGCTGACAGCACAAAGAAGAGCCTGAACACAATGAGGCACCCTTAATCTACCAGACAATGTGTATCTTGAAGCCAAGTTCGTGATATGGTTATTATGTGGATGCTGGAAATGGAAGTAATGTAATGCCAATTATAGACAGAAAACTTGAGCTTAATCAAACATAAGGATACACAACAACACCATATAGATTAAAAGTAGAAATAGATAGAACTATTCTTAAATAAAACACAACCACATTCAAAGATCAAAGTACAAAAAGAAAAATACCATAGGTATTCCCAACTCTTTAAGGTCATTGTCTCCCATCTGCCTCAACGCATGCATATCCACCTGCAAAGATGAAACTCGTCAGGATCAAATTCCATTAAGAGTTTACATATAATATTCATCAGATACTGCAACTAATTAGGAAACACAACAATTTCCAACAGGTAAAGGGGAAAAGAACGTGCTTTTAAAATTTTCAAACTTCAAGACTATTAACTAGTTGTACTAAAATGAAACAGTTCAACTCTTCTATGAAAACATTGAACTTCTGCCTTGCTAGTACACCACATTGTTTGTTAACATGGACAACAAGAAAAACACAACTACGCTGATTTCAATGAGAAATTGGAAACTGACAAGATAATGTAAGATCCAAAACTCTTCATGTTTATTCAAAATTATTAAACTAGATTAAGTCACCACCAAAGTCAAACAGTCGAAGTATGAAGGAAAACAAAAGACCCAGACCATACAAATTTGTATGCTCATCTCTAATAACCTTAATAAAATGTACTAATTTAAAAAGAAAGATGTATCATCACTACATACTAACTCCACAGGGTCAAATATAGCTACAGCCATCGCCACTGCCGAGCACACAGGTAAAACTGGCAAATAGCATCTTTCTCAATTAGACTACAGCTTAAAATATGTTTCTTTTTCATGTTTGTTCTTGATATGGGATTCTTTTAGTTACTATCTAAGAAGCTGACAAAGTTCGGTAGTGGGGCCTTTAAATTGTATCCCCAGTGATCAGATAACATATCTGTACGTTTTTATTTATTTTCAAGGTCAAGATGGTTTGAATGTAATATAGTGTTCTTTTCTGAAATCGAATCTCTTAGAACATACAACTAATCCAACCATAAGCTTGTGTTGGTACCCCTTGGAGTAGGCAGGATTTGATCATGTGACCCCCTCCCCCCCCCCTCCTCCTGTGCGGGGCCGCTCTTTATTATCATGGAGGAGCAATTGCCACTGAACCAAACCCCTTGGGGTGTAAAAAAGCATGTTCAGTATATGATTATGGAACAAAATGAAAATTTTCAAGAGGATATCGTATACTATTCCATAAAGGCTTGAGTTGCTGAAAATGCCTTGCTAGTGACTACAATGTGAGTAGAGTGTTGGCGCTAATTTTGTTCGTTCCACAACCCAAGTGTTGAGTGATTTGCTGGACATGTTTCATGCATTATTAAAAGCAAGATGAAATAAGCTGTTGCAGTGCTGCCAGTATCGGTCTCCCCCCATTAATCAACCTAATGTTCCTCACATAGGTTTGCTTATTTGTTCCAAAAATCTAGGACCAACACATCTCATCCCACCTAAAAATTCAGCATGAAGTACACACCCACACAACGAGTCTACGCGAAGACCATCACCGACAACCCCCTGATTATCTCATCATCCATCCCATTCACCATTTTTTTGTACCACCATCCTCCATCTGCCGTCTCAACTAGCGATTCATCTCCATCGCAGAAATGAATTGCCACCTACCTAGAGGTGAATCTCCACACACACGAACATAACTTCCCTATTAGCTCTCCTTTCTGTAGAGACATTCCTATGGCGACCTCTGATCTCCTTCCAAAATCTTATATTGACCCAAGTAACTTCAAGCAATCAGCGACATACATTTTACAATTCACAACTCATAAGCAAAGATGACAGTCACAAAACAATTCATCTACCTCTTTCCACTAGTCTAAAGCCATCCTTACCGAACACTTCCTCTTTGATAGATCGAAGGTCCATAACAGCTACAAAACCAGCTACTCACACATCCTTAAATCTAGGGCTGTAAGAATTGACCTGTTTGTGAACGAAGCTTGACTAAACTTGAGTTCATTTAACTAGTCAAGCTCGAACAAGTTTTTTTGTTTGTGAACATAAACGAGTCAAGCTTGAGTTATGTCTTGTTCGAGTTGACATTTAAGCTCAAATTGAGCTCACCTCGACTTGCTTAACAACAACAAAAATAATAATAATAATAATAATATATTTTTATTATTAAATTATATTCATCATCATAATAATTTATTTGAAAAACTCGAGCTCAACTCAACTTGACTCGATTACGTAAAGCTCGCGAACAACTCGTTTATTAAACGAGTCAAGCTTGAACATCATATCTAAGCTCATTTAGAGACTCGATTTGTTTAGCTTTTTCGAAAGCTTAAGCTCGTCAAGTGAAAACTTGACTCAACTCGATTCATTTACAACCCTACTTGCATCTACTATCGCCACTATATAAAACAATTGAAATCTGCCTCTTCCAAATGTTACATGAAACTAATTGATTGGCTATATGGTACCAGTTAGATGAGAGAACTACAAAATAGTTACAACTTAACATATGTATAAACACGTACTACACTTTAGTCATAAAAGCTAAAGAGTGACGAAGTATTTTTCAACTTCTATATTGCTGCATTTTTTATTGCACGCGTGAATACATGCTAAGGTTGAATCATGCACAATTTCTGTGCATCAGTATAGGCACACACCTTTTGGAAAAATACTTATAAAATCTAAAACCAAACACAAGATAACAAATCTAGTGAGTGAGTAAAGGAGGAGGTCACCACAGGCTACATACTTCCTCCGCCTTGAAATTTATAACGTACTTTCCCAATCCCAGTGAATGCAACAAGCCCTCAACAGTATGTTGTTCGTCAATCTATGTAGCAAAGTAACCAACAAGAAAAGAAACACATTAAGAACATACATTTAATTAACAAACACTACGTCAATGATAAGCAACATGACCAAGAGGAAAAAGAAAAGGTAATCAAGGGAAGTAGCTTTGTACTGTATATGAACTTTTGTGTACAATGACACCAGGTGGAGGAGGTGTGGCTAGCATGGGAGCCACGGGCTTTGCAGGTCCAGCAGCTACAGCCGATTTTGCCATATAAGATGCTGTCCCCATGGGCCTAGAGAGCTCAAGACCATCTTTACTCAAATATGCAGCCGATCTAACATCATCATATGCCCTGATTATTGGCCTTCTCCGTGATTGTTCCTCATTCCTTGGCGGTGAGGCAACTCTAGAAGTACCGAAAACTCCATCTGGTGATCTTTGCCTTAAACGATCCAATGTCCAGGGTGAATAAGAATTTCTTAATGAATTTATCTGAGGCAGGACGTCTACACCTCTTGCAGAAGGGATCCTCCCCATTATGCTTGCGCCAGTAGAATTGAGTAAGCGTTGTCTATCATCCCTTATCTCGGGCATGCGTTGTCTATCACCCCTTGTCTCAGGCATTCGCTCTCTAACCTCCCTCACCTCAGGAATCCGCTCTATAACCTCCCTCATCTCGGGCATCCGTTCTCTAACCTCTCTGGTCTCAGGCATCCTCTGTCTAACATCCCTAGTCTCGGGCATCCTCTGTCTAACATCCCTGATCTCTGGCATCCTCTGTCTGACATCCCTGGTCTCTGGCATCCTCTGTCTAACATCCCTGGTCTCTGGAATGTGTTGCCTAACATCCCTCACCTCAGGCATTAGTTGTCTAACTTCATTTCTATCAGGCATGTACTGTCTACCATTCTTTTCCTTAGGCCTGAGCTGCTGCATACCTAGACTAGCTGTTAAAGGCTGGGCTGGCCTCGACAGCATTTCACGTAGGTCATCTCCATTCTGCTGGCCATCACTTTGAGTTTGCTTATTTCCGCTTTTACGCATGATTTTGTATCGGAGATCATCTTTGCGCAGATGCACATCTTCATTTATTCAAAGGCAACAAAATGAGAAATGATAATTAGATCAAATTTCAATAATACAACATAACAATAATGCTTGTTAGCTAGTTACCATCTATGCCATCAGCAGAACTTGTGCTCAATCTATTACTGTCGCCCCGATGCCTGCCAAAATGTGTTATGAAAGTAAATGAATACCAAAGTAAAGATAACTGCTAAAATATGGCATAAGATGCCCAAAAAATATTCAAGTTCAGCTAAATATTCTCGAAATTGAAAGGAATCAATGAGATTGGACCCCAATAATCTCAAGAAAGTTTATTATCCTAAAAGACCACACCCCTTCTGATTTCCACCATCTACCTCAGATATCAGCATCAGATTTCACAAGATCTAACTAGCCGGAAAATTATTCTAATAGTTCAGGCAGGAACATAAACAGGTCCGATTTATGTTCCTATGCATGAGGTTGTCATGTATCATCATGATGTCCCCAAGTGTTCCTTCATCCTGTCGCTAGAATGTAAGTGTAGCCACAGCACCAAGAGTGTAAGTGTAGCCTCAGCACCAAGAGTGTAAGTGTAGTCACAGCACCAAGGAGAAACTTGAGCGTTGGAGAAGGTAATGCACACGCGGAACACCCAATTAATGCACAGAACACATGTCATCTATAAATTCTTTTATAAAACTCAGCAACAATCTTTGAAGACGCGCTTCACAAAAACATGATGGATAGTAAGGCAGGTGATTACAACTTTGAACTTAATCAAGCTAAGGAACTCAATAACATATGTCCTTCAAGCAGAATTAGTTAACAGACAAGGAGCTTGTCGGCGTCTGTATACTGTATGTGGAGTGGAAGAGCAACCTTCACATAATAAGCACAATGGCAATGATCCAGTGATTTAAAATGATCAAGAAGCTGACTAAAGCAAAGGTCATTCTCAGGAATAGGTTCTAACAGAACTATGCAAACCAAATAATATGTCTGAACTTTGGTCCCTCTGGAGAGAATCCTACATATATAAGCAGATTGTCTAGGCTAAGCTATGAATTTAAATGTGACAGCTTATTATTTTGATGTTGTATCCTGGCGTCAATTGTGCAGTTTGTTTCTAAGAATCTCAGACTTTATGGTTAAGCCTTCATAAATTTATGTTTTTTTCCCATTGCTTTGTAGATGAAAGAGCACATTCCCTTCCTTACATTTTTATAAGATTATTCAATTAGCTTACTATGGAGTAACGCATAAAATCAAACACGTATACACCCTCACCATTCTAACTATGACATAAAATCAAATACATCCACAGAATTTCCACCTTGAGTTACAGCTTATATGGAAAGAAAATCTTACAATTCAAAATCTATTACTCAACACTAGCAGCATGCCTAATTTTTTCACTCTGTTCCGAAAAAACAATGGTACTATTTTCTGGACAGAGGACTATATAACAAACAATATAATTTTAACCTTTTTGGGTAAATTATAAGAAACATTAATATTCTTCACTATAAATCACTATATACATAGAGTGTTGAGCTAAGCCTCACTAATGGGAACCCGAGGGAGGGAGGGAGGGAGGGAGGGACCAACACACCTTTTATTGTTAAACTCCACATTAGTTCCTAGTCTATCACGGATAGATCTCTTACTTCCAGCAGTCGGATGTGAATTAGAAAAGGCGCTATCCAATTCATCCCCGGCCCTCTTTACCACCTGTGAAACCAATGTAAATACTCACAACTCTAATAAACTCACAGCTATTCAATCAGAAATATGGATTCAACTCTTGGAAAATTACCCAAATCTTATTCAACTACTTGCATCAATGTTGATAAAACATTAAACATTATGATCATAGCATTAGCTATAGTTGCAGCAAGTCAATAAAACATTCAGATAGAACTAAATATTACTTGGTCATCAAATACTTCTGGCAAAAGTTTGTGCATTTTACGACTAGAAGAAATAAAACACTAGCTAATGGGTAAATAGTGAGAAAGAGAGAAATAAATTAAAAGAGAATGATTGTACCTGACCACTACGTCCGAGAGTGATTGTTACTTGAGACCTCGAAGTCTCTGCCATTTTCTATGGGATTCAGAAGCTCCGAAACCCTAATCAGTCATTTATAAGCTGAAATTGGAAAGGTAGACAGCAGATATGGATCAATTGCAGAGAGGCACTTAAGCAGCCTAAGATTAAAATCAGTATCGAGAAGTCGCAGCCATTAGGGTTTAGTTTTTAGTGTGTGGATGTGTGTGACAGAGATGAATAGGTGTTTGTGTAAGTGCTTGTGTGTGTAAGTCAATAATGAAAAATGGAACGAAAATAATCAGAGTTAATGGGAAAATAACAATACAGAGGGAAAGGGAAAGTCATCTTCGACAACAAAAACAAAAATAGCGGTCTCTCTGGGTTAGACACTTATTAATTAGACTATTGTGAAATACATTTTTATTGAAAAATATAGTATATAATATTTTTTAAAAAAAATAAACAGTGTTTTATCAAAAAAATAAAAATAAATTAAAAGCTATATAAATTATAATTTAGTAATTATAAATATATATTTCAATCAGGTTCTGTGGAAATTATATAAAATTACGTAAAAGCTGAAAAGAGTAAAATGTATGAAACTATGAAAGGGAAGTAAAATACTACTAGTAGTATCTAACCAAATATGTTTTGAGTTTTTGGAAAGAAAAATTAAAGTAATCACTCCATCCCAAATATAAAATTATTATTGATGTTTTGAAGTTGAAAATTGAGATTTTAAATTTAAAAAATTGAGATAATTTATTTAATTTTAATTAATATAATAATAAATATTTTAAATTAATTAAAAATATTATTAATTATAAAATTTATTATTTTATAATTGTAAATGAATTGTATTGTTTTTAAGTTTGAAAATATTTTAAAAAATTAATAATAATGTTATGATATGAGTATATAATTTGAGATTTTATCTGTAGCATCTTTTCAATAATAATAGAAATAGATCTGGCAAATATGGTCCAAGTCATGAATGGGGGCCGCCTGCCACTGAAATTTGGGTTATATTTGTAATTTTTTAGCCCAGGAAAATATGAGTCGTTTTAGTCCTACTGTTTTTTGACCCACCATTCATGATGTACCAGAATATGCTATTTTTGTTTTTTAAAATACAATATTACTATTTGTGATTTATAAAACTTGAACACAAGACTTATAAGTAAATAAATAAGAGTCGAAACCAAATGATGATGTTAGAATTATTCAACACATGCATAACCCACAAGGCCACAATATTACAAATGGTCATGTTAGAATTATTCAACACATGCATAAATCAAATGGTCAAACAGTCAATGACCATTTATAATATTGATGCATGCATGTGTTGAAGTGGGATCTTTCTCTCTCAATCTCCATAACTCCCTCACATGACTCTGTTTTTAGTTTCCAATATATATATATATATATATACCCAACATATTAAAGAATTACAACTTCCATGAAATCCAGCAGTAACCCTACTAGAACAGTTCATAGTCATCAACAAAATATTCATACCATATATAAAACATGCATCTAGCTTTGACAGAAAAATAATTAATTTATTCTCTTTCAAAAGTACAAACAAGTAATCCGAATAATTTTTTATTATTATTAAAAAGTCTATTATTTTATTATTATTAAAAAGTCTATTATTATGGAATGGAGAGAATAATAATAATTTATTTATTTATTCTCAGCTTTGAATTTTGATCGTGATCTTCTTTGATTTACTAAAATACTAAAATTGGAAGAGTTTATATTATAAAGTGCACATGTTTTGTCTTTCTTGTTTTGGCAACTTGTTGAATATATATAAATTAAAATTATTGTTTATTATAAATTATTTTATTATTTTTTAATATTTATTAATATTACTATTTTGGGTGTAACAAAATTTTACAAAAAAAAAAAAGAAGAAGTTTCATGGGAATTTAAGCCTTAACTCGGATAGATACAAGTCGCGCATTCTGAGCCCACCAAACTCGGGCCATTTTGACCCGACCCGACTCGTTTTCGGCACGGTCCATTCTCGCCCCGGCCCGTTTGCCAAGTCTAAATAGAAATATGATAATTAATCAAAATAGGTACCATGATTTAATCATATTATTAGGCAACTTATTTCTCTCTCTCTCTCTCTCGTTTTTTTCCATGGTCGCGTTAGGCAACATAGTTTGAAACTACAAAATATGCAACTCCGTTGCTATCTTGAAACTATGGACCCTCTTTTATTCAAAGCCTGCCAGAAATATAAGAATTGGGCCCATGATTGATAAGTACACAATCTACCTCCAAGATGGAGGCCCAGACACTTATCTTTCAATGTTGGCAACAAGTCAGGCAATGGGGGTGTTTGTTTAAAGTTGAATGAAAATTTGAATCTGAATCATTTGAATCGGTCAACGCGTTTGTTTTTGATGCAGAATTTTGAATCGGTAAGATAGAGGCGAAATTTGAATGGCTAAGTCAGATTTTTTTAATTTGAATGAATTTGAATGAAGTAAAAAAAAATTAAAAAATTAGAAAAAAATATTATATGAAGTAATATTAAATAAATTTACAACAATTTTGAAATATTTCGGAGGGGTAAAATAATAAAATTTTGTCATTCAGATGTTTCAGATATGTCAATTATCAAATAGCTTTTTTCATTCACATTCAGATTCAACTCATTCAGATTCAGATTCAGCTCATTCAGATTCATTCAGTTTTTATCAAACACCCCATAAGTGAATATTCTTATGCTTAAACTGTTAAACACACCCCATCCATTCCAAAATTAAGAATACATTCTTTTTTTAGTAGTTTTAAAATTAAAGACACATTTTTAAAATTTCATAAAAAGAATTTTATTTCACTTTTTAGGCCGGGAGAATTAGAGGGAAATACTCTACCACTAGACTATATCACTTTTGATTTAAACGTAATTATAAAATTTTGTTATCATGTCACTAATATAAACTAATAATTTTGTTATCGCGTACTTGAATTTAATTGTCAGCATAAAATTTTGTTATCTTGCGACTACTAATAACCCAGTAATTTTTATTTTTAGAAGCTCATGGAACAAAAATAATGTCTTTCACATTGTTTTATATATATATATATATATATATATATATATATATATATGTGTGTATCCTTCATTATTTTAAATGCGGTAAATATGAATCGCTTAATTTGTGAAATGGAGTATAGTAAAAGGAGAAATTAATCAACTTTAGTATTTAGTAATCAATCTTGCTTAAGTTGCATGAAAAATCTAATTGAGATTTATGCCTTCTCATAAGTCATATGATTATATATAAAATATATATATATATATATATATATATATATATATATATATATGAGAATCGATTCATAACAAATGTTATAAATAAGAGTATAACCTTACAACACATCGCACCTCTCATCCAGAAGATCTCAAGGATTTAATAGAGATCTAGTTAGATATATATATATATATATATATATATATATATATATATATATATATATATTAACCAGAGAATAATATATAAATTAACCGGCCTTTCCTCATAAATTTATTTCTGATTGCTTTCTATTTGACCTTTATAAAGTCAATCACCTCTTTCAAATGCTTCTTTAATTTTCCTCCATATATTTATAATTTATTATGCTATATATATATATATATATATATTTATATAGTTCACTAGCTATTCTAATTTCTATAATGTGCAAGAGATGCGTCATTTTTACGTACACTAAATTAATACTATTAGTTTGAGGGTGAGCAAAATTATGAAGTCAAAGCATTAAGTATCGCTTAAAATGTTAAATACCGTCAAAAAAATTATAATAATGTCGTTAAAGGTATATTTATTTTTATTCTAGCAATATCAACAATTACTATATTTTAAGAAATGAATCAAGATGACCAAGTGTTACTTATTCTTGAAATAGTAAATTGAAGAGTACTAGTAACTAGTTCAAGTTGAATTACAATTAATTTAATTAATGCCTCTCAATTAGTTAAGGTGACCACCAATCCTGCCATAATTAATTTCACTACGGAAAAATGAATGGCAACAAAAAGTCTTAAGCTTAATCTGGAATTAGTTAATGGGTTATGGGATTCTAGCTAGTTACTTTGCTTGCTTGAGAGGCACAATGGGAATTGCCAACAACAACGACCGTGCATCGGTGCATCCTGGTCCAGTCCAACCCTACTTGATCAAGTTTCAACCCGATCCTAATTTTTTATTTGCTTACTTTTTACTGTTTTAGTTCTGGCAAAGTTAGTTGGACTATGTGAGGTATTAATTCACGATTTTTTTTAAAAAAATGATATACATATTAATAAATATTTAATAAAATAATAAAAATATATGTAATAAGATATAATAAATTAAAATGACATCTAGCATGAGACTGAGCGTTGAGTAATGCAAACCTTGACATAAAAATTAAAAATATAAGTTCAAACCTTGACTAGTTAGTATGAGACTGAGCATTGAGTAATGCAATTTGGTCCAGGACGAGAACTTTGAACTATGACGATGGTCAAAGAAGACACGGATGTGGGACCATGCGTCTTGTAAAAGTCAAAACACATTAGTTTGACTTGGTTTGATCATTCATCTCCTTTTGTTGCCTTCGAGAAAATGTTATTCTCCGATTCTAAAAAGACATAAATTTCTTGTAACAAAGGTCAACTTACATTTCTAAATTCTAAGAAGACATACAAGTTTATATACTATTACTTATTATTTCTAGTAGAAATAACATATATTTCCTTTTAAACATTCAAAAAAACAAGAAATTAATATATGCTATGATGTTCAAAAGGGTATGATTATTGAGCATATCTATCTACACATTTAAATTTATCATATTCAAAGATCATCTCTTTAATATATATATATATATATATATATATATATATATATATATATATATTTTGAGTGTCAACTTAGATGGTAAGGTGTTTGTTGTAGGGTTCAAAATCAAATAATTCACATTGATATTAAAATTTTAAGATTATATAAATTGAATAAAAGAAAAATTAAATGAGACGACTATTATTTGTTTATTTGACATGCACAAAGATTAAACTCGTGCCAGATGGGCTCAAGCCCATTTGGTTTTGGTTGTCCACGGCATCAGTATATATCACACATTATTACAGATCTAATAATAATAGCTTAATAGTAGTCGAGCAATAATATTAATTTAAATGAAGTACTATTTATATATTTACAAATAGGAAGAGATACTAATTAAATTGAGTATGATTATCGGTCACCATTAGTGACACTGCAATCTAACTGCCAAATAGTAGCTTACATCAGCTAGATTTTAACAGAAGGCAATAATTTAATAGCTCATGAGGTAATCAACATGATTATAAATTAAATATATATATTTTTTTAAATTTGGAAAAGGAGTTACCTGCAGGTTATTAGGTTGAATAGAATGAATCAATATTTCACTTTTCATTTTATTTATTTTTTTAATTTTATTTCTTTAATCTAAACGTAATCTTGTTTTATTTTAGACCGAGTAAATATGACTTTTGCACTTCTACACAACCATGTCCATGTTTTTCATAAAAATATTTGTGACAGAAACCACAATGCAATGCAATGCAGGAGATATATGGTAGGTTTCGTTAGAAAATGAAAAAAAAAAAATGCGACAATATTTATTAATACTATCCTTAGTGATCTTCACTATTGAAGAATACTCCCAAGCTAGAGCAGCCCACTTGTAATTAATTAAAGAAAAAGATATACAATTTAATTCCACTATTTCTTCTACAATGTTTGTTGTTGTCATTCTCTCGCTGTGTAATCAATCATATAATTGCTGACAAGATATATTTATTAAATGACGATGCCACCAAAATGAAGGCAAAAGCTCCGGTCCTGTAACATCCACGCCAGTTGTTCTACATATATAAATAAATAAACAAAAGTAAAAAATGTTGTTTCAAATCTTTCTTAACCATTAACATATATACTTTATAAAATTCATATCATATATAAAATTAATTGATATATGATGAATTCGTTTAATACTTGAGACAATACGATTATGATTGATTATACTAATATAAAAGCTGTAAAAAACAAATTTTTTAATTATAATGAAAAGTTATATGACTCATATTAAGTTTAGAACTGATGAACTAGCTATCATATGCCAATATTATCGCATGTATTATTAGGATAATATAACTATAATGAAAAGAGTTTAATGAATCATACTAAGTTCGGTGGCTTCATCGCACACAATTGCTATGGTATTCAAAAATTGCTATTCACAATTGGATGTTGTGGTTCCCTGATGGTTATGAGTTTGAGTAAGCTGCGGGATGTTTGTGTGAAATTCAGAGCCTGTTTTTGTTCTCTATCTGTACTTATTAGAAATTGTAGTATGAGTTAACGGGAAAGTTTTAATTGGTTCTGACTCATAAATCTATACATATTGGAGTATATTAATAACACAAACTGTAACGTATGAACTAACTGAGAACTTTTAGTTGGTCCTAAACTAATTGAGTTGACTCATCAATTTGATTGGTTGATATTTTTCTTCTATTTTATTTATTTATTTTTATTTTGTATATGTATTATCTTATATATTCATCGATTATATCCATTTAGAATCCTTTTTTAGTTATTCTTCTTTTATTTTTATTTTTTATTTTGGTTCTTTTTTTTCAATTCTATTCATTTACAATAGATAAATATCAAAAATTGCAGTACTATCCATCAATTCTATCCTCTTAAAATCCTTTTTTAATTCTTGTTCTTCTTCTTTATTTTATTTTACTTCCATCTTTTTTCATTAACTTGACATAGTTTCCAAACTTATAATTCAATTTATATATATATATATATATATATATCCCATAAAACCTCATGCTTAACCCTATATATATAAATAATACATTTAATAATATATATTATAATTAATAAATAAAATACAAGTATAAATCGGTGCCAAGCACGGGACAGTTCCGAGCTAGTGTTAATAAAACTACATAATATATATGTAAAAATGGGATTCGAGTAAGTTAAATTGTAGGTTTTGATTTTATTTGTAATGCATTGAAAGATAGACCTCAATTTTTCAAATACAAGAACCCTAAAGCAACATTTTCCATGTAGTATTTATGTACAAAACCCTCGAGGAAAAAAGGGATCAGAAATTAGGGATAATATATATATTTATAGGTATGGAACCCATATCTGCCAGATCTTTACATCACAGTCCAGACTGCCACTGTAAACCAGATAAGGAGTACCAGTAGGTGATGCTCTAATATTATTGTTATTAACGGCATTACCACTATCCACAGCTGCAGTCAGACACTTAACTGCCCCTCTGTGTCCTTCCAACACCGCCAAACAAGAATAACAAATTCCTCTCCTCCAAATTCTAATTGTTTTGTCAGCTGATCCACTGCATACCAAATCTGCCACTACAGCCAAACACAAAATTGCCTTTGTGTGCCCTCTAAGTGCTCCGGCCACCGCCATATGTCCACCGCCACCGACTATTTTCTCCCACACAACTATAGATCGATCACATGCACCCGAATACAGCACAGATCCATCAGTGCTAAGAGCCAAAGCATTTACTGCTGACTTGTGTTTCTCCAACACATCAACTAAACTATGTTTCTTATCACCTTCTTTTTTGGTCCATACCTTAATCTTCCTGTCAGCTGAACCCGTATAAATAAAGCCATCACTAGACGATACGATGGCGTTTATAGCATCGTCATGGGCATTCCAGACAGACTCCAAACACTTGAAATCCGAGGTTCTCCATACCTTAAACGTTCGATCCCACGAAGCAGAGTATATTAATGCGCCATCGTTGGATAAGGCAAGAGCCGATATGGCGTCCACGTGGTGCACCCATGTGCACTTCTTGTGGCGCCGCACTTTTACATAATTCTTCGCCATAAACAGCCTTGTGATACGGTCGTTAAGTGTTGGCAAAATGGATATGCATTTGTATGTTTGGTGTGGGGTGTTGTTGTCAATTTTCCATACGCGAATTTTGTGATCTTGGTGCGCGCTGAATACTTTATCATTTAATACTAGTAGGGATTTAACCGCGCTCTTGCAAGAGGAGACTATGTTGTGTGTTGAATTTTGGTCGTGGTTTGATGGGGTTCTGCTCCATTGGCGTATTTCGCTGTTGGAAGTGCCGGTATAGAGGTGTTTTCCGGCGAGCGTGAGGGAGAATACATGAGAGGAGTGGCCTTTTAAGGTGGAGATACAGTGCTGGTGGGTGGTGGAGATTTGTTGGGGGTTTAGGGATGGGACTGATGGCAGACTTAGTTGAGAGGATATGGCGGAGTTGTTGGAGGAATCTAAGTGAAGGTGGTTGGACTGATCGGCGTCTGCATAGGGTTGGCAAGCGGAATGACAACGACCAAGAAATCCCATTTCAGAGTGAGGACTTATTATGGTTTGGATGGGGAGTGAGATTATGCCATATATATATATATATATATATATATATATATATATATAGAGAGAGAGAGAGAGAGAGAGAGACCGAGAGAGTATCATTACGAGGGGAGGCTTATTTTAGCATATTAATGTCATTTAGCTGGAAAAATAATATTTTTTTCTCCGTAAAAAAAGGTTTCATTTTTAAAAATATTAGTTTCATAAAAATAATTATCTATGAGTCCCTTCTTTATTTATTTTATAATTAATAAAATAAAATAATAATATATGTGTCCTATTTTTCTTTCTTTCTTTCACATTTATTCACATACTTAGTTATTTGATGTAGGTATATTTGTTGTCATAAAACACTCATCAATAACTTGATAAAGGAAAATAATATTCTCAAATTTAGTATCATAATTTTAGTGTTATTATATATATCATCGCTACTAAATTAATAATTTTATAATTTTTAGTGTTTGATATATAATAAGATTATATTTTGTATTATAAAATTATTATTGGCTTTTTTAGTTCAATTTGAAATATTTTTAAATTTAAAACTACCATAGATTCTTTTAATTTTAATTAATACAATAATAAATATTGTAAATTATTTAAAAAGTATCATTCATTGTAAGTTTTGATGTTGTATTGTTTTTAATGAGTTATCTTAATTTTGAGTATGAAAACTGAAAATATCTCAAATTAATTTTTAAAAATTAATAATAATCTTATTTAACGGAAAGATATTTATAAATTTTAGTGGTGAGAGTAAGAGAGAGAGAGAGAGAGAGAGGTTAGCTTAATTAATACTCCCTCTATTCTTAAATAAGTGACGTTTTAAAAAACAAAATTTGTTTCAATTTATTTGTCGTTTATAACTTTCTAGGAGAATAAATTATTTATTTTTCTATATTACCCCTACCTTCTTTCATTGTCCCAAGAAATGCTATCTTGTATTAATAGTTTTCAACTTTTCATAAAGCGGTAGTGATGGAATTTTACACATATTTTAACTATTAAATGACTTTCTTAATTCATGTACAAAAACCTTAAACGATACTTATTTAGGAACGAAGGGAGTACTAGTAGCAATTAAGAAAATAAAAACCGAAAAGTTGGAAAGAGTGTTGATTCATAAAGGCTGAAAAAGGTCGTTGCAACTTGCATGGGCGTGTGGGGTGGACTGTGGAATCAAATTTGGACTACCAAAGGAAAGGAAAGGATAAGATTTAAGCCTAACATAACAAGGGAGGCCCTGTCCTGTATTTGTATTTGTATGGCTGTATATATGTAGCCTGTTTTTGGAACCACTACCTTTTGATATAAATGTCAGTAATTAATACTACTACAAGGGCTGGCTGGCTGGCTGTATCCAACTCCAACTTAAACTTATCGTTTGGGTAATTTGTGTCCCACTCAATTCAGTTGATATAAATATATATAGTATAGTACCACCACTTGAGGCTGAGAGGCTGAGGCTGGGGCTGGGGCTGGGGCTGGGGCTGGTAGTTTCCTAAGCTTAGTACTTTAAGCTCGTTCTTTCCCTACTTTTTGGATTGTTTCAGAATTATTTTTGTTTAATATTGAGGACAGGACAGCAGGCCACTTGATGTTAAGAGAGTAGTAGTATCATTGAGGCTGGGGGACAACGTGTCTAAAATAAAGGTGGTCTCATTCAGACTCACTTTACTGTAGTCGTTCTTTGTCATAGTGCTTAATTGCTGCTCCTTCGATCGCCAACCAATTGTTGAAATTAGCTGCCTAGTTGATGCTGCCTGCGTGCTAGGTGACTACTTGTACGACGTAAGATAATAAGGTTATGGTCCCCATTTATCTTGCGCCAATAACAAAAAGTTGACCAACAATTTTAAATTAAGAATTTACTTTTTTTTTATACTCAAACTATATATTCTAAAATTAAAAATACAATTTTATTGAATTTCAAATTAATGTTATTAAAATTGTATAATTTATAACAAAAATTATTAATCACAAAATTTATTTTATTTTAAACTTTTACTAAATGATTATTGGACAGTTTTTCTCTAAAATTTTTGAGTTTGACCTTGTGTGAAATTAAAATTTCTTTTTTGAAATTCGTGTTTCTTTTATTATTAGTTGAAGTTAATGTTTGAGTCTTCAAAGTTTTTATCCGGCTCAAAATTAAATATTTTAATAATACTTCATAATATAATTAATTATAAGGTACAAAGTTATTTAACGCATGTATTAGTTAAATTTAACTTAGGGTTTGTTTACTTATTTACATCTGAGTGAGTTTTAATTTAAACTAGGGGTGATCATTCGGTTTATAAACCGAACCAAGATAAAGTTATTCTTTTATAACCGAAAATCGAATTATCGATAATTCCACTATCCGAACTAATAACAGAAATTTGAAACTAACAAGAATTATCAATAACCGAATTACCGAATTGTATATTAGGATATTAGGAGTAATAACCTGAACTTGTGATCTTTTTAAAATTAAGAATACAATTGAAAACCGAAAACCACAAATCCTCGTACGAACATGAAAGGAAAAGAACATATACGATGCACTACTGGTAGCGATTAAAAGTAATATCAATTGAAGCCATTCCGGCCTAGTTTATAGATTTGAAATCTACAAGAAACAAGGAAAATAGGAAGCAAATGTTAACCATCTAACACATTAAAATTGAACTTCCCATCCGATTAGGAGAGGAACTCATATACGCGAAATCAAATTCTTAAATAATGACCTTGATCAAGAATCATAGTCGAAACCACATAAGACAATTCTTAATTAACTCAAATGAAAGCATTTATTTGACAATAGAAATTCGCAAGTTTAAACATGATCTTCGAGAATAATGCTATATAATAATGTCGTTAGATAATTGATAATTCGGATCTGCAAGTTAAAATCTGAACCATAAAAATCAATACTCATTTTGCCCAAATTTAGAAGAAATAGGTTATCAAATTACAAATTTCACAAATACTTGATTCAACAGATTCAAGGATTTTGTACTCGAGAAGCGGAACCTTCATTAGCAAAATGCAACTGTAGGCGAAAGGAATAAAGAAATAAGTGAAGCTCAAATCAAAATGAACTGAAACGAAAAGGAATGGGATGATAATAAAATCGCAGATCCGGCCTCTTCCCGAGATCGAGCATAAAAGATAAAGAAAGAAAATCATAACACCTAGATCGAAAAATGCACAGAAAATTAGCTCAATCGCGCAGATCTGGTCTCTTCCCCTCTCCTCTTCGACCCCTCATTCCTTCCTCTTCCTCTGATTTGTATTTGAAGGAAACATAGTAATAGAGTACACCCGGATCTTATAGATAAACACCTAGATCGTTGATAGAGAGTACACCGAGTCACCGATAGAGATAATTATAGATAATATTATAAAAGTAATTTTTAAGTTAGGTTATTCGTATCAAGAATAATCGCTTTTTAAACCCAAACCGAATAATGAGAGTAATAATTCGGATATAACCAAAATTATAAAAAAAACCGAAAAACCGAAATAATTCGGTTCTGTTCGATAATTCGGTTTTATCCGTTTTTTGCTCACTCCTAATCTAAACGAATAACCGTTTGTTTTATATGAGTTTTAATCTAAGCGAATAACGTTTATTTTATAATTTTAAAATTCTAAATACGTTTGAATGCGTATGAACAATTCATTCGGAAAATTATGACTGAACATGTAAGAAATAGTGATAAATAATACTTTTACCTACCTAATACCTACATACCCTAAGATAATTAAAAATTACATTTAATATTTTTTTTACTATTGTAAACAAATTTTACAAATTGTTTTTTGAACTTTTTTTCTTTAATAAATTGGTCAATAACCAATTTAATAAATGTTTGTAAGACCCCGAATTTTATAAAATGAAAGTATTCAATTTTCTTATAATTATTATTTTATTTCGTAAATAGTTAAATTGATAAAAGGTTAAAGTTAAGGGTGATATGTAAAATTTTTTGCAAAGTATGCAAGTTGTTATAAAATATTCGTTTGGTCAGAAAATATTCTTTTTATCGGGGAATATTAAATACGACAAGACAATCATTGATGGACCCCATTAAGGAAGTATTGTAGTAGTTAAAAAGCATGTAATTATCTTATTATAAAAATAATAACTGCGAAAGTGTTACCGTTAAAACTGTTGAACTATCCGGTAGTAAAAGTACAGTAATACGTGTAGTTGCATAGTAGCACACGGTATTGATTATTGATGCTTACGTAAGAAGTCACCGAGTTATACTTAATTATTATTACGATAATTCACGATCATATCTCTCATATTATTGATTCAATTATTGTCACAAGATTATCATCGCATAATATGTTATATTATTAAATCAATAATTGAGGACCGCAAAGTTATTCATATTATTATTTGCAATATTTACAATGTCTGAAGTTACATCAATGAGAGGTTTGGTCACCTAATTGCGCGCCAATAGGGAGAAATTCTTATTGAAAAACCCCCTCTTTCCTGGAAACGACCTGGTTGTGAGACCCCAGATTTTACGAATAAAGATTTAATTTTCTCGAAATATTTTTTCAAAATTATGGTGTGGATTTGATATAATGTTATAGTTGTGGATAATATTTATAAATTTTGCACAGTATGCAAGTTGTTATAAAATATTCGATTGGTCGGGAAATATTCTTTTTATCGGGGAATATTCGTACGACGGCACAATCATTGGTGGACCCCGCAACAAAATTATTGTCGGATTAAGAAAATGACAAAAATATTTTATAAATAACGGCGGAGGTGTTACTGTTAAAATTGTTGAACTACCCGGTAGTAAAAGTACAGTAATACGCGTGGTTGCATAGTAGCACACGATATTGATTATTGATGCTTACGTGAGAAATCACTCAGTTATACTCAATTATTGCTACAAGATAATTCTTTGATCATATCTCTCATATTATTGATCCAATTATTGTCACAGTATCATTTGTATTATATGATATGTTATTAAATCAATAATTGAGACGACAAAGTTATTCATATTATTAAATTGTAATATTTACAATGTCTCGAAGTTCTGTCAAGGAAAGGTTTGATCACCTAATTGCGCGCCAATAGGGAGAAATCTTTATTGGAAAGCCCCCTCTTTTCTGGGAACAACCTGGTTATTAAATATTGTGAGTTATAATATTAATGAAGAATAAGTTCGTGTTGATTAAAGATTATTTTTGATAGTTTCATTATGTTGGGATTATTTGTGTTAGTAGAAATCGACATCTATTCCGATGATTATTGATGTCTGGAGGTTATATTGTTCAATCGGGTATTCGGAGAACTTTTCGGTGTTTGAATCTTATTCACGAGTTTCTTATTCATAAGTTACTATTCACGAGTTCTTATTCACTTTGGTTACTATTCACTCTAGTATTGTGCATTTCGGTATTTGGGTACAATATTATTCCATGAGGAGATGTCTTTAATTTTTCGAATAGTTGGTTGAAGTTATATTAGTGAATCAATATGGACCATTGGTGAAAAGTTATAATAGTGAATCAATATGGATCATTGGTTTAAAGTTTTAATAGTAAATCGGTATGGACCGTTGCTTTAAGTTTTAATAGTAAATCAATCTGACCGCCCATTTAAAAGTAAATCATCTGGATCGATTCAGAATTAGTTATTATTCAATCCATTCTTCTATAAATAGAAGCTCATTCCTTCATTATTTCTTACGAATTCTTTGAAACTCTAGAGAGAGAAATTATAGAGAGAAAGAAGAAGAGTATTTCGCTACTTCACTACTTGATATCCGGTGTCTTTTACGGTGAAAGGGTGTTATTCTTTTTTATTCATGAAGAGAACTTTTGTTATTCTATTCTTTATTATTACATTGGAATAACTTTTAAATATGACATACCCTATACATAACTTTGTATCACGCAAGATACCCTATACTTGGTGAAATCCTTACATTATTCCATTCTTTATTATTTCATTGAATAATAAGATTTGTGTGCATACCCTATACATAACCTCGTGCATAATGTCCATACCGTACCTACTTGGTGAAATCCTCCGTTATTCCATTCTTTATTATTTCATTGGAATAACTTTGATATCTGTGACATACTCTATACATAATCAGACACATGGCAGATACCCTATACTTGGTGAAATCCTTCTATTATTCCATTCTTTATTATTCGTTAGAATAACTTGTATACGCCAGATACCCTATACATAACTCAGTGCACGCCAGATACCCTATACTTATAGTGAAATCCTCTGTTACCATTCTTTATTATTACATTGGAATAACTTATATACGGCAGATACCCTATACATAACTCAGATACGCAGCGTACCCTATACTTGGTGAAATTCTCTGTTATTCCATTCTTTATTATTACGTTGAATAAACTTTGATACTGTGACATACCCTATAAATAATCAGATCACGCCAGATACCTATACTTGGTGAAATCCTCTATTATTCCATTCTATATTATTATGTTGGAATAACTTTGTTTATCACAATCTGCATACGTGGTGAAATTCTTCTATTATTCCGTTCTTTATTATTCTCGTTTAATATATCCCGCCGGTCTTAATTTCTTCGATTCGGTTCCATTATTTATTATTCCACATTTATTATTCGTCGGAATATCACATGCATGCGTTTTTACGTGGGACCGGATTCTATTATTTATTATTCAGTATTTATTATTCTGCCGGAATATCCTGCATCGTGTGTTTACAATTGGGACACGGTTCCATATTTATTATTCTCGTTGGAATAACTCGCATGTGCTTTATCTATCACATGCCTGGTGATTTCTTTTGTTATTCCATTATTTATTATACTCAGTTGGTTAAAGTTTTAACTTCTATACTCCATGAAATTAGTTGAATATCCTTGATATTTGCGCTTCATCAAGTATCTATTCATGGAAATATTCTTTTGAGCATTCTTGAATTTTACTCTACAAAGAAGTATCATGTTGACAATTTGGACGTTATTAGTTCCTGGATAAATTAATTCGTGAACTTGTTTTATTGAATTCTTATATCATTGTCATCATCCTCGTGTTTATATTTTTGAAAGTCATCTGTGGCCTGTAGTGCATAGATGGACTTGGTATGATTATGACCAGGGATTATTCGGTATAATCATAACCATAATGTTACAAATGATGTGATAAAAGTCCTCATTGGCCCGTAGTGCATTGATGGACAGTTGTTGGCATAATCATGACCATTGATGAATACACGAATTTCCTTGGCCCGTAGTGCATGGATAATTTGTGGTCGTGACCTAATGAATATCCTTGGTAGTAGTGCGGGGATGATGTGGATTATTTATTAAGTCGAGTCTCAAATGATAAAAGTGATGAAAAACTTTTAAATCATAAAAGATAGTATATTTTATTCTCTACTTGACTCTTTTAATGGATTCTTATTCCGCTGCAGATTAAACTTGTTATCTCATTGTATTTTATCGGTTTAACATTGTTGAAGGCTAATGATAATTTATCCTGCATTATCTTAGTCATAATATTTCTTACTGGGCTAGTTGAGCTCACCCTTTCTTTTACTGTTCTCTTCAGGAAATGAGAACGTAGCAGGGACTAGTCGGGGAACGGAGTGATGGTCTAGATGATAGTATTAGTAGTCCTCACTATTCTGGTAAATAGTGTGACAATAAATATAATGAGGACTTATTCTGAGAGTGGATATTGTCTAAAAGACAATATTTGTATTAAAACTCACAGCTTTTGTTGTATATTTAAGATTGTATTTGTATTTTGTACCATGTATTTGGTGACTCAAAATGGGTGATGTATACCTATTTTGGGGGCGTCACACTAGTTATTAAATATTGTGAGTTATAATATTAATGATGAATAAGTTCGTGTTAATTAATGATGAAATTGATAGTTCCATTGTGCTGGAATTATTAGTGTTAGTGGAAATCGATATTTATTTCGATAATAATTGATGTTTGGGGTTTATATTGACCAATCGGGTAATTAATCGGATAAATGAGCAATTAATTGTTATTGATTCACATGATTATAACTATTTGTTCATATGTGTGTACTATTGATTCACATTCATTTACTATTAGGGGAGTTGGTGCAAGATTAATAATACTTGCATGACTAAGTTAAAAATGGAGTTATAGATGAAGGTACTATATTGTAATTAGTTTTTTCACATGATTATACTATTGAGTCACATGATTTTACAATTGATTCACATGCTTTACTATTAGGGGAGGTGGTGCAAGTTTGATAATACTTGCAGGACTAAATTAAAAAGGAAGAAAAAGGGGAAGGTATTATACTGTAATATTTTGAGCCCCAAAATGTGCAATTATTGAAACTATATTTTTCTATAAATAGAAGCTCATTCTTCCTTCATTTCTCACCAATTCACTAAAACTATAGAGCAATTATTATAGAGAAAAATTATAGAGAGAAATAAGAAGAGAAGTCATTATTCTCATTTATTCAGGTATCCGGTCTTCTTTTGAGGTAAGTGGGTATTATTCTTTCATATTTATGAAGAGAGTTATTTTCTTTTCAATACTCGTAAGGGTTGTTATTCCATTCTTTATTATTATGTTGGAATAACTCGCATACATGCCAAATCTTGCATACATGATGAAATTCTTCATTATTCCATTCTTTATTATTACATTTGAATAACTCGTCATGCATGTGATCTATCGCATGCACAGTGAATTTCGTTGTTATTCCATTCTTTATTATTCGTTGGAATATCCGTCTGCATGCGGATTACGCATGACCTAGTTTCATTCTTTATTATTCTCGTTGGAATAACTTTTATGCATGCATGGCCTATCGACGTGCCTCGGTGAATTCTTTTGTTATTCCATTCTTTATTATTCATTGGAATAACTTTTGTTTTTGTGTGGACTACCGCATGCATGGTGAAAGATCCTGCGTATTCATTCCTTATTAAATTGTTGAAATGATCGCTCACGGATTCTTTGCATGGTGGGTGAAAATCCATTTCATAGCCAGTATATTCTATTATACTCATCTCGAGATATCATTTCTTTTGTACTCGTCGTGGAATATCATTTTCTTTGGTATTTTTTACGAGTTACTATTCATGATTCTTATTCACTTGCGGTTCTTATTCACTCTAGTATTATTCACTCGAGTATTATTGAGTACTTTTCGTGCTGAAATCTTATTCACAAGTTCTTATTCACCCAATTACTATTCACTCAAGTATCATTCACTCGGGTATTCGGGACACTTTTCGTGTGGGGGTACTATTCACGGATATTCTGTCCAAATTATTTTTGGTACATGAATATTATTCTTAAATTTTACTCTACAAAGAAATATCATGTTGACAATTTGTACGTTATTGATTTCTGGATAAATTAAATTATAAATCTTTAAAATTTATCCTTGAACTTATTTTATTGAATTATTATATCATTGTCATCATTCTCACGCTTATATTGTGATTAAAGTCATCTTTGACTTATGTGCATAGATGGACTTGGTATGATTATGACCAGGAATTATTCGGTATAATCATGACCGTAATGTGACGAATGATGTGGTAAAAGTTCTCATTGACTTGTAGTTCATTGATGGACAGTTGTTGGTATGATTATGACCAGGGATTATTCGGTATAATCATGACCATTGATGATTACATGAATATCCTTGGCCGTGGTACAGGGATGATTCGATTTTATTTATTAAGCTGATTCTCAGCGATAAAGTTGATGAAAAACTTTTTAAATCATAGAAGATAGTAGATTTTATGTTCTACTTGACTCTTCTAATGGATTACTTATTCCGCTGCAGTTGTTGATCTAAAACTTGTTGTCTCTTGTATTCTATCAGTTGTTATACTGTTGAAGGCTAAGGATAATTTATTCTGCATTATCTTAGTCATAATATTTCTTACTGGGATAGTTGAGCTCACCCTTTTCTTTAATTGTTCACTTCAGAAAATGAGAATATAGCTGGAACGAGTAGAGAAATGGAGTGATGGTCCAGGATAAGTGGTTTTAGTAGTCCTCACTATTCTGTGAAATAGTGTGATAATAATTGTAAGGAGAACTCCATTGAGTGTGGATATTGTCTAGATGACAATATTCCTGTTTAAACTCTCAACTATGTTTTGTCGTATTTTAAACGACTGTTGTATTAATTAAGTTTGTATTTGATTTATGTACCATGTATTTGGCGACTCAAGATGTTTGATGTATACCTATTTTGGGGGCGTCACAATGTTGTTGTAGTCTTTTATTTTGATTTTATGTATTGATAGAATGTTATTAAAAAATTAGTGTTTATTTCTAAAATTATATTACTAATAGTATATGTGACGCCCCCAAAATAGGTATACATCACCCATTCTGAGTTGTCAAATACATGGTACAGAAATAACTAAAACTTTATTATTACAACATATAAACTGTGAGTTTAAATACAGATATTGCCATCTAGACAATATGGACACGCAAATAAATCCCCATCATAATTATTGATACATTATTTTACAAAAATGGTGAGGACTACTAAACAACTCTCTCTAGAACCTTCATTCCATACCCCGACTAAGATTTCATTACATTCTCACCTCTTGAGAAGAAAAATGGAACAAAAGGATAAGGGTGAGCTCAACTAGCCCAATAAAGAATATTATGACTAAGATAATATATAACAAATTATCGTTAGTCTTCAACAGGGAAAAATCTGAGAGAATACATTAAACAACAAGTTTTATATCAATATTCGCAGCGAAAAATAATAATTCATAGAAGAGTTACGTAGAGGATGAAATCTACTAATATCTATGAATTTAACGATCCATCATCATTATTTTATCCCGTAACATCAATCAATATTCATCTTGAATCAAATATTCATCCTTGCACTCTGTGCCAAAGATATTCATCACTTGTCATGTTCATCTAAACACTGCTCATCTTTGCACTACGGGCCAAAGATATTTATCAAGAAATCATTCATCTTTGCACTACAGGCCAAAGATATTCCGTTATATCATCATTTAGGACTGAGGATGATAAAAAAAAATATTTTAAAGAAAACGAATCCAGTGAAGCAAAAGAACAAATATTAAGGATTCGTACTTTAAACAATTCCCATTCAAAAATACTTCATAACCAATCGGAGAGGGGGTAAAATTCAAGAATGATCAAAACATAGATACAATCAAAGCTAGTATCCGAATAGATATTTTGGACAAAAAGAAGAAATTTTATTTTTAAATTGAATAGTGTCAGATTCGTGAATAGTGTGGTATCGTGAATAGTAACTTCGACACCAAAAGATAGAAATTTCAGAGAAAACATCATCACGCTTCGTGAATAAGTACTCGTGAATAGTAACTCATGAATAGTAACTCCAACATAAAAAGTTCCAAATTTGATAAAAAGTTTCAACCAATATTTCAAGATAATGATATTGAAGAAATAATAACATTTCTGAAGAAAATAATATCTCTTACTCACAAAGACAAGAAGATTTAGTTGAAACACCGGATATAGGCTATGACTTGAACTTGCACCAGATATAGCAACACTCAAAGTATACTCACAAGAATACGCTCAATATATCGAGAGAGAAATAGAGAAAACTTCAGGTTTACGGTGTGATTTTCAATTTAACCCAAGACCTATTTATAGGAAATTGCTTAGAACACCAAAGCGTAAAATTGAATATAATATTAATATAATTATACAAATTTTCCTTAGCCCACCTTTTGGTCAAAAAACACCAGCCACACATGTTAATGATGTCCAAAAAAATACAAAAACGTTTTTCTAACAAAAATAATTTAAACTCCAAAAATCAATTCACACCCGATATACCGAAACTTTAATAATTCACAATAAATAGCTCTTTTATCAGAAAATTCGAATCTCGCGATCTTTTATAGGAAATTCAATTCTCTACAACTTTGCAGAAGAAAGTTTTTCCAAATTCCAAACAGAAATTAACCGAAATTCATAAATGGATGATTTTACAGGCTATAATCAAATTTCGGTCAATAATTGTGTCCACCAACACACAAAACATGTGTTAAATATTTAATGCCACAAAATACTCTTCCTCCTCATATACTCATATATCCCACATTCATTGTAAAAATAATATATTTAAAAGAATTATTTTATCAAAAAAAGATAAAATATTAATTTTTAACAATTGTCATATTAAAATTTTCCTCCATCTATATCCTCATAAAATCAATATTTTCCTCATCATATATATCAATAATTAATTATTCATAAATAATATTACTGAGAATCACATTATTGACAACTAAAGGGTTCCCAAGAAAGAGGGGATTCAATAAAGATTTCTCTCATTGGCTTGGCGCAATTAGGTGACCAAACCTCTCCTTGATGTAATTTTCTAGACATTACCAATAATGTTTTCTAATAATATTATTAGGATAATATGAATTATTTCTCCGATAATAGAAAATACTTTTTGTGTAGTGACAATTATTGAAACGACAAAGAATATAAAATATCAACGCAAAGAATTATTGAATCAATAAAATAAAATATTGAGCGATAAGCTTCATCGTAATAATTATTGAAAGTAGGCCTTCTTACGTAAAAATCAATAATTGGTGCAATACTGGTGTCTTCTTCTTGTGCAACAACGCCAGACACGTGTTTTAACCACCGTGTATTCCAACAAGATTGACGATAACAACAACTTATTCTTGCTTTTCTTTCCTCCAATCGCTTTCAAGTTATGGGGCCCACACATGGTCGCACCAACCGACTGGACGAATATTCCCGACGATCACGAATATTCCACCACCAAACGAATATTCCCGACAACAATGAATATTTTATAACTACTTGCTTATTTGAAATTATTCGCAGATTTTACCCATAACTAACCACATTAATTAAATCAACCCTTACTATTTCAAAATGATAATTAGAGAAATTAAATCTTTATTTATAAAAAGTTGAGGTCTTACAACCTCCCCTCCTTATAAAATTTCGTCCTCGAAATTGACGACGATACTGGTGTGTTTGAAAAGATGAGGATACCTCGCTTTCATTTCCGCTTTCCAACTCCCGTGTCATTTCTTCAATAGCATGGTTTCTCCACAAAACCTTAAATTGTGGTATAAACCTTCGTGCGTAGGACATGCTCCTTCCTATCCAAAATCTTGACAGTACCTCTTCATACGTTAAGTCTTCATTATCTCGAATGCGGTTCTAACTCAATAATGTGGTTCGATCGTCCACATATTTACGTAACATCGATACTTGAAAAACGTTATGAACACGCGTCATACTTGGCGGTAAAACGAGTCTATAGGCCACAGTTCCTACTCGATCGAGGATTTCAAATAAACCAATAAATCGAAGGTTTGAGCTTTCCTCACATCGCCAATTCTCGCTTTTGGAATAACAACTTCTTGCACCTCCTTCTTCATATTCCTCAGCTCCGGTGTGTAGCCTGAGCGATTTTAACTTTATCAATAAAAGTCGATTATACTCATATATCATCACGTGGGTACCTAGAGTTTTAATCTCCATCTCTAATATTTGTAAGTTTATCTGAAATGAGTCTTTGACAATATCGTTTTCGTCTTCAGATATCGATCTTTTACTCAACACGCCAAATTTACCACGTTCGCTTTTCCAGGATGGTATGGTCGAACATGTGTGCGAAATGAGTCTCCTATTGAGTTCTTCGAAGCTCTTTCCACATTCCTTTCTCCATTCGAATTTTGTATCTCTACGAGTCAGTTGCGTTAATGGAGTAGCGATTCGAGAAAATCTTTCCACAAAATATTCGATAATAACCAATTTAAGCATAGAAAGCTATGTATTTCGACATCGACTTAGGTTGTTCTCAATCGTGACTCATATCCCAATCTTGGATAAGACGTCACAATGATACCTATCGATTTTACTCAAGACGAATATGGCGCCCCCTACGAGAGATGCGGCCGGTGTATTCCACAAAGGAAGTCACCGGATAAAGGCTCGGTACCAAATTTATAGTTGAATTTTTAACTCACGAAGTTTAATAGAGCCATGAGATTTTAGAAATGGGTTTTGTACGGAGTTCAAAGTCGATACAAAATTCAATATCACACTTTGGGATTAAACCAAGAAATTCTTCGTAAAATCGCCGGAAAGTCAATAACAAACGGAATATTATTCAAATCGACGTGTCTTTATTCAAATCCATAACATGGGCTAAGAAAACTTGACATCCGCTTTTCAATAAACGAATGACTTTTATGGCTTGATATGAAAGTGTTTGACTTCAATGGTTTGGTTCTTGAATTGAATAATGAGTTGCTTAGGAATATGAAAACTAACAACCTTATTAAAGCAATCAATTTTGGCATGATGAGTAGTTAACCAATCAATCCCCAAAATCACATCAAAAGCAAGTATCTTTAAAGAGATAGGATCAATGTAATGTGATGGTGCCAACTTGAATCAAGCAAGATTTCTAAACAATGGATGTAATGAAAGTTTCTACTAACTGAGTTTCCACGAGATAGGTCAAAGTCTAATTTCTCCGTAGTCAAGTTCAAACGTTGGCGCAAAAGAGAGATAAAAGAATGGGTAAGACCAAAGTATCAAGTAAGGTATAAACTTCGCAAGAATTTATAAATAGCTTATCCGTGATCATCTCGTTTGGGTTCCTCGCATTTTGATCGGTCACAACAAACGCCTTCTAGGAACCGCTGACTTTGACTTTGACTTTTTCGGGGATGACCTTTTGAGTCACCATCCCCATCTGGGCTTGGTTTCGCTATCGCATAATCTCGGCGATATTTCTTTCTTTTTCACAATTATAGCATACCTTGAATTGTTGTGGGCGATTTGGGTGATATGTCCCTCTTCCCGTGATTTATAGCATATATATGACCGGTGGTCGTTCTCCTCCTTAGAACCGATTCTTCTTCACGCCTTTGTCGTCTTCACATGGTCGTTGTTAAATCTCCTCTTTTTAAAATCTACTCCTGACTCGCTTCTTCTATTTTATTGGTCATGATTACCAACAGAGTGGTTACCATTTTTGTCCGTCTTTTTCTTTCTCCGCTGGTTATCGTTGTTTTGTTGATCGCTTATCCCGGTATGATCCTCGGTTGTGGTCCTCGATTGACCAGTACTCGTTATCATTTCTAATAATTGAGCCCACATTTATAACATCCGAATATAAAGAAAATTTATGAGAGATAAGATATTGTTAGAATCTCGGGTTTTAAACCTCTCAGAAACATCCTCGTCATTCGTTCATCATTCTCTACCAAATGAGGTGCAAACCTGGATAACTCTACGAACTTCGCCTCGTATTGGGACACCGTCATGTTGTTTTGTTCTAGTCTAATAAACTCTACCTCTATTATATGGCGAATACTTTCAGAAAGTATTTTTTTGTTGAAAAAGTTTCAAACGTTTCTAAACACATGCGAGTGGCAGCAGTCGGGTCCGTTTCACGACTCCCACCAAGAATCGCCTCGCCACGGAACATAAAGGTGGCGAATGGAACCTTCGTTCTCGTGCATCCCAAGACATCGAATATCTTGGTAATTTGCTTGACCCATGTTTCCGCCATGATCGGATCCGGCTTTCCCTTAAATTACGGTGGTTCCAACTCTTTGAACTACTTCATTTGTGACAACCCGTGAATTGCTATCATTTCTTTCTGTATTTTGAACACGAGTCCCGCATGTCCGATTTTTGCATGAATCGCAAAAAGCTTCTAAACATTCCTCGTTCATCATCTGCTTCGTTGGTGTTGTTCACGGGAGGAACATTGCCACTTATCAGACGTTTCTCCTCGTTGGTGAGTCATTCTAAGGCGTCACCACGGTCTCATTTCCATCAATTAATATTCTCGATTCGACATTTTCAAAACATCGTCATAAAACAAGGGTTAATTAAGGAAATCAATATATCACATAATATCCCTATATATTGACCAACTAACAAATAAGCTTAGGTATGACATACTAGCGAAGGATTACTCGTCTCTCCCTCTAAAGATTATTCCCGATCTTCGCCGGGAGACCATATCCCTAAGCTACGATACCAATTGTGACGCCCCAAAATAGGTATACATCACCCATTCTGAGTTGTCAAATACATGGTACAGAAATAACTATAACTTTATTATTACAACATATAAACTGTGAGTTTAAATACAGATATTGCCATCTAGACAATATCCACACGCAAATAAATCTCCATAATAATTATTGATACATTATTTTATAAAAATGGGGATGACTACTAAACAACTCTCTCTAGAACCTTCATTCCATATTACCGACTAAGAGTTTCATTTACATTCTCGCCTCTCTCGGGAAGAAAAATGGAACAAAAAGAAAAGGGTGAGCTCAACTAGCCTAATAAAAATATTATGACTAAGATAATATATAACAAATTATCGTTAGTCTTCAACAGAAAAAAATCGAGAGAATACATTAAACAACAAGTTTTATATCAATATTCATGATGGAAAATAATAATTCATAGTAAGAGTTACGTAAAGGATGAAATCTACTAATATCTATGAATTTAACGATCCATCATCATTATTTTATCCTCGTAACATCAATCAATATTCATCTTGAATCAAATATTCATCCTTGCACTTCTGTGCCAAAGATATTCATCGATCATCATGTTCATCTAAACACTGCTCATCTTTGCACTACGGGCCAAAGATATTCATCAAGAAATCATTCATCTTTGCACACTACGTGCCAAAGATATTCCGTTATATCATTATTTGGGGACCGAGGATGATGAAAAAATATTTTAAAAAAAACGAATCCAATTGAAGCAAAAAGAACAAATATTAAAGATTAGCATTTTAAACAATTCCCATTCAAAAATACTTCATAACCAACCAGAATGGGGTAAAATTCAAGAATGATCAAAACATGGATACAATTAAAGCTAGTATCCAGAATAGATATTTTGGACAAAAAAAAAATTCATTTTTCGGTGAATAGTGCCGTGTTGGGTCTCCAACTTTTAGTTTTATTTTGATGATAACAATAATTAGTAAATAAATTAATTAAATGGGTAGAATCCTCTCCATAGGATTTTTATTATATTTGTTTTATTTATTTTATTTACTTTGACCAAAAATATTTTTTAAATCTTATTTAATTGATTGATCTTGATGTTTTAATATATTAAATCAATTGGGTCATGCATTGTGGGACAAAAGTTATATGTTGATTACAAATGCTTGTTTGACCAATTTTGAAAAGAAGATGGAAATATTGATTAAATCATTTTTTTTGTGGGCATCTTCTATTTAGTTTCAAATTAATTTTATTATTTAGATATCTCAAAAATTATTTTATTTCAAAATTATTTTATTGTTTATATATGTATATTTTATATAAATTATATATAATTATATAACTGTATATATATATATATATTTATTATATATATATATATATATATAATATTTTATATATAAATGTACATTAAATATGTTGTACTATAGTATATATGAAGCATGCATGCATGTACATAATAAATATATATATAAACCAACGGTTGTCATATATATATATACTAAATATTATAATATAAGTATAATTATTATATATTTATATATAAAACGAAAATGCATGCATTCCTTCTTGAAAAACAAATGTGCTGCCATTTAATGTTATACATATAACATGTGTTAGTAAATCTATTTTAGTTCAATATATATATTATGCTTGCATGCACATATTGTAACTTAAGTATATATATATATATATATATATATATATATATATATATATATATATATAACCGAATATAACTATAATATATATATTTAATGCATGCTACCATGTGTTTTGCATATGTTGCTAGTTTCCTGTTATATAAAACGCGTGACTATCTTTTCGGTTGGCTGGCAAATTGTTTGGTCAAACAAATTAAATGCTTTGTAGAACAAAAACCGCCCGGGCGGAAATTAACCTTTTTACCGCATACAAACTTGATTAAATCCAGACCCTTCAATTCAAAAATGCTTGATCTAAACCACACGTTCAAAATTATTTTTCTAAATTACTATTTTGCCCCAACTTCAAAAATTTCTATAAATAGGGAGTATTTCATTCATTCAATTTTTACCAATTTTGTGAAAAGAAAATCATACTCTCCTTGCCTACATTCTCTCAAGATTTTATATCTCTTCATACAAAAGTTCTGATTATTTTTGAAGAGAAAAATTTGTCCAAGTATTGAGATAAGTTTAATTTCTGTTGAATTATTTCTTACTTGTATTTTACCTAGATATACAAATACATATTGTTCTACACAATTTTATATATCTATATTTCATCTATTTATCAAATAAAAAAGAATACTTGGGACCTTGCATGAGGCTACGGAGATAAACCTCTACGGAGAGGAATCGAACCGTACGATTCCTTAAAGTCTTTAGTAATCTTTTATTGATATTATTTATATAAATATTATAAAATAGATACGACACTTGATAGCTCAAAACAACGCTGAGATACTGCTCCAAAAAGAGTAGTCATCCGAACCGGATTTGAGAATCGTAGTGATCTATTGAAAATATTTATATAAATATCAATTGTGAAAATTATAAATTTTGGCATACTTAAACATCGCAAGGCTACGGAGATACACCTCTACCAAGAGGAATTCGAACCGTACGATTCCTTAAAGTACTAAGTGACATTATCTATAAAAGTTCACATAATAGATAAAATATTCTTATATATTGTTTGAGTTAAACAATAATATTTGTTATATCAAGTATTGCTTAATTGATTTATATATTATTCTTGATATTCATCATCATCACAGTATTTGATCATAAATTTATTTATTCATAAAATACTTGTTGCATTAAAGAAAAGTTATTTAAACTTTTATTTCACAAACTTAAGTGAATATATCTGCTTAATTAGAAGCATATTTGATTCGAAGTTTAAAATAATTTATTTGCTTACTCAGAAGCACTTTCACTCTAAAAAGTTGTTTAAACTTAAAGTGACTTTTCTTCACTCCTTAAAGAATAAATATTTCTTTATAAATTTGCATTAAATTATATATCTGCTTAAACAGAAGCATTTTTGAGTAAAAACTAAAATTGATCTATTTGCTTATTCAAGAAGCACTTTTCACATAAAATATAAAAGTTATTTAAACTTTTATACCAAAGCATAATTTTCATATTTGCTTACACAGAAGCTTTATTTAATCAAAGCACAAATTAATATCTGCTTACTAAGAAGCATATTTTCTCAAGTATAAAAGTCTTTGAACTTTTATAAATATATTTGCTCTTTAATTGATATCTGCTTATTTGAGAAGCACCAATCTGTACTAAATTCTTATTTGCTTATTTGAGAAGCATCAATCTGTACTTAATTATTATCTGCTTATTTGAGAAGCAAATTGTTGTAATATCATTTGTAAAAAGAGAAAAGGTTAGAGTTAGTTTATTTTATGTACCTGTGAGAAAGACGAGTAATTCTTCAACCAAGACCAGAGTCTTAAAGAGGTCAGCGGGAAGTTGGGTCTCTAGTGTACTTGTGAGGTGAGGAAGAGGTCGTTGTTTCAAGACCGGATCATAGAATAGAACTGAACTCAAAAGAAGGTACTACTAAACTTGAGGAGGGAGCGGGGAGCTTGCTGTCCAAGATAGAATAGTTGGGAACAGTTGGAAGTTTGACTATAAAACTTTGTAAAGGCTTCTCCGCCTGTTGAAGGAGTTTTTATTACTGATAGTAATAGGATCTCAAGTCCTGGAGAGGAGCTTGAGACTGGACGTAGCAACATACCCCGGATGTATGTTGTGAACCAGACAAATCTCTGTGCATTGTGTGATTGATTTTTTACTGTCTTGCATAGTAATTTCTAACACTGCAAATAAATTATACAAAAAATCAAAAAAGGCCTAAGATAATTTTTAATCTGTAATAATCTATTCAACCCCGCTCTAGATTATTATTGGACTTTCATGTCAGATTATTAAGTGAATAGTCTATAGTATCGTGAATAGTAACTCCGACACCAAAAGATAGAAATTTCACAGAAAACATCATCACGCTTCGTGAATAGTACTCGTAAATAGTAACTCGTGAATAGTAACTCCGACATGAAAAAGTTCCAAATTTGATAAAAGTTTCAACCAATATTTCGGCATAATGATATTGAAGAAATAATATCATTTACTGAAGAAAATAACATCCCTTACCTCTCACAAAGACAAGATTTAATTGAAACAACAGGATATATAATGATGACTTGAACTTGCAATCAGATAAAGCAACACTCAAAGTATACTCATAAGAATACGCCAATATATCGAGAGAGAAATAGAGAAAATGTGACGACCCCAAAATAGGTCCATTCCATCCAACCCATTCCAAAGTCGCCAAATATATGGTATGAGAAAATAACTACAACTTTATTACAACAATTATCGTCAGACAAAATACAACAACACATATCTTTGTGAGTTTGAATACAAATATATACCAAATGTGACACATGTCCCAACCGTGGACAAAGACCTCACAAATGACACCTTACATAAAAGGTATAGTCAAAAGCTGCTTTTAAAAACTAAAATCTTTGGGAAGTGCTTTCGGAAGCCTTCGTACATGGGAGACCATGCGTCTACAGGTTATGATAGATATCATATGGCCACGAATTATCCTTGGTCAACCCAATAGACCCCAAAGAAAAACAAGAAGATTACTATCATATTCTTCCCAATGGTAAGTCTTCTTCGACATATCATTATCTCCACTATCTCTAATCGAGAATTATACTTCAAACAAAACACCAAGATTATATAGGTAGTGCTCAGATATATATACTCAAAGAAGTGGATGAGCACATCCCCGTCTTATGATGATACGAGGTTGTATGTCATTAGACATCTTGTATGATAGTGACAAAACACCCTTCCAACGTTGGGTTTGCTTTCACCCTCTCAAATTTATGACCACCGATTCTATTCCCTCGTTATCCCCACTCGACCAAATTTACACTTTTATTACACCGAAAGGAATTGTGAAGCAAAAGGTGAACCTGACTAACTCGATCAAAAAGAATATTATGACTAAAGATAAATAAATTATCAATAGTCTTCATCAAGAATAAATCGTAGATTTAGAACATATGGTAGATAATAAAACTTTTCAACCATAGTTGCGTGGAATGAAGCGAATCCATTAGAAGAGTCAAATAGACTATAAAGTCTATTATCTTCTTCATGTTAAAAGTCCACCAACAATGTTTTATTCTCGTAACATCAATCAACAATTTCGCCCACAATCATATGAATAACTCATAATTGTAATTGTTGTTCTAAATTCTTTTTCTCATCCAGGACAAAAGATAATTTTCATCACGAAACATCAAAGATCATGGTTATACCAAATCACATTTCATGTTCATAATCAAACTAATAAATTCATCTTTTGCACTACTGGCCAAAGATATTCATCATCATTCATCTTTGCACCACAGCCAAAGATATTCAACAACAAGTCATCTTTGCATTACTGAGCCAAATATATTAATATCTCAAAGAAATATATAATCATTTCGAATTTATATAAACAATAATTATAACCATGTTGATTAATTCACCTTTCAGACTTAAGCTAAAGATATTCAATTATAAATTCAATGGTCATGATCATACCAATCACAATTCAACTTTTCACCATCTTGGCCAAAGAGAACCCTAGTCATGATCATACCAATAATCTATCCATCTTTACACTCCAGATTGAAAGAGAATTTCAACATCGAGGTTATAAAATGTTATATATGATAATAAAATCAATATAATCAATATATAGTTTTAATCTCCAGAGTAATATTTATAAATCAACTATAATGAAATCTATACCAATATTTCGGTATAATGATATTGAAAGAATAATATTTTTTTTTAAGCTTATAAACAATTTATTTTAATTGTTTACACTTTACTAAATAATGCATTTAATCATTCTAAAATGCCAAACTCATAAGATTTCATCACCAATAACCAAAATCCTCATCAAAAATCTGCATATACCTCATGTAGGATTCTCAAGCCATAAAATCTTATTTTTCAATTTTCTTTACTCACACTACATATTTAATTCATTTACTCATAACTAGTTCATTTTCATGAAAAATATCAAATCAGTTCAAAAATATTTCTTTTTCCGAGATTTAGCAGAATATAGTCTCATATTGAACATATATTTTTCTCAGAAATTTTAAAATTCATTTACTATTTTTCATATGGCCAAAACCACTTGAATATTAAAACATTTATCATAAATTGTACTTTTATCCAAAAATTCCGAAATTTACAGAATATACTCATGTTATATATATGTACTCCCAATAAAAATTTCATCAGTTTTGGAGTTAACCATAAGGAGTTATAAGGGTTTTCTTTTAAAATAGTCTTTTCCCATAAAATTCATAATTCATAATCTATACATCCAAAAATCGCCATTTTTGGACACAATCAATAAAACTCATCAAATTATCCTTCCAAATTTTTCCAGAATTTTTAAAGGTCTGAAAAGTTACAAAACATGAAAAACATCACAACCCTTAAAATCCCTTACCTCAAAAGAAAGAGATTTACATTGAATAACTTATTGAACGAACTTAAACCGTATAGCATCACTCAAGATACAAGAATACACTTGATAATATAGAGAGAGAAATAAAGAAAACTTGAGTTTAGGTGTGATTTTCAATTCTAACTTAAGCTTCTATTTATAGGAAAATCTTTAGAAGCATAAAAAGGAGACTAAAATAATAAAATATTATTTTTCTTTTCTACAAACCAACCATCCAAGACCGACCATCCAAGCATGCCAATTTCGAAAAAATATAGCACCCACATGTTATTAACACCAACCAAAGTGAGTCCCACCATATAATTTAATAAAAATTATTTTATTTTCTGAAACATCAATAATTCATAGAAAATAGCCCATTTATCAGAAAAATTCGAAACTTGCGTCTTTCCATGGGAAATTCCATTCTCTACAACTTTGCAGAAGAAATTTTTTCCAAATTCCAAATGAAATTATCAGAAATCCACAAAAGGATGATTTTAAACACTGCTTCAACACCTTTTAAAATTCATAACAAATTATACGTTCGATTTTAATGGTTCAAAATTTGTGGACATATACTCTACTTATATATGTATAACATATCCAAAATCACAACGATCCAACTATTCGGATTAAAATTATAACTCACACAAGAAAGCTTTAAGAACAGGATTTGAGTTTTTAATACCTCTAATCCGATTTAAATCTTGATAAAACACTTCAACAAAGAATTCCACATAAATAAATCCATCATCTATATCCACATCAAATAAATATTTTCTTATCACATAAATTAATAACTAATTATTCACAAATAATATTACAGAATCGCAATAATGACAACCAGGTGATTCCCAGGAAAGAGGGGGCTTTCCAATAAGAATTTCTCCTCTTTGGCGCCGCAATTAGGTGACCAAACCTCTCCTTGACTGGAACTTTCTAGACATTGCCAATAATGTTATCTAATAATATTATTCAAATAATACGAATTATGGATCTGATAATGAGTAATATTGTGCAGTGATAATTATTGAAACAATAATAATATATAATATCAACACAGCAATTATTGAATCAATAAAATAAAATATTGAACAGTAATTATTGTAAAAATTATTGAGTAAAGGCCTCTTTACGTAAGAATCAATAATTCAAAAATATTGTAATACCGTGCTACTTTTGAACAATAGCATTACATTTTATTTTACCAACCGTATTCAACAGTGTTAACGATAAAAACTCAAACTTGTCATTTTCTTCATCCGAAGCATGCTTATTAGTTATGGGGCCCATAAATGATGCTGGCACCGTCATGACGGATATTTTCTTCGATAAAAAAGAATATTCCACGACCAAACGAATATTCTCAAACAACAATGAATATTTTATATACCACATGTGTTTTGTAAAATTTGCATATTTCACCCATAACTTTAAACTTTTATCAATTTTAATATTTTGAATAATAATTATTAAAAAAATTGAATAATTTTATTTCATAAAATTCGGTCTTCTGAAAACTTGAGCGGTGTGATTTTCAATTTAACTAAAGATCCTATTTATAGGAAATTGCTTAGAACACCAAAGCAGAAAATTGAATATAATATTAATATAATTATACAAATTTTCCTTATCCCACCTTTTGGTCAAAAACACACGACCACACATGTTAATGATGTCCAAAAAAAATACAAAAAACGTTTTTCTAATAAAAATAATTTAAACTCCAAAAATCAATTCACACCGATATATCAAAACTTTAATAATTCACAATAAATAGCTCTTTTATCGGAAAATTGAATCTCACTTAATTTTTATAGGAAATTCAATTCTCTACAACTTTCTGTAAGAAAGTTTTTTCAAATTCCAAACTGAAATTGACCGAAATTCATAAACGGGCAATTTTACAGGCTATAATCAAATTTCGGTTAATAATTGTGTCCACCAACACACAAAACATGTGTTAAATATTTAATGCCACAAAATACTCTTCCTCCTCATATACTCATATATCCCACATTCATTGTAAAATAATATATTTCAAAGAATTATTTTATCAGAAAAAGATAAAATATTAATTTTCAACAATTGTCACATTAAAATTTTCCTCCATCTATATCCTCATAAAATCAATATTTTCCTCATCATATATATCAATAATTAATTATTCATAAATAATATTACAGAATCACATTATTGACAATCAAGCAGTTCCCAGGAAAGAGGGGGCTTTCCAATAAAGATTTATCCTTACTGGCGCGCAATTAGGTGACCAAACCTCTCCTTGATGTAATTTTTTAGACATTGCCAATAATGTTTTCTAATAATATTATTAGAGATAATATGAATTATTGTCTCAGATAATGGAAAATATTATGTAGTGATAATTATTGAAACAATAAAGAATATAAAATATCAACGCAAAGAATTATTGAATCAATAAAATAAAATATTGAGCGAAAGCTACCGTAACAATTATTGAGTAAGTGCCTTCTTACGTAAGAATCAATAATTGGTGCAATACAGGTGCGCCATCTTGGCAACAACGCCGTACATCGTGTTTTAACCGGTATTATTCCAAAAGATTGACCAGTAATAAACAACTTATTCTTGTCGTTTTCTTCCTCCAATTGCTTTCCGTTATGGGGCCCACACATGGTTGCGCTGTCGTACGAATATTCCCCGACAGTACGAATATTCCATGACCAAACGAATATTCCCCGACAACAATGAATATTTTATAACTACTTGCTTATTTGAAATATTTGCGCATTTTACCCATAACTAACCACATTAATCAAATCAACCCTTACTATTTCAAAATGATAATTAGAGAAATTAAATCTTTATTTATAAAAAGTTGGGGTCTTATAGTATACTGCATCAAATATTGTTTACAAGTTTATATTTAATTTTTCTTTGCAAATAGTGTTTATTTTTAATTCATAATAAGTTTGTTTATAATTGTCCAAAGGGTTAAAATAGAAAATACACGTATTTAGATGTTTTTAACATACAATTATCATACATTATTTCATTCTCTATCCAGAGGTTATACTTCTTCAACTCATTCAAATTTTCGTATACATTCACAAGTTTTTTATTTAATTTTATCAAGCACCACCTAAAATTATTTAATAAAACGACGTAATTTTACTTTCTAAAATAAGTTTTTTACTTTTGAAATTTTACTAAAATATTTAAAATCTTAAATTTTATATAAAATTACTTCATTTTATTAGGTAACTTTAGTCAAGATTCAACAAGACATTCTTTAAATTACCGTTCTCTATGTATTATTCGATATACGTTCTCATATCATATGTGGAAGTATCAGTCAGTATGTTAAACATGGGAATGATTAATATGAAGTTAATTTTAGTCAATTGATTAATACAGTATTGACACGCATGCGGGATGTGATCTTTTTCTCTGCATAGCAACACTGTATTGGTCAATTGACCAAGTTACCATGAAGTTAACTTTATGATAATCGGATCGGTTAAATATTGGGTGTGCACGCGATAAACATTTACTGATGTTATTACGATGTCAATATTAAAAGCAGTGGCGTTCATGCGACTTTTTTTAGCAATTGGATCGGCATATATATATATATATATATATATATATATATATATATATATATATATATATATATATATATATATATAGATCCGAGTCAGGATTCTCGCATTTGAAATGCGGTTTTTTTTTTAAAACAACTAAATAAAAAATCTAATATTTTATGGAACTGAAATTTTTACATAATACAGTGTTTTGGATACATATAACAAAACAGGTATATATATATATATATATATATATATATATATATATACTTCGCTTCTATAGGATCTTACAAATCAATTTATAGCGACGGTAATTTGTCATTATTGCTAATAAAGTAGAATATTATATATATGGTGATGGTTAGGATCGTCATTATATATTTCATAAAATCGGACTTTGTGTAATTTAGCGATGGATGAACTGTTCTTATAACCTGTTTGTCTTTAATTTATTTTTTTTATTCGATGAAGAAATTTTTTTGTATATATATATATATATATACATATATGATAAAAATGGATATTCACAGTCGTGTAAATTTTAAAGTTACACAGTCTACGATAATATAGAGTGAATTCACTTTACTATCATAAAATAGTACCGTCGAACGTAGACTGAATTCTCAAATCGTGGAGTGACTACCCTAATATAATAGAGTGAATTCATTCTACTTTACTATTATAGACTGTGTAATTTTAAAAGTTACATGACTGTACACCTTCATATTATCATATATATATATATATATATATATATATATATATATATATTCAGCTTTTGAACCTTCTAAGTTAGTTCTACGGGCAGCAGGGCAGCAGCTTATGGTCACGGATCTTAATTATTCTTGTGTTAAAAAATAAAATAAAATGGCCTAACATCCTTGTTTGCCTGCTGGAATCTAATCTGTGGACCACCAATTGCTATTGATTACTAGTAATTAGGATGGCTTCTTTTTATCTTTTCTAGCTGATTCACCAGGCTATGATTCGGGTTTGAAGAAGAATATCTTGATATTAAATTGGTGAAGCCACTAGCTTATTTTGGAGCTAGATATTATTACCCTCTCTCTCTCTCTCTCTCTCTCTCTCTCTCTCTCTCTCTCTATATATATATATATATATATATTGAAGATGATCCAATCGGACTATCTATTTATCCAATAGAATTGAAGATGATCAAATCGGACTATCTATTTATCCAATACAATTTAGACAGTCTATTGTAAGATCAAAGGGATGATAGCTAGCGAATTCATCCACACAATAGTTATGAAATATGTGTGGTGTATAATAACTTAAATACCCTTGTAATGAAATTTGGGACCACCGCACAATTGTTATGTGGGGAGCACCAGTCCACACAACTGTCTAGCGGACTTTTTTTTATTTTTTTTTATTATTAATTTAACCCTTACCGTACAATAGTTGTGCAGTAATTACTTAAAATTATACTACACAGATTAGATGGGAACTGCACAACCCTCTCTCCCAAATCAAAATTCATCTCAAATCTGATGCAATAGGAAGAGATTTGTACCCATCAAGATTCAATATCTAACATGTAAATGTAATTAACAATTGTACGGTCAACCCAAATTCTATTACAGTGGGCATAACCGGTTATTCTGCATTCTAATAACTGTTGTGCGGATAGATTTGTTTACATCCCTTTGAACTTGCAATGAACGATCCAGATAATCAACTCGTCGGCCTTGTCTTTTAGTGAAGCCAAATTGGCTAGTTGATGGGTTTGAGTGCTCTCACCAACAGACCAAAACTTAATTTTAGCCAACCAATTACACACTTTTTCTCAATCAATTCAACCAATTAATGCTACTGCCTACTTCACTTGTATGATTAATTTTTCATTTGTCTATACCGACATGGCTGAATGAATGGCAACCAACAAGGAACTCCAGGATTACGTATCATCAGCCTGCCTCTGTCTCTGTGGACGAGTAGTTAGCTAGCTGCAGGCAGGGCCTGGTATATTAGTTAGAGATTGGGCACATTCTTGGACTTTGTTCATAAGCATCAGCTCAGCCCAGCCCAGCAAAGCCATAATTTATGCACAACATCCACTCGGACTGGACCTGGACTCTAATTGAAAAAGTACCAAGTGTTTGGGGTATTAAAATTGTACTCGGATAACAAGTCCAATCCATTTTATTGTATAAAATCATGTGTTTTCTAATTATTATGTAGTAATAAAATGTGGAGTGGTAAGAAATCTGTATATGATAATGATACCCTAGTACCTAGCACAGCTAACGGATTACTGTATGAATTTATTAATCTAACAAAAATAGACCTTTTTAATAGAATCAATCAATCAAATTTATTATACAATTAACACTTGGTACTTTTTCAATTAGAGTCGAGGTCCAGTCCACAATTAACTAAACTCGTCCTTAGAAATGAACAACAACCACCATACAATTAACTAAACTCGTCCTTAGAAATGAACAACTATCCATCTACAAAACAAGTAACAATAATCCAACGGTGAAAATTAACAACTTCCCCATTATGGGATCCACAAAGTGAGCCCCATTGCCATTGTTCTCCCTCTCCTCAAGGGTCGGACTCTGAGATCCATTATAATTCCGGTTTATCCCATACAAGGCTCGAATCCCATCAATATCATCGCCGCCCAGTTCAACCTTCCTCGTTCCAGACGTAATCGATGGAAACATAATGGCATCTTCCACCGAAGAATGCCCTAACCCTAGCAAATGCCCAATCTCATGTACCACCACTGATTCCAGATCCACCGCCGACGGTGCCGGCGTTCTCAAAATCTCACCGTTAATTACCCAATCCTCATCGCCGTCCAAGTGAAGACGTCCACTCGGCGGCGAAAATGCGTGTGCCAGGGTTCCCAATCCTCCATCAAACGGCTCTCCGTCGCCGTGATCACCGCTAAAGAATCCGATCTTAATGTCCGCGCTGAGAACTGAATCCGTCTCCGTGAAAGTCAACGGCGTAATCTCCGACCACCGATCAAACGCCGTTCCAAACACTGCCTTGACAGAAGCATCCAACTGATTCTCCGGCGAGAAAGCGTAGGTTAATTCAGTCTTACTATCCGGCCAACGCGGCGAGCCAGGGAAGAAGGAGTAATGTGCGACGACCCCGAGGTGAACCGGAGAGGATGCCGGCGGCTTGCCGGAGTTCATGGAGCTAGTTCCGTTGACTATGTCGGGTACGCCACATCTGGGGCGTAGGATTTGTTTTAAAGTATTTGCATCGAGTTCTCCGGTGGAGTTGAGATTGAAGTTGAGCTGATAAGTCTTGAGTGCCGCCTGAAGGGAATTGTCGAAGTCGTCGGTGAAGTTGGCAGCGGCGGAGAAGTTGTTGAGGTAGCCGAAATTCTGGAAGTATTTTTTGAGCTTAGCTAAGCCGGGTTTTTTATCGCCTGCGTGACAGCCGGCGAGTTTCTGGAAGGAATCCCAGGCGGCGGTGACATTAGTAAGTGGGATGGAGGATATGTTTGGGAAGAAATGAGGTAAAGAATAGACTGTTGGGATTGTGAAAAGTGAGGATGATATTATAATTACGAACAATATACTGTGGATGCTGCTATTCATGTTTAGTTTGTCGCCGAAGAAATGCAAATGTGGGATCTGAAAAGATGATGTGAAATTTAATGTAAGATGAATGATATGGTGTTGGAGTTTCGTAGGAAGGCGAAGACGGCTGCGGTTAAGTTTACTATCGCATAAAATTAATGTATGCATATTTTGATATTTTGATGATTCACATAGATATATATTGTTCACATACACTCACATACATATTTATAACAAGTCATGTAAACAATTAAAATATGCATATGTGGTATGTAAATGATTTTATGTGATAGTAGATTTATCTATAAATAGTAGTGGTAGTTGTAGCAATAGTAGTAAAAATTAAGAGCGAGTAAGAGCATCTTTAAGAGTAGTAGTAAAAAAAGACTTTTTAAATTGATGTTTGTAGATTTACGTGACAATTTAAAAAGTATTATTTGTTATTTTTATATTTTGTGTCTTATCAGTCTCTTTAATTTAATGAATTATACATTAAACATATCAAGCCTAATAAATTTTTAGCCTTTAATTGTATATTTGAAAAGTGAGAAATAGGTTACAGATTTAAAAGATGAGTAATGTTTGTTGACCTACATGACAGTTTAAATAGATTGTTGGAGAGAATTTTTTTAATATAACTCATCTATTTAATTATCTCAAAATAATTGAAAAGACTGTTAAAGATGTTATTAACACTGTAACATTGTTTTAATTTTGGACGTCAAAGAAATGACGTGTTGGAAGTTTGGATCTAGAAGAGAAGAAAAGCAAAAGGGTGGAAGTTTAAATATTTAAACGTATTGGGTTGAAATTTGCAAGGTGTCGGAACTTATTGGTGTCACATGGCTCATCTAAATTCATTTTTACAATGTCGAAGGCTCCATTAATCATTATTATTATTATTATTATTTTTGACACATAAATGTCAAAGGCTATTGACTCTTTTACTTTAATTTTAAGAGTATCAATAGCTTACATATTGGGAGTATTATTTTTACATGTATTTTTGATATTTTTATATAATTTTTTTAAAAATAAAAATGTGATCCACTATATATTTTTATGAAAGAGGATCAGTTTTTTACGCATTTTAGTTCAGTTTTGGTTCGAGGGAAAGAAAAAGAAAAAATATCTAAAATATTTTTTGACCCAAACTAAAACTCACAAACAGAGGGTTAGACAATGCGTATGGGCGTGGAGCGACTTTATGGGCTCTACCAATCCATCAATTTGATGAATATTTCATGCTGTAACCAAGAATTCAGCTATAATAATAATAATAATAATAATGCCTTAGATTTGGTGGTATAGTGTTGCAGCATTTCAATTAGAATAATAATGCTTTAGATTTGATGGTATAGTCTTGCAGCATTTCAACTAGTGTATATATTATGCGCCACCGTCGACACTAGCTATGCAACCAGCAATATATTCATTTGTTTCACGAAAAAAGTATTATTTATTAGAATTTTTTTTAATAGTAAAAAGATATAAATGATACAATATCCTCGAATTTATTACTACATCATCATACTAAATTATTAAAATAATAATTGGTATTTGTAGTATTCAAGCAACAAAATTCTAGCTTGGCCATTTGGAGGGACTGTTTTGTCTAGAAAACTAAAATCGTATGGCAAAATTAAATTGATGCCCGTGACAGACGCATAGCCGGCGGAAGTTTGGCTCCTTGGATTCTCGTACGTACAAATTTTCACTACTTTGCTCTTAACTTTTAGTTAAGACCGACCACTCTTTTTAAATAATTACCCCATCAAATTCAGTCATTCATTTAATTTTATTCCAAATTGTTCATAATTAAATCTTATACTGTGTAGATTTTTTGAAAGAAAAAAAAATGTAATTCGAAAATGAGGTTAAGTGTCACGTGTGTATCACGTGTTGCATACTATAAATATGTTTGTGCTACCAAATCCAATTGTGAGAAAAAAAGGCAGGCAATCCATACAAAGCTAGCTAGCTACGTACCTAGCGTTTTTTTCTTTAATAACTTCCCTCTTGCAATGGAGGGAAACGGTGATCATAACCCATGGGAAAATCCGGAGCTGAGCAACAAGGCGCCTGAGAGGACGCCTACGAGGCTTGGTGGTGGATCGTCGGGGAAGATGTCGAGGAAGATGAGCGAGAAGTTTGAGAAAACCAAAGTGGTGGCTTCCCAAGGCATGAAGAAAGTTAAAAATGGAGCCAACGTTGGTGTCAATTGGATCAAACTCAAATATCATACCCACAAAAAGAAATAAACAATCAATTTTTATTTTTGTTTCATGCAATGTCGATGATGTCTCTTGATTGTATGTATGTTCGTTCCTCCTCCTTTAATTTGTTGAGAAATTACTGCCTATTGTTTAGTGTTTATATTTAAGAATTGGAATTATATTCAATTTGATTATTTTTTCCATTCGTTAACAAATAAATAGTTTTTCATGTACATTTGATATTAGGGAGATTGGTTTTTTTATGTTTACAAGTTTTATTCTCTCGTGTAAGAGACGCAAATATATACAATTTGATAATGTTGTGGCTTATGATTGAATTACCAGCTTGAGTTGGTTGAATATTGGATTCCCCTTCAAGCGGGCTAGATTGTGACTAATTATTCATGAATCCCTATGTATATTATCGAGCTAAAAATGTATTTGGTGGGAAGGATAAAAACTTGAAAATTTTTACTTGATTAATCTAAATGCTAATTCATGGCTTGAGACCATTTTCTTTTTTCCGCATATGCATAATTCCAAATTATTTTCAGACACTCTGTTTTTGTATTTTTTTATTCCTCTCCTTTAATTTGACATATGAAAATGATAGATTCTGTGATAGATCGGCCATGTTACTGGTAACCCTTCTCAGTACATTAATCCCATATTGACAAATACAGAGAAAGCTAATCGGACTTTTACGGTTGATCAAGCTATAGCGATATTATTTGTGTGGGTATAAACGTATCCCAGGGGCAGTAGGTTATCAATAAAAAGTTACCCAACTGAAAACGTAGGTTGAAACTTTCAAATTTATGAAATCCGATTGTAATATCTTTTTCTTTAATTTCCTCTAATTAATTTTGTAATTCCTTGTCAAACTATCTTCATTTCTGCACGGGAAATGACTTATATCTCTGACAAATCTTATGATAAAATTGGACTGCGAGAACTCTAAGTATGAGAATAGAATCAATTAATTTAGGCCCCTTCTTAATTTTCCCTTATATCCACGTAGGCCGGTATCTAGTGTCAATATTTGTCACTTATAGCAATACTGTTTATGTGTACTATAATAAAAATCCCTATCTTGAATCTTTTCACAAGTGGTTTAATATTGGCCGAAGGAGACAAAAACAGCTCCTTGTCCCATCTTGATAGAGATAGCACTAGAAAAATAACATTTTGCAAATAAGAAAATTTTTGGAATTCAGAAACATGTATACCACTTCTACTACTGTCCAGATGGGAAACAATCCAGATGTTTCTTTGTCAAGTTTTCCGAAAATCAGCCTGAGATCTGGTATTGTTGGCCGGGAAATTCCTGCTTTGGGCTTAGGCACTTCAGCTGATCCCCCTGTGGACTTCGATACTATTAGGCTGGCAGTTGTCCAGGCTATAGAGATCGGTTACAGGCATTTTGATACGGCTGCTCTCTATAATTCAGAGCAGCCTCTTGGTGAAGCTATAACTGAAGCAATTCAACGGGGCTTAATTAAATCTCGAGAGGAGCTTTTCATCACCTCCAAGTTATGGTGCAGTGATGCTCATCCCCAACATGTTCTTCCTGCCATTCAAAAGACACTGGGGTAAACACACCTACCTTACTTGGCAATAATTTGATTGTTTTCTTAGTTCCGCGCTTTTTTCCTTTGTCACATTAAAGCATGTTTTTTTTAATCTTTTCCTGATTGAAGTTAATCCGTGTGTAGAAATTTGAATTTGGAGTATCTTGATCTGTATCTTGTCTACTGGCCAGTGAGTTCGAGGCCAGGAATATATGAATACCCGATAAAGAAGGAAGATTTTACCGCCATGGATTTTAAGGGCGTGTGGGCATCCATGGAAGAATGCCAGAGACTTGGCCTCACCAAGTCTATTGGGGTTAGCAACTTCTCCTGCAAGAAGCTTGCCAATGTCCTAGCCACTGCAAAAATTCCTCCCGCAGTGAATCACGTGAGCATATAATACACCACACTTCATTTAAGCAAAGGTCTTTACAAGTATATTTATAGTTTGCTGTGCTTAACTTTGCATATAGGATTGAATCAAGAAAATTACTTGAAAAAGTGTTATCAATCAGGAGACTTAATTTATATGCATTTTTTTCCACAATCATCATAAAATTAGCAGTGACGAATCTGTAACGATATTATGAAAGGTGGAAGTGAACCCGTGTTGACAACAAAAGAAGCTGAGAGAATATTGCAAGTCCAACGGAATTCTTGTGGTGGCGTATGCTGCTTTAGGAGCAGTAGGAACCTTTTATGGAACCAACAGAGTTATGGAGTGTCACGTGCTTAAGAAAATTGCAGATGAAAGAGCAAAAACGGTTCCACAGGTGCTTAAATTTGAAATCCAACTTTTCATCCATAAGGCGATATAAAAAAGGCTCACCTGCTTTTCTTGAATGCAGGTTTGTTTGAGATGGGCATACGAGCAAGGGATTGGTGTGTTGGTAAAAAGCTTCAACAGAGACAGGATGAAACAGAACCTTGAGTTATTATTCAGTTGGACATTGAGTGAAGAGGAGTCTAAGAGGATGAGTGAAATCCCGCAGAGTAGAGCATGTCTTGGTGAGGATTATATATCAGCAAATGGACCTTACAAGACAATTGAGGAGCTCTGGGATGGAGAAATCTGAATTCATCCTTAGGTGTAGTAGGTAGGTACCTAGTTCAAATGGTATCATCATCATGTCCTCTCTCGTACCAAAATGCTTGAGGCATTATTAGTCACACTCCCTCTAGTCTTATAGGTAGCAGTGACGAAGCCAGAAAATTTTATCAGTGAGAGAAATTATTATTAAGTTACAAAAAATTTCGGGGGCAGCGTCCCCGAGCCAATTTTTTTTTAATACTTTATACTTTCGGGTATATATATATATATACTATATTACAATGAAAATATAATGAGTAATAATATATGGTATATATACACTATATTGACTCATAATAGACTTTTTCACAACTGTTCATAAGTAAATAATTCATTATTTATTTTTAAAAATAATATAAATTAGATTATTATTTAGTTTAAAATATTATAGAGAGACATATATTGAAACGATATGAGTCATGTGGTTAAAATTTGATTGACAAAGTTATAAATTTTCAATTTGACCCCGTATAATAGAAAATTTATAAAATTTTAGTGGGATCAATTTATATATAATATTTAAAATTTTTAAAATTTACCTTATATTATAAAGTATTTTTTTTTTCAGTGGAGTCGATTTATCCTATAAAGTTTAGGGAAAGTGCTTTGTTAACAGGTTCGGTTCGGTTCGGTTCGGTTCGAGATTAGGTTGTAATATTGTATGTCCTTTCTAGTGTAAAAAAAAAAAACTTGCTTTTTTTACCTTTCTTGTTTCTTCAGTTTTTGAACCGCGAGGAGCTTGCGGCAGAATATGTATCTCATTCATCAAAGGAAACGCTTCTGCAACTGGGGTACTTTACTAAATCAAAAAATCAATTTTCCTGCATCCCAAGCTTTGTTTTGCATATATAATGCCATAGATTGATTATGTGCCAAAAAAATTTAAGAAACTCCTACAAGCTTATGTAGTAGGAGTATAGCAATACTAAAAAAATCATGATCGTTGATATGGGCCAAAAATCATCAAGAAACTTGAAAGCTTGAGTAGTATAATGATACTATCATTTTCCTTGACACACCCGATGACACTACAAAAGCACAGGTAACCACTAACCACCAAAAAAGAAAACACTAGCACAAGAATATATAGACTATCAAAGAAATTGGAAACTATATAATGCCTCATCTATGACAAATATATTAATTTATTCTTTTCACTTGTACGATTGACTTCTATTAATATAAAGATTGAGGGTTCGAATCTTGTTTATTCCTCAAGTGATATTCAAAAAAAAAATTAGTTGTAAATATGACATTAAATCCTTATTCTCAAAAGAGAAATACAAATAGATAAGAACTGATGATACATTTTGCTGGTTTAGTTATAAAGATGCAATTAAAATATATAAATGATTGTCTACACCCATCACATATAAATTGATATTTTTGTAAGATTTATTTTACCTGTATGATATTGGACTCATTTATTATTAATGGGAGGAGATTCCCGTAAAATTATCAAATTTTCTTATTCTATTGTTTCTTCTTCTCTTGATTTGTTTGTCGTGGAGGAGGTCCATCTATACAAACCCCAATCTAGTCCCTTTTAAGTTTCAAGGACCAAAACTGGTGACCACCCATTCATCCATATAAGCCCCAATTACCTGCCAGATACCAACACAGAGATGGCTCCATATAGTATTCCAGAAGTTTCTTTGACCTCTAGCAATCGGAAAATGCCAGTCCTTGGACTGGGCACCGGAAGTTTCCTGCGTCCAGCACCAGAAGTAGTCCTAAAATCTGTGCTGGATGCAATTGAGCTCGGTTACAGACACTTTGACACGGCTACTTTGTATGGAACAGAGAATACTAGAGACAACTTCTTCTAACGCTAGAAGATCATAGGAAGACACCTGGGACAAGCGCATGTCGTGAAAGAAGCACATTGGGCGGAAAAAAAGAACATTTGTATTCTATGGAACCCTTGGACCTCCGACCAATGATGTACTTGCGTGTACATGAGCTTTTAAAGAGCGGGCATTATAAAGCTATTCGTGGATTCTTGATTTTAAGAAGATTTGCTAATCTCTTCAAACTCACTTCGCTTGATATCCAGTCATCCACAGATGTAAGGAGCTAATCCGATTGTGAGGCTCAATTACTTCAAAAATCCGACAGATATGAACTAGTGTATCAATGACACTTGAAAGATAGGGATGTTTTTCATGAGTGGAATAGTGGTCGGAATTTCAGATTTGCCGGCCCTGCATTGCCTCATGATCAGTCAAATGATATGCTAATGGCAGCAGGGGTGAGCATGGTGCGGTTTGAAGTCCAAACCGCACCCGAAACCGCTTAGGTGCGGTTTGAAAAATTCAAAACTGCACCCGAAACCGCTTGTGATTGGTGCGATGCGGTTTTAAAGTAATGTGGATGGTTTTAATTGAGTGCAGTTTTGGTTCCAAAACCAATTGAAACAACAAAAAAGTTTAAGCCTTCAATAAAATTTAACATAAAACTTACATCGAGCAATTAACTTGGTGACAAAGTCGACAATGAGAATTATATCAAGCATGCTTTTAAAACTAAAATATCATTTATATAAAACAACGGAGAATATATATTCGATAACAAACAAGAATGTTTATCTAGTTCCCCAAAAATTAAAAGTATATCTTGAAGATAGAATAAAATATATATTGCGGGGAGGACTAAAAATAATCTATTAGACTATTACAATTATAGCATTGACATTAACCAATGCATCAAGTGCTCGAGCCCCTCAACTATAAGCCCCTCCAATAACGCATCAAACAAATTCAAAATTCCAAAACCCAATTGCTTAATTTTGACTCTATAACCTCTAACATCTACTTTCAATTGGTGAAAAAATGACAATGCAAGACCTGAGTTTTCTCCGGCGTGTTGAGTGAAAAATAACTTTTAATTTCTTAGAGATAATACATACATACACACACGTAGATGCGGTTTCGGTTTTATCTTGGTTTGATTTTGGCTAGTAACCAAACCGAACCGCAAATTGGTTATTCAACCCACCTAAAATCGCCACATACGCCGAAACCGTTGGTGCGGTTTTTTGATTTTTAGTGCGGTTTGATTCTAATTTTGATTCTTGTTCAAATTTCTAAATAAAGAGAGTTTTATCGTAAAATTAAAATAATGAAAGGTGTTGATCCAAGTCAAGGTGATGTGGACTTTGTGGTCCTGGATCATCAAATTGATTATGAATTTGACCAAAATAGAGTCAATACAAAAAAGGTGTCTATTGACTCACTCTATTTGCGTGAGGTTTACTATGGGTCAAATCAGGGGCGGAGGGCAGTGGGATCAATTGACCCCACTAAATTTTTGGGAGTTAATTTTTAATTTGATTTTAATTTTATAAAGTGTTTAGTGAAAATAAAAAATTCAAACTAAAAGACTATTAATATCTCAAATTTCTACTAACACAAACACTCCACTCTTTTATATTGTTTAATAACTTACATTGAACATAATATTTTTGCAGCTATTGAAATGAGACTATCATTAAGATAGTTTCAAACAATGAAATCTCGAAAAATGTTATTATAAATAATATTTTAACAATATTATTTAGTTTTGTAATTTATTTTAGAGGACACAAGAAGTATCATTATAATAATGATGTTTTAAAAAATATAAAATATTATTTTATATATAACAAAAGATCGAGGATTCGAAATGTATTCAATTACATAAAATAATATCAATTTTATATGATAGCTCACACAATTATTTATAATATTCCTCGCATTTTGGCGCCTTTATTTTATTTTTTTATAATTTTTTGTTTTAAAAAAATTGACCCCACTGAATTAATGGGCTGGATCCACCCTGGGTCAAATTGGTATTTATTTTATACTCTCTCCTCTTCTTTCTTGAGTTTGGACATTTTTTTTTAGAATGAAATATTAGTCTGGCAAAAATTAGGGAACTAGGTCATCAAACATTACTCGGGCTGATAATATGTTCTGCAGTTACTTCTAATCATTTTTATTTATATATCTATCATTAATTTACAAATGAATAAAATATTTAATCGTAATAATACATGAGGGTGTGACACTAATTCATTTTTTAACAGTCATAAATTATACCCTTCAATTTAACTTCACCAAAAATAACTTTTATGTATTTTCAATGGAGAAGTCAAAAAGGCATATGTTAGTTTTCCCCAGTTTAGACTTTAGTCCATTGGATTTGCTTTCCTTCACTTTCTCACTAAAATTCAAAAAGGTCCGCATAGAAGTTGTTTTCCTATATTTCTAAATTTATAAATTTTTTGGTATGGATAATGGAAAATCCAGAAAAGGCATATGTTAAATGTCTTGGATGGTAAAAACATATATTGATAAGTATTACCTCTATTTTTCTCTCTAGTGTTAATAATTTTTACGTAGAAAAACTTACAAAAGAGAAATACAAGTGCTTACAGGCTTAAAGTAAAAACAAAAAAATTCAAATAAAACTCATTTGGCCTTCAAGCTCCATCTTCTCTTCTTATGACTAGACTAAAAAAATTATATAGAAAGTTGTGTAATCCTATGCATTGATATGTTTGGATCGCAAAACTCAAATGTCAAAACTTTTTATCTTGGAATAAGACGGGAAGGGGAAAATTTTGCTTTCCTAATTTCGCTCAAGAAGAGTTGGAAAAGAGTTGTCCGCAACTCGGCCAATTAAATCTCCAAAGTCCAAAGACCATCATCATATCATATGCTTCTGGTTCTCTTTTTCAAATACAATTATTATCGATTTATCATATTATTTATATGTTATAATATCTTAAATAATACTAACATATTCTATTTTATTTTCATACGTTAAGATGACCTATTATTATAAGATGCATTAAACTGTAACAATTTCATTTAGAATAAATTTACTATCATATATGCATCATTACATCTTTGTTTACATACACGGCAGACGTGCGTATTTTGATGGCTACCACGCGACTTTGCCGCGTGAAATTTATCAAAAAATATATAATAATGATTGTATCTTGCGATAAGAGATTTATTATTTCATTTAAAGACAAAATGGTCTATTTAATGTTCTAAGCAATACTCCACCTCATTATATTAATGAACAAATTATTTTAATATAGTCTTCGGCCCCATATAAAAATTGAAGTGGAGTATAATACATCAACAAATTATAAAATAGTCATTATTCTTAAAGAATATACTAGTAGGTTAGTGTTTATAAGGAAATTAACACTTGGTTCTGATATTAAAGTTTTCAATCTTTGGCCGATTTAGTTGGTAGTACATATTTGGGGATGGGGGAAGAAAAATCCAACCTCAAAGGAAACATGATTACTATTTCCACAACAACTGACTTTGGTTTGCCGAAATCCTCGAAATCTTAGCTTACAAAGTCCTCCTTCTGACTTTTGTTTTCACAACGTTTGTTGCTTTAGTCACCATGTTCAACAAATAATGATTACTCAATTCAACAAAAAAAACTGAATACATAAATAATAATAAATAAATAAATTTAAATTTAAATTCAAATTTGATGCAAATTTAGTTGATTATGATTAAGATACTAGTACTTTATTAACTACAAAATTGTTATTTAAAACCATCCTAACCACCCTATATATATATAAGAGTTTCATCCACATCAATCGATTGTTGTGAAGCAACTCTTTTTTTGACCTATGAAATTTTGGCTGGAGCAACAAAAAAAAAATATTCAACATGCCAAAAATGAGTTCTTTCCACAAAGAATAGGTTCTTTGTGGATAGAACCCCGTATATATATATATATATATATATATATATATATATATATCCCCTTGATCAAATCTAGGAGCTTACTTATTACTATCTTAGTTCTTAAAAGATTGTCGTTTAAAATTGGATTAAGAAAGTATCATTTACCAAGTAAATTTTTTTTGAAATTTCATCACTATCCCTTTATGGGAAGTTGAAAACTATTACTAATATAATGAAGAGAATTTCTTGGAACAATAAAAGAACGTAGGGGTAATATAAAAAAATAAATAATTTATTCTCCTCAAAAATTGTAAACGATAAACATTTTAAAATAATTTTTTTTTAAAACGACAATCTTTTAGGAACGGAGGGAATAAATCATCCTCAAAACCGATATAGTACTGCTACTTTATTTCTAGCTAAGGGTTTATCAGTCATTTCCATAGAGAGCCCGGGAAGGCTCAGAGCCCCAGCAATAACTAGCTACCTGCTTTTCTTGAAATTGTCAGCAATTAACCAAGCCCCAATAGGTCCACCCAAAAAGTGATCAGCCATGCCCAAACTACAACAACAAGCAACTTATTCAGATTCAAACCTCTCAAAAATTCTACCCAAACTTCAGCTCCATGAATATGAAGCAACCTATTCTGTACCTCTTCTTTCTTTTTTACTTCATTTCCACTATACCTCCATCTTCTTCCCAACCCCATTCTCCTCAAAATATTCAAACTTTCTATCCATTTGATCTCCCCCCTACAACGCCGCCACGACAACCACTAGCACAGCTTCCCCTGTCACCGCCATCTTCAAAGTCATGGCGGAATAAGGCCGTTGTTAAGGCAGTTGCTGCAACTGCGGCAAGTAGTTTAGTCATATCGGGATTGTTTTTCTTTTTAGTCCGGCGGTACGTGCGCGGTGGGAGAAAACAAGTTGGTGCTACTTCCCTCGATGGTAACTCTGCACTGCCCTGCCCTGATGAATTTGTGCAATTTAATGGTAATGTCAAGGGGGTGATTGTTGATGAGGAAGGTTTGGATGTGCTTTACTGGAGGAATTTACAAGGGGGATACAATAAGAAAATTTTTGTTAAAGAGGAATTTTATGATACAAGAGATGAAAATGATGAGGAAAAAGAGATGACTAGCAAACGCAAAGATATACTCAACAAATCTAAGTCTTCCAAACAAGAAATTCCTTTGCTTCGAGGCAAGTCTTCAACTTCTCATGTTTGGCCAGAAGTGGCAGACAAAAATCAAATTCAAGTTGTGGAAAAACAAGAGTCCTTTATAAAAGAGCACTCTCCACCACCAACACCGCCACCTCCTCCTCTGATTCTGGCAAAGAGAACTCCTGCACCACCAACGCCTCCACCTACACCTCCAAGAGGAAAGTCTAGTGACAGAAAGAAAGCTCAATCTTCATCCGACCAAGGCATAACAGGAAATGGGAAAGGTCAGGTGAAACTGAAGGCCTTGCACTGGGATAAGGTGAATCCTAATGTTGAGCATTCAATGGTCTGGGACAAACTCCATAATGGTTCTTTTAGGTAATGAAAACTCTTCAAAATTTGCTTTATATTAAATAAATTTTATGCAACCCCACTAATATAATCCCACTTGTTTTATTAATTTCCATTGAAATTCAGGTTTGACGATGATCTTATGGAAGCCCTCTTTGGATCCGTGGCCAGTAACCAAATATCTCCTCAAAAAAATAGCAATATGAAAAGTCCAAAAGATGCAAGATCAGGTCCCCCTTCACAGGTTTTCATCCTTGACACCAGAAAGTCCCAAAACATAACCATTGTGCTCCGCTCTCTAGGCCTTTCTCGCTTACATATAGTTGATGCCCTCATTGAGGGCCAAGGTTTAGATGTAGACATCCTTGAAAAGATCACAAGAATAGCCCTAACCAAAGAAGAAGAATCAGAAATTCTTGCATTCGACGAAGACCACACAAAACTAGCAGATGCAGAGTCATTCCTCTATCATGTCCTCAAGGCTATTCCATCTACATTCACTCGTTTCAAAGCCATGCTTTTTAGGTCAAATTACGACTCTGAGATTGTCCACCTTAAAGTTTCTTTACAAACACTTGAATCTGGTTGCAAGGAGTTGAGAAGTCGCAGACTTTTCTTGAAACTTCTTGAAGCGGTTCTCAAGGCTGGAAATCGAATGAATGCAGGAACTTCAAGAGCGAATGCGCAAGCCTTCAACCTTACTTCTCTTCTAAAACTCTCTGATGTTAAAAGCACAGATGGAAAAACTACATTACTTCACTTTGTTGTGAAAGAGGTAGTCCGAGCAGAGGGAAAACGTTGTCTGATCAATCGAAGTCACAACAGCAGCAGTAGCCGAAACAACAACAATGGTAGCGTAATTGTTGATGATTCTAAACCTAAAGAGGACAGCGAAAAAGAGTATATAATGTTCGGGTTGCCAGTTGTAGGTGGAATTAGTGCAGAGTTTACTAATGTAAAGAAAGCAGCAACACTTGACTATGATGCTTTGCATAAATCGGGCTCGGCTCTGGCTAACCGTGTTGCTGAAACAAGGCAACTTGTGGGAGAATGCGCGATTAGTGGAAGAGGGCAAGGGTTTATCAGAGTGATGAAAGGTTTTCTAGACGCTGCTGAAGGAGAAATAAGAGTGGTGAGTGAAGAGCTAGCAAGGGTAATGGAGCTTGTAAAGAGAACAACAGAATATTATCAAGCCGGAGCCACAAAGGATAAAGGGGCTGAACCACTTCAACTATTTGTTATAGTTAAAGATTTTCTGGGAATGGTTGATCGGGAATGTGTTGATATAACTAGAAGTCTGCAGAAGAGGAAAACTGCAACAGCCATTAGCGGATCATCACCACCAAAATCACCCGTCTCAGTGAAATTTCCGCTATTACCAGCAAACTTCATGTCAGACAAGTCCAAAACTAGTTCTAGCGATTCAGACGATGATTTTTAAGTAAACTTGCATTAAGAATGGCAGGGAAGAGTTTTTCGTTTCTATTGGTAAGTAACTTCCCTCTTGTAGAGTTGACAAGATTAGCCTAGGACTAATATAAAATCACGCTCGAATATACTATTCTAATCAATTTTAAGCAATTATGAGAGGCCGACTTGTTTTTGTATGCCAGATCCATTTGGCTACTCTAATTTTACTGATCCAATCAATCAACCCAAATATTTATAACAAGAAATTAGCAAATAGATGCACAAGTACCATTAGTGTCTCATAATTTCACTACATAATGGCAATGCCACTATTTCCTTTAATCATTCAGAACAAAGAAACATCTATGTCCGAAAATTTTGAAGAGATGTGCAAGATGGAAAAAAGCCAAAAGCCAAATTTTACTCTCTTTTTCTCTAGGAATTACAATGTTCAAAGCTAACGATGTATAAAAAAAACTGCACGTACAGGAAACTCGTGTTCTCCATTAAGTTGGATATATGTCTTAACATGCCAAACATCACTATGACACAGCTCTCTCTCTCTATAATATATGGCAATTGACCTTCAACAGAGTGAAACAGACGAGTTTTTTTTTTAAATCTCGAAACGGTCCCCAACCTGTTTCATAATCTGCTGAACATTATGTATAGACTCCACCAGACAACAGGATGGACCTCCTCGGTTGTCCTAACCCAAACCAAATTTCCTGTTTGCATGTATATTTTCCTTGTCAACTGGTGTATTTCTCTGCCAAGACTGTACTTCTACCCCCGTAGCATCTGCTGAGAATGTTTTTTCTTTTTTCACAAAAGCTGAGGTTTTTTATGGTCCAATCTTTTACCTATGTGACTCAGGATTATGATGAATCTCGTTCTTGCCGCCCTCCTGAATTATTACATGAGTGCCACAAAATTATGATCAACAGAAACATGAAGGAAATTAGTAGTAAAGTTAGAAGTAAACAGAAATGAAATGAAAACTTCAACATAATTTTTCCAATTATTTTTTTAATATTAAACTTCATATTTTACTGGAAACTCAATACCCTAGCCCAAAAACTGGGATTAAAATGTTAATACAATCTTTCTTCCATCTAGGACAACACAAAATGGATTTTCAAACAACACTTTGCTCTTGTTTATGCTTTAATAAATTCCCACTTTAGGCCTCATTAATAAAACTTCAAGTTTCAACTGGAACCAAGTATGATTTGTAATGATTCTTCTACTCAAGAACTATTAATTGCACTAAATACCTTTAATTAATTGTAATTATTTAGGCTAACAAGATTTCAAAAGCTGAGAAAAATCAGGCATAAACAGGAAATTCCAACATGCTCTGGATATGATATGCAAGTATTTGCGGTGGCCAGAAAAGGGAAGCTAATGTCAAAGAAAAACAAAGCACTAATTTTTACAATTCAATGGGACGCCATCTTGACAAAATGTAAGTTCAGTTTAAACAGTAGAACAAACAACTAACGGGTACCGTCCACGATAACCTAAGACCAGAATCATTGACTTATCTAGCACTAGCAGTAAGCTCCACTAAAAGTTAAGCTGTTCCTTGCTTTTACAGTTGCTCAAATAAGCTGTCAAAGATCATCAGAGCGAGGAATGCATGACATATAGCTTATCTGGGCCACCATTACTAACCATCATAAGAGAGAAAATTTTAGTAAGACTAAAAACATGACTATCAATTGCCAACATATAAAGTCAATTTGTCATCTTGATGATTCCTAGTGGTAGGTATATTTTGTCTTGTTCTTGATTTTTTTTTAAAAAAAACGTAGGAGGATCTCTATATGAACAAGTCAAGTTACATCAACCATAACCAACAAAGTTGTTACTTTTCTAAATTTATAGTTTTTTTTCCTTCTCTGTAAGTCTTTACTCTTTAGTATCAAGGTCTACCTTTTCTGAAGTAGTCTTGGAACCGTGGCCCCGATAAAAACCTGGGATAGGTTTGGCTTTGAAATTTAGGCTCTGCCTTAGCCTTTTGATCTCAGCATCTTTCTCCTCCTGAATCAATTTTCCCATATCGAGATACAATTTAAATAAAAAAATAAGTAAAGTTTATTGCTCAAGCATAAATAACACATTAATAGGATCAAACCCAGATATTCCCCACATTTGGAAGTGTACCTTTGATTTTGAGCTAAGGCGTGTCTTTTCTTCCTCTCTAGCATACGACTTTTCCTCCAATTTTTTGAAAAACTGTAACAAAATTATACCTTATTACAACATGCCACTAGTGGGAAACAGGATGCATAAAATTCTAAGAAGATAATAGGTGAAAAAAGGAAGGGGCAGGGATATTACTTCTTTGCGTTTTTCAGCTCTTTCATCACTTCTGAAGCCAACAGAAGACGAAGCTGCCTTCACATTTTTTTCAACCCTGGTTTCATTGAGTGACCTACACCAATTAAATGATTCAAAAATGAGCATATACAAGATTACTAAGTTAAAATTTGAAACCAACTAAACAACGTGCTCATTTTTTTGAGAAATAAAAGAAACAAGGGAAAAAATGTTCTCCTTAGACAGATATAGATAAATACAAAAAGAGCATTTTTTAGGACTGTGATAAATGTAAGTATAGATTCGCAGAATTCAACTTCATTATCTATTAAATAGGAATAAAGAAAAATTAAGGATGCATTCTTTGTCACTCCATACAAACATTCCTCATGGATTACAATACACTAATTAAAAGAAATTGTGGGTTTATTGTAAATTTATGTTATGACTAAAGATGTTATGAAATAGGTTGATCAGGAAACTATTCTGATTCAGTGCAGGTTTTGATATTAATCAACATAAAGCGGTGCAAACTGCCAGGTGGATGGGTGTCAGATCAGGTTTTGGTTTGACCATCTTCATTTAGCTTATGTAAATCTAATTATATTATACAAAACAAGGTTGTCAATAAGCATCAATTCTTCCTCTACCTCTGATGTTGCTATAACCACGCCTCATTGGGAGGGGATTGGGATGAATATAATTGGTCTGAAACCAGGATAATAAAATTCATGAACTAAAGCTAGGATATGCTTGTTCAGTTCAAAAGCTCCCCTTGCCATAGCTGCAAATTGTACTGCCTCTGTTCCAAAATTAGAGATATATTTTTAAAACGGTGACTTTTAAAGATAATTTTATGTTCTCGAATTTACCCTAAATATTATTTAAGAATTTATAGCAGCAATGTGTTATTAGAAATGATATTAAAAAATTAATGGCAGATTAGGAACATCATACCACTTTATAGTGTTTATAGTCATAAATTACAAATGTATCTCTTTTTAGGAACCGACTAAAAAAGAAAATATATCTCTACTTTTGGAACGAAGGGAGTAATAATCAAATTATATGAAACTTTGGAAACATTTGTCCAAGGTAAACAGAGGCGGAACTGGGGTTACCCCACTCACTGAATCTCGAGGGTTCTTTCCCTTCCTTTTTCTTTTATGTATTTTCTTTTCTCCTTTGTTTTTCTCTTGCATTTGCTTTATCATCAAAGTGGGGCAAAAAAAGGTGGTAGCAATTCTCTATGTAAACTAATTAAAAATAAAAAGCTAAAGAAATAAAACAATTTTTTTCGGATCCCACTATAATGACCATAAGTGCACTATAGTTCTATCCTATCAAGATAATTAAATCTATTTTCTAGTTTTTTATGTTTTTGTTGCTGGAATTCCTTTTTTCAAGCTAATTAATCCCATGAACCACAATATAAGGTTTTGAATATATAATATTATAATTTGCAATTTATCTATAAAAATAACTAATCAGTTGACTAAAAACTTCAAAGTCTGATTAATAGTCCCATAATTCGGGGAAAATTAATATATATATATATATGTATTTAAAGCCATTAGATTCACAACTCAAAGGTTGAAATAGGATGTTGTGAAATACTATAATTGGGCAAAATGAATTTGAAAGGCCAAGCGTCAATAAATAATTTTTTTTACTGATGTATTTTGACCCCCTCTAAAAATGTTCTGGTTCCGCCACTGAAGGCAAGGCCTTTAAAAAAAATGCCTCAATATGTAGCTTGACAAGTATGTTGGAATCAATGAATAGTAAGACAGGATGAAGAACGAAATAAAATGGACAGTCAAAGGCAACACTGATACAAAGACTAAGGGTCTGTTTGTGAGTTTTGATTTGGGGGGATGGGAAGGGAAAGTTTTTTCCAAATCAAAACTAACAACAGGCCATAAGAGTCTGCTGAAGTCATTTGATCATGTTCAGTGACTAACAATAACTGCACTTAAAGTGGAAAGTGGGGTGATCAAATATTGGTCAAGGCTACATGAAAAAGATATAATGATCTTTTTCTTTTTTGATAAGTTACAATGATCTATTACAGAAACGGAGATCCAAGAACAAGATAGAAGAAATTAGTGATGGATACTTGTTTTAGTATCCCATTATTTGTCTCGTCATACATTTTCAGAACTAAGATCAAATCTCCAAGACTTTGAAAGTAATAAAATCAACATACATTACCTTGATGATGTAGTATTCCATCTTGTACCAAGTTGACTTCTTTGAGCATTCACCCTCTCTGTTGACTTCCTTGTTCTACAATTCAGTTACATTTGTTTGGGATAAGTACACAATTCAGTGCATTTTTATTTTTAATGCATACTTATAGCCAAAACAAGAAGAAAACATAGACTTATCACATATGTGTCATGGTTTAAAATTTCTTTCTAGTAACCATTGCAACAGAAGTAATATAAAGATTTATATGGAAAAAATATGAGAAGAATATCTCCGTTACAAAAAGAAAAAAAATCATAAAAAGAAACAATATAAGAAGAAATTACCATGCAACAACATACTAGGTATCGATGAAAAGGGTATCGCATATCTTTAAAGTTTTAAAAGGAAGAAAAAAAAACTAGCACACATAAATCAATGTGCAATAAAGACAATGTAATAAACACAAAATTCCTGCACCCTCTCACCTTGTGATATAAAAATGAAGGACTGGGATTTGTTCATATAGATACAGGTAAACTAGAACCGCAGTAATGGTAAAGATAATTGATACAAATAATTTATGAAAAGTAACTGCTTACAACGAATAGATTTGGACTTTTATTGAGTGCATAGTTTGATCTTCAAAGGAAAGTTGAAACTAGCAAATCTAGATAGAAATAGAAAACAAGTTACCAGAAGTTATATTCAGAATGTTGAGCATTAGAAGACTTAATTCACTAAGCATTCCATACGATCAAGGGGTTTTAAACATCTATTTTCTAAGTAAAAGGGACTTGACAGGTAAAAAGGACTTGACAGGAATGCATCCATTTATATGTTGCTAGATACAATGAGACTCAAGAATACCTCTCATTCTCTTTTTGAGAAGTTTTAGACGTTGAAACTCTATGATCTGATTCCCTAGCTGATACCTGCCAAAAGCGTTTGAAATCAACACCTCTCAATTGAGCATGAAAAGTAGGATCAAAACTCAAAACCAGCCACTTAGGTAGAGAGCAAGCAAAGAAAGCTAAGTTCGTTAGGTATCTGAATATAAAAGCATCTTAGAATGACTAACCTGCTTTGGCCCACGTGATTTTTCTTCAGTAGGCAATTGGTTTAAATTGTTCTGAAATGTCTTAAACGCTCGCTTAACAATGTCTTTATCCCCCATTTGCTCCATAATCAAAGACTTTCTGGTTGTAGTAAGGGAAGCTGATGCAAAATTTGCAGGACCCAGACTAGGAGACATGTTAAGGGATGTAGGAGCTGCAAGTTTGATTTCTGCCAAAGAAGAATTTTTGCTTCTTGGTAATGATGAAACATTCGGCTTATTTGTTGAGGATCGAGACGCATACATCACTGTAGCAGTTGATATCGGTTTCGACAATCTGGGAGTGGAGGTTGATGTTGGCCTTGACAATCTGGGAGTGGAGGTTGATGTCGGGTTAGACAATTTGGGAGTGGAGGTTAACGTGGGTTTTGACAATCTAGGAATTGACATCTCAGTTGGTTTGGTTTTAGGTGACACTGGTTTCTTCATTCTTCCTGAGTTCTGCTGTTTTTTGGTTTGTGTTACCTAAGAACCAGAAAATTAATGAACTTGAGGCACCAGAAATATCCAGACAAACTAATTTTCAATAAATATAGACAAATAAATTATTATTTTGGTCTAATTCATCTCTAAAAACCAGTTGGCTAGTAAGTTGCAAATCACCTTTTGAGATTTACTCTGTGCATCCAACTCAGATATTTTCCCTTTACTTTCCTGATCTACCGTCTCACTGTCCACCAGAGGCTGCTCCTTGGTGTTCTGCCCGTCCTGTGGTCTATTAAGAGTCTCTTCTGTAACCAAAACAGCTTCTTCTGGATAATTTACTTCATAGCTTTGTACGTTTCCATTTATTTTTTCCTCAGCGCTCTCACCCAACAAGCCTTGACACCCTACCGCATTGGCATCTTCTTCTGTCAGCTCATCAAGAAGGCTGCTACTCACCGCACCAAGTGAATTGGTGTCTTGCTCAACTTCTTCAACAGAGCGCTGACCATTGGATATACCATATTCAGCATCAGTCCCAGAAGTGCTTGTGACATGTTCTATGCAATTTATTTCATCGGATCTTGAAGAATCAGTTCCCATCGTGTTTTCCTGCTCTTGTAGCTCTGCCTTCCGAGCTGCAATCTTCTTGTAGTGGGCTTCGAAATAAGCTTTCTTCTGAGCTACAGATCCAGGGGTTGAGCACTTCTCTACTTCTTCCAAGTACTTATTTGGTGAGAAAGATGAACATTTCTCCCAAGAAAGTGAATCATTCTCAAACCTACCAAACGATATCGATACTTCGAGAGCAGCATGAGATGTAACTGACTCTCCCATCTGTTTATATAACACAAAATCCAAGATTCAAGCAAGAAACAATATGCCAACTCATAACAACACAGTATGGACTATTGCAATCAAGTCAAATTCAAACACGAGAAGAATTGTAAACAAAATTAATAATGGGCCATTTTAACGGATCCAAAAAAAAGGGTGTACCTCATTATCGATATTCAGTGCTTCCATCATTGATTCACCCACATATTCTCTTAATAACAAGATTGAATTATCTTAAATCTACAAGAAAAGAAATACACAGAATGTGCACAACATGACCTGAGACAAGCATGGGAAATTATTCATCAGTACACTGAACCGCAGTAAAAGACCAAGAATAATCAGATCACAATAAAGACAAAAAGAATACAAGAACAATAGAACCCAAGGAAGGCCTATGCATGTGATGACTTGGGAATTATCCATACAACTTTTTACAGCTATGAAAACCTTGTCTGTTTCTGGTACTGCCGGAAAATCCTAATTTGATAAAGCCAATCATCACACAAAAATAATTGCTAGAGGAGGAGGGGGGGAGGGGGAATATAAGTACCATTACAATTATTTTGTCCCCAAAAAGTTTTCACCTTTCTACTACCATCATACTATGAAAGCATAAAGAGAAAAAGCAAACACTTTTTGGCAAATAATTAATGGATAATGAAGATTCAACAAAACATAGTGGAGGCATTTGATGTATAAACAAATCAAACAGTGCAATTTGGAACTGTATTATTTGTTTCTTACCCAAAGATTTCCCATTCACATAATTCAAAGACACCCTATAGGATATTGATTCAGATCAGACATTAAAGAGTAATAGAGAAGGTAAAGGAAGGCCCACTGAGAAAACGGTAGTCCAGTAGTCCAGTAGAAGAACGGATGAGTGAGAGAGAGAGAGAGAGATAATATAGAGGACGTGACAGATCTCTAGATCAATAATGGTGCCAGCATGTTACACATATGGTCCCTACGAATTTGATTAGTTGAATTAATTGATCCCAAAAATAGTGGTGACAATAATATTATTAGTATGATAATATACTACTCCATGACTATATTTATGAATTTTTTTTCTTAAATGAATTAAAGTATATAAAGTATAAAATAAAAGGTAATTAAGGGTTTATTTGATAAAATTGAATGAAATAATTATGAATGTTTAAGTAATTTGAATGACCTGAATGAAACAGTATTAAGGAAAAAAAATTATTTGATAATTGACATGTCTGAAATATCTTAATAACAGATTTTTATTATTTTACTCCTATGAAAAAAATTTAAAATTGTTGTAAATTTATTTAATATTACTTAATATAATAGTTAATATTGCAAAAAAAAAATTATATATAAAATACTTCATTCAGTTCATCCAGTCAAAAAAATTATAATTGGTCATTCAGTCCAAAAATTAGACCGATTTAATTATTCAGACAATTTTCATTCAAAACAAACGCACTAAATATCTAATCGGGCAAAGGGCCAAAAATGCCCTTGACGTTTACACGGATGTCCCACTTACACCCTAAACTATTTTTTTTTAAAAGTACCCTTAACATTACAAAAATCAGGTCACCCGTGCCCCTGCTGTCAACCTACTAGCCACCTAGACTAACTTTGTTCACACATGGACAATTATTGCTGATGAGACACTTAGGGAGAGACAGAACAAAAGCAAACATCTATTTTCAAAAGGGGCAAAAAAGCCCTAAGACGAAATCAAAGAGGATAAGAAGACGCGAGAAGTAGATGAACTTGAAGCCTAGATCGGCGAAAAGAAGGTGAAGGCCAGTCATTTCTCTGTGTGCTCTACAATCAGTTCGTCGAACGAACTTTAGTCTAATCGAAGTCGAAGGAAGCTTTTGAGAAGAAGAAAAGGAATCTCTCAGGTACTTTCATCTACGCTTTTGATTAATAAAGTGCATATGGTAGGGAACATCACGGTCCATGTTTAAGTTGTGTGTTAACTGGTAGGGGACATGTGGTCCCCTATATTATTCTTTATAGATTCTTAATACTTTGTAGTTTGCATTTGTCTTGTTCTTTATTGTTTATTGTTATGTGAAGTCTGGGGTTTTTTTACTGACAGAATGGCTGGGCGTGTAGATGTACATTTACATCATGGGGGCATATGGATAAAAGATTCTGTTTGGAGATATGTGGGAGGAGATGTTTATATATATAAGAATTTTGATGTTGATTACCTGTCTATTATTTGCATTAAGAATAAATATAAAGAGAAATTGAATTATGCCAATGTATCGAAAATATATTATCTGGAACCTGAACTGAGTATTGAAGAAGAAATTTTTATACTTGAGGGTGACCATGGGATTAGGAGACTCCTGAGTAAAATAAAGTCAGACACAATTGTCCTAGATTTCTTTGCAAAACATGAGATAGATGAACCTATAATGAATGATGAATCACTTCCTGATGTTCTTCCTGATTGTGATGACACTTTCATGAAAAATGATGAAGTACTTAATGCTTTTGATAGCATTAATAGAGCACATGAAAGAAGGAATGATCCTAATGTGGTATTAAACACACAGGGTAGCAGGGTTGGTGAGGAAGATTCTAGTGAGGACAGTCAAAATGCTACATATGAAGAGGAGAGTGAGGAAGGTGATGATAGTGAGGAAGATGATATTAGTGATGAAGGTGATGATAATGATGACAATGATGATAGTGAGGAAAAGGATAAGGGTCAGGTGCCATGTGAGAGAAGACATTCTGTCCGTTTCAATGTAAATGACCAGACACCCTATTTCAGCTTGGGAATGGCATTTGCTAGTGCAGCTGAATTTAGGGAATCCATATCAAAGTATGTTATATCTAGGGGAGTGGCATTGAAATATGTGAAAAGTGAACCATATAGAATAAGGGTCCAATGTGAGGCTGGGTGTCCTTTTGTCTTGTATGTGTCAAAGGGCGGTTGTAACCCTAGGTTGGCTGTCAAGACATTAAATGAAGAACACAAGTGTTATAGGGTTTTCAGCAACCCTAGGGTTTCAGCAAAGTTCTTGGCCAAGTTTTACAAACAAAAATACTTGAGCAGCATGACTACAAGATCAAAGACCTCAAAAAAGATGTGGAGAAAAAAATGGAGAGTGAATGTTGGATTTTTCAAGTGCAAAAAAGCCAGGAGGATGGTTATGGATGAATTCTCAGGGAGCTTTACTACTAAGTATTCTGAGTTTGAGGCTTATACAGCAGAACTGGTGAGGAGTAATCCAGGGTCTAAAGTGCAAGTGGAGTTGTCCACAGATGAATTAAGGGAAGGGAGAAGAGTATTTAGAAGAATTTTTGTTTGTTTAGATGCTTGCAAGAGAGGTCGGAAGGAAGGATGTAGGCCTATTATTGGCCTTGATGGGTGTTTTTTGAAGACACAGTATAAGGGGGAATTACTTATAGCACTAGAAAGAGATGGGGATGAGCAGAATTTTCCCATAGCTTGGGCATGTGTGAAGAGTAAAACTAAGGTCAACTGGACCTGGTTTCTGACTTTGTTGCAAGAACAACTTGATTTAGGAGATGGCAGTTGTGACGCCCCCAAAATAGGTATACATCACCCATTCTGAGTCGCCAGATACATGGTACATAAATCAAATACAAACTTAATTATATGCAACTGTCGGGTAATATATACGACAAAACATAGCTGAGTTTTTACATGAATATTGTCTCATAGACAGTATACAAACTCAAATTCAATCCTCATTACACTTATTATCACACTAAGTAGTGAGGACTGCTAAAACAACCATCTCGGACCGTCACTCCATTCCCCAACTAGTCCCAACTATAGAACTGAGCAAAAAACGGATATAACCGAAAAATTGAACACAACCGAAATATTCTGACAATTCGGTTATTTTTATTATTTCGGTTATATCTAAATTTTTGTACGGTTTTTGGTTAGTTTGTACGGGTATTACTTTTGGGTTATTCGGTTTAACCGAATAACCGAACAAAACTTTCCACGATTCAAATATTTATATAACAAGAACAAAGTACACTAGATCTACTTTACTAAATTGATTACTACCCGATAGGCACTACTACACACTATGATCTTGAACTCTCAAACTCACTTTATAGATCTCGCTACATACTACAGATCTTAGATTTACTTTACTCTCTCATCTCGATTTCTCTCGAGATCTTGCCTCAAATTGTCAAAATCGAAAGCTCAACCCCATTGGTAACAAACACAGTCAAGAAAGGGCTTCCTCTAACAAGAAAGAACTTAAGATTGTTAGAAGGAGATCCAAAGTGACACCGAGATCATTAAAGAAGAGATCCAATGGGTCAATTCAAGTTAGTATTGTTCAAAGCAGATATGGTGAGATCGGGGTTGAAAACCTGCACAGTAAAAAGCAGAGTTGAAGAAAAGAGATGGGTAAGAGATGAGAAAATGAGGAGAGAGAAGTTTTGACGAGATAGGGGTGAATGTATTCAAAGTTGATCGTCATTTTAAGGACGATTTTGGAAGAAGAATTAGTGGGCAAAGGGGTTGATAACAAGTGGGGAGAAAAGAAATTGGAAGGATCGGGGAGAAGCTGTAGATTGGGTTGGGGGAAAAGGAATGGCCGGGTTTTACCGCTTATAGTGGTGTGAAGATGGAGACATGGTGGGTTTGGGAGATTCAAAGTGGTGGTGAAGATGGGTCTGATGGAAACAAGAAAGAAAGATGGGGGAGTTGTATAGCAATCTCTCATCTCAATTTTTTTGGGTGGTAACTACTTTAAATTCAGTTATTAACCGAATAACCTATTCGGTTATTCAGTTATTCGGTTAGTACAAATTTCGGTTACTTGTTCGGATAGTTAAAACAGTGTATTTTTGGTTTTTGGTTATAACCGAAATTCTTATTCGGTTCGGATAATAACCAAATGCTCACCCCTACTCAACTATATTCTCATTTCCTGAAGAGTAAAAGAAAGCAAAAGGGTGAGCTCAACTAGCCAGTAAGAAATATTATGACTAAGATAATGCAGAATAAATTATCCTTAGCCTTCAACAGTATAACAACTGATAGAATATAATAGACAATAAGTTTCAGATCAACAACTGCAGCGGAATAATCAATCCATTAGAAGAGTCAAGTAGAACATAATGTCTACTATCTCTTCTAGATTAAAAGTCCATCGCTAATATTTCATTCATGTAATACTCAACAACAGTTCTTTGTTATACCCAAGACAAAAAGAACTATCATCACCTGTCTTCACCTGAACCACAAAAGATTATAGTTAAATCCACAATTCATATTTATAATCATGTAAATCAACAGTGTCTCCTTGCCACAAAGGCTTAATAGAACGTTTACTCAATATCCTTACCCCAAAGGCTAAAGATATTCAAATGTAATAACAATGATCATACCAATCAGTTGTCTACCTTTGCACTACGGGCCAAAGATATTTAACTATAAAACCAATGGTCATGATCATACCAATCAATGTTGTCTGTCGATTGACTACTGACAAAGACATTATTTGTTAACTAATGGTCATGATCCCGCTTAATCACATCATCGAATTATCCACGACTACGGGCCAAGGATATTCGTTATTATCACCAAATGGTTATGATCATATCATACACTGTCCATCTTTGTAGACGTAAGCAAAGATATACAACTATAAAACCAATAGTCAACAGTCCATCTTTGCACGTAAGCAAAAAATATACAACTGTAAAACCAATAATCAACAGTCCATCTATGCACGTAAGCCAAAGATATACAACTGTAAACCAATAATCAATAGTCCATCTATGCACGTAAGCCAAAGATGACTTTCATCACAATTGTATATCTTTAATATGACAATGATATAAGGATTAATATGATGACAATGATATAAGGATTAATCAAACGAAATCAAGGATAAATATTAAAGACTTTAAATTTATCCAGAGTTTAAAAATATCCAAATTGTCAACATGATACTGCTTTGTGGAGTAAAATTCAAGAATAATATTCATGTACCAAAAATAATTTGGACATAAAAGAAATATATTTTTCGGGTGAATAGTACTCTATAAATAGTACTTCGGGAATAGTACTTCGTGAATAGTACTGTAAGACCCCAACTTATTATAAATAAAATTGAATTTTCCTTTATTCATTATTCTAAATTAATAAGGGTTAATTTGATATAATTATTTGGTTATGGGTAAAATGTGCAAAGGTTACAAAATAAGCAAGTGGTTATAAAATATTTATTATTGTCGGGGAATATTCGTTTGGTCGTGGAATATTCTTTTTGTTTAGGGAATCTCCAAATGACAGTACTTGAGTCATTGGTGGGCCCCATAACGGAAAAACGGTTGGATGAAAGAAAATGACAAAGATTGAGTTTTATAAATAATTGGCAGTAAATTGTTACCGAATTAATAATCATTGTTGGGTTACACGGTGGTTAAAATCTGATGAATACGCGTGGTTGCACAAAGAAGATAGCACCGGTATTGCATGATTATTATTGATCCTTACGTAAGAAGGCACTACTCAATAATTATTACGATGAAGTTCTTTATTCAATATTATATTTTATTGATTCAATAATTTGCGTTGATATTCTCGTATTCTTTGTTGTTTGATAATTGTCATTACAAGATTTTCCATTATCAAATCAATAATTCATATTATTTGAATAATATTATCGAGATAACATTATTGGCAATGTCTAGAAAGTTACATCAAGGAGAGGTTTGGTCACCTAATAAAGGCGTCGATGAGAGAAATCCTTATTGGAAAGCCCCTCTTTCCGGGAATGGCACCGTTGTCGATCTTTGTGATTCGTAATATTATTTTTAAATAAGTAATTATTGATTATTATGATAAAGAAAATATTTATTTTATGTGGATATAGATGGAGAAAATTTTTAATGTGACAATTGTTGAAAATTAATATTTTATCTTTTTTACGATAAAATAATTCATTTAAATATATTATTTTAATAATATATTAACGGTGATATTTTTATAATGAATGTGGGATATATGAGTATATGAGGAGGTAGAGTATTTTGTGGCATTAAATGTTTAATATATGTTTTGTGTGTAGCCGGTGGACACAATTCTTAATAGAAAATTGATTATAGATCGTAAAATCGCCTGTTTGTGGATTTGGTCAATTTCATTTGGAATTTGGAAAAATTTTCTTACGCAAAGTTGTAGAGAATGGAATTTCCCATGGAAAGTCGCGAGATTTGAATTTTCTGATAAAAAAGATATTTATTGTGAATTATTGATGTTTCGGAGTTCCGAAATAATTGATTTTTGGAAATTTTAATTATTATTTTCAAGAAAAACGTTTTTCAAAGGTTGGTGAGCATCTTTAACATGTGGTTGGTGGCAAAAATCAGATTCCTTGGTGGTGGGCTTGAATATTTGGTAAATAATAATATATTTTATTAATTTAGTCTCTTTTGGCGTTCTAACATTTTCCTATAAATAGAGGGCTAAGTTAGAATTGAAAATCACACCGTAAACTAAGTTTTTCTCTTCTCTCTCTAAATTATCGAGCGTATTCTTGTGAGTATACTTTGAGTGTTGCTATATCTGGTCTTGGTTTCATCATCAAGACTATATCTGAAATTCAATGTAAGACGGTTATTTTGAGGTAAGGGTATTATTTTCTTCTTAAATGATATTTTTTCTTCAATATCATTATGTCAAGTATTGGTGAATTTATTTTATTAAATTTGGAACTTGTTGTGTCGGGGTTTCTTATTCACGATACTCTGGCCTTTATTCACGAATCTACCTTTATTCAAGAAAAATAAAAATTTTCTTTTTGCCCAAAATATCTATTCGGATACTAGCTTTGATTGTATCCATGTTTTGATCATTCTTGAATTTTACACCAATATGATTATTTTCAAGTATTTTTGGACATGGGTAAAACAAAGTACGAATCCTTAATCCTTGTCATTTTGTTTCACTAGATTCGTTTCTTTAAGAACGTTTTTCATCATCCTCGGTCTAAATGGTGATATAAATGAATATCTTTGGCACTGTAGTGCAAAGATGAACGATTAATCGATGAATATCTTTGGCACGTAGTGAAGAAGATGAGCAGTGTTGAGATGAACATGACCAATTGGTGATCTAAATAAATATCTTTGGCTCGTAGTGCAAAGATGATTAAAGATGTATATTGATTGTTATTACGGGGATAAAATATTGATGATGGACTTTTAAACCTTAGAAGGCGGTAGAATTCTTTTTCTACGTGACTCTTCTAATGGATTGATGTTTAGATTGCATTTGTTGATCTAAAACTTGTTTTCTATTCAGATTCGTTAGATTTTTTTTTCCCCGTCAAGACTAACGATAATTGCTTTATATAGTTGTACAAGAGACTTCTCTTCTTTCTCTCTATAATTTCTCTCTATAATAATTGCTCTATAGCTTTAGTGAATTGGTGAGAAATGAAGGAAGAATGAGCTTTATTTATAGGAAAATATAGTTTCGATAATTGCACATTTTGGGGCTCAAAATATTACAAGATAATACCTCCTCTTTTCTTCATTTTAATTTAGTCCTGCAAGTATTATCAAACTTGCACCACCTCCCCTAATAGTAAATCATGTGAATCAATAGTAAATCATGTGACTCAATAGTTCTAAACATGTGAAAAAATTAATTATAGTATAGTACCTTCAACTATACCTCCATTTTTAACTTAGTCATACAAGTATTATCAATCTTGCACCAACTCCCCTAATAGTAAATCATGTGAATCAATAGTACACACATGTGAACAAATAGTTATAATCATGTGAATCAATAGCAATTAATTGCTCATTTATCCGGTTAATTATCCGATTGGTCAATATAACATTCAGACATCAATTATTATCGAAATAAATGTCAATTTTTCCTAACACTAATAATTCCAACACAATGGAACTATCAATTTCATCTTTAATCAACACGAACTTATTCATCATTAATATTATAACTCACAATATTTAACAACCATGTCGTTCTCAGGAAAGAGGGGGCTTTCCGATAAAGATTTTTCCTTATTGGTAGCATGCAATTAGGTGACCAAACCTCTCATCGATGTAACTTCTGACATTGTCAATATTGCAAATAATAATATAAATAACTTTGTCGTCTCAATTATTGATTTAATAATATAACATATTATCTGATGATAATGTGACAATAATTGAATCAATAATATGAGAGATATGATGCGAGAATTATCGTAGTAATAATTGAGTATAATAACCGGTGACTTCACGTAAAGCATCAATACTCAATACTGGTGTCTTCTTATACAACCACGCAGACATCGTATTTTTTACTACCGGGTAGTTCAACAATTTTAACGATAACACTTTCGCCGTTATTTTTATAAAAAGATAATTCTGTCGTTTTCTTACTACGACAATACATCCGTTGTGGGGTCCACCAATGATTGTGCCGTCGTACGGATATTCCCCAACAAAAAGAATATTCCCCGACCAATCGAATATTATATAACAACTTGCTTACTTAAGCAAAATTTATAAATATTACTCACAACTATAACATTATATCAAATCCACACCATAATATTCAAAAAAATATTTCGAGAAATTTAAATCTTTATTCATAAAATTTGGGGTCTCACATTCAGTCCTAGCTCAGTCTCAAATAAGGAAAAGGAAATATAAACTTAGCAATGCAAGCCAATCACAAACAGGAAGTTCAATCCCACCTCAATCCCAAACTGAATCTTCAGTGCAAACTCAAACACAAGATGGCCCATCAATCTCACCTCTAAGTCAAGCTAAACCAGGTATTTTAAATATATTCGTTGAAGAAAATATTATATTTGTATAATTGTCACGCATTTAAGTTTTCACAGAGTTTATTCACCACTTGACAATCACAATGCAGTGAAAGCATCCCATTCATGTATTGGTTTTTAGCCATCCTATAACATGTCTTCCAAAATGTAGCATCAGTATCACCACTTGTTTTGATTTCAATATGCATTAGGTTTACAACATGAGTGAATCCTTCTCACTTGTTGACAAACAGATTATCATCAATGAACATGTTTGAATTGATACAGTGTATGATGATTATCATCAATGAACATGTTTGAAATTGATACAAAATATGTTTTAAATTGATACAGTATATTTCTTTCGAACATGTTTGAAATTGTTGAACATGTTTGAAATTTTAATGAACATGTTTGAAATGAATAGGTTTACAACATGAGTGAATCCTTCCCTCAACACTGATTGTATCAAATATCTCAACAATTTCAAACATGTTCATTGAAATTTCAAGCATACAATATCATCAATGAACATGTTTGAAATTGTTGAGATATTTGATACAATCAGTGTTGAGGGTTAATGTCTTGGTGCAGATAATGGTACTTTATGGGTGTGGTCAGTTATATAAGTTCTACAATGATACTTTTACAATTTGATACTTTTGCATTTTGTGCAGTTTGTCTTGGTGCAGTATATGTTGCATTTTGCTATTTGATACTTTATGTCTTGGTGCAAATATTTGATACTTTTGCATTTTGTAGGGCTTAATGCAAGTTCAGCCATGAGTGTGCCTCCTACTTCAAGATCAAGGCAGTCAAAATTATAAGTTCAGTCTACTGCAAGAGCTCATTCTAGGAAGCAATCCAATCATGGTGAAGGTTTTGGGTTGTTATATGATGACAAAACTAGTTCAGTGACATTCAAGGTAATTTATATGTTTCAATTATGATTGATATAATATGATGTGTAAGCTTTTACAAATCTTAATGTTGTGTTATGTACATGCAGAGTGACATATCATCAATAATTCTCAATGAAGGAAGTCAGACACAACCATCTTTGGTTGACCATAACACCAAATTCTCAATCCTTAATGAAGGTCAACTAAGAGCTGACAAAGCTAAAAACAAAGCATCCTCTTCAGTTGGCAATAGAAAAATAAGCCATAAAGGTGATGGTGACCCTGTAAACATGTCCAACATGACCTTCAGACCTCAAGGATTGCAATCGAGGGGTAGAAGCTACATCACTACCACACAACTTATGGCAGATAGGGATGAAAGGATTGGTTTGAGCAGCAATGCAAGCAAGTCAGAAGGAATTCCTCCCAATTGTAGTGGAGATAACTGAACTTCTAGCTGTTACATGTGTTTGAGAAATTGACCATTAGACTTATTTTGTAATTAGAGCCTACTTAGTAATTGTACTTCTTCCAGTTATGTTTTTGGAACTGAGCAATTCATTTTGGGAATATATTTTGGACAATGTTGAAGTGTTTATTGTGACGCCCCCAAAATAGGTATACATCACCCATCTTGAGTCGCCAAATACATGATACAAAATTCAAATACAACTTAATTATACAACAGTCGTGTAAAATGCTACAAAACATATGCTGTGAGTTTTAATACAAATATTGTCATCTAGACAATATCCACACTCAATTGAGTTCTCATTACATTTATTATCACACTATTTAACAGAATAGTGAGGACTACTAATGCTATTATCTGGACCGTCACTCCGGTTCCGACTAGTCCTCGCTACGTTCTCATTTCTCAAGAGAACAATGAAAGTAAAAGGGTGAGCTCAACTAGCTCAAGAAGAAATATTATGACTAAGATAATCTGAGAATAAATTATCGTTAGCCTTCAACAAAGGTTAAAGCGATACACTATAACAAACATCAAGTTTAGTGCATAATGAACAAACAATCCATTAAAAGAGTCAGTAGAGAATAAAATCTACTATCTTTTATGATTTAAAAGGTTTTCATCACTTTTATCATTTGAGACTCAACTTAATAAATAATCCACATCATCCCGCAGACTACTTACGCCGAGGATATTCATTTAAGTATCACAACCATAAATTATCCATACACTACGGCCAATGATATTCGTGTATTCATCAATGGTCATTCATGCCAATAACTGTCCATCAATGCACTACGGGTTAATGAGGACTTTTACCATATCATTTGTAACATTACGGTCATGATTATACCGAATAATCCCTGGTCATAATCATACCAAGTCCATCTATGCACTACTGAGGCCCGAGATGACTTTCAACATAATATAAACATGAGAATGATGACAATGATATAAGAATTCAATAAAACAAGTTCAAGAATTAATTTATCCAGGAACCAATAACGTCCAAATTGTCAACATGATACTGCTTTGTGGGGTAAAACTCAAGAATGCTCAGAAAAATATTTCCATGAAAAGATACTGGATGAAGTGCAAATATCAAGGATATTCCACTAATTTCATGGAGTATAAAAGCCAAAACTTTAACCAACTGAGTATAATAAAGAATAGAATAACAAAAGAAATCACTAAGCATGCGATAGACCGCACAGACAGGTTATTCCAACAGAATAATAAATAATGGAACAAGGTTATGCGTAAACGCACAGACAGGATATTCCAAAAGAATAATAAACAACGGAACCAGGTCATGCGTAAAACGCATTGCATATGATGTTCCAGCAGAATAATAAATAACGGAACCAAAGTTATGCGTAATGCATGTGATGAGGATGTTCCAGCAGAATAATAAAGAATGGAATAATGAAAAATTTCACCATGTATTCGAGACTTACATGTATAAAAGTTATTCCAACATAATAATAAAGAATGGAATAACAAAAGAATTTCACCAAGTATGCGGTGCTTCATGATGTATAAAAGTTATTCAACATAATAACAAAAAATGGAATAATGAAGAATTTCACCAAGTATGCAGAAGATTGCAGATGCAAAGTTATTCAACATAATAACAAAGAATGGAATAATGTAAGTTCTCTTCATGAAGACGAAAAAAGAAATAATACCCCTTACCTTAAAAAAACAAACTGGATATAGGAGTAGTGAAGTAGCGAGAATACTTTTCTTCTTTATCTCTATAATTTCTCTCTAGAGTTTCAAATTGAATTAAAAGAAATAATGAAAGAATGAGCTTTTATTTATAGGAGAATGAAATTTGAATATTAACTAATTTCGAAGCGGTCCAGATTGATTTACTTTTAAGCAGACGATCCAGATTGGTTTACTATAAAATATTCTAATAAAACAAAATCTTTTAAATAAAATATAATATATTCTATTTATAATCTAATAAAATGAATAACTTTATAAAAGTATTCATTTTATATAAAAAGATTTTACTATGCAAAACACTATGCAGTACTTATGCATAATAAAATATAATATATTCTATTTATAGTCTAATAAAACGAATAACTTTATAAAAGTATTCTCATTTTTATATAAAAAAAGATTTTATCATGCAAAACACTATCGCATAATAGTAATATAATATATTCTATTTATAGTCTAATAAAACGAATAACTTTATAAAAGTATTCTGTTTTATATAAAAAAGCTTTTCTGTTTTATTACATTAATAATACTAATAAAACAAAACTTCATCATCATTATTATAAATCACACTATTAATCGACCAGTATGTCGTTTCCGAGAGAAGGAAGCTTTCAATAAGGATTTCTCCCTATCGCCCACAATTAGGTGACCAAACCTCTCCTCGCGTAACTTACAGACATCGTTAATATTGCAAATAATAATATTAATAACTTCATCGTCTCAATTATTGATTTAATAATATATAAAATATCGACAATAATTGAATTAAAGTGAGATACTATGCAACAATTACTGAAGCAATAATTGAACAAAACTGAGTGACTTCTCACGTAAGCATCAATAATCAATACCGTGTGATACTATGCAACCACACGTATTCCTGTACTTTTAACACTGGTGTTTCAACAGTTAACGATAAAACTTCCGCCGTTATTTTCATAAAATATTTTTGTCGTTTACTCAATCCGACAATAATTCCGTGTGGGGTCTACCAATAATTGTGTCGTCGTACGAATATTCCCTGTTAAAACGAATATTCCCCGACCAATCAAATATTATATAACAACTTGCGTACTTTGCAAAATTTATAACTATTACCCACAACTATAACATTATATCAAATTCATTCTATAATATTCAAAAATGATAATTATAGAAAATTCATCTTTATTCATAAAAGTTGAGGTCTTACATTTATGCTCAGTTAAAAGAAATGTAATGAACATGCTTCTTCAGCCTATATGTTGGCAATATAATTTGACACTATCTTTTGGATTCATATTGTGTTCATTATATTAAACTTGCTTAACTCATTGACAACCAGATTAAGTTAATAAAATTACATTGAGTAACAAGTGCTCAACTCATTGGCACTATCTTGTAATGTACATTTACTGATTGTATGTCACACAATTATACACACGAATAAGACTTCCATTAACCAACTCACTTACACTACTCATTCACAATTATACATACAAATAAGACTTTAACATTTACTGATCATATGTCACACAATTATATACACAAATAAGACTTCCATTAACCAACTCACTTACACTACTCATTCACAATTATACATACAAATAAGATTTCCATTAACCAAGTTCATTAATCAATTCTTTGACATTCAGGTAAAATAAACATTACAAGTCACAAAGCAGCCTCAAAACACATATTAAACTTGCATAACTCACTAAAGGACTACTCAAATAAGGATTTCCTAATGCTTACAAAACAACGACTTCCATTAACCATTTTCACCAATTACATTAAGTTATCTGCATATTTCAAACTGCAGTACATTACAATTCACAACACTACCAATTCATCTAACCATTTATCTACCTAAGTAGCATAAAAAAAATGCAGATGAAATAACTAACAATAACACACCAATGCACTTCTTGTTCAAATAGTCTACTTCTTTAATTTGTTTCACAGAAACTTCATCTCCATTTGACTTCAACTCATGAACCAATTCTTTCAATTCAGATAATTCAGATGCCCATTCAACGTGGAAAAATTTATTCAGCTCCTTATTCAACAAAATTTTGTTCTCCCTCTTCAGATTATTTATAACAACTTTTGCCCTCTCACACATCTGTGGGTCATGCCATATAAAGAACCCACATCCCCTTTCCTGAATCCAAAATATTAAAAATTATTCAATTGTTGTTAGTAAAAACTTTTCAAGCATACTAGCTGCCAGGATTTGTTTCAAACACAAAATCAAAATAAATTATAAGAACTTACTCTGAATTTTGAGCATGAGAAAAACCTCCTGCCAGGATTTGTTTCACTCCATGAGGTCCACTAAGGAGCCCTTAACCCACAATAACACAATGACATAGCTTCATAATCAACATCAATGGCACGTCTTCGAGCAGATGATGAAGATGACGACGAATAGTGAGCCATGTCGATTCTTCGTCCAATTTATGGAGATGACTTGGTGCTTAATTTCTTCTCTTTACGACCACTTTAACGATATGGCCGAACTGGGCTTCAAGTTCACCTACTTCTCGCGTCTTCTTCTCATGTCTTCTTCTCCTCTTCGATTTCGTCTCTCTTTGAAGAAACTGATTAGAGATTTTTTGCCCTTTTTGAAAATAAACGTTTGCTTTTGTTCTGTATCTCCCTAAATGCCTAATCAGCAATAATTGTGCACGTGTAAATAGAGTTAGTCTAGGTGGCTAGTCCGTTGACAACAGGGGCACGAGTGACTTAATTTTTGTAACGTTAAGGGTACTTTTAAAAAAAAAAATTAATTTAGGATATAAGTGGGACATCCGTGTAAACGTCAGGAGTATTTTTGACCCTTTGCCCATATCTAATCGAGTCAACCATTCAATCATTTAGCTTCATTCAGCTATTCAGAGCTTTAAACTTGAGAACTATGGCTGTGTTTGTAAAGATTATAATTTTAGGATTACAATTCATAAAATTATAATTCCAAAATTATTAATTCTAAAATTATAATCCTGAGATCAAGATTATTAAATTATTTTATAATTCAACATTAATAGTCTTAAATTTAAATTTGAAAATAAAAGGCTAGTTTGGGGACCACGTTTTGAAGGCCTCACTCTCCGACTTTATATACAAATATATACAATGAGTCTTTTCTTTCTCTTTTTGTTTTAACTCGCATGAAATCTGGGGTGTTTCTCACTTATTTAAGACTCGGTAAATCTTCATAATAATCAGAAATTAGAATAAACTTAATTTAGTAAAATAGGGAGGGAGGTAGCTTAATAAGAGAAAGTTGGTATGCAGTAAGCGGCGGTGCTATCCGTAGATAGGATTCTTACCGGCCCATCGGTTAGAAAAGGGAAGACATCAAACTCCTAACAGGAAGCTGCAGCCAATTTGTTGACAAGCCAACCCATGCAAACTAAAGAATAAAAGTAACAGCAGATAACAAATATGTTTGGCCTTAGCCATGTGACAACTTGTGGGAGGATAATGGGTAAATGCGGATACCAGTTTTATACATGCAACTATGCAAGGCCAAGGCCACCCCAACAGTTCAGGTACCAGATAAGAAAAGAACACGTATATATATATATATATATATATATATATATATATTTACAAACAATATCAAGTGTCCAACACAAACCCCCCCCAGAAAACAATAATCTCTCGAACAGAAATTCCCTTTACATACCAAAATACTCAACTCACCGAGGGCCACTTGAGTAGCACCCTTTAGTGCCTAGAGAATATCAGTGGTGTCTCCGCCTTTCCCCCGAAAAAATTACATCACCAGTGTCAAAATTCTAGCCGTTAAGGAACAAATCAAAGAAGACTGAACAAGTAAAATTTAGTACGTAGCTAGGAGGGATGACAATTTATACCAACTTTTATTGTTCATATTTCTCCTTTTTATTCTTGTTATGGAGAGAAAGGTCACAAAGTTTCTCAATGTTTTGCCTCAAGGAAGCACAGCTTTAACTTCTTTCCTATCTGCTCCACAGGCCTGCCAAAGGATAAGTGAGAACAAGTTCTTTTTTGGACATATAAATTTTTATTAAGAAAAGAGCCGCCGAAACTAGGACAGCAACCATCTACACAGGTGTATACAAGTGAACAGGTTATAGCCACTTGCAACTGTGTAAGCAATCTTAACAATTATTACAGACCAGAACTTGTATGAAAATATCTCTGCATCTGTCTAACTACTAAATTTTTGAAGAATTAGTAGACATGGCATGATAATTTTGGTATGACAGGTAAATATGGAGAATAAAAAGCGGACCTTTTCTTACCTACACAAATTTGCATATTCTTGCAGGTTTTTAGGGAGCCTATTTTAGGGGAGCCTATTTCTACATTTAACAGAGACCTTTATTGTTCTTCATCCCTAAATGGAATCAATGTTCAACATCTTTCACTAGTAGTATATGTTTATTCAAACCATTTTGAAGAAGGATCATCATTCTAAATGTTACAGTGATTCGGGTGCACGTGATGGGTATTTTTTAAGTTTAGGTGTCAAGCTTGTTGCAACGGTCAAGTGCCCTTGGTAATGGATTCAAGTCCTTCAATAAATACAGTAAGGTGGACACACTGGAATTTGTGACAGTCAAGTGCTTACTTGTTAAATGCTTGGCAATGGGTTCAAGTCCTTCGATAATATGCCTCTGAGTACGAGCTTTACTCGAAAAGGTGGACACACTGGATTTGTTATGGGGAAGTAACAAAAAAAGTCGAGTAATCGTCAGGGGTTCAAAAGTCGTGGAAACAAAATCTACTATTTTCAATATAATATTTTTGGGAAAGATACAGTAAATAAAACTTATGCGCTCACTTTCATCACAAATTAAAACCCATACATGACAATCATTACAGGATGGAGATGGTATCTCGGCGAATTCCACACATTTCGAAAGCGACAGAAACCAAATTGTTTCATACCTGTTTCCCATATCAGTTTATACGCTACTTAGCTTAACCAAATTCCTCAATCCAATGGTGTAGGGATGCACCTAAATATTCAAATTGGATAATATTCTGCTTTTATTTCCTCAAACTACGTATGTTTATGTAACAAGGTTAACTAAGCATATACATCTGAATCCTTCCTAAGCACTTAAGATTGTAGACCATAACAAGAAAGTTCCTTTATTAGTGGTCTAGCAAATTTTTCCAGGCAGCAAAGCATGTGTGTTGGACCGGATATTTGGTATGCAACCCATGCACATACCTGGTGTGGGAACTTAACATCGATTGATAATGGATGTTCTTAGTCCCAGAGTTCTATACATAGATCCTATAGAATATCACATCTTATTCTGAAATTAACATTACCTCCGGTGCTCCACCAGTAACAGGTCAGTGACATCAAGTAACACTTGAACATTTTATATGTGTATATATATAGTTGTCATGTTAAACATTATATACTACATGTTAATAGGTCAGTGACATCAAGTAACACTTGAACATTATTGATTTGATTATACAGAAATTCTCATCAATCAGTAAATCAGGAGACAGAATCTACCTCAACTCCATATCCTTTCACGTAAACATTGGTGAAGAGTTCAGATGGATCTGACATTGGGCTTTCCTACATAAACAGAAAAGAAAAATAGATTGTTGATCACCAGTTATTCAAATAAAACAAGTTTTCGTAAGTGTCAAACTAGAACTAATAATTGTTTTAGGAGAAAAACCGTGACATGATTCACACCTTAGCTTGAGCAATGGCTTCATCAACCTCCTTTCTTTTTTCCTTCTCTATAGCCTGAAAAAGAGAAATGAAGGAAGTGGTATGCTGTTATAAAGTTGTTCGTCACACAAAATACTAGAACAAACTTTCAATTATGATAAAGACCTAAGTAGTTAACAATAAATAAATAAATAAGGCCTTAAAAATACAAGGCTATTAAAGAGTAAAGTCAAATTTACATATCGATTTTTACCTTCAATTCCTTTTCAGTGGCTATATCATGAGCTAATATTAGCTTTCTTATTCTTTCAATTGGATCACGCTCCTGCAAGTCAAAAGTATATCCAAAAAACATATCATGTGAGGGTTGAGACTTACAAAAATAAGCACATGTTTGGCAACTATTTTCAAAAACTCTCAAAATACTTCATCGTGATAATGTGGAAAATAGACTTATCAAAGAAGATGTGGAAACATAATAACTCTAAAACAGATGCTTTAACATTTGTTTTTTCTCATCATAATAATTTCATTATTTTCATATTCTATCCCCCTTCCCCAAAAAAAAAAAAAAAAAAAAAAAAAAACAAACAAACAATAACACATCAGTATTTTCAGAAATAAACAATGTTAAATACACCTGATTTGTAAACAATGGGGCAACATCAATTTTTCTTTAAGTTGTAAAATAGTTAAACTTCAATTTTCAATTACTTTCAACAATATTTTGACACACCAGCGGTGAACAGTGAACTATTTAGGTGTATTTAGCAGTTCTCATTCAAAAAGGGCATTTCATAAGTTAAACTTCAATTTTCAATTACTTTCAACAATATCTTGACACACCAATGGGTGAACGATTTAGGTGTATTTAGCATTTCTAATTCAAAACAGGTTTTCGTATCATTTCCCTAAAACAAAAAAGAACTGAAACACTGGCCACACACTTTCTGAAACATTTAGAAAATAAAACTATAACACAATTCAAAAATGCTAACCAGATAGGCCATATGTATTTCATTAAACATATCATAGAAGATATAGAATATCCAACCTGTCTGACACCGCTAATCTCATCACGTGTCCGATATGTGCTCCCAGGATCAGACATAGAGTGACCATGGTACCTATATGTATCCATTTCAAGTATCTGATACAGAAAAGAAAAGACGAGTAAATACTTTCATGTCTCATGAGAAGAACTGAATCATAAACATGAGTGGATTTACACCCTATGGCAGAATCAACAATTCAGATAAGATTATCAAATGTCACTTCGCAACTCAACATTCCTCTATACTCAATAGTCAATATGTAATGTATCCGTCTCAAAGTCCATTTCATATAAAAGAACAAGAAATTTAAAGGCGCATGTCTAAACTACACAAGCCTCATATCTTGGGCTCACCCAAGTTTCTTATACCAGATCTCATCAAAGGGATAACGAAACCGTTAATCATATTGCTGAACTTAAGAGCACTGCAACATGAAGACAATTGAGTTGAACTTTGTCATATTATTTATCACCGAATTGTTTATACCAGGACCCAGAATATTTATTGTTGAAACTGACATACCACATCAGACAAACTCATGACATAGGCTAAACCTGAAGAAAATTCAGCCAGCACCCTAGCATAGTTATTTTCAATGGAAGTTGTCAAACTTCAGCATTTGTAATTATTTTTAAGCTTCTTAAGTAAATTCATAATAATCAATTAATTTGCCAGAAAAATATTTTTCTATCAGTAATTGGATAAAGAATACTAAACTGAGGTAGATAAGATTAACTGTTATATGATTCAATAGTGATATCACAAAAGGCATACTACATTTACTTACAAGGGGTCCATTCTTCAGTGCATGCTCCTTTGCAAATTTGCAAGCTTGTTTCACAGCCAAGGCATCCATACCATCAACCTGCTCAATGATGTAAAACGTATAATAAATGATAAATAAAATACAAGAATAACAATAAGACATTCAATGACTGAAAAGGCGACCATCCCATCATATCTACTTACGCATAGGACTCTATATATTACAAACTAGCCAAGCAAGGATAACTTGCACAGGATCTCCACGCACAACCTCCCCCTTCTTCCCCCACCGCTCACCACCCAACCCCACACAAAAAAGTAAATTCTTTAAAATAACACACGTTTTCCTTCTTTTGACTAATATTCACTAAAAATGCCATTATTTTGTCAAATAGCAGCACCAACACCGAGCAACAATTCAAATACATTTTAAATCAATAATATAAACAATTCAATCACACCTTTAAACCAGGAACATAATCCCCTCTGGTATAATATGCCGGACTCTTGGCAGCTCTCCATTCAGCAGTACCCATACCATCTGCAACAATAATCCCAATAAATCATATTACTCGTATAAACATTCAATTGAGCTATCAATATCATTTATAATTAGGATACCTACAATGATTATTCTCGCAAACCAAAATAGCAGGCAAATCCCAAAGAGCGGCCATATTAAGTGCCTCAAATAGCTGCCCCTGATTGGCTGCGCCATCCCCGTACAAGGCAAAGCTCTCACATGCTCTTCCTTGGAATACTTCTGAGCAAAAGCCAACCCAATGCCTAAGGGCACCTGAGCCCCAACAATTCCGTGCCCTCCATAGAATCCACTATCTTTCTTGTAAAAATGCATGGAGCCACCTTTTCCTTTAGAGCAGCCAGCCTGTCGGCCCATTAATTCAGCAAAAGCCTCTAATAGGGTTCCGCCGCGGCTTAGGAAGATACAGTGGTCACGATAAGCGGTGATTATGCAGTCCTTTTTGGTAATTGCGGCTTCCATGCCGATGGCGACGGCTTCTTGGCCATCGTAGAGGTGGCAGAATCCTCGGATTAGTTTGGATTTGTAGAGCGAGTCGGCAGCGATCTCCATGCGGCGCATCTTCGCCGTATCGTGGAAGAAGGTCATGAGTTCTTTTGGAGAGGTTTCAACGGAGCGGGAAGGGGGTTCGCAGTTGTGACCGATGAAGGGGACACTCGTTTCGACGGTGATGGGTGTCGTGTCGAATGAGAACGGGCGGTATAGAGATGGGGTGAACGAGACGGCGGTGGTCAGGGGTTTAAGGAGATTGGAGCTCCGGTGGACTAAAGCCATCTCGATTTTTGGATTGATTGACTGATCCGATCTTCTGTGAGGAGATGGTGTTTGTCAAGTGGTGGGAATGGGTTGGTGAGAAAGAAAGAAAAATATTCGTATATTCTGGCTTGGCGGTAATTTTTGGGTTCGATTTTTTTTTGAATGTGTGAGTATTTTTGGGTGTGCGCTGAAATTAATAAAAAAAATAAAAAAAATTAATTAATTAAATATATATACAATAAACATGTAAAGTTAAATTGGATGTAGACTAAACAGGTAAAACAAAAGTTTCATCAAATTTATATTTTTTTTACCCAACAACTTTTATGATAAAGTCGATCGAAATGAATTATACATATCATACCTACTGTTTAATATCTTTATTTCACCTTTACTATTTCTCTTTTATTACCTATAAAATTTATATACTTTCTAATTTTGATATATTTTTTTCTATTATTATTATTATTATTATTATTATAGTTGGCTGTTATTTTTACTATTGGGAACCTATTTTAAATACGACTTCTTGAACAAGTAGGCAGTAGCATGTAATTACGAATAAATATTGAAGATACCTGCAATTATCTCAATCTCTCCCGCCATGAGCACAACATTCTCTCTCCTCTCACCTCACACTCACAACTTCTCGATGCTTTCCCTCCCAATCTCATATCTCAAAACCCCAACATTTAATCACACACTACGATTTTACTCCCCCAGAGCACTTAATGCACCAAAACATTATCAATTCCGGACCTTTTACAAGTTTCCAAAGCCAATTTTCGCCGAAGACTCTCAGCTCTCCGATGACGATGATGAGGAAGCCGCAGAGGAGTACGAAGATGTTTCCGGCGAAGTGTCCGAAGGAATCGAAGACGACAGCGAGGAAGAAATTGAAGATTTATTGGATGACGACGATGATGCACCAGAGGCAAAGTCTAAATTCGAGGAATTTAAGTGGCAAAGAGTCGAAAGACTCCGTAATGAAGTCCAAGTGTTCGGTGAAGAAATCATTGATGCTGAAGAACTCGCTTCCATTTACAGTTTCCGCATAGATAGATTTCAGGTTATAACTGTTGGTTGTTCCCACACATATAACATATACATAGTGATGTCAAGTGCCCTGGTAAAACTAACTTTTCAATTAATTTCAAACTTTAGTACATGGGCTCTTGCAGCGGTCACATTATTGTGACCTAGCTTTTTCAAATCAATTTAAATAACAGCTTTAATACATTTGTTCAAGGACAGTTGAGGTGTATTTAGCAAATATTTAAGACAAACATATGTATTTGATCACTTGAATCATTCCACTATAATCACGTGACTTACATAGTTACATCATCATCAGCATATTCCCGTTTATACATTATCGATCCCAATTATATTTATATATACTTATTGTGCACCTCTTGTCCCAAAATATTATTATACATGCTATTATTTGTCTTACATTGTTGAACTTGCACTCCATATGTTCTGTTTTGCTTTGGCTTACTACAAAATCCTCAGATTTATAATGTACTTCTCCATATATCTAACTTAGCATTAACTACTGCCATAGTCTATCAATTAACACCATATCATTAGCAAATAACATACACTATGACACTTTATACTGTATGCCTATCGATAGCTCATCCAGACAAAAAGATTAGGTTTCGACTCCTATTGTTGATGTACTCTTAACATGTCAACACAACACAAGTAGTTGTTTTAGCATACAAATCCTTAATCATATGAGCATACTTTGTTGAAAGTTATTTTTTCTCAAGAATCCACCAAATAATCCATCTCAGAACTTTATCATGTCTTTTCAAGGTCGATGAACACCATATGTAGACCATTTAATACCCTCTATATATTTTCATCAATTGTATAATTAAGAAAATACCCTATACAGTAATCACCCTGACATAAACCCACACTGATTATATGATACTCTCATCCCTATTCTTAACCAATGTTCAATCAGTCTCTCGCAACTGTATTGTATGGTTATGACTTATGAGCTTGATCCTTCCGTTGTTCAAGCAATTTTGAATTTATACCTTATCCTTACAAATTAGCACTAAATTACTCATCCTCCACTCCTTGAACATATATTTAGTTTGTAGAATCTTAATCAACAGACCAGTCAACCAGATTAAGGTCACATCGCCAAGCAGCTCCAAACTTCAGGCCCATACATGGTTTCATGATTTATCTTCTTTAAAGCTTCCTTGACTTCGGCTACACTTTTGCACAAAATTCCTATTTTCATCATATAAAAAATCCCAGTTCTCTCTGATTCATGTGTTTATAGACATGTATAAGTATGTAATTACTGAATTTATGTTTTGACTATGTTTTTGCTATATTAATGTATATAGACTTTTGTAAATCTGTTTACCTTAAGTTTGTTGATTTGGTATGGTTTTGTTACGTGTCTTTTGTATAGAGATTGTCGATTGAAGCATTTTTGAAAGGTTCATCAGTTGTGGTTTCAGCACCTACAAGCAGCGGAAAAACCTTGATTGCAGAAGCTGCAGCAGTAGCTACGGTAGCTAGAGGAAGGAGACTATTCTACACCACTCCTCTCAAGGCATTATCAAACCAGAAATTCCGTGAGTTCCGGTATGCAACACGTTAAATATGGTTAATGAATAACAACGTTGGAAACTAAGCCGATGAAGATGCATCCACACACTTTCCCTCTAGTTGGGATTATATTATGTTATGTAGATTTTTATTTGGATCCGTCCAATTCAAAATGAAAATAATTTCTGTGTTAGTTTTTAGTGTTTCATCGAACATCAAGATCTTCACGTTTCCTTAGATAATTCTATAAGTTCTTCAGAATGCAATTGGTCAGTATTTTGACAAAATAAAAAGAAGTTGATGTTTTTATCATGTAATCATGTTGTTTCCTCAGCGAGACATTTGGCGATAGCAATGTTGGTCTTTTAACCGGAGACTCTTCAATCAACAAAGATGCTCAGGTCCTAATCATGACTACTGAAATTCTCCGTAACATGTTGTACCAGAGGTATGACATATTAAATTTGATTTCCCTTAAGAAACCACACATTATTAGTCACATTACATATTTTTGTTAAAACTAGATTTCAACGGGTGTAAGTATGTATAGCATCATTAGTGGCGGACCTCAGGCATGGCCGGGGGCGGCCATGGCCCGGTTCGATTTTACAACAATTTTAATTTTACCCTTGAGCTTTTTGTTAAATTTCGTTTATAATCCTATAAATTATTGGTATAAAAACATTCCATCCGTTCTAAAATATAAGATTAATTTTAATAATTTTTAAAAGTAAATTTGAGATATTTTTAATTTGTTTTAATAATGATAACTCTTGATTTTTTAGTACTTTTTAATTAGTGTACAATTTTTATAGTTATTTGTGTAAAATTAATTGAATTCATTTCAGTTTTAAATATTAAAATATCTCAAATTGCTTTCAAGAATTCAAAACTAATCCTATATTTTAAAATGAGTGGGATATTCTACTATCAAAATGTATATAAAAAAATTGTGTGGTACAATAAATACTTTTTCTAGTTTTTTGCATGTTTACAAACAAAACTAATTATTAAATTAATATTGTATATGTTTTTATAGATATTTGGCCCCTCCCGATATGAATTGTTGGTTCCGCCCCTGAGCATCATATAGTTCAATACCTTCAGTTAACATATAACTGCTACATCATTTAGTTGGGTCCAGTACATTGTTTCAATCAAATGTGCTCAAGTACCCATGCATTCACCCATTCATTTCGCTACTATGCTTTAGTAGGAAGTCTTTAATTTTTTGCAGGTTATTTTAGTTCCAAAATACAGTTGCCACTTACTACATATTCCATAGATGTTGACTGAATTAATAACTCACATCAGCATCGTTGTTTCTTTTCAATTCCTTATGCAGTGTTGGAATGGTTTCATCTGAAAGTGGACTTTTCCAAGTTGATGTTATTGTTTTAGATGAAGTACATTATCTAAGTGATATATCTCGGGTACAGTTTGGGAAGAGATAAATGCGTATTTTTTATTCTCCTGGTTGTTTTTCTGTCCATGTCTCTCCCTTTTGCTTTAAAAGAATCATAAGTAACTGCTGATTACATATTATTGCAGGTTATTTATTGCCCCAAAGAAGTTCAACTTATATGTTTGTCAGCAACTGTGGCTAATCCTGATGAATTAGCTGGTTGGATTGGTCAGGTACATAGTTATCTATTATTCTTCATTATTCCTACCTTTCTGGTTATGTTGAACCTTGCCAATCATATCTAAATGGTTATTCAGAGTACATCAAGTGTTTCTTCTGTTATGAATCTAGTATCGAAGCCGACCTTTGGTTTCTATATTTCATAACTCAATCTATAACTAGTTATAGTTTTCTTTCAACTTGGTCATATATTATCACGGGGCACCTTTTCTTCCCCACTTTTATGCCAAGTCTCAAGTAGTACACATGATGATTTGTTGTTCACATATATTGCGTAACATTGTTATTATTTCTTAGTAGGTGATCTCAGTTAGCAATGTTCTGTATTTAGTGACAAGACCATGTTCACCTATACTAAACATTTCAATTGTCTGGATGTTATGCAGTTAGTGTAGTGTCTCAGGCCCCAGATGTTGTGAACGTATCAGTGTGAATGACTTAAGGTAGGTTACAGAAAAGAAAGAAGAGGACTGTTTTAACCTAGTAAAGTTAGAAACTGTATTCCTGGCCTTTGGAGGCTTTTTATACATACATGTTGAGGAATATGACGTCTCATGAGTTTCAATATGTGCTGATTAGAACTCCTAGATTGGTTTTGCATGAAATGATGAAAACCGTTTCATACTAAAAGTCATAGAACATTATCAAGTTGTATTTCCTGAATCAGTTCTCTAATTTTTCTTTTATTATTTTGGTCTCAACTAATTAGAATCATAAAGCTCTCACTTTTGCATTGCTTCCTGTTTTCAGTTTTCAATTTAGAATGATCTGTCCTTGTATACTTGTGTGTCTTTTCATCCCTTTTAAGGGATCAGGGTACTTGGATACCCTACTCAGAATTGAAGCATTGTTGCAAGAATCTCTGTTGAAATTTCATTAAAGTTAACACTATACTGTTTGGGACCAAGGAATCTTTTTCATATATTGCATTACCGGTGACTTTCGTCAAGTCAGTTGTGTGGAGTTACTAGAGGAAACACTTGGGTACATGTTGGAAAACATGTACACTGACATGACCCAACAAGAACACCTGCATAGACTGCATAGAGTTATATTGCTTGTTCATATGTTGTTTTAACCATGGCACATAAATTTCTTGTCAAGGGTACATTAAATGAGGTAAACATACTTTTCAACCATTTCCATGAAATAGTCCATGTGGTTAAAGTCCTTCAGGTTGTGAAAATGTTATCCAGTCAATGTTCTAAAAGGCAGGAGGCGGACGACCGAGGGGGGCCTAGCGCCTAGGGGGCCTGGGCGGGACCTAGGCGGGATTTTTTATTTTAAGCTAATTTTAATATTTTATCTCACATTTATCCAAACAAAACAATAATATAAAACAAAACAATCTATAATAAAGATGATAAAGGTCTTTGCTTAAAGTTCAAATACATCCATATTGCTAATGTCAAAGGTCAAATACAAACATGCAATTGTTCAAAGTTCAAACATATTTTTAACGTATTAGTTTTATTCATAAACATGATTGCTATTAAATAATAAAATTTAAAATTTCAAGAATTTAATTCAATATTAAAACTTAAGAAACTAAACATAAATTTAAGAATTATATTAAATTAAACTAAATATTACAAATGTATCATCATTTATATAATTTAAACTTGGCACAAATTTAAAAAATTACAACTATAATAAAATTATCCATTTTTGACTTGATATTGTTCACTTCTTGTTGTGATTTGATATATACTACAACCTGTATTATGAATATGGTAAATCATTAGAAAAATAAATATATTAAGATCTGATTTGGGTAGTTATTAAAAAAAAAAACTCTCCGTCTAGGCTCCGCCTAATTTTCTGAAGGGATTTTTTTGTCGTCTTGGGCCTAGGTGAGGCGTTAGGGGGGCCTAGCGCCTAGGCGGGGCGCCAAGGGGGGGTCTAGCACCTAGGTGAGGCCTAGGCGGACCTAGGTGGGGATTTTTATAACACTGTATCCAGTTGAGGGTATTTGGAACATTTGAGCACTAATATATGGTAAGGTAAAAGGATTTTATTAAGTTCTTCCATAGGATAAATGCCTGCGAGGTTATGTGATGTTGGCATGTAGCAGTAGATAGTTATTTGACAAGTATATGGCCGGTCAAGGCCACAATAACAGGTTGGTTTAGAGTGCTTAAAGGTTTGAAAAATGTATCAGGATTTAAGGCATTATTGATAGAAAATGGTTCATAATTTGACTCGTCTTTGACAGTGGTACATTGATTGAGCTGCAAAAGTAGTATATAGAATTATAGAATATAGATAGGCCTTGGCAGAGAGGCCTTATAAGTCAGTTCGCATGAATGGTTGGGCTTCTAGTAGGTTGTGGTTTGGCTAAGAGAAAAATGGATAGCTATAGAAGCATGCTTTCAGGTGCTTCATTAATCAAGAGGGGATAAAAAACTAACCAGCTAGCAAGCAATTCCCTTTTTATTTTTTAAAGATTTTAAGTGGGCATGAGAAACAGAAGATCAATAATTGCAGCTCTTCACATACAAATATGTCACCATTACATTATATCTTTCACTGTTGAGCTCTACAAGATAATTGAGTCCTTTTAGTATAACAACTCAATATATATATATATATATATATATTTAAATCCTTAGATATCATGAGCTCCTTGTATGATAGTTAAATCTGGACATTGAACTAAGATGTTTATACTTCTAGGGAATCGGATCTCTGAAATTTCTTACTTGTACAAGAGGACACTAACATTATTTTCCTGTATTTTTTACATGATAATCAGAGTTGTCACGGTGTCGCCATGGCGACACCTAGGCTTCGTGGCAGAACCACAAACAACATGGTGACGCTCGCCTTGGCAGCTAGGCGTCCACAAGTCGTCACCGAGGCGACGCCGTGGAGGCAAGGCAAGCGCCTTGGTAGCTGGGTTGATTTTAAGTTGGCTTAACCACAATCTGTGACCCATAAACTTTACCCATGACCAGTCAGATCAAAAGAGGGAGAGAAGAAAACTGAAAGTCTTTTGCATCTTTTATTTTTGTCAATTGGAAAGAGAGGCCCTAATCACAACTGTGAAGAAAAGCCCTAAAAGACTTCGAGGTGAATGCGACGCTAGTCGCCGAGGGCAGCTACACATGCAGGTTGTAGCACGACCGCAATCTTTTGTTGCAGAAAGAAAAAGGAAGAATACAAAAAAAAAGATCTGAAAGAAAAAATAATGACGGGATGAAGATTTTTTTCTGCTAGCCACTTTCGTTCCCTCTCTTTTAATTTGATTGTCTGCTGTAATCCACTAAGATGTTAGCGCCCTAATAAATACATAATTGTTGTGTTCCACATGTTGGGTTCCTACAAGCTTAAGCCAATATTAATTTTTCTTTTTAACAAATAATAAATATTTCTTTTTTTTTCATAAAAAGTAGTAAATTAATTATTTTATTATTTTAAAAAGTAACATGTAATATTAGTTGCAATTGAGTTTAATTGCATGTACAATTTAAACCCTTAAAAGTTATAATTTTGACGACATAAATCATAAAGTTCATGAAACTTCAAATAATTTAAATAAAGATATAAACAATTATTTATTTCCTAAAATTAAATTAAATATATATTGCATGTTCGTTTAATGTATTTTTTTTAGTGCAAGACATGAGAAACAAGCATGAAAAAATTGAATAGTAATTGTGTTTTATGTTTGATTGTTAAGTGTGGATATAATTATGTTTTTAATGATACTCCATGATATTAGATATTATATTTTGGTGTGTAATGTATATAAAATTTCATTGTTCAATATACTTTTAATATAAAATAAATAATGTTTAAATTGCATACTGTGAACTACTTGTCGCCATATGGACGCCATTGTAGGTGCCTTATCACCTAGGCGTTCCAGTGGTCAGCTACTGTCGCATCTCGTCGTGGCGCCGTGACAATTATGATGATAATATCCTGGCTATTGTTAAAAAAGTTAAATGATGGTGCAAGTGAATTCTTAAGGACTTACTTTCTCTTTTCTCATGTTGCTTCATGGTGTTTCTAGATTCATGGTAAAACTGAGTTGGTAACATCATCCAAGCGTCCAGTACCATTAACTTGGCACTTCTCTACAAAGACAGCTTTGTTACCCCTTCTTGATGAGAAAGGAACCAGCATGAATAGGTAATCTACACAGTACATGGTGTTCAAATAAGTTTATAGATTTTCATTTGTTTATTGTTTTTACAGTAGTTAGTGCTGCTAGAATATTCATTTAATTATCAATGATTTGGTATTTTGAATTCAATTTCTCTTTGATATGATATTTCTTGTACTGAAATCTCTACGATGAGAGAAGATATAGGTGACTAATAATCGAGTTAGGGCATTGTTTAGACTAAATACATATTAAAATCCTGTTCAAAGATTCTTCATGGATGTACAAGCAAAGTAAATCAAGTCAAATAATGTTTCAGAATAAGATTTATAAGTTCTTCTAAGACATTTTGAAATATATCTTTCTTTACTTTGTTGCTATATATTATTAAAGGTTTATAAGTTTTCAATTCTTGATGGGAATTAATGAAAAATTTCATGAAGTCTTGGGAAGAACAAGAAGAATATACATGGTTTAAACAAAATTTATTGTTTATGTTGACACTCACTTCCAATATTTGAAGTTTTGAACATTATAAAGTCAAGTAGTTTTCTAAAGGTCTCACTATTTTTTTAATTGTCGTACCCTCTCCAACACCCCACCCAGGCCATCCTAATCAAATAAGTCATGGATTGAAGTTTTTAGTGTTAATAACTTTGCAATTTTTGTGTCCAACTGGATCAGGAAGCTGTCAGTCAACTATTTACAACTAAATTCATCAGGAGTTAAATCATATGAGGATGAGGGATCTAGGAGGAAATCAAGAAAAAAACGTGAGACTGACATATCTCCTCTTTCGAAGAATGACATGAACACCATTCGCCGTTCACAAGTATGAACGAAATCTGGTTCATGATACGCAATCATGCTTGATATATTATCTTGAGTAAGACCATGTGTGCCTCTATACCTTCATAAATAATGAGCCTGTTAAATTTTTAATTTTCAGGCTCCTCAAGTTATAGATACATTGTGGCACCTTAAGACTAGGGATATGCTGCCAGCAATTTGGTTTATCTTTAGCAGGAAAGGATGTGATGCAGCTGTTCAATATCTTGAAGATTGCAAGCTTTTGGATGAGCATGAGATGGCTGAAGTTGAACTGGCTTTAAAGAGGTTGCGTACAAAGTATCCTGATGCTGTGAGAGAGTATTCTGTAAAGGGCCTTCTCCGAGGTGTTGCTTCCCATCATGCTGGCTGTCTGCCTCTTTGGAAATCTTTCGTGGAAGAGTTGTTTCAACGTGGACTTGTAAAGGTTGTTTTTGCTACAGAAACTCTTGCCGCTGGAATTAATATGCCTGCTAGGACAGCAGTCATTTCGTCTCTTAGCAAAAGGAGTGAAAGTGGACGCATACAATTAAGCACAAATGAACTACTTCAAATGGCAGGGCGTGCCGGACGTAGAGGCATTGACAAAAAGGGTCATGCGGTTCTGGTTCAGACTCCGTTTGAAGGGGCTAAAGAGTGCTGCAAGATTCTCTTTGGTGGACTTGAACCTCTTGTGTCTCAGTTTACAGCGTCATATGGAATGGTGCTAAATCTTCTTGCAGTATGTACTTTGACCTATTGTCCTTTTTTCCCCTTAAGAACTTTGATGTTGATGGACTTTGCTGAAAGGTCAAGTGTTCTGTTTCTGCAGGGTGCAAAAGTTACTCGTGGATCGAGTGAAGCAGATGACCTTCAAATTTCTCAAGCTGGACGAACCATGGATGAAGCGAGGAAGTTAGTTGAACAGAGTTTTGGAAATTATGTAGGGAGCAATGTCATGATTGCTGCAAAAGAGGAGCTCAATAATATAAAAAGTGAGATTGAGATGCTGACTTTAGAAGTTAGTGATGAAGCTATTGACCGAAAGAGTAGGAAGGTGCTTACAGAAATGGCATATAAGGAGATTACCGATTTGCAGCAAGAATTAAGGGTACCTTATTTCTCATTCCTTGGGATTTCTAGTGTTTGCCTTCTATTTTGTTTACTGCTTCGTTCAAGTAGCAGTTTGCTAACCTGCAGTGTCACAAGCAGGGAAATTGTGGAGCTACATTACGGTTTGGTTAGCATGTGATTAATATTTGCACTACTTCTTTAAAAATAAAAAAATCTGCAAATCTTATACCTATAAACAAAAAAGGAAAAAAAGAATAAATATCTACAAAACTTGTGCAATTGTGTTTAATTTCACTCTGTTGTATATTACATTTTCTAATTCATAACTAGTTTTTAATGTCTGTTCTAGTAAGCCAGAGTTTATGCATAAAGTTTTTCTTTTCTCTTCATGAACAAAACATATGGTCTCATCTTTACTTTCATGCTTGTTAAATTTTTATCGCTCTTGTTAAATTTGTAGTTGGTTTCCAACTAAATAGAAGTCTTCAGTATCATTCTTGTCCAAAGACCATATAAGCTACTGAAGACATATTTTTTATTTTAATAATCAGGAAGAAAAGCGTTTGCGGACTGACGAACGAAAAAGGATGGAACTGGAGAGGGCGTCTTCTTTGAGGCCTCTATTGAAAGAGTTGGATGGTGGAAGTTTACATTTTATGTGTTTGCAATACATTGATTCTAATGGAGTTCAACATTTAGTCCCTGCTGTTCTTTTGGGGAGCATTGATACTTTAGATGGATCAAAACTTAAGAAGATGGTAGGTGTTCTATATCCTGCCTTCGTAAGTTAAACCTTTTCTTTAAGCAACCAAAATGTGCTATGGATCCATTTCATTAACGGCAAAAGGTCTCAGCTATCAACTTATTCAATTCTGCTAGTGGGGTTAGTCTTGTATGTTATTTTATTGGGCCTTTGAGATCTTTTGACTGTTTGTACAATTTTTTGTATACATCATCTCCTTGATTGTGAGCAGATTTTTAAGTGCTTTTCAATTTCATCTTACATACAGGTTTACGCTATAAATGTAGAAGGAGAAGAATGTTATATTGGTGATACTGAAAGGAAACATTATTATTATGTGGCTCTTGGTTCAGATAACTCTTGGTATCTTTTCACTGAGAAGTGGATTAAGACAGTTTACAAAACAGGCTTCCCTAATATTGCCTTGGCTCAAGGGGATGCTTTACCTAGGGAAATTATGATGATGCTACTCGAGAAGGAGGAGATGCAGTGGCAGAAACTAGTGGAATCTGAACTTGGGGACCTATGGTGTGGGGAAGGATCCTTGGAGACATGGTCTTGGAGTTTAAATGTGCCAGTTTTGAATAGTCTTTCTGAAAACGATGAGGTAAGTTATATAGGTTTATATCGCATTACTGTTAGCCTCTATAATGCTTTTGTGATGGTGTTTTGGAATATTTAATCTACAATTGTGGTGTATCCATGTTTTTGGGAATCCTCTTTGACCCTTAAAGATCGGAACAAGCTATTTTATCTAAAAACCTTTGCGAAAAGACCAGTACACCTTGTAATGGGACTATAGGAGCTACTGTGGTGTTGCTGTTTTCTCTTTTCTCTTATCATTATCTAGGATATCTTTATTCTAAACGAATTAGCAACCTTTTGATATGCTCAACACCGGCCCTGGGCTAAAGCCCAAGGTGCCTGGGCTTTAGGCCCACAAAAATTGACAAATTTTTAGGGCCCCCAAGAGGTATTTGTGTTATGTATATATATACCCAAACAAAAGAGACCAGCCCACGTCAGTTTAAATTTAAAGGATCACACAAAATTTACCCAATGAAATAGGCCCAATTTTTTTTATTTTCGCTTTAGGCCATTAAAAACTCAGAGCCGGCCCTGGATATGCTTGTATGCTACACCTTGACTACGCTGGCAACTCCATCTGCTCATCCAAAGTAAGTGCGCAAACAAAAAAGAAGCACAACTATAAATGCATGCTTTTAGTTACCGAATTGACAAAACATAATAGAGTTATGGCCCCTCAATTCTTAGTTATGGTTGTTTATTGCTTGACACCTTTATCTACTTGAAGGATGTGACACCCCCAAATCCGGGTACTTCAATTCCACGGGATTTGGTGTTCACTGCACAACTATCATCTATCTATCTACCCAATATAAATGCAAACCAAGCAATAGATAGAAATAAATCATCTCCTTAAGGAGTTACATCATCTGAATTAAATACATAAATCCCAGGTCATACTAACCTTAAATCTCAAATGCAGAAATATAAACAAGTAATAGTCTTACATAACATTAACATAAGTTTGAAACATGAATACATAATCACATAACAACAAGTCTTCATCATTTGTTAATCTTGACCTTGCTTTTGCTAGTAGAAGGCTCGTCGGACCTTTCGTTCTTAATTGCAATGTTATTATTACGCAAGAGTGAGCACAAATGCCCATAAGTATAATAATGGAACAACAATATAATAACATGCGAGTGAATTAAGACTTCTGTAACAAAAAAACTCGGCTTTTGAATCAATAATGAATAACAAGAATCAAAAGAACTTCTGAGGGTCATAAGACCTTGAACTATGTCCTAGGTTGTCAAGTGTTTATACTTGAAACCTTTAACAGTCATAACACTATGGACTCTTCTTCTCGTATTTAGGGGGATCGACTTTTAGTACCATCACATGCATTGATATCTTAACGCTTAAAGCGTAATTAATCCCCCTATAACGAGGTTGTTTATCTCGATTTGACATTAGAGTCCGCACAAAGGAAGTTTGGTTTGGATCATTTCAACAATGGTTCGAAATTTAGACGTTCATCAACTATGGACTAATCGAATCAATAAGGGTTCGCTAGTCTTACAAGGTTCAACAATAATTGATATTCAATTTGAATAATAAAGTTCAAGATGTATACAATCGAATAAGTATTGTATAACAGGAATTATGCTTTTAAAGAATGATAACATCTAATATGAAATATTGACTTGAACAATAATAAACAAGATAGAATAAGGAACTTGCTTTATGTAAAGAAACAAGGTTTAGGAACTTGCCTCGTGCGTAGGCTAAACGATTACTACTTTCGTTCACTACAAATCCTACACACATACCATATGTATTCACAACATTCATTAGTTACATTTTCACTTAATTATTTAATATAAACTCCACTTTATTTAACAAATCATTACCCTTCTAATTTAATTACTTAATTAAATTAGAATATTTTCATTCCCTTACTATTATTACACTCGAATAAATTATTTCATAATAATTTCCATCGAATATTTATTTTATTCCATAAATATTTCAACTAAAATATTCATTTTATTTTATAAATATTTTAATAATAATCTCCATCGAATATTTATTTTATTCCATAAATATTTCAACTAAAATATTCATTTTATTTTATAAATATTTTAATAATAATCTCCATCGAATATTTATTTTATTCCATAAATATTTCAACTAAAATATTTATTTTCTTTGATAAATATTTTAATTAATTATTATTATTATTATTTTTATTTATTTTTTGCCCAAAGGTAAGGGTAATTTAGTTTGTAACGTAGCACGAGGAAATGGGTTATCAGACTTCGATTCTGCAGTTCACGAACATAACAAGGCCAAATTAGGCCAAAAAAATCTCTCACAATTTCACCCATATGTTCTCGTGAAGAACACAGAGAACATGGCCATAACTTCCAATTTCCTTGTCCATACATTAATTTAAGCATACCCAAATACTATAATTCATATATGATCATTACCCAACCTTTCTAACATGATTTTAACAAGTTAAAACATACAATTACTTGAATCAATTCATGTAATTTCAGTGTTCTTGGTGATTTTGAAAATATTGAACATGAAACAGAAAAATTGGCATTACGGGTTTGTTATAACACCGAATCTGCCCATTCAAAGTTTGTTTTCTTCGTTTTAACATACATAAATATATACAAGTGTAAATTTATGAGACAACATATGATTGACGCATTAAATTTGTGCGTAAGGGCCATATGGCCATATTTCTATACTCTGTAAATTTGCAGCAACAATATGCGACATTTTTATGAAACTGATGTTATGGAAACATACAATATATAATAAAACACGTTATAATAACATCTTATCACATATATAAACACATAATTATTACTCTTTCCAACTAGAGATTTTAACAGAAACTTGAAAGTCATTTTCATGAAACTTTAATGACGTAAATAAAACTGGGTTGAAGAGATTACCCTCAAGCAATCCTTCTGATTCTTCAATATCACAATTTCCTCTAACTCTCTGTTCTGACTCTTAGATTTTGTTTCAAAATAACATACATAGTGATGAAAGCTGATGAAGGCGCACCTATTATAACCAGTAACGTTGAGGTCGGTTAACCCATACGTGGTTAACTGCTCTCAACTTCTCTTAAGGTCCTGTTTGGCCACCACTTAATTATTACTTCTAATTATTTTACTTAATCTCTTATAATATAGTTTAGTAATGTCACACCCTTACACGATAATTCAAATATCTTATTTAATTTAATTTAAATAACATATAATAATTTCTCATTAATTCATGATCATGTAATTAATTTTCTCATTTATTAATTATGTCAAATTATTAATTCTCTAATTAATTATTACATTAATTAAAATAATATTAGGCTTATTAAATATTTCTTTTAATTCAATAAGCTCACATAATTACATACTTTGAATAATAAAATTCTCCACATTAATTTAATAAATATAACACATAATTAAATTAATCTACCATAACTTCATCAATTAATTATTTAATCCAATAATTAAATCGTCGAAAAATATTTATTTAATTCAAGAAATATTAAAATTAAATTACAAAATCTCGTTTGTCACAAAGGACCCAAACTTCGATTTCATCAGCATTAACCCAATTTTTAATAGTAGCTATCAACTTCCTTCTATTGTCATTCTAGTTTCCAAAAGTAATAACTCCTTTTACACTATGGAATTGCAGACCTGCGCATTTCCTACAAAGCTGAAATTTTGATATTGTGTCCTAATAGTTCTTTGAAGTATTACATTTTATTTGTGGCCAAGTTTTGCTGAAATTTGAAAAGTTCATTTTCTATCTGAGTTTGATAATTTACTAAGCTTTTCCATTGTTAGGTACTAAAATTCTCGCAAGCATACCATGATGCAGTAGAATGTTACAAGGACCAAAGAAATAAAGTTTCCCGATTGAAGAAAAAAATAGCACGTACAGAAGGTTTTAGAGAATATAAGAAGATTATAGACATGACCAAGTTTACCATGGAAAAGATTCGACGCTTGAAGTCTAGGTCAAACCGCTTGAGTAATCGTATAGAACAGATTGAACCATCTGGTTGGAAGGAGTTTCTGCAGGTAAGATGAGCATATTAAGTAATCTTTTGTATATGTTATTAGCTTTAAAAACATCCTTGGTTTTGGTTCAAATGATAGATGCATAGAATTTTTAACTAACATTAATTTAGAACAAGGACATGGCGTTTAGTAAATTTCTGAGAATTCTTTGCCGGGAAATAATAAAATGGTCATTATTCAGTAACTCCTTAATAGTGAGGATGCTGGCTGATCTCATATTTAATTCCCAGCTAAATTTACTGGGGCACCAGCAGTGGCCCCTCAAAAATGTTTCTTATTTGATCTTTTATGGTTGGTACCGAACATTTTCACACTTCTATAAGATTGACGAATTTCAGTCGGATACTATATCATTGAGGTGGTAAAGGGTGTTGATGGTTACTTCACATTGGCTCAGCAACACATGTTTTCTCCAGGGATCCTTACTCTCTTTTTTTCTTTCTTTTTTCTTTTTTTAAACTGACCGGATTAAATTTTAAAATTAGAGTCCTGCTATAGCACGTTTACCATACCTTTAATCACTTGGAATTTGGTGAGCTTAGAAATTTAGAAACGAAAAACAAATTAAAATACAATTACAATGTTTTGCGGAAACAGTTGTTTTTAGCTCAATCTACAAAGTTTAACCTTGTTTTCTGGATCCTTGTACTGAATAGGTAATTGGTTTTTTTCTTCTTTCTTTTCTAATCTGTAAAGAATATGGTTATTAATGATTTGGGCTTCTGATGAAACTTTATAATCTTTTTTCACAATGTTTCCAGGTCAGCAATGTCATCCACGAAATTAGGGCACTGGATATCAATACACACGTGATATTTCCCCTTGGTGAAACTGCAGCTGCAATTCGTGGAGAAAATGAACTCTGGCTTGCAGCGGTTCTAAGAAATAAAATCTTGTTAGATCTAAAACCTGCACAGCTTGCTGCTGTTTGTGGAAGTCTAGTTTCTGAAGGGATTAAAATTCGGCCTTGGAAAAATAACAGGTATCATATTTATTTTCTTTACGACATAGTGTACTTTTTAGGTGAATGAGCTTAGATTGCTCTTCATGGCTACTATCAGGGGCGGATCCAGGGGCGGATTTTAATTAATTTTTTTTATTGAATTTAAATAAAGAAAATTTGAACTAATCATAATATTAAGTAATTATAATAATGTTTACAAATTGCAATAAATATTCATAATCCAAACTAAAAAAGAATTTCAAATAAAAAACATTTAGATACAATTTAGAAACTTATTTCGGTTACTTGTCATAGCTCAATTTGAATGATTCTTCAAATGCTCGAAGCCTCAAACCAAATTTGTTTTCTATATTCAAACAAAACCATGAATTAATTTCAAAGCATAAATTATTTTTGGTATCTTTTTATAAAAAAATTTCAAGAGAAACAAACCATCCAAAATTTATACTCAGAACACCAAAAATTATACAGGGTCTATTAGTTAGATGCATTTAAATAAAGTAATTATAACAAAGCAAAATCATTGTTAGCTATCACAATTAAACATACCATAGTCATTTTAGTGACCATAGCATCCATCTAAAAGCTCATAGTCATTTTCCATTATAAAATAAAGCAAAATCATTGTTAGCTATCACAATAAAAGACATAAACTACTCAACCAAAATGATCCCATTTTCAATCGAAGATCAAACAACCTAAAAACAAAAACCCAATCATACCAAACAAACAGTAACCACAGTCAACCAAACCAATAGCAAAAAAAATCAAACTTGAATCAAACGATCCTTCATAGTTTACACGCTGATGAGCATTCAAAACAAAAAATTATACAAAAACTACTTCTAAAACTTCACCAAGTTTTAAAACTAATAAGATTTTTGTACTTGTATTTAGAATTGGTTTATAAATTTTTTTTGTCCCCTCCAAATTTAACTTTTCTATTAATCTACCCCCTTAAATTTATTAATCTACATATTTGCCCTACCCTTATACTTATAAAAAAATTCAGCAGGGGCAACTGCCTATGCTTCCCCTCAAGTAGATCCGCCAGTGACTCCTATTTGGAACCATTGTACAACTTCCTAGTCCAAACTATCTCTGTTTAATCTTCTTTTGGTTGTGTTGTGATTATCACTCGTGAGACTTGACATGAAAGAAGTATAATTCATCAACCTAAATTGAGGCCTTATAGACCCTCCCCCCTGCATGTTTCTGGATGTGGCATCAAAAAGTGATTTAAACTTGCCGGTTAAGATGTATGGATTTGCAGTACCATCTGTGTTTGACAAATATGCTCACTTGGGGCCACTTAGGTTAGAATTAAAAATGTTGGTATCCCATAAACCTTAGTATTGCATCTAACATAAGGAAAAAGTTTGTTGGCGGCAGCATAGCAGCCTCTGACGGCCCATAACATTGTGACAGCTGGCAGGAGGGTCCTTGATCATCAGCCTGTTTTGCCAAGAGTGGCACCTATTTAGATTTAGAAGAAGTAGCAAGCTGTATGATTGGAGCGAGACCCTTCTAGGAGATAACCTAAAAACCAAGGTTCAGGTTTCAGAAATTGGGTTCACCATACGGGATTTGTTTGGCAAGTCTCAAAAAATGGGAATTTGGGAATCCGATACATATTTACATATTAACTATATTATTTTATGCATATAATTGTACATACATTAATATTTCAAAACTAATAATGTTAATTCAAGATAAAATGCAAAATATTTCAAGAAACGCAAAAAAATTAAATACTAATACTCACTGTCTAGGAATTTATAAAATTTATACTAGTTAATTCTTACCTTAATTTTTTAGATAGTATTATCATTGTACTAATTACTATTTATATAGTATTTCTGTATTAGTAATATTTTCATTTTATATCTTTAACAGACTACAAGAATTCCCTAAAAGAACCAGAAGAATCCCAGAATCTGGATTCAGGTTTTTTCCGGGTTTCGAAGATTTGTCGACTTACTGAAGATTCCTGACTTTTTAGGAGATCAAAAAAATTAAGCCAGCCTATTTAATAGTTAGATATCTCAATATTCCTAGGTTTAACTGCCTGTGATGTATCATATCAGTTTGACAGTTTCTTTAACAGAGATTTCTAAAAGAATTATAAGCATGTTAATGACATAATAATATACAAGCCTTTTTTTTTTCAAAAATAAAATATTTACTAATCTTTTTAGTAGGCTTTCTGAGTTATGTGTATTGTGTCTTAACAATAACTACAAGCTGCAGATTGAACAGAAATGATGAGGAGACCATTGTTAAACGATGATCGACTAATCTTATATAACTATAGCTCAAATATATTAATCTGAATTTACAAATTAATTGTAGTGTTTATCCTAATTTATTTTTCTGCAGCTATATATATGAACCTTCCACCACTGTTTTAAATGTCGTCAATATTCTGAATGAGCAAAGAAGTTCTATTTTACAACTACAAGAAAAGCACGGTGTAAAGGTAAATCAATTAGGATTGAGGAAGCTTTGTTTTGCTGGTATTTTCATTTGTTTTACATATCTAAAGTAAGATATGCATGTTAATTGCATATAGATTCCTTGCTGTTTGGATAGCCAATTTTGTGGTATGGTTGAAGCTTGGGCTTCTGGTCTAACTTGGAGGGAGATAATGATGGATTGTGCTATGGATGAAGGCGATCTAGCTCGCCTCTTACGACGAACAATTGACTTACTAGCTCAGGTACAAGATCACCTGTTTGTTTGACATCTTAAGCATCAGACCATGATCTTCTAGATCATCTTTATTATTGAGCTTAACAGAAAAAATCGTTTTCATTGTTTTTCTTGGTTTCTTTCATTTCTAGGTTCCTAAACTGCCTGACATCGACCCCCTGCTGCAAAGCAACGCAGTGGCAGCATCCAACATCATGGATCGCCCTCCAATGAGCGAGCTGGCAGGATAAAATTAATAGCGCTATAGAAGGTACTTGTTGTGGCTGATTTAATTGCTTGAGCTAATGAATTATTAGGTTTTAGTGATACATGTATTTGTTTTGTGTTGTACACAACTAGTGTGAACTTCAACAAGCATACTATAGTTCCGAAATATTAGATGAAGTTTGACTTTTTAAAGTCAATATGAGGCATTTTCAAATTCAAAATTGATATAATTTATTAAACTTTTGAAAACAATAAATCTTATAACCAGTAGTACTTAGATAGTTTTTAATTTCATAATTATATTGTCTAAAACTAAATGAATTCATATCTATTCTGATTTTGAAAATATATCAAGTTGACCACTAAAATTAAACATTGATCCTATATCTGAGAATGGATGCTGTATTAATTTGCAATTGCTTGAGCTCAACCAACAACTAACATTAACAACAAAATACAACCAGTTTCGTTGAACTTATGCATGATGTTTCAGATAGAGAAGTGCCACGTCGTGTTATGTGATGCGCCAGCTAAACAACTAATATGTGTCTCTAATATGGATGAAAATGAGCATGTTTTGAATTCTTGATCCTGAGATGTTTGATGATAATACAGTACAAATATAATTCAATTTCTTAGTACAATAGAAATGGACATGTAACTGTAAGATAATGTTAGCTTGAAATGAATATTTTTTTAGCTGAAATGCTTTGAACTGGTAAAAAGGGCAAATACTTCACCAAGAGGGGAATTGGATGCAAGCTGGACGACCACGAAAGCATAGATATTTAGATACATCAGAGGCACTGAGACAGGACAATCCCCACACTTCCCTCCCTCCCTCCCTCCTCCCCTTCCCTTCTCCCTTCTCCCTTCTCCCTTCTCCCTTCTCCCTTTTTCTTTGTTCTCCTCCCATCCGGAAATAAATGGAAAAGTAAAGAAGCTACAACATAAATCCTTTTAAAAATGAGAAAAACAAATGAGATTGTGCTCAAATTATTATATTTTTATACATGGGTTATTTCATTTTTTTGCATACAGGTTCAACTGAAGTTTTTTTGCTTGCATGATTGTTGGATCCATGAGATATATTACAGTTCATCTGGTCTATCATAGAGATAGATGAATGTTATGTGTTGGTGCCCTTTGATGATACTCCGATGCTCAATCATCAAAGATGCTGCTGCTGCTACTACTACTACATCCCAATTGCTAACATCTTGCTTCCTGGTGAACCAAAGTTGTATTCTATTTTAATTGTTTTAACTTTTAAACTTCAATTCTATAAAATATCCCCACTTTGCATTATGGTGGGAAGATTGGGTAGATTGTGACTAAAACCTGTATTCACTTGAAAACCTGGGTATTAGAAGCAAAGGGAAGGAAAATGGCTTTTGATTGGATACACCCTTCCTCTTTAAGACAACCAAAATATGATTCAAGTTATTTGACATATTTATATAAATAAATCTTGCAAATTATTGAAAAGGTTGTATATTTGAAGCTTGATTTTGAAAAATATAAGTTACCATTTAAAATAGAAAATTATTACTTCAGTAGTTTGAGACTTTTGCTTAATCTTCTATGAATAGCATGGTGACCAGATTTTGATGAGGATTTGTTGGCACTGCAGAAGCAATAGCACCGATCCAGTTCTCAAGGCAGCGTACCCATATTTAAGGAGGTTCACTTGTGACATAAAGTAGAAGCGTCAAGCAAATTATTATATTTGGTTATTGGTAAAAAGGCAAGGCTTTCTTAAAGAGTGCAGAAACGGTATGGGGATTGCAATTGACTGGAAAGGATTTGTTGATTATTGTTTCATTACTAATATTTTTTATTTACCAATAGTTGATTGTAATATTCATATCGGTAGCTTAAGATACCATTAGTTTCTCTACTGGTGTTAGGGTTCCAGGGTTTGTTTGATCAATAAGATACCTTCTTTATACCATCAGTCTCCCTATTGTTCAAGTAACAATAACATTTTGTGGAAAATTTGCAACTAATGTGCAGCATAACTATCCAGGGAAATTTCGGTCCGACAGATTTAAGGGAAAAGAAATTATTGTGACCATGTCAAAATGTGTTTACATGAAGGTAGAGTTTGTTTTTTGTATCTTAAACTTCATGCTACTTACAATTGTCATTAGCAGGCGAGACGATTCATAAGTTTTAAGCTAAAGGGTAGATTGGTCTCTTTTGGCAGTAATAAACGGAAAATGGTGGGTTACTGAAAGTGATGCATTACCGTTGCACTAAATGTTATTGAACCTTAACCCCCTCTTATTACTATAGTGAACTAGTGAGAAACAAGGAAATATTCACCAAGCTCCACATTATTAGTTCCAGCTGTGCACTTCCGTTTCTGGTACCTAATGTGTCAAATTTGCACTTTGCTCGAGCACTCGTGGAGGATCAGAAGCACAGTTCCAGGGTCATGGTTTGTATGGCTTTAGATTGTCAATGTGCTCAAAATTACATCAAGACCTTAAAATCTCTAGTACAAAATTACATCAAGATCATAGAACTTCTAGCACGTCCTGTAAAATATTATTTGTGTGCATGTGTGTGCTTTCACTAGCTTCAAATGTTGAAGATAAACCAAAATTATTGTCAAAGAATTCCATTATTGTGTGAACCATATAGCAATCTGTGAAACTGTTGCACTCTGGCTAAACCACCATTTGAAGGATTTGTCTGGTCATGGCTTGTGCCATTCTGATGCAAAGTTCTCCTCCTTTTTGTCCTGCACAGAAAGTCTTCTGTGTCTAAAACGTAAGAGACCTGCCAATTACCAATTACCAATTTGCTGAGATTAACATAAAGAGTATTAAATTCAAATAGGCATGTAAATGGAACATAAACACAACATGATGTCAGATTAAACTTTCGTAAGCTTACCTTGTAAGAATTGCAGGCTATCTTGCATTCCAGACCATTAAAAATTTGAAGTCCTTCCATGGCCTGGCACGTAATGGAAATTTCATCTCCACATGCAAATTTGCGCTTATTTCTGCAAATAAGAAGTGCATTAATATGTGCAAGTGTTACCGAGATTAAAACAGCTTTATCTACTGCACACGTACCTCTTCAAGGCAATCCCTGGCTTCTCCTTTTTGTCAGGAACAAGCGAGAGGAAATCATTGTTCATATAAGATGCAAAATTTGGGTCCATTGAAACAGCAGTCACTTCAGGCTTTTCAAACCCATAGTCCATAAGCTGTATAGACAAATGGAGTGGTGCAGATGACTGCCAATGAAACCAAACATCATTATATCAGGGTATATCTACAGAACCTGCCTCCATAGTTTCCAATCAAAGACAGGAAAACGCAATTAAAGACTTACACATTCAACACGATAAATGTTCTCGTCATGAAGTAGTGCACGGGCGTTGTCATGATAGACGACATCAACAAAGCTCCCACATGATCTTGATTTTTCATATGCATATAATTGAAGAAGTTTGTTGTCCATCTCATCAGTTGCAACTATTTGTAGCTGCAGAGATACGATGAGAAAAAAATCTTCAGCGCAGTAAGAAAAATTAGGAACAATATGAAAACATAAAACATGAAAGGGATTATGTACATCTTACCTGTTTGACAAGTTTATATATAAGCTTGTCTAATGTGAACAGCACATACGACTGGGCTCCCATCATAGCACGGCAATCATCCTCAAATTTTGTATTATCAGAAGATCCATCCAGTAGACTATAGAATGCATTCATGAACCTGTACCAAATAAAGGGCGCTCGAAATAAATATCGACAATATAATAGTTGTTTGAAAAAACTCAAAAGATAACTCGCCTGGCAAACAAATCAGTTGGGGTTGTATCATTTGAACCCCTCCAATTCTTTTCAGCAGAGGACTTTGCAGACTTTATTCTATCATATAGAGTCTGTTAATTTAAAGAGAAAACACAAGGGTCAGAACAAAATAAATGTAAAATAAAACTGAAAGAGATCAATCAGAAATTTCAGAATATATCTAACTAATTAAAGATACTTCACGACAAAGTGAACTTTACTTGATGAAGCCGAAAAAGAATGTAGAAGGAATCATTTCCATAAAAAATCTGAGAACCATTTTCCTTGTCCCGTAACAATGGAGCTACATGCATTGTGAAAGGCTTCACTGATTGTAGAAAACGTTCTGGGAATGGCAAAAGTGTTCCATCTCCTTCAGCATCATGGGCATCAGTCATTCCTTCAGCCTCACCCTCACTTTCAGCCTTAGTATCATGCTCCTTGGGGTCTCCTATTTCTTCATGTTCTTCACGGGAGCAATCTTCTCCATCCGCGGATTCACTTCCTGAAGCATCACCATTCTCAGAGGCATTCTCACTGTCATCTGAGGATCTATGAGCACTTTCCTCACCTTCCTCATCAGCATCAACTTCATTTCCTACTCCTTGCTCTCCACAACAAACTTCTTCTCCCTGTCTGGCTTGATATTTGCGCTTGTAGCACTACTTTTTAGTCTATGAGCAGCCTCAGTAGCAGAATCTCCATATGCTTGAAAATTATCCTCCTCAAAATCTCCATTTGGAGATAATTCACCCTCCTCTCGTTCAATTTTAAAGTGCCCAACAGATTCTTCATTATATTTCTGGCCTCTGATGCTGTCTGTCATTGCTCCATTCAAAGATGAAACTGGTTTTGTAAAATCACCACCCTGTAGCATCAAGTAGGATCAGAATTCAGAAATTGCCCACCAAGAGAAATGACAACAGAATCTATTTATTCCATCTTATAAAGCTACACCCCTTCAACTGGTATGGCATGTAACAGCAACTGTCCTCTTTATGGGACACTTGGCAATACAACCTTCTTTTATTTTAGATATTTATTTGCTTAATTTTAAATAAGTTGACTTTAAACACACAACATAGAGCTTAAATTCCTCTTGCATATAACTACTTCTAGGGGCATGTTTGTTCAGAACTTTTCCCTCTCTTCAATCAACTATTTACACATGTATATTTGTTAGAAAATTGATATATATATATATATATATATATGATGCATTATGAACCTATAGCTCAGCATGTGTCTTGTCCAAGACAAAAACCTAAGCATCATAGATTACACATAAATGTCACTGATAATCTATTTGCCATGGTCCTAGTCAAGCAAGACGGCCCTATCTATATGGCTCATTAGTTTGCCAGAAATCATAAACTATTATCATCTCATTAATGAGTGACCTGACTTGAGAAATTGCAGTAACATAGAACAGCGTCCTATGAATATACTGTAATTCGTCTACAGATGATTTTGTAAAAGAAGATTTCTTTTTCTAAGGCAAGGAGTGCATCAAGACATGACGAAAAAAAGTCATTATAAGACTTATTTAGCAGCTATATAATATTGCCAGAAGAACAAACAGTAAACTACACCAGCAATACATCATAGACTAGCTAGAATTGATTATGACATATAAGAGTTCCTATTCATCGTCTTTGCCGTCAAATTTAGCTCTCCATTGCCAAATGCCTATTAACATATAGTAAAACCTATTCACCACTATTTATAGCTCACTCAATCACTGGCAACTAACCTACCATTAGCAAACAATTAACTATTTCCCAGTTATTCCGACATAATTCCACCAATCATTTATCTCAGCTACATATGTAAGTTGCTTCCAATAAATTCTAAATGTAATCAGCCTCCTAAGTTAAACAGATCAATGTCCAGAATCCGTAAAAAGTGAGGGAAGACAAGTGGCTACTCAGATGAAACAGCCAAAATCAATTTAAAGTCTGAGAAAAAGCATTCCAACTATATGGTAGCTGCAGTGGGGCCAACCCACCCAAAATTTATGTCTTAAAAGCAGCATGTGATCTCCTGTAAACCAAACATATGCTTCTTCAACATTGTTCCGATAAAGAAGCATCAAAAAGAGCATCTAAAAGTTATCAGACAAGCAAAAGCAGGGAGGGAAAAACTAGAACTATGTGCAGTCAAATAGTTGAGCAAAAGAAGCAAACTTTTAAAATTAAAGTTAATCACGAGAAAATCTTGCACCCAAATTTAGCCATACATCTGATGAAGGCAAATTTTCAAGAAGTCCACCATCAGCAGCAGCTTTACCAGGGTTCAGAGGAATAGCACAGATCCCTACGAATGAAATACATAATTTAGAATCCAGTCATAAAATTGAGAAGATTGGAAGCAAAATAATAACTAAAAATGCCTAAGACTGAAGAGAGGACTGAGATCACAAGTAATACAAGAGTAAATGAACCTGGTGTATTTTCCCCGTTGACTCTTCCATGACTTTCCTCTACTCTAGCAGCAATTGAAACACTTGGATATGCTTCTTCTTTTTTTTTGATACTTGATGTTTCATCTGTCAGAGTGACATTAATTTGCACTTTTCCATTTTGAGGGGTCTTACACAATGTATCATTTTTTCGTACAGTATGATCTGGATCATGATAACCATCTTCTTCTATCCCATTATCAACATTTACTAACCACGCACGAGAGGAACTTGAATGCTCAGGCGGATTATTTTCATCTCCATTTCTAGATGGGTTTGACTGTTTGCAGTTATTAATTGCTGCAACACCAGCAGGACTGCCATTACTTTCTCCAACGCAAGGAAAAACGCTATCGGCAACATGATTATTAGCCTTAACAAAATCTTCAGTCTCCTCTGCGCACTGCGGGTGAGACGGAACACCAAGCATTGGTTCGAGAAAGGTTGTCCAAACCTTCATAACTTTATCCAACTGTTCAGTTGTACAAATTTCTCCACATGAATACTTGATGAGCTGATAAAGGTCTTCATGGATGTCAGAGTCAGGATATTCAAATTCCAAATTTGGCATGGTCGGTCTCCTATTTCCAGCGGCAATAGATAGCAATACATCATCCTCTCTGCGCTGCTTTTCACTGATTTCTTTGATCTCAGCCAACAATGCTGCGTAAAAAGAAAAACATGAAAGATCCATGATAAATAGATAACACAAGGAGTAAATGATGTCTAATAGAAACTAAATAACTTAAACATGTTGAATATAATATCTCAATGCAGCCACTTTGTTCTTCCATGTGATGCCTTTTGAAGACTGATAGGACAATTGTAAAACACACCACAAGACTCAACCACACAATCAATTAAAATGTAGATGAATCGCAATATCACATACACAGACAATCTTGACAGGGAAAAAATGGTTTTACACATTAATTTTACATAAACACAAATGGGACAGGTACCTAAATTAGGGGAACTAAGACTAAGAACTAAAAAGAATGAATGACGAAAACATTTTTTGTAAAAGAATTACGCGAATCTCTATACTCGCATGTAGAAAAAACCTTTTCGCATAAAATTGTGACGGTTCAAATAATGCAGTTCAAATAATCCATCTTGAAGTTGTGCGGGATTACCTAGAAATGAGATCTATTAACTTTAATAGAGAAGCCATGTTTGGAGAATAGTAAACACTTAAATGGAATATCCTAAGCATTTTTACCATTTGTTAATTTTCAATTAAAGATACACCACCTTCGGCCTTACCAATTTGAGCCGTCTATTTCTCTTTCACCATTGACAAGATAATATAAGAATATACAACTAATAAATTCCAAGCGGATAGAGTAGAAAACATGATAGACAACAATGACCTTTAAAAGGAATAAATTGAGAGAGGGTGCGCGGGGGAGAAGAAACCCTAAACCCTCTAATTCAAAGAATAAAAAAAAAAAAAAAACAAGAGGGAGAGAGATCGTGGGGACATCACGGGAAGCGGGGTTGGGGAGGGGGGAGAGATTAACATCGCCTCACCTTTTTTCTTCGGCAAATCTTCGCAGTTCACAGCCATAGCAGCCCAGATCGCAAATCTTTAATTAAGGAGAGAAGTGAGAACCATATAAAATCTAATCTAGCTTTCCAATTTTCCATTTTGGCCCTTTATTTTTTCTATATGCTCCACATAACCCCTCTGCTAAAGATGAATTTAATGACTCCCACTACATATTTATGTCCTTTAACAAATTTGTGTAATGACGTATTGGCCTCATTAATGCCAACATACTAAAGGAATTTAGATTTACATAACTAGCAAACTGATGTCACACAAATATATTTATGTATTTATGCCTGTATTTATATGCATTAATACGACCACAACCTGATCTTGATTTCTAATAGTTCCCTGTTACAACCCTTTATATTTGAATACACTTGACAGTTTAACATATCAAATTACTACGTCGAAATAAGGCACTAGATAGAAGAAAATATATGTTTTACCATCATGTCATGAATCATGATTGTCAACTTTCCCAGGGTATCAAGTCTAAAATACCTTTAGTGCTCAAGCTCTTCGAGTCCTGCTGCTTGAAATAGAAGCTTCGGTGATCAAGTGATTTATGGTAGTTCTTAGCATAGATTTCAGCCCAAACTTTATTGAAATCAGAACGACATCTTACCCACTCCTCTTGTTTCTGCTTCAAGCGTGTTAATATAACTGGCAGTGCAAGAGGTGCATTTTTCCTTAATACATCCATCACATCGAGCCCGTGGTCACCATACAAACGTTCAATGCACCTTAGATTTAAAGCTATATAAAAACAGAGAAAAACATTCAATATGGCAACTAAATTAATATCCTGGAGAATCATAACTCCAAGTCAGTTTTAACCTGTAAAATGGTCTTCAATATGAATTGAACTGTCTGTTTTAATCGTATTATCATTGATCATGTCTAATAGTTCCTCTACGCGTTTTGTTGTCACGTTCACAGATTCTAACAACATGTCCAGTTCAAACCTGACATCATATATCAATACTGTTACCAATTGGCACTAAAAAACTGGGATTTTAAAAAAATAAAAAATCAAGTTACTTGGCTGTGACGCAAAGAAAGAAAGAAAGGAAAACAAAACTGAATAGCAAAGAATTAACCAAAAAAACTGCCAACTTGCTAAAAAAAATTATTTGCAACAAAAAGACTTACTTTGGAAAAAAGATACATAGGCATGGCATAACTAAGCAAGCAGCTCATATTAGCAAAGAAAAGAGGGGCGTGGGCAAATTTTACCATACGAGACATAAAAGAAGGTGAGAGGGGCAAAGATCATGACAGCAGTACACTACCTATCATCTTCACATCGAAACAAGCTTTCCTCATACTGGTTTTTGCGCATGTGTTTGAAAGAGTAATCCTCACTTCCTGAAGTGACTGACACCCAATGATCATTCAATACTTCAACACCGATGTCTGTTCTCTGGCTTACTGAAGGAATTGGATACTGTATCAATCAAAATCAAAGGAATATGAAGGAAAATCTTTGTAAGATGAATTTCTTTAAGTTGAAAACCTTCAAGGAAAGAAATGCCTACATTCTTAGGTAAAAGCCGATAACTGGGTGTGCATCGCTCACAGTTAGAGAGGTCAAGTTCTTGAATTGGTTTTGCCATAAACTTATCCTTGCTTGAAAATAAAGACAACTTGTTTCCTGATATATCTTTACTCCCAAAGGATAATCCTTTATCCAGTCTATCCCTTTCTCTGTTTTCATGATCTCTATCCTTGTCATCCCTCTCAAGATCTCTATCTCTATCCCTATCCTCTACCTTCATTGATCTGGGTAAATATCCATCACTCCACAAAGATTCTGTATAAATTAAAATCCAGTTAGAACCCGAGAAACTACCAACAGCTTCGATATCTTCAAAATTAACAAGATGGTGTAAAATTTGAATGATGCTTGAGCAGCGACTACTTAATGATAAATGCCTGAAACACTTCCCAGATAAAGGCCAATAAAAGAACATCTCTTGTAATGGTGATGCAAGAGGAGCATATAGAATAAGAACAACAATTGAGATACTAAACCATAAGACGTACTTTTGCTCAGAATACCGGTAAGAAGACCGTCTGCAGGAAAGGGCTTGATTAGATAATACTCCAGAAATACAGACCTCCGACAAATGACACAGTAAGCAGTTATTTAATTTATTAATTGATTGAATAATAATAATCAGCATTTACCAGTCTTGTCGGCACGATTTATAAATTCATTGAACCCTTCCATAAGGTCTGGATATCTTCCAAAAATTTTACCCACCTGGCACAACAAAAAGATTACTCAAACTTACTGATCCTACCCACTGTAAGTGAATGACAAGTATGTCACGTAATTGAACTAGTCATGACTAATGAAATCTATAATTTTTACTGGTAGCAAGTACATAATGTACTAAAATCAGATAAAATCACATGTGATAAGATTGGGAACATTTGTATCATCTGAAGCATTCTAACATCACTGAAACTGTTCAAGGACACAAAAATTGAGGATGAGAGGGATCACTCAGAACAATCTCTGTTCAATTTTATTTATCTTTCCCTTATTTGGAAGAAGACTCCCAGGTTTCAAAAAAACAACTGTCCTGCAACCGATAGTTTTTGATGAGCAAGTGTCTATATAATAATTTCTTTAAACAAGTAAATATGAACTGTAACTCAGTATGAGGTGTGGATAATAACATAATTTCATGATTCGGCACCTTCTCTTGAAACTCAATACTGAAGGACGCAGCAAGAGCTATTAACCTTTCATATCCAGTCAGCTAATCAGTCCAACCACAACATTCTGAGCCATCTAGACACACGATGACTTCTAAGGTATGCCAGGGAATAGGGTTGGAAAAATTTCAAGATTCATTTCAAAGTACAAGAAACATTATTTGACTGCTAATATAGCAACTAACCAGCTGAAGCATAGGGAATGCCTAGGTGAATTAACTGCATCTCTTTTGTGCATAAACAAACATAAACAATGAAAAATCTTTATCAATTTTACTCATTGAACCTCTTTATGTCTGAGGTAGTTTATCACTATGTGGAGTTGTATTCCAACTGAGTATCAGTATAAGTGTGTAATGAATTTAAACATGCAAATGATGGTAGATTCAACTTATATACTAAACATCAGATTACCTCATAGATGGTAATGGTAAAAATATTAGAAGCCTTACATGAGAATCCAATTCTAATCGTGTAATTATGCCTCTGCGCAAGACATCAAGACACCTATAAATTTCCACGTACTGTTCGGAATTACGTAATCTCTCCTTCACCTTCTCGAAAAAAGAAAATCCTGCCTCGAGATTACCTATCCAAACATAAACTAATTTACAAAAGGAAATGAAAAAAATAAACAGGTGGACAAAGTTGGTGAAGATAGAAGAAACCCAATTAAAAAAAATATGAAGTCACTGTAAAAAAAAAAACAAAAATCTTGACAATGTTTAAATAGATAGAGTGTTTAAAAGAAAACGCATCTTAACACAAGTGGATACAAGGGCTTCCTAAAGCTAAAGGTGGATAACCGCCATAGTTGAAAGAAAGAACAACTGCCTAAGGTTATAGCATAGTGTAGAATAGAACAACAAATGCCTTCCTGCTAGGTAGGTTAGCAGTATTACCAAAGGATGGCTTTATGTATTCCTAATACAGTTTTAATCTTTGGCATTTCCCAATATTAATTTCAATGAATGTGCATATAGAACAATTAAGAACTCACTTTTCAAGGCATTTTTATTATCATAAGAAGATGAACCAGGAAATAACTCAAAATTTTCAGCACCTTCCTTACCTTGGAGAAATTGGTCAGTAACAATCAATCTTATGAGCAGGTTTACCTTTGTGTGATATACATTGCAAATCATCATGATCAAAATCTCTTTCATCCCACTCTCGTTCTCTTTGTTCCCTGTCTTCCCTTCTCTCTTTCTCCTTTTCAGCACGCCTTCGCTGCTCTTCGTCAACTATCATCAGCTCTTTATCATGGTCTGGGTCAGGCCGGTCAACACTAAAGTCACAGTCAGCATGTGAAGCTATGGCCTTCTGTTAACAGTCACGAAAAAAGATTGTCAGCTTGATCAAGTAAAGGGAATCGGAAAAAAAAAAGGTTCATGATTAATGAATATACCTTTTCTACATGTATAGGCCTCATTGTGGTCAACGGTGAGCTCCTATCATCACGACAAAAAATAGGATTCCTACCAGAATGAGGAAAATGAAGAGAGACTGTTCCCGAGTAATCAGGTAAAAAGTGAGTGAATTCGTCTAGGAGGTCTGAGTGGTTATGGAAAAGTTCAGAAACCTGCAAAAAGATAAAATTAATCACATAATTGAAAACAAAACCCCCAAAATACTAGACATGGAAACACTAAAAGGAAAGAAAGGTGCAAGTCCAAACAGCAGATAGAAGTTAATGAGAACAGATATAACAACACACCTCCCTGTAGACATCTTTGATTGTTTTGCTTTCCTTTCTATACATATTCAAAATGTCAAGAAAAGACTTGTACACATGATCATCACCTTGAAATTTCGTCTGCAGGCAAAAAACCACATCAGATGAAAATCTCCGGAGGTACTTGTACAGGAAAAGTCAGCCAAATGTAGCTTTCACCTTTATTTTGTTTACAAAGTTAATGGCCTCTTCAAATTCAACTGCCTTCTTAATTGGGTTTGGTTCATTCTCATCTCGAATTTCATGTCCCTTTGGCAAAAAGGTATTGAAACCCAAAATTAGTTCTCGATGCCCTTTAAACAATTCCTTCACCCTTGCTATAACACCAGCAGTATCAATTCTATGAACAAGAAATGAACAAAAAGTGAGATGAATGTATGTCAAGTTCACATGCAGATTGGCAGAAAAATAGAACACAGAAAACAATGAGCAAACCTTTGAGCCTTGAAATCTTTCATAACTTCAAGAAACTCATCATACTTCTCCCTTTTATCTTGAAATATGTCTTTCACGGCCTTTAGGTAGGATAAGGCATCATGTGTTGTTAGTTTTTGGGTGCTGCCTCCACCAAAATTCTGGGCTTGCCCAGAGCTTCATTTCCCAAAATAAAATTACGGAGATAAAATCGATTATCAGAAGGATTGATTCTAATACATTAATTACCAGTAAACTATGTCTAGCAGTAAAAATATTATATTCAATATATTCTTTCAATGAAGATAGATTAGCAGAGCTTATTGGAAATCCTAATTTTGGCTTCAAGCTAATATATCACTAAACTCGTAACAATTTTTTTTTGGAAGGACAAACTTCTTACATATCAAAAACAAAAGATATAAAAGAAAGGATAAAACTTTATGAAAATTCAATCTTTTCCATTAGTGAAATTATTGAGATAATCGCAAAATCAAGGGTAATAAATATATAGTACAAATTAAAACCAGTAATCTAGTAAACACTCAAGCTCACAATTCTAACAAACTGCTAAACAAGATTCGGTTTAATGTTAGAGCTATTCCAGAATAATTGAATAGAAACTACCGAGCAAAATATCATTTCTAACATAGCTATTTCTTCATAATTAACAGGGAAAACATGTAACCGCAGATTAATGAAAAGAAATACTAAATAATAATACTAATAGACAAATAGAGATAGACGGAAGACTTACGGTTCAGCACGAGAAGAGACGATGGGACGTTTAAGTTGAGAACTCATGTAAACATCATCTCTAGACCTCTTCATTTGTGTAATTAACTTTTAATATTCAACAAATCATGCTTTATCCGCTCTTGAAACTTTTTTTTAATGTATATAATGAAAAACCTATCAAATACAACTTTCTCATTCAGCCAAAAAATACATAACAGATCTAACCAAACTTATAAACACAAATTAAGCAACAATAATTGAAAAACAAAATCCAAACCTTTAAACAGATCACCTTTCAAATTGCAAATCCTACAACGAAAGTATAAATTGCATTACGTGAATGTAAAGGGAAGCACATAAGATCATTGCAAGAAATTACAATGTAAAAATCAAAAGGAAACATTTACAGAGAGAAAATTAAGATCTTTCAGACGGCGAAGGGCAAAGCATTGAATTCACCAATGAAATGAGGAACTATTGTGTATATAAATTGTGTGTATCAGAATTTATGATTGTGTTAATTTATGTAATCGCTCTTCGTAAACAATACATACATATGTCTGTATGCATCTCTAGCAGTATATAGAGAATTTGAGGGTGAGAGCTCTCTATGTAATCTTTGGCTTAAAATATAGTACTACTCTGAATTATAGTATTAATTTTCGGAAATAAAAAGTTTTAGGAAAATTAATTTAAATTTTTGTTACAAACTTGAGATTTTGACTTTTTTAACGAAGGAGAATAAGGCCCAAGGGTGTGGACTGTGGAGGAAGTTAACTCTGCGGTGTTTATTTAAATTAATAAAAAAAATAAGAATTTTATAAAATAATTAAACTAATATAAAAAAATAAAATATTAATATAACTACACTTATAAGGACAAAAGAGAAGAAAAAAAAGTTGTTATACAGTTGCACCAAAGCGGCCATACGTGATAGTAATAATAAAATGGAGTAATATTGAAGGAAAAATTATCCACACTCAATTTTATGCAAGTGAAAAGTAACAATAAATAAAATTAAATAGTGAATTTAAGCTAGTAGTACTGGCTTACTTTTATGGATAGTTAAATAGCCCCAAGTGTATGTAATATTTATGATATTAATTAAGTGGTTAATGGAACTGTACAATTTTATAATTGTGCATAAACTCTTAAATATACATTCTACGATCATAAAGTTATAAAGTCGTATTATTCTATTATCGAACAAATGACTACTTATACGATAGTTTTTATTTAATATCACATGATTTTATTCCATAACGCGCCAACTCTTCATTTATACTAGATTCAATCGGATTTAGAAACTCTTCATTTATATTAAATTCAATCGGATTTAGAATCATGCGATGAAACAAGTTAACTTGCGACGTGATTATTAAATTAAATATATTTGGTTCAACCGTCCTTCTAGATTCTGTTCCTAATACTTATTTTCTTAGGGCAAAGGATAGGGTTAGGGCAAATATAGGTTAACCTAGATCTTGATAATAGTGAAGAAGGTTGGTTTGGTATGAACGCGTCAGTGGCTGTTGGTAAACAGCTATTGTGAAGGCAGATCGAAGTAATTAGTAGAAGTGGTAGTATTGATAAAGGAGGGTGTAAATGGTACTCCAATTGACTTGCCAAATTTCTAACTTAAACACTAAATGCATTTATAAATGGGCTGAAGCTCACTAAATTATGAGTAGAAAGCCTTTTAGCCCATTAGAGTTGAACTCATAAACAACTTCTAATCAACCCAGCTCATTCTAATTAAATATCATTTGGGCCTTATTCTATTGCAAGAAGCAAGATTCCATCGAGATTATGAGATTCAAGCACATGAGATTTAAAAATAAAAAATAAAAAAAATCCTCCCTTTCATGCATATGCATGACTGCATGAGATTCACTTATAATAATTGAATAATATCTCGAGTCTGTCTTAAATTATTCATGTTATTATTATATAATTTTGCTTATAATTATTTAGGACTCATAACAATAATAAATATATTTAAGTTAGAATTTGGAAATTAATTTATATTATTCACCTAGACAATAAATAACCTTATAAAAATATTATCCTTATCAAATTCTTGACTTGAAATTTTAGTATCTAGGCTAGGGTAAGCGAATCTATCGAGCCAATAGTCATATTGTGAAGGTCATGCAACATGTTTGGTCCATACATACTTTGAATATATTTTTCTCCACCGAATACATTTGTACAAAAATCAGCCCACCATATATCCGTAATATTGATGCATATCATTTGTTAGCTATTTCTAGTTAATAGTTAGTTATCTTACCTGAACTCAATAAGGAATTCAATTAATATGAATTTGCAAGAATCATAATTGAATTAAATTTAAGGTCATCTTATACTTATTAATACCCAATATTATCCACAAATAATTTAATTCAAGATGTTTGAATAAATATATATATATTTAAATTTCTTACTAGTTAATAATAAATAGTCCATGAACCTTCTCAAAGTTTTCTCAGATTATCAATCTACACATTTGATGGCGATGGGCCTTGCTGAAGACTCACCAAGGAATAGTAGGCCCCTTCAGTGCCTTTTTCTAGAAGAGATTTGTTGGTCCCTTTCTCCACAACAACTCCTTTATCCAACACCAAAATCAGATCACAATTTTGTATAGTAAAACGATGGGCCACAACCACGCTGGTCCACCCAACCATCACTCGCTCCAATGCGTCTTGCAGCACCCTCTCAGCCTGCCCATCAAGCGCACTAGTAGCTTCATCCAACAACAATAAGCCTGGGTTTTTCAACATTGCCCCAGCTATAGCAATACGTTGCTTTTGCCCTTCTGATAGCTGCAATCCTTTGTCCCCGCACCGCGTATCATAACCATCTTTAAGTTGTGTGATAAAATCATGAGCAACTTTAGAAATCTCGGATTCGTTAACTTCATCGGGTGCACCATAAGCAATATTTGTTCTGATTGTACCTAAAAATAAAGTCGGTTCCTGGTTTACTAGCCTCAAATATCGAAGGTGGTACAACCTTAAATCTACATTGTCAATTGTTATTTGATTCGTTCAGCGGTTCGTAAATTCTTTCTATTAATCCAATGATTGACGATTTTTCAGACCCACTTGAGCCCACCAAAGCGGTCGATTTGCCCTCCTCAATGCTTAGAGCTAAACCATTAAAAATAATCACATTTGGTCTAGTAGGGTACACAAAGTGCACATCACAAAAATTCACTTGACCTTTTAGCCAAATAGGCTTGATGCCCTTCGGGTCATCCAATTTTATTCTACTGGGTCGATCTAAGATTGCGAAGACGGAGCTCAATGCATCTACAACCCTAGTTAGGTCAGTGGACATGGTTGCTACTTCAGCTATGACCCTTCGGTACTTGTTAAATTTGATACGTGATGACTTGTAATGGATATATAATAAATGATGGAGATAAATGTATATATACCCAGTTTAATGATAAGAATTCTTGTGTTATTGTATGTCTTTATCAAGTGCACAAAATTTAATGCAGATAAGGCTGTAATAGGGACATATCATACAATGATACAAACGATCAAACGCTAGCACTGCCAAATTTCATCTGATAAGTCGTCCTCTGGACGGGGTGGAAGAATGTCTTTGTAATGTAATTAAGCAATGTTAGGAAAAGGTATTGAATAGATAAATTATTGGTCCAACTATTATTAATTTATTGACATTTAGTTGAATCTAAATAATTTTAATATTTAGATTCATCATTAATTTTGACTAGTTCTTGTTAATATGATGCATTTATAAAATGTCTTACGTACTCTATAATAATTCATACATTAAATAATATTTTATAGTAATTTAAAATTTCTAACAGCTATATTAGTATAATACGAGCTGAAGGAAAATTTTACAGATAGTGACATTTTGTTGAAGTATGAGACAATCCTAACCCTAACGGCCTAACATGTTCTAGCTGGTTTGTCTACTTTTTATCCAAATAAATGACCCGTCATTCTCGCGTATAGACTATATATAGTTGTATGATTTCTTGCACCACATGCATGAGACACAACTGCATGTGATCGTGTTCCCCGGCCGAGACAAAAACCATGATGATTAATTCATGGCTACAAATGCAAAAAAAAAAAAATTATATATATATATATATATATATATATATTGATCAGTAGCAACTGATCAGTACGTATAAAGTTCAAAAAATGGTCATCGATCACCAGCAAGAAAGAGTGGGAGCCTGCCTGCTGGCCTGCTGGGACTATTATATTATATAAACCACCACCTTAGCCATCGTAATAATAATTACTATATTGTTCCGCCAAATGGTTTGCCTAACAATCCAATTAAAACTCATGATCACGTGGATTTTTAGCTTTAAAAATACTTCTCCCCATATGTGTCCCTTACATTCGGCTCCCTCTTCAACATGCATTACGCATAGTATTTACTTTTCTCGATTTTCTAAAATCATTTTCTCCATACCGAGAAACCTTACCGTGTGAATAAGGTATTATAGAAATATTAATTTATTCTTATAAAAATAACAATTCTCAAAAGTTATACTTATAAGTTAAAACTTTGATGTCTACTTCAAGGATTAAAATGATATATATATATATATATATATATATATATATATTATGAATATTTATATTGATTTTTAATTATTAATTATGTGAATAAATATCAGTGATAATTTTTTTTAAAATAGTTTAATAAGTGAAACTCTCTCCTTATGATTTTATTCAATCTTATCATGTATTGATATAGTATTTTATAATTATAATTCGATATAAATTTATCACAATACACAATATATACCGACTTGTAGTACTTAAAAGGAATTTCACCAGTCACCACTTGTTAGTTGTTAAAGAAAATGTCTGTACCCAAACGACACTCCCCAACTCCGCCGCCATCCGATCTTAAGCACCGGGTGATCACGTGCCTCAACAAGCTTTCCGACCGGGACACCCTAGCCGTCGCCACAACCGAGCTGGATTCCATCGCCAAAACCCTAACTCCCGACTCTTTCTCTCCTTCCTCACCTGCCTCTCCACCACCGACTCCTCCGAGAAATCCCCCGTACGGAAGCAATGCGTTCGCCTCTTAGGCTTCTTGTCCATCTCCCACGGAGATTCTCTCTCTCCTCACCTTTCTAAAATCCTCTCCGCCGTCATCCGCAGCCTCCGCGACTCCGACTCCGCCGTCCGCTCCGCCTGCGTCGACGCTGTTTCTTCTATGGCCTCTCAGATAACCAGACCTCCATTCTCGTCCCTCTCGAAGCCACTCGTCGAGGCGATGTTACACGAGCAGGACTACAATTTGCAAATCGGCTCGACTTTATGCCTCGCGGCGGCAATTGAGTCGTCACCGGACCCTGAACCGGCTCAGTTGCAGAAGCTATTGCCGAAAGTGGTTAAATTGATTAAGAACGGTTGCTTCAAGGCGAAACCGGCAATGTTATCTCTCATTGGCAGCATCGTCAATGCTGGTGGTGCAAAGAATCGTGGTGTGTTGAATTGTTTGATTCAATGCTTGGTTGAGTTCTTGAGCAGCGAGGACTGGGCAGCGAGGAAGGCTGCCGCAGAGGCGTTATTGAGATTGGCGATGACCGAGAGAAATCTTTTGTCTGAGTTTAAGTCTTCGTGCTTGGCTTCTTTGGAGGGTCGCAGATTTGATAAGGTATGAATATGATGGTTGCAAAATTGTAACTTCATCACTAATAAAATTTCATGGGAAATTAAGCAAAAGAATTATTAATTTTTAAATAAAAACCTTGTTATTGAGTACGCGTCCAACTATTTATACTAGTAAATATTGTAATACTAGAATAATGTTAATATTAATTGAATTGGAGTTTGATTTCCAAATAAAGTCTTTGGAATTTGAGGATTGAAATTAATGTTTAATATTTTAACAGGTGAAGGTGGTTCGAGACGCAATGAATCGGGCATTTGAATTATGGAAGGAGATTACTGCTGATGAGGTTTCACAGCTTACACAGTCCCTCAAAGGTAATGAATTATTATTCATTGCTATGTCTTGTTTTGGTACTTTCTTTTTCTAATTTGGTTTTGTTAATTATTCTCTTATTTAGAATAATTTGCCATTCTTGAAAAATAATTAAGACTATATAGTAATTTGTGCAAGACCAGTTAGTCTGGATTGGCTTCACTGCTTCAGTCCAGAGTTATGTTTTAGTTACTTTTTGGTTATTTCAAGAAAGTTTTAGTGTTTCATTTTAAAAAAAAATGCTTTTATCAGTATCAATTGTTTCTAAACTAAATTTCATTCCTTGTATCAGAATAATGGCTTGTGAGTTATGGGGTTGTTAGATTGCTAATCTAAGATTTTGCCCAACTAGAGCCTGAGAGAGCAAGTATGTCTGACCTATGAGGCTATGAAGTGAAAAAAGGCATCACAAATATTGGAAAGGAATGGTTAAATCAAAAAATTGAATTTATTTGTTTTATGTGGAAAAGATTTTGGACTTGTAGTTTTTGTGCTGAAGATACTTTCATGTTGACACTTGACATATAGTATTAGATAATTTTCAACTTAAGACTTTAACCAAAATAAAAAATCTACTTAGACGTATGTGCCTTCTCATATTTGACATTGTTTAGACTCTTAACTATTTGACTATTGACATATAAGATATTTCTCATCTTGACTTATGTCTGCCCTTAAATTATTGCAAAAAGATTTTACCTTTATTTACTGGAAAAAATTAGTTTCCTGTTTCTATTGTTCAAGTCTTTAAGAATATCACGCCTTCTCTTTTAAAGAACCAACTAATCTTCTTATTCACTTGTCTTTTTTTTTTGTTCTCTACTGTTCTTAACATAAATGTATTAATTATTTGACCATATCAATTATCAAGTAATAAGTTTCTGTAAATTTATGTCCATATTTGGGATCTGTCGGGTATTGTACCGTCATGGCACTTGTATCTTTGTTCACAAAACATGATTTTGGAGACATGATTGAAAGGAACTTTTTCTAAACTTCAAATGTGGGTTGAGGAGAAATTCGTAGGAATTACAATATTCCGTATTGATATTGATGTCTCAAAGTTTTATTGAGAAAAATTAAACTTGTCGATCACAAATTAACTTTTTCGGTGCTCTATGCATCAAGATTGTGGAAGTGGAATATACTCTCCTCCTGCCAGCAAAGGTCCCTGTGAGATTGGCTTTGAAACTCCTAAACCAAAGAAAACCATCCTCACAAGCAGGTTGCCACCGTCTGATAGTTCATCTACTACCACCACCCAGAAGAGCATCCCTTTAAACACTAGTTCCGGGAAACCAAAAATGGACTTCAAAAAAACCTCTGATTGGAAAACTGAAACTGATGTACCCCAGCCCTACGTGAAGGTGACTTGTGAGGACGATTTCAGGATCACAAACTCCAGTCTTTCAGGATCCGCAGATATTGGAAGTTGCAGTGATTTAAAGCAGGAAGCAAAACGTGTCCTCTTCAATAAAAGCTGTGATGAAAAATCAAAAAAAAATGGTGGTTTGAGATCTAGGTCTCGTGTGGTTCCGTTTATTGAGAATGAAAGCTGTGAGTTAAATGTAGCAGTCGACAATGCTTATGAAGATATCTATTTGAATCACAAAGAGGTTGAGGATCTGTCTTTGATACAAAAGCAGCTTGTACAGATTGAAAATCAGCAATCCAGCCTTTTGGACCTTCTCCAGGTATGTTGCTGAATAATCTCCCCATGTAGGCAGTAACTTTTTTATTAGATGCATAATAACCTTTTATTTGGGTACCTAGAAATGGAACTAACTGGAGGATTCCTTCCTTCTGCTCTGAAGCAGGACGGATTTTTAATTCCCTTTTCGCTATCAATACTTCTGTCTTTCTTAATTACCGGTAATTATTAGGTGAAAATTGCCTTTATTTTCATTTGAGTTAGCGAAGTGTCCCGTCCACCCATCCCACGATCCCAAATTCACATCTTTCTTTGCTATTGCTGGAATATTATGTCATATTAATACATCTTATAAATATCTGCCCCAATCTAGAGGTATATACCTAGTTTGCAATGCCGTCTTGCCTAGAAGATATTGGTAACTGGTTCAAAATTTTATTGGTTATTTTTCTGGTTAATTTAGAAAAAGAAAATTGTGCCCTATTTTCTACTTTCCTAATGTCAACTATCGTGAAGCATTTACTTTGCTATGTTTTGAAGATATATTCAACTTATTCAGTTGTCTGTGCTTATTAATAAATGCTTCATTTGTTGTATTTCCTCATGCATCCAATAAATGATAAATTAAATTTAAGCACCAGATGACTCATCCTTTTTCCTAAATGATTCCAGAGGTTCATTGGCAGCTCCCAAAGTGGGATGAATTCTCTGGAGACGCGTGTAAATGGGCTAGAGATGGCACTGGATGAAATATCACAGAATCTGGCAGTATCAAGTGGAAGTGAAATATCACAGAATCTGGCAGTATCAAGTGGAAGTGTTTCAGACACAGACTCTGCAGGAAATACTTGTTGCATGTTGCCCCGTGCAGAATTCCTTAGTCCAAAGTTCTGGAGGAGAACAGAAGGGCAATATTCCACTTCAAGAGTATCTTTCCCCGGGAGAAACCATTCCCTGGCTGCTACGAGTGAAATTCAGGTTAACGATGCCAATTCCGAAATGTTTAAGCTAGATTATCCCAAGAGTGGACAGCAGAATGGGGATAGATATGCTGTTAACCACTATTGGAGGTAATTTTAGGGACTCACATGGTTGTTGAATGCTATTGTCTAATAGAACTGCGACGAAAATATTTCAGGGTGCTGAGACAGTACTAGTTCACAGGTCCAGTGGGCTTGATGGGATTCAGCCGTTTAGGTATTGAGATGATACAAGTTCACAGTTCCAGTGTACTTGGTGGGGGTTCTTTTGAATATTGTAAATTAAAAAAAACAAATCCGAGGTATTTGGACACCTGTTTTTATGACGGGCCTCCAGTTGTATATTTTCATGATTTCATCTAATCAATTAGCCCTACTATTCCTCAACAACCATTCAATTTAATTCGTTATATTATTAAGTCTAGTACTCTCTTTACAATCTCAGCAATGAACTGGCTAGGCCTTTTTTTGGTCTCATCTAATAGCAGTTTCTAACTGGGTCATTGCTGAAGGTTTATAATTGGCAGTAGCTTGTTCTTCCTTATTTTTTAACCTATACAGAAACTGAGAAACACAACTTGGTATCCAAGTCCAAGGGGAACGAATAAATTTATAATAGCACAAAAGAGTACTACTTATAACAACAGTATATGCCATCTCTGTCTCACAGTCCGTATAAGAGTAAGAGTATGATAACTACTTGCATAATTAGAGGTTGATTGGCTTGCAGAGAAGCAGAAATGTAACTTCTTAGGTTATGGATCCACTAATTCAATTTTTTGCATGAAATTTCTCTATATAATCAGAAAATTTGCCATCGTTAAAATTATTGTTGTTGATTCCAGAGACCATGTACGAAGAGCTCTCCTTTCCATCAAGTAGGTGGATGACCATGACCCTACTTGTTTATAAGCTGCCAGCCCGTCCTTGAAGTAGTCTTCAACATGCAACAAATGAATTTATATATAGAACAAAAACAAATTAAGAACACAAGCACCTTGCTTAAGATAGATAGGACTCAAAATGAGCTACCCAAATTGTTCCGGTAGGGGTTTACAACTTTCAGTAGCATACTCGCGTTAAACATGTGAATTGTACCCTCAACAAAATAGTAATTACCCCGTCATTTCCTATGCACTATTTTGTTATTCCCCGCTTAGACTAGTTAAATTTCAATGCGGAAGCTTTGCAGGCAGGACTGGAGCCACCACTGTCAAGCTGCATAGAAATTAATTACCTTTCTGTTTATGTAGATCCGTCCCAATGTAAAAGTAACCTTAAAGAATACTTGTTATTTTACAAGTGTTTTTTAACTTTTTTTTAAAAAAAAATACTCATGAAACTTTCATGTAAGAGGTACCTGTAAAATAATAAAAACAATTGCAAAATAAAACTTTCTATCAGGTATACCCCCATCCATCTCCCCTTGCCCTGAGGTCAACTCGTGTACTGGTTTTGACTTTTGATTTTAGCATTTGGTCCGCATTGTAAAAAGGGGTAAATATAAGTGATTAAATTCACACAATCAGAACATAAGGGGCTGAAGAGCAAGCAGGTTCAAACTGCAAAATAAAGAAGTGAGTACAATAAAATAAATTCCAGAAGGAAAGAAGAAATAAAAATAAAAATAATATTATTATAAAATAAAAGACTCACATAATTCTCATGCATGTACATGCATACTGCAGGCTTTATATGTCAGACGACCACAATATATGTATATGTGACCTTTTTATGTGATAATAATATTATTGTAAAAACTAAACAATAAGATTCAAAATATATCCGTGAGTGACATCTATTGGTGACTAGTTAATCAGTCAACATGCAAGAGCCAGCACAGCACATCTCTCTCTCTCTCTTCTTTGTTCCAAGCTCAGTCATTGGCCGCCCGTTTTCACCACCATTTCCACTCATAGTCCACTGAAAAATAAAATAATCAAACCCTAATCCTAAAAAGCCACAACCATGAAAACCTACCCATTCTTTAAACTCCTCATTCTCATTACCACTATCCCATTATTGATCGTAGCCATTGAAGACGACGTCAAATGCCTTCAAGGCATCAAAAAATCACTCTCCGACCCACAAGAGAAGCTCACATGGAGCTTCGGCAACACAACCGTCGCCTCCATTTGCAGGCTCGTCGGCGTTTCTTGCTGGAACGAGAAAGAAAATCGTCTCATCAGCCTCCAACTCCCCGCCATGAACCTCTCCGGATCCCTACCCGACTCTCTCCAGTTCTGCCGGAGTCTCCTAACCCTCGATCTCTCCAGAAACCTCCTCTCCGGTTCCATCCCTTCCCAAATCTGTACCTGGTTGCCCTACCTCGTGACTCTATGATACAATCTTGATCAACAAGTTATTCACATGTAGCTAGTATTATGTGGGTCTTTATAACTTTATATAATCAAGTTTCACGCAGCAAAAGATCCTAACGTGGCAAGAATTTTAGGATTTTAGGAAAAAGATTTTGTTTCCTAAAATATTAGGCATATTCTATTAGCCTAATTTTTAGGGATTTATTTTTCAGATACTTATCAAATTCTATTATAATTAGGATTTCTTTCCAATTTAGATTTACATTCTAAATAAGGTTTCTATTGTTTTATAGAAATAGGAATTTCTTTTCCAAATTGATTTCTACTTAGAAATTAGGGTTATGGTTTGTAATTCCTATTAGGATTAGAATAATTTGTTCCTATTGTTATTAAGATTTGGATTGTTTTGAGTAGTATAAATAGAGGTCTAAGTTAATGTAATCAAATACATTACACATTATTCATTATTCAATATATTTGTGAGGTTATTCTCTACTTTTGGTTCTTTGAAGAATTCGTAAGTATTTTTCTTAGTTATTTCTTTGAGATTCAATTTGACTTATCATACAACAATTCATAGTTGTGTGTGGCGTCTTCTACCGCATCAATCGTCGATTGTACCGAGATTACCGCTTCAATATAATCGATGGGTCAAGGTGTCGTTGGTGTCCATTCAACGCAAATTAACGCAAACAATTGTACCAAGATTACCGCCTACACATATAGGCGAGGGTTAAGGTGTTGCAAGCAATTCACCCAATATTTGTCTTTAAACGATCGGGCGACGATTACCTCACGCATGTCGTCGCGTCGTGGAGTCTATCGTTTGGTATCAAAGCTAAGCCTTTATAGCGAGTTACTTATCTTTAATTTTCTGTCGAAATATCTATTGCAAAAAAAAAAAAAAGGAAAAAAAAAGAGTAGAAAAAAAAAGAAAAAAAATCATATTCTATTTTTATTGTGCTAACCAAACTTGTAGCACACCATCAAATCATCAAATTTCAACGAATATTTCATAACGTTCCATCATCATCAATTCTGAAACGGAACTACAATTTACAAATCTGAAGCATACAAGAGGAGTACAAGGCAGTCAATCGGTGATTTAGTGGTATTCTGATAGTTACACCATCTATATTTTTGTTTCGTGATAAGTAATTTTTGAATTGATTAGTAAAACCAAGAATTTTGCTAGGGGAATTCAAGAAGAACTTATTAGAGAGAATATTAGAGGTAAAAGGCAAGAGTGTAAGATTATTAGAGGTAAAAGTCAAATTTGAATATACAGTGATTCATCATTATTTGAAAGCGAAACACGTAAGGAGTGTGTGAGGAAAATTTTTTATCTCTAATGATTGTTTTGACAAAGAAACATGTATGGCTACAATTATGAAAGTTCTTATGGGTCTCGAAGGAATACTTTCCAAGGCGATTATTAATCAGAGGCATATCCGAGATGGAGAGAAAAATGGAGCAAGAATTTGGTATCATGATTACTCCGAGAGTAGAAGGAAGGTCGATGCAGGCGATTCAAGAGTTCTCCGATCATACAATTATATGGTGGCGACTTAAAGAAACAAAAACACGGGAACGTCAGATTCGAGACATGGGCAAAATTAAAAACAATGACGCTGGCGGTTTGTGTAAAACCCCAACTTATTATTAATGAAATTTAATTTTCTATTTATTATTTTGAAATAGTAAGGGTTGATTTGATTAATGTGGATAGTTATGGGTAAAATACATAAATATTTCAAAATAAGCAAGTGGTTATAAAATATTCATTGTTGTCGAGGAATATTAGTTTGGTGGTGGAATATTATTCATTGTCGTGGGAATATTATTAAATGACGGTATGATCTTTTAATGGGCCCCATAACTAAAAGCGATTAGATGAAGAAAATGACAAATATAAGTTGTTTAAAAATAACTAGCGTAGTTATTACAGATTAATCTTGTTAAAATACTAAATTGGTTAAAACACAAGATAGCACGGTATTGCACCAATTATTGATTCTTACGTAAAGAAGGCCTTTACTCAATAATGGTTACGATAATTCTTATTCAAATATTTTATTGATTTAATAATTCTTTGCGTTGATATTTTATATTGTTGTTGTTTCAATAATTGTCATTACACAGTATTTTTCATTATCGAAGCAATAATTCATATTATCTGAATAATATTATTAGATAACATTATTGGCAATGTCTAGAAAGTTCTGTCTAAGGAGAGGTTTTGTCACCTAATTGCGCGCCAGTAAGGAAAAATTCTTATTGGAAAGCCCTCTCTTTCCTGGGAACTGCCTGGATGTCAATATTGTGATTCTGTAATATTATTTGTGAATAATTAATTATTGATTCATATGATGAGGAAAATATTGATTTTATGTGGATATAGATGGAGAAAATTTTTAATGTGACAATTGTTGAAAATTGAAATTTTATCTTTTTTTGATAAAATAATTCATTTAAAATATATTATTATATTTTAATAATATAATAATGATGATATTTTTACGATGAATGTAGGATATATGAGTATATGTGGAGGAGGAGTATTTTTGTTACCAAAAATATTTAAAGCATGTTTTATGTGTCGGTGGACCCCATTTCTTGTTGAAATTTGATTATACTTTGTAAAATCGCTTGGTTTGTGGATTTTTTCCGTTCAATTTCTGTTTGGAATTTGGAAAAACTTCCTTCTGTAAAGTTGTAGATAATGGAATTTCCTATAAAAAGTCACGAGATTCGAATTTTCTGACAAAAGGACTATTTATTGTGAATTATTGAAGTTCAAGCTTCAAATAATTGATTTTTGGAAGTTTAAAATATTTTAATTACAAAAACGTGTTTTTCATTTTGTGGCCCTTATGTAACATGTGATAGAGGTGAAATCAGTTGGAAGAAGTGTGCGTATGAGATTTTGGAAAATATAATAATATTTAATAAATTTTCTACTTCGTGTTCTAAGCATTTTCCTATAAATAGGTACTTAGGTTAGAATTGAAAATCACACCGCTAAATCAAGTTTTCTCTCTATATTATCGAGCGTATTCTTGTGAGTATTTTGAGTATATTTTGAGTATTGTTATCTGGTGCAAGTTCAAGTCATGCTTTATATCCTGTTTTTAAAATTAGAAAGACCGATCTTTCGAGGTAAGGGATATTATTTTTTTCGTAATGATATTATTTCTTCAATATCATTATCTTTGAAATATTGATCCAAATTTTTATCAAATTTGGAACTTTTTGGTGTCGAGTTACTTATTCACGATACTAAGACTATTCACGATACGTACATTATTCACGAATCTGGCATTATTCATCGAAAATGAAAATTTTTCCTTTCGTCTAAAATATCTATTGTGGATACTAACTTTGATTGTATCCATGTTTTGATCATTCTTGAATTTTACACCACTATGATTATTTTTGAGGTATTTTGGACATGGATAAAACAAAGTACGAATCCTTAATCCTTAATCCTTGTCATTTTGTTTCACTTTGGATTCGTTTCTTTAAAAATATTTTCATCATCCTCGGTCTTAAATGATGATATTATTGAATATCTTTGGCCTGTAGTGCAAAGATGAATGATTTCGATGAATATCTTGGCCCGTAGTGCAAAGATGAGCAGTGTTTAGATGAACATGACTAAGTGATGAATATCTTTGGCTCAGTAGTGCAAAGATGAATATTTGATTCAGATATATATTGATTGATGTTACTGGGGATAAAAGATAGAGCGATGAACTTTTAAATTCATACATAGAAGATAGTAGTTTGTTTTCTACTTAACTCTTCTAATGAATTATTATTTCATTGCGAATATTGATTTAAAACTTGTTATCTATTGTATTCTATTAGATTTTTCCTTTTGAAGACTAACGATAATTGTTGTATATTATCTTAGTCATAATATTCTTTATTGGGCTAGTTGAGCTCACCCTTTTCCTTTTTGTTCCATTTTTTTTCTCGGGGAGGCGAGAATATATAAGTACTGCAGTCGGGGTATGGAATGAAGGTTCTAGAGAGAGTTGTTTAGTAGTCCTCACCATTTTGTAAAATAATGTATCAATAAATTTGATGAGGATTTATTTGAGTGTAGATATTATCTGCAGAAGATAATATTTGTATTCAAACTCACAGCTTTCTTTGTTGTAATAATAAAGTTGTAGTTGTTTCGCACCATGTATTGACAACTCGGAATGGGTGATGTATACCTATTTTGGGGCGCCACGGTTGGTATCGAGCTTAGGATATGATCTCTGGCGGAGATCGGGGAATAGAACTCAGGAGGGAGAGATGAGTTAATCCTTCGTTAGTGTGTCCTACCTAAGCTTATTTGTTAGTTGGTCAAGATATAGGGATATTATGTGATATATTGATTTCCTTAATTAACCCTTGTTTTATGACAATGATTTGAGAATGTCGAATTGAGAATATTAATAAAGTGGAAATGAGACCAGTGGAGACGCGTGTACTCACCAACGAGGAGAACGCGTGCAACATCTTGGCAATGTTCCTCCTGTGAACAACACCATTGAAAGCGAGATGATTTAACGAGGGATGTTTAGAAGCTTTTTGCAGTTCATGCAAAATCGATTTGAGGAGACTCGTGTTCAAAATACTGAGGAAGAAATGATAAAGAATTCACGGGTTGTCACACCCAAGCGGTTTAAAGAGTTGGGACCACCGAATTTAAGGAAAGCGGATCCGATCATGGCGGAAACACAGGTCAAGAAAATTACCAAGATATTCGATGTCTTGGGATGCACAGAGAATAAAGGTTCCTTCGCCACCTTTATGTTCCGTGGCGAGACAGACCAATTCTTGGGAGAATCGTGAAGCGCACCATCCAAACCGTATTTCAAAGATGTGTCTTGGGAGACATTTCAAAAACTATTTAATGACAAATACTTTCCGAAAGTGTGTTCTATATGAAGGAAGTGGAGTTCATCGATTAGAACAAAACAACATGGCGGTGTCTCAAAGACGAGGCAAAGTTTGCAGAGTTATCCGAGTTTCAGACCTCATTTGGTGGAGAATGAGGAACGATGACGCGGATGTTTCGAGAGGTTTGAAACCCCAGATACGATAATATCTCATTTCTCATAAATTTTCTCTATTCAGATGTTGTAAAGCAGGGCTCAATTATTAGAAGCGAGATAACGAAGTACTGGCCAACCGAGGGACCACAATCGGGATCATCTAGGAGATAGCGGTCAACAAAACAACGATAACCAGCGGAGAAAGAAAAAGACGGAGAAATTAGACTTTGACTTATCTGTGGAAACTCCGTTAGGAGAAACTTTCATCACATCCACTGTTTATAAATCTTGTTTGATTTAAGTTGGCACCATCACCTTACCTGTTGACCTTATCTCTTTAAAGATACTTGCTTTTGATGTGATTTTAGGGATTGATTGGTTAACTACTCATCATGCCAAAATTGATTGTTTTCGTAAGGTTGTTAGTTTTCATATTCCTAACCAACCTGTTGTACGAATTCAAACAACTAAACCATTAAAATCAATCACTGTCATATCTAATCATAAAGCTATTCGTTTATTGAAAAACGGATGTCAAGCTTTCTTAGCCCATGTTATGGATTTGAATAAAGACACGTCAAATTTGAATAATATTCCTGTTGTTATTGACTTTCCTGACGTATTTCCTGAAGAACTTTCCGGTCACCCCGTAGCGTGAAGTTGAATTCTTTATTGATCTTGAACCCGTACAAAGCCCATTTTTAAAACCCCATATCGAATGGCTCTATTGAACTTCGTGGAGTTAAAGGTCCAACTACAGGAGTTGTTGGACATCGGTTTCATTCGTCCTAGTACATCTCCTGGGGTGCTTCTATTTTATTCAGTAAAGAAGAAAGAGCGGTAGTATGTGACTTTGTATCGACTATCGGGGAATTGAACCATGTCACCATCAAGAATAGGTATCCTCTACCTCGTATTGATGACTTGTTTGACCGATTCAGTAAGGAGCACAATTCTTTTCAAAAATCGATCTTCTTTACGGATATCATCACCAAGATTAGAATCGAGGATATTCAAAAAGACCGCTTGAGAACTTCGATGACGGGCATTATGAATTCTTAGTCATGTCTTTCGGATTGACTAATGCTCCTATGGCTTTCATGGATATAATGAACCGAGTATTCAAGGAATATTTGGATTAGTTCGTTGTTGTCTTTATTGATGACATCCTCATATATTCCAAAAGTCGTGAAGATCATGAGCACCATTTGAAGTTGGTACTCCAAAGGCTTCGTGAAAACAAACTATATGCCAAATTGAAGAAATACGAGTTCTGGCTTGAGGAAGTAGCATTTCTTGGGCATGTGGTGTCAAAACATAGAGTATCCGTGGACCCGTGAAGATTGAAGCAATACAAAGTTAGGGAGCAACCAAGTCGGTGATCAAGACGTAGCTTCGGGGCTTACTGGTTATTATCGGAGATTCGTGGAAGGATTTTCTCGAATCGCTACTCCATTAACTCGGTGATTTGGAAAGATATAAAATTCGTATGGAAGCGAGGAACGCGCGAGAAGAGTTTCCAAGAGCTCAAGAGAGACTCATTTTAAGACTGTTTTAACAATACCATCCGCATGCAGATGGATTTGTTTGTCTACAACGATGCTTCATGAAAGGGTTAGGATGTGTTCTCGTGAAACGTGGGAAAGTCATAGCTTTATGCCTCGCGACAACTTAAAGAGTATGAGAGGAATTATCCTACTCATGATCTAGAGTTAGCGTGATCATTTTCGCGCTTAAAGATCCGGAGGCACTATCTATATGGGGAGAAAGTAGAGATATATTGGACCATAAAAGCCTCAAATATTTATTCATGCAAAAGGAACTCAATACGCAACGAACGTTGGCTTCGAGTTATTGAAAGATTACGACCACACTATTCAATACCATCCGGAAAAGCGAACGTGGTGGTGACGGCGTTGAGTAGAAGATCATATCCGGGAATGAGTGCGATGATGTCAAGTATATGACAGAGCCAACTTTAATAGAAAAAGTTAAGGTTACTCAACCCACCTTGGCATTGGTGATTCGTATGAAGAAGAAAGTACAAGAAGGTGTTATTAAGGCGAGAATTGATGAAGAAGGAATACTTCGAGTCCACTCTAGACTTTGTGTTCCTAACGACTCTGATTTGAAGTGCAAGATTATGATGGAGGCACATAATACACCATTTGCAATCCATCCTGGAAGTACTAAAATGTATTGTGATCTTCGACATACATTTTGGTGGAACAATATGAAGAGAGAGATTGCAAAGTTTATCTCGATGTGTTTAACTTGTCAACGTGTAAAGGCGGAGCATCTAGTACCTAAGGGTCCGTTGCAACCACTTGAACTTGTTTAAAACTTGTTGTCTATTGTATTCTATTAGATTTTTCCCTGTTGAAGACTAACGATAATTGTTTTATATTATCTTAGTCATAATATTCTTTACTGGGCTAGTTGAGCTCACCCTTTTTCTTTTTGTTCCATTTTTCTTCTCGGGAGGCGAGAATATAAGCGAAAGTACGAGTGGGGGGTATGGAATGAAGGTTCTAGAGAGAGTTATTTAGTAGTCCTCACCATTTTGTAAAATAATGTATCAATAAATGTGATGAGGATTTATTTGAGTATAGATATTATGCAGAAGATAATATTTGTATTCAAACTCACGATTTCATTGTTGTAATAATAAAGTTGTAGTTGTTTACGTACCATGTATTGACAACTCGAGAATGGGTGATGTATACCTATTTTGGGGGCGTCACGGTTGGTATCAAAGCTTAGGGATATGATCTCTGGCGGAGATCGGGGAATAGAAATCAGGAGGGAGAGATGAGTTAATCCTTCGCTAGTGTGTCCTACCTAAGCTTATTTGTTAGTTGGTCAAGATATAGGGATATTATGTGATATATTGATTTCCTTAATTAACCCTTGTTTTATGATGATGATTTGAGAATGTCGATTGAGAATATTAACAAAGTGGAAATGAGACCGTGGAGACGCATGTACTCACCAACTTGAGAGAGAAGCGCAACAGCAGTGGCAATGTTCCTCCCGTGAATAACACCACCGAAGCGAGATGACTAACGAGGGATGTTTAGAAAGCTTTTGCGATTCATGCAAAATCGCATTTGAGGAGACTCGTGTCAAAAATCTGAGGAGGAAATGATAGCAATTCACAGGTTATCACATGCAAGTTAGTTCAAAGAGTTGGGACCACCAGAATTTAAGGGAAAGCCAGATCCGATCATGGCGGAAATATGGGTCAAGCAAATTATCAAGATATTCGATGTCTTGAAATGCACGGATGTATACCTATTTTAGGGACGTCACACTATGTATCAATCCCCTATATATATATATTCAGTCCCATATATATATATATATTTTTTGCATGAATATCATATAAACTGAATAGACACACTTATTTTACATATCATATAAACTGAATGTGAAATTGAAATTGAAAATTTATACCTCAACTGAAATTAAGATGTAGTGCACGAAAGTTTCTGCAGTAGGTACCAGCTATTTCTTCAGCCTAATGTTATATATAATGTAATGTGTTGCAACGTTAAGGAGGGCTATCAAAGAGCTTTATATAGAATTATATAAAATGAATCAGAACCAACCCCCCCCCCTCTCTCTCTCTACTCTCTCTCTTATTTATTGCATAGAAGAGATAAATAATAGAGTAGTACTACTAGTAGTAATTATTTATTGTGTAGCATGGATTATTATGACTGCTTTAATTATATTGTTCCCGTATACGTACGCTTATACGTTTAAATGGAAATGTATAGCCGATTCCAGCTATGAGGCTCTTACGACTTTTACGATCCAATAACAGTGATTAAACTATATATATAAATTCGCTTTCTAAATAATCGAAATGAACAAATTAAAATAATCGATTATAGCGACGATTTTTTTGTCGCTATAAGATAAAAATTAATTTTTTATACTATAGTGACAAAAAAAACTGTCCGTCATTATATTCGATTCGCTTCTCTCATCATCTTTGAGAAGGCAGATTATATATATATAAAAGGAAGTTGATACCCCAATGACGCGAGGGAGATCTTGTGAAAATATGAAATTTTACTTGAAAAAATATCATTTCTTTATATAAAATGTCAAAATCAACCACCCAACATTATCCTCTTCTTTTTTTTGTGGAGGAAATATCGTTTCTTTTTAGATAAACCTAGGTTAAAAAAATTGGTTGAACACTAAATTCGAAGCTTTACCTTTTTGGTTAAGTGATTTGTGTAGAAATTAAGCAGAATTAAGTTTTATCGATATTGATGGATAAAGTACGTAATTTTATGAGGGTAATGATGCCGAGTCATAAGGCGATCGATTCACTTATGCGGGTTATAATGTCTGGACAATATTATGAAAGCCCTGCGAAGATTAAGCTAGCTGGCCTGGTAAAGCTTTTTGTAATAATAAAAGAACAGCTGGTTTGCTAGCCCGATGCATGTAGAAAACAATTATAGTTAAATAAATTAATAAAAGTATTGAACTTCTTTTTTATTGAAATTATTTTTGGACACAGATGATATATAATCTACTGATCTCTCTCTCTAGATCTCTTTTTCATAATTAAGAAATTTATATATGTTTTAAGACGCTTTTATTTAAAATTAAGAAAATTAGTTAATGCATATGTAATTATTTCGATTATATTGAAATTTCAATGTATAGATCAAGGGATTTCACTCCACATAATTATATACAAAATTAATGATAATAAAATATATTGGAAATTATTTTATGTTATTATCATCAATACAGTTGAATTAAGTACATGCATGCATGTAAGTATTGTACGTAATGTTTTAGGTAGGTAGGTAGGTAGGGCACGATGATCAATATTCCCGGCCGGTTAGTGCTCGGTATTTATCCTTCCTAGTGAGTGTAGTGCACTCATAGGAAAGAGCAGCAGCAATGAGGCTTTGAATATAATTAGCGACTTGATGGCTAGAATATTTCCCAGACCCACATGTTAACTCCTTAGGCAACTTGCTCAAGAAAGTAATCTCATAAGAAGGTCTAGGGTTCATCATGAAATAAATTGGATCCATCCCTTTCCACCCTCTCGCCGTCGTTCCATAAAACATGCTCAACCGGCACACCATCGCCACCGGCACCAGCTCATCCGTCAATTCACCAAACATACCCGAAAACCGTAAGAGGAACGGTTCCCGACAAGTGGTCCCCTCCGGGCATATAGCCACGTCACCCACGGCTAACAACTTTTAACCGTCGCTGCATCACTATCACGGTTCCTGGTCAGTCGGACGGTCTTGATGGGGGAAATCATCTCGGTGAGTCTTGAGACGGAGTATGTGACCGTAAAAATTGGACGGCCCAGCGCGCCGGAGAGGAATACTGGGTCGAATAGGGTTCTGTGGGAACAAACGAAGAGGACTCCGGATTGGGCTTTGGATTTGTGGAGGACTGGAGGAGGAGGTGGGCTGCCCTTGACGGTGAGGCGGAGACCAAGTGCCCTGGAAACGTAAGAGCCTGTTCGCAAGGGAAGTAGGGCTCCGAAGGCCAATCTTACGCAGGCGAGAGTGAAGCCTATGGGAATCCATAGGAGGATGATTAGTGCGACCAGAGGGGTTGGCTTTTGGACTAGGCGGCCGTCGTGGAAGATGACGGGTTTGGGGAGCCTGTCATTCGTTACGGGCTTAACATTTGGGTATGGTGCCACAATGTACCCCTCCTGCATTTCAATCATGGCTATGGGGTGATATATAGTTTTGAGTATTATACATATAAATATAAATATATATATATATATATATATATATATATTTTATATATATATATATATATATAAATCTTACAAAATTAACTTATAAATTATGTGTCATAATATAATAATTAGATAATGATCCACTAAATATGGATTTGCCTGATTTAATTTATAATTACAAGTACACTTGAGAGTTGCATGTCGTAAGAAATTAATGCTTAATAAGACCATTAATCATGCCGGAGCAAAATTAAAAAATATAGTTGAAAGTTTAAAGTATTGTTAAAGTATGTATAAAAATATTGTTAAATATATATTTGTTTTGTCACATAAAAATTATTATGACATTAATTATCAGCAACTCTTAATTAATTAGGAATTGTATAGCAAACAAACGTACCTTGCACAATGCCACGAAAGGAAGATCAGTATGCGTATCTCCAATCCCGATTTCCGGTTGAACCTCTCCAAAAGCCTTTTGAAGGGCACCAGCCTTGTTCTTCCCGACAAGTACTCCAGGCTTAAGAACGAACCCTGTTGCTCTGCCCTTAAAAGTTCCAACCTCGGTCCCTAAAATCAAGTCAGTTCCCAAGAAATCTTTCAAGAAAGCTTCCACCATTATTCTGGGATTCGCAGTGAGAACGCAACGCCTACCACACGCTGAGAAAACGCGCCATGATTCGGGATGGAGGTCGGCCGAGTAAAACTTTGGCAACACCGCACGAGCTACGGATTCAATATCCTTAACCCTCATTCCAACAAATGTTGCAAAGATTAGAACTTGGATTCCAGCGGACTCGGAGACTAAGTAGTATAAAAAAGCAGCTAGTGGTGACCAAGAGACCAAAAACAGAAGCCGTAAAAACCCTCCAGCCTCGAAAGCAACCAAGGCAAAGTATGCAAAAGAACTAGGGCTTATAAGCAAGGTTCCATCCAAATCTGCAACCACTGTGTCCTTTTCTCGGCCAATTGATGAACAATTCTCAACAGTTGGGAAGGTTGTTATAGCCATTGTGTATTTTATTATGAAAGCTACACAAATGACTCTCAAAATTTCTAAACAAGGAAACTCTTTCAAGTTAATTTATTGTTTCTCTAGTTTTGATATATATATATATATATATATATATATTGACAAAATACAAAATGAAAGGTTGGGTGGAATAAAAGTTATTTGGTCTATAAGATCTACGTCATTGGTTGGCAACAGAGATTGCCGCCATTTCCTGGAATCGAAGAGATTAAGAAAATATAAATTTTAATTGTAAATGGGAATTAATCAAGGAATTAATACTCGACAATAATTGGTTGTGTTAAAGTATTCTTCTTAATTAATTCGATCAGACGTCCAGTTCTTGTCTTTGGTTTGATTATTCTTACAAATTTTCTGTTTCATTTAAGATACGCATGCATGATCTTTGTATATGCGGAGTATATAGGTTGTTTTTATGTAGATTGCCTTCCGGCTGAATGTAAATAAACAAGTAAAAGACGTGCATATATAGACGACAACTTGAAGAAATTAAGTTCATTACTTTCTAAGGCATGCATATTATATACTATAATTTATATAAAAGGAATTAATGGAAGGTTTGGAAGCTGTACTTAGTTGACTTTAATTGATAATTTAAAAATATATATTGGCAAATGAGATTTTATTTGTCGATTTAAGTGTTTGGATTGAATAATAAAACTAAGAAATTGTTAAATCCACGACACTTTTTGTTATCCACAACAAAAGTGTACTGTAGTTATCGACACTTTTATTCTGAAAATAACATTTTTTATTGTGGATTTAACCGTTCCCTAAAACTAAGGAAAAAAGATTTTCACCAGACAATATTTTTGTGTGACCAAATACCATAATAAGGCTATTTTAGAAACTTCGGTAAAAATATATATAAATACATAAAAGAAAAAGTTATTTTGATGAACTAAGTTTAATTTTATTATAGTACATACATACATATAAATGTTATTTTAAGGTCTTTACAATGCTAAACTCTGAATTTTAAATTTTATATTCAAAGTTGTTTTGGTTCCAATCAGGCAATCACGCCATAAAGTTTACGCGATCTACCTCCAACTCCAACCAAAACAAAAAAGAACACAATGCACCTTCTGCTCTACTGGACTTCTTCTAGTGTTCAAAAGGCACTTTCTGTGTATATCAAACTCAAATTTGGTATGCTATATTATTTTAATTTTTTAACCTTTGTAGAACATTTGTAGTTGTTGTGTTAATCGCTCTCCTTTGCCCTCTACATTGTTTAGTTGTATTTGCTGTTAATAAACTGGAATTTAGTGCTCTCCGATAGATGTTTGATAGAATGTTATAACAAAATGAAAATTTTGTTGTTCATAAGCTTTTCAGTTTCTCGCTTCCGTTTGCCCAAGAAAAACATTTTCTTGCTTCTCATACAACAGAATATCATGCATGATAGTTAGTTGGTATTATTGTTTTCAAAATTTATTTGAATCACATCAATTTTGAATTTAAAATCATTTCACTTTGACTTCAAAAGTTAATATCCATCTTGTATTCCTGAACTACTTGGAACTGCTGTCCATTTATTTGTAATTCGTATGGAAAGCAACTTGATCCGGAGAAAAATGATACATCTGTGTGTTCCTTATTTGTACAAGTGCCTCACTAACTAATATTACCGGGCACAAGAACCATCAAGCGGTGCATGACCACTCTCTTAGACTTGGATACTTCAAATAATACTTGAGACAAAAGCTTAGCTAGCATCCCATTACTTTGTTAGGTTTGAGCAGAGGTTTGTCCACCACAGTGCCATCATTCCCGGCAAGTGCACTGTACTTATCTTTCCTAGTAAATGTGGTGCACTCGTAGGAAAGAGTAGCAGCAATGACCCTCTGTATGTAATTCGCCACTTCATGGCTAGACTTTCCAGACTCGCATGTTAATTCCTTAGGCAACTTGTTCAAAAAAGTTACTTCATAAGTAGGGCTAGGGTTCATAAAGAAGTAAAATGGGTCCATCCCTTTCCACCCCCTTGCTGTTGTACCATGGAACATACTCATCCGGTTCTCCATGGCCACTGGGACGAGCTGATCGGTTAGTTCAGCAAACATAGCAGAAAACCTTAGAAGGAACGGCTCATGACATGTAGTTCCCTCCGGGCATATGGCTAGGTCACCTTCTTTTAACAATTTTTTTATCATAGCTGCATCAGTGGCTCGGTCCCTGCTTAGTCTAACAGTTTTGATGGGTGAAATGATCTCAGAGAGTCTAGAAACAGAGTATGTGACAGCAGGAATTGGGCGACCAAGCGCAGTTGAGAGGAATATTGGGTCTAGGAGCGTCCTGTGGGAGCAAATAAAGAGGACTCCAGATTGTCCTGTGAATTTCTTGACTGGAGGAGGTGGATTACCCTTAATGGTGACTCTAACACCAAGTGCCAAGAAGGCGTAGTATACTATTGGCATGGGTAGTAATGATCCGGCAGCTACTCGCAAGATGGCAAGAATGAAGCCAATGGGGATCCAAAGAATGATGAGGAGTGCCATGAGAGGGGTAGGCTTTTGGACGAGGCAACCATCATGGAAGATGATTGGTTTGGGGAGCTTGTCATTTGTTATGGCTTTAACCTCTGGCTTTGGTGGCACAATGTACCCCTCCTGCATTTCAAACATCGTAATTGTTATGAGCCGCATGTGAGTTGATTTGAATCTCACATCGTTTTGTTTAATTGTGTAGTTTGGTGTGAATGTGGAAATTGGAAGATGTTTGTTTTCAACATACTTGCATACAAAATGTCACTGATCACCGAGTTGTTGTGTTGTTTTTGGCCGAATCTTTAAGATCTCAAGACATGAGGATTACCATTTGGGCCACTCATCGATCGGATTACCATTTCGCAAACAAATGGTATCAAATGTACATGTATGTACAAAGTAGTTGGTTAATAATTTTTAATATTAAAGGACATTATAAAATTAAAATATTTTAAAACTAAACATACCGCAACTTTAACTAATTCTGAGTACATTTCATGTAACTGAATATACTTAGTGTCATTGTAGTGCGGGTCAATTATGGTAACCATCCAATCTTCAACTGCGAATAGGAACAAGACAAAATGGCGTTGATTGGTACTACATACACTTGGCATGAATATGTATTTGCATTCGTAAAGGTGGGCCAACATCTTGGTAAACATACGGATCGCAAAAAAACTCCATGCAAGATTTCACGTTAGTCACGGAAGGCACATAGCCCCCGCCCAAGATCATGAAGAATGAATTTATGAAACCAAATTGGGACCACCTTTGTATTCCCCGCGACCGTAGTATTCTCTCTGTCTCGTAGTAACAACATATAAGCGTCGATGACATGCTCGAATATCCAACTCCCAGGCCCTAAGGATTGCACTGCATTGTGTTCTAATTCATATAACTGGCGCGGATGTGATAAAGGATATAAATCCCCTTCTGGTGCCACCACGTTTCCAAACATATGTTTATTTACAAATGTCTCCTTCCAATCTTTAAGTCTTTTGGATAAGGACCCTTTTGGTCCATAAGAGATGTGGTCTCCGCATCTTGTACCTGATTAAAACCCAAATGTACATTATTATTATATAGCAATAATAATTAAAATCATCACTATTAACATAACTATATATACCTTTTGTGAACTAGATCCTGGCGCCGAAAGTCCCGCAAATGAAGAGTTGGTTGGAATGTAACACTCCTCATAGGTTTGGAAGGTTGGAATGTAACACTCCTCGTAGGCTTGGGTGGTGGGAATGGAGCTCTCCTCGATTACTTGTGGGGTGGGTATGTAGCTCTCTTGTACAACATAATCAGTTTGTTTCCCAAGCCCTTCATTGAAGTTGTGTGTATTGGGATTTGTGGTCCAAAAATTATAGGATCCCCGCCGAGGTATTTGTTTACCTCTTGCTTCAAGTCATATAGGCGTATTGAAATCCCAATTATTTTTGCAGAACCAACTCTGGAGGAAGCGGTGAGTAAAGCATCGAAAATTTATCAAGTATCGACTTTGCACTCTCAACTGTCTACGTAAGATAAACACAAACAAATATTATTAACAATAAATATGAATAAATGTAATATTAAGTATTTACTCCAATCCATGATTTATTAAAGAAGAATATAATTTTATACCATTTGAATAAGGTGTTGTTAGTTGTAAATGGCCCGAGGCTCATAACAACCGTCGTGGTCGTTATGCCGTCGAGGTCGATTGGATTTTCCAACGTGTAATTTTCCTATACTGCACCATGTAATCATCTATTGGGACATAATCGTAAATTTCAGTTTGTTGTCCTTGAGATGATCCATGTATGCCTCCCACATCGAAATATATTCCCTCTCAAGGCCATGCAATCCTCGACATGAATAAATTTAAACTTTTTCTCCTTCCTAAGGTCACCGTGGTTTTTAGTCATTGATGGTATGCCTTGCATGAACCCGAATCGTCTCATCACACGGTCCCCAAGATCCGAAATTCCACAATATCGAAGTGGATCAAGGGACCCCACCAGATCCCAACAACCCGCTTTCAAAATTAAATCCACCGATATCATCATCCCACATTATATAAGGCCGCCAAACCACATCCCACATGACTTAATATCTAACTCCCTCAGTAAAATGACAAATGGTGATGAGGATTCTCACGTCTCACCTGTGGTGGCTGTGGGCTCTAGAATAGGACCATCGCTAAAGCCCTAGGTAACCATAAGGATGATTGTGGCCAATGGTTTGGCTTTTACAATACTTACACGCTCATAAGCCCAAATTTGTAACAATGTAACACAACCATTAATGTATTTAACTCCTTTCCCAAGTAGAAGATATAAAGATCTCAAATAAATATGCTAACACTGCCGCGCCCCAAGAGTAAGTTACACAATCTTCAGCGTTGGCAATAAAAGACATATATCGTGGGTGCACACTATTTCTATTCCTATTAGGGAATAATATTGCCCCACACAACCACAACATGTATGCCTTTGTGTGTCGTAGCCTACAACATCTTTACTTGCATTCTCGGGACATTTATTAAAATGTTCGTGCAACCACACTAATGAAATTGCACACAATGCTTTTTTTGAACTAAAATATTCACCAAACCTAATTTATCTCCAAAACAATCCCTAAAATAATTCAAATTGTGATGCAAGAAGAGGGACTCGTTAGGGCTTTCCCACCACCCAGAACTCCAAAAATAAAGTGAACATTCTCTAACGTAATTGTTATTTCTCCACAGTTTAAATAAAAAGTATTGGTCTCAAAGCGCCATCTCTCGACTAAAGCAGATATCGGATCAAGATCGATTTGGTATACAACACCTTGATAACTAAATACTCCAAATCCACATTTATCTAAAAGGATTTTTGTTTTTTTGTCAAAACCCAATCGATTATATTTTCGATCAAGATATCGATTTGGAGCTTAGTTTTTCCTTATCTCTCCCATGATATATGTCATCCGATACATGATCTTGTTGATCATGCAGAACACTGGATCAATTCGCCCATATTCCCAACTATCCATCTTTTACCTAAAAAATACATCAATTCCATATTAGTATTAAGATGCATGACAAAATGAAGTTGAAAGTAACATGTCGCAAAATGACAATAATAACAATACACACTAACATGCATTAAAAACCTGAACAACATGACATATAATAATAACGCATGTATATAATGTAATAATATTAACATGCATTAAAAACTAAAAAAAAGTAAACTATTAAAAACAAAAAAGAATAAGAAGAAAATAAATTAAAACAATAAGTGAACAATTGAAAGTACATTGGAATAAAATAAAAACAATAAATAAAAAATAATAATAAAATAAATACTTATCAACGCATGCTTTATCCGCAAAATTTTTCTTCTTCTTTTTTTTCTCGGCCAAGATATAAATTTTAAACCGGCCAAACTTTTTTTTTTTTTTTATCTTCTTTTCTCCATCAGATAATGATGACTCAAAGAAATTAAAATAAAAATAAAATAAAAGATCCCATCCGTAAGATAAACTTCATCCGATTGACAAGATTCTGACCGCAGACAAATTTTGTTCCGGTGACAATTTGGAATAAAAAAAAAATTAAGATCCCAAACTATTCATTGCTAAATGATTCAAATCGCGACCTCAAGCACCAATCCTAAATATATATGACCACCCGAGCACCACCACTGCCTGGCCGCTAATTTCTACCAAGGATATATCTTTATAGTAAAACTTCACCATCCCCAAAATCTATTAATTGGATTTGTTAAAATAGAAATAAGTTAATATCTATATTTATTATTATCCCCTTTAATACTTTTTTCTTATTTTGTAAAAATATGTCCAATTAGTCTAATTAATATATTAAAATAAATATCATTCTTTAATAAAATATAAAGTGATCATGCATTAATGACAACAACAAAATTTCCGAGTAATAACATGCATGCATAATATGCACGTTGATAACATGCATTAATGACAACAAAAAACAAATACATGTATGGTATTATATCCCTTTAATTCAAAGAATAATAACATGCGTTGATAAAAATGGCTTGATTGAGTACAATCGTAATAAATTTTTTTCATTTATATAATGTAATAATATTATTTTACTATTATACTGAAAATAATAACAACAAATGTAAACTATTAAAACCTGAACAAATAACAATAAATAAAAACTTACTTGTTGAAGTTTTTTGCTCCTCTCTTCCAAATACTCCTCTCTCCACTCTCTCACATTCGTAATTTTATCTAGTTATATAATTGAACTTTAGGTTGAACAACGTGTGTTCTCAATAGATCACTATAGATGGTTAAATAAACTCATGCAAATGGGTACATGAAATACATTTAGGACCAAATTCAAACACCGACATTGTTGTTTAATTCAAACTTTTTAGTTTACTGAGAAGCTTATGGTGTTCTTTCCCGAGACGATGTTGCGAAAAAGTGGTCAAAACATTATTCAAATTGCATTTCCGAGGCAATGTATGCATTTACTTAAGACAGAAAGCAGCTTAAATTTGGGAATATATATTATTAATAAATTGTTTTACTTAGAGAGGCTATAATTATTTGGAAAAGTAAAAAATATATATTATTAATAAAAGCTGTTAAGTAATTAGAGGTTGTAATTATTTGGGAATATATATTATTAATAAATTATTTTACTTAGGTAGAATTTATAATTCTATTTGGAAAAATAAAAAATATATATTATTAATATAAACTGTTAAATTTGGTAGAGGTCAGAATTTGGGAATCAAATTTTATTGCTATTTAGACTCGAACTGCGTGACCTCAAGCTCCAAACATTCGTTATATGACCACCCGAAAGCACCACTGCCTAAACCATCATATCGGACCTTGGATTTGTATATATCTTAAACCATTCCATCTCCCCCAAATTAAATTTCTCAATATTTTATTATACTTATTCGATTACTATTATTATTCTATTATTATTTCTCCATTGAGTATAAAGTCGTTCCATATTCTAGCGGCTTATGTACTTTTAATTATTTATTTATTTATTTATTTTTTTTTTTTATTATTATTATTATTATTATTATTATTATTATTATTATTATTATTATTATTATAAACACTGTCTGGTGAATAAGTAGTCAAACATAATAATACAACACTATGGGAATATAAAAACTCGACATTGATTATATGGGAAAAGTACATTAGTTTGACTTCTTGAGCATTAACGCGCGACAATGTTGTCATCAATGGTCTTTTTACCTTTAAATATTGTTCAGAAGTCGCTATTTTCTCATGTTTCATCTGGGTTGCCCACTTTCACTTCGTAAAATCAAGTTGAAGTTCGATCGAGCAAAATTTATCACTATTATTCACAAAGTAAGTTTTTCAAAATGTCATATAATACATCCGAATTTGTTAGTGAAGTTGAAAGTAATAAATCGATATTGTTCGCATGCGTTGGTCAAATTATTTTGTACGTTGGAAGAGGTTGGATATTTTTATAGATCATATGCTCGCAAAATGGATTTGAGATTAGAATCAATAACTAGTCATAAACATGCTAATCTGAATGATATCGATCTAGCAAAGATGTATGTAAGAAAAGAAAGTACACCAATTGTTGGCAAGAGTTTACGATGATGAAGATAGTAGTAATAAAATAACTAGACAGAGAGACTCTATAGACTAACAATGTGCAAAGCTAGAATATATGTTGTCCCTGATAAGAAAGAAGACAATTGGCGTGATATCTCTTTGTTGAATTAGAGCACAATCATCACTTAGTGACCCCCCACCAAAGTAGATTTGATCGAGACTCACGTAAATATTACTCTGTTGCAAGAAATTTAATTGACACTTTAAATAAGTCCCAGTATTGGTCCTAGTAAGATGATGAATGTTTTGAGCACAATGAGAGGTGGGTTGCAAAATGTTCATTTTCTATCGCTAATGTTGAGAATGTGGTGCGAGATTTAAGGCGTGATTCTGCGCAGATGAAAATGATGCACAAGTCGTCATCAATCATTTGAACAAACTTGCATCCGAAGTGCCAAGAAATTTTTTTCCGAGTGAAACCCGGTGAAAACAACCGATAGCTTGTATTTTGTGGGTTGAAGCCCGATCAAGGTTTATATATCAACGGTTGGAGGAGCGTTGTGACATTTGATAATACACATAGGACAAATAAGTATGGCATGTCGTTTATTCCATTTAGGGGTCAACCACCATTATCGATCTATATTGTTTAGATTTGTCTGCATTACGAGGGACGAGATGGAGGACACTTTCATTTGGGTATTACGTATATGGATTGAAGCCATGGACTATAAGGCACCTATAACCATCATCACCGATCAAGACAGAGCCATGAGTAATGCTATTGCTACTAGTACTTCCAACTAGTTATCATTTATCAGGTTTCGCATATTAGCAATAAATTTCTGAAAAATTGCATCATGTTTATTCGAGCACCCATCGCTCAAAAATGATTTTAACAAGCGTGTGTATAACTCATTTTCCATCAAGGAATTTGAAGAGCGTTGGCATATTACGATAAGTTCCTATGAATTGTATACTAATGAATGGCTTGGAAGTTTGTATGATGTACTGATGTAAATGGATTCCAAAGATATACAAAGAGATATTTTACCGCGGGAATGACTACCCGGCTGGAAGAAGCGAGAGCATGAATGCCTTTTTTTGATGAGTATGTTAATGCATCAACGGTATGCTATGTTTTGTCTTGTCAGAGAGTCAAAAGGTCGTAGAAAAGACAGCTTTATCGAGGAGAGGAAGGCCGACTACATAACAAAACATCGTAAAAGGATTATGGTACTCGGTTCATCTTTAGAAGTTCATGCCGCGCACAAGTGTACACAAAAGAGATGTTTAGACGTTTCCAACGTCAATTAAATCGATTCCATGAAATACAATGTTCATAAACTTAGTGAGTTGTGTGTCACCGATACTAAGGTTTATGCAAGTTGTATAATGCAGATGCAATCGAAAGTGGTGGAAGATATAAAGAAGTTGTCAACAATCGACAATGGGATCGGTAATATGTAATCGCCAAATGTTTTCTCACTACGGTGAATTATGCAGCACATCTTGAGATATTTCATAGCAAAGAGTATTTCACAAATACCTGACCAACATGATCCTTCATCGGTGGACAAGAGACGCGAACAAAAGCAATGGTGAAGACTTACTCTTTAACTCCACATCTGCCGACTTGAACAAAATCAAGCAAATCTTATTTATAATCATTTGATGGGTGATTACCAGAGTTAAGCGAAAGAAAGCGGCTTGCTTCGGTCGAGGTTACAAAACCGTTTTAAACCGAATGCACGAGGAAAAGAGTTGGTTGACCAAAGATGATCCGGATGAGAATACATGAACGGCTGGCGGATAGCGACATTGATTGCACAATTGGAGATCCAAATCATGATATGGGATACGATAATGACGATGAAGATGCAGAGGTGGAAGAAGAAGAAGAGTTTTTGCCGCCTAATATTTCTCAAATAAAGGGCCATGAAAAATAATCTAGATTCAAGAAGTGCACTCGAGAAAATCATTCCTTCTAAGACTCATCGAAAATGTGCAATTTGTGGCTTTGAAACCGACCATGATAAATAAATCACTATCTAGTGCTAGGGATTCCTGAGCCAAAAAAATAGGCGTCGGTTGTATTAATCATTCTATATTTTTTTTATTTTATAAAATGAACATGTAATATGTCTTATTCCTCTTAATGTTATGCAAAGACTAGTATTGGTATAATCTGTACTTCTAATATTGATAATCACATTATTATTATTATAATAATACTTCACTATTTTTATAAATTCGATAATCACATTATTATTATACTTCACTAGTTTTATTAATAATAAAATCATTCGCTTAATATATAAAATCATTACTAATAATCATTGCTTACTAAATATAGATATTAACTTATTTCTAAATAGAAAACCCCATATGTATTATATAGATTTACTAATAATAATAAATTGTAATATAATAATAATGCAAGAATATAAATTTTGGGGATGGTGAAGTTTTAATATAAAGATATATCCTTGGTTGAAATTAACAATTTAGGCCTGTGGTGCTCTCGGGTGGTCATATGATGAGTGTTTGGAGTTTGAGGTTGAGAGTTCGAATCATTTAGCAATGAATTGATTGAATAAAATTAATTTTTTCAATTTTTAATACCGGTAGTGATAAGTCAGTCTTACGTTAGGTTATTTTTTTCAATTTTTTAATACCGGTAGTATGTACATTATCTACTTGGGATTATTTTATTATTTTAATGCCACCAGTAGTATCAATTTGTCTACGGGAGAAATAAAAAAAATTAAAAAAAAATGTGTAAGTCGGATGAAGTTTGTCTGAAATAGGATTATTTTATTATTTTAATACCGGTAATGTCGGCAAATTGCAAATTTGGGAGAAATAAAAAAATTAAAAAAAAAAAATGTGTGTGGTAGGTAGAAGCTCTTCCTACGGATTATTTTAATAATAAATATTCACTTTTTATAACTATCTTGTGAGTTAATATTCACTTAATAAAATAGAAAGCCGGTATTGGTAAATAATTAGGCACAACAACCTGCATACTTGACTTATCAAATAGAAAAGTTAATCATGACCATCAATTCAATTTATCAACGGTCCAAAAAAGAGGGTGTTAAGATAAAGACTATAAAGAATCAAGTTTGCTATGGAAGAACTCCCTAATATATATATATATATATATATATATATATAAATCTTACAAAATTAACTTATAAATTATGTGTCATAATATAATAATTAGATAATGATCCACTAAATATGAATTTGCACGATTTAATTTATAATTACAAGTACACTTGAGAGTTCAGATGTCGAAGAAATTAATGCTTAATAAGACCATTAATCATCTAGGAGCAAAATTAAAAAATATAGTTGAAAGTTTAAAGTATTGTTAAAGTATGTATAAAAATGTTGTTAAATATATATTTGTTTTGTCACATAAAAATTATTATGACATTAATTATCAATGAACTCTTAATTAATTAGGAATTGTATATAAGCAAACAAACGTACTTGCACAATGCCACGAAAGGAAGATCGATATCGTATCTCCAATCCCGATTTCCGGTTGAACCTCTCCAAAAGCCTTTTGAAGGCACCACCTTGTTCTTCCCGACAAGTACTCTGAGCTTAAGAACGAACCTGTTGCTTTCGCCGCCTTAAAAGTTCCAACCTCGATCCCTAAAATCAAGTCGGGTTCCCAAGAAATCTTTCAAGAAAGCTTCCACCATTATTCGGGATTCAGCGGTGAACCTTAACGCCTACCACACGCCGAGAAAACGCGCCATGATTCGGGATGGAGGTCGGTACCGAGTAAAACTTCTAACAACGCCGCATTTGAGCTACTGGATTCAAGAAGTTGTTATTTCAAAAGCGAGAATCGGTGAGGTGAGGAAAGCTCAAATCTTCGATTTATTAATCCATTTGAAATTCTCGATCGAATAGGAACTGTGGTCTATAGACTCGTTTTACCGTCAAGTATAACGCGTGTTCATAACGTTTTTCACGTATCGATGTTACGTAAATATGTGGACGACCCGAACCACGTCATTGAGTTAGAACCGGACGAGATAGCCGAAGACTTAACGTACGAGGAGGTACCTGTCAAGATCTTGGATAGGAAAGAACATGTCCTATGTACCAAGGTTATACCACAAGTTAAAATTTTGTGGAGAAACCATGCTATTGTGGAAATGACCTGGGAGTTAGAAACGGAAATGAAAGCTAGGTATTCTCATCTTTTCGAAACACCAGGTACATACGTCAATTTCGAGAACGAAATTTCATAAGGAGGGGAGGTTGTAAGACCCCAAATTATTAATAAATGAAATTTATTTTCCTCTATTTATTATTTTGAAATAGTAAGGGTTGATTTGATTAATGTGGATAGTTATGGGTAAAATACGCAAATATTTCGAATAAGCAAGTGGTTATAAAATATTCATTATTGTCGGGGAATATTCGTTTGGTCGTGGAATATTCGTACTGTCGGGGAATATTAAATGCGACGGCCTTGATCTTTTGTGGGCCCATAACAAAAAGCGATTGGATGAAGAAAAGCGACAAATATAAGTTGTTTATAAATAACAGGCGTAGTTGTTATCAAGTATCTTGTTGGAATACCGGTGGTTAAAACACACTAATATCGGCGTTGTTGAACAAAGAAGACTGCAGTATTGCACCAATTATTGATTCTTACGTGAAGGCACTACTCAATAATTATTACGGTGAATTCTTTGCTAGGTATTTTATTTTATTGATTCAATAATTCTTTGCGTTGATATTTTATATTATCGTTGTTTCAATAATTGTCACTACACAAGATTTTCCATTATCGAAGCTATAATTCATATTATCTGAATAATATTATTAGAAAACATTATTGGCGATGTCTAGAAAGTTCTGTCTAAGGAGATGTTTGGTCACCTAATCATGCGCCAAGATGGAGAAATTCTTATTGGAAAGCCTCTCTTTCCTAGAACGACACTGGTCACAAGATCTTTGTGATTCGTAATATTATTTGTGAATAATTAATTATTGATTTACATGATGAGGAAAATATTGATTTTATGTAGATATAGATGGAGAAAATTTTTAAAGTGACAATTGTTGAAAATTGAAATTTTATCTTTTTCTGATAAAATAATTCATTTAAATATATTATTATATTTTAATAATATAATAATGGTGATATTTTTACAATGAATATGGGATATATGAGTATACGAGGAAAAAGAGTATTTTTGTTGCAATAAATATTAAAAAGCGATTTTTGTGTGGTAGACCCATTTCTTCGACCGAAATTTGATTATAGCTTGTAAAATCGCTTGGTTTGTGGATTTTTGGTCAATTTCATTTGGAATTTGAAAAAACTTCCTTCCGCAAAGTTGTAGATAATGGAATTTCCGATGGAAAAACGCGAGTTTCAAATTTTTCTGATAAAAGAGCTAATTATTATGAATTATTGAAATTAGAAGTTCCGAAATAATTAATTTTTGGAAGTTTAAAATAATTTAAATAAGAAAAACGTTTTTTGTGTTTGGTGGGCATCTTTAACACATGTCAATTCTTTGAATTCAGATGCTTGATATGTAGGAAGATGTAGAAAAAAATAAATAATATTAATTTATTAAATTTTCTACTTTGATGTTTCTAAGCATTTTCCTATAAATAGGGTGCTTTATGTTAGAATTTAAAATCACTTTTTAAACTGAAGTTTTCTCTCTATATTATCGAAGCGTATTCTTGTGAGTATTTTGAGTATACTTTGAGTATTTCTATACGGTGCAAGTTCAAGTCATAGCTTTATATCAGGTGTTTCAATTAGAAATCTTGTCTTTCGAGGTAAGGGATGTTATTTTATTCGAAAATGATATTATTTCTTCAATATCATTATCGAAATATTGCTTGGAAATTTTTATCAAATTTGGAACTTTTTTTATGTTGGGGTTCTTATTCATGAGTTACTTATTCACGAGTTCTTATTCACGAGTAATATTCACGAAGCATAATGATGTTTTTTGTGAAATTTTTATCTTTTGGTGTCGGAGTTACTATTCACGTATACGGCACTATTCACAGAAAAATTAAATTTTCATTTTTCGTCCAAAATATCTATTATGGATACTAGCTTTGATTGTATCCATGTTTTGATCATTCTTGAATTTTACTCCACTTTGATTACTTATGAAGTATTTTTGAACTTGGATAGTGTAAAATACGAATCCTTAATATTTGTTATTTTGTTTCACTGGAATCGTTTCCTTTAAAATATTTTTCATCATCCTCAGTCCTAAATGATGATATTACTGAATATCTTTGTCCTGTAGTGCAAAGATGAACAGGTGTTGAGATGAATATGACCGACTGATTAATATCTTTGGCCCGTAGTACAAAGATGAACAGGTGTTTAGATGAACATAACCAACTGATGATGAACATCTGGGCTTTGTAGTGCAAAGATGAATATTTGATTCCAGATATATATTGATTGATGTTACAGGGATAAAATATCGACGATGAACTTTTAAATTCATATATAGAAGATAGTAGTTTGAATTCTCTACATAACTCTTCTAATGAATTGTTATTTCCGCTGCAGTTGTTGATTTAAAATTGGTTGTCAATTGTATTCTATTAGATTTTTCCCTGTTGAAGACTAATGATAATTTGCTCTATGTTATCTTAGTCATAATGTTCTTTACTGGGCTAGTTGAGCTCACCCTTTTCCTTGTTGTTCCATTTTTCTTCTCAGGAGGCGAGAATGTAGCGAGTACTAATCGGGGTATGGAATGAAGGTTCTAGAGAGAGTTGTTTAGTAGTCCTCACCATTTTTGTAAAATAATGTATCAATAATTATGATGGAGATTTATTTGCGTGTGGATATTGTCTAGATGGCAATATCTGTATTTAAACTCACAGTTTATATGTTGTAATAATAAAGTTGTAGTTATTTCTGTACCATGTATTTGGAGACTCAGAATGGGTTGGATGCAATGGACCTATTTTGGGGGCGTCACATGTAGTGCAAAGATGAATGATTTCTGATGAATATCTTTGGCCCGTAGTGCAAAGATGAACAGGTGTTTAGATGAACATGACGGTCGATGAATATCTTTGGCTTTGTAGTGCAAAGATGAATATTTGATTCTAGATATATATTGATTAATGTTACAAGGATAAAAGATGAGCGATGAACTTTTAAATTCATACATAGAAGATAGTAGTTTGCATTCTCTACTTAACTCTTCTAATGAATTATTATTTCCGCTGTGTATATTGATTTAAAACTTGTTGTCTATTGTATTCTATTAGATTTTTCTCTGTTGAAGACTAACGATAATTGTTGTATATTATCTTAGTCATAATATTCTTTACTGGGCTAGTTGAGCTCACCCTTTTCCTTTTTGTTCCATTTTTCTTCTCAGGAGGCGAGAATATATCGAAAGATGAGTCGGGGTATGGAATGAAGGTTCTAGAGAGAGTTGTTTAGTAGTCCTCACCATTTTTGTAAATAATGTATCAATAAATGTGATGAGAATTTATTTGAGTATAGATATTGTCTAGAAGATAATATTTGTATTCAAACTCACGCTTTTCTTGTTGTAATAATAAAGTTGTAGTTGTTTACTGTACCATGTATTGACAACTCGAGAATGGGTGATGTATACCTATTTTGGGGGCGCCACGGTTTGTTCTACAATCTGACATAGCGAGGAAGGAGGAGTATACATCTCAAAGACATGTAGAAAGCAACCTTCAAGGCGATTCTGATGAGACAATAATAGAGGGTTCGCACACAAGTAAACAAGGAAGATTATTGGATGCGATTATAATATACTTCTAAGGTATGAAAAGAAACAAGATCAAGCAGGGGAAGGTGAAAGAAATTATAAAATATGCGATCGAGGAGAGTTGTGGCGCCCCAAAATAGGTCCATTCCATCCAACCCATTACGAGTCGCCAAATACATGGTATGCGAAATAACTACAACTTTATTAATACATTTGTTGTGCAAAATACGACAAAGATATATCTTTGTGAGTTTAAATACAATTATTGTCTTCTAGACAATATACATACCCAAATAAATTCTCATCACAATTATTTATACATTATTTTATAAAAATGGTGAGGACTACTAAACAACTCTCTCTAGAACCTTCATTCCATACCCGACTAAAGATTTCGCTACATTCTCGCCTCCCCGAGAAGAAAAATGGAACAAAAAGGAAAAGGTGAGCTTTCAACTAGCCCATAAAGAATATTATGACTAAGATAATATACAACAAATTATCGTTAGTCTTCAACAAGGAAAAATCTAATAGAATACAATAGACAACCAGTTTTAAATCAATAACTGCAGCGGAAACAACAATTCATTAGAAGAGTTAAATAGAGAATGCAACTACTATCTTCTATATATGAATTTAAAAGTTCATCGTCGATATTTTATCCTCAGTAACATCAATCAATATATATCCGAATCAAATATTCATCTTTGCACTACAAGCCAAAGATATTCATTAGTTGGTCATGTTCATCTAAACACTGCTCATCTTTTGCACTACTACGCCAAAGATATTAATCATCGATCATGTTCATCTCAACACTGCTCATCTTTGCACTACGGCCAAAGATATTCATCAAGAAATCATTCATCTTGCACTACTGAGCCAAAGATATTCAAAGAATATCATCATTTAGGACCGAGGATGATGAAAAATATTTTAAAGGAAACGAATCCGGTGAAACAAAAGAACAAATATTAAGGATTCGTGATTTTAAACAATCCAAGTTTAAAAATACTTCATTAGTAATCAGTGGAGTAAAATTCAAGAATGATCAAAACATGGATACAATCAAAGCTAGTATCCGTAATAGATATTTTAGACAAAAAAGAAGAAATTTTATTTTTTGGTGAATAAGGTCGTGATTCGTGAATAAAGGCCGTATCGTGAATAGTAAATCTCAGACACCAAAAGATAGAAATTTCACAAAAAAAACATCTTCACGCTTTCGTGAATAGTAGCTAAATGAATAAGTAACTCATGAATAAGTAACTCTTGAATAGTAACTCATGAATAGTAACTTCGTGAATAGTAACTCATGAATAAGTAACCCGACATAAAAAAATTCCAAATTTGATAAAATTTCCAACCAATATTTCAAGATAATGATATTGAAAAAATAATATCATTTTCGAATAAAATAACATCCCTTACCTCGAAAAGACAAGACTTTTAGTTGAAACAGGATGATATAGGCTATGACTTGAACTTGCATCAGTATAGCAATACTCAAAGTATACTCAAAATACTCACAAGAATACGCTCGATAATATAGAGAGAGAAAACTTGATTTCGGTGTGATTTTTAATTCTAACCTAAGCACCCTATTTATAGGAAAATGCTTAGAACACCAAAGTAAAAAATTTAATAAATTAATATTATTAATAATAAATTTTCCTACGCCTCTTTGGAAATCAGCTCCTAACATTTCCCACATGCCAACCTTCTAGAAAAAGTAATAAAAAACGTTTTTCATAATAAAAATAATTAAAACTTCCAAAAATCAATTATTCTGAAACTTCAATAATTCATAATAAATAGCCCTTTTATCAGAAAATTCGAATCTCACGTGTTTTTATAGGAAATTCAATTCTCTACAACTTTGTAGAAGAAATTTTTCCAAATTCTAAAGTAAATTGACCGAAATCCATAAAGCAAGCGATTTTACGTGCTATAATCAAATTTCAACTAATAAATGGAGTCCAATGACATGTTTAACATGTTTTAAACATTTATGGTAACAAAAATACTCCTCCACATATACTCATATATCCCACATTCATCGTAAAAATATCATCATTATTATATTATTAAAATATAATAATATATTTAAATAAATTATTTTATCGAAAAAGATAAAATTTCAATTTTCAACAATTGTCACATTAAAAATTTTCTCCATATATATCCACATAAAATCAATATTTTCCTCATCATATGAATCAATAATTAATTATTCACAAATAATATTACAGAATCACAATATTCGACAACCAGTGCGGTTCAGGAAGAGGGGCTTTCAATAAGAATTTCTCCTCATCTAGCATGCAATTAGGTGACCAAAACCTCTCCTTAGACGTAACTTTTAGACATTGCAATAATGTTATCTAATAATATTATTCAGATAATATGAATTATTGCTCGATAATGGAAAAAATACGTGTAATGACAATTTATTGAAACAACGGTAATATAAAATATCAACACAACAATTATTGAATCAATAAAATAAAAAATCGAATTGAGAATTATCTTTGAACAATTATTGAGTAGTGCCTTCTTACGTAAGAATCAATAATTGGTGCAATACCCAACGCCAGATTAGTGTGTTTTAACCACCCGGATATTCCAACAAAGATAACTGGTAATAACTACGCCATTATTTATAAACAACTTATATTTGTCGTTTTTTTCATCCAATCGCTTTCCGTTATGGGGCCCACAAAACACTGCATCGTCGTACGAATATTCCCCGACAGTACGAATATTCCACGACCAAACGAATATTCTCTGACAATAATGAATATTTTATAACCACTTGCTTATTTGAAATATTTGCGTATTTTACCCATAACTATCTACATTAATCAAATCAACCCTTACTATTATAAAATAGAGGAAAATAAATTTCATTTATTAATAATTTGGGGTCTTACAAGAGTTATTGGGTTCGAGTGTTCAAGATGAAATCCATGATCTAAAGCAAGATGGTGAACATCCGAAAGAAAGTAATCAAGAAGATGAGTTTGTAAAAGGAAATACATGTGGAAAAAATCGACAAAAAGAAATTATTCAAAAGATTGATAATGTAAAAGAAAAAATTAAAAAGAGTGAGAATGAAAAGAAAAGAGAGATTGAGAAAAAAGAGAATGAAAAGAGTGACCTTGAAAATAAACGAGAGAAAAACAAACGAGAGGGTGAGCATAAAGAAGAGAGAGAAGAAATATGTGACTATGAAAAGATAGTGAGTTGAAAAGTGAGTTATATTTTGAAAAGCCAATGATCGTATACATTAAATACTGAGACGACGCTTTTGAATACTAACACTAATGATTCTTCTTTGTCTAGTTTTTCTTTGTCTCTTGTGCAGGTTGTTGATGAAATACCCGTACTATCATTCCGCTGCCGATCGGTGATAGTATTCAGGAGAGACGACAGAGTTACCAAGGCGGGTTGGAGAGTTGGTGAAAGTGGGTATCGTGAGAGAAGACATGAAGTCATGTGTTGATTATGAGATCATAGTATCTAAGGAGGATGGGACAACGAGTTTGTTCGTCGATTTTGAATTGGTAAACAAGTATCGTTATTCTTTTTCTTGTTTGGATAATATGCTTGATAAATTGCATAGTACTTGTGTTTTATCTACATGTGATAATGATACAATGCCTAATCAATTTAGCACGAGAGATTGTGATAAATGGAAAATTGTTTTAGCATGTGAGTTATATAGGTGGTTAGTTATTTCTGTTAGATTAACTAATGCATCTAGTGTTTTCATGAGTTATTTAAAACATGTTTTGCATGCTTCTATTGGAAAATTTGTTGTTAGCTATTTTGATGGTAGAATCATTTTTATCATAAACTATGGAGGATATTTGATTTATGTTGAGTTAGTTTATGATCATGATATATATTCTCGTTTTCGATGTGTTTACTTGCATGAAATTAATTCTAGGTTTTGTTATCCAAATATTGACTTAGGGTTTCATGCTAGTCAATCTTTACATGAACTGTCGTTAGTTGACAATAGTAGTAATCATGTTGTTTCGTTTGAGCAATCTTCATTGCATGATTTGCTATCATATGGTTCTGATTCAAGAAGTGTTTATCATCAAGATGGTTTGAGAGATGAGTTATTTGCATGTGTAGTTAGTTCACTTGGATTAGCTAAGGCATTGCATACTTCCATGGAATTGTTGAATTATATTTTGCATTTTTTTCATGGGAAAATTTGTTATTCTCTCTTTTGATGATATTCCGATTTTTGTCAACATTTTGGAAAATTCTTTAGCATGTGTAGAGTTTGTTTGTGATCATCGTCGATATGCTATTGAATTTTCAACTTATGATTGTGACCTTTTTACTCCATTGATAACATTATTTGTTCTTTATTGTATTAATGTCAATGGAAAGAGGGAGGTTGGTTGTGTTTTGCAGATTCGTGATAGGATCATATTCATCGAGGGAAGCATAGATCCTGCAGTTCATCCCGTTCAATGGATAAGACATCTACAGGGAAGTGTTTTGAATATTATTTTAGTAGACTATGCATATGATTTTGGTTTATTTAATTTCTTTGTGATTAGACAAAAGGAACTTATTGATTTGTTTTGTTTTGTGTTTAATCCAGGAATTAAAGAGAGTTTGCGTGAGAAATATGACAAATTTCAAGTATTGATATTTGATCCAGGTGCATTAACGAATGTGTTTCTGCGAAGGATTGAGATCATTATATTGAATTTTGATCTAGGAATTCGTCATTGGGAGAATCTACCACATGAAGAGTTTTGCGTGACGATTTTTGATCCAGGAGGATATAAGACTTTTCATATTCTTTCTTACTTTGTATTCATGATTATTTTAGTAGATAGTAGATTAGTTTATATATATAATTAGTGTTCTGGGAGTAACTGGTCTATAAATTGTCAATTCGGGAGAGAAGTCGGGCATTGTTATGTTCTTAGCGGGAGTTGGAGTTTTTGTTGCTTATATATGTCATTTGCGAGTTGAGTTTTGGCATTATGATTGGTTTGATGCTACTAACTTAGTTTGTTTTTATGTAGGAACAATTTTGTGGTTGAATCATTTTTGAGAAGACGATGGGCCAGATTTGAGGACAAATCCTTTTGAAGAGGAGGGGAATGATACAATCCTGATCAGCAAGTTATTCACATGTAGCTAGTATTATATGGGTCTTTATAACTTTACATAATCAGATTACATGCAAAGGAAAGAAGCAAGTTTCACGCGGCAAAAGATCCTAACGTGGCAAGGATTTTGGGATTTTAGGAAAAAGATTTTGTTTCTTAAAATATTAGGCATATTCTATTAGCCTAATTTTTAGGGATTTATTTTTCAGATACTTATAAAATTATATTATAATTAGGATTTCCTTCCAGTTTAGATTTACATTCTAAATAAGGTTTCTATTGTTTTATAGAAATATGAATTTCTTTTCTAAATTGATTTCTATTTAGAAATTAGGGTTATGGTTTGTAATTCCTATTAGGATTAGAATAATTTGTTCCTATTGTTATTAGGATTTGGATTGTTTTGAGTAGTATAAATAGAGGTCTAAGTTAATGTAATCAAATACATTACATATTATTCATTATTCAATATATTTGTGAGGTTATTCTCTACTTTTGGTTCTTTGAAGAATTCCTAAGTATTTTTCTTAGTTATTTCTTTGAGATTCAATTTGACTTATCATACAACAATTCATAGTTGTGTGTGGCGTCTTCTACCACATCAATCGTCGATTGTACCGAGATTACCGCTTCAATATAAGCGAGGGGTCAAGGTGTCGTTTGTGACGGCCCCAAAATAGGTCCATTCCATCCAACCCATTCTGAGTCGCCAAATACATGGTACAGAAATAACTACAACTTTATGAATACATTTGTCGTGCAAAATACGACAACTTATATACTGTGAGTTTAAATACAATTATTGTCTTCTAGACAATATACATACCCAAATAAATCCTCATCACAATTATTTATACATTATTTTACAAAAATGGTGAGGACTACTAAACAACTCTTGAACCATTACTCCACACCCCGACTAGTTCCCGCTATATTCTCGTCTCCTGAGAAGAAAAATGGAACAAAAAGGAAAAGGGTGAGCTCAACTAGCCCAGTAAAGAATATTATGACTAAGATAATATATAACAAATTATCGTTAGTCTTCACGAGGAAAAATCTGAGAGAATACATTAAACAACAAGTTTTATATCAATATTCGCAATGAAAAAAATAATAATTCATAGAAGAGTTACGTAGAGGATGAAATCTACTAATATCTATGAATTTAACAGTCCATCATCATTATTTTATCCCTCTAACATCAATCAATATTCATCTTGATTCAAATATTCATCCTTGCACTACAGGCCAAAGATATTCATCAGTCGGTCATGTTCATCTAAACACCTGTTCATCTTTGCACTACGGGCCAAAGATATTCATCAAGAAATCATTCATCTTTGCACTACAAGCCAAAGATATTCCGTTATATCATCATTTAGGACTGAGGATGATAAAAAAAATATTTTAAAGAAAACGAATCCAGTGACACAAAAGAACAAGTATTAAGAATTCGTACTTTAAATAATCCAAGTTCAAAAATACTTCATAAATAACCAGATTGGAGTAAAATTCAAGAATGAAGATCAAAACATAGATCCAATCAAAGATAGGAATCATAACAGACAATCTTGGACACGAGAAAAAGAAAATTTAATTTTTTACGTGAATAAGTGTAAATATTAAGTGAATAATTAATAAGTATACGTGAATAGTGCCGTATCGTGAATAGTAACTCAGACCTCAAAAGATAGAAATTTCATAAAAAAAAACATCATCACGCTTCGTGAATAGTCTTTCGTGAATAGTAACTCACGAATAGTAACTCGTGAATAGTAACTCATGAATAAGTAACTTCAAGCATGAAAAAGTTCCAAATTTGATAAAAAGTTCAGAACAATATTTCGGCATAATGATATTGAAGAAATAATATCATATATGATGAAAATAACATCCCTTACCTCACAAAGACTGTACTTCTAGTTGAAACACCGGATATAGGCTATGACTTGAACTTGCACCGTATAGCAACACTCAAAGTATACTCACAAGAATACGCTCAATATATCGAGAGGTAAATAGAGAGAAAACTTCAGTTTCTGGTGTGATTTTCAATTCTAACCTAAGCACCCTATTTATAGGAAATTGCTTAGAACACCAAAGCAGAAAATTGAATATAATATTAATATAATTATACAAATTTTCCTTAGCCTACCTTTTGGTCAAAAACACCAGCCACACATGTTAATGATGTCCAAAAAAATATAAAAAACGTTTTTCTAACAAAAATAATTTAAACTCCAAAAATCAATTCACATCCGATATACCGAAACTTCAATAATTCATAATAAATAGCTCTTTTATCAGAAAATTCGAATCTCGAGAGTTTTTATAGGAAATTCAATTCTCTACAACTTTGCAAAAGAAAGTTTTTCCAAATTCCAAACAGAAATTGACCAAAATCCATAAACGGGCAATTTTACAGGCTATAATCAAATTTCGGTCAATAATTGTGTCCACCAACACACAAAACACGTGTTAAACATTTAATGCCACAAAAATACTCTTCCTCCTCATATACTCATATATCCCACATTCATTGTAAAAATAATATATTTAAAAGAATTATTTTATCATAAAAAGATAAAATATTAATTTTCAACAATTGTCACATTAAAATTTTCCTCCATCTATATCCTCATAAAATCAATATTTTCCTCATCATATATATCAATAATTAATTATTCATAAATAATATTATAGAATCACATTATTGACAACTGTGTAGTTCCAGGAAGAGGGGCTTTCCAATAAAGATTTTCTCCTTCTTTGGCGCGCTTGATTAGGTGACCAAACCTCTCCTTAGAGCGGAGAACTTTCTAGACATTGCCAATAATATTTTCTAATAATATTATTCAATTTAATATGAATTATTGTAGATAATGGAAAATTGTGTAGTGACAATTATTGAAACAACAAAGAATATAAAATATCAACGCATTAATTATTGAATCAAGTAAAATAAAATAATTTGAACACTAAGCATCGTAACAATTATCGAAAGAAGTGCTTCTTCACGTAAGAATCAATAATTGGTGTGTATACCGTATGTCTTCTTGTGCAACAACGCGTAGACATCGTGTTTTAACCACCGGGTATTCTAACAAAGATTGATTGACAGTACAACAACTTATTCTTGTCGTTTTTCTTCCTCCAATCGTTTTTCCGTTATGGGGCCCCACATTATTGTCGCCGTCATGCGAATATTCCCGACAAGCATTTAATATTCCCACGACCAAACGTTCTCCAAACAACAATGAATATTTTATAACTACTTGCTTATTTGAAATATTTGCGCATTTTACCCATAACTAACCACATTAATCAAATCAACCCTTACTATTTCAAAATGATAATTAGAGAAATTAAATCTTTATTTATAAAAAGTTGGGGTCTTACAACCTCCCCTCCTTATGAAATTTCGTCCTCGAAATTGACGTACGTACCTTGTGTTTCGAAAAGATGAGGATACCTCGCTTTCATTTCCGTTTCCAACTCCCAGGTCATTTCTTCAATAGCATGGTTTCTCCACAAAACCTTAACTTGTGGTATAACCTTCGTGCGTAGGACATGTTCCTTCCTATCCAAAATCTTGACAGGTACCTCTTCATACGTTAAGTCTTCTTGTTTATCTCGTCTGCGGTTCTAACTCAATGGACGTGGTTCGGTCAATCCACATATTTACGTAACATCGATACGTGAAAAACGTTATGAACACGCGTTATACTTGGCGGTAAAACGAGTCTATAAACCACAGTTCCTATTCGATCTAGAGTTTCAAATGGATTAATAAATCGAAGGTTTGAGCTTTCCTCACCTCACCGATTCTCGCTTTTGAAATAACAACTTCTTGCACCTCCTTCTTCAAATTCATCAGTTCCGGTGTGTAGCTTGAACAACTTTAACTTTATCGATTAAAGTCGATTATACTCGTATATCATCACGTGAATACCTAAAGTTTTCATCTCCATCTCTATTATTTGTAAATTATACGAAATTAGTTTTTGACAATATCGTACTCATACTTGTATACGATCTTCTACTCAACACGTCAGCTACCACGTTCGCTTTTTCAGGATGGCATGGTCAGAACATGTGCTGAAATGAGTCTCCTCTTGAGTTCTTCGAAGCTCTTCCCATATTCCTTGCTCCATTCGAATTTTGTATCTCTACGAGTCAGCTGCGTTAATGGAATAGCGATTCGAGAATATCCTTCAACGAATCTCCGATAATAACCAACTAAGCCTAAAGCTACGTATTTCGACATCGATTTAGGTTGCTCTCAATTGTGACTCATATCCCAATCTTGGATAAGACGTCACAATGACACCTATCGCTTTACTACCGCATGAATATGGCGTCCCCCATGGAGAGTCCGGCTTCGGTGTATTCCACAAAGGAAGTCACCGGATAAAGGCTCGGTACCAAATTCTATAGTTGAATTTTTAACTCACGAAGTTTAATAGAGCCATGAGATTTTAGAAATGGGTTTTGTCTGGGTTCAAAGTCGATACAAAATTCAATATCACACTTTGGGAGTAAGTAGAAATTCTTGAGAAAAAATACGTCGGGAAAGTCAATAACAACAGGAATATTATTCAAATCTGACGTGTCTTTATTCAAATCCATAACATGGGCTAAGAAAACTTGACATCCGTTTTTCAATAAATGAATGACTTTATGGCTTGATATGAAAGTGTTTGACTTCAATGGTTTGGTTGCTTGAATTCGAATAACAGGTTGCTTAGGAATATGAAAACTAACAACCTTACGAAAGCAATCAATTTTGGCATGATGAGTAGTTAACCAATCAATCCCCAAATTCACATCAAAAGCAAGTATCTTTAAAGAGATAAGATCAACAGGTAATGTGGTGGTGCCAACTTGAATCAAGCAAGATTTCTAAACAATGGATGTAATGAAAGTTTCTCCTAACGGAGTCTCCATAGATAGGTCAAAGTCTAATTTCTCCGTAGTCAAGTTCAAACATTGCAAGAGAGAGATAAAAGAATGAGTAGAACCCAGTATCTAGTAAAGGTATAAACTTTGCAAGAATTTATAATTAACTAACTCGTGCTAACCGTTCGGGTTCCTCGCATTTTGACCTAAGGCCACGACAAACTCTTCCAGAACCGTTGACTTTGACTTTTATGGGACATCCTTTTGAGTCACCATTCATTGGATCTGGTTTCGATATACCGCATAATCTGAGCGATATGTCCTTCTTTTCCATAATTATAGCATACTTTAAACTGTTGTGGCGCGTCAATGATATATCCTCTTTCCGCATTTGTAACATACTGACCGGTGGTCTTTTCCTCCTTGGAACCCGGGATACTTCTTGGCGGACGTCTTCACATGGTCGTTGTTGAATCCTCTTTTAAAATCTCCTCCCGACTCGCTTATTCTATTTTCATGGCTAACGATTACCACCAGAGTGGTTACCATTTTTGTCCGTCTTTTTTCTTTCTCCGTTGGTTATCGTTGTTTTGTTGATCGTTATCCCCAGTATGATCCTCGGTTGTGGTCCTCGATTGGACAGTATTTCGTTATCTCGCTTCTAATAATTGAGCCCTGCTTACAACATCTGAATATAAAAAAAAATTATGAGAGATAAGATATTCTTTGAATTTGGATTTTAAACCTCTCAAAAACATCCTCGTCATTCGTTCCTCATTCTCTACCAAATGAGGCTGAACACTGGATAACTCTCGCGAACTTCGCCTTCGTATTAGGAGACATCGTCATGTTGTTTTGTTCTAGTCTAATAAACTCTACCTCTTTATATATGGCGAATACTTTCGGAAAGTATTTTTCGTTGAAAAGTTTCAAATGTTTCTAAGACATGCGGAGTCTGGGCAGTTTGAGTCCGTTTCACAGTGCTACCACCAAGAATGCGCCTCGTTCACGGAACATAAAAGTAGCGAATGAAACTTTCTGTTTCTCCGTGCATCCCAAGACATTGAATATCTTGGTAATTTGTTTGACCCACGTCTCCGCTCTTTAATCGGATTCGGCTTTCCTGCAATTCAGTGGTCCCAACTCTTTGAAGCGGCATTTGTGACCACCCGTGAATTGCTATCATTTCTCCTCGTATTTTGAACACGAGTCTCCTAAATCGATTTTGCATGAACCGCAAAAGCTTCTAAACATCCCTCATTCATCATCTACTCAAAGTGGTGTTGTTCACGGGAGGTACATTGCCCACTGTTACGTTCTCCTCATTGGTAAAAGACAGGCATCTCCACGGGCCTCATTTACTCCATTGTTAATATTCTCGGTGAGCATTCTCAAATATCGTCATAAAACAAGGGTTAATTAAGGAAATCAATATATCATATAATATCCTATATCTTAACCAACTAACAAATAAGCTTAGGTAGGACACCTTTAGCGAAGGATTTACTCGTCTCTCCCCTCCTAGTTCTATTCCCGATCTCCGCCAGAGATCATATCCTAAGCTACGATACCAACCGTGTGACGCCCCAAAATAGGTCCATTCCATCCAACCCATTCGAGTCGCCAAATACATGATACATGAAATAACTACAACTTTATTAATACATTTTGTCGTGCAAAATCGACAACTTATATATTGTGAGTTTAAATACAATTATCGTCTTCTAGACAATATACATACCCAAATAAATTCTCATCACAATTATTTATACATGATTTTACAAAAATGGTGAGGACTACTAAACAACTCTTGAACCATTACTCCACACCCCGACTAGTTCCCGCTATATTCTCGTCTCCTGAGAAGAAAAATGGAACAAAAAGGAAAAGGGTGAGCTCAACTAGCCCAGTAAAGAATATTATGACTAAGATAATATATAACAAATTATCGTTAGTCTTCAACAGGAAAAAATCTGAGAGAATACATTAAACAACAAGTTTTATATCAATATTCGTAGCGGAAAATAATAATTCATAGAAGAGTTACGTAGAGGATGAAATCTACTAATATCTATGAATTTAACAGTCCATCATCATTATTTTATCCCTCTAACATCAATCAATATTCATCTTGATTCAAATATTCATCCTTGCACTACAGGCCAAAGATATTCATTAGTCGGTCATGTTCATCTAAACACCTGTTCATCTTTGCACTACGGGCCAAAGTTATTCATCAAGAAATCATTCATCTTTGCACTACAGGCCAAAGATATTCCGTTATATCATCATTTAGGACTGAGGATGATAAAAAAATATTTTAAAGAAAACGAATTCAGTGACACAAAAGAACAAGTATTAAGAATTCGTACTTTAAATAATCCAAGTTCAAAAATACTTCATAAATAACCAGATTGGAGTAAAATTCAAGAATGAAGATCAAAACATAGATCCAATCAAAGATAGGAATCATAACAGACAATCTTGGACACAGAAAAGAAAATTTAATTTTTCTGTGAATAGTGTCGTATACGTGAATAGTGTCGTATATGTGAATAGTAACTCCGACCTCAAAAGATAGAAATTTCACAAAATAACATCATCACGCTTCGTGAATAGTAACTCGTGAATAGTAACTCATGAATAGTAACTCCGACATGAAAAAGTTCCAAATTTTATAAAAAGTTCAGAACAATATTTCGACATAATGATAATGAAGAAATAATATCATATATGAAGAAAATAACATCCCTTACCTCACAAAGACAGTACTTCTAGTTGAAACACCGGATATAGGCTATAACTTGAACTTGCACCGTATAGCAACACTCAAAGTATACTCACAAGAATACGCTCAATATATCGAGAGAGAAATAGAGAGAAAACTTCAGTTTCTGGTGTGATTTTCAATTCTAACCTAAACACCCTATTTATAGGAAATTGCTTAGAACACCAAAGCAGAAAATTGAATATAATATTAATATAATTATACAAATTTTCTGTAGCCCACCTTTTGGTCAAAAACACCAGCCACACATGTTAATGATGTCCAAAAAATTACAAAAAATGTTTTTCTAACAAAAATAATTTAAACTCCAAAAATCAATTCACATCCGATATACCGAAACTTCAATAATTCATAATAAATAGCTCTTTTATCAGAAAATTCGAATCTCGAGAGTTTTTATAGGAAATTAAATTCTCTACAACTTTGCAGAAGAAAGTTTTTCCAAATTCCAAACAGAAATTGACCAAAATCCACAAACCAGGCGATTTTATGTGCTATAATCAAATTTCGGTCAATAATTGTGTCCACCAACACACAAAACACGTGTTAAACATTTAATTCCACAAAAATACTCTTCCTCCTCATATACTCATATATCCCACATTCATTGTAAAAATAATATATTTAAAAGAATTATTTTATCATAAAAAGATAAAATATTAATTTTCAACAATTGTCACATTAAAATTTTCCTCCATCTATATCCTCATAAAATCAATATTTTCCTCATCATATATATCAATAATTAATTATTCATAAATAATATTACGAGAATCACATTATTGACAAACTGAGGGCAGTTTCGAGGAAAGAGGGCTTTCAATAAAGATTTCTCCTTCTTGGTGGCCGCAATTAGGTGACCAAACCTCCTTAGATGTAACTTTCTAGACATTGCCAATAATATTTTCTAATAATATTATTCAGATAATATGAATTATTTCTCCGATAATGGAAAATACTATGTAGTGACAATTATTGAAACAACAAAGAATATAAAATATCAACGCAAGAATTATTGAATCAATAAAATAAAAATCGAATGAGCGATCATCGTAATAATTATTGAGTAGTGCTTCTTACGTAAGAATCAATAATTAGTGCAATACCGTGTGTGCTCTTTGTGCAACAACGCCAGACATCGTGTTTTAACCAACGGGTATTCCAACAGTATCGATTTGAATAACAACTTATTCTTGTCGTTTTCTTCCTCCAATCGCTTTCCGTTATGGGGCCCACACATGGCTGCGCCGTCGTACGAATATTCCCCGACAGTACGAATATTCCACGACCAAACGAATATTCCCCGACAACAATGAATATTTTATAACTACTTGCTTATTTGAAATATTTGCGCATTTTACCCATAACTAACCACATTAATCAAATCAACCCTTACTATTTCAAAATGATAATTAGAGAAATTAAATCTTTATTTATAAAAAGTTGGGGTCTTACATCGTTGGTGTCCATTCAACGCAGAATTCCGAACGCGAGCAATTGTACCAAGATTACCGTCTACATATAGGCGAGGGGTTAAGGTGTTGGAAACAATTCACCCAACAACTGTGCTAGAAATGATCGGGGCGACGACCACCTCACGCAAGCGTGTCGTGGAGTCTATCATTGAATGATACAATCCTGATCAGCAAGTTATTCACATGTAGCTAGTATTATGTGGGTCTTTATAACTTTACATAATCAGATTACATGCAAAGGAAAGAAGGAAGTTTCACGCGGCAAAAGATCCTAACGTGGCAAGAATTTTTGGATTTTAGGAAAAAGATTTTTGTTTCCTAAAATATTAGGCAGATTCTATTAGCCTAATTTTTAGGGATTTATTTTCCAGATACTTATCATATTCTATTATAATTAGGATTTCTTTCCAGTTTAGATTTACATTCTAAATAAGGTTTCTATTGTTTTATAGAAATAGGAATTTCTTTTCCAAATTGATTTCTACTTAGAAATTAGGGTTATGGTTTATAATTCCTATTAGGATTAGAATAATTTGTTCCTATTGTTATTAGGATTTGGATTGTTTTGAGTAGTATAAATAGAGGTCTAAGTTAATGTAATCAAATACATTACACATTATTCATTATTCAATGTATTTGTGAGGTTATTCTCTACCTTTGGTTCTTTGAAGAATTCGTAAGTATTTTTCTTAGTTATTTCTTTGAGATTCAATTTGACTTATCATACAACAATTCATAGTTGTGTGTGGCGTCTTCTACCGCATCAATCGTCAATTGTACCGAGATTACCGCTTCAATATAAGCGAGGGTCAAGGTGTCGTTGGTGTCCATTCAACGCTTGAAATTCTAACGCGAGCAATTGTACCAAGATTACCGCTCTACATATAGGCGAGGGGTTAAGGTGTTGCAAGCAATTCACCCAACAACTGTCTTTAAACGATCGAAATGACGACGCACCACCACACAAGCGTGTCGTGGAGTCTATCACTCTAGATCTCACCGTTAATCGTCTCTCCGGTTCGATCCTCCCGAAATTGTCGATTGTAAGTTTTTGAATACTCGTTTTGAGTGATAATAAGTTATCCGGTTCGATTCCTTACGAAGCTTGGGCGGCTTGATCGGCCAAGAGGTTTTCGATTTTCGATAATGGCCTTTCTGGTTCCATTCTGCCTTTGAGTTGTCTAAATTTCGGGAGGATGATTTTGGAGGAACAATGAGCTTTGTGGGAAGCCACTTGTGTCCAAATGTGGTGGCTTGAATAGTAAAAATCTAGTGGTCATTTTTAGTGCTAGGATTTTTGGTCGTGGGATCTATTCTTATAGGCTTTAGGATTTGGTGGTGGTTTTTCGTTCGGGCAAACCGTAAAAAGAAGAGAGAAAAAGCAGTGGTGGCAAAGAAAGATCTTAGTAGTTGGGTTGAGAGACTAAGGGCTCATCATTGTTCAAGTTTCCTGTTTGAAACCCATTGTGAAAATTAAGGTAAATGATGTCTTTGGCGTACCACTAATGATTTTGATAATGATAACATTGTTATTATGACAAGAAGCTGGGGTTTTTTATAAAGCCATGCCTTTTCGATGGATCAAGATTGGCAATTAAGAGGTTGAGTGCTTTTGTAATGAAACAACCCGGTCAAATCCAGGAGTTGGAACAAATCTTGGGTCAAATCCCAAGTCCGAATCGAATCAAATCCATCCAAATAAAGGCCTCAAACCATCGCCCAATAGTATTTTCTTGGGTCATCTAGCCCACCATGCTGCTCCCAAAGGTCATGACTTGAAGGTACTATTGGTAGTAACTTTATTTCCTTATACGCAGACAAATTTTTCCTCTATCTTTCGATATGGGATTTGGGTGTTACAAACTCCCCCACTTAAATTTCGACGTCTCCGTCGTAATCCCGATCACACACACTACCAAAGATCTTTGCTCTCTAGCCATTGTGGGATAATACCTACCGGCTGAAACCGTGTCCCCACCTCCGGACCTTCATCTCCATCAGGATAATACCACCACCTTCGTGTCCCCACCTCCCAAGAACTCGATCGGATGACCCGAACCCGAAGCTTTCGAGAGAGGCTTTGATACTATATATAAACAACCGGGTCAAATCCTCGAGTTCGAACAAATCTTGGGTCAAATCCCAAGTCCGAATCGAATCAAATCCATCCAAATAAGGCCTCAAACCACCGGCCCAATAGTATTTTCTTGGGTCATCTAGCCCACCACCACAGCTCCCAAAAGGTCATGACTTGAAGGTACTATTGGTAGTAACTTTATTTCCTTATATGTAGACAAATTTTTCCCTCTATCTTTCGATATGGGACTGGGGTGTTACATGTAAGCTTAATGAAAAGCAGTTTAGGTCAGAAATGAATAGGTTAGGACAGCTTAGACATCCCAATTTGGTGCCTTTGTTGGGATTTTGTGTTGTGGAAGATGAAAGGCTTTTGGTGTATAAGCATATGCCTAATGGTAGCATGTATTCACTTTTGTACTTGAGTCTTACTCCAACTAGTAATAGTTTTACACTGGATTGGCCTGCGAGGGTTAGAATTGGTGTTGGTGCAGCTAGGGGGCTGGCTTGGCTTCACCATGGATGTCAACCGCCTTACCTCCATGAAAATATAAGCTCGAATGTGATTCTTGTGGATGATGACTATGATGCTCTCATAACGGATTTTGGATTGGCAAGGCTTGTGGGTTCGGTTGATTCTAATGATAGTTCATTTGTTAACGGTGACTTGGGGAAGTTTGGCTATGTGGCTCCTGAATATTCGAGCACTATGGTCGCATCAATGAAAGGGGATGTTTATAGTTTTGGAGTCATGCTTTTGGAGTTGGTGACCGGACAGAAGCCTCTTGAGGTGAGTAATGCAGGGGAAGGGTTCAAAGGACATTTGGTGGATTGGGTTAATCAGCTTGTGGGTTTTGGTCGAAGTAAGGATGTTATTGATAAGTCACTATCTGGAAAAGGTAACGATGACCAAATTTTGCAGTTCCTTAAGATTGCTTGTACTTGTGTGGTTTCTAGGCCAAAGGAAAGGCCTTCTATGTATCAAGTTTACCAGTCATTGAGGAGCATGGTGGAAAACCACGGTTTTTCTGAACAATTTGATGAATTTCCATTGAACTTTGGGAAACAAGAACATGACCACAGGGATTAGCTTCTGGGGATAAATGAGTACAGGCATATAATTGTTTCCAGCATACATGATTAGGGTAGTAAAGCATCTCAGCATCTCTGCCATGACAAATCCCACTTGAGCTGGTTTCCTTGTTCCTATGCTCTTTGGATTAGGTTGTATAGTACAGAAGTTGCATGCCTGTACTTTTACCTCCGAAATGTATGCATTCTCTTTCTTGTTGAAGCTGCTGATTATGTTCTAGATATTTGTAGCCTAATTAATTTATGCTGAAGCCATGAAATTTGTAGTGGAATCTCAAGTTGATGCTATTCAAGCAAATTGCCTGGTTCTTCTGCCAATTACTGTTTAATCTTTTCCTCCCTTTTTTCTGACAAGTATTCGCAAAGGTAGAAGGCCTTAAAATCAACTGATCCCAGGATCTAGCTTGCTTCCATTATTGAGGGAAAGACAAATATTCCATGCGAGATTGAGGAATCACATTAAAATAGGATGTATTAGGGGTTGTTTGATTAGCAGTGAATGACTAAATGGTTGAATCGGTTGGCCATTCAGTGTGTTTGTTTTAAAAAAAAAAATTGTCGATCAGCAATTCAGACGATTTGAACTGAATGGTTTAGTGTCAATTATCATTTGACTTTTTTCATTCATTATTTAGTTTCATTTAGCTCTGTTAACGCCAAGTTTCGCCAATAACAGATCACACAGAAGCTTGACGGCTTGTGCCGCCGGGGGATAGTTCCAATGTGAGAATAAGTATTATAACATTGGCCTTATATTTATAGTACTCTCTCCACCTTAGAATCCTTCTCCGAGTCGGATTAGGATTTCTAGCCATGGTAGTTACCATAACTTGGGTCCAACACAATCTCCTTAAAAGGTGCGAGTGGAATCCAATCCAACCACTACCTTTGGAGTTACCTTATTCAATTATGATTAGGATCCTGAACTCTGCACGCAGGAGAGCCCACTGTGCAGACCCAAACAATCTCACCATCAGGTCTGGGCTTCGGTCCAAAGGACTCGAAGACCCGACCCCGATCGCCACACAACAGGGTAAGGCTCCGGCCCGAGGGGCTCAAATACCGAACCCGAAGACATTCACGAAGGTGAGGCTCCGGCCCAAAAGGACTCGGACGCCGACCCGAACACCTTCAACCTCTCTATGGGCTTCAGCCCAGTAGTCTCCTAAAGCCCCTCTAATGTCAGGCCTTCGGCCCATACGAAGGTCGGTAAAATGCTCCCGAACAAGCTCATTCAGATTCAAAATCATTTCATTCAGTTTTTATGAAAGAACACCTTAGTCAACAAAAACACAGTTTGCATCAGAGTCTTCAACTACATTGTAGAGCATATGGATTTGACTTGGCTTACTTTTTAGAGGGTTGAATCTTCCCGTTCATTCCCCTTTCTAGCTCAGTCATTTGGTATGTTAGTTACGCAAAAATCTATTAGATGGCATATATATTTAACATGGTTTAGTTTAAAGCACTGATCTAGCAAATGATCCGTCTTTTCACCTTGTACTGGTATATTTAACAAGTCCCATCTCATCTGTACTGGTTTATAAAAAAGATTTTATCTTTTTGTTTGTCTTTCACGAAAAAATCATTTCTAGATTATTGATTTGCCTTGGTATAAATGCATGTGGACCTCAATTATGCACTTTCCTTTGGACAGAGCACATTCCTCACCAAAGTTATTGTACTGATCCTCTATGATGTGTCTGTACCAAAAGCTGCGCTACATCATTGTCATAGTTGCCTTTGCACAGAATTGAGGATGCATTATCATTTGATACCAAAACTAGCTTAGCAATATAAACTAGTATTTGTGAATCTCTTCTTCTCGTGATTTATGACAAAAAAATCAATCTCACTTGGATATTTATGTGACGGGAGTTTTGAAGCAAGCAAGCTGAAAGACTATCGGTAAAAGTGCCAGTATTATACTTGGAAATATCTGTATATCATTACACCATTGCCCAGGGCTGAAAGAGATAGAAAGGTCAAAATTATTATCTGAAACGAATGATGGGAGACATGCCCCCCCCCCCCAACCCAACCCAACCCAACCCAACCCAACCCTGCATGTGTTGAGGGTCAGTTTAATGTAATTTGTGTCTGGGTGTATTGCATTTCTGGACAATTAAGAAGGCAATAATGGTATGCCATGAGCGGTGGCCACATGCGCACATGCTTCTGAGCCCACCCACCTCCCCAATCCATAATAAGCCCCGTGAGAGATCTTCCAAACATCTTTAACCCAAGTGAGGCTGAAGTAGTATTTTCTACTATTGTTTCAAGTTATTCAGAATCCAGTTAGAGAACACACTGACTAGCGTCTCAGCTCTATGCTCTCTTGTTTTAATCGTAAGTAGTGTCCCAGGTCTCCTGTTTTGATTAGTATCGTGATGGTTTATTTTGTTTCTTGTTTTTATTGTTTGTTACTTATTTGGCTTAAGAAAATCGAACAACACTTTACATGGCTTTACATTGTACTGGATCGGTTTCTATGTTATTTTTATTTTTTAAAAAGAACAAAAAAAAAACAATTGATATTAATAATAGGACAATAAAGATTAGCACGTGGCAAATATAATTTTCTAGACAAGTTTGCCCTTGTTATTAAATTGTGCATAAACTTCCGCAAAGGCCAGTTTTGAGAATACAAATCTACAAAAGTCACTGCTTTTAATTATCAATTCATGAGCCTCCCTCCATCTCCGGCAACAACCAACAATCACCTTTATCCATGGTAACATTCAGCTATAAAAGCTGCAAGTCTGAGGGATGATAATACTCCATGATACAAGCAAGCACTAAAATTCAGAGCCTTTCCTCTATTCCGCCCCTGGTGGTGTTTTATGTTAGTAGAGCAGTAATGAAATCTATAGGACAGTTTTGAGAAATTATACATCTTCAATTAAGAACCCACCCACCCAGGTATAAGCATGCTCCACAATACATACCCAATTTGAAAGCGTAGACTAAATATCACAAATGATCATCTCCTATGCTCCAACATATCAAAACTAGATCGGTGAAATATATATAAAAAAAAATAAAAAAAAGGAAGAAGGAAAGAGATCAGGTTTGTTGCGGCATATATAGTTGTCTCTGCAATAATTACCATTAATTTGCCTTTGCCGCTGACATCCACGACTGGTACTCAACCCCGATTTGTGTCATCAATTTTCGAGTTTTCCGACTGCCGGTCTTTGCGGAAAGTGGATATGAAAATTGGACTCACAATTTCATATTTTGACTCATTATGACTTTTTGAAAATTATTTTCAGCATTTTTATATTCATATTGATATGAAATTATTTGATTTAATATAATTGTAAATATTACCTCCATTCTAAAACACAATTTGTCACTGAGATTATTGTGCAAGAATTTCCAGTATACATGTTTTACTGGAAATCGATAAATAGAAAGCTTTCTGTTTCCAGAGACCTAGGATATTGCCCATCCAACGCATCACTTCTTCGAGTCCCAGTACACCTGTTCCCAAAAGGAATTTTAGCTTCTATTAACAACGTCTTGGCCGGCGATATTCAAATATTTGATTTGGGTTTCCCTTTCTCTTTTTTGACATGTTTAAAAATACTATGGGCGTGGGATTATGTTATGTTGCTGGTCCTTAAACGGCTCATTTGTCCGTAGAAGTTAGTTACTACCTATTCTAGGTTTTAATACAAATTCCTTAAATTTCGCCTTCGTTTCCAGCCCTATATTTTTTTTCCCAGGTAAAGTCAGCCCAGTATCGGAATACAGTAGGTTTTATGGTACATCTACTACAGCTTTGTACACCTACTAGCGACCGTCTTGGCAAGGACAAAAACACACAAGGTGGAATAATACTCTTCTCAAGTCGATATTAAGAATATAACAATAGCAACAACAAAATGAGGAAAAAAGAAATGTATACACGAATTTTAAAATTAAAAGGGAATATAAAGGAAACTGAACAAGAAACTGAAAAGATGAGAAAATTTAAGACTAATAAACTAATCTCACTCCTTCAACCCCACAAAACTATACTCGGGCTAGACTCGATTCCAAATCTGTATATTTATTAACACCAGTAGCATTTTTTTTCAGAGTTTTTTGGTGAAAAATGGATAACCATCAAAACATACAAGTTGAAACTTTCACCTTAAAAGTTAAATTACAGAACGCAATATATCATGTTATTACTACCCATCCCCCTCTTCCTCTTTTCTTTACGTTTTTTTGGCTCTTTTCCGTGAAAGTTGTACACAACAAAAGACCTGCTGCCTTCTGACAGTTCTATGGTGTGTTTCTTCAACAGTCAGCAGCAGAGCAAACTCCAAACAAAAGAATGATTTGAAAATGTTCCTCAAAACAAAACTCCTCTTTTAAGACAAATCTACAGTGACACGGAGCGAGCATTACAACAGCTGGCAGAGGGATCAAGATCATAAAAAGTAATCAGGAGTCTTGCGGGTGGTGTCTGGCTCAATCTGCCTGGGTGCTGGATCAAACTGAAGGAAATTTTGATCCATGTTCTCCCCAATTTCAAGAATTGCCGCCATATTTCCACAGCGGTAACAGTAGTTTGGAGCACTAAATACTGTTACCACATTCTTTTCCTAAATAAATAAAAATGATAAGAGAACCAAACTGATGAAACAAAAAGAGAATGAAATTTTAGACTTGCATTTAGATTCACAAACCTGACACCAATTGAAACCTTCCATGACAAGCTGGTGGGCTCTTGAAATCAGAGAAAGCCCGTTAGTATGGTTGAACTGAGATGCTATATCCTGTCCAAAAGTATAACCAGCTCCACGCGGAGATATACCCCACCCACAACGGTCATCTGGATCTGACCACAGAAGGTCGCACATTGGTCCTTCATGAGGAACCTACCATCCCATACATCAAACATTTAGTGAATAAATATAAGTGAAACCAAATATAGGAATTGTTGGTATAATGTAAAACTAAAATAACGAGAACTAGATAAAAACGAATCAACTCAAGGAGAGAAAAGTATTCTATATATTTCCAACTTTCTTTGCACCACAAAAAGTATAGGGGAACTAATGAAGGAGCCGTGTCTACAGTAAAAGCAATTTAGGTTAGGCTGAGAAGACGGTAGAAAATAAAACTAAAGGCCACAGCAATATATTGTGATTAGACTACCAAGAAACTACATACAGCGAAGCATGACATCACAAACTATAATAATTAGCTTACAAATGTTAATATACCTCTTGTATACGGTCCAAGGCCCGGATATTATCTAGTGTATCCAAAGATGGGGAAAGTCCTCCATGCAAACAGAAAATCTACAATATAACAATATAATGGTGTTAGAAGTTGTCTTTATAACAAATCCAGAACCCAAAGTCTTGATGCAACTCAAACCTGACTCTCAATAAGTGCTGTAAGGGGTAGATAATCAAAAAGGTCGGTGAAATACTTCCACACATTCGCATTCCCATACTTCCTCAGGCATTCGTCATAAAATCCATACCTGCGGGAGGAAAAGAAATGAACATGTATTAGAAAAGGACTGGTAACAAGTCTTAGCAAAAACAGGTTGGCTACAAGTTCAACCAAATACTTATGAAAGAGAACATGGATACAAGATGTATAGTAGTCTAACTGTGTTGACTACACTATAAATATAACCAAAAAAAGAAATAAGCTCTAGGCTGTGTAAATGTTTCCCTCTACAATTAAGTTCAGAAAGCTCAAACCAATTATCAAGGCTCAGTTACATTAATCCTTTACCCATGATTATTCTATTCAGATCTTTATTTCCCTAAACATAGTTCATCATCACAGTTTTATAAAAGCATACAAATTTCGGTACCCTCAACACCCTAAAGTTTACACGGGTCGGAGTGTAGTCTAACAGCACATAACACACAATCCGACATTTTATTTATAAATTTTGTATCTTCTGTATCAGTCAACTGTCTCAACTTAGTGACTCAGTAATTGCATCCCTACAGTCTTGACTTCAGGTGCCGCAAAAAAGAACTAGTTGACCAATATAATGGCACTAGAACTAATACACTATTTTCTTGCTAAGCAATGAATTAACTTTCACACACATATGCAACAGTAATGTCTCAAATGGGTGCATAAACCATTCTACAACTTAATGTTTATTGATTTTAGGCCCATAACTCCATATAGTAAGAACAAAGTGGAAGGAAGAAAGAAACTATAATTAGGGGGAAAGGTATTGTTGGTAATCTTTTGATAGCCAGTTTTATAAAGAAAAAATCGTTCATTCAGTTGGTTGTGGTTTGACAGAGAAAAGTCGGACCATTAACCGAGCCAACTGACCTATGCATATATATCAAACGAGAATATATATAGTACTAAATTATTGATTAACTATTCATCTATTCCTGATTTCCTACTTCCTAGGGTTTGACGATGAGCGATAGAGAATCTCTTTCCCTCTCTGCCTCGCGGTGTTTCTTCAAATCTTCATATGATTAGGCTGTAAGCCACATATTGTGTAAACTGCTTTCATCATAGTTTGAAGAACTCATATGAATCAAAAATATTAATATCTCCCGTCGTTGTTCCAAGAACTCCTGTCAATCATAAAGTGTTTTCCTGTTGAGATTGATAAGTTCTACGTCATCAAACATAAACTTGGAGGCATCAGTGCAAGATAAGTTGTGTAATTTCCAAGTTTTTCCATCCCTCTTAGGCTCTTCTATCATTGAATTAATCTCTATGTTTGTCAGTACTTATTGAGCCATATTCAATCTCTAGATACACTTTTATGAGTACTAGAATTGAATACTATATGAAAGGAAAATCGAAAAATCGACCGAAAGTCCGAAACCACCCGATTTAATCAATTAAACTGAGGTCCTTAGAACCGACTGATCCGGCTGCCTTTCATTTTCCTCTAATGAGAACCAAGTATCTCGATTTTGGCAAATCGTTTGCACACCTATTAGTTATTACACAGTTTTATTATGTGAGGTAGAAAATCGTTATGTAAAAAAAAAGGCATGAACAAGCACATTTGTCAATAATATCGTATGTATAAAGGTCAAGCGCACGAGTAACCTGAAGAAAACAGGGGGGAGGGTCAGATGCATGCAATTGAAACCTTCCTATGTTAATAGCAAATGTATCTAACCAATTATTACTGCAAAATATTTTAGAGAGGATTTTTGTTTTTTTTGGTTTTCTTGAGAATTTTGTAAAACTTCCATGCCACTCACATTACCATATAATATAACTTGCTCTTTGACAAACAGAAGTCGCTTATGAAGAGTAGGAACACATTTGTTCCTCACAAGGACAAAATCTGGGAAATGAATTTGGTAATTGAGCAACAAAAATATTCACTGCATCATAATGATCACCCCTTGTAAAGTAAAGGTCTTACACTTGAGTTATCTGCCGACTTTCATGATTCCCTCTAAGGATTGTGAGTCTATCTCTATAACGAACTTTTAGAGCCACTAAGAGGGTAACAGTCTCCACAGAATAGTACCCACGATCTGCATGCATGCATCAAAGAATAACAGTTAATATAATAGTAACCACAATCTGCATTTATGCATCAAACAATAATAGTTATGGAGAGTTTAAACAAATTTAGAATGTCACTAACTAAAGGAAAAGAAGAAAGGAAATTTTTAAAAAAATTTATAAAAGAAGAGACTATATTGGATGAAAAGAGAGATTACAAGTAAAGGGGAACAAGTATTCCAGCCTACAAGAAATGGAAAAAGGGAAAGATTAAAAGGTGGCAATTCTACAAATAAAGGAAATTAAATGAACCAGACCCAGTATGGAATGGGGAAGCAGCTTTTTTGACTTCCATGTAAACACATTACATGTTACTTAGTTACAGACTTGGCTCCCCTCCATTACACATCCTCTCCAATTCCATCCATTACACTAATAACAATATTTTTGTAGTTTAGATAGTATAATTGAAATCAAAACCGGTCAATTAATTTATAATACTTAGTATAATTGTTTCAAATATAAAAGTAATCCGACACTTTTTCACCATTTGATGAATATGTAGATTTTTCACAAAATTTCAATGGTTGAGAATTTTTTTAAACTTTTAACAATAAATTTTTTTTTATGACTCATGTTTTTTTGGTAGAATTGATCTTAATATAATCAATTATCTATTAACATTTTAGGATCATTACTAACAAAATTATTAAGATTAAATAATTGGTGAATTGGATGGAATTGGAGGGAATGTGTAATGGAGGGGAGCCAAATCCCTTGGTTACAACATAATCTAGACATATTTTAAACAATAAATGCTGGAAGTGTTATTACAGTTTAAGGTCATGTAGTGGTATCTTAATGATTCTTGCAGGCTAAAGAAATTCCCTTTGCCTTTCGCTTTTTAGAGTAATATATTTTGTTAATTAAGAAAATATAGGTTTTTTCTCTACCATCTCACTCCAAGACCTTTTCATCCTTTGAAACACAATACTTTCTCTATTTAAGGTATAAGCACAAGCCTTCGCTTAATCATTCGAGTCTTGCTTCAACCTTCTAGTTACACAAATGCTTAAAATTCTAATTGGCTCAACAACATAAAATCATTCAATATTAGCATGTTTATGCATAACATCTCAAGTCTCAAAATATGAAACTTAAAAGTACTATTCCACTTTATTAGCACCGTGACGATAAAGCATCAGGGAAGAAAGAATTTAAAAGTAGAAGATTTAAATTATGGGGATAAAATCATAAACATAAAGCTCCAATATACTGCGGAATTTTCTATATTGAAAAAGGTTAAGCTCATTAAAGTTCAAAACTTAATACATGAAGAAAAGACACTACACAGTATTTATCAAAGATACAGAACATTAGTAACTATCTGCTGCAATCAGTTATAAAATTGGGATATGGGATGTTATTTCCATGATAGGTTTCACAGTTTCAGGATACCTTTTCATATCGTTTGATATGTAAAATTCATAAGAATAAGTTAAAAAATAAATAAATAAATAAAATAATAAATATATTCATAAAAACAAAAATAGTCGATCAAAATGAACTATTATATACACTAGCCATTGGGCACACACCATGCGTGTGAAAACTTTGAATTTGTACAGTTTTTCGACGATTATTAGAACTAAAAGTGCATGTGAAAAAAAAAAAAGAGAGAGAGAACAAATAGGAAGTAAATAATGTAGAATTATAGATAAGTTGGAGGCTTTTCGGATAAGGTATGAAAAAAGTACACACACAAAAAGTATCCGCTAGAGAAGCCTTATATAGATATAACTAATCAAATGAGACGTTTTAGCAGCAAAAATCCATTTAGTAACTTCCAATATTCATGAGTTTAATAAATACAACTTAAGTTTCAGAATATTAAAAAAAAAATGTTAAGTTTCAACTTCCAAATTCTAAACACTTATCACTCACCAAGAAATCCATAGATTATGTTCTCATATGCAAAGTACAAGTTATAATAGAGGCTAAATGAGCCTCAAACGTTAGAACCTTAAAAATATAGAGTTATATATTAGAACCTTAGTAAGGGGGGGGGGGGGGCGAAGCTTTAAAAATGCTAAACTCTCTATTAAAAAAGGTCAAACTCTTTATAAAAAAAGGTCAATACAATACTGAATTGTGGATACCCAATTGAACTGTTTTAGCCTTTTAGGTATGGTCAATAGATACTATTTACAGCTAAAATACCAACAAAAAAGAAGAAGAAAGAAAGAAAGAAAAGAAAAGAAAAGAGAAGAGAAGTCTTCTCAAACATCAGACATGTGCTTTAACACCTTAATACTGAGAATTCAATGTATTGCAATGACGTATCGCACAAAGCATCTTCTTTATACATAGTTGTGATACATATACATCTACAGTTTTGCTAATCTCGTATTGTATGATATGTATCTCGTATCGTATGATATGTATCTCGTATCGTACTATACTAATAACTATAGTTGTGTGTGCTAGACAAGAGAGTTAGTTGGTACATTTTAGAGAAACCTTTTTTCTCAAACACACAAGCAGTAATACTATAAACTTTCTAGATTCTACCAAAATTTAATTTTCTTTTAAAATCATGCATTTGGTTTCATGATCAATTCAGATCATCTCTCATGCAGTTTATCCCAAGTATCACACAGATCATTTAACAAATCCGAAGAGAGAATCTTTTAAATGTACGTTGCATCTTTCAACAATGCGGTTAACGAAATAAAATCCAACCAGTATGTTATGCTGGAAACCACACTACATTTTCTTGGACAACTTGCTATATCTACTCAACCCAACTCCCTTTAACATACATGACCTCAATCACATTCTCCAAAGAAGACAATTGTCAGCTACCATTCAACAGAGACTAACATGATTAATTAGCACCAACTGCTGCAAGAAAATCCAAACCACGGATATCAACGTGCAAGTCACCCTCGAATCCTTGTCCCAATACTCATAGATATTAAAATCCAACATTATCCATATAATGGAACCCTCTATTGGTAGCTTCTAGATTCCATACCACAAATACGTGGGAAGAAAACCAATAATAAAGCAAACTACGAGATTTCCTAGGCCTAAAAGTGTCCTCAGGACATATTGACAATTAAGTCATGGATTCATCTATTAGTTGTGTACTACCAAAAATCTCCAATACATAATACATCTTCATAAGTTCAAAACTAGTAATACAGACATGACCAGCACTATGATTTATGATTTCTTAGTGGTTCAAGATATGAAATCTTGTTATTAACTTATTATCAGATACTCTTTGAAGATCCTGTTGATTAAGTACACAGCAAACAGGTATGCATGAAATATAAGTACATAGATTGCACACAACACACAAATAAATATTGTTACCTATAGAGATCAGAGCAAACATTTGTTCTTATAAAATTCAGTACAATTTAAAAACTAAAATCCAGAGTCCAAGTAATCGCATAGATCATCAAAACACTACAAACAAAAGTATGTAATAAAATCTCACCAACGTAATCGCCCATGAAAAGATAATTAGTATCCGGAGCATTTCCGCCTATCCGAAACAGCTCAATCAGATCGTAAAACTGGCCGTGAATATCACCGCACACAGTGACCGGACACTTCACTGGCTGCACATTCCATTCCTCTACGAGAATAGCCCTAGCTTGATCGCACAGCGTTTTCACCTCCGCCTCCGTCAGAGGCTTGCACTCCATCAACTGTTCAATCTGCCGATCCAGATCCCCGTGCAAAGGCATTATTATTTGTGGTTCGTCTCACTCTCTCTCCTCACTCCGATCTGTAAACACCGCTCGATCGCAGATCCAAAATCAGGTCACCAAAAAAATCGATATTTTTTACGTACCTAGATTGAAACCCGATTCAGCATCACGAAAACAATCGGCAAGAAACTATTGTTTCACTATTTCATAAATTTCTAATTTTGAGATTCGTCTCCATTCATCCGAATCTCTTTCTCTCTAGAAATGCCAAAAAAGTTTTTATAGTTCTATGAATTATATGTATGTATGCAATATGCAATGGCTGTAAAAAGTAAGAGAAAAAACAAATGGAAGGTGGATTGCAAGAACAGTGAAATGAAACTCAAATGAAGCCCAAATGAAATGTAAATCTCTCTCCTCTCCTCTCCTCTCCTCTCCCTTGGAGGTGTATTATTGTGCAGCTAGTAATATTGGTTGTTCGCGTCAAACAACAATATTGAAAGGGACGAAATTTCTTGCTCCGTTGGCTCCGCCGAGTCAAATCATTTATTACCGACACGTGTCAAACTACTCCTTTTCACCTCATTCTCCGGGTTTGGATCCAGTTAGGGTAAACACTAATTTCAACGTAGTAACTTCGTATAATCTTTTATTGTACGGAATTCTAAAAAATACTCGCTCCGTTCCTTAATATAGTCGTTTTAAAATTGTACATAAGTATTAAAAAAATAATTATAAAATATTAAATATACTATTAATTGTCTATATTATCATTGTATTAAAAAAAAGAGTATTATTTATTGGTAAAAAAATAATGAGAGAATCAAAGGTATATTTATTACTTAGGGTAATATTGGAAACTAAACAATTAATACTTACTTGAAATCCTCAAACGACTTATATTTAGGAATAAAAACATTTCTCTAAAGCGACCTATATTAAGGAACGGAGATAGTATTAGATTAACTAATGCAATAAAAAATTAACTTATTAATGTAATGTTTTTTATAATTTATAATTTATGCACCAAAATATATATATATATATATATATATATATATATATATATATATATATATACTTTGCATCCTGCATCTTTAACAAATTAGCACATAAATATCATCTGGCTCAAAATTTGTTGCTAAAAATAAAGAAAAAGTGTCAGTTTTTACACTTTTAGTGACAAAAATTGGGTTTATATGTTGATTCGCTAGGTAAATTGTTAAGTTTTAAAGTATAAAATATAATAGGTAAAATATGATAAACTTAAAAAATACAAAGTATATTTAACTCATTATAAAACTTATTATAGTGGAGTTGGTGTCAATTTCTAATTCTACATTTAAAGCGCATAATAGCACTATCAAACTTTCCATAGTCAATAAATAAACTATACAATTTTAAATTTATTCGGTCCGAAATAGAGTAGGGTGGTGTTTATTTATCTCTTAATTCCTCATAACAGCTCGTTAAGAGGATAAAGTTATTTAGTAAAATTTTATTTCTCTTATCGTCTATTAATAATCGGTAAGAGGAAGATATAAATCTAAATCATTTGGGGTACTTGTCTCTTAATGAAATATTTAAATCTATGGAATCACTATAAATATTGTACTCTATCCATTCCAAATTTTAAGATTATTATTGATTTTTAAAAAATCAATTTGAGATATTTTTAATTTAAATTTGATATTTTTAAATTTAAGTCATTCAGATATTTTATATTTTTTAGTTACCAAACACTTTTTAAAATTATCAATAAGATCATAATTGTTCAATTTTATCAAACACTTCCTAACATTCAGATCTAAATCTAAACAATAAAATGACTACAACTCCTGCAAAGAGAAACTGTGGATTCAAATTTTATTGTGGAAATGATAGGTAAAATTATATAATTTTTATCAAGTTTATTCAAAGAAAATTTTAGTTAGTTAGATCATACAATTAGATTAAATTTGTTTGAGAATTTGAAAAAGAATATATAATTCTATTTTCGTTATAAAATTCAAAAGATCGTCTTGAAAAATATAAAATCAATAGTCTTATATATCAAATCTAAGTAGTTGTGTAAAATATAAACAATATAAAAAATAATGTACAACTACAAACTAATATTATTGACTACTTTTTAGTTACCTATTGAGCTTATGTGAACCCAAATAAAATTGAAAAGTAAAATAAGTGGAGAATGGTATAAAATTACGTTATAGTCTCATTTGATTTAGTTTGATATTTTGGCAAGACTCCCTCATAAGAAGAGTTAACGGAACACACATTTGTACAAGTGATAGAACTTGTAAAAATATTACAGTAAATGTACTTCAAAATTTTGGTCACCTATAAATAATTTATTACAAACGTATCTTACTTTAATTTTAAAATACAGTACTTAAGACTTGAATGTACCGTACTATTTTTTAATATGATGCATTTAAACTTTTTAATTAGGTCTACAAACGAATTGAACCGTTCGCAAATTGGTTCGAATTTGATTCAGTTCAGTTTGATTTGAGTTCGAGTTTGATGTCTTGTCAAGTCGAATTCGCATATAATTTCACATTCGAACATGTTTGCGAACTATGTGGTTCGATTTGTCTGTGTTCGCGAACAGTTCGGGTTCGATTCGAGATCGGTTCGAGCAGTTCAGTTTTTAACATAGGTTCGGATGGTTTGATTTCTTACATTTGAAATTTATTAACCGACTTGAAAGTTGGAAATATAATCAGTTGACGTGGTTCGTCAAAATTTTTGCGAACTTGATCACGTTTGCAAACGAGCATGTGTTCGTGAGCATTTGCGAACTCAAACGTTTGCGAACTAATCGTAAACTCGATCATATTTACGAACAGTTAACGATCGAACTCGCACATGAGTGTTGATTCGATCATGTTATTCAAATATATTCAAGTTTGAGTTCGAAAAATTCGGATCGGTTCAATTCGTCTACAAATCTACTTTTAACTTTTTAACGCACTAGACATCACCCTCATAAATGTTGATAAATGAAGATACCCATGATCTCTTCAATACATAAGTTTAAAAGTTATTAACCAGTTTAAATAAAAAAGAAGGAAGAAGAATAACAATTAGTTAAACGTACAGCCGAGCAACAATATTTCAAACTTTTCCTTATTTATTTATTTCAAATCTACTTTTACTGTTGAGCAAAAACAGCATTTATATATATTCAGGTGGATCTATATTTTGGTATCGAATTAGTTTTAAGTATTGCAGTTTATGTGGTAATAATTAGTTAACCGATTAATGTTTATTTCTTATTTTGTAAATATTAGTATTCATTTTTGCAAAAGTCAAGACAATATTAATGGAAAGGTTTATACTTTTTTTTTTTCGAACTCTCTACTTTGACCATCCTTTACATGACTGAAGTAGCAATATTCCTACCTAAAATGTAGTGAAGCAAGCATTATATATGTAATTAATTAATTAATTAGCGAGCTAGGTTAATTATATATAGATGTCTTTACTCAGATGCAGACTATATATGATAGGCTGATAGCCAACATCTCTGGACTCTGGCCCAAATCACCGCATAAAGCGCTTTACAATGAAATTGGTTGTGTTGTGTGCATGGCTCGAGTCGGTTCAAGGACCAACTTCTTCTATATATATGAACAAGCTGCCTAGAGTACTTGAGCCAGATCATGTCTGTCCATGCATGCTATATATATAGCTAGCTCCAAGTCAAGTTATCTAGGCTCTATTCTCTGTTCCACAATAAAAGTTCTAGTTACAAATATATATTAAGATATTATAATTTCGTTCAACACTTCATGAATGTTTTTGTCCTTAAAGAGTTATGAGTTGTTAACTTAATAATGTTCCAACATTAATTTTGATACTGCTATAAATTATTACTATAAAATAGACTTGTTTTGTGTACCAAAACAAAACTCTTTAATTTGTGCAATTAACAGAGATAGTATTAGAATAATTCTGCTATTTTCTGACTATATCTTTCTTTATATTGAACTTTTAAACTTCTCAAAATCTTAACTTCACCGAATTCGCATCTAGCATCCACATAAGATGGAAATAATTGACCGTACGTACGTCTCTAAATTTCTTTTTCCCCATCTCCCTTTTTCGGTAATTGTCCTAATTATTTGAATCATGCACTCCAACTTTAGACCAACGTCTATATATTTATACCTTTTTTTCTCAATCCAATCAACAATAAAAGAGAAAAGGAATTTAAAGTTGTTCTTCATAATTTTGAAGAGAAGATCTAGTACTATATATATACATACATGTAAGTCACTTTTTTCCTCTCTAGATCTGATCACTTGATTGCCACAATCGAGATTAGAGAATCTTACATAGTTTTAAGTTTGAATGGACCAAAGACCAAAATAGTAGGGAGTAGTATACTAGTACTAGCTACTCTTAAAAACAGCCACCAAAGAATTCTGTGAAAAAGACTAACACAACAAGATGCGCACACTTTTTCTTTTCCAGGTTGAGAATAGAGCTAGCTAGCTAGCTTTAATTGGTGGATTTGCTTTAGTTTGGAACACATGCAGTCACGTCAGGCATATATATATATATATATATATATATATATACACACACACACACACACTGTGCATGTTACTGATACACTTCAAATTTACTTAATTAAAACAAATTAATCTTGACGATGATTTGATATGTACAGATTGATATATATTCTCCAATACATGCATGCACAGAATATTAATTTGCTAGAACAAATCTTGGCTTATATATGCTCCATCAACTTTTCTTTTTAAGTTGCAACTATTTATTTTATTTGTTCTTCAACCTATAAATTATGATCCCTATTAATTAATCCCCTAAAATGTTCTATATATATCTCTGTGGTCATCAAATGAATTACTGAAGCTGGGGATTCTGCGGGGTTCAGGTGTTCAATCTTTGCCATGCCAGCTAATTTCTTCTGAATAAATTGTAAATGAGACAAGTCTTTTCTTCATGCTCTTTACCTCCGCCCTGTCGATCCCCAAAAGAAAAAGACCCAAAAATACATGCAAGGATGGCAGATATCTCTGTTCTGCTCACTAATTAAAGTTAAGCTTGACCAGGCGGTCTTCCGGAATTTCCAGCTCTCCTGTTTTAAATTCAGAAAATTAAATATTAATTCATGCATGGTTTTAGGTAAGATAATATAATTATTAGTGATGGGATAATACTAATTGATTAATCAGATTGCTATATCTAGAAAACTGCAATATTAGTGTCGTAATTACTGAGGTGCTTATTAATTTGTAATTATATATAAATCCAATAAATAAGAAAAAGGAAGGGACCATCAAATGTGAAGAACAAAATAAAATCATGTTTAATTACTCTAATAAACATAAACTAAGTGATGGAATAAAGTGAAGGGACAAAGTAAACTACCTTTTTCTTTACTTTATATGGTTACGTGGGTATGGGTGTGACAGTAAACTTCGACGATGAGCAAGGCCAAAAAAATTTGAAAGATGCAAGCTTAAGCTTGTTATATCACAAAGCTTAATTTAGTAAATGAACAAGGAATTAAAGCTAGAAAATAGTGAAAATACTGCAAGACAAAAAAAATAACACCTTTTTTTTTTAATACAAGAGTAATATAGATAATAGATATTATATTTAATATTATATAATTATTTTTTTAATACTTGTGCACAACTCTAAAACGACTTATATTAAGATAACGAGATAATAACATTATCATTAATGAAATGCATTTAATGCCGTCAATTGTTGTTGGTTGTGATTGCCACATCCTGACACATGTAGTCGACTTTTGTTACCACAACCATTAGTTTTTTTTTTTAAAAGGGTTGGTTCTCGAATCAATTGCATCAAATATTATCATGAATAATATGGATTTAGAGAGAAGAAAAAAATCAATATACATTTATTTATTTTAGCTATATTTATACTCCTATATATATTTTATCATTTAAAGTTATTATTAATCCTATTTGAGAAGTTTTATCATTTATTATCTACATAAACCATGTGTAAGTTGTGAAAATATATATAAATGCAGTTGCAGACTTGAAGCTAGACTAAGATATGATTACCATGTATCAAAACTTTATATTTAAAGAGAAGGAACAATTTCAAGGATATATATATATATATATATATATATATATATATATATATATATATATATACATTTTATCATTAAAAGTTATTATTAATCCTATTTGAGAAGTTTTATCATTTATTATCTACATAAACCATGTGTAAGTTGTGAAAATATATATAAATGAAGTTGCAGACTTGAAGCTAGACTAAGATATGATTACCATGTATCAAAACTTTATATTTAAAGAGAAGGCAATTTCAAGATATATATATATATATATATATATATATATATATATATATATATATATATATATGTATATGTATATATATATATATATATATGGACACACACATACCTGTTATGAATAGGGTCAGGTCCATTAGGGACTCTTCTTTTGCTCATATAGTTGATGAGAACCGAGTTTGTACCAACCTTGTCTCTATCTCCAAACACCAGCTTCATATGCTTGAAACTTGCAGCTGATCCAGACAAGTTTATCGTTTTTGTTTGTGATTCTCCACTTTTCAACATCCCAACCAACAAAAGGTAAACAAATCCTAACAACGTCAATATCCCAAACAAGGCCTTAAGAAACCTGCCGGGACTGCCCATACGTAGATCTCCTCTACGTTACCCTCCTATATTACTATATTTTGGTATAAACGTTCTTTAATATTGTACTTCTAGCAAGTTATAGATATATATAGATAAATAGATTAAAACTATGCTCAGAGTAATTAAGTTTTATATGTAGTCTAGCTAGATAATTTTAGTGCATAGGGGTTAATTCCAAAATAAAGAGAGAGCTAGGAAGAGAGAAGAAGAGTGAGGCTAGGCAAGTACATATGTTTTTCTATGACCAGTTTTTCACTCAATGGGTGTAGGGGTGCTTCATTTTCTTTATAGGTTGGAGTGTATGTGATTCTGTTACACTTTCTCGAACCTATACATACATACATACATATAAATATATATATATATATATGGAGAGAGTGATGAGCTTGTTGAAAACATGAGATGCAGCTAGGGAACATGGCCACAACCCACACTTGCTTTAATTATACTTATACAAGCTTGGTAGGTTGGTGCCATTACGAAAACCTTCTTTTGCTTTGAGTTGGGTATTTTCATGCACCTACGACACCAAAAACATACCACGGCCGGCCCGGTTGGAGTAGAATCTTAAGCAACGCACCTACCCACAGGTACAGTAGTTAATAACAAACATGGAATAAAATTTCATGCCTTTTAATGTATATATTTATGTACGTTTACATGCAGTCCTTGTACCAACTAGACCACATTAGTTCTTCATTATATTCTAACTTACTGATATGATCAATTATTCATTATGACAAATTATTTGGTAATAATTTCATTAATTATATTACAACATGCATGATGGAAAAACATCTAGAACAAATTTTTATTGTAAAATATCCAAGCAAGAAAGAAACGTTGATGAGGATGGATAATCTTGCCTCCTTTATTCTCCCACCCATTAATTATTACATGAGACCAACAGTGATTCGGGAATAGATCCTCTAAGGCTGGAATTATAAAGTCGGTCCATTTCCTATATTTGCACAATTTGTACTACAGTAACCAATTCATCTTTATCCATAACAGGGACTCAGTTGGCTTTAACACTTCTTGCAGTTTTGACTCACCATACTTTTACTTTATTAAATCTAAATCCAAAATCCAAAATTTAAATTTTTCTTTAGAATTTCGGCTACCCATTGCATGTCCACATATATAAATATACGCATATATGCCCCAATCACTGGAATGATGAACCAAACTTAGTTTTATATATAATTATTTATCGGAACGCGGGGAAAACATAACCACTCTTGGTTGAAACTGATATAAAATTATATTTGAAGTTCTTGTTATTCGATCTGTTCTAAAAGAAAATATTTGATATGTTCTATATATAGATGGTGTACATTAGTAATGTTTGTAAGCATGTATGTGCATGTATGAACTGAATTTCCCCAGATAGAAGCTTGTTTTCTGGAAAAGAGGATTCTGGCAAGGGATATATATATATATATATATATATATATATATGCGACATTTAATATGTTGATCATATCCAATTATCCCTATCATATGAATCTCACTGCACAATCATCAAAACTAAAGCTCCAGATCGAGGGATCAAATGCTTTTTTATGTACTCATGATCAGCATCATAAAATTAAGTTTTTAATATCGTTCAAAAAATTGACTCAACGGATCAAAAATTAAGTTTTTCATAAAATTTTAGTAGAACCAACTAAAATGTCGGTTAAAATATTATTTTTAAAAGGATTATATCTCCATGCGATTTTATACGTCGACTTTTTGATAATTTAATTATGTGAATAATTATAGTTAATAATATTTTAAGGACGTATCTAATATGGTGAGTCAATTTTATAATATACTCAATCTCATGTATTAATATACGTCACAATCGTAATTCATTAAAAAAAAAATTTCGCAATACATAGCAGACTTCTTTTTAAAACTTACGTATAAGTTAATTGTTTTAAAACTTACTTGTGTTTAATTTGTACATATTAATAAATTTGTTGGAACGGTGAATTGAACTGATTTGCCCCTTGAAATTAAATAATTATATTATACAAAATCTATCTTTATGGATTCGTGCATAAAAAAACTTTGAGCATTGTCCCCTGGATCGAATTTTAAGTAATTATAAGAAAGTTGGAATAATTGAACATGTAAGAGAAAAAAGGTGACTACGATTCTATGCCCTGAAATCCAATAGTTTAATAATTACAGGCGCAAAGGCATGAATGAATTAACTTTCATAATCACGCTCCTCAGTTTAGCCAAAATATATACTCCTACTCCTACTAGTTAATGTTCCATTGCATTAATATATTCCCAGTGAGATAAAATTTCACGTACGTACGTACAAGTTTCTTATGCATATATATTAATTTGGATATCAATAATAATCTCTCTCGCTAAAGAGAGAACAACTTTAATTATGCATTCTCTTCTCATTCTTGATAATCATCTATATATAGTTATCTTGCACAAACCATGGCCCGGTTTATAGAAATTGATAGTAGAGAAGAGAGAGGAAAATGAATTATGGAGTAAAATAAATAAAAGAGTAACTACAATAGTATTAGAAAGTTGGTAATAATCTATTATTTTTATTTACCATACCCGGCCGGTAAATTCCCAAGTTCCAACCCACACTTTATAGGATGGAAAAGTTTTGTATTGCGATTATAAAGTATCGACTTTTATTACTAATTATAAATACATGAGTTATATATATATATAAAGTAAAGGATATATAAATATGTCATTTAGTAGGAATTCATTAATATACAAAATATATACTCATTATTTTATATAATATTGTGGGTCATTAAGAATAAATTTAAACTTTTTTACTTTTTTATTTACTTTTACTTTTCTTAATAATACTAGTTGATTGTCCGTCCAATGAATTTAATAATTTATCACACATTCATCTCAAAAAAGAATTGAAAGTACACAATCTATGTACCAACGTGAACTCATATCCCACAATTTCAAATTAAATAATGAGTTCATTCAATATTAGAGAAAAGAATTGAAAAGAGATGCATACGTTGTAAATGTACAATAACACCAATTTGAGTATTATTTACTGACTAATTTAGTTTCAAAATCCATGATATAAAAATGTTAATCCAACTAAAAAGTCACATCATCTTTTATATATTAACTTACCATTTTACAACACTAAATGAACTTGAGAAAAGTGATTAAATGAAGTTGTTCCCATTACACTGGGAAAAAATGATATACAAAAAAATCCATTAAATCCAATAATACAATTTTTGAATAGAGAAAACTATATATAACTATAATTATCACATATAATAACTAAAAAAAACACCATTTACGGGGATGCAAATATACACTCATTATCACTTTCCACGCACAGAGACATACATATAAACATGTGTGTGTATATATACATATACATATATAGAGAGAGCATACACAAAGTAGAACTCAGGAGGAGGAGCAAGGGAAGGGTCGGGATATTTTTCTTCAATGATGCGAACAATGACATCAGAGAGATTACATACAGTTTCGAAGAATATCAGGGGAACCAACAACGGCCCTAACACATACTTTAACAGCCATCGATTGAAAATTTTATTATAAACTAAATACTGTCTATACTGAACCCTTTCTCATAGAGGATCATGATGTTATATAGTGGTAGCTATTTATGAATAATTACTTATTCAAGATAACATAACGAACAAAATAAAAAAAAAAAGGTAGAATTAATGAATTACTATTTCAATTTGAACATTAACAAATGGAGCATCACATTATCATTAATAAATGTCAAAATCTACATTAATTAACAAGAACTCCAGTCTAATAATGGTACTCATGTTGTTATGAATAATAAATCTATATTTTTATCAAAAGATTGGGTGAGTAGCAAGAAGTTTAAAATTAGTGAAACTAATATTTACATATTAGAGATATGAACCTAATGATTCATAAAATAATTTATAATGTGAAATTTATGTCATAGTCATGTTTAATAGCTTCTGTGCATAAATCATAAAAGAATTAAAGCATATTTCAAAACTGAAAAATAAGCAAACTATTCTTACCTTTTTCGTGGCATTTAAAAAAACGTACCAATTCCAAATATCAAACATCCAAAACATTGATCTTGTTGGCCTCCTATTTTTTTAAAGAAATATGAGGGTTCAAACTCTTAATTTAAAAGACAGGTTTAAGAGCAATTCTACGGGATCGGAATTTGTGACCATCTCTTTTATTTTTACTCACAAAACATTAAACCTTAAACCATAAACCATAAACCCAAAACTCAAAATCACCAAATTTTATAAAAAATTGAGTTAAAATAAAAAAAAAATAAGAAAAAAAAGCTAATCTTATTGCATGATCAATAAACATTATTTACAAAATTATGTCAATCCCATAATAATGTTAGAATTGTTCTCATAAACCCAAGTTTAGTCATTTGCAATGCAACGATAAAAATCAATACTTACTGTCATTAGTTAGCACATTTTCTCAACGGTCCTCAACATAAACCCAACTTTATAATTTTAAACACATTATTATTTTATTTATTTTAATATTAATTTTTTATATATTCCTATTTACTCTTTTAAATTTTATAACAGAGATATTTTTATATAAAAAATTAATATTTATCCATAATTGAGTTTCACCTCTACCTAAAGAGAATCTAATGTTAAAATAGTAAAGGCAAAAAGCAATTTTTGGCCACTGTGGTTATAGTGTTTTAATTAATTAGCCACTGTGTTTTTAATTTATTCAATTAGCCCACTATACTATTTAAAAATGTGCAATTAATCCATTCCGTCCAATTTTGCAGACGGACGTTAAAAATTTGGCCTTATTTTCCTAGTGGTTTTTACAAATTAAATGCTAATGAAGTATATTTGTTGATCGGGACGAAGATATAAGCAGAAACCATTGCAAAGCAAACCATTTTTGCTCTTAATGTCTATCGAACTCGATTGTGTTGATTGAGAGAGAGAATACATGGGAAGATCTTGATCGTATGTGAGGCGAAAGTGAGTGGGTCGATTGAAGAACCGAAGATCGAGTGAAATCGAGTGGGTCGAGTGAGTGAAGAATCAAGAATCAAGAACTAGGTTCCCCATTTCTAAGTAAAAGTGCACGAAAATTAGGGCTTTGCTTGAAAATTGATTTCGAGGTATGCAAATGTATTGTACATCCGATATGGCTTCATCCCGAACTAGCTCAATATCAACCATCGCGCCGTAATCGCACAAGTGTTTTTGTGATGTACCAAATTTTAATATGTATTTCAAGAAAGATAGTCAAAAGAAAAAAAAGTTTTATGGTCACGCTTGCAACTATGGGGTTAGTTTCTCTCTCTCATATATTTGTAATCGCATTTCATTCTATCTATGTTTAATATGGCATGTGGCTCTGCTTTTCCCATCTCGTTAAATAATGTTTGGTTAATTATATATATTTGATAGGAATCTGGGAGATATTGTGGATATTTTCAATAGATTGAAGTGCCTTCCAATGTTGATGAAGCAACTAGTGTGATGAGCAAGCCAGTTGAAGAGGTGAGCTTGGTGATGGAAAAAAAATGCTAAACTGAAGCAGAAGTTGAAAATTCTGAAGAAGGAAACACTGATAAAGGAAATGAAAGTTGATAGACTTAAGGAGGCAAACTCAAAACTTAGATGTAATTGTGTATTTTCATGGATTATCACTACAATTCTAATCTTGACATGGATTTACATGTATTGATTGTAATGAACTTGGTTATCAGTTGTCAAGATTTTTATTTCCATGGATTGTAATAGGTTGTTATGTACCCCCATTGAAAATGAGATTTTTAGTAGATGAAAATGTGATTTTAAGTAGTTTGTTTATTCAGTAAATGGTCATGGTACTAACAATTCAATACATGATTGTAATGGATGTGGTGTCTTGTAATGGTATTGTATTGATTGTAATGAACTTGGTTATCAGTTGTCAAAAATTGTTGCCAACAACAATTGCCAAAAACAGTTGACAAAAACAGAGCCAACACTAACTGTTAAAAAACAGAGCCAACATCCTAACCTAACTTGAACACAACCAACAACAAATGTTACCAACAACTATTGCTAAAACAGTTGACAAAAACAGAGACAACACCAAATGTCAAAAACAGAGCCAACAATCCTGATAAAGTATAATAAGTCAACTTATAAGCATAACCATAATTATATTAAGCATAGCCAACTGATAAAGTATATTAAGCCAATACAGAATTTGGTTATCAACCACAAAACATAACCACATTAAGAGACCAATTCAATACAGAATTTGGTTACCAAAATATTGCATTAATATGGTCCCTTTGATCAAGTCAGAACAACAAAGTATAACCTAATGTCCAACAAAATAATGAACCATAACTTGTTCAGTCTAGTCTTCTTTTAGGCCTTATTTTCCACCTGGTTGATGGTCCTGGTCCACTTGCTGCTCTTCTAGGCTGCAAATGGTCCCTTTGCTGCCCTTCCCCTACACATAACTAGCCCACAACCCCCATGGACAGTTAGTGGCACACTTTGCTTGTATTCTTGTTTTCTCATTAACAGCAAAATAGATTCTGTAAGACCCCAACTTTTATAAATAAAAATGAATTTTCTATAAATATCATTTTTGAATATTATAGAATAAATTTGATATAATGTTATAGTTGTGGGTAATATTTATAAATTTTGCAAAGTACGCAAGAGTTGTTATATAATATTCGATTGGTCGGGAATATTAAATGACGACCAAGACAATCATTGGTGGACCCCACAATGTAATTATCATCGGATCGAGAAAACGACAAAAATATTTTTATGAAAATAATGACGGAAGTTTTACCTGGTTGATATCTTGTTGAACTACTCAGTAGTAAAAAAAGTAAAGAATATGCGTGGTTGCATAAGAAAGCGCACCTGTATTGATTATTAATGCTTATGTGAGAAGTCACTTAGTTTGATTCAATTATTGTCGATATTTTATATGTTATTAAATCAATAATTGAGATGACGAAGTTGTTAATATTATTATTTGCATTATTAACGATGTATAGAAGTTACATCAAGGAGAGGTATGGTCACCTAATTGCGGCGCCTAATAGGAGAAATCCTTATTGGAAAGCCCCTCTTTCCCTGGAACGACCCGGACGATTAATAGTGTGAATAATAATAATGATGATGACGTTTTGTTTTATTCAGTATTATTAACGTAATAAAACAAAAACTTTTATATAAAAATGTAATACTTTTATAAAGTTATTCATTTTATTAAAGCTAATAGTAAAATCTTTTTATATAAAATGAATACTTTTATAAAGTTATCTTTTTTATTAGACAATAATTAGAATATATTATATTTTATTATGCATAGTATTTGCATAAGTGCTTGCATAGTGTTTGCATAGTAAAATCTTTTTAAAAGTTATTCGTTTTATTAGATTATAAATAGAATATATTATATTTTATTTAAAAGATTTTGCTTTAAATATGGACCGTCGATTAAAGTAAATCAAACGGACCCTTCGTGGATTAGTTACTATTCATTCCATTCTTCTATAAATAGAAGCTCATTCCTTCATTATTTCTTACTTAATTCAATTTGAAACTCAGAGAGAAACTATAGAGAGAAAGAAGAAAAGTATTCTCGCTACTTCACTATCTTCGATATCAAGTTTCTTTTACGGTAAGGGTATTATTTCTTTTGTATTCATGAAGAGAACTTCTATTATTCCATCTTTATTATTACATTGAATAACTCAGATCACGCTGCTACCCTATACTTAGTGAAATTCTTACGTATTCCATTCTTTATTATTATGTTGAAATATCTTGTATGCAGCTTTTACGCCTTTGGGACTCGGTTAAAATCTTTATTATTTTGTTGAAATATCCTGTTTATGCTTTACGCCGGACCTGGTTCCGTCTTTATTATTCTGTTGGAACATCCTGTTGGTGTGAATTTCACCTGACCTGGTTCCGTCATCTTTCTGTTGAAATAACTTGTCTATGCGAAGTACCGCATGCATGGTAATTTTTGTTGTATTCCATTCTTTATTATTACATTTGAATATCCCTCGGCAAGGTGATATTACCTCGACCGGTTCCGTTATTTATTATTCGATGGAATAACTCGTCTACGCCAAGTACCGCATGCATGGTGATTTCTTTTGTTATTCCATTCTTTATTATACTCAGTTGGTTAAAGTTTTGACTTCTACACTCCATGAAATTAGTGGAATATTCTTGATATTTACGCTTCATACAGTATCTTTTCATGGAAATATTCTTCTGAGCATTCTTGAATTTTACTTTACAAAGAAGTATCATGTTGACAATTTGGACGTTATTAGTTCCTGAATAAATTAATTCTTGAACTTGTTTTATTGAACTCTTATATCATTGTCATCATCCTCATGTTTATATTATTTTTGAAAGTCATCTGTGGCCTGTAGTGCATAGATGGACTTGGTATGATTATGACGAAGGATTATTCAGTGTAATCATGACCGTAATGTTATAAATGATGTGATAAAAGTCATCATTAACCCGAAGTGCATTGATGGACAGTTGTTGGCATGATCATGACCATTGATGAATACACAAATATCCTTGGCCCGTAGTGCATGGATAATTTGTGGTCGTGACCCTAATGAATATCATTGGCCGTAGTGCAGGGATGATGTGGATTATTTATTAAGCTGAGTCTCATCGATAAAAGTGATGAAAAACCTTTTTAAATCATAAAAGATAGTAGATTTTATTCTCTACTTGACTCTTTGAATGGATTGCATGTTCTGCTGCAGTTAAACTTGATGTCTATTGTATTTTATCAGTTTAACACTGTTGAGAACTAATGATAATTTATTTTGCATTATCTTAGTCATAATATTTCTTACTGAGCTAGTTGAGCTCACTCTTTCTTTCACTGTTTTCTTCAGGAGATGAGAACGTAGCCGGGACTAGTCGAGGAACGGAGTGATGGTCCGAGATGGTGTCTTAGTAGTCCTCACTATTTTGTTAAATAGTGTGATAATAAATGTAATGAGGACTAAATTGAGTGTGGATATTGTCTAGATGACAATATTTGTATTAAAACTCACAAAGATGTATTTTGTCGTATTTTTTACACATTTGTTGTATAATCAAGTTGTATTTGAATTTAGTACCATGTATTTGACGACTCAAGATGGGTGATGTATACCTATTTTGGGGCCTCACAGATTCCCTTTCCATTACCAACTGCATAATTCACTATAGTTTCCCTGCACTGTTCAGGACCAGTGAATATCATATCGACTTCAAATTTTATCTTGCTAATTGGAGTGTTGGGATTATATGTTGGAACCACTATTTTCTTTTTCCTTTGTGGCTCCTCTCCTTCCCATTCACTGTTACTACTAGAATCACCACTTAGAGGAATCTTATCATCAGAATTTTCTTCAGTTTCTACCCAAGGCCTCATTCCTTTTGTCCCAAACCCCAACTCATCCTCCCCATCTAAAAATGTTGGTTCAACTTCCACCTCTGCAGCCTTAGTTTTTCTGGATGCCAGCTTTTTCCCCCTGCTACTACTTTCTTGTGTACTAGGTTCAACTTTTGGTTGCTTTCTTGGGATAGATGAATCCCCAACATCCTCAACATGTAAGTGACCAATATCAACTTGATCTTCATCAAGATTTACTTCACAATCCAAAACCAACTCTTGTCCTCTTGATTTTTTTATCAGTCCCTTTGTTTTTCTTATATTTATCAACTCCTCATTCTCATCATCATCAGTAGTATCACTTAACTCCTCATCACTTTCCTCATAAGTAGCATCACTTGAATCATCATCCGTGTAAGACCCCGAATTTTATGAAATAAAAGTATTCAATTTTTCTTATAATTACTATTCATGAGTTACTATTCATGAGTTATTATTTATGAGTTACTATTCACGAGTTACTATTCATGAGTTACTATTCATGAGTTACTATTCACGAGTTACTATTCATAAATACTATTCATGAAGCATGATGATTTTTGTTCTGAGAATTATTTGTTCAATATTTTATTTTATTGATTCAATAATTGCTACGTTGATATTTTATATTATTGTTGTTTCAATAATTGTCACGGCACATTATTTCCCATTATCGGATCAATAATTCATATTATTTGGATAATATTATTAGATAGCATTGTTGGCAATGTCTAGAAAGTTCTGTCAAGGAGAGGTTTGGTCATCTAATTGCGAGCCAGTAAGGAGAAATTCTCATTGGAAAGCCCCTCTCACGGGAAGCCGCTCGGTTGTCGATGATTGTGATTCGTAATATTATTTGTGAATAATTAATTATTGATTTATATGATAAGAAAAATATTGATTTTATGTGGATATAGATGGAGAAAATTTTTAATGTGACAATTGTTGAAAATTAATATTTTATCTTTTTCTGATAAAATAATTCATTTAAATATATTATTTTAATAATATATTAATGGTGATATTTTTACAATGAATGTGGGATATATGAGTATATGAGGAGGAAGAGTATTTTTGTGGCATTAAATGATTAACACATATTTTGTGTGTCGGTGGACCACAATTCTTGATCGAAATTTGATTATAGCCTGCAAAATCGTCCGTTTGTGAATTTCGGTCAATTTCTGTTTGGAATTTGGAAAAACTTTCTTCTGCAAACTTGTAGATAATGGAATTTCTATGGAAAGTAGTGAGTTTCGAATTTTTTTGATAAAAGGGCTATTTATTGTGAATTATTGAAGTTCCGAAGTTCCGAAATAATTGATTTTTGGAAGTTTTATTTATTTTTTTGATGAAAAACGTTTTTTTTGTTTTGTGAGCCCCATGAAACATGTGTTAATGGCTGAATTCAGATGGTCAAGGTGGGCTAAGGAAAATTTTATATATATATTAATATTATATTAAATTTTTCGCTTTGATGTTCTAAGCAATTTTCTATAAATAAGTGCTTGGGTTAGAATTGAAAATCACAATTTAAACCCAAGTTTTCTCTATTTTCTCTCTATATTATCAAGTGTATTCTTGTGAGTATTTTGATATCTTGAGTGTTTCTATAGGTTGCAAGTTCGTTTCATTATTCCAAATGTAAGATCGCTTCTTTTGAGGTAAGGGATATTCTTAGTTATTATGTAAGTGGTTATTATGTTTTAAATTTCAAAATTTTTCTGAACCTTCAAAAATTCTGGAAAAATTTAAAATGATAATTTGATGAGTTTTGTAGATTGTGTCCAAAAATGGCGATTTTTGGATGTGTAGATTAGGAGTTATGGATTTTATGAGAAAAGACTATTTTGAAAGTAAACCCTTATAACTCTTTGTGGTTAACTCCAAAATTGGTAAAAATTTTATTGGGAGTACATCTATATAATATCAGTATATCTTGTAAATTTCATAATTTTTGGATAAAAGTATAATTTATGATAAATGTTTAAATATTCGGCAGTTTTGGCCATATGAAAAATAGTAAATGAATTTTAAAAATTCCGAGAAGAATATATGTTCAATATGGGACTATATTATGCTAAATCCCAGAAAAGAAATATTTTTTGGAACTGATTTGGTATTTTTCATAAAAATGTTCTAGTTATAAGTAAATGAATTGAATATGTTATGTGAAGTAAGAAAATTGGAAAATATGATTTTATGGCTTGAGAATCATATATGAGGTATATGTAGTTTTTTGATGAGGATTTTGGTTATTAGTGATGAGATCTTATGAGGTTGGCATTTTAAGATGATTAAATGCATTAATTAGTAAAGTGTAAACAATCAGAATTAATTGTTTATAAGTTTAAGAAATGATTAAAATATTGTGGTAATATTAATAATATTAGATTATGAGATTATGAAGTGATTTATAACATTTTGATTAAGGTGTTATGAAATCATTGATTTATGAATCTACTTTCTTGAGATTAAATCTATATGTTGATTATATTGTTTTTATTATCATATATAACATTCTTATAACCCTAATGATGATATTTCTCTTTAACTTGAGTGTAAAGATGGGTATAGTATTGGTATGATCGTAACTATAGGTTCTCTTTGGCCAAGAAGGCAAAGTTGAATTGTTGAATTGGTATGATATCATTGACCATTGAATTTATAATTGAATATCTTTAGCTTAAGTGCAAAGGTGAATTGATCAACATATATGGTTATAATTATGGTTTATATAAATTTTGAAATGATTATGTATTTCTTTGAGATATGAATATCTTTGGCCTGTAGTGAAAAGATCATTTATTGATGAATATCTTTGGCCCGTAGTGCAAAGATGACTTGTTGTTGAATATCTTTGGCATGTAGTGCAAAGATGAACTATTGATGAATATCTTTGGCCCGTGGTGCAAAAGATGAATTTATTAGTATGATTATGAACAGAGGCGTGATTTGGTATAACCATGATCTTTGATGTTTGGTGTAAAGACAAGTGATGAAAATTATCTTAGTCTTGGATGCGAAGAGAATTTAGAATCACAATTATGATTATGAGTTATTCATATGATTGTGGAAAGGAACCTGTTGATTGATGTTGTTGAGTGGATAAAACATTGTTGGTAGACTTTTAACGTGGAAAAGATAATAGACTTTATAGTCTATTCGACTCTTCTAATGGATCGCTTCATTCTCACTGAAACTATGGTTGAAAAATTTTATCATCTACTATATGTTCTAAATCTACGATTTATTCATCGATGAAGGCTATTGATAATTTAATTATCTTTAGTCATGATATTCTTTATCGAAGCTAGTTGTGTTTCACCCCCGTCGCTTCACAATTCCTTTCGTGTAACAGAAAGAGTGTAAATGGGGGTCGAAATGGGGTAATGTAATGAGGAAATAATCGGTGGTCTATAATTTGAGGTTTCTCCTAAATAGTATGAAAATAATTTTGTTGAGAACTTTAGATAAGTGTGTCGTATCAGTATATGTCAATTGATATTTAATTTTGGTGAACCGAATAGGATGAGGTGAACCCAACTTTGGAAGGGTGTTTTGTCACTATCATACAAGATGTCTAATGACTCCACGAGTTATCATAAGATGCGGGGTTGTACAAATCCACTTTATCGAGTATATCTATGAAAGCACTACCTATATGATCTTGGAGTTTATTTGAAACATAATGTTCAATTGCAGATGGTGGAGATAGTTATATGTCAAGAGAAGACTCACCATTGGAAGGACCATGATAGTAACCTTCTCGTTTTTCTTTGGGGTCTATTGGGTTAACCAAAGATAATTTCGTGGGTATATGATATCTATTATAACTTAGATGCATGGCCTCCCAATACGTAAGGTTTCTCGAGCACTTCCCAAAGATTTTAATTTCTAAAACAGCTTATCGATCAGACTTTTTATGTAATGTATCAATGTGAGGTGATGTCCATAGTTGGGACATGAGTCACAGTTGGTATTAAAACTCACAGTATATGTGTTGTTGTATTTTGCACGATAATTGTAGTAATAAAGTTGTAGTTATTTTTTGTATCATGTTATTGACGACTCAGAATAGGTTGGATGGAATGGACCTATTTTGGGGGCGTCACAATCCGTCTGCTTTGGTGCTTCCTCATCTCTGACATCAACCTCAGCAGGTGTTTCTTCATTATCCTCATGGTCACAGTACATATCAATCTTCCTAGTTTTCAGAGCTTCATCAATTAGCAGTCTTACACTATTGTCATCATGAAAAAGTTCTAGACCCTCCTTCAAATTCCACCCCACCAATTTGAAGTATATATCAAAGTGTCTTCTATACCCTAGGTGTTTTACCAACTTCACCATCCTCTCAACATTCAAGTAATCTCCATCAGCCCCCTTATAAGTTCTTTCCTTCTACCCTCATAAACATATGATCCATCCTCCTTAGTAACAAACTGACCTCCATGGTACAATTCAACATCAAAGTAGTTCATGTTGCATTAAACAACATGTTCAATTTGTTAGTACCATGACCATTTACTACATAAACTTATTACATGGTCAACTATTAAAGAAATCTGTAAACATTAAAGAAACACTAAACCTTAATGACTTTTTACGATTGCTTAACACTTAAACATATGTGATTTCCATTTATCACATCAATTTACAAACTCTATAATCAGTGAAGTTATGGCTACCAACTATTAGGGAAACAACACTTTTACATTTTTACATTAATGTTGATAGCCATAACTTCACTGTTAATATTCCTCTAGTGCATAAAAGTGCAATACTCATACATATGAGAACACGGGGATTGGAAAAACAAAGATGAAAAAGTGAAATACTTCCTATCAACACCGTATACCTTCGCTTTTAAGAGAAAACAAAGATGAAAAGAGTGCAATATTGGATTTTTCAGACAAAAATTGGTGGAACCCAAACCATACTTACATGGTAGACGATTGTTTGGTAGGCGATTTGAACCCTAATTGTGGTAGACGATTGTTCGGTCTGTATCGCTTACTATGGTAGACGATTGGAACCCTAACCTTGTTCGTCTGTTTGTGTCGCCAAAGAGCACCACCTCCTTCCTCGATTTCTTATCAGACGAAGGTTTGCTTTTGAGCCCTAGACGAAGGTTTGTTTGTTCCTCAATTTGTGCCTTTGTTTTTCTTTTGTTTGCTATGGTTTCCTCCCGCCCATTCCATGAAGGCTTAACTGATTGGTCTTGCTGACTACATCAGCAAATACACATCATTAACGTTTAATTTGTAAAAGTCACGTAGGAAAATAAGGCCAAATTTTTAACGTCCGTCTGCAAAATTGGACGGAATGGGTTAATTGCATATTTTTAAATAGTATAGTGGGTTAATTGAATAAATTAAAAGTACAGTGACTAATTAATTAAAATACTATAACCACAATGGTAAAAAAGTGCTTTTCGCCGAATATTAAAATATCAGTTGACTATTATAAATTTTCCCCGCTGCATGTACGGGTAGTCACCTTCACGTACACTGCACATCCATAAACTTAGCAACTTGCTGAATTTTCTTAATCTATACATATACTCGTTCTGGATCAAGGCCTAGTATAAGTGCTGATGCGACTAATATAAAGCGACTCAGTATATAGTTTTTCCGATCGAAGAAGCAATTAACGAAAGGAAGCAATGTTGCAGAACGATGGCGATTCGTTGTCAGCCCCCCCGGCGTTCAGGCTCCTGTGGGACGTTTTCCTAAGCTTTAGAGGCGAAGACACGCGCAATAACTTCACGGAACGGCTGTACACCGAGCTGGAATCTAACGGCGTCCGAGCGTTCCGAGATAACGATGGGTTAACTCAGGGCGACTCTCTCGATCCGACTCTCTTCAACGCGATCGAAGACTCGGCCGCTTCCATCGCCATTATCTCCCCTCAGTACCCCTCCTCCAGGTGGTGCCTCGAAGAACTCGCCAGGATCTGCGAGTGCCGCCGCCTCATCCTTCCCGTGTTCTACCGAGTCGACCCGTCAGACGTCCGGCGACAGAAAGGTCCATTCGAGTGCCACTTTCAAAGTCACGAGGAAAAGTTTAAGAAAAAATTGGTCCTGAGATGGAGGAATGCTATGAAAAGAGTCGGTGGTATCTCCGGTTGGGTTTTCCAGGGCAGGTTAGTAGACCCTAACATGGATTCACTTCAATGGAAGAGAAAAAATTGTTCCTTCTAATTGTTTTTACTTTTTTTTTTTTCCTTCTAACCCTGAAAAATATTAAGGAAATTCATTCGATCAGATAGATTGAGTCATAGAGTTGAGAGTACCTACCCTATTCAAAATTATAAAATCATCTAGAAAGAATTGTCGGAAACATTCTAATTTGAGCTTATTTGTCATGACCAATCAATGACGATAGCCACTACTCTTTACGTGGAGAGAATCAGAGCTCCCAAACCAAGACTCCCACAAAATTGCAGGAAAAAAAAAAAAGATCCAAGCCACACTAGAAGAAAATAAAATTTCACAAATGGGAGAAAACAAACTCATATTAAAAAATAAAAAAAACAATGTCAATAATAAAATAAGAGAACAATGATAATAACAAAGATCTGGGGCTGGGAGGGTCTCGTCAAAATTCTTTTTACTTCAAATATACATTTTTGTGCGTGGATCATAACTTAGCTAAGTTCATTAAAATTTAAATGTAACTAAAGAGATTTAATATTTTAAGCAACCTTCTAAATTAGAAAAAGACATCTTTTATTTTGTAATATTAATTATCATGGAAGATCAATCACATGTGAGATTTCCAATTGAATATGGAATCCATTAATTCCTTAAGTATGGTTAGCTGCAATGCCGAGATGGTGGTCCCTGAATCACTTTGCTATTCTTTAGTAGATTTTAAGATTTATTTATTCGTGGGTATGGAGTTATTTTATTATTACATTCATTGAATTTCTTGTTAAAGTTATTATACTTGCTTCCCTCAAATATGCAAATTTTGTAATCCAAAACACCTATTAATCTGTATAGCAGTTATCAGCTTTCAAGTTTCAGTCCCTCTGGATCTAATACCATTCGGGCAGGTTTTCATTTATCATGTTGTTCAGAAGGATGTTTACTTGTATGGACCAGTTATAATGTAGTTGAAAACATGAAGTTTAGACCTGTTAAATGTGTGAAAATACTCTTATACTACTTTGTTAGAAGTAGAAGACAATCTCAGACAACCAAAATGTATGAAAATTATCAGAGATTTAATCAAAAACTAAAAGTTTCATTGAATACGCTTAAGCAAAACTACCACAAAAAAGTCCCATATGACAATTTTGACATGATATCAAAGTTGTGGTTCTGGTGCTTTTAAATTCAAGTTTTAGCTCTTTCATCTAGTTCCCAATTATATTGTAGTTCAATGAAACATTGGTTAATTGTCAAATTATGATGAAAACATTCTACGATACCTAAGCTTTTTAATTATTAAAACATTATATGATACCTAAGCTTTTAATTAAGACAATTGATACTTAATATTGAGTCTTTTCCTTGAATGCTATTTCTTGTACTAATTCCAGCATAAAGTTTATGGTTGACATCAACTTTACAGGAACTTGTTTACTTTCTGTTAATCAAATCCAAGCATAGCATGCAATAGCAATGCATTGAGTCTAGCTCATGTATAATCCTTAGGCTAGCTTTGTTTGCAAAAATGATGAGTGAGATATGCCTATTTATATTAATTTATTACCACTACAAACTATTTTATCACATTATTAGTCCGTTATTTAATCATGAAATGTTTATTGTTTACTGTTAAGATTTATGTATAGATATCATATCTCAGCCCTGTCTTTATGTCTCACTGTTACTATGGTCTTCATTGTAGTATTTGTTATGTCTTCTCACAATTTTTACTGGCAGCGGAGAGCCACAGTTGATACAAACTTTAGTCAAAAGGGTATTGACTGAATTAAGCAACACTCCAGTGATTGTGGCTCCATATGTAGTCGGTCTAGATTCTCGAATGGAGGAATTGTGGAGATTGTTAGATGTTAACTCCAAGGGCATCCAGGTATTGGGATTACACGGAATGGGTGGGGTTGGCAAAACAACCCTTGTCAAGGCTCTCTATAATAAGCTTGTCGGTCACTTCGCTCACCGCAGTTTCATTTCAGATGTCAGGGAAACTTATGCAAAACAAAATGGTTTAGTTATTCTTCAAAACATGCTTATTGCTCATCTTTCTCCGAGAGAAAACCCTGTAGTTGATGAACGTGACGGTAAGATAGCTATTAAACGTATACTTAGTGGTAAGAGAATTCTTGTTGTGTTGGATGATGTTGATGATGTAAGTCAACTAAATGGATTGGCTGCAAGGAAAGGATGGTTTCATGAAGGAAGTCTCATCATTGTTAGTACAAGAGATAGAGAACTTTTGCTGCCGGATCTTGTGAGTGAGATATACGAGGTGAAAGAATTGGATTCGTCTGATTCGCTAAAACTTTTTAGTTATCATGCATTAAGAAGAGAGAAACCGACTGAAGCTTTCCTGAATCTGTCCAACCAAATTGTGTTACTTACTGGAGGATTACCTTAGGCTTTGGAAGTTTTTGGTTCGCTTTTATTTGATAAAAGGAAAATGAAGGAATGGGAAGATGCATTTCAAAAGCTTAAGCAAATCCGTCCTTGCCATCTTCAAGATGTCTTAAAGATAAGTTTTGATGGGCTTGACGAGCAAGAGAAGTGTATATTCCTAGACATAGCATGTTTGCTTCTAAATCTGAAAATGAAGAGAGATGGTGCAATTGACATAATGAAGGGCTGTGGTTTCAGGGCCGAGTCGGCAATTGATGTCCTCAAAGCAAGATCTCTCATTAAAATTACGGAGGACAATACTTTGTGGATGCATGATCAAATAAGAGACACGGGAAGACAACTCATTCTGCAGGAGAACCTTGTAGATCCTGGAATGCGTAGTAGACTATGGAATCATGGTGAAATTCAGAGTGTCTTACAAGATGGAAAGGTATGCTCACTACATTAAACTCATCTTTTGCTTATGCATTCTTGTTACGTACAGTCTTACGCAGCATCTTATACAATTTTAGTCTGCTTAAAAAATCTAAGCCGGCTGAGGCATATGGGCCAGTCCTCGGAAATTCTTTGATAGGCCAGATTACCTATCATTCTGCATATAATTCTCACAGGTTGCAAATCTCTGCGATGTGTAAATGCCCACCGTTGGTGAAAATGACCAGCCTTGTGCATGAAAACTAATGAATACCAATCTAACAATATATATAGTAACATACTCAATTCAACTCAAAAACGTCTTTTATCCCCAACTAGATAATAATATATTAATATAATACCAAGTTAATGCTAAAAGTTTAATTAATGGACTGTTGATTTTTATTTTTCAATTTCTTTGCATTTCTTTCCCTCACACTTCCTGAAATTTCAGACGATACTTATTGTCACCATTTAATTACTAGTTAAAATGAACATTTCAAGCTAATTTCTTTAATTTACTTGGTGTCAATTTCAGCTTATGGTAATATTATGTTATCTAATGCTCGTTTTGGAATGATTGACATCAGGGGACAAGAAATATCCAAGGGATCACCCTTGACATTGAAAAGAAGCACCAGAAAAGTATGAGTGCCAAAACAATTGCTTGGTACAAACTACAAAGTACACCCACTGTGGCCTCAGCACTAACATACTTGAAGGAGATGTACAGGGACTACTTTGAACATAATGAGGGAGAAATTATACTTTTCAGTAAATCATTTGAAGTGATGGTTAATCTACGACTGCTTCAACTTAGTAATGTGAGATTGGAAGGAACTTTTAAGCATTTACCTACTGAATTGAAGTGGCTACAATGGAGAAAATGTCCTCTAAAATATCTTCCTTTTGGCTGTCCTCGGGAGCTTACTGTTCTTGATCTCTCAGAAAGCAATATAGAAAAAGTCTGGGGTTTCCAATGGTGGTGTTGGTACAATAGAAAGGTATGGTTGCTTATTAAGTGATTAGTACATTAAAGAGATATTAGATAACATAAAATCTTTGGATCTTAGGCTTACAAAGATATGCTTTTATGTTTTATCTACTAGAATTTTGCAAGGAGATATCTCAACTGGGCCTTTACCACTATCACTTTAGAATGACCTCAAAAAACTATCTTATTTTTATCTAAAACCAAGATAAAACTGAAGCTAAAACTTATTATGTACGATATTAGATAATATGGTTGCTTCTCGAACTAACTGAGATTAAGACCTCATATTGTCACTTTTGAACACCACTATTATGTTTGAGGTTAACCTTCCAACTGGGGATTCCCTAAGATGCTAACCAAGGATTAGTATCTTAGGTGGCAATTAATCACCTCAGATGCTTAAACATTTGGTTTCTAGCTTAGTTTTGGCATAAATTAATCTGTTATTGACTCACAAATCAAATATAATAATTTATGTTATCAATTCAAGGTTGAAACAGAGTATATCTTGTATATACTTTGCAAGCAAACAAAAGAATTAGAGAGAAACTGAAAGGAGGAGTGCAGTTTACTCTTATTCTTATTCTTATTCTTAATACAGATTACTCTGACGAGATTGGCCCATATGTTGTCTTATATTATATTGTTTTCGTTATAAATTAAGGGCTGAGATTGGCCCATTTGCTGTTTAGCCTTTATCTAAACTTTTTTAGTACCTATCAAACAGAGCATTACAAATATCTTAACTAACTTGTTAACCAACATTCTGTTCTCTCTTGTGCGGTTGAGCCCAATGGTAGAGTTCTGAAGAATTTCACTGCATAAGAGAATCTTAGTCTGTTGAGATTATCTCTCTGCACTATGTTTAATAGGCTTCCTAGTTCATGTTTTTTAATTTTTATTTGCCTTTCATCTTTCCATTGCCACTTGTTGAAGCCCAAATCACTGAAGTAGTGTTTGAATTTTGTTGTGCTCATATATTTCTATGTCAAGGTAAAGCCGTAAAGTTACTTTTTTTGTTCAGGAGGTGGCAAAGAAATTGATGGTTTTAAATCTCCATAGCTGCCATAAGTTAACAGCCATTCCGGATTTATCAAGGCATCCTGCCTTGGAAAAGCTTATTCTTGAAGGTTGCATTGGACTGTCCAGGATACATAAATCAATTGGGGACATGAGTACACTACTACATTTGAATATGAGACGCTGTTCCAACCTGGTTGAATTTCCAAGTGACGTGTCTGGGCTGAAATGCCTCAAGACTCTTACCCTCTCTGATTGCTCGAAACTGAAAGAACTACCACAGGACATGGGAAACATGATTTCCTTGGTTGAACTTCTACTCGATAGAACTGCCATAGAGAAGTTGCCTGAATCCATATTCCGGCTCACAAAACTTGAAATTCTTAGCCTGAATGATTGTCAATCATTGAAAAGACTGCCCTTTTGCATAGGAAAGCTGGGCTCTTTGAGGGAACTTTCTTTAAATGGTTGTCCATTGGAGGAAATACCTGATTCCATTAATGGGTTGGGAAATCTTGAGGAGCTAAGTTTGATGAACTGTAGGTCGCTTACTGTAATCCCAAATTCTGTTGGCAACCTCAAATCCTTAACTAAAATTTGGCTTAATGGTAGTTCAATTATCGAGATGCCAGCTTCTATTGGTTCATTACTTTATCTTAAGGTCTTATCAGTTGGAAACTGTCGTAAAATAAGTACATTGCCTGTTTCCATTGAATGGTTAGCTTCTATTGTTGAGCTCGACTTAGATGGGACATCAATTATAAATCTTCCAGATCAGATTGGTTTCTTGAAGTCACTCCAGAAGCTTGAGATGCGGAACTGTACTTCTCTTAGATCGCTGCCAGAAACAATTGGAAACTTGTTGAGTCTTAATACATTGATAATAGTGAATGCCGCCATTCAAGAGTTGCCAGAGACTATAGGGCTCTTGGAAAATCTCGTCATACTGAGATTAAACAACTGTAAGCGCCTCTGCTCACTTCCCGCTTCAATTGGAAACTTGAAGTCTTTGCACCACTTGTACATGGAGAAAACTGCTGTGAGTGGCTTGCCTGAAAGCTTCGGAATGCTCTCTAGTTTAATGATACTGAAAATGGGAAAGGAGCGTTGGAGTCAAGTGCCTCAGAATGCTGAAGTAACAACAGATGTAGAATGTCCTATTGTAAAAGAGAAACCTAAGCTTGTTGTGCTTCCATCTACTTTCTCAAATCTTTCCATGTTGCAAGAATTCGATGCTTGTGCGTGGAAAATAACTGGGTAGATAGCTGATGATTTCGAAAGATTATCGTCATTAAAACTTCTAGATTTAGGCCACAATGACTTTTGCCGTCTTCCATCTAGTCTAGGAGGACTCTCCTTTCTCGAAAAGCTCGATCTTCCCCACTGTAAAAAGCTCCAAGTTCTTCCACCACTTCCCTCAAGTTTGGTAAAGTTAAATGCTGCAAACTGTGTAGCACTGAAAATTATATCTGATTTGTCAAATTTGGAACATCTAGAAGAGCTGCACCTTTCAAATTGTGAGAAGTTGGTGGATATCCCAGGCTTTGAATGCTTGAAGTCCTTAATAAGGTTGAACATGTGTGGTTGCCGTTCATGCTCTCCAGCGATGAAGGAAAAACTTACTAAGGTCATCTCTCTTTCTCTCTGTGTAGTGTTGCACATACATGTATGATGTATGATGTATGATGTATGATGTATGATGTGTTACGTCTATAGACATGGCAATACAGTAAGTTACGTTGATTTTAAACCTATATCATAAATGAGAAATACGGGTTTAAACAATTTAACTAGTTTCGACCCATATATGACAAACTCATCCATGATTTAATTTTATATCTTCACTCTCTAAAATTTCTCACAAACTCTTTACAAAAATCTTTAACTGTCTCTCTAAAAAATACTTTGACTTTCTCTCTTACAAAATACTTCACATCCTCTCTCTAAAAATGTACCATCTCTTTCTCTTAAAAAAAGTAGTTTTGGATTTTAGAGAGAACGTGGTGAAAAGAAGTTGAGAGATTAAAAGTGAATAGGTCCCAAAACACATTTTTACCAGGCTTAATTAGGTCCCAAAGGCAAAACGCTAGAGGGGAATGAATACATTTTGTTAAAAATTAACAGGGTTTAATTATGTTAACCATGAGTTCTCGACTGCAGGTTGCTTTGAAGAACTTGAACAATCTAAGTATACCAGGGAGCGAAATCCCACATTGGTTAACTCAAGAAGTGGTTCGTTTCTCAAAGCGCAAAAATTATGTACTCAAAGGCATAATTATAGGAATAGTTGTATCTGTCAACCTCCAAATACCAAATGATTTAAGGGATCAGCTCCCTATCTTGTATGGTATTCATGCAAAAATCGTCAGATTGGGTATGCAAGTATTTGATACCACAATGAACTTACTTGGGGTTCCGAAGACGGATGAAGATCAAGTTTATTTGTGCAGATATCGACATCATTATAATCCATTAGTTTCTATTTTAGAAGACGGTGATGTTGTAGAAGTATCAATGCCAGACATGCCGCAAGTTAAGGGGGTTGAGCTGAAGAAAAGTGGAATTCATTTCATATTTGAAAACGATGACGATTATGAGGGAGATGAAGAATTACTTGATGAAACTCAACTCTCCGTATCAGAGAAGCTGACAAAGTTTATCAAATTTTCTGAACGAGATGGTATTATTACGGATTCTAGTCATGAAGTAGCGCAAGAGAGAAAAGATCCAACATCATTATTCTACTTTTCTTTGCTTCTCATGGCCTCTTTCTTTGTGCTGTTAAGTTGTGGCTTGTTTGTTTCTAAGTTTGTCAGTTGAGTGCCTTTTTTGTTTAGACCAGACCAGACCAGACCATCTTCTCTCTCTAAATCACTTTAAGAATGTTGCATTTGATTGCACCACAGTGTATGACATTTTTGTTTTATTATTTATTTGTAGGGGAGTAAAATTCTGTTTTCACAAGAGACTAGTGATGTGATGTATGGAAGAGGTCGTGTGTTTTTCCGTTTTGCCCTTGCCATGGCACTTGTAGTAGCTACTACGTTCGAACGCATGAAATGCCTAATAAGTAATCATCTTTACATTCTTAATTCTGAAACGAACGAGGATTTACAAATTTGATAAATAAAAAAAATCATACTACTATCGCTCAGCTGGTTTGCCCGAGTGGTTAAGGGGGAAGACTTAAGATCTTCTGCACTGCAGTGCGCGTGGGTTCGAACCCCACAGCCAGCATATTTTATTTTATTTTATTTTAATATATTAATTTAATTTAGTTCAATAAGTAAATTTTTATTGCAGAAAAGGAAATTGGAAAAGGAAATTGGGGAGGCAGAAGATAGAATGGCGGGAGCACCAGCAGCAGCATGCGTATCACCATTAATCACTCTCCCATCTACCCACCTTCTTCTTCTCTCAAGCTCTCCGGTTGCCTGCACATTATTTCCTTCAAAATCACCCTATCACCGCTATTACTATTACGGTGCTCGCATATATGGAAACCCTAGTCCCACCATTCACCATGGAAAGGTACTTTAATTTCTCTATCTACATTTATATACATACTTATTACGTACGTACGAATGATTTTTGTATTAGTTTTCAATCTTTCAGTTGAATAATAATGGTTCGAGGGGAGAAGATGTGCAGGGGGAGATAGAAGATGATGAAACATTTACATTCTTTCAATTAATGGGGGAGGAGATTGACGATGGTGATGAAGATGACACAGAAAGAAGCTTAGATTTGCTATTTAGATTCCTTTATAGCATGTTCAAGAAGCTCTCTAAGCGTGCCAGAAAGGCCTCTCGAGCGGTCTTACCTGACGTCATTTCACCGCAGCTGGTATCTACCCAAAATTTTAACTTCGCCTACTAATTCTTGTTAATTAAACATCCTAGTTTATTGCTCATTTGCTTAACGCCAGTACCTGTGTCCCAAAATGAGACTTCCTTTGATTTTATTTTTTTAGACATGTTAAGGTTTGCTAGAAACATAAGTTGGACATTGTTTTCATCAATAAATTTTTAATATTAAATTGGCCAGAGATTGTCCTGCTCTGCCAGTTATAATTTGCATATTTACAGTTTTTCTTTTTACATTAGTACAACATCATATGCACGACTTACAAGACTGTTGTGAAAAGAGAAGTTAGATAGGAGTCTCATTTTGAAATGGAGTGATATATTGTGGGAAAGAAACAGTAATTAAACTGGGCGTTAACTTTCTTATTCTTATGTTAAGTGCATATATATTTTCTAAAATTGTGTATAATGGGTGTAGATTTGGATTTTGGAATGTTTTGCTAACAGTACATACATATATCCATAACTTTGCCTACCCTTTTCCATCTACCCCAACTTGAAAATTACTGAGATTACTAAAAACGGTTGGGGTCTTGACAAGGAAACTTAGTTAGTTTTCGGTTTACTTATATTCCATTCAGCAGCAGAGATTGGGAATGAGGATTTGATCTTTAATCAATGCTTGGATAACCATGAATTCAAGCCATAGACAGTAGCAGAGGAGTTATGTCTTGATTATGTCACAAGGTTGAAACACTCAAAAAATCAACATGAAGGGCAAATGGCCTTTTTCTTGGAAAGATGACCATACTTTCAAAATTTGTAGAAATTTAAATGGCAAAACTGATTTCAGATTCTCTTTTTTATTACCTCCGCATGCTCTCGTGATTATTTGATGAATAATGAAATGCACAATCACTCTTTCTGTTGGAGATTTTTAGCAAGATACTACCAGATTTCACAGTAAGTGTACAGGAATATCTCTGGGTATCAAATTGAAGTACCTCCTTAAGAGTATTTGTCTCTGCAAACATACTTGTTCCAGGACCTTTATTTTCTTTTCTTCTCATTTAGCAAGGAATTTTATTTTTTTTGAAATATGATGTTTACTCGTCTATAATGTATTTTGACTCTCCTTTCCATCTGGATTATGATGCATAATATGTTCTTTGTGCGGTTTTACCATCTATTAACACGAATGAGTTCTTTTATGCTTTTACCAAAACAACTGTTCATAAATTTTAGTTTTTTCTTAGTTGTCTAGCTTCCTAACTTGTTTATTTTTTAATTGTGGTCTCTCTCTCTCGGGAAAATAGGTGTCCTTTTCAGTTGACGGGGTTCTTCTTTTGGCTTCACTTTCTATTCTGAAGGCACTTCTTGAGGTACATATTCGTGATTACCACTATTATCAATTGTGCCAATATATTTTTCAATACTGTACATATTTACCCTTATGTGATTCTATTAATTGAGTGTCTTTCTGTTTATGGGAAATACCAAAAAAGACGCATGCATTCACCACCTTCTAGCAATTGAAATTTTCTCGCTCAAAAATTATGACGTGTGTTGAAAACAAAAGACAAATTGCAGAGAAGTAATATGGACACAGGACTTGAAACACTCTAAAATATGTTTCCTTTGTAGAAAGATGATAATTATTGGGTGCAAATGAACTGCCTTATATAGGCATACAAAGAACATAAAAATGAGATCACGTTGCCTAACAACTAGAGACTCTGAAGCAACTATTTAAGTACTTACAAAAGACTAGGAAATTAGCATAAACAGACCCACTAACATAACTAACAGACCCACTAATTTTACCACTTAAGCTAACAGTTATTAAACTGAAAAATAGCAATAAACTCGGTCAACCCATGACCATGTGCTGGTGTTGTAATTTAACATTCCCCCTCAACACCAGCTCTCGTTCTTTCAACCATGCTCAGCTGATAACGAAACTTCTCAAACTTGCCGAAGCTCAAACCTTTTGTGAACAAATCTGCAACTTGATCCTCTGTTTTAATCTGCCTTAGTTCAATATCTTCTTCCAGAACTTTTTCCCTGATAAAATGATAATGTACTTCCACATGTTTAGTTCTTGCATGAAAAACTGGATTCTCTGCCAAACGTATTGCTGACTGGTTGTCGCAGTACAAAGGAACTGCATAATCTGTTGGTTGATGCAGATCCTTCAACAATTGTACAAACCAAGTGCTCTCTTGAGCTACCATTGTTGCGGCTCGGTATTCCACTTCAGTTGTTGATAAAGACACAGTTGGTTGCCTTTTGCTGCACCAAGAAATTGCTCCTGACCCAAGCATTAAAACATACCCTGTAGTTGAGCGTCGGGTATCATGATCCCCTGCATAGTCAGCATCACAATAACCAAGTAGCTTACATTCTCCACCTTTCTTATACAAAACACCATAACCAAGTGTACTCTTCACGTATCTCAGAATTCGTCGAACTGCTTCTAAATGAGGTTTCTTTGGATTTTGCATGTATCGACTCATCACACCAATTGCATAAGAAATATCGGGTCTAGTTAAAGTTAAGTAGATTAAACTACCCACTAATTGTCGATACATCGTTGCATCTTCCAAATCTCTCCCTTCATGAGCACACATTGTGGTGTTCGGCTCCAGTGGAGTCGAAATTGGCTTGCACTCAAGCATTCCAAACTTCTGTAACACATCTGTGGAATATTTCTGTTGATGGAGAAATATTCCGTCTTGAGTACGATCAACCTCTAGACCAAGAAAATGCTTGAGCTGTCCAAGTTCTTTCATCTGAAAATGAACTGATAAATTCTTCTTCGTTCGATGGATTTCTTCTTCAAAATCACCTGTTATGATTAAATCATCCACATACACGAGCACGATAGCTAACTTTCCTCCATTGACTTTGACAAACAAACTAGAATCTGCAGGTGTCACCGAATAATCACTTTGAATTAAAAATTCAGCAATCTTACCATACCAAGCTCTTGGTGCTTGCTTTAAACCGTAAAGCGCCTTCCTTAGCTTGCACACATACTCAGGATGATTTTGATTCTGAAATCCCACCGGTTGAATCATGTAGATCTCCCTATCCAACTCCCCATGCAAAAATGCATTCTTCACATCCATCTGTCACAAATTCCAATCTTTGCTAGCTGCAAATGCCAATAAAACTCGCACAGTTGTAAGTTTCGCTACTAGACTAAACGTTTCATCATAGTCTAGTCCATATTGTTGAGAAAATCCACGAGCTACCAGACGAGCTCCCAAGTCTGATTTCATACTAAGGCAACTACTTCGTCTTCCATAGCTTTATTCCACTCTGGATTCTGAGATGCTTCCTCAAATGTCTCAGGTTCTTTTTCTACTACTTCTTCTGCTATAGCGACATTTGAATATTTGGGATTTGGCTTCTGGTTTCTTGTTGATCTTCTAATTTGAGATTGCGGAGTTGGTGCTTCTGCTTCTCCAGGTTCACCTTCATCACTTGGTTGTTGGTAGACACTTGTTCGCCAAGGACTTTAAGTTACGTCTTGGTCAAAATCACCATCAACGTCTAAATCTTCACTCCACCTAAACTTAATTGAATCTGAAAGGGTTTCATTTCATCTTTAAAACCATCCGAATCGGTAATATTTCTTTTTCGATGACCACCATGAAGAAGCTTCATCAAATACCACATTTCGGACGTGTAAGATCTTCGGGTTGTAGGATCACAACATTTCCACCCTTTTCTTTGGGTCATTATATCCCACAAAGATACACCTAATGACCTTTTTGTCAATCTTGCTACGTAAGTGATCGGGTATAAATACATAGCATACACATCCGAAAACTCGAAAATAACTAACTGTAGGTTTCATATTCCACAATTTCTCAAAAGGTGAAAGAAAGCATAACCTTTGTTGAGGAAGTCTATTGATCACATAGGTTGCGGTCCTCATTGTTTCTGCCCAAAATCTCCCTGGTACATTCTTCGCATGAAGCATGCTTCGACAAATTTATGCAAAATGTCTATTCTTCCTTTCTGCCACACCGTTTTGTTGTGGGGTGTTGACACATGTAAACTGATGGCGTATTCGACATTCTTGGAGAAACTTGAGAAACTCATCTGAGGTATACTCTCCCCCGTTATCGGTGCGCAGGCAACAAACCCTCTTACCAACTTCGCCTCACGCCTCCTTGAACTTTTTAAACTTTGAAAAAGTATCAGATTTTTCCTTCATAAAATAAACCCACACATACCTGGAATAATCATCAATAAAGGTCACCATATACTTCATCCCGTCAATTGATGGCTGCTTGACAGGTCCAAACACATCAGAGTGTATTAACTCTAATGGTGCATTTGCTTTAAACTTGGACTCTTCATACGGTAGTTGATGCGCTTACCATACTGGCATCCTTCACAAATGTGTCTGTTCTCACTTCAAGTTGGGGAAGACCCTTTAGCATTGACTTTTTCATCATCATGTTTAGCTTGAAGTAACTAACATGACTTAACCGCATGTGCCACAAGTCTGTTGTCTCGTTTTTTCTTGTCTTGTCCACATATGCAGTTTCTGCAGACATCACATAGACTGACTCTAGTCTTTTTCCCTTCATCACTGGCTCTTCTACAATCTCGAGGTCGCGATACACCTTCACATCTTGTGGACCAAACAGAACAAAATGGCCTGTAGATGTTAATTGTGACACCGAAAGAAGATTTTTCTTCATACCTGGGACGTGGTAGACATTTTGAAGCAGCACATCAATATCACCATACTGAGGAGAGACTACTGTATTACCAATATGAGCTATTGGTAACTTTGAGTTGTTGGCTATCATTACCTCTCGGCTTCCCTTGTATTCTGATAAATTCTGCAACTTTTCTTTATCGCCCGTCATATGATTTGAGCATCCCGAATCAACGATCCAATCTTTCTCATAATCAATATGTTCAGATGCAGTTACTGTAAGAGCTAACTCCTCTTCTGCTGCAAATAATGCCTCAACATCCCATTCTTCTTCACTTTTGGAAGTAACAACATTACTCTCCACCGACTTTTCTTCGACCAACAGGCTTTTGCCATATGACCCTTTATACCGCAATTGTAGCACTTCCCTTTGAACTTACTGCCGTTGCCATGATTCTTTGAAGCTCCCCCTGTACGAACGCTTCCTTCGCCTTGATGACTTTTTGCCTTATCATCAAATTTTTTAAATCCACCAACCGTGTGCTGCTTGGAGTTCCCTCTGCTTTTATTGGCGTAGAGTGCTTCCTCCTCACCCTTCAGTGAGACTCCTCTCATTTGCTTAACTAGTGCTTCTTGTCCAACAAGCAAATTTTCGAACTCAACAAGTGATGGTTGTTTTGGCCATCCCTGTACTGCAGCAACAAAGCCTCTGAATTCAGGCCTCAAACCATGGATAATTATTCTTTTCATCCTGGTTTCCCCAATTGGAGTTGTTGGATCCAATTCTGAAATCTCACGGCATATCGACTTCACCTTGTGAAAGTATTGTGCAATCATCATGTCACGTTGCGCTACCGACAACAGCTCGCTCTCTAGAAGTTGCAGCCGTGTGTCATTCTTCTTTGAGAAAAGTGTGGCCAACGTATCCCATGCTTCTTTTGGTGTGATTGCATCCCGGATGTGCTCCAACACCTCTTCTTCGATTGTTGTCTTCAAGGCAAACAATGCTTTGCCTGCTTTGATCTTCCATTTCCGTAATGTACCATTTGCATCCTCTGCCTCCACTTGGTTAACTTCGCTTCCGTTGACAACCTCCCACAAATCTTGGCCTTGCATGTAGGACGTCATACTTGTAGACCAAGTATTGTAGTTCTGATTGTTAAGCTTTTTTATTCCACCGACGACTTGAAGATCGCTCATCTTGTCAACAATAAGCTTACACCAAAATTACTAGCAAATGACGTATTAGGACCCAACCTGGCTCTGATACCAAAATGTTGAAAACAAAAGACAAATTGCAGAGAAGTAATATGGACACAGGACTTGCAACACTCTAAAATATGTTTTCTTTGTAGAAAGATGATAATTATTGGGTGCAAATGAACTGCCTTATATAGGCATACAAAGAACATAAAAACGACGTTGCCTAACAACTAGAGACTCTGAAGCAACTATTTAAGTACTTGCAAAAGACTAGAAAATTAGCATAACTAACAGACCCACTAACATAACTAACAGACCCACTAATTTTACCACTTAAGCTAACAGTTATTAAACTGAAAAATAGCAATAAACTCGGTCAACCCATGACCATGTGCTGGTGTTGTAATTTAACAATGTGGTTGCCACAAGTATATAATAATGCAGCAAGCATTCTGGATGCTTTCTGTTTCAAAGAATATTGTCGCACGACATCCAATAGAAAAATATCAAACCCTAGGGTAGCTAGTAGTTGCAAAGATTATTGCTCTCTCCACAGTTTCATGTCACTAGTATCATTTTCTTCGGTAAAACCTTCATTCTGAATTAGTGGGTGATTGAACGAACTGGAAGACACCAGTGAACTGAGTTATAATATGGTAATGTATGTTGTTTGTAGGTGGTTTGCACACTTGGAGGCACTGTATTCGTGGTAATCTTGATGCTTCGTGTAATCTGGGCTGCAGTTTCCTACTTCCAATCAAGTGCCAATAACTTTAACCATAGTGGTCCGTCCTTCAATAGAACATGACCAGTAACATAGTTGGGCATCTGCAAGAGCTTTCTACATTTATTTTTACAACTAAATCTAAGCTTTTCAAATACCGAATTCTGTACTGCCTGATATTGTAATCTAATTGTAAATAGGAATTCTTCATATTGTGTAATTATTTTATATAATTTATTAATGGCTTTCACTGTAAACATTAGTGCCAAGCTTTTGAGATTGATCGATGTTTACCATTGTTCAAAAAATCATCGCCTAGGCGCTAGGTCTCTCCTTGGCGCCTCGTCTAGGTGCTAGGCCCCCCCTTGACGCCCCACCTAGGTGCTAGGCCCCCTGGAGCCTCAGCTAGATCCAAGGCGGTAAAAAAATTCCTCCAGTAAATTAGGCAGGGGGCCTGGGTGGGGTCTAGGTGAAAAGGTTTTTTTTTTATTTTAATAACTACTCAAACCAGATATTGATATATTTATTTTTCTAATGATTTATCATATTTATAATACATGTTGTAGTATATCAAATCATAATAAAAAGTGAACAAATATCAAGTCGAAATGGATAATTTTATTATAGTTGTAATTTTTTGAACTTGTACAAATTTCAAATTATATAAATGATGATACATTTGTAATATTTAGTTTAATTCAATATAATTCTTAAATTTATGTTTATTTTTTTAAGTTTTAATATTGAATTAAATTCTTGAAATTTAAATTTTATTATTTAATAACAATCTTGTTTATGAATAAAACTAATACGTTAAAAATATGTTTGAACTTTGAACAATTGCATGTTTGTGTTTGAACTTTGATATTAGTAATATGGATATGTGTTTAAACTTTAAGCAAATGCCTTTATTATCTTTATTATAGATTGTTTTGTTTTATATTATTGTTTTGTTTGGATACATATAAGATAAAATATTAAAATTGGTTTAAAATAAAAAATTCCGTCCAGACCCTGCCTAGGCGCTAGGCCTCCCTCGGCCGCCCGCCTAGCGCCTTTTAGAACACTGGTGTTTACTCTGTTGTCCTGTGCTCCATTACCCAGTGTTGGCTAAAATGATGCATGCATTTGGTTTTGTTTATTGGAAAACAAAAGGATCGGTTGAAATTTGTAATTTATTTTTATTTTGCACGAAATTGATATTTGCTGGAATCAAACACTATATGTCCACAAAGAGAGCTTACGATCAGCTTTGATGCGCAAGCTTTATAAATTCTGTGTAATCATATCAAAAAAGTACTCAATAAAGAACTTTGTTCGGGTACTAGACAGGATATGAGGCTTGCTACAAGATACATGGAGAAACTATTCATTTTCCAACACGCAGCTAGAGATGCTTAGTAATGAAATTCAGCAGCCTCTAAGACAAACCGCAGCTACTTTGCTTAATGTAGAAAATGGGATCAAGGCTCTCTGATTCAATAAATGGGCATGTTTCCTGGATTCCCTGAAAGGAAGTATGGCCCTTTTAATCCCCTTATTAGCAATTTGACGAGGATACTAAAATTAGGTTGACCTCTCAAAATTGCCACCAATCTGCATATGCAACCATTCTGGTGATGAACCTCTACTAAATTCCCTTGGAGCTTGTGAACCAAAAGTAAGGCCAGCCATATCAAATGTTTGTTGACCAAACTGCAACAACAAATTGGCTTGTTACAAGAAAGAGATGGAGTGCTACAAACAAATATCTGTATTTCTTTTATCTTCTCTATATTACCATCCATAATTATATATTGAAAATTTAAGCATGCTAGTTTCCCAGCCCACCCTTCTGCAGATGCTTTTAAACTGAAGAATGTAGATGTTATCTGTAAAAATGGTATTTACATGCATAACAACAGAAGGTACATTAAATCTATAGTTTCTTTCCATTGACTACTTCATCATAAGCAATAGACAACCTCCATGCCTGTTCTACGCTTTACAGGTTTCTTCGGCTCCTTTAGAATACTTCCTTTTATTTGGATAGAAACATTACAACAGTAAAAGTCTCCTGCAATGTCTCTTTTATCTATATAGAGAATCTTGTCTAAATTGCTAAGTTAAGAACATCTGATGCAATGGTTTATGCAAAGTTGGTGGTAACTGCTAAATGCAAATGACGGAGGATAAACACGATCAAGTGAATGAAACAGTGCAGACACACATCACCCAGTAATATTACTAAATATCAGATGCATGTTGCCAAAAGTGAAACAAAGAAAGGAAATCAGCAATAGGGAGTATTATTCAACCAGATTATCACGTCCACCTTAAACATTGATAAAAGGAAAACCAGTTTTAAGAAGACTAGTTCCAAAGCTGAAATAATTATAGCAAAGTTGTTCTCCTAGTATGCATACCAAAAATAAATCAATTTCTCATTGGCAAATCAAGATTACCCGATATACAATTTGTCAAAAATTATGAATTTACAACTTACATCTTTTGAAGAAAATCCTTCAATGCTAGGGTTCGTCCTTGAATTGACAGCTTCAAGCTTCATGGAAAGGAACTGTAACATCCAGTAATTTTGTATAGTTCAATTTCTACTTAACTGTGGACTGATCCCATAGGCAGGAACATTTCACAATAATAGACATACCTTGACTTGCCGTTGCAGTGATTGGATATAATTAATTATCTCATCAAGTACCAGTGCTTTGCCAATAACCTGTACCCAAATTGAAGCTCTTTAAAAAAACTGGTTTTGGGGAAAAACAAAATGCATCGAGGGCATATAGCCAAAACTTTGGACACAATGATTGAAACAAGTGAAGTGAGTCCAACTACCATGTAAGCAAAGTGAGTCCAACTACCACGCAAGTAATCTAAAATCTCAGAGAAATAATCAAAATAATTCTTGTTACACAAAACCATATGTTTTACATTATGAAAGCTGAAGACATACAACTGCACGAGGAACTCTATTGTGTAATCTCAAGACTCAAATAGAAGTTGGGATTACTCTATTCTCAGCAGGAATACTCTAAATTGTAGTAACTGGTAGATACTTTTAAAATAAAAATAGTTGTCAAGCTACATAAATAGATGAAGTCAAAAACCCAAACAGGGACCTCAAAGGATATCTTCAGTTTATGCGCAAGAGAAAAGTTTAAAAATTCAATGTTCACTCAGAAACCTCGATAACCATGAACAAGTATCACACCGGCCGATGGATAGAGGGGCAGCTTCTCATATCGACTAGAAAAATTGAGTGAAAGGTAATCCTTATAAGGGAGCTGACACCTTCCGAACACCTCACACCATCCAAAACAATATCTGCCCACAACACCCTGACACAATTTCTATATTGTGGACAATATAGCTTATTCTATTGCTTTTCCTCCTTGCAGCATAACCCATTAAAAAATTATGTCGAACACAGTTTATGCTCTTTAGTTCATTTACTTGGCACTCAAGCTTGACAAAAACAGCTTAGTTAGTTTTAGCGCGATTAGATCAATACTACTCCAATATCTAGTAAAAACAACAAGAATATTGAAGCATACTCCTAATTCGACATATAGAAATGAGAAATATTAGGCGAGACAAAGATAGAGTAACTGAAATGCCAAAAGTGTACCTTATTACAACCCGGGACCAGATCTTGCAGAATCTTCATCCTCTCACTTATCTTTTCTCTTCTTGCCTGTTCATATTGGGTTCAGTCAGTAAAATTGTTGAAAATTTATGTGTTATCACTAATTAGCTATTGATTCTCTACTCATTTCCATATGGCACTTCACTATTAGTTCAAGAAATACAGACCCAAAGTCTTGTTCTGAGGAGAAAATATTTATTACAACAATAACGTAACATTCTGATCATGCGACCTTTTTCCTATCACCTGTGACAAATGAGCTGAGATGAGCTGTTCACTCGCTGTTCAGATCAATTAAGGCTCAACTCAAGCTCATTCATCTAATTAGCGAGCCGAATTCAAGCCCCAAGTAATATTTATAGGCTTGTGAACATATGGCTCATTTTAGTATATACTTGAATATTTACAATGCCTTCTATAAATCTTCACATTTAAGACATAACATACATAGTTCACAAAAGTACATGTATGCTTATATAGTATACTCCTTTTCCAAAAATAGAAATACATTTTTAACTTTTTTGGAATCAATTCGCAAAATCTTAAAATTCAAAATAAATACGAAATTATTTAATTTTATATAAATAACTACAAACATTGTAAACTAACTACAAATAAATAGTAGTAATTATCATGCTTGTTGTTTTCAAAACTTAAAAGAAATCATATTTAAAAATTTTAGACGTTCACAAATTGGCTTTAAAAAGTCAAAATGTATATTTTGGAACAGAGGCATATAAAACATATTAAATTGCATTGTTTAATAAGACAATAATTTTGTCTACATTTATGTCAATAAACATAATGTATTGAAATTTGTGAAATCCTAACTTCAAAATTAATATGAATTTATTTGATTTTAATTAATACATCGTAAATATTAAATATTGTAAACTATCTAACAAATACTACTACTTACAAAATATATTATTTTCAAAATTTACATTTATCACACCAATATTAACTTTTATAACTTCAAAAAGGTTAAAATGAGACCTTTTTAAAAAAAAAGAAAAAGAGGCCGTACCAAGCAGAATTAACAAAAAATTTACAAGCCCAGGATTAGCGAGGATGTGGCATGAGCTTGGTTCATTTGAAGTTTGAATAGTTGGGAAGAATTAAAAATATTATCACCACCGTAACTAATATTTACTCATTCTATTCCAATAGATGTTTATGCTTTAGTTAGGAAAATATATACTCCTATATATATATGCCCCCATCAACTAAATTTCAATTTGCACCCTAAACATTAACTCTTAAATCAATTTACACCATAAATTTATTTTGAACAAATGCACCATGTACTTGTAGCGAGAAAATAACCATTGGCACCATTTTTCAGCCAAACATCTACCAGAAGTCTTATTACGCCATGAAAACAGGGTAATATGGCACTTTGATTTTAAACGATTATTTTAAATATATATATATATATATATATATATATATATATATATATATATATATATATATATATATATATGTGTGTGTGTGTGTGTGTGTGATCATATTATCGTTTTAAAAATTGTTAACTTAGTGTTTAGAGTTTAGACTATATTACTTCTGTTTTAATGTCGTAATAAGGCTCGAGTGAATAATTGTCTGAAAATAGTGCAGGGAGTGCATTTTGAATTCTCACTAAAAAGAGTTTATTTGATTTAAAATAAAATTTAGCGTGCAAATCCATTCTACGGTTAAAGTTTAGCCCCGCCCCTTAAAAGTTACTGTAAAACTTATGTCGGTAGAATTGGGTGCTCGAAATTTAATTTAAAGACAGGTTAAGAGGAAATGTAACAAATTACTCTTTCTGCTAGACTGTGACTATCAGTAGCTTGACCCCTTCTTGCTCGCACGTGGATGTAATCTTGTTTAGGCGGCTCACTTGGCTTTCTACTTTGTTCAGCTTGCTTCCCTGAATTTGCTTCCGTCTCAGCTTTAGATGCAATATTCTCATCTCTAGATACCGATACTTTAAGGCGTTTACTATCACTATCACTCTGCTCAATTAATACCAAAACAATAAAACATCAAAATATAAACCCTAACAATATTATATAGATATAGAGAACTTTAAAATTAGCAGGAAAATCATCAATCGCAGCCAAATAACAATTAATTATAGTCTAAATTTACTTTATATATGAATTGAATCGCTATATATATATATATATATATATATATATATTATGTGTCGATCAATACCATGTCATCGGCAGCACAGCTCGTAGAAGCACCTGCAGCGGAGTCATCATCCTGACTTCGTTTTCTCTCTCCTCTCTGGTCCAGAACCATGGGATCATCTTCTCTGTTAGGATTGTCATTGAACTCCCCCAAATTCTGCCCGAAATGAAACGGCCAGATCTCCGCCAAATTATATGGCGCCGCATTGCCTGACCTAAACGCGCTGCGGTTCATAATCGCCGGCGGATCCATCTTGCGAGCACAACCCGATCCAAAATCCGAATTCAAGTTCGCATTCGAGCTTTCACTATATCATATAGTTTGACAGTTGTAAAAGTGGGTGCGCATTTGAAAGTAAGTGGGAGGTGATAGTACTACAGTTAGCTCCGATGAGTTAGAAAGAGGAAGAAGCTTCGAAAGTGAGATGTATAGTTATAAGAAGTGTACGTGACTACGTGTAGAGAGAGAACGGGCAAGGGGGGGGGGGGGGGGAGGGGCAAGAACAGCAGAGCTAAAGCTGTGTGTGTGATCTCCTTCGACAGTGGGGGAGGTTGTTGGTGCGTACAGTGCCCTGCCCGATGGTGTTGTTTAGACTTTAGGCACCGGCGGAGAGATTTAAATAAATACGGAGTACTTCTCTTTCAGTCCTCCTGACCTTTCCTTTGTACTACTATATGTAGTAGTAGCAGTAGAAACTAGAAAGAGAAGACTGATACCTCGGGAGTTGAAAAGAAATGACTTTGAGTGATGTGTTCTCGGAGGGTCCACCACTAGAGTTTGTCCTCTTTATACTCTAATCCACCGTTCGATAAATATACTTACGTAATCAATTATTAATCTGACGGTTGGGTTGGGTTGGGTTGGTACACACTAGGATGACAAGAGCATCTGTTATTTGTTTGTCTTTAAAGTTTAAGGGATCGCGTAATTAGGTAGAGAAAGTACGAGTTCAATGCGAGAGTGATAATATGATATAAAAATTAGAGTTGCGTTTTAATTTTATATTTTAAATTTATTTCGAAATATTAAATTATATGTTAAAATTCAAAAGTACTTTTTAATAATTTATAATTTTGTTATAGATGTTTGATTGAAATTAAATTATTATATTTGTATTGATTTTAAAGTTTAAAATTTTATAAATAAATTAAAAGGTTAAAAATGTATCTCTAAATTTAAAACGTTTGTGTGGAGACTTCCTTATACCTATTAACCTATTAGATAAATTTAACCTATTAGGTGTGAGTTCTCTTATAGTACTTATTAATCTATATATACTCTTAAATTTTATCCGATATAATATTCATGTAAAATATTTCAACAAAATTCTACAACTTTTTTATACTTGAAACCTTATATTGATATTTTATCTTTTATCTCCTTTACTAACCTTAACTTTTACATTAGTCATTCCAGAATCGTTAACCAATAACCATGGTGAGAATGTGTCCTAAAGATCTATAGGAATACGAAGGATAGAGAGTATCATGACGGGATTTTTGGACGGTGGAGATGTTAACTATAGTGGGTTTGCTAATTAAGGCATGATTTGATGAAAATGTTGTTAAAATTAGGAGAATTGGTTTAATTAAGGAAATTAAGGTTATTATATAGCTAGATATTGTTAGTGTAGTACTATTGGAGAACTAGCTTTTTTAGTTGATGCGTTATGGACAACTGAAGGGAGGCCCAGTGGCCCACTATTAATACCTAATGGACTAACTAAGCAGATTTGTTTTAGACAAGGTATGGCATGGCATGGCATGGCATGGCATATATAGTTAGTTGGATGGCCAAACATATTGCAGCTTAGTTTGGTAGGAAGGATAAATTCAAGTGGTAGCTAGCTAGGTAGCTGTTTTGTCAAAGTGATGGGAGGTTGGAAAGCTGCTTTTAACATACAGCACCAGCTAGCTAGCTAGCTATCTAGGCTAGCTCGTGCTTATAAATTGCCTATTTACATGCATGTTTCAGTTACACAGCCGTTATCGCTAAAAAGAGCATGCAGGAATTTCTTACCTAGGACACCTTCTTTACATATAGTATTTAATTTTGAGGGAGGCCGCCACTAGCCCATGTTACACATATTCATCACATGTTTGATTATGACTGCATTCGGTTCGTAGACGTTTCTCCATCGTCTTTTTATCAATTAATCATCTAATCAACAAAGAAAATACTATTATATTAGCCTCGTGTATAAATTCAACAACAATGAAATACTAGTATTATTGTAACAATATCAAAAAAAAATAAAAATGATCAAAACCTGGGTAGCTAGTAGATTTGATCATGTGAATTTATGTGACAAATTACTTAAAAAAATAAGTCTATTATCACATAAAATCGTTCACATGCATATTTTATTTTGATGATTCACGTGTTCTGCACATGAATTATTAAAATATACAAGTGAGTGTATGTGTACGGTATGTGAACGATTTTATGTAATAGTAATCAGACTCTTACTTAAAATAATTAATCCTTTTTAAGTTGGTATTTTTTGTTCAGACGTACTGTCATTTTACCTTAAAAGAATTATTGAGCTATGTGCCTCCTAACCTACTAAATCTTGTCGAGAAAAACAGCTGAATTGCTAGAGTTCGCATGCATGGGTTTGAGTTTCTTTCATCCTCCAATAAAAATAAATAAAGGGCTCTCTTGAGATGATAATTTAAATTTATAATATTCAAGAATGTCGAGTTAGAGAGGAGAGTGTAAAAATAGTGTTTTATATTTTTATTTTAAAACAAGCAGTAGGGACGTATCCAGACTCTTTGGTTAGTGGGATCAGAATTAAAATAAATAAATTTTTGTAGAAAAAATATAAATATAATAAAATAAAATAAATTATAAAACTAAATAATGTCCAAATATTATTTATAGTAATATTTTTTGAATTTTCATTACTTAAAATTGTTGTACGATACTCTCTTTTTTATTAGTTACAAAAATTCACAAGCAATTACCAAAAAAAAAAACCCACAAGTAATTACAAAAAATCTCAAATTAATTGCTAAATTTATGAAATTATAAATAAATAAAATACAACATATCAAATTTTTTTTGTCTAAAATCGAACTAGTGAGAAGAATTAGGTTAAACTACTAGATGAGAAACGGAGAGACTGAGTATTGTAGTAACCAAAATAGCATAAGATATGAACTTTGAATAATTTAATACTAGCTCCAATCTAGAATTCCACATATTTTTTGACTTTTTAAAGTCAATTCGCGAAATCTTGAAATTGAAATTGAATTTATATAAATTCGTTCAAGTTTTGAAAATAATAAAGATAATAATTACTAATGTTTTATAGTTAGTTTACAATTTTTATATATGATGTATTAAAACTAAATAATTTCATATCAATTTTGAATTTTAAGATTTCGCAAATTTACTTTAAAAAATCAAAATGTTTCTCTAATTAATTTTTGAACGGAGATAATATTTTACAATTTAAACTTTAATTTTTTTTATTAAATGCCTTAATATTTTCACTATAACCAATTATACCAACCACATCAACACATAATTATGAGAAGCATACAATATATTTTTCAAATTACAATTTTGAATTATGTTCATGGTACATTTTTTATTTTTATTTATTTAGAGAATTGATATTTTCACAGGTAAATTTGATAATTTCACAAGTTACTCATCACATGAATTGTAAGTGGGTTCCACCTCATGTAATAGAGGACCTCATGTAATAGAGGATCTTGTGCAACTATCAAATTTACTTGTGAAAATATAAATTCTCTTATTTTATTGTGAACAAAATTCTTTCATATTTTTTGCCACTGCCTATAATTTACTTATGAAGCATTTAAATATAGAAATAGGAGTATTAATTTTTATATAGAAATATGTCTAATGCAAATTCCAATATTTAAAAATAGTGGGAACGGAGTAGAGAAAGCATAGTACTTTGTTTTGTTTGTGTTTGGGCCTAAATTCATTTGATTAGGAATGCGGCCCATCCCAAACTAATATTATCCAAATTCGTATCCACCAGGTTCACCCCTCGAGGCATTACATCACTTGAAGACGACTGAAAAAGGGTTGCATCAGAGTATTAGACAGGAGGGAATTACGCGGGAGATGGAGCTGCTCAAATTTCTAAATTCAAAGTCCAGCTTCGAAATCTAATTAGAGAGTTTCGTGAAGTCAGAGTAAGTCTTACTCTTATCGATTGATCATCATCATCTTCTCACTTAAAGTTTCTCTCTCTGCATTTCAGGAAAAAGAACGCTACGCCTCGGAGCAACTCCACCTTTTAGACCAGGTTTTTATATATATATATATATATATATATATATATATATATATATGTCTGTATTTCTATATATATATATATTTATGAATGTGCGTATAGAAAGTATATATATATATATATATATGTCTGTATTTCTATATATATATATATTTATGAATGTGCGTATAGAAATACTTTCATACTAATTGTTGCAATATGAAATTCATATTCGAATTTAGAAGCAAAAGGAAGCCGAATCAGAATTCAGTGGAAAGTTAACGAAACTGCAAGCAGAGTTAGCTACATCCAACGAACTTCGTCAAAAACTCGAAACCAAGGTATATAGAATTGTGAATTAAGTATTTGTGAAAATTCTTGTTAGAATTTAAACAAATGTAGGTGAAGATAGTTAAATTTGTTAAAATTATTTGGTGTATAATTTAGATAATATTACATTTCTGTTGGTTGTTATTTAATAATTTGGGCTTGTTGCCATCACAGGTGAATTACCTTCAGAATGACAATGTTTTGCTTGAAAACAAGCAACAAGAGTTGCAAGGAACTATAAATAGATTACTTCAATCAAGGGAAAGTTTTGCTAAAGTTTACGAGGTTTGTCTATCAGTTGATGTCTTTGAAACATGTAAGATGTAAGCATATCAAATTGGGTATGCTAGTTGATTCACAATTCCATTTTTAATAATTTGATCTGGCTTAAGCATCTGAATTATGGAAAAGTTCATTTTATGGTTTTCTTTCTGTGAATGGATATTGCCTATAAAAATTACAGAATTAACTAAAATAATTTGGGCAATGCTATTGGGTCAGTCCTGCGTCATTCTTTTTGTAGGGTATTCATTCAATTCAACTACCTATAGAATATCATAATGCCATAGACTCTGATTATGTTGAATCCTATTGTGAAGGCTTCATAAAAACCTTGAAGTACATTTGACCAATTTGCTGTTCATTGTTGAGATGCAGGACTCTACCTGTGAAATGAAACGTGTGATTGAATATAGAGACCGAAAGATGGCTGTCCTTTCTGAGAAGATAAATGCTCATTTATCATTATTTGCTTCAATAGAAAAGGAGGCGTTCTTTGTCAAGAAAGTAGTGGACAATGCACAAGATGTTCTCAGTGAAAAAGAAGAAGTAGGCATGTATTTTGGGTTTATACTTTCCCAGGTCTATGCTCAATTGCACATGCATGGATCTGCAGGATGAGCCATACATGTATCCCTTTAAAGTGTGATTTCATCTTTTCTTTTCTCAAATTTGCTTGCTGTTTTCAGTGGCTGGATTAAAGATTAAAGTGGACAAGGTTGCTGCACTTGGAATCGAATTTGTTGGTAATTCCAAATTCTCAGTTACATCATTTTAAGATTTTATATTCTGATGTGCCATATCCTAATTCTAATGGTTGTAATTAGCAATATATCAATAGTTCAGTTCCTGCAGCAATGCTTGTAAACCATCTCAATAGTCTAATAATGTCTTTGGCTATTACTCTACAGAACATAAGAGTGTGTGATACTTCAATCAAAGTGTTTGCTGTATAACTATAGTAAGATTTATTAGCTCTTTGTCATTTCCTGCTTTTTCTATTATGTGAGTTGAGACCTTAATAGTAGTTCAATTTTTTTTTCTTCTGGTGAAGTAGGAACCCGCAGCCGCTAACATTCGGGTGCACTAGGTGATTCAGGGAGCATGTAATATAAAACTGTCGGGAAAAAATCACCTTTCCAAACTTGTTGTCTTTGATAAATTAAACAACAAAATTATCGGTACATGCCAAACAAGTTAAGTTTGCAGTTCAACTAAAATAATAACCAATGTAGGAAATAATAATGTAGAAATAACCAAGCACAAGAATATCAAGATTTTTACGCGAAAAACCCTCTAAAATAAAAGGTAAAAACTACTGGACAATCTCCAAAAAAATCACTATAATAAACTGAGATAACATAAATATATATTAATTTGAGTAAACACTCAAATTACCTCACCACAACAACTTTGTGATTGAACCCAAAAAACACACCTAGTTGCTTAATCTTTTTCACCCTCTTTCTCTCTCGACTCTTTCTTGGCTTTTCTCTCTCCCTCTCTTCCACCCTTCCCTCGGATGGGATTTCTCTCAATTCTCCTGATTTTTTTTCGTTCTCATATGGTTATATAGGCAAAGGGCACGTACACTTTCTGTACTGCTGCCAATATATACATATATGTGTGCCACGTAGCATGTGTAAGAGTCACCATGCAAGCCTTCAAAGAAACCAAAAAATAACAAAGGACATAGTCCTTTTTCCCAAGTTCCTGTTACCAGTGAGTCACCAGACATCTAAAGGACAAAAAGTCATTTCTCCTTTCTAAAACTTGCGCTAACTCCATTTTATTTGCCTAAAGCAGCTTGCTCACTTTTCTTGCCACCTCATCATGGGTGAGGACCCACAAGAAACCCAACAATCTCCTACTCCGAATTCATGAGAGGAGGTATTCACCATAACCCGTCATTTGGAGTCTATTTCTATGTCAAATCCATCTCTTAGAGAAATTGTTTCAACCATAACATCTCATTGCCAACTTCAATAGTGACAATGTATTCCAACTCAGTAGTAAACAAAACAACACACTTTTGCAACTTGAACTGCCATAACACAATTCCCTCTGCAAAAGTAAATAAATACCCCAAAGTATACTTCTTCTATTCGTAACCTGCCATGTCTGCTTCTGTATAACCTTCTAAGACTGAATTTGCACACCAAACTACAATTCCTCACTTGGAGTTAATTTCAACGAAGCCTTGACTCAACTCAAGCTTCTTGGAATTATCAACTTTCTTCATGTCCGACTTTATCTCATTGAAATGGTTTATCTCGATGGTAGGATCTCTCTCAAACTTGACAGATGTTTTCCTACCAAATTCTTTTACAACCGCTTTATACCCTGACTGTGAACTATCACTTTCCTTTTTCACTTTTGATATACATCTAAAGCGAAGAGTTTCTTCTCGTGGTTCTCATGCAAGGCTTTTTTCCCATCGGACTTTGTACCACATCTTTTTGCACCCAACCCCTTTATCTTCTACACCTTCCACATGCGTCCGCATCGTGTAAAAAGTGCCTACATTCTTTCCTCTAGTCACCACTAGAGATCCTTTAGTGAGCTTCCACTGATCTTCACTAAAGGAACTACTATAACCATCTTATCAAGCTTATCAGTAGACATCAAATTAAGGCGGATATCCAGAACATGTCTGACTTCTTTAAGCATCAACCTGGAACCATTGTTAGTCTTCAAACAAGTATCTCCAATGCCTATAACCTTGGATGCATTACCATTTCCCATTCGTATCCAAAATCACCACTAGTAGTGTAGGATGTGAAGATCTCACCACATGAAGTAACATGGAACGAAGCACCCGAATCAATAACCCATTCATTAACATCTCATTTAGGTTTACCATCACTAACAATGGCTACATTAATGTCAAAATAAATACACAATCGAGTCTTTATCTTTATCTTTTTTCTTAAACTGTTCCTTCAAAAATCTGCACACTCAACTTATATGACCCGGTCTTTGGCAGTGAAAACAAATGATCTTTTTTCCTCTCAACCTTCTCCTGGATTTGTCATCTTTAAGAGAGCTCTTCTCCTTGTCTGTGTCTCAAAATTCATACTTTGCTCCTTTCGTCTTCTCCGAGATTGTCCTTGACCATCTGCATGGTCAGGTTTTCTTCTGGAGCTGAATTGTTTAGAGACACCACCAAAGTCTCAACTATTTGGCAACAAACTAAGAAGCAAAAGAGTCTGAATCTCATCATCAAGATTCAATTTCATGGTGGACAACTGTTCACCAAACCTTGGAACTCATTCATATGCTCCGATACATTGCTCACGTCTTTGTACTTCAAGTTCACAATTTTCCGAATCACAAAAGTTTTATTTTGTGCATTTTTCTTCTTGTACATAGATTCTAGTGATGTCCATAAAGTATGAGCATCCTTCTCCTATGAAACATGATGGAACACACTTTGATCAATCCACTGTTGTATGTGACCAATAGTCTTCTCTCTCGTTCATCTTTTTCCAATCAGTCTCAAATTTACACACTTCACTCTTTTAAACTCCAACGGGTCATACAAATCCTTGCAATAAAGGATATCCTTCATTTTGGGCTTCTAGATTGAAAATTTTGAAAAGGTTAATTTAATTATGGTTCCGAATGATTCCTCCATAAAATTTATCAAAACAACCGAGCAAATAACCTTAGCTCTGATACGAAAAAAAATCACCTTATGTGAAGTTTACTATCAACAAAGTAGTTAGTTATATACTTGATAAATGAAAATATTATGTGAAGTTTACTATCAACAAAGTAGTTAGTTACCTTTTATATACACGTTTGAGTTCTTGATTATTTTATATGCATGTTAATAATAACAATGTTTTTGGTTACTTGAATATTCAAATACTGATTCATTGATTAGATTACATTCAAATTACTAATGACATTGTTGTTGGTTACCAATCATATACACATTTGGTCACATTTATACATTTAGTTAGTTACTACTTATTATACATTTGGTTACTGTATATATGTATTTGGTTCTTGATTATGTTTTATGATTCCTTATTTTTACATTTTATTTCAATGTAATTGTACATTGTTTGTTAGATGATATACTAAAGTATACTTATTATTTTTAAATTTGAGGATAAATAATTTGATTCCCACTACCGTAGGAGAAGGATCGGCTTGATTTGGGCGGTTTTCACTTTTTTAATGGGAAGGATGGTGACAAGAAAGTAGACAAAAAAGTGAAGGTAAACAACATTGGTGTTGATGTATCTGTTGTGAAAGAGGCAATTGATGTACGGTTTGTTAGTTGGAGAAGAAAGTGTCCGAATTGAAGAAAGAAGTTTACGAATTGAAGAAAGAATTTGGAAAGTTCTTGAATCGATATTAAAGATGAAATGCGACTTTTACATGTCCGATTATCGAGGACCTTAGGTCCATTATTAGAGATGAGTTACGATGCAATCAAAGGCGTGGGGACAAAAAGCTTGATGGTGATTACGATGATGACGATTCGACAATCTTTGGTGATGATGATGATGATGATGAAGATGAAGGTGATGAAGGTTATGAAGGCGGTGAAGGTGGTGAAGGTGATGAAGGTGGTGAAGGTGATGGTGATCTTTCTTGATGGCGTTCTTGATGAGAATGCTGATGTCATGGTGGAGGAAGTCCATGTTGACGAGGATGTTGATCATGGTTCAAAAGTGAATAAGAATAATGATGGTGATGATGTGTTGGATGAAGTTGAGAAGAAGGGTGGGAATGAAATTGAATTGGTTAATGAAGTTGGTGATGATGTGTCAATATTCGTGGGAAGAATGATGTGAATGTAATTGAGATTGCTAATGAAGTTGAACGTCTTTGTTATGGTTGAAGAACCCGATGAAAAAAAAATAATGATGATGAAGAAGATGTCAAGGTTAGACATATTTGTTTGTTTTGTTATGTGATATATGTCTTTTGTTTTATTTATTAAATGATTCTTTATTTTGTGTAGATTGACAATAATAATGACATGCCGTCTTTGACATATAAAGCCAATGTACTGGGAAAGAGATTGTTGTGTATGATGTTGATAAGGTTAGTGTTATAATTATGGGCCATCATTTATTTAAATGTTATTTATGTTTTGGTTACCATTATATAGTGAATTAGTTCTTATGATATTGTGTTTTGGTTACCATAATATTGTGTTTTGGCTCTTATTATATTATGATTTGGTTACTTAGTTTATGTTATTGATTCTTAATATAACATGTTCATTTTAGTTTGTTGGTTGTTTATGCGATCAGGTTGGTTATTAGTTTATTTTATTCAGATTCTTACTAATCGTATATATTACCTTTTTATGTCAACTGAAAAAGGGAAAGAAAGGTGAGGCAGCAAGCAGGTATGTTCTTGATTTTATGGTTCTCACTACACAGGACATAGTTAAGTGTGATGATTTGGAGAAGAGTGTCCACAAAGACGGTGGTAGACCTATATGTGAACCTGCAAAGAGTGCCATTTTACGGTCTCCATATACAGCAGCTTTCGGATCGGTTGGTTCATTATCTCTTTGTAGTGGGTGTTCTTAGTCAAACACTGCAGACGTTTAAGTGCATTCCCCAAATCATGCATGGAGATGCCCTCAAATTTTGAAGAGGCATTATTTGAAGAATGGTTCAAAATTGGAATAAACAACAGAAAAAGGTTTGTTTTTTGTTGTTAATAATGCTATAGTTTTTTTATGAAACAAATAAGTTTGTATTATTGTAGTAACATATGGTTAATATTAAATAAATGTTATGGTTACTATTATTTTATATTCAGTTACTATTAGATCATGTTTTGGTTACCTAGTAGTTATGTTTCGGTTACTATGTGATTATGGTTTGGTTACCAGATTAATGTTTAAAATTAAGTTGTTGATTAGTTTACTGATTTTTGTATGCTGTTTTTGTTATTGTTTAATGATGTATTGGTTACTGTCGAATGTTGTATTGGTTAATGTGTAACATTACATTGGTTCTTGTATAATACTTAATTAATTCTTGATTAATCTTTTTTTTTAATTCTTGATAATATTAAATATTTAATAAATGTTAATATTAAATAAATGGTGTGGTTTCTTATTAAATAAATGTTATTATTCTTTATTACTTTATATTACGGTTAATATTAGTTTATGTTTTGGTTACCTATTAGTTATGTATTAATTCTTATTTGATTATGGTTATGATTTTAATATTTGTTGGTTAGCGGTCTTGTTTTAAAATTAAGTTGGTTGATTAGTATGTTAATTATAGAACGTGCAAGTTTGATTTGTAGTAGTGTGTATATTAATACGGTAATTGTTAATGTTAGTGTGTATACTAATATTATGTTTTTATATTGAAGGACGGACAAATTTCACGGAAAGAACGATATTATCATATCTTCTTTTCGTATTTGGATCCATTGCTGATATCATCAAAGATGTGGTTCTATAAATTAAAACGCCTTTGGCGGTGGTTAGATGACGATGTGAGTATTTGTTTTAAAATTATGTTTTTGTAGTTATGTTTACATTATTTAGTTATATTAATCACATACTTGCATTTTCCAACCTCTTTGTTAATATCCTATTAATTTTTTTTGGCTCAAAGACATCAATATTGCCTTGTATTATTTAGTAAATTGTCAAGACATTAGAAAGTGTTCTATAAGGGTAACGACCACGGATTGTTGGTTTCACAAACAAGATCACCGCATTTCTTTTCGAGGAGTATAAAAAAAAATTTGTGACAAAATTGTTACGTCTGGGGAGGGTGATGTTCTTTGAATACATACATGGGTTTGTTTATGGATGTCAACACACCATGGAGGAACGTTGACTATGTGTTGTTCCCAATTCATATGTCATCACTTAGGACCATTGGTTGTTGTTGTCTTTTGATGTGCATCGTGGGTGTCTAGCATTTACAATTTCTACAACCAAAAAGGAAATCCATGCAAACTAAAATATCGATGTTTGTGAGCAGTACATCTTCATTCTTCCCATCTACTGCTGCAAGTCCGGTTTTTGGAAGGATAGGTCGACATTGACTTCAAAGATGACCTCAGATCGCAACAAGAGACGAAAGACGATATAATTGAATTTGGAATTTCTTTGAGACGGTTCACGAACAAGTAGAGGGTAAGGGTTAAATTGTGTACATTTTTTAATTATTACATATAGGTTGATTTTATTTTTGATTTTGTTATATGTTGTTTGTTATTACGGTGATTGTGGGATGTTCACAATTTGTTTCTTTGAGCATGTCATTCATCGAAGTTTGATTAGATTCTTATTCCTTTCCCCATTCACAAGTATCGGAAAAAGTTGTCATAAACCTATTTATGCATGCTAAAACAAGCAATTGGAGGGCTATAATCTTGATAGAGAATTTCCGGAAGATTTGTTCAGATTTTTGATTAGTTCGAATTTTGTTGTTTTGTTTTTATTAATTTTGTTATGTATTTTTTTTAAAGTTTTGGTGTTATACACAACATTTGTGTATGGTTTATGATTTTTTGATGTTCACTGGATCTTATGTAGATGAGATTACATATTTGATTATATTAGCATTAATGAAAGAGATATTGTTTGTTGGTTGGTATTTTGTTTCTTTTTAAGTTGTGTTTGTTGAATTTTTTTGAAATATACAGTTGGTAACCATGTATAAAGGGGTAATCAGATAATGATTTGATAGTAACCAGAGTTACAAAATTGTATTAGGACATATATCATATGTTAAGTGTACATGTGTTATGTATACATAGGTTTCATAAACTTCAATACCCTTTTAATTACAGGTTGCTGAATATACAGGTTGTTTATGTTGTGGTTACCATTATAAATTGGTTTGGTTCTTGTTATGAAATTAGGTGGTTATTGTGATGGTTATTGTTATGTAATTATTTGGGTACCATTAAACATTGTTATGGTTCTTTGTTATGTAATTATTTGGTTTACATTAAAAATTGGCATAATTCTTTATTATAGTTCTTATCGTATGTATAAAATGGTAACCAATTATAATTTTATAATATCTGATTAGTAACCAATCATGTATAAATAGGTAAACGGAGATAATGATTTGATAGTAACTGAGAGATTATTTGGGTACCATTAAACATTGTTATGGTTCTTGTTATGTAATTATTTGGTTTACATTAAAAAGCTGGCATAGTTCTTTATTATGGTTATTTATCATGTATAAAATGGTAACCAATTATAATTTTGTAATATACAATTGGTAACCAATCATGTATAAATAGGTAACAGATAATGATTTGATAGTAACTGTAGAGTTACAATATTGTATCGGGATATATGTCATATGTTAAGTGGACATGTGTGAGTATACATGGGTTTCATAAACTTCAATACCCCTTTTAATTATATGTTGTTGGATATACAGTTGTTTATGTTGTGGTTACCATTATAAAATGGTATTATTCTTTATTATGAAATTAGGTGGTTCTTTGTGATGGTTCTTGTTATGTAATTATTTGGAAATCATTAAACATTGTTATAGTTCTTTGTTATGTAATTATTTTGTTAAAAGCTGGTATGGTTCTTATTATGTTATTATTATTTGGTAATTATTATAGTTATCATTATGTAAATATGTTGTTACCATTAAAACTGTTATGGTTACTATTATGTATTTATTTGATTACTGTTATTGTTAATGTTTCATTGAAATCGAAATCAATATATAAATGAATAATAATTTTGTTTACTATACACAATCAAAAATTTTACAAACCAAACGTTTAATGGTTACTCAAAGTAAACAATAATACATTCATGTATCTACACTCTTAATTTAACTGCACTATATCAGACCCTTTTTAGTGGTCTTAAAACCGGGAATTATTGCATGTTTTTTCTGTTGTGTCCTTTTTCTTGCTTTTTCTTTGTATTTGTTTTGAATTTTGATTTCGGATCCGTGTTTGTACCTCTCTTTTTTGGTCTTCCGATGGCCTTCTTGTGTTGGGTGGTTTTATACATATGTTTTTACTTCTTCCGATACATCCCGGTTTTTTCTTTGTCATCTAATGGCATGATGGAAGTTTGAATATGTCTTGACAAAGTTGCTTTAGTGTAATTTCTTGAGCAAAAATCATAATGACTCAAATTTCTCTTGCTTTCATAATAAAGAATGACGTCTTGGCAAAGGCATCTAACACTAATAGAAATTCGATATATAAGCGACGACATATAGCGACGGTAAGACGGAGGCTGTCATTTATAGAAGATCTATAATATGACGGTCGACACGGGCAAATCGGTATGGTTTTTTTTTATATAGAAAATACCCCTCCCCGTCTCCCCCAAATCATTTCTGTATCTTGACTCCAATTTTTCCCCCCAAATTATCTTCTTTCCTCTCGAGCCATCTCGGGTGCTCATCTTTGCTCATATTGAACTATATCGTCCTTTTCTAAACGATCTAAATCACTTTCTGGGGTTCGAAAAATGGTTATAGTGTGGCATAACTTATTCTCGCAATTGTTCTCATTAGATCTAGGGATGGAGACCCATTAATATAGTGAAAGCAGATTCTTGTTGGACCCACCAATATGGCTTTGGGGATTTCGCTCGAAATGATGACATCCAGGGTTTGTTGGGTGGTCACCGCCCCACATATGTATAGATAAACGCCGATGTCCGAGAGTGTGTCGAGTCACGGAATCTCCGTCACAGATACTTGGACAACAAAGACGCGGATGTGGTGCTGTTGAAATGGAGGAGGAAATGGAGGATACTGAGGGAGTTCGAGCCGCCGCCATTTGCAGTCTTGGTTTTGGGGCTATTCTTGTCTTGTCATCTGAGTTGGATTGGGTTTTAATGGCGATTGGATCGGTGGGTCGCATGGCTCATGGTAATCGCTTTCTGGTTGTGTCATTGCGGTATGGCTCATGAGTTGTTTCATAGGTTTCTGAGGTAGTGTAAAACCCTAGCTTTAAATTATATATTTAGAACCTACGATGTATGTAATCCACATGCTCTTTTTTTTTCTTTTTGATAGTCTTTGTTTTTATTGCATTTATATTAGGAAGATAGAAACTTGATTGCAGTAGAAGCTTTTTAGGTGTTTTTAAAAGATTCTTTGAGAGTTTTTTTTGAGTTTTCCAGGGACAACTTATATAGAGATAGATACTTTTAAATTTCGGACAACCGGTGAATAATTGGTGCAATTCTAGAGTTTATTGGCCTTTCAAAGTTGCTAAGGTTTACACGAAGTAGATTGCAATGAGTGGTGGATTCAATTTATGATTGTACATTACTAATATGAAGTTTGTGGTGATCAATGTTCAATATTTTGACCTTTTGGTCTAGGCATCCCTCTTGATAGAGACATTATAGATGGTTGTGGAGATAGAAGAGTGTTTTGGTTCTCTCTCTGCAAAGGCAATGCGACTTTGGTTTATCCTTTTCATTGTAGTTTCTTAACGAGAAAGCACCAAGTTCAAACTCCTACTTCTCATTAATTGAACAAGGCACTTACAAGCTATATGTTATAAAATCTATTGTAAGTTGTAATAAGAGTACTTATCATTTGACAAAATACAAATGTCACATCCTAATTAGAGAGCCCTATGATTGGAACCAATCTCATCGATTACTGTAATGTTTATTAGTAATAAAAAAAATAGCTCCAAATGTTGAGGTTTATTTAATTTTCTTAAATTCTTTGAATTTTACGTAATGACAATAATAACTCATATCGGTTTATGCAGTCAATTCTTCTTTGTTGTAAAATATGTTGCGACTTGATTGCATTACTTACAATGATATGGTTTCTCTCATATAACATTTATATACAAGTGAAAATTTTCTTTTTGTCACTCCTTGTTAATATAGCAAATAAATTTACTATTCAATTTCCAAGCCATTGTTCCATATTGTTATTTCCATGGGAAGATTTTCTTTTGCACATATCTCATTGCCATCTTCAATATACAAGTTGAGTTGAATCTTGAGTTTAATGTGGTTTGCTCTTTTATGCAAGGGTAGAGGAAGATGCATACACAAGCACTATTTAATAGTTTTGTCGCTGTAGTTTTTTGCTAAACCGAGTCCAACGAAAAGAAGGCTTGATAGTCGTGTTGGTAGTTTTGCTAAACCGAGTCCAACAAAATGAGGCTTGATCTCTCTTTATCTTTTTATCACTTACATTATATCTATCGTAATTTTATCGGTATCAGATCTTATACCCTTAGTAGGGTTCCTTTAAATTGTCTAAGTGAAGTCGAGTTAATAATTTTGTGGTTGAGAAAGCGCTTTCAACTTTTAAGTAATTTTGAATGCATATCTTGAGATAAAGTGATCAAAAGTATATATAGCTCTCTCCACACACACATGCACTTAATTTGAACCTATTGATATGAGTTCAAGATGCATAATGAACCCTATGTTAGGGTTTAAAAATCTTTTCCTTTTCTTAATCTCTCACTCAAAGATAACGAAAAAAAAGCTGAAATCTCAATCTCTTGGCAAGGAGAAGTTGGTAAGTTATGAACCCAACTACAATGAAAGAAAATAGAAAGTTTTTACGTTCTTAATTTCCTCTTAATGCATCTCTTAATGCATTGATAAGTATCCTTATATGATAGGTTTCTACTTTTGCTCCCTAGTCTTGTTAGACCTTTTTTGTTGGGCATTTTATTCAATATATACTGTGTGTTTTGAATGTACATCTACTCTGTAGGTACAAGGTGAAACTAAATTAATATCAATTCGGAGGCAAGTCAATAACCAACAAATGGTTTGTTATCTCTTGATTCTAATTTAACCGATTCTTTTGCAAAAATATTTAACATTTATTGTTCTTAAATTTTAAATATGATGCTCATTTTGTGATTTCAGGAGCTATTGAACGAGAGAGAAAATAGCTTTGATATTTCCTATGTTCTTCATCTTTTAGTTGACAATAATTAATTTAAATTGTCTTTGATTTTGTTGTTGCGAGGGGCAATTTGAGTTCAAGACCTTCAATACAATAACGATCATTGTTGTTTTGTGTTTTGAGAGATACAAATTTGTTACCAACTAAGTTTTGATTGTTATAACTGTTAAAGTTACCGATTGTTATATGATTCAAATGTTAATGGTCGTGTTTTTTTTTTGCTTCTATATCATTGTTGATTGTTGAACTATGAGTGATACATTCTAGGCTATGGATTGAGCTATATTAAAAGTTTTTGGAATTAGCGGTAGAAGACCAAAACTTTCCGTAAAGTTAGTAATGTCAACTTTTGAACACCGACTTATATTGTATTTGTGTTTGTTGAATAAATGTGCATTATTAATTAATTTTTTTTAAATATAAAAGGCTATAAATGACGGTCATCGAATCGTAGCTATAGTGTTATATAAAACACAGACATATAGCGACGGTCTCCAAGCGTCGCTTATATAGATTAATACATTATTTTGTCATGACCTATGCGGACGGTCGATGACCGTCGCTATAAGTCAAAAGACCGTTGCTAAAACCTATAGCGATGGCTTCTATGGCGACGGTCGGCGACGGTCGCTAAAACCTATAGCGACGGTCTTTTGGCCTATAGCGACGGTCGGCGACCGTCGCTATAGGCCGATTTTCTAGTAGTGTAATGGTACTGAAATTTACGACATGTGCATGTCTTTTGTTCGATGTCCACAATATACTGTTTAGAGACATCGTAAACAGTGAAAATCACTAAGTTTGATATCTCAACCTACAACACCCAATGTATACAATCAGATTAACAGTTGCATCCCAAATATACAGTAACCAATTAATTAATACACAATATTAGTCAATAAGTAACCACCAATATAAAAGAAATAATTATAAATCTCAGTAACATTATAATGTTCTATAGTAACTAAGTCAAGATTGGTCAAGAATCAATATAATGTTACAAGATAACCAAATAAGCATTATATATAGTAAAAGTATATAAGTACACAGTAAGCAATTCAGTAGTAGTCAGTAACCAATATAATGTTGCACATTAAGTAAGTTAGCATTACTCTGTAACCAATAAAGATTATAATTTTATCCAGTAACCAAGTTACTGTTAGTCAGTATAATGTTACACAGTAACAAACTCAGAATAGCCAACAACCATTATATGGTTACACAGTAACCAACTCAGCAATAGTCAGTAACCAATTTAATGTTGCACAGTAACTAAGTTAGCATTAGTAAGTAACCAAGTTAGTAATAGTCAGTAGATTGCAAATGCAAATTAGGATGCAATAATTTAAATCGAGTATTAATTACCTTAAGTATCTTTGATTTAAAGATATTAGATTGCAACTTTCTCTCAGCTGTTGTGGAAAGTGTTGTGAATGTTGATATGACTGCTTGTTTGTTTGTGAAATACCATCTTTGAACTAGACAACGTAGGCATTCAATCATTGTCGCAACTGGAAGATCCCTGATAAACTTGATTGCATTGTTAATAGATTCGGCGGTGTTTGAAGTCATTGTTGAGTACTGCCACAAATCCCATGGAGCCCGATGCACCTATTCAACTCGACCTCTTCCTCCAGGATATGTCTTTATTCGAGGATCAATGACATCAAGTTCACCATGTGTTTGTTGAATTGTTCAACGATTGTAAGCTCTACAAACCCCGTTGTAAGCTTTGTTTAACTTTCTCCTTTCTTTTGAATCTGTTTTTTATATTTTTCAATTATATGATATATAAGGGGAACCATGCATGATATCAGGAAACACACAATTCGATCCTTGTATAATGGCCGTATACATTCGAAACAATACATTGACCTTCCCTAACTCCACAAGCATTTCTCAAATTTACGAAAAACCATTTCTAAGACAATTCATTTTCATTTGTCAACATTTGAAAAAGCAATCGGAATAATGTTTTGGTTTGCATCTTGTGTGCTTGTTATCAGTAATGCCCCCCGTAAGTTGATTGTATGAATGTGTCATCGATTACAATGATTGGAAAACAATGGTGCTATGCTTGAATGGATGCTCCAATGGCAAAGAATAGATACTTGAAACGACCATTTGTTTCAATCAAGGGTTGTGATTTGAACTCGATATAAAACATCAAGACTATCATTAGAATTACAAGTAGTATACTGTATCCAAATCACTAGTAATCGGTAACCTTTCATGTGGTTAATGGTATATAAATTGTATATTACATTTAGTAACTAAACATGCGTATTAAGGTAACCAAACATATATAATAACCGCATACAAATGGTCTAATACTAATAATAACTAAACATGCATACTGTCTAAAGGTGTATTGGTTACTGTGTAATAGTTTATTGTTTACTGTATAATGCTTAATTGGTTACTGACTAATGATATTTTGGTTACTGAATAATATTACTGACTAATGCTTGGTAACCACATGTTTGGTAACCAATGCATTATACAGTAACCAGCATGTTGCATGAAGGTAACCAATACAATATTAATCAGTAAACAATTTACATTGGTAAACAATCTATCGTGTAATCATATCTTGGTTACTGTGGAACATCATATTGGTTACTGCATAATGATATAAAAGCAATAAATGTTTTTAAGGTGTTACCTGGATTTGTTTTCTTCAGCATGTGTAACCATGATGGGATGAGTGAGTAGTCGTGTGGATTTCCTCTCACCTTTTCCAACGCTTTCTCCTTCGATCTCCATGCTTTTTGGTAAGAGATAGACACATTATATTCTGACATCATGTCTTCCACAATATCGGTTGGTGTGTATATTTTCTTCAAATTTGTTATTTTTTGCATTATGCATTCACTGACAAACTCACTATTTGCCACATGCGTGGTCTCCCAACAATACATTCACCGAACAAGTGTGGATATCATCAATTCTCTAACCTTGAACATACTTTGGTTTTTTCGAAACTTGATGCTCTCATCTTCTATTTGCAATCTTCATCGCGATACACAATAAGACAAAGTCTCTATAACTTGTTCGTTGGACTTTGTGTTTCTGCTTTTTTCGATTGAATGCAACCTCATAGCTTGTGAGAGAGATTTTTTTTATGTTCATGTAGGTTTGATGTAATTTTACTTCACGTTCATTCGGATCCGATATTACATCATCATATCGTTCTTCCGCGTATGATTTGTCATGTTGTTTGTCTCGTTGTTGTTCAATAATTTTCATTACTGTCGATCAAAGATATTGCGTTCCAAATTGGCATGATTGGCTTGCTAGTGGAACTAGTGCTGAATTCCCTTGTGTTGATCTGATTGGCATTACATCGTGAATTATAGATTCTTCTACATTTGTCAAGTTATGCAAGATCGTTGTGCGTCCCATTCTGTGTTCAATATCCACAATCAGTGGGAATTTACCTTGGTCATCAAATTTTCTACTCATTTCCAGAAAGAATTGTAAGGTTGCTTCATCTGATATACTGATCGGTGGAATGTCGTTTCTAATCTGAAATTTGATTGACAATGTTGTTGCGTTTGTGTCAGCAGTAATGCAATCGCATATTTTGGTTAGCATTTCTTTGAGCGAAATTGTTGATGGAACTAATATGCCAAGAACTTCAAATTTGGTGTCTTTGTTACTTATCGTACCCCATGTCTTGAATTGAAATAAAGTACAATTGGAATCATCTCCATCATTCATCAACGAGAATAAGTAATGGTAAGTAACAAAATCAATGTTATCCCAGAACCAATATAATGTTAAACAAGAACCAAGTCAAGATTAGTCAAGAATCAAGTCTTCATCAAGAACCATTATAATGTTACACAAGAATAAAGTAATTTTAGTTAAGAACCAATGCAATGGAACACAAAGAATATATACATAGTCGACAAGAACCAATGTAATGTTAGCGAATAATTAAGTCGAAGATTAGTCAATAACCAAGTCTTCATTAGTAACTATTATAATGTTACACGGCATTATTAGTCAAGAACTCAATGCAATGGTACACGATGAGCCAATTAATTATTAGTCAATAACCTATGTTAGCATTTGTAACCAATATAATGTTAAACAAGAACCAAGTCATCATTAACAAGAACCAAGTCTTCCTCAAGAACATTATAATGTTACACAAGAATAAAGTCATTATTAGTTAGTAAACAATGCGGTGGTACACAAAGAACCAAATCAGATTAGTCAATAACATGTATATAGTCGGATATTAAGCAATGTAATGTTAGCGAATAATTAAGTCAAGATTAACAAGAACAAGTCTTCATTTAGTAACCATTATAATGTTACACATTAACAAAGTCATTATTAGTCAAGAACCAAATCATTATTAGTCAATAATCAATGTAAATCAAGCATACAAGAACCAAATCATTATTAGTCAAGAACTCAATGCAACATTAGTTAGTACCATTATGCATTAACCAATCCAAAGATTAAACGAAGAATATGTATACATAGTCGATAAAGAATCAATGTAATGTTAAGCGAAGAACTAATGTAATGTTAAGTAATAACCAAGTCAAAGATTAGTCGGTAAGAATCAAGTAATAATCAAGTAACCATTATATTGTTACACAAGTAACAAAGTCATTATTAGTCAAGAACAAAAAAAAGCGACACAATATCCAATTTATTATTATTCAAGAACCAATGTAATGGACACGAAGAACCAAATCATTATTAGTCAAAGAACCAATGCAACATTAGTTAGTACCATTATGCATTAACCAATCCAAAGATTAAGCAAAGAACATAGTACATAGTTAGACAAAGAACCAATGTAATGTTGTTAAAGTAATCAAGTGCATTTTTACATGCAAATGCAATCAAAACATTCATTATTCTTACTGTGTGACCATTTTAAGTGCAAAAAACTTAAGAAAGGTAACCAATATAGTAATTCGTAGTAATAATAGGTAACTATATGATTATAAATTTTAAACTCACATACCTAAGTATTTTTTGATCGAAATTGATGTTGATTTGTATTCAACAATCACTGCAGTATTTGGTTTCTGATCTTGAAGGCGTTGTTGATTTTATATGTTATTTTCGATCTTAGAGATGCGTCGCGACAACCGGCTTCGTCTTCTCCGTCGTTGATCTGCAGTATTTGGCTTCGTCTTCTCCGTCGTTGATCTTAGAGATGCGTCGTTGATATTAGAGATTACGAGTTTAGTCGCAACAGGAGGCTTCGGTTTCGTATTTTGTCTTCTCCGTCGTTGATCTGTTGTTCCGATTTCAAAGTTGCATGATTTTAGGGACGGTTAATTTCAAATATGAAATTGGATAACTGACTGGATAATGACACGTGATTTTAGGGGCGTTAGATTGCTTATGTTTTATTTTTGTAATTATGTTGTGTATGTTTTATTTTTGTAATTACTTTCTAAATGTTGTATAATAATGTAAAGGACCCCAATAAAATTGGTACTGATTCGGTATCGGATCGATTTATCGGTTCAACCGGTATCGGTACGTAATTTAAGGTACTTTCGGTAACGAGTTCGGTTCGGTTCGATATTTTACTGATGAACACCTCTAGTCAGCACTGTATTGGTCAATTGACCAACTTATTATGAAATTAACTTATAATTAAAAATAATTTTTGTAACAAACTTTGATCTTTTTATGAATATAAATTTAAATATAGAATATAAGATAAAACCATGCCGAGCTATTATAAATTTAAATATATCTTTTGAGTATGAGACACTCCACTAAATCATAGTCTCGTTGTTCTTGTAGGTTATACTTTGATATTGACTTATAGACCTGACAATATAGGTTATAATTTTTTATGTCCCATTTATAGGCAATCTAAATTAAATTAAATTATAGACCTGACAATATAGGTTATAATTTCAGCAGCTTACCTGCTTCCAATTTGCTTTCATTTATAAGGAAAAATAAAACAAAACTAAAATGTGTTCTTGATTAATTTATCCTCTTATTTCAAAGTTATCCTTGAACAATTTTTTGCTTCTATCAACCATGTCACACATTTTTAATTATTTTTTCATTCTAAATTTTAAGATAATTGCTAAATTTTAAAAGTTAAATTAAAATAATTTCAAACTTAAAATTAATAAAATTTATTGAATATTTTAAAATAATTAATTTTATAACTAGTAGTAGTTAATATACAATATTTATTATTATGAGTTTAAAAATATGTCTGTTTTCGAGATTGTTGAAGATTCTATTTTGTAATCTTTGTTATGGAGATTTCAACTTCTTTTTTTCAATCTTAATTTTTTCTACAACCCGGTCGCTTTTATTTTTAAAATTATTAAACTATACGTTGACCTCCTTAACTATTTGGTTCTAACATATATAATTTATATTAAAAATAAATAATATAATTTTAGTTCTTAATAAATTCTTAACTATATTCGAAGTTTATTTTTTGTCAGGTCTGCCCACTTAGGCCTTACCTTAATTAATGCAGATACTAATTTAACTATTTATACTTATTAATTAAATCGTAAAGTGGGGGAGAATTTAATAAAAATTATTTTGTCGAGTAGCATTAAAAAAATGCAAATAAATTTTTTAGGGATCTAGTTATTATGAAGTTAACTTTATGATAAATTGGTTAACTGACTACTACTAATATACTGCTGACACTCAAGAAATTACCTCCCAACTTATGTGTCGATATTTTATTCATCAATTGACCAAAATTAATTTTATATTAACCACTATCAAATTTTAGTGTTAAATCTGATTCAACGAATACTACTCCCACAAACAGATGAAGTAATGAATAAATGTCATGAGTTAACGAGCCCATTCAGTTCTACGGTTACTAAGGCACTGTTTGTTTAAATTTGAATGGCTGAATTAATTAATCATTAAGTGTGTTTGTTTTGAAAAAAAATTGTTTGAATGACTGAATCGATTAACCATTTAGACGATTTGAGCTGAATGATTTAGTGTTATTTTTTTGGTTGAATGAATTTTTTTTTTTTTTTTACAGTATTAACTATTATATTAAGTAATATTAAATACATTTATAACAAATTTGAATTTATAAAATAATAAAAATTTATTATTCAGATGTTTCAGACATGTCAATTATCAAGTAACTTTTTTTATTAAAATCCAAATTCAGGTAATTCAGATAGTAGCCATCCTTTGTTAGAATAAGAATAAAGACTAGTAGTATAAAACTCAACCGGTAGTGTATTTCATAATAGTCGGAATAAAGGAAGGGGAAATTATGATGTAAAGAGACTATAATACCTCTGCAATTTGTATAAAGGTATTAATTAACTGAATAACTAGTATTTGATATAAAATGTAGTATTTTATATAAAATAATAATAATAATATCAATGAACTCTAATTTGGCCACCTACTGTGAATTGATTTTTTCCCAACTTGGTTCTCCAAACATATTGACCTTGAACTCTAGTTTGGCCACCAACTGTGATTGTCTTACCTACCTAAGTCATTGAGTCCATATGTTCTGATTTCTAGCATCTTATCAAAATCGTTGAGTTTAGTTGGATGAAATATATGAAATGACGAATCAAAAATTGAAATACTAATTGACTTAATATTTCGACATCCTTATTTTGTATTAACTTTTCTTAATATTAAAGTTTGTATTAGACAATTTTAAATGTATTATTTTTATGATTGGTCTATAATATTAAAATGTAAACTCTAAAACTTATGTTAACTCGTGTATTATCCTATTACTATAAGATATATCATCAGGCAATGCACAAGTATCATATATTAATCAATTGAATATTTTTATTTGGTTACATACAGCTGAGACAGTAACGCTGATCCAATAAAAACAACCACCAGGCACCATGTAATGGAAGTACATCTATCAACTCATCTTCCCAAGATACTACTACGCTTCATCGCTCTCTCTTTCTCTCTTGCTCTCTCTTGTAGACTTTCTCTTTCTAGACTTGGCTGGTGATTTGTAGATGGGGGGTTGTGCATCGAGGCCGGAGAATTGCGTCGGAGGTCGGAAGGGGAAGAAGAAGTTTCGGAAGAAAAGAAAAGCTGTCAAGCGCCGACTGTCGTCTCGTTTCTCCGCTCAATCCTTGGATAAGTTGGATCCCACCCTCACCAATCCCACTTTACACGGTTCTCAATCTCTCTCCTCTCCTCTCTCTCTCTCTCTCCATATACATGTATATGTGCGTCTGTGTGTTAATATGTGGATTGTATCAATATATAAATTTCTTTTTTTTGATCTAGCACTGATTAGTAAATTGTTGTTACTTAATGATTTGTTTTATCGGGATGGGAGAGAATTAGAGCTCATAGCTAGGCTAGCTGCATTTGTTCTTAACAGGTAAACAATTAAATAGCGATTTTTTTCTTTTTGTGGGATATTTTTTAATGCTTTTATATGGGATTGGATATTAGTCTTATATGAAAGGAGTTTTCAGAAAACATGTTTATCTTTAGACTTTACATCCATTTTTTAATATATAGCTGGGTTATTTAACTAATTACTAGCAAAATATTCAAATTTGTGAAAGTTTTATGGAACTTGCTTTATTTGGGTAAAATTTTAGTCAATTTTATAGCTAAACAGGGACAGGGGCAGGGGCATGCAACATGCCTCTGACTCCTACAACCCGAGCCTCTGTGAAAGTTGAAGGGGAACATAACACTTTTCAGTAGTAGCTGGAGATATTTTAGCATTAGGATATCTATATAGATATAACTAAGAAGTTTGAGAACCAAGGATGAATGTTGTACTTTCCCGAGAGAAAGAGGCTCATATCCTCATGTCTTGGAATTATCTGTGGGATGTGCTCAGAAGCAATGGAGTTGCATAGTTGAGATATGTCTCTGAAAAGTAGATTCACCACTGACATACTCGTCGTTTTTAGAAACTTGTGAACTTCACTTTATCGTTGTATGCACATTTCGTTAAGGACTTGAGGAGCAGCAACTGTTGTGGGCTCAAATTTTCCTGGGTGTCTATGGGTTGTTAATTAAAATGGTCATTTTTATTTGCTGTGATTTTCTTTCTTGGGAATAAACTCTGAATATCTCTAATTTGTCATGGTTGAAAGGAATAGAAAAGAATTTGAACTAAGTTTCCTTTTATTCTTCATTGTGTTATTTTCTCCATGGGTTTCTGCTCCTACAATTAGGCTGTCTTAACTTATTTTAATCTTACTTTGTTTCTTCATATTTTCCAATGGTTAACCACATCATATTAATAATGTTGAATAGGAAAAAAAACAAATCAGGATATCCTCTTTCAATTTCTCTTAAAATTCTTGTAGCTATAACTATTGTAATAGACTAAGTGTGAATGCCAAAGCTATGTTTCTAGGCTTAAACTTTGTCTGATTGACATAACTCATTCTAAACTCCCATGTAATTGCAATTCTTACTAGTTAATTTAAATAAGATCATTGGATTCTCTTATAACTAGATTACTTTGTTGTGCTGCAATGTATGGCATCAGCAAGAGCAAGTACTGATGAGGCGTGGTTTGATTCTGCTGCAATACTTGAATCTGACTGCAGTGATGAAGATTTCCAAAGCATTCCTGATGGTATTATTTAGAGGGTTTTCAGTAAATATTCTAACTCTGGTTTCATCTTTCTACACTGATTAATCAGTTACATTTTATATTTACTGATGCACTTTATATTTGCAGATGTGCTATCTCTGAATGGCTCTGAAGGTGCATCCAAGTTAAGTATTGCTTCTCTTAGAGATGTGAATAATGGAGATGTTGATGTCAACAACCCGTCTACCTCTTACACTGGACAGTGGCAGAGACCAGGGGAGACTTCTGCAGGGAATCCTGCACACAACTTTGTTGGTGAGACTTACAGAAATTCTGTTCATTTAGGGGTTGCAGACTCCCGGTTGAGATCTGATGGAACTTCTAATGAAGTGAAACCAGTTTTCCTTGATGAAATATCATCTGTGGATGAAAGTGCTGGCAGGGGAGATGGTTTGTTGGATAACTGTGGAATTCTTCCAAACAACTGTTTGCCTTGTCTTGCTTCTACTGTTCCCTCAATTGAAAAGCGAAGGTCTCTAAGCTCAAGTTCACCTAGTGCAAGGAAAAAAGCAGCCCTTAAATTTTCCTTCAAATGGAAGGAGGGACATTCTAATGCCACTTTACGTGAGTGCTATTATCTTTAAGTTCTTTAGATTTTATCACTTGCATAAAAATTGCATATGCACATAAATAGTTTTACTCTTTTTTCCCCTTGTGATTATGATTACTACAGTTTTTTGCTTATTCTATATGGCCTGTGTATTACCATAAATGTCTAGTGTTAGTATACTAATGGAGGCCCTTGGGAGAGAGGTCCCTGAATGAGGCACATGGAATGTGATCAAGTCTGAACTAACTTGCTCTAAACAAAGGGCCACATTTTGTGTTGTGTCACTCAGCAACAAAACAAATATGCGAACTTCCCTTTTGTAACAATTATTTAAGGTTGCATGATATTAACTTACCTCTGTCACTGTGCATATATTGGAATGGGTACTTTTGCCAAATTGTATTGAATGATTAGTTGATGATTGAGCCTTAGAAGTTACAAATCTATCAACATATTTCATAAGAAATTATGGAACGGATGAATTATGTCTGTAAATCTGATTCAGTTTCTGATTTATCCTAGTTTCTTCAAAGATGCTTATCCAGAGACCAATAGCTGGTTCGCAAGTACCTTTTTGCCCAGTAGAAAAGCAAATGCCAGATTCTTGGTCACAAATTGATCCAAGTACTTTCAAAGTTCGGGGAGAGAATTATTTAAGGTGAGAGGACTGGTCAAGTATTCATAATGGCACATGTGACCTAGTGTTTTTAAACGCATTTTTGATATTTTTGATGCACTCCATCTTAAGCCTTCATATTGAAATATTACCTCTAAATAGTTGAAACTTATTTTTGCATGTCCTGTGACTAGTACCATTTTCTTGGTTGTCAGGGACAAAAAGAAGGATCTCGCTCCCAGCTATGCTGCATATTATCCATTTGGCGTCGATGTATTCCTATCTCAAAGGAAAATTGATCACATTGCTCGTTTTGTAGAACTCCCCAGTATTAGTTCTTATGGGGAACTTCCTCCTATTCTTGTTGTAAATTGTCAGGTACCTTCTACCTTTTCCCTTAGCTTTTGTTTTGGTTTTTCGTATATTTAAAATCTCTACTGTTGTTGCAGTTGAACAATTTGAGAAATAAATATGTTATGGTTGTCATTGAGTTTTAAATATTCCTGCTTGTTTTCTCAAGTCTGGTGATTCTCTGGACTGAATTGCATTGCATCAACTGCTGAAAATAGTGCGAGTACTAAGATCTATACTTAATGTTTCTTTGATCTAATATTCTTTTAAAGTTCAGAATACTAAAGAGACAAAAGTTAGCCACCTTCCTGGGAAACAAAATGCAGTGGCAGATGGGATGTTAATGCGACAGCATAATCATAACCTAATGCAGTGGCAGTTGCATCTTTTATCTTGTTGCAATTCTACCATGTCTTGATATACTGCCCTGACTACGCATTTTTGTCATTCCTTTTCCTGTCCAGTGCTCGCGTGATTTAACAGTGACTAATCATCTAGAGCCAACCATTTTTGTTGATGTCTTGGTTGCTTCTACCTTTAATCACTTCTATTTCTACATACTTTCCGATTCTTTACCCATCCATTAATTTCTGTATCACCCTCTCAGCTACCGATGTATGGAAATGAAGTTTATTTGGTTGCTTAGCTTTGTTATCATCGAGTGCTACAATACTATTGATCCTTAAGTTGGTTTAGGATTGGAAGTTTCATTATATTTAAAGAGTTAATTGGTTTATTAATTTCTTTTTTTCCTTTTAAGACTGGCAATTATTGTGTTTATTTTTTTTTCCGGAACAGATTCCATTGTATCCTGCGGCCATTTTCCAGAGCGAAACTGATGGTGAAGGAATGAATTTTGTTTTGTACTTTAGACTTTCTGAAAGTTACTCTAAGGAACTTCCATCCCATTTTCAAGAAGGCATCAGAGTACGATGAAACCATTTTAACTTGCATTTTTTCCTTCATTTAAAAAAACAAAAAACAGAAAACCATATTATACTTGCATGCATTCTACTGGATAAACTCCATCCCATATCATATGCTTATCTTCTTAAATCCTTCTTTTCCTACGATCAGAGGTTAATTGATGATGAACTAGAAAAGGTTAAAGGTTTTCCTGTTGACACACTTGTACCTTTCCGGGAAAGGTTGAAGATATTGGGGCGTGTAGTAAATGTTGATGACCTTCAATTAAGTGCAGCAGAGAGGAAACTAATGCATGCATACAATGAAAAACCTGTTCTTTCACGTCCTCAACATGAGTTCTACTTGGTAAGTTTGTGTGAACAACTGTGATTCCAGTGCATAGCACAAAACATGAAGAGTGAGAAAATTGAAGCAAAATAGTTCTTATTAGCTTCTCATACAGATATTGGTGTGAAATTTTTTTAGGGAGAAAGTTATTTGGAGATCGATTTGGACATGCACAGATTTAGTTACATATCTAGGAAGGGGTTTGGAGCATTTCTAGATAGACTGAAGCACTGCATCTTGGATTTTGGCCTTACAATTCAGGCAAGTCATTTCAATACCTAAACAAGTTCAAAAATCTCTCCCTCTCGTATTTGTTTTTCCTTGTTCAAATTTTATTCTCTCTTTGAGGCTCTAGAAACTCTTGTTGATACATTTTTCTAATCTGTTCAATTAGGGAAACAAACCTGAGGAGTTACCGGAACAAATCTTATGTTGTGTACGGTTGAATGAAATTGATTACATGAACTACCAGCAGCTAGGAGTGAGTCAAGAGGCCCTTTGATTAGTGAGTGAACATTGTAAGGATTAAGGTTAATAATAAAATAAAGGCTTTCTTCTTGAATCCTTCTTGCACTTTTCTGTTTTCTATTTAGTGGTTTTCGATTATTTGATAATTTTAAGGCAAGATTTTGTGCTCGTGTGGGAGTAACCAAGCACGCGCACAACACAAAACACACGTCCTTGAAAAGAAAAGCTTAGTCCGCCCTTTCATTCTTACATGGAGGAGTATTATATCACCCTACGGTCCCAACTCATTTACGTCCTACAACACATGATTAAAAAGTAAAAGTAAAAGTAAAAGTAAAAAGGTTCTTGAAGTTCATCCTGACGCATGAAAGCTTTCAGAGTAAATTTTTATTGGGTACGAATTAATGCATATGTATTTGTCTGTGCAAATATATAGAACATATATGGGACCAAGAATTTACGGGCCAGGAATGTTAGCCTTGATATATGTGACAAATAATCTGTTAACAGTAGTTGTATTTTATTTGCATCTATTTTTCAAAGCAATAGATTCAAAATCTAAGCCTTACATGGAGGAAGGGGTTTACCACATAAACATTTGTTCCCAGAGTAAGAACTCTTTGGAAAATCACTAAAAGGCTTCCCAGAAGGAATTCTCCCTACAAGCTGATTATCTGACAAATCCAACTCTTTCAGCTTTCTCATCTTCAAAAACCCACTCGGTATTACCTGTAAACTGATTTTTCTGCAGCTTCAGCCTTTCTAAAGAGCTTGCATTTGCCACAGAGATTGGCAATTCAGAACCTAACTCATTGTAACTCAAATCCAGACTCTCCATTGATCCCAATTTCCCTATGGAGGTTGGTATTCTGCCTTTGAAAGAGTTGCGTGACAAATTGAGATATCGGATCCCCAATTGTGCTCCTGTGCCAATCCATTCAATACCACTTGAAAGAATATTATCAGAAAGATCGACATATGTCAATGAGCCTTCGTGAAAGCTGTCTTGTATCTTGAAAACCTGGTCTATAGAGCCTGTTAGTTTGTTTGCGTGGATGTCGAGCACTCCCAATCTCCCCAAGATTGTGATTGTAGTAGGAATCTTTGAAACAAGTGAATTTTCTGAGAGGTTCAAGCTCCATAGCTGAGTCAGGTTTCCAAACCAGGTAGGTATGCTTCCAGAGAGATGGTTTGCTGACAAGTCCAGTGCCTGCAGTGAGCTTTTCTGCCTCAGATACTTTGGAATTTCCCCTTGGATTCCACATCCGGCCAAGTAAATTTGAGAGAGTGATGGTAACCCTACTAGCCACTCGGGGATAAAAGATAGATTTAGTTGGTTATAAGAGGCATCTAGTGTTTGAAGGTTTTGAAGCATTGACATTTCATGAGGTAACGGTCCTTGAATCATGTTGCCTGAAATTGTTAGCTCGAGAAGCTGAGAGAGCTGACCTATTGATCTAGGTATATGACCAGATAACTGGTTCCCATCTAGGTATAACTCTGACAAAGACCGCAGATTACCTAAACGGGAAGGAAGAGGCCCCTTGAGCTTGTTATTTGACAAGGAAACTCTTTCAAGGGAGGTGAGAAGTCCAAATGTGGAGGGTATTCTTCCACTGAGAAGATTATCATGCAATCTAAGAAATTTTAGGGAAGACATTTGACCAGAGGTTGAAGGGAAGGGGATCTCTCCCTCAAGACGGTTGGTATCTAAAGAGATACTTGCAATGGCGGTTAAATTAGTTATAGAAGGAGGGATCTTTCCGGTCAGTGAATTGTTTGAGAGAGAGAGATCCGTTAAGACCTGCAAATCACCAATGGCTGCTGGTATGTGACCAGTAAGAGAGTTTTGCTCTATATTCAGATACTCCATGTTTGTCAACTTTGTTATAGATTCAGGGATTGCACCTGAAAAGCGATTATGCTGTAGATCTAATATTCTCAGGTTCGTTAGACTTCCTAGGCTGGAAGGGAGAGACTTGGAGAAGCTGTTTTCATGCAGATACAATTCTTCAAGATGTGACAGCTTTCCGATAGATTCTGGTAGCGGACCACTAAGTTTGTTGTAGAAAAGAGAGAGCTTATGTAGTTTGGGGAGGTCAAAACCTATCGAAGGAGGGATCTGCCCAGTAAGAAAGTAGAGTCCAGAGAGATCTATAACTTGGAGACAAGTCAGAAGTGTTATGGAAGGAGATAGCCTTCCATACATATAAGTCTGGTCAGGAGCTTCTCCTGAAGTAATAAAGCCTGGGAGACTCATCTGGTTTACTCTCCCTGTCTTATTATCGCAGGAAATTCCGCTCCACTTGCAGCAACTTTGGCCAGTCCACGTTGCTAGGCGGCCGGAAGTGTCGGAGTCGATTGCTGCCTTGAAATGCCTGAGACCCTTAAGGTCATTTGGGTTGCATGCTTCACTGCCAGTTCCCCTCTTGGAGCTTTCTCCTAGTGTGATGAGAGTGAGCATTACAAGAACCCATAGTATATCAGAGCCCATTCTGCCTGGACGGATGGATGATGATCTCATTTGTTGAAATTGCTGTGATTCTAACAGAATACACACAAATTAGTTATAATTCTAACAATCAGTGACAGTATAAAGAAGTAGTTTTTGGTCAAATATCTCACTAATGCCTTTTTATCTTTTCAGTCGTCTATCTTTTTCTCTTTACAGTGTGTAGAGCTAAAAGAGCACAAATCTATCTGATTATGATGCCTTTGTCATTATGGTAAACAAGTTGTCGACATAAATAAGTTCATGAATATGGAGTACATATATAAATAAGTCAAATCTGTGTCCTTTTGGGAAATAATAATAAACAAACATGCATGTTTACTGACAATTACTTCCATGTTTCTAGATATTTGGTTGTTTTAACTTATAAAAATCTTCCATGCATCCGACGAGGGACCAATTTTACTTGTTCATGCAAGCTAGCTAGCTAGGACTGTTTAATTTGGAATTTGAACAAGGATCTTAAATTTGTCACTACTCTTTAATCCTTCAAATTAAATCTGGTTTTAAATTATGTGTTTCTAGAAATTAATTTTGTCATTTTTCTGGTTTTTTAAAGTAAAAGAATATTTGGAGAAAGACGGTTTTCCTCGGCCTCGGGTGCAAGAAAGAGAAAACAGGTCTTAATTAAAAATACTTATATGGTACTAGTATGGTTTTATTTATATTTCTTTACTGACTTTTGAGTTTGAGAAAGATAGAAACGCATCTGGCTAGCTTGGGGAATTAATTATATACTCTTCTTATAGATCTAATTATTACAAGTGCTGCATAAATCAAAGAGTTCGGGAGGAGATGAAGATGAAAATATGGAGAGAAAGGGAGGAGAGAGAAAGGAAAGACCAGGAAAAAAGAAGAGGGAGGAGAGAGAAAGACAGGGAAGAAAAAAAGGAGTATTTTGTTCTGTTTGCAGTTTAATAATGCGAAATATTAAAAACTAAACTGCGGACGAAAATTCTATTAAACCGTTTGATCTTAACGTGAAGGGTTTAATAGAACTCTGGTCCGCAATTTAGTTTTTAGTATTCCGCAGTTTAATATTGCGGACGAGACAAATAACCAAAATATCCTCCTTATAAATATCTCCCGTCCGCATTTTCGCATTATTAAACTGCGGACGTTAGGTATGGCCAAATGTTTCCCGTGCAAATGCCAATTTTTTTTTTTTTTTAGTTTTCAAGTCTCCCAAAAGACTTCCTTCATCGATTCCCTCTTCCTGTCATTCTCAAGTAATAGTAGTATCTTTATATATACACTCACCCATTTTTTTTTTGGAAACAATTGAGAAATTAACGGGAAGAAGTACTTTGGCTCTGCAAAAAGTTAAAACAGAACAAGACTATGGATCTAATAATTCGATCCCTAACTCTCGAAGGGATTTTCGATAGTTGAATTCTTCTCTTAAAGGAATTTTCGATAGTTGAATCCTTCTCTCGAAAGAATTTTCGACAGCTGAATCCTTCTCTCGAAGGGATGATAGCCCCAAGTAATCGTCTCAGTATCGAATTCATTTGCATCGAAGTCATTTGGCATCCGTACGTAGTTTAATACTGCGTAACATAGAAAACAAAAAAAAATTGAATTTGGTCAATACGACGTCGTTGACCAATTGACTTGCCATACTTATTCGCATGTTAATACTGCGGACAATATTTTTTAAAAGTAAAACTTTTACAAAGAGGGTATTTTAGATATTTGTCTCATCCGCAATATTAAACTACGAAATACTTAAAATTAAACTGTGGACGATCTCACTATTTAACTGTTTGATTGTCGAATAGAGGGTCGCGTTGTGTTGTAAGGCTACTCTTTTTTTTTTACAACGTTTACTATGTGTAAGACCCCAACTTATTATTAATGAAATTTAATTTTTTCTATTTATTATTTTGAAATAGTAAGGGTTGATTTGATTAATGTGGATAGTTATGGGTAAAATACGCAAATATTTCAAAATAAGCAAGTGGTTATAAAATATTCATTGTTGTCGGGGAATATTCGTTTGGTCGTGAAATATTCTTGCTGTCGGGGAATATTAAATGACTGCCAGCCTTGATCTTTAATGGCCCCATAACGAAAAAGCGATTGGATGCGAGAAAACGACAAATATAAGTTGTTTAAAAATAATAACGGCGTAGTTATTCACTGATTAATCTTTGTTAAAATACTCGGTGGTTAAAACACACGGTATGCGGTATTGCACCAATTATTGATTTCTTACGTAAGAAGGCACTACTCAATAATGGTTACTGATAATTTATTCAATTATTTTATTGATTTAATAATTCTTTGCGTTGATATTTTATAATGTTGTTGTTTCAATAATTGTCATTTACAAGTATTTTTCATTATCGAGCAATAATTCATATTATCCGAATAATATTATTAGATAACATTATTGGTAATGTCTAGAAAGTTACATCTAAGGAGAGGTTTGATCACCTAATTGCGCTTGATAAGGAGAAATTCTTATTGGAAAGCCCCTGCTTCCTGTAGAAGGCGCACGGTTGTCAATATTGTGATTACGTAATATTATTTGTGAATAATTAATTATTGATTCATATGATGAGGAAAATATTGATTTTATGTGGATATAGATGAAGAAAAATTTTAATGTGACAATTGTTGAAAATTGAAATTTTATCTTTTTACGATAAAATAATTCATTTAAATATATTATTATATTTTAATAATATAATAATGATGATATTTTTACGATGAATGTAGAATATATGAGTATATGTGGAGGAGTATTTTTGTTACCAAAAATATTTAAAGCATGTTTTATGTGTAAATTGGACCCCATTTCTTATTGAAATTTGATTATAACTTTTTGTAAAATCGCTTGGTTTGTGGATTTGGTCAATTTTTGTTTGGAATTTGGAAAAACTTCCTTACGCAAAGTTGTAGATAATGGAATTTCCTATAAAAAGTCGCGAGATTCAATTTTTACGACAAAAGGGCTATTTATTGTGAATTATTGAAGTTCAAGCTCAAAATAATTGATTTTGGAAGTTTAAAATATTTTTAATTACAAAAACGTGTTTTTCATTTTGTGGCCCTTATGTAACATGTGATAGAGGTGAAATCAGTTGAAAGAAAGTAATGTATGAGATTTTGAAAAATATAATAATATTTAATAAATTTTCTACTTTTGGTTTGTTAAGATTTTCCTATAAATAGGGTCTTAGGTTAGAATTGAAAATCACACCAAAAACCAAGTTTTCTCTCTCTATATTATCGCGTATTCTTGTAAGTATTTTGAGTATATTTTGAGTATTGCTATACTGTGTAAGTTCAAGTCATGCTTTATATCAAAGGTGTTTCAAATTAGAAGAAATCTTGATCTTTCGAGGTAAGGGATATTATTTTTTCAGTAATGATATTATTTTTCAATATCATTATCTTTGAAATATTGATCCAAGTTTTATCAAATTTTGAACTTTTAGTGTCGAGAGTTCTTATTCACGATCTGCACTTTATTCACGATATCTTATGACATTATTCACGAATACGGCACTATTCATCGAAAAATAAAAATTTTCTCTTTTCGTCTAAAATATCTATTGTGGATACTAACTTTGATTGTATCTATGTTTTGATCATTCTTGAATTTTACACCACTATGATTATTTTTGAGGTATTTTTAGACATGGATAAAACAAAGTACGAATCCTTAATCCTTAATCCTTGTCATTTTGTTTCACTGGATTCGTTTCTTTAAAAATATTTTTTATCATCCTCAGTCTTAAATGATGATATTATTGAATATCTTTGGCCTGTAGTGCAAAGATGAATGATTTCTGATGAATATCTTTGGCCCGTAGTGCAAAGATGAACAAGTATACCTATTTTGGGGGCGTCACACTATGTATCAATCCCCTATATATATATATTCAGTCCCCTATATATATATATTTTGCATGAATATCATATAAACTGAATAGACACACTTATTTTACATATCATATAAACTGAATGTGAAATTGAAATTGAAAATATATACCTCAACTGAAATTAAGATGTAGTGCACGAAAGTTTCTGCAGTAGGTACCAGCTATTTCTTCAGCCTAATGTTATATATAATGTAATGTGTTGCAACGTTAAGGAGGGCTATCAAAGAGCTTTATATAGAAGATGAACCAGAACCAACCCCCTCCCCCTCTCTTTCTCTCTCTACCTACTTTATTGCATAGAAGAGATAAATAATAGAGTAGTACTACTAGTAGTAATTATTTATTGTGTAGCATGGATTATTATGACTGCTTTAATTATATTGTTCCCGTATACGTACGCTTATACGTTTAAATGGAAATGTATAGCCGATTCCAGCTATGAGGCTCTTACGACTTTTACGATCCAATAACAGTGATTAAACTATATATATATAGTCCGCTTCTCTAGCGAATTGAAATGAACAAACTAAAAATAAATCGACTATAGCGACGATTTTTTCGTCGCTATAGCATAAAAAATTAATTTTTTTATACTATAGTGACTGTTAACGCCAAGATCTTTCTCCACGTCCCAATCACGTAAGACGTCCCCGATCTCGCTGACAATAAACACAATAACACAAAACTGACGGTTCGTTCATGGGGATAGCTCAGGCGTGAGAATTAGTATGTGTTCACAAGGTTAACAATGGAGGAATATATGATCTAGTGTATTGAGAGAGATAATAAATCTCAGTTGTGTGTGTATGTGAGAATATGAATAATCAATATATGTGAGAACGTACCTCCATACGATGGATTCCTTGTTAAGTTATATTACCTTTGCTTGGATTACTGTGCCACCCACTACTACTACCGACACACCCCCGATCGATGGGCTCTGCCTAACTATATCGGGTTTATCTACCTTACTTTTATTGCTTTTCTATCGCCGACCGGTTATGATCCCATCCACATTAATGCATAGCAGGAGCCTTGGTCAACTATCATACTTTTTCATCATCACAAGTCAAAATAACAGATATTAAAATATCTAATGGGTCGATCCTTTGGGTGAATTCCGGTCAATAGGATTAAATAAAGTTAACATAATAAATGGGCTCAAAAGTCCCGTGGCTTAATAGTAAAAAGCCCATGATTATCTTGATAAAGGGGCCCAATTTATCCTACTTAAAATAGGAGAAATATTATGACCCAACATTACCCCCTAGTTTTTTAGTTAAACAAGATGTTTAATGGAAAACTATATATGATTCATGATATTTAGGAATTAATAAAGGCCCAAAGATAGGAAATAAGTGGATCATACCCACTTTTAACATACGAAGTGGAATAAAGGAGGACTGGATAGTAGATATCCAGAGCAATAAGCCCAATTTGATAAAGGATTTGAATTTGAAAGGGATGGGCCAATAAGATAGAGATCCAACAGTCAGGCCCAATCTGATAAGATATTCAAAGGTCATCCAAACGTATTCCACTTTAATTCCCATTATTACTGACATTAAATGCGCCGGCCTCGCTCCACGTGTAACCGTCAGTATAAAAGATAAACCTCACCAAAATTGACGGTTTTACTCTCGATTTGAAATTGAACCTTTGAGCTTTCTTCCTTCTCTCGGAAAAACCTCTCTTTAGCTTTCATGAAACTCAACAATGGTGAATCCAAGCCAAACCCCTTCAAGTTCTTCTGCGTTCAAACCCTAACCGAGGGGTTCAAGTGCCAATCCACCATCTCCCACCGATTTCTTCAAGGATGGGGAACAATTTCCTCATGCCAACATCACCTCCACCGTTTACGAATCGAGGCTGCGAACTCTCCCGGATTCGATATCATGTTAGGATAACTTTCTTTATGAGGGCTCCAATTTCTTTGAGAGCGAATGTACCAAATGACAGACGGATGGGTCGCCACGCCGACTACTCTCTTTGGAAAAGGGGTTCGCCACCCTCCACGCCTTCATAGTTACCCTCCTAGGGTTTATTGGAGTAGGATTCGCACAACTGGTGCCTAACTCCTATATCCATATACTGGCGTTCATCGCCTTCTGTCATGAATTAGGGGTTACCCCTCTGTTGATCTCTTCTTCACCCTCTTCTCGGCTGGCAGATCCCGAGAACGAGGGTTCAAAATGCTGAGCAAACAGTCCCCACGCCCAAACTCGAAATTCGAGAAGAGGCCCCCTGATGAGCACCCCCTCGAAAGCAACAAAAGATGGCACGAGAAATGGTTCAAATCCATTGGTCCGGAATCTCCTCCCTTCCGATTGGACCACCGGAACGATCTCTGACGACGGTGACATCCCAGAGGGGCGAGAGGAGATGGGCGACTTCATGAATAAGATCCCTCTCCGAAGTGGAGCTTCACTCTCATTGACCAAGCAAGCATGGTTGTATGACCATAAACGTAAGTCTTGGACCATTCGTGATATAATTTTTGAAATGTTTATGTAGTGCAGTTTTAACTTGTGATTATTTGCGATTGTCTTTGATCAAACCAACTTCCTCAAGTAAAAGACTTTGGAAGATTTCTTGGCGGAGAGGATTCTCGATGCAAATGAAGAACTCCCTAACGAGTAGCCTTCGAATCGAACCCCCCTTTCGAGCCAACAACAACTCACTCTTCGGGATGATGACCTGAAGTCGACAATCCTATCATCCCCGAAGCGGTCCTCCGACCTCGCCAGAAGGAAGAAAGCGCGCCAAAAGGGCAGGACTCTCATGAGATATATCACGAAAGCGGCGAGGAGAGTGTACTTACGAGGTAAACTTACAACCAATTCCTTGGTGAACCCACAACAACCTCTCGAACCAACCCTACCAACTTCGAACCAACCCCAAGATTCCTCGAACCAACCCCACCAACTTCCGAACCAACCCTAAAAAGAGAGTCTTCGACATTCCTCCACACGATCGGCGAAAGTCCGTGCTAAAAAATTGAGAAGCAAAATAATTCCTCTTATCGCCAAGCGAACTCGCGTTCCCCCTCCTTCAACAACCAAACCCTTTAAATGAAACCCCAACACCTAACTTATTTGAGTAGGTCGGTCGAATTCTTCCCTTCTCCGAAAGAAAAAAAAGCGACCTGCCGGACGGTCGGCTCGGATCGACTTCGAACCTTCTTCAACTCCGAGCGAATGCCACTCGATCACCTTTTCCAGAGAGGCAATGCATGCGGATCCTTCACCGGATTCGCGATCGATTTATGCCTCCTCCTCGAGGACCAATGACATCCGAATTCAAAGATGATGCCATGGGTTCACCGACTATGTGGCCTCGGCTCAATGCCAATTTCCCTTTCAACTATTTTGAGGCCTTCGTTCGCGAGGCCGATGACCATCGGTTGAGAACGATTCAACGGGGATTTGCTTTCAATGAAGGCATGAAAGCTACTTGCTAAGGTAAATGACTCTTCTCTTCCTTCGCTTACTTATTTTCATACTCATACATCCGTCGATTGAATAACCTTGAACATGAACAGTAAAAATCTTTGTCTTGGACGTCTGCGTCCCAGATCTCTCAAGTTGAATCCGGAGGAAGCTGAAGAAGGAAAATTCCTCCGAAATCTGTCACGGCTCGGGAAAGGACTCATCGTGAAAGCCTTCTTCATCTAATGAAGGTCTTGAGTAAAGAGTTGGCCCAAGCTAAGGGAAGTGAAGGCCTCGAGGAAGAACTAAAGTCGATTAAGGCTCAAGATCTTTGAAATTGTCAACATGAATGTCGACTTAGTTCGGAGGTTGAAGCGAGGATGGATAAGATCAAGGAGTTGAAGTCTAACGCCAAAATCTTGACGAAGAGACGATCCGTAAGATGGAGCGGGATGAAAAGCTTCAATTGAATATCTGCAATGACTCGAGCAAGAGATCCAGAACTCGAGGCTCTTGGGACCTTGGGCCTCCTTTAAGCGAAGCTCTTGTGCAAAGAAATTTGTGAAGAGTATAGAACTTCAGACGAAATAAGCGGAGAAATCATGAGGATTCACAAAAGAAAGTCATGAGCTCTGCTTGAAGTCTTAGCAAGGAAAGGTTGATCAAGGCTAACTTAGATCCTTACCTCTTTGGACTCTTGGGATGATGATGGAGCTACACAAGCACTACCAAACATGGATTGTCTTAGGTCTTATTATGAATATTTGTAGAAATTTTATGTTATTTCCTTATTTGTAAATGAACTTAAATATTAATGAGAAATGATTTTCTTCCTTATGACTTGAGTGTACTTTTTATTTTATGTCAATACTTGATATGAATTTATATGGACAAGTATACAAAAAACCCTTTCGAGGATTTAACTTCAAATGATTAAGCATGTCATATAACAGATAAGCATGTCATATAACAGATAAAGTGATGTTAAGGGACGAGGCATTCCGAACTCAACACATAAATAAAATAAAGTACCACATACTCATCGGCTCCGAAGTGTGAGATCGGTCATTTGTTTACCACTCGGGATGAAACAATTATACAAAAACCAAGATATAAGGATCAAGATATAAGGACCAAGATATAAGGATCAAGATATAAGGATCAAGACATAAGGACCAAGATATAAGGATCAAGATATAAGGATCAATTGTGACCATTGACTTACCACCCTGGTAAAATCAATATAGGATCCTTAAATCACCACTCGGGGTAGAAACGACAAATGAAATTCGCCATCGAATGGCGGTGAGAGTCTACCATACCTCCTTACACCATAGTGACCATAGGACAAAATAGGACCGGGACCGATAGTGACCATTGATTTACCACCTGGTAAAATCAATATAGGATCGCCAAATCACCACTCGGGGTAGAAACGACGACAAATGGGTCGCCATCGAATGGCCGGTGAGTCCTACCATACCTCCTTACACCATAGTGACCATAGGACAAAATAGGACCAGGACCAATAGTGACCATTGATTTACCACCCTGGTAAAATCAATATAGGATCCTTCGTCTACCACTGGGGTAGAAACGACAAATGGGTCGCCATCGAATGGCCGGTGAGTCCTACCATACCTCCTTACACCATAGTGACCATAGGACAAAATAGGACCGGGATCGATAGTGAAAAAGTGTCTTTTATTGATAATGAACAATAATATCTGAGACTTAGATGAATTAACTTGATCTTCATTGAAAGTATTTCAAGCCTACCAAATGGCGTGCCAAGTGTTTTTGATTTGGAACCATCTAATGCCCTTAACCAGGTAAGTGCTGGTTTGGATACTTCGATCACCTCATATGGTCCTTCCCGGTTTGGCATTAACTTTCCGTATTTTGAGGTGTAGAAGTTTTCGCTTCTCCGAGACAAGTCTCCTACTTGAATCTGCAAGTTTGACTCCTTTGTTGTAATGCTTATTACTTTCTTCGTTGATAAGCGACCAATTTAAGTAGAAGCAACCTCTCTAACTTCTTCTAGTAGATCCAAATTGGCCTTGATCCTTCATCATTGTATATTTCTTTGTATTGGTGACCAAGACTTGGAGATCCGATTTCGGCGAGGGACTAAGGCATCGATTACCATAAAGCCGGTCGAAAGGGTGAATCCCGGTGGTAGTCCTTGGTGTAGTCCCAGTGTAAGCCACACATCGAAGCGACTCCTCCGCCATCTTCCTTTAGCTTCATCTCAGTCTGCGCTTGATCCAGATTAAGCGTCATTCTGTTGGTCACCTCAACTCTGGCCATTTCGACGTGGATGAGCCAGAAGTCTTCTTATGTTGAATCCCAACTCCTTTAAAAATGCTTCAAATTTTGATCCCCATTAACGACGTCCGTTGTCCGATATTAATACTCTAGGGATCCCGAAGCGAAACACTACGGATTCTTTTATGAATTTCAAACATTCTTGCTCCGTAATTAACCGAAGTGGCTTTGCCTCTACCCACTTAGTCATGTAATCAATAAGAAACTATGACAAAGCTAACTTGACCTTTAGCTTTAGGCAATGGACCCAATATATCTACCCCCGGACAAATGAAGGGTATAGGAGATAAAATCGAGTATATAGCTCTTCCGGTGGTGATAATAAGGATCGAACCATTGAGTTGGCACTTTCCACATTTTTTGACATACTCTGCGACTTCCTTGAAAATTGTAGGCCAATAGTATCCTTCCTCAGAAGTACTTTGTAAGCCAAAGATTTAGCGAACCGTATGATCACCGCAAATGCCTCGTGAACTTCCCCAAGAAAGCATATTCCGCCTCGGATGGGACCAGTACTTGATAATAATGGTGAAGAAAAGGCCCGATCGGTAAAGATCGCCATCAATAAGAATAAAGTTGGTATTTCTTGTATTTGATCTTCTTCTTTAACATCGATCAGAAGGAAGGACGCCATCCGCCAATACTCGATGTAGGGGTCATCCAAAGAAGTTAGATCATTTCGATACACATCACGGCTTCATCTTTGAACACTCGGTGTTCTGCAGAACTTCCAAGTAGATCGATCCGTTAAAAACATACGCATCAAGTAGTAGCCAATTTCGACAATGCATCGGCGATAGAATTGTCATTACGCTTCTACATACGAAATTCGACGGCGAAATCATGAAGTCGGTCCTTTAACTCGCTTAAATACTTGATCATCCGATTCCCACGAGCTTCATAGTCCCACGATAAATGCTGACAACAACCAACCGAGAGTCACTTGTAGATGATAAGGTTAGGACCTCTAGAATCTTTGCCAATCGAACACCAAGCAGATCGCTTCATACTCGGCCGTTGTTAAGTAAACTTTAAATCAAATCGATGGCTGTTGAACTTTGAACCCGTCCGGACTTGTCAAGATAATTCACCTTTACTAACAGTTAGGGTAGAAGGCAAATCTGCATATAGAGTCCAAACATTCTCGCTCTGTTGAAGAAGCAGAATCGCTTTCGATCGGAGGATTCAGCTTCCGGTAATTTCGGCATCTAGCGCTTTGAGCGAACATTCTTCTTATGAAATCGGCCAAAGCTTGGCCTTTGATAGCGGTTCGTGGATGGTATTCGATGAAAAGCGTGACAACTCCATTGTCCACGCCGTAACCTTCCTGAAACTTCGGCTTGCCCATCACCTTCTTGATGGTTGATCGGTGTAGACAACGAGAGCCGACCTTGAAAATATCTGCCGAAGCTTCCTACTAACAATTATCGTATGAAGGCAAATTTTTCAATATTTGGATACTGGTTTGAGATCTCGCAGGCGTGACTAACATAATAGATGGATCTTCGTCTTCCACCGATCTCCCGAACCAAAGATCGCTTCCAACCGCATTAACGAACTTGCCGCCAGATATAGATATAAAGTCTCATTGGAATGGGTTTCACTGATAAAGGAGTAGAAGAAAGATACGCCTTTATCTTTCGGAAGGCGTCTTCACACTCTGAAGTCCACCGGAACGTCTTCGCATTCTTGGTCCTTTCGATGTATCAAAGAAAGGAAGGCACCTCTCTCTGCAGATTTGGCGGCGAACCTCCTTATCTTTGCCGATCTGCGCGATCGGGACGTTGGGCGTCTTTGAATGACCGAGGAGTCTTCATGTCAAGAATGGCTGAATCTTCTGCGGATTGGCCTCGATACCCCTTTGGCTAATAAGATAACCCGAAACTTCCCCGCACCGAGGTAGAAAGTGCACTTGGTAGGATTAAGCCTTAGTTAGCGATGGACAGACGATACCGAAAGCATTCTCTAGATCGTCCAGTGACTCACGAGCGTGCATGCTTTTCACGATCATGTCATCAACGTATACTTCCATGTTCCTTCCCAACCGCTATCGAAGATGAAGTTCATCATTCTCTCGGTAAGTGGCTCCGCGTTTATAAGGCCAAAAGTCATCTTCTTGTAGGCGACACCGAAGCGATTGTGTAATAAATGCGGTTTTTGGGATGTCCTCTTTACACATGGATATTTGGTGATAACTGAAAAAGCATCCATAAAGCTTAGTAATGCGTACCCGAAAGTGGCATCGATAAAAGTTGGTCAATATGGGGTGAGGATAAAAATCCTGGACAAGCTTTATTGAGGTCGGTGTAGTCGATGCAAACCCGCCATTTTCCATTATGTTTCGCACCAATACCACATTAGCCATCCATTCGGGATAATCAATCTCATATATAAAGTCGTGACCAATGACTTTCTTTATTTCTCGTCAATAATTTTACGTCGTTCGGAGCGCAAGAAAGATCCGTTTTTTGCCGAGGCAACCGGCTCTTCGAGGATCTACGTTCAAAGTATATGCTCATTTATCTTCCGACTAACTCGAGGCATGTCCTTTGGTTCCCATGCAAAAATATCCGATAATAATAACGGCGTAAGTTCTATGAGATTTGTCCGAAAAGGTTACGGTAGACTGAACCAATCTTCACGCAGTCTTGTCGGCTTTCCAAGATCAATTCGACCTCTTAGTTTCTCCGTGAGGAATCACCATCGGTTCGAGAACTACTTTCGGTAAAGGCTCGATCTCAATTGTCATCGCTTTGCTTTTGTGTTTGTCGACCCCCACTCCGGAGGAAATAATGACATTCCGATAGCATCGTCGGGCTAGATCCAAGTCCCCGCCACCTCTCTACTCATGGTAGTGGGGAACTTGATTTTGAAATGAGGGATGGAGGTCACGACTTGAGAAGCGAGTTAAAGTAGGTCTTCCAGGTATAGCGTTGTGGTGAATCAGCGCACAACATAGAATTTACACACTATTTCGACTTCTTTGAAGTATTTGTCTCAAGACAATAGGGAGTTCAATAGTGCTGCTGACTTTTACGGGATCATTCTTTGAAGCCGTATAAAGGAGCTTCTGCCCGGAACCTCCATTTTACGCCGTCGAGGTGCATCCTCACGATAGGCGTGGGCATCTGAGGATATCTCTCGAAGATCCATTTGTCTATCATCACGCGCTTCGTGTCCACCGTGTGCCACTTCATATTTGTGATCACCAAGGCCCCCAAATGCGCTCGATGGGCTCAGAAGGATAGTCGGCGTCGGTGAATGATATAGCGATCCGGGGAATGGTCTATCTGCTTTCGGGGAGATCATCTGTCGTAGTCATGACCGAATTCAGGTAAGCCCTTCTCTTCCCCTATCAACTTCCCGTGGACCCACCGGTTATCACATCGATAACATGCCTTGGCGGCGATCTTGGAGCCCTTGAACCGTCTCGAGCGCAGACGGTTAACGCTGATTGATTATTTACGACCACACATCTTGCACCAACAAGCCGTCTTTAATCTTCCTCTCCACAAAGTCTTTCAAATTACAACACTCGTTAGTGTAATGGTGGCGGTGACTGATGATAGCCACAATACTTACGAGAGTTACCACTACCCGATCGGTAATTATCACGGGGTGGCTCAAAGAAAGGTTGGTTTCTGATCTGATCCAAAATTATCGATCTATCAGTGTTTAGTTTGGTGTAGATCTTATTCACCTTTGGTAGGAGCGGAGGGATGGACCGCTTCCTGCCGCCAGAATTATTGTACTTTTTTGAAGCGCCTACGTCCGATCATTATACCCCCCGTTTCTCCTCTGTTCAACTTCGGGCTTAGGAGCCACCGACTCTTTCCCCGACCGACGAAGAGGATTTTTCAGTCGTTTCATATAGCTTCTTCCACAACGATGTATATACGCTTTTGTCAAAGGCTTCGGCCGACTCTTCGGATGATTGAACATCAACTTCTTCACCAACTTTTCAGACTTGACGGATCCAATCCATTACGGAACAAACCTCTGACTGGAGGTCATTAAGATCGGACACCTGACCGACTGCTTCTCTGAACCTCTTTACATACTGGCCCAAAGATTCGCTGGCAAACTGCCGGATCTGTGCCAAAGAACCCGTGGGCTTTCCTCTTCTTCGGTTGCTCCCGAAACGGGCATGGAACTTATCACAAAGTTCGGTCCATGAGGATATGGAATCTGAAGGCAAAGTTCCCAACCACTGTCTCGCATCTTTTCTGAGCGTTGTAACAAAGGTGTGGCACTTGGCAGCGTCAGTGAAGTCGTAATAGTCCATTAGCCGGTCGAACGCCTGGCTATGGTCATAAGGGTCCCCGGTTCCATCGTAACTTTCCATGCGAGGCATTTTTTTAGTGATATCCGCCTTTTCCTTGAGAATATCTGAGGAAAAAGGGGATGCTTTCTTTCGGGCGTCCTTCACTCTTTGGACCTCGGCCGGTTGTTTTCTCGAGCTCTTTAAGCTCCTTTACTAGAAAATCAACGCCCAGTCGCGGAGAAACCTCTTTCTCATGAACAACATTATGTCTCTCGAGAGGATTGACCCCTCCGCCGATCCTACGCCTAGAGGACTTCTTGATCCGCTTGATACATAACTTTTCCTTGTGGTGAGAATGATCACGTTGATAGTCCATTACCCGGACTTGAATGCGACCTCCTTCGACCGCTCCTTTGTTGATAATCATCTCGATCTTTGAGAAGTAACGACCATTATCGCCTTCTTGAGGCCGTGGGAGTTCTCGCTTTCGATCTTCTCCTACTCGAGAATGATCCCTAGAAACCCATGAGGAACTCTTGACTCCTTACCCTTTCGTCGAGTCTCCTCCTTATGCCCACTTCGTCTTTCGTATTGATCATGCATTTGGATGCTTCGTCCATGATTCCGCCACCACGAAGCATCTGTTGGTATATCTTCTCTTTCTTTAATAGGACCGCCACGTGGCTCTATCCTTCGTCCATGATTTAATTTCGCCAACTTGGCAACTCTATCTCCATGGCTTACTCTTATGATGAATCTTGGTTGGCGAGCCTTCCCACATCCTCGACCATGATCTCGCTCCTCGTTCGCATCGAAAACCAATCTTAAATGCAGCCCGCCAGAATCTTGGACGGAGATCCCACGAATTATGCTTAAGCGTCGTTTCTCGTGAAGCACTCTTGGAAGGATCCAGGCGATCCTTCATCAAACAAAGCGATGGCGATTAGTTATGACCATCGCCTTTGCCTTACGGTGTACCATCCTACTCCTCATCATCTTACGAAGTAGGTTAAGCGATTGTGATTGAAAATTTTAATGACACTAGAACTCAAAGCCCCTCTTCTAGCGCCCGATGTTAGCGCCAAGATCTTTCTCCACGTCCCAATCACGTAAGGCGTCCACGATCTGACAAGATAAACACGATCGACAAAGCTTGTGGCCCGGTTCCGTTGAGGATAGCTTCAAAGCGTGAGAATTAGTATGTGTTCACAAGGTTAACAATGGAGGAATATATGATCTAGTGTATTGAGAGAGATAATAAATCTCAGTTGTGTGTGTATGGGAGAATATGAATAATCAATATATGTGAGAACGTACCTCCATACGATGGCTTCCTTGTTAAGTTATATTACCTTTGCTTGGATTACTGTGCCACCCACTACTACCTGACACCCCCCGTCGATGGGCTCACGAGTATATCGGGGTTTATCTACGCTTTTGGCCATTGCTTTTCTACCGCCAGGCTAGGTTATGATCCCATCCACATTAATGCATAGCAGGAGCCTTGGTCAACTATCATACTTTTTCATCATCACAAGTCAAAATAACAGATATTAAAATATCTAATGGGTCGATCCACTGGACTGACCCGGTCCAATAGGATTAAATAAAGTTAACACAATAAATGGGCTCAAAGAGTCCCATGGCTTAATAGTAAAAGCCCAACAGATTATACTGATAAAGGGGCCCAATTTATCCGGCCCAAAATAGGAGAAATATTATGACCCAACAGTGACGAAAAAAACTGTCGCTATATCCGATTCGCTCTCTCTCCAGTGGGTTATATATATAAAAGGAAGTTGATACCCCAATGACGCAAGGGAAATCTTGTGAAAATATGAAATTTTACTTGGAAAAATATCATTTCTTTATATAAAATGTCAAAATCAACCACCCAACATTATCCTCTTCTTTTTTTTTTTTGGAGGAAATATCGTTTCTTTTTAGATAAACCTAGGTTAAAAAAATTGGTTGAACACTAAATTCGAAGCTTTACCTTTTTGGTTAAGTGATTTGTGTAGAAATTAAGCAGAATTAAGTTTTATCGATATTGATGGATAAAGTACGTAATTTTATGAGGGTAATGATGCCGAGTCATAAGGCGATCGATTCACTTATGCGGGTTATAATGTCTGGACAATATTATGAAACCCCTGCGAAGATTAAGCTAGCTGGCCTGGTAAAGCTTTTTGTAATAATAAAAGAACAGCTGGTTTGCTAGCCCGATGCATGTAGAAAACAATTATAGTTAAATAAATTAATAAAAGTATTTTACTTCTTTTTTATTGAAATTATTTTTGGACACAGATGATATATAATCTACTGATCTCTCTCTCTAGATCTCTTTTTCATAATTAAGAAATTTATATATGTTTTAAGACACTTTTATTTAAAATTAAGAAAATTAGTTAATGCATATGTAATTATTTCGAGATCAAGGGATTTCACTCCACATAATTATATACAAAATTAATGATAATAAAATATATTGGAAATTATTTTATGTTATTATCATCAATACAGTTGAATTAAGTACATGCATGCATGTAAGTATTGTACGTAATGTTTTAGGTAGGTAGGTAGGTAGGGCACGATGATCAATATTCCCGGCCGGTTAGTGCTCGGTATTTATCCTTCCTAGTGAGTGTGGTGCACTCATAGGAAAGAGCAGCAGCAATGAGGCTTTGAATATAATTAGCGACTTGATGGCTAGAATATTTCCCAGACCCACATGTTAACTCCTTAGGCAACTTGCTCAAGAAAGTAATCTCATAAGAAGGTCTAGGGTTCATCATGAAATAAATTGGATCCATCCCTTTCCACCCTCTCGCCGTCGTTCCATAAAACATGCTCAACCGGCACACCATCGCCACCGGCACCAGCTCATCCGTCAATTCACCAAACATACCCGAAAACCGTAAGAGGAACGGTTCCCGACAAGTGGTCCCCTCCGGGCATATAGCCACGTCACCCACGGCTAACAACTTTTTAACCGTCGCTGCATCACTATCACGGTTCCTGGTCAGTCGGACGGTCTTGATGGGGGAAATCATCTCGGTGAGTCTTGAGACGGAGTATGTGACCGTAAAAATTGGACGGCCCAGCGCGCCGGAGAGGAATACTGGGTCGAATAGGGTTCTGTGGGAGCAAACGAAGAGGACTCCGGATTGGGCTTTGGATTTGTGGAGGACTGGAGGAGGAGGTGGGCTGCCCTTGACGGTGAGGCGGAGACCAAGTGCCCTGGAAACGTAAGAGCCTGTTCGCAAGGGAAGTAGGGCTCCGAAGGCCAATCTTACGCAGGCGAGAGTGAAGCCTATGGGAATCCATAGGAGGATGATTAGTGCGACCAGAGGGGTTGGCTTTTGGACTAGGCGGCCGTCGTGGAAGATGACGGGTTTGGGGAGCCTGTCATTCGTTACGGGCTTAACATTTGGGTATGGTGCCACAACGTACCCCTCCTGCATTTCAATCATGGCTATGGGGTGATATATAGTTTTGAGTATTATACATATAAATATAAATATAATATATATATATATATATATATATATATATATATATATATATATATATATATATAAATCTTACAAAATTAACTTATAAATTATGTGTCATAATATAATAATTAGATAATGATCCACTAAATATGGATTTGCCTGATTTAATTTATAATTACAAGTACACTTGAGAGTTACATGTCGTAAGAAATTAATGCTTAATAAGACCATTAATCATGCCGGAGCAAAATTAAAGAATATAGTTGAAAGTTTAAAGTATTGTTAAAGTATGTATAAAAATGTTGTTAAATATATATTTGTTTTGTCACATAAAAATTATTATGACATTAATTATCAGCAACTCTTAATTAATTAGGAATTGTATAGCAAACAAACGTACCTTGCACAATGCCACGAAAGGAAGATCAGTATGCGTATCTCCAATCCCGATTTTGTGACGCCCCCAAATCCGGGTACTTGAAACCCGAACTCAGTGCTTCACGATACCATTTCTATAAGCTGAATAATACAATAGTAATATTACATTCAAACTTAATTTACATACATCAAAGTTTACTTCCAGATGTACGAGACCTTCAAATACATTCCTTATAATACATGAATAGATACCCATGCAATTTATAACCATTAACTCATAATACACACTTATTCGATCGACTTTCCTTTTCCTTTGTTCGTGCTCGAGCCTTGAGTTGCTCATACATACATGCGAAAACATTTAATTTAAGCAAGGATGAGCATTTGAGTGCCCAAAGAAGTAATAGCAATTATATATATAAGCTGAAAGAATATAAGTATTCTCTTTACATAACACTTCTACAATGAATCAAAAGTTGTGAAGTAATCTGTACTGATAAAAGATTCACATAACAACTCTCTTTCAATTTCTTGAAATTAGGCTCCACCCATGAATAGGGTTTAAGAAACATACTATGAACATGGCTTTTCATTTTCGAAAAGGTTTAGCAGAAATTCATCCGCAAACCGTCATTATAACTTACTAGACGCGGAGGGTGATCGACCCGTTGTACCTGTCAGATTGATCAATCTACTACATAACTTGAAGCGAAATTCATCGCTTTCACCCTTTGTCCGCCAAGTAGCGCATAAAAATTTTCCCATTATCGGGATGTTCATACATGCACGGGTTCCAAAACCGAAGGTTTTAATCTTCTTTCAACAATAATATGTAATTCAACATATATATGTATACGGGTAATTGACAAAGGTATATCAACATGTGAATAAATGCCATGATTATCAAGTGGGGACACTTGTATAACCATTTAGAAATCAACTTAATGTAATATATATATAAATTTAACATGTTGATAATCAAAGCGTACATATAATGCAGACAGGGAATATAATAATAATTCAAACTTCTTACTCATGTCCATTGCATAAAGGAAATGCAAAGGTAAGATACTCACACGATTTCTTTGATTACAAATCTCAACTTAGGTCTTATCTCTTTATCACAACCTATCAATAAGCGGTCATTCGTCCGATTAGAACAATATATCATAACACATAAATCTTTATCGATTCACAATTAAGACATAGTCTAATCACGTCATCACATAATTGCGGTGATCATACTTTCTATTCTATACTTTTATACATTTTTAAATATCTCATCCATGCTCTTCTGTAAGTCTTTTCTTTCTATTATAGATTTCCGACGGGTTTGCCGGCGTCATAAAGCGACTTTTATCGGGTAAATCTTGAGTCTAAGACTCTTATTCTATACCTCAACATCTCAAATATCGGACATTTTACTTTAAATCATTTTGAACTTTTCCGTAAATTGAAAAATTTTAAATAAATCAAATCATCACTCAAGGCTTATAGTGATATAAGCATTACTATGGGTGCTCTTCACCAAATCTCGGACTTCATCATTAGGTTCTCAAGTAATTTAGTTTTGATTAGGATATCACTTTCAAACATCTAATTATAATTAAATGATTTAAACATCAAACAATTCTATTATCATTAATAATTAATTTATATTAAACTATTAATGAAACCATTGCCAAAATATAAAAGTTATCCCAAACTATTTTTAAAATATTTATTTTACCCTTAAATGATTTTTAAAATAATTAAAATCATTTTAAATAATCACCATTAATATATAAATATTAATGTACTATTTATCCAAATATTAAAAGTTATTAATTATAACTTAAAATATTTTTAAATCCTTAATATCCTCTTTCAATGATTTTTAAATAAATAAAATCATTTTTAAACTATTTATTTAATATCAATTATTAAATAAACTAAATATCATTCTTAATATCATTAATATTAAATTATTAATGACATTATCCTTTAAATATTAAAAGTTATATTTTATAACTTAAAATATTTTTAAATACCTTAATTTCATTTAAAATGATTTTTATAATATTAAAATCATTTTTAAACTAAATTATTTAATATAATCATTAAATAACTTTAATATCATTAATATATAATTAATTAATTAAATTCATCACAAAATATTAAAAGTCATGGAAAATAACTTAAAATATTTTCTTATACCATAAAATAATTTTTCATGATTTTTCATGAATTAAAACTATTTTAAATAATTTATTTAATATTATAATTAATAAATAAATACCTTTTATATTCCAAAAATACTAAATATTTTTGAAATATACTCAAAATAGCTAAAAACTATTTTTCGGACTTTAAAATAATTTTTCATAATTTATTTGGTATTTTAATAATTAAAACTAATTTTCTAATTTTTAAATTAATTTCGGAAAATAAAATGATAATCGTCGCTAAAAGGCACTGTAGCGGCAGGCAAATCGCTATAGGTGTTCTTGAGCTTCATGTATGCAATTGCCTGAAGGGTCTTAGTTTGATGAGCCTTAAATCCATGATCTAAATGTTTTACGGACTTCATAAAAACTTTAATGTTGTAGTCTTAATGTAATACTACAACTATATACTCATTTCATGACCAAACAACAACAGATCCGTGAGATATAATCGATAGAAAACCTTGTCGACGTGTTCTTCATGTGTATCTGGGTTGCCCAGAAAAACTCGTCAACAATTCGGCCCATCGCGACTTGCATAGTGGTCTTAATTCGTCGATCCGTACATGTTATAGGTGTTTTATACGTCGGGATGTGAAGTACAACTTACAGAGAACATGATTAAATCAAGTTTCAAGTCTAAACATTAACAATACCAAAGATATAAATCATCAAACTCTCTGACAAAACTTGTATGCCAATTCTGGGTTTTCCAGAATTTTAAAACAGATCGTGCAGGCTACTTTGGATCTTTATATCTTTCATTCTGAGTTTGATCTAAGTGATCTATTGATTCCGGAGTTGTAGATAACATGTAATACTACAACTCTATTACATATAAGGCATATAACAACAACAGATCCAGCGAGAAAGAAGTAGGTTGAATGTGACCTCAACAATCGTTCTCGAACATTTACGGAAAACCCGAGAAAGTTCTTGGCGATTCGATCGATAACGGTAGTTTGACCATCAATAACTTCTAATCTACAACGAGATAGGACCATGATTCCTTTTGCGAATAGAGACAACTGACAGGGCTACATAGCAAGCTTTAAACATCAAAAACTCTTAACATGATGAGATCTACGACCTCGACATTCGTTGTCGTAACACAAAAATGAAAATTTCCAGATTTTAAAGATCTTCAAATCAGGAGCTTCAATGTTATGGAATCAACATCAAGCAACCGGATCATCCTTAGACACTATAATCAACATGTTTTAACATTTAAACATAACATCTAACACCAAAAGTTTAAGAAAAATCAAGCTAGGGTTTATACCTTTTTATGCTTTGATTACGATTTTTTTGGCTCTTGATTTGTTATTGGTGTGAATGGGGCTTGTTTATAGGTCGATATGTTAAGAGAATTTCGTAGGTTTAAGCTTAGGAGAATGAAGCTAAGTGCTTGTGTATAAATAGGCCAAAAATGGTGCATTTCTCTCTTGAATCCATAAAATAATGCATGAAATGATTATAATGGTGATTGATGGTATACTACGACCCATAGGTAATTTCTAGATGGATTGGCGGATTTTGTGGACAAGTGGTAGCAATAAGACATAAATAATGCTTTTTCCTTTTCTTTAATTTAAAAAAAATTTAAATACCTTGGATGCTAAAGTGGGATGATTCCCTTGTTTGAGAGCGATAGCATGTAGGGTAAGCATGTTGGGCATCCTTGTTGCAAGATCCCATCAACAATGTAAGTAATAATACACTAAAATGACAAAAGGGTATTTTTGGTCATTTCACATATAATTCAAGGGCATTTTTGTAAAAGGCCATTAAATGTAATATTTAACCATTAGATTATAATTCTTACCATTTACCAATTAATTTCTATCATTTGGTAAATTAAAACATTTATATAATAACGCCGTAACTAAACCCGATAATTTTAAATTAGGGTTTTCTATAGAAAATTAGGGTTTTCTAATTAGGGTTTCTTAACGTTATCAATTAGGGTTTTCTAATTGACCATTAGGTTTTCTAATTATCGTGTATGATCTAACACGGTCATTACGATCTCTAACTTCAAATTGATTAGTGTTGTAATAATTAGGGTTTGTCGCAGTTATCGGTAAAAATAGCAATTAGGGTTTTTCTTCTAATTACAGGCATTCGTGTACACAGTAACTTCATATACAAATTGAACTTCATATATACTACTCGGTCATTTATCATAACCGAGTTTAATAATTAGGGTTTCACAAAGACGCGGTAATATGTTATGACTACCTAACGTAGTCGTTATTTCAATAATATCTCATTCGCATATATACACAAATTACATAATTATTGTATCAGTAAAATCATTATAATAATAATATAATATTATTATTATCATCTCTTGATCATAATCCCAATTCGGGGTTTGGATCTGCATATCGACTTTTCTTTTCGCATATCCATAATACTTGATTTAAATATTACGAACAATTTATATAATAAAGTATATATTATATAAGTTCTAATTATCACTTCATATATTATTTCCAATCATGTTATCATGGAAAAATAAAAACATTTACTCGCTACATAAATTAATTATAATTTGTAGTAATTAATTATTCCAAAATTATTTCTAATTTTTCAAGTAATAAATATATTCATATTTATCGTTTACATTACTTAGACACTTATTCTCGTCATAAAAAAAAAAATTTTATCATAAAATTTCTTAATTATTTTATTTAGGAAATCTCGGGTTATTACATTCACCTCTCCTTATAAGGATTAGTCCCCGGAATCACCGATTCTAAAACTCATAAGCATAAGGGTACATAAAGACATATAATCATTGACGTAGACCTCGATCATACTTGATCGAGGCCCGATCTTTAACTATTCTTCACATCACTCTAATTAGGCGTAAATTTGATTTACGAAAGAACTCAAAATTTCTTTATAAAATCACTTACTATATATATATATAGGAAAACATATAAGATATATAAGTGGTTCACATAAGACACTGGAGTTACATTCCCATTTGCCAATGTATCCTGGACCGTCATGTTGTAGACCCTCTGAGTTCTTAACGTTGAAGTCTTGGTTGAGTGTGGTCTATTGTTGCTAAAGAACCACTGCTTTCTCCCCGTGGTTATGTTTCTGCCGCCCATTCCCCTCTTTGGGACAGCTTTTCTCACTTTGATGCTCGGTCGATCCGCATATGAAGTATCCGCGATCTTCCTTGAATTGGGGCGATTGGGAGAGATATGACCCCTCTTGCCCGCACTTAAAGCACTTGAACTTACCCTTTAGACACTTTCATGGGAGTGATTCTTTCATGCATGCTTCAGACCTTGACCTGTCTCTTCTTCACACCTTCCCGCTTTACTTGAACATTCCTGAAAAATTCCTCATCCTCTTCTCACCCCTATTCCCACTACTACTTTCCATCTTCACCGCTCCTCCCGACCGCCTACGGTTCTTTTTTCTCCTTGTTGTAGAGACTCATGGCCTCACTCCACATTCAATTTATGATAGCCTTTTCCATGAGTCTTTGCAAAAGTATCTATTTTGCAAGATCTTGCGACCCTTATTGAGAGCTGGGTTTTAAGCCCCGCTTTCAAACCTCCTTGCCTTTCAAACACATACTGATGTGGAGCAAACCTAGCCAACTCATTAAACTTGTGGATACTCAAAAATGTGATCATGTTTTCCTGTTTTAACTCGAGGAATTTTACCTCCATTCTAGGCGCATACTAAGAGAGAGATAGTTTTGAAAAATAAATCTTTAAACCTATCCCAAGCAATTTCTTCTTCTCCGCTTGCGAGTCTTATTTGCCTCCCACCAAAAGTTAGCCTCCCTTTTATCATATATAAGTGGCAAAAGCGGTCTTTTGCCCTCATCTACTCTAGCAATTATTTACGCCTTTTCTATTTCATTCACCAATATGCGGGATTACAGTGAGGGTCGGTGATCCTCCTCCGAACTCTCTGTGGTCCTCTTGCTTTGAAGTCTTTAAATTTTGCCAAGCGATTATGCGGTTGGTTCCTGCAAATTGGTATTCCTCGCTTTCATGCTTTGAGCCATCATGTTTGCAAAGTTTTGCATCGATTGGTTGTTGTTCTCCATCATTAATAGATTCTTCTACCTTGGTTTCGAGTTCGACGGATTGGCGGCATTATCTGGTTAAATAAAACCATAAATTATACCTTTACATTTTAAACATTATTGCATAAGGTTAATGTATTAAACTCGTTTCATTCCTCAAACTTAGATTCATATTCATTTGTCGAATATTTACATAGCACATACTGCTTTAATCAACAGCTATCCCTTTGTGACTACTAAAGTCGGGATTTAAAATTTTGACCAACATAAAGTTGAAAATAGTTCATTACTTTTCACACACATTACATAAACACAACATAACCCATACCACTTATTTACCAAGCCTTTCTTCTCGGACATTCATTCGCTCGATGTCCCTCCATTCCACAATTAAAACATCCACCTTGCTTATAGTTGGGGCAACGAGGAGATGTATGTCCTCACAAATTATAAATATAACATATCTTCTTCCCTTTCTTCTTCAGATTTTCCTAAGTCGGGATCTTCTATCTTTCTTTTCCTTACCTCTCGGGCTGCACACGAAGTGTTGCTTGAGGCTCCCATCCGTCAATTTGGATTTTGAGCTTATCCTCGCTTCTTTCATTGTTTCCAAAGAATGCTTGACGTGATTGGATATTAAGCAACGTCTCTATCTCCCATGACCTTTCCGGGTAGCAACATTGTTCTCCGGATCCTGCGCACCTCCGTTGATGCTTGAGCAACTTCAATTTTAGTGTCGAGTCACTACTATCATCAAATCCACCATTACGGATCCGATACTACGTTTTCCACTATAGCCACCTCGTCCGATTTGGGTTCTGGTAAGCTTCTATTTCAATTTGTTGGCCTTGATATTAGCTGGGGTATGGATCGATCCTTCTTATTCCACATATCTTTTTCACCGGACATCTACATACATAAGTTACCCTAATTAGCATATAGTATATATACACGTAAATCAAGAGTTTTATATCGTTGTCTTTTATTTTGTTTGACGATAAATTTATTCAATTCTCATCAACGCTATCCTTCTCTGCCGAAAAGGCGCTCCATCCACTTCATGTCGAATCGCATAAAAGCGATGCCTAAAGCCTCGCTTCCAAGGTATATATCTTGGTGTCTTTGGCTTTTATCTCAACCTTCAATTTATCCTACATATCTCTCTCTGCTCCAACCTCCCCTCGTAACTCCGGCTTAATTTATCTCGTGTTCGATGAGCGGCGTCCTTATCTTCTTTTGTTACGAAATCGGAAAGACGATTACGTGCCTCCATTTGCTCAAGCTCTAGCCGTTAAGTCGTCGCTCCTAACTAACAAATCTCTTATCATCTCACTTTATGCATGTACTCCTTGCTAGAGTCCATCGTCTCTTGGGTCAAGAATTTGCTACTTTGACTTTTCGTCATCCATCCTATGACCACAATAAGCGAGACAACATTAAGACCGAAATAAAATATATTCATCGGTAAAATGAAGGAATATTTTATTTAGTACAACTAAAACTTGATGGATCTCTTGACTCATCATATCTTATAACTCCCCACCGAGTACTTCGCCTCCGGTTCCTTTGAATATTTATCTTATCTTTCGTCCTCCATTCTATCGAGGTTATAATTCTTCACCGAGTTCTTCGCTTTCTTGAATATCTATCTTAACTTTCGTTACCCATTCTACTAAGGTTATAATCTAGGTTTCGCACTCCTAACGTTTATAACCCTCTGACTTTGATACCAACCTCGTGGCGCCCCAATCCGGGTACTTGAAACCCGAACTCAAAGTCTTCACGATACCATTTCTATAAATTTGAATAATACAATAGTAATATTACATTCAAACTTAATTTACATACATCAAAGTTTACTTCCTGTGCACGAGACCTTCAAATACATTCCTTACAATACATGAATAGATACCATGCAATTTATAACCATTAACTCATAATACACACTTATTCGATCACTTTCCTTTTCCTTTGTTCGCTCGAGCCTTCAAGTTGCTCATACATAATCGAAAACATTTAATTTAAGCAAAGGATGAGCATTTGAGTGCCAAAGCAAGTAATAGCAATTATATATATGTTTGAAAGAATATAAGTATTCTCTTTACATAACACTTCTACAATGAATCAAAAGTTGTGAAGTAATCATCTTGATAAAAGATTCACATAACAACTCTCTTTCAATTTCTTGAAATTAGGCTCCACCCATGAATAGGGTTTAAGAAACATACTATGAACATGGCTTTTCATTTTCGAAAAGGTTTAGCGAAATTCATCCATAAACTGGTCATAACTTACTTAGTACACGGAGGGTGATCAAATTTCATTGTACCTGTGATTGATCAATACTACATAACTTGAAGCGAAATTCATCGCTCACCCTTTTCTCCGTCAAGCGCATAAAAATTTTCCCATTATCGGGATGTTCATACATGCACCGGTTCCAAACCCAAGGTTTTAATCTTCTGCTTCAACAATAATATGTAATTCAACATATATGTATACGGGTAATTGACAAAGGTATATCAACATGTGAATAAATGCTATGATTATCCAGTGGGGACACACTTGTATAACCATTTAGAAATCAACTTAACGTAATATATATCCGAGCTAACATGTTGATAATCAAAGCGCACATAATCAGACAGAATATAATAATTCAAACTTCTTACTCATGTCCATTGCGATAAAGGAAATGCAAAGGTAAGATACTCACTTCGATTTCTTCGATTACAAATCTCAACTTAGGTCTTATCTCTTTATCACAACCTATCAATAAGCAGTGTCATTCGTCCAGATTAGAACAATATATCATAACACATAAGATCTTTGTCGATTCTGGTCAAAGACATAGTCTAATCACGCCATCACATAATCGCAAGTGATCATACTTTCTATTCTATACTTTTATACATTTTTCAAATATCTCATCCATGCTTTCTTCTGAAGTCTTTTTCTTTCTATTATAGGTTCCGACGGTTGTTTGTCTGAAGCTGACTTTATCGGCAAATATCTTTGAGTCTAAGACTCTTATTCTATACCTCAACATCTCGTAAATATCAGACATTTTACTTTAAATCATTTTCGAACTTTTCCAGAAATTGAAAATTTTAAAATAAATCAAATCATCACTTTCAAGGCTTATAGTGATATAATCTGTTACTATGGGTGCTCTTCACCAAATCACGGACTTCATAACCTAGGTTCTCAAAGTCAATTTAGTTTGGCCAGGATATCACTTTCAAACATCGAATTATAATTAAATGATTTAAACATCAAACAATTCTATTATCATTAATAATTAATTTATATTACACTATTAATGAAACCATTGCCAAAATATAAAAGTTATCTCAAACTATTTTTAAAACATTTATTTTACCCTTAAATGATTTTTAAAATAATTAAAATCATTTTTAAATTATCACCATTAATATATAAATATTAATGTACTATTTATCCAAATATTAAAAGTTATTAATTATAACTTAAAATATTTTTAAATCCTTAATATCCTCTTTAAATGATTTTTAAATAAATAAAATCATTTGTAAACTATTTATTTAATATCAATTATTAAATAAACTAAATATCATTCTTAATATCATTAATATTAAATTATAAATGAAATTATCCTTTAAATATTAAAAGTTATATTTTATAACTTAAAATATTTTTAAATACCTTAATTTCATTTAAAATGATTTTTATAATATTAAAATCATTTTTAAACTAAATTATTTAATATAATCATTAAATAACTTTAATATCATTAATATATAATTAATTAATTAAATTCATCACAAAATATTAAAAGTCATGGAAAATAACTTAAAATATTTTCTTATACCATAAAATAATTTTTCATGATTTTTCATGAATTAAAACTATTTTTAAATAATTTATTTAATATTATAATTAATAAATAAATACCTTTTATATTCCAAAAATACTAAATATTTTTGAAATATACTCAAAATAGCTAAAAACTATTTTTCAGACTTTAAAATAATTTTTCATAATTTATTTGGTATTTTTAATAATTAAAAACTAATTTTCTAATTTTTTAAATTAATTTCCGGAAAATAAAATGATAAGCGTCGTCAGCTAAAGGCACTGTAATGACGTGTAACCGTCGCTATAGGTGTTCTTGAGCTTCATGTATCGGTGCCACAAGGGTGCTAGTTTGACCGAGCCTTAAATCCGTGATCTAAATGTTTTACGGACTTCAGTAAAACTTTAATGTTGTAAGACTAATGTAATACTACAACTATATACTCATTTCATGACCAAACAACAACAGATCTGTGAGATATAATCGATAGAAAACCTTGTCGACGTGTTCTTCATGTATCTGGGTTGCCCAGTAAAACTCGTCAACAGGTCCGGCGACTTTAAGTGGGTCTTATTCGGGTCGATCATGCATATGTTATAGGGTGTTTTATACGTCGGGATGTGAAGTACAACTTACGAGAGAACATGATTAAATCAAGTTTCAAGTCTAAACATTAACAATACCAAAGATATAAATCATCAACTCTCTCGACAAAACTTGTATGCCAATTCTGGGTTTCCGAGAATTTTAAAAATGCAGATCGTGCGCAACTACTTTGGATCTTTATATCTTTTATTCGAGTTTGATCTAAGTGATCTATTGATTCGGGTTGTAGATAACATGTATACTACTACAACTCTATTACATATAAGGCATATAACAACAACAGATCCAACGAGAGAAAGAGGCTTCATCGAATGTGACCTCAATAATCGTTCTTGAACATTTCTGGAAAACCCAGAAAGTTCTTGAGCAGTTCGGTCAATGGTAGTTTGACCATCAATAACTTCTAATCTACAACAGATAGGACCATGATTCCTTTTGCAAAATAGAGACAACCTGACGGGCTACTACATGCATGAAGCTTTAAACATCAAAACTCTTAACATGATGAGATCTACATGACCTCGACATTCGTTGTCGTAACACAAAAATGAAAATTTCAGATTTTAAAGATCTTCAAATCCGAAAGCTTCAATGTTATGGAATCAACATCAAGCAACCCAGATCATCCTTAGACACTATAATCAACATGTTTTAACATTTAAACATAACATCTAACACCAAAAGTTTAAGAAAAATCAAGCTAGGGTTTATACCTTTTTATGCTTTGATTCTGATTTTTGGCTACTGATTTGTTATTGGTGTGAATGGGGCTTGTTTATAGACTGATATGTTAAGAGAATTTCGTAGGTTTAAGCTTAGGAGAATGAAGCTAAGTGCTTGTGTATAAATAGGCCAAAAATGGTGCATTTCTCTTGAATCCATAAAATAATGCATGAAATGATTATAATGGTGATTGATGGTAATACTACTGACCCATAGGTAATTTCTAGATGGATTGGCTTTAGGATTTTGTGGACAAGTGGTAGCAATAAGACATAAATAATGCTTTTTCCCTTTTCTTTAATTTAAAAAAAAATTTAAATACCTTGGATGCTAAAGTGGGATGATTCCCTTGTTTGAGAGCTGATAGCATGTAGGGTAAGCATGTTGGGCATCCTTGTTGCAAGATCCCATCAACAATGTAAGTAATAATACACTAAAATGACAAAAGGGTATTTTGGTCATTTCACATATAATTCAAGGGCATTTTGTAAAAGGCCATTAAATGTAATATTTAACCATTAGATTATATTCTTACCATTTACCAATTAATTTCTATCATTTGGTAAATTAAAACATTTATATAATAACGTCGTAACTAAACCCGATAATTTTAAATTAGGGTTTTCTATAGAAAATTAGGGTTTTCTAATTAGGGTTTCTTAACGTTATCAATTAGGGTTTTCTAATTGACCATTAGGGTTTTCTAATTATCATGTATGATCTAACTAACATGATCATTACGATCTCTAACTTCAACCGAATTAGGGTTGTAATAATTAGGGTTCATTCTAGTTATCGCCGTAAAAATAGTAATTAGGGTTTTTCTTCTAATTACCAGAGCATTCGTATTACTGTAATTTTCATATACACGTTGAACTTCATATACTACTCGGTCATTTATCATAACCGAGTTTAATAATTAGGGTTTTCAAAGACGGTAATATGCTATGACCTAACCTAAGTCATATCTTTCAATAATATCTGTCGCATATATACAAATTACATAATTATTGTATCAAAATCATTATAATAATAATATAATATTATTATTATCATCTCTTGATCATAATCCCAATTCAGGGTTTGGATCTCATATCTGACTTTTCTTTCGCATATCCATAATATTTGATTTAAATATTCTGAACAATTTATATAATAAAGTATATATTATGTAAGTTCTAATTATCACTTCATATATTATTTCCAATCATGTTATCATGGAAAAATAAAAACATTTCTGCTTACATAAATTAATTATAATTTGTAGTAATTAATTATTCCAAAATTATTTCTAATTTTTCAAGTAATAAATATATTCATATTTATCGTTCACATTACTAGACACTTATTCTTGTCATAAAAAAAAAATTTATACGCAAAATTTCTTAATTATTTTATTTAGGAAATCTCGGGTTATTACAGATTTCCGGTTGAACCTCTCCAAAAGCCTTTTGAAGGGAACCAGCCTTGTTCTTCCCGACAAGTACTCCAGGCTTAAGAACGAACCCTGTTGCTCTGCCCTTAAAAGTTCCAACCTCGGTCCCTAAAATCAAGTCAGTTCCCAAGAAATCTTTCAAGAAAGCTTCCACCATTATTCTGGGATTCGCAGTGAGAACGCAACGCCTACCACACGCTGAGAAAACGCGCCATGATTCGGGATGGAGGTCGGCCGAGTAAAACTTTGGCAACACCGCACGAGCTACGGATTCAATATCCTTAACCCTCATTCCAACAAATGTTGCAAAGATTAGAACTTGGATTCCAGCGGACTCGGAGACTAAGTAGTATAAAAAAAGCAGCTAGTGGTGACCAAGAGACCAAAAACAGAAGCCGTAAAACCCTCCAGCCTCGAAAGCAACCAAGGCAAAGTATGCAAAAGAACTAGGGCTTATAAGCAAGGTTCCATCCAAATCTGCAACCACTGTGTCCTTTTCTCGGCCAATTGATGAACAATTCTCAACAGTTGGGAAGGTTGTTATAGCCATTGTGTATTTTATTATGAAAGCTACACAAATGACTCTCAAAATTTCTAAACAAGGAAACTCTTTCAAGTTAATTTATTGTTTCTCTAGTTTTGATATATATATATATATATATATATATATATATATATATATATATATATATATATTGACAAAATACAAAATGAAAGGTTGGGTGGAATAAAAGTTATTTGGTCTATAAGATCTACGTCATTGGTTGGCAACAGAGATTGCCGCCATTTCCTGGAATCGAAGAGATTAAGAAAATATAAATTCTTAATTGTAAATGGGAATTAATCAAGGAATTAATACTCGACAATAATTGGTTGTGTTAAAGTATTCTTCTTAATTAATTCGATCAGACGTCCAGTTCTTGTCTTTGGTTTGATTATTCTTACAAATTTTCTGTTTCATTTAAGATACGCATGCATGATCTTTGTATATGCGGAGTATATAGGTTGTTTTTATGTAGATTGCCTTCCGGCTGAATGTAAATAAACAAGTAAAAGACGTGCATATATAGACGACAACTTGAAGAAATTAAGTTCATTACTTTCTAAGGCATGCATATTATATACTATAATTTATATAAAAGGAATTAATGGAAGGTTTGGAAGCTGTACTTAGTTGACTTTAATTGATAATTTAAAAATATATATTGGCAAATGAGATTTTATTTGTCGATTTAAGTGTTTGGATTGAATAATAAAACTAAGAAATTGTTAAATCCACGACACTTTTTGTTATCCACAACAAAAGTGTACTGTAGTTATCGACACTTTTATTCTGAAAATAACATTTTTTATTGTGGATTTAACCGTTCCCTAAAACTAAGGAAAAAAGATTTTCACCAGACAATATTTTTGTGTGACCAAATACCATAATAAGGCTATTTTAGAAACTTCGGTAAAAATATATATAAATACATAAAAGAAAAAGTTATTTTGATGAACTAAGTTTAATTTTATTATAGTACATACATACATATAAATGTTATTTTAAGGTCTTTACAATGCTAAACTCTGAATTTTAAATTTTATATTCAAAGTTGTTTTGGTTCCAATCAGGCAATCACGCCATAAAGTTTACGCGATCTACCTCCAACTCCAACCAAAACAAAAAAGAACACAATGCACCTTCTGCTCTACTGGACTTCTTCTAGTGTTCAAAAGGCACTTTCTGTGTATATCAAACTCAAATTTGGTATGCTATATTATTTTAATTTTTTAACCTTTGTAGAACATTTGTAGTTGTTGTGTTAATCGCTCTCCTTTGCCCTCTACATTGTTTAGTTGTATTTGCTGTTAATAAACTGGAATTTAGTGCTCTCCGATAGATGTTTGATAGAATGTTATAACAAAATGAAAATTTTGTTGTTCATAAGCTTTTCAGTTTCTCGCTTCCGTTTGCCCAAGAAAAACATTTTCTTGCTTCTCATACAACAGAATATCATGCATGATAGTTAGTTGGTATTATTGTTTTCAAAATTTATTTGAATCACATCAATTTTGAATTTAAAATCATTTCACTTTGACTTCAAAAAGTTAATATCCATCTTGTATTCCTGAACTACTTGGAACTGCTGTCCATTTATTTGTAATTCGTATGGAAAGCAACTTGATCCGGAGAAAAAATGATACATCTGTGTGTTCCCTTATTTGTACAAGTGCCTCACTAACTAATATTACCGGGCACAAGAACCATCAAGCGGTGCATGACCACTCTCTTAGACTTGGATACTTCAAATAATACTTGAGACAAAAGCTTAGCTAGCATCCCATTACTTTGTTAGGTTTGAGCAGAGGTTTGTCCACCACAGTGCCATCATTCCCGGCAAGTGCACTGTACTTATCTTTCCTAGTAAATGTGGTGCACTCGTAGGAAAGAGTAGCAGCAATGACCCTCTGTATGTAATTCGCCACTTCATGGCTAGACTTTCCAGACTCGCATGTTAATTCCTTAGGCAACTTGTTCAAAAAAGTTACTTCATAAGTAGGGCTAGGGTTCATAAAGAAGTAAAATGGGTCCATCCCTTTCCACCCCCTTGCTGTTGTACCATGGAACATACTCATCCGGTTCTCCATGGCCACTGGGACGAGCTGATCGGTTAGTTCAGCAAACATAGCAGAAAACCTTAGAAGGAACGGCTCGCGACATGTAGTTCCCTCCGGGCATATGGCTAGGTCACCTTCTTTTAACAATTTTTTTATCATAGCTGCATCAGTGGCTCGGTCCCTGCTTAGTCTAACAGTTTTGATGGGTGAAATGATCTCAGAGAGTCTAGAAACAGAGTATGTGACAGCAGGAATTGGGCGACCAAGCGCAGTTGAGAGGAAAATTGGGTCTAGGAGCGTCCTGTGGGAGCAAATAAAGAGGACTCCAGATTGTCCTGTGAATTTCTTGACTGGAGGAGGTGGATTACCCTTAATGGTGACTCTAACACCAAGTGCCAAGAAGGCGTAGTATACTATTGGCATGGGTAGTAATGATCCGGCAGCTACTCGCAAGATGGCAAGAATGAAGCCAATGGGGATCCAAAGAATGATGAGGAGTGCCATGAGAGGGGTAGGCTTTTGGACGAGGCGACCATCATGGAAGATGATTGGTTTGGGGAGCTTGTCATTTGTTATGGCTTTAACCTCTGGCTTTGGTGGCACAATGTACCCCTCCTGCATTTCAAACATCGTAATTGTTATGAGCCGCATGTGAGTTGATTTGAATCTCACATCGTTTTGTTTAATTGTGTAGTTTGGTGTGAATGTGGAAATTGGAAGATGTTTGTTTTCAACTTTTGGGTCTAACTTGAGTTTCATATATTTTGATAGTTTTATTACTATTCAAGCATATTTGCCAAATTTTGTGAATACTAGGAGGAGAAAGAATGTGGGTTAAATCAATTGTTAACTCGAGGATTATATTGCAAACCTTGCACAAGGCCATGAAAGGGTGATCAGTATGCCTATCTCCAAACCCAATTTCTGGTTGAGCGTCTCCGAAAGCCTTTTGCAGAGCATCAGCCTTGTTCTCTCCTACAAGTACCCCAGGCTTAAGAACAAAACCTGTTGCTCTACCCTTATAAGTTCCTATCTCTGTCCCTAAAACCAAATCAGTTCCCAAGAAATCTTTCAAGAAAGCTTCCACCATTATTCTTGGATTCGCAGTAAGAACACAACGCCTACCACATGCTGAGAACACGCGCCACGATTCGGGGTGGAGGTCGGCTGAGTAAAACTTAGGCAACACTGCACGAGCCACGGATTCAATGTCCGAAACTCTCATCCCAACAAATGTTGCAAAGATTAAAACTTGGATTCCAGCGGACTCGGAGACAAAGTAGTACAAAAATCCAGCAAGTGGTGAACACAAGAGCAAAAACAGAAGCCTTAAAATCCCTCCAACCTCAAAAGCAACCAAGGCAAAGTAAGGGAAAGAACTACGGCCTATAAGCAAGGTTCCATCCAAATCCGCAACCACCGTGTGTTTTTCTCGGCCATTCGATGCACAATTCTCAACAGTGGGAAAGGTTGACATAACCATTGTAGGTTTTATTACAAAAGCTACCCCAAATGGCTCTTAAAACTACTACAACTACTAGTTTAAGTTTTGTGATGAATTCTTTGAATTTTATTTTCCATGAGTTTTGAGTGTATATATAGATGTTTGTTTAAGTAAGTGAGAGATGACAAATTGAAAGAACATAAAAGGGTGGTTGAAACTAAATGGTTTGGTCTATGAGATCAATGAGAATGGTTGGCGAAAGAGATTGACAGCCCCCGGAATCACCGAGAATGGTGTATTCTTGTATTTGGAGGAGGACAAATCAAACCAGTTCGGTTTTAGTTGGGGTCGCCAATTCTCGTCTTGTTTTTGAATACTTAATTTTGCAATTAAACTGTCTCAATATATATATATATATGGTATATATGAGCTGCTACTATGTTTTGTTTTTTCTTTTGTACGTCTTCAGGCTGAATCTTGATGAACAAGTAAAATACATTCATAAAGTTACAAGTTTAGGTTACAGGCCGGGTAAGCATATGATTTATGGAAACAAGGCTAGGAAAGCAACGTTTTATAGCCATAAATCGTATGCAGTTGAATCTTTGTGGCTTGACAACTTTGGAATTGAAAGTCACTAATATGTCTGTTTGGTAACTCTCTATACTCTACTTGTGGGTTAGAGTTTTCTATATTTTTATTCTAAAATTAAGTTGTTAAACGTATAACACAAGTAAAAAAGATAACAAATTATTACTTAGCTATATGTAAAGCATAGATCGATGAAAATACATGTAATAAGCTTAAATTGACTAGTAGAGTTTTTGTATAATTAATCCCTAATGGTGTATATCCAATTATCCATCATCATATCATATCCTATCCAGTATCCACACACTCCTTTATCAAAAGCTGGGAAGCGATTGAAAATCATATTTATAAAATCCTAAGACGATGTCGTATTACTTTGTGATGATTTTTTTTTTCAAATCTCAAACAGAACGTCGTCGTTAATATACTTCGCCACATATTGCTTTCCTCTTCTAGCAGTAGCTTTCTCAGTGGAGAAATCTTTCACTCTCTGTGTGTATACAGTATACATACATACATATATGCTCATGAGCTAAACCTGTTTTGAAGTTCTTCGAAATTCTGGGGTTTCGGACTTTCAAAACAAAATCATAAATTTCCCATAAATTTGGTTTGTTTTAAAAGCTCAAAACCCTTCTCGTTCGTAAATATTTGTACAATGAAGAAAGTGAAATATGACGCATTGGTATCAGTGAGTCGACTCAGTTTGATTAAGGTGTTAATGGTTGTTTTATTTGTGTCTCTCGTCTTTATGACCTTTGAAATTCCCCTCCTCTTCAAAGCTATTCTATGGTTAGAATCAGCTGAGATAAGTTCCAATAATCCTATCAAAATCCACCAATTTGTAGGCACAGAATCCCCAGTAACGTTTTCAGTTAGCTCCTTTCACCAAACGCATGAGCAGCGAAAGAAATTGTATAAGAAAGTATCTGGGTTAGTTTTGGACCAAAGTGTAATTGGTAGTATTAGTAAAAATGAATTCTCCGAGCTTCACAAGATGGCAAGGGATGCTATTGTTGCCAGTAAGAATCTTTGGGGAGATATTGAATCGGGTAAAATTAAAATTGAGTTGGAAAATAAGGAGAGTTATTCCGAGTTGTGCCCAAATTCAGTATATTTATCAGGGGATGAGTTTGTAGAGAGGGGTAGGGTGATTGTGATTCCCTGTGGGTTGGCATTGGGATCACATATTACCATTGTGGGGAAGCCATATTGGGGCATTCCGAGAAAAACCCAAAGATTAGATTGGTGAAAGACAAGGAAGAGAGTGTGATGGCGTCACAGTTTATGATGGAGCTACAGGGTTTGAAGACTGTGGATGAGGAGGACCCACCGAAAATACTGCATTTTAATCCAAGGTTGAAGGGGGATTGGAGTGGAAGGCCAGTGATTGAGCAGAATACGTGCTATTGGACTCGATGGGGGTCTGCGTTGAGGTGTGAGGGGTGGAAGTCTAATGATGATGAAGAAACTGGTGAGCGATTGTTTATTTTTTAGGGTTATAGATGAATGTTTTTGGTACAAACTGAGTAAATAGAACTACTTATATTGGATGACCAAAGAAAGCTGCTTATATTAGGTAAAGAGAGTTAAACTTACTGAAGCATTGTTTGATAATCTCATACATTTGAAGTAGTTGTAGCAAAACTCGTTGTAGGCTAGATGTACACCTTGTGGTGAAAAGAGATTAGCCTTGTTTTTGAAACAAAATAGCCTGATATTTATAGGTATAATTACTACACGAGTTTGGTACAAGTTAACTAGTTGCAAAATATTGGAGCATGTTGCTTAATTAATCTAGATGATGTACTGTTTCTGGTGATCACTGGCACCAGAGGATTTAGAACTGCTCAAATAGAAAAGGGTGGTGTGTGTGTGTGTAGATTGAGTACATCTACAAAGTATTAAAGTCTTAAGATTTACCTTGGGAGTTTTCTGCACAGCTAATGTTTGGTTTGTATGAAGTTGATGGACAGGTAAAATGTGAGAAATGGATCCGTGATGACGATAATCTCTCAGAAGAAGCAAAGGCCACATGGTGGTTAAACAGGCTTGTAGGGCCGATAAAGAAGGTTCCTATTAATTGGCCGTTCCCTTTTGTGGAGGACAAGTTGTTTGTTCTTACTCTACATGCTGGCTTAGAAGGTTATCATGTCAATGTAGATGGGAGGCATGTTACATCGATAAGGACTGTGAGTAACCTTTTATCTTAAGTTGTGACATGTGAGTGTGTGATCAATTCCGATTGTCTAACAGCGCTTGTATAATTGACAGGGGTTTTCTCTTGAGGATGCCACAGGTCTATCTGTAAGAGGGGATGTTGGTGTGCATTCCATATTTGCTGTTTCTTTACCCACAACACATCCAAGTTTTGCTCAACAGAGGCATCTTGAGATGTTGCCTAAGTGGCAAGCTCCACCTCTCAGTGATGCACCAGTTGAATTTTTTATTGGAATACTTTCGGCAGGTAATCATTTTACTGAGAGGATGGCTGTGAGGAAGTCATGGATGCAGCATCAAACAATCAAATCTTTGAGTGTTGTTGCTCGGTTTTTTGTAGCACTGGTAAAAATCAGTTGGCATTTGTTAATTGTTAGCTTTATTAGGACCGTTCTTGGAAGAAATCATAGGTTTGATGTGCTAACTTTTCTTCAATGTTTTGCAGCACAGAAGAAAGGAAGTAAATGCGGAACTTATAAAAGAAGCAGATTTTTTTGGTGATATTGTTATAGTACCTTACATGGAGAATTATGACCTTGTGGTTTTGAAGACTGTTGCAATCTGCCAGTATGGGGTGAGTGGTGATATAAGTTTCACATTTGGCAACTTTTCATGTATTTTGCCCACGATGCATATTTCATGCCTGGGGTTGGTTACAGGTTCGCACAGTGGCTGCCAAGTATATTATGAAGTGTGACGATGACACATTTGTTAGAATAGATGCTGTTATCAAGGAAGCTAAGAAAGTCCTGGATGGTAGAAGCCTCTATGTTGGAAACATCAATTACTACCAGAAGCCCTTCAGACATGGTAAATGGGTGGTGACATACGAGGTACTTTTTCTTCCTTTCACCTCTTTTCCTTTCTTAGTTTTTGCTAGATTAGAGGTTTCAACACCTTAGGCCCTTCTTGCTTCCATTAACGTGCTACATTATCATTTAAATTGATATATGGATTGATTAGAGCCTTAATCTCAATTACATGTGCTATTATTTGACCAAATAGATGACTGGATTTTTATTATTCTAAATTGATATAAGAAAGGGTTGTCCATCATCTAGAATAGAACAGTGAGTACATGTGAATGATTTACAACTGACCACTAAGCAATACTTACAAACTTAGTGTCATTTCTCTTTGTGGCACCTGTGGCTCCTAACAGTACAGAAATTCTCTGCCTGAACATTTAGTTGTCTATCTGATTTTTTAATTGCTATTTTTATATTGTACGTTCCATTTTTTATGCATGATAAGCATTGCCATACCATGAATGGTTTCTCACCTTCATTTCTATCTGGAGAGTTGCAGGAATGGCCAGAAGAAGATTATCCACCATATGCAAATGGTCTGGGTTACATTGTATCATCTGACATTGCTCACTATGTTGTATCTGAGTTTGAAAAACACAAGTTGTAGTATGTTAATTATTACTTTCTTATATGAATATCTCTCTCTTAAGTGTGTTACTAATGTTGTGTATATTTTACATGGTGCAGTTGTTCAAGATGGAAGATGTTAGCATGGGGATGTGGGTTGGGAAGTTCAACAGTTCAAGGCCAGTTGAGTATATTCACAGCTCGAATTTCTGTCAGTTTGGATGCATTGAAGACTATTATATAGCACATTACCAATCTCCTAGACAGATGATATGTCTCTGGGAGAAATTGAAACGTCTAGGAAAACCCCAGTGCTGCAGCATGCGATGATGTTTAGAAGATGGTTTAGGTAGAATCTGAAAATATTGATAGAGGAGGCAAAGGTAACAAGTTTTGCTGTCATAGCTTATACATTCAGTTTTGGTCAAGTTAGATACATAATTAGATTGGGGCAATTCCATTTACCTTTTTCAGTTAATTCATTACTTAATTTACTCTTTTTTGGGATGCCCCCATGTTGTCTGTAAAGTGGTTGCTTGCCAAATTGTACAAGAAACAATCTTAACAAACCAGGTATAGAGTAGGAAATCTATACAAGCAAAATTTGAAGCTTGTTTTTAGCATTTGAACTTTTAAAGTTTCACTGTTTTCAGTTCAGTTGGCATCGTTTGTGTCCATTTGATATGAGATGATTAAAGCTCAAACACAAAAAGATTTTCTACTATTATTATTATGATGCATGATATTGTTGTCTTACTAGTGCACTGGAACAATTCCAAGGAATGAATACTAGAGCAATTTCTTTCGAGTATATTTATATACACATCCAAATACACACTCAAGTATAAAATGGTAGTAGTAGTAGTAAAATATTTCTCTCTCCTCTATCTACAACATTTTCTCTCTCCTCATTTACTATTATTTAACACTTTTGAGTGTCTTTGGATATATACTTTGGATGTGTACATAGATATATTCATTTCTTAAGTTTCTAATTGTTACAGAAATTCAGTTGTTCATGTTGGATTGTTGTGGCCTGAAACGGTTTTGAATTTTCCAATACCCATTTACGCAATGCCCCTGCCGTGCGTGCCAAATTGAGAGTCCATTCTTGGTACAAGCATCCCAAAATAAGAGTCACCTTTAGAAATCAAGGTTGCAAATCCTTCCTCAGTTTGCCTCTGCGGTTGAGTAGTGACGGCCTTTCTATTTTAATGAAACACAGGTTCCTTATCTTGCTGCAATAATACTTTGGTGACAAAAAATTGATGTGGGTTGGTTGTGGCCGGTTATTTTCACTAATTCCACCCATGTATAGTCAATTAATTACACTTTGTCACAACATTTTGCAAGTGTGATTATTTCGTCACCATAGCAATACTCATCTATCTGAGTTTGGTCCATTCAGAATTTTGATACCCTACAAACGCAATATCTCATTACTTAGTAGTTAGTCCTCCTTAAATCTTCTCTCACCACTAACATTAAACATAATAATACTAGTATTTCCTAAGATGTAGTGATGTGTATAGCTTTCCAAGTTAGTCTGGAGCTTGTCATGAAAATGGGGATGGGGGTGGGGGGTTGGGGGGGTGGGGGATGATTTCAGAATAAATATTGGAATATAATGCTTTCCTATCACTATCCGGACCTTCCTGAATTGAGAAAACAACCCTAAAAGAAACAACTTTTGAAAGATAATGTATTGATGATTCTGGCTTGGTGGAAGAAATGCTAAAAAGATGGAACCTTATTCCATATTTCCATCTCAATAGAATATCAAATGTCACTTTTAGATATACAAACAATTCCTAAAGGCCTAAAAGGCTTTGCTTTTGAAGAAAGCAGGTTCACATTCGATCTTAGCTCATCGATACACCATAGACTTTTGCCTTTATAATCTAATGCTTATTCTCTAATTGGCTTCTGCTATCATGGCTTAATTATTTAAATGTTTGGTTATTTATTTGCCTTCTTGCTGTGAAATAGTGCACAAATATACTTTGGGAGTCAGCAAGCTCAACTCTATACTGCTTCACAATAGGATTGGATTTAAGACAAAATTTACGATTTGAGGCCTTTTAGAAATCTCCAGAATTGGTCAGGTGTTGAGATTATGACCATCTCATTTTCCTGACTCTAAAGTTCTCAATCATTCATTAGACGGCTAGACCCTAGCTATAATCATTCTGCATGTACGTCTTCCATATGAAAACACCACAAGTACTAAATTTCTAAGTACATACAAGAATTTCTTTCTTCCAATATCGAGCTCAGCATTGAAATCAGATTTTAAACATTGTTCCAAATCCACTATATTCACATTTCACAAATAAAAAACTAGCAGACCTAGTGATCTCCCTCATAACGACAAATTTGAGCACTAGCCAAACGTTGGCCTGCAATTAGTTACAGAGCACGACAATCTACACCAACAACATCAGTCCGAGCAAGCATGCCAATGCAGTAACAATCTGCCACGGTAGAAGTTTGAAAGCTCTGCTCCAGGATTGCCATTGCCCGTAGTAACAATCTGTAGCCGTATTAAAACCGCTAGGACAATTACATGAAAAAGAATTGTAAGGTCCGTTGTATCCGCAAACTCCATTGCTCTTCTCACAGTGACCACATATTATAGGATACTCGTTCTTGAAATTGAACTTATACTTAATTGCCACCCCATATTTCCAACTCTCTGGGTTATTCTCCTGGCCATCAAAGCCATATAACCCAGAATATGAACTGCACTCTAATTTGTCTAAATCCATTTCAAAAGATGGCCCGAGATCCACCGGTGTGTAAACACATGTAGAGATTGGAATGTTGAGTCTGCTAATAGCTTGGCAAGAGAAGAGGTGATTGCAAATGGAGGCTCCTTGAGAATCACAAAGGGAGAAAGAAGAGTTATTTGCGCCGCTAATGGATTTGTATATAGGGGAAGAAGAAGTTGAGCAGTCAAGTAGAGCAAAAACAGTGTTGTCATGAAAGCTAAATGGCGCGTTCCAGTCTAGGCTAAATCCTTTGCTTGGCTGTGTACAAGAGCAAGTTGACATGGAGGGATCTGCGATATATATGACTTGGTTATTGTAGTCTATGGAGGTGATGGGGTAGCTGCCGGTGTGAGTGGTGAGGGTGAGTTGGTCTTGGTTGCAAGTTACGTATGTTTGGAAGCGCGGATCGCCACATCCCAGGCCAGTGCCTAATGGGTATTTGATGGATTGTTTACCGCATGAGTTTTGGCAGGTTTGGGATGAAATTAAGGATGAGAGGAAAATAAGTGAGATTAAGAAGAATTGGATGATGATAGAAGAATTGATGAGCTTCATGTTTATGACCCAAAGGAGGATGAGGAGAAGAAATAGAGAGGAGTTGAGATGGGAAGTATTTGGTGATATATATAGTGATGTGCAGCTAGCTAGGTAGTAACCATTGCCTTTAGGGAGTCCAAAACCAATCCTTCCTTCACAGGCAATATACTAGACTACAGTCTCTCTTCTTCTTTTTTTTTTTTCTTTTTTGTCTTTGTTCCATTTTTTTTCCTAATGAGAACCCAGACTATAGATTCAGAACTTTTGATTCGCCAAAAGTAAATTACTTAATTAAAGCCCCAAGAGTTGCATGGAGCTGGTTAAAGTTGGCTTGGAGTGTTGGGAGTCTGTTCATTAGTCCAGTTTGAGTCGTCACCTTGCTTAACCATGGTAACTAAGTTGGTGAATTCCTTAATAGGAATATTATTGGTGTAACTGCTCCTTGAATGTGTTTATAGTTTTTTTGGGCTTTGCCCTCCAATGCACCCACAAAAAAAATAAAATTAGTCCTTTACAAGAGAAAATTGATACTTGAAAAAAATCAAGTTGATTTGAATTTTTTTTTGTGGCGATTTGATGCATCTCCTTAGCATTGAACACCTGATTGGATCACATTGAATTCATATTTGTTGTCTCATTCCCTTTCCTATCACTTGTCTCATACTATATACTCTACTTATTATTGCTAAATAATCTTCATCCATCAACAAAATTAATCATAAATAAGTGAATAAAATACAATCGGCAATAATGTATAACACGTGACAAGGAATGCGAGAGGGGATGAAGCCAGAGGTTTTGAGCGGATAATATTACATCAAAATTTTCCATATTTGACAAACAGGGAAAGAGGAGAGTACATAGCTTGCATAACTGCAAGTTTCAGGGAATAAGGGATACAATATATCACACACTAGAATTTTAACATATAACAAGAGCAACATCATTTACCTCTTACAATGTGAAGGCCACCAACACCAAGAATGAATAAAGAAACAACTTCAAGTAGTTGGTGATGTGATAACCCTTTGAAGAGGACGGGGCCGAATTTGGAACTGTAGTAGCTGTCGTCTTATCTTCCTTTGAGCAACTATAATTGCAACGACTTGGCAGAACTACCCTGTAAACCCCTGTACTAGTTAATATATAAATGTCCTTCCTGTTATCCTCTCCGAACGAGAATATATAACCTAAAGCAGGTAAAGGACTATTTGGCACCGAGTCACACTTTATAGGAGAATCCTGAGCACAACTGAAAGGAATCGACTCAGTGCTGAAGTTTCCACTGCTTTTTGGAGTTTCAGCAGCTGCCCATATGTTACTAGCATACAAATCCGCATACAAATAACTGAACATATATACATTGATAGTTAGAATGACTGGATAATTGGTAAAGTTTTTGTATTTGAGGTCAACAAAAGGATGTTATATATTTTAATTTACCTTCCATACATGCATGGATCAGTCATAGAACGATAAAAATACCCGCCTGATATTGCAGCTGATCCTTCCTTCTTGTTCACATCAGAATGGTTATAACCCACAACAGGGAAGATTGGATTCATGATATCAACTGAATTATTTCCTGTGGCCGATTGCTGAGGGCTATAAAGAAGGGGTCCTTCATAAACAGGCCATCCGTAATTCCCACCCTTGCTGATAATATCAACCTCTTCGTATCGATCCTACAGGATTTAGTTCCGTTCAGTCAATTTTGATCAGCTCAAAGATTGTCTAAAGGGCGCTATGAAATGTTTGGGGAGCATTTGACAAAAAACAAAACATTCAGCTCCGTGATTTATTATTAGCAAAAAAACACAAGAAGAAAAGCTAAGATCATTTGAACCTGCCCAGTATCTGTGCAAACAAAATAGGAAGGCCTCTCCACATCAAAGCTACAACGCCAAGGATTTCTCAGACCTTGGGCCCAAATTTCAGGCTGTGCTTCTTTATCATCAGAATAAGGGTTATCTTGAGGGATGGAATAATTTCCCCATAAATCTATGTTTTCTTCACCTATATGATTCAGAAGATTTGTAGACAAGGGAGAATTAACAAATGCAGAAATGAGCAGGTAGGATAGTTTATATTTTAACAAGATTTCTTAATTAGATACCACAACAGGGGAATCATGTCATACATTTACCATAAGATCATTCATTTAGAAATACATTTACTTGTATAGAAAGAAAGTTAGTAATATATATAAACTCACTGGGTATGTTGTCTACATCAACCCTCATGATCTTTCCAAGCAAAGATTTCTTATTTTGGGCAAAGTCATACGCATTGCCCTTGAGTCCACCATCTCCAGTCATGATGTACATGTACCCATCTGCAGGGCTAAAAAGAACCTGCCCACCATGACTTGATGTTGATGGAAGTCCCATCCTAAATATCCTTCTCACTTCTGATGGTTTTGCCATTTTTGCCTGGAATTAATTACAACAAAAAATCAAGGTTGATTAGAAAAAAAAAAACACCTTAGTGAATACCAATCAAGAAGTGCATATGATCATATATGTTTGTCTACCATTGAAGACTCTAATGTTGTCCCATTAGCAGTGTACTCTGCAACTACCATATGATATTGGCATGGCTGAGCTGCGCTTGAAGAAGGTAGCTTGCAAGGGTCACAACCTACATCCGAATTACAAGCGCACCTTCCGGAGACGAGACCTTATCACAGTTAAACGAGGCAAAGAAACGACCATTTTGGGCAAAATTTGGGTGAAAAGCCATTCCCATCATCCCAAAACTAGTGTCGAAATGAACTTGATCTGTTAAATCCACAAATGGACTAGACTCGTCCAGCTCCAACATTTTTCCTGAGCCTTGCTCTGGCACAGTGGCTAACCAAATTTTACCGGGCTGGTTAGAGAAGAACGCACGATTTGAGCCATCAGGATGAGCTACCATGTTGAGGTAAGATCCGCTGCCTATTTTCTCAAGGCACATGCCTTTAGGGGCAACTGGAGATTCACTTTTGTTAAGTGAAATTGGTTCACCATCAAAACATAAGGAATCTTCCTCAGAAACACCACCAAAGGAGTTGCAGAAGTCATTTTGTGACTGCCATAGATCAGTTAGTTTGGATGAGGTGGAATTTTGAGGCAGTCCAGCCCCCCTGCCTTGTAGTGAAGGGGCGAAGGGAGAATTCAATATTGAGATATCTTTGCAAGTGTCCCATACAGCTGAACAATAGCTACTTGCTGCCTGTCTTGACACGAATGAGTCGGATGAACCGGTAAAGTTACATAAGACTGGAACAGGACGAGATCTGGATTCAGCCCTGTATAACTCTGCTGAGAATGGATCACATGTCTGCAAGCAAATCATGATAAGCATAAGTTTAACTTAATTGTCATAGAGGTTTATTTTTTGAGCCAAATTTCATTGTCAAACTTGGACAAAAAAGTGTAAAGCCACGATAATTTAGAGTGTTTAGTGTATATATACAAAATGAGGAACAAGAACTTACAGCACATAGAATTGATTTTACAGTCGAAGCACAGGCAGGATGAGATATATTCATTCCCTCATACTGCTTCTGCAGTTGTAAATCTTTGGGTGAGTCACAACAGACACTCCCGTTGTACGGACAGAAAGCCAGAGGTTTCTTTGGGAAGAAAGGTGCTCCTGTTCCAGTTCCAGTTCAAACAAAATTAACATAAATTTTTGGACAAAATAATTAATTTCCATAAAAATGAACTGAACTGATCAATCTCTGTTTGTGTCTGTGTGTGTGAGAGAGAAAGAGAGACTCACTCAAATCAGTACATAATGGGAGTGATGCAGCGGGGTATGGGAGCTGCAGCAAGAAGAGACAAAACAGGAAAAGAAACTTGACAGCACCTTCCATTTCTGGAGATGTTAAACAAGGAAAGAGAACAAGAGGATCAATAATAATCTCTTCTCTGCTACCTCCGCATGAGGAGACTATGGTTGTACGGACAGCCTAACATTCTGGGACACAATTCCAAAACTAAAGGTGGCAAAACATATATATATAATATATATATATATATATATATATATGTATATCACGAGCTGTTGAAACGTCCATACTGATCCATTCAATAAGCGGCAGTTCTTTCTCATTTGACATTTTCTGTCAGTCGAAAGTAAAGATAAAGTGTACAGTGTATATTGAATTCACAACCAAACTTGGAGAAAAATCCAAAAGTTGACTTGACTTGATAAATCTCAGTGGGTTGGGGTAGTTATGACTAGAGAGAAAGCATAAGCATTGATAACCAAACTTGGATGAATCTTGGTGATTGTTTAGACTTTGGTGCGTAAATTTATTATTGGTATGGTATGCTAGGTTATACTTTTAGACTACTAATTAATGCCTGAAAAAATTTAGAAAAGCTATGTGAAAATTAAGTGTAATATTTGTTCAGGCACTAATCTATGGTAGATTAATGGAGCAATTTGTAGAGTTAAAAAGTCCACTACGTGAAACAAAAATCAAATGCTGCAGTGGCTTTATGAAATATTTTAGGTGGGGATAGGATAGGAGTATATTTAATTGGAAAACAAAACAGGAAGAAAACAAACAACATACAGCACTAAAAATCACGTTCTCATCCAAAAGATTATGCCAACTATCAGCATCATGCATAGTACCTCTTTGAAAGAAAAATATCACTAGTGGTTCACAAATCTCATTATTTTCTTCATGCATGTGTTAGATTGAAATACAAAAAATAAATAAAAGCAGTTGCACCAGTTGTTTAGTGGTAGAATAGTATCCTGCCCCAGTACAGACCCGGGTTCGATTCCCGGCTGGTGCAGTCTTTATTACTGAAACGCGGGCCTTGTAAGTTTGCTATAGTCCACGTACTATGGAGCTAGTGGTAGTGGACCTGGTGGGTAAAGTTTTGCACTTTCCCTCAAAAAATACTACTCATGATCTAAATAAATCCCCATCCATCATCTGATTCTGATCTCTGACATTCAGCCTATATTGACCAAAAGAAATGGTAATCGATGGATGCTGCTGTTAACGACCATATTTTGCTAGAGCTTAAGAAGCTCATGTAAAGTTGTTAATAAGAGCTTCTTCAAATCCATGATTATGAAAAAGGCCCATGTTTAATCAGATTACATGCCCACAACACCTTTTATTTATTTATTTATTTTTATCTCCCCAGTCTATTATTATTCCAAAACTGTAGCTGAGGCCCTTCTCCTCCTTTGTATTGTAAATAAGACTGTCAAATAAATTAAATATTTGATTAAAAATTCAATTCGATCCCAACACACAATATAAACAATTTAAATATAAATAAATTTTAAAATTAAATAAATTACTAGAATCTCTTTAATTTATAATTTTTATCAATAGTCGGAGCATACATAAATTATGTAGCTCATTAAATTAAATTGTCCACTTCTGGGAAGGAGTGCAGAGCCCATCTTGGATGACTTTTCTTCCATTCAATTTTATTGATGATAATTTAGTCTTTAGTCAAAGTCAATTTGCTCTTGTTTAGATTCACACCTATCCGATCTTATACACATCACAGCATACGTCACGATTCACAAAATTAAGGGATAAACGAACCGAATCGATTCGAGTATTGAGTTATTCATATTTGGTTCACAAAATTTATCGAGTATAAAATAAGATTTGATTGGCGCTCATTAACCTACTGAAGAATGAACACGATTTCAAATCGAAATTAGAATAGTTTGAACTTTTCGAACTAATATGATCCAAAGATCAATAAAAATTGCAATTTGAATAGGTTCGACTAATTTATCGAACTTTAAAACGCTTCATTTCATATTCGTTTCATTTATATTTCGAAATGAGCTAAAAATCTAACTTTTTAATGAAATGAATACTTAATCTAACTTTAACTATTTGCTTATTTGCTCATTTTACGGCATTAAACAAAATTCATCAAGTATATAGTATAGTGTTGTGTGAGAATCCTCCTATGCTTAATTCCATCCCAGATATTGCATAGCCTAATTCTGATCAAACTCAATCATGCCAGCAAATGCTGTAAAGCTTCTGGGATTTTGGGCAAGCCCAAATGTTAATCGGGTTCAAATTGCCCTCAATTTGAAGTCCGTCAGTTATGAATTCATAGAAGAGAATCTGCGTTCCAAAAGCCAGCTCCTTCTGAAATCAAACCCTGTTCACAAGAAAGTCCCAGTTCTCATCCATGGTGATAGGCCTGTCGCGGAGTCCCTTGTCATCCTCCAGTACATCGATCAGGTTTGGGCTAATGCTCCCTCCATCCTCCCCTCTGATCCCTATGATCGTGCTGTAGCTCGCTTTTGGGCTGCCTATATTGATATTAAGGTATGCTACTGTTGGTTATTATTACTATTATTTTCCCAAAAGAAAAACGGACACTTTTTTTTATGGGACAAAGTTCTCAATTAATTTTTAGCGTCACAATTCAATGATCATATCCTCGATCCTTAATACTTAAGCTGAACACCAACAAATTTAGGATACACATTGAACAAAAATATATTTTTAAACATTGTAAATTTTTTGCAAATGGGAACGGAGGAGCTAAGGTATCCCAAACCGAATATAATGTTCCACAATAATGCACATGTGACCCTGATTTTAAGGTTTTCTAAATGGGTTTTTTGTTTTTTTTTTCTTTCAATTGCCTTTATGTTGTCCTATGGTATTCATTTTCAAACTATCCAATTTATTTGGGATAAAAGGCATTGTCGAGTTGAGTTAAATTTTCTTGTGCTCTCATGTGTGTTGACAAAGTCCAATTTTTTCGCAGTGGTTTCCGATGTTGGGTGAGTTTAGAACAGCACAAGGGGAGGAGGCAAAGGCAGCAGTGAAAGAGAGAATTATTGAAGGTTTGGTGTTTTTGGAGGAAGCATTTGTGAAATGTAGCAAAGGGCGGGATTACTTTGGTGGGGATAATATTGGGTACCTTGACATTGCACTAGGAAGCCTCTTGGGGTGGCTTAGGGCAAGAGAGAGGACCCAGGATGTTAAATTTCTAGACAAAACCAAAGCCCCCGAGCTAGCTGGATGGGCTGACAGGTTTACAATGAACCATGCTGTCAAAGATGTTCTACCAAAAACTGAGAAGCTCATTGAGTTGCTTAAGACGTTTTAAGCCAAGGCTAATTAAAAATTCTTGAGAGCAATATGTTTCCTGTTTTCCCTGTGATTTTGATGAGTTTGTTCACATTAATAAAATAAATATTCTGTTTTTAGTACCTTAATTTCCTTTTGTTTTCCTTGTGATCTCTATTATTACCTACCCTAGCTAATTGAGTCATCAGTTAACTTATTCCTTGTGATCTTCCCTCTTGCTTGCTCCTTGTGTATCTAGTTCTTCTTCATATTTTATTTTGGACCATGGTGTTCGATCTCAGATTCACCATAGTTAATGGAGTCACACTAGCACTTTTAGTTTTACCATAAACAGTTGATCCCATTCTTATTGTGTGTGTACTAAAAATAGTACTCAAATCTTCATTTCTAGACTCGGAACGAACCTTGAAGCATCAGCACCAGTGGTGTCTAGTGGCCGGGTTCATTTCCAGGCTGGTGAATTCTTTTTTGTTTATTTATTATATCCCCATACTTTTTATTTATTTCATCCCTATACCTAAAACTTTTATTTATTACAATTTGCATCCTTGAATTTTTTTACTAGCTGTGAAAGTTTAGGGACTAAAAATCATCTCTTAGAACGAGAAATTAACTGAACACTTTGATTTGGAGCATCACCGGTTAAAAATCACAAAACCTCAACGGTATTTTCTCTCTATGTTTGTGTTTTTGTGTGCAAGAGATATGAGAGAGAGAGGTGGAAAGAGTAGTGGGGTGGAAAGAGTAGTGGAGACATCCTGCACGGCTGCATCTGTGCCTGTCATTAACGCCTACGAAAATCTGATATGTTTCTGATCTTTCTCAGATCTCCATGCATCTCATATCTTATATGTATGTGATTGTCTCTGTAAATACATATATATGAAGCTCCTCTCAGAAAGAACTTATTTTATGCTCACATTAACTAATGATCATATTTATCACCTCTTAAATTATGAGATTAGTAGAAAGATTGGTATTCTTATGCTAGTGCTGTAAGGTTTTCAGTTAATTATTTTTGTTTCATTGCGGGAAATCAGGATTAGAAGGAGTATTGTTTTGAAGATTTTTCTTTCCTTGTTTCAAGATTCAAACCACATGTGAAACTAGAGCTTAGTACTTTGGACTTTGGAGTATGTTAGCCAAAGATCCCATATATTCCCTTGTCTCAAAAATAAGTGCCACATTTGACTTTTCCTTAGTTAGGGACATACTTAAAAATAAATATGCTGTAATTTTTTTAGTATTAAAATTTAGGACTACACTATTAATTGGAAAATGATTATGTTGAAGTGTGTCCTGGTTAAGAAAAATCTAAAGTGAAATTAGACTCTCATTCGGGACATAATGAGTACTTGTACAAAACTATCCTCTTACACGGGGAATGCGTCTTTTCTATCCAATTCTTTACGACCGGTGGTGTGATTCATTTCATTATATTTAAACTCCTTCATACGCATCTTGATGATATATATATATATATATATATATATATATATATATATATATAAAATGTATGTATATAATACCGGTATATGATAACGGATTTTTGGGTTATATGACGGATAATTGTCGCCATTCTAGACTACGACAACGGGTGAACCGTTGTTATAGCCTGATTATATAATATACAGCTGTGTATATACATATTACTCATATATATATTAGAAAGGATCAACGACATACCTCTTTATCTAATATACTTTGCATATATCTTCTTTAATGATTTGAGATGAGTTGTGGCGGTTCGATCCGTCATTATATATATATATATATGTATATATATATATATATATATATATATATATATATATATGTTTTGGTGCGGTGATGATTTTAACACTCTGAAAAGTTAAAACATTTGTAGCATCTTTTGTGCGAATGATGTTATTAGTTTTGTCTCATCCCTTTACTTGATGACAACTAGGCCTGTTTATTCATCACAATAACATATAGTGCGCAATCACTCATGAGTCTGAACTCCACCAAAATATTCTTTTTGTGGATAATTAGGCTCTCGTTCTTGGACATAGCTAAGAGTGGTTATACATCACAGTTCACAATACCTATGTAGTGCACTTTCATATATTGCGAGTCTTAATTCCATCCAAATAATTAACATAGAAAAGGAAGCATATACAACTTGTAAGAGGCATGTCTCATGAATCTCAAGAACAAACCCCTCCAATGAGAGAACTTTCATAAAGAACACCAGCCAAATATTGCATAGCTTAGTTCTGATAATTAATCATGGCAGCAAGTGATGTGAGGCTTCTTGGTAGATGTGCAAGTCCATACGTTAATAGAGTTCAAATCGCCCTCAATGTGAAATTCATCAACTATGAGTATCTGGAGGAGAATCTCGGTTCCAAAAGCTTGCTCCTCCTTAAAACCAACCCTATACACAAGAAAGTCCCTGTTCTTATCCACAATGATAAATCTATATCGGAGTCCCTTGTCATCATCCAGTACATCGATGAGGTCTGGACTAATGGTCCCTGCATTCTCCCCTCTGATCCCTATGATCGTGCCGAAGCTCGCTTTTGGGCAGCCTATATTGATCATAAGGTATAGCTTAGCTTCTTGAGTTCAAGTATCATAAGATCCAACTCCGTCATTTTGTTTCATATTGACTGATCATGTATAGCTATGTCAAGTTTAAAACTATAATCCCAAGGGGTGATGCCTTGAGGACCTTAAAGGTTCCAATCCCCACACCACACTTGGGCCAAGCTTCTTTTTTTTTTCCCAAAAAGAAACTAAAATATCATCATCACATCAGTACATAGGAATTTTCATATTGCAATTAATCGGTAGGGAATAATCCAAATCCTTGCAGTGGTTTCCGCTAACTACAGAGCTTAAACTGACACAAGGAAAGGAGGGAAAGTTAGCAGTGAAAGAGCGAATCATTGAAGGTTTGGTGTTCTTGGAGGAGGTTTTTGTTAAATGTAGCAAAGGTAAAGCATACTATGGTGGGGATAGTATCGGATACCTTGATATTGCTCTAGGAAGCTTCTTGGGGTGGCTGAGGGCTGTAGAGACCACGTCTGATGTGAAGTTGCTCGACAAAACCAAAACCCCAATTCTAGTGGGATGGGCTGATAGGTTTAATTTGAATCATGCAGTTAAAGATGTTCTGCCAGAGACTGAGAAAGTCATAGAGCTTCTTCAAATTTTTCTTAAGCTGTCTTCAACATTAAAAGCCCATGCGGCCATGCCTATGCTTCTGATCGGACAACGTGAATGCATTTAATTTCAATCAAGATTATCACAATTTTTGTATGTGATCTGTTTTCAGTTTTCATTTCTCTAATTATGTGCCTTGAGGCTTAGATTAAAGCTGTACTTGTAAATTCAAGACAGAATTTCTCTGATTTTGCACCTACTCTTTAATTCTAGCAAACAATTGAATTGAATTTGCATGTAAAATAGCAAGGTGGTTGGCTTCCATGATTTTCATACGTACAACTTCCTTTAAATATCTGTTCTCAAATCTCAAGTTGAAATAGTAGTCATAGGGATAGGCTCATAGCTGCCGTTTGGATAAATGATGAAAAAGATTATGGAAGGAAGTGAATCAGTCTGTTTGCTAAGATCAGCTTGAGTTCGTTCTTCGCCCCGTTAGTACGTATAGTGATTATCAGTTACGAATTGGATCCAGGAGTAGAATACACCTTATCACATGCCCATGATAAAGCCACATATAGTAATACATACACTAATTGATTGATTAATCCATCCTCTTGTGTAATACCCGGTAAAAAAATTAATAAATAAATAAATAGTGAATAATAAAAAATTATCTTGTTTTAAAACGTATTAATTGGACTTTGTATTTTATTTGGATCAAAATAGTTATTTAATTTATGTGGACTAAAATAAGTAAAAGACATTAATTTGGGCTTATAGTAATTGGGTCTAATTTATAATTATGTAAATTTTTTTTAAAAACCTATTAAATTAGGAGAGTTAGTAAATTATATTAATTAATAAATATATAAAACCTAACAATACTATATCATATTTGACACAAACCCTATTTCTTTTTTTCGCCGGTTCTTCGTCTGATAAACAAAGGGAGGAGGCGCCTACGCTGTGGGCAACACATAGGAGCAGAGTCACATTTTTTGTTAGTCAAGTAAGTTCTTATTTCTATACATGCGATGGACGGCGCATATATGAGCATAGAGATATTCAAGAATAAAGAATGTTTGTCTGATTAAGTAATGGAAGTACAGAACATAATGTTGTACTTTTCAATAGTTATATAAATTACTATATAATAATTATATGAAAATAGATGGCATATTTGTAATTAATTAGTAATATATACATATCTTATATAAAATACATAGACAGAAACTTGGAATGAAAATCAATTAGGATTATGGAAGATCATGTTTTGGCAGATATATATAAATTTAGTTATAGTACACTGGTAAATAGTTAACTGACATAATGAAAATTTTATACATTCGGACTAAATTATTTTGCTAATAAAAATTTTAAAATTTAATTAATAACTAATTGAATAGTATTATGTTGTTAATGATTAGAATTGTAATACAATTTCATTTTATTTTATTAGATCAGACAAAGGGAATTTAAAGAAATTTATTTAGAATAAAAATTTGGGTATTGCATTATCGATTCCAGGTACGGATTATGTACTCTTTCAGCAAGACTCTTTTGTTTTTAATTCGTTCGTTTCGTTATTCGTTTCGAAATTTAGTATTCTCTCTCATAATTGTTCCTTGTCAATTTATTGTGATAAATTTATTTTGGCATTGTATTAGAACTCACATTTGTACTCTTTAGACTAGTGTGTCATGTCTAAATTTTACTTTTATATTTATAGTGATGTACATGTTAGTATATTTTTAGAGACTTGTGTTGGCGATTCGTTCGATTTAACATGTACATGTTAGAACCCCTTTGTGTTGATATTTTGTCGCATGTGTTGTGACATTTTATTTTGTTAGAATATCGTAGGGTATACCTGAGCTATAACCATCTGTGGGGGTACAACAGGCATGTCCTCTTGGCACCGAGGCATGACACCTTTCGTGGCGGTGTGATCAGTCCACGGCGTCTCCGTTTTGTGCTCCGTTGGGAGTTGGCCATTTGGTGTTTTGTTGTGGGAGGCGTATGGGTCGACCCTAGTTTTTTGTTTTGTTCTTTTCTGGGGATTGGTGATGTTTGTGCCAAACACGCTGTAAGACCCCGAATTTTTTTTAAAATAAAAATGGAATTTCCTTAATTTATTATTTTGAAATAGTAAGGGTTGATTTGATTAATGTGGTTAGTTATGGGTGAAATACGCAAATATTTGAATAAGCAAGTGGTTATAAAATATTCATTATTGTCGGGGAATATTCGTTTGGTCGGGGAATATTCATTTTGGTCGTGGAATATTCGATCTTTGTGGGAATATTCGCATTTACTCGCAAGATTCTTTTGTGGGCCCCATAACTGAAAGCGATTGGATGAAGAAAACGACAAATATAAGTTGTTTATAAATAACGGCATAGTTATTACCAGATTAATATCTTGTTGGAATATCCTAATTGGTAAAAAACACACTAATATCGGGTTGTTAACAAGAAGCATCAGATTGCACCAATTATTGATTCTTACGTAAGAAGGCAATACTCAATAATTGTTACGGTAATTATCGCTCAAAGATTTTATTTTATTGATTCAATAATTCACGCATTGATATTTTATATTATCGTTGTTTCAATAAATTGTCATTACACGAAAGATTTTCCATTATCGAGACAATAATTCATATTATCCGAATAATATTATTGGATAACATTATTGGCAATGTCTAGAAAGTTACGCTTCAAGGAGAGGTTTGGTCACCTAATTGCGCGCGCAAGAAGAGAGATCCTTATTAAAGCCCCTCTTTCCAGGAACTACCGATTGCAAGATCTTGTGATTCTCAGTAATATTATTTGTGAATAATTAATTATTAATTTATATGATGAGAAAAATATTGATGAGTTACTATTCACGAGTTACTATTCACGAGTTACTATTCACGAGTACTATTCACGAAGCATGATGATGTTTTTGTGAAATTTCTATCTTTTGGTGCTCTGAGTTCTTATTCACGATATGGCACTTTATTCACGATATCTACATTATTTACTTAATACGACACTATTCAATTTAAAAATAAAATTTCTTCTTTTTGTCCAAAATATCTATTATGGATACTAGCTTTGATTGTATCCATGTTTTGATCATTCTTGAATTTTACTCCACTCGATTACTTATGAAGTATTTTGAACTGGATTGTTTAAAATACTTAATCCTTAATATTTGTTCTTTTGTTTCCTTTGGATTCGTTTCTTTAAAATATTTTTCATCATCCTCGGTCCTAAATGATGATATTCTTGAATATCTTTGGCTTTTCGTAGTGCAAAAGATGAATGATTGCTTGATGAATATCTTTGGCCCGTAGTGCAAAAGATTAAGCAGTGTTGAGATGAACATGAATGGATCGATTAATATCTTTGGCCCGTAGTGCAAAGATGAACAGGTCTTTAGATGAACATGACCAACTGATGAATATCTTTGGCCTGTAGTGTAAAGATAAATATTTGATTCCAGATATATATTGATTGATGTTACAGGGATAAAATATCGACGATGAACTTTTAAATTCATATATAGAAGATAGTAGTTTGCATTCTCTACTTAACTCTTCTAATGAATTGTTGTTTCCACCGCAATTGTTGATTTAAAACTGGTTGTCTATTGTATTCTATTAGATTTTTCCTTGTTGGAGACTAACGATAATTTGTTGTATATTATCTTAGTCATAATATTCTTTTATCGGGCTAGTTGAGCTCACCCTTTTCCTTTTTGTTACATTTTTCTTCGGGAGGCGAGAATGTAAGAGTAGACGAAGCTGGGTATTGAATGATGGTTATAGAGAGAGTTGTTTAGTAGTCCTCACCATTTTGTAAAATAATGTATAAATAATTATGATGAGGATTTATTTGGGTATGTATATTGTCTATAAGACAATAATTATATTTAAACTCACAGTATATATGTTGTCGTATTTTGCACGACAAATGTATTAATAAAGTTGTAGTTATTTTTGTACCATGTATTTGGCGACTCATAATGGGTTGGATGGAATGGACCTATTTTGGGGGCGTCACACACGCCTTCCGATTTTACATGCATTGGATTCGCGGTCCAATGTGTGTGACTTGCCTGTGTGGCATTATTTGATTTGCCTGTGGCATTATTTGACTTACCTGTGTGGCAAGGTATATTTCTGTTTTATTCTGAGTTCGGTATGAAATAACACCCAGCTATTTGATTCACCCTATTATTTCGTTGTGTCAGATTTGTTCGTTTCAGTTCGTTTCGTCTCTTTTCATTTAATTGAGTTAGTTATTTCGGTTCATTATTTGTATTCTATATCCGTTCTGGGCATTTGGCTCATGCTGTATTTTCTTTCGGCAGGTAATCAGGGGAATCAAGGGCAAGTGTGATGAGAGCTCCATTCATTCCAATGATTTAGAAATATTCTGTTTAGACTTGATGTGTCAGTTTACTTGGAATTGTAATAATTATTTTAGATTATGGTTTGAGACAGTTGGAGATTTATTATGGTTGACTTGTGGTATTTATCAGTTATTAAGACTATTCTTTTGTGGCTTTGAGCCTTGCTATTAATTTTATCAGTTTTGTTGTGTTTTGAGTAACCTCTCTTTCTATTTCGGAAAGGGGGTGTTACAGAGTTGGTATCAGAGCATAGGTTCTTTCTTGTAGAAAACCTATTTAGGTTTGACCTGTGAGTTATGGGTAGACTTCTGGGTTAGGTTTCTGTTTCGTTTGATTTTCTGTTCAGCTATTATATCAGTTATATTTGAATTTATCCCTAATCTGCTTTGTTTATAATCGTTATCTCTTTCTTAGATGGCTCGTAGATCCGCTAGAGTTGTTGGGAGGCGAGGCAACAATAGGGGAAGAGGTGAGGGTCAGCCCAATGAGCAACCTAATGATTAGATGAATGCTCAACTGGCTAACTTGGTGAATCATGCTTTACCTCAGTTAGTGGCACAGGTTGTACAGGCAATGCAGCAGCCGCCACCAGAAATTCCTGAACAAGAAAATGCGAGAAATAATGGTCAGCATGCAAATATTAAGGAAGGGAATGCGGATGGTCATGATCAGCAAGGGGTTGCAATGTATGTATGGTTGGAAAGGTTTCAGAAGCAGAAACCACAATCATTCAGTTCAGAACCAACTCCAATTGAGGCAGAGAATTTGATTGCCCACCTGGAGAAGATTTTTGGTGTGTTAGGGTGTTCAGATAATCGAGAGTGTCGCTTTGTCGCCATGTCGAAGGGGATCTGTGAGGTGGTGGAAAGCGATGAAAACAACAAAAGGTGAAAATTTTCTTTGAGACACTTAATTGTGTGGAATTTTGTGAGGTCTTTTATCGCCAGATTCTTCAAATTACCAGCTGCTGATAAAGAGGCTTATGCTAGAGACTATCTGTCTATTCGACACAAAGATGACGAGTCCATCACTGATTTTATGACGAGGTTCACCAAAGTTGCGAGCTTTTATGAACTTCTCTATGTGGACCGCATGAACAAAAGGAGAAGTTCAAGTGGCGGATTCATTATAGGTATCGCCAACATCTTATTAACAACAAGTTTGCTGATGTATCAGCAGTGGCCAATGTAAGACCCCAAATAATTAATATATGAAATTTAATTTCCTCTATTTATTATTTTGAAATAGTAAGGGTTGATGTGATTAATGTGGATAGTTATGGGTAAAATACGCAAATATTTCAAAATAAGCAAGTGGTTATAAAATATTCATTGTTATCGAGGAGAATATTCGTTTGGTCGTGGAATATTCGTATTATCGGGAATATTCGCATTTATGCACAAGAAATGACCATGTGTGGGCCCCATAACGAAAAGCGATTGGAGGAAGAAAACGACAAATATAAGTTGTTTAAAAATAATAACAGTAGTTGTTACCGATTTTAATCGTTGGAATACCCGGTGGTTAAAACACATGAATACGTTGTTGTCAGACAAGAAGACACAAGATTGCACCAATTATTGACTCTTACGTACAAGAAGGCACTACTCAATAATGGTTACGATAATTATCGCTCAAAGATTTTTTATTTTATTGGTTCAATAATTGTTGCGTTGATATTTTATATTGTCATTGTTTTCAATAATTGTCATTACACAAGATATTTTTTATTATCGAAGCAATAATTCATATTATCTGAATAATATTATTAGATAAAATTATTGGTAATGTCTAGAAAGTTCGTTCTAAGAAGAGGTTTGGTCACCTAATTGCGCCGCCAAGAAGTGAGGAGAAATTCTTATCGAAAGCCCCCTCTTCCTGTGAAGGCGCACCGTTGTCAATATTGTGATTCTGTAATATTATTTGTGAATAATTAATTATTGATTCATATGATGAGGAAAATATTGATTTTATGTGGATATAGATGGAGAAAATTTTTAATGTGACAATTGTTGAAAATTAATATTTTATCTTTTTCTGATAAAATAATTCATTTAAATATATATATTATTATATTTTAATAATATAATAATGGTGATATTTTTACAATGAATGTGGGATATATGAGTATACGAGGAGGAAGAGTATTTTTGTTGCAATAAATGTTTAAAACATGTTAAACATGTAAATTGGACCCCATTTATTATTGAAATTTGATTATAATTTCTAAAATCGCCTGTTTGTGGATTTCTTTTACCAATTTCATTTTGGAATTTTGAAAAACTTTCTTACGCAAAGTTGTAGAGAATTGAATTTCCTATAAAAACTAGCGAGATTCAAATTTTCTGATAAAAGGGCTATTTATTGTGAATTATTGAAGTTTTGAGTTCAAATAATTGATTTTGGAAGTTTTAATTATTTTATTATGAAAAACGTTTTTGTCATTAAAGGTGGGGCTTGCATGTGATGAAAATGCTGAATTTCAGATCTTAGAAAGTGTGCGTAGGAAAATTTAATATATATTAATATTTTAATTAAATTTTTCGCTTTTTGGTATTCTAAGCATTTTCCTATAAATAGGTGCTTAGGTTAAAATTGAAAATTACACCGTAAACTCAAGTTTTCTCTCTATATTATCGAGTTTATTCTTATGAGTATTTTGAGTATACTTTGAGTATTGCTATACGGTGCAAGTTCAAGTTATAAATTTATATCCAAAGATTCCGTGTGGTAAGACTGCTTTCCGAGGTAAAGGATATTATTTTTTTCGTAATGATATTATTTCTTCAATATCATTATGTCAAATATTGATCTCAAGTTTTTAATCAAATTTGGAACTTTTAGTGTTGGGTTACTTATTCACGATACTCAAGACTTATTCACTTAATATCAAGACTATTCATCGAAAAATGAAAATTTTTCTTTTTCGTCCAAAATATCTATTCGGATACTAGCTTTGATTGTATCCATGTTTTGATCATTCTTGAATTTTACACCACTATGATTATTTTGAGGTATTTTTGGACGTGGATAAAACAAAGTACGAATCCATAATCCTTAATCCTTGTCATTTTATTTCACTGGATTCGTTTCTTTAAAAATATTTTTCATCATCCTAAATCTTAAATGATGATATTATTGAATATCTTTGGCCTGTAGTGCAAAGATGAATGATTTATGATGAATATCTTTGGCCCTGTAGTGCAAAGATGAATGATTTTCGATGAATATCTTTGGCCCAGAAAGCAAAGATTTGAAGCGGTGTTTAGATGAACATGATTAATCTGGTGAATGTCCTTGGCCTCAGTAGTGCAAAGGATGAATATTTGATCCCAGATATATATTGATTGATGTTCTGGGGATAAAAAAATAGACGATTAACTTTAAAATTCATACATGTAAGATAGTAGTTTGCATTCTCTACTTAACTCTTCTAATGAATTATTATTTCACCATAATATTGATTTAAAACTTGTTGTCTATTGTATTCTATTATATTTTTCCCCGTTGAAGACTAACGATAATTTTGTTGTATATTATCTTGGTCATAATATTATTTTATCGGGCTAATCGAGCTCACCTTTTTTCCTTTTTGTTCCATTTTTCTTCTCGTGAGGCGAGAATATAGCGAAGTACGCAAGTGGGGGGTATGGAATGAAGGTTCTAGGAGAGTTGTTTAGTAGTCCTCACCATTGTTGTAAAATAATGTATCAATAATTATGATGAGGATTTATTTGTATGTGGATATTGTCTAGATGGCAATATCTCGTATTTAAACTCACAGCTTTTTCTTATTGTAATAATAAAGTTGTAGTTATTTACATGCAGTGTATTGACAACTCGAATGGGTGATGTAGACCTATTTTGGGGGTGTCACAAACCAATGCAAAGAAAGAATATTGAGATGGAGCGATAGGATTTTTGGTCTTCTAAACCGGATGGAAGTCGAAAGAGGGATGAGAGATGACCAAACAGGTCAAACTTCGATTCAAAGCATGGGAGAAGTCGTGGTGGTCATTGAATAGGAATTGTGGTGGTCAATCAGGCAAAGCAGTGGCGTTGCCAGAATCAAAATAGGGGTTATCAGCAGATGCCTCAGCAAGGGCAAAATCGTCAGCTGCATCTACCTTGGAATGGTCAGAATCGTCGTGATGGCGCGTAATTGTTAGCAGGGCGTAATCAAGGTCGTTATCAAGGGACCACGGTGGGGGGGTAACCCAAATCTTATTCCGATAGCTCCTTGTGCTACTTGTGGGGCTAGTCATCCGGGAAGGCAGTGATATAGACTCACCGGTGCATGCTTTTTGTGTGGACAGATGGGTCATATTGCTAGGGATTGTTCCGGTCCACGCGAAAATGGTGGAGGTGGTGATAATGGTGGCAATGGAGGTCAGCGTCAGGGTGGTCGAGTATTTGCCTTGACATATAACCAAAGCAAGCAGTGCACTGTGTAATTGTTTTCGTACTCTTTTAGTTGGCAATCATGAGGCATCTATTTTGTTTGATACGGGTTCTACTTATTCCGTTGTTGCTCAGTCTTTTGTTCGGCACCTGGGCGTGCCATCTCAGTATTTAGATTCTGTTATGTCTATTGCTACCCCGATGGGGACTTTTGTTGTTATTTCTGATTTGTATCGAGGGTGTCCGATCAGTTTTGGGGATAAAATCCGTAGCGTTAATCTTCTTTCGATGTGTATGCACGATTTTGATGTCATTCTTGGGATGGACTGGTTGGATAAACACCAGGCCACTATCGACTGTCAGGCGAAGAAGGTTATATTTGGAGATGTGAAGTCTCCAGAATTCGTGTTTCAGGGTTCACAACCGAGTAGGGTGGTGAAGTTGATATTGGCTTTGAAGGCTGAAAAGTTGGTTGCAAAGGGTTGTGAGGGGGTATTTGGCATTTGTGAAAGATACCTCTAAGGGTGAGTCTCGTATTGAAGATTTTCCAATTGTTCTTAATTTTTCCGATGTGTTTCCTGAGGAGTTGTCAGGGTTGCCACCGCAGCGGGAAGTAGAGTTTTCTATTGAGCTTGTTCCTGGTGCAGAACCTATCTCTAAGGCGCCATATCGGATGGCACCGTTGGAGTTACAGGAGTTGAAGGAGTAGTTGCAGGAATTGTTAGATCGTGGTGTGATTCTACGAGTGTTTCGGCCAGTGGGTGCTCCTCGGTCTTGTTTGTGAAGAAAAGGGGGCTCATGAGGCTCAGATAGACTACGGTGGAGTTGAACAAGATTACCATTAGGAATCGGTATCCATTACCGAGGATTGATGACTTATTTGACCAACTTCAGGGGGCAAAGTATTTTTTGAAGATAGACTTGAGGTCTGCTATCATCATTGAGGTGAGGATGAGGACATCCCTAAGACAGCTTTTTTCTTGACTCATTATGGGCATTACTTAATTTTTGGTGATGCCATTCGGGTTGACTAACGCTCCGGCAGTGTTTATGGATTTGATGAATCGGGTGTTCAGGGAGTACTTGGACCAATTTGTCATTGTCTTTATTGATGATATTTTGGTTTACTCCAAGTCTAAGGAAGAACATGAGGATCATCTTCGCACAGTGTTGGGGATTTTGCAGAAAGAGAAATTGTATGCTAAATTCTCCAAATGCGAGTTTTGGTTGGAGAAGGTGGCATTTTTGGGTCACGATGTTTCTGCTGAGGGCATTAAGGTGGATCCTGCGAAGGTTGAGGCTATCACTAAATGGCCAAGACCTACTACGGTGACGGAGATTAGGAGTTTCTTGGGTTTGACAGGGTACTATAGGCGATATGTGGAAGGATTCTCTTTGCTTGCCTTACCATTGACCCAGTTGATGAGAAAGGGCACGAAGTTTGTGTGGAATGAGGAGCGCGAGAAAAGTTTTGAAGAGTTAAAAAAACGACTTGTGACAGCTCCTATACTTGCATTGCCGTCGGGGACTAGAGGTTACCAGATTTATAGTGATGCTTCCAAGAAGGGCTTGGGGTGTGTTTTGATGCAACACGGTAAGGTGATTGTTTATGCTTCTAGGCAGCTTAAACCTTACGAGGTGAACTACCCCACACATGATTTGAGTTTAGCAATGATGATATTTGCCTTAAAGATTTGGAGGCATTATCTGTATGGAGAGACTTGTGATATCTTCACCGATCACAAAAGTCTTAAATACATTTTCACTCAGAAGGAGCTCAATATGAGACAGAGGCGTTGGTTGGAGCTTCTAACGGATTACGATGCTAGAATTCAGTATCACCCGGGGAAGGCAAATGTGGTTGCAGATGCTCTTAGCAGAAAGAGTTTTGGGAGTGTAGCAGCCCTTATTACACAACCTCAGCTTATTTCGGATATGGAGCGGATCGAGTTGGAGTTGTATGTACGAGGTTCAGATGGGCATTTGGCGGGTATGAGAGTGAAGCCCTCTCTTATCTCGCGGGTCAAAGAAGCTCAAAAGGAAGATGAGGAGTTGTGGAGTATGACGCAGAATCTAGATGAGGGTAAGCATTCTGAGTTTCGTATTGATGACCATGGTGTGATTTGGTTGGGTGAACGGTTGTGTGTATCGTTGAATCCAATCATTCGGGAGGCTGTGTTGGCTGAGGCTCATAGTTCGCCATTTTCTATTCATCCAGGTTCTACAAAGATGTGTAGGGATTTGAAGAAGAATTTTTGGTGGAATGGGATGAAACGAGATGTGGCTGAATATGTTGGGAAGTGCCTCACTTGTCAACAAGTGAAGATAGAACATCAACGAACTAGTGGTTTGCTGCAACAGTTAGACATTCCAGTGTGGAAGTGGGAAGATATCACGATGGATTTTGTGACTGGTTTGCCGAAGACTTTCAGGAAGAACGATGCCATTTGGGTAGTGGTGGACCGATTGACCAAATCGGCACACTTTTTGGCTATCCATGAGGGATACTCGGTGGATAGGTTGGCACATATCTTTCAGCAGAAGATTGTTAGACTTCATGGTACTCCGGTGTCTATTATTTCAGATCGGGACCCACGGTTTACTTCACAGTTTTGGAAAGGGTTTCAACGAGCTTGGGGTACTCGGCTCAACTTCAGTACTTCTTTCCATCCGCAAACTGATGGGCAATCCGAGAGGACTATTCAGACATTAGAGGACATGTTGAGGTCTTGTGCACTTGAGTGGTCGGGTAATTGGGATGATTATTTGAGCCTAGTTGAGTTTGCTTACAATAACATTTGGCGTGAAAGTATTGGAATGGCTCCTTTTGAGGCAAATCAGATAGTAGAAAGTGTGCGGGCACCAACTTGTTGGGATGAGGTTAGCGAAAGGGCCATAGAAGGGCCCTGAGTTAGTCCAAATCACTACGGAGAAAGGTGGTAAAGCAAGTGGCTAAGGAGAAATTGAAGTCGGCTCGATCCGCGACGAAGTGTTATCTTGATAAAGATGAAGGACTTTAGAATTTGAACCTGGTGAGCATGTGTTTCTAAAAGTTTCTCCTTGGAAAGGCATTAGGCAATTTGGCTTGAAAGGGAAGCTTAGTCCGCGATATATCGGTCCATTTGAGATTTTGGAGAGGGTTGGTGAAGTTGCATATCGGTTAGCTTTGCCTCCACAGCTAGCTCATGTGCACAATGTGTTCCATGTGTCGGTATTGAGGAGTTATCATTATCATCCGTTGCACGTGGTGCAATATCCATTCGATAAGATTCGGGAGGATCTTACTTGTGAGGAGAATGCTAAGGCAATTTTGGATCGTCAAGAAAGGATTATGAGAAGAAAGACTATTCCGTTTGTTAAGGTTGTGTGGAGGAACCATTCGGAGCGAGAAGCCACTTGGGAGCTTGAGGAGTCTATTCGAGCGGAATATCCGCATCTTTTTGATAATTAGGTACGTTCTATTCTTTTGATTCCGAGGACGGAATTCTTTTTAAGGGGTAGGTGATGTAATACCCGGTAAAAAAATTAATAAATGAATAAATAGTGAATAATAAAAAAATTATCTTGTTTTAAAACGTATTAATTGGACTTTGTATTTTATTTGGGTCAAAATAGTTATTTAATTTATGTGGACTAAAATAAGTAAAAGACATTAATTTGGGATTATAGTAATTGGGTCTAATTTATAATTATGTAATTTTTTTTTAAAAACCTATTAAATTAGGAGAGTTAGTAAATTATATTAATTAATAAATATATAAAACCTAACAATACTATATCATATTTGATACAAACTATGATGGCCCCAAAATAGGTCCATTCCATCCAACCCATTATGAGTCGCCAAATACATGGTACAGAAATAACTACAACTTTATTAATACATTTGTCGTGCAAAATACGACAACATATATACTGTGAGTTTAAATACAATTATTGTCTTCTAGACAATATATATACCCAAATAAATCCTCATCACAATTATTTATACATTATTTTACAAAAATGGTGAGGACTACTAAACAACTCTCTCTATAACCATCATTCAATACCCGACTGCACTTTCGCTTACATTCTCGCCTCCTGAGAAGAAAAATGTAACAAAAAGGAAAAGGGTGAGCTCAACTAGCCTAGTAAAGAATATTATGACTAAGATAATATACAACAAATTATCGTTAGTCTCCAACAAGGAAAAATCTAATAGAATACAATAGACAACCAGTTTTAAATCAACAACTGCAGCGGAAACAACAATTCATTAGAAGAGTTAAGTATAGAATGCAAACTACTATCTTCTATATATGAATTTAAAAGTTTATCGTCGATATTTTATCCTCGTAACATCAATCATATATATATCCGAATCAAATATTTATCTTTACACTACAAAGCCAAAGATATTCATCGGTTGGTCATGTTCATCTAAAGACTCATTCATCTTCTGCACTACGGACCAAAGATATTAATCATCAGTATGTTCATCTCAACACTGCTCATCTTTGCACTCACGGGCCAAAGATATTCATCAAACAATCATTCATCTTTTGCACCTGTGCCAAAGATATTCAAAGAATATCATCATTTAGGACCGAGGATGATGAAAAATATTTTAAAGGAAACGAATCCGGTGAAACAAAAGAACAATATTAAGGATTCGTATTTTAAACAATCCAAGTTCAAAAATACTTCATAAGTAATCGAGTGGGAGTAAAATTCAAGAATGATCAAAACATGGATACAATCAAAGTTAGTATCCATAATAGATATTTTGGACAAAAGAAGAAATTTTATTTTCGGTGAATAATGCCGTGATTCGTGAATAGTGTCGTGATACGTGAATAATGCCGATACGTGAATAGTAACTCGACACCAAAAGATAGAAATTTCACACAAAACATCATCACGCTTCGTGAATAAGAACTCATGAATAAGTAACTCGTGAATAGTAAATCATGAATAAGTAACCCGACATGAAAGAGTTCTAAATTTGATAAAAAGTTCCAACAATAATATTTTCTAAGATAATGATATTGAAGAAATAATATCATTTGATAAGAAAATAACATCCCTTACCTCGAAAGATCAAGACTTACAATTTAAAAACCTGGACATAAAGGCTATGACTTGAACTTACAATCAGATAGTAATACTCAAAATATACTCAAAATACTCACAAGAATACGCCGATAATATAGAGAGAGAAAACTTGATTTTCGGTGTGATTTTCAATTTAACCTAAGACCCTATTTATAGAAAAATGCTTAGAACACCAAAGTAGAAAATTTATTAAAATATTAATATTAATATTACAATTCCTACGCCCACTTCTAAGGATCTGAATTCAGCATTTACATCACATGCAAGACCCACCTTTAATGATAAAAACGTTTTTCATAATAAAAATAATTAAAACTTCCAAAAATCAATTATTTTGGAACTCCGAAACTTCAATAATTCATAATAAATAGCCCTTTTATCAGAAAATTTGAATCTTGCAACTATTTATAGGTAATTCAATTCTCTACAACTTTGCAGAAGGAAGTTTTTCTAAATTCCAAATGAAATTGACCAAGAAATTTACAAAAACCAAGATTTTATTGTGCTATAATCAAATTTTGGCCAATAATTGTGTCCACCAACACACAAAATATGTGTTAAACATTTAATGCCACAAAAATACTCTTCCTCCTCATATACTCATATATCCCACATTCATTATAAAATATCACCATTAATATATTATTAAAATAATATATTTAAATGAATTATTTTATCAGAAAAAGATAAAGTATTAATTTTCAACAATTGTCACATTAAAAATTTTCTCCATCTATATCCACATAAAATCAATATTTTCCTCATCATATAAATCAATAATTAATTATTCACAAATAATATTACAGAATCACAATACTGGCAATCAGGCCGTTCCCAGGAAAAATGAGGCTTTCCAATAAGGATCTCTCCTTACTGGCGCGCAATTAGGTGACCAAACCTCTCCTTAGACAGAACTTTCTAGACATTGCCAATAATGTTATCCAATAATATTATTCAGATAATATGAATTATTGTTCGATAATGGAAAATCTTGTGTAATGAAAATTTATTGAAACAACAAAGAATATAAAATATCAATGCAACAATTATTGAATCAATAAAATAAAATATCTTGAGCAATAATTATCGTAATAATTATTGAGTATTGCCTTCTTACGTAAGAATCAATAATTGGTGCAATACGCAGTGTCATCTTTGTTCAACAATGCGTATTAGTGTGTTTTTAACCAACGGGGTATTCAACAAAAGATTAATCAGTAATAACTATGCCGTTATTTATAAACAACTTATATTTGTCGTTTTCTTCATCCAATCGCTTTCCGTTATGGGGCCCATAAAAGATCGCAGGCGTCAGTTGCATTTAATATTCCCCGACAATACTGAATATTCCACGACCAAACGAATATTCCTAACAATAATGAATATTTTATAACCACTTGCTTATTCGAAATATTTTATGATTTCACCCATAACTAACCTACATTAGTCAAATCAACCCTTACTATTTCAAAAATAATAAATAAAAGAAATTCCATTTTATTTTAAAAAATTCGTGGTCTTACACAAACCCTATTTATTTTTTTTTCACGATTCTTCGTCGATAAACAAAGGAGGAGGCGCCACTACTGTGTGGGCAAACACATAGAGCAGAGTCACATTTTTTGTTAGTCAAGTAAGTTCTTATTTCTATACATGGGATGGACGATATATATATGAGCATAGAGATATTCAAGAATAAAGAATGTTTATCCGATTAAGTAATGGAAGTACAGAACATGATGTTGTACTTTTTCAATAGTTATATAAATTATTATATAATAATTATATGAAAATAGATGGCATGTTTATAATTAATTAGTAATATATACATATCTTATATAAAATACATGTATGTAAACTTGGAATGAAAATCAATTAGGATTATGGAAGATCATGTTTTAAGGATATATATAAATTTAGTTATAAGTACATTTGGTAAATAGTTAATCGACGTAATGAAAATTTTATACATTAGGACTAAATTATTTTGCTAGTAAAAATTTTAAAATTTAATTAATAACTAATTGAAAAGTATTATGTTGTTAATGATTAGAATTGTAATACAATTTCATTTTATTTTATTAGATCGTATAAAGGAATTTAAAGAAATTTATTTGGAATAAAAATTTGGGTATTGCATTATCGATTCAGTAACGGATTCCGTATTTTTCAAAGAACTCTTTTGTTTTTAATTGCGTTCGTTTTGTTATTCGTTTGAAATTTAGTATTCTCTCTCATAATTGTTCCTTGTCAATTTATTGTGATAAATTTATTTTGGCATCAGTATTAGAACTCACATTTGTACTCTTTAGACTAGTGTGTCATGTCTAAATTTTACTTTTATATTTATAGTGATGTACATGTTAGTATATTTTTAGAGACTTGTGTTGGCGATTCGATTCGATTTAATACGTATATGTTAGAACCCCTTTGTGTTGATATTTTGTCGCATGTGTTGTGACATTTTATTTTGTTAGAATATTGTAGGGTATACCGAGCTATAACCACCGTGGGGTACAATGAGCATGTCCTCTTGGCACCGAGGCATGACACCTTCAAGTGGCGGTGTGATCACCCACGACGTCTCCGCTTTTGTGCTCCGTTGGGAGTTGGCCATTTGGTGTTTTGTTGTGGGAGGTGTATGGGTCGACCTTAGTTTTCTGTTTTGTTCTTTTCTGCGGATTGGTGATGTTTGTGCCAAACACGCCTTCCGATTTTACATGCATTGGATTCGTGGTCCAATGTGTGTGACTTACTCGTGTGACATTATTTGATTCACTATGTGACATTATTTGACTTTTTGTGTGGTGGCAAAGTATATTTCTGTTTTATTCTGAGCTCGGTATGAAATAACACCCAGCCATTTGATTCACCCTATTATTTCGTTGTGTCAGATTTGTTCGTTTCAGTTCGTTTCGTCTCTTTTCATTTAATTGAGTTAGTTATTTCGGTTCATTATTTGTATTCTATATCTGTACTGGGCATTTGACTCATGCTGTGTTTTCTTTCGGCAGGTAATCAGGGGAATCAAGAGCAAGTGTGATGAGAGCTCCATTCATTCCAATGATTTAGAAATATTCTGTTTAGACTTGATGTGTCAGTTTATTTGGAATTGTAATAATTATTTTAAATTGTGATTTGAGACAGTTGGAGATTTATTATGGTTGACTTGTAGTATTTATCAGTTATTAAGATTATTCTTTTGTGGCTTTGAGCTTTGCTATTAAATTTATCAATTTTATTATATTTTGAATAATTTCTCTTTCTATTTCGAAAAGAGGGTGTTAAATCTTGTTTCTCGAGTGCTGGCAATAAAATTCCAAACTTTAGAACTTAGACCGCTGCACTATATGGTTTGTTTTTGGCAGTCAAGAAACACGATCAGTTTGTTTATTTATCACATTGTTTTCAGTGCCCAACAGCCCATGTTCCTTGTCGTTCAAGATGCACTGTTCTCAAAACCTTATAAATAAATAAGTAATTATATTTTCTGGGGCCACTCAAAAATAATTTATTGACGTGATTGCACCCACTCTATTTCTCACTTGCACTTGTGCTTGCTAGTTTTAAAAAGGAGAGAAAAAGAAAGGAACAAAAGAGAAATTTAGCTATACAAGTCTGTGTAATCACTATTCAGTTACTAGTTGCTTCTGTTTTTTCTTAAAAGTATGTTATTTATCCATATGGGTCAATAGAATATATGAAGTAAGGAATAGCCCAACATAAACATGTGTGTATTTCAACTGTGCCAATTTTCAGAATAAATTAAGATAAATAACTTTTTGTTGATTCAAATACAGCAGAATTTTTACAATCTGTGTCATCCTTCCATGATAAACAAAATCCAGGATCCTTGAACCTTGTGATTTCAGCTTAAAGGGTTTGAAGGAATCTATTCCATTCGGCCTCGGCCATGGGATGCTCTAGTACACAAACATATTATTCTCTAAGAATGGATATTACTGTGGACAAACTTTATGTGGAAACAAAACAAAACCCTATTGCTACGTGTGGATTGATGGAATAGGAGGGAGAATGGAATGATTCATTTCATTGAAATGATAAAAATGTTGTTTGGTTTGTTTATTCCAACGGAATAATGTATTCCTCCTGGAATGATAGTTAACTTAAAATTTTAATTTTCATTCCTTGAGGGGTAGCCAGGAATAAATCATTCCATCAATTATTTTGAAGTAATTGACAAATATACCCCTAAAGATATAATAGGACTTTCTACATATTCATTCAATTCGATCGATCTGGGAACGACGAGAGAGAAAGGGCCGAGATTTGATAATTTCTTCGGAATTTTCATATTTCTATTTCTTCGTAATTTACCCTACTTACCCCCACCCCGCCACTCCACCCCACCCCACCCCGCCACCCCACCCCACCCCACCCCACCCCACCTCCCCCCTCCCCACACCCCTACCAACCTACCCCACCCACCCCACCCACTCCCACCCCACCCACTCCGCACCAACCTACTCCCACCCACCCCACCCCTTACCCACCCACCCCACCCCCACCCACCCATCCACGCACCCCATCCACCCCCACCCACCCACCCCACCCACCCCTACCCCCACCAACCTACCCCCACCCATCCAACCCAACCCACCCATCCTACCTACCAACTCATCCCACCCCACTTACCCCACCCCCCCCACCCCTACGAACCTACCCCACACCCACCACTCCAACCCACCCACCCTACCTACCAACCCATCCCACCCCACCTACCACCACCCCTACCAACCCACCCCACCCAACCACCCCAACCCACCTACTCTACCCACCCCACCTACCCCATCCCACCCACGCCACCCTACCCCACACCCCACACCCACACACCCACTCCACCCTATCCCCAATTTTGACCCCATCCCACTCATCCCACCCCACCCCTTTATTTCTAAGAATGAAATATGTGTTAAATTTTTAATATAAATTGAATTTAAGTTAAATTTGAACATTTGAGGGTATTTAGGTCACTTTCTAATTATTTATTTCATTCTTAAATGTATTCTTAACATCAACAAAACATATACATAGAATATTAAAAAATCATTCCATTCTCTTCCTTATTCCATTCTCTCATCTATTTCATTCCCTACTCTATTTCATTCCTTCAATCCAAACGTAGCATATGTATGTTGGACTTAAAAACAAATGCTCAATTAATGGTAAGTGGGTGGGGGGCAAAAGGAAGGTTGCCATTTTGGCAACAGTTAATACCTGCTAGTCTACTGCTAGGGGGGTAAAAATTATATACATATATATATATATGACTGGTATGACTAGTTATAGAAATACACGAATCCGGTTATCATGTAAAGTTGGTCATGTGATAAATATAGTATTCTCCTGGCTATATGTCGACGTCAATTGACCAAAGTAACTACTCCCGAAACACACCAGTGCATGAGAAGATAAGACAAGTTTATCAGATTAACTCATAGCTAAGTTACTGACGGAGGAGCTTATTTGAGTTCAACTCAAAACTATTAGTTTTCCGAATTTTGAAAGAAGAGTCGAATCATCTCAACATATTGGCAACTCATAACGACCACCAGAAAAAAGCTTGCTCCACTATCACACTATTATACAGAACGAACTACACATCATAAAGAACAAAACTTATACTCCTTTTTTTTATTAAAAGAAAAAAAAATTAATTTATACTCCCTCCTTCCCATAATTATAGGTTGATTTTCCATTTTGAGATGTCCCAATATATAGACTACTTACTATTTATAAAATTTAGTTAGTTTATTATTTTACTTTTATGCCCTTATAATAAATATTCAACCATTACTCTTTTTTTGAAGAAACAACCTTCAATGTCATTATTTTTATCACCATATTTAATGTTGTTGTATTCTCAATAAAAGAATTCAACTTTTTAGGCTTTACTAGTTTAACATATTTTGTGTATAAAAGACAATTGTACCAATAATCAATAAAGTTAAGAGTTCCATTGTTGTAAGTAAGGAGTAATTAATTTATTCATTAATTCTATATTAAGGAGTATTTGTGAAAAATTTCTATTAAAAATTATCATTTAAATTGATTTTCTTAAACTAAGTGTCAAAAGAAATTAGCCTATAACTATAGAACAAAAGGAGTAGATGACATGATTGCATCTTAATTCACACACACCCTGACACCACTATTTGTAAAACAAAACTCAAAACTCATTACCTAATCTTCGTCTCTTAGTATCCATAATACTCCCTCCGATAAAAAAATTTTCATAAAATAACAAAATTGTCTATAATAATATGTCATTAATTATTTTCAATGTAGGCGAGAGGATGACTTTCTAACTATTCAATTCAAAATATTTTCTCTCTAGATTTAGAATAAAAAAAGTATGAGATATTTAATGTTACGGACATAATAAAAAAATATATAAAAATTTAATTATTAAAAAAAAATAGATATTTAATATAATACTACCCAAAATAATAATAAAATTTTTTATCACAGCAATAAAATTATTATGGTACTACATCATAATTTATGTCAAGAAAAATAAATAGGCAACAAGTTCATATGGGGGAGTATCCTACTACTCATCTCTTGCAAATTTTGGACTCCATGGAAGCAAACACATAAAAACTTGAGGGAAAAATAGAGAGTGAGAGGGAAAATTGGAAAAGATCAGAAAGAAAGATGGAAAGAGAAGTGAAATTGGATAGATGGGGTTACCAGGTTAAGACCAATTCCGATGCCTGCATCTCTGCCATCAACGCATACTATCATCAGGTGAACTGAAATTGGATAGATGGGTTTACTCTCTCTCTCTCTCTCTCTCTATATATATATATATATATATTCATAAATGTATATATATATTTGTTTGACTGACTATATATCTATTTTTTGTATAATTTGTTTATGAATAAACGAATTGAATGAATGAAGGTACTTAATTATGGAAGAAATAGGTCGGTGATAGTAGAAGCTCCTCTCCACGACCCCAGCTGCGTTTTAGCCAACATATTGGCCGCCCATTTCCTCTCTTCCTCCTCCAATTCTTCCCTTGCTCCTTCTCATCTCCACGCTGCCAACACTCATCTCGTATATATATATATTTACTTCTCTCTCTATTATATATATATATATATATATATATACATACTCCATTTACAATTCATTTTTCTCAACATCTATTTAAGAATTTACTAAATGCAATTCAGGAACATGCCACCTCCTATGAGAAAGCGGTTTTTGATGCAGTCACTTATTTGATTTCACCCAACAGAGATGATGATGTTGCCATCCAGCTACACTCTAAGGTCTGCCTTTTTATTTTGGGATTTTCTTTTTCTTCATTATTATTCATCCATCGTAAAAACACTCTTATTCTTGTTTTCTATTCTGTCTCTAAATAATACTATTTTCTAATTTATATGATGAACTAATTATGAACACTATTCTATCACATTAGTACTAAAGTAAGATGAACTACACATCGATTTCTTTTCGGTGTTTCTTATTGTGATATCATTTGAGAATGTTATATTTTGGAGGGAAAAAAGTTTATGTATTCTAATTTAGGCCAATGCCTTCAATTAAATAAAATCTCCATAGACCAATGCAACTGATTATAACCATGGTAGATTCTGTATGATAATCCTCTCAAACATGCATAATACTATTGAAATTGTTCCCTTTGCTACAATTGTTGAACACTTACCTTGTAATTTAAGCTAATTAGATCTTATTGTTTATATAGCAGTTGATTGTTAAAGGTATGTAAGATACTGACAGCAATCTCCCCCCACAAAAGAAAAAAAAAATTAGATAAATAAAACTTGCATTTAGTTCTCATTTGTGAGCATGAATCGTAAATTAAATCCAGAAAAGAGTTAGATTATGGATTTGACATCTATTTAAAGTGTCCGCATTATTCATAAGGATTCCTGTACTAAAGTCTAATTATTACATTGTTAAAAGTTACAGAAGTTTAGTTATTTATGCAAAGTAATAACAGTGGTAGTATGTAAATATTGATTTTCAGTAGAAGTCCTCTCCGATTTATTGCTTTCCAAACTTTTATTGCAGCTAGTAAAAGCTTTTCCTAAAGATTTGGTTTCTCTGAAGAGGGCTCAAGTGCTAAGTTTTTACATGGGTCGACCTGATCTATCTTTGGAACTTGTGCAACAGGTACTATTCTGTACTCTACTCAACAGTTATGAATCTATCAACAATATAATAGGTTCTTCAATTTGAGTGATGTAACAATAACTACTTCCCCTCTTGCCAGGAATTCTGACAAAAATTGTTATAGCTAATCTATACATCTTCTGTTATAGCAGTAAATTCTATCTGACACATCTTTCAGTTCCAGTCAGAAACTTAATTTCTCTTTCTAATTAGTTGCATTTGATTTTTGGATCCAATAGGTTTTACCCGTAAATGAACAAGAAAATTACATATATGGAATGCTTGCCTTTCCTTTACTAGAGCTTGGTCGGATGGAGGATGCAGAGAAAGCAGCAAGGAAAGGTTTTGAGATCAACAAGGAAGATCAATGGGTGCAGCATGCTGTGAGTCAAAACTACTATTGTCTCCTCTCTATCATTTTACTCTTGTAAGCAGAATGTTAAACCATATTCAAGAGAATGGGTTTTAGTTTATAGGGTGCTATGCGGTGTACATGTAATAGCTCCTTTCAGCTAACATATTTATTTGAAAGAGTTCTATTATCTGAGTTTATTCTTTAAATGTTTGATCATGACTACATACATACACACTTCCCTCTTAGCATTTGGCATATATTTCTCTCACTATCTGTTGTTGGGTGCGTATAAAATCCTTTTAGCATTTCCAGCTTGGGTAATGGGTACAGTCTCATAACATTCAGATTCTTATGCAGTTGTGCCATGTCCTTCAGTTCAAGTGTCGTTTCAAAGAAGCAGTAAAGTTCATGGAAGATTGCTCACAGTCGTGGAGTTCTTTATCATCTTTCATGTATGAACTCATGTTGGATGAACATTCATCATGAATTTCAAATGTTTTTCTGTTCAATTTTGAGATGGCTAAACAAATTTAATATTTAGGATCACACACAATTGGTGGCATGTTGCTCTTTGTTACTTGGAAGGCCATGCACACATTAAAAAAGTCCGAGAGGTTTATGACAGCTTTATCTGGAAGGAGCTGGAAAGAAGTGATGCTATGGCTGCAGAGGTATGTAATTAGGTATTTTTCTTCACTATTTCTCGTATAAATGTACTGGAATGTTCTAACCTTTTGTGTTTTCAGGTATACTTAAATGCTCTTGGTTTGTTATTGCGGGTGTATTTACGAGGTGAAATTACTGCATTTGAGGACCAACTGAAGATCCTAGCAGGTTATCTGACAGATAAAGTGAGTTGAACGTCATCCTTTACCGCTTTTAATGATTGGTTATTCAACTTATGAGGTTTCAATGTTTTTTAAAAGTAGATTCATTAAAATTTACATTCAACTGATATTTCAATTGGATTAATCTTTTTGAGTCATCCGTAAAATTTATATCTGAACCATCTTAGATCTTTAACATTGCTCTATCATGACTGGAATTCTGAGATTTAGTTTTGGCGGTGGTCATCAATTTTAAACAGGGTTCTTTAAGACAATGAAAACTGTAAGCATTTGGTAATGTTCTGGTTGTAACAGCATTGGCTAGTATTTGATCCTTGAGTGGAAGTGCAAGTTCTTTCGTGCTAGATCATCTTCTTTTTTTAACACGCCTTCTCCTGTTATACATGTGTTTGCTATATATATGATATCTTCTACTTCTATTAAAATAGATCTTATTCTTTAAGAAGCTGAGTGAAAATTTATTCTTTCACTGTTTCCATTGATTGTTGAGAAGTTTATGATGCGGGAAGAATTTTGGCATCTGTACATTTTTAATTGGAATATGGACATGATGAAATGTGAACCAATTTGTATAGTAATTTATAATACTGAGGTGACGCTTTTCATAATGATATTGATTATTATTTTTGTCAGTTTTCTTGTTCTTCAAAAACTATGTAGTAGTGTCATTGTTCTACAAAATCTATGTATATATAGGTATTTGCATTTATTTTGGCTAGACAAACTGAAAAGTAGCGCACATTTATTTGAGTTCTATATGTTTCCTTGTTTTCTAGCATATTGTTTTCAACATAATACTTGTATATGTGTTTCTCTGCCGCTCAATAGTCTCTCCCCAGCCCTATTTCGAATGCATGATGTACAGGGTAGTACTTAAACTTGTAATGTTCTGGGTATGGTCTAAAATTTTCAGGCATTTTGGTATCTTGAATGGCACCTTGATATTTTAATATTATGGGCTTTAGCTTGTAATGGGGAATTGGCTAAAGCAGAAGAGTTGCTCGAGGGCTTGAAGTCCAGGTTATTCAAATTTTGATTACTCTCTCAAGTAATTAGTTTGTCTTTAGTTTGCTGAAGTACCACATCCATTTTCTGTAGAATTTCTGGGATGAATAAGAAGAAGCAGCAATTAATGCAGAGAGGAATTATGGTTTGTTCTTTGCTTCTTTTGCCTTATATCATGACCCATAATATGTCTAATCTATTCACTTTTTTCTATTTTCTATTCATATGTTACAGCATGTTTTACTCACATACTAAGACCTTACTCTTCAACTCAAAATGCTGGGTCATTGATTCCGTGTGAATGTATTACATTTAGTTCACTAATTTTTAAATAGGAAAAAAACCTTTCGAAAAGATTTTAGCCCCCGGCCAACTCTTTCATTTCATGAAAGTGAATTCTTTTTCATTTGTGGTAGTAGCATATAGTCAAAGGTTCGAACATAGGATCATGATTGTTTTGGCTTAAAGTTTAGAAATGCCGGCTTTAATATTAACCCTCTCCATTTTTCGGATAAGTATATCAAGCCCATCATTTTAGGAGCACATTTCAAACTCTAGAACTTGTAGTTCCATTAATATTTTTGGAGTGGGGTCTGATTTCTGTATATCCATATGGAAGAGTATGTCAGATACTGATGGACCCGGTCTTTCAGTTATTCTTTCGTATTTCTGATCTACCTTTGTTTCTTTTGGGTCTAGCTTGCAGAAGCCTTATATAGGTACGGGAAGGGTGATTATGAACAAGCATTAGAATTTCTTGGTCCTGAATTTGATGCCAATAATTTTAAGGTAAATAAGACCAAGTAATGTTTGGTATATCTAAATTTGTCTATACTTTAGATTGAATTTGAAATTTTTGATTTTTGTGCTAGATGATTGGGGCCTCTGATGAACAGCTTGATGTTTTTAATGAAGTTTGGTTCATAATGTTGTTGAATACTGGACGAGCCATGGAGGGTAGGAAAATCACTATTTTTTGTTCCTTTTATAACTGTTTCTCATTGGCTTCACTACCACCTTAATATGCCTTTAAAAGGAGGGGGAAAGGCTTAAAAGTCAAATGAAACTCATTTTGGGACGGAGAAAGTAGTTTTCTTTTTTTATCAGTCAAACTTAATACCGGCTTATTTGTAATTGTATCTGGACTCTTTACAGCTGTTGAAGCAATTGAGAAGCAGTTAAAGAAGAGGGAAGCAGCCCCATTCTTGTGGCACCTGCTGGTATGTCTTCCTAAGAGGATTTTAGGCAAGTATCATATGAAGGCACTTAATTCATGCATGTTGTTTGCATTTTGGTTCAGGAGAAGGGTTATTCAATGTTGGGGAGGACGCAAGAAGCTGCCACTGTAGGTGAGAAAGCCAGGGCTCAAGATTATGCATACTTCAGATAAATGATGGTTTGGTTTTATATTTCATTTTAACCCAGTCTCCACATACATGATATTACTCTGAACTTAATGTTCATCGTCATAATTTGTTGTACATTTATGTTATTTAATATGAGCAAATTAATAGCAGCATATTGGGCTTGTATTCTGCTAATGTAATTACTTGGGACACTAATATTTGATACTCTCTCTTCCCTTATTAAGACTTTTTAGAGTTGTGCACAAGCATAAAGAAAATGATTGTATAGCATTAAATATAGTATCAAATGTCTATATTATTCTTGTATTGGAAAAAAAATTATTATTTATTGGACAAAAAATAGTGAGAGAACTAAAATTATATTTAATATTTGGGGTAATATTAAAAATTAAATAATTAATGTTTACTTGAAATTTTAAAATATCATATATTAAGGAACAAAATTTTTTTCTCTAAAACGTGTTATATATTAAAGAACCGAGGAAGTATCATTTTACTGCATTGGATTTGGGGTGAAGCCAATTCCCCGTGTATTCATTCAATCACAACTAACAAGAAGAAATTGATAATTAGGCAACATCAATGTAGTTATACTTCTATAGTTTTATTTGTGGTGAGATTAAGGGTTCGGTACGGATGGTAGTGATTTAACTATAAGAGAAAGTTTTAATGATCTGAATGTAACCCTAAAAGAGAGGCATAAATTATTATGGATTAAATTATAAGAAAATTTTTAAATCAAAAATGAATCTTTGTGAACAATGCGGATATTATTTAAAAATGAGTAGTTCAAATAGAATCAAACTTTTGATCAATCCGATTAATTTCATTCGGAGGAGCCTTGTAAAGATCGTGTCGATACTTATCGAAAAAAAGAAAGGATTAACCGAGATCAGAAAAATAAAAATAAAAATAATTTATTTTTATCTTTAACTATGTATCATTTACATATATAGTTTTTCATCTTTAATTATGTATCATTGACTACACTAACATTATTTAAAATAAACTTAAATTCTCTTTAATTTTGTATCAGGTTTGTTTTTTTTAAAACATAACTATTAACTCCCAACACTTGTATTAGTAATAACATATTTTAATTATACTTAGCTTACACATAACCTCCCAAAATTAATGCCTGATCAACTGCACTAATAACTTGCCGTAAGGAAAAGTGAACCCCACTAGATGAACAAAGAAATCTGACGCAAGTAAGTCTAGTCAGATCAACCTCCCCAACCCGCATGTGCACATACACGTGCTCATACATTGAACTGAACCCGAACCAATCCCACGTCGCCAAACTCAAACCATTACGGCCCCACTATCAGAAACCACCACATCATTAGCCGAATTCCCTGACCGAACAATCCCACGTGTACAGCTCCTAATATGTTTCAACTCCTCCACCACCTCTCTCGCATCCGGCCGGTCGTCTTTCTCCGCCGCGACACACCGAAAAGCCAGCTCCGCCACCGCACCAACACCGTCCATCGCCTCCCTATCCACCACCAAAACCGGGTCCACCACCTGGTGCAACAACCCCATCTGTATTTTAGGCACCACCAAATCAGCCAACGCCATCTCCCTTTTCTCTCTCCTCTGGTCCACAGCTCTCATCCCCGTTATCAGCTCCAACAAAATTACCCCAAAACTATAAACGTCACTCTTCTCCGTTAATCTAAATGACCGATAATAGTCCGGATCCAAATATCCCGGCGTCCCCTGTGGTCCCGTCCATACACAATCAGAACTCACCATTGTGGTGGTTGTAATTTTTTGGCAAATCAGCAGCCTGGAAAGTCCAAAATCTCCAACTTTCACCCTCATATCTCTTTCCACAAAAATATTTGAAGATGTTACATCTCTATGGACAATTGGCGGCATCACTGAGAAATGTAGGTATTCAATTGCCAATGCTGTTTGCAGTGCTATTTCAACTCTAATGCCCCAAGTTAATGACCCTTTTTTGTACAAACTTTTTGTGCCATGGAGATGGTCGGCTAGAGTGCCATTGGGCACATAATCATAGACTAATAGTAACCCCCTTGGGTCGCTACAATACCCATGAAGCTTGACTAGATTTGGGTGGTTAATTGAAGAGAGAATCAAGATTTCATTGCAAAATGACTTGGCAGAAAAGGCTTTGGAGCTTGTTGGGTGCTGCTTGTGAAGGTGTTTAACTGCGACAATGCGACCATCTTGGAGTTGTCCTAGAAAGACTGACCCGAACCCGCCGTCCCCAATTTTGCGTTTTGGGTCGAAATGATTGGTGGAGGAGTCGAGTTCCTCGTAGGTGAATACAGGTGGGAGGAGACTAGCTGAGCGGTGGCGGTGAAGAAACAGAGTTGTTGGGTCTTCTTCATTGGCCAATAATGAGTTTTGTTTTGAACGGCAAATGAATATACCAATTAAAACAACGATGAGCACGCAGATAAATACGAAAATGAAGGAGAAAACTGCGACCCGATTGGGGGTAAAAGTTTCTTGGCGAATCAGGGGTTGTGAGAATCGAGGTGTGGATTTGAAACAGATGAAATGTTTGTTTGGGTCAGTTGAATTGAACCCACAAACTCCATTGCTGGCCTGGCAAGTCTTGCAAGCAGAAAAGTAACTGTCTCGGTCTTTATCTTCATCCCAATCGACCTCAATCCCCAATTTCAAGAAAATGTCAAGATATCCCAAAACGTCAGCTTGGCAGCCCTGTTGAGAGACTTGGTGGCGGGTAGATCCACAATCGTGTACAATTTGAAGTGGGTTTTTGATGAGCTTGCATGCCCATGAACAGTGACTGCAGTTTGGGAGACTTGGAGGGGGGCAAGGTCTGAGTTGGGAAAGGCGAGAGCAAGATGAGTCAGAGAGTCGAAATGGGGAGGCAGAGAGATTGATGGAGAGATTGGGAATGGAAAAGAAAGAGTTTTTAGGAGAAATGCAATTATGCTGCTGATGAAGAGAAGTGGTGGGAGGTTGAGGGGAGAGAAGGAGAGAGGTGGAGTTGGGTTCAAAATGGAGGAGAGAGAAAGAGAGGTTGTTGATTGTAATAGTTGAGTGTGGGTGGGAGCATTTTATTTGGAAAGAAGGGTGGCCGCAGCCGGGTGAGGAGGAGAAAGGAAAGGGGAGTAGAGTGGAGGTGAAAGGTGGACATGAATTCAACGGCGGTGAGCATGTATGAGCGGCGGAGAATGGGAGAAAAATGAAGAAGAGGACGGCGGCGGCGGCGGTGGTGGCCGCAAGCGGTGGCGAAAGGGGTACTAATGGAGGCATGGGTGAGAGTTCAGATTGGTACGACGGACATCAATGGGAAATTAAATTGAGATGTAAAAGTATTGATTTAGATTGAGGTCATTGGCCTGCCTAGGTTGTTGGAGTGGCACTAGAACACAAACTGTGGGTGTGGACTGTGGAGTGTCTCGAGGGAGAAGAAAGAGGGTATCACGTGAAGGGAGGATGGGGATCAAGACTAAACCAATGAAAGTCGAAAGAAAATTCAGTACACTACTAGTACTAGTTTTTATCAAAAGAAAAAATCTGACTGCTTGCTGTATTTTTGACTAGTATTAATGGTTGAGTATCACTTTGGTAAAAAGGAGTCTATGATCATTTCATCGGTGGGCATTCCATTTCCATTTCATTGGGGACCCAAGTCTTCTATTCTCATTTGCTTTGCTTTCCACCTATGGCAGATTGGTAATTAGCTTATATATTACTCCACATGGAGATTGGTGACGTGGTCCGTTTCTGCTGCTGGCTGCTGCTATATATATTCAAAAATTTAACTGGATTCTTTGGGTACTAGTATTAATAATTTTGTAGTGTTTTGGACCCAAAAAGAAAAGTATTGGGCTTCACTAAACCTTTGTTGAATACTTTGTTCAGAAAATTTGATATCAACATGTTTATACCCCAAAAGCCATTTGATTCTGTGACTGTTTAAAACAATTGATTTATTAAACGAAAATATTAGTAAATCCTTGGACTAGTCACTAAATTACATAATCACTTTCCTGAAAATTATGTAATGAAAAAATCTAAATAATTGAAAGAATAGGGTTGTTTTTATAAAATTGAGAGACTTTTTCCAATCAGTCAAACACTACAGTTTTCAGATTAGAATTTCACTGTCTAGGTCCTTGGTGTTAGGCTGTTAGCACTAGAATTTTATGATATGAAAATGATACAAAATGGTATTATTAGTTTTATATGCAAAGAGTGTTGTATTATTAGCACCAGAAAGGTATTATAAATATTTATAAAATTTATCTGTTGTACATTAAAGTTAAAATACAAAAAATTACTATATCAAGACTAATATTTGATACTATATTTTTAAGACAATTATATCCTTCTTATCAATGCTTAAAGTTGACATTATTTATCTCTCAGGATATAATAACGTATGTTATAGCAGCACTACAAATAACACATACTACGAACCAAATCAAATGCTCAAAAGTCTCTCTCAACATAAACTATGAAACACTTACTAAATTGAAGACTTGAATCACTTAATTTTTAATAATGTTTGAATGCTTGGAAATGGAATGAATGAAATGATTGCTCCCTAGGCTATTTATAGTAGGGTTTAATGATCCATCAAAAGAGACACAACCCCTTGAAAAAATACTTTTGGCCAAAAAAGATGTAGTTTTTGGGCTTGGCAAAAAAGGTGCGTTTAATCTGGTAAAAAACGACGTAGTTTTGGACTTGTCAGAAATGGTGCGTCCGTTCGGGCACAAAATAGAACAATTTTTGGCTAGCATTGCAAAAAACCCAAAACGACACAGTTTCATTCACTTAATAAATAAAAATTAGAAATAAGTAAAACAAAGTTTAAATAAATTTTGCCCAAAAAAATATATATAATGACCCAAACTGACAAACCTCGAGTCATGATCCTGACCTGTCCAACCGATCCGCGAAGCACGGGGGTTCAAACCAAGTTTTAGGCTTTAGCTACATCCTTTCCCTTCTATAAGATCGGAATGCCCTTTAAGGCCCAAACTCAATAGTAATTTTATTGCATATAAACTCATTCAAACTTTAGTTTTTAATCGATGTGTGACATAGCTTCCCACAAATATTTATTTATTATAATTTCCAAAGGTAATCTTTAAGAGTTAATTTCACATTCATTATCCTACGGATTTGAGCTTCTAAATAATTAATTTTAATCTACTCATGGAATAAATTAAACACATTAATATATGAATTCACTTCAAATGATTAAGGAAACTCACTTCAACCCCAACAATTGGTGCAGTGATTCAAGGTAGTAAGAACAACTCCAGCAGCACAATCCTAGATTATATTTAGTCTAGGATTTATCTTTCAGCTCCAGTAGATAGACTAAATATAGTATGTGATTATATTTGAAGCACCAACAAGACTAAATCTAAGAACTTGATAGTCCATGGACTATAATTTTAATTATATTTAAATGGGAGAGTGGAAGGAGATTGGAGTTTTTTTGAATTCATAGATTATTTTAATCTTTTTATATTATAGTCCACGAGATAGTCCATCTGCTGGAAAGATGGGAGACTAAAAACATTTACTGATGTCATATGGACTAAATATAGTCCATCAGATAGTCTAACTGCCGGAGATGTTCTAACAATTTATCAAGACCATAAATGGTTCATGGGGTCATAGGGACGCGGGCGTAAGCCCGTATAAAAATATTTACCCGAATTCGTGGAGATTAATCAGACTACGGTCGAAAAACTCTCAATTATAAAAAAAAAAAAAAAAAAAACAACTCGCTTCAATTTCGACTCAAATTCTAACATTACATCCGTCCAATAAAGAAAAACATCACAACTGATGATTTCACATATATTAAAAAAAGTAAGAGTTTTGAAAATTAAAGCACTAGTTTATATATGAAATAATATTCAATATTATTGTAACAATAATCATCATATACACGTGTATAGTGCGCATAACTCTCCATAGAACAATATATAGTTTATTTGCTTGACTTTTGTAAAAGGAATAATCAATCGTATGATATCCTTTTGAAAGATGGAGAGAGTAGCAGTACCATAATACTATTAGATAGAAGACTTGCCATATCTTTTATACCATAAAGATCAAAGAATTGAGGCATTGCCGTCGGTCATATCATGCTGAAAAAACAAGAAGGCGCATTAGGTTCAGTGAACATGCTATGCTTGCGAAACGCATGACTTTTGCCATATATATATATTCTTAAAGAGTCCCTTCCTAGCCTGCAAGAAGCACTTAATTTGCTCATTCGGCTTATTATAGTCGCATGCATAATCAGTCTACTTAACCTAGTATATTATATTTTCCTTTTAATTAAAAATTAATTTCGCATTGAACTCGTACTATATACTTACTTTACAATCCTAGCTTATATATATAGTCTCACTGGCCACTACTACGATCTGCTTTCACGCTTGCTTCTAGCGAAGACTAGGGGTGTTCAAATACTAAGATGTGCACTTCAAATGTGTTGATATTTAAGAGTCCTTTGAAAAATTCAGATGGTGTTGCCAAGTAAAGAACTGAAAGGCACTATCCAGTTAATAGCTTATATATTATATGCATTCTTCACCTAATCTTGTTTACCGCTTTACTAATCTTGTCTCCGATCCACCCAAATTTTATGCAGTACAATCCATAATTTATTTATATGAACTAATTAAGATTGGTTTGGCATTTTAAACGCTATCAAGGTAGGTCAAAAATAATTAAGAGCTAGCTGTGGCCGGGTCTGATCACACAAATTTTAAAGATAAAATAAAATAAATTTTGGACTGTGGTTTGATCATGGATTGATTGGATGAGTTTAGTTCTAGGTGAAGGAAGTAAAGTTATTTAGAAAAAAAAAATACTAGAGGTGGACAGAATTAAAACACTGAAAACTTTTCAAATTTAGTTTACAAGTACATTTTCTCTTTAACACCCCCAACAAGCTTAGTGTGTGCGGATTGCACGCTCTATGGACGGGTGGGTGTTGAATTAGATGATGCCAATTGCCATGCCATGCCATGCGCATGCCACATCGAAGTTTCATTTCGTCAACCCATTGGAGTAATTTATTAGTAGTAATTGTTAATCTTGGTCCTCCGTCTACATATTTATTTATTCAAGAATTCACACCCTTTGCAAATTGCAACCATTGCTTGCTGATATTAATTATAATCCACAAATTATCCTCTCTCTCTCCCTCTCCCTCTCCCTCTCCCTATGGAAAAACAAACAAATAACTTCTTCTTTTCTTTCGGACGAGTTACTTACTAGCTACTGCTACAATTTTTTATATAAATAAACACTTTCCCTAATAATCATTAGATCGCTGCTATATATGGAGTTCTTCAACAAGCAAGCTGTTAGACTTAAGAGCCACCTTGACAAATACCTAGCGGCCGACGATGACCAACAAACCGTCCGGCAGAGCCGTAACGGCTCATCTCGTAAATCCCGATGGCTGGTGGAAAGCGTTGACACCAACACTCACGTTATCCGACTCAAAAGTTGTCACGGCGGATATCTCACCGCCTCCAATTCCCCTTTCCTTCTCACGGTCACGGGAAACAAGGTTCTTCAAACCATACCCGACAACATGAAGGACTTATCCATCGAGTGGCAGCCGATACGGGACGGGTTTCAGGTGATGCTTAGGGGTTTTGGCGGTACGTATTTACGCGGGAACGGAGGGACACCGCCGTGGAGGAACTCGGTCACGCATGATAGACGTCCTCATACCGGCTCAGGTCAGAACTGGGTTTTGTGGGGAGTAGAGGGTGTAGATATACCTGAAGATGAGCAGTTAAATGATTATTTTTCATTAGTTTCAAGCTTTTCATCGCTTTCCGATGAGCTTTCCAGCTTGGACAGCCTTGTGTCGCCGTTGTCGATAGTCTCTGCCGGTAACTCACCTAGGTTTTTTTCAAACAAGGTATGTTCTTCTCAATCTAGACAAAATTTAAAGATTAGAAGAAAGTACTAAGTAGTTTAGTAGTAGTAATTCATAACCAATTCTGCAGTTGGGTTATTCATAATTAATTGGGTTAGTATATATGATACGAGTATAATTAGTAAACGTTTTCATTAATTCCAAGATTATTTCTTTGGAGACTCAACCGTACCTGGGACTTGGAGGATAACAGTCCTTTTCGTGGGAACAGTTGACCAATGATAGTAGGGCACGCGAACTCGTCCAGAGGATATGTCGTGTGACATGAAATACAACTATATTTCGGCCAACTATAATTGCCCCCTTTACTGCATAGCTGAAAATATATAAAAATTTTATATTTTATATATTAAAATAATATTTTACGTGAATTTCTATAAAACTTATTCACTTAAATATATATATATATATATATATATATATATATATATATATATAGATCTATCCATATTTAGTATTGTCAACTTAAGACTATCTTTATAACATATCTTGAGTGTTCATCTGGTGATCGAACGATTTAATTGAGTTTTCGTCCGTAATTTAGTTTTTAGTATTTCGTAGTTCAATACAGCGGACGAGACAGATGACTAAAATACCCTTTCTTTACAATTTTTCCGTCAGTAGTATTAAACTACGGAGCTTGAATTTTTTTTTTTAAAAAAATTGACATCAGTTGTATTAAACTGCAAAGCCTTCAAAATTTTTAATAAAAGGCATCCGTGGTATTAAACTTGAGGAGCCTGTGCAACACTAAAGAGAGGAAAGCGAAAAGGATAAGAATGTATATCCTTTTGAGATTCTTATTTTTTTTAAGGAAAGTGAAAGGAGAAGAAAATATATATCTCAAGCTCTACAATTTAATACTGCAGACGAAAAAATTATAAAGGTGGAGTATTTTGGTTTCCTGTCTCGTCCGCAGTATTAAACTACAGAACACCGAAAACTAAACTGCGAACGAGACCTCTATTTAATCGTTCGATCTTCGGGTGAACGGTCACGTTGTCTGATCCATAACTAACGTTATAAAAAAGAGTAGTTTTACAACACATTATGATCCTTCATATTAAGATCGAATGATTTAATAGAGCTCTCGTCCACAGTTTAATTTTTAATATTCCGCAGTTTAATACCCCTCATTTACAGTTCTCATATCCGCAGTATTAAACTGTGGAGCCTGATAAACTTAAATATATTTTTTTTACATTCTTCCTTCCTTCTCCATTCTCTCTCATGCCCTTACTTCTATCAGGCATCAAACTAATTTGGGAACTCAGGCGGATGGAAATACCCATTTGGGAACTTAGCCAATCATGAAATTCGATCCAAATTCATTCGTCATCCGTAGGAACCCGATCCCGAAGCTAAGACCCAACGACATGTTATCGTCACCCGAACCCGATCCTAAAGCCACAAAAGAGTTTTATGAGGGTCTTATAAGGATTCAGTAACAGAAAAGACCAAAAGACCAAAAGAGTTGTCTCTCTACCTCTTCAACGGCCACAAATCCTTGAGCCTGAGAAATAACAAGTCCGCTGTAATTATAATACTACCTCCGTTCTTAAAAGATTATTGTTTAAGATTTTTACACATAGATTAAAAATCATTTACCAAATAAAATTTGTTTGAAATTTCATCACTACCCCTTTATGGGAAGTTGAAAACTATTAATACAAGAGAGAATTTCTTGAGACAATGAGAGAAGGTAAGGATAATATAGGAAAGTAAATAATTTATTCTCCTCAAAAGTTATAAACGTCAAATATTTTGAAACAAATTTTTTTTTTTTTAAAATGACAATCTTTTAAGAACGGAAGGAATAATTATTAGAGCAGTAGGCGTGCAGATATTTTACCGAATTCCTATGAAAATATTTTATAGGAGTATATGATTAATGCCTAATTAATGCTAGTATTTGTTAATAATTCTTTTATCGCCTTAATACTCCACCAACCATGTATGTACACATTAGAAATTTTTGGATCCGGTTAGCATGAAGTTTATTTTCTGATAAATTGATCAATTGACCAATAAAATACTGACACACAGAATTTCGTCTGCGTGTCAGCATTTTATTGATCAATTGACCAACTTACTCAAAAATAAACTTCATGTTAACCACTTCCGAAATTTTCATTGTAAATGAGTAATGCTACGGACACAAACTATTTTATAAATATTTTATAAATTGCTGATGTGGCATACTCCACCTCATCATATTGATCACCAAATTGATTCAATGTAGTCTTTGACCCCACATAAAAGCTGACATAGAGTATACTATATCAATCAATTTATAAAATATTTGTAGAATAATTTATGTCTCTAGTATTTTTTCTTGTTATTATGCTAAGCTAAGCTACGTGGAATACTTATTTTCACAAACTGAGTGCAGAACTCATTTATTATTCATGTAAGGGGTAATTTATGTAAATATTAGAAATATTAATTCTTTAAAATAGATATTAACAAAAAAATCCTAAATAAATAGTATTAAAAAATGAAAAGAAAAAAAGGAGTCGGTCAATGGGCCCCAGTATTATTGACACAATCAATGGTAACGCATGAGCTTCTTGGCTTCTTCTAAGGTCTACCTACAACGACTCTTGGGTCTCGGCTAATTTATCAATTACTAGTAGTTTCCCACGCAAAATACAGGAGTACTTAGTATACGTAACACGCGCATGACACGCGTATATTTAATTTTACCAGACTGTCTGTCTGTCTGTCAGTTAGTCATATGTGGCTGCCGCTGACTGTCGAACTGTCACGTGTAATTTCGTTATTAGCCCCCATTTTCACTTATCTCTCTCTCTCTCTCTCTCTCTCTCTCTATATATATATATATATAGATATACACCTCCTTCTTCTTCATCTTGTCCGAAAATAACATCCTGACTCCACCTCCACCTACACCTACAACAACTACTACTACTTTTACTACTACCATTTCTAACGCATACTGATAATTCATCATTGTTTTAAAAAAACAGAGCCGTTTATTTCAACTTCATCAACAAACAACGGCAATGGATCTCTTCCAAAACGCCAAGGCAGTCCGCGTCCGGAGTCATCACGACAAGTACCTGACAGCTGAAGAAGACGAAGAATCCGTCCGCCAAGACCGCAACGGATCCTCCAGGAACGCCCGCTGGACCGTCGAATTCCTCCCCGACGATAACAACATTAACCACAACATAATCCGCCTCAAGAGCTGCTACAACAAGTACCTCACGGCCTCAAATCAGCCATTTCTCCTCGGCATGACCGGCCGCAAAGTCCTCCAAACTCTCCCCCGCCGCCTTGATTCCTCTGTCGAGTGGGAACCCATTCGAGATGGCCACGGCCAGGTCAAGCTTAGGACTCGTTACGGCCAGTTCCTCCGCGCCAACGGCGGCCTTCCGCCCTGGAGAAACTCTGTTACTCATGATATCCCTCATCGGACCGCTACCCAAGAATGGATATTTTGGCATGTTGACATCGTCGAGATCGTCGTCCAATCGCCGGCAGGAAAGCCACCGCCCAAGTTAATTCTTCACGCTGATTCTTCCGCTTCTTCTGATTCTAGTTCGCCTTCTACTGGTTCCTCTGCCAGTTTTTCCAGACAAGAGGTTTGATTCTAAATCCCAATATACTTCCTTTCGGATAAAAATGAAATAGTTCCATTGGCTATTTTGGAATATTTATGAAAATTAAAAAAATATTTTTATTTCAAGTTGAGTTGTAAGTTTTTAATCGCGACGTAGGTTCATAAAAACTGGGATATATAATTTATTTTAACTTATCATATACACTTATACATTGGTAGCCATTCAACTTTGTCAGATATTTACCTACATGTATATCATTCTTTTTTCAAGTTTACCTCTAAATTTAGTTAGTATAGATGTAATTTGTATCATTTTATATATACTACCATTAAAACAAGTGTGACTCATTTTTAATTGGAACAAAAAACTGGTCGAATGGGACTATTTTTGTTGATTTTATTAGTTTATTAGGCCTATTTTTGTTCTTCTTGTTGATTTTGTGTTTTGTTGTTCGGTTGATTTCAGTCGGCTAATTCGCTTGTAAATTTCCCTCCAAAGAGGGAAGAAGGGAGGACTATATATTATCATGTTGCAAATGAATATGGGGAAGTAGATGAGGATGGGGAGGAGTTTGTAATTACGTTTAAGGGGAATGGGGTTGATGAGTTGAACCATAGGTTGGAGGAAGAGACTGGTCTTACGGATATAACTATTTGTTCGCGGAGCCCATTGAATGGAAAGCTTTACCCTCTTAGATTGCAGCTTCCTCCTAATAATGTGACTATGAATGTTGTTGTAGTTCAATCCTCTCCAAAAGGTGAGCTTTTCATATGAATTACTGCCTTCATTCTGCAAAAAGAATCTCATTTGCAAAATATTAAAAATTTGAGGATATATTTTTATTTCATGTTTATCCTCCTCTCTATATGTATTGAGTTTTTAGTTTTGTATTGTAGGCGGGATAATTAGCTTGTGATGTAAACTTGAAGATATACAATGGTTCCTAATTATTCTATTTTATTCATTATTTGATGTCTATGAATGCATTTTATGAAATTTGAAAACATTACTGTTGCATCTCAGTTTTAGATGGCCCAGTTTTCCAATCAAAGGACTAGGCCTAGATGCAGTTCCCACTTTTATAAGCTCAACGGAAGGGGAACTTTGTTAATCTTCCTAGAAATCATCAATACACGTATAATCTTGAGGCTCAACTACAATAATGGAGTTCCTAATCTGATCTATAAGTGCGGTAATAAGGAATTCGTGATAATTCCATCGTTATCAGATTGATCTCTAGAGTAGGTTGCACATGTCAATTCATTTATTCATACACAAGAATATGCTTACAGAACACACAAGCATATACCTTCTGCTCGCAAGGAGGGTTAAAGAATGATGTTTTTTTGTTGCAGTTAACTTGATGAATCAATGCTTTTTCAGTTTGCATTTAAACACGAGATATTGATAGATAATCAGCAATCTTTTCGCTTACCATTTTTTATCTTGATTTCAGGTGTATCAGTGGTGAAAACGGGAATACCTTTATAAGTTGCAGTGAGGTTGCATTACTGTTTTGAACAAATAGTCAACTTCATGTTCTGTGCCTTCTACACCAAGCTTCTCCCTGCACTTGTTAGAAAACATTAAACGAATAAGTTTGAGAAGCTTACATATATTACTCAGCTTTGATGTCTACGGCATGAGTAGATAAGTTCCCGAGAGACGAAAGCTATAGAAGGCATAATACTGGCAGCAATATTTATTCATATGCTAAAAGTCAATGTTGTTTAATGGTTTCGTGGCCTCGATCTCCTGCTTGTGTAGCATTTTCTCTTCCAGGGGCTAATTGCAAACTTGCAACTGATTTTTGTGTAAATTCTTTTGAGCACCTCTTGATTTGAACAACTCTCTCTCTCCTCCTCTTTTAGTTGTACGTTATCGCTGTCAGTTGTGTCGACTGTTGAGACATTTTGTATATTGAAATTTCCATTTTGTGGTTTCATATGAACCTCTCCACCAGATAAATATAACTCGTATACTATTACGGTAAAAATAGAGCGGTTGTGCACATTTATATTCCCCTATTATTATTTTTAAACATAATGTTCCAAGTTTGTACGCATGTATGCGCATTGTGAAAGTAACTGCGTAGACAGAGGTGCAGTCAAACGGGCAGGAGTAGACATTAGCATATTCCATAGAACCTGCCTAAACGCCCAACTTGATATATGAGAACAATAAAAAAATCGAGTTTTTCACTATAGAATAACAGGTAGAACGAATTCAGGTATAAATTTGTTTCAGACTTTCCCTGCTGACTTTTCATTTGCAGACCGGCTGTAGATGACCACTTGATACATACATACAACTTAGAACAACAAACAGTCACCAATAATCCATACATGAACATGAGCCATCTCTGAAATGATGGAATCGAGCACGATCTCTTACAATTATATCCACATTATAGATTTTAGAAATCAGTTTGGTCACGTTGTGACAATCGTTGCAGACTCTGAGATTCTTGAATATACGAATCGGCACCCCCGGCTGTAAGTTTAAGAGCCCAAAAGCAATGGCAAGTCTCTCACTGTGCAGCCTAAGTGAATGTTGTTTACCATCAATAAGTTCGTCTATCATTGGTGCTTGCGAAACATCAGGAACATACCCTATTGCTTCCAGTTGGCTTTCTATGACATCCAAAAGTTTGTATATTTCTTTAGTTCTCGAGTGAGATGTGTCCCCAGCGAAGAACTCATGGGCAATACCATCAATCTCTATTGAGCTACAACCAGGCTCTTTCGTCACTCCCTTATCAGTCATCAATTTTCTTATCAAACCAACCTCGTCCCACCGACTAGCTGCTGCATAGACTCTGGAAAGAAGAACATAAACACCACTACAAACAGAACCTTCAGACTCGATGATCTGCCTAGCCACTTCTTCACTTAGCTCTATACCTATATTTTTCTTGGAACAGGCATCTAGAAGACTCCTCCAGATCACCACGTCAGGTTTCATGGGCATGTTTGAGACAAGATCAAGCGCCTCATCAATGAGGCCAGCTCGAGCAAAGAGATCAACCAGGCTTCCATAGTGCTCCAGCACTGGCTCTATTTTGTATTCAGTAATCATAATATCAAAATACTTGCGACCCTCAACTATCAAACCTCTATGATTGCAAGCACTCAATACACTGTTGAATGTGATAGAATTGGGCACTAACCCTTCTTCATGAACCATGAGATCAAAATATTCTAAAGCTGCTTCAGCCTTTCCATGCATGGCAAATCCTAGAATCATCGAATTCCACGAAGTTACATCCCGTTTCGCCATCCTCTCGAAAACCTGTCTAGCAATATCCAAAGAACCACATTTATAATACATATCTACCAATGAATTGTTTAATAGAAGAACATTAGCGAATTCACAAGTACACTTCATTAAAACATAAGCATGAGACCACATTCCCAAAGACAGAGCCCCTAAACCAGCACAAGCAGTTACCACACTCTGCAGTGCATAACCATCCGGCTCAAACAACGTTTGCAACTCACGGAACAATTTCAATGCATCATCAAACTCACCCAGCTGAACAAGCGCATCAATCATAACGTTCCAAGAAACAACACTTCTCTCAGGCATCTTCTCGAATACGTCTCGTGCATAATCCAAACACCCACAAGATGCATAAAGATGAACCAAACTGTTGTTAATATAAACATCTGAGCCAAACCCAAGTTTCAAAGCATGAGAATGAAATTGTTTTCCTTCAGACATGGCAAATAAGTAAGCACAAGCCTTGAGAACAACCGGAAAAGTGTGTTTATCAGGAAGAGTACTCGCTGCATTCAACATTTTGTGGTACAGCAAAATGGCTTGTTCTTTTCGGTGATTGCTGTGAGCGCAAGCTCGAATGAGAGTGTTCCAAATGAAAGAATTGGGGGTTTCAATTTGGGTGAAGAGGCGGAAAGTGTAGTCAAGGTCATGTAAAGATGAGAAATGAAAGATTCGACTGTGAAGAAAGAGGGTGTCTGAATAATGGGTGGATGTGGTACGGAGTGTTTGGGCGTGGATTTGCTTGAGCTCAGACATGGAAGTGGATTGGTTTAAGAGGTGAAGGAGATGAGAGTGATGGTTGTTAAATTTGTGAAGTGAGGGAGTTTGGGAGGGTGGACTTGGTGACGTTACTGCAACTACCATCATGCTCACTCAGTTTGTAACAGAAATTTAACGGTCACTAGTGTTTTTTTCTTCCTTTTCGTCTGATTATATTTCTGCTCTAAAACTAGAGTAGCATTCTACGGACAGCTCAACTCATCACTGGGTAAACTTATGATGGTAACATGACTCAAGTTGATGTAGCAGCATTTTATGGATAAATACTAGTGGTGGTGGTGTTTTTGGGTAGATTTGTAATAAATAAAAAAATTGATACTCTTGAATTATTAGTTTAAAAATTCTATGTAATTAAAATTTTACTTAATTGTATTTTAATCCTTAATACTGAGTAAAAATATAAATAAGTAAAATTCAAAAATACACGCATGTCCATCTAGAAGAGGATTCGGTCAGATCTACACATCACATGTTAATATAAATTAAAAAAAAGTTAATCAGTATAAATATATATTATTTAATTGTTCAAATAATCAACTACTTTAAATGTTGCCTCCTGTAGCATTTACCCAACAAATTTATATATTATTTGCCTTTCAACCCCTAAAACTAATCCAACAAGTACCAAATTTACCAACCCATTGGGCCAAAACTCACGAGGTCGGCCCAAATCATAAATTCATTGCCGTTCTAGTACCATCCACCGTATAGGGGCCTATTGCCACCGAGCGACGCCATAACAAATTCCGTTTGAACCGTAACCGCAGCTTTGAATTTAAAGTAAAAAGTAAAATAAAAACTAAATAGGAGGAAAAGGTTACGTACCTGTCACTGAAACCTTATAACATCCAACCGAAAACAGCCAGATCATCGAAATAAAATCGAAAATACACGCGCAGGTGAGCTTTTTTGAATTATTTAGGTGACAGTAATGTTACCAAAATATATTCCCATAAAAATATCCCACTATATGCGTACCTTAGCCAAATGCTAGCTTGCGCGTACGGTTACCTCTGTGTCACAACCGTCCGACTCGCTGGGAGTTGCCGATTGAATCGCTCTTCAAAGCTGACCAAGATTTCTAATCATTCTCCAAGTTTTGATTATCTATACCAAAAGATTTCTGATCAGTTTATTGAGCTGCATTTTCAGTTTAGAGAGAAGATGGGGATAGATTACTACAATGTGTTGAAAGTAGGACGGAATTCGGGCGAAGAAGACTTGAAGAAAGCTTACAAGAAGCTGGCAATGAAATGGCATCCAGATAAGAATATTTCTAACAATAAGACAGAAGCTGAAGCAAAATTCAAGCAGATCTCTGAAGCTTACGATGTTTTAAGCGATCCGCAGAAGCGTCAGATCTACGATCTCTATGGTGAAGATGCCTTGAATTCTGGACAGTTTCCTCCGCCGTCTCCCACAGGAACTGGTAACTCTGCGTTTAGATTCAATCGACGTGACGCGGAGAATATATTTGAGGAGATGTTTTGTGGATCGGAAAGTAGTGTATTGAAGAATTCCAATTCCAATTGTAATGAAAAGAACAAAAAAGCGGCAGTGGTGGAGAATAAGTTGCCGTGTAGCCTGGAGGAGCTTTACAAGGGCTCTAAACGTAAAATGAAGATTTCTAGAACTGTTCTGGATGATTCCGGGTACTTATATTATTTAATATTTGTGTTCTAGTGTTTTACTTTATTTGATTGTGTTTACGACTGATTTTATGGTAATGTAGAGTTTGTGTGATTTAATTGATGTTTTTATAATTTAAAGTTTATTTAGTTCAAGTGTCTTTCCATCAGTACAGTTCAATTTTGGTGTGGATTGATTCATTTAATAGTTTGGGCAAATTAGCTCCAAATTTTACTGAATCATGTGGTGTTGGAAGAAAATGTGTTGGATAGAATTCTAATTTAGGAATGCATTGGAAACTAGAGAAGAAATACTGAAATAATTGGAATGAATACAGTTTCTTCTTTTATCAACAAGAAAAAAGAATTATGTGTGTCAAAGATTTTGTAATGGGATGAAGCATTGTTGTCTTCAGCCAAACTTGGAGTATTAGCATTTTAGACATTTTAGACGTCGCATTTGGTTCCTTTCTTGATGGTTTAGCAAGCGCCTGCTTAGCAATATTCACTACTAGTGATGAATTGATATATGGAGAGGCTGGTGACTTTGCACTTAATGTGACATTTCAAGATATGAACTTGTGAAGAATATCTTTATGGACCATGGGTAGATCGGACGAGTTAGCTGTAATAATATGAAAGAACAGGATACGAGGTCAAATAGTTGTAACAATTGTCATTATATGATTACCGTCTCACTGGTTTTCTCTCTTTTTCTTGATTCGTTTTGCTAATCTTGATTTTTGTCTACAATTGGGGTTAATGCATGAGTTACTTTTGCAGTAAGCCTACTACTGTTGAGGAGATTTTGACAATACATATTAAACCTGGTTGGAAGAAGGGCACAAAAATCACTTTTCCTGAAAAAGGCAACCAAGAACCTGGTGTTACTCCTGGAGACCTAATATTTGTAGTAGACGAGAAACCTCATGCCATTTTTAAGAGGGATGGAAATGACTTAATACTTGATAAGAGAATCTCTCTACTTGATGCTCTCGCTGGAAAGACTATCAAACTGACAACCTTGGATGGAAGGGATCTCCAGATTCCAATTACAGATGTTGTGAAGCCAGGTTATGAGGAGGTGATCCCCAATGAAGGAATGCCCATCTCAAAAGAAGCTGGAAAGAGAGGAAACTTAAGAAATCAAGTTTGATATCAAATTTCCATCAAGGCTCACAGTAGATCAGAAATCTGATCTCAGAAGAGTTCTGGCAGGTAGTTGTTGACTAGTACAGAGCTGAACTCAGTGGTCGTGATTATCACTAACTCTTACTGTGTTAAGTGCAATAGAAAGCATGTATATTACAATTTCACCATTAGAAGAAATTTGTGCATACTAGGAAGATAGTTTGAAGGACTGCTGGAACAACTATTTACCAGTATGTATTGGAAACAGAGCTGACTTGTCTCTTCCTTTGGCTGCCAGTTAGTAGATTCTACGTTTTCAGCGGGATCTGAATGTGAAGGCTAAGTCTGATTAGTTGCAGATTTTTAGTTTTACTGGATTATTATGTATGAGAAAAACATTTTCTAGTGTTTATTCATCATCCTAGGATTTCTTTAGCTGTTCCAACTTGTGTTGCTTAAATTCTTCATTTTACCCCTAATTGATGATTTGGATGCTTGTTAAGATTTGGAAGAGGCGAACTAATTTAACATTTTAACATTGTTTATGCATCTGCTTGAACTAGTCTCATATTGTGTATCCGAGTCATTGTGCATAACAATTGAATATCTGTGTCTGCTTTCTTGAATGTGTAACAACTATATTTTGAATATTCAGATTCAAAATTTTAGGGAGCATAATAAAAGTTCCAATTGAAGGCTAAAGTTTGTGGAGTATTAATAAAAGAAGATGAAGAGTTAATGAATCAGACACTACTCACTCACTTTAATCTTTATTCAACTTGATAGTAATTTATAAAATAATGTAAGTTAAGGTATCAAGTTCCGTAATAGGGATATTATTACATTGCATCATGGGTCAGCAAAGGTTCTTATTTAATCAAAATTACTGCTCTGCGTTATTCTGTTTTCTTCTGCTGCTTTTCGTACTACCATGCCGCCACCTTTATATATATATATATATATATATATTAGACCATGTATTTCTCAATCTTCTTATGGAGTTCTTCCTTTTTGGCTCCAACAACCTTGTCAACTACTTTTCCTTTCTTGATCAGTATGAATGTCGGCATTGCCTGCACACCATATTCCTGAGCCACGACCTGTGTTGTGTTTCAGTTAATTTAAACACGTATATTAATTATATTAGTGGAAATAAATGAATTATCAATCTATCTTATTATATGGAGTATAATCCAATCCAAGAAAAGGAAACGAGGAGCATACTTCCAACTCATCTACATCAATCTTGACGAACTCTACGTCTACATATCTAGCAGCAAAGTCGCGAATGACGGGTTCTATGGTCCCACAAGGTCCACACCATGAAGCCGTGAAATCAATAACCATCTTCAAATCGAATCGAAATGATTATTAGCAAATGCAGGGCAGAAGAAGTAAATGCAAATTAAGCAGAGGTAGGGAGGTTACCAGTTTAGAAGTTTCTTTGGAGGCATCAAAATGGCTTTTCCATTTAGCTGGGGTATGGAACGAAATAAGCTGAGCGGACTTTTTTGGCAATATGATTCCATTGGGTCCTTGTGTGGCAAAGACAGTAGAATTGTTGTTACCCATCTCTCTCTTTTCCCGCTTTGCTTTGCTTTGCTTTGTTTTGTTATGTTCTTCTGATGATCTCACTGCTTAAATTGTGAGTCGGGGTTGTATTATAATTTTTAAGTAAGAATATGATTCGATGCTTTATTATTTGGACGGACCGTAGAAGTTGACCCATTCCATTAAAATGAATGTAGTAGTAGTGTATGAATGAATGTTGTACGTAAAGCCATATGGAATTATCTACAACTTGTCAATAATTTTTTGTCTACATTATTATTATTATTATTATTATTATTATTAGTATTAGAATATGAAATAAGGCTAGGAAATTGAATGCCAAAACTAAATTATGGGTGGCTGGCTTCCTACTACTACTACAGTACTACTCTTTTTGTTTCATATATATCACCGTTAGTCGTTACTCCATTAAAATGATAGAGCTAGTTGATTCTTTTGTTTTAATTATCACAATTTTTATTATTACTAGTATTAAAATAAAAACTCTATATAAATATTGAATACTTAAAAAATATATCCTCACACAGGCTCACCGTACAACGGAAAGTATGATTCTGATGTGATATCATCCGTAGGTAGAGAGTAGTAAAATTACGGCGCATGGGAATAAATGCTCTCTCTCCCTCAAAGGAACCGCTGCGCGGTGCTGCAAGAGCGAGCTGGTCACCATCAATTTCATTTATTTGGTAAAAAAAAGCTGCTGCTCCTCCTCCTTCTCTCGTTTGTTTTTTTAAAATAAACTTGACACTATATTAAAAAAAATAAAAATTTAACAAAATCTAACTTTATTTTAAAAAAAAAACCTATATATCTTATCATATTTCAAATTAATGAGTCTTTTAAATAATTATGAACAAAATAAACCTAATATGTTACTAAAATTATTTAGTCCCAACATTATAATTCTTAGAATATTCTCTCTTTTTTTATTTCAAATTTTACTTGGCATAAATTGACTTTAATCAACTTGTAAAAATTCTTATTCTGCGATTCGTCTTTTCCAGTGCAGTGCTGTAATGGTGGATTACTCAAATTTTCTGCTGGGTTGCTGTTCAATTCCTTTTCGTTGATTGTGAAGGCTATATCAGTAAAAGCCAAGTAGCGTATCCATGAGTTAAGGATCAATAGCTAATAACTCTGTTAAGCTAATAACTCTGTTAAGCAAGACTGGCCGTTTGATTAAGCAAGAAGAACCGCCTGAAGAAGATGAAGATAATTTTAACTATTATATTGATTTTTTTATTATTATTAATAATATTTCTTTAATTTATTTTTTAGATGAAAAATCATGATGTATATTATTATTCAATTATAAATATTTTGTTAATAATAATTTATTTATTTTATTAAATTCATTAATTATTTTAATCTCTTTATATTATAGTTCATATCTACTGAAAAAATTAAAAATTAAAAGACATTTGCTGGTGACCGACCTCTTGTTTTTTTCAAGGGGATGCTGAAATTAGGTTATAAAACTAATAAGATGATAAGCTACACCATTCCAGTGCAGTTTAATAAGAAGCTAAGCTAAGCTATTGCTAATAAACTAATTTCCAACAAGTCCTCCATTTGATTGAATTGCAAAATGCTGGGTCCTGAATGTTGCAGCAACTCACATTCAATCCATGTTTCATTTTTCCCAACCACCAAAAGAGCTAATACCACAAAAACCTATGAATACCTAGGTCACAAGTCTGCTGGAGCTGCAGCACCAGCACCCTTCATGCCTCCCCTTCCTCTATTGTTATGGTAGTTCCTAGGATAATAATTCCCAGGCTGGACATGGTGTTGCCTGCGCCCATTCTGGTATGTCCCACCTCCCCTGCTGCCGCCATTTCGACCTCCACGCCCATTGGAATTTCCCCTACCACCACCCAAACCACGACCACCTCTCTGGTTCTGATACTGTCTCCGGGGAATATACTGTTGCTCCTTCAACTCTACATCTTTCAAGTTTTGTTCACCTTCTGCCTGTAGTACAGCCGATTCTGATTGAGCTGGTACCTCTGCAGATTTTTCGACCTCATATTCACCCTGCACAAACAGACGGATAATAAACTATATCATACATGAACAAACACAAGTAATACTACAATTTACACAACTTTGTGCTCGTACAAATCACACCTTGTGAGGTTCTTCCATGGGAACGGACTGATTATCATAAGATTCATTCCCTTCATAATTTGCTAAATCTTCTTCCTAAAGAACATTGACAAGTTAGGGAACAATAAAGTAATTAATAAACAACGGAAACTAAAATATATACTAATATGTCATGTTTGACAAGGTGAAAAAATAAAATCACAGATGACAAGCTTACAAAGATAAGCCACAAATAAAATAGTCCTTCATAAAGTAATATACCTGGTGTTTTCAAAGTACACAAATAAGTCGCACAATATGCATTTTACACAAAATATATACCTAGTAATATTTTATTGTATAGGCTAGATAAAAGCTTCTGAATAACTGAGGTAAACGAGTTAACCCTTGACTAGGGAAAAAATCTCAAATAAATCTTGTAGATATAAATGAAATGGCACAAGAGCAAAGTCAACTTGTAGTGCTATTTCCTTGCATGAAAATGGCATTATCCTGTATAACATAGCAGAAATTGGCACCCTAACAGTAAGACCAGAGGACATGGTTACAGTAGATGACTGGAGATTTCTTTTCCCTTTTTTGGCAAGTCTCAATATGGAGATATTAGACGCACCATAGAATCAGAAGGAATAAAAATAAGAATAATAGAGCAAATTGATATGGGTGCCTTTTCTTTTCTTCTCTTTTTTTTTTCTTTTTTGCAAACCCGTGAACTGAGATGAATGGTTAATAAAATATAAAATAATTTATGTATACCTCAACCAAAAATTCAATTGTCAGGCCTATCTAACTAGAAAAAATTTAGAGGCCACATATACCCAAAGTGGACCATCTTTCTTCTTTCTCAAAAAACAGTGCGCCTTTAAAAAGTTGACTGAAATTTGAGGTGTCCCCTATGGTCATGTGCAACATAGGCTGAAGTAATACTTCATTATGTTTGCTAAATATGGAAAAAATAAGCATCTCGCTTCAAAATAGATGGACAAGACGGAGTTGCTGAGTGAAAGTTACCAACAACAGATTCAATAATGTGAACTGAAGAGCAAATACTAAAAGCTAATGTTATAACATAATGCAAAAATTGTAGTCTTGATGACTGGAAGTCAACTAGAATGGTTCCAATTATGTGAACTGGAGCAAATAAGAACTAGGAACTATATAACCAAGATTCCCCTGCTTTCATTAAGGATTTGTACTACATGGTCTGTGTTATTACGAGTGAACCATATCAAGTAGATATAACAATCCACGGATTATTTATTTTCTTGAACGCAAGTTAAAAATATGAATTATGTGAGACAGTACCAAGGGTAAAGATCTTTATATTACAATATTGTTCCCATTTAACTTTGATATGCTATTGTAATTCACCGAAGCCTCAACCAATTTGAGTGCTGTTACCTAGTAAAAATTGGACCCTACAAAGCAGACCACATATGAATCATATCTACAGATCATATCTACCACTACTGTTGATTGATAAAACTGACTAGGTCATTTACTTGGAAGATATGTAGAAACCAACAACCAAAATAAACAGTCAAAAAGCAAGCAGTGGGAACAATCCTATGAAATACGCACTTGCAAGTTACAAAAGCCTTCACAAATTTGGTCCCAATACCTATAAAAAGTGGACAATATTGATCAATAAAACTAATATTGATCAATAAAACTTATCTTGGTCATTTGCGTAACAGATATGTACAAGCCATAAACTAAAATAAACAGTTGAAAAGCAAGCAGTGAACTGAAAAAAGTTTAAAGACCATAGCACAAGCTAATGTCACATAGTTAATTTAACAATGGTGACAACTCGAGCAAGAACATATTACATATAGCAGACAACAAGATCCTCATCTAGTTCAATATCCAAATGAACCCCGAAATCATTTACTCCACAAGAGTTCATATCAGCATAGATATAAATACGTTGTATTACCTACATTTAAAGCCTGGTAACATACTGAAAAATTACATCTCATTCAGCAACTACCGATAACTTCTCATGCTCACCCACTATAAACGTTTTCAAATATAAAAAAAAATGTCATAGTATATCTCAATGCACATGCATTACATGGAATGTATACTAATATGAATAAAGCCGAAAACAACTTCATGTAAACTTTGACCAAAAGTTAATATTCATGAGAAAACAAATCAAGAAAAGTAATTGAAACCATTTTGAACAATCCCTGAAGCAAAATGAATGCATCTTAAAGAGACCATCCAGAACAATGATGCACTAAGTTGTATGCTTTTAAAATGAATCAAGCTTTTAACAGAATCACAAAAAAATAAAGAAATTTCCAACATGCATAAGAGGGCATTAAATTAAAGCTATATAATAAACCCAGATCTAAAGCATCTAAGCTTTTACCTTGTGCTGATGCTGCACATCCAACTCTTCCACTTGGGCCTGAAAAGACCCATAGTTTCCAGCAGCAGTAGCCACCACATCAACTGGAGCTTTCATCTCTGGTGATGTCGTAAAGTAAGGAGAAGACATAATCTTTACCAGCTTTTCCCTTAGCCCAGAATCTGCAAAATAAAATTCCAGCTTAAACAGGAAACAATGAAAAGACCACTACTTTATAACACAATGGGACAACAAGCATACATGTAACACTGGAATCAAGCTTAATTGGATGATCAGAGTTGAAAAGCCAAAGCTTTGCATGCTTTATACACTTCTGCAAGGCATTTTTGTGAGAAAGATTTGTATCTACAGGTCGAGAGGTCAATAAACTTCCCACCATGGATATCATATCCAAATCCGTCTCAATAAGAGGATCAGTAGCATCATCGTCAGAGACATAATCGTAAGTCAAGCAGCATCCACGTTCGTGCGTCCTTGTGAGCATTGTGCTGGCGAAATCGCTCTGAGTTTTCACATCAAACATGCTTCCAAAGTACAGCAAATTTAAGAGATCCTCAATAATCACATCTTGGGGTTTTTGGTAACACTCGATGACGAGATTTATTTCTTCGGAGACCGCAGCGGAGATTGGTTGACGAAGCTTCTCGAGCTCGTCGATGGCGGCGGTGACGGAGGGTTTGGTGCGGAAGACTTCTTCTTGTTCATTATTCAGAACTTTACCTTGAGAAATTGATTCTTCCATCTGGGTGATTCGGTTCAGTTTTTTACGGAGGGCGCGGAGGCGTTTATTGATGAGGCTGAGTACTGGTCCATCAGTAACGTCAGAACCAGCCGTAGCCGCCATTGTGGTTAGGGTTTAAGTTAGTTACTTTAGGAAGAAATAGGATTTATGCCGCCGTGAGCGGCGGGTGGGTAGAGAAGAGAAGTAAAGGTTTTGGGTGGCGGTTTTTCCGGGAAATTGGATGGGAAAAAAATGATTGAGCGTTCGAAGCTGCGGATAAAGAGATGGTAGGGGATTTTAGATGAGGGTAAGTGCGATCTTTAATTTATTTAAACTAATTATCAAAAGTATGCTCTCAACTTTGTCGCACGATGAGCTATAGACCTTTAACTTTATAATTTTCCAATCCCACCCTTAAATACATTAAACTGTTTAAAATAGATCCAAGCTTATATAAGTGGTCATAGTTCATCCAATTTGTAATTACTTGTTTATAAATCTTGGCTCTGTTTTAGATATAAGTATATTTTGATAATTATGAAAAAATCAAAATCAAAATCATTGCAAGAACTTAGGGTCAATTTGCCATTTAAATTTTAACAATTTCATATTTTAATACGAGTCTTAAAATTTTATACCGAATTACGATTACGACATATATTAATACATATTATAAAATTTGTTCCTCACATCGTAAAAATATTGTCAATTAAATTTATTCATATAACTCGTAATAAAAACGTCAACATTTAAAAACGTAATATATATTATTATACTTTTAACAAATCACAAATATTTTTTTTCTCTAAATCGATTATATCATCATATTACAATTACAAGAATCTAATAGGCTGAGAATTTCACGACCTTTATAGATTACCATAATAATTTATCAAAAAGAGAAAAAGAACTTTACTAAGCACAAAAAATTGGTAATTGATATTTTAAAGAAAAAAATTAAATAATACTCTTAATTAACTTTTTATGGTCAATTTAACAATATTTAGAATCAAAATTTATTCTTGGATTTATTAGATATAAGCACAACATTATTTATGGAATATACTATCAAAGCTAACTTATTTGATTACAAAATTTATAATACATCTTAAAATTGGTCAATTTGACCATAAAAATTTGGGATTATAATTTTTACAAAATCTCTTTAACGATGCGAATGTGAGATAATTTGTGTGAGAAAAGCCTCTTAAATGTTATTTTTCCTACTAAATATACTATTTTATTAATAAAGTTTCAAAAAGGAAATGAAGATGGACAATTGGACAATACCAACAACCAACTACATAACACCAGTACAATAGTTGATTATATATGAACTTAGGTGTTGTATTTGTTTACATTTGATTGCTCGTTAATGGACTGCCTCTTATGAGGCATAATATTATTTGTTTATTTTTTGTTACCTCTGAATGCCTCTTAATCGATAATAATTACCTCTTAATGAAATTTTTTTAATAATTTTTTTTATATAAATATATTCAACAATATTATTATCCACTCATTTTTATTAAATTGAATATTTAAAATTATTAAATAAAATTTTACCCTTTAAAATGTTAAAATAATATCATTAAAAGACAACTTACTTTTTAATTATCAAACAATTTTTTAGATTTAGACATCGTAACTATTTAGATTCAAACACAACCTAAGCTAATTACAACTTTCTATAGCATTCTATCAAAATAAACATTTCACAAATTTATTTAGTTGTGCACAACAACATTAGATAAAAGCCGCTTATGTTACAGCCACAATGCTTCTTCTAGTATCAGAAAGCTACAATAACCAGAAAAGTTGAACCTCTATCAATATTGGCTATTATGCATGATTGCATGCAACTGCTCACAAAAATGAATAATCGCCCCCACCCCATCTTTCCTTTCCAGTCTCCTCCACCCGGAGTTGTAGTCTTCACATTCTCAAAAATTGGTTCAAGCAGCGACATAAAAGACCATTCCTGATATGGAACAGAATATCGGATGCATTATAACTCAATACCAGCTAAACATTGCTTAATCTTGGTATATTCTATTCCCATCAATGTTCTACATCTTCTGGAAATCTAGCTCTTCCTGAATAAACATATTGCATCTCCTCTTTCCATGTCTGCAATACATCAAATTGTCAGCTACAAAATAATTGATTTATATGTTTGCAAATTGAGACAAAATTATCATAAAACGTATACAAATTTTTATTTGCTGACGAGTCAATAGCTCATTAGTGCCTATTCTTGAATTCTCCGGTTTCCATGTAAATTGGCATAAAATATGAAAAGTTACCTCGTGTCGAAATAAAATCCTCAAATGAGGAACATTCGTCTTATGTATATCGTTTCCTTCAGGCCCTCTCTTGAAATATTTATTGCCGAGCCAATGCAACTGCAACAGTGACCAGTAAGAGAATACGCATAAATCTTGTGTATGGCCGAAACATATATTATTCACCATGTTGGGTAGAATTCAAAAAGTTCACAACTACCCAACATTACTGTGAAAAGTAAACCTGTCGTAACTTATTTATACCAAGATCCTTATTGGACAAGAAAATTACCTTGGCTGCATGCAAGAATCCTGACTGATAAACAGAATTTCTTGCAACCTCACAAAGGTCACATGAGCTCAGCTTCCAAACCTGTAACAAGATTAACTTTTAAATTACATGAACATGACAGTAATTGTAACCAATGACCAAGAAAAAACAAACCTTTGCAGCAACACTATATTCTTCCACTAGAGCTTCTTTTGTTAAATGAATTTGCAGAGGATCGTCACTTGAAAGTGAAACATTTAAGCCACGCTGGAAGAACATGGGAAATGGGTTGCGATGATAGTCCAAGAAAAGGGAATTATTGCTCAGAGGAGACATAGCTAATCCGACCTGAAAATTAAGATATGTTGCCAACAAATTGTAATTAGAGTGAGGGTCATACATGGTTCATCAACCTTGTATGAGGATTTGACCTTTCAAGGCTGACCCAGAAGTTTCATACTAGAAGTGTAAATTTGAGATACAAAACTGAAACTATATTGATACTGAAACTAAATACGCTCGTTCTAGGCTCTCAGATAATATTAATTAGTAATTGATGGGAGGAAAATTATATTGATCCCATAATATATATGGCCATGCTGGTTTTAGCTTCAGTGCGTTTGTAGTAAGAATCCTAAGAATGATTAATGCATTTCCATTACCAAGCACCCTAGCACCACAGGCAATTCTATGATTGATGCACATCATACTGTACACGAGGGGAAGGACACAATTTCTCAACAATAATATGGCAAAAGCCTGTCCACTGGCCAACCTGAGCAAGGTAGTAGAGATACTGCAAGACAGGTGACTTTCTCAAATTGATCCCATGAGAAATATTATGGCACAGAAGGAACCCAGCAGCCAAATGGTCAATATCACCTGCCTGCAAAGATAGTCATTTTCAGCGTAAACCAAATACCATAAAAAATGAAGGTCAGACAATGGCAAATCAGAAAATAACCTCTCCACAGTGAGGCCGGAATCTGATAGTTGGCATTCCTTTAAGTTCACGAAGCTGAGCAGAAAGAACAAACAAAAGAATGATGATTCAGGTTCAACATGATCCAACAGAAAAGATAATTTTGCCTTTCCCGCTGGGTGGGGGAGTGGGGGAGAGAGAAAATTAATAATATGGCAAATCAGAATATACTTTAACGACACTACTAATGGTGCAGCTTGCAGTTCTTTATCTCTATGCTCAATGCTTTTGCCCTTGTACCAATATTTGAATAATAGCATGCTCTGAGACTCTATTTCTTTCTCCACTTTCTCGTGTTACTTTTCAAAGTAAAAGGTTCACTAGGAGATACCAAGAATGCAGGTGAAACTTAAGTATAAAGGAGCATAGAAGAGACAACCATCCACACTCGAAAAGAAATAATTAACCTCACAAATGCAAAAGCCTAGGAGACGAACCAAAAAACATTAACTTGAGCATAAATCATAGAATCCCTCCATTACAGAAAATATTTCCCTTCCAAAGTCAAACTCTTACAAAGAAGTTAAATGTTTCCTAGTGTCTCCCGACTCATCCATGAAAAGTATCATAAACTGCATGTATATGTTGAGTAAGAATAAGTAGTTCAACTGGTAAATTAGGAACAACAGATTTTAGTGGCTGAAAATTTAAATTGAACTCCCAGTCTGGGGCATCCCAAAAGTAAAGGACTCTTGATGGAGCTAAGGGTATAAAAAAATGAATTGAAAACTCTAGTCCCTATAAGGAGCTCCAGTTCCATTCCTTAATATGCATAAGGCATGTTATAACGCCCACCTCTATCTCCACCTAATTGGGTATAGCAGTGGAAATATAGTGTGATTGTGTCATTGGAGAGTCAACTATGGCATGATGTAGGTTTTAAATTTTTGGTGTGATTGGATCTTTGAAGCATTGCATCTCCAAATACGTTTTTTAATTGAATATTCAATATTGTGCTTTTAAATCATTTTTAGTAGATATTATTTTGAAGTTAAACGTTTCACCAAAAGCTAAATTTGATAACCATGCTAAGGTTGTGGTATCAGAAGATCATCCCAGCTTGGCATAACAGCAGGATCATATGTCAAATTTTTCACTACTTTTCCAGCTGTCTTTTAAAGGAAACAGCTCTATAGTGTTAACGTATGAGAAATTTACTGACTACAGTTTATAAGAAAAGAAAAAATAGAAACCTTATTAAGAGTATACAAGTTCGCATAGATGTAATAAGCATAATAGGAGTATGCTGGATTGAACTCGTTTGTCCACTCAGCCGGCTTGGGCATGTGCTTGGTTGGACGCCTTTCCGGTTTACTTTCATCATCTACAATGTCGAAACCCACAACCTATGCAGCAAACAAAGCCTCATTTTTAGGTACCTACCACAGAGAAAATCAAGCATAGCACTCATAGATGTGTATAGTAGGTGTCAGATCATATGTATATTCTGTCCAATAAAACGCTATTCAAGAAATCTGAAAAAGTTATAACAGTACTCTTAACCCTCCCGGCGAATCTAAATGGTAATATTTCCTTCTCAAGTATGAAAGAGAATGAAGTTTGACCAAATTTTTAATACAGCAGGAGAGAAGTCCCAACAATTGCTTCATTTATGAAAGATCAGTTACCAGATATAACTCACACTCGAACACTGATGTTGGACTAATTGTATACCTTAACACAATATTTAGATAGAGAAAAAGGGAACTCTAGTTCTTCTAGAGACAATTATTATACTAATGTACAACAAGGATTATAATGCTTACCCAGACCAATACAAGTAGCAGCAACAACAACAACAAACAGCGCAATACTTAACTAATCTAGATCACACCTAATATACTTAACTTGTATAGAAGAATCCCAGCTAATTTTAGATCTAATTATATAGATTCCTAAGCATAATCCAAATAAAACCTTTTAATGTTCTTGGCAATACGTCTAGCATCAAAATAAATTATATACATCATGGGACTGTTTATGTGATTTCATATAGATATCTGAGGTAAAGTTGATAAAATAAGCAAGCAAAAAGAAGTCGAATACAAACCCATATATAAGTAAATTGGAACAGGTAAACAATAATATATATATATACAGCACATATTTTAACATCAAACGGAGGAACACACCTGCATTAAGAACACGTGTAGTTGAGGATGAGATTTCGGATCAATTGTGACTTCGAAAAGAGGAATGAACACATTATCCAAAATGTTCTGAAAGGACGTAACAGTTCCCATACATTTGTACACATTGTAAAGCCGAGGAAGCTGCAAATCAACTCAAAGTGAGATACTAGTAAAAAACCTCGACTGGTCTAAATTTCACAATAGACATAGCAATTACTCATGCTGCTACAATGAGAATCCTAAGTGAGAATTCTTTGCATAAATGAAGAATGATACAGAAGCATATGGGAAATATCTCAATAGCAATGACCCTTTGATGGTATAAACTTTTTGTGGGAACAAAACAACTTCATAAGCAATCTTATATTGTCAACTATTAAACATTAATCACAAGGACAAAACTTAAGTTGAACAGTGTCCACCCAACACCCTTCCCCCTCCCCCCCCCCGAAACAAAGCTACACAATCTCATATTTTATTTTTATAATCTAAATTCAGATTTTCATAGAGAGACGTGTTACACAATATATATATATATATATATATATATATATATATATACACACACACACACACACACACACGGATTCTCCTATTCAGCAGTATTTAAGGGAAAGTCCTGGCTACACTAACATAATATATATATGGCTAAATGACACTTTTGTCCCTCCAAGTTGCCACTCATTTTTAAAGTCGTCCCTAAAGTTTATTTTTCGCCAATTAGGTCCTTAAAGTGACATTTTTTTGGCATTTTCGTTCCTTTCACCCGATTTAACCTCAACTCTGACCAAATTTTGACCAAACCCGACCCGAACCCAATTTCGCCAATTAAATTTTTAAAAAAAACTAAAAAAGTTTTAAAATTATTTTAAAAATAATTATTACTTTAAAAATAATAAAAATTATTATTATTTTAAATATTTTTAAAAATAATTAATATTTTAAACTATAAAAAAATATTATTATTTAAAAAATATATTTTATTTTAAAATATTAAATACAATTATTATTTTAAAACTATTTTAAAAACTATTTTATTTTAAAATATTAAAATATTTATTATTTTAACAATAATATTCTATTTTAAATATTAAAAATTATTATTTTAAAAATATATTTTATTTTAAAATATTAAAATGATTATTTTTAAAATTATTATTTTAGTTTTTTTTTAAAAATAATTGATAACATTGGGGTCGGGTTAAACTGGGTCGGGTTGGGTCAAAATGGGTAAAAGGAACGAAAACGATAAAAAATATCACTTTAAGAACCTAATTGGCAAAAAATGAACTTTAGGGACAATTTTAAAAGTGAGTCACAACTTGGAGGGATAGAAGTGTCATTCGGCCTATATATACTGTTCAATAATATTAAATGATAATCGCAGGCGGACATCATAAACATAATTGCATTCCCTCAAGAGCATATACTTCAGGCTTTTTTACAAAATTACCAATAAAGGAGAAAAAAATATATAACAATAGCATTTTGTGTTTACCTGGATTAACCAAACAGCGTTCTCACTATAAATTGCATTGTTAATGAACCAACTGGCCAGCTGATCCCATTCACTTTGTTTCCTTCCATATATGGACACCCTGTACTCAGCCATCTGGAAACAAAGAATGATGCTTATAAAACTTTCTTGAATTAACCTTCCGATTAAGCAGATTCTCTAAAACATCACCATATAGGTCATATTAAAATGGTTAAAGTACAACTAAACTCTGATCAGCGATTCTGGAGTTCGACATTAACAAGCTTTCGTAAGTATAGATAAAGCAATACAGCTACTTCAAATCCCAGTGAGATTTGACATCTTTGAAATGCTGAATAAATGGAAAGGTTCTTAAGGGCAGTGGTTTTAAGAGCTTTAAGGGTCAAGTAAACAGAAGAACACGTTACCTGCACCCAGACAGATTCTTTAATTTTTCCATGATTATAATTTTTCCCTTCACCACTAAGGGACATTTTATATCCACAAGGCAAGCCCCAGTTGGTTTATTGATCTTCATGAACTTGTGGGCCTAGAGTAACTGGTACGAACCAACCTCAAGAATATAAAATTCCTTATGGGCCTTGATTAGCTCTTTTTGGGACAAGCCCGAGATAATGAGCTCGTTCTAGCATATGCTTCTTTAAATTGGGAGTAGAAAAAAGGTAAAAACCTTAAATAAAAAATAAAAAATAAAGTAGAGAAAAGGACATAAATAAAACAAAGATATTTCAAACAAAATAAGCATTCACACCTGGTATTTACTTGCTTCAAGATCTAATAAGACTTGCTTTGTCACTTCTCCCAGGAAACGACCTGAAATGTTAACCCCTCAATTACTATAACCAAGAGTTCTACGCAATAGATGATAATCATTCAATAATTAAACCATGTGGTCATCTCAACTACACGTGAAAATAGCCAATAAAATATGAATCTACATTTTAAAAATGTAAAATATCATGGATAACATTAATCTGGATTAAAACGCGAGATCAGGCAACTAGTGTATTAAAAAGATAGTTGTTCAATTGTACAGGCCCAAACTAATTGGCAATAGGTGGAGTAGCCCACAGGATTTATACATTGAACCACAAGGCTTAACTTCTACAGTGTATGATGGGATATTCATATTCTATATAAACTCCCCTAAGCATTGCGCACTAAGCCAAATATAAGGATACTTTATGTCAGGTGACTGAAGGGTATGTGCCATTGTATTAAACATGAGCATAATATAGCTTGCCCTGTACCAGAATAGATGTCCAAACAAAAATCAATCAAGAACAAGAAGCAAGAGTTTATACAATAAACCATAAGACTAAACTTGTCCAATGTGAGACTACTTTTTCAACAAAAATGTTTATCAAGTTGGCACCTAGTTTTGAATTGTAGGGAACCCATTTCACACTCCAAAAAATAAACTATAATTGCAAAAAGGCACCAAAAAAATCCAAGAACGTGATCTCCTTCCCATTTTCCTCTCCAAATTCTGAATTTCAGAGGCTCTTTCTTTTTCCAAGAGTTAAAAACAATGAGATAAAAATTAAGCTCAAAAGTAATTTTGTTATCGATTTAACAAGTAAAATTAATAATACTCATACAAATAGCAAAACAAGCCACAAAAAGAGAAAAGAAAGAAAAAAGTACCAATCAAAATGTGATCATCACAAATACTAAAAAGGAAACCTAGATTCAATACATGGTGGAAATAACACAAAAATATGAAGGAAATACAACCTTTCTCTGGGAAAGATTTGGTTGTTGGTATCAAAGAAACATGTCTTTAAAAAATTTAATAATAGTTAAACAATTTATTAACAGTTGATTTGTTTCATCTGGTTTCCAAGTATCTCCAATATGGTTCCTCATTCCTCATTATTCTAAAGACGATTCATTTTCAAATGCTTATTCCCTATTAATAGTTCTGTGGACCGTGGCACATTTCCATTTACTTCCCAAAATGTTTCAAATACTTCCTTGAAATTTATTGAGGCAATAAAAATGTTTGTGTTAAGCAAGTAGAATACAGCCAAATTGTCAAAATATCAAACTCTACTCAAGTAACCAATTTGAAATTCAAATTTCAATTTATTGTGCATCAGACCTTGGATGAGATTGTCCTGTTTTAAAAAGATTTCTCTGAGTCTGCTCTGTCCACAGGGATTATACTTGAGATTGAATTTGTCAAATCGATGAAATGTACTCTTATCCGCATGCACATCCAACAAATCAACATTAAGATCATACCTGCAACATTTACTTGTGAGTGATAAGAGATGGATTACGTATGAGAATTAAAGGTCATACATGCGTTTGTGTGTGTGTGTAATATATATATATATATATATATATATATATATATATATATAGATAGATAGATAGATAGATAGATAGATAGATTAAATTTCATAAACAAAGATTCAGGGAAGGAAATGAATTTAATGCACACCCATTTAAATCCAAACTTTCAAAAACTTCCTTCAGCGTAAGATACTGGCCGTCGCGGAATATAACAACCTGCACAAAGGTAGATAGTGTATTCTTAAGGAGCAATAACAAAAAGAAACTCACTAAACTGTGTATTATTACAACAAAGCATAATTAATTGTCTTTAAAAAAAGTTGAAATATTATCAACAGAGTGAAAGAATTCAAAAGAAAGAAAGGTTCTACCTCGTCTGGTTCTTTTCTTAATTTTGACTTAATGAAGCGTAAAAGATGTTTCTGGTTCATGCAAGCAGAGTGATGCACATGCGTATCAACCTTTCTTATATTGTAAAAGTCACGATGCGGTGCACTCTTTTGAGCTAGAAATTCCCTATCTGCATTGACCAGCAGATGAAGGCGAAATTTCTGTACGGTATGCAAGGATAAGATCATCAACATGAATCAAAATAATAACAAGGACAGGTAGAATTAAATCTAAAGAATATTACCTCTTCAAGAAATCGCAGTCTATGATGGCATGCAGAGCGAACATTTCCAATAGATATTATTCTTAGAAGGTGATGCATATCAGTGAAAAAAGTTGTTGAACTGGCAACTGGGAAAAGATCTACAACATCTACAAGATTTTCAAAAGTAAGAATAAGACGCTTGTAGATTTTCATACATCCCAAAGTAAATAAACAGATGTGGAGTTATATAACAATTAATTTTTTTTATTGACCAAAAATTTCCTAGGAAAGATTACCACTTTCACTAGCATAAATGTGTCCAACTCCGTCTTCCATTCTAAAGTGGTGCTGCACGTGAAGTGCATAAACAATATAAGAAAAAGTGCTCAGTAAATAAATGAATTTCCTCAATTGACTGTCATACAAAGAAAACAGAAGAAGCAACTTAAGGCCATTTACTAAAATAGGATAATGTACAACTCACAGCAGTTGCTTCAACAGGGACAAAGCGAAATGGATCACTGTTGACATGTGATGCACTTGATTCTCCCACCGTTACCTTCATCCATGGAGCAATCTCTTCCCTATAAACATATTTGTCTCGCAAATCTAAGCATTCACGAATCATCCTGCGGACTTCTTCATCTTCAATGTTCAGCGACTCTGAATTTAAATGACAAGCACACAAAAAAACGCATCAAATACTAATCAGTATACCAGTATACTGAGTTAATGCAAGAAACAAATAGTTAAAAAATTAAAATAATCCCACATTGAAAAACTAATCAAGTAATATTCTGGGATCCTTTTTCTTTGTTATAATTTATCGCACTCATCACACTAACATCAGAGCACATGGACGATAATACCGCCTATTTGCCAGCCAAAGGAACAATAGAACCTCAAAAAAAGAAAAACTGGAAGCAGTGGAGGCCAAATATATATAATGTAAATGTATAATCCATTTGTACCAAGCAATTGAGAGTACCATGCATTGTACTTGGCAGAGGTAAAATAGTGTTGGCAAAAATGGGATCATTCCCCACAGTGTGCACTGAAGCTGTAACCACCTTTCCACCACCATGATCTACATTAGCTTTTGCTTCATTTGCAATCGATTTACGTTTTTGAACTAAAACAGAGTTCACATTTTCAGCTTTTGGTGGAACGGAAGATATCTTCTGAATGTTTGAGTATGAATCCTGTAAAGCAATGACAACCAGTTAATTTTTCAAATCTTTGGTAATGCTTCTTCTACCACATCCGAAGTAACAGAATTAGAACAGAAATGTGAAAGTAAAATGGAAACAAAAAAACGAGGATAAGTCAATTGAATAGTTGGAAGAAAGATCATTGTACACAGTATGCTAGCCAAATGCAGTTAAATATTCCTCAAGTAAAATAGAGTTTTCTCAAATCACCAATGCAAGGTTGGCATCAAGGTTTACTGTTGCAATAGCTAATGCAAGTAGCAATTGTAGCAGTGATCCATTCATTTCCCAACAAACATGGAATTTTTCTATATGAAGTATCCACATTACATATCATGTATACAAATATATATAATGATGGGTTCGTATCATGCACACACACATATATTAATTATAGTATAGCCATTTCAGTCTAAACATATTTTTTTTATCATTACACCATTATATCTCAGTATTTCCACCACTAATGACACAAATAATTAAGAAGTTGGCAGCGATGTATTGCCTAATACATCTTTCTCTATCTCTTCTCTTTCTCAAAGCTAAAGTCAAACACCTGCAAGACTTGCTATAACTTATAACATGTATATCTCAGACTTCTAAGCTACTCTATGACTTTGTTACAACATAATATACAGGAAAATGTTATAGGACAAAAAACATAAGAAAAACACAAGTATGTCATCTAAAGAACTGAACAATTGATACAGTAGATTTATTTACATGGCCAGCTGAAGAATTTATGTTCTCATAGGTATATATAGTGTCCTCTCCAATTGTAAGTTCCATCCCTTCCTCATCAGAATCATCCACACTTTCAAATGCATAGCCACCTGAGGATCGTGGAGTAACTAGCCTGCCAACAGATCCTACCCGCATCTTTTCTCCTGCGAAAGAGAAATTGAATTCAAACATTGAAGCACCACACTAAGCATGTAGATCCGAAAGTGAGGAGGAAAAGACAAAAGTAGTAATAATAATATATTCATAATAATGGCCTGCCTGCAGATACTTCCAGAGGAATAAAGCATTGATAATTAGAATTTCATTTTACAGTAGAAAAAGTAATGTTCAGGAATTTAGAATAAGCCTTGGATTTGAAATTGTAGCTTCTACGGCCAAATTCCTCCAAAGAGTGGCAGCGCCATGCCTCAGATTACAGATTTTCAGAATGCAGCCACTCTCAGCATACACCTACATCATAATGGTGAAATGAAATTGCCAGAATGATTTGATAGAAATCCTCGAAAGTTCTCTCTTTAGGTTCACTCCAAGTCTCCAACACTCCAACCATAGTGATTCACAAGAAAACAATTATGGAATAAATTCAGAAAAAAAGCTTGCCTTACCCCTTGTTTTTCAAGCATGATTGAACCAACTTAATTTAAAAAAACAAAAAGCAAAGGCTAATAATTGGAATCCTACGCCATTCCTTTGGCTAACTTGTCTTAATATCTTTCAAGGATTTAGGCTTCACACCTTTCCCTAGTTATTTACTATCGGAGCAGTTGTGCTCTATTTCTCATTTATGGAAACCAATGGTACTTCTGGTTGAAAGATCGTCCTATCTAAAACCATTTGAGAGTCTCATGTTTTTCTAGCCTTGGAAATCAGGCTTAGAACACAATATCAAGGACACCATAATTAAAGTTTTGGGCTTTAATATTTCTGAAATGTAAGTGCAAAAAAATGTTGGTTTGTGCTAAAGCAAATGCTTATAAAAAATAAAAGAACCTAACTAAAATAGGCTTTTGTGATATCAAACTTTAGACATTCAACTTTTCATTGATCAAAACAATAGTAACATAACAGAGAAAAGTCTATATTCGACATCTAGCACATAAAACTGTTTGATCTGGAGAATTGCATACTAATTATGTCAACAAAGCAATAAAAAAACACGTGACAGCTTCACTAGATAAAGATGTACCATCTCTTTGATCCGTTCGGAGAGGGGGTAAACCAGAAGGAATCAAATTGAGTTGATTATCCAAAGAAGTCGACAAAGCCTGATGCGAATCCTTATTCAACCATTCATTCGGTAAAAGTACATCCGGCATAGAAGACGAGACTCTGTGCCAGTTCATTGTACTCTCATCCGCGTCGATTTCTCTGTCATGTGCATAAAATCTTTCTGAATCGTCATCGGAAACGAACGAGGTTTTGTCATCGGCGGCGGAGGGAGAGGACTTGCGGCGGAGTTTGATGAGGCGGTCGAGGACTTGATCGACACTGCGTTTGTGAATGTAGAAGGCCGAGATTGCCATTACTGAGGCTCCGAATAGAGTTGCCAAAGCGAGTTGAACTGGCGATGATGAGCTTAACTCCATTATCTTCGCTTTCGTTTCTTCTTCTTCTGGGTTTTGAGGGTTTATGAATTATGACTACTACTTACGTTATGTCAAACCTGTAAAGGTGAGAAAAAACTTGGATGCGCCGTGAACAAGTAATACGTATCCTCTGAATTAAACTTTTTTCTTTTTTTTACCAACTCCCTTCGTACCTTAATATACATGCGTATTTTTAGAGTTTTGCTAAATTATTAGGAATTGATTTGGGATAAATAACGTTTTGGTCATTTATCTTGGGTCCGGTTTTCAAATTCTGTTCATCAAACTTTTTTCGTTCTGATCGAATAATCGTCTTTTCATATATTACAAAATGGTCAAATTTCAAATCGATTTTCCGTCAAAAAAATGTTAAGAATCTTATTTATCTTGAGTTGAACTTGACTTTTTTGCTTACATGGAATCTGAAAAAAACAAACACGCGAATTATTAAAGCAAAATGACCAAAACTATTAACTACTTTACCTAAACAATTAAAAAACTAATAATAATAATAATAATAATAATAATAATAATAATTTCAAAATAATAATAATAATAAATACTATTAAAAGTCTGTTTTTAAAAAAGTTAATTTTTTAGAATTTTTTTTATAAAATCTGTTACTTTTAAAAAGTCTTTTTTTAAAAAAGTCTGTTTTTTTTAAAAGTCTGTTTTTAAAAAAAGTCTTTTTAAAAAAGTCTGTTTTTTTAAAAAATCTGTTACTTTTAAAAAATTTTTTTAAAAAAATTTTTTTTATATATATATGAATATGATTAGATTCTCAATATATATAATTTTTATAAAACAGAATTTTTAATTTTTAAAAACGTTGATTTTTTAATTTTAAAAAACAGAATTTAAAAACGTTAATTTTAAAAAAAACAAAATTTAAAAAAACGTTAAATTTAAAAAAACAGAATTTAAAAACGTTAATTTAAAAAAAAAGAATTTTTTATTTTTAAAAAACGTTAATTTTTTTTTTTTAAAAACGTTAATTTTTAATTTTAAAAAACAGAATTTAAAAAACGTTAATTTAAAAAAAAACAGAATTTTTAATTTTAAAAAAACAGAATTTAAAAAAAAAAAACAGATTTTTTTAAAAACGTTAATTTAAAAAAACAGAATTTAAAAAAACAGAATTTTTAATTTTTTAAAAACGTTAATTTTTTATTTTTTTAAAAAAATAGTTTTTTATTTTAAAAAACAGAATTTTAAAACGTTAATTTTAAAAAAATAGAATTTAAAAAGAACAGATTTTTTTAATTTTGTAAAATTAACGTTTTTTAAAAAATTAAAAAATCTGTTTATTTTAAATTCTGTTTTTTTAAAATTAACGCTTTTTAAATTCTGTTTTTTAAAATTAACTTTTTTTAAATTAACGTTTTTAAATTCTGTTTTTTTAAAATTAAAATTCTGTTTTTTTAAATTCTGTTTTTTTTAAATTAACGTTTTTTAAATTCTGTTTTTTTAAATTAAAAATTAACGTTTTTTAAAATTAACGTTTTTTTAAAAATTAAAAATTTGTTTTTTTTTAAATTAACGTTTTTAAATTCTGTTTTTTTAAAACTAAAAATTAACGTTTTTTTAAAAATTAAAAATTCTGTTTTTATAAAAATTATATATATTGAGAATCTAATCATATTCATATATATATATAAACAGAATTTTTTTAAAAAAGACTTTTTAAAATTAAAAGATTTTTTAAAAAACAGACTTTTTAAAAAAAACTTTTTTAAAAAAACAGACTTTTTAGAAAAAGACTTTTTAAAAGTAACAGATTTTATAAAAAAATTCTAAAAAATTAACTTTTTTAAAAACAGACTTTTAATAGTATTTATTATTATTATTATTATTATTATTATTATTATTATTATTATTATTATTATTATTATTATTTTGAAATTATTATTATTATTATTATTATTGTTATTATTATTATTATTATTATTATTAGTTTTGGAATTGTTTAGGTGAAGTAGTTAATAGTTTTGGTCATTTGTGTTATAATAATCCGCGTGTTTGTATTTTTTCTCAGACTCCATGTAAGCAAAAAATCAAGTCAACTTGCACAACAAGATTCTTAACGCTTTTTGGACTGAAAATCGATTTTGAGTGACCATTTTGTAATATATGAAAAGATGCTTATTCGATTGTCTTGTAATGAAAACCGGACCTCAAAGATAAATGACTAAAAACGTTATTTATCCCGAATTGATTTTATATCATTAAATATAATATTAATTATTTATATAGTTAAAAAATATTATTTATTAAATAAAAATAATTAGAGAATAAAAATTATATTTAATATTTAAATAATATTAGAAATTAAAAATTAATTTTTACTTAAAATTCTTAAATGATAAATGATAAATATTAAAAATAAAAATATTTCTCCAAAACGATATTTGAAAAAGGACGGAGATGGAGTATTATATTTTTCTTTAAGCCAAGTACTGTTACCAACGAGAGTTTATTATTTTTTCATAAATAAATATGTTGATTTTATAAGTCCTTGTATAAAGTTTAGAAGTCATTTATTATTCGTATATGGCACGCTTTTTTAAAAATAATAATTTAAATTTTGGAAATAACATTTTTAATTCTTTACTTTTGAAAGATATATTTTAAATTTAAATAATTTATTAACAATTATGACAATAGAATTTATAATTAATAATAATTTTAAGGTAATTTATAATATTTATTATTACATTAACTAAAATTATATTTATTTATTTGTTTTCGTAGGCTTTAGGATGCAGTAGGCCCAGTAAACGGATTGACTGGCTCCAGGAAGAAGAGAAACTATGTGTAGGAACTAGGAAGGCTATAAATAAGTACGCTCTTCTTAACGGCCCCAAATCCCAATCCCCATTTAGCCCATGCAAGCCATTGGAATTTGGAACAAGGATGTTACTTATTCCATTCTATAAAAAAGTACTTATTTTATAATTTTAAAATTTATTTATCAATTTACTTTAATAATAGTAATACTACTATACTAAAATTGCAATGATAATTGAAGACATTGTTACATTTTATATGCAACAGAATAATTTCTCTGAAATAAAAAAATTGGGACAATTTTGAGAAAAGAATATAGTACTTCCTCCGATCTCTGAAATAAGAACTCTCTCTAATTTTGTTTTTTGTAATATTATTTAAATTATTAATATAATATGAAAGAATAAAATGTGATTCTAATTATTATTCAGAATTTCAGATATATATATATATATATATATATATATATATAATCATTTTCTCATTGCATGCATGCATGCACATGCATGTTACTTATGACCGTATGAATTTTGGAATTGAAATGGGGAGGAATCCCAATACAAATAAAAAAATACATCATGAAAAAGACAAACACGTCATCCTGGACTATAATATATGTTTGTTTTATTAGTTTGCAAAAAAAAATATATGGGTTGTACGTAGAAAGCAAATTAAGTTTTTAAAGAATTGCATTTCTTGTCTAGGTATTAATTATAATGATATTGATAGGTGGTCCATTATTTTTTGTACATATATAATTTTATATAATATTATTTTATGGGATAATATTAATTAATTGTATATATTAAATTAATTAGACTAATCAATTGTTCTAATTAAGTGTAACACATGCATAAACTCTAATTAAGTCTAATATGGACGGACTAGTGCAAGTTATTTAAGTAACCTTTTGGGCTTGTGATGAGTAAGCACATTAGGGTTGATAATCAAGTTAAATATGAATAAAGAACTATGTCATCTCCATAATCAAGTTATTTAAAGGTTATTGATGGTTTCTCAGCCAGCATATAGGGCATCAAGGGAATAGTACCTTGTTCATCCAGTATAGATAAATTTTGACGCGTTAATCATGGATTCCAAGCAAGGTATATATATATATATATATATATATATGCAATATTATTATGTTCTAGGTATTCTTCTCATATCTATGTTAATTGATTGAATTCATTATTATAAATTAATTCTTACATAGAAATTAAACTAGAAAATATGCATGAGCTAACTATACAAGTGCTAAATTTAATTGTGGCAAATTAAGGAAACTTCGACCGCGCTAGTATGTATGTGCTCCAGTCTAGACTTGACAATATAAGTAATTAACTGTTGGGTCAAACTATATTAATTGGAACTAAATGAGTCGGTTAACCATTTTTATTTATTTAGGTTGCTTAAAGTTTGAACTCATATTTTTAAAACAAATATAGTTAATTAACTGGTTAACCATTTTTTAACTCATATTCTATTCAATTGCACTCCTCCCTCTCTCAGTAACCGCACCAAACACGATTATTATTTTTTTGGTGGGTGGGTGAAATGTAGAGGTGAGTGGGTGGAGTAGGCAGGTGGGTGGGGTGGGGTGGGATGGGATGGGGTGGGATGAGGTGGGGGGGGGGGTAGGTAGGTAGGTGGGGTGGGGTATATACATAATCACATAATATTATTATTTTGGGTTGGGTTGGGGTGGGGTGGGTTGGGTTGGGGTGGGGTGGGTTGGGTTGGGGTGGGGTGGGGGAAGTGGGGGGATGGAGTGGGGTGGGTGGTAAGGGTATATACATAATCACATAATATTTTTTTTAGTAGTAGTGGGGTGGGGTGGGGGTAGGGGTGAGGTGGGGTGGGTAGGTGGGTGGGGTGGGGTTGGTGGGGGTGTGGGTGGGGTGTGGGTGGGTGGGTGGGGTGGGTGGGTAAGTGGGGGTGGGGTGGGGGTGTGGGTAAGGGGTGGGGTGGGGTGGGGTGGGGGAAATGGGGGGGTGGGGGTGGGGGTGGGGAGTGGGGAGTATGAGGTATATACATAATCACATAATATTATTATTTTTGGTTGGGTTGAGTTGGGTGGGTGGGTTGGTGGGTGGGTGGTAAAGGAGTATATACATAATCACATAATATTATTTTTTTAGTGGTAGTGGAGGTGGGGGTAAGGGGTTGGTGGGGTGGGTGGGTAGGTAGGTGGGGTGGGAGGTAAGGGGTATATACATAATCACATAATATTATTTTTTTAGTGGTAGTGGAGGTCGGGGTAAGGGGTGGGGTGGGGTTGGGTTGGGTTGGGTGGGGTGGGTGGGTAGGTATGTGGGGTGGTGTGGGGTGGGGTAAGGGGTATATACATAATCACATAATATTAGTGTCAAATCAGGTCTTCATGAAACTCATAACCCATAACAATATTAAAATGGTTAATATGGTTTTTAACCATAACCATATGGTTCCAACCCACATTATCCATATTAAAAATGGTTAATATGGTTTTAGTTCTTAAATGGAACCATAACCATATTTTAAAAACCAAAACCAACTCATAACCATATTTTACCTACTCCAGCCTGACGAAATGTTGATTTCATTTTCATCTAGCTATCGTAATTCTCTATTTATGATTATTCAAAATGAACTCATTTTTTACATATATAATCTATTCATTAGTATTCAAAATGAACTCATTTAGAGCATTCGCAACAGTTTTTTTTATCTTTATCCCTACTTTGTAGTGTTATTGGGTCATTCTGTAGAATAGAAATTCAATTTTTTCACTATGTACCCAACAGGTTCCTTATATTGATTCCTTAAATATTAAAATTTAAAATTTAAAATTTGAAAGTTCCAACAGTCAAATCATGTTTTGAACGTTGTAATTATTTTTTATTTAAAAATAATTGTTGTTTGAATTTAAAAATTACAATTATTTTAATTTAAAAATAAATATTGCTAGAAATCAAAATGTGCAACGATCATTATGTATTTATGAGAACTAAAACAACATTATTTTAATTATAAAATAATAAAATTTATAATTATTAGTAATATTTTTTACAAAAATGATCAAAATCAAAATTTGACTGATTTTTAATTTTTTTATAGTTCTCTTTCTTCTCTAAATCCTCTGTTTAAAAAATAAAAATGAGTGAATTTAATAGGTATGCATACCCAAATTAGCAATTAAGTGAGATAAAGATCCTTTAACCAACATAAAATCGCAATAAATATGGTGTGAAATGTCATTTTACATAAATAGGGAATCCTCTTTTGATTCCCTCACCCTGAGGAGTCAAATCATATATAGGGATTAAAATAGAGAATTATACAAGGATAAGAAAACTGTTGGATATTAATTTATTGATATATTCTTTAAATGTGAGGATAAAGAATTTATTGGAAAATCTGTTATGAATACTATTACATATTCAACTCTTCACAAATTGGTCATTTAGCAAGTGGTATAAAAGACAGTAGGGTAGGGCAGATTTGAAAGAGATTGATCATAGGACTAATTTCATGACATCCCATATCCCACGCTCACAAAGAATACCTATATACAATCATGCCCATTAATCAAGCATAGTTTGGAAGGGAAAAAAATTGAAATTGGAAACTCTGTTTTGATTTTTGGAGAAGTTAAAAATATTAACATAGACTTTGATAGTATTACATTAATATTTGTGATAAACACTCTGCGTGTACAGTAAAAAATTAAATAAAAATTATTAAATATGTGTAAGAAAATTTGACAAATTTTAAGAATAAATTAAAATTAATGTAACATAAAAATAAAAAATTATATGTGACACAGTCTCAAGAAGACAATTATTTTTCTTCCTCTCTAATTATATAAATGTTAATTTATTGTTTTCACAAAGAATACCTATATACAATCATGCCCATTAATCGAAAAAGAGCCAACAAGCCATTAATAACAAGAAGTTCAGTGTCACCGAAAAGATTTCTTTATTTAGTAATTAACGAAACCCCATCCATGCATACAGCGGGTTGTTTATTGTGCTTGTTAACGCCAAGATCTTCTTCAACGTCTCAATCACATAAGATGTTCTGATCTTACACAATAAATACGATAAACACTAAAAGTTTGACTACTTCGACCGTCGGGGGATAGCTCAGGCGTGAGAGTCAGTATCCGTGTTCACAAGGGTTAACAATGGAAGATATAATCTCTAGTGTATTGAGAGAGAGAAAATTCTAGTTGAATGTGTGTGTGTGTGTGTGCACGTACCTTTTCCTTGAAGACTTCCTTGTTAGGTTATACTTTCTTTGCGGGCCATCGTGCCACTCACTTCCGCTTCTAACACAATCCTCGATCCGATGGGTTTCATTGACCATCTGCGCTTTACTACCTTTGGTCATCGTTTTCATCACGTACGCATTATAATCTCATCCACATTAATGCATGGCGATTCTAATACCAACCGGCCGTCATGTTTTTTCATCATTACAAGTCAAAGATACAGATACTAAAATATCTAACGGATCAATCCATTGATCCGACCCGGTCTTAAAGGGATCCAACATGAATAATATAATGATTAGGCCCATAACTTTTAAGGTTCAATACTGAGGACCCAATGGACTAACTAAATAAGTAGGCCCAATCCACGCGGCCCAATGTGAGAAATATCATGACCCAACATTGCCCCCTAGTTTTTTATTAAACAGGGTATTTAATAGAAAACTATAAATGGTCCATGATATTAGGATTTAGTAAAGGCCCATAATAAGAAATATTTGAGATGTACCCGATTTGGTCCATAAGGTGAAACAGAAGATGACCGGATGTCCAGCGTGAAAGGCCCAATTTAGTAAAGGATTAAATTTGAAAAAGGTGGGCTAAAACCGGAAGTCCAACCGAGAGGCCCAATCTGATAAATATCTAAGGATTGTCCCAGACGCTTCCTATTTCAAATTTTAAATCATTACCAACATTTAATGTGCCGACCTTGTACACCGTGTAACCGTCAGTATAAAAGATAAACTTTACCAATTTTGACAATTTTACCTGTCAATTTGAAATTCGAGCGCCTTTCGAGCTTTCTTCTCCTTAGAACTCTCTTCTTTTCTCTGTAAAATCTTCAACAATGGCTTCCCAAGATTCTAAACAAAGTTCGCCTCTCCTAGTGACCCCGATCAGTACTATCCCACCAAATCCAAGCCCCATCAAAGAAGCTTCGGGCTCAAATCCCAAAGGTGTGAAACCCATTAAGAATCAGGTAACGAAACCCCTTTCCAACCCATCTGCTTATTATAGGAGTACGAAACGTTATGCCCATGCCAACACTCCGTCGACTGTCACTGAAGTCGATTTGAAAAGGATTTGAGCTCGCTGCCATATCCCTGACACCCACCTAGTGAGAGCTCCCAGGTCAGAGGAGCGAATGTATCAACGACTGAGGAGGGGTGGGACTACCGTCCGGTGACTATCCTTGAGAAGGGAATCCGATTCCCCCTCCATATTTTCGTGGTAACCCTTCTAGGGTTTATTGGCATCGGGTTTGCTCAGCTGGTACCGAATTCCTACATACACATCTTAGCCTTCATCGCCTTTTGCCATGAACTAGGCATCGAACCCACACTCGACTTCTTCTTCACCGTTTACAAGATCGGCGGTCAGAGAAAAAAGGATTCAAGGCCATAAGAAGCATTCAAGAGCGGGAGAGAAGTTCGAGAGGCGTTCGTTGGTGAATACTCTTTCGAGTAACAGAGGATGGCATGAGAAGTGGTTCTTCGTTAAGGGACCGAAAATTTCCTCTTTGCCGAGTTGGGCTACTGATGAAAAGATTTCTGCCGACTTCAGAGATATTTTCGAAGAGCGTGAGGCCGAAATGATAGAGCTTTTTGACAATTTCCCGAAAGAGGAGTGGAACTACGGACTTCTCTCCAAACAGGCATAGTTATATGACCATAAACGTAAGTATTGATCTGTCTTATACATAGATATTTAAAAATTTATGTGATATAAATTCGATATATAATGAATTTGCTTTGTGCAAAGATCTTTGATCGAATCAATTCATCAAGTAAAGGAATTTGAAGATTTTCTATCTGGAAAATCTCCGGAAGCTGCCGAAAACCCACTATCAGAGACTGTACCCGAAGGTAATCCTACTCCTGAAACACACATTGATGAACCTCAATCATATGAACCAAAACCGGATGAATCTCTTTTTCCCGAAGAGACTCTTCAACCTCGCCGGAAGAGGAGGGCCATCCGAAAGCCCCGATCAACTACCGTTCCATCCCCATCTGATCTCAACCCGGAAACTGAAACGATATCCGAGTCTACACCAACTATCAACCTGGTCCCCCCCGAGGAGGTTTGCTCGATCCGCTCGCTTTCATGATCGAAAGAACCTTCTTCGAGTGAAAAAATTAAGAACCAAGATAACCCCTCTGACGGCTGAAGAGCTCTGAGTGCCTCCACCTTTAACCGACCCCACGCCTACAATCCCGATGGAAATTCAAGTTTCTGATGAGGAGGAACGAGTTGAACCTACCCCATCTCTGCCCCGGAAAAGGAAACATCCTTCGGATAGCCAACCAAGCCCAACAAACATTCCCTTACCAGTACACAAGCCCATTCCTTCTCGGTCTCTATCTCCCGAGAACATATACATGGACCCATCACCGACTCGTGACCAACCTATGTCTTCTCCTCCAAGGCCTTCATCGCAAGAATTTCAAAATGATTCGATGAGAACATCGACCATGTGGCCCCGATTCAACGCCAATTTCCCATTTCAACTTTTTGATACCTTCGTTCGGGAGACCGACGATCACCGATTCAGTAACCATTCGGACGGAGATCTGCTGGACGAAGGGATGAGTTATTTGGCTAAGGTAAATAACAGTTTTCTTATTTTCTGTACTTCTGCTTCTGCTTAAATATCTGAAACTGATTAAACATTGTTCGAATATATAGGCAAATGCTATTTTCGGACGTTTACGTCCCAGACATATAAACGGTGAGGCCGAAGAGGATTTTCTGAGGCGGGAGAATAACATGCTGAAGGCGTCGCTAGCTCGAGAGAGAAGCGAACACGAGAGTGTCCTTCACACCAATGAAGGTCTTCAGAGGGAATTGGCCCAGACTAAGGAGGGTTTAAAAGAATCCAATGATGAACTGCAGTCAACCAAAGAAGAATTAAAAGCAGCGAAGGCAAGCCAGCAATCCCTAACTGGTATGAATGTCGGTTTAGTTGAAGAAAATTTGATTTTGAAGACCCAAAATGAATAACTCGTCTCAGTCCAACGAAGCTTGGCAATTCAACTGGGTGAAGTTCAGGCAAAGGCTCGAGACGACGAGGAAACATATAAGGCCAAGCGTCATAAGCTTCGCCGAAAGATAAAATTACTTGAGGAACGAGGTCCGCTCCTGACAGAAGAGATGCGCAAACAGATCCAAATGGACTACAGGACATCTGATAAGCTCAACATAGAAATTTTAAAAGTATACTCTGAAGGGTACGAAGTCTGCAGGGATCGAAGCAAGGAGAAACTGGTTGCAGCTAAGTTAGATCCGACCTTGCTCGACTCCGAAGATGAAGATAATGTTTGTTATGTCTGCTTTATTCTGACTTGTGAAAATTATCTACTTAGACTGTTTATATTTTTGGAATTGTTTAAAACTTTGTTTAAGGATTTTGACAAGATTTCTATATTCATGTGATAGGTTAGTATTGTGGATGAATAAATAGTGGACTATTAATGAATCTTTAGCTTTCTTTGTCATGGCTTCTGTTTTAATTCGTTTCTTGTCAATAATTCAGCATCGATGAACTGTAATATGCTTAACTTAAATTATGAATCGGATAAGACATATAATCAGTTAAGTTAGGAAATGATATAAACTGAATTTAATGAATTAAACTGTATGAACCAAACTCAACACTTGAACAAAATAAAGTAGTGTATACTTATCGTTTTCGAAGTGTGAGGCATGTCATGTATAAGGTGAATTCGATTGATCCTCCTTGCACCGTCAAGATCTTGTTTACCACTCGAGGTAGAACAATATTAAAAGGACACTTCTGACAAAAAGGGCTGCCATCGAATGGCCAGCGAGTCCGACCATACCTCCTTACACCATTGTGAACTTAGGACCAATATTAAAAGGACCATGGAATTTGTCTACCACGCAGGGTATAACAAACCCATAAGGACACACCTAACAAAAAGGGCTGCCATCGAATGGCCAGCGAGTCCGACCATACCTCCTTACACCATTGTGAACTTAGGACCAATATTAAAAGGACCATGGAATTTGTCTACCACGCAGGGTATAACAAACCCATAAGGACACACCTGACAAAAAGGGCTGCCATCGAATGGCCAGTGAGTCCGACCATACCTCCTTACACCATTGTGAACTTAGGACCGATATTAAAAGGACCATGGAATTTGTCTACCACGCAGGGTATAACAAACTCATAAGGACACACCTGACAAAAAGGGCTGCCATCGAATGGCCAGCGAGTCCGACCATACCTCCTTACACCATTGTGAACTTGGGACAAATAGGAAGAAGATCAATTATAAAAAAGTGAATCTTTTATTGATGATAAACCACCATTTACAGACTCCCGATAGACTGACTCAATCTCTATTGAAAGTATTTCCGAAGTTTGCCAGCATGCCAAGTGTTCTTGATCTCGGATCCGTCCAATACCTTTAACCGATAAGTCCCTGGCTTCGGTACTTCGATCACCTCATACGGTCCTTCCCGATTAAGATCGCCTTTCCCCCATGTTTCGAGGCGTAGACGCTTCGACTTCTCTAAGGACGAAGTCTCCCACTTCAAATCTACGAAGCTTAACCCCCTTGTTGTAGTGTTTGGCAACTCTCTGTTGGTAGGCTGCTAACTTGATCAAAGCCACCTCTCTGACTTCTTCCAACAGATCCAAGTTGGCCTTCAGTCCTTCGTCGTTGTAAATCTCTTTGAATTGACTGACCTAAAGACTTGGAGATCCAATCTCGACTGGGACTAAGGCAACAGTACCATAGGCCAATCTGAAAGATGAATCCCCTGTGGTAATCCTCGGTGTGGTTCGATAAGCCCATAACACGCTGAGTAGCTCATCTGGCCATCTTCCTTTAGCTTCGCCTAAGATGCGCGCTTGATCCGATTCGCAGTCATTCCGTTGGTCACTTCAACTTGCCCATTCGACCGTGGATGAGCCAATCAAGTCTTCTTATCGTTGAACCCCAACTCTCTTTCGTAAATCCTTCAAATTTTGATCCCACAAACTGGCGTCCGTTGTCCGATATCACCACTTTAGAAATTTCGACACGAAACACTATGGACTCCTTCATGAACTTCAAACACTCTTGCTCCGTTATTAACCGAAGTGGTTTCGCCTCTACCCACTTGGTCATATAATCGATAGCCACTATGACGAAACTGACCTGACCTTTCGCTTTTGGCAACGAACCCAGTATATCTACCCCCCAGACAGCAAAGGGTATAGGAGATAAGATCGAGTATAGCTCTTCTGGTGGCTGATGTGGGATCGGACTGTTGAGCTGGCACTTCTCGCATTTCTTCACATATTCCGTAGCTTCTTGAAAATCGTAGGCCAGTAGTACCCCTGCCGAAGTATTTTGTAGACTAATGACTTAGCAGCCATATGGTCGCCACAGATGCCTTCGTGAACTTCCCGAAGAGCATATTCAGCTTCGGTCGGGACCAAACACTTGAGCAATGGTGATGAAAATGCCCTTCGATAAAAATCCCCATCAATAAGAACGAAATTGGCACTTTTGTACTTGATCTTCTTTGCCAGCATCTGATCCGAAGGAAGGACGCCATCTGCCAAATATTCGATGTAGGGAGTCATCCAGTAGTTAGATCGCTCGATACACATCACCGCTTCATGTTGGATACTCGGCTGCTGCAAAACCTCCAGATAAACAGACCCATTAAAAATGACAGCATCCGTGGTGGCCAGTTTTGACAATGCATCGGAAATGGAATTATCATTACGTTCTATGCCCTGAAACTCATAAAAGACGAAATACTGAAGTCGGTCTTTCAACTCTGCCAAATACTTGATCATCCTTGTCCCACGAGCTTCATAATCTCCTGATAACTGTTTGACGACCAACTGAGAGTCACTATAAATGATCAGCTTCTAAACTTCTAGACTCTTCACCAGTCGGACTCCTGCCAGCACTGCTTTATACTCGGCCTCGTTGTTTGTTGCTCTGAACCCAAATCGGATGGCCTGCTGCACCTTGAACCCCTCTGGACTTGTCTAAATGATCCCTGTCCCACTGACATCTGCAGTAGAAGACCCATCTGCATACAACGTTCATGCGTTCTCGCTGTCTTTCAAGAATCTGAATCTTTCGACGGACGTCTCGACCCGCGGCAACAAGATTCGCTTCGGTGAACGAACACTCCACCATAAAATCGGCCAATGCTTGACCTTTAATAGCAGTTTGGGGATGATATTCAATAAAAAATTGGGATAATTCCATGGTCCATGCTGCTAATCTCCCCGAAACTTCTAATTTGCTCATCACCTTCTTTAGCGGTTGATCCGTGTAGACGACCAGGAGCTGACCTTCAAAATATTGCCGAAACTTTCGACTAGCAATTATCAAAGCAAAGGCAAACTTTTCAATATTCGGGTACCTGGTTTCAGCATCTCTTAGGACGTGACTGACGTAATAAACCGGATGTTGCTTCCCACTGACCTCCCGAACCAGGACAGCTCCGACTGCCAACGAACTTGCTGCGAGATATAAATCTGTGGTCTCTCGCCAAGGTGTTTCACCATAGAGAGAGCCAAGAAGACAAATATATCTTTATTCTTTGGAAGGCGTCTTCACACTCCAAAGTCCATTGGAATGTTTTCGCATTCTTTGGTCCCTTCAGTGTATCAAAGAAAGGCAAACACCTCTCTGTCGACTTGGACATGAACCTCCTCAAAGCTGCAATCCTACCAGTCAGACGTTGAACGTCTTTGAATAACTGAGGAGTCTTCATGTCGAGAATAGCCTAGATCTTCTCCGGGTTGGCCTCAATGCCCCTTTGACTGACCAGATAACCCAAAAATTTCCCTGCACCAAGTTCGAAGGTGCACTTCGCCGGATTGAGCCTCAACTTGTGATGACGGACAGTCTGAAAACATTCCTCCAAATCATCCAAGTGCTTCTGAACATGCAGGCTCTTCACGATCATATCATCCACATATACCTCCATATTCCTCCCCAGCTGCTTCTGGAAAATAAAGTTCATCATCCGTTGATAGGTCGCTCCAGCATTGATCAGGCCAAAGGTCATCTTCTTGTAAGCATACACCGAATGGTGTGTAATGAATGTCGTCTTCAGAATGTCCTCCTTGTACATAGATATCTGATGATAACTTGAAAAAGCATCCATAAAGCTTAGTAACGCATATCCTGAAGTGGCATCGATGAGCTGATCAATATGGGGCAGAGGATAGAAGTCCTTCGGACAGGCTTTGTTCAGGTCTGTGTAGTCGATGCAAACCCGCCACTTTTCATTCTGCTTCTGCACCAACACTACATTGGCCATCCACTCCGGATAATCGATCTCAAAGATGAAGTCAGCAGCTATCAGCTTAGCGATCTCCTCATCAATGATCCTCTGTCGCTTAGGTGCAAAGGTCCGCCTTTTTTGTCGAACTGGCTTCTTTAATGGATCCACATCTAGTCGGTGTTCGGCAATCTTCCGGCTGATTCCAGGAATGTCTTGTGGCTCCCATGCAAAAATGTCCGCATAGCAGCGAAGATGTTCCATAAGGTTTGTCTGAAGAGGTTCCGGAAGACCCGAACCAATCTTCACTGTTTTGTCTTTCTTTCCAAGGACCAGCTCGATCTCCTCCGTCTCTCCTGCAGGGACAACCAATGGCTCCGAACTACTTTCAGTGAATGGCTCGATCTCAATTGCCATAGTTAGCTTCGCCATCGACCCCCTACTCCCGAGGAAATATGAAGATTCCGATATGAGACAAAGCCGGATCTAAGTCCCCTGCCACCTCTCCAACTCCGTGTGCCGTTAGGAACTTGATCTTAAAGTGAGGAATGGAGGTCACTGCTTGGAGAGAGAAGCGATCAAGGTAGTAAATCCCTAATATGGTGTTATGTTTAATCTACATGCACAACATAAAATTTACAGGTTATTTCTACCTGCCGAGGAGCTATGTCGAAAACCACTGAGAGTTCAATAGTGCCTGCAACTTTGACCGGATCGTTACTGAAGCCATATAGGGGAGCCTCCTGCCCGACCTCCATCTTTCGCCCATTAAGATGCATCCTCTGATAAGCATGGGCATACAGAATATCTACCGAAGATCCGTTGTCTATCATCATACGATTTACATCCACCGAGCCTACTTGTGCAGTGATCACCAACGCTCCTTCATGGGGTTTGATGGCTCCTCAAGGATAATCAAAGATCGGTGAAAGATATATGATTCCTCGAAAGCGGCGTTTCGGTCTTGGGAGCACCGCCTCGGACATGACCGAATCTAGATACCCCTTCCTCTTCTTCCCTACCAATTTCCCTGTTGTCCCACCGGTTATTACATCAACGACGTGCCTTGGTGGTGGTGTTGGAGCATTCTGGACGGGTGGAATCGTTTGAACCGTCTGAACAGTACGGTCGACATTATGCTGATCTTGTTGGTCCCTCCTCGCCACATACTGAACCAGCAAACCGCTCTGAATCTTCTTCTCCACGAAGTGCTTCAGATTATAACACTCATTAGTATCATGGCCTGCAGCTTGATGATAGCCACAATATTTCTGAGAGTTGCCATGTCTTGTCTTATAGTTATCACGAGGTGGCTCAAAGAATGGTTGGTTCCTGATCTGGTCCAAAATCACCGACCTATCCGTATTCAGTTTGGTGTAAACTTTATTCACCTTCGGGGTAGGAGCAGGTGGACGACTACTTCCCTGTCTCCATGAGTTGTTGTACTTTTTCCAACTGCCCTCTGGCCGATCACTATAACCTCCCGCCCTCTTCTGATCGCCTTCAGTCTTAGGAGTATCTACCTCCTTTATTCGGTCCGAAGAAAGACGTTTCAGACTATTCATAGCCTCCTCCACTACAATATAGCCTTCTGCTTTGTCAAAAGCCTCGGCCAAGCTCTTCGGATGGTGAAACATCAGCTTCTTCACCAGTTTCTCAGACTTCACCAGATCCAGGCCATTTTGAAACAACCCTACAGCCTGAAGATCATTAAGGTCGGACACCTGACCAACTGCCTCCCTGAACCTCTTCACATCATCGACCTAAGGATTCATTGGTGAACTGGCTCGGACTGTGCCAAAGAACAGAGGCTTCCTCGTCTTCTTGTTGCTCAAAATGGGCATGGAACTTATCACAAAGCTCGGTCCACGAAGATATCTTGAATCATTTGGCAAAGTCCCAATCCACTACTCGCGATCCTTCCTCAATGTCAGGACAAACGTGTGACATTTGGCAGATCGGTGAAATCATAATAATCCATCGGTAGATCGAACGCTTGCATTATGGTCATAAGTGGTCCCAGCACTCCATCAGAACTCTCCATGCGCGACAAATTCTTGGTAATGTTTGCCTTTTCCTTAAGAATGTCCGAGAAAAACGGGGATGCCTTCTTTCCCGGAGTATCCTTTGTAAGACCCCGAATTTTATGAAATAAAAGTATTCAATTTTCTTATAATTACTATTCAGTAAATGGTTATATTGATAAAAGTTTAAAGTTAAGGGTGATATATGAATTTTTTTTTCAAAATAAGCAAGTGGTTATAAAATACTCATTGTTGTCGGGGAATATTCGTTTGGTCGTAGAATATTCTTTTACGCTTGGGAATATTAAATTTATTTGGTATGACCATTTTGGGCCCCATAACAAAATAAGCGCCGGATGAAAAAAAAAAAACGACAAAAGGGAGTTTTTATAAATAATCAGCGTAGTTATTTACCGTTAACATTGTTGGAATACCGGTGGTTAAAACATAATAATCTGAGTTGTTGCACAAGAAGCACACAAGATTGCACCAATTATTGATTCTTACGTAAGAAGGCACTACTCAATAATTGTTACACGTAATTAATTCTCATTCGATATTTTATTGATTCAATAATTGTTGCGTTGATATTTTATATTCTCGTTGTTTTAATAATTGTCACTACACGGTATTTTCCATTATCGAAGCAATAATTCATATTATCCGAATAATATTATTAGATAATGATATTGACAATGTCTAGAAAATTCATCTAAGGAGAGGTTTGGTCACCTAATTGCGCGCAAGTAAGGAGAAATTCTTATTGGAAAGCCCCTCTTTCACAAGAGCAGTCCGCTTTGTCATTATTGTGATTCTGTAATATTATTTGTTAATAATTAATTATTAATTTATATGATGAGGAAAATATTGATTTTATGTAGATATAGATGGAGAAAATTTTTAAAGTGACAATTGTTAAAAATTGATATTTTATCTTTTCTGATAAAATAATATTATATTATATTATTATAATAGAATAATGGTGATATTTTTACAATGAATGTGGGATATATGAGTATATGAGGAGGAAGAATATTTTTGTTGCATTAAATGATTAACACATGTTTTGTGTGTTTCAGAGACCCCATTTCTTGACCGAAATTTGATTATAGCACAGTAAAATCATCCGTATATGAATTTCGGTCAATTTCTGTTTAGAATTTGGAAAAGCTTTCTTCTGCAAAGTTGTAGAGAATTGAATTTCCTATAAAATGTTGCGAGATTTGAATTTTTTTGATAAAAGAGCTATTTATTATGAATTATTGAAGTTTCGGAATAATTGATTTTTGAAGTTGTAAATATTTTTTAAAAGAAAAACGTTTTCTTCATTATTGGTGGGCCCCACATGAGTGGTAAACATCAATTCAGTAATTCAAGAGGTGGGGTGAAATTTTTTATATAAATATATATTTTATTAAATTTTTCTGCTTTTTGGTGTTCTAAGCATTTTCCTATAAATAGGATCTTGGGTTAGAATTAAAATCACACCGTAAATGTAAGTTTTCTCTATTTCTCTCTCTATATTATCGAAAGTGTATTCTTGTGAGTATTTTTATATCTTGAGTGTTGCTATACGAGTTGCAAGTTCGATTCAAATGTTATTCCAATGTAACTACATCTTTCTTTTGAGGTAAGGGATTGTAAGGGATAGTAAGGGATTTTAAGGGATTGTAAGGGATATTATTTTTTTTAAAAAGATATTATTTCTTCAATATCATTATGCCAAAATATTGGTTGAAGCTTTTTATCAAATTTAGAACTTTTTCATGTCGGGGTTACTATTCACGATTTACTATTTATGAGTTACTATTCATGAGTTACTATTCACGAGTTACTATTCACGGGTACTATTCACTATAAAATTGGTTTCTTTTTCTAACCAAATTATAGTTAATTTATGAATATTACTCTGGAGATTAAAACTATGTATTGATTATATTGATTTTATTATCATATGTAACATTTTTATAACCCTGATGTTGAAATTATCTTTCACTGGAGTGTAAAGATGGGTAGATTATTGGTATGATCATGACTAGGGTTCTCTTTGGCTAGTAGTGAAAAGTTGAAATGTGACTGGTATGATCATGACTATTGAATTTATAATTAAATATCTTTAGCTTAAGTGCAAAGGTGATTTGATCAACATGGTTATAATTATTGTTTATATAAATTCTGAAATGATTATATATTTCTTTGAGATATTGATATCTTTGGCATGTAGTGCAAAGATGACCTGTTGTTGAATATCTTTGGCATGTAGTGCAAAGATGACTTGTTGATGAATATCTTTGGCCGTAGTGCAAAGATGAGTTTATTAGTAGGATTATGAACATGAACTGTGATTTGGTATAACCATTATCTTTGATGTTTCAGGTGATGAAAATTATCTTTGTCTTGGATGAGAAGAGGAATTTATAACCACAATTACGATTATGAATTATACATGTGATTGTGGACAGGAATTGTTGATTGATGTTACAGGGATAAAACATTGTTGGTGGACTTTTAATATGGAGAAGATAATAGGCTTTATGGTCTATTTGACTCTTCTAATGGATTGTTCGTTCCGCTGCAACTATGGTTAAAAAGTTTTATCATCTACCATATGTTCTAAATCACTGATTTATTACTGTTGAAGGCTATTGATAATTTATTTATCTTTAGTCATGATATTCTTTATCTTGAAATTTAGTTGTCTTTCACCCTTTTGCTTCATAATTCCTTTCGTGTAATAAGAGTGTAAATTTGGGTCGAAGCGGGGATAATGAGGAATAAAACGGTGGTCAATAGCTGTTGAGGGTGAGGTGAACTTAACGTTGGAAGGGTGTTTTACCACTATCATACAAGATGTCTAATGACATACCACCTCTTGTCATTGATGAGTGAGTTTTATACACATGAATTGGATACATTTGGGCTTAATTTATTATTGTTCTCAAGTCTTTTAGGATGTTTTTATGTGTTTGTGTCTATTTATGCATGTTTTATATTGTTTTGTAAGAATTAGGACAAAAGTTACATGGATCGACGTTTGGGGTGGCTAGATTCGCGTTTTCGGCTTGCCATTTACATAGCAGTTATTTCAGAGCCAATTTGACTATAGCTCCGGACCTTATTTTGAAAAAATCAAAGAATGAAAATTGTAGATCTACTTTTCCTCTTTCCGGAACATCTTGAATCATCAAAATCGGAGTTCGGACGAAGAAGTTATGACCATTTTTCCAAAGGACGCCGGAGCAGAAAATGTTGGAAAAAGGGGGCAGCGCCAGGACGCTATTTTTTGGCCTATGGATAGCGCCGGGGCGCTATAAGGCAGAGTCTGAGCGTCAAGCCCAGCGCTGGGGCGCTGGGGGAAGAGGTTAGTTGGGCCTGGACGCGTTTTGGGTGAATTTTGACACCTTTTAGACTCCAAATTGGATTGGGTTTGTTCCTAAGCTCAAAATTAGATTTGTAATCTATAAATACATGATATAAGACATAAAATAGGAGGAGATTACATAGCTTAGCCTAGATTAAACACTCCTTTAGATTAGAACATAACCCTAGTTCTTATTAGTTTTGGAGATTGAAGAACTTGGAGACCATTGAAGATTCAAAAGCAGGAGCGAAAGAGGAGTCTCAAGGCTACTGATAATAGATTATATTCTCTTCTCTTCTCTTACTTTTATCTTTTAATGTCTATTCAATTGTGGATTCTTGGTTTTAATTCATTAATTATGAACTAACTCTTTTATTAAGATTTCAATTGAACTTTTTATGCCTATGAATTAGTTATCCATTATATTCCAATTATTTGTGTCAAAGTGAGTTGTTTATCTTGCCTTATGCTTATTGATTAATTATCTGATCAGTAATTACCTTGTTACTCTAGAAGTAATTGAGAGAGGAATTCTAGGGTTAGAACTGGGCATGATATCATGTGACTTAGTTATTTGCACAGTGAATAATTAGGTTTGTGAATAGAATGAAAATATCTATTTGCCGCATGTAACACATAAGGAATTGGGATTGTAACGAGTTTAATTCAATTGTTTTGCATAGAGATATAGCAAAATTAATCTGGGTTAAATAGAAGGCAATTGATCGCTCGAGAGAGGGCTTTTGGCACTTGAGAATTTTTGTTAACAATTCAGTAGACATAATAATTGGGATAATTGGTTTATAGTTCATAATTGGGGATATTGGAGTCTTAATCCTTATTTACCTAAATTTAATCAAATCTCAGTTGTTTATTTGCTTTCTTTTAGACTAATCTCTTTTATTTGTTTAATTTAATTTTTTTAACTAGAAAAATCACAATTATTGGTTGTTTAAATAAAATTGATTTGGTTAAGAGTTAGTACTTGGTAATTTTTATTAAATAATTCCTCGTGGGAACGATACTCTACTTTCACTTTATTACTTGGCGTCGTAGTGTATACTTGCACGTATTCATTGATCATGAAATCGATCAACAAGTTTTTTGGCCGAATTCTTTGGAAATTAATTTAATAATTATTTACCAATATTAATTTCAATCAAATTAGTCTTAATTTAAACATTTTTATTTTTATTTTTATTTTTATTTTTCATTCTCTTCCTATATTTCTCTCTTTTTAGGTACCATGGATGACTTTGCGTATCATTGGTCATACACGAACGTGACTCAACCAAGGGGAATGGAGATTGACAGACTCGCGACACTTTCCGCAATGTTAGCACAAATTATAGAACTTTCGAGGAAGTTGGACGTTATCGCATCCCAACAGAGTCAAAGGATGGCGATTATATGTGTGACTATCAGGTTTGGTAATCACCCGAGTAATCAATGCACCATCAATCTTGGGGTGCAGTGCAAATATGGTGGTAACTACCTCAATCAAGATGCATATGATAATTATGAACAAGTTTGGGGTATCGCCATGGGATTTTTCATGGAGTAATAATCAAGATCAATTTTATGCTCTAAGTCCAACATACCCACCGGATTTCTCGTGTCCACCTCCACTACAACAGGGAAGAACATTCAAATTGGGAGGAAGCCTTGGAAAAAGTTATTAAAGCTTACGAAAAGAAACACGAGGAACATGAAAAGAAACTTAATCAAATGGGTGAGTATACAAAGTCGAATGCATCGATCAAGAATATGGAAAATCAATTGGGACAGATAAGACACGTTGTTGAACAATCGTCTTCAATACACTTGGCTCTACATGACATGGATAACGAGACTGATGATGAGCCCAATGGTGAGCCCGAGCCAAATCTACAACCTGGATGAGCCACGGGATGAAAAGAGGAGACAAGTGGGGATAATGACAACAAGGTCGGTGAAGAACTAATTGTGAGAACCAATGATGATGAGCCAATGTTATTTATGCCTCAAGAGCCTTCTCCTCCACAGTTCAAGAGTCCGGTTAGATTTGTAAAACCTTGTCCGATTGGTAGTCATGTCGTCGGAAATACTCTCTGTGATGTAAAAACATGTACACCTTCGAAACCATGGTGCGATGAAATTTGGAGAAGATAGAAGAAGAAATTGTTGTGTCCGACAAGCCTCAATGCCGAATATATTCGCAGACACAATGGAGAAACCACCAGATCTTTGGGACGTTCTTGAATGTGATCTTATCTCTAAAGAAAGCATGCTAGGTGACTTTAATACAATGGCTATTACAAATGGGAACCTACCAAAAGCTATATTATTTCGGATGGATGGAGGGTTTCTCAACTTTCAAGAGAATTGGATAGCATTGACTGCATAAAGTCGATCGAAAGATCAGAAAAACAAGCGCTTATTGGGAGGCAAACCCAAGTTCAATTTTATTTTTAATTTTTATTAAGTTTTATATTAGTAGTTTGGAATTTACATTTATTTAGGATTTAATAAAATTGCTTCTATCATGGTTTTCTGAGTTATTCAAGTCAAATTCAAGTGTGGTGCCCAATTTATTCCATGTGCTTGCTTTATTCTCCAAACTTAGTGGACAAGGAGGAAGATTGCTATATTTTCGGGGAAGTCCTCCGCTTTAATTTTTTTTCTATTCAGTAGCCATTGAGGACAATGTCTAGTTTAAGTTTGGGGGCATTTTAGTGTGTCAGTATTGCATATAGTTAGTTATTTACATTGTAGTTCATTATATTTTCTAAGTTATTTACATTTAGTTTTTTGCATTCAGTTTTTTGTTTAAAAAAAAAAATTTAAAAATCGCAAAAAATAGTAGTTAGTTTACTATGTTTGTTGTAGTTAGTTTATATTTGCATGATTCCAACTCTTAGATAGAAAAGTCTATTTTGGCTAATGATGAGACCGGAGTTAAGTAGATAAGTATAGTATTGAATATTAGGGCTTTGATGTGATTTCTTGTTATGAATTGAATCTTTTCTGTTTGAAACCTGGTATAATCAAGGTTAAGACGTTAATAATGACTATGTTAAGCGATTAAATTTAAATTGATACATAATGGATTTTTTAAGGATAATACTAGTTTGAAGGAATGAAAGACATGAATAAAGGAGATGGCTAAATTTAGATAAAAACTTAAGTTTGGGGGAAAATTTGGGATATATAAGCTTCGCTAAAAAAAAAAGAAAAAGAAAAGAAAAAAATAAAAATAAAAATTATCGTGGCTAGTTTTGTTTGGGGCCTTTGTTACTTGAGTAAGACGCATAGAAGGGTATCTTAAAACCTAATACCTAAGGTCTTATATGGTCCGGGAGTCGTTGGTGAAAGCTTCGCTAAGGGTGACACTATTAGCCTAATGGAATGAGACATCGCACGGTCATGGGTTAAAAAAAGTTAAAAATAAACAACAATAAAAGCGGAAAAGTGCAAAAAAGCCCCCGTAATGAAAAGTAAAGCATAAGTATCCGGATTGGACTCTTGAACTTGGTGGATGTTTGAATTTTGTTGGATTTAGCTTGTTTCGTGAATTTTGTGAGTTTGCTTTGTATGATGCCTTGAAGATATCTATTATGTCTTAAATTTGATTTTATATCGATTAGCATTGTTGTGGAGCACACACGCACTATATCGTTGATAATGATCTAAGATTTGATGATTGATTGGGAAATTCTTGATTTGTTTTAATATGATGTATTATCATGTTTACTTGATTTCTCTAAGGTAGGTTGAATAGACTTGTTTCATTCATTCTTTGTTGGATTCGTGAGGCATAAAGATTAGTTTCATTACATTGCATTGCATAACACATTTTTGTGTTTTTGCTCGAGGATGTTAAAGGTTTAAGTTTGGGGGTATTTGATGAGTGAGTTTTATACACATGAATTGGATACATTTGGGCTTAATTTATTATTGTTCTCAAGTCTTTTAGGATGTTTTTATGTGTTTGTGTCTATTCATGCATGTTTTATATTGTTTTGTAGGAATTGGGACAAAAGTTACATGGATCGACGTTTGGGGTGGCTAGATTCAGCGTTTTCGACTTGCCATTTACATAAAGATTATTTCAGAGCCAATTTGACTATAGCTCCGGACCTTATTTTGAAAAACTCAAAGAATGAAAATTGTAGATCTACTTTTCCTCTTTCCGGAACATCTTGAATCATCAAAATCAGAGTTCGGACGAAGAAGTTATAGCCATTTTCTCAAAGGATGTCGGAGCAGAAAATATTGGAAAAAGGGGGGATGGCCGGGCGCTTATTTTTGGCCTATGGACAGCGTGGGCGCTTATAAAGCGAGTCTGAAGCGTCAAGCCCAGCGTTAGGTATTTGGGGAAGAGGTTGATTGGGCTGAAGCACGTTTTGGGTAATTTTGACACATTTTAGACTCCAAATTGGATTGGGTTTGTTCTAAGCTCAAAATTAGACTTGTAATCTATAAATACATGATGTAAGACATAAAATAGGAGGAGATTACATAGCTTAGCCTAGATTAAATACTCCTTTAGATTAGAACATAACCCTAGTTCTTATTAGTTTTGGAGATTGAAGCAACTTGGAGACCATTGAAGATTCAAAGCAGGAGCGAAAGAGGAGTCTCAAGGCTACTGACAATAGATTATATTCTCTTCTCTTCTCTTACTTTTATCTTTTAATGTCTATTCAATTGTGGATTCTTGGTTTTAATTCATTAATTATGAACTAACTCTTTTATTAAGATTTCAATTGAACTTTTTATGGCTATGAATTAGTTATTCATTATATTCCAATTATTTGTGTCAAAGTGAGTTGTTTATCTTGCCTTATGCTTATTGATTAATTATCCGATCAAGAATTACCTTGTTACTCTGAAGGAATTGAGAGAGGAATTCTAGGGTTAGAATCGGGCATGATATCATGCGATTTTAGTTATTTGCATGTTGAATAATTAGGTTTGTGAATAGAATGAGAATATCTATTTGGCGCATGTAGCACATAAGGAATTGGGATTAGAACGAGTTTAATTCAATTGTTTTGCATATGTAGATATAGCAAAATTAATCTGGGTTAAATAGAAGGCAATTGATCGCTTCGAGAGAGAGGCTTTTGGCACTTGAGAATTTTTGTTAACAATTCAAGAGACATAATAATTGGGATAATTGGTTTATAGTTCATAATTGGGGATATTGGAGTCTTAATCCTTATTTACCTAAATTTAATCAAATCTCATTGTTTATTTGCTTTCTTTTAGACTAATCTCTTTTAATTGTTTAATTTAATTTTTTAACTAAAAAATCACAATTATTAGTTGTTTAAATAAAATTGATTTGGTTAAGAGTTAGTACTTGGTAATTTTATTAAATAATTCCTCGTGGGAACGATACTCTACTTTCACTTTATTACTTCTTGCGTAGTGTATACTTAAGACGTATTCATTGATTGAATTTGATCAGCGATCATCATCATAAGACGTGGTTGTGCTCATCCACTCACGAGTATATATACGAGCACTACCTATATAATCTTGGAGTTTGGTTGAAGTATAATTCTCAATTAGAGCGGTGGAGATAATGATATGTCAAGAGAAGACACACCATTGGGAAGAATATGATAGTAATCTTCTCGCTTTTTTTCTTTGGGGTCTATTCAATCAACCAAGGATAATTTTGTTGGCATATGATATCTATCATAATAACTGACGCATGGCCTCCCATGCCACGAAGGTTTCCTGAAAGCACTTCCCAAAGGTTTTAATTTCTAAAATAATTTTTGGTGCACCTTTATGTAAGGTGTCATGGTGACGTGTTATCCAAGTTGGTGTCCAGAGTCACAGTTGGTATATTTTAGTATCAAAACTTACAACATATGTGTTGTTGTATTTTGCACGACAATTGTTGTAATAAAGTTGTAGTTGTTTCTTGTACCATGTATTTGGCGACTCAGAACGGGTTGGATGGAATGGACCTATTTTGGGGGCGTTACATCCTTCACCTGTTGTACCTCAGCCAACTGCTTTCTGAGCTCCTTCAATTCTTTCACCAGAAAATCCACACCTTCTGGCTGCGAGGAGACTTCTTTCTCCTGAACGACGTTCTGCTTTTGAGTGGGTCGACCTCCTCCAGCTGACCCCACTACCTTTATTAGACTTCTGGATCTACTCCGACGTGTAACTCTATCCTCATGATGAGAATGTTCACGTTGATGCTCTCTCTTCCTAGTTTCTGGCACAACTTCCCTCGACCTGCTCATTCGCCTGTCGTCTTCTGGATGATGAGAACCAATGACAATAAGTGCCTTCTTTGAAGCTCCGGGAGTTCTTCTCCTCGATCTCCTTCGGTCATGAGAACGATCTCGAGACACATGTACAAAGTGCTTTGGCTCCTTCCCCTCTCGCCTTTATACCTCCTTATGCGTACTTCGTCTTTCGGATTGAACATGACTAGACGCTTCATCTCTTAACTCAGCCACCTGAAGCATCTGCTCTGCTATATCTTCCCTTTGCTTTAGAAGAACATCTAAAGCCTTATCTGTCTCCTCTGTCATTTTTGCCAACTTGGCCGCCCTGTCATCCTGGCCACTTTGGTGACGAGTTCTAGACGGTGAACCTTCTACCCGCCTTCGACCATGATCACGCTCCTTATCTACATCAAAGACCAACCTCCGTCTGGCTCCGCCATGAGTCTTTGGACGAGGACTTCTTGATTCGTGCTTAGATTTCGTACTCTCATGAGCACTTTTGGAAGGACCCAGACGATCTTTAACAGAAACACGAGGCAACGATGAACTCACAGCCATCGTTTGCCCCTCTGGCGTATCATCTCTACTCCTCACCATCTTCCGAAGTAGGTTAAATGAATGTGATTGAAAACTCAATGACACTAGAACTAAAGCCAATGTTAACGCCAAGATCTTCTCCAACGTCCCAATCACGTAAGATGCCCTGATCCTGCATAGTAAACACGATAAACACCAAAAGCTTCGACTTGCCCGATCCGCCTGGGGATAACTTCCAGCGTGAGAGTCGAGATCCGTGTTCACAAGGGTTAATAATGGAGGATATAATCTCTAGTGTATTGAGAGAGAGAAAATTCTAGTTGAATGTGTGTGTGTGTGCACGTACCTTTTCCTTGAAGACTTCCTTGTTAGGTTATACTCTCTTGCCCGGTTTACCGTGCCACTCATCGCTTCTTCGTCGACACGGTCCCTCGATCCGATGGGTTCTCATTGATCGCATACTGATTTACCCACTACCTTTGGTCTGCTTTTTTCATGGCTTAGGTCGGTTATAATCTCATTCATATTAATGCATGGCAGTTACAACAGTCAACCATCATGCTTTTTCATCATTACAAGTCAAAGATACATATACTAAAATATCTAACGGATCAATCCATTGATCCCGACCCGGTCTTAAAGGGATCCAACATGAATAATATAATGATTAGGCCCATAACTTTTAAGGTTCAATAATGAGGACCCAATGTACTAACTAAACAAGTAGGCCCAATCCACGAGGCCCAATGTGAGAAATATCATGACCCAGCAGTGCCTAACCCCAATAGGGACATCACTTTCTTCTAGTCATCTAAGAACACTAACTTTACAATCACAATGTACTTAATTAAGTACCTTTAGTTACTGTTGGGACACCCACAGGGGCGGTTCTACCTAGGGGCCTGGGGGCACCTGGCCCCACTGAATTTTCAGTCCATGTGTTAATTTGTGACTTCTTTGGCTTTTCCCATAGTATTCACCACCACCCTCTTTTTGTATAAATGACTTTTTAAAGTAATGATAATTTTGTACTAATTCCCTTATTTCTCTCTCCATGTGTAATATTTGGCTCAAAAAGTAAGTACTCTTCTACTTTTTTTTTTTTAACTAATATCCTATAAAGTTTTTTTGTTGTAGAAAAAAAATGAGAAGAAATTTTTTGACTCGAAATATATTCATTTTTTATATATTTTTTTTCTAATTAAAACTCAAAAACACCACTTTTCTTAAAAAAATAAATTCTCTTCTATTACAAAACTGACATTATCTCTTTTTGTTTTCATTTGCTTCCTTTTCTTTTATCACCAAGTTAAAATTCAAAGACAAAAACAAGGTGTTAAAACTCCAAGAATATTTACTTAATTTTCTTTTATCCGTGTGTGGCCTTATCCAACTCTTTTGGATTGTCATATTTGTACTATATTGAATTTTTAATAAAAAAAATTGTTGATTAAAAAAATCATTCTAATATTTTCCTTATAAGAAAATTATGAATATATATATATATATATATATATATATATATATATTAAACTTAACGACTTAAATGTTGAGAAATTATATTAGATTTAGAAAAGTATATATACAGTTATAATTTTTATTCTTAACAAAAAAAATTCAAATTTGATCTCACTGAATTTTTGGGCTGGATCCGCCCCTGGACACCCATCCAGGCTAACTGCATGAATGATAGCCAAACAAGCCATTTTATATATGGGCAGTGCATGGCACCACAAATACTTATATATATAGGTCGATGTCTAACTTAAAAAAGCAGCTAGCGTAGCTGTTTATTGTGCATATCCTAAAGGGATGTCACTAATTGGTACTATAACACTTCTCTCCGGCTCTTTTTCCTTGTTTTGTTACCATACAATTTAATTAATTCTCCAACATGGCGTAATCAAGTAGCTGTAATTAAACATGCATTGACTTCATTTTTTGATCATATCATTGAGCTCAACTTCATAAGCTGGTTTTTCATCTTCGCCCATTATCATTTTGCTCTTGTAACGATAACGCTGAGCAACGACAAGAAAATATACCATATTTAGTACTCCCATTGCTGCTATGAGGTAGTAGAAATAATCAACTTTCCCAGCATTGATATCCTTTGTTAACCAGTCAGGCTTACCATCTTTGGCGGTGGTATTATGCACAATACTCACCAAAAAGGTGCTAAGGTAACTAGCCCCTGCCGAAGTAACAAAAAACAGAGAATTAGCCAAACTTCTCATACTCTCTGGAAACTCCTTATAGTAAAATTCAATCTGTCCAATTATGTTGAATGCTTCAGAAAATCCCATTAGTATGAGTTGCGGAGCCAGCCACATGACTGATATGGGTGCAACTCCATCCGGACTGCCGTGTTCTATCGCTGATTCCCTTCTCATTTTTTCAAAAAATCCGGCAACAACCATTGATGAGATTGAGAAAATGATCCCAATTCCAATTCTTTGGAGTAATGTGATTCCGCCTTCAAGTTTGGTGATTTTCCGTAGGGATGGCACCATAATACGGTCATAGAACGGAATCCATAACCCAACTGTGATCATAGATATGACGGATAGAGATCCAGGTGGGATTTGAAAATGTGGACCGAGATGGCGGTCCATTTTCAAGGCTTGAGATACAGTGAATGTGCCTTGCTGTGCCATGGCTAAAAAGCAAATGATACCAGAAGCCCACACTGGGATTATTTTTATTAGGCATTTTACTTCTTCAATTTGTTGGATACTGCATAGTCTCCATGGATTCATCTTTGAGCCATCAGGCTTCACTTCACCTTCCATTATTACAGCAGCCTTGTTTAAGAACCTGAATTATATATGAACATATTCTAAATTAACAACTACTCAAAGCTTATAAAAATATCAAGAACACAAATTAAATATCAAGAGGCTATTTTCATGACATATATATATATATATATATATATATATATATATATATATATATATATATATATATATATGATCACCTGAACTGATTTGTTAGGGGTAGCTTTGTGAGTATAGAGGTTCCAGTCAATGGTGGATCATAGTAAGTAACCCCATCAGCCTCGCCATGATCAACCGGAATCTTAAGTTTACGCTTCTTGTATGCCACCACAAGACCTTGCACAATGCCGGAAAACACACTCCCCTCCGGCTTGATGTAGACGTACAGTTTAGTACCAACAAAGAATAACACAATTGAGGCGACCATCAGTCCGGTAGGAATTCCGAAACCGACAATCCAGCTCACAGAGTCTTGTATATAGACCACCACAGTGAGAGCAATGATGAGGACCAGTGTAAAAGTGGCATAATACCAATTAAAGAAGCTGTTAATTCCTTTCCTTCCTTTATCAGTGGTTGGATCAAACTGGTCCAAACCAAAGGGAAGGCTGCATGGTCTTATTCCACCGGAGCCTACTGTTAGGAATCCTAGTGCCATTATTAGAAAGCCCATTTGAGAACTTGTGGGACCCTTGCATTGATCAAGGTGGGATTGTTGTGGAGTGCATCGAGGTGGATGGAGTTGAGATATTGATACTATTAGAGTCAAAGTCACCATTCCCTGTCAGCCATTAATTGTTATGAGACTTGGCAATTATACGAATGAGTAAAGTGACATTTAATTAATACTCCTTGGTCTCGTAAAAAAGCGTTTACAAATCTTAAGAATATACTCCCTCTATTTATTGCACAACTCTAGCTAGTTTTCCAATAATTTTTTCCCTCATAATATAATCCTTTCGTTTTTTAATATAGGTCGTTTTAGGGTCATGCACAAGTATTAAGGTAATGATTGTATAACATTAATTATAATATCAATTGTCTATATTACCCTTGTATTGGAATAAGAGATTGTTATTTATTGGACAAAAAATAGTAAGAGAACCAAAATTACATTTAATACTTAAGGTAATATTGAAAATTAAACAATTAATGCTTACTTGAAATTCTAAAACGACTTATATTAAAGAACAAAACTATTTTTCTAAAACGACTTATATTAAAGAACGGAGGGAGTAAGATATTTCATATATATCAAAGAGAATAAATTAATCATTTTTTACTTTACTCCTAAAACCAATATTAATTTTTTAACATTAAAATTAATGAGATTTCTTAATATGTATGATTATGTCTTAAAAGTCATGTATAATAGAAAGGAGGGAGTATTATTTTTTTCTTCATATGTATGACATGAATATTTAATTTAGCAACGATAACATAATAGTGAATTTTTTTATTCAACATCAAAAAGTTATGTCATTTTATATTATTAATAGAAAGAATTTTTTATTTTATTTTTGAAACGAAAAATTAATATTTCGAAGGTTTATATTTCCAAGTCGTTTAGTAAATTTTTAGTATATTAACGAAAAGGTTGACATACATATATACACACAATCTGTTGAATATAACATTGCCATAAAGTAGTAGAAAGAAACGAATAGCCATTAATTTAGGACCACTTCTGTCTCTTTGTCCGGAAAATTTATGAATTCGTGTTTCTGGAAGAGCCGGATTGATCCATTTGTATTGTAGTGACCTGTTCATAATTTTTTCCCCCGAATATATATGAAAGGTTTAAATTGTCTGTGGTACACATGAAAATAATTTTTCCAATAAATATTAAAAAAGAAAAATTGATCGTTGAAAAAAATTATAGAAAATATTTATGTTGAAGTATGTAGTTTGTCAATCTCAATATGGAAGGAAAAGGTGAAGCAGGAAAAAATAGTGCTCTATTTTTACTGTTACCATTTAATTTAAAAAAATAAATCAGAAAAGAGTTTATACTTTAAACCACCTTTTTTATGAGTTGAATAATTATTTGTAAGTAGTTAATGCTATGTTTGGATCGGAGTAATAAGGTAAGAATAGAATAACTCATTCTTATAAAATTGTGTTTAGTTGAAATTGGAATGAAAAATTATGTTTGGTTGAAATTGGAATGAATTGAAGTTTTCTTATTCCTCCTAAATTTATGAATTTTATTCTTTGAGAAAGAAGAGTATAAAATAATTCATTCCAACTAAAATAAAATAAATTATTCCACTTTCCATTTCATTATTTCACTCCAAACAAAAGATTATATACTTGTCAAAAAAGACAATCTAGCAAGTCCTCTATGCCACCACCTTATTTTTTAAAGCATTTTCCTAAAAGTAGTAAATTAAGTAGTAAAGACCGAAACGTACAACACCACTAGCTAATAACCTGAAGCTGATTTTTATATAATTGTGTAACGAAGAACGTGTATGTTCCTCATTATCTGCAGAGAAAATGGAGCTTTGTACTACGTGTCACAGAAATCATAACTCCATTTACACGCCGTTTTGATCATAGATGTTCCATCCACTTACAAAAATAGTCACACAAAAAAATTATATATATATATATATATATATATATATATATATATATATATATAAAATTAATGACACAATATGTTTAAATTTATTAACATAATTTTATGATCATGATCATATTAAACTATATATTATATATTAGATTTAAAATTTATTATTTGAAAAGGTAAATACATAAAGTAGAAATATATTTTTAGTATGTGCAAATTAATTTTATGAATCAGACATGATATTTATTTGGAGGACAGAAGGATTAATATTTAATTAGGTGGGTAATTAACGTACCAGGAGAGAAGCGAAGGAGGAGAAAGCAATGGTGCGAAACCTTCCGACGTAGGCATCGGAGACAAAGGCTCCAAGGAGAGGTGCAAAGTTGGAAAATCCTGACCATATATTTATCACATTTGATGCGTACACTTGGTCCATGTGAAACTGTGTCATCAAGAACACGTTAAAGTTTGCCAGCAGCCCAATTGTTGCTAATCTCTCGAACGTCTCGTTCCCTATATATACATACATATATATATAGTTATAGATATATACAAGGCGTACAAAAAACAATAACATTAGCAATATATATATATATATATATATATATATATATATATATATATATGGAATTAACATGCAAAAATTCACGGTGTCAGTGTATGCATGTGTATAAGAGGAATTAAGACAAAGCTGAGAGGCTGAGACCCAAGATGAAGGGCATGGACTTCCATCCACCAGGCTTTCTTTGGGGCTTCGTGGACTTAGAAAATTGAAGGGAATTGTTTTGTTTTTCCTGATCATCGTCGTCAGAATTATATTCCGACGCCGGTGATGACTTTGAAGTAGAGATGGGAAAACATCTAGTGGAGCAACCAAGCCAAGAAGAGCTCAACTGCTTCTTCTTTTCCTCCAACTCTCCCATCTTTTAGTTTCTGGATTCTCAATTTTGTGCTACCTCACTTAATTCACCTTATAATACTGAACACTTCAACGTAACTGCCTATTTATATATATATATATATATATATATATATATATATATATATATATATATATGAGAGAGAGCTAGAGAGGGTGTGAGTGAGAGAGAGAGAGAGAGAGAGATGTAGGGATATTGGGGATATGATGATTAAGGGTCTGACGTAATTTGGATTGGGATGTTATGGTGTAAAATGGATAGTACGTACGTAGTAGCTAGTGAGCATGATAATGGATCCGTATATATTCAACACTAGTTATTTTAATAACTGAGCGTTTAATAGACAATCAGTTTCTTGAAAGTAGGTAGGTAAATTTCTTTTTTGTTAATTTGAACATACTCACATTTTATCCTAACATGTCAAAGCTAGAATCCTCAATCTGAACGTTAACATGCATGGATTGGGTAATATGGCCAATTAGGCCTTAGGTGAAAGTAGGTAATTAAGTGCGTGCATACTAAAGACAAAATCTTCATTCAATTACGTGCATGATGATAACTTAAAATTGATGCACTAGTATTGCATGGTCCTCACTCCTCATGCTGCATGCTCAATGTGAACGGGGGACCGCCCGGCCGGTTCTTAATGAGCTTACCTGTGATTGGATTGCTATATTTCATTTTGTCCTTCTTTCTCATACTAGTAGTAGCTAGTAGTATCTTCTACAAAAATAAATAAATTATCTAATCGATGAGAATCCTCAACAAAATACAATTACCAAAACAAATATAACCACAGCATAATGCTCATAACATTTAAATGCAAATACGCACTGTAAATGTGGGAAAACATATACAGCTAGCTATATAATCTATTTTTTTTCTGCTAACACTTAATTAATTGCTACAAATAATTTAGACATTTAAAATAATTAATGTCTTTGCAATTATTTAAGATTTAATTGTATTAAGGTGTTATAATTTAATAAATTCTAATATTTCATAATGATGTATTACTGTTGATACTATTTATAAGATAAAAATATAAATATTTATTATGTATAAACTATATTTGTGTATTTGTTTAATTAAATGTTGGACGTGGCACTATTTAGAGCCAACTCGATCAATTTCTACTTTAATTTCTACCGTTTGATCTATGAGTGAATGACTCAGATTTTAAAAACTTAAGAAACTATTCTGGATAGCTTTAATTAAGTATCCGCAACTATTAGTTCCATATAACTTTTTACGTTAAAAAATATTGGAGAAGGGTCAGAATTCTTTTTCTCTATATATCCTAAAACAAAATTTTCTTCTTCTTTTTTTTCAATCTGATTTTAAATTTCATTACCTTTTTTGTTATATATTCACCTATATATATATATATATATATATACTGTATAGAAACCTTAAAACTTCCCCAGGGAAAAAAGGTGGCTAGCTAGTCTGGGTTGGGAGCGAGGTTTGAAGGGTAGTTTGTACATGTAAACACCTAAAGAATTAATTAAGGAGCAAGTGCCCAGTAAATTGCAGCCGGGCCTGCATGCATGTGAGGTGCGGGCAAAAATATTTTGTTTGTCTGTAAGTTCGGCATACAAATATTCCATTTGACTCAGCTCATAGTTCATGATCGTCAATTGCAAGGGTATATTGGGTGGCTGGTCACATCAATTCACTTGTTGTCCTGTTACTTGCGCACTATAGCTAGATCATGTTTGTGCATGTATGTATAACATGCATGTATGTATGTATATGTATGAGAGTGACATCTTTCAACAATTAAGTGTATACATGCATGCGCCTTCAGTCATGTCCACTATTATTGGCCTTACCAAATCCATGCACCAGCCACCACGGTGTCTGAAAAAGGGAGAAACTTCGGTCATTCACTTAACGTTGATATTTCACCACTCTTGTCCACTTCCTTATATGAAACCAAATTGGAACTTGTCGTTTCGAAATGAGAATTTCATTTTTTACTAATTAATTATATATATATATATATATATATGAAACAATATTATAAATAATAATAATAAGTAATTCAGTATAAAAATCTAATTTTTTGTGTTCGTTTTACAAGACTAAAAGACAATTTGTACCCCAAACTTTACTTTCTATTTACGTTTGCACCCCAAACTTAAAAATGTGTCTAAGTACACCCCAAACTTCATTATATCGTAATAAAACGCACACTTTCTTCATTTAACTTCAGGTCAAAAGTGACCCGGCAAAATAACATAAAAAAAGTTTGGGATGCAAATTGTAACAGTTTTAAAAAAATTTCTAACAGTTTAAAATTTTATTTTAAAATTTGTTTTAACATTTATTTTAACTTATTTTTTAAAATTTATTAAAAACAGTTTAAAATTTTGTTTTAAAATTTATTTGTAACAGTTTTATTTGTTTAAAATTTATTTTAACAAATTTTTTAAAATCAGAATTTTATTTTGTTTTTTAAAAAGATATAAATTTTAAACTGTTTTTAAAAAAAAATTTTTAACTGTTTTTAACAATTTTTTTTAAACTGTTATATTTTTTTAAAACAAAATAATTTTTTTAACAACTTTTTTTAAACTGTTATAATTTTTTTTAAAACAAAATAAAAATTTTAAACTGTTTTTAACAAATTTTTTATTCTGTTTAAACTGTTTAAAATTTTTTTGTTAAAAACTGTTATAATTTTTTTTTAAATTCTGTTTAAACAAAATTTTTTAAAATTTTGTAACAAATTTTTTATTTTGTTTAAAAAAAAAAGTTAAAAACAGTTTAAAATTTTTATTTTGTTTTAAAAAAATGATAACAGTTTAAAAAAAGTTGTTAAAAACAGTTAAAAAATTTATAACAGTTTAAAAGAAAATTGTTAAAAACAGTTTAAAAAAAAATTGTTAAATTTTTTTTTTAAAAACAGTTAACTTTTAGCGTTAAAAACTTAATTTGTTAAAAACAGTTAAGCGTTAAAATTTTTTTTTATAACAGTTTAAAATTTTATTTTTTTGTAAAAAAAAAATTTATAACAGTTTAAAAAAAAGTTGTTAAAAAATTTTATTTTGTTTTTAAATTTTTTTTATAACAGTTTAAAAAAAATTGTTAAAAATAGTTTAAAATTTTTTTTGTTAAAAACAGTTTAAAATTTATAATTTTTTTTTAAAACAAAATAAAATTCTGATTTTAAAAAATTTGTTAAAATAAATTTTTAAACAAATAAAACTGTTACAAATAAATTTTAAAACAAAATTTTAAACTGTTTTTAATAAATTTTAAAAAATAAGTTAAAATAAACGTTAAAACAAATTTTAAAATAAAATTTTAAATTGTTAAAGTTTTATAATAGATGTTAATTATTTATTAATTATTTTATATAAGCTTAAGTGGTTTGATGATAAGATGAGGGTTTAGTAATGTTTATCATCATCTTATAATGTTAATCATCATTTTTGGAATAGTTGAACAAATTTCAATTATACAAGTCATGTTCATATATATAAAAGAAGTCAGTCTTGCGTTACTCCTTTGCAATATTCAAGTTTAGGTAGTTTGGTATATCACTTTAACAGTCTCTTCAATCACTTTGAGATATTTAAATAAGTGAGTCACATCAAAAAAATTATCTCCAATGGTCTCTCCAATCTTAATCATTAAATCTGTAACCTCATTTTATCTCTTCAAAACTTGTATAAGTTGACCTTGCCTCTTCAAAATATTTATTTTGTTTTGGGAGAATCAAAATCATATAAAAAATGCTAAAAACATTTATTTTATTTGATGGGTTTGATTTACAACTCATTTTAAAATTTAATATCATTCATTTTATTTATTTAAGTCAAATACTAAATTAATTAAATTAAATAAATTGATAAAATATAAAATATAAAAATAATAAATAATATTCTTCAAATTATCACGTAACACAACAAATTTCAATTTTAATGTTACTATGACAATTGTATTTTTAACTATAGTTCCCGATTTGATACGCGGGTGAGATAATGACATTCATTTAATAAAAAATTAAAAATCATTTAATAGTGAAGAGAGAGAGATATGTTACAAGTTAAAGAACAGTTTGAGACCAAGTCAACTATAGAAACTAAGTGAATAGAATTCTGAGTCCTCCTAATTGCATATATATATATATATATATATATATAGACTAAAGAAAATTTGCACTCTAAATTTTATTTTTTATTTATGTTTGCACTCCAAATTTAAAAAAATATCTAAGTACACCCCAAACTTCATTATACGTAACAAAATGCACATTTTTTTACTTAACTGGTCAAAAATGACTGATTAAGGCGGTAACAAAAGTTTGGGGTGCAAATTGTAACAGTTTAAAATTTTATTTTAAAATTTGTTTTAATATTTATTTTAACTTATTTTTAAAAATTTATTAAAAACAGTTTAAAATTTTCGTTTTACAATAAGAGTAACGTACGTCATATAGTACTATAGATAATTTGGCGTATGTGATTCAGACAGTTTGGTAGACAGATCATAAATACTACTACTACTGGAGTAGTGGAGTACACTACTACTAATTAAGAATCCAGTTCTAATTTGGTACTACTGTCTGTGTCGTGGATAAGATATATATATATATATATATATATATATATATATATATATGTGGATTGAGCACTAAATTACTAATTGACGTACAAAGATCGATAATGCTTAAACTACTACTCCTACTAGCATGCACTAGTACAATTACTATTGCTGGGAAAATGTGCAAATGATGATAAGTCAATCATTTACTACATGAATTACCGAACCAGAGGAGAATCATTAACTAATCATACACAAATGCATTAACTACACTTTCCTATCACTATATGATACGGAGTATACTCCTCATTAATAGATACTATATCCTATCATAATTAAGGAGTGTCTACAATATGTATGTATTTCTAATAGATTAAAAATACATATATATTATATATACAGGATCGGTTTTAAATATCAACCGTCAAGATTAATATGGGAACGCGGTGTCAATTAATAGTTCTAACAGACGGAATGTTTACAATATTATCTCTAAAGTCAAAAATTTTTATAAAATTTTATCAACTGATCCGCTATTTTACCAACGGACGGTTATCAATATTGTTATGATCGCTGTTAACGCCAAAATCTTCTATCACGTCCCAATTACATAAGACGTTCTGATCCTGCACAATAAACACGATAAATAATACACAAGTTTGACTACCGTTAGTCGGGGATATTTCAGACGTGATAACAAGATATACGTGTTCACAGGGTTAACAATGGAGGATGTAATGTCTAATGTATTGAGAGAGATAATAATTCTCAATTGTGTGTATATGATTATGAATGTGAATGTGAATGTTAACGTACCTGTTTGTGAAGACCTCCTTGTTAAGTTATACTCTCTTTGCCCGGATTACCGTGCCACCCACTACTATCTGACACGCCCTCGATCCGATGGGTTTCGCCTAATGCGTGTAGTCTATCTACTACTTTTGGTCATTGTTTTTTCATCTGCACTTGGCCATGATCCCATCCACATTAATGCATGACAGGTGTTTTAGTCAACTGTCATTCTTTTCCATTATTACAAGTCAAAGATAGAGATATTAAACTATCTAATGGGTTGATCCATTGATCAACCCGATCTTAAAAGGATCCAATATGAATAATATAATAACTAGGCCCAATAACTTTAAGACTCAATAATAAGGACCCAATTGAACAAATCAGATATGTAGGCCCAATCTACCTGGCCCAACGAGAGAAAATATCATGACCCAACATTGCCCCCTAGTTTTTTGTTGAACGGAATGTTTAATAGGAAACTATAAATGGTCCATGATATTTTACTAAAAGTCCATAAGGAGAAATAATCGAAATGTACCCGATTCATCGTTTCAGTGAGATGAAATGAAAGGAGAGAATCTGAGGCCCAAATCGGAAAGGCTCACCGATAAATATCGGACCGAACCCGGACGCTTCCCATTCAAATTCTAAATCATTACTATCATTTAATGTACGGCCAGACAATCAGATAACCACAAGATATAAAGATAACTTTACCAAATTTTGACGCTTTTACGCCCATTTGAAATTCGAGCGCCTTTTGAGTTTTCTTCTTCTCTGAACTATCTGTCCTCCTCTGCGAACTGTCAAAAATGGCTTCCCAAGATTCTGAACAAAGTTCACCCCTCCTAGTAACACCGATCAACGTCGTTTCACCAAACCCTAACACCCGCGAAGGAACCTCGACCTCAAACCCCAAAGGAACGAAAATCAACAAGAATCCTCCTCCAAAAATCCCCAAAACTCCTTCTGAATACTACAAGAATACGGATCGTTTCTCGGATGCCAACACTCCCTCTATTGTCACCGAAGGTCAATTAAAGAGGATTCGATCTCGGTACCACATTTAGGATACTCACCATGGCCAGGCTCCTGGATCCGGTGAGAAAATGTACCAACCAGCAGAGGGTTGGATGTACCGTCCCTGTGACCCCCGCTGAGAAGGGGTCCGCTTTCTCTGCGCACGTCTTCATAGTGACTATCTTTGGGGTTCTGGCGTGGTTCACTTAATTGGTACCAATTTTTATATTCACATCCCGGCCTTTGTTGTTTTCGCCACGAAGTTGGGCGTTGAGCCTTCTCTCGACTTCTTCTTCACCGTGTACAAGATTGTCCAATCCAGAGAGAAGGGGTTCAAAGCCCTCAAAGAAACACTCTCCAAGTCGAGAGAAAAGTTCGAGAGGCGGCGTCGTTGGTGAATACCTCCTTGAGCAATAGGGGATGGTACAAGAAGTGGTTCTTTGTCAAAGGTCCCGAAATCTCTTCACTGAATCGGGGGCCGACGGAAGATCTTTCACGACTTGGAGATATATTTCGAAGAAGCGGAAGTTGAGATAATGGAGCTTTTGATAATTTTCCTAAGGAGAGTGGAAGTATGGACTCCTCTCAAGCGAGCATGGTTATATGACCATAAATGTAAGTATTCGGTCTATTTTATACATAAATTTTTGAAAATGTTTTTATGATGTGGAATCTAAAGCATAGGAATTTGTTTGTTTAAATGCGAGATCTTTGATCGAATCGAGCTCCTTAGAAATAAAGGAGTTTGAAGATTTTTATCTCAGAAGTCTTCTAAGCTGTTGAGAGTCTACCAATGTGTTTACCCCAAAGTTGAGCCAACCCCTCAAATACATACCGATGAACTCCGAACGGTAAGAACGAAGCTAATGAGGTTCATGTATCGGAAGAGATCCTTAAATCCTCATCGGAAGAGGAGGGCCACTAGAAAACCCAGATCGACACCTCTTCCCAGCCCTTCTGAAGCCATCCCAGAAACTGAGCCAACCACCACATCAATCCCTCGACGAGGAGGCTTGCTCGATCGTCCTCATCGAAGAAGTATCCTCTGGACCAAAAAACTAAAAACCAAGATAACCCCCCTGACCGCAGAAGAACTCAGGGTGCCTCAGTCCTCAATCATCCCCCCTTTCGTGCGGCCTGTAGAAATACAAATTCCCGAAGAAGGTGAGCAGGACGAAACTGTTCCAACGCTGTCCAGGAAGAGAAAGCGTACACCTGACAACCATCCAAGTTCTGCCTCTGCCGCATCTCCCCGAGAACCCATTCCAAATAAATCTCCTTCTCCGAAATCAGATATACGGACCCCACCCTCCCGAAGAGCCGGCCAAATTTCTTCCCCGAAAGACCGAGACCTCCCCTCAACGACCCAAATCCTTCAGTCGTGGTTATGCGCCGAGGCTATGGGATCCCTGACTCTGTGGCCTAGATTCAATGCAAATTTCCCATTCAATCTCTTCGGAGCTTTCGTCCGGAACGCTGATGACCACCGGTTTAATGACCATACGGATGGAAATCTGCTTGACGAGGGATGAGTTTATCCGCTAAGGTAAATCTGATCTCTTTATTTTCTATTTCTCCGCTTCTTGTTTAGATATATGAACACTTGATTTGAACACCATTGAACATATCTGAGCTAATATCTTGTCTTCGGACGTTTGCGTCCGAGGCACATAAATGGGGAGGCCGAGGAAGATTTCATGAGACAGGAGATCAACATGCTGAGATCGACCGACTCGAGAAAGGGCCGATCGCGAAGACGCTTCTTCATACCATCGACGACCTTCAAAGAGACTTAGATTGAGCTAGATGGACTTCAAGACGCCTCGACGACGACAGCTAAGGGCCATAGTGGATGGGCCGGTTGGTTGCGTCAAGCCACCAACAAGTTTTAATCGATTTAGCGGCTGGTCGAATAAAAACCCGCTCTCAAGGCCAAAAATGAGGAGTTCACTTTAGCCAACCGAGGCTTGGCGATTCAACTTGGTGAGGCTCAGGCGAAGGCCTAGGACGAGGAGCGAAGACATAAGGCCAAGCACCACAAACTTCGTCATAAAATAAAAGAGCTTGAGGGACGAGGCCCTCTTCTGACCGAAGAGCTATAAAAGCAGATTCAAACGGACTATAGGGATTCAGATGAACTTAATGCCGACATCATGAAGGTCTATTCAGAGGGTATAAGACCATAGAGAGGCGAGGTAAAGAAAAGTTATCTACCTTTCATTTTGGATCCGGATCTTCTTAATTCCGAGGACGAAGGTGGTGCCTGAATGTCCTTCCTGCTTTATTCTGACTATGTAAAAATTAACTGTTTATGTCTTTGGGATTGTTTGAAACTTTTTTTTATATGGATTCTGACAACGTTTCTATATTTGTGTAATTAGTTAATGTTATGGATGAATGAATGAATGAATGTTTTATTTTATTGATGAGTCTTCAACTTTCTTGATTATGACTTGATTTTGATTAGTTTTTAACATCAATAATTCAAGATCAAATGAACCGAACTCAAATAGTGAATCATCTAAGGCATATAACAGTTAATTTATGAAATGAAGTGAATTGAATTTTATGGACAAAATTTAACTGAACTGAATTGAATGAACTGAACTCAACATTTAAAATAAAATAAAGTAATATATACTCATCGGTATCGAAGTGTGAGATCGGCCGTGTGTGAGGTGAATTCAGCTGATCCTCTTTGCAACAACAAGATCTTGCTTACCACTCGGGGTAGAACAAGTATATAAGGACCTTTGTTTACCACTCGGGGTAGAACAAATAAGTGGGCTGCCATCGAATGGCCAGCGAGTCCTACCATACCTCCTTACAACATTGTGAACTTAGGACAAATAAGACCAGGATCAATAGTGACCATTGACTTACCACCCTTGGTAAAATCAATATAGGATCATAGGATTTGTCTACCACACGAGGTAACAAATAAGTAGGCTGCCATCGAATGACCAGCGAGTCCTACCATACCTCCTTACACCATTGTGACCTTAGGACAAATAGGACCAGGATCAATAGTGATCATTGACTTACCACCCTTGGTAAAATCAATATAGGATCATAGAATTTGTCTACCACACGGGGTAACAAATAAGTGGGCTGCCATCGAATGGCCAGCGAGTCCTACCATACCTCCTTACACCATTGTGACCTTAGGAATCAATTGTGAAAAAGTGACTTTTTATTGATAATGGACAATCATGTACAGACTAGTTAATGTATTTTTGACTAAATTTTGTAATATTTTAATTTAGTAACTCGGTTACCAGTTTAAAAAATGTTTTAATCTTTTGTATGTACGTTAATGTGGATGTCTTTTAATTTTGTGTTTGCATTGGTTTGTATCTATTATCTCAGTCACTGTAAATTTTGGGAATAATATATTGCAACAAAACAGTTTTTTATTTCAAATTTTTTCTGGTATTGTTATGGTTCATTTTGTGTTGTATTCATATTGTTATGGTAAGTTATTACATACAGTGAGACATTGTTGGATTGTTCCTGAGACCCTGATGTCATTTTAATGGTTGTCTTTTTGTTGACCTTAAAAAACTAATTAATTTTTTTTTTGCAGTATAACCTGACAGTGTGGTTTTGTGCTACAGGGGTCAGTTTGGCCATTAAGTTTCTTAATGAAATACTGTACGATACTTCGAAACAGACTGCTTGCTGATCCTTCATTTTTGTTTAAAGTCGAAACTGAGGTTTGATACTTGTTGTGTTTCAGTTGGTACAAGTATATTGTTCTTGAATTTACCAATATCTTATGAACTGGTATTTTACTTTTATAGATAGATTTTAGAGCTATGTTGTTGCTAATACTTTTATTAAAGTATTCAAAGGTATTATTTGCTTAACGTGATGTTTTTTTGGCGAGTCATGTAAAGAAAAGTTGGAGATATATGTATATAAATTATATGAGCATAATGATTTTTGATGTTCATACAAGCTGAGTCTGCTGATGTGCATGCTGCTGGCACAAGATCAATCATACAGGCATACTGATGTTTGGAGTCAGTTGGGTAAGCAGCACAATTCTGGTTTGATATCTGATGTTGAACTGGCATCGGAAGCAGTATCTCAAGCAGGAATTATTGTTTCTACTGGTGATCTTAACCCTCGATTTATCATGAACAGGGTGCAAAATTGCACATCGTTGATAGTGATCAACCTAAAGCAGTTAATGTACTTCATAATGTTGCAGCTGAGCAATCCAATGGGGGACCATCTGGTATGGAGGAGGCTAAGAAACCTGGTATGTCATCTTGTAGAGAAAACATTTCTACGTGTCTGATGGGGGGTCACTTGATGGTCGATGGTATTTCAGGTACCGTTACAAACATACAGAAGGATACTGGTGCTGGTCAGCGATAATGTTAGCAACTTTTGATTGTAGCAACTTTTGTGACACTGCTTGCATTGCAAGGTATGGCATAATGGCCTTTTTCGTATAATTAATTTTGATTACCAGAAATCATGAAATTATTCATGTTATTATTTATTTAACATTTTTAATCTTTGTTAACTGCCCTGTAATTTTGAATGGATGTACTCCACTTCAAGGTTAAAGAAAAAGTTGTGTTCTACAGTTGACTGCATTTGGTGAAATACAAGTTCTAAATCATTCACAAATTTGCCAAATCAAAATAATTTTTGGGAAATAATAAATCATGCTGATAAATCAAAATATATAAACAAAAGTAAACACTTTTGCCATTACATAATCATAAAATCACAAGTCAAGATAACTTCAAACACTTAATTTTTCTTGACCCATAATTTTGTAGTGGTTCCGTTTATCATGATTAGTCATCATATTGCACACTTTCTCAATTGTTTACGACTTGCAGCCTCTTCGATCCCACTCTTTATTCTTGTAACTTTTTTTCGCCCCTTTGTTTGCGAACAAATAGATTCCAATAACGGCTCATCTTCAACGGGTTGATCATCATCTTCTCGAATATCAGGAACCTCTTTTACACTAATTTCATCAGGGTCAAATTTCTCAATGATGGGTTGATTGTTAATGCACAATTGTACGACGTGCTTAAAACCATCAATTGAGCATGACCCTGTAGAAGCTAATCGCAAGAGCAACATCACCAAATAATTGTAACGCATCGTCTGAGATTCCTCGTAGTTGGACATTTCAGTCAAAATCTTTGGTAACTCAGCGTTCACTTTATTACCATCTTTACACCACCGCCTTAAAATGTATTTTTCAGGTATCTTTTGTGTACTTTTGGCAATCATATGCCTTATAATGTGTTTACAAAGCATACCAGAATGTTCAAATTTTTTACAATTACAATTTATATCTCAAGTTTGAACATTAATAACAACGAAGAACGCATCTATTTGATTCTTCGTTGTCGTCATTTTGCACAATGCATACGACGACTTTGTGTCCGATGTTATTAGATGTTGAAGCTTCTGCATTACGTACTTATGAGATTTTATTATCTCAATCTGAAAGCGTCTGAACATCTCCTTTGTATAAATATTTGCTCCATGTGTTTCCAATGGTGATTCAAGAGTCATATTTCGATTCCGATGACAAGTTACGTAGTCAACTTTTCTCTCTCTCATGACCTGCTTCTGAAGTGCTTTTCTGTATTTACGATAAATTCCTTTATACTCGTTGTCGCATTCACATATTCATCGAACAAACTGTTCATTCCCTCACTCCTGGATGTAGTCGTCATTCCTGCTGCAAAAAAAAAATTTGTGTACGCCTTGATCCATTTGTGCTTAACCTCATAAAGTGATTGGAGCCAATCATGGTCATGCAGTTCGTAATCTATCATCAACTTTTTTCATCGCTCCTCAAAATTCGCAACAGTCAAAGATTTATACACACAACAGTTAAAATCATGCTTAAATGTTGGGTACTGTTCATACAATGTATGTAATTTCTCTGGAAATTTATTGCTAATATGTCATATGCAAAGAGCATGATGTGTTTCTAGAAGAACCTTAGCAATCGCATTGCTCGTAGCTTTGTCATGATCAGTGATAATGGTAACTGGTGCCTTGTTGTTCATCGCTTGAAGCCAACTTTCAAAAACCCATACAAAAGTATCCTCTGTTTCGTCCTGAATCAGTGCAAAACCAAACAAGATAAAATAATAATGATGATTTACCCCCGTGAACGGAATAAACGGCATAGAATACTTATTCGTTCGATAAGTTGTATCAAATGTCACTACATCCCCAAATTTTTTGTAAGCTATCATTGATCGATAATCTATCCACAATATATATTCGATGCGATTATCTTCATCTCATTTGATATCGTAAGAAAATAGAGGATTTTCGCCGAGAGTTTTTTCAAGTACTGCAATGCTGCTTGGGCATCGTTTGAATCTATTGTGTCACGTCTTATATCTCGTACAACATTCCGAATATCCTTATCACTGAAATCGATATTTTCCACCCCTCCTCCTATTTCACTAAATACATTCATCATTTTACTTGGCCCAACTCCAGCCCTTGTGAAAGTTCCGATTAAACTTTGGGCAACAGGAGTTATATTTTTGTGTGTTTTAATGAAATTTTTCTTGCTCGGAGTCACCAAATCGTGATTGTGAGACAGCTCAATTTTTGAAACTTTTCACATATCTTCATTCTTTAGGTGAACAACAAACATTCTAGCTTTGCACATCGTCCGACCTATAGAATCCCTTTTTCTTTTGACCTTACTACCATCAACTTCATCAACCTCTTGTTTCTTTCTTTTAATTGGTTTTCTAGCTTTCTTACATGTAAAAAGTCGGTTGGACAAATTGTTGGAGTGAGCATATTTATTAGTTGCCCCAATTTTAATTTCAAATCCACAACTACGTGCATATGTTCTATAAAATTCTTCCGCCTCTTGGATAGTAGAAAAAATCTGACCCTCATATGGACTTTTTGAAACGCTAATATGCGATTGGTTCGTGTTATGAACACCAATATTATCCATGTTAATATTATCATGAGAAGAACTTGAATTAAACATGTCTTCAGCCATAATTGAGAACTTACCAGGATGATTTTGATCTGCAAAGTTTTGCTTGATTTATTGCGCATCTTTCTTCCTTAATATTTTTTTGGAGGATATTTAAAAGAAATTATCAAGAATAAATTTGATAATAATAAAATTTGATTGCATATTGTTTTGTTATAACCATATTTTATTCCTTCTGTTATATGGATGCAAATCCGAGTTTTATTCCTTCTATGATATTCCTTCAGTGATATGAATTGTATATCTTTGGGTTTCCTTGTGATATGGATTGCATATCTTTCTCTTTTCTTGTTTGTTGAAAGTTGAGTAGCGTACGCTTATTACAAAATACACTTGGCAGGCACCGCCCAACTAACTGGTGGCTTGGTGGCTTGGGGGTAATATTAGGTAGTATCATATTTTTTTAATAGTACGCTACTTGGTGCAGCGTATGAGAGATTAAAATTTTCAGCTTACTCTAGACGAACTAACGTAAGGGGATTGTTATTTTTTAATTTGCGCCCTTGATTTATAGAATGGACAAATATAATGTTATTTGTCCAAATTTCTTTCATAACAAATACTTGCTATGAATATCCCATATATATATATATATATATATATATATATAGCACGATCAGTGTAGCAGTCTGTATTAATTCCAGTATTATGTCCACTTATAATGAAAATAGTTTGACTTGTTTGCAATTCACATCACATTAATTAGCATTATCGCTTTTTGGATATTATGTTAGGGTGATATTAGGGATCTTAAATTTTTTATTTTTAATGATGTGTCACTACAATATTAATATTATTAAGTAAATTTCATTAAAAATTTTATGTCATAAATAATTATTAAAATATTCGATGTCATGTTATTTAAGACCTTTAGAATTAGTCATTATAAATAGCATCCTCACAGTCTAATCAATTGATATAATACCGGCCCGGTCTATAGAAAAAATTAAATTATGTCAAATTATTAACGGATCAGTCCGTTCCTGAACGGTGGTATATATAAATGTAATTGTGAAGAATAAAAAGCATCAAAAAAGGAGAAATAGGCAGGACTCTCTTTTATATGCAGAGTGAGTATTTTAATCCTCGGATTTTAATGTTCCAAAATAAAAAAAAAACCTCGTCATGTTTGTGAGTTAGCAGGTTAAGTCCGGTACAGATCAACCCAACTCGGCTCTAGTCCTTAACATGGGTTGAACGTACGTATGGTTTCATACCTTATAGCAGTAAGTTCGGTAGCTCTTTTTGTAGGCTTGACGTATGATGGATTCCTTATGAGCTCAACCATATGCTCCACATAATTTTAGTTCCCATTTAATTTTTTAAACCAATCAATCTATGTTTATCGCTTATATTTCTACGTTGGTCGCAATCTAATCTTATCAAATATTTGTGAACGTGTATATCATTTTTTTTAAAAAAAGTTATAATTAATATTCATAATTGTATTTACTAAAATTAAATAGACTCTTATCATTTTGAATTTAAAAAACTTTTAATATGACAGTTCAAAAAATCAGTATTAATTTATTTATTTTTTTCCTCTTGTTTTTGAACATTTTGTATTTTCAATAGTAATATATTGAATCTCGTTATTACAAAGTAAATATGCGTTAAAGCAGGCAAACATATATAAATAGTTGAATGTGAAACATATAGCCATATAGGTATCTGAATATTGGAAACTACTATAAATTTTGGTAACTGAATAGTTGATTTACTACTATGATTATAATAACTATAAATTTTGTTTAAAAAGGAATGCCTACATATCTTATATAATTGATTATTGAGTATTACTAATATAATTCTTTTTTATTTTTAATTTAATATTAAGTTTTATATAATTTTAAAATTTAATATTTAGTTTTTATAATTAATCTTTCGTATTTATATATGTATTTTTAATTAGAATTCAAAATTGAGTTAAGATCTAAAACCCTAAACCTAATGTTTAAGTTGTACTCTATTGTATAATTAATTAACTAAATAAATTTTATAAAAAATAAAATTATTATAAAATAATAAGTTACGACCATGATTTTAGTTTTAAAAGGTATTTAAATTTTAATTACTAATATATAAGCCATGATATTTTTTAACACTAATTAACTTAAGATCTCCTATATGAAATAAAATTGTTTACTAAATTTAAATCGTTATATATTCTGTAATATAAATTACATTTTTTATATTAATTATTATTTACTCATAATATTTTTCTTATATTTTATATATATAGTTGTTTATGAAAATAATTGTTGTGAAATAATGAGTTGTCATTAAAGTTTTAATTTTAAAAGCTAGCTAACTAAATTTTAATAACTAATATATAAGTTAGAATTATTTTGTAATATTAATTAACCAAAGGTCTCCTAAATATTATAGGATTGGTAATTAAATTAAGCATTAATACATTTCTAATATATATATATATATATATATAATAATTTTATATTAATTATTATATGTATTCATGATATTTTAATATATAGTCATTTAGAGGCTAAAGTTGAAAGTAGAGACTTAAACTAAAATCCTAAATATGACTTTTAAGTTAAAAATATAGTATATGACTAAATAATTAAATGACTTATAAAAAATAAAAATTGTTGCTGAATAATAAGTTAATATTAAAGTTTGTAGAAACATAAAGAGAGTTTTAATTTTAGTTAAATTAATCCTAACATTATTTAGGAGTATAAAAATATTTTACTTCTGGGTAAATTTTAGGCCTATATCAAAAATTAAATATAAAAACAAAGACCAAAAAACCTAAGTTTTGTCTTATTATTATGTAAATGCTTAAATATAAATTACTACTCTAAATTATAGGCCGACCATATTCACTTTGGTGATCTACACTTTAATTTTATCAATTATATAATTGAAGTATTATTATATATTATTTAAAAAAGAGTATTTAAATTTTTGATTACATATTTATTATATATTAAAGGAAAAATCGTCAAATCATATTCTAAAATTTCTCCGTCTTCCATAGAGCAACTCGTTTTTCTCCAATATTCTCACCCTAAGTTTTCTCCAGAAGACCTTTAAACTTTTACTGCTTCTGCTTTGGTTTATTGATTTCTTGTTGAAGCTAGCAAAAAAGTATTACTTCATTTATTTTTCAAAGGGTCAAACAGAAGGAGAATTTAAAGAACATTTTGTTATCTTTTTATGCAAATAAAGAATCTGTGGATGATATATGAACTAGTATAGATTATCAAGACCCCGACAGATGGTGTGGTTGTTGGAATTTGAGCCTAAATTAATATGGGTGTCATTTATTATTTTTAATGATTCTATATATTAATGTGTTCTACTCTATGAGTAGATTAAATTAAGTATTTGGAAGTTCAAATCCATGGAGTAATGAATTAGATATTAACTCTCAAAGATCATGATAAAAGATAATAATAACAAGTCCCACATATGTTAGAAATTAAATATTTTATATGTTTATATACAAGGAAAGTGCTCTTAGGTTTAGGTTCCAAGGAGTACCTCACTTTTGTGGAAGAAAGAGGACCTAGTTAAGATTACCCCTGTTGTCCAACTCAGGTGCCAGAGCATCAATATTTTAATCATTTAATCGACAAAATTAAAAGATAGACATATGTCGCATAATTTAGAATAATAATTTGTATTTAAGTCATATATAAAAATAAGTGTTGTGTTATTATATATTTATATAGATATATAAGTTTAGGTATAGATTACGTGGCATATATAGACAAAGTTCTTATCCTGAATCTATACTACTACTACTCTATCCAAACGCCTATCAAAATTAGAGCTCTCCAAAGTTTTAAGTTTTATTAATACTCCTAATTACTAATTACTTGGTAGTATAATAATAGTTTTCATTAATGGCAGTTACGCTTACAGTATTGTTCGTTGCTTCTTTTCTCTCTTTCCGGGTGCGCTACCTAACACCCTCCTCCTGATTTGCTTTTCTTTACTACTTTTGTGTGTAGCCGCATTGAGCTCTAACTGTTTGACGAAATGCCTGAAAGATGGTTACACAAATTGCCTTCTCCCAACACCTCCTCATTTCTCACCCACCTTTGAGTTTTCCGGTTATTTCCTCCCTGGGTGGTTTCAAAAGTTTTCCTGAAAGAAGACGAGGGCTTCGACGAGAAGTGCCTCCTTTTGATACATTCTTGGCGAAAGGGGGTTTTTGTTTAGGGTTTTTGGGGGTGAGAAGGAGGGGTGACAGTGGTTCTTGGTGTAAGGGGTGGGACGAAAGTGACGGAGAGGCCAGATTGGAGGCGGAGATTTTGGAGTTTATGAATAAATCCGAGAAGCCTGAGGCGTTTCCAACCAAGGAGGAGCTGGTGAATGGTGGAAGAATGGATTTAGTTGAATCCATTTTAAAGAAAGGTGGTTGGCTTTCAATGGGTTGGGATTCAGATGACGAAAATGATGAGAAAGAGGGATTTTCAATATACTGCTCCGAAAGTGCTGATTTTAATATTGCGGACTTTCAAGATAAAGTTGAGAGTCTGCAGGAGAGTAATTCTTTCAAGGAGGCCGAAGTTGAGTCTACACATTCTTCTCAATTGGCTTCGCCGTCTGGTAGATCACTGTGAGGTTCTTCTATGAATTTGTAGTTTTTCATTTTGATCGTCTGGATAAAGAATGAAATTTTTTAATAAGCATTTTTATAATCTATTGCAAGAGGCAATGTGTTTACTAGGAATTATATTTTACTGAGATGATTCTTTTGGTCAGAGATATGGCTGCTGAGGACATCACAGGCATTGAGGGTATTCTGAATCGATTGGAGAAAGAGAGAAATCTGGCCTTGGGTATCAATTTGGGAAATAATGGATATAAAACTAATGCCGCTAGTGAGAATGATGGAGATCGCACACATTTTCGAAGCTTAGCAGATGCAAGTGAGTAATTTCTTATTGTTAAGGGTTTTGATATGTGATATACTCAAAATATATTATGTCTGATTACTCTGTTATGCCTGGCTTTTGAAGTTTACCACCACATTTAGTGAAACTAGATAATAGGATTTTATATTAGTATAGATATATGCTAGCTTTTTATTTCTTGAAAGTTCTTAGCAGCTAATGCGGTAGCATCACAAATTGTGTATGATCTTCATGTATATTCCTCATGCTTTATATAGCTATGGTAAATATTGTGTTCCTAATAAATTGAAGCTTGTCTGGGAACTGGTTTAATTGCATTTAGTGCGATGATATTACGGTTGGTTACTACTCTTTATTTTTGAATTTCATTGTTGACTTAATTTTGTTGTAGTTTGTATCTATACCATCTAAAACATGAGATGTGGTGTTTGTATTGTAAAAGACAGGGCTGACCTCAGAGAAAACAACAGACCCACATCAGGTAGTCCCGCTAAAAGCATGTTTGATAATTCAGTTGGCAAGCTTAGCAGTAATGGATCTCTATCTGACATTAATTGTTTAAAATACTCTTTTACTCCAGAAATGTGGAGAACTTGGAGTAGTCAACGAGCAGGCTTCACAGATACAGAATTTGAAGGTTTCAGTTCCCTAGTTTCAAATGTAGTTTTGAGTGCAATGTTTGGTTTGAACAATGTCTTAATTTTTCTTACGCTTTGCAATACGCAGCTGCTGAAATTTGTTTCTATGAAGATACAGTGGAAGGGGAAAATGAGAACTCACAAGATGAAAGACTTTCAATTACAGGGGGTGCTCCTGAAGCTGTAGACCGATGGAATAACAACAATCAGATACAAACTCGCCTTCAGCACCTGGAACTTGAGCTTGCCTCTGCACTTCACTCGTTGAGGTCCAAAAGCAAGGAAATTATTCCAAAGGTGGCAGTCTAATTCTTGTCATTCTGGTTCATTATTTCTTGTTGTGACAACAGATTTTCAATGTTCTTCTAATACTAATCAGTAATATTAACCAGTCTATTTCCTTCAAGAAAATGCATATATAATTATGTATAACCAGTTCACTGTTGACTGATTCAACTTGTTTGCTTGGGATGAATGATTAGTTCTGGGTGCGGATTTTTTATTTTGTTACATTTTACCTTTACGAAACATATATCTGCACCTGTATCCTAGCGGTTTTCTTTCCTATTTTTGATAAATTTCGTAAGATGAGGAGAAAGAAGGTCAGTTGTTAAAGCCATAAAGAAGAAATACAATTCACACACTTCAATAAGAAGCTTATCTTCTTAAAATCTTCAACTATTTAGTTGGGTTGTCTTCCTTTCAGGATCTTATCCGTGAAGGAGGAATCAACTGAGAAGAAGGCTACAAAACATAACAGATTGTTCTTCATTGTAAACCTGACCATTTTTTAGTTTTGATAATTCAAACTGTTAAAAATGTTTAAATTAGGAATTTAGAGCCTGACCATAGTGACCTGACATTTCTTTCAATTGCACCTTGTTTTTGTGCAGTTTATGATTTGTCTTTCCCTGCTTTCTGTCAGGTTTCAATTTTTTGTATATGGTAAAGTTGTGATGAAAGAATGAAAAATTAGTACCGGAAGTTCAAAATATTTTGAAAAAGATAAAGAAAATTTTAATGGAGTCTTTTCACACGTGTGATCTATTGTTCATTCTGCAAAGAAAAAAGAGAAAGTTTAACCTTGACAAAAAATGATTAATATTTTCAAATATTTGTTTAGTTTATCAATTGGATAAGATTGTGCCTTGTTCTTATTTGAAGATTCACACTGTTTGAGTCTTTGAACGTTTGGTTGGATTCTTATTAGTAGTACCTCTTAGATCTTGTACTGCACTTCTCATCAGGGTCTTGAGAGCACCTCCAGCGAGTTGCAGGAGCTTTCCGATGCATGGGAATTCCAGGAAAATGAAGTCATTAATGCCCGGGACAAGTTGCGGTCGATTCGTGCAAAGTTAGCAATATTAGATGGGAAGATGGCACTAGCAATAATGTACGGATAACCAATGTTCGTTTGTCAATATTTACTTTTGAATCTTGTCAGTTTAATTGATGTGAATTACATTCCTATCATTTCTCTGGCAGTGAATCACAAAAGATAGTGGAAGAGAAGCAGAGGAAGATTGATGGAGCTCGCAGATCTCTACAGCTTCTCCGTAGTGCCTGCATAGTTTGGCCTAATTCAGCCTCTGAGGTTCTGTTGACAGGATCATTTGATGGTTGGACCACTCAGGTTAATCTCATTAGTATTAGGTTGATTGATTATTTTCCTCCTATGATATAAACTTGTGAGAGTCGATATGTAGGTTTTCATTCTCACTGAAAGTTGACTAGAAAACAAGATTAAATATTTTCCTAGAATTAAAAACTAAAATAAAAAATTTACAAGAATATGTGAAGAGCCCATTGTCAATTTCGAAAGTTAATTTTTACTAAAACTTTAAACATCACACTCTCCTCGGTTGGTCACTCGGGGAAAGGGGGTCTTTGTTTGTAACACCAGGTGCATATAATTGTCTTCTTTTTTGTTACAGTTATGATTCTTGTTTTTGCAGAGAAAGATGGAGAAATCAAGAACTGGTATTTTTTCAGTGTGCTTGCAGCTGTATCCAGGTAGACATGAGGTAGGTCATTCATTATCAAATGATCCTACAAATATAACTCCATTCATTTATTAATTTTCTTCACAATAATCTTCAGATCAAGTTCATCGTGGATGGTATCTGGAGGATCGATCCCTTGCGACCCATTGTGCACAACAACGGATATGAAAATAATCTTCTTATTATCACATGAATGCATGCGACTGCAAGCAGGCATGGGAAAGATCAAATCAGTTTTACACCGCTTTCCACTTTTTTACCAGTTGCCATCCAAGCTTAGCTCGCTCCACCTTGCTAGCATTATCATGTTTCTTAAAGTTGTATTGTTGTAGAACGAACGGTGTATGTTCCCAGTATGATCTGATTCAATCTAATTTCATTTTTTCCTTCCACGTGATTTGTTAACGTGTTTATCAACTTTCAATTATGTGTACAGTAAAAAAAAGACTATAGGGTAAGGTTGCGGGGTCCTATTCCTATTCCTATTCCTATTCCTATTCCTATGAAGGATTAAAGGCTACTCGAAATTTGGCAAATATCTTTCAAAACAAGTATATATTGTTCTATTTTTGCTTTATGAAGCCATCTGTTTTTGATGCTCTCTAGTTTCGCACCAAATTTAAGATGTGTAAAACTCTTTACTTTTATTTCTTTTTATGCATTTAATTTCTGTCCCACAAAAAGAATCTATTTATATTTTTTAAATTCAAATTGCAATTCATATGATTAATATAAAACAATAAATAATATTTTAAAGTAATTTGTAATATGTATTCATTGTATTTACTAAAATTAAATGAATCTATATTAATTTTAAATTAAAAAATAGATCAAATTGATTTTAAAATGTCAGTAACGAAATTATATATTATAATGGAAGGAGTATAAATTCCTTAATTTTAAATTACAAAATGTTAATTATTACTACCTCCCCCTCCGTTTACTGTATACGTATTAAGAAAAAAAAAATATATTTTCAAATTTTTCATCTTAACTACTCTATTAGTGTCATTTATTTTGTTTTATTTAATCTTCCAACTCTTTCTTGAAACAATAAAAGTTAATAGAGGATTAGTATCTAAAAAGTAAGGGCAAAAATAATATTAAAAAAGAAAGAGAACAAATAAATTTGGACAAACCAAACACAAATATTGTAACAAATAAACTTGGACGGAAGAAGTATTAACTATCATAAAAGTACTATTAATTGCAATAAAATATAAACAGGTCCTGCGGGTTTTTCCTACATTTTGGTAACAAATACAGCCTTTTGACAAGTAGCATTACAATAAACACAATTTTACATGGTACTTATAACATTCATTCCATTGGAACATCAATTGAGATGGAAATCAACAACAAAAATCCAGAAAACGTTGAGGACTACACAGACGACCACGACAGAGAGCAGTTGGCATAACTACTGCAGCAATAAGGCTAAATTATCATACTTGATCAGTTGCTTAAGAGACGTGACATATATTTGCATAGCAACACTTAGCAGGAAAGGAACTGCAAGTCTGCAACAGCTTCCAATTTAGTATGCCCTCTACCCTTCAAGGTTTCATCATACTCTCTGGTTTTTAGCTCTCAGCAACACATTTTCTCCATCGCATATAATCTATACCTCTCCTTTTTATTATGCAGCGTACAAGAAGTGCAACATGGATCTTTAAACTCACAAATCATCATCAGTAGGGAGAATTATCATCTGTATAGATTTTGGAGACTCTAAAATGATATTCAGGCAAATCAATTGGAAAAATAGCATATCATGCATACCGTTCCTTTCCAGCCATTTGGACGCCCAAGACTAGTCACAAATTCTTAGTGTGGCTACATCAAAAACTGAGAAGCGGGGCCTGGTGCCCTTACAGCAAATGTAAATCCACTACCACAATAAACTCTGGAGGTGGTGTTTTGCTCAGCAACTTTTTGACCTAGACACACGAACTGAGGCATACCTTGATCACATGTATTACCCAGGCCAAGTTGACCATGTTCTCCCCAACCCCATATCATAATTGCACCATCCTCTGCAAAAGTAAAAAGAAAAAATAAGTATAATTCAGCACACTACAGAGATAAAAGTAACATATTCGTTTGATTAAAAAAATCATGCCTGTCACCAAGGCCGAGTGCTCAGCTCCTGCTGCAACTTGTAGAACTTTTATACCATCAAGACCTGGAATTTTAAGGACTTTAGATTCTTCTGCACGGTAAAACACTGTAGCTTAGACTACTGTATTACGTACGCTCAGAACTTAATCAGCCAAAATGCATAATATTACAGGAGTTTGAATGATGGATTGACTGATGAGAGTAGAATCGATAGTAATTAGTTTCATTCAGGATTGATATACCCTTGCTACAAAAGATCCCAAATGGTCAATTCAGAACCTACTACTATAGTATATGGTCGCCGAAACACGTCCATGTCATCAAATGATTACTTATTGATTCTACAACCTTTGTTATTTTTCGGTTTTCACATTTCATCTCAATTACCCCTAAATGCTTCCACGGAAACGACACTATTGAATCGGTTCTTCGCGAATCCGCATTAGCGCAAATCCAATCTTTTCGGGGTTGCTCAATAAGTGCGCCATGATCTATCTTCCTTCTTTTACTTTGTGTGGGGCTGGTCTCTTTGTGTTCCCTCCGGACAAGGCTTGGATCGAAACACTTTCCATTTCAATCATACAAGTACCAACTACTATGCCATGAACTGAGCAACACAACCTCTTCCAATCAGGGTCCTTTGAAATAGATGCAATTGGACCAACTCCCAAATCGAAGACTTTTTCCTTGCCTAGCTATGTGTTTGCTTCTTATTTAAACCGAATGGTTTTAATAGGGGGGGAGGGGGGGGGGGGGCGTCAAAAGACACTTAGACATGGCAAAAGAATCTTTTTGGATTGAATTGGCTTCAAAAGACACTTAGATATGGCAAAATAATCTTTTTGGATTGAATTGGCTTTTTAGGAGTAATGATAAAATGGGCTTACTTTTCCCGACGCTGAGTCATCCTATTAAAAATGAGTCTACGACTACAACTACCAGCATTAGTTCATGTTTCCTAGTTATTTCATCTCAAAAGTTATCTTCAATTAACCTCTAAAGGAAGGAACATATTTTCGTACATACATGTGTAGGATATTAAGTGTTCATCTAACTTTATAGTTTATACAGCATGCGTATCCTGTTAGAATAGGAATGCATTCACAAACTTGAAAATTTCATCACCCTTTTCATTCTTTTTCCAAATTATTTACTTATGATAATTGTATCAATGAAAGATATGGGGAATTAAACAAACACAGAAAGGAGAAAAAAGGACTAAAGTCCGATTTGCACCATGGATTTGTTTTTTACAACTAAATGCCCCCTAGAGTTTTTCTACAATCAATTACTGTGTTATATTTGGGGTGCAAGTTGTATTCTAAGTTAAATACTGGGGTATTTAATTGTCAAAAAATCTTAGGGATAATTGGATTTTGGTTGTATAGGGTGCAAATCGAACTTTAGTCCCCTCTCTCCCCCCCTCCCCCAAAAAAAAAAAAAAAAGAGAAGAAGAAAAAGAAAAGGAGGTCCTGATATGCTTGTAGAAATGATCTTGCAACCTCGCCCAATGTAATGCATATGCCTATATATGCATACAATATCAATAAATTAGAGAGTAGATACAGTCCAACTCATTGGCTAGAAGGCAATGAATGTTTACATATGGTCCCAAACACTAGATAATTATGCTTTACAAAGCAGCCAAAAGTTCAAAACCCAATATTTTATGTTTGAGAAATTGTACAAGTTAGGGTGTATACCTGCATTCCCACATGCATGCTTCACCATATTTGTTTTCTGAGGATCAGTAAGCACTCCATGGCGTTTGCCACCAAACATAAAAGCTTTACCCTCACCTGTTTAAGATACTCATTCTGCAATTCAGCAATACAAAGAGGCACCTACCACAACCTAGAAAATAAAAATAATTAAATTAACAAGGTTTACATTAAGGTACCTGTTAATACTAAAGCATGATTCCATCCAAGAGCTACCTGGGTCAACGACAAAGATGCAATTGCACAATGTGGATAGTAAGCATCTGAACTGCCGCTGAACCCTCTTCCCCAGATGTACAAATGACCATCAGCTAAAAGAAATGAAATCATGTAAACCAATAACAGGAAAAGAGGAAATCAAAAAAAAGCAAAGGCCATGGTGAACCGATTTTTTCATGTCAAATCTGTTTAGATCTGACTTTCTAGTTTCTTGCCCCACTAAAGAGTTTTTCATTGGTTCGTTATTACAAGGTTCCAAGCTTCCAATAGCAGATGATGAAGACCTTAGCCCATCATACAATTGATGCTTCAAATCTATGTTAACAAATCATGCAAGGAAAAATTTAAGGGCTCACCGGATAATGCTGCGCTATGATCTCCATTTGCAATGATGCTAACAACATTGACATTGTCCAATCCATAAGTAGTCTGAGGAAGGCTTATTGATCTAATGTTATCCCCAGATATACCAAGTTGACCACGCTTTGCAGACCCAAATCCATATACTTGATCTCCTGAGTGACCTGCGCAGATTGATATCATCTTTCAGAGCTAGAGAATGTTAGTTTGAAGTAAGACTCACGATTCCAACAAATCCATCACCAGATTTAGCAATTATTTCCCTTCATAGTTTCTGACATGGGTGGGGGATTGACATCATATAAGATCCAAAGTCCAAAAGTACGTCTAACTTGCACCCTGGAGATCTGAAGACTGATGACACACATGCTAGAGAAGAAATAAAACACTCGTTTACTTATTCTTCATTCGTCTCTATCTACTCATTTATAAAAAAAAATACATTAAAAAGAAGCACATTTAAGAGGCAAATATGTGCTCTGCTGCCTTTGCATTATGATACATACTTAAAAAGCCAATACCATCCTGGCATGCTCTCTCTTCTTTTTTTCTTTTGTCAGTAAGTTCTGATAGCCTAAAATTTCTCATTCAAACTACACTTGTGGATACAACTGGTCAGTTGTTACCTTGTAAGCTTCGCAAATATTCGACAGTCTTCACGTGGAAGTAGCAAGCAACTTTACCACACTACTATGGTGATCATTTCTCTTCCTTGGTTCATATTTATTTGCAATAGAATCATTTCCAGTGTCTGATTGCTCTGACTAGAATCCTCACTCTGGTCCAATTCTACCACAAAAAACTCTTTTTCATATTTACTAGCAATAGAACGCAAAAGACAAATACAGTCTGGTTAATAACTAGCTTTTCATTTCATCTCGACTTTTACTAGATTTGTCTAGAGGTATTTGCTAAATTTATACACGCATAGGACTCTTTATTATTATTAAGTTCCACCTTGTCCTCACTGGTCCTAATCTAGTACGTCAATTGTTTTCTACCTTTATTGTTTCATCGCCTTGTCAAACCAAATTTAGAGATTACTTGTTTCTCACAAAGGTAAAAGGTTTGCCAGAAAACTTCAATGCAATCCATATGTACCCTCATCAAAGAGGACACCCCTATTAATAGTAGATTATATGGAAGTTCAAGGTTTGTGTGATAGAATTTTAGTCCTTACTCTTTAGAAGAACAAAGTACAGATAAAGAAAGCATTTTACTATTATTTTAATGTGACAAGTAATCATTTAACCCTTCTTATGATTTTTCTACTGATCACATGGATATAGGTGTGATTATAAAAAAAAAACAAAGCTTTTGATTTTTAGGTGTGTAGAACAACCATCCCTGCGCAGCATATTCACATAGATGCAACTAACATGACTAAGATTTCTTAGAGCAGTCGTTTCTACCTTTTAATAAGGCTAGTGAGTGGCGCATACCACATGCGATCTTATCTACATGCCTAGAAACAAAATATGAAACTTTTACCGGAGAGCATTGTGATTTGGAATCGCCATGCCCAAGCTGACCAAAGGAGCCATCTCCACAGGTAAAAAGACATCCGTCATCTGAAAAGAAGCAATATATTATGATCAAAGAAAGTATTAAAGGTACAATAACTATTAGGTAACTAACTCATCTAAAAACTTAAGCTGTTAGAAAGAGGCACCAACAATGTATATCAAGCCAACACCCCCCTCACATGCATACATGGAGAGAGGCAAATTATATGCATATACATTAATATCAATATTAAGGACAATGTGTAGCGAGAAGGCTTGATTACAAATCCTTGCACAACATTCACACCCATACAAAGGGTAACGTGCGGTTGAAAAGATTTAAATCCAAGACCTTACATATCTTGAGCTCTGATACCATGCTAGGTAATCAACTCATCTAAAAGCTTAAACTGTTGGAAAGAGGCACCAACAATGTGTTAAAATTTTAAAATAAATTTTTGGTAATTATTTATTAATTTAAATATTTTATTTTTTAGAGATATAGTGAGCATTAATGTATTTGAAAGTTTCAATATCTAGAACCTTGTAGAACATGCTTACACTTGATATCTTTTTTGAGCCTTCCACCAACATCTAGAACTTTCATTTTTCTATTAATGCTCACCACCAAGTTAGAGTTCTTGAACATGAAAGTAGTATGCATACAAGTCAATCATGTATGATGATAAAACATATACTTTGTAAACAATCTTATTCATTTATTAATAAAAATATTTATTTACTAAAGGCATTAATTTATCTACATAGTGTTGTTTTAATAATATGTGATAAACTCATAGTTTTAAGTAATGTTTTTAGAATCATGATGAGATCATGCTAATGAGATTTAAATTCTTAGATAGCTTAAAACTAAAATGTTCTCAATCAATGGATTACTAAAAATGGGATTAATGAATCCAGATAGATTGGTACATACGTTGCTTGCTCATTGGATGAGGATAATTGATCTCATAATCATTTGTGTGGAGACACTAAAGCAAGTATGTATGTGTTTATTGGAGAATAAGTTCTTTGAGCATTGGCTCATTAAGGAATACCTAATGGAGTTTTACTTGTGCATCGATAGAAATTCTGTAGTAATAGTAGAAGACAAGTGATCCTTAGACTTGAGATCATCGTAGTATTTTGTATATAATAAGTTTTATACTTTTGACATGTCCTTAAGACCCTTAGGGTATATCAAAGGGTATGCTTGGGTGTAATAAGTTATATATGGAGATAATGAATGATCGATAAAGAATCTACCGCTTACTAGTAAAATAAAAGATATATCTATGTGATTCGATAAATGATGACCCGGGAATCATTGGCGATGTGGAATAAAATTAGAAAGGAGTTTCTAATTTGTATTTATTCGAAGTTGTGCATTTGGGTAGGGGTGAGCATTCGGTTAATAACCAAACCGAATAAACATTTCGGTTATAACCGAAAACCGAAATTGCACTGTTTTGAATATCCGAACAACTAACCGAAATACATGATAACCGAATAACCGAATTAATTATTCTGGTTATTAGATTAATAACTTAATTTACTAGATTTACAAATCTACTGTAATTCACTAGCTTAGTAAGCTCAAAATTGAAAATCCACAAGATATATCTTTGAAATCATAAGAAATCCATAGATTAAGCTAAACTTGCAAATGAATTAACAGAATAATAAATATGCATAGGCCATAGGAATTAGGAAATCTATTCAAATTATTTTATTAATTAATCAAAATAACTAATAAAATAAAACAATTCCTCAGATCCTTCCTCTTCTTTTTGCCCAATTCCTCAGGATCTTCCTTCAATTTCTTTCTATTTCAAAATCTTCACCACAACCAAACAGATCAGAAAAGGGGGATTAAACCAGATCAGAAAAGGGGGAGATCGAGATCTGGCCTCTGGATCAGAAAAGGGTATAACCGAAATACCGAACCGAACCGAAATAAATTAACCGAAATTTCCTGATAATTCGGTTATTTTGACATTTCGGTTATATCCGAAATTATTTACGGTTAGTTTATACGGATTTCACTTTTGGGTCATTCGGTTTAACCGAATAACCGAATAAGTCTGGCTAAGAAATTAACCGGATAAGCCTTATATTAAAAGTAAGAAGACACATCTTTGCACTAAAGACACGTGACATCATGTATTTCTCGAGTAGCAAAGTCTTTCAAGTCTTTGAAGCCACGATACGACATCTCCTCTTCATTATCCCAAAGACATGACATCTCCTCTCTTCATTATCAAAGCACCAAAGACATGACATCTCAAGTTCTCAACGAGTAAAGACAAAGAGTCCAAAGACCATGACCTTATCCAACAACAGAAGCAAGACTCTGGCGTCGAAGCGGAGGCGGATCTCGAACTCCCCTTTTTCGATCTGAGGCGGATCTCGAACTCCCCTTTTCTCGATCTGGTTTAATCCCCTTTTACGATCTGTTTGGTTGTGGTGAAGATATTGAAATAGAAAGAAATTGAAGGAAGATCTGAGGAATTGGGCAAAAGAAGAGGAAGGATCTCGAGGAATTGTTTTATTTTATTAGTTATTTTGATTAATTAATAAAATAATTTGAATAGATTTCCTAATTCTATGGCTTTATCATATTTATTATTACATTAATTCATTTGCAAGCTAGCGAATTGTATGGATTTCTTATGATTTCAAAGATATATCTTGTGGATTTTCAATTTTGAGCTTACTAATTTAGTGAATTGCAGAGATTTGTAAATCTAGTAAATTGGTTATTAGCTAGAATAAACCGAATAATTAATTAGGTTATTCGGTTATCATGTATTTCGGTTAGTTGTTGGATATTCAAAATAAAGGTGCATTTGGTTTTGATTTATAACCGAAATGTTTATTGATTCGGTTATTAATCGAATGCTCACCCCTGTAAAAGGGGAGTTCGAGATCCGCCTCCGGCTTTGGTAGAAATCTTCTTCGCTGTTATTGGATAAAGTTCATGAGTGTTGGACCTTTGGTCTTACTTCGTTGAGAACTTGAGATGTCGTATGTTGGTGCTTTGATAATGAAGAGAGGAGATGTCGTGTCTTTGGGATAATGAAGAGAGGAGATGTCGTGTGCTTTGGTTGACTGACACTTTCTTACTACTCGTTGAGAAATACGTGATGTCATGTCTTTGAGTGCGATGGTCTGCTTTACTCTTTAATATTAGGCTTATCCAGGTTAATTTCTTAGCAGACTTATTCGGTTATTTGGTTAAATAGAATAACCCAAAAGTGAAATCCGTATAAACCAACCAGTAAATAGTAAATAATTTGGATATAATGAAATGTCAAAAAAATAACCAATTATTAGGAAATTTGGTTAATTTATTTCGATTCGTTTGATATTTAGGTTATACCGATTTTTGCTCGATCCTACATTTGGGAATCGAAATACATATAATTAAATAAAATAAGACTTGTGATAATTTCATGTCTTATATTTAGTTGGGATATTGTATGGTGGAAGGATTGAATTGTACGGTAACTATTTACTCAAAGGTTCTTTTATGATTAATGTTGCACTCTATATTATATGAAAAGTCGTTGATCGCTAAGGAGGCTTATCTTTATTGTAGAATAAATGTTATTTATTTAAATAAATAGTTTAATTTATTTATTTATATAAGATTAGAATTGTTCTAATTGATTTATTTACAACCGGTTTAATATGGAGAACCTAAAGGGTAACACGAAGAATAATTATTTAAGAAGTTAATGGCATAATCGTAATAATAAGTTAAGTGTATTTAATTTAATCTATGGTGATAGAATAAATTAAATAACTTAATATTTATTATTTAATATTTTGAAAATAATAAATATAAATTAATAAAGAGGACTCTTATTATTAATATTATTATTATTATTTTAATTCCTAAAGGAGTTTGGGAATTAATTTAATATTTGTACTCTTCAACATTCTTAATTAGATTAGGAGGCTAATTAATTAGAGGAATTTAATTAATTATTCCTAATAGAGATTAGGAAGCTTAATTGATTAAAAGAGTTTTAATTAATTAAATAAAACTCTATTCCTAATAAGGTTTGAAGGGTTGACTAATATCTATATAAGAAGAGTGATATCAAATAACGTATTTCCAATTGTTGGTAAAGTACAGAGATTTCTATAGAGATAGAAACTAGGGTTTAGTCATACATCCTTCTTCTTGCCTTCTTCTTATTTCTTGGTGGATCACCTTTAGAGGCCAAACGCTTGGGTGGCTAACGTTAATCAAAGGAAGGCCCGCATATTGAAGGAGAGTACGAAGGAGACTATGAGTTGAACTTGTATCTGAGTAAGCTCGAATCTTCAAGGGTATGATTCTTATTCTCCATCTTCTTCTGTTAATTGATTATATAGCACAAAGCATGATCATGGGTATGGGTTTGTATAAAATTTTAAATTCTCGTTTCTTAGCGCTTCCGCGTTATTTATGTGATTTGATTACGTAATTGTGATATATACAAACCCTACAGAACCTTCCAAACCTCCACCTACCTTGAGCTTCTAGACCCTTTTCTAATCACCTATAAATAGACCCCCACCACCCCAAATCACCAAGCCAACACAAAACACAAATCGCCAACAACAACTACCATTGCAAACTTATTCCTACTTTCTCTCTTGTAAGTTTTTCCTTTTGTGAACTTTTTCTTTTGTAAGCTTTGTCTTTTGTAAGGTATTGATTATAAGTTTGTAACTTAGATTCCTCAATAATAATAATAATGGTCTTTTTCTTCCGTCATTTTTTGGAGCTATATTCTAATTTCTTGGTTCTTCTTCAACTTCGGTTGTGAGTCTTGACTAGTGAAAATTTATTTTTCACTATTCTAAGAAACCAATTTCCAGAATTTGGAATTTGTCTTTCTTCGCACAATGTATATCAAGCCAACAATAACAAATAGTCCTCCAAACATAATACATCACAAAAAATACAACAGTACATAAGGAAAAAGAAAGCATAAGACATTAGCAGTTCAAAAAGAAATGAAACTTAATGGTAGAGCAATATTAAGAAAATAGCAAAAGTCAAAACAGTTCAAAAATCTTATGAGACAAATAGTGGATATCAAATCTAACTAGATATCAAAATTATATAATTCAAGAGAATATTACCTGCATTTTTTGTTAGTATAATATGATAACTTAACAATTAGAAAGTTGAAACTAGATATTTAATTTCATCAAACATACAATTGAACCATGGACTGCTTGAGTGGCATGCTCAGGCATTACTGCCTTATTACGACAGTAAAGAAATCACTTCCTTCCGTATCCACTATGCTAAACACAAATATCGGATAATTTTATATGAGTACTTCAAAAGCAAAATAGGTCAATTAGATGTAAGAATTTCAATTGATTTTGATCCGACTAGACAATACTAGAACAATATATCACAAGAACAAGGAAAGAAAAAACCAAGACAATAACTAAGATATAATGGTGGGGTGGGGAGGATGAAAGAAACCTGAAACAAAACCGGAATGGTTCCATCCAGCTGAGACATGTGTTACGATAAAGCTTTTAAAAAACTCAACAGGCTTTGGTTGTAAGCAGTTAAGCATATCCCCGTGACCCAATTGACCCGAAGTGCCTCTTCCCCAAGTCAACACACTTCCACCTATATAAAACAAATGTTGATCAACAAAACACAATTACACAAATCTGATGTTCAGAAATCAATATGTACAACAAATTATATGAGTAGGAGAGGAAGGTGGGTACAGGATAAAAGGGCAACGACATGAGCGCCGCCGCAGGAGAAAGCAAAAATGGGTTCTCCGGCTGAGAGAGAAGGGAGTAATTGGGGGAGGTGTTCGTCTCGAAGCTTCTGTGTCGCCAGCTGCCCGTCTGTACCTGCTCCCCAACTCCACACTAGTTGCTGCTTATGTTCTGCTGTTGTTACTTGTTCTTCTCCATCTCTTTCCTTTGCTTCCATTACTGCTTCGTTCGATTCCATCCTCATTCCAACAAACTTCCGCATGGGCCTATAAATATTTCCTTGGTACTTTTTATTCAAAAAAATATATATATTAGAGATTGAATTATTTATCATAATTTATAATTATTTCAGATTATTTTATCTGAAGATAGGAGAATAATAATCCTTTAAATAGCCATATATTCATATAGATTATTTTTAAATGCGTAAATGAAACGAGTCGAATCGAGTATTAATTTGTTTATATTTGGTTCACAAAATTTATTTAGTATAAAATAAAGTTCGTTTAGCTATCAAATCGAGCACGATCTCAAATCGAACTTGAGCCGTTTGAACTTTTTGAAAAATATGATTTGAGTATCAATAAAAAATTACAATATGAAAATGTTCGAGTAATTTATCAAATTTTAAAAAATTTATTTATATTTGAATAATTTATATTTGGAATGAATTTAATCGAATCGAAGCTTTAAGTCGGCGAATCTGAATCGAACCCGAATCATTTGTTAATTTTCTGATTGTTAATTATTTTTTATCATTATTCAGACTATTTATGATGAATTATATAATGTCATGATAAACATAAGATTAATAATTTCTCACATTTTAAGATATTAAATGGCTTTTATGAGATTAATAATCCTTATTAAGAGATTAATAGTCTCAAATCAAAAGGATAATAACTCAAAATAAAATAATATTAAATTAATACAAATAATCAAATTTCAAACATACGTTTTTACAAAAAAACATGACCTTACTTTCCTATTATGCCCATGCCTAGTACACAGAGACAGAGGCACAGCTATCTCCTTTTATTTTCCCGGCTAAAGCCTTAAATTTGCACCTGCACCAACGTTGCGCTGGTAAAAATAGCGCGAGGATAATATAAAAATTTATATAAAATTCATATAGTAAAATAAGTTGGGTCAAATTTCAAATTTAAATCGAATCAAATTTATCAAAATAAGTCTTAAATTGTTAGTCTAACCCACCAAAAAAAGTCACCATATACATAAGTCATAACCATATTTTTTCCCTCACTTGTAAAGGGCGTGTCGTAATTAAAAATCCATCAAACCTATTTATAATTTGGGACATCCTTATTAGTCGGTATATTCATATGTTTAAAAAAACACACCAAGTTCGCAAATTTTAGCTTATTAGCATATTTGATAAAAGTTGATGATTTGAGCTTGGTCAAACACTTTCCCAACTTGTATTAATTTTCTAAATAACTTCCAAGTCAACATCTTAGGCTAAGTAGAACAACAATCCAGAGTTATCTATTAAAAACAGAGCAACCAGAGAAAGTACAGTTTACTGGATGATGAAACAAAGCTTAATTTTTTATTCAAAACAACCAAACTAATAGAATCAATTAGGACATTACACAAGAACATGTGAATCCAAGCTTTAAAACAACCTTTATCTCACTTCTCTCTTCCAAAGTTTCAGTCTTTAAGCTGCAGCTTGCCAGGACTACATATTATATTCCTAAAACATACTCCACATAATGTTACAATTCCTTTTTGTCCTAGTGCTAATCTAATACAATTTACAGAATATCATCATAAGCAACGATTTCTCTACCCTTATAAGGGACTTCCTCTGTTCCTGTTCCACCACTCTTCTTCTCATTATTGGCAACATTGTCGACTCTAGGTTTCACAATAGCTGACCCGACCTTATTACCTCAATAGCCTTGACAAGGACGAAGATCCATCCTTTTGTCGAACACCTTCTCTCCATTGAGGCACCGGATCACTTGCCCACATCACCTGTACCTACATACAACCCAAAGCATACCCTAATTTCAATTTGTAAGCATATATAAATAAAATTTTTGAATATAAATAATTGATCAAGATGCGAGTAAAAAATGGATATACTCGATTGGAATCGAGGGTGATGCCGAAGGAGGGGTCGAGGGTCGCGGCAATCGCGGATTCGGCGGAGTCATTGGAGCGGAAGGTGATGTAGGCGACGCCTGTAGGGTCCATGCGGGTCCGAGAGATGGAGCCGTAGATCTCGAATCGGGACTTGAGGTCGAGGACGGAGAAATCCTGGGAGAGGCCTGTCACGACCACCGCTGTGGGAAGCTTGACAGAGGGACTTTCAGGCAGGTCATCGTCCGCGGGAGGGGGCAGGGGGCGACGACGTTTGGGGAGGGAGTAGGGGTACAGTCCTACTACTAGTCAATATCCGAGTTAGTTGCAAATGTAATTGTGAGTTTTGTTATTAAATTATATTTGTGAAAGATATGTTAATACGATATTATTGATTTTAAATAGTGTTCCACTTATTACATATATATTTAAGAGAATTATTAATAATATGTATACGATTAAAAAATTAACGTAAATATTCGTAATATATATTATTTTTTATTTAATAAATAAAATATAAATTAAGTAAAGAGACAATAACCACAAGAAACTATATACAATTTATAATTAATTTTAATTTTTTAATTTCAAAAATATATTTACATATTTTTTAATATTAATTTTAAAAATAATTAATTTGATTAAGAAAGTCAAAATTAAACATTTAATTTGAAAATGATGGAGTATTATTTTTGAACGCTTCTGTAAGAAGTCGAGATAATTTAGCTCTGATCCAACCTCGAGTAGGGGTGTAAATAAATTAAATCACAACGAACATCCTAATATTCAGATTTAGTTCGATTTAAAAAAATTGAGCTCGGAATCGATAAGGAATTTCTAATTTTGCGTTAGATTCAACTCGAATCATTACTCAGACATATTTGGTTCGTAAGTACCGGACTCGTTTTACAAAATGAATTACTAACGAGCCTTTAAATCGAATTTCAAATATAAACTATTTCACTTAAAATTGAACCACTACTAAATTGATTACTGAACTAATATTTATATATAAAAGTTTTTAACTTTTATTTATGTAAAGAAATTACAAAGAAAGTAATACAAATTGATAATCAATTTATTGATTTATTTAAGTATAAGCTTACACAATTTCATATTACATTTTATAAATTATAAAAATTGATACAAATACCACATGTTTAGCTTGTTAATATGAATCAAATTAGTATTCGAATATGATCCATCAAGCAGGTATAGAGTATGATATTAATTTATTAATTTATTTGAATATGATCTAATCTAAGTAAATATTGATATACTCAAATTCGACTAATGTATTATTAAAAAAAAAAATCAAATTTAACTTGGATCAACTTTGAATTCAAAATTTAAATCATATTTTTGAGTCGAGATGTGCCGAAGTAGTCGACTTGACTTATACTCCTAAACTCGATGCTGAAATAGTGTTTACAAAATAAAATAATGTCAGTGATGACTCAATTACTATTACTTTCTTTTAAAAGAAAGTTCTCTCTCACCTGTTAATGCCACAATTAATATCTCCTCTGACTAAAGCATAGAGTTGCTATTTATTTATATCTGATTGTCTCTTAATGTATTGTCTTTTATTTGTTAAGAAATATGATGCTGTTTATTTATTTTTTTATTATCTCTGAATGCCTCTTAATCAGTAAGACAAAAAATAAAATCTTAATAATTAAGAGATACCTCTTAATGAAATTTTTTTGATAATTTTTTTATATATAAATATATTCAACAATATTATGCACTCATTTTTATTAAATTAAATATTTAAAATTATTAAATAAAATTTTACCTTTTAAAATGGTAAAATAGTGTCATTAAGTGATAACTTACTTTTTAATTATCAAACAATTTTTTAGATTCAAACTTCATAACCATTCAGATGATCTAATTTATTAAGACATCATAATCATTCAGATCTTAATTCTCAAATTTATCAAACACAACCTTAACTCCCAAATAAATCCAGGGGAAGGCCTCTCGGTTAATCCACCCAAAAATATTATTATGTTCCATTTTGCGAATCAATCTGGCCACCTCTCATTAAATTAGTCTCCGAATAAGTACGACTATAACTTGGAAAAGTCGCTCCAACTGTCCCCCAATTTAGTGGTGTGAGTTGGGAGTCCTGCTCAATTAGAGTCTCCAATTTCTCCTGTCCATTTTATCACAACCCAAATACACCTCAACTCGCTCATGATCTTGTTTTCAATGGCTTCCTCCATTGTATCACGCCCATCGACACAGTTGACATTTTCTCAAGGAAAGTACCGTGTTAAGCTCCAAAGAGGCCCTTTCTTGATTCACAGCAAGAAAGTCCACTTCAATTCAAAACCCTATCCAGCATTTGAAACTAAAAACCATCTGGGTCGTCTTTTAACCTCCTCTTTACCTTCCTTCACTTCAATCAAAGCTTCATCAAATGGGTCTTTTGATATAATTCAAGAAAATGAGACAACTTTACCCTCATTCGATCAACGCCCAGTGAAATTCCTCTTCTGGGTCTTGCTCTGGGCATCTGTTTCTGTTGCTTTTTATTCAGTTTCTGGGGACGCTAATGCTGCTGCTGCTCCAGCTGTTGATTCCATTAGAGCTTCTAGTTTTGGCCTAAAGTTTGCCACTGCTTTGAGGAGCTCGGGCTGGCCTGATGAGGCTGTTGTATTTGCTTTAGCAACGCTTCCCGTGATTGAGCTTCGTGGGGCTATTCCGGTTGGTTATTGGTTGCAGATCAAGCCTATAGTCCTCACTGCCTTGTCTATTTTAGGGTTAGTCTGATATTTCTCTTTCCTCATTATCTGTTTCTGTAATGTATATTTCAAATTCTACATTGATATTTGTTAAACTGAAGAAATGGATACTCCAGTTATGCATTTACTTTTAAAAAGTTTAGATTTCAATTTACTTTCTCTAGTTCCTTGCTGTCCTGTTTATGTATTGAGTGTGCTCATAATGTCATATCATGGCATTAAAGTAATTAGATCATTAATTTTCTTTGATAAATTTCATTTGCCCACTTTCCCTTGTCCCTTTAAATTAGCACAAATAAGAGCATAGGGTTGTAGACAAGTTTGGAGGATATCTTCAATCAACCAAGACAGCATTGATCGAGTCTTACCAGAGGCACTAAATTATCACAGTGTCACCCTTCCCTATTTTCCTACCCTAGACATATTAACTTGCTTGGTACTTGGTAGAGGAACTAGTTCTGACATTGTGCTTCTATTAATACATTGAAATGCAAAATTTTGTTATCACAATTTCATTTAACCTGCTTGACAGAGTATAAAATCTACTTCTACTCTTTTTTTCTGAGAAATAACTATAAATCTAGTGACTTTGTCTGAATGCCTTCCTTTTTGGTTTTATAATCCTATTGTATAGAAGGTGTGCAAATATTGAAACATAGGGTTTTAGATTCCACATATTGTGTTAACAGATTCAAGGTTATATGATTTATATGTTATAGTTGAAAGGTCATAATTTGCTGGCTTGTATCTGTAGGAACATGGTTCCAGTGCCCTTTATCATACTTTACTTGAAAAAGTTTGCAACTTTTCTTGCTGGGAGGAACCAGTCTGCATCTCGGTTCCTTGACATGTTATTTCAGATGGCGAAGGAAAAGGCCGGCCCTGTGGAAGAATTTCAATGGCTTGGGCTGATGTTGTTTGTGGCTGTGCCATTCCCTGGTACAGGTGCTTGGACAGGAGCGATCATTGCTTCTGTTCTAGATATGCCATTCTGGCCTGCTGTGTCTGCAAATTTCTTTGGTGTTGTGTTGGCTGGCCTTTTGGTGAACTTGCTGGTTAACCTTGGGCTCAAGTATGCTGTTATTACCGGGATAATACTATTTGCTCTATCGACCTTCATGTGGAGTATCCTTCGAAGTCTTAAAAGCTCTTTGAGCACATCAAAGTGATATGAAACTTTAAACAACCCCAACGGGTACTATTAGTTAGTAAATTGACTACTATTTGTGCAGTGACCTTATATTACTAGAAGCATGTTTTTGTAAAAAAAAATTCCTTTCATGGAATGAATCTTCTTTTAGAATTATTATGTGTGAGATATATATGATCTAGAGATAACTGCTCTTCTAAATATTTGACAAAATGACATGATCCAAAGAAGGGTGATATGATGAAGAAAAGATGAGAGGGGGCAAATGGAGTCTGATTTTACATGCTACATACATACATACATGCTTATCTGAAGCTTCCCCAGCCCAGCTCTGCAGGCTGTAATTGCATTGCATCAATCTTGGTGTTTCCTCAACCTTTAATAAATGAACATGTGTATTACTATTACTCTAGTGGCTAATTCATTGCTCTCACTCTCACTCTCACTCTCATGTCCACCGTGCAGCTTCCCAAGTCACCATCTCTGGGTGCTCCTTTTTCCGACTGTTCTCTTGGGTGGCGTGTTTGACGGGGACTACCTACCTACCTTCCAAATACAGCAGCAATCTCATATTCTTCATCTCACGCACGTGGCTCCCACTCATTTGTTAACCACATAAAGGAGGGGTACGTAATTTTCCCTTTCAAATCAAAAGTCATGTATTTGGATTTAAAGACGGAGGAGGATCCTCAACAAAACAAAACATTACATTTGGGACACATTCTTCCTCGCAAGACAATCAGTCCCACCCGGTTGAACCACGCCATAACTAGAGACTTGGTATAAATAATTCATAATATAGAAACCAATTGTGTGGTTCTTACTTACTGTTATCTCCTGTTCAACTTCTTTAAATGTTGATACTTACCTTCCAGCAATTTTGAATTTCACAGGGAATAAATAATCCCTTTCACCAAAACTGGTAGGTTGTTATATGGTTTTGAAACCATATAGCAACCTGCCGAGGCTGCAAACCTAGATCCTTTGCAAGCTGGACTTTCCTCTCCGGTTCTAGCTTGTTATCTACCTCAAAGCTCTTGTCAAGAAACTGAACCTGATAGGTTGTTAGTCTCCTTTTCTTTTCCGATTGATGAAAGCAGGGATCATATTCCTCATTTCCATTCTCTTCTTTATCCATAGAAAGAAAGAATCCCCCACTTCTAACATTTTAACGTGGCGAACTTTGGAAGTTAACCAAAGTTATCCATAGAAAGAAAGAATCCCCCATATTAAATATGCTATATTATTTTTAATATGAATTTGTTATGTTTATTAGTTAAAAATTGTTCTTAAAAAGTAGGAGTGTATATATATATATATATATATATATATATATATCTGTAATCAAATCATCCTATCTAAGTGTATTACAATTTATTAGAATGGTTTATCCATTTTCATCTAAGATTGAGAATAATATATTTTTTTAATTATACATAACATATAATTTATGTCTTGACACTCCTTCATATACATAAATTACAAAAATGTATAATTATGTACAAAATTTATGACACATTTAATTATGCAAAATGAAATTAAAATTTATTATTAAAATAATAAAATAAATATCTTTTTTCCTGGGCTTAAAACCTTACGGTTTCTTCTTTCAACCTCTTGTGGTGGTTGGGTGCAAGAATATCTCATTCGACTTTTCTCAGTCCTCGATCACACGGGAAGAAAACTAAATGCTATAGCAACTAACTCGCCTCACGCACGGGGTAAGTTCTGCATATATAAAACAATAATAAAACGATTATTTTGCTTCTATATATATATATATATATATATATATATATATATATATATATATTATTATGAATTGCAGGCTGGATTTGGGGCAAAATATATGATCCATATTAATTTCATTTGAGATAATTATTTTAAATTAATATGAACTATTTAATTAAAAAGTAATATCATGGTATGGGTAAATTTTTATTAAATTAATATATATAAACTAGATAAGAAGTACGTAGAAATTAAAGTGAGATTGAATCAGATCTTTAAAGATTTAGAGGAAGCCAGATGCTTTCTGGCCGAAAGCTTTGTAATGATCAGTTAGTACTCGATCTCATGGTGAAATAAAATTCATCAGTACTCCTATGTACTCCACTCATATATATATATATATATATATATATATATATATATATATATATATAATTTGAATATATATGAACACACTTGTATACGTTCCCATCCCATTAATTAATTAATGCTGCATGTGTCATCCTGCCACCAAGATGCCATTGCTAAATTCCTTTTTTTCGCTGCTTTAAGAATTTACTTTGCTTTGCTGTCTCAAGATTCCCTAGCTTTAGATCACTATGCCTATGCATGCATATTAATTCTATATATATGTCTCAAAATGTGATATGTTGTTTATTATCAGTAGTCACAAACATCATACGGATCCTAAGAATTCAGATATTGGTGGCACATGATCTATACTTTTTTATTTTTCCAATTCTCCAAATAATAGATAGAGAAACATTAAAAAATAATAATTATAGTAATTCAACTTTCGGTAGATTAGAGTTGACAGTTGAGTGTGATACGTACCAAACTAATTATTGATGGTATTTATGATACAACAACTTTTGGTATCCTATCAACTATATATGGAATAATTAATTAAAACATATTCATTACAATTAATTAATATCATGTGCCAAATACTACATATTGTTTACAAACTGTAACATGAATGAATATATGACAAATGATTTTTGTAATAGTTAGGACTTAGACGACCGATCTCTTGTTGGGTATGGGTATATATATATATAGAGAGAGAGAGAGAGGAATTAGCTAGCCATCATGTTGTTGACCTTTCAAGTTTGCTTACATGCATTTCCAACTTATAACCAAAATGATCATACATGTTCACTCTAATTTTTTAAGTACAATCTAATCCAGATTTTGTCTCGTTTATCACGTAACTTCAATACACTAGTCTATTTTTATCATTAACTCTAACGCTAAATAATGTATATATAACACCCAGATTACTATATATATATATATATATATATATATATATATATATATATATATATATATATACTCCATATGAATGAAATACTCCATGTAGGAGTAGGAGTAGGAGTAGGAGTACAAGAGAACAAATTAAAACCTATAATCGCAATATATATTGCATATACTACTACTATCTATATGTACGTAGCTAGTTAATTAATGATGGAGTAATTAATAGTACTAATTAAAGAGTTGAAGAACATGCCTGACTCACTCGATCGGTGCACAAAGACAACACAAACTATAAAATGAATAACCAACGAGGACCTTAAGTACTTATAAGATGGAGTATGATAATTAATGACTGCTTTGGTTAACTATAATTTGTACTATAGTAGTAACATTTTATCCTTTTTAAAAAAAAATTAAATTCCAAGTGCGAAAAATTTAGTAATCATTAGAAATAGATAAGTTGGATTATGTGCACTAGAAAAGAGCTGAGTCGATGTATCGTGTTATTCACGACTCACTTTCTTCCTTCCCATAATATATCCTATATATATATATATATATAATAGTACTCCCTCATCCCTAAAATTATGATTAATTAATTTTTTTATCTTCAAAAAAATAAGATAAAATACATCAAATAAATAATAAATTTGTCATTCAATGAGATATATTAGTAAAATACTTATTACTTTATATAATCTTATAGCAATAAAACTTCTTTGTAAGTCATCGATAGTTTGGTAGTATTTAATTAGCCAGAGCAATATTTTCACATGTAATTTTAATATTTTTATATAATTTCTACTCGCATAAAAATAAGAATCATCGTATATTCACATAAAAATATATGTAAAAATAATTGATCTAATAGTAGTTTGTGCATTTTCCATGAGACCCCTTTACATATATTGAACTCAAATTCTTCTCAAAATTGACTACGACAGAGGGTCAAAAAGAAAATCTCATCCAATCCGGATACCTAACAACAAAATTGGTCATTATAAAGCATGCTTTATAGCTGATTATATCATATCCAATTTATTATAAAGCATGCTTTATTTTGATTAGCCATATATCTGTGTGCCTGTGTTACGGCTTGAAGATCGAGTAGCCGGACTAGTGTGATTTTGCAAATAAGCAGCTGGCTTGGTTGAGTGGTTGATGGTGGGTATGTGTCCATAAATTACAACTCCACATTTTTGACTCAATTATCTCCTCCGTGACTCCCTCATCATCCATAGGCCATAACAAAGTAAAGCTTTCCTTAACTTGTAGGTATGATCATCCATATTTATTTTAGGGAATATATTATAAGTACTTGACAAATAAAAAGTATTACTATTAATACTCAAAAATCAATACTATTACTATTACTCTGGCTAAGCATTAAAAAGTATCATTTCCTTCATAATCCTAAAAAAAGGAATCGTGATAAATACAACCCTTCTTTTAGAAAACAGAGGTTTATATAAATGCATATATACATGCATGATAAACGATTACTAGAATTTAAAGGATTCTGATATGGTGGTAAGTCAAGCTCAATTTCAAGGTTCATATAGGTACGCGTATCAAATTCTCTATTTTGTAGTCGTATAATTTCTTTTCAAAAAAGTCAAATAGTTAAACTAAGAGAATATCTATGTAGAAATAGAGACATAATTCATAACTAAATTTGATATTTTCACATGAAATGGACCCTACTTATTATTCATGTTAAAAGAAACTTGTGTAATTATCAAATTTTCTTGTAAAAAACAAAAAAGATTTGAGCTATAATATTATTGCCATTTTAAGATAAGTAATATAGTAATTAATATACCATAAATGGATGGTTGGGGGTTCACATATATGGTCAAACATGACAAGGGTAACAACCTACCATATTAAGCAAAAGCAATCAATATATATAATATAAAAATTCCGAGTACAATTACTAATTTACTAGTAAAAAAAGTCCTTTTCCAATAAATGAGTGTAATAAGATAGCTAGTTAGAGTGCCAGACCATTATCTATAAATTGGATCCTTCTCCTCCGACCCTTTAAATACCCACCCACCTTTCATCACTCTTCGATCTAGAGAAAGATAGAGGGATCCATCCATCTCAAAACAAGAAACAATGGTGGGTGCCTTAATTAGTCCTCTTCAACCTTTACTCTCTTTTTTTTCTCACTCTTGAAATAACAAAATATATATCGTTATATATATAAATATGAAATATATAGGATATAGGAGTATGATTTAATTTTTCTCTCTTGATTCTATCTTAATTGTGGTTGCAGGAAGTGGAAGGGTACCAGCACAACACATGGGAAGGTTATGTGGACTGGAGAAACAGACCTGCACTCAGAGGCCGCCATGGCGGAATGCTTGCTGCCTCCTTTGTCTTGGGTACGTATACTTTTTTTATTTTTTTTATTTAATTAATATGAAATCTTGTTTTTATACATATATAGTAGTTGGTGATGTTCTGTCGTTTGGGTGGTCGGCTCCGGTGATCCACTTGTCCGGTTGTCCCTCCTGTGCTGCACAGCACGTTCTTACGACGGTTGTTAATTAGTGAACAGTATTGAAAGACAAAATACCAACTAATTTTAAGAATAAGTCTCATTTCCAACCGTACGAAGGAGCGTGTTGTATAGGACCGGAGAGACGAGCTAAGTGGATTATCGGAGACGACCACCCGAAAGACAGAACATCATCAGTAATTTAAGAGGGGGGTAGTGGGGTACCATTATGCTTGGTCCATCATTATTTCGTAATTAATTTGTTGAAGTTGAATAAAGAGGGAGCTAAATTAATTGATTGATTGATTGAAGTTCTTTTGTTGATATATATATATATATATATACATGTGAAATATATATATGTAGTGGTTGAGGTATTGGAGAACTTGGCATATCTGGCCAACGGAAGCAACTTGGTTCGGTATCTATCGAACGACATGCATTTTTCAGCAACAAAATCCTCCAATTCTGTCACTAATTTCATGGGCACTGCCTTCCTTCTCGCTCTCCTTGGTGGCTTCCTCTCTGATGCTCTTTTCACTACTTATCACATCTATATCATAAGTGCTGCTGTTCAATTCCTGGTAATCACTCATCAATCTAATATCTCCATCAGTTTTGCTTTTTCAACTATATGTATAGGGCTTAATTTGTTGTCTTATTTTTTTTTAATTATCTTTCTGGATGGAAATATCTTCTTTCTTTATTTTTTTAATAGCATATGGATGAAAATTGATAGGGAAACACTATTTTCAGATGTGTTTTGCTTCATTCTTCTAAAGGTGAGAATCACTATATGCTCATGTTAGAAGAAAGGACCATGTAGAAATATAAAAAATATCCCAAAATGATATTGGCAACTTAAAGTAAGAAGTATTGGTAAAATAATTGCAAAAAATACCATCATTCATTATTAAAATATAAAATTTTCCTCCATAACATCAAACAGTTAATTTTTTTTCTTAATTAGGGAGAAACAAATTAAGGGGAAATAGAGAACTGACTGTTAGTTACGGGTCATTTTAATGACATGACAGTTTTTTGAAGCATTCACTAGCTTAGCTATACTCCTTCATCTATTGGAAGAAAGTGACCCTTGCACGATTCAAATTAATTTGTTTACTTACCATATATAATAATAAATAATGTCATATATATATAGGGGAAGTTGATATTTCCCGATTTAGAACTCTCATTCCTGCGTGAATGAAGCAATACAAGATTGTATTTCAGACTTGCAACATACACCTATGTCGCACAAGCATCCTTTCCTTATTTAGGCCTTACTACATGATTGTTTTGGTTCTTTAATTCTTCAATCTATATATATATATATATATATATATATATAAATATTTATATATATATATATATATATATATATATTTGCTATTTTAAACACACTCTTCCTTAGTTACGGGCAATGTTTGAACTCCCATCCTCTTGATACACAAGGAATAGGAATAAGCATTGGGTCAAGGTTGATATGGTAATTTTGCTGTACTTCTTTTTTTGGTGTTATATTCTTTAGGGATGAAAAGTTAAATTGGGTAAAAATTTCCTTGTGGGTGTTAATTTCCTACTTATATAATGATCATATGTGGTGGTGTAACCGCGCTAATATAGAATAAATTTTTTGTTGCTTTATTTTTATTTTGGAGGAATAGACAAAATTGAGAAAACTTGTCCTTGTGGGTGTTTCCTACTTGTATAAAAATATGTTTTGCACAAGAATATATAATCATATTTGGATGCGACGGTACTACTTACTATTTGTATTAGGATCAGTGGTTAGTATGCTTAAGAAGGCAAACGAGACCCTACACAACTTCATGAGCTAACATCGATCACTCTGGTGATAATTCATACTTGTTTGATACATCATCCATCCATGATAATATATACTAGTATATGTTTGTGTATGTATATATGTGTGTGTATTTTGGTGTTATTTATCTAATTAGAAAAGTCAAGGAATTTAGGGTCTATCCTCTGGACAAGGTCACAAGGGAGTTTACAAATTTTAGATCCCATTCCCACGTGGACAATTAAGTCAAAACTTTTCATTGGTGACGCAATTTGAAATTATATATATGTCAGCTTGGTTAACTCTCTTAAATATCAAAATAAACTATTAGGCATAAACTACCCCCTACTCCAGCCATTAAGTCAAATATTGTCATAAAAGAATTTAGCTCCTTTTTTTTAACGGTAGTTTACACATGTCTATATTAAATTATTCTCTTTTTTTTTTATAAATTGGACGGTAAGGATATTTTCGATCCATTTTACGCGTCAACCAAAATTAAATCCCTCTATGAAGGATTTATAAAACTCAATCCTTTGTCTATAATTAACAAATGTGAAAAGTCTTGTAGGACAAATAAAAACTATCAACCACCAAATATCAATAACTTTAAAATTCAAAGTCTTGATATCAAAGACATTCCAAAGGTGTGGCAGGCAATTATATCCAAGTGTACTTATATAGCTTTTCCTTTTTTTAAGTGGTGGACTTCATTTATTGGTGCCCTAGGCCCACGAAGAAAGCTTGATATGATTGGATTATGATTTTAGGTACAACATTTCTATCTCGAATTTTCTTTTCTAGGTATTGTCAAAAGATGGCCGAAAGGAGAAGTGGAGGGTGACTAACTACACCCCCTCAGACACATTTTACACACCTTTTCCTCATGCCACCTTCTGCGTGAAATATAATGTTTATGGAACCCACTCATCCAATTTCTAAATCATTCAGGACTTGTTCAGTTATGGTCCAACACTACTCTTAACTCAAAAGTAGTGTTTTAGTGGCTTAGCAATTTGAATTCAGATTTGACATACAATAAGCAAATAATATGTTTGGTTTAGAGCATTTATAGCATTTTCGATATTTGTAGGCCTGAACGACCCACACTAAAAATAACACTACGTAGTTTTAAGCTCTACATGTTGAATTTGTAAGTTAATTAAATAAACTGCATTTAAAATATATAAGTTTCTCAATCCTTGTAGATAAACAAGACGCATTTGGACCTTTATAAGCTAATAGCTAACAATCACTGTTGGTGGATGTACAACTACTCTAGCTCTAGTGGTCATGTGGAGATTGCATGAAATGATTTTGTAGTCAAATAGAAAAATACTAACATTGTCAATTAACTCATGGATTGACAATTTGACTTTGTTAATCATTGGAACAGGGCCTTGTGATACTCACCGTGCAGGCTCGATCAACTTCCCTAAAGCCACCAAAATGTGACGTCCCTGGCATTGCATGCCGGGGAGTTGATGGTGCAAAAGCTGCAATGCTGTTCTTAGGCCTCTACCTAGTGGCACTCGGGGTCGGAGGGATTAAGGGATCCCTACCTATACATGGCGCTGAGCAGTTTGATGAGAACACTCCTCAAGGAAGGAAACAACGATCAACTTTCTTCAATTACTTTGTGTTTTGTCTCGCGTGCGGCGCTCTAATTGCAGTCACATTGGTGGTTTGGATTGAAGATAATAAAGGCTGGGAATGGGGATTTGGAATTTCCACTTTCACAATATTTTTATCTGTTCCAATATTCCTTTCGGGTTCTTCCTTTTATAGGAATAAGATACCTCGTGGAAGTCCACTTACGATCATATTTAAGGTTAGCTAGCTAGCTAGCTATATGAATTTGGAAAATCAAATACCAATGAAATATTAGCTACTGGATGATTAATTTATATAAAAATCATTATGTTTTTGTTAAACATGCAGGTTTTAGTTGCTTCCGCTTTAAGCACTTGTGTTGCCGTAGCAAGAAGCCCAAGTAATGCCATTGCGAGCATGTCCACAAGCCCAACACCAGCCAGCATGGAAGATGAACAAGCAGCTGATCAGAAATCAACGGATCTCCTTGAATTAGCCCCTTCTAAAAGCCTCAAATTTCTGAACAGAGCAGTGACAAGAAAGCCAGCCCACAAATCACTAGAATGCTCGGTGAATCAAGTTGAAGATGTAAAAATTGTGCTGAAAATGCTACCAATATTTGCCTGCACCATTATGCTCAATTGTTGCCTAGCTCAGCTCAACACATTCTCTGTCCATCAAGCAGCCACCATGAACACAAAGCTCGGGTCCTTAAAAGTCCCACCGGCTTCTCTCCCAGTTTTTCCTGTCCTCTTTATTATGATCCTTGCACCACTATACGACCATTTCATCATCCCATTTGCGCGTAAAGCCACAAAAACTGAATCCGGAATCACTCATCTTCAACGCATTGGAATTGGATTAGTCCTATCCATTATAGCAATGGGAATCGCAGCTGTTGTTGAAATTAAACGTAAAAAAGTTGCTATTGATTCTGGGGTAGATACTATTGATCATCCGCTACCAATAACATTTTTCTGGATTGCACTTCAGTACTTGTTTCTGGGTTCAGCTGATTTATTCACCTTGGCAGGATTATTGGAGTTTTTCTTCACAGAAGCCCCAAGTAGCATGAGATCCTTGGCTACTTCTCTGTCATGGGCCTCTTTGGCAATGGGCTACTTTCTAAGCTCGATAATTGTGTCTATAGTTAATTCTGCAACGGGCAGCTCGCCATGGCTTTCGGGTGCCAACTTGAATCACTATCATCTGGAGAGATTTTACTGGCTAATGTGCGCGCTGAGCGGATTAAATTTCCTTCACTATCTCTTCTTGGCTAACCGATACGAGTATAGATCACTCAACTAATTTTTATGATATAAGGAGCCGGGCCGGGTAGCTCTAACTTGTGGTAATACAAAATACCATTCTATATTTATATTATATACAAAGAAGAAACTTAATTGATCTTCATTCCGGCTGGCTGTATATATATATATATATATATATATATATGTATATAGAATGCATAATTACATAGTACGTCATCATGCATGTTGTACCAAACATTTCTCTTAGTTAAATGAGCATCGCATTGCATCAATTTGGTTAAATTTGGCTTCTACCCACACGCAATATGGAAAATAGTAAAATCGGGGAATTAATATTTCGAAATATTGCCCGTGATTATATATTAATTCCAGCTCAGATCATCAGATGTACGTACTTAATTTGTCATATTAGTATATCCTTAATCTAAATAATATATGTATGTATATATATTCTTTTGATCACCAAAAAAACTGACTACAAAATGCTTGCATGCATTAATTTATGAGTTAGCGGCTACAGAATAATGAGATGGATTGGGTTCAGCAGCTGCAGGAGGGTGAAAAAACTAAACACAAATTAAACCATATAAATAAATAATATACCAGAGAATTAATATTTGGCAGAAAAATTATCCAATAAATAAATAACCCACTTATTCATTAAAGCAAATGATAAATCAAATCACGTTCTGTTGATACTACTACTAGTACGTAATATTTCCCAAAGAATCAAACCTAAATTAACAAACAAACAAAAAAAAAACACATGATTATATCATCTTAATCCACACACAGTGACTTGGAACTCCATCATTCACCACAAACAGCATATAATACCCCAGAGGCGCAACACTACGCGATGGAGGCGCATACGCTGTAACCTTATACGACAAGCCAGATATCTGCTCTACCTCTGTGGCGTCCAACACTAACAGCCGTTGATTCATTGCAAACGAGTGCGTGGTGAATGACGGTGCCATCATCATCACGTTGATCCCTCCTCCTCCCTCTGAGGAACCAATTAAACCCGCCGTGAAAGTCAAAGAGAATTTCTGACCGTACTCTGTGGGCCCCTCCACCGCTACGATCGACGGCTTTAAATGCCCAAACTGCGGGTTCATGTACGGTGGTGAAAATGCCTCCAGGCTCAGCTCCGTTGGATACTTTACATTCGTAAAGTTGTACTGAATATGAGGATTACTCCCACCCACTAATATCCTGCCATCCGGCAGGAGCGTTGCAGCCGAGTGGTACATCCTTGCAGTTAGTGTGGGGTTGAGCACACGGAATCTCTGAGACGGGGGCGAGTACAATACCGGGTTTAGAACCGGGTCATCCGCCAATTCCCACCCGGCCGTGCCTTTGTTTGCGCCATTGAGGATGATTACATCTCCGGTCGGTAACAGCAACATGTCAGGCATGACCCGACCCATAGGCATCTCTTCCATTACCCACTTAGGATCCGGATCCGTAAGCTTCATTCGCCCGCACGACGCGGAGGCCGGTACGTGGATTCCAGCCCTAGCCTTAAGGTAGGCTCCTTCCACCGAGCCACCGCATATCATCACCTCAGCCTCCGGCAACCCTTCGCCGCCAATTAGCCGGAGAGGAAGCAACACCGACGAACCTGTAGCAGGGTAGGAGCGTTTCGCGTCGGGTATTGCCGGAAACTCCCGAACGATACGATTCTTGACATAATCAAGCAAAATCGAACGCTGGTTCGCAAAAATATAAAGATTTCCGTCGGGCAAAAGATGCAAGAACGGATAAAGATTGTTCTCTTCTATCGGGTCTGATGTTTCTTGCAGGAACGGAAGTGGGAAAACGTTTAAAGACTGATCGTTCTTGGGGAAAAACTCGTAGCTGAATGCTCTCCGGCCGCCAACAATGATGACGCGTCCGTCGGGGAGAATATGGTTGGAAGAATACCAACGTTGGACGGTTAGGTTTTGTTCTAATTCAACCCAGTTACACTTTTCGTCGTTGCATGGGGTGAAAAGTCGAATCTTGCGGTTCCCGGCGAGGTACCCGCCGGTCTGGACGAGGGTTCCATTGGGTAGGACGGAGCCGGAGGAACACCAGACGTCGGTTTGGACCATGAGTGGACGGAAAGTGTTGGTGGCGACGTCATAAATGAGGGAATGAGCGGTGCAATCGATCTTGATGGCTTGGTCATTGAATCGGCATTTGGAGCCTGGGGGAAGAGGGAGATTGGAAGCACCAAAATCGGTGCGGTCAAAGATGACGACTTTGTTGTTGAAGAGGAGTTGCATGTGCATGGCCGAAACGCCGATGCTTTTGTGTAGAAGAGCCCATTCGCCGCCGCTATTTGGGTCTGGACCGTCATACGGAAACGGATAGAATCGGGCGGAGATGAGACGGCGGCGGTGGTGGGATTGTGAAGAGAGAGAGAGGAGAGAGAAAATGGCGAGGAGAGAGATGAGAAGGTTGTTGTATGCCATTAAATTGGAGAGGTTTAATTTCTCTGGTCCAATAGTAGTATTACTCTCCTCTCCTGTCGTGTGTTTAATTTCTTGGAATGTGAGTGACGACAGAGGGAATTAAAGTAGTAGCAGTAGTAGTAGAAGGAGGGTGTTTGGGGTAAAGACTGCGCACGGTTAGATCTGGGAAGGAGGGACTGTAAATTACTAATATATACTAGTAGGGTTTATGTCATATATAAATACGAAGGATCCATGAATTGACGAAGATATTATGTACTTATATACTACAATTAACGTGGATCCATAATTCCATATATGATAGTGGTAGTTGTAGTACTAATAGTAGTAGTAAAAATTAAGAGTGAGTAAGTAGTATAATTGTGAGAATTTCTTGAGAATTTTAAGTCGATATTGACTTTCAATCAGAATCTCAAATCATTGGAAACTACTATATATATATATATATATATATATATATATATATATATATAGTCTCTCCTTCTTTTCTTTTCAAGGAAAAAGAAAAAGTTCTTTAACATGTGACAGCACCACCTTAAGGCTGACCTGTTAGTCATTCAATCCTAATGGGCTTAGAAATGAGTCCCATATTCATGACTGATCAACAGTTATTTTAGGATGAATTATATATTCTATTATATTTTTAAAAATAATTACAATAATAATGTCTTTATAAAATTTTTATACAACTAATATATTTTTGTATTTATTTATAATACTAGTGTAATTAAGATTCCTTAATTTAGAAAATTAATATGCAATTAGGATTCTTTAATTTAGGATTTTTTCTCTATCCTCATCTATAACAACTGCATTTAGTCATCATCTTTCTTTTTCATTCAACGTATTCTTTATATATATATATATATATAATCTTCTTCACGGAAACTAGGGGAGTGAGGGTAACAAACTGCCCCGTAAACACGAGACGGCGGTTTTTGCACAAAGAAAGCAGTTTTTACATAAAAAATTTTACATGCCAAACACTTTGAACTCACTCACCCCTTACATCCCGTTAAGCAGTCTCATCCCTTAAGCAGTCTCATCCCTTACATTGCTTCAACCAAGGCTTCAATGTTGTCCATGGATTCTCTTGAAGGATTTCTTGGTGGAAACATGATTCGTGTGGAATTTCTTCTTTGAAGAAAGTCAAATCCGACAAGACCGAAGTGGAGAATATCTGGCGGAATATATTGGTTCACGGCGGAGAAGACGACCGCAGTGGTGTCGGTTGATCAAGTTTCCACTTGTGGTGGTGGCGGTGGTCTTGGGATGGAAAAGAATTGATGATGACAGTTGATGTTGGTTTGTTGGGAAGAAATAATGTGAGGGTGTAAGACCCCAAATAGTTAATAAATGAAATTTAATTTCCTCTAATTATTATTTTGAAATAGTAAGGGTTGATTTGATTAATGTGGATAATTATGGGTAAAATACGCAAATATTTCAAAATAAGCAAGTGGTTATAAAATATTCATTGTTGTCGGGGAATATTCGTTTGGTCGTGGAATATTCGTATTGTCGGGGAATATTAAATAAATGACGGTGATAAATGTGTGGGCCCCATAATGTGAAAGCGATTGGAGGAAGAAAAAACGACAAATATAAGTTGTTTAAAAATAACGGCGTAGTTATTACCATTTACAATGTTGGAATACTCGGTGGTTAAAACACGATGTCTGGCGTTGTTGACAAGAAGACTGCGGTATTGCACCAATTATCGACTCTTACGTAAAAGCGCACTACTCAATAATGGTTACTGATAATTCTTTATTCGATATTTTATTGGTTCGATAATTGTTGCGTGATATTTTATATTCTTTGTTGTTTTGATAATTGTCATTACACAAAGTATTTTTCATTATCGAAGCAATAGTTCATATTATCCGAATAATATTATTAGATAACATTATTGGCAATGTCTAGAAAGTTACATCAAGGAGAGGTTTGGTCACCTAATTGCTTGCGCGATAAGGAGAAATTCTTATCGAAAGCCCCACTTTCCTGGGAACTCCACGGTTGTCGATATTGTGATTACAGTAATATTATTTGTGAATAATTAATTATTGATTCATATGATGAGAAAAATATTGATTTTATGTGGATATAGATGGAGAAAATTTTTAATGTGACAATTGTTGAAAATTGAAATTTTATCTTTTTACGATAAAATAATTCATTTAAATATTATATATTATTATATTTTAATAATATAATAATGATGATATTTTTACAACGAATATGGGATATATGAAGTATATACGAGGAGGAAAAGTATTTTGTTGGATTAAATGTTTAACACATGTTTTGTGTGTTGGTGGCCCATTTCTTGACCGAAAATTGATTATATATAAAATCGGTAGTTTGTGGATTTTGGTCACTTTACATTTGGAATTTGGAAAAACTTTCTTACGTAAAGTTGTAGAGAATTGAATTTCCTATAAAATGGCGTGAGATTGAATTTTACGATAAAAGGGCTATTTATTATGAATTATTGAAGTTCAAGTTCAAATAATTAATTTTTGGGAGTTTTAGTTAATTATTTTGAGAAAAACGTTTTTTGCAACTAAGTTGGCCTCACATGTGATTCAAATGGGTTGAGATCAGTTGTCTAAGGTGGGCTAAGGAAAATGTGAAAAATATATTAATATTATATTCAATTTTCTACTTTGGTGTTCTAAGCATTTTTCTATAAATAGGGTGCTTAGGTTAGAATTGAAAATTACACCAAAAACTGAAGTTTTCTCTCTCTATATTATCGAGCGTATTCTTGTGAGTATTTTGAGTATTTCTATACGGTGCAAGTTCAAGTTATAGCTTTATATCCAAAGTATTAGGTGAAATCTTGTCTTTCCGAGGTAAGGGATATTTTTTTTTTCGTGATGATATTATTTCTTCAATATCATTATCTTTGAAATATTGATCTGAAGTTTTTATCAAATTTGGAACTTTTTCATGTTTGGGGGTTACTTATTCATGAGTTCTTATTCACGAGTTCTTATTCACGAGTCTTATTCATGAAGCGTGAAGATGTTTTTGTGAAATTTCTATCTTTTGGTGTGAGATTCTTATTCACGATATCTGGCATTATTCACGATATCTGGTCTTTATTCACGAATCTGGCCTTTATTCATCGAAAATGAAAATTTTCCTTTTCGTCAAAATATCTATTGTGGATACTAGTTTTGATTGTATCCATGTTTTGATCATTCTTGAATTTTACACCACTATGATTATTTTTTAGGTATTTTGGGCGCGTGGATAAAACAAAGTACGAATCCTTAATCCTTAATCCTTGTCATTTTGTTTTCTTTGGATTCGTTTTTAAAAAAAAAATATTTTCATCATCCTCAGTCTTAAATGATCATGTTGTTGAATATCTTTGACCTGTAGTGCAAAGATGATTGATTTCTGATGAATATCTTTGGCCTGTAGTGCAAAGATGAATGATTTCTAATGAATATCTTTGGCCCGTAGTGCAAAAGATGAACATGTGTTTAGATGAACATGATTAATTGGTGAATGACGCTTTTCTTTGTAGTGCGAGGATGAATATATGATTCCAAATATATATTAATTGATGTTCTGAGGATAAAAATATTGATGATGGATTGTTAAATTCATAGATATTAGTAGATTTCATCCTCTACGTAAACTCTTCTATGAATTAATATTTTCATTGCAGTATTGATTTAAAACTTGTTATCTATTGTATTCTATTAAATTTTTTCTGTTGAAGACTAACGATAATTTGTTGTATATTATCTTAGTCATAATATTCTTTTCTTGGGCTAGTTGAGCTCACCCTTTTCCTTTTTTTTCCATTTTTTCTTCTCGGGGAGGCGAGAATGTAAGCGATGCAAGTCGAGGTATGGAATGATGGTTTTAGAGAGTTGTTTAGTAGTCCTCACCATTTTGTAAAATAATGTATCAATAATTATGATGAGGATTTATTTGTATGTGGATATTGTTTAGATGACAATATCTCGTATTTAAACTCACAGCTTTTCTTGTTGTAATAATAAAGTTGTAGTTTTTTATTGCAACAAAAATACTCTTCCTCCTCGTATACTCACATATCTCACATTCGTTGTAAAAATATCACCATTATTATATTATTAAAAATAATAATATATATATATATATATATATATATATATTTAAATGAATTATTTTATCGAGAAAAAGATAAAATTTCAATTTTCAACAATTGTCACATTAAAAATTTTCTCCATCTATATCCACATAAAATCAATATTTTTCTCATCATATGAATCAATAATTAATTATTCACAAATAATATTACAGAATCACAATATTGACAACCAGTAGGTTCAGGAAGAGAGGGCTTTCCAATAAGAATTTCTCACTTCTGGCTGGCGTGATTAGGTGACCAAACCTCTCCTTGACGAACTTTCTAGACATTGCCAATAATGTTATCTAATAATATTATTCAGATAATATGAATTATTGCTTCGATAATAAAAAATACTGTGTAATGACAATTATTGAAACAACAGCAGTATAAAATATCAACGCAACAATTATTGAACCTATAAAATAAAATAGTGAATATTTACGATCGTACCATGCAATGTCATCGTGGAAGTGCGAACGTGGTAGCTGACGCATTGAGTAGAAGATCGTATGCGGTTACAAGTGAGAATATACAAACCCGTGTGAAGATAACGAATATACGATTAAAATCGACTTTAATTGATAAAGTTAAAGTCGCTCAAGCTATATACTCAGAGCTGATGAATGTGAAGAAGATGGTTCAAGAGGGCGTTATTCTAGAAGCAAGAATCGATGAAGAGAGAAAATCTCAACCCTCAATTTTATTGGCCCATTTGAAATCCTTGATCGAGTAGGAACTGTGGCCTATAGACTCGTTTTACCGCCAAGTATGTCGCGTGTTCATAACATTTTTTTTCCACGTATCGATGTCCCTCAATAAATTGAGCCTTAAAATGCTCTAATATTTAATGTTTCAAATCTCATTTCCAACAAATTTTGGTCGATTAGCCGTCTGATTGTCGATTAATACAATTGCTCGGAAGGTGATCTCTCTCCTTGCGTGTCGGCAATATATTGTTCAATTAACCAATTTACCATGAAATTAACTTCATGGTAACTGGATCCCTTTTCTTCATATATATTCTTAAGATTTTATGTTTCCTGGTATTTTCTAGACATTTGATTGGTAGCGTATAGTAGTTCTAATTGATCAGAATTTAACCATATCATTTACGTTATTATAAATTAAAAGTGGAACAAAAGTTTTAATTGGTAAAATATAGAATAATTCCTTCATTATTTACCAATAATTTTTATGTCATATAACAAGTCATTAGCCTACTAAGAGGAAAATCTCAAAAGCTGATGTTCCCGTCATACGACTTAAGTACCAAATAAATCATTTATTCACAAGAGTTTCATTGGACGAAAACAGGAATATGACTCAGTAATTTATTTTTTGAAATTATATATAACTTATAAACTATTGAAGGCAAGTTATGGAAAATAATAGTATCAAAATATATGGTAATTCTGTTCTATTACTTCTTTAATGAACATCTTAATTTGTGTCAAAATCATCTTTCAATTTTTTTCTAACAATTTAGAAAGAGGAAAAAAAAATTCTCAAAAGTTATTCGACGTTAGGGGTGAAAATGATTCCGAATACTCAGATTCTATTCAAAACTTTTTTAAAGGTATTTGAGTTCTTATTTTAGATTCGAATAAATTTTTGCAATCTTTATTCAAATTAGAATTCGACTCATTTTATTACACTCGAGTTCGACTTAACTCGACTCGTTTTTTAATCAAACTACTCGCGAATATTTGAAACATATGCAGATTAGAACTGAATCATTTATATTATGATAACGTATATAAAATTAACTCAGTCAAGTAGTTAAAATAATTAAAATTTGAACACTTCAATTTAGACTAATATCATTATAAAAAAAAATAAGATGGTATTATTACTCTTGAAACAATTAATAAACTAATTTCTATTTTAAAAATGTGGAGAATTTAATTATTAAATAATATATATTAAATAATTGATTATACTCAAATACTATATATGATCAACGAACTTGTATCGAATATATATCAGTAAGGTAATAAAAATTCAACACTCTAAATAAATGAACAGTGTAGGTAATTTATTTGACTTGTAGAAGTGTTCGAATATCAAAATAAATTGGAATTCAACCAATTTAAGTAATAGTATCAAAAATGGATCTCGCACCAATTTTTTAGGATTAGTTAATCCTAAGCCGAGTTTCGATTAATAACATATAAGTATATGATCTGCCCCGAAATTCTCAATTAAAAAAACAGAGGAAGAGAAGATGCATGCCCCAAGCACCGTTAAGATCAAATCCTGACGCGCGTGTTTCGTCTGCTCAGCGTAGCGTGACACGTCACCCTAAAGTGGGTCCCATTCCCATCTCTATCTCTCCTGCCCGCAGTGCTCTCTTTTTCGACTCTTCTCTGTCGAGGACACTGACCGGCTACCCTTTTGGGATCTTTATTTCCGGAAATACCCTCCTCCTGTAGGACTGCTGTAGCCAACTCTGTACGGTCAGGTCAGCTCCCTCAAGGTGTATTTCGGGCAAGTAAAGGCCCCTGCCCGCGTTCTACGGGTAGTTCCGATTTACTTTTGTTAGTCTTCGATTCTTGCATTTAAAAAAGTGGGAACCGATAATTAACACTCATAATTCATTTTAGTCTGGGAGTAATTTATAGTATGATGATTTATTGAGGTTTGAACTGGTCAGCTTATTGGAGTCTTTTGTTGAGATTTCAGTATCTTTGAGGAGCAGACATCAGTGTACTTTTGGAGTGAGATTGTCTGATACAGCTTGCACCTGTGTAATGTGCCTGGGCATGCGATCTGAATCTGCTCACCTATTTTTATTGGCGTTGAAAAAAAAATATCATCTTTATGTGAAATCTTGAATTGGGTCTGATTGATTAATTTCATCTGATATCTTTGTGGGTTTTAAGAGAGAAACATTGGTGTTTCTGCAAGTCAAAAAGTTCTTCTTTTTTATGTTTCTGTTATGTGAGGGATGGTGGAGGGGGCTTTAGAATTATCTTTTACTGAGCTGGGTTTTCAATTATTTTACCCGATTATTTGGGGATATTGAGAAAGAATTTCTGAAGGTGAAGGACTGGTAGGAAAGTGAAGGGGTGGGTGGAGGGGAAGAAGGGGGTTGGCAATTTTGGGCTTTCAGGGCTTTGATGATATCCGGGTTTGATTATATAGGGTTTGTGAAAAATGGTATTAAGTGGTGATGGTGTTAAAGTAGAGTCTTGGGAAGTGGGCAAATCAAAAGACAGGAAGAAGAAAGATGGTGATGTGGAAGAGAGTGGCTGTTGGATTAAGTTGAGGTTTATTGGCAGCTGTATTTCATCAAGATCTAAAGTTGATAATTCTATTAGTGGCATCAGTACGCACTGCGGTAATCCTTCATTTGCTTTAAACTTCCCTTGTGTTATGATACAATTAAAGTTTTAGCTATATCTTATTTTATGTTGCAATCAAGTTAGTTTTGCTGCGTTTACTATATTTTATATGAATTTATATGATTGTTTGCATTTCCATGTTTGCTGTTATTCTGATTAGTATAATATAAAGCATCGGTTTTCATTTTGTTGGTTAAACTTTGCTTAGAATGTGGTGCAGTTTGTATTGCATAACTGATAACTGTTGATGAAAAGGAAGTGCTAAAGATGAAATTTTGATTTGTTCAATTCAATATGGGTAACAATGTTGCTGGCAGTTTAAAGAGCTTCATTGTTATTAAAATTTGTTTAATATGTTTTTCTGGGAACATACAGAAGGTACAATTTTGAACTTATCCCCCTCCCCCAGCCCCCCGCCCCCACACCCACCCAAACCGCACACATTCCTCATCCTCTCTTTCTGTTTCCTGATCTTACCTCTTCATGTTCCCTTCTCCTTAATTCAGTTTGAAACAGTTTCTATCTGTTCTCACTCCCAAATTTCTGAAATGATACTTTCAAGAAAATTAAGGCATGGTATTTTTTAATGAACAGGCCTGTAATTAAATAAACCAATTGTTAAGTCCCCAAAGTGATGTATTGGGCCTAGCGGCAACTCCAAGAGCTCAAGGTTTTGAGATTGGACCACCAGTATCAATGCAAACCAAGCTATATTCTAGACAGCTAAAAATAGATAGCTACATTCTAGATTGAAAGATGTGTTTGTTAGCAATCATGCCAATCTTGAGCGTCTATTACATGGAACAATGTTTATAGTCTTTGAATTGACTTCTTTTCTTACCTTTCCCCTTTTATCTTAATTTTTGTTGATTGTGTTTATAAACTCACATGCGTACACACATATGTATGACAAATATGTAGTATGTAAGTTTTCTTATTAAATGCACATACCCTTCTACCTGTAAGCTAGCAATCTATGTGGAGGTTCAGCAACAATTGGAAATGACTAGGTCACCATTTTTGTGAAGTATGTTGTTGTATATCATTGATACATCAATTCCTTAGTCTACCTAAACCAATTTCATGGCCATCTGAGAATATAAGTATTTGTGGTCTCAGTCAAGTTTGATTTGTCATTGGATCAAAATCACTCGGATCATATTGAATGCAAAAGTAGAATACTTTGTTTGCTCCCTGCAAGTTATTGGCTTCTCTCATCCCTTAAAGTTTCAGTTTATGTTTGTAGTTGTTCCCCCAAACTTGAGTTTTATTTCGAACTGCATATAATAAAGCATGGAAGAAAGCTTCCTTTCTTTATGTTCTCTTCTTCTTCAGCAGAAAATTTGATGGTATCTTCTCATTGGAATTTTGTACATGATTTAGAATTCTTGACATTCAATAGCAGCTTCTTATTTAACAAATAAGATAAAAAGCTCTCTTTTGAATTTACTAGAATGTTTTCTGCAGGGCATATGAGAAAACATGAATAATATTGTAGGATTTTTGTCAACAAGCTAGATAAGTCATGTCTTGTTCGACCACGTGCGATTAATATGACTTGTTTATCTTCTAGATATCATATTCTTTACACTTCTTTCTGTGTCAAACAAATCATGCTATTGTAATAGAAGAACATTAGCATCCTTCATTTCATTGAAGTGGCTCATGTATGCATTAGCTTGCTAGTTATCTGTTTTTTTTTTTAAAATGAAAAATAAATTATTTGCTACTTCTTGATTCTCACAAAGGAAAAGAAAAGCATTTGCTTGCTTGATGGCTTGACTTCAAACTTTGATAGGATAAAACAATGTATAGGGCTTGAGTTCTCTTTACGGGTTAAGCTACCTTTATGTTTTCTATTAAGAATGATAGTTTCTATCTGTGTGGCTTGTGTTGAATCCTTGTCCTGGCATATTCCTTGTTTGTGTAAGCAGAAAGTAAATCTACAAATGGCACTAGCAAAGACCAACCAGCTCCTGTAATCTCATCAACTACAACCAGTATTGCAGAAAGTAACTCTTCCACTTCCAAACTAGAAGAGGAACTCAAAGTTGCTACTCGGCTTCGGAAATTCGCTTTTAATGATCTTAAGACGGCAACAAGAAATTTTAGACCAGAGAGTCTTCTTGGTGAAGGCGGTTTCGGTTGTGTTTTCAAGGGATGGATTGAAGAGAATGGAACTGCACCTGTGAAACCAGGCACTGGGCTTACTGTTGCTGTGAAAACGCTCAATCATGACGGGCTTCAGGGTCATAAAGAATGGCTGGTCTGATGCTTTGCTTATCCATCTCACTATTGAAGTCAATTTTCCCTTGTTCTTGTTCTTCTTTTTCCTGCCTATATCTCTCTCAAGATCTTTACTCTCCCAACTTTGTTGTGTATGTTTTTTTGGCTTTATAAATGTTCTCAAGTATCATCTCCTGTGGCAGGCTGAAGTGAATTTTCTTGGTGACCTTATTCATCCAAATTTGGTTAAGCTGATTGGTTATTGCATTGAAGATGATCAACGGCTGCTAGTTTATGAATTCATGCCTCGAGGAAGCTTAGAGAACCACCTGTTTAGGAGTACGTCACCTTCTCTTTCTCATTATTGAATCAGAATTGTGTTGATGAGATTTGTTTTTATTGGTATATTTTTTTTCTCAGTATTGAATGTTTTAAGAAAAGTTATGATTATTGAACTTTAAAATTCAAGCTGTCAAATTTCAACCATATTGAATTTTTTATCTTGCCCGTCGATTACCTTAAAGAGAATCTTCCTTCAAAAGTTGGATGTTTGAATGGGACAGAGGGAGTATGTCTAAAATAACAGTGTTTGTCCTTTTTATTATATCCTATTATTATCTATATCTGGAATTATTATTTAGTAGAGATAAAGTTATTGATCTTTTCATTGAAAGTGGGTTGTTACTGGTTGTGTTTCTCAAAGATAAATGCACTCCATTCAGGTTGTCATAAAGGATCTATCCCTTCTCTATTCTGGGCCCTCCCCCTTTTCTTTTGACCTCTTTTTTGTGTGTTTATATATATATATACTAGGGTTAACCTGTGCCTCCAGCACTACTAATACTCGTATAATTATTTAATACCTAAAGATGAATCTAAATAAAAAAATGTGAGTTACAATGTTTAAAGAGCATATTTTTAATAAAAATTAGAAAATTTTTGTTGTAAATAAGAAAATTTCTAATCAAGATAGACATCCCACCCAAAAAATAAAGAAGTCAAGAATTTTACCACAAATTGTATCTACATACTCATTATTTACAAATCGAGATTGGCAAGAAAAAATGAATTTATTAAGGAAGCAACTAAAGCCAACATCCACATTCACTCAACAATAAATTTGACATAGGCCAGTTAACTACATTTATTAAATTCGAAACAATCCCAATGCCAATAACCTTCATATTTTCTTCAAGCACATTTAAAAGCACTTATCTTCACCTATATGCTATTGATTCCCTTCATTTAATTTGCAATTTTAGATGGAACATGGATTAATATGCTATTGATTCCCTTCATGTTTTGTATATATATATATATATATAATATGTATGTACATATATATGGAAAAAGGTAGCATGTGTCTTAGACACACGCAAGCTTGTGTGTGACCTATTATTTTAAGAGATTTTATTAATGGCATTTTTGGCATTTCACCATTTTCATTAATGGTGGTTTTGACATTTCACCAATTTGTTAATCAAAACTACGTCGTATTAGGTGGGTCTAAGACACACACTCCCTTTATTTATATATATATATATATATATATATATATATATATATATATATATATATAAATTTCTGTAGGGTATCCTTTGCATGTTTCACCTCACAAATGTAATAAGAGTCAAATGGCGGTTGGTTTTACAGTAGGGTTAAGGAATCTGTCAATTTACATATGCTGGTTGCTAAAAGTGTGGCAATTATTGATCCTTTTAGTTTCACAAATATCCATCATAGTAGTGTTCACTTGGAATTATCTTTTTTGATATGAAGTTAGAATCAACAACTTGAAGAACAATAAAGTCTATCTTTGGCTTGCCACAAGTCAGATAGTAATTGAAAAGCTTGTATATAGCGCTGGTTGGCTAATTGAGTGAGGAAATGTATAGCAGTGAGCAACATTGAGATTACAATACATTTTTTACTAGGAAGACAAACTCACCTCATTTCACTTGACACAATTTCAGAACATAATTGAAAATCTTGTATAGTCCTGGTTGGCTGAAAGAGCAACAGGAAATGTAAAGCAACAATAATACTTTTTGAGTAGGAAGACGGGCACATCTTACTTTGAACTTGCTTAAAGCCATTATGGACTGCTTAAAGCTTCACTCAAGCGAGTTAGCTTAATAGTTGGCAGCTGCTAAAGAATGGCAACAGCGTTGACAATGTTTTAAAAGGCGGGAGGCGGGCGGCCAGGGGGCCTAGGCGGGATTTTTTATTGTAAGTCAATTTTAATATTTTAACTTACATTTATCCAAACAAAACAATAATATTACAAATGTATCATCATTTATATAATTTAAGAATTATATTGAATTAAACTAAATATTACAAATATATCATCATTTATATAATTTAAAGTTGGTTCAAGTTCAAAAAATTACAAATATAATAAAATTATCCATTTTGACTTAATGTTGTTCACTTATTGTTGTGATTTGATATGCTACAACCTGTATTATGAATATGGTAAATCATTAAAAAATAAATATCAAGATCTGGTTTGGTTAGTTATTAAAATAAAAAAAATCTCTATACATAGACCCCGCCTAGGCCCCATTTAATTTTCTGGAGGGATTTTTTTGCCGCCTTGGACCTAGGTGAGGCGCCTGGGGGGCCTAGTGCCTAGGCAGGGCGCCAAGGGGGGCCTAACACCTAGGCGGACCTAGGCGGGGATTTTTAGAACAATGAGCGTTGATGGAGGTGATGACTAAATGAATGAGAAACCTTCTGACTTCTGAGAAATGAGAACTATCAGGATTATTCAAGTAGTATGATGTGAATAATGGCCATGGTGTTGAGGAGGTATATATACTTTTTTTTTTTTTTTTTTTTTTTTTTTTTTTTTGGGGGGGTTAAAGATGGAAACTAAAACAGGCTGAGGTGTGCTAGAATTGTGGTCTTTTTTGAGTTGGCTGCATAATCTGCAAATGATGGTGCAACAGAAAGCAATTAAGTGGATGGAAGAAGCACCTGAGACCATGCTGTTCTTAGGAGGTGCACTGAAGATGATCAAATATGGGGCAGAAATTCAGATGGTTTTTCCAACATTGGTTATGATGGTGATATGACCAAAATAATTTTCTTAGTGGCCTCCTAGTATCTAGAGGTGGAATATAAACTACATGCGAACATATATAACTCAAATTCCATTCTTGGGAAGTTCATCCTGCTACTAGCAGTTATGTTCTAGACATTTATTTTTTCTTTTTTTATTAATTTTTTTTGCTGACATTTATATGTTCGAAAGTGAAGTAAGATATCTTTCATGGGCTGGGACCCATCTACAAATTATGCGACTTTGTTTTGTGCATCTTTGATGCCAGATCTGCCTCTTACATTTCTGAACTAATTTTAGCACTTTACTTTTTAGAACTATTTTTCTGTTCTTTCATACTAACTTTTACCAATGTGTAGGGTCCCTGCCTCTTCCATGGTCTATCAGGATGAAAATTGCTCTTGGTGCTGCAAAAGGTCTCGCTTTTCTTCACGAGGAAGCAGAAAGGCTAGTTATATATCGTGATTTCAAAACATCCAACATTCTACTAGATGCAGTAGGTGACAAAACTTGGGCAATTATGCTTTTGCCTTCATAGTTTTCATCGTTCTAATGACTCATTTAATTCCAGGAATACAATGCAAAACTTTCTGATTTTGGTCTTGCCAAAGATGGTCCAGAGGGAGATAAAACTCATGTATCTACCCGCGTGATGGGAACCTATGGTTATGCTGCTCCAGAATATGTGATGACAGGTAAATTTCATTGGGCCATCGCTATTGTAATGAGGGTCATGTATCATTTCTGCTCTTTCTCTCCATCTAACCTGCCTTCTGTGGATTAGCTTGGGTGAGAATACTAAATGGAATAAGGCCTTGGTATTTGCTTAATATGATCAAAGAAGAAAGAGCTCACAAGCTCTCTTTTTTCTTTCATACATTTCAATGTCTACTTGATGATAGCTGTAACTTACTGGCTTTGACCCATATTGCTCGTCCCATATTTAATCAAATGCTTGATGCAATGTGGGACAGAGGATATGATTTCTCACCCAAGCAAAGAAAATTCTTCTAGTGATTTGTTTCATAGTCGTTAGTAACCTAGATTGGTAGCTCTTAGACGTTGTTAACGTACGACTTGTAATTCTGGAGTTTTCCAATATTACTCCCTCGGTACTGATCAGCTTATTTAATCTTTTGTTCAGGGCATCTTACGTCAAAAAGTGACGTTTACAGCTTTGGCGTGGTTCTACTTGAAATGCTGACCGGTAGAAGATCAATGGACAAAAACCGCCCAAATGGGGAACATAACCTTGTGGAATGGGCAAGGCCACATCTGGGAGAAAGAAGAAGGTTTTATAAGTTGATAGACCCTCGGCTTGAAGGTCACTTTTCGATAAAAGGTGCCCAGAAAGCTGCACATCTGGCTGCTCGCTGCCTTAGCCGGGACCCAAAAGTCAGGCCTGTTATGAGTGAAGTAGTTGAAGTCTTGAAGCCTCTGCCAAACCTGAAGGATATGGCAAGCTCATCTTACTACTTCCAGACCATTCAAGTTGACCGGGTTGGGTCTAGCCCTAATACTAGAAATGGGTTGAATGGCATTAGATCACAGGCGGGATCATTTTCAAGAAACGGTCAGCAACATCCAAGGAGCCTCTCAATACGGAACGGTTCTCATGCTTCTCCGTATCATCTTCACCAGTTCCCACATAATTCACCAAAACCAGAGGGTAAACCATAGATAGCACTAGGTTGCTGGGAATATCTGCGTCTTTTCCCACACCTTGGACTGTACTTTACTTTACTTTACTCTTCTTCTTCTTTCTTCTTCTTCTTCTTTCTGATTATGAAATATGTTTTGGCGGCCCATTTGATCTTGTACTTTTGACAAAGAAACGGAGAAAGAAACACATGAATTATGTTGTTATCTTTAGAGTGACCCCTTCCGCCAATGTAAGAGGAACTGAAGTTCATTGAAGTAATTGCTTCTGTTTTCTTGACAACATAAAATTTCCTTTTTTCTTCTCTTATTTATTATATATCTATATATATCTAATATTATTTTTTTAAACAATAATCTTATCAGCTAATGTTCTCCCCACAAAATGTTTTCAATTTATATTTCTAGAATATTAATCGCCAGAAAGCTGACTAACTGATGGAGTGGTAAGACTATTTATCCTACATGGATTGGATGAGTCCAAAGTCCAAACCTCGAAATATTACTAATGTGAGAATAAATAATTATATCAAAATATTATTCCTTCAACCATGTAAAAAAAGGTATAAAATATATCTTTCATATAAACTAATAAAAATTTAAGTGAAGGAGACTAGCGAGAGAATATCAATAAATTTATGGATCCCATCTGCATATAAAAAAAAATTTCTTTCTAAAAGGAGTGAATTATATTTAAATATTTTAAACAAGTATTGTTATATATAATGAAAAATTTAATGTTGATATTAAATAACAACATATATATTTGAACATGGAATATAAGTGAGTAAGAAGAGACTCGCGCATTACTATTTTGTTTTATAGTTTATATAAATTATTTTTAATTTTGAAAATAATATATTCTTTATATAATATTTTAATTTAAATTGTTTACTTTAGACATTATATATATATATATATATATATATATATATATTATTTTAGGTTAAATACACTCTTCTCCATTCTACTCAATCTCGGTTTACAAATGCATCACTGAACTAAATATTTTTACAATCGAGTTAGTGAACTACAAAAATTTATCAAATCGTTACAAATTTCGTTAAATGAGTTGATTTTTGACAGAAACCTAACATGTGACTTGCACATATAAGAGAGAAATTAATTAATTAAATGCATGATATGCTGACAAGGAGAGAGAAGCTGAGTTGTATAATTAATTAAATTAAATTATACTCAACTCTATAACAAATAATTAAACAAAATATAAATCAAATTAATATACATTATAAATAATTAAATAAATTAACAAATAATAAAACAAACAACTTAAAGTAAAATCCATCCAAGTCAGTTGACCCTTTAACTAGAAAACAGAAAAAAATAATTTTTTTCTTTTATGCCATGATGAAATTTTAATCTATAAAAGAAAAATAAGTATATTAAAAATTAAAAAAAATACTAAAAAAGTAAAAATATTTAAATGTTTTGGTGTATCACAAAATTAGAAAGAAAAGCAAAAACATAATTCATAACAAGAATAACTAAAATTTAAACACAAAATGTAGTACTAGATGTTTTAGAAAGGGTAACAAGAATAACTAAAATTTGACCAAACTTCTAAGTAATGATTGATGAGGTGTACTACTCCATATTACATGTGCCAATTAATTAATTAATTAAACATCAAATTAAGAGGAAAAGAAGTTTGTTACACTATATATTAATTATTTCCAAAATCCAATTAATTAATTGATTGCAGTCCCAACTCATACGTATTCATGAAAAGGATGGCTATAGCTGTTAATGAAATACTCCACTACTTATAATTAAACAACAATAATGTTGGGTCGTGATATTTCTCCTATCGGACCGAATGGATTGAGCCTATTTATTCAGTTAGTCCATTGGATCTTCACTATTGGGTGTTGACATTATTGGGCCTAGTCATTTTATTATCTTTGTTAAGTCTTCTAATATCGAGACCAAATCAAATGGGTCGACCCATCGAGATATTTAAATATCTACATCTTTAACCGATGATGATGACAAAGATATGGTATCGATATCTTTATATGACATTAATGAAGATTGGACGATCGGTCATCGGTGGGACGTAGGGATGAGATTAACGGGAAAGCTACTGCGATTGGGGTAGGGTCGGGGAGGGTCGATGTACGAGGAACCGAGTCTTGTATTATAGCGAGGAAGTCTTTGTAAAAAGCAGTGCGTTTTACATTCATATATCTATACACTGTCGAGAATATCGATCATCTCTCTCATTACACTAGATTTTATTATCCTCTTGAGTTAACCTTATGAAGCAGACATACTTACTCTCGCTGAAAGCTATCCCCGCCGTGGTCGGTACCGTCAAGCTTTGTGGTGTTTGTTGTGTTTATTATTCGAGGATCGGGACGTCTTTCGTGATTGGGGACGTGGCGAGAAGATCTGGCGTTAACATTCAAGCGCTAGAAGGAGGGCTTTTTTCTAGTGTTTTTGAGTTATCAATCACAATATTTCCGGTTGTTTCTACATCGAAGTTACTAAGACAAATCAAGGGGTTCTCGTTCGAGATCCCACGCGAACTTAGAAGATAATTGGTCTTTCTTTGGCGACAAAGAAGCATGATCGTGGCCGAAAGGCAAGTAAAAACATCCCACTTTAGAACTAAAGACCGAAGTGGTCAGGCTGATGAAGATGGTGGACGAAGCATATAGATCTTTGGAGGTTCTCTTGGAGCGGAGCGAGGATGTAAGCATTGTCTCGGGCGAGGATGTGGTGAGCGAGAGCAAGGATTTGGTTGTGCTGATTCTTGGATTGCTAAGATGAGAACAAAGCATTCAATTATGCCCGGTCCCGAAAGATGTGGTACGCCTAAAGATGGACAACCGTGAGTTGGAAAGCAGTCTATACACTTTGAGGACATATCTCAAGGTGATCCTCATGACCAAAGAAGACCCAACAGCCATTTTCCTGATTGACCAAGAAGAGGGTTTCCACCTATTTGTCTTGGGATCATGGTCAAGCAGCGAGTAGATGAAGACCCAAATACCATTTTCCGATTGACCAAGGGTATCCCGCCTATTTGTCTTCCGGGATCATGGTCAAGCGAGTGGATGAAGACCCAATGACCATTTTTCTGATTGATGAAGATGGTATTCTCGCCCTATTGGTCTTGGGATTATGGTGGGAGTAGATCCGAAGCCATATTCCTAAGAATCCACCGAGGCACACCCACATGAGACACTTGTCTTTGGAGATGCCCGTTTAAAGGCGTCGTCGAGTTTAGATTGACACATAAAATGCACCCATATTCCTAAGCATCCAGAAGAAGGTACCTCATCCTAGGGGTTCTCGGGACTATAAGCAGTGCAAAAAAAGCAAAGACGGGGAGGATATTCACCCGAGAATACAAAAGGCACTACGCTTACGAGAGTGTTCTCGCCATGCAATGAAAAGACTTCGTCGACAAAGTAGATTTATAAGTCATGACACGGAAATCCGAACACTTGGTAAACATTTCAAGGTCGGTTGACATTAATGGTCGGACAATTATTTTACGGAAGCTAATAATAGTTAAAGAGAAGGTGAGGAGTCAAACCAACAAAGCCGTTGATTCTTCAATGAAGCAGAGTTCGTGGACATTGCATGCAGATGGATATTCTATTTCAGACATCAGTACAACATGCTATCAAGGAGTCGATCACAATAACAATTCCACCCACGGTGCATTATCGGTAGCCACTCTGAGATCTTTATAAGTTTGACGACAGATGGCGTCATTTCTTCGGATCAGATGCTGGCAAAGAAGACCAAGTACAAGAGTGTCCATTTTGTTCTCATTGATGAGAATTTTTATCGAAGGACCTTTTTCGTCATCATTACTTAAACATTTGGTTCCATCCGAAGCAGGGTGTGTTCTTCGGGAAGTTCACAAAGATATTCGTGACAATTATTTGGCCCGAAGTTATTGACCTACAAAGCACTTCGGCAGCGATATTCTTGAAAGAACTGGGGATTCAGCACAGAAAGATTTTGGTGGCTCATCCACATTCACTTTTGCACAATGGTCACTATTGGTCCTGGTCCTATTTGTCCTATGGTCACTATGGTGTAAGGAGGTATGGTAGGACTCGCTGGCCATTCGATGGCGACCCATTTGTCGCTTACACCCCGAGTGGTGAGCGAAGGATCCTATATTGATTTTACCGAGGTGGTAAATCAATGGTCACTATTAGTCCCTGGTCCTATTTTGTCCTATGGTCATTATGGTGTAAGGAGGTATGGTAGGACTCGCTGGCCATTCGATGGCAGCCCATTTGTCGTTCTACCCCGAGTGGTGGTGAGCGAAGGATCCTATATTGATTTTACCAGGGTGGTAAGTCAATGGTCACAATTGGTCCTTATGTCTTGATCCTTATATCTTGGTCCTTATATCTTGATCATTATGTCTTGATCCTTATATCTTGGTCCTTATATAATTGTTTCACCCCGAGTGGTAAACAAATGTCCTTATATACTTGTTTACCCCAAGTGGTAAGCAAGATTTTTGATGGTGCAAGGAGGATCAACCGAATTCACTTCACATACATGGACCGATCTCACACTTCAAAAACGATAAGTATACATTACTTTATTTTGTTCAAGTGTTGAGTTCAGATTCATTCAAATCTTTGTTCATTAAATTCTATCCATTAAATTGATTCACTTCATTTCATAAATTAGCATTATCGCCTTTATCTAGTTCATGTCTTAAGTTAGGTTCATACATTAATTGACCTTTGAATTATAGACAAGAAATGTTCACACAGAAGTAATAAGGCATGAAGTTGATATTTCATTAAATATTAACTGTTCACATAAAGTTAGAATTTTCACAGAAAGTTCTACAGCTAAAGATAAAGAGAGGTCATCTTGAGCTTCTTCCTTGTCATCGCCGCCATCTAAAGAGTCTAGAAGAGATGGATCTACCTTGGCCCGAGCTTTTTCTTGCCTTTTACTTTAAGTGATTTCATATCCTTTTTCGCATACATATGGACGATCTTATTGATCATTTCGGCCGGATTTTACAGATTCTCACCGGATATCCTTACGAAAGTCTTTGGTCGATGGCGGACTCAAATTCTTAAGGGTCGAAGCTCTTTGAGCTCTTCTTGAGCTTGACGATGTACCGGATGTTTTGATCCTTTAGCTTGATAGATCAACATTTATATCGTGATGACTTGATGAGTGGCGGGACATTTTCAAATCTTCTCTGGTTTTGAGCAAGGTTTTTCTCGAAGGCACTCATTGTCGTGAAGAAGCAACTTTGAGACTACTTCTATCTTTCATCAAAGCAGATTTAGCGTTAGGTATTCTCTCTTTGAGCCGCCTTCTCTTGACTTGACCTCTTGTTATTTGGGGACGGAGGCATCAAAGTTAGTGTTTGCCTCCGGATGATCGGTGTCCATGATAGAGCTATTCTTTGAACCGGTGGTTGTCGAGATTACAGACGAAGGAGTTGTAGAGCTCAAATGGGAAATTCTCTTACGATTACATTTGGAGAGTGGGGATAGGGTTTTCGGACTGAAGTCAGGAGGTTGGTTGTCTTTTAAAAGCAAGTTTGAGTGATCGCTTCACTTGCTTCTTGGCTATTCATCGAAACAACGGTTTCAACCAGGGTGGTTGGCGGAGGATCGATTTCATTAGAGGTACTTTGTGGTTCTTTGGAGGCCAGGAGAATTTGCTTGGGTTTTCCTCTTTGGCGCTTGAAGGATTCGGGTTCAGTTCGTCGAAGGGCATATCGAGGAGGCACTTTCGGTGTGTGATTTCTTGAGGGTGTGTTTGGGTATTGACGACTTGCTTTTTTACGTGAGGTTGGCTTGTCCTTCTTGATAGGAGTTGATTTGGTATTCTCTTGACATCTTCTTGAGATTCTCTTGGCATCTTCTTGGCATTCTCTTGGGTATCCTTTTCGCTTCTTTTGTATTTGGGACGAAGGCACACGAATTAGTGTTTACTGCTGGTCGTGATGAAATTATTGTCGAACCGTAATTTCATTCTATGACTTGACCAGTGGTTGAAAAGCTCTTCAATTGGTACTTACAGTAGAGGTTGGCGAAGATGAACCCTTTATATTCTTATTTGATGTTCATCGGATGGACTTGATAAACCGTATTTTGGGCCTTTATTGATCTTATTACAAATCCTTTTGTCTGAAGCCGATGCCATTTATAGTTTTCTATTAAACCTCTGTTTAATAAAAAAACTAGGGGCAATGTTGGGTCGTGATATTTCTCTATCTCGGTAATGGATTGGGGCCTATTTATTCAGATTAGTCCATTGGATCTTCACTTATTGGGTGTTGACATTATTGGGCCTAGTCATTTTATTATCTTTGTTAAGTCCTTCAATATCGGACCAAATCGGTGGGTCGACCCATCGATATTTAAATATCTACATCTTTGACGATGATGATGACAAAGATATGACCGATCGATATCTTACATGGCATTAATGAGATTGGACGATTGGTCAATGATGGGATGAGGGATGGGATTAACGGGAAAAGCTACTGCGATTGGGTAGGGTCGGGAGGTCGATGGCACAAGGAACCGAGTCTTGTATTATAGCAAGGAAGTCTTTGTAAAACAGGTACGTTTTACATTCATATATACACACACAACTGAGAATATCGATCTATCTCTCTCATTACACTAGATTTTATTATCCTCTTGAGTTAACCTTATGAGCAATGTATATACTTACTCTCACGCTGAGCTATCCCGTGATCCGGTCCGTACAAGCTTGTGGTGTTTGTTGTGTTTACTGTTCAGGATCAGGACGTCTTTCGTGATTGGGACGTGGCAGAAGATTCTGACGTTAACAAATAATAACAAGTGGTCTACCGGTCTCCCCTCCTTATTTTTCTCCATCGACCCTTAATTGTCTGTGGTACTCTTATCCAATTTCTCTTGACCCACCATTTTATGTTACTCTATTTGTTTTGTTGTTTGTATATATATGAACCATCTCTCTTATAGTTAAATTAAGCTCCCCACCAGAAACAAGCGAATCACCGGTCATTCGTGATTCGCTTGTAAGGCTACATATACAAGAATAAGCAAAAAGAGGGGAGGAAGAAGAAGAGTAACACGTCAATAAAATAAATAAATAATAATAAAAAAAAACTATTCGATCAATGACAGTTCCTAAAGGCAAATCATTTATTTGCTTCTTTTTCTTCTTGTCTTTTGCTCTAATAGTCCCAACTTTGCATGCTAAAATCGCAGAATTTGATGATTTTCTAAAACAGCGTGCCGATGAGGCAGAGCAAGCCGCCGAGAAGGCATATAACCCTCATCCTGAGGAAGTCGCAAATAGCTTCAACAAGCAAGTTGGCGAGTGAGTAGCTACTACTTAATTAGAAATGATCAATATATATTCATTATTCTTGTTTGTAATTAATGCTTCGATTACATGCATGTGTGTGTATATATATAAGATCTTTGTTCTAAATTATAAGATCAATATTTACTTTTTAAAATCAATTTCAAACATTTTGTTGATATAAATTCATATGGTTAAGTTTATGTTACTACTACAATCATAAACTACATACCTAATTAATTAAAGAGTACTATTAGTTATAAGAGTTATTATTTTCAAAAATGTAAATAAATCATGTTAATTTTAAATTGATGGCAATGTTGATCTTATAATCCGGATCACAGAGGGATTATGTTCTTAATTTATTTTACTTTTTCTAGATAGCTCAATGTTGAATTAATTAGACGTACAAGAAAATTTTCTCTTTAATAATTTTGCATGATTGTTTGTTGATGCATGCGTGTACGTACGTAGTTTGTTAACTTCCAACAACACAAGGAGGCAGCTAGGCGGATCAGAAGAATGCGTGGCGACAAACCCGATCGACCGATGCTGGAGGTGTCGATCTGACTGGAATAAGGACAGGAAGAGGCTGGCGGGCTGCGCCAAGGGCTTCGGCCGCAAAAGCATAGGTGGCAAACTCGGAGAATTCTACGTTGTGACGGATGATACTGACGACGACATGGAGAATCCAAAGCCCGGAACGCTTCGCCACGCTGTGATTCAGGAGGTGCCATTATGGATTGTATTTTCAAAGTCAATGGTTATTAAGCTCCAACAAGAGCTCCTCATAACTAGCAACAAGACCATTGACGGTAGAGGAGTGAATGTCCACATTGCCTACGGAGCTGGGCTTACCGTCCAGTTTGTAGAGAATGTGATTATCCACGGCATTCGGATTCATCACATTGTTCCAACTCCTGGAGGAATTGTTAGGGATTCGATTTTACATCTTGGGCTTAGAACCGTTAGCGACGGTGATGGGATCAACGTATTTGGATCCAGCAACATATGGATTGACCATGTCTCTTTGGAAAGATGTTATGACGGCCTCATTGATGCCATCCAGGGATCAACGGCTATTACCATCTCCAATTGCAAATTCAATAATCATGACCACGTACGTATAACTTAATTAAATTAAACTACTATATAACATTAGGTATATATATATGTACTTGTATATGTTGGATGCATGGTGATCGACATGGATGATATATATTGTATGCACGCACGCAGGTGATGTTGTTAGGTGCAAGTGATACCTATGAGGATGATAAAATAATGCAAGTTACAGTAGCATTCAACCGGTTTGGAAAGGGTTTGGTCCAGAGGATGCCTAGGGCTAGATTCGGGTTCGTCCACGTGGTCAACAACGATTACAACCGTTGGGAAATGTATGCCATTGGTGGCAGCTCCAATCCTACCATCATTAGCCAGGGTAACCGATTCAAGGGCCCTGACAATGAATTCGCTAAGGAAGTACGTACGCATGCATGCATGCATTTACGAACAAATATTAATTAATTAATTATTAAGTAAATATTAAATTACCATTTTAACTACTAACTAAGCAACATTGATTTAATTTGTGTTGGTGATGAAGGTGACAAAGAGGGATTACGCGACAGAGGATGAGTGGAAGCATTGGCAGTGGAGATCAGAGGGAGATAAGTTTACAAATGGAGCCTTCTTCAGGGAGTCCGGCTCACCGTTCTCAGCTGAAAATTCAGAGGTAAAGAAGGATCTGATCAAAGCAAAGCCTGGAACTTTTGCAGGGAGACTCACGCGCTATGCTGGTGCTCTCAAGTGCAAATCAGGCAAACCTTGTTAATTAGCACCAACGACTAAATTTCGGAAGAAAGGGGATGGATACAAGTGAACTGCTAGTACGTACTACTACTGTAAAGAGCACAAAACAATTACCGAGTTAAAACGAGGGAGGAAAATAAAAATAATCAACATTTACTGCACCGTACGTTCCTCTCATCATGTAAAGTCCCTGCTACTTGGCAACATATATACTTTACCTTGTACTCTTTATTAGTTTTGATAATTGATTGTTGATTTGTTTAATTCTAGCACAGACCGACCATATTAAGGGGGATAAAAATTATAAAAAAAAAAAAAACATACTAATATTAAATTATTTCGTATTGTTCCAACAAGAAATGGCTGTCCTTGATTATTTTTCCTCTTAGTGTAGATAAAATAATGAAAAGAATCTTCCTACAATGAGAATTACTGTTCAACAGGCCGGTTGTCCATTTTTAGTAGGACATGTCCTGATATTGTGGCCGTTCTCCAGGCACAGCCGGCAAGTGTAAGTCCTTTTCTCCAAGGAAGCAGAACCTTTACTTGGAGAAGTAGTAACTGTTGCTAGTTCACTCTGTTGATGACAAGTCCTACGATTATGTCCACTTTGTCCACATATCCTGCAACAGTGCTTCCTTGGGACCCTCCTTATCGATTCATTTGATTTCCATATTGAACAGCTTCTTCTGTTATGCCCCCTTTCCCCACACAAGCGGCATCTGAAGCGTCTGTCTATTGGACTATCCTTTAGTTCTGGGCAGTAGTGTTTCCTATGCCCTTCACATCCACAACTTTTGCAATAAAATTTCACTCCTGCTTAAGAGTAAGAAACTAGATGTGATGTTGTATTTGATAAGTACATGTAAACACAATCCTATCACTAACATCATGGCTGCATAACACTTTGGAACCAGATTTTTATAAATGATTGCAAATTTCTAGGGCAGCATCAGTATCAAGTAATATTCATCACCTGGAACAAGGAGCAAAAAACTAGGAAATAAAAAATACTAAAATACATTCACAAGTGCGTGCCATTTTCATGCAGATGAAAAGCCAGGGAGACTATATAAAAGGCTGCAAAGGGAATCAACTCCCATCAATAATTGCATAACAATCAGGGCATGTACACAATGAACCTAGACCTTCTAGAAACAACTATCAAATTAACTCTTACAAATTACTATTTTTCCATCTAGTCAAAAGTCCATCAAGACTTATTGACTAAATTATTTATGCTGCATTTTCCCCAAACTTTATTCTTGACCTAGTTACAAGAGACAGATTAATTAATCTGTCCCTGAACTTCCAGCAAGTCGTGTTAGCAACTTAACATTAGATTGACTAATGATAAATCTGGCTGCATAACATTTTTCAAAATAGGGAAGCACATCAAGGCAAAAGAATGGTTCAGTGAATATAACACCACACAAGAATAAACTCACAAAACTTTAACATTATGATATTGAAAGCGGTTATCAATTGCAATGCCAATTTGTGTGAATACACCTTTCATGGAGATGCTTCTCCTGCGACGGTTCTCGGGATCACGAAAAAAATCTCTCATAGCCTCAGAAGCACGCCTCCGTGCATCAGCAGTTCCTTTAGCTTTCTGGACAAGATACACTTTGAAATCAAAACCTTAATTGTTTTGCTAGACTATTGTGGGTTAATATACTTCTCTTCCACATTACTTAAGGTATTCAGAGAGGAATAAGTTTTTTCAAGTTTCAAACCTTAATTGCAGCCACTCTTTGCGCATGAAGCATGGGATCGCGATGAATAATCTTCATTCTTTTGCTAAATAGTCCGGTTCTGGCATTGAGGCTCTGCATTTATCCAACTAAACGGAGAAACTTAAATTCATGAACTAGACAATATTAATTTGTAACATAAAGACATTTAAGTGAGGAGCGTATAAATCCTGATGCGTCTGCAAATTGCATTATCTAAAGACGAGCAACACTGTTCCGGAAAGTTTAAATCTTTTTTCTACAACTCAACAGAAAAGAGTGCCCCAATTTGCTAGTCCCATTGTTGGTAAAACTTTAAGTTTCTCAAAATTATTACAATAACTTGGAACTCAAAAACCAAACAGACTATACAATGAATAAAGTAGAAAAGAAGAGAGTAAAAAAGAAGAGTTGAACAAATAGCAGCTAGGCTTAGAGAGAAAAAGAGAGACTAAACATGATAATGAAGATACATACTCAAGAGTATATAAATATGTGTTTTCTCGCGTCAAATGCGTTAAAGTTCAAAGGAGACGAACAAGCTTACTTTTAATGATCTGCTGATCTTTAAACCAACTTCTGGTGGTGGAGATTGGTATACACGCTTTGATTTTCTCTTAACATCAAGATTTATTTCTAGATTGTCCACCTCATCATCTTCCTTCACTTTTAGTGGAGAACTGAAGATGCATTAACAATTAAGTGAATTAAAAAAATGAATACTTCATAAGAACTAAATAAAGTAAACTAAGAAATTTTTATCAGCATACAACCAGTACAGTAACTCAAAAAACCAATATTTCAAGAATGACATTTATGACTCCAAGTTTTCTGTTATATAAATGTGTATCCTTGTACTTAAATCAGAATTTCGAAATGCTACAATTTTTTTGCGTAGAAAGCTCTATTGGAAAACTCACATTTACCCAACCAACTAGTGATGAGAAAGATGGTTCTCACAATGAGATATCATACAATTAACATGCACTGCCAGCAGGTAATAGCTAAATGACATAAAGATAGGAATACATCTTCAGTAAAATGTTCTTAAAAGCATGATATGTAGAGTTACACTGAGCGGGCTTTTTCCCATGGCCGTTCATCAATCGACTCTTCCCATATAACACAATCTCCTAAGCACTGATGGCAAGTGTTCATTCCCTGTAACAGTTAAGAACTAAGTATTAAATAACAGATTAAGAAAAATACAGAGCAGAAAAGGACAGATCAAAGTATTGATACTGAAGAATTATTTCAACTGTCAACCAAATTTAGTATCTATATCTGACAGAATCTTCCCTTATAATCAAACAAAAGAGCACCCTATAGGCTGTAAGTACTTATTTAGAACTCAGTTTGCCATGTCGCTTTTTGAACAAACATGTGTTCCAAGGGATGTATACTCTGTATTGTACATATTTCGTTATGAAGAGAAAATCCGTATAAGGTTCTGTTTTCTATTATTACGGATGTATAAGAGAAAAGAATTCTAGTAAGTAAAGAAAATGTGCATTTTTTTCCGGATATCTAGTTCATTAATACCAAGTCAATTATGAGTATAAAAGCAACTCATTAGATTAAGTGATTAACTACTCTGAGGAATTGAAAATGTTTACCTTGCCATTACACTGTGAACAATCTAATCTAGATCTTTCTATTCCGCACTCTGTACAAGGAGTATAACCCCTTCCCCTACAACTTGGGCAAGGCAATTCCCTGATATATTGGCCATTTGGACCAAACCAGGACCTTGGCTTCAAAGCACCGGATATAGAAGAATCCCTGAGATTGAAATAACATATCAAAGGAAATGAAAGAATTTGAAGTAGAAAGCAGGAACCTATTAAGTTATTATCTGAACAGTGGCAAGTCAGTGGCTAGCAAGTGATGAGCTATTAATTCTTTCTAACAGGTTTATAACAAACACACAGTCCCTCCATCCCAAAATGAAATCCCACCTTCCTATCTTCGGATGCTCCAGAATGAGATCCCATTGAACAAAACCAACTTATCAAATCACACTAATAATTAGGAAAAAATTAATCTTGACAGATAGATGATTGTGCTAAAGTCACTGTTTTCCTAATTTATTTATTTTTTGAAAAAACTGTTTTTCTAATTTTAAATATAAAAAAACTAGTCATTTTTTGAAGTTAAACCTCACTTGGGACGGAGGGAGTAATAAAATAAAAAAATCAGACTACAAAATCACACCGACTATATGAAATTGGAGAATTATAATTAGGTCTTTACAAACAAAACCATTTTATATCTCTTCCAATCCTCAAAATCACGAATATACACGTAAAAACATATAAAATATACATATTTAGATACACAAAATGCGCAGCTATATATATACATGGAGACAGAGAGAGCATAGACCTTGGCCGTAACTGAGAAGAAAGTCCGAAGAGCTCCTCTGACGGATCATAACCCAACTGTAGTCCAATTTAAAACAAATATATATTAATTATTGCTATAAATTCAGAATAAAAAAAAAACATAAACGCTCATAAAGAATTAAAAGTATGTAAGACCTGGGTTTGTTTGGGAGGTGGGACAGAATTATCGTTGAATGATGAAGCTATTTTAATTGGGGATGAAGAAGAAAGGAAGCTAATTTTGGTCTTGGAGTGGAACAGTAATGCCCAGAAATGAAAATTCCTGTTGCTATTATTATGCCTACTCCTCCATTGAGGGGCTAAACCCCCAAAAGAACAAATTGACGACATTTTAGTTGATTACATTTGTAGTATTACTTTTTGAGTATAGTGGTGATAATGTAAGAGGGGATTCATTTGCAGAGAAGAGAGGAGGGGTGTGTGGATGGAAAAGAAACATCAAACAGACTGTTCAGACTTTGTATTTATCAACACCAATATGTGTCCTCTATTTTGCTGTTGGGCTTTTCCTTTTCTTATCCAACAACCTGAGAAAAAATGAATAAAATCGAATCATCGAATCGAATTCATTTATTCTTTGCATTTCGATTATACCCGTTTTACTTCGATTCTTGAATTTTTACTATTAACCCAATAACCGAACCATCCAAATGAACAACAGACATTTGATAATACTTAGCCTATTTACTCCAAACAATAAGCTACACCTATTACATTTGCAAGAAATTAGCACTTCTGTTTTCTTTTTTGTTAATTTCGGCTATTAACCGAATAGTTAATTCGGTTATTCGATTACCACTCATTTCGGATAGTTGTTCAAATATCAAAAAAAATGTAAATTTTGATTTTCGGTTATAACCGAATAACCTATTCGGTTCGGTTATAACCGAAATGCTCAACCCTACCTGCGTTCCATAAATTGGATTACTTTATTTTATTTTTTATTAATAATATTACATTTTTTCATTTTAAAATTAAAAATATAATTTAATTTTTATTTTATCTTATATTTTATTTATTCTTTTTGTTTTAAAATTAAAGATACAATTTTATTTTTAAAATTAATATTACTATAACATCGTTTGGCCAGGTCCAAGTTCCGTGCAACCTCTCCAACTCTATGTGCTGTTGAGAACTTGATCTTAAAATGAGGGATGAAAGTCACTGCTTTGAGAGCAGTCAAGGTAGGTCGTCCCAATATGGCGTTGTATGCCGAATCTACATGCATAACATAAAATTTACACATTATTTTTACCTGTTGTGGAGCACTACCGAAGATGACCGGTAGCTCAATAGTCCCTGCCACTTTGACCGGATCGTTGCTGAAGCCATATAATGGGGCCTCCTGCCCGACCTCCATCTTTTGCCCATAAAGATGCATCCTACGATAAGCGTGGGCATAAAGAATATCAACGAAGACCGGTTGTCAATCATCATTAAACCCGTATCCACCGAACCCACTTGTCTTTGTGATCTGAGGCTCCTTCGTGGGGTTCGATGGCCTCGAAGGATAATCTGCATTCTTGAAAGATATGACCGTCCTTGGAAAGCGATGCATCGGTCTTGGGAACACCCGCCACGAGACGTGGCCCGAATCCGGATATCCCTCCTCTTTCTTTCCTACCAACTTTTCTTGCCCCACCCCCGGTTATTACATCAACGACGTGCCTTGGTGGTTTGATTTGGAAGCAGTTTGCGGGTGGAACCATTTGAGCCGTCTCGAGCAGACGGTTAACATTACGATGCTCTTCTTTGTTGGTCCTCCGCCACCATCTTGAACTAATAAACCGCTTTGAACCTTCCTCTCTACGAAGTTCTTTAAATTACAACACTTATTAGTATCGTGACCTGCGACAGATGATGATAGCCACAATATTTTTGAGCATTGCCCTGTCCCGGCTTGAGAGCGTCACGAGGCGGTTCAAAGAACGGCTGGTTCCTGATCTGATCCAAAATCACCGACCTATCCGTATTCAGTTTGGTGTAAACCTTGTTCACCTTCGGGGTGGGGAGCAATTGGGCGACTACTTCCACCGCCGCCGTGTGTTGTTCATCTTCTTGAGTCGCCTCCGTAGATCATTATATGTAAGACCCCAACTTGTTATTAATGAAATTTAATTTTCTCTATTTATTATTTTGAAATAGTAAGGGTTAATTTGATTAATGTGGATAGTTATGGGTAAAATACGCAAATATTTCAAAATAAACAAGTGGTTATAAAATATTCATTGTTGTCGGAGAATATTCGTTTGGTCGTGGAATATTAAATCTTTGTCAGGGAATATTCGTATGACCACAAGAACCATGTATGGGCCCCATAACGAAAAACGATTGGATGAAGAAAAGCGACAAATATAAGTTGTTTAAAAATAACTGGCGTAGTTATTCAGTTAATTATCTTGTTAAAATACTCGGTGGTTAACACACAAGAAGCACACGCAGTATTGCACCAATTATTGATTCTTACGTAAGAAGGCACTACTCAATAATGGTTACGGTAATTCTTTATTCAAATTATTTTATTTTATTGATTTAATAATTCTTTGCGTTGATATTTTATATATTTTGTTGTTTGATAATTATCATTACACAAGATTTTCATTATCGAAGCAATAATTCATATTATCTGAATAATATTATTAGATAACATTATTGGCAATGTCTAGAAAGTTACATCTAAGGAGAGGTTTGGTCACCTAATTGCTTGGCAAGCAGGTAAGGAGAAATTCTTATGGAAAGCCCCTCTTTCCTGAGAAGCGCGCACGGTCATCAATATTGTGATTCTGTAATATTATTTGTGAATAATTAATTATTGATTCATATGATGAGAAAAATATTGATTTTATGTGGATATAGATGGAGAAAATTTTTAATGTGACAATTGTTGAAAATTGAAATTTTATCTTTTTCTAATAAAATAATTCATTTAAATATATTATTATATTTTAATAATATAATAATGATGATATTTTTACGATGAATGTGGGATATATGAGTATATGTGGAGGAGGAGTATTTTGTTACCAAAAATATTTAAAGCATGTTTTATGTGTAAATTGGACCCTATTTCTTGGTGAAATTTGATTATAGCTTTTGTAAAATCGCCCATTTTTGGATTTGGTCAATTTTTGTTTGGAATTTGGAAAAACTTTCTTACGTAAAGTTGTAGATAATTGAATTTCCTATAAAAATTAGCGAGTTTTGAATTTTTCCGACAAAAGGGCTATTTATTGTGAATTATTGAAGTTAGAAGCTCAAAATAATTGATTTTGGAAGTTTAAATTATTTTAAATTAGAAAAACGTTTTTCTTACTTTTTCTAGAAGGTGGCATGTGCTTATTGAAGTGAAATCAGATTTCAAGAGTGGCGTAGGAATTTTGATATATATATTTATATTTTATTAAATTTTACGCTTTGGTGTTCTAAGCATTTTCCTATAAATAGGGTCTTGGGTTAGAATTGAAAATTACACGAAACTAAAGTTTTTTCTCTCTATATTATCGGCGTATTCTTGTGAGTATTTTGAGTATATTTTGAGTATTCTTATACTGGTCTGCAAGTTCAAGTCATGCTTTATATCAGGTGTTTCAAATTAGAAATCTTGATCTTTCGAGGTAAGGGATATTATTTTTTTAAAATGATATTATTTCTTCTAATATCATTATCTTCAAGTATTGATCTGAACTTTTTAATCAAATTTGGAACTTTTAAGTGTCGGGGTTCTTATTTACGATATCTTGAGTCTTATTCACGAACACGACACTTATTCATCGAAAAATAAAAATTTTTCTTTTCGTCTAAAATATCTATTATGGATACTAGCTTTGATTGTATCCATGTTTTGATCATTCTTGAATTTTACACCACTATGATTATTTATGAGATATATTTTTGGACATGAAATAAATTTGAAATACTGAATCCTTAATATTTATTCTTTTGTTTCAATTGGATTCGTTTTTTTAAAATATTTTCATCATCCTCGAGTCTAAATGATGATATTCTTGAATATCTTTGCTTTTGTAGTGCAAAGATGAATGATTTCTTGATGAGTATCTTTGGCTCGTAGTGCAAAGATGAAGCAGTGTTTAGATGAACATGAATTAATGATGAATATCTTTGGCTCAGTAGTGCAAAAAGATGAATATTTGATTCAAGATTAATATTGATTGATGTTACGAGGGGATAAAATAATGATGATGGTGTTAAATTCATAGATATTAGTAGATTTCACCCTCTACGTAACTTTTCTATGAATTAATATTTTCCATTGTAAATATTGATCTAAAACTTGTTGTTTAATGTATTCTCTCGATTTTTCCTGTTGAAGACTAACGATAATTTGTTGTATATTATCTTAGTCATAATATTCTTTACTTGGGCTAGTTGAGCTCACCCTTTTCCTTTTGTTCCATTTTTCTTCTCGGGAGGCGAGAATGTAGCGAAGTCTTAGTGGGGTATGGAATGAAGGTTTAGAGAGAGTTGTTTAGTAGTCCTCACCATTTTGTAAAATAATGTATCAATAAATGTGATGAAGATTTATTTGAGTATAGATATTGTCAGAAGATAATATTTGTATTCAAACCTCATGATTTCTTGTTGTAATAATAAAGTTGTAGTTGTTTACATACCATGTATTGACAACTCGAGAATGGGTGATGTATACCTATTTTGGGGCGTCACGGTTGGTATCGAGCTTAGGATATGATCTCCTGGCGGAGATCGGATGATAAACAGGAGGGAGAGCAGAGTAAATCCTCATTAGTGTGTCTTACCTAAGCTTATTTGGTAGTTCTTTCAATATATAGGGATATTATGTGATATATTGATTTCCTTAATTAACCCTTGTTTTATGATGAGATTTGAATGTCGTCGAGAATATTATGATGGAGTAAATGAGACCAGTGGAGACGCTTTGTACTTTCACCAACGAGGAGAAGCGTCAACAGTCGACAATGTTCCTCCTGTGAACAACACCAATTTGAAGAGATGATGAAGCGAGGGGATGTTTAGAAGCTTTTTGCGATTCATGCAAAAATCAGACGAGGAGACTCGTGTTCAAAATCTGAGGAGGAAATGATAGCAATTCACGGGTTGTCACATTGAGCGATTCAAAGAGTTAGGACCACCGAATTGCGGAGAAAGCGGGATCTGTAAGACCGAATTTTATGAAATAAGATTATTCAATTTTTCTTATAATTATTATTCAAGTAAATGGTTAAATTGATAAAAGTTTAAAGTTATGGGTGAATTATGCAAATTTTTCAAAAATCCATGAGTGGTTATAAAATATTCATTGTTGTCGGAGAATATTCGTTTGGTCGTGAAATATTCGGGGAATATTCGCATTTGACGGCCTTGCGATTTTTGTGGCCCCCATAACGAAAGCGATTGGAGAAAGAAAGCAGCACAAGAATAAGTTGTTTATAAATAGCAGGCGTAGTTGTTATTGTCAAATCTTGTTGGAATACCGGTGGTTAAAAACACGATGTCTGGCGTTGTTGCGAGTAGACACGATATTGCACCAATTATTGATTCTTACGTAAGAAGGCCTTTACTCAATAATTGTTACGGTAATTCTTGTTCAATATTTTATTTTTGATTGATGATTCTTTGCGTTGATATTTTATAATTGTCACTACACAGTATCTTCAATTATCGAAGCAACAATTCATATTATCTTAATAATATTATTAGAAAATATTATTGGCAATGTCTAGAAAATTCTCTCTAAGGAGAGGTTTGGTCACCTAATTGCACGTCATTAAGGAGAAATTCTTATTGGAAAGCCCCCTCTTTCCTAGGAACTGCCTGGTTGTCAATAATGTGTTTCTGTAATATTATTTATGAATAATTAATTATTAATTTATATGATGAGGAAAATATTGATTTTATGAGGATATAGATGGAAAAAATTTTTAATGTGACAATTGTTAAAAATTAATATTTTATCTTTTTCTGATAAAATAATTCAATTAAATATATTATTTTAATAAGATATTAATGATGATATTTTTACGATGAATGTGGGATATATGAGTATATGTGGAGGAGGAGTATTTTGTTACCAAAAATATTAAAAGCATGTTTTATGTGTTGGTGGACCCCATTTCTTGACTGAAATTTGATTATAGCTTGTAAAATTGCTCATTTATGGATTTCGGTCAAGTTTTGCTTGGAATTTGGAAAAACTTTCTTCTACAAAGTTGTAGAGAATTGAATTTCCTATAAAAACTCGCGGGATTCGAATTTTCTGACAAAAAGGCTATTTATTGTGAATTATTGAAGTTCTGGATTAATTAATTTTTTTTTTTTGGAGTTTTAAATTAATTAATTGAGAAAAATGTTTTTTTAATGTGTGGGCATCTTTAACACATGCTTAGTTACTGAAATTGGTTGATGTTAGGTGTGCGTGAAGATTATATATATATTAATATTTTAATAAATTTTCTGCTTTTGGTGTTCTAAAGAATTTCCTATAAATAGGGTCTTAGGTTATAATTGAAAATCACATTTAAGCTGAAATTTTCTCTCTATATTATCGAAAGCGTATTCTTGTGAGTATTTTGAGTATTCTATATCTGATGCAAGTTCATCAAACGTTATTCCAAATCAAAATCTTTGCTCTTTTTGAGGTAAGGGATAATAAGGGATTTTAAGGGTTATTATTTTAAAATTCTTCTGAACCTTCAAAAATTCTAAAAAAATTTAAAATGATAATTTGATGAGTTTTGTTGATTGTGTCCAAAAATGGCGATTTTTGGATGTATAGATTAGGAGTTATGAATTTTATGAGAAAAGACTATTTTAAAAGTAACTACTTATAACTCCTTATGGTTAACTCCAAAATTGATGAAATTTTTATTGAAAGTATATCTATATAATATTAGTATACCCTGTGAATTTTGGAATTTTTTGATAATAGTAAAATTTATGATAAATGTATGGTGGTATGATCACGTAAATTGAATTTATAATTGAATATCTTTAGCTTAAGTGCAAGAAAAGGTGAATTGATCAACATGGTTATAATTATTGTTTATATAAATTCGAAATGATTATATATTTCTTTGAGATATTAATATATTTGGCACTGTAATGCAAATATGAATTGTTGAGGAATATCTTTGGCTGTAGTCAAAATGAATTGTTGATGAATATCTTTGGCTGTAGTGCAAAAGATGAATTGTTGATGAATATCTTTGGGTCGTAGTGCAAAGATGACTGTTGTTGAATATCTTTGGCACGTAGTGCAAAGATGGCTGTTGATGAATATCTTTGGCCGTAGTGCAAAAGATGAATTTATTAGTATGATTATGAGCAGGAGGCGTGATTTGGCATAACCATGATCTTTGATATTTCGAGGGTAAAGACAAGTGATGAAAATTATCTTCATCACGAATGAGAAAAGGAATTTAGAACAACAATTACGATTATGAGTTATACATGTGATTGTGGGATGTGAATTGTTGATTGATGTTACGAGGATAAAACATTGTTGGTGGACTTTTAACATGGAGAAGATAATAGACTTTATAGTTTATTTGACTCTTCTAATGGATTCTTTCGTTCATTGCAACTATGGTTGAAATTTTTTATCATCTACCATATGTTCTAAATCTACGATTTATTATTGATGAAGGCTATTGATAATTTAATTATCTTTAGTCATGATATTTTTTTTCTTGAGCTAGTTATGCTTTCACCCTTTTGCTTCACAATTCCTTTCTGTAATAAAAGTGTAAATTTGGGACAATAGGGAATAACGGGGAATAGAAGCGGTGGTCTATAGATGTTGAGGTGAGGTTAATTCAACTTTGGAAGGGTGTTTTGTCACTATTATACAAGATTTTTAATGACATACAACCTCGAGTCATCATAAACGAGGTTGTGGCTCATCCACTTCTTTGAGTACATCTACCAAAGACTATCTATATGATCTTGGAGTCCATTTGAAATATAACTCTCAATTAGAGGCAAGTGGAGATAATGATATGTCAAGAGAAGACTCACCATTGGGAAGAATATGATAGTAATCTTGTCATTTTTCTTTGGGGTCTATTGGATCAACCAAGGATAATTACGTGGCCATATGATATCTATCATAACCTGTAAGCATGGCCTCCCGTATCACGAAGGTTTTCTTGAGCACTTCCCAAAGATTCTAATTTTTAAAAGCAGTTTTCGACTATACCTTTATGTAAGGTGTCATTATGAAAGTCATCTGTCATGGATTTGGGACATAAGTCACAGATTGATATATATTTGTATCCAAACTCACAACATATGTGTTGTTGTATTTTACAAGACAATTGTTGTAATAAAGTTGTAGTTATTTTCTGTACCATGTATTTGGCGACTCAAAATGGGTTGGATGGAATGGACCTATTTTGGGGGCGTCACAGATCCAATTAAGGCAGAGACGTAGGTCAAATAAATCACCAAAATATTCGATGTCTTGGGATGCATGGAGGAGCAGAAGGTGCCATTCGCCACCTTTATGTTCCGTAGTGGCAGATTACTGGTGGGAGTCTGTGAAGCGTTGTGACGCCCCCAAAATAAATAGGTCCATTCCATTCAACCCATTCTGAGTCGTCAAATACATGGTACAGAAATAACTACAACTTTATTAATACATTTGTCGTGCAAAATAAGACAACATATATACTGTGAGTTTAAATACAATTATTGTCTTCTAGACAATATACATACCCAAATAAATTTTCATCACAATTATTGATACATTATTTTACAAAAATAGTGAGGACTACTAAACAACTCTCTCTAGAACCTTCATTCCATACCCCGACTAGTACTCGCTACATTTTACGCCCTAAGAAGAAAAATGGAACAAAAAGGAAAAGGGTGAGCTCAACTAGCCCAAAAGAAGAATATTATGACTAAGATAATATACAATAAATTATCGTTAGTCTTCAACAGAGAAAAATCTAATAGAATACTGATAGACAACCCGGTTTTAAATCAACAATCTGCAATGAAAACAACAATTCATTAGAAGAGTTAAGTAGAGAATGCAAACTACTATCTATCTTATATATGAATTTAAAAGTTCATCGTCGATATTTTATCCCTGTAACATCAATCAATATATATCCGAATCAAATATTCATCTTTTGCACTACAGCCAAATATATTCATCGATTGATCATGTTCATCTAAACACCTATTCATCTTTTGCACTACGGGCCAAAGATATTAATTAATCGATCGTCATATATTCATCTCAACACTGTTCATCTTGCACTACATTCCAAAGATATTCAAGAATATCATCATTTAGGAGTGAGGATGATGAAAAATATTTTAAAGGAAACGAATCCAGTGAAACAAAAGAACAAATATTAAGGATTCATATTTTAAACAATCCAAGTTCAAAAATACTTCATAAGTAATTAGAGTGGAGTAAAATTTAAGAATGATCAAAACATGGATACAATCAAAGCTAGTATCCATAATAGATATTTTGAACGAAAAATAAAAATTTAATTTTTACGTGAATAGTGTCGTTTTCGTGAATAGTCTTGATATCGTGAATAGTTTCAGAGCACGTGAATAGTAACTCTCACACACCAAAAGATAGAAATTTCACAAAAAACATCATCATGCTTCGTGAATAGTACTTGAAGTGAATAGTAACTCATGAATAGTAACTCATGAATAAGTAACCCGACATGAAAAAGTTCCAAATTTGATAAAATTTCCAACCAATATTTTAAGATAATGATATTGAAGAAATAATATCATTTTCGAATAAAATAACACCCCTTACCTCGAAAGATAAGACTTTAATTTGAAACAGGATATAGGCTATGACTTGAACTTTCACCATATATAGCAATACTCAAAGTATACTCAAAATACTCACAAGAATACGCTCGATAATATAGAGAGAAAACTTGATTTACGGTGTGATTTTCAATTCTAACCTAAAGACCCTATTTATAGGAAAATGCTTTAACACCAAAGTAGAAAATTTAATATAATATTAATATTTACAAAACACATTCCTACGCCCACTTTGAAATCTGATTTCAGCCACCAAGCACATGTTAAAGATGGCCACCAACATTTGAAAAACGTTTTTCCTTAAAAAACATAATTAAAACTTCCAAAAATCCATTATTTCGGAGCTTCGGAACTTAAATAATTCATAATAAATAGCTCCTTTATCAGAAAAATTCAAAACTCACTAATTTTCATAGGAAATTCAATTCTCTACATCTTTGCAGAAGGAAGTTTTTCCAAATTCTAAACAGAAATTAACCGAAATCCACAAACGGACGATTTTATAGGCCATAATCAAATTTCGGTCAATAATTATGTCCACCAACACACAAAATATGTGTTAAACATTTAATGCCACAAAAATACTCTTCCTCCTCATATACTCATATATTCCACATTCATTATAAAAATATCACCGTTAATATATTATTAAAATAATATATTTAAATGAATTATTTTATCAGAAAAAGATAAAATATTAATTTTCAACAATTGTCACATTAAAAATTTTCTCCATCTATATCCACATAAAATCAATATTTTCCTCATCATATAAATCAATAATTAATTATTCACAAATAATATTACAGAATCACAATACTGGCAACCAGGCCGTTCCCTGGGAAAAAGGGGCTTTCCAATAAGGATCTCTCCTTACCTCGGTAGCATTAATTAGGTGACCAAACCTCTCCTTGATGTAACTTTCTAGACATTGCTAATAATGTTATCCAATAATATTATTCAGATAATATGAATTATTGTTCGATAATGGAAAAAAATGTGTAATAATAATTTATTGAAACAACAATAATATAAAATATCAATGCAAAGAATTATTTAATCAATAAAATAAAATCTTTGAGCGAGTAATTAGTGTAACAATTATTGAGTAGTGTGCCTTCACGTAAGAATCAATAATTAGTGCAATACCGTGCTATGCATCGTTCAACAACGCGTATTAATGTGTGTTTTAACCACCGGGTATTCCAACGAAGATTATCTGTGAATAACTACTGCCGTTATTTTTAAATAACTTATATTTGTCGTTTTCTTCATCCAATCGTTTTTCCGTTATGGGCCCATACATGGTCTGGCGGCTACCGTCGCATACGAATATTCCCGAAAAGTCATTTGAATATTCCACGACCAAACGAATATCCCCGATAATAATGAATATTTTATAACCACTTGCTTATTCGAAATATTTGCGTATTTTACCCATAACTATCCACATTAATCAAATCAACCCTTACTATTTCAAAATAATAAATAGAGGAAAATAAATTTCATTTATTAATAATTTGGGGTCTTCTGGCGCACTCCATCCGTACAAGGCCAAAGATGTCTCTTGGGAGACATTTCAGAACTATTTAATGACAAATACTTTCCCGAAAGTGTTCATTATATGAAGGAAGTGGAGTTTATTAGATTGGAGCAGAGAATAACATGGCGGTGTCCCAAAGATGAAGTTATCCGAGTTAAGCACCTCATTTGGTGGAGAATGAGGAGCGTGTATTTACGCTGGATGTTTCTTAGAGGTTTGAAACCCGATACGTCAAGATCTCATTTCTCATAAATTTTTCTCTATTCGGATGTTATAAGCAGAGGCTCAATTATTTAGAAGCGAGATAACGAGTACGGCCAACCGAGGGACCACAACCCGATAATACCGAGATAGATAGCGATCAACAAAACAACGATAACCAGTGGAGAAAGAAAAAGACGGACAAAAATGGTAACCACTCTGGTGGTAATCATGGCCATGAGAATAGAAAAAACGAATCGGGAGGAGATTTTCAAAAGAGGAGATTCAACAACGACAATGTGAAAACGACATCACCAGCAGCAACTGGTTCTAAGGGAGGAGAACGATCACTGGTCATATGCTATAAATACGGGAAAGAGGGACATATCAGTCCAAACTGCCCACAACAGTTCAAGGTATGCTATAATTGTGGAAATGAAGGACATATCGCTTCGAGATGTATGCAGAGCAAAACCTAGTTCGTGTGGGGACGGTGACTCAAAAGATTGTCCCGTAAAAGTCAAAGTTAACGGTTGCCTGGAAGAAGCGTTTGTTGTGATTGGTCAAAATCGAGAACCCAAACGAGGTGATCACGGTAAAGTTTAATCATAAATTCTTGTGAAGTTTATACTTTACTAGATATACCGGTCTTACCCATTCATTTATCTCTCCTACTTGTGCTCAACGTTTAAATTTGACTCCGGAAAAATTAGACTTTGACCTATCTGTGGAAACTCCGTTAGGAGAAACTTTCATCACATCCACTGTTTATAAGTCTTGTTTGATCCAAGTTGGCACCATCACCTTACCAGTTGACCTTGTCTCTTTAAAGATACTTGTTTTTGATGTGATTTTAGGGATTGATTGGTTAACTACTCATCATGCGAAAATTGATTGTTTTCGTAAGGTTGTTAGTTTTCATATTCCTAAACAACCTGTTATTCGAATTCAAGCAACTAAACTATTAAAATCAATCACTGTCATATCTAATCATAAAGCTATTCGTTTATTGAAAAACGGATGTCAAGCTTTCATAGCCCATGTTATGGATTTGAATAAAGACACGTCAGATTTGAATAATATTCCCGTGGTTATTGACTTTCCGACGATTTCACGAAGAACTGGCCACTACCCGTAACGTGAAGTTGAATTCTTTATTGATCTTGAACCCGTACAAAGCCCATTTCTAAAACCCCATATCGAATGGGCTCTATTGAACTTCAGAGTTAAAGGTCCAACTACAGGAATTGTTGGACATCGGTTTCATTCTGGCCCAAGTACATCTCCTTGGGGTGCTCCCTGTTTTATTCATAAAGAAGAAAAGCGGGAGTATGCGACTTTCAGTATTGACTACTCGGGAATTGAACCATGTCACCATCAAGAATAGGTATCCCTCACCTCGTATTGATGACTTGTTTGACCAGCCATAAGGGGCACAATTTTTTTAAAGATCGATCTTCGATTCGGATATCATCATTTGAAAATTAGAACCGAGGATATTCCAAAGACCGCCTTTAGAACTCCCTCAGACGGGCATTATGAATTCTTAGTCATGTCTTTCGGATTGACTAATGCTCCTCATGGCTTTCATGGATATGATGAACCCAAAAGTATTCAAGGAATATTTAGATCGGTTTATTGTTATCTTTATTGATGACATCCTCGTATATTCCAAAAGTCGTGAAGATCATGAGCACCATTTGAAAATTTGGTACTCCAAAGGCTTCGTGAAAACAAGCTATATGCCAAGTTGAAGAAATGCGAGAGTTCGGCTTCGAGGAAGTAGCATTCCTTGGGCACGTGGTGTCGAAACATGGAATATCCGTTAATCCGTGAAGATTGAAGCAATACAAAGTTGGGGAGCAACCAAGTCGATGGATCAAGACGTAGTTTTTGGGCTTATTTGGTTATTACCGGAGATTCGTGGAGGTTTTTCTCGAATCGCATTTACTCCATTAACCCAAATTTAACTTGGAAGGATACAAAATTCGTTTGAGCGAAGAATGCGAGAAGAGTTTCCAAGAGCTTAAGAGGAGACTTATTTTAAGACTGTTCTAACAATACCATCCTGGTTTGGATGGATTTGTTATCTCTCTGATGATGCTTCGGCAAAGGGTTAGAATGTGTTCTCATGCAACGCGTGGGAAAGTCATAGCCTATGCCCTCATGACAACTTAAAGAATATGAGAAGAATTATCCTACTCATGATACAGAGTTAGCGTGATCGTTTTCGCACTAAAGATATGGAGGCCTTATCTATATGGGGTGAAAGTGGAGATATATCCGGACCATAAAAGCCTTAAATATTTCTTCACTCAAAAGAACTCAACATGCGCAATGATGTTGGCTCGAGCTATTGAAGACTACGACCACACTATTCAATACCATCCCGAAAAGCGAACGTGGTAGTTGACGCGTTGAGTAGAAGATCATACGCAGGAATGAGTGCGATGATGTCAAGTATCTGACAGAGCCAACTTTAATAGAAAAAGTTAAGGTCGCTTTCAAGCCACCGAATCTTTAACCGATGCGTATGAAGAAGAAAGATACAAGAAGGTCTTTATTCCGTAAGTGAGAATTGATAAAGAAGGAATACTTGAGTCCACTCCGGACTTTTTGTGTCATAAGGACTCGATTTGAAGTACAAGATTATGATGGAGGCAACACAATACACAATTTGCAATCCATCCTGGAAGTACCAAAATATATCGTGATCTTCGACATACATTTTGGTGGATCAATATTGTAAGACCCCGAATTTTATGAAATAAAAGTATTCAATTTTTCTTATAATTACAATTCAAGTAAATGGTTAAATTGATAAAAAGTTAAAGTTAAGGGTGATATATGAAATTTTTTTCAAAAATACGCAATGGTTATAAAATATTTATCATTGTCGGGGAATATTCGTTGGGTCGTGGAATATATTTTTTGTTGGGAATATTCGTATGATTGTAGCAGACCATTTGTGGGCCCCATAATGTAATAATCGCTTCGGATGAAGAAAAGACAAATTAAAATTTTTATAAATAATGTGTGTAGTGTTTCTTATTAACATCATTGTTGGAATACCCGGTGGGTAAAGTAAAGTAATAATGGCGTTCGTTGACAAGAAGACAAGACAGATTGCACCAATTATTGATTCTTACGTAAGAAGGCACTACTCAATAATTGTCTGTAATTATTGTTCAATATTTTATTTTTGATTCAATAATTCATTTGCGTTGATATTTTATAATTGTACTACACACTATTTTTTCATTAATTATCGATCAATAATTTATATTATTTGAATAATATTATTAGATAGCATTATTGGTAATGTCTAGAAAGTTCATCAAGGAGAGGTTTGGTCACCTAATTGCGGCCAAGAAGGAGAAATTCTTATTTAAAGCCCCTCTTTCCTGAAACCGCCTGGTCACAATAATGTGTTTCGTAATATATTATTTTGAATAATTAATTATTGATTTATATGATGAGAAAAATATTGATTTTATGAGGATATAGATGAAGAAAATTTTAATGTGACAATTGTTAAAAATTAATATTTTATCTTTTTTGATAAAATAATTCAATTAAATATATTATTTTAATAATATATTAATGATGATATTTTTACAGTGAATGTGGGATATATGAGTATATGAGGAGGAGGAGTATTTTTGTTACCAAAAATGTTTAAAACATGTTAAACATGTCGGTGGACCCCATTTCTTGATTGAAATTTGATTATAGCCTGTAAAATCGCTCGTTTGTGGATTTTGGTCAATTTTTGTTTGGAATTTGGAAAAACTTTCTTCTGCAAAGTTGTAGAGAATTGAATTTCCTATAAAAACTTGAGAGATTCAAATTTTCTGGCAAAAGGGCTATTTATTATGAATTATTGAAGTTCCGAAGCTCCGAAGTAATTGATTTTTGGAAGTTTAAAATAATTTAAATAACAAAAACATTTTTTACATTTTGTTTCCCTCATTTAACATGTGTTAGGGGCTGAGTTCTGATGTTGAGAGCATACGTATGAAGTCTTGGAAAAAAATAAATATAATATTATTATTTTAATAAATTTTTCTTTGGTGTTCTAAAGAATTTCCTATAAATAGGGTGCTTGGGTTATAATTGAAAATCACACCGTAAATCAAGTTTTTCTCTATATATTATCGAGCGTATTCTTGTGAGTATTTTGAGTATTGCTATCTACGGTGCAAAAGTTTCGTTATTATTTATTCCAAATTGTAAGTATCGCTTTTGAGGTAAGGGATAATAAGGGATTTTAAGGGTTATTATTTCGAAATTCTTCTGAACCTTCAAAACTTCTGAAAAAATTTGAAATGATAATTTGATGAATTTTGTTGATTGTGTCCAAAAATGACGATTTTTGGATGTATATATTAGGAGTTATGGATTTTATGAGAAAAGACTATTTTAAAAGTAACTGCTTATAACTCCTTGTGGTTAACTCCAAAATTGATGAAATTTTTATTGGAAGTATATGTATATAATATCAGTATACCCTGTGAATTTCGGAATTTTTTGATAATAGTAAAATTTATGATAAATGTATGAATATTCGGTGGTTTTGGCTATGTGAAAAATAGTAAATGAATTTTAAAAATTTTGAGAAAAATATATATTCAATATGGGACTATATTCTTCTAAATCTCAGAAAAGAAATATTTTTGGAACTGATTTGATATTTTTCATGAAAATGTTCTAGTTATGAGTAAATGAATTAAATATGTTATGTGAATTAAGAAAATTAGAAAATAGGATTTTATGGCTTGAGAATCATATATGAGGTATATGCAGATTTTTGATAAGGGTTTTGGTTATTGATGATGAGATCTTATGAGTTTGGCATTTTAAGATGATTAAATGCATTTATTAGTAAAGTGTAAATAATTAAAATAAATTGTTTATAAGTTTAAGAAATGACTAAAATATTGTGGTAGTATTAATAATATTAGATTATGAGATTATTAAGTGATTTATAACATTTTGATTAAGTTGTTATGAAATCATTGATTTATGAATCTTAATCTTGAGATTAAATCTATATGTTGATTATATTGTTTTTATATAACATTTTTATAACCTCGATGTTGAAATTCTCTTTCACTTTGGAGTGTAAAGATGGGCGATTATTGGTATGATCATGACTAGGTTCTCTTTGGCCAAGAAGTGAAAAGTTGAATTGTGATTCTGGTATGATCGTGACCATTGAATTTATAATTGAATATCTTTTAGCTTAAGTGCTGAAAGGTGAATTGATCAACATATATGGTTATAATTATGGTTTATATAAATTCTGAAATGATTATGTATTTCTTTGAAATATGAATATCTTTGGGTCGTAGTGCAAAGATGACCTGTAGTTGAATATCTTTGGCCTGTAGTGCAAAGATGAACTGTTGATGAATATCTTTGGCCCGTAATGCAAAGATGAATTTATTAGTATGATTATGAGCAGAGGCGTGATTTGGTATAACCATGATCTTTGATATTTCGTGTAAAGACAAGTGATGAAAATTATCTTCATTCCGAATGAGAAAAGGAATTTAGAACAACAATTACGATTATGAGTTATACATGTGATTGTGGGATGTGAATTGTTGATTGATGTTACGAGGATAAAACATTGTTGGTGGACTTTTAACATGGAGAAGATAATAGACTTTATAGTTTATTTGACTCTTCTAATGGATCGCTTCGTTCACCGCAACTATGGTTGAAATTTTTTATCATCTACCATATGTTCTAAATCTCGATTTATTATCGATGATGAAGGCTATTGATAATTTAATTATCTTTAGTCATGATATTTTTTTTTTCGAGCTAGTTGTGCTTTCACCTTTTGTTTCACAATTCCTTCGTGTAATAAAAGTGTATTTATTTGGACAACCGGGAATAATAGGGGAATAGAGCGGTGGTCTATAGATGTTGAGGTGAGGTTAATTCAACTTTGGAAGGGTGTTTTGTCACTATTATACAAGATTTTTAATGACATACAACCTCGAGTCATCATAAAAGATGTGGTCAGGTTTCATCCACTCACGAAGTACATCTACCAAAGACTATCTATATGATCTTGGTGTTTGTTTGGAGTATAATACCCAATTAGAGACAAAGTGGAGATAATGATATGTCAAGAGAAAACTCACCATTGGGAAGAATATGATAGTAATCTTCTCATTTTTCTTTGGGGTCTATTGGGTCAACCAAGGATAATTTACTGTGGCCATATGATATCTATCATAACCTGTAAGCGTGGCCTCCCACGTATACGAAGGTTTCTCTTGAAGACTTCCCAAAGATTCTAATTTTTAAAACAGGTTTTCGACTATACCTTTATGTAAGGTGTCATTATGAAATGATGTCTACGGTTGGGACATGAGTCATGATTGATATATATTTGTATCCAAACTCACAACATATATGTGTTGTTGTATTTTGCAAGACAATTGTTGTAATAAAGTTGTAGTTGTTTTCAGTACCATGTATTTGGCGACTCAAAATGGGTTGGATGGAATGGACCTATTTTGGGGTCGTTACATTTGTATCGAGCTTAGGGATATGATCTCCTGGCGGAGATCGGGATTAGAACCAGGAGGAGAGATGAGTAAATCCTTCACTAAAGTGTGTCCTTCCTAAGCTTATTTATTCGTCATCATAATATCGGGATATTATGTGATATGTTAATTTATTCAATTAACCCTTGTTTTGAAGTCGTATTCTAGAATGATATATCTCGAAATATGAGGAGATGAGCATTGGAGAAATTATGATGACGGGGAAGATGGAATCTGAAATAAAATCAAGGTATTCTCAACTCTTTTGAAATATTGCAGAACGCAAATTTTAGGGACGAAATTTCATAAGGAGAGGAAGATTGTAAGACCGAATTTTATGAAATAAAAGTATTCAATTTTTCTTATAATTACAATTCAAAGTAAATGGTTAAATTGATAAAAAGTTAAAGTTAAGGGTGATATATGAAATTTTTCAAAAATACGCAAAGTGGTTATAAAATATTCATTGTTGTTTGGGAATATTCGTTGGGTCGTGGAATATTCTTTACATTTGGGAATATTCGTATATGTGGTTTGACCATTTGTGGGTCCCATAATGTAATAATAACCGCTTCGGATGAATAAAAAGACAAATTAAAATTATTATAAATAATGGCGTAGTAGTTCGTTAACTGCTTGTTGGAATATCCAAATTGGGTAAAGTAAAGTAATACGCGTTGTTGCACACAAGAAGACACACGGTATTGCACCAATTATTGAATCTTACGTAAGAAGGCACTACTCAATAATTGTTCAAGAATTAATCGCTTATTCAATATTTTATTTTGATTCAATAATTCTTTGCGTTGATATTTTATAATCACATTACACACGATTATTTTTCATTAATTATTAGATCAATAATTTATATTATTTGAATAATATTATTAGATAGCATTATTGGTAATGTCTAGAAAGTTCTGTTAAGGAGAGGTTTGGTCACCTAATTGGGCGCTAGTAAGGAGAAATTTTTACCGGAAAGCCCCTCTTTCCTGAGGCTATCGGTTGTCAATAATGTGTTTCGTAATATTATTTGTGAATAATTAATTATTAATTTATATGATGAGGAAAATATTGATTTTATGAGGATATAGATGGAGAAAATTTTTAATGTGACAATTGTTAAAAATTAATATTTTATCTTTTTCTGATAAAATAATTCAATTAAATATATTATTTTAATAATATATTAATGATGATATTTTTACAGTGAATGTGGGATATATGATTATATGAGGAGGAGGAGTATTTTTGTTACCAAAAATATTTAAAACATGTTAAACATGTCGGTGGACCCCATTTCTTGATTGAAATTTGATTATAGCTTGTAAAATCGTTCGTTTGTGGATTTCGGTCAATTTTTGTTTAGAATTTGGAAAAACTTTCTTCTGAAAAGTTGTAGAGAATTTAATTTCCTATAAAAACTCGCAAGATTCAAATTTTCTGGCAAAAGGGCTATTTATTATGAATTATTGAAGTTCTGAAGCTCCTAAATAATTGATTTTTGGAAGTTTAAAATAATTTAAATAACAAAAACGTTTTTTACATTTTGTTTCCCTCATTTAACATGTGTTAGGGGCTGAGTTCTGATGTTGAGAGCATACGTATGAAGTCTTGGAAAAAAATAAATATAATATTATTATTTTAATAAATTTTTCTGCTTTGGTGTTCTAAAGAATTTCTATAAATAGGGTCTTAGGTTATAATTAAAAATCACACCGTAAATTGAAGTTTTTTCTCTCTATATTATCGAAAGCGTATTCTTGTGAGTATTTTGAGTATACTTTGAGTATTGCTATACTACGGTGCAAGTTCGTTCAAGCGTTATTCGGTCAATCATCGCTTTTTGAGGTAAAGGATAATAAGGGATTTTAAGGGTTATTATTTCGAAATTCTTCTGAACATTCAAAAATTCTAGAAAAATTTGAAATGATAATTTGATGAGTTTTGTTGATTGTGTCCAAAAATGGCGATTTTTGGATGTATAGATTTGGAGTTATGGATTTTATGAGAAAAGACTATTTTAAAAGTAACTGCTTATAACTCCTTGTGATTAACTCCTAAATTGATGAAATTTTTATTGTGAGTACATCTATATAATATCAGTATACCGTGTAAATTTCAGAATTTTTGGATAAAAGTACAATTTATGATAAATGTCTGAATATTCGGTGGTTTTGGCCATGTGAAAAATAGTAAATGAATTTTAAAAATTTTGAGAAAAATATATATTCAATATGGGACTATATTCTTCGAAATCCCAGAAAATAAATATTTTTAAAACTGATTTGGTATTTTTCATGAAAATGTTCTAGTTATGAGTAAATGAATTAAATATGTTATGTGAATTAAGAAAATTGGAAAATATGATTTTATGGCTTGAGAATTATATATGAGATATATGCAGATTTTTGATGAGGGTTTTGGCTATTGGTGATGAGATCTTATGAGGTTGGCATTTTAAGATGATTAAATGCATTTATTAGTAAAGTGTAACAATTAAAATAAATTGTTTATAAGTTTAAGAAATGATTAAAATATTGTGGTAGTATTAATAATATTAGATTATGAGATTATTAAGTGATTTATAACATTTTGATTAAGGTGTTATGAGATCATTGATTTATGAATCTTACTCTTAAGATTAAATCTATATGTTGATTATATTGTTTTTATATAACATTCTTATAATCCTAATGATGATATTTCTCTTTGACTTGAGTGTAAAGATGGATAGATTATTGGTATGATCGTGACTATAGGTTCTCTTTGGCCGATGAGTGCAAAGTTGAATTGTTGATTTGGTATGATCATGACCATTGAATTTATAATTGAATATCTTTAGCTTAAGTGCAAAGGTGAATTGATTAACATATATGGTTATAATTATGGTTTATATAAATTTCGAAATGATTATGTATTTCTTTGAGAGATATGAATATCTTTGGGTCGTAGTGCAAAGATGACCAGAATTGAATATCTTTGCGTGTAGTGCAAAGATGAGCTGTTGATGAATATCTTTGGCCCGTAGTGCAAAGATGAATTTATTAGTATGATTATGAGCAGAAGCGTGATTTGGTATAACCATGATCTTTGATATTTCGTAAAGACAAGTGATGAAAATTATCTTCATTCCGAATGAGAAAAGGAATTTAGAACAACAATTACGATTATGAGTTATACATGTGATTGTGGGATGTGAATTGTTGATTGATGTTACAGGATAAAACATTGTTGATGGACTTTTAACATGGAGAAGATAATAGACTTTATGGTCTATTTGACTCTTCTAATGGAGTACTCGTTCCGCTGCAACTATGGTTGAAATATTTTATCATCTACCATATATTCTAAATCTACGATTTATTATTGATGAAGGCTATTGATAATTTAATTATCTTTAGTCATGATATTTTTTTTATCGAAGCTAGTTGTGTTTCACCCTTTTGCTTCACAATTCCTTTCTGTGTAATAAAAGTGTAATGGGTCGAAGCTGGGAATAACAAGGAATAGAGCGGTGGTCTATAGATGTTGAGGGTGAGGTGAATTTAACTTGGAAGGTGTTTTGCCACTATCATACAAGATGTCTAATGACATACAACCTCGTGTCATCATAAGATGTGGTTGTTTAATCCACTCTGTTGAGTATATTTACAAGCACTACCTATATAATCTTGGTGTTTGTTTGGAGTATAATACCCAATTAGAGACAAGTGGAGATAATGATATGTCAAGAGAAAACTCACCATTGGGAAGAATATGATAGTAATCTTCTCATTTTTTCTTAGGGTCTATTGGGTCAACCAAGGATAATTTCGTGGCCATATATGATATCTATCATAACCTAGAAGCATGGCGTCCCATGTACGAAGGTTGTTCTCTTGAGCACTTCCCAAAGATTCTAATTTTTAAAAGCAGTTTTCGACTATACCTTTATGTAAGGTGTCATTATGAATTTCTTGTCCACGGTTGGGACATGAGTCATGATTGATATATATTTGTATCCAAACTCACAACATATGTGTTGTTGTATTTTTTGTAAGACAATTGTTGTAATAAAGTTGTAGTTGTTTTTTCAGTACCATGTATTTGGCGACTCAAAATGGGTTGGATGGAATGGACCTATTTTGGGGTCATTAAATATAAGAGAGAGATTGTAAAGTTTATCTCAACGTGTTTAACTTGTCAACGTATGTAAAGTGAGATATCTAGTACCTAAGGGTCCGTTTAACCACTTGAGATTCCAAAATGGAAATGGGAACATATTAGCATGGATTTCGTTCATGTGTCTTCCTACGGTTTCTCAAGGCATCAATGCTATTTGGGTTATTGTTGATAGATTAACCAAGTCCGCTTTCATTTCTTGCCGACACGGAGATTTATTCCTTGAACGTCTTGCTAGTATTTATGTAAATGAGATTGTGAGGTGCATGGCATGCCAAGATCCATAGTTTTGGATCGTGACCCAAGATTCACTTCAAGATTTTGGGTTAGCTTGCAAAAAGCTATGAGCACAGATTTACGATTCGATTCGGCATACCATCCTCAAAGCAGATTTGACAATCAGAGAGGACTATTCAAACTCTTGAAGATTTATTAAGACTCGTGGTCCTAGACTTCAAGGCGATTGGGATAAGTATTTACCATTGGTGGAATTCTCCTATAACAATGATTATCGCAAGTATAGGTGTGGCTCCATTCAAGCATTATATGGACGAAAATGTCGCTTCTACAGTATGTTGGGGACGAGGTGGGTGAAGCAACATTGTTGGGACCCGAGTCAGTACGTATGACTACGGAAAAGATCCAAATTATTCGACAATATATACAAATGGCACAAGATCGACAAAAGAGTTATGCAGATCTTCATCTAAAAGACGTGGAATTTAGTATTGGGGATCACGTATTGTTGCGTGTAGCTCCATGGAAAGGAGTTACAAGATTTGGGAAGAGAGGAAAGCTCAATCCACGATTTATTGGTCCATTTCAAATTCTTGACCAAGTAGGAAATGTAGCCTATAGACTCGCGTTACCTCGAGTATGTCTCGTGTTCATAATGTGTTTCACATATCTCGCATTTCAGTAAATATGTGAAAGACCCGAACCACGTTATAGAGTTAGAACCTAGGACGAAAAAAGCCAAGAAGACTTAACGCATTGTGAGAGGTACTGTCAAGATCTTGGATGGGAAGGAGCATGTCCTACGCACAAAGGTCATACCACAAGTTAAAGTTTTGTGGAGGAATCATGCTATAGAGAAATGACACAGGAATTGAAACGGAAATGAAAGCGAGGTATCCTCACCTTTTGAAACACTGTGCACGACGACACGTCAATTCTGGAGGACTTAAATTTCATAAGGAGGGAGGTGTAAGACCCAACTTGTTATTAATGAAATTTAATTTTTCTATTTATTATTTTGAAATAGTAAGGGTTGATTTGATTAATGTGGATAGTTATGGGTAAAATACGCAAATATTTTAAAATAAGCAAGTGGTTATAAAATATTCATTGTTGTCGTGGAATATTCGTTTGGTCGTGGAATATTAGATCTTTTCGGGGAATATTAAATTTACTATGAGTAGCCCATGTATATGGGCCCCATAACTAAAAAAACGATTGGATGAAGAAAACGACAAATATAAGTTGTTTAAAAATAATTGGCGAAGTTATTCACAGAATTAATCTTGTTAAAATACTTTATTGGTTAACACAAGAAGACACAGCGATTGCACCAATTATTGATTTTTACGTAAGAAGGCACTACTCAATAATGGTTACGGTAATTATCGCTCAAAGATTTTATTTTATTGATTTAATAATTGTTGCGTTGATATTTTATATTCATTGTTGTTTCAATAATTGTCATTACACAAGATTTTTCATTATCGAAGCTAATAATTCATATTATCTGAATAATATTATTAGATAACATTATTGGCAATGTCTAGAAAGTTCATCTAAGGAGAGGTTTGGTCATCTAATCTTGCTGGCAAGAGATGAGAGAAATTTTATTGGAAAGCCCCTCTTTTCACAGGAACCGCCTGGTCACAATATTGTGATTCGTAATATTATTTGTGAATAATTAATTATTGATTCATATGATGAGAAAAATATTGATTTTATGTGGATATAGATGGAGAAAATTTTAATGTGACAATTGTTGAAAATTGAAATTTTATCTTTTCTAATAAAATAATTCATTTAAATATATTATTATATTTTAATAATATAATAATGATGATATTTTTACGATGAATGTGGGATATATGAGTATATGTGGAGGAGGAGTATTTTTGTTACCAAAAATATTTAAAGCATGTTTTATGTGTTTATGGACCCCATTTCTCGACCGAAATTTGATTATAGCTTTGTAAAATCGCCCATTTTGGATTTTTGGTCAATTTCTGCATTTGGAATTTGGGAAAAAATTTTTTACGTAAAGTTGTAGAGAATTGAATTTCCTATAAAAAAATTCATGAGTTTTGAATTTTCCGACAAAAGGCTATTTATTGTGAATTATTGAAGTTTCAAGCTCAAATAATTGATTTTTGAAAGTTTAAATTATTTTAAATTAGAAAAACGTTTTTTCTTACTTTTTCTAGAAGGTGGCATGTGCTTATTGAGTGAAATCAGATTTCAAGAGTGGGCGTAGAATTTTGATATATATATTTATATTTTATTAAATTTTCTGCTTTTTGGTGTTCTAAAGCATTTTCCTATAAATAGGTGCTTAGGTTAGAATTGAAAATTACACGTAAACTAAAGTTTCTCTCTCTATATTATCGAAATTTATTCTTGTGAGTATTTTGAGTATATTTTGAGTATTGCTATACGGTTAAGTTCAAGTCATAGCTTTATATCAGGTGTTTCAATTTGTAAGACTTGATCTTTCGAGGTAAAGGATATTTTTTTAAAATGATATTATTTCTTCTAATATCATTATCAAGTATTGATCTGAATCTGTTTAATCAAATTTGGAACTTTTAGTGTCGTGAGTTACAATTCACGATACTAAGACTTTATTCACGATATCTTGATTATTCACTTATCACGACACTATTCATCGAAAAATAAAAATTTTCTTTTTCGTCCAAAATATCTATTATGGATTCTAGCTTTGATTGTATCCATGTTTTGATCATTCTTGAATTTTACACCACTATGATTATTTATGAGATATTTTTGGACATGAAATAAATTGAAATACTGAATCCTTAATATTTATTCTTTTGTTTCAATTTGGATTCGTTTTTCTTTGAAATATTTTTCATCATCCTCAGTCCTAAATGATGATATTACTAAATATCTTTGGCATGTAGTGCAAAGATGAATGATTTCTTGATGAATATCTTTGGCTTGTAGTGCAAAGATGAGCAGGTGTTTAGATGAACATGACCGGTGATGAATATCTTTTGGCTCAGAGTGAAAAGATGAATATTTGATTCAAGATGAATATTGATTGATGTTACAGGGATAAAATAATGATGATAGACTATTAAATTCATAGATATTAGTAGATTTCACCCTCTACGTAACTTTTCTATGAATTAATATTTTCTGCTGCAAATATTGATCTAAAACTTGTTGTTTAATGTATTCTCTCAGATTTTTCCATGTTGAAGACTAACGATAATTTGTTGTATATTATCTTAGTCATAATATTCTTTACTGGGCTAGTTGAGCTCACCCTTTTCCTTTTGTTCCATTTTTCTTTCTCGTGAGGCGAGAATGTAAATGAAAGTCTTAGTCGGGGTATGGAATGAAGGTTCTAGAGAGAGTTGTTTAGTAGTCCTCACCATTTTTGTAAAATAATGTATCAATAAATGTGATGAAGATTTATTTGAGTATAGATATTGTCTAGAAGATAATATTTGTATTCAAACTCACAGTTTTACTGTTGTAATAAAAGTTGTAGTTGTTTCTGTACCATGTATTGACAACTCAGAATGGGTGATGTATACCTATTTTGGGGGCGTCACATTATACCCCCCCCCCCACCTTCTTTTGATCGCCATCAGCCTTAGAAGTGTCTGCCTCTTTCATCCTATCCGAAGAAGGACGTTTCAAGTTATTCATAGCCTCCTCCACCACAATATAGCCTTCTGCTTTGTCAAAAGCTTCGGCCAAGCTTTTCAGATGGTAAAACATCAGCTTCTTCACCAACTTTTCGGACTTCACCAGATCTAGCCCGTTCTGAAACAACCCTATAGCCTGAAGATCATTAAGGTCGGACATTTGACCAACGGCTTCCCTGAACCTCTTCACATATTGGCCCAAAGACTCATTGGTAAATTGTCGGACCTGTGCTAAAGAACCCGTAGACTTCCCTCTTCTTCGATTGCTCCCGAAACAAGCGTGGAATTTGTCGCACAGCTCGGACCATGATGAGACCGAGTCTGCAGGTAGAGTCCCCATTCACTGCCTTACATCATTCCTTAACGTCGTGACAAATGTATGGCACTTGGCAGCATCGGTGAAATCATAATAATCCATCAGCCGGTCGAACGCCTGGCTATGGTCATAAGGGTCTCCAGACCCGTCGTAACTCTCCATATGAGGCAACTTCTTGGTGGTGTTTGCCTTTTCCTTAAGAATATCCGAGGAAAAAGGAGACGCATTCTTTCCCGGAGTATCTTTCACCTGTTGAACCTCAAATTTAATCGCTTTGAGCTCCTTCAACTCCTTTACCCAAAAATCTACGCCTTCGGTTCGAGGAAACTTCTTCTCCGGTGATTCTTTCTCTTCGAATCGGACCGACTTCTATCTATCGAAACCACCGCCTTTGATGGGCTTCGGACTTACTTTGGCGTGTGTGGCACATCATCGCATGGTGAGAGTGCTCATGACGCTGCTCTCCCTTTCTACCCTTTGGCACGATCTCCCTCGACCTAGCTCTCTTCGATGCCTCAGGAGTTATGCTCCTCGATCTCCTTCGGTCACGAGAACGGCCTCGAGACACATGCACAGAATGCTCCGGCTCCTTCCCTCTCGCAACAGACATTCTCCTTATGTTCACTACGCCTCTCGAATTTGGACCGACATAGTAGACGCCTCATCTTTCGGGATCGGCCATCCAAGCATCTCGCACAACTATATCCTCCCTCCGCCTGGAAGGACCTCTAAAGCTTTATCTGCCTCTTCTGCTATCTTCGCCAACTTGGCAGCTTTGTCATCTCGACCACTTCGGTGGTGAGTTTTAGGTGGAGAACCCTCCACCTGTCTTCGATCCTGATCACAGCCTTTGTCATCAGTAAACACCAACCTCCGTCTGGCCCCACCATGAGCTTTCGAACGAGAACCCTTGGAAACATGCTTGGAAGCAGTGCTCTCACTCTCATGAGCACTCTTCGAAGGACCCAAACGATCCTTGACAGAAATGTGTTGGACAGATGAGCTTATAACCCTCGGCTGTCCTTCCGGTGTATTTGCTCTACTCCTCACCATCTTCCAAAGTAGAATAAATGGAAACTTGTGATTGAAAACTCAATGACACTAGAACACATCCCTCCTTCTAGCGCCAATGTTAACGCCAAGATCTTTCCACGCGCCTCAATCACGTAACACGCGCCTATATCCTGCGTGATAAGAAACACGCACAACACCAAAAGCTCGACGGCCGGATCGTCGGGGATATAACCCGTGAGTGAGAGTCAAGACAAGCGATCACAAGGTTAACAATGGAGGATAAAATATCTAGTGTATCGAGAGATATAAAATTATCGATTATGTGTATTATGCGCACGCACTTTTTTTCAAGACTTCCTGCACAGTTATACTCGACTCGGATTCTGCGTGCACCCACCACCGTCACGTACACAATCCCCCATTCCTCTGTGGTCTCTGCCGACTGCATGCAGGCTGTCACCTTTTTTCTATTGTTTCTACCGCCGGCCGACTATAATCCCATCCACATTAATGATTTGCAGGTTACTTGGTCAATTGCCTTGCTTTTTCATCATTACCAGTCAAAGATGGAGATATTAAAATATCTAATGGGTCAATCCACTGACCCGACCCGATCTTATAAGGACTTAATAGAAACAAGATGGTGGCTAGATCCAATAATTTTAGGATCCAATAATTAAGACTCAATGAATTAATTAGATAAGTAGGCCCAATTCACTCGGCCCAATATATGAAAGGCCCAATATATGAAATATCAACGCGCAAGAGGAGTTATGTTGTATCATGATGCTGTGACCATATGCAGATACGGACCTATTAAGTATATGATATGTCTGAAGTGGAAGGCAGAAAAGGTGCAAGCATATGCAAGTGATCCAAGACTCTCATGAGTTCCCATGCAACACAACATGGGTGTTCTTTGTTTTTCCATAATTTATCAATTTTCATTTCAATGGGTCCGCCAAGTGTGCTTTTGGCTTTTCATTAATCTATATTGTACATATGGAATTTCCAACTAAATCAAAATAAGATACTCTGTTTTCCAGTAGCCTTCAGAGAAATACGTTTAGATAAGTAGAGTAGACAATTGTTTTTTATATTTAGTTAGATAAATATCTTTGTTTCATTTTTTCTCAGTGTCTCTGAAAATGATACTCTGGTTCTTTTTTTTCTCCATTCTTCTCTTTTCCCCCAGATCTTGTGCTGAAGTAATAACATCATTACCCGGGCAGCCTGGAAATGCTTCCTTCAAGCAGTTGAATCTGCTAACCCTCTCTCACACCCCTTAACATTGTGGCTTAATGGAGGTAATCAACTCTATTTCAGTTGACATCATTTTCCAAATCTTGCCTTGTGCTAAAATGTAGACCGTAATGCTCACCTGATAGAGTTCAATTTTAGGCCCTGGTTGTTCTTCGCTTGGATTTGGCGCATTTATGGAACATGGTCCATTCCAGCCAGGGTTTGATGGCCACTTGATCAAAAATAAGTATTCTTGGAATTTAGGTAATGCATTCATGTTTGCTAGTTAGATGCAAACTCATTTTTTCTGTTGGTTATGGTAATGAACCAAATTTTGGATTTGGAACAGAATCAAATATGTTGTACGTAGAACCCCCATTGGTGTTGGATTTTCTTACTCAAATACGAGCTTAGACTACGTGAATTGGACTGATAGTAGAACTGGTATATTATTATTTATTCATTGACAAAATTGATGTCTTTCTATTTGGATTGTTAATTGTTAATTTAAACCTTTATTTGTTTGGGCTTTTGCAGCTCAAGAGAATCTTCAATTCATTATTAATTGGTTCAAAGAATTCCCCTAATTCAGACAGTCGGATTTGTATTTAACAGGGGAAAGTTATGCAGGTGAATATCTGATTGAACCTCCATTTCTTGGTCCTCTTTTTTATTGCTTTATGTTATGAGTGGCAAGACAATTTCAGTTATTATGTTATAAGAAGTCGTACAATTTTTAAAAAGATAGTGAGACTTAAAATGTTTGTTAAACTGTGTTTCCTAGACATGATAACAGTGGAAGTACAAAAGTTGAGGTCAGGATTATAAGTTTTCCTTTCTTGCCACATTTTTGTAATCAAGGTGCCATCAACTCTTGGTTTCTGATATAACATGAGTGCAAATATGATTATAGGTCATTACATACCACAGCTTGTAGCTCTACTGCTCAAGTACAACAAACAACCTAGCATCAAGCCGATCAAGCTTAAAGCTATTGCAGTACTATTTCAATGACTGAAATTTTAGTTAATCATCTGTAGTGTTGCTCTTGATTTTCCGACATTCATTTGTTCTCACCCACTTAAAGCAGTTGGGAAATCATCTTTTAGATATTGAAATCAGTGTCCAAGATACTGACTATTTGTGGTCGCATGGGGTGATTTCTGATGAGATGCTTATGCTGAAAAAAGCAGTATGCAATGATTCAAAGTATATTCTGCAGCAGATAAATCATAATTTGTCTAAGGCTTGTGCTGAAGTGTTTAAAGAACTGGGAGATGAGGTAGGTAGTTATACTGATACAGGGGACTTGCTCATGCCAATTTGCCAATCTCCGAGTGCAATTGAGCAGTCTATTTCATATAGATTTCTTGCTGATTTGCATGCAAAGGTAAGTGGAAAAGTCTGTGATTATAATGAAATTTTCCTAATTATATAAGTGGGACTTTGTATTGATCCTTTTTGAGTGATTCGGTGTAAATTTATTTAACAGTTTGCTAGGAGAATAGCTGTTGGTGATCCATGCCTCAGTGAGAGAAAATATATGTACCTTAACAAGCCCCAACTACAAGAAGCTTTACATGCCAACACAACTCTCTTGCCCTATGCCTGCGATTTTTGTTCAGGGTTCTCTCTCTCTGTCTCTCTTTTTCCCGGAGCAGTCTATTTCATATATGTATGCTCCTTGGTATGACAATTTGCAGGTGAAGTATCGTTTACTTACCCTTCATCATTTCTTAGGGGATCCCCGCTGCCATGAATTAGCATGGCTTAAGTTTTGAATATACATCTCCTATTGCATGACCTGAAGCCTCAATGATCGTCTTAATTTTCAGGATTCTCCTATGGTATGGTTTCAGCAATGAGATAACCCGCCTCTGTCACATATAACCCTGAATGGTCATATGTCAATTGTAAACTTTTATAATCATCTGTTGTGTTCTATATTTCGTCACCTTTGAATGTTGTATAGGTATTTTTAGGCCATTTAACAAGGACGATGGGAGAGTTGATAAATGAACAAGTGTTCATTGAAATCTTACAATGACCTGTGGTCAATATATCATGAAATTATGAACCCCCTAATATATTCGTAAGAATCAAGCGAGTTTGACTAATTTCTAACTGATGCCTCGTCATTTCATTTTAATTAGTGGTTGATTTCGTAAGTAAGATTTAACCAACTCCTTCACCGTCTTAAGTAATAATATTTATAACATGACGCCGCGGAGTTTTCATTATAAATTATAAAATGTTTTAGATAATAGCCTTCTCAGATTCAGTCGGTCAATCCGTCCATAAATGGTTAATTATCAAGTTTTAGGTTTACTTGTATATAATTGTTGAAATATCTCACTAAGAAAGCAATTGGAGCAGCAGCCTATTTGGTTTTTGTACCAACTACGATGTGAAAAATTGATCTCAGCGCTGGTTTTTATTGAGATAGTTAATTAGATGATGCTCTGGCCCTGATTAAATTAATTCAACATAGGTGTTACCCATTCGTATTTGAATGAAATGACCCAGTTGGATTAGTTTATTAGTAACAAGTAAGATATTATATTAATTATATATCCTTGCAGTTTTCTATTGATCGAGTCCACCAGGTGGATTGTATAAGCAACTATATATAGTTCATTAGTTAGAATATTAATTATTGTGATTAATAAAGTTGATGCATGCTTAAGAAATGTGTTATATTAAAATCAAGTATCATTATATTATTGAGGCAGTTAAAATGATAGTCAACTAGTAACTATTTACTTGACCAAAAAATCCCCGGCTTTCACACCCTGTTAATAATTTGTACTCTGCTCATGCATAATAGACCTGAAGAAGAATTCGATTGAGAAGCAAGCATGCATGCGTGTATGTCAAAGCCACTTTGTTTATATGTAATATGTTTTATGTCCTTTGGACGTGTCGGGAAAAATATGACTTTTCCATTAGTGTAAATTAATAGAAGCAATGCAAGAAAATAATAAAAAGAAGTAGGCACGCAAAAATTACGTGGTTTCCTCAAACAGAGGTACATCCACAATGTAGACCGGTAGGTCAGTTTCTTCCACTATCACCAAATAGAGTTTACAAAATGGCCAAAAAAAGCATAAGCCTTACAAACACACCAAAGGTGTAAATCACAAGAGGAAAAATACTTCACCAATGAGAAAACAAATCTCCAAGAACAAACAGGACTGAACAGGAGAATTTTATCAGAACTAGGAAGAACTAACAGAAGAATTTTATCTGAATGGAGCTCTCTCTCTCTTTCCTTTTCAGATTCTGCTCGCTTTCTACCAAAATGGGACATGTCTCAAATTTATAAGGATTTGTATCTTCTTGAAGACTCCAAGCCAAACCTTGAGAATACCAAGAGTCATGCACGAGAAAATCACCAAAAATAAAAGCCATGCATTTTACCAAGGTGCATGCCAAAGACTGTAATTAAGAAATAGATGGGTCCCACAAAGGAGGGAAACCCAACAATTCTCCCCCTCCCGACTTATGTGGAGGATTCGACCATTCCTGCCAAGAGTCGACACTTCTCATGCTTGTCCTTAGACAATGTTTTAGTCAACATATCCGAAGTGTTATCATCAGTGTGAACCTTTTCAAGTTGCAACAACTTATCATTTAAGATATCACGAATCCAATGATATCTAACATCAATGAGTTTCGATCTCGAATGAAATAAAGAATTCTTACTCAAGTGGATCGCACTCTGACTATCACAATAAAGAACATACCTTTCTTGTTTCAAACCCAACTCTCATAAGAACTTCTTCAACCACAATAGTTTTTTGCAAGCTTCTGTGATGGTGATGAACTCAGCTTCTGTGGTAGAGAGAGCAACACATTTATGTAACCTTGATTGCCACGCTACTGCCCCCCCTGCAAAGGTAATCAAATAACCAGAAGTAGATTTTCGACTATCGACATCACCCACCATATCGTAATCGTGAACCCGTCAAGAATAGCTTTGCCTTTACCAAAACACAAACTCATCTTTGAAGTGCCCCAAGATACCTCGTAATCCATTTCATCGCCGCCCAAGTTGTTCTTTCCCCGGATTAGATGTAAAACGACTAACAACCCCGATCAAGCGTGAGCAATATCCAGGACGAAAGTACAAACCATGGCATACATCAAAGAACCAATTCTTCGAACTATAGGAGTTTTCTCGATCTCTTTTTCTCTTCATCATTTTAGGACATCGCCTTGAACTAAGTTTGAAGTGGACCGCAAGTGGACAATTAATGTGCTTTGTCCATATTGAACCTTTCAAGAACCTTTTAATGTAATTCTCGAGATAACCAAATCACCCCACGTACGCGATCTCGTCACTTAATAATTCTAATCACTAGAATTTGCTTTTACTGACCCAAATCCTTCATGGCAAAGGATTTGCTCAACTCGACTTCAACTTGTTAATCTTGCTCGTGGTCTTGTCCCACAATAAAGATATCATCAACGTAAAAGCAAGAGAATAATAAAATTTTCATCCGGATATTTTTTCACAAACACACAATGATCTCGAATTGGTTCTTGAATACCCATGATTAGTCATAAAAGAATCAAATTTTCTATACCATCGCTTGGAGCTTGCTTCAATCCATACAAGCTCTTCTTCAATTTGCAAACTAACTACTCATTACCCCTTATCTATGAAGCCCTCAAAGGTGCTTCCATATAAATTTCTCTTCTAAGTCACCATGCAAAATGCGGTCTTCACATTGTTCGCTTAACTTCTAAATTCATACTTGCAACTATACCAAAAGACAATTCGAATGGAGGACATCTTCACAACTGGTGAGAAGATCTCATCAAAATCAACTCCTTCCTCCCGACTAAAGCCTTTCACAACAAGTCGCGGCTTCAATCTCGGTTGAGAAACTGCTCCCATCATTCTTTCGATCAAGACCCATTTATTTTTCAAAATTTTCTTCCCTTAAAGCGCGCTTCACTAAATCATAGGTGTGATTCTTATGCAAAGATTTCATTTCTCTTCTTTCATTGCCAGTAAGCCATTTGGGCTTTTGTTCTCATGCTTCAAGACTTCTTCATAAGTCTCTGGCCCCCCGATCCGATATCATTACATACTCATTTGAAGAATATTTTTGGATGGTTGTTTTTCTCCGTAGATCTCCTTGGTAATGGCTCTTGAGGTGGCCGTTCCCCTCAATTTCGCTCAACATCATCTTCTATCGCATCATCATGAGGTATCCGCACTTCCTCATGAACAAATGTGGAAACAAGAGGATCTAAATCAACAAGATCATCATGATTAGACTCAAATTGACTCAGCTTGTCAATGGCTTCAATAGTCCGATCTTCCAAGAAAACAACATCTCTGGCTTTCGACAACTTTCTTTGTCAACTGGGTCATACAACCTGTAGCCAAATTCTTCATGTCCATAGCCAAGAAATATGCACTGCTTTGCTTTTGGATCAAGCTTGGACCTTTCATCTTTTGGAATATGAACAAAAGCTCTGCAACCGAATACCCTCAAGTGATCATAGGAGACTTCCTTCCCTGTCCAAACTTTCTCTGGTACATCACCATTCAACGGAAATGAAGGAAACAAATTGATAAGATCAACTGCTGTCCTCATTGCCTCACCCCAAAAGGATCTTGGAAACTTTGAATGTGAGAGCAAACATCTGACTCTCTCAAGAATGGTGCGATTCATTCTCTCTGCAACCCCATTCTGTTGAGGTGTCTTTTTGACTGTCCTTTCATGCCTGATGCTATGATTGGAGCAATATTGATCAAATGGTCCAATATATTCACCACCATTATCCGAGCGAACACATTTCAACTATCTACCAGTTTCTCTTTCAACCTTGGCCTGAAAATGCTTAAACACGTCTAGAACTTGATCTTTAGTTTTCAAAGCAGTATAAGCCCAAACTTTTTCTCGAGTGATCATCAATAAAGGTGACAAAGTATAAAGCACCACCAAGTGTCCTAACTTTCAGAGGACCACATACATCAGAATGTACCAAATCTAGAACATGAGATTTTCTAGATGCAATATTTCTACTAATGATATTCGCTTTTGTTTACCATGGAAATAATGAACACATGTTTTCAAAGGCGCACTTTAATCCCCTCGCAAAGAAGCTCTTTTTTAGACAAAACTTGCAATCCTTTTTCACTCATATATCCAAGCCTTCTATGCCATAAATCGGTGGATGAGTCATTCTCTAAGGTATTCACAACACCCTTGTAGATTTTTGCTAGCATAGTGTAAAGAGAGCAAGTCTTCTTTCCTTTTGCTACCACTAGAGAACCTTTGGAGAGCTTCCATTTACCACCACTGAAATGGTTGTTGTAGCCCTCATCATCTAACTTTCCAACAGAGATTAAATTGAGCCGAATATCCGGTACATGCCTCACATTTCTAAGCAACAATTTACAGCCAATATTTGTTTCCAAGCAAATATCACCCATACCGACAATTTTTGACACATCTTCATTTCCTATACGGACATTCCCAAACTCACCTCATGAAAGTAAGAAGTAAAGAAATCATTTCGCCAAGTAACATGAAATGAAGCCCCGTAATCAATTACCAAATTCATTCTCTTGACCAATCAAATTAATACTAAAGATCATCACCGATAACCATGAGTTCATTATTGGTAATCTTGCACCAGATCATTTTGCTTTTCTCAAATTTTTCTTTTTTGTTCGCTTCCTTGAACTTGAGTTTTTTCAGACCGCCGCTTCATGTGCCCTTTCTCGTGACAATAATAAGACTTAACATCTTTCTTTGAAATCGATCTTGAACGACCTCTAGATTTATCATGGTTCATGTGAGTCTTACTCTTACTCATGCCTCTCTCCGGTTTTCCATCACAAGTGCTTCGGAGTGAGAAGAACATGATGACTTTCTTCTTGTCTCTTCATTCAACATGCCATCTGGTAACTTGACTCATTGTTACTAATTCACAAAAAGTGTAATTACTAACTGTGACCACCAAAGTTTCCCAAACTTTCGTGAAGTGAACTAAGAAGTAACAAAGCTTGTAATTCATCATCAAAAGTAATTTTCATAGCAAACCAACCGATTCACAAAGGTTTTAATTTCATTCAAATGCTCGCAATAGGAATATCCTCCTTATATTTAGAGTTCACAAGCTTTCAAATAGAAAAACTTTGTTCACTACTACGCCTTCCTATCATAAAGACTCTCTAATTTGGTCCAAAGATCGTCAGTGTCAATTTTTTCAGAGACATGATGAAAGACACTATCATCAATCCATTGTCGAATAAAATCGATGACCTTTTTGGCCTAACTTTTTCACTCGTCATCTTTCATTCCTTCCGGTTTGCCACGATCACCCTCTATGGGTCCATTCAAATCTTTACGTAACAAGAGGTCTTCCATTTTAGTTTTCCAAGTCACCCAATTTGTGCCATTGAAACTAATCATACGCCTAACGTTGCTGGCCCATGATTCACACACAATTATAATGAAACGGAACCGAATTAACCAATAGCTCGATACTGGGATGTTGGAAAAATATGGCTTTCCCACAAGTGTAAATCAATGGAAGCAATGCAAGAAAATAACAAAAAAAGAAGTAGCACACAAGAATTACGTGGTTCCTCAAACCGAGGTACATCCACAAGACCCAGTGAGGTCGCTTTCTTCCACTATCACCAAATAGAGTTTACAAAATGGCCAAAAAGGCATAAGCCTTATAAACACACCAAAGGTGTAAACCACAAGAAAAAAATACCTCACCAATGAGAAAACAAATCTCCAAAACAAACAGGGGTGAACAGAGAATTTATCGTAACTAGGAAGAACTAATGTAAGAATTTTATTCGAATGGAGCTCTCTCTTTCCTTTTTCAGAGATCTGCTCGCCTTCTACCAAAATGGGACATGTCTCAAATTTATAAGGATTTGTATCTTCTTGAAGACTCCAAGCCAAATCTTGAGAATACCAAGAGTCATGCACGAGAAAACCACCAAAAATAAAAGCCATACATTTTATCAAGGTGCATGCCAAAGACTGTAATTAAGAAATAGATGGGTCCACAAAGGAGGGAAACCCAACAGGATGAAACTTAATTCGTATATTTTAAGTAATATGTGATTCTTTCTTTTACTCGTCTTTGGTTATATACGTTTTAAGAACATGAAATGGAATTAGAGAGAGAGAGAGATTGTACGTGTGGATATAGAATATATACACAAACAACTAGCTAGATGTATTCTGACAAGTTGAATATATATATATATATATATATATATATATATATATGGAGTATATATTATTAAGGTTGTTGAAAGGTTAAGAGTGGTTGTTAAACTATGTATCTACCAGGCTTGACTAACTGATAAAGTCTTGTTCTGCGCTAGATATTCTGTAGATGCTCCAAACTCATTTCTAGGTTTTTAAAATTTGAAATATTTCAAGGTATATTGGTTGCAGAAAATTCAATTCATGGACTTTGATATGGCAGGCGAGAATAAAAGAAAAATGACCCGGCCAGACAAATGACTTTTTCCGGCGCTTGGAAATTAATTACTTGAATGAAAAACAACCAACTAACTTGAAATATATTTTTTATCACACAATTGAATTAACACAATTTTGATTAATAATCTACTTTTATCATGGAAAATGGATGGATATCATGCTTGCTACTTGCACCCGGTTAGTTGACTTCTTGTGCTCTGGATGTTTATAAAGTATTAATAGATCACTTGAAAGACTTTTCTGTGTTATTATTGGCTAGTTGACATTTTAAATTACGTACAAAAGCTAGATAAGTGTTTTGTTTAGTAATTCAAGAGATTTAAATAATTCTTTCTTTAAGAAAGTCAAACTAGTGCTTCTCTTGTTTATAAGTAGCAGTTTCCTAGGCCAAGGCAAATACTAGTAAGGTACAGTTCCAAATCCATGGACGCTATTAGTTTTTTCTTCTTTCAGCTCAGATTCCATCTTTATCATCTTATACTCTGCCAAAGAATGCTTCTGTTCAAGCATCACATATCGGGTAACACAAGCTTGAATTGTTGCATCCTTTTTGTTCCATACATCACCGTCGTTCTTCAAACGCTTCTTCTAACTCATGAATACGATTTTGAAATTCTACATTTTGATCATATAATACCTCTAATAAACTCTCCTCGTGTACCTCTTCTTCCTCTTCTCCTCCTCACTCACATTTGTTACCTCTGTGACTATCTAAGGTGCAACTATCAATTCTTCACTCACCACATGGATATCTCTAATTCCTTCTTCATCCGACATCACATTATCATGGTTAGTGATTAGAGGTATCCCCACTGGCCTCATTCACTCTATTGTTAACATTCTCAGCAGCCCATTCTCAAACATCGCTTATAAAACAAGGGTTAATTAAACAAATTAACATATCACATAATATCCATATATTATGATCAACCAACAATTTAAGCTTAGGTAGGACACACCAATGTAAAGATTTACTCATCTCTCCCTCCTAGTCTATTCCATGATCTCCGCTGGAGATCATATCCCTAAGCTCGATACCAAATGTAACGAACCCCAAAATAGGTTCATTCAATCCAACCCATTCTCGAAGTCGCCAAATACATGGTATGTAATACAACTATAACTTTATTACAACAATTGTCGTCGGCAAAATAAAACAACACATATATCGTGAGTTTGGATACAAATATATACCAAATGTGACACATGTCCCAACCGTGGACAACACCTCACAAGTGACACCTTACATAAAGGTATAGTCAAAGACCGCTTTTAGAAACTAAAATCTTTGGGAAGTGCTCAAGGAAATCTTCGTATATGGGAGACCATAAATACAGGTTATGATAGATATCATATGGCCACGTAATTATCCTTGGTTGACCTAATAGACCCCAAAAGAAAAATGAGAAGATTACTATCATATTCTTCCCAATGGTAAGTCTTCTTGACATATCATTATCTCCACTATCTCTAATTGAGAATTATACTTCAAACAAACACCAAGATTATATAGTAATGCTCAGATATATACTCAAAGAAGTGGATGAGCACATCCATGTCTTATGATGATACGTGGTCAGATGTCATTAGACATCTTGTATGATAGTGACAAAACACCCTTCCAACGTTGGGTTCGCTTTCACCCTATTAGATTCACCAAATATAACTACTAAACGATGACCACCGCTCTATTCCCTCGTTACCCCGCCGACCCAAACCTACACTCTTATTACCCGAAAGGAATCAGAAGCAAAAGGGTGAGCACAACTAGCTCAAGAAAGAATATCATGACTAAAGATAATTAAATTATCAATAGCCTCCATCAATAATAAATCCGAGATTTAGAACATATGGTAGATGATAAAAATTTCAACCATAGTCATAATGGAACGAAAGAATCCATTAGAAGAGTCAAATAGACTATAAAGTCTATTATCTCTTCCATGTTAAAAATCCATCAACAATATTTTATCCCTGTAACATCAATCAACAATTTCGTCCACAATCATATGAATAACTCATAATCATAATTGTAGTTCTAAATTCTCTTCTCATCCAGATTTAAGATAATTTTCATCACCTATCTTTTTACCGAAACATCAAAGATCATGGTTACACCAAATCACATTTCTTGTTCATAATCATACTAATAATTTCATCTTTGCACTACTACCAAAGATATTCATTCAGTATCACCGGTTGGTCATGTTCATCTCAACACACGTTCATCTTGCACCATCGCCAAAGATATTCAATAACATGTCATCTTTTGCACTACTACCAAAGATATTCATCAATAATTCATCTTTGCACTACAAAGCCAAAGATATTCCTCAATATTCATATTTGCACTTTATAGGCCAAATATATTATTATCTCAAAGAAATATATAATCATTTCGTAATTTATATAAACAATAATTATAACCATATTGATCCTTTCACCTTCAGACTTAAGCTAAAGATATTCAATTATAAATTCAATGGTCACGATCATACCAAACAACGATTCAACTTTGCACCATCGGCCAAAAGAACCCCTAGTCACGATCATACCAATAATCTACCCATCTTTATACTCAAGTCAAAGAGAAATTTCAACACTAGAATTATAAAAATGTTATATATGATAATAAAAATAATATTATCAAAACATGGATTCAATCAAAGATAAGAACTATAATTGTCATCTTTAACAAAAAGGAAAATTTCATTTTTCTATGAATAAGGTCGATTCGTGAATAAGAACTCCAACACAAAAGAGATAAAATTTCACAATAAAATCCATATCAATATTTATAACACCTTAATCAAAATGTTATAAATCACTTAATAATATCAAAATCTTACTATTCTTAACATTACAACAATATTTAATAATTTCTTAAACTTATAAATAATTTATTTAAATTGTTTACACTTTAGTAATTAATGCATTTAATCATCATAAAATGCCAAACACATAAGATTTCATCACCAATAACCAAAATCCTCATCAAAAATCTGCATATACCTCATATATGATTCTCAAGCCATAAAATTATATTTTCCAATTTTCTCCATTCATATAACATATTTAATTCATTTACTCATAACTAGAACATTTTCATGAAAAATACCAAATCAGTTTCAAAAATATTTCTTTTCTGGGATTTAGCACAATATAATCACATATTGAACATATATTTTTCTCAGAATTTTTAAAAGTCATTTACTATTTTTCATATGGTCAAAACCACCGAATATTTAAACATTTATCATAAATTGTACTTTTGTCCAAAAATTCTGAAATTTACAGAATATACTCATGTTATATACATGTACTCCCAATAAAAATTTCACTAATTTTGGAGTTAACCACAAGGAGTTATAAGGGTTTTCTTTTAAAATAGTTTGTTCCCATAAAATTCATAACTCATAATCTATACATCCAAAAATCGCCATTTTTGGACACAATCAATAAAACTCATCAAATTATCATTCCAAATTTTTCCAGAATTTTTAAAGGTCTGAAAAGTTACGAAACATGAAAAACATCACAACCCTTAAAATCCCTTTACCTCAAAAGAAAGAAAGATTTCATTGGAATAACGTTATTTGAACGAACTTGCACCCGTGATAGCAACACTCAAGATACAAGAATACACTTGATAATATAGAGAGAAATAGAGAGAAAACTTCAGTTTCGGTGTGATTTTCAATTCTAACTTAAGCTTCTATTTATAGAAAATAGAACGCCAAAGGAGACTAAAATAATAAAATATTATTTTCCTTTTCTACACACCAACCATCCAAGACCAGCCATCCAAGCATTCCAATTCTGAAAAAATATAGCAGCCCACATGTTATTAACACCAACCAAAGTGGGTTCCACCATATATTTTAATAAAAATTATTTTATTTTCTGAAACTTTAATAATTCATAGAAAATAGCCCGTTTATCAGAAAAATTCGAAACTCGCGACTTTCCTTGGGAAATTCCATTCTCTACAACTTTGCAGAAGAAAATTTTTCCAAATTCCAAACAGAAATTGACCGAAATCAACAAACGAAGCGATTTTACAGCCTATAATCAATTTTCTATTAAGAATTGTGTCCAATTTGACACCCAAAACATATGTTAAATATTTAATGCCACAAAATACTCTTTCTCCTCATATACTCATATATCCCACATTCATTGTAAAATATTACTGTTAATATATTATTAAAATAATATATTTAAATGAATTATTTTATCAAAAAAGATAAAATATTAATTTTCAATAGTTGTCACATTAAAATTTTCTCCATCTATATCCACAATAAATATTTTCTTTATCATAATAATCAATAATTAATTATTCACAAATAATATTACAGACTCACAAGATCGACAACCTGCATAGCCTCCAGGATAGAGGGCTTTCAATAAGGATTTCTCCTACCTGGCAAGCAATTAGGTGACCAAACCTCTCCTTAGATGTAACTTTCTAGACATTGCCAATAATGTTATCTCGATAAAATTATTCAAATAATTTGAATTATTGATCCGATAATAAAATATCATGCAAAGAACAATTATGAAACAATAATAATATATAATATCAACGCAAAGAATTATTGAATCAATAAAATAAAATATTGAAAGAATTATCTTTGTAACAATTATTGAAGTAAAGGCTTCTTCACGTAAGAATCAATAATTCAAAAATACTGTAATACCGTGCGCCATCTTGTGCAACAACGCCGATTATTGTATTTTAACCACCGTGTATTCCAACAAAGTTGTTAATTCGGTAAAAACTCAAACTTGTCGCTTTTCTTCATCCGATAGTTATTATTATCATGCCCATTAAACGATCACACTACCACGCACGGATATTCCTTCGACAAAAAGAATATTCCACGACCAAACGAATATTCTCCGACAACAATGATGAATATTTTATAGCCACTTGTGTGTTTTGAAAAATTTCATATATCATCCTTAACTTTAACTTTTATCAATTTAACCATTTACTGAATTGTAATTATAAGAAAAATTGAATACTTTTATTTCATAAAATTCGGGGTCTTACAGTTGCATTCATGCTTATATATGTTCGATTGCTGCATCAGAATGATCAGCTGAAATCAGCTAAAGCAGAACTTGGTGAAGTTATAATAGAACAAAATGGAAGGCTGAAACTTGTATTAACGCAGATCATGAAAGATTATGATCAATCTCTGCAACAAGAAAACTTGAAGAAATATGAAGATGCTGCAGCTTCTTTACAAAATAAACAAGATCATGACGATCAACTCGTCGCTCTTAGCCTTGGCAGATCTTCATTAGTTGAGCCTAAGAGCAAAGAGCAGGAGGTTAACAATTCCCCCAAAGAAGAAGATGGTAAATTCAGCGAGAGCCTCGCACTATGTTTGGATGGCAAATATGACTCGAGTGATTCTACTGGAGTTCTAAAGAACGAAGGCCCCACAAAAAGATTCAATGAGTTGAATGAATTAGAGGAGCCTAGTGACACATGGCCACCAAGTAAAAAAAGTTCAAGAATAGCAAGAAATGGGGATGACGAAGTAGAAGTTATCCAGCAGAACCCTTCCAAGAAAGCAAGGGGTTCTGTCAGAGTTACATGCAGTGCACCAACGGTTAGTATATATATATCGTAGTTTCATCTGTACTTACACCCAAATTATAATATTATTCCACATGCATGCGCTAGCTAGCTTTTAGTTTGGAGTACCAAATGATGGACATTATGTAGTCACTATATAGCTACCTACCTTATGAGAAAGAAAAATATTGTGAATATATATATATATATATATATATATATATATATATATATATATATATATATATAGTCCGGATCTTAAAGCTCACTTCCTTATCCAACTCACCCGAAAGCTCACCCCCTTTTAATGACGTAAACCAAATGATTTGATTCATACAACCGTCGTCTATACTTTTTAATGACATCGTCGTCTATACTTTTAGCGACGGACAACATATAGCGTCGCTTAAAAGTATAGACGAGGTCAGATGATCGAGCCGTCACGTCGCCGTCCGCTCACTAAAGGGGGTGAGCTCATGAGTGAGTGAATAAGAGGTGAGTTAAGATCGGACTGTATATATATATATATATATATATATATATATATATATATATATATACTCGATCCGTCAAGGCGGGACTATAGGCAAAATACGAACTTTCAATATTAACCGTGAGATGAATCCAACGGTTAAGGCTAAGCTTACAGACATATTGGGGGGGAAAACCCGGACTATCTCTTTTCGTCTCAAACAAAAGGACCGACTCCCTCTCTTTCCTCTTCATCGTGAATCCAACCCATCTCACCGGACGAAATCATACTCATTCTCTCTCCGCGAAAATCTGCTACATAAAGCTGCCGGACGAATTCGAAAGAAAGTTCGCCGAAAGCCAAGGTATGTTGGATTCGCCCCTACCCAGATGGGTTAACCCTTTCAGTAACCTTCTTCCTGTATCAAGTTTCTTCCTGTATTCGAAAACAACTTTCTTCTTGTATCAAGTTTGCAGTTAACCCTTTTATGTAATTCGGTGTTTCAATAGTCCTTCAAAAAAGAAAAAAAATAGAAGCAATGTTTCAAGTCTAGAGCCTTCAATTAACGATGATTGTAAGTCTTTGTTTGCTTGTAATTTTGTCTACTTATTGCAATTTTGTCTTTTTAAATTAGTTGACATTGATGACATTTTTTTGTTTCAGGATGGGAGTCTTTGTGGCAGGGGCTGCTTTCATTAGTTTCTTTGATGTTTGTTTAGGAATTTAAAAGTTTTCTGTATTTTAGTTAGTTTCTAAGATGTTTGTTTAGGAATTTGATAGTGGATCTATGATGTATCAAATTGATGATATAAGTTATTATTGCACTGCTTGTTAAAGTATTTTTGTTCCTTTTGTTTGTTGCAAGCTTACAGATTTTGTTTGTTGCAAGTATGGCTGTGCTGGAATTTTGAAAAAGACATGTACATGATTTATCACCTGATTTAGGACATGTTCAAAGACAGTAATTTAGTATGAAATTTTGAAAAGGACGATGTATAACAACTCTTGGCCATGAATGAACAATGCAAGGTAATGGCCCTGAGTGCTTCCAGGAAAAAGTTTGGTAGGATTTTTACATCAAATGTATCATTGGGAGGCCCCTTTTAAACTTGCAACCAATTTCTTCAAATGTACTGTCGGATGTTTTTAACTTGTAATTAGCCAAAATGATTTAGCTGCTCTTCAAATGTACTACACTGCTTATAGTGTAATATAAGATATCAAGCCAAATAAAGCTTTAGATGAATCTGCTATAATTTGGTAATCCATATATATTGTATTGTCAAGTACATTCCCCTAAATTACTTGTGCAATGAAATTACTGTACACACTTAACATCCATATTACAACAATGAAAATAGTGGACAACAATATTACAGTGCATTACATATCACTTGACAAGTGCCATGACCGACACTACCAAGGCTAGCCCACAAAAGAACACCAAGATATTGATGATGTGTTTAAGATTTTCCACATTGATTTCAATGACTCCAAGTCGAGCATCATCATTCTTTGCCTTGTAATTCTTCTACGATTCGGATATTCATACAAAATGACTCAAAGTGATAATAACATATCTGGTTTCGGAATCGAATATCATGAGTTTGAATCCTCATATTGCTTGACGTAGACATGCCTTTTTTGAACCTTATCTGCCAAATCCAATGGATTATTAATTAAGTAGTGTACTAGAGTAGTAGTGTTATTGTTGATTAAATTCACCAAATCCAATGAGAACAAGTGAACAACAGCAAATTAAACAAATAAACAGGACAATTCAGCAAATAATATTTCTACAATTAAACAAATAAACCGGACAACAACATCCCCTCTTTCATTGATGTTTCTTCATTGGTACTACTGTAGTATTACACATCAATTGCAGCTCAGACCAGATCGTGATTCAATGCCCAAACAACAACAGCATCATCAAAACATTAAAGCAACAGATATACAAAAAGACTGTATTACAAAAAAGACGGACAGAGAGAGACAGAGCAAGGGAATTATAAAACAGCACATGAAAATAAAATCAGGGGCATCAAAAAGCTCCCCCAATGGACTATCAGTCTTTGTCCGTCTTGCTTGCTTACCATCAACGGCATAAAAATTACAGAATAGCCCAAAATAAGGCTAGGCTTCCAAAACTGTAAAGCACATAGTCCTTTAACTGGAATTCCAATACCAAATACTTAATTGAAGTTTAATCTTCATTGTAACAGTTAATTGAAGGCTCTAGACTTGAAACACTGCTTCTTCTTTTTTTCTTTTTTGAAGGACTATTGAAACACCGAATTACATAAAAGGGTTAACTGCAAACTTGATACAGGAAGAAAGTTGTTTTCGAATACATGAACAAACTTGATACAGGAAGAAAGTTACTGAAAGGGTTAACCCATCTGGGTAGGGGCGAATCCAACATACCCTAGATTTCATTCATTTAGTTAGATCGTTAGAAAATACCTTGGCTTTTGGCGAACTTTCTTTCGAATTTGTCGTCGTCCAAGCGTGACTTTATATGTGTGATTTTCATGAGAGAGAATGAGTACGATTTCGTCCGGCGAGTTGGGTTGGATTCGCGATGAAGAGGAAAGAGAGGGAGTCAGTCCTTTTGTTTGAGACGAAAAGAGATAGTCCGGTTTTTTTTTTTCAAATATGTCTGTAAGCTTAGCCTTAACCGTTGGATTCATCTCACGGTTAATATTGAAAGTTCGTATTTTGCTTATAGTCCGGACGCCCAGACCAGATCGGGGTTATATATATATATATATTCATGAGCTGAAAGTTGTTAACTTATACGTGTACAGATGAATGATGAATGTCAATGGCGAAAATATGGACAGAAGATATCCAAAGAAAATCCATGCCCTCGAGCATACTACCGTTGCACAGTCTCCCTATCATGCCCCGTGAGAAAACATGTATGTGCCCTTTATGTCCACTTAATTTTGCGAAAAGCTAAAAAAAATAAAGGACTTACATGCCTATATAATTATTATATAATGATCATTAACATGTTTATATAGCTTCTGATCACCCTTAAATTTCTTTCTCAAAATTTAGGTGCAAAGGTGTGCGGAGGACATGTCCATTTTGGTGACCACCTATGAAGGAGCACACAACCACAAACTTCCACCTTCAGCAACAGCAATGGCTTCCACCACTTCCGCCGCTGTTTCCATGCTAAGATCCTCCTCCTCCTCCTCAACCTCCCAATCAGGCGGCCTCGGAACCACCACCAGTGCTAACCTCCACGGACTAAACTTGAGTAGTACTAGGCCAAACAATTCATTTTATATCCCCAACACTACCATTATCTCAACTTCTCAGTTACACCCAACAATCACTCTTGACCTCACTACACCAACCGCCTCCTCTGATCATTACAACAAATACGCCTCAACTTTCATTCCCGCACCAAAATATTCTCCAACATGTCTCAACTTTTGTGCAGGTAATTCTTCATCGTCGTCGTCCTTAGAATATTGGGGTGCATTGTCCAACAACAAGAACTTTAATGGATCATCATATGTTGGATTAACACAATTACCATCTCAATCATTACCACCATTTTATCAACCTTATTATAATAAGATGCCTACAAACAACAGCTATGATCAACTTCACCCTCATGAGCAGTACTGTTTTACCGAGAAAATTGAGGCTGCAACTAAAGAAATTACATCGAACCCAAGTTTTCAATCTACGTTGGCAGCTGCAATCACATCTATCGTCGGAAAAAGGGCAGCCGGGGTGGTAGAAAATTCTAGTCAGAATGAAACAAGCTACTTGAACAGATCAGTGGTTTCTTCAAATTGTCAACAAGGGAACTTAACCTTTTCATTTCCTCCTGTTTTGCCCTTCTCTTCAAATAAAGGTCCTTTTGTGTCTGATGATCCAGCTGACAAAGGTGAACAGAACAAGTGATGGATTGGAAAGATTTGGACTTAAATTTTTGATAATTTTTTTTTATATATAATTATAGCCTATATATAAGTTATATAGGAAAGTTCAAGGCTGGCTATATATCAGACATCATCAAGTTAATTTTTTGCTCTATTGATGAAGAAAATGGATAATGCGCTAAATTTGTAGGTAGTTAGGTTGTATAAATGAATTGTACGTTAAATGTATAAATAAAATTTCAATTCAAAGAATCCCAAATCTTAATTAATTATGTAAAGTTGGATGAGACTTAATTGATCCTCCATTAATGTCCTGCCCTGCATAAGATATATAGATATAGATATAGATACATCTGACGTCCAAATTATTCTTAATTTCTTGATACACAGCACAGGCGAGACGAGACGATCTTTTAAGATTAAAGTTTCAACTTGTTTGACAATTAAGAAGTTGGTTAATAGAAAAGGGAAACACCACTTAACTTAATTACCAGGCAAATAAAAACTGATCTAACTGCATGGCATACCTTACACGTGTTTATGGCACGTGTCAAGTGCTTACAGATGGCAGGCAGAAGGACATTTCATGCCCCCTGTTTTAGTTTCCCGGATGAGAACTTAATTAATGAGAATAGAGAGATCTAGAATACTTAATTCAGAGCTAGCCCACGGATTCATTTTTGCGGTATGTATGTATGTTGTTTCTTTCCCGTCTGTTTATTTTTATACATTGCCATTGATATTAGGTAATGCAATTAAGATTTATGATGTAATTAAGATGATCATGATTGAAAGTTGATTTTAAATTATTCGCAGTAAATAATTTCAAAACCTAAATTACATCTCAAGAATTATGTAAATAAACTTTATTATTGCTACTGCCATCATATTGGTTCTTAAATGTAAGATATTTTCAAATTGATTTATTTAACTTTTGGAAAAAAAATAAAAATAAATTGTATTTAGTAGTACTGGACTGGTTATATATTTTATAATTTTCGTATTGTCTAAATCAATGAATTTATACTATTTTTAAATTTCAAATTAACATAAATAAATAAAAAAAAGTCAAAATTAATCCTATATTTTGGAGGAAAGAGGTATTTCATTCAAACAATGCATTACGGTATCTCGGATTAAGTGTAATTATCTTCTGCTCTGTTCGGGTTTTGAATAAATTTGTGCAGTGTTGTAGTATTGGTTAACGAACGTCTGTGATGCTAAATTTAGCAAGGACACAACTCTGGGCATTCATGTGTTAGGTAAACGAGTATATATGGCACGAGTCCCCAAACAAGTTTTTGAGAATCCAAGCTGTGATGCTTACTTTGAGAAGGTTCAGAGCAGAAAGACGCTGCCAATGTCATTGCAGGAGACTTTAACAGCTGCATTTGCAAGTATTCCAGTTTCATCCTTCCCACAAGTTCCTGGAATAAATTTATTTGGGCTCTAAATGTATCTGAATTACTAAGAGCTGGATGTTTATGCTTTTCTAGTGCTGGAAATTCTGGCAGACGCATCAGTAGGCGAGGCGGTTAGGATTCTATCCGACTCCAACATCCTGTCAGCTCCTGTGCGAGAGCCTAATGCCATAAAAACTATGGATTGGAGGGAGAGGTATTTGGGAATCATAGATTACTCCGCCATTGTTCTCTGGGTTTTGGAGAGTGCAGAAGTTGCCGCAGCTACTTTATCAGCCAGTTCTGCAGCTGCTGCAGGAGTAGGTGCAGGTGCTGCTGGGGCTCTTGGAGCACTAGCACTGGGTGCAACAGGTCCTGTAGCAGCTGCAGGCCTAGCTGCTGCTGCAGTTGGAGCCGCTCTGGTTGGTGGTGTGGCTGCAGATAAAGGGATGGGAAATGACGCCCCCACTGCCGCTGATAAGTTGGGGGAGGATTTCTACAAAATCATCCTCGAAGAAGAACCTTTTAAATCAACGACGGTAAGCTAACACACATGATTTCTTTTAGGGGATGGCTGATAACTTGTAATACCTCTTTCTAAAAGTGTGTTAATCTTTGGAAAAATGATTGGGAGCCTAAAAAAAAGGAAATTTACTGTATTTATATTACTACATGATAAAAAGGACATTTCCATGATTTCTATTTTTCCGTAAATGACTTGTGCAATCAAGTGATGTGACCAGAACTTGGAAACAAGATAGATACGTAACAGGAACAACAATGCTACTATCACATAAAAAAAAGCTCACATTATACTCACATACACACACTATAATACTGTGGGCCCCCGTGATGCGAACTCCATACTAGACCGTAAAGAATAGTCCCACATCGGTTACAAATGCAACTTGATGTGGGTTGATATAGGCCTTAGTCTCTCCCCTTGGATAGCTAGCTTTTCAAGGTGGGTCAAAGAGGCTAAGGTTTGTATCATTGATGCTTTCATTGATAGCCCTACTTGTGTAGGTCAATACTCGTAAACGGGACAACCTATGGAAAGGACTATCTAGAAAACATTATTTTAACGGGAAACAATCTTTACTTCAATTTTCTGACACCATGAAGTTTGATGTGGTTATTTGTTGCAGATGAGGTCTATCACTAAATCTCATCGTTTGGCGCCATTCATCCCAGCTGCAACAGATAGTTCATTGTTGACCGTCTTTTATTGCTGCTTTCTAAATATAGGTTGAGGAATGTACCTGTAATTGAAAGAGGGAACCCATCCTTAAAAAACTTCATAACTCAATCTGCAGTTATACATGGTCTTGAGAAATGTCAAGGAAGGGACTGGTTTGATTCTATTTCTGCACATCCTATAAGTGAACTGGGCCTTCCCTTCATGTCCAGTGATGAGGTGAGATAAGCACAAGTACTTGAGGTTATTGTTCCATTGTTGGCTGCTAAATGTGGTGTTTTGAGTGTTTTTCTGCTCATGTTGATCAGGTAATGAGCATCCAAAACAATGATCTGGTATTGGAAGCATTTAAGAGAATGAAAGATAACCGAATTGGAGGTCTTCCAGTTGTTGAAGGACCACATAAGAAGATAGTGGGCAGCCTAAGCATGAGAGATATCAGATTTTTGTTGCTCAATCATGACCTTTTCTCCAACTTCAGGTAAATTAAATTCAAAAATTCTCAACTTGCACTTGGAGATACATGAGTTCCATGTTTTCAAAAGTAGCATTTTGCTTATAAAATATGGTCAAGTTGTCATAGCTATCATATCTTTATGTGCCTTACTGTTTACTGAAAAAGAATGACATACTGCACCATATTTGATCACGATCCTCAGATATGCGTAATTTAATATTTTCAGCTGACCTGATCATCTTTCAATTTATGCTTTCAGGCAGATCACTGTGAGGGATTTCATGAACACCATTGCTTCAGCAAACCATGATTCTGGGAAGGGCTTCACACCAATAACATGCAGTCTTGATTCAACTCTTGGAAACGTGATACACATTCTTGCTTCGAAGTCGGTTCATAGGATTTATGTGGTAGCTAGCAATGGCGAAGAAGTTATTGGCGTGGTTACGCTCAGAGATGTGATATCATGCTTCATCTTTGAACCCACAAACTTTTTTGACAACTACTTTGGAACATCAGGGCAAGAAGAAGTGAGCAAGTGATGCTTTTAGAAGACAAAGGATTTAACTAAATGTTTTTAGAGCTCAAGGACAATCGGATAATAGCTTGTTCAATCTGCCGGTTGTGTATATGGAGTTTTTTCATGTCACACCAATTAAACTAAAGGCAGGAAGTTTTTTTAATTCCCTTTGATTCAGTATTTTTCTCACCCTTTCCACATCCTTCCACCTTCCCTGCCCAGCATATATATTTGACAAAATAACATATGGAGTTGGGCTGTTGGGCTCCAACTTTGACAGCCTTTCAGCCATCTCTTCCCCAAGTTTGGATTCTGAATGACACATACAAGCTCCAAGTAAAGAAGAGAAAACAGAACCCGAAGGTTCTGGTATTTCTTGCAACAGTTCCTGGGCTTCATCCAGACGGCCAGATCGACCCAAGAGATCAACCATGCAACTAAAATGCTCTGTAGTTGGTGACAAGCAATAGACTAGCTTCATCAACTTGAAGATTTCACGCCCTTTGTCAACTTGACCAGAGTGACTGCACACAGATAAAATGCAATTAAAAGTTACTGGATTTGGTTGAACATTCTTTTCCAGCATCTGATTGAACAAGTCAAAAGCATCTTTATGCTCTCCATTTCGTCCATACCCAGAAATCATTGCATTCCATATTGCTGGATCATTAGGCTTTATCTCAAACTTATCGAAAACTCTGCGTGCCCAAGTAGGTTGCCCACATTTCATGTACATATCTATGAGCGCTGTGGCAAAGAATTCATCATCGCTGATATCAGTTCTAACACCATGCGCATGAATCTCTTTTCCACAATGCAGAGCAAGCATAGCTGAACAAACGGGCAATAGACTAGTAATAGATTTCAAACTTGGCAGTAGACCAGCTGACAGCATTTTCTTGAAGAACAAATAAGCTTCAAAATCTTTCCCTAGTTGTGAAAACCCACTGATCATTGAATTCCAAGTGGCTGAATCTGGTTTTAACCCTTCAGATTCTAGCTGCATAAAAAGTCCAATAGAATTCTCACTCTGACCATTTAACATCATTCCTGCAATCATTGAATTCCATGTTATCAAGTTCCTTCTATCATTCAAGTCTTTGAATAAATCATAGGCCGCTTGCCAACAACCGCATTTGGAGTACATATCTAGAAGTGCAGTTCCAACCATGGTATCAATACTCATTTCAATTTTGACAATAAATCCATGGACCTGCCTGCCAAATTGAATATACCTGATATGTGAACATGCAGAAAGAACAGAGATCAATGTAACTGAATTTGGTTCTCGATATGATCTTTTAATTTCCTTGAACACATCCAGGACCAATAGAGGGACCCCATTTTGCACCAACCCTGAAACAAACGCATTGTAGCACACCAAATTCTTATATTGAATCTGTTCAAACGCCTTTGATGCCAACATCAATTCCCTGCAATCAGCATACATGGTCACAAGTGATGTTGCTGCATAAATATCTTGTTCAACGCCAATCTTGATCGCCCAACAATGTATTTGGTGGCCTTCTTTGACATCTTGACATGCAGACAACAAACAAGCTATAGTAACCGAATCAGGTCTCAGCCATGGCATACTAACGAGCCGAAAGATCCTAAAGGCTTCCTTGCAATACCCATTTTGAGAAAACCCAGAAATCGCAACGTTGAGTGAAGTGATGTTTGGTTCAGGGATTTCATCAAACACCTTGATAGCACTGTCTAATAGGTGAAACTTCATGTACATGTCAGCAAGAGTAGTGGCAGTGTATATGTCGGCGTGAAAGCCGGCTTTCAGGAGATGGGCGTGAAGAATTTGGCCTTGAGGACGTGATTTGAGCTTGACACAGGATTTGAGGAGAGAAGGGAAAGTGAATTTGCCGGGCCGGAAAGAACGAGCATGAAAATGTGAATATAAGCAGAGCGCTTCTCCGTAGAGGCCATCTACAACTAGTTTTGTTATTTCGCGCTTCATGAGTTATACCTGGGATGGAGACCATTACCGTAAACACGCGGTGAATCGATGACTTATTAAACCCAAATTTAGGCCTTTTTGGATTGCTTGTTAATATAATATTCCCTTCTGAAAGAAACAAAATGGATTCTAGTCTCAATTTGCTTTTCTTTCCCCCTCCTCCCTCCTCCCTCCTCCCTCCTTTTTTTTTCTTCGCCGAATGTTATTATTAACTGGGTTGTCCTAAAAGAAACTTTGATTTTTTTATTTATTTTTTGTTACGAATTATGTATATGAATAAATATTTTACGAATTTAATTTAGTAGGTTAACTTTATAATTTTTGAAAATTCTAGGCGGACATTGCTTGGCGACCGGTCTTGACGACCGGTCCAATTTTTTTTTTTTTTTTTTAAATGTCTTCCCAAATAATTTATAAGATTTATTGGGCGGAATTTTTGAGAATAAAGTGTTTTGGATGTCATTTGGATACATGTAAAAAAATATATACATATGCATTGTATCCAAATGACATCCAAAACACTTTATTCTCGTAAAAATTCCGCCCAATAAATCTTATAAATTATTTGAGAGACATTTAAAAAAAAAAAAATTGTTCTGTCATTGAATTGACCTACGCCAAAACCCCGGTCAGTAGAAGAGCTCTATAATTTTATATCTAATTTGTAACCCAATAAAGAACTTTCATAACACTTTTTGTTATTTTCACAACAAAAGTGTTGTTGTAGATGTATAGCAACGGTAAAAATCATCTTATATCGACACTTTTATTGTGAAAATAATAAAAAATATTATGAATTTAACAATTCCCTACAATAATCGGACATGTTCTGATGTGCTAAAACTTGAGGCAAATATAGTAATCAAAAAATTCGTATGATATAATGTGCAATTCCCAACTACCAATGTCCTCGCATCCAAATTTATGATCCTAAACATAAGATTTTTAATAATAATAAAAGATATACTAGAATTATACTTGTTGGGTCGTGATATTTTCTCTATCGGTAGAATGGATTGGACTACTTATTTAGATTAGTCCATTAGATCTTCTTTATTGGGTGTTGACATTATTGGGCCTAGTCATTTTATTATCTTTGTTAAGTCCTTCTAATATCGGACCAAATCGGTTGAATTGACCCATCGATATTTAAATATCTACATCTTTGACCAGTGATGATGACAAAGATATGAGTGACTGATATCTTACATGGCATTAATGAGGATTGAGCGATTCGGATTCAATGATGAAGCGAGAGGGATGGGATTAACGTGAAAGCTACTGCGATTGGGTAGGGTCGGGAGAGGTCGATGGCACAAGGAACCGAAGTCTTGTATTATAAATAGAGAAGTCTTTGTAAAAGCAGTCGTTTTACATTCATATATACACACACAACTGAGAATATCGATCTATCTCTCTCATTACACTAGATTTTATTATCCTCTTGAGTTAACCTTATGAACAGACATACTTACTCTCACGCTTCGAAGCTATCCCCCCGTGATCCTAAATCGAAGCTTGTGGTGTTTGTTGTGTTTACTGTGCAGGATCAGGACGTCTTTCGTGATTGGGACGTGGCAGAAGATCCTGGCGTTAACAAATAATAACAAGTGGTCTCTACGGTCTCCCTCCTTATTTTTCTCCATCGACCCTTAATTATACGTGGTACTCTTATCCAATTTCTCTTGACCCACCATTTTATGTTACTCTATTTGTTTTGTTGTTTGTATATATATGAACCATCTCTCTTATAGTTAAATTAAGCTCCCCACCAGAAACAAGCGAATCACCGGTCATTCAATTATGCCCCCACCGAAAGATGTGGTACGCCTAAAGATGGACAACCGTGAGTTGGAAAGCAATCTATACACTTTGAGGACATATCTCAAGGTGATCCTCATGACCAAAGAAGACCCCAATGACCATTTTCCGATTGACCAAGAGGGTTTCCATACTATTTGTCTTGGGATCATCAAGCGAGTAGATGAAGACCCAATGACCATTTTCCGATTCGATCAAGAGGGTATCCCGCCCTATTTGTCTTGGGATCATGGTGAAGCAGAGTGCATGAAGACCCAATGACCATTTTTCCGATTGAATGAAGATGGTATTACGCGCCTATTGGTCTTGGGATTATGGTGGAGTAGATCCGAAGCCATATTCCTAAGAATCCATCGAGGCACACACTACATGTAGACACTTGTCTTGGAGATGCCGTTTAAAGCCGTCGAGTTTAGATTCAAGACACAAATGCACCCATATTCCTAAGCATCCAGAAGAAGGTACCTCATCATCTAGGGTTTCGGGACTATGGTGTGCGGGAAAAAAAAGCGAAGAGGAGGATATTCACCCGAGAATATAAAAAGGCACTCTACCTCGAAAGTGTTCTCGCCGCAAATGAAAGACTCGTCGACAAAGTAGATTTATAGCCATGACTCGGAAATTGAACACTTGATAAACATTTCCAAGGTCGGTTGACATTGTATTCGGACAATTATTTTCGAAGCTAATAATAGTTAAAGAAAAGTCGAGGAGTCCAAAAAGCCGCTCTAGATTCTTCATTGAAGCGAGTTCGTGGACATTGCATGCAGATGGATATCTATTTCGTACATCGATCTGACAACATGCTATCAAGGAGTCGATCACAATAACAATTCCACCGCATGGGGCAGCATTTATCGGTAGCCACTACTGATGCTTATAAGTTTGACGACGAGATGGCGTCATTTCTTTGGATCGAATCTTGTGCAAAGAAGACCAAGTACAAGAGTGTCCATTTTGTTCTCATTGATGAGAATCTTTATCGAAGGACCTTTTTCGTCATCATTACTTAAACATTTGGTTCCATCCGAAGCAGGGTGTGTTCTTCGGGAAGTTCACAAAGATATTCGTGACAATTATTTGGCCCGAAGTTATTGACCTACAAAGCACTTCGGCAGCGATATTCTTGAAAGAACTGGGGATTCAGCACAGAAAGATTTTGGTGGCTCATCCACATTCACTTTTGCACAATGGTCACTATTGGTCCCGGTCCTATTTGTCCTATGGTCACTATGGTGTAAGGAGGTATGGTAGGACTCGCTGGCCATTCGATGGCAGCCCATTTGTCGTTCTACCCCGAGTGGTAGACGAAGGATCCTATATTGATTTTACCAGGGTGGTAAATCAATGGTCACTATTGGTCCTGGTCCTATTTTGTCCTATGGTCACTATGGTGTAAGGAGGTATGGTAGGACTCGCTGGCCATTCGATGGCAGCCCATTTGTCGTTCTACCCCGAGTGGTAGACGAAGGATCCTATATTGATTTTATCAGGGTGGTAAGTCAATGGTCACAATTGGTCCTTATGTCTTGATCCTTATATCTTGGTCCTTATATCTTGATCATTATATCTTGGTCCTTATATCTTGGTCCTTATATAATTGTTTCACCCCGAGTGATAAACAAATGTCCTTATATACTTGTTCTACCCCAAGTGGTAAGCAAGATTTTGATGGTGCAAGGAGGATCAACCGAATTCACTTCACACATGACCGATCTCACACTTCGAAAACGATAAGTATACATTACTTTATTTTGTTCAAGTGTTGAGTTCGATTCATTCAATCATCGTTTCATTAAATTCTATCCATTAAATTGATTCACTTCATTTCATAAATTAATCATATATCGCCTTATCTAGTTCATGTCTTAAGTTAGGTTCATACAGATTAATTGACACTGAATTATAGACAAGAAATGTTCACACAGAAGTAATAAGGCATGAAGTTGATATTTCATTAAATATTAATTGTTCACATAAAGTTAGAATTTTCACAGAAAGTTCTACAGCTAAAGATAAAGAGAGGTCATCTTGAGCTTCTTCCTCATCATCGCCGCCATCTAAAGAGTCTAGAAGAGATGGATCTACCTTGGCCCGAGCTTTTTCTTGCCTTTACTTCGGCAGATTTCATATCCTTTCGCATACATATGGACGATCTTATTGATAAGCTCGGCGGATTTTCTGTATTCTGCCTGGATATCCTTACGAAAGTCTTCTTGATCGATTAAGCGGACTCAAATTCTTAAGGGGCCAAGCTCTTTGAGCTCTTCTTCGAGCTTCCGACGATGTACCGGATGCTTTGATCCTTTAGCTTGATAGATCAACATTTATATCGTTGATGACTTGATGAGTGGCGGGACATTTTCAAATCTTCTCCGGTTTGAGCAAGGTTTTTTGAAGGCACTCATTGTCGTGAAGAAGCAACTTTGAGACTACTTCTATCTTTCATCAAAGCAGATTTAAGTTAGGTATTCTCTCTCGAGCCGCTTCTCTTCAAACTTGACCTCTTGTTATTTGGGGACTGAGGCATCCGAAGTTAGTGTTTGCCTCCGGATGATCGATTGTCCATGATAGAGCTATTCTTTGAACCAAGTGGTTGGTTGTCGGTATTACAGACGAAGGAGTTCAGAGAGCTCAAATGGGAAATTCTCTTCCGATTCGGTTGGAGAGTGGGGGATTAGGGTTTCGGACTGAAGTCAGAGGAGGTTGGTTGTCTTTAGAAAGCAAGTTTGAGTGATCGCTTCACTTGCTCTTCGGGCTATTCATCAGAAACAACGGTTTCAACCAAGGTGGTTGGCGGAGGATCAGTTTCTATTAGAGGTACTTGTGGTTCTTTGGAAGCCGGAGAATTTGCTTAGGTTTTTCTCTTTTTGGCCGAAGGATTGGTCCGTTAAATCGAAGGGCATATCGAGGAGGCACTTTCGGTGTGATTTTCTTGGGTGTGTTTGGGTATTCGGCCATTTTGCTTTTTTTTCACGAGGTTGGCTTGTCCTTGATGGAGAGTTGATTTGGTATTCTCTTGGCATCTTCTTCAGTATTCTCTTGGCATCTTCTTGGCATTCTCTTGGTATCCTTTTCGGCTTCTTTGTATTTGGGGGACGAAGGCAATTTTAATTAGTGTTTACTCTGCACAGTCCGTGATGAAATTATTGCCAAACCAGAATTTCATTCTATGACTTCAACCAGTGGTTGAAAGCTCTTCAATTGGTACTTACAGAGAGGCTCGCCGAAGATGAACCCTTTATGTTGCTATTTGATGTTCATCAGATGGACTTCGATAAACCGTATTTTGGGCCTTTATTGATCTTATTACAAATCATTTTGTCCTGAACCGATGCCATTTATAGTTTCCTATTAAACCTCCTGTTTAATAAAAAACTAGGGGGCAATGTTGGGTCGTGATATTTCTCCTATCGGGCCGAATGGATTGGGCCTATTTATTCAGTTAGTCCATTGGATCTTCACTATTGGGTGTTGACATTATTGGACCTAGTCATTTTATTATCTTTGTTAAGTCCTTCTAATATCAGACCAAATCAGTGAATCGACCCATCAGATATTTAAATATCTACATCTTTGACCAGTGATGATGACAAAGATATGACTGACTGATATCTTACATGGCATTAATGAGGATTGGACGATCGACAATGCGTGATGGGCGAGAGGGATGGGATTAACAGGAAAGCTACCTGCAGTGGGTAGGGTCAGGAGGGTCAGTGGCACAAGGAACCGAGTCTTGTATTATAGCAAGGAAGTCTTTGTAAAACAGGTACGTTTTACATTCATATATACACACACAACTGAGAATATCGATCTATCTCTCTCATTACACTAGATTTTATTATCCTCTTGAGTTAACCTTATGAATGCATATACTTACTCTCACCGAGCTATCCCCGTGGTCCGTAGTCAAGCTTGTGGTGTTTGTTGTGTTTACTGTGCAGGATCAGGACGTCTTTCGTGATTGGGACGTGGCAGAAGATCCTGGCGTTAACAATACTTATGTGATTTACATCATATTGACAGAATCAATTCTGGCTAGAGATGCCAGAATCATCTTTGTGAGGGTAACCTTATCAGCATATTCACTTATGCTACCTATGGATGATTGAAATACTACTTTCATTCTTAAAAGATTGTCGTTTAAAATTTTGGCATATGAATTAAGAAAATATTATTTACTAAGTAAAATTTGTTTGAAATTTCATTACTACCCCTTTATGGGAAGTTAAAAACTATTAATACAAGGGAGAGAATTTCTTGGGACAATGAGAGAAGGTAGGGGTAATATAGGAAAGTAAATAATTTATTCTCCTTGAAAGTTGTAAACGACAAACTTTTTAAAACAAATTTTTTCTTCTAAAACGACAATCTTTAAAGAACGGAGGGAGTAATAAAAATGAGAATGTAATGACTTGTTTATATGGAATAGAAAAAAAAATTGTGTTTGATTGCGATTAGAATTAATTGAACCATTCTTATTCATTTCAATTTTATGAATTTTATTCTTTAAGAGATGAGAGATGGAGAGTATGAAATAACTCATTCCAATCAAAATATAATGAATGATTTCGCTTTTTATTTCATTTCTTTAATCAAAACGTAGCATTGATAACCACACCAGGCTAGACTTGCATGCCTATTCCAGCGTTTTATAGCAAAATTTCATTTACAAATTTAAGAGTGGTATAACAATAAAATTTAAATGATAAAATTTTAAAAATCATGTTGTTTTATATAAAAAAATAAATTTTTTACTAGTAAATAAAATTTAATCAACAAAACTCTTCTTGTAATATAAAAAGATTTTATACATACATACATACACACACACACACACACACACACACACACACATATATATATATATATATGTATATAAGTAAATTGAAGACAAATTCAATTTGAACTCCAAATTTTTTTTCAAAAATTGATTTGCACCATAAATTATTTTTTTGATTAAATGCATTCTAAACTTAACCCCGAACAATTAAATGCACCCTCTGTTCATTTTTTTCGATCAAATCTTTACCGAAAAGCTTAATAAAAAGGGTTTTAGGTAAAATATCACCCTCCCCTCCATTAAAACAGGTCTGCATCTTATATTAAACCCTAAAAATCGATCTACCCCTAAATTGAAGAGTTTGGTTCAATCTTTTACCAAATTAAAGGGTCATAATCGATCTTCAAATCAATAAATTGAAGGGTTGTAATCGAAAACTCAAAATGCAAGGAGAAGATTCTTTGGTTGCGTTAATTGTAGGGCATTCTTCTAAATTTTTGTCTTTAATGGTAAGTATGTTTTGCAATTGACACTGTAAATCGTTTTGTAAGAAGAAATAAGTGTTAGGAGTAGAGGGTATCTACTATTTACTCTAAGATTGGTTGGATGAAGAAATAGTTGAAAGACAATGTAAATCATTTTGTATGAAGAAATATGTGTTATGAATGGATGATATCTATTCTTTACTCTACGATTGATTGGAGGAAGAAATAGGTGAAAGACACTGTAAATCATTTTTGTAGAGTAAAAAGCAGAAATCACTCTACTAACGTAGAGCAAAGAGTAGAAGTCACTCTACTATCATAAAGTAAATTACTCTACGATGATGGAGTGATTTACATTATTTCATTAAAAAAATAAAGTGCATGCAATAGAAATCAAAACAACACAATGCAAGTAAACAAATGCCATTCATTAAGCAAATTTCATCTTCATTAAATATCAGTCCACTTCAAACATATATTTCTTCCTGCAAAACGATTTATAGTGTCAATTACAAAACATACTTACCATTTAAGACAAGATTTTAGAAGAATACCTTCCGATCAATGCATTCATAGAATCTTTTGTCTGCTATAAGACTCCAACTTATTATAAATGAAATTGAATTTTCTCTATTTATTATTTTGAAATAGTAAGGGTTGATGTGATTAATGTGGTTAGTTATGGGAAAAATGCGCAAATATTTCAAATAAGCAAGTGGTTATAAAATATTCATTGTTGTCGGGGAATATTTGTTTGGTTGTGGAATATTCTTGCTGTCGAGAAATATTCGTACGACGGCGCTGCCTTGTGTGGACCCCATAACAGAAAGCGATTGGATGAAGAAAACGACGAGTATAGTTGTTTATAAATAACGACGTAGTTGTTACCGTTAATATTGTTGAAATACCCGATGGTTAAAACACAGTAGCTCACGGTATTGCACCAATTATTGATTATTACTTAAGAAGACACTACTCAATAATGGTTACAGTAATTACTGTTCAATATTTTATTTTATTGATTCAATAATTGCTACGTTGATATTTTATATTATTGTTGTTTTAATAATTGTCACTACACAGTATTTTCTATTACAAGAGCAATAATTCATATTATTTGAATAATATTATTAGATAACATTATTGACAATGTTTAGAAAGTTCTGTCTAAGGAGAGGTTTGGGCACCTAATTGTGCGCCAGTAAGGAGAAATCCTTATTGGAAAGCCCCCTCTTTCCTGGGAACTGCCTGGTTGTTAGTATTGTGATTCTGTAATATTATTTATGAATAAATAATTATTAATTTATATGATGAGGAAAATATTCATTTTATGTGGATATAGATGGAGAAAATTTTTAATGTGACAATTGTTGAAAATAAATATTTTATCTTTTTCTGATAAAATAATTCATTTAAATATATTATTATATTATAATAATATAATAATGGTGAAATCTTTACAATGAATGTGGGATATATGAATATATGAGGAGGAAGAATATTTTTGTTACTAAAAATATTTAAAACAGGTTAAATATGTCGGTGGACCCCATTTCTTGACTGAAATTTAATTATAGCCTGCAAAATCGTCCGTATGTGGATTTCGGTCAATTTCTGTTTGGAATTTGAAAAAACTTTCTTCTTCAAAGTTGTAGAGAATTAAATTTCCTATGAAATGGATATAAGATTTGAATTTTTTTGATAAAAGAGCTATTTATTATGAATTATTGAAGTTTCGAAGTTCCGGAATAATTATTTTTTAAAGTTTTAAATTCTTTTTAAAAGAAAAACATTTTTTACACTTGGGTGGGCCCCACATGAGTGGTAAACATGTTAAATTCAGTTTTCTTGGTGTGCGTAGGAAATTTATATAAATATATTAATATTTTATTAAATTTTCTGTTTTGGTGTTCTAAATATTTTTCTATAAATAGGGTGCTTAGATTAGAATTAAAAATCACACCAGAAACAAGTTTTCTCTCTCTATATTATCGAGCGTATTCTTGTGAATATTTTGAGACTTTGAGTGTTACTATACGTTACAAGTTCCCTTCAAAGACTATATCCGATTATTTTAGTGTAAATCATGTCTTTTTCAAGTAAGAGATGTTTTTTTTTTTTAAATGATATTATTTCTTTCAATATCATTATCTTGGAATATTGGTAAGATTTTTCTTGTGAAATTCTTGTCTTTTAGTTGGGGGGTTACTATTCACGATATCGACAATTATTCACAAAATCTGACTATTCACGGAAAAATTAAATTTTTGTTTTTCGTCCAAAATATCCATTATGGATACTAGCTTTGATTGTATCTATGTTTTGATCATTCTTGAATTTTACTCCACTATGGTTATTTATGAGGTATTTTTGGACATGGATAAACCGAAATACGAATCCTTAATATTTATTCTTTTGTTTCATTGGTTTCGTTTTCTTTAAAATATTTTTCATCATCCTGGGTCCTAAATGACGATATAACTGAATATCTTTGGCCTGTAGTGCAAAGATTAATGATTTTATGACGAATATCTTTGGCCCGTAGTGCGAAGATGAACAAGTGTTGAGATGAACATGACCAACTGATGAACATCTTTGGCCTATAGTGCAAAGATGAATATTTGATTCAAGATGTATATTGATTGATGTTACAGAGATAAAATATTGATGATAAACTTTTAAATTCATAGAAGAAAGTAGATTTTATTCTCTACGTAACTCTTCTAATGAATTATTATTTCCGCTGCGAATATTGATTTAAAACTTGTTGTCTATTATATTCTATCAGATTTTTCCCTGTTGAGGACTAACGATAATTTGTTCTTTATTATCTTAGTCATAATATTCTTTACTGGGCTAGTTGAGCTCACCCTTTTCCTTTTTGTTCCATTGTTCTTCTTAGGAGGCAAGAATGTAGCGAGTACTAGTCGGGGGATGGAATGATGGTTCTAGAAGTTGTCTTAGTAGTTCTCACTACTAATTGTAATGAGGACTTATTTGAGTGTGGATATTGTTTAGATGACAATATTTGTATCTAAACTCACAGTTTATGTGTTGTCGTATTTTGCACGACAATTGTAATAATAAAGTTGTAGTTGTTTCCGTACCATGTATTTGATGACTCAAAATGGGTGTTGTATACCTATTTTGGGGGTGTCACATCTGCATTGTGAGTTTTCCAAGCACATTTCATCACCAACGAGTTCTTACAATAGCAAAATCGATCCATGCACTTTTTCTTTCGATTACAACCTTTCAATTTGTTTGAAGATCGATTACAACCCTTTAATTTGGGGGGCAAATCAATTTTTAGGGCTTAATATAAGATGCATATCTATTTTAAGGGCGGGAAAGGTAGTATTTTACCTAAATACCTTCTTACCTCACACGTTTGAAACTTTTCGATGAAAATTTGGCCGGAAAAACGAGTGGAGTGTGCATTTAATTGTCTGAGATTAATTTAGGGTGCATTTAATTTGGGGGGGGGGGGGAATTTAAGGTGCAAATCGATTTTTTTGGAAAAAGTTTGGGGTACAAATTAGATTTTAGTTTAAATTAAATACCATAACACTGCATTTGGATTGAAAGAATGGACAAAGAATAGAATGGACGAAAAAATAAAATAATTTTAAGGTATTTTAAGTGTATGTTCGGTTGTTGTTGATGGTGGATGTTATCATATAATGACAAAATTATCATATATCTTTTCTATTAAAATGAATTTTATTCCACATGTTCCAAATTAAATAAAAAAACAAAGTGATGTAATGAATTTTCATTCTATTAAAATGATCAAACTCCCAAAATGCAGTTTATATCTAGCAGGGCCTCCCCTTTCTAATTGGACTGACTTGGGGAAAAGTTAATCTTCTCCAGAGCATGCTTCACAACCATTCATTCGTCTTGACCAAATAGTAAAATCTATCTCTTAGCGATTCTTTTCTCCGCTAATTACCTTTTTCCTAACCAGCCCACCTAGAGGTGAAAAAAAATATTTCTTTCGATTCTTGGTCTAACCGAATCAGTTTGAATTGGTCGGTTCGGGATAAATGTGATCCGGTTCGGTACCGGTACAGTGAATCGATATATACTGGATAAATGGTACTGATTTCGAGACGTGGTTTACATGGTTCGATATAAATCAGATCGAATCGAACTGAACTGGTTAATTAATACTTTATTAATTTTATTTACTTCCACTCTTTCAGCTCTCTTAATCAATTCACCATTTCTCTCTTTCCTCTTAATCTCATACTTATACATCTCTGTTTCATTTTTTTCTCTTCATTACTTGACCTCTCTCATATATCAAATATGGGACTAAAACTTGTCCCATCTCACACAATGTCATCACCCAATCTTTTACTCCTCAAAAACCCATCTCTTCAATTGCTTCAACAAAAAATAGTAAAAAAAAGGACCTATGTCACACAATTCCTCCAATCTTTCTTTCAAGTACTAATATATCTAAAAAGTCTTAATCTTTCCATATACCTATTTCAAGAGGGTATACCATTAAATGAGCATGTAGTGAAAATTTAGATGAAGTTTTCGATGAATTCTCAGCAGAATATATCAAAGGATTAGCCCAGGGTTTTGAATGATCTGGCGATAAAGTAATTGGAGAACAAAATAGCAAGACTAATTCAATTTGTACATTATCTGAACCGAGTTTTTCAACAAGTGAACATAGAAACAACATGTCTAGACTTGATTAGTTAGAGCCCCTAATTGTGACGCCCCCAAAATAGGTATACATCACCCATTCTGAGTCGCCAAATACATGGTACAGAAACAACTATAACTTTTATTATTACAATTATCGTGCAAAATACGACAACACACATGGTGTAAGTTTAAATACAAATATTGTCTTCTAGACAATATCCACACTCAAATAAGTCCTCATTACATTTATTGATACACTATTTTACAAAAATAGTGAGGACTGCTAAAACAACTATCTATGACCATCACTCTTTACCCCGACTGGTTCCTGCTATATTCTCACCCCCTGAGAAGAAAAATGGAACAAAAAGGAAAAGGGTGAGCTCAACTAGCCCAGTAAAAAATATTATGACTAAGATAAAGAACAACAATTTATCGTTAGCCTTCAACAAATTAGATAAAATATAATGGACAACCAGTTTTAGATCAATATTCTCAGCGAAAATAACAATTCAGTAGAAGGGTTAAGTAGAGAATCAAATCTACTATCATCTATGTATTTAAAATTTTATCATCAATATTTTATCCCTGTAACATCAATCAATATACATCTTGCATCAATTATTCATCTTTGCACTACGGGCCAAAGATATTCATTTGTATCACCAGCTGATCATGTTCATCTTAACACCTGTTCATATTTGCACTACGGGCCAAAGATATTCATCAGGTAATCATTCATCTTTGCACTATAGGCCAAAGATATTCATCAAGTATCACCATTAAAGACTGAGGATGATGAAAAATATTTTAGAGAACGAATCCAGTGAGATAGAAGAACAAGGATTAGGAATTCGTATTTTAGATGAACCAAGTTCAAAAACGCTCCATAATAAATCATAGTGAAGATAAAAACATGGATTTAATTTTAAGAATAAGGGTCACAACGGATAACTTGAAAGGAAGAGAATTTATTTTTTTTTGAAAGATTGCAGTGAAGCGATGGCGTAACAAAGAAGACTGCCGTCGTGAAAAGTTCCAAATTTGATTAAAAGTTCAGAACAATATTCCTATGAAATGATATTAGATGAAGCAAAATTTCTAATCATTTTAGGAATTATAGAAGCAATACTTACCATAGTAAGTTCAAATTTAAGAATACGAGATGAAATAATATCGCTTACATAATATGGAGTATGAAAGAAAATAATATTTCTCACACAGTATTGCAATAAAATAATATCTTTTACCTTGGTAAACCGGATTTGGTGGAGAAAATCTTGCGTAAAAAACTACACGCCAAAGTATTCTTATACTCAAGAAAACTTACAATACTTTAGAATAAGAATTTCTGAATTGAAAGTGGTGTGTTGAGGAAGGAGGGTATCCCTCTATTTATAGTGCAGGATGGAGGAAAAATCAAACGAGGCTGTCTAATTTTTCTCCGCCCAACTGCCTAACATCTCCCTTTCTTTTGCCTAACTCTTCAATTTGTCAAAAGTTGGGCCCACAATTTGGCAACTTGTTTGCAGGAGAATTTGCCCACTAATTTAGAAAACATCTTTGCAGGAAGAGTTTGAAATGAATTGCTCATTTGGAGGGCCCACTCTTGGAAATGCTTTGCATGAAATGCAGAAGATATGAAATAGCCATCCACCAAAGACACAGCATACGTATGTAGGGAAATTCTTCCGCCCGCCAACTTAGAAAAGCATGCAAGAATTTAATTCATATCCGTCCCTTTTCATCACATGCAAATATACATATAATAATATTATTATTTATAATATATTTGAATGAATATTTTATCGGAGAAAATAATTGCCAAACTTTCCAACAAAAAAATATATACCAAACCTTCAACAATTTATTTCATGCTAGAATTCCTTCATTTATAACCACATAAATAAATCCATCATTTATATCCGCATCAAATAAATATTTATCATATAAATCAATAATTAATTATTCACAAATAATATTATAGAATCACAATAATGACAACCACGTAGTTCCCAGGAAAGAGGGTGCTTTTCGATAAGGATTTCTCCTTATTGGCGCGCAATTAGGTGACCAAACCTCTCTTTGATAGAACTTTCTAGACATTGCCAATAATGCTATCTAATAATATTATTCAAATAATATGAATTATTGATCTGATAATGGAAAATACTGTGCATTAACAATTATTGAAACAACAATAATATAAAATATCAACGCAGCAATTATTGAATTAATAAAATAAAATATTAAGCAAAGAATTCATCGTGTAATAATTATCGAGAGTAAAGGCCTTCACGTAAGAATCAATAATTCAACAATCTTGTCTGCAATACTGGTGTGCTTCTTGTGCAACCACGCGTATTTAACCACCAGGTAATCCAACAGTGTTAACGGTAACGATTACGCCGTTATTTATAAAAACTCAAATTTGTCATTTTTCTTCATTCGACCGCTATTCTGTTATGGGACCCACAAATGACTGCGTCGTCGTACGAATATTCCCGACAAAAAGAATATTCCCCGACCATACGAATATTCCCCGACAACAATGATTATTTTATAACCACTTGCTTATTTTGTAAAATTTGCACATTTCACCCATAACCAAAGTATTATAACAATTAATACTTTTTTTATTTCAAAATAATGAATATAGGAAATTCAATTTTATTTATAAAAAGTTGGGGTCTTACACTAATGCTTGGAATAGCCATTAGATTGGCCTGAAAGAGAAGAAATTTTACAATCGATACAAAATTAGGTATAAACCGGTATCGTACCGGTTCCGGATCGGTTAACTGGTTCAATAACAAGTACATGTACTAGTATCGAAACCCAATTTCATTTGAATTCGATAACCGGTTCGATCCAATTAGGTACGGTCGGTTAATTATCAATGAACAGCCTCAAATCCACCCAATTGATCTTGTAAGATTGACTAATTCAAACGGATTAATCTTGTCTTAAATTGTCTGAACGAATCATTTGATTTATCCTTTAAAATATTATTAAATATACTATTTTTATTTTTTTATTTCATAAGTCCAAACGTGCATAAGTAGTTTTAGATGGATGGAATAAATGAATAATATAGGGGTAAGATCTAATTTTCATGTTTATTAAAAAGAGTTTTTGATATTGGGAATGGGATGGAATGCAAAAACCAAAATATACGGTGCATCGTTTAGCTGGCAAGTAGGGCAGACGAAGCTAAGCAGAGCAGTACCAGTACTTTGATGATAAAGAAAAAGAAAAAGAATCTTGCTGCCCTGGGGCTGGGGACCACTGACCAGCTGACCTGAATGAATATCTAGTCATCTACTTCCTCTCTCTCTCTCTCTCTCTCTCTATAAATATATTCATATCTCACGCGCAAACAAACCACCAGCTAATAATCCTGAACTCTTTCTCTAATATTCTCTCTCCACTTCATCGGAACGATCATCAATAACTCTCGATCTTCAATCCCAACTCTACTCACTTGCTGTCTTTATTTACACAAGTAAGACACCTTTTTGTAATCTAACTTTAACCTCTTCCTGTTGTTTATTTTTGTCATTTCCGATATTTGCTCATCTTTTATATGATACTAAAATTATTGTGGTGAAAATTTGACCAAACCTAAATTTTCTGCTTGATTCGGTAGATCTTTTTGAGATGTTCAGATGATGTCTTCTGGTAGTTTGGGCATGGAAAGTGATTCTGGATCTAGGGTTTCACGCTTTATCTTGTCAAAATTATCTGAAAGCTTCAAACTTTGACTTATTTGTTAGGTAATTATGTATGTATAAGCCAATATATAAGCTGATGGAGAATTGGTGTTGTTTACCAGTAAAACTTTTAGGTTTCACCTATAAAAATGTTTGTTTGGCCTTGCAATTTCATATTTATGCTTTATTATTGTTCAGAGGTTTCAAGATGGCTCGAGTACAACTTTATGAGATATAATTCTTCTTCAAGTAATTTGGGAGTTATCGTTCTGCATAACGCTAACAGATTTTGAGCAGTTAAATTGGTATCATTTGTTTTGATCAAAGCCCATAAATCTAAGAATTATTTCAAATTGATTACTTGTTTGAGATTTTAACATTGTGTTGTTGAGATTTGATGCTTGACAATTGACATATCTCTAAAACTAGGTTGAAGAGTACAGTGTCGGTCTGTTGGCTAACAGGCTAAGAGGCCCAAATTTTCGATATTTGTAAACTTGCAATCACCTAATTACTTTGTGTGGGCCAAGGTTATCTAGTTTTCACTATTTGTAATCATCTAATCACACTTTTTAGTGTGCTGAGTGCATGTTTGTATGGCGTGATTGTGATTGCATGCTAAAGGTTATGAGGTTAAGAGTTATTCATGTGGTTGGTCTGCAATCTAATATGTAGTTAGTGAGGATGTCAACACCTGCAAGGAAGAGACTTATGAGGGATTTTAAGAGGTTGCAACAAGATCCTCCTGCAGGTATCAGTGGTGCTCCTCAAGACAACAATATAGTGCTTTGGAATGCTGTTATATTTGGGTAGGTTACAAATATGTAAACGTGTATTCAGGTTTTCCTAGCTATACTTTTTTTTTTTCTCTTTTTGATGTTGCTTTTATTACATTTTAAGTTATATATTTCAATTGTAATACCTAACACCTTTCATATTTGGATTGCAGTCCTGATGACACTCCATGGGACGGAGGTATGTGAAGTCAATTCCTTAACCCCATTTTTTTCATTTGAAAGTGCAGTTTGAGTCTCTGCTTGTATTCAACAATTTTGTTTGATCCTATAAACCTGAAGTCATTCTGTGTTTGAAAATAATGTTGTCATCAAGTCATATTCAGTCATGCTAGTCATCATAGGACAACAAGCAATTACATCATCCAATCCAATCTTATAGATGAAACTATAACATGTTTGTTTCAAAGTAAATTTTCTTGTCTCGTTTGCTTGAATGTGGTATTTTCTTTTCATGTGTTCTCAGGCTATTTTCTTTTTCATTCAATATTTTTTGAAGATAAAGTACAATGGACTGAGTGGTTAATCACTTTCGGTTATATCTTTGAGAATAAATCTGCAACTAGTCAATTAGTTATAACAAGGCTATTTTTTGTTTCGCTTGCATAACTAAATGAGCCATCTCACCTTAACCAACTCTGCTATTACTCCATATGAACCACATTGTTCTAGATAATGGTGTCTTACGTGGTATATACCTGGATACTACAATTATGTTTCTACAGTTTGGTATCATGATCAAGTTGGTTGTTACATTCTGGAGAGAGTATAGTTTCTCTTTGTGCTACTAAAGTGGTACCTTGACATAGATTAAGTAGAGTGATTGTGTGAAATAGCTTAATCATTGTGAAATAATATTATATGAATGTATTTCTGCGCATGTATTTAGACTGTTTCGTAGGCGTAAGTTGATAACACATGAAATATGCCCTGATAAGTTTTAGCCTATCAATAAAACCAACAGCAAGTATAAGATGGTGTGTGAGTCATGTTAGCTGTTTTCTTCTGCATTCAAGTTAAATGGATTATTCATACTGGATGCATATTACTCTTATTCTTGTATTTGTATGCATACTTGTTCTCATCTACATTGAATATCTTTTTGACTTCCATCAGGCACGTTTAAATTGACACTCCATTTTACAGAGGATTATCCAAATAAGCCACCAACAGTGCGTTTTGTTTCTCGAATGTTCCATCCTAACAGTAAGTTGAATCTTGAAAACAAAAATAACACTTATTTCATATTTACATTTTCAAGCCCTGTTGTTTAATGTCGAGTTTTAGTATTTAACGTTTTTGGTTTATATGGCTTATGTGGAATGCACTCTGTGATATAGTTGATAGATCATTGCAAATCCCTGGGTATTCATCCCCCTGTTTGGGTCGGGGGTTTGTTAGTTATACACAATGAGTTTTCCAGCTACCTTTCCTGCTCTTAGAGCCTTTCTGTTGACCAATTTAAGTCCTAAAACTGAATGCATTAGGTGATTTGGTAATCAATCGTGTTTTATAATGGAAACTCGAAACACTTGAATAAGTTGGCCAAGAAGGATGAAAAAATTTGAAGTCATTGGGGAATGACTTATAGCTGAACACAGAATGCTCTCAGCTGCTTCATGCTAAACATGTTTTCCTAATCTGACCGTATTGACCTGAAATGTTGATCTTTGATTGTTTTGTGCATCTCTTTAGTCATTACAAGGTTGTTTAGCAGAAACCTTCCAATACACATCCTTCTCCTCTCTCTACTTCACTTCTTTTTTCTGGCAGAAATATGTCATCTCCTCATCTCCTTTATTATTTTCTGTAGTATTACATTATTTTAAAATAATAGTTATAGTCTTCTGAGAGCAACAACTACTTGTTCAGTATTTCATATAAGAATGCTGCTAACAAGTAAAATGTGTGTACAAAGTCAGATACAAGTGACTGCAGATGAATAAATGAGAAAGTGTTTGAAACTTGTATATATGTTTGTGAACATCCATGCCATATTTTACCTTACCATTGGTCACAAATCACAATTATATATCGGTGCTTAATCTTCGGTTTTATCAGGCAGGCCCTTAGTGTCATCCCAACGACGTTCTGTGATAATTGTAACTATTTTATCATTGTTCTGTAATGAATAGGATAGGTTTCTAATCGATGCTATATACCGTTCGGGTTCAATTGGCTCTACTCTAAGTCCCTGTTTTGCTTTGAATGTTTGCCAGTTTATGCCGATGGAAGCATATGCTTGGACATTCTGCAAAATCAGTGGAGTCCTATCTACGATGTGGCTGCTATTCTTACCTCCATCCAGGTATGGGATTTCCCACAGTTAATACATTGTAGTTTTTGTCAATCTTGTGAGCATGACTTGTTGATTAGGTAGCAAGTGCTAGTATCCTGATCATTGGTTGGTTTAGGGAAGTATTAATCCACTGATCCACTTTTCCTTGTAATTTGTTGTTGGCAGTCATTGCTTTGTGACCCAAATCCAAACTCACCTGCCAATTCAGAAGCCGCTAGGATGTTTAGTGAGAACAAGCGTGAGTACAACAGAAGAGTGCGTGAGATTGTAGAGCAAAGCTGGACAGCTGACTGATCCATCGGGTAGCTTGATGTTAGATTTCAAAAATTGTTCAATGGGTTGTTTGAATAACACCTTAAAACAGTTGTGCTGCAAACTCTAGAATTCCGTCTTGTTTTACAAGTCTGATTACACATTATGCAGATGTATGTTGGAACTATTTATGATATTGCTCTTCCAAAATGCAGTCTCTCATATTTCAGTAGTTCATGTAGCTAAGAACTCCCATGTTATAACTGGTTAATATGTTTATGTACCTAAGAAATCCTATTTTATAACTGGCTAATAATATCTTACTCAGAAAAGGTTAATAAATGTTGAGATAAGATTGATGCAGAAAATTTAGGCAGCGAGTGTGTAAAATCTCTTTGACTGGATGGGGGAAGAAGTGGAGGTGGGGTGGAAGTGGCCTTTTCTCCTTAAACTAAGTTTCAAGAGAAGTGCTGAAGCTACATTGACTATGTTGGGTTAACAGAAATTTAAATGGATGATTTATAATTTCTTCCATGTTTTATTTATTTGATGAGATAAGATGTTGATTGATCAATGAAATGTTCAATATAAGTGCGAGTATTACAAGTTTGTATTAAGGTTTCCGCTATTAAGGTTTCCACTACTAGTCCATCCTTCTTGAACTTGAATTGAATACTGCATATGCCAAAGAACGTCTTCTATTGAGGGACGTTTGCTTGGATCCTCCTCAGCAAGACAGTTGACAGTAATCTGAATTGCAGTTTTCAACGATTCGTATGCAAACGTCCCTCCTATTGAGGGATCCGCTGCCTCCCGCAGTCTTGCTGGTGTTTCTGTCAAGTTCATCTCGAGCTGCAAAAACAGATGAGCCGGTTGAAGCTATTTCAATTGAAACCTCCAAGTATGTATACAGATGTTGAAAGAAAATTATATACCTGAAGCTTCATTTCGGCTATTTCACTCTTGGAGTTGAATAGTTTACCCGTAATAACTTGGAGTAATATAACACCATACTGATAAATATCATCTTTCTCGGGATCTTCGTTGCTGTATCAATATTGAGCTTTCATGAGAAGACTAAGAACTACTATATTGCTGTCAAGAAGAAAGTAAAGACAAAGAAACAAACCTCCTGCATTGAAGATTAGATGGCTCTTGTCTGTTAAGAAGAAGAGGACTTTCTGAACCTACCTAAAAATTTCACAAGGTGAGCTTTGTCATAATTGATATTCAACTTGAGTTTTAAATAATTAAAAAAACAAACAACAAGTTTTAGCAGAATTAAATAACAATTTGTGCTTTTTCTTACAACATTTACCTTAGATGGCAAGGGAATGTTATAACTTGTAATTTTTGGGGTAAGACTGTCATCCAACAATATGTTTTCAATCTTTAAATCATTCCCGAAATTTCCAGATGCTAATCCTGTGTGTAAGAATTGGATTCCTTTTGCAATACCCATTGTGATCGCCATTCTCTGCGGCCATTTCAGCATTTCTTTCTTTCTCCAATCTACCAATTAAAAAGCAACCAAGTATATACTCATAAATAGTTTCAATATTTAGTAGAAAAATGTAAAACATATATATATATATATATACACATACCTGTAAGATGATCCCTTAATGATCCCTTCCCGACGTATTCTAGAACAATAAAGACAGTGCTTTCCGTGCTGGGGTGGTCTAGATATGTAACAGTGCAGTGTCCAAGAACACTCACTAGATGCCGGTGCCTTAGCTTGGATATCATTTCTGTATGCTGCTTCAGTGCTTGCGGGGAGTGCTTCTGTTTGACTTTTAAACATTTTACCACTACTGTTGATCCATCTCTAAGCCAACCTTTATACATCTGTAGCAACAATGAAGTAAATTTATGTATGTTTTTTCAAAAACATAGAAATGAACCAACTTATAACACTGAAAATATGTACGTTTGAAATAAAGAAGATATTGAAAAGATTGCATTTTTGTATTAAGGATTCAAAAACAGGGGGGAAATGGATCCTTCCTTTACCTGTCCCTGAGAGCCTTCCCCCACCAAATTTGATGGGTCAAAATTGTTTGTTGCGTCTTCCATTTCTTCCAATGTGAAGTTTTGATATGGTGGGAGCCCGAATGTCGCCGTTCTTCTCATTGTCTGTGGTCTATGCCCTTCAAAAATTTCAACAGAAAAGTTATTCTTCGGTACATACAGTAAAAAAGAAATCTTTTTATGTAACGTAAGTTGATAAATGAAAATGTCTTACTGCCATCCACAATTGGAGAGCCTCGACCAGGGTTTTGGTCAAAGACAAAGCTGCCACTTTTAAATTCTATAGCTTTTTTAGCTTCTGATCTTTTGAAGATGACCAAAATCAATGTCCCAGATGCACCAACAATTCCCACAATTCCCCCAATGATACCAAGAACAACCCCAAGTTTCATGGTGGATTCCTTCTTCTCTTGATCCATACTCGGAGGCTTGACAGCTAATGCTTCTTTGTGGCAGAATGAATAGGGGTGCTGATATTTTGAGCTCGTATTGGATAAACAATTCCACAGACTAATAACTGTCCTGTTCATGGAATTTGATCCAATGCAAGGAGGCAACTTTCCAATCAAAAGATTATTAGAAATATCCACAAATGTAAGATTTTTATTGCAGGAGACATTTGTGGAAAGTGCCCCACTAAGCTGATTCTTGGCCAGATTGAGATACTGAATGGAAAGTAGAGAGAGAAGAAAGGAAGGAATGGGTCCAACGAGTTTATTGGAAGAGACATCGAGCCGTTCAAGTCTATCAAAATTCAAGAAAACAGAGGGAATTTCAAATCTCAGCGAGTTGTTTCTCAATACGACACTAACGAGATTGTCATGACTTAGAGAAGGAAATTTAGGCCCCAGATGATTGTTGGACAAGTCGAGTTGTTGAAGATTTTGTAAACTTTTTAGATCTGGAACGCTCCCATTGAACAGATTATCAGACAAAACAAGAGACTTGAGATTGGTGAGCGTGGAAATTGATGCAGGAATATTTCCATAAATGCGATTAGAAGTAATATTAAGGAGTTCAAGTGAGCGAAACCGATTGATCTTGGGTGGTAATGAACCCCATAATCCTAAAGAAACGAGCGACAAGACTTTCAAATTTGAAAGCTTAGTTAAAATGGTGAAGAAAGAATCTATGGAGAATTTCTGAGACAGAGTTTGGTGAGATGTTTTGTTTCCAACGAGGGTCAATTCAGTTATGTGATTACCTGAGCAGACAATAACAAGAGAGCGGGAGGGAGGGAGATAACAGAAGTTGGTACTCATCCATCGATATTCAAGAAGTTGTTGAACTTGGAAAAGAATTCTAGTTTCTGCTGGAACTATTTGTGCAGTGGAAACCGGAAGAAAAATGATGAGAAAAAGGAAAACAAGAAACATGACCGACTTCATATTTTTGATCCCATTGATCGATCTTGTTAGACCAAAATAAATTGAGCCTCTCCCATTTACTACTCCACTACTCTACATAGAAAGAAACATCAACATTAAAGATCAGTGGACCTTTGCCTTGGGTATCCATTGTCATAGATAAAGACAATAAATGAGGAGAGGAGAAATAGTACTCCTATTTAGGCAGAGAGAAGGCATGTACTACTCCTACTCCTACTCCTATCTGGGAATGAAGAAACATTGGAGTGTTTTGTGGAGATCTAAAGAAGAGGTGAATTTACCACGCAACTGAAACTAAACACAGCTTGGAGAGGAGTATAAAATGTAATCGGATTCCAAGACGGTGAAGCTGCAGAGATCTTGATGGCAAATGATGCAAAAGTCAACGTATTCTGCGGTGTACAAGGGATTTGTGGGTATCTAATGGAGTACCAAAACCAAGGGCGTCGGCATGTGGGTTCATCAGGGTCGGGAGTTCTTTTCAGAATTATTACTACTACTTTTAATCGACTTCTTAAGAAAGAATAAAAAAATATCGAAATTAATTGGTTATGACAATTTTCTATAAGTTGGTGTAGGGTCCTAATGAAATGTGAATATGCTTCTCCTTCTCCTTTTCTTTTTTGTTTGTTTTTTATATAAAAATGATTGCAATGACCATAAGAACAAATTCATTAATACTTTCTGAAAAATGATTTACAATCCTATATATTTTGTAGCTATGCAAAAACAATATAATGTGGTGTAAATAGCTAAATATAAAACTTTTATGACATTATTCGTATTTTATCCCTCCCATGAGTTAGGTATATATATATATATATATATAACAGAATAGCTCTAAATATATTAAAGATGAGTGCATGCTTTTGTTTAGTTTTGTTTGCAAGAGTACGTAGCAGCTGTTGTAGGACTATGAAGATAAACACAAATACTAGTACAAGACTTGTGACATTATTCGTAGTTTCTTGTGCGAGTTGAAACTGAACAATGCATGGGTATGCATGCATTATACTACAAATTAACTTCTTCTTCTAAATAAAATAACTTAACATCATTAGTATTATTTGTATGCGTTGGAAATGAAACTTTTGTCGGTGAGGTGAGTAAAGTTAGTAAGAGGAGAGGAGGCACTTTACTACTCCCTACCTCCTCCGTTTTTTAATATAGGTCATTTTAAAATTATACACAAATATTAAAAAAATAATTATATAACATTAAATATACTATCAATTATCTATATTGTCCTTATATTAGAAAAATAGTCTTATTTATTGAGCAAAAAATAATGAAAGAACCAAAGTTATATTTATTACTTGGGATAATATTAGAAACTAAGCAATTAATGCTTACTTGAAATCATCAAACGACTTATATTTAAGAACAAAAATATTTTTCTAAAATGACTTATATTTAGGAACGGAGGAGGGAGTACTTAATTATTTGACGTTTTAGAGGTGGACACAAGAATTAAGTTAATGATTGAAAAGTATTAAATATAATACTCAATTGTCTATAATATCCTTAAATCTTTTGTTGGGATAAGTAGAATTTTGTTGGGATAAGAAGAGAGAAAAAGTTTAATGAGAGATAATTTTAGAAAAATTATCATTAATTTTCTTAAATTTAAACAAATGTCAAATAATTAAAAAAATAATAATTTAAAACGTTAAATAATTAGGGATGTAGAGAGTACTACCTAATCCCATACTTTACTCACATTTATACTCCTAGTAGTGACGACGTGTAAATACTACCTAATCCCATAATTTACTTGGAAAGTGTAATCACTTTCACCTGCTTTAATTTGTTTCAATATCCAACTTTTTTGCATATGAATGTCATGCTAGGACACGTTATATATATAGAATGAGGATCAGGTCCGGACTCCGGACCTGATTAAAATATGAATCTTATTTTATTTTTTTTTGCTTTTTTTTAAAATAATAATAATTTTTTTTAATATTTTATGAAACTGAAATTTTTCTATAATACAATGTTTTAGGTGTGATTTAGATACATATAACAAAATATGTATATACAGTTTGTACAGATATATTTTGTTATATGTATCCAAATCATACTCAAAATACTGTATTATAAAAAAATTTCAGTTTCATAAAATATTAAAAAAATAATTTGGTTGTTTTAAAAAAAAAAATCCGTATGGTACTAAAATTCGGGAGTCCGGATTGGAACCGGACTCTCTCTCTCTCTCTATATTATTCATTTATATTTTCTTTTTCATATGCTCCATGAGATTAGAGTAATTCAATAGACTTTTCATTTAATCAGCCTGGCTGGCTCATGGCTGGCAACCTCTCTCATTACTCAATTGCCATTTAAATACTTAAGGGTGGTTTGACTTTAACAGATTATTATTGAGTATTATTATTATATCTTGGCCAGATGCCTAAATTAGTTTAATCAATATAATTATAGTAGGGCCGTGTGTGATTTTTTTTTTTTAAAGAAGTATGATCATATTTAAGTAGGAACACTCAGTAAAGTGATAAAAGAGTTTTTTTAGATGGACATAAAAATTAAATATGAGTGTATTTAAATTTAATTTATTTATATTTTTATTCATCATTAAGGGTCAAAATACAATTAAGTAAAATTCAAATACACTGATGTCCAATTTTGATGATCACATAGAATTTTTGGTGATAAAATGATTTAATGAATGAATTAGCTTTAGAGACTTGACATGTATTATATCACACAACTCCCTTAACCCCAATTAATATAGGGTAAAATATATAGTTGGCCACTAAATAAAAAGGGGCTTTTGGATAAAATGCAAAGTCCAAATTCTTGAGTAAAAAGAGGCTCAATTTACGTTAATCAAAAGAAAAAGACTCAATATCTAAAAACTCATAAAGTTCAGTGGTCAACTTTATATTTTACCCCATTAATATATAATTATGAACAATTAAACACTTTTTACCATATTTGCAATGCTTAAGAATTTTATATAAAACAAGACTATTACATATTTTTCACCACCTATAACTTTTTTCCATAAAAAAAATATGTTTCACTCACGTCATAAAAAACAATTATTTTATTAGTATACTTTTGGATTAATGTTATTTGACTTTGTTTTCCTTGCATATATAAACATCTATTATTATATATGCATATTTCTGCTTTTAATAATAGTACTAACTTAAATATTAATTAAAATAGAATATTAAATATTTAATTATTATACGTCAAGTGGAATAGAGTTAATTTCTTCAAAAAATATACTAATTCTTAAAAATTATAGTTTATTGATAATGGATGGTACTTCAAACAAAATGGGGCGTGTTGATGGCCCAATCTATTTTGGATTAATTACATATATTAGTACATTTTTAAAAATAATTACAAAAATCATACAGTCATAAAATAATTACAAAAGTATTACACTTTTTTATTTTTATTTTCAATCTTAACATAATTAAAGTCCTTAAATTAAGGGATTAATATGTAATGGTTGACATGAAAATATTAATGGGTTGTTTTTATTTTGAATGACATGATAACCGCGATTACGTGTTTTCTTTTTTAAACCCTCGTTTGCATGATGAAACCTTTTTTACATTTACATTAAATCTTACTTATTTTCTCTCTCTGTTCGTGTTTTTCTTCAGACATTCTTATTGCCATTTTCGTTTGGGTTTTGTTGTATAGTCTCTGTTCGTGTTATTCTTCAGACATTCTGTTCGTCATTTTCGTTTTATTGTATAGTATCTGTTCGTGTTGTTTCGTTTTGTTCTTCTCTCTGTTAGTGATTTTTCTCTGTTCGGTCGATTAGTTTTGTTGGTTTTGTTCGTTCTATTTGTGTTGAATGGCTGATAAAATGAAGACGTACGTAAAGAGAAAGAGAATCACAGAGGATGATTCTGTAAAGGGCTTGAAGAAGTTTGTTGTGGAGAGGAAAGGGAAGGGGAGTGTGTTGGTGGGGAATCGAGTAAGAGTGGCGTAGGTTGGTGTTGGATTGGTTCTTAACATATATTTGTTTGGTTACTTCATTAGTATATTTTTTTATTCTTTGTTGACTTATGATTTGAATTTATGTGTTGGTTATCATTAATATATGTTTTGGTTCTTAATATATATTTGTTTGGTTACTTCATTAGTATATTTTTTATTCTTTGTTGACTTATGATTTGGATTTATGTGTTGGTTACCATTAAAACATGGTTTGGTTCTTATCGTATAATATTTGTTTGGTTACTTCATTAGTATATTTTTTATTCTTTGTTGACTTATGATTTGGATTTATGTGTTGGTTACCATTAAAAAACATGGTTTTGTTCTTATCATATAATTTGTTTGGTTACCACGGGTTCATAATGTAGAAGTCTCTTTCAAGAGAATGAGAAGCGACCATGAAGAAAAGAAAGTGGCAATGACAAAAAAGCTCAAGTTTCGGAAAGATTTGTACGATTTTGATTAGTTCGATTTGTCGTTTTCTTGTCCTTACGAATTGTGTTTTGTACTTTGATTTTTGTTGGATATCCATAACCATTTGTTATGGTTAGTGAGTATATAATTTTATTGGAGCTTATGTAAATGGAATTACATATTTGATTATATAATCAATTATTTGATATTGTTTGTTGGTTAAGTATTAAGTTGTATACGATACATTATTTGAAAGGTGCGGTTGGTAACTAAACATGCATAGAAGGGTAACCATTTTATTTTTTGTAGTAACGAGATAATTACAAGCTTTATTATTATTATTGTCTTATTATTGTACAATCAATGAGGTATATTTAGTTATTATTTATTGTATCTTTTAAGTTGTGTTGGATACATTGTTTGAGATGTACGATTGGTAACCAAATATGTATATAAAGGTAACCAACTATTGTTTTGATAGTAACCAGAGAGAGTTACAATCTTGTTTGGAGACATATATCAATTATGAAATGTACATGTCATAGTATAATTGGGTTTCTAAACAAACAATATCACATTCATTCTGAGGATCTTTGGATACATGGTTGTTTTATGTTTTGGTTACCATTAAAACATATTATGGTTCTTATTATGTAACTATTTGGTTACTTATTTATTATATTTGTTTCTTGTTATTTAATTGTGTTTGACTACTATTATTGTACAATCGGTGAGGGAGTTATTATAAGGGTAACCATTTTAGTTTTTGTTAGTAACCAAATAATTAAAACTTATATCGAGCAGGTTATCAAGTCTTAATATACGTGTGAGGTTCCCATTTATCCGGTGATGGATACTTTTAAATTACATAGTTATAAAAGTTATTTGGAAATGGTACATACGCGGTTGGTAACTAAATATGAATATAGAGGTAACCATTTTATTTTAGATGGATAACCAAATTTACATAAAATATTTGAAGCAGTTACCAATTGTTGATGTATATATTTACTTTATATTGATAACTCATGATGAAATCAAAAATTAAAATATTAATCAACATCAATTTTGGTTCTTTTGTTCACCATCAAAAATGTTACCAACCATGTGGTTAATAATTCTTAGCGATAAACAATTATATATTCACGTAAACAATTAAATTTGTTGTATTAGTTCTTGTCGATAGCCGTTGTCTAACAATTTGAATAAACATTGTAAAGTAACAAATCAATATTAGAAGCGATAACCAAATTACATAATCTTAGTAACGGAAAATAAATCAAATTTTTACATGCAATTTTGAAGGGCTAAATGATGGAATTCGACGAAAAAAAATCTGCGGTTCACCAGCAAAGCTTGTGACTTTTGATCGTTGACCCGTTTCCAATGAAATTAGGCTCTGAAAACGCCAAAATCCGACACTCCAAACTTGACAGAAATTGTCAAATTGTCACTGCAACCAAATAAACATTATACTGTAACCAATTAAATAGTATACAACAACCAATATATATAATCAGATTAGCAGTTGTATGAAGGTAACCAATGTATTCAATGAGTAACCACCAATATAAAAGAAACAATTATAAAACTGAATAACAGTATAGAGTAACCAAATAAACACCTTACAGTATCTAAATACATATTATACAGTAACCAAGATATATGTAATTAGTAGCCAAGATTATAAAAAATATTTTTACATTCATTTTACAACCAAAATAATCAGTAATGACTTTGTTACAAATTAAAGACTAACAGATGTATGAAGGTACCTACCAATGTAGTTAATCAGTAACCATCAATATAAAATAATCACTATAAAACACAGTAATATAATGCAGTAACCATGATAATATTACACAGTAACCAAGTCAGCATTATATACTAACCAAATCCAAATTAGACAGTAACCAACATATATTTACTTAGTATACACAAGATAAATACATTCTGCATTGCATTTTTATAGTAAAAAACAACCAGTATAATTTGTTTGTTACCAACTAAAGGCAAACTTTTGTAAGAATGTAACCAATGTAGCTAACAAGTAACCATTAATATAAAAAACATAAGTAGAAGTGTACATTAATATGCTTCAGCAACCAATATTACAGTAACCAATTAATCATTACAGTAATTAAGTTTGCATTAGTCAGTAACCAAGTCAACATTAGTTAGTAACCAAGTCAGCACTATAATTTTACAAAGTAACCAAGTCAGCATTATGAGTTGTATATAGGTAACCAATATATATAATCAGTTAACGGTTGTATAAAGGTAACCAATGTAGTCGATAAGTAACCACCAATATAAAAAAACAATTATAAACTACAATAACATTATACGATAACCAAATAAACACCTTACGATATCTAAATACATATTAGTCGATAACAATATATATGGTAATATTCTTGTTAGCTTATAGTGCGTAAAGTAACCAACTCGATGTCGAGACGATAACAAAACTACATAATGTTAGTAACTGAACATGAAGCTGGGGGTAATATTATGCGATTAACCATTGCAAATTTACGATAACCAAGTCGATTATTATATCTTAACCAAATTGATTAGAGCGGTAACCAGCGATTTGCGAGGAACCAATATATATGGTAATATTCTTTGTTAGCTTATAGTGCGTAAAGTAACCACCAATATAAAAGAAACAATTATAAACCACAATAACATTATCGATAACCAAATAAACACCTTACAACATCTAAATACATATTAAAAGTAACTTGATATATATGGTAATATTCTTTGTTAGAAACATTATGGTACGTAAAGTAACCATCACAATGTCGACGATAACAAACTACATAATGTTAGTAACGAACATGAGCTGGGGTAACATTATGCATTAACCATGCAATTTTACGGTAACCAAGTTAGCATTATATTACAACAAATCCAGTTAGGCGGTAACCAACGATTTGCGGGAAGGTAACAATGTATTTAATAAGTAATCATTAATATAAAAATATCGATTAGAATAAACTTTAAAATTATAAAGCAAGCATATAAACATTATACAACAACCAAATCAATAGTAAACAATAACCAATTTATATGTATTTAGTAACGAGTATAAAACATATTTTAAAATGCATTTTACATTCAACATTATACATTAATCATGACAACATTATCGATAACCAAATCCATTTTAGATTGTAACCAACACATATTTATTTAGTAACCACAAGATAAATACATTACGTATTGCATTTTATAGTAAAAAATAACCGATTATAATTTGTTTGTTACCAACTAAAGACAAGCTTTTGTAAGAATGTAACTAATGTTGATAATAAGTAACCATTAATATAAAAACATAAATAGAAAGTGTACATTAATATGCTTGACAACCAATATTACGATAACAATTAATCTTTGCGATAATTAAGTTTGCATTAGTCGATAACAAGTCGAGAATTAGTCAAGTAACCAAGTCGACATTAGTCACTAAATAATTTTCTGAGTAACCAAGTCAAGACTATAATTTTTACACGAACCAAGTCGGCATTAGTCGATAACCATTATAGTTTTATACGATGTAAGCAAGTCGACATTAGTCGATAACCAAAATAATGTTACATAGTAACCAAATCGGCATTAATCGATAACCAATTCAACATTAATTAGTAATATTATGCGATAACCAAAACAACATTAGATAGTAACTAAGACAATGATAGGCGGTTTAATGTTATATGATATAAGAGCGAATAGAGAATAATCGATAACAAACTGACATTAGGCGGTAACCAATTTTATAACCTTAGTAACCATAATATACAACATTTTTTCAAATACATTTTGCAATCAAAACATTCATTATTCTTCTTGTGTGACCATTTTAAGTGCAAAAAACTTAAGAAAGGTAACGATATAGTAATTCGTAGTAACTATAGGTAACTATATGATTAAATTTTAAACTCACATACCTAAAATTATTTTTGTATCGAAGGTGATGTTGATCTTGTATTCAACAATCACTGCGATATTTAATTCTTGAACTTGAAGGCGTTGTTGATTTTGTATACAGTTTTCGATCTTAGAGATGCGTCGCGACAGGAGGCTTCGTCTTCTCCGATTACGAGTTTAGTCGCGACATGAGGCTTCGTCTTCTTCGATATCGAGAGTTGTGTCATCATGACGAAGATCTTGTCTTCTCCGATTGATTTGGCGTTGATCTATCTTCTCCGATTGATTTTGTCTTCTCCGATTGATTTTCTCAATTGCTTGAATTTAGGTGAGGTTGGTTACAAATATGAAAGGAAAATAAGCGGCGTGTGGGAGTTAATGATCACGTGATTTTAGGAATTGTAATATATTGGGTTATTTTATTTTTGTAATTATGTTGTGTGTGTTTTATTTTTGTAAATACTTTCTAATTGTTGTATATTAGTGTTAAGGACCCTTTTTTTTTTGTGTGTGTGGAAAACCAAAAAAATATTATTAACCAGAGTATTTAAAAAAAATAAAATAATGATACTACAATTATGAATTTCTTCCAACCATTAAGTGATCTTAAGTGCCTCTAAGCTTGTAACTCTACAAATTACTTCCTCCAATCCATAATAATTATTTTATTTAATTTAAGAATATATTTGTTACTCATGTATACCTTTTAAATATAAGAGTTCAGTCACTCGTTGTTCCACATAAATAAATTTTATTGGTCAAATTTTTGCCTCATTTATTTTAATGCTAAAATAAAATGATACAAAAAAAAATTATATCATTAAAATTTATAAATTATGCAAAGACAAATCTTTTTCTAGATTAATTGGAGTGATAATATAATTTAATAAAAATATTAAAATTATAACAATATCACGATACCGTTTAATATTATTTTCAATATATATAATACTCTTATTATTAAGAACCCATTTTCAATTGAAAATAATTTTTTATTATCCATTATATGAATAATTATTGTTAAAAATATTTTAAAATATATGTGATATATTAAGTCAATTTTATAATTATGCTCGTATCTACTTTAATTTTATATAATAATATATGTCATAATCGTAAGTGGATAAGTTTTTTTGTAATAATTTTTTAAGAAAGTAGTTAATATGAAGTTTATTTTTGGGTAAGTTGGTCAATTGACCAATAGAATAGGCGATGTTGTATGTGTGTGTCAGTATTCTAGTGGTCAATTGACCAACTTACTTAAAAATAACTTCATACTAACCGAATCCGTTTTTTAAACTGTGAAATTGATTACCGTTATTTATATGTAAACAGATGTTTTTAAGGAATCCGATTATTTATAAAACCAGGTTTAAAAGTATTTTGTGTCAGGATTTTCCTAATAAAGAAGAAGGATTACTATGTTTGTCTTTTGACTGCTTTATTTATTTTACCAAACAAATAAAAATTAATATTTCAGGTGTCACTCATGAAAAGGAGAGAAGTGTCAAGTGTGGGCAGGCAGCGAGTGTGTGTAGAAAGAGGAAGCTGAATTAGAGAGAGAGAGACTTTACTTCCGCCCCCAAATACATAGATGGACATGGTAATAATGGTATCTTACAAGCAATAATCGTATATGCATTATGCATACACATTATATACGTACACATCCACACTTCCGATCCTGCAACATTTCATTGCTCTTTATACACATTCTCTGCTGAGAAGTTACTTCATGTTTTTCTTCTTCAGAATGCAGAAATTTCGAGTTTAAGGGTTTCCAAGTAGCTACCTTACGCTGAGGTAAGTTCATCACCATCTTCGATTGTTCTTACGTTTCGTCTTTTCTTGTTATTGTTTTTTATTATACCTCTTGCTTGTTTTTTGGGCTTTTTCCCTTCCATGAAGTTGCCATCAGTTATGTTCACATAAGCACACACTCACACACAGTTGTGTTTAGTAGATATGAGCATTTGCTCTTCTTAATAAGTAACTGTCTGCTGTTGTCTGTGTATATTGTTTTAGGACTTTTAGGTTTTTAGTGTCCTGCAAATATGAAGGGGTTAATGCTGTGATATTGGGATTATAAAACAGTATACAGTGGAAGAGTTTTTAGCTTGAGCTTACACGGGTTCATATTTTTAATAGGCATCATGTTGCACAGCTGACTGCCCCACATTTTTAAGTTGTAAACATTTTGCCATGAAATGAAAAAAGAAAGCTGAATGAATGGAATTACTTTAAGAACATAGAAAGAGTTTATGGAAGAGTCGTGATGTTGCAGAAAAACTTAATAACTATTTCATTTTTTTTTCTTGATGCGAGTTTTTACGGATATCTCTGCCATCAATTGATTAGTTTTCCCATCTGGTCCTCTCGTTTGTTGCTTTTGAAGATTTAATTGTGTAGTAGGTTGGTATTAATGTGACATAGAAATCTCTCTACCCCCACCCACCCCCACAAAATTAAATAAATATGTAGGATTGATGGGTTGAATATAGTGTTTCAATCACGGAGGAATTTAGTCCAGCAGTTCTTGTTCCTTGTGTGGATTGATGTTTACCAAACTTAAAAGATTTGCGTTACCTTTAAGGTGGAAGTTAGCAATTTTCTTATATGTTTAAGGTCGCCACTAGTTCTGGTTGGTTTATGTTCCTCTTCTAAAAGTAGATTCACTGGTTTCGGTTTTAGAAATTTGTTGAAGTATCAGCTAGTCAAAATTTTAACCACTTACAGTTGTGATTAACAGATCCAACGGGGTGGGGTGGACCTGATAGTTTTGCAACTTCACAATCTTTCTTTCCTTCTCAAACCATGAATAATTAGATTTGTGCTTAGACTTTGATATTCATTGTACTCAGTTTTTTTGTGGCTTTTTGTTGTAATTTATGTATTATTGATCTTTGAAAAGAATACAGTAGACTATATCTGAGGCACTGGAGCAATTTTGGTTTTTCCTTGAACTTGATAGCATCATATTACAGATTTACTTGAACTTATGAGAACTTTATTTTTGGGATTATCTATACTGAGGTTCATTTGTGTGGAAGGCTGCAGCCTACTCATTCAGAATTTGTGAAGTTCGTCCTAGTTGTGATGGGAAAATCTCCAGGAAAATGGATTAAGATGACTTAAATCATCAAAAGGAAGAGACATGTTGGTAAGATGTGCATTACTTTATTATTCACAGTGATCTCTCTCTCTCTCTCTTTCTTGGGAAGCACCTTTTTTTTTCCAAGGCAGCCGCAACCTCTTCTTTTTGGGTGTGCACTGGGTAACCGTTAGACTCAAAGTGCTTTTACGAGTTTTGAACCCATGACAATTACCTAGAGGCACCTATCAAGAAACTTACTACCACTTGAACTTCCCTTCGGGGAAATACATACAAATTAGTAAAGTTCAGGGTCAGAACCAAGACTAAGAGAAAACTTCAAAAAGCAGGCTTGATCGTCATTTAAATGCTTATTAAGCATGAAATCAATCTCTTGTAAATTTTTAATGTTTATTCCCATTTGAAGCTTATGCTCAACGAGTTGACTAGTTTAAATTATATACATTTTGGTTTTGGTGTTATATTTAAAATTTCATGGGTTGGTTGTGTAAATGTGAAAAGTTTCTGTAAACAGTCAGTGTCTACCAGTTCACACACCGAGAGTGTTACCTCTTTGAAGTCATCCTTTGAAACTTTTGCTTTTGAAATTTTTCTAATGCTACTAATTGTTAGGAAAATGTGTATTCCACTAATGGTAGATAAAAGTAAATGCAGAAAAAGAATTGCAATTGGTTAGGTTAGTATTCGGTACTATGTCCTTAAGACAATTGCACCCTCCTTTGGAGCTTAGAGTTGGTAGCGTTTGTCTCCCAAGATACAATGACCACGTGTACTATAACAGCAGTACAAATAGCACACTCTGTGAACCAAACAATGCTTTGTATTCTCTCAAATAGACTGAATATGATTGGAAAATTGATGTGTTCGAATGTCTGAATTCGTATGTTATTTATAGGATGATTAATGATTGGACATGACCTTTGAATATTGGACACATGAAAAGGCATGGCTATTCAATTTGAACAAACAGTGACGTGCATATAGGTGTAAGAGCAGTTTGCAGAAGCAGCTAGCATTGCGGCTCTGCAGCAGCGCCAGACTCACAGTAAGGTAGCGCTGCGACGCTGTGTCTAGGTGTTGCGGCGCTGCGTTTGTTCCAAAAACAAACATGTTCACAAAGCGACACAGTTTTACCCCATGGTAATAAATAAAATTGGAGCTAAGCAAAACAAAAATTAAAGAAATTTTTGCCCAAAAAAATATATACCACGAGCCCGACCGTGCGTGCGTGCGTGCGTGGGGTGCCCTTTATGGCCCAAACCAAGAGCAATCTAATTGTATATATACCCAAATGTTTAGTTCTCAATCCATGTGAAACTCTTATTTCCCATACGCATTTATTATCATATTCAAGTGGTGTTCTTTAGGAGTAAATTTCTCATCCATTATCCCATGGATTTGAGCTTTGATCTTAATCTACTAATGGAGTAGAACATATTTATATGTTGACTCATCTCAAATGATTAATGGAACCCACTTAAATTCTAGCTTAAAAACCCATGTTTAAAAGCTTCTTTAAGCTCAAATTCTAACAATAATCACTTATTAATGCATCCTATGCTTTTTAAGTTCTTTTTTGACTTTTGGTTTGCATATAAGTTCTATATTGTGACTAATGTTCCTTTTCTTTAAAAAGAAACCTGCAAGTGAGGAAACCACATATATTTCTGCAAATGTATCAGCGTCCGGTGTGGCTGTGGATCCTTTGTTTTTAAAGCCAGTTTGCGGTACTAGTACAAAAGAGAACCTAGAGCTTGAAAAAGGAGAGGCAGCTAAATGGCCTACTGATGAGGTGATATTATCTTCTCAAAAATATATTGGCGATGGTGAGCAAGCATCCAAAAATATTGGTTCAGTGAATGATTCTGAAAGAATGAGCCTTGAGCAAACTGCTATAAAGGCACAGACTGCTTTTAGGGGCTATCAGGTACTTTCTTGCTCTTGCGTTATAGTTGTTCAGAGTTTACATTCAATTCCACTATAAACTTATTTCTATATTGTTTTCAGTAAATGTATGCATGCCACAGTTGTAATAATTGTACAAATCTTCTGTATGCTTTTGCAGCAAAAAGTAGATTCTAAAAAAATGTCTGTTACTTTCCAACTGACCCCAATTAGCACACCATCTGTATTCCACTTCTGATAGTGCTTGGACTGAATTGGACGGTAATCAAAATTGTATTTTGTGTTGTGTGTTTCTCTTCTCTGGTTTCTATAAGAATAGAGATAAGTCAACCAAATGATGGGCCTGAGGGCCTATCTGTTTTCTGCATAGATTGTGTACAATGGTGATTTTCCCAGGATTTTAATATATTATAGTGCTCTGAATGAATTTCTTTCCATGCTTTTATATTAATACAAGTGTCATTTTAATGCAAACACGTGCAATATATAGCCTATGATACCCTTTGTTTTTATTTATTTATATTTATTATTATTATTGTTTGCAAATTGCTATGTTGATTGTATACTTTTTTTGGGTCACTACTATGCAACTTTAGTTGGGAGGCAGGAGGATGGAGTGGCGGGAACCACACTTGCGATCCGAATTTTATATGAACTGTGAGAATAATTGATTAAGTTGACCATAATACGTCATTCTCCAATCAAAACATTCCAAACTTTAGGGTATTTCAGTTTCAACAAATTTGACTGCACACTTTTTGTCTGTAGTTGTATTTGTTAAACTACCTTCTATTTATTTTGTTCCCTATTTTTAATTCAATTTGTTGATGCAAAATCATAGTAATTTGCTCAAGGTTTTACCTCAACTAACTAATACCTTTGTGATGTCTTTCAAGGCTCGCCAACCACTCCAGGCGCTCAGGGGTATCATAAGACTGCAAGCGGTTGCTCGCGGTAATTTAGTTAGAAGGCAGGCTGTTGCTACTTTACAATCTGTTCGGGGAATTGTTAAGATTCAAGCGCTTGTTCGTGGCCAAAGAGTTCGGCATTCTGATATTGGGAGAGAAGTGCATAAAAGATGGTCTCTTGGAGAATTGGTAACTTTAAATGACTTGTCGTGGATTCATCTTTTACCATACTAAGTGTCTTACAGAGAAATCTGCAGTTCCTTTCAGTTAAAAACTTAGAATTGTAATCATATCTGACTGAAACATGCTATAGCTTTAATGGGCGATTCATTCAGGATGGTGTTTATTGACCAGATATATTATTTTGTCTATGTTGATTGTTGACTCATCAGTTAAAAAATAGCCGATTTATGCTTTATTTTCTCCATCAGGATGCTATATGTTTGGGTTCTTGTAAAAATAATGGATCTAAGCAAGCAGAGAAGCTGTTGAGAACTGCTTTTGTTTGCAAGGTAAACTACATATTTCTTGCCTGTGTTCTCTGTTCAATCTTGTAGTGCTATGTTTCTCACTGGAGTGTATATATTTGGGAATTACAACTTTAGAACTGTTTTCAAAGTGTTGGATGATAATTATATAATAATTTTTCTACAATGAAACTATAAACTGAATATCCTGGAGCTGACACTTGAGCTGAATGGATGGGTGAATGTTTTTTGACTATCCGTAAGAATATCATATTCATAGTGTTCTTGCAGTTAGATTTGAGGAGTTGCAACTTGAAAGCAATATATAGCTGGTTGACCTATGATACCCATGCCTTTACATACAAAGGGCGATGATATAATTATTGGCTTTCAGGTCTAGCAATTTCTGGTGTGTCCCCCAACCCCCCCACCCACCCCTGCCCTGTGCGGCAGTTTTATTTACTTTCAGGTAGTTTTGTAGTTGATGCTTTTCCAAACTGAGCAATACGCTACACATTGTCTTCCATTCCAGCTCCTTTCTTCATCACCTGCTGCAATGCCTTTGCAACTTCATTATGGACCAGAGGAACCAAATTCCTCTTGGAACTGGCTGAATCGCTGGACTATGCTACAAATTGGTGAATCTCATTTACAATCAAAGAAGACACCTGACTCGATCAACGGCAGTTGCCTAACAGTAGGCACTGAGCAAGTAAGGCCCAAAGGCAGTGTCTGTAGACTGCGTTCTTCAGATGTTGAGAAGGCTTCAATCCGTACATCTTTGGATTCTGAAAAAGTTAAGGTCAAGTTAAAGAAAGTTACAAAAGATCCTGCCAAATCTGTTCACGAACAGTCACAAAATGGGATGAAGTTTCAGCGTAATCTGAAGAAAGTTTCCATTCCCATGGTGGAGACTTCTCTTAGGTCAGTGGTTGATTCTGGAAGGACAAGACAAACACAAAGTAAGTCAACAAATCCTGATTTTTCGGAAGAGGACTCTATCTACCCTGTTGAGAAGGCAATGGAAGATACAGGGAAGGCAGTTTCAAAATCTTCAGATGTAGAAACAAGTCCAGAACTGCCAGCTGAAGAAGGGGCAGTTCATGGTTTATGTAATCGTTTTGATGCTGAAGTGCAACCGAAGGATGCTCTAGCTCAACCAAAGGATGACGTTGATCCATTAGATGAGGATTTTATTTCTAGGAATGCTCTAATTAGTTATGAAAACAAGAAAGCCAGCAGGAGAAGAGCTTCATTACCTGCAAAGCATGGTTTTCCAGATGACGGGCTACATAACACATCACGAGTTCCCAGCTACATGGCATCAACTGAGTCTGCAAAAGCTAAGTTGAGAGGCCAAGCCTCCCCACTTGGCCAAGATGATGGTGACAAGAATAGTTTAACACGGAGGCATTCTCTGCCATCTTCCACCAGTGGCAAATTTAGTTCATCCCCTCGAGTGCATAGGTTAGTTCAAGCAAGTGTAAAAGGAGGAATCAGAGGTGAGAGATCTTTAATGTCTTCCAGAGATAGTTGTGGTAAGAACTGAACCTTGAAACTTTCATAACTTATTTGATGTGTTTATCTAATTCTTTTTATTTGTTTATTTATTTTTATTTTATAAATAAATCCGGCTTGAGGGTTTATAATATGTTGAAGACAGCTACCTATTTTCTATTTAGAGCTTGTTTACAACTTTTTTTATCCTTCCTGTTTGTTAGGTGATCTCATATATTGAATGTGTGTTTTGCCGTTTTTATCGAGTGAAGATTTTTTTTTTTCTATAAATTTTGAACAACTGTCTTCGGGGTGAAAATGATTTCAGGTCGAGTCTAATAGTACCTTGCTAACTCGAAAAAGTTACTCGGGTTCGCACTCGAATTTGAATACAATTTTACAATCTTTGTTCATATTCGAATTTGACTCGTTTAATTGTACTCGAGTTTATCTTGACTTGTTTTTTAGTCGAACTACTCGCGATTATTTGAGATGTACACGAATCTGAAGTGGATTTATGATAATGTAGATAAAAATTTAAAAGAGAATGATTTGAATTTGAACTCTTCAAGTTAGATCTTGAGCCTTGTAAATAAATTAATGAGACGTTATTATCACTTTTAAATCAATTGATGGACATGTCTCAAAGTATGTGGAGAATTTAATTGCTAAATGCTTTATATTAGATAAATCGAGTATACTCTATATTATATTGTATATGAGTAAGGATTAACGAACTTGTATCGAGTAAGGATCATTGAGGTAAAGAAAATTCAATACTCTAGTAGGCGGCTCATATTCGACTCATGTAAGTGTCCAAGTATCAAAATAGATTCGAATTCGACTTGTTTAATTATTGAATCCGCTCTCAAATTGTTCGAGTCGATCTTGAACCACTCATGTTCATTTTCAGCCCTAACTGTCTAGCTCTTCCAGAGAACCTATTAGTCTGAACAGCTTAAATTTGTTTATCTTAAAATATATTAAGAAGTCCACCTCTTACTATCCAACTTTTTCATTTTTGTTGTCTGGTTTGAAGGACACGGCCGTTGTTGCAGTATATGGGTGGGCATAATTATTATGGGTAGATAGTTAATGATAGGGAGTCGATGTCTTTATTTGAAGTTTGCTTAATTTCTAGTCCTCTCCTTGTGATTTAATTGTCATTTGGACTCAGTTTCAGATAATAAGGTGATCCAAGCAGAGTGGAAGAGATGATTTTGCAACAAGCACGGAAGTTATCGAGAAGAGGTTAAAGAAAATTACTCTTTTGTTGCGGTTTCATGTTTTTGTGCTTCAAATGAATTTCATTTTATTTTGAAGTATGTGGTGCCTGTGTTTCCTTTGCCCTAGATTAAGGATGAATCAGGCTGCAATGGCTTCAGTTTTAAGGGTTTCTTCATTTAGTTTTACCTCTGGTCATATACACAATTTTTTATTTTTATTTTTTTATTTTCATTATTTTATGCAACAGAAAATTCAGATGTGGGGAAGGCATTTTCCAAGTTGTAATTAAGTTTAATGTTTATTGTATTTCTTTTGGAGGTATCAGCTATGGTTGAAGGCCAGTGTAGTATAGTATGTATCTACATATGATTTTTACAAATGTTTTAATTTGCCCGATTTTAAAACTAGTCGTTTTCTTCCACCATCTGTACAAATCCATAAAACAATTTAACGTATAAACATCATAAACTGCACGAGTTTTTGTTATACAGAGCGGAGATACTAATGACTTACCGTTCTCCCACTATGTTTAAGCATATTCATGTGTGCATGACATTAGTTAATATTCCCAGCACGCTTACAGAATAGTTAAATAATTATAAAATGTGATTTATTTAATTAATTATTATTCTCAAATAACACACCATCCATGCATGTCAACACAACTACAAGACAATCCACATAGTTTTCTGAATTCTCTCTCATATGGAGTATATTACTACTATTTGCCCAGTAATTATGATTATGATAATGATAATAAATTAATTTAGTCCCTCAAAACAGTTAATTTCTCAGCACCCCAATATAATTTTCAAGCATTTACCATTGACAAAAATATATTTTTTGAAAAATTGTAGATAAATCAGAAACTTAATTTCTAATTTGTCATAAAAATTTTGGAACAAAAAATAATTTCGGCAAGTACAAAAACAAAATAATTACAATCACAATAAATGTACAAATGGTTGATGACGTACATTATGCCGATGTCTAGTCAGATGTTGACCCAGTCAACCTGAAGTGGCCCGCTGACCCAGTCAGCGCCATGTCACTGCCGCCCAGTCATCATCTTCTTCCTTTGTTTCAAAAAGAATACCAGTTACATCCCTAAATTTAAAAGGGTCATAACTTCTTCGGTTCTTATCCAAATTAAGCAAATAATATATCCACGGATTCGTACTAAAAAGAACTATCCAACCATATCAAAATCACAGCAAATACATAACTGTACAAAAAGACATGGAGGTCGAAAATTTTAATATAACGAATTAGGGTTTCGATTTTCTTCTGAACCACAAAAGCTTTTGAAACCAAACTTTCCAGATTATCTCTACCGCATATAGCCTACAACATATTAGAATTTCATCCACAAACTCTAAGCTAACATAGAAAAACATATATATATGATTATGCAATGTGAGGACAGCATGTATATATATATATATATATATATATATATATATATATATAGCACATGCAGAAAGTCAGAAATTGAAATATACCTCTGATACCAATGTAGACTAACCTAGTTTTGCGTATGTAAATTAACCCAAAATTAATGATCGATTCTAAATCACATGCCTTGTGTCGTCCGACCTCAATGACAATATCAATAACTTACATCTCTGTCCCATATTCCATGTGATAGACAGAGCTCTCAGATGAAATTTCGTTCTACTTGCATATATATTGCATATTATATATCTCTTCACTTGTATATTTCACGTACCATACATATATGTTACATATGCAACTCCCATGTACGTACTTATGGAACTATTACGGTGTTGAAACCACCCCCACCATAATATATGGTAGACAATAAAAGATAAGTGAGAGTTGCATTAATTTTTGGTTAGTTCATTGAATTAATCGATCTTAGTCGATCACAACTCTACATACATGGGCGGTTGACCTGACCCTAGCTTGTTCTAACAAGATATATAGGGAACTTAAATAATTAAAGATGTAAGGTTTTATTTTGCAGATGTAAGAAACTTTTCCTCATTTGGTTGGTACACATACTATATATATATAGTCAGTCCTACATAACAATAATTCAAAAGACTAATTACATTATATTACTGAACTGAAACCTAGCAACAAACAATTAAACATTCCAAAGAAAAGACTTAGTAAAAGATTATTAAACTTAAAGCCCTACTTAACTAACAAAAGAATAATGTCAACAACTGAATTTTCCCAAGGATTAGTTTAAAAAAACAAAAGAAAAGGGAAAGAAAACATTTGTCTCTCCACCAGCCTCAACACAATGGGTGGTATTTATCAAATAACCTCAGGAGTTCCCCCAAACACTTCAGTAGGCAGAATAGAATACCCAATGAAGTGGTCAGGGGAGCTCTAGGGGAGACCTGATGAACCTCAAGTTCTGTTAATGCGACTTGTTTCATTTTCCTGGTGAAGAAGTAATTAATGCATTCTGCTGCTACTATATATAAATATATATCATTTTTATCGCAATGTAAGGCGGCCTATGATTTGAGCAGAAAAGTATGACATGAATATAGCACTGTGCAATTCTGAACCTAGTCACACCTGTGGGTTAGATGAAGGCTGGAGAATCATCTTATAGATGTTGGCATACAATATTCTACTACCACCTTATTCTACTCTGATGCTCAGTACAGCTTCCTTTCTCAGCGATAAAAGATATCACAACTCAAGTGTAGTTCCTGTGCTTTTACCTTTTAAATATAATGTATGTATTCTGGAATTTAACTTGTGATTAGTAATTGGTAACAAGGTTTTCTTTCCTGGGAAGAAAAAGTTGGTGAGTAATGCGGCTGAAAAGTGGAGGGACAGAGAACAGTTTTTTGGCACTGGGCTCAAAATTATTCTATCTATACTCCAACCCAAAATCATGACCTGGTTCATGCGAAAAATGTATCTACCCAGATTTGTTTCCTCTAATATGTGGTCCTATCAGAAGACCACCTTTTGTGAATCATCATATAGACTTGTTGATTTCTCTATAGAAGTCTAATTACTTTGTTGTGTATTATGCACTGCAAAGCAACCTGATTGAGGAAAGGGAAGAAGGGTTGCATGACTTCTAACCAAGTCAGGTTTCCCCTGGAGTTCCCTTGACCACTTCACTGGCTCTAGATGGCCTCATCCAATAGTAGTAAGTAACCTTAGGCTACTGAAGTGTTTGGGGGAACTCTGGGTGGTGCCTGATAGGGACTGGGAATATTTCATGATAATGTCTTTCTTTTAAGGTTTGCATGAAACATTGCACAAACATATAGTGTTTTTTTACTTTGGTTAATTTTTCCCCTAATTTCAACCAAGGGGTCTTACACATACATACATACATAAAAGATTTTTCTAATGTGTTTTCTACTCATTTTTAGTGATAACTGTTTCGATATTAGGGGTCTAGTTGTGTGATCCTAGAGCATGGTTTTAGCTCACATGCATTCTAGGTATTAATTTTAGGGAGTTGTTACTTTCACAAGTAAATATCATTTTCTCTCACGCTTACTATTTATATGAGACCCTAATATTATATATCTTAGAAATAACTTTTGTATCAGTGGAGAACAAGTACTGAAAGTGACATGGTCAAAAGAGGAGATGAAGAACCTGAGGCAGCCTGTCACTCACCTCAAGATGTGGAATGTATATATCATTCTCTTATCGTCATTTAGCCCACAATCATGGGTAGGTTCAATTTTAATATGTATTCTACCCGTTTTATTTCTTTTCTCACACCAAGAGTGGTCCAGTCCATGTTTTAGACTATGTTACCTTTGTTTCAAGTTTCAAACTCATTGACAGCACTATAAAAAGTAAAAGACTATTTCTTCCTTGCTAGTTAAGCAGCAAGTCATTGAAAGATGGTCTCAGATTTCCAAATTCTACCAGTTTGTAGTACGTATACCAGGGACTAGGGAGGGAGGAAGGACTATAATACTCTCCATTTCTTTGTTCCCTCAATCTCCCTCAGTGTAATGATGGATGATTGCGATGCTAGCTACAATTCTTCCATTAATACATTGAGGGAAATTGAGGGAATAATCAGTGGAGAGAGGTGAAGTTAGTGAGGTGGGTGCCTAACATCGTTTCAAATACTCTAATTGTTATCATTTGTACATGATATATCAAATTCTTGGAATCCAGCAGGTGAGATGCAATATTAATTACTTTATTTTAATTCTTTTAAGGCTTGTCTGAAACAAACATTGCATGCATAATGCATAATATAAGGTTTAGTTATGTAGCCAGTTTAGTTCTTCCCCCCAACCTCAGCCAATGCAGAAGGCATAGAATGAAGTTCCACGAGTCCAAGTAGGATGAAACATTCCCACACCAACTGTATATCCATTGCCAAGGTAAATTGTGACACCCCCAAAATAGGTCTACATCCCCCATTCTCGAAGTTGTCAATATGGCTGATGCGAAACAACTACAACTTTATTATTACAATAGTAAAGCTGTGAGTTTGAATACGAGATATTGCCATCTAGACAATATCCACATACAAATAAATCCTCATCATAATTATTGATACATTATTTTACAACAATGGTGAGGACTACTAAACAACTCTCCCTAGAACTTTCATTCCATACCCCGACTTCGTCTTTCGCTATATTCTCGCCTCCCGAGAAGAAAAATGGAACAAAAAGGAAAATGGTGAGCTCGATTAGCCCAAAGCCCAAAAAGAATATTATGACTAAGATAATATACAACAAAATTATCGTTAGTCTTCAACAGGAAAAATATAATAGAATACAATAGACAACAAGTTTTAAATCAATATTCGCATAATGAAATAATAATTCATTAGAAGAGTTAAGTAGAGAATGCAAACTACTATCTTCTATGTATGAATTTTAAAGTTCATAAATCTATTTTATCCTGTAACATCAATCAATATATATCGGGATCAAATATTCATCCTTGCCTTACTGGGCCGAGGACATTCACTAGTTGGTCATGTTCATCTAAACACTGCTCATCTTTGCACTCACTGGCCAAAGATACTCATCGAAATCATTCATCTTTGCACTACGGCCAAAGATATTCATCGAAATCATTCATCTTTGCACTACGGGCCAAAGATATTCATCATAAATCATTCATCTTTGCACACTACATGCCAAAGATATTCCATAATATCATCATTTAAGACCGAGGATGATGAAAATATTTTTTAAAAGCGAATCCGGTGAAACAAAATGACAAGGATTAAGGATTAAGGATTCAGTACTTTGTTTTATCCATGTCCAAAAATACCTCAAAAATAATCATAGTGGTGTAAAATTCAAGAATGATCAAAACATGGATACAATCAAAGCTAGTATCCGAATAGATATTTTGACTTAAAAGGAAAAATTTCATTTTTTCGATGAATAAAGTGTCGATTCGTGAATAGTGTCAGATACGTGAATAGTCAGATATCGTGAATAGTAACTCGGACACCAAAAGATAGAAATTTTACAAAAAAACATCTTCACGCTTCGTGAATAGACTCGTGAATAGTAACTCGTGAATAAGTAACTCATGAATAAGTAACCCGATATGAAAAAGTTCCAAATTTGATAAAAAGTTCCAACCAATATTTCAAAGATAATGATATTGAAGAAATAATATCATTTGAGAAGAAAATAACATCCCTTACCTCGAAAAGATCAAGACTTTAACCGGAATCTTTGGATATAGGCTATATCTTGAACTTTCACCGTAATTATTGTAACCATTATTGAGTAGTGCCTTTTACGTAAGAGTCGATAATTGGTGCAATACCGTATCTTACCAAGCAACAACGGCAGACATCGTGTTTTAACCACCGGGTATTCAACAAAGGTAAATTCAGTAATAACTACGCCGTTATTTTTAAACAACTTATATTTGTCGCTTTCTTCCTCCAATCGCACAAGTTATGGGGCCCCATACATGGTCGCTGCTGGCCGCATTTAATATTCCCGACAAGATCTTAATATTCCACGACCAAACGAATATTCAAACAACAATGAATATTTTATAACCACTTGCTTATTTTGAAATATTTATGTATTTTACCCATAACTATCCACATTAATCACATTAACCTTTACTATTTCAAAATAATAATTAGAGAAATTAAATTTCATTTATTAATTATTTGGGGTCTTACAACCTCCCTCCTTATGAAATTTCGTCCTCGAAATTGACATATGCGACAGTGTTTGAAAAGGTGAGGATACCGCGCTTTTATTTCGCTTTCAACTCCCGGTCATTTCTCTATAGAATGGTTTCTCCATAAGACTTTAACTTGTGGTATGACCTTCGTATGTAGGACATGCTCCTTCCTATCCAAGATCTTTGATGTACCTCCTCATATCGTTAAGTCTTGGCTATTATCTCGTCCGGATTCTAACTCAATAACATGGTTCGGGTCTTTCACATATTTACGAAACGAGATATGTGAAACACATTACGAACACGAGACATACTTGGAGGTAACGCGAGTCTATAGGCTACATTTCCTACTCGATCAAGAATTTGAAATGGACCAATAAATCGTGGATTGAGCTTTCTCTCTTCCCAAATCTTGTAACTCCCTTCCACGGAGCAACTCGCAACAATACATGATCCCTATACTAAATTCCACGTCCTTTCGATGAAGATCCGCATAACTCTTTTGTCGATCTTGTGTTTTTGTATCGTTGTCGAATCATTTGGATCTTTTCAGAGTCATCATACGTCTTAACTTCGGGTCCCAACAATGTTGCTTCACCCACCTCATCCCAACATATTGGAGAGCGACACTTTCGTCCATATAATGCTTGAATGGGGCCACACCTATACTTGCTCGATAAGCTGTTGTTGTAGGAGAATTCCACCAATGGTAAATACTTATCCCAAGCGCCTTGAAGTCTCAGGACACGAGTCTTAATAAATCTTCAAAGAGTTTGAATAGTCCTCTCGATTGTCTGGTCTGGTTTGAGGATGGTATGTCGAATCGAATCTTAAATCCGCATCTATAGCTTTTTGCAAGCTAACCCAAAATCTTGAAGTGAATCTTGGGTCACGATCCAAAACTATGGATCTTGGCATGCCATGCAATCTCACAATCTCATTTACGTACATTTTGAAAGCAAGACGTTGAGGAATAAGTCTCCGTATTGGCAAGAAATGAGCAGACTTGGTTAATCTATCAACAATAACCCAAATAGCATTTATATGCTTGAGAAACCGTGGGAAGTCCCGTAAACGAAATCCATGGTAATGTGTTCCCACTTCCATTTCGGAATCTCAAGTGGTTGCAATGGTCCTTAGGCACTTGATGCTCTGCCTTTACACGTTGACAAGTTAAACATGTTGAGATAAACTTTGCAATCTCTCTCTTCATATTGTTCCACCAAAATGTATGTCAAGATCACGATACATTTTGGTACTTCGAGATGGATTGCAAATGGTGTATTGTGTGCCTCCATCATGATCTTGTACTTCAAATCGTAATCGTTAGGAACACAAAGTCTAGAGTGGACTCAAGTATTCCTTCTTCATCAATTCTCGCCTTAGGAATAGCACCTTCTTGTACTTTCTTCTTCATATGCATCATTTCCGGCCGGTGGCTCGAAAGAACCTTAACTTTTTCTATTAGAGTTGGCTCTGTCGCGATACTTGACATCATCGCACTCGTTCCTGCGATATGATCTTTACTCAACGCGTCGGCATTACCACGTTCGCTTTTACGGGATGGTATTGAATAAGTGTGGTCGTAGTCTTCAATAGCTCGAGCCAACGTCGGCCGCCGCGTGTTAAGTTCTTTTGAGTGAAGAAATATTTAAGGCTTTTATGGTCCGAATATATCTCCACTTTCTCCCCATATAGATAGTGCCTCCAGATCTTTAAGCGTGAAAACGATCGGCCGCCAACTCTAGATCATGAGTAGGATAATTTCTCTCATATTCTTTAAGTTGTCGCGAGGCATAGGCTATGACTTTCCCACGTTGCATGAGAACACATCCTAACCCTTTTGCTCAAGCATCATTGTGAGATAACAAATCCATCCGAACCGGATGGTATTGTTAGAACAGTCTTAGAAATAAGTCTCCTTTTAAGCTCTTGGAAACTCTTCTCACACTCTTCGCTCCAAACGAATTTTGTATCCTTCCGAAGTTAGATGAGTTAGCTGAGTAGCGATTCGAGAAAACCCTTCCACGAATCTCCGATAATAACCAATTTAAGCCCAAAAGCTACGTGACTTGATCCACCGACTTCGGTTGCTCCCAACTTTGTATTGCTTCAATCTTCGCCGGGTCAACAGATACTCCATGTTTTGACACCACATGCCCAAGAAATGCTACTTCCTCAAGCCAGAACTCGCATTTCTTTAACTTGGCATAAAGCTTGTTTTCACGAAGCCTTTGGAGTACCGACTTCAAATGGTGCTCATGATCTTCACGGCTTTTGGAATATATGAGGATGTCATCAATAAAGACAACAACGAACTGATCTAAATACTCTTTGAATACTCGGTTCATCATATCCATGAAAGCCGCAGGAGCATTAGTCAATCCGAAAGACATAACTAAGAATTCATAATGCCCGCATCGAAGTTTAAAGGCGGTCTTTGGAATATCCTCGATTCTAATCTTCAAATTTGATGATATCCGAAGCGAAGATCGATTTTGAAAAGAATTGTGCTCCTTGCAGAATCGGTCAAACAAGTCATCAATACGAGGTGAGGATACCTATTCTTGATGGTGACATGGTTCAATTCCGATAGTCAATACAAAGTCGCATACTCCCGTCTTTCTTCTTTACGAATAAAGCAGAGCACCCGAGGAGATGTCTTGGGGCCAGAATGAAACCGATGTCCAACAATTCTCGTAGTTGGACCTTTAACTCCCGAAGTTCAATAGAGCCATTCGATATGGGGTTTTAGAAATGGGCTTTGTACCGAGTTCAAGGTCAATAAAGAATTCAACTTCACGTTCGGGGTAGAATCGAAGTTCTTGAGAAATCGTCGGGAAAGTTAATAACAAGGGAAAATTATTCAATTTTGGCGTGTCTTTATTCAAATCCATAACATGGGCTAAGAAAGCTTGACATCCGTTTTTTAATAAACGAATAGCTTTATGATTAGATATGACAGTGATTGATTTTAATGGTTTAGTTGCTTGAATTCGAACAACAGGTTGTTTAGGAATATGAAAGCTAACAACCTTACGAAAACAATCAATTTTGGCATGATGAGTAGTTAACCAATCAATCCCTAAAATCACATCAAAAACAAGTATCTTTAAAGAGATAAGGTCAACAGGTAAGATAAGGGTGCCAACATGGATTAGACAACAGGTAAGTAGGGGTGGCTCTGGACAGACGCATTCACATTTTGGCGGGTTGCAGGCAGCCTGGTAAGCTCACCGATATTTTGTTTCTGTTGGTCAATACTCCTCGCCTATTAATGGGTAAACAAAAAACATCTCACCAACTCTCTTCACTCATTTAATGCTCCTTATTTAATACTATTCCCCTCCATTCGGCTATAAAAAAGAAGTAAAGCACCAAGAAATGATACACCCAAAAACACAAGCCGAGTAGATAAAAAAAGAAAAGAGTGGGTGAGAGAAATCCCATCCGGAGAGGATGGATGAAAATAATCTCATCCGGAAGAAGGTGGAAGAGAGCAAGAAAAAGAAAGAAAATAAAGAGAGAAAGATAGTTCAAATAAAATAGTGTTTTATTTGAGTTCCATCACATAGTTATTGTGGTGAAGTAATTTGAGTTTGTACTCAAATTAAGATATCTTTGTATTCTCTCATATTATTCTAGTGAATTGTTTGGAGTTTGTCCCGTGATTTTTACCTCTTAATTTTAGAGGGTTTTTCAAGTAAAATCTTGGTGTCTCGTGGTTGGATATTTTCTATTTATTTCCTACAGCGGTTATTATTTTGGTGGAACTGCAAATTTAATCTGTTTGGCACGTGCTGATATTTTATCCGTCTAATTTATCAAAGACACAATATTTGGGAGGTGATTTTTTCCCAACAACTGGTATCAGAGTTAAGGTTATTTGCGCAGTTGTTTTTCATAAATTTTATGGAGGAATCAGTTGAAGTCATGATTAAATTAGTCTCTTCAAAAGAACACGCGATGACGTGGTGAATTCTCGATGAAGGGTTGGTGTTTCCCTTGAGGTGCTCTTGATGGTGATATTGAATTCTTGATGTGTTAGCCAAGAATTGGTTCCGAGAATGGTTAGCCGAGAATTGGTGATCCGCGATGATTGAAGAAAAGATGATTAATTCGCAATGAGAAGTGGATTGATCAAAGTTTGTTCCACCATGTTTCGTAGGAGATAGAACCTCACTAAAAAGGTCTTTAGTGGTGACTAGAGGAAAGAAGATAGACACTCTTTCCATGATGCAGATGCATGTGGAAGGTGTTAAAGATGGGGGAGTTAAGCGGAAAAAGATGTGGTACAAAGTCATGCAAGATGGAAGAAAAGCCTTGCATGAGAACCACGAGAAGAAAGCTCTTCACTTTAAATGGGTACCAAAAGTGAAGAAGGAAAGTGATAGCTTGCATGACCTGAGTACAAAGCGGTTGTGAAAGAATTTGACAAGCAAAAATCTGTCAAGTTTGAGTTAGATCCTCCCATCAAGAAGAGCCATGCCGATGAGATAAAGTCGGACGTGAAGAAAGTTGAAAATTCCAAAAAGCTTGAGTTGAGTCAAGGCTTTGTTGGGATTAATTCCAAGTGAGGAGTTGTGGTTTGACGTGCAAATTCAGTCTTGAAAGGTTATACAGAAGCATATATAACAGGTTTCTAAGAGAAGGAGTCTACTTCGAGGTATTTGTTTACTTTTGCAGGGGGAGCCGTGTTATGGTAGTCCAAGTTGCAGAAGTGTATTGCTTTGTCTACTACTGAGTTGACAACGAAATGTTGTGGTTTCTTCAAGAGTTGGATTTGACACAGGAATCGACTCCTAGTGACGGAATCATGGTGAACATATCCTTTAATGGGTTCGGAGGGGGAGATTGTTGGTCAATAGTCCTCACCCATTAATGGGTCAACAACAAACACCTCACCAACTCTCTTCACCCATTTAATGCTCCTCATTTAATACTACTCCCCTCCATTCGGCTATAAAAAGGAAGCAAAGCATCAAGAAATGATACACCCAAAAACACAAGCTCAGTAGAGAGAAAAAGAAAAGGGTGGGTGGGAGAAATCCCATCCGGGGAGAATAGATGAAAGTAATCCCATCCGGGAGAAGGTGGAAGAGAGCAAAAAAAAGAGAGAAAATAGAGAGAGAAATAGTTAAAATAAAAGGGTGTTTTATTTGGGTTTCATCACATAGTTATTGTGGTGAAGTAATTTGAGTTTGTACTCAAATTAAGATATCTTTGTATTTTCTCATATTATTCTAGTGAATTATTCGGAGTTTGTCCCGTGATTTTTACCTCTTAATTTTAGAGGGTTTTCCATGTAAAATCTTGGTGTCTCGTTGTTGAATTTTTCTACTTATTGTTTCCTGCAGTTGTTATTATTTTGGTGGAACTACAAATTTAATCTGTTTGGCATATGCTGATATTTTATTCATTTAATTTATCAAAGACAACAATATTTAAGAGGTGATTTTTTCCCAACATTTTCCAAATAAGAGCGCCATTGAAGGCATTTACTGAATACAAATGAATTTCCGCAGTCATTGGATTGATCAGTAATTCGCCTCTGGCAAACCTCCTGTTTGTTATGTCACCTCCGTGATTCAACCATTGATGCCGTAATTAAGTGATGTATGTAAGTAATGACATAAAATTACAGAGGCAATGGAGGTACCTACTGCTGAATTAACACCTAATGCTGGACTGGACTGCTAGATTAATTTGTTTAATTCGGCAGCAGGGACTTTTTCACTAAAACTATATACTCCCTCCGTCCCAAATTATCTGTTGTTCTAGAGTTCCATACACATATCAATATATGTGATAAAAATACTAAAATACCCTTATGTGCTAATTTTTTATTTTCTGCAATTAAGGCTTTAGTAAAAGGAGATTGTCCATGGAAGAGTGTGCCAATGTCTTTTAAGAAGCAATACTTTGACAATCACATTCTTATTGGTGGGAATATGAAAAGGATGCTTAAAAAAAGGAGAGCCTTGAATGAGTAATAACTATCAACAATTAAGGTAAATTGACAAACTTGAAAAACAAAGGGAAGAAATGCATTGAAATCTTGAAAAAGCAGATATTATGGGACAAAATTTTTCTCGCTAAAGCAATGAGATAATTTGGAGATGAGAGGATATATATATATATATATATATATATATATATATATAGGCCGGATCAGGTTCGGACTCCCGGACCCGATAAAATTCGGACCTTTTTTTTTTTTTTTAAAAAAAAAAACAACTAAAAAAAAATAAAAATAAAAATTATGAAACTTGAATTTTTACATAATACAGTGTTTTGGGTGTGATTTGGATATATATAATAAAACATGTTTGTACATACTAATTTTTATATTAATTCTTATCAATTTTTAAATATCTTAAATGCTTCAAAATGATTATAACTAGATAAAAAATTTTAATTTCTGGTAAAATTTGTCTTATTAGTAGTACAAATTTAGAATCTGATGTTTGCAATAACTTTAACTTTATCAGTTTGCTTGTAAGGATTATTATTATTAAATGTTAAAGCTACTTTATCGGGTAAGACAGTTGCATAAAGCAGTTGAAAAGGGAAGGAATAGGAAGCTATTGCCTCCCGCCCATTCAAATTAGTAGTCACTTTTTACTCGTCTGATCCAAATACAACAGCGTAATCCTCTTAATTAAGCTAGGTTCAATGTATCTTTTATTAAATATAGACTTTCTTTTAATACTCTATTGTTATGTTTATGTTTAGATCGAATAAATGAAATGAAAATGATTTTAAGACATGTTTAGTCGGTATTAAAAATATAAAATAAATAATTTAAAAGTAACTTAAATACCCCAAAATTAAAGTATCTAAAACAAGAATTAATTCTCATAAATTTAAAATAAAAATATTCAAAACAAGAATTGACTCACGTAACTTCAAAATTTAAGTATTTATTGTGTAACTATTTGAACCCACAAAACTTCCGCTCCTAAGTCCTAACAAATAAGAAGACAAACATAGATATTGAGTACTTCCTGCAACCCGATAATTTTTGTTAATTCCATGTGCATTAAAAATACATACATATCATATACTACTACATTAGGCCAGCAAAAAAAATCAATACAACAATCCTTATTATAATTATCCACAAGTGAACATATCTATCTATTACTCTTACCAACAAATGAGTATTTCACTTTGCAAAACTTTCACTCCTTAATACTATGAATCTAATTTTTTTAAACTAAAATTCTGATCCCAATAAATTTTACACTCTTAACTTATAAGAATCCGGTAACAAGGCAACCCATTGAAATAAATGGCACAACTATGATCAAATTACCAAAACAATATACGTTATTCGCACAAAAAGCCTTCTAGACAAAATCAATATATATATATATATATATATATATATATATATATATATATATATATATATATATATATATATATATATATATATATATCAGGATCTTAAGTTTACCCATTATTTAACATATCTTGCATACCCCTTAACCGAGTCGCTATAGGTTCGGTCCGTCGCTAAAAGCTAAGACTACGGTTCTATATGTATAGAACCGTAGTCCGTCGCTAAAGAGGAATATGCAAGTATGTTAGATAAGAGGTAAGTTTAAGATCCTGTATATGTATAGATTATCAAAAATCATACCAGAAATTAGTGAGATTTGGAAGGTATTTGATTCAATTCAAAACTTTTGGACAGATTTCAAATTACCTGAGGAAAAAATAGTGAAGAACTATTATTTGGCACAAGCAGAAAGAAATAATGAGCTAAACTGGACTAGGGGAATCAAAATAGCAGTCGGTTCAGCCAAAGGTTTAGAGTATCTTCACAGGACTTGCTCACCAAAGATATTAAGGCCTCAAACATTCTTCTTGAAAATGTCAGTAATTTCAGTCACTAATACTAGTCATTTCAACTTCATGTCTCTTAGATTTTACTGCAGTAATTCTTCTGTTCTTATTTACTGCAGTAAGAGATTTGTTTACTAACTAGCGTAATGTTGCAGGACTTTACACCAGACTAGCTAAGTTGGTACTGGAGGCTACTTTGCTCCCGAGTACATCGCAACAGGTACTAATAAGCAGTCAATCGGTATATGTATCAGCCAGAATAAGCTGTATGTTCATCTAGATTATCTATATTTGGCAAGACATTCCACAGTTCATCTACAAGTCGAGGAAAGTTTATTGCACACATAAATATGTTTATATTTATATCACAGTTTTATTGCACTGATTTCTCCGGACACAAGAGGACCAAGTCTCGATTCAGAGTCATCATTTGTTCACACACCTCTGTTTTTATTTTTCGTATGTTCTGGTAAAATTCAATACATACGGGGAGCTCTAATCCTCAACTCAGCCACCAGATATCACAGTTCTATATATTGTTTCGACCAATAAACTACCATCGCGAGTAAAATAGAGCTGATAATCAAATTTACAAAGTATATAGGGCAAGTACAGATAGTGGGAGGGGAAGGGAAAGAAGGATTGTACATTTTACCATTAGTGTCAGGAAAGAATCCTATAGGTTAGAAGAAGAAGAAGAAAATAGACATAGTTCAAGAAGAAAATGGAAAAGCAGATGCATAAAATTGTTTGACATTTTAGAGGACTTCGTCATGTTACACGAGGCACTAGATGAAAACCTGAACGAAGAATATATGTGATCTACTGCTACTATATGTGGCCTCTTAAGAAGATACAAACCTTAGAAACTAGTTGCAATGGTACTTCTAAATTCTAATATAAGTTTTATGAAAAGGCTAAATGCTATAGCTTCCAGATAATAATACTCGGTAAATAATGATCATCAGAATCCAGGCACTAATAGAATGGAGAAGCTATAGTTAAAGTAGAGAAAAACGGATGATTTGCACCAGTTATGTGAAAAATACGGCTAGCTGTATATATTCATAGAATACAAGTGGGGCATCCTGTTCCGCATATTGCAAGATTCTAGGAAGAAAAACGACCATACAACAACATATAAACACAACAAAATCGAGTATGGAAACAAGAGATCAAATTTACATAAAAGAATCCTGCCAAGTATTGCAAAAAAATTCTGCTGAATTACAATTATCTTCCGACTTATGAGGAGCTCCAATACCAGACCAAATGATATGTTTCTCAACCTCGAACACTTGGAGATTGGCGGTGTGATCGTAATGGGGATGCTGCAGGTGTTAAATTCATAGGGGAACGATGTTGCTTCAATGGTGACTTACAGGCAGGATCATAAACAGTCCGATGCTCTGATGGGGAATTTTTGGCTGCAGTTTTCGGTGATGGGAGTTCTTCTAATGTTGCAACAACTTCTGACATTCGTGGCCTGAGTTTGGGCTCAGCACTCAAGCACTGTAAAGCAAGGGTAGCAGAAGGGTATGCTGCTTTTTGAGGGTACTGGCCCTCCAACTTGGTGTCCATGATCCGAAATAATTTCCTCTTGTCGCCCATATATGGTTTTGCCCAGTCCACAAGATTCTGCTCTACACCAACCTTTGACTTATCAACAGCACGACGACCAGACAATAGTTCAAGCAGAACAACCCCAAAGCTGTATACATCACTTTTTGCTGTCAACCGACCTGTTTATACAAGAGAAGGGTTGGCAAAATGCCAGGGTTAAAACCAACTATTATATAATGGTGTAGTGAACAGATCAGGACAATGCTGTGAATTTACAAACCTGTAGCAACATACTCTGGTGCAGCATAGCCCTGAGTACCCATTACTTGAGTGGAAACATGAGTCCTATCACCAGTTGGCCCTGCTTTAGCTAGACCAAAATCAGATAGTTTGGCATTAAACTCCTGCATTCCCAGAGCAAGCCTGGTGTGAGTAATATAACAAGATATTGAAGATGATTTTAGTTACCAGCAGATCTAGCAAATTTTATTTCTAATTCTTGCAAAGGCAACAAATGATTTGCAATTTGACTTAGTGTACCGCATCTAGAAGGATATTAGCAGCCTTGAAATCACGGTATATGACTTGTTCTTCAGCATCATGAAGGAAAGAGAGGCCTCTAGCAGCACCAATGGCCACTTTGATTCTCGTCGCCCAAGAGAGTGGTTGAGGCCCTCCTACGAAACAAAATGTAGCGACAAAGGTTACCAAATGTTACACAATATCATACCCCAGAAGATCTAATGATATTTTCGCAATCCTTGCATTTTTTATAGTCACGGTGGACCCACATCCACTATCCTCAGGGTGTGCACTGTATAAACCACTAGATGCATGCAGTAGCCAACCAACAATTCACATATGGGCAATCCCATAATTTCCCAAGGGAAAGGTTAAAAATTGAAGGAAAGAAGCAAAGATGAGGAAAAAGAAAAGAAACACAAGACTGACTGAATTAAAATCAGGTACCCATATAACAATGGAAATACATTGGCTGGAAACAAGAATATTTCGAATCGTTGAAAAAGATGAGATTTTAATAATTATGTCTCCCAAGTATTAGAGAAACAAGAAAGCTATTTAAACTTACTTCTAAATAGATGATTTTCTAAGCTCCCCTTAGGCATGAACTCGTACACCAAAAGTCGATTGTCACCATCCGAGCAATATCCAATAAGTTTAACAAGATTTGGATGATGTAGTTGTCCAAGATAATTAACTTCAGTCTGCAAACATTTTTCCAATCAATGAAGAGCCCAAGCAATTTATGTATATTTGGTTAACAAAAAAAATGAGGACGAAACATACCAACCACTCCTTGTGTCCTTGGAAACCCTCAGGTTTAAGCTTCTTAACAGCAATGACAATTCCAGACCCAGACTTTGCAGCAGAAAGTGTATGTTCATCGATCCATCCTTTGAAAACATAACCAAATCCACCTTCACCTAGAAGACTGTCTGGACGGAAGTTTCTAGTGGCATTCTTCAGCTCGTTAAATGAGAAGGCTTTCACATGAGGGGATGACAAGATTTCACTTTCAGATCTTGAAGTGGGAAGACTTTCAACACTACTTTTCCAGCTGTGAGTGGGAATGGTCACACTTGAACGAGTTGAAGAAGTGTTGGTTTTGCTGGCAATTTTGGAGTTACCTGAAGAGGGACCATTATTATGGGATGGAGAGAATACAGAGTACTGAATACTAATAAAAAATACAATAACAAAATCAGTGTCATTTCACTTATCATCAAAAATGTCAAAAAGAACTACTCCTTTCATCTCGATTTAAGAGTGAGCGCCTTTCTCTATTTTTGGATGTACCAAAATAAGTAAGCTCATTTATCCAAGTCATTTACTCTTTCTATTCAAGGGTTGTAATTAAAAGATGAAATTATCCTCCTAAAACTACATTGTAGTCGAACCAACTCACTCAATTTGGGACACAGTTTTCTCAAACATGATTTTCACATAAGTATTGTAAGCCTACACATTTTGCTAAATACCCAAACAAATTTTGCTCAAAATGTATTGACAATTAAATGGAGTAAAAAAGAACTAGTATACTAAAGGTTTCATTTTTTTTAAGTAATGGTACTTATAAAATCAGAATATCCACCTATTGTAGTTCAAATACTTGAACATTTGCCAAAACTCAAGTCTCTGCCTCAAAGTATTAGAGAGGGAGGGTCTCCGAGACCTAGTTAAGAGATGATCTTTTTAATTATGTAGTCAAATCTTGATTTCTAGAAACATCATGAAAGACATCAGTTTTCATTCACTTAAACACACAAACCCACTTAAATTATTATTTCTAAGGGCAATAGGTAAAAGAACCCACATGCATATTAAACCAAGACTCAAGGCGGTGGCTTTTCCAGTATGATTTTTTTAGAATATAACAAATTATATGAGTCCCTTTTCCAAGATGATTTTTTTAGAATATGATTTCTTTAGCAATATGATCTTTTGGTTGAACCAAAATCCAAATACAGAGAATTGGTATCACAGCTTTTACAGAAAGCAGAATCCCTAGACCGAAGTATTGTAATTGAAAATGTTAGAATCGTTGTAAACCGAAAGAAAAAAGAAAAAAGAAAAAAAGAAAAAAAGGAAAACCAAATATTAAATACCCATCTTCTTAAGAGTTCAAACAGAGTAGCTAGCTAGAAATCGAAACACAGAGATTAGAAAAGATCCGTTGTTCACGTTCGGAACAGGTGATACCCAGAAAATATTGGCACAAATAGAACTGACATATAAAAAGTAGAATGGAACAGCAACAAAATTCAGTATAGAAGCTTAGCGAAGTGATTCAATTTGGGCAATTAGTCAACCAGGTTTACAATTGGAAACACAATCCGAAGAGTTTGAGAAAAACTTGAGGTTTTCATGCGAGGGAAATTGGGGATTGGGGGAAAACACCATGAAGATGAAATAAAAGTAGAATCTTGACAAACCTTATAAACCAGAAAAAGGGACTCCACAGAAAGAAGCTTATAATAATAATAATACTAATAATCTAAATACCAAGAAAAGAAAGCATAATAAAAAAGTGTTTGAGCAGGAAGGAAGAGATGAACAAGGAAATAAATACCAGATTGGGAGGTGAGAGTGGCATCAACTTTAGCGGAAGAAGAAGAAGCAAAGCAGTTGCCCATGGATGGGTACTGCAAAAATCCCAAAAATTATGAGAGAGAAGGAGGGAGGGAGGGAGGGGGAGAGGCAATAAATCAGAATATTTGTTTGTTTATATATTTTATTTTCTTACGAGTTTGGTAAGTGTCAGATATAACTGACGATGGAGAATAATTTATCTTACAACAAAAGGGACAACAGAGTCAACTAGGAGAACGGGGTTTCACATTCGGAAGGGGAGAAATGAAATTGGGGATGAGAAAATACAAAAAAGAAGGAGGGAGTGAAGAAAAGGGAAGGAAGGAAGGAAGGAGTTACGAAACATCTCAATTGTGTGTGTCCACAAATATCCCTAACACCTGCGTCACTCCTGTCATTGAATTAATTCGCACGTTGGACAAAATAATACTTTTTTTCCGGTGGATGGAAAGCATGAAACGTAGTATTTTACTTAATCTTTTGGAAGAATATGATGATACATACGATGTTAGGGATTTAAATTTTTTGACTTCAAATCATTTATAAATGATGTAATAAGTAATGTTTACTTCAAATGATGTAAAATTAAATATGATAAATAATGTTTTACGACATATAGATATATTTATTTAATATAATTTAAAAACGTATTCAATTTAAACAAGATGGTTTGTTGGTTAGTTAGTTAGAGTTCAACCCAATCAAGTGACTTGATTTTCTTTTCTTTTCTTGTATTTGTGATGTGATGAATTAAGGAGTAAACAACTAACTTGGCCATAAGGATAATGAGTAAATTACCAAGAAACTAACTTTGTAGACGCCCAATAAATAATTCACCACTTTGACCAAATTTCTCCAATCCTTGTTCACATCACAAACAGACAGAATGGATAGATATGGAGTAGTAAATATTTAAATTCAAATAGTAAGTATTCTTTTACTAGTAGTATCATTTTAAGAAGAGTTTTGTAATCATCAAAATACTTGTTCAATTATGTCAAGTCGGTGGGGAGCATCGCCATTGCAAACAAGGAGTGGGGGATGGATGAGTAAAGACCGGTACGTGAAACGACTTTGAATTCACTTTTATTTTACGACTAATGTTATATATCAAGCCTCAAATTATAATTGTGACGGGAAAAGTAAGAATTAAATTATTATTTTTTATTTTAATTTATTATATTTTATTACATGTATTTATATGTTAGTTTTAATTTAATTTCGTCAAATATTTATGAAAATATATATATCATATTTCTTATTTTAAGTATTTGACAAGTCTTAAAATTAAAAGGTAATAATTTTTTTCATTCCGTAAGTGCGCGTAATTAATGCTGTTTGACTTTTTAAGAAAATAGTATATATTCTATTTGTACAAAACTTCCCCATATCATATGGCCATATGCATGCTTTCACCAACTATATTGCCAAAGTAACTATATTTTATTTATTTTTCTCCCAAATCAGAATTACTATTACTATTAGGGTCGGCTCAGTATGGGGCCTGCGGTGCCCAATACACAATACACTCCAGCCCAGACCAATTGTAAGAGTGTCTCATTCTTTAAACAATGAAAGTTAAGTTGATGATTCTGGGTTACTCCGCGTTTATTCAACCAATAGGAGCCCAACCAAAAGTCATGCAACCAATCAATGTCATCCACGTATAGCATCTGACTGTCACAGCGCCACTACACACGTGTACATCGAAGGTAGTTTATAAACGCAAGTTTAGTTCGGTTATTTCCCTCTCCCTCTCCCTCTCCCTCTCCCTCTCTTTCTCTTATTGAATCTCAGTACTAGTCAATCTTCCACGAATTCGCCACTGATCCATCTGGATTGCCGGATCTGGTGATTCCGGCCTCTGATGGAGTCTCATGGCGCCGGACTTCGCCGTGTTCTAGTGCTTGCTTTTTGCGTGGCCGGCATTTGGTCAGCTTATATATACCAAGGCGTTCTTCAAGAGACTCTGTAACTATCTTTCTCTTTTTTAAATTTCGGTCATTCTTTTATTTGGAATTTTATTCTCGCTGATTTTTGGGATACCGGTATTACTGGAACGTAGGATTATATTTTTAACTCCCCATTTGATTTCATACTTATTATACCTTCTTTGTAGTCTTTCAGAATAATATTTGTCTTGGGGCTTTTTCAGTTAATTAGTTACAACAGTGAATTAGTTTTGCAGAATGTTTGGATTAATTTGTAGCAATATAAAAAAAGTGTTCTGTATATATGTAAACGTTGAGTCTTGAAAACAATTTTTTGGGTGTCAATGGGGGTGAAATTGAGACCATTGACAAACCACCCAATACTGTGGAGTAATTGGGGGTTCCTTGTTTGGAATCCCTCGTTGCAGCAGGCCTTGGCCCGGTAACAAGGCATGAATCAGCACTTCTATATTGAATGGTCACACAATTTTGATAAGCTCTTTTGGGGCAGTCCCACAGCTTGACTGGAACACCATTCTCCCCTTCCTGCAGTTTTTGTCAACCAAAAAAAAATGCACATTGACAAGCCTTTCTAAGTTTTTTAAGCATATGATATTGCATTGCGCATTAGGTTAGGATGTCCTCATAAATGAAGTTTATTGTTCTTTCTATATGGAAAAGTTGATATTTTCACAAGTCCTTAAGCACATGAATGTGGGTCTTATTTACTATTCATGTGAGAGGAGTTTTATGGAACTATCAACTTCCCTTGTCTAATATCAATTCCCCTAATGTAGTTCTTTTTGTCTTTTTGGACTATTAGGATATTCAGGAAATGGACTTATTCTTTATTTTCTGCTTTGTTAAATAAAGTTGTTATTTCTTAACTTTTAGGTCCACAAAGCAGTTTGGCCCAGACAAGAAGAGGTTTGAACACCTATCATTTCTGAACCTAGCACAAAATGTAGTGTGTTTGATATGGTCCTTCATAAGTAAGATTACCATATTTGTTTCTTCTAGTTTTATTGTTTTTCTTCCTCCTTTTACATAGATGAAACTTTAGCAGAATTTAGCAATTGAATCAACTGATCAAATTCTTTGTGGTATTGTTAAACAGTGATAAAAGTATGGTCCAGTGGTAGTGGGGGTGGTGCTCCATGGTGGAGTTACTGGAGTGCTGGCATTACTAATACAATTGGCCCTGCTATGGGAATTGAAGCATTGAAGTATATCAGTTACCCTGCCCAGGCATGTTCAAAATTTCTCGTACTGAGCACTTGTTTTTCATATTCGTTTTCACTCTTTTTTGCTTTTAGGCATAGAGAACTTCACTTGTGAACTAGAATGATCTAGCACTTTTTCGTACAAATTTATGGTTAATTCGAGTTTTGAGATTATCTGGCTTTGCATTCATTGTTTGCTAATGGTAAAAAAGCACTTCAGTTGCCATTGTTTGCTAGTGATAAAAAAGCTTGGGTTTAGTCAATTGGCCCATCTAAGTAATTACCGACTTTAAGGTGTAACCAGATACCCCTTCGAGTATCCCACCTAGGTTCAAGGATATTTTTTGTCCTTTTTAAGGTCAACCATTTGATATTTTATGGCCGCCTTGTTCAAATTTCAAGTGATTTGAACCAAGTTGTAATTGTTTCCAGTTTGTGTGGATGATAGATTAATTAATAGTTGGTTACATCTTTGCTCCATTCATATTTATTTTTCATTTCAACGTTCTTGTTTTCAACATCCATATATTTCTTCTTTCTTTTTATTGTTTCTCTTTAGTTTAAAATCATAAGTAGCTTGCATTAACTGATGCTTTAAATTTTCTTAAAGTAGGAGTAATTCTAATTAGTTGTGCTGTATTATAATATGCAGGTGCTGGCAAAATCCTCTAAAATGATTCCAGGTGCGTTACCCGCATAATGAAATGTTTTATCTAGTAATAGAATTTTATCTAAAAAAATTGACATAATGAAAGGAATGAACATGTGTTATATGTATAATTACTTGGTTACAGTTCAATTGCTTGATGCCAATATGATTGTAAATATGTTCTCTTAATAGACCCTTGGTGTTCATAGCTGTGATTCTTTGTATAATCATGAAGTGCATGTTATGTCTGCAGTGATGCTGATGGGTACACTAGTTTATGGTATCAGATATACATTCCCTGAGTATCTCTGTACTCTCCTTGTTGCGGGTGGAGTATCAGCATTTGCACTTTTAAAGGTGAAGGAAATATGATTATGAAATTTGGACTTGTACTTATGAGCATTTTTCTTATTTTATTTCTGGTTTTGAGTTCATTGCATGGTAATTTCTCACCTTTACTTCAGTTTGTTTCAGACTAGCTCGAAAACCATAAGCAAACTGGCAAACCCAAATGCTCCACTGGGATATGGGCTGTGTTTCTTGAACCTTGCCTTTGATGGGTTCACCAATGCCACACAGGACTCAATTTCAGCAAGGTATATGGTTCATAGTTTCTTGTTATATTGCCAATTAATCATTAGAAATCAACACATGAGAGTTTGGCTAGTCTAGGGTAGTTATTATGTTCCATTTCAAGGATGATCTGTTGTATCATCTGGCAGTATAGCAGGGGAATTTAGTTGCAATATAGATTTTGATGGTGGTGATGCAAATTTTACTATTTGTTTGGTATCACTTTGTTACTTCTAAATCATTCTTCATTGTGGCAAACAAGCAGACTTTTGCATACTAAAATTTGAGGAATACAACTAGGGATATCAAACTAAAATATATTATTCCGATAGCTGAATTAACTTAAATTTCTTAAAGCCACCAATATTCTTTTGCTATTCCAAGTCTTAAATCATTTAACAAGGTTCTATGCACATTGACTACCTCTTTGAAATTTACCTCTCTTCTTTCATTTATGCAATTCTAATATGCTTGTCCAGCTTCTATTCTTCTCAATGACTTGATGTATTTCTTTAACAGGTACCCAAAAACCAGTGCCTGGGATATAATGCTGGGAATGAATTTGTGGGGAACCATATACAACATGGCCTTCATGTTTGGCTGGCCTCGTGCCAGTGGGTATGAGGCAGTTCAATTCTGCAAGCAGCATCCAGAGGCAGCATGGGACATTTTTCTCTTTTGTCTCTGTGGTGCAGTGGGCCAGAATTTTATATTTCTAACCATAAGCAGGTTTGGTTCTCTGACTAACACCACCATCACCACAACCCGCAAATTTGTCAGCATAGTGGTGTCTTCTCTGCTGAGTGGAAATCCTTTGTCTGCAAAGCAATGGGGGAGCGTTGGCATGGTCTTCGGTGGGTTGTCTTACCAAATTTACCTGAAGTGGAAGAAATTGCAAAGATTGCAGAAGAAGCGGAAGTTCATGTAGGAGCGGTAACGGTTTTGAAGTAAGGTTGGCCAATATATTTTCTTTTACTTCTTTTTATGTCTGACAATATAGGTGTAACCACAATGTTCAATTGAATAGAGGTGGATGATCTGAAATTCTGAATAGAACTAATTCGTGTAAACCCTGAGAAAAGTTTTGACATGCTTTCTAATTTTGTACTTTAACGAGGCAAATGATGACTCGCTTAGTTTATGGTTGGTCACAAAGACTATTTTAGTTTAACCTTTTTGTCCTGTCTCATTATCTTCAGTCTAATCATCCTCGGTATCGCTGATTGTGCTTTGAGTCGGTAGCAAACGCGGGGGAGGATTAAATGGCATGAACTGGCTTGTGTATTTGTCTTGGCATTGCAATTTGATGAGTTGTTAGTTTATACATACTGAATCCTGAAATTAAAGTGTGTTTATTTTTTTCTTGAGCAAATGAAATTAAAGTTTAAACATGAATATATTTTGGTGATTGGTAACAGGATGAACCCATATCATGCATTTTATTGTCCTTACTCTTGATTAATTACAGTAGTTTCCATAATCTGGTGCTTCATCAGCCATGCTTGGTTTTTGGAGGGGCCATACAAAAAACAACTTTTTTTTTCTTCTTTTTACCCCTCTACCCACTCAGAATTTACAAGGATTTATTAAGGTTTTCTAAAACTACATCTTTTATATATCAAGTGGAGTTTTGTTTTGCTATATACATATTTCATTTCCTCAGTTTCCTTTCCCACACATCCTTAATACTATGCTTAAGAATCGAAAAAATGGAAAGGAAATAAGATAAACCCACAGAGAGTTCCTTGCCCTTTTCTTTTCTTTTTTTGAATTACTATTTTGCTTTGCCAAGGAGTGGATGCTTTATTTTATACCGAGTTCCCTCCTCTCTTTTCTGAGCTTTTGCGTTCGCCATAATCACAAATTGTCCCCCACCATCACTAGTTGACCAAATTAAATAGTAGTAGCAAATTTCTCAGACCCCAACTTCAATTCTTCCCTATCCCCACAACACAGCCCCATTACAAATCAGAATGTCAAGAATAGATGTCGATATATATATATATATATATATATATATATATATATATATATAGAGAGAGAGAGAGAGAGAGAGAGAGAGAGAGGCGCAGAGAGGAAAAGAAGCTTGCCCATGTAACAGCCCGACAAAAGCTTCAGTTTTTTGTCTTCAGCAAGTAAGCCATTTATCATCTCTTCTTTGTTCTCTAGTTGTATGCTCTCCTGTTTTTTTTTTTATAGCTAAATTGGTCAAACTGTTCATCTCAGGGCTACTTCTGAAACAGAAAAGAAAATATTTCTGCATACAAGAACCATAAAAACCACATTCTCTACTCAAAATAATTGTGTTACATTACATATAAACACGAGAGGAAAAATGAACAGTAGACACAAATAAACCCTCTGCACACTAGAGAAACAAATTACAGGAGTCCAATTCAACTGGTTGATCCTCCTTTCGACTCTTTATACTTTTCCTATCACCCCTTATTTTCATCCTTATTCCATAAGGGGTAGTATCGGCGAGGTGCCGATGTATAATTACACTCTGAGAAACTAGGGAATTATGTTGTAGGTTCTGTACAAATGGAAAATCAAGGCCAAAAAATTATGGAATTGAATACCCAAATTCAATTCCCATAAAAGATGATGCACAAAAGAATGACACTAACAGAGCACACTGGGGACCAATGTGGGTATTAGTGTTGGTAACTCAAGCAAGAACGCAGAACGTAGGATTAGATATTTTGAGGGAAACTAGAAGGCACCATTGCATTCTAGATTCCAATGCAGATCTTAGTAGATCCCTCTGTTAAAAACTCAGGTTGGAATGACTGCGATCCAAGGGAAAAAGAAATCCAAAACTGAAGGCAAAAACTCTACATAAACTGCTTGAAAATTCCACAAAATTCTGTGACTGAGTGAGATGGATCCGGTAGTTGATCAGAGACTATGGATAAGCGCCCTTTTGCAGGGTGGAGTTTGGAAAGCTTTTGTGCTTGGATCCGGGGATGCAGACTCCACACCAAGCGTTTTCAGTAGGAAGTGCCTCTCCTGAAATATCCATCCAAAAATACAAGATCAGTCTTGTTTCCATTGACTACAAATTGGACTGAGTTATGAAATTAAATATTATATGCAAAAACAAGTTATAAATATGTTCAAGCTCAACCCATAATCATCAATACATCATCACATGGCTTACAAAGTCAGCTGATCGCTTGAATACTTGTTGTGATTAATTGATGCACTTAATTAAGATCCAATAGCCTATGCCCCAATTGTATTTACGAACAAACAAGAACGAAAAAAATACTCAAGGAACAATGACTGAGCAACACTTCGTAAAAGGTTAGAAAGGGTCACATTCCTTGCAATATTTAAGATTAAAAAAAAATTAATTTGTATTTTCTAGTTTACTTTAGTCCAGAAATGCAGCTCAAGTTCTTTTTCAAAAGAAAGGTATGAAGTCATGGCATTTTCTGAAAGATGTCCAAGTTAAAGGAATTCTTTGAGTAAAAAAGCATGAACTTAACACTCCTGAAACATATAGTGAGTTACACTTTGTAAGTGCTGAGTGTGCCTAATATTTAAATTAATTGAATGTGATAAAAAAAATTATTTATTTACATTATGCATCGACTTTTAGGAGACTAATATGGTTACTAGTGCTACTACATAGAAGTAATATAACAATAGTACTCAAACACTACTAATCAGCAGCAGATACAGAGTTGTAATAGTATTGATGCTGATGTAACTGCTATCGTTGTTCTAGCAGGCTCAGGAAGTGTTATTAAAGACTAGGTTGGCAGAAAGTAAGCCTTATTCCTGCCACTTTTATATCAAGTAGTAATAAACACTCGTATTTGTGATCGAGTTACCAGCTTCCCCAAATTCAGCTACTAATGCAACTTGTGGCCAATAACTGCAAATGCAAAGCTAAAATTAACTTACACTTTCTGAAAATTGTGGGCTGGGAATCCCTGATGCCAATGATCTGAACAATGGAGTTACTTGAAATGGGGAGCTGAACTCGGTACTTGAGAAGGGACAAACAGCTCTATCATCAGTGCCTAAGTCATCACAAGATGATATGCTATCTGCTGCAATAAGAAGAGAAATTTCCTCAGCCAAATTTAGCACTACAGAATTATATAATCTTTCAACTACATGAGGAAAATTTGAGTCTGATAAGTTTTCTTCTATAATGTTTAAATTCCTCTATTTTGATTTGTGGTTGCACAGGAGAGAATTTCCTTATCGACATCACCATTACCATTTGAATGTCCTATATGAGTTGGATGCAGTTCAGCTTCAGTTTCCTGATGTATAGCATATACATCAACTTCATTACATTCTGGTTTATCACCTGCTACATGGGTCAAGACTGTTGATCCAGTACTATACTCAGAGTTATCTGGAGATTCGGCATATAAATCTGATTGCCTGCATTCACCATCAGTTAGTGTATCGTGGTGAAAATATTCTGCTTAAGCCTAAATCCAAGTCTGAGCCAAATTTACTACCTCCAAGATGGTTGACTTCCTTCTTTACTACCCTTTAAATCCTCTACCAAGTCTTTAGAATTCTCAAGTTGAAAGTCCATATCAGTAATTCTTAATGTGATCATATCAACTTCTTTGCTTTGATTGAGAAAGTCTTGGAGAATCTGAATATTACATGATGCAATATTAGACGATACGGAAACTTGTGCATGTTAATAGTGATTGACAGAGCGTTTATATATGGTGCACGACAACATTAAGTACATATTTAAGAAAAATGACAATATGACCTTAACCATTCTTTCTCGAGAGCATGAGGCAGTTTAGTAAAATTTCTTCTGAAATTCTAGTTATGAATATCATTGTAATGGCTACAAAGTAAAGTTCAAAGGGATATAACTAAGCAAATGAGTCAATGTGTCTTGTTACCAGAACACGAGATCAGTTTAGTTGAATATAAAATCAAAATACTAATTTCCACACCTTCCAAGCATTTTCAAGACTCTGGTCTGTGTTCTCTGTGTTAACTTTGAGTGCAAGCGAGCTGAGCAGTTCTGCTTGTTCCATCAATGCAATAATCTTTGGGTCGTTCTTCTTGAGATACATTCCTTGAATCATGTCACTAATGGCTGCTTCTGGATCCAACAAGGACAACTACTCAATCATGGTTAGCAATTACTGAAAAATAAAGATTTTGACATTCAAATATGACACTGCGATGACTAAAGAGTGAGCAACCTAATCAATCCTTTTAATGATTTTCTTTGGATTTATTACCATCTTTTGTGACCTCCTTGGCGTTGCTGGCATGATTTTGAGTTGGCAAGCCCCTAAGAATGTCAAAGTTTTGAACCAGTACTGCAAATGGAGTTCTTAGCTGCAGATTTGTTTTTCTACAATCCCCTTGTGGCATTTCTCCACCATTTAAATTTTCTGTCGTATCAGAAATGTGATTCCGCCTGAATCACAAAAGTTTAGGGTTATTTCGTAACAGGTTAATCTTATTGATCTTCATCAGCTGACTGGAAAGATGCAACATCACCAGTACCTTAACTTCTTGTGAGGCACTCTAGTTTCGGATGATCCATCTTCATTAGGCACATTTTGAAATATGACCCTTTTGTTGTTCAGGTTGTTGTTTTCTACTGCCAAGGCTTCACGCCTTGCTCTCTTCTTACATAAGGTAGAGAACCGATTCTTTACAGCATTATCCGTTCTGTGTGAGCAAAGAAGAGAAACAGTTGATTACCTTTCATTTCTTACTCGTAAGAAAAAGAAGGATCATTTGCAACTTCATTTACCTGCCTGAAACCACTTTTGCTATTTCAGTCCATCTGTTGCCAAATATCTTGTGAGCCTGCATAACATTTCTAAGAATCAGGTCACACTCAACTAACAATAAATAAGGTTTGTTTTTCTGGCTAGAGAATCATACAAGTGGAAGGTAAAGCATTAGTAGTTGAAGAAAGAAAGTGTAATATTAACATAGCATCATCATTTTACCTCACATAAGAGCACGTCTTCCTCAGGTGACCATCCCCCTTTTTTGACATCAGAATTCAAATAAGTGTACCATCTGCAATTGTTTTGTCATATCTACATCAAATTAATTGGACTAAACAACACAAATTAAGGATATATGGGATGAATAAAAGAAGAATATCAGAACTGTCAAATTTAAAAATAATGGAGTAACCTTCTTCTGCACTGTCTTGTTGTTTTATCTTTGAATTTGGAAGTAATAATGGCCCAACTGCGCGCACGCGCACACACATAATTGAATTTGACTATTGGATTGAAAAATAATAAGAAGTTAAAATAAAACAGAAAAAACCAGAAGGGAAGGGAGAAACTAAACTTGTCAGTTCCATGGACGCGAATTTGGTGGCGTAATATATCGTCCTCCTGCAACTCAAATCCGTCCATCTTAGCTGGCCAAAATATAAACATTGAAAATCCATAAGACCAAAGAAAGAAAAAGAAACCTCTTGAGACCAAGTAACAATGCGTCGCTTGGGAAGTTGAGTGCCGCAATTAGCTGCGTGCATTGTTTAGCTTTTTCTGAACTCGTCTACAGATACAGGGTTGTTGCATGCTTAAGGTGAAGGAGTATGGTTTATATAATAAAGGCCAGCAAAAAGAGCAAGCTCTGTTTCTCCAATCCAAACGTAACAGAACAGTAAATATAAATATAGGATTAATTGGAGGCTATGGATGAATAGTATTTTGGTGTTAAATTTGTCGAGAATCGAGAAAGAGTATTATGGTATTGGTATGTGTATGGATATATGAAAATGTAAATCTAAAAGTATGAGCTGAGGAGTGAGTAGTGAAAATTAGAGCTGAATGAATAATGATGATGGGTTTGATTTTTCTCTCTCCAAAAGCCCCTTCCTTTGTCTCTCTTTCTTTCTCAGTCTAGAAAGCAGACTTTTTTTTTCTCTCTCCAAAAATGTGATGAATAATAATAGTGGAATATATATATATATATATATATATATATATATATAAAATTGAATACTACTAGAAGTAGTAACTAATCCCAAGGGAAGGGATAAGGGATAAGGAATATTAGAATTATTATTACTACTTATTATTGGAGTAGGAGTATTATATTTTAAAAATAAGGTACACTGAAATCCAGGAGACTATAATTAATTGAATCAAACACTCACTTCCACCCACAGTCCTTGACAACATGAAGGAACATCATGTTGTTGTTGTTGATGTTGTTGTTGTTGTTCCTGAGTCAGTCAGTCAGTCGTGACTCAAACCAATTCACGTTGCTCCTTTCCTTTCTTCCGTCTGTTTTAAGTGTAAAGTTTATTGAGTAGTAGTATTTGAATTCATCATTCTTTCATTTACTACTACTATTATAATGCTCCTCTCATTCCCATTCCCATTCCCATTCCCATTCCCATTCCCACTGTGTATAAATTTTATTTATTATTATTTTTTAATTAACTAATTCTCTCCCTTATTTTAGCTTAGCTTAAATGAGCGTTATCCTATTCCTACGTACCCTATATCTATCTATATGAATAAGTTTTGCATCAATCAAATAAACAAAAAAATTGTATTCTGATTGTTTTAACGTACGAACATGATGATATCAAAAACAAAATTATGTTGTTGAACTCATCATTCTGGATCTACACCTATTTTGGAGTATTGTAGAACCTGAACCTGCGCGCATTTGGTTTGGACAGGCACCAACACCAACACCAACACCAGCACCAGCACCAGCACCAGCATATATAATATGATTTATATATGCATGTTTGCGACAATATAACCAAAATCCCTGCATTCGGTCCGCTCCCCCTTTTATCATTTGCAAGATTCGCGCCTTCTAAATCCACTAGATGTAGATATCTGTCAATAAAAATAAACAAAATATTATATATGTTGTTTAAATTATTAACTCATAGCAGCAGATCATCGAGTTTAATTAAATCATATTAATTAATCACATAATTTAATTACTCTTTTTATGGTTTTGTGAAAGAGGTTATTTTTATAAAATAGACCAATATTAACAAGCAAGTTGTATACATATATAAATCCACTGACTATGAAATCTATCAATAAAGTGACCCAAAACCATACCTAACTTATTTTTTCCCATTTATTAATGAGTAATGTTACAGACACAAATTATTTTACAAACATTTTACAAACTGTTGATGTGTCATACTCCACCTCAGCATATTGATAAACAAATTGTTTCAATGTAGTCTTCGACCCCATACAATATGTTGAGGTAAAGTATGCCACATCAACAACAGTTTGTAAAATATTTATAAAATAATTTGTGTCTCTAGCATTATTCTTTATTAACTCATTTGTCACCTACCTTTTTTAGTTTGAAATTTGTACGTAGGCGCCGGCCGGCCGTGTCTATATATTGTCATTCATCAACTCAGCTAAACTATAATTAACTAAAGCTAAAAATCATATGCTCCAGTCCATTTTATGATTAAATTGACCATATTTATACTAAAAAATTGTTTTTAATTTTAATAGATATAAAAACAAGATTATTATTATTATTATAAAAAAAAAATTACATCGAAACTTATTTGATTTTAATTTTTTTTAATACATTTATTTAATTATTAATCTTAAAATCTATCAATTAACTTTAAAAGGTCAATTAAAATAAATAAAGTCGGACCTTTAAATGTGCACGGGTCCTAGCCCCAACGTGTTTTCTTACAAAAATTTTAAATCCTAAAAAGTACGTACTTACCAACCGAAGAAGCTTATTACCACTTGAGGAACACCTCCGCCCCCGCCCCCACCCCCAACCCCAACCCCAACCCCAACCCCAACCCCAACCCCAAATCAGTTGAGGTTCCTTATTGTTTCTTCTTAATTATTACCACATGAGGTGCCCCTTACAAATTAACTAAGGTCCATCTTAATTAAGAAATTTGTGCATGAATGTCTCTTAAATTATTGATAGTGAAATCCCCCGCCAAAAAGAGGGTATTAATTCAAGTAGCAAAACTGCAATTAAAGATTCTTTAATAATCTCATGATATATATATATGGGAGAAAATGTCTGTACACAGCCTTATAAACTTTTTTTTTACACAATACATCAAAATGACGTCGTTTGGCCCATTTGTTTTTAAAAAAACACGGCTCATCTCTTCTCTCCTCCCAAAACACGGATCTAAGTTCTCCCCTCCCAAATCGATCGTGCATAAGGGCTTCTGGTGTCATGTCAGGAGGTATTGTTGGAGGCAAATACATCTGCTTACAAGAAAATAGAGTGAAAGAGTTGCAAATAGAGTGAAAGAGGGATGGATCCAAAGCTGACAGAGGTCTCGCAACTATTCGATCGATTCAAAGCTGCTATGATGTGGAACGATTTCGATACTTGTACCAAACTCCTTTCTCAACTCAAGGTATCATCTTCTACTACTCGTGATTCCCTACTCCTTATTCAAAACCCTAACCTTTGTTTAGTCCTCTTCTATGTCGATCTCAGAACTTATTAACAACTGTAATAATGGAGTTTGGTAGTTGTCTTAATTAATTTTATATGAAAAAACAGATTCAAACAATTTGTAGATAGATAAATTTGTCAAAGGAGATGAGTCACAGCTTAATCGGGAGATATAGTCTCTCACCCAGCTTTTTCTCCGCTTTTAACTCAGAGTTGTATCTTTTAAAAATGAGACACCCAACAACCTTTCATCCCTTTTGATAAGGCACAAATAAGTAAAGGAAATCTCACATTTATATTATATATAAATTTTGCTTTGTCTCACAAAAGGAGTTTAGAGGATTTGAATTTTGCTTAATAAAGATCACTCTGTGTATGTTTGGGGAGAGAATTATATGAATTGTTGGAGGAAAGCTATATTCTCTTTCTTTTTTATGCAAAATATTTTTGTTTTGATATGTTAATTACAATTTTCTCTGTCAGATTTTATGTTTACAATTTTTATTCTTGTTTTTTAATTTTGATTATTTATTTATTCGTAAATGTGGATGAGAAAAGCTATAGAAATTATGAATTAATTTGATTCATTATTGTTGCTATTAACATATCAATTAGCTTGCTAATATGATCCGCTTTTCTCTTCCCGCTTTACTGAGATCAAGAGATGATTCCTCTCAAACTGTTGATGCAACTTAAGACACGTATGTATTTTAAGTAAAGAACTCCGACAGTAAAGGGGTATGGGCTCGCTTTATAAAGGAATACTTCCAAATGGGATGATTATTGCAATGAAGGTTTTAATCCACAAAGTGGAAGAGCATTCAAGAGTTTTGATGTTGAATGTGAATTGCTGTGTGGTATTTGTCATCGGAATCTTACAAAAATTATCAACAGTTGCACAAATTTTGTAAGACCCCAACTCTTATGAATAAAGATGAATTTTCTATAATTATCATTTTTGAATATTATGGAATAAATTTGATATAATGTTATAGTTGTGGGTAATATTTATAAATTGCAAAAGCACGCAAGTTGTTTATAATATTCGATTGGTCTGGGAATATTCAGACGACCAAGACAATCATCAGTGGACCCTACAATGGAATTATTGTTGGATTGAGAAAACAACAAAAATATTTTTATAAAAATAACTACGGAAGTTTTACCGTTGATACCGTTGAACTACTCGGTAGTAAAGAAATACGAAGAATCGCGCGTGGTCGCATAAAGAAAGACACCAGATTGATTATTAATGCTTATGTGAGAAGTCACTCAGTTTGATTCATTTATTGTCGATATTTTATATGTTATTAAATCAATAATTGAGATGACAAAGTTGTTAATATTATTATTTACATTATTAACGATGTCTAGAAGTTCTGCTAAGGAGAGGTTTGGTCACCTAATTGCACGCCAATAGGAAGAAATCCTTATTGGAAAGCCCCTCTTTCCTGGGAACGACCTGGTCGATTAATAGTGTGAATAATAATAATGATGATGAAGTTTTGTTTTATTCGTATTATTAACGTAATAAAACAGAATTTTTTTTTATATAAAATAGAATACTTTTATAAAGTTATTCGTTTTATTAGGCTAATAAGTAAAATCTTTTTATATAAAAATGTAATACTTTTATAAAGTTATTCGTTTTATTAGACAATAATTAGAATATATTATATTTTATTATGCATAGTGTTTGATAGTAAAATCTTTTTAAAAGTTATTCGCTTTATTAGATTATAAATAGAATATATTATATTTTATTTAAAAGATTTTGCTTTAAATATGGACCATCCGATTAAAGTAAATCAACTGGACCGTTCATGGATCAAGTTATTATTCATTCCATTCTTCTATAAATAAGCTCATTCCTTCATTATTTTATTTAATTCATCGAAACTGTAGAGAGAAACTATAGAGAGAAAGAAGAAAAGTATTCTCGCTACTTCACCATCTCGATATCAAGTTTCTTTTTATGGTAAGGGTATTATTTTTTTTGTATTCATGAAGAGAACTTCTATTATTCCATCTTTATTATTCATTTGAATAACTCAGATACGCTGCTATCCTATACTTGGTGAAATTCTTATGTATTCTATTCTTTATTATTCATTTGGAATATCTCGTTCAGGCTTACGCTTGGGATTCGGTTCCGCTTTTTATTATTCTCGTTGGAACATCCTCTTGGTGTGAATTTCACCGACCTAGTTCCGTTATTTAGTATTCTCGTTGGAATAACTCGCCATGCCAAGTACCGCACGCATGGTGATTTTTGTTGTTATTTCATTCTTTATTATTACATTGGAATATCCCGCTTGTGCATGACACGCCTAACCCGGTTCTCGTTATTTATTATTCGATGGAATAACCTCGCCTACATGCCAAGTACCGCATGCACGGTGATTTCTTTTGTTATTTCATTCTTTATTATACTTAGTTGGTTAAAGTTTTGAATTTCTACACTCCATGAAATTAGTGGAATATTCTCGATATTCAAGGCGCTTCATCCAGAGATCTTTTCATGGAAATATTCTTCTCGAGCATTCTTGAATTTTACTTTACAAAGAAGTATCATGTTGACAATTTGGACGTTATTAGTTCCCGAAAAAATTAATTCTTGAACTTGTTTTATTGAATTCTTATATCATTGTCATCATCCTCATGTTTATATTATTTTTTTGAAAGTCATCTGTGGGGCTTCAGAAAGTGCATAGATGGACTTGGTATGATTATGACCGAGGATTATTCGGTGTAATCATGACCGTAATGTTACAAATGATGTGGTAAAGTCCTCATTGGCCCAAGTGCCTTGATGGGACGATTGTTGGCATGATCATTTGACCATTAATGAATACACAAATATCCTTCGCCCATAAAGGTAATGGATAAATTGTTGTTGTGGATACTAATGAATATCCTCGTCGTAGTAGTGCAAGGGTGATGTGGATTATTTATTGTCGAGTCCCAAATGATAAAAGTGATGAAAACCTTTTAAATCATAAAAGATAGTAGATTTTATTCTCTACTTGATTCTTTTAATGGATTGCTTGTTCCGCTGTAGTTAAACTTGATGTCTATTGTATTTTATCAGTTTAACACTGTTGAGGACTAATGATAATTTAATCTGCATTATCTTAGTCATAATATTTCGTATTGGGCTAGTTGAGCTCACCCTTTCTTTCACTGTTCTCTTCGGGAAATGAGAACGTAGCCGAGACTAGTCGGGGAACGTAGTGATGGTCTAAGATGGTGTCTTAGTAGTCCTCACTATTCTGTTAAATAGTGTGATAATAAATGTAATGAGGACTAAATTGAGTGTGGATATTGTCTAGATGACAATATTTGTATTAAAACTCACAACATGTATTTTGTCGTATTTTACACGACTGTTGTATAATCAAGTTGTATTTAAATTTAGTACCATGTATTTGTCGACTCAAGATGGGTGATGTATACCTATTTTGGGGGAGTCATAGTTGGTATCAAAGCTTAGGGATATGATCCTTGGCTGAGATGTGAGATAAGAACTAGGAGGGGAGAGACGGGGAATTCCTTCGCTAGTATGACCTACCTAAGTTTATTTGGTATTTAATTGGTCGGTCAGAGTATATGGATAATATGTGATATATTAATTAACCCTTGTTTTGTGGCAGTTTTTGAAAATGGCATCCGAGAATGTTGAGAACATCAATGGAGTACAGGAGACCGTTGAGTCTCCACAGATCAATAACCAAGAAAATGTGCATCAGGAAGGCGATAATCCTCATGCAAACAACAACACTGACCAAATGATGAACGATGGAATGTTCCGAGGCTTCATGCAATTCATGCAACATCAAGCGAGAGCGGATCCCGGCCCAAAATGCAGTGGAAACACCGGTAACTCCTTGACGGTCCACCGCCAAAGCAGCTTCAAGGAGCTAGGACCATCGGAGTTTTTTGGAGAGCCAAAACCACTTAAGGCGGAGACATGGATAAAGCAGATCAATAAGATATTTGATGTCTTGGGTTGCTCCGAGGAGCAAAAGGTTCCCTTTGCCACTTTTATGTCATGCGGCAGAGGCAGACATTTGGTGGGAATCAGAAAGCATACTCAACTGTCGTCAGATCAAGATGTCTTGGGAGAAGTTCCAAGAACTGTTCAACGACAAGTACTTTCCCGAAAGTATTTATCACATGAAAGAGGTAGAGTTCATTAAACCGGAACAAAACAACATGACCGTGTCACAAAGATCTGGCCAAGTTTGCCGAATTTGTCCGGTTTGCGCCCCATTTGGTTGATAATGAGGAGAGAATGACTCGAATGTTTCTAAGAGGTTTGAAACCAGAGATACGTCAATATCTTATCTCTCATAAACTGTGTTTGTATTCAGATGTTGTTAATATGGCTCAGTTATTGGAGCGCGATAATGAGTCAACCCAACCAAAAGAGAAAGCAAATCGATAAAATGATAATACCGGTGATAAATAGCCATCATGAGCGGTGACAATAAGCATGGAGGAATCAACATGTCAGAAATGGTAACCACTTCGGTGGTAATCATGGCCAAAACAATAAGAATAGACATTTCAAGAAAAGAAGATTCAACAATGATGGAAAGACGTCAGCATCAACACCTGTCGTTAAGGAAGGAGAACGACCACCTATCATATGCTTCAAATATGGAGAGGAGGGACACATCAGTCCAAATTGTGCGATGCCCTCCAAAGCATGTTATAATTGTGGAAGAGAAGGACACCTGGTCTGATTTTATCATGCATCAAGACAAGTCTATTGGATGGAGGCAAAGCAAAGGTCGTCCTGCATAAGACAAAACCGGTTGTTCAAGGAGAAGCGTTTGTCGTGACCTCCCAGAAAGCAAGGAACCCGAACGAGGTCATCACGGGTAAGTTTTATCATAAACTCTAAATAAGTATATACCTTATTTGATCTCGGTTCTACCCATTCTTTTATTTCTCCTACTTGCGCCAACGTTTAAATTTGACTCAAGAAATTGGACTTTGACTTATCTCGTTGAAACTCGTTGGGAGAAACCTTCATTACATCCAATGTTTATAAGTCTTGTTTGGTTCAATCGGTACCCTCATATTACCTCGTCGATCTTATTTCATTGAAAATACTTGCATTTTACGTAATTTGTGGATTGATTGGTTAACTACTCATCATGCAAAAATTGATTATTTTCGTAAGGTTGTTAGCTTTCATATTCCTAACCAACCTATTATGCTAATTCAAGCAACCAAACCATTAAAATCAATCACTTCGTCATCTCAAGCCATAAAGCTATTCATTTATTGAAAAACGGATGTCAAGCTTTCTTAGCTCATGTCACGGATCTAAACAAAAATACGCCGATTTTGAATGATATTTCTATTGTTAATGAATTTCCGACGATTCCACGAAGAACTTCTTGGCCTACCCCGTAACATGAAATTGAATTTTTATCAACCTTGAACCCAGACAAAACCCATTTCCAAAGCCCCATATCGAATGGCTCTATTGAACTTCGAGGAGTTAAAGACCCAACTGCAGGAATTGTTAGACATTGGCTTTATTCGGCCCTAGTACTTCTCCTTGGGGGTGCTCTGTTTCTATTTGTGAAGAAGAAAGATGGGAGTATGCGACTTTGTATTGATTATCGGGAGTTGAATCATGTCACCATCAAAAATAGGTACCCATTGCCACGTATTGATGACCTATTTGACCGGTTAGAAGGCGCCAAATTCTTTTCAAAGATTGATCTTTGTTAGGATATCACCAATTGAAGATTAGAATCGATGACATTCCAAAGACGGCTTTTAGAACTCGGTACGGGCATTATGAATTCCTAGTCATGTCTTTTGGATTGACTAATGCTCTTACTGCCTTCATGGATATGATGAACCGAGTATTCAAGGAATACTTGGATCACTTTGTGGTCGTCTTTATTGTTGACATCCTTATTTATTCCAAAAGCCGTGAAGATCATGAGCAACACTTGAGATCGATACTCCAAAAGCTTCGTGAATAGAAGCTTTATGCCAAGTGAAGAAATGCACGAGTTCGCTTCGAGGAAGTAGTATTCCTTGGGCATGTGGTATCAAGTCATGGAATATCTGTTGACCGACAAAGATTGAAGCCATTCAAAGCTCTGAGCAACCTAAATCGATGATCGAAAAGACGTAGCTTTTCTGGCTAAATTTGGTTATTATCGGAGATTCGTAGAAGGGTTTTCTCGAATCGTTACTCCCTTAACTCAATGGAGACTTTAAAGATACAAAATTCGGTTGAACGAGGAATGTGAGAAGAGTTTTCAAGAACTCAAAAGAAGACTCATTTCAAAGACTGCTCGGACAATACCATCCTGCTCGGAGGATTTGTCATCTACAGTGATGCTTCAAGCAAGGTGTTAGGATGTGTTCTCATGCAACATGGGAAAGTCATAGCCTATGCCTCTCGACAACTCAAAGAATATGAGAGGAATTATCCTACTCATGATCTAGAGTTGGTAGTCGTTGTCTGTGCACTTAAAATTTGGAGACATTACTTGTATGGGGATAAAATGGAGATCTTTACGGATCATAAAAGCCTCAAATATTTCTTCACTCAAAAGGAACTCAACATGCGACAAATGACGCTATTTGAATCTGTTGAAAGATTATGATCATACCATCCAATACCATCCTGGAAAAGCAAACGTGGTAGCTGACGCATTGAGTAGAAGATCATATGTGGGTACAAGTGCGATATTGTCAACGCAAAGGCCCATCTTATATGACTTACAAAGGATGGAGATAGAATTAAAGACTCCAGAGACCCATGTGATGATGGCGAATGTACGAGTAGAACCAATTTTAATCGATAAAGTTAAAGCTGCTCAAGCTACAGACCTGGAGCTGATGCGTATGAGGAAGAAAGTACAAGAAGGTGCTATGCCGGAAGCAAGAATCGATGAAGAAAGAATACTTCAAGTCAACTCCAGACTTTGTGTTCCTAACGACCCTGATTTAAAGTATAAAATTATGATGGAGGCGCACAACACACCGTTTGCAATCCATCCTGGGAGTACCAAAATGTATCGTGATCTTCGTCATACATTTTGGTGGAGCAATATGAAGAGAGAGATAGCGTTGTTTATCTCAAGGTGTCTAACTTGTCAACGAGTCAAAACGAAGCATCAAGTACCAAAAGGTCCATTGCAACCACTTAAAATTCCAGAATGGAAGTGGGAGCACATTACTATGGATTTCGTTACTGGTCTTCCCAAGGTTTCTTAAGGCATAGATGCAATTTGGGTCATTGTTGATAGATTGACCAAGTCTGCTCATTTCTTACCAATACGAGAAACTTATACACTTGAACGTCTGGCTTGTATATACATAAACGAGATTGTAAGACTGCATGGTATGCCAGTATCCATAGTTTTTGATCGAGACCCAAGATTTACTTCACGATTTTGGGTTAGTTTGCAAAAAGCTATGGGCACAGATTTACGATTTAGTTCGGCTTATCATCCTCAGACGGACGAACAATCAGAGAGGACTATTCAAACTCTTGAAGATTCATTAAGACTCTGTGTCCTTGATTTCAAGGGAAGTTGGAACAAGTTCTTACCATTGGTGGAGTTTTCCTACAACAACAGTTATCAAACAAGTATTGGCATGGCTCTATTCGAGGCGTTGTATGGAAGAAAGTGTCATTCTCCAGTATGCTGGGATGATGTGGGTGAAGCAACGTTGTTGGGACCGGAGTTGGTACGTATGACTACGGAAAAGATTCAAACGATCCGACAACGTATAAAAACCTCACAAGACCGATAAAAGAGTTATGCTGATCTTCATCGAAAGGACGTGGAATTCGATATTGGAGATCATGTGTTGTTACGTGTTGCTCCATGGAAAGGAGTTAACGAGATTTGGAAGAGAGGAAAGCTAAATCCTTGATTCATTGGCCCATTTTTAATCCTCGAGCGAGTAGGGACTGTAGCCTATAGACTCGCTTTACCACCAAGTATGTCTCGTGTTCATAACGTTTTTCATATATCCATGTTACGTAAATATGTGAAAGACCTGAACCATATTATTGAGTTAGAACCGGACAAAATAGCGGAAGATTTAACGTATGAAGAGGTTCCTGTTCAAATCTTGGATAAGAAGGAACATATTCTATGCTCCAAGGTTATACCTCAAGTCAAAGTGTTATGGAGGAACCACGATGTTGAGAAAATGACCTGGGAGTTATAATCTGAAATGAAATCAAGGTATCCTTACCTCTTCGACATACTGTGTATCGCACCCTAATTTTGAGGGCGCTTAAATTTCATAAGAAGGGGAGATTGTAAGACCTCAACTTTTATGAATAAAGATGATTTTTCTATAATTATTATTTTTGAATATTATGGAATAAATTTGATATAATGTTATAGTTGTGGATAATATTTATAAATTTTATAAAGTACACAAGTTGTTTATAATATTCGATTGGTCGGGGAATATTCGTACGACGACACAATCATTGGTGGACCCCACAACGGAATTATTGTCGGATTGAGAAAATGACAAAAATATTTTTATAAAAATAATGGCGGAAGTTTTATCGTTGATACTGTTGAACTACTCGGTAGTAAAAGTACAGTAATATGCGTGGTTACATAGTAGCAAGTCACTCAGTTTGATTCATTTATCGTCGATATTTTATATGTTATTAAATCAATAATTGAGATGACGAAATTGTTAATATTATTATTTACATTATTAACGATGTCTAGAAGTTCTGCTAAGGAGGGGTTTGGTCACCTAATTGCACGCCAATAGGAAGAAATCCTTATTGGAAAGCCCCTCTTTCCTGGGAACGACCTGGTCGATTAATAGTGTGAATAATAATAATGATAATGAAGTTTTGTTTTATTCGTATTATTAACGTAATAAAACAGATTTTTTTTATATAAAATAGAATACTTTTATAAAGTTATTCGTTTTATTAGGCTAATAGTAAAATCTTTTTATATAAAACAGAATACTTTTATAAAGTTATTCGTTTTATTAGACAATAATTAGAATATATTATATTTTATTATGCATAGTGTTTGCATAGTAAAATCTTTTTTAAAAGTTATTCGCTTTATTAGATTATAAATAGAATATATTATATTTTATTTAAAAGATTTTGCTTTAAATATGGACCGTCCGATTAAAGTAAATCAATCTGGACCGCTCATGGATTAGTTCTTATTCATTCCATTTTCTATAAAAGAAGCTCACTCCTTCATTATTTTTACGAATTCATTGAAACTCTCTAGAGAGAAACTATAGAGAAAGAAGTTAAAAAGTATTCTCGCTACTTCACTACATCTCGATATCAAGTTTCTTTTATGGTAAAGGGTATTATTTCTTTTGTATTCATGAAGAGAACTTCTATTATTCCATCTTTATTATTCTCATTTGAATAACTCAGACACGCGTCTTTACCCTATACTTGGTGAAATTCTTCCGTATTCTATTATTTATTATTTCATTTGGAATATCCTGTCATGCGTTTATGCTGGGACCTAGTAAAATCTTTATTATTCTCGTTGGAATATCCTCGCTCAGGCGATATCTGGGACTGGTCCGCGTCTTTATTATTATGTTGGAACATCCCGTTGGTGTGAATTTCACGACCGATTCCGTTATTTAGTATTCTATTGAATAACTCGTCTACGCCAATACCGCATGCATGGTGATTTTGTTGTTATTCCATTCTTTATTATTCATTGGAATATCCCGCTCGGTCGCGTATTACGCTTCGACCGGTTTTGTTATTTATTATTCGATGGAATAACATGTCTATGCAAATACCGCATGTACATGGTGATTTCTTTTGTTATTCCATTCTTTATTATACTCGGTTGGTTAAAGTTTTGACTTCTACACTCCATGAAATTAGTGGAATATTCTTCGATATTTGCGCTTCATCCAAAGATCTTTTCATGAAAATATTCTTCCGAGCATTCTTGAATTTTACTTTACAAAGAAGTATCATGTTGACAATTTGGACATTATTAGTTCCTGAATAAATTAATTCTTAAACTTGTTTTATTGAATTCTTATATCATTGTCATCATCCTCATGTTTATATTATTTTTGAAAGTCATCTGTGGCCTGTAGTGCATAGATGGACTTGGTATGATTATGGCCAGGGATTATTCGTTGAAATCATGACCATAATGTTACAAATGATGTGGTAAAAGTCCTCATTGGCCCGAAGTGCATTGATGGACAGTTGTTGGCATGATCGTGACCATTAATGAATACACAAATATCCTTGGCCCATAGTGCATGGATAAATTGTGGTTGTGATACTAATGAATATCATTGGCCGTAGTGCAGGGATGATGTGGATTATTTATTAAGCTGAGTCCCAGCGATAAAAGTGATGAAAAATCTTTTAAATCATAAAAGATAGTAGATTTTATTCTCTACTTGATTCTTTTAATGGATTGCTTGTTCCGCTGCAGTTAAACTTGATGTCTATTGTATTTTATCAGTTTAACACTGTTGAGGACTAATGATAATTTATTTTGCATTATCTTAGTCATAATATTTCTTCTTTGGGCTAGTTGAGCTCACCTTTCTTTCTTTCATTGTTCTCTTGAGTAAATGAGAGCGTAGCTTGTGACTAGTCGGGGAACGTGTGTGATGGTCAGAGATGGTGTCTTAGTAGTCCTCATTATTACGTTAAATAGTGTGATAATAAATGTAATGAGGACTAAATTGAGTGTGGATATTGTCTAGATGACAATATTTGTATTAAAACTCACAACATGTATTTTATCGTATTTTACACGACTGTTGTATAATCAAGTTGTATTTAAATTTAGTACCATGTATTTGTCGACTCAAGATGGGTGTTTGTTCAAGACTTAAAAGAGGGAAGTATTTTTTTATTCATTTAATATAAAAGAAAATACTCCCACGTTTTTACATATCTTTCTACACTCAGGACATCATCATGCAATTCACTAAAAAAGTACTTGGTAAAAGCTATACAAAGAATTATATCTCACTAAAACTCGCAATGTTTTTTCTCCCCTTCCATGAAGCACAACATGCTTCAGCACCTCGTACAAACATATGAAAAATTACTTTGATCTCTAGAAAAAAGATCACCGATTCATCGGGAAGGCGATGGCTGTAGGGGAATGTTGGTTGTTGTTGAAGACACATTGCAGTAATGGCAATAGTATGGTGCAAAGAACGAACATAAAACTCTCCTTGCAGCAGGGGGTCAGTCATCTGAACAAACTTTCTCCTGTCTTTCAAAAAAAGATGAGACTACAATAAGAAACATAACAAAACAATATATGAGAGAGAGTCAGATTAAATGGACCTGAATTCATATAACTGCAAAATAAATCATACAACAAAGAACAATAAAAAAAAAGGTTTACTTGCTGCAGTTTCTGACCTTGGCTTTGGATCAGGAACCTTTAATTTGCTCTCCAATCCACCATTAAAAACATTTTCACACTGCTCATGTTGTACCTCAACCATTTCACCCAATCCAACAGGTCTCATTTTAAGATTTTCTCGTAGACATGACCGTGTTTCTTTTTTAATGTAACATCTTCGACAACAAATTAATAAGTTAATTGTCCAAATACATTCCCTATGTTGACAAACCTAATTCAGCCAAATATTAAGAATCCTAGTTTAACTATCGTAATTGAAAAAAAGAGAATATCTAGTTACTTGTTTATGTTTCCACCACTTTTGAGCAAATGACTTCTCTCCAAACTCTTCAAAAGAAGATGATGTAATAATACCTAATAAGAATCATTGCTCAAATTTAAATCAAACTGTAAAATTTTCACAACAACAATAAACTAATCACACTCAAAACATAAACACATTTTTTATTACAAAACATGGTCAATAAAAAGTGGTCAAAACAAATGCTAAAAATTACCAAAAGCAGCAGGGGAAGAAATACAAGGCAAAGGAGAATCATCAGAATTGAAGAAAATCAAACCCATTAGAAAAAGCATAAAGTTGGAAATGGTATCAATGTCAACAAATTTGGTCGAAAATCAACATTCGATTTCATTAACAAGCATGAGTATTCTGTTTAGACGTGCTACGACATTTGAAAAGATACAATACCCATTTTATAGAATTAGGCTTTTGGGCTAGAACATCAAAATTAGCATACATTTAGTACCCAATACACCAAAATTTAATATGCCTAGTTTGCAATATCATTATTAACGCTCAGATATACAAAGAAGAAATAATTAAGCTTTGAAAGATAATAGAGAAGGTACCCTTCCTCTTGAGAAGAGAGTCCCAAGATTCTGCTGTCTCTTTATTAACTTCCGGCGACGACGACGTGGGAGATTGTGAAGATGAAGAAGAGGAAGAGACAGGTGATATGGCGGTCAAGGAGCAAGAAGAGTAGTAATTGAACCCCGATGCGCGATTGATTTGGGAAGAAGAAGGAATTACGAAAAAAGAGTTTGATTTCGGTTTGGATATGAAGAAGAAGGAATTACTGTGAATCGGAGGAAAAGCCCTTATCGATGTGCGATTGATTTGGGAGAGAGAGGAAGCACGCGTATTTTTTTAACATAGATCTACTAAAACGCATACGCTTTTGAGATCATGTACAAAAAAATGTGCAAGTACATGTATTTCCATTTACCCCATATATATATATCAATATGAATTAATATTGTATATATAGAGACATGTATATGGATAGATAGAGTTGGGATGAAGATACATGGAATCTGAGGCTACGATCTACTATCGACTAGAAGGAAAAATATATAAAGGTACTCCGTGATGTTTGTCCCACAATTAGCTGCCCTTCAAAATGACCAGCTTTAACAAAGATTTAAACTCTAATATATATATATATATATATATATATATATAGAACCCTAGGCAAAAAAAAAGGAAAAAAACTTCTCATAATCTTAATTCCCACCCGTCGCTTAATTTTCAACGTTGGAAAAAAACCCTACCTAGATATTTATATAGCCAGGTCCAAACACTGTGTGTGTCTATATATATGTACCATTATTTTGTGAAAACAGAAGAAAAATCAACACTATCTGATCAACTTGTTTCATTTTATATATAATGCCTTAAAATTTGTCATTTTCCCTTTAGTACTTGCCTGTCCTTGCTCTCTCTGTCTCTATATATATATATATATACAAAATAGAACTGAATTTGAAAAAATTTAATTTCCCGCTCAAGCCTATTACAAGATTTGGACCGTCAAAAAATTATGATAAATCTAACCGTCTAAAGTTGGGACAAAACACGAAGGGGTTTAGATCGCTGGTTTTGACTTGTTTATTCTCTGTCAATCGAACTTTATAAATCGCTGGTTTTGATTGTTGATTTTGACTTGCTTATTCTCTGTCTACCCATTAGAGAGAAAGTAAGAAATCGCTGGTTTAAATCGCTGGTTTTGACTTGCTTATTCTCTGTCTACCCATTAGAGAGAAAGTAAGAAATCGCTGGTTTATTTATTTGGGGTTTTGGGTTTTTGATTATATTTGATTTGTGAACTAAATTACAGGTATAAAGTGGATTTGCCTGCACTATATGCTTTAGAATCTGAAAACAAGGATGCCAACATCGTTAATTGCATTCAGGTATATATCTCATCCTTTTTAATACTAATATTCAATTTTGGGGATCTGCTGTTATGTTTCTGAAATTGAAAAGTTTGTGTTGAATGGTGCAGAGAGGTCACCAGAACTCGCTGGAGTGGATGCCACTGTTTTTGACGTTCATGATTTTGGGAGGGATTAGGCACCCAATTATTTCGGCAGTCCTTGGTTTTGTGTACATTATTACTCGATATTTTTATTTCACCGGCTACGCCACTTGCGTTCCCTAGATGAGTCTCACTGTTGGGTATGTCTTTCTGACCTCCTTATGTTTCATTTCATTCATTCAATTTATTTCTTTACTTTCTGTTTGTGTTTATTTTGCAACTCTGCACATAAGCTAGAATAGGCAAATGGTATTTTTCACTCTTTCAGCAATGTTTTACATGAAAAGTGTTTCAAATGGATTATTCATATATAAAATTTATTTCCAAACTATGAGGCGGTACTTCTATTTATTTTTTAATAATAATGATCCAAAATGTAATACATTATAAAATTTTCATATGGAATTAGGTGCTGCTGGCGTTGGTCAGTACTTTTATTCTTCTATTTTTCATATGGAATTAGGTTCTGCTGGTGTTGGAATTGAGCAGTGACTGTATTGTAGGTAAACTTTGAATAGATCAAAATTTTTATCATCGTCTATGATTGAGTTGATAGTTATCATGCATGTGAACCATGAAGTGTTTATGTTCTCTTTATAGCTGTTATATGTTTATGTTCTTTTTCTTTTTGTTGTTGTTTAAGCCATGATACTTGGGCTAACCATGAAGTGAAGGGCCTATCTATATTGATCAAAATAATGTAATGATTGTGATTATATTGTACAAATCCAAATATTCATGGTTTTTTTTACTATGTTTGGAGTTAATAGTGTATTTTGTTATACTTATCGTACCAATTTTTGTTTAGGAAAATAAGTGGTCAAAAAAATATTTGAGTTTCTTAAATACCAAATATTTGACTTTGTGTGCCATAATGGGAATTTTGATATACCGAAGGAATAAAGAAACAAAACGAGTTTCTTTGTAAATTCATTTTCTTTAATTTAACTTGTGGTTACTGCTTAGTAAGTAGTTAGCGGTTTTCCAAATTTCATCTCATATAACCTACTGACAAAATAAAGAACGAGAGTTACGCTAACATGATTAGTTTTGTAATTGGCTTAATTAATTAAGGATAAATTTAATTTTGCGATGGGGGAAGGGGTTAGTAAGTTAAAGAGGATCGTTTACATTCTACTTTATGGAATTTGTTTTCATTCTACTTTCAGTTTCTCCTTTTTAATATGACACATCTTATTTTTGTTTTGAACTTCCACGCTTATCTTTTAGCTTGGCAATGAACTGGTACTGTACATTTGTTTAGTTTAAGATTTTTATATGTATTTCATTTGTGGTACAGGAGCTCATTATTTCCTTGCCAAGTAATGGGCTTAAGTACCCTTCCGTTATGTGGCTGATGATGTGTTCATATCTGTCACATTAATTGGAATTTTGGTTGCAACAATATTTTTTTGTTGGTCTCACCTATTAGTATTACATTGCTCTCACTATATCTTTCCACTTTTATGCTTATTAGACATTTTTTTTGTTATTACGCGGATAGTTCGTATCTATGTATATTGTATAACTAATTTGTTATTTATCCATGTAATTGATGCTATAATTTCCTTATTTAATCCGCAGCTCTTACATGTTCATATATGTGTATAGCTATGTATCTACTTTCCTATGTATTTGGAACTATATCTTGGTATAAAATCATTATTTATAGATATTAGTTTTGATATGTATTAGTTGATTCAATGTTTATTACTGATGATAAAATAAACTATATTTACAAATGAGAAATATTAAACATCACGGACACTAATCTCTATAACACATTTAAATTATTGTGTATACAAACATCCATAAGTGTAGTTCATAAATATTCTTTTATCAAAGCAATAACCAATTTGCAATATGTTGCTCATCAATTATTATTTCATGCCCGTGTTTGCAGGAGGTGGTGGATATCAAGGAGGGGATCGTGGTGGTAGAGGAGGGGAGGAGGAGGATACCAAGTAGGAGGTGGTCGTGGCAGTGGTGGTGGAAGTGGCAGGGATGACAATTGGCGTTGTCCTAATCCAAGGTAATCCTTTTCTTCAGTGGATCTTTTGTTCTTCTGGTGTTTATTCTTAAGTGGTAATTGGTTGGATAACTTGGAAATTATATGGACTACAATGTTGATTTTTAAGGTGGTGTTTATATTTGATTAAAGATTATCATTGTGGCTATGTTGATAATATAAGGTGGCTGATTTGGTTATGATTTTAATGCCATAAGGCTGGGATCAAAGAGTTAGGAATACATGTACTATGTGTGAATATAAGGACATCGCCTTACCTGTTTAAGAATATACCAAGATAAGGGTCTGTTTTTGTGTAATGTTGCTAACACATGCTTTATATGCCCAAGTATAATGACTGTTTTGGGATGTTTGTATGCTAGCCAAGTAGCTTGGTGACGGTTTGCTGGATGTTATCTATTAAGTCATCTGGATATATATATGATGGAAATAAAACCATGAATGTACACTATGTCAAAATCAGTCCATGTTCATGGTATTATGTGTTATCTATATTGTTATTCCATGTGTTCTTTAAGACAAAAGAAAGCTTATAAGTGGACTGTTTTGGTGCCAAAAATCAAACTGACTGTGCAAGCTTATTAAGGTCACGGTGATAAGTTTTAATGATGTTTTGAAGTGTATTTGAATGTCTAGAGGTTCCTTCAGATATAACTTGGGACTGTTTGTAAGTATAGCCAAAATTGTGCCTATATGTGAATTGTTATAGCAAAAAATCACACTACTTGAATTCCCTTCAAAAGATCACAATTGTCCCCCTTTTTTAGCAACTCAAATCAATAAACAATCCCCTTTTTATGAGGTTGAATGTGTTTTTATAAGTCAAAAGGAAAAAGGAACAGACACAAAAATTTATCAACTCACTTAGACCCAACAACCAAAACACACTACTTGAATTCAGTTATTACCAGACTAATTCCTTATGGAGTATATGAAAATTATTTCCATTCTACAACTTTTTTATAATAAAAAAATATCCTTTAATCGAATCCCAAAAATCAACCAATGTCACTAACTACTACTACAACACTCATATGTATGCGTTTCAATAAATGCATATTACAATCACCTCCCTGGTGGTATGTGCAACCAGTCCAAAGATTATGAATTTTGATTCTTGGTATAATTCTTGGTGTCCTTCTACTAACACAAAAGAGTAAACTTTGAAATAGATCTAATCAATTCTGAAACTCAAATGAAATTAATTATTCAACATTTCGAATTAAATAAATCCACGAAGATACTTTAAGTCACTTTCATTAAATAAGCCCTCTTTACCAAAAAAGAGTAGAATAAATTTTGCTAAAGTATATATAAGTAAGATGTGAAACAATTATGACATCATTTGCTTTAGTAGAAGTTGCCTTCACTTTTCTTAATTAAATGTTTAGTTTGTCGAATAAGAGTACTGCGTGCTTATCCACTAAAAGAAAATAATAAAAAGAGTCGTACAACTTATTAAATGTTTTAAAAAACACCCTTTTTCGAATTCTATGACATAGATTCATTTATTCTGTCTGTTATCAGTATTAAAACTTAATATTTACAAGTTATTTTCATCATAATTTTATTTGTGAGAAATTTGAAAATATGAAGGAAGTGACATTTTAAATCATGTGCTTTGTCTGTTTCTGTTTATTTGTTCAAGGTCTACCCTTAAGATTGGGAAATGTAATACTTTAATGTGAGGTTTCTTAGCTCTTGAGATTTTTGGGTATCTTTTTCTTTGGTTTATTATGTACACTAATGTTTGATTAAGTCAATAGGATATAAGAATGAGAACTTTTAGTATTTAAAATGATCCCATAACTCTTCTAGACAAAAAATGAAAATTAGTTCATTTACATTGTGGATATAAAATCTTCATTAATATTCACCAAAATAAATAAATGAAAATGTTGTGAAATCTAACTATACAATATGTGAAGACAGAAGCTCAATAATTCGTCAAAATTAAAAAAAATAGTTTTCTTTTACTTCATGCATACATAATTGCATATATCATAAAAGAGTAATGGTGTATGAACGAAGTACAAGCTGCAAAGAAGGATTTCATGGATTGAGCTCCCACGAACCCATAAATATTAATTTGAAGCCTAAGACTTATAAGAGTTGAAAATTTATTTTTTAAAAGACATATAACTAAACGATTCATTTCAATTTTTGCAGTATTGAAATGATAATGCTATTGAATGGAAACGTGTTTATTCAACAAGAAGTCGAAGATGGAGAAAAGTTAACACGGTTATGTGTATTTTATAATTCTTAAATCGTATTCAAGTAATCACGTGTCAATTGTTTTTTCTTGAGATACTACTAACATTTTGCTTTCTTGCGATACTACTAACATTTTGCTTTCTCTTATAAATAACAGATTTTTGTTATAAACAATATTTGTTGGTCGTGGACGTTGCTGATGGATAGTCTTTCTTTTCAAAAGTTTATGTACCGAAGACATGGTAGAGCTTGACAGATCTACAAGGAAAATGTTGTTATATGTATTTTTAAGAACACATTTTATTAAAAGTGGTAATATTTTTTTGTAGATAATTGGAAAATAGATTTTTGTAAAATCATTTTTTTAGGTACATTAGGATGCTGTTTATTATGGTTGATCAGGCATTCAGTGTAAGACCCCAACTTTTTGAATAAAGATAATTTTTCTATAATTATCATTTTTGAATATTATGGAATGAATTTGATATAATGTTATAGTTGTGGGTAATATTTATAAATTTTGCTAAGTATGCAAGTTGTTATAAAATATTCGATTGGTGGGAGAATATTCTTTTTGTCGGGAATATTAGATGCAACGACACAATCATTAAGTGGACCATTAATGAAATTATTGTCGGATTGAGAAAGCGACAAAAAATATTTTATAAATAACGGCGGAGGTGTTATTGTTAAAAGCTGTTGAACTACCCTATTAGTAAAAATGCGATGTCTGGCGTGGCATAATAATAACACTACGGTATTGATTATTGATCTTTACGTGAGAAGTCACTCGGTTATACTCAATTATTGCTATAGTAATTCTTTGATCATATCTCTCATATTATTAATTTAATTATTGTCACGATATATCATCGCATTATATGTTATATTATTAAATCAATAATTGAGGCGACAAAGTTATTCATATTATTAAATTGCAATATTTACAATGTCAGAAGTTACATCGAGGAAAGGTTTGGTCACCTAATCAATTGCGGCTAATAATAGGGAGAAATCCTTATTGGAAAGCCCCTTCTTTCTTGGGAACAACCTGGTTGCTAAATATTGTGAGTTATAATATTAATGATGAATAAGTTCGTGTTGATTAAAGATGAATTTGATAGTTTCATTATGTTGGGATTATTTGTGTTAGTAGAAATCGACATCTATTCTGATGATAATTGATGTCCGGAGGTTATATTGTTCAAACGGTATTTCGGAAACTTTTCACGTATGAGAGTTACTTATTCACGAGTTCTTATTCACGAGTTCTTATTCATGAGTTACTTATTCACGAAAGTTACTATTCACGAGTTCTTATTCACGAAGTTCTTATTCATGAGTTACTTATTCATGAGTTATTATTCACGAGTTTTAATAGTAACTTGTCCTTTTCGGTTTTCAAGAGTTATTTGACCCTTGACTTTCCAAGAGTTATTTTCCTCTTCGGTGTTCCAAGAGTTAATTGCCCCTTCGCAAATAGTAGTTGTCTCTTCAATATTACCAAGAGTCATTTTAACCCTTCATTAAAATCAAGAGCCACTCTCAGTTCTTCTATGAATAGAAGCTCATTCCTTCATTATTTCTTACGAATTCACTGAAACTCTAGAGAGAGAGAGAAATTATAGAGAGAAAGAAGAAGAGTTTTCTACTACTTCACTACTTGATATCCGCTTTTTTTACGATAAGGGTGTTATTCTTTCTTATTCATGAAGAGAACTTACATTATTCCATTCTTTATTATTACATTGGAATAACTGCATCTACCAGATACCCTATACTTGGTGAAATCCTCTATTATTCCATTCTTTATTATTACATTGGAATAACCTTTATCTGCATATACCCTATACATAATGTGACACGCAGATACCTATACTTGGTGAAATCCCTCTGTTATTCCATTCTATATTATTATGTTGGAATAACTTTGTTTACGCAAATACCGCATACGTGGTGAAATTTTTCTATTATTAGTTTCTATTATTTTATTTTGTGAATATCATGCGGTCTTAATTTACTTTGACACAGTTCCATTATTTATTATTCGCATTTATTATTCTCGAGAATATCACATCATGCATTTCTGTGGGACTGGTTCCATTATTTATTATTCAGTATTTATTATTTTATCGTAATATCACATGTATGCGTTTACGTCGACACGGTTCCATATTTATTATTTTGTTGGAATAAACTGCATGTCTTTATCTATCACATGCACGGTGATTTCTTTTGTTATTCCATTATTTATTATACTCGGTTGGTTAAAGTTTTAACTTCTATACTCCATGAAATTAGTAGAATATCCTTGATATTTGCGCTTCATCCGAGATCTTTTCATGGAAATATTCTTACGAGCATTCTTGAATTTTACTCTACAAAGAAGTATCATGTTGACAATTTGGACGTTATTAGTTCTGGATAAATTAATTCGTGAACTTGTTTTATTGAATTCTTATATCATTGTCATCATCCTCATGTTTATATTTTTGAAAGTCATCTGTGGCCTGTAGTGCATAGATGGACTTGGTATGATTATGACCGGGGATTATTCGGTATAATCATGACCGTAATGTTACAAATGATGTGATAAAAGTTCTCATTGGCCCGTAGTGCATTGATGGATAGTTGTTGGCATGATCATGACCATTGATGAATACACAAATATTTCTGGCCCGTAGTGCATGGATAATTGTGGTCATGATACTAAAGAATATCCTTGGCTGTAGTGCAGGGGTGATTCGATGATGTGGATTATTTATTAAGCTGAGTCCTAGCGATAAAAGTAATGAAAAACCTTTTAAATCATAAAAGATAGTAGATTTTATTCTCTACTTGACTCTTTTAATGGATTGCTTGTTCATTGCAGATTAAACTTGATGTCTATTGTATTTTATCGGTTTAATATTGTTGAAGACTAATGATAATTTATTACGCATTATCATAGTCATAATATTTCTTCTTGGGCTAGTTGAGCTCACCCTTTTGCTTTCATTGTTTCTTCTTGAAATGAGAGCGTGGCTGGGACTAGTCGGGAGCGCGAGTGGCGGTTGAGGAGGATAGCATTAGTAGTCCTCACTATTCTCATTAAATAGTGTGACAATAAATGTAATGAGGACTTATTCTCGAGAGTGGATATTGTCAGAAGACAATATTTGTATTAAAACTCATGACTCTTTTGTTGTATATTAAAGATTGTATTTGTATTACATACCATGTATTTGGTGACTCGGGATAAGTGATGTATACCTATTTTGGGTGCGTCACAGTTGGTATCAAAGCTTAAGGATATGATCCCTGGCTAAGACGTGAGACAAGAACTAGGAGGGGAGAGACGGGGAATTCCTTCACTAGTATGACCTACCTAAGTTTATTTGGTATTTAATTGGTCGGTCAGAGTATAGGGATAATATGTGATATGTTAATTAACCCTTGTTTTGTGGTAGTATTTGAAAATGGCATCCGAGAATGTTGAGAACATCAATGGAGCACAGGAGACCGTTGAGTCTCCACAGATCAATAACCAGGACAATATGCATCAGGAAGGCGACAATCCTCATGCAAATAACAACACTGACCAAATGATGAACGATGGAATGTTCCGAGGCTTCATGCAATTCATGCAACATCAGGCGAGGGCGGCTTCTGTCCAAAATGCAGGTGGAAACACTGGCAACTCTCGGACGGTCACCGCCAAACAGTTCAAGGAGCTGGGACCACCGGAGTTTGTTGGAGAGCCAAAACCTCTTAAGGCGGAGACATGGATAAAACAGATCAACAAGATATTTGATGTCTTGGGTTGCTCCGAGGAGCAAAAGGTTCCCTTCACCACCTTCATGTTGCGGGCAGAGACAGATTACTGGTGGGAATCTATAAAGAGTACCTAGCCTGCCGCACTGAAGATGTCTTGGGAGAAGTTTCAAGAACTGTTCAATGACAAGTACTTTTCCGAAAGTATTCGTCATATGAAAGAGGTAGAGTTCATTAAACTGGAGCAATACAACATGGCCGTGTCGCGAGACGAAGCCAAGTTTTTAGAAATTTGTCTGGTTTGCGTCCCATTTGGTTGATAATGAGGAGAGAATGACGCGAATGTTTCTAAGAGGTTTGAAACCCAGAGATACGTCAATATCTTATCTCTCATAAAGCGTGTTTGTATCGAGGATGTTGTTAATAGGGCTCGATTATTGGAGCGTGATAACGAGTCAACCCAACCAAAAGAAGCGGTAAACAAAATGATAATACCGGTGAGAAGCGATCATCGAGCGGTGACAACAAGCGTGGAGGAATCAACATGTCGAAATGGTAACCACTTCCGGTGGTAATGAGCCAAAACAATAAGAATGGACATTTCAAGAAGAGGAGATTCAACAATGATGGAAAGACGTCAAAGACCAAAGACCCGTTGAAGAAAAGGAGAACGACCACCTATTATATGCTTTGAATATGGAGGGAGGGACACATTAGTCCAAAAGCAGCGATCTAGTCAAAGCATGTTATAATTGTGGAAGAGAAGGTCACTAGCCCGATTTTGTCATTCACCAGAAGACAAGTTTTAGGCTAGGATAGAGGCACCAAAGGTCGTCGGAAAAGTTAAATCCGGAAGACTGAGGAGGCGTTTGTTGTGACCTCCCAGAAAGCAAGGAACCCAAACGAGGTCATCACGAGTAAGCTTATCATAAACTCTAGCGAAGTCTATACCTTATTTGATACCGGTTCTACCCATTCTTTTATTTCTCCTACTTGCGCTCAACGTTTAAATTTGACTCCGGAGAAATTGGACTTTAACTTATCTGTTGAAACTTTATTGAGAGAAACCTTCATTACATCCACTGTTTATAAGTCTTGTTTAGTTCAAATCGGTACCCTCACATTACCTGTCGATCTTATTTCATTGAAAATACTTGTATTTGACGTGATTCTAAGGATTGATTGGTTAACTACTCATCATGCAAAAATTGATTATTTTCGTAAGGTTGTTAGCTTTCATATTCCTAACCAACCTATTATGAGAATTCAAGCAACCAAACCATTAAAATCAATCACTATCATCTCAAGCCACAAAGCTATTCGTTTATTGAAAAACGGATGTCAAGCTTTCTTAGCTCATGTCACGGATCTAAATATAAATACGTCAGTTTTGAATGATATTTCTATTGTTAATGAATTTCCTGACGTATTCCCTGAAGAAATTCCTGGCCTACCCCCAGAGCTTGAAATTGAATTTTGTATCGACCTTGAACCCGGTACAAAACCTATTTCCAAAGCCCCATATCGAATGACTCCTATTGAACTTCAGGAGTTAAAGACCCAATTGTAGGAATTGTTAGACATCGGTTTCATTCGTCCTAGTACGTCTCCTTGGGGTGCTCCTGTTCTATTCGTAAAAAAAAAGCGGCGGAGTATGCGACTTTTGTATTGATTATCGGGAGTTGAACCATGTCACCATCAAAAATAAGTACCCATTGCCACGTATTGATGACTGTTTGACCCGATTAAGGTGCCAAATTCTTTTCAAAGATTGATCTTCGTTCCGATTATCACCAATTGAAGATTAGAAAGCGATGACATTCCAAAGGCGACTTTTCGAAGAACCAGATGCGGGCATTATGAATTCTAGTCATGTCTTTTGGATTGACTAATGCTCCCCGCCGCCTTCATGGATATGATGAACCGAGTATTCAAGGAATATTTAGATCACTTTGTGGTCGTCTTCATTGATGACATCCTTATTTATTCAAAAAGTGAAGATCATGAAAGCAACACTTGAGGTCGATACTCCAAAAGCTTCGTGAATATAAGCTTTATGCCAAGTTGAATAAATGCGAGTTCTGGCTTGAGGAAGTAGTATTCCTTGGGCACGTGGTGTCAAGACATGGAATATCTGTTGACCCAATAAAGATTGAAGCCATTCAAAGCTGGGAGCAACCTAAATCAATGACCGAAGTACGTAGCTTTCTCGACTTAGCTGGTTATTATCGAAGATTCGTAGAAGGGTTTTCTCGAATCGCTACTCCCTTAACTCAGCTAACTCGAAAAGATACAAAATTCGGTTGGAGCGAGGAATGTGAGAAGAGTTTTCAAGAACTCAAGAGGAGACTCATTTCAGCACCTGTTCTGATAATACCATCTGGATCGGAGAGATTTTTCATCTACAGTGATGCTTCGGGCAAAGGGTTAGGTTGTGTTCTCATGCAACATGGGAAAGTCATAGCCTATGTCTCACGACAACTCAAAGAATATGAGAGAAATTATCCTACTCATGATCTAGAGTTGGAAGCAGTCGTTTTTGCACTAAAAATTTGGAGGCATTATTTTTATGGGGAGAAAGTGGAGATCTTTACGGATCATAAAAGCCTCAAATATTTCTTCACTCAAAAGGAACTCAATATGCGACAACGACGTTGGCTTGAAGCTCATTGAAAGATTATGATCATACCATCCAATACCATCCGAAAAAGCGAGCGTGGTAGTGGCGCCTTAAGTAGAAGATCATATGCGGGTACGAGTACGATATTGTCAACGCAAAGGCCCATTTTGTATGACTTGCAAAGGTTGGAGATAGAGATAAAGACTCCGGGACCCACGTGATGATGGCGAATATCTGAGTAGAACCGACTTTAATCGATAAGGTTAAAGTCGCTTCAAGCTACTGAGACTGGAGGCGATGCGTATGAAAGAAAGTGCAAAAAGGTGATATATCGGAAGAAGAATCGATGATGAAGGAATACTTGAGTCAACTCGAATTTGTGTTCCTAACGACCACGAAGTTAAAGTATAAAATCATGATGGGGCGCACAACACACCGTTTGCAATCCATCGATGGAAGTACCAAAATGTATCGTGATCTTTAACATACATTTTGGTGGAGCAATATGAAGAGAGAGATAGCGGGGTTTATCTCAAGGTGTCTAACTTGTCAACGAGTTAAAGCGGAGCATCAAGTGCCAAAAGGTCCATTACAACCACTTGAAATTCCAGAATGGAAGTGGGAGCACATTACCATGGATTTTGTTACTGGTCTTCCCAAGGTTTCTTAAGGCATAGATGCGATTTGGGTCATTGTTGATAGATTGACCAAGTCGCTCATTTCTTCTTCGTCGAGAAACTTATACACTTGAGCGTCTTCTTTAGTATGTATATAAATGAGATTGTAGGATTGCATTGTATGCCGGTATCCATAGTTTCGATCGAGACCCAAGATTCACTTCAAGATTTTGGGTTAGTTTGCAAAAAGCTATGGAGCATGATTTACGATTTAGTTTGGCATATCATACTCGGACGGAAGGACAATCAGAGAGGACTATTCAAACTCTTGAAGATTTATTAAGACTCTGTGTCCTTGGTTGTGACACCCCCAAAATAGGTATACATCACCCATTACGAGTTGTCAATACACAGATGCGAAATAACTACAACTTTATTATTACAACAATAAAGCTGTGAGTTTAAATACGAGATATTGCCATCTAAACAATATCCACATACAAATAAATTCTCATCATAATTATTGATACATTATTTTACGAAATGGTGAGGACTACTAAACAACTCTCTAAAACCATCATTCCATACAGGCTAACTGCATCGCTTCGCTACATTCTCGCCTCACGAGAAGAAAAATGGAACAAAAAGGAAAATGGTGAGCTCAACTAGCCCGATAAAGAATATTATGACTAAGATAATATACAACAAATTATCGTTAGTCTTCAACAGGAAAAATTTAATAGAATACAATAGACAACAAGTTTTAAATCAATACTGCAATGATGAAAATATTAATTCATAGAAGAGTTACGTAGAGGATGAAATCTACTAATATCTATGAATTTAACGATCCATCATCAATATTTTTATCATTGTAACATCAATCAATATATATACGGAATCATATATTCATCCTTGCACTACAGGTCAAGGACATTCACCAGTTGGTCATGTTCATCTAAACACCTATTCATCTTTGCACTACGGGCCAAAGATATTCATCAGAAATCATTCATCTTTGCACTACAGGCCAAAGATATTCATTAGAAATCATTCATCTTTTCACTACAGGCCAAAGATATTCCATAATATCATCATTTAAGACTGATGATGATGAAAAATATTTTTTTTAAAGAAACGAATCCAGTGAATCAAAATGACAAGGATTAAGGATTCGTACTTTGTTTTATCCACGTTCAAAAATACCTCAAAAATAATCATAGTGGTGTAAAATTCAAGAATGATCAAAACATGGATACAATCAAAGCTAGTATCCACAATAGATATTTTAGACGAAAAGAAAAATTTTTATTTTTCGATGAATAGTGTCGTATTCGTGAATAAGATAGTATACGTGAATAAAGGCAAGATATCGTGAATAAGTAACTCTCAGACACCAAAAGTTCCAAATTTGATAAAAACTTCAGATCAATATTTCAGCATAATGATATTGAAGAAATAATATCATTACGAAAAAAAAATAATATCCCTTACCTCGGAAAAGCGAAAGATTTAACCGGAATATCGGATATAAAGCTATAACTTGAACTTTCACCAGTATAGCAATACTCAAAGTATACTCAAAATACTCACAAGAATACGCTCGATAATATAGAGAGAAAACTTCAGTTTCTGGTGTGATTTTCAATTCTAACCTAAGCACCCTATTTATAGGAAAATGCTTAGAACACCAAAGCAGAAAATTTAATAAAATAATAATATATATTATAAATTCTCTACGCACACTTCTTGAATCTGAAAATCTGCATTCAACACATTCAAATCACATGCTAGACCCACAAAAAACGTTTTTCATATTTAAATTATTTTAAACTTCCAAAAATCAATTATTTCGGAGCTTCGGAACTTCAATAATTCATAATAAATAGCCCTTTTGTCAGAAAATTCAAATCTCGCGTGTTTTTATAGGAAATTCAATTCTCTACAACTTTGCAGAAGAAAGTTTTTCTAAATTCCAAGCAGAAATTGATCGAAATCCACAAACCAAGCGATTTTAGAGATTTATAATCAAATTTCGATCAATAAATGGGGTCCAATGAGCATGTTTAACATGTTTTAAACATTTATTGCAACAAAAATACTCTTCCTTCTCGTATACTCATATATTCCACATTCGTTGTAAAATATCACCATTATTATATTATTAAAATATAATAATATATATTTAAATGAATTATTTTATCGAAAAAGATAAAATTTCAATTTTCAACAATTGTCACATTAAAAATTTTCTCCATCTATATCCATATAAAATCAATATTTTCCTCATCATATGAATCAATAATTAATTATTCACAAATAATATTACAGAATCACAATATCGACAACCAGTATAGGTTCCTCAGGAAAAGGGGCTTTCCAATAAGAATTTCTCCTTCTTGGCCAGCGCAATTAGGTGACCAAACCTCTCCTTAGATGAACTTTCTAGACATTGCCAATAATGTTATCTAATAATATTATTCGGATAATATGAATTATTGCTTCGATAATGAAAAATCTTGTGTAATGACAATTATTGAAACAACAACAATATATAATATCAATATAACAATTATTGAACCAATAAAATCTTTGAGCGGTAATTATCAGTAACCATTATTGAGTAGTGCCTTCTTACGTAAGAGTCAATAATTGGTGCAATACTGGTAATATTCTTGTCAACAACAGCAGACATCGTGTTTTAACCACGGGTATTCCAACGATTAAACCAGTAACAATTACGCCGATATTTTTAAACAACTTATATTTGTCGTTTTCTTCCTCCAATCGCTTTCCGGTTGTGGGGCCCACACATGGGTCGCTTGGTCGCATTTAATATTCCCCGACAGCATTTAATATTCCACGACCAAACGAATATTCCCCGACAACAATGAATACTTTATAACCACTTGCTTATTTTGAAATATTTACGTATTTTACCCATAACTATCCACATTAATCACATCAACCCTTACTATTTCAAAATAATAATTTGAGGAAATTAAATTTCATTTATTAATTATTTGGGGTTTTACATTGACTTCAAGGGAAGTTGGGACAAGTTCTTACCATTGGTGGAGTTTTCCTACAACAACAGTTATCAAGCAAGTATTGGCATGGCTCCATTCGAGGCATTGTATAGAAGAAAGTGTCGTTCTCCAGTATGTTGGGATGAGGTGGGTGAAGCAACGTTGTTGGGACCGGATTTGGTACGTATGACTATGGAAAAAATTCAAACAATCCGACAACGTATAAAAACCTCACAAGATCGACAAAAGAGTTATGTTGATCTTCATCGAAAGGACGTGGATTTCGATATAGGAGATTATGTGTTGTTACGTGTTGCTCCATGGAAAGGAGTTACGAGATTTGGAAAGAGAGGAAAGCTCAATCCTCGATTTATTGGCCCATTTTTAATCCTCGATCGAGTAGGAACTGTGGCCTATAGACTCGCTTTACCACTATTAACGCCAAGATCTTTCTCCACGTCCCAATCACCAAGACGCGTCCGATATCCTGCACAGTTCAACAAGTCAAAACCAAAAGATTGACGGCTTGACCGTCGGGGGATAGCTCCGGCGTGAGAGTCAATATCGGCGATCACAAGGTTAACAATGGAGGGAAAAAAATATCTAGTGCTTGAGAGAGAATAATCATATGATTGTGTGTGGTGTAATATTTTGTTACTTACCTCTTTTTTGTGATCCTAGCCCCATACGTACTCCAATCCCGGTTTAGCGTGCCACCCATCACCTCCTGACACCTTTCCCCACTCCCGATCATTTCAGCCGAAAGTATGTAGCCTACTTCCTTACCTGCTACCACTATTTGCCACCGCCGGTCATCTAAGTCCCATCTTCATTAATGCCATGCAGAAAGGTGGCAGACATAATAGTCAACTATTATTTGGCGCAATGATTACCGGTCAAAGTTGGGTTAAGTGGCAATTTGTATAATGGGCTAATTCAATGACTAAGCCCAAATAACGGAAATGACCCATACGGCCGGATTCAACCGAAAGGACCCAATGAAATAATCAAGTAATTGGGCCCAAATCATTCGGACCAACAGGACAAAAGTAACATAATCCAAGGGAGGAGCCCATTAAGTTTGGCCCAATAAAGAAAAGGATCATGGCCCAACATTGCCCCCTAGTCTTTTATTAAACAGGGGGTTTAATGGAAGACTATAAACAATATAAGCCCATGATATAATGAATTATGATAAGTCACAAGAGGTCCAAAGTAAAACTCACCAAAGCCCAACTAAGTCGGTCCAAATTAATATCAGAGACAGAAATGGGAGGCCCAATAGACATAAGTCCACTCTGGTTAAGATATTTAGACCCAAAACCGGACGACACCTCTTCTAATTCACCATCATTGCTGTGAATTAAATGTGCCGCCCTCGATTACCGTGTAACCGTCAATATAAAATGTAAACTTTACCAATTTTGACAGTTTTACCTGCCAATTTGAATTTCGGACCTTCAAACTTTCTTTCTACCTCTCGAGCCCTCTTTGTATTCTCTACAAATCGTTAACAATGGCTTCTCAAGATTCTGAGCAAGGTCGTCCCCTGCTAGTGACACCAATCTGCGCCGTTCCTCTAAGTCCAAACCCTAACAAAAATGCTTCAAGTTCTGATCCGACTGCTGCAACTACTAAGGAAAAACCGATAACGAAATCCCCTCCCAGTCCTTCCGCATTTTATAGGAATAAAGAACAGTATTTCCATGCCAACACTCCCTCGAAAGTTACAGAGGTTGATTTGAAGAGGCTTCGAACTCGTTGCCATATTTCGGATACCTATTTGGTGAGAGCTCCCAGGTCTGGAGAACAAATGTATCAACGCCCCGAAGGATGGATGGCTGTTACGATGACCATCTGGAGAAAGGGGTTCGATTCCCCCTTCATGCTTTCATAGTAACTCTCTTAGGGTTTCTGGGTGTTGGGTTCTCCCAATTAATGCCGAACTCTTATACTAGCGTTCATAGCTTTATGCCACAAACTTAGTGTGGAACCTGCGCTCGACTTCTTCTTTACTGTATACAAGGTCGGCCAGTCCAGAGAGAAAGGATTTAAGACCATAAGCAAGCATTCTTCGAAAACATGAGAGAAGTTTGAGAGACGCTCGTTGGTGAATACTCCTTCAAGAAACAGAGGATGACATAAAAAATGGTTTTTCGTCAAAGGACTCAAAATCATCTCTTTACCAGACTGGGCCACTAATGAGAAGATTTCTACGGACTTCAGAGACGTCTCTGAAGAACGTGAGGCCGAGATAATCTGACTTTTGGACAATTTCAGGGAGGAATGGAACTATAGACTTCTTTCCAATCAAGCGTGGTTGTATGACCACAAACGTAAGAACAGATTCATTTTATGAATATTTGAAAATTTTGTGATATGGATTCTGATGTAGAACTGTTAATCTTCTGTAGTAACTTTGATTAAACCGTCGCCTTTGGAGGTGAAAGACTTAGAGGATTTGTTAACTAGAAAATTGGTAGAAGCCACCGTCGATTCCTCACAACATGAAGTCCCATCTGAAGATAATGCAGCCGAAAAATCTGCAGATGTCGATGCTGAACCTTCACAACCGGAAGCCTCCTCCAAATTTAAACCACCTACTGAAACACCAACTGATGAACCTTAAACCCATGCACCCGTAGATGACGAACCCCTTCTCTCGGAAAGAGTCCTCCAACTTCGTCGAAAGAAAAGAGCCATCCGAAAGCCTCGACTAATTTCCATCCCGTTAGACTCCGAAGCCCTTTCTGAATCTGAACCAACTGTCAATCCGATACCCCCAACTATCGATCCAACACCACCAGACGTCAATCCAGCATTAGTTCGAACAAGTTTATTAGATCTACCTGTAAATGATCGTAGGCAACTTCTTCGAATCAAAAAGTTGAGAACCAAAGTCATTCCCTTAACCCCCGATGAGCTTAGAATATCTTCTTCAAATGTTCATCCTCCAACAACCCCTGTGGAGATTTTAACTGTAAATGAAGAAGAAAAAACTGAACCTGCTGCAGTACCATCTCGAAAGAGAAAACAACCATCCGACAGCCACCCAAGTTCAACACCTGTATTCCTACCAGTTCGAGACCCTACTCCAGCTCAATCTTCTTCCCCCAAAAATATCTATATAGATCCTTCTCCCATTCATGACCAACCAATGCCTTCCCCCCCAAGGCCTTCATCACAAAAATTCCATGATGAGGCCTTTGGGCACTATGCAAACTTTTATGGCCTCGGTGACAACGTCAACTTTCCCTCCCGGCTCTTTGATGCCTTCGTCGGGAAAATGATGATCACCGATTTGATAATCATACGAACGGGAATTTTCTTGATGAAGGCATGCGTTATCTGGCAAAGGTAGGTGAGGGTTTTCTCAGTTAAACATTTCTTTACTTGCCTAAATATTTGAAATTGATTTGGATATCGAATAATATGCGAACAAAATGCGGTCTTGAGCGTTCACGTCCTGGGCATATAAATGCCGAGTCCGATGAGGAGACTCTGAGGAGGGATAACAATATGTTGAAGGCTACATTGGCTCGAGAAAGAGAGGAACATGAATCTGTTCTCCATGTCAATGAAAGTCTTCAGAGGGAATTGACCCAAACCAAGGAGGATATGAAGGAAACCTATGACGTGATGATCTCGGTCAGAGAAGAACTGAAGACGACAAAAGCCAGCGAACAAAAATTAGCTACCATGAATGTCCGTTTCGTTGCAGAGACCAAAGCTTTGAAGACTACCAAAGAGGGGCTTGCTGTAGCCAATCAAAACTTATCAATACAACTCAGCGAAGTTCAGACGAAGGCTCGGGCTGATAAGAAAGTCCATAAGGCCAAGCGTCGTAAGCTTCGTGGCAAGATAAAGGTACTTCAAGAACGGGACCCTCCTCTGACCAAAGAATTGGTCAAGCAGACATAAAGCGGATTATCGTACATCCGATTTGAGCTCTACAAGTGAAATTCGAAAGTATACTATGAAGGATCGAAGATTAGAAGTCGGGGCAAGAAAAAGCTGGTGGCGGTCCAACTGGATCGGTCCTTGCTAGACTCCGGAGATGAAGCTGCAGTCTGAAGATAATTTTACTTTCTTTAATTTATACGATTTGTGTAAAAAGTTTCTAATTTTGTAATCAAATTAAATATTAATGAAATGTGATCTCATCCCTTATGACTTCGTTGCATTTACTTTCTGCAAATACTTCGATATTAATTCAACTGGAAAAATATACAAACTCTTTCAAGGATTCAACTCGAACTGTTAATTAACAACTAAGCATGTCATATAACAGATAAGGTGAACTTAAAGAATGAGGCATTCAGAACTCGACACTTAGAAAAATTTAGGTAATAAAGTAAAGGGATACTTATTAATTCTGGAAGTGTGAGATGATCTCTTCATTAGGAATTTGTTTACCCCGAAAGGCCTAACAAAACCAAGAGATGACATTTTCCTACCACGAAGGGCTTGACAAAGTCTAAAGAACAACGCTTACCTACCACGAAGGGCCTGCCAAGGTCTAAGTGTCGACAATTGACTACCCGCGAGGGCACGACAACGTCTTAAGGATGACAACACCTACCACGAAGGGCACGACAAGGTCTAAGTGTCGACAATTGCCTACCACGCAGGGCCTGACAACGTCTTAAGGATGAATTTTGCCTACCACGAAGGGCCTGACAAACCCATAAGGTCCACTTGCCATTAAGGCTGCCATCGAATGGTCAGCAAGTCCACCCGAACCTCCTTACACCATTGAATCGAGCAGAGCGAAGCGAGATTCGTTTGAGAAAAAGGACTTTTATTGATGATGGCGTAAATATTTACAAACCTCGATGTATTCACATTATATTTACTGAAAGTATTTTTTAAGCTTGCCAACGTGCCAAGTATTTTTAATTGCTGACCCGTCCAATGCCTTCAGCCGATAAGTCCCCGGCTTCGGCACTTCAATGACTTCATACGGTCCTTCCCAGTTCGGCATCGACTTTCCCAAATCTCGAGGTGTAGATGCTTGACTTCCACGAGAACAAAATCTCCCACTTCAAATCTGAACTTTACTCCCTTGTTGTAATGCTTTGCTACTCTCCGTTGATAGGTTCGCCAATTTGATCAAGGTTTGTTTCTCGACTTCTTCAAGCAAATCAAGATTGGCCTTGACCCTTCTTCATTGTAGATCTCTTTGAATTGACTAACTCGAAGACTTGGAGATCCAATTTCAACTAGGACTAAGGCATTAGTACCATAGGCCAGTCTGAAAGGTGAATCCCCCGTTGTAGTCCTCAGAGTAGTTCGATAAGCCCATAACACACAAGCAGCTCCTCCTCGGCCATCTTCCATTGGCCCGTCCCAACTGGGTTTGATTCCATTCGATGGCGCTCATTGGTCACTTCAACTTGTCCGTTTGGTGAGGATGAGCTCTTGAAGTCTTTCATCTTTGGATCCCGCTTTTTTCAAAAATGTTTCAAATTTCGATCCCCAAACCGGCGTCCATTGTCCGATATTACCACCTTAGGAATTTCGAAACGAAATACTACTGATTCTTTCAAAAATTTCAAGCATTCCTATTCCGTTATTGACCTAAGTGGCTTTGCTTCTACCCATTTGGTCATATAGTCGATGGCACCTATAATAAAACTGACTTGACCTTTTGCTTTCGGTAGCGGACCCGATTATATCAACCCCAGGACAACAAAGGGTATAGGAGATAGGATCGAGTATAGCTCTTACGGTGGTCGATGTTGTGATAATTTGTTGAGTTGACACTTCATGACTTCGACGCGTCTCGATCGCTTCTTGAAGATGGTAGGCCGATAATACCCTTGACGAAGTACTTTGTAGGCTAATGACTTAGCGACCATATGGTCGCCACACAGATGCCCTCATGTACCTCTCGTGAAGCATATTGACTTCGGATGAAGTCAAACATTCGATGAGTGGAGACGAGAAAGTTCTTGTAGCAGATCCCCATCAATTAAAACAAAATTAGCACTCTTGTATTTGATTTTCTTGGCTAGCATCCTATCCAGAAAGCAAAGACGCCATCTCTTTAGATACTCCGGATATGGAGTCAACCGGTGATTAGTTCGATCAACAATACACATCACCGATTCATGATGAACACTAGGATGTTGCAAAATTTCTAAATAAACCGACCCATCGAAGACGTTAACATCCGTAGTGGCTAGTTTGGAGAGTGCATCAGCAATGGAATTGTTATTACGCTCGACCCCCTGAAATTCGTAGGACTGGAAATCTGGCCGTTCTTTTTTCACGCCAAATATTTGATCATTCTTGGGCCTCGAGCTTCAGACACTTTGAGGCGTTGTAACCTGCGAGTATCGCTTTCATACTTAACCGTTGTTCGTCGCTTTGAACTGAAATCTGATGGCCTGTTGAACTTTGAATCCCTCCGGACTTGTCAGAATAATCCCTGCTCCACTGATGTCCGTAGTAGAAGACCCATCTGCATACAGCGTCCACGAACTCTCGCCTCATTGAAGAAGCGCAATCGCTCTGTCGGATCCTTTAGCTTCGTCACAACTTCATCGACGAAAGCGAGCATTCAACTACAAAATCAGCCAAGCTTGCCCTTTGATGGCGGTTCGAGGATGATATTCAATAAAAAATTGGGGATGACTCTATCGTCCATGCAATTTAATCTCCCCGATACCTCAGTGTCGCCCATAATATTCTTCAAAGGTGATCTGTGTATACTATTACCAATCTACCACCGGAAGTATTTACTAAGCTTTCGATTAGCGGTTATTAAAGTAAAACAAACTTTTCAATGTTTGGGTACCTTGTTTCAAACATCCCAAAGGACATGGCTTACATAATAACCGGGTCTTCTTTTACCCCCATCTTCACGCACCAAAAGCGCTCTCCTATCGCCAACGAACTAGCTGCCAAGTACAAATATAGAGGCTCAGCAGGAACGGGTTTCACCAACAAAGGCGCCGAAGATAGGTAGGACTTGATGCTTTGAAAGGCGTCCTCACACTCCGAAGTCCATTGGAACATCTTTGCATTCTTCGGCCCTTTCAATGTATCAAAAAATGGCAAACATCTTTCTACCGACTTGGACATGAACCTCATCAAAGCTGAAATCCTTCCAGTCAGACGTTGAACATCTTTAAACGACTGAGGAGTCTTCATGTTCAGGATCGCTTGAATCTTCTCTAGATTGGCTTCAATTCCTCTTTGACTGACAAGATAACCCAGAAATTTGCCAGCCCCTAGACCGAAGGTGTACTTAGTGGGATTTAATCTCAAGTTGTGATGGCGAATTGTCTGAAAGCATTCTCCTAAATCTTCCAGATGTTTATGCACCAACATGCTTTTGACAATCATGTCATCCACATACACCTCCACGTTCTTGCCCAGCTGATATCTGAAGACATAGTTCATCATCCTCTGGTATGTGACTCCGTCATTGATGAGGCCGAAAGTCATTTTCTTATAGGCATATACCGAACGATGCATAATGAACGCCGTCTTCGGTATATCCTCTTCACATATGGAAATCTGATGATATCCAGAGAATGCATCCATGAAGCTCAACAAAGCGTACCCCGAAGTGGCATCAATGAGCTAATCGATGTGGGGCAGCGGGTAGAAATCCTTTGGACAAGCTTTGTTCAGATCGGTATAGTCGATGCAGACTCGCTATTTCCCATTCTGTTTCTGGACCAGCACCACATTTGCCATCCTTTGCGGGTAGTCGATCTCAAAAATGAAGTCAACTGCCAACAGTTTTGCAATCTCTTCATCGATGATTCGCTGACGTTCAGTGCAAAGATCCTCCTCTTCTGTCGAACTGGTTTCTTTGACGGGTCTACTTCCAACTGATGCTCAACGATATCTCTGCTTACTCCCAGCATATCCTGAGGTTCCCACGCGAAGATATCATCATAGCATCGTAGGAGCTCCATGAGGTTCGTCTGGAGAGGTTCTGGCAGACCCGAACCTATTTTCACCGTCTTGTTCACCTTGCCCGGGATGAGCTCTATCTCCTCTATTTCTTCAGCTGGCATGACCAATGGTTGAACTACTCTCGGTGAAGGGTTCAATCTCTATCGCTATGGTCCGCTTTTGTTTGATACCCCACTCTCAAGTGAAGTGACAACATTTCTATAACATCTTACGGCGGATCCAAATCTCCTTTCACCTCACCAACCCCATGGGCCGTATGAAATTTGATTTTGAAATGAGGATTGATGTTCTGACTTGTAAAGAAATTAAAGTAGGCCTCCCAAAATAGCATTATAAGCGAGAATCTATATGCACAACATAAAATTTGCAAATAATTTTTACTATTGAGGGGCGTTAGAAGATGATTAGGTAGCTCGATGGTTCCGGCCACCTTAATGGGATCATTACTAAAACCGTACAAAGGAGCTTCCTGCCCTATCTCCATCTTCCGCCCGTCTAGATGCATCCTTTGATAAGCGTGGGCATACAGAATATCTACAGAAGACCCATTATCTTCCATCATCCGCTTCATATCCACCGAACCCATCGCGTGATCCAAAGACCAATGATCCTCATGCGGTTCGATGACTTAGAAAGGTAATCTTCATCGAAGGAGATTATCAGTACTCGGATAAGGTCTATCGGTCTTCGGGAGGTACCCACCACATGACATATGGCCGAATCCAAGTAACTTTGGCGCTTCTTTCCAACGAGCTTGCCAGAAGTACCCCAGTGATGACATCTATCACATGCCTTGCAGTTGTCCGATTTTGAAACTCTTCTTTGAAGCTGGTTGAGTCATTTAAAGCAGTACTCTATCCTGCTTTGTTGATTAGTTATGGCGACCCATCTTTGAATTAAAGGCCCACCTTGTACCTTTCTTTCAATGAAATCTTTCAAACTAGCACAGTCGTTCGTATCGTGACCCGAAGCTTGATGGTAATCATAATACTTACGAGGATTCCCTTTTCCAAGCTTAATGTTGTCTCGAGGTGGCTCAAAGATAGGTTGATCCTTAATCTGATCCAAGATAACAGCCCTATTGGTGTTAAGTGCTGTGTACGTCCTATTTACTTTTCATTGGAATGGATTTAACGAGCGTCCTCCACCCTATCTCCAATTGTTGTACCTCTTCGACCCGCCTTCATAGCGGCCTTTATTCCCTTCATTCTTCTTCTGGTCCCCATCGGTTTTGTCCCGATCTGTCTCTTTAAGTCGGTTTGAAGAAGGACGTTTGAGGCTGTTCATGGCTTCCTCCACCATGATATAGCCTTCAGCTTTGTCGAAGGCTTCAGCGAGACTCTTCGGGTGGTTAAACATTAATTTCTTCACCAACTTTTCTGATTTGACCAAATCTAACCCATTCTGAAATAACCCCACAGCTTGTAGATCATTCAGGTCTATCACTTGACCGACTGCTTCACGGAACCGCTTCACATATTGGCCTAAAGACTCATTCGAATCTTGTCGAACTTCAAACCAACGAACCAGTTTGTTTTCCCCTTCTTTTTTGCTCTCAAGGCGAGCATGAAAATTTATCGCATATATATCCGCCCAAGATGAAATTGAATCCGAGGGCAAGGTCCCCATCCAACTTAGGGCATCCTTTACGAAGCGTTGTGACAAAAGTATGACATTTAGAAAGATCGCTAAAGTCATAATAATCCATCGATCGATCGAGCGCTTTGATCAGGGTCGTAGGATCTCCCGATCCATCATAACTTTCAATATGGGGCAACTTCTTGGTGGGTAGAATTGACCTCTTTTAGAATCTCCATGAAAAAAGGAGATGCCTTCTTTCAAAGTATCTTTTGTTTTACGTACTTGTAAGTGTTCAAAGTTCCTTTAATTCTTTAACCGAGATACTCCACGCCTTCGGTTGAGATGATGCTTCTTTTTTCGGTGACTCCTTCCTCTTACGAGTGGGAGGTTTTTCTACGATAGAACCTTCAACTTTAGAAGGACTTTTTAGATGTGGCGCTTTCTGGTGGTGGTGTACCTCGATGAGACTCTCGGGGGTATGACCTTTAGATATACTTCGTCTCTGAACTCGGGCGCTATGGTGAGAATGTGCAACAATAAGTGCTTTCTTTGCGTTCTTAGGAGTGCGATCTCTGGATCGACCTCTTCGTTCGTTTCGACCCCGCTCCTTAGAATCGACAGGGTGATGTGCCCTCTTTGATATTTGAGGAGTAGGGCTTCGAGATCTTCTTCTATCTCGAGGTTGGCCCCGAGACTCACGTACTGAATGGGCAGGTTCCTTCCCACTCCGATGCCCTCGCTCTTCGGACTGAACATAACTGAACTCTTCATCCCTCAACTCCGCATCATACGAGCCATCTGCTTCGCCTATATCCTCGTCATTTCACTGAAGTACCTCCATGGCCCTATTTGCTTCATCTGCCATCTTAGCTAGTCGTGAGGCCTTTTCGTCTAGATCATCTCGATATCGAGTTCTAGGCGAGGTGCCTTCTACTCATTTCCGACCATGGCCAGACCCTTTCTCCGCCGTGAAAACTAGCTTTCGCTTAACGTTGCCCACAAATTTCTACGAGAATCTTCATATGATCGTTTGGACGCTGTGCTGGCATGAACACTTATTGCAAGTCCCAAACGATCCTTGACAGACACTCGTGGTACTGATTCACTGACAGCCATAGGCTGCCCTTCGGGTTTAGGTGTTCTACTCTTCACCATGAATACTGACGTAGAACAAACACAGTTTGTGATTGAAAAATACTCGGGACACTAGAACTCACCCCTCCTTCTAGCGCCAATGTTAACGCCAAGATCTTTCTCCACGTCCCAATCACCAAGACGCGTCCGATATCCTGCACAGTTCAACAAGTCAACACCAAAAGCTTGACGGCTTGACCGTCGGGGGATAGCTCCGGCGTGAGAGTCAATATCGGCAATCACAAGGTTAACAATGGAGGGAAAAAAATATCTAGTGCTTGAGAGAGAATAATCATATGATTGTGTGTGGTGTAATATTTTGTTACTTACCTCTTTTCTGTGATCATAGCCCCATACGTACTCCAATCCTGGTTTACCGTGCCACCCATCACCTCCTGACACCTTTCCCCACTCCCGGTCATTTCAGCCGAAAGTATGTAGCCTACTTCCTTACCTACTACCACTATTTGCCACCGCCGGTCATCTGAGTCCCATCTTCATTAATGCCATGCAGAAAGGTGGCAGACATAATAGTCAACTATTATTTGGCGTAATGATTACCGGTCAAAGTTGGGTTAAGTGACAATTTGTATAATGGGCTAATTCAATGACTAAGCCCAAATAACGGAAATGACCCATACAACCGGATTCAACCGAAAGGACCCAATGAAATAATCAAGTAATTGGGCCCAAATCATTCGGACCAACAGGACAAAAGTAACATAATCCAAGGGAGGAGCCCATTAAGTTTGGCCCAATAAAGAAAAGGATCATGGCCCAACAACCGCCAAGTATGTCTCGTGTTTATAACATTTTTCACGTATCCATGTTACGTAAATATGTGGAAGACCAAAACCACATTATTGAGTTAGAACCGGACGAAATAGCGGAAGATTTAACATATGAAGAGGTTCCTGTTCAAATCTTGGATAAAAAGGAACATATTCTACGCTCCAAGGTTATACCTCAAGTCAAAGTTTTGTGGTAAAATCACGATGTTGAGGAAATGACCTGGTAGTTAGAATCTGAAATGAAGTTAAGGTATCCTTACCTCTTCCATATACCAGGTATGTACCCTAATTTCGAGGGCAAAATTTCTTAAGAAGGGGAGGTTGTAAGACCCCAACTTTTTGAATAAAGATAATTTTTCTATAATTATCATTTTTGAATATTATGGAATGAATTTGATATAATGTTATAGTTGTGGGTAATATTTATAAATTTTGCTAAGTATGCAAGTTGTTATAAAATATTCGATTGGTCGAGGAATATTCCTTTTGTCGGGAATATTCGTACAACGACACAATCATTGGTGGACCCCACAATGGAATTATTATCGGATTGAGAAAACGACAAAAATATTTTATAAATAACTGGCGGAGGTGTTATTGTTAAAAGCTGATTGAACTACCCGGTAGTAAAAAATGCTGATTATCTGGCGTGGTTGCATAGTAACATTACGGTATTGATTATTGATGCTTACGTGAGAAGTCAATCGATTATGTTCAATTATTGCTACGAAGAATTCTTTGCATCATATCTCTCTATATTATTGATTCGATTATTGTCACAAGATCATCCGCATTATATGTTATATTATTAAATCAATAATTGAGGCGACAAAGTTATTCATATTATTAAATTGCAATATTTACAATGTCTAGAAGTTACATCAAGGAGAAGTTTGGTCACCTAATTCGCCGATAGGGAGAAATCCTTATTGGAAAGCCCCCTCTTTCCTGGGAACAACCTGGTTGCTAAATATTGTGAGTTATAATATTAATGATGAATAAGTTCGTGTTGATTAAAGATGAATTTGATAGTTTCATTATGTTGGGATTATTTATGTTAGTAGAAATCGACATCTATTCTGATGATAATTGATATTTGAAGGTTATATTGTACAATCGGGTATTCGGGAAACTTTTTATGTCGGAGTTACTATTCATGAGTTACTATTCACGAGTTACTATTCATGAGTTACTATTCACGAGTTTTAATAGTAACTTGTCCTTTCGATTTTCAAGAGTTATTTGACCCTTGACTTTCAAGAGTTATTTGCCTCTTGATTGTTCCAAGAGTTAATAGTCCTTCATGAAATAGTAGTTGTCTCTTCAATATTACCAAGAGTCATTTTAATCCTTCGTTAAAATCAAGAGCCACTCTCAGTTCTTCTATAAATAGAAGCTCATTCCTTCATTATTTCTTACGAATTCACTGAAACTATAGAGAGAGAGAAATTATAGAGAGAAAGAAGAAGAGTTTTCTACTACTTCACTACTTCGATATCCAGTTTTTTTACGATAAGAGGTGTTATTCTTTCTTATTCATGAAGAGAACTTCTGTTATTCCATTCTTTATTATTACATTGGAATAACTTCATGTCTGTGAGATACCTTATACATAATATGTATCATGTGGCATACCCTATACTTCATGGTGAAATCCTCTGTTATTTCATTCTATATTATTATGTTGGAATAACTTTGTTTATGCAAATATCGCATACACGTGGTGAAATTCTTCTATTATTCCGTTCTTTATTATTACAGCCGGAATATCACGCGGTCTTAATTTACTTTGACCTAGTTTCATTATTTATTATTCCGCATTTATTATTACATTGGAATATCTTTAATCATATGCGTTTCTGGCGAACACGGGTTCCATTATTTATTATTTCGTATTTATTATTCGCCGGAATATCACATGCATGCGTTTACGTCGGACCTGGTTCCATATTTATTATTCTGTAGGAATAATCTACATGTGTTATCTATCACATGCCTGGTGATTTCTTTTGTTATTTCATTATTTATTATACTCAGTTGGTTAAAGTTTTAACTTCTATACTCCATGAAATTAGTAGAATATCCTTGATATTCAAGGCTTCATCCAAAGATCTTTTCATGGAAATATTCTTCTGAGCATTCTTGAATTTTACTCTACAAAGAAGTATCATGTTGACAATTTGGACGTTATTAGTTCATGGATAAATTAATTCGTGAACTTGTTTTATTGAATTCTTATATCATTGTCATCATCCTCATGTTTATATTTTTGAAAGTCATCTCGTGGCACAGAAGTGCATAGATGGACTTGGTATGATTACGACCGGGATTATTCGGTATAATCATGACCGTAATGTTACAAATGATGTGATAAAAGTTCTCATTGGCCCGTAGTGCATTGATGGACAGTTGTTGGCATGATCATGACCATTGATGAATACACAAATATTTCTGGCCCGTAGTGCATGAATAATTGTGGTCATGATACTAAAGAATATCCTTGGTACGTAGTGCGGCAGGGTGATTCGATGATGTGGATTATTTATTAAGCTGAGTCCTAGCGATAAAAGTAATGAAAAACCTTTTAAATCATAAAAGATAGTAGATTTTATTCTCTACTTGACTCTTTTAATGGATTGCTTGTTCCGCTACAGTTAAACTTGATGTCTATTGTATTTTATCAGTTTAATATTGTTGAAGACTAATGATAATTTATTCTGCATTATCATAGTCATAATATTTCTTACTGGGCTAGTTGAGCTCACCCTTTTGCTTTCATTGTTCTCTTCAGGAAATGAGAGCGTAGCGGGGGACTAATCGGGAAGCGGAGTGGCGGTTCGAGAGGATAGCATTAGTAGTCCTCACTATTACATTAAATAGTGTGACAATAAATGTAATGAGGACTTATACGAGAGTGGATATTATGTAAGACAATATTTGTATTAAAACTCACAGCTCTTTTGTTGTATATTAAAGATTGTATTTGTATTCTGTACCATGTATTTGGCGACTCGGGATAGGTGATGTATACCTATTTTGGGGGCGTCACATTCAGAGCTTTGTTTGTTTATTTGACATGATTAATGCAATTTGTAGAATGTCAAGTTCTCTTTTTGATAAAAAGGTATGCAGGTTTGTATGTAGCAGTAAATATCTTATTTTTTGTAAACTAATTTGCTAACTTTGTTGATTATGGGTTTGCTAAAGTAACTATATCAGGTGTTTTCATTTGTTTTGTTTTTGACTAATTTATTGAAAGTAAACCAGAGCTTTGATATGTCTAGCTGTGCTGTGGGTTGCTTCTGTGAGCATGTATTCCTGCTTTGGAATTGAATTTGGAGCAGAACTTTGCTTAGTTTTGAATTCGAATTTCAGTTGAGATGTGAGGGCAAATGGTTTTGTTATCCTAGACAGAGTGTTACTGCATTTTATAACTAAATGTTTCATGCATCTGGTGGTTTGTTTTCTCATAGGGTAGGTTTAGATCTCAGCTAAATTTTCTTAATAGTGGTGGCGACAGGAGATTATATTCATATTGGTGTTGTCAATTTAATGCTTTAGGTAAATAATGAGCATATAGAGAACTTTGATGGACAAATAAATAATGAGCATGTAGATATGGGTGCTGTCAATTTAATATTTTAGGTAAATAATGAGCATGTAGAGAATTTTGATGGACAAGTAAATAATGAGCATGTAGATATTGGAGCTGTCAATTTAATGTTTTAGGTAAATAATGAGCATGTAGCGAATTTTGATGGACGAGTTATATTTCTTTTGTTTGTGGACGTGAGTGATCTTTGCAAAGCAGATACGCAAAAATCTATCTATTTTTTAACTGTTTTACATCTTTCAATTATGTTGTCCAATGCTTTGTTTCTACTGATATAGGTAATTAAGAAACTAGACTTGAAAACATATTACCTTCTCTCTTTGTAGTAGTCCTTTTCTCTTTAACATGATTAGAAATTATCTTCAAATAGTGTTCATGTTGGAGGTACTTTTTTCATGCATTGTGCAACTGATTAGCTTATTCTTGACTTCTTTATTGTTTGGGTGGGATGTCTATCTTGATTAGAAATTTTCTTACTAATTTACAACAAATAACTACGAGATTTTCTAATTTTTATCAATTATATATTTTTTTCATATTTTTTATTTAAATTCATCTTTACTGTTTGGGTGGGATGTCAACTCACATTTTTTATTTAAATTTATCTTTAGATATTAAATAATTACACGAGTATTCAGTAGAGTTTGAGTATGCGGATTAATCCTATATATATATATATATATATATATATATATATATATATATATGACTCAATTATGCGCGTAACTCTTCACTTTTGATTAGACAATTTTATTCCCAAGTCATGTAAGAATTACATTTTAATATATAGCTAGGATGAGCTAGGAACCATTAATTATATATCATGTTTAGCTTATTTATTTATTTATTTATTTTCTGGCATATATAGCTAGCGCATGCATGTGATTAGAAATTAAATATATTGGATCGATCCTTATGTACGTACAGTCCTTTACGAAGAGCTGTAGTTAGTGATCGAGTATCATTCAAACGGTATGCATGTATGCATGCTAGCTAGTTAAGTTTAATTTCAAGGGCTGCTAGGGCTTACTTACAAAGTAGGACGGTCTTATCTTAATCTTAAAATGTTAGTTTGTGGTAAGCCCCATATAGGGTTGGAGGAATGATCGATTTCCCTGGCAGGCATTTCCCTACCTCCAAAGTTATCATAATTGATACTAAAATACTTAATGTATAAACACAAGAAAAAGGACATGTCTTACTAATGTTGACGGTTAGAATGGACGGTTTTACAAAAAAAAATTGAAATATTAACGTTTATTATATTGTAATTTAATGTATACATGAGGGACAATTTTACAATTTATCCAAATAATAAGCACTTGTAAGAAAGACAAAAGCATGCATGGTATCAAAACAACTCTCTCTCTCTCTCGAAAAGACCGGAATAGAAAGAGCTTAATTTCAAGTTTAATTTGTATGCAAGTTCCATAAATAAACCAACCAGAAAATGAGAGTAATATTATAAAACCCTTAACGTGCAGCGTCTGGTAGTGATTAATTTCCGGCCAGTTTCTACTGATCGAGATATAGAAAAAAGATAGAAATGGGGCATTATTATTATTATTATTATTATTATTATCATTATTATTATTATGAGCTAGGAAGAAAATTAAGGCGCAAGTGGAGGAGGAGCAAGTTCCAAATAGATTGATGGCATTATATTCTATTTTATTGGACTCTCATCATTTCAACTTGCGCGGCCATTTGATCAATCACAGAGCGCCAAACATTATATTCCACTCTATCAAGCTTCTCCACTCTACAAGCTTCGCTTTTGTTTAAAAAATACAAAAATAAAAAAAAATTTAAAATAAACATTAATTTCTATCAATTCTTGATTTTAGTATCTATGTAACCAGCCTATTAAAAAACTATTACTAGTATAATACAAAAGTTAAATATGCATGGGGTGCATGTCTGATAAATAATGTACGAAATTTATTAAAATAAACATTTGATCATCATATAAAATAACATTTTCAAATGCATAACTAAAGTTTCTTCCGATCGAAAATACTTCAAATGCTAGCTCTAGTTTCTAATTCCCAAGATATATAGTTTAAATGTAAAACCTATATATAGAACTGCTATTACTACTCTAATGAAATCTAAATTCTCATATGATCGAGAATATATACAGGTAGAGATAGAATCCAAGAGTACTATTTGGTATCTCCAGCTGGTTGCTTAACCTATATATATTTATATTTTGTATGTCTAATTAATAATAAGTAGTAGTACTAGTAGTACGTATTCATCTAAATAAATTAATTAATGATAATTTGACGAGAAATTATCTCACTAAGATATGATTATTCCTCGTTTTAATTTCCCTTATAGAGGTCCCACTAAGCTATTTAGTTAGTGCTCCGGCTCCCCCTCCCCCTAAAAATATATACTTTTCTGAGGCCAAATCAAGTTAGACTTATAGAAAGGTGGAGAATATAATTATAGAGTTCTTTAAGAAAAGAGAAGAGGAATTAATTTACCCTATGTTATCGTCAACATCTTTCTTCACGTCCCAATCACGAAAGACGTCCTGATCCTGCACAGTAAACACGACAAATACCACAAGCTTGACGACCGGACCGCCGGGGGATAGCTCAGGCGTGAGAGTAAGTATGTCTGTTCACAAAGTTAACTCAAGAGGATAATAGAATTTAGTGTATTGAGAGTGATTATGTTCTATATGTTGTGTGAATGTGTATATATGAATGAAACGTACCTCCTTGTGAAGACTTACTCACTAAGAAATAATATCTTTGCTTGGATTATCGTGCCGCCCACTATCACCTGACATATCCCCCTGATCTGATGGGTTCGACCGATCGCATGGAGTTCATCCACCGCTTGGCCATCCTTTATTTTGCCACGCCAATTAATTATAATCCCATCCACATTAATGCATGGCAGATATTTTATCTAACTGTCATACTATATCATCATTACAAAACAAAGTAATAGATATTAAATGACCCAATGGGTTAATCCAAAGAACCGACCCGGTCCAATAGGATTAAATAAAGTTAACACAATAAATGGGCTCAAAGAGCCCCATGGCTTAATTATAAAAGCCCAACATATTAAACTGATAAATGGGCCCAATATACCCTACTAAAATAGGAGAAATATCATGACCCAACATTACCCTTAGTTTTTTAGTTAAACAGGATGTTTAATGGAAAACTATATATGATTCATGATATTTAGAATTCAATAAAGGCCCAAAGATAGGAAGTAAGTGAATCATACCCACTTTTAACATACGAAGTGGAATAAGGGAGGGCTGAATAATGGATACCCAGAGCAATAAGCCCAATCTGATAAAGGACTTGAATTTGAACAGGATGGGCCAATAAAATAGAAACCCAACAAATAAAGCCTAATCGATAAGATATTCAAAGGTCATCCAAACGCATTCCACTTGAATTCTCATCATTACTGATATTAAATGCGCCGGCACTTCCACATGTAAATCAGAAGGTATAAAAGATAAACTTCACCAAATTTGACGGTTTTACCTACTGATTTGAAATTCGAACCTTTGAACTTTCTTCCCTTTCTCAGAAAACCTATCTTTAGCTTTCGAAAACTCAACAATGGTGAATCTAAGCCAAGCCCCTTCAATTTCTTCTCATTCAAACCCTAATCAAGAGGGTTCAAGTGCAGGTTCACCATCTCCATCTGACTTCTTCAAAGATGGGGAAAAATTTCCTCATGCTAACATCACCTCCACCGTCTCTGAATCTGAACTACGAGCCTATAGGATTCGATACCATGTTTCGAGATAACTTTTTACATGAGGGCTCCAAATTCTTTGAGGAGCGAATGTACCGTGAATGACTGCACAATTTGGTCGCTATGCCGACTACTCTGCTGGAGAAGGGGATTCGTCTACCCCTCCACGCCTTCATAGTTACCCTCTTAGGGTTTGTTGGAGTAGGCTTCGCACAACTGGTGCCCAACTCCTATATCCATATACTGGCGTTCATCGCCTTCTGCCACGAATTAGGGGTTACCCCCTCTGTTGACCTCTTCTTCACCTCTTCTACCATTTGGCAGATCCCGAGAACGAGGTTCAAAATCTCGAGCAAAAGATCCCGCGCCCAAACTCGAAATTCAAGAAGAGGCCCCTGATGAGCACCCCTCGAAAGCAACAAAGGATGGCACGAGAAATGGTTCTTCACATCATTGGTCACGGGATCTCCTCCTTCCCGATTGGACCATTTCGGGCAGATCTCTGCCGACTTCGGTGACATCCTCAAGAGCGTGTGAGGAGATGGGTGACTTCTAAATAGGATCCTCCTCAAGAGTGGAGCTTCATTTTCTCCGACCAAGCAAGCTTGGCTATATGACCATAAATGTGAGTCTCGGACCATTCTATGATATAACTTTTGAAATATTTATGTGGTATAGATTCTAACTTGTGATTATTTGCAGTGTCTTTGATCAAACCAACTTCCTCGAAAGTAAAAGACTTGGAAGATTTCTTGGCGGGGAGGATTACTGATGCAAATGAAGAACTCCCTAACGAGGAGCCTTCCTAACCGAACCCCCCGCTTCAACCAACAACAACCCTCTTGGGATGATGACCTGAAGTCGACAATCCCATCATCCCCAAGAGGTTCTCCGTCTCGTAGAAGGAAGAAGGTACGCCAAAAAAGGTGGACTCTTCGCGAGATAAACCCCCGAAAGCGACGAGAAGTCCTTCCCGAGGTAAACCCACAACCAATTCCTCCAACTGAACCCACAGCAACAACCTCTGAACCAACCCCACCAACTTCTGAACCAACCCCAAAAAAGAGGAGTCTCCTTGACATTCCTCCACACGATCGGACGAAAGTCCTTCGTGCTAAAAAAAAAGTAAAATAATTCTTCACTCACGACGCGAACTTCAAGCGCCCCTCCACCTTCAACAACCAATCCTTCAAATGAAACCCCAACACTTGATGTTGAGCCGGTCGAAGCCGACCCTTCTTTGTCCCGAAAAAAAAATAAATTTTGACGGCCAAAAACGATTCGACCTCTGAACCTTCTTCAACTCCCGAACCGATACCAGCTCGATCACCTTCTCCAGAGGCAATGCATGCGGATCCTTCACGGTTCGCAGTCAGCCTATGCCTCCTCCTCAAGGACCGATGACTTCCGAATTCCAGCATGATGCCATGGGTCCACCGACCATGTGGCCTCGGTTCAACGCCAATTTCCCTTTCAATGTTTTGAAGCCTTTCGTTTCATGGAGACCGATGACCATCGGTTGAGAACGATTCGAATAGGGACTTCTTCAACAAGGCATGAGCTACTTGGCTAAGGTAAATGACTTTTTCCTTCCTTTGCTTACTTATTTTCATACTCACATATCTGAAGCTGATTGAATAACACTGAACATGTACAGCAATCAGATTGTATCGACCCTCTGCGTCCCGGATCTCTCAAGTGAATGGAGGAGGAGGAGGCCGAGGAAGGAAAATTCCTCTTAAAATCGCCTGCTCGGAAAGGACTCACCGTGAAGGCCTTCTTCATACTAACGAAGGTCTTCAGAAAGAGTTGGCCCAAGCTAAGGAAGAAGTGAAGGCCTCCAAGGAAGAACTAAAGTCGACTAAGGCTCAGCATGCTGAAATTGTCAACATGAATGTCGACTTAGTTCAGAGGAGTGAACTGAGGATGAATAAGATCAAGGAGTTAAAGTCCAACGCCAAAATCTTGACCAAGACGATCCGTAAGATGGAGCAGGATGAAAAGCTTCAACTGAATATACTGGCAGCAATGAAAGCAAGAAATCCGAGAACTCAAGGCTCTTGGGACCTTGGGCCTCCTTTGATCGATGCTTTTCGCAGAAAGAAATTTGTGAAGAGTATAGGAACTCGGACGAAATAAACGGAGAAATCATGAGGATTCATAAAGAAAGCTACGAGCTCTGCCGAAGTCTTGGCAAGGAAAAGCTGATCAAGGCTAACTTAGATCCGTACCTGCTGGACTCTTCGGATGATGATGGCGCTACATGAAGCACCAGCTTATGGATTGTCTTCGGTCTTATTATGAACATTTGTAAAAATTTTATGTTATTTCCTTATTTGTAAATGAACTAAATATTAATGAAGAATGATTTCCTTCCTTATGACTTCAGTGCACTTTTATTTTATGTCAATACTTCAATATGAATTTATATGGACAAGTGTACAAAAATCCCTTCGAGGATTTAACTTCAAATGATTAAGCATGTAATATAACAGATGAAACGAGTTTAAAGAACGAGGCATTCCGAACTCAACACTTAGAAAAGACTCGGGTAATAAAGTAAAGAGATCTTTTATCAAGTTATGAAGTGCGAGACATCTCGCTTTATTGGGAGTTTGTTTACCCCGAAAGGCCTAACAGAACTTCAAGATAACATTCGCCTACCACGGCGGGCTGTGAAGTTTAAAGTGTCGATCATTGCCTACCACGAAAAGGCCCGACAATGTCTTAAAGATGACACTTGCCTACCCCCGGAAGGCTTCGACAAGGTCTAAGTGGCGACAATTGCTACCCCGAAGGGCTCCGACAATGCCAAATAGTGGCGATAATTGCCTACCCAAGGGGCCCGATAATGCCAAATAGTGACCTCTCCGCCAAAAGGCTACCATCGAATGGTCGCTAAGTCCTCCCGAACCTCCTATCGCCAATGTGGCGACAATTACCTACCCCGAAAGGCCCGACAATGCCAAATAGTGACCTCCTCGCCAAAAAAGGCTACCATCGAATGGTCGTGAAGTCCTCCCAAACCTTCTATCACCAATGTGGCGACAATTGCCTACCTCGAAAAGGCCCCGACAATGCCAAATAGTGACCGCCAAAAGGCTACCATCGAATGGTCGCTAAGTCCTCCCGAACCTCCTATCACCAATGTCTTTGAAAGAAAGAACAAAGGCAAAATTTGTTTGAGACAAAAGAGGATCTTTTATTGATGATGATGTAAATATTTACTGGACTTTTGATGTAATCGACATCTGAATCTCATCGAAAGTACTTTCTAAGCCTCGCCAAAGATGCCAAGTGTTTTTAATTATCGACCCATCTAATGCTTTAAACGATAAGTCCTCGGCCGGGACTTCAAAGTGATTTCGTAGGGTCCTTCCCAATTTGGCATCACTTACCTGTGTTCTCGAGGCGTAGATGCTTCGACTTCTCTAAGGACAAAATCTCCCACTTCAAATCTGCAAGCTTCACCCCTTATTATAATGCTTAGCCACTCTTCGTTGATAGGCCGCCAATTTGATTAAGGCTATTTCTCTGACTTCTTCCAACAAATCAAGATTGGCCCTCAGCCCTTCTTCATTATAGACCTCTTGGAAATGACTAACTCGAAGACTTAGAGACCCAATTTCAACTGGGACTAAGGCATCAGTACCATAAGCCAGTCTGAAAGGTGAATCCCCAGTTGTAGTCCTCGGAGTAGTTCGATATGCCCATAGTACACTTAGCAACTCTTACGGCCATCGCCGCTTTAGCTTCGTCCAACCTACGCTTGATCCCATTCAACAGCGTTCTGTTGGTTACTTCAACCTATCCGTTTGATTGAGGATGAGCCACTGAAGTCTTTATGTGCTGGATCCCCAATTCGGCCAAAAATGCTTCAAACTTCGATCCCACAAACTGACGTCCATTATCCGATACTACCACCTTAGGAATTCCAAAACGGAATACCACCGATTCTTTTCAATTTCAAACACTCTGTTCGTTATTGACCTAAGTGGCTTTTGCTTCTACCCATTTGGTCATATAGTCTATGGCAACTATAACAAAACCGACCGACCTTTTGCCTTCGGGTAGAAGTGGACCCGAGATATCAACCCCCAGGCAATGAAGGGTATAGGAGATAAGATCGAGTATAGCTCTTGGGTGGTTATCGATGCAGATTGGACTATTAAGTCGGCACTTCTCGCACCTCTTCACATACTCGATTGCTTCCTTGAAGATAGTAGGTTAATAGTATCCTTGACGAAGTACTTTATAGGCTAATGACTTAGCGTACCATATGGTCGCCACAAATGCCTTCATGAACTTCTCGGAGAAAGCATAATCACCGGATGGAGTCAAACATTTTAATAAAGGAGGCGAGAAGGCCCTTCAAAGAGATCTCCATCGATCAAAACAAAAATGGCACTCTTATAGTTGATTTTCTTGGCGAGCATCTCGATTCAGAAGGTAAGACGCCATCACCAAATATTCCAGATAGTAGGCGTCAACCAAATTGCTGGTCTTGATTAATGCACATTACCCTCGTGAAGAACACTAGGATGTTGCAAAATTTCCGGATACACCGACCCTCAAAAACATTAACATCAGTAGTGGCTAGTTTGGCGAAGTGCATCGGCAATAGAATTGTTGTTACGCCGACCCCGAAACTCGTGACGATTGGAAAATATCGGGTCGCCTTTACTTTCGCTTAAATACTTGATCATCCTCGGACCTCTAAGCCAGATTCTCCGTAAAATTGTTTAACAATTAATCGAGAATCATCAAGATGGCTATTCTTTGCACTTCAAGACTCTTTGCTAACCGTAAACCGGCCAAGACTGCCTCATATTCAGCTTCGTTGTTCGTCGCTTTGAATTGAAATCTGATGGCTTGCTGTACCCTGAATCCCTCCGGACTAGTCAAGATAATCCCCGCTCCGCTGACGTCCAAAGTAGAAGACCCATCTGCATACAGCGTCCATGAACTCTCCTGCTGTCAAGAACAAGAATCGCCTGTCAGATCCTTGACGGTATGACTTCATCGACAGAGAACGAACACTCAACCACAAAATCAGCCAAGGCTTGTCCTTTGATGGCGGTTCGGGGATGATACTCAATAAAGAATTGGGACAATTCCATCGTCCACGCAGCTAGCCTTCCTGATACCTCCGGCTTACCCATAATCTTCTTCAGAGGTCGATTCGTGTAACCGGATCTACCACTCGAAGTATTGCCTAAGCTTTTCATTTAGCAGTTATTAAAGCGAAAAGCAAACTTTTCAATGTTCGGGTACCTTGTTTAAGCATCCCGAAGGACATGACTTACATAATACCACGGGTCTATTTACCCCAACTTCACGTATTTCAAGACCGCTCCAATTGCCAATGAACTAGCTGCTAAGTACAGATATAAAGGTTCGGCAGGAATGGGCTTCACCAGCAAAGGCGCCAAAGACAAATAGGACTTGATGCTTTGAAAGGCGTCTTCACACTCAGAAGTCCATTGGAATGTTTTTGCATTCTTCGGCCCTTTCAATGTGTTAAAAAACGGCAGGCATCTCTCAGCAGACTTGGACATGAACCTCCGCAAAGCTGCAATCCTTCCAGTTAGACGCTGAACATCTTTAAATGACTGAGGAGTCTTCATGCTCAGGATCGCTTGAATCTTCTCTGGATTGGCTTCAATTCCTCTTCAACTGACAAGATACCCCAAGAATTTACCAGCACCCAGACCGAAAGTGCATTTAGTAGGATTTAGCCTCAAGTTGTGATGTCGAATGGTCTGAAAGCACTCTTCTAAGTCATCCAAATGTTTGTGCACCAACATGCTTTTGACAATCATGTCATCCACATACACCTCAATATTTCTGCCCAACTGATATCTGAAGATATGGTTCATCATTCTCTGGTATGTGGCCCCGACATTGATAAGGCCGAAAGTCATTTTCTTATAGGCATACACCGAATGATGCGTAATGAACGCCGTCTTCGGTATATCCTCTTTACACATAGAGATCTGATGATACCCAGAGAATGCATCCATAAAACTTAATAAAGCATACCCCGAAGTGGCATCAATGAGTTGATCGATGTGGGGTAGCGGATAGAAATCCTTCGGACAGGCCTTGTTCAGGTCAGTGTAATCAATGCAGACTCGCCATTTGCCATTCTACTTACGACCAAAGACCACATTAGCCGACCCAATCGTGGGTAGTCAATCTCAAGATGAAATCACCGCCAAAAGTTTTGCAATTTCATTATCTATGATTCATTTGATGCTCGGTGCAAAGATCCTCCTCTTCGTCGAATCCAAGCTTCTTTGGACGGGTTGTCTACTTTCAAATCGATGCTCAAGAATATCCTTGCTTACTCTTAAGATATCCTGAGGTTCCCATGCAAAGATATCAACATAACACCTCAGGAGCTCTATGAGGTTCGTCCGGAGAGGTTCCGGCAAGCCCGAACCTATTTTCACCGTCTTGTCCTCCTTGCCTGGGATGAGCTCTATCTCTTCTGTCTCTCCAGCTGGCATGACCGACGGTTCAGAGCTACTTTCAGTGAAGGGTTCGATCTCTATCGCCATGGCTTGTTTCTGCTTCGATACCCCCACTCCCGAAGAAATAACAGCATTTCTGTAACACCTCCTGGCCAGATCCAAATCTCCTTTAACCACACCAACCCCATGAGCCGTAGGAAATTTGATTTTAAAATGAGGAATTGATGTTACAGCTTGTAGAGCAATTAAAGTAGGCCTCCCCAAAATAGCATTATAAGCAGAATCTACATGTATACAACATAAAATTTGCAAATAATTTGTACTCGCCGAGGGTCGTCTCCGAATATGACTGGAAGCTCAATGGTTCCAAACCACTTTAATAGGATCATTCTTTGAAACCATAAAGAGGAGCTTCTCGTCCAATTTCCATCTTCCGCCCATCCAAATTCATCCTTTGATAAGCGTGGGCATACAAGATGTCTACTGATTCGATCCGTTATCTACCATCATCCTTTTCATATCTATCAACCCACTTGCAAGAAGCACCAATGATCCTTCATGAGGTTCGATAATTCTCAAAGGTAATCTTCATCGATGAAAAGAGATTACCGTATTCGGATAAGGTCTATCAGTCTTCGGGAAGGTACCCGCCACCGACATGACCAAATCCAAATACCTTTGGCGCTTTTTCCAACAAGCTTGCTAGAAGTACCCCCAGTGATGACATCTATCACATGCCTTGGTGGCTGATCTGGAGCTGGCAACGCTGACTGATTAGGTTGAGCCGCCGAGACAGTACTTTCGATCCCGTCATTGATGAGTTCGGCAAAGAACATATTGAACTAAAGCTCCACCTTGTACCTTTCTCTTAATGAACTCTTTTAAACTGGCACAATCGTTCGTCTCATGTCCCGACGCTTGATGGTAGTCGCAATACTTGCGGGGATTTCCTTTTCCGGGCTTGATGTTATCTTGTGGTGGCTCGAAAATAGGTTGATTCTTGATCTGATCTAAGATAACCGCCCTATCGGCGTTGAGCGCCGTGTAAGTCCTATTTACTCTCTGGGGGGGAGCGGACAAACGTCCTCCACCCTGCCTCCAATTGTTATACCTTTTCGACCCGCCTTCATGGCGGTCTTTGTGTCCTTCAATCTTCTTCTGGTCTCCATTAGTTTTATCTCGATCCGTATCTCTGGGCCTATCCAAAGAAGGACGATTGAGGCTGCTCATGGCTTTCTCCACTACGATATAGCCTTCAGCTTTATCAAAGGCTTCGTCCAGACTCTTCGGGTGGTTAAACATAAGTTTTTTCACCAACTTTTCTGACTTGACCAGATCACCGGCCCTCAAATGGGTCCCCACCATTTGAGATCATTCACCGCCACTCGACCAATCGCTCCTTTAACCGCTTCACATATCGCCCAAAGATTCATTAGAGGATTGTCGAACTCGAGCCAAAGAACCAGTTTGCTTTCCCTTCTTCTATTGCTTCCCAAAACGTGTATGGAATTTATCGCACATATCTTCCTGTGATGAGATAGAATCAAGGTAAGGTCCCTATCCACCGCCGAGCATCCTTTCTAAGAGTTGTGATAAAAGTATGACATTTAGCAAAGATCACTAAAGTCATAATAATCCATGAGTCGATCGAACGCTTCGACTATGGTCGTAAGTGGTCCCCGATCCATCGTAACTTTCTATATGGGGCAACTTCTTCGTAAGGGTCACTTTTCTCCGAGAATATCCATGAAAAAGGGATGCCTTCTTTCCTAACGTCTTTGGTTTTTCTCGGACTTTCGCAAGTCGCTTCTCAAGTTCTTTCGGTTCTTTAACCAGATACTCCACGCCTCTAGTTGAGATGACGCCTCTTTCTCCCGGTGACCCCTTCTTCTTATAAGGTGACCGGATTCTTTCAATGTAACCTTCAATTTTAGAGGGCTTCTCCGACACGAAGTGTCTCATGTATGGTGCCTCTCAAGAGACTCTCGGGAGTATGTCCTCGGATACACTTCGACTCGATCCCAACACTATGGTGAGAATGTGCGATGATAAGTGTTCTCTTTCAGATGCTCAAGTGCGATCTCCGGATCGACCTCTTCTCTCCTTCGTCCTTGTTCTCCGTAATTGGCGAGTAATAACGAGTCCTCCTCGATCTCTCGAGGAATAGGGCTTAGGGACCTTCTTCTTCCCTATTTTGACCCGCAGATCGTCCGCCTCGAATGAGTTAGAGTTCCTTCCCACTCCGATGTCCTTGCTTTTGGATTGGGTATACCGAGCTCTTCATCTCTCAATTTCGCCATCCGAGCCATCCGCTTTCGGCCTATATCTCGATTACGCTTAATAGTACTTCCATAGCCTTATCCGCTTCATCCGCCATTTTAGCCAACCGGAGCTTTTTGCGTCTCCGGTCATCTCTCAGATCGAGTTATAAGTAAGTGCCTTCTACTCATTTTCGACCATGGCTGACCCCTTCTCCGTCGGGTATACTAGCTTACGCTTTGCTTTTGCTTAACGCTTGCGCTTCTATCGAGAATGTTCAGTGACCAGATTTAGACGTCAGTCTTAAGACGCACACTTATGGTTGGTCCCAAACGATCCTTGGCGAGATCTCACAGAATGACTCAACGACAGACATCTACCGTCTCTTCTAAAGTGTAGTGTTCTACTCTTTCCCATGAAAAATGAATAGAATAAAACACACTCTGTGATTGAAAAATACTCAAGACACTAATCACATTCTAGCGCCCAATGTTATCGCCAAGATCTTTCTCCACGTCCCAATCACGAAAAGACGTCCCCGATCCTCGCAGACAAGAACACGCATAAACACCCAGCTTTTCGACGACCGGATCACGGGGATAGCTCAGCGCGAGAGTAAAGATGTCCATTCACAAAGTTAACTCAAGAGGATAATAGAATTTAGTGTATCGAGAGTGATTACATTATATGTTGTGTGAATGTGTATATATGAATGAAACGTACCTCCTTGTGAAGACTTACTCACTAAGAAATAATATCTTTGCTTGGATTATCGTGCCGCCCACTATCACCTGACATATCCCCCTGATCTGATGGGTTCGACCGACTGCATGGAGTTCATCCACTGCTCTTGGCCACTGTTTGCACCGCCGGCCGACTATAATCCCATCCACATTAATGCATGGCAGATATTTCGGTCAACTGTCATACTATATCATCATTACAAGTCAAAATAATAGATATTAAATGACCCAATGGGTTAATCCAACGAACCAATTCTTTATCCAATAGGATTAAATAAAGTTGATGACAATAAATGGGCTCGAAAGAAGTTCTACGGCTTAATTATAAAAGCCCAACATATTAAACTGATAAATGGACCCAATATACCCGGCCCAAAATAGAAGAAATATCATGACCCAACACCCTACAAATAAAGTTTCATTAAAGATGTAGAGGAGGAAAAAGATGGAGAGTAGAAAACACTTTCTATTCTCATTGAATTAATTAAATAATTATTTCGTTTTTACTTTTGCTTTTGTACACACACATATATATAGATAGATAGATATATAGATAGATAAATGTCCTATAAGTATGGAAGTTAATAAAGGAATGAGAATAGAGTAGATATAGTAAATTATATATTTCTTAGGTATCAAAATATAAGATAAAATTTGAGTTTTTAAAATTAATTTAAAATTATTTAAAATATAAAATTAACATGATTTATTTAAATTTTAAAATTAATATATATCACAATTAAAACACTTTTAAATAATTTATAATAAAAAATTGAATTTAAATGTTTGAAATTAACCTCAAAAGTTATATTTTGAATATATATATATATATATATATATATATATATATATATAAATGAATTTCCTAAAGTCATGCATGCATGTAGGGTAGGTTTCACTTTCATATATACAACCGTGTGGGTACCCGTACCCGACATAAGAGAGAGAAGAGGTATGTCTATATATATGATGTATCTAGAGGAGAGTAATAGAGGAGAGGAGTAGTACCTTTTTAAGGTCATAACGAGTGCGGATTTTGTTTCACTTCAAGCCTTCGCTTTCTGTGGTTACCTTTTCTGCAAAGCGTCCTCCCTCAGTCCCTCTTCTCTTCCCTCCCTCAGTATCTCTCCCTCTCCCTCTCCATTAAAAAGAGAAAAAAAAGTGTTCATGTTTGGGAATCCTATGCTATTTAATTTTATTCCCCTGCCCTAGCTATATACCTCTTTCTTTCTTATCTTCCGTCACTTACTTCCTGTTAATAATGCATGTGTTGTCCGTTTTCATATATATATATATATATATATATATATATATTACTCCATTCATTCTTGGTTAATCGGTTATGGTCACCACATATTTTTAATTGCGTGTCTATTATTTAAAAACACAAATAAAGATAAATTAATAAAAATATTTCTCTCCCATCTTTTTATAATACTCTCTCTCCTCTCTTAAATACTATTTTATAAATATTTTACAAATGGTTGATATGATATACTCCACCTTTGGGACCGAACACTACATTAAAATAATTTGTTGATCAATATATTGAGGTAGAGTATGCCATATCAACAGTTTATAAAATATTTGTAGAATAATTTGTATTTATAGCATTACTCTAATATTAATAGCAAATTAAGAATGTTAGGAGAAATTTACATGCATGCATGGCAAGTGGTAACAATTAATTAATATTATAAAAAACTGGTTTCAATTAAGTGGCACTACTGTTCTGTTACATTCATAGATGTGGATCATCCCTGGCCTGAAAAGGTTGATTTAAAGCCTGCAGAGCAGAGGCCAGCTGACTAGTAAAGGAATAATTAAACTCATTCTTCATTCTTGGCTGCAGCATGCAGCTCTCTCATCATCTTTAACATCTTTTAATAAAGATGATCTATCTAGGTGAGGAACGTACGTAATTAACTCACACTTTCTTTTATACATGGATGGACCAACCTCAACCTACCTCCTCTGCAGCTTAATTAATTGGCCAACTCTAGCTACAAAAAAAAAAACACTTCCTCCTCGATCGGTCTCAAACCCATACTATGATACTACGTACGTGCCTACGTACCCCAGTGCTTTTCTTTACTCTAAATTTACATTTATATATATAATGTTATCTAATTAATTTTTGGGTACGTACGTACGTATAAGAATCGGGGAAGGAATTTTCACTATCAATTCTGATGACATATTCTAACGTTAACGGAGTGATCACTCCCTATACATATATAATGGGAATTTGTGAAGAGTAGTCAAAAGTACTGGTAGTGAAGCAGTAACCCCAGCTCTGCCTACTTTAAATTAAGTTGGACCGACCGTTAATATTTAATTGAGATGAATACCTACCTTACCGGCCGGTTGGTTCAATTTAGGTTTTCTTTCTATGCCCACCCAAGTGGGGGACGGGAATATAACAATTAATTAATTACTCCATTAATCTACAAAAGATCAGTGAATTACCTGACTATCCCTAGTTATATGTATGAACCTGCATGCAATCTATATAAGATCTTCATCCATCTTTAACTTATATATATATATATATATATATATATATATATATATATATATATATATATATATGTTGATAGCATGCAGTTGATCAAAGAAATTACGTACGGTTTTGTAAAGCATTATGAATTTAATTAATTGCATAATTAAGCCTCGTGATTGCTTACTTTTACCGTTTTACAGACTATAATTTGTTTGGTCAGATCTCAAATAAAAACACATTCAGTACTAGTGGTGTGGAGTGGAGCCATTTCATTCAGTGGAAGCCGCTACTTGGAGTTGGAGTGAGATTTTCTCTTTATACTACTCATTAAAGTTCAATACCTCAAGTTCATGTCAGTCTTTAGTACGTAGTACTAGCTAGTTACACATAATCTCCAATTTCCACTGCCTATATGTTACATCCAAGACCAATGGGGCCTAAAACCCCATCAGAATTTCAGTTCATAACTAATTAACTTGGGAATTTTACTCATGCGTACTAGTAGAGATGTGACCCAAAATGAAATAAAATGTGTTATTGCAGCTGGAAAACTACAACTTTTCAAGGTGCATGTGCCCTTATGAACTATGGACAAGAAGGATCCAATGGTTGGTGGGTACGTACGTACGTAAACCCAATTGTCATGTGTCAGTTTGTTTCTGCATGCATTTAACTGGCCTTCCATCTTCTTATATTACCTTCCTGCTCCTGGACCTCCTCCCTCCCATATTGTCATGTCATGTCTCTCATTCATCATCATCAATTACATGCACCAGTACCAACACACTTACTTTCTGTAAACATAACAGTGTCACAGGCAGCATCAATTTTTATTTGTGAGCAACAGGCAACAACAAATTCCTGATGCTAAAATGGTTAATTTCCTTTACGTACGTCAAAGCAATATAGAACTTTGGAATGAAGGATGGAGTTATATAGGGTAAGCATAAAATAGAGAATGGAATGCAATGAAAAATGGAATGAGTCGTTCCACAACCCCCTAATTAATGAATCATCAATTTGACTGAAATTAATTGAATTGAACAACCAAACACATTTTCTTTCATTTTATGGGAGTGAGTCATTCTAATATTCCCCTTTGATTCCTTAAATGCAAACACAACATAAACGCTTAAGGTTGGATCCTGTGTTCTATGATTCTATCACAATCTATAACTTTTACAAGATACAATTGCCAGCATTTAAATAAATGTCCACAGTTCTTCGCTTTGAAGATAACATTAATTCAAGCTTACCGGTCAGATTCTTCACAAAAAATACAACTAAATTATAAATCTACATTTGAATGTCATATTCCATCTAGGACGTATTTAGGATTGTAATAATACTAGGTACTTTTGATTGAGACTTGAGAGAAATTAACTCGAGTTTTGGGGATATATAATTATTTCCACTTTTTTCTACATTGCACATTTGCACTATAAAAAGTGTTTCGCTTAACATACTCTCTACATTGATTACCTGTAATCTATACACACATAAATTTCAATTGAGGTGTGTGGGTATAAGTGTAAAATTAGGGTTCACATGATCTAATTGAATTAAATGCGCAATTAGGGTTCACGGCCTCATTAAATGTATAAATTAGGGTTAGCATAACCTAATGGAATGAAGACAAAAAAGTCAGAAATAAATGTGCTAGACCCAGGAGAAGCCTCCATGTGTCCCGAGACAGAAGACTCGTGGAGGCGGCTCGAGTTGGGAATTGATTGAGGGATTGGATTGGTGGTTAGAAGGACAGGGCAACATGGGCATTATTCTAATGACTAAAGGGTATTTCTGGAATTTTTCTGAAAGCATGTGCCTTGCACATGACTACTTTCTAGAAAACCCTATAAATACCCCTTCCATTCCATTGGAAAGGGAACTTCTCTGGAGACTCAAGACTTGGACTCTTAGAAGATCAAAGGGACCCTTTTGGTGACTTAAAGGCTTGGAGATTCCACCTAAAAGCACTAAAGGGGTTTGAATATTCTCTCAACTCGAAGGACTCAAGAAGGCTCTTGGAATCTCTGCTACCCTAACACGGTTCCCGGATTCTAGGAGTTCTGCCACGCGTCGTTGGAGTAATCGCCCCCACCGGCGTTTCTCCCTCTTCAATCAACCAATCAATTATGTGCTTTCTTTTGTGGATTTCTCTCCTCCTCACCAACACGAAACCCTAACCCCAAGAAGGTACGATTTTCGCCCACATTTATTTGGCGACTCACTGGGAGGTGTAGAATTCAGTGAAGGTATGCCCACAACTCGAAGTGGGAGAACTACAAGAAGAAAGCTTCACCAACAAATAGCATTACTCACCGGAGCCGGTTCAAGGCAAGTAACTCAAGCATTCCAAGGCGTAAACTCAGATTTTGACCAACCACTTATTGAAGACGCTTCAGAAGGGAGTTCGACATCACCACATATGGCTAATCAACAACAAAGAAATGTAGGAAGGCAATGCGAGGATGCAGGTGGAGACCGCATTTAATGTCAGACAAACCGAGATGCTCAAGGCATTGAAGGAGGCACGAGAAGGACAAGGGATGATGATGGCCATGATGCTGGAGATGCAGAGGAAACAAGAGGAGATGGGGAACTTCCGCCAGCAGTTGATGCAAATCCCTACTTTCAAGGCCATGTTCCCAGGCAGTTCGCAGGGAGAACAAGCAGGAGTGGAGGACAACAACAATGGCAGCAACAAAAAAGAGAACCAAGTTGTACCTCCATCGACGGAAAGTCAATTGATTCCAATAATCAACTTGGAGGCCCAGAATAGTGATGACGTGCCCCAGCCTAGGTTGGAAGCAAGCCAACCTCAGACAAACATCAACCCAACTGCTCTCCCATCGATTTTACAGGTGAAAATGCCAACCATTCCAGGCAATGTCCAGCGAGCGAGCCAACAATTGCCACCAGTGCCAGCTTTGCATGATGCAAGTGTGCATCAACCAATCTCTCTACCATACACACCGCCAATACAGCATTATATCCTAACACCCCAGAGAGTTTACGTCACAAGCAAGTACGTGACGAAGGATGATATGATCGACGTGATCAATCAACTTCGCAGACAGACATCTCGACCCTCGGAGTTGGACTTTACTCCTCCTTACCCTGCACACATTCGGAGGCAACCTTACCCAACAGGGTATATTGAGCATCCCCCGTAATTTCCAAAATACAACGGGAAGAAAGGAAATGCTAGGGAACATATTGCCAGGTTTGTAGAGTCAATGTCTCCGTGGCTCGGATATGATGAAGTGAACAACCATAACTTGTTGATGCGGGAATTCAACAAGATTTTGACGGATAGTGCCTTTAGTTGGTACTAAAATTTGGAGAAGGGGTCAGTCAATGATTGGGATGACCTAAAATTACAATTTTCAAGAAATTTTTTCATACAAGCGTAAACAGTAACCATTGTGGAGCTCATGTGGTTCAAGCAGAAACCGAATGAAGAGTTGTCGATTATGTTGACAGTGTTCAGGCCCAAGACATGTAAGCTGCAGAAGCCGATCAAGAAAAGAACTTAGTCAAGATTTGCAACAATGGTGCCTTAGATGCTTTCAAGCCCCACCTCATCACCAAGGCTTGTGATTCCTTCGCGACCCTCTCATCTTTTGCACAAGACTTGGGAGGAATCATGACATTGCCCACTAACCATGCGACGGTTACATGGAAGGGCAAGAGGACAAAGAATCGTGGCTTTAAGACTCTCAATCGAGAACCACAAGGGGCGAAGAGGAGAAGCGTATGAGAAGAATTTTGACCAAAGCAGAGGAAAGCTCTGAGACAAATATGCAAGAAAGCTATCTCCGGAGGCTATCATGTAGTGAGAAAGCATTTAGGGGTCTGTATGAACAATGGGTTGAACATGGGGTGGTGAAACCCCCAAGGCCTAGATTTGCAATGACGGAAGAAATGAAGAGAAGACCAGACTTCTGTGTATTCCACCAATACGCGAGACACTCAACTATGGACTGTTATAGCCTGCGGAGGATATTCCACGAGAAGCTGGCAAATGGGGATATTGAACTTGGAAAAGAAATTAGCGTTCATGACAAGCCGCTGCCAAACCACAAAGGGAAGGAAACGTGCAACACTGTTATACACAGCACAAGCCCAGAAGTGGAGATGATGATGGAAGAAAAGGAGGAGTGTGACCCAGGCTTGCAGGTGATGGCATTGATGAATGGGGCCAAGTTTAAAATTTTTTTTGATCAGATAGGATTGGCCAAGGAAGCAAGGATTGAGGCAACCAGGGCAATTATCAAGGCTGCCGAGACGCAGGAGACTTGTATTGTGGCGACCCCAAATCCGGGTACTTGCAACCCTAACTCGGTTCTCCACGATACCATTTCTTTAAGCTGAATAATACTAAATAATAATACATTCGAACTTAATTTACATACATCAAAGTTTACTTCCCTGTGCACGTGACCTTCAAATACATTCCTTATAATACCCGATAATAGATTCCATTGTCTTACTAACTATAACCATTAACTCATAATATAAACTCATTCAATGAATTTTCATTTCCCTTGTTCGTGCTCGAGCCTTCAAAGTTACTCATACATAATTGAAAACATTTAATTTAAGCAAGGATGAGCATTTGAGAGTGCCAAGCAAGTAATAGCAATTATATATATAAGTTGAAAGAATATAAGTATTCTCTTTACATAACACTTCTACACAATCTAATCGAAAGTTGTGAAGTAAATCATGTCTTGATAAAAAATTCACATAACAACTCTCTTTCAATTTCTTGAAATTAGGCTCCACCCATGAATAGGGTTTAAGAAACATACTATGAACATTCTTTTTATTTTCAAAAGGTTTGGCGTAAATCCATCCACAAACAGATTTAGCTTTACTTGCACGGAGGGTGATCGGCCTCATTGTATTCTCAGATTGATCAATACTACATAACTCGAACGAAATTCATCGCTTTTTTAATTCATTCGCCTCGGCGCAAAAATTATCCCATATAGGGATGTTCATACATGCTCGGGTTCAAACCCGAAGGTTTTAATCTTGCTCAACAATAATATGTAATTCAACATATATGTATACGGGTAATTGAAAAAGTGTATCAACACGTGAATAAATGCTATGATTATCCAAGTGGGGACACTCAGATAACCATTTAGAAATCAATGAATGTAATATATATCCGAAAGTTAACATGTTGATAATCAAAGCGCATATAATGTCATACACAGAATGAAAAGAATTCAAACTCTCTTACTCATGTCCATCAGATAAAGGAAATGCAAAGGTAAGATACTTGCCCGATTCAACGATTACAAATCTCAACTTAGGTTTTATCTCTTTTCACAAACTATCAATAATCGGATCATTCGATTCGATTAGAACAATATATCATAACACATAAGATCGCATTATTACAACAAGACATAGTCTAATCACGCCATCACATAATCGTAGTGATCATACTTTTTAGTTCATATTCTATACTTGAAATTTTTTATTCATTTTCAAATATCTCATCCATGTTCTTACAAAGAATTTTTCCTTTCTTTTATAAGGTTCGACATTCATTTTTGCATCGACAAACTTTTTTTTATCTGTAATTAATGAGTCTAAGACTCTTTATTCTCAGATCTCAACATCACTCATTTTATTTTTAAATGACTTAAAATAATTTTAAAGCTTTTATGATATTTTATCATGCATTTTCAAACATCGAAATCATAATTAAATGATTTAAACATCAAACAATTCTATTATCATTAATAATTAATTAATATTAAATTATTAATGAAACCATTGCTAAAATATAAAAGTTATTTATAATAACTCAAACTATTTTTAAAACATTTATATTACCCTTAAATGATTTTTAAAATAATTAAAATCATTTTTAAATAATTACCATTAATATTTAAATATTAATGTACTATTTATCCAAATATTAAAAGTCATTAATTATAATTTAAAATATTTTAAATCCTTAATATCCTCTTTAAATAATTTTAAATAAATAAAATCATTTTTAAACTATTTATTTAATATAAATATTAAATAAACTTAATATCACAAATCATTAACTAAATATCATTAATATATAATTATTAATGAAATTATCTTCTAAATTTTAAAAGTTATATTTTATAACTCAAAATATCTTTAAATACTTTATTTTCATCTAAAATGATTTTTAAAATATAAAAATCATTTTTAAACTAATAAATAACTTTAATATCATTAATATTAATTAATTAATGAAATTCATCACAAAATATTAAAAGTCATCACAAATAACTTAAAATATTTTCTTATACCATAAAATAAATTTTCATGAATTAAAACTATTTTTAAATCATTTATTTAATATTATAATTAAATAAATAAATACCTTTTATATTCCAAAAATATTAAATATTTATGAAATATACTCAAAATAATTAAATATTATTTTTAGGACTTTAAAATAATTTTTCGTAATTTAAAATCTAATTTTTTCTAATTTTTTAAATCATTTTTGAATTTTCAAAATTAAAAATTTTAAAATAATTCAAATCTGTCATTAAAGGGCTATAAGCGACATAACCGTCGCTTATAGGTGTTCTTCATCTCAAGAACACCGCTGTAGAGAAAGCATGTGGGGACTACTTTGACCGTGAATAACTTTGTCTTTCTTAACTAATCTGGGAAATCTATGACTTGGATCTTGTAGAGGAAATACCAGAATACAATAACCAACAATCATTACTTCTAAAAAAACATCAGATCTGGGAGAAATTGGTCATCAAAGTAGCTGTCAGAGGTGTTCTTCGTGAAGAGCAGTTCGAGATGGATACTTTGGACCTCTATATCTTGATGATCGTGTAACGTTTATGTGATCTATCACTTCCAGTGTGTATACAACATGTAGGACTAAAACTCTAACACTTAACATCATCATAAAAACAACATATCCAACTAGAAATCTCCGGTCAAAGTGCAACACGGAAATCTGTCATGAATTTTCTAGGTTCGCGATTTTTGCAGTTTCGGTCAACCATGTTTGACCCCTTGTAACTTTTGATCTACAATTGATCTAGCTTTGAATCTTTTTGAATCTTAAATACCACATATCAGGCTACATGTTAAAATCTTTAAACATCAAAAATCATGATCGAGGAAAGATCTATGGCTCCTGACATTTGACTGTCAGACCACAGATTCGGGTTTGACAACTTGTTCAAATCTTCAAATTCGTGCACTTTGATGTTATGGGTCTGTGTTTTTACAACCCAGAACATTAATAGACTCCCTATTACACAACTTTAAACAATCAATTGCATCAATTAACATCGAATCGAAGGATTTCAAAATTAGGGAATTTTATACCTTTCCAAGCTTTGATTTCTGATTTTTTTGGCTTTGATGCTTCTGATTTGTTGTTTGTAATGGCTGGGATTTGATTATAAGGTTATGGGCAAGATAATTTCGGAGGTTTGGTCTAGAGAGAGTGTAGCTAGAGACTTTGGAAAAATGTTAGTGTAAAATGAGAATTTTCTCCCTCAATCTCTATTTATAGATCATTTCAAATGCATTGGATGCTAAGCAATGGTTGATTGAGTGTGCATAATTGAGTATTGGATGCTCAATTGGTAGGATAATCATGTTTGCCATGCTTTGCTAGCAAGATTCCTCCAATAATACACTAATAATACACTAATAAGCCAAAAAGGGCATTTTGGTAATTTCGCATATAATTTCAAGGGCATTTTTGTACATAGCAATTAAATGTAGTATTTAATCACTAGATGGTAATTCTTATCATTTACCAATTACTTTCTATCTTTGGTAAATTAAAATACTTGTTCATTAACATCGTAATTTAACCCGGTAATTTAAAATTAGGGTTTTCGATTTAAAAATTAGGATTCTATAATTAGGGTTTCTTAACGCCATCAATTAGAGTTTCTAATTGACCATTAGGGTTCTCTAATTATATCTGTATGTCATCCACACGCTCATTACAATCTCTAACTTCAACCTATTAAGGTTATAATAATTGGGTTTCATTCTAATTATCGCCGTAAAAATAGTAATTAGGGTTTTCTTCAATTACCGATATCGTGTGTACACAGTAACTTCATATGACAATCACCACTCGGTCATTTTTCATAATCGAGTTTAATGATTAGGGTTTCACAAAGACAAGATATGCTTGTAACCTAATTGGACCGCTATCGTTCTTCAATATTATCTCGTTCACATATACACACGAGTACATAATTATCTGTATCAGAAAATCATTATAACAATAATATAATATTATTATTCTCATCTCTTGATCACAATCCCAATTCAGGGTTTGGATCTCATATCTTACTTCTCTTTCTTACACAACATCAATAATCAAGTTAAAATAATTAACTTTAATATTCTGAACAATTCATATAATAAAATATTTATTATATAAATTTAATTGTCACTTCATATATTATTTCCAATCATGTTTTCATGGAAAATAATTAATAAAAATATTTCGGTTTACAAGAATTAATTACCATAACAATATAATTTGTGGTAATTAATTACTCCAAAATTATTTCTAATTTTTCAAGTAATAAATATATTTGTATCTATCATTCACATTACTAGACATTTATTCTCGTCATTAAATAATAATAAAAAAAATTATATGCAAAATTTCTTATTTATTTTATATAGGAAATCTCGGGTTATTACATTCACCCTCCCTTATAAGGATTCCGTCCCCGGAATCACCGCTTAAAAACTCATAGCGGAAGCGGCACAGATCACATATAATTTTTGACGTAGACCTCGATCATACTTGATCGAATCGGTCTTTAACTATTCTTCATAACACTCGATTAGTGTAAATTTGATTTCTAAAAGAACTCAAAATTTCTTTATAAAATCATCTACTATATATATATATGTAGGAAAACATATATATAAGTGATTCACATAAGCTTTTGGAGTTCGCTTCCAATTTGCCATCGTGATCTTGGGACCGTCATGTTGTAGTAATTCTGAGTTGCTTTCATTGGGGCAATCGGGTTGAGTTTGGTCCCGAAATTGCTAACGCCTCACCGCTTCTCCATGTGGTTACGCGTTTCGCCTCCATTCCCTTCTTTTCGACAGGTTCTCACCGATGCTCGGTCGATCCGTCCATCGATCTTCCTTGAGTTAGAGGCGGTTGAGAGAGATATGACCTCTCGCTTCCGCACTTATAAACACACGAACTTACCCTTTAGACACTCGCCAGAGTGATTCTTTCCATGATTCTCAGACCGCACTACGTGCTTTTTTGTACCTTCCTGTTTCACTTGAACATTCCTCGAAAAATTCCTCATTCTCTTCTCACCCCTATTCTCGCCATCGCTTTCCAACTTCATTATTCCTCCCGACTTGCTTTTTGTTCTTCTTCTCCTTGTGTAGAGGCTCATGGCCTCACACTCCCTGCTCAATTATGATAGCTTTTTCCATGAGTCTTAAAAGTATTGATTTAAGATCGACACCTTATTATAGAGCCGTGGTTTTAAGCCCAACTCAAACCTCCTCGCCTTTCTAGCTTCATGCTCACTTGATGTGGAGAAAACCTAGCTAACTCATTAAACTTTGCGGCATACTCCGCAATGTACCATGTTCTCCTTTTAACTCCGTGAATTTTACCTCCATTCTAGATCGTGATACTAACAAAGAGATAGTTTTGAAAAATAAATTCTTAAACCTATCCCAAGTAATTTCTCCTTCTCCCGCCTGAAGTCTTATTTGCCTCCCACCGTAAGTTAGCTTCCCTTTCAACATATAAGTGGCAAAAGCGGTCTTTTGCCCTCATCTACTACTCTAGCAATTATGAACGCGCTTTTCTATTTCGTTCACCCATGTCTGGGCTTCTATAGGGTCAGCTGATCCTCTAAACTTTGGTGGTCCTACGGCTTTGAAGTCTTTGAAATTTGCCAAGCGATTGTCCTGGTTTGGTTCCCTCAGAATTGGTATTCCACGATGCATCGCTCGAGCTACCATGTTTGCAAAGTTTTTGCATCGATTCCGTCGTTCTCAAAGATTAGTAGATTCTTCTACCCTTTGGTTTCGAGTTTGACGTCTTGGCGGCATTATCACTTATTTACCAAGCCTTTTTCTCGGACATTCATTCGATCGATTTCCTTCCATCCCACAATTAAAGCATCCACCTTTCTTATAGTCGGGGCAACGAGGAGAGGTATGTCCCTCACGGCCGCAAATATAACATATCTTCTTCCCTTTCTTCTTATCAGGTTTTCCTAAGTCAGGATCTTCTACCTTTATTTTTCCCTTACCTCTCGGAGCTACACACGATGTGTTGCTTGAGGCTCCCATCTGGTCAATTTGGATTTTGAGCTTATTCTGCTTCTTCCATTGTTTCTAAAGCAACGCTTGACGCAAATTGAATATTAAGCAACGTCTCTATCTCCCATGACCTTTCGGTAGAAGAACCTTGTTCTTCAGATCCTGCACCTCCGTTGATGCTTGAGCAGCTTCAACTTTAGTGTCTGAATCACTATCTGTCAAATCCACCATTTCTGGATCTGATGTTACGTTTTCCACGATAGCCACCTCGTCCGATTTGGGTTCCTGGTAAGCTTTTATTTCAGCTGTTGGCCTCGATATTAGCTCGGGGGTATGGATCTGATCCTTCTTATTCCACATATCTTTCTCACCAGACATCTACATACATAAGTTACCACGATTAGCATATAGTATATATACACAAAGAATCAAGAGTTTTATATACGTTGTCTCTTATTTTGTTTGACGATAAATTTATTCAATTCTCATCAACGCCTATCTCTCTCTCGCCGAAAGCGCCCCATCCACTTCAAGATCGAATCGTATGAAGGTGATGACTAAAGCTCGCTTCCAATGTATATATCTTGGTGTCTTTGGCTTCTATCTCAACCTTCAACCTGTCTCTATCTCAGATCTCTCTCTCGCTTCCAACCTCCCTCGTAACTCCGGCTTAATTCTATCTCGTGTTCGGTGAGAAGCGGCCCTTATCTCTTGTTAGAAATCTAGAAGACGATTCTCAGGCCTCACCGCTTTCAAATTTCTAACCTTTAAGTCGTCGTTCCTAACTATCAAATCTCTTATCATCTCACCGTCGTATGTACTCTCGCTAGATTCCATCGCCTTGGGTCAAGGAATTACTATTTTGACTTTTCGTCATCCATCCTATGACCACAATAAACGAGACAACATTAGTCTTGCAAGAAATAAAATATATTCATCGATAAAATGAAGGAATATTTTATTTAGTACAACTAAAACTTGATGGATCTCTTTGACTCATCATATCCTATAACTTCTCACCGTAGTACTTCGTCTCTTGGTTCACCGAATATCTATCTTAACTTTCGTCCTCCATTCTACTAAGGTTATAACATAGGTTTAAGCATTCTAACGTTTATAACCCTGACTTTGATAATAACCAACACGTGGCGACCCCAAATCCGGTACTTGCAACCCGAACTCGGTTCTCCACGATACCATTTTTTAGTTGAATAATACTAAATAATAATAAATTGAACTTAATTTATATACATCAAAGTTTACTTCCTAGGATGCGTGACCTTCAAATACATTCCTTACAATACACGACAATAGATTCCATTGTCTTACTAACTATAACCATTAACTCATAATATAAACTCATTCAATGACTTTTCTTTCCCTCGTTTCGTGCTCGAGCCTTCAAAGTTGCTTTCATACATAATCGAAAACATTTAATTTAAGCAAGGATGAGCATTTGAGTGCCCAAAGAAGTAATAGCAATTATATATATATAAGTGAAAGAATATAAGTATTCTCTTTACATAACACTTCTACAACGAATCGAAAGTTGTGAAGTAATCAGATTGATAAAAAATTCACATAACAACTCTCTTTCAATTTCTTGAAATTAGGCTCCACCCATGAATAGGGTTTAAGAAACATACTATGAACATTCTTTTCATTTTCGAAAAAGGTTCGCGAGAAATCCATCCGCAAAACCGTTTCTAAAGCTTACTTGAATACGAGGAGGGTGATCGACCAGATTGTACCTGTATTGATCAATACTACATAACTCGAACGAAATTCATCGTTTTATTACATTCTACTTCAAGCAAAAATTTTCCCATATAGGGATGTTCATACATGTCCGGTTCCAAACCAGAAGGTTTTAATCTTGCTTTCAACAATAATATGTAATTCAACATATATGTATACGGGTAATTGAAAAAGTGTATCAACATGTGAATAATGCTATGATTATCCAAGTGGGGACACTCAGATAACCATTTAGAAATCAATGAGCAGTAATATATATCCGAGCTAACATGTTGATAATCAAAGCGCATATAATGCAGCGGGAATGAAAAGAATTTCAAACTCTCTTACTCATGTCCATTCAGATAAAGGAAATGCAAAGGTAAAGATACTTTTCGATTCAACGATTACAAATCTCAACTTAGGTTTTATCTCTTTTTCACAAACTATCAATAATCGGATCATTCGATTCGATTAGAACAATATATCATAACACATATAATCTTTATCTATTACAACAAGACATAGTCTAATCAGCGTCATCACATAATCGCAGTGATCATACTTTTAGTTCATATTCTATACTTAAAATATATTTTATACATTTTTCAAATATCTCATCCATGTTCTTTAAAGTAGCCTTTCCTTTTTTTTATAAGTTCCATACATTTTTTTACGTGCATCAAATGACTTTATATCGGGTAATTAATGAGTCTAAGACTCTTTATTCTCAGATCTCAACATCGGTCTATTTTATTTTTAAATGACTTAAAATAATTTTAAAGCTTTTATGATATTTTATCATGCATTTTCAAACATCGAAATCATAATTAAATGATTTAAACATCAAACAATTTCTATTATCATTAATAATTAATTAATATTAAATTATTAATGAAACCATTGCTAAAAATATAAAAGTTATTTATAATAACTCAAACTATTTTTTAAAACATTTATATTACCCTTAAATGATTTTTAAAATAATTAAAATCATTTTAAATAATTACCATTAATATATAAATATTAATGTACTATTTATCCAAATATTAAAAGTCATTAATTATAACTTAAAATATTTTAAATCCTTAATATCCTCTTTAAATGATTTTTAAATAAATAAAACTATTTTTAAACTATTTATTTAATATAAATATTAAATAAACTTAATATCACAAATCATTAACTAAATATCATTAATATATAATTATTAATGAAATTATCTTCTAAATTTTAAAAGTTATATTTTATAACTCAAAATATCTTTAAATACTTTATTTTCATCTAAAATGATTTTTAAAATATAAAAATCATTTTTAAACTAATAAATAACTTTAATATCATTAATATTAATTAATTAATAAAATTCATCACAAAATATTAAAATTCATCACAAATAACTTAAAATATTTTCTTATACCATAAAATAATTTTTCATGAATTAAAACTATTTTAAATCATTTATTTAATATTATAATTAAATAAATAAATACCTTTTATATTCAAAAATATTAAATATTTATGAAATATACTCAAAATAATTAAATATTATTTTTCTAATTTTTTAAATCATTTTTGAATTTCCAAAAATTAAAAATTTTAAAATAATTCAAATCGTCATTAAAGGGCTATAAATGACAGGTAAATCATATATAGGTGTTCTTCATCTCAAGAACACTTTGTCGGGAAAGCGATGTGAGGGACTACTTTGACCGTGAATAACTTTCAGCTTTTAACTAACTGGGAAATCTATGACTTGGATCTTGTAGAGGAAATACCGTAATACAATAACCAACAATCATTACTTCTAAAAAAACATCAGATCTGGGAGAAATTGGTCATCAAAGTAGGCATCATTTAGTCATTTCTTCGTGAAAAAACGATTCGAGATGGATACTTTGGACCTCTATATCTTGATGATCGTGTAACGTTTATGTGATCTATCACTTCCAGTGTGTATACAACATGTAGGACTAAAACTCTAACACTTAACATCATCATAAAACAACATATCCAACTAGAAATCTCAAATTCAAAGTGCAACACGGAAATCTATCACGAATTTTCTGGGTTCGCGATTTTTGCAGTTTCGGTCAACCATGTTTGACCGCTTGTAACTTTTGATCTACAATTGATCTAGCTTTGAATCTTTTTGAATCTTAAATACCACATATCAGGCTACATGTTAAAATCTTTAAACATCAAAAATCATGATCGAGGAAAGATCTATGGCCCCTGACATTTGGTCGTCGGATCACGATTCGGTTTTGACAACTTGTTCAAATCTTCAAATTCGTGCACTTTGATGTTATGGGTCTGTGTTTTTACAACCCAGAAAATTAATAGACTCCCTATTACACAACTTTAAACAATCAATTGCATCAATTAACATCGAATCGAAGGATTTCAAAATTAGGGAATTTTATACCTTTCCGAGCTTTGATTTCTGATTTTTTTGGCTTTGATGCTTCTGATTTGTTGTTTGTAATGGTTGGGCTTTGATTATGAGGTTATGGGAAAGATAATTTCGGAGGTTTGGTCTAGAGAGAGTGTAGCTAGAGACTTTGGAAAAATGTTAGTGTAAAATGAGGATTTTCTCCCTCAATCTCTATTTATAGATCATTTCAAATGCATTGGATGCTAAGCAATGGTTGATTGAGTGTGCATAATTGAGTATTGGATGCTCAATTGGTAGGGTAATCATGTTTGCCATGCTTTGCTAGAAAGATTCCTCCAATAATACACTAATAATACACTAATAAGCCAAAAAGGGCATTTTGGTAATTTTGCATATAATTTCAAGGGCATTTTTGTACATAGCAATTAAATGTAGTATTTAATCACTAGATGGTAATTCTTATCATTTACCAATTACTTTCTATCTTTGGTAAATTAAAATACTTGTTCATTAACATCGTAATTTAACCCGGTAATTTAAAATTAGGGTTTTCGATTTAAAAATTAGGGTTCTATAATTAGGGTGTCTTAACGCCATCAATTAGAGTTTCTAATTGACCATTAGGGTTCTCTAATTATCTGTGTATGTTACTAACACAGTCATTACAATCTCTAACTTCAACCTATTAAGGTTATAATAATTAGGGTTTGTCACAATTATATCGTAAAAATAGTAATTAGGGTTTTCTTCAATTACTGGCATTCGTGTACACGAAGAATTTCATATATGATTGAATACACCACTCGGTCATTTTTCATAAATCGAGTTTAATAATTAGGGTTTCATTAAAGTACGCGATCTTGTCTTATGACCTAATCAATGTCGTTTCTTTCAATATTATCTGTCCGCACATACACAGTACATAATTATTGTATTGTAAAATTATTATAACAATAATATAATATTATTATTCTCATCTCTTGATCACAATCCCAATTTAGGGTTTGGATCTCATATCTGACTTCTCTTTCTTACACAACATCAATAATCAAGTTAAAATAATTAACTTTAATATTCTGAATAATTCATATAATAAAATATTTATTATATAAATCTAATTGTCACTTCATATATTATTTCCAATCATGTTTTCATGGAAAATAATTAATAAAAACATTTCGGCTTACAGGAATTAATTACCATAACAATATAATTTGTGGTAATTAATTACTCCAAAATTATTTCTAATTTTTCAAGTAATAAATATATTTGTATCTATCGTTCACATTATTAGACATTTATTCTCGTCATTAAATAATAATAAAAAAATTTATATGCAAAATTTCTTATTTATTTTATATAGGAAATCTCGGGTTATTACATGTATGGCCATAAGCAAAGGATTTGTGAAGACGATGGAGGCTTCTCCTGGGTCTAGCACACTTATTTCTGACTTTTTTGTCTTCATTCCATTAGGTTATGCTAACCCTAATTTGCACATTTAATGAGGTCGTGGACCCTAATTGCGCATTTAATTCAATTAGGTAATTTCCATTATTTTTGTAATGGGAATGTTTTGATTTTATTTCCAAAATCTTTGAAAGGATTTGATTTTCAAAAATAAAATAAGATTTTATTTGTTAATATATAATTTAGTTTATCTTGATTCTGTTTCAAGGAAACGAAGATTGGGCAAGATACAGAAAGATTTCAGAAGAGTTTTTAATATGTCCAAGGAAGAACCTTGCTAGGTCTTGCCTTCCTAGAGTTTAACTCTAAGGGTTTGGCTCCCAGGGTTCCTCTTCAGACCATTGTCTTCAAGACTGTAAAGTGAAGTCCCGCAAAATCATTCAAAGGCTTGCGGTTTTCTTGCACGATCGTCTATTTGGAAACGCGACTCGCTGTAGGGGGCAAATGTGGGTCCAAGTGTAAAATTAGGGTTCACATGACCTAATTGAATTAAATGCGCAATTAGGGTCCACGGCCTCATTAAATGTGCAAATTAGGGTTAGCATAACCTAATGGAATGAAGACAAAAAAGTCAGAAATAAATGTGCTAGACCCAAGAGAAGCCTCCATGTGTCCCGAGGCAGAAGACTCGTGGAGGCGGCTCGAGTTGGGAATTGATTGAGGGATTGGATTGGTGGCTAGAAGGACAGGGCAACATGGGCATTATTCTAATGACTAAAGGGTATTTCTGGAATTTTCTTGAAAGCATGTGCCTTGCACATGACTACTTTCTAGAAAACCCTATAATTATACCCCTTCCATTCCATTGGAAAGTGGACTTTTCTGGAGACTTAAGACTTGGACTCTTAGAAGATCAAAGGGACCCTTTTGGTGACTTAAAGGCTTAGAGATTCCACCTAAAAGCACTAAAGGGGTTTGAACATTCTTTCAACTCGAAGGACTCAAGAAGGCTCTTGGAATCCCTGCTACCCTAACACGGTTCCCGGATTCTAGGAGTTCTACCACGCGTCGTTGGAGTAATCGCCCACCTGTCGTTCTCCCCTCTTCAATCAACCAATCAATTCTGTGCTCTTTGTGGATTTCTCTCCTTCTCAGCCAACACGAAATTCTAACCCTAGCAAGGTACAATTTACTTGCCCACAAGGTGCAAATTAATATTTTTTTTTCCCATGGCTAAGTACTGCACTTTACCATGCATTAATAAGGCTTCATTATGTGAGTCCATGTACAAATTAGGGTTCACGCATACGACCTAAAGAATTGAATGACAAACAAAAAAAGTCAGAAATAAAGAAGCAAGACCTGAGAGAATCTTTCACGTGTCCCGAGGCAGAAGACACGTGGAGGCGGCTCATTTTTGGAAATTGATTGAGGGATTGGATTGGTGGTAGAAGGACAGGGCAATATGGGCATTACTCTGATGATTAAAGGGTATTTCTGGAATTTTTCTGAAAGCATGTGCCTGGCAGATGACCACTTCTCAGAAAAACCTATAAATACCCCTTCCATTCCATTGGGAAAGGGACTTCTCTTCAGACTCAAGACTTGGAACTCTCAGAAGATCAAAAGGACCCTTTTTGGTGATTTAAAGGCTCGGAGATTCCACCTAAAAGCACTAGAAAGGGGTTTGAACATTCTCTCAACTCGAAGGACTTAAGAAGGCTCTTGGAATCCCTGTTACCCTAACACGGTTCCCGAATTCTAGGGGTTCTGCCACGCGTCGTTGGAGTAATCGCCCACCTATCGTTCTCCCCTCTTCAATTAACCAATCAATTCCGTGCTCTTTGTGGATTTCTCTCCTCCTCAGCCAACACGAAACCCTAACCCTAGCAAGGTACGAGTTCCTTGCCCACATTTATTTGGTGACTCTGCTGGGGAAGGTGTAGAATTCGTGAAGGGTATGCCCACAACTCGAAGTGGGAGAACTACAGGAAGAGCTGCTTCACCAACAAATAGCATTACCTCACCTGATCCAGTTCCAAGGCAAGCCACTCAAGCTTTCCGAGGTGCAAACCTGGATTTTGACCAACCACTTATTGAAGATGCTTCAGAAGGAAGTTCGACATCACCACATATGGCCAATCAACAACAAACCAACGCAGGAAGGCAAGGCGAGGATGCAGGTGGAGACCCGACGAATGCTGTGCAACTGGAGATGCTCAAGGCATTGAAGGAAGCACGAGAAGGGCAAGGAATGATGATGGCCATGATGCTGGAAATGCAGAGGAAGCAAGAGGAGATGGGGAATTTTCGCCAGCAGTTGATGCAGATTCCCACTTTCAAGGCCATGTTCCCAGGAAGTTCGCATGGGGAACAAGCAGGTGTGGAAGACAACAATAATGGTAGCAACAACAAAGAAAACCAGATTGTACCTCCATTAACGGAAAATCAATTGGTTCCAATAATCAACTTGGAAGCCCAGAACAGTGGTGACGTGCCACAACCTAGGATGGAAGCAAGCCAACCTCAGGCAAACATCATTTCAGCTACTATTCCATCATTTTCACATGTGCAAATGCCAATCATTCCAAGAAATGTCCAGCGAATGAGCCAACAACTTCCACCAGTGCCAGCTGTTCATGATGCAAGTGTTCATCAACCAATTTCTCTACCATACACACCGTCGATGCAAAGAAGATATCACAACACCCGAGAGAGTTCACGCTACTGGCCCAGTATGTGACGAAGGATGATATGATTGGCGTGATCAATCAACTTCGCAGACAGACATCTCGACCCCTGAGTTGGACTTTACTCCTCCTTACCCTGCACACATTCAGAGGCAACCTTACCCAACAGGGTATATTGAGTACCCCCCGCAATTTCCAAAATACAACGGGAGAAAGGAAATGTTAGGGAACATATTGCTGTGTTTGTAGAGTCAATGTCTCCGTGGTTCGGATATGACGAAGTGAACAAACACAACTTGTTGATGCGGAATTCAACAAGACTTTGACGGATAAGGCCTTTAGTTGGTACTACAATTTGGAGAAGGGTCATCCATGATTGGGATGACTTAAAATTACAATTTTTAAGAAATTTTTCTATGTGCGTAAACAAGTAACCATCATGGAGCTTATGCGGTTCAAGCAGTAAACCGAATGAGGAGTTGTCGATTATGTTGACAAAGTTCAGGGCCGCAAGTACGAAGTCGTCTGCAGAACCGATTGAAGAAAAGAACTTAGTCAAGATTTGCAACAATGGTGCCTTGGATTCTTTCAAGCCCCACCTCATCACCAAGGCTTGTGATTCCTTCGCGACCTCTCATCTTTTGCACAAGACTTGGGAGGAATCGTGACATTGCCCACTAACCATGCGACAGTTACATGGAAGGGCAAGAGGACAGTAACTGTGGCTTTGGCTGACTCTCAGTCAAAACCACAAGAGGGCAAGAAGGAGAAACACGAGAAAAATTTTGACCGAAACAGAGAAAAGCCTGGAGACAAATATGCAAGAAAGCCAGTCCCGGAGGCTATCACATGTAGTGAGAAAGAATTCAGGGGTTTGTATGAACAATGGGTTGAACATGGAGTGGTGAAACCCCCAAGGCCTAGATTTGCAGTGACGGAAGAAATAAAGAGAAGACTAGACTTCTGTGTATTCCACTAATACGCGGGACACTCAACGATGGATTGTTATAGCCTGCGGAGGATATTCCACGAGAAGCTGGCAAATGGGGAGATTGAACTTGGAAAAGAAAGTAGTGTTCATGACAAGCCGCTGCCAAACCACAAAGGGAAGGAAACGTGCGACATCGTTATTCGTAACACAGCCCGTAAGTGGAGATGATGATGGAAGAAAAGGAGAGTGTGATCCAGCTCGCGGTGGTGTGATTGATGATGAACGGAGCGAAGTTCAAAAAAATTTTTAATCAGATAGGATTGGCCAAGGAAGCAAGGATTGAGGCAACCAAGGCAATTATCAAGGCTGCCGAGACGCAGGAGACTTGCATGGCCATAAGCAAAGGATTTATGAAGACGATGGAAGAAGAAGAAAATAATATATCTTTCTCTAAAGCTGATAGAGAGATAAGATACCTGCATAACAGGCCGTTGTATGTGACAAAGAATAATCAAGCAGCATCGAGGTGAAAGTGAGGGCATTCATTGACAATGGAGCATCTGTAAATATTATGCCCTACACCGTGTTCAAACGGTTAGGCCTGCCGGAGAAGAAGATTATGAAAGAACAAACAAACATTACCGGATTTGCCAATCAAAGCACAAGAACCCTAGGACACATTAAGGTGGACATGCAAGTTGGGAAGATTCGAGGGCCTGTAATGTTCCATGTTGTCGAGGTGGATGCATCATATCATGTCTTGCTTTGGGAAGGGCTTGCAAAAACGACTCACGGGTGGTACCCTCGGTCTTTCATCAATGCCTTAAAGCTATTTGGAAAGGGAGAAGTGAAGGTACCAAAGAACTCGTAATCCCTTTGGACTGAGGAGGCACACATCACCGAAACAACTTTCTTTGATGATGTCATTTGAAGAGGAGAGAACCAGATTGCAAGACCGATTCCCTAAGACTAGCAAAGTGGGAGGAAGTCAGAGAGAAGATAAGTTCGTGCTTGCAAAAAAAGAAAAGAAAAAGACCTCGGAACGCGGAGAATGTTCTAAAAACAAGAAGCCAGTGGTAGTAGACTTAGAGAAAGAAGGAAGAGAAGAAAAGAAAAGGCCAGCAGACCCTGAAGATGCCAGAAATATAATAAATGTCAAGTGGATGGCACAATCTGAGGAGGGCCATAAGACAAAATGGGAGAGGGTTGTTAAACCTGACGGAAATGTGGTGTTTCGATTGTGACGATGCAAGGGGGAAGAACCCTTGAAAGCGTGTGAACCCAATGGCTCAGGAGGTGTCCCCCACTCCAGCAATAATGAAGAAGAAGAAACTGTACAACATAAGGTAGAACTAGCTCCAGAATGCTTCGAGGATAGGCCAAAACCTTAACAAAATGAATTAGAGGAAGTTAATTTGGCAACAGAGGAAGGAACGCCAAGACCGACTTATGTCAACAAGGAGTTGGATGTTAAACAGAAGGAGGAGCTTGTACAATTATTGCGAGAATATAGGGATGTCTTTGCTTGGAATTACGAAGAGATGCCCGAAATTGACAAGGATCTTGTGGAGCACAATCTAAACATAAGTCCGGGAATGAAGCCAGTAAAGCAAGTACCTCGCAACTATGCACCCGAAGTAGAAACTCAAATAAAGGAAGAGATCAAGAAGTTGCTGGAAGTAGGGTTCATCAAGCCAATTCAACATCCAATATGGCTATCCAAAGATTGTATCAAAGAAAGAAGTCAAATGGATGTACTACTTAATATGTATGGATTTCAGAGATTTGAACAAGGCATGCCCAAAGGACATGTACCCATTACCCAACATAGACGGGTTTGTGGGTTACAATCAGATAAAGATGTCCGTAGAAGATGCAGAGTTGACAGCCTTTCGTACCCCATTTGGGAATTTCTACTATGTAGTAATGCCATTCGGGTTGAAGAATGCGGGGGCAACTTATCAAAGGGCAATGCACGCCATATTTCATGACATGATTCATGATATAGTGGAAGACTACGTAGATGACATAGTGGTGAAATCCAAGAAGGCGATAACTCATGTGGAGGACCTGAGGAAAGTGTTCAAGTTTGCAAGGTCAAGGTATAAGTTGAGGATGAATCCGAAGAAGTGCGCCTTTGGGATGATGGCTGGAAAATTCTTGGGCTTCTTGGTGCATAATAGAGGCTTAGAGGTGGACCCAAGCAAGGTGAAAGCAATCACAGAGATGCCCCCACCAAAAACGCAGAAACAGTTGAAGAGCTTTCAGGAAAGTTTCATACATGAGAAGATTCATGTCAAGATTAGTCAAGTCACGTAACCTTTGGCAAATTGCTAAAAGGAAAGGCACAAATGGGATGGGGACAAGACCAACAACAAAGCGCTTGAGAAGATGAAAAGAATTTTGGCTTCAAAGACAAACAATGGTAGTGCCACAAAGAGGAATGTCGCCAGTAGTTGTACATCACATCTACCAAGAAGTCCATAGGTGGATTGATCACGCAGAGGTGGATGGAGAAGAGAAACTCAGATATTACATTAGCCGGATAATCCGAGGACCAGGAAACCGGTATTCACAGGTGGAGAGGCATTGCCTAGCATTGGTATTCATTGCGCAGAAAATGCGGCATTATTTTTTAGCACACAAAATAAAGCTTGTAATAAAAACTGATCCAATCAGATACCTATTAACTAAGCCAGCATTAGTAGGAAGACACCGCCGGATGGATGATGATTCTTTCAGAGTACGACATCAAGTGTGTAAATCAAGGCAATCCGATGTCAAGCCTCGCGCACTGGGCCGCTCAATTTCCAAATGGGGAATATGAACCTCTTCCGAGGATCTTCAGGGTGAAGAAGTAGAATCAATCGAGTTGAGGAATGAGGACCCAGAATGTTGGAGTTTGGATTTTGATGGATCATCTGCAGAAGGTAAAGGCAGAGCAGGAGTGGTGTTGACAACTAAAGAAGGAAATGAAGTGGCCTTGTCATACAAATTAGATTTCCTCGCACAAACAATGAAGCGTAATATGAGGCGTTCATACTAGGATTGTTGGCAAACTCAAGAATTAGGAGCCAAATATCTTAAAGTAAAGGGAGATTCAAACCTCATAAGGCAACAAAATGTATAAGAGGCCAATTCGGAGTGAAGGAACCTATCTTGGCGCCCATATCGAATCAGAAGATAAAAAAGGAAATGGAGGCTTTTAAGAAGGTGGTGATTGAATATGTGCCAAGAGGACAGAATAAACAACCTGATACACTACCAACAGTAGCATCTCGAGTCTATGTCCAAGGTGAGGATTTGGATGTAAAGGTAATGAAGAGAACCCTCCCAACCACAGTGTTAAATTTGTTCCCCAAAGACATGATAGATGATCACATATCGACATCTCCCATCAATTACAAACAAAGGAGGGAACAATACCTACCGTAAAGTTACAGAAGTACAACATCATCAAAGGTATCTTGTATCACAAAGAAGCAAACGGTGTGTTGACACGATGCTTAGGGAGGCAGAAAGCAGATAGAGTCTTGCAACAGGTGCATGACGAGAACTGCGGATTGGCAGATATAGGTTTGTATCGTAGGCTGCAGCGTCAAGGGTATTATTGGCCTGAAATGAAGAAGGAAGCAGATGCCAACGCCAATGTGTTTCATGCCAAGAATACCCTGGGGATGATGAATGCGCCTTCATTGAAGATATAGTGGATTGGCGAATCCCTTATGTGGAGTTCTTGCAAAGCGGGACTCTTCCGACCGAAAAGAAGGACGCAATTATAATCAAGAGGAAGTCACAACGTTTCTTCTTGCAGAATGGAGAATTATTTAGAAGGGGATTCAATGGCAAGCCCCTACGGTGTCTGGAACTAGGTGAAGCCAGAGATTTCGTTTACCAAATGCACAAGGATGAACACGAAGGGGAGCCAAGTTGTACAAACAACTTATCGATCATGGTTACTATCGCCAAAAGATGGAGGGAGATTGTCTAGAATTTGTTAAAAGTGCCACATTTGTCAAATACATAGAAACTTGATCCATGCTCCCATTGTGGATTTTCTGAACCTTGGCAACACCATGGCCCTTTCATACATGGGGAATGGATCTTATAGGTCCTGTTTCACCCTAATTCCAAGGTAAAGATATGGATTTTAATCGCCACCGAGATGTACACAAAGTGGGTGGAGGCAATACCCTTGAAGAAGGCCACGGGACCGTGGTGGCCAATTTTATCAAGGAGCACATCATTTGCCGTTTTGGAATCTCAAGATAATTTTTGTTCGGATAATGGAACTCCCCTTCATCAATAGGGACGTCAAAAATCGATGGAAACATACACAGGTGAAACATTACAAATCATCACCATATTACCCGAAAAGCAACGGACAAGCAGAGGCTACAAATAAAACCTTAATAAAAATTTATCAAAAACCCTAGACGATCATCCAAGATACGGGCGTAATAATTACTAATAAGCGTTATGGGCATATCGAACTTCAAAAAAGGAAGCCTACAAAGTGAGACCCCATATGCTTTGGTTTATGGTGAAGAAAGTTTTTTGTTCATTGAAATAGAAATACCTTCTACCGAATGAGACTTCAAGCTTGGTCGAGGAAGAAAACCGACCAATTGACCATTTCGAGGCCTTAGTTGACTTTTCGAGATAAGGCTAAAGAAAAGCTTGAAAGCATTACCATGAAAGATCTGCGATGACAATACAATACCAAAGAAGTACCACGACGAATTCGTGGGGACCGGTACTCAAAACAAGTAACTCAAGTCATGAGGCGGACCCCAACCACCAAATTTTACCCCAAATGGGAAGGCCCAGATAGGTACTGTAAAGATCTCCAAAAGGCGAGTATTGCAAGATATCTCGTGTGGGATCAGATGTTGTCTCAGGCCCATTGAACTTGAAGTGGATAAAGAAATATTACACATGAGAAGAGCATCACAAAAGTTATACTTTCAACTTCAAAAGTAATCGAGAACACCGTTAATGAAATTTCGGCAGTTACACTTTCAACTTCAAAAGTGACTGAGGCACCTGAGTTTAAGCCCTCAACCCCGACAGTTACACTTTATCTTTAAAAGTGACAAACGTTATGCTTTATTCGAAAAAAGCAAGAAAGTTACACTTTACCTCTAAAAGTGGAAATCGTTATGCTTTCTTTGACAAAAGCAAGATTTACTAATGAAATGTTATGCTTTTCGTTAAAAGCAATTTTATTATCAATAAATTTACAAACTTTCACTTATACTTGAATGTTATTTTTAAATTTCTTAAGAAAAAAAGAGTATAAAGTCAAGTTTTGGTTTGTGAAAACTATATATACATGTTTTTAATAAAATTCATATTTACTTGTGGTTGTCTTGTAATATTAATTTGAATAACTTGAGATTCAATGATAAATATTGAATTTTAAGGAATCATTCAAATTAAAAGCAATCAACAAGGTTGAAGAAACTATATTTTGATAAATGAAACATGTGTAAACGAGTTTCTGAAACGGGGAATCAAAAAAAAAAAACTACTACAACAAGTTATGATCTAAAGGCCAAGACATATCAAACTGAAGAGGAGGCATAGCTAAAGCTTCCAAGTCAGTAATGGCCGCATCTCGAACCTTAAGATTTATAGCTTTCAGTTCCCTAACTTGTTGGGTAGTTGCTTCTAAGTCCCGTCGCTGGTACTCCACATCCTGAAATTTAGCATTTAGATCCCGAAGTTGGTCCTCTAAATCTTGAGACTGGATCTTCAGTTTGTTTGCAGCTTCATCAAGCTCGTAAAGTCAAGACCGAAAAAAGGAATCATCTTCACACTTACGCACAAAGAACCTCCGAACGTAGTGAAACAAGATTAAAACTTGATTTGAGAAGATCCAAATTTAACACGAAAGGAGACATGTCAACACCCACAAACTTCAAGCGTCGTTCACATCATCACTAAACTTCTTCAAGTCCTCGACTCGCAAGGAATATAAAGACGGAGTGTGCAACCCAAGAACAAGGCTTACAAGCTGGTCTAGGAAGAAGGTTTGGGTGGAAGCTGTCTTAATAATCAATCGGTCAAGATCTCATGGAACCGAGCTGAGAGACGCCTCCGATTTTCCCGACTAGAGATGATATCTCGAAAACCCTTCCACGGAATAAGATCCCCACTTGGATTGAAAGAAGCTCTGGCAGAAGCCACTTTAGACGCCACCATAGAATTTGACAAGACAAGAGATGGAGGATCAGAAAGATGTTGTATGGCTGATGATTCCTCGAAGCCTTGGCCACCTGGAGGATAACCAAGGTCACTATAAGGCGAGTGGGCAACATCCGGATGGAGAACATCAAACAAAGCAAGGGCCTCAACAGGCAAAGGAGTCAGGAGATGCCACAAAAACGGGAATGTCATTTAACCCACCCAAAGTACTATCAATAATGCCCTCCTGATCAATCACTAACTCGACAGACATTCTTCCGGGAGGATGGACATCAAGAATAGTCTCGAAGGATTCCCCTCGAGGAGGTAGGAGCCTTATTAGCATCTTTAGGCCCATCATATGGAGAAGTCATAGGAAGGATCGAAGAAATCCATTGTACCACCCACAAGCAGACTTGGGCTTACATCGGATAAAAAGTGTCTTTAGCATCAAAGCTAACACAATCATTATGCGAAGAAGACGACTCGACACCAATAAGGATAGGTTGAGAAGGCTCACGACTGGCAGAAACCGCTGCAGCTACCTCATGTGTAGTTCCAGAAATAAACCCAAGAGGAACATCATCATCCTCTTCATTGACCTCTAATCGAAAATCAAGAAAATAAATACATAAGGAAACACGAAAGCAACTATACGAGGATAAAAAAAATATGGAAATGTCACAAAAATTTACCAAATTTCTACGTTGCTTTCGACCGGATCCTCTTTTAAGATACTAGAACCAAAGATCATCAAGAGGACGTTTCGATGATGGCTTTAAGCGAAGCCTAATAACAGAGACGACTAACCGGAACCACAATAGAAGTAATAGGAGGATCCACCTCGTAATCAAGTAGTGGTAGATGTTTTCGCTTTTAGAACGGGTGATTCTCATTTCCTCAAAGACCAGAGGATCCTTGGGAGGAGGCGAAGGAGGTATCGTGATAGAGATGCATGAGACGAAGCCCGTGGTGGAAGACTCGGAGGTAGTATGGACATGTCTTTGGAAGAATAGTTGGGTCACTTCGAGGATGAATGCCCATCGACCGAGGATGAGAAGACTTAAGCATCAAAGCCTCACGCCAATGAGCCGACTACTGGTTGACCAACGTTCTGAACGGATAGTGGTCTTAGGAGAACATAGCAACCTGGCCCATTAGAGACGTTCGGGAATAGAAACTGGTAGAGAACAAATCGAAGTATCATCCTCCCATCTTTTAAGATTGACCGCCAATAATTACGCCACCGGCAAAGTATATCGCCTAATCCGAGAATCATTCGCATGATGAAAAAAGGAAGGGATTTATGAGGAGCATTTGGAGGCCATGGAAATGCCCACGTAAAAGAGGGAGAGGTAGAGACAAAGTTGAGAAGGGCAGTCTCATAAGTCTCCTGACAAGTGTGGCCAAAGGGACGCTCCTGGTCAAATCCAAACTGCCTCATGACCCTGTGAGGAGAATAAAGCACAGTGCCAAAACCATTATCTTCGACGAAGTAAGGAAGCTCCACAGCCCGAAGGAAGATGAACCAAGACAATGAAGAACCACTCAATTCGTTGATATCTGAGTAGGAGCGAAAGTGATGCCTATAGAAGTGGGGCAGACGACCGCCACTTTCTGAAACAATAGTGTATGGACGAGCTGTAAAGCATGAAGAATCATCGATAAAATGTCGTAAATCTGAACTAGATCGGTGATCAATCCAGCGAGTTGTGCGAGGGACAATGTTGCGCAATGAAGAAGGATCTGAATACTGCTTTTTCTTCTTAGGAAAATGTGCAGGAGTAGAATATCTCAAAAAGTGCTCGAAGAGAAAGATTTGAAGAAAGGAGCAGGGAGAGAAGTAATTTACGTCATACCTGAGTAAAGAAACAAAAAGATTGATAAGAAAAAAATACAGTGTGAAAGACAGTTAATAAAAATATGAAAAATGGATACCTCCCAACAGATTCCTTCATAGCGAGAATAGTTTCGTCCAAACGATGATACAATGTTCCTAAGAAGAGAGGAGCAAGAGGAGCATTTAGACCTCGAGATAACATAGAAGTTAAACCAAACATGCGAGTCGAAGGACCATCTACAGGAGACCCGAGAAAAATGAAGCGGGATAACCACATAGCCAAATAAGCAGATAAGGGAAAAGGGTAAGGCTCTTCATGGAAAGTGAGGACAGACTTGTTATAGTTAGAACTATTTCCGTGTCCGGGTCGGTAATCCCTGAAGAAGTAGCGCACCCAAGATAACCAGGAATTCTTTTGCCGGTTAGAAGTCTCAAAGTTTGGGAGGAGCATGTCACCTTGGAATCGCGAGATATAATTGGGAACTCGCTTGGAAGCTTCTGTTAAATAAGAAATGCACTCAACATCTCTAGGAGACAAGCTAGATATGCTACAGGAAGCCGATGCAACAGCAGGAAGGCTACAAGATATAATCTAGAATGAGTTCATACTCTAAAAAAAAAAAAAAAAAAAAAGATTACTGGTAAATGGCATAAACGTCCTCTAGAGTTGGGGTAAACTCCCCCCAAGCAGTGACAAATGTACATGTGGAAGAACACCAGCGTAAAATCAAGACGGTAAGAGCATCTTGGTCTTGTCGAATACGAAGATCCCTGCATAATTGAATGCAACGCAAAATGTCGGCCCTCTTCAGTATATCCACATAATCAGAATTTGCGAGAACCTCGTCGGTCCAATGTTGCCATCCCTGAAGACGATTGGATGAGTCGGATATGAAATGAATGGGACTGTAGGGGTATTCCTGTTTTTCTATACACATACGAGGAATGCGAGTAGAACAGGGAAAGCTGTCTAAACTTGCGCAAGCCGTAGCATATAGAAATAAGCCTGTTTTCTCAGGAGGAGGAAAGGTTGTACAATCATAATTCTTCACTTGCTCCCAGAAAACGTCAGAAGACCCATAAAAGGGAGCCTTTCCCCAGTCGCCGATGAAAGGAACCTCCTTAGTAGTTTTCGGGTCTGTGGAACGTTCACTGGAGTTGGCCTGCAACAAGAAAACATAACATGAGAATTCTAGAAACAAGGAAAGAAAGTGAATGAGCATTTGAAATTAAGTGCTTACCATAACAAGAGAGAAGGTGTGAAACTTAAATAAGAAGATTGGATTTGGGAAAGGAAGATCACGGACACCTTGGATTCGGGAAAGGAAGATCACAAACACCTGAAAGAAGAAAAAGAGCACAAGCATTAGGATCCATTCAAATAAAAAGGGTAAAAGAAGAACGGGGAAATGTGAAAGAGGAGGCCATTAGGTCGGTTCCCCTAAGGGTTGACCCGTAGGATTTAGCCACCTAAGGAGCTCTCCCCTCTTACATTTAACTTCTCCTTACTCGTTGAATCAACTGATTGGAATGAATGCTACTTCACCGGAATATCCGAGCCAAGATCCTTGTTAAGGTGAAATGGCTCGGAATAAATTCTTCTTCCTTGCGGTGTTGTCCTTTCTTTTAAAATATCCGAGCCAATGACCTTGTTAAGGTGAAATGGCTCGGAATAAATTTTTCCTCCTTGCGGGGTTGTCCTTTCTTTCAGAATATCCGAGCCAAGGACCTTGTTAAGGTGAAATGGCTCGGAATAAATCCTTCCTCCTTGCGGTGTTCCTTTCTTCCAGAATATCCGAGCCAATGACCTTGTTAAGGTGAAATGGCTCGGAATAAATCCTTCCTCCTTGCGGTGTTCCTTTCTTCCGAATATCCCAGCCAATGACTTGTTAAGGTGAAATGGCTCGGAATAGATCCTTCTCCTCTTGCGGTGTTGTCCTTTCTTTCGTAATATCCTAGCCAAGATCCCATTAAGGTGAAATGGCCCCAAAAAAAAATAAAAAATAAAAATAAAAAATAAAAATTACAATCACTGAAAAGAGAAATTAATGAAACAATTAAGAAAAATTAAACAAAACACCAAATCATCATGAAAACTACTCTACTAAATTAGCTCCGCTTAACGCATCTACATGATTAATTACAAGCTTTAATCACCAAATCATGAATTGGATGTGTAAAAATTAGAGTGTCAGGTTGGTTGGTGAAATACTTTAAACAATTCCATGGCGTGTCAAGCTGGCAACGCATGGGTTTGATTAGCTCGGATATTTTGGCAAAATTTCATGAAAAAAAAATAATAAATAAATAAAAAAAAAAAAAAATTCTGTGGTGTGAATCCAAAGAATCAATATGATTCACTTCTTGTTGCAATTCTAAAATATATATATATTATAGAACATGGAGGCCATAAAGGCTGCTAACCTCTCAATCAGACTTTGCAGACTCACATGCATATGGGGTTCAATTGAAAAAATAGTTGTCATTTGTTTACCTTCCATTCGCTGCTGCAGCGATCATAAAGTCGATCGCCATGATAATACCATTGTTATGCAATTCACGATTTTCTCACGCCTCTCTTTTCATCCGTCTCCTTCTCTAAAACACTAGTATAATGAAATCAATTGCTATACTTTATTTTTTCGCAATGACTTTTCATCCGTCTCCCTTCTCTAAAACACTAAGATAGTGAAATCAATTCTTATACTTTATTTTTTTAGTAATATCAATTCCTTTCAATCACGAAAAAGATCTTGCGTTTAAAAAAAAATAATAATAATATTATTATTATTATTATTATTATTATTATTATCATTATTTTACAAAATTAAATTATTTCTATTTAATAAATACATAAATAGTGCTTGATTTGATTTTATTAAAAAAAATTTAAAAAAAAATTTAAAAAAAAGATTTTATTTTATAAAATAAGATTTTATTTACTTAGTAATATATATATACATATATTATTAAGGAAACAAATATAATAAATAAATTGCGGAAATCATTCCCATTACCAAGCAAAATCACCGTGATGATACCCATAAGAAGGATCTTGTGATTTTTTAATCTATACCTAATAATTGATCTTGTTAATTGCTTTATCACATGAATTTTGATTCTTGACATGCATGGGGGACCTCTCCTTGATATCTCTAATCTATACTAAGCGGTACATCATTCTTAACATGGGTGACCACATGTGTTGTACGCTATAAATAAAATAAGATTTTATTTTATTTGGCAAAATATAATTTATCTTTACCTAATTTTTAATATATATATATATATATAAAGATTTGTCTTTGTTTTTAAGATTTCTAAAAATAAAATAAGATTTTTATTTTATTTGTTAATATATAATTTATCTTGATATATACATATAAAAATTAATTCGAGAAGCAAAGATTGTGCAGGATTTGGAGAAGATTTTTAATATTTGGTGGGTGAGCTCTCTAAGGGGTCCCCTCCAAGAATTGTTTTGTTTTCGTAACTTGCAAGATCGAAGCTTCGCACATTGTTTAGAAATTTGAAACAGGACTCAAGGACTCGAAGAAATTTGCACAATCGCCACTCCGAATGTGTGACTCACGTGCAGGGGGCAAATGTGAGTCCATGTACAAATTAGGGTTCACGCATACGACCTAAAGAATTGAATGAAACAAAAAAAAGTCAGAAATAAAGAAGCAAGACCTGAGAGAATCTTCCACGTGTCCCGAGGCAGAAGACACGTGGAGGCGGCTCATTTTTGGGAATTGATTGAGGGATTGGATTGGTGGCTAGAAGGACAGGGCAATATGGGCATTACTTTGATGATTAAAGGGTATTTCTGGAATTTTTCTGAAAGCATGTGCCTGGCACATGACCATTTCTCAGAAAAACCTATAAATACCCCTTCCATTCCATCATGAAAGGACTTCTCTTGAGACTCAAGACTTGGAACTCTCGGAAGATCAAAAGGACCATTTTGGTGACTTAAAGGCTCTGAGATTCCACCCCTAAAAGCACTAGAAAGGGGTTTGAACATTCTCTCAACTCGAAGGACTCAAGAAGGCTCTTGGAATCCCTGTTACCCTAACACGGCTTCCGGATTCTAGGGTTCGCACGCACGCGTCGTTGGAGTAATCGCCCACCGCCGTTTCTCCCTCTTCAATTAACCAATCAATTCCGCTTTCTTTGTGGATTTTCTCCTCCTCAGCCAACACGAAACCCTAACCCTAGCAAGGTACGATTTCCTTGCCCACACATTAAAACATTAAAATAATTTGATATCAAACCCAAATCATCAATTCACCCAAGTGCTTATGAGGGACAAACACCACTGCCTTATAAGCAGTGCTCAAAAAAGTGCTCCATTTGAAAATGACAATTAATTCATTTGCCTGCTCCAGCAAAATAGCAGTCCACATGCATTTAGGCCTTAAAGAAATTGATCGATCTAATCCTGGTCCGGATAACTGCTCATCGATCCAACAGAAGCAACCCGGAAATGTAGTCTACATGTGGGAAGCTTGGTCATAAGCATTCCTGATTTCATCAATCAATGAATAATTTCTCCAAGGAATGAAGATTTTGTAGATATATATCAGGTCAATGATGAGCTTCTTCGTTTTGTTTGGAATTTCCATTGAACAATAAAAATGGTTAAAATCCCCAAATACATGCCCCTGCATTCAAACCAGTCAATGCAGCTTGTGACCTTACTTTGGATGTACAGTACTAGGATTAGTACAGGATATATATGTACCATGAAGTCTATATATGTCGCTTAAGACTTGCGGATGTAATTAAGGAAGTGACCCACAAAAATCTAATTTGAATTTGATACTGCTCCTTTATTTTCTCTTTATAATCAGTGATGTTTGGTGAAAAAGTGGTTTGCCATACAGTTAGAGATAATGTCGTCTACAGTCATGGGTCAATATGCTTGGATCATCCATCCTTCACATTTCTTGTAAGCAATGATGCTTCTGTGTATAATCTTGTTACCAGTTATACTCTTGCGTATGATTATGTCAAATAATAACTGGCATTGCATGAATTCAGGGACTATGTATGTGTTAAAGCTTTTTTTTATTCTCATTTGATCTTGACATAAGCTTAAATGACAAGTTTAAAATAATGTATAAGTTGATAAAGCTATATGTTACCAGTGGCAAAGATAATCTCAAAATCACATTTCATAGATAAGCAGAATGTACACAGGACAGGATGAGGCAACAATAATAATAATAATAATAATAATAGGTAAAAATGGAGGTGCATACTCCCTTATTTTAAGTTCCTTATAAATAATAGACATGGGCAATATTGGGATGTAATTATTTGGGTCTAGCCAAGCCAAGGTGTAGCCCAACTTTTTTAATGGATCGGATTTGGAATTGGCTCATATACGTTTATTTGGACACCTTGCTCAAATAGTGGAAAATTGTTATTAAAGTAAGATTGTGTTTCCTTATTTGGTGTGATAAAAAGATCTAACTTGGAAAGAAAATAATCAATCATTAATTGCGTGATTCTGAAAAGGATTTTTACTCATAGTTGGATTTGGGTGGACATGACTTCTATAAATACAGCAACAAACAAGGGTCAGAAGGGTACACAATAGCATATGACACAAATAAATACTTTATTATTATAGTGAATTTCTTTCTCTCCTTGATTTTTTCTCAATTGGGTTTTAACGTAAATTCTTGTGTTCATATTTTATATTTTCTTGTTTATGTTTATGTGAGTATGTTTTGTGAGATTGATTTCACGACAATACAATCAACCGTTGACGCGATTTTAGTATATTGTTTTGGTAATTTCGTTAGGTGTACAAAAGCAGACGTTAACAGTCTCGAAATTCCATTGCTTGAATTACAGGATAATTATACAAATACCAAATTAATAAATACTACTATTATAGTATTACAGGAAAATTGGCCGCCATAATATCAAAAATGTAGTGAAGACCAAGGAAGAATGAAAAAAAAAGTGAGTTAATAAAACTTCTGCTTGAATTTAAAAGAGGAGGTAAAAAAAAGAGTAAAATTAGGATGCGAGATCCAGTCTGTCTGCATCCAATTGAGGCTGTATATGGGTTGGGCCATGTCAAATCCACTTTAGTATTTGGGTACAGAAAGAATTGACAACTAAATTCTATAAACACAATGCTTTTAGTTCTAGCTTTTTTACTATCTTGGGCTCGTGTTTGAATCACCTTGGTCTCACATGTTTGAAAATCGACTTTATGATACATCTCCAGCCCAAAAAATTGAAAACTCAGCCCAAATTCGAGTTTGGAAATGTAAAAACTTTTTTAAAAAAAAATTATCAAATTTACTTGTAAAAATATCAATTCTCTAAAAGTAACAGGAAGAAACTTGGACTAGTTTATAGTTTATAGGAGTAACTCATTGGGTTAACATAAAGTTTATATTACTTCCTACCTCCATTCTTTTCTTTAAAATAAGAAGAAGAAGAAAAATTAAAATATAAAATTGTTATATTTTTTAAAAAAAACATATACAAAAACGATTGAAGAAAACAATAGTTTGATATCTCGTTTTCCATACACATGCAGTACAGTGCTATGAGGAGTATTTTATTTTGTATTGGTCTCCCAATTAAGATCTAGAGAATCAATTTCCCTGTTGGTAATTTTATAAACAAATCAAGGGGCCGGGGCCGGGGCCGGGGCCGGGGCCGGGGCCGGGGCCGGGAAATTCATATATGCATGCATGCATGCCCATCTGTAATAAAATCCAAACCAAACCAACTGGAATCTAGTAATCAAGGACAACTGCCCACAACCAATGTTATGGTTATGGTTACATAATCATTCATGGATTGGTAGCCTGGACCTCTAATACAGTGGTATTATATTTTACTAATGTTACATTACAAATTTACAACAGATTATTAACAAATATATAATCCCATCTCCAGGAATATATATATATATATATATATATATATATATATATATATATATATATAATGCACGTGGCCATGCCCAGAATAAGTTCTATTTAATCGACAAGTGATAGTTTGTACAGTACTAGAATAGAGAAGACTTTAGTTTGATTGGCATCCAAAGCTAGCAGCTTCCTGTAGCAGCCGTAATATATATTAAGTAACAAATTAAATGTACTGATTAATATCTATATATATATATATATATATATATATATATATATATATATATATATATATATATATATATCCCCACTTCACATGATCTAATACAGAAAATTCAAATATGCGCCAGTTTGCATGGAAGATGATTGTCCATATATAGGACCACGAGCTCCATCCTTTTATGTCAACACATATATACTTCAAATTATAACTTGCTTTAAAAAAATAAATACAAATGTATTATTTAAAAATGTTATCAATCAAGATGATTAATTCAAGCGATCCAGGGTAATGCATTCTCCCATGGTTCTCTCTTTGGAAATGAACTGGCTAATTAATAAGAAGAGATATTATACATAGTTGTTAGGAGAATGGCATGTCTACATGCAAGCAATATATTAATACACATGTTAGGAATCTAATATAACTTATAAGTTTTAGGCAATAGGTCTATATGATCCATTTGTATATATTGGTTCTTCAATCTTTCATTATTTTTTTTAATGTGGGACTCAAATCACCGTAATTGTATATGTCCAAGAGGACAAGATCTAATCAGAGTATTTATTTTCCGATGGATAATTGAAATGTCATTATATATGTAGTATCTTAATTTATTTATTTTTTGATGGATGAGTAATTGATACTTCATTGATAATTATTTATATATAGTGAGAACATAGTAATTTCTTGTCAACTTTCATTGTGGAAAAAGATGAGTACATCCTACTTCATATATATATATATATATATATATATATATATATATATATATGGGACCCATCCATCCAAGATAGGTTCTTATATAAACTGTCTAACAACCTTTTTTCTGGATAGTTGATAAATTGATTTGAAGGGCGATATTAGATTTTAAATTTGATAGTTTAGTACAGGTTGTTGTGTTTAAAATATATCTTATCTCTATTTCTATTTTAATAAAGAAGTTCACGTAAAAACATATTGTCGGTATAGTTATATAAAAATGAATATTTATTATTAAAATAATCCTACTTAAAACAAACATATCAGCTTTTATTTTTTTTTTTTTTATTATATTTCATGATTCAGCAAAAGTTAATTTATATATATATATATATATATATATATATATATATATATAAGGTGTGTGAAAAAGAGACGTGTTAAAGGAAGGGGGCCAACCAAGAAAGAAAGGGAGAGAATTAGAAAGGTGAAAACAGAGTTGATGTGTTGGGATGGTCTAGCTACAGTACTTCGTAGGGAGTGGGTGACAGTATATAATAATATAATAGGTAGGTCACATGAATTTAATCTTCGCAAAATATGGTGGAGTACATAGTATATATATATATATATATATATATATATATATATATATATATATATATATATTATATGATCTATCCAAGAATTGAAAAGGACATAGTTGCTAACAAGAAAAAGATGAAAATGGAGATGGAGATGTTGCACAAAATTGAAGCAATTAGTGCCAAAAAGTGGTGGGTGCATACATATATGTATGTTTTTAATTTGAATACCATGTCCATGTCCCCCATTCTTTGTCACTTGTCAGCATAATAACTTTGCCAACGTCCCCACCTTCACGAGAAAGACTATTTCCAACTATCCTTGTTTTCTTCCTTGAGCCCTTATCCCGGCCCCTCTCCATCTGTTTGTCCTCTTTTTCTCTTGGAATGTGTGCTCGATTCCCCTCTTTTTCTCTTTGAATGCTGGCAGTTGTACTACTACTACTACTACTTTTTCACTCCAACTTCTAGTAGATTTTGTTCACCATTATTGACCATTAATGGTTGGTGCTACTATTGATTGATTCATGAAATCAGCGAAAATCATTGGGAAAAAAAAGAGGCTTTTATTCCTGTTGATCACTTTTCCTATTTTTGTGCTAACTAGACTAGCTAGTAAAAAGACATGATTAATTCCCAAGCCAGAAAATAAAAAAGAAAAGTCACTTAAAGTAGTAGTAGTAATTAGTATAATTTTTTTGCAAGGACATGCAAAAGTTCATTATTCTTATTTCATGGCCCGTGGCTGGTGCTAGAGATCTGAAAAAAACCACTCACTAGCAAAAGTAACATGCATCAATCTCCCAAGCTAGGTTTGAAAACAAAATAGGTATATGCAGAAGCACATTATCCTCTACGTACTTTATTCCTTCTCCATTAGGTTCCGCAAAATGCAAATGCATGCCCACCTAATTGATTGAATTCAACTTGATAATTTGCTAACCAACTTTATACATCATTAGTACTACAATTAAGTACCAAAACAAGAATTCAAAATCAACATGCATTGGGATGGAGCAACCTTCCGAGCCCGGCCTGGCCAATAGTACTGAAATTCAGCTTTAATTCAATTGAAGTGGTGTTGTTCCAACCATGGCCAAAATCCAGTTTGATCATCGATTCCGCAGAACATGTTGCAGAAACTTTCTTCTTTAACTGTTTGATGAGGATCGATTTTGTGGCACTGGAGGTCTGGTCTTGCTGATGATGAGTTGTTGTTATTATTATTACCCTGAAAGAGTAATTGAGCCACATGAGTGGGAGGCCTAATATTGGAATGAGAGGCAGGAAAGAGGGGTCTGCTGGTAATTATATTTGGATGGCTGTCAATTGGTGGCGGTGTAGTCCTCCTTGAGTTCATATCTGATGGTTTGATATCAGAGCTGCAGTTTTCACTTGGATTGCTGCAAGATCCCTCTGTTTCTTTGTTAAGGTTGATTGATTCTGTTGGCTCCCTATTTTTTAGTGCCAATATCTGCAACCATAAACTAATTACCCAATCAACAAATTCCCAAGCATGCATGCTATACATATAGGAGTAATAAATACATACACACACACACTCTCTCTCTCTCTCTCTGCCTGTTTTTATATGTATAATCAATTGAAAATTTAACATAGAAAAAGTAAAAACATATAATCATTGTGTTCAAGGACTTTGCATAGTGAGCCATAATAACTCATTAATCCAACAAAAAGGGTCACAGCCGACAGATAGTGAATGATCAAATTAATTCCGTGTTGAGTATGAGGTCATTATTGAGGGACAATTCTGTTGGGCACGCCTTCCCCTGCGGTATACTCACCAACACCGCTTACCAGAGGCCAATTTTTGTAAAAGGAAAACCATGATGCCACCGGAATTGGATTTGATATAGAAATTATAAGTTTTAACCAATTGACAACAAAAATGGAAATAAACAGGGCCATTTATATATATATATATATATATATATATATATATATATATATATATATATATAGTACCTCTCCTTGAAGTTTGTTGTTTTGAGATTGGAGGGAATCATTCTCGGCTTGGATTGATTGGAAGTGTCGCTTGAGTTGGTCGTAGTCTTTCTCCAATTGCTTAGTTTTCCATCTGGCCCTGCGGTTTTGGAACCAAATGGCAATCTGTCTGGGCTGGAGACCAAGAGCCCGGGCTAGCTGCAATTTCCTGTCGGGATCAAGCTTGTTCCCCAACTCAAAGTTTTTCTCAAGGGTCTTCACCTGTTCCATGTTAAGCCTTCTCTTCTTATCTCCTCCTCCTCCTCCTCCCGGTCCTCCTAATTGTGATCCATCATCATCCTCTTCTTCATCAGACAAACCATGATCCCCATTATTGGCTAATTGATCTTCATCGTGAATTCGGCCTGCTGATGAGAATGACATGGATGATGATGATGATGATCTCTTCCCTAGAAAGGAACCAACACCCCCTGCACAAAAAAATAAATAAATTAAATAATATATATATATATATATATATATATTTTTCATTCAATTTAACAAAACCCATTATTAATTAGAAATACAAAAGCAAGAATTGAAATAACCATGGAAGTCTTCAAGAGGTAGGATATTTGGAGGAGTGAGAGAGGTAGTCATGTGGGGTTGATGACGCTGATCATTATTATCATTATCTTCTTCATGATGATGAGCTTGTAGCATGAAATTGGCGGGAAAAAATACCATCTCCTCCATGACTAGCTAGTATATACTGCAACTGCTTAATTACTCATGAGCTAGCTAAAGCATTTGCGCTACCACCTCCTGCTGCTGCTGCAGCACTACTCTAGATAAGATGGTGGTGGTGGTCTGACTTTCATGTTTCGAGAGAGAGAAACTAGACTAAGCTAGCGACGGACGACGTACTTTAATTGAAAGAAGAGAAGCTTATATATATATATATATATATATATATATATATATATATATATATATATATATATATATATTCCCCTACGTTCTTTCTTCTATCTCAGCTAGCATTCAATCAAAATTGGGATTTAATATATCTACATAACCAAATTTGATATTTCTGAGACTATACGAGCAAGCTTTTATTCATTTTTTTTCTTGTGAAATATTTAGTTGGATCGAAAGAGTTTATACACATTGTTCCTTAATTGCACCTTAACAACTCAAACAAATTAATTACTCCTCCGTTTAAAAGATTATCGTTTTAGAAGAAAAAAAAAATTGTTCCAAAATGTTTGTGGTTTACAACTTTCGAGGGGAATAAATTATTTACTTTCCTATATTACCCTACTTTCTCTCATCGTTCAAGAAATTCTCTTCTCAGATTAATAGTTTTCAACTTCCCATAAAGGGGTAGTGATAGAATTTCAAACAAATTTTACTTGGTAAATGATACTTTCTTAATCCATGTGCAAATACATTAAACGACAATCTTTTAGGAACAGAGATAGTAACAATTATACTTTTGTTTGAATAGAATCATGAGCTGATCTCTTTATTTTCACAATGAAGCTAAAAAAATCTGGGAAAAGTAATGATGTAATTTTTTCTTATAGCAAAAAAAGTTGAATATATGTTACAAATTTAGTTCTTGTTCAATAGATGTAACTCTTTAGTCGCGCTACCAAACCAATTAAGTTGTATCAGTGTTTTCTTTAATTTTTCATGAGATATATGTATATATGTGCAAGTGAGATTTATGTATGATTCGCCTTGAATAAAAAATATATGTACCCCCTACCCCCCCCCCCCCACCCCACTCCCACCCCACCCCACCCCACCCTAACCCTATATAACTTCTTAAATGAATGACTTGTATATATAATTCATATAAGTTAAAAATTAATCAACACATTTTCTCTAACAGTGAAACTTGAAATAAGAAGTAGTATAATATTAACATAAATTAATAACTTGTGGGGTAGTCTTTCATTTTGTTTGTTAATAAGATTACATTTCTTTCACTAAGCAAAAAGATTAAATTTCTTTCACTAGATAGTTGTTTGTTTTATAACTGCGTGCATTGTCTGGGTTGACCATATATTCTAGCTAGTTATAATTTAAAAATTATATATATATATATATATATATATATATATATATATATATATATATATATATATACAACTCATGATCGAGCAATAAATGTATAGCTGAGTTGAAGCCGTTAATTGTTCATATATTATCTGCCTGATGACAAGTTTCAATTGGTGGCAACATACATACGTTTCCTAGATGGAGAGAGTGAGTGACAGTTGTCAATAAATTTAAATTTAAATTTAAATTTAATTTGTGTGTAGCTAGCAGACATACATACCTTGCCTTGCAAGGTTGATTCCCAATTGCTTGCTAAAGGAGAGAAAATGGGGTCGCTCATATGTTTTACGTACTCATATTTCGTGCTAACTGCTATAAATTAATTAATTAGAATTAGGGGCCGGGTGACTCCCCTAAAATAAAAAGAAAATGCTGATTCAGTCGCGTAGCTAGGAAGGGACTGGAGGTGGTGGTCATGGCCCCTTCCCCCCTTACTCACTTCCTCTACTTTTACCCTTACCTATTTATAATATAATATAATATAATATTTTTGTTTATATATATTGATATTAGTCTCTTCCTTATATAAATATTTTTATTAGTGATTTACGATCACTTGGTGTATTGGTATTACTCATTTTGATTAATATAGAGATTGAGGGTTTGATTCTTATTAAGTTATCCACTTAGATCCCTCCCTCTAGGTTATGATAAATTATTATAATAGATTAAGACATTAACATATATATTTGAGATGTATTTGAAATTTTTTTGAGATCCCTCTAATATTAAAACAATTTGATAAAGATGAATTCATATGTAAAAACTAAAAATATATAAAATTTTATTTTATTTTTATATTTTTTTTAATATTACATTAATACTTTTAATGTTAAAAAATATTTCATAAATTTTTCGATCCACTTCCACTTAAATTCCTGACTACGCCCTTGCTGAAACTGATATAGATAGGTGGCGTGTGTAAGTGTTGACAAAACTAAGAAAGTGAGAGGAGTTGGATATATCGAGTCACTTGGAAAAAAGTATGAGTAAATGATTTATGCTAAGCACTCAAATAGTTAGGGTTTAAATATGAGTACAAGAGTAGCAATTGAATCATTTAGGTCGGACTATTAACATATTCATACTAATAATGATAAAATTAAGTTATGTAATTATATATATATATATATATATATATATATATATATATATATATATATATTGTGGCGACCTCAAAATAGGCATACATCACCTAATACGAAATGCCAAATACGTAGTGATGAATACAAATACAATCTTTAATATACAACAAGAAAGTTGTGAGTTTTAATACAAATATTATCTTCAGACAATATCCACTCTCGAGAATAAGTCCTCATTATATTTATTGTCACATTTATTTAATAAAATAGTGAGGACTATTAATACTATCATTTGAATGAGTTACTCTGTTCCCCGACTAGTCCTTTACGTTCTCATCTCCCGAAGAGAGCAGTGAAAGGAAAAAGGTGAGCTCAACTAGCCCAGTATGAACTATTATGACTAAGATAATGCGAGAATAAATTATCATTAGTCTTCAACAATGTTAAAGCGATAAAATACAATAGACATCAAGTTTAAGCTATGCGAGAACAAGCAATCTATTAAAAGAGTCAAGTAGAGAATAAAATTTACTATCTTTTATGATTTAAAAGGTTTTTCATCACTTTTATCATTTGAGACTCAAGAACAATAAATAATCCACATCATCCCCGCACTACTGACGAGGATATTCATTAGTATCACGACCATAAATTATCCATACCTACTGGGCCGAGAATATTCGTGTATTCATCAACGGTCCCGATCATGCCATAAAACAATTCATCTTTGCTCCTTTGGCGAAGAGAATCCATAGCCATAATCATACCAAAAAGCGCCCATCAATGCACTACGGGGCAATGAGGACTTTTTCCACATCATTTGTAACATTACGGCCATGATTATACAAGAATAATCCACGCCATAATCATACCAAGTCCATCTATGCACTACATACCATGATGACTTTCAACATAATATAAACATGAGGATGATGACAATGATATAAGAATTCAATAAAACAAGTTCAAGGATTAATTTATCCAGAACTAATAACGTCAAATTGTCAACACGATACTTCTTTTGTAGAGTAAAATTCAAGAATACTCGGAAGAATATTTTTATGAGAAGATCTTTGGATGAAGCGCAAATATCGAGGATATTCCACTAATTTCATGGAGTATATAAGTCAAAACTTTAATCAACCGAGTATAATAAAGAATGGAATAACAAAAAATTACCGTACGACGCGGTCTTGATGTATAAAAGTTATTCCAACGTAATAATAAATAACGGAACCGTGTCAAGGCGAATACGCAACCGCCAGGATATTCAATGAGAATAATAAAGAATGGAATAACAACGAAATCACCATGCATGCAGATTGCAGCGTAGAAAAGTTATTCCAACGAGAATAATAAATAAGGGAATCGGTCCCGGCAAAACGCCTTGCATGACGGGATATTCCACGAGAATAATAAAGAGCGGAACCAGTGCGGCGTAAAATGCTGAGCACGAGGATATTCCAATGAATAATAAAGAATGGAATAACAACAGAAATCACCAAGTATAGGTAAACTGTGTATACAAAAGTTATTCCAATGAATAATAAAGAATGGAATAATGGAAGTTCTCTTCATGAATATAAAAAAATAATACCCCTTACGAGTACAACAAATAATATCTCTTACCTTATAAAGAAAGAGTATTCAACGGTAGAGGCGGGGATATACTTGAAGAAACTTGCACTATGCTCAAAGCTTTCTTAAACGCTAAAGAAATACGCTCAAGATTATAGAAGAATAATTCTCTCTACAGTTTCTCTCTCTAGAATTTCAGTGAATTCATAAGAAATAATGAAGGAATGAGCTTTTATTTATAGAATAATAGACTGAATAGTAACCAATCCATGAACGGTCCAGATCGATTTACTTTAAACGGACGGTCCAGATTGGCCGTTTACAATAAAATATAATATATTCTATTTGTAATCTAATAAAACGAATAACTTTTAAAAAGATTTTACTATGCAAATACTATACAGGCACTATGCAAACACTATGCATAATAAAATATAATATAATTTAATTATTGTCTAATAAAGCAGTATAACTTTATAAAAGTATTACATTTTAGATAAAAAGATTTTACTATTAGCCTAATAAAACGAATAACTTTATAAAAGTATTCTATTTTATATAAAAAGTTTTTACATTTTATTACATTAATAATACTAATAAAACAAAACTTATATAATATATATATATATAACAATCAACAATAATTGAATCAAATAACATGAGATACTTATCAAAGAATTCATATGAAAGAATAATTGAACAAAAGCGAGTGACTTCTCACATAAGCATCAATAATCAATACTGTGTGTGCTACTTATGCAACCACGCAGACATCTTTGTTTTTTTTACTACCGAGTAGTTTAACAGTATTAACGGTAAAACTTCCGCCGTTATTTTCATAAAAATATTTTTGTCGTTTTTTCAATCCGATAATAATTCTGTTGTGGGGTCCACCAATGATTGTGGCGTCGTACGAATATTCTCCGACACAAAGAATATTCCCCGACCAATCGAATAATATAACAACTTGCATACTTTGTAAAATTTATAAATATTACCCACAACTATAACATTATATTAAATCCACACCATAATATTCAAAAAAAAAATCGAGAAATTTAAATCTTTATTCGTAAAATTTGGAATTTTACATATATATTACATGGATGATGTTATATATGTTAAATCAAATTTATGGGTAATGATTCATAAAATGTATTTATTGTGAATCTGTATATATCTTTTATACCATTGAAAAACAGAAACAATGACTAAAATTAAAAACAGAAAATTAAAGATATCTTTTATTAATAGTAGCAGACCGTAAAAAAAACACTTAGTGTCCGCTACTATTAGTAGCGAACGTTAATCAAAATAAAAGTTTTGCTTATTAACAAGAGTTTAAAGTTTATTAATTAAGATTTAAGATTTATTAACCAATGGTGATTTATAAACTAGGGTTTATTAACTAAGGTTTATTATTATGATTTATTAATCAAAGTTTAGGGTTTATTAAAGTTGAAAAAATATAAATTATGGATACATAATTATAAATTCTAAACTCTGATTAAGAAACTCTAAAAATTTACAAGTAAAGTAAAATTACTATTAATATTGAACGCTAAGTATTTTTTTAGTATCCACTAATAATAATAGTAAATACTGATTTTAAATTTTAATATTTTTTTATTTTTAATGCGGTATAAATAATATGTCTTATAAATATTCATACGATAGTTTTGTGAATGAGAGGTAGCTAGGTTAGTTAAGGAAAAAGTGGCTAGTACTACCATGTACTACGATATCATCTTTCAGGTTCTTCTGGAAAGGGAGGAGAGAGAGAGATGGGACATGAAAAGCAGGATAGGAATCTAGGGGCTGGGGGTCCTAGCTAGCTAGCTATATGTAAGGGGCCGGGGCCGGGGATTGACACCTAACAAACCAACAGGTATCGTGAACCAGGACGAACCCCTTTCCCATCCCTAGCTGCCTACCTCTAATATTATCCATCATCCTTCCATTCTTTCTCTATCAGATGATCAGACTAGCTGGTCGATCCCACAGAGTTTTAAAATGATCAGAATATATGTATCTAATTATCATAAAATTAATTTTATAATAAATAAATTAATTGATCAATAAAAAAATTATCTTTTAATCTGCATATTAATACTGTATTAATCAATTGATCAAAATTAACTATCACTTTTAGTATGTATATATACTACCCTCTATAAGTCTCGTGTTTCTTAACCCTACCGACTTCTAATTTATTTTTTTTGCTTATTAAATCAGCAATACTTATATTTTTCTATTTTGTCTATTTTTAAAATTAAATATTTAAATGTATTTAGTATTTGGTATTAGCACCTACTGCCAAAGAGGATTTATATTTTACGAACTATGCATACAATTAACTATATATGTATATCTATATATCTATTTATTTGTTCATGTATAAATATGCAAACGTATATCTACAATGATATATCCCATTAACTGATCACCCCAATATATAGCCGTGTCTCCAAAAAACCAGTCACCTCGAAATTCCAAGCATAAAAATTATTGAAAAATACTTTCATTACTACTTTTTAGGAAGTAGTCGATGTTTACAGGTAGCATTACAATCAACAGAGGGTTCAAGTTTCACAACAGCCGGCATTTGTTAAGATTTGTAAAAATAACTACAACTACTTATCTCTCTCTATATTACTATATATATGGACAATGATCGATCATAATTGTAACGCCCCTAAAATAGGTATACATCATTCATTTTAAGTCGTCAATAACATGATACAGAAACAACTACAACTTTATTAATACATCATAAAAACTGTGAGTTTAAATACAAATATTGTCTTCAAGACAATATCCATACCCAAATAAATCCTCATCACAATTATTGATACATTATTATACAAAAAATGGTGAGGACTACTAAACAACTTCTGGAATCATCATTCCATATCCCGACTAGTACTCGCTACATTCTCGGTTCCTGAGAAGAAAAATGGAACAAAAAGGAAAAGGGTGAGCTCAACTAGCCCAGTAAAAAATATTATGACTAAGATAATATAAAACAAATTATCGTTAGTCTTCAAATGAAAAAAAAATCGATAAAATACAATGACAACAAGTTTCGGATCAATATTATTGAAATAATAATTCATAGAAGAGTTACATAGAGAATGAAATCTATTATTATCTATGAATTTAAAAGTTCATCGTCAATATTTTATCCCTGTAACATCAATCAATATTCATCTTGAATCAAATTTTCATCTTTGCACTACAGGCCAAAGATATTCATCAGTCGATCATGTTCATCTCAACACCAGTTCATCTTTGCACTACAAGCCAAAGATATTCATTATAAAATCATTTATCTTTGCACTACAGGCCAAAGATATTCAATAATATCATCATTTAGGACTGAGGATGATGAAAAATATTTTAAAGAAAACGAATCCAGTGAAACAAAAGAATAAATATCAAGGATTCGTATTTCAGTTATTTCATGTCCAAAAATACCTCATAAATAATCATAGTGAAGTAAAATTCAAGAATGATCAAAACATGGATACAATCAAAGTTAGTATCCATAATAGATATTTTGGACGAAAAGGAAAAAATTTTATTTTTCGATGAATAGTGTCGTATTTGTGAATAGCGCCGTATACGTGAATAGTAACTCCGACACAAAAAGTTCCAAATTTGATTAAAAGTTCAAAAAAATATTTCGGCATAATGATATTGAAGAAAATAATATCATTTAAAAAGAAAATAACATCCCTTACCTCGAAAAGATAGACTTTAGTTGAAACAGGATATAGGCTATGACTTGAACTTGCAATCAGTATAAGCAACACTCAAAGTATTAAAATACTCACAAGAATACGCTCAATATATTGAGAGAGAAAGAGAGAAGATTTCAGGTTTACGGTGTGATTTTTAATTCTAACTAAGCACCCTATTTATAGGAAAATCGTAGAACACCAAAAAGAGTAAAATTTAATATAATATTATTATATTTACAAAATTGTCAAGCCCACCTCTTGAATCTGAATTCAGCCACCTTGCACATGTTTAATGTAACGACCCCAAAATAGGTCCATTCATTCCAACCCATTCTGAGTCGCCAAATACATGGTACAGAAAATAACTACAACTTTATTACAATAATTGTCGTGCAAAATACAACAACACATATCTTGTGAGTTTAGATACAAATATATACCAAATGTGACACATGTCCCAATAGTGGACAACACCTCACAAATGACACCTTACATAAAGGTATAGTCAAAAATTTGCTTTTAGAAACTAAAATCTTTGGGAAGTGCTCAAGGAAACCTTCGTATATGGGAGGCCATGCGTCAGGTTATGATAGATATCATATGTCCGAGAGAATTATCCTTGCTTGACCTAATAGACCCCAAAGAAAAAGCGAGAAGATTACTATCATATTCTTCCCAATGGTGAGTTTCTCTTGATTTATCATTATCTCCACTATCTCAAATTGAGAATTATACTTCAAACAAACACCAAGATTATATAGGTAAAGTGCTCGTATATATATACTCGCAAGTGGATGAGCACATCCCTGTCTCTTATGATGATACGTGGTTGTATGTCATTAGACATCTTGTATGATAGTGACAAAACACCCTTCCAACGTTGGGTTCGTCTCACCCTATTAGATTCACCAAATATAACTACTAAACGATGACCACCGATTCTATTCCCTGTTACCCCCTTTCAACCCATTCTTACTCTCTTATTACCCGAAAGGAATTGTAAAAGCAAAAGGGTGAGCACAACTAGCTCGATAAAGAATATCATGACTAAAGATAATTAAATTATCAATAGCCTCCATCAATAATAAATCGGAGATTTAGAACATATGGTAGATGATAAAAATTTCAACCATAGTTGCAATGAACGAAAGCAATCCATTAGAAGAGTCAAATAGACTATAAAGTCTATTATCTTCTCCATGTTAAAAATCCACCAACAATGTTTTATCCTGTAACATCAATCAACAATTACGGTCCACAATCATATGAATAACTCATAATCATAATTGTAGTTCTAAATTCCTCTTCTCATCTAGAACGAAGATAATTTTCATCACCCATCTTTACGAAACATCAAAGATCATGGTTACACCAAATCACATTTCTTGTTCATAATCATACTAATAATTTCATCTTTTGCACTACTACCCAAAGATATTCATTCATATCACCAGGTTTGGTCATGTTCATCTCAACACATGTTCATCTTTGCACTACTGGCCAAAGATATTCAACAACATGTCAACTTTGCACTACGGCCAAAGATATTCATCAATAATTCATCTTTGCACTACAGGCCAAAGATATTCATCAATAATTCATCTTTGCACTATAGGCCAAAGATATTATTATCTCAAAGAAATATATAATCATTTTAGAATTTATATAAACAATAATTATAACCACGTTGATCATTTCACCTTTGCACTTAAGCTAAAGATGTTCGATTATATATTCAATGGTCATGATCATACCAGTCAACAATTCAACTTTGACTTCATGGCCAAAGAGAACCCATAGTCATGATCATACCAAAAATCTACCCATTTTTACACTCAAGTCAAAGAGAAATATCATCATTAGGGTTATAAAAATGTTATATATGATAATAAAATCAATATAATCAAAACATCTAGATTTAATCTCAAGAGTAATATTCATAAATCAACTATAATTTGGTTAGAAAAAGAAACCAATTTTGTCGTGAATAATCTTGAATGAATAGTAACTTCGTGAATAGTAACCACGACATAAAAAAGGTAGAAATTCCACAATAAAATCCATACCAATATTTACGTATAATGATATTGAAAGAATAATATTTCTTAAGCTTATAAACAATTTATTTTAATTGTTTACACTTTACTAAATAATGCATTTAAGCATTCTAAAATGCCAAACTCATAAGATTTCATCACCAATAACCAAAACCCTCATCAAAAATCTGCATATACCTCATATAGGATTCTCAAGCCATAAAATCTTATTTTTCAATTTTCTTACTTCACACGACATATTTAATTCATTTACGCATAACTAGTCCATTTTCATGAAAAATACCAAATCAGTTCCAAAAATATTTTTTTTCTAAGATTTAGTAGAATATAGTCTCATATTGAACATATATTTTTCTCAGAATTTTTAAAATTCATTTACTATTTTTCATATGGCCAAAACCGCCGAATATTAAAACATTTATCATAAATTGTACTTTTATCCAAAAATTCTGAAATTTATAGGATATACCCATGTTATATATATGTACTCTCAATAAAAATTTCATCAATTTTGGAGTTAACCACAAGGAGTTATAAGCGGTTACTTTTAAAATAGTCTTTTCCCGTAAAATTCATAACTCTTAATCTATACATCCAAAAATCGCCATTTTTGGACACAATCAACAAAACTCATCAAATTATCATTTCAAATTTTTCCAGAATTTTTGAAGGTCTGCAAAGTTACGAAACATGAAAAATATAACAACCCTTAAAATTCCTTACCTCAAAAGAGCAGTATTTCTGACTGAAATAACGCTGAACGAACTTGCACCGTATAGCAACACTCAAGATACAAGAATACACTTGATAATATAGAGAGAGAAATAGAGAGAAAACTTGATTCTTTGGTGTGATTTTCAATTCTAACTTAAGCTTATATTTATGAAAAATCTTTAGAAACGCCAAAGGAGACTAAAATAATAAATTAATATTATTTTTATTCAAATTTCCTACGCCACCTCTCTTGATCAATTTAGGCAGCCTTCTTTGAACCAAAATCAGCAGCCCATGTGTTGTATTCAACACCCACCAAAAGTGGGTCCCACCCATAACTTAATAAAAATCATTTTATTTTTCAATATTCAATAATTCATAGAAAATAGCCCGTTCATCAGAAAAATTCAAAACTCGTGACTTTCCATTGAAAATTCCATTCTCTACAACTTTGCAGAAGAAAATTTTTCCAAATTCCAAACAGAAATTGACCGAAATCAACAAACGAGCGATTTTACAGTCTATAATCAATTTTCGGTCAAGAATTGTGTCCACCGACACCCAAAACATATGTTAAATATTTAATGCCACAAAAATACTCTTCCTCCTCATATACTCATATATCCCACATTCATTGTAAAAATATTACCGTTAATATATTATTAAAATAATATATTTAAATGAATTATTTTATCAGAAAAAGATAAAATATTAATTTTCAATAGTTGTCACATTAAAAATTTCTCCATCTATATCTACAATAAATATTTTTTTTATCATAATAATTAATAATTAATTATTCACAAATAATATTACAGACTCACAAGATCTTGACAATGTGCTAGGTTCGAGGATAGAGGGCTTTCCAATAAGGATTTCTCCTTACTGGCGCGCAATTAGGTGACCAAACCTCTCCTTAGACAGAACTTTCTAGACATTGCCAATAATGTTATCTGATAATATTATTCAAATAATTTGAATTATTGATCTGATAATAGAAAATACTGTGCAGTGACAATTATTGAAACAATAATAATATATAATATCAACGCAGCAATTATTGAATCAATAAAATAAAATATTGAACAGTAATTACTGTAACAATTATTGAGTAGTGGCCTTCACGTAAGAATCAATAATTCAAAAATCTTGTGTAATATCGTCGTGCTCTTGTGCAAAAAAGCGTATTATTGTATTTTAACCACCAGTATTCCAATGGTGTTAGCGGTAGAAAACTCAAACTTGTCGTTTTCTTCATAAGCGGTTATTCCGTTATGGGCCCCTAAATGAGATGGCGTAAATGCGGATATTCCGACAAAAAGAATATTCCACGACCAAACGAATATTCTAAAACAACAATGAATATTTTATAACCACTTGCGTATTTTGAAAAAAAATTCATATATCATCCTTAACTTTAACTTTTATCAATTTTAACATTTCTTGAATAATAATTATAAGAAAAATTGAATAATTTTATTTCATAAAATTCGGGGTCTTACATTTAATGCAGCCCACCAAGCAAAAAAAACATTTTTGTAATTAAAAATAATTAAAACTTTCAAAAATTAATTATTTCGGAACTACGGAACTTCAATAATTCATAATAAATAGCTCTTTTATCAGAAAAATTCGAACCACATGTCCTTTCCATAGGAAATTTCATTCTCTACAACTTTGCAGAAGAAAATTTTTTCAAATTCCAAATAGAAATTGACCGAAATCCATAAACGGGCGATTTTACAGGCTATAATCAAATTTCGGTCAAGAATTGGGGTCAACCGACACACAAAACATGTGTTAATCATTTAATGCAACAAAAATACTCTTCCTCCTCGTATACTCATATATCCCATATTTATTGTAAAAATATCACCATTATTATATTATTAAAATAATATATTTAAATGGATTATTTTATCAGAAAAAGATAAAATATTAATTTTCAACAATTGTCACATTAAAAATTTTCTCCATCTATATCCACATAAAATCAATATTTTTCTCATCATATAAATCAATAATTAATTATTCATAAATAATATTACGAGAATCACAATATCGTAAACTGCAGATGATTCCCGGAAAGAGGGGCTTTCCAATAAGGATATCTCTTCTTACTTGGCGCTTGATTAGATGACCAAACATCTCCTTAGAACGAGAACTTTTTAGACATTGCCAATAATGTTATCTAATAATATTATTCGAGATAATATGAATTATTGTCTAGATAATAAAAAATATCGTGCAATGACAATTATTAAAACAACGGTAATATAAAATATCAACGCATCAATTATTGAATCAATAAAATAAAAATCTTGAATAGTAATTCTTTGTAACAATTATTGAGTAGTGCCTTCTTTACGTAAGAATCAATAATTGGTGTAATCTGGTGTCTTTCTGTGTGTTTTTAACCAAGGTATTCCAACAAGATAATCTGGTAATAACTACGTCGTTATTTATAACCAACTTATTCTTGTCGTTTTCTTCATCCAATCGCTTTTTCGTTATGGGTCCACACAAAATCGCGCTGTCAGTCGCATACGAATATTCCCGACGGTAAAAATATTCCACGACCAAACGAATATTCCCGTCAACAATGAATATTTTAAAACCACTTGCTTGTTTGAAATAATTGCGCATTTTACCCATAACTTACCACATTAATCAAATCAACCCTTACTATTTCAAGATAATAAATAGAGGAAATTTAATTTCATTAAATATTAAGTTGAGGTCTTACAACCTCCCCTCCTTTTGAAATTTCGTCCTCGAAATTGACGTACGTACATGGTGTTTCGAAAAGGTGAGGATACCTCGCTTTCATTTCCGTTTTCAACTCCCGGTCATTTCCTCTATAAAGCATGGTTCCTCCACAAAACTTTAACTTGTGGTATGACCTTTCAATGCGTGGGGACATGCTCCTTCCTATCCAAGATCTTGACAGTACCTCTTCAGACGTTAAGTCTTGGCTATCTCGTCTGGTTCTAACTTCAATAACGTGGTTCGGGTCTTTCATATATTTACTGATACGGATATATGAAACACATTATGAACACGAGACATACTCGGAGAGGTAACGCGAGTCTATAGGCTATATTACCTACTCGGTCAAGAATTTGAAATGGACCAATAAATCGTGGATTGAGCTTTCCTCACTTCCCGAATCTTGTAACTCCCTTCCATGGGGCAACACGCAACAATACATGATCCCCAATACTAAATTCCACGTCCTTTCGATGAAGATCTCGCATAACTCTTTTGTCGATCTTGTGTCGTTTTGTATCGTTAATCGAATCATTTGGATCTTTTCAGTAGTCATCACGCATTTCAACTCGAGTCCCAACAATGTTGCTTCACCCACCTCGTCCCAACATATCTTTGGAAGCGACACTTTCATCCATACAATGCTTTAAATGGGGCCACACCAATGCTTATTCGATAAGCTTTGTTGTTATAGGAGAATTCCACCAATGGTAAATACTTATCCCAACTCCCTTTGAAGTCTAGGACACAAAGTCTTAATAAATCTTCAAGAGTTTGAATAGTCCTCTCTGATTGTCCGTCCATTTGAGGATGGTATGCCGAACTAAATCGTAAATCCTTGCCCATAGCTTTTTGCAAGCTAACCCAAAATCTTGAAGTAAATCTTGGGTCACGATCCGAAACTATGGATACTGTCATGCCATGTAATCTCACAATCTCATTTACATACATATGAGCAAGACGTTCAAGGGAATAAGTCTCCCGTATCGGTAAGAAATGAGCAGACTTGGTTAATCTATCAACAATAACCCAAATAGCACCGATGCCTTGAGAAACCGTAGGAAGACCCGTAACAAAATCCATGGTAATGTGTTCCCACTTCCATTTCGAAATCTCAACTGGTTGCAATGGACCCTTAGGTACTTGATGCTCCGCCTTTACACGTTGACAAGTTAAACACGTCGAGATAAACTTTGCAATCTCTCTCTTCATATTGTTCCACCAAAATGTATGTCGAAGATCACGATACATTTTGGTACTTCGAGATGGATCGCAAATGGTGTATTATTGTGCTACATCATAATCTTGTACTTCAAATCGAGTCGTTAGGAACACAAAGTCCGGTGGACTCGAAGTATTTCTTCTTCATCGATTCTCGCTTCCAGAATAGCACCTTCTTGTACTTTCTTCTTCATACGCATCAACTCCGGGTCGGTGGCTTGAGCAACCTTAACTTTTTCTATTAAAGTTGGCTCTATGCATATACTTGACATCATCGCACTCGTTCCTGCATATGATCTTCTACTCAACGCGTCAGCTACCACGTTCACTTTTCCAGGATGGTATTGAATAGTGTGGTCGTAATCTTTCAACAACTCGAGCCAACGTCGTTGCCGCATGTTGAGTTCCTTTTGAGTGAAGAAATATTTGAGGCTTTTATGGTCTGAATATATCTCCACTTTCTCCCCATATAGATAGTGCCACCAGATCTTTAGCGCGAAGACGACTGCTGCCAACTCTAGATCATGAGTAGGATAATTTCTCTCATATTCTTTAAGTTATCGCGAGGCATAGGCTATGACTTTCCCACGTTGCATGAGAACACATCCTAACCCTTTGCCCGAAGCATCACTGTAGATAACAAATCCATCCGAACCAAATGGTATTGTTAGAACAGGTGCCGAAATAAGTCTCCTCTTAAGTTCTTGGAAACTCTTCTCACATTCCTCGCTCCAAACGAATTTTGTATCCTTCCGAGTTAGCTGAGTTAATGGAGTAGCGATTCGAGAAAACCCTTCCACGAATCTCCGATAATAACCAGCTAGGCCCAGAAAGCTACGTACTTCGGTCACCGACTTCGATTGCTCCCAACTTTGTATTGTTTCAATCTTCGCCGGATCGACAGATACTCCATGTTTAGACACCACATGCTCAAGGAATGCTACTTCCTCAAGCCAGAACTCGCATTTCTTCAACTCGGCATATAGCTTGTTTTCACAAAGCCTTTAGAGTACCGATTTTCAAATGGTGCTCATGATCATCACTGACTTTTGGAATATATGAGAATGTCATCAATAAAGACAACAACGAACCGATCTAAATAGTCCTTGAATACTCGGTTCATCATATCCATGAAAGCCAGCAGAGCATTAGTCAATCCAAAAGACATGACTAAGAATTCATAATGCCCGCATCCAGGAGTTCTAAAGGCGGTCTTTGGAATATCCTCGATTCTAATCTTGGTGATGATATCCGAAGCGAAGATCGATCTTTGAAAAGAATTGTGCTCCTTGAATCGTGGTCAAACAGTCATCAATACGAGATAGTGGATACTATTCTTGATGGTGACATGGTTCAATTCCGATAATCAATACAAAATCGCATACTCCCGCTTTTCTTCTTTACAAATAAAAGCAGGAGCATCCCACAGGAGATGTACTTAAGGCAATGAAACCGATGTCCAACAACTCTTGTAGTTGGACCTTTAACTCTGAAGTTCAATAGAGCCATTCGATATGGGGTTTTAGAAATGGGCTTTGTATGCGGAGTTCAAGATCAATAAAGAATTCAACTTCACGCGTTACGGGGGGTAGGCGGGAAGTTCTTCTTGAAATACGTCGGGAAAATCAATAACAACAGGAATATTATTCAAATCTGACGTGTCTTTATTCAAATCCATAACATGGGCTAAGAAAGCTTGACATCCGTTTTTTAATAAACGAATAGCTATATGACTTGATATGGCAGCGATTGATTTTAGTGGCTTAGTTGCTTGAATTCGTACAACAGGTTGGTTAGGAATATGAAAACTAACAACCTTACGAAAACAATCAATTTTGGCATGATGAGTAGTTAACCAATCAATCCCTAAAATCACATCAAAAGCAAGTATCTTTAAAGAGATAAGGTCAACAGGTAAGGTGATGGTGCAAACTTGAATCAAACAAGATTTATAAATAGTGGATGTGATGAAAGTTTCTCCTAACGGAGTCTCCACAGATAAATCAAAGTCTAATTTCTCCGGAGTCAAGTTTAAACGTTGAGCACAAGAAGGAGAGATAAATAAATGGGTAGCACCGGTATCAAGTAAGGTATAAACTTTGCAAGAATTAATGATTAGCTTAACCGTGATCACCTCGTTTGGGTTCCTCGCATTTTGACCAGTCACGACAAACGCTCTTTCAGGAACTGTTGACTTTGACTTTTCTGGGACAGCCTTTTGAGTCACCGTCCCTCCTGGACTTGGTTTCGCTATCGTACAATCTCGACCGATATGTCCTTCCTTTCCACAATTATAACATACCTTGAACTATTGTGAGCAGTTTGGATTGATATGTCCTTCTTTCCTGCACTTATAGCATATGACCGGTGGTCGTTCTCCTCCCTTGGAACCAGTTGCTGCTGGTGTTGATGTCTTCACATGGTCATTGTTAAATCTCCTCTTTTTAAAACCTCATCCCGACTCGCTTCTTCTATTCTCATGGCCATGACTACCACCAGAGTGGTTACCATTTTTTCCGTCTTTTTCTTTCTCTGCTTGTTATCGTTATTCTGTTGACTGCTATCTCCGGTATGATCCTGGTTATGGTCCCTCGGTTGAACGTACTTTCGTTATCTCATTTCTAATAATTGAGCCCCATTGACAACACATCGAATAGAGAGAAAATTTATGAGAAATGAGATCTCGACGTATGTCGGGTTTCAAACCTCTCAGAAACATTCGCGTCATACGTTCTTCATTCTCCACCAAATGAGGTGCAAACCTGGATAATTCTACAAACTTCGCCTCATACTGGGACACCGTCATGTTATTTTGTTTCAGTCTAATAAACTCCACTTCCTTCATATGACGAATACTTTGTGAAAGTACTCGTCGTTGAAACGATTTTGAAACGTCTCCCAAGACATCTTTGAAAGTCTTGCAATTTGGATGGAGTACGCTTCACAGATTCCCACCAGTAATCTGCCTCATTATGGAACATAAAAGTAGCAAATGGAACCTTCTGTTCTTCCGTGCATCCCAAGACATCGAATATCTTGGTAATTTGTTTGACCCACATCTCCGCCTTAATCGGATTCGGCTTTCCCCAAAATTCTGGTGGTCCCAACTCTTTGAACTGCTTGGCCGTGACAAATCGTGCGTTGTTATTATTTCCACCTGTATTTTGGGCACAAGTCTCCCTCGTCTGATTTTGCATGAACTGCAAAAAACTTCTAAACATCCCGTTGTTCATCATCTGCTTAGTGGCGTTGTTCACAAGAGGAACATTGTCAGCCTGTTGCACGTTCTCCTCATTGGTGAGTACAGGCGTCTCCATGGTCTCATCTACTCCACTGTTAACATTCTCAGTCGACATTCTCAAATACTGCCATAAAACAAGGGTTAATTAAGAAAATCAACATATCACATAATATCCCTATATATTGACCAACTGTAGGACACACTAGCGAAGGATTTACTCGTCTCTCCCCTCCTAGTTTTATTCCCCGATCTCTCATGGAGAACATATCCCTAAGCTCGATATTAATCTGTGACCCCCAAAATAGGTATACATCACCCATTTTAGGTCATCAATAACATGAATATGAAATAACTACAACTTTATTAATACATCATAAAAGCTGTGAGTTTAAATACAAATATTGTCTTCTAGACAATATCCATACCCAAATAAATTCTCATCACAATTATTGATACATTATTATACAAAAAATGGTGAGGACTACTAAACAATTTTTAGAATCATCATTCCATACTCCGACTAGTACTCGCTACATTCTCGCCTCCTGAGAAGAAAAATGGAACAAAAAGGAAAAGGGTGAGCTCAACTAGCCCAGTAAAGAATATTATAACTAAGATAATATAAAACAAATTATCGTTAGTCTTCAATAGGAAAAAAATTTGATAAAATACAATAGACAACAAGTTTCAGATCAATATTCGCAGCGGAAATAATAATTCATAGAAGAGTTACGTAGAGAATGAAATCTACTATTATTTATGAATTTAAAAGTTCATCGTCAATATTTTATCCCTATAACATCAATCAATATTCATCTTGAATCAAATTCTCATCTTTGCACTACAGACCAAAGATATTCATCAGTCGGTCATCTTCATCTCAACACCTGTTCATCTGCACTTCTGGGCCAAAGATATTCATTATAAAATCATTTATCTTTGCACTACAGGCCAAAGAGATTCAATAATATCATAATTTAGAACTGAGGATGATGAAAAATATTTTAAAGGAAACGAATCTAGTGAAACAAAAGAATAAATATCAAGGATTCGTATTTCAGCTATTTCATGTCCAAAAATACCTCATAAATAATCATAATGAAGTAAAATTCAAGAATGATCAAAACATGGATACAATCAAAGCTAGTATCCATAATAGATATTTTGGACGAAAAGGAAAAAAAAATATTTTTCGATGAATAATGTCGTATTCGTGAATAGTGCCGTATACGTGAATAGTAACCCCGACACAAAAAGTTCCAAATTTGATTAAAAGTTCAAACAAATATTTTGGCATAATGATATTGAAGAAAATAATATCATTTAAAAAGAAAATAACATCCCTTACCTCGAAAAGATAGTCTTCAGTTGAAAAACAGGATATAAAGCTATGACTTGAACTTGCATCAGATATAGAACAATCAAAGTATTAAAATACTCACAAGAATACGCTCAATATATCGAGAGAGAAAGAGAGAAGATTTGGAGTTTACGGTGTGATTTTCAATTCTAACCTAAGCACCCTATTTATAGAGAAATGCTTAGAATACCAAAGCAGAAAATTTAATATAATATTATTATATTTACAAAATTGTCAAGCCCACCTCTTGAATCTGAATTCAGCTACCTTGCACATGTTTAATGCAGCCCACCAAGCAAAAAAAAAGTTTTTGTAATTAAAAATAATTAATACTTTCAAAAATCAATTATTTCGGAACTACGGAACTTCAATAATTCATAATAAATAGATCTTTTATCAGAAAAATTCAAACCATATGTCCTTTCCATAAGAAATTTCATTCTCTACAACTTTGCAGAAGAAAGTTTTTTCAAATTCCAAACAAAAATTGACCGAAATCCACAAACGGACGATTTTACATTTATAATCAAATTTCGATTCAAGAATCATGCGGTCTAACACACACAAAACATGTGTTAATCATTTAATGCAACAAAAATACTCTTCCTCCTCATGTACTCATATATCCCACATTTATTGTAAAAATATCACCATTATTATATTATTAAAATAATATATTTAAATAAATTATTTTATCAAAAAAAGATAAAATATTAATTTTCAACAATTGTCACATTAAAAATTTTCTCCATCTATATCCACATAAAATTAATATTTTCCTCATCATATAAATCAATAATTAATTATTCACAAATAATATTACAGAATCACAATATCGACAACTGAGCAGCCAGGAAAGAGTGGGCTTTCCAATAAGGATCTCTCCTTACTTGCGCGCAATTAGATGACCAAACCTCTCCTTAGATGTAACTTTTACACATTGCCAATAATATTATCTAATAATATTATTCGGATAATATGAATTATTCTCTCGATAATAAAAAATATCAGACAATGACAATTATTAAAACAACAAGTAATATAAAATATCAACGCATCAATTATTGAATCAATAAAATAAAATATTGAAATAATTCTTTGTAACAATTATCGAGTAGTGCGCCTTTACGTAAGAATCAATAATTGGTGTAATAATTGTACATCGTGTTTTAACCACGGGTATTCTAACAAAGATAATTCAGTAATAACTACGCTGTATTATTTATAACCAACTTATTCTTGTCATTTCTTCATCCAATCGTTTTTTCAGTTATGAGAGGCCAATACATAAATTACTGTGGTAAATTTAATATTCCCCGACAAGTAAAAATATTCCACGACCAAACGAATATTTTAAATGACAACAAATGAATATTTTAAAACCACTTGCTTGTTTGAAATAATTAGCATTTTACCCATAACTTACCACATTAATCAAATCAACCCTTACTATTTCAAGATAATAAATAGAGGAAATTTAATTTCATTAAATAATAAGTTGGGGTCTTACAACAACATTAATCAAAAGGTATAAACTGAACAAAATAAAATGGGTTATAGATTAAAAATGGGCATATATCATTTTTATCATTCAATATAAGAATTAATGGTCGAGATTAGAATTAAAATATTTACGTCTGTTACTATTAGTAGTGGATCATCCGCTACTATTACTAGTGGATCGCAATACTATTTTGATCAGCTACTAATTGAACGATATTAATCTCGATCATTAATTTTTATATTGAACGATAAAGATGGTGTACATATATGTTTAATTTTAATTCATAACAAATACATGTTATGAATTATTATATATATATATATATATATATATATATATATATATATATATATATATGAGGGGTTTATATATGTTTGTGCATGAATGAGATATGAATGAAATTAAGTACAGGGTAGCTTTCACAACGTCATCACATGACCAAGCCCCTATCCATTTAATTTATCACATTAATTGTTTATATACTACTACTTTTGTGTGCTTCTTGTCACAACATATATGACATATGCAAAGTGGTTAGTATGAAATTTATTTTTATGTAAATTGATCATTTGATTAATAGAGTGTTGACACGTAGACGAAACTCTATGTGTGTCAACATTCTATTAAATTAGTCAATTAACTAATTTATCAAAAAATAAATTTTATACTAACGAGATCCATGATGTATATATGTATACAAGATTTATACTACTACTAGTACGTACCATCAACAAATTGCCCCAGATACCTAAAATTTGCCTCAAAACAAGCGTCCAATAATTTGTCGGTCGAGGAGATCGCAGTTTGGCAATTATATATCTTATCGCCCCCCAGGTCTATCAATTGATTGAGAATTTAGTTTAAGCGTGATTGTGACAATTGAAAATACATACATAATTATTGTACAGCTTTATTTTTTCCTACTTTATTTTGTCAAAATTTTGTGCAATTTTGGGTAATTGAAGTAATTATACAGCTCTATGTATATCTTTAGAGTTTAATAAATTAGTAAATGATGAGTCATTTAATATGTGCATGTATACATGGGATGGGGATATATAGGATGGAATCGGAGTAATATATATATATAGCCGTGTAGGTGTCAAATGTTGTAGTCTGTCATATATGTATTTTGATGGAGAAATCATCGGTTACCTTATTCTACAAATGGGGATGTATCTACTGTATATCTAAAATGAATAATGGGCCCCATGCATCAATCTGTGTGGTGATGATGATGATTTGTTTTTTTGGTAGGACCAAAGTGTCTTCCTGATTTTTATTTTTTTTAAAAATCCAAATGGGCAAATACAGGCTTCTGTCTCTTTCTCTCACTCTGTGTGCATCACATGAATTTATTAGTTAGCTAATTTGGTTATACCAATGGGGTGGATCCATGTTCTGAACTCCTGTTTTGGTGCTCATATCTATATAAACTCAAGTATAATGTATATATATATATATATATATATATATATATAACTAGTTCTACACTACTTACTATAATTAAGTGGTGCAAGTAAATATGCAGGAAATTAATATGTTAATTAAAATAAAAGAAAAGAAAGAATTAGAGGTGAATCTTCTTCTTCGCTCCACATGCATGGCCCTCAACTTCTGGAGGTGCGTTCAGATTAAAACGGATCCCATGTGCCTTTCTTTGCTTGACGACGTCACTCTCTCTCTCTCTGTCTGTATCTATCTATCCCAATTCCCACTCTTGACAGTGATTCGTCAACCACTTGCTCTATCTGCTTTTTTTTTTTTCTTATTATTTTTCCACTGCTAGCTTAGCTATAATTTTCTATTGTTTTTTTCGTGGGCCATTTGTTAAGCACTGGCAACAGTAAATTGAAGCCCACGGGTGGGTTGCAGTTGAAGTTGAACGGAACTCACGGAAGTACAGAGAACAAAAAACCAGCGAACCAAAACCCAAACATGAAACTAGTAACAAATAAGGTTAAAGTCGGCACTGTCTAAACATCTTCGATTGATTATGTTCGTATTCATATGAATATTATCAAAAGTAACCTCAATTACATTGTTGCTGATAAAAATGAGACCACCAACAAATTAAAGTACATGGTCTCTGTATTCCAAATGAGATCAGATCATCTAAAAGAATAGCAATGCCTCAAACAATCGTTTCACTATATTCTTTTCTGTATATTTTAGAATTATATATATATATATATATATATATGTGTGTTCTAACTACAATACAGATCCCAAAAGAAGGGCAAAGAATGAACGAATTGGGATATTGTACGTACGAGCAGCTCTCTGTGATGGAAATAAAACCGTATTATGCAGAGCAGCAAAATCATTGCTCTTGAAAGTTTAGTCTCCTGGTTTCTTCTTCAGCTTGTCCGAGTATCATATACATGTTGGTTGTCATCTATCTTACTCCGGGAATGAACTCAACCAAAATGAAAACCTGTTGACTTATAAGAATTTCTTGAAAGGTTTGGAAGCCTGAGAGTTGCAATAACGCCAGCAGCGAGGGCGGATAAGGAGGCCAGAACAAATGCAGGTATGTTCCCTCCACCAAATAAAGCATCCCAGGGACCCGCGCCAAGGGAGACAATCATCTAAGGCAAGCACAATACATAATAAAGGGAGAAGAAAGAGAAATAGTAAAGTACATCAATATTAGCTTTCTTCAAACATCCATGATATAATTTGAAAAGCGCAATAACTGACAAGAAAGCACTGAAATACCTGAGGTATAACAATTGCAAGATTTAGAACTCCTATAGCCAATCCTGCACAGATGTAGATATTCTTCAGAACCAGATTGAAGCTGCAGATAATTGAGCAAAAAACTTATAAAAGAGATGAAAGAACTAACAGATAATTCATACAAACCTTGGCCACCTCCTGTATCAGCAGTTAACTCTGCCGTGACTGAGAAGGGAACACTGTATGTAATCTGCACGACAGATAAAGTTATTAGCTAAGAAACAAGTATTACGGGCAGCCTGCATAGAAATTAAGATTAACATTGCAATTTGCATCAAGACTAGATGAAGAATTTATAGACAGACAAATAGAGTGTGAGAACTAAGTACAGTGGAAATGGAAGATCAAGTATACTTACAGAAAGAGGGAGGCCCAGAAGAGCAAAAACAACCAAGGATGCAGTCTTGATGCTTTCATTCCCTCCAACAGCATGCTCAATTTGTTTTGAAGATTCTCTTACAGAAATGAAGCTAATGACAGCAGTCGCTGCCATGCAGGCAAACACAATAAAATTACTTGCTGCCCAAACTAATCTTGAACCAATCAGCTTACACATTGGTTCAATAAGGAAAGAACAAATTCCAAGAACAACCTGCCCCAACAGATAAGCATAAGATTCAAATTCATTGCAGTGATTTACAAATAAATAGCACAACGAAAAGAATTCAATGGCAACACGAGGATGCCTACAACTCATTCAGAATTACAACGATGTGGGATGCCTATAATTAGTTCATGAAATTAATGCTTGAATTACAATAATACAGTATTCTAAAAATCGTTAGGCCTAGGCACCGGAGGGGGCGCCTAGTACCTAGGCGGCGGCTAGGCATTTTCCCGGATTAAGCGTTTTCTTAGGTGATCGCATTTATTTATTTTTCTATTGTATATACTTGTTATAAACATATAGTATATGTAATTTTTTTTAAATTTTACATGAAACATTACCAAAAAAAAAACAATCTTTTAAGTCTAAACAAATTTATTCAAGTATCGTAGAGCTTCAAAGTAGAGGTCTGATTCTGCCTAGGCTCCTAGCCAAATCAAGGCTAGAGGACCGCCTAGCGCCTAGAGGGGGATTTTTAAAACACTGCAATAATGACAATAACTACGAAACTTAAAAGTTCTGATGCTCAATTGTGAGTTCTTACTGAATTCAATAGCAAACCAAAAGCACCTTCTCTGACACCTTGATCATAAGCTTTAACCTCAAAGGCCTCCCCTTTTGGGACCCCATGATAAACTTCTCTCCCCATCCAATCCGTATCAAATAGGAAAAAGGGAAACCAGGACAACTGCTAGTAAAAATAGTTAATCAGAACATCAATAAAGTAAAATAAAAGCTCAATATAAAAAATTAAAAAAATAATATATAAAAAATAAAAACAGAATAAGAATTTTCCAGGCTGTAGAAAATCATATAGGCTATGTAAAAGAATGCAACACTTACCCAGGTAAGAGCCATTACAACAAGCACTGCATGCATCGCTGGTGGTAAATGCCGTAAGCTGGTCAACAAATTAACCAATACTGCTCCAGGGCTATCGTTGAAACTTTCAACTTGATTTTCCTCAATTTTTTGGTTTTCACTCTTTAGCTTATCTTCTATTTCATAATCACTCTCAGACTTATTTCCAGATGCACTGTCAACCAATTGCATGTCAGTTTTTGATTTTGAAATGTCAAATACAACTTGTTGTGGATCATCCAAGAGAGGAGCAGAATCTGACAAACGCTGAGCTTGATTTGGTATTAAAGGAACCTCCTTCGCAAAATAGAGAGTCACAATTGTACATACAGTCAAGAAGACCTGTGCACATCCCAGAGACGGCTCTTTTAGTACAAACAGAATCAATACCAGCAAAAACATTTCAAAAATAAATATAAAAAGCATCATTCAAAATTAATCTGAATATGAAATGGACAACAAAAAATATCCAGGTATGAATGCAAGCGCCTAAAGAAAATACAATTAGAAAGTGAAGAAGAATACCCGTGATTTAACAGATCCATACTAAGTAGTATCTACTCCCTCCATTCCAAAATTAGATATACACTTTCCTTTTTAGTCCATTCAAAAATTAGATACATTTCTATTTTTAGACTATAAAGTCTAACACGACATTATTTATATATCAAGTAGACTGAATACTATTATACCACCACTACTACATTTCTAGCACTTAGGAATATGTTTGGAAAAGTAAATTCTCCTTAAAAGTAGTCGTTTTAGAAATGTATATCTAATTTTGGAACAAAGGAATATTCACAAAAAATTAACAAACTACGTAAAACAAGTCAGTTGTATAATCCAGTAAGTATCCACTGCCAATAACAAAAAATGGATAATACAATTATCTTGGAAATAATGTGAAGCAAAGTTCAAAATAAATTTATATTTTTTTCTACAACGTTAATATTAAACCATGCACATAAAGATAATTACCAATGTCACAACTTAATTAAAGTGATTTAATCAATGAATAAAAAATTGTTCTCAAAGAACAAACAGATGCCTCCCTATATGAACTTTTAGAAAGATGTTAGCAAGCATAAGTCCAGATGACGAAAGATAATGTAGCATGTACATGAACTTAAACCAATAACACACCACCGCAACTAGAAATGCTGCCTTGAGATTTCCACAGGCTTCACAGCAAGCCCTACTCGTCAAGAAAGGAAACCATCTGCTCAAAAATGAAATGCAAGCTTAATCAACGTCCTTGAAAATAAGGAGAAGAATATAGAAACAAGGAATCTATTCCACACTTCAAATGCAAATATATGTAGGTTAAGGTAACTTAAGTTAATATTGCTTGAAATTAAGGGGCCGACTCAAAATAAGCATGCTGCATGCTGAACATTATAAAGTGGCTCAAAGGTACATGCACATAGAAAATCCTCTGTTTACTACAGAACTGAAATAAGAGCTTCACCTGTGCCATTTCCCACTTGCACCAGAAGAAAAGCCTAGAATATTGCCAACAGCCATCCACGAGCAGAATATAGCATTTGCAGAGTTTCTTTGATCAGGGCCTATCAAAAAGTAATGAGACAATTTACCAGTCTACAGAGACATGAACATGTTGCAATAGAAATTCATTACTAGAAGATAATTAGGGGATGGACTAATGATCCTGTGAAAAGAGGAGAGATGGATTCACCTGCTAAATCAGCCAGAAGAGCTCTAGCTGGACCCTACATGCGATCAAAAATCTTAGTTCAGCACATGATAAATAAATTTAAAGTTTCATTGTGGTGGAAACACATTCATATTTGATAGATCCATACCTGCACAGTGTTATTGGCAAGATCCAGCATCCAAAATCCTACGATGAAGACAATAGCTGCTTTTGTGCGAGTACCTTTATATGTTCTGCATTTAACTGACTAAGTTAAACCAGTGTTCTAAAATTCCCCGCCTAGGTCCGATTAATCCCCGCCTAGGCGCTATAGGCTAGGCGGACTAGGCGTTTTCTTAGGCGATCTCATTTATTTATTTTTCAATTGTATATACTTGTTATACTATACAAAACCTATAGTATATGTAATTTTTTAAAATTTTACATGAAACAATCTTTTAAGACTTAACGGTATTGTGGAGTTTAAAACTAGAGGTCTGATTCTGCTTAGGCGGAGGCTTAGGCGCCTAGACAAATAAAGACGGTAGCCTAGGCACTTCCTCCACAGCCTAGGTCCGCCTAACGATTTTTAGAACACCGAGTTAAACACAATTATATACTAAGGAAACAGAAATAAAAAGGAAAGGAAAGGAAAATCAAAAGGCACCAGAGACCTGCAATGCTGCTTTGAATCGCCTAAAAGGTATCCAATGTCTGCAGCAAACCCGATTATTATCACCTAAATTACAAGATCTAGTTCAGCTGAGATAAAGTGCAGTACAAATAAAAATTAGTGAAGATGAATCAGATTCAGTAAAGCTCACAGCAACAGATATCATGAGAGATCCAACTAAAATAAATGGGCGTCTTCTTCCATATTTTGAAGAGCACTTGTCACTCCAAATACCAACACAAGGCTGAACCTGGAGGGCAAAGAAGCAAATAACGTAACAAATATTTTCAGTAACTCATCACTATAACAAAAGGAAGAGACAGGGAAACATTGAAATATTTTCATATAATAACCAGATACAAAGTGAAATTCCAGTTGGGTGAAAAAAGGTGGGGTAAAGGTGAAATAGAAGTAAATTATGATAAAACAGGAAAACTAAAAAAGACAAATATATGATAACAACATTAAATGGGAATAATCCCAGTTGCAATAGGTAACACCTTCCAAATGGTGGGCTTCTGTTCAAATCCCTATACTAAACATCCATGACTAAATGACATATCCGGAATTCAGGATCATGCTTCATGAATAGTCCAACATAAGTGGGAGTTCAGAAGTCAACAAGGGAGATTGGAATAATTCTTCCTCGCAATAAAAAAGGGAACGAAATAAAAATTTCTTGACAAGGATGACCATTAGTATTATCTAAAAAATTCTGAATCACTGGATTTATGCGATGTCCAATAAACATTTTTTGCTGATTATGTCAGGCCCTGAAATTGAATACATATATGTATTCTCTGATAGTTTTTTTCCTACACTAGGAAAAGGCTGTTAGGAAGTAAGTTCTGATTATTTCTTCCAACTCCAGCACACCACAAAAATGGAAACCATAATGTTACTATAACAAAGTGGAAGTTTCATTGTGGCACGGAAAACAAAGATGTGCTGAATAATTGGTCATTTTTATTAATTCTAAATGATGACAGTCACACTGATTGTGTGATCAGTTTTAGAAAATTCCTTCTGTCTAAGTTAAAGTTTGGCGTCAGATGCTCCATTGTTCTACTAAGAAAATTCAGGCATTGGGTGTAGTGTAAAGCACACACCTCCTTAACACCCGAGTTTGTATAGATTGCCACTTTTGGTCATTGTAAATATTTAACTAGCTGACTAAGCTGAGGGGTGAAAAAGAACAGGACAACTTCAAGAAATACAAAGAATAACAGGTGCTTTTGATTACCTACTTAGTTGATAATCATAAAACTGAACCATTAGGATTTATTTAGTGCATGCATTTACAACAAATATTAGCTATCACGCAAGGGATAGAAAAACCACAAATTTTGAGTTAAAGTGGAAAAATTGCATAATTCGAAAGTTAACACTCTTGAGTCTCAATGTAGTGAAGCTAAATGTCACAGAAGCTTTTTAATTACCTAAAAAGTTGAATGGTCTAGAAAAAATTTAACTTCTAATACAAGCATGCTGTTTGAGAATCCAATACTAAAGTTAGAATATTTATATTTGTGCAATTAAAGGTGTATTTGGGTACGCTACATATTTTTTAAGCTTTAAGCTATAAATTTTCAAAAAAAATATATTCCTAGCGGGGACCTCCAAAAGTGCACTTGAGAAAGTGCATTCCACTATTAATTTCGTAAAAATATTCCTTTTAAGAATCTCATAATCAATGAATTAATTCTCCAAAGGACTATCTGATCTCCTTCTGTTTCCACAGTTTTTTTTTCTCCTGCAAGTGTTTCAGCTTTTCTTCTCTTCAATTTTGCAATTATTCTGTGCTCTACACTTCTACTCACTACCATGAGCACACCACAAGTATTTACTAGAAGAAACATTAGAACCGTGGAAAGAATTAAAGGATGAAAAAATAATCACTGCATAGAAATTATGAACTTATTTATCGTCTATAAATACTAAACTTTTCACTAGGCATATTAACACATCTCTGTCATTATAGACTATGTTTTAGGCATGCCTCCCTGCAAATTGTATCTCTGATTAAAATTTGTCATGCAACAATGATGAGATGGTCTGCTGCAGAAGTTCTATAGTCTAAGAAATTCATATGTATGAATAGTAATGATTCAGTTAAACTCTCTGAATACTGTAAGAAAATAGTCAGCAGCACCTACCACAAGGCCTGTAATAGGACCACATAACCAGATAAATGAAGAAAAGGCATGCCCTATTCCAAGTGTCTGCAACAAACAGAAGAACCTATTTACCAATCAAGGAAACAGTATACAATAACAGATGCTACAACAAGTACTATGTATGAAGCAATTAAAAGAAAGTAATTGCACAGTTATCTGGAAATAATTCCTGATATCATCACTGGTGATATCTATATCTCTAAACATAGTAATTTTTTAGTAGGACCCCTATAATGATAATGTTCTTATTGCTGCTTTTATCTATTAAAATAACAGTAAGGAAATAGCCAGGACCTGGAAGAACAACCCATTTTTCAGGCATATAAATTAGAAATATGACTTCCAGATAAATTCAAGAATACACTTCGTCAAATTTGAGAACTACATTCTACATAAAGTCACTACCTCAGGCCTCGATTACACAGGTAAGGAAATGAGGGTACGATAAAATAAACCAAATTCAAAAATAAAGAAGGCTCACAAAGAATATTCTCACTATGCTGATACAATCAATGAAAGGGTAAGGGACTTAAAAAATATTCGAAAAATGTGAATTTCAGCTCCATTTGATTAAATTATCAGAAGATTCTAAAAGAAATTTATAGCAACCATAAACCCATTCTCCGGAAAGGATCAGCATTGAAGGATAATAGGGCAAATGTAGCATGACCTGGTATGTAAGGAATTTTCAAGTGAAACGACCCATTGTAGATCAAGGGTCCACATGCTTCAGTGAGGAGAACAAAAATTTATGGCCTGTTCTATTACTGCTGACTCTTCTAAAATATGGAGGAAACTTATAAAGCTAAGAAAGACAAACAGATTAAGTGATTATATATCAGAGAAATCATCAAAGATATTATCAGCTTTGGTTTGATAATTGACATCGGTTTGGACCTAAAAGAAAGGTTCAATGCTAGACAACTAGAGCAATATATGATGCTGCTAGCTAGAATAACCCATATATGTACACAGACTACAGCATAGATCCGGACCAGAGTAACCTAACAAGTAACAAACATACATATATGTTATAGTGTTAATACATACAAATAATTATACATGTGTATAGGAGGAGCGAGAAACAATAACCTGAATGTAAGGAGTGAGAAGAGAAAGCTGCAAGGCCCAACCGAATTGAACGCCAGCGGCGATTGTACAGCTCAAAATCAACGTAGCCATGCTCATATTATGCTGAGGAGGATGAACGGAAGAAGACGAACTTGGAGATATTCCATTGGGAGAATGATCGACCTCGGAGGAGCGATGATGAGATTCTTCCAATCGCATCAATTCAACTTCGGCTTGTTTCAGATTCTTATAAGCCACGCGGATCGATGCCGAATCCATCTTTCCCGGCCTTTCAAAATCAGTTTTTGATTAACACGAACACTCAGTAATGCATATATACAGAGCAATTACGACCTGGATTGCATATGCATTAAAATCAGATCTAGTAGATCCTCAACAATATGTCTAATTCTAGGGTTTCGAAATGAATATTCACGGAGAAAGATTGAGAAGGCGGTCAAATTTGGGCGGGTGGAGAAGGATGAAGTGATGCAGAAACATCCCAGTCATTCGGTTCGGGTTTGGGAAGGAATCGGTACACCGCAGCAGCATGAAGCCTCCTGGAAGGTAAGACGTGGTTTTTTCACAAAGGAACCGTGACATGTGGCCACCGACAATCTAATCTAAACTTAAACGGCGGGGCGGGAGTCAAGTTCAAGAATAGTCTTCAGCGTAGCACGTCATCAACACAGCCCATTCGGAAATTTCTTCGTTACGAATTTACGAATAGCACCAGTCACGTGACTTGTGACTTCACTTGAATCTTATTAAAGTTTTTTACATTTTTTAGTTGAAAGAGATGATTAAATTTTAAAAATTAGAAAATATATTTTTATTAAAATTTTATTTTTATAAATAATAAAAATGTTAGTTATTTAGTCAATACACGATGATGAAAGTAATTACGATAAATTTGAGGAGATTGCACTTTTGTATACTATTAGGTATTATCAAATTATCAACAAAACAAAACAAAAGAAAAAACTATTTCTATAATTATTTTTTATCAGTTGAGATTTTTTTGGAACAAATAAAATAAAAAAATTTAAGTTAAACCAAATCAAGTTATGAACTCATCTTACCAAATACTTCATTTTTTCTAAAATATAAAATAATTATTGATTTCTTAAAGTCAAATTTCAAATAATTTTTTTTTTTTTTAATTTAGTCAATACAATAGCAAAATATTTGTAACTATTTAAAAAATACTACTCAATTCTAAAATTTATTGTCTCATAATTTTAATGAATCCTTTCAATTTGAATTTAAAAATTTGTTAAGTTGATTTTTAAAAATTAATAATGATATTATAATTTGGAATGAAGGAAAGTAGTATTTGTAGTATTTTATTTACAATAATGTTACATTTAGATTGAAGTAATGAAAATGAAAATTGAATGACACATTCATATAGAATGAAAAATAAATTGTTTAGTTACGATTAGAATGAACTTACAATTTTATGAATTTTATTATTTGAAAAAAGGTGACTGAAATAACTCATTATTAATCATTCCATCCTCAGTTCCATTTGAATAGCATAAGGTCTTAAAAGTTCAAAAATAAACGGTCTCTCTGCACACAAAAAGCACACTTCAACACAACCAACATACACAATCTCATTAGAAGCAACTGTGAAGGGCTCAAATCTTACTTTCATGACAAATCGTATTTAGTCTTGGAGCTACATGGAAGAGGAGGAGGAGGAGGATTCCTGACCAACTAATTATGTACACTATGCATCTAGAGTCACTAGTTCAAAGTGATGCAATACAAAACTAAGAAGCTGTATTTTGAGTAAACCCAACCCAACAGTTTATTTGCTAGCATCTCGACTACCTAAATCAGCTGCAACTTTGGCTGCTCGACTGAGGGCATCTGACATCCAAAGAGCTCCCTTAGAGAAGTAACTACTGTTGACCACAGTGTTGGCAGCTGCTAAAGCAGTTCTCCCTGTCACAGCCACAGCTGATTTGGTGGTGTCCAAAATGTGATATCGTTCATCAACAGATTTTACAGCCCCAACCCCTGCACATATCTTATCTGTGAGGCCAATTCTCTCACTCATCTCAGCAACCTTGGCTGTTGCAGTTGCTGAAACTTGATGAGATTCATCAAAAGCTTTGGCCTTGCTCAGAGCGTCTTTGCCAAGAATATATCCTTTGGCTAGCATGGATTTGAATACATCTTGAGCCATTGTCACCGCTTCTCCAGCGGAAGGAACAAATTGATTTCCTTCTGAGGCCTGATAAGACAGTGAATAGAATAATTAGACAGTAAAATAGTATATCTTATAACAGAAATAATAGATCATATAGTATCTAGCTGACCAAATTACTGTTAAAATCAAAGGAAAGTGCATACAGTTGAACCAGTTTCATCTTCAAGCTTCCATGAAGACCGATTCCAAATATTAAATTCATCTTCAGAATGTCCCCAGTGTGTTACGCAAACAGGTCGATCCAAAATTGTAGCTCCCTGGGACAATTTGAACATGTGAACAACATGTACATACTGGAGGACACAGAAAGACTAAATATACAGAGAATGCATGCAGTAAGTGGTGTAACATATGAACTGTATGCAATTCAGGGTCAGAAATAGTTGAAGCCAAATAAGTGGGGCTTAACTATTGAGTTCAATATTCATAATATGAGTACGTTCTATCTAGCAAAGCAAGTCATAAACTAATATAACTATATAAGGTAATGTCCAAAAGGTCACGGGGAAGTTAAAAACAGTAACTTAGCATCTAGGAAAAGATTAGTATCCTATCTAAGTACTCGCTTCCATACATTTAAAAACAAATAAAATAAAATCTCATCACAGTGCTGATGCAAAATAAGAACACAGGGGGGAGGGGAAATAAGCTTGGTTGCTATATTACCACAGATTTAAAGATGCACAAAACTAAGAATCATGTATCTTAGAATGTTTCCCAATATTCATTGAAAAAGCTTTGCAAAACACTATAACATCAAAACTTACATTGAGCAAGACTGCTGTTTCCAGAGCATGAGCATATTTGAATGTCACATACGCTGTACTAGCAATTTCACCAGCTCTGTTTCTCCAAGCACAAAAATCAGTATATATTAGGAAATGAACAATTCTTATGCAGCAACAGAATAAAAAATATTTGTATGCATGAGAAAATATCGATGCTACACGAAGGAAACTGACACGTGACATCACAAGCTTTTTGAAGAAAACAACAATTTGGACATCAGATAGACAAACAATTTTTTCCTTATATCAGAACATATATCAAAATGTGCATTATCTACAGTGATGACAAGTTCGTTCTCCAGTTGATGAAATTTCGTACTCTTATTTGAATGTCTAAATTTTCATTTTATTTGGAAAACATAGGATGTAGATATATGAGTGACCAAACCTAGATAGAATCACAAAATCAACACTAAAACATCAGTTCCTTGTCTATTCTATTCCTACACATTCACTATATTTAATAACATTGATGAAGAAACAAGAAAATGAGAAATCACAAGCTCGCAATTAGGATGTATATATAAGTTCAATCAGATGGTCAGAAATAGCCATCAATCATCAACCAACAAGAAAAACTATTTGACACAACCTGACAATTTCAACATGCTCAATCTTCCCACAGAAAGCAAAGAAATCATGAACATCCTTCTCCGTAGCCTCAGGGGACAGGCTTGTGACTTCTACAGTATATCCACCTGGATCCATATCTTCGAAACCTACTAAAAGAAGTGAATAATATGCTTGAACTTACTAAAGCATAAAGAAATATTATAAAGCTGACCTATTTTCAGAACAGAAAGACTATTGTGAAACAATACAAAAGCCAATATAACTTTTTACAATAAGTAAAGGCAAATTTCTATGTCCTCAAATAGCTATTCACAGCACAAACAATTGACCCTCACTCATTGATACAACTGATATGATGCATCTTTGACAACAAATTGGTAGACTTTAACATCCAAGTCAATGCAGTGGCATTTCTCCTCCAAGGCAGGCATATATATTAAATTTGTTCATCAGTAAAGCAAGCAATACAATCCAAGACATACAGCAAACACGAAATCGTTTCCACATATAAGCTAGTAAGTTTATTTAGAAACTTTTATCATATAACAATGAAATATACAATACCCCAAGACATGATAGAATGTAAGGTCCAGACAATCTCTGATTTGCTATCTACTTTTGGGGGTGCTGCTGTTGTGTGATCAATAACAATAATTATTCAACTGTTTTCCATTCAATTTCACACGAACCAAACTGCCAGTCTCACATCTCACAAGAAGAATATGCCAAAAAACAAAATGAACAATTAAATAATATAGAAACAAACCACCGGTGATCTAGGGCTCAAAGCAACATGTATCCGGATTTACATACAATTGAAAACAATTAGCTTTGAGTTTATATCACATAATAAACAAGAAAATGATATAAATACGCTCATAATAATATGTAAAATCAAATAACACATCTTGATTTAATATTAGGAATTTCAGGTTGAGAACTTGAGATGGACAATCAATCATCAAGTATCAAACATTGGAGAATCGAAATCTATATGAAAATAAATTCGTCAAAAAAGAAATCAAATAATCAGTCCGTTTCCTGAATAAATTTTGAAGTACCTTGATGTTGATCAGAAGAAGAAAGAGAACACACGAGAGTGATGAGAAATACAGGAACGGATGGGAGAGAAGCTTCAAGAGTGTTTTTACGTGTCGACTAAGAACAGTCCGGTTTTGTTATTATTTATTCATTCTACCGGCTAAATTTTCTTTACTTGGAAGTAACTGTTAAAAATAATTAAATCCAGGAAGGAAATGGCGCTAAGCGTATAACTTCCTTCTGGTCTGGATCTTAAACACCTATTGGGCCTCAATAATTGGTTGAGTTTGTTTAAGAATTAGTCCAGTTTATACACTGCCAAGGGCTCAAATAAGAAAAATATTAGAACAACCAAACCCATATGGATAAGCGATATCTTTTGTAATATTCTTTTGTTATCAAAATATTATTGATAAAATATTAATTGCGTAAATTTCCTAGTCAATGTTGTTTTCTAAAATTTAAATTTAAATTCATTTTGTATCAATTTTATTTTTTATTTTTTTAAAGTGCCTTCTTATTGATGAGAATATTTAGATTACCTTTTAAATTTTATTCTTTATTTAAATTATAATATTCTCAAAAATCAGTGCCTCTATTACTTTTTTGAAAAAAATATTACATTGGACCCAAAATTAATGTCCTTTCAAGCTTAAAAACAATAATCAATTTCTAAAGTATAAATTGAATTGGACTGATCAAAATCTGTGTACAGATAAGATATTCTTCAAAATATGCTTGGAAACACAATTTATGGAGCATTAATTTCTCTCTTTTGTTTTCCTAATAATACGTTTTTATTGTATATACATATTATTAATGAAAGTATTTTATGTTAGACGTGTCATGAATATCAAATTGAACTCACAATAATCATAAATGTATTATTTCCTTTTACTTTGCAAAGTCACATAGTCAAGTTAGACCCGATGCTGCATAAGAGATTTTTCTTAATTCCTATCCTCTTGACCCCCTTCCTCAATTTCCCCTGCACCCTTGAGATAAAACGTACACTTGGCTAGAATTATTTGTAGAATTGTAAATGATAATCGAAAAATAGGATATTCATCCATGTTTTATTTATTTAATGCGAATATATATATATATATAGTATAAGTTTTTGTGAATAATGATCAGGAGTTACGTGAAAGTGATTTTGGTGGTCCGTCAGTCAGTCAGTTGGACCATGCATGTAGCTAAGGTAGCTAGCTTTAAAAGTGGCTTTGTGGCATTTTGCACAATCAATTTTTAATTAATTAATTCTTAAGTAATACTATTATACACTCCAAGTCTCCAACTAATACAAACGTTCCGTGACTTAATTGGGCAGACTGAAGCTTTAAAATCCTTTTAATTTGTTTTTTTAACATGCAAATTTTGATCAAGGCGGTATATTATATTATATTTTATATATATATATATATATATATATATATATATATATATATATATATATATAATATTGCGGAGAGGAGACATGGCTGGGCCATTGCGGGCCCTGGTGTTAACTAAAGACTAGTTAAAACTCCGTCACGGGTTTAGCAAACAATTAGCATTCAAATTAAGAGTGGACTGGGCCCAAATTCACATGTTAGCTTCCTTTTTGTTTTTGGCATCGATCCAGGTCGACCTATTTGATTTGTCAACGACAGTACTAACATTAAGACGGTAAATGAATCAAATGGTTCGGACTCGATTCAAACTTAACTCGAAAAAATTTGAACGAGATTCGGATTCGTTAATAATATGATTCAAATTTGAGCATTAAAAATAGTTCGAATAAAAATATGAGTAGAATATGAGCAAGATTATACTCGACTCATTTAAAATTCAAACTATTCGAATTCTTGATTCTGATTTGATACATACTCGATTGATACAGATTCGATTAGATGCTTGATACATTCTCTTATAATATTTACAAATTTAAATCAAGTTAGGATAATTAATTATTATTATTTAGTTTTATTTTTTATTTTAATTGTGATTTTATATTTGTAAAGTGTAATAGAAAATATATTTTCTCATTTCTAAGCAAAATAACAAATTTAATTTAGAATTATATTTATTATAAAACTAGTTATCATATGGAGACTCGAATTCGAGCTTAAATTTGAAGCTCGTGAGTAGTTTGAATAGAATTCGATATGACGGATCGAATTCTAATAATAAATATTCGTGTCAAATCGAATTTGAGTAGAATTTTTTAAATACAATTCGAATTTGAGTACGGATTTATCATTTCGAGCCAAATTCAAGCAGTTTTTTGTTCGTTTCGGTTTGACTGATCGTTTACACCCTTAACTTACATGATGAGGAGACCATATAAACTTTACTTGCACCTTAATTACACAATCGCTTATAAAATGGGATTAGTGATTTTAATGATTGGTTTTGCGTATAATTACTTTTTTCTTAAAAAATAGTTGTGTTTGGTAAAGAAAAAACATTTAAATTAGTAAAAAAAAAAAAGTCAAAAAGTGTTTGGTATGAAAAAATTAATTGTCACTTATTTTAAGTGTAAATTACTAAAAATGAAGGTCTGGATAAGTAAAGATAGATAATAGATAGAATTACTAAAATAAATGGAAATAAATTAATTAATAATATATTTGGTCAAACTTGATTATTATTAGATTTGATAAATAATTAAAAGAGCAAAATTAGAGCTTCTTATAATTCCATAAATTAAAAATAACCAAACACCTTTGTATTCATAAAATTGATTATAAGCAAGTTTAAATGATTGTAAGTTATCTCAAACACCTTCGAAGTCACGATGGACTTTCATTTCAAACCTAGACTTAATTAAACCATATATTAACATGTAATCACAATTTTTGGTGTCTCGATACATCCTCCAAAAGTATGTCACAACTTTTGTTTAATATTTAACTTGAGTGTTTTCCACAAAAAAAATAAATTAAATTATATATGTATTAAGAGTACTAGGTCTCTTAAAATTGCCTAGCATACAAGTAACTATCTGCATGTGAAATTATTTACAGGACCCATAAAGTATATATACATAGTAGCATTTAAATATTGTAAACTGATATTCAGTAGAAGTTTCACAAGGTGAAGATAATAGTAACAAATATAAATTGGGGACAAAGCATCATGGACCAAAGAAAAACTTGATCAAAATTGGCAACTCCATAAGTTGGGAACTGAGCTAGAAATATATATAAATGCAAGCCCTAGCTAACTAGCTAGCTAGCTAGTTCTTATTACTACTATATATGACTTGAGTTAAATTAGTAGTAGTAATAGTCTAATAGATAGTGTACACATAGATAAACATGATAAAGTAAAAGCTAGGACATAATACCATGGATCCGAAGCTAACCCTATCATATGCATGGGGAAGCCCAAAGATTTGGCCGTAATCCCTGGCCAGATATATAGAACCGAAGTAGCTACCTAGCTAGTACTCTCCGGGATTATATATATATATATATATATATATATATATATATATTACATAAGTAAACTCCTTATAATGGCTGCTTGGGCACTGTCACTGTCAGTGGAGTTGAGAAGCTCGGATAATCGGTCGCTCAAGTCATCCACTTCTCTGTGTAAGTTCCTAATATAGTTGCAAGTCTCCTGCAACACCTTTGAAGCTGAAACCTGTACCCAGAAAAAACAAAATTATAACACATTATTGCATTATACAGTACTGTACGTAGTTGATGCAAAAATTAATCATGTCCCTATATTTGTTATTTGTGCTCATATGATACTTTCGTTCTTGAGTTTGACGACTAATTAACAAATATCTAGCTCTCTCAAGACTTTATTATATAATTAGTACGTTGTAATACTAGTTGTACCTTGCGGAAGGGTTTTAACCTTGACAAAAAGGTTACAAGTGGATAAACTGCGGGGACAATTTTGCATTTTAAGATATGGGAATATGAAATTTATACATATATATTCACACACATACTGACACAAGAAGTTAAATTTTGACGGAAACAGTACTTGAGACCCATAAGGGCCACAACTGATCAAAAATGAGTGCACCACAAGAACAAGAAGTAAATGCATGAAAGCGAGTGGGGATTGATGGAGGACTCATTAAATATATATATGTTTGTATATGTAAATTAATGTATTTACTTATAATAATAATTAATTATAAGTATCGTGTACCTAGCCAAATGAATGAAAGCCGCAGAAAAATGCATGTGAAGGGTTAGCTAACTAGCTAGCTTCAACTAACTAACTAGTAAAAAAAAGGCAATATAAAAAAATAAATAGTTGAGAATGGATATGTGGATGTGAATGGTATACCTTGTCGGGACGTCTTCTATTGCGAATCTCAGGAATAAGTTGTTGCAACTTGGAAACAAGATCGGCGATCTGATCATCACTTATCCTCGAAGCTCCTGATGATTGTCCCGAACGAGACCTTCGGCTAGACATTATCAATTTTAAATTTAAAAAAAGCTACTACTTATTTATATATATATATATATATATATAGCTAATTGGTGGAATATTATAAATTTATGTATTTATGTATTGTAGCTAGATGGGAGAAATAATTGAACTAATATCAAGGAGAGAGAGAGAAATAAGCTAGAAATGTGTATATATATAGTACGTATAAGTGTTTGTTAGAGCTAGAAGTATATAAAGATATATATATGTTGAAGGTGGGTAGAGCTAGCAATAACTGGGCGGGCATATATATGTATACATATATATATATATATATATATATGTGTGTGTGTGTATATATGCACTAAAATGTAGATCAGAGAGAGAGAAAGAAAGAAGTGGGAGTGTTGGAGAGTCGGAGTTGATAATTAAGACAAGTTCATTGGAGAAAGCAGTGGGCTACTTATGCTTTTTAAATAGAGTTTGAACTTGGAGACAGAAATCATACCAATACTATTTTTCATAATTCATCCATGCTCCACAAAAACAATTTCATTTATAAATTTAAAATTATATTTATTTCATTTTTACTTTTTAAATGTAATTTTTTTTAGTTTAATAATATTGACGACATAACAATAAAATTACAATGTTTATTTTGAGAATATAGTTCAATTTTATATTAACATTGAGATTCTTTTCATTAAAAAAGTGTTTTTTTTTTAGCAAATAAAAGTCCTTGTAGAGGCCATAAAGATACTAATTCATAAATCAAATGAGAGAGATACTCCATACCGTCTGTCGTCTCTGTGTGTCCCCAAACTAGGGTTAGTTCAAGTGGGTTAAGAGAAATGTGCTTGTTTATCACCCAACTTTGCGGGCCTCTTTGTGTCAGTCTCAGCACGCAAGCCCATGTTATCTTATTTTCTCCCAATTCTCATTTACTCAATACCCGTTACTTAATATAAGTCGTTTTAGATAAATATTTTTAATTTTTAATATAAGTCATTTGAGAATTTTAAATAAATATTAATTGCTTAGTTTTTAATATTATTCCAAGTATTAAATATAACTTTGGTTCTTTCACTATTTTTTATCCAATAAATAACAAACTCTTCTTCCAATACAAAGGCAATATAGACAATTAATATTATAGTTAATGCTATACAATCATTACCTTAATACTTGTGCACAACCTTAAAATGACCTATATTAAAGAAGGGAGGAAATATATAATTAAATAAACATATAGAGAAAGATAATTTAAGAGTTTCATTATTTAATAAAGTGGTGTATTTTTGTATAAAGTTTATAATTAATTTTTTAATATATATATATATATATATAATATTTAAATAGAAATTTTAATTTTGAAAGAATAAAATTACGTTTATAACAAAATATAAGATTAATATTTGAACCATCTGAAATTTACATAATTTATTTATATTTAAAAATAACAAATCTCTTGATATATATTAGTAATATGTTTAAATGATTTATGATAATCATAATTTACGAACAAAAATAAATAAAGTAATATTAATTTGAAATTTATTTAAATTAACTAAAGAGAATTCAATATTAATCTTATATCTTACAACGGATTACGTAGTTTATCATAATATTGTTGAAGAAATTAAGATTTGCTAGTATTTGTAGTGGCATGCATGAAAAATTAAATGGAAGTCTGAAATAAGGCGATCGAGATATCTCGTTTTATGTTCAGTTTTGGTAGCTTCAATGTTGGTCTATAATCAAGTCCGACGTCACAAAGCAAATCTGGTGAATAAAAAATAGGGGTGGGTTTTGTTTAGTACTCCTAGAAATTGTTGCTAATTTCTTCCATCAACTGAGATGCATGCATGGATCATTTCCGGCTTTAATTTACATGTCCGCACGTGATGGGGATATATATGTTGCACTTTTTTCCGGCGAGATTCCTGCTGGAAATTAATTTGTGGACGGATGGAATTAAGGGTTGTTGCGGCCTTCAAAATCCCAACGTCATTTAATTGCATTTCAAATGAAAGCCCCTCCATATTTCTTTGCGTCATGATCATCAATGAGAATATATATAAACAATTTTAAATTGTTTCTTTCTTATTCATATATATTGAGATTTGTCAATATTGACACATTTATACACGTCAATGACTCAAAAAAGAAAAAGAAAATGAAGAAAGGTGTACGATTTGTTATTAAAATTAGAAAATGAGTATAATTACCTTTAATTAACTACTTTTTATTATTATATGTTGGATTTTGAAATATAAAGAAAAAATGATATTCAAATTTTGGAACCGGCCTAAACACTGAGGAGTGTTTAGGAAAAAGAACAATTCACTCAACTTAGGAAAAAGGAAGAAAGATGTCGCATATATATTGCAGTACGTTGGTGATCAGACTCCCACTCCCACACATGGGGCTGGCTTGTTCCTGTGAATCTGTAAGCAGGAGGCTGGCTGGCTGGCTGTACGTATGTGTGTGAATGAGATGGCTGAAACCCTCAACTATTGGCCCTCTACTGTTCTTGCTAGCTAAATCCATTAATTTAATTTTTGCCATGTAGGTATGTATATTCATATTTAATTGAAAGTCAAGTATATATATATGATCCGCAAACCCCAAAAATAAGACATGGGAATCTATTTATTAGGGTTTTATTAATACAGAAAAAAAAAGATCGGGTGAATAAAGTAGACATAAATACATGGTCTCTTCATGTCCAGGAAAAGAAAGGGAAAAAAACAATAAGTGGATATATATGCTTTCAGATCTTAGGACCCAACCTGTACAGTTTCAGTCTTGACCTTTCCAATTCCAAATTCAGATCAAGGCATATATAAAATTAGGTAGCTGTAAATAACTATAATACCAAAATGGATTAATTGCAAAATTTAAAGTTACAATAATTAGTTTATAATAAATAAATAATTATAGTTGTTAATAGTAGGACTACGTACTAGAGGTTAGCGGCCACATGAGGATCAAGTTGTTAACACAAGTCCCGTGAGTGAGTAGTGGTTAATTAGTTATAATTTCATGCGGAAGAAATTTATACGGTATGATCAATAATCGATCATAATTATGTTATTTAGTTAAATATATGTACCATTATCGGCTGATGACTTGCTGAAAGATAAAACACTTCAACAAAATCATTCTAAACAGTAGTAAATATAGGAAAATATTTATGGACACATGATCATTAGACATGAAAATTGAACACGAGTGTTTGACAATTTCACCTAGTTATTCGTATTTGTATATGTATTTTTACCTATTTATATTTTGATATTTGTATTTGTATTTTTACATATTTGTATTTAGAGTGAACCCTAATTAGTTTATATATATATTCTTCCACATGCACACACACATATATGTATGTAAATATAGAGCCTGCCGACGACATACCATCTGTAAAGGAAAGCCCTGAGAAGATCTTTCTTTACAGATCCGATAAATACACAATATATCATGCATACAATCGTATCTTTCTTCTTAATTTACACGCAGTAGTACAAACGAACTCAATATACTTAATTAATCAATTTATAATTAAGCATAGAGAGTACTATATATATATATATATATATATATATATATATATAAGTCTCTCCATCCACAATGAATCGGTTGTTGGGGAAAGCAACCCATTTTAATTAAATTATTATAAGCTTTCTATGCCTTGGACAATTTTTTTTTTTTTTTTTATAAAACGGTAGAGACACATGGCGGTGGTGGTAAAAATGGATTCTTCCTCACGCATGGATGGATACATATATATATATATATATATTATAATCCCCCGAATCCCAAAGCTGCATATATAATCTTCATTTTGATTCTGATCTGTGTGTATAACAATATATCTGCACTGGTCACATAAATGGTAGATTCCACGGGATGTACGAACGAAGCAGTAGCTCTAGTTACTAGCACGATGACTTCAACTCTAAAGATAATCTAGAGGATCCTCAACCCACCACCCCCTCCCCAGAAAAAAAAAAATTAACTAGACGTACGCTCATCAATTTACTCTTAGAAATTAGGTCATAAATAAGTAATATCTTCAAGAAATTAAATAACGAGCAAGTAATTAAACCATCAATTTTAGTATAATCGACCAAAAGTATGCATGCCTTAAGTAAATGAATCCGGTTACGTTGAAGTTGTAGTATTGATAATTAAGTTCTAAAAAAATTATTACATTGATTATTACAAAAGTTAAATTTTAATTTTTTCGTCTTATTTTGGGCAACAACAAATGTAACATTTGTTATAATCAAAATAACAAAAAATTATAGAAGTTATTGAGGTATGCATGTGGGTTAGATCCTAAGTAAACCGGCCAACAATTTTAGTTATTTTCTACTAAAATTAATTAGGACTCTGAGACTCATTCGTTTCCGGATGGAAGAAAGGAATTAGGAATACTTTATTAGGGAGGGAGACTGGGGTTAATTACTTTACTTGTTTTTTTAAAAAAAAAGAATCAGTGTGCATATATATATATATATAAAAATTGTGCATGGACAGAGACTTGAATTAAATTCCAGGTAAAGTTCGTAAAACATACAGTTGAGTCCTACTAGCTAGCTAACTTCTAATGGCTCTAACAAATACGAACAGTCAACTGCTCTCTATTTATCCTATCCTATCAGCTGCTAATAGAGCTGACATCGTCAGACATCTGTATAGATCTGCTCTCGCTGATCATTGTCGACAAACAGCATACCAACGCCACATAATAATATCGATCTTGCAAATTTCAATGGATATATATATATATATATATATATATATATATATATATATATATATATCAAACTTCAGAAATAATTCCGGGATGAGAAAAATTTACTGTATTCTTTTAGTATTGTAAGAGCATTCACAACAGTTTTCTTATATTTATTCTTACTGTGTAGTATTATTGGATCATTCTGTAAAATAGGGATTCAATTTTTTCATTATGTACGGAACAAGTTCCTTATATTGTTTCCTTAAATAATAAAATTTAAAAGTTTAAAAGTTCCAACAATCAAAACATCAAATTAATAATAATCTTATAATTTATAAAAGAGGGAGTATAATTTATCATTTATATTCCACTTTAAAATAATTTTATTTTATTTTAAATTTTAAGTAATTTATGGAGTGAATATTAAATGGATTGTAGTTGCAAATGTATCAATATTAACTTTTAAAAGTTAATTTATGATATTTTAAAATTTAAATTTAATATGATACATTTAAATTTTGAAAATAATAAATTTTATAATTAATAGTACTTTTATAATATTTATAATTATATTGACATAAATTAAATAAATTTATATCAATTTTAAATTTGAATACGTTTGAAATTAATTTTTAAAAAATAAGTAAATATTAAGTTTATAATTTGAAAATAAAGTAGTAAAAAAATATCAAGATGTGTATGATTGATGAGTTGTCCACTTAAATGAAGGTGTGAAATGTCATTTTGTATATATAGAGAACAGTCTTTTGACTTCCTCACACTGGCGAGTAAAATCCTATATAGGGATTAAAATAGAAAGTCAAATAAGAATAAAGAAGCTGTTTGAATAATAATTTATTACTGTATTCTTCAAAATTAAGGATAGAGAGTTGATTATGAAAGCTATTGTTAATACTCTAACTCCCCAACCCAGCATAACCAAGCATAGTCCCTCCGTCCCAAATCAATTTGTCATGTTTTAAAATTTAAAATTATATGGACATGATTCATTTAGGTCTAAATTTGAAATTTGAAAATATTTAAAATTAATATAGTATTATTTATATAGAATAAAGGTCCAAAAATGCCTTTGATATTTACTTCGAAATCCCACTTACATTTAAATTTTTTTTTTCTCTTCTAAAAGTATCCTTAACGTTATAAAACCTGGCTCAACAATGCCCCTTTCGTTAACAGACCTGTTAGTTAGACAACGAATGTTAAAATCAATCGACACGTAGTAAAAATAATTTTTTACTGTTCTAAATTAATTAAAATAAATTTAAACTGTTCTTATGTTTTTTCGTCTAAATCAATTAAAATAAATTTAAATTATCTTTATATTTTTTTGATTAAATTCAAATTGAGTTATATCTTATTAATTTAGATAGCCCAGCCCCTAGCTAGACCCTCTCTGTCCCGAAAACTTGTCCCATCCGCTGTTTGTTCCATGAAAAAAGATGATGTGTCGCTTGGCAATCAATTTGTACATGCATGCAAGTTTATATGTTAACGTGACAAATGGAGGGAAGCAGGACAGAGAATGATATATATACGGGAACAATAAGCCTAGGGGGACCTTTTTATTGGATCCTAAAATTGAACGTTTTTAATTTATTTATTTATTTGATTTTTAAGTGATTTTCAAAAAAGATATAGTATTTATTTTAATTAAAAATTTTATATAATATTATGTTTTAAGTGTAATTTAAATACATTTATAAGAATATGGTTGTACAATTTTTATAACTACCTAATTGTTTGACACATATACTCCTATGCTAATCAGTTAGAATTAAGAACGCAGTAGTGTAAAAATCTAGTTAATGCTGCGTTTAACAATTAATTAATTATACGAAAAATTAATTGTATATGTTGAGAGTATCATGCATAGTTTGTACGTATTGGCAGCTAGGCTAAGTCTTACTCGTGACGGGCGGTCCCAACACTACATCCTTTGCTTTGCTACCTAGCTAGCTAGTTGCTACTTTATCATGAATTGCTGTTTTGGGCAGCATGCATGATCACTACTATCCATCAAAAGAGTAAAATTAATTCATTTGATTTTACGGTGTAGGTTTTTCTTGAATTACTTGCGATATGCTAGCTTCTACTGTTCCCAAATTCAATATATATTTTCTTTTCGGTCTGTCCCAAAATACTCATTTATAATTTTAGAATATAAAGTGAGATAAAATTATATATATAAATATATATATATATATATATAGTTTGAAAATATAAAGTGTTTTTGGCATTTCATTACTTATATATATTTAATTAGGTAGATCGATTGAATTCTAGCATATCACCAATATTACTATTACATCTCTAACAAATATCTAGTATGGATATGTTTTGGAAAAAAATAAATTATAATCGATCCTTGGTTTTAAAAATATTTTTTTAATTTAATTTTTCGATGGGTTTCATTATGAATCATGTCCTTTGTCCTAAAAAAAAACTGCATATCTCCTCAACTTTGGCTTATTCAACCAAACGATTTACTTTGAAAATATAAAGAGTAAATTCAAAATTATAGTAATTAGATTGTACAAAGAAATATTATTTCCATAAAGAAGGCAAACAAGCGCTTTGGTTTCTCTAACAGCAAGCAGCACATGTTATGCATACATAATACAGGTAGGTAGGTTTCAGAAGCACATGTACTGATTTTATGGTTCATCAAACAATTAATAATATGAAAGGTAGGCCACGCCCATGCATGGTTTATCTCAACAATAAAAATTAGTAAAATATAGCAACAACACCCGACCAGTCACGTGATAACAATTCCAAGTCCAAGGTTGAAAACAAAATCAAACTCTCCGGTCCAAAACACGAGTCTTATTTAACTTATCGCCTTCTGCAGGCAAGTGACACATTCAAGCATATGTGCCACTAGAATCAAGTGAACAATCTATAACTAAAACAAACCATGTACCCTGGTTGTGTATATATAATATGTCACTGGCCATAATGTTTCAGAAGGCAATGTCGATGTTCCTCAGATCCAATAATGTCACACACACACACACACATATATATATATATATATATATATATATATATATATATATATATATATATATAAGAATTAAATATCAAGTTTTAGTACATGTCTGCAAACAGGTGCTGCACATGGATAATGTCAGCAGTCATTAAGAAGGAAGCACTGAACAAGTAGTAGTATTTGGCCAATCAATGCCGTGAATTTTTCACTACTCAATCATTGCTTCTTTTCCCGACTGAAGGACTAGAGCCAATACTTTTGCCAAACAGAATTGGAGTTGATATTCATACAACTTCATGAGCCAGAGACCTTATTGTTTTCTGGATGAGCTATTTGGAAGCTTGGAACTGTTCAATAAAACAGAGAATTCTTAATTTTCATCTACTCCGCTGAATCTGATCTTGTATGTTTTCTCTAACATCAATGCAACCGAGTAAAGATATACATGACTTACAGAATTAGAATCAGACATTCTTCCGGTCTGTATTTGCTTCATTGTTCATGGAAAGCATTTCATTCTCTGCAAAAATTTTGGCTTAATTCATGTCTACGACTAAATCATATGTATAGCTAGAGAGTAGTATTGAGCTCAAAACAAGTAATACCTGTCTTTCAATTTCAACAGCAGACGCCGCAACCCTTCTTCTCAATATTGACTTTTCCTGTTCGCAGGTCTCCATCTTGGAATCTAGCATTAATATCACCAAAGCAATTTTACAAAGAATTAAAAATAACTTCACAAATATTAAACAACATTTCTTCTTCTGCTAGACTAAACATTTCCGTATGTTTCACTGGGTAAAAAAAAAAGGTTTCACATTTAAGTCCACAAAAATTAAAAAACTAAGGAACATGGCACCCTTTTTGGTTTGATGTGTTGAGACAAGGGTAATGACGTGTAAGGGATTTTGTGTAGCCCTTGTGCAAGTAGCACAATGAGTATCTAAGAGGATGTGAGTATTTGAAGCATTAATTTAAAATTTGATCAACAAAAAATTGTTTCCTTAATTTGCATGAGATAATCAAAAGTGCCATCTTCTGAAAATTGAGAGAGTATTAGCAAACTAAGTGAGATTCAATATAATTAATCAATGTTAATTGAGCTTCCACAGGATTGTACTTTTTGATTCACTAGAAAACAATAATTCCTATGCTATATCCAGTCAGAATACGATTATTAATAATGTCAGTTCACTAGTTGAGCTTCCACAGGATTGCAATTTTCGATTCATATGCTATATCCGGTCAGTATTATGCCTTTCTGCCTTTCAAAAATTTGAAGTTTGGAATCAAGTAAAGTTCAAATTACACCAACTTTTATCATCATGTGTCCAGTTCAGAGAGCTCAAATGTACAGCTAATTGGCATGTCGAATCATCAACTATAATGGGCAGGACTCGACAAAAAGATTCTGGAGGCATGAGTTCCACTTGGATTGTGTCATGCGAGCAAAATAATTTAGTACAATGACGTTTAATGTTCATATTGTTTTAGAAAAGAGAACTTATAACTCTATAATTTGCAGAATCATTATACATTGTTAAAGGGAAAGGACCATTAAAATTTTCAAAAGTCAACTGGTAAACTAGCTCCCATGTAATAAAAACCTGCAGGTTTCAAGTCTTGTTATGGACAACGGTCAGGGAGCCTACTAAACTATGGGTTGGATATAAAAAATATAATCAGCAGAAAAATGAATGTAAATAAGTTGTCAAATTCTCACCATAATAGTAGGATGAGAGAATGGTAATGCGCTCAGATGGCTGTAATGAAGAAACATAAGAAGCAGATTATTTCAGACAGCAATTATATGGATAAAGCCTGAAATGGCAAATACAATTCAATGAAAAATACATCAGGTGGTTCATGAAGCTACAGGATTCAAATACATTTCATGGATTAATAGATAGATGAACCACTGAAAGATCTAGTCCAGATGTTGGTACCCCCTGTATTGTGCAAACCGACATGATGACCTGTTGCCAAAGTTGGCTAGTGAATGACATTAACAGAGTAGGTAGAATGGTCTTATCCTATAAAAAGTCGGAAAAAGGTAAACTACGCTATTATCCTATACATGTGTGTACTGCAAGATTTGTTGTTTGCTATTATTTCCCTAATATTAAAGAACATTCCGGTCCTAAGAACTGCTGTTTCCCGATGATCAGTGATGATGATAATTGTGGTTGATCTGTGCAAGAACATGTTGATTTTGCTCACTGTTTTTACATGAGTTACCTTAATTGATGTACAAAGGTTCTTAATATGATAATTATTTCCTTTAGATAATTGAGGGTCAAAGAAAATTACTTTGCAAGGAAAATCAGCTGATCAGCAGCTCCTCTTAATTAATACTAATGGCTGTCAGGTTTAGGGAGGCTATGCGAAAAATATCCAAATTCATGAAGGTCCTTGTCATTTTTAATGGTCAGGAGGCTGCTGTAGTTTTATTAAAGTCCAGGTACCCTAAAGTATATAATAAATATGATCATTGAGTAAAGACAATTTGGTTCTATAAGAAAACAGCTCATACAAATTAAAAATTTCCAAGTACTTCATCCTCATCCTTCATCATAGTCTTATGTTGTGAACAAACTCTGTCTTTCCCTTTAAAGCAATATAAGTTTCCTAATCCTAAACATTAATAGAAGGATAGAAGGCTACCATTACAAAGATCCCTTCGCGACGAGTAGGGAGTTGCTCAAGCTTTTTCAATGTATCATCGCCTTTAGTAATTTTTCCAAATATTGCATACTGAAGGAAGGTTTTTAAACAAAATGCGAGAAATCATGTCAGATGAGTTTATAAAGAAATTCTTTCTCACCAATTGTTAGCTAGTGTAACTAACATACCTCACCATCAAGGTGTGGGGGCATCTCCAAGAAGTATTGAAAATGAGGATCCAGCACTGTTTGGATCAGAATACCTATACGAGGTAATATAGTCTTGAAGCCAGAAAGGAAGGAAATAATAGCAAACAACAAATCATGCAGTAGAAATAGCAACTCTTATGCTACGTTTGGATTGGAGTAACGAAAGTGAGAATGGAATGACTCATTCATATGGAATGAAAAAAATTGTGTTCGGTTGCTATTGAAATGAAAAAAATTGTTTGGTTCCTTGGGGGAGAGAGAACATATGGAATAACTCATTCCAACTAGAATGGAATGGATTATTCCACTCTTCATTTCATTCCTTCAATACAAACATAGCATTAGGATCAGAATGTCCTTTAATATTAGGGAAATCACTCGGAACTCTTTAGAAATTTAAGTGGTTGTCTGACATCAATCTACAATATCCTTGAGTTTGGAGCATACACTCTGTTGTGTTCTTAATTAGTATTGTATCAGAAATCATAATTTGTTCAGACATATGTGGGAGTAATTTCAACCCTATTTAAAAATATTTTCAGTGTGCAACTTATGCTGAGTAGAAGATATAGGGTCAAGGTGAAAAACATAATACCAAAGAAGAGAAAAATATGCCTGACCTAATAAAAATTTGAATGCATAGGTCATAGATGTTACCTTTTCTAATTCAGGTTCTCAGCAGGATACATAATGAATTTCTAATGCGGTAATCAATATGAGCACCTTGCTAAAATCTTAAACCTTAAGAGTTATTATATCATGACAAACATCCTTGGTATTTGGCAAAGACATCTACAATTGAAAATTAAACATGCGTTATTCCTGTAAACTTACTAATTGCCTAATATTACAACTTTGATTCTTACATAAAGCATCTATGGTTGTTTAGTGGAAAGTTTTAGATATCATGCAACATAGAATCACGAAAGCAGTTTCTAAAAGTAAAAGGCTTACCTCCCCATTGAAAGAATGCCTCTTACATGCTTCACATCACTAAATTCGCCAACAACAGTTTTGTCAGCTTCCTCCCTTTGCTCTTCATTCATAGGAGCTGATCTTCCACCAGCAACATCAGCAACTTGGGCAACGAAGCCTTGATCTACCTGTGCCATTTGAATACTTCTTTTTACCCAGATCGGGAATAGTAGAATAATCAGCCTACCAAAGAAATTACATCATTATTTAGGTCTTAGTAAAGTACCCGGAAGAAATGGTTGGTATTATAGCCTCCCAAACAAACAAGTTTGTAAATATGTTCAACAGTTCTAGGCGCAATGCTAGGGAAGAAGCCAAATTCAATATCTCCATAGTTTGTCTGCATCCAAAATGCGTCAAGGCATTCAAAAAGTTCATCATGATACTACATTAACTGGTAAAATATAAACATTTCAATCACACAATTCTAGCAGTCTAAATCGCAGCTACTTACTCCTTATGACTATGTGTAAGCAATAGTGGCAGCAAGAAACTAGAGTGCCAACTTGCAAAATGAACTATTGTTCAGAGAGATCCTAGAGCTTTACAATAAATGTAGTTGTGTACAGGATATATATGTGCGCGCGTGTGTGTTTTAGAGCCACAGAGATACGATTTGATGTAGTTATGAATGTTCGTAACATTCAGCCAGATGATTATTGTGAGACCCCAGCTTATTATTAATGAAATTTAATTTTCTCTATTTATTATTTCGAAATAGTAAGGGTTGATTTGATTAATGTGGATAGTTATGGGTAAAATACACAAATATTTCAAAATAAGCAAGTGGTTATAAAATATTCATTGTTGTTATTGGGAATATTCGTTTGGTCGTGGAATATTCTTCTTTGTCGGGGAATATTAAATGCGACAGTATGATCTTTTGTGGGCCCCATAACGGAAAGCGATTGGATGAAGAAAACGACAAATATAAGTTGTTTAAAAATAACGGCGTAGTTATTGCTAATATCTTGTTAAAATACTTCGGTGGTTAAAAACACAAGGTAGCACCAGTATTGCATCAATTATTGATTCTTACGTAGAAAGCCTTTACTCAATAATGGTTACGATAATTCTTGCTCAAAGTATTTTATTTTATTGATTTAATAATTCTTTGCGTTGATATTTTTATATTGTTGTTGTTTCAATAATTGTCATTACACGTATTTTTCATTATCGAAGCAATAATTCATATTATCTGAATAATATTATTATATAACATTATTGGCAATGTCCGGAAAATTCTATCTAAGGAGAGGTTTGGTCACCTAATTGCTTGGCCAAGAAGAGAGAAATTCTTATTGGAAAGCCCCTCTTCCAGGAACCGCACTGGTTGTCAATATTGTGATTACGTAATATTATTTGTGAATAATTAATTATTGATTCATATGATAAGGAAAATATTGATTTTATGTGGATATAGATGAAGAAAATTTTAATGTGACAATTGTTGAAAATTAAAATTTTATCTTTTTCTGATAAAATAATTCATTTAAATATATTATTATATTTTAATAATATAATAATAATGATATTTTTACGATGAATGTGGGATATATGAGTATATGTGGAGGAGTATTTTTGTTATCAAAAATATTTAAAGCATATTTTATGTGTCGGTGGACCCCATTTCTTGATTGAAATTTGATTATAGCACAAAATCGCCTGTTTGTGAATTTGATTCGATTTACATTTGGAATTTGGAAAAACTTTCTTTTGTAAAGTTGTAGAGAATTGAATTTCCTATAAAAAGTCATGAGTTTCAAATTTTTACGACAAAATGGCTATTTATTGTGAATTATTGAAGTTCAAACTCAAAATAATTGATTTTGGAAGTTTAAAATATTTTAAATAACAAAAACGTTTTTTTCATTATGGTGTGTTACATGTGTGTTGAATGAGATGAATTCAGTTCTTGGAAGGTTAGGCGTAAGAAAATTTAATTTATATATTAATATTATATTAAATTTTTCGCTTTTGTGTTCTAAGCATTTTCTATAAATAGGGTGCTTAGGTTAGAATTAAAATTACACCAGAAATTGAAGTTTTCTCTCTATATTATCGAGCGTATTCTTGTGAGTATTTTGAGTATATTTTGAGTATTGCTATACGGTCTGAAGTTCAAGTCATAGCTTTATATCCTGTTTCATTTAAAAATCGATTTTTGAGGTAAGGGATATTATTTTTTATGATATTATTTATTCTAATATCATTATGCCAAGTATTGATCCGAACTTTTTAATCAAATTTGGAACTTTTAGTGTATGGGGTTATTATTCACGATACGGCATTATTCACGAATCTGACTTTATTCATCAAAAATGAAAATTTTTCTTTTTCGTCAAAATATCTATTCTCGGATACTAGCTTTGATTGTATCCATGTTTTGATCATTCTTGAATTTTACACCACTATGATTATTTTTGAGGTATTTTTGGACATGGATAAAACAAAGTACTGAATCCTTAATCCTTAATCCTTGTCATTTTGTTTCTTTGGATTCGTTTCTTTAAAAATATTTTTCATCATCCTCGGTCTTAAACGATGATATTATTGAATATCTTTGGCCCGTAGAAGTGCAAAGATGAATGATTTCGATGAATATCTTTGGCCCGTAGTGCAAAGATGAGCAGTGTTTAGATGAACATGACTAATGATGAATATCTTTGGCTGTAGTGCAAAGATGAATATTTGATTCGGATATATATTGATTGATGTTACAGGATAAAAGATGAGCGATGAACTTTTAAATTCATACATGTAGAAGATAGTAGTTTGCATTCTCTACTTAACTCTTCTAATGAATTATTATTTCAGCTGCGAATATTGATTTAAAACTTGTTGTCTATTGTATTCTATTAGATTTTTCTTGTTGAAGACTAACGATAATTTGTTGTATATTATCTTAGTCATAATATTCTTTATCGGGCTAGTTGAGCTCACCCTTTTCCTTTTTGTTCTATTTTTCTTCTCGGGAGGCGAGAATATAAGCGAGTATTTAGTGGAGTATGGAATGAAGGTTCTAGAGAGAGTTGTTTAGTAGTCCTCACCATTTTTGTAAAATAATGTATCAATAAATGTGATGAGGATTTATTTGAGTATAGATATTATCAGAAGATAATATTTGTATTCAAACTCACGCTTTCTTGTTGTAATAATAAAGTTGTAGTTGTTTCTGTACCATGTATTGACAACTCAGAATGGGTGATGTATACCTATTTTGGGGGCGTCACAATTATAGTGTATAATGTTTTAACAATTTGATCTAGGTTTGTGTATCCTTAGCATCAAATAGCATTATGAACAATTAACCTTTATTTTTAGCTTTTCGACGGAGGAACCCGCAACCACTAGCATCAAGGTGAAATGGTCAAATTTACAATGAACTTGGTAAAATTCATGAATTAGAATTATTAGTCTGTGAATCTAGCCCTCAACACTGAAATCTCTCAATCCTTTGGGTAATGTTATTAGTCTGTGAATCTCGTCTCAAATGACGTGGCATCGCTACATTGGTTGGGAAAGTCTCTAATGACTGGCCATACACTTTGTTTTATCCAGTGCCACATCATTTGAGAACAAAAATTTGAGACCCCAGCATTACCCAATTTGTAGTCATACCTGGAGAATTGTCTATTCTATGCTATTTAAATGAGGAATCTTTTATGGAAGAAGGAAATATATGATACTCCTACTATTCATGTGTCAAGTGTAGAAATGTAAGCATAAATTTGAAGATTAGCCTGTTAACGCCAAGATCTTCTGCCACGTCCCAATCACGTAAAACGTCCTGATCTTGCACAGTAAACACGATAAGACACCAAAAGCTTGACGGCTTCGACCGTCGGGGGATACTTTCAGCGTGAGAGTCGATGACAGCCATTCTGAGGGTTAACAATAGAGGATAAAATGTCTAGTGTTAGAGAGATTAGAATTGTGTGTTGTGTGTATGCGTATGTGAATGTGAACGTACTTGGTTGTGAAGACTCGGTTGATAGGTTATACTCTCCTGTCCGGTTTACCGTGCCACCTACTACTAACCCGACACATTACCGATCGATGGGTTCTCGCCGATCGCATGCGATCTATCCACTACATTTAGTCATTTGTTTGCTCTTGGTCCGACTATAATCCCATTCACATTAATGCATGACAGGTGTCTCAGTCAACTGTCATGTTTTTTCATCATTGTAAGTCAAAGTAATAGATATTAAAAAGATCTAATAGGTTAGTCTAATGAACCGACCCGATTTTATAGAGTTCAATAGAAACAATATGGTGACTAGGCCCAATGACTTTCAAGGTGCATTAATGAAGGCCCAATAAATTAGTTAAATAAATGAGCCCAATTCATTCGGCCCAAATAGGAGAAATATCATGACCCAACAAGTCCCATGACAAGTACATAAAAGCATAATCAGAAGGTAATAAACGATCGAGTGATATAAGTCACAATCTTTACAATAATTATACGCGATGTTGCAGCAAAGATAAAATTAAAATTAAAAACATGGCGATTATGAGTGTATAATACACAATAAATTTGGGGAGAGAAAAAGAAAAACCTGAAAAACAACACGAACAGATCCGAGTTCTGGGTTTTGAGCAAATACACCAACCAAACCGGAAGAAATAATGCAGATTAAATACGTGATTATGAGCGAAACTTCTTTGCCTCTACACATTTTCTGTGGATTCAAGAAAAATTAATAGAGGAGTACTGATATTAATACAATTGGGTAGTATATAATTCACACTGATTCCTCAACTTTCAACTAAACTGGTTGAGGCAAGTCAAACCAAGTATTTTTTTTTTATAAAAAAAATCATAAAGAAAAGAATTTAAAGATTAAACTCGCCTAAATAAATAATAATAATAATAAAAAAAAATTTCTAATGTATACACTGCAATTTTTCTAATTTTTGGATAAACGTGGTGGGGCTGAGAACCAGAGAATTCATTCAAAGAAAATGGAGTAATGCTAATGTTTTTTCTTCTGTTGCTCTTTGACTTCTTGATCTTTCTTCTTCTTCTTCTTCTTCTACCCCTAGAAAGTATCAGAGCTTTGGAGTTTGGAACAAGGCCAGCGTGTATTTGTGCCATTTTTTTGATAAGCTCGTGATTGGGCCTTCAAAGCTCAAAACTACTACTACTACGCATGGGCTATTTTGACTATTAGGACCACGACTGCTAGATCCCAACTGCTACATATAATTACTAGTAATTTTTTCATTTACATTAATTAATGCTCTCTTAAATTCTTATAGTGAGTAGTAGCACCCACCTGATTCTAATCTTAATAACTCTTCAAAAAAAATTAATTAGGTGAGAATTGATAAATATGAAAAGCCAAAGATGAATGATAGTCAATACATGATTTTCCTCATTGGATGAAATTCTTGATTAAATATATGCTCAGGAAAAGACAAATGACAATTAAGATTTTCCCTGGTTAACTAGCTAGCTAGAAAAAAAATGAAATTCTTTCAGTGTCATGTCCAGATATCTCCCTCAGTTGATTTATTCTACTCCTATATATAAAAGTAGAACCAAATTATTCTTTAATCTGACAGGTAATGGTATTATTAGTACGATTGCATTGGTAATATTAACTGTTCCGAGTCATGCATGTCCTTAATTGGTACCTAAAGAAAAGAAAGCATCTATATAAAACTGATATCATTCATTACTCAACTTGCAAAATACAAAAGAAATAAAAAAAAAAATTTAAAGGATTCATTTAAAATTTGAAATTGATAAGAATTCAAAACTTTATTATTTCTATCAACTTAATCGCAACAGTTATAAGAGTTTTATAAATTAACTTTAAAAAATTAAAATAAAACTCTTGATTTTTTTGGACGGATGAAATAACAAAAATTAAAGATGATAATACTTCATCCGTCTCAAAATTAGATATATAATTTGACTTTTGAGATCAAATAACATGTTTGTTGGGTATTGGGCCTAACTATTCGGTTAGTCCATTGGGTCATCACTAATGAATCTTAAGATTGTTGGGCCCAGGCATTCTATTTTCTTTGTTAAATCCTTACAATATTGGGTTGGGCCATCATCATTTGCCCAAAGAGATATTTAAATATCTCCATCCTCGACTTTCAGAATGATGAAAAAGAGAAGAATGATTCGCCAGAGAAGTCTGCAGATCATTAATGTGGATGAGATTCTTTGTGACGCCCCCAAAATAGGTATACATCACCTATTCTGAGTCACCAAAATATAATGTATGTAATACAAATACAATCTTAAATATACAACAAGAAATGTAAGTTTTAATACAAATATTGTCTTCTGCATAATATCCATCTCGTAATAAGTTCTCATTACAATTATTATCACACTATTTCATGAATAGTGAGGACTACTAATGCTATCATCCTGACCGCCACCGTTCTCCGATTAGTCCTCGTTTACGTTCTCATTTTTCAAGAAGAGAACAATGAAAGCAAAAGGTGAGCTCAACTAGCCCAAGAAGAAATATTATGACTAAGATAATGCAGAATAAATTATCGTTAGCTTCAATGATGTTAAACCGATAAAATATAACAAACATCAAGTTTAATCATGCAGAGTAACAAGCAATCCATTAAAAGAGTCAAGTAGAAAATAAAATCTACTATCTTTTATGATTTAAAAAGGTTTTTCATCATTTTTATCGGTGACTCAAAACTTCATAAATAATCCACATCATCCCCGCGACTACTACCAAGGATATTCATTAAGATCACGACCACAAATTATCCCACGACTACGGGCCAAGGATATTCGTGTATTCATCAATGGTCATGATCATGCCAACAACTGTCCATCAATGCACTACGGGCCAATGAGGATTTTTACCACATCATTTGTAACATTACGATCATGATTATACCGAATAATCCTTGGTCATAATCATACCAAGTCCATCTATGCACTATGTGCCATGATGACTTTCAACATAATATAAACATGAGGATGATGACAATGATATAAGAATTCAATAAAACAAGTTCAAGAATTAATTTATCCAGGAACCAATAACGTTCAAATTGTCAACATGATATTGCTTTGTGGGGTAAAACTCAAGAATGCTCAGAAGAATATTTTTATGAAAAGATACTGGATGAAGCGCAAATATCAAGGATATTCCACTAATTTAATGGAGTATAAAAGTCAAAACTTTAACCAACTGAGTAAAATAAAGAATGAAATAACAAAAGAAATCATCAGGCATGCGATAGTCCGCACAGACAGGTTATTCCAACAGAATAATAAATAACGGAATCAGTCAGTCACGCAGAACGCATGCATGGGATATTCCAGCAGAATAATAAATAACGGAACCAGTCGGTGAAATTGCATCGACTGTGAGGATGTTCCAATGTAATAATAAATAATCTGGCGAACAGTGTCAAATGCGCAGAAACGCATGCATGCGTGATGTTCCAAATGTAATAATAAAAATGGAATAATAGAATAATTTCACCATGTATGCAGATTGCAAGATGTATACATATTATTCCAACATAATAATAAAGAATGGAATAATGGAAGAATTTCACCAAGTATAGGGTAGTCATGATATAAAAGTTATTCCAATGTAATAATAAATAATGGAATAATGTAAGTTCTCTTTATGAATAAAGAAGAAATAATACCCCTTATTTAGTACAACAAATAATATCCCTCACCGTAGAAAAAAGAAGAGTATTCCAATTTGGTAGGCGAGGATATACTTGAAGAAAACTTGCACTTCGTTCAAAGCTTTTTAAAATTCTAAAGAAATACGCTCAAGATTATTGAAGAGAATTCTCTGAAATTTCTGGTGTGATTTCAATTCTAACTAAGCATCCTATTTATAGGAGAACAGAAAGGATACTATGCAATAAAATATTCTAATAAAACGAAAACTATTAAATATAATATAATATATTTTATATATATATTATATATAACCTGTGCAGAAAAATCTATCACGGGTGGAAAACCCGTAAACTCCCTTTATTTTCTTTTGCAAACTTTCAAACCTACCTAATATAATAATGTAATAGTACTCCTTCATGTGACAAACCAAATCCCTCTCTCCCCCCCCCCAATCTGACTACACGTTTATATACATATAAATATATAATACTTATATATATATAACAAAATTTAGATAATTTTCCACCGACAATTTTGAAAATGGGTAAGCGGGGGTCTAAATAATACGCCAAACTTACAACAAATACTTCATAAAAATTACCTCAATATTTTTAACAACATTTATCATCATTATTATAATTCGCAATATTTAACAAATTGTGTCGTTCCCGAGAAAGAGGGCTTTCAATAAGGATTTCTCCGGGCGCGCGCAATTAGATGACCAAACCTCTCCTCGATGTAACTTCTAGACATTGTCAATATTGCAAATAATAATATTAATAATATCTGTCATCTCAATTATTGATTTAATAATATATAAAATATCGACAATAATTGAATCAAGTAACGTGAGATACTATGCAATAATTAATGTAGCAATAATTGAACAAAACTGAGTGACTTCTCATGTAAGCATCAATAGTCAATACCGTGTGCTATTATGCTACCACGCGTATTACTGTACTTTTAACACCGGGTGTTTCAACAGTTAACGGTAAAACTTCCGTCGTTAATTTCATAAAAATATTTTTGTCGTTTTCTCAATCCGACAATAATTCCGTTGTGGTGTCCACCAATGATTGTGCCGTCGTACGAATATTCTCTGTTAAAACAAATATTCCCTGACCAATTGAATATAATATAACAACTTGCGTACTTTGCAAAATTTATAAATATTACCCACAACTATAACATTATATTAAATTTACTCCATAATATTCAAAATGATATTTATAGAAAATTCATCTTTATTCATAAAATTTGGGGTCTTACAACCTCCCCTTCTTATGAAATTTCGCTCTCGAAATTAGGGTACGTACCTGGTATGTCGAAGAGGTTAAGATACCTTGATTTCATTTCAGATTCTAACCCCAGGTCATTTCCTCAACATCGTGGTTTCTCCACAAAACTTTGACTTGAGGTATAACTTTGGAGCGTAGAATATGTTCCTTATTATCCAAGATTTGAACAGGAACCTCTTCATACGTTAAATCTTCCGCTATTTCATCCGGTTCTAACTCAATAATGTGGTTCGGGTCTTCCACATATTTACGTAACATAAATATATAAAAAACGTTATGAACACGAGACATACTTGGCGGTAAAATAAGTCTATACGCCACAGTTCCTACTCGATCGAGGATTAAAAATGGGCCAATGAATCGAGGATTGAGCTTTCCTCTATTTCCAAATCTGGTAACTCCTTTCCATGGAGCAACACGCAACAACACATGATCTCCAATATTGAATTCCACGTCCTTTCGATGAAGGTCAGCATAACTCTTTTGTCGGTCTTATGTGATTTTTATACGTTGTCGGATTGTTTGTATCTTTTTCGTAGTCATACGTACTAACTCCGGTCCCAACAACGTTGCTTCATCCACCTCATCCCAATATACTGGAGAACGACACTTTCTTCTATACAATGCTTCGAATGGAGCCATGCCAATGCTTGCTTGTAACTGTTGTTATAGGAAAACTCCACCAATGGTAAGAACTTGTCCCAACTTCCCTTGAAGTCAAGGACACAGAGTCTTAATAGATCTTCAAGAGTTTGAATAGTCCTCTCTGATTGTCCGTCCGTCTGAGGATGATATGCTGAACTAAATCGTAAATCTGTGCCCATAGCTTTTTGCAAACTAACCCAAAATCGTGAAGTGAATCATGGGTCTTGATCTGAAACTATGGATATTGGCATACCATACAATCTTACAACCTCGTTTATGTACATACGAGCAAGACGTTCAACTGTATAAGTTTCTAGTATAGGTAAGAAATGAGCAGACTTGGTCAATCTATCAACAATGACCCAAATTGCATCTATGCCTTGAGAAACCTTGGAAAGACTAGTAACAAAATCCATGGTAATGTGCTCCCACTTCCATTCTAGAATTTCAAGTGGTTGCAATGGACCTTTTGGTACTTGATGCTCTGCCTTGACTCGTTGACAAGTTAAACACCTTGAGATAAACAGCGTTATCTCTCTCTTCATATTGCCCCACCAAAATGTATGTCGAAGATCATGATACATTTTGGTATTCCCAGGATGGATTGCAAATGGTGTGTTGTGTGCCTCCATCATGATTTTATACTTTAACTCAGGGTCGTTAGGAACACAAAGTCTGGAGTTGACTCGAAGTATTCCTTCTTCATCGATTCTTGCTTCCGCCATAGCACCTTCTTGCATTTTCACCCTCATACGCATCAGCTCCAGGTCTGTAGCTTGAGCAACTTTAACTTTATTGATTAAAGTCGATTCTACTCGTATATTCGCCATCATCACATGGGTCCTCAAGTATTTAACTCTATCTCCATCCTTTGTAAGTCATACAAAATGGGCCTTTCATTGACAATATTGCACTCTGTACCGCGATATGATCTTCTACTCAAATGCGTACCTACCACGCTCGCTTTTCCGTGGTGGTATTGGATGGTATGATCATAATCTTTCAACAGATTCAAGCCAACGTCGTTGTCGCATGTTGAGTTCCTTTTGAGTGAAGAAATATTTGAGGCTTTTATGATCCGTAAAGATCTCCACTTTCTCCCCATACAAGTAATGCCTCCAAATCTTTAATGCAAAAACTACTGCTGCCAACTCTAGATCATAAGTAGGATAATCCTTTCATATTCTTTGAGTTGTCGAGAGGCATAGGCTATGACTTTCCCATGTTGCATGAGAACACATCCTAACCCTTTGCCTAAAGCATCACCGTAGAAGACAAATCCCTCCGAGCCAGATGGTATTGTCAGAACAGGTGCTGAAATGAGTCTCCTCTTGAGTTCTTGAAAACTCTTCTCGCATTCCTCACTCCAACCGAATTTTGTATCTTTCCGAGTCAGCTAAGTTAATGGAGTAGCGATTCGAGAAAACCCTTCTACGAATCTCCGATAATAACCAGTTAAGTCGAGAAAGCTACCTACTTCGGTCACTGATTTAGGTTGTTCCCAGCTTTGAATGGCTTCAATCTTTGCCGGGTCAACAGATATTCTATGACTTGATACCACGTGCCCAAGGAATGCTACTTCCTCAAGCTAGAACTCGCATTTCTTCAACTTGGCATAAAGCTTGTTTTCACGAAGCTTTTGGAGTATCAGCCTCAAGTGTTGCTCATGATCTTCACTGCTTTTAGAATATATGAGGATGTCATCAATAAAGATGACCACAAAGTGATCCAAATATTCCTTGAATACTCGGTTCATCATATCCACGAAGGCAGCAGGAGCATTAATCAATCCAAAAGATATGACTAGGAATTCATAATGCCCTTACCGAGTTCTGAAAGCCGTCTTTGGAATGTTATCGGTTCTAATCTTCAATTGGTGATATCCGTAACGAAGATCAATCTTTGAAAAGAATTTGGCGCCTTTGAATGGTTAAACAGTCATTAATACATGGCAATGGGTATTTATTTTTGATAGTGACATGATTCAACTCCCGATAATCAATACAAAGTCAGATACTCCCATCTTTATTCTTTCACAAATAAAAGCAGGAGCACCCCAAGGAGAAGTACTAGGACAAATGAAACGATGTCTAACAATTCCCTGCAGTTGGGTCTTTAACTCCTGAAGTTCAATAGGAGCCATTCGATATGGGGCTTTGAAAATAGGTTTTATACCATGTTCAAGGTCGATACAAAATTCAATTTCATGCTCTGGGGGTAGGCCAGGAATTTCTTTAGGGAATACGTCAGGAAATTCATTAACAATAAAAATATCATTCAAAACTGACGTATTTTTGTTTAGATCCATGACATGAGCTAAGAAAGCTTGACAACCGTTTTTCAATAAACGAATAGCTTTATGGCTTGAGATGATAGTGATTGATTTTAATAGTTTGGTTGCTTGAATTCGCATAATAGATTGGTTAGGAATATAAAAGCTAACAACCTTACGAAAACAATCAATTTTTGCATGATGAGTAGTTAACCAATCAATCCCTAGAATTACGTCAAATGCAAGTATTTTCAATGAAATAAGATCGACAAGTAATGTGAGGGTACCGATTTGAACCAAACAAGACTTATAAACAGTGGATGTAATGAAGGATTCTCTCAACAAAGTGTCAACAGATAAGTCAAAGTCTAATTTCCCCGGAGTCAAATTTAAACGTTGAGCGCAAGTAGGAGAAATAAAAGAATGTGTAAAACCGGTATTAAATAAGGTATAAAATTTGCTAGAGTTTACGATAAACTTACCCGTGATGACCTCGTTCGGGTTCCTTATTTTCTGGGAGTTCACGACAAACGCTCTCCCTTGCACTACCGGCTTTGACTTTTCTGGGGCGTCCTTTGGTGCCTCCATCCTAACTGAACTTGTCTTCGGTGAACGATAAAATTGGGCTCGGTGACCTTCTCCTCCATTAATTATAACATGCTTTGACAAGATCACACTTTTGACCGATGTGTCCCTCCCTCCGCATTTGAAGCATATGATAGTGGTCGTTCTCCTTCCTTAATAATCTGGTAATGGTGTTGATGTCTTTCCATCATTGTTGAATCTCTCTTCTTGAAATGTCCATTCTTATTGTTTTGTCCATGATTACCATCAAGTGGTTACCATTTCGCACGCCGATTCCTCCACGCTTATTGTCACCTCTTCGATGATCGCTATCACCGGTATTATCATTTTCACGGCCACTCTCTTTTAGTTGAGTTGACTCATTATCAAGCGCCCAATAATCGAGCCCTATTAACAACATCTGAATACAAACACAGTTTATGAGAGATAAGATATTGATGTATCTCGGGTTTCAAACCTCTTAGAAACATTCGTGTCATTCTCTCCTCATTATCAACAAAATGAGACGCAAAACGGGACAACTCGGCGAATTTGGCTTCAGATCGCGACACTGGCCATGTTATTTTGCTTCAAACTTGATGAACTCTACCTCTTTCATGTGACGAATACTTTCGGGGAAGTACTTGTCGTAGAACAATTCTTGGAACTTATCTCAAGTCATCTTCAAGTCGGCGGAGTTGAGTACGCTTTCTGATTCCCACCAATAATCAGATTCGTCAAGACATGAAGGTGGCAAAGGAACCTTTGCTCCCTGGAGTATCCCAAGACATCAAATATCTTATAAATCTGCTTTTATCCACGTCTCCGCCTTTAAGTGGTTTTGCTCTCCAAAAACTCCGGTGGTCCCAGCCTCGAACTCGCTTTGGCGGTGTCCGTTCGAGAATGCAAAGTGTTTCCACCGTATTTTGGATAGAGCCGCTCTTGCTCGATGTTGCATGAATTGCATAAAGCCTCCGAACATTCCATCGCTCATCATCTCGGTCGATGTTGTTGTTTTCCTGAGGATTGTCGCCTTCGTGATGCACATTATCCTGATTATTGATCTGTGGAGACTCAACGGTCTCCTGTGCTCCATTGATGTTCTCAACATTCTCGAATGTCATTTTCAAATACTGTCACAAAACAAGGGTTAATTAACATATCACATATTATCCATATACTCTGACCGGCCAATTAAATACCAAATAAACTTAGGTAGGTCATACTAGCGAATGAATTCCCCATCTTTCCCCTCCTAGTTCTTGTCTCACATCTCAGCCAGGGATCATATCCCTAAGCTTTGATACCAACTTTGACTCCCCCAAAATAGGTATGCATCACCTATTCTGAGTCGCCAAAAATATGGTACAGAATACAAATACATCTTAAATATACAACAAGAGCTGTGAGTTTTAATACAAATATTGTCTTCTAGACAATATCCAGTCTCAGAATAAGTCCTCATTACAATTATTATCACACTATTTTATAGAATAGTGAGGACTACTAATGCTATCATCTGGACCGTCACTCCGTTCCCCGACTAGTCCCTGCTACGTTCTCATTTCCTGAAGAGAACAATGAAAGCAAAAGGGTGAGCTCAACTAGCCCAGTAAGAAATATTATGACTAAGATAATGTTGAATAAATTATCGTTAGCCTTCAACAGTGTTAAACTGATAAAATATAACAAACATCAAGTTTAACTGCAGCGGAACAAGCAATCCATTAAAAGAGTCAAGTAGAGAATAAAATCTACTATCTTTTATGATTTAAAAAGGTTTTTCATCATTTTATCGGCATGCGACTCAAATTTTAATAAATAATCCACATCATCCCCGCAGACTACTACCAAGTATATTCATTAAGATCACGACCACAAATTATCCATGCATATACTACGGGCCAAGGATATTCGTGTATTCATCAATGGTCATGATCATGCCAACAATCATCCATTAATGCACCACGGCCAATGAGGATTTTTACCACATCATTTGTAACATTACGATCATGATTATACCGAATAATCCTTGGTCATAATCATACCAAGTCCATCTATGCACACCTGTGCCACGTATGACTTTCAACATAATATAAACATGAGGATGATGACAATGATATAAGAATTCAATAAAACAAGTTCAAGAATTAATTTATCCAGGAACCAATAACGTTCAAATTGTCAACATGATATTGCTTTGTAGGGTAAAACTTAAGAATGCTCAGAAGAATATTTTTATGAAAAGATACTGGATGAAGCTCAAATATCAAGGATATTCCACTAATTTAATGGAGTATAAAAGCCAAAACTTTAACCAACTGAGTAAAATAAATAATGAAATAACAAAAGAAATCACCAGCACGCGATAGATCCACATGATAAAGTTATTCCAAATGAATAATAAATAACGAATTCAGTCATGCAGAACGCACAAAATGGATATTCCAACAAAATAATAAATAACGGAACAAAGTCAAAGTAAATTTTGCACCGATGGGATGTTCCAATGAATAATAAATAACGGAACAGTCATACATAAACGCATTGCATGTGATGTTCCAACAAAATAATAAAAAATGGAATAAAGAAGAATTTCACAATGTATGCAGATTGCTGATGATAGACATGTTATTCCAACATAATAATAAAGAATGGAATAATGTAAGAATTTCACCAAGTATAGGGTAGTAATCACAGATACAAAAGTTATTCCAATGTAATAATAAAGAATGGAATAATGTAAGTTCTCTTTATGAATACGAAGTAAAGAAATAATACCCCTTACGAAGTACAACAAATAATATCCCCATCAGAAAAAAAGAAGAGTATTCAATTGGTAGGGCGAGGATATACTTGAAGAAAACTTGCACTACGTTCAAAACTTTTTAAAATTCTAAAGAAATACGCTCAAGATTATAGAAGAGAATTCTCTAAAATTTCTGGAGTGATTTCAATTCTAAATAAGCATCTTATTTATAGGAGAATAGAAAGGATATTATGCAATAAAATATTCTAATAAAATGAAAACTATTCAATATAATATAATATATATATATATATATATATATATATATATTATATATAACTTGTGCAGAAAAATCTATCACGGGTGGAAAACCCGTAAGCTCCCTTTATTTTCTTTTGCAAACTTTCAAACCTACACTACAAGAAAAATCTCTATCTGCGACCAAACATTTCAGCGACCACATGTTCCGGTCGCTGATGTCAATAATAGCGACGGATATTTGCGACCGTAATTGCTTTTAGTCGCTAATAACTATCCGTGATCGTATGCAGTCGCTGGATTGATTTTCCCTCTCATAATTTGGTGCCAAATGTTGGCACGTTTATTTTGTGCGACCAATTTCTATCAACGACCGCTAGGCGGTAGCTGATGTGTCCAGGTCATTAAAAATTGGCGACCGCATGCGGTCGCTGATCTTATTAATGTTTACCAGGTTCAGTCATTCGCTCAACACAGGCGAAGAAGAAAAAAGAGAGGGAGGAGAATAGAGAGAAGATGGAGAAGAAGAAGAGGAAGAAGAAGGAGAGAAGAAAAAGAAGCCACCATTGCACGCTTTTACCACCTGGCCCGCCGCCACCACCGCCACTACGGCCACCACCACCACCAATCTTGGTAATCCATTTTTTTTATTTCTTTACTATTTATATAATGTATTTATGCAGACGGAATTTTATCGTGTCTATCATTGCTTATTTAGTTACTCTTTCAAGTCGTGATTTGTAGACTGTTAACTAATTTATAGATTCTACATTTACATTTTTTATTTGTTTGCAGATTAGGGATATTTCTTTGTTTTGTCGTTCATTAACACAGATTAATGGGCTTGAGTGATTTGAGTTAGAATATATAAATTTCTTTAATTAGTTATAATTATGCTTTAATTATTCTAATCTCCCAAAATGCGAATCAACTTTAAAAATCTCTTATTTAGGAAAATAGTCAATATCAAACTTACTTGAAGATAATGAGATTTGGTCCGTTTATTTTATAAGTGGACGTTTGATTTTAGATGGAGATATTATGAGATAGTACTTCCACTGTTTGAAACTAAATTTCATAACTTGGACAAAATTAGGAGGTAATGTGAAACTGTTATGAAAGGCTTAAAGATTTTGTCCTATTTTATTTGATGAGGTTCTGTATGTAAACTGTTATGCTTTATTCTTATTTATGGAAAAGATTTCCCTATGCCAATTACTTTAAGAAACTCTACACCGTACGCCGCTTATGATCACGATAAATCCTTTATTACATTTTCCTCAATGGAATACTTGTCATTTAATTTTGCAAATCAAGTTTTGAGAGCGATTATGGAGTCCCTATATTGATATGTGGACACGTGCTTTGTTTGATGCATCTTTTAGTTCCATTTATACATAACTAGTTAGTTAATCGCCACACAACCCGTGATTAACGAAAAGAATAATGAGTGGGTGAAAGAATCGGGATAAGATGGAAGTGAGTGAGAGAGAGAGAGGAATGAAAAAATCGCTTAAGAGAATGAATAGGGATGGAAAAGGAAACAAAGAAAAACTTTACCAAAAAGTTATAATTTTTAACTCCCGCTTTATAATATAGATACATGGAAAGACTAGATACAAGTTTTAAGATCGTCAGTCATTTTAAAGTTACCACCCAATTACCCCGCCTTGGGGAAAAACTTTGATCATCATGGTCGAAATTTTCCACTTAATCCCATGGGAAGGAAAGAACTAAACTAGAAAGGGTAACATACAAAGATACAGAGAAGGCAAAATAGTAAACTACACCAACCCAACCTGATGCAATTTCAAATAACTAATTTCGTTTCCCAATTGAAACTGAGATAGAAATAATTAAATATAAAGTGCCGTATACGACATACATAGCCAAAAAAAAATATTGCATGATACACAAGATATACAATAAATGAATGATCAGAACATAATCTACACAATAAATGTGGACATGTGCTTGTTTTGAGATGTGGACAGAAGTTTTGAGACGTGCTTGTTTGATATGGACACGTGCTTATTTGATGTGGACAATATGGAGTCCCTATATTGTATAATTTTGCAACTGAAGTTTTGAGACAGTATGGAGTCCCTATAATGTCTACACATATCAATTATAAGGTGTTCCTTAACTTAGTTGTGGTCTATGTTGTGTATTGACCAAATTTCATGTTTAAAAGCCATAAAAAGTAAGTTTTAAGTGGCAACTAAGACCTAAGTATAGAATTCTCATACCTAGACCATGTGGGCAAGTTTCAATACTCATAATATGACATAAGTAAGCTACACAAGCTAAAGAAACCCAACCTAAACTGTTTTGAGCATTGAACTTGTGAAAAATCACATTTTAAGCCCAAAAGTAGACTGTTTTGGGTGACCTTTAGTGCCTGATCTTATAAGACTATAATGAAATCATATAAAATTGCTAACTCATGCTTGTGATGATTCCTAATCATTGCAATGACCAAAGCTAGTAAGAAAATCAATTTAGGATCTATTATCGAGCCTAAAGTGAGCTTTAATAGGTTAAAATTAGCTAGATGACCAAGTAAAGTGAGATGATGATAAAAGTAACCTTAGAAAACTAAAATACACACGTTCTTTATATCATTAACATGTTTATGTACCTTTCATTTATAGTTATCGTAGTTAACTATTTTGCAGTCATGTTTATGTACCTTTCATTTATAGTAATCGTAGTTAACTATTTCATAGAATTAATTGTCATTATTGTCCTTTTCTATAAAATGTATGTTTAGTTTTAATTGTATTACATACAATTACATATGTACATGTTCTCTATATCCTTGACATGTTTATGTACCTTTCATTTATAACACATACTAACATCCTAATTTTTTTTATTTATAGATGTCTTCTGAACCTGCAGCGCGAAAGCGCGGGTTGGGTCGGGGCCCTAATCATGTGCCAAAGGCCCCGACTAATCTGGATGATCGCATTTTTATACAGATCCGTCCTCTTCCAAAAAACACGTAAGTTAAACATCGTGTATATATAAGGGTTTAATATTTCCATTGTTATAAATATATTTTAATGTAAATTATTGTATATTGTAGTGATTTTCAAGATAGTAAAATTGTGAAATGCATTTCATAATTATCTTACGTAATCGGCTTCACGCTAAATTGATTATATGGGCGAGCACACCTCCTCGCCCATAAGGATGCGAATAATTTGAATTTCGTGTATATTATTTTATCACTCTGATAGATAATACATAGTTAATCAAATAATATTGTTTAGTAATGTTGGATTATGGTAATATAACAGTTTTAATATTATTATTGTTGTTGTTTTATTTGTAGAAAGCGGATAGATGGGACGACGACACGCATCGCTTATTCGAGACATCGCTCGCGTAAGTACCGTCTCAACTAAAAAATAATCAACAAGAACGGCATGTAAATCCTCGCACAATGCCGAGATTGACCATCCAGATAAGGGTGAGAAATATATGCATGAAGATAACCCCTGGTGGCGCGCAAATTTATACGGGTGCAGATGTATGACCATGGAGAAAATGAGAGCTTGGTCAAGAGACGCAAGATCGCCGCCTCGAACAGATCCTCGTGTGTATCTGGCGAAAAGGCAAAAGGCACGCATAAGTAGGCAAGAAGAGATATCACAACCGGCAGATATCATTGCGCTAGTGGTACGATATATAGCAAGTTTATTGGCTTAGTTATTTGTTTTTATGTTTACGGTCATGTTTTATAGCTAAAATATCATATGTTTACATATTAATACGAGAACATGAATCAGAGGAGTCTCGGCCTCAAGGTCAACCTATCAATTGGTTGGATGTGTATGTGGCCACCCGTGATGGTCCGCTTGATGTCGTTCAGAGATAAGCGGTAATAAGTTAACTTTATACTAATATGTTGTTTATAAATTGTGACGACCTTGTTTAGCATTTTTTTTATTTATTTTTAACTATTTAATTGTTGACCTTATAACAGGACACTTATAAGGGCTTAATGAACGAACGCTATCCTGAAGGCACCCCGCGTCCGTCGATTGATCAAGAATTGTGGGAGAGGGCGTCCGTCGTGAAAAAAAACTATGTTAAAGGCCAAGGACAAAAACGATGCCCGACCATCGTTGGCATTGTGCAGGCGACTCTCGCTACCCAGTCTACACATCAAAGTCATCCAACCCTATCATACTCCTCGATGATGTGTGAGAAATAATCTGTCGAATCGTGATCTTCTTCAGATAATCGGGTGGGCATCTCGCATTCTCTCGAGTCCCGATGAGTCAAGCAGAGTAGCGTAGCGGCAGCAAGCAGAAGATCACAAAGATCGTGGTGGCGACTGTGTATATATATATCGACATCATCTTATCGCTACTCTTACTTATATGTTTCACTACATTGTCTATTGTTTAGATTTCCCAAGTCATAAAGCAGATCAACACATGTAATATATATGTTTTATTCTTTTGTTAATTCTGTGGTACTAATTTGGATGATCCATGAAGAGCTAGACCAGTCATATATGTTAGATTTTTAAAGCATTGCTAGACTTGTTTTTTAGATTTTTAAAACCTTGTACTCTTTTAGATTCGTTCTTTGGACACTTGTATTGGTTTACGATTTTATATCATGGATGTTTATGATTGTATTGTGTTGTGTTGGTTTACGATGGATGTTTATTATATAGTAGTTATCATGGATGGATGCTTATATATATTGCTGCGTGTTGGGATAGAAAGCAGGTACAAAGCAGATTATTTTTGGGAAATCAATAAAACAGGATAAATATTAAAAAAAAAAAACATCAGCGACTGCATGCGGTCGCTAATACCTAAATGTGGTCGCTGATAACTACTTGGAAACTAGCGACCGATTCGGTCGCTATTACCGGTCGCGGACATGTGTGCCACGTCATAGCTGACAAATGACTCAAGATGAGTCGAATAATGATTTGATTCGATTACCGATCGCGTCGCCGAGAATTCGATCGTTATTGTTGGTCGTCGATGTCCATCCAAATGACCAGATTAGTCATGATTACGATCAATCTAATCGATTCGATTCGGTCAGCCGATACTCATCTCATGATCAATTCTTCATTGATAAGCCTTTTTGTTGTAGTCTTTACCTAATATAATAATGTAATAGTACTCCTTCATGTGACAAACCAAATCCCTCCCCCACCTAATATGACTACACGCTTATATACATATAAATATATAATACTTATAATATATATATATATATAAAACAAATTGAGATAACTTTCCACCGACAATTTTGAAATTGGGTAAGTGGGGGTTTAAATAATACACCAAACTTACAACAAATACTTCATAAAAATCACCTCAATATTTTTAACAACATTTATCATCATTATTATAATTCGCAATATTTAACAACCAGGTCGTTCCCAGGAAAGAGGGGGTTTTCCAATAAGGATTTTTCCCTATGGCACAAGCAATAATTAGGTGACCAAACCTCTCCTCGATGTAACTTTTAGACATTGTCAATATTGAAAATAATAATATTAATAATTCATCATCTCAATTATTGATTTAATAATATATAAAATATCGACAATAATTGAATCAAATAACGTGAGATACTATGCAACAACCATCGTAATAATAATTGAACAAAACCGAGTGACTTCACGTAAGCATCAATAATCAATACCGTGTGCTACTATGCTACCATGCCAGACATCGTATTTTTTAACACCAAGTATTTCAACAGTTAATCTGTAAAACTTCCGCGTTAATTTCATAAAAATATTTTTGTCGTTTTTCAATCCGACAATAATTCCGTTAGGGGTCCACTAATGATTGTCTTTGTCGTCGCATTTAATATTCTCTATTAAAACGAATATTCCCCACCAATCGAATATAATATAACAACTTGCGTACCTTGCAAAATTTATAAATATTACCCACAACTATAACATTATATTAAATTCACTCCATAATATTCAAAATAATATTTATAGAAAATTCATCTTTATTCATAAAATTTGGGGTCTTACAGTCTTAGTCGGCCGGCGCTAGAAACAGTGTAGAAAAGGTGGCAGTCTGCATGTAGTCGGCTGGAATCATCTGCAGTGGGGAACTGTGTCTGACAGTAGTGGGTGACAAGGTTAACCGGGCTGGAGAGTATAACATAGCAAGGAAGTCTTCTAAGTAAAGGTAACTGATAATTTTATCTCTCTCAATACACTAGATATTTTATCCTCTATTGTTAATCTTGTGATCGCATGTACCGACTCTCACGCCTGAGCTATCTCCCGACGGTCGAAGCCGTCAAGCTTTTGATGTTGATCGTGTTTATTGTGCAGGATCAGGACGTCTTACGTGATTGGGACGTGACAGAAGATCTTGACGTTAACAATGTTAAAGTTCAAAATTAGTATGTCGCGCAAAAATTTAGAATGAAATAATTTTTGTGATTAACAGTTTTTATTATATACTATACAATTATAATTATTGTATCAACTAAAATTAAATAAAGTCACATCAACTTAAAATTTAATGTGTGGTTATTTAAACTCAAAAGTCATATTATATATATACCTAATTTTGGATGGAAGGGAATATTTATTATCTTCTTTTAATTTTCTTTCGAAATGGGGAAAGATATATATAGTCAGGGTGAAATGGTATGTGGCCGTTCAAATGAGTCTAATATAAGTCGGTCGAGCGAGGTTTCTTTGTTTTGAATGAAGGAGATATGTATTGTTTGGTTAGGCGAAATTCACGGACTTCTTGTTCCCCTCTTTATTATCTCTGAAGTCGACATAAAGGTAGCTAGCTAGCTCGCTCTATATGAATTATGAAGGTGCTATGTATTGTATACCTGTGGAAATTAATTCTCAATGCATATATATATATATATATATATATATATAATAATAACAAGCGATGACATGATGATGATGAGAAAGATCCATATATACAGAAGACTTAATAAATGCATTTATCTAATTTGTGTGTTTGTTCGTGCGTGAGAGATGAGAGAAAATTAGGGACTAGGGAGAGAAAGATAAATGAAGGTGACATTTGCCTAATAAGTAGTAATGTTTACAGAGATAAATAAATATAGTTTACTTAAGAGTTTGATGGAGGAAGGAGAGCACAAAGAATACGTATCTTACCTTCACCTTTGCATACCCCTCGCTTAAACCATTTTTCAAGTTTATTTATTGACTTTTTTTTTTTCGTATATATATATATATATATATATATATATATATATATATATATATATATATATATATATATATATATAGTAAGGTTTTAAAACGGACTCAAACAACGGACCAACTAACGGACTCATCAAAAAAAAAGCACGCGGGTCATTTTGAACCTTCCGGGTCGTAAAAATTGAAACACGCGGGTCATAAGAGTTTGACAGATTCGGGTCTCTCATATTCTTCCAATTGATACAGAACGACAACCACTGAATTCAAAGGGCGTATTCTTACTCTTCCAAATCCTTACGGATCGAAAACCCCTCCTTCTCTCTTTCTCTTCCAATTCTTAGAGAACTTAACCCATGTGAAATCCCTGCAAGCCATCGAACAGAATAAAACCCTCTCTTCCATTCGCGAAGGCGTAAGGTAGATTAAATAAATCGCCGAAATAGAATGAATAAAACCCTTTGAAGTTTGGGGTTTGCAAATTATAAGGTCAGTGAGATTCTGTCCTAATTTCTATTATCACCAAACTTCATTCGTGTTAAAAAGAGTTTTTCTCAATATTTTTTTAATTAGAGTTGTTTAAACAGAGTCAGTGAGTATCTGTAATTTTTTTTTTGCTTTTTAGGTGTCTGCTATGAAAGTTAATATACATATCAATTTTTTTTTTGACCAAATCTGGATGTACGAATTTCTTCACTTTAATTTTTTTTCTGTTTTTTTTATAAATATATTAGTTTTAAGATGGGTATTACTAATTGTTTAAGATGGGTATTCACTATTTTATCATATTCTGAAAAGTTAATTACCATATTTGATCATTATAGGTTTTAATCTCTCATGGATAACGTGGAAGTAGAGTATGGGATGGAAGAAAATTTAGAACGGGAAGAAGGGGGAAATGTAGACTTTGAATTAGAGAGTGGGCTAAATGAGGAACCTAGTGTTGAATTAGATCCTAATTTTTCAGATCATTTGTATAATCCTCAAGTAGCACAAGAGCTGAAACCAAAAATAGGTCAAGAATTTCAAACAATAGATGATGCTTTTAGTTTCTACAATGCTTATGCAAAAGAGAGTGACTTTAGTGTTCGACATTGGTCTGAAAAAAAGAGACGGGGAAGTAATGAGATCATAAGGAAAGAGTTTGTTTGTTGGAAGCAGGGAATGCTACAACAAGAATGTAACATCGAGGCAACAAGCGCAGGGATCAATTAAAGAGGGTTGTAAAGCAAAACTTGCTATATTGTGATGACACCTTCGGACTTATATGTTGTTAGATATTTGTTGAGGGTCATTGTCACCCATTAACAAAACTCCATTTAAAAACACATTTTTGCGATCTCACCATAATATATCAATCGCCTAAAAGGCCCTAACTCAATAGACTTCAGGATGGTAAATATACCATCGCATCAACAATTCAATTTACTTGGAGCAATCGGGGGGTTTGAGAATATTGGTTGTACAATAAAGATATTTGTATAATCTCAAAAGAGATAAGCGCAATGAGATGAAAGGACATGATGGACATATGTTACACTAGTTTTTAATGGGTCAACAAGGAAAGAATCCATCATTTTATTTCAAAATTGAGTTAAATGATGAGAACATGATTACTCATTGTTTTTGAAATTTGATTCAACCTCTGACGCAGAGCTTATAATTTTATGGTGATGTAGTGATATTTGATACTACGTACAACACTAATCGATATGGATTAATTTTTGCGCCACTAATGGGGGTTAACAATCATGGTCAAACAATAATATTTGCATGTGCATTCTTGAGTAATGAGACCATAGATTCATTTGTTTGGCTTTTCAACCAATTTTTGGAAGCCATGTCAAGTGATGCCCCTAAGATGATCATTACTGATCAAGATCCTGCTATGAAAAATGTAATTTCAAAAACTCTACCAACAACATTTCATAGATATTGTAGTTGGCACATTTTAACTAAATTTTCTGAGAAGATAAATTCAGTTAAATACAGTGCTTACTATAAGGAGTTTTCAAATTGCATATGGAAATCAGAGAATAAGGAAGAGTTTGATTTGAAATGGATAGAGTTGGTTGAGAAGAGTGGGTTAAATGACAACAAATGGCTACAATCAATGTATCAAATTCGTGCTAAATGGGTGCCGGCATATATGAATCATGTTTTCTCTATTTGGAATGTCAAGTAGCTAACGAATAAAGCTCTCACTCATTCTTCAAAAAATATGTTTCAAAAAATAATTCATTGGTGGATTTTATGATTCAGTTTGGTAGGGGACTTGAGCGTCAACGTCATGAAGAATTATTGGTGGATCACAAAGACATGATTGAGAAGCCTAAAATGAAAATGCTTCACGAGTTTTTGTTGCATATGGTTGATATCTATACACATGAATTTTTTTTTAAATTTCAGGATGAGATGTGGGAGAGCTTGACTTTTAAATTTGAGCTTATAGATGAGGATGAAGATCACTGTGTGTACAACATTGCAAGAAAAAGTGGCGGTAATTATCCATTGCGACAAATTCATTATGATAAGGTTAAGGATTTTGCTTTCATGTCTTTTGCAAAAATTTAAGAGCATGGGAATTCCTTGTAGACACGTGTTGGGATATTTGCACAAAATGCATGATTATGAAAGATTTCAAGTCATTACATTTTGAGTAGATGGACAAAAATAGTAAAATTCGGGGTAGTCGTTGATGGTAGTGGCATTGAGATAAGCGATAATGTGTCATATCTCATCAAGTTGAGTCAATTAATGCAACTAGCCTTAGATATAGTTGACAAGTCCTTTACTAAGAAAAGAAGCAACTAAGGTATATATTGATGCTTTGAGTGGTGCACATGATAAAATTAATCAAATGATCAGTTGTGGTACAAGTTTTGTTGATAGTGTAGAAAGAAGTCAAATTCCAAGTGTAGTTGCTTGAGGAATTGGGGTAAAGAACTATTACAACGAACCGAAGTCAAGTTACATGCAAAGGGTTGTGGTAAAAGGCTCAAGGGAGGAAAGAGAAAGCATTGGGGGACCAAAAAATCTAAAGCTAGACGGTGTAATGGGTGTGGTTTGGTTGGCCAAACACATGACAAAAGAAATTGTCCCATGCTTACAAATCGGTAAGAAATTTGTAAATTTTGCATTTGTTTTCATAGTTTCGAAGTTGTATGTAATTGTGCTTATTAGATGTTATTTTTGTTACAGGTATTCACCTTGTCATGACGGTGCAACTCCTAATCCAAGTATAGATAATGATAGTTATTCATCTCTAGGTGATTGTAAAAGTCATATTATCAAGGATATTTTCATTGTAGATTTTTCAACTAACATTTTCTTTTGCATTTCAGGAATATCACTATAACTTTCATTAACATGTTGGGCTTGTCTATTAGACTATGGTAGACTGCAATTATGATAAAAGTAAGTAAGATCATAGTTTTCACAATATTAATGTAAGTGTAATTATGATAACGAGATAACGCAATTGTGATCATGATAATGTGAGATCGCAACTTTCGTGTGTGCAATGAACTGCTGATATGTTGGAATGGACTGCTGATATGTTGGAATGGACTGTATTTTCCTTGGAATGGACTGCTGTGTTTTCTTATGTATAATTTCATCAAGTACTTTTTGCTTGTTAGGATTTTTGGGTGTTTTCTATCTTTTATGTGTTGTTCCGAACTATTGAACAATGATTTTCCGTAACTATCAAGTAATGGTGATTGTTTTGAGAAGTAATGGTTTTGAGATGTAATGGTTTTGATAGGCCCGTTGATTAATAAGCAAAGGGATTTCTACTAAAATCTTTCTCTTCCAATTTTGTTATATAAACAAATGGTTTTGAGATAAAATTTTGTTAAGAAGTGACAACCCATCACAACAAGTGTAGGATTATTTCATTTCCAATCTTTGCGGAGTTCTTTTTATGTTTTTTTCCATTCTTGTCTTTGTTCAAGGATTTCCATACTATTGCAATCTTCTCCGCCTTCAACCTTTTTCGTGATGAGTATGACGATTCACAACAAATGTGAGCTCGATACACCTCCAAAGCGTAAGCGGTATGAGTGTATGAATCAATTTCAAGATGTCCGAGGGAATGAACTGCAATTATGAGGATCAAGTCTAAAATTATGTACTTAGGGAATTATGTACCAACATTTTGTATGACATTGGTTTTATGAAAGGGTCTCTGTTTTTTCTTTTGGAGTATTTTATAAGTTTGTAAGGTTGTGCGAGAGGTCCGTGAATTGCAATATTTTGTCTTCGAGGGAATGAAGATGTCTTGAGGAATGAAGCGCAATATTTTGTAAGGTTGTACATATTAGAGTACATTGGAGTACTTTTTATGAGACATATTGAGTTAAACTTCGGACTGTGAATTTGTTGTTTGGATCCATTTGAATGACAAAGTCGGCAATCCAGATTTTAAGTTGAGCATGTCTGATTGATGACTAATTTTATGTATAAATGAAGATGATGTTGGTACTTTGATCCATTTAAGTTTACTTGATTGAAGATGCTAATATGTTAGTTCTATTTACCTATGCTTCTCGGCTTTTGGTAGGGAATTTTTGTTTGATTGAAACTAGTAAAAACAAAAAGAAGAGGTCATATTCTTTCGCTAAGTTTGGACAAGAAAAACTCATTAGAAAATTTTAGCCCTTTGGTATTGAAATTTCAAGAAAATAAGTTTATTGTTGAATTCTAATTCATGCACGCAATTTGCCAAACAAGCACATTTATACTATTACATTATTATCTCGTAAGAGATTTATAATGAAGATGACTTTCTATGTAACTCATTGAAAACTTAAAAACCTTCATGTTTTCAATCTTCCATTACATGTGAAAAAATGTATAAGCAGAGTCTAATTGAATATATTTTGATCTTTGTTGCAGAAGTCGTTAATTAAGTTAAAACCATAACAACAATATTATCAAACAATAAAACAATAAGTTGTTTACTAAAATAATAAGTTGTTTATTGAACATTATCTACTTTTTTACATTGCAAATTACATGTTCCATTTTCTTGAATCGTATATAAACTGTATTAACTTTTCAATACATTCTTTTTATGGCTATGTTTAGAATTCCGGAAAGATTCATAAGGAACGAGTAATGAACAAATGAAATGAGTTCACACAAACACATTAACATTTTGTCAAGTCCAAAATAGAATTACATTAACAATTTTATCAAGTCAGTATTCTAACTTTTCATACCATAAATCCACCAATCTCATACATAACGTGTTGGTTAAATAATGAACATTATCAAAATTACAACCGATTTAATAAAATTAACAACAACACCGCATACATAACATTAACAATTATGACAAATCGTTGAGTTAGTTGCAATTGACGAATTTCAATCTTCATCATCGTTAATTCATTGGAGTCGTTAGAATTCGTTGGATGCGTTGTTACATTTAAATGCTTCGGATGTGTCCATCTCATGAAGCTCCCTTGATTATGCAACACTCGAACATATTCGTCACACCAGCTGATGAAGTTACCACATTACTGCATATTTTGGGACACAAAAAATTTATTCACTTATGTAAAAGGAACAAGTATAAAAAAATTGCAATACATAAATACATACAATTCTTGGGCAAGAATAATAGTGTTCACTGCGGATTCTTTTAGACATTGAAAGTTTTACTTATACAAGGCCCGTCACGACAACGACATATGAGCGGAGGCCATACTGAGGATGATGTAGCGAAGAGATTTAATTTGATGACATATTTTCTATCGCCAGAGACGATCAAATAAAAAACAAACTTGAGTAATGAAAAAACAAACTTAAAGACTTTAGTTACTTCCAAAATGGTTCACCGATTCATGAGAACCATGTGGAAGAGGTTGAGAAAGTTAATCGAACCTTGTTTCATCAGGCAAGAAATTATTTCATTGTTATAATAAATGAAGTTTTAACAAATTTTAACTACTGAAGATTCCTCACTAAAGGGCATATTAAATAAGCAGATAAATGATGTTGGGTAATGTAAATAAGAGCACATTACATACTACACCAAAATAGATACTTAGCAAAAATCCTCTCAGACAACCATGATTTCAAACCAAGACTTATCCACCCATTATTATAATCTGAAATCAAAAGACTAGGAAGTTTTGTTCTTCCTTCTTTTCATTGATGATTTGATTAATGAACTTTTATCAACCCAAAATGTAAACATAACTTAATGATGAAAGGCCTACAACTTTAACTTATCAAAATAAAGAAAAGTCACCTTGAATCGTGTTCTCATAAATCAGTAGACAACTTCAGTAGTGGCATTAGTGAGGATATAAATAAGCATCGCCTTTTTTTGATCGCAGACAAACATAAATGAAAACTTAAGCAAAGGATATACCTTTTGAGAGGAAAAAACCTAGACTTCAAGATCTGTGTAATTCGCGATACCTGTTAATGAATTCGCGATAGTTTTCGAGGGTTTCCTATGGACCAAATTGAGAGAATCGCCCCTTTGCTTCCTCTCTCTGAAATTCGTTTTCGCCCTTTGCTTCCTTCTTTGCTTGCTCTGGCTTCCTTCGTTGCTTCTGCTCCAGATCGGTTTCTTTCCTTTCTCTGCTCCAGGTCGGTTTCTTTTTTTTTGACCCGAATAGTACTTTTTGAATTCATGATCCAGTAAACGTAATCCATTTCAGGATCCCTATATATATATATATATATATGACTATTTGCAAAAATGAAAAGAAGAGTGACCCCACACTCACTAGTCACTCGGCCTCTCCAGATAATCTTCTGATCCAGTATTCATTTTCGGTTTCACTTGATTTGACATTAACAAGGGGGAGAGGGGGAGAATGATATGACATGTGGAGTACCAATTTCTACAAGGAAAGAAGAGGAGAAAAAGTGTAGAAATACTACTAGTACGTAGTAATAATTGTTTGGTTGGTTATAAACTGAGTTTGGTGATGTTAGAATGGGGCCTTGGCCACATAAAACCCAAACTAACATGCAATCAATCTATCTATCTATGTCACATTTATAACCATACATATCACATGCATGCCCGTTACTTCCACTAGCATAATTTGCTTACGTCCTCCTCTTCTCTTCTCTTCTCTTTCCTTCTCTTCCTTCGGCTGTTTATAACTATATAGATTTATTCGAACCAATCAATCGGGTTGTCTCACGTCTGAGTGGACGACTATATATATATTATTTTGGGCCAAGCTCTTAGCGGTTAGTACATAAATTTATTTGGTATTCATGACTTGTTGTGTAGTTAATGAGTCAATCATATATATAAAATTAGTGATTTATATATATGTTAGTATATTATATAGATATAAATGTAATAACATGTGTATATATATACTCCACTACATTATGCAAGTCAATGAGGGGAGGTTGGGGGAAGCCTTTAATTTCTTTCATTATTCAATTTTCTGTTACTACTATTTTATTGTACTACTAGTATTTATCAATTACTACTACTACTAGGTAGTCTTAATTAATCTGCCAAGTGGAAGGGAGATACTCTTATGTGTATTATTATTGGAATTAGTTGCAATTAGTCCCATTAACAACTTTCCCACCATCAAATCCAATCCAATTCAATAGTGCTTCACATGACCACACGTCTTTACACAAGTGCTTGACACGTGGGAGGATTTCATTTGGCGATTGGGGCCTCGATCCATGAGGAGGGAGGATTATTATACTTATTACTCCATCATCCGTTCTTTAATATAGGTCGTTTTAGAATTATGCACAAGTATTAAAGTAATGATTATATAACATTAACTATAATATCAATTGTCTATATTGGCCTTGTATTAGAAGAAGAATTTGTTATTTATTGAATAAAAACTAGTGAGAGAACCAAAGTTACATTTAATACTTGGGGTAATATTAAAAATTAAACAATTAATGCTTATTTGAAATTCTCAAACGACATATATTAAAGAATAAAAATATTTTTTAAAATGACCTATATTAAAGAACGTACTAATAGTAGTACTTAATAATTGGCTAGTGCACGCCAGAATCTTTTTATGAGTTGTGGATAGTGGCGTTGCTTGTTTTTGAAGTTTGTTTTTTTTAATTGCAAGTCTTTTCGTGTCCACGTCTCCATGTCTAAGAATTTTTACTCTTAATTTATTTACCCAATCCCCACCCCATTCTTGCCTTAAAAAACATTATGTCGGTCACTCTAAATTAATTTCGAAAAAAAGTCGTGAAATGCAATTTTTTGTATAATTATTTTGAATTAACTTTTAACTTTTTTCACTAGTTTTAGTTCGATGCCCTTATACATATTTTGTTATTCTTTTGTTTATATATGTAGTAAGTACTCCACTTCGCAAATAAATAAAACGATAGAACAATTTTCATAAATATGGAAGCTTTTTGGCGAGTATATATATATATATACACACACACAATCATGCAATGCAATCAATTCTAACGAATGTCTTTCCATTTTTTTTCGACTAAAATGCCTCCTATACATTATATAATTCATAAAAAAAATAAAAAATACATGTCGTTATTTAATGGTGTAAAACAATCATTCTACCAACAAATCTTTTATAATTTATTTTTTTTATATTTATTGTGATTAGTTATATTGCAAAAATTTAAAATTCTTAATATTAACTTATTTATCATATAAAGTGGCTCTCTCGAGGCTGCGATTAATTGTGTCGTCACTTTCTTTTTTTCTTTTTATCCTTAATTATCAAGTAAATAACCATGTCCATTAACAATGGTAGTAAATATGAATATTTTTTTAAATCTAAAGTTGGAAGTGAAAATTTCTTTATAAAATGGAATTAACAAAAGTATATTTTTTGTAATTTTGAAAAATAGATAATAAAATGGAAGCAGAAGCCGGCAGGGACGGACATTCACATATTTCACAGCTGTAAAATCACAATAGGTTGAAGTTGAATAAAGGGATACGAGTATGAATCACATTCATTATTATAATAAGAGTATGAATGAACCAAGGGATAGGATTTATATAGCAGAGGCGGCCGTTAAATATAATCCTAATCCACTCCAGACTCCAGTAGAGAGTGTTAATTTTGGAATTAAGACGATGTTTGATTGTATTTTAATGTATTTTAATAATTTATTTTTTAATATATTTTAACCGTTTACATCTTTCTAACGGTCTATGTGACGCCACCAAAATAGGTATACATTACCTATCTTGGGTCGCCAAATACTTGGTACATAATATAAATTAAACTTAATTATATAATTGTCGTGTACAATATGACAAAACATAAACTAAGAGTTTTAATACGAATATTGTCTTATAGACAATATCCACACTTAATAAAGTCCTTATTACAATTATTATGATATTATTTCATAGAATAGTGAGAACTACTATAGTCACTTATCATGGACCATCACTCCGTTCCCGGACTAGTCCCAATTAATTTTTTTTTTTTTTTTGTGATTAGTGAGGTTATATTTGTAAGTTACTTCATTAATTAGTCACAATTTTAAATGGATGTATATAAATCATTTTTCAAAGATAATTTTGTAATTAGGATTGTATGAAATAATCTTTATCCGACCCTGCTCTAAGTTTTATTTATTTATTTTTTTTTATCTCAAATAATGATAAAATAAAAATATTTGAGTAAATTAACAATTAATAAGACTTTGTTTGGACATTAAAAATGATGAAGAGACGTGAAATTAATATTGTATGAAATTATAACATATAAAGTGGGAGAAACACAAAATTAGATTGTATTGTATTGTCATGTTATGTTTTTTTCATTAGATAGAGATAGATAGATAGATTGTTTTTTTATGATCTTCCTTTTAGATGGTAGACCAGAATCAGAACGTCTCATTTATGAATAGTCAAAATCTGGCGATAGAAAGGTCCCTTGGATTGGATTGGATTGGATTCGATTGGATTGGATTGGAGTTCCTACTTCCTAGCGGCGGATGAACAAAGTCAGTTGATGGGCGGCGTAAAAACAGAGGAGAGACGGTTTAGCGGCACGGCACGGCACCATAAATCTTTCTATCCCTCTTTTGGTTGTTTGGTAACTGGTAAAACATCATAAGTATTGAAGTTGGATATTGGTCCCTTTCATCCAACTGATTATGACAAACCCAACTTCTTTCTCAAATCTTAAACAGGATATACTAATTTAATACATCACCATTATCATGACCATTTGGTCGGTTTGGTTGCATTAAATGACGCTACTGTCCATCGTAATGTACACCAGCTTAGCTTAATTTAGATGGATAAAGTTGGAATTTTAAAAGTGGAGTCATTGTCGATTAGGGGCGCCTAATACTACCAAAACAACCTAATAACCAGCAAGCAATTATAATGGTAATCCATGACCAAAACCCAATTGGTGATTCACCCATCCCATTCCCATTCATGTGTTTAAAATTACATTTACTATTTTACTTTTTCCTTTTATTTTACGAAAAAGGGCAAGGTTCACGGACAAAACAAACAAAGTTGGGTTGATGTGAATGTGATGATTATTTTTCGAAAGTTAGAAAAAAAAGTCACCCCAATCCCATCTCAACCTATACACTCAAAAACTACTCCATTTGGTAAATAATTAAAAGTTGAAATGATTGAGAATCTATACACAATTAAAGTTAATTAAAATTTGTTAATGGGTCTCTCTGTCTCTGTCTCTCTCTCTCTCACGCACAAAATAAAAATAAAGGAGGTGGTTAACTTGAAGTTAACTTTGGTCAATTTATTAATACAAGGTCGATACACAGGCAGGAGGTGATCTCTCCCTCTGCGTGTTAGGATTGTATTGATCACATGACCAACTTACCATGAAGTTAACTTCATGATAACCGAATCAAAAAATGAGATTAAAACTCAAAAGTAGCCTACGTCAATCATAGGTGAGGTCTTAGCATAACGATTAAGATTGAGATACTGTAACCTTTAAATATCAGATTCAATTTTTATTTAAACGAGTTTATTTTTTCATTTATATAAAGTGTGTTTTTTCTTTTATGTGAGACTTATTTGTAAGTTTATTTCTTTCACTTGATTATGATATTATATTGTACTTTTTTTATAAAAAAAAATGAGACTTCAAAAAAAAAAGAAAAAAAGAAAAAAAGAAAAAGATGGTGCCTAAGGTGGTGGTGAAATGGTCAACACCAAACAGGGGCGAAAAAGATGGTGCCTAAGGTGGTGGTGAAATGGTCAACACCAAACAGGGGCTTAGGTGAGACAAAAACGGAAAAATATATAGGAACGTACAAATTTGGGTTCATTGTTCAAACATTTACAACTAAAAGAAGACATGAAGAAGATGCAATGTAATGTGTGCGCCAGCCAATATGAAGCCAAAGCAAAGGCATCCGTTTCTTTTGCGGACTGTTAGGTGTACCAGTTTAACAGGAATCATAATTACCCATAATAATAGTAACGATCAATTTGGCAACGTCATATAATTAATTAAATACTACTCTTCATAATAACACTCATATTTTTTTATAAATTTTTAAGTAACTGTTAATACCTCGCAAGTCTTTAAGGTTGACTAATTAAATAAACTTACATATTTATCATCATTGTATGTTATCAAGTTTTAATTCTTGAATAATATATATGTTTATTTAATTATCTTTTTAATACAATATATTTTAATTATAATTTTATTTGTAATTAAAACTAACTCATTCAAATAATTTAGTTTAACTAAGACATATTTTTGGATAAATGGTACACATATTAAGAATTTTAAATTAAATTATTAATGGAGGTGTTCTAATTAGAGTGATTGAATATGTTGATATTTTAATTTTTGGTGTTTAACATTAAGAATTATTATTTGAATTCTTAGTTTCATATTATGTCAAAATTCTTAGTTAACATTTTTTAATATACGATTGATGTTGTTTTTGTGCAATATTGAATAAAAAATTATAATAATATTTATTACTACCCCTATCTTATAAAAAAAAAAATTCTCTTAATATATTTTTCTCTTTTTTTTGAGTAACAATATTTATCATTTTTATTATAAATAATTATTCTTAGGTGTGACTTATGTTTAATTTAATATTTGATCATGATTAAAACCATGAGTACCAAAATTTTAACAAGTTTATTAGTTTAAGAATTTATAGTTTGGAATAATTGATCGGTGACATTTTGTGACGCCCCCAAAAATAGGTATACATCACCTATTCTGAGTCGCCAAATACATGGTACAGAATACAAATACAATCTTTAATATACAACAAGTGAGTTTGTGAGTTTTAATACAAATATTATCTTCAGACAATATCCACTCGAGAATAAGTCCTCATTACATTTATTAACATACAATTTAATGAGAATAGTGAGGACTATTAATACTATCATCATCGGACCGTCACTCCAGTTCCCCACTAATCCATTTACGTTTCTCATTTCTCAAAAGAAAGCAGTGAAAGAAAGGGTGAGCTCAACTAGCCCAAGAAGAAATATTATGACTAAGATAATGCGAGAATAAATTATCATTAGTCTTCAACAATGTTAAAGCGATAAAATACAATAAACATCAAGTTTAAGCTGCGTAGTGAACATCTGATCCATTAAAAGAATCAAGTAGAGAATAAAATCTACTATCTTTTATGATTTAAAAGGTTTTTCATCATTTTTATCATTTGGGACTCAAATTTTAATAAATAATCCACATCACTCCCCGCACTACTACCAAAGATATTCATTTAGTATCACAACCACAATTTATCCGTACTTCACTGGGCCGAGGATATTTGTGTATTTATTAATGGTCGTGATCATGCCAACAATTGTCCATCGATGCACTACGAGCCAATGAGGACTTTTACCACATCATTTGTAATATTACGATCATGATTATCTAAGAATAATTCTGGTCATAATTATACCAAGTCCATCATGCACTACAGGCCATGAGATGACTTCAAAAAAAATATAAACATGAGGATAATGACAATGATATAAGAATTTAATAAAACAAGTTCAAGAATTAATTTATTCAGAACTAATAACGTCCAAATTGTCAACATGATACTTCTTTGTAGAGTAAAATTTAAGAATGCTCAGAAGAATATTTTCATGAAAAGAATCTTTGGATGAAGCGCAAATATCGAGGATATTCCACTAATTTCATGGAGTATAAAAGTCAAAACTTTAATCAATTTGAGTATAATAAAGAATGGAATAACAAAAGAAATTACCGTGCATGCGGTGCTTGGCATGGACAAAGTTATTCAACGAGAATAATAAATAACGGAACCGGTCAAAAGCGTAATGTCTGCGACCAAGCAGGATATTCAACGAGAATAATAAAGAATGTAATAACAATGTAAATCACCGTGCATGTGGTACTTGGCGTAGACAGAGTTATTCCAACAAAATAATAAATAACGGAACCAGTCCGAAGCGTAAAGCATGCAGACAAAATATTCCATGAGAATAATAAAAAAGCGGAACCGTGTCCGGCATAAAACGCGCATGACGAGGATATTCCAACAGAATAATAAAGAATAAAATAATAACAGAATTTCACCATGTATGCGGTACTTTGTATAGACAGGTTATTCTAGTAAAATAATAAATAATGGAATAACAGAAGAATTTCACCAAGTATAGGGTAGACCGCATATACAGGTTATTCCAACAGAATAATAAAGAATGGAATAACAGAAGTTCTCTTCATTAATATGAAAAAAAATAATACCCCTTACCTTATAAAGAAGAGTACTCCCACGGTAGGGCGGGAATATACTTGAAGAAACTTCCATTACGCTCAAAACTTTTTTAAATGCTAAAGAAAGACACTCAAGATTTTAGAAGAAGAATTCTCTACGGTTTTCTCTAGAGAGTTTTGGTGAATTCGTAATAAATAATGAAGGAATGAGCTTCTATTTATAGAAGAATGGGTGAATAATAACCAATCCATGAATGGTCCAGATCGATTTACTTTTTAAGCAGACGGTCAGATTGGTTTACAATAAAATATAATATATTTATTTATAATATAATAAAAGCGAATAACTTTTAAAAAGATTTTCTTATACGCAAACACTTATCGCGAGCACTTATGCAAAACACTATGCATAATAAAATATAATATATTCTAATTATTGTCTAATAAAAGCGAATAACTTTATAAAAGTATTACATTTTTATATAAAAAGATTTTACTATTAGCTTAATAAAAGCGAATAACTTTATAAAAGTATTACATTTTATATAAAAAAGATTTTATGTAAGATCCGAATTTTTTTATAAATAAAATGGAATTTCCTTTATTTATTATTTTGAAATAGTAAGGGTTGATTTGATTAATGTGGTTAGTTATGGGTAAAATGCACAAATTTTACAAAATAAGCAAGTGGTTATAAAATATTCATTGTTGTGGGGAATATTCGTTTGGTCGTGGAATATTAAATGCTTTGTCGGGGAATATTAAATGCGATGGCTCGACCATGTGTGGGCCCCATGTGAAAGCGATTGGAGGAAGAAAAGCGATAAATATAAGTTGTTTAAAAATATTGGCGTAGTTATTCTCAATTTACATTTGTTGAAATACCCGGTGGTTAAAATACGATAATATGCGTGGTTGCGAAAAGAGCACGATATTACAAGTATTGTTGAATTATTGATCCTTACGTGAAGGCCTTTACTCAATAATTATTACAAGATGAATTCTTATTCAATATTTTATTGATTCGATAATTGTTGCGTTCTTTAGTTTATATTATTACTTTTGATAATTGTCATCGCATAAAGTATTTTCCATTATCGGATCAATAATTCATATTATTTGAATAATATTATCGAGATAACATTATTGGCAATGTCTAGAAAGTTACATCAAGGAGAGATTTGGTCACCTAATTGCTTGGCAGATAAGGAGACATTCTTATTGGAAATCCCCTCTTTCACAAGGAGCGGCACGGTTGTCGATCTTGTGATTACGCAATATTATTTTAAATAATTAATTATTGATTATTATGATAAAGAAAATATTTATTTTATGTGGATATAGATGGAGAAAATTTTAATGTGACAATTGTTGAAAATTAATATTTTATCTTTTTACGATAAAATAATTCATTTAAATATATTATTTTAATAATATATTAACGGTGATATTTTTTACAATGAATGTGGGATATATGAGTATATGAGGAGTAAGAGTATTTTTGTGGCATTAAATGTTTAACATATGTTTTTTGTGTGTCGGTGGACACAATTCTTGACCAAAATTGATTATAGGCGTAAAATTGCTCATTTATGGATTTTGGATAATTTACATTTGGAATTTGAAAAAATTCATACGCAAAGTTGTAGAGAATTGAATTTCCTATAAAAATTAGCGAGATTCAATTTTTCGACAAAAGGGCTATTTATCATGAATTATTGAAGTTAGGAGTTCAAATAATTGATTTTGGAAGTTTTAATTATTTTATATAAGAAAAACGTTTTTGTGGTTGTTGGCACATGGGTGGTGATGTTTTTGACCAAAGAAGGCATGCTAGAGTTTTCAAAATATGTGGGTAGGATTTTGGAATAAATAATAATATATTTTATTAATTTAGTCTCGCTTTGGCGTTCTAACATTTTCCTATAAATAGAGGCTAAGTTAGAATTAAAAATCACACCGAAACTAAGTTTCTCTCTTTCTCTCTATATTATCGGCGTTTTCTTGTGAGTATACTTTGAGTATTGCTATACGGTGCGAGTTTACACAAGATTTATTAAAATTGATCGGAAATACGGTTATTTTGAGGTAAAGGATGTTATTTCTTTCATAAATGATATTATTTTCTTCAATATCATTATGCCAAAATATTGGTTTAACTTTTTATCAAATTTGGAACTTTTTCATGTCGGGGTTCTTATTCATGATTCTTATTCACGAGTTCTTATTCATGATTTTTTTATTCACGAGTCTTATTCACTAAAGCGTGAAGATGTTTTTTGTGAAATTTCTATCTTTTTGTGTCGGGGTTCTTATTCACGATCTCAAGACTATTCACGATATCTGAAGACTATTCACAAAAAATAAAAAATTTTCTTTTTGTCAAGATGTCTATTTTGGCTACTATCTTTGATTGTATCTATGTTTTGATCATTTATTTTTGAGTTACGCTTCAAAATCGTTTATTATGAAGTATTATCGATCTTGGATAAACTGTTATACGAATCCCTAATATTTGTCCTTCTATCTCTTTGGATTCGTTCTTAAAAATATTTTCATCATCCTCGGTCTTTAATGGTGATACTTGATGAATATCTTTGGCACTGTAGTGCAGATGAGCGATTAATCGATGAATATCTTTTGCCTGTAGTGCAAAGATGAGCAGTGTTGAGATGAAGATGACCATTTGGTGATTTAAATGAATATCTTTGGCACGTAGTGCAAAGATGAATATTGATTGTTATTCTGAGGATAAAATATTGATAATGGACTTTTAAACCTTAGAAGGCGGTAGAATTCTTTCTCTACGTGACTCTTCTAATGGATTCTTTATTTCATTGCATTTGTTGATCTAAAACTTGTTGTCTATCAGATTCTATTAGATTTTTACATGTTGAAGACTAACGATAATTTGTTGTATATTATCTTAGTCATAATATTCTTTTCTTGGGCTAGTTGAGCTCACCCTTTTCCTTGTTGTTCCATTTTCTTCTCGGGAGGTGAGAACATAGCGAGGATCGAGAGTGGGGTATGGAATGAAGGTTCTAGAGAGAGTTGTTTAGTAGTCCTCACCATTTTTGTAAAATAATGTATCCATAATTATGATGGGGATTTATTTGCGTGTGGATATTATCAGGCAATATATCGTATTTAAACTCACAGTATGTATTGTCGTATTTCACACGACATTTGTATTATTGAAGTTGTAGTTATTTCTGTACCATGTATTTGGCGACTCAGAATGGGTTGGGTGGAATGGACCTATTTTGGGGGCGTCACATTTTACTATTAGCCTAATAAAACGAATAACTTTATAAAAGTATTTTGTATTATATAAAAAGCTTTTCTGTTTTATTACATTAATAATACTAATAAAACAAAATTTCATCATCATTATTATTATTCACACTATTAATTGACCAGGTCGTTCCCAGGAAAGAGGGGGCTTTCAATAAGGATTTCTCTCCTATGGTGCTGATTGTGATTAGGTGACCAAACCTCTCCTTGGCAGAACTTCTATACATCGTTAATATTGCAAATAATAATATTAATAACTTCGTCATCTCAATATAAAATATCAACAATAATTGAATCAATTAACGTGAGATACTATGTAATAATTACTGAAGCAATAATTAAACAAAACTAAGTGACTTCTCACGTAAACATCGATAATCAATACCGTGTGCTATTATACAACCACGCGTATTACTTTTAACACCGGGTGTTTTAACAGTTAACGGTAAAACTTCTGTCGTTATTTTCATAAAAATATTTTTGTCGTTTTCTCAATCAAAGCAATAATTCCGATTATGGGGGTCCACCAATGATTGTCTTGAGTCGTCTGAATATTCCCCGACCAATCGAATATTATAAACAACTTGCGTACTTTGCAAAATTTCTAAATATTACCCACAACTATAACATTATATCAAATTCATTCCATAATATTTAAAAATGATAATTATAGAAAATTCATCTTTATTCATAAAAGTTGGGGTCTTACAATCTCCCCTTCTTATGAAATTTCGCCCTCAAAATTAGGGTACAAACCTGGTATATCGAAGAGGTAAGGATACCTTGATTTCATTTCAGATTCTAACTCCCAGGTCATTTCCTCAACATCGTGGTTCCTCCATAAAACTTTGACTATAGGTATAACCTTGGAGCGTAGAATATGTTCCTTCTTATCCAAGATTTGAACATGAACCTCTTCATACGTTAAATCTTCCGCTATTTTGTCTGGTTCTAACTCAATAATGTGGTTCGGGTCTTTCACATATTTACGTAACATGGATATATGAAAAACGTTATGAACACGAGACATACTTGGCAGTAAAGCGAGTATATAGGCTATAGTCTCTACTCAATTAAGGATTAAAAATGGTCCAATGAATCGAGGATTGAGCTTTCCTCTCTTTCCAAATCTCGTAACTCCTTTCCATAGAGCAACACGCAACAACACATGATCTCCAATATCGAATTCCACGTCCTTTCGATGAAGATCAACATAACTCTTTTGTTGGTCTTATGTGGTTTTATCGTTCTTCGGATTGTTTGTATCTTTTACGTAGTCATACGTCTTAACTCCGATCCCAACAACGTTGCTTCACCCACCTCATCCCTAGCATCTTTGGAAGCGACACTTTCTTCCATACAATGCTTCGAATGGAGCCATGCCAATGCTTGCTTGATAACTATTATTGTAGGAAAACTCCACCAATGGTAATAACTTGTCCCAACTTCCCTTGAAGTAAAGGACATAGAGTCTTAATAGATCTTCAAGAGTTTGAATAGTCCTCTCTGATTGTCCGTCCGTTTAAGGATGATATGCCGAACTAAATCGTAAATCCGTGCCCATAGCTTTTTGCAAACTAACCCAAAATCGTGAAGTGAATCTTGGGTCTCGATCAAAAACTATGGATACTGGCATACAATGCAATCTTACAACCTCGTTTATGTACATACGAGCAAGACGTTCAAGTGTATAAGTTTCTCATGTAGGTAAAAAATGAGCAGACTTGGTCAATCTATCAACAATGACCCAAATTGCATCTATGCCTTGAGAAACCTTGGGAAGACCGATGAACGAAATCCATGGTAATGTGCTCCCCACTTCCATTACGGAATTTCAAGTGGTTCTGATGGACCTTTTGGTACTTGATGTTCCGCCTTGACTCGTTGACAAGTTAGACACCTTGTGATAAGCGGCGTTATCTCCTCTTCATATTGCCCCACCAAAATGTATGTCAAAGATCATGATACATTTTGGTACTCCTGAGATGGATTCGCAAACGTGTGTGTTATGCGCCTCCATCATGATTTTATACTTTAAATCGTGGTCGTTAGGAACACAAAGTGGAGTTGACTCAAGTATTCCTTCTTCATCGATTCTTGTTTCCTAGATATCACCTTCTTGTACTTTCTTCCTCATATGCATCGGCTCCAGTGTCGTAGCTTGAAGCAACTTTAACTTTATCGATTAAAGTCGGTTTCTACTCGTATATATTCGCCATCATCACGTGGGTCCGGAGTTTTTATCTCTATCTTCATCCTTTGCAAGTCATACAAAATGGGCGCTGCGTTGATAATATCGCTTTTCGTGCCGCGATATGATCTTCTACTCAATGCGCGTCAACTACCACGCGTTGCTTTTCGAATGATATTAGATGGTATGATCATAATCTTTCAATGATTCAAGCCAACTTCATTTGTCGCATGTTGAGTTCCTTTTGAGTGAAGAAATATTTGAGGCTTTTATGATCCGTAAAGATCTCCACTTTCTCCCCATACAAGTAATGCCTCCAAATCTTTAGTGCAAAACTTATCGCCGCCAACTCTAGATCATAAGTAGGATAATTCCTTTCATATTCTTTGAGTTGTCGAGAGGCATAGCTATGACTTTCCCATGTTGCATGAGAACACATCCCAACCCTTTGCTCGAAGCATCATTGTAGATGACAAATCCTCCGAGCCGGATGGTATTGTCGAGCAGTCTTTGAAATGAGTCTCTCTTGAGTTCTTGAAAACTCTTCTCGCATTCCTCACTCCAACCGAATTTTGTATCTTTCCAAGGTCGGTGAGTTAATGGAGTAGCGATTCGAGAAAACCCTTCTACGAATCTCCGATAATAACCCGGTTAAGCCGAGAAAGCTACTCTACTTCCTTCATCGATTTAGGTTGTTCCGACTTTGAATGGCTTCAATCTTTCTTGGGTCAACATATATTCCATGACTTGATACCACGCGTGCCCAAGGAATGCTACTTCCTCAAGCTAGAACTCACATTTATTCAACTTGGCATAAAGTTTGTTTTCACGAAGCTTTTGGAGTATCGACCTCAAGTGTTGCTTTCATGATCTTCACGGCTTTTGGAATATATGAGGATATCATCAATAAAGACGACCACAAAGTGATCCAGTATTCCTTGAATACTCGGTTCATCATATCCATGGCGGCGGTAGGAGCATTAGTCGATCAAAAAAGACATGAATAGAATTCATAATGCCGTCGCAGAAGTTACGAAAAGCCGTCTTTGAAATGTCATCGGTTCTAATTTTCAATTGGTGTTATCCGGAACGAAGATCAATCTTTGAAAATAATTTGGCGCCTTCTGTTGGTCAAGCACAGTCATCAATACGTGGTAAATGATGAGTACCTATTTTTATGGTGACATGATTTAACTCCCAATAATCAATACAAAGTCGCATACTCCCATCTTTCTTCTTCACGAATAGAATAGGAGCACCCCGAGGAGAAGTACTTAGGACAAATAAAGCTAATGTCTAACTATTTACGCGGTTGGGTCTTTAACTCACGAAGTTCAATAGAGCCATTCGATATGGGGCTTTGGAAATGGGTTTTGTCAAGGGTTCAAGGTCGATACAAAATTCAATTTCACGCCTGGGGTAGGCGGGGAAGTTCTTGGGGAATCGTCGGAAATTCATTAACAATAGAAATATAATTCAAAACCGGCGTATTTTTGTTTAGATCCGTGACATGAGCCAAAGAAAGCTTGACATCCGTTTTTCAATAAGCGAATAGCTTTATGGCTTGAGATGACGAGTGATTGATTTTAATGGTTTGGTTGCTTGAATTAGCATAATAGGTTGATTAGGAATATGAAAGCTAACAACCTTACGAAAATAATCAATTTTGCATAATGAGTAGTTAACCAATCAATCCACAGAATTACGTCAAATGCAAGTATTTTCAATGAAATAAGATCGACTGACTAATGTGAGGGTACCAATTTGAACCAAACAAGACTTATAAGCAAATGGATGTAATGAAGGTTTCTCCCAGCGGAGTTCAACGAGATAAGTCAAAGTCTAATTCTCTCGAGTCAAATTTAAGCGTTGGCGCAAGTAAGAGAAATAAAGGAATGGGTAGAAGCAGGTATCAAATAAGGTATATACTTATTTAGAGATTATGATAAGCTTACCCGTGATGACCTCATTCGGGTTCCTTGCTTTCGGGAGGTCACGACAAACGCTCTCCCTTGCACTCTTCGGCTTTGACTTTTACAGGGGCGTCCTTTGGTGCCTCCATCCTAAATTGAACTTGTCTTCGGTGAGCGACAAAATCGGGCTAGGTGACCTTCTCTTCCACAATTATAACATGCTTTGGACGACATCCATGCAGTTTGGTGATGTGTCCCTCCCTCCGCATTTGAAGCATATGATAGGTGGTCGTTCTCCTTCCTTAACAACAAAAGTCTTGATCTTTGACGTCTTTCCATCATTGTTGAATCTCCTCTTCTTGAAATGTCCATTCTTATTGCTTTGGCCATGATTACCACTTTGAAGTGGTTACCATTTTAGCATATTGATTCCTCCACGCTTATTTGTCACCGCTCGATGGTATTATCCTTTGGTATTATCATTTTATAATTTGCTCTCTTTTGGTTGGGTTGACTCATTATCGCGCTCCAATAAGCGAGCCCTATTAACAACATCCGAATACAAAACACGGTTTATGAGAGATAAGATATTGGCGTATCTCGGGTTTCAAACCTCTTAGAAACATTCGCATCATTCTCTCCTCATTATCAACCAAATGGGGACGTAAGCCAGGACAACTCGGCAAACTTGGCCCGTCTTGTGACACGATCATGTTGTTTTATTCCGGTTTAATGAACTCTACCTCTTTCATGTGACGAATGATTTGGGAAAGTACTTGTCGTTGAGCAGTTCTCGGAACTTCTCCCAAGACATCTTCGGTGCGGCGGAGTTGAGTCGCTTTCTGATTCCCACCAATAACCGCCTCGCGCATATGACATAGAAGGTGACAAAGGAACCTTTTGCTCCTCGGAGCATCCCAAGACATCAAATATCTTGTTGATCTGCTTTATCCATGTCTCGCCTTAAGTGGTTTTGGCTCTCCAAAAACTTGGTGGTCCCAAGCTCTTTGAGGCTGTTTATTTGGCGGTGGCCGTCCAGAGAGTTGCCGGTGTTTCCACTGCATTTTGACGAGGAGCCGCTCTTGCTCGATGTTGCATGAATTGCATAAAGCCTACGAACATTCCATCGTTCATCATCCGAGTCGGTGTTGTTGTTTTTGCACGAGGATTATCGCCTTCTGTTGCACATTATCACGATTATTGATGCGTGGAGACTCAGCGGTCTCTGTGCTCCATTGATGTTCTCAACATTCCGGATGCCATGTTCAAATCTTGTCACAAAACAAGGGTTAATTAATATATCACATATTATCCTATACTACGTGACCGACCAATTAAATATCAAATAAACTTAGGTAGGTCATAATAGCGAAGGAATTCCCTGTCTCTCCCCTCCTATTTCTTGTCTCTCATCTCAGCCAGAGATCATATCCCTAAGCTTTGATACCAACTGTGACGCCCCCAAAAATAGGTATACATCACATATTCTGAGTCGCCAAATATATAGTACAGAATATAAATACAATCTTTAATATACAACAAGTGAGCTGTGAGTTTTAATACAAATATTGTCTTCTAGACAATATCCACTCTCAGAATAAGTCCTCATTATATTTATTAACACACTATTTAATGAATAGTGAGAACTACTAATACTATCATCTGAAATCCTCCGTTCCCCGACTAATCCCGCCACGTTACGTTCTCATTTCACGAAGAGAGCGGTGAAAAGAAAGGGTGAGCTCAACTAGCCCAAGAAGAAATATTATAACTAAGATAATGCGAGAATAAATTATCATTAGTCTTCAACAATGTTAAACCGATAAAATACAATAGACATCAAGTTTAAGCTGCGGTGAATAGTCTGATCCATTAAAAGAATCAAGTAGAGAATAAAATCTACTATCTTTTATGATTTAAAAGGTTTTTCATCACTTTTATCATTTGGGACTTAGCTTAATAAATAATCCACATCACCCACACTACTCTGACGATGATATTCATTAGTATCACAACCATAATTTATCCATGCACTACGGGCCGAGGATATTTGTGTATTCATTAATGGTCATGATCATGCCAACAACTCGTCCATCAATGCACTACTGCAGCCAATGAGGACTTTTACCACATCATTTGTAACATTACGGCCATGATTACATAGAATAATCCACGGTCATAATCATACCAAGTCCATCTATGCACTACTGGACCATAGATGACTTTCAAAAAAATATAAACATGAGGATGATGACAATGATATAAGAATTCAATAAAACAAGTTCAAGAATTAATTTATTCAGGGAACTAATAACGCCCAAATTGTCGACATGATACTTCTTTGTAGAATAAAATTTAAGAATGCTCGGAAGAATATTTTCATGAAAAGATCTTTAGATGAAGCGCAAATATCAAGGATATTCCACTAATTTCATGGAGTATAAAAGTCAAAACTTTAACCAACTGAGTATAATAAAGAATGGAATAACAAAAGAAATCACCATGCATGCGGTACTTCGCATGGACAAGTTATTCCAACAGAATAATAAATAACGGAACCGGTCAAAGGTAATGTCATGACCAAGCGAGGATATTCCAACGAGAATAATAAAGAATGGAATAACAAGCGAAATCACCGTGCATGCGACACATCGCATGATACGAGTTATTCAGCAGAATAATAAATAACGGAATCAGTCCAGGCGTAAAAGCGAAAGGCGAGAATATTCCAGCAGAATAGTAAAAAAGCGGAACCCAGTCGTAAAAGAAACGCATGAGACAAGATATTCCAGCGAGAATAATAAAGAATGAAATAATAATGAATTTCACCGTGTATGACGATGCTTGTGAGGCGAAAGTTATTCCAGTGAGAATAATAAATAATGGAATAACTGAAGAATTTTACCAAGTATAGGGTAGACCACATATATAAGTTATTCCAACAGAATAATAAAGAATGGAATAACAGAAGTTCTCCTCATGAATATGAAAAAAAAATAATACCCCTTACTGTAAGACCCCAAATATTTATAAATGAAATTTAATTTTCTCTAATTATTATTTTGAAATAGTAAGGGTTGATGTGATTAATGTGGATAGTTATGGGTAAAATACACAAATATTTCAAAATAAGCAAGTGGTTATAAAATATTCATTGTTATCGGGGAATATTCATTTGGTCGTGGAATATTAAATCTTTGTCGGGGAATATTAAATGCGGACAGTAGTGACCATGTGTGGGCCCCATAACGGAAAATGATTGGATAAAGAAAACGTCAAATATAAGTTGATTAAAAATAACGGCGTAGTTGTTACCGTTAATACTGTTAAAATACTCGGTGGCTAAAACACAATAGCACACAGTATTGCACCAATTATTGATTCTTACGTGAAAGGCACTACTCAATAATGGTTACGATAATTATTTATTCGATATTTTATTTTATTGATTCAATAATTCTTTGTGTTGATATTTTATATTCTTGTTGTTTGATAATTGTCACTACTGCGGTATTTTTCGAGATCGAAGCAATAATTCATATTATCTGAATAATATTATTGGATAACATTATTGGAAATGTCTAGAAAGTTACATCTAAAGGAGAGGTTTGGTCACCTAATTACTTGGCAATGAAGGAGAAATTCTTATTGGAAAGCCCCTCTTCCTGTAGAAGGCTGCTGGTTGTCAATATTGTGATTACGTAATATTATTTGTGAATAATTAATTATTGATTCATATGATGAGAAAAATATTGATTTTATGTGGATATAGATGGAAAAATTTTAATGTGATAATTATTGAAAATTGAAATTTTATCTTTTTCGATAAAATAATTCATTTAAATATATATATTATTATATTTTAATAATATAATAATGGTGATATTTTACAACGAATGTGGGATATATGAGTATCTGAGGAGGAAGAGTATTTTTGTTGCAATAAATGTTTAAAACATGTTAAACATGTCGGTGGACCCCATTTCTTGTTGAAATTTGATTATAGCTTGTAAAATCGCTTGTTTATGGATTTGGTCAATTTACATTTGGAATTTGGAAAAACTTTCTTACGTAAAGTTGTAGAGAATTGAATTTCCTATAAAAATAAGCGAGATTGAATTTTCCGACAAAAGGGATATTTATTATGAATTATTGAAGTTCGAAGCTCCAAAATAATTAATTTTGGAAGTTTTAAATATATTTTTTAATAAAAACGTTTTTCTCACTTTTCTAGAAGATGAGCATGTGGGATATGTTAGAAATCTGATTTTCCAAGGAGGCGTGATGAAATTTATTATTAATAATATATTTTAATAAATTTTCCTTTTAAGTGTTCTAAGCATTTTCCTATAAATAGGGTCTTAGGTTAGAATTGAAAATCACACCGGCGAAATTTTTCTCTCTATATTATCGGCGTATTCTTGTGAGTATTTTGAGTATACTTTGAGTATTGCTATCGGTGCAAGTTCAAGTCATAGCCTTTATATCAGGTGTTTAAATTTGAAGTATAAATCTTTCGAGGTAAGGGATATTATTTTATTTTATTTTTAAAAATGATATTAATTCTTCCAATATCATTATCTTAGGAAGTATTGATCCGAACTTTTAATTAAATTTGAAACTTGTTGTGTTTGGAGTTCTTATTCGCGTATCAAGCCTTTATTCACGATATCGACATTTATTCATCGAAAAATAAAATTTTTCTTTTAAGTCAAAATATCTATTATGGATACTAGCTTTGATTGTATCCATGTTTTGATCATTCTTGAATTTTACACTACTATGATTATTTTTGAGGTATTTTTGGACATGGATAAAACAAAGTACAAATCCTTAATCCTTAATCCTTGTCATTTTGTTTCACTGGATTAGTTTCTTTAAAAATATTTTTCATCATCCTCAGTCTTAAATGATGACATTATTGAATATCTTTGGCACGTAGTGCAAAGATGAATGATTTCGATGAATATCTTTGGCTCGTAGTGCAAAGATGAGCAGTGTTTAGATGAACATGACGAATGATGAATATCTTTGGCACCAGTAGTGCAAAGATGAATATTTGATTCGGATATTTATTGATTGATGTTCTGAGGGGATAAAAGATGAGCGATGAACTTTTAAATTCATACATAGAAGATAGTAGTTTGCATTCTCTACTTAACTCTTCTAATGAATTATTATTTCATTGCGAATATTGATTTAAAACTTGTTATCTATTGTATTCTATTAGATTTTTTCCTGTTGGAGACTAACGATAATTTGTTGTATATTATCTTAGTCAAAATATTCTTTCTTGGGCTAGTTGAGCTCACCCTTTTCCTTTTTGTTCCATTTTTCTTCTCGGGGAGGCGAGAATGTAGCGATGCAGTGGGGTATGGAATGATGGTTATAGAGAGAGTTGTTTAGTAGTCCTCACCATTTTTGTAAAATAATGTATCAATAAATATGATGAGAATTTATTTGGGTATAGATATTGTCAGAAGATAATATTTGTATTCAAACTCACAATTTTACTATTGTAATAATAAAGTTGTAGTTGTTTCATGCATTAGTGTATTGACAACTCAAAATGGGTGATGTATACCTATTTTGGAGGCGTCCACACTTACATTATAAAGAAGAGTACTCTCAACCGGTAGAGGCGGGATATATCTTGAAGAAACTTCAGCCTTTATGCTTCAAAGCTTTCTTAAATGCTTAAAAAATATTTCAAGATTATAGAAGAAGAATTCTCTCTGGTTTTTCTCTCTAGAGTTTCGGTGAATTCGTAAGAAATAATGAAGGAATGAGCTTATTTATAGAAGAACGATTTGAATAGTAACAATCCATGAAGCGGTCGGATCGATTTACTTTAAAGCAGACGGTCAGATTGGTTTACAATAAAATATAATATATTCTATTTATAATATAATAAAAGCGAATAACTTTTAAAAAGATTTTTACTATACAAACACTACGCAGACTATTTATCGTAATAAAATATAATATATTCTAATTATTGTACAATAAAGCGAATAACTTTATAAAAGTATTACATTTTTATCTAAAAAGATTTTCTTATTAGCCTAATAAAGCGAATAACTTTATAAAAGTATTACATTTTTTATATAAAAAGTTTTTCCGTTTTATTACATTAATAATACTAATAAAACAAAAATTTCATCATCATTATTATTATTCACACTATTAATCGACACCGTGTCGTTCCAGGAAAAGATGGGGCTTTCAATAAGGATTTTTCCCTATTGGTAGCGCATGATTAGGTGACCAAACCTCTCATTGGCAGAATTTATAGACATCGTTAATATTGCAAATAATAATATTAATTACTTCGTCATCTCAATATAAAATATCAATAATAATGGAATCAATTAACGTGAGATACTATGCAATAATTATGAAGCAATAATTGAACAAAAGCGAGTGACTTCTCACGTAAGCATCAATAATCAATCCTGGTGTCTTCTTATGCGACCACGTGTATTCTTGTACTTTTAACACCGAGTGTTTCAACAGTTAACGGTAAAACTTCCGTCGTTATTTTCATAAAAATATTTTTGTCGTTTTCTCAATTTGACAATAATTTCGTTGTGGGGTCTACCAATGATTGTGCCGTCATACGAATATTCCCCGACCAATCGAATATTATAAACAACTTGCGTACTTTGCAAAATTTCTAAATATTACCCACAACTATAACATTATATCAAATTCATTCTATAATATTTAAAAATGATAATTATAAAAAATTCATCTTTATTCATAAAAAGTTTGGGTCTTACACATTTGGTGTTCCATATTAGGCCATGTGAGATTTATGATTTATGATTTTTTTTCAAAAATAAAATAAATTAAAATTAAAATTTTTGATTTTTAGTCAAAGTTGAACGTTAAAATAGAATAGAATCTTTAAATGGAAATGAATAATATAAGAATTGAATGTAAAAATATTGTTTGATAGTATTGTCTAATACTAGTAGTATTTATGTGATGCACGTAATTTGAGAGAATATTAAAGATTTAAATTTTATTAACATATCTAATATGATCAATAACATTATTTTATTATAATAAATTATAATAATAAAATTTAAATGTCTTAATTTTTTCTTAAATGATCTACTATATGATTATTAGATAACAATTTTATTAATTATTACATATGATTTTTAGTTTTGGTAATTTCTAATTAAGTTTTTTTACTAAATTTTGTAGGCTCGTATTATTGCAGATTTGTCCGCATACGTTGGCCTTGTCATTTGACAGAGCATGAATTGAACACGATATATTCAACACGACTTGCGAATCATTGGCCACGCGAGAAATTAGCTTACCACAATCCTAGAATAACATTGTCCACTGTCGAAAGATAGATAGAGGGTGGTAGTAGTGTTTATTTATCCATTTACACGCCGAAACACGTGTCCACACCGGCTATCATGGTAACCGGTCACCAGTTCCAATCGTCGACCACGGCAACGCAAAGCCTTAACCTCCAAAGTACTCTATCAAAGCTGGTCGTGGGACCCACAACCCACTTCCCTCTCTCCCTCTCTCTCCCCCTCTCCCCCTCTTCCTCCTCCACCCTCTTCTCTCTTCCCTTCTATATTAACATACTCCAAAACAAATCATCTTCCCGTCCATATATATATAATATATATATATATAGATTGTATATATAGCTATAATATAATTTTTCCATATACAGCTATATATATATATATATATGTAGAAATGATTATATTATATTAAATAAATTAAAGATAGAAATAAAGGATCCCCTTACCCCCCTCTTTCCTCCAAAGATTTTGCCCTAGAGCCTCCTTTGATTGATTTGCAGAAAGAGAAAAAGAATCCAAATGGACTCTCTTTGAGCTCACACAGAAACTGCACAAACATACTTATATAATTAGGCTAGGGAGAGAAACATACACTCATATATACATGTAGAGGGAGAAAGATTATTGATACATTTGACACACTTCCAATCAAGTCCTCTCTTTCTTCTTATCCATTCCGTAAGTTCCCTCTTTATTATTTACTTCTCTGCTTACTACTTCTCTTTCTTTTTATGTTTTGCGGGAGCAAATTAATGATATGAATAGATCTAATCTAATTGTTGTTATTGGTTAAGTGATTTAATTCTTCAATTATACTTTAATTGACTGTGTTTTAGCAGTTTGGATTAGTCGTTAAGCCCCTGATCCAAATTAGTGAGATCTGTTCTGGCTAATACTTGTTTATTTGATCAAAAGATTTAATTTTTGATACAGTTTGAATATAGATTCTTCTCATCCTAGACGAATTTGATTACTTTGGAAATACCTTTTTGACTTATCCTATTATTTTTTATGTTAGTCATGATATCTAAAGATTGAATTTTTTATTGGGTACCCATTTGATCTGGATCGTTAATCTTTGCGATAATCTTTGCATTCAGATCGGTAAGCGTTTCAAATATACTCATAAAGTTAGGTTTTTATCATAATTTCTTGCGCTGGCGTTACTGGGTTTTGCTTAATTTATTGAAAAAGAGTTTATTATGACCAACAATAGAGCATTCTAGATTTTCTTCTATTTTCGTAAATATATTCATTTCAGCATCTTGACATGGTTTGGTGGTATTGGAGGTTCAGTTACTGATCTTTTGCAGTTGAATTCAGTGGTCAGGAAGAAAGAAAGATTTGACTAGGTTTTTGAGGTTACAAAAGTGGTGCCTTTTGATTTGATTCAGGAAGACATGTTGGAAGATAGGTCTTGTCTGGTTTCTAGAGGCTATTCAAGAACCTGCGAAAGGGAAAACAGTTGGGGCTGCATGAACTATCGGCTAGAAAAGATTGAAATTCAGCAGGGGAAGCGATCATTAGAATCTGATGGAGATGAAGAAGTTGGAGCTAGGAAGCTTCCTAGGCAACTTGATGCTTACGAAAGTTTGGATACAACTGTAACGTTACGTGATCTTTCCATGAATCCTACTGACCAATCCGGTAATCAGCGTCATGCTGGTGATGATTCGGATTCAAGCTCCCTTATTCATGCCATTGGTCGGGACAACTCAATTAGTGCTCTCATTCGATCTTCAAGATCTGATTATGGATCTATTGCTTCTTTGAATCGAAGCTTCCGTGAGCTAATCCGAAGTGGTGAGCTTTATAGACTGAGGCGGCAGAATGGTGTAGTTGAGCACTGGGTTTATTTTTCTTGCCAACTTCTTGGGTGGGAAGCCTTTGATCCTACTCGTCGCCATTGGATGCGATTACCTACAATGACCTCTGATGAATGCTTCATGTTTTCAGATAAGGAATCTCTGGCGGTTGGCACTGAGCTTCTTGTGTTCGGAAAAGTCTTTCTATCCCTTTTCATATTTCGATATAGTTTATTGACTAACACCTGGTCATCTGGGATGAAAATGAATTTTCCTAGATGCTTGTTTGGGTCTGCCAGTATTGGGGAGATTGCAATTTTAGCTGGTGGTTGTGATTTATCTGGTAAAACCCTGAGTGTTGCAGAGCTTTACAATTCTGAGCATGGAGTCTGGGAACCACTTCTGAGCATGAACAAACCACGGAAAATGTGTTCAGCTGTATTTATGGATGGGAAATTTTATGTGATTGGAGGGATTGGAGGAAGTGAGTCGAAGCTTCTTACATGCGGGGAGGAGTATAATTTACAAACGAGAATTTGGACTGAAATACCTAACATGTCACCTGTAAGGACTCGTCCAGCTAGCGAGGTTGGGATGCCTGTTACAGCTGAGGCTCCCCCTCTTGTTGCTGTAGTAGATAATCAGTTGTATGCAGCCGATTATGCAGAGATGGAAGTTAGAAAGTATGACAAGGATAGGAGAGTTTGGGAAACTGTGGGAAGGCTACCTGAAAGGGCAGATTCTATGAATGGCTGGGGCTTGGCATTTAGAGCATGCGGTGATCGGCTTATTGTTATTGGGGGACCTAGGACAGCAGGTGAAGGGTTTATAGAAATCAATGCATGGGCTCCCAGGGATGGACCCCCTCAGTGGAACTTGCTTGGCCGCAAGCAATCCGGTAGTTTTGTCTACAATTGTGCTGTGATGGGATGCTAAAGCTTTTAAACTTTGGCAGCACCATGTGCACTGTACTGGTGCATTGTGCTAAGTGGGCTCTATAAGGTTGGTTTCTTTATGGGCACATGATTCTTGCTAATGGGTAATTTGTCCCAACATTTTTTTTGTATTTCTTAGCCTTTTTCTTTCTCTTATTATTTTTTTGAGTGGGAAGATGGGAAGGATATCAGATTTTACCAGGGTAACATAATGTTTTTCCTTAAAAAGAGATCTTGAGTATAATTTTTTTAACTTCAATTTATGTTCTCTTCAATTGAATTTGCTTCTTCCCCTACTTTCAGTGTCCTGAAAATTCTGAAAGTTGGGTTTCAAATAGCATAGGGATATGAGGTTTTCATAACTTGATGGAACAATCATAGATAAAAATTATGGTTTTATTATCGTTTATGTTCTTAAAGAGAAAAATTAAGATCTGTGTGGTAATTCTATGGACGTGGCTTATGAATCCAATATATTTATTGTGCTTTGACTGCTTTCTCTTTATATTTTCATATGTTCCTCTTAGATCAACCCTTTACCTTGATTCTCTTTCCACTTGAGGCTGGAGATATTGTGGTCAAATCATTTGGCATGTTATTGGCTGTGTTGGTTTTACAAATGCTCTATTTATTTTATAATTTAATTATCATTTGTTTTAAGTGGTAATTTTCCTCATTATGGATGCCGCATTGGATATAGAAGTTACAACTTAAAGGCAGATAATATTTCAATCGTAGCAACCTTGAGAATGTTATAGACGTGTATGTGCAAGTGGTTTTGGGAGTAATATTTATTTTGCTATTTTTCCTTCTCTTTTGCGTATATTATATACAACTTTTTTAGATATTCAGTGTAGTTCATGGCACATGCATTCAGAAAACATCTACTTATTATATGAAATTTGAAATTTTTAAAAAACTTTTAGATTGGTTTATGTGAACTAGTGACGAGTACTTGACTAGTCTGGCTGCCACATACTTAGAGGCTTTGTTATAAAGTCAAACTTTCAAGGAATAGTTGACTCGAATAAAATCAATATCCAAGATCATAACTGATTCAGGCATGGTATCTTTATCGACCATTTGGATTCTTATTTTGTATCCTTCATGAAAAAATGATGGTAATCTTAACTTGGGATGGAGGGAGTAGTAAATTCATATGCCATGTTCCATTGTATGTAGGATTAAAGACGATGCTAATGGAATCCACATTGATATTTCTTTTGAGTTAGATATAGGATGATAGGTATTCATTTTTTAGCAGATCAACAAGTTACAAACAATGTTCGAAATTGCAATCGAGGCGCACACCTCAAGGCGCGCTTCAAAGCGAGGCGCAGGTTTGCTGTGGCGAGGCTCACACTTCACATGAAAATATAAAGGTTAGCGCCTCATTTGGCTGAGGCTTACGCCTCGTAGCGAATTGTCTCAAGGCGTGTCAAGGCTTCAGAAACCCTTAATATGTTCAACTTTGTGTGACAGATTTAGCCCTCTTCTTCTTGCGAGTTGTGACTGCCGAGCTTCCTCTTCGTGCGACTTCGACAGCTCCATACGCCACCAGGTTATCTTCTTTCTTTGTGCGATTGCTTCGTGCGACTTCTTCTTCGTCTATGTCTTCTTCTTCTTTTCTGATCATCTTTTTTCGACTCGACTCTGATATTCATTTGTCGACTCTGTTTTTCTATTACAATTAGATATATATCATATGTATATTAGTATATATATTCAGACTACAGTAATAACATTACCGTATATATATACTAATATATATAACAATCATATTATATGTATATCAGTATATATAGAAAGATTAATTTTTTATTTATTACAATTATATATATAACAATCATATGTATATTAGTATTTATATACAGTAAAATGTGAATTAACAATTATATGCTTTTAAATTTCAATTAATGATCTTGGCGGCAATTTTTTTATTACAGTGAATTGTTATTATGGGTAAGAAAGATTCGGCTCGGAAATATGGCACCGAAACTCCTAGAGTTAATAAATCTTATTTATATGTGAAATGCAATTTTTGTAAGAAAATTTGTAAAGGAGGGATTACAAGGCTGAAAAATCATCTTGTGAGTAATAAAAACTTGCGGGTAATCATAGTAATTTTATTAGCATATTTTTATAATTTTTTGGGGACTTTTAGGTATTCAAACCGAGGCTTACGCCTCGCTCCGCCTCGAAAGTTACGCCTCGCCTCATCCGGAGAAAAATGCGTCGTACCGCTTTTTCGAACATTGGTTACAAACCTTTGTAGGGTTTTTTCTATTTATCTTTGTCTTTTTTGGAGCTAACGTATTACAAACCTTTTAAGGTCTCTAGCTCAAATTCCGTATTTTTGGTACAAAATTACCAATAAAACAGCTCTTCAAAACGAAGAACATTATTCTTTGATATATTTATAAGTTTGTATGTATTTTGAAGAGAAAAAAATGTTCGAAAACATGATGGTACGCCATTGTAGAGTGGAGATATACCATCTAATATTTGAGAGTCATACAGGCATAACTTTTTGAGATTTTAGTTTAAAAAACCAAGTGTATTGATTTTGTAGTACACCTTATATAGAGGGTGATGTTAACAAACTGTACCATAAGTGGTGAGATTTGTCAGATACAAGATGGAAGCTTGGTTTGACACAATAGGATTGTGTGTAGTTTAGCTATGTCTGGTTTCCCCCTTTGTTTGTCTTTCTTGAAGCTAAACTACAGAATTGAAATGTGTTCCATTATTTGTTCATGAAACTGAGATGATCATTGATGATCAGGGGCGAAAAGAGACTCAAGTAGACCTGTAGGGTTTAAAAGTTTATTTCGGGTGTTTTTTGTAGTTACTTCAGAAGATCAGAGAAGTAGGCAATATGTGTTCGTGCCAGGAGCTTTAAGAATGTTAATTTTGATTAGCTTGGGTCCTCAAGTTTAACATGTTTCGGAGGGATTTATTTACTCAATTGGATTGTTTCTGTGTAGAAATTCATACTTTGTGGAAATCTGTTGAGGTGGTAGTTGGCTGATGATCGATAGGAATTTAATTTATTAATTTTTGTATTTGTGGTTACATTCAGAATTCTGATTTTTGAGTGTTTGTTTATATATGCTTCATCCTTTCATGGTTTTTAGTTATTTTCCCCTTGTTTTTTATTAGTATAGGAATTTTTGTCCTCCTCCTACACTTGGTTAAAGTTTTACTTGATTATATTTGTAGAAAACTAATATATTGGAAATTAGTTCCCTTCGTAATGTGTAATGTTTGTTTGCCTTGATATGTCATTGTATTTGTTATGATAGAGAGTTCATATAAGCATACTCCTTGCATATATTTTCATGTTTATTGGCATTAGTATTTGAAAGCATATGCTCTCTGTAGGCATGCAATCTGGCTTGGGAGTTGCCACATTATATATAATATGGTTCTTCTTTTTGGAATGAAGTGAATTTCATGGCACTGGTTGGCTTGCCTGCATTGATTGACCAAAATTTTACCATATGAAATGTGTTGAAAATTCTGTGCTAATAAGCAGAATCAATTAATCTCCAGCAAGTGTCACGGGAGAGGAAAATGTTACTAATGCTTTTCCAAGAGAGTTTATTATTTGCCATCATGTCTAAAGTTATTCTTATAATTTATTTGTGAATATATATTTACCAATTCCAATCCTTGTTATGTTTTTTTTCCAAGTACAAAAGGTGTCCTTCTCTCAAAAGAGTAAAGACTCGGAAAATGATATATATTATGTGTTTAAGTTTTTTTCTTGATTGACAGCAAGATATTTTTGAAGAGTTATGTAATAAATAGAATATTTTTATAATTTTATCTAGTCACTTGTATTGATATGTTTTATAATTATACTAATTCAATACAAATTTATTGCAATATGTAGCTGGACTCCCCCTCAATGTTACCCCGAATACTAATACTCTCTCTCTCTCTCTCTCTCTCTCTCTCTATATATATATATATATATATATATATATATTTAATTTAATCAGTCAACAACTCCAGGAATTAATACTGATGGGACAGCCACTCAAAAGCTAAATAAAAAGTGAAAAACTCAAACCACCGGAGGAATTAACTAGTAATATTCCACTCATCTTCATCATCAAACTCCAAGGAAGAACAAATGATGATGATGAATAAGGGATTCCAGACAGAATGGGGTTCATGGAGACTAGTAGTGATGATCAAAAATCTAACCACACCATTTTACATTTGTGATGCCTTGTGGGACCTGAAGACGACGCCTGCTAACTATTTTATTTGTTATATACTACCTCCGTTCGATTGTCGTTTAAGATTTTTGCACATGAATTAAGAAAGTATTACAAAATAAAATTTATTTGAAATTCTATCACTATCCTTTTATGGAAAGTTAGAAAACTATTAATACATGAGAAAGAATTTCTTGAGACAATGAGAGAAGGTAGGAGTAATATAGAAAAATAAATAATTTATTCTCCTCGAAAGTTGTAAACGATAAATATTTTAGAACAAATTTTTTCTTCTAAAACGACAATCTTTTAAGAACGGAGGGAGTATTATACAATTATAATAATTTAGTTAATTAAAATTAAATAAATTCACATTAATTTAAATTTTAACATGAAATCCTTTAACTTTAAAAGTTAAATTATATTTTATATTTTGAAACGGAAAAAATAACTACCTACCGTACCTACATTTAGGGCTTAATTGCATTACAACTCTATAAATTAGGGAAATGTACATATAATTAAGTTGGTTAAAATGGAAAAAGAAATGAAAGTTGTACAAAATGTTTGTAGTCATAATTTTGAAGGTCTCCCCTCCCCCTCTTTCTAGAATCTTGGAGTGATTGACAAGATTTTTGATTAAGCATCGATTGAGTTTTGACACTTGCCGATATTCCTACAAATAATTTTTTTTTCGTCATTATAATTACAATTTTTTCCGTTCTATGATTCACTGAAGAAGCAGATTATATATATATATATGAGAACTCATTCATGACAACCGATTGTTACGGGAACTGTGCAACAACCACTTTTTGTACCGTTGATAAATTGATTTGAAGGCTGAGATTAGAAATTATATTTGATTAACAGGCACAGGTTATTGTGCCCAAATATTTATTTGTGTCGGCTTCTATTTTAATAAGAGAGGCTCACGTAAAATATTAGGGAAATGTACATATAATTAAGTTGGTTAAAATGGAAAAAGAAATGAAAGTTGTACAAAATGTTTGTAGTCATAATTTTGAAGGTCTCCCCTCCCCCTCTTTCTAGAATCTTGGAGTGATTGACAAGATTTTTGATTAAGCATCGATTGAGTTTTGACACTTGCCGATATTCCTACAAATAATTTTTTTTTCGTCATTATAATTACAATTTTTTCCGTTCTATGATTCCTTTGAAGAAGCTAGATTATATATATATATATGAGAACTCATTCATGACAACCAGATTATTACGGAAGCGTACAACAACCACTTTTTCTAGATTGATAAATTGATTTGAAAAATTTGAGATTAGAAATTATATTTGATTATTAACGAGCGCACGAGTTATTGTGCCCAAATATTTATTTGTGTGAAACTTTATTTTAATAAGAGAGGCTCACGTAAAATATTTTTGTCAGTAGTTATACAATATGAATATTTATTATTAAAATAATCCAAGTAGGAAAAGCTTATCTTAGGTTTATCTTTTCTTTTTTTTTTTAAAAGGTCTTAAACTTATGCGGCTTGTATAAGGAAATAATAAAAAAATATTTTGAACCCGGCCGGACCAAGCTGCACGGCTGGGAAATAAAAAAAATTTAAAAATATCCAACTATTTGCTACTAAACAGATTCAAACTCGCAACCTCAAGCACCAAACCCTCATCATATGACCACCCAAGCACCACAGGCCTAGCTATTCATTTCAACTAAGGATATATCTTTATATTAAAACTTCACCATCCCTCAAAATCTATATATTATTATTATATTACGATTTATTTTTATATAAATCTATATTATTAATTGGGTTTGTTAAAATAGAAATAAGTTAATTTTTATATTTATTATTATCCCTTTAATATTTTTTTTTCTTATTTTTGTAATAATATCAATAAAAGGATTATTAATATATAAAAAATAAATATCATTCTTTAATAAAATATAAAGTGATCATTATAAATCTTGCATTATTAGTATTAATAATTTTATTATTAAATTGGTTGAGTGGAATTTAAATGGATTTAAATTATAGTAATTTATTTTATTATTAAATATATCCTTGGTTGAAATGAACAACTAGGCCCATGGTGCTCGGATGGTCATATGACGAGGGTTTGGTGCTTGAGGTTGCGAGTTTAAATATGTTTAGCAGCGAATAGTTGGATATTTTTAATTTTTTTATATTTCCCAGCCGCCGGGTTCAAAATATTTTTTTATTATTTCTTTATACAAGCCAGTACAAGCTGTACCGACCGAAAAAAAAGAAGAAAAAGGATAAGCCGATATAAGCTCTTTCGGCCGAATTATTTTAATAATAAATATTCATATTGTATAACTATACTGACAAGAATATTTTACGGGGACCTCTCTTATTAAAATAGAAGCCAGCACAAGTAAATATTTGGGCACAACAACCTGTGCCGGCTGATCAAATATAACTTCTAATCAAATATAACTTCTAATCTCAATCTTCAAATCAATTTATCAACGGTACAAAAAGAAGTTGTTGCACAGTTCCCATGGCAACCGGTTGCCATGGATGAGTTCCCTATATATATATAGAGTGGTGCCAGAGACACAAACTATTTTACAAACATTTTACAAACTGCTGATGTGGCATACTCTACGTCAGCCTATTAATCAACAAATTTTTTAATGTAATCTTCGGTCCCACACAATATGCTGATGTGGAGTATACCACATCAACAGTTTGTAAAATATTTGTAAAATAATTTGTGTCTCTAGCATTATTCATATATATATATATATATATATATACAATGTAACTTCTCGACTTGGTGTACACAGAAATTAGATATCATAAATCCAGAAAAGTTTATTGCATACAAGGTTATTTCACAGAAAAACAATATTTTCCGAAATGATGTGCTACCAAGTAATATTTTTCATGGCAACATGCTCAAGTAAATGCAAGTTTCAGCTAGATTACCACGTGGGACATGCCCTAGAATTGAAAAATAATAGTATAAAAGATACTTCAAATAAAAAAACAAAGAAAGCCGACTCCGTAGCAAAGCACAACAGAACTACACAACTTCCGGAGAATTTTATACCTTGTGATATTATTAGTTGATAGTGAACACAATCTTTGTTCCCCAGAAGCAAAAGAACTCATCAACGGATTGATAGAAACCAAGTATTACTGAATTATTAGAAGTAACAAAACTTCAAAGCAAATGTTAGCCAAAAACACAATCATAAAGAAGTCTGAGATAGCATTAAAACAGTAGTATTCAAAACTTCCTAAGAGTGAAGCTACCAACTACATTCAGGGAAGAACAACATTAAGCAGTAAAGATCAAAAACTCTTAAGCCATGGTTCAAATATCATCATTAAGAACTAATCATTAATAGGACTCATTCGTCATCTTCTTCATCCCCAGCTCCACCAGCAGCCTTCTTTGCAGCGGCCTTCTGGTTCCTTCTCTTCACTCTCCCAGGACGTCCACCACCAAAAGGACTTGTAAGTGAGAAATCGATATGCTTCTGAGAGTCCACCCTCACCATGAATGAGGCAACGTTAACCACCTGTCTTCCAACCCTATTGTATTCAAAAAAGGTTGGGGATAAGGATTGGTAAGCATTAACCAAGAGAAAAGTGCACGAAAGGAACCAAGTAGGGGAGCATTTTCTTCCCAAACTACCACAAGAAAAATGAAGAACTTTCTTTCAGTATTTTTCTCTAAAGCAACAAGTCTCATTCATTTCACATACAATACTATTACAGTGATTTATACTCCATATCATTGTTATTTAAGGTGCACCAACGCGCAAAGCTCTCCTTGGGGCCTGGGCTCAAGGCTTATCGAAGTGAGGTGCACATAATTTTTAAAAAAATTAAAATATATATACACATTTAATATATACACATTTAAAAAAATGGGCAACATAACCCCCATATTATTTTGCAAAATAATTTTTTTTTGTCAAGAGAAGGGAGAGACTCGATGTCTAGATTGCTTAGAATGAAAAAAAAAAATTACACAACTTCGATGAGGCCCACACCTCGTGCGCACCTCATTGAAGGAGCCTCCCCTCTGGCGAGGCGACTAACGCTGCTCCATATCACTTTGAATGACATGGAAACCATGTTTGTGGCGCAAATTAAATATTCAAAAAACATAATTAGAAACAATGTTTTGTAGTATATTTTTTTCCAAATTATTGTTCAATATTTAAAGTGCAGTTTTAAATAAAGTAATCTATTATATCAAATATATCAACGATACTTCTTGAACCCCATGCCACAAAAAAACACTATTTCCAACCATGCTATTCATAATGAAACGAAGTGATTAATTAATTTTGCACTCTCTCAATCATACATGAGGACGAGATGTTTTCCACTCCTAAGGGAGGAATCCGTATGGTTCATAACTTCGGCTAACTTGATTATTGTACAAGTCTTTCATTTAATGTTGATAATTGTTGGTTCAAAAGTTTTCAGAAATATGTTTATTCTATAGCTATTCGACTCGTACACAGGTTATAAGAAGTGTGACAAAAATATAATATAAAGCACATTTAAATATTTACAGTTTGAGCTTATCCTGCAAAGAAAATCAGCAGGTAGATGGGCTGACCGGGCTACAAGATCAAACTTTTAAAGTGTCTGATTGTGTGTTATATACAATGTCTGGGTGGTCATGGGCTACATAATATTAAAACAATATGATATAGTTACTGAAGTTTAATTAAATATTACAAAAAGCAATACTAGCAACCAATCAGTAAGATTATTGCTGATATATACAACGAAAATGATAAAGCAGCAAGCTCAAAGAGACAAACCTCTGACTTCCTAACTAATTATGAAAGCAGAAATGCGATTCGCTAATGTAATTAAAGAAATTTAATTAGACAGGATAGTCTAATTCACAGTGTCAATAAATTATTAAGGTACTTTATAATTTATATTCAGGAAGACAAGCATATCTTACACACATATATAAATAAGCAAAAGTACACAAGTACAAAATAAGTACTACAATGTTTTTCCTTCTACCATTTCATTGTGAAACTTCATATACTATATAACTAATTAGACTTTATGAAACTAATATTGCAGAGCAACAGACAGAAGAAACTTAAAAGTAGAAAAGTATTTGAAGTACAAGCTTACAGAATACAAAATGAATGCATCATATGCTTTATGCCTGTAAGTAACTGCAAGATTGGGTATTTATACCTGATATGCCTCTGCCTAATCAGCACTCTGGCATGGTGGATTGACTTAGCCATGCCTGTCTTGAAAACAAGTGTTTGGAGGCGGCGCTCGAGAAAGTTCTCCACAGTGAGGGCCAGCACATAATCAAGCTTATTCTGGCTCTCGTCCAGCAGCCCATACCTGTTCATCCTCCTCAGAAGGGCTTCACCCTCAAAAATACGACGTGGGTCCTTCTCATCAAGTGTCAAAAGATTTCTTGCGGCATTACGAATACGGCTCAGTGCATACTGTACCCTCCAGAGCTCCCTCTTGCACCGAAGCCCATATTCCCCAACGAGCTTCAGCTCAGCATCCAATCGTTCCTTCTCATAAGGACGACGAGGTTTCTTAAAAGTCTTCCCATCTAAAACCCATATAAAATTTGCTTTAGTAACTTTCCCAAATTTAAGCACAAACAACTCTCTACTTTGTAATCATAAACCATATAGATAAACCATAGTGATATCAGACCACATTGCATAACATTTGTATTTCAGCCATCGGTTTGGCAGCTGAAAAAACTGAGAACATCTAGAAAATTACATTTTCAGATGTAGCTTGTTTTCTCTTTGTTTTTAGAGGAAACATCAATTACATCAAGGCAATAATTTATGCTAGGTTTCTTATTTGGCAAATATGAACAAAATAAGCTCTGAAGTTTCTCAGCAACCAAACAGAACATGATAACCAAATGTTCAAACATTAGCTATACAAATGTAAATTTAGCAAAGGAAATAACTGTAAATTCAACGAATGAATCATATTATGAGATCCCTAAACTGATATACACCAACAAACAAATTACAAATGAACACATGTCTAATAGGTATACGATGAAATGGACTAACTTACAATTGCGATAAAAGTTGACGTGCACCATGCTTCTTCACCGCTGATGCTGAACTCAAACCCGTCGCGATCTAGCTGTTGGAGGCAAACAATGGAAATGGATGAAAAGATTTCGACCGTAACGTGCGGCATGAGGAGATGCATTCCTTATATTGTACTGAGCCGAAACCCTAGGCCTGCCTTTGGGTGGACTGCGTAGTTCAGGCAGCCCAGACCAGGAAAACACCACTGTTAATGTTTTGGAATTAGGCCCGTGAGGTTGAGTATCGAAGTTAAGGTCCAATCAGTTTAGGGAAACTACACTACCATTTTGTTTAATCTATCCAAAATATTTAATTATAATTAAAATAATATACTTCATGCGACAAAAGAGTTACAGTAACACACGAATAATTTTTTTGGGAGGGGAATTTGAATTTAAGCTTAGCTTAGCTTGAGGTTTAACATTCCAATTAAGCTAAGCTAGAAATAGATTTTCTTTTTCAATATTTAAACTATTCATCACAACAATATTATTAAGTGTCCCCTTTTGTATTTTCTGTTATATTGATTTGACTAATATGTATATTTCACTTGGGTAAATCATTCCAATAAGTGATGTTGTATTTCTTTCTTAAATTAATTCAATTTTATCCTAAATAATTCTCCTATTTCCTTTAGAATTAATTTTTAATTATTCTTTTATCTATTGACCTACCTAAAGCACAGATTTGAACAAAACGATACCACCAAATACCCTTTTTTTTTTCTTTTTTTTTTTAATGTCTTAAATCTATTAGTACAATAATTTATTCGAACATTCCCGAAGATTAAATACTCGCCTACGAAGTACTTTACTGGCTTCAAAATGCTGCCAAATTTTGGCGGAAAGAGTTCTTATTCTCGTGGCTCATGAATCATGATCATACCCGTTGCTTCCACTCTGAGTCGGAAAATCAAAATTTTACCAAAATACTTTTCTCAGAAACACTCGTCTTCCTTTTGTTCAGATCAGGACCTCGGTTCACTATTGAAATCTTGCAATCAAACCTCTGAAATCACTCAAATCCATGGCTCAATGGTCAAGACCGGCCTGGACCTCATACCATTTTCGGTAAGCAAGCTTCTTGCTTCTTCCATAATAGACATACAATATGCAGCTTCTATATTTAGACATATACAAAGCCCAAATCTATTTATGTTCAATACTATGCTTAGAGGCTATTCAATTAGTGATTACCCAAAAGAAGCTCTTGTTCTTTTCAATTACATGAGGGATTTAAATATAATGCTTGACCAGTTCACCTTTGTCTCAACCCTTAAATCTTGTGCCGGTGTATTGGCAATTTGGACCGGCTGTGCTGTTCATTCGATTGTTATATTATCTGGGTTGGATATGTTTATCAATGTAAAGAATACCCTTTTGCATTTGTATTGTGTTTGTGGAAGAATTGAAGACGCCCACCAGCTGTTTGAGGATTTTTCTCAGGAAAGAGATTTGGTGTCATGGAACACCTTGATGGGTGGCTACCTTCGTGTATTTCGGCCTGCTGTTGTTTTGGATTTGTTCAAGCAATTGTCTTTGGATGGTGTGAAAGTTGGTGCCACCACAATGTTGAGTGTTTTGTCAGCTACTAGTGATTGTGGTGATACTTCAAAAGGAGAGTGTCTCCATGGGTATTGCATCAAAACGGGTTTTGCTTGGATTCAAACGTGGCGACTGCTTTGGTTGGCATGTATGGGAAAACTGGCAATATTGATTCAGGGCGTAGAGTTTTTGATGAAGTTGATGTAAAAGATGTAGTCTTGTGGAACTGTTTGATGGATGGGTATGCCAAGAGTGGATTGCTAGAGGAATCATTAGCTCTATTACGATCAATGAAACTCGAAAGTGTGAGGCCCAATTCCTCTACCTTGGCTGGATTACTGTCTGCTTGTGCCACCTCAGGAGCTCTTGCTGTAGGTCAGTGCATTCACAACTATGTGGAGCAGCACCAGGTAGTACTGGATGCAGTTCTTGGCACAGCGTTATTAGATATGTATTGCAAATGTGGGTTACTGAGGAACGCTATCGATGTTTTTGATAGAATGAAAAGAAAGGATGTGAAATCTTGGACAGCCATGATTTTGGGCTATGGGATGCATGGGGATGCCAAAGATGCCATTATGATGTTTCACCAAATGGAAGAGGAGGGGTTTAAACATAATGAAGTCACTTTCTTGGCAGTTTTGAGCTCTTGTAGCCATGGAGGGCTGGTAACCGAAGGGATTAGCTATTTTGAGATGATGATTCAGGAGTATGGCTTGACACCAAAGGTCGAACATTATGGATGCATGATTGATCTTTTGGGTCGTGCAGGGTTGCTAGAGGAAGCACATAACCTAATTAAGAGTTTGCCCATTGAGGGTGATGCAACTGCATGGCGTGCATTGCTTGCAGCATGCAGAGTCCATGGGAATGTTGATTTGGGGGAACGTGTGAAGAAAGCATTAGAGGAAACATATGGTGAATACCCTGCCGATTCTATCGTTCTTTCAAGTACTTACGCCGTTGCAGGGAGAATGACAGGCCATAAAACCACATATGGGACAGAGGAAGGAAAGGTGTTAAAAAACGAGGAAAATAGATCTCTTGGAGTCAAGGAAGCTGGACGTAGCACCATTGAATTGGGTGAGGAGGGATGCTGATCTGATGAAGCATCAATACTTCATGTGTAGCTGTATGAAAAGTACTTTTCTGATAGCGATACAGCTTATTAGATAAATCTAATCAACTTGGGCGAATTCTTCCGGATCAAATAACTCTCCTAGTTGATTTAATTTGGTTGATGGATTAGGTGAAATTGTTAAGAACATGAACTCAGTTTTACCATGTTTTCTCATAGGGTTAATTGACATCAGGTGTGATGCATAAAAAAAATTAACGAATTACACTTATTTTCTGTTTTAAACATCCCAATTTTTTAATTAAACATCAAAGTTAAGAAAGAGAATCTATCAAAAACAGACAACCGTGAGTAAACCGACAAATTTTGTCGGAACGTCTGTTTCTTTTGAATATTCATACCGACATCAGAATTAAAATTAAACTGGTTGTTTCTCTTTCGCCTATATCAAGCAACCTTAACATTTGTTGTTGAGATCCCAAGTCTCCAAGTGAGCTCTCTTGGCCAACCACAACCTTAGTTTTTTAAAGAATCCAGCTCTTTGTGTCGTAAGACTTGTAGCTCGGCAATTCACTGGGTGAGTTTGTTTATCCTTCTAATTTCGAATGTCTTCTTGTGATATGTGTCATTTTATTTTATTTTTTCACTAAAATGAAATGACATGGTGCAACTTACTTAGATTTCTAATGTTATAGTTTTAAATTAAAAAATTAGAAAGAAAAGGCAGAAGATATTTTGTAATATCTTCACTATGGTTTCTCATTGACACCATACCTGTTCATCTCCATCATCTTCTATCTTCTTCATCATCTCACGACTATATATCTGAAAGCTATTTTCTTCAAAATAATATCCTCAAATTTTTTTAAATTGATCCACATCATCACTCTTCATCACACTCAAATTGAAACACCTAGAAATTTTAACCCAGATCATTTTCATAACAATGTCATCAAACACGAAATCTACTGAAAAATCCGTCAACAAAGCTTTTTCTATATTATTATTCTCCTTAAATTCATCCATCTTAGCTTTCAATTGGTTAGTAATAACTTTGTATCTCTCATGAGCCTCAGGGTCAACCCACTTGAAGAATTCGCATTGCGAATCCTGACTCTACAACAAATCAAACACAAAATTTCATCAACCTCTACCAAGACGCAAATGATTCATGACATTATTTTTGCTTTAAAAATTTATTTTAAAAGTCAAGTAGAACAAAATAGGCGGTCAAAGATGGGTAATAATCCCCTGTTTCGAAAATATAATAATTATCTTAACTCTATTTTTTTAAAAGAAAAAAACGATTATATTACTTATTATTTTTAAAACTTTAATGAACCCCATTAATTATAAATTTTGAAATATTTCAAATTAACATCAAAATTTTAAAATTGATCTTATACTATATCTAAAACACACAACTCTTATCTTTAAGTCTTACGTTGGGTGAGTTTATTTATTTTTAGAAAATTTGTTTCCTCATTAATTTATTTCTTCTCCCTTTATAGAGGTTTGATTGGTTCTTGAAATTAATAATAATGATTCAATTCTCAATTCAATTTTAATTTTATAAACTCCCAACTTGAGAATCCCAAGTTCGTTCTTATACAGAGGGTGTAAGAAGAAAGCTAGTGAATTCCCTATTATTTTTGCTTTAAAAATTAACTTTAAAAGTCAATTAGAATAAAATAGGCCGTCAAAAAATAAGTATAACTTGGTTAATTTTTAGCATCATTTACCCATACTTAAATAGTACTGACACTTTCTTGCAAGTAGGTTTTTTACTACTCTCTTGCAAATAGGTGAAATTTGATATAGAAAAGAGTCCTTTTACTTTTAGGATGTCAGCCACACACAACGTGCAGGATACATTAGCAGAAAATTTCCAAAACGCGCACCAGCGGTCACTAATTTTCTTACACAAGGAAAAGAAACAGAGATGGAAGAAAACTACAACTGCACAAACTTCTTACCCTTTTTTACATCTCAGCCTTCTCTAGACCTAGGAGGATCCCTGCAATGGAATCCACTTGACGAATCAAAAAATAAAAAAAAAATATACAATTTCCAATAGAGTTGGAGATGTCACAAAAAGCAGTTATCATAGTCTCCTTTTCCATCAACTCAAACCGATGGAGAGCCAGCTTCAAGTTAGTCAGGTCTCAGGAGTCAGGAGTTTGTATTCTGTACCGGTCACATACTCTGGTCCCATTTTCAGCCCACCACTTCTCTGCCTGTTGTTCGGTGAAACGTTTCCGACTAGAGAGACACCAAAACGCTCAATTAGTTTAAATCAACTAAACAACTCAACAGAGATTCATCATCAACAAGCTTTGTAATTCTACAATTGTGGATTTATTTTTATAACTGAATACCAAAAATGAGTAGTTTTTGAAGCTAACTGGCAGCCTCTCATAATAGACCCGTATAACTCATGCTGCTGAGGAATTTTCAAGGATATATGCACCTGAATGTGATGACTGCCTTTTTAACAGTTAAAAAATATGTTCCTTGCTTAAGTATCAAACTGTGCTGAAGCATGTGATCTCTTACATTAGTTATATATCAAATTATGACTATGTAGTTACATGGTAATCTCAATTACAAAAGGCAGCTCTTTATTCAGCTATTGCAGGTGGTCTATATTACCCATACCAGTTGATCTTAAACATCTCACCTAAATGACTCTCCGTGAGAAGATAGTGGATGAATAAATAAAAAGAAGAAGACACTCCTCCGAACTTAATTATTTCTACCCCACCCACCCCCCCTCCCTCTTTCCCTGTTTAAAAAGACAATAACGAATGGCAAAGAAGTCTGTTAGGTACATGCAAGTCAAAGATTCCTTGTAAAGCATGTAACCTTCAGGTCCTTGAGGTTCAGCTCAATATGTAGTTTTGATTACAAATAATCAAGCTGCCATGATGCTGTTACATGGATGACATGCAAGAGATAGTATAATAGGACCGGAATTCGACACACTTGTGAGAGGAAAGAGTCAGCACAGTTGAGAAATCATAGTGATAGAATGTTGAATAGCTTAGTCTGTTAATGCTACAAGAGTGCACCCGAAAGGGATTTGTTTCTAGTTGAAGGCAGTCAAGATATGAGAAAGGTTAGCGGGGATTTCTCAGAAAGAGTAAAACACATGGCACTGATTATTCAATTGAAATATTGCATGTAATCTTCCAAACATCCATATGTAATAGCGCTAACAGTTAAAATACCTGAAACGAACTCGTCTGAGTTCATTGCCACCCCCTGGTAAGGAGGAAAGAGTTACATATACTCCAGGTTCATCTTGTACCACCCACTCTGCTTTCTCATTTTGAGCCTTGGTTCCATTAAATAACCTTGAATGAGTTTTGTCATTAGATTCATTTTTAGGAGGAGAGGACAAGCTTGCCACATTACTCTCATTAGAGGGGCAACTCATAAAATTGGACATATCGCTGCTAGAATCAAATTTGTTGATGGAAACATGTCTTTCTGGTACTCTTTCAGCCATCTCCATCAACTGCCATATTTCGACAATTTATACCATTAAATCATTGACACTGCTACAAAGAAACATAAGTAATAACAACTTGATGAGGAAATGCAAAAAACTACACGCATACACGAGTACACAGATATAATCTAATAAGAAATCAAGAGAGAGAGAGAAAGGAGCATAAATGAAATGGATAAATCAGATTCCGCTCAAATTTTTCTAGTTGAAGTAATCAGTAATATAATGGAAGACAGTTGTTTACTATTATGCGGGCCTGTGAGGTCATATTAATAAGATTGCTATCTTATCAAGTTGGAAAAGTTTCATCATCTCAGCGCGTAAATGAAGACTGAGCTTCTCAGCAAAGAGAGGAACCCTGCCAATTTGTATGGTACACCATTTGGTAAAATATGATTCAGCAAGGTTTGAAAATAATGCAGATACCTCCGCCTGAATAAGTTGTCCCCTTTTTTCGTATTTTTGGCACACCTTTTAAGGCACACTAAAAACACGCTAATGAGTATAATACTTTTCAACGTACTTCTGTAATTCTCACAATCTTTAAGTAATTTGTTTTCAAATATATTAAAAAGAAATAAAAAAAAACTAAAAATATATTTTTTTCACACCCTCTAATCCATGCCATGCAACCCAAAGAAAAAGGAACAACTAATTTAGGATGGAGGAGTTAACAAACACAATATCATATGCATAAGATTTACCTTCCAAACACTCTTAGCGAACAAAATAAGGTACAATAAGAATTACCAATCTGCTACAAAACATTTGGATTCTTGATATAGAGTAACAATGCATTTCTACAGAAACTTAGAGGAAGAGGAATAAATGAAAACCACGTGGGTTTGTTGAATATCGGGGAGTTTACTGGAATTAATCTGGCAAGATCCACCAATATTCACAATTTACTCGGATTTTTCCACAAAAAAGAAAATGCGTTGGTGGAAAAGAAGAAAATGTAAAGTATGACTAACAATATCTGACAAGTGTTAACATTGGGTCCCAACAGACACGAGAAGGTATGTACTCCAACACTGGGATCAATAAAAGTGTGGTACTATCCTGATAAAGGAAAATAGTTTTTTTTTTTTTTAAATATAGAGAAAAGTACTGATGCTATAACCAAATCTAAAACTTTTTTACACCCTGAACCTCTCTTCACAGATGAAAAGTCAAAAAGACTACAATGTTATATATCTGACACAAAATTATAGCTGACCATGCTGTGTCTAACCCACCATTGCTTATTCTACAAATTGTTTGAACAAATTTCTTTGAGCAATCTCTTTTGGCTTTTCAGTATATCTTCCTATAAATAAACAAAATAGGGAAAATATCATAATGAAAACGAGTTATTGTTATTTGTTACCTAACTTCCCAAAGTTATATGTTTTCTTTCTGTTAGCTTAAACCAACATGGCTAGATCCTGATACAAAAGAGTGCAAACCTTCTTTATTACCATTCCCCCTCCTCTCCCCAAAACGACAGTCATACAATATTTTTATAGATTAGGCAGAGTCCCTGCATATTATCAATAACAGACCTTGAATACTGAAATTCTTTAACGTATATGACATCTAACCTGGGCAGTTAGAGACTTGATCACTTCCTTCGCAGCTTTGCATTTTTCAGCTTCATCTTCTGCTAATGCAGTCACCTCCTTCAATTGTCTTGATTTTATTTCCAGTTCAGCTTCAAGCGTTTGGGATTTGCTAGCAAGATCTTCAACCTACATAAGTTTTCAAATGACAAAACTAGTAATTAATGAAGTCCAACAATTGGAAAATTAAGTACCAAGTGACATAGCGGTTGATGATGTATAAATTGTGTGCAATTGGAGTTTATCTTGGGCAGCCACTTGTTGGTCAATGAGACCATTGTTTGGCACCAATCCCATCAGGCTGAAGCTGCTGGAAGGTATGGCTAAAGACAATGCAGTACTGATAAAGACAAATAACATGTATACACATGTACAATTTATACATATATAAAAGAAGTTTTATTCCAATCATATAATGAAATAAAGATAAAAACCTACAAGTAGCAGAACATATATAACTCCCTTCTTTATTCAAGAAACAAATCAACCCACCAAATAATGGCATATATATATATATATATATATATATATATATATATATATATATATATATATATATATATATGGGGAAAGGTAATCTAAAGTATGCCATAGCCAAGCTTGACCAAGGCTACTTAACAAAACGATGTATAAAAATTATAATTAAATTTTTTTTAATATAAACCCAAAAATTGAAAAAATAACCCTAGTGGGTAAAATTACGTCGTTTTACTAAGTTGCCTTAGTCAAGTTTGGCTAAGGTAGCCAAACCTTAGATTACTTTTTCCCTATATATAAGTACATGTGATACTGTTTCTTTCCTTTTTCGTGTTATATTTACTAGTTTTCTCTTACTTTTGTTAGGATACAATTTTTGCATTATTTTTTCTAAGAATTATACTTGCTTCACTTTTAGAATGGACATGTAAACGAAATGTCGGAAATGATCCCGACAGTGTCCAGAGAGTATCGGTGTCAGACCTGTGTTGGACATGGACAAGTTGACCATTTGGAAGTGTTAGTGCTTCTTAGGATACAGACTTTAGCTTATATGCAAGGTGGTTAAATATAGATTATGTCATACTTTTCACACTTAGATGGACAAGCTTATACAATTGTCCTCAATGGTAGACCCTCACCAAGTTGCAATGTTCTAAAAGGCGCTAGGCAGGCGGGCGGGGGGCCTAGCGCCTAGGGGGCATAGGCAGGATTTTTATTTTAAGTCAATTTTAATATTTTATCTTACATTTATCCAAACAAAACAATAATATAAAGCAAAATAATTTATAATAAAGAAAATAAAGGCATTTGCTTAAGTTCAAACACATATCCATATTGTTAATGTCAAAGTTCAAATACAAACATGCAATTGTTCAAAGTTCAAACATATTTTTAACGTATTAGTTTTATTCATAAACAAGATTGCTATTAAATAATAAAATTTAAAATTTTAAGAATTTAATTCAATATTAAAACTTAAGAAACTAAACATAAATTTAAGAATTATATTGAATTAAAATAAATATTACAAATGTATCATCATTTATATAATTTAAAGTTGGTACAAGTTCAAAAAATTACAACTATAATAAAATTATCCATTTTCACTTGATATTGTTAACTTCTTATTGTGATTTGATATGCTACAACATGTATTATGAATGTGGTAAATCATTAAAAAAATAAATATATCAAGATCTGGTTTGGGTAGTTATTAAAATAAAAAAAAATCTCTTCGCCTAGACCCCGTCTAATTTCCTGGAGGGATTTTTTTGCCGCCTTGGGCCTAGGTGAGGCGCCAGGGGCCCCAGCTCTTAGGCGAGGTGCCAAGGGGCCTAGCACCTAGGTGGGGCGCCAAGGAGAATCGCGGGGATTTTTAGAACACTACCAAGTTGTTTGGGCGTTACATGGAATGATGATATACTGAGATACATTAATTGTTGAAATAGTCATGGTAATGCTTCAAAAAGTTTAGTGTACTTTCTTGGACTCTAATTGCCTAACCATCAGTCCAGTCCAATCTTAACTCTTATGTTAAGTAAAACCTTGAACGCTGATGGATATAGCATTTTGTGACAGCTGATGCATTGAACTTACTTTGAACATAGAAACTTATACAGGAGGTTACACAAAGAACTGCATGAACCTCAAGTTAAAGAGACCTGATGAACTACAATTGAATTTTAATATTTTATGTATTTCATAGATATGACATTTTCTGGAGTATCATGCTGTCGGTGCTTCTTTTTTTCACCTGTCAAACATAGGTCTTGATTTGAATACATAAACAAAACTACAAGAAGATGAAAATAATCTAATCTAACTCGTAAGGTTCAGCTTCAACCCATTTTTAAATGACTATAATGTGTCCATATGGCAGTGAAGACACAGAAATTGTAGACAGAGTCTGATAATATATCATCAATAACATATTCTATAGTTACAATTCCAAGATGATAAATGATAAATCAATTTGATCTATTCCAAAGTGCTTCCATAAATTGTTTTAAAAAAAACAATCCCAATTTAACCATCATTGTACACCCAAAACGCACATAAATTATCATTTCCTTTTTATTGAACATCAATCCCAATTTATTTTTTTACTTCAAAATGGTCCTGCAGAGGCAGTCTCCTGTAGTAAGGATTGAATCAGTTGTGTTGATTTATGGTCAATTGTATCTTTCTTTTTTTATGTGTACATTAATTATTTTCTATTTGAAATGAGCAATTATTAGGAACTTTACACGAGCTCTTGTATGTCCAGGCTTTGACACTGGAGGCATCAGTAAAGTATGTTGAGGGATAAAACACAAGAATGAATCGATGAGACTCCAACATATCAAATCCTAAGTAGGGCATGGATTCGGCAAGGTTGTGACAATAAGTCTCACCTTTGTTCTTTTTTCTTTTTCTTTTTTTCCATTAGAAGAAACCACATTTTTCATATACAAAAGTAAGAACATATGTCTATAAGGTGATTGTTCATCCATCATTGAGATCAAGGAAACATCAGATCACTGGATGGTTGGAGACCCTGAATCTTGATAGAAAATCAGTAAAGTTTAAAGAATCCAAAACAACCTTCGAAAAACTTTAAGAGCTTACAGAAATAAATAAAAAATAAAAAAAATTCTCCCTCCCTAATTGGGTTGTATTCCCCAATGGTGGAAGAGAAGTATGCCCCAGATGAATTAATAACAAAAGCATGAAGTTTCAAGAGAATGCATCTCTGTGTGGAAGCATTGCAGAAGGAATATCATCATGTTTTCTGGAAGTTCTAGAAATAAAGATAGAGAAAGATGGAAGATATATGCATAAAGTGCTTAAAGGGAATACAATTTTTTTTTGCATCATCAAAATGACACTTACCTGTGCCTTTAGATATATGAGCTCTTTGCTTAGACTTTCATTGTTATGCTTTGGATCATCAAGAATCAGTTCATTAGTAAGAAGAGGCAGGGATGGTGTTGGATTAGGAAACTGTGGTGAGCATGCCATTCTTGTTACAGGAGATGTTGCCCGAGAAACCATTCTAGAAGTAGGAACAGAAACCGAAATGTAACTCTTGGAAGCTCCAAAGAGAGCACCTGTTGCTTTTGAACAAAAGAGGCTTTGGCTCTCAATATTTCCATTAAGAAGTGGAAACACACGGTTATCCTTTGTTTCTATTTTCACACTGTTCTTGGAATTTCTACCTTCACTTTGATTAAACGAGTCAACAGAAAAGAACTTGGACAATTGTCCTTGGACTCGAGGACCCCCAGTCTCTTTTTCTGCCACATCACTATTTCTGGAAAGCATACTCCAGCTTCTAACATTAGAAATAACCCCAACAGATACAGATTCCATGGCCTTCTCTAGCTTGGTAAAACAGTCATCACAGACACGATATGACTTGTTCGTACTAGGGGCCAGTGAAGCTTTAAAGGATTTCTTGTTGCTGCATGCTTTGCAGAAGACAAGCCCACAGTTATAGCAGTTGTGACGTTTTCTTCTGAAATTAAATGGATTATGACAACCGGAGCACAAAGAATTGTCAGCACAGGATACCCATTTATAGATGCATATAACAGCAGTAAAATTCGAACCACATACAACACCTTTTACTTGCTTATCTTTCAAAAACTCAACAAGTGTAGGTGTATGACGGTCATTATTGTCTCCGTGACCTAGTTGCCCATTTGCACCCTTTCCCCAGGTATAAACCTCTGTTTTTGAAGTCAAAACTGCAACATGATGGGAACCACATGCAATTTCTTCTACAAAACTGTCAGCAATTTTACCTTCAATGCAAGTCGGAGCTCTTCCATCAGTTAGAGGAGTCCCCAGCTGCCCATAAACAGTACTCCCCATTGTGTACACTCGTCCCGAGGTAGTGAGACCAACTGTTAGATTATGCCCACAGGCTACTTTGGAGAAGCATACATCAACCAATGCAGCTACACACTCTGGAACAAGTCTAGGTTCTTTATCACCATGACCAAGCCGGCCGTTATCCCCATCCCCCCAGGTGAACAGCTTCCCAAGAATAGAACCTTCAGGTGGTAAGGAATTAGAAGATTTGTTCTCTACTTCAACAACAGCGGCAGTGTGCCAAACACCACAAGCAACCCTTATTGTCCTGAACCCTCTCAAAGTTTCCACTTCTCTTGGAATCCTGTTGCTATTACGATCTCCATGGCCTAAAACACCAAAAGTTCCATCACCAAATGTCAATAACTGGCCAGTGGATGTTATAAGAGCTGTATGCCAAGGTCCACAAGAGACATATGATACACGTATACCCTCCATGAGGCCACTCACTTTCTTGGGGATAGAATGACTGATACCACTTCCAAGTCCAAGCAAACCTGAGTTGTAAGTACCATCACCCCAAGTATATAAATCTCCAGAAAGTGTAACAGCACAGGTGTGATATTCCCCGCATGCTACCATCTCTATTTTCATGCCACTAAGAGTTTCGATGAGCTTAGGGTGGGAAACATCTGCTTCCACGCCATGCCCAACCCTGCCCCCCGACTCCTCTCCCCAACTGAAAATTTCCCCTTGTTTGGTGACTAACACAGCATGCCTACTACCACAAGCAATGCTTTGAGCATCAAGTACCATGGTAGACTCCAGTGCTTTAGGCAGATGGGCATCCATTTTGGTAGTAGATGATCTACCAAATCTAAGCACACCACCACCCAACAACCCATCACCAGTGCCTTCTCCCCAAATGTAAACATCACCTAGGGAATCAATATCTTCATGGCAAGAACCCTGACTTGATGAGCTCACAGCACTTGACAAACTGACTCGGAATGTATCAGCTGTAGAAGTTCGACCATTTGGGTTGTCTAGACCAGCAGAAGGAAGTGGGCTGGGAGAATAGGTAACTGATTCAGCTTGTGATAAACTCTTAGTTGTTGCAGTATATGAAATGATATCAGAAAACGCTTTTCCCAATCTGCTCTCTGTTCGTAAACCATCTCCCTGATCCTAATGTAATCCAATAAAGAAGTAAAATGAGATAAAGGAAACCAAAGAAACGCTAAATTAATCACACCGCTACATAATCTTGAAAAAAAAAATAGAGAAAAGATTTTGACAATTACAGAAGCTGCACTTGATGGAGAAACTCTGCGTCCTCGTGGACTTTCTGATGATATACTCTCACTTCTTGCTGAGCTTCTCACTTTGCTATAGCTACCACGTGCTATTAATGCCTTTAGACCAACAAACCAAACCTCAGCTTCATCCTTATCTTTGCATATCTGTCAATTGAGTGTAAAGGGTTCAACAAAGAGCTTAAAATTATAATGTTATAAACTACTTTACTGCTAGTGTAGATTTATTTTTCCGACGAGTACTTCTATAAAATTTGAGAATTTATTGAGTTTTATATGAAACAGAAGTTGACATATTTACATCTTATAGTCTCAAGATTGAAGAACAACTTTTTATTTCGTCTCCCTTTTTTTCTTTTGCTAAAAGAATAAAATGGTATACTCACTAAATCCAACGATCTATCATTGTAAATGAGAGAAAATGACTGATATTCTTTCTCTGGCCGAGGATACCGCTGGAATATTGCCTGAAAGAGAAAGCAATTACTGTATTAGTCAAATGCAGGACTATCAGCAACACTATAATGCATTTATACGTAAAGTACAAAAAAATAATGATAATTTTGTTTTAAAAAAGGAAAAAGATACAAGGCGTAAAAGTAATATGTATGATCGCTCAAGCTGAAGCTGTAGCAGAATAATTGGAACCTACTGCAATATAGTTTTTACTTTTTTATGAAAAAGGGGAGCTAGACAGTAACCCATCTCCATGACTCCCAACTTAAATCCTGCATAGGTAGGGGAATCGAACCACAGACCTTGCGCCTAACCACACAGTCCCAACTTAGCCCTTAGGGCCAGGCTACCTAGGGTGGGTACTGAAAGGCGTTTTTACTAACCAGACCATAACCATTGAATGCTGTTTGGAAGATTATTTAAGAGCACCTAGAAATATGTACCTCACTACCTCTACAAAGAAAAAATGAAGAGTAACAAATTTCCAGCTTGATTGTGGACCATGTGGTCCCTCAACTTTTCAGGTGTAACAACCCACTCTTTACAGTTCTAAAAGCCTCTTATGATAGCCAAGTCACTTGACTTCCTTTTCTTTACTTTTTTTTTAAAATTAGTAAATTAAGATTCAGTACTACTTGGCAAAATTGGGCAAACCAGTGTACACACGAAAACCAGAAAAAAACACAAGGAAAACCAAAAACACATATGCCATCACAATTCTATCCTGTCCATGTACAAAGTACTCAATAAAGGACTGCCCCAAACCCTGTGAAGGTCCAAAATATAAACCCCATGAAAGAACCCACTATATCCTATATAGTGAAATCAAATGAGCAAGTACGGAGCACCTGCTGAAAATCCTTGCATTCCTCACCCGACTTCCACAAACACCATATGACAGAAACCACAAACTCTGCAAAGTATCGTCCATCCTTACAACTCTAAAGCCCCAAAAACGAATAAAAAGAGGCTTCTCAAAAATAAGGGTAAACCCAAGTGTCCCAGAAGAACTCCAAATTTCAACAGAAGCTAACTCATTCCATGTAACTCCTACAAGCTTAGTGGCATTGTAGTAATTAGGAGAGGAGGCTCAAGTTAGGTTTTGATAGTATATGTTAGAGAATTACAACGTAGCGACAACAATAGCAAAGAAAAATCGAAAGAAAAAAAATCAAACAAGACACAAGATTTACGTGGTTCACCCAAAACATTTGGATCAGTTCACGGTCGGCGGTATTACTCTCTTAGAAAATTCGTACATCATACAATTGCAGGATCCCCTCCTTATATAATTGTAACGTAAAAGAGAGATGAGAGTATGTGAAGCCTAAACCCAATAAAGTTAGACAAATAATATATATCAAATAAGAGAGACCAAATGCCATAAATACCCCTAAAACTAGCCCCTGATATTCAACCCATACATATATATCGTATGTTTATTTAACACTCCCCCAACGAGAGATTAGATCTCGACCAATATGACCTAGAAGCTTCCTTCGTAAACTTCTACGGACCCCCTTATATGCCCCATTTCATAGGGAACTTCAAAATAGCTCTATTTCATTATATTCCATCCATTTTTCGACCGAGCCACTTCACTCCAAATACTTCAAAGTACCCAAATCTTTGGTTTGAAATTTAGTCTCGAGAAAGGATTTTAAACTATCAATCCCTTCTACATCACTTCCTGTAATGACAATATCGTTGACATACACTACTAGTAGAATACAACCATTATTGGAATGCTTAAAGAAGACAAAGTGATCACACCTACTTCTTTGAAGTCCAAACTCCATAACTACCTGACTGAACCAACCAAACCAGGCCCTAGGAGACTGTTTAAGTCCATGTAATGACTTTCTCAATCTGCATACTTTCCCATACTCTCTCTGAGCAACAAACCCAGAAGGTTGCTACATATAAACCTCTTCCTATAAATCACCGTGAAGAAAAACATTTTTGATATCAAACTGATGAAGATGCCAATGATTAGATGCAGTCAGAGAAATAAATAATCGAACAAAACTAAGTTCGCAATAGGAGAAAAAGTAACAGAATACTCAATACTATACATCTGGGCGTAGCCTTGGCCACTAGAAGGGCTTTAAGGCGGGCAATTGAACCGATTAAATGTCATTGAAAAACCCCATTTACAATCAATCACTTGCTTACCGAGAGGCAAGTTAACCAAGTCCCAAGTTTAATTTTGCTCAAGGGTCATCATCTCTTCCTCCATAGTTGTCCTCCAACCAGTATGGGATAAAGCTTCAAGAATCGAGATTGGAACCAAAATAGAATCAACAGAGGCAACAAACGAACGCAAAGAAGAAGATATACTAGCATAAGATACATAAGAAGCAATAGAATGGGAAGTACAATTACGAGTACCTTTATGCAATAGGAAGATTAAGAATGAGATCTGGCGACGGATAACTATAGAGAGAATGTGAATCTTGAAGATCAGTAGGTGAGGCTGCAACATGACAAGGCTTCCGAGAGTATAATTGTAGATGGGAACGCATTGTATACACTAAGAAGTCATCCCCTTACTCACTACATGAAGGAGAATGAGATAATGACTCAGAAAAGAAAGCATCAGATTCAAAGAATGTAACATCTGACACAATATACCGACCCAAGTCAAAAGAAAAACACATGTAACCATTTTGTTGTCTGGAATATCCCAAGAAGACACATTTAAGTGACTTTGGATCTAACTTAGAAACATGGGGTCTTACATAGTGAACAAAGCATGTGCACACAAAGACTCGTGGAGCAAGAGAGAATAATGATTTTCTTTATCATTAAGAATAGAAGAAGGCATTCGATTGATAAGATAACAAGTTGTGGAAAGCTCATCAGCCAAAAAAGTTTTAGGAACTTTCATCTAAAAAAGGAAGAGCTCGTGCAACCTCCATCAAATGTCGATTTTTTCTCTCAGCCACTCCATTTTGTTGAGGAGTGTTTGTGCAAGAAGATTGATGAATCATTCCCTTTTGAGTCATATAAGAAGAGAAAGGGGTAAAAAAATACTCCTTGGCATTGTCACTATGCAATACATGGATTGAACAGTTAAGCTGAGTTTGAATGTCAGCACAAAATGCAGTAAATATAGAAAATAATTCAAATCTATGTTTCATAAAATAAAGCCATGTAACCAGAGAATAATCATCCACAAAAGTGACAAAATACTTGAAATAACTTTAGAAGTTATAGAACATGGACCCCAAACATCATAATGGACTAACTCAAATAGGACGCAACCCATTTATTGACTCTAGGTAAATAAGGTCTACGATGATGTTTAGTAAACTAAAAGACTCGCAATTTTGAATAGATAAAACCCTAAACTAGGACACATCTTCTACAAGTTGGCTAAAGCTGGATGACCCAACCGACAATGAAGTTGAAATGGTGATGTGACAGTGGAGCAAGCAGTAGAAGATGAAACAATTTTTGTAGCCTCATTAAGTACATATAACCCATCAAATTCACTGCCTCTACCAATAATCCTCTTCTTCGTAAGATACAGAAATAAACAATAACCAAGATAAAATGAGATGCAACAATTCAACGCAGTGATATGACTCACAGATAGTAGATTGAAAGAAAATTTAGATAAATACAATACTGAGGATGTGAGAAGGAAGATGTGGGATAAGCAGAATCACTTCCTACAACCGTAGCAATTGACCTATCAGCAAGAGTAACACTAGGCAAAGACAAAGAAGAGGAAGAAAAAAAAGAGAAAGTGTACTCATATTACCTGTCATATGATCAGTGGCACTTGAATCAATAACCCAATTGCAGGAAGTAGATGAAAGGCAAGCAGTGGATTTACCTGATTGTACTAAAGTAGCGGTGGAAGATGTAGATGGTTGTTGCAACATTTGAAACTGAGTATAACGAGTAAACTCATCATCAGACATACTATAATACGTCCTTCAGTAGACGATAAGGAAGGAAGTTGTTCTGGCTGTGATGCTACATTAGCAAATCGCGATTGTGGTGGTTTACCATGTAACTTAAAACAATTTTGTTGTATATGTCCCGAAAAGCAACAGTAATAACAAACAATACCCCCTTTATTGACTCTACTGGCGCGACCTCTACCACCTCCACGACCTCCATCACCTCCATCTCGACCTCCTTTACCCCTACCTCGACCACCTTGATATGTACAAGCCATGAGGGCTGATTTATCAATCCCCATAGAGGTGGTGATGAATCTATAGATGCACGCAAAACCTGAGCATACACAGTAGTGAGAGAACCAATATTTGATCCAGCTAAAATTTGCGAACGAATAGTTTCATACTTCGACCCCAATGTTGATAAGAAAGTTATAACTGCAAGTTGCTCTCTTTGTTTCTACATATCTGTTGTTACAGAAATGATCGGTAACAGCGTATTAAGCTCCTCATATAAACACTTAAAATCACCGAAACAGTGAGTTAGATGTCTATACTTAGGATCCCATATATTCGCCGCAAATTATCTTTTCCAGAGTAGAGTACTTCTAAATAGTCCTATAGTTCCTTCACAGTCTCAACATGAGTTACAAGGACAGCAATTGTGCAAACCATTGAATTTAACATTTGACTAAAAATTCTAGCATCATTCATAGCCCATATTTTAGCTTGTTTTGCATCGATGGTGCATCCTTAGTTAAATGGTCATCTAACTTCTTATCAGTAAGATGAGTCCCAGTAATCATCTCTGACACAAGCTTAGAGTCACTAGGTGCCATCAAATATGTAAATTCACCGTCTGTTTCAAATCTGAAAAATTGCAGAAAATTCCAGCAAGATCAGAAAATTTCAGAAACACCCTAAAACTTTCTGAAATTTTGCAAACAGGTCCCTGAAGCACTAAAAAGTTTCCGGCAGCCTAAGAAATCACCTACAGAGACCTTTCTACTGCTTACCTTCTTCCGACGACTAAGTAAACAACTCCAACGAGTTAAAAAAAATTCTGGAGACCAAAAAAAAGACTCCGACAACCACTAAAACAATATTTCGGTGACTTTTCCGGCTTCTTCTACCATGGTTATCTTCCAAAACTACAGTCCTCGCTCAGGCGAACAAGAAACAGGCTCCAATGAGACAAACAACTTCAGCAACCTCTAAAACATAATTTCGGGTACGTTTTCCGATGACTTATCAGGCAATCTTACCTGCCTCAGGCAATCGCTTTCTTACCACTGGCAGTCTTAGCCAATCACGTTAACATGCCAACACTCTTAGAGCCCGTTTGACAACGACTTATTTTAAAATGACTTAAAGTTAAAATATAAGTTGACTTATAAGTTGTGACTTATAACTAAAAATGTTCGACATCAATTTGAATTATAAGTTAGAAATTAAGTTAAAACAAGTTATGAAAATATTCGGCTCATAATGACTTATAAGTTAAAATCAAATGTAAAGATTACTAAAAAAGACATTAATAAAAAGATGAGCAAAATAGAAGAGGGGTAAAATAGACATTACATTTCGCCAAACTAACTTATTTTAAAATGACTATAAGTCATTTTAAAATAAGTTACAAATGCTTGTTTATTTTTTTTACTTACAAATTAACTTATAAGTACAAAAATAAGTCATTGTCAAACAGAGGAATAGACTATTCCGAATAGTGGCAAATGACAAAACAACTTATAAGTCACTGCGGAACAAGCTCTTAGTTGGCAGGAACGGAACAAAAGAAAGAAAAAAAAATATAAAAATAAGCAGGAGAAAAAGAAAAAGGAAGAAGCAGGAGATGAATAGGAAGAAGATTATTTGTGATAATATTAGGATTACATACTCTGATACCATGCAACATAAAAGAGAGATGAGAGTATGTGAAGCCTAAACACAATTGGGTTAGACAAATAATATATATCAAATAAGAGAGGAAGCAAATGTCATAAATACCCCTAAAACTAACCCCTGATATTCAACCCATACATATATCATATGTTTTTTTAACATGAACATAATTAACTCTAATTCACCCGAAAATACAAAACTACCCATCCAGAAGCTAAATTATTCGTTAGATCGGGAATGTTTTGTGGCTCCCTATCTCTCTCTCTTCCCACTTCATTTTCTACCTCAAATTTCTACCCTAATTCACACATCTTTTCTTACATTTCTGCAAGTTTCCTCTCTTAGTTAGGACCAAAGCAAGGTCCTAACATTTTATAGCAGTGCATGATATGAGATATGAGTATCACAACCATATAAATAGAACAACATTCAATTTATAAAAGTTACATTAGCAGCAAACTACAAGCAACCTCCGGAAATCTAGTTTAAATTTTATAAAAGAAGAAGTAAGAAAGTACCTGTGACGCCCCCAAAATAGGTCCATTCCATCCAACCCATTCTGAGTCGCCAAATACATGGTACAGAAACAACTACAACTTTATTAATACATTTTGTCGTGCAAAATGTAACAACACATAAAGCGTGAGTTTAAATACAAATATAGTCTTACAAAGCCAATATCCACATGCAAATAAATCCTCATTATTGATACACTATTTTCTGAATAGTGAAGACTACTAAAACGACTATCTAGAACCATCACTCCACACCCCGACTAGTTCTGCTATAATCTAAACTACGAGAAGAAAAATGGAACAACAAGGAAAAAGGGTGAGCTCAACTAGCCCGATAAAGAATGTTATGACTAAGATAATGTACAACAAATTATCGTTAGTCTTCAACGAGGAAAAATCGATAAAATACAATAGACAACAAGTTTCGGATCGATATTCGCGGTGAAATAATAATTCATAGAAAGAGTTACGTAGAAAATGAAATCTACTATAATCTATGAATTTAACGATCCATCATCAATATTTTATCCTCAGTAACATCAATCGATATTCATCTCAAATCAAATATTCATCTTTTTACTACTACGGGCCAAAGATATTCACCGATTGGTCGTGTTCATCTAAACACTGTTCATCTTTGCACTACGGGGCCAAAGATATTCATCATAAAATCATTCATCTTTGCGACCACGGCCAAAGATATTCAATAACATCATTTAGATGAGGATGATGAAAATAATTTTAAAAGAAAGCGAATCCGGTGAAACAAAAGAACAAGTATTATGGATTCGTACTTTAAACAATTCGAGTTCAAAATACTTCATAAATAATCATATCAAGTAAAATTCAAGAATGATCAAAACATAGATACAATCAAAGCTAGTATCCGAATAGATATTTTGGATGAAAAGAAGAAATTTCATTTTTGATTGGTGAATAGTCCGAGTATCGTAAATAATAACTCCGACACCAAAAGATAGAAATTTCACAAAAAACATCATCATGCTTCGTGAATAGTACTTCGTGAATAGTAACTCGTGAATAGTAACTTCGTGAATAGTAACTTCATGAATAAGTAACCCAGAACATGAAAAAGTTCCACATTTGATAAAAATTTCCAACCAATATTTGGCATAATGATATTGAAGAAATAATATCATTTTCGAATAAAATAACATCCCTTACCTCGAAAAGGCGATTGCTTCTAGTTGAAACAGGATATAAAGGCTATGACTTGAACTTGCACCAGATAGCAATACTCAAAGTATACTTAAAATACTCACAAGAATAAATCGATATTATTAGAGAGAAATAGAGAAAACTTGAGTTTCGGTGTGATTTTCAATTCTAACCTAAGCACCCTATTTATAGGAAAATGCTTAGAACACCAAAGTAGAAAATTTAATAAATTAATATTATAATTTTTCCATGACTTTATATGCACACTAACAATTTGAATTGACCTCCTAATCACATGTTAAATGAGTTTCAAAAATGAAAAAACGTTTTGTAATTAAAAATATTTTAAACTTCCAAAAATCAATTATTTGAACTTGAACTTGATAATTCATAATAAATAGCCCTTTTATCGAAAAATTGAATCTCGCGACTTTTTATAGGAAATTCAATTCTCTACAACTGCAGAAGAAAGCTTTTCCAAATTCCAAAGCGAAATTGACCGAAATCCACAAGCGAAGGCGATTTTCTGTGTTATAATCAAATTTCGGTCGATAATTGTGTCCACCAACACACAAAATATGTGTTAAACATTTAATGCCACAAAAATACTCTTCCTCCTCATATACTCATATATCCCACATTCATTATAAAAATATCACGGTTAATATATTATTAAAATAATATATTTAAATGAATTATTTTATCAGAAAAAGATAAAATATTAATTTTCAACAATTGTCACATTAAAAATTTTCTCCATCTATATCCACATAAAATCAATATTTTCCTCATCATATAAATCAATAATTAATTATTCACAAATAATATTACGAATCACATTCTTATGACGGTAGTTCCTCAGAAAGAGGGGCTTTCGATAAAGATTTCTTCTTCTATGGTAGCCTTGATTAGGTGACCAAACCTCTCCTTAGGCAGAACTTTTTAGACATTGCCAATAATGTTTTCTAATAATATTATTAGGATAATATAAATTATTGCTTCGATAATGGAAAATCTTGTGTAATGACAATTATTAAAACAACGGTAATATAAAATATCAACACAAACAATTATTGAATCGATAAAATAAAATCTTGAGCGATAATTCTTTGTAACAATTATTGAGTAAAGTGCCTTCTTACGTAAGAATCAATAATTGGTGCAATACCGTGTCTTCTTGTGCGTGAACGCGTATTCATCGTGTTTTAACCACCGGTATTATTCCAAAGATATTACCGGAATAACAACTACGTAGTTATTTATAAACAACTTATTCTTGTCGTTTTCTTCCTCCAATCGCTTTCCGCTATATGGGGCCCACACAAGGTTCTTTATTGTAAATACGAATATTTCGAAAGCGATGAATATTCCACGACCAAACGAATATTCCCCGACAACAATGAATATTTTATAACCACATGCTTATTTAAAATATTTGCGCATTTTACCTATAACTTTCCACATTAATCAAATCAACCCTTACTATTTTAACATAATAAATAAAGGAAATTCCATTTATTTTTAAAAAAAAAAATCGGGGTCTTACAGTACCTGTGAACGAAAATTGAATTGATAAAAGGATCTTTCACAATTTATCACGTCCAGATGCACAACACATAGGGTGCTTACGATGATAATAGTTCAGTTTTCAAAAAAGGACATTATGTTATTACACAGTCTACTCCCACTTTTATCCCTTGCCCCCCCCCCCCCAAAAAAAAAAAAAAAATATATATATATATATATAAAATAATCCTCCAAAGACAAAAAAAAAAAAGACAACCAAAAACATGGCACAAGAAAAAAGAGAACAAAAACTTGATAGATAGAAGTGTTTCCCTTCATTTGCATGAACATGTTGCACAATCAGAAGGAAAATGAGACTATGAAACCAAACTCACAGTACGTTGTCCAGGTATTATCTTTGAAACATGGCATAGTTCAAGCTGTTTCTCTTCTTTGCCAAAGTACCATATTAGTTTAGACTCATCCTGCAATGCAGCAACAGAAATGAAACATCCGAGAAATTAGAGCATACAAAAGAAAGAATGTTTTTTCTTTCCTAATTCAGATGGTACAGATAGATACTCTTTACAAACCATTATAAATTTGGAATTTGAATTACATGTTTAGAAATGGGTTTGTTGATACTGAATAAAAAAATGTTTGAAACTTAAATTTTTTTTATTTCTAAATCATGTATCAAACATAATTAAAGTTAGAACATTTATTTAAAAAAGATGTCTTCTTCACAATTTTAATCTTCATGAACCGGAGCAAACCAAGAAAAGATTTATTATCATTATTAAATATTTGATCATTTCCTTGTGATTTTCAAATTATCAATGTGCATACAAGGAAGTTCGATATTTCTTGCATATTTGGAGTCCAGTTAATGACTTATGAATTCTCCCATACTTTAAAACTTAAGGACTAGTTTTATCAAAGGAGAGAAGAATGATGGGGAGCAATCCAAGAAGATAATTATTATCTCTATTAATTTAGTATTATTATCACTATTAATTTAGTATTATTATTATTATTATTATTATTATTACTACTATTATTATTATTATTATTATTATTATTATTGTTGTTGTTGTTATAATTATTATTATTGTTATTATTATTATTAGTATGGCTGAATAGAACTTAACTATTACCTTTTATTATATCAGGTAGAATATTCAAGAGTTTGAATTATAATGGGGATTTTGTTTCCTCATTTTAATTAGGTTTTACTTGTTTGTTAAGTTTAGGTTTTCTTATTTTCTGATATAAGTATTGTAATCCCTACTAATTTATTCATATATTGACTTGTGCTTGTGGTTCTTAGCATTATTATTCTCCTTTTTAACCCCTTTATTCCTTCTTCCATCCATGTCCTATATCACTTCACTAATTACGATCAGCATAAATCACACAAGCAATGAGGTATTCAACTTAACATATACTCTAAATTACAGATACACAATATGAAAAGACAATTAGGAGGTGACACAGATGTGGCAGGTGTAATAGCCCTAGATTCAAATCCCTAGTACATAATCAATTAGGAATCTGAATCTAAATGAGATGCTTAAAAGTGACTACAGGAAAAAGATGCCTTTACTGTACTCTCAGTCATGCTAACACAAGGTCATGATACATGTTAGTATTAAAGAGTATAGGAATATTGCTCATGGTCCATTGTGAAACATGCTTTTTTAAGAGGAATTATAATCAGAGGAGATCAACATATACAGAATTACAATTCTATATATTGGCGAAAGAAAATACGAAAAATGAGATGATCATCCCCTAAATTTTCAGTAGAACTTCGCCAATTGTCACAGAATGGGCTGGTCAAAATTTGACAGATATGACATACTGTTAAACAAAAAATCTGTGATTTTATTTTTAATTACACAAGTTAAAAGCATACTATTGTAAAAAAGGGATATCACATATGTGAAGATGGTATATCTAAGATATATACAAGGCGACTTACAGCAGAAAGTCGAAATGGGCAGAACTTCGGCTTCCCTCTGCGTCCGTACTTCAGCAAATATGCCCCTTTCTTAAGTGCTGTAAAGGCCTGTATAATATAAAAATAGGCAAATAAGAGAAAATTTACTAGGCTAGCTCGAGCTCATTGCAATAGCCTAATTAAATGGCAGTAAAGTGAGCCTATACTTTCATTCTCCCTCCTCTAAAGTAAAAATAATTGAATTAACCCAGATGAAATGTTGTAGACACAATTGATATCAAGAAGAAGAAAAACTGACAGTTCAAGGCAAAAGCGCAGTGAAAGTTCTACAGGCATGCTATGGAAATGAAAATGAAAGGAAATTAAAGATAAAGAGGAGCTTAAAATGTTGAAGCATCCAACTCGCGAGTGTGCATCATATAGGATTTACATATGAAGCCTCAAGTCTTAGGGTGTCCGGCTAGGGGCGTTCATATTCAGAACATAGAATAATAAGAAAGTGTGGCTTAAATAGTAGAATCACCAAATTGTCACAGTAAAATGATGGAACTGATCATGATATATATAAATATATATACTGGGGAAATTACAGAAACACTCGTTTCGTCATTCTTGCATCTGCTTGCATTTGTTGCTCATTCCACTTCCTCCTTTAGAGTGTAATTCAAGGATTTGCTTCAGGTGAAATCAAGACTGGGCGTGGGTTGAATCAAGAAGTGACCTTGAAGCGGTCCGGAGACGCGCGGTAGAGCTGACATTGTGACACAATTCTTAGTGTCATTAACTTGTTTTCTGAAACAATTGAAGTGCTTGAGATAGTAGAAGATGATGCATCGGGGATAAAAGTACAAAAGCAAGTGCTTTGTTCATGTGAGATTTTGAGTTTGTACTCTTGTTGCATTTAATGAAAAAAGTTTGAGAATCACAAATACCTTGTCACAAGCATTACAAAAGAAAGACCAAAATCTCATAATGAAATGCCTTTAGTTACTACCTCAAAGCAACGGTTACAAAGTGAGAGAAACGGTTACAAAGTGAGAGATTCAAGTTGGGTGAGTTTGCCGTCAGAAACTACTGAATTTTGTAATGTGCATGGGATAGTCGTTCGAGAAATGGAAGATATCTTTTTGGTTCAAGGGCGATCACGTTGGGATGAAAAAGTCACCAATTTTCATCACTTTCAGGTTGATTTACTCTATACAGTGATAGATAGTCAAATTCAAGAATTGTATGATCGATTTGAGAATGTTAATACAGAGTTGTTCTAATAGCATGTCTTGATCCAAGTAACTCCTCAGATTTGACAAGGAACAGTTGATTCAATTTGCTAAGTTTTACCCGTTGGAATTTCAAGATAGAGATATTTGGGGGATTGATGATGAACTTGAAACTTACATTATAGATGTGAAAAATAATCCTAAATTTTCTAATGTAAAAGGTATTGGCGAACTTGCTCAAAAGTTGGTTAAGAAGAATAAGGCTAATTTGTATCCTCGGGTTTATTTGTTGTTGCAATTGACTTTCATTTTGCAGGTTGCTACTACCACGGTGGAGAGGATATTTTCAGTGATGAATATTGTTAAAACCACTCTCCGAAACCAAATGGTTGAATGATTGTTTAGTTCTTTACATTGAAAATGATGTAATTAAAACTATTGATAATGAAGCTATAACATTTTCAAGCCTTGGGGTATAGGAGGATAGCATTGTAATTTGTAAACATTATTATGATTAGCTAATATTATATTATGATTAGTAAGTTTTCTTTATTTAATTTCAACAAAAAAGTTGGTTAAAATCTTCCCCTACTGGGGAACAAATTCTAGATCCACCTATATATATATATATATATATATATATATATATATATATATATATATAACGTATCAATATGAGCTTCAAGAAAGCTAATTTGTACTATCAACAAAGCTAATTTGTACTATCCACATCTTACATAATGCTAACCTCTACTAAAAACATTAAATAAATCCATGTGTTATGTATGATAGATTGATATGCAAACAAAATGTAGGAGGTACCTGATCAGTGTTTCTGTCACCGAGACTAACCCTCTGAAAATCAGCCATTCAAGTTGCAAGATTAGGTGCAACCCAGATGTAGAACCCAAACCCATTTGAAAAGGTCGTATTCTTTTTGTGCCCCATAAACAGACTACTCCAAAATTCCACCCATCAACTACTCCACCTCCAGAGCCTCAACACCTCAAATCTATCCCATTATTAATATAAACACCTTCAAAACCCAAATTTCAAGCTTATGGAACACTCTCTGAAACAAAACCCAATATTTCTATATAAAAAATCCTAAAAACTGAAAATCTTCAGCTCTGAAACAGCTCAACAACAACTTTTGGCAGATTGAAGAGAACCCTAGCAATTCACATAAGTTCTTCAGCATTTCAAAACTTTTACATATAGTTCATAAATTCGAGCTATGTGGATGGTATTTTACCTACATTTGAAAGATTAACCAATAGGTGGCCATTGTGGATCGAATCTGAGGTTGGTTGAGCTTCCAATTCAAATTTAGCGACCCCAACCCCCACCAATTTAAATTGTAGATTTTCGCTTCAATGTTAAAACGAAAATCGAGGTGTTTCAAATTGGAAGGGTTTTGGAGAAAGGGGAAAAAGAAAGGAGAAGGAAGAAAACGGATTAAACTTGTAACGAAAGATGATTCTTAACGTGCGCACCTCTCTTCTCTCTCTTCCTAGCTCCTTCCTCCCTCCCTTCCTCTCTCTCTCTATTTTCTCTTTCTTATTACGCACATTTTATTGCGGTTAGTGCCACGTCTTCAAGTGAAAGTCTTGTATGTAACATTTGGACTCAGATTTTATGAAAGATATATATATATAGGCTGAGGCACTCAGGGGCCGCAGTATCTTTGCCCTTCTTTATTTAACACCTAATGCAATTTAAATGTCCGTATGTATGTTTCTGGAATAATTTAGGGTCGACCAAAAAAAGGAAAAACTGAATTATCAAATCAATGTTTTTTAATCCAATTATTTTGAATATTTAGTTATTTGGATTAATTCAGTTATAATTTATTATATTTTTTGATATTCAGAAATACAAAACATTAGTCTGTTATTCGAATAGGCAAAATTATATGTATTTTAAAATTCAAATTTTTGTTCAGATAATAAAATTGTATATTCTTCATATATAATCAAATACTAGCAAATTTGATTCGGTTACAACCGGCTCATCTCGATCTAAAATTATTGTAATTAACTGATTTAAAAAGTATTATTCATAAAGTACATAAAGAGCTGCAGAAGAATCTCTTTTTGGGCTTTTCTTCACGTCAATTGACACTTTTTGACGGTATTTGGACAGCTAGGGTCCAGCCTGCTGCTTTCTTGGTACACTATTATTGTTATTATTATTAGTATTTAGAAATCCAAAAATTAACTTACTCATATTGTATAAAAATTAATGCTTTAGACGGACATAACATTTATGATTTAACCAAGTGGTTTAGGTTAGGCTCATATATATATATAAACTAGGATAATTAAAGTATGGATAAATAATAAATGTACTGCAACGGTACACAAATATATGGCAACAAAGCTTTTGATCAGGGACGGACTACGGAGGGAGTATAGGGCCAGGTCCGGGGCCGGGGGTAACTCTGTCATTTTATAATATTTTTTAAGCCTATAAAAATTTAAAAAAAATTAATTTAGGCTCCTTAAATATAAAAAGGAGACAAATTCATAGCCAACGGTATTCTTACAATACATTATGGTTGTCCATTTGTAGACTACTTTGTGCTTTTAGAAAAATAAATTTAAGTCTATAAAATTTTGATATTTTAATTTAGGCCCCTAGATATATAAAGAGGACCAATTTATAGTCAATATTACTCTTACAACAGATCGTGATTGTTCAATCACGGATCAAATGATGAAAATAATATTCTAATATATTAGAACCTGCATAACTAAACTGCGGATTGCAAAAGTGACTAAAATGTCCTCCAAACTTACCAAATTAATTTTACAGACGTTTAATTTACCAAATATTATATTTTAATATATAATAATCAAAACAACATGATTTTTTCCGTCCTCACAACTAAAGTGTGAACGATGAGTTCTCAAGTTTTCTCTTTCTCTCGACATATAAATAAAACAAATTTGCAAATCATTGCTGAATTTAAAATTTTGATAGTTTAAATTTAGGCCCATAGATATATAAAAGGATCAATTCAAAGTCAACATTATCCTTACAACAAATTGTGGTGGACCATGCTAAAAATTATAGGATGAATTACATATTCTATTACATTTTTAAAAATAATTATAATAATAGTGCCCTCATAAAATCTTTACACAACTAATACATTTCCATATTTATTTACAATACTAGTGCAATTAGGATTCCTTAATTTAGGGAATTAGTATGCAATTAGGATTATTTAATTTAGGGCTTCTTCTCTCTCCTCATCTATAACAACTGCATTTAGTCATCACCCTTCTTCTTCATTCAACATATTCTATATATATATATATATATATATATATATATATATAGAAACGTTTTGTTCCTCATACACTGCTTCAACGAAGGCCCTTACATTGCTTCAACCAAAACATGTAATCACATTTTTTTTAAATCAGACCTCAAGTTGCTTATGAAAATTTACTATAAAGAGCTCGTGGCACCCGCGACTGAAGGATTTCATGTGCCGCCCCGCCATAAGCAACATTGCTTCATTAGTAACGATGCTTCAACCAAGGCTTCAATGCCGTCCACCGATTCTCTTCGAAAGATTTGTCGTGGAAACATGATTCATGTGTGGAATTTCTTGCTGAAGAAAGTCAAATCAAGCCAAAGCGAAGTGGAGAATATCGTCGGAATATATTGGTTCACGGCAGGAGAAGGCAAGCAGGCTGCATGGTAGCTCAGTCATCATCCTCAGGAGGCGATATGCAGATGAGATTGACAAAGTCCATTACAATGTGTTGAATGTGTTCATTCAAATCTTTGGATGATGGTAACCAAATCTTCATACCAAGGTAACTAAATTTGTCATATCAAAGTAACCAATCAACCTCCACACTTTAAATTTTTTCTTAAATACGAGGTTGGTTACCAAACCTTGAGATCAAGGTAAGCAAACCTTCGTCTGAAAGGTAACAAAACTTTCATACCAAAGTAACTAATTCACATCCACACTGCAGCTTTTTTTTTAGTAGTGTAGTTGGTAGCCAAACCTTCGGACCAAGGTAACCAATTCAATTTTATTAAGTTACCAATTTCGTTTGAATGTGATGCAGTTGGTAGCCAACCATTCATATAAAGGTAACCATTTTATTATTTATGAGTAACAAACTAGTTATAAAAATAAATTCAGAACATTAAAAATTACATCTATTTATTTTTAAACTTTTTGTAGGGCGAATCTTCTTCTTATTCTCATTGACGTTTTGGACAACGGAGATTCGCGGCGGTGTAGCGGCGGAGTATGTGAGGTGTAGCGGTGTAGTAGCATGGACTATTATTTCAAAGTGTATCTGAGGGAGATGAAGATTTGAATTTGAATTATTATTTTGAATTTGAATTTGTTTTTGTAGTTAGATCCAAATATTTGAATTTGAATTATTAATTATGGCAGTTATTTGTCCTTGATTTTAGGTTTCCTTATTAATGTGAATTGTACTATTTTTGTAATATGTATAATCTTTTTGTAATTATTTAATTAATGCACTTTTCTTATAATTATTTTTTATTTATTGTATACTTATATAAAGAACCCAAAATTATACATCATCCGCACTTTAATATGTGAGCATGCAAAACTAAACTACAGATTACAAAAGTGACCAAAATGTCTTCCAGTAGCTTTACCAAATATTGCGGACAATATTAAAATAACGTGATTTTTTGCGGACGTTGACTTTACCAAATATTGTATTTAATATATAATAATCAAAGTAATGTGATTTTTCCGTTCTCAATAACTAAAGTGCGGACAATAACTTCTTAAGTTCTGAGATTCTATCGATCTCTCTCAACACACACACACACACGCATATATATATATATATATATATTAGTTTTGGATTCTATTTTTATAATTTTTTTAACTAGATGGCTAATATTGATAATGGCTCCAGAAGAACAAACCCTAATAGTAGTAGCGATGGTTGTGGTGGTGACAGTCGTTAACAATGGAAATGAGTATTGAATCAGCCTGCACAAAAACACAAAACGGTTCTTCAAATAATTACACATCACTACGGCATAATAATTACGGTTTCTTTCTGAAATCAACTTAATTCTTCTATTAGTGATAGAATAAAAGAATTGAAAAAGGAAATAATCAATGTTACTGCTCTGTCCTGCAAAGAAATTTAATTCTGACATCTCTGATTGCATATATATGCATTATCATATATTACAATTTTCCCTAATACCTGGTAACATCTAAGCAATGAATATTTAATATTGTTTTTATTTGAGACTATTAATAAATGTACCGTGTACGTACAGGACAACAACCCAGAGAGTAATTTGCAATAAATTATTGAATGTCCAAATTTGACCTTAACACGTATTTTTAAAAGATATTTGATATTTTTATAAATAAATTTGATAGTTTTACGATCTCACATAAATATTAAGTGAAGGTCACCTAATATGAGAGATGACATTGTAGAATTATCAAATTTACTTGTAAAAATATCAATTCTCTTTTTAAAATGTTGCCTCCGGTATTAATTTTATGCACTATTTTATTTTATTTTTTAGGATTACTCCTTTATCTAATCTCATACGCTATTTAATCATTTTCAACTAAGGTCAATTTTTGATATTCCTTCCTGATTCGGATTCGGTAAGTTCAAATTGTTTGGTAAAAGATAATCATACCTAAGTGCCTCTAAATTGCTAAGAGATGAAATTAAATTCAAATCATCTCACCAAAAAAAATTAAATTTATGGACAAAAATAATTTTAATAAATAATATACTCCCTCAATTCTAAATTCTAAAATTATTATTGATTTTTAAAAAGTTAATTTGAAATATTTTTAAAATTAAAATTGAGAAGATTAAAAATTATGAAACTATAAATCTTACAATGAGTGTTACTTTTTTGATATCTTTCAATATTCATCATTGTATAAACTAATTTTTTTTTTTTTTTTTTTTATCAATTATGAGTTTGAAAATATTTTAAATTGACTTTAAGAAGTCAATAATGATATTATATTTTGGGGATAAATAACGTTTTGGTCCTTTGTCTTTGAGGTCAGATTTTTTTAATCAAGTAGCAAATTTTTTTTTTTTTGTTACAATCAATTCTTGTCTTTCTCACATATTACAAAATGGTAATTAATTTTACTTTCCGTCCAAAAACCAGACGAAAATCGTGAGTTGCAAGCTCACGTGATGACTGTGCAAAGCTGGCCCTATTTTTTGCTTACGTGGAGCACAGAAAATGCAAGGAGACAGATTATTATAGCACAAACCACCAAAACTATTAACTACTTCACCTCAATAATTCCAAAACTAATAATAATAATAATAATAATTTTAAAATAATAATAAAATACTAATAATAATAATTTTAATAATAATAATAGTATTAATAATAATTTCAAAATAATAATAATATAATTTTAAATAATAATAATAATTTGTTTTTAAATAAATATAATAATTATTTTTAATAAAATAAAAATAAAACACAGTTTTTTGTAATAAAAAAAATGAAGTTTTTTTGTAATAATAAAAAAAAGCGCAGTTTTTTTTTAATAAAAAAAAAACAAAAACAACGAAAAAAAAACAAACAAAAAAAACAACAAACAATGCAGAAAAAAAAACGCACAAAAAAAAACAAAAAACTGTTAAGCCTTTTTTTAAATACAGCTTCATATAAAAATATTTTTATAATTTATATAATAATTTAAAAATAATAATAATATAATTTAAAAAAAGGCTTAACAGTTTTTTTTTTTGTGCGTTTTTTATTTTTGCATTGTTTGTTGTTTTTTTTGTTTGGTTTTTTTTTTTGCGTTGTTTTTGTTTTTTTTTATTAAAAAAAACTGAGCTTTTTTTTTATTATTACAAAAAAACTTCATTTTTTTTATTACAAAAAACTGTGTTTTATTTTTATTTTTATTAAAATAATTATTATATTTATTTAAAAACAAAATTATATTATTATTTAAAATTATTATTATTATTTTGAAATTATTATTAATACTATTATTATTATTATTAAAATTATTATTATTATTTCAAAATTATTATTATTATTATTTTATTATTATTTTGAAATTATTATTATTATTATTATTATTATTATTATTATTATTATTATTAGTTTTGGAATTATTGAGGTGAAGTAGTTAATAGTTTTGGTGGGTTGTGCTATAATAATATGTCTCCTTGCATTTTCTGTGCTCCACGTAAACAAAAAATAGGGTCAGCTTTGCACAGTCATCACGTGAGCTCCACACTCACGATTTCCGTCTGGTTTTTGGACGGAAAGTAAAATTAATGACCATTTTGTAATATGTGAGAGTACAGTAATTCGATTGTAACAAAAAAAATTTCGGTTACCAGAATGAAAACTGGACCCCAATACTGTGACCAAAACATTATTTATCCCTTATATTTTGAAATGCAAAAAAATATAATTCTTCTTTTGAACTATTAGGTTATGTTGTTGTTCTATTACTTTTGATACTTTTTTTTATTGATTGTCATCATATTATACATTGTTTCTATTTTTTAAAGTGATTTTTATAATATTTATTTGCTAGAGTATATGAATATTTTTATATAAATATATTCAAAATATTATTCACTCACTTTTTTATTAGATTGCATATTTAGAATTAACAAATAATTTTTTTAAACAACTTAGATTAATAAAATTATAAAATAGTGTCATTTATATGTTTTATACATATTAGTTACTAAAGCGCTTTTTATATTCAGAAACAATTTCATTAGATAACTTAATTTATTAAGATATATTAATCATTCAAATATTAATTGTTCAATTTTATCAAACATCGCCTAAGTATTATATATATATATATATATATATATATATATATATATATATATATATATATATATATATACGGTCTAGGTTCTGTGTGAAGGAGCTCTTACTTTCTTAAAATATGGATTTTTTTTTTTTTTTTTTTAAAACAATAAAAAAAAAGTTTAATATTTTATGGGCTGAATTTTTTCATAATCGAGTGTTTTGGATGTGATTTGGATACGTATAGATGTGTACATACATTTTTTTGGTATAGGTATCCAAATCACGCCTAAAACATGTTGTATTATATTATGGAAAAATTCGATTCCATAAATATTAAACTTTTTTAGTTAGTTTTTTAAAAAAAAAAAAAAAGTCAAATATTTTAACAAAATAAGAAACCCTCACCTGATCGATTCTATATATATATATATATATATATACCACCTCCCTAAATGAGATTATTACTTCATTGTATGTCAAATGTCCTTATAAATGAAATAAATATAGTTTGGAGATTAAATGAATGATAAAATAGTGTGTCAAGGTACTTAACTAGCTAGTATAAATAATCATAATTTATTTATCAATCTTGTAAACAAGCATACTCCAAGGCTTTCAGGAAAACTAAAAACAAGATTATATATTTAACAACTGATCATATTTTGGATGGTTTTGATCTTCAACAATGTACATGTGTATTATTAAGTTGCTAGAAATTGATCGAACTCGGCAGGTAGGAGATGTCAGTCCTAACTCCAAGAGACTGATCATTGGGTGCAAATTAGTAATTAAAAAATAGCAATCATGAATATAAACGAAGAGCAATTAATATATCATTGAAGATACAAACTAAAAAACTCAATTGGAACAAATTAAAAAACAGCGATTCAGAGAATATCTATATACATGACACAAACACACACACAGTTGGTACGTACGGTTCATGAAATGACGTTGAATATCTGTACAAAGTGGCCATAACAGCAAAGCAAAAACAAAAGCCATGCCAGCGGATACCTAATTCTAAATGTCCAAAAAAAAGACCACTCATATATATGGAGAATCGTGATCATAATATCCATCCATCCATCAAGAATGAGCTATTAAATTAGCGGTTCATATGTAAATACCACTATATATATATATATGTATATGTATATATGTATATTAAAGTTGGTAGCAGAACAAGTAGTGCGGTAGGGTCAGTAATCGTAACTTAAGGTGCAGTCAGCTTTGGAAGAAATTAAGAGGAGGAGGAATAATTCTGGTGGTTCTGATCAGTAATATTGTTTCATCAGTTTTAGGAAATAAAGCAGCAGCCTCACTCACCCACTCACCGGCCAGCCATAGTAGTCAGCATCTCAGAACCACCTGAAAAAGGCTGACCAAAAATTGCATGTGTGTGGGATCCTCCATCTCGTAAATACTCTCCCCATCCCACATAAAAACAGAAATTGTAATTTTATAGTACTCCATATATTTGCCTTCCCTAAATACACAATTAATGAGTGTGTAGCTTAATCGGTAGTAGTTGTGATATAATAATAAAATTGAAAAGTAAAACTTAAATAATATTGTGTTATTTTATGTTGTTATTAATGGCCTAGCTAGCTAGACTCTTTAAATTTAAATGACGGATTACTTAATGTAAGGCTGTTGTACCTTTTTTTATCTTAATTTGATGGATCCTTAATCAATCACAGATACAATATTATAAAGCATATACTATATATATGGGACTGATTTGATAACCTCCCGGTAAAACAAATTAAGTGGGGCATGCATGATTGATCTTTAATTTTGCTAAACTGATGTGCGTACAGCCATCCATCGGCCAAATTATTACGCTCAAGTATGAGCTTCATAAAAATTAATGTCTAATAACTCGATCCAACCTAGCTACAGTCAATATTAATGTGCAAATTAGTCTCTTTCATGAACCCTAAACCCTAATTAAAGCTTGCCAGATTGATTAATTAATTAGGCTTTGTACACTCTAGTACGTACTAATTATATATGCCAACAAGATATTAATTTGTTATATAATAAGTACTAATTAATTAATACCACTCCATACATAAATATCTCAAAACCCTAACTAAAAATTATTATAATCATATCAAAATGGATGGAGTTATAAACTCAAATATATATTATGCAATCAAGTACTAGAAACTACTAGTATAGTATATATGGCAACTTACAAATCCAAATATATAACTATATTATATATAGATATAGATATAGATATATATTTTAGAAACGAAATTAAAAGATCTAAAAATTAACATCAAGCCATACAGTACTTTTTTTGAGATTGATCTAGCTAGGAGTGGCTAGCTAGCTAGTTGTATCATGTCGGTCAGACCCACTCGCTTGAGACTCTGAAGCACCTGAACCCGGGATCGGCCTAAACGAATTAAGCGCCGCAAGCATGCCCAAATGCCCATCAGCCACCGTACCACCACCACCATTACCCAAACCAAATTGGTGGCTAGGCAAGAGAGCCACGGGAGTATGAACATTCATAAAATGTAGCCCACTACTCGAAACTGATGAATTTCCACCTCTGTACATATTACTACCATTAGTAGCCGTGGTAGAATTTGGAAATGTCCACATAGGGTCTGGACCACTCATCACTTGGCTACTAGGGTTTGGGTTTGTGACCATTAAAAAAGTCGTCGCCGACATTTGACCATGACTGGACGCCGGAATCGACCCAGAGCTCGATTGCAGCATATAAGTAGCTGATCCCATTTGATTTTGCAATGACAAATTATCTTCGTCGGACCGCCTTTTTCGCCGGTCCTCGGATTCAGCCACATGATCATCTAGGCACGTGCCACGCAACTCTTGTTTAGCTTGTAGCATAGCATTCAAATTCGTATAATTATTAGGAAAATTAAAGAGTGGTGAATTCTCATGAGGTGATAAACCGGAAATTCTCCGTTGTGATTCTTCAATACTTCTTTCCCACTCGCTCCTAATCCTTAACTGCGAAGAATTAGCAAAGCTGGAATGCAAATAACTAGACCTTAACGAAGGAGCCGACATAGTTGAACCTGAGCTTCTTAGAGATATATTGAGGGAAGTGAAATTGGCAGGAATGGTTCCGGTCCCCGTGGCGGCAATCACAGCCGGCTCCGCTTGTTGGAGCAGCCACTCGATGGTTTCGCCGTCAGACTTGTGGCCTAATTCCCTCGTGAGCTGGAAAACTCGAGCGGCGCACGTGGCCGGCATGCGGATCCGACGACCGCGGCCATCGACCTTAGTGTGCCTATCTTTTGTGGACGCTCTCTTAGGAGGTGGCTTTTTGGATAACTCCACAGGTGGACTTAACTCTGTGTCCCCGGTACCGGGGAAGGCTGAGGAGGGATAAGTAGTGGAGCTTGGGCTAGCTTCTTGGTCTCTTTTTTCTAGTAATTGTAATGGAAAATTAGGCCGGCGCAAACCATTTTCTCCTTCCATGATCATATAGTAAATTATTTTAATTTTTATGTTTGGCCTAGAACATGTATTATCTGTAGATGACCCTCACTTTAGTCCCTTGTGGGTCTAATTTTTTTCTCTCTATATATATAATGGAGTAATTTGTTTGAGATCGATGGGAGGGTACTGGCAGCTAGGTTTGTTTACTGAAATAGTATGAGAGAGAGAGAGAGAGAAAGAGAAAGATATTATCAAGGGGAGATAGGGAGACAATATATCTTTAAGCAACAAACATAATTAGTGGGAATTATATGGGTGGGCTATTTGCTTATGGGAAAGCAAAGCAGTGTTCTTTATGATAATTCTTGCTTTTCCAAAGGGGTTCATTTACAATTTCCTATTTTATATATTTTGTTTTCTTTTGCTTTCCTTTTTTTTTTTTTCTGAATTTTTAGTTCCGGGGGATCTTTAATTTGTGGTTGGACAGTCACTTAATTCAGACTCCACGTGCGGTGCTCTTTATCATCAATCCGTAAAGACAGACACAGTACACAGTATTGGAGAGAGAGAGAGGGGGAGGTGGGGCCCAGTTTTCCAAGTCAAAAAGGTACGTAGTAGTAGTAGTAAATTAAAAACACTTGGTAAAAAGGAAAAGATGATCCAGTGGTGCCCATTTCCTTCTTGTAATCATTGTTCACCCTTTGCTTTTACACTTCTTAAATCCACAATGGATTGCTAATTTACTAAATATTCCACATTATCGATTTAATTACGAGTTTAAAGTTAAATTTGCATAATCTCTATAATACTCCATCATCTTAACCTTTATAATTAGTTTCGCTTAAAAATATTGGAATTAAGCGTGCAATTTAGGAGAAGGAAAAAAAGTAGTACTTTCTTAATTCATTAATGACGACATTAATTTACTGCCAGTTTTCTTTAAATCAATTCAAAGATGTAATTGGCCTGGTGGTCTAAATCGCAATCTTATATAACCGATAAACATCTGATCGTACGTAGACCATGTCAACAAATAAATGAAGAAAGAAGGAGAAAAAAAAATGTTATTGTACCAAATTAATTTTTCAGTGAAGCAATTCCGTCGGATGAATTTAAGTTTTCGATTGCATGCATGATTTTTATTTTTCTCTAAAATTTATGTTAGATTTAGTTACTCCTCAAAGTACGTATACATATAAGTGATGTTTGATAAAAGTGAATGAAATGATTGTAAATATTAATTTAAACAAAGTTATTTAATAATTAATTAATATATCTAAAATAACTGAATAACAGTCTTTTATTATTTTACTCTTTTAAATTAAATTATGCTGCACAAATATATATATATATATATATATAATTTTTCTGATCTATAAAAAAAATTAAATATAATATTCATTGTACAAATCATCCTAACTCCCATCATCGATCCTCTCACCGCTGGTCGATGCCTTTTTATTTTTTCACCTTTTTACCTTCTTACTGCCAATGCTCCGCTCCCCATAATATCCAATTTTTTTGTTCTTCTGCAACTGCAAATCGCACTGGGTCAGTTTTTTCAAAAAGCTTGCGTAGCTATTACATCAAAAATGCTAATGCTAGAGAAAGGAGAAAATAAATAGCAGTGCAATGATAATGGTGGGCATATATATAAAAGAAGAAAGATAGAGAAGACATGTATAACTGATCTGTTGGACGTACGTCGCTGGAGAAAGAGAGGAAGAACAACGCCAACTAATTAAAGGAATTAATTATGGTATGTATGTATATAGTCGATCTTCGGTGATGATGATCGAGACCTAGATTCGATCGTATCGTATCATCAAAAGCAATTATTTTAATTGAGAGAGGGCATTTTAGTAAAAAATTTATTCAGATTATCAGGTGACCGATCAACTAAGATAGAAAAACTTTGTTAGTTGTTTCGATCAGATCAGCTGTATCAAGATCATTTTAGACCTTTATTTGTCTCAACAATTAATTAACGAATCGAATATTGAGTCAATAATTAAGTAATTGTATAAGTTGATTATATATGGCATGCTTACTTATATAATCATTCCTAAGGGTGTAAACGAACTGAGTCGATCCGAGTATTGAGTTGCTCAGATTTGGTTCACAAAATTTATCGAGTATAAAATAAGGTTTGATTGAATTTCATTTATTCATCGAAATGAAACGCGATTAGAATCGGTAGAAGCGGTTTGGACTTTTCCAACGAATATGATCCAAGTATCAATAGAAAATTATAATTTGAAAAAAGTTCGAGTAATTTATCGAACTTTAAAATGTGTTCATATTTGACTCATTTATATTTGAAGTCGGTTTCGAATCTAACTTTTAATCGGAAATCGAATCGGAATCGTTCTTTAATCGTTTATTCATTTTACTGTACCCTTTAATCATTCCTTGATATACACGACACCAAAATCTGTAATCAATTTAAAAGTCATTCACTCACTAACTTAATTCTCTTAATATATATGCATTAGATCTGATGAGGGAGTATTGAACTAGCTAGCTAATAATTAATAAAAGGAACTAGCTAGCTATCTAGCCCTCAAAAGAAATTAATTAATAAAAGAACTAATATATATATATATATACCATTGGTTAATTAATGTTTCAAGTTTTTTATTAATTAGTCTAGCTAGGTGCTCATCATAACTTGTAATAAAAAATGATCAATGATCCCTGTTTTACAGGAATTGTGTACAAATGATACGATTGCTGATTATTTTTTTTAATAAAAAAATACTATCAAGTTAAATATTAATGTGCGTGCGTGAACTACTCGCGTTTTCTTTAATTAACTAATATTATAACTATAACTATATATATATATATATATATATATATATATATATATATATCATGATTATTTCCCATTAATTTACTCTGTAAAATGCATGCTAGCTCTCTTTTTTTAATTATAATCTAAATTTTATAAATATCACATGCATCCATCACATAAACATGTATTTAATTTGTATGATTTAACATGAGTACTAATTAAAAGAACTTTTATATATATATATATATATATATATATATATATATAATTAAGAGAAGTATTGGTCTTTCATAGGAGTGTTTGAAGTTGAACCAAAGATAATAAAACATGCATGCACATAGAAACAAAAGAGGAAATTAAAGTTAAAATACATTAAGTAAAAATCTGCAATTAACTTCATGTTACTAGGAGTGATATATATATATATATATATATATATATATATATATATATATATATATATATATATATTCCGTACATATATACAACTATTGAAGGATGATAATCTGTTGTCTTTACTTAGGCACCTCACCTCAATAATTAGGTATGATTTGTAACTGTACGTACATGATTTTTTGATCAAACTACTAAGTACTTTAGTCTTTTCAATTCCTAGGTTTCAAATTAGCATGAAAATGTACTTTTTACCATAGCATGGGAGAGGCTACTAGTTAGTTAGCTTAGTTACACATATAGGCCGGGTTGCTGCTCCAACTTGTCCCATTAACACACCACACCTACTGCCGCAGTACTCTCTCTCCATGTCATGAGTGTTTCTACGCCGGACAAGAATTTTATATAGAAAAATTAGATTGAAAGAATAAAATTAATTTATTCTCATGAACAATAAAATAGTTCAATTAATTTATTCGTAATAATAAATTCATTTTATTTTTTTAATTTAATTTTTCAACCCAAAATCTGTGCCCGCATAATTATATTTCATAATTCAAATTAATTAAGACATTGATGGGATGATTAATCCATGGTGGAAATAATAATTCTATAAAGAGCGAATTAGTACTATAAATAGCCCGTCCAGTCCTCTGTCACATGATCTTTTGACATGATATTTCCATTAAGACAATATATACTCCTCGATCTATATCTATATTTAATTATTTATGAGCGTTATTAACTTACCTAATTAACAAAAGATAAATATATAGCATTAATTATCTCCGCCCCCACAAAATAATGTTACTTAGACTTTTTAAATCAATTCATAAAATTCTTAATTACAAAATTTTCAATTAATATAGGATTTTAAACAACAAATTTTGTAGTTGTGTCCTTTAAATATAACTATTTAGATAATAACTATGAATATAGATATACTAAATAAAATCATATAAATTATAAATCTTTATATATATATATATATATATATATATATATATATATAACTCAGTCACTAAAGGTTAAAAGTGACTAGCATTCAGGCACACACCAACGTGCTTGTAAAATTAATTGAGAATTGTCTGTTAAAAGTTAATTAAAATTTATAAGATACTGAATACGAATGAGAGTTAAAATTACTTATGGAAGTTAAACAAATAAATAGCTAGAGAGAAAAATAAGGAAGTGCGTAGATAATTGGTTGTTTATTTTAAAAGTTAAGTGAGTAATTTGATCTACCAAAGCCAATTACTAAAAGAGAGTATTTAAATTACAGTAATAACGATGAAATTAAAATTGAAAAATAAAAAATAGAATATAATTGAAATTTTAAGGCGAATACACCAAAAAAGTCCAACTCCTTTGCTCTCCACATTAGATGGTGAACTGACATATTAGTCATCCATCAAATGTGTCATTTAATTAGGGTTCATTAATTCAAAATTCTAATAGCTAGGCAAACATTAATTTGATATGTGAATGTGATTTGGGAGATTTTGACCTTTAATAATTAAGACCCCAAACCCTCACCTTTACAACAAAACTGAATTCTTCATTTTCTTTCCGTCTATATATTACGAGAAAGCCTATCCCTACAAAAATCCCCATATAATTAAAAAAATAATAATAAGTTCAACCCCATTAGATTGTTTAACTCCTTTTTTTTTTGTATTTACATTTTGTTGTGGGAAAAAATAATTTTATAAACTTAGACGTGAAAAATTAGAAAAATAAGTCAAATGTTACTCTGAAAATTAGATATATGTACAAGTGAAATATAATGTAACTAGATCTAATTAAGTTGTTGAGTAGGTGAGTACATAAAAATTGAAAATTTTGAAGCAACGATATAATTTGAGATGTGGACCATGCATTAATTAATGTAAGAGTTGACAATCACATACATAACGTCCATCGGTTCATGGAAGGGAAGGGAAAAGGATAGAAAGGGAAGAGCAGATCCTCTGTCTCTATTTTTTTTGTTCTTTTTCTTAAATTTTGATATCTAATTTTTTATTTAATTTTAGAATTAATTGGTGTTAAGTAAAACATTATGTGTCAAAATTTAAATGTGGGATACAAGGGAGACAGAAAAAATGGATTCTGCTCTCTTTCTCATGCACAATGCTTGTTGGCCTGGGTACGTCCCGTGCCACCTATGCCGGGGGCCGGATCGGATGAAGATGTCTTACCATCCGACTTGGTAGTATTCAATTCAGTTAATCATTTGTCGGAATTAATGTTGGTGGTTGTTCGGCTATATATATGCAAATTTTATTACTATTATTTTTTCTTTCCCATTTTATGGTCGAGTCGACCACATCCACATTAATTAATTTGAAAGCAATATATATCATCAACATGAGTGCTGATTTCTATTATATATTGTACCCATGTCATTTTAATTAATCTAAGTAAATATATAATCTCACTTGCAGATTAATTTTGTAAATGATTAAGGTTACCCACCATCTCTTACAAAAACCAAGGGTTATCTTGAATATATATCTACTTTTAAAACGCATTAAAAATTGAATCTCTTCTTTTTTTATTATATATATATATATATATATATATATATATATATATATATATATATATATATATATATATATATATATATCTTAATTTCCTCTCTTTTTCTGTCGATAAAGTACGTACTCACAAGGGTATTGTGGTCACATCTGTTCCAATTTTAGGTTTATGCTTTGTTATTGTGGATCAAATTTAAATATGTGCATGACTAGTTGGCGGTGCTGGACTTGGATTTAAGCTCGAACCCAAAAAAAAGAACTTAAATATTGGATTTCAGCAGCATATATAACTGATCTAATAGCTATTTTTTCCCAATTACAAAAGTTGTACGTACATATAGATTAATTATTTTCATCTTCAAATGAGAGTTGTCTTTAAGAAGCTAGCATGCATGCATGCGCAAAACAAAACAAAGAAAAATGGACTGTCACATGAGAGCAAGTAATTATTAGGACCATTTCCACAACAAATATATGATTATACATATTCCTTGACTTGAACATTTTAGCATAATATATATTATAATGGATGAATTTTGTTATGTATTGCGAAAGTTTGTAGTCGAATTTTAATTGCGATGTATATATAAGTAGAATTGTTACATCCTAATTTATTTTATTTCATCGCACAAACTTTTTCGTATTTGGTTATATATATAGGGTCCGGTTCCTATAAGGGCTCCCTTACGCTATTAAAGTGCGCAATTTTTTTATTTTTTATTTTTTTTTAACAACTAAAAAAAAAATTTAATATTTTATGGAACTAATTTTTTTTTTCATAATACAGTGTTTTGGGTGTGATTTGGATACATCTATATAATAAAACAGAACCTATTTTGAATCTTTCATTTGACAAAGCACAAGGACGATTTAGATTCATTCTAACTTAATACTTTCAACTTAATCTAAAGGCTCATATTTCTTCTCGCCCAAATTAAATTCACCCCTACACCCTACTCTCTCTCATGTTCACATACAAAATCTTTCTCTCTCCTCTCTTCTTTACACACAAACAAATAATAATAATAATAATAATAATAATAATAATAATAATTATTATTATTATTATTATAATAGTACTACTACTAATAATAGTAATAATAATTATAAATATAATTATATTAATATTAATTATAATAGTACTACTACTACTACTAATAATAATTATTATTATTATTTTTATAATAATTATAATAATAGTAATAGTTGTGGACGCCCCAAAATAGGTATACAACACCCATTACGAAGTAAATCAAATACATGGTACGTAGAAAAGAAAACTACAACTTCAATAATACAATTGTCGTGCAAAATACGATAACACACATCTTGTGAGTTTAAATAGAAATATTGTCTTACAGCAATATCCACACCCAAATAAGTCATCATTATAATTATTCATACACTATTTTACAGAAATAGTGAGGACTGCTAAAACATCTTTCTAGAACCATCACTCTATACCCTGACTCGATCCTGCTATATTCTCACCTCTTGAGAAGAAAAATGGAACAAAAAAAGAAAAGGGTGAGCTCAATTAGCTCAGTAAAGAATATTATGACTAAGATAATATACAACAAATTATCATTAGTCTTCAACAGGAAAAAATCGATAGAATATAATAGACAACAAGTTTTAGATCAATATTCTCGCAATGAACAATAATCCATTAGAAGAGTCACGTAGAGAATGAATTCTACTATCTTCTAAGATTTAAAAGTTCATCATCAATATTTTATCCCTATAACAACAATCGATAGACATCTTTAATCAAATATTCATCTTTTGCACTATAGGCCAAAGATATTCATTTGTATCATGGGTTGGTCATGTTCATCTCAACACACGTTCATCTGCGACTACGGCCAAAGATATTCATCGATTAATCATTCATCTTTGCACTACTGGGCCAAAGATATTCGATAATATCATCATTTAAGGATCGAGGATGATGAAAAATATTTTAAAGAAAACGAATCTAATGAGACAAAATGATAAATATTAGGAATTCGTATAACAGTTTATCCAAGATCAATAATACTTCATAATAACCAATTGTGAAGCAGAATTCAAAAATAACGATCAAAATATGGATACAATCAAAGATAGTAGTCAAAATAGACATCTTGGACAAAAAAGAAATTTTTTATTTTTAAATTGAAGCGATTGTCGTCAGATTCGTGAATAAAGGTCGATATCGTAAATAAGTAACCCGACACAAAAAAATCCAAATTTGATTAAAAAGTTCACCAATATTTGGGATAATGATATTGAAGAAAATAATATCATTTAAGAAGAAAATAACATCCTTTACCTCAAAATAACTTGATGCCGACGATGGAATATCGGACAGAAAGTCGAAGAAAATTTATACCTACAAAGAACTCTCAAAGTATCAAAATACTCACAAAAATACGCTTGATAATCTAGAGATAAAGAAAACTTGTTTCGGTGTGATTTTCAATTCTAACTAAAAGCGTCTATTTATAGGAAAATCTTTAGACGCCATGGCAGGAGACTAAATAATAAAATAATATTATTATCATTCAAAATTCCTACGCATGCTTTGTTGAATTTTGGGCGACCATCTTGGAAGAAATTGAAATGACCCACATGTGTTAAAACAAAAGTGGGTCTCATCCATAATTTAATAAAAATTATTTTATTTTTCGAAACTTCAGTAATTCATAGAAAATATCCCATTTATCAAAAAAATACGAATTTTATGTCCATTCCACCTGAAATCGAATTCTCTACAACTTTGCAGAAGAAAATTTTTCCAAATTCCAAACCAAAAATATCTGAAATCCACAAACGAGTGATTTTTAATTCCTCCATTCTGACAAAATACTGATAAAACACCTCAACATTAATTCCTTAATTTATAATCACATAAATAAATTCATCATTTATATCCACATCAAATAAATATTTTCTTATCATATAAATCAATAATTAATTATTCACAAATAATATTACAGAATCACAATTATGACAACCCATTGTTCCCGGGGAAAGAAGGGCTTTCCAATAAGGATTTCTCCATCGCACGCAATTAGGTGACCAAACCTCTCCTTAGACAGAACTTTCTAGACATTGCCAATAATGTTATCTAATAATATTATTCAAATAATATGAATTATTGATCTGATAATGGGAAATACTCTACAGTGATAATTATTGAAACAACAATACGATAAACTATCAACGCATGACAATTATTGAATCAATAAAATAAAATATTAAATAGTAACTCATTGTAACAATTATCGAGTAAAGGCCTTCACGCATTGAATCAATAATTCAACAAATCTTATGCAATATCGTGTCTTCATCGCGCCATCAACGCGTAGACATCGTATTTTAACCACTGTGTATTCAATAGTGTTAATGGTAACAATTACGCCGTTATTTATAAAAACTCATACTTTGTCGTTTTCTTCATCCGACAGTTATTCTGTTATGAGCCCCACGAATGGTTATGTCGCATACGAATATTTCCGACAAAAAAGATATTCCACGACCAAAAGAATATTAAAACAAAATGAATATTTTATAACCACTTGCTTATTTTATAAAATTTGCACATTTCACCCATAACCAAAGCATTATATCAAATTAACCCTTATTAATTTAGAATAATGAATAGAGGAAAATTTAATTTTATTTATAATAAGTTGGGGTATTACAATAGTGATAGTAATAGTAATAGTAATAATAATAATAATAATAATAATAATTATTATTATTATAATAATAATAATAATAATAATATTATTATAATAGTAATAATAATAATAATAGTAATAAATTAATAATAATTATAATATTAATAATAATTATATTTATAATAATAATAGTAATAATAATAATAACAACAATAATAATAATAATAATAATAATAATAATAATAATAATAATAATAATTATTATTATTATAACAATAATAACAACAATAATAACAATAAAAATAATTATTGTAGTGGTGTGGTGAATTATAATAATTGTTATTGATGATTGTATGTTTTGTGGACAAATTTATATTTTTCTTGATATCTATTTTTAAAGAAAAATTAATTATTGTGGTAGTGTGGTAAATTATGATAATTGTTATGTTTGATTGTAAGTTATTTTAAGTTGAAAAAAGTATTTAGGTAATATAGTATTTTTCTAATTTTAATCTATTTTTTGGTTATACCGTGCCTTCAGGCACGGGTAATTACTAGTATATCAATAGAGGTCAGTACAGATTATACAGACCTGTTTTGTTATATATATCGAAATCACACCAAAAACACTGTATTATGAAAAATTTTCAGTTCCATAAAATATTAAAAAAAAAATTTAGTTGTTTTTAAAAAAAAAAAAATCCGCATTTTAAGAAAGTAAAGGGGTTGTTCTTAGCCGATCCTCTCTCTCTCTCTCTCTATATATATATATATATATATATATATATATATATATATATATACATGATAACGGAGTGGTTGCTTGTCAATTAATTAGATCGGAGACTTGGTTTTGAATTTCTTTTAGAAGATTTGAATTTTATGCAAGTCTGTCTTGGATGAGAATGAATCCAATTTAATAATTTTGAATTATTAACATGAGATAGTTTTGGTCCTAAAGTTTTGATGGGTATGTCGTTTTCACCGTTTCTTTCAATTTTGGCAACGATAATTGATGTCAATAGCTTACCAATATATATATATATATATATATATATATATATATATAATATAAATCGATCATCATCGATACTCTTTATCTTATTTATCCAAGGTTCACCTCTTTTAGCGACGGATCCCGCCACTACGATTCGGTCATACAACCGTCGTCTATACTCTTAGCGACGGACAACATATAAGCGTCGTTAAAAGTATGAAGACGACGGTTGTATAGACGAATCAAATCTAAAGTCCGTCGCTAAAAAAGTGAGATTCGAATGAGTTAAATATATAATAAAATATAAATGATTTTAAATTTCTCCCTCGCTCAATAAATTATTTGAGCCGTATCATACTGAATATAATACGATTTTGAATGATTTGGGAACTAACTAATATATATATATAATGTCAACAACAATAGTCCATATTCATTCACTTGTACAAATAATGGGAACAAGCATGGTAGATAAATGAAGTACTAGTAGAAGTATTTGCCATTGACTAAGGACGAGATCTGGAACTTGGGACAATAATGTTGACATTGGAATTTTTTATTTATTTATAAAATAATTTAAGAAGTACGTGGAGCTAGCTAGTATATGTGGAATAAGAGTAATATTACATAGACAGAAATATTGAACCGGTTTATTCGACAGTTTCAGTTTTTTGTTTTTTATTGAGTCTGTATAACTCTGTTTTTGTATATGTATTTAAATTATACCTAAAATATTATATTTTATAAAAATTTATGTTAGAATAAATATTATACATTTTTTGGGAGTCACAAAAAAAAAAAAAATTGAAAATGTCCAATATTCATATCGAATAAAAATATCTGCCAAGACTTATTCATGGAATAATGGTTGTGGATAGATTACGCTTAAAAATTTGTTTTAGAAATGAATTGAAATTTGAATGAATTTGAATCGGTCGGTCGTTTGTTTTAGTCCGAATAAATTTGAATCGGTAAGATGGATGAAATTTGAATGGTTAAGTCAGATTTTTTTAGCTGAATGAAGTAAATTTTTTTTAAAAAAATTATTAACTATTATATTAAGTAATTTAAATAAATTTACAACAATTTTAAAATTTTTCCAGATGTATAAAATAATAAATTTTGTCATTCAGATGTTTCAGATATATCAATTATCAAACTCAACTCATTCATTCGATTGATTAATTTCATTCAAAATTGATTGATTCATTAAATTTTTATCAAACACCCCCTTAATTTTTAAGTATAATCAAATTGCACAGCATGCCCACTTCCGAAATGTGAAGTCATGCATGGTACTGGCTCAGTCCCACAGGAAAAAAAATGTTACTATTTTTTTCATTATTTATTTAATTTGTCTTGGAGGAATGCAAAGTGATTTATTCGAAATAATTGTATTTTAAGTTGTTTCAAAATAATTGTACAAGAAAATAAATAAAGCACAAATTAATTAAGGGGATATATGGAGGGAGTATAATTAATTCTTTTTGATATTAAGCAAGCATTTTGGGACATTCACACCCGGAAAGTTTGAAAAACGTTGAGGGAGAGGGTATATATATATAATTAATTGAACGTATCATAATTAAAGATATATATGTAGTTTTCAAAGGGTGGTGTATGTAGTTTTCAGAGCAGACCATGCTATCATTTTTCTCTGCATAATTGAAGCAACCTGATCCAAAAGGAACCACTCTTCTAGTTAATAATAACATGATGAGTCTTATTTTAATCTCTTATTAATAAGAAAAACATTAAGATTTATATTAGACATATTTAAACGTAATTTTTTGAATGATTTTTATTTGGGAAATTAAAGCTAAATAGATCAAATATAAATCTTATATGGTGATATTTAATTAAGAAAATCGACAAAATTTTGAGATTCAATTTCGAACAAAGAAATAGGAGAGAGATTAGATCAAATCAGTCCATGCATACCTACCATGTCTCATAATATTAAACATGCATGTCAAGTTCAAAGTTAGAAGCAATAGAAACGGTGGTCGATCTAGGCCTTACTTAATTCTTTGCTCCCACTTTATTAATCAGTACCCTATATATATATATATATATATATATATATATATATATATATATATATATATATATATATATATATATATATATATATATATACTCCTTTTCTATACAAAAGTCATAAAACCTTAACTAGATAGGCTCATAGCAATAAGTAGTCAAAATTCAAAAATAATATTTCATTTGTCACAAAAGAGTTTTATTTATAAGTTATAAATATTAATTGAATATATATTATATTTTTGTTCCGTTCCATTAATAGAGTGGTATGATGATGAAATTTAACTTAAAGATATATATTAAGTTATTTAATACTACAAGTATCACTAAACATTTACTCTTTTTATACTCATTTAATTTGTGATTGAACGCGTCTAGTATTGTTTTTTGGTGTTCTTATTAATTATCAGTATCTTGTTTGAACAACTTGATGTGATTATATGTGAACCAATGTTTGAGATTAATTTATATTTGTTAGTATTATTATTAGCGGACGAGAATATTATTTTCAGCAACATTTGTTATTATTAGTAGCGGACATGAATAATTAATCTCGACTATTAATTCTTATATTAAATAATAAATATGATGTATAACTATTTTTGATTCATAACAAATATATATTATTCATCATTTTCCTATATATATATATATATATATATATATATATATATATAGTGGTCACACTATTTGGAATTTTTTTTCTCTCTCAATTATGATTGATAGAGATAGAGAGCAAACTTTATTCAATCACTGATCTCTTGGAACAAAGATAAAAAATATTGGAGTCTTGTTAGAATTATGACCAAATCTGAAGCAACTTTAGTATATTGCTACGACTTTCCGTGAATATGATGTTACCGGCTTTTGACAAATATATCTGGATCTTAAACTTATCCTTTATCTAACATACGTTCGTTATAGGTTTGGTATGTCGCTATATGTTATCCGTCGATAGTTCTATATATAACGATGGACCGAATCGTCGTCCAATCCGTCGCTAAAGGAAGATATGTAAGATGTTAACGCCAGGATCTTCTGCCACGTCCCAATCACGTAAGACGTCCTGATCCTGCACAGTAAACACTGTAAACACCACAAGTTTGACGGCGGTTCCGTCGGGGGATAGCTCAGGCGTGAGAATTAGTATATGTTCACAAGGTTGACAATGGAGGAATGTCTTTGTCACAGTGTCTGCAGAGAGAGATAATAAATCTCGGTTGTGTGTATGTGAGAGAATATGAAAATCAAAATATATGAGAACGCACCTACAGGCGATGGCTTCCTTGCTAAGTTATACTTTCTTTGCTTGGATTATTGTGCCACCCTTCTACTACCGACATCCCTCTACGATCCGATGGGCTCTGCTTGACTATATAAGGTTTATCTCGCTTTTTGCCCTTTGTTTTTCTGGCCACGGCCATGATCCCATCCACATTAATGCGTGGCAGAGCCTTGGTCAACCGTCATGCTTTTTCATCATCACAAGTCAAAGTGTGAGATATTAAAATATCTAATGGGTCGACCCTTTGACCGGACCTAATTCGACCTTAAAGGTTTAAAACGGATATAATATGGTGGATGGGCCCGGTGACTTTCACGGATTAATAATAGAGGCCCCATAGATTGTTTATGTGAATAGGCCCAATGTATTGACCTAAAAATAGGAAATATCACGACCCAACATTGCCCCCCTAGTTTTTGTTAAGCAGTAATGTTTAGTAGAAAACTATGAATGGCCCAAGATAGTTTACTAAAGGTCCATAATAGGAGATAATTGAAGTGTACCCAATCATTTATTCACGAAATGAAAGGAGAAGAGAATGGAGGCCCAAATCGGAAAAAGCCCTATCAAATAGATACATGAACGGGCAGGACCTTCCCATTCAAATTCCAAATCATTACTAACATTTAATGGAGGCCTTGAACAACACCGTTCAGCAAATCAATTATAAAAGGTAACTTTACCAATTTTGACATTTTACACCGCCCATTTGAATTCGAAGCGCCTTCTTCCGAACTCTCGACTTTCGAACTTTCTCCTTTCTTCGCAACTAATCAACAATGGCTTCCGAGATTCTCGCACAAGGCTCTCTATCTTGGTAACCCCACTCACGATCGTTCCACCAAATCTACTACCACTGCTTTCGTGAAGGAGCCTCGACATTGAACCCAAAGGGTCGAAATCGATAAGAACCTCCCCAAAAAATCCCAACACTCCCTCGAATACTACAGAGAGTCTTGGCGATTCTCGCGTGCCAATACTCCCTCGATCGTCACAGAGGTTGAACTAAAGAGGATTCGGTCTCGATATCACATCCGGATACCTATGCATTAGGGTTCTAGATCCGGTGAAAAGATGTACCCAACGGCCGGAAGGGTGGATGGCCGTTCTCTGTGACCTGTTGGAGAAGGGGTTCGTTTCCCTTTGCATATCTTCATAGTAACCTTCTTTGGGGTTTCGGGGTGGGGTTAACTAACTAATCTTAGAACTCATACATTCACATATTGGCCTTCGTGGCCTTCTGTCATGAATTGGGCGTGGAGCCCTCCCTGGACTTCTTCTTCACAGTATACAAAATAGTACAATCTAGGGAGAAGAGGTTCAAGGCCATTAGTAAGCACTCTCCGAAGTCAGGAGAGAAGTTCGAGAGGCGTTCGCTGGTGAACACGCCTTCGAGCAATAGGGGCTGGCATGAGAAGTGGTTTTACGTCAAGGCCCCGAAATTTCTTCCTTACCGAACTGGGCCACTGATGAGAAGATTTCTGCTGACTTTGGAGATATTTCTGAAGAAAGAGAAATAGAAATGATGGAACTTTTTGACAATTTCCCCAAGGAGGAGTCGAAGTACGGACTCCTCTCGAAGCAAGCATGGTTATATGACCATAAATGTAAGTATCGGTCTATTTTATATGTATACGAATTTTTGAAAATGCTTTTATAATGTGGATCCTAACATAAGACAGTTTGGTTCATGCAGTATCTTTGATTAGACCGAGCTCCTTGGAAATAAAGGAGTTCGAAGATTTTTTGTCCGGAAGGTCTTGAGATGTTTGTTGAAACTCGCTCTGGTTACTCCCAAGTCGAACCGATTCCGGAGATACATCTGAGATGAGTTGAATCGACGAACCGAAGGCGATGAGGTTCCAATTCGGACGAAACCCTCCGTCCTCGTCGAGAAGAGGAGGCAATCGAAAAACCAAGATCAACAACCTTTCCAATCCTTCCGAAACCACCCCGGAAGTCGAGCCATCTACCACATCCATACCTCGGCGAGAGGCTTACTCGATCGTCCGATCGAAGAAGCATCCTTCAACCAAAAATTGAAAAGCAAAATAACACCTCTGACCGCCGAAGAGCTTAGGGTGCCCCAATCTACGATCGTTCCTCCTTTCGTGCCCCCTGTAGAAATACAGATTGCCGAAGAAGGTGATCAGGATGAAGCTGTCCAAACTCTATCCAGGAAGAGGAAACGCACACCTGACAGCCACCCAAGCTCTGCATCTGCAGCTCCTTTCCAAGACTCCAGCCCAAACAAATCTCCATCGCCTGAAACTGTGTATGCTGAACCTACTCCTCCCGAGCAACCAGCTCCTTCCCCAGAAAGGTCGAGACCCTCGCCTAAACGACCCGGTCCTTCAGGTCAGGGTTATCATGCCGAGGCCATGGGGTCCCCGACTCTGTGGCCTAGATTCAATGCTAACTTTCCATTTGACCTCTTCGGGGCCTTCGTAAGGAACAACGACCGCGATCATCGGTTCGATGATCACACGGACGGGAATCTATTTCGATGAAGGGATGAATTTATCCGCTAAGGTAAATAATCATTTCCTTATTTTTCGTTTTTCGTTCTTCTTGGATATTTGGGTATTGACTTGAAAATCTTTGTTTGAACATATGCAGCCAACGTTGTCTTTGAGCGTTTGCGCCCAAGGCACATAAATGGGGAAGCGAGGAAGATTTCATGAGACAAGAAATAAACATCTTTGAGATCGACCTTGGCTCGAGAAAAAGCCCGATCACGAAGACGCTCTTCAAACCATCGATGGCCTCCAGTGAGACTTAGATCGAGCCAAGATGGACTCAAGACGCGTCGACGATGAACTAAGACCCTGAGGATGGGTGGCGATCAAAGCCCGACCAACAAACTTTAATCGATCGAACGCGGCCGGTCAAGAAAACCCCTACGAAGGCCAAAATGAGGAATTTTCTTACCAACCGGAGACTTGGCAATTCGACTTAGCGGCCAATCGAAAGCCCGGACGAAGAAGCGGAGACACAAGAACAAACGCCACAAACTTCGTCATAAATAAAGGAGCTTGAGGAAGGGTCCTCTTCTCAACCAAGAGCCGGAAGCAGATTCAAGCGAATCTGTGGATTCGGACGAACTTAACGTTGAAATCATGAAGGTCTATTCGGAAGGCTACGAAGACTGCCGAGAGAGAGGCAAAGAAAAGCTGTCACGCTTCAATTGGATCCAACTTTGCTCAACTCCAAGACGAAGGTGGTGCCTGTCAGTGTTCTTCCTGCTTTCATTCTTACTTATGTAAAAATTTATCTGTTTAAACTTTTTATGTTTTTGGGATCATTTTGAAATTTTATATATGGAGGTTGTCAATGTTTCTATATTGGTGTATTTTTGTTCATGAATGAATAGATCGAATGAATGTTTTAGTTTTCCTGATGAATCTGCAATTTCCTTAATTGTGAACTATGTTTTCGGTTAGTTTCTTGTCAATAATTCAATATCAGTAAAATGAACCTAAACAGTGAATCAGTTAAGACATATAATAGTTAATGTATGAGACGAAGTGAATTGAATTTCATGGATGTAATTTAACTTAAGCTGAATGAGAAATCTTGAACTCAACACTTAAATAAAATAAAGTAACACATACTCATCTTGTTCAAGTGTGAGATCTGGTCATTTGTTTACCACTCGGGGTGGAACAATCATATAAGGACCAATATATAAGGATCAAGATATAAGGACCAAGATATAAAGATCAAGATATAAGGACCAAGATATAAGGACCAATTGTGACCATTGACTTACCACCCTGGTAAAATCAATATAGGACTTAAATACACCACTCGGGGTAGAGAACGACAAATAAGTCGCCATCGAATGGCCAGCGAGTCCTACCATACCTCCTTACACCATAGTGACCATAGGACAAAATAGGACCAGGACCAATAGTGACCATTGATTTACCACCCTGGTAAAATCAATATAGGACCTTCGTCTACCACTCGAGGTAGAACGACAAATGGGCTGCCATCGAATGGCCAGCGAGTTCTACCATACCTCCTTACACCATAGTGACCATAGGACAAATAGGACCAGGACCAATAGTGACCATTGTGCAAAAGTGAATGTGGATGAGCCACCGAAGTCTTTCTGTTCTGAATCCCCAGTTCTTTCAAGAATATCGCCAAGTGCTTTGTAGGTCAATAACCGGGCCAAATAATTGTCACGAATATCTTTGTGAACTTCAGAGAAGAACACACCTAGCGGATGGAACCAAATGTTTAAGTAATGATGACAAAAAAGGTCATTCGATAAAGATTCTCATCAATGAAAACAAAATGGACACTCTTGTACTTGGTCCTCTTTACAAGATTCGATTCAAGAAATGACGCCATCCGTCGTCAAAGTTATAAAGATCTGTAGTGGCAAACCGATAATGCACCTCTACGGTGGAATTATTATTATGATCGACTCCTTGATAGCCTGTTGTACTGATGTCTGAAATAGAATATCCATCTGCATTCAATGTCCACAAACTCTGCTTCTGCTGAAGAACTGCAACGACTTTGTCGGAATCCTCAGCTTCTCTTTAACTATTATTAGCTTCAGAAAAGAATTGTCCGACCATAATGTCAACCGACCTTGGAAATGTTTCCCGAAGTGTTCGAATTTACAGGAGTGCGGCTTATAGATCTACTTTGCTGACGAGTCTTTCGCTGCGACGAGAACACTCAGGGCAGAGTGTCTTTTTTGTATTCTCGGGTGAATATCCTCCTGTACTGCTCTTTTGTCTGCCTGCGCCATAGTCCCGAGAACCCCCAGGATGAGGTACCTTCTTCGGATGCTTAGGAATATGGCTTCTGGATCTTCTCCGACCATAATTCCAAAAACTAATAGGGCAGAATACCATCTTTGGTCAATCAGGAAAATGGCTGTTGGATCTTCATCTACTCTGCTTCGACCATGATCCCGAAGACAAATAGAGTAAGGATACCTCTTGATCAATCGGGAAAATGGCATTGGGTCTTCATCTACTCTGCTTCGACCATAATCCCGAAGACCAATAGGGCGGAATACCCTTCTCGGTCAGTCAATCAGGAAAATGGCTGTTGGGTATGCTTCGATCCTGAGGAAGGCCTCGAGACATGTCTTTAAAGTGTAGACTTTTTTCTAACTTGATCGGTGCATCGATTCGACCACTTGGTATAGGATTCTAGCAGTATGCCTTCTACCCTTTTGAGACCATGGTGGTCTTCTTCCGGTGAAGAAAATCAATCTTCTTCCAGCATCATCCTGGGCTCTCGAACGAGAACCCTCAGAAACCTGCTTGGAAGCAGTACCAACATGAGCATTCCTTGAAGGACCCAATCAATCCTTGACAGATACTCATTATGTAGACGAAGTCATAGCCATCGGGTATCCTTTAGAGGTAACTGTTCTACTCTTCTTCACCATGGATTTCGACGTAGAGCAGCTACAATTTATGATTGAAAACTTCAAGAACACTAGAACACAACCCTCCTTCTAGCGCCAATGTTAATGCCAGGATCTTCTGCCACGTCCCAATCACGTAAGACGTCCCCGATCCTGCACGATAAACAACTGTCAACACACCACAAGCTTGGACGGCGGTTCCGTCGGGGATAGCTTCAAAGCGTGAGAATTAGTATATGTTCACAAGGTTGACAATGGAGGAATGTACTGTCTAGTGTCTAGAGAGAGATAATAAATCTCGGTTGTGTGTATGTGAGAGAATATGAAAATCAAAATATATGAGAACGCACCTCTGCAGCGCGATGGCTTCCTTGCTAGGTTATACTATCTTTGCTTGGATTCTTGTGCCACCCACTACTACCGACACCCCTACGATCGATGGGCTCTGCCGACTATATAAGGTTTATCTACCGCTTTTGGCACATTGTTTTTTCTCTGGCCGTGGCTATGATCCCATCCACATTAATGCATGGGCAGAGCCTTGGTCAACCGTCATGCTTTTTCATCATCACAAGTCAAAGTAATGAGATATTAAAATATCTAATGGGAATCGACCTGGACCTAACCCTACTTAAAGGTTTAAAACGGATATAATATGGTGATGGGCCCGGTGACTTTCACGGATTAATAATAGAGGCCCCATAGATTGTTTATGTGAATAGGCCCAATGTACCCGACCTAAAAATAGGAAATATCACGACCCAACATAAGATATCCCAATCACGTAAGGCGCCCCGATCCTCGCAGACAAGAAACATTGAACACCCACAAGCTTTGGCGGTTCCGTGGGGATAGCTTCGGTAGCGAGAATTAGTATATGTTCACAAGGTTGACAATGGAGGAATGTCTTTTGTCTCAGTGTAGAGAGAGATAATAAATCTCGGTTGTGTGTATGTGAGAGAATATGAAAATCAAAATATATGAGAACGTACCTCTAGACGATGGCTTCCTTGCTAGGTTATACTATCTTTGCTTGGATTACTGTGCCACCCACTACTACCTGACACCCCCTCTGATCTGATGGGCTCTGCCGACTATATAAAGGTTTATCTAACGCTTTTGGCCATCGCTTTTTCACTGCTCGGTGGCTTATGATCCCATCCACATTAATGCGTGGCGGGAGCCTTGGTCAACCGTCATGCTTTTTCATCATCACAAGTCAAAGTAATGAGATATTAAAATATCTAATGGGTCGATTCTAATCGGACCGACCCGACTTTAAAGGTTTAAAACGGATATAATATGGTGGTGGGCCGGTGACTTTCACGGATTAATAATAGAGGCCCCATAGATTGTTTTATGTGAATAGGCCCAATGTACCCGGAACCTAAAATAGGAAATATCACGACCCAACATAAGATATCCCAATCACGTAAGACGTCCCGATCCTCGCATACAATAAACACTGTGAACACTATGCTCGAAACGACGGCCGGCTTGAGGGATAGCTTCGGTAGCGAGAATTAGTATATGTTCACAAGGTTGACAATGGAGGAATGTCTTTGTCTCAAGTGTCTGAGAGAGATAATAAATCTTCGGTTGTGTGTATGTGAGAGAATATGAAAATCAAAATATATGAGAACGTACCTCTGCAGGCGATGGCTTCCTTCACAGTTATCTTATCTTTCGCTTGGATTACCGTGCCACCCACTACTACCGACACCCCCTCCGATCCGATGGGCTCTGCCGACTATATAAGGTTTATCTATCGCTTTTGGCCTTTGTTTTCTCTGGCCGTAAATTTATGATCCCATCCACATTAATGCATTATGGCAGGAGCCTTGGTCAACCGTCGTGCTTTTCATCATCACAAGTCAAAGTAATGAGATATTAAAATATCTAATGGGTCGACCCAATCGGATAATTCTTACTTTTAAAGGTTTAAAACGGATATAATATGGTGATTGGGCCCGGTGACTTTCACGGATTAATAATAGAGGCCCATAGATTGTTTTGTGAATAGGCCAATGTACTTTAATCTAAAAATAGGAAATATCACGACCCAACATAAGATATATTAAATAAGTGGTAAGTTTTAATATCCTAAGGCAGAGTATATATATATATATATATATATATATATATATATATATATATATATATATATATATATATATATAATCCATGACAGATATATTCATTGGGCTTAACATTCAGCGGCAAACAACTAACGCATCAATGTGACCCATATATATATATTCATTAAAATTGGACTAGGCCTTTAACGGAAGGAATTTGTGACCATAGACTTTCTCTTTATAATATCATATTAGGTTTGCAAAATATATGTACTATTTATTTTGATTTAATATTATTTTAAATTATTTTATTTTATAATAGGGATTAATAGTCCTGTCATGGATTCAATTTGACAAAATTAATGATTTAGCCATCGAAGTTGGCACGTTTTATTGAATACCCGCTTGAACTTTTAATTTTTCAAATTAACTCACTGAACTAATTTTTATTTTCAAATTGGGTTATTCCGTTAAAAAAAGTTGATAGACGTCAATTTTTTATCTACATGGCGCTGATGTGGCAAAAAAAATAAAAAATATTACTTATGTGGCAAAAAAAATCAAAAAAAGATTTTAAAAATAAAAAAATTAACATTTTAAAGTTTGAAAAATAACAAAAACATAATAAAATAAACCAAAAACAAAAAAATCAAAATACCTTTTCTTCTTCAACTAAAAAGATTTAACCATCTTGATTATTTGGCAAAAAACAGAATTTTTTTAAAAACAGAATTTGTTAAAAAATAGAATTTTTAAAAAAACAGTCTTTTTTTTAAAAACAGAATTTTTTTAAAAACATTACTTTTTAAAAAATAGAAATTTTTTAAAAACAGAATTTTTTTTAAAGCAGAATTTTTTGAAAAACAAATTTTTTTTTTAAAAACAAATTTTTAAAAAAAATAATTTTTTTAAAAAAGGCGTTTTTAAAAGTTCTATTTTAAAAATATATATATATTTTAAAAATCTGCTTTTTTATTAAAATATGATTTTACAAAAATTTTGTTTTTTAAAATTATTTTTTTTAAAAAAGTTTTTCTTTAAAAAATTGCTTTTTAAAAAATTCTATTTTTAAAAATTTTTTTTTAAAAAAAAATCTATTTTAAAAAAAAATTCTGTTTTTTGCCAAATAATCAAGATGGTTAAATCTTTTTTGTGACGCCCCAAAATAGGTATACATGTGACGCCCCCAAAATAGGTCCAATTCATACAACCTATTCTGAGTCGCCAAATATATGGTATGTCGTAAAATAACTACAACTTTATTACTACAATTGTCGTGCAAAATACAACAAACACATATCGTGAGTTTTAATACCAAGCTGTGACTCATGTCCCAACTATGTATAACACCTCACATTGATACATTACATAAAGGTACAACGATAACTGTTTTAGAAATGGGGGGTGTTTGTTTTATACTGGAGGAATATAATTATTATCATTATATATATATATATATATATATATATATTTATATATATAATATATATAATGTATTTTATTTAAAAGATTTTGCTTTAAATATGGACCGTCCGATTAAAAAGTAAATCAACACTGGATAGTTCATGAATTAATTCTTATGCGATCCATTCTTCTATAAATAGAAGCTCATTCCTTTATTATTTAATTACGAATTCACTGAAACTCTATAAAGAGAAAATTATAGAGAGAAAGAAGAAGAAAAGTCTGCTAACTTTCTTTTCTTATATTCAGTTTCTTTTACGGTAAGGAATATTATTCTTTTGTATTCATGAAGAAGAACTGTTGTTATTCTATTTCTTATTGTTACATTGGAATAACTCAGTATCACATACGCTGAGCTACCCTATACTTGGTGACATTCTTCTATTATTCGTCTTTATTATTAAGTTGGAACATCCTTGTCTCAGGCTTTCTGTAGGACTGGTTAAATCTTTATTATTACATTGGAATATCTCTGTGCGTGTGTTTTTGGGACACTGGTTAAAATCTTTATTATTACGTATTTATTATTACATTGGAATAACTTTATCTATCCAAGTACCGCATGCATGGTGATTTGTTGTTATTCCATTCTTTATTATTACATTGGAACATCCATCGGTGTGATTTTCACCGAATTTGGTTTCGTTATTATTATTCTCATTGGAATAACTTTTCATACGCGCAACAATCGCATGCATGGTAATTTCTTTTGTTATTCCATTCGTTATTATACTCAGGTTGGTTAAAATTTTGACTTATACTCCATGAAATTAGTGGAATATCCTTGATATTTCAAGGCTTCATCCAAAGATTTTTCATGAAAATATTCTTCCGAGCATTCTTGAATTTTACTCTACAAAGCAAGATATCATGTTGATAATTTGGACGTTATTAGTTCTGAATAACTTAATTCTTGAACTTGTTTTATTTAATTCTTATATCATTGTCATCATCCTCATGTTTATATTTTTAAAAGTCATATGTGGCCTGTAGTGCATACATGGACTTGGTATGATTATGATCAGGGATTATTCGGTATAATCATGACCGTAATGTTACAAATGATGTGGTAAAAAGTCTTCGTTGGCGTAGTGCATTGATGGATGAGTTGTTGGCATGATCATAACCATTGATGAATACACGAATATCCTTGGCCCGTAGTGCATGGATAATTTTTGGTCGTGAACCTAATGAATATCCTTGGCCGTAGTAGTGAGGGGATGATGTGGATTATTTATTGTCGAGTTCAAATGATAAAAGTGATGAAATTTTTTTTAAATCATAAAAGATAGTAGATTTTATTCTCTACTTGACTCTTTTAATGGATTGCTTATTCCGCTGCAGTTAAACTTGATGTCTATTGTATTTTATCAGTTTAACATTGTTGAGGACTAATGATAATTTATTCTGCATTATCTTAGTCATAATATTTCTTGCTGGGTTAGTTGAGCTCACCCTTTCTTTCACTGTTCTCTTCAGGAAATGAGAACGTAACTGGGACGAGTCGGGGAACGGAGTGATGTTCTGGATGATAGTGTTAGCTACTTTACACGACTGTTGTATAATTAAGTTGTATTTGAATTTTGTACCATGTATTGGCGACTCAAGATGGGTGATGTATACCTATTTTGGGGGCGTCACAGTTGGTATCAAAGCTTAGGGATATGATCCCTGGCTAAGATGTGAGACAAGAACTAGGAAGGGAGAGACGGGGAATTCTTTCGCTAGTATGATCTACCTAAGTTTATTTGTTATTTAATTGGTTGGTCAGAGTATAGGGATAATATGTGATATATTTATTAACCCTTTTTTTGTGGCAGTATTTGAAAATGGCATCCGAGAATGTTGAGAACATCAATGGAGCACAGGAGACCATTGAGTCTCCACAGATCAATAGTCAGAATAATGTGCATCAGGAAGGCGACAATCCTCAGGCAAATAACAACACTGACCAAATGATGAACTATGGAATGTTCCGAGGCTTCATGCAATTCATGCAACATCAAAGTAGAGGCGGCTCTGTCCAAAATACAGGTGGAAACACTGGCAACTCTCGGATGGTCACCGCCATGCAGTTTAAGGAACTAGGACCACCGGAGTTCTTTGGAGAGCCAAAACCACTTAAGGCGGAAACGTGGATTAAACAGATCAACAAGATATTTGATGTCTTGGATTGTTCCGAGGAGCAAAAGGTTTCCTTTGCCACCTTCATGTTGCGTGCAGAGGCAGATTACTGGTGGGAATCTGTAAAACGTACCCAGCCTGCCGCACTAAAGATGTCTTGGGAGAAGTTCCCGGAACTATTCAACGACAAGTACTTTCCCGAAAGTATTCGTCACATGAAAGAGGTAGAGTTCATTAAACTGAAGCAAAATAACATGACCATGTCGCAGTACGAAGCCAAGTTTGCCGAGTTGTCCCGGTTTGCATCCCATTTGGTTGATAATGAGGAGAGAATGACGCGAATGTTTTTAAGAGGTTTGAAACCTTAGATACGTCAATATCTTATCTCTCATAAACTGTGTTTGTATTCAGATGTTGTTAATAGGGCTCAGTTATTGGAGCGTGATAATGAGTCATCCCAACCAAAAGATAGCAACCGGCAAAGTAATAATACTAGTGAGAGCAGTCATCGAAGCGGTGACAACAAGCGTGGAGGAAATCAACAGGCCAAAAATGGTAACCACTTCGGTGGTAATCATGGCCAAAACAATAAGAATGGACATTTCAAGAAGAGAAGATTCAACAATGATGGAAAGACGTCAGCATCAGCACCTGTCGTTAAGGAAGGAGAACGACCACCTATCATATGCTTCAAGTGTGGAGGAGAGGGACACATCAGTCCCAACTGTGCGATGCCATCCAAAATATGTTATAATTGTGGAAGAGAAGGTCACCTAGCCCGATTTTATCATTCACCGAAGACAAGTTCAGCTAGGATGGAGGCACCAAAGGACGCCCCAGAAAAGTTAAAACCAGTAATGCAAGGGAGAGCGTTTGTTGTGACCTCCTAGAAAGCAAGGAACCCGAACGAGGTCATCACGGGTAATCTTATCATAAAATCTAGCGAAGTTTATACTTTATTCGATACTGGTACTACCCACTCTTTCATTTTTCCTACTTGCGCTCAACGTTTAAATTTGACTCCGGAGAGATTGGACTTTGATTTATCTGTTGAAACTCCGTTGGGAGAAACCTTCATTACCTCCACGGTTTATAAGTCTTGTTTAGTTCAAATCGGCACCCGCACGTTACCTGTCGATCTTATTTCATTGAAAATACTTGAATTTGATGTAATTCTAGGGATTGATTGGTTAACTACACATCATGCAAAAATTGATTGTTTTCGTAGGGTTGTTAGCTTTCATATTCCTAACCAACCTATTATGCAAATTCAAGCAACCAAACCATTAAAATCAATCACTGTCATCTCAAGCCATAAAGCTATTCGTTTATTGAAAAATGGATGTCAAGCTTTCTTAGCTCATGTATCACGGATCTAAACAAAAATACGCCGCTTTTGAATGATATTTCTATTGTTAATGAATTTTCCGACGTATTCCTCGAAGAACTTCCTGGCCTTACCCCAAAGCGTGAAATTGAATTTTGTATCGACCTTGAAACTGGTACAAAACCCATTTCTAAAGCCCCATATCGAATGCCTCCTATTGAACTTCAGAGTTAAAGACCCAACCGCAGGAATTGTTAGACATTTGCTTTATTCGTCCCCTAGTACTTCTCCTTGGGGTCTTCTCACATCTATTCGTGAAGAAGAAAGATGGGAGTATGCGACTTTGTATTGATTATCGGGAGTTGAATCATGTCACCATCAAAAATAGGTACCCATTGCCACGTATTGATGACTGTTTGACCCGGTTAGAAGGAGCCAAATTCTTTTCAAAGATTGATCTTCGTTAGGATATCACCCGGTTGAAGATTAGAACCGAAGACATTCCAAAGACGGCTTGCCGAACTCGATGCGGGCATTATGAATTTCTAGTCATGTCTTCGGATTGACTAATGCTCCCGCCGCCTTCATGGATATGATGAACCAAAGTATTCAAAAAATATTTGGATCACTTTGTGGTCGTCTTTATTGATGACATCCTTATTTATTCCAAAAGCCGTGAAGATCATGAGAAACACTTGAGGCTGATACTCCAAAAGCTTTGTGAATATAAGCTTTATGCCAAGTTGAAGAAATGCGAGTTCTGGTCGAGGAAGTAGCATTCCTTGGGCACATGGTATCAAGTCATGGAATATCATTGACCAAAGAAAGATTCAAGCTATTCAAAGTTGGGAACAACCTAAATCAAGTGACCAAAGACGTAGCTTTCTTGGCTTAGCTGGTTATTATCGGAGATTCGTAGAACGGTTTTCTCGAATCGCTACTCCATTAACTCAGCTGACTCGAAAAGATACAAAATTCGGGTGGAGTGAGAAATGTGAGAAGAGTTTTCAAGAACTCAAGAGAAGACTCATTTCAGCACCTGTTCTGACAATACCATCTGGCTCGGAGGGATTTGTCATATACAGTGATGCTTCAGGCAAAGGGTTAAGATGTGTTCTCATGCAACATAAGAAAGTCATAGCTTTATGCTCTCGATTAACTCGAGAGAATATGAGAGGAATTATCCTACTCATGATCTAGAGTTGGCAGCTGTTGTCTTCGCACTAAAGATTTGGAGGCATTACTTGTATGGGGAGAAAGTGGAGATCTTTACGGATCATAAAAGCCTCAAATATTTCTTCACTCAGAAGGAACTCAACATGCGACAACGACGTTGGCTTGAACTATTGAAAGATTATGATCATACCATCCAATACCATCCTGAAAAAGCGAACGTGGTAGCGGACGCATTGAGTAGAAGATCATATGCGGGTATGAGTGCGATATTGTCAACGCAAAGGCCCATTTTGTGTGACTTGTAAAGAATGGAGATAGAGATAAAGACTCCACGGACCCACGTGATGATGGCGAATATACGAGTAGAACCGACTTTAATTGATAAAGTTAAAGCTGCTCAAACTACAGACCTGGAGCTGATGCGTATGAGGAAGAAAGTGCAAAAATGTGCTATGCCGGAAGCAAGAATCGATGATGAAGGAATACTTCGAGTCAACTCCAGACTTTGTGTTCCTAACGACCCTATTTTAAAGTATAAAATCATGATGGAGGTGCACAACACACCGTTTACAATACATCCTGGGAGTACTAAAATGTACCGTGATCTTCGTCATACATTTTGGTGGAGCAATATGAAGAGAGAGATAACGTTGTTTATCTCAAGGTGTCTAACTTGTCAACGAGTCAAGGCGGAGCATCAAGTACCAAAAGGTCCATTGCAACCACTTGAAATTCCAGAATGGAAGTGGGATCACTGATAAGTAGGTTTTATACCTACTTATCCGGTATCTGTTACTTGAATTAGTTGCTTATATTCATGTTCTTGGTTACTTTTCATACATTTTATGTTATTTTGTAAGCTATGACATGACATTGGCATGAAGAAGCAAGGAAAAGCAATTCGGACATCTTTTGGACTAAAATACGTAAGTAAATGCAAGAAGGGAATATTGAAGGACTTTTAACACCAAGTTGGATGCATGTTCTTGGCTTGGAACTTAGATTTTATGGTATCTCTACTTCTTAGATTTTCGGAACATCTTAAATCATCCCAATCGGAGCTCGGATGCGAGAGTTATGGCTTTTTATCAACGAAGATCAAAGTTAAGAGTTGTCATGTTTTCCATTTACATAGCATCTACTTCAAGCCCAATTTCCTCCTTGATCTCATTCGAATTTGTCAAAGCTCAAAGAATGTAAGTTGTAGATCTCGTCGTTATCTTCGATTTGATAGGTGACAGGCCCCATAAATCCAAGCGGATCAAAAGTTATACCTGTTTTACCAAAGGACGTCGCAGCAGAAAATAGAGTGGCGCTGATTGCGCTACGCCTATTATTGAGCGTACAGACACCGTAAACCATCGCTTGAGCTTGGCTGGACCGTGCTGAAAAGGTCTAGGGTCGGGTATTGAGTGCGCTTAGTGGCGGGAAATGAGTGAAAATGGGTTATTTGGTGTCCAAATTGAGCTAGAATAGGATTCTTAGTTGCCTAACTTGCTAGAATGTTCATTAGAACTCTAAATACTTAAGTTTAACTTGGATTGGGAGGCTAGTTCTAAGAGTCTATTAAATCCCTCTTGGGATAGATTTTTAAGATAAAAATTCTTTACTTTCTTTCTTAGATTAGGAACCCTAGATTAGATTAGAATTGAAGATTGAAGCTATTGATTATCATTGGAGAATCAAATTTGAAGCAAGAAAATGCAGATTTGTTTATCTCAATTCTAATTTCTTTTCTTATTTATTTGTATTCTTTTTAATGCTTAATCAATTGTGGATGATGGATTCTAGTTTATTTATAAATTAAACTCTATTTTGAGATTACTATGGATCTTATTTGTGTTGTTTACTTTGATATGCTTCTTTGTTAGTCTTATTAGCTATATTTGGATTGTTTATTATGTTTTATAATGAATTGCTTAATTGCCTAGCTAACAATTACCGTGATAATCTATATGAACTCGAGAGATGAAGCATAGATTTAGATCTGATCATGATAGCATGTGTTTGTGATTTATGCATAGATGGAATTCATGATTCGTGTTTAGGATAGAGATATACCTTTACGCCATATGTAGTCTAATAAGAACTTGAACTTAAACCCTTTTTAATTGTAATTCACATAGAGATATAGTGGGTTAGTTAATTATGGTGTTCAAATTGATTCTATCATCTGTGGATTTGATTTGATATGAGTATGGTGCATTGAGAGATGGCCATATTTCACTTTCGTGTGTTTCGATTAACAATCCAAAGATAAATAATTTGGCTTAACAGAAGAGTGTTGATTTAAATGTAACAATAAGTGAAATTGTAATCTCAAGTCTTCAATATCTTGTTTCATTCTAGGGATAGTTAGTAATAGTTTATTTAATTATTTTAAATTAAATTATTAAATCATTTGTTTAAATAAGATTAAATTGGTCATGGGTTAGTACTTAGTGATTTTTATTAAATAATTCTCTGTGGGAACGATACTCAACTTATCACTTTATTACTTGTTGACCACGTATACTTGCGTGTTGTGCGTAATTAGATTTTATCCAATTAGATTTTATCCAACAAGCACATTACCATGGATTTCGTTACTGGTCTTCCCAAGGTTTGTCAAGGCATTGATGCAATTTGGGTCATTGTTGATAGATTGACCAAGTCTGCTCACTTCTTACCAATACGAGAAACTTATACACTTGGACGTCTTGCTCGAATGTACATAAACGAGATTGTAAGACTGCATGGTATGCTAGTATCCATAGTTTCTGATCGAGACCCAAGATTCACTTCACGATTTTGGGTTAGTTTACAAAAAGCTATGGGCACGGACTTACGATTTAGTTCAGCATATCATCCTCAGACGGACGGACAATCAGAGAGGACTATTCAAACTCTTGAAGATTTATTAAGACTCTGTGTCCTTAACTTCAAGGGAAGTTGGGATAAGTTCTTACCATTGGTGGAGTTTTCCTACAACAACAGTTATCAAGCAAGTATTGGCATGGCTCCATTCGAGGCGTTGTATGGAAGAAAGTGTCGCTTTCAAATTATCTTTGGGATGAGGTGGGTGAAGCAACGTTGTTGGGCCCGGAGTTGGTACGTATGACTACGAAAAAGATTCAAACGATCCGATAACGTATAAAAACCTCACAAGACCGACAAAAGAGTTATGCTGATCTTCATCGAAAAGACGTGGAATTCGATATTGGAGATCATGTGTTGTTACGTGTTGCTCCATGGAAAGGAGTTACAAGATTTGGATAGAGAGGAAAGCTCAATCCTCGATTCATTATTGAGTTAGAACCGGACGAAATATCGAGTTAGAACCGGACGAAATAGCGGAAGACTTAACGTATGAAGAGGTTCCTGTTCAAATATTGGATAAGAAGGAACATATTCTACGCTCCAAAGTTATACCTCAAGTCAAAGTTTTGTGGAGAAACCACGATGTTGAGGAAATGACCTGGGAGTTAGAATCTGAAATGAAGTCAAGGTATCCTTACCTCTTCGACATACCAGGTACGTACCCTAATTTCGAGGTTGAAATTTCTTAAGAAGGGGAGATTGTAAGACCCCAACTTTTTGAATAAAGATGAATTTTCTATAAATATCATTTTTAAATATTAAGGTATGAATTTGAAATAATGTTATAGTTGTGGGTAGTATTTATAAATTCTGCAAAGTATGCAAGTTGTTATATTATATTCGATTGGTCGGGGAATATTCGGTTTAGTAGGGAATATTCGTACAACGGCTCAATCATTGGTGGACCCCACAACAGAATTATTGTTGGATTAAGAAAACGACAAAAATATTTTTTTATAAAAATAATTGCGGAAGTTTTACTGCTATTATCTTGTTGAACTACTTTCAGTAGTAAAAGTACGATGAATACGCGTGGTTGCGTAAGAAAGCACACCTGTATTGATTATTAATGCTTATGTGAGAAGTCACTCGGTTTTGTTCAATTATTGCTATAGTAATTGTTGCATAAGATCTCACGTTATTTGATTCAATTATTATCTCAGATTTTATATATTATTAAATCAATAATTGAAATGACAGAGTTATTAATATTATAAATTGCAATATTAACGATGTACAGAAGTTACGCCAAGGAGAGGTTTGGTCACCTAATTGCGCGCCAATAGGGAGAAATCCTTATTGGAAAGCCCCATCTTTCTTGGGAACGACCTGGTCGATTAATATTGTGAATTATAATAATGATGATAAATGTTGTTAAAAATATTGAAAGGATTTTTATAAGGTAGTTGTTGTAAATTTGGCGTATTATTTAGACTCACATTTACCTATTTTTCAACATTATTGGTAGAAAGTTATTTAAATATAATGGGATCCCTGTGATTTTGACATGTTGGGGGAGGGGAACATGTGGGGCCCACAGTATTGAAAATTGAATGGTTGGAAGTTTTTTTTTTCAACGTTGCCAAATGGGGTGTTTGTTTTATACGGAGGGAATATAATTATTATCATTATATATATATATATATATATATATATATATATATATATATATATATAATACATATAATGTATTTTATTTAAAAGATTTTGCTTTAAATATGGACCGTCCGATTAAAAGTAAATCAACCTGGACCGTTCATGAATTAGTTACTATGCAGTCCATTCTTCTATAAATAGAACCTCATTCCTTCATTATTTAATTATTTAATTCCTTTGAAACTCTATAGAGAAAATTATAGAGAAAGAAGAAGAAAAGTCTGCTAACTTTCTTTTCTTATATTATTTCTTTTACGGTAAAGGAATATTATTCTTTTGTATTCATGAAGAGAACTGTTGTTATTCCATTTCTTATTGTTCTCGTTGGAATAACTCAGATATCGCTGTGGGCTACCCTATACTTGGTGACATTCTTCTATTATTCTCGTCTTTATTATTCCGTTGGAACATCCTCGTCAGGCTTTTTTACAGGACTGGTTCCGCTCTTTATTATTCTCGTATTTATTATTACATTGGAATAACTTTGTCTATCGCGAAATACCACATGCATGGTGATTTCATTGTTATTCCATTCTTTATTATTCTGTTGGAACATCCCGCGGTGTGATTTTCACCGACATTGGTTCCGTTATTATTATTATTCATTGGAATAACTCGCATACATGTGAAGTACCGCATGCATGGTGATTTCTTTTGTTATTCCATTCATTATTATACTCAGTTGGTTAAAATTTTGATTTCTATACTCCATGAAATTAGTGGAATATCCTTGATATTTGCGCTTCATCCAGTATTTTTCATGAAAATATTCTTCTGAGCATTCTTGAATTTTACTCTACAAAGCAGTATCATGTTGATAATTTGGACGTTATTAGTTCCTGAATAACTTAATTCTTGAACTTGTTTTATTTAATTCTTATATCATTGTCATCATCCTCATGTTTATATTTTTAAAAGTCATATGTGGCCTGTAGTGCATACATGGACTTGGTATGATTATGACCAGGGATTATTCGGTATAATCATGACCGTAATGTTACAAATGATGTGGTAAAAGTCTTCATTGGCCCGTAGTGCAATTATGGACAGTTGTTGGCATGATCATAACCATTGATGAATACACGAATATCCTTGGCCCGTAGTGCATGGATAATTTGTGGTCGTGACCTAATGAATATCCTGGTGGTCAGAGTTGCAGGATGATGTGGATTATTTATTGTCGAGTCTCAAATGATAAAAGTGATGAAAATTTTTTAAATCATAAAAGATAGTAGATTTTATTCTCTACTTGACTCTTTTAATGGATTGCTTATTCACCGCAGATTAAACTTGATGTCTATTGTATTTTATCGGTTTAACATTGTTGAGGACTAATGAAAATTTATTCAATTATCTTAGTCATAATATTTCTTCTTTGGGCTAGTTGAGCTCACCCTTTCTTTTCACATTTCTTGTGAAATGAGAACGTGGTGGGACGAGAAGTCGGAAAGCGGAGTGATGTTCGGATGATAGTGTTAGTTAGTAGTCCTCACTATTCGTTAAATAGTGTGACAATAAATGTATTGAGGACTTATTTCGAGAATGGATATTTATCAGAAGGCAATATTTGTATTAAAACTCACAAAGATGTATTTTATCGCACTTTTACACGACTGTTGTATAATTAAGTTGTATTTGAATTTTGTACCATGTATTGGCGACTCAAGATGGGTGATGTATACCTATTTTGGGGGCGTCACAATCACTCTATACCCCGACAGCTTCCTGCTATGTTCTCGCTCCCTAAGAAGAAAAATGGAACAAAAAGGAAAAGGGTGAGCTCAACTAGCCCAGTAAAGAATATTATGACTAAGATAATATACAATAAATTATCCTTAGTCTTCAACAGGGAAAAATCTGATAGAATATAATCGACAACAAGTTTTAGATCAACAACTGCAGCAAAAACAACAATTCATTAGAAGAGTTAAGTAGAGAATCACTACAAAAAAAAGGGTCATTGCCGACGGGGATACTAACGACAGCAGTGTTGCCGTCGATAATAAGGTCAATGGCGACGGGCACGCCGTCGCTCATGTGTCCCGTCGGTAATGAGGTATTATTTGGTGGGAAAATTTCGCGATGGAGGGAAAAGTCACTGCCGACAGGGACTAGAGTGCATGGCGACGGGGTGCCGTCGCCAATGAGTACTTATCGATGGGGTTACTAGCGACGTCATTTCCGTCGAGAATGACATTCTATTTTTAGCCCTTCCAGCGACGGCAACGTCTCTACCTTTCTTCCCTCTCTATTTTTTATTTTTCGCTCTCAGTTTCCCCACTCCTCGTCATTGATTATTAGCCTAGATTAACATAACTTTCAATTGATTTGCCGAATTGATTGTCATCCCATCCATCATCATTTCACCTTCATCATCTCACCTACCGTTTCATTTTTTTACTACTGGCGCAAAGATTTGAGCCCATTTTTTCCTAAGTTCTTCTCGTTCGCCATTTCATCATCTCTGTGTGTGGAGAGGCGTGTATTCTTCGAGCTTCTAGAGGTACTGGATTCCTCCATCTCTATTGTTGTCATTTCCAGGTTGCCACTCTCACTGTGGTTGCGAAAGGTACAAAATATGGTCTCTGTATGTGTTTTAGTTCTTTATATTTGCTTATGTTGAGTTGCTTAGTGTTTATCATGTGTTAATTTCGATCATTTTATCAAGATGTGTAAGAATGATCATTTTGGGAGCATATATGAATGAGATACTTCAATAATTTTTAAGAGAGAATATATATGTTGCGTAAACTATGGTCGTGCAGTAGGAATTGTCGGGACTATGGACCGATTAGGGGTGTCATTGAGGAGGCGATTCCTTGTCAGTATTGTGGATTGATCCAAATGTTAGTCATAGAAATATTTACATTTGAGCTCAACTGCAACTCCAAAAGAATGAGGGACTGGAAACTAAAAGAATGTGATATACTATAGAAGTGTTTTGTCAACATTCACTTGTAATAAATTTTGGTGACATACTCAGCATTAGTAAAAATTTGAAAGAAAAAACTTTATAGTTAGTGTGACGCCCCCAAAATAGGTATACATCACCCATTTTGAGTCGTCAAAACATGGTACAAAAACAACTACAACTTTATTAATACAACATGAAAACTATTGAGTTTAAATACAAATATTGTCGTCTAGACAATATTCACACCCAAATAAATCCTCATTACAATTATTGGTACATTATTTTATAAAAATGGTGAGGACTACTAAAACAACTTTCTAGAACCATCATTCTACACCCCGACTAGAACTCGCTACATTCTCGCTTTCTGAGAAGAAAAATGGAACAAAAAGGAAAAGGGTGAGCTCAACTAGCCCAGTAAAAAATATTATGATTAAGATAATATAGAAAAAATTATCGTTAGTCTTCAACGGGGAAAAATCTGATAAAATACAATAGACAACAAGTTTCAGATCTATATTCGCAGCGGAAATAATAATTCATAGATGAGTTACGTAGAGAATGAAATCTACTATAATCTATGAATTTAAAAGTCCATCATCATTATTTTATCCTTGTAACATCAATCAATATTCATCTTGAATCAAATATTCATCTTTGCAGTACAGGCCAAAGATATTCATCAATTGGTCATGTTCATCTCAACACCTATTCATCTTTGCACTACGGGCCAAAGATATTCATAAGAAAATCAACCATCTTTGCACTACAGGCCAAAGATATTCAGTAATACCATCATTTAGGACTGGGGATGATGAAAAATATCTTAAAGAAAACGAAACCAGTGAATCAAAAGAACATGTATTATGGATTCGTACTTTAAACAATCCGTGTTCAAAAATACTTCATAAATAATCATAGTGAAGTAAAATTCAAGAATGATCAAAATATGGATACAATCAAAGCTAGTATCCACAATAGATATTTTGGACAAAAACGAAAATTTAATTTTTCTGCGAATAGTGTCGTATTCGTGAATAGTGTCGTATACGTGAATAGTAACCCCGACACTAAAAGACAAGAATTTCACAAGAAAAATCTTACCAATATTCTGGCATAATGATATTAGAAGAAATAATATCATTTTAAAAAAAAAATATCCTTTACCTTGAAAAGACTGACTTCTAAATTGGAATAACTTGGATATAGTCTTTCAAGGAACTTGCAACCAGATAAGAACACTCAAAGTATCAAAATACTCACAAGAATACACTCGATAATAAAGAGAGAGAAAGGGAGAGAAACCTTCAGTTTCTGGTGTGATTTTCAATTCTAACTTAAGCACCCTATTTATAAGAAAATGCTTAGAACACCAAAGCAGAAAATTTAATAAAATATTAATTTATTAATTTTATTTTCCTACACACACCTTGCTATCTGATTTCAGCAACTAACACATGTCCCACAAATGCAAAAAACGTTTTTTGTAAAAAATATATTTAAAACTTCAAAAATTAACTATTCTGGAACTTCAGAACTTCAATAATTCATAATAAATAGCCCTTTTATTAGAAAAATTTGAACCTTATGTCCTTTTCATAGGAAATTTCATTCTCTACAACTTTACAGAAGAAAGTTTTTCCAAATTCCAAACAAAAATTGACCGAAATTCACAAACGGACGATTTTACAGGCTTTAATCAAATTTCAGTCAGGAAATGGGGTCCACCGACATGTTTAACATGTTTTAAACATTAATTGTAATAAAAATACTCCTCCTCCTCATATACTCATATATACCACATTCATTGTAAAAATATCACCATTATTATATTATTAAAATATAATAATATATTTAAATGAATTATTTATCAGAAAAGATAAAATAACAATTTTTCAACAATGGTCACATTAAAAATTTTTCCATCTATATCCACATAAAATGAATATTTTCCTTATCATATAAATCAATAATTAATTATTCACAAATAATATTACAGTAATCACAAGATCGACAACCAAAGCGTTCACCAGAAAAAGAGGGGCTTTTCAATAAGGATTTCTCTCATCTTGGCTGGTAGCAATTAGGTAACCAAACTCTCCTTAAATGTAACTTTCTAGACATTGCCAATAATGTTATCTAAAAATATTATTCAAATAATATGAATTATTGATCCGATAATGAAAATATCAGAAGTGACAATTATTGAAACAACAATAATATAAAATATCAACGTAGCAATTATTGAATCAATAAAATAAAATATTGAGCAAGAATTCATCGTAACAATTATTGAGTAATGCCTTCCTACGTAAGAATCAATAATTGGTGCAATACTGGTAATATTACTATGTTTTAACCAACGGGTATTCCAACAATATTACTTGTAGAATAACTACGCCGTTATTTATAAACAACTTATACTTGTCATTTTCTTCATCCAATCGCTTTTTCGTTATGGGGCCCACACACAAGGTCGCAATCATTGCATTTAATATTCCCGACACAGAAGAATATTCCACGACCAAACGAATATTCTCCGATAAAATGAATATTTTATAACCACTTGCATATTTGAACTATGCGCATGATTTTACCCATAACTAACCACATTAATCAAATCAACCCTTACTATTTCAAAATAATAAATAGAGGAAATTTAATTTTATTTATAATAAGTTGGGGTCTTACAACCTCCCTCCTTATGAAATTTCGTCCTCGAAATTGGCGTAAAGTGTGTGTTTCAAAAGGTGAGGATACCTCGCTTTCATTTCCGCTTTCCAACTCCCGTGTCATTTCCTCAATAAGCATGGTTTCTCTACAAAACTTCAACTTGTGGTATGACCTTTATGACGTAAGACATGCTCCTTCCTATCCAAGATCTTGACAGTACATCCTCGTGACGTTAAGTCTTATTATCTCATCCGGTTCTAACTCAATAATGTGGTTCGGGTCTTTCACATATTTACGAAGCACAGATATATGAAAAACATTATGAACACGAGACATACTTGAAGGTAACACAAGTCTATAGGCTACATTTCCTACTCGGTCAAGAATCTGAAATGGACCAATAAAACGTGGATTGAGCTTTCCTCTCTTCCCGAATCTTGTAACTCCCTTCCATGGGGCAACACGCAACAATACATGATCCCCAATACTAAATTTCACGTCCTTTCGATGAAGATCCACATAACTCTTTTGTCGATCTTGAGCCGTTTGTATACGTTGTCGAATCATTTGGATCTTTTCCGTAGTCATACGTACCAACTCGGGTCCTAAAAAGGTTGCTTCACCCACCTCATCCCAACATATTGGAGAGCGACACTTTTGTCTATACAATGCTTCGAATGGAGCCACACCTATACTTGCCTGATAACTGTTGTTGTAGTAGAATTCCACCAATGGTAAATACTTATCCCAACTCCCTTTGAAATCTTGGACACAGAGTCTTAATAGATCTTCAAGAGTTTGAATAGTCCTCTCTGATTGTCCGTCCATTTGAGGATGGTATGCCGAACTGAATCGTAAATCCGTGCCTATAGCTTTTTGCAAGCTAACCCAAAATCATGAAGTGAATCTTGGGTCACGATCCGAAACTATGGATATTGGCATACCATGCAATTTCAAAATCTCATTTACATACATATGAGCAAGACGTTCAAGGGAATAAGTCTCCCGTATCGGCAAGAAATGAGCAGACTTGGTTAATCTATCAAGAATAACCCAAATAGCATTTATGCCTTGAGAAACCGTGGGAAGACCCGTAACGAAATCCATGATAATGTGTTCCCACTTCCATTTCGGAATCTCAAGTGGTTGCAATGGACCCTTAGGCACTTGATGCTCCACCTTTATACGTTGACAAGTTAAACACCTCGAGATAAACTTCGCGATCTCTCTCTTCATATTGTTCCACCAAAATATATGTCGAAGATCACGATACATTTTGGTACTTCCAGGATGGATTACAAATGGTGTATTGTGTGCCTCCATCATGATCTTGTTCTTTAAATCAGAATCGTAAGGAACACAAAGTCTGGAGTGGACTCGAAATATTCCTTCTTCATCGATTCTCGCTTTCAAGATAAAGACCTTTCAGACTTTCTTCTTCATACGCATCGGCCTTGGTCGGTGGCTCGAAAGCAACTTTAACTTTTTCTATTAAAGTTGGCTCTATGCGTATACTTGACATCATCGCACTCGTTCCTACATATGATCTTCTACTCAACGCGTCAGCTACCACGTTCGCTTTTCCAGGATGGTATTGAATAGTGTGGTCATAATCTTTTAACAGCTTGAGCCAACATCGTTGCCGCATGTTGAGTTCCTTTTGGGTGAAGAAATATTTGAGGCTTTTATGGTCTGAATATATCTCCACTTTCTCTCCATATAGATAGTACCTCCAGAGCAAAAATGACTGCTGCCAACTCTAGATCATGAATAGGATAATTCCTCTCATATTCTTTAAGTTGTCGCGAGGTATAGGCTACGACTTTCCCACGTTGCATGAGAACACATCCTAACCCTTTGCCCGAAGCATCGCTGTAGATAACAAATCCATCCGAACCAGATGGTATTGTCAGAATAGGTGCCGAAATGAGTCTCCTCTTGAGCTCTTAGAAACTCGTCTTGCATTCCTCGCTCCATACGAATTTTTTATCTTTCCGAGTCAGCTGAGTTAACTGAGTAGCGATTCGAGAAAATCCTTCCATGAATCTCCGATAATAACCAGCTAAACCCAAAAAGCTACGTCTTGATATCGACTTTGGTTGTTCTAACTTTATATTGCCTCAATCTTCGCCGGATCAACAGATACTCCATCTTTTGACACCACGTGCCCAAGGAATGCTACTTCCTAAAGCCAGAATTCGCATTTCTTTAACTTGGCATATAGCTTGTTTTCACAAAGCCTTTGGAGTACCAGCTTCAAATGGTGCTCATGATCTTCACGGCTTTTGGAATATATGAGAATGTCATATATTTAAAGAATGGTGCCCAAATGTTGGACCGTTAACTCCTGAAGTTTAATAGGAGCCATTCGATATGGAGTTTTAGAAATGGGCTTTGTACCAGGTTCAAGATCAATAAAGAATTCAACTTCACGTTCGGGGGGTAGGCAGGAAGTTTCTCGTGAAACACGTCAGAAATTTACTAACAATGGGGAATATTATTCAAATCTGACGTGTCTTTATTCAAATCCATAACATGGGCTAAGAAAGCTTAACATCCGTTTTTCAATAAACGAATAACTTTATGACTAGATATGACAGTGATTGATTTTAATGGTTTAGTTGCTTGAATTGCATAACAAGGTTGGTTAGGAATATGAAAACTAACAACCTTACGAAAATAATCAATTTTGGCATGATGAGTAGTTAACCAATCAATCCCTAAAATCACATCAAAAGCAAGTATATTTAAAGAGATAAGGTCAACAGGTAATGTGATGGTGCCAACTTGGATCAAACAAGATTTATAAACAGTGGATGTGATGAAAGTTAACTTGTGACAATGATTTTTCCGTTGCCTTTACGAAATTGTTACGTCTCTTAATGACTTTGGTAACGTTCTCACAAGCTAGTTCGAGTTCTTTACATTGTAGATAAACTTTAATTCCCTTTTTTGTCATAACATATCTCAGCATATATAGTCAAATTGTTGAGTAGAAAGTTTGTATATTTTTATATGGATTTTATTTGGTTTTGAAGATAGACCTCATAGACCACAATTTTTATAACTTACGATTGATCATGCTATTGTATCTTGGATGTGATGAATAGCCACCATAGTTGATGAAGAAATTAATACATATGACTATTGAATGATAATACATATGCTCATACATATGTGTTTTGATTTGTTAAAAGATTTTAGGTTTTGATAGGTCGGTTATGTTCTGCAGACAATTAGCATTGTTGGGTTCAGAGATTTTTACTAGATAAACAAAATGAAAGAGATAATAATTGAATAGTGTTGCTATTTTTATTTTTTAATTAACAGAAAAGGAAAGAAAATAGATGGAGTTTTTGTAATCTCTCACACCCTCTACATTACTAACATAATGAAACTTATTTTGTTTCACATTGTTGGCATTAATGGTTTGAAAAGTGAATGTGTAGTTATATAGAATAATCCTTACTTTGACATGCACATATATTTTCATATAGTTTAGGTAGCTTAGAAACCCGTTTGAGATTCACTTAGTAGGAGTGAATCTCAAATAGTCCCTGCTTTGGGGACCGTTTCTTGTATGTTTCGATCTCACTTAGGTCGGTGTTAATGACTTGAAAGACGTCTTTATATTTTTTGAATTTTCGGTCAGTATATATCTCTTGATGTTCTTCGGGTGCATATTTAGACTACGATATGTTAGTCTATTTCGTGTACTTGAAGACCATGGGGAGGTGCTACCGAAATTTCTGAAAAATTTAAAGATGTGTTCAAGTTGTTGGCATCAGTGAGGCGACACATTCGGGAATGGGATAGAAGCCTTACCCGTTAGAGTGGGAGATGAAGTTAGGAAACTCATAAGCTTGCATATACATTAACTTGGAGACTTGATTGTGTTTGTCTAACTTTCCATATATATAGCAGACAGTTGTCTGAGATGTCTGTTGATCGAAGTTGGATGGAACGTAGGGTAGCCACTGATAGGAGTGGGCTTAACTCTAAGTACCGTAGTGGGGTTGAACAGTTTTTCAATTTCGCATTTGAGCAAGTCAGCGGCGATGAGATTAGATGTCCTTGTAAGAGGTGTGTGAATGAAGTGTGGAAGGAAAGGAGTGATGTCATGTGCGACTTATTTGCGTATGGGTTCAAGCAGGGTTATACGACATGGATCTATCATGGGGAAACACAGTTGGATGATGAATGAATCGAGAACGGAATCTAGAGGTGATTGAAACCTTTGTTGTCTTAACATGATAGTCGAAGTTGTTGGTTCAAACTTCCAGTGGAATACAGACAGGGATGACAGTAGCGTCGAGCAAGAGCCGAATGACGGGGCTAAGGGTTTCTATGAGTTATTGCATGAAGCATCGACGCCACTGTATGACGGGCACAAAAAGCACACGTCTTATCTGTCGTGACTAAGTTTTTACACTTCAAGAACGAACATGACTGTAGCGAGAGAGGTTTTAATGAACTGTTAAGCATTGTGAAGGAGTGTTTACCTGCAAACAATAAGTTACCGGAGTCGTACTATGATGTGAAGAAAATGGTTAAAAGGCTCAATCTAGGGTATGAGAAGATTGATGCTTGTGAGAATGACTGTATGTTGTATTACGGTGATGTCAATAAAGATAAGAGGTCGTGTGATATTTGTGGTACAAGTAGATACTATTAACAGCGCAAGAAAAAGGAAAAAGACGTCCTGAAAAAGATCTTACGTTACTTTTCCATTGCCCCGAGGCTTCAGCGGTTGTTCATGTCAACCATACCGCCGAGGATATGAGGTGGCACTCTACACGGGACATAGTCGAAGGTCAACTGACGCACCCGGCAGATGGGCTTGAGTGGAAAAATTTTGATAACAAACACCCCTCGTTTGCTAAAGAGGTTCGCAATGTTAGGCTTGGACTTGCTACGGATGGGTTTAATCCGTTTAACTGGCCTTACACAAAGCCCTACTCAACTTGGTCGGTGATTATTGTGGTGTATAACCTCCCGCCTTCGATGTGCATGAAAGATCCCTACATGTTCATGCCTTTACTGATTCCAGGTGATAAGAGTCTGAGTAAAGACATCAATGTATACCTCAGGCCGTTAGTTGATGAGTTGAAGATGTTATTAGAAAAAGGGTTCAAACTTATGATGTATCTCTTAAGCAGAACTTTGACATGAGGGCAACTTTACTGTGAACAATAAATGACTTTCCGGTATTAGAAATGATCAGTGGATGGTCGACTCACGGGGGCTTGTCATGTCCCGTGTGCATGGGGTCAGTTAAAGCTATGCGGAAACATTTGGGATGACTGGTATGGACGATTTGGGTCAGTTAAAGCTGTGCGGAGTGTTGCGATATTGGGGAAGTCGCTTCTGCTAATTCTAGTGTTGTGGTGAAAGGTAGCTGCTACGATAACATTTGGGATGACTGGTATGGACGATTGCTAGAAGTTGTCGTGCTCGAGTATTGGGGTCATAAAGAATTAGTTTGCTTCAATTGTCATTGGTTTGATGTTGAGAATGGAGTTAAAGTAGATAAAAAATCGGGGACGCAGGATTTTAACGTTAAGTCAAAACTAAGACTGATGAGTGGTATGGACGAGCCTTTTATTTTAGCAAGTCAAGCAACACAGGTGTACTATGCGCGGAGTGTTAAGACTCCTGCAACCCCATGGCATGCGATTATAACCACCAAAGCCCGTGGGTTTCAAGGCATCACTCCTCATCCAGACGATGAACCTTTACAAGTCGAGTCTACCAGTGTCACACCTGCTGATGTGACAATTATTAGTGAGTCTAGTGAAGAAGAGGATGATGTTGTCACTGTCGAAAGTGAAGACGATGTGGTTGAGGAAGTAGATATAATTGAAGAAATCGTTGAGGAAGACGAATATGGTGATGACAACGATAGTGAAGATCTACTACTCGAAGATGATGATTCTGATATTGATGGCTTTGATGATATAAATGATTAGGAGTATGTACTCTTTATGTCCTTTTAGTTGTATTCAAATGTAATAGTTGTCTCCTTTTAGTTATACCTGCATGTTGTATCCTTTTAGTTATATTCAAATGTCATAGTTGTTTCTTTGTCATTTTTTATATTTAAGCCTATAAAAAACAATAAATAAATAAAATAAAAATAAAATGAAAGAACAAATGCATGTTGTATCCTTTTAGTTATATTCAAATGTCATAGTTGTTTCCTTTTAGTTGTGTCCACATATTATCTTCTTGGTGATGATTTGACAGTATATATACAGATATGGCTCGTACACCACATGGCGATCGTGGTAGGCGTCTTTAGTAGTTCAGTAGTAAGTAGTGATGGTAATCTTTGGTGATGAGGCCGGATCATCAGGTATAATTACATGTTTTGTTGTTATCAAGCTTATTGTTTGTAATTTTATATAATATTGACATTATATTCGTTTATATAAATATTGTTGTATTTCACTACATAGGTGATCGACGTAGGCCTCTGCGGGGACTAGCACATGGATTGCTAGGGAATCCCCCCCAGGCGCCACTTATATGTCGGGTCGGGACTACTAGGTAATATATACATTACGTTTGTATTAATTATTTAGTTATTATATATTCTTTGTAATTTGGAAATTTAATAATTTTAATTTTAGTATCCTCGACGTGACGCTTGAGGAACACGTTGTTTGGGATTGTCCATGAATCGATTCTCAAACCCCATGGATGAGGTGGGCGGATGTGGATGACAATGACACGCGCTTATTATTCTTGAGTTTAGGTAAGAAGTCATTCATTCATATGTTAGTTTTAATTTGTGTTTTTGAATATTTATTTACCGCTTTGCTTTTATGTTGTCTACTAAGTAATCGCCGATATTCTTATGTTCAGATCGCGCAGAGATATTATCGTTTCGAGGATTCAGGCGGGGAGGCACATGGAATGACTATTCTTGGGAATTATCTCGAGATGAATTGGCTGCAAGTGGGTATCTGTTGGAAGAAGAAGGCCTGCACAAGATGGTCGATGGACGGACACTTAGAGATGTCCCACCATATTTCATTAGTCTTTATGGTGTGTAGAGGCGGATGTGCGATATTTGGGAGGCGAAGCGTTTCAAGAAGATGTCAAGCCTAACGTATAATTTCGACAAACAGATTCGTCTCCCCACACCGTGACTGGGAGTCGGTTATACGACCTCTGAGGAGAGACTCGAGAATGAGTCTAAAGCACAAACCTTCCCACCTCGAGTTTTGGTGGCACGCTTCACCGAGAAGAAAGGTGATGGTGGTTATATCTCACCTGAGGCAGAGCGCATTGCGGTAAGTAATTTAATTATTTCATTTAGTATGTATTTGATGGCTATGAAATTCTTATGAATTTTTTTGTGTAATACTTGTTTTTCACCTATTTATGTGTTTTTTCAGACACGGTTCGAGGACCTTTCTGTGGCCCGGAGCACCAAAAGAGGTGATACTTTAGTGGGGATCTTTGCAAGCGTGAGGACGAGGAGATGGTGGACCTCATTTGGAGGCTGGGGGGCGGGGGTAGGTAGAGTTGTGGGCATCCCCCGTGTCCCAACCTACACTATAGTCCCTGCTGCGAGATCTCGATGTCGCCCACCCACCGGAGGTAGTGGTGCAAGTGGATAAGGCGTCGATCCTTCATTATCTGACGACTACTTCAGGCGGATCATAGAGGGGTGTATTGCGAGCAGTGTCGTGCAGTCAGGCGCACCATCACGCGAGCGGATCTACCAGCTTGCTCATGAGGTTGTCCACGGCTCCATAGATCCTGCAGTTGCCGTTGACGACCTCATGGGTGTAGTCCGGGAGGAGGCCATTCGTGTATGTGCAGTTGTCTTGGCCAACATCTTTCCTCCACATATTCGACAGGTAAAACTTATTATTGATGTATTTCATTATTTGTAATTATATTGCTTATATAAACTGTTAAATAACTAGTTAACACACCTAGACATAAGCAATAGATACACGTAGCACCGCATAGGCAATAGACACGCGTTAGAACTGTCGGGACTCGATTCCGATATACGGAATTCGAGTTATCGCCCAGTTTGCAAAACTCGCCAACACTTAGGTAAAAAGCCATAAAATAGGTCAAAATAAGCCTCGGTTGGCCGAACGCCATGCAAACACACACGTAGCACCGCATAGGCAATAGACACGCGTTAGAACTGACAGGACTCGATTCTGATATACGGAATCCGAGTTATCACCCAGTTTGTAAAACTCGTCAACACTTAGGCAAAAAGCCATAAAATAGGTCAAAACCCGCTTCGGTCGGTCGAACGCCACGCAACCACACACGTAGCACCGCATAGGCAATAGACACGCATTAAAACTGACGGGACTCGATTCCGATATACGGAATCCAAGTTATCGCCCAGTTTGCAAAACTCGCCAATAGTTAAGGCAAAAAGCCGTAAAACAGGTTAAAACCCGCCTCGGTCGGCCGAATGCCATGCAAACATACACGTAGCACCACATAGGCAATACACACGCATTAGAACTGACGGGAGTCGATTCCGATATACGAAATCCGAGTTATCGCCCAGTTTGTAAAACTCGCCAACACTTAGGCAAAAAGCCGTAAAATAGGTCAAAACCCGCCTCGGTCGGCTGAACGCCATGCAAACACACATGTAGCACCGCATAGGCAATAGACATGTTTTAGAACCGACGGGACTCGATTCTAATATACGGAATCTTAGTTATCGCCCAGTTTGCAAAACTCGTCAACACTTAGGCAAAAAGCCGTAAAATAGGTCAAAACCCGCCTCGGTCGGCCAAACGCCACGCAAACACATACGTAGCACCGCAAAGGCAATAGACACGCGTTAGAACTGACGGGACTCGATTCTGATATACGGAATCCGAGTTATCACCCAGTTTGTAAAACTCGTCAACACTTAGGAAAAAAGCCGTAAAACAGGTCAAACCCCGCCTCGGTCGACCGAACGCAAAGCAAACAGACACGTAGCACCATATAGGCAATAGACACGCGTTAGAACTAACGGGACTCGATTCCGATATACAAAATCCGAGTCATCGCCTAGTTTGCAAAACTCGCTAACACTTAGGCAAAAAGCCGTAAAACAGGTCAAAACCCGCCTCGATTGGCCGAACGCCACGCAAACACCCACGTAGCACCGCATAGGCAATAGACACGCGTTAGAACTAACGGGACTCGATTCCGATATACTGAATTCGAGTTATCGCCCAGTTTGCAAAACTCGCCAACACTTAGGCAAAAAGCCGTAAAACAGGTCAAAACCCGCTTCGATCATCCGAACGCCACGCAAACACACCCGTAGCACCGCACAGGCAATAGACACGCATTAGAACTTATGGGACTCGATTCCGATATACGGAGCCCGAGTTCGAGTCACGTCCGCCTAACTTGAAGAACACAAACTAAAATAATGTAAATATGTTTTTATTTTGATTTTGTTATTAATATTTTAATTTTGTAGGGTCTTGTTGACGAGACTCGTGGAGGTGGAGGCACTGGTGATGACCACCGAAAGGCGATGATGAATGACCTCCTCCAAGAGACAGATGATGATCGTCGAGTTGATAATGAGCGAAATTTCATCTAATCTGGTGATGATGGCCGAAGTCGATGACATGGAGACAGGCGACGGGTTGTAGTTAGTTTAGTTTATGTTATATCTAAGTTTCAGGTATGTATTTGTACAGTTTTTGAGTTGTACCCAACGACCATTATATTTTTTATCTATATATTTGATTTGGGTTACTAGTTTATAACAGGTATAGTTGTGATTTGATGGTTGTTATTAGTTTATAACAGTTGTATATTTGTAAATGAACAGGGATATTTTGAAAGTGTAAAAAAAAAAATTCAAAATTTATGTAGGCATTGCCGAAATGGCGTTAGAGGCATTATCACGATGGGTATCTGCGTCGGTCAGAATGAGATTTTCCCTCAAAAAAGCTATGGGGTCTTTGTCGACGGCCGTGCCATCTGTATAGCCGTCGGTAGTGATATTCTGTCGTTGCCAATGACTCCCGTCGATAATGACAAAGATGACGACGGTTGGCGACGGGAGTAAGGGGCGACGACAATGCCCGTCGCCAATGACATTAATGCCGACGGCACCATGGTCATTGGCAACGGCAGTGCCCGTCAGCAATGACTTGTTTTCTCGTAGATTTAAAAGTCCATCATCAATATTTTATCCCTGTAACATCAATCAATATACAGCTTGCATCAAATATTCATCTTTGCACTACAGGCCAAAGATTTTCATTTGTATCACCAGTTGGTCATGTTCATCTTAACACCTGTTCATCTTTGCACAACGGGCCAAAGATATTCATCAGGTAATCATACATCTTTGCACTACAGGCCAAAGATATTCATCAAGTATCACCATGAAGGATTGAGGATTATGAAAAACATTTTAGAGAACGAATTCAGTGAGACAGAAGGACAAATATTAGGGATTCGTATTTTGGTTTATCCAAATTTAATAATACTCCATAATAACCAATTTAAAAGTAGAATTCAAAAATAAAGATCAAAACATGGATACAATCAAAGATAGTAACCATAATAGACATCTGGGACGAAAAAGAGAAAATTTCATTTTTTTCGATGAATAGTGCCGTATTTATGAATAGTGTCGTATACGTGAATAGTGTTGTATACGTGAATAGTAACCCCAACACAAAAAGGTAGAAATTCCACAATAAAACTCATATCAATAATTCGGCATAATGATATTGAAGAAAATAATATCATTTAAAAAGAAAATAACATCCCTTACCTCAAAGAAACAGTACTTCGAAATAGAATATCGGATATGATGCTGAATGAAACTTGTACTGAATAACAACTCTCAAATTATTTAATTACTCACAAAATACGCTCGATAATATAGAGAGAAAGAAAGCTTGTTTCTGGTGTGATTTTCAATTCTAACTTAGCCATAAATTTATAGAAAAATGTTAGCCCGCCGAAATAGACTTGGCCTGCTACTATTGTCACCCACCACATTTGAAATTTAATTTGAGCACATTTCTCACCAACCAAAAGTGGGGTCCACCAATTCTAGAATTTTCCACCAAAATGATAAATTCAGAAACTTCAACAATTTCTGAACCAGTCACCTCTTAAAATTCAAAACAAATCATACGTTCATTTTTAACGGTTCAAAATTTGTGGACATATACTCAACTTATATATGTATAACATATCCAAAAATCACAACGATCCAACGGTCAGATTAAAATTATAACTCATGCAATAGAGCTTTAAGAACACCGATTTGATCTTTTAATACCTCCAATCCGACAAAATACGGATAAAATACCTCAACATTAATTCCTTTATTTATAACCACATAAATAAATCCATCATTTATATCCGCATCAAATAAATATTTTCTTATCATATAAATCAATAATTAATAATTCATAAACAATATTACAGAATCACAATAATAATAACCAGGCAGTTCCCAGGAAAGAGGAGGCTTTCCGATAAGGATTTCTCCTTACTGACGCACAATTAGGTGACCAAACCTGTAAAATCCCAAATTTTACGAATAAAGATTTACTTTACGAATAAAGATTTACGAGTAAAAAATGCAAGAATACGCTGGGTGGTTAATAAAGAGCATACGGTATTGATTATTGATGATTACGTGAGAAATCACTCAAACTTTACTCAATTATTGCTACGAATAATTCACGCATCATATCTCTCATATTATTGATTCGATTATTGTCACAAAGATCATCTTCATTATATGATATATTATTAAATCAATAATTGAGACGACAAAGTTATTCATATTATTAAATTGCAATATTTATAATGTCTAGAAGTTCATCAAAAGAGAGGTTTGGTCACCTAATGCTTGCGGCATAATAGGGAGAAATCCTTATTGGAAAGCCCTCTCCTCACGAGAACAACTGGTTGTTAAATATTGTGAGTTGTAATATTAATGATGAATAAGTTCGTGTTGATTAAAGATGAATTTGAGAGTTTCATTGTGTTGGGATTATTTGTGTTAGTAGAAATCGACATCTATTCCGATGATAATTGATGTCTGGAGGTTATATTGTTCAATCGGGTATTCGGGACACTTTTCGTGTTGGAGTTACTATTCACGAGTTACTATTCATGAGTTACTATTTATTAGTTACTATTTACGAGTTACTATTCACCCGAACAATATATTTCTTTTCGGTCCAAATTATTTTTGGGTACAATATTATTCCATGAAGAGATGTGCTAATTTTTTAGACCGTTGGTTTAAAGTTTTAATAGTGAATCAGTATGGATCGTTGGTTTAAAGTTTTAATAGTGAATCAATATGGATCGCTGGTTTAAAGTTTTAATAGTGAATCAGTATGGACCGTTGCTTTAAGTTTTAATATGGACCGTCCGTTTAAAAGTAAATCAATCTGGACCGTTCATGAATTAGTTACTATTCAATCCATTCTCCTATAAATAGAAGTTCATTCTTTTATTATTTCTTATGAATTCACTGAAACTTTAGAGAGAGAAATTATAGAAAGAAAGAAGAAGAGTATTCTGTTACTTCACTACTTTTATATCCAGTTTCTTCTTTATAAGGTAAGGGGTATTATTTCTTTTGTATTCATGAGGAGAACTTCTGTTATTCCATTCTTTATTATTCTGTTGGAATAACCTGTATACGCGGATTACCCTATACTTGGTGAAATTCTTATGTTATTTCATTATTTATTATTTTGTTGGAATAACCTGTATACGCGGGCTACCCTATACTTGGTGAAATTCTTCTGTTATTGCATTCTTTATTATTCTGTTGGAATATCCTGTTTTGGGCTTTTACATGGGATTCGGTTCCGTTATTTATTATTACATTGGAATAACCTCATCATGCCAAGTACCGCATGCACGGTGATTCTGTTGTTATTCTATTCTTTATTATCTGTTGGAATATCCCACATGCATGCGTTTACTGTGGGACCGGGTTCTGTTATTTCTTATTTCATTGGAATAAACTTATCATGCAAAGTACCGCATGCATGGTGATTTCTTTTGTTATTTCATTCTTTATTATACTCGGTTGGTTAAAGTTTTGACTTCTATACTCCATGAAATTAGTGGAATATCCTTGATATTTGCGCTTCATCCAAAGATATCTTTTCATGAAAATATTCTTCTGAGCATTCTTGAATTTTACTCTACAAAGAAGTATCATGTTGATAATTTGGACGTTATTAGTTCCTGGATAAATTAATTCTTGAACTTGTTTTATTGAATTCTTATATCATTGTCATCATTCTCATGTTTATATTTTGTTGAAAGTCATTTGTGGCCTGTAGTGCATAGATGGACTTAGTATGATTATGACCAGAGATTATTCGGTATAATCATGACCGTAATGTTACAAATGATATGAAAAAAGTCTTCATTGGCCCATATAGTGCATTGATGGATGATTTTTGGTATGATTATGGCTATATGGATTCTCTTGACGAGGAGTAAAGATGAATTGTTTTATAGCATGATCATGACCATTGATGAATACACGAATATCATTGGCCCGTAGGTGCATGGATAATTTGTGCTCGTGATCTTAATGAATATCCTTGGCAGTAGTATGGTGGATGATGTGGATTATTTATTAAGTTGAGTCTCAAATGATAAAAGTGATGAAAAAGCAGATAGTAGATTTTATTCTCTACTTGACTCTTTTAATAGATTGTTTGTTCACCTGCGATTAAACTTGATGTCTATTGTATTTTATCGGTTTAACATTGTTGAAGACTAATGATAATTTATTTCAGTATTATCTTAGTCATAATATTTCTTCTTTGGGCTAGTTGAGCTCACCCTTTCTTTCATTGTTTTCTTGTGAAATGAGAATATATATTTGGGACGACGTGTCGAGAAGCAGAGTGATATTCTGGATGATAGTGTTAGCTAGTAGTCCTCACTATTCTGTTAAATAATATGACAATAAATGTATTAAGGACTTTTTATAAGAGTGGATATTGTCTAGAAGACAATATTTGTATTAAAACTCACAACATGTATTTTATCGTACTTTACACGACTGTTGTATAATTTAGTTATATTTGAATTTTGTACCATGTATTTGGTGACTCAAGATAGGTGATGTATACCTATTTTGGGGACATCACAACCTATGATAGTGTTAGCTAGTAGTCCTCACTATTCTATGAAATAGTGTGATAATAATTATAATGAGGACTTATTCTGAGAGTGGATATTGTCTAGAAGACAATATTTGTATTAAAACTCACATCTCTTGTTGTATATTTAAGATTGTATTTGTATTCTGTACCATGTATTTGGCGACTCAAGATGGGTGATGTATATTTTGGGGGCGTCACAGTTGGTATCAAAGCTTAGGGATATGATCTCTGACTGAGATGTGAGACAAGAACTAGGAGAGGAGAGACGGAAAATTCCTTCGCTAGTATAACCTACCTAAGTTTATTTGGTATTTAATTGGTCGATCAGAGTATAGGGATAATATGTGATATGTCAATTAACCCTTATTTTGTGACAGTGTTTGTATTCAGATGTTGTGAATAGGGCTCAGTTATTGGAGCATGATAATGAGTCAGCACAACCAAAAGGTAATGACCAACAACACGATAATAATCGTACCGGTGGCAACGGCCATCGGAACAACGATAACCATCGTGGATGAAATTATCATGCCAAGAATGGTAACCACTTCAGTGGTAATCATGACCAAGATAATAGAAGTGGAAAATTCAAGAAGAGAAGATTTAACGATGATGAGAAGACGTCGGCAGCAGTAACAAATTCTAGGGGAGGAGAACGACTTCCAGTTAGAAGCTATAGATGCGGAGAGGAGGGACACATAAGTCCAAACTGTTCACAGTCTTCCAAGGTATATTTTAATTGTGGAAAAGATGGTCACATAGCTCGATTTTGTCTCAGGCGAAATCAAGTCCAAATTTGAGACGGTGGCACCAAAAGCGGATACTGGACAAAACAAAGTTGGTAGTTTCGGGAAGAAGCGTTTTTCGTGACTTCTCCAAAAGCGAAGTAACTTTAACGAAGTTAAGACACGTTAGTTAATTATAAATTCTTGCGAAGTTTATACCTTATTGATAATCGGGTTCTACCCATTCTTTTATCTCTCTTTGCTTTGCGCTTTCAACGTTTAAATTTGACTATGGAGAAATTAGACTTTGACTTATCTGTTGAAACACAGTTAGGAGAAACCTTCATTACATGTGTTATCCAAGTCTTGGATGAGAGTCACAGTTTTGAATGATATTTCTATTGTTAATAAATTTCCTGACGTATTCTTGAAGACTTCTTAATCTACCCCAGAACGTGAAATCGAATTTTGTATTGACCCCAGTACAAAACCTGTAAGACCCCAACTTATTATTAATGAAGCAAGTGGTTAGTTATGGGTAAAATGCGCAAATATTTCAAATAAGCAAGTGGTTATAAAATATATATTGTTGTCGGTGAATATTCGTTTGGTCGTGGAATATTCTTGTTGTCGGGAATATTAAATGCAATGGTAGCAGACCTTTGTGTATATGGGCCCATAATGAAAAAACGACAAATATAAGTTGTTTATAAATAACGACGTAGTTGTTACTGATTTATCTTGTTGAAAATAAATTGTGGTTAAAACACAATAAAGACATATTGCGGTATTGCATCAATTATTGATTCTTACATAAGAAGGCACTACTCAATAATTGTTACGATAATTATTATTCAATATTTTATTTTATTGATTCAATAATTGCTACGTTGATATTTTATATTTTGTTGTTTCAATAATTGTCACTTACACAAAGTATTTTTCATTATCGAACAATAATTCATATTATCTCGAATAATATTATTAGATAACATTATTGTCAATGTCTAGAAAGTTTCACATCTAAGAGAGGTTTTGTCATCTAATTGCTACCAAGAAGAGGAGAAATCCTTATTGGAAAGCCCCTCTTTCCAAGGCTGCACGGTTGTCGATATTGTGATTCTGTAATATTATTTGTGAATAATTAATTATTGATTTATACGATAAGGAAATATTGATTTTATGTGGATATAGATGGAAAAAATTTTAATATGACAATTGTTGAAAATTAGTATTTTATTTTTTTTACGATAAAATAATTTATTTAAATATATTATTATATTTTAATAATATAATAATGGTGATATTTTTACAATGAATGTGGGATATATGAGTATATGAGGAGGAAGAGTATTTTTGTTGCATTAAATGATTAACACATGTTTTGTGTGTCAGTGGACCCCATTTCTTGACTGAAATTTGATTATAGCCTGTAAAATCTCCCATTTGTGGATTTCGGTCAATTTTTGTTTAGAATTTGGAAAAACTTTCTTCTGCAAACTTGTAGATAATGGAATTTCCTATGAAAAAGACATGAGTTTCGAATTTTTCTAACAAAAGGGATATTTATTATGAATTATTGAAGTTCTGAAATAATTAATTTTTGAAGTTTAAAATATTTTAATTAAGAAAAACATTTTTTGAATTTTTGGGACATGTGTTAGTGGTTGAATTCTGCTGGTGGTGTGCGTAGGGAGATTTGGAAATTAATATTATTAATTTATTAAATTTTTTGCTTTGGTGTTTTAAGCATTTTCCTATAAATAGGGTGCTTAGGTTAGAATTGAAAATCACACCAGAAATTGAAGTTTTCTCTCTCTTTCTCTCTCTATATTATCGAGCGTATTCTTGTGAGTATTTTGATACTTTGAGTGTTGCTATACGGTGCAAGTTCCTTTCAGCACTATATCTAGTATTCCAGTCAGAAGTATAGTCTTTTCGAGGTAAGGGGTGTTATTTTTTAAAAAATGATATTATTTCTTCTAATATCATTATGTCGGATTATTGGTAAGATTTTTCTTGTGAAATTCTTGTCTTTTAGTGTCGGGAGTTCTTATTCACGATACGGCAAGACTATTCACGAATCACAAGACTATTCACGAGGAAAAATTGAATTTTTCGCTTTTTTCTAAAATATCGATTATGGATACTAGCTTTGATTGTATCCATGTTTTGATCATTTTTGAATTTTACTTCACTATAGTTATTTATGAAGTATTTTTGAACTCGGATTGTTTAAAGTACGAATCCTTAATATTTGTTCTTTTGTTTCACTAGATTCGTTTTCTTTAAAATATTTTTCATCATCCTCGATACCCTAAAATATGATATTCTTGAATATCTTTGGCTTGTAGTGCAAAGATGGTTGATTTTCTTATGAATATCTTTTGGCCGTGAGTGCAAAGATGTACAGTGTTGAGATGAACATGACCGGTGATGAATATCTTTGGCTGTAAGTGCAAAGATGAATATTTGATTAAGATTGATTTTGATTGATGTTACAGGGATAAAATATTGATGATGGACTTTTAAATTCATAGATTAATTTCATTCTCTACGTAACTCATCTATGAATTATTATTTCCGCTGCGAATATTGATCTGAAACCTGTTATTTATTATATTCTATCAGATTTTTTCCTGTTGAAGACTAGCGATAATTTGTTCTATATCATCTTAGTCATAATATTCTTTATTGGGCTAGTTGAGCTCACCCTTTTCCTTTTTGTTCCATTTTTCTTCTTAGGAGACGAGAATGTAGCGAGTACTAGTCTTGGTGTGGAATGATGGTTCTAGAAGTTGTTTTAGTAGTCCTCACTATTTTTGTAAAATAATGTACCAATAATTGTAATGAGGACTTAGTTGGGTATGGATATTGTACAGATGACAATATTTGTATTTAAACTTCTGAGTTTATATGTTGTATTAATAAAGTTGTAGTTGTTTACATACCATGTTATTGATAACTCAAAATGGGTGATGTATACCTATTTTGGGAGCGTCACTGATTAGTATCGTAGCTTAGGGATATGATCTCTGGCGGAGATCGAGGAACGTAACTAGGAGGGAGAGACGAGTAAAACCTTCATTAGTGTGTCTTACCTAAGCTTATTTGTTGGTTGGTCAGTATATAGGGATATGATGTGATATGTTGATTTCTTTAATTAACCTTTGTTTTATGGCAGTATTTGAGAATGTCAACTGAGAATGTTAACATTGGAGCAATTGAGACAGTGGAGACACCTTTACCCACCAACGAGGAGAACGTGAAACAGGCCGACAATGTTCCTCCTGTAAATAACACCACTGATCAGACGATGAACGACGAAATGTTTAGAAGCTTTTTGCAGTTCATGCAAAATCAGACGAGGGAGACTCGTGCACAAAATACCGGTGGAAATGATAATAACGCACGGTTTGTCACGGCCAAGCAGTTCAAAGAGTTGGGAGCACCAGAATTCTGGGGAAAGTCGGATCCGATTAAGGCGGAAACGTGGGTCAAACAAATTACCAAGATATTCGATGTCTTGGGATGCACGGAGAGAATGAAGGTTCCATTCGCCACTTTTATGTTTCAGTAATGAGACAGATTCTTTGGGAGTCTCGTGAAGCGCACCCATCCGGTATTGACTCAAAGATGTCTTGGGAGACGTTTCAGAAACTGTTCAATGACAAGTACTTTCCTGAAAGTATTCGTCATATGAAGGAAGTGGAGTTTATTAGACTAGAACAAAACAACATGACGGTGTCCTAATACGAGGTGAAGTTTGCAGAGTTATCCAGGTTTGCACCTCATTTGGTGGAGAATGAGGAACGTATGACGCGGATGTTTCTGAGAGGTTTGAAACCTGGCATACGTCAATATCTCATTTCTTATAAATTTTTTCTCTATTCAGATATTGTCAACAGGGCTCAATTATTAGAACGAGATAACGAGTACGTTCAACCGAGGGACCACAACCAGGATCATACCAGAGATAGCAGTCAACAGAATAACGATAACTAGCGGAGAAAGAAAAAGACGGACAAAAATGGTAACCACTCTGGAGGTAGTCATGGCCATGAGAATAGAAGAAGCGAGTTGGGAGGAGATTTTAAAAAGAGGAGATTCAACAATGACCATGTGAAGACGTTAGCACCAGTAGAACGACCACCGATCAAATGCTATAAATGCGGGAAAGAGGGACATATCAGTCCAAACTGTCCACAACAGTTCAAGGTATGTTATAATTGTGGAAAGGAAGGACATATCGCTCGAGATTTATGCAGTGGCGAAACCAAGTCCGGGGGACGGTGACTCAAAAGGTTATACGTAAAAGTCAAAGTCAATCGGTTCTCGGAAGAAGCGTTTGTTGTGACTAGTCAAAATGCGAGGAACCCAAACGAGGTGATCACGGGTAAGCTAATCATTAATTCTTGCGAATTTTATACCTTACTTGATACCAGTGCTACCCATTCATTTATCTCTCCTACTTGTGCTCAACGTTTAAACTTGACTCCGGAGAAATTAGACTTTGATTTATCTGTGGAGACTCCATTAGGAGAAACTTTCATTACACCCATTGTTTATAAATCTTGTTTGATCCAAGTTGGTACCATCACATTACCTGTTGACCTTATCTCTTTAAAGATACTTGCTTTTGATGTGATTTTAGGGATTGATTGGTTAACCACTCATCATGCCAAAATTGATTGTTTTCGTAAGGTTGTTAGTTTTCCATATTTTTAACCAACCTGTTGTACGAATTCAAGCAACTAAACCATTAAAATCAATCACAGTTATATCAAATCATAAAGTTATTCGTTTATTGAAAAACGGATGTCAAGTTTTCTTAGCCCATGTTATGGATTTGAATAAAGACACGTCAGATTTGAATAATATTCCTGTTGTTAGTAAGTTTCCTGACGTATTTCCTGAAGAACTTCCCGGTCTACCCCCAGAACGTGAAGTTGAATTCTTTATTGATATTGAGCCTGGTACAAAGCCCATTTCTAAAACCCCATATCGAAAGGCTCTTATTGAACTTCAGGAGTTAAAGGTCCAACTACAGGAGTTGTTGGACATCGGTTTCATTCATCCTAGTACATCTCCTTGGGGTGCTCCTGTTTTATTTATAAAGAAGAAAGACGAGAGTATGCGACTTTGTATTGACTACCGGGAATTAAATCATGTCACTATCAAGAATAGGTATCCATTTACCTCGTATTGATGACTTGTTTGACCAACGAGCAAGGAGCACAATTCTTTTCAAAATCGATCTTTCGATTACGGATATCATCGCCTAAAGATTAGAACACAGGATATTCCAAAAAGCGCCTTGAACTTCGATATGGGCATTATGAATTCTTAGTCATGTCTTCTTCGGACGACTAATGCTCCTCATGACTTTCATGGATATGATGAACCGAGTATTCAAGGAATATTTGGATCGATTCGTTGTTATCTTTATTGATGACATCCTCATATATTCCAAAAGTCGTGAAGATCATGAGCACCATTTCAAATTTGGTACTCCAAAGGCCCGTGAAAACAAGTTGTATGTCAAGTTGAAGAAATGCGAAGTTCGCGAGGAAGTAGCATTCTAGGGCACATGGTGTCAAAACATGGAGTATCCGTTGACCCGCCAAGATTGAAGCAATACAAAGTTAGAGAGCAATCAAGAGGCGGTGATCAAGACGTAGCTTTTACGGGCTTATTTGGTTATTATCGAGATTCGTGGAAGGATTTTCTCGAATCGCTACTCCATTAACCCAGCTGACTCGGAAAGATATAAAATTCGTATGAAACGAGGAATGCGAGAAGAGTTTCTAAGAGCTTAAGAGGAGACTCATTTCGGCACCTGTTCTGACAATTACATCTGGTTCGGATGGATTTGTTATCTACAACGATGCTTCGGGCAAAGGGTTAGGATGTGTTCTCATACAACATGGGAAAGTAATAGCCTATGCCTCGCGACAACTTAAAGAATATGAGAGGAATTATCCTACTCATGATCTAGAGTTAGCAAGCAATGATCGTTTTGCGCTTAAAGATCCGGAGGCACTATCTATATGGAGAGAAAGTGGAGATATATTCGCACCATAAAAGCCTCAAATATTTCTTCACCCAAAAGGAACTCAATACGCAAGAACGACGTTAGTCATTGTTAAAAGATTATGACCACACTATTCAATACCATCCTGGAAAAGCGAACGTGGTAGCTAACACGTTGAGTAGAAGATCATATGCAGGAACGAGTGCGATGATGTTAAGTATATGCATAGAGCCAACTTTAATAAAAAAAGTTAAAGTTGCTCAAGCCACCCAATCTTGAGGTGATGCGTATGAAGAAGAAAGTACAAGAAGGTGCTATTCCGGAAGCGAAAATCGATGAAGAATGAATACTTCGAGTCCACTCCAGACTTTGTATTCCTAACGACTCTGATTTGAAGTACAAGATCATGATGGAGGCACATAATACACTGTTTGTAATCCATCCTGGAAGTACCAAAATGTATCGTGATCTTCGACATACATTTTGGTAGAAACAAATGAAAGAGAGATTGCGAAGTTTATCTCGAGGTGTTTAACTTGTCAACGTGTAAAGGCGGAGCATCAAGTGCCTAAGGGTCCATTGCAACCACTTGAGATTCCAAAATGGAAGTGGGAACACATTACCATGGATTTCGTTACGGGTCTTCCCACGGTTTCTCAAGGCATAAATGTTATTTGGGTTATTGTTGATAGATTAACTAAGTCTGCTCATTTCTTGCCGATACGGGTGACTTATTCCCTTGAACGTCTTGCTCATATTAATGTAAATGAGATTGTGAGATTGCATGGCATGCCGGTATCCATAGTTTCGGATCGTGACCCAAGATTCACTTCACGATTTTGGGTTAGTTTGCAAAAAGTTATGGGCACGGATTTACGATTCAGTTCGGCATACCATCCTCAAACGGACGGACAATCAGAAAGGACTATTCAAACTCTTGAAGATCTATTAAGACTCTGTGTCCTAAACTTCAAAGGGAGTTGGGATAAATATTTATCTTTGGTGGAATTCTAATACAACAATGCTTATCGAGCAAGATATAGGTGTGGCTCCATTCAAGCATTATATGGACGTAAGTGTCGCTCTCCAAAGTATGTTGGGATGAGGTTGGTGAAGCAACATTGTTGGGACCAGAGAGTTAGTACGTATGACTACGTAAAAGATCCAAATGATTCGACAACGATACAAACCAAGACAAGATCGACAAAAGAGTTACGCGCGGATCTTCATCGAAAAGACGTGGAATTTAGTATTGGGGATCATGTATTGTTGTGTGTTGCTCCATGGAAGGGAGTTACAAAACTTGGGAAAAGAGGAAAGCTCAATCCACGATTTATTGATCCATTTCAGATTCTTGACCGAGTAGAAAATGTGGCCTATAGACTCGCGTTACTTCCAAGTATGTCTCGTGTTCATAATGTTTTTCATATATCTGTGCGTTATTCTAGAAGAAAGAATCGACGAAGAGAGGAAATCTCAACCCTTGATTTTATTGGCCCATTTGAAATCCTCGATCGAGTAGGAACTGTGGCCTATAGACTCGTTTTACCGCCAAATATGTTGCGTGTTCATAACGTTTATCACGTACCGATGTTACGTAAATATGTGGACAACCCGAACCACATTATTGATTTAGAACCAGACGAGATAACGAATAATTTAACGTATGAAGATGTACCTGTTAAAATCCTCGAATATATTCTACGCTTAAAGGTTATACCTCAAGAGTTAGAATCTGATGAAGTGTACTCATCTGTTCGGCATATAAGGTACGTACGTAAATTTCGAGGGCGAAATTTCATAAGGAGGGGAGATTGTAAAATCCCAAATTTTACGAATAAAGATTTAATTTTCTCGAAATATTTTTTTGAAAATTATGGTGTGAATTTAAGATAATATTATAGTTGTGGGTAGTATTTATAAATTTTTCAAAGTATGTAAGTTGTTATATAATATTCGATCGGTCGGGGAATATTCGTTTTAACAAGGAATATTAAACGACAAGACAATCATTAGTGGACCATCAGAAGCGGAATTATTGTCGAATTAAGAAAACGACAAAAAAATTTTATGAAAATAACGGCGGAAGTTTTCATCAATTAATATTGTTGAACTACTCATTAGTAAAAGTGTACGATGAATGGCGTGGTTGCGTAGTAGTACCGGTATTGATTATTGATGCTTATGTGAGAAATCACTCGACTTTTACTCAATTATCACACAAAGAATTCTTGCATCATATCTCTTATATTATTGATTCGATTATTGTCACAGTATCATCTGCATTATATGATATATTATTAAATCAATAATTGAGACGACAAAATTATTCATATTATTAAATTGCAATATTTATAATGTCTAGAAGTTCTGTCAAGGAGAGGTTTGGTCACCTAATTGCGCACCAATAGGGAGAAATCCTTATTGAAAAGCCCCCTCTTTCTTGGGAACAACCTGGTTGTTAAATATTGTGAGTTGTTATATTAATGATGAATAAGTTTGTGTTGATTAAAGATGAATTTGAGAGTTTCATTGTGTTGGGATTATTTGTGTTAGTAGAAATCGACATTTATTCCGATGATAATTGATGTCTGGAGGTTATATTGTTCAATCGGGTATTCGGGACACTTTTCGTGTCAGAGTTACTATTCACGAGTTACTATTTATGAGTTACTATTCACGAGTTACTATTCACCCGAACAATATATTTCTTTTCGGTCCAAATTACTTTTTGGTACAATATTATTCCATGAGGAGATGTGCTAATTTTTTACACCGTTGGTTGAAATTATATTAGTAAATCAATATGGATCGTTGGTTTAAAGTTTTAATAGTGAATCAATATGGATCGTTGGTTTAAAGTTTTAATAGTGAATCAATATGGATCGCTGGTTTAAAGTTTTAATAGTGAATCAGTATGGACCGTTGCTTTAAGTTTTAATATGGACCATCCGTTTAAAAGTAAATCAATCTGGATCGTTCATGAATTAGTTACTATTCAATCCATTCTCCTATAAATAGAAGTTTATTCCTTCATTATTTCTTACGAATTCACTGAAACTCTAGATAGAGAAATTATAGAGAGAAAGAAGAAGATTATTCTGCTACTTCACTACTTCTATATCCAGTTTCTTCTTTATAAGGTAAGGGGTATTATTTCTTTTGTATTCATGAGGAGAACTTCTGTTATTCCATTCTTTATTATTCTATTGGAATAACCTGTATACGCGGACTAACTTATACTTGGTGAAATTCTTCTGTTATTTCATTATTTATTATTCTGTTGGAATAACCTGTATACGCGGGCTACCCTATACTTGGTGAAATTCTTCTGTTATTCTATTCTTTATTATTCTTTTAGAATATACTGTCTTTGCATTTTACGCCGGACCTGGTTCCGTTATTTATTATTTTGTTGGAATAACCTGTCTATGCGAAGTACCGCATGCATGGTGATTTCTGTTGTTATTCCATTCTTTATTATTCATTGGAATATCTTGTCTGTATGCGTTTCTGTGGGGACTGGTTCCGTTATTTATTATTACATTAGAATAACTTTGTCATCCAAAGCACCGCATGCATGGTGATTTCATTGTTATTCCATTCTTTATTATTCATTTGGAATATCACATCGCGCGCTTTTTCTGGCGGACTGGTTCTCGTTATTTATTATTCATTGGAATAACCATTCTATCGCAAGCATCGCATGCATGGTGATTTTGTTGTTATTCCATTCTTTATTATTCTATTGGAATATCCTCACATGCATGCGTTTTTCTGTGGGACTGGTTCCGTTATTTATTATTACATTGGAATAACTCGCCTACATCAAGTACCGCATGCATGGTAATTTCGTTGTTATTCCATTATTTATTATTACATTTGGAATATCATCGTATGCATGCGTTTTACGCGGACTCGTTCCGTTATTTATTATTACGTTGGAATAACATGTATACATCAAATACCGCATGAATGGTGATTTGTTGTTATTCCATTCTTTATTATTCTATTGGAATATCCCGTCTGCATGCGTTTCTGCCGAATCGGGTTTCGTTATTTATTATTCTGTTGGAATAACTCGCTCATGCCAAGCACTGCATGCATGGTGATTTTGCATTGTTATTCCATTATCTATTATTCATTGGAATATCATGTATCTGCTGCGTTTCCTTGGGACTGGTTCCGTTATTTATTATTACTGTTGGAATAACTGCCTATGCCAATACCGCATGTATGGTGATTTCTTTTGTTATTTTATTCTTTATTATACTCGGTTGGTTAAAGTTTTGACTTCTATACTCCATGAAATTAGTGGAATATCCTTGATATTTGCGCTTCATCCAGTATCTTTTCATAAAAATATTCTTCTGAGCATTCTTGAATTTTACTCTACAAAGAAGTATCATGTTGACAATTTGGACGTTATTAGTTCTCGGATAAATTAATTCTTGAACTTGTTTTATTGAATTCTTATATCATTGTCATCATCCTCATGTTTATATTTTATTGAAAGTCATCGTGGTCCGTAGAAAGTGCATAGATGGACTCGTGGTATGATTATGACCGGAGATTATTTAAGTATAATCATGACCGTAATGTTACAAATGATGTAGAAAAAGTCCTCATTGACCCATAAAGGCATTGATGGGCCGGTTTTGGTATGATTATGGCTATGGATTCTCTTCGGCCAAGGGAACAAAGATGAATTGTTTTATAGCATGATCATGATCATTGATGAATACACGAATATCCTTGGCTCATAGTGCATGGATAATTTGTGGTCGTGATACTAATGAATATCTTGGTGGTCGTAGTGCGGGGATGATGTGTATTATTTATTAAGTCGAGTCTCGTGATAAAAGTGATGAAAAACTTTTAAATCATAAAAGATAGTAGATTTTATTCTCTACTGACTCTTTTAATGGATTGTTTGTTCTACCTGCAGTTAAACTTGATGTACATTGTATTTTATCGGTTTAACATTGTTGAAGACTAATGATAATTTATTATGTATTATCTTAGTCATAATATTTTTCTTTGGGCTAGTTGAGCTCACCCTTTCTTTCATTGTTTCTCTCTTGAAATGAGAATATAACTAGATTTAGTCTGGGAGCGGAATGATGTAATCCGGATGATAAGATTAGTAGTCCTCACTATTCTATGAAATAGTGTGATAATAATTATAATGGGGACTTATTTCGAGAGTGGATATTGTCTAGAAAATAATATTTGTATTAAAACTCACAATTTCTTATTGTATATTTAAGATTGTATTTGTATTCTGCGTATGTATTTGGCGACTCAAGATGGGTGATGTATACCTATTTTTGGGCGTCACAAAACCTCTCCTGGCGAGAACTTTCTAGACATTGCCAATAATGCTATCTAATAATATTATTGAATAATATGAATTATTGATCCGTTAATAGAAAATATCATGCGGTGACAATTATTGAAACAACAATAATATAAAATATCAACGCAAAGAATTATTGAATCACTAAAATAAAATATTGAGCAAAGAATTACCGTAACAATTATTGAGTAGTGTCTTCTTACGTAAGGATCAATAATTCAAAAATGTGCTGTAATACAGTGTCTTATTTTGCAACCACGCCGTATTATTGTATTTTAACCACGTGTATTCCAACATGATTGCAGCATCGGTAACATTTACGCGTTATTTATAAAAACTCAAACTTGTCATTTTTTTCATCAAGCGGTTATTACATTTATGGGGCCCACAAATGGCTGCTACCGTCGCATTTAATATTCCACGACAACAAGAATATTCCACGACCAAACGAATATTCCCCAACAGAAATTAGTATTTTATAATCACTTGCGTATTTTAAAAATTTTATATATATCAGCCTTAACACTTTTGTCAATTTAATCATTTACTGAATAATAATTATAAGAAAAATTGAATAATTTTATTTCATAAAATTCGGGGTCTTACATTTTTAGTTGAAGAAGAAAAGATATTTTGATTTTTTTGTTTTTGTTTTATTTTATTATGTTTTTGTTATTTTTAAAATTTTAAAATGTTAATTTTTTTTATTTTTAAAATCTGTTTTTGATTTTTTTTTTTGCCACATAAGCAATTTTTTTTGCCACGTCAGCGTCACGTAGATAAAAAATTGACGTCTGTCAACTTTTTTTAACGAAATGACCCGATTTGAAAATAAAAATTAGTTCAGTGAGTTAATTTAAAAAATTAAAAGTTCAATCAAATATTCAATAAAACGTGCCAATTTCAGTGGCCAAATTATTAGTTTTGCGGATTCAATTTTATTTTATAATAGGGATTAATAGTCCTGTCATTATTCCTATAACAAACAAAAATGTCTTAATTCAAGCATAAAATAGAAACTGCCAAAAAAAATTGGATAGGGGGACACTGTCAATTTATGCATCCTGGACTGATCTCATTAAGAGTATATTTACTACGATTGGTTAAAGAATGTGATTAGTAATTTTGATTATTACTTTTATTTCTAATTAAATTTTAAAAAGTAATTTGTGTTTGAAAAATAAAAAATAATTAAACTAGTAAAAAGTATAAAAAATGGTATAAAAAATTTGTTAATAACTTATTTTAAGTGTGAATTATTAAAAAGGAATATTTTGATAATTAAAGATGGATAATATATAGATTTATTAAAATAAATAGAGAGAAATTAATAATATATTTGACAAATAATTTAAAACTCCAATTAAAACTTCTGATTATTTCAATAAAAAAAAGGTGATTATAATCAATTTTTAAATATTTTTATTTATTAAAACTGATTATAAATAAATTTAATTACTTCCCGAACACTTTCTAACTTCCTTGCTTTGTCATTGAATGCACGTGAAATAATCGTGTAATGCACAATTTGTGCTTAAAAGGGAAAAAACTAGAGTAAAAATATCAACTAGATCTTATTTTATCAAATACTTTTAAATTTAATTTTACAAAATTAAAAATGCTTTTAACATAACGTATCCCAACAAAAAAATATATTCGGTTCATGTTTATTGAGTCCTGTTATATATTATCATAAATTTATGTCAAAATAAAATTATAAAACATAATAATATTATGAGTTTGAATAAAATTATAAAAAAAATTACATCTCAATAAAATAATTATCATTAATATTTATTTATATAACTAAATATTAAAAAATCGACGTAATCATTATATATATATATATATATATTATTTTTTATATTTAATTTTGAAATTTGTTTGAGGATTTAAAGGCCCCGAAAAGATAAACACCTAATAAGACATAAAACGAAGCTAGAGGAACCTTTAATCATCGGGTTAATTGTTAGTTTGGTCACTGTATTAAGAGTTGCTTTTTTTATTACAAACACATTACTATACTAAAAAATAGGTTACAAAATGGTCATTACTTAAAATTCTATCAAAAAAAAATGAACGAAAGTACTAACTAGACTAACAATTAACATAGATTAATGACGTGGATCAGATTAGTTGGTGTTTTAGTCATTGTACTCGGGAGCTTATTTTTATTTTGGTTACTGGAATTTCTTTTGTTGTATTCTCGTTATCGAAATATCAAAAACATTACAAATTAGTGATTTCATAGTTTCTCATTCAAAATATTATACAAAAAGTTTACTTGTCAAACATCTGACATATAGATGTGAAAGATTTGAATGAGTTAGTATGTGTGGGTCAGTTTGTAGAAATAAAATAAAATGCTCATCTAGAAAAAAAGAAAAGGATAAAGTCATACTAGTTATTTTAATACTCCATAATATTATAAGAATATAATTAAATTTTAAGAAAAAAAAAGAACATAATTTAAAAAATATAAAAGCAAAGTTTATCTTCCTGTTCTATCTACAGACGAGTGATTTATCAAAAAAAAAAATGAAGTTCTACACTTTATGTATATCAAATTTTTCTCTCGTCGTGGACCAAGGAATTACAACCTCTCGTCGAAATTATAGTTTATAAAATAGGTCTCTCTTATGCCTTTGTATACTTGTTGAAAAAAAAAATAGAGAATAGAATAGCAATATATTGACGATGACGGTGTCCAAAGTTATTTGTTTCACTTCGAACTAAGAGTGAGATAATTTTTATTAAACCGATTTCTACAGTAGTCATTAGATATGAGGGGGTTTATTGGCCCAATTTTCTCTTCTTTTTTTTTGCAGTTTGATTTGATGTTTAAAAGATTTTAAATTAAATATGTTTTTGAAAAATTTGTGAATTTAAATTAGTTATGATGTACTTTATCATTGAATTTAAAACTAATTAGGATGTTTAATTTGGAACGGAGGGCGTAATATTTTTGGTAATTCAATAACGAGAATGTAATTAAAAAAAGTTCATAATTAAAATAAAAATCGACTTCTAGTACAATGACAAAAACATCAATTAACCCAATTTATATTACCTGTCATATAATTAACACATTCAGTTCATTTTTTTGAATGAAATATTAATTAATAATTTTTTAAATATTTAATAATATGTTTGTAATAAAATAAAAATTCTATAACGACAATAACAATTGACCCATAAAACAATCCTCAAAACATCGAATAACACCTTTAACTATAATGCTTTTAATGTTTTTACGAAAATGTTTTGGTGAGCTTAACCAAATCAAAAGCTTTCTCATTCCCCTCACAGAACACCTGTAATAACCGGAAAAACCACAAATTTCTAAAGATACCTCTCTCTCTCATTGCCCTTCCAAGGCTGTAACCCAGATTTGGGGTTTACGTAATTCTCAATCTTATGATCATTCCCTTCCAAAATCCATCCCTCATTTAAAACCCTAGAACTCTGTTCTCAGCTTACCGGTGTTCGATGCCTAAATTTATCCTCCTTTGTATCATCAGATTTTTACAAATCTAAATTTCAATCTACATCCCATATTTTTGTTCTTCTGAAATACATAGATATACAGATATATCAGTTTCAGATCAAATTTTGTACGATAGAATTGAGCTTATGGAATCACGGTTTTAGTTCGGATTCTAAGTCTCGACTTGTGTTCGAAGTTGGAGTTTGGGCATATTAAATTATTCTTAATTCTTTCTTTTTGAGATGTGATACGTAGAGTGAGAGAGAATTTGAGATAGAGAGATGAATAATAATAATCAGAAAAAGAGGAATTTTCAGATAGAAGCTTTTAAGCACAAAGTGGTGGTTGATCCGAAATACGCCGACAAGACGTGGAAGATATTGGAGCATGCGATCGATGAGATTTACAATCATAATGCTAGTGGTCTTAGTTTCGAGGAGCTCTATAGGTTAGCTTTAATAATCTCTGACTATTTTTTTTCAGTCGCATTAGATAGTTATTTGAATTAATGTTGCATGGTATGGATTTAGTAGTTTATTGTTCTGTGCTCACACATTGTTGCTTCTTACATTTTATTGATTATTATTTCTTCAATTGCACATACTGTAGCTTTTCTTAGTTCTAAATCAGTTTAACTGAAGGTTATCGATTTTTCATATTAGTAAACATAGCAGCAAAGAATGGGTACTGAAACTTGGTTTGTCTTTGAATGGAAAAATAAGGTATTTGGTGCTGTAGAATTTTCTGATATATGGTTTCAAAATGCCTTGTTTCTAATACGTAATTGCTTTAATGGTGGAGAATTTGTTTCGTTATATTTCCACCATAAGCTGGCCATTCTGCTTGACTTGGTCTTGCGTACTCGGTACTTGAACTATCCTTTAGTAGAGAAAAAGAGTCACGATATTAAAGCCATACTGTTCAAGGAAGTTCGACTTTTTATATAGTCAATGGTTAATATTAAGTTATATTAATGAAGTGTTTTTTTTTTTAATTTTTGTCGGACTCTTAATATAGTTGAAGATATTGTGTTTTTTACATGTACAGATTCTGAGTATTAGACTGATCTGTATTACATTGATCCGTGTTGCCTCGTTGTGTTCATGTCATTATTGTTGGTACAAGAATAAGATGTCAGGTGACAGATTTTTATAGATTCTAATTGTTTGATTTTGGAATGTAGCATTATATTCTTCAAAAAAATTCCATCAATGTGTCACGTCACCATAAGACTAGCTTCCTTGTCTTTTGCACCCGCACATCCAAGTGCAAGGACCCTTATTCAGTTTTCAAAACACCAGAGCGCTGATATAGTACTCTGCTAAGAGGGTTACACCTCAACAAAAAATTATTAGGATTCATTTTCATGAGAGGTAGCTATTCTTTACAACTGGCTAACAATTCCTGATGCAACCTTTTCCTCTTTTATCTTGGTTTAACACATGCTGCTTTGCAAGAAACTATAGACAGAGTTATGTTGTAGTAGAAACTATAGACAGTTATTTTGTAGTATAGTATAATTTTTAGATTTGAAGATTAATTAGTTATGGTAGGAAATATTATTTAATTTTAAGGTAAAGAATCTTTGTAGATCTCGCCACATACGGTGTTATTTTGGGACTAACATTTAACTGGTTGTCTATTTGATTTTTGTTTTCCTTTCCCCTTTTGGTACTCAACATCTGTATGCAGCAGATGTCTTCTATATAAAAGTTTGCAAAAATTCCCCCTCTATACATTCATGCTTATTCTTCTTTTTCTACAATTTTTACTCTTAGATACTCTGATGCTCTTTACTGCAATCTTTTATCGCATATGCTTTTAATATCTATGGATGCTTTTAATTTTTGTGGATATTGATACCTAATTCTGTAGTCATATATCAACAGAATTATCAAACTATTTTCTTTGTGTAGTCATTTGTTATTCCTTGCTTATATACGAAATATGTGATCAAGTGAATTTTTAGCTTTTTTAATGGTGAAAATCTCTTAAATTGCTCAAATCAACTTACATAAGAGCCTTATTTATTTTTATGGCCGACACTTGTTGATGCCAGGTCCAACCTTATGAAATTGGGTTCTTATCCTTAACAAAAAATAAATCATTAGAACTAAGAAATTGGGATACTTGTATCTATTATCTAATAGTGACCAGTAACCTGATTGCTAATCTACTTGATGTGTTTTAACTTTTACATTCTCAGCATTGTCTTAAACTCTTAATGAATATTGTCATGATAATATATTAATACGGCCGGAGTGCGATATAGAAATTGTTCCAAAGGACTGCTTCAAACAGAGGGAGACACATAGAAAAGCATACTCCGGACTTAGTTAATGCATGTGGTAGTTGGTAATGTGTGTGTATTTTGAAGTAATTTATGCCTCTAATTAAATTCTTTCCCTTGATTCAGAAATGCTTATAATATGGTATTGCACAAATTTGGCGAGAAGCTGTACTTGGGGCTTGTGTCAACCATGATTTGCCACCTAAAAGAGATATCAAAATGTATAGAAGCTGCCCAAGGTGGTTTGTTTCTGGAGGAACTTAACACGAAATGGATAGATCATAACAAAGCATTGCAGATGATACATGACATACTGATGTACTTGGACAGGACTTATATTCCTAATAACATTAAAACCCCTGTTCATGAGCTTGGCCTGAACCTTTGGAGGGATAACATTATACACTCCAGTAAAATCCAGACAAGGCTTTTGAATACGCTTCTTGAACTTATACTCAGAGAAAGGACAGTTGAAGTTATAAACCGGGGGTTGATGAGGAATATCATTAAGATGTTAATGGATGTGGGACCTTCTGTTTACCAGGAAGACTTCGAGAAACCTTTTCTCGAAGTGTCAGCTGATTTCTACAGGATTGAGTCTCAAAAGTTTATTGAGTGCTGTGATTGCGGGGATTACCTAAAGAAAGCTGAGAGGCGTCTAAATGAAGAAATAGAGAGGGTATCCCACTACTTGGATACAAAGAGTGAAATCAAGATCGCTAATGTTGTGGAGAAGGAGATGATTGCAAACCACATGCTGAGACTAGTCCGTATGGAGAATTCAGGCTTGGTGAATATGCTTCTTCATGATAAGTATGATGACTTGGGAAGAATGTACAATTTGTTTCGTCGGGTTCCCAATGGTCTCTCAACAGTAAGGGATGTGATGACTTATCACCTCAGGGAAACTGGTAAACAGCTTGTTACTGATCCAGAAAGGTTAAAAGATCCTGTGGATTTTGTTCAGTGCCTCTTGGATGAAAAAGATAAATATGATAAGATAATAAACTTGGCATTTAGCAATGAAAAGACATTCCAGAATGCTTTGAATTCATCCTTTGAATTCTTCATTAATCTTAATCCCCGTTCTCCTGAATTCATTTCATTGTTTGTGGATGACAAACTGCGGAAAGGTCTGAAGGGAGTCAGTGAGGAGGATGTTGAGATTGTTCTTGACAAGGTGATGATGCTCTTCCGTTACTTGCAGGAGAAGGACGTTTTTGAGAAATACTATAAACAGCACTTAGCAAAGCGGCTGTTGTCAGGGAAAACCGTTTCTGATGATGCTGAAAGAAGTCTAATTGTTAAGCTCAAGACAGAATGCGGATACCAGTTCACATCAAAATTAGAAGGCATGTTCACAGACATGAAAACCTCTCAGGATACAATGCAGGGGTTTTATTCAAACCATGGTGCTGAGCTGGGAGACAGCCCTACACTGGTTGTCCAGGTTCTGACAACTGGGTCCTGGCCTACCCAGCCAAGTGTAACTTGCAACCTGCCAGCTGAAATGTCAGCTCTGTGCGAGAAGTTCCGCTCGTATTATCTTGGGACACACACAGGTCGTAGATTGTCTTGGCAAACTAACATGGGCACAGCTGACTTAAAGGCAACCTTTGGGAAGGGGCAGAAGCATGAGCTGAATGTATCTACTTGTCAAATGTGTGTCCTCATGCTGTTTAATAATGTTGATCGGTATAGCTATAAGGAGATAGAGCAGGCTACAGAGATTCCTTCATCAGATTTAAAGAGGTGTCTGCAATCTCTGGCTTGTGTCAAGGGAAAGAATGTTATTGGAAAAGATCCAATGAGTAAAGATATTGGGGAGGAGGATGTATTTTTTGCTAATGACAAGTTCACAAGCAAATTCTACAAGGTAAAGATAGGAACTGTAGTTGCACAAAAGGAGTCGGAACCTGAAAAACAGGAGACACGGCAGAGAGTGGAAGAGGACAGAAAACCCCAGATTGAGGCTGCAATAGTGAGAATCATGAAATCAAGGAGAGTGCTGGATCATAACAATATTATTACCGAGGTCACAAAGCAGCTGCAATCTCGTTTCCTGGCGAATCCTGGAGAGATTAAGAAACAAATCGAGTCTCTTATTGAGCGAGATTTCTTGGAGAGGGATGGCGCAGATAGGCATATGTATCGATATCTTGCATGAAGAAATAGCTCTGACATATTACTTGTTTCTCCTATTCTGGTCTTCTTCTACTGTCAACATACCTTATTTGTTTGTGGAAAATTGTTCTTTGGGTTTCTGCAAGTACCTAATTGTTTCAGTGAATTTCTTCTATAGCTACTTGCCTACTTTTACCTTTTGCTCTTTTAATCATCTTCACACTTGCTTCACGACTTAATAATTAGGTTGTACAAGTTGGATAACCTGATGGGAGGACCTAAATACAAGTATGTAGTGGCAAAATCGTAATTTACAAACTTTTAGTGTGTGTGTGTGTGTGTGTATATATATATATATATATATATATATATATACCTATAATTTTGTTCAGCCTTAGTTGTGCACCGATGACATGATAGGAATTGTGATTGTTATTTTCAAAAGAAAGGAGTTATGTCTTCTTCTTTTTTCCTTATTTTATTTTATTGTGGAGAAACAGTATACTGTCAAATGAGATTTTTTGTGGAATGGAAAGAGAATAATATTTTGACTAGCCGAAAGGTGGAAGGCTAGTCTTGAAAGTTAAGAACACTGAGGTGAAGTTACATGTTTATGGAGTACCAGTATACTTTTTGGGGTAGTCAAAGAAATAATTTGGAGCTTCAATTAAATTTTACCATATAAAATTTTCTTAAAGTTGGTGTAAAAAGCAATGAATTTAATTAAAGTAGAACAGAGATTTTTTGCAATGTAAACGGTTTTCATTTCAGAATTGTGAAATAAATAATAGTGCTTGGTTAATGTGTCAAAATTGTGATCTTCATCTATTACGATTATTTTTTTTTTCTTTTTAATTTCTGACCTGACCCCACAAGGTTACCTATGGCAAAAATGATGGTTCACATAAAGCATGCTCCCACTCGATTTTAGCCAAAAATCGATTTTTTCATAATGTCAAAATTGGAGCAGTAGTATACAATACAACTGAATAAAAATATAGAGGTACTAAGATAACAAACAGTCCCCTCCATTAAATTGTGCTGGGCAGAACTAAATTTTATAATACGTCACCAGTGGATAGTCAGCTGCTCCTACATTTTGAACTATACAAAACCTCAGTGTAACAAATAGTGGGATCAAACCTGACAACTAGCAATCAGAAGTAAAAATTACCATTTGCGATATTGAACTTCTTGTCAAAATCCTGAATAGTCCATTGAGAGCCATATCCAAGAGGTCGTGGCATATTTCTGACCACCAAGGTCAAGATCTCTGATTCCACTGCAGTATCAAAAACAAGAGTTCTCTGTATGCAATCCTGCAGTCAAGTTTGAAATGGTTTACAATTTCACTGACAATCAAATGGTTTGAAACCAAATAGATTAAGGTCATTACAATTTATTTTGCATGATCGAGGAACTTTTGAAAATGAAGGCAGTCAACACACACACACACAGAGAGGGAGAGAACAAAATGCAAAAGTGCAGCTTTACCTTACCTTGGCACAAGTACCAAAAAATAATTTCAGTTTTATTAAGGAGGAGATGGCGACACAGTTATATGTCGAAATAACTTTGCCAGTACTCTGCGTTCGCAGTCCTGCATTGACATTAGTAACTCTGAGTGAGGACTATTGTATATTCAACTCTTCAAGTAACATTCAATCATAGATCCATATTTACATGTATATATAGTCTAGAGTAGCTGTTTCTTGGAATATTACAACCTCAAATAACAAAACTGCACTAGTGTGAATTGAGCATGCACATTTGGCACATCCCAATACGAGAAGGAAAATCAAAATGGAGTAACAGATCCATCATTATTTCCCAGATGTACTGATATTATGCAAGACTAGCTTATATTAGATGACAAAAAAATTCAAAACCTATGTTATGGTTAAGTTGATAATATTAATCCCATCTATATATGCAAGATTGTGTACCGCGTGATCTGAACTGTAACCCAGCTCCCAATAATATATGAATTTTTATTTCTTTTCTTTAGGAATGGAAGAATTTATGGTTAAATGAGTTAACAAACATATCAAAAAAATAATAACTAAGTTCCAATATGGCAATATAGGCTATATAGCTACCACACTAGAAGACAAGTGTCTGCATAAGAAACCCAATTCTTGTAAAGTTGCTACCATAGTGACCACTGAGCAACAAAAAACACTAACGTTAGCAGATAGTCACATAGGACTCCCTGAAGAAGAAGATAAATCACCTTAAACATTTTCAGCTTGAATGGTCTATCTGGATTCAATCTCTTCAGTTTCAAGAAAGTATATGCAAAGCTCAGTTGATCACGTGATGTAAAATGATCAACTTCATTGAACCATAGGCATGAAAATAAATTTGACATCGGTGTATGTGCCCTGACTATAAATGAACCTTCAGGTACATCTGTAAAGGAAATCATAAACAACATTAGCATAAGCTCCTTGAAACGAATTGCAGATGAAAGGAAGTAATCTACAAAGTGGGAAAAGACATCAGTGACACGCACAACTTGGAAGAGGAGTATTTGGGTCTGAAGGATCAAACTTGGTGAGACCATCAGACTGGTAAAAATTAAATTGTTCATCGATGGCCGTGTGATTGTACTTATTTAGACGCTTATTTTGGAGTACCTCCTCCCAGACACAGTGTCGAGTATAATGGTTTGAAATAGCATACTCTGACCCACTCCGCCACAAAAAGTATTCAATGATGAGCATTGGATCAGTCTGAAGTCGCATCTTGCTGTGAAGCCAAATCGAATACCTAAGAAAAAGAATTAAATAGAAAAACACAAGAAAAAGCGTTGGTCAAATTTTAATGGTACAAAATAAGCCCTAAAGACCACAAAGATAAAAAGATGGTGCAAGGATCACCTAGAAAAAGGGAAGAGGCAATGTGATAAAAATTTTGGCACCTTTCCAGTTTTCCTCATGTCCTTGTATGGTAAGTTCCTCACAACAACTATTCTCCATAACCCAATATAGCCTCTATCATCAGGAACATTTCCCTCCATTGAAAGTTTCAGGAGTGTTTGCTCATCAACAAACATGACAAAACAAACATTTTCATTTGAATAGTCACTTATCTGCAACAAGCATGTAACCTTAGTATCATTCACACGAAAATTGCAAATCATACTATTCTAATGTGATGGATAAAGTCTAAGCAAACCAAAGATTAAGTGAAAATCCAACAGGACAACAAAATTAAGCAGTTTCTCAGTAGAACCTACAATTCAATTCTATTACAATAATAATTATAACAAAAGATTCACTTTTTAGGAAAAGAAAATTAAAATAATACTAATAAAAGGTTTACTTTTTAGGAAAAGAAAAAATATAACGCATACACATACTGATATAGCAATAAATGGTATGAAGACTCAAAATTATTCAGTCAGACATTAAAGCCTATCAAACTACAAACATATATTTATGTCAGTAAGGGAATATTTAAGTGTAACTAGCTTTCCATTTATTTATCAAAAAAGTGTAATTAGCTTTCCACTTCTACATTAAGGATATTCCCTCTCTTGGTTTATAGCTATCTTAAAATTTTCCAATGCTTTTCAATTTAATTTGCATATATAAGAACTGAATTTGAAGGTGTCTTCTTGTCATCATGAAATAGTCTGCTTCTCTTTTAAGTTTTTGCTTATCATTTTTAACATGTCACGTAATTTTTGAAAAGGTGAGATGAATATTTATAGATGACCGAGAAATTCTCTGAATTTCATTACAGTATGAAATCAACTTGTACAAGCATCATCCAAACATTACAAGTCCAAACTCTTCTCCAAAGATGTTACTACATACTGGGAACTTGAAAGAAAGAAACTTATTTACCAGTTTGCTGGTAGGCCTCCTCAAAAAGTCGGAGCTTCCAAAGATGCAGGAAGATACCACAACACTACAGGTACTCATGAATGTTTTGTTCTTCACATCCAGATCAAATCCAGTGCTTGGGAACCCTTCTGGTCCTTTAACAAAACCACAATGAATTGTTTGATTGCTTGCATAGAAGGATCGCTCTCTTTCTTCAAGGGTTTGATGTCCTCCAAATCTAGGATCAGATGGATCATTCTGGGAAGTTTTTTCCCCTCTTTCTACATATCCCAATAAAAATTTTGTAAAATTTGTAGAACCCTTTGGTTCAACAAGATCATCAACTGAGTCTAAAAACCCAACCTCACATGGGAAAAAACCTGAAAGTATTATATATGAAGAGAAACATTTAATAAAAATATTGACAAATAAACATTAAAAAAAATGATAAGAAACAAAATAAAAATTTCAAAACATGAGAATGTTGTCAATAACAAGAAAGAGTTCCATAGAAACTTCGCCATGGACCAGTTTATCTAGCTTGTTAATTGCAAATTCGACATTTTTGTTCAGATCTCAACGAATTCACCCAGGCCTTTTCTTCAATACTTAACACTTGCTAACAACAATTGGTAACACAATATGTAACATAATATCATATGATCACTTAAACTGGTATTCTAATCCAAAAAAGACCATGAGCGCCCCCCAATACATTGTTTGTATGCTTGAATGATTTTGTATGGATATTTAACTTGCATGGCCATGAGACCCATATTTCATACAAATCTCATGTTACAACAATTTCATATGGTTAAATTTATAGAATGTGTTTCTATTTACATGTGAAAAGAGTCTTGGTCTTATAGAACAATCGTATTTGATTGATTTAATTTTATAACTATATGATATTGTTAGTGCCATTATGCTATATAATCCCACACTGTATGATGATTGTAGTGTGTGTGTGGTGTGTATCCTTGGATATAAACAAATTCTGCTTAAAGTTAACACAATACACCTGTCTAAAAAGTTTCACAATAGAGCCTCAAGATTATATATGATTTGTCAGAATATATAGATGGGATTCCCTGATGTGAATCTACTAGATGGATCCAGATAAATATACGATATTTGTGGATGACTGGACGGTCAAACTGATCACTTAATAAAGAGATGAAGAAAATTCATCCACCAAAAAGCATAATAAGAATATACATTCAAACTAATCTTACGTGGTCTGCGGGGTGTCCTTTTTGGTTTTTCTGGAAATACTTCTTGCACTTCTCCCAGTGATGCAACACCACCTTCAATTTCACCTGTGAACAACAAATTTATGTATGTATACTAGCAAATGATGACAGATGAGCATGCCTACCTACCTACACACAGCAACTTTAAGGCTCCAATTGAGGTTTACCATGTCTCAATTTTATAAGATTATTAAAAATATAATTCAGATTTTGAGCAAATAGAGAAACATAGTAGAAAAGAAAACATGAAGTATATAGTAGAAAACTAAATAGTTTTACTGATAAGGAAATTATCTCATAACTACTTGGTGCTTCTTAGACGGTTTCATGTCAACGTCCAATAGCATTGGGTTCTCAGTAAAAAAGCATCACCAAACATTACCAGGAAAAGAAAAACATAACTATTATAATCAGAAAGTAATAGGGAACTGCGAGAATAAGTAAGAACCAGTTGGCTTCAATACGGAATTTTTGCTGTTAAACAAGTCAATGTCACAAACAGTAACACGGTGAGCTGCAAATCCCTGTGTAAAAAACTTTTGATAATCAGGGAACTTGATTTTTTTGGAGCCGTGTTTAATGTCATGGTTACAGCGTAGATGAAAGATATTATTTTAAATCTCACCATGAAAGATTATCTTCAAGCCAAAAACAGCCAAACAGATTGAGAAGAATACAGCAAATGAAAACACCCATAACAAAAGTCTCCTTCCAGAAAACCGGCCCAGTCTCCGGCCTCGACGAATGATTTTCCTTCTCTCTGGTAACAGTTCACTATTCTGCCTATAAAGAGCCATCACAGCATATCGTCCAAACCGTGCTTATGGACAAGCTCAGCTGTGAGATAATATCAGTAGCAAAGTACAAGAACTCAGTAGCTTCCTATGTAGCAATTCATAGATGTAGTAAATAGAGATCTGTAGCGAAAAATTATTAGCAGAAATCCATATTATGTTAAGGAGTAAATTAGCTGGTTTTCGAGAAATTATGTAAGATTTGACATGGTGTATAAACAATGTAATCATTAGGCTCCACTTATTCTCTAATTTAAAAAATGCGTGAAATTACCTTTTTGTTTTAATAGGACTGTTGGGTCATGATATTTCCCCTCTTTGGGCCGAATAGATTGGGCCTACTTATTTGATTTGTTCATTGGGTCCTTATTATTGAGTCTTAAAGTTATTGGGCCTAGTCATTATATTATTCCTGTTGGATCCTTTTAAGATTGGGTTGATCAGTGGATCGATCCATTAGATATTTTAATATCTTTATCTTTGACTTGTAATGATGAAAAAGTATGACGGTTGACTAAAACACCTGTCATGCATTAATGTGGATGGGATCATGGCCGGCCGGCGGTAGAAACAGTGTCCAAAAGTAGTAGGTAGACTACATGCAGTCGGCAGAACCCATCAGATCATGAGGGTGTGTCAGATAGTAGTGGGTGGCACGGTAATCCGGACAAAGAGAGTATAACTTAGCAAGGAGGTCTTCACAAACAGGTACGTTAACATTCACATTCATAATCACATACACACAACTGAAAATTATTATCTCTCTCAATACACTAGACATTGCGTCCTCCATTGTTAACCTTGTAAACACATATACTGACTCTCACGCCTAAGCTATCCCCCGACGGAACAGCCGTCAAGCTTGTGGTGTTTATCGTGTTTATTGTGCAGGATCAGGGCGTCTTACGTGATTGGGACGTGGCAGAAGATCTTGGCGTTAACAAGGACAATGCAGGTAATTTTATACTTCCAAAGTGGAGTGGATCCACTTATTCATGTGGGAGATACCTTGTTGAAATAATTAAGGAGAGAAAGATTGGTTTCGTATACATTAACACAGTTAATATCGTGATTGTAGAACTTAAGAATAGAAATGCTACTAACAGTAATATTGAAGGTGCATTTATTGTCTCTGAAAAATCTTTTACACGTTAAAGGATTGAAAATTGTTATGGAACTTCTAAATATAATGTAGTTAATTTTAGAGTGTTTTTATGAAAATTTAATAAACTGTGTTAATGTTGCACACCTAAAAACAAAATTTTGTGGAATCTAATACTTAATAAGTGCTAAGGGCATTTATCTGACTCCCTACAAACAACCAGTAGCAGTCTTATTTTTTCTCAATATAGAAATTTGACGAACAGTTTAGCAGAAAAAAAATTGACGAACAATGAGCTTAAATCACAGACAAAGATGGGCAATGAAATTGTAATATCTGTTATCAACATACTAACAGATTTGATTATACATATGAATTCAATATATACATACATACAAATGAGATTAACCGGATATGCCGGATAAAAAAGCAAAAAAACAGGAGTAGACGACGGAAGATTAGAGGTGATACCTGATCTGGAAATCTATCTTACAATTTCCCGGCGAGTTGGCCACCGAAATAATGGAGCTCAATTCTAAGTCTGAAACTAATTTACATTTACACATTCTGTTATTTACTCTTATATTTTCTAGTAATAATTAGTAAGAAAACAAACCCACCACACTGGGAGACGAACCCACGACCTTCTGATCCGAAGTCAGATGCGCTAATCCACTGCGGTGGAAGACAGCTTAATTAGCCTTTATTGGCATAAAAAGGCTAAATGTGAATTAATAACATCAACTTATAATTTTTTTTCGATTATGTTTTCAATTTTTTTAAAATGACAATTAAATTTTTAATTTTTTTTATTATATCTAATTAATAGTGTCATCGTGTGACTAAAAAATAATTATGTATAATATTAAATTTTATTTAAATATTTATTTAATTACTTTTTATACAATAAATTGTAAATATGAGACTATTATTAAAATTTTAAATTAAATTTAATGATAATTTTATTATTTTTGGTATAATATATTTATTATATTGATTATTGATGATTATGAAATAAATTTAAAGTTTGAGGTATTAATCTATATTTAGGCCCTACTTTTTTTTATCAAAAGGGTAAAATTGATATTATATTGATTAACGATGATTATGAAATAATATGATTTTAATTAATAGTATATTTATATATTTTAAAATATTTATCATTATATTAATTATTGATGTTTTTTTTAAGCCGAGTCTGAAATGTATTAAAATTACTTTAAAAATTAATAATGATCTTATATGAGCCCTTTTTAATATAAAATTTAATGGAATAAATGTTACACATGAATAAATATATTTATTTATGATTGAAATTTTAAGTACATAAATGTGTATATTTGTCATGTTTTTATGCTACCTATATAAGACAAGTCATGAGAAACATTTTGGGTTTTACCATAAGTTAAATTACGTGAAAATTAATTGAGTTAAGTTTTATAACTTTAGTTCAATTGAAGTATAATATGGAAGATTCACAGAGGCAAAATAACGATAATTATTTATTTTTTAATTACTAATTTTTAATTGATCTTCTTCATTAACTAATAGCTCAAGTACATGGCAAGTGATTATGTGTAAATTACTCCTTCCGTCCCAAATTAATTGTTCAGTTTTGATTTTTTTAAATCAAATTGACTATTTTTAGAATTAATAATTAAGCATATATAAATATATTTCTAAAATTATAAAAATTGTGGTTAGTAATAAATTATATATATTTTCTTTTGGTTATAATCTCTTCACCTATATTTTAGCAAAAATAATAAAAAGATTAGTTTTAAAAATGGTTAATTTGACTTTAAAAAATCAAAACTGAGTAATTAATTTGTGACGGAGGAGTATGTTATAATAATTTAATACTATTTTTATTTTATGTAAAAAAAAAAAGTTAGTGATAGTTGTAAATAAGATGATATCTATTAATTAGTTACAAATAATTTTTTTCTTTTCATTTTGTTTAAAAATTTAGGTGTTAATGATAAGTGATAAGTAATATTTTTCATAATTAATAGATATTACATTTACTTTTTATTTTTACAAAAATTAAAAATTAAATTTAACCTCATCAATTTTGAATTAAAATAAGTCATTAATTTAATTTGATATAATACTAAAGTTGGTTATGGTTTAAAATTGATTGAAAAATTGAAAAATTAATTACAAAAGTGAAAATAAATAGTGGTTATAAAATAAATCATTTGAATTAATAAGGTAATATTTGATATAATACTTTTGTTATGGGTGAAATGTGCAAATTTTACAAAATAAACAAGTGGTTATAAAATAATCATCATTATTTTGAGAATATTCGTTTAATCGATGGAATATTCTTTTTTTTTGAATATTATAATAGCAGTAATCAATTATTGATGCAGAAGTCGGATGAAGAAAAGCGATAAATTTGGGTTTTTATAAATAACGACATAATTTTTACTGAATTAACAACTTTGTTGGATTACTTGGTGGTTAAAATACGATGTCTGGCGTGGTTGTACAAAGAAGCATTACCATATTGCATGTATTGATGATTGAATTATTGATTCTTACGTAAGAAGGCACTACTCAATAATTGTTATAGTAATTACTGTTCAATATTTTATTTTATTGGTCCAATAATTGTTGCGTTGATATTTTATATTATTGTTGTTTCAATAATTGTCACGACACAGTATTTCCCATTATTCGATCAATAATTCATATTATTTGAATAATATTATTAGATAGCATTATTGGCAATGTCTAGAAAGTTCTGTCAAGGAGAGGTTAGGTCATTTAATTGCGCGCCAGTAAGGAGAAATCCTTATCGGAAAGCCCTCTTTCACGGGAGCTATGCGGTTGTCATAATTGTGATTCTGTAATATTATTTGTGAATAATTAATTATTGATTTATATGATAGGAAATATTTATTCATTATGGATTTAAACGGAGGAATTTTGTTAGTATGTGAAAATTGGTATTTTATCTATTTTTATAATATATATATATATATATATATATATATATATATATATAAATATGTGGTTAAAGGATTTGAGGTAATCAAAATAAATTTGGAATGCTTGATTTTATTTTCTAGGAAAGGTTCCTGAGAATGGTTGGTGAGAAGTTGGTTGTAAAGGAAATTGTCTAATTATTGTGGGCCCTCAAATGGGAAAATAATTTGTTAGGCCATTGGTTGGTGGTAGTGGGTTGGTGAATTGGATTTCCTGCAAGTTAATTTTCAAAGAGTGGGCCGCCAACATTGAAAAATTAAGGAGTTAGGCATGAAAAGTTTGGCAACAGTCTGTTCTTTCCTCCGTAGCTGCACTATAAATAGAGGGATAACCCTCCTTCCTCATCACACCATTTTCATTATCAGAAAATTCTTATTCTAAAGTATTGTGAGTATTTTTCTTGAGTATAAGAATACTTTGAGCGTAGTTTTTCTGCAAGATTTTCTCAAAATTATATCCGATATTTCAGTTAAATCCAGTTTCTACCAAGGTAAAGGATATTTTTTTTTAATACTCATGAGAAATATTATCTCCTTTCATACTCCATATTATGTAAGCGATATTATTTCATCTCGTATTCCTAAATCTGAACTTACTATGGTAAGTATTGCTTCTATAATTATTGAAATGATTAGAAATTTCGTTTCATCTAATATCATTTCATAGGAATATTGGTCTGAACTTTTTATCAAATTTGGAACTTGTCATTCTTTATCTAATCGTTCATGTCATTTTCATGGGAATTGCTTGTTCACGCATCGTTTATGGTAGTCTTTTTCACGGCATCTTTGTTTGATCTTTATTCACAAAAATATAATATATATATATATTTTTTTTCTTCCAAATTATCTGTTGTGACCTTTATTTTAAGTTTAATCCATGTTTTGATTTTTCATCATCCTCTGTCCTTAATGATGATATTATTGAATATCTTTGGCACAGTAGTGCAAAAGATAAATGATTATCGATGAATATCTTTGGCCCGTAGTGCAAAGATGAGCAGTGTTGAGATGAACATGACCAATTTGGTGATATAAATGAATATCTTTGGCTGTAGTGCAAAGATGATTAAAGATGTATATTGATTGTTGTTACAGGGATAAAATATTGATGATGGACTCTTAAATATTAGAAGATAGTAGAATTCATCCTCTTCGTAACTCTTCTAATGGATTGTTGTTTCCGCTGTATTTATTGATCTAAAACTTGTTGTCTATTTTATTCTATCAGAGTTTTTTCCTGTTGAAGACTAACGATAATTTGTTGTATATTATCTTAGTCATAATATTTTTTACTGGGCTAGTTGAGCTCACCCTTTCCTTTTTGTTCCATTTTTCTTATCAGGAGGTGAGAACATAGCAGGATCGAGTCGGGGTGTGGAGTGATGGTTCTAGGAAGATGTTTTAGCAGTCCTCACTATTGCTATAAATTAGTGTTTGAATAATTGTATTGATGACTTATTTGCGTGTGGATATTGTCTAGAAAGCAATAGTTGTATTTAAACTCACAGTTTGTATTGTCGTATTTCACACGACATTTGTATTATTGAAATTGTAATTTGCTTTATGTACCATATATCTGGCGACTTAGAATGGGTGTTGTATACCTATTTTGGGGGCGTCACAGTTGGTATCAGAGCTTAGGATATGATCTCTGAGTGGATTGGCTAGGGGAATAGAACTAGGAGGGGAGAGAGGAGTAAATCCTTCGCTAGGAGTGTGTCCTACTAAAGCTTATTTGTTGTTGGTTGGTCGTCATAATATAGGATATTATGTGACATGTTAATTTGTTTAATTAACCCTTATTTTATGGCGAGATTTAAGATATGGTGAGAACGTTAACAATGGAGTGTATGAGACCTGTGGAGACACCTTTAGTCACAAACCAGAGGCGTGCATCGAAGGCAATATTCCTCCGTAAACAACACTATCGAAAGCAAACGATGAATGATGCGATGTTTAGAAGCTTTTTGAAGTTCATACAAAATCGGGCGAGGGAGACTCGTGTTTAAAATACAGGAGGAAATGATAGCAATTCACGGGTTATCACAACCAAGCAGTTCAAAGAGTTGGGACCACCAGAATTTAAGGAAAAGCCAGATCCGATCATGGCGGGAAACATGGGTCAAACAAATTACCAAGATATTCGATGTCTTGGGATGGACGGAGAGAACAGAAGGTTCCATTCGCCACTTTTATGTTCCGTGGCGGGAGGCGAGACTCATTGGTGGGAGTCGTGAAGCGTACTCCATCCACCAAGACTCAAAGATGTCTTGGGAGACGCGTTTGAAACTATTTAATGACAAATACTTTCCTAAAAGTGTTCGGCTATATGAAGGAAGTGGAGTTCATCGATTGGAACAAAAAACAACATGGCGGTGTCTCGAAGACGAGGCAAAGTTTGCGAGTTATCCGTGTTTGCACCTCATTTGGTGGAGAATGAGGCGTATGATGATGCGGATGTTTCGAGAGGTTTGAAACCCCAGATACGACAATATCTCATTTCTCATAAATTTCTCTCTATTCGGAGATGTTGTAAATGGGGCTCAATTATTAGAAGCGAGATAGTGAGTATACTCAACCGAGGGACCACAACCAGGGTCATATCGGTGACAACAGTCATCAGAACGATGATAACCAGCGAGGAGGAAAGAATACGGACAAAGGCGGTAACCACTCAGGTGGTAATCGTGGACATGATAATAGGAGAGGTGGGTCAAGTGGAAATTTCAGAAAGAGGAGATTCAACAACGACGGAAGACATCAAAGACCAAGACACCAACACCAACAACAAATTCTAGGGAGGAGAACGAACGCCGGTTAGATGTTACAAATGTGGGAAGGAGGACATATATCATTAACCGTCCACAACAATCCAAGGTATGTTACAATTTGTGGAAAGGAAGGCCACATCACCGAGATTGTCTTATAAGCGAAACCAAGTTCAAAGAGGAGTGGTGATTCCAAGGGTCATCCGGATAAGTCGAAATCATTTGTTCTCGGAAGAAGCGTTTGTCGTGGATCGGCCAAAACGTGAGGACCCGAACGAGGTGATCAGGTAAGCTAATTTTGAATTTTACGAAGTATATACCTTACTAGATATCTGGTTCTACCCATTCTTTTTCTCTCTCCCGCTTGTGCTCAACGTTTAAACTTGACTCAGGAGAAATTAGACTTTGATTTATCTGTTGAAACTCCATTGGGTGAAACCTTCATTACATCTGGTTTATAAATCTTGCATGATCCAAGTTGGCACTATCACATTACCATTGATCTTATCTCTTTAAAGATACTTGCTTTTGATGTGATTTTAGGAATTGATTGGTTAACCACTCATCATGCCAAAATTGATTGTTTTTCGTAAGGTTGTTAGTTTTCATATTCCTAACCAACTGTCATACTTAATTCAAACCACTAAACCACTAAAATCATCATCATCATATCAAGCCACAAAGCTATTCGTTTATTGAAAAGCGGATGTCAAGCTTTCTTAGCCCATGTTATGGATTTGAATAAAGACAAGTCGATTTGAATAATATTTACGTGTTAGAGAATTCTCGATGTATTTCTGAAGAGCTTCCGGTTTACCCCGTAACGTGATGTTGAATTCTTTATTGACCTTGAACCGGGTAAAACCCATTTCTAAAACCCCATATCGAATGGCTCTATTGAACTTGAGGAGTTAAAAGTCCAACTACTGAGGAGTTATTAGACATCGGTTTCATTCGTCCTAGTACATCTCCTTGGGGTGCTCCTATTTTATTCAGTAAAGAAGAAAGCGGGAGTATACGACTTTTGTATTGACTAATGAGAATTGAACCATGTCACCATCAAGAATAGGTATCCGCTACCTCGCATTGATGACTGTTCCACCGATTACAAGGAGCACAATTCTTTTCAAAGATCGATCTTCGATTCGGATATCATCACCAAGATTAAAAGCGAGGATATTCCAAAGGCGCCTTTAGGACTCGATGACGGGCATTATGAATTCTTAGTCATGTCTTTTGGATTGACTAATGCTCCTCGCCGCTTTCATGGATATGATGAACCGTGTATTCAAGGAATATTTGGATCAGTTCGTTGTTGTCTTTATTGATGACATCCTCATCTATTCCAAAAGCCGTGAAGATCATGAGCACCATTTGAAGCTGGTACTACAAAGACTTCGTGAACACAAGCTTTATGCCAAGCTGAAGAAATGCGAATTCTGGCTTGAGGAAGTAGCATTCATTGGGCACGTGATGTCAAAACAAGGAGTATCTGTTGACTCGGCGAAGATTGAAGCAATACAAAGTTGGGAGCAACCGAAGTCGGTGGGTGATCAAGACGCAATTTTCGGGCTTAATTTGGTTATTATCGGAGATTCGTGGAAGGATTTTCTCGAATCGCTACTCCTTTAACTCGGTGACTCGGAAGATACAAAATTCATATGGAGCGAGGAATGTAAGAAGAGTTTCAAGAGCTCAAGAGGAGACTCATTTTAAGACTGCTCGCAATACCATCCGGTTCAAATGGATTTGTTATATATAAATGATGCTTGAGCAAAGGGTTAGGATGTGTTCTCATGCAACGTGGGAAAGTCATAGCTTTATGCCTCACGACAACTCAAAGAATATGAGAGGAATTATCCTACTCATGATCCAGAGTTAGCGGTGATCGCTTTTTTGCGTTGAAAATCTGGAGACACTACCGTATGGAGAAAAAGTGGAGATTTATACGGATCATAAAAGCCTCAAATATTTCTTCACTCAAAAAGAACTCAATATGCAGCAACGACGTTGGTTCGGAGTCATTGAAAGATTACGATCACACTATTCAATATCATCCCGGAAAAATTTAACGTAAGAGTCGACGCATTGAGTAGAAAAGATCATATGCGAGTACGACGAGTGCAATATTGTCAACACAAAGGCCCATTTTGTATGACTTACAAATGATGGAGGGAGAATTAAAGACTCCAGGGTCCCACATGATGATGGCGAATATACAAGTAGAACCGACTTTAATTGATAAAGTTAAAGCTGCTCAAGCTACGGACCTGGGGCTGATACAAATGAAGAAGAAAGTGCAAGAAGGTGTTATTCCAGAAGCAAAAATCGATGAGGAAAGAATACTTTGAGTCAACTCTAGACTTTGCGTTCCTAATGATTCTGACTTGAAGCATAGAATCATGATGGAGGCACACAACACCCCATTTGCAATCCATCTCGGGAGTACCAAAATGTATCATGATATTCATATACATTTTGGTGGAACAATATGAAGAGAGAGATCGAGGAGTTTATCTCGAGGTGTTTAACTTGTCAACAAGTAAAGGCGGAGCATCAAATGCCAAAGGGTCCATTGCAACCACTTGAGATTCCGAAATGGAAGTGGGAACACATTAAAATGGATTTCGTTACAGGTCTTCCCAAGGTTTCTCAAGGCATAGATGCAATTTGAGTTATTGTTGATAGATTAACCAAGTCTGTTCATTTATTGCCGATACGAGAAATTTATTCCCTTGAACGTCTTGCTCGTATGTACGTGAATGAGATTGTGCGATTGCATGGCATGCCAGTATCCATAGTTTCGGATCGTGACCCAAGATTCACTTCAAGATTTTGGGTTAGCTTGCAGAAAGCTATGGGCACGGATCTGATTGATCCAAAGATACCATCCTCAAACGGACGGACAATCAGAGAGGACTATTCAAACCCTTGAAGATCTATTAAGACTCTGTGTTCTAGATTTCAAAGGAAGTTGGGATAAGTATTTGCCACTGGTGGAATTCTCTTACAACAACAGTTATCAATCAAGTATAGGCATGGCTCCATTTGAGGCGTTGTATGGACGAAAATGTCGTTCTCCAGTATGCTGGGACGAGGTGGGAAAAGCAACGTTGTTGGGACCAGAATTAGTACACATGACTACAGAAAAGATCCAAATGATTCGACGACGTATTCAAACCTCACAAGATCGACAAAAGAGTTATGCTGATCTTCATAGAAAGGACATGGAGTTTAATATTGGGGATCATGTATTGTTACGTGTTGCTCCATGGAAAGGAGTTACAAGATTTGAAAAAAGAGGAAAGCTCAATCCAAGGTTTATTGGTCCATTTGAGATTATTGACTGAATAGGAAACGTGGCCTATAGACTCGCGTTACCTCCTAACATGTCTCGTGTTCATAATGTTTTTCATATATCTATGCTTCGTAAATATGTGAAAGACCCAAACCACATTATTGCGTTAGAACCAGACGAGATAGCCGAAGATTTAACGTACGAGGAGGTACCTGTCAAGATCTTGGATAGGAAAGAACATGTCCTACGCACCAAGATTATACCACAAGTTAAGGTTTTGTGGAGGAACCATGTTATTGAGAAAATGACGTGGGAGTTGGAGTCAGAAATGAAAATGAGGTATCCTCACCTTTTCGATACACACCAGCACGTCACGTCAATTTCGGAGGATTTAAATTTCATAAGGAGGGGAGGTTGTAAGACCCCAACTTTTTATAAATAAAATTGAATTTCCTTTATTTTGAATTAATAAGGTATTAATTTGATATAATACTTTGGTTATGGGTAAAATGTGCAAATTTTACAAAATAAACAAGTGGTTATAAAATAATCATTGTTGTCGGAGAATATTCGTTTGGTCGTGGAATATTCTTTTTTTGTCGGAATATTAAATGCATTTATGGTAGCTAGATCAATTATGGGCCCCATAATGTAATAACTATTTGGGATGAAGAAAACGACAAATTTGGATTTTTATAAATAACGGCATAATTTTTTACCGTTAACACCTTTGTTGGATTACTTGGTGGTTAAAAATACTGATGTCTGGCGTGGTTATAAAGAAGCACACGGTGGTTTGCAGGTATTGCGGTATTATATTAAAGTATTGATGAATTATTGATTCTTACGTAAGAAGACACTACTCAATAATTGTTACAGTAATTACTGTTCAATATTTTATTTTATTGGTCCAATAATTGCTGCGTTGATATTTTATATTATTGTTGTTTCAATAATTGTCACGGCATAGTATTTCCCATTATTCGATCAATAATTCATATTATTTGAATAATATTATTAGATAGCATTATTGGCAATGTCTAGAAAGTTCTGTCAAGGAGAGGTTAGGTCATTTAATTCAAGGCGCAAGATGAGAGAAATCCTTTTGGAAAGCCCCCTCTTTCCTGGGAATGGCCTGGTTGTCATAATTGTGATTCTGTAATATTATTTGTGAATAATTAATTATTGATTTATATGATAGGAAATATTTATTCATTATGGTTTTAAACGGAGGAATTTTGTTAGTATGTGAAAATTGGTATTTTATCTATTTTTATAATTATATATATATATATATATATATATATATAAACATGTGGTTAAAGGACGAAGGTAATCAAAATAAATTTGGAATGCTTGATTTTATTTTCTAGGAAAGGTTGCTGAGAATGGTTGGTGAGAAGTTGTTTGTAAAGGAAATTGTATAATTATTGTGGGCCCTTAAATGGGAAAATAAGTTGTTAGGCCATTGGTTGGTGGTAGTGGGTTGGTGAATTGGATTTCCTGCAAGTTAATTTTCAAAGAGTGGGCCGCCAACATTGAAAAATTAAGGAGTTAGGCATGAAAAGTTTGGCAACAGTCTGTTCTTTCCTCCGTAGCTGCACTATAAATAGAGGGATAACCCTCCTTCCTCATCACACCATTTTCATTATCAGAAAATTCTTATTCTAAAGTATTGTGAGTATTTTTCTTGAGTGTAAGAATACTTTGAGCGTAGTTTTTCTGCAAGATTTTCTCAGAATTATATCCGAAATTTCAGTTAAATCCAGTTTCTACCAAGGTAAAGGATTTTTTTTTTTAATACTCATGAGAAATATTATCTCCTTTCATACTCCATATTATGTAAGCGATATTATTTCATCTCGTATTCCTAAATCTGAACTTTCTATGGTAAGTATTGCTTCTATAATTCTTGAAATGATTAGAAATTTCGTTTCATCTAATATCATTTCATAGGAATATTGGTCTGAACTTTTTATCAAATTTAGAACTTGTCATTCTTGAGTCATTGTTCACAGTCTTTGTTCATGAGTCTCGCTCATTCGGGTATCTTGTTTATGCAGTCTTGGGTAATGCTTTTGATGTCTTGTTCACGGGTATTGTTTAAAATATATATAAATATATATAAAAAAATTTTTCTTCCAAATTATCTGTTGTGGCCCTTATTCTTAAAGTTTAATCCATGTTTTGATTTTTCATCATTCTCAGTCCTTAATGATGATATTATTGAATATCTTTGGCCTGTAGTGCAAAGATAAATGATTACTGATGAATATCTTTGGCCCGTAGTGCAAAGATGAACAGGTGTTGAGATGAACATGACCAACTGGTGATATAAATGAATATCTTTGGCCTGTAGTGCAAAGATGATTAAAGATGTATATTGATTGTTGTTACAGGGATAAAATATTGATGATGGACTCTTAAATATTAGAAGATAGTAGAATTCATCCTCTTCGTGACTCTTCTAATGGATTGTTGTTTCCGCTGTATTTGTTGATCTAAAACTTGTTGTCTATTTTATTCTATCAGAGTTTTTCCCTGTTGAAGACTAACGATAATTTGTTGTATATTATCTTAGTCATAATATTCTTTACTGGGCTAGTTGAGCTCACCCTTTCCTTTTTGTTCCATTTTTCTTCTCAGGAGGTGAGAACATAGCAGGATCGAGTCGGGGTGTGGAGTGATGGTTCTAGGAAGATGTTTTAGCAGTCCTCACTATTGTTATAAATTAGTGTTTGAATAATTGTATTGAGGACTTATTTGCGTGTGGATATTGTCTAGAAGACAATATTTGTATTTAAATTTACAGTTTGTATTGTCGTATTTCACACGATATTTGTATTATTGAAGTTGCAGTTTGTTTTATGTACCATATATCTGGCGACTCAGAATGAGTGTCAGATACCGGTCACGTGACATGTTTAATTGAACGAAAATAAAAAAAATTAACTGACTAAAAAAATTGAAAGATTTATCAGTCAACTAAAAAAAAAGTTAATCGTTTTTATTAACCTGTATACAAATTTGCCCGTCTTGTGTACTAAAAAGACGAGTCGGCTCTTCTTTGGAAAATGCATATGCCTTTCGAGGAACAAAACCCCTAAGGCAGAGTGAGAGAACGGAGAAGAAGACGAAGAATGGCGACAGAACTTGAAGAATTGATTGACTTCCTTTCATCTCCTTCTCCACCAGTAAGTACCATACTCGTATAAATATGTATATTTATTTGTTTTCAAGCGGACTAAACTCACTGCGCTATATGGAATCATAATTCATATCAAAAGGAGCGCGAGAAATAGAAATTAAGTATCACAATTTAGTTATGGATCGACGAAATCTATGCGGACGACCTAAACTGAATTAGCTTTTAGCTTGCTAGCTTAAAGTTGAGTTTTTGCTTAATAACTTTTTAAGTTTTTTTTTTGATTAAATGGTTTCACAACAACTGATCAGGTGAAGAAGGCAGCTATTGATATAGTTCAGGGACTAACCGGCTCTGAGGATGGCTTGCAAGCACTAGGCAGCTACTCAGACGTTGCACTTCCATCTCTGTTTCGCCTTTTAGGTGAAAAGAAGGTGTTTCCCCATATTTCTCATTCTTTACAAGCAAAAAATTAATCTCTTGTCAGAAGTATGGAAATTAACCTTGTGTTTGACAGTATCATCACGGATAAATTAGATTTCTGCAGATTATATCAATATCATCATGGATAAATCACATGTAACTGACCACAGAATGCTCATAATGAAGTAACACTAACACCATGTTAGTGTTTTGTGCTTATCAATGAAAAATCCATAGTCTTTTCTAACATTTCAAGAGGTTTCAGGAGGTTTCAGAACCAGCAGCAGAAGCCCTCGTTAATCTTTCACAAAATTCAGATCTTGCAGAAAAGATGGTTCGCATGGGTATGATTAAATCAGCCATGGAAATGTTATATAAGAAAGATTCTGAAATTATGCGATTGCTAGTCATGCTCCTTGTTAATCTCACACAATTGGATGCTGGTATTGACTCCTTGCTTCAGGTACCCTCCTTGTGTTCATATTCCATTTCTGCTGCTTTTTCAACATATGTGTTGAACAAAATTATAACATCTTTTATGGCTATTTATATAAGAAGCCTTGTTTCTGGTAAAACTTGAAAGCAATTTTGGCATTAAATATCACGATCAATATTAAAATGGATATGCATTAGTAGTAACATATCTTGGTTCTTACCTTCCTGTAAGGAATTAGTACCTTTGTTTTATATTATTAGTGTATGGAATCAGTACTTATTAATTGTTGTGACTATTAGTCTGGAGATGACAAGATGCATGGCCTGTATGTTATGAAACTTGTGAGATCGTTCTGTACATCAACTAATGACAAAAAGGGTGCGTAACTTTCAATTTCTTTCGTTTACTAGTTATTCACGTGCTCTATCTTATGTGCCTCTATAATTTGTGTTTTTTTTAAAGTAATTGAATTATCCAATGGAGATTATTGTTGATGATGCTGGGGAATTAATTATTCATATTTAAGGATATAGTAAAACCCAAACCTTGAACTTGTGAAAAAACACAAAATGACCTGAATTTAATCAAGTGGAGAACCACCCTCAATATTTGGCTCTAAAGTTCGTTCCCCGGGTGAATATAAAAGTCTTTTTCCATTTTATATGTATCACCACCATTTTTATAAATTAAAACTATTAACCTCCCCTCCTATTTACCTCTGAGAATATGCACCTAACAAAATAGTACTCCCCGGTCCAAGTTTACTTGTCCTAATTTCTATTTTGGTTTGTCCAAATCTATTTGTCCTCTTTTTATTTTAATAATACTTTTGACCTTGTTTTTCCAATACTACCCTCATTTAACTTATAAAAAAGTTTATTGAAAACTACATGGCATACATTGAAAAAATAAACACTACTAATTTTCACATTAAAAGCACAATCATACTCTTTTTTTTCCTCTCTCCTCTATTTTATTATTCCAAGAAAGAGTTGGGAGATTAATTAAAACAAGAAAGATGATAATAGAGTATTTAAGATGGGTAATTTAGAGACAATTTTTTTTTTCTTAATAGGCGTGTATTTTCAAAGTAGATAACTTCATCTGTCATTTGCTGGTTCACTTCTCACTACTTTGGAAGCCTTTAATTTAATTCTTCTAAATCTGAAATATCAACATGCATATGAACTTCTTTCAAGGCTGTCAGTCTATTACGATTTAGTCATAACCCTAACGTCATATTTTTCTCTTGCATGTCAATCAGATGATCCTTTTGAACATGCTGGTTCCATACTTGTGAACATCTCAAAAAATGAAGCAGGGAGAAAGCTTTTATTGGACCCTAAGCGAGGACTTCTAAAACAAATTGTTAGGCAGTTTGATTCTACAAACCCACTGCGTAAAAAAGGGGTATGTGAAATTCTTTCGAAAGAATTGATTTATTCTGTATCATTCCTACCTTATTTGGTTTTGGGTTTTCTCTTCTGAACATTAGAGATGGTTTTGAAACAAGTCTGCTTGAGAAAAATCATCGAAGTGTGAGCCTTCCTTCTAGTTTCCTTTGATGAGCAGTTGATGCAACTTCACCCTATTCTCATTTATGTCTTGAAGTCTTGAACTTATTTTCCTAGTATTTGCAATGTGCTGAAATAATTGAACACCATTATTCTTCCCCAAGAGAAATTGATTAATTTATCGGACATCAAGTGAAGCTTGGGAAATTCAGTGATGTTATGGATGCTGCCGAAGTTGTGATTGAGCAAATACCTATTACTTTTTTTCTAGTCCTTCAGTATATCGTAACAGTTTACTCTTTAAATGATGTTAACAACATAGGATATAGTCATCCCTATCATCCCTTTCCAATCACATTACAGAAGATTCTATGCTGGATCTTGCCTGATCAATTTTTTTTAATGCCATCAGAAATTGAAATCTTAGAATTCTAAATCCTGGGTTTACAAATCACAAAATGAAATCAAAATCTCTAAACAAAAATATTTGATTTGTATGTGGATTATTTTACTTATAGGTCTCTGGAACTATCCGCAATTGCTGTTTTGAAGCTGAGAGCCAGTTACAGAATTTACTTTTGGTATCAGAATTTCTTTGGCCAACTCTTCTTCTGCCAGTTGCTGGAAAGAAGGTATATATTCTAATATCGAAATAGCATTTACTTTGCAATTTGCAGTACAAACCTTACTTTTAGCCAGCCGTTGCTGGGGTTTAGTCGAGTGCAAATAAAGAATTTGATACTTGGGGCCAAAATCACGTATTAAAATAAATAAAAAATACAAATAATATTTTTGAGGTTTCAGTGGTTCTCAATTGTAAAATAAAATAAGAAAAGAAGAAGAAGAAGAATATTTGGGCGTGATTGCTTGTCAGTGCAATATAATTATAATTTGAAGTTAGATCATGCAATGTGTCAGGTTTTTGTTACCGAACAAGGGAGTAGTATTCTTTAAAGTTGTCTTCTAATATTTTTAGGCTCTCACATAAGTAAAGGGATGTTCTCAAGCTTTCATAATTTCTGGTATAATTTCATGGTTTGTCTTTCATGTTAGATTTATAGAAATTTTCCATTTTACAAATAAACTTGATTGTTACTGAAAAGAAAGTAAAAAGGAAAAGAAAGTTGTCCCTTATAGTTTTGTTTCAGCGGTTAAAATTAGAAGTTTTCTGATTATGGTTTCTTAAACTATTTACTTGTTTTCTTATTTTGACATATACAAATGTGCTTTGTGAACATAGACATTCACCAATATGCGGAGTTGTTTGAGATTTATAATTTTCAGCTTGTTTTCTTATTTTGACATATGCAAATGTGTGCTTTGTGAACATTTACATTCATCTGATGAGTTGTCTCAGATTTATAGTGAACAAGACACATCTAAAATGCCACTCGAACTTGGGAGTGCGCTCGCTATTGAGCATGAACCAGTTGATGATCCAGAAATTCGTATTCAAGCACTAGAAGCTATATATTTGATTGCATTACAGGTAAATTAGATGCATCGTCATATCTCAAATATGAGATAATGTCTATCTTGGATCTTATTTTCTACCTTCTTGGGTTTTTGTAGTGGTTCCTCCTGAAGTATCTATTCACCCCCTCACTTTACCCTCTCCAAAGGAAGTTAATTTCAATTTCTAATATGGTCTTTCCCAATGGTGTAGTGCTTAACTGATTCTTTCATTATTTATGTACTTTACTTGCCATTATCTGTAGTATTTTCCTTTTCTCAAGATCATTAATGTACAAGCATGGTAAAAGTTTCAGGACAATAACTCTGTCTAACATAAAACTTTTTTTCTTAATGTTTCAAACACCGGGATTCTGTAGTACAGAGTGTTGCTCACATGCATTCTAGTCGTAAAAGTTTTCATTAGCTTTCACCTATGATGTGGGTTTAGTCTTTTCTGCTCTTTGATGTGTAGGGAAGAGGTAACTTTATCATTATTGCTGATATTGTTGATATTGAGTGTAATTATTTATCCAAAAATAAAAGAGGTCATGTTATAGTTTCCAAGCATTGGTTATCCAATGCTTGATGATGATGTTAAATACAAGACTAATGTTAGCTGCCTGTCCCAGACTATCACTTTGGGCTAAAAACTGCTTTACTCTGTCCTCAACTTGCCTTGAAAAATGAGTTTAAAAAACCATCTAGGTAAAAGTCACTAGGTTTTTGTAGGCTTTCAGATATATGAATTTTCAGTGCCTTGGATATTAAGTACCGTGAGAGACCACAACAGAAGACAAGCAATTATAGATGCTGTTGGGTGAAGCCTGTCTCAGTAATACTACCTCTGTTCCTAAAAGATTGCCGTTTAAGGTTTTGACACATGGATTAAGAAAGTATCATTCACCAAGTAAAATTTGTTTGAAATTCCATCACTACCCCTTTATGGGAAGTTGAAAACTATTAATACAAGGAGGGAATTTCTTGGGACAATGAGAGAAGGTAGGGGTAATATAGGAAAATAAATAATTTATTCTCCTTGAAACTTGTAAACGACAAACTTTTTGGAACAAATTTTTTCTTCTAAAACGACAATCTTTTAGGAACGGAGGGAGTACTAAATACTACTGTTATGCAAATAGTATTATTATACATAGATGTACAGCCAAGTCATTTTTTTGGTGTTTTTTTTTTTTTTGGAAAAATGAAAATGATGGAGTTTGTAATGGGAGAGTAGAATATATTTTCATTGTGCTAGTGCAGTCCAGTTCCATGTGTGCATAACTACATACCTTCTCAAAGAAATCTAGTGGCTTGTGTTTGAAGAGTAAATGTATTAGATATGGTTTTTCAAATTTTCTAGGAGGGAGGTCGAAGAGCTCTATGGTCGGTCAATGGACCGCGGATATTGCAAGTTGGGTATGAAGATGAGGAAAATCCAAAAGTAATGGAAGCATATGAAAGAGTTGGCTCCTTGGTACTGTACTACTGTTATTTGGCCCTCTTACTTTTTCGCTTAATATTTTCTATTCTGCTTTCAAGCTGGATATAAACTTTTTGCTGGTTTAACAGCTGGTTCAAGGCAGTGACATCGGGGAAACATCCACCGAGACATCATAGAAAGAATGTGTGTGTTTTAGTTTCCTCCACATTCAAGAATGCAAAATACCCTTTGTTCAGCATTCAGAGCCTTGCAGATTAAATAAAGAACACTACAAGAAGTCCTAGTGTGAGGATAGAAGGGACTGATATGATATTTTGATATACATTGTGCTCTTTTTCCCTTTTAAAGGGTTGAGATACTGATGTACTACTTAAGATGCTAGGGGATGATTGTACCATGCATGTTTTGCTGCTGGTATACACATCTCTGCAGCTAAAGACAATTTAAAAGGCCCTAGGGTACGTTGTTAGAAGAAGCCTAGCAGAACAATGTGGTAGTTCATCCTATTTCTTTATTTAATCACATGGATTTGGCTCCCAATTCAGTTGGATATCTGAATAAAAATCATTGATGATTGTATGTATCAAATGGAGTACTTTTGTTTCAAAACATAGGATTAAACTTGACTTTTCAAACCCAATGTCCCAATTGACCTACACTAAAACCCATATTTAAGAATACTCTATATAAGAATAACCTCTATAATATTATAAAAAAAATTTGGTCTCAATTTGGGCCAGTTATAAATAGAAATAACTTTTAAATTGTAATATGTTATATATTTTTTTAAGTCCCAGATTAAAGACACTATTAGTTATAACTCCGTGCTCTCAAGGCACTAGCAGAATTAAAAAATTAAATTAAAATTCAAAAAATATTATATTATCTAAAGACACATACCACCACAACAATTAATACATACTCAATCATTAATAAATATCCAACTATCAAAACATCGAGCTAGTCTGTACTAATTTCAAAAAAAATCGGCAGAATTTTCTTTAAAAATAGTTATTCAGAAAATTCTAAACCTGTCTACAAAATTTACAATCATCAATACATATCCAAACCATCAAAAAAACCATCATTCCATACCGAAAATCATCATAACCATGTATAATAAGTTAATTTTACAAAATACAGAACACACAAAATACAAACAATCATCAACACATCTAACCACCAAAACATCAAGCTAGTCGCTACTAATTTAAAAAAAAAAACGCCATAATTTTCTTTAAAAATATAAATCCAGACAAATATAAACATGTCTATATAAAACTTACAATTATCCATACATATCCAAACCACCAAAAAAATCATCATTCCATACCCAAAATCATCATAGCCATATATAATTAGTTAACTTTTCAAAATACGGAACACAAGAAATACATACATGAAAAAATTAATACATACTCAATCATCAACACATCAAACCACCAAAACATCAAGCTAGTCGCTACTAATTTCAAAAAAATTCGACAGAGTCCTTTAAAAATAGATATCCAGAAAAATCTAAACATGTTTAAAAAACTTACAATCATCCATACATATCCAAACCACCAAAAAAATCATCATTCCATACCCAAAATCATCATAACCATGTATAATTAGCTAACTTTACAAAAGACGGAACACAAAGAATACAACATGTTGAGCATAAGACCCTTTACTTTATAGTTCAAAATATATTCTTTACAGCTTACACCATGTATCCTTCAATATATACTTGAAAATATTTAAAATTTAAAAATTATCGAAATATGTGAGTCAAAATAAAACAATTGTAAATCCGAAACATAAGACCCCTTACTTTACCCTGAATTATCTAAAAAATAAATGAGAACACATATTTGTATGCAGGGGGAATGATTTAGATTGATATAAGTAAAAATTTAGAGAGATTGTAACAAATAATCAATTTATTTAATAATTTAGTAATCAATATATTATAAATAGAAATAACTTCTAAATTGTAATATATTTTATACTTTTTAAGTTCCAGTATTAAGACACTATACCTCTATATATAATATATATATATATATATATATATATATATATATACAAATTATATTTTCTATAAAATACCACATTTTCCTATAAAAATTATATTTCCTATAAAAATTACATTTTTCTAGTTTGAAAATCTAAATAATTTATGTTTTCTTTATTTTTATTATAAAATTTATATTTTTGTTAAAGTGGATATTTTTGGGTGTTAGAAAAATATTTTATACCAATACCTTTTATATAATAATAACCTCTCAATTAGAATACAAATAATTTATTTACTCTTTTCGTATCTAAAAGGATTATTGATGTTATAAGTTTTTTTTGTATAAAATACATAAAATAAAATAAAGACTAAATATGTTATTTAGTGAGGTTTATTATTATAAAAAAATAAAATATTTATTATTTTATATAATTTTGTGAGATCAAAGATAAATTTAATTTTTTTATTATCTTTTCTCTATTTCTACTTTTCTTAATACAAATATAAAGTGCGTGACATGAACTTTTAAAAATCATTTTAACTAGGGCTAATGATGAAAACTTTTAAAAATCATTTTAACTACGGCTAATAATTGATTCTTTTCATCATGTATTCAAAAAGGCCAAAAGCGATATTAATATATTATTCCCTTCCATATAAAATAAGAGTTATATTTGCCAAATTGTTACGTTTTATAATAGTATGAAATGTTTTAAAGTTTACGGTAACAGTTTTATTATCATCTCATTATTAGTAAACAAAACACTCACGGAATTTAATGTTATATATATAACTGTAGTAAGTTTTAATCCATACATATAATCAATATTAATAAAGTAGTACCTATTTTAAATTTGGACAGAAAAATATAAGAACGGTTCAGATTTATTCTAATTAATTTGAGCGAAAAAACACAAGAACGGTTTAGATTCATTCTAATTTATTTGGGTGAGAAAGAGGAAGAGGAAGAGGAAGGAGGAGAAAGAGGAAATAAAAATAGAATTGTTGAAACGAAAAAGAGAGTGAGGATTTCATTATGACAATTACTAATAAGACTGTAAAATAAGCAAACAGTTTGGGTTCAATTTGTACTCGCTTGATTAAAAGTTCGATTCGAGCTCGACTCGACATGACATATAAATAAATCAAATATGACACGTTTTAAATTTTGATAAATTACTCGAATCTCTTTAAATTATAATTTTCTATTGATTCTCGGATCAAATTCGTTCGAAAAGTTCAAATTGTTCGGACTCGACTCGGAATCGTGCTCGAATTGATAGCCAAATAAACCTCAATTAAATCTTATTTTATACTCTTATAAATCAAATATGAACAACTCAATATTCGGGTCGACGAATTCGTTTACGACCTTAATTACCTTAATTACTAGTACATAAATAAATGGAGAATAATTCATTCTCTTTAGAGAGGAGGGAATATAATTTAATTTAACCTTTCCTGGCTGGCGCCAAAAGTGATTCTTAGGAAGTGAAATTAAGAGGAAACAAGCACAATTTTAGGGGTAGTACTTAGCGCGGGAAATGAAACACGAAAAACGCAATGTTTTCATCGTTCCCGCCATTGTTGTCCTTCCCCCTCGATATCATTCCCCCCATTACTCGCACTAAAAATGCAGACACGGAACCAAAAAAACACAGCCCCTCTCCGCCCTCAAAGAAGAAAGACAAGGGAATATGGATCTCACGGATTTAGCTAAGAAACTAGGGCTTTCTGAATCAAAGCAATTGGTCCGAAAAGCTGCCGAGCTCCGTCGCCTCTCCAATATCCAATTCAATTCTTCTATCATCGGAGTCGTAAGTACTAATTAGCATTTGTTATTTACATTTTTTTAAAAGTTTATTTTTGCTCTATATTTTTAATTGTTCCTATATAACTTGCAGGGAGAAATTTGCAAGGCTGTTATCTGCTTAGAAATTGCTGCTAATGGGTATTATATAGTATTTCAATCTTTAAAATTTGCTGCTACTAGTGATTTTGTGTATCTTTGTTAGGTGTGTATGGTTGAGGCCTGAGGGTAATTTTGTAATAATTGTAGTGCACAAGTCATATTTGATCGTCGAACTGCCATAAAATTCAGTGGAATGTCTGAAAAGGCTTACAACAGGTCACTCAATGCAATGCAGAATGGCCTTGGTATCAAGTTAGTTCTTATGCTCTTTCCCCCAATTGCTTATTTTGCAATGTACTTGCACGCACAAAATTAATGCATTTTAAAATTCTAATTAAGAGCCATGATATATTGCAGGAACAAGCTTGATATTAGAGAATTGGGGATTCAATTTGGATGTATCAGGCTCATTCCTTTGGTCCAGAAAGGCTTATCCCTGTAAGTTTTTCCTCATTTCATATTAGTTATCTGCTAATGCTTCTGTGTCTTTGACAAAATGACAAACCTAGAAAATTTGGACCACAAAACTTGGGCCTCCCGCGTGCTCATGTGTGGGGTGCATTCTTTGGTATCTGTGGGTTTATTTGAGGGGTGCTGCGTCATATAGATCCATAGTAAATGTTAGGCCTAGTTATGTGGTTGAGTTCTTGAATAGTTGGTTCCTAGTAAGCAAATTATAGTAATAAGGTGGTATTTGTTTGCTAAATGGTGATCATAAAATGGTTTTTCATTTTCAGATACAGGGATCGGTTTCTTGCAGCATTGCCAGCTTCACGTCGAGCAAGTGCTGACTTCACTCGCCCTGTGTTTACTGCAGTAGCATTCTATTTGTGTGCAAAGAGACACAAGGTGTGCCAATTCATGATTCTCTATCTATTTCTCAGTCCTTCTGAATGTTCAAGTCAGCACTTTTTTGTATATCAGGAGTACACAATGAGGAAATTGACATATTGATTGTATCAGTTCTGCTTCCAGATATTACTGTTGGTTGGCTTCTCATCATTTATCTATTATTTTGACAGCTCAAGGTTGACAAGATTAAATTAATTGAACTCTGTGGTGCATCAGAATCTGAATTTTCTAGTGTAAGAAATGTCTCTTTCTTAGAACTACTTAAGGTTATTAACTCTACTTTGTAGGTTTATTCTTAGCACCATAATGAACCAATTTGGAAACTATATTTCAGGTCTCTGCCTCCATGAAGGATCTCTGCTATGACAAGTTTGGAATATCAAAGGAGAAAAAAGATTCAAAAAATGTGAAAGGGAACCGAGGTAGCATAGCTTTCATCAATCTCATGCAGTTTTAATGCGTGTGTTCCACTTTTCATAAATGTTATTTTTAATTGTCAAACTTAATACAGTTAGCTCATTTGCATCAATGCCATGATTGCAATCACATTCAACAACTTAGTTTTACACTGTGCCTTTAATGCGAGATCTTCTAGATGAATTACCTGAGAAACGGAGGATTGAGGATGGAGGTTATCTATCTGATGATGGAGAGGAGGTATTTACAATTCACTTAGTAGAAATTTTCCTTCATGCTATTATTATCAGGATTATAATACTACTCGATGAAACCAAAGTAGAGTAGTAATTCCTAAGCTTTGGATAACTTAGATACATCAACTTGTCTTATTCTTATCATTCCTATCAAGTTGGCTTACACAGCTACCAATTCCAACATGTTGCCCCCACTAGTCATCTATACCTCCTATAAACTAAAAAGTATCCTCTAGAAATCCCTTTCCTTGCTCATTGAGCATAGGATCTTGTGCTTTATTGTACTCCCTCCGTTCCTAATTATTTGATGTTTTAGAGATGAGCACAAGAATTAAGATAATGATTGGAAAATATTAAATATAGTATTCAATTGTCTATAATACCTTTAAATCATCATTTATTATAGTTTTCATACTCTCTCTCACATATTTTTCATTAAGTATCTTCTAAAAAAACTCTCATGCCTCATTTACTTATTGGTTTCTCTCTCCATCCATTCCCATAAAAAACTTATCCAATTCTTTAGATACTTTCTCTCCCTCATAATTATATAGAAGAGTTTTGTTGGGATAAGAGAGTTTTGTTGGGATAAGGAGAGAGAAAGAATTAAAAGTATCAAAAAAATAGGCAGAGTAATGAGGGGTAGTTTTGGAAAATTGTCATTAATTCTCTTAGATTTGAACAAATGTCAAATAATTAGGGACAAATGAAAAATTCTAAAACGTCAAATAATTAGAGACGGAAGGAGTATATAATTTCTTCCTTGGCTTCTTTGCAAAAGTTTTTATGGAGTTTTGTATTCAATGTTATCTTGCTACATATATTTCACTTGTTCTCAATTTCAAGCATCACATCCGCATGTGGTGTCCTTTTCACCAAGCAAGATTGAAAGTAGACCTCCAAAAGGAACATTGAAAGTAGACTTACAAAATAATATTTCTCCTAATGGGCCTAGAAATATACAGATAATATTACTTATCTGCTCAAATATTAACTTTGTTCATGAATTAGACCAAAGTAAAAATCTACATTGGCGTTTGGATCTGATTATATTGTCTTATGATCTTATCAAGTAAGATTTGCCTGCAAATGTAATGGCTTTACTTGTTAGTTGCGTTAGTTGTGAAAATAAATGAATTGTTCATTTGTGCTGTGCTGTTTATCCTTTTGTTCCCCTTTTAACTATTTCTGACTTTTTCTGCATAATATGTTTCAATTCAAAATTGTTATTAATATAATTTTAGAGTTGCATGTTACTTTTACCCCTGAAGCTAGAAGCAATAACTTTAAGTTTGGGAGGTTTTATCAGGTTTTAACGGTGTGTATATACGCAGCCCTCATTGTACAAAAAGCGGAAACGAACAGAGAAGCATGCTTATGATGAATGGAAATCCACTGTTATTGAATCTAATAACCACAGTAAGGCAAAAGGTAATAAGGGCTTTCTGTTTACATATATCTTCAACAAATTTTGACCTTTTTTTAGAATAATATAGCTAACTTATCAGTATATTTTATTTCTCCAGTTTCTTCTAAGCGAACAAAGCAAGCTCAGCTCAACTTTCCAAAGTTGGTTCCTGAAACTGAGGTGGAGGCCATGTGAAAGACAACTTTTGTTCAACTCCTTGCTGTAAAGGATTTAGGGATGGTTTGGGGGTGTGGGGGGGGGGGGGAGAGAAAAGTAAAAATAGCATCAGAAAACTTATTAATTAATTTATGAAGTTTTTAGTTAATTCTTCGGCTTCATGCCTTGGAAATGTTATGAACAGAGTTTTGCAATATTTGTTGTACTGAATGGAATCTTACGCTATTGAGTATTAGACCCATGCAAAAAAAAAAAAACAACAAAAAACGCCTGAAAAGATATATGCAACTTTTAAAACTAGATTACAACTTTACCCTCTATTAAAATTTGATATATTTGTTAATAGAGGTTAATATAGAAATATAAAGATTCAATTACGTCTTTCTTGTTTCTATATAATTAGTGTTTTTGACAAAATTTCAGTTCATTTTTTTTAATATTTTGTTTTATCTAAAAAAATTTGCAAATAATTTTTTTTAAAAAACCAATGCTTTATTTCCCTTAGGTTTTTTTGCCCTTTTATTTTTATTTTAATAAATAAATCTGGAAACACTATCCTCATTCCTATTAATAAATAAAAATTTAACCAAAAATAGAGCTAATACCGAATATTAAATTTTGCGGATACTGGTCAAACATGGTGTCCAGGTAATGGACAAACGATAACCAAGCATTGCAAAAATGCAAACCTTCAAATTGTCTAATTAAAGTCAAAACATAGTGGGACCGCTCGTCTACTCAAGCCAGCGCAGATCACTTGCCGACACCTCAGCAGTTGATATGTATCCACGGTCACAAAGTGAAAGTTGTACAATCACTATGTACATTGTACACACCGTATCAGACCTCTGCTAGTGAATGAAATGAAAAAGGACTGATATTTTCCATTTCAGTATAGGTTTCAACGACCCTCTCTCTTTTTAGAGCCTGCGTTGCCGTTGAAATCCTAGAAAATTATACCTCTTCCAGCTTATCGCTTCGTGTATTTACATCAGACAGGAGCATATTTGAAAAAACTGGGCAGATTTGCTATGAATAGGGTTGGATTCTTCCACTAGCTTGGGGAATTTCTAACCCTATTTATTAGATATTTATAGGTTTAAGGTTTGAGATACAATTGTATTTTATTATCTATTTGACGTTATGGAATTCAACGTTTCCGATGAGTTTTTGGGTACCGTTGTGCCGCTTGTGGTGTATTGGGCATATTCAGGGATATATTTGATGTTTGGATCTCTTGAGAATTACAGGTTGCATTCGAAGAAAGATGAAGATGATAAGAAATTAGTGTCCAAGAAGACTGTGATTAAAGGGGTTCTTCTCCAACAGGCAGTTCAGGCCATTGTGGCCATTATCCTATTTAAGGTAAGTGCTGTTTACCTTATTTTGTTAATAATAATAATAATTATTACTGTTGTTATTTGATTAGCTTCTTTGAGTATAAAATTAAGCAATCCTGTTTAACATTTATTCTGGATCTCACGGCTTGTGACTATAATGTCAAAATCACAGCTTTTCAACTGCTTTATCAAGACAATGAATTTTTTATTGAAATATTGATGGACCAATTATAACTTCAAGGGAAAGTTCTTTACCTTACAAATGATTAGGTGATATAAATTCAATAAGTTGTATGAGTGTGTTATTTAACTCCATAAGACCTTTCTGTTTGTATTCTAAAGACCTTAGTCATAAATTTCTAGCTGGCTAGCCTGGCTTGCAAGGTTTGAGAAAGGAGTTATCTTCCATGAAGAACAATTTCAGTCCTTCACTCATTTATCTTTTTGCTTCTATTAGTCATTGACTGTATACCATATTTAATATTTTGAGAAGTAGTGTCATACTACTGTATCATTCCAATTAAATTATATTTGAAAATTCAGAACACTGAATTATATGGGTCCACGATTTTGCATGTTGTTTTACTGGCCCCTTGACTTTTGATGTATATGATAATTGACTTGTAGAAAAGGTGGCATTATACTATGGTTTGTTTCCTTCAAAGTTATGTATATTGCTTAATCGTCTTTATTGTTGTAGCATTTTATTGTTGCTCTTAGGAGATTTTCTTTGATTTCATTTATATATTGTATAGGACCTTGGCATCATATTGCACCTTTTTGTAACCCTGGATGCTTATTTTCCAGAAAAGCTGGAGTCTTTTATTGTAAAAACAAAACGTATCAAACAACATGTCAAGTAGGAAGACTACCTTTTTTTAATTTCTAAAATGTAAAGCATGAAAATCTATTAAACTGCCTTAATGTCGCCAGAAACACAATGAAGAATGATGCTACTTAGAGCACATTATTTATTGTGTGTTGTTTAATATGACAACTTAATCTGGATGATTCAGGCAGGGTGATTGATTTATAGTGGATGGTTGTCTCAATAAACATGTTACCTCTATATTTGGAAGGCAGCAAACAATGCTAGTTTATCAGTCAGTTAACTTTTAGGGATTTGGAGATGACATACATCTTTGGTTGTTTTCATGCCTTCCTACAAAATGTACCTCAAGCTTCCTTTAATTTGTTACTGTTATGGTCTTCATTTTCTCCTCGCCTCTTTCGCTTCATCTTTTTCTTTTTGTTACTATTATAGTCTTCATTTTCTCCTCTCCTCTTATGCTTCATCCTTTTCTTTTAGGAAGTGTTTGCTGGTGTGATGTCAATCAGCATTTGAATATTTATTTTCTTGCCTATTCTGCTTTGATTGATAATGCTTGGGTTGGTTGGTTTTTTTGTTTTCCCCCCCTTTAAAATACTACATTTTTTGAAGAGTCTGGTCAAAGCTTCAGCAACACATTCAGCAAATTGACGGTCGCTTAATTTAATTTTGGATGGTTGGGAGATGTTAACTAAATTTGCTATCACATAACTTTTGATTGTGTCATTCAATCAAATTTTAGTTGAGATCCACAAAGAATTTTCTGCAGAAAGTGTATTATTATGGCAATTTAATGCTAGACAGTAGCGTATATATAATTTATGTTCTGCACTTTGGATTTATATTGATACTGACGTAAATTTGAGCAAACCATTTGAACTCTTCTCTAATTTAATGGAACAATCTGGAAATTTTTAATGTATGTGCTTATGATTAAGAGATTTAATACACTGATCCATTATGATATTTCTTGTGTTTGCAGGTTACTGGAAGTGATGCTGATGCTATCACGGGGGAACAGTCTTCCCTCATTGTTCTTGCAAGACAGTTGTTCATTGCAATGGTTGTCTTAGATACCTGGCAATATTTTATGCATCGATACATGCATCATAACAAGTTCTTGTACAGGCATATACATTCTCAACACCACCGACTTGTTGTCCCATATGCATTCGGAGCTCTGTACAATCACCCAGTGGAGGGACTTATCCTAGATACCGTTGGCGGGGCTCTATCTTTCCTCCTGTCCGGCATGTCTCCTCGAGCTTCCATATTCTTCTTTTCCTTTGCTACCATCAAAACGGTTGATGACCATTGCGGTTTGTGTCTGCCTGGGAACCTTTTCCATGTCTTCTTTAATAACAACTCTGCCTATCATGATGTTCACCACCAGCTTTATGGGACCAAATATAACTTTTCACAACCATTTTTCGTTGTGTGGGATAGAATTCTTGGTACTTACATGCCTTACACACTTCAGAAGAGAGCAGATGGGGGCTTTGAAGCACGACCTACTAAAGACTGCAAGGAGTGTTGATCTATTTGACAATGATTGTATCTCAAAAATATGTATAACTATATTAGTTTTTTCTTTACCCTTTCCTAATTTTTTCATTATCTTCCAAAATGCTTGATTGATTATGTAACTTGTACATACCTAGATATTGTTGTATTGTTGGTTCTAGTTCATTCAAGTTTGAATTAGACACCTGAACTGAGGACCTCTTCCAAGTTGTATGTTGGTAGGTTTTCACAGCCTTCTTTTGTCTTGTGCCTAGTATATTTAACTTTTGGTTGATGTCTGACCTCTGTTCTTTGAGCTCGGCTTGTGAAACTAGCTTTTCGAGTATAATTATGAAATATATTAGTATTAGCTCTTGCACATTTTAGCTAATTGTCCTTTTTTGATCCATTCAATCTTATATTTTGTCGTCTTTGTTTGGAAGCCCAGATGTGCTTGAGGTGATTTAAAAATGATATTCTGCATGCCAAGAATCAATAAAGGCCATCCCTGCCTAACTATGTGTAATGATTATGGGGCATATGAAATGCCAGCTGCATATGAGTTGGTTAATGGAAGCTCCGTTGATGATAATTGTACTAGATATTTAGATTTATGCGGGAGGAATGCGAATATGAAACTCTGTGGAAGTATGAGATATCTTCTGAGGGGGGACATTGTCAGAACTGAATGCATTCGAAGCTTGACCATCATAATTGAAACCTTTTTCTTTTCAAAGCTGACCAAAACAACACATTGTTAGTAAAAATAGTTTGTTCTTACATATTAGAAGTAAGTAGTGTGGATTACAAATGCAATATCACAATACATGAGGTTTCAGGAAAAATGTTGTGCCACTTGGAATCAAACTTTTAAGCAGTAGTCATAAGCTGCTGCAGTGATATAGAGATGTGCTCAAATTTTTTTGGATTTACTTCAAAATCTTTTTGACGAGTGATGTATTTTCCTATCCTTTTTTACCATTATTCATTCTCACCTTCAGCAGTGAAATAATAAGCTTCATTAAAGAAAAAATTAAGGTACTTTTTCTTGGCAAAGACCAACATCAACGAGAGCTTCTTCTCTTGAGAAATGAGACACTCACTTGTACAACCTCAACTAAATTAAATTGATATGGGACGCTCACTTTTACAATCTTAACTAAATCAAATTTACGTCAATCGCGGGTTAAACATACAAGACAAGATCCTTCCTTTTTCCTCCCTAAGGTAAAACTCATTTAGCAAAAAAACATTAAAATAAAATAAATATAATAGTACATATATTAACTTGTAATACAAACAGAGGCATTAAATCATGACCCAATACTGTTTTCTGCTTTCTGCTTTGTTGCACTTCACTGTCATTGTGCCACTCTTTCTGCTTCTTTGCATTTCACCTTGAGGATGTCGAGTTGTTTTCCCCCATGACCCAATACTGTTTGACAGCAATAAGAATCTTCTCAGGAACAAGGGGCCCATCCTCATGATCTGTCATTTTAGTATCCCATCTCATTCCTCCTACAATCTTCTTCACCTTTATAAGTACTTCAACTTCATCACGGATAATAACTGCACCTTCTGGCCGCAGAATCCGATCCATCTCTAGAAGAATGTCTTCAAAATCACACCTGTTAAAATATATACAGAAATTAGTGTGGTGTTCCTCTTGCTATGACCAGCATGTACAAGAGTAGATTTTGGTATTAAAAAACAAGACCACCTAGATCCATTATTGGCGGAATTGCATAATAGTTGCGGTATCACTTACTTGTCCTTATACAAACTGAAAAGACCATTGGCATGAATAAGGTCATATGTCCTCGGGTAAGTTGAGAAACCTTCACACCTGAACCACAAAGAGAAGAAAAGAAAGGACAGGGTTAGGTCAAACATATAAATTCATCCTACAACTGACAGTAGCATAAAGCAGGCAAACATAGCCAAACCAATGCAAAACACCTGAAAAGGTATTGTCTACAATAGTCAGTTCAGAAGGAGTGAAGTTCAGAATCTATACCAGTCATGATAGATGCCAATCAGTCCTCGCTCGTATACAACACCGAGAGTACTTTTCTCAGCCAAAGTGGGCACAACATTCATAACCCACAATTTGGGAGACTCCAGAGCCGCAGCAAAACCTCCCAAACCAGCATTCATGTCCATAATGTTGCGATACCTTCCTGAGTCGATAATTTTATTGATTCTTTTATATGCATTTACATGCTTCTTCCAATTCTTGTTGTCCTCCAGGTAAGTCTCAACAGAGATTCCAGGAACAGATCCACTAGTAATTCTAGGAGGGACGGCATAAAGCCTCTCTGGAAATGCCTTGAGCTCCCCACCAGCTTCATCATTGTTTAGTTTGGTATAGGGAGTTATGCATGCCTCCATTTTTTTGTACCTAATACTCACCCAAAAAAGCACAGTGAATTAGTTGTTCGATTTCCTATTCTCTACTTCGTGCACACTGCCTAACAGAAGAGATATGGCTGATGGCACAACCTGTGCAAACCCCTAAGACATGAAGGTCATATTATGATGTCCCTTCTGATAAATTACATGAAGGTCATATTTCTTTCAACGTTTGAGACCTTAGACTAAAAAAATTTAAAATCTCCTAGGACTCCTTAGGATTTTATACATGAAGGTCATATTTATTTCAACTTCTGAGACCTAAACCAAAAAATTTAAGGTCTCCTAGGACTCCTTAGGATTGTATTCTTGCATTTTTGGGACTTCTTAACATACTATATTGAATACTAAATATCCATAGAGCTTAGAGGTATGATTTCATTAGTTTTGGTTTCAAGTATTCCTTTTCGGTGTTTTTTAATACAAATAAGTATCGTAATCCTTTTCAAGTATCCTTCTCTAAGTCTTAGGTTTCTTAAATATCTAATCCCCACAAGTTTAAGAAAAAGAACCATACCAGACATCGTCTGGATCTGAGGATTCACAAGCATTAGCTTGTGAAGCGCGACAAGAATCAGCATTTAGTCTTTTCTGCCATATAGCTGTTTCACCTATTTCAGCTTTTTTCTCCCAGCAAAGAAGCTTGGCAATCTCTTCAATCTTCCTTTGTTCTTCCTCTAGTTCCTCCTTAGGACGCTGCCATGATTTGTAGTTATTCTTCCAGTTGATTGGAGGACCCGAAAGCACCCAGTAGCCACCAGGCCTAAGAACTCGATCAACTTCCATCATGTAAATTCCATCTGCAGAGATAGATCCACCGATAAAACATGACACAAGTTGTTACCATCATAAAAACTAACTTCAACCTTCAAAAGGGGAACTTGTATTTGCTGTGTTAAATAGTAGCAAGATGCATTCAAGATTTAAGTCTCACCATTTGCTCCCCATGGAATTAAGCAACGAGAACAGTGGGCCATGTCGAAAGCTCTAGATGGATATGGCATTTTTATAGTTCCTAAAACACCAATAACAGCAGGTACGCCCCTCTCAAGAGCAAACTGAACCTGTGCCTCGTGAGAGTCCCTTGGTGCAAATGACATTGCTATAACCTTTCTCTTCCAAAGGTATGCACCCCAACTAGCAACCTAAATGAAACAACAAGTTGTTATGAGGAAAAACAAAACAGAATAGCATAAAATGAAAATGTCAACAGCACTCACCAGAAAAAGTTATGCATGTCAGACAAAGAAGGATATTTAAGATTACAAAGAGATGTAAGATGCTCAACATACCCCACAACCGGTGTCCAGAGCAGTTCTTACAGTCCCATTCTCAATTGGTATAACGGAAGCAAGTTGATCAATATATTTATCTGCCCCTTGAGGAAACTGTGTCCCTCCACCAGGGAATCTAAAGACATTTCCCTCATATTGAATCCAATTCTGAATAGCCTTCTCAACTGTCAAGCTCTTATAAGGTGCATTGGCATAGGGTACATAATCACGACTTTTTGGCCATGGAAATGGAGTTATGTATCCTTTGGGGGCAGGAATGAGGCAATGCAACTTCTTTTCCTGAGGTGGGCAATGCCTTTCTCGATAATTCATATTCTCCCTTGGGAAAGTCATTGCACGTTTCTGATCTTGGCAGGGTGTGTAATCTGTATAACGAGAGTGACATGGCTTAAAAACTTTAACTTTTGAGCCAGAATCATCAATGATCCCAACATCACCATTGTGGTGGGTATCAAAATTCAGATTTGGAAGCACACTGCAGTCCGCCCCGCTCTTGGTCATCTCCAAAGCTATACTGTCTCCCTTCCCAAACCCACTTCTCTGCCATGCTCCCAGTAAATAAAAGAAACAGCACAAGCCAACTACTATAAATATAGATACAAAACTTCTAGTCCTACTGTCTCCCGTACTCAATTTTGTTGCCATGATGCACCTGAAAACATTTCCCACATAAATTCAGCATATGTACACGGAGAAATAAAAAAAACTCATCTAACTTATGTATTTGTTTGCTTTGTTGAAAACTTGTGTGTGTGCATAGGTGAGCATACATGTCTTCTGACTAGAAAATCGTACAGGAAATGAAGTAAACCCAGATTCAAAATCCATGAATTTGATTATTATCATTTAACACCAACTTCTATGGCCAAGACCAGAAACCTCGTAAATGCCCAAGTAAACAATAATCATTCTTCCTAACAAGGTCCTGTAAGTCTCAAGCCATAACCTATTTGTCACTTAAGTATGAAGTTACAAACAGCTAAAAAATACATCATATACAGATATCAAATGCGAGTTACCACTTATGCAATCATGTTATTTTTTCAACATATCAGGTATATAAACAAAAATAATCGAGCTTGAATAACAAAGCAAGTAAAGACAGTAAACCAGGACAACCCATATCAATGGTCTGTCTGTTTCATACCAAATCCTCTACTTACCATATAATTGATATAACAATAAATTAGTAAAAGAAGAAATTTTAGCTTCAAAACAGAGGCCTAGTAGGAGATCAGCCAAGAACAAAGACAGCAACTAAAAAGGAAATTTACACTCAAAAACAGTTCTAAAGAACAATAGTTCGATGGTAATATCAAATAAGACCGGTTAATGCAAGCTTCTACTGTTGATGATAACGTTTAGTTCACCAGAAAATGATTAAATCACCTAATAAAGATGGGAACATTTCTGAAAATGAAAACAAGACAATTTAAGCTTGTAAATTGAGTAAAAAGACTGTATTTTCGAAGAAAAGCTGCAGCTTTAAAAAACTGCGGCTAAAAACAAAACCAAACACCGGAATACTTAGAAAAAAGAAGATAAAAAATGTGATGATAACCATTTATAATCAATCATCATCATCATCAGCAGCAGCAGCAGATAGAGTTGAGAATAGTCATACCGGAGATGCCGCCACAACCGAAACTAGGAAAAAAAGCCACCAAAATTAGAGCTCAGAAATGAATCACTGTAAAAGGGAAAGAACCCTAATTACAAATTAGTTTGATGGTTGAATATGAATTAATGATTTATACAAGTCAATGTTTGAATTAAGCCCGGGTATATAGATCCCAACTCTCTCTCCTCTCTCCTCTCACCTCTCACCTCTCACCTCTCTTAAAAAGTCTGAGAGATCACACGACAATGTCAATCAAGGTGCTTTGTATAATAATTTATCATAATAGTAGTAGTAATTTGTGAAAGCCACATCCCATCCCCTTGGCTATCGAGCGCACCAACCAGAGACCCATACCATATATGCGACTAAAGGTGGGGATGGAAAGAAATACGGGTCCACTTTTATCATCAACTTGGTTGTAAACCAATGTTTTCGGACCACCGATCCGTCATCGAATAAAAAAATTATTAATATCGCGTAGATGAGTAACTAGAGTGTTTGAACTTTGAACCTCGTAAATATATATACTTATATTATTAGTAATTAATATAATTTTTTTTTTGTTTTTTATGAATTAAATATAATAAAATTAAGTTATAATATTATTAAAATTGATTAATTTTAATAATAAACAAATTTTGATATAAAAAATATTAAAAAATTGATTCTAACTTAACCAGTTTATCGGTCGAACCATCAATCGGATCAAAACTAGATAATTGATCTAATTCAAATCAGTGTCGGAAATACTATTGACTGTGCCACAGTCCCATCCCGTCCGGCGTGAATCACAATAAATTTGACTGGGAAGAAAATCACTGATCGACATTGGCGGTATCTCTGGCGCCGTTATGTTGGATTAATTTGCTAAAGAGGCGCGTTTTCTTCGGAGGTCCACTGTTTGAGTTGCTCAGGTTTAAAACCTCAAATTACTTGCAACATATGATAATTTTGTATCCAACCTACAATCAAGTAATGAACTTGTTGTATGCGTTATTGAAATTCCCAAGCAAGAGCGACTCTCAGGTTCAAACAGCCGACTGAAAGCAGTTTCTGCTTCACACAAAAATGACCGATACAGATACGTTAGAGTTGACGTGCCAAGTATGCGGTAACGTAGGCTTGGAGGACGGCTCAGACGGCTACTTCTACTGCCAACGCTGCGGCTCTCAAGCAGATGACATCAGAGACACCGGGGAAGATGCTGATGATTTTGTCGATGTCGGAGGAAACCCGTCCGCCTACATGGCCAGCCGCCGCCGCCGCCGCACTAACACCACTGACCCAGTCTCTCAGTCCCAACCTGAAAGATCCCAATTTTGGGAATCCTTAAAAACAGAACAAGATGACGCGGCTGACGGTGTGGGTCCCACTGGGCCTAGCGATTTTGGGTCAGGAACTCGGCCATTGACTTATGATGATTTTCATTCCAAGATTAGGTTGAGGTATGTAATGGGGGTTCAAGTGCTAATTCAGTTGCAGTGCAAGGCTTTGGTTGAGAAGTTTGATGTTAATGATATGGTTGTTGGGGTGGCTGGAACTATTTGGTTGCGGTTTGTTGCGCTGAGTAGGGTTTTTAATGATGATTGGGCTGATGAAGCCATAACACAATCAGAATCTCAAACACAAGGTACCTCCCTACTTTTCATCTTTCTTTTGAAAAATATACTCCATTTGTTTCATGGTAATATATATGTTTAATGTTGTAAAATTATGAGAAGAGTTGAGGTGGCTATACCACACTAATAACGTTTGTGATTCTTTTGTGAAAACTATGAAGTTTTGAAAATTATGTGTCTGTTCTTACATTGTTTATTAAAGATGTTCGGATTGAGATTTATGTAATATTTATGCCCATGATGGATCCTTTAATTTTTTGGCACTTCAAACCTAATATTCCCCCATCTGAAAGTGAGGGTCTTCAAAGACCTGCAACTGTTGTCTCTTCATTTCCAAGAATGACACCTTGCTTCTCTAGTCAATATTTTTTTTTTTTGTATTTTTATGAATTATGCCATTCGAATTCGAGTTTGAGTAATTTGTTTTGTCTAACTAGCTGCACCAAATACTTCATTTTTATTTTTCTGTGGGATTGTAGCTTTCATGATCTTTTTTCATCAAATTTATAAGATCGATGATTCAGTTGTTTTATATGCTAATCAGGGGGGATCTGGACAAATATATTTTCATCTATCCTTACCCTTAAAACCTATCATAAAAGTTTTATAGTTGTATGAAGTTTTCTTTATTTGAAGGGAAAACTATTTGAATTTTAAATGTTTGCAACCCTTTTCAAGTTTCCACTGTTTTCTGGTGATAAGTTGGTAGACAAGTTTGTAACTTTGGAGTTTGGTCTATTCATGATTCTTATTAGTTAGAAATCTCTTTCTCTGTCTCTATGTTAACATATTTCTTTTTGCCAAATTCCAGTCCTATTGCTTATTCACAAATTTGTTGAAGAAGAAATTGATGATATGGTATGATACTTCTATACATGGCATTTGCTAGATGGACATATTTGCAGCTTTAATTCTTCTATATATGTTTTTGAGGTGAGTGCAAGTATGGTGTAGTTGGAGTCGTAAATCTATTTAACATATTGTTAACAAAGTTTGTTGTATCTTATTGGATTACAAAGCGTCCATGTTGACTGTGTAATTATTCATCTATTGATTTTATACTTTGAGGTAGAAAAATTGGTAATCGTTAGTTTTGTTCTTTGTAATTTTATTTTGTTGACATGGCTTCTTTCAGTCTTGTATGTACAGTTCTATGTGGATTCTTTATTTTGTATGCTGTCTCTTGTTTTTTCCCTTACTTGTTTAACTCTCCTATTCCATCTTTAATTTCAGGACCAGTTGATGGTTTTGTGTCTAGTGGTAAATATAGGGCCGAACCCCACAATATACTTGGTCAGCGAGCTGTAATGATATGGTTTAGATCTTTGAGCAAGACAATACCGTTATCTTATTCTTTAGTGATCTCTTTTTTGGCTTGTCATGTCTTGAGGGAAGCAATTCTGCCAACAGATATCTTGAAGTGGACGCTTGAAGGGAAGCTTCCATATTTCGCTGCTTTTGCTGAAATCGAAAAAGAAATTGATCCTCCTCCTAGAGGATGTCCTATCAGTTCCAGTCGTATGTTCAGACCTACTCAAGCTGTTTCATTGCAAAAATTGGAGTCACTGGCTGCATCTGTTGCTGAGATAGTAGGATTGGAATTACCTCCAGTAAACTTTTTTGCAATAGCTTCTCGCTATCTCAGGCTTTTGTCTTTTCCCATGGAAAAAATTCTTCCTCATGCATGTCGCATATATGAGTGGTCTATGCCTCCAGAGTGTTGGCTATCAGCTAATGAACTGAGGCTTCCTACTCGTGTATGTGTTATGTCTATACTAATAGTTTCAATAAGAATTCTGTATAACATACATGGTTTTGGGAAATGGGAAATGAGTTTTTCTGGTTCTAGTGGTTCATCATCATCATTGGCTGACAGGAACATTGAGGTGGAACCCAAATGCAACACTGATACAAATGATGATGCCAAACAGCAATCAACCCCACCCGATATTGATGCTAAGGAACTGCTACTGACACTTGATGCCAAATATGGCGAGCTCGTTGAAATGTTCGGTAATTATCAGAACTATTAAAGGGCTTCAGATGCCATAAGTTATTGAATCTGAATTTACTAGCTTGTGTTGTTTGTTTGTTCTTGTTTTTTGGTGATATATTTGCTTTCTAACCTTTTTTTCTTTTTTCTGTTAGCAGAATATTCTAAAGACTTACCCTCATATCTTCAATACTGTAAAGATGTGGTTTTTGCCGGAGTAGAACCATCATTTGAGGATATTGAAGAAAGTAAAATAATTGAAGAATTTTGGGATTTTTATCAGAAACAACAGGTTAGTTTTGCCTCGAGAAATATTCTTTTCTTTAATACTTTGATAAATATATGGCGATTAACGAGAGCCACTGACTTCCTTTTTAGCTGCTGCATTTGCCAAATCATTTGGGTATGTGAACATGTCACTCAATCATGTAGGCCTCTACTTTCTGAGTAGTACTTTCAATGCTAGGAACCTGTTATTTAGGATATTTTGAAAGCAGTGCAAACTATAGTCTCTTTTATTATATTCATTTTCGATGTTCATACGTCAATTTTAAATGGATGTAGATGGTTCGTAGGTTTCATCCTTTCATCAACCTCAGTTTAAAGCTTTATGCAAATATTATTACCGTTTTCTGGCAATCTATAGTTTCATTTAGTGGATATATGTGTGTATATATGATTTTCTTACTAAATGTTACATGCTCTATTATAAAATATGTAGAGTATTTTAAAATCATTTGGATGTTCACCTTATATTTCTAGCTAGTTGCGAATTTTCATTACGATGTGACATATGCTGTGGCGTTGTATATATAATACTCCTGCTGTCCTAAACAGTACCATTTCCAAAAATCAAATAATTTAAGAGAGTGAATTTTTGAAATTAACCTTCTAGGTTTGTTTTAATTATTTAAGTGGCCTTTGTATATAACTCGCCGATGTAAGTTTCTCACAAGGCTTCAATTTAATTTTATCATTACAAACAGATTGGAACTTCATGACAGTTTTAGTCTATTTTAAGAAATAGTAGTCCTCAGTGGCGGAACCAGAGCGGTTTTGTAGGGGGGGGGCAAAATTTTTAACCGGACACACTAATTTTTTAGATTCGTTTGACAGGTCATAACATGTCCCAAAAATGACCGGACACACTAATTTTTTATTTTGATTTTAAAATGCCTTTTCATGATTCGATTTGCCCAAGCTCTTTAATTAGCTATATAAAGCATATATGTATATAGTTTGGGTCTTGGCTTTGCTTAATTCCTAGTTTTTAGCAAAAACAGTCCTAAGAGGACTTTTAGCGAACATGTTATGTGCACCACTTTAACAATCAGATTTCTTAGCCATTTTTTTGTGTTCCAACCCGAATTCGCCATCCTTATTACTCCGCACACTAACAACTATACTCCATGTCACTAATTCAGTCACAAGCTAACTGATTTATACCATAATTATGGCAAAACGATTAAACGAGTACAGCGGCGATTCAATTTTCATGGACATCCCAAACACCACAAGACTTGAGGCATAAGTGTAAGATAATCACAATAAAAATAAAGCACCCAATTCTGAAAATGAACTTCAAAGTAAAACATCATGAACTACATTGCAAACAGGCTACATACCACATTGTGCAAATCGTCATCAGGTAATCAGGTACCCAAATGTTTCCCTTTCTTGACAAAGTACTTAACTTTTGAAGAGTGAATTTCTCCCTTGCTAAAAAACAGATAACCCAGAACATTAAAAAATAAAAAACTATCAATTGTCATCATCAAAATTACATAAAAAGTGGAGACCTAATTAACAGAAAACATTAATAGTATGCATATTTAAGCTAAATTAAAATTAATAGTACCAAATTTGAAAGACATTTAGGCTAAATTAAAATTAAAAATTAGTTAAATTACTTACCAAAGAGAAAAGCAAAGTAGCAGTCTAGCAGACAAGCATCATCGCAGTTGATGGTTAAGTGGTAGGCGGTCTTGGTGGCAGCATGATGGTGATGATGGGCTGTCATGAATGGAACTGTGGAGCTTGGAGGCGAGGCAAAGAGTGAAAGAGATGAAGAGAGGTGAGGTAGTGTTATTGTGTATTTGTGTTAAGAAATAAGGAGGCAGGAAGAGTTCCACTGTCCCAGCCCTAATAAAAAAAAAAGGAATGCTGCTAGAGGCACAAACTATTTTACAAATATTTTACAAACTGCTGATGTGGCATACTCCACGTCAGCCTATTGATCAACAAATTGTTTAATGTAGTCTTCGGTCCCACACAAACTGCTGATGTGGAGTATCCCACATCAGCAGTTTGTAAAATGTTTGTAAAATAGTTTGTGTCTCTAGTATTATTAAAAAAAAAATTAATTTAAATGAAACGACGTCGTTTCAGGTTTGAAAAAAAGAAGAAGAAGCTCGCTCGCTTTCGTCGCTTTCGCTTTCATCATCAGATGGACGCTGCGCCGCTGCCGCCTGGCTGCCCCCTGCTGCTGGCTGCTTGCGCCCTAGCTCCGCTTGCCGCCGGCGCCACCCTACCGGGGGCAGCTGCCCCCCCCCCCGCCTAGTTCCGCCATTGGTAGTCCTTTTCTGAGAAAAAGTAACAAGGAAAGTAGTACTCTTTCTTTTTCTTTAGGACGGAGGTATTATAAAGGATGTGCGGTTTTATTTGTATAAGATGAATTTTATGAAGCCGGACGTAAACCTTCTTTAGAATTATGCTTCCTTCATTTTTTTTTGTATATACATATATATACTCATTATTATTATCGAATTTGATTTCAGGGATTGAAATCATCAGATGACTGCGAAATAGGCTCCTTGGGACGTAATAGTGGGGATAACAAGAGATCAAGAGAAGATATAAGAAACACACCCAAGGAGAGCAAGAAGCTTAGAGATGACGGGTTTATTAGCAACAACCCACTAGAGCAAAGTGGTTTCTCTCATGGAAACGAGTTCTGGCAAAGTAGCATAGACCAAGGCAATTCGCCTAGCAAAGTTGAAAGTGGGGAGTCAGACAAAGACAGAGCAATCAGGCGATTGAAATCGAACATGGAAGAGAACAGATTTTGTTACATTCCTCCAAGGGTTAATCCGAAGAGGTTCGACTACCTTCACTATGCCAGGAAGAAAGACGAAGGTGCTTATGCTTATGCTGTCCATGCAGATTATTATATTCTGCTTCGTTCTTGTGCAAGATTAGCCCAGGTTGATATTAGGAGCATGCATGCCGGAGTGCTGAGTTTTGAGAGGAGATTGGCTTGGCTAGAAAAGAGAATTGATCATTGCTTGCAGGTAAAACTTCCTACGGACACTTGTGAGTTTTGCCACAGTGACGAGGTGGAAGAGAATGTTGCTGATGATTCTATGGGGTTTTCAAAGTTGAATTTGTGAGCTAAATTAATCTTTGACGAATAGTTTTGAGAAAATGTCTTTTTGTTGGAACTCAATAGAATCAGTTTCCATTGTTTATTGTACTTGATAATAGCATCAGTTAACTATTTATTTATTTATTATTTTGATAAGTGATAAGGGTATATTTGTTTTGTTCCTGTTTCCTGTTCCTATATTTTTTTTTTGTCCCGTTAATATCACCTCCTCGAAGCAATTTGTTTCGAATTACGATAATTTGGTTCTTGAACCAAATCATAACAAGAGACAGAAAGCTTCCGTGTTGATGATCCTCGAAGCAAACGCATCTAATCTATCTACCAACAGATATTATATTCCACAGATTCCAACTTCTCTATGCTATAAAAACCAGTGGCCCAACTTTAGATATGGTGGAAGAAACCCATTTTTGGTATTCCGGCGTCGCAGTTTCCAGAAGCCCACCAAAGAAAAGACGTCATCAATTCCTGCTATCGGCTGGTCGTCAGTTGTCACTTTTTCCCAAAGGTTATTCATTTGCATGAAGAGACATGAACCCTAATAAATCAATTCTATTTATTGGTAACAAGTCGAGCATAATTTGAATTGCAATGTGCTCCATCTGAGCTACTAGTAATTTTAGTTAATTCTTTCTCCCCCCCCCCAACCCCCAACCCATCGACTATGTCTTACAGTTGTTATTTTTTTTCCCAAGAGTCTAACCCAAATTGTGCATAATCAGTAATTTTAGCTCTGAGAACTATCTTCATGTTTGATGACTAAAATGTGTCAGATGGCTCAAATTATCTGTTCGGCATTTTGAAGAACCAGATAGCTTCAACTGGCTCCTGCTAAAAAACTCAGAACTTTTGCATTGTGGAAGTTTAATTTAGTACCATTCTGAAACTTGATAATATCATCTTGAAGCTTTTAGCTGAATTTCACGTTCCAACCTCCTTTTTTTGTTAAAAACAGCATTGGTCTTTTGGTGCCAATCCCAACATCTAGAATCTTTCAAGTCACTTTGGAATCTGACAATTTGTAATTGTTTAATTAGCTAAAGCTGTTGGCTTTATACCATCCTGTCATAGCCCCTAGGTTATCTGTGTGTTTATAGACATATTCATCAGGGTATATATTCATCTAGTCCTTTATGATTCTGTTAAAAATTGAAAGGATTCCTACTTTTGAACTTCTGTGGCCTCGGCACTGAAGGAATAATTTCCTCTGATTTCTGCTTGAATAGTGGTGACCAAACTTCAATCCAACGTTCTCTTTGACATTTTATGTTAGGCCTGTGATGGAATACCTGGACATGGAACTCTCTGATATGACTGCTTAATAATCTGTTTCTTCACTGGTGATTTCAGAGCCCTCCAAAGAAGATGGTCTTACAGAGATATATAATATATTTATGTATAGAAAATTGTAACGCTTCAAGGAGACTAAAGCAGATTGGGTCCAGGTCTTATCCTAAACATGCAATTCATTTGAAATGCTTTAACTAGTACCATTGAAATATCATATATTCATTGTTTCCAGTAAAGCAAGATGGAACAATACTTGCAACTTCATCAGATAACTCATTCAGGGATAAATCATTCTACCTTTAAGTATACTTGAGTAAATAAATTTGAACCTCTTATAGGAGAAGTGAAGAAGGTCAGAATTGGGTGGGGTGGGGTGGGGTGGGGGAGGATCGGATATCAAACTTACGTTAGTTATAGAAAGATCTAGAACTGGTCGGTCTGCTTCTATATTTTGACTTCAGTTTGATGTGATTTGACTGATTTCTGTAGTTGTTGCATGTGTAAATATTGGGTTTAAGCAAGTGCCACCAAACTGCTTCAAAAATATCTTTCCTTTTGGACCTAGTTTCCCTTGTCACTGATACTTGGGACATAAATTTTCTCCTCTAATATAGTGACTATAAATGCAAGTATATAACAAACATATGTACATTTTGATTGAGTTTATATTATAATATTATTTTGAATCAAACCTCCATATAATTGTGTAGGGTGTATGTTTGAAGACAATAAAAAAATGTCATTTACTATGAATTAGCTGAAGTTTAACAGTAGGCTTGAGAGAGATATAGATAATTTTGCTACATCTTTAAGAAATTGAAGTAAAGAATGAAAACTGATTAAGCTTTCTTGTTGAAACTGAAATTAGGAAAATTAATTAATACAGAGGAACAAATATATATATAGCTTTGGTTTTTGAGAGCCAGCACTCTCTTCACTGTACTTTTGCAGTTTTGTTGATATGAAACAATAACGATCATACCTTCATGGATCATTTTCTAACAACTTTGAAATTCTTCTAAAACAATATAGGAAATTTTTTGAACCAAATCCATATAAAGACCCTCAAGGAAGAAGGTATCATCTTTGTACCACCTTATAGTTTCTGTAGTGTTACAAGCTGCTCTTGATTTTTGAGTGAAGGTTCATCTTCAAACACTTGAACATGCTAGGACCTGTTGTGGATGGGATCTGATCCTCTTCGAACTCTTCTTTTGCTAAATTGGTTTGGATCCAATTTCTTGTTTACGGTCGCTGGTTTCTTCTCTCTATTTAGGTTCTCCATGGCAACTTCCTTAAGCATATGCTGATTCATTGGCACTACTCCATCATCTTTTTTACTCCATTTAAGGGCAAGGTCTATACTTCTCAAGCCGGAGATTTTAACTGGTTGAACTGCTAATAATCCAATACAGATGAGAAGGATACAAAGCCTATGAGCACTGAGCAACATGGTTTCTGTGCAAAAGAGAGGGAAGAAGTATATATGTTTTTTCCTTCAGAGCAATAAGAGATTATGCAAGACCCAAATTTCAAATCTTGTTATACAATACAGATTAGAAGGATACAAAGCCTATGAGCACTAAGCAGCATGGATTCTGTGCAAAAGAGAGGGAATAAGTATATATGTTTTTTCCTTCAGCGCAATAAGAGAATATGCAAGACCCAGATTGTAATCCTTCTAATCTTGTTATCCGTTCCTGTAGATATAAGCTTATGATTCGGCTCTTATGGAACTTCTAGGGGACTTTAAAGTGTAAAGCTGGGGGCCCGAAAATCTCAATAGGAGTTTTTTATTCATCCCAATCATAAGCCGCTGGCTGTTATAGAAGAATCTGAATAAAGGTGTTGGAATAGCACCCTTGGGAAGCAACTCAAGCAAGGCATCTTTTTCATCGATCATTTTCCTGGCTTTTTTCTTCTTAACAAAGACTAACAACCCAGTCGGGAGTGGTTAACATGAAGTGAATTTTATGGTAAGTTCACTTCATATCCAATACAATGTTGATATGCAAACGGAGAAATCGCCCTCCCGCCTATGTATCAGCACTGTATTGGGCTTAAAATAAACTTACCCATCTTGCACTTCACTTCAGTTGAGCATGCTTACTAAAGAAATGCGAAGTTATTGTATTAAAATGACAGGGGTGTATGGGTAAATTACTATGCCTTGGTTATTAAGAAAACAGGGTTGAGTGAGAGAAGCCAGTAAAATCTACCAGATGGTACTTGGTCATAATTCATAAAGAGGAATGGAAAAGTATGCAAGAATAGAAACCCCCTAAAAAATACCAAACGATAGCTTTATACATTACCAATTGAAGATATCACTTTAGAATTCCAAGTTCTCATCTCAATGCAACAAAAATAGCGGCCTTGGTTTCTTGTGCTGAATGTGTTTCTTTATGCTTTTCTTTATTCTTTCTTTGGGTTATTTAAGTTCTAATTCCCCCTTTCAATGCCCTCTCCCCCTCTTGCTGCACAAAATAATATTAAAAATAAATAAAAAAAAATCTATAATTTGGTTACGTCACATGGATAAAAGCTTATTTTTATTTCTATCAACGTCAAAATCTTCTGCCACGTCCCAATCACGTAAGACGTCCTGATCCTGCACACTAAACACAGTCAACACCAAAAGCTTGACGGCTTCGACCGTCGGGGGATAGCTCAGGCGTGAGAGTCAGTACAAACGATCACAAGGGTTAACAATGGAGGATAAAATATCTAGTGTATTGAGAGAGATAAAATTATCAATTGTATATGCGTACCTTTTGCTTGAAGACTCCCTTGCTATGTTATACTCTCAAACCCGGTTTACCGTGCAACCAACTATCGTCAGACACAGCCCCCCACTCCTCAGTGATCTCTGCCGACTGCATGCAGGCTGTCACCTTTTTCCTACATTGTTTATGCCGCCGACCGGCTATAATCTCATCCACATTAATGATCTGCAGACTTTCTAGTCAACAGCCTTCCCTTTTCATCATTACAAGTCAAAACAATAGATATTTAATATCTAATGGGTCAATCCAATGATCCGACCCGATTTTATAAAGACTTAACATAAATAAGATAGTGACTAGGCCCAATAACATAAAGACCCAATAGTGGAGACCCAATGGACTAATTAAATAAGTAGGCCCAATCCATCCGGCCCAATATATGAAATATCATGACCCAACATTGCCCCCTAGTTTTTTATTAAATAGAATATTAATAGAAAACTATAAACGGTCCATGATATTATAGGAGCTGATAGGGTTGAAATAGATCCAAACTGAAATTTGTCAAAGCCCAACCGGTGAAGGATAAAAAATGAAAATATGGACTAAAACCGGAAGTACAATTGAAAGGCCCAATATGCTAAGTGCTTGAGACTTAACTCGGACGCCACCCTTTCGAATTCGTGATTATGACTGTCAATTAAATGTGCCACCCTCGTGTACCGTGTAACAGTCAGTATAAAGAAAAACTTTACCAAAATTGACAGTTTTACCTGTCAATTTGAAATTCAGACAACTCTCAAGCTCTCGATCTTCCTCTTTCAGACTTTTCTTCTCTGCAAATTGATAACAATGGCTTCCCAAGATTCTGCACAAGCCTCGCCTTTTCTGGTAACACCGATTAATGCCATTCTACCAAATCCAAGCCCCAACAAAGAAGCCTCAAGCTCCAATCCCAAAGGTGCGAAAACTAGCAAGAACCCACCTCCAAAAACCCCCCAACTCCCTCTGAATTCTATAGGAGTACAGAACGCTTCTCTCATACCAACACCCCCTCTACTGTTACTGAAATTGATCTGAAAAGGATTCGAAGTCGATATCATATCCCGGATACCTACATGGTTAGAGTCCCTAGATACGGTGAGAGAATGTACCAACGGCCAGAAGGTTAGACGGCCGTTCCTGTGACCATCCTTGAGAAGGGGGTTCGATTCCCCCTTCATATCTTTCTGGTAACCCTTTTAAGGTTTATCGGTGTTGGGTTCGCCCAATTGGTACCGAACTCCTACATTCACATCCTCGCATTCATTGCATTCTGCCATGAAGTAGGTGTCGAACCAACCCTTGATTTTTTCTTTACCGTTTACAAGATAGGTCAATCTAGGGAGAAAGGGTTTAAAGCTCTGAGCAAGCAACCACCGAAGACAGGTGAAAAATTTGATAGGCGCTCTTTAGTAAACACTCCTTCGAGTAACAGGGGATGTCACGAGAAATGGTTTTTCGTTAAGGGGCCGAAAATTTCATCCTTGCCGAACTGGGTTACACACGAAAAAGTTTCTGATGACTTCGGAGATATCTCAGAAGAAAGAGAAAATGAAATGGTAGAGCTCTTCGAGAATTTCCCCTCGAAGGAATGGAATTATTTACTTCTTACTAAGCAAGCATGGCTATACGACCATAAATGTAAGAATTGATCTGTCTTATGTGTACAAATATTTAGAAATTCATCTAATATAAATTCTGATGCAGGACTGTTTACTTTTTGCCGTATCTTTGATCAGACCAAACTCTTCGGAGGTAAAGGATTTTGAAGATTTTCTGTCGGGAAAATCTTCGGAAGCTACTGAGACTCCGATGATAGAAGCTACCCCCGAAGAAAATCCAACTGTTGAGACACCTATCATTGACCCTCACGGAGATGAGCTGGAAGCTGATGACCTTCTTCCACCCGAGGAAGCCCTTCAACCACGCCGAAAGAAGAGGGCCATTCAAAAACTTCGATCAATTCCCACATCTACAAATCCTGAACATGTCGTTGAACCTGAACCGGCCACCAATCCTGCACCTGCTCGAGGAAGTCTACTTGATCTGCCAGTAGACGATAGGAAAAGACTTCTTCGAGTCAAGAAACTGAAGACCAAGGTCACTCCCATGACTACCGAGGAGCTTAGAGTGCCTTCATCGTTAATCAATCCGCCTTTTGTGCCCCCTATAGAAATACAAGTTTCTAACGGCGATGAGCAGATCAAAATTGTTTCAGCATTATCCAGAAAAAGAAAGCATCCTTCTGATAGCCACCCGAGTGCATCGTCTGCTCCATCACCACCTCGCAACCCCACTCCAGTCCGATCTCCATCCCCCGAGAATATATATATGGATCCTTCACCCCCTCGTGACCAAACCATGCCTTCTCCCCCAAGGCTTTCAACCCACGAGTTTCAAAATGATACAATGGGGTCTCCGACATTATGGCCTCGGTTTAATGCCAATTTCCTGTTCCATCTCTTTGAAGCTTTCGTTCGGAAAATTGACGATCACCGATTCGGTAATAGTACGATCGGGGATTTGGTTGACGAGGGCATGAGCTACTTGGCGAAGGTAATTGATTGTTGTTTTTTTTTAAACTTTATACACTTTTATCTCTGCTTAAGTGTCTGAAATTGATTGAATACTGTTTGAATATGCAGGCAAATGCTGTTTTCGGGCGTTTACGTCCCAGACATGTCAATGCTGAGGCCGAAGAGGAGGCCATGAGGAATGAAAACAATATGTTGAAGTCGACATTGGCTAGGGAGAAAAGTTAACACGATAGTGTTCTTCATACCAACGAAGGTCTTAGGAAGGAACTAAAGAGGATTTGGAGGCTTCTAATGACGAACTGAAGTCGACCAAGGAGGAGCTGAAGGCGACAAGGGCTAGTCAACAGGACATGACTACTATGAATGCCGACCTTGTTGAGAAAAATGAAGTTCTAAAGACCAAAAATGAAGAACTCGTCACAGCCAACCGAAGCTTGGCAGTGCAAATCGATGAAGTTCAGACGAAGGCCCAAGATGACAAGGAAGCACACCTGGCCAAACGTCGAAAGCTTCACGATAAGCTGAAGGCTTTGAAGGAGTTGGGCCCTCCTTTGACTGATGACCTCCGTAAGCAAATTCAAGAAGAATATCGGAAATCTGATGAACTGAATGCTGAAATCCTGAAGGTATATTCTGAAGGTTACGACTTTTACAGAGGTAGGGACAAGGAGAAGCTAATTGCAGCTCAACTAGATCCAGCCCTTCTTGATTCTGAAGACGAAGGTGGTGCTTGAATAGGACCTTACCGCTTTTTAATGTTAGAAGTTTTGTAAAGAATTTTTATTTTTATTTTTTGGTTGTATAAACTCGTTTTAATATTAATGACATGTTTGTTATTATGACTTCTGCATAGTTCGTTTCTTATTAATAATTCAGCATTAATGATCTTGAATGTACTTAACTTATATTATAAATCAGATAAGGCATATGACAGTTAAGTTAAGAAATGGTGTGAACTGAATTCAATGAAGTGAACTGAATGAACCGAACTCAACACTTGAACAAAATAAAGTAATGCATACTTATCGTTTCCGAAGTGTGAGACAGGTCATGTATAAGGTGAATTCGGCTGATCCTCCTTGCACCATCGGGATCTTGTTTACCACTCGGGGTAAAACAAGTATATAAGGACATTTGTCTACCATGCGGTGTATAACAAAGATAAAAGGACATTGGGATTTGTTTACCACACAGGGTGAAACAAATTCATAAGGACACTCCTGACAAAAAGGCTACTATCGAATGGTCAGCGAGTCCGACCATACCTCCTTACTTCGGTGCATATTGATTTACCACTCGCGGTAAAAATAATATTAAAAGGACCATAGAATTTGTCTACCACGCAGGGTATAACAAACCCATAAGGACACTCCTGCCGATAAGGCTACCATCGAATGGTCAGCGAGTCCACCCCGTCCTCCTTACACCGATGGAGTTTGTCTACCCCGAAGGACCTGACAAATTTATAAGGACCACCTACCAAAAAGGCTACCATCGAATGGTCAGCGAGTCCCCCTCGTCCTCCTTACACCATTGTGAACTTAGGACCAATAGGAAGAATATCAATTGTGAAAAAGTGAAACTTTTATTGATGATGAACCACCATTTACAGACTTTCGATAAATTGACTCGATCTCTATTGAAAGTATTTCCGATGTTTGCCAGCATGCCAAGTGTTCTTGATCTTGGATCTGTCCAATGCCTTTAACCGATAAGTCCCGGGCTTCGGTACTTCAATTACTTCATACGGCCCTTCCCAGTTTGGCATCAACTTTCCCATGTTCTGAGGCATAGACGCTTCGACTTCCCTAAGGACAAAATCTCCCACTTCAAATCTATGAAGTTTAACCCCTTTGTTGTAATGCTTGGCTACTCTCCGTTGGTAGGCTGCTAACTTGATCAAAGCCATCTCTCCGACTTCTTCCAACAGATCCAAGTTGACCTTCAGTTCTTCATCGTTGTAGATCTCTTTGAACTGACTAACCCGAAGACTCGGAGATCCAATCTCATCTGGGACTAAGGTGTGACACCCCCAAAATAGGTATACATCACCCATTCTGAGTCGCCAATAACATGGTATAGAAATAACTACAACTTTATTGTTACAACATATAAACTGTGAGTTTAAATACAGATATTGCCATCTAGACAATATCCACATACAAATAAATCCTCATCATAAGTATTGATACATTATTTTACAAAAATGGTGAGGACTAGTAAACAACTTTCTAAAACCATCATTCCATACCCCGACTCGTACTCGCTACATTCTCGCATCCTGAGAAGAAAAATGGAACAAAAAGGAAAAGGGTGAGCTCAACTAGCCCAGTAAAGAATATTATGACTAAGATAATACAGAACAAATTATCGTTAGTCTTCAACAGGGAAAAATCTAATAGAATACAATAGACAACAAGTTTTAAAATCAATACTCGCAGCGGAAAATATTAATTCATAGAAGAGTTACGTAGAGGATGAAATCTACTAATATCTATGAATTTAACAGTCCATCATCAATATTTTTATCCCTGTAACATCAATCAATATATATCTGAAATCATATATTCATCCTTGCACTACAGGCCAAGGATATTCATCAGTTGGTCATGTTCATCTAAACACATGTTCATCTTTGCACTACGACCAAAGATATTCATCAGAAATCATTCATCTTTGCACTACAGGCCAAAGATATTCAATAATATCATCATTTAAAACTGAGAATGATGAAAAATATTTTTTTAAAAGCGAATCCGGTGAAACAAAATGACAAGGATTAAGGATTAAGGATTCGTGACTTATTTTATCCATGTTCCAAAAATACCTCAAAAATAATCATAGTGGTGTAAAATTCAAGAATGATCAAAACATGGATACAATCAAAGCTAGTATCCAGAATAGATATTTTGGACGAAAAGAAAAATTTTCATTTTTCGATGAATAGTGTCGTATTCGTGAATAAGATCAGATATCGTGAATAAGGTCAGTATCGTGAATAGTAGAATCAGACACCAAAAGTTTTAAATTTGATAAAACTTCAGATCAATATTTCAAAGATAATGATATTGAAGAAATAATATCATTACAAAAAAAATAATATCCTTACCTCGAAAGATCGATCTTAAATTTTGAAACAGGATCAAAGTATGACTTGAACTTGCACCATATAAAGCAATACTCAAAATATACTCAAAATACTCACAAGAATACGCTCGACAATATAGAGAGAGAAAACTTCAGTTTCTGGTGTGATTTTCAATTCTAACCTAAGCACCCTATTTATAGGAAATTACTTAGAACACCAAAACAGAAAATTTAATATATATATATATATATATATATATATATATATATATATAAATTTTCTTACGCACACTAAATGAGATTCAAATATCAGCTAGCCACCAATAGTCAACTACATCAAAAAAAAACATTTTTCATAATTATTTAATTTAAAACTCCAAAAAAATAATAATTAATTAGTCCAGAACTTCAATAATTCATAATAAATAGCTCTTTTGTCAGAAAAATTCAAAACTCGCGAATTTCCATAGGAAATTCCATTATCTAACTTTACTGTAGGAAGTTTTTCCAAATTCCAAACATAAATTGACCAAGAAATCCACAATGAGGCGATTTTACAGTTATAATCAATTTTCGGTCAAGAAATGGGGTCCACCGACATGAAAAACATGTTTTAAATATTTTGGTAACAAAAATACTCCTCCTCCACATATACTCATATATCCCACATTCATCGTAAAAAAATATCATCATTATTATATTATTAAAATATAATAATATATTTAAATGAATTATTTTATCGAAAAAGATAAAATTTTAATTTTCAACAATTATCACATTAAAATTTTCTCCATCTATATCCACATAAAATCAATATTTTCCTCATCATATGAATCAATAATTAATTATTCACAAATAATATTATAGAATCACAATATCGACAACAGTGCGGTTCAGGAAAGCAGGGGCTTTCAATAAGAATTTCTCCTTATTGGCGTGCGATTAGGTGACCAAACCTCTCCTTAGAGCAGAACTTTCTAGACATTGCCAATAATGTTATCTAATAATATTATTCAGATAATATGAATTATTGCTTCGATAATGAAAAAAATTGTGTAATGACAATTATTGAAACATCAAGAATATAAAATATCAACGCAAACAATTATTGAATCAATAAAATAAAATATCGAATAAAGAATTATCGTAACCATTATTGAGTAGTGCCTTCACGTAAGAATCAATAATTGGTGCAATACCGTGTCTTCTTGTGCAACAACGCCAGACATCGTGTTTTAACTACTAGGGTATTCCAATGATGTAAACCAGTAATAACTACTGCCAGTTATTTTTAAACAACTTATTTTTGTCATTTTTTTCCTCCAATCGCTTTCCGAAATACTTGCGTATTTTTCCCATAACTATCCACATTAATCAAATCAACCCTTACTATTTCAAAATAATAAATAGAGGAAATTTCATTTTATTAATAAAAAGTTAGGGTCTTACAACCTCCCCTCCTTATGAAATTTCGTCCTCGAAATTGACGACGATTACAGTGTTTGAAAAGATGAGGATACCTCGCTTTCATTTCCGTTTCCAACTCCCAGGTCATTTCCTCTATAGCATGGTTTCTCCACAAGACTTTAACTTGTGGTACAACCTTCGTGCGTAGGACATGCTTCTTTCTATCCAAGATCTTGACAGGTACCTCCTCATACGTTAAGTCTTTGGCTATCTCGTCGGTTCTAATTCAATAACGTGGTTGGTCTTTCACATATTTACTGAAATGCGAGATATGTGAAACACATTATGAAACACGTGACATACTTTGAGAGTAACGCTTAGCGAGTTTATAGGCTACATTACCTACTCGGTCAAGAATTTGAAATGGACCAATAAATCGTGGATTGAGCTTTCCTCTCTTCCCGAATCTTGTAACTCCCTTCCATGGGGCAACACGCAACAATACATAATCCCCTAAACTAAATTCCACGTCCTTTCGATGAAGATCCGCGATAACTCTTTTGTCGATCCCGTGCCGTTCAGATATCGTTGTCGAATCATTTGGATCTTTTCGGTAGATCATACATACTAACTCGGGTCCCAACAATGTTGCTTCACCCACCTCATCCCAACATATTGAGAAGCGACACTTTTCGTCCATATAATGCTTCATATGGAGCCACACCTATACTTGCTCGATAAGCTGTTGTTGTAGGAGAATTCCACCAATGGTAAATACTTATCCTAATCGCCTTGAAGTTCAGGACACAGAGTCTTAATAAATCTTCAAGAGTTTGAATAGTCCTCTCGATTGTCCGTCTGTTTGAGGATGGTATGCCGAATCAATCATAAATCATCCGTACCCATAGCTTTTTGCAAGCTAAACCAAAATCTTGAAGTAAATCTTGGGTCACGATCCGAAACTATAGATATCTTGGCATGCCATGCAACCTCACAATCTCATTTACATACATACTAAAAGAGGCGTTCAAGAGAATAAGTCTCCGTGATCGGCAAGAAATGTGCGGACTTGGTTAATCTATCAACAATAACCCAAATAACATTTATGCCTTGAGAAATCGTGGGAAGACCCGTGAATCGAAATCCATGGTAATGTGTTCCCACTTCCATTTTGGAATCTCAAGTGGTTGCAGCGGACCCTTTGGCACTTGATGCTTCCTTTACACGTTGATAAGTTAAACACGTTGAGATAAACTTTGCATCTCTCTTCGTATTGTTCCACCAAAATGTATGTCGAAGATCACGATACATTTGGTACTTCGAGATGAATTGCAAATGGTGTATTGTGTGCCTCCATCATGATCTTGTACTTCAAATCGTAATCGTTAGAACACAAAGTCCGGAGTGGACTCAAGTATTCCTTCTTCATCAATTCTCGCTTAGGAATAGCACCTTCTTGTACTTTCTTCTTTACGCATCGCATCATTTCGATTGGGTGGAGCAACCTTAACTTTTTCTATTAAAGTTGGCTCTGTCCATATACTTGACATCATCGCTTTTCGTTCGTGATATGATCTTCACTACTCAGCGTCGGCTACCACGTTCATTTTCCGGGATGGTATTGAATAGTGTGGTCGTAGTCTTTCAATAGCTCGAGCCAACGTCACGCCGCGTGTTGAGTTCTTTTTGAGTGAAGAAATATTTAAGGCTTTTATGGTCTAAATATATCTCCACTTCCTTCATATGATGAACACTTTCGAGGAAAGTATTTGTCATTAAATAGTTTTCAAACGTCTCCCAAGACATCTTGAGTGTAGGCTGGATGGGTACGCCCATGACTCCCACCAGATAGTCCGCTCCGCCACGGAACATAAAGGTGGCGAATGGAACCTTCGTTTCTCGTGCATCCCAAGACATCGAATATCTTGGTAATTTGCTTGACCCATGTTTCCGCCATGATCGGATCCGCTTTCCTTTAAATTCGTGGTCCCAACTCTTTGAATCGCTGGGTGTGACAACCCGTGAATTGCTATCATTTCTCTCCTGTATTTTGAACACGAGTCTCCTCTTTGATTTTGCATGAAGCGCGCAAAAGCTTCTAAACATCCCCTCGTTCATCATCTCGCTCGGTGGTGTTGTTCATGGGAGGAACATTAAGCTCAAGCTGTTGCACGTTCTCCTCGTTTGTGAAGTACAGGCGTCTCCACGGTCTCATTTCCTTTGTTAATATTCTCAGTCGACATTCTCAAATACTGTCATAAAACAAGGGTTAATTAAGCAAATCAATATATCACATAATATCCCTATATACTTACCAACTAATAAATAAGCTTAGGTAGGACACACTAGCGAAGGATTTACTCGTCTCTCCCTCCTAGTTTCTATTCCCGATCTCCGTTGGAGATCATATCCCTAAGCTCTGATACCAACTGTGACACCCCCAAAATAGGTATACATCACCCATTCTGGGTTGTCAATACATGGTACAAAAACAACTACAACTTTATTATTACAAAAGTAAAACTGTGAGTTTGAATACAAATATTATCTTCTAGACAATATCTATACCCAAATAAATCCTCATCACATTTATTGATACATTATTTTACAAAAATGGTGAGGACTACTAAAAAACTCTCTATAACCATCATTCCATACCCCAACTCGTACTCGCTATATTCTCGCCTCCTGAGAAGAGAAATGGAACAAAAAGGAAAAGGGTGAGCTCGACTAGCCCAGTAAAGAATATTATGACTAAGATAATATACAACAAAATTATCGTTAGTCTTCAACAGAGAAAAATATAATAGAATACAATAGACAACAAGTTTTAAATCAATATTCGCAGCGGAAAATATTAATTCATAGAAGAGTTACGTAGAGGATGAAATCTACTAATATCTATGAATTTAACAGTCCATCATCAATATTTTTATCCCTGTAACATCAATCATTATATATTTGGAATCATATATTCATCCTTGCACTATAGGCCAAGGACATTTACCAGTTGGTCATGTTCATCTAAACACCTGTTCATCTTTGCACTACGGGCCAAAGATATTCATCGAAATCATTCATCTTTGACTACAGCCAAAGATATTCATCGAAATCATTCATCTTCTTGCTACTCTGAAGCCAAAGATATTCAATAATATCATCATTGAAGGCGAGGATGATGAAAATATTTTTTAAAAGAAACGAATCCGGTGAAACAAAATGACAAGGATTAAGAATTAAGGATTCGTACTTTGTTTATCCACGTCCAAAAATACCTCAAAAATAATTATAGTGGTGTAAAATTCAAGAATGAACAAAACATGGATACAATCAAAACTAGTATCCGAATAGATATTTTGACGAAAAGAAAAATTTTCATTTTTAGATGAATAAGGCCAGATTCGTGAATAAGGTCAGATACGTGAAAAGTCTTGAGTATCGTGAATAGTAACTCAGACACCAAAAGTTCCAAATTTGATAAAAATTTTAGATCAATATTTCAAAGATAATGATATTGAAGAAATAATATCATTACGAAAAAAATAATATCCCTTACCTCGGAAAGGCAAGATCTTACCGTTGGAATTTGGATATAAAGCTATAATTTGAACTTGCACCGTATAGCAATACTCAAAGTATACTCACAATACTCACAAGAATACGCCGATATATAGAGAGAGAAAACTTGATTTACGGTGTAATTTTCAATTCTAACCTAAACACCCTATTTATAGGAAAATGCTTAGAACACCAAAGCGTAAAATTTAATATAATAATATTATATATATTACAATTTCTACGCATTACTTTGAATCATCTGAATTCAGCCACTAGCATGTGTTTCATGAGGCTAATCAACATAAAAATGTTTTTCCTATTTTAAATATTTTAAACTTCCAAAAATCAATTATTTCGGTTCTTCGAAACTTCAATAATTCATAATAAATAGCTCTTTTGTCAGAAAAATCGAATCTTGCGAGTTTTTATAGGAAATTCAATTCTCTACAACTTTGCAGAAGAAAGTTTTTCCAAATTCCCAACAGAAAATGACCGAAATCCATAAACGAACGATTTTTCAGGCTATAATCAAATTTCAGTCAATAAATGGGTCCACAGACATGTTTAACATGTTTTAAACATTTATTGCAACAAAAATACTCTTCGATCCTCAGATACTCATATATCCCACATTCGTTGTAAAAATATCACCATTATTATATTATTAAAATATAATAATATATATATATATTTAAATGAATTATTTTATCATAAAAGATAAAATTTCAATTTTCAACAATTGTCACATTAAAATTTTCTCCATCTATATCCACATAAAATTAATATTTTCTTCATCATATGAATCAATAATTAATTATTCACAAATAATATTCTGAATCACAATATCGACAACCAGTGCGAGTCCTCTAGGAAAGAGGGGCTTTCAATAAGAATTTCTCACTTCTTGGCCGCAGCAATTAGGTGACCAAACCTCTCCTTAGACAGAACTTTCTAGACATTGCCAATAATGTTATCTAATAATATTATTAGGATAATATGAATTATTGCTTCGATAATAAAAAAATATTGTGTAATGACAATTATTGAAACAACAAAGAATATAAAATATCAACGCAAAGAATTATTGAATCAATAAAATAAAATACTAAGCAGTAATTATCGTAACCATTATTGAGTAGTGCCTTCTTACGTAAGAATCAATAATTGGTGCAATACTGCTGAGTGTCATCTTCTTGTGCAACAACGTGTATTATCGTGTTTTAACCACCGGGTATTCCAACGATGTAAACTGCAGTAACAATTACGCCTGATTATTTTTAAACAACTTATTTTTGTCGTTTTTTCCTCCAATCAATTTTTTTCCGTTATGGGGCCCACATACCATCTATTTGTCGCATTTAATATTCCCGAACATCGTAATATTTCACGACCAAACGAATATTCCGAAATAATAATGAATATTTTATAACCATTTACTTATTTTGAAATACTTGCGTATTTTACCCATAACTATCCACATTAATCAAATCAACCCTTACTATTTCAAAATAATAAATAGAGGAAATTTCATTTTATTAATAAAAAGTCGGGGTCTTACACAATGACTCATTGGTAAACTGTCGAACCTGTGCTAAAGAACCCGTATGCTTCCCTCTTCTTTGATTGCTCCCAAAACAAACATGGAATTTGTCACACAGCTCGGACCATGACGAGACCAAGTCTGCAGGTAAAGCTCCCATCCACTGCCTTGCATCCTTCCTTAACATTGTAACAAACGTATGACACTTGGCAGCATCAAAAAAATCATAATAATCCATCAGTCGGTCGAACGCCTGGCTATAGTCATAAGGGTCTCCAGACCCATCGTAACTTTCCATGTGAGGCAATTTTTTGGTGGTGTCTGCCTTCTCCTTAAGAATATCCGAGGAAAAAGTAGATGCCTTCTTTTCTGGAGTATCCTTTACCTGTTGAACCTCAACCAACAGTTTTCGGAGCTCCTTCAACTCCTTCACCAAGAAATCTACGCCCTCTGGTTGCGAGGAGACCTCTTTCTCTGGTGATTCTTTCCTCTTCTGAACGGACCGGCCCCCTCTATCAGAAACCACTGCCTTTGATGGGCTCCTGGACTTACTTCGGCGTGTGGTCCTGTCATCGCGATGAGAGTGCTCATGACGCTGTTCTCCCCTTCTATTTTCTGGCACGATCTCTCTCGACTCACTCCTCTGTCTGCCACCATCTCGACCTCGAGAACCAACGGCAATAAGTGCTTTCTTCGATGCCTCAGGAGTTCTGCTCCTCGATTTCCTTCGGTCATGAGAACGGCCTCAAGACTTATGTACGGAATGCTCCGGCTCTTTCCCCTCTCGCCGTTGTATCTCCTTATGCCTACTACCTCGCCTTGACCGACATAAGAGGCGCCTCGTCTTTCAGATCGGCCATCCTAAGCATCTGCACAGCTATATCCTCCCTCTGCTTCAGAAGGACTTCTAAAGCTTTATCTGCATCTTCTGCCATCTTCGCCAACTTGGCAGTTTTTTCATCTCAACCACTTCGGTGGTGAGTTTTAGGCGGAGAACCCTCCACCTGCCTCTGATCCTGATCATGGCCTTTGTTATCAGCAAACACCAACCTCCGTCTGGCCCCACCATGAGCTCTCGAACGAGAACTCTTGGAAACATGCTGGAAGCAAAGGTTTCACTCTCACGAAGCACTCTTGAAGGACCTGAACGATCCTCGATGAAATGTGTTGGACGAGACGAGCTTCTGACCTTCTACCGTCCTTCCGGCCAGATCTCGCTATACTCCTCACCATCTTAGAAGTAGAATAAATGGAAACTTGTGATTGAAAACTCAATGACACTAGAACACGACCCTCCTTCTAACAAGCGCAAATGTTAACGCTTAAGATCTTACGCCACGTCCCAATCACGTAAGACGCCCCGATCCTGCACACTAAATATCGACAACGAAAAGATTTCGGCTTCGGCCGCGCGGGGATAACTCAGGCATGAAAGTCAGTACAGACGATCACAAGGGTTAACAATAGAGGATAAAATATCTAGTGTATTGAGAGAGATAGAATTATCAATTGTATATGCGTACCTTTTACTTGAAGACTCTCTTGCTATGTTATACTCTCAGACCCGGTTTACCGTGCCACCAACTATCGTCAAACACAGCCCCCCACTCCTCAGTGATCTCTGCTGACTGCATGCAGGCTGTCACCTTTTTCCTACATTGTTTATGCCGTCGACCGGCTATAATCCCATCCACATTAATGATCTGCAGACTTTCTAGTCAACAACCTTCCCTTTTCATCATTATAAGTCAAAGTAATAGATATTTAATATCTAATGGGTCAATCCAATGATCCGACCCGGTTTTATAAAGACTTAACATAAATAAGATAATGACTAGGCCTAATAACATTAAGATCCAATAGTGGAGACCCAATAGATTAATTAAATAAATTAATTAAATAAATAGGCTCAATTCATCCGACCCAATATATAAAATATCATAACCCAACAATTTCTAGATTAAGTGTGGAACTGTTCATGGTTCATATTCATTATGTTATTAATTAATTATTTGCTTTTTATTCTCCGATTAAAAGTAAAAGGAGAGTTGTTGCTTTATACTTTTTTTTTCATTCTCCTAGAACAACCTAACACACACACACACACACACACACATACACACACATATATATAATTATTATATTTTGTAGAATGCATGCCCCATTTGTATCTGAGGGGTGGCCTTATGCGTTGTTCTAGTCACTATCTTTGGAGTTTGTTCCCGACAAATTATGGAACATATGTAATATGTCGTAAATCATGATTAATTATATTAGTAGTTTGGAGTATAATCTTTCCAACACTCATGACCCAGTTAATCCATCTGCCCAAATATGAGATTCCAATCTTCAGTGGCACATTTTTGAATATTAAGATTTTGGCAGAATATACTTACTTGTACAGACGACTTCTTTTGTTCTACTTTGAATAAAATGTTTCAAAATCACATTTGACAGATTCTTAACCATTCAAAAAATGTATATTTAAAAATAATACAACTTTCGTTTTTAAATATGACATCAATAATGAGATATTTTTAAATTAAAATTAATATGAATTAATTTAATTCTAAACAATATAGTTATAAAAATTGTAAACAATCTAAATAATAATTTCAAGATTTATTGTTTTATTAAAAATACTTCCTTAATACTATTATGAAACATGAAACATGAAACATCACATACATACTCTGTGCTGTCTCTGTATAGAAAACAAGTCAACAGTAGTACATCATCTGTTTGCTACTTGTGTAATTCAATGGAAGAATATCATCTTATTAAAAGAACAATTTTTTTGAACAAGTATAACAGATTAAAAAAAAGAAAGAATAGGAAATACAGCTGCAACCAACCAATTTCGAATGGCTAAAGAAGAAAATTAAAATACATTGATATTTGAGAGCTTTCACGCCTTTCTTCAACAAGTCCCTAATAAACTCAAGGCCAGAACTACAGCAAAAGTTCATATGCATTAATTAAGCAAGTTGTTCTTGCTGCGGGGTGGTAACAGTGGGTGCTGATGCTATCGTAAATTGTAGACCCCCGGTTTGTCTTGATTGTAGCACAAATGCAAATTGTGCTGCTGCCAATGCTGCGGCCTCCTGTTTCACCAAATTACATTCATGCGTCATGCACGAGTTGATATCTTTAAACAGCATTGAATTGCAAAATTAGTTCAGGGGAAAAAGAACTAAATTGAGATTATACATGTCAGATTTTAATCCAAATCTACTACATCCTTCATGTAATTTATTCTTACTGGTTTTGAGTTCCTAATAATTTATACTCTTGAATTGTTTATCATAACCTTGTTGCTGGACACATGTTTCTATAGCGTCTTCCTTTTACTAGGATTTCCCTTTGTTGTTTTAGATTTTTTTAGGCAGTTAGGTTTCTTGGTTTTATAAGCCTTCGGCTTTCTTGTTGCATTCTTGGGGTATGCATGCCCTTGAATTTGGTTTATTCCTGATATGCTTGGTTTCCTTTTTATTTTTTACAAGTCGAGTGAAAGTGAAAGCACAAATGGATTGGCCAGTGGATCGTGGATCGGCCAGTCCACATCCATTAGTCAAAGATCAGACGGCTCTGAGAACGTACCGATCCAATCCAATAAAATGTCACTGGATCTGATCCATATCCAGCCAAAACCGGTCCGACAGGCAGAGATTGGTAAAATAATGGAAATACATATATAGCATGATAGTAATTGACAGCTAAACAAACATTAACCTGTCTTTGCCTCCGTCGTTGCAATATACTAATGGCCCAGGCCATGATGTAGCAGGGCAAAAGAAATCCAGTAGCCCGAAGCAAGAAAAGCTGTAGAACATCAAATTCATTAATCTAGTCAACTTATCCACAAAGTAACTATAAATTTTTGAGAAATACTGAACCATGGAACAGTCCATATAAAAGTTCAAGTCCTACTTACAGTGAAGAAAGTAGACGCATTGTCCTCTCCATCTGTATCAGTTACAGTCACTGCATGCCGCAATAGCAGGAGAACCATTAACTGCCAATCAATCCAAGTAACATTAGAAAATCAAAACTAAAGAGAGCATTAGCCAAGAAAATCAAGGGATGCATACTGTGTCGACTAAAAAGGGTAAAAAAAGAGCAAATCCTAAATCCCGAGTCAATTGAGTTACCTAAATATGCAAGGACCTTGGGAAATCCTAGACAATGATAGCACTATTCAAGTACAACTTACAGCCACTAAACCATGCATACTAATCATAAAACCCATAATTATTAAGGGAAACCTTTTACAGCCACAAAGGGTTGCTGGTCATTCCCATTACCCTTCTTCCTAACTTCAGAAGGTGGAAAAATAAAATGACAAAGGAAAAACTTATGGCGAGTGAAATGATGAATTTGCAAGCCATCATTATATCAAGTTTGTATTGTAAGGGCATACAATAAGAGCAGCTGAGCGGCAAAATGCAGCTCCACTGGAATTTGTTGAATTATAATCATCATACTCGGCCTCCAAAAACTGACGCTCTGCTTCTGCGATTGCCAAAATGTGAGGATCATGCAAATCCAAAGGTGTGCCATAAATTTGCCATCCTCCCCTGATAGATAGATCAAAAAATAAACCAGTATGTCATCATGCTGTATCTTTTCAATTCAGAATCGTTTCTTCTTCTTCTTCTTCTTCTTCTTCTTTTACCCATTTTCTGGAGAATTGGTTACCCAATTTTACACCAAATTTTTAACATATAAATGTTTATGAACACAAGTTTAAGTAGAACCTAATAAATTTTTTATAAAGTATAAAGGAAATGTAAAGTTACCCAATATCTATAGTAGTCTCCTCAAGCCGAGGTTGAGGAGGAGGAGCAGTATAACCAGGTTGGTAAGGCTGCACATCAATAGCAAAAAAACTTTCATTAGAAAGACAAAGAACTGTTATCTGACCAATATATATTACCAACAAATAAGCTGCGGTAATAGTGAGTCTATACAACACATGAAAACAAGAACCTAATTTGTACAAGTGGGCAAAGCATTGTGGTGTATAACTTAAGTTCATACACACATTAATATGCCAGAACATGAGACAGAAGAAAAACATAAGATTTAAAAATTATGAGCAATAAACATACTTGATGGCAGATCTCACAAGTTATGTCTCCTTTTTCATTGCACCAGTGTTGGACACACTTTCTGTGAGCATACTGCATAAAAGTAGCAAAAATCAGGGAAAGAATCCATGAGAAAACAACAAAAGGTGAAAGAAAATAAAATACCTTGAGCTTAATCAAACGAACACGAACAAGAGGAGGAAAAGAGGAAAAAGTAGACCAAGGCATCACAAATATAAGAAAGAAAGGAACATTGCATTTCAGATTTTCCTTAGCAACCATGGCATTATTCAAATAGTGCTAACAATATTATTTAAAAACATCATAGAAGTATTCTTACATATTACCATAAGTCTGGCTACTACAATTCTTTTCTTTTGGAGGAAAAGACAATAGATAGTGACCTATGGTACAACATCCCCACAATTTATTTCCAAAAACAGGTCTATATCTTTGTGTTAGGACATATTACTTTCAGTTTACCTAAAGAAATTAAGCAACCTAAATAAATGCATTTTGTAAGAATATTTTTCAAATTTTAGAGTATACGCAACAGAAAAATTCTTGAAACTATTAGAATTAAGAAATAATATGCATATTCTAATATGTAAATGTGTGGGATAACTCCTATTTAGAGGTTAAAAAAAATCCATAATACAAATTTCACATTTTAATCATTTCTTCCCATGTCTTGTTAAAACCCTACATGTCTACATGTAAGCCTCTCACAACTCCTACTCTAGCTTACGTCTCAATTCTTAATCTCACTCGAGTCTCAGCTTGAGTTTCACACCTGGCCCTCCAGTCCACTCATTTGCCACCTCAAACACATGTTTCTTCACCATATTTCCCAGCTCCATTTCAAGCCAGTTTCTGCTTCCAATTCTTACCCACTTATTTAGTTTTTTATTTTTATTTTTTATTATTGAACAAAATTCTGAAATTATTGATACAACATAAAGATATCAACACCTCAACCAAATCATTTCCATTTAAATCCATACACATCTAAGCATATAAAAATGTTTTACACAAAAATAAAATAAAAATAAGAGAGTACTTTTGTCTTTTAACAACACCATAGCAACCAACTGGTAAACTAGAAAAATACCTTAAGACTGCCGCTGCAAGCACAAGGAGACTCCATTTGGCTAATAGAATCCTCATCCTGGCAAATGCGGCACTCGGCCATGGTTATAAGCGGTGCTTCCTCATCAATTGCCTCCTCCATCCTCTCATTCAATGCTGCCGAAGATAAAGAGGCGGAGGAGGGACCCGCCAACATCGCCGGCGGCGGCAGCGGCAGCCTTTCACCTGACCCAGTTGATATCTCAGGCTTCACAAGCCGGTCAACATCAAGAGCAAAATGATCACCCATTTACAAACAACAACGAGCCAGAGACAGCCCAGCCCTATTGACAATCAAACACCAAAATATGTAGTTTTCTTAAAATTCAAACACCAAAACAGAAATTAAAATAAAACCCAATTCTCAAACGTATACAAAAACCCCAGATGATCAAGCAGATTAGCAAAAAATAATCCAGCGGAAGAAAGAAAGAGAAATGTGGAGCAATGTAAATACTAAATAGTACCTGGGAATGGAAGAAGCGCGTTTAAGCGGATCTACCAAACAAACAAACAAAGAAACAAAGAAATGGTCTTCTTCTCTCTTTGTTTGTTTGTGTCTAGATGATCAACCTTTCCAACTCCTCGTCTTTCAACTCCGCGTTTTCGACTTTTTTTTTTTTTTTTAGGTAACGCTGGTGATACCTACCTGTACATTTTGCCCAATTTAGGACCGCTATATTCTAGTCTATTCTATTTATATACTCCTTCCTATCTATATATTACATCGACAGCCTCGGATTTGCCTGAGGCTGCTGTTTTTCAATTGAATCAAATGACCTATGCTATGCAGATGCTATTTCAATTGCTAATTTCGTTATTAATTATTGTTGAATTACATTAGTATTACTCCATCAGTTCTTCAAAAAATAATCTCATTTTTTTTTAATTTATAAATACAAATCAAATTTTATTTTATGTTCTCTTACTCTTGGGAATAATAATTAGTAGTTTAACTATATGTTGGAATATCATATATATATATATATATATATATATATATATATATATATATATATATAAAATATAAAACAGAGCATGTTTAGCAATCATATATATATATATGAATGGGTTAGCATGAAGTTATTTTTTTGATAAATTGGTCAATTGGGCAATAGAATATTGACACACATACAACCTTGTCTGCGTGTCAGTATTCTATTGATCAATTTGATCAACTTATCCGAAAATAAACTTCATACTAACCCGTTCCAATATATAGTATTCTGGAATGAGATATTTTATTTTAAAATGTTGATTCCATAAAGTTGAACCGGCCCCAATAAATAAATGCAGAACGGCAACTTGTTGAATCGGCACCTCTTTCTCTGTAATTGCTTGACGAAAGGCAATTTGAAAGTTCCTAAATTGGCACTTTGCCTTTTTAATCAATCTCATGGGCTCTTGTGGACAAATATGAAATATATGACAAAATATAATTGAAAAAGCTTATATGATAAAATAGAACAAATTAAGATGAAGATGAAGTCATTCTTAATTTCTACGTATACAAACATGTATGCAAATACGCAATTATAATTTGGCTGAAAAAAAATTAAAATAAATTATAGTAAGATCATTTTTAATTTCTAAAATTTTAGCAATACATAATATGTTTTATTAACTTGGTCCAAAAGATATATATTATGCTACTAAAATACAGTTATTACAGAATTGAATCGAAGGAAGGACACGCACTAATGGCAGCCTGAGAGATAATAACAACTCGACCCTTTTTTCTTATAATTGATTTGTGCAACACGCACTTGTTTTCTTAATCTGCTTTGATATTCCATTCCAGGATACTAATCTCCATTAGAACTAGTATAAACTTGCAACACAACTCAACATTAACAATGTCAAATAACATTTTTATCATCATTTCAGTTCTGACAACATTTGGAAGCAACACAGGAGGAAAAATTACAACACTATTATTGAACAACAATTTTAACATCCCAACAATCCACACTTATTTGAGGTTTTCTTTACAAACCGTCTGTTTTCCCTCATATATGATATGATATATCCATCCTACCCAATAAATGTATCATTTCATTGAGGTTTTCACTTCCAGTTGAATACAGATTATTTTTTACAGCAGTGGCCTTCAAAGACTGTTTAATCCCACCTCCTGAGCTGGAAACTTCCCCAAGTACAGGACAGAGCTCAAACTGAATATCAACATTATGAAGAAGATTGAAAAAACTAGCCTAGTGGAAGAATCAATACTAACAATGGTAGAGATCCAACTTGAGTTCTCGGCCGTGCTCTGCAAGATGAAAGCTCCTAATACCCAATCAAGAGGGATGTCACCCACCTGATTAGCATCTCAAGAAAATCCACGATCACTACGACAAACCAAACATGAATAATATACACGTACACATTGAAGAGGGTGTAAAGGAAGGTCAAAAAAAGCATATCCTAACCCCTACGATGACCTTCAAAACATGATACATTAATGAAAACTCAGCATGATATGCATTACACGTAAATTATACTCAAGTTGACGAATCATTAATACCTGTGATCATCCAAAGAAATTTCAAGACTATCATGAAGCAGGGCCGCAATATATGCTTAAGAGAAGCAGTAACGAAGCAACTCCTAATCAAGTGAGTGATATTTCTTCTTCAAGTCTAACCAATCCTCTCCACAAAATTGTTCTCCAGCCATTGCTAGGTCAGAAAGAAATGCTGTAGGGCCCAACCCAAAGAACTATTTGAAGGGAGAAAAAAGAAACGTCTCAATGACTAGTAGATTACAAAATTGGAAAGTTTTCCCAGAAAAAATCTACAAGGGCATTTATTATTCAAAAGGGCAAAAAGCACAAGTAGAAATTTTCAGTGGCTAAAAATTTCCCGTGGAGCCTTGGTATGAATGTTGATTCTACATAGCAGCGGGTATAGGAACATTCCTCTGAATTCATGTAAGAAGGATCTCCAACCCTTAATTCGACAAGCAATATAAAGGATTCCCACTTACAACATAAAGTCAGACCATACAGAATCTTTGGGAAAAAAGTGTATACCTTGGCCTTTCTGCAACATCATTATTGAAGCAGATCTGCAGTCTGAAAAGTTACCACTCAGATGGAAATCAGACAAGTATGTCTTCTGTTCTGCCGTAGAAGGAGAGAGTTTTTCCAACCCCATATCATGTGTATATCCTTTAGGAGTACAGGGATCCCGTCGTTTCCCCCTCTGAAAAGATTCAGTAGCTGCATCGATGAAAATGAAGTACAGAATTTCTGAATAAATATTACATATCTACAAACTACGAGTTTTTCGACCACATATCTACTAACAAGTCAAAAAAGTCAACCAGCTTAACTTTTTACACCTTCCCCATAACTGTGTGCTTAGCAGACTTCTCAACAAAAATACACTACAATTAAAACTTTGAACAAAAACTTAACAAATGACGGATCATCCCGTCTTAGTAACCTCGCTACCTTAACTTGAGTAGTAGTGCAGTACTTTGTTATAATCCTGAAGAGTCCATGATGCCAAAATTATCAGAAGAATTTCTAACAGAACATGGCTTAAACACTATTACCCAGAAAACTCATAAATTACATCAAAGAAACCTTTTTTCTTATATTAGGATTTAAAAAATAAAGGTCAACTAGTCCATATATAGCCTAAAAATCATTGTGGAGAACTCTCTGAAAAAAATGCATTAAGCCTTTCTGGACAACTACTACAATTCAAATTTCAGTTTTCCAAGGACATATAAGAGTCGTACATAATATAAGATGATGCAATTGAATTAACATCCAAATTTGCCCCACATAAAACAAAACAAGCTGTTAACAAGTAAAGTCGTCTGCTCTGTCTACTCTAATAATTTTTTTATAAAAAATATTCTAGAAAAAACAATTAAAGGCCTCTTACTCAACTGAGAAACAGATGTCAAACCTTAGCTGGATATTGTCTCTTCAAGTTTCACACTCAAGCAGGGTGAGTTAGGTAGCGCATGGATATTTCATGAAAATAGAAAAGTACGAGCATTTACCCAAGCTTAGGTCTTTGAAACAAGTAATTACACAATAAGTCAAATGCAACATTCCAAAGCTTTCCGAGATATATTACATGTACAGTACCAAGAGCAAAAGAGATTATTTCTACCTGCCCACTTTTAGGCCACTAGTAAGGAGCGACTCGCGCAACAAGTTAAATGCAACGTACTGCAAAATGATACAAGTTAATAAGTTCCTAAAGCTGATTCAATTACCAGAATTTGCAATGATGCAACAAGAAAGACACAATATTATTGATAAGAAGCAGAAATATCCACATGAAAGACTAAACTTAAAAGTACATAGGGAATGAGTCAAGTATCAACGACAACCATAGTTCCAAAAGGATATTGATAAAAATTCCACATAAACAAGGTCAGTCATTCTCCTAGAATTTGAAGAAAGAGAATCGAAGGGAATGTTCTCCTTTGACTTTAGTTTCTATCCTTTTAACTTTAGTTTCTATCCTTTAACCACCTTCAACCTTCTACAATCCAATCATCAAAAAGACTCGAACACCACGATTATACGGGTCATTGATGTACTTCCTATTAATATTGTTGAAAGGTATAAAATTGATTAAAAAACAAGTAACAAGCAAAAAGTATAATTGATAAAAAAACAAGACTGAAACCTCAATTTCTACAAATGTCACACATAAGTATGTCAAATTGTCAATCCCACCAAGTGAACACAACTACTGCTAAGCTGAAGTTACCTGACCATATTAAAGCTAACTGTGGCTGTAGAGAGTTTCCAAATTTAACTACATGAGAGAACTCAGGTGGCACCGGATCATTTGAAACAAAAGTTACCTGCAATAGTTGCACTCAAGGATTCAGATGATAACATATATCTCATGCATGGAGGAAATATTGTGAGTTATATGTTTAGCTACACATTATAGTAGTTGCATTCACCCTACTAACTATTGATTTACATAGGTTATTGTGCTAAAAGAATTAATACATAATCGACCCAATAATTGAATCAGAAATATCTTGAATAAATAATACATAGACTTCATAAGGCAGAAAAACTAACAGTGGAGATGACAAGTTTTGATGCACGGGGAACAAAAAAAATTCAAAAATACCAACACACTAAGAATCTTCAATGTTGTAGTATTATTTTGAATATTGTCTTTCCTCAAAAAGAACCATGTCCCATGTAACTTGAACATCATATCAAAAGAACTAGATGAACCAAAGAATAACCAAATTTGAGTAGACCTGGGCAGAGGCACCGCACCACCAAGTTCGATAATTCCAATTGTTTGTTGAGGATCACCTCCAAGAGTGCCAAGGGCATAATTAGAAACAACCCAAACATATAGTCCTTCGTCAGAGCCTGAAATAACAAAATAATTGAAAAGCACGTCAATCTACTATAGTTGCCTCCATATAATCGGCCCAAAAGTCATATCTTCACAATATTATTGTATTTAACAAAATGAGAAGATTAACAAAATGCAGTATATGCCTTTTGATGCATTGCCAAATAACAGACTATACATACAGCAATTATAAAATGTTGGGTCATGATATTTTCCCACTTTGGGCCTGGTAGATTGGGCCTACTTATTTGATTTGTTCATTGGGTCCTTACTATTTAGTCTTAAAGTTATTGGGCCTAGTCATTATATTATTCATGTTGGATCCTTTTAAGGTTGGGTTGATCAGTGGATCGACCCATTAGATATTTTAATATCTTTATCTTTGACTTGTAATGATGGAAAATGATGACGGTTGACTAGAGCACCTGCCATGCATTAATGTGGATGGGATCATTTACGTACGTGAGAAAACTTGATGACCAAAAGTAGTAGGTAGACTACATGCATTCAGCAGTGAGAACCCATCGATCGTAATGGTGTCAGATAGTAGTGGGTGGCACGGTAATCCGGGCAAAGAGAGTATAACTTAGCAAGGAGGTTTTCACAAACAGGTACGTTAACATACACACTCATAATCATATACACACAACTGAGAATTATTATCTCTCTCAACACACTAGACATTTCATCCTCCATTGTTAACTTTGTGAACACATATATTGACTCTCACGCCTGAGCTATCCCCCGACGGAACAGCCGTCAATCTTGTGGTGTTTATCGTGTTTACTGTGCAAGATCAGGGCGTCTTACGTGATTGAGACGTGGCAAAAGATCTTGGCATTAACATTGGCGCTAGAAGGAGGGGCTTTTTAGTTCTAGCGTCTTTGAAATTTTCAATCACAATTGTTTAACCTACTTCGGAAGATGATGAGGAGTAGAGATAGTATGCAGGAAGGAAAGGATGATGATCATTAAGACGTCAACGCTTGCTCGTGTTTGATAAAGGATCGTCAGGTCTTTAAAAGTGCTCACGAGCCACGACCTCTAAGCATAATTCGGGAGATCTCCGTCCAAGATCCATGGTGGGGCGACGAAAGTTGGTTTTCAATGCGGATAAGGAGCATGATCGTGGTCGGGGGCGAGCATAGGGCTCACCGACCAAGATTCATCGTTGAAGTGGTCAGGAAGACAGAGCTGCCAAATTGGCGAGAATGGCAGACGAAGCGGATAAAGCCTTGGAGGTTCTGTTGAAACAAAAGAAGATATAGCCGAAAACAGATGCTTGGTATGGAATTAAAGGACGAAGCATCTAGCCAGTATTCAAATCCGAAAGCGGAGTAGCATAAGGAGATGTCACGGCGAGGGTAAGGAGCCGGAGCATTTTGCACATGTGTCTGGGGATCGTTCTCACAGTAGGAGGAGATCGAGAAGCAGAACTCCCGTGGCCTCGAAGAAGGCACTGATGGTCGTTGGTTCTCAACATCGAGACGACGACGCACCGAAGAAAGCGAGTCGAGGGAGATCGTCTTTAAACCGAGAGCAGAGATTATCGGCATGATCATTCTCATCATGAGGATAGAATTGTACGTCGGAGTAGATCAAGAAGCCCCACAAGGGCAGTGGGATTGGCAGGAGGAGGTCGATCCACTCAGAAGCAGAATGTCGTTCACGAGAAAAAGGTTTCCTCACAGCCCGAAGGTGTTGATTTTCTGGTGAAGGAGTTGAAAGAGCTTCGAAAACAGCTAGCTGAGGTCCAACAGGTGAAGGACACTCCGGGAAAGAAGGCGTCCCCTTTTTCCTCAGATATTCTCAAGGAAAAGGCAGATATCACCAAAAAGTTGCCTCGTATGGAGAGTTACGATGGGTCCGGAGATCCTTATGACCATAGTCAGGCGTTCGACCGGCTGATGGACTACTATGACTTCACTGATGCTGCCAAATGCCACACTTTTGTCACGACGCTGAGAAAAGATGCGAGACAGTGGATGGGGACTTTACCATCAGATTCGATATCCTCTTGGACCGAGCTTTGTGATAAGTTCCATGCACGTTTTGGGAGCAACCGAAGAAGGGGAAAGCCTACGGGTTCTCTAGCACAGATCCGGCAGTTCACTAGCGAATTTTTAGGCCAGTAGTAAAGAGGTTCAGAGAAGCGGTTGGTCAGGTGTCCGACCTTAATGATCTCCAGGCTGTAGGTTTGTTCCAAAACGGGCTAGATCTGGTGAAGTCCGAGAAGTTAGTGAAGAAGTTGATGTTCCACCATACGAAAAGCCTGGCAGAAGCCTTTGACAAGGCAAAAGGTTATATTGTTGTAGAAGAGGCTATGAACAGCCTGAAGCATCCTTCTTCGGACCAGTTAAAGGAGATAGTAGTTCCCAAGGTCAAGTTGATCGAGAGGAGAGCTGGGGGTATAATCGGCCAGTAGGCGATTCGAAGAGTACAATAATAACTCACATGGCAGCGAAGTAGTCGTCCACATGTTTTCGTCCCGAAGGTAAACAAGGTCTACACTAAACTGAACACAGATAGGTCGGTAATTTTGAATCGGATCGAAACCAAATTTTTTCGAGCCACCCGTGATAATTATAGATGATAAGGCAACTCGTAAATATTGTGGCTATCATCGTCGCAGAGCCATGACACTAATGAAGTGTTGCAATTTAAAGGATTTCGTGGAGAAGAAGATTCAAGGCGGTTTGCTAGTTCAATATGTGGCCGAGAAAGACCAACGTGATCAACAGAATATCAACTGTATTGTTCAGACGGTTCAAATGGCTCCATCTATCCAAAATGCTTCAGTACCGCCGCCAAGGCACACCATTAATGTAATAACCGGTGGGTCTGTAGGAAAGTTGGCAGGGAAGAAGAGAAGGGCCTACCTAGATTCGGTCATGTCTGTGTCAAATGCTCCCATGAAGATCGACAGACCATTTCCAGGAACCGTCGTATAATTTACGGACGCAGATTATCCTTCGGAGCCCATCGAGCCACATGAAGGGGCATTGGTGATCACAACACAAGTGGGCTCGGTGGATGTGAAACGCATGATGATAGACAACGGGTCTTCGGTGGATATTCTGTATGCCCATGCCTATCAGAGGATGCATCTTGACGGGCAAAAAATGGAGGTGGGCGAGAAGGCTCTCTTTATACTGGTTTCAAAGAACGATCCAAATCAAAGTTGCGAGCACTATTGAACTCCCAGTTATCTTCTAAGACAAAGACCTCAAGCAGTAGAAATAACGTGTAAATTCTATGTTGTGCATGTAGATTCGGCTTACAACGCCATACTAGGAAGGCCTACATTGACGGCTTTCCAAGCTGTGACCTCCATCCCTCATTTCAAAATCAAGTTCCCCATAGCGCATGGAGTAGGATAGGTGGCGAGGGACTTAGATCTGGCCCGACGGTGCTATCGAAATGCTGTTATTTCGTCCGGAGTAAGGGTCAGCAAACAGAAACAGACAATGGTAATTGAGATCGAGCCCTTCACTGAGAGCAGCTCGGAACCGTTGGTAATCCCTACAAGAGGGACAGAAGAGATCGAGTTGATCATCGAAAAACCGGACAAGACAGTGAAGATCGGTTCGGGTTTACCAGAGCCTCTTCGGACAAACCTTATGGAACTCCTACGCTGCTACGCGGATATTTTTGCATGGGAACCACAAGATATGCCTGGAGTTAGCCGAAAGATACCGAGCATGATCGGATGTTGATCCTCGAAAAAAGCCGATTCTAGCAGAAAAGCGGATCTTGCGCCAGAAATGACGGAAGATCATCAACGAAGAGATTGCAAAGCTGTTAGCTGCTGACTTCATCTATGAAATTGACTACCCAGAGTGGATGACGAATGTGGTGTTGGTGCAAAAGCAGAGCGGAAAATGGCGGGTTTGCATCGACTACACCGATCTCAATAAAGCTTGTCCGAAGGACTTTTATCCTCTGCCCCATATCGATCAGCTTATCGATGCCACTTCAGGGTATGCATTACTAAGCTTTATGGATGCTTTTTCAGGTTATCATCAAATATCCATGTGCAAAGAAGACATTCCAAAGACAGCGTTCATTACACACCGTTCGGTGTACGCCTACAAGAAGATGACTTTTGGCCTTATAAATGTTGGAGCCACCTACCAGAGAATGATGAACTTCATCTTCGACAGGCAGCTAGGAAGGAACATGGAGGTTTATGTAGATGACATGATCGTGAAGAGCATGCAGGTTCAGAAACACTTAGACGATCTGGAGGAATGCTTTCAAACTGTCCGACATCGTCAACTGAGACTTAATCCGGCTAAATGCACTTTCGGCCTCGGTGCAGGAAAGTTTCTGGGATATCTGGTCAGTCAGAGGGGCATCGAGGCCAATCTGGAGAAGATCCAGGCCATTCTTGACATTAAGACTCCTCAGTCGTTCAAAGACGTCCAACGTCTGACTGGTAGGATTGCGGCTTTAAGGAGGTTCGTTGCCAAATCTGCAGAGAGATGCCTTCCTTTCTTTGACACATTGAAAGGGCCGAAGAATGCGAAGACGTTCCAGTGGACTTCGGAGTATGAAGACGCCTTCCAAGGCATAAAGACATCTCGTCTTCCGCTCTTTATTGGTGAAGCTCGCCCAGCAGAGACCTTATATTTATACCTTGCAAAGTTCGTTTGGCGGTTGGAGAAGTCTTTGGTTCGGGAGGTCGAAGGAAGCGATCCGGTCTATTATATCACCACGTCCTCCGAGATGTCAAACCAGTAATTCGAATATTGAGAAATTTGCCTTTGCTTTAATAATTGCTAGTAGAGAAAGCTTGCAATATTTCCAAGGTCATTCCGTCGCTTACACGGATCAACCATTGAAGAAGGTGATGGGCAAGCCAGAGGTTTCAGGGAGACTAGCAGTGTGGACTATGGAGTTGTCCCAATTCTTCATTGAATACCATCCCCGAAACGGCTATCAAGGGTCAAGCCTTGGCCGATTTTATGGTGGAATGTTCGCTCACGCCAGATGAAGTTCTTTAGAGGTGAATCGTCTAATCGAGCGATTCAGATTCTTCAACAGGTCGAGAATGCTTGGACGTCAGATGCAGATGGATCTCTAAAGGATCGTTAGTGGGGGAGAATTATCTTGACGAGTCCGGAGGATTCAAAATTCAAAGAAAGTTATCGATTCGGGTTTAAAGCGACGAACAACGAAAACCAGTAAAGTATAACAAAGTGTTAAGCAGTGTTCGATTGGCGAAGAGTCTAGAAGTCCGAAGTCGATCATTTACAAAGTGACTCTCTCGGTTGGTCGCCAGCGTTTATCGGAGATTATGAAGCTCGTGGGACCCGGATGATCAAGTATCTGGCGAAATTAAAAGACCGACTTCAGTATTTCGCTTTGTATGAGTTTCAAGGCATAGAGCGTAACGACAATTCCATTGTCGATGCACTGTCGAAGCTGGCCATATGGATGCAGATGTTTTCAACGGATCGGTTTATTTAGAAGTTTTGCAGCAGCCAAGTGTTCAGCACGAAGCGGTGATATGTATCGAGCGATCTAACTGTTGGATGACTTCCTACATCGAGTATTTGGCAGATGGCGTCCTTCCTTCGGATCAGATGTTGGCAAAGAAGATCAAGTATAAGAGTGCCAATTTTGTTCTTATTGACGGGAATCTTTATCGATTGGCATTTTCCTCACCATTGCTGAAGTGTCTGGTTCCATCCGAGGCCGAGTATGCTCTTCGAGAGGTTCACGAGGGTATTTGCGGTGATCATATGGCTGCCAAGTCTTTGGCTTATAAAGTACTTCGACAGGGGTACTATTGGCCTATAATTTTCAAGAAAGCTACAGAGTATGTCAAGAGATGTGAAAAGTGCCAGCTCGACAGTCCTATCCCACATCAGCTACCGGGAGAGCTATACTCAATTTTATCTCCTATACCCTTCACGTCTGGGGGTAAATATATCGGGTCTGTTGCCTCAAAGCTAAAAAGGTCAGTCGACACCGTCATAGTTCTTTATTGATTACATGACTAAGTGGGTAGAGGCGGAAGCCTTGGTTAATAACGGAACAAGAGTGTTTGAAGTTCATAAAAGAGTCCAGTAGTGTTTCGCCGGATTCCTAGAGTCTTGATATCGGACAACGGGACGCCATTAAATGGGATCAAAATTTGAAGGATTTTAAAGGAGTGGGGATTCAAAGATAAGAAGACTTGATTGGCTCACCCACGATCAAATGGGCAAGTTGAGGTGACCAACGGGACGTTCTTTGAAACGGGATCAAGCCAGCAGATGGATGAAGCTAAAGGAAGATGGCCGAAAGCCGCTTTCATTGTCTTTGTGGGCTTACCGGAATACACCGAGGACGACCACAGGGGATTCACCTTTTCGACTGGCCTATGGTACTGATGCCTTAGTCCCGGTCGAAATTGGATCTCCAAGTCTTCGGGTCAGTCAATTCAAAGAGATCTACAATGATGAAGGACTGAAGGCCAATTTGGATCTGCTAGAAGAAGTCAGAGAGGTGGCTTTACTCAAATTGGCTACTTATCAACGAAGAGTAACTAAGCATTACAACAAAGGAGTCAAACTTCGCAGATTCGAAGTAGGGACTTCGCCCCTCGAGAAGCCGAAGCCTCTAAGCCTCAAAACACGGGAAAGTTAATGCCAAACTGGGAAGGGCCGTATGAGGTGATCAAGTATCAAAGCCGGAATAACTTATCGGTTAAATGCATTAGATGGTTCCGAAATCAAGAACACTTGGCATCTTTGGTGCTTCTAAATATTTTCAATAGAGATCAAGTCAATTTACCGTAAGTCTGTACATGATTGTTCATTATCAATAAAAAGTCACTTTTTCACAATTGATCCCGGTCCTATTTGTCCTAAGGTCACAATGGTGTAAGGAGGTATGGTAGGACTCACCGCCATTCGATGGCAGCCCACTTATTTGTTACCCCGTGTGGTAGACAAATCCTATGATCCTATATTGATTTTACCATGGGTGGTAAGTCAATGGTCACTATTGATCCTAGTCCTATTTGTCCTAAGGTCACAATGGTGTAAGGAGGTATGGTAGTAGACTCATTTGGCCATTCGATGGCGTACCACTTATTTGTTACCCCGTGTGGTAGACAAATCCTACGATCCTATATTGATTTTACCATAGGTGGTAAGTTAATGGTCACTATTGATCCTGGTCCTATTTGTCCTAAGGTCACAATGGTGTAAAGAGGTATGGTAGGACTCGCTGGCCATTCGATGGCAGCCCACTTATTTGTTACCTCATGTGGTAGACAAATCCTATGATCCTATATTGATTTTACCATGGGTGGTAAGTCAATGGTCACTATTGATCCTGGTTCTATTTGTCCTAAGTTCACAATGGTCCTTATATACTTGTTCTACCCCGAGTGGTAAGCAAGACCTTGTTGTTGCAAAGAGGGTCAGTCGAATTCACCTCACACATGACCGATCTCGACTTGCATGCTGGATGAGTATATATTACTTTATTTTATTTAAGTGTTGAGTTGATTCATTCAATTCGATTCGATTAAATTTCGCCCATAAAATTCAATTCACTTCATTTCATAAATTAATCGTTATATGCCTTATATGATTCACTATTTGAGTTCAGTTCATTGATACTGAATTATTGACAAGAAACTAACCAAAACTGAAGTCATAATCAAGAAAGTTGTAGATTCATCAATAAAATAAAACATTCATTCATTCATTCATCCATAACATTAATTAATTACACAAATATAGAAGCACTGTCAAAATCCATATATAAAGTCTCAAAACAATCCCAAAAACATGAACAGTTTAAATAGTTAAATTTCTACATAGTCAGAATAAAAGCAGGAAGGACATTCAGGCACCACCTTCGTCCCTGGAGTTAAGAAAAGCGGATCCAAATTTGGAAGCAAAGCAGATAGCTTTTCTTTACCTCGCCTCAGTAGTCTTCATACCCTCTCTGAATAGACCTTCATGATTTCTAAGATTAAGCTCATCTCGAATCCTCAGATTCCGTTTGAATCTGCTTTAGCTTCTTCTACGTCGAAGAGGCCCCATCCTCAATCTCTTTTATTTTGTGACGACGTTTGTGGCGCGGCCTTATGTCTCGCCTCGCCCCGGCCTTCGCCTAAGCCTCGCCGAAGTTGAATCGCCAAGCTTCGGTTGGTCAAGAAAACTCCTCATTTTGGCCTTCAAGAGTAGGTTTTTCTCGACCGTGTAGGCGTTCATGTCGATTAAAACTTGTTGATTGGCCGGATCACGCACCAAACCCATCCTGTGGCTCTTAGCTCATCGTCGACGCCTTCAAGTCCATCCTAGCTCGATCTAAGTCTCTTTGAAGGTCGTCGATGGTATGAAGAAGTGTCTTCGCGATCGGCCCTTTCTCGAGCTGTGGTCGATCTCAAAGATGTTGATCTCTGTCTCATGAAATCTTCCTCGGCCTCCCCATTTTATGTGCCTCGGGATATAAACGTCCAAGACAAAGACGATAACTGCATATGTTCAACAGTGTTCAAATCAGTGTTCAGATATCTAAATAAGAGCAGAGAAATAGAAAATAAAGAAACTGTTATTTACCTTAGCCAGATAGCTCATCCCCTCGTCGAGCAGATTTCCATCCGTATGGTCGCTGAACCGGTGGTTATCAGCGTTCCGGATGAAAGCTCCAAAGAGATCGAATGGGAAATTTGCATTGAATCTAGGCCACAGAGTCGGGGAACCCATAGCCTCAGCATGATAACCCTGACCTGAAGGACCGGGTCGTTCGGGGGAGGGTCTCGGTCTTTCGAGAGAAGGGGCTGGCTGCTCGGGAGGGGTGGGTTCCGCATATACAACTTTGGGAGAAGGAGATCTATTTGGAATGGGTTCTCGGGGAGATGGGGCAGAGGCAGAACTTGGATGGTCGTCAGCGACGCTTCTCTTCTCGACCAGCGTTGAACTGCTTTATCCCCGCTTCACCTTCTTCTTGGTAATTTATATTTTCTAAAGTGTACGAAGGGTGGAATGATTCAGGACTGAGGCACCCTGAGTTCTTCGGCGGTCAGGGGGGTTATCTTGGTTTTTAGTTTTTTGGTCCGGAGGATACTTCTTCGATCAGGACGATCGAGTAAGCCTCCTCGTCGAGGGATTGATGTGGTGGTTGGTTCAGTTTCTGGGACGACTTCGGAAGGGCTAGGAAGAGGTGTTGATCTGGGTTTTCTAATGGCCCTCCTCTTCTAACGAGGACGAAGGGTCTCTTCCAATGCATGAACCTCATCAGCTTCTGGTTCTTCGGTTTGGAATTCATCGGTATGTATTTCAGGGGTTGGCTCAGCTTCGGGGGTAGCCTCTGTTGGTAGACTCTCAACAACTTCCGAAGACTTCCCCGACAAAAAATCTTCAAACTCCTTTATTTCTAAGGAGCTCGGTTTGATCAAAGATACTGCACGAAACAAACAACCCTATGTTAGATTCCACATCATAAAAATATTTTCAAAAAATTTATATATAAAATAGATCGATACTCACATTTATGGTCATATAACCATGCCTGCTTTGAGAGGAGTCCATACTTCCACTCCTCTTTAGGAAAATTATCAAAAAGCTCCATCATCTCAACTTCCCGATTCTTCGTAAATATCTCAAGTCAGAGAGATCTTTTCGTCGTTAGCCGAAGTTCTAGAAAGAAGAGATTTCAGGACCTTTGACAAAGAACCACTTCTCGTGCCATCCCCTATTGCTCGAAGGAGTGTTCACCAACGAAAGTCTCTCGAACTTTTCTCCCGACTTCGGAGAGTGTTTATTGAGAGCTTTGAACCCCTTCTCTCTAGATTGGACGATCTTGTACATGGTGAAGAAGAAGTATAGGGAAGGCTCAACGCCCAACTCATGGCAGAAAGCAATAAAGGCCAGGATATTAATATACGAATTTGGTACCAATTGGGCGAACCCCACGCCCAGAAACCCTAGTATAGTCACTATAAAAACGTGTAGAGGGAAACGGACCCCATTCTCAAGCAAGGTCATTGGGGATGGGTACATCCAAACCTCCGTCGTTAGTACATTTTCTCTGGGACACAGGAGCCCTATATGGCGTGAGTATCTGGAATGTGGTACCAAGATTGAATCCTCTTTAACTCGGCTTCAGTGACGATAGAGGGAGTGTTGGCATGCGAGAAACGATCCGTATTCCTGTAGTATTCAGAAGGAATTTTGGAGATTTTTGGAGGAGGATTCTTGTCGGTTTTCGTTCTTTTGGGGTTTGAGGTCGAGGTTCCTTCGTGGGTGTCAGGGTTTGGTGAAACGGCGTTGATCGGTGTTACTAGAAGGGGTGAACTTTGTTCAGAACCTTGGGAAGCCATTTTTGACAGTTCGCAGAGAAGGACAGATAATTCAGAAAAGAAGAAAACTCAAAAGGCGCTCGAATTTCAAATGGGCAGGTAAAACTGTCAAAATTGGTAAAGTTATCTTTTATACTGACGGTTACACGATGTACAAGGCCGACACATTAAATGATAGTAATGATTTGGAATTTGAATGGGAAGCGTCCGATTCCGGGTCCAAATATTTATCAGGCAGAGCCTTTCTGATTTGGGCCTCCATTCTCTTCTCATTTCACCTCATGAACAGTAACCGAGTACATTTCGATTATTTCTCACTATGGACTTTTAGTAAAATATCATGGACCATTTATAGTTTTCTATTAAACATTCCGTTCAACAAAAAACTAGGGGGCAATGTTGGGTCACGATATTTCCCCTCTTTGGGCCTGGTAGATTGGGCCTACTTATTTGATTTGTTCATTGGGTCCTTACTATTTAGTCTTAAAGTTATTGGGCCTAGTCATTATATTATTCCTGTTGGATCCTTTTAAGATTGGGTTGATCAGTGGATCGACCCATTAGATATTTTAATATTTTTATCTTTGACTTGTAATGATGGAAAAGGATGACAGTTGACTAGAGCACCTGCCATGCATTAATGTGGATGAGATCATAGCCGGCCGGCGGGAGAAAACAGTGACCAAAAGTAGTAGGTAGACTACATGCAGTCGGCAGAACCCATCAGATCAGGGGGCCGTGTCAGATAGTAGTGGGTGGCACGGTAATCCGGGCAAAGAGAGTATAACTTAGCAAGGAGGTCTTCACAAATAGGTACGTTAACATACACACTCATAATCATATACACACAACTGAGAATTAGTATCTCTCTCAACACACTAGACATTTCATCCTCCATTGTTAACCTTGTGAACACATATACTGACTCTCGCGCCTGAGCTATCCCCCGACGGAACAACCGACAAGCTTGTGGTGTTTATCGTGTTTACTGTGCAGGATCAGGGTTTGAGACGTGGCAGAAGATCTTGGCGTTAACATAAAATAAAGAAGAAATAAAATAAGATAATTACTTGTCCTTGTGCTATTTCACCATATAGAGGAGAAATAGTAGAAGTCCATAAATTGTGCCTATATAAGGAGGTATGCACTGAATTCTTCAACTTCAACAAGTCACAACTTTTGTTCAACATAAAAGACCAATTGAATATACAAAAACTTGAGTTTAGGAACAGTTTTATAACACTTGCGGGTATTAACATAAGGAGCTCCAGTCTTTGTTAGTTTAATCAAGCATTTCAATTGACTTAGACAATTGAAAGTACATATAGCTCATACTATCCTATTTGAATGAAGTCCCGATTCTACATGCAAGTTCAATCAGCAAAAAGCAGCAGGCACGTGTTTCTTTTTTTTTTGGGGTTTTTTTTTGTAGAGTTTCAAGTTCATGTATATACCATTGAGTCATACCCAATATTGTCAGACTTATAACAAGCGCTGAAGCTATGCTTGGTTGTCGTTGAACTGAATACACAAAACTGGGGGCATTCTTGCTGTAACTTCAATCAAACTTTTTTTCTTTTTTTTTCCTCCAAAACAAATTTTGAATAGCAGCCAAATCAATGAACATAACAAACACATACCACAAAAATTGGTTTGTTTATATATATATAAGGAATCAAAAACAGAAACCCACATAACCATACCTGAAATTACAGAAGCCCAGTAATCCCAAAACTTAAACGCGGACAACCTCAAAACCCTCCTGCACGACTCCAAAATCCGCTCCTAAACCTGACCCTCCACCAGCCTCAATCATGCACTAGCCATTAATTGATTTATAATTCCTAATAACTTTTAAATTAAATAAATATAAATATTAAAAATAACATTTGTTAATGTAAGATCTTTTGACACGTCCCAAGACTTCCCGATCCTGCACACTAAACACAGTCAACACCAAAAGTTTGACGGCTTCGACCGTCGGGAATAGCTCAGGCGTGAGAGTCAGGCGATCACAAGGGTTAACAATGGAGGATAAAATATCTAGTGGTATTGAGAGAGATAAAATTATCAGTTGTGTGTGTACCTTTTTCTTGAAGACTTCATTGCTATGTTATACTCTAAGACCCGGTTTACCGTGCCACCTACTACCGTCAGACACAGTCCCCACTCCTCCATGATCTCTCGCCGATCAGATGCAGTGTCACCACCTTTTCTTAGATTATTTTATATCACGTACCGACTATAATCCCATCCACATTAATGATCTACAGATTTTTTGGTCAACAACCTTCCTTTTTTATCATTACAAGTCAAAGATGGGGATATTAAGATATCTAATGGGTCAATCCACTGATCCGATCCGATCTTATAAAGACTTAACAGAAATAAGATAATGGCTAGGCCCAACAACTTTAGGACCCAATAATGAAGACCGAATGGACTAACCAAATAAGTAGGCCCAATCCATTCGGCCTAATATATGAGATATTACGACCCAACATTGCCCCCTAGTTTTTTATTAAACAGAATGTTTAATAAGAAACTATAAGTGGTGCATGATATGATAGGACTTACTAAAGGCCCATAGTGAGAATAACTGAACCAAAGCCCAACTGGTATGATCCATAAGATAAAACAGAAAGAGACCAGAGGTCCAGCATGAAAAGCCCAATTTGGAGAACGCTTGAGACTTAATCCGGACGCTACCCATTCGAATTCTCTATCATTACCAAAGATTTAATGTGCATACTTGTGTTCGAGGCAACCGTCACAAGATAAAAGATAATTTCCCCCAAATTTAACAGTTTTACCTGACAATTTGAAATTCCAAACTCTTTAGCTTTCTTCCTCTCTTTCGATCTTCCTTCCATTCACTGCAAAATCTTAACAATGGTGGTTCTAAATGTGAATCATAATTCTCCTCTCCGTGTGACCCCACTCACATCTATTCTACCTAGCCCTAGCCCCACTAAAGAAGCTTCGAGCTCGAACCCTAAATTTTGTCAATCCCAAAGAAAAATCTCTACGCCTCAAAACCCACTCTTAGCCCCTCTGAATTCTTCAAAAACAAGGAACAATATCCTCATGCCAACACCTCCTCCATTATTTCTGAGAATGAACTACGAAAAATCAAGGCTCGTTATCACATCCCTGACACCCACTTGATAAGAGCCCCTAAATCTGATGAGAAGATGTACCAATGTCCAGATGGTTGGATGGCTATTCCAGTGACCCTGCTTGAAAAGGGGGTCCGATTTCCTCTTTACATCTTTCTGGTTACCTCCCAGGTTCATCTTCCAAAGGGATTCACTTAATGGTTCCAAACTCCTACATTCACATTTTGGCCTTTTTTTCATTCTATCACGAGTTAGGAGTCGAACTTACTCTCGACTTCTTCTTTCTTTATCAGATACAAGATCGCTTGATCAAGAGAAAAGGGGTTTAAGGTTCTGGGTAAACACGCACTAAAGGCTGGCGAGAAGTTCGAGAGGTGGTCGCTGATAAACACTCATTCGAGCAATATGGGATGACATGAAAAATGATTTTTCATCAAGGGACCAGAAATTTCTTCCTTACCGAATCGGGCCATGATGAAAAAGATTTCACGACTTTGGTGATGTACCAAGAAAAACAGTGAATGAGATGATTGAACTCCTGGATAATTTCCCGAAGGAGGAATGGAAACATGGACTTTTTTCCAAACAGGCATGGCTATATGATCATAAACGTAAGTGTCGAACTACTTTTGTGCATATTTCTGTGAAACTTTTGATAATATTGGCTTTGATTTGTCGTTACGTAATCTTTGCAGTATCTTTGATTAGACCGAACTCTTCAGAGGTGAAAGAGTTTGAAGACTTTTTGGCTGGGAGGACTACAGAAACAAATGAAGAGCTTCCAATAGGAGAATCCCATCAAGTCAATCCTCCCACTACTGAAGCACCCCCCCACTGAAACTCAGACTACTGAACCACAAATTGATGAGCCCATTATTCCTGAAGAATCCCTCAAACCCCGACGAAGGAAAAGAGCTGCTAGGAGATCTAGATCTATTCGCCCAGAAACAGACCCTGAAATAGATCTAGAAAAAAATCCCCGAAGCAAACCCTTCATCTGCACCCACTCCTGCACCATCAGAAGTTGTTCCATCTCGAGGGAGTGTGCTTGATACACCCTTAAATGAACGGGCACGAGTCCTTCGTATCAAGAAGCTGAGAACGAGGATTACGCCCTTAACTGCTGATGACCTTCGAGTCCCTGCACCCTCAACTGACATTCCCCCAGTAATCCCCATAGAAATTCAAGTGTCAGACGACAACGAGCCAATCGAACCTATTCCTTCGCTGTCTCGCAAAAGAAAGTTGTAAGACCCCGAATTTTTTTAAAATAAAAATGGAATTTCCTTTATTTATTATTTTGTAATAGTAAGGGTTGATTTGATTAATGTGGTTAGTTATGGGTGAAATACGCAAATATTTCGAATAAGCAAGTGGTTATAAAATATTCAATATTGTCGGGGAATATTCGTTTGGTCGTGGAATATTCGTACTTTCGGGGAATATTCGTACGATGGCGCAGTCTTTTCTGGGCCCCATAACGGAAAGCAATTGGATGAAGAAAACGACAAATATAAGTTGTTTATAAATAACGGCATAGTTATTACCAATTATCTTTGTTGGAATACCCGTGGTTAAAACACACTAATACGCGTTGTTGAACAAGAAGATACCAGCAGTATTGCACCAATTATTGATTCTTACGTAAGAAGGCAATACTCAATAATTGTTACTGAGTAATTATTGCTCAAGATTTTATTTTATTGATTCAATAATTCTTCGTATTGATATTTCATATTATCGTTGTTTCAATAAATTGTCATTACACGTATTTTCCATTATCAGAGCAATAATTCATATAATCTGAATAATATTATTGGATAACATTATTGGCAATGTCTAGAAAGTTCATCTAAGGAGAGGTTTGGTCACCTAATTCATGTATTAGTAAGGAGAAATCCTTATTGGAAAGTTCTCTTTCTTTGGGAACTACCTGGTCACAGATCTTGTGATTCTCGTAATATTATTTGTGAATAATTAATTATTGATTTATATGATGAAGAAAATATTGATTTTATGTGGATATAGATGGAGAAAAATTTTAATGTGACAATTGTTGAAAATTAATATTTTATCTTTTCTCGATAAAATAATTTATTTAAATATATTATTTTAATAATATATTAACGGTGATATTTTATAATGAATGTGGGATATATGAGTATATGAGGAGGAAGAGTATTTTTGTGGCATTAAATATTTAACACATATTTTGTGTGTTGGTGGTGGATTACAATTATTGATCGAAATTTGATTATACTTTGTAAAATCGTACATTTATAAATTTTGGTCAATTTCTGTTTGGAATTTGGAAAACTTCCTTCTCGCAGTTGTAGAGAATTGAATTTCCTATAAAACTCATGAGATTCAATTTTTTCGGATAAAAGGCCTATTTATTATGAATTATTGAAGTTTCGAAATTCCAAAATAATTGATTTTTGGAAGTTTTAATTATTTTTATTATGAAAAACGTTTTTATCATTACAGGTGGGTCTTGCATGTGATGTAAATGCTGAATTCAGATCCTTAGAAGTGCGTCCTACCTAAGCTTATTTGTTAGTTGGTTAGTATATAGGGATATTAGGTGATATATTGATTTCCTTAATTAACCCTTGTTTTTGGCTTACGATGATTGAGAATGTCGATCGAGAATATTAATAATGGAGTAAATGAGACCATGGAGATGCTCGATTTTACCAACGAGGAGAATGTACGATGAGGGTCGGGCAATGTACTCATGTGAACAACACCAATCGAAAGCGAGATGATGAACGAGGTGATGTTTAGAAGCTTTTTGCGATTCATGCAAAAATCGCATTTGAGGAGACTCGTGTTCAAAATACTGAGGAGGAAATGATAGCAATTCACGGGTGGTCACAAACAAAGCAGTTCAAAGAGTTGGGACCCCTGCACTGGGGGAAAGCCGGATCCGATTAAAGGCGAGACGTGGGTCAAACAAATTACCAAGATATTCGATGTCTTGGGATGCATTTGAGGAACAGAAAGTTCCATTCGCTACTTTTATGTTCCAGTAATGAGGCGAGACATGGTGGGAATCGTGAAGCGTACTCCATCAAATTTGGACTCGGCATGTCATGGGAGACATTTCAGAAAGCAGTTCAATGACAAGTACTTTACGAAAGTATTCATCATATGAAGGAAGTGGAGTTTATTAGACTCAGAAAGGAATAACATGGCGGTGTCCCAAAGACGAGGCGAAGTTCGCGGAGTTATCCAGTGTTTGCACCTCATTTGGTGGAGAATGAGGAACGATGACGGCGGATGTTTCTAAGAGGTTTGAAACCCCTAAGATACGCCAAGATCTCATTTCTCATAAATTTTCTCTATTCAGATGTTGTCAATGTGGCTCATTGTCGAGCGAGATAACGAGTATGCGTTCAACCGAGGACCATAACCAGGATCATATCAAGATAGCGATCATCGAATAACGATAACCACGGAGAAAGAAGAATACGGACAAAAGCAGAACCACTCCGGTGGTAATCGTGGCCATGAAAATAGAAAAAGCGAGTCGGGGAGGAGATTTAAAAGAGGAGATTCAACAACGAACATGTGAAGACGCGGCCAAGAAGAAATCGGTTCCAAGGAGGAGAAAGACCACCGGGTCAGATGTTATAAATGCGTAAAAGAGGGATATATCATTCAAACCGTCCACAATGCTTTAAGGTATGCTATAATTGTGGAAAAGAAGGACATAACGCTTCGAGATTATGCAGATCAAAACCTAGTCCAAATGGGAATGGTGACTCAAAAGGATGTCCCGAGAAAAGTCAAAGTCAACGGTTCTGGAAGAAGCGTTTGTCGTGACCGGTCAAAATGCGGAACCCGAACGAAGTTAAGACGGGTTAGTTAATTATAAATTCTCGCTAAGTTTATACCTTACTAGATAATCGGTTCTACCCATTCTTTTATCTCTTCTTTTTATTTCAACGCTTGAACTTGACTACGGAGAAATTAGACTTTAACCTATTTATGGAGACTCTGTTAGGAGAAACTTTCATTACATCCGTTATTTAGAAATCTTGCTTGATTCAGGTTGGCACTATCATATTACCTGTTAACCTTATTTCTATAGAGATATTTGCTTTTGATGTGATTTTAAGGTTAACTACTCATCATGCCGAAATTGATTACTTTCGTAAGGTTGTTAGTTTTCATATTCCTAAGCAACATGTTATTCGAATTCAAGCAATCAAACCATTGTAGTCAAACATTTTCATATCAAGCCATGAAGTCATTCGTTTATTACGGATGTCAAGTTTTCTTAGTCCATGTTATGGATTTGAATAAAGACACGCCGATTTGAATAATATTCTGTTGTTATTGATTTTCCCGACGTATTTTCAAGAATTTCTTAGCTTACTCCCAAAGCTCGATATTAAATTTTGTATCGACTTTGAATCCCAGACAAAACCCATTGTAAAATCTCATATCGAATGGCTCTATTGAACTTCGTGAGTTAAAAACCCAATCAGAATTTGATACCCGAGCCTTTATCCGGTGACTTCTTTGTGGAATGCACCGCCGCACTCTCCGTAGGGACGCCATATTCGTAAGCAGTAGTAAATTGATAGGTGTCATTGTAACGTCTTTATCCAAGGTTGGGATATGAGTCACATTGAGAACAACCTAAGTCGTGTAATCGAAATACGTAGCTTTCAGGCTTAGTTGGTTATTATTGGAGATTCGTTGAAGGATATTCTCGAATCGCTATTCCATTAACGCAATTTGACTCGTAGAGATACAAAATTCGAATGGAGCAAGGAATGTGGGAAGAGCTTCAAGAACTCAAGAGGAGACTCATTTCAAAGACATGTTCTCGACCATGCCATCTCGAAAAAAGTGAACGTGGTAGGTGACGTGTTGAGTAGAAGATCGTATACAAAGACGAAGTACGATATTGTTAAAGACTAATTTCAGATAATTTACAAATAATAGAGATGGAGATGAAAACTCTAGTACCCACGATGATGATATCTTGAGTATAATCGATTTTAATCGATAAAGTTAAAGTTGTTCAAGCTACACACCGAGATGATGAATTTGAAGAAGGAGGTGCAAGAAGTTGTTATTTTAAAAGCGAGAATCGGTGAGGTGAGAAAAGCTCAAACCTTCGATTTATTAATCCATTTGAAATTCTTGATCGAATAGGAACTGTGGCCTATAGACTCATTTTACTACCAAGTATGTCGCGTGTTTATAACATTTTTTTTTACGTACCGATGTTACGTAAATATGTGGATAACCCGAACAACATCATTGAGTTAGAACCAGACGAGATAGCCGAAGACTTAACGTACGAGGAGGTACCTGTCAAGATCTTGGATAGGAAAGAACATGTCCCATGCATGTCTGAGGTTCTACCACAAGTTAAAGTTTTGTGGAGAAACCATGCTATTGAGAAAATGACGGGGAGTTGGGAAACGGAAATGAAAGCGAGGTATCCTCATCCTTTCAAACACTGTACGATACATCAATTTCGGAGGATTTAAATTTCATAAGGAGGGAGGTTGTAAGACCGAATTTTTTAAAATAAAATAGAATTTTCTTTATTTATTATTTTGAAATAGTAAGGGTTGATTTGATTAATGTGGTTAGTTATGGGTGAAATACGCAAATATTTCGAATAAGCAAGTGGTTATAAAATATTCATTATTATCGGGGAATATTCGTTTGGTCGTGGAATATTCGTACTATCGGGGAATATTCGTACGACGGCGCAGTCTTTTGTGGGCCCCATAATGGAAAGCGATTGGATGAAGAAAACGACAAATATAAGTTGTTTATAAATAACAACATAGTTGTTACCGTTAATACTGTTGGAATACCCGGTGGTTAAAACACAATAATACGCGTTGTTGAACAAGAAGACACCAGATTGCACCAATTATTGATTCTTACGTAAGAAGGCAATACTCAATAATTGTTACGATAATTACTTATTCAAAGATTTTATTTTATTGATTCAATAATTGTTGCATTGATATTTTATATTATCGTTGTTTCAATAAATTGTCATTTACAAGATTTTCCATTATCGAGCAATAATTCATATTATCTGAATAATATTATTGGATAACATTATTGGCAATGTCTAGAAAGTTCGTCTAAGGAGAGGTTTGGTCACCTAATTGCGGCGCCAAGAAGGAGAGATCCTTATTGGAAAGCCCCTCTTTCCTGAGGAATGGCACCGTCACAAAGATCGTGATTCTGTAATATTATTTGTGAATAATTAATTATTGATTTATATGATGAGGAAAATATTTATTTTATGTGGATATAGATGGAGAAAATTTTAATGTGAAAATTGTTGAAAATTAATATTTTATCTTTTTACGATAAAATAATTTATTTAAATATATTATTTTAATAATATATTAACTGTGATATTTTTATAATGAATGTGGGATATATGAGTATATGAGGGGAAGAGTATTTTTGTGGCATTAAATGTTTAACACATAATTTGTGTGTTGGTGGACACAATTATTGAATCAAATTTGATTATAAACAGAAATCGCCTGCTTGTAAATTTTGGTCAATTTTGTTTGGAATTTGAAAAACTTCCTTCTCGCAAAGTTGTATAGAATTGAATTTCCTATAAAAATCACTTAGATTGAATTTTCCGATAAAAGGGATATTTATTATGAATTATTGAAGTTTTGAGTTCCAAAATAATTGATTTTTGGAAGTTTTAATTATTTTATTATGAAAAACATTTTTATCATTAAAGGTGGGTCTTGCATGTGATGTAAATGTTGAATTCAGATCCTTAGAAGTGGGCGTAGGAATTGTAATATTAATATTAATATTTTAATAAATTTTCTACTTTGGTGTTCTAAGTATTTTCCTATAAATAAAGGTGCTTAAAGTTAGAATTGAAAATCACACCGTAAATCAAGTTTTCTCTCTATATTATCGAGCGTATTCTTGTGAGTATTTGGAGTATATTTTGAGTATTTCTATACTATGCAAGTTCAAGTCATAGCTTTATATCCAGGTGTTTCAAATTTAAAATCTTGATCTTTCGAGGTAAAGAATGTTATTTTCTTATCAAATGATATTATTTCTTCAATATCATTATGCCGAAATATTGGTTTGAACTTTTTATCAAATTTGGAACTTTTTCACGTCGGGGTTATTTATTCATGATTTACTATTCATGAGTTACTTATTCACGAGTTACTATTCATGAGTTATTATTCACGAAGTTCTTATTCACGATACACAGACTATTCACGATACGACATTATTCACTGAATCGACATTATTCAATTTAAAAATAAAATTTCTTCTTTTGTCCAAAATATCTATTATGGATACTAGCTTTGATTGTATCCATGTTTTGATCATTCTTGAATTTTACTCCACTCGATTACTTATGAAGTATTTTGAACTTGGATTGTTTAAAATACTTAATCCTTAATATTTGTTCTTTTGTTTAATCTTTGGATTCGCTTCCTTTAAAATATTTTTCATCATCCTCGGTCCTAAATGATGATATTATCGAATATCTTTGGCCAGTAGTGCAAAGATGAATGATTTTTGATGAATATCTTTGGCCCGTAGTGCAAAAGATGAACAGTGTTGAGATAATACATGATCGATCGATTAATATCTTTGGCCCGTAGTGCAAAGATGAGCAGTGTTTAGATGAACACTTAATTAATCGATGAATATCTTTGGCTCAGTAGTGCAAAGATGAATATTTGATTCAGATATATATTGATTGATGTTACGGAGGATAAAATATCGACGATGAACTTTTAAATTCATATATAGAAGATAGTAGTTTGCATTCTCTACTTAACTCTTCTAATGAATTGTTGTTTCACCGCATTGTTGATTTAAAACCGGTTGTCTATTGTATTCTATTAGATTTTTCCTCGTTGAAGACTAACGATAATTTGCTCTATGTTATCTTAGTCATAATGTTCTTTATCGGGCTAGTTGAGCTCACCCTTTTCCTTTTTGTTCCATTTTTTTCTTCTCGGGGAGGCGAGAATGTAAGCGAAGTACTTAGTCGGGGTATGGAATGATGGTTATAGAGAGAGTTGTTTAGTATTCCTCACCATTTTGTAAAATAATGTATAAATAATTGTGATGAGGATTTATTTGGGTATGTATATTGTCTAGAAGATAATAATTGTATTTAAACTCACAGTATATATGTTGTCGTATTTTGCACGACAAATGTATTAATAAAGTTGTAGTTATTTTTGTACCATGTATTTGGCGACTCAGAATAGGTTGGATGGAATGGACCTATTTTGGGGGCGTCACAAAAGCAACCATCTGATAGTCACCCAGGTTCATCTTCTGCCCCTTCTCTAGTTCATGACCCTATTCCTGCTCGATCACCTTCCCCTGAAAACATATACATGGATCCATCACCATCGCGTGATTAACCCATGCCCTCTCCCCTAAAGCCATCGTCGTACGAGTTTCAAAATGATGTTATGGCATCGCCAACCATGTGATCTCGATTTAATGCCAACTTTCCGTTTCAACTGTTTAATGCTTTCATCCGGGAAACGGACAATCACCGATTTGGTAACAGTTCGAACGGGGATCTGCTTAAGGAAGGCATGAACTATCTGGCAAAGGTAAATGATTCTCTTTCTAATTTTCGTAGTTATCTTTATACTTAGATATTTGGAACTGATCAAATAATACTGAACATGTGTAGGCAAATGCTGTATTTGGACGTTTACACCCAAGGTCTATTGAAGCCGAGGCCGAAGAGGAGGCTATGAGACAAGAAAATGCCAACCTGAAATCGACTTTGCCCAGAGAAAGAGTTAATATGGAGCCGCCTCCATACTGAATGAGGGTCTTCGAAAGGAGTTAGCTCAATCCATGGAAGAGTTGAAAGCATCCAATGAAGAACTGAAGTCAACTAAGGCCAAACATCAAGAAATTGTCAATATGAATGTTGACTTAGTTCAAAGGAGTGAGATAAGGATAAAGAAGAATGCCGAGCTGAAGGCAACCAATAAGAGCCTGGGTAAATTGGTTGAGAAGCTTGAGGAAAAAGAAGCCCGCCATCTGAAAAGAAGGCAAAAGCACGAAGAAGAACTTCGGGAGCTTAGGGCCCTTCGGGATTTAGGTCCTCCTATGACTGATGAGCTTCGCAAGCAAATCTGTGAAGAGTACCGGAAGTCAGATGAACTGAATGGAGAGATCGTCAAGATTTATTCTGAAGGTTATGAGCTCTGCCGAAGCCGAGGTAAAGAAAAGTTAGTTGCAGCTAACGTAGACCCGACCCTGCTTGACTCTTCCGAAGGTGAAGACAATGCCTGAAGATAGTACTGCTTCATTCTGACTTTTTAGGACTTATGTGAAAACTATCTATCTTTTTTGTGTAATTGGGTCCATATTATGTATGAATATATGAATGAACAGTATATTATGAATGAAATTTTAACCTTCTTTATCATGACTTCTGTTTAATTCGTTTCTTGTCAATAATTCAGTATCAATCAACTTGAAAACTGTATAAGATTCTGTTGAACTTATCTTGAATTGTGGATCAGAGAAGGCATATAACAGTTAAGTTAAAAAATGATATGAATTGAATTCAAGGAACTGAACTGTATGAACCGAACTCAACACTTGAACAAAATAAAGTAATGCATACTTATCGTTTTCGTAGTGTGAGATGGATTAGGCATAAGGTGAATTCGGCTGATCCTCCTTGCACCATCGGGATCTTGTTTACGGTTTACCGCTCGAGGTGAAACAAGTATATAAGGACCATGGAATTTGCTTACCACTCGCGGTAAATCAAATTCATAAGGACACACCTGACAATAAGGCTGACATCGAATGGCTAACGAGTCCGACCGAACCTCCTTACTTCGGTGCATTTTGTTTACCACTCGCGGTAAAGCAAAATTAAAAGGACTATGGAATTTGTTTACCACTCGCGTTAAATCAAACCCATGAGGACACTCCTGCCGAAAAGGCTACCATCGAATGGTCAGCAAGTCCACCCTGTCCTCCTTACTTCGGTGCATATTGTTTACCACTCGCGATAAAACAATATTAAAAAGACTATGGAATTTGTTTACCACTTGCGGTAAGACAAATTCATAAGGACACTCCTACCGATAAGGCTACCATCGAATGGTCACCGAGTCCACCTCGTCCTCCTTACTTCAGTATGAATTTAGGACCAATAGGAAGAAAATCAATTGTGAAAAAGTGAATCTTTTATTGATGATGAACCACCATTTACAGACTTTCGATAAACTGACTCGATCTCTACTGAAAATATTTCCGAAGTCTACCAGCATGCCAAGTATTCTTGATCTCTGATCCGTCCAATGCCTTCAACGGATAAGTTCCTGGCTTCGGTACTTCAATTACTTCATACGACCCTTCCCAGTTCGGCATCAGCTTTCCCATGTTCTGAGGTGTAGATGCTTCGACTTCTCTAAGGACGAAGTCCCCCACTTCAAATCTACGAAGCTTAACCCCCTTGTTGTAATGCTTGGCTACTCTACCGATAAGTCGCTAACTTGATCAAAGCCACCTCTCCGACTTCTTCCAAAGAGATCCAAGTTGACCTTCAGTCCTTCATCATTGTAGATCTCTTTGAACTGACTAACCCGAAGACTTGGAGATCCAATCTCAACTAGGATTAAGGCATCAGTACCATAAGCCAATCTGAAAGGTGAATCCCCTATGGTAGTCCTCGGTGTAGTCCGATAAGCCCATAACACAATCGAAAGCTCCTCTCCGCCATCTTCCTTTAGCCTCGTCTAATCTGGGCTTAATTCCATTCGCCATTGCTCGTTAGTCACCTCGACCGCCCATTCTAATGTGGATGAGCCACCAAAGTCTTCTTGTCTTTGAACTCACTCTTTTGTAAATCCTTCAAACTTGACCCCATTTAATCAAGCGTCCGTTGTCCGATATCACTACTTTGGGAATTCCGAAACGAAACACTACAGACTCCTTCATGAACTTTAAGCATTCTTGTTCCGTTATTAACCGAAGTGGCTTTGCTTTTACCCATTTGGTTATATAATCGATGGCAACTATAACAAAACCGACCGACCTTTAGCTTTCTAAGAATGGACCCAAAGATATCTACCCCCAAACAAAGAAAGGGTATAGGAGATAAGATCGAGTATAGCTCTTCCGTGGTGATGATGGGATCTAGATTGAAATGACATTTTCACACTTCTTTACATACTTCGTAGCTTCTTTGAAGATTGTAGGCTAGTAGTACCCCTGCCGAAGCACTTTGTAGGCTAATGACTTAGCAGCCATATGGTCACCACAAATACCCTCGTGAACTTCTCGAAGAGCATATTCAGCTTCGGACGGGACCAAACACATCAACAATGGTGACGAAAATGCCCTTCGATAAAGATCCCCATCAATAAGAAAGAAGTTGGCACTCTTGTACTTGATCTTCTTTGTCAGCATCTGATCCGAAGGAAGGACGCCATCTGCCAGATATTCAATGTATGAAGTCATCCAACAATTAGAACGTTCAATGCACATCACTGCTTCATGCTGGATACTCGGCTGCTGCAGAACCTCCAAATAAACTGACCCATCAAAAACGTTAGCATCCATAGTGGCCAGCTTCGACAATGCATCAGAAATGGAATTGTCGTTACGCTCTATACCCTGAAACTCATAGGAGACGAAATATTGAAGCCGATCTTTCAACTCTGCCAAATACTTAATCATTCTTGTTCCACGAGCTTCATAATCTCCGGACACTTGCTTGACGACCAGCTGAGAGTCACTATAAATGATTAACTTCTGAACCTCCAGACTCTTCGCTAATCGGACCCCTGCTAGCACTGCTTCATACTCGGCCTCGTTGTTCGTTGCTCTGAACCCAAATCTGATGGCCTGCTGCACTTTGAATCCCTCCGAACTTGTCAAAATAATCTCTGCTCCACTGACATCCGCGGTAGAAGACCCGTCTGCATATAACGTCCATGAGTTCTGATTGTGCTAAAGAACTGCAATTGCTCGATCGGACGTTTAAGCTTATGGCAGCTCAGCATCTGCTTCGGAGAACGAACATTCCATCATGAAATTGGCTAAAGCTTGACCTTTGATAGCAGTTCGAGGATGATACTCAATAAAAAATTGAGATAATTCCATTGTCCATGATGTTAGTCTCCCCGAAACTTCTGGCTTGCTCATCACCTTCTTCAGCGGTTGATCTGTTTAGACGACCAGGAGTCGACCTTGAAAATATTGTCGAAGCTTTCGACTAGCAATTATCAAAGCAAAGGCAAATTTTTCAATATTTGAGTACTTGGTTTCAGCATCTCTCAGGACGTGACTAACATAATAAATCGGATGTTGCTTCCCCCCTGCTTCCCGAACCAAAACAGCTCCTACTGCCAATGAACTAGCCGCCAGATATAAATACAAAGTCTCAGCAGGAGCAGGTTTCACCAATAAAGGAGCCGAAGATAAATACTTCGTTATGCCTTGGAAGGCGTCTTCACATTCCGAAGTCCACTGGAACGTCTTTGCATTCTTTTGTCCCTTCAATGTATCGAAGAATGGCAAGCATCTCTCTGCCAATTTGGACATGAACCTCCTCAAAGCTGCAATCCTACCAGTCAGACGTTGAATGTCTTTGAATGACTAAGGAGTCTTCATGTTTAGAATATCCTGGATCTTCTCCGGATTGGCTTCAATGCCCCTTTGACTGACTAGATAACCCAGGATCTTCCCCGCACCGAGGCCAAAGGTGCACTTAGTTGGATTGAGTCTTAACTTGTGATGACGGAGTGTCTGAAAGCATTCTTCAAGATCATCCAAGTGCTTTTGAACGATCATGCTCTTCACTATCATGTCATTCACTAGTAAGTGGCTCCAGCATTTATCAGGCCAAAGGTCATCTTCTTATAGGCATACACCGAACGGTGTGTGATGAAGGCTGTCTTCAGAATATCCTCCTTGCACATAGATATTTGATGATAACCTGAAAAAGCATCCATAAAGCTTAGTAGTGCATACCCCGAAGTCGCATCAATAAGTTGATCAATGTGGGACAGAGGATAGAAGTCCTTCGGGCAAGATTTGTTCAGGTCCGTGTAGTCGATGCAAACTCGCCATTTCTCGTTCTTCTACTGCACCAACACTACATTTGCCATCCACTCCGGATAGTCAATCTCAAAGATGAAGTCAGCAGCTATCAGCTTCGCGACCTCCTCATCAATGATCCTATGTCGCTCAGGTGCAAAGATCTGCCTTTTCTATAGAACTGGCTTTTTTGATGGATCCACATCCAGTCGGTGCTCGGCAATCTTTCGGCTGATTCCAGGCATGTCTTGTGGCTCCCATGCAAAGATGTCCGCATAACAGCGAAGAAGTTCCATAAGGTTCGTTCGGAGAGGTTCCAACAAACCCAAACCAATCTTCACTGTTTTGTCTCTCTTCCCAAGAACCAGCTCAATCTCATCTGTCTCCCCTACAGGAATGACCAATGGCTCTGAACTGCTTTCGGTGAACGTCTCGATCTCAATCACCATGGTTTGCTTCTGTTTACTGACTCTTACTCCCGAGGTAATCACAGCATTCCTGTAGCATCGTCTGGCAGATCCAAGTCCCCTGCTACCTCTCCAACTCCATGTACTGTTGGGAACTTGATCTTGAAGTGAGGGATGAAAGTCACAGCTTGGAGAGATGTCAGAGTAGGTCTACCCAGTATGGCGTTGTAGGCTGAATCTACATACACAACATAAAATTTACATGTTATTTCTACCTGCTGAGGAGTTGTGCCAAAGACCACTGGTAGTTCAATAGTGCCTGCAACTTTGACTGGATCGTTGCTGAAGCCATATAAGGGGGCCTCCTGCCCGACCTCCATCTTTCGCCCATCAAGATGCATCCTCTGATAAACGTGGGCATAAAGAATATCAACAAAAGACCCGTTATCAATCATCATTCGCTTCATATCCACCGAACCCACTTGTGCTGTGATCACAAATGCCCCTTCATGGGGTTTGATGGGTTCCGAAGGATAATCTGCATCACTGAGAGATATAACCGTCCCTAGAAACGGTCTGTCGGTCTTCGGGGGAACACCCGCCACGGACATGACTGAATCCAGAAATCCCCTCCTCTTCTTCCCTATCAACTTCCCTGTTGTCCCACCGGTTATTACATCAACGACGTACCTTGGTGGTTGATTTGGAGCAGGCTGTGCGGGTGGAACCGTTTGAACCGTCTGAACAGTACGGTCAACATTCTGTTGATCTTGTTGTTGATCCCTCCCAGCCACATATTGAACTAACAAACCACTTTGAACCTTCCTCTCCACAAAGTCTTTCAAATTGCAACACTCATTAGTGTTGTGACCTGCAGCTTGATGATAGCCACAATATTTTTCGAGCATTTCCCTATCCCGGCTTGAGAGTGTCGCGAAGTGGTTCAAAGAACGGCTGGTTCCTGATCTGATCCAATATCACCGACCTATCCGTGTTCAGTTTGGTGTAAACCTTATTCACCTTTCAGGCGAGGGAAGCGGTGGGCGATTACTTCCTGTCGCCATGTGTTGTTGACTTCTTGAGTCAGCCGCCTCCGGCCGATCATTATACCCTCCCACCTTCTTTTAATTGCCTTGAATTTCTAGAAGTATCGCCCTCCTTCATTCGATCCAAGAAGGACGTTGTGCTATTCATAGCCTCATCCACTACAATATAGCCTTCGGCTTTATCAAAGGCTTCGGCCAAACTCTTCGGATAGTGAAACATCAGCTTCTTCACCAACTTCTCCGACTTCACCAAGTCTAACCCATTCTGAAATAACCCCACAGCTTAAAGATCATTGAGGTCAGACACTTGGCCAACGGCTTCTCTGAATCGCTTCACATACAGGCCTAGAGACTCATCAGAAAACTGTCGGACTTAGGCCAAAGAACCCGTAGGCTTTCCCCTCCTTCGGTTGCTCCCAAAACGAGCATGGAACTTTTCACACAACTCGGACCATGAAGATACTGAATCTGCAGGCAAAGTCCCCATCCACTGCCTCACATCCTTCCTCAACGTTGTAACAAACGTGTGGCACTTGGCAACATCGGTGAAATCATAGTAATCCATCAGCCGGTCGAACGCCTGGCTATGGTCATAAGGGTCTTCAAACCCATCGTAACTCTCCATGTGGGGCAACTTCTTGGTGGTATCTGCCTTCTCCTTAAGAATATCCGAGGAAAATGGGGATGCCTTCTTTCCCGGATCCTTCACTCGTTGAACCTCAGCTAACTGCTTCCGGAGCTCCTTCAACTCCTTCACCAAGAAATCCACACCTTTTGGTTGTGAAGAGACTTCTTTCTCCTGAACAACCTTCTGCTTCTGAATGGATCGACCTCCTCTATCTGACCATACTGCCTTCGTTGGACTCCTGGATCTACTCCGGCGTGCAACTTTATCCTCATGATGAGAATATTCACGTTGACAACAAGTGCTTTCTTTGATACCTCAGGAGTTCTGCTTCTTGATCTCATTCTCTCCTGAGGACGACCCCGAGACTCGTGCACGGAATGCTCCAGCTCCTTCCCCTCCCGATGTTGCACATCCTTATGCCTACTACGCCTTTCGGACTGAATATAGGTGGACACTTCGTCCTTCAGATCGGCTATTCGAAGCATCTGCATGGCTATATCCTCCCTTTGCTTCAGAAGAACTTCTAAAGCTTTATCTACTTCTTCTGCCATCTTCGCCAACTTGGCAGCTTTGTCATCTCGACCACTTTGCTGGTGAGTTCTAGGTGGTGAACCCTCCACCTGCCTTCGATCTTGGTCACGGTCTTTATCATCAGCAAACACCAACCTCCGTCTGGTTCCACCATGAGCTCTCGAACGAGAACCCTTGGAAACACATTTGAAGCAAAGGTTTCACTCTTTACGAGCACTCTTTTGAAGGACCCAGACGATCCTTAATGAAATATGTGTTGACAGACGAGCTCACGACCTTCTACCGTTTCTCCCACAGTATCTCATCTACTCCTCACCATCCTTTCCGACGTAGAACAAATGAAAGTTGTGATTGAAAACTCAATGACACTAGAACACAACCCTCCTTCTAGCGCCAATGTTAACGCCAAGATCTTCTGCCACGTCCCAATCACGTAAGACGTCCTGATCCTGCACACTAAACACAATCGACACTAAAAAGCTTGACTGGCCCGATCGTCGGGGATAAGCAAAGCGTGAGAGTCAAGACAAAGCGATCACAAGGGTTAACAATGGAGGATAAAATATCTAGTGGTATTGAGAGAGATAAAATTATCAGTTGTGTGTGTGTACCTTTTTCTTGAAGACTTCCTTGCAATGTTATACTCGGACCTGGCCATCGTGCCACCTACTACCGCTGCACACATCCCCCACTCCTCCATGATCTCTGCCGACTGCATGCAGGCTGTCACCTTTTTTTTGCACTGTTTATACCGCCGACCGACTATAATCTCATCCACATTAATGATCTGCAGACTTTTTGGTCAACAGCCTTCCTTTTTCATCATTACAAGTCAAAGATGGAGATATTAAGATATCTAATGGGTCAATCCACTGATCCGACCCGATCTTATAAAGACTTAATGAAATAAGATAATGGCTAGCCTAACAACTTTAGGACCCAATAACGAATAATGAAATGGACTAACCAAATAAGTAGGCCCAATCCATTCGGCCCAATATATGAGATATTACGACCCAACAACATTAATAAAAAAAAGGATAAAATAGATATTATATTTGATCAAATTAATTTATTTAAAAATAACTTATAAGTCATTTTTAAATTAATCATAAATAATTATTTATTTTTTTAACTTAAAACTCAACTTATAAGCTAAAAAATAAGTGACAAATACTTTAATAATGAATAATAATTTGACCAATTTATAAATTATTCCCGATTTGACTAATTGTGACCCATACAAAGAATATTAGGTTTGATTTTGGGGTATGTTTATAGATGGGGTTTCGAAGAATGGATTGTTTGGACGAAATTGAAGCTTGATGGTGTCCATTCTGTTTGTGTTTTCTTTGTTGGGATCAGCAGGATCATCGACGACTGGTCGAGCATTCAATCATCTCATAAAATATTGTTAAGATATTTTACATGAATTTTACATCGAATAAATTTAAGAATGTAAATAAGTTAACAAATATGATAAAATCTCAACCTAATGAATTAATATTTTAAATAAGAAGATAATCTAAAATGCTTATTGGTCGTACTACTCTAGAGGAGTCGGGCCTTGTGATTGGAGATTGTAAGGATTCGTGAACCATATGAGCAATTAGCTAAATGAGTAATTTGAGTTCTGAATTGTTTTGGTTCCTATAAAATAAGGTATGATTACTGATTGAGTATTAATAAAAAACTATAATATGAAAATATTTCAGCTTTAAAATTTATATATTTGGATCATTTATAAGTTTGAAAGTTCTTTTTACACCTTATGTATAATTCACAAATTCTAAGATTTTGTATTAAAACATTTTATTTATGTTAGATTTTAATCTAAGATTGAGAGGGCTATAATAGAAATATTCGCCCTCTCTATACTACTGCTTCATCTTCTTCTTGTGGCAAATATTTTGAATAATACGATGGTAGTTCAAGTTATTGATTTAGTGACGTATAATGACGAAGTACAGCACCGATCCTGGATTAAAGTTTAAAATGTCTGGGATTTAGACACATTAAAAGTGATAAATTTTTAGGGCCCCTAAGAGGTATTTATGTTAGGAACAATTACATATTCTATTACATTTTTAAAAATAATTACAACAATAGTGCACTCATAAAATATTTATACAATTAATACACTTTTATATTTATTTACAATATTGGTGCAAATTAGCTATAAAAATAAAATGCATGTGAGCCTCAAAATTAACCTGATCAGTACCCCACGTGTGAAAGACATCAGCATTCCAAAATTGGGTGGGCCCCAATTGTGTTGTCCAAAACAAAGAACACATTGCCCAAAGGTCTTTCAAATAAATGCACCACCGTCCGGCGAAAGACCGAACAACAAAACAACCACCGACAGATAAAGCAAGACAACGAACCACCATGAAATTTGGCAAAGATATTCTTGAGTAACACAGATCAGATAAAGAAACCAAATTACTCATATCAAGACCAAAATGAGAAAGGATGAGAGAGCAGTTAAAACATATACACACCTGCGATTTTTTCATAGTACAGTTAGTAGCCAAACATTCATACCAAGGTAACCAATTCAATGTTATTAGGTTATTAATTTATTTTTAAAAATCTATTATAGAGATTTTTTTTATTTAATAGATTAGTAATAACACTTTTTATACAAAGGTAACTAATTCGGCTTTTATTGGGTTACCAATTAATTATAAAAATCTATTATAGATATTTTTATATAATATGCGATTGGTAGCCAAACCTTAATACAAATGTAACAAACAAAAACTAAAATTATTACCTTTGTATGAAAGTTTTGGTTACCAATCAAGACCGAAATTCTCTTGGTTACCCACAAAAACTAAAAGCAGTTACCTTTTGTATAAATGTTTGGCTACCAACCGCACTAAAATTTATCTTTTTCTTTTTAATTTCGGACTAAATCAACATTAAATCATAATGGCAAATTGTGGTAGTAATGGATGAGGAGATCGACGTCCACGGCGGCTTACATCTTCAAGATCTACGATCTACATCTTTAAGGTGTTGAAGAAAGCATGACGGCAAGAAGAAGAAGAAGACGCGGAAGAAGGAGAGGAGAGGAGGAGGAGGGAGAAGAAGAAGGGAAGATGACAAGAAGAAGTTAAAAAAAAGATGAGGTATGACTGACGCTACTACAAGAAGAAGGTTAAGACCGTGATAAAGTGGATCAGACTACTATTGATATTACATATTAAGTGCACTATTACTATAATTATTTAATTGGTGCACTATTCTTGTAATATTTTTCTATTTGTCAGATATATTTACGTAAAGGACCCTTTTAATATGGTATATATATATACCCAAATAAAAGAGCCCAACCCATTCTATTTCAAATTTAAAGGCCCACAAAAATTTATCCAATGAAATAGACTCCAAATCTCAATATGACTCAGAATTTTAAAGGGTCCTTACACTAATATACAACATTTAAAGTAATTACAAAAAAATAAACACGCACAACATAATTACAAAAATAAACAACACAATATAAAGTCATAAAATCACGATACGCCCAATTTGACTCTCTAACCACCCTAAAATCAAGCAAAATAAATCGAACAAAACACGCAACTTTGATAACGTGAGAAATCCAAATCTTCACCATCATATACGACACACCAATCGAGATCGGAGAAGACGAAGCTTTTCGTCACACACACCACCGCAGAAATCTCATCATCTAAGAAGAAAACTGTTGTCGTGATTTAATCAGAAGATCAAAATAGCATACAAAATCAACGCCGCTTCAAGATCAAGAATCAAAAACATTGTTGCAGTTGATTGTTGAATACAAAATCAACATCTTCGATTCAAATATCGTGGTATGTAAGTTTAAAACTTATAAGCATATAGATACTTATAGTTACTACTTAATTACTAAATTGATTATCTTTCTTAAGTTTTTTCAACTTAAATTGTCACAAAGTTTGAATATCGAATGTTGTGCTTGCAAAATGTATTTGAAAACATGTTTTATATTATGGTTACTAAGGTTATATAAATTGGTTATCGCCTAATGTTGGTTTGGTTATCGATTATTTTGTATTGTTATCGTAACATTATACCGCCTAATGATGTCTTTAGTTAATCGACTAATGCTATTTTGGTTAATCGCATAATATTACTAATTAATGCCGATTTTGTTATCGATTAATGCCGATTTGGTTACTATGTAATATTATATTGTTATCGATAAATGTCGATTTGTTTATCGTGGTAACACTATAATGGTTATCGACTAATTCTCAATTGGTTATCGATAAAATTATTATAATGTCGATTTGGTTATCGTGGTAAAAATATTATTTAGTGACTCATGCCGATTTGGTTACCGAATAATGCAAACTTAATTATCGCAGTTGATTAATTGGTTATCAGATATTGGTTGTCAAGCATATTAATGTACACTTCTACTTATGTTTTTTATATTAATGGTTACTTGTTAGCCAAATTGGTTACATTCTTACAAAAGTCGCTTTTAGTTGGTAAATAAATAAATTATATCGGGTTGTTTTTATTGTAAAATGCAAGGAAAACCCTATTTTTACCGGGTTGTTTTTGGTTACCGATTAACGCCGATTCTACATCGTGGTAACATTATATGGTTACCGAATATTGCCGAGTTGGTTGTTGTGGTAAAATTATAATGGTTACCGACTAATATCGACTGGATAATCGCTTTTACATTATATTGGTTATCATCTAATGTCGATCGTTACTATGTAAAATTATAATGGTTACTCAATAAGGTCAATTCGGTTATCGTGTAAAATTATAATGTTATATTCTTTTGTAATTGTTTCATTTATATTCGATGTTACTTATTGACTACATTGTATTGGTTACATGGACTAATAGTAACCAATACACCAAATTTGATGTTTGACTAATAAGAACCAATACACCTTTTAAGTATATATCGATATTTTTTATATTATTTGTTTTTATTGTAAAATGTCACAAATATGTTTTATGTTATGGATACTAAGTAAATATATGTTGGTTATCGCCTAACTGGATTTCGTTAGTTTATAATGTCGATTTGTTTATCGTGTAATATTACCATGGTTACTACATAATATTACCGTGTTTTATAACGATTTTTTATATCGATGGTTACCGATTAACTACATTGGTTACCTTTATACACCGTTAGTCTTTAATTTTAAAACAAAGTCATTATCGATTATTTTGGTTGTAAAATGAATGTAAAAATTTTTTTATAATCTTCGCTACTAATTACATATATCTTCGTTATCGATAATATGTATTTAGATATCGAAAAGGTGTTTATTTGGTTACTCTATAATGTTATTGAGTTTTATAATTGTTTATTTTATATTGGTAGTTACTTATTGACTACATTGGTTACCTTCATAACCTGTTAAATATTGGTTGTTGTATACTATTTAATTGGTTACAGTATAATGTTTATTTGGTTGCAGTGACAATTTGGCAATTTTTCTGTCAAGTTTGGAGTGTTGGATTTTGGCTTTTTCAGAGCCTAATTTCATTGGAAACGGGTCAACGATCAAAAGTCACTAGCTTTGCTGGTGAACCGCATGGTTTTTTGGTCGAATTCCATCATTTAGGCCTTCAAATTTGCATGTAAAAATTTGGTTTATTTTCTGGTTACTAATATTATGTAATTTTGTTATCGCTCTAATATTGATTTGGTTACTTTATAATGTTTATTCGGGCTTGTTAGATAATGGAGACCGATAAAGAATCAATACAACAAATCTAATTGTTTACAGAATATATAATTGTTTATCGTTAAGAACCATTAACCACATGGTTGGTAACATTTTGATGGTGTACAAAAGAACCAAAATTGATGTTGATTAATATTTTTATTTTTGATTCCATCATGAGTTATCAATATAAAGTAAACATATACAAGCTTTTTATAATGCTTTGATACAAGTTTTATAATAAATTTTGATACAAGTTTTATAATTATCTCGTTACTAACAAGCTAAGAACTATCTATGATAATTATTCGTTACTACAAGCTTTGTAGATAAACAGACACTCACACATGTACATTTAATAATTAATGTTTGTCCCGACATAAGTTTAGAATTATCTCGTTACTAATAATAAAGAACTATAATGTAACATAATAAAACAAAGAACTATATAATTATATGATAAGAACTGTATATGTTTTAATGGTAGCCAAAATGTAAACATCATGTAATAAAACTCGCTTTAAGCAATCCATGTATACTATAACCATAATGTAACATAATAAAACAAGAACTATATAATTATATGATAGTAACTATATAAAAGTTTTAATGGTAACCAAAATGTAAACATCATGTAATGAAACCCAGCTTTAGCAATCCATGTATACTAAACAATTACATATTAACCGTAATAAAAAAATAAAAGTATCCAAATCCCACATTGAGGACACAATAATAAGAGTCAAACCATAAGGTAACAAAGAATCAAAACATAATAAAGAAGTAACCAAATAGTTATATATGAAAGTAACTGTAATATGTAAGATGTGTTTGTGAAAATGGAAGTAGAAATAGAATAAGATAAACCTTGTAGAATATATATTCAAGGAATTTACAAAAATAATACATCAATGTATACTAAGCAAATACATGGTTTATTATGACTTGGGTTTATTATTTACAAAAATAATACATCCACAAACTAATGATGCCTTAAACTTCTTCAACTGCTTGGGTTCAATTTCTTGGTAATAATGTTCTGGGACTTCCATGTCACACCAATATATAACTTTTCCAATGAATTTTCTATCAGATTCTATAGTAAAGATTCCATAATCGCAAATAAAAAAATCGATTTACACAAATATTAAGAAACAGATATAAACAATATTTATATCATAAACAATTTATCAAACAAATACATCAGAACCAAAACAACATATAAAAGTAACCAAAATCTCAATTGAGGAAAAAGAATGGTATCCAAATCATAAGCTAACAAAGAAATAAAAAATATACTAATGAAGTAACCAAATGCTTATATGTTAGTAACCAAAACATATATTAATGGTAACCAATACATAAAACAATATATAGATCAAACAAAGTTTAGTCAACCCATATATTAAGCAAATATATTATAACCGTAACAACAAAAAAAACAAGAAGAAAAATCCCAACTCAAGGAAACAAAATGGAATCCAAATCGTAAACTAAATAAAGAACTAAAAAAAACATACTAAATAAGTAACCAAATATTTATATGATAAGAACCAAAACATGTTTTAATGGTAACCAATACATAAACAACATGTACACCAAAATCAGCTTTTAGTCAACCATATATACTAAGCAAATAAATGGTAACCATAACAACATAAAAAAAAAGTAACCAAAATACCAAATCAAGGTAACAAACATGGTATCCCAATCTCAAGCTAATAAAGAATCAAAACATAATGCGTAATAACCAAACAAAGCTTATATGATAAGATCTATTTTTTATCGCTTGACGTAGCTACAACGTAAGCATTACATCAAGCCCCCATAAATTAGTCTAAGATACTAAACAACATGTAGTCCAAACTCGCTTTAGTCAATCAATGTATACTAAGCAAATACATCAGAACCAAAACAACATATAAAAGTAACCAAAATCCCAATTGAGGAAAAAGAATGGTATCCAAATCATAAGCTAACAAAGAATAAAAAAATATACTAATGCAAAGAATCAAACAGCTTATATGTTAAGTAACCAAAAATAATGTATATGTGAGGGTACATAATGTACATGTTAGAATAAAAATAATAAAGAACTAAAAATCCCACATCGAGGGCACAATAATAAGAGCCAAACCATAAGGTAACAAAGAATTAAAACAAAATAAAGAAGTAACCAAATAGTAATATGAAAAGTAATTGTAACATGTTTTAATGGTAACCAAAATGTAAACAACTCAGATATCCAATTCAGCTTTAGGCAACCCATGTATACTCTCACACGTACATTTAACATTTGATATATGTCCCGATACAAGCTTGTAAATATCCGTTACTACAAAAAATAAAATGGTTACCCTTCTATGCATGTTTGGTTACCAATCGCACCTTTCAAACAATGTATTAGAAACAACTTAATACTTAACCAACAAATAATGTCAATTATACAATCAAATATGTAATTCCATTTACATAAGCTCCAATAAACATTACATACTCACTAACCATAACAAATGGTTATGTTTTAAAGGACTTTACAAAAATAATACATCAATGTATACTAAGTAAATACATGATTTATTATGACTTGGGTTTTTTATTTATCTATATCATAAATATTTACATAGTGATTAACAAATAAGAGCATACTAACCAAAACATAATATAACAATTACACAAAGAGTCAAAACAGACTATAACAAATAACCAACGTCCCAAATCGATCAGATAATAATAGTTATCATATCATAATATAACATTAACCATACCATAATAAAACAAAGAACCAAAAAGTTATATTATATAATCTAATGATAACCAAAATATAAACAACATGTAGTAAAACCATTTTATGTAGTAAACAAAACATGTATACCAAAAAAATATACTAAAGAAGTAACCAAACAGCTATATATGCTAAGAATCAAACCATGTTTTAATGGTAACCAACACATAAACAACATGTAGATCAAACCCAGCTTTAGTCAACCAATGTATACTAAACAAATACATCAGAACCAAACCAACATATAAAAGTAACCAAAATCCCAATTGAGAGAAAAAGAATGGTATCCAAATCATAAGGTAACAAAGAATAAAAAATATACTAATGAAAAACCAAAAAAGCTTATATGTTAAGAATCAAAACATATATTAATGGTAACCAATACATAAACAACATGTACACTAAAAAACAGTTTAGTCAACCATGTATACTAAGCAAATACATGGTAACCATAACAACATAAAAAAGTAACCAAAATACCAAATCAAGGTAACAAAAATGATATCCGAATCACAAATTAACAAAGAACTCAAAACATAATGCGTAAGTAACTAAAAAGCTTATATGATAGAACACTAACAAAATTTAAATTAACACACCTTTAAAAATTATATGATAATAGAACAACATGTATGCTTTTTGATCCAAAACCTTCTTTTCACTAAAATGAACAACCTGTGAATCAACAAGTGCAACAAAAGTAAATTAAAAAATAATTAACTAATTAATTTACGCCACCAAAAAAAAAGAAGACTAATCAAGAGAAAAAAATGAAATATTAGTAGAAATATCAAGACAAAAAAAAAAAAAAAAAAAAAAAATATCATTTCTAATTAATAGAAAAAAGAAGACTAATTAATTAATGATGAAGATGAAGAAAAAGAAGAAATACCAAAGAGAAATACCAATACAAAAAAAGAAGAAGAAATATCAAGAGATGAAGAAATATTAGATGAAAAAATATCAAGAGATGAAGAAATACCAAAGAGATGAAGAAGAGGACTACATTTAGTTGAGAGAGATAGTGTGTATATGCATGTATGACTACCATGCATGGAAGAGAGACGACGACGAGTGGATTCGAGAGAGAGAGAGAAGTAGTAAGAGAGAGAGAAGTAGTAAGAGAAGAGAGAAATATTAATGGAGAATAAGAGAGATCAAGGAAGATGGAAACTAATTTGTCATGTCACCCAAATAATATTAACTCCTTAAATTAAGGACTCCTAATATAATTAGTATTGTAAATATATATGGTAAATTGTCATATTTTTGTAATTATTTTATAAACTGTATGATGACTTTTTTGTAATTACTTTTATAAATGTACTATAATATGTAAATGTTATTTAGTTGTTTTAACAAAAAAAAACAAAAAAAAGTCCGTATTTTAACAAAGTAAGTGGAGCCTCACCTAATCGGTTCTATATATATATATATATATATAGGTTCCATCCACAATGACAATCGGTTCTTTGTGGAGCAATTTTTTTGGTCTGTTAAAATTTCAGCTGGAGCAAAAAAAAATAAAAAAAATAATTCAACAGGTGAAAAAAGGAGTTTCGCCTTGGACTTAAGACTTGGGCCTCAAGCGCTATCGTGACCCATAAGTCTTACTTATGTGATGGGTCTCAGGTCCATATACTCTGGGCTTAAGGTTTACGCATCAAGCCTAGATCCTACTACCTGGTATTTTAATTAACTTTATAATATTTTATTATTTTAAATATCTAATCATGCGTGAGAAGATACACAATACACAATTTGTTTACAAGAATTATAATTATAAAATTATTAATCTTAGGATTATAATCCGAGATTATAATTATAATGTCAAGAAGTCATTTTATAATTCCGACACTAATAGTCTTAAGTCTAAATTTTAAAACAAACAAGACATTTGGAGTTAATAGTTTTATCTCAAGTATAATTCTTGCAAATAAACATAACCTAGCCACCTAGGAGTAAGTAATTGATACAACTATTCCTTCTTTAAACAAAACATCCACACTACGGGATAAATGGTGATTTCTCAAATTTATATTCGGAAAAAGAGCAAACGTTTGTGTGTTCTGCAATTAATATGACGTAATTTTAATTAATAAATTGATGAAATGTCAAAATAATTATTAATAAAATGGAGAAATGATAAAACTTTTATTAATAAAAAATCTTAAAATAATATGACACACAAACTTGTGTTACATTAGCATTTCCCTAATCCCGAGAACCCTTAGGGTAAGGTACCCTCTTTGGATCTTCAGGATTATGGCTCCTTGGCCTTCTTCGGTCACGAGATCGGCCTCGAGACATGTTCAGAGTGCATAGGCTCCTTTCCTCTTCTTGATCTCCTCTCCATAGATCTACTACTCTCTTCGGATCGAGCATAGCTTGACGCTTCATCCTTCATCTCGGCTATATAAACCATCTGTTCAACAATTTCTTTCCTCTGTTTCAGAAGAACTTCTAAAGCTTTGTCAGCTTCTTCTGCCATCTTGGCCAACATGGATGTTCTGTCGGTCTGACCATCTCGGCGTTGGGTTCTAGGCGGTATGCCTTCTACCCTTCTCCGATCCTGGTCAGGTCCTTTACTAGCAGTAAAAAATAATCTTCTTTTGGTATCACCATGGACTTTTTCATGCGAACCTTCTAAAGCATCTCGTGACGCGGTGCTGTCATGAATACTTTTTGAAGGACCCAACCTGTCTTTAACAGAGATTCTTTGGACAAATGAACTCACAGCCATCGGCTGTCTTTCAGCAGTAGCTGTCTTACTCTTCACCATAACTTCTGACGTAAAACAGTTAATACTTTTGAAATTCAGAAACACTAAATAAAAAGCCCTCCTTCTAGCGCCAACAAGATCTTTCCACGTGCCTTAATCACCGAAAAGTGCGTTCAATCCTGCACAGTAAACGAGTCAATATCAGAAGCTTGACGACTTGGACCGTCAGGAGATAGCTTCGACGTGAGAGTCAGTACAGGCAGACACAAGGTTAACAATGGAGGTGATAAGCTTTAGTGTTTTGATAATAAAAATATCAGTTACCTCTTTCGTTGTTTGCTCTGTCCTCATATACTCCAAGTTTACCTCCTGCATACCGCCGACCTACTAATACATCAGCCGATTGCATGCAACTCACCTGCTAATCCCATCACCATTTGCCACTCAACCGAATTATGTCTAATCCTCATTAATTAATATGCAAAGATAACAATCAATGTTTATCTCTATCATGATCACTGGTCAAAGTTCAAATAAAACTATTATTCGCCCAACGGTCCGGCCCAATGCTCCAAAAGCCCAAAATAAAGGTAGCTCAATAGGTCCAAAATATTATGGCCCAACGCTACAATTCAAAGACTTGTGATCTCTTTGGAACTCGTTTATATCCTTCTAATTTTCTTTCCATGCAGACTGCTAGTAAGTGAAATAGTGACAAGTTGTTCTTTTTTGCATTCTTGTTTTTCTGTTTTGTTGGGCATAGTTTTTACTCCGAAAACCATCTCACATTTAATTAAGTAGTGAAGATGCTTGTAATACCTATATGTTGAAGCATACACACACAAGACATGAATTTGAAGGTGTGATATAATTTTTTTTCTCATCAAAATTATCTTATGTTTGTGCACGGGCATACGTAGAATTAATGGACAAGTGAAGTAGCAAAATCTTTGCCTTTTAGCACTTTAATTTTGGCCTAACTTAGCACTACTGTGCTTTGTTTAGATTCACTTATGAAGCCGTTCGCGATCGAGGCAAGGGCAAACAGTCGAACAGAAAGTCCGAAAATTCGGAATAGACAACAGAGGAAAAAGGTGCTTGCTTTTTTTCTTCATTGCATGTATATGGGAATTGGGATTCTGATAATTTCCCATTCTTAGTTCTTGAACTTTGGAGTTGCATAGTATGGTGGCAGAGATTTCTTAAGTCGCACTTTGAGATTTTTTGTTTTTTATTATTGTAATTCTTTGAGATCCGTTCTTTAGAGGTAAAAAAATGTTGCGACACTGGATAAATTTTGTATTGTATCATAACTATTGCCCTAGTACAAAGCCACCACTTCTTACTTTGATTTTAACTGTTTAAAGGTGAAAAATCTTGGGGCTCAGGTCAGGACTAATTAAAGTTGTGTAACAAGTCTCAACACAGTGAAAGGCAGAATATTTCTAGTTCGGAAATTATAATCGTTATGTCGTACCTTGATGCCTGATGGTGACCATGCACTAATATATTGTTAACTCTTCTTTGTCCTTCATATTTGTTTGATAAACTGTTGTATGCATCATATCTTTACAAGTTGATCCATTGAAACAAAATTTTGTTTTCTTGACCAGTTACCTACAAGACCAAGGCTTTCAGTATTCTGCTCTGATAAACAGTTGTATGTTGCACTGGTCGATGATCAGAACAAGAAGAATATTTTTTATGGCAGCACATTGCAAAAAACAGTTCGAGAGGAAGCCTGTAGCACCATTGTAAGTACTCATCTTAACAGTGCTAACTTCTAAGGGGAGAGAGAGAGAGAGAGTATGAAAAATAGCCACTTTTATACTTAAAAACGTATCCTTGGGGTTGTAGGTGCTTTGTACAAGCGTGCTTTAAAACTTTTCGTCTTTATTGTTCATATGTCTATACGTTTTTTGTCATTGTGCTGCTGTTCTAATCTTTATTTTGGACATTTAATAATAGCAGGAAGCAGCTGCACTCATTGGCGAAGAACTTGTTAAGACTTGTACTGATCTTAACATCAACGAAATGTCTTATGATCGTAATGGTTTTGCCCGAGGTTCAAAGATGCAAGCATTTGAGATTGCAATTTCACGTCATGGGCTCTTGCCTCTCGTCATAATTAATCTGCATCTAGTTCTGTGGGATCCCTGTAAATTATAAATATTTAATGATTATGGAAGAGAGTGCCTATATTCTGTGATTTTGGTTCCTCATAAAATGATTATGTAAGAGTGCCTATATTCATTACTAGTTCTGGTTTGAAAGTAGTCCACTACACTGGCAGATTCTGCAGACAATTACAGGAAACAACTTACGTGTCATTTCATGTTATAGCTAACACCAACAGAAGTGAAAAAATGTTTTAGAAGAAAAATGGCGTATAGTTAAAATAATATGGTGTTCAAGGCATAACATTCTCTCCCTATCTCTATTTCTACATATGATACAAATCAAACGTATTCCTATAGACTAAAACTACTGATATGCATTAGTACTATTCTCCTAAACATACAACAGCATGTATTCCACTATAACAAACATGGTAGATAAAATCTCTCTCTCCCCTGCTTTTCCCAATGAGGCTTGCTTCCTTCCTGCCGTTTAGTCTGTTCAATTATCCAAATATCAGTCAAAAGTATCTTCCCAGGAAAAATAGCTTCCGACAACCATATGTTAATCGCCACAGCATGTAGCTCGATTTCCTTCTTGAAGCTTCTGCCACAGACAAAGAAGCTCTCTGGGTGCTTGATAGTGGGCAATAATATAACCATCTTTGCATCCCTCATTAAAGATCCTATCTTCCTTGGCGTACTTGATTTCTAATCCTTTCTTCTTGATATCTGCAATCCAGATGCCCATTGCAACATCTTCTAGCTTGAACATCTGCAGTATCAAGTCAATAGCTTTTAGATTTATATGCTTAGTTCGTGAATCTGGGGAGTGAAAGAAGAGGAGTTCAGATTTCATTAAGGAAAGCACTGGAAGTTGTTATTGTAACATGGATGAAGAAATATACAGACAGAATGAAGAAGCAAGATCAATTCTTTTCATACCTTTAGGCGGCCTCTTTTATGTTTCTTGTAGATTGTTGTTGCTATGTCACTTGACACAACATAACCAGGACCATGTGCCCAAGGGGGGTAAGTATCTTCAGGCCATTCCTTGAGTAGAAAACAGGGAGAGACATTAGCATAGATGAGAAAGAAGTAATGGAAGTTCACTGTGATCAAAGCTTAAACACAAGGGACAGATAGAGAAAATCATACATGCCCTTCACAGACTCCCTAGTATTTTAACTTTTAGCTTCCTACATAAATAACCCCTGCCTCCTCCATGGGGGGAACACTCCAGAGAGAATGAGAGATAAAGAGAAGAAGAATATTATCTTTCTTGATTTATCCAAATCCTGTTATTGCTTTATGGATCATGTTCAAAATTGACAATATATTCTACAATCTGCTAAAGAAATGCCTTGTAAGGATAAATAGTCTTCAACCATACGATCTACAACACTGTTCTAGATCACATAATAGGTCTATAATATTCTGAATAATCTAATATGCTGTGTTTAATGTTTGAGACATGCCAGATAGATATCTTTCTTGTTATTTCAATTCTAATATTTGAGTACAGTTATGTTTTTGATATTTGAAACATCAATTCGCAATTGCAACTGTTGTCAATGGTCAAGTACACTTAACATAAATATTTCCAGAACACAAGTCAGGTAGTACTTGTGTGTAGGTAAGACCTGGTTTTCAATACGTGGGTGTGTTTTTATTTTATTTATCTCCATTCTTTTCTTTTCTTTTTCTTTCAGTTATATAATTTAATCTTTTGTTATTTAATTTTTTTTTATCTTTTTAGTTATTTTTCTTGCTTTTATTCTTTTACGCGATTCATTTTCATCCTACCGAAATTTGGGACAAAAAGTATTGTTGACTTGAATTGAGTTGAAGACTGGTAGTACCTTCAAATAAAAAAAATTCAGTTTTACCTAGTAAATTCGAACCATTAAAGAAGAAAAGCTAGAAGAGAGAGATACCTCGGGGCTAATATACCATTTGCTATCAGGATCCCTATGAGGTCGAGAATCTGAATTAATGAGACCGTAAAGCAACCCACGACTCACATTAAGATCAGCCAAAGAAGTCATCACTTCATCAACACGAACAAATGCATCATCATCTGTCTTCATGACATACTTTGCTGAAACCACCTGTGTCTGTTGAAGAAACGAGGTCAATAAGGCAGATCATGCTCTCTTTGAGTAAGGGAAGAACAGAAATTTACCCCATAGATGCAGATGGCTATTGTCTTCCATGTGATTAGGCTGTAGTAATCAACAAAAGGCATAAGCTGTATATCTCCATATGTCCGTGCCTCGTTCCAGAGCTCCTCGTTCACCATCTGATTTTTATGCTATAATCGAGATTGAAGTGATTCAGTTGGACATAGTCTTACCGGTTTATGTAATGAAATAAACGATACTTGAACAAAGACAATAACAACAAGATGCAAGCACTTGATTACAAATAAGATCGTGTTACTTCAAGATTCTAAGATTAAACCTTGGGTTGATAACACTAATACTAGTCGTATCAAGAATTAACATTCTTCAACTGGAAATTTTGGACACCAACATTTTCAGACATTAAGTAAAATGAATTCTGAACATAGCTAATTAAGTATGCAAAAATCATACTTTGATATTTCAGTTGATTAATATGTAAAAAAAATAAATTCCACATGCAGCACTCACCAAACCAACAAAAAAGCGCACTGCAACTTCTCCTGACCGTACAGCAGAATACTGCATCCACGTTCGTCGAACAGCCATGCGTCGTTTGAAGTTGTTAGCGGTAGAGAACACACCAATGAAAAGATATAACTGTTTCCAAGGAGGGAGTGGAGCTGATTTAAGTGCTTCCAAGTCAATTATATGCTCTAAATCCTCAGAAGTGGGTAAACCACTGGCCACAACAGAAGCTAATTTCAAGTCTCCTGAAATCCTTACTTCACTAACAAGCCATGGCTCCAAAGTCTGAACAAATATGTGCCAAAGTTATAACAAGTCAAAAAATTATATCTTTGAGGAAAATATGAAGCAAATTTAAGAGAGAGAGATTACCTCACGAAAAGCAAAGGATGTTGTGTGCTTTCCATCAACTGTCATTTGGATCCCCTGTGATCCCACTCTGAGTGTTGCAACCGATAGATAACCTTGTTTAAAAGGAAAATATTTTCTTGCAATAGATCCTTCTTGAACCATGGAACCCTTCCTTGATTGATTTGTATGCCTGCTACCAATGAGAATCTGAGTATCATCTTTACCCACCATCTCATTACACTGGTCCAAATCATCAACTGACATTTAAACTAAGTACAGTTATTTAACGAAGAGAAACAGTTATCGAAGTGAAATCAAATAAAGTTCCTGATGCACAGGAACAAGATGAAAGATTCAACAGGAAAAGATGAAATAGTACTACAAGAAAACAACAAAATAGTATAACTACAAGCATTGGCAAATAGCCAGTGACCTCCAAATATCAGTTTAGACCTTTCTTTATTTATGCATGTAACCAAATAGCATAATGTATACTCTTTTATGATTAATAAAGGTATTATATTCCAAAAAAGCACCAAGGGAGTGGCAGCCCCAAGTTATTGAATAACATGACACAAATAGGATGATGTATACTCATACTAACATCAATCACATATAAATTATATGAGCAAATGCTAGACTTCTCTCTCTACGCACCCACACCCACACCCCAGCATAGACTTCACACATGAACAATTCACCAATTTGTTACATTTTGAGGGGATTGATGAAATATATTGGTTCTTGTATACCTGATCCATAGTAATGCAAAACCTGCGACTGGAATGAACAATTCACCGAAAGACTATAGTGTGTGTGTGTGTGTATACATATATAGAGAGATCCCATATTGCAACATAAGAAATGTGAAAAATAATATGAAAATTCCCTACCTTTCTTATTCTTATCAGGAGCAGGAGATGGGCAACGCTCCTCTTCACCCCAGTCATGAGCAACTGTCCAGGTATTTTGAACAATTACAGGGTCCTCAGTTATCTTATCACCATGGAGCCTAACATTGTAGTGCAAAATTACAGGAGGATCTGGCTCCCCTGGAAGTGGTTCGCCGGTTAAGTCGATTCGAAAATTACCAAGAAGTCCACTAGGAATGCCAATTATTGTAATCGAAGAACCTTGTGTCAAGCCACAAGGAACCTGCAACTTAAAACCAATATTATCAAGTTCTGTGGTATTCATTCTACTAAGGAAATGGGGACATTGTTTCTCTTTTCCTCTCCTACTTGAATTTTCATTTCTATTTCTTTCCTCTTCTACCGTAGTCATAAGGTTATTCCACGCAATGCCACCTTCCTTGATAGCCTCTACCGCATTAGGTAAAGCTTGCTCATGACTAATCAAGTGTTTCAGATGGTTCCATGTATGCAGAGATTGTTGCTCTCCCTTGGAAATGTTCCGCTGAACAAAGAGATTCAAGACAATGGCTTCTGCTGAGATCACGTGAGTACCATTATCTGGGTTCTGAACCGCAGGTGGCGTGCCAGAACTGATCCATTCAAGAGGATTTGTAGTATTGAAGTATAACGGACTTGCATAATAACTTTCTCTAACAGGATTTTTCATGACACAATATCCCAGAACCAATAACATCAAAACAGATGCGAATAGAATACCGCCGTAACATTTCTTCATATCTGTTCAAAACCAATGTGTGTCAAAACTTCTGATTCCTACTCTTGTACATGCTTCTGAGACTCTGCATAGGCAAGTCCTCAGATTAGAGCTATTGACGGTGAAATTAATAATACAAGTTAAGAGACAGTTCTTGTACTTTTCTCTAAAAAAAGCACCTGATCACAAGTAGAGTTGGAGAAAGATCAAGAGTTGTATTGGAAGTATGGGTCTTCCAATTTCCAGTTTGCCCTTTGCACCAAGCCAGTGTTTGTCTTGTAAGCATGTCCTTTCGTAACAATCCAAAAATTAAATAATCTCAAACTGAAAATGGGCACCTATAGTAAACGTCCCTCATGAAGAATATGAGACTTGTGATGCTGAAGCCTTAATTTTGGACTTGATCAGCCTTTAAAACCTACTTGCATGTGAATTCCATAAACAGATGTCAAATTTGAACAACAAAATTTGAAATTCAGATGATACACAACTATATGGGCCAAAACACTGCAGCAGAAAAAACCAAGAAATTTGGAACTTTTAATAAAACAATAAATAAATTGACAGTACAATGCGTCACAACACACTGTTAGTTTTGGGGAATATATTTAATACTCGAGGTTATTGAGGAAAGTATATGACATTAGTGACAATAAGTTGTTTTTCTAGATCTCTGCCCTCTGTAGATATTGGAAATGATGTAACATGGAAGGGCAATTCAAGTGTAGACATGGAGGCTCATAATTCCGTGCTAGTTATGCTGCATCCTGGTCTAATTTTCAGATAAAAACAAACAAATGGAGAAGTATGAAATAAATGCACACTTGAGTGAAAATAGAGAGAAAGAATAATGCTATTAAATAGAGTTTGACTAATAGATAAGTTCTGCATTTTTAAAATTTAATGCCTTCTCCTAAGTCTCTATAGAGGCAAGTCAAAAATTCTGGGCGGATTTAAAAAAAAAAATTCGATTATATATTCAAGTCTTCATCGGGTCAACTAAAATAAACAAGTGATGTTCCAGTTTTCAAACAGTTAATATTAAATTCCATGAAGACTAATGCGGAGACGATTTGAACTTAGATCGACACAATGCTGGAGAAATAACCTTTCTCAAAGTGGCAGGGATTACAGCATTCAAACTCTGAAGTGTAAAGTAAAATAAAACTCTACATCCTGGCCGAATCGCGTAATTGAAGCACAAATTGAGCTTGCTACCAGAAAATTCAACCGACTCACCTTAGAATACAAACAATTTTCCATCCAATTAACTATTCTCTACCTATCAACCTCCATAACTGTAATTATAACAAATTCTGAACCTGATTTATGAATTTAAATAAAACACCAATGCGGTAAACTCTAGAGAATTCATCATCAGTCTCAGATCCAAACGCATTACACTAAAATTCAGGAACTAAGAAGTAAAAATATTGAATTTTCTGAGTAAAAAAAGAGACGTGAGTTTTCCTTGTAAAAAAAAAGTGCACTGCTCAACAAAACTGCACTAGAGAGGAAAAATAGTAGTAAATTATACCATATTGGAGTCAGGTGAGTATGAAAAATGAATGCCGACCGCCGAGAGAAAATTGGAGAAAGTAGATGATCGATCTATTTCTTCAAACTTGCTGGTCGTCGATTTGACTTCAAGTATACGCTATAAATTCTGCAAGCAAAACGACGATTAGCTTAGCAGTTAGCTTTGCTCCTTTCTTATTTCAAGTCTTACTTCTACTGCACAGTTCTTCTACACTTGTACTAAACTAACGACTCCGTAAAGAGAAAGAGTAAAGAGAAAATGAAATGGGTTTACAAGTATAAAAGCAGGGGCTTTCTACTGGTGACAGAGTCCCATCACAGCACGGTTGACCCCGCTTATCTAAGGATTCAATTGAAGCAAGTAATACGGGCCATACACGTGTGCTCCTTTGATTAAGATTTGACTGTGAGCAATTTACAATTGACGTATTCCGTGCTTTTATCAAACACGGAGTACTACTTTATTGAATGTTGGTTGAGGGGTTTACGAGGTGCAGGCCGCAGCTGGTGAAGATTGGAGACGTGTTATTGTTTTATTATTAGTTGAAGTTGATTACTTATTATTCAAATAAATACTACTCCACTTTGATATAATAATAATAATCATGACAAAAATATTAACGTATTTGTCTTGAATATTACTTATTGCTTATAATATTATAAGAAAAATAAAATTTATTATTATATAATTAATATTTACATAAATTCATGTGTAAATAGGAAACAAAACATATCCTTAAAGTTTAATAGGCTCGTTTATAAATATTAAAATTATATGTTCATTTGATATCTTTTTTCTTGAAATAAAAAAATAAAGAATTGTTAGTTTAATAATGACGGATCTCATAAAATGATAATAAAATTATATTAATAAACTTAAAAATATTATGTTACATTAGGATTAAAGAGAATATGATGAAAGTTGTTATCTGTAAACAACTTTACAAGAAAGAATGTAATTATATTTTAATAAAATAAATTTGAAACATAATATCATCACTTAATCTAGAAAAGAAACTCATTTTGAGATGTAAATAAAAATATTGCCCGCTACAACATTTTTATGTTTTAATTTATTGTTTTTTCTTTTTTAATTTTCTGAAAGTTATCCAAATAAAATAAAATATATATGGAGCTCTCCCAATTTGCTGGCACCCCATTTGAATAAGAACTTATGACGGTCGGTAGGGCCTAGGGGCTTTCGCTTCAAATCTGAAGTATGGGCCTATGGATTATGGATGCATAAATTTTGTTATGGGCCGGCCTATTCGCTCGTTTACGATGTCTAATTAGGTATCTACGGGCTGCTAATTATAACTATACTCCTACACAGATTATGTTTGTCGGTAGTGGGTTTGTGAAATAGATAGCCACTTAGGCGGCCATGTTTGTTTATAAAAATTTAGTTTTGTAATTCAACTATTTTTTTTAATTTAATATTTGTTTAAAAAATTTTAATTCTTTAACTAATATTTTAATTGTAATTCGCCAACCACCTTTATGTCCCGTCCGGACGGACCACCTATCATCAATGCATCATGTAGTTTTAATATTATTCTTTTCAATAATAATAACTTTTAATTTTAAAGAAACCCCTTGAAAAGTATTTCATCAAAATATGTTGTGCATGTTGTATATAAAACTCAGAAACATAACCTAAAGATTAAAAATTTGGCTTTTGATAAAATGATTGGACATTTGAAATTTAAATTTAAATTTAATCGTATAATTGGAATTGGATGCCATTATTCATATATTCTTCCAAATAAATAACTGGTATCCCACATTGAAGGATAGTAATTAAAATACAGTATTCATTCATTCGGTAGAGATTAAAACATGGCCTGAGAAAGAAGGAAATTCAAAGATGCTGTTTTTTCCACACACATGTAAACCTGATATAGCTGATGGTTGCCTAATGTATCAACGTTGCACTCTATTAATGGAGTATACCCCGTTGATTCTTTTATAGCTTCTTTGATGTTTCCTAAGCTGTAATATATTCCATCGCCTGGCCTTATTCCTGCAGTTAGTAACATAAATTTATTTCAATTTCTAATTAGATAGCTAACTAGCTAGCTAGCTAGCTAGTATATATATATATATATATATATATATATATATATATATATATATATATATATATATATATATATATATATATATATATATATATGGGTTACATCCGTGACAAACGTTATTATAAGACTATTATAAAAACGAGTTGCAAAATTGCTAATCTTGACAATGGAAGGTCGAGATTAGAATTTAAAACTCCCTACCGCTACAGTCAGAAGTAGCAACCAAAATAAAAAGTAAAATATTGCGGTTACTAATATGTCCCTCGATTAATGGTGAAAATATTATCAACTCCGCCACATAGCTCATGCTGGCAGCCTCCCTCCAACCAATTGATCGACGCAAGACAGATCGGGCGCAAGACGGATCGCAACATGGCGCAACAACGGACCGCAACATCGCAACAATTCACCGAACAATTAACATTTTGAATGGCTTGTCACCACAAGTCAGTATGTAGCTCTCCCACTATTTAACCCGCCGCCGCCCTTCATGCTTCTTCTTCATGCTTTCACGCGCCTTCTTCCCGCCATTTCGCCACGCAAGACATAATGTAATTTGTAGATATCACTTAAAATTAAAAATCAACCGCTTTGGCTAAGTCTACACATTTACAAAGATTCAGATATTATTTTGGTAAGATTTACTTTTCAAATAAAAAAATTATTTACAGCATTCAGATATTATGTTGTCTTTACAATATTTAAAATTATTTCTATGTTTACATATATGCGTGTGAATTTAAAAAAAAATTGTTATTTATGTATATGTGTTGGGTAAATATATAACTATGTGGTGAAGTAGTTATTATAATTTTTGATTCAATAGTAAATTTTTTTGCTTAATAATTGTAATAGAGTAGTGTTTTATTTTATTATAAATGTTTATTTTGATAAAATATTGTGAGTTATATGGGATATGATATGCATGTGAGTATTGTGATTAATAATGATTAATTATTATAAAATGTACAAAAAAAAAAAAGAATTATTAAAATTATTTAAGTATGAATATTTTTTTTGTTTAATAGGATATAGATATAATTGTGTTACATAGTTATTAGACAATATAAAAAACATGTGGTTGTTATTTTTTTAGGTACTAGATGGATAGTTGGATTTATGGACTAATTGACCCAAGTTGTCCTTAACGCACCAACAAAATCATGTGTTTGATGATATATATGATGGGAAAGACAGGGGAAGACTACTCTCATGTCAATTAACAAAAAAAAATATGATCAATGGATATTAACAAAAGCTCAAAAAACTCTTCTGAAAAAATGTGGGTTTGGGATTTTTTGCTATCCGACAGTTGTATTTCATAAACCGATTTTGGGCTCAAGCTTCATTGGTAGAGAGATGGCGGCCGGAGAGCAATAGTTTTCACTTAAATTGTGGGGGAAATTACAATCACTTTAGAGGATGTACACTTCATTTTTGGGTTGTTCGTGGTTGGCAAACCCTTAACTTGTCTGTTATTCGACACTCCATTCGCCATTTTAAAGAATGTTTTGGTAGTGAAGTAGTCACTTGAATATCGTGAATCAAAAAAAGCGCTCTATTTCATTATTATGGTGCAAAAGATTTTAATAATTGTCCCCTAAAGCAAGTAAGAAATTGTTGGTCGATGCACAAAGGCCTATATTCTTGGTTGTGTGTGGGACAATATTGTTCTCACTAGGAATAAAAACACTGCTCATCCCAAGTATATGTATTTTATTACTAACGCCGAAAATCAGGTAACGATTCTTGGGGTGCAAATTGTGTTGGGCTATTTGTATAGGTCTTTGATAACGCCACTCAGAAAGGAGCAAAATATATTAATGGTTGTGTCACTCTTTTACAAATTTGGGCATACGACGATAATAATAGGCAAGTGCATCTAACCCCGGCCTCAATCACGCTTATGGTTACCTAGGCCCTACTACCGGGCATACTCAGAAAAATCACAGCTACCCCGATAGGCGCACCAAATCCCCATCATCATTTAAAATTTTATCGAGGGGAGTTAGATGTCCAAATTTGAATGGCAAAAAGTGGCGCCCATACATGAGGAGGGATGACAAAATGGGTGGATTTAATTTTGAAGGAAGATTGTTGGGATCCGTAGAATCCCTCGATTCATTTTGATATTATAGAATACCGTATGCTGATGACAGGTGTGATGAGACAAAGATGGGTTCTTACAAGGTATACCATCTCCCAGAAAATCACAAAGAACTTAGAAAAGGAAAAGAAGATAGATTTGCAGTGGTTGATCAGATGGCCTTAAGGCAAGTGTACATCGCACATGGGAGGCTTATATGGAGCATTCAAGGGACAAGAAGATTTAAATTTCCAACTATGTGAAAATTGATTCATACATGGCTTGGTATAGGAAAATTACACATATGAAATCGCATCACCCTCGACGGGGAAGGGACCTGCACCTACATACGAGCCTCTGGATGCTTCACAACCAAAGAACATCATCTTATACAAATGGTATAATCGACATTTGCATTTACATACAAGATATTGCCATTTATAAATTCTTTCTTGTTTATTAATAATATTAATATTGTACTTTTAACTTACATGGCAAAGTCGAGAGTGCAAAGTCCTTACTTGATAAGTGCTTTGCTTTTTACCGAGATGCCTCCAGCAATGTAGTTGAGAAAATGTATGGGATCATCTTTACGGTGTATACAACTCAAGTCGAGGAACAATGGTGAAGAAAGCGAGAGGAGCCAAGTAATGTTACAAAGACAAGAGAGTTACATCCCTACCACCCAAGCTTATGTACCTCTCTTTGTCATTCGAGTCCGACTTCACAGTAGAAGACAAAAGTTCGTGTAATGAAGTTTAAATGAGCCAAGTAATTTTATGTCTTAATAATTGTAATATTAGTAACTCAAGTCATGCTTATGTAATATTCAGCTCAAGATATAGCTAAAGGGTACATCCCCACCACCCAAGATTATGTACCCTCTTTTGTCATTCGAAGTCTGGATTCATAGTAGCAGCATGTAATTACGTGTATTATTCCCTTTTATGAGCAGGTTATAAAAAGTCCATTAAAATGAATATTATTATTATTATTATTATAATTATCAGGCCCAAGACATAACTGGCTTAAGTTCCAGTTCCACTACCTGCATTCGAGAAGCTTCATAGCAAAAGTGGTAAATGTGTACTATGAAATTCCTCTTAATTGCATTACTTAAAAATTTTACTTAGTAATTATTGCTATTAGTAATTATTAATGCTATTTTTTTTATGCTTATCAATATATTTGTCCAGGCATTCGAGACTGTCTTGGAATTAAACATCGCTTATGGTGCGAAAAAGTCTCCGACCAAAAAGATGAAGGAATACAAGATAGAGTTTATAAATAATTACTTGTTTGGGAATCAACTTTCGAATCCATCAATATTTCCTATCACACATCCGCAAAATTTGTATACGCCGATCATAACGCATTCCGTGCCTTAAGCCTCGTGATCTTGGATTTTCGAGCATTCGTTAGACGCAGATATGCTTATTATCATGTGCATAGAGAGGAGTACTACAGACGCAGGAATTCAAAGGTGGGCAAATTTTGGCTTCATGGAATCATTCTTTATGATCTTGGCAAGAGAGCGTTGTATCCCCAAGCCAACCGAAAAGCGTGACAGAGAGTTTTTGTCACCCTTATGTCCACCCAGATGTGGGCCCGACATTACACGAATGCACGATATATTCATGCCAAGCAGTGTACTCAAGAGACCAAGCATTTTATCCTATTTTATATTCTCTTGTGTCTGAATGGGCAAATACTATATTTGACCCTCTATACAATGATACCTCAGATATGACCATCCAACAAATGTATAGAGAATTTGTTAAAGTCACAGATGTATTGTAATTGTTTTTGTCTCAACTTTTATATATGTATATCCTTTATTAATATTACTTTGTGCACGCAGTCAAATTGATACCAGTTTGTTTGAGAATTGGTGATCCCACTGTGAGTGGCCAACACAGAACCGCTGTGTGCTAATACCAAAAGAATGCACTGCGGTGTACCCAAATTATCATGATTGTGGTATTTTTGTTCCGCAAATATGTTGACTACTTTGTCGAGCAAAGTGTTAATATTCACGAGAAAAATGGTCCTCGTAAGATTTAATGGTATTTCGATACGTAATTGCGTGGGAACTCTTTAGATGTCAAGTTGACTTCTTCCCGCTGGATGATATCTAGCCACATTATTGGTTGTGTTATTATTGGGAACTCTTTAAATGTCGATTATTATCTTATCAATTGTTAGTGTATTAAAATATTTTTATTTTTAAAATTTTATTAGTTTTTAAAACATAAAAGTATTTTTATTTTTATTTTAAAATAAGACATACATATTATATATATTATATTATTAATTTTTATTAATATTATACATATTATAAATATTAATTTAGTTATAGTTATCACACTAATAATAATAATTATAATAAGAAGAACAAAACTTACATAATTCCATAATCGCATAAATAAAAAACATAGCTTATATAATACAACGCTCAAAGAAGAAATAAAAAACATACCTTATATAATACAACCGAGCATAAATAAAATTGAGAAGCTATTTTTTGGGCTCGTAAATTCCTAACACTCGATAGTGATTCGTTTATCATGGTCGGTTTCAAAGCTACAAATTGCACATTTTCGATGAGGCTTCGAACCCACAATTTTATCGAATGCACTTTTTAATCTTGATTGTTTTTTATGACCCTTTGTTCGAGCAATAATCCGGTGGCAAGAACTTCGTCTTTCATCCGTCTTCCTCTCGTGATCTTCATCGTCATTATCATAGCCCATTGCTCGAGGTGTAACTCCAACAAGGCAATCAATGTCATCGCTACCACTTCAAAGAAGATTCTCATCCGGATCACATCGTCAATCAACGCTTTTCCTCGCAAGCATTCAACTTAAGATGAAGTTTTGTATCCTCGAATCGAAAGCAAGCAACTTTTTATCGCTAGCTCCTCGACAATCACCATCAAATGATTAAAACGCATTGCTTGATCTTGTTCAAAGTTAGCAGTTGTTGGGCTAAAGTGTAATTCTTCAACATCGGTTTTGTTCAGATTTCTTGTCCACCGAGTAAGAATCATGTCGCTTCGAATTTGAGAAATACTCTTAGCCAAGAAATACCTCAAGATGTGCTCGCGATAATTCACCGTAATGAGAAAATAATTGACAATTACATGTTATCGACCCATCACCGACGATCGCTGACGATTTCTTTATATCTTCCACAGCTTCAAGCAAGATTCGCTTTTATACATCGTGATAAACTTTTATTTCAGACCACACAACTCACTAATTTTACTAACATCAGACATCATGGAATCGATTTAATTCGACGTTGAAAACGTCTAAACAAAACTCTTTTGTGTACACCGAAAGCAAAGATGCACTTCCAAAGATGACCCGAGTACCATATTCCTTTTCCGATGTCAGGTTATGTAGTCGGCCTTTCCTCTCTCGATAAACTGCTTTTTCTATAGCCTTTCCGACTCAGAGACTACAAATTCTTTCTTCGCCTGTTGAAGCATTGACAAACCTCATCAAAAATGATTCATGCTCGCTTCTTCCAAAGTGGTTGTCATTCCATGCAAAATATCTTTTTATATACCAAATCCATTTCTCTCAGACATCATACAAGCTTCTAATCCACTCATTGTTATACAATTCATAATTCCTCACTAGAATCGCTTAACGCTTCTTCAAACTCCCCGATGGATGTTGAATTATACACACAATTGTTAAAATGGTCTTTCAAGGATGGGTGCTCGTAATAAACATGATGCAATTTCTCGTGAAACTTGTTGCTAATATGCCAAGTTAACACAATAAGTGATGAGTAGAGGGGGAGTACCTTAGAAATAGCATTACTCATGGCTTTGTCTTGTCGTCGATGATGATGGTTATAGGTGTCTTCAGTCCATGGCTTCGAGCCACGTCTCTAATACCCATACGAAAGTGTCCTCGTCTCATCCCTCAACAATGCAAATCCAAACAATATAGATCGAAAATGGTGGTTGACCCCCAGAATGGAACAAACTAAGATGCCATACTTATTTGTCTCAGACGTATTGTCAAATGTCACAACATCTCCAAATGTTGATACATCAATCTTGATCGGACGACAACCCACAAAATGCATGCTATGCGATTTGTTTCGTCTGGTTTGACACGATAGAAAAAATTACTCAAACTTCCAGATCCAAGTTTTTTCAAATAAATTACAGCAGCTTGTGCATCATTTTCATCTGCAGAATCACGCCTTAAATCTCTCACCACATTTTGAACATTAACATTAGAAAAAGGAACATTTTGCAACCCACCACCCATTGTGCTCAAAACGTTCATCATCCTACTCGGTCCAATACCCGACTTATTTAAAGTGTCAATTAATTTTCTTGCAACCGGGGTAATATTTCTATGTGTCTCAATTAAATCTACCTTGGTAGGGGTCACTAGGTGATGATTGTGCTCTAATTGAACAGTAGAAATGCGCCAATTGTCTTCTTTTCTTACTATGAACAACAAATATTCTAGCTTTCAGATAATGTAAGGCCCTATAGAGTCACGCTACTTAGTTATTTTCTTACTACCATCTTCATCATCGGGCAAACTCTTTACGTAAGTTGGTGTACGGCTTTTTTTTTACATACATACAACCTAGACGACACCTCATTAAGACCAAAGATGTTTATGACTAGTTGCAATTCTAATCTCAAAACCATTTTGTTTAAAGATACGACCTATAAAAAAATTCAACGCCTTCCAACTTAGAAAATAATTGACCAACGATGGCACCAATTCAGATTGATTACTTTCAACTTCACTTACAAACTCGATTTATTTTCATAATTTAAGCTAAAGAATGTAGAATCAAGAACTTGATACAAACCTTTTACGAAAGTGTATGTTGTATGCCATTTTGAAATAAGAAGGAAGAAACGCAGCATGCACTTTCAACTTGGACTTCAGATTAAAAGTGGACAACTACATCAACAAACATACCAAAACTGTAAAAAAGGAAGAAATTTCGAGAGGAAACTAAGAGCCTGATATCTGTGAGAGGAAAAGTTGGAGAAATAATTCAACAACCAAGAAGTCCGCTTTCAGATTTAAAAGTTATCCTTGCCGCCACAAAGAATGAAGCGGCAATATATCAAAATCCGTGATTTCATTAAAGCTGTCAAAGCTGTCATAAAAGTCATAAAAGCTGTCATAAAAGCTGTCCTAAAAGTCATAAAGGCTGTCATAAAAGCCGGTTGAGTTTGCCCCTACCGCAAGAGCCTGTAGCGGCAGGGTACGTGTTAGATTGTTATGGGTATATGAGTAATAAACCAATACTTAAAAGTTGATTTAATCGCCGCCGCCACAAGTTCAGTAGCAGCAGTGACTTATTTGACTAAATCTAGACCTTCCATTGTCAAGATCAACTGATCGCAACTCTCTTTCATTTAATAAGTGCTTATAAAGCAAACGTTTGCCACGGATGTAAAACCTATATATATATATATATATATATATATATATATATATATATATATATATATATATACCGCATATCTTGAGGCGAGGAGGGTATTGGCTTTGTGCTTGAGGTCCAGAGAATTGTCAAAATAAGAGTGTTGGTCCGTAATGCACTTTGAGCAAGTCCCATGCTTATCCCACTCGTGTCCCTAAAATTTGTACCCATCGCCACTGGGCAAGCTAGTGTTGGCCAATCCTCTTGCAGTCTACTTTTAAGATCTGAGATCTATATACTTATATAGATAACAAATAGATCGATCATGGTTAACTTACTTATTAGCTAGCTAGCTAGCCAGTAATAATAACTAATAACTAATATATAAAGAGATATAACTAATATATATATATATACCTGGCAGAATTAGAATTCACTCTATTTCAAATGAATTGGAGAGTCTCTATTTTATTTTATAATGATGATCATGATGGGAGAGAGATGATGATGATGATGATAATGGAGAATATACAAAGAATGAAAACTCTCTATTTCATTTGAAATGGAATTGAATACCTGCGAAGTATCGAATGTGTTGCGAGAATCACAGTCAGAAGGATAAGAGCCATCGATGTAATTAGGCCAAAGCCCATGAATCCCAAAGTCTTCAGTTGGCTTCCCTGTTGGGTAGGAAGTGGTTAGTATGAAGTTTATTTTGAGGTAAGTTGGTCAATTGACCAATAGAATATTGACACGCAGACGAGATTGTATGTGTGTTAGTATTCTATTAGTCAATTGACCAACTTACTAAAAAAATAACTTCATACTAACCGGATCCCGCTTGCAAGTAGCAAAGAACTTTTCTTAAGTATCACAAGTATGAGGCCTAACCAATGCGCATATATGATTATTAATAGAAGATTAGCATAGCATAGCATAACATAGATAGATGCATGCTTAATTATTTGAAGTTAAATCCTCGAAGGGGTTTTTTTGTACACTTGTCCATATAAATTCATATCAAGTATCGACATAAAATAAAAGTGCAATCAAGTCATAAGGAAGGAAATCATTTTTCATTAATGTCCGTTCATTTACAAATAAGGAAATAACATAAAATTTTTACAAATATTCATAATAAGATCAAGACAATCCATGTTCGGTGCTTCGTACGCAGCCATCATCATCATCCAAGAGTCCAAAGGTACGGATCTAAGTTAGCCTTGATCGAACTTTTTCTTGCAAGACTTCGCAGAGAGCTCGTAGCTTTTTTGTGAATCCTCATGATTTCTCCGCTTATTTCGTCTGAAGTTCTATACTCTTCACAAATTTCTTTCATGAAGAGCATCACCAAAAGAGGCCCAAGGTCCCAAAGAGCCTTGAGTTCTCGGATTTCTTGCTCGAGTCACGCCAGATATTCATTGAAGCTTTTCATCCCGCTCCATCTTACGGATCGTCTTGGTCAAGATTTTGGCGCTGGACTTTAACTCCTTGATCTTATTCATCCTCGGTTCACTCCTCCGAACTAAGTCGACATTCATGTTGACAATTTCAGATGTTGAGCCTTAGTCGACTTTTAGTTCTTCCTCGAGGCCTTTACTTCTTCCTTAGCTTGGGCCAACTCTTTCTGAAGACCTTCGTTAGTATGAAGAAGGCCTTCACGATGAGTTCTTTCCCGAGCCAGGGCAGATTTTAGGAGGGAATTTTCCTTCCTCATCGCCTCCTCCTCGGATTCAGCTTCGAGAGATCTGGGACGCAGACGCCCGAATACAGCATTTGCCTGTACATGTTCAGTGTTATTCAATCAGCTTCAGATGTGTGAGTATGAAAATAAGTAAGCAAAGGAAGGAAAGAGTCATTTACCTTAGCCAAGTAGCTCATGCCTTTTTTGAAGAAGTCCCTTATTCGAATCGTTCCCAAACCGATGGTCATCGCCTCATGAACAAAGGCCTCGAACAGTTGAAAGGAAATTGGCGTTGAACCGAGGCCACATGGTTTGGTGGACCCTCGCATCATCGCCGAATTCGGAGGTCATCGGTCCTCGAGAGGAGGGATAGTCGATCATGAACCCGTGAAGGATCCGCATACATTGCCTCTGGAGAAGGTGATCGAGCCGGTATCACGGAGTCAAGAGGGTTCGGAGGTCGAACCGGCCAATTTGTCCAAGGTCCGCTTTTTTTTTCGAGACAAAGAAGGGTCGGCTTCGACCAAATTTCAAATACGTCAGTGTTTGGGTTTCATTTGAGGATTGGTTGTGGAAGGTGGAGGACGCGAGTTAATGGCCAGAAGTGGGAATTATTTTGTTTAATTTTTAAAGACGAAGGACTTTCGCACCGATCGTGTGGAAGAATGTCAAGAGACTCCTCTTTTTTGGGGTTGGTTCGAAGTTATTGAGGTTGGTTCAGAGGTTGTTGTCGTGGGTTCGGTTGGAGGAATTGGTTGTGGGTTTACCTCGGAAGGACCTCCTCGTCGCTTTTGTGGTTAATCTCATGAGGAGTCCCCGCCTTTTGGCAACCTTCTTCCTTCTACATGAGGTCGGAGGACCTCTTCGGGATGATGGGATCGTCACTGTGGTCGCCATCCCGAAGAGGGGTTGTTGTTGGTTCGGAGAGGCGGGGGTTGGTTGGGAAGGCTCTCATTAGGGAGTTCTTCATTTGCATCAAGAATCCTCCCCGCCAAGAAATCTTCCAAGTCTTTTACTTAGGAAGTTGGTTTGATCAAAGACACCGCAAATAATCACAAGTTGTAATCCATACCACATAAATATTTCAAGAATTATATCACGTAATGGTCTCGAGACTTACATTTATGGTCATACACCAAGCTTGCTTGGTCAAGAGAAGTGAAGCTCCACTCTTGAGGAGGATCCTCTTCGTGAAGTCACCCATCTCCCTCACACGCCCTCTGGGATGTCACCAAAGTCACAGAGACACGCCTAAAATGGTCCAATCGGGAAGGGAGGATATCCCAGACTCTTCGACGATTTAATAACCATTTCTCGTGCCATCCTTTTGTTGCTCGAGGGGTGCTCATCAGGGTCTCTTCTCAATTTCGAGTTTGGACGTGGGGACTGCTTGCTCAACATTTTGAACCCTCGTTCTCGGATCTCGCCAAATGGTAGAAGAGGTGAAAAAAGAGGTCAACAGTAGGGGTAACCCCTAATTGCGGGCGTAAGCGCGATGAACGCCAAAGATATGGATATAGGAGTGGGCACCGGTTGTGCGAAGGTTTACTCCAATAAACCCCAAGAGGTAACTATGGCGTGATAAGGCAAAGTAATCCCTTTCTCCAAGCAGAGTAGTTTCAAGATAACGACCGTTGCCCTGGTCATTTGGTACATTCGCTTCCTCGAAGAAATGGAATCCTCATAGCATAGTTATCCGGAATATGGTATCGAATCGGGAGAGCTTGTAATTCAGATTCAGAGACGGTGGAGGTGATGTTAGCGTGAGGAAATTTTTCCCCATCTTTGAAGAAATCGGTTGGAGATGGTGGATTTCAGACTTGAACCCTCTCGATTAGGGTTTGAATGAGAAGAACTTGAAGGGGTTTGGCTTGGATTCACCATTGTTGAGTTTTCGAAAGCTAAAGAGAGGTTTTCTGAGAAAGGGAAGAAAACTCAAAGGTTCGAATTTCAAATCAGTAGGTAAAACCGTCAAATTTGGTGAGGTTTATCTTTTATATCTTTTGATTATACGTGGAAAGCGAGGCGCATGCGATTTAATGTCGAGAATTATGAGAATTCAAGTGGACGCGTTTGATGACCTTTTCGATATCTTATCGATTGGGCCCGACCGTTGGGTTTCTATTTTATTGGCCCATCCTGCTCAAATTCAAATCCTTTATCGATTGGGCTTATCGCTTTCGGGTATCCACTATCCAAACCCTCCCTTATTCCACTTCAGTATGTTAAAAGTGGGTATGATTCACTTATTTCCTATCCTTGGGCCTTTATCAATTCTAAATATCATGAATCATATATAGTTTTCCATTAAACATCCCTGCTCAACTAAAAAACTAGGGGTAATGTTGGGCCACGATATTTCTCCTATTTTGGACCGGGTATATTGGGCCCATTTATCGCTTTAATCTGTTGGGCTTTTATAATTAAGTTTACGGACTCGCTGAGCCCATTTATCAGGTCAACTTTATTTAATCCTATCGACCGGGTTGGTTCGTTGGATTAACCCATCGGGTCATTTAATATCTATTATTTTGACTTTGTAATGATGATATAGTATGATGAGTTGACCAAGATATCTCCGCCATGCATTAATGTGGATGGGATTATAAACCGTACCGGCAGTAAAAACAATGGCCAAGAAAGAGTGGATAAACTCCATGTAATGGCCGAACCCATCGATCGAGGGGATATGTCGGTGGTAAGGTGCACAAAGAATCCGTGCAAAGATATTATTTCTTAGTGAGTAAGTCTTCACAAAGAGGTACGTTTCATTCATATAGACACATTCACACAACATATAGAGAATACTTACTCTCAATACACTAAATTCTATTATCCTCTTAAGTTAACTTTATGAATGAACGTATACTTACTCTCACGCTCGAAATTATCCCCGACGGTCCCAACCATCAAGCTTGTGGTGTTTTTTTTTCTTGCAGAGGATCGTAACGCTTTTCGTGACGGGACGTGAAAAAGATCTCGACGTTAATAAATACAATAAAGAAATCTGGATCTATTGATATTTTAATATACTGCTACTGTCTACCAGCGTACGTAGCGCAAAAGTCAAATAATACGAAAATAGATCAAGTGGTGCAGCCCCCGGACTGGACGGGCAGTGATTGATAAACTGCACACTGAAGGTATAGAAAGCTTTTTTTGGACCACTATGTATCTTGTCCATGGGATATATATATATATATATATATATATATATATATATATATATATATATATAATGATCAAGTAAGTGATTCCTTATTTTATTAAAATAAGTGATTTTTTTTTTTTTTTTAAAACAACTAAAAAAAAGTTTAATATTTTATGGAATCGAAATTTTTTTTCATAATACATGTTTTTGTTTTGAATACCTATACAAAAAGTGGTAGTACAGTACCGCCTGCACTGCATATACATGTTTTGTTATAATGCACTCAAATCACACCCAAAATATTGTATTATGAAAAAATTTCATTCCATAATATTAAACTTTTTTTTTAGTTATTTAAAAAAAAAAAAAAAAAAAAGTCCTCATTTTAAGAAAGTAAGTGATCCCTTACCGATCCTCGACCTATATATATATATATATATATATATATATATATATATATATATATATATATAATACTAATAGTGTCCAAATAGTTAAATAGGAATCCAATAAAATTGTTGCATCAATACATTTTACTATTATTATCTATTGCATTAATCATGGTATAAATTTATTTTTAATTTTAGCACCTTATTTGTAGATCCACATATATAAATATAATTTTTATTATAATTAATATAGCAAAAAATTATAAAATTGATCAAACTTATTAATAATAAATTAAGTGACAACTTTAATTTAATCAGATCCGTTAAATAAGGTAGATAATACTATTTATTCAATACATTAAGTTTTGGATAGACTAATATGCATGCATGCATGCATGTGTATATGTTATTAAGTCACAAGAAGGTATGCATTTGAGAAAAAATAACTTGAAAAATCATGTGTTATTCATTTGCGAGAGGAGGTTGAATTTGAGCACAATTTTAAGTTCATTTCCAGTAGTATACATAATAAATGAGGTGAACTTGAACTCGATCTATATAATTAATATTCATTCTTCTTCTGAACTAGCTTTGCCTATACAAGACTTAACAGCTGAAATAGTGAAACACGTACAATTGTAATTTGTACATCCACGTACGTATTTTGATTCCCAAAATCAAATCAAGTAATTAAAATGCAATAAACCTAGCTAGCTAGCTAGCTTGTTACAAAACAATTAGTAATAGAATTAAAACCCAGCTGAATTCATATATATATATATATAATGGATGTGAATGTGATCAAAGTTCTTGATCATGCGAGTTGGTGGTTTGTGAGAAAGAAGGGAATTGAATTTGAGATGCACATGGTCTTCCGTGAGGAAAAACAGGGCATTTGATGAATTCTGATCCAGATTTACCCACACACATGTACACTTGGTAAAGCTGCGGGTTTCTTGATGAATCAACGTTGCACTCTATAAATGGGGTATACCCGGTTGATTCTTTAATCGCCTCTTTGATGTTCTCTAAGCTGTAATATTTCCCATTAGCTGGTTTAATTCCTGTAATTAATTAATAATTAGCTTAACAATAATTAATTGAAGCTAGCTAGCTAGCTAGCTTGAGATATATATATATATATATATATATATATATATATATATATATATATATATATATATATATATATAATAAGTAAACTAATATTACCTGCATTGTCAAGGGCTTGGAGGAGATTAGCTTTGTTTTTGAGGTCAAGAGCAGCTTTAAAATAAGCATGCTGATCAACAAGTGACTCGGAGGAGCAGGTGCCATGTTTATCCCATTCGTGTCCCCAGAACCTCAACCCCTCACTACTTGGGCATGCTAGAGATGGCCAGTCTTGTTCTAGTCTGCTGCCAAGATCTGAAATCTATATATAAATTCCATAATTAGTATGCATGATCAACTAAATTATAAATGCATTTAGTAAAAGCTAGCCTATTTTTTTGAGTTCCATGCATCTTAATTTGTGGATGAAACTATGCACTACTTACTCAAACGTACAAGTAAAGCGTGTTTGACTAAGAAAATAGAAGGCCTAAAGTAAGAAACTGGACGCTCCATCAATTTATTCCATTAATTAGATATATAGCCCCAACTTGAGTTTTTTTTATACCTAGCTAGCTAGCATTAATTCTTTTCACTTTAATTAAATAAAAGATCGATTTAGAATAAATATATTACATAGTAGTAACGTAGGTAGGGTAATTGGGTAGTACGTACGTACGTACCTGGGAATGATCAAAAGAGTCGAGGGGATCACAGTTGGAAGGGTATGTTCCGTCTTTGTAGTTTGGCCAAAGCCCGTGAATGCTGAAGTCTTCTGCTGGCTTCCCTGTCGTCGGGTAGCAGCAACTTCGCTTTGTATCACAGTATGATGCCGGCCACTGCATATATCATATATGTATATGTATCCATCATTCAGTAATGTACATATATATCCACACATAATATATATAACATCCAAATTAATATCTATCTAATGCATATATATGAGAAACGTCGTCATATATAGTTATTATTAAAACTGGGAAAAGCACACGTGGTACGTAATTGCATGGATGACTTAATTAATTCATGTTTCTCACCTGTTGAACAAAGTAATAGAAATCAAAATCTCTTGAAACACATGCAATTGTTAGGCATTGTATTACCAACACCTTTATGATCAATATTGAACCGTAACACCTCATCTCCCTCCCTGGTATTGATCCTTGAGAGCTCAAGTAAGAGCAATTAATTCAATGTGTAGGTTTTGATACAAATAGCTAGCTAGCTAGTTCTATTTATACGTAAAATAAAATTCAATTCTAAGGCAATGCAGTTATCATGTGCGTCATCATACCCTTTGGATCAATTATTCATACGCTACGTTTAATTTATTACATAGTTTGCGTGCGTGTGTTGTGGAGGAACTAATTGCCCATACCCATTTTTATTATCCATTAATCTTTCTTAATTTAGTCTTATTTACATATTCGTTATAGGCACTTAACTTCTTCTTGTATTTTCGTTTGTATATATGTAATTATGGGAATATAATACTAATATATAGTAGCTATTATATATATATATATATATATATATATATATATATATATATATTACAATCTAATGGAGTAATATATAGTAACAATTCTGATAGGTCAACAATATAATTCCACCTGGCTAGAGCTGGGGAGAATCTTTCTTACGGTTATATTTTAATTATAATTGATCAGGCAAAATTGTTGGAATGATGGATTAGACTTCAAGAAAACAGAGTTTTGCCTGTAGCTTCACTCTAACTAACTAGTTTTCTATTTCGGTTGGTGCTGCATCTATTGTTGTAGTAGCTTACAAGTTAGACTCTATATGCCGTGAAGAAACACTCAAAAAAACATAAAATATTTAGGCGAAGTAAACTAGTCCCATAATCATCTAGCAAAAAGAAGATAATTGGTCCCACAAGATTAGTTTTCTCCGAAGAAATTATGATTATACGTTTGGAGTCCGCTGAGGATTGAGATCATAGCTGAAAAAGTTTTAAGTTTTGGGGGATAACTTTGTTTTAAGAGTCTGATTGTAATACATGAGATTAGATATGATTACTAACTATAATTATTCACATAGTTGGCTATAAAAAAAAATCTACATATAAAGTCGTGACCTCACTATATATAGCTAGATACTTTTCAGTTGCTGTTCAGTATGTGTTGGTACTTGGTATTATTCTTCTACTTCTTAGCCAAACAAAGGTAATCAACTTGCCAGATGGATAGCTAGCACTCGTACTTGGAGAGATCACACAGAGAGGGAGAGAGACGGAAGGATACATCATACATACACCTAGATGTGTACCACATTAAACCATTTGTAGTATTGTACTGATAAGTTAGATTAGAACACAAACTTACAGAGAGTGGAGCACAATTGGTGAATGAAGAACTTGAGAAAATTTATTAGCTCGAGACTAGAAAGTAGCACGTCCAAAAAAAAAAAGAAGACTAGAAGGTAGCAAACTTGATTTCCAGAAGTTATGATCAATTCCGCATTGTTTGCTTACTAGAGTCTAGAAGGTAGCAAACTTGATGGCGAAAGTGCATTCAGAATTGGGCAGGCCAGGACATTCGATGATTCTTGATCCAGAAGTGTCGACACAGATATATATCCGGTGAAGCTGTCTCTGTCCAGATGCATCAGCATTGCATTTCACCCCAGGACTGTATCCAGTTGCTGCTCTTACAGCTTCCAAGATGCTATCTAAGCTGTATAATTTCCCATCTGGTTTGATACCTGTAACAATTTTCACCACAATTTACTTGTAATGGTGATAAGGAAGTAATATTGCCAAAAAAACAGTATTAGTTCCCGTTAAGAAATTGGTTATGTACAAATTTTCTGTTTTACAGCAGAATACTCCTATCTTGCCAAATATATTTGTGCGTGTGTGTGAGGTGCTTAGGTTTCTAACAAAGTGGCATCACAAATATGTATTGGTCCAGTAGATTAATTTTCAATACTTACTCAGGTAATAAAAGCATCCTAGAGGATACTAGAAAAATAACCTTGATTACTTGATGTGCTCAAACTGACGCTGAAATTAGTTACATATACCTGCATTCTGAAAAACTTGGAGGAGCTTTATTTTATCCTTGAGCTTCAAAGCAGATTCAAAGTATCCATGCTGGTGTAGAACAGACTGCGAGCATGTGCCGTGTTGTTCCCACTCGCACGCCCAAAGTGACGAGCCATTGCTGCTTGGACAGGATAGTGATGGCCAACTCTTTTGCATTCTACTTATTAGGTCCTGTTCCATTTTGCATATATACAAGCTAGGACAAAGGAGCAACTTGAACCTAATATAAAAATAGACATAATATACAAATATTTTCATAATGTGTTTGAAAGTAAAAAAATCATTCAGTTCGGCTTTCGACTAGTTTGAACAAATACACTGGTTACAATCCCAGTTTAGTAATGATCCCTCCCCACCTTGCATCCGAGGAGATCAAGGTACACCAAGTGCATGAGTGCATAATGTACTAATGTGATACACGGATAATTTCTCTTATATGGTGCAAGGAGATCGAGAAATCTCATTATCTCTTGTCCCTTATCTTTCTTATTTAATTCTTTTTCGTGCCTACAGAAATCAGTAAATTGTACTAATATGAATTACTACATTGGGCACATACTGAAACTCAAACCATTCTCAAAAGAATAGTCCTTGGTTTAAAAACTAACTAGGATACTTCCACAGCTCAACAAACCTCAACATCACATAAATAACCGTTTGTATCCTAACTGAAACATAGAAAGCATGTTTGGGAATACGTCTTCAGTTCAGCAACAGAAAGATAAAAAAAAAAAAGAATAGTTTGATGGTACCTTAGATTGACTGTAGGGGATTTGTGGATTGCAGTTTAATGGGAAAGAGCCATCAATGTAGTAAGGCCAGAGTCCGCCAATACTAAAATCAGCTGCAGGTTTCCCTCCTGTTGGGTAGCAATAGCTATGCTTGGAGTTAAAAAATGATCCTGGCCACTGCATATCTCAGAAGCATCAATAGAAACATCAAATTCTAAGTTTGAGAACTTGAAAGTATAAACACATTCAAAGATACATAATTGGATTTGCGCACACACACACACGTGTAGGCTCATCCCTAACCTGTTGGATGAAGTAGAAGAAATCAGGATCTCGAGCAGCACATAAAGCTGATAGACATTGTATTGTCAACAGCTTAATTAAGATTGACTTATTGAGTTTCATATCTCTCTCAATTCAAACTTGTTTTGTTTATGTTTACCCAAAAAAGTGAAAAGTTGGAATATTTTCTGAAATGCGCTAGGATTTTTGCAGTGATCTACCTAGGGTTCACAAATTAGACCCGAGGAAGAACAGTTGTAGACAAAGAGAGAAAAGTAGAAAAGCTCCCGAGGGAGGAGAGTTATGAGAGTGAGAAAGGAAACTGGTTATACATTGAAAAAAATCTGAATTGTACAATCACACTTCCTTAAATCTCTTAACTACAAAAACCTACATACATTCATGGGCCTTTTCACCCTATTAGTAGTTATAACCAATTCATCACTAGTGTTTCTCAATCCAAACAGGCCCACCAATAAACATAGTGTTATGAATGCTTCTTTACAATAATAAATGTGATCACATGGTGAGGATATGGAACACATGGCAACATCTAATAAAAAAATTATATTGTAACCATCTGTTAATCAGGATTTCTATCACATGTCCCAAGAATGTAGTAAATCGGGATGAATCTACACAGATCCCAAATGATTTTCAGCATTATGGCTATGCCTTTCAAGATGGGTTAACCACAACATAGATGTATCTATAGCGACACTTTTGTCGTGGAAATAACAATTTCTGTTGTGGATTTAACAATTATCTATATATATATATATATATATATATATATATATATACATACACACATGTGTGTGTAGGGGATCATATTTCCTAAAGAAAAACCATCCTAAAGTAAATATAAATGATTTCCATACCTATACTAACCATAAATAGGAAAAAGAAGTTAGATATGTAATACATACCAAAAGGAAAAGACATGTCATGTACACCTTTGCATTGTTACAAGTTCTGCTTGCAGTTGGTTCTAAAATTCTACTACCAGTAATCCCCACAGGAGCACTTTCCATCTTTAAAATGGTGGAACCGTTGCACATCTCTGAGTATTATTTGTCTACCAGAGATTACTGATATAAGTTTAGCAGCAGAATGACAATCTCTACAGACTCTTATGTTCTTCACCACACGAATTGTTGTCCCAGCCGGGGTACTTAAGAGCCCAAAAGTAATAGCCAACTTTTCACTATGATATCTAAGGGTAGCTTCTTTCTCTTCCTCCTCCATGTCCGCATAAAATACAAGAGAAGTATCAGGAATGTACCCAACCAACTTCAATTTTTCAACCAGCATATCAAGTGCCTGGTGCAGCTCTCTATGCTCAATATGCGTCCCATCCCCAGAAAAGAATTCATGCACAACATTGTTCACCTCTATCATGCTACATCCGGGAAGCTTTTCCACCCTTCTATCCTTCATCAATTTCCTGAAATAGTTTACATCTTCCCATCTCTCAGCTCTTGCACACATGTTTGAGAAGATCACATAATCCCCGCTATGAGAGTCATCCAATTTGAAAATTTGATCAATAACCCGTTTCCCCATTTTTATGCTACCATGACTGCTACAAGAAGCTAACAATGTTCTCCACAGGATCGGTGTAGGCTCTATTGGCAACTCCTCTATGAACTTATAAGCATCATCTAAGCGTCCAGCTCGACCTAACAAATCTACCATGCATCCATAGTGCTTAATTCTAGGAATGAATCCATATTTGTCTCTCATACTGTAGAAATATTTGCATCCTTCCTCAACCAATCCAGTGTGATTGCAAGCGTATAAAAGACCCAAAAAAGTAATCTCATCTGGTTGAACTCGAGCCCTTCTCATCTCTTCAAACAAATATATGGCTTTGTAACCAAACCCATGAATTGCATATGCCACAATCATCGCTGACCAGGCTGGCGTATCTCTGAAATCCATGCTCTCAAACACAGAAATCGCGTTATCCAAGCTCCCACATTTAGCATACATATCAATAAGTGCAGTGTTCACTTTTACAAACTGATCAAACCCATTTTCCTTAACATACGCATGCATCCATTTCCCCAAATCCAGTGCTCCTAATAAAGCACAAGATGAAAGCACACTAAGCATTGTAACATCTGTAGGCTTAATTTTTTTCGCTTGTAATTCACGAAACAGTGATAAAGCCTTGTTTGGTTGACTAGTTCGAACAAAACCGGTTATAATTGCATTATAAGTTACCACACAGGGTTCCACTATTCTATCAAAAATGCAACGACCAGAGCCCATGTCAGTGCATTCAATGTACATGTTTATCAGAGCCGGACAGACATATATGTCTTGGTTGAGCCCATGTTTAATAGCAAGGCAATGCAATTGCTTGCCTTCTTCTAGAGTTTTTGCCCTGGCGCATGCCTTGAGGAGAGAAGGGAATGTGTAGTAATCAGGAAAAATGCCAAAATGGAGAATTTGCACAAAAAGCATAATTGCAAGATGTGGGGTGTCACTGCGGGCATAGCCACGGGCCATGAAGTTGAAGAGGATGATATCCGGATGGGGAATTTGGTCGAACAATTGGCAGGCGTGCTCCATGGAAGAAGCAGTAGGGTGACGAGTACATAAATTAATTAACTTGGCGAGTATAAAGATATCATTTTGGAGGTGGGATTTTATGGAATATGCTTGGATTTGCTTGAGTTCTTTGAAGGAGGTGCAGTTGGGCAAGAGAGAGAGAGGGTTACCCAACTGTGTGTCTGATTTTCTTGAATGGGTTGTGTAATTGTAAATCGAGTAAGAAAGAGGAAATGGAGTTGGAATTGACATTGACATTGCAGCGCTAGAATGTGTCTGTGTGTGGTTGTGGAGGGAAGCTATTGATATTTCTCAAGCAATCGCATTTCTCGAGTCAGACCCAGCAGAGAAGCAGGGTAGTTACAAATTTAAATATAGAGGCTCTTTAGATTTAGATTTTAAAAAAAAAAAAAAACACTTCATTAAATAGTAGTATTTCACAAGTGTATGCACCCTTCAATCAAGTGTCTGCTTTAATTATTATTTGTTTGATTATTTAATGCATAATTTAAAATCTACCCCCTGACTGACTACTAATTTATAAACTTGTGAATCATTGGAATTCTTTTGCTTAGTGGCTGAAAAACATTCAGTAAAATTCTTGTGAAGTTTGTTTTATTTGTTTAAGGTTGCTGATATTTGTACACACAAAATTAATAGTTGCACACACACGTATACAATAAATTTACTCAATTACCCTTAATTAATAAATGAGGAAACACAGAATACTTTGCTATTATTTCTAATTTTGACTATAAAATCTTAAACTTCCAAATTGTTACAAATTTATTTGATTTTATTATAAACAATTATCATGATAGTAAACTAACTTAAATCGGTTTCCTATTTCTTAAAGGTAGTTTAGTCCATTTATCATATTTTTTGGGTGCGTAACTATTAATCAAGGTGTGCACATGAAACCTTATGTTTCATTAATCACCAACAATGATAATGATGGTGAGAAAAAGATGTCAAAATTAAATAGCCAAAAATCAACTGCTTTTATAATCAAGACTTTCAAGTGGAGCAACATTTTTTTATTCATTATGATTGTGCATGCCGGAAGTGTAAGCACCCATCACAGCAACACCTACGTCAATAAGTAAAATACTTTCGAGCAGTTTTGTTGATCTTCAAGTAGAAAAAATGGATGGGAAGACACTTGTGCTCAAAAATGCACCAATGAACGCCATAAGATAGCCAAAAAATGGAACGGTTAGTGCAACAAAAACAGTGCTAATTACTAAACCTGTCCTTGTGAGGAGACTGATCAACCTACTTTTAAGAAATGGAAACATGTCTTCAAAACATGTATGGCATATTTTGTGATGGGATATATTGATCAGTGTGGTATAAATTGCTACTTTTGAACTTATGTTTTTAATTAGTTGGAATATTCAGAGTAACTTGCGACATCAAATTTTCTCCGTACGTACATTAAATAGCCTAGAACCGCCATTGAACCATAGTTGATGGTGCTTAGAACAAAGCAGACAAGCAGCACCTGCAATTCAAGTCACAGGGAAAAAAAGTAACATTTTTACATATTAGTTATTGTGCTTGAAGCATGATGATGCCTCATCATCATGAAATCCACTATGCTGTTTTGATATAACTTCTTTATCTAAATACTTTGGCAAAAAAGTACTTGGAATGAGGAGGAGGCACAATGTCACAAACATATTTCTATGGGAAGAAAGAATATTAATTAATTGGTACCGTTTCTTATATACCTTGGGGAATTGGCTTCTATCTTCCATTGAATTGCAGATTAATGTGGGAAACATTGCATGACCACAATAACAAAAGGTAAATAAGCTTATAGGTTGGGGGTAGGCAAGGTGGGGGTGAGGTGTATATAGAATATTATTTTTTTGGAAAGGGTACTGGAGGGTGAGGGTGAGGGTGGAGGTGGAGGTGGAGGTGGAGGGTGGAGGGTGGGGGTGGGGGTGGGCGGAGTGGACTGTATACATAATCAATAAATATTATTTTTTGGGGAGAAGGGTGGGGCTAGGGGCTGGGCAAGGGTGGTTGTATACATAATAAGTAAATATCATTTTGGGGGGTGAGGTTGTATAATTAGTAAACTTCTTTAAATATTTCAGAAGTGGATGCTTCAATTATTATTTGTTTGCTTATGTAGTGCATAATTTAAAATTGAATTTTGGCTCCATCTCTGACTCGGTACTAATTTATAAACTTGTGAATCATAGGAATTAATCCTTTTGCTTAGTGGCTGAAAAAGATTCAGTAAAATTCTTGTGAACTTTAATCTATTTGTTTAATCGAAAAACATTAAACTTGTGTTTCATTAACTGCGAACAGTGATGGTGAGAGAAAGTTGTCAAAATCAAATAACCAAAAAAGCCACCTACAGAAGAGTTGCTGTTTTTATGATCAACATGCAATTTCAGGTGGAGCAACATTTATGGTTGTGCATGTCTAGCAATCCCGGTTAGAGAAGTGTAGGTACCCACCACAGCAACAGTTACCCCAGTCACCAAAATAATCATAATAATCACCAATTCAGCCCCCAACTTTGGAACAGTTCTGTTGATCTTCAAGTAGAAAATGGATGGGAATAACATTGAGACACTTGTGCCCAAAAATGCACCGGTAAATGCCATAACGTAGCCAAAAAACGGAATGGCTAGTGCAACCATAACAGTGCTGATAACTAAAATTGTCCTTGTGAGGAGACTTATCATTCTACTTTTACGAAATGGAAACGTGTCTTCAATAGCCGTGTTAATCGGAGAAACAATTATGGCATACTTTGTGATGGGATTGATCAGTGTTGTATAAATGGCTACTTTTGAACTTATGTTTCTAGTGGGAAGATTCAGAGTTACTTGTGACATCAAATTCTCTCCATACATAAGATAGCCTAGAACCGCCATTGAACCATAGCTGATGGTGGTCAGAACAAAGCAGACAAGCAACACCTGCAATTTGAGTCACAAGAACCAGACAATCTTTAGACATATTAATTTAAGTGCTTGGAGAATAATGGCAACTCATTGAAAGTTACCAAGAAAGGAGATACTTTTTGGCACGTAATGAAGTCCGCCATGCTAATTTAAGGCAACTTCGCCTTATTAACTTTAGCATTCAGTTCATCCCGATTTACTGCGTTTTTGGGACGTGTCAACAGATGGGCTACCATATACTAATTTTTTATTAGATCTCCCCATGTGTTCCATATCCTTACCATTTAATCACATGTATTATTAGAATTAAGCATTCATAAATGTACACTTTGTTTGATGGTAGGTCTGTTTGGATTGAGAAACACTACTGATGAATTGGTTATAACTACTAATAGGGTGAAAAGGCCTATGAACGTAAGTTAGGTTTTTGGAGTTAAGAGATTTAAGGAAGTGTGATTGTATAGATTTTCATGCCATGTTTTGGCTTTATGTTAATAAGATTGAAAAGTATTAAACGAGATAAAAAAAAGTGTCTGGAATGTGGAGTCACAGTGCCACAAACATAATTTTAGGGGAAGAAAGTATATAAATTACTTGGTAACATTTCTTACCTTGGGGAACTGGGTTCTATCTTTCATTGAATTGCAGATTGTGGGAAACACTGCATGGCCACAATAACAAAAGGTAAACAAGCTTATAGCGGTAGGTAATCCGTTCCAGTTCCAAAGCCTTCCTTCTTCATGAAATCCCACGTCATCAAACGTGCCAGCCCAAAAAACAGAACAGACCAGAATAATAGAAGCGAAAACACCACCAGCAGAAACATAAGCCAGCAATCCTAAACTTCTTAGCCATGTTGTAGGCAATATTACTAGACCTGTGAGTAGAACAAAGCCTTGTTTTCCTCCGATTTTTAGTCCGGCAAGGTTGAAATTTACATCCGGAAACAACTTATGCAAATTATCTCCTTCTAGAATAAGAAACTCTACGGCAACTAAGTAGAGCTCAAGATACATGAAAGTTGATATCAATGCTCTTCCCTTGTTTCCAAATGCCAGCTCTCCTATATCAGGATATGTTTTGATGATAGGATCAGAATCCATACAGCGTTGTAAAAGTAAGCCCGTGTAACAACAGAGAAGGGCTACCACAAAAAGAATAATTAATGACAACCATCCTCCTTCAGAAAGTGCATATGGAATGGATAGAATTCCAACACCTGAGGAACACAAAAATAGTATATAATCAGCAGCCAAGAACATATCCTGATATAGGTGAGTTATCAATATATTTTTGTAATTAACATTCCTATTTAAGTTTAAAAAATGAATACGAAGTTGGGATTATTCTAATGAGTAATTTTTGTTTGTCTTTAGGTTCATGTATTGCCGAGAGAGATTTTTGGAAATCAACATTTGAATTGGCTATGATGATGATGCTGATGAAGCGGCTACCCCTTTGGCTGGTTGATATGTTTTTACTAGTATTGGCATGGTTTATTCTTAGAAATACTGATATTTATGGTCTAAAAAGGCCATCAATTGGTCCATTGGAGCTCAAATTCGATTCCACGATATTGAGGTGTTTCCTGGAATAAATTAAGATGTTCTCGAAAAAAAATGGTTCAGCTTGTTAGTGGCCAAGAATTAGAGATTGATTCAGTTGTTTTAACTAACAGGAATTTAAAACTAAATAAAACCCATTCACAAATAACTTGGCTTCTGTTTAACGGTAGATGAGTTTGTCCTATTTCCCAATATAAATAATTTTTTAGAAATAAAAAATAAAAACATTTGTTCTGCTTTGGAAAGTTCTTGGCTGCTGTTTATATAGAGAGTTTGGACATATTGGCTGTGTATTTAGATAATCATGGACATGAATTTTAATATCGACTAAGTGACATAAATCCCATAAACCTAGCTAGCTAGCTACCTGATAGAGCATTGAGGCCATTGAAGCAAGTCCTCTGAAAGCTGGTGCCTTTGCCTTGTTGCTGGGATTGTGGTAGTTGGTGTTGGCTCTCCATTCTGTCCATGTATATTTCTTTTGTTGCCCAATACTACCACTATGTTGGTTCATATATATATATATATATATATATATATATATATATATATATAGGTGGGAGACACTGGGGGGAAAAGAGTGGACAAAATCATGTACAAATTTTTTCTGTTCTTTTTTTATTCAATTCATTTTTTTCATTAATTTTTTTATATATAAAATTAAATAATACTTGATTCATATGAGAAGATAGTGAGGATGAGTAGATAGCCATTTCATTAGGTTAAAAGAGAGTGGAAAGGAAAAACTCATAGCAATCTGGTAAATGAACTGATTATTACATTAACCATTTCTCACTTTAACATGCCTTTTTCCCATCAGTACAAAAAGCATGCATTAACTTCCATACCTACCTACAGGCAACACGTTAAAGAGTATCACAAGGAATTCGAGTACTAGCTCTTACGATAGATGACGTTTTACAATTTTAAATAAGTATTAATTGTTTAATTTTTAATATTATTCAAAGTATTAAATATAACTTTAGTTCTCTCACTATTTTTTGTTCAATAAATAACAATCTTTTTTTTCCAATACAAGAACAATATAGACATTTGATACTATATTTAATGTTATACAATTATTTTTTTAATACTTGTGCACAACTTTTAAAAGTCTTATATTAAGGGAAGAACCGAAGAAGGGAGTACTATTTTAACAATCTTTAATTAACCAATTAAGGCCAGTAAGCAAAAAGCACAGAGTACCAAACTCAAATAATTGGCAATTACTACCAAATTTTGGTTTTTAACTGGTCGTTTTAATATTGTCAATGATTTGGGTATCCGTGAAAAAGTTTAATATGTTTCCAAAATGGAAATATTTCTTTCTTGTCAAAAACAACAAAGACTTTCCTTGAGAAGGCTTTTTTTTTTCCTTCCTTTTTTGGTATGATTTGAGTTAAATTTTGGCACGTGTGTGTATATATATATATATATGTGTGTGTGTGTGTGTGTGTGTGTGTGTGTGTGTGTTAATGAATAAAATGTGTAAACGAGGGGAGATGAATGGGGTGAACTTTAGGAAACCATTTATTTAGGTTTCTAAGATATATAATGCATGTGTTGTAAATCATATTTAAACATGAAATAATGAAATATATATTCATGCATCACCATTAAAGCCTTAAACAAGTAACATTGATCATCACTACATGTCTTTCTTATTAAGAATAAAGTACGTATATATAGGTTCCTTAATTGCTTTCTTGGTCTGGTTTCATTGACCACTTTGCTCCATGGACTCAAATATTATAAGCTACAAGCTAGGAGACAAAACAAATTAAGGAGTAAACATCATTAAACTTCATTTAAATAAAGACGACTAACTAAAAGAAAAGCCATGCAATTATCAAGTAGAATATGCAGTACGTAAGAGGGAATATATAGTTATCTCACAGCTAGTTGCTGAAAGAACATCATTCATTAATTAATGAACTCCCATTGTACAACAATGAATTAACTAATTAAGCTCCACGCATATTATAAACAAAAATTCTGTACTAATTAAGAAACATTAAATATATATGTATTAGTTTATCTACCAATACTTGAGGAATTGTTAAGATGAATTGACGTCACACGTCTATATAAAATGAAATAATGCTATACAAAAGTTTTTGTGTCTAGTTGATATACACATTGATCGGTGTCAAATTAAACAAACTAATTTTGGTGATGAGAATAGGTACCAAAATTACACATGTTACCTTTTTTTAACATGTGAATCAATGAATTTCAAGAAATAGCATATAACTAATTTTAAATTTTAATATAATAAAAATATTTAAGTACGTAAAGTAGGCGTACAAACCACTTCTACTGTCTTACCATTGTCATAGATTATATACAAAAAAATAATTAATATTTTGAAAAATGAACAAAAATAAAAACTAGGGAGTGGAGCTGAGGGGTGATAAGTCAGAGTGATATCCCTAGCAAAAAGAAATTTGGGTGCAGATATATGAATATTCAGAGGAAAAAAGGAATTTGGGTGCAGATATATGAATATCCATATATATTATCCACAACTTTAGAATATAATCCCTTTAATTCGGTCATCTGATGCTTGTTGGGCAGCAATAATGTAGCTGAAAATCAGAGATGAGATATGATGGGATATTATGTGGTGGAACTTTACAAATAGCATTTGATATTTGATAGATGAAGAACTGTATCTATATTTATTTCTTGTAACCAATTAGATCAAAGTGCTAAGGCCATGGTGCAAAGCAGATTCACTTGCACCAACTTTATACTTGATTAAAGTAGCATTTGGTACAACACCCCAAAAAAAGCATATTAATAAAAAGTATTTGCAGTCCCATTCATACAACAACAAAAAAAAAAGGCAGCAAGTTCATACAAGCAATAGCTTTTTTTATGTCTCAACTTTAAATTATAAAGATTTTTTACAGAACATGTAACTTAGCAATCTGGATCAGTGAGTAAGCTAATCATAAATTAAGGATAGTAACGAAGACTTGTAGTGACAACAATTAACTACTTCCATGCTCCTTCCATAAAATACTACAAAGCTTACCGCTAGAGGTTGTAACGACAATCCTGCCTCTCCGTTCCATTAAGTTTCATCAATTAAGTTAACTTATATTGGAACGGAGGGGGCATGTTTGTAAAATTGCTACACTGCCTGCCGCTATAGCCTCTAGCGGCAGACAATGTAGTATTTGTGGGAGAGGCATGAAAGTAAAAAAAATAATAATTAATTCAAGTCATTCAATCAGTTGACCAACGATAAAAATTATAATTATTAGAATAGTAATACTGCCAACCGGTTGACATATGCAAAAATTAAGTTGAGGACTACTTTCTCACAAATTAAATAAATGGATCAGATTTTTTTTTAGAATATGAGATGACATGATACTTGTTACCATTAATGCATGACTAAATAGGCTTTATAAATTGAAAAAGAATGCTCACGCCTCGCGCAGAATTGATAGAGGATAGGATAAGCATACTCTCTGCCTGTTTTTCTTTTTTCTTTACTTTTTTTTGTGATTTTAACACGGTAGGCAGATTCCAAGGACCTCCTAACTCCTGAAGCAGGCCTTTATTTATTTGCTTATATGCAAGAAGGCCCACAGCCCATAAGTCTGGAGCATAATATGGGACATAAAAAGTTTTAAGGGTCCTTAACACTAATATACAACAATTAGAAAATAATTACAAAAATAAAACACACACAACATAATTATAAAAATAAAACAACACAATATAAAATTGATAAAATCAGCCCTATATTCAAGCAATCAATGTAACACGCCCTACATTTAAGAATCGAATGTAACATTTAACTTTGATATCGAGAAATCCAAATCTTCCGCGCCGACATAATCGAGATCGGAGAAGATTTAAAATTTTTATCACGATGGCACGCTAAGATCGACAAAGAACTCGAGATCGGAGAAGAATGTATCAACGACGATATCTACCGAGAAGAAGAAATCTCTTATCGCGACGCAACTCAAATCAAGAAAAACATAAAAGATCGACAACTTCAAGATCTCGATTGTTGATCGATCGCATCGATTGTTGATTCGTTATAATTTTGTATACCGAGGTATTTGAGTTTCCAATTTATATGCATAAGTGTTACCCCGTGTTGTTTACTACGATTCGCCTATCGTTACCTTTCTCAACTTTTTTCGCTTCTTTAAATGGTCACAAAGTCGTAATAATGAATGTTTTGAATGCAAAATGCATTTTAAAATATGTTTTATACTCTAGTTACTAAATACATATAAATTCAAGTTATCGCTTATTATTGATTTCGTTATCGCTTATTATTAATTTGGTTGATGTATAATGTTTATATGTTTGCTTTATAATTTTAAACATTATTCTACCGATATTTTTTATATTAATGATTACTTATTAAATACATCGTTACCTTCCCGCAATCGTTGGTTACCGCCTAACTGGATTTGGTTGTAATATAATGCTAACTTGGTTATCGTAAAATTGCAATGGTTATCGTGCATAATGTTACCCCCAGCTCATGTTCGTTACTATCATTATGTAGTTCGTTATCGCCTCGATATTGTGATGGTTACTTTTACTGCACTATAAGCAACAAATAATATTACCATATATATATATCGTTATCGCTTCAATATGTATTTAGATGTTGTAAGGTGTTTATTTCGTTATCGTGATAATGTTATTGTGGTTTATAATTGTTTTTTTATATTGGTGGTTACTTTACGCACTATAAGTTTAACAAAGTAATATTACCATATATATTCGTTCCTCGCAATCGCAAGTTACCGCTCTAACTCAATTTGGTTAGATATAATGTCGATTTAGTTTATCGTGTAAAATTGCAATGGTTAATGCATAATATTACCCCCAGCTCATGTTCGTTACTAATATTATGTAGTTTGTTATCATTCGACATCGAGTTGGTTACTTTACGCATCATAAGCTAACAAAGAATATTACCATATATATCAAGTTATTGACTAATATGTATTTAGACATCGTAAGGTGTTTATTTGGTTATTGTATAATGTTATTGTAGTTTATAATTGTTTCTTTTATATTGGTGGTTACTTATTGACTACATTGGTTACCTTTATACAACTGTTAATCTGATTATATATATTGGTTACCTTTATACAACTGTTAATGCTGACTTGGTTACTTTGTAAAATTATAGTGCTGACTTGGTTACTAACTAATGCTGATTTGGTTACTGATTAATGCAAACTTAATTACTGTAATGATTAATTGGTTACTGTAATATTGGTTGCTAAAGCATATTAATGTACACTTCTACTTATGTTTTTTATATTAATGGTTACTTGTTAGCCTATCATTGGTTACATTCTTACAAAAGTTTGCCTTTAGTTGGTAAATAAAACAAATTATACTAGTTGTTTTTTACTATAAAAATGCAATGCAGAATGTATTTATCTTGTGTATACTAAGTAAATATATGTTGGTTATCGCCTAATTTGGGTTTGGTTAAGATATAATGTCGACTTGGTTACATGTGGTAATATTATCATGGTTATTGCATTATATTACCGTGTTTTATAAGTGATTATTTTATATCGATAGTTATCGATTAACTACATTGGTAGGTACCTTCATACATCTCGTTAGTATTTAATTTGTAACAAAGTCATTATCGATTATTTTGGTTGTAAAATGAATGTAAAAATATTTTTTTATAATTCGCTACTAATTACATATATCTTCGTTATCAGATAATATGTATTTAGATATTGTAAGGTGTTTATTTGGTTACTCTATACCGTTATTCAGCTTTTATAATTGTTTCTTTTATATTGGTGGTTACTCATCGACTACATTGGTTACCTTCATACAATCGCTAATCTGATTATATATATGGTTGTTGTATACTATTTAATTGGTTTACTGAGATAATGTTTATTTGGTCATAGTTGATAATTTGACAATTTCTCGCAAGTTTGGAGTGTCGGATTTTGACTTTTTCAGATCCTAATTTCATTGGAAACGGGTCAACGATCAAAAGTCACAAGCTTTGCTGGTGAACTGCAGGGTTTTTTGGTCGAATTCCATCATTTAGGCCTTCAAAATTGCATGTAAAAATTTGGTTTATTTTCCGTTACTAAGATTATGTAATTTGGTTACCGCTCAATATTGATTTGGTTACTTTTACAATGTTTATTTAGTTGTTAGACAATGGCTATCGACAAGAATCAATACAACAAATTTAATTGTTTATGTGAATATATAATTGTTTATCGCTAAGAATTATTAACCACATGGTTGGTAACATTTTTGATGGTGAACAAGAATCAAAATTGATGTTGATTAATATTTTAATTTTTGATTCCATCATGAGTTATCAATATAAAGTAAACATATACATTGAACAATTGGTAATCTGCTCAAATATTTTTATGTAAATTTGGTTATCCATCTAAAATAAAATGGTTACCTCTATATTCATATTTAGTTACCAACTCGGCATGTAGACCATTTCCAAATAACTTTTATAACTATGTAATTTAAAAGTATCCATCACCTAGATAAATGGGGAACCTCATATGTACATTAAGACTTGATAACTGCTCGATATAAGTTTTTAATTATTTGGTTACTAACAAAAACTAAAATGGTTACCCTTATATGCATGTTTCGATACCAATCGCACCTCTCAAACTATTTTTATTTTAATATGAGATCTATAAGTAACCATATATATAAATAAAAACTCTCACATGTACATTTAACGATTGATGTTTGTCCTAATACAAGCTTCAGAATTATCTCGCTTACTAATAATAAAAGAACTATAATGTAACATAATAAAACAAGAACTACATAATTGTATGATAAGAACTGTATTAGGTTTTAATGGTAACCAAAACATAAATTTCATATAATGAAACCCGTTTTAGGTAATCCATGATACTAAACAATTACATATTAACCGTAATAAAAATAATAAAGAACTAAAAATCCCACATCGAGAGACAATAATAAGAGCTAAACCATAAGGTAACAAAGAATCAAAACATAGTAAAGAAGTAACCAAGTAGTTATATGAACGTAACCAGGACATATTTTAATGGTAACCAAAATGTAAACAACTCAGATATCCAACTAATTTTAGGCAACCCATGTATACTCTCACATGATTTAACACTTAATTTATTTCTTGATACAAGCTTCAGAACTATCTCGTTACTACAAAAAATAAAATGGTTACCCTTCTATGCATGTTTAGTTACCAACCGCACCTTTCAAATAATGTATCGTACACAACTTAATACTTAACCAACAAACAATATCAAATAATTGATTATATAATCAAATATGTAATTCCATTTACATAAGCTCCAATAAACATTATGATACTCACTAACCATAACAAATGGTTATAGATATCCAACAAAAATCAAAGTACAAAACACAATTCAAGGACAAGAAAACGATAATCGAACTAATCAAAACTGTACAAATCTTTCAAACTTGAACTTTTTGGTCATCGCTACTTTCTTCTTCATGGTCGCTTCATTCTCTTGAAAAGACTTCTACATTATGAACCGTGGTAACCAAACAGCTTATATGACAAGAATCAAACCATGTTTTAATGGTAACCAACACATAAATCCAAATCATAAGTCAACAAAGAATAAAAAAATATACTAATGAAGTAATCAAACAAGCTTATATGATAGTAACCAAACCATGTTTTAATGGTAACCAACACATAAATCCAAATCATAAGTCAAAAGTAATAAAAAAATATACTAATGAAGTAACCAAACAAGCTTATATGTTAGTAACCAAAACATATATTAATGGTAACCAACACATAAATCCAAATCATAAGTCAACAAGAATAAAAAATATACTAATGAAGTAACCAAACAGCTTATATGTTAGTAACCATCGTGGCAACACCAACCCACGCCACTCTTACTCGATTTCCGACCAACACACTCCACCTTCCCCTTCCTCTCCACAACAAACTTCTTCAAGCCCTTTACGTAATCATCCTCTCAGGATTCTTCTTTCTTTACGACGCCTTCATTTTATCACCATTCAACACAAATCGAACTAACAAAACCAACAAAACTAATCGAATCTAACAGAGAAAAACCACTACTAAGAGATGTAAGAACAAAACGAAACAACACGTAACAGATACTATACAACAAAACGAAAATGGCGTAATGTAATGTCTCAAGAATAATACTAACAGAGACTATACAACAAAACCCAAACGAAAATGGCAATAAGAATGTCTCAAGAAAAACACGAACAGAGAGAGAAATAACAAGAAGATTTAATGTAAATGTAAAAAAGGTTTCATCATGCAAACGAGGGTTTAAAAAAGAAAACACGAATCGCAGCGGTTATAATGTCATTCAAAATAAAAACAACCCATTAATATTTCCATGTCAGCCATTACATATTAATCCCTTAATTTAAGGACTTTAATTATGTTAAGATTGAAAATAAAAACAAAAAAGTGTAATACTTTTGTAATTATTTTATGACTGTATGATTTTTATAATTATTTTCAAAAATGTACTAATATATGTAATTAATCCAAGTTTTAACAATAATTTCAAATGATCCACCGGAAGAAAAGAGAAAAGAATTGAACAACACACAAAAAATAGGTACAATTACATATTCTATTCTATTTTTAAAAATAATTACAATAATAGTTCATTCATAAAATATTTACACAATTAATATATTTTTATATTTATTTACAATATTAGTGCAATTAGTATTCCTTAATTTATGAAATTAGAATGCAATTAGGATTCCTTAATTTAAGGATTAGTTATTCACATGGCTTCTTCTCTCTCTCCTCATCTATAACAACTGCATTATTTAGTCATCATCCTTCTTCTTCATTCAACGTATTCTTTTATATATATATATATATATATATATATATATATATATATATATATATATATATATATGCTCTCTTGAAACACCGGACCGAGTTCATGCTCCCTCCTCAAGCAATAAAGCAGATAACATGAATTCTCTCGCCTTCATTTCAATCTCTGTCTACAGGCGGATTATGAATCCATGGAAGACACACAACATGAAATGAATGAAATGATTGAAGATTCCAAAGAAATCCCCTCGTTCCTCCAAGCTTATTTACCTATCTCATTCTCATTCAGGGCCACCGAACGCAAACCATCTTTGAAAGAGAAAGGAGCAGAGACATCTCATCACGAGGTCCTAAAAGTCGATTCCGTGTTTTGCAAAGAACCTGTTAATGTAGATTTAGTTTTTTCATGGTACAGTTGGTAGCCAAACATTCATACCAAGGTAACCAATTCAGTGTTATTTGGTTTCTAATTTATTTTTAAAAAATCTATTATATATTTTTTTTATTTAATAGTGCAGTTGGTAGCTAACACTTTATACAAATGTAACCAATTCAGGGTTTATTGGGTTTGCAATTAATTAAAAAAATCTATTGTAGATTTTTTTTTTTATAATCTGATTGGTAGCCAAACCTTAATATAAAGGTAACCAATTTAGTTTTATCAAGTTACCAATTAATTATAAAAAATTTATTATAGATTTTTTTTTTTAATAGTCTTGATTAGTAATCAAACCTTAATACAAATGTAACCAACAAAAACTAAAATTGTTACCTTTGAAAGTTTTGGTTACCAATCGTGACCGAAATTTCTTCGTTACCCACAAAAACTAAAATGGTTACCTTTGTATAAATATTTGGATACCAACCGCACTAAAATTTATCTTTTTCTCCTTTTAATTTCTCGGACTAAATCAACATTCATTATAATAATGTAAAATTTGTGGGCCGACGTCCATGGTGTTGAAGCGGCGGCGAAGGGGAGGAGGAAGATGACCGACGAATGGGAGGAGGAAGATGACGTTGCCAAACTTTGAATATTTGAATTTTAATTATTATTTTTAAATTTGAATTTGTTTTGTTTGTTAGATCCAAGATATTTGAATTTGAATTATTAATTATGGTAGTTATTTCTCCTTGATTTTAGGGTTCCTTATTATTATGAATTGAATCTTATACTAATTACCTAAATTAAGGAATCTTAATGGAACTAATATTATAAATAAATATAGAAAGTGTATTAATTGTGTAAATATTTTATGAGTGCACTAATAGTGTAATTACTTTCTAAATATTGTTTACTTATGTAAAGGACCCCAAAAAATATCAATTGTCAACTTCTCTAAAAGCCCAATTCCCCATATGATATTATTAAAAAAAAATTGACTAGTATTTGATCTTGTCACATTTCCCTTCATTCGCTATCAGAAATATTTTTGAGTATTGCTACGCTTATAAAAAAAATATTATACAAAAAAATTTATCAAAATATAAAGGGTAAAGTTCAAATCACCACCTGAGATTTGGAGTCTTTTTCACTTAACCACTTGTAGTCAGTAAAATTATATTTAATCTCTCGACTTTTTGAGTTGAAGTAAAACGTCACATTTTCCATCCAACTTAACTGTGCGTGTATATCAGACGTCAAAAGCGCGTAAAAAGGGCCGTAAAGATAAAAAAAACCGATAAATGTCTGAAATATCCCTTTTTCTTCCTCTTAGTTTTTAAAAGACATTCTGCTATTGATATACAAAGAGAGTACTAACCAGGCTCAGGGAATGTTGAAGAAGAAGAAGAAGAATTGGTGGTGGTGGTGGAGGAGGAGAATTGTTGAGGAACAAAACTGGAAGAATTGCGAGAGAATAGGGTTCCGGCGTAAAATAAAGCGATCATTACAAAGAGAGCTATCAATAATATCTGCCCCGTCTTGGAATCGAACACCGATGATGTCCACAGGTATCCTCCCATTTTCTCTCTCCAAATCAATACATATAGAACCATATAATAAAAAAATGGGCCTTTTGTGAATTGCTTTAAGATATACATAAAAAACTATTTTAAGTAGGTTTATGAAAAAAAGGCCTTAATTTAAAAAAATCATATATAGCATTTATAAAAGTATACAAAAATAATTATTACAAAAATATGACAATTTACCATATATATTTACAATACTAATTATATTAGAGTCCTTAATTTAAGGAGTTAATATTATTGGTCGACATTACAAATTAGTTTCATCATCTTCCTTCGCCTCTATTCTCCATTAATATTTTCTCTCTCTTCCTTTACTTACTCTCTCTCTCATCTCGAATCCACTGTCGTCGTTCTCTTCCGTCGTCATTGCCGCCACGCAAGAACACCGCCTCTCAACTCGTCGTCGCCCTCTTCTTCATCTACCGGGTATTTCTTCATCTAATCGATATTTTTTCATCTAATATTTCTTCATCTACTAATATTTCTTCTTCTTTTGTATTGGTATTTCTACCGGGTTTTTCTTTTTTCTTCATCTTCATCATTAATTAATTAATTAGTCTTTTTTCTATTAATTAGGTAATTTGATATTTTATTTTTTTTTTTTTTCTTTTTTTGTAATCGATATTTCTACTAATATTTCATTTTTTTTTTCACCGATTAGTCTTTTTTTTTGTGGCGTAAATTAATTAGTTAATTATTTTTAATTATTTTTCAATTTACTTTTGTTGACTTGTTGATTCACTGTGTGTTGTTCATTTTAGTGAAAAAAAGGTTTTGGATCAGAAAGCATACATGTTGTTCTATTATCATATAATTTTTAAAGGTGTGTTAATTTAAATTTTGTTAGTGTTACTATCATATAACTGCTTAGTTACTTTCGCATTATGTTTTGTTATCGTTAATTTGTGATTCAGATATCATTTTTGTTACCTTGATTTGGTATTTTGGTTACTTTTTTATGTTGTTATGATTATCATGTATTTGCTTAGTATACATGGTTGACTAAACTGGTTTTGGTGTACATGTTGTTTATGTATTGGTTACTATTAATATATGTTTTGGTTACTAACATATAACTGTTTGGTTTTTTCATTAGTATATTTTTTGTTACTGTTACCTTATGATTTGGATACCATTCTTTTTCTCTCAATTGGGATTTTGGTTACTTTTATATGTTGGTTTGGTTACAATGTATTTGCTTAGTATACATTGGTTGACTAAACCGGATTTGGTCTACATGTTGTTTATGTGTTGGTTACCATTAAAACATGGTTTCGTTACTAAAGATATAACCTGCTTGGTTACTTCTTTTAGTATATTTTTTGGTATACATGTTTTGTTTACTACATAAAATGGTTTGTACTACATGTTGTTTATATTTTGGTTATCATTAGATTATATAATATAACTTTTTGGTTACTGTTTTATTATGGTATGGTTAATGTTATATTATGATATGATAACTATTATCAGATACCAATTTGGGACGCTGGTTATTTGTTATAGTCTGTTTTGACTCATCGTGTAATTGTTATATTATGTTTTGGTTAGTATGCTCTTATTTGTTAATCACTATGTAAATATTTATGATATAGATAAATAAAACCCAAGTCATAATAAATCATGTATTTACTTAGTATACATTGATGTATATTTTTGTAAAGTCCTTCAAACATAACCATTTGTTATGGTTAAGTGAGTATGTAATGTTTATGGAGCTTATGTAAATGGAATTACATATTTGATTGTATAATTGACATTATTTGTTGGTTCGTATTAAGTTGTTTCTAATACATTGTTTGAAAGGTGCAATTGGTAACCAAACATGCATGTAAGGGTAACCATTTATTTTTTTTGTAAGAACCAGATATTTACAAGCTTCAGATCGTGACATATATCAAATGTTAAATGTACATATGAGAGTATACATGGGTCATTTAAACCGAATTGGATATATGTGTTGTTTTGCTTTTGTTACCATTAAAACATGTTCTAGTTACTTTTCATATTACTATTTGGTTACTTTTTATTTTGTTTTAGTTATCAAGTTACCTTATGGTTTTGCTACTATTATTGTGCCCTCGATGTGGGATTTTGGTTATCGTTATTTTTATTCTAACATGTACATTATGTACCCTCACATGTACATTATTTTTGGTTACTAACATATAACCTGTTTGTTAATGATTAGTATATTTTTGTTATTGTTAGCTTATGATTTGATACCATTCTTTTTCCCTCAATTGGGATTTTGGTTACTTTTATATGTATGTTTTTGGTTACAATGTATTTGCTTAGTATACATTGATCGACTAAACCGAGTTTGACTACATGTTGTTTAGTATACTAGACTAATTTATGGGGCTTGATGTAATGCTTACGCTGTAGCTACGCCAAGCAATAAAAAATAGATACTATCATATAACCTGTTTGGTTACTTCGCATTATGTTTTGTTATCGTTAGCTTGAGATTCTGATACCATGTTTGTTACCTTGATTTGGTATTTTGGTTACTTTTTTATGTTGTTATGGTTACCATTTATTTGCTTAGTATACATGGTTGACTAAACTGATTTTGGTGTACATGTTGTTTATGTATTGGTTACCATTAAAACATATTTTGGTTACTATCATATAAATATTTGGTTACTTATTTAGTATGTTTTTGGTTACTGTTAGTTTCTGATTTGGATTCCATTTTTGTTTCCTTGAGTTGGGATTTTGCTTACTGTTTTTTATTGTTCTGGTTATAATATATTTGCTTAATATATGGGTTGACTAAACTTTTTTTGGTCTATATGTTGTTTATGTATTGGTTACCATTAATATATGTTTTGGTTACTAACATATAACTGTTTGGTTACTTCATTAGTATATTTTTGTTATCTTTGTTAGCTTATGATTCGATACCATTCTTTTTCCCTAAATCGAGATTTTGGTTACTTTTATATGTTGTTTGGTTACAATGTATTTGTTTGGTAAAACTGTTTATGATATAAATATTGTTTATATCTCGTTACTAATGACTGTGTAAATCGATTTTTTTTTTTCATAGTTATGGAATCTTTACTATGGGGAATGCAATAGAAAATTCATCGAAAAGTTATATATTGGTGTGACATGGAAGTCCCCGACATTATTACCAAGAAATTGAACCCAAGATAGCTTGAAGAAGTTTAAGGCATCATTAGTTCATCATCGGATGTATTATTTTGTAAATAATAAACCCAAGTCATAATAAACCATGTATTTGCTTAGTATACATTGATGTATTATTTTTGTAAATTCCTTCAAATATATTCTACAAGGTTTATGCTATTCTATTTCTACTTCCATTTCCACAAACACATCTTACATGTTCAAGTTACTTTTATATAACTATTTGGTTACTTCTTTATTATGTTTGGTTATCGTTATTTTATGGTTTGGCTACTATTATTGTGTCCTCAATGTGGGATTTTAGATACTTTTATTTTTTTATTTCGTTAATATGTAATTGTTTAGTATACATGGATTGCCTAAACCGGGTTTCATTATATGATGTTTCTATTTTGGTTACCATTAAAAACTCGTTATGTTTACTATCATATAATTATATGGTTACTGCTTTTATTATGTTACATTATGGTTATAGTATACATGGATTGCTTAAACCGAAGTTTTATTACATGATGTTTCGCTTTTGCTACCATTAAAACATGTTTCGTTACTATCATATAATTATATGGTTACTGCTTTTATTATGTTACATTATGGTTATCAAGTTATTAGTAACCAGATAGTTATAAGCTTGTATCAGACAAACATTAATTATTAAATGTATATGTGTGAGTGTCCTATTTATCTACAAGCTTGTTAAGAATCAGATAATTATCATAGATAGTTACTAGCTTGTTAAGAACCAGATAATTATAAGCTTCAGATCAAGATCGTTATAAGTTTCAGATCAAGATCGTTATAAAGCTTGTATATGTTTACTTTATATTGATAACTCATGATGGAATCAAAAATAAAAATATTAATCAACATCAATTTTGGTTATCAGACACCATCAAAAATGTTACCAACCATGTGGTTAATGGTTACTAATAAAGAAACAATTATATATTTCTCAGTAAACAATTAGATTTGTTGTATTGGTTATCGCTACTCCATTGTCTAACAACCGAATAAACATTATAAAGTAACCAAATCAATATTAGATAAAGAACCAAATTACATAATATTAGTAACTGTAAAATAAACCAAATTTTTACATGCAAATTTAAGGCCTAAATGATGGAATTCGAATTAAAAAACCATGTAGTTCACCAAAGAAAGCTAGTGACTTTTGATCGTCAATTCGCTTCCAATGAAATTAGGCTCTAAAACGCCAAAATCCCGACACTCCAAACTTGATGTAAAAATTGCCAAATTGTCACCGCAACCAAATAAACATTATATCAGAACTAATTAAATAAGATACAACAACCAATATTTAACAAATTTAATGAAGGTAACCAATGTAGTCAATAAGTAACTACCAATATAAAATAAATAATTATAAAACCAATAACATTATAGAGTAACCAAATAAACACCTTTCAAAGATCTAAATACATATTATACAAGAATCAAGATATATGTAATTAAGTAGCCAAGATTATAAAAAAAAATTTACATTCATTTTACAACCAAAATAATCAAGAATGACTTTGTTACAAATTAAAGACTAACAGTGTATAAAGGTAACCAATGTAGTTAATCAAGAATCATCAATATAAAAAATCAAGATAAAACACAAGAATATTATGTGAAGAACTATGGTAATATTACACAAGAAACAAGTCAAGATTATAAACTAACCAAATCCAGATTAGATAAAGAATCAACATATATTTACTTAAGATCCATAACATAAAACATATTTGACAAAGATTTTACAAGAAAAACAAATAATATAAAAAATATCAATACGTATTTAAAGGTGTATTGGTTACTATTAGTCCAAACATCAATTTGGTGTATCAAGTTACTATTAGTCCATGTAACCAATACAATGTAGTCAATAAGTAACATCCAATATAAATGAAACAATTACAAAAGAATATAACATTATAATTTTACACAAGAACTGTGTCAAGACTATCGAAAGTAACCATTATAATTTTACATAGTAATAACAAGATTAGACAAGAATCAATATAATATAAAACAAGATTCAGTCAAGATTAGTCAAGAACTCATTATAATTTTACACAAAGAACCAACTCAAAGAATATTCAAGAACTATATAATGTTACACAAGAATCGAATCAAGATTAATCAAGAACAAAAACAACCAAGAAAAATAGGGTTTTCCTTGATTTTACAATAAAAAACAACCAAAGATAATTTATTTGTTACCAACTAAAGGCGACTTTTTGTAAGAATGTAACCAATTTGGCTAACAAGTAACCATTAATATAAAAACATAAGTAGAAGTGTACATTAATACGCTTCAAAGAACTAATAATACAAAGAACCAATTAATCACCGCAGAATTAAGTTTGCATTATTCAAGAACCAAGTCAAGATGAGTCACTAAATAATATTTTTACACAAAGAATCAAGTCAAAGATTATAATAATTTTATACAAAGAACCAATTCGTAATTAGTCAATAACCATTATAGTGTTACACAAGAAACAAGTCAAGATTTGTCAAGAATCAATATAATATTACATAGTAACCAAATCAAGATTAGTCAAGAATCAAGTCAAAGATTAATTAGTAATATTACGCAAAGAATCAAAATAGCATTAGTCAAGAATTAAGACATCATTAGATTAAGATAATGTTACACAAGAACCAATACAAAATAATCAAGAATCAAACCAATATTAGACAAGAACCAATTTATATAACCTTAGTAACCATAATATAAAACATGTTTTCAAATACATTTGCAAAAGCACAACATTCAAAGATTCAAACTTTCAGGACAATTTAAGTTCGAAAAACTTAAGAAAGATAATCAATTTAGTAATTCAGAGTAACTATAAGTATCTATATGCTTATAAGTTTTAAACTTACATACCACAAAGATTTGAATCAAGTCGATGTTGATTTTGTATTCAACAATCATCGCAACAATGTTTTTGGTTACCGATCTTCAAGGCTGCGTTGATTTTGTATGCTATTTTCGATCTTATGATTCGTCATGACAACAGCTTTTCTTCTTAGAGATGCAAGATTATCAGAGAAGGTGTGTCGCGATTTAAAAGCTTCGCTTTCTCCGATCTCAAGTGGTGTGTCGCGCAGTTGGTGAAGATTTGGATTTCTCCCAGATCAAAGTTGCATGTTTTGTTCAACCGCTTGATTTTAGGAGTGGTTAGTTGATATATAGAGAGTCCGTGAATCGACGATACGTGATTTTAGCAACTTTATATTGGTTGTTTTATTTTTGTAATTATGTTGTGCGTGTTTTATTTTTGTAATTACTCAGATAAATGTCAGATATTAATAAGTGTCAAAGAGACCCTATTTATTAATAAGATAAGGGTTATCTCTTTATCTATGTGTATTAATATATTTGACTTTCTTTATTATACATTCATTTTTATTTTATTTAATATATTAATTATTTAATTTTACTAATTTTATTAGTAATAATAAAAATATATTAATAGATAATTAATAATATTAAGATTAATTTTACAAAAAATTAGAATTATAAAAATATTTTAATCGTTAAAGTTTTAAAAATTTAACTATTAAAATTTTGATAAAAATTCATATGTTTATTAAATTATTTTTTTAAAAAAATATTTATATTATTTAATATAATAAATTTATTAATGTATATTACTTTTTATTATATTAATTATAATTATAAAAATATGATATATCGGATATAACCGGAGGAAAGGTATAATGGATGGATCAAGTGCTGATCTGGCGGCCACCACAAATACCATTACTAAAAAAATATCTCGTCCTGCCCAAAAATACAGCCGCAAAATTCACTACTTTAGAATAGATAAAACATGAAGCTGTAATAAGCGAACACTGCGTCCAAGCTTCCAAATCTTTCCAAATTCCCATTATTCTACACTCCTACTCTACTTAGTTAATTCTTAGCTTTCCATCATCAATTTTTTCTCTCTAGAATTTTCATGGCTTCCGATCAAACAGAGATGCCTCAACCTCAACCTCAACCTTCTTTCGTTGAGCGTTTGATAAATTCAAGAAACATGGATCTTTCTGTATTCTTGCCAATCATCTTGGGCTCAACAAACGACCCAAGTAGCACCAACCCAGATCAAGATTCATCCGAAAGAGGTGACCCACGTGATTGGATCATCCTCATCAACCCGTTAACGCAGGGCATGGTGGTGATAGAAGGCAGCTCATCGGGCATGGATTCTCTGCTGCGTGACCTGCTGAGCAAAGATCGCCAACCACCAGCCTCGAAAGCTTCAATTGAGGCCATGCCAAGTGTGGAAGCAAAAGAGGGGGACGAGTGTGTGATATGTTTGGAGGAATTGAGGGGAATTGGTGATTTGGCTAAAGAAATGCCTTGTAAGCATAGTTTTCATGGGGAGTGTATAGAAAAGTGGCTAAAGATTCATGGGTCTTGCCCTGTTTGCAGGTATAAGATGCCTGTTGATGATGATCAAGATATTAACAAGAAAAGTGTTTTTGGTAGTGAGTTGAGAGGAGGAAGGAGGAGAGAGATTTGGGTTAGTTTTTCTTTCAGTAACAGTGATAGAAGAAGTGGGGACACAAATCAGACGGCTTACCATGATTCTCCCGGGCCTGATAATGAAATGTAGGGGTTCGATACATTGTTTTTTAATTTTTAGTTTATCTATCTCTCTCTGTCTATTTTCCCCATTGGAATCTTCTGTGAAATACCATGTATAGAGTGACAGAGCCTGGGTCTTTTTCATGTTTTGATTCTCTTAATCAATAATGAAATAGTAATTAATTATGTTTGAGATTGTTTTGGTTGGTTTTAATACTGTTTTTAAATGTCTATCTTGATACCATTGTCTTCATTTTTCAAAGGGATGAATTTTGGAAATAAATTAAAGAGTTACATCGAATTATTTGAAGGAAAAGAGTCCTGAAGAAATTTATGGATCCCAAATTATCTTTGATTTGAGCTTGGTTGAACAAATTGAATTCCATTTAAAATCTGCATTCAAATTGTTGAAACCCTTCATTACTTTTAATGTTTGCACATTCTTACCTACTAAAAAAACTGTTTATTAATTTTCTTGTTGCTACAAGGTCTTTATTACTTGGTGAATACCAGGTGAGTATGAAAAGGAAATCCTATAGGTTGGATTGCTCGTGTGTCCACGGGTGTTAAAGTCCTTCATCACTCTCAATCCTTCAACTCCATAAACTCTCTGATATCCTCTCCCATTCTTCCGGGTAACATGAAATTAATTTTGGTCAATCGATCAATACAGTGTAAACACGCAGACAGTAGGTGATTTCTTCCTCTGCGTCAATTGACCAACTTACCATAAAGTTCATGGTAACCTGATCCCATTCTTCCGGATACAAGATTTTCTACCCAGCGGAGGTAAATGTTTCCTGATTGCAGAACGTCTTCATACTGCTATGCTGGGCATACAGCTTATCCCAATTCACTCCTCTTATTCTGATGAAGGGTTTTCCTTGGGTTTACAATTCTATCTTCCATTTGCATTTTGCATCCTACTTAGAGTTGAAAATGCAGGTACTACTACTTGATTGTGGAATCAAATTTTAGAATATAATTGAAGTATATTGTATCATTAAGCAAGAACATGGCTAGTATAAGAAGCTTGTGCATGGAATTCAGAAAATCCTTCCTATCTAATGGAAGTTATGTTGGTGTTAGCAGCAGAAATATAATTCAAAAGTTCCCTTTCTAATCATATAACTTACACTGCACATGCCGCATGGTTTAGCCAATGATTCTTTCCACCTTTGTCATACGATAACCCATAAGTTTGGTCCCACAACCACAATTATGTTTTCTCCTTTTGCTGTAGATTTGTGTGGGAAGGCGGAACCAGGGGGGTTAGGATGAAGCTTACTGCCGCCTACCCCTGCCGCAATGCCGCCTTCCACTATCGAGTCCTTTTTGCATTTTCAGCAGCAGACCAGAGAAAAGTGTCAGGAAATTTGGGATCGACAAATCTTTCTGCCATTGATGGTGAAGAAATTGAGAGTGATTCCGAAGCAAATAGTAATCTTGGCTCTTTTTTCTTTTCTTGGATTGATATGTTTCTGCATTAAGACCAAGATAAATAACAGAGACCTCTATCAAGCCCAACACCATGATGGTTATTCTTTTAACTAAATAATACTCTAGAAAGAAAATATTGATGGTAGGTGCTTTGAGAATTGAGACCTTACTTCAAGAAAATTGAGGTCATTGTTTCCATATTTGTTGTAATTTGGGTCTGATTATTGGTGCTCTTGTCGGTAGCATGGTGCCTTGTGCATTGGGTCACGATTCTCTGGTCGGTATGCATTGGACCGCTAATATACTTTTCATTTTTTTCAATCTGGGTCAAAATTAAACCCAAGGACCTTAACTCCGCTCCCTCGCCACTACAATCTACAGGTCGCTGCTCCGGACATCCGGTAACCGCCCTCAAATTTTGTTCTGGTTCCGTCAGTGGGATTCATTCATAATAAACATCCCCTGCCTTGGTGTCTTGTCAATCTTAAAAAGAATCAAAGTATAAAAGCATGATCTAGGTTTAGGTTACTACCAATTATAATATGTTATATACCTAAAGCACTAAAAGAGGATTTGTGGTTTTCTTCTTCTATCGGCACCAACAGCATGGGATATACCAAAAAAAAGTCCCAGGAAAATGTTCTTAACCAAGTTAGATACCTAAAATGAAGTATAATTTGGTGTGAATCTAATATTCTCTTGCAAACTCTGAACAATGTCTTGAGATTTGGGTTGTCCCTAATACTGAATAGTTCTGTCAGTTGTGAATGCATACGAATCTGTGTGCTTGCTCTGCGAGTGTCAGAGGGACAGAAGAGAAGAAGATTATACAAAGTAGATTATACCTTTCAATATGGATATACTCTCAGATATATTCTTTAAGGTCCATACACAACAATATACATAGTTTATACACAACATATTCTCTATTAGAATTCAATTGCATTATAGATTATATAACATATAGTCATATACCATCAATACCAATGGTTAACAGAATTATAGATATTCATTAGATTTGTCAACTTCCTTGCTATTCAAATCTATTGCTTTTGGACCAGAATTCAAGTCATTCAAATAGTGGCTGTTCAGATCAAAGGTGCTCAACAAATCAAACTTTCTCGATTGATCATGACTTTTCTGGCCTGTTGATCTTTTTCCAGAAGGTTTCTCAACACAATTACCATCAGAAATGGTGCTTCGGCTTCTTTTTCTTGCATTAGCTTTCTCTATGGTTCCACTCTTTTCCCCCGGATGCATTTCCATTAGCGAGAGCACAACAAAATTTGAATTCCACTTATTCGTACTTTCGTTAGTTTCATGTTTTTGTTGACTATCTTCCTTTCGTCCAGAGCTCTCAGACGATGTCAAAGAACTTTCCAAGGAAAATCCATTGTCCCTTAATGGTTTGTTCTCAATATCTTTTAAGCTCGGGTGTTTGATATCTGTTAATACCGATAAAGAAGAACTAGGGCACCCAGAGTCAACCATTGAGACCAGCTGAGAGAGTTCAGCTTTAGCAAGTTCAACTTCTACAGATGAAGAATTATATCCAGAAAGTGTGTCCTGCGCTTTTTTTAACACGGACTGTAAATACTTTCCTTGAGCCTCAATTCGCAGCTGCAAATGCCTTTGTACCTGAGAGAGAAAATTTTCAACATGTTGCTTGAGTTGATAGGATTCTCTTGATCTTAACATAAAATGAATATGTAGAAAGTGCTATGATTGCGATAAGATTTACTTCAATCTGTTCATGAAGTTTCCTGTGCACCTCCATTTGCATCTGTAGAGCCTGAGCTATATGCAAGCTCCTGATGGAAAGACAAAACTCAATCAGTTATTATGACTCTCTTGCAGTAGTTCCATTTAATCCAACCAATATACAGTAAAGAAATAATCATTTAAGTATTATTACTCATTAATCTGAGTCTGGGTTCCATCACTGTAATCCCTACCGGTGTGACTCTCCCGCGTCTCTTCATATCCTGCATCGGAAAAAAAAAGTGTGATTACATCCAGCTGCAATTTTCATACTTGTAATAATTTCACGATCAATCTATGCTACTTTACCTTCTTGGTCATTGTCAATGCAAGTTTGTGATTGTTGACTTTTACCCAGCCTATATTTCTGCAGGAATAGACTTATGATTCATCTTAAATAGCGTAATCGACATGAAATGATGAACTTAAACGTATACAGAAAGAGAAATGCCTGTAAATGGCTCTTTAAGTGGTACAATGTGAGTCCATGAATGCCCATCACCCTCAACAAAGATTTAGGTGTTGCCTCTGCCCATTCAGAAAAAAAAAAATCAAGAAGATTTATTAGAGACTCTAATATACTGCTTGTAAATGTTCTGGAAACTTGGACTTGATTGTAAATATATATAATACGCAACTGTCTGCGCCACCGAGCTGAGCAACTGCATGGACAAATCGTTGGTGAAGTTCTGGAGTCCATTTCAGCCTGGGCTTTGCATCACTTGATAAAACCAAGCTCATATCTTGATCTTGCATATTCTGTAGAGCCATTCTGTTTATCTGGATGAGAACGTAAAGGTTGAGTAATGGAACATAAAAATATGGGTGTTTCTTTGTGTGTTTTTGATTAAAATGTGTGGCAGCTGGACTTCTCTTTATAATTGGGAGTTGTTGGAATGTCCTATGTTCTCACTCCATATCTGGAAACATAAGTGGGGTTCTGTTGGGGGTGGGGGGGTGGGGAGGAATATATGCCATGGCCTGTGGCTCTTTCTTTCTTTTTCACCATTTTCCCATTTCATATCAAACATTTTTGTTTTAATTATTTTTATTGTATCTCCAATTTTTCATTGTTCTTTCTTCCTTGACCTGAAAGGGGGTGGAGAGAATCTCTGATGCAGCAAAAACAGAGAAAGCAACACACTTCAACTTGAGTCTCAAAAGGAGAGAAAAGTGTATGGTTTGTTTTTATCTTGCTGTTCTCCTATCCCCACCTTCGAAATATATACTTATATATATATATATATATATATATATATATATATATATATACACACACACACACACACAAATAAGTTTGATTCCTGATGAATTAGGCAGCATCAGCCCCACCATGATGTAGAACGGGTTCAACTTTCTAAAATTGTGAGAGGGAAGATTATAATAGTGGGGATGCTTTAATGGAAATTTATTTGTGGAGATTGAAAGGGATAACCAAACGGGCCTTTATTTTTCTTGATAAGTTTTTTCTTTTTTTTCAATGCATTCTTTCTTAATTTTCTCTTTTGAGTAGAGTAGGAGTAGGGCGTGGTGGGATTGGCAGATTCTTTTTGTTCTTTGTAGGGATGAAGGAATCAAAGAATCCAACAATAATAGATTTTAGGACAAACTTTTGCCGTATTCATTTTATCAAGAACTACTTTCCAAAAAGATGAGTAAATGTACCAATTCATTAAATCCTAATTTACAACTTCATTTGATAGATTAGACTGAAATGGCATCTTGACCGTCCAAAGACCGATCCGGGTTGATGTGCGAGTGATACCACTAAAAAAGGGAATGGGAAAAATACAAGAAGTTATAATTAGGTATATGGGTAATCAATCCTATGGAACGGGATGCAAAAAGAATTGGGTCCCTGCCCAAAACATGACTATCTATCAAGTTCATGGCCTACAGTCTATTCACCAAATAATAGAATTGGAGTAAAGCCTAACTGCCGGTGCAGCTTATAAACAAATACGTAAACAGATGAACAGAGATCATTCTTTGCTTGTTAAGAGAATATCAGTCTAGCACTCCACCCCCCCCCCCGGTCACCTACTGCATAACTTGATTCTGAATAAAATAATTCACTACTTTTTTGTAAATTGAAAACTCCAAGATGGTGAAAAAATATATTGGGTTTGTGGGTTTGATACAAAATGTACAGGAAGCTTTTCTACATTTTGTTTTTTAAACCAAATAAAAATTACAAAAGCTTCCTGTATAATCTCTCTGACACATACAACACAAGGAAATGACAAAAGGCTCACAAAATTTATATGTATGTATTCTTTCTCCAGATATAAAAACAATCACACACTTGTAATCACCCAAAAGAAAAGGGAAAAAGAAATAAAGAAAGAAGAAAAAGAAAGCAATCAACAGGACCTATTCTTGCATAAAAGTCCTCTGGAAAACATATTCCAAAGAGTGTTCCTTTTCTTCTTTTCTTTTCTTTTTCTTTTTCTTTTTTTTTTTGGACTGTGCACACAAATATGAACAGAAGGTTTTCATCTAGATTTTAAATATTTGTTTTTAGAAGAAAAAAAATATTAGAAAGGGAAGGGCACAATAAGCAGCAACAAATCCTAAAAGTCAATTAGATTAGATGAGATCGATCTTCGGATTTCTGTGGTTGCTGTCAAGCCCCAATAGCTGGAATCAAAATTCAATGATTGATCTCCAAAGCATTGTCATCTCAGTGCCATACATTCAGTTGGTCTGCTGCAAGATAAACAATTTCAAATGGTTCAAAAGTGATAAAGATCATGTGGTAAATAATATAAAACCAAGAACCATATCATTTAAGAAGATTCCCTAACTGGAAAATTTTCCTTCTAAATGGAAGTTCATACGTCTCTAAACAAATTTTGTATGCAGTTGATTGGATTCAAAAGAATCAAAGGGTCCAGTAATTACATAATAGTCATTTTTCTACATTTTGGAAACTTTTGACTTGAAAGAGGATGATCCGATCTCAAGAGTCACAGGAAGCAGATATTTTCTTCACCTAGTTTATGCTTCTTTAATTGCTGTACAGGTACTATTATTAGTCCTTACTGGCAAGCTCATACTTGAAATTCAAACAAGAATATAATTATTAACAAGTTCTATGATATATGTGGCCCAAATGTTTGAAAAACAAGAAAAAGAATGGTTATTTCAAGTACCTTTTTCTTTAACCAGCTGCTGTACTTGAAGCTCCTTTCTTTTTTTTGCTTTAATATATTCGACAAGAGGTAAAGGAGATTCTAGGATGATGCCAAATGACCCCTTGGAATTTTTAGATCAGTAGCAGAAGGTCCGGTGAATCAAAAGTCACTAAAACAAAGTTGCCTCATCAATTATTATTATTCCGTTAGGGGCCCATTAGAGGAGATCTAACAAATCCAAAACCACGGAAAGAAGAATATGGATGGCCTAAGGAATCACGAAAAGGGAAACAAAAGGAACTAGTCGCCATCCCCTAATGAATAGTTGAGATTTACCGAAAATGACGAGAGCGTTATGTCACTTATAAATTTCTTCGCTTTAAATCATGCCAATAAGCTTTTGTAAGCTTTAAGAGAGAAAAGTTTGTTCAACAGGTAAAGTGCGATTCTCACCAATGAATTGAAAAAAACAGTTGTAAAATCATAGTAAAAGCATGCAGATGCATGTTTCTTAATAAATGTCTAAGCTTCTTTAATCTGTGTGCTTCATGCCGGCGGCATAAATAAATCTATTGTAAGCTCTGTACCACAAGAATTACACCAATATAAAACAAGGCAGTTACAGTTTACAGAGTTTCTCTTCTGTCAATCTTACCACAAAGAACGTCTTCATCATAAAAAAAGTGATCAAATGATCACACACAAACTTGTATGATGTTAATTCTTAAAATCTTAATCATGGTACACCAAAATGGCATGAAGTGATTATTTGGTGTGAATCCATGTGGAGCACATATAGTTATGTAGTAGCTTCTGATCTAGAAAAGTCTTATCAGCATATAGCTTGGCACATCAAGCATACCAGGGATAAACAGAAGTGAGTTATTAATTTCGACTCTTGAGATTCTATATCTATTAAAATAAGAAGGAAAAAAAACAGGGATAACCATAGGTTAAATCATTTAAACCTTCCAAGCAAGTACAAAATTTACACTAAAGTTAAACGAGCATAATGTAGGTCAGACATGTTAATTTTCGGAACTATCTACATGGCCTAATCTATGTCAAAAAGGTGGAATATCATCTCAACGTCGTGAAACTGTTCTCTAGGAAAATTTATCATGGGTAAATCGCTGGCTACAAGTACAAGATCTCGGGTTCTTTTCCAGGCAAGAGAAGGTAAATTTAACATTTCTACGTTCTGTATATCTGTTTCAACAGCATGCAGAGGCAGAATAAAGATAAAGTGGGTAGTAGTAGAATTGTTTTCTTCACCAAGAAAATTGATGTGCACTTCCTCCCACGGTGATGTCCATTGACTAAATTTCATACAAGGGACATCTATGTTCAATACCCTGCATCTTTAATGGTGGCAACAAAATAGAAACATGCAAAAATATTACTTAAAATAATTTAGGAAAAGGTTTAGTCATTTATGATAATACTCCCTCCATCCTAAAAAAGGACTACTACTCTTTTTGTTGACTTTTTTCCTTCTAATATTTAGGGTTGCATATGACATAATATTTGTGGATAAATTCTTTTGTAATAATATATGACATAATATTTGTGGATAAATTCTTTTGTAATAATATATGACACAATATTTGTGGTATTATGTCTCAACTAAGGTCCATTTTTTATAAAAAATTTGGGATGTAACTATGGGGTGCATCTAATATTGTTTTAAAATCTTAATAATTTAAATTAACACAATCACTAGTTGATATATGAGTTGGAACCAGGAAATTGTGTTTTATGTGGAATAGGTGAAGTTGGGGGCATTTGTCATTAATTTCAATTTTGTGAGGAGCTATAACATATAACATGTAAGTTTATACTAAGTTCATCTTTTTACTAGAAGTCTTGAATTACTAAGAGGTTTGCTGTTACTATTGTTTTCATATTTATCATATCATTTTACATGCAATAAGTATATGATCTGTTAACGCTAGAATCTTTCTCCACGCCCCAATCACGTAAGACGTCCTGATCCTGCACAGTAAACACAGTTAACACCAAAAGCTTGACGGCTAGGACCGTCGGGGGATAGCTCCGGCGTGAGAGTCAGTACAGGCGATCACAAGGTTAACAATGGAGGAATAAATATCTAGTGACTAGAGAGCAATAATTTATGAGTTACCTTTCACCGTGTGTCATCCTTGCTTTATATCCCCAAAGTCCGGTTTGTCCTGTATGCAACTGACTTTTCGGGCCCACAGCTTTTAGCCAACTAAGCTCTGTCCAATCCTCATTAAATGCAATGCAGAGATGACAGTAAAAGTTCTATCCCCAATCTACACCCCCACAAAGCCCAAGTGGAACCATACTCATCTAGTAATTCGGCCCATCTTGCATCCAGGACCCACTAATAGGGCAAGAATAACCATAACCCCGGGGAGGAGCCCATTAAGTCTGGCCCAATAAAGAAAAGGATCATGGCCCAACATTGTTTCAGGTCTTTTATTAAACAGAGGTTTAATGAAAGAGTATAAGTGGAATCGGTCGAGAATAAAAGGAATTATAATGAGATCAACAAAGGCCCAAGATACAACTTACCGAGGCCCAAAAAGAAGTTTCCACTCCCAGAAACAATAAAGACTAAAACCGACGCTACTTTACTTCTTTAACTTCACAATCACCGTTGGCATTAAATGAGCCACCCCTGAACTTTATGAAAAGTTGAAGAGAACTCTAGTATAAAAGCTGCTTTCTCCCAAATCTGACAGTTTTACCAACTCAATTCGAAATTCGGATATTCCTTACTCCTCTTCTTCTCCAAATTTCTTTCTACAAACTTCAGAAATATTTCAACGGAACGAGTGGGAGAAATAGCGAGCCTTCTAGAGAAGATTCACATTAAGGAAGGGAGCTTCGAACTTCTGAGTAAACAAACATGATTGTATAACCATAACTGTAAGTCTCGAACCCACTCTATTGTTTAAATCCCAATTTCCATCAAGAGTTCTCGCAAACAATTGTTCTTCATTTGTTGCGTTGTCTCCGATCAAACCAACGTCAATCGAATCAAGGGATCAGATGATTTCTTTTACGGTACATCTTCGCCAACCTCACCGATGTATGTACCAATCAAGAGCTTCAAGCCACCGAATCAACTCCTATTAAAGGGACAAGCCAACCTCGCCAAGAAAGCAAGCTGGCCAAAAACCCGAACACATCCCCACGCAAAATCACACCGAGTGCCTCCTCGATATGCCCTCTGACGAACGGACCCGAATCTTTTGCGTCAAAAAGAAGAAAACCCAAGCAAATTCTCCGGCCTTCGAAGGACCACGAGTACCTCTAACAGAAACCGATCCTCCGCCAACCTCCCTGGTTGAAATCGTTGTTTCTGACGAAGAGCCCGAAGAACAAGTGGTACGATCACCCAAACTTGCTCGAAAAAGACAACCAACCTCCTCGGACTTCAGGCCCGAAGAGAACTTCCCATTTGAGCTCTACAACTCCTTCGTCCATAATACCGACAACCACCAGTTCAGCAATAGCTCTATCATGGACCTGATCAACGAGGGACTGAAGTACCAAGCTAGAGTAAGCTTAACTTATCCATTTACATCTCGGCCCATTAATTTTGAATCGATAGACTAACATCGATCATCCATGGTGGCAAGCCTTTGTCTTGGATGCCTCCGCCTAAATACCAAGAGGCCAAGTCAAGAGAAAAGTCGTCAAGAGAGAATACCGCTTAAGTCTGTTTTGTGAAAGATAAGTAGTCTCAAAGTTGTTTTCACCATAACGAAAAGCCCTTCGGAAAGACCTTGCCCAAACCAAAGAAGATTTGAAACGCGTCTGCCACTCACCAAGTCATCACCGAGATATAAATATTGATCTGTCAAGCTAAAGGATCAAAGCATCCAAAGACATCGTCGAAGTTGAAGAAGAGCTCAAAGAGCTTGCCCTTAAGAATTTGAGTCCGCCATCGATCAAGAATTTCGTAGGGATATCCAGGCAGAATACAGAAAATCCGCCAAGCTGAACAATAAGATCGTCCATATGTATGCGAAAGGATATGAAATCTGCCAAGTAAAAGGCAAGAAAAGCTCGGCCAAGGTAGATCCATCTCTTACAGACTCTTTAGACGCAGGACGATGACAAAGAAGAAGTTGAAGATGACCTCTCCTTATCTCTAGTTGTAGAACTTTCGTGAAAATTCTAACTTTATGTAAAAAAGTTAATATTTAATGAAATATCAACTTCACGCCTTATTACTCGTGTGAACATTTCTTGTCAATAATGGATCATCAATCAACTTGAAAAGCGTAAAAGTGCCTCTTATTTTTAAACCGTTAATAATAATTAAGCAAACTATATAACGATTAAGAACAATGATAATATAATCCGAACTCAACACTTGAACAAAATAAAGTAATGCATACTTATCATTCATCAAGTGTGAGATCTAATTATATACGTGAAGTGAATTCTACCGATCCTCCTCAGATTATCAAGATCTTGCTTTCACCACTCTCTGGGTAGTAAACAAGTATATAAGGACCAAGATATAAGGACCAATTGTGACCATTGACTTACCACCCCGGTAAAATCAATATAGATCCCTTTATCACCACTCGGGGTAGAAACAACAAATGGGTCGCCATCGAATGGCCCAATGAGTCCTACCATACCTCCTTACAATCAGAGTGACCATAGGACAAATAGACCGGGACCAAATAGTGACCATTGATTTACCACCCGGTAAAATCAATATAGATCCTTAATCTCACCACGGGGTAGAACAACAAATGGGTCGCCATCGAATGGCGGCCGAGTCCTCCGAACCTCCTATCAAAACCAAAAGATGACATTCGCTTTACCACGAAAGGGCTCGACGAAGTCTACTGCACCAAGAGGCTACCATCGAATGGTCGGTGAGTCCTCCCGAACCTCCTAACTCCGAGGGTGGCATTTGTCGTGCTGTCACGAATATGGATGAGCTGGCGAAAGTTCTTTATGAATGTTTTAAACTTCGATCCCATGAGTGGCGTTTGTTAACCCGATCCCAAGCAATGGACCCAATACGACTATCCCCCAGACAGCAAGAGGTATAGGAGATAAAATCGAAATATAGCCTTTTGGTGGCTAATGTGGGATCGAACCATTTGGCTGACAAATATCCACATGAACCCTCCAAACAACATTTTCAAATTTTTCAGACGGCGCATCAAATTCCTCAATAGTGGGAGATGGGTCCAAAGTAGAATTTCAAGTCTTTCGTCTTTGAATCCCGATTCTTTTCAAGAATATCATTTGCGCCAAGTGCTTTGTAGGTCAACAACTTCGGCCAAATAATTGTCACGAATATCTTTGTGAACTTCCGAAGAACACACCTCGCTCTTGGATGGAACCAAATGTTTAAGTAATGATGACGAAAAAGGTCCTTCGATAAAGATTCTCATCAATGAGAACAAAATGGACACTCTCAGACTTGGTCTTCTTCACAAAGATCTCGATCCAAGAAATGACGCCATCATCTGTCGTCAAAGTTTATAAGCATCTGTAGTGGCTACCGATAATGCACCGACGGTGGAATTGTTATTGTGATCGACTTGATAACTCGCTATATCGATGTAGAAATAGAATATCCATCCGCAAATATCGATATCCGAACGAACTCGTCAAGAATCGCAACGGCTTTGTCGGACTCTCACCGCTTTCCATCCTGAGGCGCATGACCTTAGATGGATTTCCCAGAAGACAAGTGCCCATGCGGTGTGCCCTTAATAGACTCTCGGGAGTGTGATTTTTGGATCTACTTGGTGAAACTTTCACATTCGTGGTGAGCCTTCATTCGACGCGACCATAATCCCAAAGACCAATAGGCGTAATACCCTTCTCACCAATCAATCGAAAAATGGCCATTGGTCTTCATCTACTCGCTTCGACCATAATCCCAAGACCGATAGTAGGCGTAATACCCTTCTCACCAATCAATCGTGAAATTGGCCATTGGGTCTTCATCTACTCGCTTCGACCATAATCCCGAAGACCGATATAGGCGGAATACCCTTCTCGGCCAATCAATCAGAAAATGGTCATTGGTTCGCTTCGATCCCAGGAAGGCCTCGAGACATGTCTTTAAAGTGTAGACTTCTTCTAACTTCGATCGGTCTCGGTACCGACCACTTGGTATAAGATTCTAGCGAGATGCCTTTCTACCCTTTTTCAGACCATGGTCGTATTCTCCGGATGAAAAAAATCAATCTTCTTCCAAAGATCATCCCGGGCTCTCGAACGAGAACCCTCGTAAAACCGCTTGAAAAAGACCAAAGATGAGCATTCTTTCAAGGACCCAATCAATCCTCGACAGATACTCATCAGGTGACGAAGTCATAGCCATCGGGTATCCTTTAGAGGTAATCGTTTCTACTCTTCTTCACCATGGATTACGCGAAGAAAGCCTACAATTTGTGATTGAAAACTTCAAGAACACTAGTAACATGCCCTCCTTCTAGGCAGCCAATGTTAACGCTTAATCTTTTTCCACGCCCCAATCACGTAAGACGTCCCGATCTCAAGACGAGAAACACGATCAACACCAAAAGCTTGACTTGGCCATACATCGGATTGGGGATAGCTCCCGTGAGAGTCGTCAAGACAGCGATCACAAGGTTAACAATGGAGGAATAAATATCTAGTAACTTGAGAGCAATAATTTATGAGTTACCTTTCACCGTGTGTTATCTTTTGCTTTATATCCCCAAAAGTCCGGTTTGTCTCAGATGAATCGACTTTTTCGCCCATGACTTTTTAGTCGACTAAGCTCTGTTCAATCCTCATTAAATGCAATGCAGAGATGACAGAAAAAGTTCTATCTCCAATCTACACCGGTCAAAGCCCAAGTGGAACCATACTCATCTAGTAATTCAGCCCATTGCATCCGGACTAATAGGGCAAGAATAATCATAACCCCAGGGAGGAGCCCATTAAATCTGGCCCAATAAGAAAAAGGATCATGGCCCAACATGATCTAAGAGTAAGTAGAGGAAACATGCAGGAACCAGTTTAGATGGGCCTTGCGAGCATGCTTTTTCAAGAAGGTATAAGGCCTTACTTCTTTGGTCATAGAAAAAATTATACAGCCGTCCAGATCTAAACTTTCTTCACCCTTGCACTCACTGCTAACAAGAAAATACCAAAATAATTACAAAAGAATAAGTGATGCTGCAGTCTAACCAGAATCATTCATCCCCTTTTAGGTAAAAGAAAGCCATAAGGTTCATTAGATCCTCAATCAAGGTTATACAGCAAAGAATATTGTCTGCAAGTGGATGAGAACTATTGCGTAAAACTAGTAGGTCAAGTCTTGTTTCCTAAATTGATATTTGTTATGACAAACAGAATAAATCAACGCAGAAAGATAAAGACAATAACACAAGGTTTTACATAAAAACTCAAATCGGAAAAAAACCACGGAGAAGGCAGAAGAAATCCACTAAATAAATCTTCAAAATATTTGAAAAGTACAAGATAAAGAGAGAGAATTATGAGAATTCTTAAAATGTTTCTGAATCTCTCTGAATATATTTGAATTATATCTGAATGTCTCTGAATATATTTAAATGTATCTAAATCTCTCTCTGAATATCTCTTCTCCAAAATCTTAGCACCCATATTTATAGGCCATAGGAAAATTCATAATCAAACAGGATAAAAATACTAAATTGAGTATAGGACAAGGTTTTTACTCGCTAAACTAAAGTCACACACATTTCACCAATGGATTCAAGCTAGATCTGTCTTTCTTTTCTTTTTGATAGAAAAGAAGGTACCATAATGCCCTATTGAGTGTCAAGATGGTCAATAACATGCAAGAGAATATTGGAGCCTAAAATTGAAGTGGCAGTTACAAATTCTATATCTTACATTTTTTTCTCTTAATCTTCCCCAGAGGAAGTAACTAAACAACCACAATGAACAGCTTAATTAATTTACATTATCACTGAATCTCATATATGGATATGTTTACGTCAAATACATTAGTATTACACGAGTTTGTGGGAAGATGAATACGGCATAGCTGTTCAGGTAAGGCTTATTAATGTTTTATGGTTCAGTAAAAATCCAGTCATAGAAATATGTGTTTCTGACAAGTGATGAGTGTTGATTGGAGGGAGGCAGGCAATGCTATCATGCACTACGAGGACTTCAACAATATTTGAAACAAATGACTAACATCTCTTAATGGTGAGATTCAGTTTTTTCTTGTACTTTTTTTTTTCTTTTTTTTCTTTTTGGTGCAAGGTAGTAAAGATTTCAGAAACAAATTTAAAATAGTTTAACCCCGGCAAGTTTAATTGTTTTTTTAAAAAAAAAAAACTCTATGCACCACAAGCAACAGCCTAGGTACAGCAGATATTAGACACCACCTAGGGAAAGCAGTAGCCCTATAATTGGCCGAGTGAAATTTTATTATATACACAACTTAAATATCAAATGACAGAATGTCATGTTTTAATTTCAATAAGACATGTTAGAATGTTTTTTAGGCATAGCGTGTGGACAAAGAATTCAGCTCAGTGATTTAGATACAATATTATGTGACTAGAGTTATCATCCATGGTTTGGATGTGGTGTCTATGGTTTTTGAAACCACAGGAGAAGGCCACAAAGTCTAAACAGGAAAACTGTTGATTATGATATAAAAGAGTTTTGAATCAATCTTTGTTAAGGCCACTTAGTGCTCAGCCTATAAAGCAGTATGGGAGGGTTTGGGAATTATTTCCTTTTACTACTTGTCGTCAATGACCAAGCAGAGTATTAGAGTTTTTACAGGAAATAAGCAATTAAAGTAATGATTAAGCTCTAGCATGTACTTAAACTCCAAAAATCCCAAAAGAACTATTTACTTATTTTCAACAGCATGGCAGCTGAGACTTCATTCTTCCACCTCTTATCCTCAATTAATTTATCTTTCACCTCTCCATGCCAATTAGCCAGCATAAAATTCTATGAACTAGAACAGTTAAATAAATATAAATATTACAAATACTATAGCTTACTGCAACTTGGAGTAATACATGATAGTATTCCTTGAATAGTTTTCATTTTGGATTTTGAGATTCCTTAACTTAGTCTGGTATTTATTTAGGAGATTGACTTGACATCAATACCATCCACTTAAGATACTACTCATATTCAACCTAATTTTATAAGCTTCTTTTACAGTAAAGTCCCACCTTTTACTAGATAAAGACCAAGATCTTCGTACATGAACATCTCTTCTCTTTCATGCGGATGCAAAATATCCAATGATAGTTTAATATTTGAGTAGTGCTATAGACACAAACTATTTTACAAATATTTTATAAACTGCTCATGTGGCATACTCCACCTCAGCGTATTGATCAACAAATTATTTTAATGTAGTCTTCGGTCCCACACAATATGTTGAGGTGGAGTATGCCACATCAGCAGTTTGTAAAATGTTTGTCAAATAGTTTGTGTCTCTAGCATTATTCTTAATATTTTTCTAAACGAACCTAAAGTGATGAAGTATATTATCACTGGCACACTTCCTGCAGAACACAGTTACTATTAGCATATGCTTTTAGGTTCAAAATCAACACAAACGTTATGAAGGCGAGCAAAGTTTCTCTATATCAATGCATTCCCTGCAAACATATTACTTTAAATTTATTTATTTTTTAAAAAAGGTAACCCCTCATGTGCAAATAAAGGGACTGCCAGGCATCAAAGAATTTTGGAATGATTGATCCTTTAGCTGATTTGTATAAAGATCCTTGGTGTAAACTGAACCTTTAAATGGGATCTCCAGATGGGTCAATTCAAGAATTTAAAGTAAAAACTGAACTAATTCAAGTGGCTTATATGGATAACAGAACAAAGATTGCTATGAAATAATAAGTATACAAAACAAGATTTTGGCAAACATCCAGATGATGAAATTATTTAGCCATTCCACATTATCAATACAAACCAATAAAAGGGACAAATACGACCAATGTGAAAATGTTTATGAAGGGAATAACAAGAGAAGGGGGTGACTGAGTGCACCTGGAATGCTACAATGCTTGGCTAAAATAAAATCAACCCATTCGTAGATTTCTGATTCTGAGAGATATAAGCAGCTTTCAAACAAAATCCTGCCGGCGATGGTTTCTGAGACATTATCTTTTGGTTATTGTCTTTATTTTTGTAGACTTCCGTAGTTTTCTATGACCTGCTAAACACTGGGAGTTTATGTGTTGATCGGCCTTGGAGTTTTTTTTTTTAGCTCATTTTCTATTTAAAATTTTCTCAAAACTGGTAGAGAAATGAAAACTTGGTTCACGAATATTTTTATAATACTAACTTTGTTCTTAAATTTTTAACAACCATAATTTATTTTTATACATGTCCGAGGATACTAACATATCAATTTAGTAATAGTGTAATTTTTTTTCCCCTTTTTTTCTCAACTATATGTCAATACTGAATAAAATATAAAAAAATCCTATGCGGACATAATATACAGATATCTTTCGTATCTTAATTACTTAATTTTATCAAACAGCGTCTAAAAAAAAGAAAACTATCCCATTATCTATTATTTACTTATTGCAATTAATTTCTTATGCTCTATTTCTGAGTTTTAAAATGGACAGAAAAAAAAAGAAATGGACAGAAAAGTTAAGTTTTCTTTCCAATTCTTATGTTTATGAGTTTTTTAATAAACGAAAAAGAAAAGAAATGGATAGAAAACTTGGCCATTTTTTCCTACCAAAGTTTTTCGTCCAAAATTGGCCTGATTTGGACGGAAAAGAAATTGGAATAAATAATATTTTTATAATTCCCATATTATCCTCAATTTTTAATATAATAAATTTTAAATTACAATTCATGTCTTCAATTTTAAATTTTCTATTCTTTTCTATTAAAAATTCAGAAACAACACAAAGGAAAACTTTAAATTTTTTATTCTTTTTTTTTTGTTCTAATTTAAGTTTTCTATTCTTTTTTTTTCTGTTCAAAACTCAGAAACATAGCGTTAATATTTTATTACTTTTTAGCAATAAAGCCCTTCAGCACAGCTAATTTGAAATTGGCTGCAATTACCGACTCTGTGGTCCACTTCTATTTCAATTGGTTGCCCCTGATCAGTACGTGCAACAAATTGAAACTGAATTAATTGCAATAACTTTCTCTTTAAAGATGTGATGAGAGACTTCACGTCAGGGAATAAAAAAAGAAATTGTTAAATTCATAATATTTTTTGTTAATTTTATAATAAAAATATCGTTGTAAATGTATAACGATAATTTTAAAATCTATAACGATATTTTTTATTGTAGAAATAATATTTTTTATTGTGAATTTAATATTTTCCTTAAAAAATTGTTGGTTGTGTTTCAATTTTTATAATTTATCATCAATTTTTGGCATTTAAGGATTGTGATTTTTGTATTTGGAAGAAAGGTGGATTTAATACACAATTTTCTTACATATCCAATCAATCATTATAATAAATATGAAGGACAAAAATTGGTGTGAATTATTTCGAGGTTTTGGTGAATTGGATTTGAAATATTAATTTTCAATCCCACACAAATAAATAATTAAAAAAAGAAAAAGAAAATATATAGTGATTGAAATAAGAGTACTTTTATACATTACAAAAGTTTTGTGTATACATGATATAGATAAAAATAAAGAAAATTTCTATTTTAATTTATTTTATCTCGTTGTATATATTTAATTTCATGTTGAGTCAAATATTTGTCGATATTTATATCATTTTTCTTAAAATAATACTTCCTCTGTCCCATATTAAATATTTCTATATTTTTAACTACTTTTACCATATTTTTTCACTTATATTATCATAATCTTTTTACTCATTTTTTGTTGGAAATTGAAAAAATGAGAAAAAGGTTTGCATTGAAAACTGACGAAATATTATACCACTTTCTCTCTCATATTACCAGTATAACGCATGTCTTTTATTTAATGGTTATAGACTATTTTTCTCTATTCATTATATCTTTTAGTATTTTATTGGGAATGTGTGAATAATAAAAAGAATGATCTAAAAAACTACTCCCTCCGTCCCTTAATATAAGTCGTTTTAAAGTTGTGCACAAGTATTAAGGAAATGATTGTATATCATTAAATATAATAGTAATTGCTTATATTGTCTGCGTATTGTAAAAAGATAGTGTTATTTATTTGATAAAAAATAGCGAAGGAACCAAAGTTATATTTAATACTTGGGATAATATTGGGAACTAAGTAATTAATATTTACTTGAAAATCTCAAACAACAAATATTAAGAAATAAAAACATTTTTCTAAAATAATTTATATCAAGGGACAATGGGAGTAAAGTAATTCATATGGAAAAAATAATATTTCATAAAAAAAATAGAGAAATACTTTAATTAATAAATATTAATTCAAAATGACAATTTAAATAATAAAAAATATATTATTAATTAATATATCAAAATCAATTAAAATATTTATTTTGAGACGAAGAGAGTATAGGACTATAAGTGGTTGACACCTCACATCCACTTCCTCCATTTAATAAGCATCTTCACTTTTCATGTGTATAGATAGTTACACGACTTGCTACTTTCAACAATACTTTTGTATCATGTTCCATAAAAATTTTAGGAAAAAAGTTTAAAAACGTGTTGATTTTTATTATGATGTTTATCGAGCATTTTATATTTTTTTCTATTTAAAAAGATACTTAACATTTTAATTTTTTAATCGTTCGTATTCTTATCATTAATAAATCTGCCAACTAAACTAACGTGCCCCTGTTGTGCCCCTGACAAAATTAATTCTCTCTTAAAAAGTTTGTTTCACAAAATTTGAGCGTGATACGTTAGGGAATTCAAATACATACACTAGCTTTAGACCAATAATGGATTATGGACTAAAAGAACTTTTAATTTGATTTTTAAAATTGTGTTCAACAATAATATTTTGAAAATTATTAAATCTACAATAAAAAAATTATTTTCACAAAAAAATATTGTTATAGATCTTATAGAAATATAGTATATATATCATATATTATTATTTACTATATTGTCATTGTAATATAATAGTATGTGTTAGGTCATGATATTTCTCACATTGGGCCACGTGGATTGGGCCTACTTGTTTAGTTAGTCCATTGGATCCTCATTATTGAACCTTAAAAGTTATGAGCCTAATCATTATATTATTCATATTGGATCCCTTTAAGACCGGGTCGGATCAATGGATTGATCCGTTAGATATTTTAGTATCTGTATCTTTTACTTGTAATGATGAAAAAGCATGACGGTTGACTGTTGTAAATGTCATGCATTAATGTGGATGGGATTATAGCCGGCCGGCGGTAGAAAACAGTGACCAAAGGTAGTGGGTAACCGTATGCGATCAGCAGAACCCATCGATCGGAAATGTGTCGAGGGCGGCATTGAGTGGGTACGCAGAATCGAAAGAAAGAGAGTAGTATAACCTAACAAGGAAGTCTTCAAGGAAAAGGTACGTGCGCATACACACACACATTCAACTAGAATTTTCTCTCTCTCAATACACTAGAGATTATTATCCTTCATTGTTAACCTTGTGAACACTGATACTGACTCTCACGCCTGAGCTATCCCCCGACGGTCGAAGCCGTCAAGCTTTTGGTGTTTATCATATTTACTGTGCAGGATCGTATGCGTCTTTACGTGATTGGGACGTTGGCGAGTAAGATCTTGGCGTTAACATTGGCGCTTTAGGAGGAGGCGATTCTGAGTGTCGTTGAAGTTTTCAATCACATTCATTAAACCTACTTCGGAAGATGGTGAGGAGTAGAGATAATACGCCAGAGGGGCAAGTGATGGTTGTGAGCTCATCATTGCCTCGTGTTTCAGTAAAGGATCATCTAGGTCCTTCCAAAAGTGCTCACGAGAGTACGACATCTAAGCACGAATAAGGGAGTCCTCGTCCGAAGACTCATGGCGGAGCCAGATGGAGGTTGGTCTTTGATGCAGATAAGGAGCGTGATCATGGTCGAAGGCGGGTAGAAGGTTCACCATCTAGAACTCGTCACCGAAGTGGCCAGGATGACAGGGCGGCCAAGTTGGCAAAAATTACAGAGGAGGCAGATAAGGCTTTAGATGTTCTTCTAAAGCAAAGGGAGGATATAGCAGGGCAGATGTTTCGGGTGGCTGAGTTAAGAGACGAAGTGTCTAGTCATGTTCAATACGAAAGACGAAGCAGGCATAAGGAGGTGCAAAGGCGAGAGGGGAAGGAACCAGAGCACTCTGTACATGTGTCTCGAGATCGTTCTCATGACCAAAGGAGATCGAGGAGTAGAACTCCCGTAGCTTCAAAGAAGGCACTTATTGTCATTGGTTCTCAGCATCGAGACGACGACAGGCGAATGAGCAGGTCGAGGGAAGTTGTGCCAGAAATAGGAAGAGAGAGCATCAACGTGAACATTCTCGTCATGAGGATGGAGTTGCACGTCAGAGTAGATCCAGAAATCCAATAAAGGTAGTGGGGTCAGCTGGAGGAGATCGATCCACTCAAAAGTAGAACGTCGTTCAGGAGAAAAAAGTCTCCTCGCAGCCAGAAGGTGTGGATTTTCTGGTGAAAGAATTGAAGGAGCACAGAAAGCAGTTGGCTGAGGTACAACAGGTGAAGGAAACTCCGGGAAAGAAGGCATCCCTGTTTTCCTCGGACATTCTTAAGGAAAAGGCAGACATCACCAAGAAGTTGCCTTGCATAGAGAGTTACGATGGGTTTGGAGACCCTTATGACCATAGCCAGGCGTTCGACCGATTGATGGATTACTACGACTTTACCGATGCTGCCAAGTGCCATACGTTTGTTACAACGTTAAGGAAGGATACGAGGCAATGGATGGGGACTTTGCCGGCAGATTCAGTATCCTTTTGGGCCGAGCTTTGTGACAAGTTCCATGCTCGCTTTGGGAGCAATCGGAGAAGAGGAAGCCTCATGTGCTCTTTAAGACAGTCGAGACAGGTTCACCAACGAGTCCTTGGGCGAGATGTGAAGAGGTTCGAGGAGAAGCGATCGGTCAGTGTCCGACCTTAATGATCTTCGTGCCGTGGGCTGCTCGTAATGGATTAGATCCGTGAAGTCCAGAAGTTGGTGAAGAAGTTGATGTTCCACCATCCGAAGAGCTTAGCAGAAGCTTTCGACAAAACAGAAGGCTATATCGTAGTGGAGGAGGCTATGAACAGCCTGAAATGTCCTTATTTGGACCAGATAAAGGAGGCTGATGCTCCTAAAGTTGAAGGCGATCAGAAGAATGGGGGAGGATATAATGATCGGTCAGAGGGCAGTTCGAAGAAGTACAACAACCCTTGGCGACAGGGAAGTAATCGTCCATCTGTTCCCACCCCGAAGGTGAATAAGGTTTACAACAAACTGAATATGGATAAGTCGGTGATTTTAGACCAGATCAGAAACCAGCCGTTCTTTGAGCCACCTCGTGATAACTATAAGACAGGACAGGGCAACTCTCAGATTTATTGTGGATATCATCAAATTGCAGGCCATAATACTAATGAGTGTTGTAATCTGAAGGACTTCGTGGAGAAGAAGAAGATTGAGCGGTCACGGGTTGGTATGTGGTCGGAGGACCAACAAGATCAAGATAATGTTGGCCGTCTTTATTGAGAGCCGGTTCAAACGATTCCACCCGTCCAGAATGCTTCAACACCACCACCAAGGCACGTCGTTGATGTAATAACCTCTGGGACAGCAGGGAAATTGGTAGGGAAGAAGAGGAGGGGGTATCTATATTCGGTCATGTCCGTGGCGGGTGCTCCCCTGAAGACTGACAGGCCGTTTCCAGGAACTGTTATATCTTTCACCGATGCTGATTATCCTTCGGAACCCATCGAACCCCATAAAGGAGCGTTGGTGATCACTGCACAAGTAGGCTCGGTGGATGTAAAGCGTATGATGATAGACAACGGATCTTCGGTAGATATTTTGTATGCCCATGCTTATCAGAGGATGCATCTTGATGGGCAAAAGATGGAGGTCAGACAGGAGGCTCCCCTATATGGCTTCAGCAACGATCCGGTCAAAGTTGCAGGCATTATTGAACTCCCAGTGGTCTTCGGCACAACTCCTCGGCAGGTAGAAATAACCTGTAAATTTTATGTTTTGCATGTAGATTCGGCTTACAACGCCATATTGGGACGACCTACCTTGACTGCTCTCCAAGCAGTGACCTCCATTCCTCACTTTAAGATCAAGTTCCCAACGGCACACGGAGTTGGAGAGGTGGCAGGGGACTTGGATCTGGCCCGACGCTGTTATCGGAATGTTGTTATTTCCTCGGGAGTAGGGGTCAGTAAGCAGAAGCTAACTATGACAATTGAGATCGAGCCCTTCACTTAAAGTAGTTCGGAGCCATTGGTTATCCCTGCAGGAGAGACGGAGGAGATCGAGCTGGTCCTGGGAAAGAAAGACAAAACAGTGAAGATTGGTTCGGGTCTTCCGGAACCTCTTCGGACAAACCTTATGGAACTTCTTCGCTGCTATGCAGAAATTTTTGCATGGGAGCCACAAGACATGCCTGGAATCAGCCGAAAGATTGTTGAACACCGACTAGATGTGGATCCATCAAAGAAGCCAGTTCGGTAGAAAAGGCGGATCTTTGCACCTTAGCGACAGAGGATCATTGATGAGGAGATTGCAAAGCTGATAGCTGTTGACTTCATCTTTGAGATCTATTATCCGGAGTGGATGACCAATGTAGTGTTGGTGCAGAAACAGAATGGAAAGTGGCGGGTTTGCATCGACTACACAGACCTGAACAAAGCCTGTTCGAAAGACTTCTATCTTCTGCCCCATATTGATCAGCTCATCGATTCTACTTCAGGATATGCGTTACTAAGCTTTATGGATGCTTTTTCAGGTTATCATTAGATATCTATGTGCAAGGAGGACATTCCGAAGACGACATTCATTATACACCGTTCGGTGTATGCTTACAAGAAGATGACCTTTGGCCTGATCAATGCTGGAGCGACCTATCAACGGATGATGAACTTTATTTTCCAGAAGCAACTGGGGAAGAATATGGAAGTATACGTGGATGATATGATCGTGAAGAGCATGCATGTTCAGAAGCACTTGGATGATTTGGAGGAATGTTTTTAGACTGTCCGTCATCACAAGTTGAGGCTCAATCCGGCGAAGTGCACCTTCGAACTTGGTGTAGGAAAATTTTTGGGTTATCTGGTCAGTCAAAGGGCCATTGAGGCCAACCCGGAGAAGATCCAGGCTATTCTCGACATGAAGACTCCTCAGTCATTCAAAGACGTTCAACGTCTGACTGGTAGGATTGCAGCTTTGAGGAGGTTCATGTCCAAGTCGGTAGAGAAGTGTTTGCCTTTCTTTGATACACTGAAGGGACCAAAGAATGCGAAAACATTCCAATGGACTTCGGAGTGTGAAGACGCCTTCCAAAGCATAAAGATATATTTGTCTTCGACTCCTCTATTGGTGAAACCTACCCCGGAAGAGACCCTATATATTTGTCTTCCAAAGCATAAAGATATATTTGTCTTCGACTCCTCTATTCTTGCGATGAAGGCCTTGGAGGAGAAGACATAGGTTGGTCACGAGTCGGTGATGGGTCCATATATATGTTCTCGGGAGATGGAGACCGGGAAGAAATGGGCTCGTGTACTGGTAAGGGAATGTTTGTTGGGCTTGGTTGGCTATTCGAAGGATGTTTCCTTTTCCGGGGCAGAGATGGGGTAGGTTCGACTCGTTCCTCCTCATTAGAAACTTGATTTTCCACCGGGATTGTAGGCGTGGGGTCGGTTAGAGGTGGAGGCACTCGGAGCTCTTCAGCCGTCAGAGGGGTTATCTTGGTTCTTAATTTTTTCACTCGAAGAAGGTTCTTTCGATCATCAGCAGGCAGATCAAGCAAACCTCCTCGGGGGGGGGGGGGGACCAGGTTGATAGTTGGTGTAGACTTGGGTATCGTTTCAGTTTTCGGGTTGAGATCAGATGGGGATGGAATGGTAGTTGATCGGGACTTTCGGATGGCCCTCCTTTTTCGGCGAGGTTGAAGAGTCTCTTCGGGTAAAGGAGATTCATCCGGTTCTGGTTCGTGTGATTGAGGTTCATCAATGTGTTTTTGTGAGTAGGATTACCTTACGTGCAGGTCTACGATAGTGGGTTTTCTAAGATTTTAGGAGATTTTCCAGATAGAAAATCTTCAAATTCCTTTACTTCTGATGAATTCGGTCTGATCAAAGATACTGCACAAAGCAAACGGTCGTATATCAGAATTTATATCACATAAATTTTTAAATATTTATGCATAAGACAGATCAATACTTACGTTTATGGTCATATAACCATGCCTGTTTGGAGAGAAGTCTGTAGTTCCACTCCTCATTCGGGAAATTGTCAAAAAGCTCTATCATTTCGGCCTCACGCTCTTCGAAAATATCTCCGAAATCGGCAGAAATCTTTTCATCAGTAGCCCAACTCGGCAAAGAGGAAATTTCCGGTCCTTTGACAAAGAACCACTTCTCATGCCATCCTCTGTTACTCGAAGGAGTATTCACCAACGAACGCCTCTCGAACTTCTCTCCTGTCTTCGGAGAATGCTTGCTTATGGCCTTGAATCCTTTTTCTCTAGACTGACCGATCTTGTAAACGGTGAAGAAAAAGTCGAGTGTGGGTTCGATGCCTAGTTCATGGCAAAAGGCGATGAAGGCTAGGATGTGTATGTAGGAATTCGGTACCAGCTGAGCAAACCCGACGCCAATAAACTCTAGAAGGGTTACCACAAAAGCATGGAGGGGGAATCGGATTCCTTTCTCAAGGATAGTCACCGGGACAGCCGTCCACCCCTCGGGTCGTTGATACATTCGCTCCTCTGACCTAGGAGCTCTCACTAGGTGGGTGTCAGGGATATGGCAGCAAGCTCGAATCCTTTTCAAATCGATTTCAGTGATAGTCGACGGAGTGTTGGCATGGGAATAACGTTCCGTACTCCTATAATAAACAGATGGGTTTACCGAATTCTTAATGGGTTTCACACCTTTGGGATTTGAGCCCGAAGCTTATTTGATGGGGCTTGGATTTGGTGGGACAGTACTGATCGGGGTCACTAGGAGAGGCGAACTTTGTTCAGAATCTTGGGAAGCCATTGTTGAAGATTTTACAGAGAAAGAAAAAGAGTTCTAAGGAGAAGAAAGCTCGAAAGGCGCTCGAATTTCAAATTGACAGATAAAACTGTCAAAATTGGTAAAGTTTATCTTTTATACTGACGATTACACGGTGTACAAGGCTGGCACATTAAATGCTGGTAATGATTTAAAATTTGAAATTATTAAATCTACAATAAAAAAATTATTTTCACAAAAAAATATTGTTATAGATCTTATAGAAATATAGTATATATATCATATATTATTATTTACTATATTGTCATTTCAATATAATAGTATGTGTTGGGTCATAATATTTCTCACATTGGGTCGCGTGGATTGGGCCTACTTGTTTAGTTAGTCCATTGGGTCCTCATTATTGAACCTTAAAAGTTATGGGCCTAATCATTATATTATTCATATTGGATCCCTTTAAGACCGGGTCGGATCAATGGATTAATCCGTTAGATATTTTAGTATCTGTATCTTTTACTTGTAATGATGAAAAAGCATGACGGCCGATCGTCAGAATCGCCACGCATTAATATGGATGGGATTATAAATTTATTTACGGTAGAAAATAGTGGGCAAAGATAATGGTGGGTAAATCAGATGCATGGTCAGAACCCATCGGATCGTAATGTCAATCAAGATTGAAATTGGTACGCGAAACCCAAAAGAGAGTATAACCTAACAAGGAAGTCTTCAAGGAAAAGGTACGTGCGCATACACACACACATTCAACTAGAATTTTCTCTCTCTCAATACACTAGAGATTATTATCCTCCATTGTTAACCTCATGAACACCGACATCGACTCTCACGCTCGAAAGCTATCCTCCCAGCCTGGCCGAAGTCGTAGTAAAGCTTTTGGTGTTTATCGTGTTTACTGTGCAGGATTAGGGCGTCTCACATGATTGGGACGTTGGCAGAAGATCTTGGCTTTAACAGTATGTATATACATATGTGTGAGAATCAAAAGTACAAAAATATTTTAAAAAAATAGTTCGAGACACTGCTCCCGAATCCCGCTAAATTATTTATAACTTATTAATAATTTTGACCCAAAATGATTCCTGACTTTACCATTATTTACTACTATAAAAGATCGAACTCTCAGTCTCATAAATATCGTGAGACAATGATATCAATGGGTCAAATAGCATGCAATCTTACTATCCCATTTTGGCTTGCCAAAAACCCAAGAAAAATTGCTCTCCCTATATATATATATATATATATATATATATATCAATCCTTCTTTCATTGAATTGGGAAAGAAAGAAACTACTATAGCGACAATTTTTTCGTCATTTATAATCTGGTTCGCCTCCCTCGGTTCTTGGAGAGACTCGGACTATATATATATATATACACAATGGATACAGGTCCAAAATCCGGATCCTGAATTTTTTTTATTTTTTTATTTGTAGAACAACTAAAAAAAATAAATAAATTATGGAATTGAATTTTTTTCATAATATAATGTTTTGGGCGTGATTTGGATACCCATACCAAAAAATATATGTACAGTCTGCACTCTGCACAGACTGTACATACATATTTTGATATATGTATCCAAATCACACCCAAAACATCAGATATGAAAAAATTGTTCCATAATTTTTATTTTTTTTTAGTTGTTTAAAAAAATAAAAAATAAATCTAAATTTTATTAAAAACTTTTAAATAGGATCTAATTCGGACTCTATATATATATATATATATATATATATATATATATATATAGATGATAGGTTTTGTGTAATGTTAAAGAGGCTTGTTGACCAATTGAAATCTCATAATTTCCACCATTTCATTTCTTTGCTTTTCTATCGAATAATAATGCCTACCCACTTCAGTCAGTTGCTATCACCAGCTCTTCTTCTTTCACCCCTTGCAAATTTCTCCCTTTGCCTTTCTTCTTTCTTTTCATTCATTTAATAATGCTTCAAAACCATGATCTAAAATCATTAAATTGCCAGAATATGAAATTAGAAGAGGGAAAGGCCTACATGTCCACAGGGTATTAAAACAATAGTGGGCAGCACGAGGAAATTATGTTACTACAACCATTTCTGTAAGAAGAGATTATATTAGCAAGTAATCAAACAATGGTTTGTGTTTTTTGGGACTTCCATAATATGAAATTCTCATTAACTTCCTAAAATAATAATACATGAAAGTTGATTGGTATAAATGAGTAAAAAGTGTACAGGGTTACCTTTGGTAATACCGAAAAACTGAAGGAGTTGTTCATAAATAAATAAATCCCACAAATGAGATGGTTTAAGTGGATAAGGGGAAAAGGATATCATGGTCCCGTAGGATTATCTACAACCAAGGAAAAGTACACGTGTCAGTGGTTGAGGAAGATATCCTGTTTGGGGATGAGCCACTAGATTTTTTAGAATCTTGAGAGAGAGAGTTAAGAACGTACGGCCCTCCGTCCAGCAAATGCTTTTGGGGAGGGGGGAACACCATGAGCTGGAAAATTGAACGGCAGGTGATGTTAGTCAGTAAGCTGAACTTTTCGCTCACTTTTTGCAGGTGGGACCCATTTCCACCCGTAGGAGTTTGCGTGCTCAGTTGGCACCTGCCTCCTACGATTTAAATAGCCCACACCCACGTGATTAATTAGTGTCAGACTCCGACATCACAACAAATCAAAGTAGCCCTGATCATTTGATTATAACTAAACCGAACACCGAAATATTCTTATTTTTAATATCCGAACTAATAACCGAATACCGAAATCTAAGTACCACTTTTTCCATTATTTTCTGTATTAGGATCCGGCAAGGACTTCTACTACTCTTATTATAGGAGTTTTTATTTTTATTTTAGGATAAGTTTGTGATTGAATAATAAAATATTGATACGTAAATGAAGTTGTATGTGTATTAATATTATATTAATTAATTAATCAATTTATTCAAAAAATAATTTTATACTAACAAATCCCTTATCCTACCAAGGATTTACGTATACACAACGGTCGGATTTGGTCTTATTTTGAGTTTTGATCACGTCAAGTCAGATTTTTTATTTTAGTCCTTTTAGGTCGGCATTGACTTTTAAATAAAGATCTAATTAGGCCTAGACATCATGGTACAATTTAATTAGTGTGATCGTAAATAAAAATCACACATGAACCCGACGATTTGGCTGAGTGTTTTAAAGGAGAATATGAAATTAACCGTAAAGCTGAAAGTCTTAAAATCAACTCTCATTTAAAAGGAATAGGAGTCACGGATCCCAGATTTCAGCTTATTTGAAAATTTTTATTCGGAGTGGAGATATATAATTTGGTCGTAAGATCGAAAAAATTTTCATAGTAAAAAAAAGAAGAAGAAAGAAACTGCTTAGATTGATCATTGAAATATTAATTTAAGATATTTTAAATTGATAAATTATAATCAATTATATTTTTTAGATAATTTACGAACTAAAATTAAATAAATTTATTTCAATTTTAAATTTAAAAATGACCAAATATCTTTATGCCAAAATTACGTTCTCATTTTCAAAGAAGAAACGGTGAAAGAAAGAAAGGTGAAATTTCAATTCAATTCAAAGAAGAAATATTATGACTAAGATAATGCGAGAATAAATTATCATTAGTCCTCAACAATCATTAAAGCGATAAAATTCAATAGACATTAAGTTTAAGCTATGATGAACATGCAATCCATTAAAAGAGTCAGTAGAGAATAAAATCTACTATCTTTTATGATTTAAAAAGGTTTTCATCACTTTTATCATTTGAGACTAGAACTTAATAAATAATCCACCTCATCTCGCAGACTACTACCGATGATATTCATAAGTATCACAACCAAATTATCCGTGCACTACTGGTAAGGATATTCGTGTATTCATCAATTGTCATGATCATGCCAACAATTTGTTCATCAATGCACTACGGCCAATGAGGACTTTTACCACATCATTTGTAATATTACGGTTATGATTATCTAGAATAATTCTCGGTCATAATCACACCAAGTCCATTTATGCACTACAGGCCACAGATGACTTTCAACAAATTATAAACATGAGGATGATGACAATGATATAAGAATTCAATAAAACAAGCTCAAGAATTAATTTATTCAGGAACTAATAACGTTCAAATTGTCAACATGATATTTCTTTATAGAGTAAAATTTAAGAATGCTCAGAAGAATATTTCCACGAAAAGATACTGGATAAACGCAAATATCAATGTTATTCCACCAATTTTATGGAGTATAGAAGTCAAAACTTTAACCAACCGAAAGTATAATAAAGAATGGAATAACAAAAGAAATCACCACGCACGCAGCGGTCAGATGTAGGCAAGTTATTCCAATGAGAATAATAAATAACGGAACGGTCAAAGCGTAATCGCACACCAACGAGGATATTCCAATGAGAATAATAAAGAATGGAATAACAAGCGAAATTACCATACATGCGATTACATGTACATGAGGAGGTTATTCCAAGCGAATAACAAATAACGGAATCGGTCAGAAGCGTAAAACGCATGCAGACGGGATATTCCAACAGAATAATAAAAACGAGAACCAGTCCGACGTAAAAGCGCGCAGACGGGATGTTCCAATGAGAATAATGAAGAGCGGAATAACAATGAAATCACCAAGTATAGGGTGAGCAGCATATATACAAGTTATTCCAACAGAATAATAAAGATGGAATAATAGAAGTTCTCTTCATGAATACAAAAGAAATAAAACCTCTTACGAGTACAACAAATAATATCCCTTACCGTAAAAAAAACTTGATATCGGAGTAGTGAAGTAGCAGAATACTTTTCTTCTTTCTCTCTATAGTTTTCCTCTGTATAGTTTCTCTCTCTAGAGTTTCAGTGAATTCGTAAGAAATAACGAAGGAATGAGCTTCTATTTATAGAAGAATAGAATGAATAGTAACCAATCCATGAACGGTCTAGATTGATTCACTTTAATCGGACGATCCATATTTAAAGCAAAATCTTTTAAATAAAATATAATATATTTTATTTATAATCTAATAAAACGAATAACTTTTAAAAAGATTTTACTATGCAAAACACTACGCGAGCCTTATGCAAATACTATGCATAATAAAATATAATATATTCTAATTATTGTCTAATAAAACAAATAACTTTATAAAAGTATTCTATTTTATATAAAAAGATTTTTCTTATTAGCTTTAATAAAACGAATAACTTTATAAAAGTATTACATTTTATATAAAAAGTTTTTTCGCATTTTATTACGTTAATAATACAAATAAAATAAAACTTCATCATCATTATTATTATTCACACTATTAATCGACCGTCGTTCCCAGGAAAAGGGGGCTTTCAATAAGGATTTCTCCTATCGGTATGCAATTAGGTGACCAAACCTCTCCTTGGCAAAACTTCAAGACATCGTTAATAATGCAAATAATAATATTAATAACTTCGTCATCTAAATTATTGATTTAATAACATATAAAATATCGATAATAATTGAATCAAACCGAAAGTGACTTCTCACATAAGCATTAATAATCAATACCGTAGCTCCTATGCAACCACGCAGATTATTATTACTTTTACAACCGAAAGTAGTTCAACAAGATCAACGGTAAACTTCCGTGAATTACTTTCATAAAAATATTTTTGTCATTTTTAATCAAATAATAATTACATTGTGGGGTCCACCAATGATTGTGTTATCTTTATTATTCATTGGAATAACTTTGATATGCTGCTAATTACCTATACTTGGTGAAATTCTTATGTATTCCATTCTTTATTATTCGTTGGAATATCCATGCATCATCTTTTTTTATGGGACTGGTTAAAATCTTTATTATTATTCATTGGAATATCATGTTCATGTTTTCTGTGGGACTGGTTAAGTCTTTATTATTACATTGGAACATCCTGTTGGTGTGAATTTTACGACCGATTCCGTCATTTAGTATTCTCATTGGAATAACTTTATACGCCAAGATCGCATGCACGTGGTGATTTCTGTTGTATTCCATTCTTTATTATTCTCATTGGAATATCCGCTTGGCATGCGTATTACCGACCGGTTCCGTTATTTATTATTCGATGGAATAACTGTCTCATGCCAATACCGCATGCATGGTGATTTCTTTTGTTATTCCATTCTTTATTATACTCGGTTGGTTAAAGTTTTGACTTCTACACTTCATGAAATTAGTGGAAATTTTGATATTTGCGCTTCATCCAAAGATCTTTTCATGAAAATATTCTTCCGAGCATTCTTGAATTTTACTTTATAAAGAAGTATCATGTTGATAATCTGGGACGTTATTAGTTCTGAATAAATTAAATCTTGAACTTGTTTTATTGAATTCTTATATCATTGTCATCATCCTCATGTTTATATTATTTTTGAAAGTCATCGTGGTGGCTGTAGTGCGTAGATGGACTTGGTATGATTATGACCGAGGATTATTGATTGTAATCACTTGACCGTAATGTTACAAATAATGTGGTAAAAGTCCTTATTGGCCCATAGTGCATTGATGGGACGATTGTTGGCATGATCATGACTATTGATGCACAAACATCCTCGCCCGTGGTGCATGGATAATTTGTGGTCGTGACCCTAATGAATATCTCGTGGTAGTAGTGCATAGATGATGTGGATTATTTATTAAAAGTCGAGTCTCGTGATAAAAGTGATGAAAAACCTTTTTAAATCATAAAAGATAGTAGATTTTATTCTCTACTTGACTCTTTTAATGGATCGTGATGTTTCACGCATTAAACTTGATGTCTATTGTATTTTATCGGTTTAACCTTCGTTGAGGACTAATGATAATTTATTCTCGCATGATCTTAGTCATAATATTTTTACTAGGCTAGTTGAGCTCACCCTTTCTTTCACCCATTCTCTTCATGAAATGAGAACGAAATGGACTAGTCGGGGAACAGAGTAATGGTGCGAGATGGTGTCTTAGTAGTCCTAGCTATTACATTAAATAGTGTGATAATAAATGTAATGAGGACTAAATTGAGTGTGGATATTTTCTAGATGACAATATTTGTATTAAAACTCACAAGATGTATTTTGTCGTATTTTTTACATTGTTGTATAATCAAGTTGTATTTGAATTTAGTACCATGTATTTGGAAACTCAAGATGGGTGATGTATACCTATTTTGGGGGCGTCACATTTATTGAACTAGTTGTGCTCACCCTTTTGTTTCACAATTCTTTTCAGGTAATAAAAGTGTAGCTGGGTCGAGCGGGGATAACAGGGGAATAGTGTGATGGTCCGAGACTGTCGAAGTTTCTCAATACATTATAAAACGGCATGACATGCAATATATAATTGTATTGAGGTCCTAAGATGTGTGTGTCGTATTTTATACGTCACTTTATAATTGATTTTGGCGAACAACAATAGGGCGATGATAACCCGACTTCGAAAGCGTCAAAGGTGCACCTCATTAGAATGAGCAAGATAGTAATCTTCTCGTTTTTTTTGGGGTCTATTGGGTCAACCAAGGATAATTCTGTGGGCATATGATATCTATCATAATCTAGACGCATGGCCTCCCATGTACGAAGGTTTCCTTGAGCACTTCCCAAAGATTTTAATTTCTAAAACAGTTATTGACTTTACCTTTATATAAGGTGCCGTTGAGACTTGAGTCACAATTGGCATATATTTGTATTAAAACTCACAACATATGTGTTGTTGTATTTTACATGACAATTGTTGTAATAAAGTTGTAGTTATTTTCTGTACCATGTATTTGGCGACTCAGAATAGGTTGGATGGAATGGACCTATTTTGGGGGCGTCACAAGTATCCTGTTTGTCAATAAAATTGTCTAATAAATATCATACTAAGAGTATCATTGCATAATTACAATTCTCTATGTATATTCTGACGCTCCATCAACGGAGTTTAAACGATAAGGCATACTCCCCCCGTCCCATAGATATAGGCTGATTTCTTTTGGCACATAATTTTAGAAAATCTGTTTAAGTTAATTTTTAACAGAAATTTTCCACATATACCCCTTAATATAGAATTAATGAATAAATTAATTACTCCTTACTTATCACATTGAAACTCTTAACTTCATTGATTGCTGGTACAATTGCCTTTTATACACAAAATATGTTAAACTAGTAAAGCCTAAAAAGTTGAATTCTTTTATTGAGAATACAACAACATTAAATGTGGTGATAAAAATAATGACATTGAAGGTTGTTTCTTCAAAAAAAGAGTAATGGTTGAATATTTATTATAAGGGCATAAAAGTAAAATAATGAACCAACAAAATTTTATAAATAGTAAGTAGCCTATATATTGGAACATCTCAAAATAGAAAATCAGCCTATAACTATGGGACGAATGGAGTACTTACTATTAGTTATGTTCAAATTGTCTTTAGACGCTCCAATTATAAGTTTATACTTGCTCCATTTTCATTATCATGTTGACAAATGTAGCAGCTTTTCATTTACACTATTGTATTCTTGCTTTCATAAATTGTATGAAATAAAAAATGTACAACTCAGATGATCAGGCGCAGGGATGAGACAATATATGCATTTGCGAGCATATATATATATATATATGTGTGTGTGTGTGTGTGTGTGTGTGTGTGTGTGTGGTTCCATCAACAGCAACCGGTTGCTGTGGAGCAATTCTTTTCTGGTCAATTAAAATTTCAATTGGAGTAAAAAAAAATAAAAAATTCAACAGACCAAAAAAGAAAATCAGCCTATAACTATGGGACGAATGGAGTACTTACTATTAGTTATGTTCAAATTGTCTTTAGACGTTCCAATTATAAGTTTATACTTGCTCCATTTTCATTATCATGTTGACAAATGTAGCAGCTTTTCATTTACACTATTGTATTCTTGCTTTCATAAATTGTATGAAATGAAAAATGTACAACTCAGATGATCAAGCGCAAGGATGAGACAATATATGCATTTGCGAGCATATATATATATATATATATATATATATATATATATATATATATATATACGCGTGTGTGTGTGGTTCCATCATCAGCAATAGGTTCTTTGTGGGAAGCAATTCTTTTACAGTCAATTAAAATTTCGATTGGAGTAAAAAAAAATAAAAAATTCAACAGACCAAAAAAGGTTGCTCCACAGCCACAATAACTGATTGATGTGGATGGAATCCCATATATATATATATATTGTGACGCCCCCAAAATAGGTCCATTCCATCCAACCCATTATGAGTCGCCAAATACATGGTACAGAAATAACTACAACTTTATTAATACATTTGTCGTGCAAAATACGATAACATATATATATACTTTGAGTTTAAATACAATTATTGTCTTCTAGACAATATACATACCCAAATAAATCCTCATCACAATTATTTATACATTATTTTACAAAAATGGTGAGGACTACTAAACAACTTTCTCTATAACCATCATTACATACCCCAGGCTGCAAATACTTCATTTACATTCTCGCCTCCACGAGAAGAAAAATGGAACAAAAAGGAAAAGGTGAGCTCCACTAGCAAGTAAAAAATATTATGACTAAGATAATATACAACAAATTATCGTTAGTCTCCAACAGAGAAAAAATCTAATAGAATACAATAAACAACCGCTTTTAAATCAACAATGCAATAGAAACAACAATTCATTAGAAGAGTTAAGTAGAGAATGCAAACTACTATCTTCTATATATGAATTTAAAAGTTCATCGTCGATATTTTATCCTGTAACATCAATCAATATATATCCGAATCAAATATTCATCTTTGCTCTGTGCAAAGATATTCATCGATTGGTCATGTTCATCTAAACACTGTTCATCTTTGCACTACTGGGCCAAAGATATTAATCGATCGGTCATGTTCATCTCGGCCTGTTCATCTCTTTGCACTACGGGCCAAAGATATTCATCAAGAAATCATTCATCTTTGCACTACTGGCCAAAGATATTGAGAATATCATCATTTAGGGTGAGGATGATGAAAAATATTTTAAAGGAAAGCGAATCCGGTGAAACAAAAGAACAAATATTAAGGATTAAGTATTTTAAACAATCAAGTTCAAAAATACTTCATAAGTAATCAGTGGAGTAAAATTCAAGAATGATCAAAACATGGATACAATCAAAGCTAGTATCCATAATAGATATTTGGACAAAAAAAAGAATTTTATTTTTTTGATTGAATAGTCTTAGTATTCGTGAATAATTATGTCGAGTATCGTGAATAGTGCCGTATATCGTGAATGAATAAGTAACTCAAGACACCAAAAGATAGAAATTTTACAAAAACATCATCATGCTTCGTGAATAGTACTCGTGAAGTGAATACTCTCATGAATAGTAACTCGTGAATAGTAATTCATGAATAGTAACTCGTGAATAGTAACTCATGAATAGTAACCTCGACATGAAAAGTTCCAAATTTGATAAAAATTTCAACCAATATTTCGGCATAATGATATTGAAGAAATAATATCATTTTGAAGAAAATAACACCCTTACACCTCGAAAGATCGAGTCTTACAATTTAAAACCAGGATATATCTATGACTTGAACTTGCAATAGCATAGCAATACTCAAAATACTCACAAGAATAAGCTCGATAATATAGAGAGAGAAAATTTGGTTTACGGTGTGATTTTCAATTAACCTAAAGCACCTATTTATAGGAAAATGCTTAGAACACCAAAGTAGAAAATTTATTAAAATATTAATATTAATATTACAATTCATACGCCTACTTCTAAGGATCTGAATTCAGCATTTACATCACATACAAGACCCACCTTTAATGATAAAAACGTTTTCATAATAAAATAATTAAAACTTCCAAAAATCAATTATTTTGGAACTCTGAAACTTCAATAATTCATAATAAATAGGCCTTTTATCAGGAAAATTGAATCTTTCGTCTTTTTATAGGAAATTCAATTCTCTACAACTTTGCGGAAGGAAGTTTTCCAAATTCAAAGCGAAATTGGCCAAGAAATTTACAAGCAGGCGATTTTCACATTTATAATCAAATTTGATTCGATAATTGTGTCCACCAACACACAAAATATGTGTTAAACATTTAATGCCACAAAATACTCTTCCTCCTCATATACTCATATATCCCACATTCATTATAAAAATTTCAGATTAATATATTATTAAAATAATATATTTAAATGAATTATTTTATCGAGAAAAAGATAAAATATTAATTTTCAACAATTGTCACATTAAAATTTTCTCCATCTATATCCACATAAAATCAATATTTTCCTCATCATATAAATCAATAATTAATTATTCACAAATAATATTACGAATCACAATATTGACAATGACAGGCAGGTTCAGAGAAAGAGAACTTTCCAATAAGAATTTTTCTCTTCTTGGCCCATGATTAGGTGACTAAACCTCTCCTTAGGCGAACTTTCTAGACATTGCACAGTAAGACCCCGAATTTTATGAAATAAAAGTATTCAATTTTTCTTATAATTACAATTCAAATGAAATGGTTAAATTGATAAAAAGTTAAAGTTAAGGGTCTTTATATGAATTTTTTTCAAAAATACGCAAAGTGGTTATAAAATATTCATTGTTGTCGGAGAATATTCGTTTGGTCGTGGAATATTAAATGCTTTGTCGGGAATATTAAATACGATGACAATGGCAGCGACCTTGTGGGGAGCCCCATGTGAAAGCGATTGGATGAAGAAAACGACAAATATAAGTTGTTTATAAATGGCGTGGCGTAGTTGTTACCATTAATCTTGTTAAAATACCGGTGGTTAAAACACAAGTAGACACGGTATTACACCAATTATTGATTCTTACGTGAAGACACTACTCAATAATTATTACGATAATTCTTTATTCAATATTTTATTTTATTGATTGATAATTGTTGCGTTGATATTTTATTTTATTTCAATAATTGTCCTATATCTGATATCTTCCATTATCGAAGCAATAATTCATATTATCTGAATAATATTATTAGAAAATATTATTGGCAATGTCTAGAAAGTTACGTCTAAGGAGAGGTTTGGTCACCTAATTCATTGCTGCCAAGAAGTGAGGAGAAATTCTTATTGGAAAGCCCCTCTTTCCTGGGAAGGCTGCTGGTTGTCGATAATGTGTTTTTGTAATATTATTTGTGAATAATTAATTATTGATTTATATGATGAGGAAAATATTGATTTTATGAGGATATAGATGGAAAGAAAATTTAATGTGACAATTGTTGAAAATTAATATTTTATCTTTTTCTGATAAAATAATTCAATTAAATATATTATTTTAATAATAAATTAATGATGATATTTTTACGATGAATGTGGGATATATGAGTATATGTGGAGGAGGAGTATTTTGTTGCCAAAAATATTTAAAGCATGTTTTATGTGTCGGTGGACCCCATTTCTTGACTGAAATTTGATTATAGCCTGTAAAATCGTTCGTTTGTGAATTTCGGTCAATTTCTGTTTGGAATTTAGAAAAACTTTCTTCTGCAAAGTTGTAGAGAATTGAATTTCCTATAAAAAGTTGCGAGATTAGATTTTTCTAATAAAAGTGCTATTTATTATGAATTATTGAAGTTCTGAAGCTCCGAAATAATTGATTTTTGGAAGTTTAAAATATTTAAAGTGTGAAAAACGTTTTTTGTTTTGTGGGCAGCCCTAGCATGTGTTTATTAAGCTAAAATCATATTTCTAGAGGCGTAAGAATCTTGATTTATATATATTATTATTAAATTAAATTTTCTACTTTGGTGTTCTAAGCATTTTTCTATAAATAGAGTCTTTAGGTTATAATTGAAAATCACACATTTAAACCGAAGTTTTTCTCTCTATATTATCGAAGTATTCTTGTGAGTATTTTGAGTATACTTTTGAGTATTGCTAAGCGGTACAAGTTAGATTCGGCGTTATTCCAATGTAAATCTGCTTCTTTTGAGGTAAGGGATAGTAAGGGATTTTAAGGGTTATTATTTCAAAATTCTTCTGAACCTTCAAAAATTCCGAAAAACTTTAAAATGATATTTTGATGAGTTTTATAGATTGTGTCCAAAAATGGCGATTTTTGGATGTATAGATTGGGAGTTATGAATTTTATGAGAAAAGACTATTTTAAAAGTAACCGCTTATAACTCCTTGTAATTAACTCCAAAATTGATGAAATTTTTATTGGGAGTACATCTATATAATATCAGTATACCATGTAAATTTCAGAATTTTTGAATAAAAGTACAATTTATGATAAATATCTGAATATTCGGTGGTTTTGGCCATGTGAAAAATAGTAAATGAATTTTAAAAATTCTGAGAAAAATATATATTCAATATGGGACTATATTCTTCTAAATCCCAGAAAAGAAATATTTTTAAAACTGATTTGGTATTTTTCATGAAAATATTCTAGTTATGAGTAAATGAATTAAATATGTTATGTGAAGTAAGAAAATTAGAAAATATGATTTTATGGCTTGAGAATCATATATGAGGTATATGCAGATTTTTGATGAGGGTTTTGGTTATTGGTGATGAGATCTTATGAGTTTTGCATTTTAAGATGATTAAATGCATTTATTAGTAAAGTATAAACAATTAAAATAAATTGTTTATAAGTTTAAGAAAATGATTAAAATATTGTGGTAGTATTAATAATATTAGATTATGAGATTATTAAGTGGTTTATAACATTTTGATTAAGGTGTTATGAGATCATTAATTTATGAATCTCTTCTTAAGATTAAATCTATATGTTGATTATATTATTTTTATTATCATATTTAACATTCTTATAACCCTAATGATGATATTTCTCTTTGACTTGAGTGTAAAGATGGATAGATTATTGGTATGATCGTGACTATAGGTTCTCTTTTGGCGATGAGTGCAAAGTTGAATTGTTATTTTGGTATGATCGTGACCATTGAATTTATAATTGAATATCTTTAACTTAAGTGCAAAGGTGAATTGATCAACATATATGGTTATAATTATGGTTTATATAAATTTTGAAATGATTATGTATTTCTTTGAGATATGAATATCTTTGGCCTGTAGTGCAAAGATGACTTGTTGATGAATCTTCTTTTGGTAGTAGTGAAGATAAATTTATTAGTAGGATTATGAACATAAACTGTGATTTGGTATAACCATAATCTTTGATGTTTCAGGTGATGAAAATTATCTTTGTCCTGGATGAGAAAAAGAAATTTAGAACTACAATTACGATTACGAGTTATACATGTGATTGTGGACATGAATTGTTGATTGATGTCACAGGGATAAAACATTATTCGTGGACTTTTAACATGGAGAAGATAATAGACTTTATAGTCTATTTAACTCTTCTAATGGATTTCTCGTTCCGCTGCAACTATGGTTGAAAAGTTTTATCATCTACCATATGTTCTAAATCTACGATTTATTCTTTGTTGAATCTATTGATAATTTATTTATCTTTAGTCATGATATTCTTTATTGAATTTAGTTGTCTTTCACCCTTTTGCTTCACAATTCCTTTTGTAATAAAAAGTGTAAATTTGGGTCGAGCGGGGAATAATAACAAGGAATAGAGCGGTGGAATTACATAGATGTTGAGAGGTGAGGTGAATTTAACTTGGAAGGGTGTTTTGCCTTTATCATACAAGATGTCTAATGACATCTGACCTCGTGTCATCATAAGGCGGGGTTGTCTTTTATCCACTTCTTTGAGTATATCTCGGCCAAAGACGATCTATATATGATCTTGGAGTCTATTTGAAATATAACTCTCGATTAGAGGCAGTGGAGATAATGATATGTCATGAAAAGACTCGCCATTGGGAAGAATATGATAGTAATCTTCTCGTTTTTCTTTTGGGGTCTATTAGATTGACCAAGGATAATTACGTGGCCATATGATATCTATAATAACCTAGGACGCATGGCCTCCCATGTATGAAGGTTTCCTTGAGCACTTCCCAAAGATTCTAATTTCTAAAACAGTTTTTGACTATACCTTTATGTAAGGTGTCACTGTGAGGTATTGTCCACGGTTGGGACATGTGTCACATTTGGTATATATTTGTATCTAAACTCACAGTATATGTGTTGTTGTATTTTGCATGACAATTGTTGTAATAAAGTTGTAGTTGTTTTCTGTACCATGTATTTGGCGACTCAGAATGGGTTGGATTGAATGGACCTATTTTGGGGTCGTTACATTGCCAATAATGTTATCTAATAATATTATTCAGATAATATGAATTATTGTTTCGATAATGAAAAATACTGTGTAATGACAATTATTGAAACAACAGCAATATAAAATATCAACTTGATAATTATTAAATCAATAAAATAAAATCTTTGAGCGGTAATTCTTTGTAACAATTATTGAGTATTGCCTTCTTACGTAAGAATCGATAATGGTGCAATAATCTTAGTGTCTTCTTGTTCAACATTATTATTGGCATTAGTGTGTTTTAACGGGTATTCCAACGGTGATTAGCGGTAACAACTATCGCCGTTATTTATAAACAACTTATATTTTGTCGTTTTCTTCATCAATAAACTTTAGTAGTTATGGGCCTAAAAAAAGCTAGCTATGGTAAATGCGAATATTCCCCAACAGCACGAATATTCCACGACCAAACGAATATTCCCCGACAATAATGAATATTTTATAACCACTTGCTTATTCGAAATATTTGCGTATTTCACCCATAACTAACCACATTAATCAAATTAACCCTTACTATTTCAAAATAATAAATAAAGGAAATTTCATTTTTATTTTAAAAAAATTCGGGGTCTTACATATATATATATATATATAGTCTGCTTCTCCAGCGAACTAGAAGGAGCGAACTAAGAACAAATCGACTATAGCGACATTTTTTTCGTCGCTATAACCTAGAAAGCTGGTTTTTATACTATAGCGACGGAAAAAAACCGTCATTATATAGCCCATTCTTCTTAGTTTGCTCCTTTTCGGTTATTTGAAAGCTTTCAGACTATATATATATTATGACGCCCAAAATAGGTATACATCACCCATTTTGGGTGCTTGAGATACATGGTGCGAGAATACAAATACAATCTTTAATATACAACAAGAAAGTTGTGAGTTTTAATACAAATATTGTCTTACAGACAATATCCACTCTCGAGAATAAGTCCTCATTACATTTATTGTCACACTTTATTTAACGAGAATAGTGAGGACTACTAATACTATCATACGGACCATCACTCTGGTTCCCCAGCTAGTCCCTCTTCGTTCTCATTTTCTGAAGAAAGCGGTGAAAAAGAAAGGGTGAGCTCAACTAGCCCGTAAGAAATATTATGACTAAGATAATGCGGGATAAATTATCATTAGCCTTTAACAATGTTAAGCGATAAAATACAATAGACAACAAGTTTAAGCTATGGTGGAATAAGCAATCCATTAAAAGAGTCAGTAGAGAATAAAATCTACTATCTTTTATGATTTAAAAAGTTTTTCATCACTTTTATCATTTGAGACTCGACAATAAATAATCCACATCATCCACACTTACTTCTGACGAGGATATTGATTAGGGTCACGACCACAAATTATCCATGCACTTCGGGTCGAAGATATTCGTGTATTCATCGATGGTCATGATCATGCCAACAACTGTCTATCGATGCATTACGGGCCAATGAGGACTTTTACCACATCATTTGTAACATTACGGTAATGATTATCTTAGAATAATCCTTGGTCATAATCATACCAAGTCCATTTAAGCAATGAGGACACGAGATAACTTTAAAAAAATATAAAAACATGAGGATGATGACAATGATATAAGAATTGATAAAACAAGTTCAAGAATTATTTTATCCGAGAACTAATAACGTCAAATTGTCGACATGATACTTCTTTATAGAGTAAAATTCAAGAATGCTCAAAAGAATATTTCCATGAAAGATCTTTGGATGAAGCGCAAATATCAATGATATTCCACTAATTTCATGGAGTATAGAAGTCAAAACTTTAACCAATTTGAGTATAATAAGGAATGGAATAACAAAAGAAATCACCGGGCATGTGATATATAGCAGACGAGTTATTCAACAAAAAATAATAAATATGAAACTAGGTAAAGTAGCGTTACGCACAGAGGATATTAAAGCGGAATAATAAATATGGAACGGAATTAAAGGCGTAAGCGAATAACCGCAGACGAGATATTCAATGTAGAATAATAAAGAATGGAATAACATAAGAATTTCACCAGATATAGAAGTAAGCGTATCTGAGGTTATTCAATGAGAATAATAAAGAATGGAATAACGAAATTCTCTTCATGAATAAGAAAGAATAACACCCCTACAAGTAAAAAGACCTTTGGATATCAAAGTAGTGAAGTAGCGAGAATACTCTTCTTCTTTCTCTCTATAATTTTCTCTCTAGAGTTTGGTGAATTCGTAAGAAATAATGAAGGAATGAGCTTATTTATAGAAGAATGGATTGAATAGTAACTAATTCTGAGCGGTCAGATTGATTTACTTTTAAGCAGACGGTTCAGATTGATTTTTACTATTAAAACTTAAAAGCAACGGTCCATCTTGATTTACTATTAAAACTTTAAACCCGGTGATCCATATTGATTCACTTATTATAAGTTTCCACCGGTGGTCCATATTGATTCATTAATATAACTTGAACCAACGGTCTAAAAAATTAGCACATCTCCTCGTGGAATAATATTGTACCCAAATACGAATGCACAATACTAGAGTGAATAATACTAGAGTGAATAGTAATCGTGAATGAATAATAGTAATCGTGAATAGTAACTCGTGAATAGTAACTTCGTGAATAGTGAATACTCTTCGTGAATAGTACACGAAAAGTTCCCTAATACCCGATTGAACAATATAACCTCCGGACATCAATTATCGCCGGAATAGATATCGATTTCTCTAACACAAATAATCCCGACCTGATGAAACTATCAAATTCATCTTTAATCAACACGAACTTATTCATCATTAATATTATAACTCACGATATTTAGCAACGAGGTTGTTCCCGAGGAGAGATGGGGCTTTCGATAAGGATTTCTCCTATTGGTAGCCTTGATTAGGTGACCAAACCTCTCCTTTGCGAACTTTAGACATTGTAAATATTGCAATTTAATAATATGAATAACTTTGTCGTCTCAATTATTGATTTAATAATATAACATATAATGCGGATGATCTTTGTGACAATAATCGAATCAATAATATGAGAGATATGATCGACAATTCTTGTAGCAATAATTGAGTATAAATGAGTGACTTCTCACGTAAGCATCGATAATCAATACCATGTGTCTTTCTTATGCGACCACAGCGTATTCTTGTACTTTTACTATCGGGTAGTTCAGCGGTTTTTAACAATAACACCTCGTAGTTATTTATAAAATATTTTTGTCGTTTTCTCGATCAAACAATAATTACATTGTGGGGTCCACCTGATGATTGTCTTAGTTTATACGAATATTTTGAAACAAAAAGAATATTCCCAGACCAATGAATATTTTATAACAACTTGCATACTTAGCAAAATTTATAAATATTACCCACAACTATAACATTATATCAAATTCATTCCATAATATTCAAAAATAATATTTATAGAAAAATCATCTTTATTAAAAAAAAATTGGGGTCTTCTGACCTCCCTTCTTATGAAATTTTGCCCTCGAAATTAGGGTGCATACACTGGTATGTCGAAGAGGTAAGGATACCTTGATTTCATTTCAGATTCTAATTCCCAGGTCATTTCCTCAACATCGTGGTTCTTCCACAAAACTTTGACTTGAGGTATAACCTTGGAGCTTAGAATATGCTCCTTTTTATCCAAGATTTTAACAGGAACATCCTCATATGTTAAATCTTCCGCTATTTCGTCCGGTTCTAACTCAATAATGTGGTTCGGGTCTTTCACATATTTACGTAACATAGATATGTGAAAAACATTATGAACACGAGACATACTTGGCGGTAAACCTAGTCTATAGACAACAGTTCCTACTCATTCGAGGATTAAAAATGGGCCAATGAATCGAGGATTGAGCTTTTCTCTCTTTCCGAATCTCGTAACTCCTTTCTATGGAGCAACACGTAACAACACATGATCTCCAATATCGAATTCCCGTCCTTTCGATGAAGATCAACATAACTCTTTTTTATCGATCTTGTGAGGTTTTTATCGTTGTTGGATCGTTTGAATCTTTTCGTAGTCATACGTACCAACTCGGTCCCAACAACGTTGCTTCACCCACCTCATCCCGGCATCTTTGGAAGCGACACTTTTCTTCCATACAACGCTTTAAATGGAGCCATGTCGATACTTGCTTGATAAGCTGTTGTTGTATGAAAACTCCACCAATGGTAAGAACATGTCAGAACTTCCCTTGAAGTCGAGGACACGAGTCTTAATAAATCTTCAAGAGTTTGAATAGTCCTCTACGATTGTCCGTCCAAATGCGAGGATGATATGCGAACTAAATCGTAAATCGTGCCCATAGCTTTTTGCAAACTAACCCAAAATCTTGAAGTGAATCTTGGGTCTCGATCGAAACTATGGATCTTGGCATACCATGCAATCTTACAATCTCGTTTATATACATACTAGCAAGGCGTTCAAGTGTATAAATTTCTCGTATCGGTAAGAAATGAAGCGAGACTTAGTTAATCTATCAACAATGACCCAAATCGCATCTATGCCTTGAGAAACCTTGGGAAGACCGATGCTTGAAATCCATGGTAATGTGCTCCCACTTCCATTACGGAATTTCAAGTGGTTGCTGATGGACTTTTGGCACTTGATGCTCGCCTTGACTTCGTTGACAAGTTAGACACCTTGAGATAAACAACGCTATCTCTCTCTCGTATTGCTCCACCAAAATGTATGGCGAAGATCACGATACATTTTGGTACTCCCGAGATGGATTGAAAGCGGTGTGTTATGCGCCTCCATCATGATTCTATACTTTAAATCGGGGTTGTTAGGAACACAAAGTGCAGAGTTGACTCGAAGTATTCCTTCTTCATCGATTCTTGCTTCCTTGGTATAGCACCTTCTTGCACTTTCTTCTTCATACGCATCGACTCTCCAGTGCGTAGCTTGGCGACTTTAACTTTATCAATTAAAGTCGGTTCTACTCTATATTATATTATTATCATCACATGGGTCCACAGAGTCTTTAACTCCATCTCCATCCTTTGCAAGTCACACAAAATGAGCCTTTACGTTGTCAATATCGCTTTTCGTGCCGCGTATGATCTTCTACTCAATGCATCAGCTACCACGTTTGCTTTTCCAGGACGGTATTGGATGGTATAATCATAATCTTTCAAGCAGTTCAAGCCAGCGTCGTTGTCGCGTGTTGAGTTCCTTTTGAGTAAAGAAATATTTGAGGCTTTTATGATCAGTAAAGATCTCTACTTTCTCCCATACAAGTAATGCCTCCAAATCTTTAGTGCAAAAAACATTCTTTATGAACTCTAAATCATGAGTAGGATAATTCCTCTCATATTCTTTGAGTTGTCGAGAGGCATAGACTATGACTTTCCCATGTTGCATGAGAACACATCCTAAACCTTTATGCGAAGCATCTTTGTAGATGACAAACCCCTCAAGGCGGATGGTATTGTCGAAGCAGTCTTTGAAATGAGTCTCTCTTGAGTTCTTGAAAACTCTTCTCACATTCCTCGTTCCAATAGAATTTTGTATCTTTTTTGAGTCAATTTGAGTTAGTGGAGTAGCGATTCGAGAAAACCTTCTACGAATCTCAGATAATAACCGACGGTGGCAAGAAAGCTACGTCTTGGTCATTGATTTAGGTTGCTCGACTTTGAATAGCTTGATCTTTCTTTGGGTCAGACAGATATTCCATGACTTGATACTACGTGCCCGAGGAATGCTACTTCCTCAAGCCGAACTCGCATTTCTTGACTTGGCATAAAGCTTATATTCACGAAGCTTTTGGAGTATCGACCTCAAGTGTTGCTCATGATATTCACGGCTTTTGGAATAAATAAGGATGTCATCGATGAAGGCGACCACAAAGTGATCAAATAATCCTTGAATACTTGGTTCATCATATCCATGAAGGCGGAGGAGCATTAGTCGATCCAAAAGACATGACTAGGAATTCATAATGCCCGTCTAGGAGTTACGAAAGCCATTTTGGAATGTCATCGGATTTCTAATCTTCAATTGGTGATATCAAGGAACGAAGATCGATCTTTGAAAAGAATTTGGCGCCTTACAATTGGTCGAAACGGGTCAATACGTGGCAATGGGTACCTATTTTGATGGTGACATGGTTGACTCAGATAATCAATACAAAATCGCATACTCCCATCTTTCTTTCTTTTCACGAATAGAATAGGAGCACCCCGAGGAGAATACTAGGGCCGAATAAAGCCGATGTCTAACAATTCTGCGGTTGGGTCTTTAACTCTTGAAGTTCAATAGGAGCCATTCGATATGGGGCTTTGGAAATAGGTTTTGTCTCTGGGTTCAAGGTCGATAAAAATTCAATTTCACGCTCTGGGGTAGGCGGGGAAGTTCTTTGGGGAATCGTCGGGAATTTCATTAACAATAGAAATATTATTCAAAAGCGGCGTATTTTTGTTTAGATCCGTGACATGAGCTAAGAAAGCTTGACATCCGTTTTTCAATAAGCGAATAGCTTTATGGCTTGAGATAGCGATGATTGATTTTAATGGTTTGGTTGCTTGAATTCGCATAATAGGTTGGTTAGGAATATGAAAGCTAACAACCTTACGAAAATAATCAATTTTGCATGATGAGTAGTTAACAATCAATCCCTAGAATTACGTCAAATGCAAGTATTTTCAATGAAATAAGATCGACGGGGTAATGTGAGGATCGATTTGAACCAAACAAGACTTATAAGCGAGTGGATGTAATGAAGGTTTCTCCCAATGGAGTTTCAACGACTAAGTCAAAGTCAATTTCTCGAGTCAATTTTAAGCGTTGGCGCAAGTAGGAGAAATAAAAGAATGGGTTGAAGCCGGTATCAAATAAGGTATATACTTCTTTAGAGTTTATGATAAGCTTACGTGATGACCTCATTCGGGTTCCTTGCTTCGAGGAGGTCACGACAAACTTTCTCTCCTTACCTTCTTGGCTTTGACTTTTTTGGGACGACCTTTGGTGCCTCCTTTCCAATTTGGACTTGTCTTGGTGAGCGACAAAATTGGGCTAGGTGTCCTTCTCTTCCACAATTGTAACATGCTTTGGATGGCATCGCAGTTTTGGTGATGATATGTCCCTCCCTCGCATTTTGAAGCATATGATAGGTGGTCGTTCTCCTTCCTTAACAGCGGGTGATGGTCTTTGGCGTCTTTCCATCATTGTTGAATCTCCTCTTCTTGAAATGTCCATTCTTATTGTTTTGGCCATGATTACCATAGAAGTGGTTACCATTTACGGCATGTTGATTCCTCCACGCTTATTTCACCATAAGCCCGATGGTTCTTTATCCTTTGGTATTATCATTTTTTCAATTTTGCTCTCTTTTGGTTGGGTTGACTCATTATCGCTTTCAATATTTGAGCCCTATTAACAACATACGAATACAAACACGGTTTATGAGAGATAAGGTATTGGCGTATCTCGGGTTTCAAACCTCTTAGAAACATTAGCGTCATTCTCTCCTCATTATCAACCAAATGGGGATATGGCCGGGACACTTCGGCAAACTTGGCCCGTCTTTGTGATGCGGTCATGTTGTTTTGCTCGACTTGATGAACTCTACCTCTTTCATGTGTGTGAATACTTTCGGGAAAGTACTTGTCGTTGAGCAGATTCTTGAAACTTCTCCCAAGACATCTTGGTGCGGCGGGTTGAGTCGCTTTCTGATTCCCGGTAATGTCTGCCTACGCATAACATGAAGGTGGCAAAAGGAACCTTTTGCTCCTCGAAGCAACCCAAGACATCAAATATCTTGTTGATCTATTTTATCCACATCTCGCCTTAAGTGGTTTTGGCTCTCTCAAAAAACTCGGTGGTCAGCTCCTTGAAGCTGTTTGGCGGTGGCCGTCAAGAGAGTTGCCGGTGTTTCCACTGTATTTTGGGCGAGGAGCCGCTCTACTTTGATGTTGCATGAATTGCATGAAGCCTCGGAACATTCCATCGTTCATCATTTGAGTCGGTGTTGTTGTTTGCATGAGGATTATCGCCTTCACGATGCACATTGTCTGGTTATTGATCTGTGGAGACTCAGCGGTCTCTGTGCTCCATTGATGTTCTCAACATTCTCGGATGCCATTTTCAAATCTTGCCACAAAACAAGGGTTAATTAACATATCACATATTAACCTATACTACTCGACCAACCAATTAAATAACAAATAAACTTAGGTAGGTCATACTAGTGAAGGAATTCCCGTCTCTCCCCTCTAGTTCTTATCTCACATCTTAGGCGAGGATCATATCCCTAAGCTTTGATACCAAGCTGTGGCGCCCCAAAATAGGTATACATCACCCATCTTGGGTCGCATGGATACATAGTGCGAGAATACAAATACAATCTTTAATATACAACAAAGAAATTTGTGAGTTTTAATACAAATATTGTCTTACAGACAATATCCTCTCTCGAGAATAAGTCCTCATTACATTTATTGTCATACTATTTATGAGAATAGTGAGGACTACTAATACTATCATCTGGACCATCACTCAGTTTCCTCATTTAGTCCTGCTACGTTCTCATTTCACGAAGAGAAACGGTGAAAGAAAGGTGAGCTCAACTAGCCCGATGAAATATTATGACTAAGATAATGCGAGGATAAATTATCATTAGCCTTTCAACAATGTTAAAGCGATAAAAATACAATGAACAACAAGTTTAAGCTACTTGATGAATAAGCGATCCATTAAAAAAAGTCAGTAGAGAATAAAATCTACTATCTTTTATGATTTAAAAGTTTTTCATCACTTTTATCATTTGAGACTCGACAATAAATAATCCACATCATCCACCTTTATGGCGAGGATATTCATTAGGGTCACGACCACAAATTATCCATACCTTCACGGGCCGAAGATATTCGTGTATTCATCGATGGTCATGATCATGCCAACAATTTGTCCATCGATGCTTCTACGGGCCGATGAGGACTTTTACCACATCATTTGTAACATTACGGTCATGATTATATCGAATAATCCTGGTCATAATCATACCAAGTCCATCTATGCACTATGAGCCCACAGATGACTTTCAAAAAAAATATAAACATGAGGATGATGACAATGATATAAGAATTCAATAAAACAAGTTCAAGAATTAGTTTATCCGAGGAACTAATAACGTCCAAATTGTCGACATGATACTTCTTTGTAGAGTAAAATTCAAGAATGCTCAAAAGAATATTTCCATGAAAAGATCTTTGGATGAAGCACAAATATCGATGATATTCCACTAATTTCATGGAGTATAGAAGTCAAAACTTTAACTTATTTGAGTATAATAAGGAATGGAATAACAAAAGAAATCACCGGGCATGTGATAGATAGCATACGGCGGAGTTATTCAACGAGAATAATAAATATGGAACCGGAAGGCATAAAGGCGCATACTTGAGACGAAGGATATTAATGAGATATAATAATAAATACGGAACCCGGTTAGGAATAATAAAAAAGCTTCGAACAAGATATATTCAGCAGAATAATAAAGAATGGAATAACATAAGGATTTCACCAAGTATAGAAGAGTCGCGTATCTGAGTTATTCAACGAGAATAATAAAAAGCGAGAACCGGTCCGGCGTAAAAGCGCGCAGACGAGAATATTCAACGAGAATAATAAAGAATGGAATAACATAAGAATTTCACCAAGTATAGGGAAAGTCCAGCGTATCTGAGTTATTCAACGAGAATAATAAAGAATGGAATAATGAAGTTCTCTTCATGAATAAGAAAAGAATAACACCCCTTACAAGTAAAAGACCTTTGGATATCGAAGTAGTGAAGTAGCGAGAATACTCTTCTTCTTTCTCTCTATAATTTCTCTCTCTAGAGTTTGGTGAATTAAGTAAGAAATAATGAAGGAATGAGCTTTATTTATAGAAGAATGGATTGAATAGTAACTAATTCTGAGCGGTCCAGATTGATTTACTTTTAAGCAGACGATTGATTGATTTCTTATTAAAACTTAAAGCAACGGTCCATCTTGATTTACTATTAAAACTTTAAACCAATGATCCATATTGATTCACTATTATAACTTTCCACCGGCGGTCCATATTGATTCACTAATATAACTTCAACCAAATGATGCGAAAAATTAGCACATCTCTCTGGAATGGAATAATATTGTACCCAAATACCAAATAACTTAGATACTAGAGTGAATAGTAGAGTGAATAATAACAAGGTGAGCATGAATAGTAACTCGTGAATAGTAACTCATGAATAGTAACTCGTGAATAGTACTTCAAACACGAAAAAGTTCCCCGAATACGGATTGAACAATATAACCTCCGGACATCAATTATCATCGGAATAGATGTCGATTTCTACTAACACAAATAATCCCAACACTGATGAAACTATCAAATTCATCTTTAATTAACACGAACTTATTCATCATTAATATTATAACTCTGATATTTAATGACGAGGTTGTTCCCGAGGAAGAGGGGCTTTCGATAAGGATTTTCTCCTATTGGCGGCATGATTAGGTGACCGAACCTCTCCTTGTGAACTTCTAGACATTGTAAATATTGCGATTTAATAATATGAATAACTTTGTCATCTCAATTATTGATTTAATAATATAACATATAATCGGATGATCTTTGTGACAATAATCGAATCAATAATATGAGAGATATGATGCGATAATTCTTGTAGCAATAATTGAGTATAAATGATGGTGACTTCTCACGTAAGCATCGATAATCAATCACTGGTGTCTTCTTATGCGACCCGCAGCGTATTCTTGTACTTTTCTTCTAGGGTAGTTCAGCGGTTTTAACAATAACACCTCGTAGTTATTTATAAAATATTTTTGTCGTTTTCTCGATCAAGACAATAATTCATATGGGTCCCTGATGATGATTGTCTTAGTTATGCGAATATTCCGAAAAAAAAAGAATATTCCCAGACCAATTGAATATTTTATAACAACTTGCATACTTAGCAAAATTTATAAATATTACCCACAACTATAACATTATATCAAATTCATTCCATAATATTCAAAAATGATATTTATAAAAAAATCATCTTTATTAAAAAAAAATTGGGGTCTTACATATATAGTTCGCTTAAAGTGTGGGTGGTCCTCAATGACAGTTCGGATTCATCATTATATAAACGAGAAGCAGTATATTTGTCTTTATAAGCGATGGTTTGGTCCTTATTTATAGCTATATGATAACGATTCTTGATCAATAGCAACAGATCGGATCGTCGTCTGGACCATCGCTATAGACCTGAAACTCTCTCTCCCCCTCTCTCTATATATATGGGGTTAATAAAGTTGTACAGCTATGCAGACTCCTAAATATACACAATATACGATCGTAGAATTAAGTCACTTTACGATCTGAAGATTCACCCTACGTTTTTACGATAGTAGAGTGACTATTTTACTATCAGTCAGTGAATATTTTACGATCATATGGTGACTTAACTTTACAATCTTAAATTTTTTCATAAGATCATCTGAAAGACAATATTACTAGGAATTTTTCTTGGAAATTTGCCGGCATTGATGTGAAAAATGTAACTCTAATGTTACCAGTTCCATAATATATTAATTTACACACCGATTACACATAAGTTGTTTTCTTGATTAGAAGATAATTATATTCTTATTGATTTACCCATTAACAGGTTTTCACTTTTATTGAAGGTTTTCACTTTTATTGAAGGTTTTTCACTTAGAAACTTTAGGTATCAAGTTTGATTTTAATGCGTTGTAAGTACATTTTAATTAATTATAAGTATATTTAATTATTTAATTCACATATTAAAATTACCTAATTTTAAATGAAATTCCCATTTTGAGACACGAAGAGTATTCATTTTTTATTTGTTAGCTTTTTTATTAAAAAAAACTCACATCAATTAGCTAGTGTTGATAAGCTTACATAGTAATTCATCTCACATAAAAGAGGAATATTAATATCACATAAAAGATAAGTAATTTCAAAACTTCAAGCTCGATACTTCAGATTTAAGTTCAGTCTCATCTATCAGATTGTATTAAAAAAAAAATTGTACCACCAAGCTTATATTTTAACGGGGAGAAGGGGACATTTTAATCAATGATTTTGTCATACAAAGATGTGTGATACCATGAGGGCTACTTGATAAGATATCACAATTGAATTGGAGTCTCATATTTGATAAATAATAAAGTAACGAAGGACTAATATATATGAATGGACCAAAAATTAATAACTTGAGTTTTTGTGTCAAATTTGTTCCAAACATGTGTGTTAGCGCTTGTATATTTGGATGTGACGCGTGGGTTCCTTGGTTATCTCTAAACAACTGGTATCAGAGCTCCCTAGTTCTCCCCTAACAAATAATATCAGAGTTACGGATTGATCCCTAGTTGGTGAACCTTTTCAAAAAAAAATACAAGATGATGATTCAGAAGTTGGTGAGCCTTTTCAAAAAAAAATACAAGATGATGGTTCAGAAATTAATTAATCTCAGATTGTCTCTTTAAAAGATACGGAATTATGTTAAATTCTCGATGAAGGGTTAGTGCTTCCCTAAAGGTTATCGATCGTAATGTTGAATTATAAATGTGTTTAGCCAATAATTAATTGGTTCTGAGGGGTTGGTAGCCAGTAATTGGTGTCACGGTGACTAAAGATAATATATTTAATTCTTAATAGAAGTTGAATCTCGACGAAAAAATCAAAGGAATGGTTGGTGCTTCCCTAAATGCTCTTGAACGTAATGTTGAATTTTTAGCCGAGAATTGATTTCGAGAGGTGGTTAGCCAATAAATAGTGTCCGGTGATTGAAGAGAATATATTTAATTCTTGATAAAAGTTTACCGATAGAAATCAAAAATGATTAATCAAGTTGGAAAGAAATGTTTAAGTGAAATGGAACTGTTGATGTGATGAACACATTATTGTGAGGAAGGAAATTGTTACAATATTACAAGTGAATTGAAGTCTAAAATCTGAGAAATAATAAATGATTAATATACACATGAGTGGAATTAAAATTTAATGATTTAAACTTTTAAATCAAACTAAATTTGAAATATATGTGTTAGCATTGGTCACCCCCCCCAAAAAAAAAAAAAAAAACACACAATGTCTTAATGGTAATATTGGATTTATGGATTTACCTTGATAAGGTGGGGGGAGTGTTGACATGGATATTTAAAAGAAATAGAAAGGGAAAACAGAAAACAGGAAACAGGTCAGAATGTTAAACAAAGGAGGGAATCAATAAATGGAGACGCCAAAACTGAAAGAAAGATCTCAGAAGGCCACAAACACAACTTGTGGATCACAATTCTCTCTCACTCTCTCCCCCCACTCCCCAATTTGCTGACGTGCCACCCCAATACCTTTCTCCCTCCCCTCCCCTCCCCTTCTCTTCTTCCTTAATACCACTAGTACTACTGCAGTCCACACCAAAAACAAACTATCACGACAAAAGCAACAGTGAGAAATTAAGACTTTCCTTTATCTGTAGGAGAGAGAAATAAAATAAAAAAGAGAGGAATGTCAGAAGTAAAGGACCCGACGATTAAGCTGTTTGGGAAGACGATTCAGTTACTTCCCGAGGATGATGATGATGTTGTTTCCATTATTCTCAACTCCACAGAGATTTCTGCTCTTCCTCGCCTTAATTCTTCCACCACAACCTCTTCCCAGGACCACAACAAGGTATTTAATTATATTTATATTTATATAGAAATTTACAATTTTATATACAATTCTGAAATCTCCCAATTCTCGGTGAATATAAACTAAATATATGTGTCTTTCTTAGTTGCTCTGATTTCTTGATGTTTGTCGTGTTTGGATTTTCAACTCAAATTAACTGCGTGTATGTACTCATAGGAAGATTGGATTTGGGGAATTTTGCTTTCTTTTTTTTAGGACAGCCTCTGTTTTCTATTGGAAATTTGGAATATGTAGCCTTGTTAAGATCATGCTTTCTAGTAATTATAGGTTTTTAATTTTCTTTCATTTTTTGTGGTCATTTATCAGTAAAGTTTAATCTTCCGGTAATTTGATGGTCTTTACTCTTTACTGGGTTAAGGGATGGGAACTTTTAGTTGGTCATTTTTTAGATTCTGAGGAGTATGTATGAGCCTTTTTAATGTATGCTCAAAGTGTTTGATTCCTTAGTTTGAAACTAAACTTTAAGTTTTGTTCCCTTTTGGAAACAAGTACTTATGGATTTTGTGATTATATTAGTTCTTTGGTTTTCCAAATTTTATTTTTCAAAGGGTGAACTGATATAGTGAAGCTAACTGTAGTGGATTCTGATCAGCTTTTTTAGGTATTTGGTTAAATTTAAGATATTTGATTTGTTCAGCCCTTCACAAATTGATTTTTTCATTGAATTTCTGGGTAGAGTTAAATAGATTTTTCTGAACCCTGAGGAGGCCCCTGAAGAGTTTTAAATTGTTCAACTTTATATTTCATTTTCATACTTCTATTCACATTTGTGTCTTGAGTTTTGGCCATCGCTGCAAAATTGACACTGCTTTATTGTAAAAGTTGACATATTTGTCACTTGCAATATTGATCCAGTTTATGTTTTTTGTTTTTTTTCTGACTACCTCCTTCTCAGTCACAATAGTTTACTGGTATGTCCACAATTTAGAATATAGTGCTATGATTTTCATTTTTAAAGACCTTCCAAATCCTAATATGCTGTCACTTGGAGCAAGTAAATTTAGTTAGTTTTCAATTTTGAATTTCTATTCTTCTTTCTTCTAGTTGTTTGTCCAAGAGAGTTGGATGCAGGGGTTGAATAAACAAAACTTTCTTTGCTCTGTCATTAATAGTATGACATCTGTTGTTTTAAAATGTTTTTGATTGCTAGATAATGCAACTTATCTACAAACCTCTAGATTCCAACTAGTGGTAGATTCGTAACTCTTCCTACCTGATTTTTTGTTCTTTTGTTGTCGTTCATATCAGTTTCTGTATGATGGGTATTTTTCAGGAAAATGGGACAAAAAGCAATTTAGTAAGATCTGACTTGAGATGTGTTTCCCCAAAAAAATGGAACTTGAGTAAATGGTTAATTTGTACTAAAGATTCGGATCTGCTCTATTTGATATTATCACAATATAACATTCTTGTTTCTCATTCAGGATCTAGTTCAAAATCATCGGAAACCTTCAGGATTAAAGTTCACAGGAACTGTAGAAGAAAAAGTTGAATTGACTAGTGGAGACCCTAGAACACCCAATGTTGATAAAGAAAATTCTGTACAAGAGTTGATAGGTCCAGCAACCTCATCAGGGTTTAGTGAGGACCCTAAAACACCCAGTCCCGACAAAGAAACCTCTTCACCTGAAACGACTGATAAGGAAGATCCAAGTGACACGAGGAACTCCGAAGAAAAGACTTTGAAAAAGCCTGACAAAATTCTTCCTTGTCCAAGATGTAATAGCATGGACACAAAGTTCTGTTACCACAACAATTACAATGTTAATCAGCCCCGTCATTTCTGCAAAAACTGTCAAAGATACTGGACAGCTGGTGGAACAATGAGAAATGTGCCTGTTGGTTCTGGTCGTCGCAAGAACAAAAGCTCTCCTGCTTCGCATTATCGTCATATTATGGTCTCAGAAGCACTCCAAGCAGCTCGAGCTGATGCTGCAAACGGGATCCACCACCCGAATGGCAGCATCCTAACGTTTGGCTCAGATTCACCCCTTTGTGAATCCATGACTTCTGCATTGATCCTTGCGGATAAATCACAAAGTTGTGTTAGAGACAAATTTCAAAATCATGAGCAAAGAATTCCAGTTTCTTATGGAGGTAGAGAAAATATGGATGATCACTCAAGCGGATCTTCTAGCACGGTTTCAAATCCAATTGAGAAGGGATTGAATGGTGGTCCAAAATCAGTATTAAAAAATATTCAGGGATCTCCTCACCGAGTACCGTGCTTCCCCGTGCCTCCTTGGCCTTGTCCATGGAACTCTGCTCAGCGGAGGTCTCCAATGCCACAACCTGCTTTTGGTCCTTCAGGGTTTCCTGTATCATTTTACCCGACACCACTCTATTGGGGTTGTACCGTACCAAACCCTTGGAATATGCCATGGCTATCCCCACAATCATCTTCTCCAGACCACTCTGTCCTTTGCTCCGGTCCTAATTCTCAAACATTGGGAAAACATTCTAGGGATGGAAGCATGCTAAGACCATCAAACCCAGGGAAAGATCTCATAGAAAAAAAGGATTTGGAGAGGGGTGTTTTGATTCCCAAGACCTTGAGGATTAATGATCCAAATGAAGCTGCTAAAAGTTCTATATGGTCTACACTAGGAATCAAGAATGAGAATACTGATTCAGTCAGCGGCGCAAATATACTTAAGGCCTTCTGGCCAAAAGGCATCGAGAAGAATCACATGAATGAAACGTCTTTGGTGTTGCAAGCAAACCCTGCAGCCTTGTCTCGGTCACTTAACTTCCAGGAGACCACATAATTGGAGCTTAATGGTCATGTTGTACTTTCCCAATGATGGCAGCAGGGGCCTGAACTGAAGTTAGAATTCTCTAATCACTCGATTCTGCTTTCTTGGTCATAAGACCATGTTGGTTACCTCATCCGAATCCATCTTGGATGAAGATCGGTCTGACGGTACTAGCTCTTTGTTGGAGGAAGGAGTCTTATTTAGTTTCTGAATTAGCTGCTCCTTTTACATCATTCGCTGAACAGTACGAATAGTTCTTTCTGCTTTGTGCTTATATGGTTGCCAGCAAGTATTTATGTACATAGCTATATACGAGAGAGAGAGAGAGAGAGAGAGAGGAGGGGTAGTAAAAACAAAGAGATTCTTGAGTGGTAGCAAACGGTCATTTAATAAATTATGAATCCAAATATGGAATTTCTTTCAACTGTTTTGGTTCTGTATCAAGTGTTGTATATTTATCTACCAATTTTGTTGACGCCTTGTACTTGTGGTTGCAGTTATAGTGGTTCTGGAAATGCCCCACTACTCTTATTACTACAGGTATCTTTGAAATAGCAAGGTGGTCTGTTTGATTCTCACGGTTATCATTTGAGTTTGTTATTCCTCCTTACATAAGGCCTAATTTCCTCCTTTTAAAGGAAAGGCTAGTGATTTTCTTATATATAGGATTCTAATGTAAATAGAGAGAAAGAATGTGAAGCTGGACGAGTGAGAAAGTAGCTAGCGTTCCAATGGTAGCATAAAGAAAAGGACAAAAGGAGAGTATAGGCTAGGCTGTCTTATCAAAACCTCCAGAAATGGAACATGAATGGATGGATAGATAGACAATATGATTGTTGGTCATGTCTCCTCCTATGCCATGATCTGTCTTGAGGGATCCAAGAATGAATGTATGTATGTAACTCTACGATTTTCAAAAGTTCCTTGAATTAATATGGTTGCCATTGGAATATCGTCTGCTACTATATGCAAAGCCAGCTAGCTAGCTAGCAAATTATGCTATATGCTCTTTTCTTAAAATTATGGGAGGGTCATAATGGATATATATCACGTTCCCGTCATTGGTGGAGATAAACTTGAATAAAATGTCACAAAAGGCCAACCATTCCATTCCATTCCATTCCACCTCTCTCTTTCATACTCTCCTACAAGTGCATATCAAAAGGTGGAAAAAATTGAGGATAAAGTTTACTTTTCCTCCCATCTTTTTGCCTTCTTTTCATGTATCTTTCACATTTTCTTTTCTTTGGAATCTCACAAAGGAAAATGTATCTTCATCTAATTTAATTATATATATACATTCATACATATATTATTGGATATATTCATATACCATATTATAAAAGTATCACAATCAGAAGAGAAATGTGTCTGTGAGTGATCGGCTTGGATGAGACACTGAGATATTTGAAAGTAAGTGTCAAACAGGGAAGGCCACAAAATGAGTTGTGATGGGACCCAATGCATGTGATTACTTTGAAGCCTTTCTTTTATCTTCCTTTTATTTCTTTTTCTTCCTTGCCTTTTAAGAGCCATACATGCTTCTTTCTTTTTTTTTCTTTTTCCTTCTAAATTATGCGATAATAACTATTTGAATTTGTAAGTAATGAAAAAAATGTTGTCATTAAAGATTTGTACATTTTAATTTAGTGGCATAAAAGCCTAGCCATTCTATCCTAACTATATAATACCGAATATCGTGTGCCAGAATTCTTCCTAAAAGTTCAACTCGTTTGTTATTAGCATTAAGTCTTAATATTCCCCCGTCACTTTCCAAACTTTGTTATTTACCTACATCAGGAAAACATGTAATAAAATTTCATAAAATAGACTGAAGGAAAAAACCTTCAACACACAAGTGTGCGTTGTATAGGTGATTAATTGATATGAGATGGATCATTCAATTTCACTACTCAACGATGATTTAAACCTTAGTATCTTTTTTGATTTGCCTGTCAGATCAGTCTGCTTTCTCACTAATACCCTTAATGTGTCACTTTCACCAACTTAACTAGTAGACACATATTCTGAGCTTCGATTTCAATCAATGATGTTTAGTGAATACACCGAGACCTTCAATTTGCAACGCTCCAATGTAAATTAATTTGTCAAACTTGACTATTCTACGATCAGCTTCTTCTTAATGAGCTTTGCTTGACTTTATGATTTGTCCACTTTACAAACTGATGTATGCTTTACGATTTGTAGTGAACTTTACACGACAACTACAAAAGCTTTGCGACTCATCTTCTGTATTGCGATCATGCGCTTACTCTGCGATCCATCTTCTTATTACAAAATAACAGAATATCTTTACGAACATTGTGAATCTTATTAACTATACATCTGATCAGTTTTTACAAGATCAACTTAACATTATTTGATATTTCTAATCTAAGTCATTGTACATTTAATCAAATCACCAATAAAGACTTTACAAATCATATTGGTATAAATAAACATTAAGCACATTTATCATCAAATTTAAATATGCAAAATCTAACATGGTCATTGTTTAAAATTTTGTCTAAAAAGGTAAACAAAAATGCCGACTAGACTAACGATTAACATGTGTTAATTATGTGGCAGGTGACGTGGATCAGATTAATTGATATTTTGAGAATAACGAGAATATTGTAACAAAAAAAAATTCAGTAACCAAAATAAAAATCGATCCCTAGTACGTACAACGACCAAAACATCAATTAACCCGATACACATCACTTACCACATAATTAACTCCTGTAAACCATTAGTCTAGTCAGCACTCCCATTCATTTTTTTGGACAGAATGTTAAGCAATGACTATTTTGTAACCCTTTTTGAGTATAGTAATGTGTTTTTAACAAAAAAAAAATTTGATAATCACAATGAAAAGCGACCCCAAGTATAGTGATCAAAACATCTATTAACCCAAAATAGTAACAAGAACTTTATTATGAGATAGAGGGGGTAATTATTAATAAATTCTCTTTAAGTGTGTCATTAGTCAATCATCAATATCAATTTATTTGTTGTTTACAACTTTTTAAGAGAATAAATTATTTACTTTCTATATCACCCCTAACTTCTTTCATTGTCCCAACAAATTTCATCCCTTGTATTAGTAGTTTTCAACTTCCTATAAAAGGACAGTGATGAAATTTTATACAAATTTTAATTATTAAATAATAGTATTAAATTATTTTCTTAAATTATATGTAAAAACGACTATTATTATTGAATAGAGATAGTATCAAATATCAAATCAAAATATAATTAGGCAAACATTTATTATTTTGATTGGTCCGAAATCAATTTAACAATTCAAGTTTAGTCCTAAATATAAGTCGTTTGAAAATTTCAAGTAAGCATTAATTGTTTAATTTTTAATATTACCCAAAGTAATAAATATAAGTTTGGTTCTCTCACAATTTTTTGCTCAATAAATAATACTCTTTTTTCAATACAAAGACAATATAGACAATTGATAGTATATTTAATGTTTTATTTTATAATCATTTTCTTAATATTTGTGCACAACTCTAAAACAACCTATATTAAGGAAAGAAGTGAGTAACTTGGTAGCCCAAAAGTTAGTTAGTTTGTTTTTTTCTTGCCTTCCTGTTCATAAAATTTGCCATTCCAAAAGCTATCTTAACAACTCAAAAGTTATAGTTTTTCATAAAATTTTAATAAATATTTACTATTAAAAATACAATGTATTCTTTGTAAAAAATCTTAATAATTGATATATACATATGTTGACCCCTTAGATTCATGAACCTAATTAGTGCAAGTTATCTCATTTAACTTAATATAATTAATTATAAATAGGACTATCTATATACAATGGCGGAACTAGAATATTTTTAAAAAAGAGTCAAAATAATTAGTAAAAAAAATTATTTATTGACACTTGAAGTGCTTTTTTTAAATTCACTTTGCCTAATTATAGTATTTCACAATATTCTATTCCAACATATATCAACCTTTGAATTGTGAATTTAATGACTTTAAATACACACACACACACACACACAAGAAAATATTCTCATTTTGGTTGTAGACAACTGAGAGGAGTCACTTAAAGCAAGAAAATGAATTAAATTATTCTCATTTACAAAAAATTGATACCAAGGTATAATTAAGTTAGTAAGACAAATGAGTGCAATATTAATTAATTAATCATCAAACTTATTTAATATTATTTTATCTTATAAAAATACTGTTAATTTATTATAGGTGGAAGAACATGAGAAAAGTCCCCATCTGTCTGAAAAGGAGAAGAAAAAGTTGACAAGTATTTTATTGACATAATATTAACTGTTACTTTATTTTTACTTCCAATTCTTATTGTTAAACGATTGTTTAAGTAAATATTTAAACAATCATTTCTTTATTATTAAATTCTTAATTATAAAAATTTAAATAACAATTAATAAAGATAAACATTAATAGAAAGAATATAGTAAATTATCTTCATCCCAATATTCATATATAGGACCTTAAGCACACCTATAATATCCATCCCAAATTAATAAAATTTCTTAAATTATATTAATTCTAATATTCATAGGCTTTAGATTCCAGGATTGGGGGGTCATATGACCCCTCGGTTCCGCTCTGTCTACACACCAAATTACACATAAAAATCCTACAAATTCAATATGGATCATCAATATATTCCCTTCAATAAGAAGATGGTTTTCTGGTGTTTGTTGCGGTTTAACGAGTTCCCGTAGTCTAATTCCTTAATCTTTCTTTAGTTTTACGTCTCTCGATTTTGTTACAATCCTGACTTACTATTACTCGTCTAAAACTTCAAAGCTTTTTTTGTTTTTTTAGGACACAGGTTACCGCTTACCCCGTTTCCTACAAACTTAATAACTCATGTTGAAAAGTGATTTCTCCCCCACTAAAGTCATAACCTAAGGTAAAGATAGGCTCCCACGTTAGGATTCAACGGTGAAATCTCTAATTATATTTTAGAAAAATTAATTTATCAAAGTTAGAACTAAGATGTATGACATATAAATTAGTGCATTAAAAATGACATTATAATAGCTTCATTTAAAATTAAAGAAATTATTTTATAATTTATAAATATTTTCATTCATGTTATGCTTCGAAATCTTAGTTTTGAGTTAAGTTTCACATTACTCACTAAGAAAATCTTTTTTGAATGTTAGTCCTAATTTGAGAGAAAAGGGGGAGACATGAAAGAGTAAAGACATGTTCGCTTTATAAATACTAATGAATTACTACGCGGACAAATTTTACATAAAAAGTTTTGTAAAAAGGGTAGGATTCATGTACTGTTTTTACTAATAAAAGTATAAAAAAACATCTAATTTTAGGTTCTTATTCCTATTTTTTCTTTTTTTTATAATAGTTATACATAATTTTTATTTATAATTTGTGTCCCGAATATTATTCATAAATAATCATATACTTATGACTCGAGTTTGTTCACTTTGTTACTAGTAAGTAGTAACTACGTGTTCACTTCGTTATAAAATTAAGAGTTTGTAGAATTTATTCCACACTTAATTTAGGAAAGAACCTTTTTTTAGAAATTAATTTAAGAATAAATTTGTATATTCATTAAAAATTCAAAATATTCATTAATCGTTAAGCATACGTGCCTGCCGTGTATGACATGCATCCGCAACACACACGTTAAAAGCAAGTTGGTTGTCAAAATATTTTCGTGAAAATTTCAGAATGTTTATTAATTACTTGTATTATTATCTACGTATGTACGTCATGATCTTCCTAGCATGTCTTGAGTCGTTGAAAGTGTAGGTGTAAACCACTTGACAGTACTTTCCTAGCTACTTCTTTTCCTGTCTGCAGGCAGGTAATTGGAGAGAGACAATTAATTAGTTAGTAGTAGTGGTATATCATCATATATTCATGTACATTGCAATTACATACATACTTCCTGGAAAAACATGGTGCAAGTTTAACGAAAATTTTATTCATCATTCTTCTCGCTTATCGAGCCTTCCTTCCTTCCTTCCTTCATACATAAAGCCAATTTCTTCCCTATACATATATGATTATTAAATTAATATGATCGATCACTATATATATAGACAGTAGTTTATTCAATTCCATCAGTGTGTGTATATATATACCCATAATATTCAGATATTAATTCCCAATGGAGTTGAAATTACCAGCAAAAAGATGCTCCTCAAGTGGGCTCTTCAATATTAATGTTTACTATGACATGAAGACCGTCTTAAAGTTTATGTCAAGACTACTAGTTGAGCTCTTCCTTCAAACTTTTCTTCCCGCCAAATGGAAAACTACTACTAAGTGTAGTAGTACTACTCAAGTCATTGCTGCTCCTCAGAATAACATGAAGCTGCAAGTACTACCCTGCTCACGCAATGATAATGATGAGAATTTCAATTCCATTGGGAGAGTAGAGATAAGCATGGTGATGGAGAGACTGGGCATTGAATTTGATCATGATCATGCCAGTGTTGATGGTGTAGATGATGTTGTTTCAATGTTTGATGAGGAGGAGGAGAATGGTAGATCAGTAGTTGAAATTAGTTTGGAAGATATGGTGGTGATCAGCGATGCTTTTGATGTGTTTGATAAAAACAAAGATGGTTTCATTGATCACAAGGAGTTGCAAATAGTTCTATGTGCTCTGGGCATGCAACAAGGATCCCACTTGGAGTTGGAAGAATGCAGGAGGATGATTCGTGAGTTTGATGATAATGGGGATGGCCTCATTGACTTTCAAGAGTTTCTAACACTAATCCGCTACTAGTCTTTTCCTCCTCCGATCCTCATCAATATATATATATATATATATATATATATATATATATATATATATATATATATATAGGGGAAAAGAAAATAATGCTTAAATAGCGTAATCATTAAATAATAATTTCATCAAAGCAGCGTAGTTTTGGAGACACGCAGTGGCATTTTTGTAAATACCATGCCACCGCGTATTTAAAAATATCACGCGTCCTCCAAAACTACGTCGTTTTGATGAAATTATGCTTATTAAAACATTATCTTTATTTAAAATATCTTGCCAGTTTTCCATATATATATATATATATTTATTTATTTATTTAAGCTTGTACGTGTCTTCAAAAGAACTTGATTATGAGAGATTTCGACAATGACAGTATTACAATCTTATCATTTTAATTATTGGCTGTTTAATATTTCACTATTTATAGTAGTTTATCTTAAAAGGCTAAGACTGTATTTTGGGGGATCAGTTACGTACAATCTCGGGTACGTGTGAAAGAAAGGGTTTATGAACCACAAAAGCCCAAACAAGAACCTATGGATTCAAGTAATCAAGTCTGTTTAGTTAAAGAATTTGATTCAATTTCTTATGTTAGAGAAATTTTACAACGATGTATGGAGAGTTATGAGAAAATTTATGCTTGTAGAAAATGGCAAAAGTAACAAGTACGGGCGCGGCCCATATATTATCAGCGTCTTGTTTTGGCTACTTTTAACATAACCAATCTCAATGATTTATGCTTTCACAAAATTGTACTCAACTCAAGTTCTAGTCGCCAAGTACTGTAACTTGGTAAAATTGTAGACTTTTTTTTGTAATTAAAAAAAAAACAATTATATTCCAAGTGAAAGCAATTGAAAACCGGATAAAATTAAAGAAGCTGAAGATAAGATTGATCTACTGACGGACGCTTCCTTGTTTCACCAAATGGTTTCAACTCAGTAATTCAAATAAAGTCGAGGTTGGGTGGCAAGGATCAAGGAAGGATGGTGTGCTAAATGACACAAAAATACTTGGCCTTCAGGAGTACATTTTTTTCACCCGGCTGAAAGAACTGTTGCTTGCTCTTTGCCTAAAATGGCAGGGGGAAGTGTCTCGGTTATACATGATGCAGGACATTCCACATTGAGATGATACATATATCAGACAGAGAGAGGGAGAGAGAGAGATCTGTAGGAGAGAAATTGTTTGCAAGCTACTCTTAGCTTTTAGAGAGCTGATAATGACGATATATGATTCTAAGAGGCTCCTACCCCAAGAAAGTCTATAAATGGAGGTGCATTGATAATCTCACACTGCCTGCCTATTCTGTTTCTTTCCTCCTCCTTTGTCACTGATGATGTATGAGTGGTAGTGACAGTATAAACTTGTGGTGCTGCTCTTGATTCTGCTGATGTTGCTGTTGTAATAGGGCAGTAGTAGTGGTAGTTGTAGTGTGACTGTTGCATTACATTTGCATTTTCATTTGCATTTGCATTTGCAATTCCATTTCCACCCATCATCATCAAACTAGGAGCATAAGGATGAGGATGGCAATCCGCTATTTGTTGGGGAGGGTAAAAGTAAGGAGATGAAGAATAATAAGACATGTTTGATGATTCATCATCCCTTCTTGTCCTACTACTATTCCAACATCCCTTCTGCCCACTTAACATGCTCATACTCTCATTGCTCTTTGGACCTGCGCCCATATATTAATAACAAACTGTAAGGTAGACATATTATAATGTGGCAAGTCGCTTCTAATTTACTTAAATGTCTCGCAAAAATTACTAATAACCAGTAAAAAAACACGAGTAGTTTATAATAAGCACGTATACACTAAAATGTGCGGTGCTGGGGAACAGAAAGGTAATTAAGAAAGCAAGGAGGTTGGCATCAATCCATTAGTATAACAGTAAAAGAAAAAGAAAACTAGTACATGAGCTGGAGGAAATCACCAACAGTTTAAATCCTAACCTAGAGAAACAACCCTTAAATTTATCTAGTGAAAAGAAAATGCATGAAAAGAAGCACCAAATGCATAAAAAGAGAAAGGAATAAGTGATTGGAAAGCAATTAAAAAATAAAGGGACAAACCAGGTGGGAAAAAAGCAGCGGTAAGAGACGGGACACAAGTGTTTGATATTGCTGCTGCATTCATGTTGGGTGATCCATATGCGCTGCTGCTGCTGCTGCTGCAAAGAGAGAGATTACTGCCCATTTCCCCAATACTAGTAGTGACATACATATTATAGTTTGGTTGTGTTGTTCTTAATGGCTCTGCTTTACAAGTGATAAAGCTGCTGCTTGGAACTTGATCCAGCTCCATAGATCTTGTGCAGTAAGCATTTGGACCACCCATCTTCCTCCTCCTGTAAGCACTGGACTGTTCTCTATATTTCCTGGCCATTATAACATGCCAATGATTCTTCACAGCATTATCTGTTCTTCCCGGAAACAGCCTAGCTATCATTGCCCACTTGTTCCCATACAGCCTGTGAGCAGCCATTAGCCTCTCCTCTTCTTCTTCACTAAATGCCCTTCTATTTATCCTTGGATCCAACTGGTTGAACCATCGCAGCCTACAGCTCTTACCTGATCATTCATATCAACAATATTACTACACAAATATTGTAAAATAAAAAAGCAGAAACAAAAGTCAGTTATTTATTCTGTTCTTTATTTCCCATCTGTTATTACTTAATTCGTAGTACCTGATCTTCCTTCCAACTTCTCAGCAATAAGATTCCAGTTCTGAGGACCATAAAGGGCTACTAGCTCCTTAAGCTTGCTATCTTCTGCAGGCCTCCAATGGCCCCTAGCACACAGCCTTGACTGTCCACATGAATCTGTTTCCAGCTTCCCACTAGTACTGTAATTAAGATCAATGCTGGTTTCATGATTAATGTTTTCCCCGAAACTAAATCCAAATCCATCACTAGTACTGGAGGAGTCATGAGAACCTTTACCCTGATCACCGCCAGCATGATGAGTGGTGTGGATGCGCGAGTCCTCCAGGCTGCTTCTAGAGGTGCAACTGCTATAAGTCATAAAATTAGGAAAATGATCCAAATGAGAATTAGTTGTGGTCTTAGGATTATTGATGGAGAGAGCACCCATGTCTGCAAATATCATTTTCATTGAGGATGATGAGAGAGTATAGAGGAGGAGGAAGAAGAATGACAGTGGTTAGGGCATTTGGGTTGTTAGCTTTTGGTGCATTTGTTGGGCATATGATGTAGGCTTATTAATTAATTTCTGGTTTGACAGAGAACTGTTACCAAGTCTTCATTTTTTTGATGACCGGATTGAAAGGAACGAGAAGAAGGTAAAAAAGATCATTTGGGAACTAAAAATGACAAGGAAATTTGAAAGCAGTTTTGCAGTGGGAAGTGGAAAACTTGAAGCAGCAAAAACTGCCAAAGTTAATGTTTCTAACAGAACAAAAACCTCCACACATAAAATATATAATAATAATATAATACTACCTCTGTTTTTAAAAGATTATCGTTTAAGGTTAATGCACACAAATTAAAAAATATAATTAATACCTAACAAAAATACTATACTGTCCTTATTAATTGTCTCAATCAATTATTCCCTTCCCAATATTTCTTATTCAATTCTACCAATTACTTCTCATTCAACCAATTACTACTTGAATTATTGCATTAAATTGAATAAGAATCATTAGGAAGATAAGAAAATTTTAAATAGAAGAAAGTTTTAAATAAGAATAAAGTAGAGAAAAAATAGCTAATGTGTATTGATAAATTCAAAACGACAATTTTTTTGGAACAAAAATTATTTTCTAAAATAACAATCTTTTTGAAACAGAAGGAGTAGTATTTAATTTTGAAACTGAGGAGAAAGAAGTAATAATAATTAGTATTATTATTTATTTTTAGGTCTGCATATGAACAAAATCCCACATCATTCACACGTGGGGAAGTGAGTGAAAACAGTAGGGTTGAAAGTTCTTAGGCTGTCTGTCTGTCTGTCTGTCTGTCTCAACATTGACAAGGAAGACTCTCAAATGTATGTGATGTCTGCTAGCTTGGCATCATAGTAGGGGTCTAGAGGAAAGGACCTATCTTTTCATTTCATGGGTGAAATGAAAATGAGAGAGCTCGCTTGAGAAATGAGATACTACAGATAATAATAACTTAACCTAGCTTACCAGCTAGGCCTCCACCAGTCCCGCTCCTTCGATCTTTTTATTTCAACTTTGCTTTGTTGATATTTTTCTCGCATACTACCTCCCCGTAATAAGTGAATATTAAACTTAAAAAATCATTTATTATAAGTAAATGATGTTAAAAAACTGAGTAAACTTTATAAGTACTACTAGTCCAGCTGTATCATTTTATTTGAGTAACTAACAAACTAACCCTTTCATTTCTAAACTCTATATTAGGAATTCTAATGATCATGTGAAAATACACTTCAGATTTTCAGGGCAGTTGGTCACACTCCAAAAGCTCACATCATCTTGTTATAAACTGTTTCATTTATATCATCATCAATAAGATATGATCGTGATGAGCGTATACCACCGAATAAATAAGATTCAACAATGAACCTAACCTCTGTTTTTTATGTAACAACAAGGTTTCATGACCAGTTATTTTATATATTCGGTGAAAAATAATCTTAGTATTAAAACATAAAAGAAAATTTTGATTTTATTTTTTTATATACATACATATATAGTCAGTCATATAGTACAAATATATGGAGTGAGCATTTTGTATATTGGAGTTTGTGAAGATAATTAATCCATACTACTACTAGTAAATGGTTTCTGTGGACTGGCAAAACCCAAAGGGAGACGTTTTCATTTATGGTGGCAGGGCAGTGTAACAGGAAAGTACTGTACTATACATACATATTCAGTGTCAGTGAAGTGAAGTGAAGTAATTAAAACAACTAACTTGGGTCAAACACTTTGAACCCTTTACCTGGGAAACAACCCAACCTATTAGCAGTCATAAATTGGAAATGAAAAACCAAAACAAAACCATTACACCCTATTTTCAGTAACTTCCAACCCACTTGTCATGTTTAATGGAGTATATATATTCTCAGTTAAAATATAATTTTTACATATATTTAAAAACCCCAAAAAAAAAAGTTAATAAATTCTAAATTTATCATACAAGATTATTTTATATATTTTGGCTCATCCAACAAAAAAATTTATACATTTAATCGTCTATTTGCTGGTACGATAGAGTAATAATTAGGGCAGTGCATATTCATAATGTCATCTATGGGTGATGCATGCATGTCTCTGACACATGTATATACACACACTTAGAGCAACATACTCCATATGGTTAGCTAGCAATAGCATATGACTCACTGCACTACTCTCCTAGGTAGATGTCATCATGTGTCAAGTGAGATCATATTGGGAACTTGCAAAAAGATTTTTTATTTACTGTTCTAATTTCCATTTGATATATACTCCATGTATTTAAAGCATTTAGTTAATTTTAATCGCAACACGCAGATAAAAAATAATCTTTTTTTTTATATCACTAATTTATTATGAAATTAACTTATTATAACTGAATTCATATATTTATGTCCAATGGAGAGAAATTCGTCATGTACCGGGCGTCACCTGTTGGAACGGAACATTTATGTTGCATTCTTCAAAAAATATAAGTGTACGTGTGCAAATAACATGTATGTATAAGAAAATAATAATAATATTTTTTTTCCAAAACGCCTTGAATTTGATGTGAATAAACTTGATATTGAAGGATGGAGCCAAACTTGAAAATGATAAATATACTAATTATTCAAACTGGAATATAACTTCCCTAATCTTTGTTGCCTCATTGACAAAATATATAAAGAGAATGAACAAACAAGAAGTAGCCTCCCTCGTACAATCAAATTCATAATTAGTCTTACGTCTAGCTAACAAAATGACGAGAGAAATTCGTAAAGTACTTTTTCTGTTGAGGAATAATAATTATAATATACTCCCTATGATATAGTATTTGAGTTTTTTGAGTGGTACAGCCTTCGAAAATGAAGAGGTAAGCAAGGTAGTTAATGAGAATACTCCTAGAAACAATCAAATGATTTTTCCAAAAATTCAAAAAGAACTAACAAGTGCTTGTGCCGTAGAAACTACACTTGCCATCATCAATGATATTGGGGACAAAATATTTTCTATTATGGTTGATGAGTCTCGTGATGTTTCAATAAAGGAGCAAATGGGAGTTATTTTGAGATATGTAAACAACCCTGGAGATGTGATTGAAAGGTTTCTTGGTGTAGTACATGTGCCTGACACGTCATCTATTTCTCTGAAGAATGCTATTGATGAATTATTTGCAAAGCATAAATTATCATTATCGAGGTTGAGAGGTCAAGGATATGATGGGGCTTCAAATATGCGAGGCGAGTTCAATGGATTGAAGGCTCTTATTTTAAAAGAAAATTCAAATGCAAGGTATATCCATTATTTTTCTCACCAACTCCAATTAGTTGTTGTTGCTGTTGCCAAGAGCAGCCGTATTGTGAGTGATTTTTTTCAATATGTTACTATGATTGTGAATGTGGCTGGAGCATCATGTAAAAGGAAAGATAAACTTAGGCAAACTTTGAACATGATAGGATCGTGGAGTGTTTGGAAAAGGGAGAGATAGTTAGTGGTAAGAGAAAAAAATCAAGAAATCAGTTTAAGAAGGCCAGGTGATACTCGTTGGGGGTCACATTACATAACAATAATCCGTCTTATGTCTATGTGGACTTCCGTATTACAAGTGCTTGAAAATGTGCATGATGATGGTGCTTCTGATGATAGCAGCGGTATAGCCATGAGTTTGATTGATAAGATGGAGAATTATGAATTTGTATTTGTGATGCATTTGATGAAATATATATTGGGAATCACAAATGATTTGTCATTTGCCTTGCAACAAAAAAGATCAAAACATTGTGCATCTTTGTAAGATTGATTGGGGTAATGAAAGCTCTATTTCACAAGAATTTAGGGAGACGGAATGGGAGAAATTTTTGAAAGAAGTCAATATATTTTGTGAGAAGAACGCGATCCCAATAATTAATATGGAAGAAAACATGAGATACCGCTATCAGAAGAAAGTATGATGGATAAATTATTACTAATTTTCATCATTATCGTGTTGAGATTTTTTGTCGTATAATCTCTATAAATCTTTTTCATTATTTCTATCTAAAAATTTATCTTTTTTTAATTTTCATTATTACAATGTAGGTTGTTGATTCAATTGTTCAAGAGATGAACAATCGTTTTTTCGTAAGCAAAGCACAGAGTTACTTTTATGCATATCATGCTTTGATCCAAGGAATTCGTTCTCTCAATTTGACAAAAATAAATTACTCCGTCTTGCTGAGGTTTATCCAGAAGACTTCTCATTGACTGATCGCATGATACTTGGGGATCAATTTGAAAATTACATTTATGATATGCGATGCGATGCGATAGTCAATTTTTTGGGATCGAAAATTTGGGTTTGGGAAGTCTTGCTAAGAAGCTGATTGAAACAAGAAGACATATGACTTTTACATTGGTATATCGATTGATCGAGTTGGCTTTGGTTTTACCAGTTGCAACTGCTACTGTTGAAAGAGTATTCTCTGCGATGAAAATTGTCAAGACTGACTTGCGTAGCAAAATGGGAGACGAATGGATGAATGACAGTCTAGTAGTTTATATTGAGAAGGATATTTTTTCAACAATTGAAAACGAACAAATTTTGAGGCGTTTTCAAACTATGCAGACTTCATGAGGATATGAATCTGTTTACCACTCAGACAACCGAAAGAAAGGCTCTTCAAGCGTTAATAAATAAATTTTTTTTATTAATGTATTTTACCCCCCTTGAATTATGTTCTGGTTCCGCCATTGACAAAATGACGAGAGAAAAAACCCAACCGAGTCTTACAGAGTAGTAGTAGTAGTAGCACTTGGATTCTTTTGTTTAGGATGTTTAAAGGAGAAACAAAAGACTTGGGATCAGATCAACCACCATTCTCCAACAGAGAGCTAGCTCCAAGAGTCTTCAACTCAAGGAAATTTGAAAGATAATTAGTACGAGGAGCTCTCACAATTATTATTGTAAATTTTGGGAGGAGCTGGTGTTATCTTATCTTCCCAGACAAAGACAGTGGCCCATTTGGTCTCCAACTTTCCGGACCTCAGGAAGTACTTAAACAATCCCCGCTAGCTAGCTACCACAATATTTTAACAACACTTGAACAAACCAGTAACCACAACAATCTTTCTTCTATATATACTACTTGGTAAGTACTATTACGCAGTGGTAACAAGTATGCAATGCTAGCTCCCAAATACAAGCTAAAAATAATAAAGAAAAATGCGTCTGGGCAAGAAATAAAATGAACAAATTATGAGAATTAGTAATTATATAGTTCATTTATATAATTACTAATTCATTTATTCAAAACCATCAACTGAACAAGATTGAGATTGGGGTAAGGTCAGTTGAATAGATCAATGCTTGAACAAATTATGGAAATTAGTAATTATATAGTTCATGACATATGCGGTAATTGTGCATTGTTTTAAGATTTGCCTCTGTTAAGAAAAGATACACTAATTAAGATGTCTATCGGTATCAGTTATCACTGTAGGCAAGATTAATAGAGTGTTGTAGTATAATTAATACGACATAGAAAGTAAGAAAAGATTACTTGAGGAAAGTAAACTACGCAGAGCATAGAGGTAGGGAGACAGTCATAAAAAGGAACAAGCAGGTTACAATGCTGGTGGGCCACCGTATTATAAGTAGTAGTAGTAGAAAGATTGTTACTCCATGAGATTTTGTTGAGTCCGTTCCTTTGGAATTTACTGCACATGAAAAAGAAAGCATGATATATATATATATATATATATATATATATATATATATATATATATAGATATATAACCATCTACCAAAAGAACAAGGCAAAATCTAAGACCAGTAACATGGGATTGCTAGGGAACAATTAAGTATTATACATGTGCATGCAGGTGCGTGCGTGCGTGCGTGCGTGAGAGAGATAAAAGAGTAGAAACAAGAAAACATAATTAACTTAGCCATACGTGTTTTTCTTTCCCTTCCACGGAATTAGATGTGAAGCTTGGAAGTCGGTTAACTTTGTCTTCAAGCCACAAGACCAGTGATTCAAACTACACCATATGATCATCATATGGTGTATACTATGATATTAGTTGTCATACATATATAAATACATAAAGGGATCGGAACCCTTAATTTTGGGACATTCAAAAAATGAGAGCAGGGGAGTATATTATTCAAAGAATAGTCGATTCTAATTAAATTAGATTTTATGACAAATTAATACTCCCATTTGCTTTGAGAGGGTTGGTGTGTGATTCATATTAAAGAATAACGATCCATTCAACACTTGCACAGGATTTTCTAATGAACCAAAAAAAAAGTAGGAGTGTTCAATTATTCATTACGGCCATCCAAATGCGACCAAATAATACTGACTTAAACCTGATGGGGGCACAGTTCGTTATTTGCAGGAGAGGAGATATAGATAGACGTGGTCTGCCTTTGGCATGAGAAGGGCAAGACCCACAACTTAGGGTTGACCTACAAATTTCCCCTTTCTTATTTTAAATTTTATTTTATTCACAAATCGAATTATTCTACCACATATATATATATATATATATATATATATATAGGGATTTCATCCACAGTAATCGATTACTGGAAAACAACTCTTTTTGAATTTTATTGGCCACAAATACGTATTCGGTTTGTTACAATTTTTTTTTATTTGCTCCAACAGCTACAACATGGGGCCAAAAAAGAGGTTGCCCCAGCAACCGGTTGCTGTGGATGGAATCTCATATAAATAGAGAGAGAGAAATATGGAGGTACATAATCGTGAAATTTTTAAACTTACACGGTTTACGATCGTACAATGATTTCACTCTACAATCGTAGATTAATCACTCCACGATTTGTAAATTCCCTCTACTATCTGTGGACAACTCTACGATCGTCGAGTAAAATCACTTTACAATCGTAAATCGTGTAACTTTTAACTTTAAAAATTACATGACAATGTATCTCCATTTTTACCATATATATATATATATATATATATATATATATATATATATATATATATAGCGGATCAGGTTCGGGAGTCCGTACCTTGTTAAAATTCAGACCTTTTTTTTAAAACAACTAAAAAAAAAAGTTTAATATTTTATGGAACTGAAATTTTTTCATAATACAGTGTTTTGGTTGTGATTTGGATATATATAACAAAACAATTTTGTACAGACTGATTTGTTATATGTATCCAAATCACACTCAAAATAGTGTATTATGAAAAATTTTCAATTTCATAAAATATTAATTTTTTTTTAGTTATTTAAAAAAAAATCCGAATTTAACACTGTGCAAAAATCCCACGTAAACCGGACTCTCTCTCTATATATATAGTCTCCATCCACAAAGAATAGGTTGTTGGGAGCAACCTTTTTTAAAACCGCCACAAGCATGGCGGCTTAAAAAAAAAAAAAAAAAGTAATAATGTCGCTACAGGTTGTCAGAAATGAGTCAAAAAAGAGTTCTTCTCCAACAATCGGTTATTGTGGATGGAATCCTATATATATATATATATATATATATATATATATATATATATATATATATATATATATATATATATATATATCAGTGGACACATTTAAGTCAGTCATTTCCCCAACTAACTCTTTCACAACAACCGGATTTTGAGACCCGTCTCATTAATCATCATGAACAATGACAAGACATTCATATATGATGCATTAATATTTTATGCATAATGACGGTTTTAGCTAAGTACTCCTAAGATACTAAGTACTCCTAGAGAGTTGTGTGAATGATAACAAATATAGCATACATGTCTGCATGGACTATGATGTATGCATGCATATCCATCACTCAAATACTTAAAACAAGGAGGATTGAAATGACATTAGTGTCTCAGAGAAGTCATGAATTCTACAAAAATCAATTAAAATAGTGCTTTAAACTTCACAAATGAAATGACAATCTATAGGTATAGCTAGTGATAAATAGACAGATAGAAAGAGAGAGAGAGCTATAACTCGCACAGGGAGTCTACAAACATAGATCAAGACCCACCCATAGTATAGGTAATAGATTGTATACTTGCAGAGTATCGTACACACGGAGGAGAGAGAAATAAAGAGAAGTGATTGATGGATGATGACAGACATACAATACATGTATATAGTGGATAGGTACATGTATATAGTGGATGAGTGGGTTTATTTGTTTTTTGAAATTACTTTACTGATTACTACTGACTACTTTTTCCAGTTTCCCGTGAAGAATCGAACTTATCCAAACAAGGAGAGGGATGTACAGGCATATCATACCACATATAGATAATAATAACAATAAAGGATAGGAGTTGGGGACGGGCTTGTCACTATAAACTATGTTGCTCATTACTTATCAATACATCAGAAAGATTTATGATTGTAAGATCGTTGTTTTGTTTTACTTAATCCCTACATAGATAGCCTCATCTCAATATTTAATAACACAAATAAAAAAACCCTCTACTATAAAGATACTTCTTGGGCCATGATCTTTTTTTTTTATTGGACCAGACTTAATGGGTTCCACTCTGAGGTTATGATTATTCTTGCCCTATTGATCCGGATGCAGTGGATCAAATTACTAGATGAGTATGGTTTCACTTGGGCTTTGACCGGTGTAGATTGGGGATAGAACTTTGACTGTCATCTCTACATTGCATTTAATGAGGATTGGGACAGACTTAGTACAATTTGAAAGTCGGGGTCCGAAAAGTCAACAGACATCTGTGACAAACCAAAATTTGGAGATATAAAGCAAGGAGGACACACGGTGAAAGGTAACTCATAAATTATTGTTCTCAAGTCACTAGATATTTATTCCTCCATTGTTAACCTTGTGATCGCTCAGATCGACTCTCACGCCGAGCTATCCCTCTCGACGGTCCCCAGCCGCCAAGCTTTTGGTGTCGATCGTGTTTATCGTAAGCATGATCAGCCGTCTTCACGTGATTGGGACGTGGAGAAAGATTTTGGCGCTTAACATGGCGCTAGAAGGAGGGGTGTTCTAGTGTTCTTGAAGTTTTCAATCACAAATTGTAGGCCGCTTCACGCCGTAATCCATGGTGAAGCGGTAGGTAACGATTACCTCTAAAGGATACCCGATGGCTATGACTTCGCTTCACACAATGAGTATCGTCAAGGATTGATTGGGTCCTTCAAAGAATGCTCGTCGGCATCGCTTCTAAGCGAGGTTTCGAGGGTTCTCGCTCGAGAGCCCGGGATGATCTTGGAAGAAGATTGATTTTCTTCGCCCAGAGAATACCCGACCATGGTGGGAAAAGGGTAGAAAGGCATCCGCTAGAATCCTATACCGAAGTGGTCGGACCGATGCATCGATCAAGTTAGAAATAAGTCTACACTTTAAAGACATGTCTCGAGGCCTTCCTGGATCAAAGCGAACCAAATGACCATTTTTCCGATTGATCGATCGAGAAGGGTATTCCGCCTACTATTGGTCTTCTAATTATGGTCGAAGCAAAGTAGATGAAGACCCAACAACCATTTTTCCGATTGATTGACCGAGAAGGGTATTATACCTATTGGTCTTCGGGATTATGGTCGAAGTAGAGTAGATGAAGACCCAATGTACCATTTTCCCGATTGATTGACCGAGAAGGGTATTCCCTATTGGTCTTTGGGATTATGGTCGCAGCAGACGAAGGCTCACCACAAATGATGTAAAGTTTTCACCAAGTAGATCCGTAAATCACACTCCCGAGAGTCCATTATGGCACACCCACCGCTGGCACTTGTCTTTGGGAAATTCATCTACAAATTGCAGCCCGGATGGAAAGCGGTGAGGAGTCCGATAAAGCCGTTCAGAAGATTTCAAAGATAAGTGAGAGCTCATGGACATTGCATACAAATGGATATTCTATTTTGGACATCAAGATAAGAAAGTTATTAAGGAGTCGATCACAATAATAATTCCACCATTGGTGCATTATCAAGGCCACTATGAGATGCTTATAACTTTGACGACAGATGGCGTCATTTCTTCGGATCAGATGCTGACAAAGAAGACCAAGTACAAGAGTGTCCATTTTGTTCTCATTGATGAGAATCTTTATCGAAGGACCTTTTTCGTCATCATTACTTAAACATTTGGTTCCATCCGAAGCAAGGTGTGTTCTTCGGGAAGTTCACAAAGATATTCGTGACAATTATTTGGCCCGAAGTTGTTGACCTACAAAGCACACTTGGCAATGATATTCTTGAAGAAACTGGGGATTCAAAGATGTAAAGACTTCTGTATTCTACTTTGGACCCATCTCCCACTATTTAGGAATTTTAGCCGTCGTCCAAAGTCGCAAATGTTGTTTGGGGGTTTATGTGGATATTTGTCATCCAAATGGTTCGATCTCACATCACCACCAAAAGGCTATATTTCGATTTTATCTCCTATACCTCTCATTGTCCTGGGGTAGTCGACCGGGTCCATTGCCTAGGGATCAAAGTTAACAAACGCCATTTCATGGGATCAAGTTTAAAACATTCATAAAGAACTTCCAGTAGCTCATCCATATTCGACAGTGCAGAAATGCCACCTCGGAGTTAGGAGGTTCGGGAGGACTCGTTGACCATTCGATGGTAGCCTCTTCGGCAGGTGGTCACTTTGGCCTTGTCAGGCCCTTCGGGGTAGGCAATTGTCGTTACTTTGACATTGTCAGGCCCTTCGGGGTAGGCAATTATCGTCACTTTGGCATTGTGGGTTCTCGGGGTAAGCAATTATCGCCACTTTGGCATTGTCAGTGCCCTTTGGGGTAGGTAATTATCGCCACTTAGACTTTCGCCAGCCCTTCGTGGTAGACAAATGTCATCTTTTGGTTTTGATAGGAGGTTCGGAGGACTCATGATTATTAGATGGTAGCCTCTTGCAGGTGATCCTTTTGACTTCGCCAGCCTTTCGTGGTAGGCGAATGTCATCTTTTGACTTTTCGGGCCCTTCGTGGTAAGCAAGTGTCATTCTTAGACTTTCGTCGGACCGAGTGGTAGATAAAGGTCCTTATATCTTGATCCTTATATCTTGGTCCTTATATACTTGTTCTACCCCTAATGGTGAGCAAGATCTTGATGGTACTGAGGAGGATCAAACCAATTCACTTCACATATGACCGATCTCACACTTTGTAGACGATATAAGTATGCATTACTTTATTTTGTTCAAGTGTTGAGTTCGGATTATATTATCATTGTTCTTAACTCGTTATATAGTTTTGCTTAATTATCGACTAACGGTTTAAAATAAAAGGCACTTTTACGCTTTTCAAGTTGATTGATGATCCATTATTGACAAGAAATATTCACATGTAAGTAATAAGGCATGAGGTTGATATTTCATTAAATATTAACTGCTTACATAAAGTTAGAATTTTCACGAAAGTTCTACAACTAGAGATAAGGAGAAGTCATCTTCGTGCTTCTTCCTTGTCATCGTCACCATCTAAAGAGTCTAGAAGAGATGGATCTACCTTGGCCCGAGCTTTTCTTGCCTTTACTTGGCAGATTTCATATCCTTTTCGCATACATATGGACGATCTTATTGTTCAAATTTCTACGGATTTTTCTCAGATTCTGCTGGATATCCCTACGAAATTCTTCACAATGGCGGACTCAAATTTTAAGGGTCGAAGCTCTTTGAGCTCTTCTTCGAGCTTCGACGACGATAAAACCGGATGGTTTGATCCTTTAGCTCGACAGATCAATATTTATATCGTTGATGACTTGGTGAGTGGCCCGAGACGTTTTCAAATCTTCTTTCGTTTGGGCAAGGTCTTTCCAAGGCACTCATTATGGTGAAAAACAACTTTGAGACTACTTTATCTTTCGTAAAAGCATACTTAAGTTAGGTATTCTCTTCGAGTTTTTTCTTCTTCGGCCTCTTGGTATTTATGAGGCATCCAAGATGTTGCTTTTTTCGCGGATGATCGATGTTAGTCTATCGATTCAAAATTAATGGGCCGAGATGTAAATGGATAAGTTAAGTTTACTCTAGCTTGGTACTTCAAATCCTCGTTGATCAGTCCGTGATAGAGCTATTCACGAACCGGTGTTTATCAGATTATGGACGAAGGAGTCAGAGAGCTCAAATGGGAAGTTCTCTTGGGCTCAAGTCCGAGGAGGTTGGTTGTCTTTTCGAGCAAGTTTGGGTGATCGTACCACGTGTTCTTGGGCTCTTCGTCGTAAACAACGATTTCAACCGGGGAGGTTGGCGGAGGATCGTTTTTCGTTAGAGGTACTTGTGGTCCTTCTGAATGGGAGAATTTGCTTGGGTTTTCTCTTTTCGACGCAAAAGATTCGGTCCGATTCGTCGGAGGGCATATCGAGGAGCACTTTCGGTGTGATTTTTGCGTGGGGTGTGTTTGGGTTTTGGCCAAACTTTGCTTTCTACGAGGTTGGGTTGTTCTTCAATAGAGTTGATTCGGTGGCTTGAAGCTCTTTGGTTGGTACATCGGTAGAGGTCGACGAAGATGTACCGAAAGAAATCTGCTCAGATCCCTTGATACGATTGACGTTGGTTTGATCGAGAGACACCGCAATGAGATGAAGAACAATTGTTCATGAGAACCATCGATGGAAATTGGGATTTAAACAATAGAATGGGTTCGAGACTTACAGTTATGGTTATACAATCATGTTTGTTTACTCGGAAGTTCAAGCTCCCTTCCTTAATGTGAATCTTCTGTAAGGCTCGCCATTTTCTCTCGCTCTGCTCAAAACTTTCAAGTTTGCAGTAAAGAAATTTGGAGAAGAAGAGAGTAAGGAATATTGGAATTTTGAATTGAGTTGGTAAACCGCTGTCGATTTGGGAGAAAGCGCTTTTTATACTAGAGTTCTCTTCAACTTTTCATAAGGTTCAGGGGTGGCTCATTTAATGCCAACGGTGATTGTGAAGTTAAAGAAGTAGTGTGCGGTTTTAGTCTTCATAGTTTACCGGAGTGGGCTTCTCTTTTGGGCCTCGGTAAGTTGTATCTTGGGCCTTTGTTGATCTCATTATAATTCCTTTTATTCGGACCGATTCCATTTATACTCTTTCATTAAACCTCCTGCTTAATAAAAGACTGGAAAAAATGTCTCGCCATGATCCTTTTCCTTATCGGGCTGACTTAATGGGCTCCTCCCAGGGGTTATGATTATTCTCGCCCTATTGGTCCTGGGATGCAGAAGAGTCGAATTACTAGATGAGTATGGTTCCACTTGGGCTTTCAATGGGGTGTAGATTGGGATAGAACTTTGATCATCATCTCGCATTGCATTTAATGAGGATTAGACGAGGCTTAGTAAATTTGAAAAGTTGTGGGCCCGAAAAAGTCATTCAGACACTGTGACAAACCAAAATTTGGAGATAAAAGCAAGGATGACACACGGTGAAAGGTAACTCATAAATTATTGTTCTCAAGTCACTAGATATTTATTCCTCCATTATTAACCTTGTGATCGCCTGTACTGACTCTCATGCCGGAGCTATCCCCCGACGGTCCTAGCCGTCAAACTTTTGGTGGTGACTGTGTTTACTGTGCAGGATCAGGACGTCTTACGTGATTGGAACGTGGAGAAAGATTCTGGCGTTAACAATACTAATACTTTTTTTAAATTATTTTTTTATGATTTGGTAAGATGTAAATAACTCTAGTAGTGTATACTAGATAGTTGCAAACGGAGTAAGTTGACATGAGGGTTATTTTAAAGCTATTACATTTAAATGTTACATGCACATATATAAAAAGTAAGAAGATCTACATTTATAAATATATGTCAAGTACAATGCCAAGAAATCAGGGGGCAGTTTTAGGGTTCAAGGGCTGTTTTTTTGTACAGTAATTTAAAGGTGTAAGAAGTTATCTAACTGTGCATTATAAGGGGGGAAGAAAGTACATTATTTGATTTTGTTTGAGATTTTCATTCATTTATTGGGGAAGAGAGACAGCTTTACTTCTACTGTAATTGAGGAGCTATAGTGTGTGAATGTGTGTGTAATTAAGGAGAATAAGTGAGCGTACCTCTCCTGTCCACGTGCAGTGCAGTCCAAAACAAACAAAAGCAGGCCAACGGTTCATGATCCTCCCTCCCTCCCTCACTCCCTCCCTCTCCCTCCCAGCCTGTGAAAATATATTTTTTCAGAGCTTGATTGATATTTTTTGATACTACTACCACTGTACCACAACTTACCAAACATATTATCACTCTAATGTTAGAAGCCACTTTAGATACTCTACACAGGAATATTTTAAGTTTTCATACAAACTCACCAGGTACAGCTTTTACCTGCTAATTGTCTAGAGCCTTTTCCACAATTCATATTAAGTGCCCTATAAGAAAACACTAATGACAAAGTTCTTCTTTGATGTATAGTGGTTATATAATCTACCCCCCACCCCGAACAAACAAAAAAAACATGTTCTTCTGCCCATTGAAAGTTCGTTACTAAACTATAGACTCCATCCATGACTGTCCCAAGGTTCAACTTAAAAATATACGGCAAAATATTCTGAGGTCTCATAAAGAAAACAATAATAACAAATTTGTAGTTGATCCTTATATCTCATTAACTAGCTTACTATTCAAGAGGGAAAAAAAGGCCAAAAGAAATGTTCCACATATAATACAAAACAGAAAAAGTGCCATGCTTCTCTTAGTAGATGAGTTATGATGGGAGTAGTAGTAGCTAATACAATCATAGTGAGTCTTAAAGTACCCTGCTGCTTGAACTTAATTCGTCTGTCCTAGTTCAACAAAAAAGGAAACTTTATACATACTCCGATATTAATGGTTATGTAATTGCATATAAATATTGTAAAAAATATTAAAAATAAAATTCATTATTTGGGCCTTTAGGCAAAAACGAAAACATTAGTCTCGCATCAAATTCATTACCACTACATGGAAACCCAGTTAATTATTTCCATGAACGAGAAAAAGCAATTAATTCATCACAATGTCAGATTGTTCGTGTCAGCAATGCATCAGTATTTGTCAGAAAGTTAACAGATTCTTAAAACAAAACTGGCTCAGGATTTGTCCTTTGTTTGCCATTGGATACTCAGACTTACTACCTAATAATAAGCCTGCACCATACGTACACCTTATGGAATGCATGGAAAGTCATTTGGCCCTTTTCCTTCTGTGTGGCCTTGGCCCTGCCTTAAATTCACTGCAGGAGGATCTGGATGTGTTCGTGTGTCTCTCTCTCTCTCTTTATAAGACATACACACACATGTATCTACAGAAGAAAATAAATATCCAAACCGCATTTAATATCCGTATAAATTAAAGAACTGCACAATATCAATAATACTTGTACTCCCCCATAATACCTACATGGCTTCACACGTTACCTTAAGAGTAGAGGTATCAAGTACAGTGCACTTCTCGGGACCATCCGCATAAGTCTAAAGAAACACATACCTACGGTTTCACAAAACATGACTAGCAATATACCTAATCGGCTAATCCACATAATAAATGAAGCTTCTACTCTTTTGAGTCTTAAGATATTCATACTCCACATAGTTGATTGCTGATTGGAGAATGATCAGATCAAAACTCTACCAACGGTCCATGAGACGCCATAGTTGATTATTAGTTTGAGGGGCTTGTCAAGTAAAAGAGACTAATCGTATCCTTAAAATATGTACTGTAGATTCAATTTTGATCATGATCAGGAGTCTGGAGGACCTGCCCTGCCCAGGCCCAGACTAATTATCAATTAGGTTGTTTCACTTAATTCTTCAGCTCAGCTCAGCATAATTTCTAAGAAAGACTAACCAAACTCTATGAATATTCGGCCGGACTTAGGCCTTGTCTCCAGGTAGCTTAGTATCATATTTTCTATAATTTTTAAACTCGACGTAATTTCTCTGTTATGTCTATTGATTTCCAAGAATGCAAGTGTGTGGAGTCTGTGTGTGCGTGAGAAAGAGAGAGCAACTAATGTTTCATGGATGACAAATAGCCTGCCACATATATTATTTAAATACACAAGCATAGCAAGAGATGGATAGAACTATAGCAAGAAAATCGAAGGGAAGAAATTCATAAGATTCTATCTCTCTCACAAGGATCTTTGCTCGAAACCTAAAATAAACCTCACTTTGCACATATATATTGATCATCAGCCAGAACATAAAGAGTTTTACAGCTTGATTATTCAAGAACATAAACTATATTTTAGAAAGCTCCACCCAATTTTCAGTTTCAAATGCCAGCTCAGCAAACATATTCCAGCCAGCTGAACCCAAACCCAGGGTAGAAGCTCTCACTAGTACCAACTTAAATGCGGCCCACTTAACAATTTTCCTTTAAGGGAATTGTTAAATCCACAACACTTATTGTTATTCCCACAGCGAAAGTGTCGCGACACTTTTAATGTATAAATAACATTTTTTGTTGTGGATTTAACAATTTCCCTCTAGGGAACGGAAAACAATTATTAAATAGCACTTCTCAATTGGGCTATATGAAGAAAGGCTTCTTCTTTATTTGTATGGACCTTCAACCTAAATATATTAGGGAAGAAGGAAGATCTAAGGCAATTACCTTTTCCATAAGTAAAACTGTTCTGCTGATAAGGTGCGGCTCAAACCCAGATATTCACCATTAGCACACACTATCATGCCAGTAAGATTTCTCATACACTAATACAGATCTCATAAATCTCCCTACAAGAATGCCAAAACAGCCTAGCAACTAAAGCTTCAAACTTGATGCCAGTCATAGTCGACTGTAATCGTTCAACTTCAAGTCTAAAAGATAATTCACATGGCACTTCATTAAGTCAAATTGGACGATTAGTCGTGACTCAGGAGAAGTATTGGGCTGATTTTTTTGTAGATACAGGGGACTTTTGGAATAATAACATAAACTGATATTTGAAGTTTATTCATGCACAATATTCAATTGTTTCATACAGAATATTCATGTCTCTATATTACACTCTACATTTGACCATAGGCCGCCGCATACATGAAATCAATCTACAATTTTGCTCAAGGATTCGCACTTTCACAGTGAAGCAAAAAAATACATTAAGATTATGATTGAGCAACTTACTAGAATTATCTCAGCAATTAACCGCAGTCTCATTTCAATCAGGCGCCCATTAAACTCCCCATCGCCCACCTTCAACATATCGGGCAGTGGCAGTGAAAGCCCATGCTCAGCCAAAAGCTGATGCCTCCGTCTTATCCTACACTCCAAGCTAACCGAAAAATACCGAGGAAATCTCTTTAACTCGGCTAAATCCCCATTCATCTCATTCAAAAAATAGTCAACTTTCGGCTTTAAATTATTAGCTACACTATATGACAACAATCCCGGAGACCACGAGACCATATTCAGCACTTCTTTATACTCAAACCCTAAACTCATCAAATAATTCAATTTAGGCATTAAAGTGCCTTCCACACTTGAAACCAACAACAATGTGGTTTGGCACGTGATAGCATTCGTTCCCACAAACCCTAATTCCTTCAGAAATTATAATTCCTGTGTAGGGTTCAGAAGTGATGAGCTGAGGATGCATATCGAAGATATTATAATTCGGAACGGATGAATATTTATTTTATTTTCCAGATTGTACATGCATCATTAACATGTCCTATAGACAATGTTTGTACTAGGTTGTTAAATTTCCAATGCTTCATACATGGACCACTCTAATTAAAACTCGGGTAAATTAAAAAACATGATCAGGTATTTTTTATTAACAACGATTGTGGCAGTAACATTTCACTTCTTGATGGAGTATGGGGTATATGTTTGTTTAATTTTAATTTTTCATTATTTTTAGGTCAACATCATGGTTCATACGTTGGAGCACCACCGATTACAAATTAGCTAATTATTATTATTGAAATTAAATGAATCAATAATGGGTCGGGTTAATCTAGCCCAGAGTTGGCTGGTATTGAAATTTTGACCACTGAGTACATAGAGTGCACAACATAATAAAGTTATACAGCTGAAATCAATTCAAAGACATGGAAAGTAATGGTCCTTTATCCATATCCTCCCTTTCATTTATTTATAGTAAAATTTAGATTTACAACAATACTTGAATAAATTTATAAATAGAGGCAAAAGAAACTAGTTACTGCAGGCGGGAGGTAAAAGTCCACCACTGCCATCTTCAGCCTTACAACATAAGGGCAAAAAGAGAGCCACACAAATATAGAGGCCAGGTCCCTAACTCCCTAATATTCATACTTATAGTGTACCATATAAAAAAAATAAAAATAAAATATGACAAAGGACCATACAAAATAAGCCATTCTCATATGAACCCCTAGCTTAACGAGGCTCCATAGAATCACTACTATATACTACTAGTACTTATCAAGTAGTTACCAATAGTCCAATACTTATACTAGTGACCGTTAATACTAGAAGAGGCCCATAGTGTTTCCGAACTAGCGGTATTGAGCTCCACTGAAGGTCTAGCCGAATGACCAGCTAGCAGGGGCAACATTGTAAGACACCACAGAGCGGCCATCGCTGGTGGTGACCTTAAAAGAGAGAGACTGTCCATTCAGATAATTGTTGCTCTGCCAGTTCTGTCCCCAATTTCTTGACATGGGTTGCCAACCAGTTCTGGACCCTTTGATTGACACAGCATGTACATCTCCAGCACCACCAACTTTTGTTATCAGTACCAAATTGAAGTAGGAGTGTCCATTAATTTGAAACCTTATGCCTCCCCTCCTCCTGCATGCTACCCTACAATAACCAACAATTTTTCTCAAAATTTAGATAAACTAAAGAGAAGAAAAAAAATCAGTGCACCCATCTCTGTTTTTTGGTCAATTTTGAAGTCCTAGGGGCCATTTTGGAAAAAATTGAAAAAAGAGGTTTTTGACCAAATTATTAAGTGGCAAAAGCAAGAGTAAGAAATTTGGATCAGATTATTTTGTACCTTCTGTAAGATACAGGGACTATCCCGGCTTTGTATTGGGCAATGCGTTGGAAAACGGGCTGAGAGAGGTCAAAATGTTGTTGGGGAGGATTGCACCAGCCCCCTGCGTTATTAGGGAGGGCATTGTTTGGTGGGCAGAAATTGGTGGCGGTGACCAAAATGGAGCCGGGCAGGCACCATTTGGGGTCATTCACGCACCTAATCTCATAGCAAGACCCACATCTCAACCCATTGTTGAACAGCTTAGAGCTGCTGTGTTTGTTCCATACTCCTGGCTATATAGATTTCCATATCCACAAACCCCGCCTGTTAACAAACAAAAATAAAATAAAAGTTAAATAAGTGCAACTTCTTATTTAACATTTGAGTGTGTGTATATTTCATACCCATTGTCCCAGAGGCATCACCCCCACCATAGAAGGTGGCATGAGCATTGGTCCAGCCCCCACCACCATCATACCCATCCACAGATGAGGCCATTGCAAGAAAACACACCAACAAAATTCCATACATATCCATTTTCCTGCAAATAAAAGGCATACCCATTTAGCATTGTTTTGGAGACTTTAACTAGATTTTTTTATATTAAAAAAAAAAGTAGGAATGTTACTTTGTTTTTTTTTAAAAAGTAAATTAAATTAAACTCATTCTAACTCGAGTAGGAAGTAGAAATGAGGGAGAAAAACAGAGAGACAAGATGATTACATGATGATTTTGGAAATCGAAAGGCAGAGCAGGAGAGATAAAATGAGAGAAAGAGTAGTAATGCGACCGAGGTAGGTGATGGACATGGACTGATGGGGGAAATGTGGGAAGAGTTTGGGGGATATAAATAGTAAAAATAGAAGGGAGGGGTGGAAATGGAATACGTCCTTTTGGCTACGCTCACAACTTACTGACACTTGTACGGTTGATTTTTTATTATTATTATTTGAAAAAAGTTGACATTAACTTGACTGTTTGTTTTCAGTAATATAAAATGTTGTATTAACTAATACTATAATTAAAAATTATAAAATTTACATTTTTTAAAATTCATGTTATAGAAGTTATTTTTTTATTATTTTTTGGGTACATATATGAAAGAGGTTTTGAAGGTGGTAAAAGGGCAAACTTGAGAGGAGAAAGAAGGAACAATTACATTTTATAATACATTTAAAAACATAATTACAATAAAAATGCACTCATTAAATATTTACATAACTAATACACTTTCATATTTATTTACATATTCTAGTGTAATTAGGATTCCTTAATTTAGGAAATTATAATTTAATTAGAATTCCTTAATTTAGGTTCTTCTCTCTCTCCTCATCTAGAATAACTGTATTAATTAGTCTTCCCCCTTCTTCTTCTACATTCAACGATTCATGCTTGTTAATGCCCTCCTCATCCGCCCTACTCCATCGCCCTTCTCCACCGCCCTCCTCCACCGCCTCTTCTCCTCCGTCTCCTCCTCCACCGCCTCCTCCACCGCCTTTCTCCTCCGTTTCTCCTCCGTCTCCTCCTCCACCGCCTCCTCCTCCGTCCTCCTCCTCCATCAGATAAATTAGGCCCTTCTCCTCCGTCCTCCTCCGCCATTAACGCCATCCTTCACCATTAACCTAGACAGTTCCAATTTGTTAATGTCATCCTCCACATCCACACCATTAACACCATCCTACACATCCACACTTGCGATTTTTTTTCATATAAGACAGATTCTTTGCGATTTTTTTATAAAGACAAGTTGGTAGCCAAACATTCATACCAAGGTAACCAATTCAGTGTTATTAGGTTTTTAATTTATTTTTAAAAAATCTATTATAGATTTTTTTTATTTAAGAGTGCAGTTGGTAGCTAACACTTTATACAAATATAACCAATTCAGTTTTATTGGGTTACCAATTAATTAAAAAAAATTATTGTAGATTTTTTTTATAATGCAGTTGGTAGCCAAATGTTAATACAAAAGTAACCAATTCAATTTTATTGGGTTACCAATTAATGAAAAAAAAATCTATTATAGATTTTTTTTCATAAATCTGATAGCTTTTATAGTTACCCACAAAAACTAAAATGGTTACCTTTGTATAAATATTTGGATACCAACCGCAATAAAATTTATCTTTTTTTTCTCCTTTTAATTTTCGGACTAAATCAACCTTCATAATAATGGCAATGTTGTGGCGTCCGTGGTGTTGTCAAGTTTGCAAGGCCCATGATGAAGCGGAGGAAGATAATTTGGCGTCCATGGTGAAGCGGAGGAAGATAATTCGGCGTCCATGGTGTTGAAGTGGCTACGAAGGGAGGAGGAAGATGACCGGCGAAGGGGAGGAAGAAGATGACGTTTCCAAACTTTAAATATTTGAATTTTAATTATTATTTTTGAATTTATTTTGTTTGTTAGATCCTAGATATTTGAATTTGAATTATTAATTATGGTAGTTATTTCTCCTTAATTTTAGGTTTTCTTATTATTATGAATTGAATCCTATACTAATTCCCTAAATTAAGGAATCCTAATTGCACTAATATTGTAAATAAATATAGAAAGTGTATTAATTATATAAATATTTTATGAGTGCATTAATAGTGTAATTACTTTCTAAATGTTGTATACTTATGTAAAGGACTCTAGAAAGAATGATTTGTTGAGATGAAAGCAGGCCCAGGTGGTTTTTTTGGGGGTATCCGAGTAGGAGATCTCCTAAATCTAAATTTGGGGCCAAGAAAACATCAAAACGCACAGCACATGCAGCAAGCCACCACCATTTGGTGGCTGCAGCCTGCAGTTATCTATCCCTTTTTTCTGTCACTATCGTGTCCATCAGCTTTTTCCTTTTTACTTATTTCCATAACAATAAATGTATTATTAACTGATCCGATTAGTATGAAATTATTTTTTTAATAAATTAATTAATTGATCAATAAAATATTGACACATATATAACCTCGCTTGAGTGTATGTATTCTATTGATCAATTCACCAACTTATCCCAAAATAAACTTCATACTAACCACTTCCATATTACATCCCATTTATATTTTTAATTATGACATTAGAATAAAAAATCCTACATGTACACTATTTAATTATTCATTATATTTTACAATTTAATTATTTATATACTATGGTTATTAACTTTCTGAGTTCATTTTAATGTTAATTTTTAAAAAAATAATTTCTTTAAAAAAAAGAAATAATTATTTCATTGATCATTCTCAAGAAATTCAAAGGTAAATATGAAATAAAAATATATCCTTTAATCTATAAATTTTACAAATTAATATGACTCTTCACTTTATATAAAACCAAAAAATTATTGTGATGCCCCCAAAATAGGTTTACAACACCCATTCTGAGTGGTCAATAACATGGTACAGAAATAACTACAACTTTATTAATACAACATAAAAACTGTGAGTTTAAATACAAATATTGTCTTCTAGACAATATCAACACTCAAATAAGTTCTCATTACAATTATTGATATATTATTTTACAAAAATGGTGAGGACTACTAAAACAACTTTCTAAGATCTTCATTCCATAATTTCACTAGTCTTTGCTACATTCTCGCCTCCCGAGAAGAAAAATGGAACAAAAAGGAAAAGGGTGAGCTCAACTAGCCCAAAAGAAGAATATTATGACTAAGATAATATAGAACAAATTATCGTTAGTCTTCAACAGGGAAAAATCTGATAGAATATAATAGACAACAACTTTCAGATGAATATTCGCAGCGGAAATAATAATTCATAGAAGAGTTACGTAGAGAATGAAATCTACTAATATCTATGAATTTAAAAGTTCATCATCAATATTTTATCCCTGTAACATCAATCAACATACTTCTTGAATCAAATATTCATCTTTGCACTACAAGCCAAAGATATTCATCAGCTGGTCATGTTCATCTCAACACTCAGACATCTTTTGCACTACAGGCGGAGATATTCATAAGAAAATCAATCATCTTTGCACCATGTGCCAAAGATATTCAAGAATATCATCATTTAGGGTGAGGATGATGAAAAATATTTTAAAGAAAATGAATCTAGTGAAACAAAATAACAAATATTAAGGATTCGTACTTTTAAACAATATCCAAGTTCAAAAATACTTCATAAATAACCATAGTGAAGTAAAATTCAAGAATGATCAAAACATGGATACAATCAAAGCTAGTATCCATAATAGATATTTTGATAAAAAATAAAAATTAATTTTTCCGTGAATAAGGTCGTATTCACGAAACAAAGGTAGATACGTGAATAAGGTCAGATACGTGAATAGTAAACCCGACACTAAAAGACAAGAATTTCACAAGAAAAATCTTACCAATATTTTGGCATAATGATATTAGAAGAAATAATATCATTTTAAAAACAAAATATAACATCTCTTACCTCGAAAATAATAATCTTACGGGTCGAATATCGATATAACGTTGAAGGAACTTGCACCAGATAAAGAACACTCAAAGTATCAAAATACTCACAAGAATACGCCGATAATATAGAGAGAAAACTCAGATTTCGGTGTGATTTTCAATTCTAACCTTATCACTCTATTTATAGGAAAATGCTTAGAACACCAAAGCAGAAAATTTAATAAAATATTAATATAATTATAAAATTTTCACGCCCATCTTAGAAATCTAATTTCAGCTCATTTACCACACATGCGGAGCCCACCAATAATAAAAAAAATGTTTTTCTTAAAAAAAATAATTAAAACTTCAAAATTAATTATTCCGGAACTTTAGAACTTCAATAATTCATAATAAATAGCCCTTTTATCAGAAAAATTCTAACCTTATGTCCTTTTCATAAGAAATTCCATTCTCTACAACTTTGCAGAAGAAAGTTTTCCCAAATTCCAAACAGAAATTGACCGAAATCTACAAACGGACGATTTTACAGGCTATAATCAAAATTCAGTCAAGAAATGGGGTCCACGAACATGTTTAACATGTTTTAAACAATTTTAGTAACAAAAATACTCCTCCTCCTCATATACTCATATATCCCACATTCATTATAAAAATATCATCATTATTATATTATTAAAATATAATAATATATTTAAATGAATTATTTATCAGAAAAGATAAAATATCAATTTTTCAACAATTGTCACTTTAAAATTTTCTCTATCTATATCCACATAAAATGAATATTTTCCTTATCATATAAATCAATAATTAATTATTCACAAATAATATTACAGAATCACAATACTGGCAACCAGGCCGTTCCCAGGAAAGAGAAGGCTTTCCAATAAGGATTTCTCCTTACTGGCGCGTAATTAGGTGACCAAACCTCTTCTTAGACAGAACTTTCTACATTGCCAATAATGTTATCTAATAATATTATTCAAATAATATGAATTATTAATCTGATAAAGAAAAATATTGTGTAATGATAAATATTATTGAAACAACAATAATATAAAATATCAACGTAGCAATTATTGAATCAATAAAATAAAATATTATATAGTAATTACTGTAACAATTATTGAGTAGTATCTTCTTACGTAAGAATCAATAATTGGTGCAATACCGTGTACTACTGTGTTTTAACCACCGAGTATTCCAACAAGATTAACTGTGAATAACTACGCCAAGTTATTTATAAACAACTTATACTTGTCGCTTTCTTTCATCCAAACGCTTCCAAGTTATGGGCCCACACATAAGGTCGCTGCGGCTGGTCGCATAAATATTCCACGACCAAACTAATATTCTCCGATAAAATGAATATTTTATAACCACTGCTTATTTGAAATATTTATGCATTTTACCCATAAATAACCACATTAATCAAATCAACTCTTATTATTTCAAAATAATAAATAGAGAAAATTTAATTTCATTTATAATAAGTTGGGGTCTTACAACCTACCCTCCTTATGAAATTTCGTACTCGAAATTGACGTACGTACTGGTGTTTCAAAAGGTGAGGATACCTCGCTTTCATTTCCGCCCAACTCCTGTGTCAATTTCTCAATAGCATGGTTCCTCCACAAAACTTTGACTTGTGGTATGACCTTTGTACGTAAGACATGCTCCTTTCTATCCAAGATCTTGACAAGTACCTCTTCGTACGTTAAGTCTTCGGCTATCTCATCCGGTTCTAACTGAATAATGTGGTTCGGGTCTTTCACATATTTACGAAGCACAGATATATAAAAAATATTATGAACACGAGACATACTTGGAGGTAACGCGAGTCTATAGGCTACATTTCATACTCGGTCAAGAATCTAAATGGACCAATAAATCGTGGATTGAGCTTTTCTCTCTTCCCGAATCTTGTAACTCCCTTCCACGGGGCAACATGCAACAATACATGATCCCCAATACTAAATTCCACGTCCTTTCGATGAAGATCTGCATAACTCTTTTGTCGATCTTGTGCCATTTGTATACGTTGTCGAATCATTTGAATCTTGTCTGTAGTAATACGTACCAACTCTGGTCCCAACAATGTTTCTTCACCCACCTCATCCCAACATACTGGAGAGCGACACTTTCTTCCATACAATGCTTCGAATGGAGCCACCCCTATACTTGCCTGATAATTGTTGTTTTAGGAGAATTCCACCAATGGTAAATACTTATTCCACCAATGTATGTCGAAGATCACGATACATTTTGGTACTTCCATGATGTATTACAAACGGTGTATTATGTGCATCCGTCATGATCTTGTACTTCAAATTAGAGTCGTTAGGAACACAAAGTCTGGAGTGTACTCGAAGTATTCCTTCTTCATCGATTCTTTCTTCTGGAATAACACCTTTTTGTACTTTTTTCTTCATACGCATTAGCTCAAGATTCGTGGCTCGCGAGCAACTTTAACTTTATCGATTAAAGTTGGTTCTACGCGCGATACTTGACATCATCACACTCGTCCTCGTGATATGATCTTCTACTCAACGCGTCACTACCACGCTTGCTTTTCCAGGATGGTATTAAATGGTGTGATCATAATCTTTTAACAGCTCGAGCCAACTTCGTTGCCGCATGTTGAGTTCCTTTTGGGTGAAGAAATATTTGAGGCTTTTATGGTCTGAATATATCTTCACTTTCTCTCCATATAGATAGTGCCTCCAAATAGGGGTGTTCATCGGTAAAAACCGAAACCTGCATCAGAAAAAATCAAACCTAAGATCGATTGAAATTATCGAAAACAAGAACCGAATTATCGACATAGAATTACCGGTTGCATAAAATCAGATCTTGGTTTTTTAGGATTCGGTTTTCGGTTATACCGCATGCATGGTAATATATATAATTATTATTAAATAATAATAATTAAATAATTTATTTTAAAATATTAACAATTTTTTTTTAAAACTAAGAAAAAGAAAGCATCAACAATTATATATCATATACTGTTCGTCTTGTAGAAATCATATACAATTGTTGTTGTAGACTGTAGTTGGCTTGTTGTTATATGATTATATATTTATATCATACTGTAGTTTGCTTGTTGTTCTACATATTTTGGTTTGAATTTTGATTATATATAGCTTACTTGACGTCTTCTAATAACTTTTATCGCTAGAATAAAAACATAAAATTAAGTAATTAATAATTCTACATTACTCAACAATTTACAGCCCATTATTTTGTTCTCGTGAATGTAAACATTATGAAATAGTGATTAATGTTATTAACTCGAGTAATAAAAATGAGATCCAACTACGTACTAATAATATACCACATCCGCTCTGAATTATAATATTGACTTTTAAAATAAGGTATTTTTAAATTTAAATTTAAAATAATTCATTAATAATAATAAACGAGTAATATTTTTTATATATAGTTTAAAAACTGTATCTGCTAAAATTAAAAAAAAAAAAAAGAAGTTATTTTGGAAGGAGTATATAAAATTCAAATACTGTATTAAAACTAGCAGGAGTTCTCTATCCTCCTCCTTAGTACATGAGTAGACACTCAGACAAACAAGTAGTAGACTAGTAGTGGAATTAAGACTTAGCAGGTGTTTGACGTTCTTGCATCAAAGTCGCCGAAATGACAAAGATAGTATTGTTCACTAAAGAAGCATCAAATGCATTGCAGTCATGAAATAGTGATTATTGCCTCTTCAGTCTCTCTCTTCCACTCTCCTCCACAGAACAAGAATGCAAATCCATGCAAATTTTGGTTTTTTTCGATTTTTTGGTTTTACCGAATTCCAAATTCTCATTACCGCCACTCTGCATCAAAAATTATAAAAAACCAAACCGAAAAAAATCGAAATGGAAAAGAACCCAGATCGCTTTAAGATTCTTAGGTTTCAACCGGTTCGTTAAAAACCGAAAAATCGAATTTTTGAGCACCCCTACCTCAGATCTTTAAGCAAGCATAAAAACGATCACGCTAACTCTAGATTATGAGTAGGATAATTCTTCTCATATTCTTTTCGATTATCGCGAGGCATAGGCTATGACTTTCCCATGTTGCATGAGAACACATCCTAACCCTTTGCTCAAGCATCATCAGAGATAACAAATCCATCCGAACCAGATGGTATTGCCGTAATAAGTGCCGAAATGAGTCTCCTCTTAAGCTCTTAGAAACTCTTTTCGCATTCCTCGCTCCATACGAATTTTGTATCTTTCCGAGTTAGTTGAGTTAACGGGGTAGTGATTCGAGAAAATCCTTTCATGAATCTCCGATAATAACCAACTAGGCCCAGAAAGCTACGTACTTCGGTCACCGTCTTCGGTTGCTCCCAACTTTGTATTGCTTCAATCTTCGTCGGGTCAACAGATACTCCATGTTTTGACACCACGTGTCCAAGGAATGCTACTTCCTCAATCCAGAACTCGAATTTCTTCAACTTAGCGTATAACTTGTTTTCACGAAGCCTTTAGAGTACCAGCTTCAAATGGTGCTCATGATCTTCACGACTTTTGAAATATATGAGGATATCATCAATAAAGACAACAACGAACTGATCCAAATATTCCATGAATATCCGGTTCATCATATCCATGAAAGTCGCAGGAGCATTAGTCAATCCAAAAAGACATGACTAAGAATTCATAATGCCCGTCATCGAGTTCAAGGCGGTCTTTGGAATATCCTCGATTCTAATCTTGGTGATGATATCCGAATCTAAGATCGATCTTTGAAAAGAATTTTGCTCCTCAGAATTTGGTCAAACAGTCATCAATATGAGGTAAGCGGATACCTATTCTTGATAGTGACATGGTTCAATTCCGGTTAGTCAATACAAAGTCGCATACTCCCGTCTTTCTTCTTTATAAATAAAACAGAGCACCCCAAGGAGATGTACTTAGGACTAATGAAACCAATATCCAACAACTCCCGTAGTTGGACCTTTGACTCTCAAGTTCAATAAGAGCCATTCGATATGGGGTTTTAGAAATGGGCTTTAGACACGGTTCAAGATCAATAAAGAATTCAACTTCACGTTCGGGGTAGAGACCGGAAGAAGTTTAGAAATACGTCAGAAATTTACTAATAACATGAATATTATTCAAATCCGACGCGTGTCTTTATTCAAATCCATAACATGGGCTAAGAAAGCTTGACATCCGCTTTTTCAATAAACGAATAGCTTTATGACTTGATATGACAAATGATTGATTTTAATGGTTTAGTTGCTTGAATTGCACCACAAAGTTGGTTAGAATATGAAAACTAACAACCTTACGAAAATATTCAATTTTGGCATGATGAGTGGTTAACCAATCAATCCTTAAAATCACATCAAAACCAAGTATCTTTAAAAAGATAAGATCAACAGGTAATGTGATGGTGCCAACTTGGATCAAACAAGATTTATAAACAGTGGATGTGATGAAAGTTTCTCCTAACTGAGTCTCCATGAGATAAATCAAAGTCTAATTTCTTTGGAGTTAAGTTTAAACGTTGAGCATGCTAGGAGAGATAAATGAATGGGTAACACAAAGTATCTACTAAGGTATAAACATCGCAAGAATTTATGATTAGCTACCCGTGATGATCCTCTTTTGGGTTCCTCGATTTTGACCACCACGATAAACGCTTCTTTCAGAACCGTTGACTTTGACTTTTTCCGGGATGACCTTTTGAGTCACCATCCCCATTGAACTTGGTTTCGCTTACTGCATAATCTCGAGCAATATGTCCTTCTTTTCCACAATTATAACATACCTTGAACTGTCAGGGCATTTTAATGATATGTCCTCTTTTCCATATTTATAAGATACTGACCGGTGATCGTTCTCTCCTTAGAACCGATTCTTCTTTGGTCCGACGTCTTCACATTATCATTGTTGAATCTCTTCTTTTAAAATCTCCCCGACTCGCTTCTTCTATTTTCATGGCCATGATTACCACCAGAGTGGTTACCGTCTTTGTCCGTATTTTTCTTTCTCCATTTGGTTATCATTGTTCGACGATCATTTCACACCCAGATGATCCTGGTGTGGGTCCCTCGGTTGAATGTACTCATTATCTCGCCTAATAATTGAGCCTCGCTGACAACATCCTGAATAGAGAAAATTTATGAGAAATGAGATATCGACGTACGCTGGGTTTCAAACCTCTCAAAAACATCCGCGTCATACGTTCCTCATTCTCCACCAAATGAGGTACAAATCTGGATAACTTTGCAAAGTTCGCCTCGTACTGGGACACCGTCATGTTATTTTGTTCCAATTTAATAAACTTCACTTCCTTCATATGACGAATACTTTCAGGAAAGAACTTGTCATTGAGCAGCTTCAAACGTCGCTTCAAGACACGCCGAAATAATTTGGATGGGTACGCTTCACAGATTCCCACCAGTAATCTGCCTCATTATGGAATATAAAAGTGGCGAATGGAACCTTATGTTCCTCCGTGCATCCCAAGATATCGAATATCTTGGTAATTTATTTGACCCACGTTTCTGCTTTAATCGGATTCGGCTTTTCCCAGAATTCTGGTGGTCCCAACACTTTGAACTGCTTGGCTGTGACAAACCGTGCGTTGTTATCATTTTCACATGTATTTTGTGCACGAGTCTTCTTCATCTGATTTTGCATGAACTGTAAAAAGCCTCTAAACATTCCGTCGTTCATCATCTGCTCAGTGGTGTTGTTGTGGGAGGAACATTGCCACTGACTATGCTGTTTCTCCTCGTTGGTGGGTAAAAGTGTCTCCACGGTCTCATTTACTCCACTATTAACATTCTCAGTCGACATTCTCAAATACTACCATAAACTAAGTGTTAATTAAAGAAATCAACATATCACATAATATCCCTATATACTGACTAACCAACAAATAAGATTAGGTAAGACACACTAACGAAGGTTTTACTCGTCTCTTTTCTCCTAGTTCTATTGCCCGATCTCCGCTAGAGATCATATCCCTAAGCTCGATAATTTGTGGACGCCCCAAAATAGGTTTACAACACCCATTCACGAGTCGCAAATAACATGGTACAGAAACAACTACAACTTTATTAATACAACATAAAAACTATGAGTTTAAATACAAATATTGTCTTCTAGACAATATCAACACTCAAATAAGTCCTCATTATAATTATTGATGTATTATTTTACAAAATGGTGAGGACTACTAAAACAACTTTCTAAGACCTTCATTTCATATTCCCGACTAATCTTTCGCTACATTCTCGCGCCTCCCGAGAAGAAAAATGGAACAAAAAGGAAAAGGGTGAGCTCAACTAGCCCAGTAAAGAATATTATGACTAAGATAATATAGAACAATTTATCGTTAGTCTTTAACAGGGAAAAATCTGATAGAATATAATAGACAACAAGTTTCAGATCAATATTCGCAGTGAAAATAATAATTCATACAAGAGTTACGTAGAGAATGAAATCTACTAATATCTATGAATTTAAAAGTTCATCATCAATATTTTATCCCTGTAACATCAATCAACATACTTCTTGAATCAAATATTCATCTTTGCACTACAAGCCAAAGATATTCATCAGCTGGTCATGTTCATCTCAACACCTGTTCATCTTTGCACTACGGGCCAGAGATATTCATAAGAAAATCAATCATCTTTGCACTACAGGCCAAAGATATTCAGTAATATCATCATTTAGGACTGAGGATGATGAAAAATATTTTAAAGAAAATGAATTTAGTGAAACAAAATAACAAATATTAAGGATTCAAATTTTAAATAAATCCAAGTTCAAAAATACTTCATAAATAACCATAGTGAAGTAAAATTCAAGAATGATCAAAACATGGATACAATCAAAGCTAGTATCCATAATAGATATTTTGGACAAAAAATAAAAATTTAATTTTTTCCGTGAATAAGGTCGTATTCATGAATAAAGGTCGATACGTGAATAGTGTTGTATCACGTGACTAAGTAAATCCGACACTAAAAGACAAGAATTTCACAAGAAAAATCTTACCAATATTTTGGCATAATGATATTAGAAGAAATAATATCATTTTAAAAACAAAATATAACATCCCTTACCTCGAAAAATAATAAGATTTACGGTGGAATATCGATATAATGAAGGAACTTGTACCAGATATAGCAACACTCAAAGTATCAAAATACTCACAAGAATACGCCGATAATATATAGAGAGAAAACTTCCGCTTTAAGTGTGATTTTCAATTCTAACCTTAAAGACTCTATTTATGTAAAATGCTTAGACATCAAAGTAGAAAATTTAATAAAATATTAATATAATTATAAAATTTTCACGCCCATCTTAGAAATCTAATTTCAGCTCATTTACCACACATTGGGGCCCACCAATAATAAAAAAAATGTTTTTCTTAAAAAAAATAATTAAAACTTCAAAAAATAATTATTCCGGAACTTCAATAATTCATAATAAATAGCCCTTTTATCAGAAAAATTCCAACCATATGTCCTTTCCATAGGAAATTCCATTCTCTACAACTTTACAGAAGAAAGTTTTTCCAAATTTCCAATGTAAATTGACGAAATCCATAAGCAAGCGATTTTTTGTGTTATAATCAAATTTCAGTCAAGAAATGGGATCCACGAACATGTTTAACATCTTTTAAACAATTTTAGTAACAAAAATACTCTTCCTCCTCATATACTCATATATCCCACATTCATTGTAAAAATATCATCATTATTATATTATTAAAATATAATAATATATTTAAATGAATTATTTATCGAAAAAGATAAAATATCAATTTTTAACAATTGTCACTTTAAAATTTTCTCCATCTATATCCACATAAAATGAATATTTTCCTTATCATATAAATCAATAATTAATTATTCACAAATAATATTACAGAATCACAATACTGGTAACCAGGCCGTTCCCAAGAAAGAGGGGAATTTCCAATAAGGATTTTTCTTTCTTACAGTGCATGATTAGGTGAACAAACCTCTCCTTGAGCGGAACTTTAACTTTCTAGACATTGCCAATAATGTTATCTAATAATATTATTCAAATAATATGAATTATTAATCTGATAAAGAAAAATACTGTGTAATGACAATTATTGAAACAACAATAATATAAAATATCAACGTAACAATTATTGAATCAATAAAATAAAATATTAAACCGTAATTACTGTAATAATTATTGAGTAGTGACTTCTTACGTAAGAATCAATAATTGGTGCAATACTGCAGTGTCTTCTTGTGTTTTTAACCAATTTAGTATTCAAACAAGATAATGATAATAACTACGCTAGATTATTTATAAACAACTTATACTTATCGCTTTCTTCATCCAATCGCTTTCAAGATTTATGGGGCTCATACGAAAGGTCGCTACCGTCGTCACGAATATTCCCCGACAAGTAAGAATATTCCACGACCAAACGAATATTCTCCGATAAAAATGAATATTTTATAACCACTTACTTATTTGAAATATTTGCGCATTTTATCCATAACTAACCACATTAATCAAATCAACCCTTACTATTTCAAAATAATAAATAGAAGAAATTTAATTTCATTTATAATAAGTTGGGGTCTTACAATTACCATTTTACATTTCAATCAAAAAATAATTATTTAAATATTCACGTTAAAACAACTCAAATACATAAATGAATTTATAATTTTTCAGTTATAACTGGACAAGATATTTGTATATTTTTGGAGAGGATAAATCTGTAAATTAAATGAAAAAGTCTAGGGCGACCGAGGGATAGCAATTGGTCTAATTTATTTTTTTTTAAATGTCTCCCAAATAATTTATAAGATTTATTGGAACTGAAATTTTTACAGAATAAAGTGATTTGGATGTCATTTGGATACATGTAAAAAATATGCCTGTGCAGACTGTACAAACATATTTTTTATATGTATCAAAATGACATCTAAATCACTTTATTCTGCAAAAATTTCAATTTCAATAATTTTTATAAATTATTTGAAAAACATTTAAAAAATAAAAAATAAAAAAATTGGACGGATCGCTACTCCGGTCACCCCAGAATTATCCAAATTAAATTATAATCGTAGTAACTAACACCCAAAATATTTACTCTATCATTTACCTAATTGTCAATAACCAACTTATGTGTTCATTCTTCAAACACTGACAACCTTTAAGCAATCCTCATTTTTATTAGGCATTGGGGCATTGCGTCTGGAAAGTTGAGATTTGATCTCAACCGTCAATCTTTCTAGAAATTCTTGGTTCGACCACTATCAGGTTTTTCAATTGTGATTGTTGTAGATTTACCTTGTTTTTTTACTGTTCTTCACTCATCCTCACAATCTTTCACTGTCAGGCGTCAGCTGCTAATAACATGTCACTTCTGTACAAATTCTGGATTATGATTCTGCCACTACAAGTCAAATCCCACAAAAATGCCCTACCATCTTTTGGATCATTAGGATGTTTGATAAAAACGAAATGATTTCATTATTTAATAATTGAAATGTCTGATATATTTAAATAATATTTTCTCTTATTCAGATTAAATAATATTTTAAAATTAAACACATTTATTAAAAAATAACACCAAATATCTTTGGTATCTCTAATTAATTATTTCTCTATCCACAAAGATGAAAGCAATTAATGGGTTATTAGAATTTTGGTTGTATATGTAGTAAAATGGTTCATGAAATTGCATTTACTAAACATATTAAATAGAGGGGTAAATTAAAAAAAAATAATGTAATATTGCATAGAAATTTTAAAATGACACTTAAATAGAATAAAATTAAATTCCCTAAAACGTCATTTATTTAGAATAGGAGGGAGTATATTTTTATTATTTTACTCTCTGAAAAAATTTAAAATTATTGTAAATTTATTTAATATAATATAATAGTTAATATTGTAAAAAAAATCATTCAACCAAAAAAAATAGAACTTAGTCATTTAGCCCAAATAAATGAATGGTGAATCGGTCGATCAACGGTATTTATTTTTTTTTCAAAACAAACGATTTGAATGGATAAATCGATTCACCATTATAAGGGTATTATAGGTAAATTATTATAAAAAATAAATCATTTAAGGTAACTAGACATTTAACTTTGGATTACCTGAAATAGTAATAAAGACTTTTATCATGGGACGAAGGGAGAGAGTATTATATAATTAAACATACTAATCTTGTTGTTAAGATAAGAGTTTTAAGGTAAACAAATAATTTTCTTAAATGGTGAACACCTAGTTGACCATTCCTTGCGTGGGCTGGGTGATCAATCTGGGGGTAAAAAATCAACAGAATAATATATGGAGTGTGAATCGGGGGCTATATACTACCAAGTAAGTATCAAATAGTGTCCGTAATCAGGGGAATTAAGTGTTGTCTTGATCTGATCTTTTGAATACAAAGAACACATGACCATCTTCTTCTTCTTTTGAAATTGAATTCAAAACACTGCCCTCGAATTCTCAAAACCACCTTCAATCTGCCTACTAGTGGGTGAGAGTTTTTTATGAAAAAAATAAAAATAAAGAAATAACAAATAAAAAGGAAGGAAAGAAAGAAATATTAAAATGTCAACCACGCCGTTTGGGTCAGTTGGTTTAAGGGAGAACTGAAAAAATAATATTAAAATGTTGCATTTGAAAACTCAGAGAATACTCAATTATGGGCCACAACGGTGCTTACCGAATCTGTAGGAAAATGAGAGCTGCAACGTCAAAGTCCCATGGACCAAGCCCAGCCCAGCCCATTCTATTGAGCACATTAGCGAGTTTAGATACGTATTGAAACTTCCCGGACTAACAAGGCAAAGACGACTGTATCAAACAAACAAAATATATGGAGATTACTCGAAACCTTATACAAAGTTATGGGCTTTTACCACTCATATTTAAAGAATTTCATAACCAAATTAATTTATAATACTAAAAGATTCCGTAATTGACTGCCCCGGTTCATTGCTTTGCCCCAACCCTAAATATCCAATACCCAACCCAACTGTCTCGCAGATAGATTTTCCAGCGAATTAATCTGTAGAATTGTGACGTATATATATATATATATATATATATATATATATATATATATATTTCTACTTTATTTATATATGTAAACGCCCACACCCATAGATCCATAGCCTAAGTAAAACTCCTGTTGAAGAAATCAGCAGCACAAGGTAGTTTACTTCTACCCTTTTATTCTCCGCCCTAAACATTCTACTTATACTTGCCTTACTTGTTCATATAATTGTTCGCAGATTCATACTTTTCAAACTGACCTTTAAGTTCTTTGTTACTTCTGTTTTTCAGTAGATCTATATATCATCAATCCAGAAGCTTGTTTTCAAAATCAGAATTACTAACTTATAATTTGATTTTCTAGAATAATTTGCTTAAGCTTAAAGAAAAACTACCGCGTTGAATTTCATATGCCAATTTTTCCTGATACTGGGATCGAACCACAATCCGAATGAAACCATTAGCTTACTTTCTGTTTTTTTCTACAAGGTTTTGATGCTTTTGAAGTTTATACATGGTAAAGTAAACAGAGAAAACGGTCCTGAAGAATTAGTCTGTATACATAGTTGGATAAAGTACACGTAAAGAATAAAACTGTTACGTACAAAGGACAAATGCATAGTAGGAGAGTTTCTGAAGGTATTTTTGTGAAAATCTCAATTTCAGGGAATTATTGTATCTTTTTACTTATAAAGTGTGTATAGTAGGTTGTCCTGCATGCTGCAGCCAGTTTTGTAATGTCCATTTTCATCAAAGAACTTTAGGGTTTAATTTAGAACTAGGAAGTACGCACTTAGCATTGGATGCTGCTTCCAATTCAAATGGGTTGCCCAAAGGTTTTGACTTTCTAAATGATTAAGCCGTTTATTTTCTGTATCAAATAATGTGAGCTATTCTTTTCCATGCTTCCTGGTGAACATCCTCCTCCCTCCCTCCCCTCCCTCCCTCCCTCCCTCCCTCCCCTCCTTCATCGGACTTGGATAGTGTTACTAAATTATTTCTTGAAGTAATTGTCTTAGCATGGTTACTTGATTTTCTCATAAGGGAACTTAGCATAGATACTGCCTGACAAGTTATTTCTGTTGCTGCAGTTCTCAGTTGCTTGAATTTGGATCTATAATAGCAATAATAGAGTGTCTCAGTAATGGCTGGTCAGAAGAATGATTATGGGAAGAGGTCTCATTATCAATCTGACTATTCTGGAAATGGTGGAAGTAAGAGAAGAAATCCCACGGATGACCGAGAGTCGCATGCTATTGGATCTGAAGACACAGTGTACCGCTACTTGTGCCCTGTCAGGAAGATTGGAAGTATTATTGGGAGGGGAGGAGACATTGCAAAGCAGTTAAGGCAAGAAACTCAGTCAAAGATCAGGATTAATGAGACTGTGCCTGGTTGTGAGGAGCGTGTTGTCATAATCTATAGCTCTAGGGAGGAAACTAATAGCTTTGGAGATACTGGAGATCTTGTTTCACCTGCACAGGATGCTCTTTTCAAAGTGCATGATAGGGTTGTTGCTGAGGAGTCACCTGCTGATGATGAATTTGAGGAGCCTCACCAAGTTACTGTCCGGATGCTTGTGCCATCAGATCAGATTGGATGTGTGATTGGGAAGGGTGGACAAGTAATTCAGAATATACGTAGTGATACTCGTGCTCAGATTCGTATCCTCAACAGTGAACATCTGCCAGCTTGTGCTACAAGTTCTGATGAGCTTCTCCAGGTAATGCAGCCATTTTCATTTCATGACCATATTCTATGAGGAATCCTGAGTGGTTGTCCACGGGAATGGTACCCAATGTTTTTTCCCAAATATAAGAACTTTTTTCTTGTCAGTCTTACTGCCCTGAAATTGATTTACTAGATTTTTTTATATTGTCATGATGCATAGTATATCAGAATAAAGTACACTTGCAGAATATTCGTTGTTAACTATATCTATTCTCACCTATTTCCTAGCCATTAACCATCTTTACATTGTTTCATGTTATCACACAATTTCAGTTTTCTATGGCTCATGATGGTTTGGACTTGAGTTATAGGTCATCAGTATAACCCTAACCCTCCTTTTGTTTGAGTGTGTTTTCTTAGAATAGTTCATATACTTGCATATTTCTGATGCACATTTTTGGTGATATTTTATTGTTGATTGATCACAATGAAGAAATATATGGTTTCAGATATCTGGAGAAGGCCCAGTCGTAAAAAAGGCTCTTTATCAATTGGCATCTCGTCTTCATGATAATCCATCAAGATCCCAACACTTACTTTTGTCCTCGTCCACTATCCATAGATCTGGTGGTACATTTATGAATCCAAGTGCTGGTGCCCCGCTTATGGGTGTAAGTTCTTTAATGGGGCCTTATGGAAGTTACAAAAGTGATGTAGGAGATTGGCAAAATTCTGTTAAGGAATTCTTACTTCGTTTGGTTTGTCCAACTGAAAACATTGGGGGTGTGATTGGAAAAGGTGGTTCTATTATCAAACAGATCAGGCAGGAATCAGGAGCATCCATCAAAGTTGATAGTTCTTCTGCTGAAGGAGATGATTGCATTATATCTGTATCAGCGAAAGAGGTGAGCAAGGTTCTTTTATAATTGATTTCTTGTATGTATAACAATCCAGATTTTAGGCCTTGAAATTCATATTTTCTAACTTGTCCTGTCTCAGTCATTTGAAGAATCATCGCCAACAATTGATGCAGCAATGCGCTTGCAACCACGTTGCAGTGAGAAAACTGAAAAGGAATCAGGTGATTCCATAATCACCACTCGCCTTCTAGTGCCTAGCTCACGAATAGGGTGCCTTATTGGTAAAGGCGGGGCTATCATTTCTGAGATGAGAAATGCCACGAGAGCAAGCATCCGCATTCTTTCAAAGGAAAATCTTCCCAAAGTTGCATCTGAAGATGATGAGATGGTCCAGGTATAGGATATTAACAAGTCTATGTTTTCGCTGAACCGATACATGAAACAACTTGTGTTATGTGTTGTACCCGAACTTTAATGTTATAAAGCCTATTAATTATGTTTTTCCCGTGGTGATCAGATTACTGGAGACCCTAGTGTCGCCAGCAATGCTCTCTTACAAGTAACCATGCGCTTAAGAGCCAATACATTCGAGATGGAGGGAGCTCTAGCTGCCTTGCCCCCTGCTGTTCCCTACCTTCCAATGTCAGTGGACATGTCAGATGGTTCAAAATATGGGAACCGTGATAATAAATCACGTGGACGTGGATATTCATCTTCCAGCAGATATGATTCTAGTGATTTTTCCCCCAGTGACAGTTATGGTAGTTATGGTGGTTCACAGGTATTTAAAATGTCTTATCATACTCTTTGATTTCCCCCTCTTTGCACAACTGTTCAGTGTTAGTATTTAATAAATTTTCCTGGTTTCAAAAAGGTGTTATGGAGCACTTACATCTTGGAACATCAATTACTGCACGTATAATAATACCTCATTATTGGTGTCATGTTCTGATCTTCTTTAGGGTGGCGGAAGTGGCTATGGAGCATATGGTGTTTACTCTGGTCGCTCTGCTAGTTCCGGGTAAAGATTTTGGTGGAATTATATCTTTCTTCCTACTGCTGTTATATTTTGGAATTATTGCGTGCTATTATTTTATTCTCACTAAATTTTTTGGAATCCCATTTGAATTTTTTGTTTTTCTGTTCATCTCATTGGAACCCTGATTATTAATCCATGTACCAGGTTATCTAGTCAGAACCCTGTTTCCTATGGGAAACATCATGGTTATTAGAGTCCCTGGTTCTTAGGACCTGCAGGTAGATAATTGTCTCCCTTTGTTTCTATCAGATACTAGATAGGTAGTTACTCTAATACATTCTTAGTCATTATAAAAAATAGTTATGCATTTATGTTCATAACACCGAACATTGTATTTTTGATTTCTAATGCACTTTTCTCCTGTTTCCTTCCCTCTTCCATCAAAACAGCTTGTGATCTACGATGCCTGAAGCCAGCCCATTACCCCTTTGATGATGCCTCCAGCCTATACCAGAAGACCAGAAGAACAAGATATGAGAAACTTATGTTCAACCTTCGCCCACCTTTGTTACTTTAGGGAGACCAATGTTACGTGGCACCGCAAGTCATTGATAGAAAACTTATGTCCTCATACCTTGTCAAACCAAGCTCTTAACTATCAAAAGACCATTCACCAGCATGTTTTTTTTTCTTTTCCATATATTTTAGAAAAGTAATTTAGTTCTCTGTAAAACTTGTGAGCGTGGCTGTCTGACTTCTATCTTCCTTAATGCCATTACATTTCCTAGAAAATGAAGTTTGCATCTGTATGAGTTAGATTTGTTTGTGTTGTTTAATAATGCATTCACTCGAGATTTGAAATTCTAGGTTACAAGATGTGTCGCCCTGTCGGTCTGTTTGTATATGTTTGAATTAATAATACAAGAGTGTTTTTCCTAATCATTAAAGGTTCTTTAAAGGTCGGTGTGTTTGTCTTATGGTGCATCCAGGTTAGTTTTGGGGACTATGCTCTGAATGCAATACAAGAATTAGTGCTAGTCTACCACGAGGTTTTGTCTACAAATCAGTCTGAAATCTGATTCTTTGATCTCAATTAGGTGTTGAGGTTATTCACATATTGTTGGTATCAAGGAAGAGCATTACTTTACCCTTAATGCCATCAACTCGGCAGGTCTGATGATCCTTGTTCTTCTGGCATTGCAATCTGGTAAGTTCTTTTAGCAAAAATAAAATAAAATCTGGCAAGTTATTCCTTTATGGAGTGAGTAGATACTAGATAGGAAAAGCACATTCTTAACAGGAAATCTCGTCATTTACATAGTATCAGGATAATTTGGCTTTTCACTATAGGTTTAGTGTAATGATAATAAGCACACATTTCAGATTAGATGGAAGCTTAAAGATCAGGATGTTATGCAGTCTGTCCAAAACAAGACTGGATCAGAGATGCATAATTGCCCAAGTGGAGATTGAAAATGAATTAGTTCTTTTTGTTGCCAAATAAAAAAAAAAGAGTTTTAAGAGAACCAGCTGCATGCATGTATATGGAAAAAGGAAAACTTGAAACTAGTGAAGTCTCTACTTCCTGTTTAGTGTGGCTGCATGGATACATTTAATTTGTTTATGTGGCATCAAGTGTAGATTAAGACAATAAAAGTAAGGAACCATTGTGTATCTAAAAAATTAAAATAAAATAAAATTGAGAACCTGCTCAACAAAAATGTGTAATATATCTATATGTATGTATCACATTGTGTACAAGTAATTTATGCTTGTGTATGTAACTACATACGATGCATATTTAGTGGATATGTTTTTCTTGACTGCCCACTAACCGTCATAACACTGCATATTTGATTGTTGCTCGGATAAGAACCAAATGTGAGTGGAATAATGCTGTAGCTGCTTGACATGAATAATAATATAGTTATCTGTATGAATATGTGTGCACATAGGCATTCTTTTATTTGGCATGTGCTTGAGTTAATATTTTAATTTTGTTGACTTGCTGCTGAATTTTTAGTGTTTCTTTCTTTCTTTTTTTTTTTTGAGTTGGGGGGTTGAAATATTGCACGAATTAGGTCCAAATTACATTAGAATTAGGATTAGAACTAAGAAGCACAAGTTTACAATAGGATATTAGATGCTGAATGAGGTTCTAAGTTGATGCAAGTTAGTGAGGCAGAATTTGGTTGTGCTAAAATAAATAAGAGGCATATCTGTGACATTCTTAATTTTGGAAAAGGAAAATAATGTTATACAAGTTAGAAGGTGAGAAACTTTTTGGTGTCGGATTGTTTCCCCCTCCCTCTTCTTTACCCGTCTTGTGGTACAAAAACCCTTGGATTGGTTGATGGTTTTAAAGGTTAAATTTAATGTGCTTTGCTTATTTAATACTACATGTTATAGCTATATGTGGTTTCCGGTAGGACCAGTGTGAAAGAATGATCACACTAACCAGTTGCAGTAGAAACCCACATGGTTGAAGAATCGTCACCAGGATTAACGTTCACAATAGCTGGTTTCAGCACTTGCAAGTATGACACGTCTGGCATTTGGTTTGCCTATTGCTGAAACGGGTGGGAACTAGTTTCTGGATTGCTAAACCAATAGTTCCTGTAATTTTGTTGTTATTTCTGATGAGAGTTGGAATTAGGTGATTATGTTTTGTAACTGACATTCAACTTGATGAACTAGAAAAGTTCAATTAGTGTTCAAATTTACTACGGCTGTAAAATGAAAGATTTCAAGTTACCCAATTCAGTTTTGTGGGTGCCATCGACTGTCAATCGGTCTGTATATTCACTACAATAAAAAATAAAATATCAAACTTGGGTTTATTTAATTATTTTCAAAGGGTCAGATTCTTCTTTATGAGAAATGCTAATAAAGAAATGGTTGAAAGGGAAAAACATAACTCTTCTGTATCATTTGTCCAAAAGGTAATTTTTGAACAATAAAATGGTTGAATGACTAAACCACCACCGCCTCCAATAAAAGTGTTGAATCGACAAAATCACCATTAAATATACTCCTGAGATTTTGGGATAAAACGGTTCAAATTCCTCTTCTTCTTTTTTTACATTTTTTTTTAATTTTTACGGTAATTGAAGAGTTCAAATTCCTCTACTTGCATCATCATTAAAAAAAATGATGGGGACCAACACGGGAAGGAACCAAAAGCCACAAGTCCACAATCCAACCAGGAACAACAATAAACTAAAACAAGATTTGGTACCAAGGGAAGCTTGCTCGCAACAAAGAGTGCGACTCAGTTGCATGCAGTTCAACTTTAAAGATATGACCCTGCATTTGTAAATTATGCTACAAAGCATTTTAGTTGCAGACTTGGCAGTTTCCTTTGGTTCACTGTTACAACAACTCAACAACAGAGTTTCTTTTGGTACGCTTATTCATGTAAGCACCCTAACAGGGTGTAGTCTCATATTTAGGTTTTCAAACGGCACCACCATTAGTCGACTTTGAGTATACTCTCAGGGCGGGCAGTTCCTGACCTCAGAATGAGTGCCTTCATTGCTGCTGCCATCTACCGCACAGTTTTGATCCTCAGAGGAAAGGATAGCATTTTCACCATCAACTGTAATTTAAAAAGAAAACCTAGTTTTAATATTAAAGGATGGAAAAATAACTTCCTATTTGAGGATTGCCACTACAGTTGTGTACATACCTTCACCTTCATCAGCAGGAGCATATGCTGAGCGTCTTGCGCGAGCTTGCTGGTGAGGTGTAGGCTGATACATAACAAGTATAACAATGAGGACTGCTCAAAAACATTGTAAATTTCCGAATAATGTATATTGTGCAAAGGTTTCTTACGAGTAGTTCTATCAATATTTTGCTCCAGAAAAAACCAATTTGTTAATGATCCCTCATTTACTTTTCATCTTTCAATGTTAACATTAAAAATATAAAATAAGCAAGGGTTTAGCTACCACTTAGCTGCCTGCCACACCTTTCAACCAAAAGGATCATTACTGGAGAGCATCTAAGGTGCATTTTTGTGATACTCTAAAACTATATATCAAATGTGAATTTTGGTATTCTAGGTGGATACAAGCATACATTAACTACAGGCAATCAACATGACCCAAGTACAGACTGGACAATTAGGATAAATGTTTTCTTTTTTTCGAACAAATTAAATAGAATAGAGTATATTAGTAATAAATTTCAGAAAATATAGTTGTGGAATAATTATATACAGATACAATTCTACAAGTGAACACAGAGTACCTGCAGTTTTGGGCGAAGTGCCTCTAAAGGTCCTTTGCTCTTCTGTGTTCCTTGCTGTAGGATGGGTAGAGAAAGGCTGTGATATGGCATTTAAACTTGACAAAGCACCACTACAAACACTCTTGAAAGTGCAGATTATATCATTATCCAAATCGGTGTGTGAACTAAAATTCTACCACGTACCTTTCCTAATGCCCAATCAGCAGAGTCAAAGAAAGCACGTTCATGGTCCTATTATAAGTTGTGGGAGAATTGCAGCTGTGAGAAATTGAAGCGTAATAACATTATTGATTAGTTCAAAAGCACATAACTAAATTACCTTAGATATTAATGGATTTTTCTTTGGTAATAAGCCTCCATACTTTTTCTTGATTGCAGCTTCCTGCAAACATATACACCCAAAATTAATACTACATAATGTCCCCAACTGGATGTGGTAACTTGACTATGTGCGCATGAACTGAAGTGTTTGGTAATTGTTATGCTTGGGAATACTGTCAACATCTTTTTTTTTTCTCCGGACAAGTAATACGTATTTACCTGGGAATTTAAACTCACTTTGAAATTTGTTTAAGGTATTGTAACAAGAGGCACTTTTTCAAATACTTTGATATACAGAAAAGGGGAAATCTTTTGCTTTAATCAACTTTAAAATCATTTTCATGTGTCCGGCATGTTAACAGCATGGCACAACCTTTTTTTTGGTTATACATGTCACAACTTCTGAGATCTGCAAAGCTCAAAATTGGCTCCCAAGATATTTATGCCAAGTCCTTAACTTTTGTCATATAAAAAAAATTGAACCAGAACCTGTGGGATAAATATACCTCCTGCTGGGGGGAGGGCATAGGATTTTCTTCATTTAAGTCTGAATGTTTTGGATCTTCCACTGAAGGGTTATCTTCTTCTTGAACTTTTGAAGCATTATCAACAAGATCTAGTCCCTTGGCATCCGCATTGTTTGTGTCTGACATTCTGTGCCTACTTTTGCAATGATAATACGGTCAAGAATACATTGAAATTCACCTTCAGTTCTATGATTCTTAGGAGAATGGGAGAAAAATATATAAATTCATACGGTCGAGATCATTTTACATAGAATATATTACAGACATCTCACTGGTGCTCTCTTATTCTGAAATTTAAGAGATATACTCATTCTAACACCTTATAATTAGTCTTCCCACGAGAACTTCAAAAATAAAAATTATTTACTAACAGTCAGCTCCAGCCTTGATAAAATATAACTTATAACTCCTAGCAATACCTAAGCATCAAAATAGCAGGTAAATGATACTTATAACTTTTATTTCCAATTGTGTGTAAATAATGCAGGGTCTTGTATCTAAATTTTTTCTTTAAGGGTAAGTTTGGAACTCGAAAAATGCAGAGGAAAGAAAGGAAAAGGAAAACATAAATAAATATATAAATGGAAAAACTATCTTAATAAAGATATAATCAATTATGTATATTTAAAAAAAAAACTATAATATCAATCGGAATGTTAAAATACAACGTATAAATTGTTGAAGAAACTCCAACATTTTCAGGTTTCAAATCCTGTCTCTTCGTTGACCAGTTTTCAAGTTCCAAACAAAGCTTAAGGCTACACCCAAATTTAAAATTCTACTCATCCAGCAAAAAACACACATGACATGATTCAAAAGTAAGAAGCCTGCAAATTGTGGACCAAGCCATATTCTACTTGGCTTTACCAATTTACCAATACATTTGATAAACAGAAACCAACTGAGGATCGATGGAAGAGACTATAAACAACACAAATAACACGCTTACAAACACAAGATGGATAAGGTTCAGACTCGTTCTTCTAGTTGTGCCTCAGACTCACTCTTCTAATTGTGCCTCACCTCACTTGCTTAAAAAATAAAAATAAATTAAAGTGTGTCCCACTCAGATGGACTGCCAAGATCTTTCTTCTTTCCCAATGCATGATAAATGATAAAATGATTCAATCAATCTAACACATGCGAATGAGTAAGAAATCAATCAAAGAAACCATAAGAATTATAGCACATGGAGCAAATCCTATAGCAAGTGGCAGCCCACCTGCACAAGCTATAGGCATATAGTTAAAGAAACACAAAAGATGCTTAGCGGCATACATACTAATGCACAAATCACATTGCCGATTTTAGCAATCACAAACAAGACCCATTACATACTATAACTAAATAACAGCTTATATATCTATATAAACATAGTTACTAATAATACACACACATGAATCGGTCTAGAACTCCAAAATGCAAACTTGAATTGGAGTATTAAATTAACACGGATTCGGAATTAGTTACACATCAAGCAATAAAAGTCTAGCACTTTTCAGTTAATACCGCTGGCGCTAAAATGGAAAAATGAGCTTTAATTAAACAAATATCAAATTGAATTCAATAATAATCAAGTGATTAGATTCACCATAATCCGAAACTTAACATCTCAACTTGGAAATTAAAATCTAGTAAGAATTTTGTCGCTTAACAATAATCAGTAATAATTTTGCTGATCTGAGGGCCTATACGTATGCGATAGGAATAAGCGATAGCAATAAAAAGGTAGGAATTTATTACCTGTAGTGATTATCGGCGGGAGAATTGGCAGGAGAGAATGCAAAGAGCAAAAAAATGGTGAAAGATGTGGCCCTACTATACTACCACGGCAGAGGTTGCGTACTTGTGTCTCAAGTCCACATGGGCTTAGTATTATGTTGTATGGGCGCAAGAGATTCTCACGGGCTCGGCCTGCTTTTAGCTTGATTCATAGAATGTGTGCACCAATGAACCAATTTTTATTTTTTATTTTTAAAAAACAATAAAATTGGAAGTTTGGAACCCATTATGAGTGCAATTATCACAAGGGACATTGAAATTAATCAAACAAATAAATTTAATTTAGGACAGAGCACTTTATATTTTATTTTTTGAGGTACTTGCATGTTTACATATTTACGAACGTGTAGATTTTCTACAACTAAAAAATATTGATCTTATTTTAAAGGGAGAGTTTATATATAATCTTGTACTTTAAAGTTGGCAGAATAGGATCTCTCCATTTCAAATGAAATGGAGAGTCTTTATTTCAACGCATTTTTCATCATCATTTCACATTTCAACACATTTTAAATGGATCCGATCCGATTACCATGAAATTAACTTCATGATAAGTTGAATTCGGTTACTATGAAGTTGCTAACGACTCCCATTTTAAATCTAGATGGAGACTAAAGGAGGGCGAACAACAGTAACTTTCCTCAATAAGGAAGGGCAGTAGGTGGGCATGTCATTTCAGAAAATAACACATTTTCCATCTCTATTATTCCATGGGTTTAAAATTATAAATACATTTCTACAAATTTTTATAGTGGAAATGTAACTGGGACTAATAAAAATACAGATAAATTACATCACTTGAGAATGTTGGCATGTGCACCACCATAGCCACCATCATCATCCATAAAAAGCTAGTAGCCACATGAATGAATGGGCTAACCACTTACTACATTGCTAGCTAGTCGCATAATAATTATTAATATAACTAACTAGCTAGTCTATACTATGTTAGTCAACATATGTGTCCTCACCCATTAAACATGTTTCATTAAACATGTTTCATGCTTTCATCCTTATAAAGTTCAGCCTTCCTTCTTTGAAAGTTCAGCCCTCTTTTATTGACTTCCTCTCCTCTAATTTCTGCTATAAAAGGGGCAGCAAACGAAAGAAGAAGATACACCAACAGCAATTCACACTCTCATCCGAGAGTTTTAAGAGAGAGAGAAAGTAAAACTTTAAAAAATAGAGAGAGAAAGGTAATTCAAATAAAAGAGTGTTTTATTTGGATTCCATCATATAACTATTGTGGTGAAGTAATTTGGGTTTATATTCAAATTAAGATATCTTTGTATTCTCTCATATTATTCTAGTGGATTTTTTCGGAGATCGTCCCGTGGTTTTTTACCTCTTAGTTTTAGAGGGTTTTCCACGTAAAATTCTTGGTGTCTCGTGGTTTGATATTTTCTACTTATTATTCTCTGTAGTGATTATTATTTTGGTGGAACTGAAAATTTAATCTGTTTGGCATGTGCTGATATTTTATACGTCTAATTTATCAAATACAACAGTATTTAGGAGGTGATTTTTCCCAACAACTGGTATCCGAGCTAAGGTTATTTGCTCGGTTGTTTTTGATAAATTTTATGGAGGAATCAGTCGAAGCCATGATTAAATTGACCTCTTCAAATTTTTCGATCTGGAAGCCCAGAATGGAGGATATCCTTTATTGCAAGGATTTATATGATCCGTTGGAGCTCGAGGAAAGAAAGCATGAGATAAGTCTCGAGGTGATTGGAATAAAATGAATAGGAAGACTATTGGTCACATCCGGCAGTGGATTGATCAAATTGTATTCCACCATGTTTCGCAGGAGACGGATGCTTACACTTTATGGACAACACTAGAGTCTATGTACGAGAAGAAGAATGCACAAAATAAAACTTTTGTTATTCGGAAAATTGTGAATCTAAAGTACAAAGAAAAGAAAGCAATTGTGTGGCGAGCATATGAGTGAGTTCAAGGTTTAGTGAACCGGTATCCACCATGAAGTTGAATCTTGATGATGAGATTCAGGCTCTTTTGCTTCTCAATTCGTTGTCAAACAGCTGGGAGACTTTGGTGGTGTCTCTAAGCAATTCAGCTCCAGAAGGAAAAATGAATATGTAGATGGTCAAGGACAGTCTTCATAATGAGGAGACAAGGCGAAAGGAGCAAGGCGTAAATTTTGAGACTCATGCTCTTGTCGCAGGAAGAAAGTAAGGAATAATTTTAGAGGATCTCACAAAGGAGATACAAGTCGCAGCAAAAGCAAAAATTACAGGAGCAAGTCAAAGACCAGACAAGGTGAAACTTATAGATGCTTCCATTGTAATAAGGAAGGTCATTACAAGAGAAATTGCAGAATCTGGTTAGACAGGCAAGAAAATGGTGAGCTTTGAAAGGTTGAGGAGAAGAACACTGCAGCCACAATCACCGAAGATGTTGTGATTCTTTCATTTGGGGAAGAAGAATGCTTGCATGTTGATGATCAGAAAGTTGATTGGGTGGTTGATACTGGTACCTCGTATCATGCTACACCTAAGAGAGAATTTTTCACAACTTACAAAGTTGGAGACTTTGGGTACGTGAGAATGGGAAATACTGATCAGTCCAAGATTATTGAAATTGGTGATATTTGCATTCAGATAGGTGTTGGTTGCACTATTACCTTGAGGGATGTTAGACACGTTCTTGATTTACATCTCAACTTGATTTCTGGCATGGTCTTGGATAGAGAAGGCTATGAGAATCAGTTCGGCAGTGGAAAGTGGAAGCTTACTAAAGGCTCTATGGTAATTGTAAGAGGAGTTGCTTGTTGTTCGTTGTACAAGACTCATGTGAAAGTGTGTTCTAGTGAGTTGAATGCAGTTGAGAATGTCTCTTCACCAAACCTATGGCATAAGAGGCTTGGCCACATGAGTGAGAAAGGGTTACAATTATTAGCAAAAAGGTCACTCATTCCTTTTTTTAAAGGTACTATTTTAAGCCCTTGTGATTATTGTTTGTTTGGGAAACAACATAGAGTTTCTTTTAGTAGTTCAGCTAAAAGAAAATCAGAGCTACTAAAGAGAGTATATTCTGATGTATGTGGACCCATTGAGGTTGAGTCTTTGGGTGGAAATAGGTACTTTCTTACCTTTATTGATGATGTTTCGCGGAAGGTGTGGGTATTTTTGTTGAGAACAAAAGACCAGGTATTCCAGCATTTTCAGAGTTTTCATGCTATGGTTGAAAGGGAGACTGGAAAATCGTTGAAGTGTCTTCGTAGCGACAACGGAGGGGAATACATTTCAAAGGAGTTTGCTGAATACTGTAGTAAACATGGTATTCGGCATGAGCAGACTGTTCCTGGTACCCCACAGCATAATGGTGTGGCTGAGAGAATGAACCGCATTATTATTGAGAGAGTGCGATGCATGTTGAAAATGGCTAAACTGCCTAAGTCATTCTAGAGTGAAGCTGTTCGTACTGCTTGGTACCTGATTAATAGATCTCCATCAGCACCGTTGGATTTTCAGATTCCAGAAAAGATTTGGAGGAATTGTCTTATTCTTATTTGAGGGTATTTGGGTGCAAGGCTTTTGCACATATCCCCAAGGAACAAAGATCGAAACTTGATGACAAGTCTACTCCATGTGTGTTTGTTGGCTATGGAGATGCAGAGTTTGGATACCGATTATGGGATCTAGTGTAGAGAAAATTATTCAAGAACAGAGATGTGGTGTTTCATGAGCATCAGAATTATGAGCATTACGATAATGCTACGACCGGAGATAATAGAGTTCCGGATCTCGGTTGAATTCCTCTCCAAAGTCTGAGAATGCCACAGTTGGAGAAGGAGGTCGAATGAAGATATGACCGATCTTGATTTGCACGATGGTGATGGGTCGATGCGAGAGTATTGATCGTGGGGAGAACACGATATTGAAGAACCTCAACTAAGAAGATCCACTAGAGAACGCGCGTGCCATCATCCGGATATCCTTCATCTGAATATCTTTTAGTTGCTAAGGAGGGGGAGCCAGAGGATTTCCAGGAAGTCAAGACTCATAAGGAGAAGGGCAATTGGCTGAGAGCTATGCAAGATGAGATGGATTCTTTGCACAAGAATCACATCTATGAGTTGACTACACTTTCGAAGGGCAGGAAAACATTGAAGAACAAATGGGTGTTTAAGCTTAAGAAGGATGGTGAACAACTAGTAAAGTACAAGGCTCGGTTAGTCGTCAAAGGTTTTGCTCAAAAGCAAGGTATTGACTTCGATGAGATTTTTTCTCCAGTTGTGAAGATGACTTCTATTCGAGTAGTGCTGGAATTAGTAGCTAGTATGGATCTTGAGCTTGAACAGTTGGATGTGAAGACTACTTTTCTTCATGGTGATTTGAAGGAAGAAATCTACATGGAACAACCAGAGGGATTTGAAGTTAAAGGGAAAGAACACTTGGTTTGTAAGTTGAAAAAAGTTTATACTGACCGAAACAAGCCCCAAGGCCTACATGAAATTTGATTCATTTATGGTGGATCAAGGTTACTGATGGGACGATTCTGAGATCATCGTGTGTATGCCAAGAGGTTCCCGGATGGTAACTTCGTTATTCTGTTACTATATGTAGATGATATGTTGATAGTTGAACAAGATTGTGACGCCCCCAAAATAGGTCCATTCCATCCAACCCATTCTGAGTCGCCAAATACATGGTACATAAATAACTACAACTTTATTATTACAACATATAAAGCGTGAGTTTAAATACGAGATATTGTCATCTAGACAAATATCCACACGCAAATAAATCTCCATCATAATTATTGATACATTATTTTACAAAATGGTGAGGACTACTAAACAACTCTCTCTAGAACCTTCATTCCATACCCGACTAGTACTCGCTACATTCTCGCCTCCCGAGAAGAAAAATGGAACAAAGAGAAAAGGGTGAGCTCAACTAGCCCGATAAAGAATATTATGACTAAGATAATATACAACAAATTATCGTTAGTCTCCAACGAGGGAAAAATCTAATAGAATACAATAGACAACAGTTTTAAATCAATCTTCGTAATGAAATAATAATTCATTAGAAGAGTAAGTAGAGAATGCAATCAACTATCTTCTATATATGAATTTAAAAGTTCATCGTCGATATTTTATCCTGTAACATCAATCATATATATATTTGGAATTAAATATTCATCTTTGCACTGCAGCCAAAGATATTCATCGATTAGTCATGTTCATCTTGCACTCACGGGCCAAAGATATTAATCGATCGATCATATTTCATCTTAACACTTGTTCATCTTTTGCACTACGGCCAAAGATATTCATCAAGAAATCATTCATCTTTGCACTCTAGGCCAAAGATATTGATAATATCATCATTTAGGGTGAGGATGATGAAAAATATTTTAAAGGAAGCGAATCCGGTGAAACAAAAGAACAAATATTAAGGATTCGTATTTTAAACAATCCAAGTTCAAAAATACTTCATAAGTAATCGAGTGGAGTAAAATTCAAGAATGATCAAAACATGGATACAATCCAAAGCTAGTATCCATAATAGATATTTTAGATGAAAAGAAAAATTTTATTTTTCTGTGAATAGTGGCGTATTCATGAATAGTGTCGTATACGTGAATAGTGCCGTATACGTGAATAGTAACTCCGGCACAAAAAGTTCCAAATTTGATAAAAAGTTCCAACCAATATTTTGGCATAATGATATTGAAGAAATAATATCATTTGAGAAGAAAATAACATCCCTTATCTCGAAAGATCAAGTCTTCTAGTTAAACACAGGATATAAAGGCTATGACTTGAACTTGCACCGTATAGCAATACTCAAAATATACTCAAAATACTCACAAGAATACGCTCGATAATATAGAGAGAGAAAACTTGATTTACGGTGTGATTTTCAATTTAACCTAAGACCCTATTTATAGGAAAATGCTTAGAACACCAAAAGCAGTAAAATTTAATATAATATTAATATATATATCAAAATTTCCTACGCACCTCTTGACCATCTGATTTCAGCCACCAAGCACATGTTAATGATGACCCCAAACATTCAAAAAACGTTTTTCTAATTTAAAATAAGTTAAACTTCTAAAAATCAATTATTTTGGAGCTTCGAAACTTCAATAATTCACAATAAATAGTCCTTTTGTCAGAAAATTCAAATCTTATGAGTTTTTATAGAAAATTCAATTCTCTACAACTTTGCAGAAGAAAGTTTTTCTAAATTCCAAGCAGAAATTGACCGAAATCCATAAAAGCAGACGATTTTACAATTTATAATCAAATTTTAGTCAAGAAATGGGGTTAATGACATGTTTAACATGTTTTAAACATTTATTGCAACAAAAATACTCTTTTTCTCCTCGTATACTCATATATCCCACATTCATTGTAAAAATATCATCATTATTATATTATTAAAATATAATAATATATTTAAATAAATTATTTTATCAAAAAAAGATAAAATTTCAATTTTTAACAATTGTCACATTAAAAATTTTCTCCATCTATATCCACATAAAATCAATATTTTCCTCATCATATAAATCAATAATTAATTATTCACGAATAATATTACGTAATTACAATCATCGTGACGAGGCGCCTCCCAGGAAAGAGGGGCTTTCAATAAGAATTTCTCCTTCTTGGCCTTGCAATTAGGTGATCAAACCTCTCCTTAGACGTAACTTTCTAGACATTGCCAATAATGTTATCTAATAATATTATTCGGATAATATGAATTATTGCTTCGATAATAAATAATCTTGTGTAATGACAATTATCAAAACAACAAGAATATAAAATATCAATGCAGAAATTATTAAATCAATAAAATACTGAACAATAATTATCGTAACCATTATTGAGTAGTGTCTTCTTACGTAAGAATCAATAATTGGTGCAATCTGTAGTGTCCATCTTGTCGCAACAACGCCAGACATCGTGTTTTAACCACCGGGTATTCCAACAAAGGTAAATGTAGCGGTAACATAACTACGTAGATTATTTTTAAAAAACTTATTCTTGTCGTTTTCTTCCTCCAATCGCTTTTTCAGTTATGGGGCCCACATACATGGTTCGCTACGCGTCGTAAATACGAATATTCCACGACCAAACGAATATTCCCCGACAATAATGAATATTTTATAACCATTTGCTTATTTTGAAATATTTGCGTATTTTACCCATAACTATCCACATTAATCAAATCAACCCTTACTATTTCAAAATAATAAATAGTGAAAATTAAATTTCATTAATAATAAGTTGGGGTCTTACAAAGATGCTGATATGATTCGCAGGCTCAAGGGTGAGTTATTCAAGTCCTTTGATATGAAGGACTTAGGTCCAGCTAAACAGATTTTGGGTATGAAGATTGTTCGTGACAGGAAAGCCAAGAGGTTGTGGTTGTCACAAGAGAAGTATGTTGAGCGAGTGCTTGCAAGGTTCAACATGAGTGATGCTAAATCAGTTATGTGATGCCCCCAAAATTAGGTATACATCACCCATCTTGAGTCGCCAAATACATGGTACAAAATACAAATACAAACTTAACTATACAGCTGTCGTGTAAAATACGACAAAACATAAACCGAGAGTTTAAACAAGAATACTGCCTTCTAGACAATATCCATTCTCAATGGAGTCCTCATAGACAGTATACAAACTCAAATTCAGTTCTCGTTATATTTATTGTCACACTATTTAACAGAATAGTGAGGACTACTAATGCTATGATCTGAACCGTTACTCCATTCCCCAACTCGTCCCAGCTATATTCTCATTTCCTGAAGAGAACAGTGAAAGAAAGGGTGAGCTCAACTAGCCCAGTAAGAAATATTATGACTAAGATAATGCAGAATAAATTATCAATAGTCTTCAACAATGTTAAACTGATAAAATATAATAGACATCAAGTTTAACCGCAGCGGAATAAGCAATCCATTAGAAGAGTCAAGTAGAGAATAAAATCTACTATCTTCTATGTTTTAAAAGATTTTCATCAATTTTTATCGCTAAGACTCAGCTTAATAAATAAACCACATCATCGAATCATCCCTGCACTACGGGCCAATGATATTCATTAAATCATCAATGGTCATGACTATATCGAATAATCCCTGGTCATAATCATAACAAGTCTATCTCTGCACGTAAGCCAAAAATATACAACAACAAATAATAGCCCATCTTCGCACGTAAGCCAAAGATAACTTTCATCACCATATATATAAGCATGAGGATTATGACAATGATATAAGCATTAATCAACAAGGATAAATATTAAAGACATTAAATTTATCCAAATATTATCAATCACATAATAAATTCATAATCTAATATTGTTAATATCATAACAATATTTGAATCACTTCTTAAACTTATAAACAATTTATTTCAGTTGTTTACACTTTACCAAATAATGCATTTAATCATTCAAACAGGTCATACTCATAAGATTTCATCACCAATGATCAAATTCCTTATCAACAATCTACATATACCTTATATAGGATGTCCAAGCCATAAAATCCTGTCTTCCAACTTTGTTACTTCACATAACACATTTAACTCATATGTTCGTAACTAAACTATTTTCATGAAAATATCAAATCAGTCCAAAAAATATTTCTTTTCTGGGATTTAGCATAATATAGTCCCATAATGAACATATATTTTTCTCGAAATTTTTAAAATTCATTTATTATTTTTCAAAAATCAATTTCTAATTAATTCCTTAAGAAATTAGCTACCTCAAGGTTAACTCCAAAAATTCCTAAATCTTGGCAGAATCTTACACATGTTAACGTGAGTTTCCAGTTTAAATTTCATGGTCATCGGTGTTATAGAACTCCGGTTATAGCGTTTTTCATCGAAAAAACCTAAATATTGAAATGGTCATAACTTGCTCATTTTAAGTCAGAATGAGCTCATTTTTGGACATGAGGTACTTTATACCATATACTTTCATGTCCCAAAAGGTCAGAATTTTTCTCATAATTTAAGTGGCCGAAACAGCCCCTCTAAAATCATGGCAGCAGCTTTTTGGAAATTTTCAGTTTCCGACCCCTTTTCTAAAATCAGTCCCCACACAAAAATCTACAACACCTTTTCTAGTGATTCCACTTGGATAAGTTAGGTAAATCATAGATCTAACTCTAGGACTTGACCACACTCAAAAATTCAAAATATAATAGGAGATATGGTCAATTGAATTTCATGTTACGTTTTTACCAAAATCTGATTTTTCAACCCATTGTGATTTCTAAGAAACTTTCATGTTATCTCATAATAACCAACATAACTCATCATAATACTTACTAATACTTCATATACCCATGATTTTAATCGATCTAATGCTTTTATTATGACTCTCATCATAATCAACGTAAACAGATATTTTCCACAATTTAATAAGGAATGAATACAAAGGATCATTCACCGTGCGTATGGCAATCCACATAGACAAAGTTATTCCAATGAATAATAAAAATGGAATAATAGAAGGATTCACCATGCATGCATGCGATAGAGACCGCCTTGCAGAACGGAGTTATTCGATAGAATAATAAATGCGGAATAATAAATATGGAACTGAGTCGGTGAAATTCACACAAGCGAGGATATTAAACGAGAATAATAAAAATTGAATAATAAATATGGAACCGGTCGGTGAAATTCACACCAAACATGATATTAAACGAGAATAATAAAAAACGGAATAATAAAAGAATTTCACCAAGTATGCGGACTTCAGATAAACAAGTTATTCAACATAATAATAAAGAATGGAATAAATGAAGAAGATCACCAAGTATTGGGTAAACCAGATATATGTGGTCATTCCACCAAGTATAAGGTAAACAGCAGCATACATGTTATTCCAACAGAATAATAAAGAATGGAATAAGATAAGGATTTCACCAAGTATAGGGTATGCCGCGTATACAGGTTATTCCAACAGAATAAATAAGAATGGAATAACAGAAGTTCTCTTCATGAATAAGAAAGAATAACACCCCTTACAGGTACAACAAATAATATCCCTTACCGTAAAAGAAACTGGATATAGAAGTAGTGAAGTAGCAGAATACTCTTCTTCTTTCTCTCTATAGATTTTCTCTTTATAATTTCTCTCTTTAGAGTTTCAATGGATTCGTAAGAAATAATGAAGGAATGAGCTTCTATTTATAGAAAAACTGAAAGTGGCTCTTGGTCTTAACGAAGGGTCAAAATGACTCTTGGTAATATTGAAGAGACAACTACTATTTGCGAAGGGGCAAATGACTCTTGAGACACCGAAGGGGTAAATGACTCTTGAAACACCTAAAGGGCAAATAACCCTTGGAAAACTGAAGGGACAAATAACCCTTGGAAAACTGAAGGGACAAGTTACTATTAAAACTTTAAATCAACGATCCATATTGATTTTACTATTATAATTTCATCCAACGGACTGAAAAATTAGCACATGAATAGTAACTCGTAAATAGTAACTTATGAATAGTAACTCATGAATAGTAACTCGTGAATAGTACTCTGACATAAAAAGTGTTCCGAATACCCGATTGAACAATATAACCTCCAGACATCAATTATCATCGGAATAGATGTCGATTTCTACTAACATAAATAATCCCAACACAATGAAACTATCAAATTCTTCTTTAATCAACATGAACTTATTCATCATTAATATTATAACTCACAATATTTAACAACCAGGTCGTTCCCAGGAAAGAGGGGGCTTTCCAATAAGAATTTCTCCCTATTGGCGCGCAATTAGGTGACCAAACCTCTCCTTGACAAAACTTCTAGACATTGTAAATGTTGCAATTTAATAATATGAATAACTTTATCGTCTCAATTATTGATTTAATAAAATAACATATAATGCAGATGATACTGACAATAATCGAATCAATAATATGAGAGATATGATGCAACAATTACTGTGGCAATAATTGAGTATAATTGAGTGACTTCTTACATAAGCATCAATAATCAATACCGTGTGCTACCAACCACACATATTATTGTACTTTTACTACCGAGTAGTTCAACAGTATCAACGGTAAAACTTTCGCCGTTATTTCAATAAAATATTTTTGTCGTTTTCTCAATCCAACAATAATTCTGTTGTGGGGTCCACCAATGATTGTACCGTCGTACGGATATTTTCTGACAAAAAGAATATTTCCCGACCAATCGAATATAATATGACAACTGTGACGCCCCCAAAAAAGGTATACAACACCCATTCTGAGTCGCCAAAATACATGGTATGTAAAAGCAAAACTACAACTTTGATAATATGATGTATGTCGGTGAATACGACAATACAACTATGAGTTTAAATACAAATATTGTCTTAGACAATATACACACCCAAATAAGTCCTCATTAATTATTCATACACTATTTTACGAAAAATAGTGAGGACAATTTAAAACATCTTCCTAGAACCATCACTCCATACCCGACTCGATCCTGCATGTTCTCACCTCCCGAGAAGAAAAATGGGAAAAAAGGAAAAGGGTGAGCTCAACTAGCCGATAAAGAATATTATGACTAAGATAATATACAACAAATTATCGTTAGTCTTCAACAGGAAAAATCTAACAAAATACAATAGGCAAACAAGTTTTAGATCAACAAATGCACGGTGAAACAAAGAATCCATTAGAAGAGTCACGTAGAGAAAGAATTCTCTTGTCTTACGAGGTTTAAAAGTCCATCATCAATATTTTATCCCGTAATAACAATCAATATACATCTTTAATCATCTTTGCACTATATGGCCAAAGATATTCATTCATATCACCATTGGTCATGTTCATCTCAACACTGTTCATCTTTGCACTTCTGTGCCAAAGATATTCATCGATTAATCGTTCATCTTTGCACTACAGCCAAAGATATTTATTTATATCACCATTTAGGACCGAGGATGATGAAAAACATTTTTAAAAAAGCGAATCCGGTGAAACAAAATGACAAGGATTAAGGATTAAGGATTCATACTTTGTTTTACCCATGTCCAAAAATACTTGAAAATAATCATATTGGTGTAAAATTCAAGAATGATCAAAACATGGATACAATCAAAGCTAGTATCCGAATAGATATTTTGGGCAAAAAGAAAATTTTTATTTTTAATTGAATAAGGTCAGATTCGTGAATAGTCTGCAGTATCGTGAATAGTAACCCGAAACACAACAAGTTCCAAATTTAATAAAAAGTTCACCAATACTTGAGATAATGATATTGAAGAAAAAATATCATTTAAGAAGAAAATAATACCCCTTACCTCAAAAATAACCAAATCTTGATTGAATTTCGGTATAGTCTTGTGAAAAACCCATGACCGTATAGCAACACTCAAAGTATACTCACAAGAATAAGCTCGATAATTAGAGAGAAAGAGAGAAAACTTAGTTTACGGTGTGATTTTCAATTTAACTTAGCCTCTATTTATAGGAAAATGTTAGAAGCCATAAAGGAGACTAAATAATAAAATATTATTATTCTTATTCTTACTTCTACGCAACAAGCTAGCCACCAATTCTGAAAATTTTCAGCAATTCCATGTGCATTCAACACCTACCAAAAAGTGGGTCCCACCCATTAATTAAAAATTATTTTATCTTAGAAACTTCAATAATTCGTGAGAAAATAGCTCGTTCATCAGAAAAATTTGAAACTCACGATTTTCCATGGGAAATTCCAATCTCTACAACTTTGCAGAAGAAAATTTTTCCAAATTCAAAGCAGAAATTGGATAGAAATCCACAAACCAAGGCGATTTTACGATCTATAATCAATTTTGGTCAAGAATTGTGTCCACCGCACACACAAAACATATGTTAAACATTTAATGCCACAAAATACTCTACCTCCTCATATACTCATATATCCCACATTCATTATAAAAATATCACCAGATTAATATATTATTAAAATAATATATTTAAATGAATTATTTTATCGAAAAAGATAAAATATTAATTTTCAACAATTGTCACATTAAAAAATTTTCTCCATCTATATCCACATAAAATAAATATTTTCTTTATCATAATAATCAATAATTAATTATTCAAAATAATATTACGGAATCACAAGATCTTGACAACTGGTAGTTAAGGGAAGAGGGCTTTCCAATAAGAATTTCTCTCTACTTCTTGGCCAGTGATTAGGTGACCAAACCTCTCCTTAGATAGAACTTTCTAGACATTGCCAATAATGTTATCGATAATATTATTCAAATAATATGAATTATTGATTTGATAATGGAAAATCTTGTGTAATGACAATTATTGAAAACAACAAAGAATACAAAATATCAACGCAAAGAATTATTGAATCAATAAAATATAATATTGAGCGAAGAATTCATCGTAACAATTATTGAGTAGTGCCTTTTACGTAAGGATCAATAATAATCTTTATGCAATACTGGGTGTCTTCTTCATGCGAACTAATAGCGTATTCATCGTATTTTAACCACTTCAGTAACCCAACAAATGTTTAGCGGTAACAATTTCTGTGAATTATTTATAAAACTCAATCTTTGTCGTTTCTTTCATCCAACCGTTTTTCAGTTATGGGGCCCACTAATGATTAGCGGCCGTCAGACGGAGATTCCAAAAAAAAGAATATTCCACGACCAAACGAATATTCCTCGACAATAATAAATATTTTATAACCACTTGCTTATTTTGTAAACTTTGCACATTTCACCCATAACCAAATAATTATATCAAATTAACCCTTATTAATTTAGAATAATGAATAAAGGAAAATTTAATTTTATTTATAATAAGTTGGGGTCTTACAACAACTTGCATACTTTGCAAAATTTATAAATACTACCCACAACTATAAAATTATATCAAATCCACACCATAATATTCAAAAAAATATTTCTAGAAATTTAAATCTTTATTTATAAAATCTGGGGTCTCACAAGTTAGCACACCACTGGCTAGTCATATTAAGTTGACAAAGTGCATGTGTCCTTCTAACAAGGAAGGGAGAGAAGATATGGCAGCAGTTCCCTACTCCTCTGCTGTAGGGAGTCTTATGTATGCAATGGTTTGTACGCGGCCAGATATTGCTCATGCAGTTGGTGTTGTGAGCAGGTATTTGTCAAATCCTGGTAGAGATCATTGGGAAGCAGTTAAGTGGATTCTCAGATACTTGAAAGCTACTTCCAGTTTATGTTTGGGTTTTGGTGGTACGAGTCCAGTCTTGGAAGGTTTTCTGATCAAACATGGCGGAGTTACGAAGAAGAAGTCTCTTGACGGGTGTCATTTACTTTTTTGCGAAGTGCGATGTCATGGCGATCCAAGTTGTAAAAGTGTGTTCTTTTCACAATTGAGTCGAGAATACATCGCCGCCATGAAGCGAAGCGAGGAGATGTTGTGGTTAAAATGGTTTCTCCAAGTGTTGGGTTTGAAACAAGATGAGTACGTGGTTTATTGTGATAGTCAGAGTGCAATTGAATTGACCAAGAATGCCACGTATCATAATCGGACCAAGCATATTGATGTTCGAGAAGTAATGGAAAAGGAATTGATGAAAGTGAAGAAAGTACATACTGACGAGAATCCCTCAGACATGTTAACAAAAGTTGTTACTAGCGACAAGCATGAATTTTGCAAGGAATTGGTCGGAATGGACTCCAAGTGACGGGGTCACAGAGATGACCTCCTTTAATGGGTTCGGAGGGGGAGATTGTTAGTCAACATATGTGTCCTCACCCATTAAACATGTTTCATGCTTTCATCTTTATACACAAGTTCAGCCCTCCTTTGAAAGTTCAGCCCTCTTTTATTGACTTCCTCTCCTCTAATTTCTGCTATAAAAGGGGCAGCAAATGGAAGAAGAAGATACACCAGCAACAATTCACACTCTCATCCGAGAGTTCCAAGAGAGAGAGAGAGAAAGCTTTTGTAAAGCTTTAGAAAATAGGGAGAGAAAGGTAGTTCAAATAAAAGAGTGTTTTATTTGGATTCCATCACATAATTATTGTGGTGAAGTAATTTGAGTTTGTACTCAAATTAAGATATCTTTGTATTCTCTCATATTATTTTAGTGGATATTTTCAGAGATCGTTCCATGGTTTTTTACCTCTTAGTTTTAGAGGGTTTTTCACGTAAAATTCTTGGTGTCTCGTGGTTTAATATTTTCTACTTATTATTCTCTGCAGTGATTATTATTTTGGTGAAATTGAAAATTTAATCTGCTTGACATGTGTTGATATTTTATCTGTCTAATTTATTAAAAATAATATTATTTGAAAGGTGATTTTTCCCAACATACTAAATTCAATTATATGTACATTTTCAATCCAATTATATATCATAAGTGCAGGCGAGAGTGACGGGTAAGAATTGAGAAATGTTATCTTAAACTTTGAGCATCGAAAGAAAATAACAAAGCCTATTGGTAGTGCTAAAAAACCAAATCATCATGATTCCCTTTTTAAGTTTAGCCAGTGTCTATCTATCTATATATAAACACACACACTGACACACGAGTATATAGGTGATAGTAATGGTAGCAAAGAGTCTAAAAGAAATTAAACTTCACCTACGTCTTATCCAAAATTTGAATTTGACAGTTAAGTGATAAGGTTTTATGTTTGAATCAACCCCAGTACCCATAACGTAGATAATGACTCCACTGTGTGACTAAGATTGCCGGAGACCTGACCTTCACATGTTCTCCTACTAACCTCCATGACCTCATCTATATATATATATATACAGAAATGATCAAGTAAGGGAATCCTTACTTTATTAAAATGAGGAACTTTTTTTTTTGTTTTTTTTTTGCTTTTTTTTTTAAAACAACTAAAAAAAAAGTTTAATATTTTATGGGCTGAAAATTTTCATAATAGAATGTTTTAGGCGTGTTTTGAATACCTATACAAAAAAATGGTGATACGATGCACTAGGACTATACATATATATTTTGTTATACGTCCAAAATCACACCCAAAACATCATTATGAAAAATTTCAGTTCCATAATATTAAACTTTTTTAGTTGTTTTAAAAAAAAAAAAAAAAAAAAAAAAGTTCCTCATTTTAAAAAAGAAGGATCCTTACGATCTGACACTATATATATATATATATATATGAATATAGATGATATTATTATGTATTTGTTATGGATTAAAAATGTACATACACTATCTATTTCTATCGTTCAATATTAGAACCAACGGTCGAGATTAAAAGTGATTCACGATACTAATAGTAGTGGACGACAGGCCGGACGTGAATTTTTTAATTCTAATCTCGACCGTTAATTCTTGTATTGGATGCTAATGATGGAATGATGGTGTACTTCATTTCGCTATATATATATATATATATATATATATATATATATATATATATATGTGTGTGTGTGTGTGTGTGTGTGTGTGTGTGTGTGTGTGTGTGTGATGAAGCCTTCAAATGTCTGCATGTCCATAAGTAAAGAAAAACCCAGTTTTTTATTTTGTTATATATACATATCCAATTGTTTGCAAGAAATTAACATATAATCTTTTTTCTTTCATGAACTCTAGAGAGATCAATGTATAAGAATTTAGTATAGGACGTATGTAGCTATAATCATCTAAGGTCTTGCATGTGGTGACGAGGTATGTGTGGTGCAGCCAAGGATGACTTGCCGGCAATCTCTTCTTCACATTTGGACTAGAATTCCACTTCTCATCACTTGTTTATATATATATATATATATGTTCACACCATGAAATTAGATAAGTAGTTCCAAATTAATAATTATGATTATCGGCAAGTCATGCTTGACTACATGCATATATCGTATTCACATGTTAGATCTGTGATGAGTGAAATAAAATAGATAGGCTATATGAAACAAATAGATAACAAGATGATTAGAAATCTTTTATTTTATCAACCCAATCGCTCTTTTGATTCCTTCTGAAAATACATACTTTTGAACAACCTTCTCAACAACTACTAAGAGATCCATTCATAATGACCCCACTCCCCACTCCCCATATTACTTATGATTTATTATGAGCAATAGCTAGTGTCACGCCTACTGTGAAAAAGCAAATGTAATTTCATTCTTTCCTTCTTTATGGAATTGCAATTCTAAACTACCTCGTCAAATTATTTTTTGGGTTGGTGCAGTGCAGGTAAAAATAGCATAGGTGATTGTATAGCTGTAAAGGCAACAATGCTAAGGATTCTGATCTCTAATGGCTCTAATAAATTAGTTACTAATCAAGAAATTGGTGCCCAATATTATTTATACGTACAGGCGCTAAGGGAACTGTTGAGGATTTTGTGGTGTTATAAGCACATTGCAATGGCAGCTTCAGCTATCCTCCTATCCCCTCTTTTCTCTGTTTCTTCCTGTGTGTGGTGCTTTTACCTTACGTTTCTTACTATTTTCTTGAATTAAATGTAATATTGATAGTTCGATTACTTGAAAACTCTTCAAAAAAAAAAATTATATAATTTTTCAAATAGAATCCATATTTACATCCGTACATATATATTGAATATCTACTTTCAACAAATGATTGCCTACATGAAGTACTTAAGCCGCGGCCGCCATAGCTCTAATGTCAGAAAAATGACTATATAATAGGATTAGTTCAATGACCATGTCAGCATTTGAACTTCATGCAGCTAAATGCAACCATTAAACTAATAGTTTAAGAGTGATACTTCTAGAAATTTAATAAAATGCTGCAAGAAAAATAATAATAATACCAGTATATCCAAATACTAACGGGGGCATGACTTTAAACATGGAATGGATTAATGGAGTTGGAAGAAGCAATTACTAATGTTTATATACATAAAATGAAGCAAGTGAGAGCAGGTAGGAGGATTATAGAAACTTAAGCAGTACTAACCTATGGCAGCTTTATTAGTTATGCCCATGTACCACATCCACATTGATTAATTATGTCCCATTAGGGAATCTAATATTTTTAAAGTACGCTAATTTGTTTATAAATACGTGCATTAATATTTCACATCCCACAAGCAGTTTCGGCTAGAATATATTCACAGCTTAAACCCCCATTGCTCTAGAGCTTCCAAGCAAGGCAGGCACTTGAAAAATGAAGGGAGCACAACTTGAAGCTGGTGAAGCTTCCAAGCTTCCACCTCCGCCAGGGATGAACAGAGGGATTTCTATACTGGACCTTATTCTCCGAATTGTTGCAGTTGGTGGAACATTAGGAAGTGCAGTGGGCATGGCAACAAGCGACGAACAACTCCCATTTTTCACACAGTTCTTGATTTATAGCGCTGAATATGATGATTTCCCAACTCTCTCGTAAGCTGATTCGCCATGATATATTAATTGTTACATTCTAATTATTCCTTGTTGATTGAAAAGAAAGAGAGAAAGAAAGAAAAAATCATAATTTACTTTGGTTTTTGTCATACAGGTTCTTTATGATTGTAAATTCTATAGTATATTAGTATGTGCATATTTTGCTCTTTCTATTCCGCTTTCAATCTTGCACATCTCCAGGAACAGAGCAAAAAATAGTAGGGTCATCTTGATCCTCATGGATACGGTAATCAGATGCTTTTTTTTTTTTTTTTTACCTTATACATTATAATATATTATAGGCAAATCAAGTCATTGCGAAAGTATTTACTTTTAATGCATATGATTTATAATTGTCCTGAAATTCATAATTTTGCAAGGTAATGCTGGGACTACTTACTGCCGCGGCTTCTGCAGCATCAGCCATCTTATATTTGGCGCATGAAGGCAACAGTTCAGCAAATTGGCTCGCGATTTGCCAACAATTCAACGATTTTTGCCAGCGAGCCTCTGGATCTTTGATTGGCTCTTTCGGTGCAATTGTTGTGCTTGTGCTGCTAATTATTTTGTCAGCCACAGCATTGTCACGAGGCTAATGTGTTCAAAGGCAATATATGTATCAGTGTGTGCGCTTTTATTTGGTTGTTAGTCAATGGTGCTTAAGTTTGGATGTCAGATGTATTTCACTGCTTTTTTTTATGAACTAGTGTCTTAACTTCTAAGTAATTTCTAAGTAACTAAATTGGAGTGCTTGTTGAAATGCTGTCACACTCACACAGCACAGTCACTATGGATCTTGAGATATATTCAAACATAATTGCAAATTTTCATTTACAAGAATAGTTTCCCATTTGCATAATACGAATTAATAAATTGAAGCTCATAAATTTGACATACATATATTCTAAAAAAAACATCAGCCAACTTCTGTTTTGAGCAATTCATCTCATCATCAAACGATATATATATATATATATATATATATATATACACTAACTCTACGCTAGTAGTGCCATGAGTTCATCAATCGACTTCAATGTCTTCTCGTAGTATAAATACGATTCCTATACCTTTGGTGTCCGTACATAATAATCAAGCTGAAACAGAAAATTCACTAGTTAATGTCCATTTTTTATGTCCTACTAGTATTGACACTGATATATGTTGATTGGTTATGCATGCTAGAAACCTGCAGACAATATGGACTTGTAGGTTATAATTTAAATAAATACCTCAAGACATGTTATCGACCAATTCATTGGCAGTTTTGACATAAGACTTTCTTTGACTTTCTGGAACGGTAGTCATTGCATTTTTCATGTCCTGGGAAAGATAAGCAGCCTTCAGCCGAATATAAAACAGCACATACCTCCACGACATAGTCTCCAACATGTTCCTAATGCTATGGAGCCCCTGAGCAGTCTGCCGAATTCTCGCCACGGCGTCTTCGGGTGACAATCCCGGCTCGAAAAATCGTTCCCTTAGAAATGACCTTGTGGCCCCAGTTCTCAGCCAGTGCTAGTGGGGTTGTGCCATTATTTAGTCCGACTACTGCAATTGAAGTTGTTAGCAATGTTGTTACAAATTTTCGTCGTTGTGTCCAATTTTCATCGCCTGAAAATGTTGCTCTGATTAAAGTTGGGAGCAGCCGGAATTGATGGTGATTAATTTGGCCGTGAAAGTTGGTTGTGGGGTTAGTGAAGGTTGTCATGCTAGCTTATACTAGTGGAAAGAGTTCAAAATGGCAGGTGGAGAATTTTGTTTAATCAGGGAGGTGTGCATTGATAAATTTCGGGCAGCTTTTCTTGCTTCCCAATTGCTGCCCGTTATTCCAACATGGACCTCTGATTTTTGGTGTCTGGGGAATTCATTATCTTCTTTTAGTTTAAGATATCATTGTCTCTATATATGTTTGGATGATTGGGTTGGCTACTCCTTCATTTATCTTAGTAATTTATTTTTTTTAATAAACGAATTTTTGGATGACGTACAGTTTTTTTATTTAATTTATAGGATCCCTGCCTCCCATAAGGTAAAAGAATGAATTAAGTATAATTTTCATATAAATCAAGAATTACATATTACAAATTGAAGTATAAAATAAAATTTAACTTTTATCCTTATTGATTTTGATCGATCCAATAATATAATTACATTATTATAGGCTTTGTAGTTTTTTCCCCCACATAAAAAGTTTGATTGTTGAGGACAATTATTTATTTATTTATATACATACTTACCCATTCTTTGCATATTTTCAAAGTAATGTTTGATACAATTGAAGGGTTTTTTTTTTAAATTAATTAAAAAAAAACAAGTTATTCTTGCAAAAGTAATAGTCTCGTTTCACTATAATGGGAGTTTTTATATAATAAAAATTAAATGAGAGCAATATTTTATTGAGAATTTTTTTTTCTGCTGGTGTAATTATTTTTCTTTATATTAAGGGAGGTCTTATCATTTTCTTCGTAGGGTATGGTTGTGGAATTTACTATATAATAATAATATAAATTATAATTGTATATTGTATATTGTATATTGTATATTGTAGGTTGGGCTTTAAGTTGGTATTGCCAAAGCCCATCCCATATTTACCGAAGTATAAAATTATGGTTCAACGCTAATAGTTTTGAGGCTGGGTCGGGTCTCTTTGCGTTGCTCAGCCCAAGGTTGTGCGTACTGTGTTAGACAGTAACAGTAGTAGTAGCATTTTTAGGGGAAGCTGAATCGATTGGTTTGGCTTTGTTTTGTTTTAGCTTTAAAGCTAATTAGATAGCCCTAAAGTCAAGTTGAATCATTTTTCAAGGGAAGAGCTAATCAGTCCCTACTCCTCCATGGTAAGCTCATACATCTTCTTCTTCTTCTTCCACTACGTACAAATGGGTTCTGAGTTTTCTTGCAAATTTATACTCCATGTCTTACCAATTTCAGATTTTTTTTATACAGTTTATTTTCAATTTTCAATTTTTTTTTGTAAATCCTAGCCTGACTCTAAGCAGATTAATGATTCTGGCTGTAATGCTATCTTGCCTTTTTCTTCTGGTTGTAATGCTATCTGGCTCTGTTTTTTTTTGTAACTTAATAATGGAGTTAGTTGAACTTACTAGACTGATGGCTTATGCATAGGAGTACTTTTTGGTAAAAATATGAGGGAATGAAATTTCTAACAAAGATTTTGTGTTAATATAAATGAGGCTCGGTAAAGACTGATAAATGATCAAATAACGTGTATAATCATACAAATTTGATGGCTTTGTGTGTTTATTGATCACCAAGTATGTCATTGCGAGCTCTAGTAGTCCGTAGAAGGCATGCTTTCAGGACCCATCATCCCTAAGCATCATGAATGGGTTTGCATCACAAACAGCTGTTGCAAAGAGTGTGGCTGGGGCACAAAAGATGCATACATCTTGAGTTGATGAGATAGATTTGCTAAATTTGCAGTTGTGCCGGATAATTAAAATCACTTCGACTCCTTTTAAAATCTGGCAAAAATTGAATATTGAAGGTTAAATTTACAGTTAGATTAATTTAACCTCGAGTGGGTAGCTCAAATTGTAGCAAGTCTAGTGATGGGGTTCTTTCACGACACAAGTCCAATGGCGGAACCAGAACAAAATTTGAGGGCGGTTACCGAAGGTCCGGAACATCGACGTATAGGTTGCAACGGCGAGGGAGCGGAGTTAAGGTCCTTGGGTTTGATTTTGACCCGGATTGAAAAAAATAAAAAGTATATTAGCGGCCCAATGCATACCGACCAGAGAATCGTGGCCCAATGCACAAGGCAGCATGCTACCGATAAGAACACCAATAATCAGACCCAACTGGTTGAATGCAACACGTGGAAACAATGACCTCAATTTTTTTGAAGCAAGGTCTCAATTCTCAAAGCACCTACCATTAGTATCTGCTAATTCCTACAATCAGTAGTTAATGGACCAATGGAATGTCAATATCAAATATGTGAACCAGTTACCCATTACTCCAAGACACAAGTGTGTAATTTATATTATATTATTAGATTTAAATAGTAAAATACTAAATTTGAAAGTTAAGTAATAAAATAAATAAAGTTAAGAGTTATAAAGATGAAATAGAAATTTTATAAAAGTTAAAGGGCATTTTAAGAAGCCAAAAATATTTCAAATCATAGGGTCTCCTCTGCCTTTATATATTAAATAAAATTCAAAAGAGTTTCGATGTGGAAATTTATCTAATACACTTATTTTAGATCGATATGAATCTTTACCTAATATAATTTGTTCTTTCCTTTTATAGTTAATTTTCACTACTTCGAAAAACTTGAATCATTCTTATTCAAATTTCCAACATGTGTTGTAACTATTAAATTGATCTTCAAATGGACCAAATTGGTAATATAATATTCATTAAAACATTTTAGTTACAATTAATTTTTTAAATTTCAATAAGATTAAGGAGTAAATAACATGTGTCTAGTGGGTCATCGAAAATATCTCACCACCATCGCACAACTTTCACCCATCATTGGTATCGAAAATACCTCACCAACCTCTGAACAAACTCCTCTTTTCTTCCTGTACTTTCCCCCCTTTAAATTAAATCCTCTCCATCAATGAGAAAAACCCCATTTGTGGATCAATTAAACTTACATTAATGATTCATCCAAGGAGTTATACATTACATTAATTAGATATACTTATTTTTCCTCTCTCTAGGAATTTCTCTCTCATGGCAGCCGTTATCTTGCCTACATTTTTCAAAAGGAAAACCCATTTGGGATTTCAGCCTAACAATCAAAGAAAGTGGGGAAATTTATTATCTTTTAGGGGAGGTGATAGGAGGATAAGAACGACAGGGGATTATGTTGTAAAGAATGAAAATGATAAGAAGAAAGTGAGAGGCGGCAGGGGCAGCGGCAGCGGCAGGTAGCGATAAGCTTCATCCTAGGGGGGTCATATGCCCCCCCTCGACCCCCCCGGTTCCGCCTCTGCACAAGTCATTGATACAATACTCCAAAAAAGCAACAACCTTGGGACTACCTTCACATAATTTACTATGGGATTATTGGTGTGTATAGTCTATGGGGTATTGTGTGCATATGGTGATTTATGTGTTACATGTGTATGGGTTCCACAGTTAATTAAATTAAAAAGAAAAATTTAACCTTTATTTTTGTATCATCTAATTGACTATGTAATTCGTACTACAAATACTTGCGAGAGAATAAATCAGTTTAGAATTTAGCCTCTGCTGCTCATGGCGTCTGATTAACTGTTTTTATTGTATATGTTTTACCCACAAGTTTCTTTGTTTATGTCCAAGATTCAAATATTCAAGTAGTATAATTAAATTCTTGCTGTAGTTGTGTAATGATAAATTGTTACAAGAGTATTACTTGATTTTTTTCGTGGTACACAAGTAGCAAGAGAAGTTGAAGTGACAAAGCTGAAAAATGTTGACTATTACATGTGCACTTTTGCATAATGGCTGCAGATATGATCTCTTCCATATATTTCTGAATTTGCATGATATAACCAATATAATGGCAGAACACCGGAGCATTATCACAAGTTCTTTAACTTGGAGCTACATAATTTAATCCAGCAACACTGTTAGGTATTTTGATTTGATAGGTTTAAGCAATTTTTTAGTGACCAGTTAGGCTTTGGTTTTTCTTCTTTTTGGCAGCTAATCTATAATGAAGAAACCTTGTGATTCAACTCCAGATATAATCAGCAACCTTCGAGGCAATGTTAATTGATAACATCTTAATGAGTTTGCCACGAGATGCGGCAAGGACTAGTTTTTTGTCTACCCAATGGAGGTTCAATTGGGTGAAAATTCCACAACTTATCTTGGATGATAGATTATGCAAAGGCCAACTGGTAAACCAAAATTCAGCTAAAACCAAACTTATGATGTTTATTTATCAAGTGCTCACCGTGGGCCAATACATAGGTTCATATTGTCTATTTCTCAAGTAGAAAGCTATTATGAGATTGATCAACTAATATTGTTTGTATTGAGAAATGGGGTCCAGGAATTCAGCTTTCACATTTGGAGGGACGATCTCCATAAATTGCATGTTTCACTGTTTTCATATTCACAACTGACAAATTTGGACCTTCGAGGTTGTATATTTAATCCTCCGTCTACATTTAAAGGGTTTGGTATCCTCATCTGTCATCCCTTGTGCACTTGCTAGTCTAATCTTCAGGTGCCCCCTACTTGAACAAGTAACATTTGAAAGTTTTGCCATTATTGATTACCTAGACATAGTTGCTCCTAAACTCAATTCTTGTGCTTAAATGCCCTTTTCAAATCTTTGTGGTTCGTAAGAGCCCCTCTTCTTACATCATTATCAATTATGTTCAGAAGTGAGGAAGGGATTAAGGAAGCTCGAACATCCAACATGATTGAGCTTTTTAATTTCCCGACATGTATTGAGAATCTTCATGTGGATTATTATTTTATGAAGGTAAGATCATCTGTATATATATTTTCTCTTTAATTTTTTGGCAGCTAAATCGTGTTCCTTTAATCTGACACAGCATTTTTTTTGTTGTGCTTGACTGCAGGATCTTTGCCACCTAGCTTAAATGACCTTAAAGTTCTCAGGTTATTTATCATATGTTTTGATGATGTTGAAGAGGTCACGTGTGTGCTTTTTTTAATCGGAAGATGCCACAACTTACGAAAAGTTACATTTGATGCGAGTAATGTGTAATGAGTTGTGTTTTGTCATTTTATACATTTGAATACTTCTGAGATTGACGCTACTAATTCCGTTGTTTTTGTAGGCATTTCATCATACAGGCATTGTTTCGGAACATGTTGAGAAATTTTATAAAAACTTGGGTACGTGCAAGTCGGATACCACTTTCCATCAAATTCAACAGGTAGAAATGCAACTTATATCTGGGTCCTGGTCTGAGTTGGAGTTTATAAAGTTTCTATTAGCCAAATCATTGATGTTGGAGAAATTGATTATTGTGCCCGACTTTGGTACGGTTTCTGGTGGAGGGTTGACACTATTGAAAGAGGTTACTCGATTTAGACGTGCCTCAGACTAATGCAGAAATCATATTCAAAGATTGAAACTAAGATCAAATTCAGCTTATTCATAACTTCAATTTTTTCAGCCAATGAGGTGATGTTCATCTTTCTGTTGCTTCTTCTTACTTGTGCCGGTTGGCAAATGTTTTTGTGGATGAAGCAACAATATCCTAGAACTGGGATTTAATTAAACTTTTGTACTTTTAAGTTGAACATTTACACCTCATTATGTTTACTTTTAGAAACTTGGATCATATTGATGGTGTAATTTTGGCAAGATACCATCAATTATTAATATGGAGTATGCCTTTACACGTTTCTGTGTTCTGCCCCAGTTTTCTTTCGAAACTTGTAATTTTCAGTGACAACATTAAACTACTCCTTCAATAATGTTTTCTGATAAATGATAGTTCAGACTTGTCCGCTGACTTGGTAATTCACTTTGTTGCAATAAGATTATATACATATACGTTTTGATATTTGTTTGTTTGTAAAGATTATAATTTTGGAAGAATATTTTCATAGATTATAGACTTACTAGAATTAAAAAGTTATTGTCACGTGTTTATTTAGAATATAATAAGATTATTTATGGAATAACTTAAAATTATTTATGTAATATTTGTTTTATTCATAATTATTTAAATAATTGAATAAATTTATTATTTGAATTATTATATTCTTACTGATAATAATAAAAGATCGTATTTTTCGTAGTATAGATGGATAGAAAAATTAAGATACACAAGTCATTTAAAAAAAAAAAGTAAAGCTTAATTTTTCACAATTTTTAATTAGGAATTATAATACTGGTTGAACATAATATAAAATAGTTATTCATTTTAAATTATTTTGTTATCTTTAGACTAATAGTGTTGAGTCTAATTTTATTTTTATATATATAATTTTATTTTTAAATTAATAATCAAATTTTAAAGGTCAATATCAATTACAAAACATATACTATATATATATGTATACATATATACATATCCTTACAAACAAATAAGCTTCCAAAGTCTTTAATTACGTGTCAATATCGATTACAAAACATATACTATATGTAGATAGATAGATAGATAGATAGGTAGATACTGCCCATGCATGCACCAAAGCTACAAAAAATGGCAGTGTAACTAACGCACCATCCCATCCCTCACTAAAGAGTCAAGGATGACCATTAAGGTTCAACTTATTCTTGCCCTAATGACCATTAGGATCAACTCCTAATATATATATATATATAGGAAAATGATTTATAACATTTATTTGTTATGAATTTTTATAAGGCATATACTATCTATACCATTAAAAATAAAAAGAAACGACTAGGATTAGAAACTAAAAATCGTCGTCTGCTACTATTAGTAGCGGACAGTAAAAAAAACATTAGTAGCGGACGTCGATTTTCAAAATAAGTATTTGGTTTTACTAATAAATGTTTAGGGTTTAGATAATCAGAATAAACATTGGACTTGACCAATAAATGCACGTTTAGTTTATTAACTAGGGTTTGAGATTTATGAATTAGGGTTTAAAGTTTATTAAACAGTAAATACTAAATCCTAGTTAATGAACTCTAAATATTTATTGGTCAAGCCAAACAATTATAAAAAAGGGTAGGCTGCTAAACAACTTTTGAAAAGCACGTAACATGTTTTATTTGTTAAAATGGCCAATTACCAATTTTACATATTTATTTTTTTGGTTAACAGATGGGGCTTCCTTCCTTGTCTGTTAACTCAACTAGAATTCAAACACCGGATAGACAAAAACTGGCTGCTTTAACATGCTACTCTGATTGTTCATTTGGGCATCACCTAAGTCAAGGGTCCGGGCAGGCTCAAATAGTCCAGCTGCATTAGTAGTAGTCATCGTCGAGTTTTGGTTATCATAGCTTGAATTCTCATTTAGAAGCTGTGATATTGAACCTAAATATTCCAATTCCCATAAAAGAGAAATGGAACTAGTCCTCGGAAATTCCATCATTTGTACGTCTTCGTCATCATCATCATCGCCGGCAGTCAATGTTTTGGTCTGAAAATCTAATTCTACTGATGGATCCTCCTCCTCCGATACTCTTGCAGTATTCTTCTTCTTGTAGATCCTACACAAAACCCAATCATCCAACTGCAAAAACAAAAGAAATGGTTAATCAACTATAACATAACATAACATAAATTTTACTTGGCTTATTATAACTACCCTCATTGAAGTCATAGAGGCGTGTTGCTTGTTGGGGGTTGATCTGGATTCATTCAATCTATATTCATGCATAATCCAATCCGTTTTAATACCCTTTGGCGGCTTACCCTTGTAAAATACAAGAGCTTTTTTCACACCAACGTATTTACTCCCACTATAAATGGCCTTATCAGTGCCCGTGGCCTTCCAGTAACCCGATACCGCTGCTCTGTTGGGTCGTGTCCCGTTGGGATACTTTCTGTCGCGGGGACTAAAGAAGTACCATTCATTTTCTCCAAATTCTGCTTTTTTCTACACATATATATATATATATATATATATATATATATATATATATATATATATATATACATACACCATTATACCATTACGTACGTACACACAATTAATACAATTAACATTAACATATATACAATTGAACTGAACAATTACTAACCGGGTAATTGCCATGGATCAAATTTATAGATATCAACTTCTGGAATAATTGAGGCAGGGCATGGCTGCGACTTAGCTTGGTTTCGAAGATAAAACATGATTAATTCCTCGTCAGTTGGATGGAATCTAAAACCAGGAGGAAGAAGATTGGAGTTGGTTTTTCTTATAATTGTCATATTTTTTTATAGCTAACCTTAATAAGAAGGATTTCAAAAGTAAGAGCTGGCTGGCTAGCTAGCACAAAGAGAAGTTGAGAATATTTGCTTAATCTTATTTTCTTTATAGCTAAATCTAGCTAGCTAGCTAGTAGTAACAAAAGACATATAGAAGGGGAAGGGGAAGGGGAAGGGGAGGGGGGGGGGGAGGGGGGAGCTATATATATAACTAGTACTGTTTGAAATGTTTGCAAAGAGAGGGGAGGGGCAGTCGCATTTTATTGGGGAAGGAATTTTGTCATTTTGCAAGATTACATAATCAGAAATGGATATGGATTTAATTGGTTAGTTTATTGACTTGGTTGCATTATTAATAACGAAGTATCATACACACACTTCTTTCCAATTCCAATTCCAATTCCAAATGATATTACATCATATATTCTATTTCTATCTTGTTTTCTTTTGTTGCTTTAACAAACTCTTGTTTTTTCCCACAAAAAAAAAAAAAGAAAAAAAGAAAAAGTAGTCACCACTCAGTCAACCTTACGCGTATACCGTCGTCTTCATCCCTCAAATTCTATACTACATGTATTTTACTTTTTGAAAATGCAAATATTTTTAGTAATAATAGTTTTTGTTTCTCTCCATGATTTACTTGCATGCATGTACATCACCCCTGCCTCCGTGGAAAACGTCTTGCTGCTTTTTATATTGACTTTTCATTATCAATGTTAATGTTAATGTTAATGTTGATTTACTTACTGAATTTGTGTAGTTAAAGTTTAATTATTATTTTTTTTAAAAAAAAGTTTTGTTATAAATTTTTATCTGTAATAAATATGAACATATGTATGTAAATATGTAGGATTATATTTGAGATAAGATTATTAATCCCTTTGTCTTGTTTGTTTTCAAATTTTAACTTGAGATTATTAGTCTTAGGATTAAAAAATGACTTAATAGTCTTGACATTTTAATTATAATTCTGGAATTATAATCCTTGTGTAGGCCCACGTATAAATTAGGGTTCACTTGACCTAATTAAATTAAATGTACAAATGAATGTTCGCATTATGATCAAATGAAAAGACGGAAGAGCCGAAAATAAAGAAGCAAGACCTGAGAGAATCTTTCACGTGTCTCGAGGCAGAAGACACGTGGAGGCGACTCATTTTGGGAATTGATTGAGAGATTGGATTGGTGGCTAGAAGGGCAGGACGACCTGGGCATTACTTTGATGACTAAGGGTAAATTTGGAACTTCCTCGAGGTCATGTGCCTAGCACATGACCATTCTCTAGAAAACCCTATAAATATCCCTTCCACTCCATTGGGAAGGGGACTTCTCTTCGGACTTGGACCTTTTGGAAGACTAGGAGACTTGGAGATTTTCTCTCAACCCAAAGACTCAAGAAGGCTCTCTAAATCCTTGCTACCCTAACAAGGTTCTTGGATTCTAAGAGTTCTGTCAAGTGTCGTTGGAGTAATCATTTTTTTGTTCTTCTCCCTCTTCAATCAATTAATCGATTTCAGTACTTTTCATGGATTTCTCTCTCCTCACCCAACACGAAACCCTAACTCTACAGAAGGTACGATTTTTTGCCCACATTTCTTTGGCGACTTCTGCTTTGGGAGGTGTAGAATTCATGAAGGGTACCTGACTTCGAAGTGGGAGAACTACGGGAAGAATCGCTTCACCAACAAATATCATTACCTCAAGAAGCCGGTTCAAGGCAAGTAACTCAAACATTCAAAGGCGCAAACCTGGATTTTGACCAACCACTTATTGAAGACGCTTCAGAAGGGAGTTCGACATCACCACATATGGCCAATCAACAACAAAGTAATGCAGGAAGGCAAGGCGAGGATGCAGGTGGAGACCAGACGAATGTTGTGCAACTGGAGATGCTCAAGGCATTGAAGAAAGCACGAGAAGAACAATGGATGATGATGACCATGATGTTGGAGATGCAGAGGAAGCAAGAGGAGATGGGAAACTTCCGCCAGCAGTTGATGCAGATCCCTACCTTCAAGGCCATGTTCCCAAATAATTCATAGGGAGAACAAGCAGGAGTGGAGGACAACAACAACGATAGAAACAATAAGGAGAATCAGACTGCACCACCATTGACGGAGAATCAGTCCGTTCCAATCATCCACTTGGAACCTCAGAACAGTGGTGACGTGCCACAACCCAGACTAGAAGTCGGTGACCTCTCGACAAACATCGTTCACCACTATTATCCGCATTTTCACAAGTGCAGATATCAACCATCCCAAGCCTCGTCCAACGAACCAGCCCACAAGCACAACCGATACGGAATTTACATTATGCCAGTGTACATCAACCAATTTCTGTACCATACACACAACCAATGCCGCCATACATCACAACACCACAGAAAGTCCATACCACGAGTCAATATGTGACAAAGGATGATATGATCGATGTGATCAATCAACTTCACAAGCAGACATCCCGACCTCCGGAGTTAGACTTTACTCCACCTTATCCGGCACATATTCGGAGACAACCTTACCCGCCAGGGTATATCGAGCATCCCCCTCAATTTCCAAAATACAATGGGGAGAAAGGAAATGCCAAAGAACACATTGCTAGGTTCGTGGAGTCGATGTCTCCATGGTTAGGATATGATGAAATGAACAATCATAATTTGTTGATGAGGGAATTTAATAAGACTTTGACGGATAATTCCTTCAGTTGGTACTACAACTTGGAGAAGGATCATCCATGATTGGGATGATCTAAAATTGTAATTTTTAAGAAATTTTTCTATGTAATGTAAACAGGTAACCATTGTAGAGCTCATGCGATTCAGCGAGAAGCCAAACGAGGAGTTTTTTGATTACGTGGATAGGTTCAGGGCCCTGCCACGAAGTGTGCAGAGCCAATTGAAGAAAAGAACTTGGTTAGCATATGCAACAATGGTGCTTTAGACGCCTTCAAGCCCCACCTCGTTACCAAGGCTTGTGATTCATTTGAGACCCTCTCATCTTTTGCACAAGACTTGGGAGGAATCATGACATTACCCACCGACCATGCGATGGTTACATGGAAGGGCAAGAGGACAGCAATTGTGGCTTTGGTGGATTCTCAGTCAAAATCACAATGGGGCGAGAGGGAGAAAAATGAGAAATTTGAGAGAAGCAGAGGAAAACATGGGGACAAGTATACCAGAATGCCAGTTCCGGAGGCTATTACATGCAGTGAGAAGGCATTTAGGGGCCTGTACGAGAAATGGGTCGAGCACGGAGTGGTGAAGCCTCCAAGGCCCCGGTTGGTTGTAACGGAAGAAATGAAAAGAAGGTCAGACTTCTGTGTGTACCACTAATACGCAGGACACTCCACTATGGACTGTTACAGTCTGTGGAGGATATACCATGAGAAGTTAGCGGCCGGAGAGGTTGAACTAGGACAAGAAATGTGCAACACTATCACCCATGGTGCAGTCCCAGAAGTCAAGACGATGGACAATCCAAATACTGGCTCTACCATCGAAAGAACTCTTAATTATATATACAAGAATTGACGAATTAAAAATCCACCTAAGATGGTGGTCCACCAAAAATGGTGGTTTAAGTCCTCAGGAATATCCCTTGCCAAGTAATTGGATGACCAATGGAGGAGGCACAAGAATTGACGAATTAAAAAAAAAAATTCACCCAAGATGGTGGTCCACTCTAAATGGTGGTCAAGTCCTCGTAGACTGCACTTGCCAAGAAATTGGACGACCCATGTGACGAGGCACCCGAGTGTTACACTTTATCATCAAAAGTGAACGAGGCACCTGACTTTAAGTCCTCATAAGTTATACTTTCACCTTCAAAAGTAATTGAGGCACCTGACTAACAGCCCAAGGAAGTTACACTTTTAACTTCAAAAGTGATTGAGGCACCTGAGTATAAGCCCTCAACCCCAAAAGTTACACTTTATCTTTAAAAGTGGCGAACGTTATGCTTTATTCGACAAAAGCAAGAAAGTTGCACTTTATCTCTAAAAGTGGTGAACGTTATGCTTTCTTCGACAAATACAAGATTTATTATATGAAACGTTATGATTTTCGTTAAAAGCAATTTGATTATCAATAAATTTGTCAAACTTTCACTTATACTTGATTATTTCTGCTGATTTATTAAAAAAAAGGGTATGGATTCAAGTGTTAGTTTGCATGAAATATATGTACATGAATTTTTTGATACAGGAAATGGAAAAAACTACGAAAGCCATGATCTAAAGGCCATGACCTGTCGAACTGAAGAGAGGGGAATAACTAAAGCCTTCAAGTCGACTGTGACGCCCCCAAAATAGGTCCATTCCACCCAACCCATTCTGAGTCGCCAAATACATGGTACAGAAATAACTACAACTTTATTAATATATTTTTGTCGTAAAAATACGACAACATATATATTGTGAGTTTAAATACAATTATTGTCTTCAGACAATATACATACCCAAATAAATCCCCATCATAATTATTGATACATCATTTTACAAAATGGTGAGGACTACTAAACAACTCTCTCCTAAAACTTTCATTCCATACCCCGATTCTGTACTCGTTATATTCTCGCCTCCCGAGAAGAAAAATGGAACAAAAAAAGGAAAAGGGTGAGCTCGACTAGCCCTTGATAAAGAATATTATGACTAAGATAATATACAACAAAATTATCGTTAGTCTTCAACGGGGAAAAATATAATAGAATACAATAGACAACAAGTTTTAAATCAATATTCGCAATGAAATAATAATTCATTAGAAGAGTTAAGTAGAGAATGCAAACTACTATCTTCTATGTATGAATTTTAAAGTTCATCATCAATATTTTTAAACTCGTAACATCAATCAATATATATCGAAATCATATATTCATCCTTGCACTATGGGCCGAGGACATTCACTAGTTGGTCATGTTCATCTAAACACTGCTCATCTTGCACTACGGGCCAAAGATATTCATCGAAATCATTCATCTTTGCACTACTGGGCCAAAGATATTCATCATAACTCATTCATCTTTTGCACTACAAAGCCAAAGATATTCATCGAAATCATTCATCTTTTTACACTCTGCAGCCAAAGATATTCAATAATATCATTATTTAAGACCGAGGATGATGAAAATATTTTTTGTTAAAAGCGAATCCGGTGAAACAAAATGACAAGGATTAAGGATTAAGGATTCGTACTTTGTTTTATCCACGCCCAAAAATACCTCAAAAAAATAATCATAGTGGTGTAAAATTCAAGAATGATCAAAACATGGATACAATCAAAGCTAGTATCCGAATAGATATTTTTGACGAAAAGGAAAAATTTTATTTTTCGATGAATAGTGTCGATTCGTGAATAGAATAATCAGAGTATCGTGAATAGGCCAGATATCGTGAATAAGTAACTCAAACACCAAAAGATAGAAATTTCACAAAAAACATCTTCACGCTTCGTGAATAGTACTTTCGTGAATAGTGACTCGTGAATAAGTAACTCATGAATAAGAACTCGTGAATAGTAACCCCGACATGAAAAAGTTCCAAATTTGATAAAAATTTCAACCAATATTTCAAAGATAATGATATTGAAGAAATAATATCATTTGAGAAGAAAATAACATCCCTTACCTCGAAAAGACAAGATTTTAGTTAAAAACAGGATATAGGCTATGACTTGAACTTGCACCAGATATAGCAATACTCAAAGTATACTCAAAATACTCACAAGAATAAATACGATAATATAGAGAGAGAAAACTTCAGTTTCTGGTGTGATTTTCAATTCTAACCTAAGCACCTATTTATAGGAAATTGCTTAGAACACCAAAGCAGAAAATTTAATATAATATTAATATATTTAATAAATTCTCTACGCCCATCTAGACAATCTGATCTCAGCCATCAACACATGTTAAAGATGCCCAAAAACATTTAAAAAACGTTTTTCTAATTTAAAATAATTTAAACTTCCAAAAATCAATTATTTCGGAGCTTCGGAACTTCAATAATTCACAATAAATAGCCCTTTTGCCGAAAATTCGAATCTCATGAGTTTTTATAGGAAATTCAATTCTCTACAACTTTACAGAAGAAATTTTTCCAAATTCCAAACAGAAATTGACCGAAATCCACAAATGAGCGATTTTCTGTGTATAATCAAATTTCGATCAATAAATGGGGTCCACCGATATGTTTAACATGTTTTAAACATTTTGGTAACAAAAATACTCCTCCTCCACATATACTCATATATCCCACATTCATCGTAAAAATATCATCGTTAATATATTATTAAAATAATATATTTAAATGAATTATTTTATCAAAAATAAAATAAAATATTAATTTTCAACAATTGTCACTATAAAAATTTTCTCCATCTATATCCACATAAAATCAATATTTTCTCATCATATGAATCAATAATTAATTATTCACAAATAATATTACAGAATCACAATATTGACAACCAGCAGTTTAAAGGAAGAGGGCTTTCAATAAGAATTTCTCCTTCTTTGCAAGCGCATAATTAGGTGACCAAACCTCTCCTTAGATGTAATTTTCTAGACATTGCCAATAATGTTATCTAATAATATTATTCAGATAATATGAATTATTGGTTCGATAATGAAAAAATATTGTGTAATGACAATTATTGAAACAACAAGAATATAAAATATCAACGCAAAGAATTATTGAATCAATAAAATAAAATATCGAACAAGAATTAATTACTGTAACCATTATTGAAAAAAGTGCCTTCTTACGTAAGAATCAATAATTGGTGCAATACCGTACTTCTTTGTGCGATAATAACGCCAGACATCGTGTTTTTAACCACGAAGTATTCCAACGATTGTAAGCGGTAATAACTACGCCAATTATTTTTAAACAACTTATTTTTGTCGCTTTTCTTCCAATCGCTCAAGTTATGGGGCCCACACATCGTTAGGCTGTCGCATTTAATATTCGAATACAAAGCGATTTAATATTCCACGACTCAAAACGAATATAAATAAACAATAATGAATATTATATCACCACTGCTTATTTAAAATATTTGCACATTTTACCCATAACTAACCACATTAATCAAATCCACCCTTACTATTTCAAAATAATAAATAAAGAAAATTCCTTTTTATTTAAAAATTTTCGGTCTTACAACCTCCCTCCTTATGAAATTTCGTCCTCGAAATTGGACGACGACTTGAGTGTGTTTGAAAAGATGAAAATACCTCGCTTTCATTTTCGTTTCCAACTCTCAAAGTTATTTTCCTTAATAAAGATGGTTTCTCCACAAAACTTTAACTTGTGGTATAACCTTCGTCGCGTAGGATACGTCTTCCTTCCTATCCAAGATCTTGACAGTACCTCCTCATACGTTAAGTCTTAATTTATCTCGTCGGTTCTAACTCAATAGCGTGGTTCGGGTCGTCCACATATTTACGTAACATCGTCACGTGAAAAGCGTTATGAACACGCGCGTCATACTTGGCGGAAAAAGCGAAGTCTATAGGCCACGGTTCTATTCGATCGAGAATTTCAAATGGATTAATAAATCGAAGGTTTGAGTTTTCCTCACCTCACCGATTCTCGCTTTTGAAATAACAACTTTGTACCTCCTTCTTCAAATTCATCACTCCAAGTGTGTAGCTTGAAGCGACTTTAACTTTATCGATTAAAGTCGATTATACTTTCGTATATCATCACGTGGGTACCTAGAGTTTTCATCTCCATCTCTATTATTTGTAAATTATCTGAAATTAGTTTTTGACAATATCGTACTTCAGACTTATATCGATCGATCTTCTACTCAACACGCCGCCTACCACGTTACGCTTTTCCAGGATGGCATGGTCGTAACATGTCTTTGAAATGAGTCTCTCTTGAGTTCTTCAAGCTCTTCCCACATTCTTTGCTCCATTCGAATTTTGTATCTCTACGAGTCATTGCGTTAATGGAATAGCGATTCGAGAATATCCTTCAACGAATCTCCGATAATAACCAACTAAGCCTGAAAGCTACATATTTCGATTACCGACTTAGGTTGTTCTCAACTGTGACTCACATCCCAATCTTGGATAGCACGTTACAATGACACCTATCAGTTTACTACCGCACAAATATGGCGTCCCCTACAAAGAGTCTGGCTTCGGTGCATCCCCATCAACAGGAAGTCACCAGATAGAGGCTCTTGTATCAACTTCTACTGATTGGTTTTTAACTCATGAAGTTCAATAGGAGCCATTCGATATGAGATTTTAGAAATGAGTTTTGTACCGGGTTCAAAGTCGATACAAATTCAATATCACGCTCTGGGAGTAGGCCAAGAAATTCTTCAGGAAATACGTCAGGAAAAATCAATAACAACAGGAATATTATTCAAATCTGACGTGTCTTTATTCAAATCCATAACATGGACTAAGAAAGCTTGACATTCGTTTTTCAATAAACAAATGGCTTTATAATTTAATATGAAAGAGTTTGACTTCAATGGTTTGGTTGCTTGAATTCAATATAACGAGTTGCTTAAGAATATGAAAACTAACAACCTTACTTAAAGCAATCAATTTTGGCATGATGAGTAGTTAACCTTAAAATCGCATCAAAAACAAATATCTCTATAGAAATAAGGTTAACAGTAATGTGATAGTGCCAAACTGAATCAAGCAAGATTTCTAAACAACGGATGTAATAAAAGTTTCTCTTAACTGAGTCTCCACAGATAGGTCAAAGTCTAATTCTCCGTAGTCAAATTCAAACGTTGGTATGCAAGAAGAGAGATAAAAGAACGGGTAATCCAGGGATCTCAGTAAGGTATAAACTTCGCAAGAATTTATAATTAACTAACCCGTGCTTAAACTCGTTCGGGTTCTCGATTTTGAGAAGTCACGAAAAACATTCTTCAGGAATCGTTGACTTTGACTTTTCCGGGACATCCTTTTGAGTCACCATCCCATTGGACTTGGTTTCATTCTGCGTACACTCTCGAGCTATATGTCCTTCCTTTCCACAATTATAGCATACTTGGAATCTGTTGTAGGCGGTTTGGTGATATGTCCTCTTTTCGCATTTATAAGATATAACCGGTGGTCGTTCTCCTCCCTTGGAACCCGATTCTTCGGGCATCGACGTCTTCACATGGTTATTGTTGAACCTTCTTCTTGAAATGTCCACTTGAGTCACCTCTCCTATTATCATGGCCACGATTACCACCCGAGTGGTTACCGCTTTTGTCCAGTATTCTTTCCTCCCTTGGTTATCATCGTTTTTGATGATCATCGCCACGCAAATATGACCGTTGTGGTCCTCGGTTGAACATACTCGTTATCACGCCTAATAATAATTGAGCCTATTTATAACATCCGAATATAAAGAAAATTTATGAGAGATAAGATATTGTCGAATCTCGGGTTTTAGACCCTCGTAAACATACGCGTCATTCGTTCCTCATTTTCCACCAAATGAGGTGTGAAACTCGACAACTCCGCAAACTTCGCCTCAACCGAGACACCGTCATGTTGTTCTCGCTCCATCTAATAAACTCCATTTCCTTCATACGATAGCGAACACTTTCGTGAAAGTATTTGTCATTAAATAGTTTCAAACGTCTCCCAAGACATCTTGAAATAAGCAATTTGGATGGGTACGCTTCACGACTCCACCAAGAAGGTCTGCCTCAATTCGTCACGGAACATAAAGGTGGCAAATGGAACCTTCATTTTCTCCGTGCATCCCAAGACATCGAATATCTTGGTGATTTGCTTGACCCATGTTTCCGCTTATGATCGGATCGAAGCTTTCCTTAAATTACGGTGGTCCCAACTCTTTGAAGCGCTTTGTTTTGTGATAACCCATGAATTGCTATCATTTCTCTCCTATGTTTTGAACACGAGTCTCTCCTCGTCGATTTTGCATGAATCGCAAAAAGCTTCTAAACATCCGTCGTTTATCGTCTCGCTTCGATTGGTGTTGTTTATGGGAGATACATTGCCGACTGTTGACGTTCTCCTCGTTGATAAAGACAGCATCTCCACGGCCTCATTCACTCCATCATTAATATTCTCAATCGACATTCTCAATCATCGTCATAAAACAAGGGTTAATTAAGGAAATCAATATATCACATAATATCCTTATATACTTAACCAACTAACAAATAAGCTTAGGTAGGACACACTAGCGAAGGATTTACTCGTCTCTCCCTCCTAGTTCTATTCCCGATCTCCGCATGGAGATCATATCCCTAAGCTCGATACCAAGTGTGGCGCCCCAAAATAGGTCCATTCCACCCAACCCATTTCGAGTCGCCAAATACATGGTGCATGTAAATAACTACAACTTTATTAATACATTTGTCGTGTAAAATACGACAATATATATATTGTGAGTTTAAATACAATTATTATTGTTTCTAGATAATATACATACCCAAATAAATCCCCATCATAATTATTGATACATCATTTTACAAAAATGGTGAGGACTACTAAACAACTCTCCCTAAAACTTTCATTCCATACCCCTAACTGCACTCGTTATATTCTCGCCTCCGAGAAGAAAAATGGAACAAAAAGGAAAAAGGGTGAGCTCGACTAATTTCGAGAAAGAATATTATGACTAAGATAATATACAACAAAATTATCGTTAGTCTTCAACAGAAAAATATAATAGAATACAATAGACAACAAGTTTTAAATCAATATTCATAATGAAATAATAATTCATTAGAAGAGTTAAGTAGAGAATGCAAACTACTATCTTCTATGTATGAATTTTAAAGTTCATCATCAATATTTTTAACCTGTAACATCAATCAAATATATATCGAAATCATATATTCATCCTCGCACTCTGTGCCAAGGACATTCACTAGTTGGTCATGTTCATCTAAACACTGTTCATCTTTGCACTACGGCCAAAGATATTCATCGAAATCATTCATCTTTGCACTACTGAAAGCCAAAGATATTCATCATAACTCATTCATCTTTGCACTATGTGCCAAAGATATTCATCGAAATCATTCATCTTGCACTACTACAGCCAAAGATATTCAATAATATCATTATTTAAGACCGAGGATGATGAAAATATTTTTAAAAAAGCGAATCCAAAGGAAACAAAATGACAAGGATTAAGGATTAAGGATTCGTACTTTGTTTTATCCACGCCCAAAAATACCTCAAAAAATAATCATAGTGGTGTAAAATTCAAGAATGATCAAAACATGGATACAATCAAAGCTAAGTATCCGAATAGATATTTTGGACGAAAAGGAAAAATTTTATTTTTTCGATGAATAGTGTCGTGATTCGTGAATAAGATCAGATATCGTGAAATAGTGCAGTATACGTGAATAAGTAACTCGACACCAAAAGATAGAAATTTCACAAAAAAAACATCTTCACGCTTCTTACGTGAATAGTGACTCGTGAATAAGAACTCATGAATAAGAAGAACTCGTGAATAAGAACCCGACATGAAAAAGTTCCAAATTTGATAAAAAGTTTCAACCAATATTTCAAAGATAATGATATTGAAGAAATAATATCATTTGAGAAGAAAATAACATCCCTTACCTCGAAAGACAATTTCTTAATTGAAACACCTGATATAGGCTATGACTTGAACTTGCAACCAGATATAGCAATACTCAAAGTATACTCAAAATACTCACAAGAATACGCTCGATAATATAGAGAGAAAACTTGAGTTTTCGGTGTGATTTTCAATTTAACCTAAGTACTCTATTTATAGGAAATTGCTTAGAACACCAAAGTTAGAAAATTTAATATAATATTAATATATTTAATAAATTCTCTACGCCCATCTATACAATCTGATCTCAGCCATCAACACATGTTAAAGATGCCCAAAAACATTTAAAAACGTTTTTCTAATTTAAAATAATTTAAACTTTCAAAAATCAATTATTTTGAACTTGAACTTCAATAATTCACAATAAATAGCCCTTTTGCCGTAAAAATTCGAATCTCGCAAGTTTTTATAGGAAATTCAATTCTCTACAACTTTACTGAAGAAATTTTTTCCAAATTCCAAAGCAGAAATTGACCAAGAAATCCACAAATGAAAGCGATTTTACAAAGCTATAATCAAATTTCGATCAATAAATGGGGTCCCACCGATATGTTTAACATGTTTTAAACATTTTGGTAACAAAAATACTCCTCCTCCACATATACTCATATATCCCACATTCATCGTAAAAATATCATCGTTAATATATTATTAAAATAATATATTTAAATGAATTATTTTATCAAAAAATAAAATAAAATATTAATTTTCAACAATTGTCACTATAAAATTTTCTCCATCTATATCCACATAAAATCAATATTTTCCTCATCATATGAATCAATAATTAATTATTCACAAATAATATTATGTAATCACAATATTGACAAACGTGCGATTTCAGGAAAGAGGGCTTTCAATAAGAATTTCTCCTTCTTTGCAATTAATTAGGTGACCAAACCTCTCCTTAGATGTAATTTTCTAGACATTGCCAATAATGTTATCTAATAATATTATTCAGATAATATGAATTATTGGTTCGATAATGAAAAATAACGTGTAATGACAATTATTGAAACAACAAAGAATATAAAATATCAACGCAAAGAATTATTGAATCAATAAAATAAAATATTGAATAAAGAATTATCGTAACCATTATTGAGTAGTAGTGCCTTCTTACGTAAGAATCAATAATTGGTGCAATACTGCAGTATCTTCTTTGTGCAATAACGCGTAGACATCGTGTTTTAACCACCGGGTATTCCAACGATTGTAAAGCTGTAATAACTATGCCGTTATTTTTAAACAACTTATTTTTGTCGTTTTCTTTCTCCAATCGCTTTCCGTTATGGGGCCCACACATGGTCGCTACCATCGCATTTAATATTCTCGACAAAGATTTAATATTCCACGACCAAACGAATATTCTCCGACAATAATGAATATTATATCACCACTTGCTTATTTAAAATATTTGCGCATTTTACCCATAACTAACCACATTAATCAAATCCACCCTTACTATTTCAAAATAATAAATAAAGGAAATTCCTTTTTATTTAAAAAAATTTCGGGGTCTTACATCGACAATGGTGGTACCCTGAGCCTTCGTATTGGAGGCTATCGAGCCTTCAAAGTCTTGAGCAGCTGACTAAATTTCCCAAAAGCTTGGGCTTCAATTTATCTATGACATCTTGAAGCTCTTAAAGCTCTACATAAAGTAAGTCATTCTCATGAAGACATGAAGTGACTTCTGAACAAAGTGCAACAACATGATAATTGGAAATTATAAAGAGATCCAACCGAGTATGGAAGGGAGACATGTCCAAGGAGAGTTAGGAGATACCAAGATATCCTTGAAGAGCTCCTCTAGGGCTCGCCCTCCTAGGGTTCGCTCCTCTAGAGTTTCCCTCTCCTAAGACTTTCGTTTTTGAGGCTTGCAAAACATTAAGCTCCGCGAAGTGTAGACTTCAACATTTAAAATATTTTGCGCGATTATCTCACCAATGGCGTGACTCACGCGCAGGGGGCAAAAGGGAGAAGCAATTCAACTTAGGAGTCATTCAAATAAAAATTGGGTAGAGGAAGAACGAAAAAATGTGAAGAAGGAGGCCACTAGATTTGGTCCCCCTAGGGTTTGACCCCTAGGGTTTAGCCACCTAGGGAGCTCTTCCCTTTTTACATTTAACTTCTCCTTGCTCGTTGAATCAACCGTTTGGGATAAATGCTACTTCGCTGGAATATCCGAGCCAAGATCCTTGTTACGGTGAAATGGCTCGGAATAGATGTTTCCTCCTTGCGGTGTTGCTTCTTTTCTTTGGGAATATCTAAGCCAAGATCCTTGTTAAGGTGAAATGGCTCAGAATAGATGCTTCCTCCTTGCGGTGTTGCTTTTTTTCTTTGAGAATATCTGAGCCAAGATCCCTATTAAGGTGAAATGGCCTGGAATAAATTCTTCCTCGTTGCGGTGTTGCCTCTTTTCTTTCAGAATATCCCAGCCAAGAACCTTGTTAAGGTGAAATGGCTCGGTATGAATTCTTCCTTGTTGCGGTATTGCCTCTTTTCTTTGAGAATATCCGAGCCAAGATCCTTGTTAAGGTGAAATAGCCCGGAATGGATTCCTCCTTGCTGTGGTGTTGCTTTTTCTTTGAGAATATCCGAGCCAAGATCCTTGTTAAGGTGAAATGGCCCAGAATAAATTCTTCATCGTTGCGGTGTTGCCTCTTTTCTTTCAGAATATCCGAGCCAAGAACCTTGTTAAGGTGAAATGGCTCGGTATGAATTCTTCCCAGTTGCGGTATTGCCTCTTTTCTTTGAGAATATCCAAGCCAAAAACCTTATTAAGGTGAAATGGCTCGGAATGGATGCTTCCTCTTGGCGGTATTGCTTTTTCTTTGAAAATATCCTAGCTAAGATCCTGTTAAGGTGAAATAGCCCAAAAAAGAAATGCTACAGTTACCTGAAAAGAGAAGCCGTCGAAGCAATCACAAAGAATTAGCCAAACCAAAAATCAACACGACTAGAGGTACCTAATTTCATTTTTTTTTATCAAATAAGTATCTTACAGCTGTTCTCTAGTATTAAAAATTCATGAACAAGTCCCGATATTTAGTTACTATAATTGAAGAGCATTGCATTCATCCCTGATTCACATGGTATATAAGCATATTCTGAGATGAGATTATGTAGGTTCTCCACATACTTCATCCCATTGTAATCTTAATCACAACAAAGGAGTGAAAGTAAGCGTATGTTATAACAAGACAGAAGGTGAAGATGAAAAGAAAAGTAGTAATGTGAGACATGCAATGCAAAATTGTAATGAAAATACACACACACACAAAAAAAAAAATAATAAAATAATAATAAAAAAAATAATAAAAATAATAAGACATTAAATAAAATATGAATTTATATCGTGGGGGAGCTCTTCTAAGGAGTCCCCTCTCCTAAGAATTTTTTGTTTTTAGGACTTGCAAAATCGAGCTCCGCACATTGTTCAGAAATTTGAAACATGACTCAAAGCCTCGAACAAATTTGCACGATCGCCACTCCGAAGGTGTGACTCACGTGCAGGGGGCAAATGTAGGCCCACGTACAAATTAGGGTTCACTTGACCTAATTGAATTAAATGCACAAATGAATGTTCACATTATGATCAAATGAAAAGACGGAAGAGCTAGAAATAAAGAAGCAAGACCTGAGAGAATCTTTCACGTGTCTCGAGGCAGGACGACCTGGGCATTACTTTGATGACTAAGGGTAAATTTGGAATTTTCTCGAGGTCATGTGCCTAGCGCATGACCATTCTCCAGAAAACCCTATAAATACCCCTTCCACTCCATTGGGAAGAGGACTTCTCTTCGGACTGGAGACTTGGACCTTTTGGAAGACTAGGAGACTTGGAGATTCTCTCTCAACCCAAAGACTCAAGAAGGCTCTCTGAATCCTTTCTACCCTAACAGGGTTCTTGGATTCTAAGAGTTCTGTCAAGTGTCGTTGGAGTAATCGTTCACCTGTTCTTCTCCCCTCTTCAATCAATCAATCAATCAATTCCGTACTTTTCGTGAATTTCTCTCCTCCTCAGCCAACACGAAACCCTAACCCTAGCAAAGTACGATTTCCTTGCCCACACCTTGCAAATAAATATAACTTTAAAATTTTCACAATTCAATTCCGACATGCATATCATTTTCAAAAAAAAATTCAAATGACATTTTCTTGCATTCGGAATGTATGTAGAGAAAAAATGGATTATAAACTAAGAAAAGAAAAAGAGAAAAATCCAACCAATGAACAAGTCAACACTGGCGGAACCAGCGGGGCCAGGGGGGGCACCTGCCCCCGGTAGGTTGGTACTAAGATTAAGGTTTGGAGAGAAAAAAAATGATATTTACATATATTTTATATCTTTTCTGTATTTTTTTTATAGGTCCTGCAACTCAATGTGAGTGAGAAACGTAAATTTGAATTGTCTAAATAATGACAAAATGTTTGCAAAAAAAAAAAATAAAGAGGCTATTTTGTTTTGTTCAATATAAAATTATTATGAACTTTTAAAATCAAATTAAGATATTTTAAACTCTAAATTAATATAATTTTTTAATTTTAAAAATTCGAGGCACACGTATTATCAATAGTCAAAATCTATTAAAAGTTGCATAAAAACACAATTTATTTCTTATTTGATGCATTAGAAACTCCAAAGTAGCCTTTAATTTAATTAATGGGTGATATAATAAGCATCTCAATTTTTAAATGCATTCTTTTCCGGAAAAACTCCAAATTAACCTTTAGTTAATATGTAATCAAGAAATCTTTGTGAAGAGATTCAATCAAATATGCTCATTTTTATATTCCTACAATTTTTACAAACACATTGAATTATTATATTTTTCCGACAATTGAAAACGAACAAATTTTGAGACGTTTTTAAACTATACAGACTCGCATGATACAATTACCTCTTCTTAATCGTAAAATCGAAAGAAGCACTTCAAGCGTCAATAAATAAAAAAAATTTACTGATGTATTTTGCCCCCCTATAAAAATCTTCTGATTCCGCCACTGCAAGTCAATGAAATAAAGAGTCTAACGTACTTTATAAATAAGAAGCTGATACATTTATAAAATAAATCCTAATAATATTATCCTACGTACCCGAACACTCGAATCGGGTACGTAAAGACCATGTGTTTGCTAAGTACTTTAAACTGGAAGTAGAAAGAACATAAGTAAGTTGACACGTGTCCTTCCCAAAAGGGACTAAGGTAAGGACAAAGATAAGCATCTGCATGGAGAAAATTTAGGTTTTGTTAGTTACTTGTGGTGGTTCTTATCCATCCAGCCCAGCCACCTCACTACCTCCACACCATCATTATTTAAATCCTTCGTTTGGTAGCGCGTGTTATACTATATCTTTGGAATATTATTATTATTATTATTATTATTATATTAGGATCAGCTTTTCAACACGTGGCGTGGTCGAATGGTTTTACAAACCGTCTTCCTATAAAACTTCCCGCTAAATTAAAAAACAAAATACTCCACTCCACTCCACTCCACTCTTCTTTGATTCACTTAAATAAGAGAACACCAACCAACACGTAAAAGTTAAATTAAAATTAAAATAAAACTATTATATATATATGTATATGCACATGTGCGTTAATTATAATTTTGAATTTAATAATTGATTGAATTAAACTTTCACCTTGCGTACTATACTAGCCTTTGATGGTTGATTGGATTAAACTTTCACCATCCTTACTGGCCAGTAGTAGGTGGCTAGTCTTTATTGACCACCCTCTCAAAACGAGAGCTGATCCTCTGTCTTTAATTTTTCTGTCTCCTTGTGTCTCTTCATTTAAATTTTAATACTTAATCTCTTACTTAATATTAATTAATTTTAAAATTAAATAAAAATACATGTGTCAAAATTTAAATAAAGGACAAAAAATTTAGAGACAGAAAATCTGCTCTCCCTCTCTCGAAACTCCCCGATTCTTTTTTCTTTTTCTTTGTTCCTTCTCCATTATTGTGACTTATCCACTTCAAAATTGTCCTATATGTTTGGACCAATGCTTAAGTAGCTTTTCTTTTCTTCTGATTAAATTGTGATTGAGGTGGTTTAGGTTTAATTCCAAATGTATAATAATTTTTACAAAGTTCTCTCAAATATCAAAAACAATTGTAAAAAGCAAACCATTTGAAACTCTTGAACAAGCAATTCAAATAATCAGAATTATGAACTAGAAATTCGTTAGACAATTACTTCTGCTCAAGAAAACTTGGAACAAGCCATAGCCAAAACTCAAGTTTGGAATTTAAATGGAATATGAAAGAACATTAAATAAGTATCAGACAAAATAGCCTTCCTTAGCAGCTTTGTGTAATAAGCTCTAGTATAGACTTCATTGCTTGTTTCTTCATTATCTTCCCAAACACCCCTCTTCCTAATTTCATTGCTCTCTCCATCTCCATCACCCCACCACCACCACCACCACCTCCACCTCCACCTCCACCTCCTCTCCTTTTAATTCCTTCCATGAAGACCTTTAAAACTCTCTCATCACTTCCCATTCCATCCACAACACTATCCACCACGGTTTCCAATGCCGGAATCCGCCTTCCCCGTCTCCTCATCAACTTCTCTGTCCCAAAAACTTCTGAATATGCTGCCCAAAATGATGCTCTCATATACCCTTTTCCCTTTCCTCTCACCATCCTTCTCCTCATACATTCCTCTAATCTATAAATTACACCGCCCAAATCTAGGCCTCTTTCACTGCCCACTTCCATTTCTCTCATCTCTTGCTTAAAACAAATTCCTTCCTCAAACTTGCATCTCTTGCAATTACAATCGAAACCCCAACTCGTTGCCATCTTTTTGCGATTGCTCAATGGCAAAAGCACATCGAAATACCCAAATGTGATCTCTTCCCCCGCTTTAACATCCCTAGAAACATGAACAATGACATGGTCACCAATGTGTAATCTCTTGGCATTGGGATTACAAGAATGGTTGATGAAGGAAGAAAGCAACCATAACCCAACACCATAGTAATCACTATTTTTACCCAAAACTTTAGAAGAAATCACATCTTCAACTAGAGAATTAACATCCAATATGCTTAATAATCTACCCATATCAAGCTTTTCATTTGAAAACAAACTCTCCTCTGCTTCAGGTCTAAATAGACTTATATCAGGAGCCTCGAGGCTTTCCTCTTCTTCCCCGGTTGACAATGTACGAATCAAGTGATGGGTTCGATGGCATTTGGAAGCTGATTCAACAACTTTATCAATCAAATTCTTCCACATTACTAATTGGCCTTTTTCGCCGGAATTATCAATATCGGATTGGGGCAATATACCTCTCTCAGTAGCAATAGCCTTTGTGAACAACAACAGAGTCCCACTATCAATGTTCTTGGTTGCAAATAAACCACGCCCACTAATCTCGGATTTCTTGATTTCCACCGCACCAATGTACTCTGCTAGTTCTGGAGATTTTGTACGAAACCCGTCAAGTATCCAGTCAGAGATATCAAAAGCTCCTGTCTTTGACAAAGACTCCATTTTCTTGCACTTCTGTAAGAACCCGTGAAGGGTTTCAGAGTTCACATTGGCCTGCGGATCAAGAATTGCAGACTTGGAGCACTGCAAAGCCATACTATACCTGTTGAGATTAAGCAAGATCTTACCTTTACAGAGCAGAGTCTTGAAATGGGTATCCTCGATTTTCAGGGCTTCGTCACAATCTTTAAGAGCTTGGGCAAAATCCCTCATCCGAAACCGAGCTTCGGCTTGATTTGAGAAAGCTAAGCAGAGGGACTTTAGGAGCTTGGAGAGGCGATCTGGGTCGGGGTGATTTTGGGTGTTTGAGAATTTGTGCTGGCAGAGAGAGATGAAGTGAGAATAGGCTTGTACGGATTCCTTCCATTCTTCTCTGAGGAGAAGCTCTGTGGCTTTGGATCTGAGCACTTGTAATTTCTCTTCTCCCATATCTGGCTGTTGTTCTGCTTCTCTCATCTTCAAGGTGGTGGTGGTGGTGGTGGATTCTCTCCCTTCGACTGGGTTTTGATTTTTGAACTGAGTTGGATTTGTAACGGTCATGATTACTATTACCTGCACGTGGTATCACATGCTCAAGGTGCAACGGTTGTTTCTCATGTTAATTTTACTAGATTTAAATACCAATTCCGCGAATTTACAAATGCAACACAAATAGCAGAACGATGACCAAAAAAAACACTTGCTTAAAAATTTGTTTGGAAAAAGTCCACTATTTATGAAAATACAAATTAAAAAATATGATACAATATCATTAAATTAGTAATCATAATTTAATTATCAAGCTCCCTCTTATTTGATCAATATTTTTATACTTAAAATTAAGATAACTCATTAAAATTATAAAACAATAAATAATACTTTTAAATAGTTTATAATATTTATGATTAAAATTGATTAAAATTAAAAAAAAACTATGTCAATTTTAAATTTAAAAATCTCTTAATGATTAAAATTAAAAAAAAATTATGTCAACTTTGAATTCAAAAATCTCTCGATCAACGATGATAACAAAGGAAGTACATTACACTAAATTAACCCGTTAATTGTTATAAGAGTAAAAATGTTAAATTACAAATAAAACTCTCTTTATGGAACTGAGGAAAACATTTTGTGCCCTTCCAAGATCAAATTGCAAGTCAGTTCGATCTTTGCTGTTCAAAACTGAATAGAACCATTTAGACGTAACCATAATAATAACTTAAACTTAAACCTAGACTTTCCACAACCCTTGTACTTTGAGCAGGAGATTGGTAAAACATTTAACACAAGCCTTGCGACTGTCATTTACCGTAGGTAGAATTGGTGAAATTAATGAGCAATTCCGTCCGTCACTCACTTCTTCAGAAAGTACATTCCATCTTTAATTTCCAACTTCTCTTCTGCAATGAGACCGGATAGAAAGCTTTGCAGCTGTTGGAGTGATTTGTCATAAGCAGGATCAGCTACACAAAACATCTGCAGCAATAATATGTTGACTCATGTATATTATTACTCATGCAATAATGGTGTTAATCACAATTTTACAAGGCTAAAGGTAAAGGTAATTTACCTTAAGAGTGTTGTGAATTCGATCCAATGCCATGCTTTCAAAATTAGTCAGCATCCCCATAATAAATTTCTAGATCCGAAAACCAAAGTCCATTCAGAATCATAGAGAAGAAATGTTTAACTTCGAGAATCATTACTTAGGAATGAAAACTATGATATGTTGTTCATTTATTCAAAAAATTATTAGTTCAGAATATCGACTTGAAAATTTAATTTAAAGCGGATGGATTTCATGGTACTCCAAGACGCATTGGTTACATTGATGGATTCAGTATGTTTGTGTAAGATGAGAGTCCCAAGCCAAGTTCTTTTTCTGGGCAGAAAATAACTAGCCTGCCTCTCTTTTTTACAAATATGAAGTGTTTGCAATATCCAGTGTTGTTGTGCATGTATATGTGAATGAGAAAGAGAATGTATTTGCAAGTGATGTGAGATGTGGAGCAACTAGTACTTTTCAGTCAACTTGTTTTTATTTTTCTCTGTGATAATTCATTATACTACAGATTTATGAACTTTCATTTAATCAAGTTTCAGTGGTTGTCCAAAAGAGAACAAAATGTTATCTTACTTTTGTCTTAGAATACTTTGATCACAAGCATGGCGCCCCATCAGGACAGATGGCATTTGACAGAGATTGTGTAAATGCAGAATGCAATGTCACTAGACCTTTATATCATCCATTACTAAGCCCATTAGCAAGAAACAAAACCATGCAAATTTGTACCTCATAAACAGTCATTTCTTTACGTAACTGATCCTCAACAGAGGCCACAGATTTGTCTCCATCCTCATCACCAGTCAGCTCCTCACAACTTCCACTACTAACACCAGTCTTACTACTGTCCACCATGCTATCCACCAGGGTAAATATATGGTCATTAGAGTCGGCTCCCACGGATTCTGCAAGAATTCCCTGATTAAACAAAAAATATTTAGGCCAAAGTTAGGAGGAGTCTGGTACAGATTTTGTAGCCACTCAATAATTAAAAGCCAAAAGGCCGCATTTAATCCATTTAAATGAAACAACATGTATTTGTTTGTTCATAATGTCACAAATAATAGCTATAAGGAAACAACCCAAACCAAGCTAAAAGTAATTGCTTGAATTCAGAAGTGTTTAAAGTTTTTCTGTCAGAGATTGAAGTAACTAACCTTGCTTATCCAAAAACTAATTCTCCTATTAACTACATCAACAGGTACCCCGATAGCAGCTGCGAGATTCTTAGAGGTCCAACTGAAGGAAAAATGTTAACTCAGTTCACCTTGGCCAGCACACGCCATAAAAGAAAGAAATTTCTCTTGATATATGAATAACAGTACTGAAGTGATTCATAAGATTACCTTGCTTGATCTTGAAATTGCATAATGATAGAAGCATGTACAGGAGTGACCGTGAACTGAACCTCTCTATCTTCAAATTGCAACTCCAACTAATATTAAAGGATCAAATATCATTTTTAGTTCACACTCAACTCCAATCAGTAGAAATTCATTCAAGATAGTGGGAGAAAAAGTGACCAAGTCGCATGATCTGAAATTTTAAATGCCTGACCTTGACAGTACCAAGATTTTTCTTCCAGAGTAGCTTACGAGGTGTCTTGATTTCATTAAACCTTGCAGCATAATCACTTAGAAGCTTGTCCACAGTCCCAGGTATGTTAAGGGCCTCTTCCTGCAATTTCACTTCAAGATTTATTGCAATAAAACAAAAGGTACTTTTTAAATAACAATCAGCTAACATGATTATTAACTATGAACTTGTACAAATTCTAGACTATGGTGAGCACCACAGCAAATTAAGGCATTGAAGAGCTTGAAACCCCTATAACTGCCCAAAGCACAGAAACCCAAAGGCAACAGTCAACGAAACACAACACAACACACCACATCCGAAACACAAACTTACACAGTTGACCGCAAACAAATGGACAGTACAATATGCAGAACTAAAAACCTACAAATTAACCATCACTTATCAATAAACGGAAATAGGATAACCACATACACACATATATCATATGTTCATTTGGATAACAAAAGATTTTAAAATGTCGTTATGAAGTTTAAAATTCTTGAAGCTGTGCAAAAACCAGAAACTCCGGCTACTGGCCACACACACAGCAATAGAGAAAAGGCATGCAAAATGGTACCAAGACAAGCACATCACCCTTACTGATCTCACAATAGACTACTTCTAACCCAAAAGAAAAGAAATATATGTCTGCTGAATAAATCTAAAACATGAGGAAAAAAAAAGAAAGTGACCCAACATACGTATGATGGAGGGCAGAAAGTAATATTAAACACGTTCTTTGTGGATGAGCATGTTAAACTCCTTAAATCTAAGGTTGTTCTTGGTGAACGTGTGGCTCTATTAAAAGCAGAATTCATCGGTTCCTGCATACCTGAATGGGTGGCCAGAAATTCGACGATATGATCGTAGCATCCAGAACATCCAGGGATACCCCATTCTCTCTGATGTTGGAACCTAGAATATAATTGCAAATGCATGAAAACTTCAAGAAAATATAAAACAGTAAAGCCTAGTCATGAATCACTGGAAGAACAAGTTTCTCCATAATGCCTCAAACTCAAAATTTTGAATAAAAACAATAACTAAAGAGTACCTGACTGAGATTGTGGCTTTATGGTTGCTTTTACATTTGTGTTTGTCCTTTTAGAATCAATCAGATCATTGAGCATTATTTCACACCTCTGCATGCTGCTATCTCCAAAATGTATCTAGAAATGATGAAACAAATTGAACATTAATAAAAAAAAAATCTGGAATCATAAAATAGCCTGGAAAGGCCGCGGCTAGGAGTAATCTAAAGCTAATGCAGATCCCAAGATTTCATTTATAGATCACCTGCCTTGAGTAGTTCCAAAGTACGTATTTCTGAGTCGATGTCATAATCAGTTTTGTTCAGGAGCTTTTCAGCCAGCATGACACGATATTCATTAACTAGCTGATCCTTTGAACCAATTATGCCAACAATCATCCCGAGTATATCAACTTTCCTTCTTGACCTGCTACCCTTCAAGGGGTCAGCCTCAACAGGGTCAGGTTCCCAGCTGAATAGGAATTGATTCATTTGTAAAACACATGAGTATGAATAAGGTTAGCAAAAATTCATATCATCTGAGAACATAATGTCTGAATAAATTATAGTTATTTCAATTACCATATAATAGATTACACATACCGTTCAGCATCAATCCAGGCTTGCTTGTCATCAGTATTTATATCATCATCGACACCAGTACTCTCTTGGTTTTCTTCGTCTCTGTTTAATTCTTCAAGAAGGCTATCCCCAATATTTCCTGGCCCATTTGGACTGCCACCAGTAAGCATGGTCACAATGCATTTAATGGTATCCTTCCTCCCTCTCAGGTACTCCCGTACTGGTTCACCAACTGCTTCAAGGAAAACACCAGCTGGGTCTATCGTCCGGAGTGCTTTAATAGTTGAAACATACTGGTGCAGTATATCATTCGTAGAGGCACCAGCTGTAAGCAGGCGATATTGCAGCGCTGAGATAAAAGAATCAACCAACTTTGAATGCTGTCCGGTATATTCAAGACATTGTTTCAAGTCTTCAATAGCAGCAGAGCTGTTAAATCAAATTTATATTAGCAGGGCTGAAGTAATAAAACTTCCAGGTTCTCCAGGTAATTGTTTCAAAAACTAATACTTAATCCAGAGTCCAAGTTCAAGATATTTACAGGTGTTACTTTCTAGCTTTGTCAACCTCTCCTATGCAGAAACAAAAGTAAAAAGAATAACAAGTACAAGATTTGACTATTCTGATGTCAAAATTCAATATACTAGAGTCAGAAACATATTAAGAATTAATAAGACTTACCTGTCAGGATAATCCACAATAATCTCAAAAAGTTTGGCTATTCTTAAATCTTGCAAGGTTTCATAAGCAAAATATTCCAATCGTAACTGCCATCTCACGAGTCCTTCAGAGGGAAAGTTTGTTCCAGGATAGCATGAAGATGGGTGTGATGCCAAAGGTGATCTCAGACTGGAAGAAGGGCTACCATAGTTGACAGAATCACCAAGATACGCAAGAAGTGCATGCAAGAACTGGAGAGGTACAGCCTGCAACATACCTCCATTGTTAGAAGTCATCCTCCATAATATCATATTGACCTTCTTTATCATTGATTATGAGAAATCATTCAGGGAAACAAAATTTGCAATGCAAACAATCATATAATAGCAGATATTATTCAGTTCAGCATTATTCTGCGGAGGGTCTAACAAAATTCTTAGCTTTTGTTTGGTTGGCAAAGCAAAAACAGATACACATTCCAAGAAGAAATTGGATCTTATCTCTCACATAAGGAGTGGCAGTGCACTCCAGGTCAAGCTGAAAGCTGAGTGATCAAATCTCTCATTTCATTCCTTCATGAAGTTCCTCTACAATTAAGTTATATATAAATTTGGGATATGAATGGTGACCTGCCTTCCAATTAAAAAAAAAACAAATGGAATATAAATACCAACACATGCATTTATAGTGTGACAATTCTACATATTCATCTGATGTATATGATGTGCCAAACTAATAACAATATATAAGGACTGATGCATTTGACAAATGATGCTGCTGAAAATAGCCATCAGTTACTACCTTAAATCATCATGAAATAGCTAAAATCTTTCCAAGCATCATCACCAAGTTATGTGCATATATTAAGAAGGAACACATACATATGAGTTATGACCACATCATGTGCATTAGTTGAATTATTGTAACAATAATACTGTGTTCAGGTGGTAACAAGTAGGTATTCAAATATGAAAGTCAAAGAAGTGTTATCATCAGTTCATCACACAGAACAGCAACCTGTATCCACCTTTTGATGGCCTCCAAAACAGAACCCCTGTAATCGTCACCTGCCAGATCATTAACTTTAGCCTGCAACCAATTTTTTAAAGTATGATATAACAGAAAAGATACTATTGAAGCTCACAAATACAAAATGATCCAAAGACATGAAGGTAATCACATATGATAACGAGAAAAATATTTACCTTCAAAAGCATAAATATAGCAGAAGCATAAGCATCTTCAGCCATAGATGTGAACCCAACACTTCTAAGATCATGAACAACCTTCCCAATGTTCTTCACTAAGTTATTATTCTCCAACAACCTTCCCTGGGTATAACATCTGGCAGTTTTCATGTCACCTGTTCTATTGGGAAGTTTGCAATTATCATCTAGATCCATGTCATCTTTATCTTGTGATTCATTAATTTCTTGATACTCTCCACCCAAACTTGTATTCAGTTCTTCCAATCTTCCCTTAAAATACCAGTGGAGTATCTCTAAGAAAATAGTAAGACATAGAAAAGCAGTAAGCCAGTAACTAAAACTTTTGCATACTTGATCAATAATAGCAAAACAAAATACACAAGAAGCTTCTTAGAAAATATCACCAGTACACTTTATGAGTGATGAATGCTAAGAATACATTGATTCAGTGAACCACGTTACAACTATACAAAAAATCCATTATACAACTACAGAAAAGAAAATTACAAAACAAAACAATTTAGTATTTTTTTCTCTATATATTTCTTTTAACTAAACATCTAATAATGTCTATAGACATTATCCTACAATCCTCTTAACAATTCTCTTGTAAGTAGTTTCTTCTGAAAACTTTGTAAGGAAAAATACCGTTATAGGCCATTACTTCCTATCAACTTTGAAAAGGTAGAAACCATAACTAATGTTTTAGATTTAATCAAAACATTGCATTGAAAGATTCTCTCCAAAAATGAAATTCCAATCTAAGAAACTAAAAGTAAAATTGAACCTTATTGTATTTGTCGCGTGAAGATGTAGTTGTGTAACTATCCGTTAAAACTAAGGTCTTTCTAATAGGAATAAATAGAACACAATATGCAAACATAAGTCCAAAGTGCCCTACATGTGTATCTAGAGACAAATACCAGGAAAAAGACGAGGAAGAGTGGTCATTAAGGCTGAAGACACTATTAATTGATATTTGGAAGAGAGGTAGACTCTTTCTGCATCTGACTTGTTGGTTCCCTCTGTTGTACTATCTTTGTAGGACTGTAAAGCATTAGCCAGCATTGATAAGCATCTCTCGTGATATTGTTTTTCCGATGATATAATGTCCAAGGCCTTATGTAGTACTCGCTGAACCTCATCTGCCTGAATCTGTTTCAACATTTTAGTTACATAGAAAACACTAATTTGTTAATTACATAAAGGAAAAGATAGCATTCACCAATCACAACTAAATTATTTTCTGTAAAGTGTTAGTATTTCATACAATTAAAATTGACTGCCAGAAGTTAGCCCCCCTCTATCAACAAGCATGTGTAAAGAACATGGAGTAAATTATCTAGTAATTAAGAATTTATTGAATGAAATACTAATCATATTATTATGCATACTGAATATGTTACATCTTAAAAGGAAGTAGATGATCAAGTATGTTTTCATCTAAGAGAAAAAAAATTGAATGAAGTTGTGAAATTTGAGGTGATTAAAGATTCCCAAAAACACTAGTTCTGCTAAACTATATCACATACTTACAAGGTCCTTATCCACTCCAACAGCTGCAATGTTTCTGTAAGCATCGAAGTGCTGCCAAAACTTTGATAATCCGTTTTTCTCAAACATTTCCTGTAGCAAAATAAATTCATGATGATAGTAAAATATCCTATCACCAGCAAAAGGAATGAAGAGAAATACATTGAAAGCTATCGAAACAAGATAGTAATTGCAACTGTAAAATGTAATAGTGAATATATTTGTTTCACTGCTTGATTAAAACACCCATATTCTTTTCCATAAAACAGTATTTTCAGTTTCTTCTTTGGTTTTTCTTCATAAATAATCCTTTTTTCCAATGAAAACTACGTATGTTTTCAAAACGCTATTAATGAGAGTCCTCATGCATTTTAAGAATAATTTTTATTCCAATTCAGACTCCTAACTAAATTTAATTAACACCTTGATATCTAACTAAAGATTGGTTTAACCACCTAACTTGCAATGCTTAGTCTGGGCACCCATTTTGGGATGCACAAAAAAAATGGTAAATTAGACTCATTCTGGGGACAGAAGTATAATATATCATTTTGTAGAATTAACTACTGTAAGTACCAAATGAGTTTTGCTAAATGTCCATTAACTACAACCAAAGAATGACGAAAGAAAATTTCATAATTGCAGTTACAGAACCCACAATTGCGGTTACAGAACCCATAATCTTAATCTAGCAGCAAATACTAGAGAATAATCATTGCTGAATTGAATGAATAATCTTTGTAAGTATTAAAATAATACCTGAATGGAGCCAAGGAAGTGTTCTTGGACTAGAGATTTCAGGCCGTGCTTGCAGAGAGTGTGAACTTGAGACACCAACTCCGACCCTAATAACGAATTAACATTGCCTTTCAGAAGTGATTCTGTGGTGGAGCAGAAGCCGTTCCAGCTCTCCAGAATCTCAGTGATTGAATCTTCAGTCAGGGAATCCAAAATTCCCAAATTACATACTGATGACATGGGGTCCACCGTCATTGCCGGGGATTTAATAAGATTGACTGATCAAATTTCAAAAATTGCCGAATTCTTGCAACTTGAGGAAGAAACCCTAGGTTGGAGTATATATATATAAATACTTCTGTGGTTGTTCAATTAAGATATATATGCAGAGAGAAGAACTATATCTGTTTGATTGCTTCCTTGGCAGCTGTAGAGTGGGAGACGAAATATAATCTTTCATTTGCCGCCACTCCCACATTCAAATAGTGTCGACTATATAACGGCCGAGTACCAGTTCTCGACACTTCTCGCTCGCTTCTAACTAGTGCTGTAGACCTGTAGGCTGTAGGGGTGGTGTCGCCACGAAACGACATAGTTTGATGGTACACAAAATTTTGTCAATTTTTTATCTATATAAATCTGTATTTATTAATATAAAGAGATAAAATGAGAATAAAAAATTAATAGTATATTTATTTAGTATTATATTTAAATAATAAATCGTTACACATTAAATTCGTGTTTGCAAATATAAAGGGGCAAAAGGGTTGGTGTACATTACAAGTTACTACTTCAGATTGTCAAAGTCATGTACTTTGGAGTAATTGAATAGTTGAAGTGAAAAAACGACGTAGTAGAGAACAAATGTGCTCAACCTTGCGTTTTATAGCCTAGGGATACTCTCTCCGATTCTCCATGAAAGGTGGAGACAATGAGCAGAGACCTCCCACGGGGAAGAAGAAGATAGCATTGACCTCGCTGTCGGCGATGGTGGCGGAAAGCGCCACGTTTCCCTTAGACATAACAAAGACGAGGCTTCAGCTCCACGGCGAGTCTTTGTCTCTCTCCTCCGCTCCCCCAACCTCCGCATTCCGAGTTGCTGCAAAAATTGTCCGCAATGAAGGCCCTCTTGGACTCTACAAGGGCTTGTCACCTGCAATTATACGCCATCTCTTTTATACGCCTACCCGAATCGTCGGTTATGAATACCTCCGCAACACTTCCGCCCCAACCGCCGATCATTCTCTTTCTCTCTCCACTAAAGCACTCATGGGCGGCGTCTCGGGCGCTGTCGCTCAGGTATTTCAGCTCAAAATTGTTCTTTTAAGCATTGTACTGTCTGCTTGAGGACTTGCTTACCTTTCTGTCAAGTAAGGCTGGAACCAAACAGTTTGGGCTTGACTCGACTAAAAATTAGAAATTTTAAAGTTTGATAAATCAGTTCGATGATCATATTAGTTCGAAAAGCTCAAACAGCACCATCTCAACTCGACTCCAATACTAAATGATTGATAAATTTTATGAACCAAATCTGATCACTTAATACTGTACACCCCTACTGTCAAGTAATATGTTAAAAAAACATTTAAAAGAGTAATTTTTAGCATAAATCAAACTTAGTTTTCCCGCAAAACATAATTGTTGATGCTAAAAAAGAAGACTTATCTAGGAAGATCTTGACTCACAATGTAAACTAATCGTAGATGTGTCTAACTTAAAGTGGTTAAGTTTGAGAAAAAGAGATTTGAAATGAAAAAACTTGATTGTTGTATTTCAAAGTAGAAAAATGAAAATTCAAGCTTCTCTAACGATTAAAAGGACGAAAGAAGTTAGTTATCCAAAAGAAGGACAATGAAAGCAAAGTGAAATTCTGTTGACGAAGAGTAGTGGCAAGATTTTGGCTTCCTTATTCAAAGTTTTTTGTTTGCTGACAAATGTGTTTTTGGACAGTATCAAAATTCTGATCTTAGCCCTAACAACGCAGGTAGTGGCAAGCCCCGCTGATCTTGTTAAAGTGAGGATGCAAGCAGATGGTCGTTTGGCTAGCCAAGGTCTACAACCCAGGTACTTCGGGCCATGTGATGCTTTAAGCAAGATAATTCGCGCAGAAGGCTTTGGAGGACTTTGGAAAGGGGTCTTTCCAAATGTTCAAAGAGCATTCTTGGTAAACATGGGGGAATTAGCTTGCTATGATCATGCAAAGCATTTTGTCATCCGAAACCAGATCGCTAATGATAACATTTATTCCCACACTTTGTCCTCTATCATGTCAGGCCTTTCAGCAACTGCTTTGAGTTGTCCGGCAGATGTAGTGAAGACAAGAATGATGAATCAAACAATGAGCGAAGAAGGTAAAGTTAAATATAAGAATTCTTATGATTGTCTTGTGAAGACCGTCAGAGTTGAAGGATTCAAAGCACTGTGGAAAGGGTTCTTTCCGACATGGGCAAGGCTTGGTCCATGGCAATTTGTGTTCTGGGTTTCATATGAGAAATTCCGACAAATTGCAGGGCTCCCATCCTTCTAGTGAATTTTCTGATCTATCAACAGTTCTACAGCCGTTTTTATTGGTATAGTGTTTCCCAAGTATAGATCCAGAGAGTTTTACATATCAGGTTCAACAGTTCTCGTACTACAGATACTGCTTCTATGATGGTATATAATCTGTAATGGGCTGTTGACCAGAATTATCAGTTTGCAGTGACAGAATCAAGTTAATAAGTAGACAAATGGTGGCCTTGATCACCTCCTTTAGAATTACCAAGCTGTTTTAGCGTCGGTATAAGACATTGTAATATCTTGAGTATGTTTTTGGCTTTTTTCTCTGGTGATTAAAGGATGAGACATTCTCAATCTTTTTTGGTACTTCCCTATAGTCTTCCGACTCTCCTTTGCATGCTTTTTATGACATGGGTCGGTAGAGCTGGGCCAGAGTATTGGGTTTCTGAAGCAAAGTTTTCCCCAATTGCTAATTTATTGAGGGAATTTGCCACTGTCTACAAGTCAATGTGATTCAATAGCCTCGAAGATTTGTTTATACTTCATTGTCTTTTTTTTGATCTGTTATACCATCTTTTTGGTGCTTGTAATTGTGTCAGATTTGATGCAATTTAAAATGCGAGTGAAATTCCCCTGCTTAATGTGTCATTTAAAACTCGCTATTTAATGTTCTAACATACTGTGTTTATTGCTTTTAAATTTGATTATCATCCCCAAATGTGCAGGATCGACAGGTTCCTCCATTCTATCACTTCATTGTAAACCAATAATCCCACTTTACATTATTAAAAGAACCATGAGTTGGCATAACTACTTCTAACCAATTTTGCTCAGTTCACTGCCTTTATCCTGGCATTGATGGTGCAATTAAGAGTTGGACATGACAAGACTAGTATAAAAAGTCGATGTGAGAGATTATTTCTTACAAATGAAAGCCCGTACATCTTCTAAAACTAGTAATATTACTTCCTACAGACACTGCCATTCCAATTCCCGTCTGCCCTCCCTTGCCAATTCCTCTGTAATACAGCCTCCATTCATCTGCTTCCCCGTCCATTTCAACAAGACATGGTGATCCCACTCCTTTATCATCCCATCCATCTTCTTCGCACCACTTCAACACCGGACTATCTTGAACCCTCTTCCAATCTTTCAACCCATCCGAAGAAACTGCCAGTCCGATACTCCTCTTCCCATCGGCAGCAACACCTTCATAAGCCATCACATAAGTCCCATCTTTTCTGTTTCTCACTACCCGAGCATTCACTGCTCCATATTCGTCAAAAGAGTCATTCCCTCCTCCTCCAATTATTTTCCCCAACTTCACCCACCTCATCCCATCCCGCGATCTAGCAATCCCAACAGCGAAGTGCCCTTTTTCCACATCAAACGAATGATAGTACATTCTAATATCACCACTCTTGTGAAATACAACTTGTGGGGAAGCAATAAACAAAGAATCCCAGTCACCATCTGATCCTACGTCGAACAAAGCCCCACTATGATGCTCCCCTTCAATTCTAGCCCAATGTCTACCATCTTGACTCATTGCCAAACCAGGTAATGACTTATAAATCTTGCCAATTCCACCATTTTCAACATTCTCACTGCAACAAATGTGCAAACTCCCTGGATTTTCTAAACTAAATTCCAGTGAATTATCTAAAAACTCAACCTTTTCAGAACTAACCCCAGTATAGTAAAGCCAGTAAACAGCACTGTTGGCTCTAACCTTTGAACTAGACATAACCACTACCTCACAAGGCCTAATACTCTGCGTATCGAATGCCCACCAATCATTACTACAATTCAGCACCAGACCCACATCAACACTTGATTGAACAGCTCCTCCACCTCTCTCCCAATGAATCCCATTACTCGAAACCGCCAATCCAATAGAATCCGAACCCTGGATCTCACCAGACCTCCCATGGTACCACATGTACCATCTTTCCTCCTCGTCACTGAGGAATCTTCTCACTACAGGGGACCCAATTTCAACACTGTCCCAAGCGTTCTTGTGGCCCAAATCAAACACCAACCCTCTTGAAAATGACGAATTTGAAGAATAAAGAGTTTGAGCGGAAGTGGGTTTCGCTGGATTTTGTGCATTTGAATTCAAATTTGGCTCAACGATTGAATTCTTGTCTGATGCATTGTCTCTATCGGTATCTGGTTTTGTGGAGCAGTGGATGAGAAAGGGTGCAGAGTTCCTGTACCTATTTGGGGAATTTTGTGAACTGAGAGAGGTGTAACAGGGATAAAGATGGTTCATATTTGGTTTGGTAAAAGACCATGATGAAATTAGGGTAGTTGGATTATTTACCCTTCCGGCGGCGGGAGTTGCCGGGGGATTAACTGTCTTGGGAACAGTGATTGAAGCTGCTAGTGCAGTTTCCATGGCTAGTGGTGAGTGTGAAGATTGGTAAGAAAAAGCAGCTTGGGTTTGAAAGGTTGAGGACCAATGAAATGCTGACAGGTTTGAAGTCATACATATATGTATAATGAGTGTGCGTAAGATTCTGACTCGAGTCTATTGAGTCTATTGAGTGTGTGTATATGTATAATGAGTGTGGACTATCGTATGACATTAACGTATGAGATAGTCTTTCAATCAGAGCAGATGATTATTTTACGAACTATAATATTAAAAGATTATATTATATTTAAGGATGTAAACGAATCGAATCGGAGCGAACAGAGAGCTATTCGATAAATTCGTATTCGAATTCGACTCAAATTCGAATTATATTTGAAAATTCCTACTCAGATTCGACTCGACTCGAATATTTATTACTCGAATTCGATCCGACTCGACTCAAATATTTATTCAAACTACTCGCGAGCTTCAAATTCAAGCTCGAATTCGAATCTACACATAATAATTAGTTTTATAATAAATATAATTATAAATTAAATTTGTTATTTTATTTAAAAATGAGAAAATATATTTATTATTATATTTTATAAATATAAAATCACAATTAAAATTAAAAACAAAACAAAATAATAACTAATTATCCTAATTTAATTTAAATTTGTATATATTATAAGAGAATGTATCGAACATCTAATCAAATATGTATTAACCGAGTATGTATCGAATCACAATCAAAAATTCGAGTAGTTTGAATATTAAACGAGTCGAGTTAAAACGAGTCGAGTATAACTTTGCTCAGATTTTACTCATATTTTTATTCGAACTATTTTTAATGCTCAGATTTGGATCATATTATTAACGAATTCGAGTCTCGCTCGTATTTTTTCGAATCGAGCCCGAATCGAGCTCGAACTGTGTTGGCTCGTTTACAGTCTTAATTATATTTAATGAATTATTGTCCACTAATCATTCTTTCACACTCTCATTTAAAATATATTAAAAATTTATAGTCCATCAAACCAATTTCCTAGATATAGTCTCTTTGTTTTGTCGGAAAATGCCTTAAACTATATTTAATTTGCCTGCTAGAGCAAATTCTAAATCTTAGACTAAATTTAGTCTAGGATATGAGCATCTCCGGCCTGCTAAAGATGCTCTTAGAGCATCTCCAGCAAGTTAAATTATATCATGGACTATATTTAGTCCATATGAAATCAATCAATGATATAGTCTTTCAATCATTCCCGCAAATAGACTATGACTATAATATTAAAAGATTATATTATATTTAATTAATTATTGTCAATTGATCATTCTTCCACATTCCTATTTAAATATATTAAAAATTTATTGTCCACCAAATCAAGTTCTTAGATAAACTCTCTTTGTTTTTCAGAAAAATACTTTAGACTATATTTAGCCTGCCTGCTGAAGCAAATTTTGAGTTTTAGACTAAATTTAGTTTATAATTTGAACATGATACTCTTATCTACTACTTAAAGATATAAAGAGAAAGGGACAGGAACAGAGCGCAAATTCCTCAAAGAAAGAAAAGGAGTAGAAATAGATAGGCGTAGGCTGGAAGATTAAAACAGTAACTAAAGTTTTACTATAATAGTGTATTATTGCATGATTTATATTTAGGAATAAAGTAAAGGTACCATCTTTTACTAAAGATGACCGAAAGAAAAAGTCTGGTGTTCTTGCCTCTCAAGAAAGGTAGCATCACGAAACCTGGCCATGTTCTTCCAACTTCCAATGGATTAACTGTTGAAGTCAATAATAAACGAGTCTAATGTGAGAAAAGTTGAGTTTAATTGATCAAGTGTTTATATTTTTATCGCATGTATGTAATTAACTAGCTGCCTAGAGATTTCATACAACACCACCAATACTCAAGGGCACAATTTATTCATTCAAATGCTGCATCTTTAATTTGTTTGGTTACCATCACTTTTCTCTATTATCAATACATTCTTCTTGTTCACTATTCCTTCAAAAATTGGAATGAGCCTGGTTAGTTGAGCCAGGCATAGATAAAAATGAATCAGAATTCCATACAAATTACAGATATGTATGTACTCAAAGCATTCCTTTGACATCTATAAATTGTACTTGCACACTCACCTCTGCCTCTTTCTTTAACAACACTGCAAGGAAAAACCAGAACTACAGCTGGACTTTAGTACAAAACATACTAATGCTTACTTTCCTTAAAAACGGAAAGAAAGACTGTAGAAATTTGTATCAAGGGACCAAAACCGTCTGAGGCGTGCTACATTAATGACAGATTACAATGACAAATTGTTGTTACTACTACAAAACTCATTGCGAGCGTCAACCAGCTTAAGTCCCCAACTCATATCCTCACAATGTCTCACATGAGGTACAAGTAAACCTGTATCTATTCCTGTCTTTGCCTTGCAATCATAAAAGGGAGGAGCATGAAAACAAGGTTCCATTGACATGGCCCGGTGACAAGGTGGATTTGGAGCCGATTGATTCTCAGGCTTGTATAGAATCCACGGCTTCAAACCTCCAAGACCTTGAGCCACATAGCCAAATGTTGACCAAGAGCTAGTGACCAACGCATCCGTCAAACTCAGGAGATACATTTCTGCCCATGCCTTCCTGTTGTGGTTCTTCTTCTCTGTTTGTTGGTATTCTTCATGGCTTGGCTGGAAAATGGATATAAGCTCACCAGTCACTGTGGGATGTTCCCAAAACATGTTCCTCATATTCTCATAGTACCCAGAATTTAAAGACGTCACTAGAACAGCTTTTGATCTCCGATTTTTTGGTTGGATGATACCAGATTCTTGCATATTGATTTCAGGCAGTAATTTCTCTTTCAATGTGCAGGCTAGAATTTGTTCCATGATATATGGAAATGGCCCTATACCAGTATCGAAAACTCTCACTTGGATGCCAATCCTCTCATCAGCCTTGGCCAAGTAAGCTTGATAGTACCTGGTTATTAGTCCCCACACTTGATTAGAGGGATGCAAAAGGTACCGACCTAAATGGTGGAAAATAGTTTCTTTCTCCGGAAACAAGTTGTTCAGTTCTTGCTCAAAAGATGGGATTAGGAAGAGAGATGGGGCAAAGTAGTTATCTGTTTTCATGATCAACCAAGGGATTTTGCTGAGAAGAGTTTGATCTTGATCACAGAAGAACATCTTGTCGTGATCTTTATAATCATGAACCAGATGGAGATACATAAATGAGGGTAATGATTCTTTTGAATAATCTATGACGTTATTCTTCAGCATGTTTCCATAGCAGTGAGGAGACTTTTGATCAAAGCTGTTGAACTGATTTGTAATAGGGAAGTCCAAGGGCAGTAGCCACGATATATCTGGGAATGGCTCACAGAAGAGATCAGCTATGTCTTTCCCTCGATCAATAAGCAGGACCCGGTTTGTGAGAAGAGCATAAAGAAAAGCTGAAGTTAGAGTCAGAATTTTGTTTCCCAAGCCACTAAAGGATACCCATACAACATAGTTACACTCAGTGGAAGAAGCAACAGTTTGACCAGTCTTGAATTGTTCAAGGGTTTCATTATAGGATTTGGTATGCGGACCACAACGTCTATGTAAATCCTCGTAGCTTCGCAGTTTAGAGAGGAGATAGGACGAAGGCTTATGGGGTGAAACTTTGCGGTAAGAGGCAGACTGATACCTGCTTGAGCAAGATTCCTCATCAAACCCAGTAGCAAGAAGTCCACCAAGCAGTTTGTCTTGAGGTGCATCAACAGTTTGAGAGGAATCATCTCTTGATCCTGTAAAACGGGAAGAGAAAAGGAGATCATATTAGCAAGCTAATTGATATGTTAATAGCAACAATAATGAATCAGCTAATTTACAGTTTCTATAGTTTTTCTCATCCACATTTCTGAAGTTTAACTATTATAGATACTGACTAGGCCCCATAAAAGTTACTCCATCTCAAGCATTCTGAAAATGGGATAAAAGAAATATTTAAATAGTGACAAACATACTCCACAACTGAATAACGGAAGCAGTAGCCTCAGCAACAACAATTATTTTTCCTCATTAGCACAAGAAGACAGCACCAAACACATAAGGGCATCTTTATAATTGTTCATAATGATGGAACTGACCGGCTCCTATAACTACAGGAGGTTAAACCAAACTAGTAGTACATGCAACTGTTTTCTATATGACCCATTCTTGTGAAAATAAAGTGAACACTTTTCTTTCCAAACATATAATCTCACATAAAACCGTTAAGCTTCACCCATTGAAATTAAAAAAGGCCGAATCATCTTCGTTTGATTTGTGCTTCTTCTTTCCTTAGTTCAACAGCAGCAACACTACATGGCCTGACATAAACTTTACAATTCTAATTACGGGAAGAGTTATAATTTATGTTTTGGTATTTATGGAAAATTTAAATATTTGATGTATTTATTTATTTATTAATTAATAGTCAGGTAGGTTTAATTATTAATTAGTAATTTTAGTAAGTTTTTCAATTCTATTGTAATTAGGAAGCTATTTAACTAGGTTTTTTTTATTACAAATCAATTTGTTATTTCCTCAGATTTATTAAAACTTGTGGCTGCTTATAGTCAAGTTATTCAACTTTGTGAATTCATGTGATTACAAAGTCATATAGATTCAATTCCTGTGATTGTTCCTATTCTCTATCTGTCTTCCGTTGTGTCACAGAGTTGACACGGGGTTCTTGGTACAACTACCAATAGTTTCTCTACGAGAACCTTTATCGCCTTCCAAGATCAACTTAAAATCCATAACCCCTAACCAATCTGAATTACATTTACTCTATTCAAATGGGCATTTGAAGATCAGTCACATTAACTAATTCGACAATCCGAGGGAATATCAGCCCTCTGCATATAGTAACTGTAAGATTTGTAGTTTAAGGGATCCAGTTAAGCACTTAATCCCGTCTAGCAATTCCTACACTTCCCAAATCTACTACTACTTCAACCGTTGTGAAGTGAGAGTCCACTTTCATAATCAATCTACCAAAAGTCATTATATCTAACTAATAATCTGGAAAACCAATTAAAAGTTAAAACTTCACTCGAAAAATCTTCAATTTCTAATGAGTATGCACGATCATTTTGACCAGATAAAGTACTAGTTTAGATTTCAAAATCAGCACTGTGAACAACAAATTGATGCAACATATTATTATCAAATCAAATAGGAAGACATATAACTGAATTTCATATACCTGGGTCTAGTTTGGAAGTAGTAGCGGATACAAAAACCCTGGCTTCTGCAAACCCAGCAGGTCGATCTGCTGGGGGGCTTCTAAAAATGAACAAGACAGTGACCAAAACCGGGAAAGCAACCAAAAAAGCGGCTAAAATTTTCATGTTTGAGAAATGGAGCTTCTTGGTGATAGAGATGTTAGGGAAATTATGTAGATATGGGGAGTTTGTAGAAGAAGAGAATCGCCTCCTGCTGGAAGGATTCAGATCCATTCAGCTCAGATCATAAGCAAACTTTCCTGGTCGTAGCGTTTCGCGATTCGTTTGACTCTGAAAAGCCTTTGTTACAAATACTACTATTCCACTAGGACCACTATATTCTGCTTTCTAGTGCCAACTCCTGATTCCTGCTGTTCCGCCGCTAATCATTATGGTAGTGTTTGGTTCGCGTCTAATATTTTCGTGATGCTGCAATAAGCAGTTATGTTGATTTGATACTAAATCGCTTTCGAATCAATTTCCGAAAAATTCAAAATTGACAGCAACTACTATTAATTATATCTTTGTTATTTTTAAAATTTAAATAAAATTATATTAATTTTGAATTTTAAAATTTTATAAATTGACTATTTTTAATTTTGAAATGAATGTAATATATTTTGGACACTAATATTTTTATATCATTTTTTGATATTTTTGTAGTAAAATAATTGAAATCTGCTATAATTTTTTTCTTGCAAAATAATTTTTGACAAACGATAATGTTAGACCAATAATTATCGTTAAAAATTCAAAATATAATTAAAACAAGTGTAACAATATCATTAAATATATATTTATTCTAAAAGCTTAAATATTACTATACAATATCAACAGTTTAATCTTTTTATATTATTTTTAACTATAGTAAATGAATTTGCCATGTACTATCAAAATTAATATTTTTAATATTATCTATACACCTTTGCCATTATTGGAATCCGGCAACGGCACCGTTTCTTTAATTCTCTTGTTTTTTGTATTCACGGGATCAGGTCTCCTTTGCCTTCGCAGTCTTTTCTTTCCACTCGTATATGCAGTATACTGTGCAGCTTAACGAGCGCGGCAACAATGGCGTTGAGGAGGCTGGCGATGCTAAGAAGCGCCGAGGGGAACACTGGGTGTAGCCCATTAGTGCTTGTAAGGTGGACTCACTCCATCGTAAAACCATCGCCGCTTGATAGTGTTTTCAGTAACACGGTCGTATCACCGCAATTCGTTTTGCCCGAGTCGGATCGAAGCTCCGATACAAACGGATTCGGATTCTCATGCTTACCTTTTGGCGGCGGGTCCATGGAACTCATGGCCGTTCCAAGGAAGAAGGTCTTTCTCCTCTCCATTTCTTCTCTTTTTGTTTTCTTTTTCTTTTTTTCTTTGGGCTTTACAAAGGATCAAACGTTTACCTTCACATAGTAATTATAAACTGTATATTTTTTTTTGCTTGTGTAATAATTTTGGTTTTGTTTCTGTGAAGTTAATTTATAGTTCTGGAATTTTACTATTTTCAGCTGGGTCTTGTTTATGCTTTAGGGTTTTGTTGGCTTTTTAGGTTTTGAAACTACTTCACATTTATTAGCCGTTCGAAAGGTTTTCCTTTCACATTGATGAAATTATTTTTGGTATCAAATGGGTACTGTTTTTTTGGCTTGGGTAAACATGGTCCTAGTATGGGAATTAGAACCCACAGAGCTTGGTATTATTCGTTCAAGGCCTCAAATCTCCTAGAATTTCAACCATCCATTGTGTGAGTAGATGTGAAGACTTTTGTTGGCTGTGGACTTTCTTATTTCCCCTTCACTTTTCTTAATTTGTTGTTATCATGAAAGATTCAGTTATGTAAATGTGTAGAGGTCCACTTGGATATTATAGAGTATTTCCATACTTTTTAGCTATTGGTGGTGCTTTTAAAATCTCTAATGCTACAGTTATAATATTTGTTTGTCCACTCTATAAACTTGGTGAGGTTTTTATTTGGTTATGATTTTTCAGACAATCTTGATGTAGTATATTATACAGTCCGTCTCTCCACTAAAAATTAACCGGCTATATTTTATCCGTCGCTATAGCATAGAAAACCGGTTTTCTATTCAGCAACGGATAAAATTGTCGCTATCTCCTTATGGTATATTATATATTTAAATTGATTAAATGTTACTCCAGTTTGAATCCTCCCCACCTTTTATGTGTATGAAGTGTTTTATTTACGAACTCTGCAAAGATTGAGGAGCTTCTGCTTACAATGCAGGTGTCTCGACACAAAAGAGGCATAAGAAATGGACCAAAGGCACTAAAACCTGTACCAGTGATCATCCGATGCAAGTAAGAGCATCTTGTTAGAATTAATAATTTAAGTTCTCTGTTTTACATGAAGGGTGAAAATGTAAAGCTTACATAGGAAGTTTGTTGATCTTCACACACACACATATATATATATATATATATATATATATATATATATATATATATATATATATATATATATATATATATAGGTAATGATCCGTAGCATGTATTTGTTATGGATCAAAAATGGGTATACACCATTTCTATCATTCTATATAGGAATATTAGAACTGAAAAATTCACCCGCTACTATTAGTATCGGATGTCGGGTTATGTTCTCGGTACTATTTTTAGCGGACCCCGCTACTATTAGTAGCGGACGACACCTGTCACCCGTTACTATTAGTAGCAGACGTGAATTTTTCAGTTCTAATATCTGTTGTTGGTTCTTGTATTGGACGCTAATGATGGTGTTTGCCAATTTTTGATTCATTACAAGTACTTGTTATGGATCATTATATATATACACACATACATGTGTGTGCATGTGAAAATGTTCACTAATGTTGAGAACTAATTTCTAACAAGTTTAATGGAAGAATTCAGGCTGGATTTTGTCGGAGATTCTTCTTGCCTTCGTAAGAAGTTTATATGGTTCTCTTACCTTATTATTGCCCATAGACAAGAAGGAAAGGAAAGGAAAGTAATGCCTTTTATTAGAGATCTTTCTTCTATTATCCTTGTTAGACTTCATCTTCTGTCCAGATTTTGTGGCCTGATGGACAGTTACATTTGTGCAGGGTTTGTGGTCGAGTCAAGTTGCCACATTTCTTCTGTTGCAGTGGGGAGAGGGGAACTCCCGGTGAAGAGAATGGTTCAACCAGCTGATCAAGTTCAAGGCTATGGTTCCTCAAATCATGGGTGACAGACTTAAATCTGGGTTTGAAATATTTTATGTAGAACTTATAAGATTTGTTCAAGAGTTCAAGTTGCAGTGTTCTTGTAGAAATAGAAATGTATTCCAGATGACCAATTCTATGCTCTATGAGCAAAACCTTTTGATCAAGGTGGTTGTGTATTATGCTTCATCAATGAATAAAGTATAGGTCCAGATTTGAACATTAAAGAGGTAAAAAATTCTTTGCAGCTGAATTTGTTCCAAAAAAAGGTTCTTTGCAGATGAAGTATAACATGGTGGTATGGAGTTATACATGCCTTCGGGCTCTCTGACCTTTTCTTTGCCTTCCTTCATAATTGCTTTACATTTTTAACTTACGCTTGACAAGTTGTCTAATGTCAGAGTAATGAAGCCTTGTTCTGAACTTCTCACCTTTAAGTGCTGTCTGTGCCAGAAGCGTTTCTGGATCCCTGCTGCAAAGAATGACTGAACATGTTGTATCCAGTTTGAGTTTGTACTCTGAAGCAGTGTTTTGCAGCTAGGAGTATACATTTGAACTGTGAATTGGAGGGACCGAACCTTTTTCATGTTGGATTACTGTGGTCGTGTATACTACTAGCCACGGACGGAGATGATTTTGTCTTGTTTTTATTTAATCCAAGCTCCAAAATGGCCAGTATAACAACTGTAAGGGCTTGTTACAAAATTTGAGATCTTATTGCATGCATGTAAATTTTGAAAGTTTCTAATATTTTTAGACATGAATGAGACACACTTGACATATATATTTTTTATATTATGGTAGTTTAATATACAAAAGGGAAATTATTGTATGAAAGCGTGTCTTGACCAAATTATAATATTTAGACACCAAAAAAAAAACGAGAAAAGAGGGGTTGTATTTGGGGGAATATAATATGTATTACCTCCGTTTCTTAATATAAATTGTTTTAGAAAAATATTCGTATTTCTTAATATAAATCGTTTGAGAATTTCAAGTAAGTATTAATTGTTTAGTTTTTAATATTATCCCAAGTATTAAATGTAATTTTGGTTCTCTCACTATTTTCTGTTTAATAAATAATAATATCTTCTTCCAATATAAGGATAATATAGATAATTGATATTATAGTTAATGTTATACAATTATTTTCTTAATAGTTGTGCAAGTAAATCATAAGAAGCATTTTTTTTTTTCCTTTGGCCCAAGCAATTGAAAATCTCATTTTCATAAACCTCTAAATACTCTCTCCCAGTTCCAAAAAAATTTATGTTTTCTTACTGATCAATAAGGTTGAAAAGGCGACTACATATTTGGATTGAAAAATTGAAATTGATGAATGAATGAAATATAGAAGAAAATAGAATGAAGAGCATAATGATTCATTTTATATCCTCCCAAAAAAATAAAATTTACAAATTTAGTAGGAATAACTGAATAAGAATGTTTTATTTTATTTAAAATTTTCTCGGTGAAATAATTAAACACATTTTTTTTTATTATACTGAAATAAGTCATTTTAATCTCATCTTCATTCATCCAATCAAAACTTAATATTTTCCATTCTATTGACAACTTTACAAATTCCTTAGTAGATCCTTCTCAAATTGCTGTTGTTTGTGAACTACTAAAAATTACATTATAAATATATCTATAAAATTATATATATACAGAAATGATCAAGTAAGGGATCCCTTATTTTCTTAAAATGAGGGACTATTTTTTTTTATTTTTTTTTTGCTTTTTTTTTTAAAACAACTAAAAAAAAAGTTTAATATTTTATGGAACTGAAATTTTTTCATAATACAATGTTTTGGACTTATTTTGAATACCTATACCAAAAAGTGGTGGTACAGTCTGCGTAGACTGTACATACATGTTTTGTTATACGCACCCAAATCACACTCAAAACACATGTATTATGAAAAAATTCGCCCATAAATATTAAACTTTTTTTTAGTTGTTTTAAAAAAAAAGCAAAAAAAAAAGTCTCTCATTTTAAGAAAATAAGGATCCTTTACGATCCTCGAATTCTATATATATATATATATATATATGTAACAAGGATCAAGTGTATATCCTTTATTTTAGTCACCCGTGCTCATCCTCCTTTATCGATGGACCGACAACGATTTCGATTTAAATACAATCGTAAATCTATACTTTTAGCGACGGACAATATATAGCGTCATTAAAAATATAAATACGATTATATATACGAGCGATTAATGTCGAATTAAAATCGTTAAAGGAGAGTGAACACGAATGAGTAAAATAAAAGGTATACTACAAATACGCAGCACTAGAGTTAAAAGCGTTATTGCAATTTCCAAATAGGCAAAGCGGTCCAGAAAACAAAACAATCACACATCATTTGGCGCCAGAAGCCGAACTAACTGATGACAAGCAAAGGCTAGGAAATGGAATCACATGGAAATGGGTGTAATAGGGGGCTTACACGTGTTTATAGTACAAACTCATTTATAAATTATGTTCGTATCAAAAATTAAAATATATATTTAAAATAATATTTATGATACGAACCGTTTGTGACACGTATAAATTATATTAATCTAAATCATGTTCGTGTGGTGTTATGTTGTGGTGTCGAAAATTGTCGTCCCTCACTATAATTTGCTGAAAATGCTATAAGTTAATTAGAGCATTTTTAATGGTAATAGCAAAAAAATCTCTTCAAGTTAAAATTTGTTGACCTACGTGGTAATTTGAAGAGTATTATTTATTATTTTTATATTTTGTGATTCATCAGTCTCTTCAATTTAAAGGGTGAGAAGGAGCTAGGTTGCAGATTTGATGACTAAAATTAAAGAGATTGTTGGACAGAATTTTTTTTAATCATCTATTTGAGTATTTCAAAGTGGTTGAAGAGACCGGTAGAGATACAGTCGATGAATGCCAACCAAACACGAGACACGTGTTAAGTAGCAGGGAGCTGCAATTCTACCGCGAATCAGATAAACACTCCACGTTCCAACTGATCAGCTACCACCTTAATTACCCTTACCATTAGCATCCAAAGGAAGCCACTCATATTATTCATTTTTTCAATTTATTTTTGAAATTACAGAATTTATAGTTGGAGAGTTTGTGATATTTCCAAACCCTTCTTCAACCTTATTGCTCATTTTTTTTCTCCATCCTCCACAACAATGTTTCTCTCTCCTCTCTCTCTCTCTATATATATATATATATATCTGTATATGCATGTTACTAAAGTATATGCTTATGTTCATCGATATAAATGTAATTTACATGAATCAGTTATGGTAATTGAGTTCCAATGATCTGCCATAACTTCAAACTTGGTTTGCTTATTTTAATTGTGATATTTGATACGTACTTTGATTACGAGAGCTACAATGTTCCAAGGCTTACGTCGATTGATCATAATATGCAGTATATATTGGGGTTTTTGATAATCAGTAGGTTGATTTTTTGTTTGGCACTACATTGATAAATCATGAAATTTTAAGGGAGTCTGTAATTACATATATCTTGAATTTGAATAGTTGCATTTATATTTGGAAACGTGTCATCTTAAAAAAAAAGAGCTGTTTAAAGTAAATTACTGGCAAGCACTATGTTCAGATGGGCTCAAGTATTCTGAAAAGGAAACATTGAATTTCAGGTTATGTACCTAATTTAGGTATTGTATTTCTCTAGGATATGTTGTGGAGTTGGGTTCTGGGGCCATTCAAACTTATCGGAATCCACACTTACCAGTGAGTAGAGATACCGTACTGCCCATATTTTAGGCAATTAAGTTAGATACGATAAGTTTTTACAAATTGTAGTCATCACTAGCTAGCTAACTTACTTCTGGCTCCCTGATTGAATAGTTTTCCTCTTGGTTAAAATTTTTGTATCCATTTAAGTATGTATTTATTAACGTCCAAGGGTTCCTCACGTGGTAGTGAACATCACAAGTGCCTCTAATATCAGGTTATAAAATCGATAGAGGTTATGGAGTTCATGAATATTTTCGATTTTTTTTTATTATAAAAATTTCATTTACTTGCATTGCATATAATCACCGTTACTTTCTTTATCCATCAACCATATTACTGTTGGATATTGTACGGTAGTGGAGAGCAATGTTATATATAGTTAGCTGAATGGGACCTCATCTAGCTTGATCTTCTCATGGTTTCATAGGAAACTGTCATTTTTAAGAGCGAATGGAAACCTGAATGCACAGAAGAGTGAAGATGAAGTTTGGGAAAGAGTTTAAGAAGCAAAAGGTGCCTGAGTGGACAGAAGCCTATATGGACTATAATGGACTTAAAAGAATACTCCGAGAGATCCGCCGCTTGAAACAAAGTAAAGAACCTCCAACACCTATGACAGCGTCACAACAGCGTTCAACATTGTACAGTGCCTTCAGTGGTCTAAACCTACAAGCTAACAATGTCCAGAAGAGTACAGGGGATATCGAGGACCAAGTGATAGCTGTCAACACGATGCAACGAGACGGTTCTAGAAAGTTATATGACACCAAGTTTCTCATGTCAGCCGATGAAGGAGGAGAAAATGAGATCATGTTCTTCAAAAAACTAGATGACGAGCTCAACAAGGTCAACAAGTGGAGGAAGTGATAACGGAAGCAACTGTGCTGAATAAACAAATGGATGCCTTGATTGCACTTCGAATCAAGGTGGAAAAGCCAGATATTGATGAAACCAGTTCTCGGAGACAAGTTTGTACAGATGTTGGTAATATGGGAGCTGTGGGAGTTACTTCTCCAGGCAGAGAAAGAACTGCAGGTAAGAGTTCAACTATTGCCATATTAGTTTATACTCATTCCACAGTAAAATCTACACTGATAGGCTTGCTTCCATGTAGAGATTATACAAGATGCAATGCATCTAAATAAATGAAAAAGGGAATACTGAAAGATAACATATTTATTCCTTTTCACAGAATCAGAATCCATATGTGCATGAACAGTTCTGTTCAATGAATCTATTGGCTACAAAAAGTTCTTATACTCTTATCTGTATAGAATTGTTGTTTGAACACAGTAACATCACTGGATTAGGATATTTGACCAGCATAGTAAGTGAAGGTAATTTCCAAGTGGTATTTCTTTAATATAGAATGACCAGTCAATTGCTTGTATGGCTGAATAAGCATAATGAATCAGATAACAAACACCTTAACAACAAAAAAAAGGTTTGATCAAATTACATGTGAAGGGTTTGGACAACTTGGTGCAGTAGCCTACACTACTTGATAAGTTTGTGCAGTTATGACATAGAAGCAGTATAACTTCATATCTTTTCAACTCCATATAGTTCACGAAAGGCTCAGTCGAATTTAAGAGAGTTTGAAATGAGCGATAAGAAACTTTCCAAGTAGTGACTTGTGATGCAATAAACATTCATAATCATACTGAATTTCTTTTTGTCTCCAAGTAATTTATATTTTTAAAATATTACATAACATAGTCCATGTGCAGATACAGAACCTATGGACTTGACACTTGAAGTGGACATGCCTCCTGCAGGTACCCAAGACAATGCAATTTCCAGAGCCAATTATGGTAGTGATTTCGGAGAGGAGGTAGAAGCTAGCAAATATCAAGCAGCTCAACTGGAAGTCCTTGATCATGTGAAGATAAACAATACAATTGAAAGTCCAATATCAACTATAAAAGGTGTTTTGAATGATTCCAAGGGGAAAGAGTTTAACTTTAACAAAGAGGAGCTAAGAAAAGCTGAAGAAAGATTGAAACTTGTCTTTATTGAATTCTACCGTAAGCTGCGTCTTCTAAAGCACTACAGGTATTACTGAGAAGTTATCTTCATGACAGTATTCCAGAAAGTAATTCTTTATTCTTTTGTGTTTTTTTCTCTTCCTTCCCGGGCTTTGTTGTTTTATTTATTTTATTGCTCTTAGTGTTCTATGAATTTTTGAAACAGTTTCATGAACCTCTCAGCATTTTCCAAGATTATGAAAAAATATGAAAAGGTCAGAAACCTATTAAAGAATCTTTATTGTTTTATAACCTAGCTTTCTAATTTTACAATTTACATTAAACTAAGAAATTTCTAATCTAGATCCAGCTTGAAACTTGCTACAAAATGTGAAACTATCTGTTGTTTAATTGTGTTTGAATTTAGTGCAGATTGCATCCAGAAGCGCATCAAGATCATACATGAAAATAGTGGACAGTTCTTATCTTGGGAGCTCCGATGAGGTTTGTTCAATCTTGAGTATGTTCTTTTCATCTGTCTAAAGATAACTGGAAAATAATATAATGTATAATAAACATAAGATACATAGTGAGGTAATTATCAATGAAACACACCCTTTATCCTTTTGTTTTCAGTTCTTTGTATTTGTAGTATCTAGGTGCTTCATGTGATGGCAGTATAGAATAGAAAGAAACTTCCCAAATATTTTCGGGGAAAAGACATAAGATATTTACCATGTGATTTCTGTTGATACCAAATAAACCTTGACCTAGTCCTGTTAAAAATGAACCTATTAAACAATTTTAGAATGTGGATTGTCTTGCGAGCCCAAGATATGCTGCATTGATGCCCTAAGCTAATGTCACGAGGAAGAAAAGTTCAGTAACTTCAGCTTACTTTTTTCACTAGCACTCAAGTGCCAATCTCATCAACTAAGAAGCTAGCAAAGACACTTTCTGGTAGTTTAGAATAATTTAAGATTCTTTTAATTTCAGTCAACTACAGAAGTATTCTGTGTTTTGAGAAATATTTAATTTATGTTAGTTAATGGAGTATCCCTACCCCTATTTGTTCGGGATAAAAGGTGTAATTGAGTTGAGTTGTAATTTGTAAACTAATGGAGTATCATACAGTAGCATTTTGATCCCACGTCTGGAAAGTTGGGACAATATCTTAAAAATAGCATGATTTTTCTGTGAAATGAATCTTGATCCAGCAGGTTGTAAATATTTATATGCGGTGCTGAAAGACTGAACAGATCCCAAAACCTAATGATTTTGTTTACTAAAATTTTATTCGTCTACCCAATTCTGGTAAATGAAAAAAATAATTAATAAAAACCAGAAAATGTCACGCTTTCGTTGATGGCATCTATGCGATATGCACAAGCTTACACAAGTAATTGCATTCGTTAATAGAGACGATACTATTGTCTAAATAATCATATTTTTGTATTCTAATTTCTCTGTCTTTTGTTTGCTTAGGTTACTGGCCTCTTGGATAGGGTGGAAGATGCCTTTATTAAGTACTTTTCAAAATTTAACCGCAGAGAAGGTATGAAATCGTTGAGGCCAAAGCGAAAAAGAGAAAAGCATAGAGTAACATTTTTTTCAGGTAAGCTACGGGAGCCTTGTGCACTGGGTATGACCTAAATAATGTCAGTAACCAATACTGCTTATTGCTTTGGTTTTACATGAAATGTTTTTTGGATCCAACAGTCAGTTGACTGCTGCATCTCAGTGTCTTCAACATTTTTCGCCAGTAACAGGATTGGTTCTGAGGTGTATCTATTAATTATTATTTCATCCTTCATAATTTTCAGGATTCTTCTCTGGTTGCTCAATTGCCCTACTGGTTGCTGTCATTCTACTTATACAAGCTAGGAAAGTATTGGATAAGGAGGAACGAGCCTTGTATAGGGACAACATTTTTCCGCTTTACAGGTAAGTAAGGACTTTTTCCAAAGCTTGTTTTTTTGAACATAAATCATTATGAAAAGGCGTTATGGTTCGTTCTTGTTCAGGCTGTGATTTCACTGGAAATATGTATTGAAAACTTCCTTGCAGTTTCTATGCATACATCGTCCTACATATGCTCTTGTATTCCTCTTGTATATACTTCTGGAAATGCTACAAGATCAACTATGTCTTTATATTCGGTTTCAAGCAAGGAACTGAGTTAGGCTATCGGGAAATCTTTCTCCTCAGTACTGGTCTTGCAGTACTTGTGCTTTGCACTTTCCTGGTACACTTGCATTTCAAAATTGACTCGAGAACTCAGGGTTATGAATCTTATGTTGAAATGATTCCTTTGGGTTTAGTCAGCGTGAGATCTCAAAAACTAGAATGATTACCTTGTTGCTTTACACGGTCACTCAATAGATGCTGCTACATAACTCCATCCTATCTTTAATTATTTACACTATGCAGGTTGTTCTTATAACCTTCTGCCCATTCAATATCATATACAGCTCCAGTCGTTTCTTCCTTATCCCATGTTTCTTTCGCTGTATTTGTGCTCCTCTATACACGGTAAACGAGTGGGAAGAGTTTTTTTTACCTGAATTGCTAGACAATTGTGTTCTGATGTGCTCATATCCAATTGTGAGTTTTCTCTTCTTGCAGGTTACTCTTGCAGATTTTTTCTTGGCGGACCATCTTTCTAGCGAGGTTCCAGATTTTTCTGATTCGATCGGTGGGATGCAAATTTCCAATAGCTTTTAATATTAATAATGGGTGTTACTTTCTCTTTGACGTTAGGTCCAAGCGATGAGGAGTTTTGAGTTTTACACTTGCTATTACGGTTGGGGGAGATTCTCCAAGGGGCAGAATAAGTGCCACAGTCTTGATATCTATAATGTTTTCTATTTCATTATAGCAATTGTACCATACTGGATTCGCTTCCTTCAGGTCTTGAAACATTTCCTCTTACACTTGTCATGATTTTTGTACCTTTTAATTCGTGATAAGAACAATGTATAAGCAGTTAAGTACAATTACCAGGGTGCTGATTTCTAGTTTGATGCAAGCAATTATTTTCAAAGGGAAACCTACAGCCTTTTGTTCCTTTCTGGCTTACAGTTGCAAACAATTAACATGTGAACAGTTCTGTTACACAGGACCCAGCCCTTAAAAGTGGCTCGGCAACGTCCATCATTTAAGCGAAACCACAGAGTCCCTTATTAGTGTTGTGTTGTGTGTTCTCACTCTCTTTCACCCTCTCTCTCTCTCTCTCTCAGTGTGTGGTTTTTCATGAACAAAATTCTTAAACTGCCATTGCTTGGTGCAAGTGTAAAAGATGGGTTCTCAAGTGCAAGAACATGCGTTCAAGCTTTAGCAGAGAGCGACTCCTGAACAATTCACCCATTTTTATCTTTTTAATTCAAGCTGTTGGAAGATACATAGTGTATATGAGCTTATTAGCTACATAAGCAAAACAGGTGTTTTCAGTTTAGAATTTACTAGAAATTAGAGGAGTACATGACAGACGGTGCATGCTTTATAGTGCCTCCGCCGGCTGTTTGAGGACAAAGATTTGGAGCATGTTTACAATGGCTTCAGATACTTCTTGACAATTGTTGCTGTGGCCATCAGAACAGCATTTGAACTTAAAAATGGAACGACATGGAAGGTATTGGCTTTGGTGAGCTCGGTTATTGCGACTATGTTTAATACATACTGGGATATTATTGTAGACTGGGGGCTTATGCAGAGGAGGTCCAAAAACTTGTTTCTGAGAGATAAACTTCTAGTTTCACGCAAAAGTGTGTACTTTGCAGCCATGGTAATTTCTCAAGTGACTAAAACTGAATATCTTATGGTTTCTGCTTGTATTTTTTGATCACCTAATATTTGCTTCGGATATATTGCAGGTTTTAGATATAATACTGAGATTTGCTTGGCTACAACTGGTATTGAAATTTAATGTGAGTTCTTTGCGTGGAGTCGCCATAACAAGCTTATTTTCCTGCCTAGAGATCCTCCGCCGTGGCATCTGGAGCTTCTTCAGGTATCTTATGCATTATTTCGCTTCCACAGTTCCTAGCTGCAGCTCAATGACAGCTTAGATTTGCCTTGATTGAACAAATCACCTTTGCTGACAACATTGGTATCCTTGCGTAATATTATCTGTAGAAAGATATTATCTACCAGTAGTTATCTGCTCCAAGTTTTTGCGAGATAACTACAGATTCTTTTTAGATTGTCATACACAGCAGGCAGTGACTAGTGAAAGGCGTATTGGATGCAAACTGTAATAGATATAGGTATAGATAGATACAGAGATATGTATATATATCACTAGTCACCTTGCAGCTTTTAAATATGTCATTGTTTTCTTATTCCTTTCCTAGTTTGTGCTTGAGCATGAGACTGTCTTTGGGCAGGTTGGAGAATGAGCATGTGAACAATGTTGGAAAATATCGAGCATTCAAGGCAGTCCCACTCCCCTTCAGTTACTTAGATGATGAAGAGAAAAGTGACAAGAATGATTAAGCATCTACAATTTTACGAGCAACTAGCTAGTATTGGTCCGAGGTTGATCTGCCACAATTATTGTCACCTGGCGACAGTGCGTGGACCAAGCAATCTACAACACTCTCAAGAGTCTTCATAAATTTGGATGTTGAGCATATTCATGATTTACCTTTCAGAAGAGGTCATGCAATAGGTTGACTAACAAATGCTAGAAAAGCAAAGCTAACCATCCATTGGAATGAAACTTTTGATTTCTATGGATTAAGAAAAAGGAAAAAAAAGAGTCCACCATATATATGGCAAGGTTTCAATAATGTCTATCATCTCCATATATGGTATTATATCAAATTTTGTTGGACCAACTTTCCTGTAGTAAAAGTTAAATTCACCCAAGTTCTTTAATACTATGAATTTGTTATGATAAAAGATTTTAAGTTCCTATCCTGGTCCAACCACAATAGTGATCCTGGCCTCCTGGATTACAAGTAGAACATCAGTAGATACTTCAAACTTTCAAGCATTGTTTTGAAACCCGGCCTGGACCGCTTGATTCAACCAAGAACCGGTTCTATGTTCGATTCCGTCCCGATTGAACCAGTTTGTTGAACAATCGAGGTTTTTTATATATATTTTTTGTATAATTTTTTTAATATTATAATTAACCACTTTTAATAATATTATAACTCAATTTTATTATATTTTAACTCATAAAAAATAAAAAAATTTAAATTTTATTAATTATTAATAATATATATTTTTATATATTTATCACGTGACCTCTAACTCTGGGTTTTGACTTCAAATCACTTCCTAATTTACCGCAGAAGTGGTCTCGTCTTTTTTTTGGGTAGTGTTTTCTTTCTTCTGCCAGTGATACTCTTTTCCTGAAAGTTAATGACTTGCTTGAGGGGAATTACATAAATTTAGATTAGTATTTTAACTTTTTAATTCAATTTGTATCAAACTGAAATATTTTAACTGGGTAAATGGGTCAACCCAGACTCATTGTCTCATACCCGTCAGTCGCCACCTTTTATTCAATACAGTTTAGTGATATATTAAACCGGGTACTTTGAATTTTTTTATATCCAATATAAAAATGAAAGGAGACTTGTGATTATTTTTATTTTTGTTTTTTTTAGCATAAACTCATGATACTTGATTACCTTGTGAAAACACCTGCAATAGTTGTTTGGATATACAATTATGACTTTCGAGTGTACAAATACCATCACTCAAAGAAAACCAATGAACAAAAAATAAAAAAACTAACAATTTAAAGTTTTTATTTTTTGAATTCAGTTTTAAATTTTAAAATGATACAAATTGGGGAGGGATCAATTTGCAATATTTTGGAATTCAGTTTTAAATTTTAATGATACAAACCTTGTTGCAATTTGCACCCTAGAGTTATGACTTGTGCAGCAATCCAACCTCTGCAGAAAGTCCAAAATATTTTGTAGACACAACCAATGATGTATAAAGGACAGCCAAAAGGTTATTATAAACAACACAAAAATAATCTAAAGAACAGGGAAGAAAGAGGTTTAAGAGTAATAGCCATGGGAGGCCGATTATCCACACCAAAGACAACGACGACAAAAACAACAACAAGCCCTAACGACACCAAAAATTCCATTCCAATGTCTTCCGCACAAACCCCAACCGAAACAACCCATCAACCTAAAGCCCTAGAAACCACTGAAAGTAGTGATCCAGCTGTACAAGAATCATCAGATCCGCCATTGATGGACAAAATCGAAGAAACCACAGAAAACCCAGACGGGAAGACCAATTTAGAGGAGGAGGAGGAGGGAGAATGTGGGTTTTGCGTGTTTATGAAAGGCGGTCCCTGCAGAGACAGCTTTATTGCCTGGGAAGAGTGTGTTATGGAGGGTGAGAAGAAGAAGGAAGAAAATGTCGTTAGCAAGTGTTCCGACGTAACTGAAGCTTTGCATATGTGTATAAAGGCTCATCCGGAATATTATGATGTCCTTTCGCGTGCTAAGGAGGCAGAGGCTGTTCAAGAATTTGAGGAGGAGATAGTGGCGATGGCGGAGGCTGATGAGAAAGAGAAGGAAATTGCTCAACAATCATTGGATCCTGATGGAGAAAAGGAGAATTCGGAGCAAAGCTAAGCTTCTCAAGTGACAAATATTCATCTCTTAGGAAAAATTGAGGTGATTTTTTTAGGGGACCTTATATTTTATGACAGAATATTATTCTGGATGATGCAGTGAATATTGATTTAACTCTTTCGTAGTGATCTTCTAGATGAATGACTTTCAAGTCCGTGTTTTATGGATTACTCATGTGTTCAATATTAGCATTGAAAATGGGAGTATGGGATTGTGCTTGTGAAGCTGAAAACTATACTATTATATTAGGAATGTGGAATGTTGAATCAATATTATGTTTAATGATTTAATGTTATGACTTTCTGTGGGCTTAAATGATACTGCATTTGGGAATTTAATGTGCCTTATCATGTTAAACATGATGCATGTATATAGCTCTGTTAAATGCTTCATTTCTGGAAAAGTCTTGAAATCTTGTCCTTGAGGTTGAATACATGTCATAGTTGAATTGATTTCATCATAATAGTTCTAAAAATTTCTTCTCTGGTTTTATCTTGCGGCTTGGAACTAATCCACTCTTGGTAGAGACTGAAGCTTTGTTGAATTTAACTTGATTTATACCAACCTATTTCTGTCTCCTTATATATATATATATTGGCATCTTCATCACATTTTTAGGTGCTTGTGGATGAGTTTCTTTATATAGGCACCCCCAACTTGTAGGAATGGGTACCCTCTCTTGGAAACAATTGTGATCTTCTCCTTTTTGAGAAAGAGTTGAGATTTTCTTATATCTTTGGTTAGTTTTATTTATTTTATATATAAGACTGGTTAAATTGGCATATTTTATTTATTTATTTATTTGTATTTGTTCTTTGTTTGATAAATAACACATATTTTTAGTATGATATAGCCATGTTTTTATCCTTTTTCCAATTCAGAACTTTTTATTAACCCTAATGAGAATGAGAAATAGTATGTTAGCATGTGCTTGGTTGTATGAAAATGTTGTGGATGAATTGAAAAAGAACATGAAGTACCATATAGTCCGAGTGTCATTGCAAGCACATACCTGCTTTCAAGTAGGACTGAATCAGAAATACAAATCATCCTGTTTTCTTAGCGTATCAACACTAGGTGAATATGATGTCCGCCACGTATGACTAGCTGTGTATAATAAGAGAGATTGAGAGAATGAAAGGAGGGAGGAAGGGAAACATGACGTGCATATCTATGCTCATGCAGGGTTTTTAGAGTCTTAAGATTGTTGCAGAAAAATGTCAAGTTTGTTTGCCTATAATTATGTGTAGTTGAGTAGGTTTGAGCTGAACAATCACCTGACATTATCATAAATTACAGTCTACAACTCTACATAACCAAATGCTGTTGTTCAAGAAGGTGGTGTATACCTACTCCGGCCATCAATCAGATTACCAGCATATAGTTGATAGTTGTATGTGCATGTGAGAAATTAGTTGAATAGCAGAACATATATATGCATATCTGACATATAGCATCGATCGCTGTTATAATAATCACCTTTGCTCATTTCATTGATCAACGAGACAAACGAACAATAATAATAACAATATTAACCTTTGTTCAACCATATGGACAACATTTTTCTTCAGGTCTGCGTGTGTACATTTGGTAATCCACAAGTAGATTTCACATGCCCACAAAAGTGCTGGACAGTAAGAAATATGTATCATTAAGCAAGATAAACTGTATCAGAAGATTTTTTGTAGGAATTAGTTGAGTTTTGGCAGCTGAAGAACAGAAAGGATGGAGAGAATTAATGTTAGAGACCAACTTGATTCACCTCTGCCAATTTAACCTTTATCACCCTTGTGTTTGTACTTGAGCTCAGAACCTACACTCATGCACTACAAGATTATAAATACCAACAATTAATGAACTCCAAATTTGATATTCTCGTTGACTTTTCTGTTTATTGAAAAATAATGACAAATTACTCTGTCCATTGGAGATGTTTCATCCCAAATTAATTAACCAGAATTCGAAATTGGACTAAAATAGCAGTTCAGGTGTTAATCCCTTGGTCTAAAACAAGGACCTTGTTTAGCCTTGTTGAATCAATACTATTTTTTTTTATTATTATGTTAGAATATCATCCATGTTTAAAAGCCAACTTATCAAGTAAATTGTGAAAATAAAAATAAGCTAAAAAATTATGTAATAAATATTTTAGGTAAAGTAAATTGAAAACAAAGTAATTGTTTAGTCTAATTATTTATATGTGTCTTGGTACAAAATTTGAACAATTTTATCATTTCCTTGCTAAGAAGGTACTCCTTTGTTATTCCTAGTGTAAAATAAATGCTTTCATCTAAATTAATGAATATTGATTACCCTAAAGTTAGCTCTTAAATAAGAAAATAATACTACGATGCAGTCGATGATGCTCTACGAGATAGTAGTAGAGAAATAGTAGATTGAATTCTCAAATTCTGGAATGACAAATATAATAATAATAATAATAATAATAATAACAAATTACAAAATTAGCTCGATTCGTCCGGTCAAAAGTCATCTTTGAAATCTGTTTTCACTTTTCAGCACCCTCGCATTTTTTTCGTTTCCAATAAATTTAATACAAATCAGAGAGCACAGCTAGAGAGAAACAGAAGAACAATGGCCATGTCAAGTTGCGCTAGGGTTTTTCCAACCTTCGATTGCCGATCGGACCCCGAATATTCCAGCAACTACCGATCAGAACATTCAAACTACGCCCAATTCACCACCGGAAAATCCCAGCTTCGTAAACCAACCTCCGCATCGTTCGGTGGTGGCCTCTCGTCTCTGATCCTCAAGTTCCCTCCCAACTTTGTGCGACAGCTCAGCATCAAAGCTCGGAGGAACTGCAGTAATATCGGTGTCGCTCAGGTCGTAGCAGCCTCGTGGTCCACCAATCCGTCGGAATCTGTACCTCCTCCGGCCGCCTCCGCCGTTGATTTTACTCCGACAGAGGAGCCAACGGTAATTAATGGTGACGGTTCTTCTAACATGAATGATGTACAAATTCCGACTCTAACCAATACAAACGTGGCCTCGTTTTGTACCTCGGATGGAAGCGTTGCAATTCATGCCGGTATACCTATGATTTACTGTTTGATAAACAAACATATGCGCCTGTTTATTTTTCTTATTCAAAATGGTTCATGTGTGCTGTTGTAATTGCATATTATATTCATTTGAGGTTTTTGTAGGGTAGTAAGCTCAATTTTATTTAATTATTTTTTTTGGAGGGGGTTGGTGGAAGGGGATGGTGTCTTTATTTAATCCAAAGCATATAATGGGCGGTAAGATGTTGGTCTTTTAAAGCTCTGAAAGTACTCTTTCTTGAAATAAAGAATCAAATTTTATGATCATTCTGCCTGGTGTGAATCCTTGCAAGTACAAAGGTGTTGTCTATGTTGTATGTTTTATCATATTTTGGGGTTTATGGATAGTTTTAAAATTTAATTCGAATTTGGAAGCTGATGTTGGACAGAAGTTCAAGGGCTTGTTTATTTTAATGTTCTTCCGGAAAGGTTGTTTATTTCAATGTTAAATAACTTGATTGCATTTTCTTTAGTTGGTGTCATATGTCAGGTGTTTATTGTCTACTATTTAATGTATAACTGAATACCTCTTTCATGTTGATTGTACTTTCCTTTTGAAAAGTATGGTCGATTTGCAGTCTATGCTTGGGGTTAATTCTTGTTTGCAAATAGCTATTGCTGTGAACATGTAACCTAGGCTTCCTGTTGAAGTTACAGTTACAAACTAGTGAGAATGAGTGGGTAAAGCCGTAAAGATGGTGATCAGTTTCTCGCAAAGCTGAATCATTCTTTATTTATTTATTTTTATTTTTTTCCACGATTAGAGGCTGATATACTCTCTTGGAAAGAATATTTGATTTTAAATTATCGACCTAAAGTGAACTATTGCAACCATCAAGATTTGCCTTTGTATTATCATTATGCATTTGTTTTTAATTTTCGGGTATTTGGTTGGGATATGTAGTTTTAAATATAAAGCTTAAGGTAGTCAAAAGTGCTTGTTTCTTTGTATACATGTGTTTACTTATATTACAGATGTCTAACAGCAAACCGAAACTTGTTGGTTGCGTCAGGTGAAAGATTATGCCGCGGTATAGTTACTGATGCTATTACTACTCCAGTTGTTAATACTTCTGCTTACTTTTTCAAGAAAACTTCTGAGCTTATCGATTTCAAGGTATGCATTTTAATTATTTAAATTACCTTTGTCTTGCTGCGAGTGTGATATATCTTTTTATTTGTTGCACTATAGGAGGGGCGCCATTCAAGTTTTGAGTATGGACGTTATGGGAATCCAACTACTGTTGTTGCTGAGGAGAAGATCAGGTATGACCCCATTTGCCAAGATTTATTTGCTAGGTCAGGTTGCCATTTGTGGAGAGTTGAGACTACATTTTATGAGAACTTGTCCTCTATATTTGAGCAGTGCACTCGAGGGGGCTGAATCAACACTGTTTATGGCATCTGGAATGTGTGCCAGCACTATTTTGTTGATGGCATTGGTTCCAGCTGGTGGGCATATGGTGACAACCACAGATTGCTACAGGAAGACTAGGATTTTCATTGAAACTATACTCCCCAAAATGGGAATCAAGGTTCTTTTGTTTATCCCTTTCCGACTATCTGTGTAATAATTGGCTTGTCTGCATGCAGTTTTGAACATTTGGTTATCTACTTTCTATTGTTTTCTAGCAGTTTTCACGAACTCTTTTCCATTCCACATTAAAAAATCATGTAAAAAAGGGGAAAGCACATCATATAAAAGTGAAAAGAAAAAAAATGTGCAGAATCAATTGTTTTAGCTGTGAAATTTATGGCATAGTTTAAATTTAATTAAATGGACAATCCCTGCTATGAGTATCTCTTATTCACCCTCCCACTCTCAAAAAAAAAAAAAAAAAAAAAAAAAAGTAATAGAAAAAGAAAAGTGAAAGAAAAAAGGATTATCAGTCATCTCCCAGATCCATGACAACTATTTGTTTACTATATGTAAGCTGTGGGGTTTGGCACTACATTTGGTTCATTTGTCATATGCATCTTACTTTTGCGAAAGGAATGGCTTTGCGGCTTTTTTTAATGAGAAAATGATCATAATGGGAATTACATATCAGTTTGGTTTGAACCTTGTCTTGGAGCAGTCATTTTCTTTTTTATTTGACATTGGCATGGTTATTTTGTTTTTTCACATCTTCCTATGTTTTTTTATTATTGCATTGAAATGTTGTTCATTGGCTGGTCCTTCTGTTTTTGTTCTATTTTCCATTTAAGAGCCAGGCTGCAGTAAGATTATTGTTTCTTTCACAAGTTTCTCTAACCTGGCAATCTTATTTGTCACTTTCTGTGCAGACCACTGTTATTGATCCAGCTGATGTTGATGCTCTGGAATATGCACTGGATAAGAATAAAGTACATAGCATAATAATTCCTTCATATATTTTAAACCTTTTTTTCTGTCTGCTGGGTTATGCTCCTAAAATGGTCACTTCTGACATCATTTGTTTATCAGGTTTCTCTGTTTTTCACAGAGTCACCAACAAATCCTTTTCTCCGTTGTGTTGACATTGAGTTGGTTTCAAAGCTCTGTCATAGTAAAGGAGCATTGGTTTGTGTGGATGGAACTTTTGCAACACCTTTAAACCAAAAGGTCCTTAGTCTTGGTGCTGATATTGTTTTGCATTCTGCAACAAAATATATTGCTGGTCATAACGATGTAAGTATGTCTGTAACAGACTAGGTTCATCACTAAAAGAGAATGTTAGTTTTGAAAATTCTGGATTTTGGTTCTTTGGTGTGTTGTCCAAATGAAATTCACAAAGTCTTGTTCCAGGTCCTTGGCGGGTGCATTAGTGGTCCTGAGAGGCTTGTGGCTTCAGTTCGAACACTTCATAACATTATGGGTGGTGCCCTTAATCCAGTGAGTCTTCCCGTGACTTGGAGATTCTTTGTACAAACTATCCTATTGAACCTATGACTTAAAATTACTAATATACTATATAATTTGGAATCACTTGTCAAATAAAAATATGTAGTTGGATTCGCTGTTAATGATTAAGAACACAATTGGCCAAGTATAATTTTACTTAATATGCATCACCGTAGCTTTTTTTTTATTCATAATTTTCATACAGAACGCTGCATATCTCATCATTCGAGGAATGAAGACGCTGCATCTTCGTGTACGGCAACAAAACGCTACAGCATTGAAGATGGCCAAACTTTTAGAGGCACATCCCAAGGTAAATTTTATTTATTTATAAAAATCTTAACATAAATTTAATATCAATAAATGAAGTGTGGAATATGGTATGCATTCTCCAAATTTCTTTGGGGGAGGAGGGGGTGGGTCTCCCTGTCTCCTGCCCCAAGCAAAGTAGTGCCTTAATAAGCAACAAGATTCAACTCCGGTATAGGTGTGGAAATAACCGTTTTACATCTTGTTCATCTTCTTTCTCTTTCCCAACCTATTAACACTTAATGAACTCTCATTGAGCTTAAATAAGCACCCATATCTGTCTAGCTGTAAAACTTTCTTTGTTCCAGACCCAAAATAACTGCTAAGCTATCTAATTACTTATTAAACCTTTTTATTCCTTTTTACTCGTCTCAAATTCACAACGGTATAGAAATCCAATTTATACATAATTATTTAAAATCTTCATGGACTGACAATCTATTGGAGTTATGATTTTAGTTATATCTATAGTTTTGGTTTAGGAGCCAAATCTTATGTCCCATAAACCTAACAAAAGGTCGATAAGGTGACAAGGCTTGCAAGCAATGCATATTTATTGTTCAATTCTCTGTCCCAATACAATTGTGGATGGCAAAGCTCATTTACAGTCAGGCAGCCGGCTTGCTCCAAGATCTGACATAAAGCTTCTGCAGGTGAATTGTGTATATTATCCTGCTCTGGTTAGTCATCCTGAGCATGACCTAGCTAAGCGACAGATGACTGGTTTTGGTGGTGTAGTTAGTTTTGAGGTAAGTCTTAGTTTTGAACTATGTTTCGGAATGCCTGTATTTTAGGATTTTCAACAAATTTCTTATTCAGTGGTGTGTACTAATGTAGATTGATGGGGACTTGATGACCACTGCAAAGTTTATTGATGCCTTGAAAATCCCTTACATAGCCCCTTCATTTGGAGGATGTGAGAGCATTGTAGATCAGCCGGCAATCATGTCATACTGGTACACGCTCATTCCTCTTCATCAGATTATTGATCATTATACAATTCCTTTATCAATATGAAATTTGTTATAAGCACTAGCAACACAATGATGACAGGATGTCTTGAAGTAAAAAAAAGTACGAAAAAATTGTCCACCAAAAGATGTTTTAAGTAAACACGTCATAGAAATTGTGTTATAAATATAAAGACTGGTTTACACTCAAGTTACGTGAAGTTCACTAGTTTTAAGAAAGAAAAAGATTCGTTGTTATGTGTCAGGCAGAGGGCATTTTGGGCAGCAAGCAATAAATTAGTATATTCTAGAGTTGGTATATTTTGACCATGCATGTGAGCACATGGGTAGTTAGTTATTTTGTGAGTGTGGGATAAGAGAATATGGTGTAGGTTTAGACTTTACTTCAAGTTTATGTAGTCTATAAATACAAGAGTCATGTAACTTTTGTTTTACAAGTGATGAATGATATGAAAATCTGAGAAACAGTTTTGGAAACACACCTATCTCCCTCCTATCTTCCCCCAAAATTGAGTTTATCTGTCTATTCCTCTCTTTCCTCCCTAAATTCCTTCTATCTACCCCTCTATTTTATGTTCTATCTCTGCAGATTCAAATCATCAGTACCAAGGTGTGGCCTGACATTATGCGTACATGTGGTCTGGGTAAAATTAGACTGATCTTATACTGCCTAGGACCCAGTTTATAAGTCAAAAAAATATTGATTTGTGTTTCAGCAAGGATTTTAAGACATTTCAAAAACTCATTTATACATTAAATTTTTATATTTTTTGTATTCGTAATATATTTGTATGCCATATTTTCTATTATATTTAAGATATATTAAAATATAATGCATAAAAAAATTCTTGGAGCGTCTCAAAACCTGTGTTGAAAACAGTCGATACTCAAGACATCCTTTGGTAGAAAAGAGTAGGGGAAGAAAAGGGTGGGGGGGTGCATGATTATGTTTTTAGTATTAGGTTGAACTAACTAAAAGTCGATGGTTTACAATTATTCCAGCAACTGATATATATTATTTATGGATGCACTTGTGACAGGGATCTTCCCCAGTTGGAAAGGGCAAAATTTGGTATCAAGGACAATCTGGTTCGTTTTAGCTTTGGGGTTGAAGACTTCGAGGACTTGAAGGCTGATATTCTTCAAGCATTGGAGACTATATAGGGTGTGTAACCGGTATTTAGGCCCCTCAACTATCCCTCTACCCCCAAATCCTAGTGCAACATGTTCCTTGTTTCTGCTATTTCATTATCCTATTATACAGCTATGTTTAAGGATCTTGGTGCCCCTGCTAATGACGATCAATTTCATGTTAGGCTTGTAATATTTTTTCGGTGCAATATATGTAGATTCTTTAATAGCTGAAATATGGGTTGGCAATTCAGATGTATTCTTTTTAGTTCATCAACTAAGAAGTTTGGGGATGGAGATTGAACCCATATCATAATGTTTATGGGGTTGACTTGTAGTCACCACTCACCAAGTTGTTTGTAGGGTAAGGAACCTAGTTTTGTATGGAATAGTTGAATAATTTATTTCGATGGTGGATGGGAGTAAACATCCTAGTTGCTGCCTCACTGGGATTGATGAGTACACCAGCACAGATTTTGACACCGCTCAAGTCTAAAATTCAAAAAACTTCTGATCTGGTCATGGTCTTTGACTCTTGGAGAAAAGTAGTAGGTTTCATTTAAATTAAACGAGAGAGCTAGGTCGAACAAGAAATCTCTGGACATCGGTATTGCTGTTGGAAGGTCAATGGTAATATGGTGTCTGGAATGCATGTCTGTGCAAGGTCAATGACAATCATCTTTTGGTGGAATGTTAATGCTTAATGCACGTGTCTATGCTTGACAATTGAGCTTTTCAAACATTTTGTTTAATATATCTGATCCTCTACTGAAAAATTGAATCTATTAAAGTATATGGATGGTTTCACTTGGCATATCTGCATGTGTTGATTCACCCATAAAACTGAATAATAAAGGGAAATTTGGACGGCTACATTTACAACAGAAGAATGGGCAAAACTAGTTTTCCCGTATCTATGTTAAAGCCTTCAAAACTCTACTCGTCCCTGTCCTACTCCTCTTCATCATAGTTGAAAGGTAGAGGTACTGACTTGAACGCACGGTACTTGCCCACATTGTTCAGGTGTTATTCTCTATCCTGAACAAGGCAACACACTATGAACTTTTAACATTGAAGAATCAATCAAAATCTCTTCACCAACTTTACCTGAAAAAATACATGTGTATATAAATGAAGTCTATAATAAGTATTGTAATGGAATCAAAATTTAAAGGAATAGTACTGTACAAAGTATGAAAGTACTATATCTTAATTTTATGGTTAACGTCCGACCATGGCTCCGAAGTACACACTATTGTGTGGAACTAGGAGTGTCTCTCAACCAACGGTTCTTAGAATTACGTTGGAGAAGCCCCCAGTCCTAAACAAGGTCCCAGTATGTACTAGCAACTGCTGCAATTCCGGAGGCAATCCAAGCTATTATCCTCCACTTGTTTCGACTGAAAGCTGTCCTTGTAGTAACAGCTACGATTGTTGAAAAATATTGTCCTTGAATACCACCTTTTTCTTCATAAAACCGCCTTGGGCACGGTCGTCAAAGAAGGAACATATTTTTAATTCTAGCAGCGTAGGTTGAAAGTTAAATAGGCTGGGAAAGAGTAAAAGATGGAATCCCGGCTACAATGTAATGGAATGTGTTGTAAACATCATTCTCATTGCATTTGTGTACTCTGTGTTCGTAGTCACATGAACCATAGTAACAAATATAGAACTCGAGACTTCTAAAAGCCTGAACCGGGCTGGTAAGTTGATCTGCCAAGAAAAAATCTGCAAGTACAACCTGCAGGCAGCAGAGAAAGAAGATAATGTGTGTGTGTGTGTGTGTATATATATATATATATATCGGAGTTGGAATTCACTTTTACCATTGGAGTTTCCCCCTCTTTTTTACCTTGTAAAGAGGAGCACATATACAGTGAAACACACGTGAGAAAGAAGAAGCGGCTTGAGCGATATATGATGTTGAATGGGAAAATCAATATGACAAATACAAGTTGCAGAGAAAGGAAGGAAAAGGATCTGTTAGCGGTGTCATGAGTTTTAATATATAATGAATGAGATGTTAATTTAGACAAGTTTAATCATCTTACAACTACTACTAGTAGAGGAAGAAGCTCAGTGAAACCCAGTACCAGAACTTGTCGATAGCCTAATGCAGTTGCTTTCCTTGAACCCAAATATGAAAGGATAATTGACTCGATATTTCCTCCACAAGTATAAATTCCCAGCGTACAAAAGCATGTGTAAAACAATGAAGGCAAACAAACTGCAAAGAAGAAATTTATATAGGAAACGTTTATTTGAATAGCAAAATAGGTTTCGATAGTAGTATATTGCAACAGAAAACCAAGAAATAAGAACAATACCTGTACAGGGGGAACATGGTATTCATGGCCGTCCTGTCCTTATTAACGATATCATCACGAGCACGTGCAATCAAAACACAGTGATAGATTGGAAGGAAGGAAACAGTACATAATGTAAGAAATGCAGAGCAAGCTAGTTGTACCTAAAAGAGGCAGTTACTCTATGTCTTTCTTTCTTAGCTGTAGGCCTTAGGATGCTCAGACCTTTCTTGCGATTCGCATTAGAAAAATGCTTAATGAATGCAGCTTCAACCCTCTCCATAAGCTTGGTAACCTGTGAAATATATTACCCAAATAAATATTAATGTGTAAGATAATATTAAGTTTTAAGGTAATTCACCTCATCGGAGCTGCCTAGGTAAGAGTTATCGACCATTTTCATGAAGCATATCTGCAACAAGTGAGCTAAAAACACAAGTAATTTAAAATTTCAACCTCAAGCAACCCGAGAATTATAAGCAGGGGTTTCCACATATATATTATATAGTACTAGAGTGGGACATCTGAATTTGATTATTACCTTATCGTATTTCTTCATGATCTTTGAAAATGCCATAATATTCAAGAAGCAGTTAGCCAAAACAAAAGAAAAACACCAAGGATTGAATTCTAGCCCTTTCCTAAGAGTAAAAGTACTACTATCATATATGATAATAATTCATACCTGTAGCTTTTAAGAAGTCGAAGCTTGTGATAAAATTCAACGAAAGCACTTTTAAGTTGATCTTCAATCTTGTTCAGATTTTCCTTACTGAACCTCAACTCTGTCTGAATAGGAACATTAAGGAAGCCTTTGATTGTTGAACGAGGCGTCTCAACAGTGTTGTTCATTGGCTTGAGTTCTTGATCGAACACTTTGCTTTGCATGTTTTGCCTCTTCCTTGCGATCATCTTTATCATCACTCCATGAATCATCCGATTGTACCCCACTTGGCGATATGTCTTCTTCTATTAGGCCACTAAACGCTCTGTAAAGCGTAAGCCTTCGCGTTAATCCCGGTGGCTGGTTTGTTTCTTTGTCTAAAATGGTGGATTTCTTTTAAAAGGGTCTTGAGAAATTCTTAATCCATGTATGCTTCTTGCCATTCTGGCACCATTTGTAAAGTTAATTCTTTACCAAATTTCATCTTCTAATTCCTTGCTGATAAATGAAACAATGTTGTAGTCAGGACTGATAAGGGATGACTAGCTGTTGTAGTTGTTTGTATAAAATTGAAAAGATAATTAGGGGTAAATGTAAATTAGCTCTTCTATTACTATTGTTAAACAACTCTTCTATGCAGACATAAAAATTGAACAAATATTTTATAATTTTACTCATTTGTATTTTTATCCCTAATATAAATTATAAAACACTCGTGTTCAATTATCAAATGAGTTCAATTATATTGGTGTCTTGATAGGTTGTATATATAATTATGAGAATTTATTATATACATTTCAAATTGAGCTAAAGTGAGAATTTTTTTATTATAAGTAGCAGTAGTGGTAGTTATTAATCGAGTATATGTTTCAATTAAACAACATTTTTACAACGTACACATTATAATGGCAGCAAGCTCGCTCCAGGCTCCAGGCTCCAAGATGTAATAATACAAGTACTCCACTATTTAGTAACAAACCATGTGATAATATAAATAGTAGTAGTAATAATTTATACACTGCAAGCAAGTAGTACTTCCCTTTAATTTATCTTTTGTCGGATATTGAGTTATCATGGTAAGTTTGTCAATTAAATCACCTTCCAACATGTGTATCGATATTATATTTATTAATTGACTAAAATTAACTTCATCTTAACACATTATTAATCTTAACACATTATTCATCAGAAATAGCAAAAGAAAAAAAATAAGTTTATAAAGAACATGGGAAAAAAAAAAAAGTTTTTTCATTTAAATTAAAAAACTCAAAAGGAAAATAAGTGGATATAAAAACTTACATCCTTTCCTTTTCTTTTCCCATCCCTTTTTAACTGAAAAAACAGAACCAAGAGTTTCTACTTCTGGGTAATGCTACACAGACAGGTTTATTGGACAGGTGAATTTATTAGACTTATTCTTCTAGTTCTAGGACACCCGCCAAAAGGAGAAACAAACATACTATCTTATCCTCAACCACAAGCTATATATATCGTCTTCTTTAGTCCCTTCAAATCCAAAACACCCCAGAATCTGTAGCAGAAAGAATGGCCACTCTATTTTCTCTGCATCCATCTTCTTCAATCTTGATCTCTCCTACAAGAAGAACATTAAAACACCTTTCTCACTTGAGATCCATCACAACAATCCCTACCCACTACTCCAACAAATCACTATCTTTAAACTCTCTTCTCTCGCCTCAATCTGGCCCACCGCCACCCCCTGTCCAGACCTTCTGGCAGTGGCTCTCAGATGAAAAAGTGGTCTCTCCCAAGTCTCCGGCGAAGCCTGGTGTCGTCGCTGAAGGGTTAGGACTGGTTGCTCAGAGAAACATAGCTCGAAATGAGGTCGTTTTGGAGATCCCCAAGAAGTTTTGGATTAACCCAGATACAGTTTCAGCTTCAGAAATCGGTAGTGTGTGTGGTGGATTGAGGCCCTGGGTGTCTGTTGCTCTGTTTCTCATCAGAGAAAAGCTCAGAGAAGATTCACCCTGGCGTAATTACGTTGATATTCTTCCAGAGTACACTGATTCTACTATATTTTGGTGGGTCTGTCTGGCTCAACTTCATTTTTTATTTTTTCGATTCTTCTGAAAATTGTCAAGTTAAAGGGCTTTGTTGTTAATGAAGTGCTGTTTGATGCCCTTCCACTGCAGGTCCGAAGAGGAGCTATCTTGGATTCAAGGTTAGTTAAGTTTCTTTCTTGTTCCTGGTATTTCATGGACAATTGCTACAATTTTGAGCTAGTAGCCTTGCTTCTCTATTTTGGATTGGGATAACTATTACCTGTATTTGAAATTAGGTTCATCTCGTTGGTTTTCTGGAAAGGTTCTGGTGATTACTTTGGTCCATATGGAATTGGTGAATTGGTGATTCATGCTCTTAAATGTTAAACCTAGTAAGATAATGATGTGGTTCTATCTTTTAACTCCACCCATATTTATCAGCTGTTTCCATGAACTTGATAAATACAACAATGTAAGGAGCTGCAGGTCCATATTTCTCTAAAGTGAACTCTTTGACACAAAATATGTATAGATTCTATACAAAAAGTTCGGTATGATCTTGGATTTTGATTAGAACCGACCAGATTTTGATATATTTGGAAAGTCTTAAGTGGAAATTTTCTCATGTCTTGGTTTCTTTTTGGCTGCTCTAAAATACAATCATCGGCATAGAAGAAACTAATAGCTTTTGTTCCTTGTGATTGACTTTGTTGATTACCTATGTTTATTGTCATCCACAACTGTTACAGTTTAACTGAACTGAGGATTCTTAGGAACTCAACTATTGAGCACAACAGTAGGTGCGAAAGAATATGTGCAAAGCGAATTTCTGAAAGTGGAAGAAGAAATCATACTTCCAAATCGGCGGCTTTTTCCTTTTAGTATAACAGTGGATGACTTCTTATGGGCTTTTGGGATACTAAGATCAAGGGCTTTTTCTCGCCTTCGTGGTCAAAATCTTGTCTTGATCCCCCTGGCAGACTTGGTAGGTCTTGTCTCTTTTTCCAAGTTGGCTTTGGCTGCAGTAAGTTTCCACGCGTGAAATTCTCTTAAAGAATGCCACTTGCTGGCCATGCAAAGCACCCTAAGTTATATATTGAACTAGTGGTAGTTTATTTTTCCATACTAATATTATGCGCACTTTTCTAATATCACCTTACAATAACTAATAACTGCTTTTTTGAATCTGCATCCAGAAGTCTTAGGATATTACCCCCTAGGATAACATTAGGAGTTGTTTCATACTAGTTTGGATTCCTATCACTTCTATGTGAAGCCTGCATTCGGCATTCCATTATGCACGATATATTGGGACTTGATACAGGCAGAGAAACATTGATTTTTTCTGAGCAGGGAAAAGGCTATAATAATACTTCAGCCGTACCTCATCAAGAGTATACTTTATTGAAGTCTCTTCATAATGTCTGGAAAAGGAAAATTGTGGAAAGATGTAGAATATGTTTCGTCTTAAAAACTTGTAACTGATAGACCCTTGGCACAACTTTTTAATATAATAGTAGCTAGGATATTAATATAATGATGCACTCTCATCTGCAGACCTTCTATTTTTTGTTTTTTATTTCGTTACAAGTCTGATCTACAGATTTTTTTCTCTATCATAAAGAAAATAACATTTCTACAGCCTTCCCTTAACCCTTTTATTGTGATATCAGAGATGAACTTCTTTGGTTGGAGATTTACTTTCTGCTGACCTTACATGTGGTACACAGATTAACCACAGCCCCAGCATAACCACAGAAGATTACTTATATGAAATCAAAGGAGCTGGTCTTTTCTCCAGGGATCTTCTATTTTCTTTGCGAAGTCCCGTATCAGTCAAGGCCGGTGAGCAGGTGAAGTTCTTTAGTCTTGTACGAAGCTTTTTTCCTCGGTATTATGTTAAATACGGAGTACTAAAGTGATCACCATGAACATTTAACGCAATAAAGTCATTAACGTAGAAATCTAATGAATCATTAGCTTCCTGTAACTTAGAACATATAATTTTCTTTGCTATTTAATATAATATCATAAAAACAAGGGACATGAATCAACAAATATTGCAAACAACTAGTATACTGAAAGCATTAGAATTACATGTAGAAGGCAAAATGACAGTTTTCAAGTGTCATTTGTTTAAATTTCAGAGTTGTGAGATCATGTATTTTAAGTTCTGCTACAGTTCACAAAGAATAAACTGAAGAATGATGTCACGCTTAACAACTCAAAATCAACTATTTGATCTTACAAAGTTTAGCAAAAGGCACCCAGTTCAATTAAATTGGCTATGATTTGACAGGTTTTGATCCAGTATGATTTGAATAAAAGCAATGCTGAGTTAGCTCTGGATTATGGTTTCATAGAATCAAAATCAGATCGAATTACATATACCTTAACACTAAACATATCTGAATCGGACTCATTTTTTGGGGACAAGCTAGATATTGCTGAGTCAAATGGTATGAGTACAAATGCATACTTCGATATCACATTGGATCAACCTCTTCCAACAGTTATGCTTCCGTATCTGCGGCTGGTAGCTCTTGGGGGAACCGATGCTTTCCTCCTAGAATCCATTTTCAGAAATTCTATTTGGGAACACCTTGAATTGCCCATCAGTCGTGCCAATGAGGAGGTCATATGCCAAGTTGTACGAAATGCCTGTAAATCTGCTCTTTCTGGCTATGGCACCACAATCGAAGAGGTAAATTCCATCTTTTATCCACATTATTCTGTTAATCTTTTCTTCTGTGTTTCAGTGCTGCTTGTCTGGTGTATTTATCCATGTCATCAAACTATCAATATGCTAAATCATGCAACCTAAAAGTTTCATAGCACGTTGATTGATCAAACTATGCCTCAAATATTTGATTAAATTAATGAATCTCCCAAAGAACCCAAAAAGTCGAAAATAATTGTTGATAATAGACCAAAATGGCTTGACTTTATTTATAAGTATTTAAGATCTCAATCTTAACTTTGATCTGGTTCCCTGCAATTTGAAGCAAATTACTATTTCAGTATTTTGAGCTTGAGATACTTGATAAAACATTGGCCTTACAGGATGAGAAATTGAAGGAAGGAGGAAATCTTAATCCAAGGCTTGAGATAGCAGTTGGTATAAGAGCAGGGGAGAAGAAGGTATTGCAGCACATTGATAGGATATTCAAGGAAAGGGAACAGGAATTGGATGAGTTTGAGTATTACCAAGAAAGGAGGCTCAGGGACCTTGGTCTGGTTGGAGAACAAGGCGATATTATTTTTTGGGAGCCCAAATAGAATCCGTCAATGCCTTCTAAATGTTTCTACTTGTGTACTAAAGATTAAGAGGCAACTGTATTACTGTAGTGCAGTAGAAATGAAGAATACTATTCTAGTGAAACCTCTTTTGCAATTCTCAAAGAAATGGAGAGAGAGAGAGGTTAATAAACACCCTTCAATCTTGTTTCCGAAGGGCCAGCAGAGTGATTCCGTTCCATGGCTTCACATCTGCTGCCCAAATTTTTGATGGTGCTCTTGTTCTTTGTGCAAGTACTGGTTGAGCTAATTTTTCTATTACATTCACTTTGGCATTGATTTTTATGTTCTCTGTCACACGCTTACAAATCTCTAGGTCTGAATCGCAGATGATTCTTATATATTCATGCATAAATACCGATAATGAGTTGAGTAATTTACCATGCATTGACAAAGCAATGTAATTATTCTTTCATAAAAATTGCTTCTACTACTCATAAATCTCAGATCCAATTGGCTGTAGCAAGTCATTTGATGTAAAAAAATCTTCCTTTCCTGGCCTACTTTATTTTGTTGCCAAGGAAATATGTAGAATTTAGAACAGTGTGCAACTTAGTAGTACTCTGTGAAAAGACAAGGAAAACTATCATAGGCTTCTATTTGACTTCATTCTTAATCTTTGTGAGATCCTGAGGACGAGATGGTTAAAGAAAGTTTATGTTGGCGCTATAGAGGACGCTTACAAATAAATTAAATTAATACATTCACGAGAGCTTCCTTAGTTGGGATGCATTCTCCAAAACCACCTAATATTTAGTTCTGTTGTTTTACTAGTTTACAGATGGAGTTGATTCTTTTTTGGTGGAGCCAAGTGAATTGAAGCAAAGCAAACACCATATAAACATATTGAACGAACACGCTTACGGCTTATGGATGCCCAAGAGGGCCATCTTCTTTCCAGCTGCTTCTCACAAAGTTCGTCAAGGAATGAACAACGCATATCTGGACTCTCACTTTATACATTCTTCAGCTCTATTCTCTCCCAATACTATAAAGCTCAGTAGGTATGTGTTTAAACCTTCTCTAACCAAAGCACCTTGGTTTCTTCTCCACAGTAACTAGTAGTTATGACAAAGGTAGGACTCAAACTTGGCTACGTGCCTCACACGGAAATTTCAGTCAGTCGTATTTCCAGCGCCTAATAAATCGTTACAACTTCTTGTCTCACAGAAACACTCGTGTGGGTTTGCATAAAAATAATCTTCTTCTTTGTGCTTGTTGTCTGCATCAACTCTACGACGAGTAGGCTGTCCCATTCGTCTTTCATGAGTCAATTTCAGAGCAACTGTGAACTCATCCCATTTCAGTGTCCTGTTCTGATATAAATCGATCAGTTCTACAATTTTTCTCCGATCTAGTTGCAGGGTCTTTTTGAACCCAAGATACCTGCATGAGATCTCATCAGGATGTGTTTTAAAGATCCAGTAGTATAAATCAGCTTCTTTTTCCTAGTAAGAAAACAGAAATTCATCCTGAAATTTTATCATATACCTGCGGTGACCTTCCACAAGCTTTGCCATGTTGCCATCATAAGTGGGAATGAAAATGCTACTAGCAACTGAAACCATGAAGTCCAGAGCTGCCATTTGGGAAGAATGGTTTTGGAATTGCTGCAAATCATCAGGATCCAGCAGCATCTCCTTCTTCACCTGATTATGTTCAATGTCGAGTAAAAGAAAAGGCCCAAGTTCTTAAGCTATCATATTCAACCATATTATAATTTATAATCATTAGGCAAGCATTTAAATATAGAGTTTTGCCGTTCTCCAAAAGAGAGCACAATCCATGTCTATAGAACTATAGTAGTACACTCCTTAATAAAGTCAGCCAATTGACCCTTTTTGTGCAGGTGCGAGGGGGGAGTCAGCTAAATGACGGGCCTTAATAAGACTCCCGAACTAAAACATGTGCTAGAAGATGAATGAATTATTATGCATACATAATCAACTAGCTTCCTAGTTATTTAGGTGGATGGTTTAGTGCAGCTAGTTATTTAGGTGGATGGTTTAGTGCAGCCATTAGCGAATTATTAACAGGCTAATGTTCATCAAAAGGAAACATCTTATCATCAAGATACATGCTGCCAAAAACATATGTAGTGAACAACCAATCATAATCTCATTAAGCGATCTATAATGATGATTACTTTTGGGAATAACAGGCTTGTAAATTCTCAGACTATATGAACCTAGAAAGCTGCCGATTCACAGATTAAGGACAACACAAGATCAAGGTAGTAATTACTCACAATCTGTGGAAATGAAGCTCGTAACACTGCAAGCCTCCTTTCACTGCCATAAATCTCACCAGATGCAATATATATCTGTGTTGTCTTGTCAAAATCTAGTGCTCGCAGCACTAAAGCCGTCTCCTCTGGGGTAAGAGGGCACAAACCTAGTGATCTCCTTTCTTGAGACTCTATTTCTTTCTCCCTCCACCAAGGAAATGCATACCTGAACATAAAGTGCAGTTGAGAAACATTATGTAACAATATATAAATAGAAATTCTCTCATCAGATGACATCACATATTGCTTTGACTGTCATATCATCGTATTAAGTTATTGAGTACATGGAAATTTATTAATTATGAATGAAATATAATAAACAGATACTGGCATAAATGCACACTTGGAAGTTTTTACCTTTCCTGACATATAATAATTTATTCAGAAAAAATTGGAAGCCTCACTACTATATGGATTGGCAAATAAGTCAACTTAGTGTAGTGATAGCTGATTTTATAATAGAAGGATGATTGATCACAAATACCTAATATCCTAGGTGAGACAAAATCTTCTAACATTGATTATTGCTGTTCACAATCCATTTCTTGCTGTTCAATTAAAGGCAATATACAATATCAATATGCATGCACATGCATTAAAAATTCATCCACACTTAGGACGTACATATATCCTAGCAACTCTTCAAACAAAAGAGCAGGTCGCAATAACCATATTCCAAGCCAGTAAAGATTGATATGAGCATAACTGAGTGGGAGAGGGTACTTCAAAGTGAAATCACCTCAATTGTTTAAGCTCTTCAGCTTCTTCCTCTGTGCAGCCATGCGTACAACCTGAGAAAGCCAACATATCCATCTCATACCTTAGATGCAATGCTATAAATGGTCCTTTTCCTTGAAGAATTTGGACCAATTTGTGTCCCAAAGCCTCAATCTGAGGAGTGAATCTCAGTGCCTGAAAATTGACACGGCACCTGAGTTTCTGAAAATCAAGTGGAATCATATTGTTTGCTAACCGTGCATCTGTTCTGTTGAAATGTATCAACTTATGCTTGTCAAAAAGAGGCAGAATCTGCATAGTGGAGTAAATCCACGGAAGCTAAATCAGTAAAACGGAGAGAGAATCCTCAAAAATTTTGTTGTTGTCCTTCACTTCTTATAATGAAACTATACTGACAAATGCAGACACACCAGCCTTGTAATAGTTCGCATATTTCAATCTATCAATTCAGGCAATCAGGTAAATAAGGTAGCAGAAGAGGAAAAGATTGCATGTCTCCTCCTTTATATGGACAAATCTACACTTCACTGCCCAAACTAATAGTGTTGTAAGATTTTCAGATGATGAATTTAACATACCCTGGTAATTTACTGTTTTGGTCGTTTAAGTAAAATCTGATTGTGATCAGGAGTTGCAACTAAGGAACTGCATAGTCAAGAACTTACAATACTCAAGCCTACAATTCTTCACCACCTAGAAGTAACGAGGCACACAATTACTCCCAAATTAGTGCCTTGAACTGAAATTTTCTGACTTTAGCTAATACGTCCAACATAAACCCTTCTTTTTACTTCCCCGCCCAACCCAAAAAGAAAAGATAAAGAAAAAGAAAAAAGGAACACCAGATAGGTAAGAAGATAATTCAGCAGTGCCGACAATCAGCGTTCAATGTATGATATGGCTCCATACCTGGAAGAATACCATATAGGAGTTCACTTGACCCATGCCAAGCAGTTGGAACTGGGATTTATCTCCATATACAGGCAAACCTAGCTTAACAGGATAACTACACAAGGTTAAGCTCAAATGACTCAAGATTGATCCGAGGTATATTAAAGCTTGAGCTTACTGATACTCAACTCAGTTCACTCACACTCTGACTGATGAATAAAATGCATGGAGACATGTCGACATCAAAACATCTATTCCACAACTGTTATTTGCAAACATTTGCACAAGCATGGAGAATCCCTAAATGACTTCATCAGCCAAAGTCATACCAACAGGCTATGGTTACGAGATCAATAAATTCTTTCCAAAAATAGATATGTATTGTGTATATCAGAACACAAATAAACCTTAAGCATACGGACCTGTTGCAGGTAGTACTTTTCACTCGACCAGCTGACAGGACGCATTTCTAGTGGCTGGTATCCATATCTCAGGATAAAACTTTTTGGTAACCTTTTGACAATTCGAACTTCATCTCTCAGTGAATCAATGAAGTGTCTCACATCAAAAATGTCCTCAAAATTACTGCAAGTCAAATACGTCATGTTTGAATTTTCAAAACAGCAAAATGGGAGAAGGAGATTACAAATTTCCCTAAGCTAAACACTTTACCTAGGATCAGTCCAGAAGGATTTCTTATCAAGCTCCGGAACAACCAAAGTAAGGTTCAAGAGTCGAGCAACGGTCACCATATCACAGATCTGAAATCGCACAATTTGCTGAGTAAATACATTGCTGTAAAGATAAATAAGTCCAGAAGACAAAATAAAAGAACTAGGCAACTAGTACTTACCGCAGCACGCATTTGGTTCAAACCCCCATTACAAGAAACCTTGAGAAAACCATTACTAGTGTAGTTCCCTGCAGGATAGTACGCATTGAGGAAATGTTAAAGAAAGGAAAAATTCTTCACACACCACTGAAATAAGGCATTGCATCTTAACTACAGAAAGTTGTTCACAAATCACATCATCTTCAGTAATCACTAAGTTGATTCTTTCCCCCCTCCTACTAATAAGAAAGTAGTGGCATGGCATCTATACATAGCAGCATATATACCTAAAAAAATAAACACATAATATAGGCAATCAAGTAGTCAATGAATTAGCAACAGAGATGCAGTTGATCAACTTATTGCAGAATGAACGCGAGACAAAATTGTGAGAAGTAAAAGGATCTGACAGGTTAGATGGAGTGAGTAACACATTATCATTCATAGACACGTAGAAACAAGGACAAACCAGACAGGTTATACGGAAAGAAGTGGTTTTATTTCAAAGTCTTAGCATTTTCAAGAGCTTTTGCTCTAATGTTGTTGCTTGCACAAGTTATTGGACAAGAATGTGGCAACTTCCTAAACTAATTAATGCATGTCAATGAATTCTTATAATTTATATAAAAACAACTCATCATTACGTTATTATTTTATCTTATTTGTAAGTCATGACAACTCATCATTCACTCAATGACTCAAGGAACTAGCATATACATCTCGAGCTAGAATATAGTTGCTATTGATGCATATAGTTCACTAAGTACATTTAGATTACAAGATAACAAGTAGAATTTCTGTACTTTAAAATAACAATCTTATCCGAGATAAGTATCAAATTCACTTCAACATTTTAAAAATATCCATACAATGTATTAGATCCATTAAAACTAATCACCACCCAAAAAGATAAGTTCTTTACTGGACAACAGTATGCAACAAGTCAATTGAGAAACTTTCCTTATTTTTCTCAGCTTTCATCTAAAAAAACATAACTTTAAGCTTGTTAACCACACGAGTTGCTTACATTCAAACATCAGAATTCCTTCCAGTTAACTACTAACAAGAATTTCAAATATTCCAATGACAATCACATTAATAAAAGCAATCTTCCAAATAGACCAACTTCAATGAAAATCATAACAAAATTCATGAGGTACTCACTTGCCGGAAGAAGAGGAAGCGGTAATTGAACTGCCTTTTCCTCAGTGGATAGCTTATAAGACTCATTTGAATGATTCCATAACCCCGCAAACAAGTGCGGATGCCAGAGCTCGCCAACCGCAACTAGCTGAACCAAGCAGGTCCATATCAAAATGCTGGAACAAACCCAAATGAACCACACGTGTAATCTACTCCTGGGAATCACCTGCCCTGGCTTATCACACCTCAACTGTACACTCTCAGATCTAACCTCCATTTCTCTCCTCCCCACCTCATTGCCTCTTCTTCATACCCAATAAAATTTCAGAATTGACCTCGCATCAAGAAAACGTAAACCCTAGATTCAACCAAATTCAAAATTTCAAATATAAATTCTGAATGGCCCTAATTGATAATCTGGGGAGCTTAAAAGAATCAAGCTTTACCGAAAGAGCAATAAATGGGAACCCGGGAGAGAGAAAAAATTGATATTTTGGAGTGAGAAAGAGGTGACAAGCGGCAAAAAATCACGAGCGCTCTATAACAATAAATTAAAGAACTCCAACCACCAGCAGCAGGCACAACACAAGCGTCAAACGTTTGGCAGATTTTTGAGTGTTACTTTTAAAAATGGAAACTTTCTGCCAGAGATTTTCATCACTTTTAAAATGGAAACTTTCCAGATTTCTATATATCCGTGTGACCGTGTCTCTGAATCTGAAAAAAGAATGTGGAATGTGACGAGGAATGTGTGCTGAATTTGTCAGGAAAATGATGATGGACAAATAAAATTACTCCCTCCGTCCCGTACTATAAAAATCTTTATTATTATTTTAGATACGTGATTTCTTTTAATAATTAAATTTTTATATATATTTTTTTATTATATTCATAATATTAAATATCTCGTATTTTTTTTATTCTAATTTTTTCTCCGTATTTAATAAGTATGTGAAGAAAATATTTTAAATTGAATAGTTATAAAATTATTCTTACCTACATTAAAAATAATTAATAACATATTATTATAGATAATTTTTTTATTTTATTTCTCTTTTTGAGGGTGGGATAGAAATCTCGGATTTTGATGAATATAGAAAGAATTAGTGTTGTTATTTTGTTTGCTGCGATTTTTACTATGTATAATTAATGGTGTTTTTGGATATAGTTAATGATGGATTTATCAGAAGTGATTTTTTTTTTTTTAAAAAGAAGATTAGCGGGTGAATGCTTATTTTAAATCACCATAGCTCGTGGTATAAAATTTAACAAATCTGAAAGACATGAGTTACGGGTTTAAAAGTAGGGTATTCAAATATTTCATCCGTTTAATAATAGTATAACGTTTTAGATGATTTTTATTTTATTTTTAAATTATTTGATGTTTTATATAATTTAGATAATTAATTATAATTTTTCAAAATTACATAAGAAAATATTAAAGATAAAAAATATTGGGGATATAAATATATGATAAAAGATATTATTTAATATTATATAATTATTTTTTAATTAACATGTAAAATTATAAAACGTCATATACAAATAAATACATATAATAATATAATAATAATACTAAAAGTATTTTTTACTTTCTTTACACTATTTTTATCCTTATGTGTATTTTTGGGTTTGGATTTGAATATGCACGTAGTAGATATATTCATGAGTTTAATATTAATAATAATTTTATTTTAAATGACTTAAATATAATTTCTTACGAGTTAGTGTACATGGTTAATCTATTGTTACATATTTTGATTCTAATATATCATAATCTAATATGGCTTACTGACAAGCTGTAACAATACTTATTTTTAATAAAAATATTAATTTAATACCGACCAACTTCTATAAATTATTATTATTATTATTGTAAAATCATATTAGAAACTGCTGAAGCCTCGAGGCCATTAGATTTTAAATTTGAGACTTATTGTATAAATTATTATTTTTTTCCAAAAAAGAATTTAAAACTTGATCTTTACATATAGTATTATCTATAAACAATATTTATAGCGTTAAGAATATATATATTTTTTGATATTTTACAATTAAAATTAACATTCGAGAAGAAAAAAAAAGAAAGAAAAGAAATTGGTGCGTATGCGAATTATAACGGCGGGTGATTCTAGCAGCCGCAGGCAGGGACTCTCTTCGCTTTTGACTCTGGTTTACCATCTTCTGCATCAAAGAAGACCTCCTCCTCCTTCTCCCCCTAATCTCTCGCCCCAAAATATAGCTTAGTTTAGTTTAGCTTAGCTTATTATTCACAATTCTGTCACCATGGTTTGCAGATTCTCCATCCTTGTTGTTTTAATCCTAGGGCTTTTAACATTAATGGCCGATTCGATCCGATTCGATCTGGAATCGGGTCACACCAAATGCATTGCTGAAGACATCAAAACTAATTCCATGACTGTCGGAAAGTACTCCCTTGTTAATCCCAACGAAGCTCAGGGTTCTTTGCCCGAAGTCCATCATCCTTTGCCCGAATCTCACAAACTTACTGTCAGGGTAATTTTCTTTCCTGACCAATTCTTATTTGATTTACTTTCAAGTTTCTGTTTATTTTTCGTTCGATCGTTTTGATTTTTTTGTCTGTGCCCAAATTTTGTTTTTTATTTTTATTTTTGTGTTTTCTCAGCAAGAATGAAATTTTATTGGGAATCCAGAACTTTTTTATTATAATTTTTTTTTCAAAATAAAACAACAGTTGTTCTGCAAGGCTTTGTTTGGAACTCACGTTTATTTAAGCACCAAACCAAACAAACAGCAGGGTTTTGGAGTGTTTTTGAATGAATTGTTGATTGGAATCCCATATGTAATTTTTTTTATGTGATTTTTGAGCAGCCAAACAACATGGCTTTAGTAGAGTTTTTCTTTGACTATTTTGTGTGGGATGTGCAATTTGTGTTGTCCAATGCAGGTGACGGCGACGTCTGGAACTAACTATCACTATGCAGATCATGTGGAGTCTGGACAGTTCAGTTTTCAGGCAGTGGAAGCTGGAGACTACATGGCTTGCTTTTGGGCTGTTGATCACAAGCCATCAACAACAATGACTGTTGATTTTGATTGGAAGTCTGGTGTGGCTGCTAAGGACTGGTCTAATGTTGCGAAGAAAGGCTCCATTGATGTAAGCCTTTCCTGTCTTTGCATTCTGGATAAATTTGGTCATTTGGTATACTTAAATGATGATAGCTTGATTGCTACATGGTTTTAAAGTTAATGTGACTTTGTTCGAAATTTGAGCTAATTACGGTTTGGTTTCTAGATATTGTCATGCTGTGCTTTTTTGAAAATTTATTTTGATTACAGTGAAGTGCCTCCTTCACTACAAGGAAGCCTACTAGAGTATGGTTTAGGTTATGTGTATGCATTTTGTGAGTAGTTGATTTTGCGTTTTATTATTAGTTGATGAATCATTTTGTTAGGAGTACTAGACAACATTATACTTGTAGAGTTGTATTTTTTGCATGTTTCACCAAAGCCAAGGCCCTAGGATATTTGGCTTTGGTTGGTAAACTCATTCAATCTCCTCTAATATAGCCTTCTGGTATGGGATCTCCCAAGACCTATACATCTGATTATACTCTCATTGGAATCCTCAAAATATTTGACTGCTTTTAGCAATTATACTCATGATGTTTTTTGAACTGCTAAAATTCCAATCTGTTCTATACCAGAGTTGCATGATACTTTTCTTGACTTAACAAATTGCGTATTGATACTTGCCATTTTAAACATGGTACTATTACGACTGAAACTCTTTTTCATACCCAAATGTTTTTTTTGTTTTCCACCTCTAATTGTAACTTAGTATTGGATTCTCAAATATTATATTTAATACTTAATTATTTCTAAAACTGTCACTTATTTCATGCAATTAAAAATATTTTATGAAATCTTAGCTTTATTGAATTAAATTCGTAGAGAAATGAACAGAAACACACCAAATTGAGGCTCAAAATTTGCAATCAATGGTTGATCCCATGAAGAAATATATCACCTTTGTTTGGAAAGTCAGTATACATCATGAACTGCATGGGGAACATATGGTCCACACACTTGTGGATTATTAGTGCAAGGATTATAATCCATAAGATTGTAATCCCATAAAAAATTGTCCTCGCAAATAAACATAGCCCAAGGGGTACTATTTAATACAACTTCTCCCTAGTATTATTAGTCTATTGTTGAATGACCTTAGGAAACTTTAAAATATAAATCCTTTATTTTAGTTTCGCATGTATAACCCCACATTGTATGAACTTTTTTTTTTCTCAAGGATAAAAGATTGCCAAATATTACTAATACCAAGCGATTGTAATCCTTAAGATATCCTTGCAAACAAGCTATTTAGGTATTGTTTATGTTAAAAAAAAATTATCACATGGTTGTTTAATGGGATAGCTGAAAATAGGGATATATATGTTCTAATTTTTAATATCAAGTAACCATTTAATGAGAGATTGCATAATACCAAGGGGAAAGTGATATTAATTTAGGGATCTTAGAACTAAATAGTCCAGAGTACAAATTTGATGCTAAACATAGTATTGAATTCATTGAAGGACTATATAGTCCAATCCCTCCTATAATATCTACAAACAAAGATTGCTATGTGAACTGGTTTACTCTATTAATCCCTCCTATAATACTTGCAAACAAAGATTACTATGCAAACACTGGTTTACTTTATGTAATGCTTGGAGAAATTTTTGTTTGTTTGATTACAATTTTATTTATTTTATTTTTTTACATACCTTGTATTTGAAAATGTAGTATCAAGACTCTTAACAATTCATTATCACTTTGGCTAGGCCATGGAAGTAGAGGTGAAGAGACTTTATGAAACTGTCACAGCTGTTCACGAGGAGATGTTTTATCTTCGCGAAAGGTAGTGTGTTTTTTTTAATCCCTCGAGAGATGCAACTGTCTTTTCACTAGCACTTTATGTGACTTGTGTTCGATCCTTGTTTCAGGGAAGAAGAGATGCAGGAGCTTAACAGAGCAACAAACTCCAAAATGGGATGGTTGAGTTTGCTTTCGCTTCTGGTTTGCTTATCTGTTTCTGGTTTGCAGCTATGGCATTTGAAGTCATTTTTCGAGAAGAAGAAGCTTATTTAACTATCTCATCCATTTCGGCTCATATACAATTTTCATCAATAACATCTTATTTTATTTCAAAATTTAAGGCTTAAACTTTCAAATCATAAATCCTAGTAATTTAAACTGTTGTTGAATGTATTTTTTTTATATATAGAAGTCTTTCTAATACCTTGGAAGAATGATGAATTTATCTATGCATGGTTGATGATTAAAATTCTTTGGTAGCAACCCCAAACCTTCTCCATGTCTTTTGGAAGATGAATCGGAATTTGTTCATAAATCTCAGGGTTGAATTTCTTCCATCAATCAAACTTCCCTTAAACTTCTGAGGGTCAGGTCACCATATAAAGTTAAATTAGTTAATCCATGTGCCTGTACATGTTTCCGACTAACCTAATGCATGCATTCCATTTTAGATCTGGTCCAAATCGGGGTTCTAGGATCTAGTAGAAGAAGTTTTTTCTTCTTTTTTGGGTGGAACTGAGGCCTAATAGGCCTAGATAATAATATTACATAAATAATTAGAGAGGCATTGTAACTAAGGTTATGTTTGTTTGCAAAGATTATACTTGGGATATGACTATTAATCCCAAGTTTTTTGTTTGTTTTCAAATTTAGACTTGGGACTATTAGTTTCGGGATTATAAAATGGCTTAATTGTCTTGACATTATAATTATAATCCTTAGGACTATGTTTGTTTGCAAGGATTATACTTGGAATATGACTATTAATCCCAAGAATCTTGTTTGTTTTCAAATTTAAATCTTAATAGTCTTGACATTATAATTATAATTCCTGGATTATAATCCTAAGATTAATAGTCTTGAGATTATAATGGATTATAATCCTGGGATTATAGTCTTTGCAAACAAAGATAGCCTGCAAAAAACATAGCCTAGGAGATCGGTAGGAGTAGCCTAGGAGATCGGTAGGAGGAGGCTCCAACAAAATATCAACAATATCATCTTTAACATGAAAATACAAGTAGTTCATTTCATCATTAAATCAGTTGCAATGAAAATAAAAATGTGAAGATAGAAATATTATTTGATGAACAAGGGAGGGAAGATTTTATATTTTGAAGAATAAAATTTTCAGTTTTAAGGGAAACGGTCTCTTTATTAATATTATAAATTTAACTTGGATAAGCATTAGATGGTGTGGATTCGGGGTAAATAAACCCACATTGTAATTTTTAGAGGAGATAATAAGGTAGGCTCCTCTAGTATTAGAACTTAGAAGTAATTACAAGTTGTGCCCTAAAGAATGTATAAGAAGTAGTAAAAAAATTTCCAGCAAAAGATGTTTTAAGGTAGATAAATTAATACTAAATGTGTAATAAAAACTATAGTTTACTCTCCAAAGAGAGAGTTGCAAAGCAACTATCACTCGGGTTGTGCAAAGTATACTATAAACATCCATTTAGGGAGAGGATAAAATTGCCTCCTACCACCACCAAGGCATAGCCCGTATGGATTCAAATCCCCCTCCCTCAGTTGTGGAATGTAAACTTAATAGTACTAAAAAAAATTGCCTCCCATAACTAAGAAATTCTCCACGTTGAGAATGTGTTTATCAGCTTACAGTGATCTCAAAGTAAATAGAACATACAAGAAACTATTAGCATAAATAGCAGAAACTGATCCATAGAACATAAATCTTATCATTCTGATATTTCCGTAGACTTTATACAATCTTCTACAAAGTCAACACTCCAGCAATTACTAAAAAAACAAGGCAAAAGGATGTCTTGGACTTGAAGTAGCATACATTAAAATTCTGCGGTGAAATAATAAAGGATGAAAGAAGTAATGGTTAACCCAATATCACAAATTCACAATTATCCACCTGTTGAAACCACAAGTTACAAGCAGAAGAAAAAAAAATGTGGCCAGATGATGGATTAAAAAGATGCCGACACCATTGGGAGTCCTTCTTAGGCTATTTTGAGATGAAGAGAAGAAAGCAGAAATCCAGAATTGAGGATTCAATTGAATATCAACAACCACTTTCATTAGGATCTTAATTCAATACGAAGAATCGGTCATGGAAACAACTCCAGCAGGTACCAGCACACTGTCTCCTAGTATGAATATTATAGTCAAAATCCCATCTAATCTACGAAATCAGAAATAGTGCACAGGTGGGAGACCATCCAACATATCAACATAACGCATTTTGTTATTTGGCCATGCTAGGCCTTGATATGTCAGGAAGTAAAGATGTTCCAGTGATGATCTGGAGGTAAGGTTTCCTTAATTTTTTCAAGCCTCTTGAGAATGTCCAGGAAAGAAGGTCTGTGGTTCATATCTGCTGCCCAGCAATGCTCTGTCAAGCTGAACAAGTTCAATAGCATACAAATTAGCACCTAATATTATGGGATGCATGCACAATAAATCTTAGTTATTTAGGTTTTGGGCCTACATGACAAAAATTTACTGAGTCATTAATACCAAGGAACATATGATTAAACCACATAATACTACTACCCATGGGTAGGTAATACAACAGCTTAAGCAGTTAGGAGATGAACATAGAAAATTATGTCAACCTATAGTAAAAGAATTATTATTATTATTACTCTTATTATTTTACCTAATTTGACCTGACTGAAAATTCAGACAGTATATTCATCGAGGAAATGATGGGAATCATAACCACTGATTGCACTAGCTACCTAGGATAACTGTGTTCAAATTTAAATGCAACGCAAGAACAACAGAGTAGGGAAGAAATGTAAGATGGAGCAATTAGGGGAGATATGCTGAAGATAAGGACAATACAGGATGGCAAAAAGTCTAAAGTTCAAATACCAAACTGAAAGTAATACACTATAATGATCTAAGATGTCCTGGATCATGGGAATGAATATATGCATGCCTGCTTCTTTGCTTCCATGATCTGAGCACCAGTATTTAGAAAAGGTCTTTTGAAGGCCCATCTCTATTTTGCTTCAAAAAATTGAGAAAAACTATAGGCATTCAAATTAATATGTACGGTTCAAGGTGAAAGTCTAGTAGCAACCAACATACCACTGACAAGGGGAGGTGTAAATAGTCTTTTGAATTATACATTCTAGATTTCTCATGTTTATTTACCGTCTTTAGAATGTTAGTAAGCTTAGATAGGGACTGCATCTGGGTATGAAAATGATCTTATATTAAGTCTTCACGTGGAATGATGGCTATGCAAATGAAGGTAGCTCCCCCTACACATGGACCCCCAGACCTGGACGGATTTTGTTCCAAGTAACTTTGCCTAGGGAGTCTTTCACATAACCTTGAACCGACAAACCCAGATGAAGACAGGATTAGACCAGGTATTAGTATGGCTACAAACACCTCACAAATTAAACGAGCTAGCATGTTCCCCTTTCTTTTGATTTAAGCTCAACGTTCCCCAAACAAAACAATCCACAAGATTTATTTTTCATTATTAACTACAGGCATCCTTAAAACAATTTAATGGGCTGTGTGAACTAACAACAATATAGCTGGCTGCTAGCCAATATATGTGACGAGCATGTGGTATCTTGCAATCTATTAAAACTTAATGGGCTAAAAGAATATAATTGACTTACTCTCTCAACTCAGGAGTATAACCTTTGGCCCTAAACATAGGCCTATGACCTTCAGCCACATACTTGGCTGCTTCATAAGGTTCATGGTGTGATAATGGTGGATCACCTTCCAGCATCTGCACCAATTTGCATGGTCAGTTATTAGATGCATATAAATTGCTTTGTACTCTTTTCATAGTTTTAAGAGAACATGATATTACCTCATACAGTATCATTGCAAAAGAGAAAACGTCAACCTTCTTATCATATTTCCGATGCTTGAAGACTTCAGGAGCCATGTATCGGTCTTTTGTTTTATTCCAGGAAATATTCACATACACAACAACAAAAGGAGAATGAACACCAATATAAAAAGCTCAATCTAAATTGGGAAAGTATAATAAAGTATACACTCACAACTTCCAGTCTCGCCAGTCATTTTGTACACGTCTTGAGAATTTTGAACCCTGATAAGCTTGCTTAATCCAAAGTCTCCAACTTTTAGATGGTCTGCACTGGAGTTGACCAGAAGAACATTTCTGCAAAATTCACATAAGTCAGCCCGCAAGTATAGAAACAACCCCTTCCCCCACCCAAATAATAAATAAGATATCTAGTAGTTTCTATAAAAACAACACTTATTTATCTATGATTTTATTCAATTTAAATTTAAATCTAGACGGTAAGCAACAAACCTTGGTTTTAAGTCTCTGTGGATTACAACATTTGGCTCATTGTGAAGATAAGCCATACCTCTGTCAACATCAGATTTATGAATCTCAGGTTAGCAGGAATTCAATATTCAGAATCTTGAAAGGAAAAAATAATCCTGCTATCGTGAACTATCACCACAAGGCTAGCAAATGACACTCGAATACTGCATAATGAGACAAATGGGGCAAATATCCGCCTGTACTTAAACCAATTAAAAGAGTAGGGAGCATCATTATTCTGCTAAATTCAAAAACTTGTAGGAGAATTTAGTTAGTACTTCATAGGTCAATAGTTGGTATTACTTATTTGCAATTGCTTTGAAGGAGACGTGGTTTGATAGAACTGCAACATGGCAGAAGATACAGAAGCTATCAGTCATGTTGATGTCCATTTACTAATATAGTCGACATCATATATAGGTCAGCTCATGGTTCACAATTGACTGCAGTACTGAACCGGAGATTCTTAAGGTAGAACATATATATTACTTCAAGCAAATAGAAAGATAAATAGAGTAATACTACAGTTACAAAGAAAACTCCTACAAAAGATAACTTACAAAATGATGTGCCAATTGTAATTAGTTGATAACTCACTATACATGGGTGAGCCCAATAAATATAACCAACCAAACCAAACACATAAGTTGTATACATTTTAGTACTCATTCTTCAGACATCAAAGTAATATTGAGATAAATAATGTTATGAAGATTTGAAGAACATCTTGTTGTTCTTTGGGAAACAAACTGAATCATTCCTTCCTCAGCTGATTCTCACAATTCCAAATTTAGTTCATATTATCCCAGCCTGCACACACACACAGAGAGACAGAGAGGGGAAAAGGATAAAGTACCTCGCAATGTCTAATGCAAAGCTGACAGCTGTTGCTGGATTAAGTGAACCCTTCTCCTTTAAATACTGATGAAGATCACCCTATAACACATTGAGTGAAATGCTAAAATTTAGCATGGGAAGTTCCTAGTTTGGAGGAACAAATGATATTACTCTCTCCTTCGATATACCCAATTTTAGTGTGGATGGCACATATTTTGTGACGCCCCACAAATTTAAATACTTACATTTTCAATCCCCCTCCCACCCTCTTAAAATGCACTAACAATGTTAAGAGATTTAAAAATATATATATATCAATAAAATAAACTCCATGACGTATGAATTTGTTAAAATCAGTGTCAAAATCAGTTTTTCAAGATGACACTCAATTTACTACAGAAGAACAACTAAAGAACAAAATACACTATATGGAAAGACTTCATTTACCCCTCGTAGATATTCAGTAATTAACATTAACGGTTTTCTTTCAGTAACTGCTCCAAGAAATTGCACTATATTAGGGTGGCGGAGCTTCACTAGCAAATTCACCTCGTGCCTGAAGTCCTGACTGAATCAACAAATAAAAATGAAGTACTTAAGACCAAAGATGAAGAAAACTAGAAATGCAGGAGAATGTAAACTATATCTATGACAAGGACTACTTTCGTCATGGTGACAAGACTTCATAAAACTCGATGAAAACTAAATCAGCAATCCTTTATTAAACTCAACAAAACCATCACTCTGGGAAAAAGGTTGCTGTATGAATGAAGAAGAATATCCATTTTTGCAGTTCATGGTCTGCATTGGTCTACTAATAGGTTTCAGGTTATTACAAGCAGCAGAGTCAGCAAACACATATAAGACTTGTTTGATAATAGAAGGGATATAGGAAATGAACTTTACATCACCAATCTATCGTCTGAAAGATTTGGAAGAATGCGCTTGACAGCTACAGGTGTTCCACGCCAACCTGCTTTTATAATCTCACCAAAGGACCCCTGACACAAATTTATGAATTATTCAGAGTACTCAGGCCGTAAGATAAATAACATTAGTTCACAAGAAAGAATAATTAAGAGTATCAATATACTTGCCAGTGTTCTAAAAATCACTAGGTAGCGGACAGGGCGCCTAGTGTCTAGGCATTTTCGTAGGCGACTCATTTATTTAATTTTCATTGTATATACTTGTTATACTATACAAAACAGAAGTACTTTTTAAAAATGTTACATGAAAATTTACCAAAAGAACAATATTTTAAGGCTTAACAAATTCATTTCAAATATTGTAGAGCTTCAAAGCTTTTATTAAATCGATGTGGTAGAGGTCTGATTTCGCATGCCTAGGTAGAGCCTATGCATCTAGGCAGTAGAGGATCACCTAGCGCCTAGGCGGGGAGTTTTAGAACACACTTGTTTTCAAAGACTTGTGGTTCTGGACATTCTTGTTTAAAGAAACAGTAACCAAAGAAAATGACAGTCAATTATTTGGATTTTATTCATAAAAATAATAAATTATTTGAAAATATAAACAAGTAGAATTTTTTCTCATTCCAACAAAAGCTTTATTGAAATGAACCAATCTACACAGCATGATCACATTAGAAAAGCAATGTGTTCGCGTTGGACATGTGTCAATGCTAATTCTAAAACTTCTAGGAGACTCCAAGATTCGTATCTTACATGTCATATAAGCAACATTAACATTAAGAAAATGTTTGTAATACTGAAAATTTATTCATTAAGATATTTTAATGTCTTTGAAACAAAACTAACAAATAGAAATGTCTAACTAACGGCGAAAGTACTTCAGCTAACGTCAACCAGGTACATCCACAAGCTACTCAAAATTCCAACATTTGCAGCCAAATTCTTATTCATGATCAGGATAAGGGGCGAAAGACTAGTTTTTTGTTTTTTTCCAAATCATTCTAATAATCGTTGTTGCAACTGCATATTACAATCAACATACAATTAAAACTATCCCTAAAGGCTACAATGCACATATATGAATATTCCAAATTCAGATCAAATGGAATCAATAATCTTTAGGAAAACAGACCTTCCCGATAATAACCGAGTTCAAGAAGTCTAGTTCGGAGGGGTCAATTTCCCAGTCACATTTATTGGGTAAAGGGGGTAGAACAGGTTTTGGTTCAAAATGGCTTCCACTCTGGCCCTGCAGCATAACCACTAAAAGTTAGCCCAAAAAGAGCAAGACACAAATCCAGAAGGAATATCTGCATCATCATAAAGCATTGCAACATATATGACAAATATCAGTACTCGAGCAGCAGTATAATTAATAAGGGTGCACACATTCAAAATAATTTGTTTATGTATCTAATTCAATAATCTAAGGCATAAAACAATATAAACCTTACAATCTTGAAATATATTTAGTGTAGGGGATCAAAAAATCAAAAAATAAGTAAATAAAGACGGTAGGAATTAGATGTTTTCCAATATGAATGCAAAAAACACTAGCTTTCCAACAGAAGTAATAACCCAATATAATAAGAAAACCACAGGTTGAGTAGCCTGCTCCAAGCAAACAATGAAATGAAAGAATAAAGGTTTGACAGGGAAAGAGAGCGAGGATGGACATTGAACTTACAAAAGACAGGCCACCATACGACTTTAATAACTCAATCATGCTATGTTTTTTAGCTCCTTCTGCATCAGCTAGAGGCTGTCATGAGTGATATCAGGTTCAGGTTACAGAAGCAAGCTAGATGAGACCATTAGACTAAGAGAAGTAGTTTCATTTTGGGGAATACTAATATTGCTGTAAATCAACAAAGAAAATAACATTATGAGCATTACATAAGCAATTTCAATTTACCCCTAACAATGAACTTAGCAGCCTCAAATGACATAGCAGCACAATGCTTAAAACTAGAAAGGCACATTCACAAAAGAGACCTAATGAGCAGGATAGCTCCATCCTATGAAAGGGGAAAATGTACAGGTACCCAAAAAACATAACGGTCCAGACTAAAATATGACAACAGGTCATACAGAATCTAACCCGAGTTACAAAACTTTATGTGTACTTTAATTTTCAAGGAAAATAGAATAATAAATATATTTTTGTGCTTTGCCAGAGAGGGCTACTTAGTAGTTATGTTCATTTGTTGTTTTACTCTTACAATAGATTCTTATTTTTTAAAGTCCATAAATACTAGAAGGCCAAACCAATGCATCATGCATGTATACATATATCAACATAGTGCAAAAGAAAACTAAATTAGATATATCAACATGGTGCATATTTATTTGAACAAAAAAAATCTCTGACCTAGCTTACTCAGCAAAGAAATGAAGGAATTACTCTACATGGTAAATCACACAGCTAGACCTACTAGCCATACAAATAGTAATGAGAACACTATGGAAACGATTGGTAAAGTTCGCCACTACTCTCTTTCTCTCTCTAAAGTTTGCATAGTTGCCTAGCACTCAACTCTAACATGTGTCTTAGCTTCTCAAGTTGCCACTGTGAGATGGCATAAAATCCTCATGTCTTTATTGAAATTTGATCTTTAAAGCAAAGCTCCACTAATCAAATTTCATTTATATAAATTAAATAAACAAAAGTTCTACAAAATAGCTACAACTAACAGAATTGTAGCAGGTGAAAATGAACAAATCGAATCAAAGTAATCCACATATTTTTTTGACACAAACAGAAACAGTGGAGAACAGAAAAATTGGCAATACATGAATTATATAATAAACATAATTACCGTATTTTTCCAGCGATCTTGGGAGTTGACGTCAGCGCCGAATTCAATCAAAGTCTTGGCGACCTCGATCAAACCGTGAAGCGAAGCAACATGGAGCGGAGTCCGATTATCGTAATCCCTGGCGTGAACAAGTGATCGATCTTCCTCCAGCAGCTTCCGCACCGACACCGCATCATTGTGATGAGCGTGCCACAGTATCAGTGACGTCCGGCTCACTTTGGCCTTCTCTTTCTTCTTCGTCTCCGGCGCGGCATCTCCTCCTCCGGCCGAATGCCCCGAGCTGCCTTCGCTCCCACTCATTTGGGCCGAGCAGTGTAGCTTCAAAATCAAATGGATTGAGAAATTGAAATGGGATTTTCGTACGAAAATATATATAATGCAATATATGAGATTCAAATGAGCAGTATCTCTACTGGTGATAGTTATATTTATTTACCAATTTTAGAGCGTGGATTTGGATCCGGAAATTAAGAGGAAGGAGGCATTGATTTCATTCCACACTCTTTCTACTTGTTCAAACAGAATTAGACTCCACGAGTAATTGTATTTATTACTGGTGAAGGTCAACGCACATTGTTAAGCAGTTGACCGATACAATTATATTTTACCGACAAATAAAATGGGATTGAAACAACAATTAAAAAAAATGTACCAAGCATTTGAATTTGATTTCTGTTAAGGTCAGGATCTTTCTCCACGTCCCAATCACGAAAGACGTCCTGATCCTATACAGTAAACACAACAAACACTACAAGTTTGATTTTATTTGGACCATGGGAGGATAAATTTCAGCGTGAGAGTAAGTATATGTCTTTCATGAGGTTAACCAGAGAGGATGATAATATCTAGTGTAATGAGAGAGATAATAATTCTTAGTTGTGTGTATATGTGAATATATCAAAAACGTACCTCCCTGTGAAGACTTACTCGCTAGGATATAATATCTTCGCCTGGATTACTGTGCCACCCACTACTATCTGACATATCCCCCTGATCTGATGGGTTCTGCCGACTGCATGGAGTCTATCCACTGCTTTTGACCCTTTATTTATACTGCGCTTGCGCCTATAATCTCATCCACATTAATGCATGATGATATATCTTAACCAATGTCATGCTATATCATCATTCTAGTCAAAGTAATAGATATTAAATGATCCAATGGGTTAATCCAACGAACCAGGCCGGGTTTTATAGGATAAAAGGTAACATGGTGACCAAGCCCAACGACTTTCATGGCTCAATTATAAAAGCCCAATGGATTAAATTAATAAGTGAGCCCAATTTACCTTAATAATAAGGAAATATCATGACCCAACATTGTCCCCTAGTTTTTTGTTGAACAGAATGGTCAATGGAAAACTATAAATGGTCCATGATATTAGAATTTACTAAAGGCCTAAAACAGGAAATAATTGAGACATGCCCACTTTGGTGCATGAAATGGGACGTGGAATGGTTGAATGCCCAGAGTAATAGGTCCAATCAATAAAGGATTGAAATTGAACAAGATGGACCAACAATCAGAAATCCAACTGTGAGGCCCAATCGATAAGATATCCAAAGGTCGCAACCTGAGACACTTCCCATTCAATTCTCATCATTACTAGCATTTAAAGTTTCTACCAGAAACCGTGGTAACCGCCAATATAAAAGGTAAACTTTACCAATTCGACGGTTTACTGCTAATTTGAATCTTGAACCTTTGAGCTTTCTTTCTTTCTCGTAACTTTTTTCTAGTTTACTTAAATCTCAACAATGGTGATTGCGAGCTCTAGCCGACTTCTCTCTTCGTGTGACTCTCACAAGTACGGTTTACTCCCAACCCAAACCCTAACCAAGAGGGTTCGAGTTCAAACCCCAATCTGCGGTGATTGATTTCTTCAAGGATGGGGAACAATTTCCTCATGCCAACATTCCATCTATCGTCACGGAATCGAGATACGTACCCTGGGACTCGTTATCGATTCCAGATAATTATGCTATAAGGGCTCCTCGCTTCTCAAGAAGCGAATGTACAAATGCCGGATGGTTGGGTCGCCACGGCTTACCTTTTAGAAAAAGGGATTCGTCTACACCCCTTCACGCTTTCGTTGTTACCCTCCTAAGGTTCATAGGAGTGGGTTACTACCAAGTAGTGCCCAATTCCTACATCCACATATTGGCATTCATTGCCTTCGCCACGAAAGCTAGGATTACTCCTCTGTCGACATTTTCTTCACCTCTTCTCGGTAGGTAGATCCCGGAAACGAGGCTTTAAGATCTTCGAAGCAAACAATCTCCTCGCCTTAGAACTCCAAATTTGAGAAGAGGTCCTTGATGAGTACCCCTTCGAGCAATAAGGGATGGCACGAGAAATGGTTCTTCGTCACAAGACCAGAGATCTCTTCTCTTCCAGATTGGACCATCTCAGATCGGTTCTCAGCCGACTTCGGAGATATTCCCGAAGAGCGTGTGAAGGAGATGGGAAACTTTCTGAAGAAGATTCCTCCAAAAGAATGGAGTTTCACACTTCTGACCAAACAAGCCTGACTGTATGATCACAAATGTAAGTTTCAAACAACTCTGTAATATAGTTTTTTGAGGTATTTAAGTGACATGGGTTTTAATATATGGTTATTTGCAGTGTCTCTGATCAAACCAACTTCTTCGGAAGTGAAAGAATTGGGAGACTTTTCGGCGGGGAAAGACTATGGAGGTGAGTGAAGAGCTTCCTACCGAAGAGTCTTCCCGAACCGTCCCCCCCGCCTCCGATCCACCAACCATTTCCCTTCAGAATGATGAACCTGAAGCTGACGAGCCTCTCATTCCCGAAGAAACCCTCAGACCTCGCCGAAGGAAGAAAGCTGCTAAAAAAGCCAGAACTATCCATCGCGATATAGATCCTGAAAGCGACGAGGAGATCCTTCCCGAAGCAATCCCACAATCAACCCTCCAATCGACCCGTTATCGCACCTTCTGAATCAACTCCAACTAAAAGGAGCTTGCTTGACATACCTCTATGCGATAGGGCGAAAGTTCTTTGTGTTAAAAAGCTAAGGTCAAAGATAACTCCACTCACTGCCGAAGAACTCCAAATTCCAACGTCTTCGACAGCCACTCCCCCGACAATCCCAACCGAAAACCAAACACCTGATGTTGGGCTGGTTGAATCTGTCCCCCTCTTATCCCGAAAAAGAAAATAACCTTCAGACAGCCAGCCGGGTGCAACCTCTGCTCCTTCTTCGACCCCCGAACCTACTCCTGCCCGATCTCCTTCTCTAGAAATGGTACATGCGGATCCCTCGCCGGTTCGCAATCAATCTATGCCCTCTCCTCCAAGACAAACGACCACCGAATTTCAGCATGATGCTATGGCCTCTCCAACCATGTGGCCCCTATTTAATGCCAACTTCCCTTTTCAACTGTTCGAGGCCTTCGTTCGCGAGACCGATAACCATCGATTTGGGAACAGTTCGAATGGGGATTTGCTTAGCGAAGGCATGAGCTACTTGGCGAAGGTAAAGGATTCTCTCCCTTATTTCCGTATATATCTTTATACTTATACATTTGAAACTGATCAAACAATACTGAATATGCATAGGCGAATGTCAGATTCAAGGCGTCAAGCGCCCGAGATCCTCGAGGTGAATCCAAGAAGAGGCGCCGGAGGAAGGAGAACGTCATCCTGAAGTCTGCTTTGGCTCGGGAAAGGACCCAACGTGAAGGCATCCTTCATATAAATGAAGGACTTCAGAAAGAGTTGGCCTAAGCCAAGGGAGATGTGAAGACCTCCAAGGAAGAACTGAAGTCGACTAAAGAACAGTACGTGGAGATCATCAAGATGAATGTCGACTTGGTTCAGAGGAGTGAAATAAGGATGTATAAGATCAAGGAGCTAAAGGCTAATTCTAAGCTCCTAACCAAGACGATTCATAAGCTGGAGCGGGAAGAAACTCGTCCGATGAATATACTGGCAGAAGCTTCGAAGAAGAAATCCGAGAACTCAAGACTCTTGGGACCTTGGGCCTCCTTTAACTCGATGCCCTTCGCAAACAAATCATGAAGAGTATCGAACTCGGATGAAATCAATGGGAGATCATGAAGATACATCTTCGAAAGCTACGAGCTCTGCCAAGTCGTGGCAATGAGAAGTTGATCAAAGCCAACATAGATCCATCCTTACTCGACTCTTCAGATGATGAGGGTGCTGCCTGAAGCGACAACTTTTTGTTTTTCCTTGGTTTTATTTAAAAAACACTTGTAAAAATTTCTGTTATTTTCCAATATTGTAAGTAGGTTAGATATTAATGAAAAGTGATCTTCTCCCTTATGACTTCAGTGCATTTTTACTTCCTGTCAATACTTCAATATTAATTCATCTGGAAAAATGTACAAAACCCCTTCAAGGATTCAATTCAAATTGTTAATTAACAATTAAGCATGACATATAACAAATAAGGTGAGGTTAAAGAATGAGGCATTCTGAACTCAACACTTAGAAAAAATTTAGGTAATAAAGTAAAGAGATACTTATTCGCCATCAAGTATAAAGATGATCCGCTTCATCGAGAGTTTGTTTACCCCGAAAGGCCTAATGAACCAAAAGTGACAATCATCTACCACGAAGGGCTCGACGAAGTTAAAAGATGACATTCGCCTACCATGAAGGGCCCGACGAAGTCTAAGTGCATAACAATTGCCTACCAGTAGGGCTCGACAATGCCTTTAGTAATGGCGACAATTGCCTACCCAGAAGCCTCGACAATGCCTTAAGGACCACCTGCCGAAGAGGCTACCATCGAATGGTCAGCAAGTCCTACCGAACCTCCTAACACCAATGAACTGAGCAGCAACAGAGACAAAAAAATTTTGAGAGAAAAGAGGAACTTTTATTGATGATGATGATGTGAATATTTACAGACTTCTGATGTACTGACATTGAATCTACTGAAAGTACTTCCTAAGCCTGCCAGCGTGCCAAGTATTTTTAATTATTGACCCATCTAATGCCTTCAACCGATAAGTCCCCGGCTTCGGCACTTCAGTGATTTCGTACGGTCCTTCCCAATTTGGCATCAGCTTTCCCAGATTCTGAGGTGTAGATGCTTCGACTTCTCTGAGGACAAAATCTCCTACTTCAAATCTGCGAAACTTTACCCCCTTATTATAATGCTTAGCCACTCTTCGCTGATAGGCTGCCAATTTGATTAAGGTTGTTTCTCTGACTTCTTCAAACAAATCAAGATTGGCCTTCAGCCCATCTTCATTGTAGATCTCTCTGAAATGACTAACTCGAAGACTTGGAGATCCAATTTCAACTGGGACTAAGGCATCGCACCATAGCCAATCTGAAAGCGAATCCCTGTTGTAGTCCTTGGAGTAGTTCGATAAGCCCCAAAGACACTTAGCATGACTCTTCGCCGCCATCTGCCTTTACCTTTGTCCAACATGTGCTTGATCCCATTCAATGCCGCTCGTTGGTCACTTCAACCGTCTGCTTGATCTGAGGATGAGCTCATCAAGTCTTTCGTCTTTGGATCCCCAGTTCTTTCAAAAATGCTTCAAATTTCGATCTCACAAACTGACATCCATTGTCCGATACTACCACCTTAGGAATTCCAAAACGGAATACTACTGATTCTTTCACAAATTTCAAACACTCCTGTTCCGTTATTGACCTAAGTGGCTTTGCTTCTACCCATTTGGTCATATAGTCTATGGCAACTATAACAAAACTGACTTGACCTTTTTTGCTTTCTAAGAACGGACCCGAGATATCAACCCCCAGCACAAAGAAAGGGTATAGGAGATAAGATCGAGTATAGCTCTTCTGGTGGCTGATGCGGTATTGGACTGTTGAGCTGGCACTTCTCGCACTTCTTGACGTACTCAGTTGCTTCCTTGAAGATGGTAGGCCAGTAGTACCCTTGACGAAGTATTTTATAGGCTAATGACTTAATGACCATATGGTCGGATACACAAATGCCTTCATGTACTTCTCGGAGAAAGATATTCACTTCTCGGATGGAGTCAAACATTTCAAAGAATGGAGACGAGAAGGCCCTTCGGAAAAGATCCCCATCAATCAGAACAAAATTAGCACTCTTGTACTTGATTTTCTTGGCAAGCATCCGATCCGAAGGTAAGACGCCATCTGCGCTAGGTATTCGTGTATGGAGTCAACCGGTGATAGCTGGTTTGATCAACGCACATCACCACTTTATGATGAACACCAGGATGTTGCAAAATTTCCAGGTACACCGATCCTTCAAAGACGTTAACATCCATAGTGGCTAGTTTGGCGAGTGCATCAGTAATGGAATTGTTATTACGCTCGACCCCCTGAAACTCGTAGAATTGGAAATACTGAAGTCGTTCCTTCAATTCTGCCAAATACTTGATCATTCTAAGGCCTCGTGCTTCGTATTCCCTAGAGAATTGTTTAACGACTAACTGAGAATCACTGAAGATGACTATTCTCTGTACTTCAAGACTCTTCGCTAATCGTAACCCTGCAAGTACTACCTCATACTCAGCTTCGTTGTTCGTCGCTTTGAACTAAAATCTGATGGCCTGTTGCACCTTGAATCCCTCCGGACTCGTCAAGATAATCCCTGCTCCACTGACATCCGTAGTAGAAGACCCATCTGCATACAGCGTCCATGAACTCTCCTTCTTCTGAAGAACGACAACTGCTCTATCAGATCCTTCATCCTCGGTCCACGACTTCATCACCGACGAGGAAAACGAGCACTCAACCACAAAATCGCCAAGGCTTGCCCTTTGATGGCGGTTCGGGGATAATATTCAATAAAAATTGGGACAACTCCATCGTCCACGCAATTTAGTCTCCCCGATACCTCTGGGTTTGCCCATAATCTTCTTTTAAAGGTCGATTTGTGTATACTATTACCAATCTACCCCGGAAGTATTGCCTAAGCTTTCATTAGCAGTTATTAAAGCAAAAGCAAACTTTTCAATGTTTGGGTACCTTGTTTCAGCATCCCGAAGGACATGGCTTATATAATAAACCGGGTGTCGCTTACCCCAACTTCACGCACCAAAACCGCTCCTCCTACCGCCAACGTAGCTAGTTAAAGTACAAATATAGAGGCTCGGCGAGAACGGGCTTTACCAAAGAAAAAGCGCCAAGATAAGTAGGACTTGATGCTTTGAAAGGCGTCTTCACACCAAGTCCATTAACGTCTTTGCATTCTTCTACTTTCAACGATCAAAAATGGCAAACATCTTTCGCCGACTTGGACATGAACCTCCATAAGAAAGTCGCAATCCTTCCAAATGACGTTGAACATCTTTAAATGACCGAGAGTCTTCATGTTCAGGATCGCTTGAATCTTCTCTGGATTGGCTTCAATTCCTCTTTGATCGACAAGATAACCTAGAAATTTTTTCTGCATCAAGAAGGTGCACTTAGTGGGATTCAGTCTCAATTTGTGATGACGAATTGTCTGAAAGCATTCCTCTAAATCATCCAAATGTTTATACACCAACATGCTTTTGACAATCATGTCGTCCACATACACCTCAATATTCCTGCCCAACTGATATCTGAAGATATGGTTCATCATCCTCTGGTATGTGGCTCCGGCATTGATGAGGCCGAAAGTCATTTTCTTATAGGCATATACCGAACGATGCGTAATGAACGCTGTATTCGGTATATCCTCTTTACACATGGAGATCTGATGATACCCAGAGAATGCATCCATAAAACTTAATAAAGCATACCCCGAAGTGGCATCAATGAGTTGATCGATGTGGGGCAGCGGGTAGAAATCCTTCGGACGGGCCTTGTTCAGATCAGTATAGTCGATGCAGACTTACCATTTACCATTCTGCTTCTGGACCAGCACCACATTTGCCATCCACTGCAGGTAGTCGATCTCAAAGATGAAGTTAATGTCAGCAGCTTTTGCAATCTCTTCATCTATGATCCGTTCTTGCGCTTTCAGTGCAAAGATCCTCTCTTCTTCCGTCTTTGGTTTCTTTGACGGGTCTACTTCAATCGATGCTCAAAGAATATCCCCGCCATCTCGGGCATATCCACGAGGTTCCCACGCGAAGATGTCAACATAGGGATCCTTATGACCATAGTCAGGCGTTCGACCGACTCATGGATTATTATGACTTTAGTGATGCTGCTAAATGCCATACTTTTGTCACAACGCTCAGAAAGGATGCCCGGCAGTGGATGGGGACCTTGCCCTCGGATTCAATCTCATCCTGGGAAGACATGTTCAGTAAATTTCATGCTCGCTTTGGGAGCAACAGAAGAAGGGGAAAACGAACTGGTTCATTGGCTCAAGTTCGGCAGTCCTCTAATGAATCTTTAGGCTAGTATGTGAAGCGGTTCCGAGAAGCAGTCGGCCAAGTGGCAGACTTGAACGATCTACAAGCTGTGGGACTGTTTCAGAATGGGTTAGATTTGGTCAAATCGGAAAAGTTGGTGAAAAAACTGATGTTTAACCACCCGAAGAGTCTCGCTGAAGCCTTTGACAAAGCCGAAGGCTATATCGTGGTGGAGGAAGCCATGAGTAGCCTCAAGCATCCTTCTTCGATCCGGCTTAAGGAGACAGATCGGGACAAAACCGATGGAGACCAGAGGAAGAATGAAGGAATAAGGACAGTAATGAAAGCGTGGTCAAGAGATACAATAATTGGAGAGGGGGTAGGACGTCGTTCGCCCGCTCCCCGAGTAAATATAGACGTACATGGCACTCAATGCAGACAGGGCTGTTATCTTGGATCAGATCAAAAATCAACCTATCTTCGAGCCACCTCGAGATAACATTAAGTCCGGAAAAGGGAATCCTCGCAAATATTGTGATTACCATCAAGCTTCGGGTCATGAAACGAATGATTGTGCCAATTTAAAAGATTTCATTGAAAGAAAGGTACAAGGTGGGGCTTTAGTTCGGTAAGATGTACAGTAACTAATCAATAGCGGAGACCGAGGACTGTCCGGCAACTCAACCGATTCAATGGCGTTGCCGGCCGGGACAACTCCGCAAGGCATGTGATAGATGTTATCATTAGGGGTACTTACCGCAAGCTCGTTGAAAGAAGCGGCCGAAGTTTATTTGGATTCTGGCCATGTTGTAGAATGGTACCTCCTCAAGACTAATAGACCCTATCCGAATACGGTAATCTCCTTTACTGATGAAGATTACCCTTCGAAAGTCATCGAACCACACGAGGGGTCATTGGTGCTGACTAAACAAGTGGGTTCGGTGGATATGAAGAGGATGATGGTAGATAATGGGTCTTTCAGAGACATCCTGTATGCCCACGCTTATCAAAGGATGAACTGGACGGGCGAAAGATGGAAAATAAAAGGTGAGGTCTCCTCCGTATGGTTTTAGCAATGATCCGATTAAGGTGGTTTGGGACCATTGAGCTACCAAATCATATTCGAACGGCCCTCAACAGTAGAAATTATTTGAAAATTTTATGTTGTGCGTGTGGATTCGCTTATAATGCTATTTTGGGAGGCCTACTTTAATTGCTTTTACATGTCGTAACATCAATACCTCATTTCAAAATCAAATTTCTACGGCTCATGGGGTTGGGGAGGTGAAAGGAGATTTGGATCCGCCGGAAGGTATTCTGTAAAATTCGTGATTACTTCGGGAGTAGGGGGTATCAAGCGAAGGTACCATGGCGATAGAGATCGAACCCTTCATCGAGAGTAGTTCCGAACCGTTGGTCATGCCAGCTGAAGAAACGGAGGAGATAGAGCACATCCCGGGCAAGGTGGACAAAACAGTGAAAATAGGTTCGGGTCTATTGGAACCTCTCCGGACGAACCTCGTGGAACTCCTGAGGTTCCCACGCGAAGATGTCAATATAGGTTTCGCTACCGTGCAATCTCGAGCGATATGTCCTTCCTTTCCACAATTATAGCATACCGAACTGTTGTGGGGCGGTTTGATGATATGTCCCTCTTTCCCGTGATTTATAAGATATGATGGGTGGTCGTTCTCCTCCTTGGAAAACCGATTCTTCATTGCATCGCTGTCTTCACATGGTCGTTGTTGAATCTCCTCTTTTTAAAATCTCCTCCTTACTTTCGCTTCTTCTATTTTCATGGCCATGATTACCACCGTAGTGGTTACCATTTTTGTCCGTCTTTTTTTTCTTTCTCCACTGGTTATTGTTGTTTTTGTTGATCGCTATCTCCCAGATGATGATCGATTGTGGTACCTCGGTTGACCGTACTCATTATCTCGCTTCTAACAATTGAGCCCTATTAACAAATCATCCGAATAAAGAGAAAATTTATGAGAGATGAGATCGACGTATCTTAGGGTTTCAAACCTCTCGTAAACATCCGCCATAACGCTCCTCATTCTCCACCAAATGAGGTGCAAACACGGATAACTCGCAAACTTCGCCTCGTCTTTGACACCGCCACGTTGTTTCTACTCCGGTCCTAATAAACTCCACTTCCTTCATACGATTTAACACTTTTCAGGAAAGTATTTGTCATTAAATAGTTCTCAAACGTCTCCCAAGACATCTTTGAGTGCGGTGGATGGGTACGCCTTCATGACTCCCACGAAGAATCACCGCTTCGCCCACGAAACATAAAGGTGGCGAATGGAACCTTCTGTTCTCTGTGTGATCCCAAGACATCGAATATCTTGGTAATTTGCTTGACCCATGTTTCGCCCATGATCGGATCTCGCTTTCCTTAAATTCGTGGTCCCAACTCTTTGAAGCGCTGGGTTTGTGATAACCCGTGAATTGCTATCATTTCCTCCTATGTTTTGAACACGAGTCTCCTAAATGCGATTTTGCATAAACCGCAAAAAGCTTCTAAACATCCCTCGTTCATCATCTCGCCTGGTGGTGTTGTTCACGGGAGGAACATTACCAAACTGTTGACGTTCTCCTCGCGTTGGTGAGTACAAAAGCGTCTCCACTGATCTCATTTCCATTTGTTAATATTCTCAATCGACATTCTCAAATCTCGTCATAAAATAAGGGTTAATTAAGGAAATCAATATATCACATAATATCCCTATATCTTGACCAACTAACAAATAAACTTAGGTAGGACACACTAGCGAAGGATTTACTCGCCTCTCCTCCTAGTTCTATTCCCGATCTCCGCATGAGAGATCATATCCCTAAGCTCGATACCAACTGTGACACCCCAAAATAGGTATACATAACCCATTCTCGAGTTGTCAATACACTGCATGTAAACAACTACAACTTTATTATTACAATAAGAAACCGTGAGTTTAAATACGATATTGCCATCTAAATAATATCCACATACAAATAAATCATCATGATAATTATTGATACATTATTTTACAACAATGGTGAGGACTACTAAACAACTCTCCTAGAACCTTCATTCCATACCCCAACTCGTACTTCATTTATATTCTCGCCTCTAAGAAGAAAAATGGAACAAAAAAGAAAAAGGGTGAATTCGACTACCCGGTAAAGAATATTATGACTAAGATAATATACAACAAAAGTATCGTTAGTCTTCAACGGGGAAAAATATAATAGAATACAATAGACAACAAGTTTTAAATCAATATTCGCAATGAAATAATAATTCATTAGAAGAGTTAAAATACGAAACGCAAACTACTATCTTCTATATATGAATTTTAAAGTTCATCGTCTATTTTTTTATCCCCGTAACATCAATCAATATATATCCGGAATCATATATTCATCCTTGCACTATGTGCCAAGGACATTCACCGATTGGTCATGTTCATCTAAACACTGCTCATCTTTTGCACTACGGCCAAAGATATTCATCGAAATCATTCATCTTTGACTACGTGCCAAAGATATTCATCGAAATCATTCATCTTTGCACTACGGTGCCAAAGATATTCAATAATATCATCATTTAAGACCGAGGATGATGAAAAATATTTTTAAAGAAACGAATCCAAAGTGAAACAAAATGACAAGGATTAAGGATTAAGAATTCATACTTTGTTTTATCCACCGTCAAAAATACCTCAAAAATAATCATAGTAGGTGTAAAATTCAAGAATGATCAAAACATGGATACAATCAAAGCTAGTATCCACAATAGATATTTTGGACGAAAAAAGAAAAAATTTATTTTTCGATGAATAGTCTTGCCGTATTCGTGAATAAGATCAGTATCGTGAATAAGGTCAGATACGTGAATAAGAATCTCGACACCAAAAGTTCCAAATTTGATAAAACTTCAGATCAATATTTCAAAGATAATGATATTGAAGAAATAATATCATTACGAAAAAAAATAATATCCCTTACCTCGAAAAGATCAAGATTTCACCGGAATATTGGATATAAAGCTATAACTTGAACATACACCGTATAGCAATACTCAAAGTATACTCAAAATACTCACAAGAATACGCCGATAATATAGAGAGAAAACTTCAGCTCGTATAATTTTCAATTCTAACCCCAAGACACCTATTTATAGAAAATGCTTAGAACACCAAAGCGAAAATTTAATATAATAATATTATATATATTACAATTCCTCACGCACACTTTGAATCATCCGAATTCAAACCACTAGCATGTGTTTCATGAGGCTAATCAACACAAAAAAACGCTTTTTCCTATTTTAAATATTTTAAACTTCAAAAATCAATTATTTGGTTCTTGAACTTCAATAATTCATAATAAATAGCTCTTTTGTCGGAAAAATCGAATCTTGCGCGTTTTTATAGGAAATTCAATTCTCTACAACTTTGCGTAAGAAAGTTTTTCCAAATTCCCAACAAAAATGACCCAAATCCATAAACGAAGCGATTTTTCAAATTTATAATCAAATTTCAAATCAATAAATGGGTCCACGTACATGTTTAACATGTTTTAAACATTTATTGCAACAAAAATACTCTTTCTTCTCGTATACTCAGATATCACATTCATTATAAAAATATCACCATTATTATATTATTAAAAATATAATAATATTTTTAAATGAATTATTTTATCGAAAAGATAAAATTTTAATTTTCAACAATTGTCACATTAAAAAATTTTCTCCATCTATATCCATATAAAATCAATATTTTCCTCATCATATGAATCAATAATTAATTATTCACAAATAATATTACAGTAATCACAATATTTAACAACCAGTGGGTTCCAGGAAAGGGGCTTTCCAATAAAAATTTCTCCTTCATGGGCGCAAGTAATTAGGTGACCAAACCTCTCCTTAGATGTAACTTTCTAGACATTGCCAATAATGTTATCTAATAATATTATTCAGATAATATGAATTATTGTTTCGATAATAAAAAATACTGTGTAATGACAATTATTGAAACAACAGCAATATAAAATATCAACGCAACAATTATTGAATCAATAAAATAAAATACTTGAATAAAGAATTATCGTAACCATTATGGAGTAGTGTATTCTTACGTAAGAGTCAATAATTGGTGCAATCATCGTGTCTCTTTTGCAACAACAACGCCAGACATCGTGTTTTAACCACGGGTATTCCAACAACAGTAAATCTGTAATAACTACGTCGTTATTTTTAAACAACTTATATTTGTCGTTTTCTTTCCTCCAATCGCTTTTAGTTATGGGGGGCCACATGCATGGCTGGCTTGGTCGCATTTAATATTCCCCGACAAAGACAAATATTCCACGACCAAACGAATATTCCCACAACAATGAATATTTTATAACCACTTGTTTATTTTGAAATATTTGCGTATTTTACCCATAACTATCCACATTAATCACATCAACCCTTACTATTTCAAAATAATAATTAGAGAAATTAAATTTCATTTATTAATTATTTGGGGTCTTACAACCTCCCTCCTTATGAAATTTCGTCCTCGAAATTGACATACGATACTGGTGTTTCAAAAGGTGAGGATACCTCGCTTTCATTTCCGCTTTCCAATTCCTGTGTCATTTCTTCTATAGCATGGTTCCTCCACAAAACTTTAAATTGTGGTATGACCTTTCGTCGTTGGACATGCTCCTTCCTATCCAAGATCTTGACAGTACCTCCTCATACATTAAGTCTTCTGGCTATCTCGCATGCGGTTCTAACTCAATAACGTGGTTCGGTCTTTCACATATTTATTTAAATATGGATATGAAACACATTATGAACACGAGACATATACTGGAGGTAACGCGAGTCTATAGGCTACATTTCTACTTCGGTCAAGAATTTGAAATGGACCAATAAATCGTGGATTGAGCTTTCTCTCTTCCCAAATCTTGTAACTCCTTCCATGGAGCAACTCGCAACAATACATGATCCCCTATACTAAATTCCACGCCCTTTCGATGAAGATCCGCGATAACTCTTTTGTCGATCCCCGTGCCGTTTGTATATGTTGTCGAATCATTTGGATCTTTTTTTAGTCATATCGTTTTAACTTTCGGGTCCCAACAATGTTGCTTCACCCACCTCATCCCAACATATTGGAAGCGACACTTTCGTCCATATAATACTTCATATGGAGCCACACCTATACTTGTCTCGATAATCGTTGTTGTAGGAGAATTCCACCAATGGTAAATACTTATCCCAACCCACTTGAAGTCAGGACACAGAGTCTTAATAAATCTTCAAGAGTTTGAATAGTCCTCTCGATTGTCCGTCTGTTTGAGGATGGTATGCCGAATCGAATCGTAAATCCGCACCCATAGCTTTTTGCAAGCTAACCCAAAATCTTGAAGTGAATCTTGGGTCACGATCGAAACTATGGATATGGCATGCCATGCAACCTCACAATCTCATTTACATACATACTAAAGAAGACGCTCAAGAGAATAAGTCTCCGTGATCGGCAAGAAATGTGCGAGACTTGGTTAATCTATCAACAATAACCCAAATAGCATTTATGCCTTGAGAAATCGTGGGAAGACCCGTAATTGAAATCCATGGTAATGTGTTCCCACTTCCATTTCGGAATCTCAAGTGGTTGCAATGGTCCTTTAGGCACTTGATGCTCCGCCTTTACACGTTGACAAGTTAAACATGTTGAGATAAACTTTGCAATCTCTCTCTTCATATTGTTCCACCAAAATGTATGTCAAGATCACGATACATTTTAGTACTTCCGTGATGGATTGCAAATGGTGTATTGTGTGCCTCCATCATGATCTTGTACTTCAAATCGTAATCGTTAGAACACAAAGTCCGGAGTGGACTCAAGTATTCCTTCTTCATCAATTCTCACTTAGGAATAGACCTTCTTGTACTTTCTTCTTCATACGCATTAGCTCGGCCTGGTGGCTCGAAAGCAACCTTAACTTTTCTATTAAAGTTGGCTCTACGCGTATACTTGACATTATCGCACTTGTTCCTACATATGATCTTCTACTCAACGCTACGCACCTACCACGCTCGCTTTTCCGGGATGGTATTGAATAGTGTGGTCGTAGTCTTTCAATAGCTCGAGCCAACGTCGCCGCCGATGTTGAGTTCTTTTGAGTGAAGAAATATTTAAGGCTTTTTATGGTTTGAATATATCTTCACTTTTCTCCCATATAGATAATGCCTCCATATCTTTAAGCGCGAAAACGATGCCGCTAACTCTAGATCATGAGTAGGATAATTCCTCTCATATTCTTTAAGTTGTCGCGAGGCATAAAGGCTATGACTTTCCCACGTTGCATGAGAACACATCCTAACTCTTTGCCTCAAGCATCGTCAGAGATAACAAATCCATCCGCATTCGGATGGTATTGTTAGAAACAGTCAAATAAGTCTCTCTTAAGCTCTTGGAAACTCTTCTCGCATTCTTCGCTCCAAATGAATTTTGTATCCTTCCGAGTTAATTTGGGTTAATGGAGTAGCGATTCGAGAAAAGCCTTCTACGAATCTCCGATAATAACCAAATAAGCCCAAAAGCTACGTGATTTCCCACCGACTTCTGTTGCTTCCAACTTTGTATTGCTTCAATCTTCGCTTCGGTCAACAGATACTCCATGTTTTGACACCACATGCCCAAGAAATGCTACTTCCTCAAGCCGTAACTCGTATTTCTTTTAACTTGGCATAAAGCTTGTTTTCACTAAGCCTTTGTAGAAGACGAGCTTCAAATGGTGCTCATGATCTTCACGACTTTTGGAATATATGAGGATGTCATCAATAAAGACAACAACGAATCGATCCAAATATTCCTTGAATACTCGGTTCATTATATCCATGAAAGTCAGCAGGAGCATTAGTCAATCCAAAAGACATGACTAGAATTCATAATGCCCGCATCGAAGTTCTAAAGCGATCTTTGGAATATCCTCGATTCTAATCTTCAAATTTGATGATATCCGTAAGCGAAGATCGATTTTGAAAAGAATTGTGCTCCAGAATTGGTCAAACAAGTCATCAATACGAGGTAGAGGATACCTATTCTTGATGGTGACATGGTTCAATTCCGATATAATAATACAAAGTCGCATACTCCGTCTTTCTTCTTTACTGAATAAAACAGAGCACCCCGAGGAGATGTACTAGGGACGAATGAAACCGATGTCCACAACTCTCCGTAGTTGGACCTTTAACTCTCTGAAGTTCAATAGAGCCATTCGATATGGGGTTTTAGAAACGGGCTTTGTACCGAGTTCAAGGTTAATAAAGAATTCAACTTCACGTTCGGGGGTGATCGTGACGCCCCAAAATAGGTCCATTCCACCCAACCCATTCTCGAGTCGCCAAATACATGGTGCGTAAATAACTACAACTTTATTAATACATTTGTCGTGCAAAAATACGACAACATATATCTTGTGAGTTTAAATACAATTATTGTCTTACAGACAATATACATACCCAAATAAATCCCCATCATAATTATTGATACATCATTTTACAAAATGGTGAGGACTACTAAACAACTCTCCTAGAACTTTCATTCCATACCCCGACTGCATTTCGTTATATTCTCGCCTCCCGAGAAGAAAAATGGAACAAAAGGAAAAGGGTGAGCTCGACTAGCCGAAAGAAGAATATTATGACTAAGATAATATACAACAAAATTATCGTTAGTCTTCAACAGGAAAAATATAATAGAATACAATAGACAACAAGTTTTAAATCAATATTCGCAATGAAATAATAATTCATTAGAAGAGTTAAGTAGAGAATGCAAACTACTATCTTCTATGTATGAATTTTAAAGTTCATCATCTATTTTATATCCCTGTAACATCAATCAATATATATCTCGGGATCAAATATTCATCCTCTTGACTACGTGCCAAGGACATTCACCGATTGGTCATGTTCATCTAAACACTGCTCATCTTTGCACTACGGGCCAAAGATATTCATCGAAATCATTCATCTTTTGACTACGGGCCAAAGATATTCATCGAAATCATTCATCTTTGCACCATCTTGGCCAAAGATATTCATCATAAATCATTCATCTTTGCACTACGTGCCAAAGATATTCAATAATATCATCATTTAAGACCGAGGATGATGAAAAATATTTTTTAAAGAAACGAATCCAAAGGAAACAAAATGACAAGGATTAAGGATTAAGGATTCAGTACTTTGTTTTATCCACGCCCAAAAATACCTCAAAAATAATCATAGTGGTGTAAAATTCAAGAATGATCAAAACATGGATACAATCAAAGCTAGTATCCATAATAGATATTTTGGACAAAAAGAAGAAATTTCATTTTTAAATTGAATAAGGTCAGTATTCGTGAATAGTCAGATATCGTGAATAAGGCCGTATACGTGAATAGTAACTCTCGACACCAAAAGATAGAAATTTCACAAAAAACATCTTCACGCTTTCGTGAATAAGACTCGTGAATAAGAATCGTGAATAAGAACTCATGAATAAGAACCCATGAATAGTAAACTCGATATGAAAAAGTTCCAAATTTGATAAAAAGTTCCAACTAATATTTCAAAGATAATGATATTGAAGAAATAATATCATTTGAGAAGAAAATAACATCCCTTACCTCGAAAGATCGAGATTTAACTGGAATAATCGGATATAAAGCTATGACTTGAACTTGCACCGTATAGCAATACTCAAAGTATACTCAAAATACTCACAAGAATACGCTCGATAATATAGAGAGAAAACTTCATTTCGGTGTGATTTTCAATTCTAACCCAAGACCTATTTATAGAAATTGCTTAGAACACAAAAGTTAGAAAATTTAATATAATAATATATATATATATATCAAAATTCTCACGCCATTCTTGAATCTGAAAATCTAGAATTCAACCCATTCAAATCACATGTTAGACCCAAAAAACGTTTTTCTTATTTTAAATATTTTAAACTTCCAAAAATCAATTATTTTGAGCTTTGAACTTCAATAATTCATAATAAATAGCCCTTTTATCAGAAAATTGAATCTTTATGAGTTTTTATAGGAAATTCAATTTCTACATCTTTGCAGAAGAAAGTTTCTCCAAATTCCAAACAAAAATGACCGAAATCCATAAACGAAGCGATTTTTCAAAGTTATAATCAAATTTCGATCAATAAATGGGTCCACGGACATGTTTAACATGTTTTAAACATTTATTGCAACAAAAATACTCTTCCTCCTCGTATACTCATATATCCCACATTCGTTGTAAAAATATCACCATTATTATATTATTAAAATATAATATTATATATATAAAAATGAATTATTTTATCAGAAAAAGATAAAATTTTAATTTTCAACAATTGTCACATTAAAAATTTTCTTCATCTATATCCACATAAAATCAATATTTTCCTCATCATATGAATCAATAATTAATTATTCACAAATAATATTACAGAATCACAATATTGACAAACTTATAGCTTCAGAGAAAGCAGGGGCTTTCAATAAGAATTTCTCTTACTCTGGTGCAATTAGGTGACCAAACCTCTCCTTAGATGTAACTTTCTAGACATTGTCAATAATGTTATCTAATAATATTATTCGAGATAATATGAATTATTGCTTCGATAATGAAAAAATATCGTAATGACAATTATTGAAAACAACAAAGAATATAAAATATCAACGCAAAGAATTATTGAATCAATAAAATAAAATATCGAATAAAGAATTATCGTAACCATTATTGAGTAGTGCCTTCTTATGTAAGAGTCAATAATTGGTGCAATACCGTGCTACCGCAACAACGCCAGACATCGTGGTTTTAACCACGGGTATTCCAACGGTGTAAATTCCAGAATAACTACGCCGTTATTTATAAACAACTTATTCTTGTCTGCTTTCTTCCTCCAATCGCTTCCGTTATGGGGCCCACACATGGTCGCTACCGTCGCATTTAATATTTCCGACAAGCGACGAATATTCCACGACCAAACTAATATTAAACAATAATGAATATTATATCACCACTTGCTTATTTAAAGTATTTGCGCATTTTACCCATAACTAACCACATTAATCAAATCCACCCTTACTATTTCAAAATAATAAATAAAGGAAATTCCTTTTATTTAAAAAATTTTGGGGTCTTACAACCTCCCTCCTTATGAAATTTCGATCCTCGAAATTGACGACGTATCACAGTGTTTGAAAAGATGAAAATACCTCGCTTTCATTTTCGTTTCCAACTCCCAAAGTTATTTCCTCAATAACATGGTTTCTCCACAAAACTTTAACTTGTGGTATAACCCGAAGACATAGGACATGTTCTTTCCTATCCAAGATCTTGTGGTACTCTCCTCGCACGATAAGTCTTCTATTTATCTTGTGCGGTTCTAACTCAATAATGTGGTTCGGGTTGTCCACATATTTACGTAATAATCGATACGTGAAAAAGCGTTATGAACACGCAACATACTTGGTAGTAAAGCGAGTCTATAGGCCACAGTTCCTATTCGATCGAGAATTTCAAATGAATTAATAAATCAAAGGTTTGAATTTTCCTCACCTCACCGATTCTCGCTTTTGAAATAACAACTTCTTGCACCTCCTTCTTCAAATTCATCAGCTCTGGTGTGTAGCTTGAACAGCTTTAACTTTATCGATTAAAGTCGATTATACTCAGATATCATCACGTGGGTACCTAGAGTTTTCATCTCCATCTCTATTATTTGTAAATTATACTGAAATTAGTTTTTGACAATATCGCACTCGTCTTTAGATACGATCTTCTACTCAACACGCCGCCCTACCACGTCGCTTTTCCGAGGATGGCATGGTCGAACATGTCTTTGAAATGAGTCTCTCTTGAGTTCTTGAAGCTCTTCCCACATTCTTTGCTCCATTCGAATTTTTTGTATCTCTACGAGTCAATTTGCGTTAATGGAATAGCGATTCGAGAATATCCTTCAACGAATCTCCGATAATAACCAACTAAGCCTGTAAAGCTATATATTTCGATTACCGACTTTAGGTTGTTCTCAATCGTGACTCACATCCCAATCTTGGATAAGACGTTACAATGACACCTATCGAGTTTACTATCGCATCGAATATGGTGTCCCCTACGGAGAGTCCGGCTTCGGTGCATTCCACAAAGCGAAGTCACCAGACAGAGGCTCGGGTATCAACTTCTACAAATTGGGTTTTTAACTCACGAAGTTCAATAGGAGCCATTCGATATGAGATTTTAGAAATGGATTTTGTACCGGATTTAAAGTCGATACAAATTCAATATCACGCTCTTGGAGTAGGCCAAGAAATTCTTCAGGAAATACGTCAGGAAAAATCAATAACAACAGGAATATTATTCAAATCTGACGTGTCTTTATTCAAATCCATAACATGGACTAAGAAAGCTTGACATTCGTTTTTCAATAAATAAATGGCTTTATAATTTAATATGAAAGAGTTTGACTTCAATGGTTTGGTTGCTTGAATTCGAATAATAGGTTGCTTAAGAATATGAAAACTAACAACCTTACGAAAGCAATCAATTTTGGCATGATGAGTAGTTAACCTTAAAATCACATCAAAAACAAATATCTCAATAGAAATAAGGTTAATGAGTAATGTGATAGTGCCAAACTCGAATCAAGCAAGATTTCTAAACAACGGATGTAATAAAAGTTTCTCTTAACTGAGTCTCCACAGATAGGTCAAAGTCTAATTTCTCCATAGTCAAGTTCAAACGTTGGATATAAAAAGAGAGATAAAAGGATGGGTAGAACCCAGATTCTAGTAAGGTATAAACTTCGCAAGAATTTATAATTAACTAACCCGTCTTAAACTCGTTCGGGTTCCTCGATTTTGACTCTGGCCACGACAAACGCTCTTCCAGAACCGATTGACTTTGACTTTTTCGGGACATCCTTTTGAGTCACCATCCCCATTGGACTTGGTTTATTATCGTACACTCTCGAGCTATATGTCCTTCCTTTCCACAATTATAGCATACCGGCTGTTGTGGGCGCTTTGATCGATATGTCCCTCTTTCCGCATTTATAGCAAGATATACCGGTGGTCGTTCTCTCCTCCCTTGGAACCAGATTGTTCTTTGCGCCGACGTCTTCACATGGTTATTGTTGAACCTTCTTCTTGAAATGTCCACTGAGTCACCTCTCCTATTATCATGGCCACGATTACCACCCGAGTGGTTACCGCCTTTGTCCGTATTCTTTCCTCCCCATTTGGTTATCATCGTTTTGATGATCTTTGCCACCGATATGACCACTCGTTGTGGTCCCTTGGTTGAACATACTCGTTATCACGCCTAATAATTGAGCCTCATTTACAACATCCGAATATAAAGAAAATTTATGAGAGATAAGATATTGTCGAATCTAAGGCTTTAGACCCTCGTAAACATACGCGTCATTCGTTCCTCATTTTCCACCAAATGAGGTGCAAAACCGACAACTCGCAAACTTCGCTTCACACCGAGACACCGTCATGTTGTTCTCGCTCGGCCTAATAAACTCCACTTCCTTCATATATTTAACACTTTCGTGAAAGTATTTGTCATTAAATAGTTTCAAACGCTCCCCAAGACACGCCTTTGGCCTTGTGGATGGTACGCTTCATGCAGACTCCCACCAAGAATCTGCCTTTCGCCACTAAACATAAAGGTGGCGAATGGAACCTTCTGTTCTCCGCATCCCAAGACATCGAATATCTTGGTGATTTGCTTGACCCATGTTTCCGCCATGATCGGATCGAAGCTTTCCCTTAAATTCTCGTGGTCCCAACTCTTTAAATCGCTAACATGTGACAACCCGTGAATTGCTATCATTTCCTCCTATGTTTTGAACACGAGTCTCACTCAAATTCGATTTTTGCATGAATCGCAAAAAGCTTCTAAACATCCCGTCGTTCATCATCTCGCTTTCGGTGGTGTTGTTCACGGGAGGTACATTGCCACTGTTACACATTCTCTCGTTGGTAAAGACTGAGCATCTCCACGGTCTCATTCACTCCAATGTTAATATTCTCACGACATTCTCAAAATCGCCATAAAACAAGGGTTAATTAAAGAAATCAATATATCACATAATATCCCCTATATACTAACTAACTAACAAATAAGCTTAGGTAGGACACACTAGCGAAGGATTTACTCGTCTCTCCCCTCCTAGTTCTATTCCTCGATCTCCGCCAGAGATCATATCCCTAAGCTTTGATACCAACTGTGACGCCCCCAAAATAGGTCCATTCCACCCAACCCATTCTGAGTCGCCAAATACATGGTACAGAAATAACTACAACTTTATTAATACATTTGTCGTGCAAAATACGACAACATATATCTTGTGAGTTTAAATACAATTATTGTCTTCTGATAATATACATACCCAAATAAATCCCCATCATAATTATTGATACATCATTTTACAAAAATGGTGAGGACTACTAAACAACTCTCCCTAGAACTTTCATTCCATACCCGACTCGCACTCGTTATATTCTCGCCTCCCGAGAAGAAAAATGGAACAAAAAGGAAAAGGGTGAGCTCGACTAAATTGAAAGAAGAATATTATGACTAAGATAATATACAACAAAATTATCGTTAGTCTTCAACAGGGGAAAAATATAATATAATACAATAGACAACAAGTTTTAAATCAATATTCGCAATGGAAATAATAATTCATTAGAAAGTTAAGTAAGAGAGAATGCAAACTACTATCTTCTATGTATGAATTTTAAAGTTCATCATCTATTTTTATCTCGTAACATCAATCTATATATATCTCAGATCAAATATTCATCCTTGCACTACTGTGCCAAGGACATTCACCAGATGGGTCATGTTCATCTAAACACTGTTCATCTTTGCACTACGGGCCAAAGATATTCATCGAAATCATTCATCTTGTGACTACTGGCCAAAGATATTCATCGAAATCATTCATCTTTGCACCACTTGGCCAAAGATATTCATCATAAATCATTCATCTTTGCACTCTGGTGCCAAAGATATTCAATAATATCATCATTTAAGACCGAGGATGATGAAAATATTTTTTAAAAAAACGAATCCAAAGGAAACAAAATGACAAGGATTAAGGATTAAGGATTCAGTACTTTGTTTTATCCACGTCCAAAAATACCTCAAAAATAATCATAGTGGTGTAAAATTCAAGAATGATCAAAACATGGATATAATCAAAGTTTAGTATCCATAATAGATATTTTGGACAAAAAGAAGAAATTTCATTTTTAAATTGAATAAGGCAAGTATTCGTGAATAGTGTCAGATATCGTGAATAGTGCCAGATATGTGAATAGTAACTCCGACACCAAAAGATAGAAATTTCACAAAAAACATCTTCACGCTTTCGTGAATAAGACTCGTGAATAAGAACTCGTGAATAAGTAACTCATGAATAAGAACCCATGAATAAGAACTCAGAGCATGAAAAAGTTCCAAATTTGATAAAAAGTTCCAACTAATATTTCAAAGATAATGATATTGAAGAAATAATATCATTTCGAGAAGAAAATAACATCCCTTACCTCGAAAGATCAAGATTTAACTGGAATATCGGATATAAAGCTATGACTTGAACTTGCACAGATAGCAATACTCAAAGTATACTCAAAATACTCACAAGAATACACTCGATAATATAGAGAGAAAACTTGATTTTCGGTGTGATTTTCAATTCTAACCCAAGACTCTATTTATAGAAATTGCTTAGAACACCAAAGCGTAAAATTTAATATAATAATATATATATATATATCAAAATTTCTCACGCCATTCTTGAATCTGAAAATCTAGAATTCAACCCATTCAAATCACATGTTAGACCAAAAAACGCTTTTTTCTTATTTTAAATATTTTAAACTTCCAAAAATCAATTATTTTGAGCTTGAACTTCAATAATTCATAATAAATAGCCCTTTTATCAGAAAATTGAATCTCATGAGTTTTTATAGGAAATTCAATTTCTACATCTTTGCGGAAGAAAGTTTCTCCAAATTCCAACAAAAAATGACCGAAATCCATAAACGAGCGATTTTTCAAAGTTATAATCAAATTTCAAACCAATAAATGGGTCCATGACATGTTTAACATGTTTTAAACATTTATTGCAACAAAATACTCTTCCTCCTCGTATACTCATATATCCCACATTCGTTGTAAAAATATCACCATTATTATATTATTAAAATATAATATTATATATATATAAATGAATTATTTTATCGTAGAAAAGATAAAATTTCAATTTTCAACAATTGTCACATTAAAAATTTTCTCCATCTATATCCACATAAAATCAATATTTTCCTCATCATATGAATCAATAATTAATTATTCACAAATAATATTACTGTAATCACAATATTCGACAACCGGCGCTTCAGAGAAAGAGGGGCTTTCCAATAAGAATTTCTCCTCATCTTGCCAAGCAATTAGGTGACCAAACCTCTCCTTAGACAGTAACTTTCTAGACATTGCCAATAATGTTATCTAATAATATTATTGAGATAATATGAATTATTGCTTCGATAATGAAAAATAACGTGTAATGACAATTATTGAAACAACAATGAATATAAAATATCAACGCAAAGAATTATTGAATCAATAAAATAAAATAATCGAATAAAGAATTATCAGTAACCATTATTGAGTAGTGCCTTCTCATGTAAGAGTCAATAATTGGTGCAATCTGCAGTGCTACCGCAGCAACAACGCGCCAGACATCGTGTTTTAACCAACGGGTATTCCAACAAAGGTAAACCAGAATAACTACGCCGTTATTTATAAACAACTTATTCTCGTTTTTTCCTCCAATCGCTTTTACGTTATGGGGCTCACACATGGTCGCTACTGGTCGCATTTAATATTCCTCACAAGCAGACGAATATTCCACGACCAAACGTAATATTCTCCCACAATAATGAATATTATATCACCACTTGCTTATTTAAAATATTTGCGCATTTTACCCATAACTAACCACATTAATCAAATCCACCCTTACTATTTCAAAATAATAAATAAAGGAAATTCCTTTTATTTAAAAAATTTCGGTCTTTATGTAATCGGGAAGTTCTTCAGGAAATACGTCAGGAAAGTCAATAACAACAGGAATATTATTCAAATTTGACGTGTCTTTATTCAAATCCATAACATGAGCTAAGAAAGCTTGACATCCGTTTTTTAATAAACGAATAGCTTTATGATTAGATATAGCAAATGATTGATTTTAATGGTTTAGTTGTTTGAATTGCATAACAAAGTTGTTTAGGAATATGAAAGCTAACAACCTTACGAAAATAATCAATTTTGGCATGATGAGTAGTTAACCAATCAATCCCTAAAATCACATCAAAAGCAAGTATCTTTAAAGAGATAAGGTCAACGGGTAAGGTGATGGTGCCAACTTGAATCAAACAAGATTTATAAACAGTGGATGTGATGAAAGTTTCTCCTAACGGAGTTTCCACAGATAGTCAAAGTCTAATTTCTCCGGAGTCAAGTTTAAACGTTGAGCACAAGTAGGAGAGATAAATGAATGGGGTAAGACCCAGATCTAGTAAAGTATAAACTTCACAAGAATTTATAAATAGCTTACCCGTGATCACCTTGTTTGGGTTCTCGCATTTTGACCAACCACAACAAACGCTTCTTCCAGAACCGTTGACTTTGACTTTTTTCGGGATGTCTTTTGAGTCACCGCCCCTCATTGAACTAGGTTTCGCCATCAGGCAATCTCGAAAGCGATATGTCCTTCATTTTCACAATTATAGCATACCGAACTGTTGTGGGCGCTTTGATCGATATGTCCTCTTTCCCGCATTTATAGCATATACCGGTGGTCGTTCTCTCCCTTGGAACCGATTCTCGCTTTGCATCGCTCGTCTTCACACGGTCGTTGTTGAATCTCCTCTTTTTAAAATCTCCTCCGACTCGCTTCTTCTATTTTTCATGGCCATGATTACCACCGGAGTGGTTACCATTTTTGTCCGTCTTTTTCTTTTCTCCATTGGTTATTGTTGTTTTAAATCAATATTCGCAATGAAATAATAATTCATTAGAAGAGTTAAGTAGAGAATGCAAACTACTATCTTCTATGTATGAATTTTAAAGTTCATCGTCTATTTTTTTTTTATCCTCAGAACATCAATCAATATATATCCGAATCATATATTCATCCTCGCACTATGTGCCAAGGACATTCACCATTGGTCATGTTCATCTAAACACTGTTCATCTTTTGACTACGGGCCAAAGATATTCATCGAAATCATTCATCTTTGCACTACTGTGCCAAAGATATTCAATAATATCATCATTTAAGACCGAGGATGATGAAAAATATTTTTAAAGAAACGAATCCAGTGAAACAAAATGACAAGGATTAAGAATTAAGGATTCGTACTTTGTTTTATCCACGTCCAAAAATACCTCAAAAATAATCATAGTGGTGTAAAATTCAAGAATGATCAAAACATGGATACAAAGCTAGTATCCACAATAGATATTTTAGACGAAAAGAAAATTTTTTTTTTTCGATGAATAAAGGCCAGATTCGTGAATAAGGCAGATATCGTGTATAGTAACTCCAACACCAAAAGTTCCAAATTTGATAAAACTTCAGATCAATATTTCAAAGATAATGATATTGAAGAAATAATATCATTACGAAAAAAATAATATCCCTTACCTCGAAAGATCAAGATCTTTCATTTTGGAATCTTTGGATATAAAGCTATAACTTGAACTTGACAGTATAGCAATACTCAAAGTATACTCAAAATACTCACAAGAATACGCCGATAATATAGAGAGAAAACTTGATTTCGGTATAATTTTCAATTCTAACCCAAGCACCCTATTTATAGAAAATCTTTAGAACACCAAAGCGTAAAATTTAATATAATAATATTATATATATTACAATTTCCTACGCACACTTTGAATCATCCGAATTCAGCCACTAGCATGTGTTTCATGAGGCTAATCAACACAAAAACGTTTTTCCTATTTTAAATATTTTAAACTTCCAAAAATCAATTATTTGCTTCTTCTTGAACTTCAATAATTCATAATAAATAGCTCTTTTGTCGGAAAAATCGAATCTTGCGATTTTTATAGGAAATTCAATTTCTACAACTTTGCAGAAGAAAGTTTTCCAAATTCCCAATGTAAAATGACCGAAATCCATAAACGAAGCGATTTTTCAAAGTTATAATCAAATTTGATCAATAAATGGGTCCACGTAGACATGTTTAACATGTTTTAAACATTTATTGCAACAAAATACTATTTCTCCTCGTATACTCAGATATCACACATTCATTGTAAAAATATCACCATTATTATATTATTAAAAATATAATAATATTTTTAAATGAATTATTTTATCAGAAAAGATAAAATTTTAATTTTCAACAATTGTCACATTAAAAATTTTCTCCATCTATATCCATATAAAATCAATATTTTCCTCATTATATGAATCAATAATTAATTATTCACAAATAATATTACAGAATCACAATATTGACAACCAGGCAGTTCCCAGGAAAGAGGGGGATTTCCAATAAAAATTTCTCCTTACTGGCGAGCAATTAGGTGACCAAACCTCTCCTTAGACAGAACTTTCTAGACATTGCCAATAATGTTATCTAATAATATTATTCAGATAATATGAATTATTGTTTCGATAATGAAAAATAATTGTAATGACAATTATTGAAACAACAAAGAATATAAAATATCAACGCAACAATTATTGAATCAATAAAATAAAAAATCTTTGAAAGAATTATCGTAACCATTATGGAGTAGTGTATTCTTACGTAAGAGTCAATAATTGGTGCAAACTGCCGTATCTTCTTGGCAACAACGCCAGACATCAGATTTTAACCACCGGATATTCCAACAAATGTAAATCCAGAATAACTACGCGCAGTTATTTTTAAACAACTTATATTTGTCGTTTTCTTCCTCCAATCGCTTTCCGTTATGGGGCCCACACATGGTCGCTACCGTCATTTAATATTCCCCGACGAAGACAAATATTCCACGCACCAAACGAATATTCCCGACAACAATGAATATTTTATAACCACTTGTTTATTTTGAAATATTTGCGTACTTTACCCATAATTATCCACATTAATCACATCAACCCTTACTATTTCAAAATAATAATTAGAGGAAATTAAATTTCATTTATTAATTATTTGGGGTCTTACAATTACAAGTCAAAGTAATAGATATTAAATGATCCAATGGGTTAATCCAACGAACCGACCCAGTCTTATAGGATAAAGGTAACATGGTGACCAGGCCCAATGACTTTCATGGCTCAATTATAAAAGCCCAATGGATTAAATTAATAAGTGAGCCCAATTTACCCGGCCCAAATAAGGGAAATATCATGACCCAACAATTTTCTAACGTCTCAATATAGAAGTTTTATTTCAAAAAATATCAAATGTAATATAACCTTTAATATAACTTGTACTTATTTTTTAATTTGAATAATTTAAATATATATATATATATATATATATATATATATATATATATATATATATATATATATATATATATAGAGAGATCAGTCATCTTACCTTATCTTACTACTTTTCTCTCTTTACCCCGATGGAGCCGATGACGTGACGATGTCGTCATCTATACAATAGTAAATACATACTTTTAATGACAGACAACATATATATCGTCATTAAAAGTATGAACAACATTGTATTTAACCGAACCGTCGCCAGATCCGTCGCTAAAGGGGGGAAGTAGGATGAAGAAGATAAGATAAGGGTACTGACTGATCCTGACCATATATATATATATATATATATATATATATATCTTGTTAGGATGTTAGCAGTGTAGTGCCTTGGACAATACGTTGATTCCTACACAAAATATTAAATTATTAATATAGTCACTTGGTGTTCATTCCAAATTGATATCATCGACATCGCTTATCGATTGGATCTAAGATACCAAATCGATTAACCCGTCCGGTATCGATCCAATACCAACTTTTATCTAATTTTATACCGGCTGAATACATTATTGTCCTGTTTTGTTCCTATTTCCATTTGACAATTTCTTCTCCATCTCCCAAATCCCAATCTTTAGATCAATTCCTCAATTCTTCCTCTTTTTCATCGGATTTGGAATATATGAGAGTGGAATATACATAACAAAATCAAATAATCTTATTTTGAATTCTGAAGTTTGTATCTCTAATACAAATATGCAATTAATTAATTATACTTCTACTGACTCTCCCTTCTCTGTTCTTAATTCTATTTATATGTATGTATATAGGGGAATACGGAGGTGCACATCCGAATAACTTTTAAAATTACACGGTCTACGACCGTAGAGGAATTCACAAATCATGGAGTGACTATTTTACGATCGTAGAGTGAAATCACTCTATGATCGTAAGACCATATAATTTTAAAAGTTACACGATCGTAATCACCTACCTATTTTTTATATATATATATATATATATATATATATATATATATATATATATATATATACATACATATGATTTGGATTGATTAATACCCACATATCTTTCTTTAGTCTTTTACTTCTTTATGAGCGGCGGGACGTGACGGTTTTTTCATACAACCATCGTCTCATACTTTTAACGACACTATATGTTGTCCGTCGCTAAAAGTATAGATTTACGGTTGTATGATCAAAACCGTCACGATCCGTCATAAAGGAGGTGAAGACGGATGAGATGAAAGAATATAAAGTATGACTTGATCCTTACTCTCTCTCTATATATATATATATATATATATATAGGAATAGGAATAATTGGAGTCATCGGTTTTAAGAAAGATGAAGCAAGCTCATATTCATACACCATCCAATTACTCACAAAATTCTCCACTTATCTCTAAAACTCACCTTCTTTTTTCTTGATCCAAGATCTTTGCCAACATCTTCATCGCCATAGTTGGCGTCGAAGTCGTTGGCCTTCTCTACACTTTGAAGAGAACCGGTTAGATCGCATAAGTGAGGCACCCTCATGCTCTTCTTTGTAGCCATCCTCACCTACATGATGCACATTACAGATCTATTGGAGACGGGATTGGAGACAAACTGAGAAGTGAGAAAGAAAGGTTGCAAATGGCAGATCTATTTCTATTTGAAATAAAGTGATCAAGTAATTTAACCGGTATAATCGACTCGATCGGTCGATATATACCGACTGTACCAAACCCCTTATCGTTCCCGACACCAAACATCCGGTATTTACCAGTTAAATTTACCAAAATTGTACCGGTCCCTGTATCGAACCGGCCAATTCGGACCGGTCCAATTAAATAAAAAACTGAAAAAACCGATTACCCCTATAGTAGTGTACCTCCCCTATAGTAGTGTACCTCCCCCACAAATCCTTGCATAGTCTTTAAAGTACAAGACGTGCAGTAATTCAAAATTTGAAGAGTTGTGAAATATAAGTATAATTAATAAAATTTCCTTTATGGTTGAAGGTGATATCAACATTGAATAAGAAAATAATGGAGTAATTCATTCTTATTCATCAATCATCATGGCCAAACAAATCATCAATTTATAAAAATGCACTCCACAACAACTTACCAAATTAGCCTCTATATAAACAATTTTTTTTGTTGTAGGGGGGTCAAATATGTTCATTCCTATATGGCCACAATTATTGAAACACATTATATACAGTGTCTTATATAATCAGCTGCAGCTTTGATAACAGCATTTTCCCCATAAAATTGCTTCCCATGATCCCATCATCCACAAGAAGGAACTTCATTTTAAATCCTCCTGGTCCTCGAGGGACCTCTTACGAGCCCTCAAGTTAAGCTTAAGGCTTTCAGGAAGGGGCGGTGTCCTCCCTCTGCGGAACAAAACAGCAAGAGCCCTCATTTTCTGGCAAAGATCAAATACCTACGGAGGAATCCCCATTAAATATTAGAATTCATGTTAACTTGTGAAGAAGATTCAAAGTTTTCTAGGATTCTTACAGATGAAGCTTCAATCTCTGCAACACCTTCACAACCTTGACCTCCTCCTTGCAGTAAGTCGCAGTATTTTGTGGCTTCGTTCTCATCTTCAAATACCTTCAAAAGATATGATGTTTTAAATTAACTTCTTAAAAAACAATGCAGTTTTGGACATACGGTAACAGGAAAATTTAACTTTGCTTAATATAGAGATCAATATAAGATGATTAATTGATGCACATCACTTGACTTCTCTCTCTCTCTCTCTCTAACTTTTTTCCTAGTATATTTAAAATACCACTTTCAACTTTTAGCTTTTGAAACAGATCAATATAAAAACCATAGGAGAAGTGCTAGTTGGTTCCTCAGTTCCTAATACTAAAAATCAATTCCTGGACCAACTAACTGGGTCATAATAATCAAAAGAAACCTGCTGACATCCGCTGCAGGGTAAACCACTAGATTACCTAGTAGAAAAGATTTCAAAATCATTTAATATTTTTCTCATTGTATGCATGTATTCACCTAAAGTTAAGTAGGCAATATGCCCGTTCACTCAGTCTTGGATATGATAAATCCTAAGCAAATGCACGTAAACAACTAACTTGCTCTTTGTTTGCAACCTACCTAAATTTTGGGTTGCCAGATCTACTGAAAAATTGAAACAAAAGCTAGGTTGGCAAAGTATGAACCCAAACTGAGATCTTTTAAACCCGGAGCATAAACTTGCTTTCACTTGTACGAGTAAATATGCTAATCAATTAATCAACACGTTGGGTGCACTATGGATTAAATTTATGTGCAAATGCGCCCAATACATAAAGCAGCAACCGCATCAATATCAACTGGAAGGGCTGTTGAAGTTTGAAAATTTTCGGTTCTAGAATTAATCCATATTCGTATGTTGCTCCAAATTTTCCTGCTAAACAATACTCCCTCTGTTCCATATTATTTGATCATTGTTGACTTTTTAAAGTCAACTCAAGAGATTTTTAAACTCAAAATTGACATAAATTCTTTTAATTTTAATCAATATAATGATAAATAATGTAAACTATCTAAAATATATTACTCGCAATAAGTTCTATCGTTTCATAATTTTTAATGAGTCATCTCAATTTTGAGTTTGAAAATGTCTCAAATTGACGTTCAAAAGTCAATAATGATCATATAATTTGGAATGGAGGGAGTATGTTGGATCCATACTACCCAACATTCTGCCATCAAGCACAGCTTTAACCCAACTTCAAGAGATTTTGACATGTCTACCATCTAGGGGTAATGCTACTGTTAAAAGTCAACGGCCACGACCTGCAGTCACCTCACACAAAAGACAGACAAATATCTAATAGCCACACACTAGAATTTTCCATATTTATAAAGATGAGCTGTGGATTTAAATCTCACACGCATCTACCTGAAGAATATGCCCAAGGTCCTCCTATGCTCAGGCACTCATCTTCTAGTGTATCATTTTGATGTCTTACAAAGTATTTTAAATTTCTTTAAAAGAAGATTATATTAGAAAGAAAGAAAAAGGAGAGAGAGAGAGAGAGAGGGTACAATGCAGACACGGACAGGAAGGACTGATTGAAAGGAAATTTGGGGAAAAAAAATCCTAGAACCCCAATGCAGAACAGCTCTCTAATTTCAGAGTAAATCAGACTTCAGCTCCATGCAATATGCTCATTGCAGCAAGTTTTATGAAGGATAAGTTAAAATTACAGAAATAATTAAAATAAAGAACTTACAAGCACTCCCTCAGTGATATCCTCAACAAGCATCTGAAACTTCATGCCTGTTCCTGGCTGCTTGGCCTGGTTTTTCCACTTTCCCCCTTTGGAAAACAATTTCCCCAGCTCTCTTTCAACTTCACTGCTATGAAGAGCAACTATGAACCAGGCTAATGGTGGTACTATTCAAAATCAGAAGAACCAAAAAGTTTAAAGACAAACCTGCGATTTCTTCTAGTTTTCATTGTGCATAACTGGTTTTCTCTTTGAGTTAGAACATACACAGCCTTTGAAGATTCTCTCCATGGGTTGGCCTCCAGTACTGAAAAGAGAAAATAACCGAGCCAAGAACTTGTAAAGCCTTGAAAATGGAAATATATAAACATGACAGACTTGTAATTCCAAAAAAGTAGAAAAAATGACTGCATCATAGTTCAATGAGAACACTAGGCTTACTAGCAATCATGAATTATGAGTAAAGGCTAACACTACTGAGCTACCAAATGTTGGCATACAGCTGCATTCACCACATGCTAGAGAAAGAGAGGGACAGAAACAGAGAGAAAGAGAGAGAGAGAGAGAGATCCCACAGAAAGAAGATTAGAAAAAATGTTCTTCATCTGGTAGGAAGACTGAGTGGGTAAAGACTTGAGAGGCAATACGTAATACATTTGACCGCTTATCATCCATTGGGATAGTCCATACATATCAGACATATAATCCTGTCAAGATATTTGGCAGAGAAAGAGTGATGTACTCATTTGCAACACTAGGTTATATGAAAAATTCTGCGCAGATTATACATAGTACATATTTAGGATACAGATTGGACAATGCCAAGTTATTACATCACATCAAGATTTGTCTCAGAAAGATAACTAAAATGAAGACAAGCATGTTGCAGGTTGGATCAATTGAAAAAAAAAGACTTAAATATTATATAACCATATTCAAAATGCACCCAACTGATTCAGAAATGCCATTCATTCAGAAGAAACAACAAAAAGAGAAAAGTAAAATTATCGCAACACTTTTGACATTTAAAAAAAATCCCATAACAAAGGCACAAATAAAAAATATAACCAGATAGAAAAAATTAGGACTTTGGGAGAGACGAAAGAGTAGAGTAGTTGTTAAAGTACCATCATAGCTGCTGCTATCGAATGTTTGCTGGAGATGTCTACGCATGTCATAAGCGCGAGAAGAGACCTGCTTCACAAACTCATCGGAAGTACCCGGTATGGTCCCGTCCAATTGAAGAGCTCTCTCCAGCTCCTCATCATCTCTTTCTATGTCTTCTCCCTCTTCTCCTTGGCCGCTGAATTTACAGGATACTTCCAATCTTCTTCTTCTGCAGGGTTTAATAGGGTTTGAGAAAGAGGACTGAACCCTAAGATCGTGTTTAGGGTACGAAGAGGGGAGGAAGCCTAGCCGCCGCCGGTGGTGGCGGAGGGGATTTCCCGGAGGGAGGACGACGGAAGGCGAGACCGATGAGAGAGAATCCATGTATATATTGAGAGCCTTCCCTTTCTGGTACTTGTTTAATTTTATTGGGAAAGTTCTCTGCGTGTACGAACGTGGAAATGGAGGTAGAAAAGTAAGAAAAGGAAAGTGCGTATTTAGTTAGTCTGGTCTGGTGTAGTTGTTGGCTCTGCCAAGGAGTAATGTGCAGATTTTTTCCTGGTTCAGGTGGGTCCTGTAGTTGTAGTTCGTACAAACGATTCACTAGTCAAGAACCCAGAGCCTCAAAAATTTGGGTACATCTTTCATTTTTCAGCACTCCCTATTATATTTTCCTTTTTATCTATTTTTATCCTTAATAAATATTTACAAGACGTCGTAAATATAAAATTAAATTTGATCAATTAATCAAATTATCCTTGATACGTAAATTGAAAGATGATCTTTGCATGATAACAGAATCCGTATTATCATATGATGTCATAAAGAAATACATACTCCATCAATTTAATATAACTCGAGTCATTTCATCCATTTGATATAACTCGAGTCATTTCAAATATTAAATAATAACTTCAAATCTTTTACCCCGGCTCCAATCCATTCTGATATAGTAGTAACTTATAAGGTACAACAAGTTCATTAAAGTATTAGTAACTTCAAATCTCTTATCCCCAATCATACGTATTCAATCTTCTCTTTGTCTTTCCCATACTACTTTTCGAATTTTAAGCAACATCTTTTCCATATAATGTCAATTTTGACCATCTATATAAATAAGCTACATTTTATATTAAAATAATTGAATATCTTTGTTATATAACAAAAATATTATACAAAATACAACTTGTTTATATAACCTGCCCAGACGTACAAGATCCAAGAGCAACAAGTAGCCAACCAAAACAAATCGTTACAATTCTATCAGAGCTCCACTTAAAAACACATTATTGGGGTGAATAAAGATGAAACGGGGACATTGGAGCTAATACTCTTTGCTAATGAAGGAAGAAACAAAGAACATGAAGAAGTAACCGGAGGCGGTAAATGAATAAATCAATAAACTATTTTTTCGTTAGGAGCATTTTACCCACATCAAATAAATTGAAAGGATACAGAACAGTATCTTATTATTATCTTGTTTCAGGCTATTGATCGATGTATAGTTGGGGATGTCAAGGTCTTCCTTGACTCGACTTTGTTCGAGTAAGAGACTATCGAAACAATAGAACATCTAAAGCAACAAATTAACTAATTATAAACATTGAAAGTTCATTACCCTGAAATTTTGTTTATATGTTTGATAGCAAAAATGAATATCTCCTAGAGAAATATAGCACGAGTATAGAGAACAGACATGTTATGGAAAGCAAATTCTGGAGTACAGACGTTACACCAAATGCGAAAGGAAATCATAGCAGCAAGAAAAGACTCACGAAACCAGAATGTTATGCCATTATTTTGGCAGACCTCACAAAGAGGCTATCAACAACCTTGCCAACATTCGATATGGTTTCTAATGTTGCCGGGTATATTGTATCTGCCTTGGGATCATCAAAAATCACGAGGCATCCAGCACCCTGGTCTAAAGTCCCTGCAAACTTCTTATCAAGGATCATCTGTGACAGTTTCTTCTCCACATGGTCTTCCGGCAATTCAATCAACTCAGCAATGTGAGTTATCTCAACCCTTGAGAAAGGTTCAATCAACCTGCAGAGGTTCTGCTCCAGCAGTGTGTCATAGAGGGAAGATAGATGCCTGTGGACAATAGGGTCTTCCTCTAGCTGTGCTTTAAAATCACAAAGAGCAGACTCAAATAGTTTCAGAGAGCGCTTTGAATGAGCATCAGCAACAGCTTTCATTGCATCAAGTTCAGGCCCCTGATATTGCAATCCCACTTTCTGCGATGATATTATTCCCGCCACATCATCAGCCTGATTCACCATAATTTTGCACAACAGCATATACTTAAGACTATAAACTGCCTGGGGGTCCTCGAGGGCATTGAAGGCTTCAAAAGCTTCAAAGAAATAGCTGTAAGCAGTTTTATAGTCCTTCTCTTCTGCATGAAGAATCCCGCTTTGCAAATCTATAGTACCCTGTTGAGCTGGAGGCACATAAATAGCATTTGCAGCTGTTCTTGCTGCTGTAAGTGCAGCCTTGGCTTTAGGGAGGTTTCTAAGAGAGAAATGGAGCTGGCTCTCCAACAAGTCTATCTCCACAAGTAGTAGCTTGTCATCCAACCTTCTCACCTCCTTGATTAGGCCTGAAAGGAGGTTTAATGCCTCTGAATACTCCTTGCTTTCCATCAAAAGAGCTGCAAGCCTTGCTTCAATTCGTTGGCGAAGGAAAGTACGCTTCTCAGCACGTGTCCACTCTACAATTTCTTTGCAAAGGGAAATCTGAAGATCAGATGTCCCTGGTATTTTAGCTACTGAATCAACAATTCCACGAACAATTTTTGCAGTTTTAGCCTTCGGGATCTTGGAAAAGAAGGGCCTCAACTGGGTCAGAAGGTTTTGGAGTTCCTCTGCCTTACTTTGTTCTCTAAGAAGATCAGAGAGGCTGGAAACTGCCTGCTCTTTGATTCTTAGAGCTTCGGAAGTGGATGATGGGTTCTCAAGTATGCGATAAAGTATAGAGATGGCTTCGGGTGCAGCTTTGGCTTCTGTAGCCTGAATCAGTGATTCAGTGGTTGCTGGGAGATACGAAGAAGACATGGTCCCTACTTTAAGATTCAAAGCCTGTCAAAGTATAATAATCAAGTGATCATCAGATACTACACGCACAACTTGCCCACAAGCTAAATAAAGTTCCACAATTTTATCCATAAAAGGTGAAGTTCCAACATTAGCAACTATATAGAATTTATTACTTTTTTGGTCTCAAAAACTTATTCCTAGTTTACAACTTACAGTTCAAAGTTTTGAAATAATTCTCCAATAGATATAAGATCAATGCCAAAAGTAACAGAGTAATTGAAGTCAATCAGTATCAACTATACAATAAAGTAACAGATAATGCAGATTCTAAATTGGCTGTTACACCTATTAGTTTAGGCTAAAAGCTATGCACGCGAACAAGTTCAGAATCGTATTCATAATAGAGAATTACTTCGACATGCTCCAAAGACTTCAACAATGTAGCAGGATTAGAAGTTACATGAGTACATCCAGTAATTTCACCTTGAAGTCCTAATAACTTAATGCTCTTCTATTAACAATGAAATCCATATAGACAGGGTCACAGGAGGAAGATCATGAGACTGCTAAGACTGTTTTTGTCTTTTTGACATACCTAAAGATCACAACATAATAACCACACAAAAATACTTATATACCATGAGCCACCAGTTCACCCTATACCCAACAAAACTAATATCAACCACTCCTAATACATCAAATAAAAGGAAACCAAAATGTAACAATAATAAAGTTAAAATATTTAACATAAAATACAGCTGAACTCAATTTGGAAAATAAAATTACAATGAAATCCATGTATTTCCATATCTTCCAAGCAAACAAACCTTTCTCCCCAGTGACGTCTCTGAGTTGATGATTTATTGAGGAAATGAACATAATTTTAGGTTTTGATTAGAACAATCTCATGTAAAACACATTCTCTCTAATTAAGTGCACTAGCTGTGTCGCCTCCGGCACCGGCACTACATGAACGATGAAATTTATCCCAAACTTTGGATGGCCCAGATAATTTATTAAGGTGAGCGAAAAATTCAAAATCAATTGTATTTTGTTAGATAGATTGTTACATATTAATATCGTTCCAGGGGAGCCATAAAGTGATGGATAATAGACCACAAAAGTAAGAGTTGATACATTAAACACAGCTAATAGCTGGAATTCAGCTATTGCAGTAATTTCCATAGCTGCAATCAATGTTCGAAATAGCGCTCGAGGCGTATGCCTCGAGGCGCGCCTCGTAGCGAGGCGGATGAAAAGGTTTCGGAGGCTTCCGCCTTATCTGGAGTAAGCCGAAAACACGCCTTTATCTGCCGAAGCTTGCGCCTCGTGGTGTCGCGCCTTGAGGCGTCGCGAGGCGTACGCCTTGTTTTCGCAAAAAAAAAGACCTAATATCAGATCGACTTTTCAGAAATTACCTTATTGAACGCGAGACTGCTTGACTTCTACTTCTGGGCTTCTCCTTCGATCGAGAGTCGCGAGACTTCTCCTTCTCCTTCGATCGAGAGTTGCGAGTCGCGACTAACAGTTCCTCTTCTCCTCGCGTCCGAGCGGCTTCCTTCTCTCGCTTGTTGATGATTCGTCTCTTTTCATAATGACCGACAGTTCTCCTTTGATCGACTAACAGTTCTCCGACTGAGTTTCTTCGATTGAGGTTCTTTCTTGTAGCGACTGAGTTCTCTTTCTTGTTTCGTCTCTTTCTTTCTTTTAATTGTTATTGTTTTAATAGTGTACACTGTACAGTGTATTACAATAACAATTATAGTTTACAGTGTATAACAATTATAGTGTATAACAATTATAGTTTACAGTGTATAACAATTATAGTTTACAATTATAGACTTATAGTGTATAACAATTATAGTTTATAACAATTATAGTGTATTACAATAACAATTATAGTTTATAGCATTAACAGTTTTTATTGTGTAAATAGTATATGATAATTCCATTTGATTTTTTAGACTGTCAATAACAATTGCTTTTATTATTACAGTGAATTAAGATTATGGGTAAGAAAGATCCTCCATGGAAATATGGCACCGCAGCCCCTGGAGTTAATAAAGTTCATTTATATGTGAAATGCAATTTTTGTAAGAAAATTTGCAAAGGAGGGATTACAAGATTAAAAAATCATCTTGTGGGAAATCATAGTAACGTCGAGGCTTGCAAAAAAGTACCAAGCAAAGTGAAGGAAGAGATTGCTTCATATATGAAGAAAAATTTGGACTTCAAGGAGGAAAGACAAAGAGATAAAGCTGAAAAAATACAAAGTGGGTCTTATTATGGTAGTCATCCATCCTTGGGAATGGGAGGTTCAAGCGTGGGTAGTGTCTCCGAGAGGGGAGTTCGGGGACCCATGGACAAATTTGTTGTGGATGTTGATCTTTGGTGATGATGATCTTACTACAAGGCGTGCATCAGATTTTCAAAGGAGGCTCGTAATGCGAATTGTCTTGATATAGGTCGATTCTTCTTTGAAAACGGGATTCCCTTCAATGTTGCTGATAGTCCTTCATTTATAAATGTGTCGATCTATTGGGAACTATGGTCGTGCTTTGAAACCCCCTATCCCATACGAGCTTAGCTCTTGGATTATGAAGGAGGAAAAGAAGACTACAAAGGCCTTTGTTGAGGAGGTAAAAAAAACTTGGGCACATACGGGGGTGTCAATCTTGTCGGATGGTTGGAAAGATATTAGGAGAAGACAGCTAATAAATTTTCTTGTAAAGAACCCCCATGGAACTGTATTTTTGAAATCTGTTGATGCATCTGATGCAATTAAAGATGCTACTTTGATGTTTAAACTACTTGATGAGGTTGTTGAGGAAGTGGGAGAAGACCTTGTCATTCAAGTAGTCACGGACAATGCATCAAATTATAAAAAGCTACGGGGAGGATGTTAATGGAGAAGAGGCCACGTATGTGGTGGACATTGCAGTCTTGGCGCATTGCATTGATTTGATGCTTGAGAAGCTTGGAGAGTTGTCTCAACATAAAAATGCTTTGACAAAGGCAAAAAGAAGGTAATTACTATTTTTATTATTTGGGTATAATTTTTTTATTCAATGAATACTTGAATTATTATTATTTTTTGATGAATGTCATTATGTAGGTAAGCAACTTCATATATAATCATGGATGGGTATTGGCATTGATGAGGGCAAACACTAATAAAGACCTTGTTCGGCCAGCCGCCACTAGATATGCCACTGCTTATTTAACTTTGCAGAGTATGCATAGTTTGAGACAGCCTTTGGAGGCTATGTTTACATCTAGAGAGTGGACAAATTGTGCTTGGGCAAAAAAACCTAAAGGTAAGGAGGCGAGAAAAATCATACTGAGTGATAGGAATTTTTGGGGTAGCGTGGGATATGCAATTAAGACCACAAAATCTCTAGTAGGTGTATTGAGGATGACAGATTCAGAGAAGGTGCCGGGAATGAGATTTTTATATGGTGCCATGGACAATGCAAAAGAAGAGATTGCAAAAAATTTGGATAATGAGGAGGGGGCCTATAAAGAGATATGGAGCATAATAGATGCTAAGTGGGATAATCAGTTGCATCGGCATTTGCACGCTGCTGCATATTATTTGAATCCTCAGTTTCAATATGAAGACAATTTCTAGGCCAATACGGAAGTTAAAGTGGGATTGTACTCATGTATGGACAAGCTTATTCCTAATGCTGTGGAAAGAGAGAAAGCTGATTTGCAAATGGATGCATTCCGATTGAGGCAAGAGTTATTTGGCTACACAAATGCTAGAAACCCGTGTAAGAAACGTGCTCCCGGTAAGTACCGTTGATTAATATTTGGTTATGCTTTCATTTTGATTAAACGTGTACCAGTAAGATTGACATATGTTTTAATATTGATCTAGCTGATTGGTGGATCGCATATGGAGATGAAGCTCCAGAATTAAGAAACTTTGCAGTGAAGACTCTGAGTTTAACTTGCTCATCTTCGGGGTGTGAGTAATTGGAGTACTTTCAGTCAGGTATTTATTAGATATAAATCATTTATTAAGATTTTATGAGATCTGACATTGTCACTAATGCTAAATTACTTGTAATATAGATACATACAAAGAGAAGGAATCGACTTTCTGCATCCAGGCTTAACTCATTGGCTTACATTATGTACAATAAAAAATTGAAAGATCGGCATATCAAGAAAAAGGCATTAACGGAAGAAGAAGATCCATTAGTTGTTGAAAATGTGCCATTTGATAATGAGTGGATTGCGGGCGGAAATGATGAAAATATCTCAGGACTGACTTTTGGGAATGATGATATAGAGGAGGGTGAAAGGACTCATGGGAATGAGAAGACAGTTGGGGGAGAAGAGACGAGGGAGATTACACTTGGAGGACAAGGGACTCGGGGAACAAGTAGTAAACAAGGAAGTCAAAAGAGAAAGAAAAACACTTTGCCATCAAAAACTATGTCAAAAGGTTAGTGTCATTACTTAAGTTGCCTTTAAAGTGTTCTTTAAAAAAACATATTCATTTGGATTAAATATATATTCACTTGTTTATTTATAGATAAAGGGAAGGGATTGCAATTGGTTGATGAAGAACCTGAGTTTGAGGATCTTAGTAACCGATAATGAGGAGGATGACAGAGCTATTAGATACGATGATGATTCCATGGAGGATCCTCTTACTGATGATAGTGATGATGGTGATGGGGATGATGATCTAGGATTTGATCCATTATTCAAGCCGCTAGATACAAATGATACATTACTTACATAGTGATGGATGATCACTATATAAATACTTGATGATATTATGTTGTTTTGATGTTTTGTAATGATACATTACTATGACGTTAGTTATTTATGTCTTCTATGACCTTAATTGTAATGATGAATTATTTTATGATTTTATTAGTATTTTTTCATAATTTTTTGGGGACTTTTAGGTTTTTAAATCAAGGCTTCCGCCTCGCTCCGCCTCGCTCCGCCTCAAGGCTTACGCCTCGCATAGCCCAGAGAAAAACGCCTCGTACCGATTTTAGCTTTTTTGAACATTGGCTGCAATTTTGATAATATATATATATATATATATATATATATATATATATATATATATACACACACGCTGCTTTCTTAAAGAGTTGGTATATTAAACTCAGCAAATCATCACTTACCTCCTTCTGCAAAGTCCAAGCTTTCGATCCAACCTTTCCTTTGCTCTTCCTCTCCAAGCTTTTGATCGATTGATCAAACCTTTGCTCTTCCTCTTCGGAAACTCCCAGTCTCTCTCTTCAAACCCTTAACCCTAGCGCTTAACTCTAATTCGACAAGTCCGAATTGGGCTTTTATTCATTTGGGCTTTTATTCTGAGGATGATGTACTTAATTGGGCCGATGTTCTAACCCAGGCCACATCGTAGGGGGGCATGTAGGACTTAATTGAGATACCAATTTGACTGGTTTGTTGAGCTAGATACCCTAGGTTGGGTCACAATGAATCAAGTACTTTTGTCTATAGGTTTAATTACTTAGCTTTTTAATGGGCTTGAGGAATGACACCCATTAATCAAAATAAATGGATTGTACATACCGGCCTGAGCTGTTAATATTTGACAATTTATTTCTTAAATAAAATTTATTTGTTTCACAACTCACAAAATAAATATGAAATTCAGATTAAATCAAAAGTTACAAAATAGATTTGTAAGTTACTTCCAAAAAATAAAAATATATACTTTGAAATATTTTTAAAATTATTTACACTCACCAGAAAGAAGGTTAATGATGTTTATCGATGTTGTGATAACAGGTGGATAATGTTAAGTGAAAAATTATTTGGGAAAAAAGTATAATATGCAAATATTAACATAAAACACCTAAATTTAAAATATGATAAATTAGATAATATGTGAAAGAAAATATAAAGGACAAATAGAGGAAATGTTCATGTCAATTGTTTAGCCCAAATCAAATGTAATGTGTTTTATCTGCATTATGTCTAGTTGTACTAAACAAAATGGTTAAGCCTTGGGTATGCCGGAAATGGGTGATGATTTTAAAGTGTAGAAGCAGAAGAAAGAGAAAATAGAGGAAGAAAATTGTAAATTGTGGGCATTAAAATAAGCCACCCCATCTCTTTCCTTGGGCTTTTTGAAGTTGTTAATTTTCCTAGTTTGTCTGCGTCACATCACGCACTTCCAAGCTTTATTCCAGTACTACTAATAATATCAGTTTATAGGGGCGGTTAATATGAAATTAATTAATTGACCAATATAGTATCGACACGTAAATATGAAAGTGATCTTTCTTTACGTGTCAGCACTATATTAGTCAATTAATTAATTTATCATAAAGTTAACTTCATGGTAACCGAATACAGTTTATAGTATGCGAGTATTTCTTAAGCAAATAACAAGGAAAAAAATTGTTGTTAATTATGCGGTTAAAAACAAGTAGTTGCAGCAGATGTATGGAAAAATAATGATATTATAGAGTTCATGACATTATATTGTAATTAGTGTCAGGTTTATTGTCTTTAGCATCTTGGGGGGCTTTGTCTAGATCGAATATTTTAATCTTCATCAAGGAAGACAATGGCAAAGTGAGTAATAAGTTAATTGTCCAATGCGATATTACTAGCAAGTATCCTATACTTCAAAATAATGGTAAATTTTGGAGACTGAATTTCACATAAATGATGGATATTACCATTACCTTAATATTCAGTATCATGTATTGCCCTTTTGGAGCTTCTGAAACCAAGCTGTGAACTGTCCTTGCTTCTCACCTCTCGTATGAGCCACAAGTTCCAAGAAAGAGAAAGAAGATGGTGCTAATGGGGACATGGGTTGGGATCTGGGATAAATATTGTACTGTTGATGCTGCTGCTGAGGCATTTGTTGGAGCGCCACAAGCTAGAAAACGTACGTTACCTTGGGGTGCGCCAACGCCCGCCCCTCAGGACGATGGGTAGGTGAGATCGATATATACAAAAGATTAGAGCGTACGTGGTTAGGCACTATGGATGGATACGGCTGAGGAATTAAGCAGCTAGAGCTTGTGATGAGGCTGCTTGCTTGCACCGCGGATCAAATACGTACTCGTACAAACTTTTTCTACTTCCTCAAAGATCACCAACATATTCTCCTCCATACCATAGGCTTAAGATTTAGACGACAAGAGTCAGTTTGATAACTTGTTTGACATAACGTCTAATGAAAGTAGTGACGTTGCTGCGTACTAATATCATTAATTACCACCACTTCCATGTAGCTGCAAGTATTGAATCAAATTTTGGCGTGGATAATTGGATTAGTGTTGATCCGTCCGTCATGGATTTTCATGTATGGTTTGTCCGACTCCGGCCAGTGGCACAAAACTTATTCAGTTACGACATCTCGTTTTTCTGCATATTTCCTTTTATCCTTTAATTTCACCCCTAGAGATAAGAGATTGATTCTGGATGCGGATTTCCTAAAGTCAAAACAATTTTTATTCAACGAAATCATCATTATTAATTGAGGTTCTTTACAAATATGAATACTTCTTTCTCACCGTCAAAATGAAGTTTTAATTTGGTCAGTTTGTTGGGTGCTAAAGTAGTAGTATATTAATATTACTAAATATTTAAACTAACAACTACAAAAAGGAATTTCTAAAAGTAGTATTTTTAAAGCCGTTAATCTCGGGAGAAAAGCATAATCTACATCTACATATATGAAAAAGCAAGAAGAAGAAAACTCAAAGTATGCAAATTATTTTGGTTACTCTCAGTCTCATGCATTCTGATGAACACACTCAAGTGTACATGCATTTTCCTCTAGTTTTCACAAGCCTAAGTGTAGGGGTTAGTACTGGTCTCATCAATAAGAATTACATAGATACTGTCTCTTTGTTTATATCTGAATGACTCTTAATTTGACCGAACAAGTCATTCAAACCTTTGTTTTATAATTTTTAAATTCTGAATGCGTCTGAACGAATGATATTTTTACTTACGTACACTCATAAACAATTAAAAATTACATTTAATATCAATCTTTTTTTACTATTGTAAACGAATTTTGTTATGTACAAGTTTTTTGATTTTTTTTTTGCTTTAACAAATAGGTCAATAACCAATTTAATGAATGTTGTTGTACTCTTTTATTTTGGTTTTATGAACTGACAGAATGTTATTTAAAAAAATTAGTGTTTATTCTTAAAATTATATTACCAATAGTATACTATATAAAGATTGTTCACAAGTTTATATTTAATTTTTTTAGATAACATTGTTTATTCATAATTACATAATAAATTTTTTTATTATTTCATAATGGTGCAGAAGGTTAAAATAGTGAAATAATGTTTTAAACCGACATTTATCAAACACGTCATTTTATTTTATATCTAGAATTTCTACTTTATTTAGTTCATTTAAATTCTTTTATATTTTCATATTTTCACAAATTTTCATTCAATTTTATGAAAGGACACCCAACTAATCTTGGTATAATAATGAAGGGGAACAACATTAATTTACAGCAGTGATAGATTAATGAACTTGTCTTCAAGTTTCTATCATTTCGAAGTGCTGAACGAATTATCTATTGTGCTCCAGTAAGAATTTGAGTTCAAGCTAGCTAAGGGCCAAAATCCACAAACAATTAGTATATGAGATGGAGTCATTGAGGCGCTATCTGAGGAACACACCACTGACACTACTGATACTAATAATTTTTTACCACTACATCTTTCTCCTCTGTTTTTCCAAAACTTTACTAGGAGTATTTATTTTTACTAATTTGACATACACATCTTCATATTGACCGCTGTAAATGATTGAACCCTCAACCTCATGGTCGATTCGGGTTATACCATTCGGGCCAAAGGCCTTCGTTCTTTTTGACTATATAATGAATACTACTCCGTCCCGTATTAAATATTTTAATTTCTTTTTAAAATATTCTATAATAAATATTCTATTTCTATATTAGTAACTATTTTTATCTTATTATTGCACTTATACCCTCATAATTTTTTTAGTCAACTTTTATTTGAAACTTAAAAAATGATAAAAGGTTTATATTGGGAAATAATGTATTGTTATACTATTTTCTCACTCATATTATCATTATAATTAAGGGTGTAATCGAATTGAGTCGATCCGAGTATTAAGTTACTCAGATTTGATTCACAAAATTTATCGAGTATAAAATAAGGTTTGATTGAGGCTCATTTAGTTACCGAGTCAAGCACGATTTCGAATCAAGCCCGAGCAGTTTGAATTTTTCGAACGAATATGATCCGAGTATAAATAAAAAATTATAATTTGAGAAGGTTCGAGTAATTTATCAAACTTTAAAACTTGCTCATATTTGACTCATTTATATTTCGAGTCGAGCTCGAATTGAATTTTTAGCCGAACGAGTGCGAATCGAGCAAAGGTAGACGTTTTGCATGCTTAGAGATATGCATGTAATTAGTGGATAGGTTTGGAGAGAAAAATATACTTATTGAAATGCGAGAATAATAATAAAAATGATATAGATAATTGATTCATGTGGGAACTAATAAAGAATAATTAATATTTGGGTCATAAAAAAGTCAATGAATACTTCAACTAAAAAATAATTTAGAAAAATAATTTAGATAAAAAAATATATTATTAATTAGTGTGCTGAAACTAATTAGGATTATTGACCAAACTTTAGAGTTATTTGTAGCCAACGGTCTATTATATCTCTTATATGAACTTTTTAGATAAGGGTATTTTTTAAAAATAAATTTCTTTAGTCTTTTACAAAAAAAAAATGTAGGACAGTTGACAGTAGTCAACAAATCGTTTAATTAAAAAAATGCAGGACCGTTGACAGTTGTCAACAAATCGTTTAATTAGGTTAGATAATGTTTATAAATATTATTCGTGCAACTATTTGACATATCCCTCGTAATGTAAATAAAATGTATATTATATATGTACGGTCAGGATATTAAGTTTATCCTTTCAGTCCGTCGCTATAAGTTTGGGATGTCGCTATATGTTGTCTGTCGCTAAAAGCGAATATGACGATTCTATATATAGCGACGGATCGAATCGTCGTCCGGCTCGTCGCTAAAAAGAAGTATATAAAGTATGTTGGATAAAAAGTAAGCTTAAGATCGTATATATGTATATAAATAAATATAAATGTACATTATATATGTACGAGAAGATGGACTCATTCTGGTGTGTGTATGCGTGTGTGTGTTTTTTTTCTTCGGCACAGATACCTGGAGGATAGAGATTTTTTCATGACTTGTTGGCAGTCTGGCAGATAATTAGCTGTATGGATGGTACCAGTAATAATATTGAATAGTCATTTTTCCTGTTTGAGGATGATATTTTGTCATTGAAAGCAATATGGAGTGTCTTTACGTACAAAAATATACTAGCAGCCTAGCAGTGTGGTTACTGGTTGGACTTTGTACTAGGCCTTTGTGGTGGCAATATTTTCAAGACTACAGTAGTCATTCTTCATGACAAGATTGTGCATGTTGAAATGTTGCTTTAAACATTAAAAGGAGTTTGGTTTCTGTTATACCCTCTTCATTTTCTAAAAGATTCATATCATTTTTTAAATTGATCCCAAACGACTTGCCAACCCCAAAAGAAAAGAATTATTGTTGGTGTAACAAGTAAGGAAATGCATATTTGTAAATTGGTGAGTACTCTACTATTTATGTGAATTGGGGGTCAAGCAGGCACATGGATTTGTCTTTTTCTTTTACTTTTCAATCATATGCATAAGAAAGGAACAATCAGAAGATAAAAGCATAATCACAATTCTATGTTTAGCTAGTGATTGGGAGCGTATGATCAAAAGCTCTCAAAATTTATGATGACTAGCTATGGAATATATATATATAGCTTCCTAAATGCCCAACCCTAATTAGCTAATTAACTTGCCTTTTACCTACTGCCAGGTAAATGTAACTTCTAAAGTAGATGGTTGAAGCAATGAAGACCAACCTGATTAAGCCACATGTTAAGTAGCTCAAAAGTTTGAAGTTTTTGTGGTTTGACCAATCTAAATTTTTGTCTAAAAGCTCACGAGGAGTTAATAAAATAAAGTGGTAAAATGGAAATGATGTTGTCCATTAACTCTAAAATGAATTGAAACCCTAAGCTTCATAATAATCAGTAATCATATTGTCCCATTCCCACAATGTTTTTATAGGGGTAATCCTCAAAAAATAAAGACACCCACCTTAATTCCCAGGTGCATGAATGGCCCCCTTCTTTATCCCACCGGTGCACCACCATTTGAGCATGTTGAGAAAAGATGAGGCAAAATGGAGGCCAAAAGTAGAAGTGGAGTATATAAATATGTAGTATTAGTAGAGAGTTTTAAGTGAGACAAGAAATATTATATGCTTATGTTTTATTTGAGGAGGATGATTTTCAAGAATCATCATCACCTGTTTGATATTGGGGATTGGGCTGCCTGAGAGTTTGAATTCATGTGATTAGTACTCCATGTAATGGCAGGGAGAGAGGGAGAGGTTTATACTATTACTATAATAATAATAATAATAATAATAATAATAAGTGGAATATCTTTAAGTCAATTCATTTTGGTAGGTGAGTATGAACATATCATATCAATATGGGGGCTCTAGTAAACTACTAAGTTTGTTTAGGTGGGGTTTTCAATAGGATCTACTAACTCCAAATGTCGCATAAATGCACCAAAGAGGTAGTCCAAATTTAGTTTTGGCTTGAAACTGAAAAAATAAACGATGCAGTCCTATGCTAAGTGCAGATATTGACTAATGATTTTCTCGAGGCAAACTTAATTTAATCTGCAATACTATCTATGTCAAATGACAAATTTGAAGTCGCTATTACGCACCTCCACTTATAATTAAAATTTAAGCGGCCCATTGCCACAGATTTTTCTTTCCTTTCCTTTTCGTCTCGTCCAGTCGAGCACCTTATAGCTCTTTTGCCTGCATTCATACAAATTTATGTACACATATACTACTTAAAATCTTAAATATACATCTGACATTTTTAATCAATAGTAGTTGATAACAACGTTGCCGTTTAGCACGATGATTTCTTTTGTTTTTGGTACAAATAAATGATTTTCTTTGTTTGTTTTTTGGTACTAATAAATGATTTTCTTAGTAACCATCGCTCAAAAATGGATCAAGTTTAATGAATTTTATAAAGTCCAATCACTGTCCATATATATTTTATTGATCCTAAAACAAAACAGATTTCTTTCATATTTGACTTTGATTAGTGTCATCAATCAAAGGGGAAAAAGCCTAAAAGATGGACATATAGTCAATGGAACAAAAAGGGTATTCAATTTAATACACAACAATTTAACTTTAGACTGCATAAATAAATCCATATAGAATAGAACATACCTTCCATGAGCATAGCTTTCTCCTTTCTTTCAAGGTTACTTACACAAGGCCCCTCCTTATTTTTTTCCCCTTCGAAAATAATAGCATTAGCAGCTTCAAAACCTCTTCAGGACTGAATAGAGGAGCCACACCACACCAACTAAAAGCCCAAACCCACATCTATTTTTTCTCCCTCCTCTCCTCTCCTCTCCTCTCCTATAACTTACTTGAGTTCCTGCTGATATCTTCACTTTCTCTCATGCATAGAAACCCTTTTTGCTCTCTATCTGTTTCTCTTTCAATTAAGTTATGGAAGAAACAGAAGAGTCCAATAATACTAACAAGAAATGCATACCTAAGGCAAGGAGTTTGAGAGGGAGGACTAATCCTCATAACTATCAGTATCAGTATCAGTATCAATATCAATATCATCAGCAGCTATTGCAGCACTCAAATAGGATAAATGGGGTTTTTTACCAAAATCAGCACCAAACATACCCAGCTCTCCTTCCTTTACCTGCCACCGTACCTTTCCAACTAGCTGTAACTCCACATCTTTCTCAATACCAAAACTTTAGAACAAAACCCAATTTTCCGAAACCTACATGGAAGCATTCTATTTCCAATCCTCCTCTTGCCACCTCCTCTGAAAACCAGCTTCCTGATTTCTCTATTACACCAGGTAACTAACTTGGATACTAAAATCCTTTTTGTATAATTTCTTTTTGGTTTTTTTTTTTATATATATAAAATTTCTTTCTTTTCCCTTTTCCGTAATTTCCCATCTCTAAATATTTATTTTGATGCATGCTTAGTTTATGGAGTAATAGATATTATCAAGAATATATATTTATGTTTGGAACCCTGAAAATGTTAAGGAAAAAAATATAGTAGAAGGAAACGAAATTTAAGGACATTCATTATACTGCACTTTTAATCTATTGTTCATACGGATTTTTTTTACAAATATGAATACTTCGATTTATATTCATTAATAAAGTGTTTTTCTTTTACCAAGATCCAAACATAGCCACGGAATTTCTATAGTGGCAACATAATCTACCAACTGTTTGCTTGAGAACAAGTACAAACTAGGAACTCTCAACTATATCTTCGGTCCAAGCAGAAGTGTCTTTGGGGTGGGTGTTTATTCAGTTTCCAAGAATAGAAATAGATAGTTTATGGAGTATTCATATATTCATTTGTGATGATTAGAAATTAGTTCCAGTTACTCTATTTTTGCATAAGAAGTCTTCTAGATTTTCAAGTTTTTGTTATACAAATTCCTCTTTTTAAAAGATTTTCATTTATTGTTTCTCAGATATTCAAATTTAAGTTATAAAATTAGAAAAGAATTTTCAATTGAATCACGAAGATTTTATTGCCAAGAGTAATATTCCTTCATTACTCTAATTAAAGACCTTTCAAGCTCTTGGTTAGGAATTATGACGATGCTCACCTTCAAGATTTAAGATTGAATGAAATTAGGTATCCATAGTTCTTAGGAGGGTTGAATTGAATACTGAATCACTATAACTGTTGGTTCTTATCTACTTCAATATCTAAACAGCTCCTGAGGTGCTTCAACAAAAATCTGCCTTACCCTTTAGAGGAAAGAAAGATGGAAGGAGGGTTGTGGGTGCCACGCCACAAACATTAGCTGTGGCAAGAAGACCAGATTCTGGTGGCATTGAAGGCCCAGTTATCTCTCTCCTTGCCAATCATTTTCTAGTCCAATTCGACCCTTCACAGCGAATCTTTCAGTATGATGTTGAAATCTCTCCAAGTCCTTCGAAGGATGTTGCTCGCATGATTAAGCAAAAACTTGTTCAGGAAAACATAAATTTGCTATCAGGTGCTCTTCCAGCCTATGATGGCCGAAAAAATCTATATAGCCCAGTGGAATTCCAAGCTGATAGGCTTGAATTTTACATTAGCCTCCCGATCCCAGCTGGCAAGTCATCAGGAGAAAATGCCAACTCACGAGAAAGGCATAAGCTTTTCCGGATTAACATCAAGCTTGTATCGAAGCTCGATGCAAAGGACCTAAGTAGCTACTTGAGTAAGGAAGGAGATGACTGGATCCCGATTCCTCAGGATTATCTCCACGCTTTGGACGTTGTTTTACGTGAGAGCCCAACAGAGAAATGTATACCTGCGGGGCGATCACTTTACTCGAGTTCAATGGGAGGGACTACGGATATTGGTGGAGGAGTTGTTGGACTAAGAGGGTTCTTTCAAAGTCTTAGACCTACTCAACAAGGACTTGCACTGAATGTGGATTTTTCAGTAACTGCTTTTCACGAGAGTATTGGAGTGATCCTTACTTGCAAAAAAGAGCCTTGAGTTTTTTTGCGATCTTTCACAGAGGAAAACAAGAGGTTTGATGGGAGAGGAGAAGAAGGAAGTGGAGAAAGCTCTAAGAAACATCAGGGTCTTTGTTTGCCACCGAGAAACTATTCAGAGATATAGGGTATTTGGCTTAACTGAGGATTCTACAGAGAACCTCTGGTTTCCAGACAGGGATGGGAAAAATTTGAGGGTTGTGAACTACTTCAAGGATCAGTATAACTATGATATACAATTCAGGAACTTGCCATGCCTGCAAATCAGTAGGAGCAAACCATGTTATCTTCCTATGGAGCTTTGTATGATTTGCGAAGGACAGAAGTTTCTAGGGAAGCTCTCTGATGATCAAACTGCAAGAATACTTAAAATGGGCTGCCAAAGACCAAGAGAACGGAAGGAAATAATAGATGGGGTGATGGCAGGACCAGTTGGGCCAACAAGGTAAACTTTAAAATTCAATAAAAAATCATACTTAGTTGTCTTTTGTATGCTTTATATATATATTTCCTCTATTTATTTATCTTTATAAAACAAAATATATTTCCAGTATTCATTTCTAAGCGTTGAACTTCTACATATTGGCAGTGGAAATCAGGCTAGAGAATTCGATCTTCAAATTTCAAGAGAAATGACGCGATTGAGTGGAAGAATTCTTCAGCCTCCCAAACTAAAGCTCGGGGATGGGGGCCATGTTAGAGATTTAACTCCTACTCGTCGTGATCGCCAGTGGAACCTTCTCGACAGCCATGTATTTGAAGGCACTCGAATTGGGAGGTGGGCACTAATTAGCTTTGGTGGCACCACTGATCAGAAGGCCAGCATTCCAAAATTTATAAGCCAACTAACTCAAAGGTGTGAGCAATTGGGCATCTTTCTCAACAAGAACACGATTATTAGCCCCCAGTATGAACCAATGCAAGTGCTCAACAATGTTACTCTTTTGGAATCTAAACTGAAGAAAATCCACAGAGCGGCATTTAACAATCTCCAACTGCTAATATGTATAATGGAGAAGAAGCACAGAGGATATGGAGATTTAAAGCGAATTTCTGAGACAAGTGTTGGGGTTATGAGCCAGTGCTGCTTGTACTCAAATCTTGGCAAGTCAAGCTCACAATTTCTTGCAAATTTGGCCCTCAAGATCAACGCCAAAGTTGGCGGCTGCACTGTTGCTTTGTACAACTCATTACCAGCTCAAATTCCTCGGCTCCTTCGGCATGATGAACCTGTGATCTTTATGGGTGCTGATGTGACTCATCCTCACCCGCTAGACGACTCCAGCCCATCTGTTGCTGCTGTGGTGGGTAGTGTCAACTGGCCAGCAGCAAACAAGTATGTTTCAAGAATGAGATCTCAAACTCATCGTCAAGAGATCATCCAGGATCTTGGTGCAATGGTGGGGGAAATACTAGATGATTTCTGTCACGAGCTATCTGAATTACCCAAGAGGATAATTTTCTTCAGAGATGGAGTAAGCGAAACCCAGTTCTACAAAGTGCTCGAGGATGAGTTGCAAGCTATTAAATTGGCTTGTTCAAGATTTCCTGATTATAAACCTCCCATTACTTTTGCAGTAGTGCAGAAAAGGCACCATACAAGGTTGTTCCCAAATGAAACCAATCCTTCTTCAACTCGAAACCAGTTCTGCGATGAAAATGTTCCCCCAGGAACCGTTGTGGATACCGTGATTACTCATCCTAGGGAATTCGATTTCTATCTTTGTAGCCATTGGGGAGTGAAAGGGACGAGCCGACCAACCCATTATCATGTGTTGTGGGATGAAAACCAATTCAGTTCCGATGAACTTCAGAAGTTGGTTTACAATCTTTGCTACACATTTGTGAGGTGTACCAAGCCAGTTTCCTTGGTTCCCCCAGCTTATTATGCCCACCTTGCTGCATATAGAGGCAGACTGTACCTTCAACGCTCCGAGTCGACTAGTTTTAACAGAAGCACTACTACTATATCCCGGGCCGCACCACCCAAGGCAGCCCCCCTTCCCAAACTTAGTGAGAATGTTAAGAAGCTCATGTTTTACTGCTGATATTAGTTCTAGCAGTTACACATACATAATTCTCAATAGTCGGTTGTGCATACTTTAGTTTTTTACGCCAATGTAGTCGAAATTTTATGCAAGCTAGGTATTATTTCTCGTAGTAGCTAGGTATTATTTGTCGTAGCGAGGTAAGTTTCGCTTTCACAGCATGATCTGTTCATAGGCAAGTCCAACTGATTAATTATGGAGAAGATAGTTCATGCATGAAACCACATCCAAAACGTGTATGTATGTAAATAAGTGATTGTTGTTAGATTTTTATTTTTGAATGTTTCAACCTTGCGTGTGGTGGTTATAATATGTTATATCGCTGAGTGCTTCTTCTCACCCCTATCATATTGATTATTGTGTACAAAAAGTAGTTGTGAGGTCCATTCCATCACATGTAAAGAAGAATCCTTATCATATCTTTTCACGAGACAATTAAGATTATGTGCCTATCGAAGCAATGGAGTAGTGTCAACTTAATTAGGCCATGAAATGAATAAAAGAGAGACATGGTGAAGTTGAAGGAAATTAAGAAGACAGGGATTGCAAGTGCATGCATTTGCATGCATAGAACTGAGGTGTTAGACAGATGAATAGTCAAGTAAAAGAATTTTGATGACAAAAAGTATTGATAGTGTAGAAGTGGTAGTAAATTTGTAGCAGTCTGATAAAGCATGAACGGTCATATAACATTAATGGAGGAATGAGGTATATATGTACGTATATAGGGGCAAATCTGAGTAAAGAAAACGAGTAAGAATTAAATTAAGTCAGAGTGATAGTATATGGAGTAGGGGCCTTGTCAGTGTATAATACAGTAGCACCTATTTTGCCATGCATGCAACGTAACAGATAGAGCGTGAAGAGTAGCAGAGTTTGCAGAGAGAGAAAAGATGGATACATACATACATACATACTACTATAGCTACTAGTACTACCAACTAATGTTTAATTAATTAAGTGGGACCTACCAAAGGGGATAGGGATGGTACACACTATAAGTCAGAGAGAGAGAGTGAAGGGGTAAGGAAGAAAACAAAAGGCAATGGAATTGAAGAAAAGCTGGGAATTGAAAAAGAGTAAAGGCACTGAGGTCTGACTTTCGACTTCCCCTTTTGTCTCTTCATTTAGCTCTCTCTACAATTAATGGTGGGAGGGACAGGCTTTTGTGGACTATTCATGAGTCTTAGTATATACTTACTTTAATTGTGGGCAGTGAAATACTCAACTCATCCACCTGCCATTAGTGTTAGTACTACTGACCACCCACGGGAAGGAAGGAAGCTAAGGACACAGAGAGACTACTGGCAGGTGCAGGTGGTACCGTGGTGGTGGATCACACATCAGTAGGGGGAAAAAAATGGACCCCTTGAAGGAGGTAAGATGGAGGAGTTTTGTGGGCCGGTCCTGTAGCTTTTTACTTTCTGCACATAGCGGAAGGTTGCAAGGACCGTAATTAATATTAAAATAAAACAGATATACACGTGGATCAATATGTAATGAAATTAAATTGTAATCAACATAAAAATTTTTATGAATAAAATAAATTAAATTAGATTAGATTCATTTTTAATTCATATCAATATTATGTATATATATGGCAATACATATCATGATTTATATTAAAATTGTGTGAAAATAATAATAATAATAATAATAATAATAATAATAATAATAATCTTGCACGGGTGTGGAGCATCTCATGTGGGTGGGGTGCGGAGTCTTTCTTTTTCATTTTTGGAGTGAAGAAAATAGTGATACATGAGCATCTAGTCAACCTCTCCATTTAACTGATGGGAATTTGAATTGTACCTTATTTTATTTTATCCAGACTATCAAACAAACAGTCCACTAAACTAAAAAAAAAAAAAAAAAAAGTCAACCAAAATTAATAAATTTATAACAGAAAATAATATTTTTATTAAAAATCTTCGTTATATATCTGGTAAAACTGTCATTATACATTTATAAATGCGAAAATATTAAAAAATATTGTGGAAAGATGAATTTTCTAGTCAGCGACTATATGCTATGTAATATGTATGTATGTATGTATGTATGTATCTAGGCGAGGGAGGACGGAATAAGGTGTAGTGGGTACAGAGAATGGACGGATAATAGTGGGTTGATTCTCTGTGCGGCCCTGTTAAGTCACGGTCGAACCAACGGCCCATCAAAAAGATATCCAGAAATGGATATTTTGTTTGTTTGTACTTTGTATACATCCAAAATCCAATTCAACAGCCCACTCTAACTGTTCTGAGACTCAAGAGTTTTCACAGATTTGGAATTCACTCTTCTACACCTTCAAATAAACGGTCAAAGATCAAAACAAAAGCTATAGCTTGATGTTCTGGTCCGTTACTTTCATTCGGCCTATTGGACCGTCTATGGTTTGGCCATTTTCTGTTCCGACGTGCCCGGCCTGCAAGTAACAACTACTAAATGATAATTATCAAGTTTTCAACAGAAGAAAAAAAAAAAAAAAAAAAAAGTTTTTATTGTTACAATATCAGTATCTCTCTTATTAACAATAAGAAATACTGAAAATAAAGCAAAATAAGCTCATACAATGATAATAATAAAAATTTTATGATTATGAAACTAATCATCTCGTTTCTGTCATGGAGTTTTAATTTGAAGATAAAAGAAAATACAGTTAAATAGAAAAAATTGTCTTGGAGTTTTTAAGTAGAAGATAAAAGAAAAGTAGTGTTTTCATCTTCTTTTTTTAACAAACGTTAGTTGACCAAGTTGACTGTCTGTTTTTATTGAGTTGGCTATTAAAATCAATTTTTTCTAATAAATAAATGTGGATATTGTGACATGGATTTTTAATGACGTGGCTTTTCAATATTTGGTAGCAAAAAAATGAAGTGACATTATTGTAACGACCAAAAAAAATCGAGTATCATAATTAACCTTATAATTAGGTTTATGAATATTATCTTATAAAATAAAGATAAAGTTTTTTTTATATATATATATAATTAAGAAAACTCCCAAACAGATGTAAAAGTCTAAATAGCATGTAGTAATAATCAATTAATCATACACAACGGTCCGCTTAAGTTAAAGATAAAGATACTTTTTACATTTGATACGGTGACATCAGCCATGACATCACAAAGAAATTCAAATAGCTGGGGAATAGTTAAAGGGGAAACAATAATTACACGTTAATTTTTAATATTTTTATATGATTTTTTTTATATAAAAAAATAAAATTTATATTTTTTAATAATATAAAAATATTAAAAATACATATACATATGAAAATACGAACTTTCATTCTTAAAACTTCAAAGTTTTAAGGTTCTAATATTCCACGGATCACTGATGACCTGTTCTATTACACGGTTTTCCTTTTTACTTGTTTAGGATTATGACTGAGAATTACTAAGTAATGCTGAGTAATGATATGTTCAATTATAATTAAAAGGGTTGATGGAACTTTTTACGTAGTTCATCTATGCTCTGCAAGAAAATCTCAGTCATGGCAACCCCACCTAAAACCATAAACTTCATAGGAGTTATATCTGAAACAAACCGAATAATGAAAGCTCACTCCCGCCACTTCCAAGCCCTATGCGCTCTCTTCCTCCTACCTCTTTCTTTCTCTCTCGTCATTTACCCTTCCCTCCATTACTATCTCTCTCATAATCCCATTAACCCCACCACCACCCAATTCCTCCTCCGCCTCGCCGCCGCGGTCCCGCTTTCGGAAACCCTAATCCTCGCCGTCGTCTTCACCATCTTAATCGCCCTTCTCTCCATCTCTGCCTTTGCCACCATCTCCTACAGCACCTACCATGGATTCTACGGTAGACCCCTCAATCTCGGATCGGCAATAAAATCCCTTCTGCACTCATTTTTCCCTCTTGTTGCCACCGCACTCTCTGCCTTAATTGTCGCCTCTCTCATCAGCTTTCTCTTCTTTTTTGCTTTCGAATTTGTCACCAAAACTGCTGGATTTCTAGGTTTTAATGTCGATTATGATTCTAATTGTTATATATGGTTATCAATATTGTTCATGATTGGTTTAGGGTTAGTGCTAGCTTGTTTACTAGTGCATTGGGCTATGGCTTCTGCGATTGTTGTGGCAGAATCAAAATGGGGTTTTAAGGCGTTACGGCGAAGTGCAAACTTAGTGCGGGGAATGAAATCGGCTTCGCTGCTTGTTTTGTTATCCGGTTGGTTTGTATACTATCTTATCTGGCCAGCAAAGATGATTTTTTCGGATGGTAGTATTGATTGGATGGAACTTGCGCGGACGGTGTTAAATTCTTTTTGTGCGGCTTTCTTTATGCTTTATTATGTTTCGGCAAACACGGTGTTGTATATTTTTTGCAAGGCTTTGCATGGTGAATTGGGTTTTTTTGAGATTGGGGCAGATGAATTTGGCAATAAGTATATTAGCTTGCCTTTGGATGATGATACTGAGAACGTCCCTCAGGTTGTTACTGTTGCTCATGCTGGATGAGGGTGTTAATATTGATTGTACTTACAGTTGCACTATTTGTTTTTGTGATATTGATTTCTTAATGTCTGTAAAAATCATAGTGATGCGAGTAAAGTGAAGATACTGTATCAAGTCTTGTAAAAATGGAGAATTTTCATAGTCGTTGCTTTTACTGGTTTGGTCTCCCAAGATTTTGGAACCTACTTAATATATGACATTTTAAAATTTTTAGTAAACATTAATTGTTTAATTTTCAATATTATCTCAAGTATTAAATATAACTTTAGTTCTATCACTATTTTTTGTTTAATAAATAACAATCTCTTTTTTTAATACAAGAGCAATATAGATATTTAATATCATATTTAATGTTATACAATTATTTTCTTAATATTTGTACACAACTCTAAAAAATCTTAATATAAGGGATGGAGGAAGTAACATATAACACTGTAGTTTTAACTGTCAACCAAGAATGCGAAACTATTGGCCGATAGAATCAGAAGATGCGCGTGCATCTTTCCTCATTGAAGTTGGTTTTGCTCCAAATGATATTTTCATATCACCAAGTAAAAGTTTATACAAGACAAGGTTCAGATGGAATTTTAACAAGTCTAACTTCATAACCAAAAGGTACCAGTATAATGGACACCAATCAGTGGATGACAGTTGAGGTTTTCCTGCTTGCATATCACCAAGTGTTTTCACCTTTTGATCAGTACTATTGACGGGGAACCAAAATCCAGATGCTGCAAAGAACCACAAGCAAAACAATGTTCCCCTCGGTAAAAATGTATGGCCCTTGTCATAACGTTCCTAGTGCAGAGATCAACTCCAAGATGACCAAAAAGTAATGCAATCTTGCCGAGGTGTAGATGGTTATCTGATATTCATGGTCAACAAATCAAAAAAAATATCAACAATTTTTGCCCTTTCTGAAATCAAAGCGACTTTAGTCTCGTAAAACATCAATTGTTCAGAGCTTTCTGTTGCTACTGTGGCCAGATGAACCTGGCCCCTTTAGTCTAGCGATCCTCTCATCCTGAACAGAGCTAAAGAGAATGTTACTCCAGTTTGTAGACCTTTGCACTGTTCTGGAAGGAACTCGGTCACTATCTTCCCCACCAGATGCATCATATCCATCACTACCTGATCTAGATAAAGGGAATCCCAGCTGAGCAGGCACACCAGAAGATGGTCCTGTGAGTCTCCTTGCCTCTTCAGCACCTGATGACGAAACCCTGAATGGATGAATTTCAGGCGAGTCTAAACTACTCTCAGGAGAGGAAGCAATAATTCCAGTTGTGTTTGACATGGCTAGACTTGTTCTGAAAGCACTCTGTGCTTCAAGCTGAAGAGGAGCTAAACTAGTTGATGTCTTTGTGATGTTGCTGTCAGCAGTATCAGTTGAAACTTTGGTCAAGGGTGCAATGGGTAGCTCAGCAGGGAGCCGAACTCGCTTGCTACCTCGTTTTCTATTATAATCGGGCCTTCCATACATATGGCGATCACTGCTACCAAAGCTGCTATCCCTTTCAAGCCTGTAAGGGGCATCCCTTCTCATCACAGGCTGCAGTATTTTAGATTTTTTCCTTGCCTCTGCAGCAGCCTTTGAAACATCTTCTGCATTTAAGCGAGCTAATGCCCATGGACTTATCTTTACTGGTGTGGCACTCTTTTTCTTCATCGGCTCTTCTCCCAACGTCTTCTTTCCTACTGAACTTACAGATCCAGTGTCTGGAGGAACTACATCAAACTGAAACAAAACCAAATTTGAGGAATTTTAAACTGAAGTCAATCACTTTAAACACACCATATGAAAAGTTGATACAAGCCTTAGAAGTGAAAACTCTTTGAATTCAATAATGTGATCCACATGGACACGCTGTCAGTTGTTAACCAAAGCTTCTTAAGATGGTAATGAACTAATGATGAAAGATGCTGTAATAATCGCACGAATAATAATTGCAATTCAACCAACTTTGATGATTTTGGTTTGAACTTCAAAATATTGTAAGTTTATCAATGAAGCTCTAATTTTTAGATAATGTCTTAGCTGCAAACAAGTCAAACCAACCAGATTAAAAACAGGTTGGCTTGGTTGTTTCTATCAGAGCATGTTGCGATATCTGGGAACTATCATCTTCCCAATTTATGTTTGAACCGGTTGAACTGAATTTATCATCTTTCCATAACATTTGAAAAGGAAAAATATTGGACAGACACCTTCCAATAAAAAGTTGGTATCGAGATGCTGCAAATTTGCTGATTCAGGTGATGCAGAAGAACATGTAAAGCTTGCAAGTCTAGTATAAGTCTAGCACCTCCATACTAGGAATTGTACAGAAAAAGTTCCAAGTGTGGGTTGATAAGTGCACTTGGTAATTCTTTAACAAGAATGAATTATTGAAATAATTGTAAACCACCAAAACCATATGTATTTTCAGAACGAATGTTAGTGTCAGAAACAGGGAAATTGCTGCAAGGTCAAAAGGCTAAACATTCTCGACTATTATAACTTTTGCCATTATTTCACCAGATGGCTTTTAAGTGCACATCATATGTGCCATGTACAATTCAGCAGAGGATCAGTATTACCTCTAGAGATAGATTGCATTGTATGTCATACCTGATCTTCGAGAAATAGCCTTGGCGGTGTACACCAGGCTCCCCGCTGGAAGGTACTAAATGAGCTTGCACTGCTTAACCCAGTTAGGGAACTGGCTTGTGACATCTGAGGGCTTTGCTGTTCTCCAACTCCTTGTTGTTCTTGCTCCCTCAAAGCTATGATGTAATCATAAGTGCTTATACCCTGTCAGCCAAGCATCAAGATTATCAGTTGATACATTTGGTTTTACAGAATGTTTACCCTATTAGCCAAGCAACAACATTATCAGCATACGGTTTTATAGTTTTTAAATTTTATTTATTTATGGCAAACCGGGTGGTTTTAAAGTTTTTAATTTTATTTACCTATGACAGCGGAACCTGGTGGTTTTATAGTTTTTCTTTACCCGGTCACATCAACATTTATCAGTAGTATTTGTATTGTGGGCAACTGTTCAAGCATCCAAAAGTTTTATGAAGGCAAGATAAATGGTATGAAATAGGGGAAGCATCAAAACTAGATCAAATTATACAATTCACATAATTAAATAGCTAACCTTCTTTATGAGAAGAATGTGGAAGAAGAAAAGCTGAACAATTGGCAGAGTAGCAATCATTGCCAAAACGGTACACACTGCCTGTCATATATAAATTTCTGTCATCAATTTTGCATAGAAGTGGCAGTTCTTTCCCCTTGGATTGCATATCTCGAGTCAACAAAAACTTTAAACTTCTATAGTTGTTGAATGTAGGCAAATTCACCAAGGGAAATTAAAAAAAAAAGGTATACTTGAAGAAATAGGAAAAGTAATTGATGCTCACCACCACAATAACATAGGGCACAATAGAGAAACTGCTTCCTAGCTTGGTGGCAATATCTACAGAGAATCTCTCGTGCTCAAGAAAACAGCAGATCAGTACAAGGATTCCAATTGACCACTGAAGTATAAGCTGCAATCTCAAGTCCAAGGTGCACAAAGCATTTATAGACCTGTCAATGACTTGAAATAAATGCTTATTCTTAAAGCTTATTATTAGTCTACCAGTTTTTGGCATGTCATCTGTGAGTATCAAATTCACAAATAGGGCATGAAGTTCAGGAAAAAGGAAATATTCAAAGTATCAATGCAGGATTGCTGAAGAATTTTGGGTCTAATCAGGGATTAACCATGAACATGATTATGAAAGTGAAAGATGTTGCAGTTGTTGAGTTGGGTCTAAAGCTACAATAAACACCATCTACAAAAATAAAAAAAATCCAAATTTCATTCTTCAAGAGATGAATTACAGTTCATCCTCAGGTTAGAATAGTAACTGGGAGTTCCTGACACAAATTCCAGACTCTTTAAAGCTGTCAAGTATAAATCCTTTTTTTTCTAATTAATTGGCAATATAATGAACGTAATTGTGCGTCATCTGGAGTTGAAATGAGGAGTCAAAATGTTGTTTGATTTGTGGGCTCAAATCTATCATGCAAGCTAAAGAGGGTAGTGTAAGAAGAATTTTAGAATGTTAGTAAGGAAACCAATTAGCAAGAAATGCTGTACATAGCTGTTAGTCGACTCAAAAGATTCCAAATTAAAAGAATACACAATACACTATTGTCCTTACCAGCAGAAGGGCAGAAACCATTAGTGTAAAAAACTTCCGATAGTTCTTTTTTCCTATACAGTTGTTGAGCCACTATCAAAAACCAAAATGAAAAGGGAATTAGATGTCTTGTCAAAACTTTTGGGAAGTCAGCACTAGAATTAGATTTTGAAATACCCTGCAGTGGTGATCAAATCGGTCCACACATTTGTCACAAACTCTACAATGCTTGCTGTACTTGAAAACCTGCAAGTAGCCAGTCATACGAAACAAATAATCCACAAGTGCTTGATAGAAACATCCCTACCAAAAAGGAACCGAGATATCCTTGGAAGAACTACTTCTAAATGTACAATAGTTAATTCACATAAAGATTACTTCCTCTGCCCAGGTTTAATTTCACTCCTTTCTTTTTGGGATTTCGGAAAATCACGTCCTCTTAGTTTTTAACCTATTCAAAGACTGTCAAATTATTATTTTGTGGAAGAGATAGAAATGTAGAGTGGGGTTCACTACAGGCTTATTTTGAACTTCTACTTCAATCACAATGCTTCTTCAGATATTAAATGGGACCTCAAAATCTGGATGGAGGGAGTTGCATTCTAGTACCTATCATGCATCAAAATACAGGAAACATCTCAATAACTAAATGGAAGATTGTAAATATCTCCCCTGATGCCAAATTTACCTACACACCTCAACTTCACAAAGACTGCAGTAGAACATGCCATCTTCACTTGTTTGTTGTTCAGAAGATTCGTCATGTTGATTTGAGCATTTGCATATGTAAGCACATGGAGACAAAGCCAACAGGAAGGTAAAACAGGATGATGATTGAGATAGAACACCCATCTTTTCAATCTCAGTAGTATGATTTTTTGTTGCTGTATCCATGTTCTTCGTGTCTTTGTCCATAGGTTTCACTCCAGTTGTTGCCGCATTAGCATCGTGTATTGATGAAGTTGATTCCCCACCAAGTTTAGATTCCTGGAGTCTATCATGCTTTTTGTGCTCTGGAATGTTGAGATACTTTCTGGACTTGAAAACTCCTGGATCAGCAGGATCAGCTGCCGCACACCATATATAGAGTCCAAAAGCGCATACAATCTGGAAGAAGAGAAATGTTCTAATCTAATGGAACAAAATTGCATAAAAAAATAGGAGGGAGAGGAACCAGAATTATAAATGAAAATGTAGTTACCCCAAGTAGACACAATAGAGTCGGGCATAAACAAGATATACATAAGCCAAGACAAATTCCTTAGTTCAATTCAAAATAACTTGTTGAACAGGTTCTACATACAAGCAGGAACATGCGTCCTTATGTGTTAAGCCAAAATTTTCAAATAACTATTTAAAAGAACTTGTTCCTCAACTACCCAAAACATTTCTGGAGAATATTGGTAGCTCAGAAAGGAATTTCTTACCATAGAAAACAGAAAATCAAATGACTTTGCCCAACATTCTAGGAGAAGGAAGCAGGAAAAAAGCTAGATATAAGTGACTGGGACTTTATATCACAATTCAGCAAAGAGTTGTAATTTTATGAGTATTCTGAATCTGAAAAATGTAACAATGGGGCAGTACATTAGTGGGACATTGCTTTTCAACCAGGGGTGAAATTTAATCTTTAGGAAAGTTTAGTTTGTACTCTTTTTTTAGTGTAATTTATCTTTCCAAAGTGTAATATTAGTGGTTGTTAATCCGCATCAAAAAGCTAAACGACAAACTACCATTAGCCACTACATTGACAGGTTCTTGATAGTTGATATGCATAGTGTATTCAACAATGAGAGGGATAAAATAAGAAACAGAACTAAGGAAAACCCCATTCTTCATTCCGGAGAAAGGGGTCAGAAAAATAGAAGAGTAGAGCCAAAAAAATCTTTTTGCAAGCACAAGCTGAGGAACACGGATCCAGATCTTCATCCCTAGGGATAAAAAGGAACAAATACTACACCATGAAAAAGGATAAAAAGATTGTAAATGGCTTACTAAAGGAGTGTAGATCCCCATCACAATATACTGATAAAATTGTTTCCCCACAAAAGGAGCAAAGAACACATAGAAAGCAAATCCCAACGCCAGGAATACAGCAATAGCAACTACCTGCACAAATACATATGAACACCCAGCAATTGAATATGGAACCCCAAAAAATATATCTTAAAAACAATAAGCTACGACTAGTATTAATATAACATGGAGACCTGGAGAGGATGATAGGGAAGCTGCCATCCATGTTTCCTCATTTTGCTAATTGTATGTTCTTGCAGCAACAGAAAATATGATAGGAAAGAAAATGTCTTGGGTGAAAAGAAAAATTATCACTTGGGTTACTACTTACTATTATCTTTCATCTCTCCCTAATTTGATTTGTTTTCTTTCAATTCCCTCACTTTTAGGGGAAAATGGGATCACTTGTTCACTGTAGAACCAAGAATAGAAATGGGCATTTGCCCCAAAGGGAAAAGAAAAGCATCGAAAAGATCTTTGTCTAGTTCACTCATACATAGTCCATCAAGGTCATGAAAGGTGATGAGAGAGAAAGAGAGCTTAATTTTGAGTGAAATGGTTGGTTTTCTTGTAAAGCCTTTTTACAGGAGCAAAGATCTGTTCCTCGAGGAGAGAGAGAGAGTAATTAATGACCTTTTACCTTTCCCTTGTTTCTAGCATCACCTTTCTCCATTGGCAAAACCATGTGTCATACAGGTCAGGGCAACAGCCAGTTGTCTGGTTTTGCTTTATTAATTTCTAACACCACTGCATTCTCCTTTCTTTGTATTTCTTGATCACAGGTGTAATATAATTATACTAGAAGTGATGGTTTAACTATAAAAGACTGTTTTTTTATAGTGTAAATTTTTCTGTAATTGAATTATAATAATATAAGTTCTAAAAAAAATATTAATCAAGTGTAATTGTTATTCATGTGAAGGATTTTCTTAAAAACGTCAATTCCCTTAATTGAGTTTTTGTTTTCTTAAAATTTTTTTGTTAGGTCGTGATATTTCTCCTATTGGGCCGAATGAATTGGGCCTACTTATTCAGTTAGTCCATTTGATCTTCACTATTAGGTGTTGACATTATTGGGCCTAGTCATTTTATTATCTTTGTTAAGTCCTTCTAGTATCGGACCAAATCAGTGGGTCGACCCATCATATATTTAAATATCTTCACTTGGATTCTGAACCGGTGATGATGACAAAGATATGGCTGATTGATATCTTACATGGCATTAATAAGGATTGGACAGTTGGCGGTGGTGAATGAGAGGAGATGGGATTAACGGTGTCGGGAGGGTCATGGTGTACAGTAAACCAGGTCCTGTAGTATATCATAGCAAGGAGGTCTTCACAAAGAGGTACTTTTTAACGTTCACATACGCATACACACACAACTGATTATTATCATCTTTCTCAATACACTAGACATTATTATCCTCCATTGTTAACCTTGTGAACATTGATCATCGACTCTCGCGCTGAGTTATCCCAACTGGTTGTTATTCGTCAAGCTCGTGGTGTTTATCGTGTTTACTGTGCAGGATCAGGCGTCTTACGTGATTGGGACGCGGCAAAAGATCTTGGCGTTAACATTGGCGCTAGAAGGATGGCTATTTTCTAGTGTTCTTGAGTTATGAATCACAATATTTCCAGTTGTTCAACATCGGAAGTTATGGCACAAATCAGGAGGTTCTCGTCGAGAGAGCCTGGCGAAGCTTAGAAGATGGTTGGTCTTCGTTTGCGACAAAGAACATGATCATTCTTAGCCAAGGCAAAGAAAAGGCACCCGCTTAGAACTAAAAGGCCGAAGTGATCGAATGACATACCGATCAAGTTAGAAAAAGTCTACACTTTAAAGACATGTCTCGAGGTAGATCCCTGGGGATCGAAGCAGACCCAATGACCATTTTCTCGATTGATCGAAAAGGGTATTTTGCCTATTGGTCTTGGGATTATGGTGAAGCGAGTAGATAAAGACCCAACAAACCATTTTCCTGATTGACCAGAAGAGGTATTCCTACCTATTGGTCTTGGGATTATGGTCGAAGCGAGTAGATGAAGACCAATGACCCATTTTTCCGATTGGCCAGAAGAGTGTCTTTCACTACTATTGGTCTTCGAGATTATGGTCGAAACAGAGTAGATGAAGACCCAACAGCCATTTTCCTGATTGATCGAAGAAAGGTATTCCGCCCTATTGGTCTTCGGGATTATGGTCGAAGCAGACCCGAAGCCAAGAGACTCTCGAGAATCCATTCGAGGGCGCCGCATGGATACTTGTCTTCGGGGAAATCCTGTAAGACCCCAAATAATTAATAAATGAAATTTAATTTCCTCTAATTATTATTTTGAAATAGTAAGGGTTGATGTGATTAATATTGATAGTTATGGGTAAAATACTCGAATATTTCAAAATAAGCAAGTGGTTATAAAATATTCATTGTTGTTGGGGAATATTCGTTTGGTGCGTGGAATATTCGTGATCGGAGAGAATATTAAATGCAATGACGAAGCCGCAAATGATGTGGGCCCCATAACGGAAAGCGATTGGAAGAAAAGCGACAAATATAAGTTGTTTAAAAATAACGACGTAGTTATTTACAGATTTACATTTGTTGGAATACCCGGTGGTTAAAAACACGATGTCTGGCGTTGACAAGAAGACACCTGCGGTATTGCACCAATTATTGACTCTTACGTGAAGGCACTACTCAATAATGGTTTCTGATAATTCATTGCTCGATTATTTTATTAATTCTTTGCGTTAATATTTTATATTCTTTGTTGTTTGATAATTTTCATTACACGATTATTTTTCATTATCGAATCAATAATTCATATTATCTGAATAATATTATTAGATAATATTATTGGCAATGTCTAGAAAGTTCTGTCTAAGGAGAGGTTTGGTCACCTAATTGCGCGCCAGTAAGGAGAAATTCTTATTGGAAAGCCACATCTTTCCTGGGAACTGCCTGGTTGTCAATATTGTGATTCTGTAATATTATTTGTGAATAATTAATTATTGATTCATATGATGTGGAAAATATTGATTTTATGTGGATATAGATGGAGAAAATTTTTAACGTAACAATTGTTGAAAATTAAAATTTTATCTTTTTCTGATAAAATAATTCATTTAAATATATATATTATTATATTTTAATAATATAATAATGGTGATATTTTTACAACGAATGTGGGATATATGAGTATCTGAGGAGGAAGAGTATTTTTATTGCAATAAATGTTTAAAACATGTTAAACATGCTCGGTGGACCCCATTTATTGATTTGAAATTTGATTATAGCTTTGTAAAATCGCTTGTTTATGGATTTTTGGTCAATTTTCATTTGGAATTTGGAAAAACTTTATTACGTAAAGTTGTAGAGAATTGAATTTCCTATAAAAACACGCAAGATTTGAATTTTCCGACAAAAGGGCTATTTATTGTGAATTATTGAAGTTAGAAGCTCAAAATAATTGATTTTTGGAAGTTTAAAATAATTTAAATAAGAAAAACGTTTTTGGCATTAATGGTGGGTCTTGCATATGATGTTAATAGTGATTTCAGTTCTTCAAATGTTGGCGTAGGAATATTAATTAATATATTATTAATTTATTAAATTTTTCGCTTTTTGGTGTTCTAAGCAATTTCTATAAATAGGTCTTGGGTTAGAATTGAAAATCACACCGTAAGCTGAAGTTTTCTCTCTATATTATCGGCGTATTCTTGTGAGTATTTTGAGTATACTTTGAGTATGCTTTATACGGTGAAAGTTCAAGTTATAGCTTTATATCCATTATTCCAGGTTCAATCTTGTCTTTCCGAGTAAGGGATTTTTTTTTTTCGTAATGATATTATTTCTTCAATATCATTATCTTTGAAATATTGATCTGAAGTTTTTATCAAATTTGGAACTTTTGGTGTGAGAGTTCTTATTTACGTATAATGTTATTTATTCACGATATCTGATCTTATTCACTTAATACTAAAGCCTTTATTCATCGAAAATGAAAATTTTCCTTTTTCGTCCAAAATATCTATTGTGGATACTAGTTTTGATTGTATCCATGTTTTGATCATTCTTGAATTTTACACCACTATGATTATTTTTGAGGTATTTTTGGACGTGGATAAAACAAAGTACGAATCATTAATCCTTAATCCTTGTCATTTTGTTTCACTGGATTCGTTTCTTTAAAAAAAAAGAATATTTTTCATCATCCTCAGTCTTAAATGATGATATTATTGAATATCTTTGGCCTGTAGTGCAAAGATGATTGATTTCTGATGAATATCTTTGGCCTGTAGTGCAAAGATAAATGATTTCTGATGAATATCTTTGGTCCGTAGTGCAAAGATGAACAGGTGTTTAGATGAACATGACCAACTGATGAATGTCCTTGGCCTGTAGTGCAAAGATGAATATATGATTCCATATATATATTGATTGATGTTACAGGGATAAAAATATTGATGATAGATATTAAATTCATAGATATTAGTAGATTTCATCCTCTACGTAACTCTTCTATGAATTAATATTTTTCATTCATGAGTATTGATTTAAACCTTGTTATCTATTGTATTCTATTAAATTTTTTTCTGTTGAAGACTAACGATAATTTGTTGTATATTATCTTAGTCATAATATTCTTTTTTCGGGCTAGTTGAGCTCACCCTTTTCCTTTTTGTTCCATTTTTTCTTCTCGGGAGGCGAGAATGTAGCGAAAGTACTGAGTCTGGGTATGGAATGATGGTTTTGAGAGAGTTGTTTAGTAGTCCTCACCATTTTTATAAAATAATGTATCAATAATTATGATGAGGATTTATTTGTATGTGGATATTGTTTAGATGGCAATATCGTATTTAAACTCACAGATTTCTTGTTGTAATAATAAAGTTGTAGTTGTTTACATCTGCAGTGTATTGACAACTCGAATGGGTGATGTATACCTATTTTTGGGGTGTCACAGGTTGGTATCGAGCTTAGGATATGATCTCTGGCGGAGATCGGGGAATAGAACTAGGAGGGAGAGCAGGTAAATCCTTCGCTAAGTGTGTCCTACCTAAGCTTATTTGATAGTTGGTCGATATATAGGGATATTATATGATATATTGATTTCCTTAATTAACCCTTGTTTTATGACGGTGATTTGAGAATGTCGATCGAGAATATTAACAATGGAAATGAGACCGTGGAGACGCTCTGTACTCACCAACGAGGAGAAGCGTGCAACAGTGGCAATTTTCCTCTTGTGAACAACAACACCATCGATCGAGACGATGAGCAGCCTTGAATGTTTAGAAGCTTTTTGCGATTCATGCAAAATCGAGACGAGGAGACTCGTGTTCAAAACATAGGAGAAATGATAAGAATTCACGGGTTATCACAACCAAAGCGATTCAAAGAGTTGGGACCACGAATTTAAGGGAAAGCGGATCCGATCATGGCGAGAAACATGGGTCAAGCAAATTACCAAGATATTCGATGTCTTGGGATGCGCTGAGAGAACGAAGGTTCCATTCGCCACCTTTATGTTAGTGGCGAGGAGATTCATTGGTGGGAGTGCGTGAAGCGTACTCCATCCAACAAGACTCAAAGATGTCTTGGGAGACATTCAAAAACTATTTAATGACAAATACTTTCACGAAAGTGTTAATACGTAAGGAAGTGGAGTTTATTAGGCTGGAGCGAACAACATGGCGGTGTCTCAAAGACGAGGCGAAGTTTGCAGAGTTATCGAGGTTTCAGCACCTCATTTGGTGGAGAATGAGGAGCGCGTATGACGCGGATGTTTCGAGAGGTTTGAAACCCAAGATACGTCAAGATCTCATCTCTCATAAATTTTCTCTATTCAGATGTTGTTAACAGGCTCAATTGTTAGAAGCGAGATAACGAAAGCAGTCGGCCAACCGAGGTACCACAATCGAGGATCATCTAGAAGATAGAGTCAACAAAACAATAATAACCGGTGGAGAAAGAAAAAGAGCGGACAAAATGGTAACCACTCTGGTGGTAATCATAGCCGTGAAAATAGAAGAAGCGAGTCGGGAGGAGATTTAAAAGAGGAGATTCAACAACGACCATGTGAAGGCGATAGTGCCAGCAAAGAATCGGTTCCAAGGAGGAGAAGCGACCACCGGTTATATCTTTATAAATGCGGAAAGAGGGACATATCAGTCCAAACCGCCCACAACAGTTCGGTATGCTATAATTGTGGAAAGGAAGGACATATCGCCGAGAGATCGCACCAGAAGCGAAACCTAGTTCAATGGGACGGTGACTCAAAAGATCATCCCAAAAAGTCAAAGTCAACGATTCTCGGAAGGCGTTTGTTGTGGTATGGTCAAAATCACGAGGAACCCAAACGAGGTGATCATGGGGTAAGCTATTTATAAATTCTTATGAAGTTTATACTTTACTAGATACCGGTCTTTACCCATTCATTTATCTCTCTCCTGCTTGTGCTCAACGTTTAAGCGTGACTCGGAGAAATTAGACTTTGACCTATCTGTGGAAACTCCATTAGGAGAAACTTTCATCACATTCAAACATTTATAAATCTTGTTTGATTCAAGTTGGCACCATCACCTTTTGTTGACCTTATCTCTTTAAAGATACTTGCTTTTGATGTGATTTTAGGGATTGATTGGTTAACTACTCATCATGCCAAAATTGATTGTTTTTGTAAGGTTGTTAGCTTTCATATTCCTAAACAACCTATTATTTAATTCAAGCAACTAAACCATTAAAATCAATCACCGTCATATCTAATCATAAAGTTATTCGTTTATTAAAAAGCGGATGTCAAGCTTTCTTAGCCCATGTTATGGATTTGAATAAAGACACGTCAAATTTGAATAATATTCTGTTGTTATTGACTTTTCACGACGTATTTCTGAAGAACTTCCGGTCTACCCCGTAACGTGAAGTTGAATTCTTTATTGACCTTGAACACTGTACAAAGCCCATTTCTAAAACCCCATATAGAATGGCTCATATTGAACTTCAGGAGTTAAAGGTCCAACTACGAGAATTGTTGGACATCGGTTTCATTCGTCCCAAGTACATCTCCTGGGGGTGCTCTGTTTTATTCGTAAAGAAGAAAAAGCGGGAGTATGCAACTTTTGTATTGATTATCGGAAATCGAACCATGTCACCATCAAGAATAGGTATCCTCTACCTCGTATTGATGACTTGTTTGACCGATTGCAAGGAGCACAATTCTTTTCAAAATCGATCTTCGTTATGGATATCATCAATTTGAAGATTAGAATCGAGGATATTCCAAAGCGCCTTTAGAACTCGAGACAGGCATTATGAATTCTAGTCATGTCTTTTGATTGATTTGATGCCCCTATGGCTTTCATGGATATGATGAACCAAGTATTCGAGGAATATTTGGATCGGGATTCGTTGTTGTCTTTATTGATGACATCCTCATATATTCCAAAAGTCGTGAAGATCATGAGCACCATTTGAAGTTGGTACTACAAAGGCTTCGTGAAAATAAGTTATATGCAAGTTAAAGAAATGCGAGTTCGGCTTGAGGAAGTAGCATTTCTTGGGCACGTGGTGTCAAAACATTGAGTATCCATTGACGGCGAAGATTGAAGCAATACAAATTTGGGAGCAACAAGAAGGCGGTGACTAAAAGACGTAGCTTTCGGGTCTAATTTGGTTATTATCGGAGATTCGTGGAAGGGTTTTCTCGAATCGCAACTCAGATTAACTTCAGTTGACTCGGAAGGATACAAAATTCATTTGGAGTGAAGAATCGAGAAGAGTTTCCAAGAGCTTAAGAGAGACTTATTTTAAGACTGTTCTAACAATACCATCTGGTTCGGATGGATTTGTTATCTCAAATGATGCTTGAGCAAAGGGTTAGGATGTGTTCTCATGCAACATGGGAAAGTCATAGCCTATGCCTCGCGATAACTTAAAGAATATGAGAGGAATTATCCTACTCATGATCTAGAGTTTAGCGTGATCGTTTTCGCTATTAAAGATCTGGGCACCTTATCTTTATGGGAGAAAGTATAGATATATTCGGACCATAAAAGCCTTAAATATTTCTTCACTCAAAAAGAACTTAACATCGCGGCAATGACGTTGGCTCAATTCTTGAAAGACTACGACCACACTATTGATACCATCTTGAAAAAGCGAACGTGGTGGTGACGCGTTGAGTAGAAGATCATATGCACGAACGAGCAGTGCGATGATGTCAGTATCGACGTAGAGCCAACTTTAATAGAAAAAGTTAAGGTTGCTCAAGCCACCGAGGCCCTTGAGTCGATGCATATGAAGAAGAAAGTCTGAAGGTCTGCTACTTCCTAAGCGAGAATTGATGAAGAAGGAATACTTGAGTCCACTCTAGACTTTGTGTTCTAACGATTACGATTTGAAGTACAAGATCATGATGGAGGCACACAATACACCATTTGCAATCCATCCTGGAAGTACTAAAATGTATCGTGATCTTGACATACATTTTGGTGGAACAATATGAAGAGAGATTGCAAAGTTTATCTCAACATGTTTAACTTGTCGGCGTGTAAAGGCGGAGCATCAAGTGCCTAAGGGACCATTGCAACCACTTGAGATTTCGAAATGGAAGTGGGAACACATTACCATGGATTTCGTTACGGGTCTTCCCACGGTTTCTCAAGGCATAAATGCTATTTGGGTTATTGTTGATAGATTAACCAAGTCTGCACATTTCTTGCCGATAGGGGAGACCTATTCTCTTGAACGTCTTGCTTTAGTATGTATGTGAATGAGATTGTGAGGTTGCATGGCATGCTAGTATCTATAGTTTGGATCGTGACCCAAGATTCACTTCAAGATTTTGGGTTAGCTCAAAAAAAAGCTATGGGTACGGATTTACGATTGATTCGGCCGCATACCATCCTCAAAGCGGACGGACAACCGAGAGAGGAATATTCAAACTCTTGAAGATTTATTAAGACTACGTGTCCTAGACTTCAAGAAGCGATTGGGATAAGTATTTACCATTGGTGGAATTCTCCTACAATAATGATTATCGTGCAAGTATAGGTGTGGCCCCATTCAAGTATTATATGGACGAAAATGTCGCTCTCCGGTATGTTGGGGACGAGATGGGGTGAAGCAACATTGTTGGGACCCGGAGTTGATACATTTATGACCACGTAAAAGATCCAAATGATTAGACAACGACACAAACCAAGACAGGATCGACAAAAGAGTTATGCGGATCTTCATCGAAAGGACGTGGAGTTTAGTATAGGGGATCATGTATTGTTGCGTGTTGCCCCGTGGAAGGGAGTTATAAGATTTGGGAAAGAGAAAAGCTCAATCCACGATTTATTGGTCCATTTTAAATTCTTGACCGAGAGTAGGAAATGTAGCCTATAGACTCGCTTTTACCTCCAAGTATGTCTCGTGTTCATAATGTGTTTCACATATCTCGTACTTCGTAAATATGTGAAAGACCGAACCACGTTATTGAGTTAGAACTAGGACGAGATAGTGAAGACTTAACGTATGAGAAGGTACCTGTCAAGATCTTGGATAGGAAGGAGCATGTCCTACGCAGGAAGGTCATACCACAAGTTAAAGTCTTGTGGAGGATCCATGCTATAGAAGAAATGGCACAGGAATTGGAAAGCGGAAATGAAAGTGAGGTATCCTCATCTTTTCAAACACACAGTGCGTATGTCAATTACGAGTGACGAAATTTCATAAGGAGGGAGGTTGTAAGACCCCAAATAATTAATAAATAAAATTTAATTTCCTCTAATTATTATTTTGAAATAGTAAGGGTTGATGTGATTAATGTGGATAGTTATGGGTAAAAACGCGAATATTTCAAAATAAGCGAGTGGTTATAAAATATTCATTGTTGTCGGGAATATTCGTTTGGTCGTGGAATATTTAAATCTTTGTCGGAGAATATTAAATGCAGCCAACATGCCTTGACCATGTGTGGGCCCCATAACGGAAAGCGATTGGAGGAAAAAACGACAAATATAAGTTGTTTAAAAATAACTCACAGTAGTTATTACAATTTACATTGTTGGAATACCCGGTGGTTAAAACACAAGAATGTCTGGCGTTGTTGACAAGAGAAGACACCAGATTGCACCAATTATTGACTCTTACGTAAGAAGAGCATTTTTGTTGCAATAAATGTTTAAAACATGTTAAACATGTCGGTGGACCCCATTTATTGACTGAAATTTGATTATAACCTGTAAAATCACCCGTTTATGGATTTCGGTCAATTTCTGTTTGGAACTTGGAAAAACTTTCTTCTGTAAAGTTGTAGAGAATTGAATTTCCTATAAAAATACGCGAGATTTGAATTTTCTAACAAAAGGGCTATTTATTGTGAATTATTGAAATTCCGAAGCTCCGAAATAATTGATTTTTGAAAGTTTAAAATAATTTAAATAAGAAAAACGTTTTTGGCATTAATGGTGGGTCTTGCATATGATGTTAATGACTGATTTCAGTTCTTCAAATGTTGGCGTAGGAATATTAATTAATATATTATTAATTTATTAAATTTTTCGCTTTGGTGTTTTAAGCAATTTCTATAAATAGGTCTTGGGTTAGAATTGAAAATCACACCAGAATCGAAGTTTTTCTCTCTATATTATCGAGCGTATTCTTGTGAGTATTTTGAGTATACTTTGAGTATTGCTACTACGGTGAAAGTTCAAGTTATAGCTTTATATCCAAAGATTAGGTTAAATCTTGTCTTTTCAAGAGATAAGGGATATTATTTTTTTCGTAATGATATTATTTCTTCAATATCATTATCTTTGAAATATTGATCTGAAGTTTTTATCAAATTTGGAACTTTTGGTGTCTGAGTTCTTATTTACGTATACCTACATTATTTATTCACGATATCTGATCTTATTCACGAATCACTGAAGATTATTCATCGAAAAATGAAAATTTTCCTTTTTAAGTCAAAATATCTATTGTGGATACTAGTTTTGATTGTATCCATGTTTTGATCATTCTTGAATTTTACACCACTATGATTATTTTTGAGGTATTTTGGACGTGGATAAAACAAAAATCTGAATCCTTAATCCTTAATCCTTGTCATTTTGTTTCATTGGATTCATTTCTTTAAAAAAAGAAGAATATTTTTCATCATCCTCGATCTTAAATGATGATATTATTGAATATATTTGGCTTCAGTAGTGCAAAAGATGATTGATTTTCGATGAATATCTTTGGCTTTGTAGGCAAAAGATGAATGATTTACGATGAATATCTTTGGCCCGTGTAGTGCAAAGATGAGCAGTGTTTAGATGAACATGACTAACCTGGTGAATGTCTTTTTGGCATGTAAAAGAGGATGAATATATGATTCGGATATATATTGATTGATGTTACTGAGGATAAAAATATTGATGATGGATTATTAAATTCATAGATATTAGTAGATTTCATCCTCTACATAACTCTTACATGAATTAATATTTTCCATCATGAGTATTGATTTAAAACTTGTTATCTATTGTATTCTATTAAATTTTTCCTGTTGAAGACTAACGATAATTTGTTGTATATTATCTTAGTCTTAATATTCTTTATTGGGCTAGATTGAGCTCACCCTTTTCCTTTTTGTTCCATTTTTCTTCTCGGGGAGGTGAGAATGTAGCGAATATGAGTCGGGGTATGGAATGATGGTTTTAGAGAGTTGTTTAGTAGTCCTCACCATTTTTGTAAAATAATGTATCAATAATTATGATGAGAATTTATTTGTATGTTGATATTGTTTAGATGGCAATATCTGTATTTAAACTCACGCTTTTCTTGTTGTAATAATAAAGTTGTAGTTGTTTACATCATCGTGTATTGACAACTTTCGAATGGGTGATGTATACCTATTTTGGGGTGTCATAAATCCATCTAAAGTTGCCTTCGGATGGAAAGCAATGAGAGTCCGACAAAGCCGTGGTTAGAACTTCAGTGAAGTTAGAGCTCATGGACATTGCATACATATGGATATTCTATTTCGGACATCAGTACAGCAGGCTATCAAGGGGTCGATCACAATAACAATTCCATTGCTGATGAATTATCGAAGTTGGCTACTACGGATGCCTATAACTTTGATGGCATATGGCGTCCTTCCTTCAGATCAGATGTCGGCTAAAGAGGATCAAGTATAAGAGTGTCAATTTTGTTCTCATTAATGAGAATCTTTTTCGAAGGTCCTTTTTCGTCACCATTGCTCAAATATTTGGTTCCGTCCGAAGCAGAGTATGTTCTTCGGGAAGTTCACAAAGACATCTGTGGCGATCATTTGGCTGCAAAGTTATTAGCCTACAAAATACTTCGGCAGGGATATTCTTGAAAGAACTGGAAATTCAGCACAGAAAGACTTCGGTGGCTCATCCACGCTCATTTTTTCACAACTGATCCTCTTCTTATTTATCCTAAGTTCACAATGGTGTAAGGAGGTATGGTCGGACTCGCTAGCCATTCAATGGTAGCCTATCTATTAGTTGCCCAGCGTGGTAGACAAATCCTATGTTCCTTTATATTGCTTTTACTGAGGGCGGTAAATCAATAGTCACCGAAGTAAGGAGGACGGGGTGGACTCGCTGACCATTCGATGGTAGCCTCTTCGGCAAGAGTGTCCTTATGGTTTTGTTATACCCTGCGTGGTAGACAAATTCCATGATCCTCTTAATTTTGATTTACCACGAGTGGTAAACAAAATGCACTGGAGTAAGGAGGTATGGTCGGACTTGCTGGCCATTCGATGGCAGCCTTATTGTCAGGAGTGTCCTTATGAATTTGTGACCCCGTGTGGTAGACAAATTGCATGGTCCTTATATCTTGGTTCCTATATAATTGTTCTACCCCGAGTGGTAAACAAAGGTCCTTATATACTTGTTCTACCCCGAGCGGTAAGCAAGATCTTGTTGTTGCAAAGAAGATCAGCCGAATTCACCTTATACATGACCTGTCTCACACTTCGGTAACGATAAGTATGCATTACTTTATTTTGTTCAAGTGTTGAGTTCGGATTATATTATCATTGTTCTTAACTGTTATATAATTTGCTTGATTATTGACTAACGGTTTTTTAAGATAAGAGCCTTTGCACATTTTTCAAGTTTGATTGATGATCAATTATTGACAAGAAATGTTCACTCGTAAGTAATAAGGCATGAAGTTGATATTTTAATATTAACTGCTCACAACAAGAGTTTAGAATTTTTACTGAAAGTTCTACGAGTTAAAGGTAAAGGATGGTCATCTTGAGAGCTTATTCATCGTCATCATCACCATCTGAAGAGTCAGAAGAGATGGATCTACCTCTACCGTGATAAAGCTTTTTTCTTGTCTTTACTTGGCAGATTTCATATCCTTTCGCATACATATGGACGATCTTATTGTTCATTTCGGCCCGGATTTTACAGATTCTCGCTGGATCTCCTTACGAAAGTCTTCGTTCAGTGACGGACCCAAATCTCTAAGGGCCCGAAGCTCTTTGAGCTCTTCTTCAAGCTTTTGACGGTGTGCTAGATATCTTGTTTCTTTAGCATGGATATTGTTATTTTGCTTCGCCAAGCTTCGATTGGACTCGGTCGGATCTTCATTCTTCTTCGTCGTTGTGATGACCCGATGAGTGGCCTTGGTCGTTTTTAGTTCTTCTTTGATCTTGTCGATATCCTTGAAGGCATTCATTGTTGAAGAGAGCAATATCAAGATTGATTCTTTCTTTCGCCAACACAGACTTCAGGATGACATTATCCCTTCGAGCGGTATTCTCTCTTGACTTTCTTCTCTTGACATCCTCTAAAGATTCTCTTCCGGTATCCTTTTGAACTGCTTTTATTTGAGGCGGAGGCACACGAATTAGAATTTACTGCAGATGACCATTATTAGTCAATCATTTCAAATTGATGGGCAAATGAAGTGAATGAATAAATCAAAACTATCGAATTCCTTTAGTCCCAGATTTCATTCCTTCGTCCATCGTGTCAGTGATGGAATTATTGTCGAACCGAATTTTGTTCTATGGCTTCGAGCTTGATGAGTTGAGCTCTTCTTCAATTGGTACTTCAGAGGTGGTGAAGATGAACCCTTTATGTTCTATTTGATGTTCATCGGATGGACTTGAAACCGTATTTTGGGCCTTTATTGGTCTTATTATAATTCTTTTTGTCTGAGCAGATGTCATTTATAGTTTCTATTAAACCTCCTGTTTAATAAAAAACTAGGGCAATGTTGGGTCGTGATATTTCTCCTATTGGTAGAATGGATTGGGCCTACTTATTGATTAGTCCATTGGGTCTTCACTATATTGGGTGTTGAAATTATTGGGCCTAGTCACTTTATTATCTTTGTTAAGTCCTTCTAATATCGGACCAAATCAATCGTTGGGTCGACCCATCATATATTTAAATATCTTCACTTGGGTTACGAGGCCGGTGATGATGACAAAGATATGGTGGCCCGATATCTTATATGGCATTAATAAGGATCGATGTTGGCAGTGATGAATGAGAGGGATGAGATTAACAGTGTCGGGGAGGGTCGATGGTACGGTAAACCAGTCCTGTGAAGTATATCATGCAAGGAGGTCTTCACAAAAAGGTACTTTTTAACGTTCATATACGCATACACATACAACTGATTATTATCATCTCTCTCAATACACTAGACATTATTATCCTCCATTGTTAAACTCATGAACACCGACATCGACTCTCACGCTCGAAATATCCTCTCCAAGCGGTCCCAAATTGCCAAGCTCATGGTGTTTATCGTGTTTACTGTGCAGGATCAGGCGTCTTACGTGATTGGGACGCGACAAAAGATTTTGACATTAACACTTTTGTTTGGTAAAAAGATTCCATTTACCCAAATATATTTTAGTACATTTCTATCTATCTTGTAGAAAGAAAAATGAAATCTCCAACTTCACCCGCTATTGTTCTTCGTTGGATGACAATTGTCCGTTTGAGCTCTTGTACCTATCATTACTCTGGCATGTCATTTAGCTGAAGCATGAGACAGGGATGGGCTGGTTCGTGGGTATAAATTTGGAATTAGCGGCCTAGCCATGTGTCTAAACTCAATGCAATTTACCCATTTTGCTAGAAAAATTATTCCAAAAAATTGATGATAACACGACTATATATGTGATTATATCGAAAGGAAATAATAATGTAAATGTATAAATGAAAATACATACAATATAATATACTCATGTAATGTAATATTTGTGTCGGAATAAACATTTTCTCGTGCCTAATCGCTTATAAAGTACTAACTATGACAAATAGGTTGGATGCCTTCAAATTAAAAGTTGAATCATAATTTAAACTAAGTCACCAAGAAACCTTAGAGAAAATGTTATGTACAAAATTTGACTAGTCCTATTTTATGTATATTATCGGGTAAGTAATCTAGGTTTATATCAAGGTATATATTTATATATAGGCTAGATTATGAAGTAAGAAGTTTGCAGTATGATTAAATAGCCAAATATATAAAGAAAAATAAAAACATAGTACAACTATGACTGCTAAAATCCCATTCATGTATAAGCATGATATGGTCGTATGGCTTGTAATTTTGTACTAGTAGTACTTAAGCTAGTGTTTCATCAGCTCTTCATACCTCTTAATACTAACATGTGCCTCGTATTGCCTCTGAATCCCTATGAGGGGAAAATTACTCTAAAGTTCGGACTAAATTTTCATTTGATTGGACAAAAACAGCCTTAATAATATTATATTATTCCTCTTTTGTTGTTAAAATGTTATTTTACCTCTAATTTTATTTCTCTACCTTTTTAGAGGATTAAAATTATAAATAGCATCATTCATATATTTTATACACATTACTGATCAAATAATATTTTTTTCATTTAAATTTTCATCTAGACATATGATAATGTAGGATCTTCATGGTAAGTTTCGATTAATCGACTAATACAAATATTGATAATACATATAAAAAAGATAGCCTCCCGATCTCCGTATTAATCGTATTAATCAATTGATTAAAATTAATTTCATATTATTCATTTTTCGATAATTTATTTAAATATGCTAACAATTCAAATTATAATTATTTATTTATATCGAACACCGCTTATAAGTGGGCGACCGAGATAGTAAGAAGAATAATTGTAATTGCTACTACGAGGAAGTGTGGTTACCCAATTAAACAAATTTATATACAGAGAGGAGAGAGAGTGACGTAACATTGAGAAAAGAGTTCGGTTGGGTTGAAAAAGAAGGGATGTTGTGTTTTGTGGGGTAGACTCTTGAGACCACAACCGGGTTCTGGGTTTTCACAAAAAGCCTGTCAAACATGCCATTTTGGCAACTTATTGTCAGACATCTCGAAATTGACAAGTCATTAGTTGTATAATAATTATTCCAATCAACAAAAAGTCAAAGTAATTAGAAGGAAAGTGGTTAGTATGTATTTTAGTTAATTTTGATCGATTAATCAATACAGCATCGACATATATATTAAATTTCTCTCTACGTATTAATATTGTATTGATCAATTAACTAATTTATCATAAAATTAACTTCATAATAACCGAATCCAAATAAAAGTATTACCCCCTCCATCCCATAATATAAATCGTTTTAAAATTATGCATAAATATTAAATAAATTATTGTACTTATAATATTAAATATAATATTAATTGTCCATATTATTCTTATATTAAAAAAATATGTTATTTATTGGGACAAAAATAGTACGAGAACCAAAAATATATTAAATACTTGAGATAATATTAAAAACTAAATAATTAATAATTACTTGAATTTCTCAAACAACATATATTAAGAAACAAAAATATTTTTCTAAAACAACTTATATTAAAGGTCGGAGATAATACTAGTATGTAACTTGAAGCAATCACTTTCCTTTGGTCGTAAATATCCCAATTAGTAAGGGTGTAAATAAATCAAGTCAAACCATGTATTGACTTGCTTAGATTTGGTTCACAAATTTTAGAGAATACAAAATAAAACTTAATTGAGGCTCGTTTAGTTACCGAGTCGAATATGATCTTTAATCAAGCTCGAACAGTTTAAACTTTTCAAACGAATATATCAATAAAAATTATAATTTGAGAAGTTTTTAGTAATTTATCAAACTTTAAAATTTGCTAATATTTAAATTATTTATATTTCGAGTCGAATTCAACTTGAACTTCTAGTTGGACGAGTAATAATCGAGTTCGAATTGTTTACTTAGTTTATAACCTTGCCAACTAAAAATAGTAGTTGCTAGTAAAGTTGTTACTAACGCTGTAAAATGAATCAAAAAATTTGAGGTCTTGATTTGTATTCGCTCAATTAAAAGTTTTATTCGAATTCGACTTTAAATATAATTGATTCAAATATAAATAAATTTTAAAATTCGATAAATTATTTAAGCATCTTAAAATTATAATTTTGGTTCAAACTACTCGAGCTCGATTCAAGATCGTGCTCGACTTGATAACTAACAGAACCTCAATCAAACCTTATTTCACACTCAATAAATTTTATGAACCAAGTATGAACAACTCAATACTTGACTCGACTAGGTTCATTTACACATCTAGTTGTCAGATAGCCAAATTTGAAAAATTGTTATATAATTAAATAAAAAATTAAAATAATTAATTACTTCCTCCGTCCCAAAATAAAAATTCTTATTATTATTTTAGATAGTCTCAATTTAAATGTCTACTTATATTAAATAATCTATTTTGTTTATAATAATTTACCTATAGTACCTTTAGTATTAAATGTTATGTTTATATTCTTTATGTATATTTATGGAGCATTATTAATCACGTGCAAAAAAATTATACAATTAAATGAGGATTTAAATATAGAAAATTTTGTCACTTGACCTTATTTTTTAATGTATAAAAGTGGACTAAATTTTTTATTATGAAATCGAAGGAGTAATGAATAATACTACAATGTAACTTATTAATGTTTTATTTAGATAAATTAGATAATTTTAACTATATAGGAGTAGTTATCTATTATTACTCTCAAATTTAAACACTAATAATACACATTAGTGATGAATAATTTAGGGTAGGTCAATTCCGGGTGGGTACCGAAAGAATTGTACCGCCGGTTGGTTGCAACTAATAAGTAGTAAACCAAATCATGTCACTTTATTCAGCACCTCACCTCACCTCACCTGCATTTATTGTCATGTGGTAATTTTTGTTACCCACAAAAGCAGCTGGATTTCATTTTATGACACGACACCTAAATTGCTCAACTTTCATTAACTAACACGTACACATTTTATTTTTTTTGTGCGTGTATAATTTATGTAAATAGTAGTAGTACCATTCATTGGTGGTGTATTCGTGCTTTACGCTCTGTTTTTGAATATTTTAAAAATAAAAAAAAAATAGGTAAAAAATATAAATTTTATTTTTCAATTTTTATATTTCTAAATTTTTTAATAAATCGAAAAAAATTAAATAAATAAAAAACTTGATCAATTTGATGAGAAAGAACCCCAACCCCAAATCATTATCCTATTCCTACCTCAATTATTTGTTACATACTTTAAATTAAATGGGGCCCCCTTAAGTTTGATGAGAAAGAAAACATTAAAACTACTACTCCTCCTCCTCCTCCCGTAAAGCAAAATGTGAAAATCGTCCGTACATGCAAATTTCGGGATATGATACGACCCCCGTGATCTTTTTTTTTGTTTGTTTCTTTTCGGTAATTAACCCTTTTCTTTTCCTTATTACTATTTCCGTCCCAAATTAATTGTTTAATTTTAATTTTTTAAAATTAAATTAACCATTTTTAAAACTAATCTTTTTACTATTTTTGCTAAAATATAGGTGAAGATATTATAACCAAAAGAAAGTATAAACAATTTATTACTAACTCCAATTTTTATGATTTTAGAAATATATTTATATATGCTTAATTATTAATTTTAAAAATAATTAATTTAACTTAAAAAAAATTAAAACTAAATAATTAATTTAAAACGAAGGGAGTATCTTTTTTCTTGGTGCTATTTGAAGTCACAATTTATGATTGATTCCCCCCTTGACCAACTTTAGTACGTCTCTAACAATGTGGTGAGACCCATTTTCGTATTTACCATACTACTACTCTTCTCTCCCTCAGTTCTTTCAAATTATTTTTATCTTTTAATATTTATCGTTTGAACTATTTTTTATTTAATAAATAATATTCTCTTTTTTAGTATAAAATAATATAAATAATTAATATTATATAATTATTTTTTTAATACTTGTGCAACTTTAAAATTGACATATATTAAAAAACACATAAAGTATATAAATTGAGAGATTGCTTATTTGATTTTTCAATTATTTTTTTCTTCGACTTTCAAAGACGGTCTTTGTTTTATACAATTATTAAAAGTTAAATTAAAACACACACACACGTATTAAAATAATATGTTAAAATTTAATTTGTGGATGATTCATTAATTATATACGGGTGAATCCCGTGATTGTAATCAGCTATAGTCATACACATTATTTTATAACTATTATTTAGTTACCGTAGTACTAATATTTTTTATGAGAGAGTGAAACTGTGGAGTAGCCTACACAAATTTTGCGTCTTGTTTTATTTTTATTGTTATTCTCTAACAATATACGACAAAATTCATAATTTGGCCACCGAACTTGACACATTTTATCGAATTCACGATTAAATTTTTAATTTTTTAAATTAAGTAACTGAACTAATTAAAATTATTAAATTGGGTCATTCTGTCAAATATAGCTAACAGACGTTACATTTTTTTGGTTAATATCTGACGTGGATTTAAAAAAGAAAAGGAAAAGAAATTGGGTCAATTGTTTTTCTTATGTGACAGTTCTGGAACAAAAATGAAAATGTCATGGAAAAAAAATTAAGCCACATGGGATAAGTCCGACTTCTTCCACCTAAAAAAGGCAAAGTCAAAACTACCCCAATCCATCTTCTTCTCGATCAGTTCATCTCGATTTTAATTTTTTCGATGTCGTTCTTCATCTTAATTCTTTTTCTAAATCAAACCCACCCCATTATAGATCTTAATGAGCGTAAGAAGAGCGTCGTTCTTTAGCTCAATCTTAATTTCTCCGATGTAAATTTTTAGGCAAGAATCAGGGCGGCAGTGGCTGATGTTGCAGAAGAACGACGCTCAGTGGAAGAACCCTTTAACAAAACTAGATCAGTGGAAGAAAAGGAGGAAGAAGGAGAGATATGGGGAAAGGGGGAAAAAGAGGAGGCGGGTGGGCCGGATGATAAAAGCAGTGAAAGAAAAGGAAAAGGGGAGGGGACGATCTAGCCTCTGCAAATCCAAACCAACTATGTCTCCAACTAGATCAGATCTGAAACTCACAATAGAGAAACGGGTGGCGACTCCGGCGAAGAAAAGGGACTCGCCACCGACCCCTGCAGCGTAGAAGGTGGCGGTAGCAGTGGGATTGAAACTGGCACCATCCAACGTGTCCCCAATAAATCCGAAGGTGAATAACAGAATGAATAGAAGCACGGTGGTAATCAAGAGGGAGGCGACTCCTTGGACCCCGTCGGCGGCCGATATAAGGTAGGTGAATCCCCCTAACATTGAAGCACAGAACACCCACATGAAAGTCAATACTCCGTCACCGATCTCCGCCTTAATTGCACCCATTTTCAGATCTCCGGGGAATTGGTTAGCACTTCAGCATCTTAGAGATTCAAGCGAACTGATCGGCGCAGGCAATTTAAATTGATTCACTTACTGGAGAGTAAATGGAATATTTGTTAAAACTAGTTTTAAACGTGTACGACGTATTTTTCATGGTTTGCCGTTGATGTGATCTTCCCGCCCGTGATCTACGCTTACTGGATCCATTATTTGTTTATCGCTCGACAATTCTTGACAGAGAGAAAGCAATAGTTGTAAATTTGGAGCAGATTCGATGTATTATTACAGCTGATGAGGTTTTGCTTTTGAATTCTCTTGATAGCTATGTATTGCAGTATGTGGTGGAACTACAACGAAGGTTGACAACGAATTCTCTTCCTAAAGCCATGTCATTTTTTTCTTCTTTTTCTTTTTCTTTTATAAGTCCACGTCAGATAATAGCCAAAAAAATGTAACTTTTGTTAGTCATATTTGACAGAATGACTCGATTTAACAATTTTAATTAGTTCAGTTACTTAATTAAAAAATTAAAAATTTAATCGTGAATTTAATAAAACGTGTCAAGTTCGGTGACCAAATCATTAATTTTACCAACAATATATTATAGGATAGTTACTTGACTAGCTAATCTTTTAATCACAATATTATGCATGCATGCATGCATGCTTTGAGTATTAAAACCAACTATACGTTGTTTTATAAACTCAGGTTAATAGTTTTAAAATGATTCTATTATTATATTATCAGATTCCTTAAAATACTATAATAGTACTATTATTTTTCATACTATTAGGATAGGACTATTATTTTTTATGAGATAGTAGTATTAAAAAAAGAAGAAGCTTACAGTGTTTTATTTCTTGGATGTTGGTATAAATATGCTTTTATTTCAAGGCATTTAAGCGGAGTGCTTTAGTTGGGCCATTTCTTTCTTTATGTCTTATGAGGAGAAAATAAAGAAGGTGGGTAGACACTAGACAGACAGGGAGAGGTAGGTAGTAGTCGTAGTTACTACTACACTCCCTAGTTATTTAGACAAACATGTGACACACTTAATTAATTAGTATTAGTCGGGGATAAATAACGTTTTGGTCATTGTATTGGGGTTCGGTTTTCATTTTGGTAATCGAAACTTTTTTTCTTACAATCGAATTACTGTACTCTCACAAATTACAAAATAGTCATTACTTTTATTTTCCATTCAAAAAATGAGATTTGAAATCGTGAGTTAACATGATGATATGTAAAAGCTTTGCTTACGTGGAGCAAAGGAAATGAAAAAGAGACAGATTCCAAAATTCCACCAAAACTATTAACTACTTTACCTTAATAATTCCAAAACTAATAATAATAATAATAATAATAATAATAATAATAATAATAATAATAATAATAATAATAATAATAATAATAATAATTTCAAAATAATAATAAAATACTAATAATAATAATAGTATTAATAATAATTTCAAAATAATAATAATAATAATTTTAAATAATAATAATAATTTGTTTTTTTATTTTTATGGAGAATAAAAATAATTTGTCAAATTTACCCTTACTAAAATAATTTAAATTAATAAAATAATAAAAATATATTAAATTGATAACAAAATTTGACTGAACACGTTTTAATATATATAACAAATTGACTGACCACGTTATCAATTTGTTATCAAATTGATAACAAAATTTTAATATATATGACAGCTTTTTAAAATACAGAATTTTAAAATACAAATTTTTTTTAAAAAACAGCTTTTTTTAAAAAATGTGACTTTTTTAAAAAATAGATTTTTTTAAAAAACGGCTTTTTTTAAAAAACAGAATTTTAAAATGACCAAATCTGTTGTTAAAAAATTATATTTTTTTTAAAAATAGAATTTTTTTAAAAAATAACGTTTTTTTTAAAAAATTAACATTTTAAAAATCTGTTTTTTTTAAAAAGCTATTTTTAAAAAAATTCTGTGTTTTTAAAAAAGTCTGTTTTAAAAAATTCTATTTTTTTAAAATAGAATTTTTAAAAAAAATTATAATTCTTAATTTATAATTTCTTTTTTAAATACAGATTTTTTTAACATAATTTCTTTTTTTAAAAACATTAAAATACAGAATTTTTGAAAAACAGCTTTTTGAAAAACGTTAATTTCTTTTTTTAAATACAGAATTTTGATTTCTTTTTAAATACAGAATTTTTAAAATACAGAATTTTTAATTTCTTTTTTAAATCAGAAATTTTAAAATAATTAAAATTATTATTTCCTCCCTTAATTGAACAACATAATTATTATTTCCAACATAATTAACGTTTTTTTTAAAAAATTAACACTTTAAAAAAATCTGTTTTTAAAATTGAACTAATATTTTAAATCTGTTAATTTTTTTTTAAAATACAGATCTTTTTAAAAAAATAGCTATTTTAAAATGTTATTTTTTTTAAAAACGTTAAAAACAGATTTTGAATTTTTTTTCAAAAAATCTGTTCTGTTAATTTTTTTTCAAAAAATCTGTTAATTTTGAAAAAAAAATTCAAAAAATCTGTTATTTTTTTTTCAAAAAAACGTTAAAAACGTTAATGTTTTTAAAAAATTCTGTTTTTTAAAAAAGTGTATTTTTTTAAAAAAGCTGTTTAATTAAAGAATTCGGTTTTTTAAAATTTTTTGTTTTTTTAAAAAAATCTGTTTTTAAAAAAATTCTATTTTTTAAAAATTGAAATTTTAAAAAAAATTAACGTTTTTTTTAATAAATTAACACTTTAAAAAAATCTGTTTTTAAAATTGAACTAATATTTTAAATCTGTTAATTTTTTTAAAATACAGAATTTTTTTAAAAAACAGCTGTTTTAAAATGTTAATTTTTTTTAAAAACGTTAAAAACAGATTTTGAATTTTTTTTTCAAAAAATCTGTTAATTTTGCAATCTGTTAATTTTTTTTCAAAAAATCTGTTAATTTTGTATTTTTTTAAAAAAAAATCTGTTAATTTTTTTCAAAAAACGTTAAAAACGTTAATGTTTTTAAAAAATTCTGTTTTTAAAAAGTGTGTTTTTTTTAAAAAGTTGTTTAATTAAAAATTAGGTTTTAAAATTTTTGTTTTTAAAAAAATCTGTTTTTAAAAAATTCTATTTTTTAAAATAGAAATTTTAAAAAAATTAACGTTTTAAAACAGCTTTTTTAATTAAACAGCTTTTAAATACATTATTTTTTATATAAACAGAATTTTAAAATTAACGTTTTTAATTAAACAGCTTTTTTTTAAAAAACACACTTTTTTAAAAACAGAATTTTTTTTAAAAACAACTTTTTAAAAAAACAGACTTTTAAAAAGAGAATTTTAAAAACAGATTTTTTAAAAAAATAAATTAAAAACAGAATTTTAAAATTATTACTATTAATAGTATTTTATTATTATTATTATTATTATTATTATTATTATTTTGAAATTATTATTATTATTAGTTTTGAAATTGTTTAGGTGAAGTAGTTAATAGTTTTGGTGGTTTGTCTTATAATAATCTATCTCCTTGCATTTTCATGCTCCATGTAAGCAAAAAATGGGACCAGACTTCTTACATGATCTCATGCCAACTTGACACTCACTGATTCAAATCGACTTTTGGACGGAAAAGTTAAATTAGTGACCATTTTGTAATATATGAGAAAATCTGATAATTGATTGTAATAAAAAAATTTCGATTACTAAATGAAAAACCTAACTCCAAAGTCAACGACCAAAACGTTATTTATCCCGTACTAGTCGTATATCATCTGTTACGTCCCCACTCCACCTATTCACTGCTTTCTCCCTCATAGTTATCTGTCCTTTTTCATATATTTATTTAGGATAGACCCAACCCACATTTGTTATCAAACTTTTATATTCGGTATTGGGCTGGGCTCTCCTCTCATTTTTAAAAAAAACATTTCTCACTTAAGTGCTTGGACATTTAAACTAAATATAATAAGATTCTTTATATAAGTATACAACAAATAGAAAATAATTACAAAAATAGTATATCAACCAAATAATTACAAAAAGTGTGTAATTAGGACCAATATTACAAAAATAATACAATTCACATTAATAAGGAAACCTAAAATTAAGAAGAAATAATTGTCATAATTAATAATTCAAATTCAAATATTTGGGATCTAACAACAAAAATAAATTCAAATTCAAAATAAAATGAGGGAAGAACAAAAAAATATCTTATTCATCCTAATCTTCATCTCCCTCACCACTCATTATTTTCATCACAGCCTCCTCTCTCTTCCCCTTCATCATCCTCCTCCGCCGCGAATCTCCAGAAATCATTGGTTACTACCAGTTAGATCGCTTCTCTCTTCCCTTTCATCATCCTCTTCTTCCGCCTTGAAATCTCCTAAGTACACGAAGTTCTTGATTCGAATTTTTTGTTAACGATTTGGTTACCCACAAAACTAAAATGGTTACCTTTGTATGAAGGTTTGCTACCAATCGCATCAAATTCAAAATAAATTTATAACCTAATAAAACTGAATTGATTACCTTTGCCTGAAGATTTGACAACCAACTGCATGAAGGTTTGACTACCAACTCCATGCATGAAGGCTACCAACTACATCACATTCAAAATAAATTGGTAACTTAATAAAACTGAATTGGTTACCTAGGTATGAATGTTTGGATACCCACTGCATGAAAGTTTGGTTACCAATTGCATCACGTTCAAAATAATTTGGTAACCTAATAATACTGAATTGGTTACCTTGGTATAAATATTTGGCTACCAACTGCACTGTAAAAAAATTGCAAGTGTGAATGTCATGCTTATTAATTACTAAAAAAAAGTACCCATAAACTTCAATGTACCATAAAGGGTAAAAACATGCTCCAGGATGATGCTATTTTGCATTAGATGGTTTCATAGAAAATGGTGGAGAAATTGTGAAAAATCATTAGGAACCAATCGTGATTGTTCCCCTTTAATATTGTCGTGTATTTGATAAAAATGAAAACAAGACCAAAATCATCTCTCTTCATCTTCTCCCCTTCCGATCACACTCTCAATTGTCCCCCCTCCATCTGACATTTTAATCTTCTTCGGATGGATCCGAATCCTCCCACCTTTGCACACCGAACTCTCCAAACTCTCACTATACATACACCGAAACCACCCTCTTCCGCCATGGATTTCGGTGACAAATAATTGCTATGAAGAATACCCAGTGGGGAGGCCTTTGTGAGAAAAGGATAGAAAGCTTTGACGGTGTCCATGGCGCACAACCTTAACATAACTGCACCAGTGTTGTAGAGTTTGAATGTTTCACTCTTTGAATGAAAGAAACGAAAACAAGAGGAGAGAGAAAGTAAATCAATACTAATCCCCAAAATTAAAGAATCCTAACTGCATACTAATTTCTTAAATTAAGGAATTCTAATTGCACTAATATTATAAATAAATATAGAAAGTGTATTACTTTTTTAAATATTTTATGAGTACACTATTGTTGTAATTCTTGTCAAAAATGTAATAAAATATGTAAATCATCCATATAATAATATGAGTAGTCCCGACACATTAATGCAAAACAAATTAGTCACAATTAAAAGAATTAATACAAATTAGGCACATTATTTACAATTAGTCTTTATTTTTTGAAAATTAAAAAAATAAGTCACATATGAACACTAAAAAATTAATTTCACCAACTTATAATCAACTCCCGAATAAACCCTAAACCTATCCCTAAAAATGGTTAGGATAAATTACATATATTAGTACCTTTTTGAAAATAATTACAAAAATCATACATTCATAAAATAATTACAAAAATACTACATTTCATCATTTTTATTTTTAATACTAATACAATTAAAAGTCCTTCAATTAAGGGATTAATATTAATGAGCTGACATAGAAAATTAGTTTCTATCTTCCTTCGGTCTCTCTCTCTTTTCTCCCTTACTACTTCTCTCTCTCATCTCGAAGCCACTCGGCGTCGTCCTCTTCCGACGCCGCAACACCATAGTTTCTCAATTCTGACAGAAAATTGAATACGTGACACCATAGTCTCTCATCTCGAAGCCACTCGTCGTCGTCCTCTTCCGCCGCCGCCGCCGCAACACCATAGTCTCTCAACTCGTCGTCGTCGTCTTCTTCATCTACTGGTATTTCTTCATCTACTGATATTTCTTCATCTAATGATATTTCTTCTTCTTTTTGTACTGGTATTTCTTCTTTTTCTTCATCTTCATCATCATAGTTGTTAGACTAATTAACTAATTGTTGGCGTAAATTAGTTAATGAATATTAATCTCCTTCAGGCTCTTGGGGGGTGCAACTGGTTTGCATAGTCTAAAAGTGCTTTATTTTTTTGTGTGTTAATTTAAATTTTGTTATTGTTACTATCATATAACTGTTTGGTTACTTCTGCATTATGTTTTGATTACTGTTAACTTGTGATTCAAATACCATTTTTGTTACCTTGATTTGGTATTTTGGTTACTTTTTTATGTTGTTATGGTTACCATGTATTTGCTTAGTATACATGGTTGACTAAATTGGTTTTGGTGTACATGTTGTTTATGTATTGGTTACCATTAATATATGTTTTGGTTACTAACATATAACTGTTTGGTTTTTTCATTAGTATATTTTTTGTTACTGTTAGCTTATGATTTGGATACCATTCTTTTTCTCTCAATTGGGATTTTGGTTACTTTTATATGTTGTTTTGGTTACAATATATTTGATTAATATACATTGGTTGACTAAACTGGGTTTGGTCTACATGTTGTTTATGTGTTGGTTACCATTAAAACATGGTTTGTTTCTAAAGATATAACCTGTTTGGTTACTTCTTTAGTATATTTTTTGGTATACATGTTTTGTTTACTACATAAAATGGTTTGTACTACATGTTGTTTATATTTTGGTTATCATTAGATTATATAATATAACTTTTTGGTTACTGTTTTATTATGGTATGGTTAATGTTATATTATGATAATTATTATTGTGCAGTCAATTTGGGATGTTGGTTATTTGTTATAGTCTGTTTTGGCTACTGTATAATTGTTATATTGTGTTTTGGTTAGTATGCTCTTATTTGTTAGTAACTATGTAAATGTTTATGATATAGATATTGTTTATATCTGGTTACTAATGACTGTGTAAATCTAATTTTGTTTATTTGCAATTATGGGATCTTTACTATGAGGAATGTAATTCATTGAAAAAGTTATATATTGGTTACATGGAAGCCCCAACATTATTACCAAGAAATTGAACTCAAGTCAGTTGGAGAAGTTTAAGGCATCATTAGTTTGTAGATGTATTATTTTTGTAAATAATAAACCCAAGTCATAATAAACCATGTATTTGCTTAGTATACATTGTTGCTTTGTATACATTGATGTATTATTTTTGTAAAATCCTTCAAACATAACCATTTGTTATGGTTAGTGAGTATGTAATGTTTATTGGAGCTTATGTAAATGGAATTACATATTTGATTATATAATCAATTATTTGACATTATTTGTTGGTTCGTATTAAGTTGTGTATGATACATTATTTGAAAGGTGCAGTTAGTAACCAAACATGTATAGAAGGGTAACCACTTTATTTTTTGGTAGTAACCAGATAGTTACAAGCTTGTATCAGGAAATATATCAAGTGTTAAATGTACATGTGAGAGTATACATGGGTTACTTTAATCTGGGTTGGATATCTGAGTTGTTTTTGCTTTTGGTTACCATTAAAACATGTTACAGTTACTTTTCATATAACTATTTGGTTACTTCTTTATTATGTTTTGATTCTTTGTTACCTTATGGTTTGACTACTATTATTGTGCCCTCGATGTGGGATTTTGGTTATTTATTATTTTTATTCGGTTAATATGTAATTGTTTAGTATACATGGATTGCCTAAACGGGTTTTATTACATGATATTTATGTTTTGGTTACCATTAAAACCTATTAAGTTCTTATCATATAATTATGTAGTTACTATTTTATTATGTTACATTATAGTTCTTGTTATTAGTAACCAGGATAGTTCTAAGCTTGTATCAGGACAAATATCAATTGTTAAATGTACATGTGAGAGTTTTCATTTATATATATGGTTACTTATAGATCTCATATTAAAATAAAAATAGTGTGAGAGGTGCAGTTGGTATCCAAACATGCATATAAGGGTAACTATTTTAGTTTTTATTAGTAACCAAATAATTAAAAACTTATATCAGAACAATTATCAAGTGCTTAATGTACATGTGAGGGTTCCCATTTATCTAGCTGATGGATACTTTTAAATTATATAGTTATAAAAGTTATTTGGAAATGGTCCAGTTGATAACTAAATATGAATATAGAGGTAACCATTTTATTTTAGATGGGTAACAAAATTTACATAAAATTATTTCAAAACAGTTACCAATTGTTCAATGTATATGTTTACTTTATATTGACAACTCATGATGGAATCAAAAATCAACATATTAATCAATAATAATTTTAGTTATTGTACACCATCAAAAATGTTACCAACCATGTGGTTAATGGTTACTAACAGTAAACAATTATATATTCTTATATTTACACTCTTTTTGTTTATGTTCCGTTGAAGTAAAGCACAACCGGGATTATCTCCATAATCTAACAACTGAATAAACATTATAAAGTAACCAAATTAATATTAGACGATAACCAAACTGCATAATCTTAGTAACCAGAACATAAATAACATTTTTACATGCCATTTTAAAGGCCTAAATGATGGAATTTGACCAAAAAATCATGTAAATCACGAGCAAAGCTGGTGACTTTTGATCGTTGGCCTGTTTCCAATGAAATTAGGCTCCGAAAATGCCAAAATCTGACACTCCAAACTTGACAGAAATTACCAAATTGTCACTGGATCAAATCTTTCCAAAAACTGGATCAGCTGATACGTCTTCTCTTCAACCGCATTAATTTGTTACCAACTAAAGACTGACAGTTGTATGAAGTTAACCAATGTAGTCAATAATTAACCATCAATATAAAATAAACCAGTATAAAACCCACTAATATTATACAGTAATAATAACAACATTATACAGTAACCAAATTTAGATTAGTCAGTCAGTATAAGTAACCAATGTATTTAATAAGTAACCATCAATGTATATGTACTTATAAGTAACATTATACAAGAACCAAATTTATATATATACTTAAAGATCTAACGATTCATAGGGAAGGTAACCAATGTATTTAATAAGTAATCATCAATATAAAAAACATCAGTAGAATATACATTTAAAGTATACAGCAACCAAATAAACATTATACAATAACTAAATCAATAATAAACAGTAACCAATTTGTATGTACTTAGTAACCAGAATATAAAACATATTTTTACATTCATTTTGCAATCAAAATAGTCAGTATACTACTTTGTGACCAATCAAATAGTGAAAAACTTAAGAAAGGTAACCAATATATCTAGTATATAAGTAACTACAGGGTAACCAAATAAATATTTAAAGTATCAAAGAACCAAATAAACATTATACGAAGAACCAAATCAAGAATAAATAAAAGTAACTAATTTTATGTTCTTAGTAACTGGAATATAAAACATATTTTTACATGCATTTTGCAATCAAAAAGCAAGTCAAGATATCGACTTAAATGACCAATTAAAAAGCGAAAAACTTAAGAAAGGTAACCAATATACAAATATATATAGTAACCGGGGTAACCAAATAAACATTTAAAGTATACAAAGAACAAATAACTATTATACAATAACCAAGTCAATAACAAAATAAAGAACCAATTTATATGTACTTAGTAACGGAATATAAAACATATATTTACATGCATTTTGAAATCAAAAGCAACAAGATTATCTTGACTTTGTTACCAATTAAAGATCGAAAAACTTAAGAAAGGTAACCAATATACGAGTATATAGTAACCATGGGGTAACTATATGCATATAAACTTTAAACTCAAATACCTCAGTATACAAATCTATAACGAATCAATCAACAATCAACAATCAAAGTTGTTACAGAGGCTGGTTACTGATCTTGCAGTTGGTGTTGATCTTGCAGTTGTTGTTGATCTTCTTCGATATTGTCCGATCTCAGATTTGCATCGCCGTTGGAGAATTCTTCTTCTCCGTTCTGTTGTTGCTCTATTTTTTTTGATCTCAAAGTTGCATTTTTTCTTCAGTAACGTGAATTTAGGACCGGTTAGTTGAAAATATGAAAGTGGTAACTGGCGTGTAGGACTTAATGACGCGTGATTTTAAGAATAGTAATATAATGTGTTGTTTTATTTCTGTAATTATGTTGTGTGTGTTTTATTTTTATAATTACTTTCTAATTGTTGTATATTAGTTTTAAGGACCCAAATAGTTAATGGTTATTGTTTGATGAGTTAACACATGCGGGCCCGACCAAAACCCAGTTCGATTACCATAAATATGGATGGAGTAACATGTTTATAGGACTACCAGTATACGGGCCTGACCAAAACTCAGTTCGACTAGCATAGATATAGATGCATTAGGCCTTATTTATATCTAAATATTGAGGTCCAATAAATAATTTTTTTTGTTGCTAATTTGACACACATCCAAATAATTGAACGCCAACCTCGAGGTGGGTTGGGTCATGCCAATAGGCCCAAGATCTTTGGTATAAATTAGTTCTGTTTTGTATATATATATATATATATATATATATATATATATAATTTTCTCTTTCCTCATTAATATGGAGTTTCATTATAATTTATACTGTCTCCATTACTAAAAGATTATCGTTTTAGAAAAAAAAATTTATTCTAAAATATTTGTGGTTTATAATTTTTGAGGATAATAAATTATTTACTTTCCTATATTACCCTTACCTTCTCTCATTGTCCCAAGAAATTCTCTCCATTGTATTAATAGTTTTTAATTTCCTATAAAGGGACAATGATGAAATTTCAAATAAATTTTAATTGTTAAATAGTAGTATTAAATGACTTTCTTAATTCATATATAAAAAACTTAAACCACAATTTTTTAGTAACAGAGGGATTATTTGACCTATAGTTTATTCCTATTGATATGAATCTAGGGTTTCACTCCGATTTTACCGCCTATCTTTGGGTTTTAATTTAGAAAAAAGAAAAGAAAGTCAAGGAAAACAAAATAAATTATTAATGTCATTCAGTTTTAGTTAGAAAAAGAAATGAAAGTAAAAAAAATAAAAATGAAAAAAATTCGACTCAAACTTTCTCCTCTTTCTTTTCTTCTTTTGACTTTATTTTCTTTTCTGAACCTGAAAAACTCCCAGGTGTTAGTCAAGTTATGGTAGCCGCTCACGCACACTGAAGCTCAGACGAGATGTAGCAGCTGATTGCCAATCTACATTGTTTAATAAACCATATGCGGTTTAATTTGTGAGTAATTCTTTTGCATCTGTCTCTTCTGCGAAACTGATATGTTCTGATCTTAATGCGATTAAAAAAGATAATGAAATGAAGCAAAGATAAGAGCCTTGGATATTGACCATTAAACTTAGAATTTGGTTGGTGCTATAGTTTGGGATTTTTTTTTTTTTTTTTTTTTTGTAGAGATTCGTACTACTATACGGTCCATTAAGTTGAAAAATTGGCCCTCTTTATGTACTCTACTCAAATTAGCCTAGACTAATTTTACTCTTCCGCGTTACACGGTGTCGGGTATTGTAGAAATATATTCACACATATGCCCTCTTTTTCAAAAAATTAGAGATATATTCTAAGAAGACGACCTTACTTTTCCAAACGTTTCATCCCTAACTCTTGTTAGAAATGTAGTAGTAGTTGCTGGTAATATTCAATAATCTGCCTAGTATATTACTAAGTAATGTCATGTTAGAAATGTAATAGTTGTTGCTCGTAATATTAAATAATCTATGACAAAACTAATGATTTAGCAACTGTGGTTGACAAGATTTACTTAATAAATTACCTCATTGAACTAATTATTATTTTAAAATTGAGTCATTCTAGCTAAATGCTGTTAAATCTTTTCCTATGTGGACACGTAAAAAAAGAAAAGAAAAAAAAAAGAACAAAATGACACGGCCTATTTTTAGTTTCTTTCTCTCTCCTCTCCTCTGCCTCTCCCTTCTTCAAACATACGAGCTGAAGGAGAGCTTTTCTACATCAGAAAGAGGGGAGTGTCTCAAAAGCAAAGAAGGAAACATATTAAATTTTCCTTCTCTCTATATCTATATGTGTGTGTATATATATATATATTTGTTTTGTCTACTCTGCAAATCTCTTAAATTGGATGATTAAATTGACGATGATTCTTATTATTTCTTCGTCTTTCAAGGACTGTATGAATGGAAATGGTAGTGCTCTAAATAATTCATCATCATCATCACCAAAGTTTCCATGAAGTTTTTATGTTTTTCTACCATAAAGCATAGGCAGTAAGAAAATTTGCGCCAAACTGGCGACCGGATTGAGTCGGAAATGAAAGCTTTCCATGGCCCAATTCAAGTAAAACGACGATGCCGACGAATAAGCATTTGTTGTCATGGCCACATCCCAGCACCACATTATTAATTCGGGTCCTTCGAAACATCATCGTTTTCGTAGAGAATTTATCGACGGTATCGTATGATACCTGGTACATACATTTCTTCCGTTGGTTACAGCCTGGGAAATCGAGCGTTCTACATAATGGTGATCCACATGTGACTTTGACAAAAGATGATGGTTTTTTCGGGTCGAACATCGGGTCGGACTGCGTGTAGCATTTTCGATAGACGTCGCTGTCGAGTACCATGTAAGAGTATCTAGGGGGAGTTTCGATGCCAAGGCGTGTGAAGTACTCGCCATTGCCCTGGGCGAGTCCAGAAATGATTGAGCTGCTGAAGTCCGTGGTGTGTCTACCTCCTTTGCAGCCGCCGCGCACAGCGGTTGCGTTGGTTTTGATGATGGTGATGGCGGAGAGGGTTTTGGCTCTGACGGTGTCGCGGTGGAGGTGGAGGGTGAAAAGGGAATTTGGGGTTGCATCAACATTATTGAAGGAGGTGAGAGAATCTAGGTGGTATAATTGTAAGGAGAGGGTATTTTGGTTTGTCTCTTCTTTGTTTTCTGGGAGGTTTAAAGTTTGGGAATCTTCAGTCCATGTGAGAGATAGGGGTGTGGAGAGAGATCTGGGGAGGAGGGTTTGAATGTCTTTGGAGAGGTGGAGAGACGAGAGGAGAGAGAAAGGAATATGATAAAGAAAAAGGGTTTGAAAAATATTCTCCAAAAGACAAAAGTATGTTTGAAGAAGGGAGAGTCAGAGGAGAGGAAAGAGAAAGAAACTAAGAATAGGCCATGTCGTTTTCTTTTAAACGTCAACATAGGAAAAAAATTAACAACCGTGAGTCAGAGTTCACAGAATAACCTAATTTTAAAATAATAATTAGTTTAATAGGAAAATTTAAAAAATTAAAAATTTATTAGTGTATTAAGTAAAATTTATCAACTACAATGATTAAATCATTAGTTTTGCTAATAATCTACCTAGTATATTACTAAGTAATGATATGTTAGGAATTTTATTTGATTTTGTAATCTAATAATAGAATTTTAGTTCTAATTTTGGAATAAATTAAAAAAGAAAATGTATCTTTAATTTTCGAATGGAGGGAGTATATATTTGAACTTTTGTTTTTTAAGAGGGCTTTTAACCTTTTCTTACATTTTCCTTTACTCTCCCAAAGAACCCAAAAGAGTGTAATGTTTGTGAACAATTGGGGTACCTTAGTTATTTCCATCGTATATTATAGAAGCAATCTCTCTCTTTATGGTCATGTGAAATTGTGAATAACCCAACGATCCCTTGATTTTTTTACAGTTCCTTTTGGCTGGGGAATTTACACGGTGACAGAGGATTAGATTCACTTTCCATCTCTGCTCATTTCTTAGTTGAGAAATGGAAGGAGGTATTGGAAAGATAGAAGGGTCAATATTCAGAGATATTAGGCGATACTACTGTGACTACTGTGGCATTTGTCGGTCTAAGAAGACCCTCATCTCCTCTCATATTTTATCTCACCACCAGGTATAATATTCCCTTTTTTTTTGTCTCTATATTTGTGAGTTTATACAAGTGTGTGAAATCTTGTTGTGTTTGTACAAGAAGCCAAAGCTGTAGCTTCTTTATGCATTTTTGTGACTTGCATGAGCTTTGTACCTCTTTTTTCTTTAACCTTGCACAATAACAAATTCATGTTGATTTCCTAATTATACATTTGAATCCTTGTCTACAGAATAAAAACAGCTAATATTTTTGTACGCATTAAGCGAAATCAATTGAAGTTCATTAATTTATAGCCAATTATTTTATTTATTCCGAATGAAGCTCACTCTTTCATTAGCCATTTAACATATACTAGAAGCATAGTTCTCATGTTATTTTGTGTTTATTAGGATGAAGTTAATGAGATAAGAGCTGATGAAGAAACGGGAAAAGAAGGGGGTAAAGCTCAATACTTGTGAAGAATGTGGTGTGAGTTTTCAAAAGCCTGCTCATTTGAAACAACACATGCAGAGCCATTCACTTGGGGTAAATATTGGAATCTTGTGTTTGTAAACCCGTAGTGTACATGATATTCATTTACTCTTTGACAATTTAGTCTAACACATCATATATGTATTTTTGTGCTCTAAAGTTGTAATAATTTTGACAATTAGTTTATCTGACTTATCACCGCATAATCTTCCCAAAATCAAGTGAACTCAAGTTGAAGTGTTCAATATTTTTTCTCTCATGGCATAAAAAAAGAAAAAGATTTTTGGTGGTTTTTTTTTGATACCTCCTAAAATTGGTTCTCAGTATACTGGTGTATCCTAGAAGAGAGAGTTTCAGTACTTAACAATTTTTATTGTTATGTCTTTTAGCTCTGGGTTGATGACAATAAATTGATGTCTTAATTAATTTAATCACATAAACAAATATTACGCATTTCTAACCTTCTATTACGTATGCAGTGTACATGTATTTGTGTGCCAATATAAATCTTCCAATAAAAAGTGTCCTTTGGTATCCTTCTGCATGATGGTGCTTGGTATGCTTATGATGTTTGAAGTACTAGGCCCCAAACTGGACTTGTTCAATTTGCTTCTTATTTTTGTCATGTTTACATCAATATGGTCTTGCAGGGTCTTAATTTACTATTAATAACTGAATTTATTAAAAAATATGGATGTTATCGCGTGAAGCATTGGATCCCACCGAAAGAACTCCAAAATGCGAGAGGCATCAACATCTACCTTGAATGGATTAGTATCAGGTAGGGGGACCTCCTGAGAAGCTCCATCAAGTGAGCCTCGATCACGTGCCGTTCCATTTTGAGGTTTGAATGTCTATTCATTTGTGTATTAGCGTTATATTCATGTTTTAACAAAAGTGGGAAGTTCCTAGTATTTATGTATTGAAGTAGTATATATCGCAGAGGCCATTTACATGTCCAATAGATGACTGCCACTCCAGTTACAGAAGGAAGGACCACTTAAATCGTCACCTTCTGCAGCACCAGGGTAAACTTTTTGAGTGTCCTTCAGTGAATTGCAATCGCAGGTTTGCTTTTCAAGGTAACATGAAGAGACATGTGAAGGAATTTCACGAGGAGTCGTCTTCCCTCAGTACTGTTGATGCTCAGAAGCAGTATATCTGTTCAGAAATTGGGTGTGGGAAAGTTTTCAAATATGCTTCAAAATTGCGAAAACATGAAGTTTCTCATGGTAACTGCTTTGTTGCAACCTTCTGAATTTCTATTTGAAGTCGATCAGAAATGAAGCTTTCATTGATTTTCAGTTCTTGTTAATTTTTCAGAATGATACTATATTTGTGCTAAAACTTATTTTGGTGATGTTATGTAATATCCGAAAGCTCTAATGGAACCCATTCTTTTGCAGTTAAGTTGGATGCAGTGGAAGTATTCTGTTCAGAACCTGGTTGTATGAAATATTTTACCAATGAGCAATGTCTGAAGTCTCATCTTCAGTCTTGCCACAGGCACATCACCTGTGATATTTGTGGTACGAAGCAGCTAAAAAAGAACATCAGGCGACACCTCCTCACGCATGAATCAAAGGTTCCATCTGTGAGGATTAAATGCAGATTCAAGGGATGTGGCCGCACGTTCTCAACTGTAAGACACTGCTTATTCTATGAGGATATTCTCTTTAATCCCTCAGGCTGTTGTGTGGTTGGCAAAATATGATCCTTTCAATAATAGTATAAGTGTCAGTGTCTTGTTATTCCTAAAGGAAGATTTTTCAAAGCAAAAAACAATTTCAGATTTGTTACAATTTTAATTTTAAATTTAAACCAGTTCAAAAGATGTCCGGATGGGTTTCTATGGTTATAGAGAAATGTTTAGGAACTTGTTTATACTCGGTTGTGGATTGTTATTGTGGTTTTGGATTTTAGTCATATTCATTTTGATCGTAAATCTTACACAGATCAAATCTCCGCCAGCACATGAAAGCTGTGCACTTCAGACACAAACCTTTTGCCTGTAGTGTTCCTGGGTGTGGCATGAAATTTCCATTCAAGCATGTGAGAGATAAACATGAAAAATCTGGATGCCATCTTTATACTCATGTAAGTTTAATTTCTGTGATCGCCTGTTCTTTCATTTTATTGCGAAGTATATTTTGGTGTCGGTGCTTGAGAGAACTTTAATTTAATCATGGAAATTGGAAAGAAAATAAACATGTTTATGGGATTGCTTTTTGGTTCAGGGCGATTTTGTGGGGACTGATGAACAGTTCCAATCACGGCCATGGGGTGGGCGGAGAAGGAAGTGCCCAACTATTGAGACTCTTGTTATGCGGAAGAGGGTTATTCCGCCACCAAGTGAATCAGAATCCATTTTAAATAAAGGGCCTGATTACACGTCATGGTTGCTTTCATCAGAAACTGAGGAACAGCTCTGACTGATTTTGTCATTTATTCAGCTTACATGTTGCATGTTATTGTAGTATATATATATCCTTTCTTTCCAATGTTGCTTGCTGAATCCTAGTATCATATTATATCATGGTTTGTAACTTGTTATCATTATGGGCAACACTACTAAAGATGAAGAGTTGTTATTCTTTTGTCATTTGTCTCAACTTATTCAAACTGTGTTTGTGGAAAATTTGTTCGTTGTTTCAAGGGCATGTATGTATTGGACATATTACTGTTTAAAATAAATAAAAAAAGCATCGCTCCATTCAATGGGAGTATCTCGTATGATATGATTTATTGAAAATTACAAGTACCTGTACTTAGGGGTGCTCATCGATAAAAAACTGAATCGGTACCGAAAAAATCGAACCGATACCGATCCGAAAAAATTAAAAAATCAAGAACTGAAACCGGTACCGAATTATCGGTTTCGGTACCGGTTCGGTACATAAGCGGTACCGATTTTTTCGGTTCGATTTTTTAGTTATACTGCATGCATGGCAATATTTATAATTATTAATAAATAATAATAATTAAATCATTTTTTTAATTATTATTAATAAATAATAATAATTAAGATCATCTTTTTTTTAACATAATATTTCGGCAAAGTCAGTTCAAGCCTAGAAAAGTAGGCTTGATGATAGTATTTGTAAGGACCTCTCCTCTATCTTCCTGAGTACCCCGAGTTATTTTGCAAGCGTGAAAAGAAACAAATTCGCATTATAAGCATCATCATAACATAACAGTGTGCCACCAAAATTTTGATCTTTATGGAATGCCTTGGGGACATAACCAACTTTCTTAAGATGCTGATTAAGTCCACCAATCATCTGATATATATATACTCTCTGATCCTCATCATCCAATTCAATTGAGTATTCCCTTAAGTCACCCACTTTCACCAAACCACTAATCATGGAGTTCTAATAAACGGTATCTCTCTCCTCCATCACCCAAAACAACTGAGTAAATAAAGTTCGGTTTTTTTTTGGGTATTTCGGTTCTTACCAAATTCTAAAAAACCAACACCGCTATCGAAACTAAAAAAGCAAAAAAAATCAAAAAATCGGTACCAAAAAAATTGATACCAAAAAAAATCAGTATCGCCGGTACCGGTTTCAACCGATTCAATAAAAATACCGAAAAATTGAATTTTTTGACCACCCTACCTGTACTTCTTTTTGGTGTGGTGGTCACACTAAGCTTCAAAATTTATTTATAATCTTTTCTTTCAGAATCCAAAGAGCTTTTAAGCCAATCTTAAAATTTAAAATTGATGCAATATAAATTATAGTATAGTATTATCAAGTGTAAAATTATTATTTTAAAAATTAAAATAAATCGGCGTCACAATTTAGTTTTAAAATTTTATGAGATGGAAAAAAGAAGAAGAAAAGAAGGTTAATTGGCACTTGCAAGAAAAGACGAGCAAATCATAGTTAGCTCAACACTGTTGAGAAGAAGAGAGCAAAGTCAAAGTGTATCAGGAAATCGAAATGGAGCATCAAAACAGTGCAAGTGTCAATCTAACCAAACCGATTCGTTGTATCGTCAAACTCGGTCAGTACTATTCTTATCTCTCTCTCTCTCTCTCTATATATATATATATATATATATATAAATTTCATCTGTTATACAGTTTCCCCCTCAATTAAGCTCAGAATAAATATATGTTCAGTTGACATACATGTATATTTTAAGAATGGAGCAGGTTACTTTGCATATGTAATCGATCCAAGTTATAATAATCCTACAACTACCTTCGATTATTATCATTTATCATTTGCTTTGATTTGTTATTATTGCTAAATCCAAATGTTCTTTTTTCTTACTTCTTCTAGTAACTTAGTAATAAAGTGAAGAAATATAAACATACAAAATCTTCACATTACCGGATTGTAAATTGGTGTTTGTGGTTCAGGCGGTGCGGCAATCACTTGCAAAAATGATTTTGAGCAGATAAATGAAGAGAATCTTGAAATTGTCTCGTCACAACTGCGGCTTGCAATGATGGCTGAATCTTCTTCTCGGAAGGTTCTGGGGATGGATTGGAGCAAGCGTCCCGGGGTTTCGGACACCCCATGTGTTGTTGAAGACGTCAGCAATCACTTGGCTATGGATTCCACCAATTTTGTTGTTGTTCATGGTGCTGGTGAGTTGGTAGAATTTCAAAAAAATTCGGTTGTTGTTTCTTTGTATATAAGGAACAAGATTTTTAAGGAGATTTTTAATTTGATTCGTTGTGCTTATGATTGTGGATTTTTTGTTAATAAGGTAATAAACAATATTGTGAAGGTATAAGTAAAAAATGTGGCGGAGTTTATGTATTATAAGACCTTCATTAGTACCTTATTATCAACATGTGCATTTGTCATTGCTGGCTTCAGGTTCTTTTGGGCACTTTCAAGCCAGCAAGTCTGGTGTTCATAAAGGTGGATTAAATCAACCACTTGTGAAGGCTGGTTTTGTTGCTACACGTATATCTGTAAGATTTATGAATTCTGACAACTATGTAGAAAAAAAGATTTATGAATTCTGACTAATTTGTTTTGCATTAATGTTTCTTTTCCTTTGAAGTCTTTTTACATATAATGAGCCTTTTACCATTGTAATTATTACTCCCTCCTTTCCATTATATAAGTCGTTTAAAACATAATCACACATATTAAGAAATCTCAGTAATTCTAATGCTAGGTAATTAATTTTGGTTTGAAATTTCATTAATACCAATGCACTAATTAATTACTCTTCCTCCTCTCTCTCAATTACTCTATTTTTTAGGGGTAAAGTAGGAAAGAATTAGTTTTTTCTCCTAGATATATGTAAAACGTCTTATATTATGTAAAAAAAATTTCTTCTCAAACCACTTAAATAATGGAAAGGAGGGAGTATTTGTTCTGAGTTTGTTTCCCTTTCTAGTGGCTGTCAGTGTTCTTGCAGTCATATGGTTCTCAATCTTAAGTTCATTATACTAACTCAATCAAATGAGAAATAATACACTGGATTACGTTTAATGTTCCATATCATTTCTCAAGGCCTAGGTCCATGTTACTTTGGGCTTCCTTTTTTCTTTTTATTCTTCTTTTAGTTCTTCAGCATGGAGCATACTGCTGCATTAATTCACTACTTTACACTTGCCAAACTTTCTCTGACCACTTCTCTCATTATATCTGTAATCAGTTTCATTTGAATTCACATAAACAGTTCTATTCGTAGTTGCATGTTTCTTGTAATTTAATCATCCATCTCAATGTCCTCATTTTAATTCCACTAGAATTTTGAATATGTTTCTTATCACCCAACTTTAGGTAATAGGTACCATTAGTATAGCCAGGCTTATAGCTTTACTTACAGAAATTCCTTTAAACCAAGTCGAGATTTGATGATAGAGAACCCTATAGCAATATTCCTGATTATATTTATGAAGGCAATGAAGGCTGACTACATATATAAATATAGCTTGAAAGGGCCATTTCATGCCTAAGTATGATCATTATTGCCTACTTTTGCTTTGGTGCATCTTTCTGGAGCTCTTTGTTGTCCCTTTTCCTGAGATTTAGGAGTTATTGACTGACCGCAGTGCTTTATCCGTTAATGTCTGTGCTTGATTTGGTACATCTGTAGGCAGTTCTTCCTTTTATTGTCCTTTTTTTTTACTTTCTTCTTTCTTATTATTGGATTTAGGAGTTATTGTCCTTTTATTGACATTGGTTTTGCTTACCTGTATTTCTCTAAAATTCAATCTGCCTTTTTATCTTTTAGTGATTATAAGGGAAGAAAATATTCTTGCACTCCCAGACTTATCCTCTTTCTTTGTTTGTTCCCATAATTTCAGGTTATGTCCCTCAATCTTGAAATTGTTAGAGCACTAGCAAGAGGTACAATACTACAAATCTATTTTCTGAAGTGAAATGGATTGCAGAAAATATCTGACTTCTGTTGCTGTACTTTGTTTGAATCTCCTGTTTCGTTGGTAATTGAGTTGGCCTTTGAAAGGTGCTAGATAGGCCTTTTAAGTATGTCGTTACTAAATCTGATACTTCGAATTAATATCACCGTGTTTGGTATCCAACTATTACGACACATTGTTTTCGTCACTACTTTGTACTTATTATCAATTTTTTATCTTTTCCCACTAAATCAAGCTGCAAGTTGATTTTTGTTCTAAAAAAAATCCCTGGTTCACATCTAGTCTGTAGGAGGAGTTACTTTGTATAGTCTCTTGTCTGCTTGGGCTTCCTAATTGATGGTGGACTACTAACATTGTTGTAAGCTCAAAATAAAATCATGATAATATTCAATTACAGTAAGTGAACTTGTTTGAATGATCATTTAACATTGCAATCAAATGCGACACGCCTGCAGAAGTTGTCTTCTTCGAGTGAACAGATTAGCCATGTTATGGTTTGCAAGCCTCGGACCTGACACTCGGATTAGCTTACATGTTTGGCTCTGCATGTAATTGTCTAATTGAGTGAAAGATGTGGACATATTTCTTCTCTTCCTCCTCTCGGGGTAGAAAAAGAAAAAGTAAAAACTGCTAGGTATAGTGTATACCCTATTCAAATTAAGAATTTGTCAAGACTTTGCTGGTGCTAAGTTCTTCCCGGTAGTATTTGTTGTACGCACGAATCAGACTCCGTTTTGTGGGAGTACAAGAGTGGTCAGGATCTCATTGAGGCATTATTTGATCTAGCGGTTATTGCCTATTACATGATTTAGCCTTAATGGGGTATTATCTTGGTTTTATGATCTTATTTTCTGGTAGGGTTTGAGGTTAGGTTCTATTCGCCCCTCTTACCGCTATAGCAATAATAAATTAAAGAAGAAAAGAAATGAATCAGAGACACTAACATAATTTTGTTTGATGTAGCTGCATTGAGGTCCTATAATCTTATATTTCAATATATTGTCCATCAAGTTAATTGATTATCGGGTTAATATATCAATTTTTCATTGAATGTTGCAGTTTTGAACTATGCCTGTTGCTCCATCTTTTTAAAATGTATCAATATATTTGCATGAAAATTTTATTCACCTCCTATGAGTCATAATTAGTGTTCTCTAGAAGTTTTATGACTTTTGGATAAAAGTTTCACATTCAACAAATGTTCTTTCTCTTATTGGCTATTGCAGAGGGAATACCTTCTATTGGAATGTCCCCATTTTCATGTGGATGGACAACTGATGGGAGAAAGGTTAGAAACACTCAGAGAGTGTTTTCTGCATCGTGTGAATCAATTATGGAATATAGTTTGGCTGTCCTTTCCGCTCCCACTTCTTGTTTGCTATAAACTTTTACATAGATCCTCTTAAATGAAGATTTTTTTTTAAAATATTGGCAGATAGCTTCAGCTGATGTGTCTATGATAGCAAAGTCGATCGACTCTGGTTTCATACCTGTAAGTTAGAATTAGATTTGAATTCTTCAAAATACTGGAATGATTATCTGTTATCTGATGTGTATGTATTGGCAAAATTTTGCACTTGCTTGTATTGTTCTTTTACACAATGCGAATGGGCATATTTTTACATGGTACCACGAACAAGAAGCAAATTAGTAGATAACAAGATTCTCCAATGTGTGTGAGTTTGTTTAACTAAATTCGGCACTTAATACGTATTTATCTTGTGTGCAATTTATCCATTTTATGATTTTATCTACTTGGCAACTTTTTGTCTTCTAATCTCAAAAAAAAAAGTCACCAGTCATTTATTATTGATTTAAGTATTATTTGGATCCTATAACCTATTTTCCACAAACCCTTCAAATGCTACTAGTACACATGTGTTGTATATGTCCTATTTATAACTACCTTATTGTCGTAGTTTAATGGTGAAAATGCAATGTTGTGGCAGTTGAGACCTGGGTTCAAATCCTAGCAGCCACATTGAAATTTAAAAATTAAATAATAAAAAAATACTCTGTGATGTGTGTGCGCTTTTAACATAATTTTGTACTTATATGTATCTTGTATGTAGTGTGAATGGTATTATTTTTACATGGTACCATGAACAAGAAATAAATTCTTTAGATAATCATAACTATATCCATTTTATCTTCAGATCATAAGTAGGCAATTTTTTGTCTTCCCAATCCCAAAAGAGAAGCAGCAGTGCGTGATAATTGATTCGAGCATTATTAGCATCTTATGACCTATTTTATATGAACCCTTTAACATGCATCAAGTACCCATGTGATGAATATCTTTGTTTCCTAATTATGTTTAGAATTATGTGTTGTGGCAGGGAACCTGGGCTCGAATCGCAGCAGCCACATTTAATTTTGAAAATTTACAAAAGAAAATATATATATATATATATATATATATATAATTTACCTTTTTTTTACTTGCATACACTTTGAAGTATAATCATGCAGATAATTATATTTTAAATTGTGCATGAAACTATTTTATTTTGTTCTTTCTTAATGCTTTATAGCTTTAAAGATGAGCAAAGCTCCAACATTTGGACACATTATTTTAAATAGGACACCAATTATTCTAGGAAACAAAAAACAGCTATGGTATAGCTCAATACCCTATGTCATTTGATTTGAAGCTCAAATTCATAGAATGCTTAGACCCACACTGGACTGTTTTATCTGAGCCCATGTAATTGAAATTATTCAGCTTGAGTTTATCTTTCCCATTGGAACAAAGAAGTGATTTTTCATATTTATTATTTGGAGTTTTTATTATGTTTAATATGAAAGTAGTTGATGTAATTTATGTATTTTATATATTCGTGGGAATTTATGACATTAATTAGTGATTAAGAATTATCAATAAGGATATTTTAGTCGTTTAGTACTTTTATTATTTCCCAAGTAATATTAGGGCTTTGAGTGTCTTTAAATAGGGATGTAATCCCCACAAGTCATTTAGACTACACACTATTGATATTGAAGTTGATTATCTTATTTGAGGAATACTACCGTAGATATATTTTATCCATCTTGGTGTTGATACGTGGAGTTTGAGATCCAAGTAGTTTAAACGTGGAGTTTAAATCTTAGTTTATTTTCCATTAATTCTTCATCCTAAATCTGTCATGCATCATCTATACTAGGTTGTTATGTGAAAGTTAATTTTTAGAACTGGCGGAAGCATTATGAAAAATTGCATTATATCAAAATATAATTTAGGAGAACACTATTTTCACATATGTTTTTGATATTTCCACATGATTCTCTCTCACGTGAAGGTGAGACCCACTTTATGCTCATGTGAGAGAGGACCATGTGGAAATATCAGTTCCCTATAATTTAACCTCTACTAGATGTCCAGAGGATACATCTATGTTGGTTTATACCTTCATGAGATGTTAAACCTCGTGTAGAAATATTCCTCATTTAATTATTTTGTAGAATCTAACTTGATAGTTTGCATGTGTTATCCTTTATTTCCTTTTTAAATTTGTTTTGGCATTGTAGACCTGGGAATTCATGTGGAATTGGTAATGAATCCTCTGGTATATGCTATTTTAGGTTCTGCATGGAGATGCTGTCCTTGATGCCTCACTGGTTTGATTTCTTTATCGTGGGTCATCCAACAGCTTCTTGGTTATTGGTAATTGCCATTGAAATGTACTTACTTAATTTTGTCAGGATTGTACGATATTGAGTGGAGATGTTATCATACGTCACCTGGCAGTACAGTTAAAGCCCGAATTTGTTGTTTTTCTTGTATCCATTGTTACTGTTACTCTCTTTTTTCCTTCTCAACTGCTTTTCTTATTTTGACATGGAAATGTGAGCGTGTAGAAAACATGAATGCGGAAGGGTTATTTTGCTTTGGAAGGTTACTTTAGAAGTCCCATACATATGTAATTGAAGTTATACATACATTTAACACGTATAGTATACATTGTATGAAGGATTTTGAGTGATTTATTTTTGGTCAAGTATCTGGACATTTTGTGGAATTATTTGGAGCTGGTGAATTCTTATAAAGGTCGATTCTAATTGCTTCCCTGATCTGTGAGTCTACATTAAAATCCAAATTCATCAGGTCAATGAGCTCAACACAATGAATAGAAGACACCACATGTCAGATTGAATTTTTTCATTTTTAATACTAAAACAAGAGCTACTCTGAATCTTGTGATTGCCAACTTTGAGAGAAGTTCAGGACAATGTCATAGTGGACAACTTTATTATGCACATATCCTTATATTCTTCAGCATTAGTGCCAGGCACAATTCCTTAGCTTTTGATTTGCAAGTCAGTATTGCCTATGCACCTGTAGACCAAGACGGCCTGAGATGGTCCATTCTGCTAGCTTGATTTCTTGTTCCTGCCTAGCTCACCAAAATTTTATTTTTTTAAAGAAGAATTTGATAAAAACAAGAACCTGCTTGTCATAGAGCCATGGTTGTCTTTTTCATGTGTTAAAGGTCATTCTCAGCAGCCCCAACGTCCTGTTAAGTTGCTTCACTCCAGCTGGTGATATCGCATTATATGCATGTACGCTACTGCAGTTTTTAAAACAAGACTCTTATTTTTGGTTGGTAGAAGTGCAAGTAAGTTCCGTAACTTGTATTTGGATTCTAAACAATGTCTTAAAGGTAGTCCCTAGAAGAGTATATCCAATTGAAATTTAAGAAAAGGTATTAAGAAGAACAACTGCAGAAAGAAGAATAAATCCTTGTATTGCTAGTTGTCAAGTGAATTAGGGGGGTTTTGTGCAACTTTCCATGCTGGTTGCACTGTTGGCTCTGATGATAGAATAAAAGTTATTTTTTATAAGACGCTTATTAACAAGGGAGACTAGAGCCAGTTAAGATTTCTTGCCATATATGTTGCCAAACCATTAGAAGCCACACTCATGGCTGCTCATGTGTAAATTTATCAACTGGGCTCCCCACATATAATGTCTAACACGATGTCACATTTCCACGAATAGGATTTATTAGCTTATATACATGTGAAAACAGTTTCTTATGCATGTTCTCCTATATAATGTGGATCGAAGACAGATGTTTTGGGGGTATATGACCGTCCGCCATCAGAACCTGATGCTGTACTACTCAAAGAGATTGGTGAGCACCAATTTACCGAAGTTTAATGCACTGATGGCACCATCAACTTTCAGACTTCAATTCCATATTTGATTTGTTTACTGGTGGTCCAACCATAACAGCTGTGCATGAAGATGGGAGCTGGTCAGTTGTGAAGCCTTCATTACAAGAGATGAATAAGCAAGGTTAGTAGAGGATAATTTTAGTATATTACATTTTTGTTTTAATGCAGTTACTTTCAATATTGAATGTTCCTTTTTTTTTCTTTACATTCGAAATGCCTCGCTGTTTATTGAAGCATCATATTATGTTTCTTTCTCTTAAGCTTGTATACAACATCATTCAAGGATATTAATGGTTTGACTTGTTTTATTTCATATACTGCCATATGCTTAATAAAAGCTGTGTCATTGGTCTCTTTCACTATATTAAAAGTAATATTTGGGATGCATAACAGGGGATAGCCACCCTCAAACTTTAATTTCCCTTCCTCGGTGACAACATTATTTGATACAACTACCTAGAGATCTTTTTTATAAGCCAATTTAGCTAGCATCTTCATGTGAGTATTATTTCAGCAATCAGCACAATGCATGCTTTGGAGTAATGACCATGTCATGAATAGTGAATAAGTTGTAGGATACACAGTTAATATGTCTTCCATTTCACAGCTTTGTCATTTATTAGTGATAACCATAGATTTTCAAGCTTTTCAACAATTGAGCTTTCAGAAAGTACATCCTTTCCTTTTTGTTTCGGTTGATTAATTTATTTGAGTTTTGATTTATACACGCTGAACTATAAACTAGTTTTTAATTTCTTGGAGATGAATGGTGAAAGGGAATGTGGCTACACTTGTCAAGTTTCAAAGTATTATTATTTTTAACTATTTATCATCAGCAGTTGAGATAACTGTAGCAGCCCATGATACAACGGGTGGGATGATGACAAAAATATCAGAAGCTTCAATGATTGCAAAACTTGGAATTGACGTCTACATTGTGAAGGTGATGGTCTTTGGCAGCTTCCCACTACAATAATCTGCAATTTAAAGTTCTCATGAAGCAATACTTTGATTGGTACAGGCAGCCACAAGCCATTCATTAATGGCCCTAAGCGGTAGATTGAAAGATGACATACCTGAAGACTGGCTCGGAACAGTTGTTCGACTTGTCAGATAAGAGATGGTTACACTAGAATATCCTTGTTGTACCGTAGTCCATTAAACTGAGATTTATATCCTTGATGACTCTCAAAATGTAAGGCTGCAATTGGCTTTCTTAGAAGTTACTTCTCATCCCTGGTGTTAACAGGTGTGGAAGGTTGTGATTGTGCTTCTCGAGGTAAAGAAACTTATCTTGGGGATTCAAGTATCATCCCTTTCACAATCAGTGGGTTTAAATTAACATTCATGTAGTGGGAAAATCAATTCTGTGTATTTTAAGCTGCCCACATCCAGCCTCTGAGTCTTGTTATTTGTTTGAGCCTATTGTTAACATCTGGTTACATTGAGAGGCTGGGGCTCTCCAAGATTAGAGCTTTGGAGGAGTGTTGTATTTTTCTTAGGTTTACACCTCTTGGTTTGTGCTATTGGGTTTTCTTCCAATCGTTTGCTATAGCATTTGGAACCGAAGGCGACCTCCATCTTTGACGCAATTCGAGAAAAATGGTGGGTCTCAAGCCAGCCAAGTTTCAACTTTCTCTAATACTCGTGTTCAATGTGTATTAAAAATTTGACGCTTCCTTCTTTGATCTTATTTTTTGAGGAGAGATTTTTTAAAAATTTCCTTCCAAACTTAAAAAGATTTGCAACAATTTTTTTTAAATATTTGGATGATATACTAAAACGCCAAAATTATTCTTATAATAATTCTCAAATTTAATCCCAAAAGGGTAAAAATAATATTATGCACAAACATAAAAAGAAAGTAAATTTCTTTTCTTTCACTCTCCTCTCTAAGTTTTAAATGTTAACATGATCATTGTTGCTAGAATAAAATAAGTCTGTCACATATCCTTCTGTTCCAAAATCAAGTTGTTTTTTTTTTAAATTTTGATAAAATGCATCTCTAAAATAATTATGTAATGATAAAAATAATAGTAAAAAGTAAGGACAAATAAAGAACACCAAGTCATTTAATAGTCTTAAAAGATATGCATCTTTTTTTGTAAAAAAAAGAGGCAATATATATAGTAAATTTCTTAGAATGGAGTATATCTACAATTTAAAAAAGAATAGGATATCTTTGTTGGTTAAAGGATTATAAATGAAGACCATGGTTTATGAAACATTTGCACAAGGAATCAACCCTTCCCTGCTTCCCCAGCATATTATCCAAAAGTAGAAATAGAAGCAGGGAAGACCTTAGACCGATAAATAACATTCTCAACAACAGATCATAAAGTAGAATCATTAATACTCATCCCCACAAGGCCAAATAAAGACGGATTTTAAATCAAGTTTATAGATAAAGCTGTTCAAAGGGAGTTTTCTCCCTCTGATTGACCATGAAAAGCAATATGTATTGAGTAAGAATATATTGATATCACATGTTACTTATTTAACAGCCAACAGATTTAATCACAGAAGGCATCAACAAAAAGGTAACTTCTCAAAAAGGCTGAAGGTTTCAAAAACAGTGTGTATATACCATATTGCCAACAAATTAACATATCCCATTCCCAATAAAAGACGACATTCAAGCAGTAATCAAGCGGAACAAAAATATAGATAAAAGCGAGCCTAATAATGGTAAGGTAATATAGCATCTCTAGATATTGGATGAGCATGACCACCATGAATCCAGCTGTAAAATTCATGAAAATGGTGACCACTTGTGCAAGCCACAAGTGCACCCCCAAACTCAGGTAAACTACTTGGGGCCAATATCCTTGAGGGCACAGATCTGTTCCTCTCCCATGGCAGACATGACCGACACGACCAGGTCCTTCCCCTCAGCAAATCCATCCTTGATCTGTTTCAACACTCATGCTAGTATCAAAACTCCACAAGTATACAAGGCATGAGATAAATGAAGTGGAAAATTACTGTTAAACAGATATAAAACCAAATAAAATGGAGATAATAAATACATGCCTAGAATAAATGGGAAATTGTGCATATGTTTTTCTGTGAGTGCACTACCTTACAATATTAAGGAATGTATGCAAGTATCTATAATGTTATCGCCTTTGAATCCAGCTTGGATTATGCCAATATATGAGAACCCTTGTTGTGTTGTTTAGAATCATGTTAGAAGAATCGACCCACAATTTGGGACACAAGAACTTGTGTTTGATCTCGGACCATACAGCTTCATTCATACCAATTAAGGGGGTACTAGTGTACCCTTCTAAGTTGTAAGGGCACCTACCTCAGACCGTAAAAGGTACCCGTACCTACCCTTAGTCCCATTGTCTGCCTCAAATCCTATGTGATTTCGTTGACCAGGTCTCATTATGTTTGTGTGGGGCAGTTTCCCGCAAACTACCTTCTCTATGACAACAGATGTATAGCCTGAAAGTCTGAACATTGACACAGCAAAGGCTACTAGCTTCAGCTAGCTTTTGTGAACTACATTGCGTGCAATATCAGTATTAAAATTCTGGTAGCCCTCGTGCCTTGAGAAATCACAGTAAATAAGCTGGATTTGTAGGTAAAGAACACACCAAGAGACAAAAAGGAGAGTACATCTAGAAGAAATATAAATATCATATCCACTAACCTGCGTGAGCAGGGCGTCATCAGTTGGAAGCTTCAGATCGTCCTTAGTACTACCACTGTCTGTCAGTAGGCTCACCTACAACATTTGCAAAGAATTAGGCTATATTCACCGAAGCAAAAGAAACAATCAAACAATGTAAAGTAACGTACAAAGCCATCCTCAGATATATCAATAAGCTGGTAGTCAGTACGGTTGACATGAGGGACCTGTAATTCAAGGACACATCTTATGTTTAGAATGGGAAATGCATCAGTAGTTGCACGCCCATACAACACAAAAGCAATCATGAAAGATAGATAAACATACATCACAATTATGGGAAGAAGGAACAATATCTTCAAGCTTTTTCCCATTAAAAATGTCAATCGCAACAAAGTGACATTTAGCATGACCATGCTTCCCAGTCTTGGAAGTTGAGACCTCCACAACCTGTACACAATCATAAGATGGTTATTAACTAGAAAGCATCATCAGACCTTAACCACATATGGTAAACAAGAGCAGAAGGAATCCATCATGAAGACCTGTACACAATCATAAGATGGTCATTAACTAGAAAGCATCATCAGATCTTAACCACATGGAAAACAAGAGCAGAAGGAATCCATCATGAAGAGACTACTGGACATAACGGCACTGCTCAAGAATCAATTAAACAGACCTATTCATGAGCTCTAACAGCTTAAATAAACTCTAGCAATAAGGATATTCTAACATTTAAACACCGTGGATCCAATAATATACATTCTGCGTGGAAGGATTATCAAAACAGAAGGTTGCCTTAATACATGGTAATCATAACTAGATGCTAGATGTAGATGATTTTCATTAACCTTGGAATAATGAAAGTTGGATTGGAAGTTCCAAAGTACAGTTGAAACAATTTGCATCAGAATACATAAGCAAATAGGAGTTTCAAAGAATATTACTTGATAAGTTATTCCTCATAACAAATTTTATATTAGAGATCTGAATATACCAGTTCAACACTAACTAGAATAATATTTCTCAGATAGTTATAAACAAACAGATATAATTAACTTACCAAAAAAAGAAAGAGAGAGAGAAAGATAATATAGCTAGATTTAGGAAAAGGTACAGTCAGGTCAACTATGAACACTAATCTTAAGAAAGCCAGACCTGAGCATAAACTGAGTATTACTAAAATGAAACCACAACATGTATAGCAGATATGCAAAAATTAACAGCAAAAAAGGAACACTAAGATCTATACAAATAGATATTAAAACTCGAAACAATACATTTATGTATATCTAATTGACAATTCCCTTGAAATCACTGTACCCCAAATGTATAAACAGATACAAAATGAAGAATATATATATATATATATATATATATATATATATATATATATATATATATATATATATATATATATATACACGTAACAATCCAGATTAAAGATTTGAAAACGTAGAATCAGAAGAAGAACAACAGATCTAAGAGATAATAAGGAGAGAGAAGGATAGAAGACCTTGCAAGCGCGGCCTTTGATGACAATGTAACCGTTCTTGCGGATGGTGCCGGCCTGCTGAGGGAACGTCTTCGAAGCTCCGGCGTCAGCCTTTGACTCGAACTGGTGCTCCTCGTCCGACATCTTTCTTGCACCGATCAGAAACGAGTTCTAGAGAGAGTTATGAGAAATGATAAGCAGATAAGTTTTGGATTAATCTGATAAGAGAAAGAAAATATATAGGACGGACGTAGGACTCGTGGTATTTGCGAAATTGGGACTGGAGGGTTTTGTGAAACTCTTCCCATCTTGGATTCGTTTTCAGCCATTGGATTTGAGGAATTATTATAAATTTATTTTTCTTGATTGATGTGAAAAATTAGAATATTTTGTGTGTGTGTGTGTGTTTTCTTGTGGTGGCTACTTTTTAATTTTTATGACTATTGCGTTGAGAGGACGCTAACCATTCATGCGGCTCCATTGGCTTTGGCGTATGTATGTATTGATAATAATAAAATCTAGTTTAGAATGGCCGCACGTGCTTCGCGTGTGGGTGTAAAGCATATGGAAATTTGGAAGAAAAAAAAAAGTGAGTTGGACGAAGAATTTGAGTCGTGAATGAAACTTAAATATGAGAAAATAAAGTTTTTTATGTCCTAATTACTATATATAATAAATTTAGGAATTAATATATATATATATATATATATATATATATATATACATATATATATACATGTTGTCTATATGTCTGCAAATGAATATTGAATAATACTTGATTGAATTTGTGGAAATATAAAATTTTATTTGCTAAAATAACAATTCCCTAAATTAATTTTAAAAGCATATTCGAACTTAAAATTTGCTTTTGTAGTATGCTTCCCATTTTTCAAATGATAAATTAAACACAAGTTTTGGACATTTTTACCCTGGTTTGAGAGCTTCTGAGAAAGTATGTTATGAAAAAAGAAAAAAAAACATTTGCAGATATTTTCTGTTGAACAGATCAATCAATAAACAATAACATAATAATGCAAGTACAATGAATTCTACATATCAGTACAAAGTACAAACAATATGGGGGGTTGGGGGTTACAACTTGAGTTGGAGTAACAAGAGCCATTAAAAGTGGCATATTAATTAGATGCTGCTGCTGCCACCGGCATACTTTTGACTAGTTTTGGAATCTTCACTATATATAATAGCAGTTGCTAGCGAGGTAACCACTGGATTAGTACGAGTATATACATACATACAGGAGGATCACACCTTCCTTTCAGGGTCAAACATTAATATGAGTTTGTTTGGATTACAAAAACAGGTCTGATCTAGTGTGTGTTCAAACTTCAAACCATATGGTTCTGGAAACAAAGATGTGCTTCCTACATCCATCCTGCTTTGAAAAACATTGTAATGATTAATATAGAAACCAGCATCACTCTAATCAAATTAAACAATAATAAATGCTGATATGTTTGCCATCACCTTTCTTTGAACCACCATATATAAAAACTAATCTCCTATTTGGAACTTCACCGCTCATCAACTTCGTGTATGAATATTTCAGGAGGCTTTTCTCTGTGACACACAAAGCATGCACAAACTTATAATGCTAGTTCACATGGAAGAATTACTAGCATGACTCCAAATAACAAGGCCAATCACTTGTTAATCTCAATTTTATTGTCTTTTAGATTATACAGATAAATATGCTAGGATAAAATGACGAGTAATCAACAAATTGAAGTTACAGATAGATAGAATATTGGAATTAGATATGTACAGATTTATCAAACCCATCAGATTAACTCTGTTGGAGGAGAAATCAAGAGCCATCAATGAGATATGGTTCAGAGATGTTAAAAGCCACTGCATTATAAACTAGCAGTTTTGAGTAGATCCAAGTAGCTAAAAATAGCAGGGTTGGACAAACTCATAAATTTTAACAAGCATGGAGACATAACTTTTCTGAGATCTTAATTTCCTGGCCCTCCAATATAAGAGCGGACAGGACTATACCATGTCTAGTTATGACAGAAATTATGAGAATAAAGTAACCATATACTTTATAACTATGTGAATTGAATTGAAGTACCCATGCAAACAGACGAAGTGGAGTGACTACTTACACGTGCAACCGGGAAGCACATCTGGTAATTCAGTCGATGGAAGGAAAAGAACACTTCTTATCGCCCTCCTTAGATTGTTACTTTAATACGAATGGTCAATAAATAATCTATATACCCTTTACACTGTACGTAAAGAATGCTAACAGGTTTAAAAAATACAAATGTACCTAGATCCCCTGTAAAAAATAGCTTGACTTGTTGAGACCAGTGTGGATGACAGAAAACAGTGTATCAATGGAGCAATGTTTTCAATTACAGTGCATCAATGAGACAATGAGCAGTTATTCTGACTAAAAGGTAATTGAGCTCGACTCATGGGTGAGATGGGTTTGATACTATCTTTCAAAGCATCAGTAAATAATTCATTCACTTTAAAGTGCACGGCATATTCTCAATCCAGTGACTTCTGCCTTTGGTTTACCATTATTGTATTGCTTCAACAAAACTTTCCCAATATAGAATTCACATCCTATGATACCATAAATCACAGAAACGGAGAAACTCTTAATGTTATGAATCATAAAAAATTATACCAAATGATTGAATAAGTTGTGGGCAGTAGTAACAACATAATTAAATAAATAAACTAAAAAGCGGTAGGAGAGAAATGATTTACTAACATTTCATTTGCTTCTTGGTACGTGTAGCTTGATGCAACAGCCAAAAAATGCCCCTCGTGATTATACGATAACGAGGCAACACCATTAGGGTATCTTGGAATCTGAAAGCACGAGAAGGTTAGATGCAACTGGACTTCTCTGTGGAAATAAGTGTATGTTACACGTAATGAAAGAGAAATTCTTCCAAACACCACAAATTTTGACTAGAACCTTTCCACATGACATGGATGAAAAATGCTGCTAAAATTTCAAAGAATTAAGAAGCAGGTGAATAAAGTTAATGAGATATTGAGATGATATAGAATAACATCAAACCAGTAAAGGAGAAACATTAAATTGCCAATTGGTCGAAGGAATATGTACTTGCCTTTTATATGATTTAAAATAGCTTTAATACAAAGTACTTGTGTTGCAAATATTCTAATGGCGTGGTGCATAAAACTCTAAATAAATTCTCCATAGAAAATTATCTATTTGACACAAGCCAGTAAAAATACATTAAACAAGACAACAAAAACGTTGCAGCAATTTTTTGGGTACAAGTCTTCGGTATATAATGTTATTAAATTCACCCTGTACTCAATAGTAGTAACCAAATCGTTGGTTAACTAAGGGGTTGTTTGTTTAGAGCTGAATGGAGTTGAATCTGAATGGCTAAATCGGTCAGTGCGTTTGTTTTGGTCTGAATGACTGAATCGGTAAGATGGACGAGCTGAATGGCTAAGTCAGATTTTTTTAGCTGAATAGCTGAATGAAGTAAAAAAAAATTAAAAAAGAATAAAAAATTAAAAAAATATATTAACTATTATATTAAGTAATATTAAATAAATTTACAACAATTTTGAATTTTTTCAGAAGGGTAAAATAATAAAGTTTTGTCATTCAGATGTTTCAGACATGTCAATTATCAAACAACTTACCTCCAATAGTCTTTTCTTGCTTCGAGCATCCCACATGATCACGTATCCCTCATTATCGCCCGTGACAAACCCACCACGAATGCTAACAAAACAAAAAATACAGTGTCAGGTAACCTTTGTAAGTAATACGATACTACATTTGCATCAAAGCAGCACATACGATGGATTAAATGCAATATCATTCACTGCTGCTGGATAAGTCCTTCCATCCTTTGCTTTTGGATGACATCGGAATATATATCTGCAATTGATCATAAAAACCCAAGCATTTGTTCCTTCAGCATAAGCAGGCAGAAGATATATACTGAAAATATAAAACAGTACACTATAAATTAGAGTTTTTATAAAGATTAGATCTGCTCCCAACGCTATGACTACCATAGCAAAGAGGTATAAATAGTCATGCTTGAGGCATATATTTTTCTTCGCAATAGTTGATTCTTGTGCAGCCATTTTTATCCACGTTACATACTGAAATTCTTGATAGTTCAGTGACAGATATATATTGCAGTTGTTTAGAGAAAATAATTGTCAAAAGAATAATTTTTTTGAAAGAGCTGTAATATCAATGCTAGTTTTGGCATACGAAACATATCAGGAGTCCAGATATCAGCATTACTGGTTTCATTCACACCAGTTCTACTAGTAATATGTGTAATGTGTTCAGGGTTCATCCTGCGAGGACTCCTCATTTCACCTTTTATCATTTTTTTTTTCTTCCTATTTTCATTAATTTCTTTTAGCCTAACCAACTTTTTCACACCTATAATTCTACCATTTATTGCTCTCAGGAAAAACAAAGAAATTAGGTGTCTTAACAATTCAATGCAGAAAATATCCAAGTTCCAGCTAATCAATCACTATCTAAATATTTGAAGTAGCACAATCTTAACTGACCCATCAAAGTTTGAGCTGGATGGAGAGAAGTACTTGACTGCTACACGTCCGTCAATTGATCCAACAACAAATCCTGCAGGAACAAATATTTCACATTGAAAACTAAAATCAAAGGAAATGTGGAAATTTAAACAAAAAATAATCAAGAATTACCCTAATATTTTCACATGAATTTTGTTTATAAATTGGAATTTATTCCACGTATAGCAAATTTACAAAAGAAAGAATAAGTAAGATAATCTAAAAAATATATATATAAATAAAAGACTACTTTCACAAATCCCGCAATAAATACTGCATCTGAATAGATATTTCACATTGAATATTAACATCAAAGGATAAGTGAATTTTCAAAATATACACAAAAAGTCTAGAATGACCCTAATTCTTTCACATGAAATTTATTTATAAGTTGGAATTGATTCTGCATACAGCATATAGCAGATTTATAAGACAAAGAATAAGTATGATAAATAATAATAAATAAGTACTTTCACAAACTGATATATGTGGCCAAGCATGTGGCCAAAATTTTCTATTTTACAGGTACATGTGAGTTGTGACCAAAATGTGGGGAAGATTTTTATTCAGAAGTGTGAAATAGGCCATTATTATAGGGTATATATAGAAAATACTGACTTGACTCGTGTGGACACTATTTCCTAGAATGACAACAGCTAAACACTGTAAGACAAATCTCTCTCATAGTAAAAGAACAATTATAAGGACTAAGACATTGAAATCACTGCTAAGATTACAACAGAACTCTTGGCACAGTACCTTCAGAGTTAACATTTGGGCGGACACATGTTATCCGATTGTCCATACATGATTCTTTTGCATATATTGAGTTGTTAAAGTTGCGCAAATCATACATATAAACTGATGGCCCAGTAGCAACCATCAAAATAAACCCAGATATAGACATAGAGTCCACCTCCCCAGCAAGATTGTTCAACCATTCAATAACCTTCGATGAGCGTGTATCCCAAGATCTTATCTTTTTATCCCAACCAGCAGTGATAACTTGACCTTTACAGTGGACAAAGAAGAGTTATTGCTATAGATTTCAGGGGTATATAGAAACAGAATTGAAATGATAGAAAAAATGTATGGAGCATGAAGCTTCCATGCTTCTTACAGTCTATGTTGTGTAGTTAACAATATTGTGTTCCACGACATTCTGATTGATAGCTTGATTAGCTTCTGGGTACAAGCACTTGTATTGAGGCAATATACAACATGTCTGAAGAGTACTTTGATGATAAAGAACATCTAACAACAACTTATTTTCTCATGATCTTCTCAAATTGTCACACTACACAAGACCAAAAATCTTAACTGGTAGTACTTCATGTTCATTGTCTAAGGTTTGATCAGTCCATGACTCATTGCATTAACGCATCAATGATTTATCACTAGCGTATTATCATTGGCAAATATTTAAAAAGATTAGCCTGTATCGCTGCTAGTTTATGCCAATAAAATCTACAACGGTTAAGTTCTTTTAAGCCTGTGATTTTTAGTCTTCAAGCAGTTCATACCACAACAGATGAAGTATAAAGAATTGGATGCAAGGAATAAAATAAATAGAAAGATTGTTGAGGCTTTAGGAAGGTAATGAGACGCACAATTCCAAATCAAATGAAGCAGTAAGCTTCATCCATGGTTCCTAACAACCTTCTCTAACCAGGAAACTTCAATCCTCTTCTATTTGTAGACTATACAATATTTTCTTTATTGAAACAATGCCTCTTGTTCACTTCTTTGACCCAACTTTGGCATGCTTGACCTTAAGTTATCTGTTCATTGACTTCTCAATATCTTAGTATCTCAAGAGGTAGGGCACCCGTGAGGTTTGCAATGTGTTTACCGAGAAACCTAAAGTGAAACTATGGCAGTATATGATTACACTGGTAACTTAATGAATCTGAATTAAAAGCTTACAAACAGCAGATAAGAAGATGTAGCCTAAAAAAATAAATTATGTCAAGACATAAGATAGGTGTTAATCATTACAATTTTCATGTGTAAATGCATATTTAACGGTACAAGTTACTAGAATGGCTCATAAAAGGGCATAAATCATTATTTAAGAACCTTAAAAGGCTACTAGTTCAATGGTATGAACAGCTTACATGTTTCATCAGAGTATTCTACACAGGTTGCTAAGTCATCATGGTATCCAATTGTGGCATTAATTCCTGAATTTAAATCGTCCTAACAATAATTTGCAACAATATCAGTCATCTAATATAGCTTAGTAACACTAACACAAAATGAGATTGCAGAGAACATAAGAAAATATGTTGTTTGATTGTTTTTGTAGAACGAAGCTCAAACTCAAAAATGTTAGAAATTGCTCCCTCTACACTGCTAGGAAAGAGATGATCGACAAAGCATGCCATTAAACAACCAAATCAGCGTACATTGGCATCGAACGCATTCTTGCTAGAAGATTGGAGATCAATAAACAAGCTAGATAGTTCAAACACATTTTTAACATGCATTACATATATCTTGAATCTAGTTATTAAGTCCAGAATCTCACTGAAATTCATATTTAAAAAGATATCAACAGATGTAACATATATCAGAAACATCAGATCTTGGCTGTTGGGAGTTACTGTTTTGAAGAAAAGATTATTATGTGGTTGTTGGTGAGAATTATAGGAAAGGGAGTGGTTTGATACTCTCCTTACACCTTTATGGATGGAGATAACAATTGTCCCTAATATGCAAGTTAGGACATAAGTTTGAATAAGAAAGTAAACAACATTTAATAAAGGTTAGATGGTATTCCAACATAAGATTTGAAAGTTTGATAAACTAGGAAGGTTTTGAAGCCGAATTAATTTAGGCTATGATGCAAACATGCCGGAGAATGTCTAGTTTCAACATTTAATAAAGGTTATGTAGTTTTTTTGGAAACTAATTGTAATATAAATATGAAACCATACATGGAATTTTTGTAGTTTCAAGAGACCAGGCTCCAGACAGCCCCCAATAAATTATTCGATGCTGTCTTCCCGTTAGTGTTGAATTACAAAGTTTTATGAGTAGCACATTTACATATGGATGTAGCTGTCAAAGTGACCAAGTGTACTTCACTTGAGATAAGAAGGTATGAACCCTTATGTAGAGACCTGAAGCATTACAATAGGTCATAACCCAGGCGCGATGATCTAGAATGCCACTAACATTGCCTACACCAGTCAATCATGCACCACAAAAATTCCAGATAGCTTAGAAATACTAGGTATTCTTTTATTATCTGATTTTACTTATTAGTGAGTCTAAAACAATAACATGGATTGCCTTTGGTTGGATAGTTATTGTACAAGTTTTCATTAGGATTATACTCCCTCCGTCCCCAAAAGAACGATTTCCACACATATTAAGAAAAGTAAAAGTAAAAGAAAGAGTAAAAAACTTTCAAATTTATTCTTAGTGGCCCCACATTCTTATATAAAGTGATGAGTACTTTTATTTTTTTATAATAATAGACCCTACTAAATGACATATTTAACCTTCACTTTATGTATTTTATCTCATCCTTTTGTACAAACAAATTTGTACTTTTAGTCCTCTTTTGGGGCGGAGAGAGCATTTATATAGCAAGTACACCCTCTGTGTATGACAGGCATGTGTTATATACCACTGCATTTTGTGTTAAGAATTGGAATGTAGATGACAAAGGAGGAACATAATAATAATTTCTAGTTAAATTTAAACATCATAATATCTGCTAGCTTAATTTCTCAAAGCAGACTCTTATCCCTGAAAACCAAGAGAGAGTGAGTGAACTTATTTGAGCACCATTTTGCTCAATTATAAACATGACCATCAAATAAAACAACCCAATTCAAACTAACATGATTCTTCCCTCATCTAGCTTCCTCAAACACTTCACTAGCCCTCCAATTATATGATCATATCAAACAAACTTGCTAATTTGCATAAAATATTCACAGTAAAACAATCTAATAGAAAAAAGTTGGCTAATTTGAACATTGAGTACAAACCTTCTAATAGAACAATCAGAACCAGCACTTAAAGCAACATACTCGTTTTGGAAACAACAATCCAGAAGTGCAGCTTCAGTCCGTGCTTCTGTCCTGAGCTGAAAGCTCTCTATGTCATACAACCTAAGATTCTGCACATAAAAATATTGAGCTTGTAAAATTCGTATATAACCACAAACAGAAACACATATACTCACAGAGTCCCACGAGGAAATGAGGAGATTGTTGGACTGCGGTGCGAATCGGATTCTAGATATGGCGTCTCGAATTGGGTCTTTAAATTCTAAACAAGACCCATTCATTCTGGAACTCAGTGAATAGATATTTGATCAAAAACAAAACCCTAATTTCGTACTTTGAATGAGAATCGAAGTTCGAAATGGTTGAATTTAGTGAAGATCGAAGAATGACGAAAGAATATATTTTGACCTCGGCTTTTCCCGCTCCGTGGGTAGATGTAATATGAATCAGACTTCTTAGGTCTGTTTACAAAAGTGCCCTTCCACCATTATTTTTCCTTATTCTTTTCTTTTCTTTTATTTATTTATTTTACAAATTCTTAAATATAAACAACTACCAAAAATTATTAAACTTCTTTTATGATCAATTTATGACGTAGCAGGTTTAATTGAACAAAAGTGAAAAAAAAATAATTTAATAATCTAATTGAAAAAATTAAACATTTAATTACCAAAAAATAATAATAATAATTAAAGATAATTATTTATATTTAAACCATTTACAAAAGTTCCCCTCCGGCTACCACCGTTATTTTCTTTCTACTTTTACTGATTCCATATGCGGAACTAATTTGATTAGTAGTAGTACTACCTCCATTAAAAATGCTATTCTTATTTTGTAATTTATTTTTTTTTTAATATCAAAAACGAGTTCTATTCTATAAAAAAAAAAATCTACTTACTTTTTGAAGCTTAATAATTCTAAAAATATAAGATAATGCTGACCTTTTAAATTTTTAGAAGACCTCGACTAGTGAATGTACTGAATATACGTGGACAATGCAGTAATTTCAAGTATATGGAATTTAAGGTATAGGGGGGAATACCATGATTATATAAAAAAGAAAAATTTATTTACAAAGTTATAGTAGGGGTATATTCTAGACTGAGAACTCACAAATATCAAACAAGAGAAGCCATTCTCTCACCAATACCTACAGAATCTCTTCCAGGCTCAGCCATCTTCATATTACACTCGGAAATCATTATATTTTTCATCTGGAACATAGAAATCAAACTTGACATCAACGGAACCAGTGCTTAATTCCACCATTATCTTTGTACTCAATATTTGTGATTGTTCCAAATTCATCCTCATCTTGATATTCTGGTCTTACCCGTCGGACAGGCACTGTAACCGAGTAAATGGTCCCAAGAGCTGCATCAGTAGAAACACTCAACTGAACTTTATCTTGAGATTCTATCTCCACAAAATCAGATCGATGTTGCTCACTATCTTCTGTTTTGCCTCATCACTAACTGCACAGCGGCCGGTCAGAGAAGAGAATCATTAGCAACCGTTGCTTAACAATGTTTGCATTAGACTTCTTTATTGATGTCCGTGATGGGAAGATTATATTCCAAGCCAAGTTTAAACGCTCAAAGAAAATCATATTTATGGCTTTATGGAGGAAGCTCTCAGCTTCTTGGCTAATGGAACTTGAGGACGATCACCAGCACTACGAAGAGGACGTTTAGCATGGCAACTTATGCTATGGCCATTGACCGCAAAACGATATGACTTGGCTGTGACCTCGGGGGCACTCGATCCTCCTTCAAGAAAAACACTAAAATCTACCTGTAATGCAGCATAAAATCATCTTTGAGAAACATGCCACACAGTAGAAGTGTAACAATAAGATAGCATTTGTAAACCATCTTGATAAGAGAATCAGTAAATGTTATATAACACTTGTCTCGCATGACCTGTTAAAAATGTGAGGCGAAATTGGCTCACTGCGATGATTGTGTGAAGACACCTACATAAATTTTTAATCAAGAAAGGATAGAGGAAGAAAATACAAAGTAACACATAGGAGAAAGTTACCTTAGATTTAAGGAATTTTCTTGTAAACCAGTACATTTAGAAATAACTTGTACCAAGTCTCTATCTCTCCTCCCTCCCCCCTCCCCCCTCCCCTTCCTTGTTTTCCCAAAAAGAAAAAAAAAATACACACAAATATTCCCTTTTTCTATACAGGGTAAGAACTCCTTTTTCTTGGCCCTTTTCCTTTATTCCAGCTTACTTCTTTTTTTCAATTAAAAATAATCACATATTTTAAATTCCACTTGAAACCTAATCTATATTTAGCACCTTATATACGGTTATCTGCACTACTTCATATAGTTAAAATAGGCCATGCATTCATGCCATGAATCTTGGCCCATAAATTATTGCAAGTAGAAAACAGTACTCTTTGGAAGGGAAAATTTTAGCATGAACAGCAGGAATAAGAAAACAATATATGAAAAAGGCTATGCAGTTATTTAGGCAGATCACCAGTCAACTCACTATCTGCAGCAAATTCAATTCTACCAGTTACCAATGCATACAGGTTTTTCTTTGATGACCAAATGGTCATAAGATTATAATCACAAGGCAAAATAAGCCATGCAAATTACTGCTTAAAAAACAGAGTTAGATCATGATCAAGCAGGATGACTATCAAATTCAATTAGGACATCTCACTTAAAACATGGGAAGTGATTAGGAGGGCACATACAAATGGTTATCAAATGAGCAACCAATTGGGAAATTTGAAAGATGAGTGGACCGTGTAAACTAATTAAATACAGGACCATGATAATTTACATGATATACCCCATAACCACTGACATTATTTACTCTCAAACAAAGAGGAGCAACAAGGAAAGAACAAAACCTCAATGAACACAACAACCATTGGTCATACTCATACCCCATAAGATGAGAAGACAAGCATATTCAATCTGGGTGAAACATATTCAGACAGAGTAAATCATCAAGGGCCACTCAATGCAACCCTCAAAATTAATTGCAAATTATATGAAAATTACTCTAGGAAATAGATTACTCAATGGTAATCATGTGACATGTCCTTTGTTTAACCAAATTATTATTCCTGATAAGTAAGCCGATCCACTTTGCGCAGTAGAGAACTCTACGTCTCAACTAACATACATAATGTCATCCTCTCAAAGTACTACCTATTATGCACATGGGAAAACATGCATTATTTATGCTCTAATTATCCTTTTGAAGTTCTACCTCGTGAAAATCCTGATTACTTTTGTCAATTGTAATGTTTAACTACCAAATGATTCTGAACCAGGAAAATATATCCCATTTAAAATACAATTCACACTTCACAGATATCTGTTAGTGAATTGAGTTCAAATCTTTTTTATTTTTATAAGAACTTATTCAGACAAACATTTTTATAACTTGATTTAACTTAATTTTTAATTTATAGGTCAAATTGATACCGAACATTTTTACTTATAAATCATAACTTAAAATAACATATATTTTAATTTTTAAGTCATTTTAACGGGCTCTTTTTTAGAAGCTCAGTAAATCAAACATTTTTTTACCGAGCAAAGAAAAAGAGTAAACACAAAATACACAACCATGAATAAACAAACATGATTAAGAATAGATTCTAGAGAAGGCCATGCTAGTTTATAATTATTTAATGTTCGCCCATGTGTTTTTGGAACCACTGCCAAACCATATATGTAGATTATTTGTTAAAATCAGAATCCCTAAACGCATTAGTGAGCTACAAGGACACTAACCAAAATTAAACTCCTAAAAGATAACTTAACTCTAAGTGCAAATCCCACTAAACCTAAATCGCAACATAAAACATGACTGTCAAACTGTAAATTATCTAAGGTTCTCTTGGTCGATTTCTTGAGCAGTGAACCCGCCATTTCTCAAAAAATACCGAATCCAGATTATTCGAAGAACCTAACGATACCCAAATAAATTCAAACATAAACTTATTGATTTATAGAAAGTAAAACTGATTAGCCAAGAAAGTGCGGAAGAGTTTATACCTTTGAAGGGAGTAAAGAGCTCCGAATGGAGTTCCCAGGATAAGATCCTAATGCTGCAGAGACCCTTAAATCTCCAGAAATCGCCATTTTTTTTCTCTTCTATCTCTAGGGTTTCGTCCACTTGCTCTTCACTTATGCTGATGCTTTCAGGCGCAGAGGTGCTCAACAGATGCAAGCTTACGGCTTACCAATAAGTCAACGACGTCGTCTTGTAAACATAGTTTCGGTCTCTGTTGAACTCCGCTGACATACCTATTTTGACCCCCAAAAGAAAAGGGGCAAGGAAGAAAGCAAGACTTGAAAACTAAACATAGTACAGGTGCAACCAAGACAATGAAGAAGTTCAAGGCCTTCCCAGTCCGTGCAGACTATAGCAGATCCTCATCCTACGACAATCACTAATCAAAATCTGCAACAAAATTCCTACTACAAACACAAGATCAACTCAAACATTTACCAATTCTGGTTAGCTGAGGCCTCAATCCCTATTGATTTGCTCTCATCAACACCATCTCTAAACATCCCAAATCCCCCCCCCCCTTTTTATTTCTTCCTTTTTTGATAATCATATATATATATATATATATATATATATATATATATATATATATATATATATATATATATATGCATGTTAATTATTAATCATATACGTGATGTGTTTTAGTGTCTAGTACTCTGTCGGTGTTAATTCCGCTTAGCTTGCTTGCTTGCATTTTTGTTTTATTGACTTCGGATTCATTTCTGGAAAAGAAAAAAAAAATCCTTCCAAGTTTTAAGCTTTTTATGGTAAAATGAAGTAATATGTTAAAATAGAGAGAAATGAATCCCCCACCCCCAAAAAAAATTGATAAAAGGGAAAGAAAGATGTTTGCTTTTTTGTTTCTTTAACCACATTTTTGCTTTACAAGGTAAAACACCTGTGTGCAAAATGAAATATGTGAGTGGAAACTTTCCCTCTTTCCACATAGTTACTTCATGAAAGTTTTGATAATGTCATGCAGAACTTGAAAATGCCAATATGTTCCATGTTGTCAACTTAGTGCTAACTTAATTTTGCAGCATTACCAATTTGGTGAATTACTTGCTTTGGTCCGGTTGCAATTCTATGGTAGTATGGTGTCTTACTCAACTGACATGTTCAGTTTTTGAAACTTCTATTATTGGTCTTTTTGTAGATAATTAAGAATGATTTTCAATGTAATAGGTGACCTGGACATTAAGCTAACATGGATGATGAGATGATTACTTTGAGTAATGTAATGTCAGTCGAGCTTGCAATTAAAAGGGAGCTTGAGTATCGAACTAAGATGGAGGCATTGAATGTGCAACTTCGAAGCCGGTTGAAACCTTTGGTGCCATTACAGGTAAGATTTATTTATAATTGCTTCCGTTTAATTAGATAACAATTCCAGCTATGTTTCTATAACTAAGAAGTAAAATGCCCCTTTTGAATTACATAACTTGATTTATCAAGGTAAATTTGTTATTCAAGAAGACTATTTTCTGGCAGAGGCTATTAAAATGTTCACGTGTCTGATATGAAAGCATATTAAAACTTTTACACGACATTATAGGTAATTGCCACCGTATTTCAGGAGTAGTGTTTAAGTTGTGAAATCTTGTGCTTTATTTGTGCAACGTGCTTCTGATTCATGAACGACTTATTTGGTGTTTGGTGGTTATAGAGAATGTTGCGCCAGAAAATTGCTTTCTTGAAATAATGGTATCATCCGTCACTGCTTCAAAGTTTTCCGATCCTATATAATTGGTTTGATATCTTGTTCCTCTGAAATTACAATTGTTTCGTCTAACTTGCATGTTTCGAACCACCATTCATGTCATAGGGGCCTCCTCCAAGTCAGGTTGGATTAAAGAGAAAAGAGCTGGCCACCAATTCCCAAGTCTTTCCTGAACGACAGGCTTCTTCAAGTTCCCAAGCATTCCAAAAACATCCTGCTGTGCTTGTCTGCAATGCCTGCAAGATGGCCTTTGCCACTCTGTTTCATCTCAGGCAGCATTGTTTAAGTCAGAGACACCATGAAAAATTGCTTCAGTTAAAGAAAAGGAAAGTGGCTTTAAGCAACCCACTGTCGTGTGACCTATGTAAATCTCAAGGCTCAAGTGTCCTTGTAATAGAGGGACATCTTAATGGACTAAAGCATGCTGAATCCCTTAAAGCGTTTGAGAATGCAAAAATGGCAAGAGCTGGACAGGCTTGGCTGCAAACTGTAAATGACACGTTCTCAAATGGGAGATCTGCTTTGTGAATTTATGAGAAGGAACACAATCAACATTGACAGCAGCCTTCATGCTGCTACTCCTCGAGTATGTTCTTCTATATGATTTAAGAATGCTTTGGATTGATCATTGATCTTTCTCTAAACCTTGTCTGACTTGGGAAAATATGTATAAACATTTAGAAGTTGACACCTTCAAGACTTTAAGAGGTTTTTAGATGTCATACCCAGTGTCCTCTCTGAAAATGATGTAATGAAATAGTGAATAATGTTGCAAAGGATGACATATTGAAGCAGTGCCAGACATACAGCTATCATTTCTAGTCCTTTTTTTCCCCAACATTACCTGCAAATAAGAAACTTTGTGAATAATACTCTATATAAGTACGACTATATGATGCATAAGTGGAAACTATTTAGTTCATTGTTTATCCACATTCTTTGATTCCTTGTTCAAACATTTATGTGTACATATCATGTATATTAAGAACTTGGTAGGTTTAACAAAATTTTAACATTAATGCGGAAAATATATTAATAAAGGATCGATTTATTGTGCTGTAATTTTTCTCGAGTTGTGGAACGGAAAGTAAAGAAAATGCAACGGAGTTCATGATTCCCTGTTTGGGTACTGAGATATAAGAAAAGAAACATGGGAGTGGAAGTAGATATAGTACTTAATTAACATGTCCTTCATGCTTTGTCTTACAATTTCAGTTTTCTTTTTCGGTGCATGGATGTCATTTTAGTAGTAAAAATACAAAGGGAATGCGTCTTTTGTCTTTTCATTTCTGTTTATTTCCCATACCAATATATGAACCAATTGAAGAATTACTACTTCCACGAATATCAAAAACATTGAAGTGGTCATGGATGCTCAAGCAGTGATTGAAGCTTATTTTGTACTACTTGCTGATCGTCATCAACTGACTGCGGTACCTTTTGTTGCAGTTCGATATGAAGAAGCTAGGAGGGCCTCAAGCTTATGTACTGGGAAGTTGATGCCTGTGCAGGTATTGGCGTCAAATGAATAATAATGCAAGGTTGGATCTAATTTCATTTTCTTGCTTATAATCAGATCTGTGTAAATTTTAAAGCAACAGACACCGCTAGTGAGTACTATTTAATATTTCAATCTAATGCAATGTATGTTAAAGAAATAATCTCTCATTTTTGGCTTTAAGAAGTGATGTGAAAGATAATGCACCAATGGAATAGGACCAAAATAGTCTTCCTGCACACTTGGTTAGCATTTGTATACGTGCGCCATCTATGTTCCACAGCAACCTGATTGAGTCAAGAACTTCAACTAGTGACTGTAGCTTATGTTAGAAAGACAGAAGCCCGTAACTGTGTCGTGACTCAGGAAAGAACATAGCCTAGCTCTAATTTTTCACAAAGCTCTTCTTGTTGAAATGAGCGTGTTACAAGGGTGTAACGCTTTGTTCTTGAGGCAGTGTGTACAGTTTTAGGTTGTCTATCTTATATTTAACTAGGTAGGCTGCATACACAAGGAGAGGATCTTGTTGGGAATGTCATGACATAAATTAGATTATCTCAGAAAAAGAAAAGTCAAAAAATGAAACTGTTAATATGCTTCTTGACTTAACCCTTTGTGTCCATGAATTTTTTTGCCTTTGCATATGCATCCTTCAAATGTTTCCTAAACCTGACTAAATCCAATTTAACATTTTGTTCCCTCAGATAAATGTCCATGATCTTTTGGGACCAACCCTTTGCTTGAAGAGCTACTGGGTTCTTCAGCACTATATCTTCCTTCCCATACTTCTCTACTAAACTGCTCCCCTCAGCTCCAATATTATATTCTACATATTCCAGTTTCTGCTCTCGTGCCAAGTTCCCATAACAATATTCCGAGGCCGATTCAGCTCCAATGCGAACTATTTGCATGATCAATGAACCAGGACGTAGAAACAATTGGTGTGTCAATGCCGAACCATGTACTCCTATCATTGCATGGCTTGACTTGATCAATCCATATGATTCGCGCAACGGCGTCTGAGCCATTGGCTTAAACAAGATGACATCAAATCCGACCTCCTCGGCGGCTCGTGCTACCTTGGTTCAAAATCACGCGGCCCCCCGCCGCCACTACGACTCGCCAACACGAGCTGTTGCCGTCGGGGTTTTTGAGGTGGTTTTATAGGGACATAGGGGTGGTGGTTTTGGCCATAGGCATTTTCTAGCATGGCATGAAAATGTGTGAAGTTTTTGAAACCGGGTATTAAGCTTGAGCTTATGGTCAGAAAACCATGTGATATTAGGCCCACGGTGGCTGAAGTAAAACAGCGGGTGGCGGTATCATTTTCGAGGTGTATAATCGGGTGCTTGCTAAAACTGCCAAATAAATCTGCATACTTTCTTAGCCACCAATCTTGTGCTTCTGAGATCACCAGGATGAAGTCTTGATTAGGGAAGACCGAACGGACGGTGATGAAGAGGGGAATGAACCCATCGTTAAACTCGTGGAAGAAGTTTCCGGTGTATACTCCTCCTGTACTGAATACTAATGCTGGAACATTGTGGTGGATCATGCATGATGGGCTAGATGGGCCTGAGATTTGGGAAATCTCTTTAATGTTAGCCATTGTGTTGTTTTGGGCTTTTCGTGGATAGGGTCGGACCTTTTCCACTATCATATTTTTGTGGGCTGGATCCAAGACGTATAAGGTGGAGGCTACTGGATCCAAGACAGTTGGTCGAGCAGATATCATACATATTGTGGGACCGGTCGCAGCTGATCTGCTGAGTCCTCGACTCGATCTGAATAGAATAGACAAACGAGCTTCAACTGTAAATATAATAGGCTTAAATATAAACAGAGTCTGGTCCTCAATTTTTTAAGGTCTAGGATAAATTTTTTCAAGTATATCTCTTTATATAAATTAAATAAATAAATAAATAAATTATCAACTAATTAATTTTATTAAAATTATAAGAATTTATAAAAGATAAGGAAGGACATTTTAAAATGTCATCGAAGTAAAGAATTATCACATGTACTTATAAAATAAAAATAGTAATGAAATCTGAACCACAAAACATCATTTAAAATGTCTTCTTATTGCACTTTTAGATGTAAAATCATTAATTATACTATCATATTTAATGTTTTTTAACATATCAATTTCAATGCATAATATCGCTAAAGCTTAAAAAAAAATTTGGGACCTCCTCAACTGTGGGCCCTGGGGGTAGCCCTGTTAGCCCTTGTCCAGGGCCGGCTCTGAATATAAATTACTACCTTAAATTATTGGCCTCTTTTCATTTCGGTGATTGAACTTTACATTTTTTTAATCAGGTCATTAAACTATTATTTTTTTTCACTTTGATTCAATCATAAAAAAGGTGTAAAATGAAAGCAAACAGTCGTGACTCGATTAGACTCACTCGACTAAAAGTTCGATTCGAGCTCGACTCGAAATATAAATGAGTCAAATATGAGCAAATTTTAAAGTTTGATAAATTACTCGAACCTACTCATATTATAATTTTCTATTGATACTCGGATCATATTCGTTCGAAAAGTTCAAACTGCTCGGGCTCGATTCGGAATCGTGCTCGACTCGATAGTTAAATGATCCTCAATCAAACCTTATATTATACTCAGCAACTCAATACTCGAGTCGACTTGATTCGTTTACACCCTTAATTGCAGCAACCAAATCACAAATTGATGACATGATTATGACATGCGGGATATTATTGCTGATGTGTTTTTAAAAATATTTATTTTAATTATTTTTAATGTTTTAAAGGGCAAAAACATAATAAAGCATAATATTTTTATAAATCAAAGACATAAAAATCAAAATAAAATCTAAAAGTGTGATAAGATCAATGCATGCTTTTTCACATTCCTTCTGCTCTCTTTCTGAAGTTAAGTTTCCCAAATCAAAAACCTTAAATTTTAGTAAAATTTTTAATATAATTACAAACTAATAAAATCCCAAATACATTCATCATCTATAAACCTACAACAATCAGGACAAAGGAAAAGTATTTGGGTTTCTCATCTTCCAAAATTACAGGAGAAAGAAAGAGTGGTTGTGGTTGTACTTTGGTGGTAAAAATGATTTTTATTTTATTTTTCCCAAATCAGATGTCACGAACGCAGATGTGGTGTGTGGTGTGAGTTGCAGATCTGCCACAAGTCGAATCTAAGTAAAATAGAAGAAGAAAAGGGTTTTGAGTCGCCCTTTATGCTCTTTGAAACTAATTTTGATGCTGAAATCTGTTTGTGTTTGCTTAATTTAGAATCTTTTCCACCTTTTTCTTTATTTTTTCTCTCTAATCTTTGGGTATTTAAGGGCGACGATGGTACTTCAGATTTCTTATAATTTAGGCGGCTGTAACTCCTCTTTATGATCGATTATGGATCTGATAATGCAGCTATGGCGGTGGTGCAATGAAGAAGATGATGATTTGATAAATTTGTAATTAATTTTTTTATAGTTATTTGTTTTTTTACATTTATGCCCTTTCAATTATATAAAATGATCTAAGTTAAATAAAAATGAGCCTTAATTTGCCATTAATGCAGTCATTAATTTATGCATGTTTATGTCCAATACTATACCTTGAAGGAAAATACTTATAAAAATAGTGATTCTCATGTTAAATTTTGTTTCTAAAATATTAAGAGAGATGAGAAACAACCAAATGAGTCGTTCAATATTTGCTTGAAGTTAACTGAACTAATTTATCTCTAGGAAAAAGATTAATGCAAATTAATTGGTCAGTCTAATTCAATAAACCATCTACTTCTCTTTTTCTTTCAAGTAGGCCTGCAAACGAATCAAGTTGTTGGCAAACAAGTTCGATTCGGTTCGAGTTCAATTAAATTGTTTTGTCAATTTCGCACATAATATCACATTCGATTGCTCGATCAAATATGTACGACAATCATATAGTTCGGTTCGACTTGTTCGCAAACATTTTATTTCGATTCGATTAGAGTGATTTGCGAGTAGTTCGTGAGATACTCGAGTATTTATAATATTTAAGCTAATTTTTACTTTAATGTATTAATGAAGTTGCGAATATCATGATGTTGGAACACTTAAAAATCCGAACTCGCACTCGTACTCGCACATATTTATTAGTTTGATGGTATTATTGGAATATGTTAAAATTGGACTTATTATATTCGACAAAATTTAAATAGAATCAGATGGTTTAGAGCCCTACTTCCAAGGAAGTTCCAACTACGGTTCATTTGGATTCACAATTTTTAAAAAACCTTAATAAAAGGACAAATTTGGAAACTAATGGAAAGCAAAGTTGTGACGACTGACTTTATCGGATAAAGCATGTTGAGAAAAAAGCAGATGCCAAGGCTCACTTGGGAACCGTGCAGGATTAGCGTGGCAATTTTGATGCGGGGGACCAAACTGAGTGGCAATTTCGTCATACCGATATTTGAAGGTCGTTTTTGTTATTATCGCAGAAAAGTCGGGGCTAGATTCGTGGGCAACACAGGATTTTGGTTGAAGATAGAGAAAAAGGCCAACTTTCCGGATCAAGGGCCGGTCCGGTGCCTTAATAACCGGTAATGACCGGTGCACTTTGATTTTAATTTTTTTTTTTTTTTTTTACTTTTTAATCACAATAATGGAAAAAATAAATAAAAAATAATAGAGCAAATTTGAACAAAAAACTGTAAAAAAAAAATATTTTTTATTAAAAAAACACTGTAAAATGTTTATAGTGTTTTTTTAATAAAAAATATATTTTCTTTTACAGTTTTTTATTCAAACTTGCTCTATTATTTTTTATTTATTTTTCTCATTATTGTAGTTAAAAAACCAAAAAGAAAAAAGAAAAAAAAAGATACACCGGTCATTACCGGTCAATAAGCTTACCGGCCGACACCCCCCCCCCCCCCCCTCCCCTCTTCCAACTTTCCGGCACTTTAAATTATATGTACGGACATTCTGAGAATTTACTACAGTGTTTTCCAATATGAATTTACTACATTAGCCTTCACAAGCCAGAGTTTAAAGTAAACGAGAGTTTGAGAATGCTAACTTTCTGCATTAATAATACTCACTCCGTCATTAAAGATTAAAGGGATAACGTAAGTATATTTTCACATAAATTAAAAAAATATTTTTTAATATATATATATATATATTTATTTAATATTAATTAATGAACCCTATTAAATTACAAACTTATTTTTTATTTTATATACGTTAGATCGATCATTATTTTGAGAAGGAAAAAATATAAGCCATATTTTAAAGAAAAATAGAGTATAATATTGATATTTTTTATTTGTTTATAATTTTTTGGTTCTCAGATAATAATGTTATTATTGCTATATACTACCTACGTTCCTTAATATAAGTCGTTTTAGAAAAATATTTTTTGTTCTTTAATATAAGTCGTTTGAGAATTACAAGTAAGCATTAATTGTTTAGTTTCTAATATTACCCCAAGTAATAAATGTAACTTTGGTTCTCTTACTATTTTCTGTCCAATAAATAATAATCTCTTCTTTTAATACAAGAACAATATAGACAATTGATATTATAGTTAATATTATACAATTATTTTCTTAAAATTAATACATAACTCTAAAACGACCTATATCAAAGAAAAGAGGAAGTAATATTAAAATAAATAAAAATGAATTACTACTACTTTTTTACCTCTACCAATTAAGCTTGAACAATCAGAACAACCCCTTTTAAAGAAGTGAAAATTTTGAGATCAACACCCAAAAGTGAAACCATTATGGTAGTAATTTTTTTTAGTATAATTAAGGCGGAATCAGTCAGGCCCACATTTTAGCTCATTATAGTTTTGGCTTTATACGCTAGAACAAACTATTTTTGTATTTTTTTGTTCTTTTCCCATTAGTAGCAACATAAAACCAGCCAACAATAAAATCTAATATAATAAATCACAAATCAAAACACACAGCTAAAACCAAAATTTCAACCAATTAAAACTTAAAAGTAAAAACACAATTAAATCCAACCTGTTGAGATACACCCAGTTGTGGTATTACCAAATTCGTGCTACACAACAACCAAAATAATTATAAAAATTTCAGAATCACATGATTTTAATATTCTGCAAAATCTTTTTTGTAAGTTCAGATGATTTTAATATTGTGCCAGGTGTGGTGCTAATTGTCTGCCATACTTAAATTGCAAGTACTGAATCTCGTTATCAATAATCTAACATAAAAACCTAATAATTTGCGGGATAGATTACACAATTTAGAAACACTATAGCAGTAAAAATTTGATAAATTAGCTAAATAATGAATAAAGAGTTTGTATATATATGAGATGAGTGAGATTTGGGTACCGTTTGGGAATCGAATAAGGGCATTCGATTTACATATTCTTTTACAGCCGATAGCAGCATCATTTTTCTTTTCTTCGATCAACACCATCCGAAATGGAAACGAAAATGGAGTAAAAAAACTCTAAAAATTACGCAGGTAGCCCCAAATTCAAGGGTTTTCAATCTCTTCCTCAATCGCCCATCAACTCTCAACGCTCTATCCCCCGATTTTTTTATAGAATTTCCTCAAGCCCTATCCTCCCTTGACCAAAACCCTAATGTCGCCCTCTTACTCTTCTCCGCTGAAAATTGAAAGGAGCGAGAGAAGGGGAATATGTATATGGAAGTGAAATAGAGTGAGGGTAGTGAAAAAGAGAAAGAGGAAAAGGAAGAGGAAGAAGAGAGGAAGAGAAGAGAGGAATGGTTTTGTGGATTGAAAGCTTAGCGTGAGTTTTTTTAATCAAGCGAGTTAACTCCTAATTGATTTCAAATTGAGATCCAATATGCAATTTAAAGGATCGGCTGTGATATATTTATATATAAGGAATTGATAATAGTTAATATTTATTTATTTATTTATTTTATTTTATTTAGCAAAAAAAAATCTGATTTAACCATTCAACTGGATTATTTGATCGATTCAATCATTCAAACGATTTTTTTTCAAAATAAACGCATTTAATAGTTGATCAATTCAGTTATTCAGATGTATTCAATTATAAAGAAATGGTGGACAAGTTTCACAAGCAGAAACAATTAAATTCTAAAACAGAAATATCTGGGAATGAACAAGCCACAAAATTAAGAGCCCACCAGACGACAATGTATATAATCACAAGTACCTTTCTTTCCAATAATTGGGTATAGCATAGGGCACCATTTCCAAATAAATGACAAAAGATAATTTATAAAATACTACTAGTAATAATGTGTAGAATTATAATTGGCGAATATTAGTACTACATTTTATAGAATATGGGAGAGATAATATATTTAATGATGAAATAAATATGCAACCGAGGGAGTATATTTTTTAGTTTCACACACTATACATAGTGTCTTGTCATAAATAGTATTAACATTAATTATTAGTGTTGACTGTTGACATGATAATTATATAGTGATTATAAATTAATTTGAAACATTTTTATAAAAGTAAAAAATACTAATTTTGAATTATTAATATTTACAAATAAATTATTGTGAAACAGAAAAAGTTTGGATAAGCGTGTTCGTTGAGCAAATGAAGTTATTTCAAATGTTTTTTTTTTAATAGATGCATGGAATTAATATTCATTAATTCTTATACTATATGCTTATGAGTGCTAATATATATAGCATTACAAATATACAAACTATTAAAGTATATATATATATATATATATATAGGGGAATGATCCATATCATCTATTTGTTATGGATCAAAAAGTGGCATATAGCATCTATATGATCGGTTTAACAAATAAAAGGCTGGGATTTGATTTGGGAACACAGCGTCCGCTAGTATTACTAGTGGACGTAAGGAATGAAATAATTAGACACTTTTGCCCCCATTTAGCCAAGAAGACCAATCAGTTCAGAGAGAAATTAATCCTACTGTTCATGCTCTTCCTTGCCCCAGATTACTCAATCCTTCTTGTGGCCCACCCGTTCTCATCATGCCTCTCTTTCACCTTGTTTCTATGATCTCTTTTTTTTTTTGCTTTTCCCATGACCAAAAAAAAAGAAATTCAACTACTCATTTTCACTAATCATTCATCGAGTCCGAGAGTTTGATGGTTGTGGGTTTTTTTCGCTTAGCCTAGTTGGGGATTTGGTGTTCGGTATGTGACGCCCCCAAAAATAGGTATACATCACCTATTCGAGTCGCCAAAATACATGGTGCATGTAATACAAATACAATCTTTAATATACAACAAAAAAGTCGTGAGTTTTAATACAAATATTGTCTTCAGATAATATCCACTCTCGTAATAAGTCCTCATTACATTTATTATCACACTATTTAATGTAATAGTGAGGACTACTAATACTATCATCCGGACCGCCACCCGCTCCCCGATTATTCTTGCCACGCTTCTCATTTCCGTTTCAAGAAAACGGTGAAAGAAAGGGTGAGCTCAACTAGCCCAAGAAGAAATATTATGACTAAGATAATGCAAAATAAATTATCATTAGTCTTCAACAAAGGTTAAACCGATAAAATACAATAGACATCAAGTTTAACTGCAATGAACACGCAATCCATTAAAAGAGTCAAGTAGAGAATAAAATCTACTATCTTTTATGATTTAAAAGGTTTTCATCACTTTTATCATTGGGACTCAAATTTTAATAAATAATCCACCTCATCCCCGCACTACCACTGCCCAAGGATATTCATAAGTATTACAACCACAAGTTATCCATGCATTCTGGGCCAAGGATATTCGTGTATTCATCAATGGTCATGATCATGCCAACAATCGGCCCATCAATGCACTACGGCCAACGAGGACTTTTACCACATCATTTGTAACATTACTACCATGATTACATCGAATAATCCTCGGTCATAATCATACAAAGTCCATCTATGCACTACAGGCCACAAATGACTTTCAACAAAATATAAATATGAGGATAATGACAAAGATATAAGAATTCAATAAAACAAGTTCAAGAATTAATTTACTCAGGAACTAATAACGTCCAAATTGTCAACATGATACTTCTTTGTAGAGTAAAATTTAAGAATGCTCAGAAGAAAATTTCCACGAAAAGATACTGGATGAAGCGTAAATATCAAGGATATTCCACCAATTTCATGGAGTATAAAAGTCAAAATTTTAACCAACTGAGTATAATAAAGAATGGAATAACAAAAGAAATCACCATGCATGCGGTACTTTGATGTATAAAGTTATTCAATAGAATAATAAATAACGGAATTAGGTCCCACAGAAACGCATGCATGTGATATTCCAATAGAATAATAAAAACGAAACCAGTCCCACAGAAACGCACAAACATGATATTCCAATGTAATAATAAAGAGCGGAACCAAGTCCCGCAGAAAACGCATGCATGACAAGATGTTCCAATGTAATAATAACGAATGGAATAACAATGAAATCACCAAGTATAGGGTAGATCACAGATACGCTTTATTCCAAATGTAATAATAAAGAATGGAATAATGAAGTTCTCTTCATGAATATGAAAAAAATAATACCCCTTACCTATAAAAAGAAGAGTACTCCAACGGTGAGGGGGGGATATACTTTGAAAAACTCAGACCACGCTCAAAGTTTTCTTAAACGCTAAAGAAATACGCCAAGATAAAAGAATAATTCTCTATAGTTTATCTCTAGAGTTTCAAAGTGAATTCGTAAGAAATAATGAAGGAATGAGCTTCATTTATGTAAGAATGGGTGAATAAGAACTCAATCCATGAACTATCCAGATTGATTTACTTTTAAACGGACGGTCCAGATTGATTTACAATAAAATATAATATATTCTATTTATAATCTAATAAAACGAATAACTTTTTAAAAGATTTTATTATGCAAACACTACGCAGCGCTATCTGCAAATACTATCATAATACAATATAATATATTCTAATTATATCTAATAAAACTAATAACTTTATAAAGTATTCGATCCGCTTTTATATAAAAAGATTTTACTATTAATTTAATAAAACGAATAACTTTATAAAAGTATTTTGTTTTATATAAAAAATTTTCAGATTATTACATTAATAATACTAATAAAACAAAACTTCATCATCATTATTATTATTCACACTATTAATCGACTGTGTCGCTCCCTCAGAAAGAAAGGGCTATCCAATAAGGATTTCCCCCCATTGGCGCCATGCAATTAGTTGACCAAACCTCTCCTGGTAACTTACAGACATCGTTAATAATGCAAATAATAATATTAATAACTTCGTCATCTCAATTATAAAATATCAACAATAATTGAATCAATTAACGTGAGATACTACGCAACAATTATCAAGCAATAATTGAACAAAAATCGAGTGACTTCTCACGTAAAGATCAATAATCAATACCACGTCTTCTTATGCAACCACGCCGTATTTTTGTACTTTTAACTTTGGGTGTTTTAACAGCTTAACTAAGTAAAAATTCACCGTTATTTTCATAAAAATATTTTTTGCCGCTTTTTCAATCGACAATAATTCCGCCAGGGGGTCCACTAATGATTGTGGACGTCGTTCGAATATTCCCTGCATTTAAAACGAATATTTCCCCACCAATCGAATATTATATAACAACTTGCAGATTTTTACAAAATTTATAAATATTACCCACAACTATAACATTATATCAAATTTATTCCATAATATTCAAAAATGATATTTATAGAAAATACATTTTTATTCATAAAAGTTGGGGTCTTACAATCTTCCTTCTTATGAAATTTCGTCTCGAAATTTAGGTACATACCTAGTATGTCGAAGAGGTAAGGATACCTTGATTTCATTTTGATTCTAACTCCTGTGTCATTTCCTCAACATCGTGGTTCCTCCATAAAACTTTGACTTAAGGTATAACCTTGGAGCGTAGAATATGTTCCTTCTTATCCAAGATTTGAACGAAAACTCTTCATACGTTAAATCTTCCGCTATTTAAATGCCGGTTCTAACTCAATAATGTGGTTCGGGTCTTTCACATATTTACGTAACATGGATATATGAAAACGCGTTATGAACACGAGACATACTTGGCAGTAGTCTGACGAGTCAAAGCTACTGATTCCTACTCGATTGAGGATTAAAATGGGCAAATGAATCAAGGATTGAGCTTTCCTCTCTTTCCAAATCTCGTAACTCCTTTCCATGGAGTAACACGTAACAACACATGATCTCCAATATCGAATTCCACGCCCTTTCGATGAAGATCAAGATAACTCTTTTTCACGGCTCTTTGTGCGGTTTTTATACGTTGTCGGATCGTCAATCTTTTCCATAGTCATAACGTGACTAACTCGTCCCAACAACATTGCTTCACCCACCTCATCCCAAAGATCATTGGAGAACGACACTTTCTTCCATACAACGCCTCGAATGGAGCCACGCCAATACTTAACGATAACCGTTGTGTAGAAAACTCCACCAATGGTAATAACTTGTCCCAACTTTCTGAAGTCGAGGACACAGTAGTCTTAATAAATCTTAAAGAGTTTGAATAGTCCCTCTCGATTGTCGTCTGTTTTGAGGATGATATGTCAAACTAAATCGTAAATCCGTGCCCATAGCTTTTTTGCAAACTAACCCAAAATCGTGAAGTGAATCTTGGGTCTCGATCGTAAACTATGAATACTTTGGCATACCATGCAATCTTACAACCTCATTTATATACATACTGAGCAAGACGCTCAAGTGTATAAGTTTCTCGTATAGGTAAGAAATGAGCAGACTTGGTCAATCTATCAACAATGACCCAAATTACATCTACACCCTGAGAAACCTTGGGAAGACCATTAACGAAATCCATGGTAATGTGCTCCTACTTCCATTCGGAATTTCAAGTGGTTCAGAATGGACCTTTTAGTACTGATGTCGCGCCGACTCGTTGACACGTTAGACACCTTGAGATAAAAACGGCTTATCTCTCTTCATATTGCCCCACCAAAATGTATGTCAAGATCATGATACATCTTAAGTACTCCTGTGATGGATTGAAAATGGTGTGTGTGGTGCTCCATCATGATTTTATACTTTAACTCGGGATCGTTAGAAACAAAAAGTCCGGAGTCGACTCAAGTATTCCTTCTTCATCGATTTCTGCTTCCTAAGATAAAGACCTTCTTGTACTTTCTTCCTCATACGACATCACTCAGTGTCCAGTAGCTTGAGCAACTTTAACTTTATCGATTAAATTCGGTTCTACTCGTATATTCGCCATCATCATTTGGGTCCTCGAGTCTTTATCTCTATCTCTATACTTTGCAAATCATACAAAATGGGTTCATGCGTTGACAATATCGCAAGACTCATGCCAAGATATGATCTTCTACTCAATACGCCGCCTACTCGCTCGCTTTTTCCAGGATGGTATTGGATGGTACGATCATAATCTTTCAACATGCTTTAAGCCAATGTCACTATCGCATGTTTAGTTCCTTTGAGTGAAGAAATATTTGAGGCTTTTATGATCCGTAAAGATCTCCACTTTCTCCCCCATACAAGTAATGCCTCCAAATTTTAGTCATGAAGACAATAAATGCTTAACTCTAGATCATGAGTAGGATAATTCCTCTCATATTCTTTGAGTTGTCGAGAGGCATAAAGCTATGACTTTCCCATGTTGCATGAGAACACATCCTAACCCTTTGCCCGAAACATCAATGTAGATGACAAATTCCTCCGAGCTAGATGGTATTGTCAGAACAGGTGCTGAAATGAGCCTCCTCTCGAAGTTCTTAAAACTCTTCTCGCGATTCCTCACTCCAACCAAATTTTGTATCTTTCCGAGTCATTTGAAAGTTAAAGGAGTAGCGATTCGAGAAAACCCTTCCACGAATCTCTCGATAATAACAAATTTAAGTTTAGAAAGCTACGATTTCTATCCATCGATTGATTTAGGTTGCTCCCGACTTTGAATAGCTTCAATCTTTGTTTGGTCAATGATATTCCATGACTTGATACCACGTGCGCAAGGAATGCTACTTCCTCAAGCCGTAACTCACATTTCTTCAACTTGGTATAAAGCTTATATTCACGAAGCTTTTGGAGTATCAAATTTCAAGTTTTCAAGTTTTCTTCGTGATCTTCATGACTTTTGGAATAAATAAGGATGTCATCAATAAAGACGACCACAAAGTGATCCAAATATTCTGAATACTTGGTTCATCATATCCATGAAGGCAACAGGAGCATTAATCAATCCAAATGACATGATTAGTAATTCATAATGCCCGCATCAGGAGTTTCGAAAGCCATCTTTGGAATGTCGCTTGGTTTAATCTTCAATGGTGATATCCTAACGAAGATCAATCTTTGAAAAGAATTTGACGCCTTGCAATGTTGGTCAAACAAGTCATCAATACGTGGCAATGGGTACCTATTTTTGATGGTGACATGATTCAACTCGATAATCAATACAAAGTCGATACTCTCATCTTTCTTCTTCACGAATAGTAGCAGAGCACCCCAAGGAGAAGTACTAAGACGAATAAAGCCAATGTCTAACATTTCCTGCAGTTGGGTCTTTAACTCCTCAAGTTCAATAGAGCCATTCGATATGGGGCTTTGAAAATGGGTTTTGTCTGAGTTCAAGGTCGATACAAAATTCAATTTCATGTTCGGGGGTAGCTGGGAAGTTCTTGAGGAATACGCCGAAAAATTCATTAACAATAGAAATATCATTCAAAATCGACGTATTTTTATTTAGATCCGTGACATGAGTTAAGAAAGCTTGACATCCATTTTTCAATAAACGAATAGCTTTTATGGCTTGAGATAGCGGTGATTGATTTTAATGGTTTGGTTGCTTGAATTAAGATAATAGGTTGGTTAGGAATATGAAAGCTAACAACTTTACAAAAATAATCAATTTTTGCATGATGAGTAGTTAACCAATCAATCCCTAGAATTACGTCAAATGCAAGTATTTTCAATGAAATAAGATCGACATTTAATGTTAGGGGCACCGATTTGAACCAAACAAGACTTATAAGCATTGTGGATGTAATGAAGGTTTCTCCCAACTGAGTTTCAATGAGATAAGTCAAAGTCCAATTTTTTGAGTCAAATTTAAACGTTGAGCGCAAAGTAGGAGAAATAAAGGAATGGGTAGAATCCCAGGTATCAAATAAGGTATTTACTTATTTAGAGTTTATGATAAGCTTACTCGTGATGACCTCATTCGGGTTCCTTGCTTTTACGGGAGGTCACGACAAACGTTCTCCCTCAGACTACTTGCTTTGACTTTTTTGGGGCGCCCTTTGGTGCCTCCATCCTAATGAACTTGTCTTTGATGAACGACAAAATTGGGCTAGTGATCTTCTTCCACAATTATAACATGCTTTGGACGGCATCGCACGGTTTGGTGATGTGTCCTCCCTCGCATTTGAAAGATATGATAGGTGGTCGTTCTCCATCCTAATAACAAAAAATGATCTTCGACGTGTTTCCATCATTGTTGAATCTCTCTTCTTGAAATATCCATTCTTATTGCTTTGGCCATGATTACCACCGAAGTGGTTACCATTTCTGATTACATCGAATAATCCTTGGTCATAATCATACCAAGTCCATCTATGCACTACAGGCCACAGATGACTTTTAACAAAATATAAATATGAGGATGATGACAATGATATAAGAATTCAATAAAACAAGTTCAAGAATTAATTTACTCAGGAACTAATAACGCCCAAATTGTCAACATGATACTTCTTTGTAGAGTAAAATTTAAGAATGCTCGGGAGAAAATTTCCATTTAAAAGATATTGGATGAAGCGCAAATATCGAGGATATTCCACCAATTTCATGGAGTATAAAAGTCAAAACTTTAACCAACCGAGTATAATAAAGAATGGAATAACAAAAGAAATCACCACGCATGCAGATCTTGAGATGTATGAGTTATTCCAATGTAATAATAAATAATTAATCAGTCCCACAGAAATGCATGCATGGGATATTCCAATAGAATAATAAAGAGCGAAACCAGTCCCGTAGAAAGCGCACAAACAGGATATTTCAACAGAATAATAAAAGCGGAACCAAGTCCCCCAGAAACGCATGTATGGATGTTCCAAATGTAATAATAACGAATGGAATAACAATGTAAATCACTCAAGTATAGGTAGATCATGCGTATACAAAGTTATTCCAATGTAATAATAAAGAATGGAATAACAGATTGGTTTACAATAAAATATAATATATTTTATTTATAATCTAATAAAACGAATAACTTTTAAAAAGATTTTATTACGCAAAACACTATATCTGTTATTATATGCAAAACACTATGCATAATAAAATATAATATATTCTAATTATTGTCTAATAAAACGAATAACTTTATAAAAGTATTCTATTTTATATAAAAATATTTTACTATTAGCCTAATAAAACGTAATAACTTTATAAAAGTATTTCGCTTTATATATAAAAGCTTTTCTATTTTATTACATTAATAATACTAATAAAATAAAACTTCATCATCATTATTATTATTCACACTATTAATCGATCAAGTCGCTTAAAGTGAAAGAAGGGCTTTCAATAATGATTTCTCTCCTATTGGCCAAGAATGATTAGGTGACCAAACCTCTCATCAAGCGTAACTTCTGTACATCGTTAATAATGCAAATAATAATATTAATAACTTCGTCATCTCAATTATAAAATATCAACAATAATTGAATCAATTAACGTGAGATACTATGCAAACAACCATCAAGCAATAATTGAACAAAATGAGTGACTTCTCACATAAGCATCAATAATCAATACCAGATGCTACTTACGCAACCACGCCAGATTCTCGCATTTTTTAACACCGGTGTTTCAACAGATAATTCAGTAAAACTTTCGCCGTTATTTCATATAAAAATATTTTTGTCGTTTTCTCAATCCAGACAATAATTCCGTTAAGCGGGTCTACCAATGATTGCGCCAGTGCATCGAATATTCCCTGTTTAAAAAGAATATTCTCCCACCAATCGAATATTATATAACAACTTTGCGTCTTTTGCAAAATTTATAAATATTACCCACAACTATAACATTATATCAAATTTATTCCATAATATTCAAAAATGATATTTATAGAAAATATATTTTTATTCATAAAAGTTGGGGTCTTACGAGGTATGATGATTTGATCTTGTTTGGGGGATTCTTTATGGAAGTCGGCTCCGATTTGGAACGCTCCTACAGGGTTTGTCTTCTTGAATTGCTGTACAATATGATAGTTGATGAGATTTCTTTTCAGCGGAGGTGTATCGTACATAATTCGATGGACTACAGAGATTTGATCAAGTTTGGGATTTCCTTGGACTTCCACCAGTTGGTGATTGTAATGGATGGTACGGGAAATGCATTCAAGTCTGCTGTCTATTCTCCAGAGCTTCGACTGATATGTATGTGGAGCTTCTTTGCTTTCTTGCTGAGAATTAGAGATGTTTTCCTCTTAAATCTGTTGATGGCATACCACTTCTCAAATATATTACTTATAATGGGGAGATAATGCTTTGTACTCCAAAACTTGTGATTTGCCTGATCTTTTCCCCAAAGATGCCTCACTACAAGTAGCATCTACTCAACTGACCAGTGATCAGGCTCTATTGCTTCTGAATTGGATCTGAAATCTAAGAGCTAAGAAGTATGATTTTGTGAATTGTATTGCTGGGTGTTGGGTGTTATTGCAGTGGATTGTATTAGTGGTAGAGGAAGGCAGAGGAATTCGTGTTGGGTTTGGAACTTACCGTCCGCTACCGTCCCAACCTTTCATTTGTTATGCTATATACCATTTTTTGATCCATAACAAATAGATCTTTATGGATCATTCCCTATATATATATATATATATATATATATATATATATATATATATATATATATATATATATATATATATAAAGTAGTTGTAAATATAAATTAGGTAATTTATGAAGCTGTTCTGAAAATATTTTTATATTTATTGAATGAAATAAAAAAGGATGTATAATTAAATGATACTAATCACTTATCATATTTGTTTGTCGAGGGTTAACTAAATCTATTACCCGGAGCTTGACTCCATTATTCTTCAACCAAGTTAATGGTTAACTAAATGGAAACATTCCTCTTAATTATTACTAGAATTAATATTTATGGTACTTAAATACTTTTTAAAAACTTGAAACCAAGATTAACAATCAATTAGATACTAAATTACAAACATTATTAAACAAATTTTCCATTGCCAAAAAATAAAATAAAATGAAGTTAAGTTGCTTTAGCAATCGAAAAGATATTTATAACATCTTGGACAATAATTTTTCCATTTATGAAAGCCAAACATTTCCGACCACCGAATCAAATTATGTATGGGACTGATGGAGGCGAAGGCCACTTGTAATATCATGTGAAAACAGACGTAAAGTATACCTTTTAAATAATATATTTTTTTAAAATAATATATTTTTATTAAATTTACGTCGTTTTGAAAATTTTTTTCAAAAATAAATAATATTAAAAGAGGATGGCCTCACTTATTTTTATTTTATTTATAAAAATATCACCCATAATCCCACTTATTTTTTTAAAAAAATCTTCAAAATGACATAATTTTAATAAAAATATATTATTTAGGGAAGAGAATTCATATTTTCATAAGTTAAAATGATAATTTTTATAATGTCTATTTCACATAAATAGCAAATGGAAGCTTCAAGAAATATTAAATTTTATTTGTAAAAATATCAATTCCCTTTAAAAAAAATAAAAAGATAATAAAATTTTATAATTATAATTAAACGTAAATTTATCATAATATATAACCGTACTCGTTTGCTAAAAATAAAATAAGATTTCGCATTATGGAGAAAATAATTACTTATATATCACAGGAAAAGAGTGAGAATAGTAGTAAAAGAGTATCCGATCAATTATCAACCAATCAAAAGTACAGAATTATGTCCTAACCATTCTTGTAAATACAGCTGAATGGTACTTTAAATACTTTCTCTATATACCACTACAAACCTCATCCTTCCCACAGTCCACAGAGGCCAGAGCCAATCAAAAAGGGCCCCACGTTTGCCAATAAGGCAGTACATAAGAGACAATATAAATAAAAATTCGGTTTTTCTCTATCTAAAAACTTCACCTCCCTTTCATTTCATAGACTGGCCCAGCAGATCGAAATCTGCTGCTTTTCTTCTACCGGACCAAGATCTAAGCTCCTTCAATGGTGTTGCCAGTCCACTCACTTTATTCCTTCTTTGTTTTTATTAAAAATTATTATTTGTTCTTTTCTGTTTTTTTTGCCTCTAGTCTGAATTTTTATGATTCCGATTTATTGGGTCCTGGAGGTACTGTTTAATGATTCAATCCATGGGCGATTCTTGACGAGAGGTGGTTACATGATGTGGGTCTGAGGTAAAATTATATTCCCTTTATATGTGATCAGATTTATGGGTTTTTGTTTCCTTTTTGTTTTGGGGTTAATATATATGATATAATGATCCTCTGGTCAAGTTTCTGTCTTTGGGTTTACAGAAATAATATTTTTGTTGCCCTGGAACAATTGGGGTTATGCATTCTCCTTTTATCTAGTAGCTCACTATATTGTTTATTGAGGATGGATATGATGATTGATCAGTATACTGTTATAGTTTCCTTTTCTAGTTGGATTCTCCTTGTTTGACACTTTCAAAGAATTTTTTTTTATGACTTTCCTTGTTGATGATAAGAATTCTTGGAGTTTTAGTATGTTATGTCAAATTATTACTCTGCTTTTGAGATTGGAAGGGTTTATAACACATGGTCTTGACCCTGTTATCTAGAATTCCTTATCTCAAATTTAATGTGGCCGTAGGTTGATTATGTGCATGCTGGTTAATACACCTTAATTTGGAGTGCATGGATTTAAATTTAATTTGTTAAAGGGATTTTTTGCTGCATATATAAGGAATCACTCAATTGCTTATTATCCCACATCAACAAGAATTTTGAGCTCTGTTTGATCTATAATTTTTCGGAACCTCCCCATAGTCACCTTTAGATGCACATTTAAAATGAATCCATTCATAGACATTTTAAAGCAGATATGCTGCAAGATTGCATTTCTATTGCTACATAAGTCATCTGCTTGTGTTAGCATGCAAGTATTTGTGACCGTTTTCAATATCCGAGGTCTAGAGATATAACTTTATCTATGTTTGTGTTCTTTCTTCTATGTCCATGTTTCAGCTTGTGTCTTAGATCCCCATTCAACAACGACTTATTTTAAAATGAATTAAAGTTAAGATTTAAGTTGACTTATAAGTTATTTTAAGTTGTGACTTATAAGTAAAAGCGTTCAGTACTAATTTGACTTATAAGTTAAAATTAAATGTAAAGATTACTAAAAAGGACATTAATAAAAAGATACATTGATTTAATATCATATCATAACAATCATCCACAATTTCATTAAATAAAACACTAAATTTTTTTTTTAAACATATCAACTACAATCTTATTCCAAGTTAGAGATTCTTAATGCAATATTATCTCTCATTCCAAGTTTAGTTGTAGTGAGATCCGGAAAAATGAAATCTAGAGGTGAAGGAAGACTTTCTTTCTAATTGCTTCTACCACATTGAAGTTTTTCAATAGCTTATTCAGGTGCTAATATTTCACTTCTAAAACCAAATGAGAAAGATTTTATAGCCATTAATGACAATGTTACAATCAGTTGGCTTCAGCCCAAAACGTAGGTAAATCATCACCAACCTTATGGAATCAATATATGATATATACGATCGTATGTGCTGTTCTAATAAAACAAACTGATAGTTCTATGCAGATTTTTTAACAGCATGAAAAAGTGGCAATAGCTAAGCAGCTAACAAAATAGATATAGTTAAATGGTGGGAATTCTAGAATGAAAGTACATCAACTCAAAAGAGAACTAAGGACAGAAAACTCACGCATCTGATTTAATATAATTAATATAACAAACATCCAACATTCAGAATAAAAAATTTCCAGTAAAAAAAGACCACCATTTATGGTTTTCTAACTTAAATCACCCAACAAATTCTTGTGATAAAAAACTAAAATTTCTAGGGACTTGATAAGTTATCTTCTAATTACCAGAAATTTGCAGGAGGAGGATTTTGTTGATGTAGAAGTAGAACACAACTTGTTTGATTTTCTGCAATGGTGTGTCAGGAAGGTGCCTCTGATACAAATGTTTAATCCCAACTCTAATGAGGTTAACCAATTTAAACCAAATGAATTAATTAACTACGACTAGAAATGGAAATGAAGGAAAAACAATAGTAGCAGAAAATTGAAAGGAAACAGTGACCAACACTAGTACATTCGTGTATAGTGCAAAAATATAATTTTGCACCAATATATTTATATCCAATTGTTTACTCAGGTTAAATCTATATAAACAATAGTAGAACCCAAGTTACTAAAATTACTAAAATTAAGCTGCTCATATATTCCTAATTAAGCACAACCCAGTATACAACAATTCATTCAATCAATCAAACATTTGAACCACATAAATTAACAAAAAATGAAATTGAATTGAAACCCACAGACTCTGAAACTACAGTCAAAATTAAAGAGGTAAAGAAGAAGAAAAAATACATGCCAAAGATTCAAACATAACATAATATACACATATATACATATCAAATATTTGGTTTAGGGTTTGGTACCTAACAGCAATTGAAGTAGTAGAATGAGTTGTAGGAGTAACAGTCGCGGAGGGAAGGAGGGAAAAGCTAAGAAATTGATGGATCGAACGCAAAGAAGAGGTAGAGAGGGAGTAGCAACAATCGAAGGAGTAGAAATTGTTTACATTAGAAGAGAAAGTAATCGGGCTTTTTAGGATTAAAGGGCAATCAAATATTATTTAGCAAAATAGAAGAGGGGCAAAATAGACATTACATTTGGTCAAACGAACTTATTAAGATTAACTTATAAGTCATTTTGAAATAAGTAATAATTTGTTACTTATTTTTTTTGACTTATAAATCTACTTATAAGTCAAAAAACAAGTCTTTGCCTAACAGGTGAACAGTGGCATTTGTCTACATTGTTAGAGTCAGTTGGCGGTGACTTCTAAGTTGGGCCAACTTAGAAGTCACTGCCCAACTTAGAAGTCACTGCCGAACAGACTCTAACAATGTAGACAAATGCCCTTAAGTATCATGCCAAGTTGTCTAGATAGGTACTGTACCCGTACTAGCTTTACTTTTAATGTTCTAAAGGTAGAGATGATTTAGGCAGACTAAGCAGTTGTATTCCCAATTCCTCAATGCCCGAAGCTATGAGGAACTTTCTCTAACTTGAACTGCATTGCATTGAATTTCTTACTGCGTGTCTGTATGTTTTCTTAACCCAGTATGAGTGATCACAAATAAACAATTTTCACTTTTCTGGTATTACAATCTTAAAGCAGTTTAATTTCTCTACTTCCCTCCATTAAGTACAAAATTTGGTGGATGTTTACACGTGTTAACCAATGTTTTACATCCTTGCAAAGCAAATTTTTGTTTTGAGTTCAATATAATGTGAAACTCCAATTCTTATAAGAGCATTGTGTAATACATATATATCCATGGGGCAGCGAAAACTAAGCATTAGCGACTTCCGGATGATGGAATATTCACTCGGTGTTTAGGCACACAGTTTGGTCAAGAGAGAATTTGCATTCTTGGGTCACTAACCACTCAGTTCATCCTTCTTTCTGTCGATTTTGATTTTTGCTAATCCATGTCCCCCTCTTCTCATACTCATGTCTTCCCTCTGTGCTGATACTTTTGCCTCTTAGAATGAATACTCTTCAGGTTAAAAAAAATAAATATATATAATCTATTCATATGGCCTTCACATTAACTATACCTATTTTACCGAAAATATATTTAACATTTGATTTTGTTATAATGAAGCAAGTAAGAAGTTATGACTAAAAGTATTAGACATGCACGAAAGATGATCTATAGATAACGACATTGTTGAACCTCTGCATGTATCCTGGATAATTTATCTCTCTCTCTCATTCACTCACTCTAGATTTAAGGGTGATAACGATTATAGCACAAGTCACTTTCTTACTTTAATGGATATTTTCTGCCTTAATAAGTAAAATGAAATTATATATTCTAAAATTTATTTATTGATTCATTGATTTATAAGATATATTAATTTTTGAAAGTAATTTCAAGCTCGATATAACATAAGACTTGACAAGTAAGGTTTTCTCTTTTTATAATGTAAAGTAGTAAGGATTTGAGTATCTTCTACTTGGTTTGAAGAAAAGAAAAGAAAAGGAGAAAAAAGTAATAAGAAGAAGAAGAAGAAAGAAAGAAAAAAAAATTGCTTCTATTGCTTTTGGTAGTTAGAATAATTCATGTTACATGTTCAGGCTTGAGATGGTCTTCACTTTTTGGCAGGAATGGGAACAGAAGTGTACTGTAAAAGCCACGTGCCTGGATATTTCTCCATGAGGGATATTAATGAGGATTCTAACAGTTGTAGCTGGTCTCCATTTTATGGTGATAAGAACTTATTAAATGGGCAGTACTATAATGGCTTCATGCCGAGGGCTGTCACAGATGGATATTCAGGGTATGAGAAGCATGCGTTAAAGCAGAAAATGCTTGAGCATGAAGCCATATTCAAGAATCAGGTATATACAATGTTAAATATTTGTAGTCTTCCCTAATTTTTGCAATTTGTTTGCTTATACATGCAACTGGCGTGTTGCTGTTTTATGAAGAACTATAGTTTTGCATGAGTCAAATGGAGTAAATCTTCTCTTTGCTTCAGTGACGCACCTTTATATTTTGGGTGCCTGATTATAAAAAGTCCTATTTATCTCTCAGGTGCATGAACTCCACCGCGTTTATAGAGTACAAAGGGACATGATGGAAGAAGTCAAAAGGAAGGGACAATATAAACATCATATATCAATTGAGACATCATCTTCATCAAGCCTCTTACCATCTCAAATACCAACTGATGAAGCTAGGAATTGGCATATCCCTAGCTTTCCGTTAGCCAACTCTAGTTGTGTCAGACCGGCTATATTGGGTTCTGAAGTCACTGATTCTCCTTTGAGTTGTACAAAAAGAAACAACAGTCAAGCCGGTCAAGTTTCTGACCAGAACAAATGTAATTCAAAGGATTGTGGGTTCTCAGACTCTAGACCCTCAAAGGTTAGGAAAAAAATGTTTGATCTTCAACTCCCAGCTGATGAATACATTGATACAGAAGATGAACAGTTCCAGGACATTAAGATATCAGATGTTTTAAGTTATCCTCCAAATGGAAATCATAGAGTTGCATTTGAGAACAGTGTAAAGTTATTTCTTGGTGGTGAGAAGACTGATTGTCGTAGAGATACTTCTTCTAATTCATGTTTGAAGAGCTGTCATGGGTTGGCTGATCTGAATGAGCCAATTCAAGTTGAGGAAGACACTCCCCCTATATCTGTAGATTTTCTTGGTCATTCTGCCTGCCATGGAGAGATTAGAGGCCTGAATTTCTCTTCAAAACCGATGTCGCAGTTTATAGATTTATCCCAAGAATTTTCACAGAACTCCCAACATGGAAGTAGTAATGGAAATTTGAAAAATCTATCTGTAGCGAATGAAGGCAACAGGAGAGGGTGGTTATCCTATATGTATGAAGCGGGTAAAGTTTCTTTTTCTTACTTTCCCTTCCCTCCTTTTTTCTTCCTTGAAACATTTCTTTTGGGTAAATATTAAGTTGATGTGTCATTCCTCTGTTAGGAACTAAATTTTAGATTTGGGAAAAGCAATAGTTAACAGGAAATAGTTTCTTGTACTTTAATTGTTTCCACAATATCTGAATGTAATCTTCTCCTCATCCTTCTTGGTTGCTTATGGTTATATGTGAATGTTTACACTCTTCACAGGGAACAGTGGAAGGAATACAAATTGTATTCCTAAATTTCTCCAATCAGAGCAGTCCCATCCAACATCATTTATACGGGATAAGAGTCATCAACATCCCGTTATTTTTCCAACTGATTTTAGGAGAGAAGAATCATGGACAGAGAGAAGTCGTACTTATGAATTTCCTAATAGAAGTCGTGATTCCAATTATAACCATCCAGATTCAGTTGTGGCTTCCCATATATCCAATCCTTATGTTAATTCCTCGGATGTGGCCAGTTCATGGTCTCACTCTGTCACATCTTGGGGACAGCCAAATGCTAGCTTGACTCAGAAGTTGACAATAGTTCACACACGCCCATCTCTTATTTCCTCTGAAACTTTGAGTAGGAGTTCTCAGCCATCTGCTCAGACCCATGAGATTTTTGAAGACAAATGGCATGCTAATGGTAGCTCTAGGTTGAGTCCAGGTTTCGGAAGCAATCTTCCTACTGGGAATGGATTTTACCATGGGTCGTCGTCGGGTTCCAAAGAACCATCAGTCCACTTATCTTCAATTGGCTATGATAATCTGAGATGCAGTAAGCTTGATATTTTAGCATCAGAACGCTTAAATAATCATGGTTCCAGAAACTTATTCAAGAGCTCTGACGTAATGGATCTGAAGTCTGGAAAGGATGTGGACTTAAATGTGGTTCTTCCGGAAACTTCATTTGATGAGGCAGATCCCTGGCAACGTCTTGAAATTTTGGACGGAAAAAGGAAGTGTGAAGACCATATAGCAGTGTTGCCTTGGCTTAGAGAGAAGCCAGTATGTAAGAATGCAGCCTTCATAACCAGGAAAGACTCAAACTTGGTGGAATTGGGTTTCCTTCAAGCCCCGGATAATCAGTTTCTAAAAAATGAAACGGCAAAAGATCCCAATCTTTTGTTTACTCAGAATGTTTCATCTGCTTCAAATGGTCGCAATGTTGTGGCCGAGAGAGAGTCAGTTGACCGCCTGGGAAATGGAAAAATACTAGGTTATCCTGTATCTGGAAAACTTTATACCTCTAAAACTGACTCTTCATCGCTTGTCTCTACATCTGCGTCTACAAAAAATGAAGGGAAACATAGAGGAATTGATATCAATGTAGCTTGCGATTTAATGGATGCCGAGTCTGGCAAAGAGATTCCTGCAGAATCTTTGGTGGTGGAGAAGGGAATGGATACAATTAAAAACTTCAGATACATTGATTTGAATTCTTGTATAAGCGAGGGTGAAGATCTTTTAGGATCATCTCTTAGAAGCACCAGTGCCAGGGTGAAGATTGCATTTGAGATAGATCTGGAGGCGCCTGTTGTTTTGGAATCTGAGGAGGCTATTTTGCACGGGGAAGAACATAATCAACGCGAGACACCCTTGCAATCACCACAGTATAAAGCTGAGCAACCAGGGGATGAAGTTATTAGAATTGCAGCGGAAGCTATAGTTGCCATCTCCTCATGTGGTCAGGATCATCATTTGGAGTGCAACTATTTCGATCCGTCTGGAGCTTCTTTGCCAGACTCCCTCCTATGGTTTGCGGAAGTATTTTCTTCTTCAGCAGAAGATCTTGAGAGCATGCTTTGCAAAGGATTAAGAGGCAGAGATCATGGAGAAATTGAGACCTCTGAGGAGTTGGATTATTTTGAGGCCATGACATTGCAACTGAAGGAGACCAGGGAAGAAGATTACATGCCCAAGCCTTTTGTACCTGAAGTCGAAGAAGTGAAAGAAATAGGAACCACTTCATTAACTAGTCGAACCCGAAAGGGCCAGGCAAGGAGAGGGAGGCAACGAAGGGACTTCCAAAGGGAAATCCTTCCGGGCCTGGTTTCTTTGTCAAGGCATGAGGTCACTGAAGATCTTCAGACATTTGGAGGTCTGATGAGAGCTACTGGTCATCAATGGAATGGAAGATTGACGAGAAGGACCGGCACTAGAAGCGGTGCGGCAAGGGGAAGGAGGCGGTGCGTGGTTCCCATCCCTTCTGCAGCGGTCTCTCCAGTTTGCACTCCATTGATGCAGCAGCTTAACAGTGTCGAAGTGGGACTGGAGGATAGAAGCCTAACAGGGTGGGGGAAGACAACTAGACGCCCTCGACGGCAAAGGTACGCTGCAGATAATAGTCTTGCTGTTGCATTAACATAATTGTGAGTTGAAGGCCTTTGATTTATGAACCAGAATCTTATAGAGGGGAAAACTTCAAGTAACTAGGCACAGCTGATTCTATGGCTTTCAGGAGTGATGTTGTTTTCGGATATTAATGGGGGTTGTCTTTGTACATTTCTTTGTGCCCATAATATGGGTATCCCCATACTATTATTTGTCTTTGGATTAAAAACTTTGTATTATTTAGAAATAATGGTTATTTATTGGCAAAATTAATGAATTAACCACTGTAGTTGATACGTTTTACTAAGTAGAATTTTAGTTTTTCAAATTATCCAAATAAATTAATTATTATTTTGAAGTTGTTATTCCGTTAAAAAAATTAAACGGATGTTAATCTTTTATCGACAAAATTAATGAATTACTCACTGTGGTTGACACGTAATGTTTTATTGATTACACTATTGAACTTTTAATTTTTTAAATTACTCAGTAAACTAATTATTATTTTGAAATTGGGTCATTCTGTTTTCTCTGTCTCACGACTGTTAAATTTTTTCAGCTTTTATCGTACGTGAAAAAAAAAAGAAAATAAATAAATATCTCTCTCCCTTCTTCCCATATATCTCTTTTTCCCTTTCTTCCAGATCAAATAGATCTGCGTATTTTCTCTATATAAAATCTGAAAAATTTCGAGATCCGAGTACCCAAAATATTAAATTGAGTTTTAAAGTTCAACATTAGATATAACAATGGAGTGCGAATTTTCAACAACATGAAATAAATGGTGTTGCAGTAGGTTTTATCCCTCTCACCTCTGACACCAGCTTTATTTTTCCGAACTCCATTACTTCACTCTTGATTGCCTCCACAAGGTCCACTCCTTCCTAAATCTCTCTCTATATCTTTGTATGTATATATATACACACACATCAGGTAGTAATATTTGGTTAAATTAATTTTGTTGGGATTGTATTTATAATTTGATAGGAGCCTGAGTTTTTACAGATGGATGCGGAAGGAAATCAGAGATAACTGCAAGAGGTGGTTGTTGCTAATTACCGCGCTTTCATTTCTGCTGTTGGTGCATTACTTTTTATTCGCGAGAACGTTTTTTCTATTGATAAACATCTTAGATTAAAGTACCAAAAATATTTTTATTTTTTTGTTTTCACTTTCAAGTTTTTTTTGCCAAATAAGTAATATTTTTTATTTTTGAATTTCTTTACCAGAGCCACATAGATAAATAATTATTGTCTACTTAATTTTTTTTAACAGAATTACCTAATTTTAAAAATAATAATTAGTTTACTGGAGTAATTTAAAAAATTAAAAGTTCAATAGTGTAATCAATGATACGTGTCAACTACAGTGGGTAATTCATTAGTTTTATCGATAAAAAATTAACATCTGTTTAATTTTTTTTAACGGAATGAACCAATTTCAAAATGATAATTAATTTATTGGAATAATTTAAAAAATTAAAAATTTAATAGTATAATCAGTAAAACGTGTCCACTATAGTTTTTTCGTTTATTTATTTATTTATTTATATTGTTTCTCCAGGATATACACGCTGTCCTTCATTTGTGTGACTTTATTTTATTTTGATTAGACACCAAAATTTTCTTGTATGTGAGACTAGTTGTGGAGATAGACTAATTGCCATGTTTAATTTTTTAAAAGAATCTTCATTCTGAAAATGTTCAACAGGTTACTTTTTTTTTTCTTATATTTTTTAATTTTTAACAACATTAGATAGAGCCATTAGATTCATCAAAATGTTGTAATTTGGCGGATTCGATTATCATGAAATTAACTTCATGATAAGTTGGTCAATTGACTAATGTAATGCTGACATGCAAAGAATAAGATAACCTCCTACTTGCGTATCAACTGTATTGATCAATTGACCAAAATTAATTTCATACTAACCACCTCTAATTTGACTTAGGATTATCGTATCATGGTCCAGTTGTGGTTTGATTTATTACTACTCATGTTAACTGTTACTGTCACTCTGAAAACATTCAATTAATGAGAATTTCCTTAAAATTATGCCTGCCCATTTAGTAGCAAATTTGCCAAAATTTTGAAAGTTATAATTAATACATATTTATCTGATTTCAGAACAAACAATTATGTAATTAATGTATCATAATTAAAAATTACTACTCTTGGATATAATTTGACTTTTGATATCAAATGACGAAATAAAAATTTAAAATAAAATAAATTTTGCGATTAGAATAATTATATCAACTAAAATTAAATAAATTCACATATATTTGAAATTTAGTATGACATTGTTTGATCCCAAAATTTAAATTGTATCACTAATTTAAAAACTGAGGGTAGTACTAATTTTATATTTATTATTTAAAAGAAATTATATTAATTTCAAATATAAATTTTATAATTAATTAAAAAAATATATTTTAAATTTAAAAGTGAGATAAAAGGAAGAGGTAGAGTAGCAATGTAGCATGATGGTAAACCCAAGCCCGCTTAAGACGGAGGACTACCCCGGACAGAAGATCAGGACGGAAATTGCCTGCACAATAATACTTAACGGCCAAAGATGGCGGGAGTGAATATGTTGGTATAATCAGCCAGCCGAACGAAATAATGAGTAAAACATGTTGAAACCCATAACGTTATTGCACAGAAATCTCCCCCGCTTCATCATTTCCAAAGCCCAACTCTGGTTTAGAACCCTAACTTTGTTACCAACCCATCAAAAATCTGAACATCTTCCTAAAATTGAACAAACCCTAGCATCAATTCATTCTATCTCTGTAAACCAATTTTTTGCTCTTCTTGATCTCTGTAAAAACAAGTTCTTTCTCCAAAAAGTCCACTCTTTGCTCATTGTCCATGGGCTAACGGGTGACCGTCTTTACCAAACCAAATTGGTTAGTTTATATGGTTTTCTTGGGCATGTCGCAAATGCGCGTTCAGTGTTTAATCAAATACCAAACCCGGATCTTTCTACATACAAAGTAATGATCAGATGGTATTTTATTAATGATTTGTACATGGATATAGTTGGGTTCTACACTTATATGAGAAAATGCTTAAAAGAGAATGATAATGTTGTTTTCTCGATTGTGTTGAAGGCTTGTAGTAAATTGCAAGATATTGAAGAAGGGAGGAAGGTGCATTGCCATATTGTTAAGGCTGGAAATCCTGATAGTTTTGTGTTAACGGGTCTTGTAGATGTGTATGCAAAGTGTGGAGAGGTTGAATCTTCTCGTGACTTGTTTGATGAAATTGTTGACAGGAATGTAGTTTGTTGGACTTCGATGATTGTTGGGTATGTGCAGAATGATTGTGCTGAGGAGGGATTGATTTTGTTTAATCGGATGAGAAATGGGTTGGTTGAAGGCAACCAATATACTATTGGGAGTGTATTCACGGCATGTACAAAGTTGGGAGCTTTACATCAGGGGAAGTGGGTTCATGGGTTTGTTATTAAGAATGGAATTGAGCTTAATTCCTACTTGGTCACTGCTCTTGTTGACATGTACAGCAAATGTGGGTTCATTGATGATGCTCGTTACATTTTTGACGAATGTTGTATTATCGACCTCGTCTCATGGACAGCAATGATTGTTTGCTATACTCTGCATGGCTACCCCAATCAGGCATTAAATTTGTTTACGGACAAGAAATGGGTAGACATCTTGCCTAATTCTGTAACTGTTGCTACTGTAATTTCAGCATGCGGACAAGCAGGCAGTTCAAAATTTGGTAGGTTGGTGAATGGAATTGGGATTAAGCTTGGGTTAGAAGATGCTAATGTGACAAATGCTCTTGTGGACATGTATGCGAAGTGTGGCATGATAGGAGACGCTCATTATTTATTTGAGATGGTTTCAAACAAGGATTTGATTACCTGGAACTCTATTATTTCTGGGCTCACACAAAATGGTTTTGCTTATGAGGCTCTCAGATTGTTTCACCAGATGAGGTCAGAATATTTGCGGGCAGATGCAGTCACACTGGTGACCGTCCTCTCAGCTTGTGCTTCCGTGGGTGCTCTGCTAGTTGGTTATTCTCTTCATGCTCACTCTATAAAAGAAGGATTGCTATCATGTCACAATGTCTATATTGGCACAACAATTATAAGCTTTTATGCCAAATGTGGGGATGCAGAATCTGCTCGTTTAGTTTTTGATGAGATGGAAGAGAAAAATAGAATCACTTGGAGCGCAATGATTGGTGGTTATGGGATGCAAGGGGATGGTAGTAATTCCCTTGCACTTTTCGATGATATGTTGAAGGAAAAATTGGAGCCTAGTGATGTGACTTTCACTGCTTTATTATCTGCATGTAGCCATGCAGGGATGGTTGGGGAAGGGCAGAGGTATTTTGATTCAATGTGCCAGGAATATAACTTCATTCCCTCCATGGAACATTACGCATGTATGGTTGATTTATTGTCTCGGGCAGGAAGGCTCGAGGAAGCCCAGGATTTCATTGAGAAAATGCCAATTCAACCTGATGTCAGTATTTATGGAGCTTATCTCCACGGATGCAGTCTTCATTCAAGGTATGACCTCGGAGAGTTGGGCGTGAGAAGGTTGCTGGAGTTGCATCCTGATGACGATTGTTACTACGTGCTCATGTCAAAATTATATGCTTCGGATGGAAGATGGAGCCAGGCCTATAAGGTGAGAGAGTTAATGAAGGAGAGAGGTTTAAGCAAGTCCCCTGGGTGGAGCTTAGTAGAGATGAAGGATATTGATAGTGAACTTCCCCCTCTAATAGTTGCATCTGCTTAATTATATGCTTCATCGCTGTATACTCCAGAGTCTGCATTGACTGGTTAACGACTTGTGATGGGTTTGAACCACAGAAATTCACACAATAAAGACTTAAAAGAAGAAGATATTGAAGTAATACTAATTTCGGACAGCAGCTTGGACTTCAAACTTTCTTAATACAATTGAACTTGGCATAAATCATCAAAAATCGTAACAATGATGAAGATTTCATTATCTGTTATTTGTATGTCCTTGTACAGCAAGGAACTCAGCTGACCGAGTAAGATGGTTCTTGTTGATGAGCAGAGCAGGATTGCTGGTGTATAGCAGGCAGGCAGGCATTGGTGGAAACGCACGCACGCTTTGAAAGGGGTTGATTTTATGAGAAAGTGAACCTTTCAATCTGAATCGGAATGCACTTGTAATATGGAAATTGACATTTTCACCGTTTCTTTTATAAATAGTAAGCGAGTCTCATATTAATTACTGTGAAAATTCAATTTTCTATATATTATGTGCCTAGTCTATTGTGAATCCAAACATTCATTACACTTCTTCCTCTCCCTAAAAAGAAATTTATTAACAAAATTTTAATTCAATATTTATCCCTAATATGATAAATTAGCTAACTTACTAGTGACGTAATAATGAAATTATAATAGTAAACTAAAAGACATTATATAATTTTCTATTATAATTAATAAAATGAGGATTATTTTTATAAAACAAAATAAAAAGACTTTTATACATCAGAAAAAGCATTTACTTATATAAAATGAAAATATTTCCTTGAAGTTGGAATTACTGTCAAAAAGGAGGCAATACTAGGCAAGAAAGTTGCCAAAATAAAACTAATAATAGTAGGTTAATATTGATAAAATAGTTTCTTGGTTCAACCATACCACACATATAGCTTGGGTAGTTATGTTTAATAGTATCAAAATTCACGTAATCAGTCTTACTTTATTACTGATAATCCATCCCTTGAAAGGAAATATAATTTACAAAAGGGTAAAAGAATTACTAGACTTTATTCCCATCTGGTTACAACTTTACTACATTTAGAGAAATGGCATGCAATTACAACAAATTACAAACTCGTCCCACCTACAGTCTATAATAGAGACTAACAAATCAAGAAATTAAACTCCTGACACAATATTGCTTGCTTTGGAACAGGATGACTATGGTCGTTGATATACATATTTTGTTCTGGGATCCACAATTAGACCCTTCCCACCATTAACTTCTAAATCATGCCTGCATTCGAAAATTTATCAACAACTTGGGAAAAAATCAAAAATCAAAAAATCCAAACCCTAAATTTAAAAATCAACATAGCCAGGATTTGGTTTTTGCAAAAAATGAATTTAAACAGGATATAAGTGTGGAGAAGGCAGTAAACATAGCTATTGAAAAACTCAGCCTTCATAGTCTTTTTCATTAGGTGGGATCATTTCTCAAAATGTCAGGGAGGGCTCCCATTAGATCTTGATTAATTATGAACAAAAAACTAACTTTCCAGTATAGAAGCACAGATAACTCAACTGGAACACAAAGTCGGGGATGGTTAGCTGCTCCCGTGGAACATATTTGAATAGCTGCAGAAGCCTATCGACATACACAACTTTTTTCCACACCTAAAGATTGAGTTCTAGGAAAATTGAATAAGCTTTCAGAGGGAAGTAAGTTTTCAGGTTTTAGTAAGTAGTACAAGGAAGGGCAGGCATACCACACCATCCACAAACATTTGCAATGCGAAAATTGCAGCTTTCAGTCCAAAGGTTGGGTGAAGCACATATATTGCCTATAAAGCAAAAGATGAATTCAGGATCGACAAAAGGAGACATATATACTTAATTAGAGATATTAGGCCATGCATACGTGAAGGTTACGCTGGTGTTTCCGACCAAGTATCTGCTGTAATCTCCTCATCCACCCCAGATCTGGTTGTCTATTAAATCCAGAAGAAACAGAACTTGAAAAGTGAACAAAAAAAGAGAATCTTCATAGTGCAATATCAGATACCAAAAAGATGATAATCACAATAACATATAGATGATCTAGCAATGTTGGAATTTGAAATTACAATAATAATAACAACAATTATAATAATTATAATTACAACAACAACAACCACCATAATAATAATAATAATAATAATAATAATAATAATAATAATAATAATAATAATAATAATAATAACAACAACAACAACAACAACAATAACAAAAATAATTATTATAATAATAATAGTAATGAGCAAAAGGTATAGCAGCCGCAGAAGTTTTAAGTTGCAAGAAGGATGTGTGAGCTGAGCAGACTATATATTGAGAATGCTTAAATCATATAAAGGTTCAAAAACCTAGTACTTTTAAGGAATTTGTAAATAAGTATAGAACTTTGGCTAGACAAAATTAGTTAAAAACTTCACGCGGAGTTTGAACCTTTCTGCAAGATCATTGCATATGCGACATATTAGTAGTGGTAAAATGATTAGACAGTATAAACACATAAAAAAGATACTGTTTAATCATGCCAGGTGATCAAGGAGAAGCAGCATAGTGCGTGCAGGTAAACAATATTACAAGGAAGAGTACTCACATTTGTAGGGATGCTGCAGAATGAAAGTAAACTATAGAAAAAGGCTTCTGTATCAAGGGCTCGAACTCCTGAAATTCAATATTTCGAGAGAATTTATCCTAGTTCTAAAAGCCAATGTGAAGTATAAGAACAATGCCTGGGAAAGGGAAGCATGCTGCAAGCATGATCTGATGGCGAGAAGCTACTAAATATCCATAAGCAACAAATCTCATTGGAATAATATGATCAGCAGTAAATCTTCTGAAATTAATGGACGCCATAGTGAAGCAAGCTTTAGACTACCTTAACTACATAGAGCACAAACCGTTCCAGATCAAGACATCGTAGCAGAAAATGTGCTCCCACAACAACCATTACTGGCCGACCCTCACTGTCCACCCCACCTCGGTAACTGAAAAAGAGAGAAAGAGCCATAAATATCTGGATGTAAATATCCAATGATCCCAGCGTAAACACATTTATGAACTAACAAAGGGTTGTCTAGGAAAGACGTAAATTACTCAGAAGCTTCCGTATAACAAAGTGAAGAGTAAATTAAACAGATAAGAGTATGAGCTTAGTCACGAGTCCTACAAAACTCAATAATATTGGTGTATTTAGAGAGGACATATACAAGGATATAATAACACCGCGTAATCAAAAACTTAGAGCTGCTCACACAATTTTCATTTCTGCAATTTCAGAAAGATTAAGAGAATTTGCTTTCGAAAGATATCTTGAATGGAGAGAATATTCTTCAGCGGCCGATAGGGGAGGTCCTCCGAGGTCACCATATCCAAGCATTTTAGTAAAATTCCAACCACTTTGCGCTTGAGCAGTTTTTTCCCATTGTTCCTTGCGTCTCTGATCTGGATCCTTAATTAGGGACATGAAACCAGGATCCAGATAAGAATCCAAATATGATGAGTTCCTGTTAAGAAAGAAAAGAATTTTCTATTATGGTTAGTGAATATAGAAAGGAATCATGAATTTAATAAGGACACATAAAAGAAGAGAGCAACCTTTGAACACCAAAACCATACAAATTGACACATAATACATACAAAACTTAAATAGACAAACATTCAGAACAAATGAATTCTTATCAAAGAATTATTCTTGCTTTAGCTCTTATAGAAAATGTTCAATCTTAACAGGCAATAAAAGCTATAACTTCGCTCTAATCTATTACTCCACAAACTATGCGCACAGGGGTAAAGAAAAGGCCTGGTATCTCTGGTCTGATGAACGAGGAGGCATTATTCCATTTACCACGTTTGGAAATAATTGGTGGTAATTTAGCATCACAGTTTGAATGTCATATTCTGTAGCTGAGATCTCAACATAAAAGTTACAAAATGTGGTTCTTCTATTCATGGAAAGACAATGAAGGCATTGATATGCACTTCAGGATTTCTTCTGTAAGCACTATGTTACCCTGGTCCTCCTTTCTTTTCTATTTTTGGGGAGAAGTCCCTGGTCCCTTGCTTCTCTTGAAAGAAAAGACTGAGAGCAAAGCCCACAAAATATCTGATCCATCAAAATCATCCGCATAGCTGAACTAGAATCAGCAATGCTTAAATTCTAGCTACATTAGTTATAAAGCACTTTAAGCTATAGAATGAGTTTACAAGGTGACTAACCGTCTCACCAATCCGACCTCACTGACAGGAAGATCCATTAGAGTTTGGGGAGATTTGGGAACATTCTTCTTCACTTTGGGTAAAGGCTTTATTCTGATTTTCCGTTCATCTAAGGTTGTCTCCCCATTTTCATCCCCAACATCTGCAGGAAGCTTGGAAATTGCCGCCTCCTCTTCATGTTTATCACGAGGGAAGTAAAGTGGAAGCAATCTACATTCTCAAAAGGTTAAAGTATATTAAGTTCATAAAAATTTAATCGCACAGTAATCATTCGTAAATATTCCATGAAATGTTCAAAGCTGTTGTTTGGATTATAGGAGATAGTGATTTCATCACCTTTATTAGGAAAACAAACAGGTTTTATGACATACCTCTTATAAATCTCAGTATCAGATGAAGTTATAGTGCAAAAAACAACAGCTGTTACTTTATCTTTCTGTTTCTCTAGAAACCGTCGCACAGTTCCTGATAAAAATAAATTGAACATGAAATAAGAGATGATATTGCTAATTGAAAAAACAAAACACTTGAGTCTGAATTATCTTATTCAACCAGCATCATTTCAACAAGAATCCATGCATATGTACGTGTTAAGGTCAGCTAATTAGTGGTAGACGCAGGAATTTTGGTGGTGAGGGCGTAATACTAAGTTACTCAAAAACACACACACACATGTGTGTGTCTATATATAATAATATAATCACATGCTTAAAACACTAATTTAGTGTATATAGTCATTAGCCTTATAGGACAAGGAAGTACTAATAGAATCAAAAAGCAAAATTGAAAAATATAACCATCTAATCTAGGGCTCAAACATGAAATTCCACAAATCTCAACATTGAATAATAATTATAAAAAAAACAGTTTAACGTATATGAATGTGTTATTGTGTGTGTTCAGAGTGTGTACAAAATCTTAAGACATGAATACTTAAATATCTACATACATACATATATATATATATATAATGAATTTTGTATATATAAATAAAAGAAAAGATACAGAATAATGTTGATAATTTAGCACCAAAAAAAAAGAGAAGAAAGAGAGAATAATGTTTATAACTTAATATACTTTATCATGAATGAAGAATCTCGAATTGATGATTGAAACAAAATATAATCAGCCAAGAATAACAAAAGGCCTAGAAAGATCGACTTCTTAAACTTTTTGTTCTGCACCTTCAAAACATTTTGATCTTTTTTCAGTGCTTAAATTGGTACTTTTTCTCTAAAACTATTAGTCTATTACGCTATGGCCTTATATTTTTAAAACCAATTCAGTTACATCCCTGTCATTTTACTTCTTCCATTTTCAAAATTTCAGTGAGGGCAGCTGCCCGCATTTGACCCAGTGTGTATCCACCCCTGAAAGCAGCCCTTGACACAATAATAGCACATAAGGAACTAATTATAAATTAAAAAAAATTGCATAAGGAATTCTCACTTATTGCCACATGAGCGGCTGGTTCACGTGGATAGTTTTTGGCTTCTGTGTATATACAGCCCATCGCAATACTGCAATAATACATGCTAAAGATGGTAAGTTCCAGGTTTTTAAATACAAGAAATTTAATTCCAATTGATCAAGAAAGTAGTAAAATGTTGAAGAATGCAGCCTAGTCCACTTTACCTTTGAAGCCCATTTTCAATGAGAAGTTCAAGGCAAGACCGATAACAGTGACTAAGAGCATTCTCTGCAGCAGTATGATATTTCACGGCATACTTAGGACCAACAGTATGAATAACCCTCCTGAAAAAGGGAAAAGATACTCCATTCAGTGTTATGTCAAGAACTGCGATAGATAGCAAGGTTGGAGTACACTACATGTAGCTTACTGCTATAGATACTAAGCAAAGTGCAACAAATCATCGCATAAAGAATAACAGGCGAATGACAAGCTAAAAGATGCTTAACAAACTGCATTGGTAAATTCATAACATAAATAAATGTCTGCCCATCCAACTTCAATAGCTCAAGTTGCCCCAAGTTTGGTGTTACAACATAGATTGATATGTACCTCATTAATAGGATTTGAGATGGCCATAGTTAATTTTTACTCCCTCCCTGCCACATTGTTTGCAACACTCACGAAATATATGATGCGCCAAAAGCATATTTAAATGTTAAATTTAATATAGTCAAATGTTATATATTTAACTACATTACAAGTATTTCAAAAATAATATTCAAATATGGAATAGAAGGCAATCACCATCACTGCACATAATGGTACGTGAGGCTTTCTTATTGGAAACTTATGAGTGACAAAATATTGAAAACAAGCTTCTATTTCCAGAAAATACTTCTAGGAACAATACTGGATGCATGGATCCTACATCCTTCTCTTGATTTCTGGAGATGAAACTACGCAAGGACATGCAGGACAATTTAGGATGATCGAATTGAGAAGTCCAACTTCAAACGTCGATTGTTCATGATGTATAGAAAAATAACAGTTCCTAGGTGCATGGGTGTGGTGTAAAGTGCAAACATGGTTCAGGAATAATTTATGATACACATTTATGGAATCCTCTATTCTCAACGTAAACACAATACGATATATATAACAATGTCAAAGTAAATGATTTAGCAATACCACCAATATACCCACCTAGCGGGAAGGTCATATGCATTAGTAACTTTTGCCATACCCGTGCGACAGCCACCCTGTAGAAAAAAATAAATTTATGATATCATATCGCTTGAATTATGAATTTTAATTATTTTCATAGGAGTGCCTTGTTTAATACCTAAAACAAGATTGGGTAAAAATAAATTTGCTCCATTTTTAAATATCAGAATCAGTTAGCACTAGTGATACTAGCTAATTTTGAAACTAAATACATATTCAATTTGCAGATAGCGTACCAGTGTTGCACATTCTTCAGCAAGACCAGGTCCAGCTGCGGCATGCAAGCCAGGGCTGCTGTGTACTTCATCCAAATTCTGTCAACCAGCGAACTAAAAATATAAGGCTCTAATGAAACAGAACTTGAGTGGTCATTTTGTCAGTGACACAAACTGGATATTTGCAATGTTGCAGCAAATTAAAGGGATGCCTAAAAGTATGCTCAATGATGCAGTTTATGGGCATTAAGATGCACTTAACAGAATCAAACATGATTTAGACTAAATTCTAAATATATAGAATTTCTGATCACAATGAGAATGTCATTATTGCATGAGATAGGCAACATATTCTCAGTGGAGCTTTATAGGTATAAATCATTGCCAAAAGGTAGTAATTGGGGCTCGCTTATCGCATTTAGTTAAAAGGCAACCAACTTCCTTAAATTAACTTGAATCACATGTAGTAAACGAAATATAATAAAAAACTTACTACTCCAATTCAATGCCCAGATTTGATACATTGAAATGGGTTTCTCTAATGAAGGGGGATTAGAGAGACTAATTTAATTTTGGGTGAACAATCAAGGCAGACAATTATTTTCCAATATATTCTCTATATAGAAGAAGTTTAAATTAACTTCAAACACTTCTAGGGTGATGAGAGTATGATAACAGGTTTTGCAGTGAGACGAAATATTAGAACATTTGATTATGCCATGACAAAAAGAATCAACCTAAATTCACACCACGTTTGTGAGCATGCTTTACAACTCATTTCCCTTTCACCATAGAGCTAACAAATTAAACACATGGTAAAAACATGCAGAAGCACTTATTGCAAAGGCATCTGTCCCACACAGAACGATCATCATATTTGCCTTCAAACCGGCAAATAGCTTAAAAACACCAATGAGAAATAGTTTGCTACTCACCTCATTTGTAGAGTTAACAACAGCATCTACCTCAAGATTCCAAGGATTCCCTCTCCATAGATATATCTTCGAGTTAATTTCATGATCAACAGGAAACCTTGAAGTCCCATTTCCGCCACTCTCCACTCCAGACGAAGCAGTTAAAGGGTCTGGGAAATATGAATTTGGATAACTGGAATCCTCAATTTCATATGATAACCTAAACTCTGCATCACTCCAGCAAGGAACTTGATCTAGTGTCACCACAAAATCTCCACTATCTGTAGCTAATCCACCACGAATAGTAGTAGTTGGCAGAGGCCTATACATCGTCATTGTTTTCCTCTAACAAATATTCACCACCCTTTTATGTCCAAAAAGACTGCTAACTCCTATCCCTCAACTTACCCGAAATTTCTGGAACATACTGAATTCAACAGCCCACAACAAACTAGCAAAGCAAAACTCAGCAGTTACTATCCTGGAAGAGACAAATTAGGCAAAAATATAAACCTACATTAAAATCAAATAAAAGACGGATATAATATATCATGTATGTTGCTCAAGCAAGACATGATTTTCCATCAAAACAGATTCTTCTAATCAGAGAGCACGTCAAATTACAGCTTACAAATTACAAAATTCAAGCTTAATTTCATAAAATCGGACATCAGCATCCCAAATGAAAGATTCACAACAATAAAACCAAGATATATTTGAATTTTAATACTTTTGAAGTCGTGCGAAGTGAATTGATCTATTGCACATATATATATATATATATATATATATATATATATATATATGCACATACATGAAGCTGAATAAATGTATGTGTATACAATTATATGTATATATAGACACACTCGCAGATGGGGCATCATAGATTTGCTAACCTTAGATGGAGAAGACTTTCATTAGATTGAAGAGGATAAAGAGAGAGGAAGATATAAAATGCGTACGTATAAGCATATACCTGTGAAGCGGTGTGAGATTTGGGGGCGCAATTTATTTGATTGCAGAGAGATAGTTCAAAGGAAGAAGACCACGATTTTTTTGGGACCTGGTGAACTTGCTAAAATTAGGACTGTTCGGCAATGACTTATTTTAAAGTAATTTATAATTTAAAATTTAAATTAAATTATAAGTCATTTTAAATTGTTAGTTATAAATAAAGTGTTTGTTATTATTTTGATTTATAAGTTATAATAAATAGTGTAGGTGATTAGTTGAAATGACTTATAAGTTAAAATAAAATATAAAAATTAGTAAAATAATGACAAAATAGTCTTTCTATTTGATCAAATTTACTTATTTTGAAATGACTTATAAGTTAATTTTTGAAGAGTAAGAAATTATTAATTCTCAAAAAATAATTATAAATTAATTTATAAGTTAAAAATAAGTCACATACAAATATTCAAATAATTTTAAAAAAATACTGATAAATTAATTTGATTGACTTAAAAATTACTCCTAAACATAATAATAATTTATAATTTGATTTGAGCAAATAAAAATCACCCCTGAACATGATAGTAGGATCTAATTATCATGAAATTAATTTTATGGTAAATTGGTCAATTGACCAATATAATATAAATTCAAAAAGAGAAATTACATTTTGACTTGTGTGTCGATACTATATTTATCGATTGATCAAAATTTAATTCATATTTACCCCTCCGAATAGTAGTATGGTAATATAATTGTGGGGATTTGTCTGTTCCTGACTGCTGAAAATTGTTGAATGTTGATATCAGAAATGCAGAATCATTCATCATCTCTTCTTAAATTACTATACGGCCTCTTATTGGTCACACTTTATTACTTAGGTACACATTTTTTTTACTAATTCCTTTTTCACTTTTTGTTTCTTTTATTTTTCTTTTGGAACTTAAAGTTTTTTTTTTCTTTTTAATGAGAATTAGGAAAGAATTTAGAAAAACTTACTTTTACTGTTGAAAATTGAATCACCAACAATTAAGAGCGTAAATGAAATGACTCGAGCCGAGTATTGAGTTACTCAGATTTGGTTCACAAAATTTATCGAGTATAAAATAAGATTTGATTAAAACTCGTTTAGCTACCAAGTCAGTTGAGCACAATCTCAAATCGAGTCCGAGTAATTTGAACTTTTCGAACGAATATGATCCGGATATCAATAGAAAATTACAATTTGAGGAGGTTCGAATAAATTATCGAACTTTAAAATTTGTTCATATTTAACTCATTTATATTTCGAGTCGAGCTCGAATCAAATTTTTTATCGAACAAGTATAAATCGAATTCGAACTATTTATTCATTTTACAGCCTTACTAATAATGAAGTACTCATTTTCAAATGTACCCGCTCTTCACCCATTTTGTCTGATTTAGTGAGAGTAGAAAAGAAAGAAAAAGGGTTTAAAAAAAATTAAAAAGAAATATCCGAATTTTTAAGTACTTATTTTTGATATTCAAGTCTATGTCTATGCCTATGCGACTTCATTTATTTATTTTGTTTGGGTAACTCCTGCGATGCATATATTTATAACATATATCAAAATAATTCGGGTTAAATTTCGAATTCGGAATAATAATATTTTTTTGAGTCATTTTATATTCACCTAAAAGGTTATGACTAAAGTTACTATTGCTATTAATTTAATCTTTTATATAAATAAATTGAGTTAAATCCAAATAAGACCTTAAATTACTAACATAATAATATCTTAACGGATCATCTTATCACACCATAGATTCACTCAAAAAGTCTGAAGGTATTATTGTTAGTAAATTTCTTATATGAAGATAACTTTTTCTCATATCTTTTAATTTTTCTCATATATTTAGATATGAGACTGAGGTGGTACATATATTTTCATTAAAAATGTTTTTTCTGCATTTAATTTTCATTAAAAAAGTAGTTCAGCATATTCTCACGACCAGTTATTTTCACAAATAAACTAAATAGTATTAAATAATATTATTATCACATAAAAAAAGATATAATACTTATATACACACATGCATACGATGAAATTCATTTTTTTTTTATTTATTTATTTTTATGTAATAATAACATTGTTACTCGGTATATTTTCCTTCATCTCTCTCCAATCATTCACGGGATTAAAATGAGTATTTTACTACTACTTTTTATCTGTGTCTGGATTTCCGTGCTAATCGTGATATGATATTGGATGATGACACACAGTCCAGTTCATCAACATGTAGTATGTTGGTTGACTAGTCACCGGTGATAATTTTTGTTCTTTTTTTCTTTCTTTGTGGAGAAACTAAACTCAAAAAATAAAGTTCATATATTACTTAATAATAAAAACGTGTAAAATATCTAATCATAAATCTCACTTTCTATTTTCTACTTTTTATACTAGTTGTACCCAGTTTTTGTGTCCTTAACATTACTCAAGGAAAAAATGTTTTTTTTTTTCTTTTACCCCTTCTCTTCTCTTCTCTTCTCTTCTCTGGATAACATAACAAAAATAACAGTAAGTGTTTCTTTTCATTGGTCTACAAGCTCTCTCGAAATTTGATCATTACCAATTTTACTTTCTTCATGGTATACATCACCATACAAGTCCTAAATAAAACACAAAGATTCCCTTTGGATTTTACCATTAACCACCCCGTAAAAATATTTATCCTTCAAGCATGGCCTTGGCGGCATCAATTAAGAGCGGTCTTAGATCATGTGAAGCTCGACCAAGCACAGTGTACCCTTCTTTGTCCTCTACATCCACATCTGCTCCATGTCTTATCAGAAGCATAGCCACCTGTTCACCGCACAAAAAACAGCAGATTTGTTACCTTCTGTTTTTATGGCGTACAAAAACAAGTTTCACTATAATTATTTCACCAGATAGCCAAAGGCAAGTACTACAGTACTACACCCAACCAGTAAAATCAACAAGAACAAAAAGATAGTAAACAAAATTTGCCAAGTGAAGAGAATTTTATAGTCATGTAAATGATTTATATACAACAGTCAATTAAGTTTGTTCATGACTTGAAATGAAACTCACACATTTGACAACAGATCTAAAAAGAACAGAACCAATATCTTACAACATAAGTCGAAACCTGGATAGTACAATTATCAATGCATAAATCATAAATCGTACAGTTTAGACATTTATTTTGGTATACATCACAATTACCTCTCTGTTGTCGCAGATCACTGCATTCATTAGAGATGTTTGACCTGCCCTATCAACAGCATCAACCTCAGCTCCTTCCTCAATCAGGAGTTCACACAACTCTGAGTTCCCAGTGCTTGCTGCACGGTGGAGTGGGGTGCATCCAACCTGAGTGAAATGAACATTGCACATTCAACTATGAAACAGAGGATGCTATATTGATAAAATAAATAAAAGTAAGACAATATTATATAATTCAGATGTCCATATAAGTGAAAGCATGAGACTACTAACCTTATCTTTTGTGTTCAGCTTCGCACCATTTGAAATCAGAAGTTCAGCTATTTTTAACCACCCCTTGCTAGCTGCATAGTGAAGAGCAGTGCGACCACCATCATTTTTCAAATTAACATCAGCTCCTGTTCATCAGAATTTAATTTTAGTCCAAGGGAAATGACTTGCAAAAACCAAATACTATCAGCTTTGGGTTATTCTGATGTATGCTTCTATTCTATATTTCGTGTGCTACATGATGTAAGATGCTAGAGCTAAGCAGAAAGTAGTAACACTCTATGTTAAGAACAAGGAGTGTCATTACATCAGCATCAATAACCCAAAATCACTAGTCTACTGTTCTTACATAAAGATTTGAAATGGGTATGAAATTGTTTAAAAGCTTTATCAGAAAGAGGAGAAAGAAGGGGAGGCACGAGTGTAGGTATTATATTACCTACATCACTAGCTGATCTACTAATACAGTAGTCATCCAAAAATATAAGATTACTGCTGAATGAGAATCATCAGTTAAGAGTTATTTGATGCCACATTCAAAACAATTATCCAATAAGGACAAACTAATTTTTAAATGAGCACTAAAACCGAAACCACTTCTGTATTCTGGCTCTTAAAGGAAAACTCCTCTACACAGTCGCAAAGTGCAACTTGAGCATACCAATTAACAATGTACATGGATGGAATTAGAGCAGTACACTCAGTGAACATGGAGTTACAACAGTTTAAATCACCTTTTCACATTTAATCCACCATGAAAAAGGTGATTAAATTTAAAATTTTGTACAGGTCCTTCTAGATACAAAATAGCAGTAAACAAAATAGATTGTCAATCACAAACAATATCTAAAGAATGCAAGCTCTTTCGAGGGAGCAAACAACTCTTTCCAATTGCATAAGGTGTTTTTGACTCAAGCTTCTATTTCTTTCTCAGTTGAACCCATAAGGTGCTCTTTGACTTGAAATCTAGAAAGTTGCGCCGGTAAGATTAGTTATTTTGTTAAAGTACCAACCTTACAGAGAACTTCATCAAGATATCAAAAAAGGAGCAATTAATTATATATAAGCTAAATTTATATACAGAGTGGCCACATAGATTGATGAATCATTGGATCCGAGTACTTCAAAATATTGCACCACTGATGAATATCATTACTCCAAAATCGTCACAACCACATTATTTAGTATGTGAATTCTGTATAAAATATCATGCATTATTGTATTACTATATTATACTCACTCCATTCCAATATATTAGTCGTTTAAGGACCCTTTTTTTTGTTCCAATATATTATCGTTCTCTCTTATCTAGGATATATAGTTATCTACATTCCTATGATACCCCTAATTTATCTCCTCTTTCCAATGACATTTTCCCCATAAAAACACTATTATTCTCTTTCCTCTCTTATTTAATGTTTTCCAATAAAAACATAAAGTGGCAAATATGGAAATTGAGACCTATATTAATTATGAAGTAATGACATTCTTAATATGTTTGTTTTATGTTATAATGTCTAATAACTTGAAATGGAGGGAGTATTTGTTAAAAACTAATAGCACTTTAGAGGAAAGAAAACAGTAAGAAGGTTGTCAGCAGCTCAGCATACAATTAAGATTTTCATGTTCAGATTTAGGGACCTGGGTGTGGGACTCAGCTTTGGTTCCAAAAAAAAAATAGTGAGATACCGTAGAGGCTGTATGGTGCCACTGAGTTTTTTGCAAATTCTCAACACGATCTAGAAGCAATTATATCCTTACCTCTGCTCAGTAGAAACTCCACAATTTCAACATGCCCACTGCTAGCTGCAGAATGCAGTGGAGCCCAGCCTTCTTCATCAGTACTGTTTATACCACTAATTAACAGATCAGCGGCTGAAAGTATCTTCACTACCTGTTACATTACAAATTCAAGCAGAACTACTGTTAAATACACATTAAATTCATAACCCAAAAAAATGGATTATACATAGCAGAACAACTAGCTTACCCATAATACCAAAAACCAAAATGCACAAAAAAATTAAAACTCAAACAAATGGCCAACCCCTCCCCCCTCCAAATAAATAAATAAAGTCCTAATGTGTCACCTGTTCAAAGTAGGACCTGACATTACATAACAATGTAACCAATAAGCTGCTTTCCCCATTTTCAAACTACATAAAAAATAGCAAACATATTTCTAGCAAATGGTAAACTTCCCACTAGTTCAATAACATGAAGCAGTACTAAAGATCAGTTCTTCCGGTCTAGTTGTGAGAAAATAAAATTAAAAAAAACAACTAAATTCAAAACCGTTAAATTATATGACCATTTGATCAAAGTTTATCGTCAAAACTGCAAATCATATAAAAATTCAATTTTACTTTGGAGGGAGGAGACGGACCTCGGTGCGGCCAGAAGAGGCGGCAACATGAAGGAGGGAACGTTGGTCTTCGTTGCGGAGAGAGAGAGTATTGAGAAGCTGTTGCTGAGGGAGGGATTTGAAGACCGAAAAGTCGCCCGATTCAGCGGCTCTAAATAGTTCTTCTTCTTTGATTTGGTGGGTTTCTTTGATTTCTGGCTTCGGTAGATCGATCTCCATCTCAATTTCGCCCGGTACTGATATCAACCTGTGATGATTTCAGGGTTTTTATGGTTTTTGGCTTTGCTGTGTCTGGTTGGTTCGGAAATGATTAGAATGTAGTTTATTTTTTATTTTTAATTAAGTTGAATAGAGTGTTGACACGCAAGTAAAGTTTTATGTGTGTTAATTTTTTATTAGTCAATTGATCAATTTATCCAAAAATAAACTTGTTGATTTTATTGCAAGCTTTGCTACTGATAGTCTGATACCGTAGCTTTCTAGCTTGAATTGAAAGTAATATAATTAGAATAAATAATTCAATTTTTGTTTCTTACAAATAATTTTTTCCTACAGCATAAAAATTAAAAATTAAAAAAAAAAAACTTTATCATTTGATAATTTAATGATAAATAGCTTTCTTTTTACTGTGCAAATAAAATCTACTTCTAAATAAGAAGTTAGATTTGAGCATTTACTTTAGAAAACAAAAGTAAATTTAGGTTAAAAAAAAACTTTATGAATCCTGAATTTATCAAATAATTCCTTAAAAACAATTAACAGACATTTAGAAATATATTTCTCTTAATTTTACTGGGTTCAAGAGTCTAAACTTGTAACAAAATATTGTAAACCTCTTTTTTCACATCACAATTCAAAATATTTTCGCACATAAATTATAAAAAGTAAATTAAAGTAGAAAAAAAAATTGGAAAAAGTTTTAAGCTTGTGTATAGTAACTCCACACAATTACATAAAATGATGTATTAGTGGACTCCAGTAAATAATATATTTACCTTAAACTAATATATGTACTTATTGTTATTTTGAAGATAAAAAAAAATAGTATATTAATCCATTCTTTTGAAGACCGAGAGAATACCTTTTACATACAATTGTACCATAGGTATTAGTGTTAGTGTGATGTATTATAAAATGACCGAAGCATGTATAATCCTCTATTTATTTTTATTTTTTAAAAAGAAGTGGATAAATAGTAATACTAGGTCTGTACCACACCATACATTATCTACAAATGTGACCGACATCTGATTTTTGTAGGAGTAGGCGGTATGATGTGAATTTTATGATTAATATAAATATGACATGCAGGCAGATAGATTATTATTATTATTTTGTTTGTGTGTTAATATTGTATTAAATTATTATAAAATTCAATTCATACTAATCGGATCTAATTTTTGTAATCAGTATTAGTTCATCATTTATCGGGAATTTAAGTTTGAGGAAGATACATATCCATGATAGAAATAGGCAGTAGAATATTGTGTAGTAGTATAACACTAAGTTAAGTTAGTTGAAAACTTAACCTTTACTTTAAGAAAAAAAGAAGAGAAAATTAAAATTTATACAAAATTTGTGCTCAACTCCAATGCTAAAATTTAGAATTAAGTTGGTAAAAATATACTCAATTAAAGGTACAATTTTTTTTTTGTTCTCAAAATGATAAAATAAAATATATAAAATGAATGATAAATATATCATCTAATAAAATTTATTAATATAAAAAATAAAATACATATCACTTTATATAATTTAATTTTAAAGAATCATTAAAGATAATTTTTTTTTAAAAAAAATTATTTATTTTTACTTTTATTTGCACATATTTTGGGGGATATGTATTTTGTTGATTAGGATCAAAATATCGCAGGCTGAGAAGTTGTGAGCCACAGAATCCAGTGTGATTAACCAACCCAACCCCCTTATGTTTTTGTGAGTATCAAAACACGCTGTCAACAGGGGAAGCACAAAAGGATAAAATAGGAAATCCAAAGTAACCTCTCTCATTTATCCACTACAACTCATAAATAAGCCTGCAACTTCCAACTATTCCATCATTCCAACCACCCATTTTGATCTCCACTCCACTCTAGCCATTCCGAGACATGGACGCCTTTTTCGGCAGCAAGCCCACTGAAGGTGATGATCAGAAGGATCACTCAAAATCATCCACCTCTGACCTATTTTCCAGTGCCAAGCTCATAGCTGAGGCCGCCAAATCCAGCTTCACCAACCAATCCGACAACGTTGACAAGGCCAAGCTCGCCGGCGCTGCCGAAAACCTCCTCAACGCCGCCGAGGAATATGGAAAACTTGACGAAAAGGGGTACGGTACCTATGTTGACAAAGCAGAAGACTATCTTCACAAGTATTCCTCCACCACCACCACAGCGCCGCCGGCCGCAGCCCCCCCGGGCCCGGGCCCGGCCCCACATGATTCTGAAGAAGAAAAGCCTGCAGGAATTGGTGGGGTTGGAGATGTTATGAAGATGGCTGGAGGTTTCTTCAAGTAGAATTAAGTACTACTCGATCGATCGAATATAGGAGTATATAATTCATATATACTCTTCCTTCCTATATAGTAATTAATTTCTTGTGTATTGTTGTTGTTGTACTGTCCTGTCCACTCCTTGATTTGGGTGCATGTTTTGTTGGCTTGTTTGTTTGTTTGGAGTAATGAGTGGTGTTTTAACTAGCAGTGGCTTATGGTGCAGTGAATTAACCATCTCATGTACATGCAGTAGTATTAATAACGTATACTCTTTTCCAAGAGTAATACTACTGCTATTGTATTTGTGATTCTAACAATATACTCTATGCCTGTGTGATTGTGTTCATGTGTGGTAGAGCATGTCCAACAGTAATATCAAAAAAAATAATAATAATTAAATTGAAATTGAAATTTGTTGATTTTGTTATTTTCATATTTTGTGTCTATTCAGTTTCTTCAATTTAATGAGTTGTACATTAAACTCATCAAGCAAAATAAATATTTTTAGCTTTTTTATATGATTTTGATTCTCTCAATTCCAAATAAATATTTTGAAGAGAGAAAATGAGATTACAGATTTGAAGAGAGAGAATGAGTTTGCAGCTTTCATGCCTAAAGTTGAAGAGGCTAGATAATTTTTCTTAGTAGTTAGTATTAGCCATAAAATTTTTAAACGTGTGATTGTTTAATAACTTCTTCAAATTTTAACTTTAATATTATAGTAATTATTTAAATTATGGATCATTATTGTTTAAAATTTAAGCATTATTTATTACTATCATAACATAATTATTATTCTACTATTATCAATGACCTTATATTATTATGTGCTCAATAAAATGCAACAAATAAAATGATTATATTATCTTACCCTAATAAAAAAAAATGAAATGATTATATTATCTTTACCCTAATCAAATCAAAACTTGTAAAGTAAAAGAGAAAAAAAAAAAACTATTTCAATAAATTTTAAAGATTTCTCCTTAATTAATAGACTATAAGTTCGAGTCTACGAATTAGCACTGGTACTAAGGTAAGTTTTTCCTAAGACACCTCCGATCCTTTGGTTTTCTTCCCTAAATGTACCCCTAAAATGATTAAATTGTAATAATATACGTTTTATAAAAAAAAAAAAAAAAAAAAAAAAATTCTCCTCTTTTTCGTTTGTTTGCCTATGGGGTATAGTAATAGAGACCACCACCGTTTTCTTTCCACTCTTCCTTGTCAAGGACCACAAAATTTGGAGACCATGGACCACATAACTAACTATTCACAATCCACTCAAACTAGGCTGCCGACACCCTCTTTTTATTTCTTTGATCTGGATTATTATGTTTTATTTCTTATTTCACTTGGGACAGACACTACATTACATTGAAAAAAGAAATACCAACATTAATTCTTTTACGTGTTTTTAGCTATATTTACAAGTTGGCTTGCTTGATGTCATTAGAATTGTTCTTGTGAATGGCGACTGCAGTCAGAAGCAGAAACACGTAGGTGGAGATTTCCCTGTTGTTCGGATTCTATTAGCCTTGTCTTTCACCTGAACCTCTTCCTTTCTTCGATTTTGCTCTGCCTGTGCTCTTGCTCCTCCTGCAATCTGATCTATCATCTCCATCTTCGTCCGGTAATGTTGCATTGCTTTAGCTCTTCTCCTCTCCAATTCAATCTGCACAGTTTAACTAAATTTTCAGCTCCTAGTATCCCTACAATTTATACACTAGAAGATATAATAAAATGAAATATAAACCTCTATTTTATCCATCTTGCGTTTCGCTCTTGTCTTCTTCTTGTTCTCCCACTCAAGTATTGTTGCACTCAGCTTCTCATACCTGAAATTTCTCTTGTTGGTCAGTAGCAAATTATGAAACAGAGAACATACAATTTTTTATACTTGGATCGCCAATATGGTTCTTAAATGAATAATTTACGCAGATTAACCTAAATACATTGCGTTGCAGTTAAATGTCTACTGAATGAATTTAAGTACCGTTCGTTGATTTTAGTCATTTCAGCTTTCTCCCAGACATCTGCCTTGGTGTTTCCGGTGCCAGATATTGTTGAACTTTGCCTTGTGATTTCATTTGGTGGGAATGTGAGTGGTTTGGTGGGTTGAGGATCAGTCTTTGGAAATGTGTTTTCAGAAGTGGCAGTTTTGTTCAAGTTCTTATCCGCAAAAGTTGGTGTCTTTTTTACCGACGGTGCTGAAACGTCCTTCTTCTTTGGCTCTGCACTTTTAGATTCAACATTGGCAATGCTGTTGAATTGCTCATCTGCAGTAGTAGGATTCCTTTTGATGGATGGGGCTGGAGCAATCACCTTTTCGGGCATATTTTCATTTGTACCTTCACTAATCGATACCCTCCTATCTGGAACTACGTCTGATATGCAACAGTTCATCATCATTCATTAAAATATTTTATTAAATTAAAGCTGATGATTGGGTTGCATATGTGGGAATTATGACCTCTTAATCAACATGATGTACCTGAGAATTTTCTGGACTCTGTACGAGGTTTTGATACCTTGGTGGTTTTGTCTTCTGATTTACTCCTCATGTTTGTGGAGGTATCCAGGCCAGTATTTGCCTTTCTTTGAACCTCCACACGCGAGTCTTCAAGTGATTTAATGGCAAATGCAGCTGCTGCAAGAGCAGTTGGGTACTCATCATATTCCTGATTCATTTGCCCCGAAAAGTGTCTGCTGAACCAGCTCTTCTTCTTATCTGCAAAACCAGCAACATGTTCTACTAATATATTCTTATCTACAGAACATTTATGACACAGAACTTGAGAACGGTTAAGTCATTTTTTTCTGGTATTATTTTTTAATAAATCCATTGATAGAATACTTGATATGAATGTCACGAGACAAAAATAGGATTCATTCTTTCTCTGATAAAACAAATTGCATATATTCCCCTGTTTTTGAGAAGTGAAATGTTTGGAAAAGATTACCAGAAAAGGAAAAGAAGAAATGTTAATTTTTTTTAGTGTACCTCCCTTGAAGGATTGAGTTTTCTGTGGCGGAATTCGTCGGTTTCTGATGCTCTCAGTCTCTCTCTTTTCCTGCTCCACGCCAGAAAATCTCACCCTAACAAAAGCCGTCAGTGGCAATGGGATAAAGGTCTAACTCAACAGAGACATAACTCTGAAATGTAATCAATTTATTTATCTTTATCTACTCAGTATTATTGAATTGTCTGAGATCATTAGGCTGTACTAATTTCCATGCCCGGTGTATTTTCTCAATAGTGAAAGTACAAAAAAACAGAAAAAATATTGCCATGCAGTTTATCAGACAAAAAAGCTTTGTGATTATGTTGGTGTTAGTCTATTATGCATGCATGTGTACAGGTTCGTGTAAAGAAATTAAAGGATTATTTACCTCATTTGCGTAAATAAATTCTCCATTAGTCGAAACACTAACTTTGCTGAATTTCTTCTTTGTTGATTTGGTAGTCATATATGTGTGTGTATTTGAAGGAGATAAGTAAGGTTTATGGAGGTTGACGATGGACTGGCATTGCGGTGGGGTTTGAGTACAAGCTAGGGTGAGATGCTTAATTTGCATGGAAGGCCTTGTCTGAATCTTGAAACATAGATAAGAAAGCATTCTTTCCTTTGGTATGAATGCTCAGCTTTCCAATGTACCAAACAGCTTGTGTTGTCTGGCCTTTCTGTATATTCCTTTTCTTCAGGTTTCCATCTCTCAAAAGTAAATGAAAAGTTGATGGAATTCTTTTCCCTGGGAAGTGGAAACCTTTGAATGGAAGTTCCTCACAACTTTTTGTACCTTGTCAAATACATATCCAATGTCATTCTAATTAATAAACAAATGTATGAAAATGCTAAATATTGCAACTAATTGGCTTAGTTATTATTTATGAATGAGTTATTGTTGAACGGTAACAAATACGTTTCAACATTTTTATATGAAGTGGAGCTCTAAAGCTTTTTCTTATTCAACTATTCTTTTTACTAATTTTGTGAAGTAATTTTACAGAAATAATAATAAATAAAAAAGACTATAACCACAGTAAAAATAATAATTATAAACTCACTTTATTCTTGGAACACTGAGAATATGAGTGCCAATAAGGCGATCCGTTATGACCAACAGAACATTGTTTTCCATTAGGTGGTGCCACAAGACGGCGCTGTGAAAAAGCACTTGTGTTTGTACATACGTCCAAGTTTCATATGAAGACTGAAGAGTGAAGAACCATATAGTTAAACTTCTTCTCGTATTGAAATGAGACAATGAAGTGGGACTTGTAATCTCCCCATCAGGTTTATCTAAAATGGCTTATGCCTCGACTGTTTTGTTCCTCACCTCTGGAAGTGTGTGAATATCAGCAATTTTTTTGGGGGATTTTGTTAATAACTCATAAATGAAACCAAATTCATTTTAACTTATATCCCATAGTCCAGCTGCTTGTTTATCATCTCCAAAAGTGAATATATATCTTCCATCTGGGAGTGTGTCTTTTCACAAGCAATAAACTCATGAACAACACCATTAATCTCAAAAGAGCTGCAACCTGGTATTTTCTCTATCCCTCGGTTCTTCATCGTTTTCCTAATTCTTCTTGCTTTATCATGTTTACCAGCAGAGGAATATAAATTTGACAGTAGAACATAGACTCCGCTATGTCGTTCTAGCTGCACAAGCCTCTCTGCTGCAACCTCTGCCTGTTCAATGTTCCCATAACCATGGCAAGCAGTTAGCAATGCCCTCCAAGCTACAGCTTCTTCAGAGGAACTGCTAGAACTGGGCAATCTCTGAATGATATTCTTTGCTTCTTCAAAAAGACCAGCTCTGCTGAGAAAGTCAATTATACACCCATAATGCTCACTTTTGAGCTCAACATTATATACCCTATACATACAATTTAACACCCTTAGTCCCTCATATACCATGCCTGAATAACTACAAGCTGTGAATATGGCTATGAACGTAATGTCGTCTGGCTGAACTTTATTCCTCTCCATCTCAGCAAACAACCTAAGAGCTTGCTCTCCGTCTCCATGCATTGCAAATCCTGAAATCATAGCATTCCAGCAAATAGTATCTCTTTCAGGCATTCCGTAAAACACCTTCTCAGCTAAATCCAACTTCCCAGATTTTGCATACATGTCAATAAGCGCGGTGCTTAATCGCACCCCAACAGGCAATTTGATTTTACCCAAATATCTATGAATCCAAATCCCAATATCAAGAGCTCCCAAATTGGCACAAGCACAAAGTACACTCACAAATATAGCCTCATCAGGCTCAATGCCGGAAGACTGCATTAGTCGAAACATTTGTAAACCTTCCTTAAAACAATTGTTCTGCACATACCCAGAAATCATAGATCCCCAAATTCCTCGATCCTTCCTTGGTGATTCATCAAACAACAATCTTGCAGTGTCAACATCGCCCTTTTTAGCATACCCAGAAATCAAGACTGTCCACGACACCACACCCTTGCAAGGAATTTCATCAAACGCATACCTTGCTTCACCCATCATATGAAATGCAGAATACATTACAATCAAAGTATTACCCACAAATATATCAAACAGAAAACCCAGTTTTAAACAGTGCCCATGAATCAACTCTCCAAGATGACAAATTTTCATGTTTGCACAAGCTTTCAATACATAAGGAAGTGTATAATTATCAGGATTCATTCCAATTTCCAGCATATATCTATATAATTGTATGGTCATGATAAGTTCACCTCTCAGTAAGCAAGCTTTGATCATTGTGTTACAGATACAATTTGAGGGTTTTTCAATGCGTTCAAAGATTTTAAATCCATAAGATAAGTTACCTTGAAGTGGGTCTGAGCAGAAGTCTAGAAGTCTGCTGAGAGTGAAATTATTGCTCCCAAGCCCACATGTGATTGCCTGGCCATGAGCTTGCTTTAGATGATTCATGTTCTTGCATTTCTTCAACAGTGAGAGACATCTCCCTGTAATTGATGCATTGGCACCTCTCCACATCGAGTCAAAGTCTAGCCGCTAATTGAAATTTATTACCCCGGATATCTCAAAACTGATATTCCCATTCGACTGTAAATTTTGTTTTATTATTATTTATTAATCGGGGAATGCTGCTGTGCCTTCTGTACACTTATTATTATTATTATTATTATTTTCCTTAATATATTATGGAGATGATATTAATAAAAAAATATTATGAAAAAGATGTGGGCCACCAGAATTAGCATAACCAATGGTAATTGTTATGGGCAAAGTTTTGTCTCACTAATATCAGCTATCTATATTAAAGTTTAGAAAAAGTATTGGCAGACTGGAAATTGAGACAGAAAAATTGAATATTTTGATTTTATTTTTTTTGTTTCTGACTCTTAAAAAATATATAGTACTTATTTTAACAAGAATTTTTATAAAATACAATGTTTTAAGTATATTTTCTTGTCTATGTAGAAGTGCTCTAAAGTTTATTTAGATCTGGTATAAATCATTGATGATTTCTAAAAACACATGTTTAGGTTTTCATAATTAAGTTAACCTTAATATTACATTAAAAAAAATTACAACTTAAATATAATGATTCTCAGTTTCTCACATTAGGAGGGAGTCTTTCCTTTTTGATCTTGTAAAATTGAGCAAAGAGGATGGATGATATTTGACAAAATTTTGTCCCATACTTGAGTGAGACTAATATTTGATAATTGAGAACATGATATTAGATTCCACACAAATTCTGCCTGCAGCAGCAGCCTAACACCTTCCGGTCTAAATTGCAACTTGAAAAAATATACAGTATAAATACAAACAACTCTTTTGGAGCTTAACAGCATCAACAATGATTTGATTAGGATCAACATTATACTATACTAGACGAATTGCTTTAACAGAAACAACAAACTTCTTTACTAACAAATCAAAATTAGGATTTTATGCCGACTAAAAAAGGAAATCTGAATCAGAAACTTCAAGGACTTGGTGAACACCAATTGGGTTCACACCTAGTCGGAATGCATTTGCTTCGATATACCTGTAACAATAATCAGTCAGAAACTAAATTCTAACATATTAAGTAATCTGGGTATGAATCAAGACAGAAACTCACAATTCTTTTAGGAAAGGGTGCTTATAGAAGGCATCAGGAATTCTTCCACTAAATTGGTTGTGATCCAGGTACCTAAAATTCAGCAAGGACAAGGAGGAAGCTTATAATATATAGAAATATTAAGCACAGGTTACAAGTAAAAAAGTAGCCATTATGCAAGTTAGAAATAAGTCAAATTCCAATTTAAAGCCATCATTAACAATGTAATAATTCATAAGATGGAACAGCGGTAATGTCATGAACTAAGGTCGTATGGATAATTGTCATGTTTGTTTCAACTGGAAAAAAAAATAGTTTCAGCTAAAGTTATAATAACTGGCAACTGATTGTTGAAATTATCAAGGAGTTCTTTTTGCTTTAGCTGAAAACTAAATCTGAAGTAACTAATGAAATTATTTTCCTTGCTGAAATATATGAATAATACTATCATTATTCAGGGGTACTCTTAGTATTATTATAATTCCACGGGGTAGAAGAGACTAATATATATTAACTCAAATAAGCTGTGCCAGATTATTGCAATTGACACTATCCACTTATGTTTACACAAATAACCTGAACAAAACAGCCAACATGCAATGGGCCAGCACCTGGTGAACCCAATACAACGCACATTAGGTATGCATATAGGAAACCATGTTTGGGTATAGGGTTCTTCTTCCAATGTGAGAAAATCACTAGACCGCTCGTTCGCCTATTTAAGGCTAAATTTGTCACCCAAGGCCATGCACTCCATATTCAACACCGACACTCCAAAAAAAAAAAATAATAATAATAATAATATTAATAAACCATCCTCATATTCCATTAGTGGTGGGGTGGTAAACTTAGAGGGCACCTGCCTTCTCTTCAAGCATGCCTCGATAGCATGGTACTCTGCTTTCTTTCCCCCAGGCCCCAGCCTCTTTAGAAGGGCTTTTCTCTGCTTGTGAGTTATAAGGACAGTCACCAGTGTCTAATAGTATCAAACAAAGTAGATAATGCATTGTGGAGTGCGGAACGTATAACGTATGCCTTTTGAGGCACTTGTCACTAAGTTCACTACTACTGGGCTAATTCATTGGGGATATACCAGATATATTGTCTAGCCAATACTATAGATAAATCTTGAGAGCCAGGTCAGTAGTTATAATTTAGATGAGTTTTGGAAATCAAGTTAGGCTTTATTTACAGAAAAAAGTTTACATGCTTGACCAATTATTGTTCAGACTTAGTTGCCAGCTTTTATGACTACGCTGGTCAGGTCAGGCGATTAGATCTTATTTTACTCTAATGGACATGATCAGAAGTCTCAGAAGTCAATTTGAGGTGTACGCTTATGGAATGCACTCTCTAAGCAATAACATATCATACATTATGACATGAATGGAAAGCTAAAAGAAACACTTACAAGTATGTCAATCTAGGAATATGAGCAAGTCCAGGTGGTATTATTCCAGACATTTTGTTGTATGATAGATACCTGTAGCCATCATAGCAATCAAACTAACACTACGTAGAAATGCAGCAACCAACTGAAATTCAGTAAGAATATAATTCCAGAACATTATGTGTGTGCAAAACTTACAAAATTTCCAAATTTGTCAAGTTTGCAAGCTGTGCAGGAATTCCTCCCGTAAGATAATTATTATTTAGATACCTGCACATTTGAGTTGAAAGCGAACCATAAATAACTCTATGGGCAAAGTGAATATCATTTGAAGTAGTTCACATTTCATTGACTTACAGGTTGCGCAGAACTGGAAAGCACCCCTCAATACGAATGAGTTCCCTTATAGTTCCAACCAAATGGTTATTACCAACATCCCTGGAAACAAAATGAGATCATCCATAAAAAGATGAAAGTGAACACCTACCTAATGATTTGCTATAGACAATCAGAGAACACAGAACGTTACAAGTGTCGTAGGTTTTGTAAAGTGCCCAATTCGGTGGAATCGCGCCCAATGAAACGATTTTCATGTAGATGGAGGTATCAGAGGTCAGGAAGATTTGCAAGCTCCTTGGGGATTTCCCCTTTAAAATTATTGAAACTCACGTAGCTGCAGAAGTTTTATTGTTAAATTGTATGAAAACAATACCGAACATAACTAAATAACCTCAAAACGTTCAAATTACTCACAGATGTGTTAGACTCTTCAATTCACCTATTTCAGGAGGAATGACGTCTTGCAGCTTATTCCACCTCAAATTACTGAGAACAAAAGACTAATAAGTACATTGGATATAACTTAAATATAAATTTCATAACGAAATATCTTTGTTTGTTTTTTGGTAACAAGTTGAGGGCATACAAAATAAAACTTACCAGCCTACCAGGTATCTCTGGTTGCAAAATCTTGAATACTAAAAAGTACAAATCTACTAGATATTCTAGAATTGCATAACAGGACATATACAAAGCATGCATTAAAGAAGCAGGCCCAACTTTAAAATTTAAGTGAGATGACGCATCCATTTTGAATAATATATAACTACATCAAATCAATCTGCATTGACCTTATCCACAACTACGTAAATTGGTTCAATAATTCTTGATATTCAAAATAACCTACTGCAATCTCAATAATTCTAACAAAATCTTGTTATCCACTATTAAATAAAATTGTATAACATCTAAAAAAATGGAGAACTATATAACAAAAACAACAATTGAATGACAGGGGCGTGTCAGAAGTTAGAACTTAGAACCAATGGCCTTTTGAACTGTAGCCTTGCACAGGCCCATCAATCCACCATGATAAGAGTCATTGTACAATATTGAGTGCTTTTACTTTACATGTTTTACAATGATAATATCAAAAAACTACATGAACAAGCTAAATACAAAAGCAATAGAAAGATATCAATAGCTTTGAAGTAAGGATTATACAGTATCTTAAGACGCCTCAAACGCCCAATTTGAGGTGGAATTGGTCCAGTCAACTTATTGTTATGAAGATCCCTGCAAGTAGAATAAAATTAAATAAAACTGAGGTATTTAAAATTTGATTAATAAAATTCTTGACAGTACTAAAACAACTTCCACTTATTCTCGTGCTTACAGAAGTGGGAAAATAATGTTCTTTCATTTCATAATATACTAAGGGGCTGTTTGATAAAACTGAATGAAAGGTTTTGAATATGTAAAAAAAATTGAATGAGCGCTGAATGGAGTAGAAAATTTGAATACGGAATGAAATGATGTGTTTGATAGTTGTCTATTTAAAACATTGAATACGTGCATTATTCTATTTTAACCTTCTAGGCTGTAATGAACAAATTTATTACATAATTATAAAAAAACAATGTTATTTAAGAAAAATTAAATATAAACTTTTGAATAATTTTTGATGAAGTATACTATTACAAATATAATTTTAAAAATAAAACACTAAAAAATATTAATAACATTCTATGGTACATAAAATCAAAACAAAAAACTACAACATTCATTAAGGTTATCCAATTTTTTGTTAAACAAAAATCAAACACAATTTGTACATAATAAAATTTGTTTACAATAGTAAACAAGATGGATATTGAATGTAAATTTTAATTGTCTATGAGAGAATGTAAGTAAAAATATCATTCAACACTACTTCTTAATCATTAAGTCATAAATTTTTGGATAAATCGTTTAGACGACGCATTCAGAGTTTAAAAATTGTTAAACAAACGGTATGAATTACTTATTCGTTCAGATTCAGACTTAGGGGGTGTTTGTTTAGAGCTGAATGGCTGTATCAGTGCGTTTGTTTTGAATAAAAATCGTTTGAATGGTTGAATTATTCAGATGTTTCAAACAACTTTTTTCATTCAGTATTTAAAATTTTGATTCATTCAGCTCATTCAATTTATTTAAACATTCAGAACTATTTAATTTATTTTTATCAAACACCCCCTTATCCAGACTCTTTCAGAAGTAAACAAAAAACCCCTAAATTGTCATTTTGTTTATATTTAAAGATTCTATCTGCGCCAACTAGGTTTTGTGCTAAGTGATACTTTTTCTTATTAAAGATGAAAAGAATTCAAGATTAAAATTGTCTTTTCTTACTAGCCCACATGCCCAGTGTTTCGAAGACGGGGACTTTGTGGAATAAGATCCCAGAACGAGTTTAGAAACAATTGGAGTAACTGTGGGAATAACTCAAAACAATACGCGGAGAATAACAATAAGCCAGTAAGTCTTACAGCCTAGTAAGATCCAACAGATTGGTCACAGCAGTAGGAAAAGGCCCAACAATGGACACTGCATAAACTTCCCTGTAATTAAACAAATGAAACGAAGTCCTTCATTATGATCAGCTTGTAACATGAAACACATAACAGAATAAAGGAAAATATATTTATTTGAAAATTTATGTGCAATCAGCATTTCAAGTTAATTTGCACGTACAATGCCCTAACTACTCTGTAATCACCCTGAGTAGTACATGTGACACCGGACCAAGGAGGCAAATCCCCATCACCACAAGGATCATCTCCAACCCAGGAATACACCACCCTCCATCCAAGAGATGCCTTAATTTCATTGAGAGCTTTCACTGCAATCATAAATATAAAATATCATTCAAAAACTCCAGATAAATTTTGAAGGACTTTTTCATTTTCTTTATATTTTAATTTTTTTAGCTAAGATATTAAAAAAAATAAAGGAAAAATTACAATATAAAAAACAGAGAGTTATATCAGATCTTAATTGCAGTTTATGAAATAATTAATCCATCGAATAATGTATCCGCAACTTCCTTTATTACTTCACACACTTGTGTCCAAATACATTGTATTTGAAACGGTTTGAGAACTGTTGTTTTGGGAAGGATTTCATTAACTAATTAAAATTAATAATGGATTTAAATTTGTTAATTAATTAGCTATTTTCCAATAATCCAGTCCACTCCTTGATTAAATTCCAAATCTTATATATTTAGAGGACATTTTTGTCAGAGTAGAGGGACGATCTTTGGAAAACTCTTTCTCTTCCTCAATAGCCTATAAACATTCGTGTCTGCGGGATAAAGAGAAGCAATAATTTGTTCGTGTGACCTTCATTCTTCGAAGACACCGACAATGAAGAAGGAATTGTTGAATCATGGCTGCTAGCCGCCGAGACCTCTTTGCACCTGTGAGATTTGTTCCCTCGGGGGCCGGTAATCTATCCTTAAGGGATGGCATTTCAGGCACGCCTCGATTCAACTACGATAAGTTTGCGGTATTCTTTTTTATATCACATGGTAGAATACAATTAATTTATAACAATTTTATCCAGTGATTATAAATCTACAACAATTTCCGTAAGGACTCGAAAAGATGGAATTAACACTGTTCAAATATTTTCATTTAATTTCTACTATGATCTCCTATCATAAATTCAGCTAAAAATACGTAATAAATGAAGTTTGATTAACTTGACTAGCAAAATATTATGGGATCAGAGTGAAATTTAAGTCTTACATATCAAACCAAACCAGATATAATAATTAGAAAGAGACAGCAATGGAGATGAATAGATGGATATGGAATTACCATCTCTTTTGATCGTTTTGCAGTGAACGCCGACAGTGAGAAGGAAGAACAGTATAAGGATAAATAAAAATGCTGAAAATGGAGCTTGACGCGCCATTTCTGAACACCGATTAGTCCTTGCTTGGTGGATTCAGACTACCATTTACACATAAAACAGTAAGATCTCTCCACTAAAATAGATGTAGGGAGAGAGAGAGAGTTATCAGGTGAATACAACGCGAATTAGCGGAAATGGCACTCTCGTTGGTGGATTATTTCCCACCTAAATTTTTACTTTTCAATTTGTTAGATCTATCCTTCGACTTGAAAATTCAAAGCCGTTAGCCATTTCTTATCTTTTTCGGCTGATTTTGGCACCATAGGCCAAAATAAACAATGTTTGGGCTTCCTTTTGCCCACTCATTTGTAATGGGGAGTGGTTCAATTGTACTGGCTAATCTACTAGAAGGGAGTGGCTTTTTTTTAATAGGTAGAGTGAGATGTGGAAAAATAAAATTTAATAAATTTAAAGGTGTAAATTTATAAAAAAAAAAAGTTAAATTAGAAGGTTAAAAAAAATTTAAACTATTACTACTATTTAAAAAAAAATTAAATTGTATAATGTATTTAAATTTTGGCTCTCTACCTCGCTAAATTTTAGTTCAAAAAAAGCCGTCCCTGCTCTGTTGTGTTGACACGCAAGACTGGTCGGCAATTAATTTTTATGGGTATTAATTAATTAATCAATTTATCATGAAATTAAATTTTTTATAATAATTTCAGTAGAATTTCTTTTTGTCCTACAAAAACTTTTTGGCATAGCAACAATTATTCTAGTTACCAACGCCATCATCTAAATACGTGTAAATTCATGACTTGTTATCTATTCTATCGGTTGCTTGTTTATATCATTATGTATTCTTTATACGACCGTAGAACTACGATTTGTGGTAGATGGTTTTTTTTTTTTTTTTTTTCCCTTTTTCTTTATTACTTTTTGGACAATGGATAGTTAGGGACCACGAAATTGTGCAAATTCATAATTTATTATTTTTGAATGGTCTCGTACAAAATTATTATCTGTGTAAAATATTATATCATGATATATGAGCTAGTTCTTGTAATTTGTATCAGGCAATCTTTTTTTTTAAAAATATTTACCAAGTATCTTAATTAATTAATAATTTTAAAATAATCCCATATAGACGACATTTATCTTGAATAATAATATTATAATATATATTGACATACTCTCTATCTTCTATCGTAAGGAAGTAATATATATTCTAAATTTATGAGATTCATTGCTTCTTAATAATTCATAACTCATGTCCTAAACATAAATCAATATATAGGAGAGAAAATAGAAATAATTTATCCATATATATATATATATATATATATATATATGAAAATGGGAGAAAAAAATCAAAGATTTATAGTATATGAAACATAGGAGTAAAAATAAAATCCACAATTCACTTGAACATCAAATGAATTTAACCATACATATAGAAAAGCTATAAAGCCGATTTCGTTATCATTAATTACTGCAACAAGAAAGAGCAACTTCTATTAGAAAAAAAAAAAAAAAAAAGGTTTCTAGAAGGGAAATATACCAAGAAACTATACATATACAAATGTACCTGAATATTTAATGTAGATGAGCTATTCACTGCATAAAAGGACCATTTTACCCCTCGGGATATAACCAACCCATTAAATTGGCAGCTTCCTTCCTCGTGACAGCTCCAAAATTGATGAAATTCATGGACTTCTCTTTAGAAGTACTACACTTCACCTCCACCCCAAAAATAAAGACAAAATACTTGCTCCTTGTGAGTAGTGTACTATGGTTGACTATGTCCATGCTTCTTTTTGATATTGGCAATTCACTTGTCAACTCACCGTTCGTCTAGGATCCGATTTACATCAAATTAATTTTATAGTAAGTTGTTCAATACGAAGATAGAGATCACCTCCCGATTTGTATGTCGATAATATATTAATCAATTGACTAAAATTAATTTCACATTAACAACTCCCTTTTGTTTGGTGCTACTGTCCAGCCAAGTGTCCAGTCTGATAATGTTCCGAATAGATGAATAGTAAAAATTTAAAAACAAGATTGGAAATAGCAATCTGACAGAGGAAATGAAATTAATTATAGAAATAAAATGGAATTAATAAGAAAATTTCTAATATGAAAATATTAATTCTCCAAACAAATTAGTACTAACAAAGAAGTGATTTGTCTGATGATCATGCATGATTGTTGTATCATTAGTTAACCGTCTCCATTCGAGTTTAATGTGGGGTTGAAGAAAGAGAGCGAAAATGAGAGAGAAAGTTGTAGGCATGCAATTGAAGAAATGAATGCTGGTTAATTTTGTGATGGGATGGATGGATCAGTTGTGAAGTGGGTTGGGGCCGGAGGGAACTAGTCTCTTCTCCACGCCGTATCTTGGATCAATCTCATCGTCGTCATCAACAAGTACTGGCCGCCCCGGTGGAGAATGGTGGTGGAGTTTTTTGCGATAAAACTGGAACAGAGGTGGGGGAGGTGGGGTCTCTGTGGGAATTGGACGGGGGAGAAGGAGGTCTCTGCGGTTAGTCAACTGGGATTCCGGAAAAGGGTCGGTAAATTGAGGTGTTGAATTGACTGTAACTAGGTGGAGAAGTATGAAAAAATAGAGTCGGAGGTGGCAAGAAGAGGGGCAGCTCTTCATAGTGATTAATTATATTCAGAAAAAGAAAAACCGAAAGAGGGATGAGGGCGATTGTGGGAATGAGGACGTCGTCGGTGATAATTTTGGTTGGATGGTGAATTTATAACCGGGGCAAGACACATATATGATCACCGATTACCAAGAATAATGTGGTCACCTCCTCTCCCCCAGCGGCAGCTTATATATACTTTACTTACTACTATTATATTACTCTCTTCTTCCCGTAATATATATATATATATGATACTTTAAATAATTTTTTTTTAACATTTAAGTGAATTAATGCAATTTTTATAAAATTACCACCTCATTATTTTGGAGACCACACCTGTAATCAGATTGTGGAATGATTTATACGTGTAGAAGTCAAACCTAAAGTGTAATTAGTCGTAAGTCACCGACCATCCTTAATCTTCTGATATGAAGACACGCTGTACTAATTTCAAGTCTAACTTTTTAAAATTAATATGAATTTGTATAATTTTAAGTAATATAATTATAAAAATTATAAATTATTTAAAAAATATTACTAATTATAAATTTTATTAATATTAAATAGTTAAATAAATCATATTAATTTGAAATTAAAAAATATATTACTATTAAATTATAGTAGTACTTGGAATAAGATGGTAGTAGTTGAAAAGCATTTATGACTGACTATATGAAAATCAATTATGCTTCAATTAGAAGTTAAGTTGTATGTGGACCTATGGACTTTTTGTGTGTTTTCAAGTGGAGAATGGGCATAAGGTAGGTATAATTAAATGGGAAAATTACATATGTTAGTATATTTTTAAAAATAATTACAATAATGATATATTTAAAAAATAATTATAAAAATATTATATTTCATCATTTTTATTTACAATATTAATACAATTAAAAGTCCTTAATTTAAGGGATTAATATTAATGGGCTGACATGGCAAATTAGTTACTATCTTATAATCAGGTTGGTGTTTTTTGAAACGCTTAATAACCGTCCATTTATTTTTCTATCTAGATCTGAGATGCTCTGTTTTGCTCTCCTCCGATCTTGTGCACCACCATTAATCGGAAGAACATAATAACTTTGAGTTGGACTAATCTCTACTTTCTATCTCCACAACACTCTCTCTTTCTTTCTTTCCCTAAATTTGTAAAATCAGAGTCGATTTCGGTAAGGATGAAACAGAGGATCTTCTCGAAAATTTGAATTTTTTGGTATCTGACATTGACCCACCAAAAAATGGCTCATGAACTTGTCATTCTTCTACTCCAAAATTATCTAAATCTCATCTTTATATGTGAGATGAAAAAGGTTTGTTTATGGGTCTATGGATGTGGTTCTTTAATGTTTGATTGAACTTGTAATATCTTGTTGTAATTCGATTTGATGTGTCTGTTTAATTGAAAGTTCTTTGTTCTAGGTTATATTGGGAGTATTGTGATGTTGTAATTATAGTCTTCAGCTAGACTTTAGAGAATTTTAGCAACAGAAGAGAAAGAAAACAGAATAGAAAGATATTTTGTTCCATTTTTGTTATCTTGATTTGGTATTTTGATTACTTTTTTATGTTGTTATGGTTACCATGTATTTGCTTAGTATACATGGTTGACTAAACTGGTTTTGATGTACATGTTGTTTATGTATTGATTACCATTAAAATATGTTTTGGTTACTTCTTTAGTATGTTTTTGGTTACTGTTAGTTTCTGATTTGGATTCTATTTTTGTTTTCTTGAGTTAGGATTTTGGTTACTGTTTTTTGTTGTTCTGGGTACCATGTATTTGCTTAGTATATATGGGTTGACTAAACTATTTTTGGTCTATATGTTATTTATGTATTGGTTACTAACATATAACTGTTTAGTTACTTGATTAGTATATTTTTTGTTACTGTTGGCTTATGATTTGGATACCATTCTTTTTCCCTCAATTGGGATTTCAATTGGGATTTTTATATGTATTTGCTTAGTATACATTGGTTGACTAAACTGTGTTTGGTATACATGTTGTTTATGTGTTGGTTACCATTAAAACATGGTTTGGTTACTATTATATAACTGTTTGGTTACTTCTTTAGTATATTTTTTGGTATACATATTTTTGTTTTGGTGACCTTTAAATTATGTTTTGGTTAATATTATATATAACTGTTTGTTTACTACATAAAATGGTATGTACTACATGTTGTTTATATTTTGGTTACCATTAGATTATATAATATAACTTTTTGGTTACTGCTTTATTATGGTATGGTTAATGTTATATTATGATATGATAACTATTATTGTGCAGTCAATGTGGGATGTTGGTTATTTGTTATAGTCTATTTTTACTACTGTGTAATTGTTATATTATGTTTTGGTTAGTATGCTCTTATTTGTTGGTCACTACGTAACTGTTTATGTTATAAATATTGTTTATATCTAATTCTTAATGGTATGTGTAAATCTGATTTTGTTTATTTGCAGTTATGGGATCTTTACTATGAGGAATGCAACAGAAAATTCATTAGAAAAGTTATATATTGGTGTGACATGGAAGTCCCCAGCATTATTACCAAGAAATTGAACCCAAGTCAGTTGGTAAAGTTTAAGGCATCATTAGTTTGTGGTTGTATTATTTTTGTAAATAATAAACCCAAGTCATAATAAACCATGTATTTGTTTAGTATACATTGATGTATTATTTTTATAAATTCCTTCAAATATATTCTACAATGGTAAAGTTTAAGGCATCATTAGTTTGTGGTTGTATTATTTTTGTAAATAATAAACCCAAGTCATAATAAACCATGTATTTGTTTAGTATACATTGATGTATTATTTTTATAAATTCCTTCAAATATATTCTACAAGGGTTATGCTCTTCTAGAAAATTCATTGGACAAGTTATGGTTAAATGTACATGTGAGAGTATACATGGGTTGCCTAAACTTGGTTGGATATGAGTTGTTTTACATTTTGGTTACCATTAAAACATGTTACAGTTACTTTCATATAACTATTTGGTTACTTCTTTATTATGTTTTGATTACTGTTACCTTATGGTTTGGCTACTATTATTGTGCCCTCGATGTGGGATTTTGGTTACTGTTATTTTTATTTTGGTTAATATGTAATTGTTTAGTATACATAGATTGCTTAAAACCGGATTTCATTACATGATATTTATGTATTGGTTACCATTTAAAACATGTTGCAGTTCTTATATATAATTATGTAGTTCTTTGTTTTGTTATGTTACATTATAGTTACTGGTCATATAATTATGTGGTTCTTGTTTTATTATGTTACATTATAGTTCTTTGTTATTAGTAACGAGATATTTACAAGTTTGTATCAGGACAAACATCAATTGTTAAATGTACATGTGAGAGTTTTCATTTATATATATGGTTACTTATAGATCTCATATTAAAATAAAAATAGTTTGAGAGGTGCAGTTGGTATCCAAACATGCATATATATATAAGGGTAACCATTTTAGTTTTTGTTAGTAACCAAATAATTAAAAACTTATATCAGAACAGTTATCAAGTGCTTAATGTACATGTGAGGGTTCCCATTTATCTACCTGATGGATACTTTTAAATTACATAGTTATAAAAGTTATTTGAAAATGGTCCAGTTGGTAACTAAATATGAATATAGAGGTAACCATTTTATTTTAGATGTGTAACCAAATTTATATAAAATGTTTACGACGATTACCAATTGTTCAATGTATATGTTTACTTTATATTGACAACTCATGATGGAATCAAAATCAAAATATTAATCAATAACAATTTTAGTTATCAGACACCATCAAAAATGTTACCAACCATATGGTTAATGGTTATTAACGAGAAACAATTATATATTCTTGTATTTATACTCTTTTTGTTTATGTTAGATTGAAGTAAAACAATTTGGAATCATCTCCATAGTCTAACAATTTGAATAAACATTATAAAGTAACCAAATCAATATTAGATAAAGAATAAAAGCGCATAATCTTAGTAACCAAAACATAAACAACATTTTTACATGCCATTTTGAAGGCCTAAATGATAGAATTTGACCAAAAAACCATGCACATCACTAGCATTTGACTTTTGATCGTTGGCCCATTTCTAATGAAATTAGGCTCCGAAAACGTCAAAATTCGACACTCTAAACTTGACAGAAATTACCAAATTGCCACTGGATCAAATCTTTCCATAACTATAAAAAATATCAGTATAAGTGTACATTAATATTATTCAACAACCAAATAAACATTATACAGTAACAAATTAAATAGTATACAATAACCAATATATATAATCGGATTAATACGGTTGTATGAAGGTAACCGATGTAGTCGATAAGTAACCACCAATATAAAAGAAACAATTATAAACCACAATAACATTATACGATAACCAAATAAACACATTACGATTATCTAAATACATATTGAAAAGAACCAATATATATGTAATTAGTAACCAATATATATGTAATTAGTAACCAAGATTATAAAAAATATTTTTACATTCATTTTACAACCAAAACCATCAAGAATGACTTTTGTTACAAATTAAAGACTAATGAGATGTATGAAGGTAACCAATGTAGTTAATCGGTAACCATCAATATAAAAAATCGGGGATAAAACACGGTAATATAATGCATTAACTATGGTAATATTACACAGTAACCATGGTAATAATACTTCATTAGCTTACGGTCATATAAAGTAACTAACTCGATGTCGATAAAGAACTAAACTACATAATGTTAGTAACTGAACATGAAATTTGGGGTAATATTATCAAATAACCATTGTAATTTTTACGATAATCAAGTCAAGATTATATCTTAACCAAATCCAGTTAGACAAGTAACCAACAGTTGCAGGAAGGTAACCAATGTATTTAATAAGTAATCATTAATATAAAAAACATCAGTAGAATAATCTTTAAAATTATAAAGCAAGCATATAAACATTATACAACAACCAATTCAATAATAAACAGTAACCAAATCAATAATAAACAGTAATCAATTTATATGTATTTAGTAACCAGAGTATAAAACATATTTTAAAATGTATTTTGCATTCAAAACATTCATTACTCTGACTTTGTGACCATTTAAAAAGCGAAAAATTTGAGAAAGGTAACCAATAGGCGAATAATACGTAGTAAAACACGGGTAACACTTATGCATATAAATTGGAAACTCAAATACTCGATATATAAATTTGTAACGAATCAACAATCAATCAGATGACGATCGATAATCAAATGCGATTTGCAGTAAGTTTCTGGTTACAGATCTTGAAGTTGTTGTCGTTCTTTTATGTTCTTCTCCGATCTCAGAGTTGCGTCACGTCAAGAGATTTCGTCTTCTCCAGTAGATACGTCGTTGATCTGTTCTTCTCCGATCTCAGAGTTGCTGTCGATCTCAGCGTGCCGTCGCGACAAAAATTTTCGTCTTCTCCGATCTCAATGGTGTGTCGCGCCAGAAGATTTGGATTTCTCTGATATCAAAGTTGTGTGTTCTGTTCAATTGCTTGAATGTAGGAAGCGTGTTACGCTCATTGATTGCTTGAATGTAGGAGCATATTACATTGGTTGCTTTCGAATGTAGGACTGATTTTAGCAATTTTATATTGTGTTGTTTTATTTTTGTAATTATGTTATGTGTGTTTTATTTTTATAATTACTTTCTAATTGTTGTATATTTATATTAAGGACCCTAATTAAATTAAATTGAATATAGATGGGGAGAGGAGGCCTGTCTGAATCTGGAGCAGCAGTAAACTTGTAATAAGCCACCCCAAGGCCCAAACCAGCCCATATGGTTCAGTGGAGTTTTGCTGTAATTTCCTCGTAACATTTTCCAAATTCCCAGCTGGGAAAATATATATATATATATATATATATATATTATTTTGTATAATTTGTGTTCAGAATATTACTTGCAATATTTTTTTTATAACTTTAACGTTACAGATGTTTAGGTGAAAATTTGAACAAATTACCTGAATTTTTTTTTGGCATTGTACTAACATAATTTGTATAGTAATTAAAATTGAGGCAGTGACCAATAAGCCCATAAAAGTATTTTGAGTAGTATATACTCCTTCGGTCCTTAAAAATATATTTTGAGTATATTTGTTATATAAAATTAAAAAAATTGGGTAAAAAAAGAGAGAGTAATTTTTTAAAATAATGTCAACTTATTTTTTTATTTATATCAATGAGCTCTACTAAATGACATATTTATTATTTATTTTATGTATATTAGGCAATCTTTTTTTAAAAAAAAAACTATAAGTTTTGTGAAAATATAAATATAATTTCTCTTATAAGATAATAAAATAAATTTTATTTTTATAAAAAAAATACACATAAAAATATCAAAATTATAAACGAAAATATTATTACCCCATAAAAATTGTCACGTCTATGATTGTATAAAAACTTAACATAGTTTCTTGATTCATTTTCTGACCCTCAAAATAGTAGTAGCACAAATGATTCCATTATTCTTTCCTCCTCTTCTTTCCCTCCTCCTTCTCGTCGTTCCATCATCCTTCTCGGAAGTTTCAATCTCTCTCTCCCCAAAAACCCTCACAAAATCGGGCGACCCAGTAACGGTCAAATGGTCCGGTGTTGACTCACCCTCTAAACTCGACTGGCTCGGCATCTACTCACCGCCAAACTCCTCCTCCGCTCACTTTATCGGCTATTTTTTCCTCTCCAAGTCAACCACCTGGCAATCCGGGTCGGGCTCCATCTCCGTTCCACTTGTTAATCTCCGTTCCAGATACCAGTTCCGGATCTTCCGATGGAACGAGTCGGAAATCAACCCGAAACGCCAGGATCACGACCACAACCCGTTACCTGGGACGAAGCACCTACTGGTAAAGTCAGAGGAGCTGGAATTCGAGGCGGGTCGTGGACCCGAGCAGGTCCATTTGGCTTTGACAGGCCAGGCGAATGAGATGAGGGTCATGTTTGTGACCCATGATGGGAAAAAAAGCTTTGTGAAATATGGGTCGGATCGTGATCATATGGACAGGGTTGTAGGTACACAGGTTGTGAGGTATGAGAGGGAACATATGTGTGATTACCCGGCCAATCACAGTGTTGGATGGAGAGATCCAGGATTTATACACGACGGAGTTATGACAAATCTGAAGAGAGGGAAAAAGTATTATTACAAGGTAATTATTGGATTAACCTTCTTTTGTGTATCTACTTATTGGATCCGGTTTTCATGATATATAGTAAGTTGGTCAATTGACCAACCACTCCCCCTACTTATTAATCTAGTGTTCAGTTAGTTTGTATAGTTGGGCTTGGTTAGTTACTAGGAAAATATTTAAATTTCTGTCGAGTGTATCATTTGGTTGATTTTCGTGAATATGCCAATAAAGTTTAGCCAAATCTTTACCTTATTTTTTTTTGTTTCTAAATTTAAATTTGTTTTGTTAACTTTAATTATTGCTTAATTATTTTAGTAAAGCTGTTATCTAGAAACAGTTGTTTAGATAATGCTATTTTTAGTACTGATCCTGATCTGGTAATTAGAAAAGTATGATAAAACTGATGTAATGTTGCTATTGTCAGTTTTAGAAGCTGGTAATTAAATCAGTTTTCAGCCAAATTCCTAGTCCAATCCTTTGCATGAAAGCACATCCAACTGTATTGTATCTTAAAAGAAACATCTAGCTATATCTACTTCTAGATCAACTGTAGTGAAGCATTCACAAAGTTCATATTTTTCTTTACTACACATTTTATTCTTTTTTTCACTTGTTCTTTTGGAGATGCATATATTGCAATCTGTTTTGTTACATGTCCATTTCTGTTAGATTGTGTAATATACGTTTAACTCTTTTATAGTTGTTAGTAGCTTGCTTCATCAAAATATTTTGTTCCACATATTGTTATTAGCTAAATTCTCCATGTTTTGGTTAGTTCTAGACTTGTCAGGGAGATTTATGGTCAATTCCGTTAGTTGTCAAATTACCTATTATATTTCAGATGCATTCATATTCCATATTGAGCTAAGAAGTGAGAAACAAAAGATGACACAATATGTTAATCTAATATGACAATGATTGACTTTTGAGTTCCGCTAGCTATAATGTTATTAACTTATTATTTTTAAGGAGATTTAGTGAACTTGGAAATTCATTAAGAAGAGTAGAACTGTAGAGTGTCTTGAGAAGAATTCATTATGAAGGGTAGGATGTAACATTACTCACACAAACTCTCTCTCTCTATCATGGGGTGTTGGGTGTATCTCATTTCATGTGTCCTCTCCTTTCCACTTACTCAACTTTCCAAACTGAGACATGAGTACGAGAGTATGGAACCTCTGTTTTCCCGACAAAACATCCTTTCTCAAGGTTTTCTCAAGCAAATACAAGCAAGACACACAATTTTAGAGTTTTCTTTTTAAAACATATATGATTCCATTTATGTGGCAAGGAATGATTTTGAATACATAGTTGAATAAATACTTATTTGATGTTTATCTTTGACAGGTGGGTAGTGATTCTGGGGGTTGGAGCATTCCTTTCAACTTTGTTTCACATGATGAGGACTCAAGTGAAACAATAGCTTTCTTATATGGCGATATGGGTACTGCAACTCCATACTCAACATTTCTCCGTACACAAGAAGAAAGCATATCAACCATGAAGTGGATCGGCCGTGATATTAAAGCTCTTGGAGACAAGCCTGCCTTCATCTCACATATTGGAGATATTAGCTATGCAAGAGGCTACTCATGGTTGTGGGACACTTTTTTCAATCAGATTGAGCCTGTTGCCTCAACAATCCCCTACCATGTGTGCATTGGTAATCACGAATACGATTGGCCATTACAACCTTGGAAACCCGAGTGGTCTAGCTCAATTTATGGAACTGATGGGGGTGGTGAATGTGGGGTACCCTACAGTCTCAGGTTCAACATGCCTGGAAACTCTTCAGAACTAACAGCAACTAATGCCCCAGCCACGCAAAACCTTTACTATTCATTTAATGTGGGGCTGTGCACTTTGTTTATATTTCTACGAAACCAATTTCTTACAAGGAGTAGCCAATATAATTTCATAAAACATGATTTGGAATCAGTTGATAGAACCAAGACCCCTTTTGTGGTTGTCCAAGGGCACCGACCAATGTACACAACAAGCAATGAAAATAGGGATGCCCCATTGAGGAAAAAGATGCTTGAGCACCTGGAACCTCTGTTTGTGAAAAATAAGGTAACCCTTGCATTCTGGGGTCATGTTCATAGGTATGAGAGGTTTTGCCCACTAAATAATTTCACTTGTGGAAGCTTGGGTTATCAAGGGAAAGCCTGGGAAGCATTCCCTGTGCACGTTGTGATTGGCATGGCAGGTCAAGACTGGCAACCAATCTGGGAACCCAGACCAGACCACCCTACAGACCCAGTTTTCCCACAACCCATGCGGTCTATGTATCGTGGGGGTGAGTTTGGGTACACTAGACTGTTTGCTACAAAAGAAAAACTAACTCTTTCTTATGTGGGAAACCATGATGGGGAGGTTCATGATGTGATTGAGATTCTGGCATCAGGTCAAGTTCTAAATGGTAATTTATATGGTGATGGTGCTAAATCAAGGGTTGAGGCGCGGTCTTCATTTTCCTGGTATGTTAAGGGCGCCAGTGTACTTGTACTTGGAGCCTTTATTGGATATGTTTTTGGGTTCATATCACATGCTAGGAGAGAAGTTGCCTCAGGTAATAAATGGAGCCCAGTAAAGAGTGAAGAAACATGAAATCTAGGTCACTTTTCTGCATTTAGATGCTTGAAATTGCTCCTATATGTTATGTAGACAACAAGGTTTTTCTTGCCAAATAATTCGCTGTCTGCCATATGGAGCTAGGATTAAAAGATATACTATTTGTTTTATTTACTGCAATTATCTCAAATACTCGTGAAGATGTTTGTATATATGATTGGTATTATAATTTATGTAAATATATACTATTGTAGTTTAAATGCGACTACAAATGCAAAGTTTCTGTTGGCAATATATTTTCTTCTTACAGTTTCTGGTGGATTTTAAATTCTTTTAGGTTCGAGACGGGGTTTATAATCTTCACTCGGGGAATCCAGAATCTAAATCTGTTAAACAACAAATTTCTATACTTGCACAATGGGAACAATTGAATTGATAACAGTAAATGTATTGATGGAGGCAAAATCAGAAAAAATGATTTTTTTTAGAGGGGTTGCCTTTTCTCGTGTAAACAAAACAGAAAATTTTAAAATGTCTGTTAGGAAGCTGGTATTTGTATCAAGATATCTCACTTCCCAAGCAATTTTCGGTTATGTTGATTGGCACCTTTCACTCGCGAATTCAGCTAGTCTAAAGTCAGCAAAACAAAATGAATGAACAAAAAAGGAAGAACAAGAATAGAAAATGCAGAAGATTGATCAAGAGAATAACTAGTATAAACTTCCCACCTTTCACCCTTTATCATCTGCTCAACTGAAGAAATACGTCAATAAAAAAGTCGTTGTCCTTTCAATTTCAGATCCCATGTCAACAGTCATACCCTTCAGATCAGCCAAGATATCGCCAAGGTCTGAAAGTGCATCATCTTGCTTCGACTTTTCAAGCTAATATCAGTAAACCCGTGTAAGTTGAGACTAAATGGTCTTAAAATCTATTTGCAGAATCAAACATCCTCTCTCTCTCTCTCTCTCTCTCTCTATATATATATATATATATATATATAATCCTACCTCAACTTTCTGCATGGCATTTGTTGTTGAAGGAGGCGTACGAGAAGCTGATTGGCCCTTGGGTTTGGGTGCTAAGTGCTAACCCCTCTTCCCCCCTCTTTTCCCTTTCCTCTTTCTTTTGTTGATTTTCTTTATAATTATTATATGTAGAACAACCAAATAATATTATGTATAAAAATGATCCCTGGGTCAAGTAACATAACTGTGTTTAACTAATAGTTCATACATATTTATAAGAAAATGAAAAATGAAAGTTTAGGCATTCAGTGGAGGAAAAGGATAATAATTAAGCAGTAACCTTTAGATATCACAGGCACAGTGATTTTCTTTCCGTTCTTTGGCTTCCAAGTCAGAGAGAACATGCCCCCAAGGCTTCCTAATGCCTTCTCACCCTGTAATTAATAAAATATGACTCCGATCCTCCTCAATACTGAAAGCACTAGAGAAATGAAATGTAGCCCAACGAGCAAAATGTTGTCAAGCCAATACGCACATATACCTTGGCCAAATCCTTTTCCATATCAGTAGTCATCAAGTGAGCAAAATGTTGCATCCCCTCTGCAATGTCGAGGCAGTTATATACAGAACTTGTAGTGTCCTCAGCCTTGTTAACCGCATATCCCTCCAGGTCATCCGAAGCTCGAAGAAGTCCTTCTACCTAGTGCAGTAGCCGAATCCAAAGTATTAGGTTCAGCAGATTGCTGTTGTTTGGCAAATCTTATTAGCAGGTGATTTTCTAAACCCGGACATTTTTTTTTCCTTCTTTTATAGTTAAAAGAATAGACCATGAATGTTAGAAGGAGAAAAAACTTTTCAGTATAAAATGTATCCCTGTGACAGAATTAGTTTGAAGATTCAACAGCGATACCTTGAAACACAAGATTTTTTTTTGTAAAATAAAATTGCGGGGACTCAATTTTATCATCATACCATCACTTATAAACTAAACACCCAGCATTAAATAAAAATAATTTTCTTTATGTACCAAATTTTTAGTCTAGTTCTTTGTTCCAGAAGAGTGTGGCAAGGAGGAGACTAAGCAATCAAAGGGATGCCTTGTTGATGATGATAGATAACCGAATCCAGGAATCTTTTTTTGATTTGGAATGGAGAGGAATGTCACCCCATCGACTGAGAAAGAAATCAGTGGCTGCCCTCGCTCATCGTCCAACTCGCAGTCTTCAGTTCCAGCTTGTCAGTTCAAGCAAACTTGTCTCTTTTTGTGGGACGGAGAAATTATGGAAAAGATATTCTTACTTGTTTGTTTTGATAGTAGAAGATATTTTTGTTAATGGTGGAAACAGAAACTCAGAAAGTAGTAGTAATTGGAAAGGACAATGTAAATCCCGGTGACAACCGATCCCTTCGTCAGCCAGCCCAAAAGGATATTTCCCAGAAGTAGAGCCAAGTTAGATTTTTTTTTTCCTACAAGTTAAATCATAATTCATACTCAGATGACAAATCCTCAGAAGTAGTAGTAGTTTTAATTTAAAAACAATCAAAAAAAAAAAGGCGACAGTCAAAAAAAAATTATTTAGCTCGTTATCGTTTTCACTTTTCAACATTAACTGATTGCTCCATTAAGAAATAAGAAGACACAAAACTAGGGGTGTAAACGAACACCTTCATGCTCAGATTCGGCTCCACTCGAAAAAATTGGACTCGAATTCGATAAGGAATTTATATTTTTGCGTCATATTCGACTCGAATCATTACTCGGACCTACTCGACTCGTAAGTACTCGATTCGTTTACAAAGCAAATTACTCACGAGCCTTCAAATCGAGTTTCGAATATAAACCATTTCACTTAAAATTGAACCACTACATACTAAATTGGTTACTTAACTAATATTTATATATAAAATTTTTTCACTTTTATTTATGTATTGAAATTATAAAGAATGTAATAAAAATTGACATTCAATTCATTGATTTATTCATGTACAAGTTTACACAATTTTATACTACACTATAAATTATAAAGATTAATATAAATATCACATATTTAGCTTACTAACATGGATTAGACCAATATTCAAATATGATCCATCGAAAGGCGGTATCGAAGTATGGTTAGGAAAAAATAAAATACTGCAACCCTAATCTGAGTGAATACTAGTATGCTCGTATATCATTAAAAAAAACGACCATGTATCAGATTCGACTTAAATCAATTCGAACTTTAGATCATATTTTTGAATTACTTAGTCTACTTGACTCAATTTACACCCTTAGACAAAACCATTGTCTCTCTCTCTCTCTCCTCATAATCATTACCCTAGCCTAACTAGTAGCTACGTAATCAAAATCTGTGTACAAATCGATTACAATGCAGAGAAACGAGAATGGCGTCTTCTTCAGCATTATCCGCTACAAATTCAATTGCACGTTCACATTCTATCTCAAACATTTTATTCTTTAATTTCAGAAGAAACCACTCCAAGCTCTTCTACCGAACAACCCTACGCTCGCTTCCCGTTTACAACGTCGTTAGTAATCAGCACCAAAAACTAAAAGAAACCCCCAACGAACAAGGTATTTTTATCATCTATAACTCAAATTTCCAATTTTCTATACTTATGTTAACATGTTTCCATTTCTCTCCCTTCTTTCTGTTGTTTGAAATGTCAATCAAACAGTAGCCTTGGTTGAACACCTTTATAATGTACATTTGCAGTATTTTCTTTTGATTTCTATTAATATGGTCAATTAATTTTAGTTAATTCTGATATATCTGATGCATTCTGTTTCACGTGTTTGTGCCTTGAAATTGGAATTTGAGGCGACAGTTTTATTTGTTTAGGTGTAGAAATTCCTCAAAAACAATTCACCAGCTAAAGCAATTTTTCTTTCTTTCTTTCTTTCTTATATTGTATTGGAATCCAGTGTTCACTTCACTATGCCAGTTGCCAGGGAGAACTGAGAAGAGTGTCCTTTAATGAAACTTATTTTCCCCAACTTTATACCCTATTTTCTGTTTTTTAGTCTTTTATATTTAACTTTATAGTGCTAAAAGGAGTAGCACTCTTCTTTCTTTTCTCTCTGTGATCAAGTTCCATCCAAGCAACAAGAAAGAAATCTACTTTCTCTTCTCTCTTTAACTTCCAAGCTGGATGAAAATACTTTTTCTTCTTTTACCTTTTCTTACATACTCTCCTAATTCTCTTTGTTTATAATTTCACTAGCAAAGCCTTATCAAAAAATGCCTTTGCTGAATTAGGTGTTGGAGATGCTTTGGATAACTTTGTCCTGGACTCTACATCTGTTTCATCAAGTATCAAGTATCATGCAGAGTTGACACCATCATTCTCTCCAGAGAAATTTGAGCTTCCCAAGGTGTTCCATGCAACTGCAGAAAGTGTTCAGGATATGCTCATCATTAATTGGAATGCCACATATGAGTATTATGAAAAGATGAATGTAAAACAGGCATTTATTTGTCTATGGAATTTCTTCAGGTATGTTTAGGATTTCTGGGTTGGTTTGATTCAAGAACATGTTTCCTTTAGCATATTTGTAATTTTATGTGTTGGTTGTTCCAGGGTAGAGCATTGCTTAATGCAATTGGGAATTTAGAGCTCTCTGGGGCATATGCGGAGGCTTTGACAAAGCTTGGGCACAATCTAGAAGATGTAGCTAAGCAGGTGAGATGCTTGTTAATTGATAATCACAATTATGGTAATTACTTCACAGTGGCTTTTTATTATTCACATATTTTCAGTCCACTCGATCAATGAAATTGTTGGCTCTCAGTGGTTCTGTATTGTATGTCGAAATAATGAATATTGAACCATATGAATGAAGGATATTAGAAAGTATCTTAGATGGTAAGCAGTTTCTGCAAAGAAGCATATATGGCTGGAAATAAATTTATCACTAAACCGATGATTGTGCAGCTGTAATGAAAACTAGGTAAATAATTTATCCAGCTGGTGGTTAATCTAGGACTATTTTATTTGTCATGATTCGTTAGCCATCCTATTGCATAAAATGCCTATACGAACTTAACTCAATTCATTATTGCGGGATAGGGATGTAGAACCAAAGGAAAGAGATCTTTGTGATGAAAAAAAATCTCAGGGAACCTTACGCGAGACTTCCTCATCATACTACTTTTCCATATTGAAATTCTCTCTAAGCTGTAGAAAAAGAATGTGTTCTAAGATTTGACACTAACAGGAAACTTGGGATGTACTTCTCTGTTTTTCTTTGAAGAACAGAAATGTGTTTGTCTTGAATGAAATCTCTTTGATCTTTAAGCTGATAATTGACAGGAACCAGATGCTGTGCTTGGGAATGGGGGTCTAGGGAGGCTGGCCTCCTGCTTTTTGGATTCTTTCGCTACACTGAATTACCCTGCATGGGGCTATGGTCTTAGATGCAAATATGGATTGTTCAAACAGCTCATCACAAAAGATGGTCAGGAGGAAGTTGCAGAAAGTTGGCTGGAGGTGATATTTGCTTTTGTTCTTTCTAATCATCTAGTAAAATGCTGTCTAAATATGTTTCACATGCTTCATTTTGTTTGATGCTTTACATGGGCACTTTAAGTTTCTTATGGTTTCAAAAGCAATATATGCTTATCTAGTTATGGGTAAAAATTATCTCTCATATGTTGATTAAATAAAGTATCCTTAACAGATGGGCAGTCCCTGGGAAATTGTAAGAAACAATGTGTCCTATCCAGTGAAGTTCTATGGGAAAGTCATTTTAGGCGCTGATGGAAAGAAAGAATGAGTTGGCGGAGAAGATATAACTGTTGTTGCCTATGATGTTCCCATACCAGGATATAAAACCAAAACCACTATAAACTTTCGGCTATGGTCAACAAAAATTGCTCCATCAGATTTCGATTTAGGTGCTTTTAATGCTGGAGAGCATGCCAAAGCATATGAGGCCCTATATAAAGCTGAAAAGGTCTGTTCCATAATTATTTGATACCTAATTGTCACGATCTTGTCTTTTATCTGCACTTGCATGAGTACCTTGCATACTTTGGGTGCATTGGCATTGGTTATGGAGGTCATAAATGATAGAAGCAATGCAAAATTGTTTTATGTGTGCTTTCTTTTTCATGTTTATGTGGCACTTTTTACACATCTCTTCATAGAGAGACTGCCATTTTGTCCTTGTACTACCAATTGTAATGGGCATTTCAACGTTATGTTTTGACCAGATTTGCTACATTTTATATCCTGGGGATGAATCACTTGAAGGGAAGACTCTAAGATTGAAGCAACAATATACACTATGCTTTGCTTCTCTTCAAGATATCATTGCTCATTTTGAAAGGAGATCAAGGGGATCGGTCAACTGGAATAATTTTCCTGATAAGGTCGCAGTACAAATGAATGATACTCATCCCACCTTCTGCATACCAGAGCTGATAAGAATATTGATGGATGTGAAGGGATTGAGCTGGAGTGAATCATGGGAAATCACTCAAAGGTAGCTTCATGATGTCACTTGTTGATGGGTTATTAGTAAGTTTCATAATTGTATATTGGTTATTGGGGGTCAGTAAGGTTTTACTCATCACATTTTCCGGTCTGTCTTTTTATAGTCCACTTGCAAACCTTCATGCATCCAGACCCTAAAGAACTCTCCCTGTTTAGATCTTTGATCAGAGGCTAGGCATATATGTTTTTGCCTTTTTGGTTCTTATAATCTTGAATGCACCAACAGAAATTTTTTATACTTTTCATAAGTATGTATTAGGTGTGCTGTAATACTGCCTTTCTAAATATGTAGGATTCAATTTTTGATCTGGATATTTCTGTGACACTGTTCCCTTTCTGCCAGAACTGTGGCATATACAAACCACACCGTCCTACCTGAGGCTTTAGAGAAATGGAGTTTAAAGCTTCTGCAAGAGTTGCTTCCTCGGCATGTTGAGATAATAAAATTGGTTGACAAGAAGGTAATGTTAGAAATGGTATATTGTTGATTTTGAGTCAGACAAAAAGCTTTATATATATAAGCATGAAGTAAAATAATTTAACTTACCGTGTCTTATTCTTTCCACTGCCCTTTCTTGTGCTGTGAAAACCATCATTAACACCTAACTTTTAAAGTATTGTAACATTGTTTTTCTGTCCTGACTTTGTTGATGTTATTTGCAGCTGATCGATACCATAATTGCTGAGTATGGTGCAGAATATCTTGAATTGTTGCAGGAAAAACTGAATCAGTTAAGAATTTTAGATAGTATTGAATTACCTGACTCCATCCTAGAACTACTGGTTAAACCCGAGGAAAGCTCTGTAGTTACTCCAGAAAAAGAAGGTGAGATTTCTGATGAAGTAATAGAACCTACTGATGAAGAAGATGAATCTGAAGGAATAAACTTAAAAGATACTGATAAAAAGATAAAGGTGACATTTGAGCCAGATCCTCAACTGCCAAAGATGGTTCGAATGGCTAATCTATGTGTTGTTGGGGGGCATGCAGTAAATGGGGTTGCTGAGATTCATAGTGAAATAGTAAAAAAAGAAGTATTTAATGAATTTTATAAAGTAACTAGGTCGGTGCACGACTGCTATATTCATTCTTCTGTATCTCACAGCCATAGTTAGACTTAACTATGAGTCAAACTTCTGGACATGGTGATATGCTCTTGCAACTGACTCGCAAATAAAATTTCTTTTACAGTTGTGGCCTGAGAAATTTCAAAACAAGACAAATGGGGTGACCCCAAGAAGATGGATACGTTTCTGCAATCCAGAGCTAAGTAAAATCATAACCAAGTGGACGGGAACAGAAGACTGGGTGATAAATACTGAGAAGTTGGTGGAACTTTGAAAGGTGGACTCCATAGCCATTCTAATATTTATAGTACTGTTTTACTTTGATCAACACTAATTTTAAAATGTCAAACTGAATCCTCAATAGAAATTGCTTCCCCTTTTAAAGATGAGATTTTGGCCATCTTTTAAATTTTAGCCAGTGAGTGCTGAATTTCCTTTTTCTAGGTAGTTACAAATTCTTTTTGTATTTGGTTTGGAGATTTAGGCCTTCATTATATGAATAGATCATGGGTTGAAATTTCTCTTTACACTGTATAACTAAGATCTCCCTTTCCTTGCTTCGTTCTCTGGTTTGTCTCATTGAGTTGAAGATATGATAAACTTTACTGTGTTTGCATGCACTATTTTATGTCCTCGAAAGGACAGTGTGTTCATGTTCATATGCAGGTTGAACTTTTCCATTGTTGGTGCAAAGTGCATCATTCCTTTCTTTTCTTTTCTGTTGCTTATATTGTTCTTTAGTAATACACACTTACATAACCAAGTTAAACATATTAAACTGTCTGCAGTTTGCTGATAATAAAGAGCTCCAATCTGAAAGGAGGGAAGCAAAAAGGATTACCAAAGAGAAGGTTGTGTCCTTCATCAAAGAAAAAACTGGATATCTTGTTGGTCCTGATGCAATGTTTGATGTGCAGGTTGTCTCCTACTTGTTATTTAATTTATATATTCTTGTCATCCTTTATTTTATAAATATTTATTACTGGATTGAAAGAGGATTGCGGCATAATTGTGCATGTTTCCATTCATGTGACTGTAGTACTTGCCTTCCATCCTGGTGGGATTGTAAGTTACACCATCCTTATGAGCCAATTGGTTGTTAGGTATAAACAGTATAGCTTATGGTTGACAGGAAATAAGCTTCTTCAGGCAGAGGTAGGGACAAAACCAGCTGGCTAGCATTTAAGAAATAGAACTAATAGGAATAGAATGATATTGCCACAACAATTATTGTTAATTCCGAAACAAGTGTTGCATCATAGTGTTGTACGATATGCATCAAACTTGTTCCCTGTTTTGCCATTAATTAAAACTGATGGTCATATCATTTCCCAAAGATGAATCTGACGTTGATACCACTGACGTGAATCAATAGATTTCTTACAAGTTACAAAGGAATGTGAAAAACGGTTGGTTCAGTTTCTTATGGCCCTTGAGCCTCTTCTCTAGGGGCAGGGAGGAAAGCACGATAGGAGGCATTTCTCAAGCCTAGGGGACATCAGAGAACTTTAGAGGTAGGCTAGAAAGGAAGGAAAGAGAAAGGCTAGGAGTGATATAGGCATGGAAGCATTCACACAGGAAGCAAAAGAGGTCAGTGCTACAACTACGGTAGATGGGCTTGGGGTAGCTTGACAATGGCCTAGTAAAGAACGGGAAAAAAATTAGAAAGAAATAGAACTGAGAGAAGATGAGATCTGCATTCTGTAGGATTATAAAAGAGCAGCAAAAAGTTTGATGATACTGTTTGTTCTGTATTTGAACTGAAAGGATAGTGTTTGCATATTAGAGAATTATCATAACTCAACCTGCGGAATTTTATATTCTTTTTTAATATACTTTGCCAATTGTTATATAGTATATGTAGGAAAGCAATACTTGAATATGGAGGTAGATGTAATGATTGTTGCTCCCCACTCTTGCACTAGAAAAGAAGAAAAAGATTGGCATGAGGCAATCTACCCAGCACTTTGTAATAAGATGCAGAGCCATGTGTTTGTTCATTTACAATTTCAATCTGGAATGCATTTAATTATATGCTTTGGAATTAGTGCTTGTATTCAATCAACTAATTAGATAATTAATTTCTTTAATTAAATGATGAAGCCAATAAGGTTTTTTCTTACAAAAATTGTGTTTACTGCTGAAGATAAAGATGGACAATGCATTGAAGCCTCATCAAACTTGTTCATGATGACTTATTAAGTCTCATGTCTTTCATTTTAGGTTGTCTTTGTCCCAGATTACAATGTCAGTGTCGCAAGTGCTTATTCCTGGCAGCGAGCTGTCCCAACATATCAGGTATGATACTAAGAAAATTCTTGTCATTTGATATGGGACTGAAAATTTTGGCACCACCAAATAATTTTAGTGAGAGATGATAGCATGAATAAGGTTAAGCTTAGTGCAATCATGTGTGAGTTGCATGACTTAATCTTCCAAATATGTATTCCATAATGATTTTGGCTAGCAAACGATAACTTGATTTCATCTCTTTTCTTTGATCTATATTTCCCTGGATACTGGCAATTTGTTGATCTTCGTACAATGTATGCTCTTTATGAACAGTGACATCATAGAATTTTTTTATTCTTTAATCCAGTAATAGTCCTCCTAGTTTACCCTGATATAGGAACATTTAGTGGAGATTCACTTTAATCCTCCCAAGAGCAAATAATTGCCTTCAAACAAATGTTAATCTCAGTTGAGTATAATGAACACAATGATGCAAATTGTTACTGAGAAAACAAATTCTTTGAATAGAAGCCTGCTAGTGAGGTTATTCAACCTAGTTTTGAAAGTTAACTAGTTATAAAGAAATAGGATAGTACGTTGGACAATAATTTCTGTCATCCAAAACAATTTTTTCCCCGAAAGGGCAGTCTCGAGAAAAAATTGTGAAAGAACCAATTCTGGTGATGCTACTTATGGTGAATCCTTAATTCCTGACAATACTGTTGAGGTTATTAGCGAAAATCATTGCATGGTGGTACAATTTGAATGTTTGGTAATTGGTAGTACTAATGCTTCTTGTCTCCTCCTCAACTTGAAGCACTGCCGGAATGGAGGCAAGTGGAACTAGCAATATGAAATTTGCAATGAATGGCTGTCTCCTGATTGGAACCTTGGATGGAGCCAATGTTGAAATAAGACAAGAGGTTGGAGAAAATAACTTTTTTCTTTTTGGTGCCGAAGCTCATGAAATTGCTGGGCTAAGGAAGGAAAGAGCTGATGGAAAGGTGAGCTTAAAAAGCTAGAGTTCCATTTTTTATGTTTGAGCCATGTTTGATAAGTCAGAATTAAAATCACAGGCATCCACAAAGTCATGGTCATGCTGTGGACTTGTCTTGAATCGATACAACCAAAATTTATAGTGGACACTGAGACAGGATTACTACTTGTCGTTATAGAAAAAAGAAGAGAAGGAATTGTGTCAATATGTTCACCATACTTGATGATTTAATATGCAGTTTGTGCCAGACCCGCGATTTGAAGAAGTTAAATCATTTGTTAGAAGCGGTGTTTTTGGTCCGTACAACTATGATGAGCTGATGGGATCCTTGGAGGGAAATGAAGGGTATGGCCGTGCTGATTATTTCCTTGTTGGGAAGGATTTTCCTAGTTACAAAGAGTGCCAAGAGCAGGTCGATAAGGCATACAGAGATCAGAAAGTAAGTTTTGTTTATATCATAATACCTTATTTGTTTGTTAGTTACTTTGGGGTGCTTGCAAAGATGCTGATAGAGGTCATTCAAGTAATCTATAGAATAAAATCACAGTTACCTTGGCTAACCTGAACCTCAACTATTTGGTCACTTAGTTGCCCTTGCAGCAATGCGGATACATTTAAGTAACAAAGAGGTCTCAATAAATTTAAACATCTTTTTGGAAAGCTGCTTGACATGAATTTTGTAGCTTCTGAATTAACCCAACATTTGTTTTGTTATTTTTGGGCAGAATTAACTGGACTGCTGGTTCATACAAGTTTAGCAGTGACAGAACCATTCACCAATATGCGAGAGACATATGGATGATTGAACCTCTTGTATTACCATAAAGACGGTCTTAATTAATTAATTATGATGTAGTATCTAATCTAGAGCCAGACTATATATATATATATATATATATGAAGCGAGATCAATCATCACTTATTTTACTTGCAGCGTCTTCACCCCCTTTAGCAATGGACGCAGCGACAGATTTTGATTTTATATATACTTCACCCCGTATATATATATATATATATATATATATATATATATATATATATATATATATATATATATATACTTACTTTCTTTTGCTTTTATATATACAACAACAACAATTCATGCTTGTTCCTTTACACTACTGTTAACGGCCGGTATTGCTAAATGTGACGGGGGTGTTCCATAAATTTAATTTTTAGTATGAAGTTTGTCCTGCCGGAACCCTGGAATTTGTATCTTTAAAGGTACATATTAATTAAAAAATCGTTTCGGGAATTAAGATTAAGCATTTCTTATACAAAACCTTAACATTTTTAACAAAGTTTTTAAAAAAAGAAAAAAATAATAATTCTCTTTTTGAGTAAAGGTGGTATTATTTTTGATGAACCATATAATTATTTATCATGAACGTATAGATTTCATCTATAGTAAAAATATTACTTGTCAACGCATTATAGTTATAACGAAAAAACAAATTAAAATGAACTCAAATAGCATGTACAGTTTGTCCTAACCAGTAGCTACTAATGTTAAAACTTCACTCTATCCTAAATGGTAACATCAATTTGTCCTCGTTTTGACGGTGAAAAAGAACGTCGTCTGACTACAACCTATTTTTTTTTTTTTTACTATACTTTCGTTTTTACTGGAATTTTATTTTATTTTTAAATATATATCCTTAACATTAATTAAAAATATAATAATAAAAAAACATAATAATTAATACTCCATTAACTAAGAAAGTTTATTTTACTTTATAGTGTAATTAATAACAGTGCACTCGACAACAACACGGTTAAGAGATTCTGAACAAGTAAGTTTGGCCCGGGGAAGGGTTTGGCCGAGCCATTGGCAATGAAAAACTTGTTATTTTTTTGAGAAAAAGGCAATGAACTTTCCATTAGCATATTTGTACATTAATCAATACGCATACCTGCATGCTGTGAAACCCTCACAAGCAAAGCATCCCTTTAACTGAATGATTCTTTAATCCAAAGTTAAATAAAGAGTAAAGTTAGAAAGAAAGAAAGAGCACATATATATATATATATATATATATATATATATATATATATATATATATATATATATATATATATATTAACTAGGCAGGTTCATGCATGGCTTGTAATTCATTTATCTGCCTGCCAGCATGCAGGTCCCATGATTGAGTGATAGAGAAGTTGATATCTCAATCAATAAAATCACCCATCTATCTGTCTGTCTATCCATCTATCTTCACTTACGCAACTGATTGTTATGTGTGTCATTTTCATAGCCTTCCGATCCCTTTCCTAAATGATATATATATATATATATATATATATATATATATATATATATAGGAATTGTCAGGATCGGCAGTGAGGATCTCTTCTTTCTTAAAATGAGGACTTTTTTTTTTTTTTTGCTTTTTTTAAAACATTTAAAAAAAAAAAGTTTAATATTTATGGAATGAAATTTTTTCATAATACAATGTTTTGGGTGTGATTTGAGTGCGTATAACAAAACATGTATGTATACCACTTTTGGTATAGGTATTCAAAACACGCTTAAAACATTGTATTATGAAAAAATTTCAGTCCCATAAAATATTAAACTTTTTTTTTAGTTGTTTTAAAAAAAAAAAAGCAAAAAAAAAGAAAAAAAAAAGTCCCTCATTTTAATAAAGTAAGGGATCCCTTACTTGATCATTTCTATATATATATATATATCAAGGATCAAGAACATTTTTCTTAAATAACATTCTTTCTTAAATAGCACTCATTTATTAAAACTACGTCGTTTTGGAGTCTTTTAAAAGAGAGTGGTCCCATTTGCTTTCTTTTTATTTACAAAAATACCATTCACGATCCCACTTGTTTTTTAAAAAAGACTCCAAAACAACATAATTTTAATAAAAAAATGCTATTTAAGAAAAAATGCTATTTAAAAGAAATGCTCTTCATCCTTTATGCAACACATTAGGTTCTTGTTCAAGAATAATGACGACTTTACCTCCACTTATGGTATGTATATAATGATAATGAATATTAATAAATACTGCTACCACTATCTTATAATAAAAATGAGATTCTTACTTTTTAATAACAATATTAATTAATTTGTCTTTAAAGTTTATAATTAAAGAAATTAAAATCATCCAAAAATACTTATGTCATTCTTATACAACCATCATTAATTAATATTCATAAAATCTCTTTTGTTTTCTAGACTGAGAAAGTATATATATATATTAACAACAAAATACTCCCTCCATAAAAAAATAAAACAAAGGAGTCCGTCGCGTTTACATGCATTTTAAATATTTTTATATACATATTAAAAGATTTACTTGAGTCATATATATATATATATATATATATATATATATATATATATATATATAAAGTTTTTCGATCGACTAATTAATTTTATGGGTTATGATCGATGATCTCCTTACGGTTCACTTCTCCTGGCAATTATATTAATTAATGAAGTTTATGCATGCCCATCAGCATGGATTAGTAATTTTACCATCCCTAAACTTAATTTTTATATATTTGACGGACGCCCGCCGGCCGGCCGGATGTTTGTCACCGTTGGATCTTGATCACGCTACATTCATTCAACTTTGTTAAACTTGAAATTGTCGGCAACAATTCAATCCAATATGTCAATTTCATGGTATTAATCATGGTCGGTCATACATATAAACGTTCGTGCACTTATTACACTTAATTAAGAGGGTCAGTTTTAATTACCTATTTTAATGAAATTCAAGTCTCACCAAAAATAAATTATTTTTAGACGGAATAAAAAAAAAATAAATAAATGAGCTTCAACAGAGTAATTTACACATACAAAAGTTTATATATATATATATATATATATATATATATATATATATATATATATATATATTTTATAATAGAAAAAAAGGGGAAATGTTTCACTAATAATCATATTTTATGGGCCAACCATGGTCTTAGTTCGAACTACCTACCAACATCATCCATCGAGTCTGATCAAAACCCATTTCATTTGCTCTAGCTAGCTTTTTAAAGGTGAAATTAGTAGGGCAGGCAATTTTTCATATATTCCAATTTTTAAATTGTCCATGTGTGTTTATGGCTAACATCAAATATAAGAACAATAAACCTAGACTTCACAAAATATTTTAAAGACGAAAGATTAGGACTCGTAGGAAGGAAAATACTCCTATTAATTCAATAAAATAATTATAAGCCCAATTTGATTCTTTAATTCTACTAGTCGATTTATAAAATTTTAACATTGATGTGAATTTGGATTTTCATTAGTATAATACTTATCCGGGAATTGATATTTTTAAATATATTTTTGATATTTTTATATAGTCATTTCTCACATAAGCATACGGTGAGTCTCACATTCATGTGACAAGTAATCATGTAAAAATATTAAAAATACATGTAAAAATAGTGTTCAAATTGAATGAATTTGATTAGATGAAAAGGACTTTGTTTGCTTGGGACCTAAGTTACCTTCTACTACTGATCTACTTCTTCTACATTGCGTAAACAGGTTGGTTGGTTCGTTCGTATCACCTCACTCTCTCGCTCTCACTTTCACTTTCATTTTCATGCGCTCGCAAACACAAACACATAAAGCCCAGACCCACCCACCCACACGCACGCCACGCCACGCCACGCCACCCAACTTACGCTCACATCCACACGGTTAGTCTTGTTAGTTGTTATATATTATGAAACTGAATTATGATTATGTACATATATGTGATAGGTGATTATGTGCATATATGTGATACTTAAGAATTAAGAAAAATTTCACTTTAATTTATTTTATGGCACATACCTTCACGCTCGTCGCATTTTAATTTCGTCAAATATTTGTCGATATCTTGAACTCATTGAGAGAGTTGTGTACGTAGCGGAATTGTACGATCCATCAAACATCAATTCATCACCAATGCAGCGCACACTTGTGTAGATTGACCAAATAAACATGTTGGACCACTTTCTTGCCTAAAAGGTTAACCTATTAGGTTGAGACTCCATCAAATACTTATTAACTCATCTACACTCTTAAATTTATCCAATATAAAATTCATCTCTCTAACAAGTTGTTGAGGTCAAAAGACTTTCTCAGCTAGGGGTAAGATATTGCAAGGTTATGTCAATTTTTAATTTTATTTTATTTTTAAAGTAATTATGCTCTGACATTAGTATTTGTACGACACTAATATAGTACATCATTTTAAAAATAATTATTTAAAAAGTTGAACCGGAAGATATCATTATTTTGGTTTGATTGTTGAGGCTTAATTAATTTTTAACTACAATTAAAACACATAATTAAAATTATAATTCTAAACGTAACGGTGTTAATCTTATATAATACGACACATTGATACTATATTCTACACATGCAATAAAGATTTCATTTCCCACGAACGGTTTCTGAGCAATTATTTGTATGAGTAGATTATCTTTCTAAATACTAAAGACCTAGCTAGTTCAAGGTCCATCAAGGATACAAACCCTTTTCAACAAAATTATCTATACCCTCGATCTGCATGATTCATATATATATATATATATATATATATTCTACTGGGTTTGACGCCAGATAAGATATTATGATGTTCTGACTTTTATAGTTTTTCTAAAACGCCTTGGCCTTGATTCAAAATCAAAAGGTTAGGTATAGCTTACATGTCTTCCGTCTTTTCAGAAAGAGAGAAGGAGAGGGCGTGAAAAATATTATAATGGACACAGAAAAAGAGGAACAAGGATTGACACGGGTAATTTTTGTCTTAAAGGTGTTTATTGCCTTTTATCAATAAAATTTATTAAAAGACTACTAGCAATATACCTTTAGGATTTATGTCACAGCCTATATCTATTCTAAGTGATAGCAACTCACATATAGAACCTCTAATTTATGCTACTGTGTAAAAGATGATTAGATGAAAGAAGATTGAGACTAATCAGTTTTGTAACTGAAATGTAAATTAAGCATAATTATTTACCAAGTAAATAATGTAATAATCACATATCAGTTTCAAAATTTATTTATATCCCATAATTAAGCAATATGGTTATGGGTTGGTTTTGATTTTTAAAATATGGTTATGGTTCCATTTAAGAACTAAAACCATATTAACCATTTTTAATATGGATAATATGGGTTGGAACCATATGATTATGGTTAAAAATTATATTAACCATATTAACCATTTTAATATTGTTATGGGTTATGGGTTCCATTAAGACCTGATTTAACACTAATATTATGTGATTATGCATATACCCCTTACCACCCCACCCCACCCCACCCCACCCCACCCCACCCAAACTCAACCAAAAATAATAATATTATGTGATTATGTATATACCCTTACCTCCTCCCACCCCTTCCCCCCACCCCCACCCCCTTTCCACCTGCGTACCTACATGTACCAATTATAAGACCCCAACTTTTTATAAATAAAATTGAATTTTCTATATTCATTATTTTGTAATAAAAAGGAGTAAGTGATATAATACTTTGGTTATGGGTGAAATGTGCAAATTTTATAAAATAAGCAAGTGGTTATAAAATATTCATTTTTTGTCGGAGAATATTCGTTTGGTGTGGAATATTCTTGTTGTCGGGAATATTCGTATATGGCCTGTGACCATTCGTGGGACCTCATAATGAATAAGCATCGGATGAAGAAAACGACAAATTTGAGTTCTTTATAAATAACGGCGTAATTGTTACAATTTTACCTGTTGTTGAATTAAATTGGTTAAAATCTGATGAATGGCGTACGTTGCGCAAGAAAGATACGATATTGCTGAGTATTGTTGAATTATTGATTCTTACGTAAGAAGGCACTACTCAATAATTATTACGATAATTCTTTGCTCAATATTTTATTTTATTGATTCAATAATTGTTGCGTAGATATTTTATATTATTGTTGTTTTGATAATTGTCATTGCACTGATATTTCCCATTATCCGATCAATAATTCATATTATTTGAATAATATTATTAGATAGCATTATTGGCAATGTCTAGAAAATTACATCTAAAGGAGAGGTTTGGTCACTTGCGCAAGAAGGAGAAATCCTTATCTGGAAAGCCCTCTTTCCAGGAACGACACAGTTGTCATTATTGTGATTCTGTAATATTATTTGTGAATAATTAATTATTGATTTATATGATAAGAAAATATTTATTTGATGTGGATATAAATAATGGATTTATTTATTTTATGTGGTTATAAATGAAGGAATTTTAGTATGAAATAATTGTTGAAAGTTTGACATATTTTCTGTGGAATTATAATTATTTCTCTGATAAAATATTCATTCATATATATTGGTATAATAATTGTTTAAAAAATGATTTTATTATAATATATATATAAGCGTGTGGTTAATTAAAGCGGAAGTGTGAAGATGTTTTGAATACCTTGTTGGTAACATGGTTTGGTTGGTGGAATTGGTGGGTGAGAAAGTTGACTGCAAATTCTTAATTTTCAAATGTATTACAGGAGCTTTGTTTTTTTTGTCAAAGATGATTCATGCCTTGTTTTCTTTTTCAAAGCTGGCTTGTTTCTTTTTCTTTCCTGCAATTCATTTTTCAAAGGGTGGCCCCACCCATATGGAATATATGTTAGGCTTGAAATTTAGGCAGAAAAGTTAGGCAAATCTGCTTAACTTTTCTTTTCTTCCGTTGCTATAAATAGGGGGTAACCCCTCCTTCCTCAACACACCACTTTCAAATCAGAAATTTTTATTCTAGAGTATTGTGAGTATTTTCTTGAGTATAAGAATACTTTGAAGCGTAGTTTTTTCATAAGATTTTCTCGAATAATATCCAATATTCGGTCGAATCCAAGCTTCTACTAAGTTAAAGGATATTATTTTATTGCAATACTCGTGAGAAATATTATTTTCTTTCAACTCCATATTACGTAAGCGATATTATTTCATCTTGTATTCTTAAATTTGAACTTACTATGGTAAGTATTGCTTATATAATTCCTGAAATGATTAAAAATTTCGCTTCATCTAATATCATTCCATAGGAATATTGATCTGAACTTTTTAATCAAATTTAGAACTTTTCATGGTAGAAAGTCTTTGATTCACGAGTCATCATTCAAGTGCATCGCAATCTTGTAATCGCTCAGTCTTTGTTCATGGGTATATTGTTCACAAAAGAATAAATATATATATATATTCTTCCTTTCAAGTTATCTGTTGTGACCCTTATTCTTGAAATTGAATCCATGTTTTGATCTTCACTATGGATTATTATGAAGCATTTTAAAACTTGAATTATCTAAAAAAATCTGAATCTCTAATCTTTATCCTTTTGTCTCTTTGGATTCGTTTCTCAAAATATTTTTCATCATCCTCGATCCTTAATGGTGATACTTGATGAATATCTTTGGCACTTGTAGTGCAAAAGATGTATGATTACGATGAATATCTTTGGCCGTAGTTCGAAAAGATGAGCAGTGTTGAGATGAACATGACCAACTAGTGATCTGAGTGAATATCTTTTGCGTAGTGCAAAGATGAATATTTGATGCAAGATGTATATTGATTGATGTTCTGAGGATAAAATATTGATGATGGACTTTTAAATTCATAGATGATAGTGAATTTTATTCTCTACTTAACTCTTCTAATGAATTGTTATTTTATTCTGCGAATATTGATCTAAAAGCGGTTGTCCATTATATTTTATCTGATTTGTTGAAGGCTAACGATAAATTATTATTCTTTATCTTAGTCATAATATTCTTTACTGGGCTAGTTGAGCTCATCTTTTTTCTTTTTGTTCTATTTTTTCTTCTCAGAAGGTGAGAATGTAGCAGGAACCAGTCAGTGTGACGCCCCCAAAATAGGTATACATCACCCATTTTGAGTCACCGATAACATGGTATGTAAACAACTACAACTCTATTAATACAACATAAAAGCTGTGAGTTTAAATACAAATATTGCCATCTAGACAATATTCACACCCAAATAAGTCCTCTTTACAATTATTGGTACATTATTTTACAAAATGATGAGGACTACTAAAACAACTCTCTAGAACCATCATTCCACACTTTGACTAGAACTCGCTACTAACTCTCGCCTCACGAGAAGAAAAATGGAACAAAAGGAAAAGGTGAGCTCAACTAGTCGAAGAAGAATATTATGACTAAGATAATATAGAACAAATTATCGTTAGTCTTCAACAGGAAAAATCGACAAAAAATACAATAGCAACAAGTTTGAGATCAATATTCGCAGCGGAAATAATAATTCATAGAAGAGTTACGTAGAGAATGAAATCTACTTTTATCTATGAATTTAAAAGTCCATCATCAATATTTTATCCCTGTAATATCTATCAATATACAACTGGAATCAAATATTCATCTTTGCACTACAGGCCAAAGATATTCATCAGTTGGTCATGTTCACCTCAACACCTGTACATCTTTGCATTACAGCCAAAGATATTCATCATAAAATCATTAATCTTTGCACTATAGGCCAAAGATATTCAATAATATCATCATTTAGGACCGAGGATGATGAAAAATATTTTAAAGAAAACGAATCCAGTGAAACAAAAGAATAAATATTAAGGATTCGTATTTCGATTTATCCATGTCCAAAAATACCTCATAAATAATCATAGTGGAGCAAAATTCAAGAATGATCAAAACATGGATACAATCAAAGCTAGTATCCATAATAGATATTTTAGATAAAAAATGAAAATTTAATTTTTCTGTGAATAGTGCCGTATATCATGAATAATGTCGTATATCGTGAATAGTCAGAGTATCGTGAATAAGTAACCCGACACTAAAAGACAAGAATTTCACAAGAAAAATACTATCAATATTCTGGCATAATGATATTGGAATAAATAATATCATTTTTTAATAAAATAATATCCCTTACCTCGAAAAGATGGTACTTCTGACTGGAATACTAGATATAGTGCTGAAGGGAACTTGCACTGTATAACAACACTCAAAGTATCAAAATACTCACAAAAAATACGCTCGATAATATAGAGAGAAAACTTCAGTTTCTGGTGTAATTTTCAATTCTAACCTAAGCACAATTTGGAGGGCATTGAGCAGTTTGGACTGATGTATCCCTCCCCTCCACATTTGAAGTATATGATAGGTGGTCGTTCTCCTTCCTTAATGACAGGTGCTGATGCTGATGTCTTTCCATCATTGTTGAATCTTCTTTTCTTAAAATGTCCATTCTTATGGTTTTAGCCATGATTACCACCGAAGTGGTTACCATTTCTGACATGTTGATTCCCTCCACGCTTATTGTCACCGCTTCGATGACTGTTATCACTCGTATTATCATTTTCAATTACCGCTCCTTTGGTTTTTGTTGACTCATTATCGCGGCTCCAATAAGCGAGCCCTATTAACAACATCTCGAATACAAACACCACGGTTTATGAGAGATAAGATATTGGCGTATCTCGAGTTTGAACCTCTTAGAAACATTCGCGTCATTCTCTCCTCATTATCAATCAAATAGCCAAAACCAAGGATAGTTTCGGCAAACTTGAAAAGCCCGTCATTTGCGACACAGTCGTATTGTTTTGTTCAAGTTTAATGAACTCTACCTCTTCACGTATAGACGAATACTTTCGGAAAAGTACTTGTCGTTGAACAGTTCTTGAAACTTCTCCCAAGTCATCTTCGGTCAGCAAAGAAGTTGAGTCACGCTTTATAGATTCCCACCAAGAATCTGGGCCGCAGACGCATATACATGAAGGTGGCAAAGGAAACCTTTGCTCTTGGAGCATCCCAAGACATCAAATATCTTGCAGATCTCGCTTTATCCACGTCTCCACCTTAAGTGGTTTTGCACTCCAAAAAACTCCGGTGGTCAGTTCCTTGAAATGCTTAGCGGTGGCCGTCGAGAGTTGCGGTGTTTCCCTGTATTTTGGGCGAGGAGCAGATTCTACTTTAGTGTTGCATGAATTGCATGAAGCCTCGAAACATTCCATCGTTCATCATTTGGTCAGTGTTGTTGTTTGCATAAGGATTGTCGCCTTCACGATGCACATTGTCACTGGTTATTGATCCGTGGAGACTCGGCGGTCTCTCTGTGCTCCATTGATGTTCATGTTCTCAACATTCTCGGATGCCATTCTCAAACACTGCCACAAAACAAGGGTTAATTAACATATCATATATTATCCTTATACTCTGACCGACCAATTAAATACCAAATAAACTTAGGTAGGTCATACTAGCGAAGGAATTCCTCGTCTCTCCCTCCTAGTTCTTATCTCACATCTTAGCGAGGATCATCTCCCTAAGCTTTGATGATACCAATTCGTGGACGCCCAAAAATAGGTATACATCACCTATCTCGAGTCGCCAAATACATAGTATATAATACAAATACAAATTTTAATATACAACAAGATAGGCGTGAGTTTTAATACAAATATTGTCTTACAGACAATATCCATTCTCGAGAATAAGTCCTCATTATATTTATTGTCACCTTTATTTAATGTAATAATGAGGACTACTAATACTATCATCTGGACCGTCATCTGCTCCCCGATTAGTCCCATTACGTTCTCATTTTCAAGAAGAAAACGGTGAAAGAAAGAAGGGTGAGCTCTAACTAGTCCAAAGAAGAAATATTATGACTAAGATAATGCGAGAATAAATTATCATTAGTCCTCAGCGATGTTAACCGATAAAATACAATAGACATCAAGTTTAACTGTAGCGGAACATACAATCCATTAAAAGAGTCAAGTAGAGAAATAAAATCTACTATCTTTTATGATTTAAAAAGGTTTTCATTACTTTTATCGCTGAGACTCAGCTTAATAAATAATCCACATCATCCCTGCACTACGGTCAAAGATATTCATTAGGGTCATGACTACAAATTATCCATGCACTACGGGCCAAGGATATTCGTGTATTCATCAATGGTCATGATCATGCCAACAACTGTCCATTAATGCACTACGGGCCAATGAAGACTTTTATCACATCATTTGTAACATTACGGCCATGATTATTATCGAATAATTCACGGTCATAATCATACCAAGTCCATCTATGCCTTCACAGTGCCACGAGATGACTTTCAAAAAATATAAACATGAGGATGATGACAATGATATAAGAATATCAAGAATATTCCACTAATTTCATGGAGTATAGAGGTCAAAACTTTAACCAATTGAGTATAATAAAGAATGGAATAACAAAAGAAATCACCGTGCATGCAGACTTGGCATAGACAGTTATTCCATGAGAATAATAAATTATGGAACGGTCGGTGAAATTACTTGCAGGACATGATATTCAACCAGAATAATAAAGAGCGGAACAGTCCCATGTAAACGCATATATCTGAGGATATTCCAATGAGAATAACGAAACCGGTCCCCAAAAAACGCATGCAGATGAATATTTCAATAGAATAATAAAGATTTGGAATAATGTAAGAATTTCACCAAGTATAAGGTAGCAGCGTATCTGAGTTATTCAATGAATAATAAAAATGTAATAACAAAAGTTCCCTTCATGAATACAAAAGAAATAATACCCTACTACAGTATAAAGAAGAATTGGATAAAAAGTAGTGAAGTAGTAGAATACTTTTCTTTTTTTCTCTATAGTTTCTCTCTAGAGTTTCAATGAATTCGTAAGAAATAATGAAGGAATGAGCTTTATTTATAGGAGAATGGGTGAATAAGAATTAATTCATGAACGATCCAGATTGATTTATTTTTAAGCGGATGGTCCAAATTGATTTCTTATGCAGTATTAATAAAATATTCAAAATAAAATAAGATATTATATATATATATATATATATATATATATATATACCTAAATGACGTAGACAAATATCACGGGTGAAAACCCCGTGACTTCAAATGATTTCTTACGCTTGAGCTTTTCAATCTTGCATACATATAATAATGGAATAATACACCTCATGTGATTACCAATTAATTTGTCCACCCACTTGATAAAAATTCTCCCATCCCTTGACTAAATTTCCTCCCATTCTCACGTAACACCCATTTTCCCCCATTTACTTTCATGATTATATATATATATATATATATATATATATATATATATATATATATATATATATATATATATATATATATATATATTATCATATTCATAACACACTAGTTTTGAAAAATGAGTAAGTGGGGGTCCAAATAATACGCCAAACTTACAACAAATACTCCATAAAATCTCCTCAATTATTTTTAACAACATTTATCATCATTATTGTAATTCACAATATTAATCAACGTGTGTCGTTCCGAGGAAGAGGGGCTTTCAATAAGGATTTCTCCCAATCGCATGCAATTAGGTGACCAAATCTCTCCTGGCGAACTTCTAGAACATCGTTAATATTGCAAATTATAAAATTAATAATTCTGTCATCTCAATTATTGATTTAATAATATATAAAATATTGACGATAATTGAATAAAACTGAATGACTTCTCACGTAAGCATCAATAATCAATACCGTGTGCTACTATGTAACCACGCATATTACTATACTTTTACTACCGAAAGTAGTTCAACAAGATCAACCAGTAAATCTTTCATTTATATTTTCAATAAAATATTTTGTCATTTTCTCAATCCGATAATAATTACATTGTGGGCCCACTAATGATTGTGTCGTCGTCATTTAATATTCCCCCGTTAAAACGAATATTCCCCAACCAATCGAATATTATATAACAACTTGCGTACTTTACAAAATTTTTAAATATTACCCACAACTATAACATTATATCAAATTTATTCTATAATATTCAAAAATGATATTTTATAAAAATTATTTTATTCATAAAAATTGGGGTCTTACATTTGGAACTTTTTTATTCGAAAGATCTTTTCATTTAGCAGTCTTTTTCACGTTCATTATTCACGATTCTTTCACTGCATCTTATTCACAAAAAAAAAATATTTTTTTTCTTCCTTTCATGTTATCTGTTGTGACCTTTATTCTTGAAATTGAATCCATGTTTTGATCTTCACTATGGATTATTATGAAGCGTTTTTAAACTTGAATTATCTAAAGTACGAATCTCTAATCTTTATCCTTTTGTCTCACTGGATTCGTTCTCTAAAATATTTTTTATCATCCTCAGTCCTTAATGGTGATACTTGATAAATATCTTTGGCCTATAGTGCAAAGATGTATGATTACCTGATGAATATCTTTGGTCCATAGTTCAAAGATGAACAGGTGTTGAGATGAACATGACCAACTGGTGATACAAATGAATATCTTTGGCCTGTAGTGCAAAGATGAATATTTGATGCAAGATATTTATTGATTGATGTTACATGGATAAAATATTGATGATGGACTTTTAAATTCATAGATGATAGTAGATTTCATTCTCTACTTAACTCTTCTAATGAATTATTATTTTCGCTACGAGTATTGATCTAAAACTGGTTGTCCATTATATTTTATCTGATTTGTTGAAGGCTAACGATAAATTGTTGTTCTTTATCTTAGTCATAATATTCTTTACTGAGCTAGTTGAGCTCATCTTTTTCTTTTTTGTTCCATTTTTCTTCTCAGGAGGTGAGAATATAGCAGGAACCAGTCGGGGTAAAGAGTGATGGTCCTAGACAGTTGTTTTAACAGTCCTCGCTAGTTTTGTAGAATAGTGTATCAATAAATGTAATGAGAACTTATTTGAGTGTGGATATTGTCTAGAAGACAATATTTGTATTTAAACTCACAGCATGTGTGTTTGTCGTATTTTGCACGACAATTATAATAATAAAAGTTGTAGTTGTTTCTGTACCATGTATTGAGGACTCAGAATGGGTGATGTATACCTATTTTGGGGGCGTCCCCCACCCCACCCCACCCCACCCCTTACCCCCACCACACCACCCCCACTACCACTAAAAAAATAATATTATGTGATTATGTATATACCACTTACGCCCCACCCATCCCATCTTGCCCCACCCCAACCCAACCCACCCCACCCCACCCCACCCTACCCCACCCCACCCCATCCACCCACCACCCACCCCAACCCAACCCAACCCAACCCAACCCAACCAAAAAATAATATTATGTGCTTATGTATATACCCCTACCCTATCCCACCCCACCCCACCCCACCCCACCCCACTCCACTACTTACCCAGATCCCCCCACCCCACCCCACCCCACCCCACCCCACCTCACCCCTTCCCTTACTCCCAGATCACCCCCACCCATCCCACCCCTGCACTTCAAGCACCCCATTCATCCCCCCACCCCACCCCACCCTTTACCGTGATTCACCCCCCCTACTCCACCCCATCTACCTCACCCACCCACCCACCCAACACTCCCTCCCAAATAAATGATATTAAGCGATTATGTATACCCCTACAAACCCCACCCCCACCCCCACCCACCCACCCACCCACCTCCACCTCCACCTCCACCTACCTAACCACCCCACCTCACCCCATTCCCACCCCACCCACCCACCTACCTACCCACCCACCAAACACTCCCTCCCAAAAAAATGATATTAAGTGATTATGTATACTCCACCCACCCCTACCCATCTACCCCCACCCCACACACCCCATCCCCCATCCCCACCCAAAAAAATAATGTACACCCCCACCCCACCCCCACCCCCACCCCCACCCCCACCCCATCCCACCATTCTCTCTCAAAATAAATTAATATTAAGCGATTATGTATACACCACCCACCTTCTACCCCCACCCACCCAAAAAAAAATAACCATGTTTGGTGCGGTTACTGAGAGAGAGAAAGGAGTGCAATTGAATAGAATATGGGTTGAAAAATGGTTAACCAGTTAATTAACTATATTTGTTTTAAAAATATGCGTTCAAACTTTAACCAACTTAAATAAATAAAAATGGTTAACCGACTAATTTGGTTCTAGTTAATATGGTTTGACCCAACAGTTAACTACTTATATTGCCAAGTCTACCCATAATGATTAAACACAAAATTGTTTAAACATTAATGAAGTTTATGAATCTGGTTCAATGCCAAAAAATAGGCCCGGCCCCCGGGTCACGGGACGTGGGCGCGAGCGGGTGGTGTTTTGCACCACATCATTGTGACCAACTCCAAGCCTTTTCTTTAGTACCACTAGTGAATTAAACTATTCCACATATACTTATAAAGTATTAAATAGTTTTATTCCTACTCAATGTAAGACTTCAAGAAAATAGTTTTATTAAACAACAATGAACCTTTTTCACATTCTCCACTTTGGATACAATTAAAACACAATATATAATTCCTACTTGAATTATATATTGCTCTCTATTAATCTCTTTATAATAGACTATCAAATACACTTTTAATTTAATACAAATTTAATCAATTAGTGAATTTAATTTAATTTCCAAATTAATCAAAACTCATGTTTGAAAAGGTGCATTAACAGGGCGAAGGGGGAAATGATTGTTTTTAATATACAATATTTTTCCTTTTGACATATTTTATTCATAATTTAGATTCTGTGACATATGATGATATATGATGGTAGATGTAGCCCGTGAAGATATATATATATATATATATTATACTCCATATTACAAGAAAATAATGTAGCCCATGTGATGTATTCCCCAGTATTAATTTTAGTTATAAAAGAAACATTTTGCCATTTTTATTGACGATTAAAAAAGTTAACTGCATTTTTGGGTTTTTTTTTTTTTTTTTTTGAAGCAGCAATTTTTGGGTACTTCATCAAATACGTACATGGCAAGGATAATTTTACTTGCCAATTTTTTATTTAATTTTCTCTCTCTAATTTGTTAAGTTGATATTTTTTGGCAATTGATAAAAACTGGGATTTGTCCCATCAAAAGCTTAATTAATTAAGTGGTACTATCCAATAAATAATGAAGTGGTATCCAGCTTTCTTAGCCGTAATATGGTTGTCCGATTGTGAAATAGTTGCATGTTTGATTGAAACAAGCTTTTAATTTCTAGAAGCATCATGCACTTAATCTAGGGATTATTTTTAATTTATTGAGAACATGCATGTTAATTGAATCAATTCTATAACAAACCAGTAAGACCCATAAAAATCTTTAACCCTGCTCAACAATTTCAAACCATCCATTACCCATAAAAGCAATTCCGTCATCTCTGTTCTAATTTAGACAAGGGACCACGTCACCAATTTTGTCGGCATGAGAACTCGTTCGTACTATGAAGTCTATTTTTTTAGATTTAGTACATAAAAATAAATTAACCACGTGAGTTATAATTTAAAATTTATTATATTAAAAGTTGAGAATCAAGTCTGCAACTTGAAAGTTTAAAAATTTGTATTCGATACATTTGCATATACATTTTTAAAATTATATTTTACTATTTAGTATTAAAAAACTATTCCAAAAAATTATAACAAAAAAATAGTCGTATTTGACAATTTTTTAATTCTGCAAAAGGAGTGATATTGTTTACATTAATTAACACAATAATATTCTTAAATTTACCATAATAATTTCATTATCACCTCCAATATATTCTAACATAATAACTTTCACTTTAGGTCAGTATGAAACAAAATTACATCATTCATATATACTTGTGAATTTTAATATCTTAAAATTTCAACTTAAAGTTGGAGCTCTCATTTTCCAAAAAATTAAAAAAAAGAACTAAGAAGAAGAGAAAATAGTATGTATATATGCTTATGACGTAAGTTAATCAAATTGTTGTATTATCTGTTTAATAACAGGCCCACGTCCAACTAATAAAAATTTTCAATAACTTCTTTTAAAGTAGAGTTCGAACCATATGTATAATGTTTTTATAGGTGGTGAGAGTTGGGGAAGAGTGTTTGTTGTTTTCTCAGATATGCCCTGTTTTAAATATGTACCGTATATGTTTTTGGTGTAATAAAAGCTTAACCTTCTGAAAGAAAAAAAAAATGGTTGAAATCTCTAGTATCGGCAGCAAAGACTACCCATGAGGGACTAGGAGGGAAAAAAAATGGAGTGACAATTAGGTACACCTACACACCTTAAATATTGGTTGATCACTCAATTGAAAGTTCGATTTGATCTTGACTCTAAATATAAACGATTCAAATATGAAAAATTTTAAATTTGATAAAATACTCGAGTTTTTTCAAATTATAATTTTCTGTTGATCTTTCGGATCATATTATTTCGAATAGTCAAATTTGTTGGGTTCGATTTCGAAGAAATTAAACGAAACTTCAATTAAATTTTATTTTAAATTTTAAAAATTTTATTAACCAAATTTATGTAACTCAAATACTCGACTTGGCTCTACTCGACTTATTTACACTCCTAGCTGAGACCAAAGCTTTAGCCTAAATGTTTAAAGAAATTAAGAGTAGTATTATGTGTACAAACTACATATAAATTAATAACTATATACACAAGCAGAGAGAAAAAGTATTACGTGGTTTTTATCATTTAAATTATTAATAAAATTTGTTAATAATTTTATTTTAACTTTTTTACAATTCAATAAATGAGGTAATAATATGTGTACATATATAAAATTATTCAAAAACCAATAAAGTTACGTCTGAAGAAGTAATGGAGGTGTGAAGTTCGGTTGATGATAATGAAGGCAGTTGATAATTTAGAGCCAGTCAACAAATGGTGCAGTACTACATGGCTAGAATTAGTAAAACACACAAAGCAGCTATTAATAAGCAAATAATTTTCAAATACACCTTTATTTACAAAAACAATACTATAATTTTATTTAAATTAAGCAGTTTCAAAAATATCTCCATTTTATATTCCTACTTAATTACTTTGAGGGTTACTCCATGTTTACACTTTATTTACTTAATTACTTTGAGGGTTACTCTAAGCTAAAGGTGTTGGACTGCTAATTAAATGCATCTTAATTCTTCTCATACATATATAATTGTGGGAGATTAAAAAATATCAATAATAATGAAGTTTAATTTGTTCACACATATAATATCTATTAACCGCAAGAGTTAGTTCCTTTTAATTCATAGTATATTTTTTTCCTACAAAATTTTTGACATAGGGTTTCCTTTGGTATTCATTTATCTTTTTCTAAAAATTGCACCTTAATTATATGCTTTTACGCCTTTTCGGGAGTTCCTAATTATAAGTAATTTTTTTATTTTTTGAGTATTCGTGTATAACTTATTTCATAACTTATAAATTGACTTATCAGTGGTTTTTGAGAAGTAATAATTTATTAGTTCTCAAAAAATAACTTTTTTTTTTGAAATAAATAAGTTTGACTAAATGCAATATTTTTTTACCAATTCATTTTAATTAATAAGTCATTTTAGCCGAACTGTGACGCCCCAAAATAGGCATACATCACCTATTCTGAGTCGCCAAATACATGGTACAGAATACGAATACAATCTTTAATATACAACAAGAGAGTGTGAGTTTTAATATAATTATTGTCTTTTAGACAATATCCACTCTCGAATAAGTCCTCATTACATTTATTGTCACACTATTTAATGTAATAGTGAGGACTACTAATACTATCATCTCTTGACCGTCACTCCGTTCCCGACTAGTCCCGCCACGCTCTCATTTCAAAAAAAAGCGGTGAAAGAAAGGGTGAGCTCAACTAGCCCAAAGAAGAAATATTATAACTAAGATAATGCGTAATAAATTATCATTAGTCTTCAACAAAGATGTTAAATTGATAAAATACAATAGACATTAAATTTAATCTGCAATGCGGACATGTAATCCACTAAAAGAGTCAGTAGAGAATAAAATCTACTATCTTTTATGATTTAAAAGGTTTTTCATCACTTTTATCATTTGGGACTCACTTTAATAAATAATCCACATCATCCCATAGACTACTACTAATGATATTCATTAGTATCATAACTACAAATTATCCATGCACTACGGCCAAGGATATTCGTGTATTCACCAATGGTCATGATCATGCTAACAACTGTCCATCAATGCACTACGGCCAATGAGGACTTTTATCACATCATTTATAACATTACTATGGCCATGATTACATCGAATAATCCCCTCGTCATAATCATACCAAGTCCATCTATGCTCTATGTGCCACGGATGACTTTCAAAAAAAATATAAACATGAGGATGATGACAATGATATAAGAATTCAATAAAACAAGTTCAAGAATTAATTTATTGAGGAAAATAATAACGCCCAAATTGTCAACATGATACTTCTTTTGTAGAGTAAAATTCAAAAATGCTCGTAAGAATATTTTCATGAAAAGATCTTTGGATGAAGCCTTAAATATCAAGGATATTCCACTAATTTCATGGAGTATGAAGTCAAAACTTTAACCAACCTGAGTATAATAAAGAATGGAATAACAAAAAAAATCACCGTGCATGCGGTGATTTCAGATAGGCAAAGTTGTGACGCCCCCAAAATAGGTCCATTCCAACCACCCATTCTGAGTCGTCAAATACATGGTGCGTAAATAACTACAACTTTATTATTACAACATATAAAGCTGTGAGTTTAAATACGAGATATTGTTGCCTGAACAATACATGCATGCAAATAAATCCCCATCATAATTATTGATACATTATTTTACAAAATGATGAGGACTACTAAATAACTCTCTCTAGAACCTTCATTCCATACCCGACTAAGACTTGCTACATTCTCGCTTTCCGAGAAGAAAAATGGAACAAAAGAAAAGGGTGAGCTTAACTAGCCCGGTAAAGAATATTATGACTAAGATAATATACAACAAATTATCGTTAGTCTTGATAGAGAAAAATCTAATAGAATACAATAGACAACGGCTTTTAAATCAACAATCTGCAATGAAACAAGAATTCATTAGAAGAGTTAAGTAGAGAATGCAAACTACTATCTTCTATATATGAATTTAAAATTTCATCGTCGATATTTTATCCCTGTAACATCAATCAATATATATCTGGAATCAAATATTTATCTTTGCACTACAGGCCAAAGATATTCATCGATTGGTCATGTTCATCTAAACACATTCATCTTTGCACTACTACGGCCAAAGATATTAATCGATCGGTCATGTTCATTTCAACACTGCTCATCTTTGCACTACGGTCAAAGATATTCATCAAGAAATCATTCATCTGCACACTACGGTGCCAAAGATATTCAAAGATAATATCATCATTTAGACCGAGGATGATGAAAAATATTTTAAAGGAAACGAATCCGGTGAAACAAAAGAACAAATATTAAGGATTCGTATTTTAAACAATCCAAGTTCAAAAATACTTCATAAGTAATCAGAGTGGAGTAAAATTCAAGAATGATCAAAACATGGATACAATCAAAGTTTAGTATCCATAGTAGATATTTTGGACAAAAAGAAGAAATTTTATTTTTCGGTGAATAGTGTCAGATTCGTGAATAAGGCCAGTATACGTGAATAGTAAATCAGACACCAAAAGATAGAAATTTCAAAAAAAAAACATCTTCACGCTTCGTGAATAGTAACTCGTGAATAAGAACTCATTGAATAAGAACTCCGACATGAAAAGATTCCAAATTTGATAAAAAATTCCAACCAATATTTTGGCATAATGATATTGAAGAAATAATATCATTTTGAATAAAATAACATCCCTTACCTCGAAAGACAAGATTTTAGTTGAAAAACAGGATATAGGCTATGACTTGAACTTGCACCGTAGAGTATAGCAATACTCAAACTATACTCAAAATACTCACAAGAATATGCTCGATAATATAGAGAGAAAACTTGAGTTTACGGTGTGATTTTCAATTTTAACCTAAGACCCTATTTATGAAAAATGCTTAGAACACTAAAGTAGAAAATTTAATAAATTAATATTATAATTTTTCCACAACTTCATACACGCACACTAACAATCTGAATTCACCTCCTAATCACATGTTAAATGAGTTTCAAAAATGAAAAAAACGTTTTTGTAATTAAAATATTTTAAACTTCAAAAATTAATTATTTGAACTTCAATAATTCATAATAAATAGCCCTTTTATCGAAAAATTGAATCTCATGATTTTTATAGAAAATTCAATTCTCTACAACTTTTCGTAAGAAAGTTTTTCCAAAATCCAAAGCAGAAATTGACCAAATCCATAAGCAGACGATTTTATAAAGTTATAATCAAATTTGATCGATAATTGTGTCCACCAACACACAAAATATGTGTTAAACATTTAATGCCACAAAAATACTCTTCCTCCTCATATACTCATATATCCCACATTCATTATAAAATATCACCGCATTAATATATTATTAAAATAATATATTTAAATGAATTATTTTATCGTAAAAAGATAAAATATTAATTTTCAACAATTGTCACATTAAAATTTTCTCCATCTATATCCACATAAAATCAATATTTTCCTCATCATATAAATCAATAATTAATTATTCACAAATAATATTACAGAATCACAAGATCTCGGCAACTGTGGTAGTTAAGTGAAAGAGGGGCTTTTCAATAAGGATCTCTCTCACTTTGCCAGCTTGATTAGGTGACCAAACCTCTCCTTAGATGTAATTTTCTAGACATTGCCAATAATGTTATCCACTAATATTATTGGGATAATATGAATTATTGTTTCGATAATGAAAAATAACGTGTAATGACAATTTATTGAAACAACAAAGTAATATAAAATATCAATGCAAAGAATTATTGAATCAATAAAATAAAATCTTTGAGCAGTAATTATCGTAACAATTATTGAGTAAAGTGTCTTCTTACTTAAGAATCAATAATTGATGCAATACCTGAGTGCTTCTTGTTCAACAACGCAGATTAGTGTGTTTTTAACCACCGGGTATTCCAACAATATTAATGAAGAATAACTACGCAAGTTATTTATAAACAACTTATATTTATCGTTTCTTCATCCAATCGCTTTTCATTATGGGGCCCACAAAAGATCAAGTAGTGCCGCATTACGAATATTCCACGACCAAACGAATATTTTCCGACAACAATTAATATTTTATAACCACTGCTTATTCAAATATTTGCGTATTTTACCCATAACTATCCACATTAATCAAATTAACCCTTACTATATCAAAATAATAAATAGAAGAAATTTTAATTTCTTTAATAAAAATTTGGGGTCTTACGAGGTTATTCTAATGAATAATAAATAATGAAATCGGTCAGCGTAATACGCCTTGTAAGTGAGGATATTCCAATGAATAATAAAGAATGGAATAACAACAAAAATCACCATGCATACATACAGATCTTGGATGTACATGTTATTCCAATGAATAATAAATAACGAAACCAGTAAAGGTGTAAACGCATTGAATGAATATTCCAACAGAATAATAAAGGCGGAATCGGTCCGCCAGTAAAAGCATGAGATAGGATATTCCAATGTAATAATAAAGGCGGAATCAGTCGGCGTAGAAACGCATGAATAGGATGTTCCAATGTAATAATAATGAATGGAATAACAATAGAAATCACCAGTATATAAGGTAGACAGCGTATCTGAGTTATTCCAATGTATAAAAAAATGGAATAATAGAAGTTCTCTTCATGAATTCAAAAGAAATAATACCCCTTACCTTAGAAGAAACTGGATATAGTAGTAGTGAAGTAGTAGAATACTTTTCTTCTTTCTCTCTTTAATTTTCTCTCTCTAGAGTTTCAGTGAATTCTTAAGAAATAATGAAGGAATGAGCTTCTATTTATAGGAGAATGGAAGGGCACTGTTCATGGACGAAATAATTTTGCAGATTCACGGATTGCTCAATTCAATCAACCATCCAACAAAAAAATAAAAATATATATATATATATATAAACATATGCTTTCAATTTATATATATCAATATTATATATAAACCATTTGATTTTTATCCCCCCCCCCCCACACAACCAACATCAATCCCTCAGCCTCCCAAAATCACTTTCACTACACTTTTACACATCACTATCACTTTTCCACCATTTTTCATTCACACACACATCACACACCTATCACTTTCACATATCCTTTTCTCCCACCATATACTCATTACACACACACACACACACACACACACACATATATATATATATATATATATATATATATATATATATATCCTCCATACGTATACTCTTTCTCCCCTCATTTCCAAAATTATTTTTCCAACACAAATGGGCCCCATTTTTATTATAAATTTTTTTTTACTGATTATTTTGGAAAATGAGTAAATGGAGATCCAAATAATAAGCAAAAATTTACAACAACTATTTCATAAAAAAAATCCTTTGAATATTTTTTTTAACAACATTTATCATCATTATTATAATTCACAATATTAATCGACTGTGTCGTTCCTGGAAAGAGAGGATTTCAATAAGATTTCTCCCTATCGACGCCGCAATTAAGTGATGACAAACATCTCTTTGGTAGAACTTCTGAACATCGTTAATATTACAAATAATAATATTAATAATGTCATCTCAATTATTGATTTAATAATATATAAAATATAATAATAATTGAATCAAATAACGTGAGATATTATGCAACAATTAATATATAATAATTGAACAAAACTAAGTGACTTCTCACGTAAGCATCAATAATCAATACCGTATGCTACTATGTAACCACGCGTATTTTTGTACTTTTAACACCATGTGTTTCAACAGTTAACGATAAAACTTCCGTCGTTATTTACATAAAATATTTTTGTCGTTTTCTCAATCAAATAATAATTCCGCTGGGGTCCACGATAATTGTCTTGCGTCGTCGAATATTCCCTGCTAAAACGAATATTCCCCGACCAATCGAATATTATATAACAACTTGCGTACTTTGCAAAATTTATAAATAATACCTACAACTATAACATTATATCAAATTTATTCTATAATATTCAAAAATGATATTTATAAAAAAAAAAAAATTATTCATAAAAATTAGGGTCTTACGCAAACACTGTATTAGCTTAAAAGTCATGATTTTAAGTCGTATATTATTTTAACTTATAAGTTGTTGTGGAATATAGCCTTAATTAATTAATATAATTTTTTTTGGTTCATTATTCCTCCTCCTTTGTTTTATTTTTGGAATTTATTGCATCCCTCTTCGCTGGAGAGTAGCTCTCACTGCCATAAATTGCGCGTAAAGAACGGTCCATAACTTTCCATTGCTTAAATATCAGCCTCTCACGAACTATTCAGAGGTTGACGGCGATTTTTTTAACTTATCTTTTCTCCCTCTCAGTCTTCTCACCAATGCATTGAAGCTCCAACAAAGCTTTCAAAGGAAGAAAAGATAAGATAAAAAATTAAAATAGAAAAAGAAAAGCTCTATCGATTCCTAAAACCCTAGCTCTCTCTCTCACTACTTTCTCTCTCCGCGTTCTTACATATTCACCTCATATCTCGCCCAAAATCTCAATTTAATATACATATATATACTCATCTGTAAGTGTACGTATATACATATATATTGATTTCTACGTACCAGGTAATTAATGGATGATAAGGACAAGATTGATCCAGGGACCGATTTGTCGACCGAGTCGAGCTGGACCCTCGGTGGTGACTCGGATGGCGTCTATTTCTTCGGAAGTGATAGAGAGAGCACCATACTCAGCGAGTTCGGCTGGAACCTTCTGCCGGATAATTCGGAAGCCAGTGGCGCCGATTTCGTAGATTTTGATCGGATCGACTCTAATTTCGCGGGAAAAAGTTGTGTTACTTGGCTTGAGAGTAGTAGGGCTCCAGCAGCTAGTGCGGTTCGGTCCGATGGAGGCGAAACGGCGGTTCAGGCTAGCCCGGCTGAGAATAATCAGTCGGTGTCGTCGAGCACATCGGAGGATCTGCCGGAGAAGTCGACAGCTTCCGCCGATAAAGCGTGAGTGTTTTGCTTGGAGTGGTACTAACTTCACGTGGTCCGGTGTGTCTATATTCGTAATTAGGAGGGGTATTGACAAGAATCTATAATTATTAAAAATTAATAAGAATTCTTGAAAAAATATTTAAAATCTAAAATTCTGAGCACACGCGTCCGTACAGTATCTAGAAGGGCCAAGTTGTAGGCGCAAGTGGGGAGAGTTGGGGTGGTATTTGTGTGATTAATAACGAAAGTTAAAGGGTAGTTTGGAGAGTAAATTAGGGTTGGGGATTGGCGCCGTTATTGCGGCGGAATGGCGTGGTGTAGCTTTTTTGGGTTTCTACGTTTGTGATATGTTGGATCAAATGATGCAGATCACATGTTAAATGAGGAAAGGGGCGAAAAGTGAGATCGAATATAAAAATTATTACTACTTGTTTTTGATCTCACTTTTCATCCCGGCCCCCTACGCTTGATATTTTTGCATTAGAATAACTTGTAGTACTACTCCTACAATATTTAAATTCCTTACCATATTACATTCATTTCATATGTAAATGCATATTAATGCCTTACATTGTTTCATTCATGCAGCCACTAATTAATATATATATATATATACTACGCTTGATATTTTTGCATTAGAATAACTTGTAGTACTACTCCTACAATATTTAAATTCCTTACCATATTACATTCATTTCATATGTAAATGCATATTAATGCCTTACATTGTTTCATTCATGCAGCCACTAATTAATATATATATATATATATATATATATATATATATATATAGTTGTACGTGTATGTATGTATAACAAATATACATAAGCATACATCGATCTTCTTAATTTAATTAAGTTCAAAAGAAATAAAACATTAATTATATATTAGGATATATAGAGTACTATATATATATATATATATAGAGAGAGAGAGAGAGTGTGTGTGTGTGTGTGTGTGTGTTAAGGGATCGGATATATGTTTGAAAATTATTCTTGAATATACTGTAGTATCTAATAAGTTTGTGATTAACGTACAACTTTTCGTTTCAGTTTACATGATTTGTACCAATGCAATCGTTACTTATTACAAGAGTTATATATATCTAGTATAAGTAATAATTGATGTATATTTGGTCATTAGTGAAGACAGTTCTATATAGTTTGATTTCTGTTGCCCTCCTCCTTCTCTATTTTAAATTTTGTTTCAACTACCCAGTACTGTAACTATATATCAATATTTCCTACCTTAACTTTATCTATTAATTTTAGATATCACTCCTTGCATTTATTATTTTTCTCTTTATTTTACTAGCTAGCTAGGATATATATATATATATATATATATATATATATATATATATATATGCTAAAATAAGTTATGCCTCCTCCAGAATCAACACTTTTCCTTACTACTACTAAACTACTCTGCATCAGAATTAATAGACCGTAAAATTGCGTTCTTATACCTACTATAAACACGGTTGACAAATTAATTTAAGTTTAAACCCTTGGACTAATTAAATATACTCTATATGACAGCTGCTTTATACAAGAGCATTTAGTTAATTAATTTATCCCAAAAATTAACTATTGTCTATTTATGATGCTTAATTTGCGCCTGAATTACTTGGCCATGCTACTCTTATCTCCTTTAATTCTTCTTCTTTTTTTATTTGGTCCCCCTTTTCTGAGGATTATATATATCCTATCCAAAAGTGCTTTTCATATCAATTGATGTTAATTAATTTTTTTTGGTCCCCCTTTCTGAGGAGGATATATATATATATATATATATATATATATATATATATATATATATAAGCGATCGATCAGTGTATCACATTTTCTTATCTTTACACTTTAGTGATGGACCCGTGACATTTTGATTAAATACAATAGTAAATGCTCTATACTTTTAATGACAAACAACATATAACATCGCTAAAAGTATATAGACGGTTTATTGTATTGAATCGAACCGTCACGTCGTATCTGGCCGCTAAAGGAGTGAGAGTGGCAGGTGAAAGTAAGATAAGAGTATGCTGACTGATCCGGGATCCATATATGTATATATATATATATATATATATATATATATATCCAAAATTGCTTTCATATCAATTGATGTTAATTAATTATATTATGCGAGCAGGAGCAAGGTTAAAAAGAAGGGGCCGAAGCGCATCCGTCAACCACGTTTTGCATTTATGACTAAGAGTGAAATTGATAATCTTGAAGATGGTTATCGGTGGAGAAAATATGGACAGAAAGCTGTTAAAAATAGTCCATTTCCTAGGTTCCTTCTACTCACTTTCTCTCATTAACCTTATTTTTTAAAAACTCAAATTTAAGTGCTCTTTACGTGACTTATATATATAGTACTACCTCAACTCCTACATTCTTTCATGTTTAACACACGGGTCGGGTAATAATAATATGTTACTAGGTTTAGTAAGTTTTAATTCCCTATATTTATGTCCTATTATTTTTTATTTCAGGAAATCAATGTCTCCAACTTAATTACTCCATGTCAAGCCTATATATATATATAGGAATTTGTTACATTTTGTATATCAAGAAAATTGCCTTCGATTGCCAATTATATATATAACAAAGGCTATTCAAGGCAAACATATGCAACTATTTCTCTTTCTATGCAATTAAAGTGCAACTGATCATTCCTATAAACTTCACATTGCATAATGTAATTAAGCTGGGGGACAATTAATTTCATGAAATCCGTATTCATCATGTTTCTTTCTTTTTAAGCATGACTATATATAGATTTAAAGCTTAGCATAAATTATATAAGTTCTAATTATTCCAATTGGCTTTAATTTCAAATAAACAATTTATAAGTTTGGTTACTTTTCAAACTTATTATGTATAAAGAATCAATTCTTCGTTCATAGTTCATAGCAATATTTACAAAATTTCTTGCGAAATTTTGGATTTTTACGAGTACTTAGTTATATGTGGCCAACATATTAGCTCAGTATTATAAAATTTTCCTAGCTTTTGCTTATTAATTATTACAGTAATAATGATATATATTGTGAATGTTTCGTAGACATTTTACTTATCAGTTACGAGAATAAATATTAGTGATAATTTTTTTGGAAAGATGTGTAATAAGTATGGCTCTCTTATAGTTCTTAACAATCTCATCTCATGTATTGATAAGTTTCACAATTGTAATATAAATTATATATACTTTTAAAAGACTTAATTGTTCAGATAGATAGAAAATCTTAAAATTTGAAAGTACAAAAAAGTGTAGGCACCTGATTAGTGTGTGATGAATTTTTTTTTTAAAGCAGTCAATATAAACGATAAAATATCCTTAAAAAACTTAATTGTCCTTTTATTTTGAGTCACGCCACTTGTCCGGTAAAAAACATTAAATCAGATTTTATTTATATAAAGTTAGAGACATTAAAATTTAATGTCTTAAATTAAGTTGAAATAAAAAGATTTAAGTTGTAAAAAGTCAAAAAACTTAAAAGGTTAATTTAAAGTGTATTTAACCCCAATAAAGAATCTCACTCTTATATATATATATATATATATATATATATATATATATATATGGTTAATGAATTTGCAGGAGTTACTATCGATGTACAAATAGCAAATGCATGGTCAAGAAAAGAGTAGAACGGTCGTCTGATGACCCAAGTATTGTAATCACAACTTACGAGGGGCAGCACTGTCACCATGCTGTTGGCTTCCCCAGAGGAGGAGGAGGAGGACTCATGATGATTAACCATGATCAGGCCGCAGCTGCCTTTGGTCCTCCTCCTAATTCAGCTTATAATTATCCAGGAATTCGTTTTCCTCAAGGAGCTACTCCTCGTATGATTCAGCCACCACAAATCTTAGCTGGTCATGAAGCTCCACAATCCCATCAAGCAACCCCCACAGATGGGCTGCTTGGCGATATAGTGCATCGATCCAGCTGGATTGCGTAATTAATTAACTGCATGCTAATTAATTTGAGGGTACGTACGTACTCACTCAACTATATAGTGTATATATATATATATATATATATATATATATATATATATATATATATATATTAAGTTATTAACTTTCTTTTCTGTTTTATAATACCTATTATTAATATTCATCTTACTTGCGCCATTCTCGTAAAAAAATAATAATTGTATTATTTGTACATACTCCCTCCCCCGCTCCGCGCGTTCCAAGTTATGAGTATTTATTTTTGTTGTATAATGAGGTGGAAGTACCAAGTTAAAGAGAGAGATAAGGTAATTACCACTGTACCACACAAACCTTAATTAGTAGTCATACTGTCATTATGACTGCCTAATTAAAATTATTCGAGTCGCCATAGAGAAATCAGCACCCAAGTGCTTAAATTGTGGGGCCTATAGCTAGGGGACCCCACCCCGTGGAGGTAAAAAGGACGAGCGGGGTAAACATTTAGGCTACTTCTTTCCTTCCTTAATATATTTCGTTGCTTAATATATATCGTTTTAAAATTATGCATAAGTATTAAAGAAATAATTATAAAATATTAAATATATTATTAATTATTTATATTGCTCTTGTATTATAAAAAGAGATTATTATTTATTAGACAAAAAAAAAAAGAGTATTATATTATCAATTGTCAGAATATCTATGGTGACAGGTGAATCGTCAAATCATAGTCTAAAAAACCGTTATTAAGTGTACTTACTCAATGCAGATATACATTTTTCTCATATATGTATTTCTTATCTAATTTAGAGTAATACTATTATTATATAAAATCGCTCACATATATATTGGTATGATCCACATGATTTGCTCTGCATGTGGGTTATACTAATATGTATGTAAGCAGTATGTGAGCGATTTTTATGTGATAGAAGAGTTATTGTCTAATTTAGTTATATGTTGGATATTTTTGTGAATAGGCCGTGAACCGAATGAGTGTATGCCAAGCTAATTAATTCAAGTCGTATTATTGTCAAGCTAAGGACCATTTTGGTCATGCATGCTCACGAATACAGATTAACAGCAATAGTAATTGAAGCTACAAGTGAGTCTCTTTCGACTTCGTTTACCTGTATGTATAGGCTTTTTCCTCTCACGTGTCAATCAAGTTGCTCATGACTCCATGACTATCCAACATATATACTACTGTTTCGGGCATTATTTTTACAAGGTTTGCATTCTTGAGTAATTAAGGTAAAGTATGTATATATATATATATATATATATATATATATATATATATATATATATATATATATATATATACTATATCGAGATCAAGATCATTCTCTTAAATAAAGATTCCATTTTAAATAACATTCTTTTTATCAAACGACGTAGTTTTGGAGAATGACGCCATGACATTTTTTGTAAATACTCTGCGGTGGCATTGTATTTACAAAAATGCCACCGCATTCCTCCAAAACTACGCCTTTTTGATAAAAAATACTATTTAAATGGAACGCTATTTAAGAAAAAATTGATCTTTTGTATATATATATATATATATATATATATATATATATATATATATATATATATATATATATATATATATATATATATATATAGTCTTTTACTGTTGGGTTGGCAGCTTTGAACTCAACAATAACTCTTTAAACATTACAAACTTTATAAGTATTAAAGAAAACGTGCAAATTAATTCAGTTCATTTTTTGTATTTGTGAATACACACTGCAAACTAAATGTTAATATCAATCAATATATTATATGGAGTAATATATATATATATGAAATACAATAAGACTATTAATTTCTTAAGATGCGTTAATTAGTACTTCGATCTAAGCTACTTTGCATGCTTATAGTTTTGTGTTTATGGGTTTCCATGTGAAGTAAATAATACTCCCTTTCCTTTCCCAAAAAATAATTTTTATTTACTAAAAAATATAATAAATAAATATTAATCTTTAACAAAACAAAAAAACTGTGCCTGCTGCTTTTCCTTTCCTTTATTCTGCCTTTTCTTTCTTCTTTTGTCCATCTTTTTACTTCCAGAATCCTTTCCCCATCACCACCTTATTACTTGTTTGTTTTCAAAAGATTTTTTGTCTACTCGTATCTTAATTCGACAAAGTGCTAGCCTAGCTTTATGGAAAATTACCAACAAAAAATTAAAACGTACGTACTTAATTCTTCTTCTTTTTTTGATCGACGTACGTACACTCTTTTGAATAGTAGTATTTCTCTTCTTTAATTAATTTCTTCGCCAATCATTTACCATGAAGTAATTATAAATAAATATACTTTCATCGTCAACCATTTATAAATTAAAACATTATAATTAAAGATTTTAGACCACAATCGTTTGAAAGTTAAAATATCTTTTGAACAAAAAAAATATATTTTCTATAATATTTTTAATAAAAATTCAATGACTTTTCGGTTATTAAATTAAACTTTTTTTTTTGGATGGGGGTGGGGGTGGGGCGTGGGGGGGTGTTAATAGAAGGGTACTTTGATTATTTTTTTTTTAATAAGATCTTTTTATTATAACTTTTGATTGTAAAAGACTGAAAAAAATGTAGGGCTTGTTTGGAGTTAGAGAGTATTCCAAATAGATAGTGTTAGGGTTATTAACATCCCATCAAGTTTAATATCCTAAATAAATTATGACTTGTCAATTTGTTACATGAATTTTTTCCAAAGACCAAAGTGTTATAAATTTAATGGCAATAAAAAATTAAAAATATTCAAAGTAATAAAATTAAAATATTTAGACGGAATTCTTGCAAGTCCAAAATTATTAAAGAAGTGTACATCTGTAATTTGATTAGCACAAGCTTAATAATTATCCTGCTTTGCACGTGAAAAACACGTGTATGCATTTTGGATACTAATAATTTGGTTGGGAAAAAAAGGGCCATAAAAAACAAAACTAGATGCATTCGAATAAGACTAAGAGAAAAAGAGGGATACAATACATTTTGATTTATGAATTTAAGAAGTTATTCTAAATGAATTTATGAAACCCAAAAATAGAAAAATTAATTTTTTTTTAAAAAAAACTCTTTGTCTGGTTATATTTTGGTATAGTATGGTATGGTATTGATTGATATGCGGATTATTATGTTATAATATTATGTTTGGATTGAGTGAATGAAATAAAGATATAAAGAAATAAATGAAATAAAAATAGTGTATTTGATGATCGATCATTTTGGAGGATAAACCATTTTAAAAGAATGAAAATTCATTTTATTTCGTTGTTGTTTTTTATTATTTCATGTGGAGAAGGTAGAATAAAATATATTTCAATAGAATGGATATATGTGATAATTTTGACATGATAACAATACCCATCACCAACAACAATCACACATGCATTTACTTAAAATACATTAAAATCATTCAATTTTCTATGTCTTTTATTATATTCTTTCAATCCAAACGCAAACGCCTAACATACATACACACCAACCAACCATTATTGACATTTGTAAATTTAAATGGCGTCACTAATAAATGGGAAAGAAGATGAATTGGTGTAATCTTGTGAGGGTGTGAGACCGTAAATCAATGATATATTATGTCACAGGGGTAAAGTTTGGTCCTAAATTATTGTCAATTTTCTAATCTTATGATGGCTTGATTGTCTCCTATAATCAGTCAATCAACCCGCATAATATTGTCAGTCACACTGTTTAAACCAACAGAACATATACACACCCTGTTTGTATGGTCTACTATTAGGAACAAGTAATTTACAAGCACACAATGAGCAACACACGAATTTACAGACAAAAGTCCAACTTTTTATTGCACTCTCAATAAACTAGAAAATTCACCCAAATGATTACAAAACTCAGCTCTCTAGCCTACCTATCTGATGTCTCTACACCACACATTCTCCTTTTGTTTTCCTAGCACTGGCTATTTATAGCCTAGTGGTTAGTTGACACCCCCAACTGCCAAGAGGTTTGCACCAATAAGATGTTGCCAACAAAGGGGTGACAGTTCCCCAAAACTGCCCATGACTGATAACTGTCAATAGGTGTCTTCCGGTTCTTAGTCATGCATCCTTAGGTCCAGCCATACAATCTGATGTTTGGCCATGTTCCCACAATCTGGTCATTAGCCCTCAATCGCCTTTGATCGACTTACCCACCATGTAATCGCCTTTCAATCTTTGCTTCAACACATTGCCCACTATTTGGTAATCGCCACAATCGCCAGTATGATCTCCCAACTGCTTCCCACTTGCTGACACGCTTGTCCCCCATGTTTGATGTAATCTAGTGTCTCAAACTACGCCCCAACCACTCCTTGACCCAACCCAAATGGCAGCCTAAGCCAATGTGTGCACGCCAAATTTATCTGCTAAATTTACATGCCAGATCAACCTTCGTCTTTTCATTTCAAAGACGACTAAGACTATCTTGTGCATCGTAACACCTTTCGCTATTACGCAGCCCAACGCCCTGCGTTGTTTGGCATTCCTCGTAGCCCAACATGTGATGATGCCTTTGCCACCAATTTAGTCTAGTATCACCTAGTTTGAACTCATGCACTATTTTGGCACACTAGGCTCCGCCTATGCCTTGCCCACGTTTAGCCCACCTCATGTGTCATCAAGCCACTCGTCCGTTAGTCCTTGGTCTTAAGCCAACCGTATTCCAAACCCAACTTTGACATTGCTTTGCCTAGCATTGCGCCTAGGTCTTCCTTGTTCGTGCTTAATCCATGCCCACTCATGAACGGGTTTTCGATCCATCAAAGCCATCTATGTCTCGTTAGCATTGTTGTAGGGGAGCCCAATCAATGCCTAAACATGCCCCACGCATTGGCCATGACATCCTGCTCATGACCCCGGGAGACCTTCACGGAGCACCCCCCCTATAGTAGCACTTAAGAAAATATTCAAGTTGCCACCAACAGACATTCAGTGTGTTTGAGGAGTCATAATGTAAATTGCCCAAAACTTACATTTTTCTGACATAGTGTCTAGTTGTATGCTAAGTGTGTCCAGCGCCCTTGGCTGCCGCACACTGCTGCACGATTCCGTACAGTGTCGCCCAAGTGATTGTCAAGGTCCAACCTTGTCATTTGGCTAAGGCCCAAATCTGCCGCCTATTGTGCCCAGCTGCCGCACGCTGCGCTTTATTGTCGCACGTTGCGCCAAACTGCCGGACGCTATACCAAGCTGCTGCACAATTTGAGTGTCAACCCCATGTCAAATTTACAAGGGTCTAACATACTACTACTACTATATCTATTTGTGGTAGAGGAAGGAATGAAGGAGATTCAAAGCAATGACAAAACCTTTTGGGCTATCTAAAGGATGGAAGGAAGGGTCTATACACTCTACACCCGGCCCTTTTTGTAGCAGTTTCAATACCAATTAATAGCGGCCCTTTTAAAGGCCGATGGCCCACCTCCATCATCTGATTATACACTTCCTTCCCTAGTGCCCCAATTGGCTGGCTGGCCGGCCTGCCTGACCCTACTCCATCCCTCAAATATTTCTACCAACTATATATATATATATATATATATATATATATATATATATATATATATAGAACCGATCAGCTCCTTTACTTTGTTAAAATGCGGACCTTTTTTTTTTTTTTTTTTTTTTTTTTTAAAACAACTAAAAAATATATTTAATATTTTATGGAACTGATATTTTTCCATAATATAATGTTTTGGGCGTGATTTGAATACCTATACCAAAAAATGGTGGTACAGTTTGCACAGACTGTACAAACCTGTTTTGTTATACATATATAGCTAGTTATTCAAGTAGAGTACCCACCACAAGATAACTCAAGAGCTACTACTATAAACCCCATGAACTAACCTAACCTAACCTATGCATCAATTAATAACCTTTTCTGAACAGTTATTCTAAAAAATATACTGTTCTAGTAAACCATTTTACTTAGAATAGTAAAAAAAATAATTAATAACAATTAACAGTAATAATAATTATAACAATAATAAAAGGATTCTAAGTAGGCTGTCCCACACGGGCCAATAGCTATTTTGATACGCTTAATGGTTTCATGAACTAGACATTACCTACTTTTCCTTTTAAAAGGAGAAACTAGACCTACCGGAGGTTCAGTAAGGACACACACACACACACACATGACATATATATATATATATATATATATATATATATATAGGACTAGGAGCCCACCTTTCCTTTCATAATCTTCTACCTTTTTTGTCAAAGTCTTGGCAAGTTCTAACCAAGGGAAACAACAGACTTTTTGAACATGTAAAAGAAAAAAAAAACAGTAGAGGACCTAGAGGTGATGTTTGATCTTTTTGTAGAGGCTGCTATCTATCTATCATACACCCTATTTGGGAGTAATGCAACATCAAATTTAGACAATAATCGAATATGTCACACCAAACAAATTATGGCAAACACGGAAATTTACTACTCCAAGAAATTAAAGAGATTTACATGATTTTAAATCACGGCCCGGCCTTCCGCCACCACCGCCAACACCAACACCAACACCAACACCAACCCTAACCCTTACCCTTTCTTTTCCTTCTAGTTACTGCAAAATACTAGGAGTATTTGAGTCTTTTCTTATCCTGTTAGTTAATTGCTTTAGAAACTTCCCACCCAAACCAACCGGAAAGAAACATTACTACATTACACTTCCTATTCAAGCAATTAACAAATTTGGTGCCCATTTGAAAGTCATATTGTCTAGTCCCCCCAAAGCACTTTTTGTGAAACACAAGACATTGAATAATAATATTACATCCATTACTTTTTTTTGTTTTCTTAATCCAAAATGGCATCCAATTCCAATCTTGTGCAGCCCTGCTCGAGCATATTCAAATCTTGCTGCTATATAAGCTTATGAAATTAGTAGTAGATCCTCCCTGTGCTTGGTGCAAGCCTGACTCTAGTGACATAAAGTCAGAAATATCAAATAGGAGAAAAGGTAAACCAAACTATACGCAATGCACCCGAACAAGCCCTACATAAATCTAAGTTAAAGAAAGGAGAAGATTCACATTCAACAAAGAGTAAAATGCATTGCCAAGTCAAGTCTACCATACTACTACTATCATGAGCTCGATCCCAACTTAAAGATGAAAAAGTATTCTAAGTTTGCTAACCACTTCACACAGAGGACTCCCCTGCCTTAAACATCAGACCTCTTGTTCTAACTAAGCATGTTAACCAAATACTTGCTTTTCCCCCATGACAAGTTTGAACACAATTCAAGGAAGAACAACAACGTTGGCGCCTAATTTAAAATGTGAACAAGGAACTAAAGTGTTTAATGATTCTAATTTCTCAGATGAAATCAAGTCTATGAATTTGAAATTCATCAGAAGCTTTTAGTGTAGTAGATTCCAATACCTCCCGAGTGAGTAAGAGTACTTGATTCAGTGTCTTAAATGGCCAAATTAAAAGGGAAATCAAGAGCTTATAATCCACAATAAAAGATATAATTGAAGAAGAAAGAGATCAATGAACTTAAAATCTCTGAAAATGGAGGCATATTCTTCGAAAATGCAAAAGTAAGACGGAATAAATAAACAATCAAGGTCTATACGCAGCAATGAAATTGTTACCTCTGTAACATCCTTAAATTTCCAGGCAAAATCTATGATAAAGCATATAGAGAAATGGTGTCCACCAACTGCTCTGTATACTCTACCATCTTCAAAGAACCACTAGCAAAAAACAAAGCAAAAAAATCGAGATTTTGGAGATAAGTGCACCAAAATAACTCATGCTTGTGTCTGCTTTAATCTTAGTAGATGAACTTAGCTGCCTCATCTTCTTCAGGAGCAGGAAGATTAAGATCAATTAAATCATGAATATCAGCTGCCTCTTGATTGATTACTGGAGTTCGACTACTAAAGTCTTCAGAAGCATTAATAAAATGAGATCTCTTGTGACCCCCTAAAGCTTGGCCCGACTTAAACATCCTGAAGCAAAATGGGCACTCATGTCCTTTGCTTTTCTTGGATTTAACTCTCTTTTCAACATTGCTAGACAAATGTTTCTTGTTACTGAAACGTTCGCCAAGCTTTCCAATGGTTATGGAATCAGGAGTTATGTCATCATCCACTAGACTGTTCTCACCACTTTCGTACCTAGAAGCAAAGGTCGCACTGGTCTTTCTGTGGCATGGTCTATGTCCCCCAAGAGCCTGGTGAGAATTGAAAGTCTTGTTGCAGTTCAAGCACTCATATTTGCTTCTTTTGTGAACATTCTTGCTTAGTTCTCCTTCTGAAGAATCATAAATCATTTTCTTAAGAGATTCCTTGCGAAATTCAGGACTATCGGAACCATCTCTAGTTCTCTTCTTAGAATCATACTTCACTGACTTTGAACTTGAGCCAACTTCACCAAACCCATTTTCCTTGGTCAAAACCATGCCTAGGCCAGTTTCATAAGATTGTCCCCTATTGAAACCTTTGCCCAGTTCAGCATCAGAAACCTCAACTCCGGCTCCCTCACGAACTTTAGGCGGCTGCTTATATCCACCACCGTATCTGAGAAGCTCATCAACTGAAATGTCTGATTCAACCTTTTTCACTCCTTTTCTGAGATACCCAGAATAAGAATTCTCCAACTGAACACTCTCAGCATCAAAAGCACTCGACTTTAACTTCCTAGCCCCTCCTAGTTTCTTGATTTCCAGAGTCTCACCACCAAAACTCAAACCACCCTTTCTACCAATTTTCATGTCAATTGAGGAAGATTTAGCCTCTAAAACAACTGAGTTGTTATCGGAAGATTCCACAACTGAATTGATACCACCCCAATTCCCAGAATCCCTAGACAACATCATCAAACACATAGCAACCTCTTCCTGTTCTTGCTCATCAATCTCAGAAACAGATGAAGAGCCATTACCCAAATTAAAATGAGAAGATTTGACAACAATTCTCTTGTACCTCTTGCTTTTGGATCTAGTTTGGCGCCTCAGATCCTCAGCCTCAGTGTCAGAATGACTGTCCATCACTAGCTTGGGATTCTCACTTGTCCAAGAATGATCGTCCTTCAAAACCCTCTCTTTCTCAGAGTGACAAGCCATGTGCCCACACAATGCTTTCAATGATTGAAACCCTTTACCACATTGCTTGCAAACTCTCTCCTGCGGCGAAGGAAAAGTTGAATCCACAGCCCTCCATGTCTTCTTTGGGTTCTCTCTGAGTCCATAGCCAGAAGGGCCACCAACTTCATTATTAGTTCCTCCTGCTAATTCTCTCTTCAAATTGCTTCCACCAATCAAAGGGGTTACCTTTTTCATGCTCATGGGTTCAAGAATTTCATCCGATTCAGCTGAGTTCGCTGCACCAATTACATGAGACCTCATGTGACCTCCCAGTGACTTTCCACATGGGAATTTCTTGTCGCACAACTTGCACACAAACCTCAATTCTGGATCCATTGATTGATTTTATCACTCAATAATAATCATATAAAAAAACGGTAGAGAAATCAAGATCAGTTAATCATCTTTGATTAAAAATCATGAAACAACGCTACATTCATTTCTTGATGGATCCCATCCCAAATGTATGTATGGAGCAAAAACAGAGAAAATAGAAAACAGAACAGACCCAGATCAAAAAACCAAAGTTGGAAAAAAGTTCAAATCTTGGGGACACAAATCAGAGCAAATAATCAGGGGAGAAGATTAAAGTGGTGAGATGTGACAGTTTGGGTAAGTACAGATCAGACCCACAACAAAAGGAGACCCTTTGAATTCCATATCTATGAAATCTCTCTCCCCTATTGAATGTTTCAAAATTTGGAGAATTCAATGAGGAAAATCAAACTTGGAACAGATGGGTCGCCATCTATCAAGATAAACAATTAAAACAGACACCCTCACTTTCTCTCTCTCTCTCTACATTTGTAGTCGGAGGAGAATTCCATGCATGGAAGCAAATACCAACTCTATTCAATTTCTATATATGAGAGTGAAAAACTAAAGATGTGGGGGAGCACGTGTACTCATGAAAGAGAGAAGTTTATTGTTCCGATCGGACGGACGGTCAAGATTTATTGAAGATCCCAAGGTCTGAGAGATTGACACGTAGAGAATGTAGTGGGTATTATACTAGTATAGTACTACAACAAACACAGCAGTGAACACCCCAACCCAAACCAAACAAAACGCGACAACTTCTGGGAGCCTTCATTTGTTTTTGCTCTTATTCAGCTCACACCCATGAAAGATCCGAATCTTCAGCCGTTATTGTACTCTCAAATTTCATATTTGCCCTTATACAATAAATATATATATACATACATACATACATGCCTATATGTATTAAGCACATTGTAACAGATCCCTCATAAAAGGTAGAATATAGTTCTACCCATACACTATTAACTTTAAAATAGGAAAAGGATACCAAACATGGACGTGTGAATATGCCTCTATGGATTAAGATTAGATCAAATTTTGATAGAACTCATGTAACATGTAGTATAACTTAAGCATTTTAGTAACTATGAAAAAAATATATTGAAATATATATATATATATATATATATATATATATATATTCATTAGTCATTATCCTCTTTAAGTGTATAAAAATCTCTAACTCCAAAAGGTCTCTATAAAGTTATGAACCAACTGAATAGTAATATACTTATCAAGGGACCCTACATAATTGAAATGGCAAATTTACAAAGAATGACAAAGTAATTTGGTGGAGATTTTGCTGACAATTTGCAAAAGTTGTGGAAAGAAGCATTTTAGCTTTCTTGGTAGAGATACTTTGATTTGTACTACTACTACTACATAATCCTACATGTAGAATTTGTTTGTTTGTTTGTTTTATATGTTGCGATTGGATTAGATAGGCAAGTTGAATTAATTATATTAATATGGATAGGTTTGCCTTGTGTGAAGATAATTACAATTTGGCCGGGGCTGATCCATTTCATGGCTGGCTGGCTGGCTGGCATCCAACTCTTGACCTTTCTCATATACAGTAACAGTAATAGTAGGTTTTAACTTCTCTTGGTTTGGTGGGGATTGGATTTAACAAATCCACATTGAATTGAATCCCAGAATTCTCAAAAACAACCCTTACTTTGCCCCAATCATAAATAGTGTGGAGTCATGTCATTACGATTCTTTTTCTTTACTTGGAAGGAAATTTCACGCAGATTTACCATTCTTTTTCTTTACTTGGAAGGCAAAACCACGTCACGATGCTGCTAAAAAGAAGAAATCAAACACATCTTGAACCATTTCTTAGTGGAGTGGGTGGGTCATCACAAGAGCAATTTTGACTTCTCAAGTCAATTAAAATTTTATTATTATTTTCAAATTTAATTATACTACACAATTGACACGCCTAGTATACAATTCATACCAGTAAAACGCTCAGCTGTTAATATTCAAGTATAGATGTACAATTTCTTTGCAGAGCATGAGCATATACTCTTACAAGAGATGATGCAATCAATAAATATTGCCATACACCCAGTTGAAAATTTTCCTATAATGAGACAACAAAATGGGGCTGGGCTGGGATTCTTCTAAGTTGTAAGGTTTGTGCAATTGACAAAATAAATTCAATTCAGAATACCTCAAACACAAAATGAATGTACATTTTGAGGACTCCTATGCGATGTGGCAACACATTCTCAGCTCTCACTGAAGTTAATATGCAAAAGCTAGATACTCTGGACTCACCAAGACATGATACATGCCCAATTTTCTTTGCGAGCCTCCCTAGCTAATGCTCTTGTCATTGCTCGACTTGCTGTTCCAAGTGCACGGTCCAAATATCTCTTCCATCATATTACATGTTGGTAGGAGATCAACAGATTTCAGAAGCCCCGCTGAATATGTGGCATCCACAACCTTAGCATCACAAGGCTCCGATGCATGTTGAGGACCAAACCTATCACTACACCCATCACCATTCCCAAGCACAAATTTTTGCCAAGCAACGTTAACCTTACTCTCTTGTAAAGCAACCCTTTCACCAATTGAATAATAAGAGCCAGTCATATAAGGCTGACCCTCAAAAGAAGTACACGAGTCCTCTTGAACATCCAAAAACTCCTTGAAGCTTCCTAGAGATCCATCCATGTGATGTTGCATGACATCAAGCCTGTGATCATCAAGAGAATTTTCATACTTTTCCTTTGACATGTGATATTCTCCCTTAGCATTCTCAGTTGCATCCACCACATTAACTTGCAAATTATCATCACCATCATCGTTATCATTGTCCTCATCATTGCCATTGCTGCTGCTGTCGTCGTCATCACCATATTCATTTGGGGAATCATCTCCATGGTCGACTCGAACATCTTGATTGATGAAAGATACAACTGCTGAATTTTTATCTTCTCCTATTACACTAAAGGGTCCTTCACCATTTCCCTTCCACTCATCATCGTCACTGTCAATATCCAACCAGCTAGATCTGTTCTGAGCAGCCCGCCTACGAAGCATAAATACATTGAAATAATAGCTGACAAGTTCCCATTTTGTACGAGAAGGAAACATTGCTGAGAGGTGCACCCAGAAATTATTTCCATGCAACACAGGATTAGAATAAACAACTTCATGAAACAACCGTTCTTCTTCTTCAGTCCATTTATGTGCTACCTCCTCTCCCATCTCAAGTAAACCCAAATCCACAAATTTCTTAATCCCAATTGCTGCTTTTAATTCTTCTCGTGCCTCCTTAACATGGTGTTGCACACATCTAATAGAGCCACCATCCAAACAGCTGCAATCCAGTCTGCAATCTTTAGTTTTACCAAGATTAGCTGGAAAGTCTAAGTCAGGCATGGGCATGACACAAGTCCCCTGCTGCATTAACCCCCCATTGTCATCATTATCACCATTGATAGAATTTATGTAATGTTTCCCAACAACCTCCGGATCCCATACTGGGACATCAGCTTGATGATCTGGTCCAAGAGGAACTTCTTTTCTGGGAGAAGAATTCAACAACGATGAATGTGGATCCTCGAACTGCAGTGCATTACGTCTAGGGAAGCTGAAATCACAATATTCTGGAAAAACAGACGAGCAGAGCACCACCCCAGATCTGGCATACTCCTCACTAGTACTGGTCACCCATGAAATACGTGCACTGGTCTCAAAATCCTTGTTATTAAAATCTGACACAACATTACTATTATCATATTTGCATTGAGATTCACAAAAAATTCCCATAGTTTCACCTATGTCATAAAAGATAACATCATCACTTAAGTAAATTAATAGGAAGTGAATGTCCCAGTCAAGTCAAAACCACACACTAATAAAATGCAGTAAAGACACATGCATTCATTGAAGACAAACAAGTGCTGTTTTCATGGAGAAATGGTTCTGTTTAACCATCTAAATCAAAGGCTTCTACTTTTGACAATATATTGCTAAACTGGAGCTAATCAAATGATAATTTCATTGACCAAGAGGACATTAATATTTGTAATTTACTCCAACATACAGACATTTTAATCCTATAGCTGAAAGGAAACAAAGGCATAAAAAACATGGACTTTGTGATAACATAAACATGCTACTGTTATACGTTAACTCTAACTCCGTATTTTTCATACAAATGACCAGCCCAAACTTCCCAAAAGAGAAGGGGGGAAATCAATTTACTATTAGGGAAAAAGATTAAAATTGGTCCATACAAAACTGTCCATTATAAGATTATATTTACTACTACTATAAGTTTCAGGGTAAGGGGGTCATCAAAATGAAAGGACAATAAAAAGTAGATTCAAGAAGGTAATAGCGGTACTCCAAATCTTTTTAAAAAAAAAAAAAAAGATGATGATTTCTTACCTGATAGGTCAGCTTTCTGAGAGCCTCTGTCAGGAGGATTCATCTCAGTAAGTGAAGTCAACTGCTCAATAGATTGCAATTGTTTTGGGTGCTTGAAGGACAATTCCTGCATATCCCCCTCATCAAAAGATCGTTTCAGACCCATTATGGCCTGCAAGACAATCATTAAGAGAGACCACAAAATTGATGGGGATACCAAAAAAAGAAAAGCATCACTCTCTATTAATCCATTCGGTACAAATAATAAGAGCAGAAACAGTTAGCAACAGCCTGTATATTTCAACTTACACAAGCAGAATCAAACAAAACTACCCAACATCAACACATGGAGACATGGAAATTCATGACTTCGTTTGACAAACTACTGTATCAGATATATGATATCTTATCTCTTTTTAGGTCTGTGTTATGCTGCGTAAGGGACACAACAACAACAGGAAATCATGAACTATGGGCTTTTTCTTTAACAATGCCCTTTAAATAATAAGGTAGGATATCCTTAAATAATCAAAACAAGCGCAAAAAGCAAATATATATGCCTTAGTCTGCAAGTTCAAATAAAGGAAAACATGAAGACATGAAATAATTGAATAATCAGTTTAAAAAGAATTAAGAACAACATTATAAACTCACAACCCAAGTGCCCCAACAAAATTTTTAAACGTTGTATCAACATCAACCATTTTCCCACCTCAGACTTTTGCAGAGCAATCTAATCTATTACTTGAGAAAAATCAAACACTACACTAACAGAAAAAAATTCTCGATTTTGAAAGCATCCTAACTTGACTATAAAGGGCAGGCAACAAGGTCATTTATGAGCTAAGAACATGGGTACTTCTAGAAGAAGTTGTTTAGGTGTTCCTTGGACTCCGACACATCAAATACTACTGAACATGCGTCTGTAATGTCTTTATGACGAGCCAATAACTATAAGATTAGATTCTAAGACAGCCAGAAAATCATTATAAAATACACCCGTCGGTACATTACCGGCAAATCAAATTTGTGAGGTAATGACTTTATCGTGGAGCAAAAGAGGTATTTACGTCAGGAAAGACAATATCGTTATTATTTAATTTTACCATGGTAATTTTTTATCAGGGTAATTTCAGTTAGGATAAACCATGGCCTCTCTGCACTACATCGAAAGTACGTGACACAATAAAAAAAATATTTAAGCCCGCTAGTGACCGAAGACTGACAGTGCAAGTAAGGTTCAGCAACATGTGTATTAAAATAATTGCATTGATGCCATCATGCTACTCAGCTTTCAGCAATTCATGGCAAAGAAAAATAACTGGCAACTAATAGCGACATAAATCTTTTGCTTATTTTAGCAATGCAAAACAAAATAGACTTCTAATGGTATCGGTAGCTTCCAACAGTAAATCTGAATAAGAACAAGACCAATAACAGCTTCAATTTGATTAGAAAATGAAGGACCTTTATATGCATTTATTACTGAAGAATACCTCAAACTTTTGTTTTCTTTTCCGTGGAGTGGGGTAACAATGTTGATACTACTAAGTACTAACTTTTCCGTGGAGTGGGGTAACAATGTTGATACTACTAAGTACGAATCACAGGGTAAAAGACTACAGAGTAAGTATTTCAAGTGCATGTAGCTACTTTTAGAGTGTCAAAATTATCAGCTGAAAAAAATAAAAAAAATGATATTAAGATAAGATGGAAAGCAGGATTCATGATAAAAAATTATATATATATATATATATATATATATATATATATATATATATATATATATATATATATATATTGAATATTGAATATTGAATGCAAGCACACACATGGGAAGAATTGAAATTCAATAAACCAATGACCTAAAAATCAATTCTAGACGGGATTCAAACAAATTGCAGCAAGAACAAAAATTCCCCAAAGTTCATTTGAAGCCCTAACCCTAGGTTTTAAAATTTGTTCGGAAATTTACAGAATTGCAATAAAAATTTAGAGCAAACCATAATTAACGAAGAAACTTACCAAAACCCTCAATGAATTTACAGATCGAATGGATCTTACGACACGAACGCTTCAAAAACCCTAATATTAGCGAGGGTCGAATCTCTTAATGTTTTTAGGAGAAATCAATAGGAGTTAATTAAAAAAAGAATACAAATAGATAACGGATAGATAGAACGGAGGATTCGAATTTAAAAGATGTACGTCGGAAAAATTAAACCCTAACCCTATATTTATTTAGAATCAACGGGGAGAAACAAAAGAGAGATCGATCGATGGAGAATTAATAGAACCAAAAGATGGATATTTGGAATTAAAATTAAGTGGCCAAATCAGAAGAGATCGAAGTTCGAACAGAGAGAGATTTGAAGGTATACGACGATGGAGGACGATAAGATACGGTTCGTGTTTTTGTAAACGACGGAGGGTCCGAGTACGAAACGGGTTAATCCAGTTCACCCACGTGACGTGGTTTTAAAACCAAAGCCGGACCGAATGCACGTGTATCTAACTGAATTTCGAACATACTAATGCTATTATGTTTACAAATGAAGTGGTTCAATTTCTTTAATTTTATTTTATTTTATTTTTTGACAAACTTTGTAAAAAAGTCGAGAGAGAAATGTTTTTATTAAAAAATTCCTAATTACAAATATGATAGAGTTGAGAAAGAACCTCCTCAATCTATTCGAGATTAAAATTCATTATGAGAAAGAGTCTTAATCCAAACAATTCATATTTGATAAGTAATTCGAAACTAAAATATTAAAAAAATTAAAGTTATGATGTGTTTTGTTAGTGTCGGACGCAAAAGAAAATAATAAAAGAGGGTTAAAAAATAAAGAACTTGCTAATTTTTCGAGAGGGTTGAGTGTGAGTTGTTAATATAAAAAGAAAAAAAAATAAACTTTTAAAAAATATATTATTAATATTTAAAAAAAATAAAATGATATTGTTTTTTGTGGAGTTGATAACTAATTTGTTGATATTGTGACAAAAATGCTGATATCATGTAATACTCAGTAAATAAATTAAATATATTTTTTTTCAAAAACATATATTAATTTGTCCTTATATTATATTTAGGTTAAATTTAAGTGGATTAATAATAAATAAGAGATTACATTAGTTTAGTAAAGTCGGGCCTTAAGACTACAAGCCAATTTAAATAATGAGACATGAAAACCGAATAGCAACGATAAAAATCGTGGATAGAATATAGTTTTAATTCTATTATAAATTTATTACTTTTCAAGAATTATTTACAACTAGCATGGATTATATGAACTTGTGTAAATTTCTTTTATGGTTAAAGTATCCTAATGTCCATAACTTAATAATAATTATAGTTCTGTTAATTTAGAGGAGGATATGTTTAGTACATTGGTTTTGTACCTTCACATACTTATAAATTAAGCGTGATATTTAGAATAATTATAAAAGTGAAAGATTGTTGGTTTTAAAATTTAATTTTTTTTATAAAACTGATAAATTATTTATTTATTTATTTATTCTTTTTTTAATTAGCACAAACGAAAGGAGTTTAACGTGTTATATTTAGATTATTTCGGGGTATTATATTACTTACTTCATGTACGGATTTCATACTCCTTCAGCGATAATCCTTTTAATTTTGATTTATTCGCTTTGTTTTTCGTTTAGAAGTTAGTTATCATTTCACATAATTGTTTCTTCTAAAATTTAGATGATAGTTTCGTCTTGGTATTGACACTTAGAACTCATATTTATACTATTTGAACTAGTTTATTATCTATTTCGATTTTTGTAGAAAAGTACATGTTAATATATTTTTGGAGATTTTGTGTTGATTCGTTTTCGGATTAACATGTACGTATTAGAACCTCTTGTGTTATTCTGTCGCATGTGTTGTGACATTATATATGTGTTAGAATATATCGCAGGGTATATCTAAGCTATAACCACATGTGGGGTACCACATACTTGTTCTCTTAGCACCGAAGCATGACAGATTTCGTGACAGTGTGATCAGTCCACGACGTCTCCATTTTGTGTTCCGGTGAGAGTTCGACATATGTTTATTTTGTTATGGAAGGCATATGGGTCGGCCCTAGTTTTCTATTATCTTTTACAAATTGAATTGGTGATATTTGTGTCAAACACACCTTCTGATTTTATATGCATCTGAATTGCATAGTTCGATGTATGTTTGTCTGTATGACATTATGTATATTTTTATTTTATTATGAGTTTAGTATGAAATAACAAACAACCGTTTGTTTTAGTTTATTTATTCGTTGTGTTAATTTTGTTCGTTTGAGTTCAGTTCATTTGATTGAGTTAGTTATTTTAGTTCATTATTCTTGTACTTTATATTTGTACTGGCCATTTGACTTGTACTGTATTTTTCCTTCTGACAGGGGATCAAGAGCAAGTGTGGTGAGAACTTCTTTCTTTCCAATAGTTTAAATATTTTGTATGCATTGATTATTTGGAATTGTATTAATTATCTTAAATTGTGATTTTAGTGGGTTTAAACATTTATGGTTTGACTTGTGACACTTATTCGATATTGGAGATATTCATTTTGTGTCATAAAGCTATCAATTTGTTTTGTAGTTTTGTTTTATGCGTAATCTCTCTTTCTATTTCGGAAAGGGGGTGTTACATATCATCCGAAAGAAACAGGGGAAGAAAAGAAGAAATTTGGATGATCAAATCAACAAATATCTTTTAAAGCATATAGGTAAAGACAGGGCAAGATTTAGATATAGGATGCTATAATTTATGAGAGCATGGACATGCATAGGAACAAAACTTGATTTATTGATGTTAACAAATAATTGAGAGCTTCAATTCAACAGAAAACTCAGTCTCTTAGAAACTAAGCTCAGATATATATCCAACAGGAAAAAATAAAACACCAACAGAATATATACATATCCCTTGTACATTCAACGTGTGTTTTATTTATATTCACCCTCGAAAGCTAACTGGAAGTCAAGAAGTTCTTGAACCAATGAACCGAGTCCTTGGCGTATCTCTTGAGCTTGTCATTGTAGTCAACATAATAGAGACCAAACCTGGAACTGTATCCAGCTCCCCATTCCCAGTTATCCAATAGAGACCATGCAAAATATCCTTTCACATTGCATCCGTCCTCCCTGCAATTTTTAGCATGAATCAAATCATTTTTGTTTTTCCCATATGGTTACTAACATGAATTCATGACTACACTATTAATATATTACATGTATAAACAAGTAATGGCTTACTTGATAGAAGCTAGCAGGTTTGTCAGATAGTCATTGTGGTATTTGATCCTTTTCTCATCCTTTAACGCGTCTTTAATGGATTTAAATAGGTTGTTTGAGTCGTCCATCCCTGTCAGAATCATGGAAAAGAAAGAGAAGATTAAGGCCCTATGCTATTTTCTTCTCCAGTTCCTTTTGGTTCTCTGATTTATTGAGGTAAAGAATCTGAATGAGTAAATGGGTTCATTTCCTTTGTTTCGTTACCATGAAAGAAAAGAAGCAGACAAAGTGGGGTCTCAAAAGAAATAATGCTATTTCCATTCCATATGAATTTCAACATTTTTAAAAAATTATTTTTAAGCTCGAATTTTGTTCGAGGAGAAAGAAAGTATAAGGGAAATGAACCTCATCGTATATTTCCTTTTCTCTCATCATTCACACCAAATGGAGCCATAAGGTATTTAAAGAGGGGGGGGGGTGCAGTTTCATATGTTTCTATACAACTGACCCTGGCACTTGCTCTCCAGAGTTTTGAGGATTACCATTTTCAGTTATTATGACTGGAGGGTTCCCATATCTTGTCTTGACGTAATTCACTACGCTTCTGATCCCACGAGGTACTATGTACAACCATATGGAATTCGCCTGCAGTTCAAGATTATAAACCACATAACCAGGCATGACAATTACAATAATGTGCAAGATGTAAAATCACTTATAAAAGCATGAAGTATCCCATCACTTATAGAAGCATGTAAAATCTCATATGAGGTGCGCTAGATCATAGAGCACATACCCGATCACCTATAGGTTTTCCGTCTCTTAGTGCTGAAAACAAACAGAACATCAGAGTACATTGCCACTAGAATCAGAGAAGGTAATGAATGGTATACAAGATAATAATGAAACTATGATATGGAATATATATTTATGGTTCAGTATAATCGACTTCAAGGCACATATAATAGTATGTTTGTTAGAGTGTTAGAAACATACGGAAGGTGACGGCACCATTGTCTGCTAGTGAATCTTTGAGCAGAACGCCAATGATGTTAGTATAATTGTTCCTGGCATACCACGTTGTGTAGTGATTTATGCCCACAAAATCCAACGTACCCTTTATAAGAATGGACTCGGCTTTGGAAAATTTTGGTAATCGGTTTCCTACTCTAGTTCTCATTGAGCTTGGATAATCCCCAAACATCAAAGGGTCAACAAACCTGCACTTTGTAAAAAAGTTTCACCATGAGCATTCAATACCAATAAATCTCCACAGAAAAGTTTAAAGAAATTTTTGGGAGAATGATGCTCAGATGATATTTGAGATTTACTAGAGGGATACAGGTGCAATGGAACTGAATAAGGATTTGTCAAAGATTGGGTAGCTCCTTAATTTTTTGTTATAATTAACAGAGAAGACATTCAATTTCCATGCTAAACTAGCTACATATTGCCATAGATTTTTACTACTCTATACCCCAAAATCCTCTCTTCTGGTTACGTAAAAAACTGCACAAGTACAAGTGAATTATATTACCAGCCCAAGTGAAACTCCAGTGCTCGTTGTGTTGCTTCTATGTCCGCCGTAGAATTTGTTGCCGGTTCATACCAAAAAATATCAAAAGCTATCCCAACTGATCCATTTTGCTTTTGCTGTAAAACAAGCAAATAAAAATGGTTAACAATCTCAGTTGTAATAGCAAAAAAGTAAGTCAGATATCCTTGAAAAATAGCACATTAGTTGCAGATTTATTCCCAGTGCCCAGAGCTAAACAAGTTTATGTCGAAGAGAATGCAATTATTATTGAACCAATTGTTATCTGTCATATTTTACCTTGTATTTTTTTCTGTAAACATCTGTCGCAGTTGCATGAGCAAGTAGAAAATTGTGACCGACTATGTAAGGCTCAGTTGCAGAGTTTCCAGCCCTGCAGAATAGGTGAAGAAGAATGGAGCATCGCCCTGGTGCCTGGAGACCTACATCATAGCCTTGTACAGCAATAGTATGGGGCTCATTGAATGTTATCCAATGCTTCACTCTGTCACCAAATTTCTGGAAGCACGTGTCGGCATATGTGGCAAAGTTGTTTCTGTGAAAAGAGTAAGGTCACATTCCACTTGCATCAGACAAAATATATAGGCATTCCACAGTTAAGGAGGGAAAAATACAAGTAGGTGAGGTAAAGACACTTTAATTACATTATTTGGGAGCTGAGCCATCCTTGGTATTTGTCTTCCAGTGCTTGAGGTAGGTCCCAATGGTAGAGGGTGATATATGGTTCAATTCCTGCACATATGATATTGTATGTCATGAAAATATTTGCCTCTGCATAGACTTAAGAGCAGTATATACATGGAAAATGTCAATGTACCATTGGCTAGTAATGCGTTGATGAGATTATTGTAATGATCAACTCCAGCCAGATTAATTTCCCCAGTTCCATCTGATAAACAGAACCACAGAATAAGAAATTCCATCTTTTATTTCAGTAACAATCTTGTATGGAAGTCATATTCCGTGTAGATTGGTGGAAATAACTTGCATAATTTACTACATAATCATCATATCATCATCATCAGAAAAGATTTATGCTACATTTGGATTGAAGGAATGGAATGATTCATTTCATTATAGTTGGAATGAGTTATTCCATACTCTCCCTCCCCAAAGAATAAAATTCATAAATTTGGGAGAAAATAAGAATGGTTCAATACATTCCAATCGCAACCAAACACAAGTTTTTTCATTCCATAGGAATGTGTCATTCCATTCCTACCTTCATTACTCCAATCCAAACGTAGCATTAGTCCGTATAAAAGAGAACCACATCATATCCCTAGATTTTTGGAAATTTAGAAACCTCATTCAAGAAAGGAGGCAAAGGTCAAATTGCAACAAGTGCAATAAGGGGAGTATGGATCTCAAATCTAATTGGTCTATTCCTGTTTGGATCTCAGAAAGATTGCTCCCATTTTTACAAGGTAACTCCCCTTAAAGATTAGGTTTAATCTATGTCATTCTGCCAGACAAGGTACGTTAATGTAGTTACAGACCTTATGATGTATCGTACATTGTTTATTCAAATGCTCACAGTACAGATATTATGGGTTTGCATGACGATAAAGAAGAGATTATAGACAGCTTACCAGGGAAAATCCTAGACCAAGCAATTGAAAACCGGTAAGCATCCATTCCCATATCTTTCATAAGTTGAATATCTTCCTATTTTAGAACAAGCATATCAGTGTGCTCAGAGCAAACTAGAATGAGTATACTTACATTGAAGAGGTGATACTGATTCACAGCTACATCAGCATTGCTAAGATCAACTATTTTTCCTGCAAAACTATCTTTAGTCAAAATCTAGTTTGAGCTGGATAAAGTAACACTGTTAATTATGAATTTGCAAATATTTTTTTTTAAAAAAAAAGTTGAATAAATTGTCGATTCTTATAAATTCGTCAACTTGCGTTGGTTATAACCTTAACAAGTTCATCATGATCACTTCATTTATAGACATCCAATAATCTAACAACTAGGAGCGAGAATTTGAAGATGGGATAAATGGAGAATTTAAAACTTTGTTAATGTTTTTTCTCATGTCCAAAAAAAAAGTTGCTAATAAAGTTATCAACCTCTTGGCATTGCACCTACACATGAAGTTATTTTTAGAATATCCACAATTCTATGTTCACAACAAACAGGCATATTATTGCTATGTAAATTGAATTTTACCAAATGAATGAGCAAATTTGTCCCAGATGGTTGGTCCCCTTCCATCTTCCCTCACTGCTCCTTCATACTTCAAAAGAACATATATTAAAGAATTAATAGAACTCGTAAACAACGTAAGCCACATAATTATATTGGGGAGCTGCAATATTTATATGACCTTGTTCACCTTTGGATCGCACACAACCATAATAAGAATAACATCTAGTCTAGTTACAGCACGACATTGCAATCTATGATGAGAAAATAATTATCTATTAAAAGTTAGGGGAAACAGTTTAATTTATGTTGTTCACCTGCATTTTCAGTGCAGAAACCCAAGATATGACTCACTACAGTATAGTGACAGTCAAGCAACTTAGCCAGTTAGCTCATCACAAATCTTTCTAACTTTCACAAATTTTCTACCTCAAAATTATGGGAAGTTCTTTGAGCAAGATTATTATTAGGAAAATGATATATCCTCCAACTAAATGCCCTAAAGTTGCAAATATTTAGGGAGATTTATGATTGCAATATGTCAGCTCGACATATGTAGCAGGATTCTTATTATTCTTGTCTTAAATTTTTTGGTAGTGAATTGGCATTCGGACATCATTTGATACCCTGACAAAAAGTAAAATGAAGCTGATGTAATTTTCTTTTGCTAGAAATAAGCTTGGATTGAATGTCATCAGCTACATTTCAATTTTACATATCAGCCCAACACTTGGTTAGAAGCTTTTATTGCCATTAAAACTTATAACTAAAACAACGAAACCATAAATTATTCTAATCGGTAGAGTGCCTCTAAAAATATGCAACGAGCGTCGTAGCATATTTATAGAGGCACTCTACCGATTATAATAATTTATGATTTCCTTGTTTTAGTTATAAGTTTTAATGGCAATAAAAGCTTCTAACCAAGTGTAATCCATCAAACAAATATATATTGGGTTTAGAGACTGGAGAGGCACTCCCAAAGTCCAAGACAGCCTAAATTATTTATTATTTGCTTTTTTTTTTATGAGAACTTTGTAAATACATGGAGTACATGAAAATAATCATAATAAACTGAACTTATTTTATTGATATATCCATTTGCATAGTCCTCACTCCTCAATGTCTTCCAAAATTTGTAGACCAACTAAAAAGGATTAGTGATATTAATTTGTTGCTTTAAAAAATTAAAATAAATTTATATCGATCTTAAATTTAAGATTTACAAATTAATTAAAAAGTTTAAAATTTTCTCCAATTTTGGAATTGAGGGAATACAACACAGCAGCAGCTGAGAATTAAAAGCGAATTAAAGTAAGAATTAAGAAGGAAGGAAGGAGCAAAACCCCATTTAGAAGAAGAAATCCAAGCAATTAAATTAATTAAAAAAGCAAACCTGGTAAGCAGAGGAGGCAGTTCCAAAAACAAAACCCTGTGGAAAACTTGATCTATTAATAATAGCAGTACCCTTATCAGCTGCCAAACAACTACTCTGGAGAAGTAGAACTAGTACAATCACACCAATGCATCTAATTCTCAACATAATTCAATGTTCATATGTATATATATATATATATATATTCATCTTTGCTCCCTTGACCGAAGAGAATCCATAGTCATAATCATACCAAAAAATGTCCATCAATGCACTACGGGCCAATGAGGACTTTTTCCACATCATTTGTAACATTACGGTCATGATTATATCGAATAATCCCTGGTCATAATCATACCAAGTCCATCTATGCACTACAGGCCACAGATGACTTTCAATAAAATAGAAACATGAGGATGATAATAATGATATAAGAATTCAATAAACAAGTTCAAGAATTAAATTATTCAGGAACTAATAACGTCCAAATTGTCAACATGATACTTTTTTGTAGAGTAAAATTTAAGAATGCTCAGAAGAATATTTTCATGAAAAGATACTGGATGAAGCGCAAATATTAAGGATATTCCACTAATTTCATGGAGTATAGAAGTCAAAACTTTAATCAACTGAGTATAATAAAGAATGGAATAACAAAAGAAATCACCATGCATGCGGTATTTCGCATAGACAAGTTATTCCAACAGAATAATAAATAACGGAATCAAAGTCAAGGCGTAATATGCACTTAAGCGTGATATTCTAATAGAATAATAAAGAATGGAATAACAATGTAAATCACCATGCATGCGGTACTTACATGTAGGCGAGTTATTCCAACAGAATAATAAATAACGAAACCAGTCAAAGAAATTCACAATCGGATGTGATGTTCCAAAATGTAATAATAAAGAATGGAATAACAACGAAATCACCGCACGTGCAGATTTCTTGCATGTAGCAAAGTTATTCCAACAAAATAATAAATAACGGAACCGGTCGGGTAAAACGCATGCACGTGATATTCAATGTAATAATAAAAAAGCGGAATTCAGTCCCAAGTAAACGCATTGCATGTGATATTTCAAATGTAATAATAAAGAATGGAATAACATAAGAATTTCACCAAGTATAGGGTAGACCGCATATACAGGTTATTCCAACAGAATAATAAATAATGGAATAACAGAAGTTCTCTTCATGAATACGAAAGAAATAATAGCCCTTACCTTATAGAAGAAACTGGATATAGAAGTAGTGAAGTAGCATAATACTTTTCTTCTTTCTCTCTATAGTTTATCTCTCTAGAGTTTCAGTGAATTCCTAAGAAATAATGAATGAATGAGCTTCTATTTATAAAAAAATGGATCAGATAAGTATTAATTCATGAAGCGGTCAGATTGATTTACTTTTAATCTGGACGGTCCAGATTTAAAGTAAAATCTTTTAAATAAAATATAATATATTCTATTTATAATCTAATAAAACGAATAACTTTATAAATGTATTTTGTTTTATATAAAAAATTTTACTATACAAAATACTACGCAGACACTATGCAACACTATGCATAATAAAATATAATATATTTTATTTATAGAATAATTTTATAAAAGTATTCATTTTATATAAAAAGATTTTACTATGCAAAATACAATGTATAATAGAATATAATATATTCTATTTATAGAATAACTTTATAAAAGTATTATGTTTTATATAAAAAATATTTCGCTTTTATTACATTAATAATACTAATAAAACAAAACTTATATATATATATATATATATATATATATATATATATAACAATCAACAATAATTGAATCAAATAACATGGGATACTATGCAAAGAATCATCGTAGTAATAATTGAACAAAAGCGGGTGACTTCTCACGTAAGATCAATAATCAATACCGTAGGTGCTTACTACGCAACCACACGACATTCTTGTACTTTACTACTAATGAGTAGTTCAACAAGATTAACGGTAAAACTTCCGCCGTTATTTTTATAAAAATATTTTTGTCGTTTTTCAATCCGACAATAATTTCGTTGGGGTCCATGAATGATTGTGTCGTCGCATTAATATTCCTGTTAAAGCGTAATATTCTCCGACCAATCGAATATTATATAACAACTTGCATAGTTTACAAAATTTATAAATACTACCCACAACTATAACATTATCTCAAATTCACACCATAATATTAAAAAAACTATTTTGAAAAAATTAAATCTTTATTCGTAAAATTTGAAATTTTACATTACTTATCAAATATACTCACATGAACATGTTATATATATAATATAAAAGATATAAATACTCCTTCAATTTCCTTAATTCATTTCTTTTCGTAAAATTAATTGTCATTGCAATATAGTTTAGCACCACCAGTTTGTATGTGTAAGATAAAATTTTACAAAAATAATCAATATAAATTCTTTACTTTTTTTAAAATACTTACGAATTTAATTTCTTCATTTTTTGAGAAATGTAGTTGATATATAATTTATAGGATTAACAAAAAATACCTTTAAAATTTTAACATTTAATAAAACATAGTACAAATAAAAAAATAGTAAAAAATACACCGATATATATTTTCACACAGATTAAGAAATATGTAAAGTAGAGGAAATAAAATAAAATAAAAATCTAAATTTATTTTTAGTGGCCCCACACAATTATAAAAAGTGATAAATATTTTTTATATATTAATGGACCCTACTAAATTATATATTTATCCTCCACTTTATGTACTTTTAATCATTTTAAAATAAATTATATTTTTAGTCATATTTTTAATAGGTAGGGTATTGGATATAGTTTCTCATAATAATACTGATTTTTTACCTATATTTTATAAACCCAATGATAGTAGTATTTGATAGGGGTGTAAGCAGATAAAGCGGACACGGATATGGTATATATCCGTATCCGTATCCAAAAAATTAATTCGCATTATTTGTATCCAGATCCAGATCCGACGGATTTTAAAAATAATATCCGTATCCCAGTATTGGAAAAATATTTGAATACGGATAATATCAATTATCATTTATTTATATCCGAATAGACAAATTATTCGGATATCCGAATATCCAATTCGTTTATCAAGAACTCTAATATAAATTCATTCAAAATATTTACGAAAAAAAAATTAAAGTTTAAATCATACATATTAATTAAACACAATTTAATATTTAAACCATACATATTAATTAAACATCCTAATCATAAAAAGAGAAACATGCTAATTGACATTTTAGGTGATAATAAAAAGATTCAATAATGTAACCGATAATTTGTTTGATGGATCAAATTGAAATTAAAATCTCAATATTATTCTTTCAAATTTTATTAAATAATAAAAAAGAGAAATAAATTAATATTTAATAAATGAATAGTAATATTTATGGGAGATTTATTTATTATTTATCCTCAATAAATAAATTACATGGTTATAAGAAATTATTTGATTTCATTATATTTATGGAGAGTGCGAGTTATAATGTATGTGTGACAACTAGTTAATCTAACTTGATTCAAAATTGACATTGAACTTATTTTACATATTTGGACTTCTAATTTCTAAATAATTAGGCAAATGAAAGTGATAAATACTCTCCACCCAAAAATTCATAAACGTGAATTAATTTATTTAACTCCCTTCTACAGATTAATTTTAAATTAATTCGGACCTAACACATTTTAACAATAAAATTATATTGTCCATCGCTTTCCCTTCTCTATCGTGAATTGTCCTTAAGCGTGTGTATATATATATATAAATATATATTAATAGCTTATATAAATGAATGTAAGTGATTAATTAATGAATGTAAATTATTAATATATATGTGTGTGACACCCCCAAAATAGGTCTACATCCCCCATTCTGAGTTGTCAATACAGATGCATGTAAACAACTACAATTTTATTATTACAATAGTAAAAGCGTGAGTTTGAATCTGAGATATTGCCATCAGACAATATCCACATACAAATAAATCCTCATCATAATTATTGATACATTATTTTATAACAATGGTGAGGACTACTAAACAACTCTCCTAGAACTTTCATTCCATTACCCAGACTAAATTCATTTATATTCTCGCCTCACGAGAAGAAAAATGGAACAAAAAGAAAAGGGTGAGCTCATTAGCCCAGTAAAGAATATTATGACTAAGATAATATACAACAAAATTATCGTTAGTCTTCAACAGGAAAAATATAATAGAATACAATAGACAACAAGTTTTAAATCAATATTCGCAATGAAATAATAATTCATTAGAAGAGTTAAGTAGAGAATGCAAACTACTATCTTCTATGTATGAATTTTAAAGTTCATCGTCTATTTTTATCCTCGTAACATCAATCAATATATATCGGGATCAAATATTCATCCTTGCACTTACTGAGCCAAGGACATTCACACGATTGGTCATGTTCATCTAAAACACTGTTCATCTTTGCACTACAGGCCAAAGATATTCATCGAAATCATTCATCTTTGCACTACGGGCCAAAGATATTCATCGAAATCATTCATCTCTTGCACTACTGAAGCCAAAGATATTCATCATAAATCATTCATCTTTGCACTACTGTGCCAAAGATATTCCATAATATCATCATTTAAGATCGAGGATGATGAAAATATTTTAAAAAAGCGAATCCGGTGAAACAAAATGACAAGGATTAAGGATTAAGGATTAAGTACTTTGTTTTATCCATGTCCAAAATACCTCAAAAATAATCATAGTGGTGTAAAATTCAAGAATGATCAAAACATGGATACAATCAAAGCTAGTATCCGAATAGATATTTTTGACGAAAAGGAAAATTTCATTTTTTCAATGAATAGTGTAAATGATTCGTGAATAGTCTTCAGTATCGTGAATAATACAAGTATCACGTGAATAGTAACTCAGACACCAAAAGATAGAAATTTCACAAAAAACATCTTCACGCCGTGTGAATAGTACTTTCGTGAATAGTAACTCGTGAATAGTAACTCATGAATAGTAACTCATAATGAATAGTAACCCAGACATGAAAAAGTTCCAAATTTGATAAAAAGTTCCAACTAATATTTCAAAGATAATGATATTGAAGAAATAATATCATTTGAGAAGAAAATAACATCCCTTACCTCGAAAGATCAAGACTTTAACTGGAATAATCGGATATAGGCTATATCTTGAACTTTCACCGTATAGCAATACTCAAAGTATACTCAAAATACTCACCGAATAATACTCGATAATATAGAGAGAAAACTTGATTTACAGTGTGATTTTCAATTCTAACCTAAAGCACCTATTTATAGGAAATTGCTTTAGAACACCAAAGCGAAAATTTATTATAATATTAATATATTTAATAATCTTCACGCCCACTTTGACAACTGATCTCAGATCATTAAACACATCTTAGGGCTGCCCACACACAAAAAAAAAACGTTTTTATTAATATAAATATTTAAAACTTCCAAAATCAATTATTTGAACTTCAATAATTCATAATAAATAGCCTTTTATCAGAAAATTGAATCTCATGAGTTTTATAGGAAATTCAATTCTCTACAACTTTGCAGAAGAAAGTTTTTCCAAATTCCAAACAGAAATTGACCAAATTCATAAGCAAAGCGATTTTTGTTTATAATCAAATTTCGATCATAATAAATAGGGTCCTTGACATGTTTAACATGTTTTAAACATTTATTGCAACAAAAATACTCTTCCTCCTCGTATACTCATATATCCCACATTCGTTGTAAAAATATCACCATTATTATATTATTAAAATATAATAATATATATTCATAAAATTTCAATTTTCAACAATTGTCACATTAAAAATTTTCTCCATCTATATCCACATAAAATCAATATTTTCCTCATCATATGAATCAATAATTAATTATTCACAAATAATATTACGTAATCACAATATTGACAACCGAGCAGGTTTTAAGGGAAAGGGGCTTTCAATAAGAATTTCTCCTTCTTGTAGCAATTGATTAGGTGACCAAACCTCTCTTTAAGCGAGAACTTTCTAGACATTGCCAATAATGTTATCTAATAATATTATTAGGATAATATGAATTATTGCCGATAATGAAAAATCTTGTGTAATAACAATTTATTGAAACAATGAAGAATATAAAATATCAACGCAAAGAATTATTGAATCAATAAAATAAAATCTTTGAAACGATAATTCTGTAACCATTATTGAGTAGTGCGCCTTCACGTAAGAGTCAATAATTGGTGCAATACCGGTGCTATCTTCAACAACAACGCCAGCGTACATCGTGTTTTAACCATAGGGTATTCCAACAATGTAAACCAGTAATAACTACGCTGTAGATTATTTTTAAACAACTTATATTTGTCGTTTTCTTCCTCCAATCGCTTTTTCGTTATGGGGGTCACACATGGTCAGCATGTAATATTCCGAATATTCCAAAGACGATTTGAATATTCCAATTTACCAAAACGAATATTCCCCGACAACAATGAATATTTTATAACCACTGCTTATTTTGAAATATTTGCGTATTTTACCCATAATATCCACATTAATCACATTAACCTTTACTATTTCAAAATAATAATTAGAGAAATTAAATTTCATTTATTAATTATTTGGGGTCTTACAACCTCCCTCCTTATGAAATTTCGTCCTCGAAATTGACATACATACCGGTGTTTGAAAAGGTGAGGATACCTACGCTTTTATTTTCGTTTCCAACTCCCCAGTCATTTCCTCTATAGAATGGTTTCTCCATAAGACTTTAACTTGTGGTATGACCTTCGTAAGACCCCAAATAATTAATAAATGAAATTTAATTTTCTAATTATTATTTTGAAATAAGAAAGGTTGATGTGATTAATGTGGATAGTTATGGGTAAAATACGCAAATATTTCAAAATAAGCAAGTGGTTATAAAATATTCATCATTGCTTGTCGGGAATATTCGTTGGTCGTGGAATATTCAGATCGCTTTGGGAATATTCGTATTTATTTGCACAAAAATGTGTGGGGCCCCATAACGAAAAAGCGATCGAGGAGGAAGAAAACGACAAATATAAGTTGTTTAAAAATAACTACAGAAGTTGTTATCGCTTATAATCGTTGAATACCGGTGGTTAAAAACACAAGAATACGCTGCCGTTGACGCAGAAGACACTCAGATTGCACCAATTATTGACTCTTTACGTAAGAAGGCACTACTCAATAATGGTTACAGAATTCATCGCTCAAAGATTTTATTTTATCGATTCAATAATTGTCGCGCATTGATATTTTATATTGTCGTTGTTTCAATAAATTGTTATTACACAAGATTTTTCATTATCGAAGCAATAATTCATATTATCCTAATAATATTATTAGATAACATTATTGGCAATGTCTAGAAAGTTCGTCTAAGGAGAGGTTTGGTCACCTAATCAGGCGCCGCCAAGAAGGAGAAATTTTATCGAAAGCCCCCTCTTTCTCGAACCGCCACAGTTGTCACAATATTGTGATTCTCGTAATATTATTTGTGAATAATTAATTATTGATTCATATGATGAGGAAAATATTGATTTTATGTGGATATAGATGGAGAAAATTTTTAATGTGACAATTGTTGAAAATTGAAATTTTATCTTTTTCTCGATAAAATAATTATTTAAATATATATTATTATATTTTAATAATATAATAATGGTGATATTTTTACAACGTAATGTGGGATATATGAGTATACGAGGAGGAAGAGTATTTTTGTTGCAATAAATGTTTAAAACATGTTAAACATGTCAAGGACCCTATTTATCGATCAAATTTGATTATATAATTTCAGAAAATCGCCTGCTTATGAATTTCTACCAATTTCTGCTTGGAATTTGGAAAAACTTTCTTCGCAAAGTTGTAGAGAATTGAATTTTATATAAAACTCGCGAGATTCGAATTTTCTGATAAAAGGGCTATTTATTATGAATTATTGAAGTTCAAGTTCAAATAATTGATTTTTGGAAGTTTTAAATATTTATATTAATAAAAACGTTTTTTTTTTGTTGTGTGGGCAGCCCTAGTATGTGTTTAATGATCTGAGATCAGTTGTCAAAGTGGGTATGAAGATTATTAAATATATTAATATTATAATAAATTTTTCGCTTTGGTGTTCTAAGCAATTTCCTATAAATAGTGCTTAGTTAGAATTGAAAATCACACCGTAAATCAAGTTTTTTCTCTATATTATCGAGTTTATTCTTGTGAGTATTTTGAGTATACTTTGAGTATTGCTATACTATGAAAGTTCAAGATATAGCCTATATCCAAAGATTCCAGCTAAGATCGATCTTTCGAGGTAAGTGGATGTTATTTTCTTCTCAAATGATATTATTTCTTCAATATCATTATGTCAAATATTGGTTGAAACTTTTATCAAATTTGGAACTTTTTCATGTCTGGGTTACTATTCATGAGTTACTATTCACGAAGTTACTATTCATGAGTTACTATTCATTTAGTTACTATTCACGAAAGTACTATTCACTTAAGTCATGAAGATTTTTTTTGTGAAATTTCTATCTTTTGGTGTTTGAGTTATTTATTCACGATACCAAGACTATTCACGATACTCAAGACTATTCACTTAATCATTTACACTATTCATCTAAAAAATGAAATTTTTTCTTTTCGTCCAAAATATCTATTATGGATACTAGCTTTGATCAGATCCATGTTTTGATCATTCTTGAATTTTACACCACTATGATTATTTTTGAGGTATTTTGGACATGGATAAAACAAAGTACTTAATCCTTAATCCTTAATCCTTGTCATTTTGTTTCACCGGATTCGCTTTTAAAAAATATTTTTCATCATCCTCGCCTTAAATGATGATATTATGGAATAATGAGTGAAAAGATGAATGATTTATGATGAATATCTTTGGCCTCGAAAGCAAAAAGATGAATGATTTCGATGAATATCTTTGGCCCGTAGAAGGCAAAAGATGAATGATTTTCGATGAATATCTTGGCCCGTAAAGCAAAAGATGAACAGTGTTTAGATGAACATGACTAATCGTGAATGTCCTCGGCCTCAGAAAAGTAAGGATGAATATTTGATCCCGTATATATATCGATTGATGTTACAGGTGGATAAAAATAGACGATGAACTTTAAAATTCATACATGTAAGATAGTAGTTTGCATTCTCTACTTAACTCTTCTAATGAATTATTATTTCGCATAATATTGATTTAAAACTTGTTGTCTATTGTATTCTATTATATTTTTCCTCGTCAAGACTAACGATAATTTTGTCAGATATTATCTTAGTCATAATATTCTTTATCTGGCTAATCGAGCTCACCCTTTTCCTTTTTGTTCCATTTTTTTCTTCTCGTGAGGCGTAGAATATAAAAAGTATTTAGCCTGGGGGTATGGAATGAAAGTTCTAGGAGAGTTGTTTAGTAGTCCTCACCATTGTTGTAAAATAATGTATCAATAATTATGATGAGGATTTATTTGTATGTGGATATTGTCTCAGATGGCAATATCTCAGATTCAAACTCAGCTTTACTATTGTAATAATAAAGTTGTAGTTGTTTCGCATCGTATCGACAACTCGTAATGGGGGATGTAGACCTATTTTGGGGGGTGTCACAATGGTATCGTAGCTTAGGATATGATCTCCATGAGATCGGGAATAGAACCAGAGGGAGAGACGAGTAAATCCTTCGCTAAAGGTGTCCTACCTAAGCTTATTTGATAATGGTCAAGATATAGGATATTATGTGATATATTTATTTCTTAATTAACCCTTGTTTTACGCAAAGATTTGAGAATGTCGATCGAGAATATTAACAATGGAAATGAGACCGTGGAGACGCTCAGACTCACCAACGAGGAGAACGGCAACAGTCGGGCAATGTTCTCTCTTGTGAACAACACCACCGAAAGCAGATGATGAACGAGGGATATTTAGAAGCTATAGCTCATGCAAAATCGCATTTTAGGAGACTCGTGTTCAAAACATAGGAGGAAATGATAGCAATTCACCAAGTTGTCACAAACCAAGCAGCTTCAAAGAGTCGGGACCACTGTAATTTAAGGGAAAGCCGATCCGATCACGGCAGTAAACATGGGTCAAGCAAATTACCAAGATATTCGATGTCTTGGGATGCACAGAGGAACAGAAGGTTCCATTCGCCACCTTTATGTTCCGTGGCGAAAGGCGATCATCGGTGGGAGTCTCGTGAAGTTGCACTCCATCCATTGCCAGGCCAAAGATGTCTTGGGAGACGTTTTCAGAACTATTTAATGACAAATACTTTCCCGAAAGTGTTCGCTATATGAAGGAAGTGGAGTTTATTAGATCGAGCAGTAACAATGATTTTGTCTCAAAGACGAGGCTAAATTTGCAGAGTTATCTGTGTTCAGACCTCATTTGGTGGAGAATGAGGAACGATGACGCGGATGTTTCGAGAGGTTTCAAACCCCAAGATACGCCAAGATCTCATCTCTCATAAATTTTTCTCTATTCAGATGTTGTTAATGTGGCTCAATTGTTAGAGCGAGATAACGAGTACGGCCAACCGAGGTACCACAATCAGATCATACCGTAGATAAAGTAAACAACAAAACAACAATAATCAAAGTGGAGAAAGAAAAGACGGACAAAATGGTAACCACTCTAGTGGTAATCATGGCCATGAAAATAGGAGAAGCGAAATCAGAGGAGATTTAAAAAGAGGAGATTCAACAACGACCATGTGAAGACGATAAAGGCCAAAGAAGAATCGGGTTCCAAGGGGAGGAGAACCACCACCCATTATATGCTATAAATGCGAAAAGAGGGACATATCACCAAACCGCCCACAACAGCCTGTGTATGCTATAATTGTGGAAAGGAAGGACATATCGCCGAGATCGCATTTCAGAATAAAACCTAGTTCAATGGGGATTTTATGACTCAAAAGATCGTCCCGTAAAAGTCAAAGTCAACTGCCTCGGAAGAGCGTTTATCGCGATCGTCAAAATGCGAGAACCCAAACGAGGTGATCACGTAAGCTATTTATAAATTCTTGTGAAGTTTATACTTTACTAGATACCAGTGCATACCCATTCATTTATCTCCCGCTTGTGCTCAACGCTTAAACTCGACCGAGAAATTAGACTTTGACCTATCTCGTGGAAACTCCGTTAGAGAAACTTTCATCACATCCATCGCTTATAAATCTTGTCTAATCCATGTTGGCACCCTTATCTTACCCGCTGATTTTATCTCTTTAAAGATACTTGCTTTTGATGTGATTTTAGGGATTGATTGGTTAACTACTCATCATGCCAAAATTGATTGTTTTCGTAAGGTGTGTTAGCTTTCATATTCCTAAACAACCCGTTGTTCAATTCAAGCAACTAAACCATTAAAATCAATCACCGCCATATCTAATCATAAAGCTATTCGCTTATTAAAAAACGGATGTCAAGCTTTCTTAGCCCATGTTATGGATTTGAATAAAGACACGCCAAAATTGAATAATATTCCCGTTGTTATTAACTTTCCCGACGATTTCAAGAACTTCCTGCCACACCCCGTAACGTGAAGTTGAATTCTTTATCGACCTTGAACCCGCATACAAAGCCCATTTCTAAAACCCCATATCGAATGGCTCCTATTGAACTTCAGAGTTAAAGGTCCAACTACGTGAATTGTTGGACATCGGTTTCATTCGCCCCAAGACATCTCCTTGGGGTGCCCTGCTTTATTGTAAAGAAGAAAGACGGAGTATGCGATTTTGTATCGACTATCGGAATCGAACCATGTCACCATCAAGAATAGGTATCCTCTACCTCGATTGATGACTTGTTTGACCAATTGTAAAGGAGCACAATTCTTTTCAAAAATCGATCTTCGCTCGATATCATCACCAAGATTAGAACCGAGGATATTCCAAAGACCGCTTTTTTAACCCTGGGCAGACGCATTATGAATTTTAGTTATGTCTTTCTGATTGACTAATGCTCTCCTGGGCTTTCATGGATATGATGAACCGAGTATTCAAAGAGTATTTAGATCATTCGTTGTTGTCTTTATTGATGACATCCTCATATATTCCAAAAGTCAGAAGATCATGAGCACCATTTGAAGTCGGTACTCCAAAGGCTTCGTGGAAAACAAGCTTTATGCCAAGTTAAAGAAATGCGAAGTTCGCTCGAGGAAGTAGCATTTTTGGGCATGTGGTGTCAAAACATGGAGTATCCGCTGACCCTGCCAAGATTGAAGCAATACAAAGTTGGGAGCAACCAAGTCGGATCAAGACGAGCTTTTTGGGCTTAATTGGTTATTATCTGAGATTCGTGGAAGGGTTTTCTCGAATCGCCATCCGCTAACTCATCTAACTCTAAGGATACAAAATTCGCTTGGGAGCCAAGAGTGCGAGAAGAGTTTCCAAGAGCTTAAAAGGAGACTTATTTTAAGACTGTTTCTAACAATACCATCCGTTCGGATGGATTTGTTATCTACAGCCGATGCTTCTGCAAAGGGTTGGGGATGTGTTCTCATGCAACGGGAAAGTCATAGCCTATGCCTCATGATAACTTAAAGAATATGAGAGGAATTATCCTACTCATGATCTAGAGTGGCAAAGCAAATGCTTTTGCGCTTAAAGATCTGGAGGCACTATCTATATGGGGAGAGAAAGTGGAGATATATTCGCACCATAAAAGCCTTTAAATATTTCTTCACTCAAAAAGAACTTAACACGCTAAGCAAATGACGCTGGCTCGAGCTATTGAAAGACTACGACCACACTATTCAATACCATCCCGAAAAGTTTAACGTGGAAATGACGCGTTGAGTAGAAGATCATACGCAGGAACGAAAAGCGATGATGTCAAATATACGACAGAGCCAACTTTAATAGAAAAGTTAAGGTTGCTCAAGCCACCCAATCTTGAAATCGATGCATATGAAGAAGAAAGTACAAGAAGGTGCTATTCCTAAGTTTAGAATCGATGAAGAAGGAATACTTCGAGTCCACTCTGCACTTTGTGTTCCTAACGATTCTCGATTTGAAGTACAAGATCATGATGGAGGCACACAATACACCATTTGCAATCCATCTCGAAGTACTAAAATGTATCGTGATCTTCACATACATTTTGGTGGAACAATATGAAGAGAGAGATTGCAAAGTTTATCTCAACATGTTTAACTTGTCAACGTAAAGGCAGAGAGCATCAAGTGCCTAAGGGACCATTGCAACCACTTGAGATTCCAAATGGAAGTGGGAACACATTACCATGGATTTCACATGACTTCCCACTGTTTCAAGGCATAAATGCTATTTGGGTTATTGTTGATAGATTAACCAAGTCCGCCATTTTTGCCAATACGGAGACTTATTCCTCGAACGCCTTGCTCAAATGTACGTAAATGAGATTGTGAGATTGCATGGCATGCCAAGATCCATAGTTTCGGATCGTGACCCAAGATTCACTTCAAGATTTTGGGTTAGCTTGCAAAAAGCTATGGGTACGGATTTAAGATTCTGGGCCGCAGATACCATCCTCAAACGGATGGACAATCAGAGAGGACTATTCAAACTCTTGAAGATTTATTAAGACTCGTGGTCCTAGACTTCAAGGGCGCTTGGGATAAGTATTTACCATGGTGGAATTCTCCTACAACAACAAAGCTTATCGTGCAAGTATAGTGTGGCCCCATTCAAGCATTATATGGACGAAAGTGTCGCTTCCAATATGTTGGGATGAGGTGGGTGAAGCAACATTGTTGGGACCCGAAAGTTAAGACGTATGATCACCTAAAAAGATCCAAATGATTCGACAACGATACAAAACGGCACAAGATCGACAAAAGAGTTATGCGGATCTTCATCGAAAGGACGGAATTTAGTATGGGGATCATGTATTGTCATGAGTTGCTCCATGGAAGGGAGTTACAAGATTTGGGAAGAGAGGAAAGCTCAATCCACGATTTATCGGGTCCATTTCAAATTTTTGATCGAGTAGAAATGTAGCCTATAGACTCGCTATACCTCCAAGTATGTCTCGTGTTCATAATGTGTTTCACATATCTCAGCATTTCAGAATATGTGAAAGACCCAACCATGTTATTGAAGTTAGAACCGGACGAGATAGCCAAGACTTAACGATGAGGAGGTACTGCACAAGATCTTGGATAGAAGGAGATGTCCCACGACGACGAAGGTCATACCACAAGTTAAAGTCTTATGGAGAAACCATTCTATAGAGGAAATGACCGGGAGTTGGAAACTAAATAAAAGCGAGGTATCCTCACCTTTTCAAACACTGTGTACGTATGTCAATTTCGAGGACTAAATTTCATAAGGAGGGAGGTTGAAGACCCCAAATAATTAATAAATGAAATTTAATTTTCTCTAATTATTATTTTGAAATAGTAAGGTTGATGTGATTAATGTGGATAGTTATGGGTAAAATACGCAAATATTTCAAAATAAGCAAGTGGTTATAAAATATTCATCATTGTTTGGGAATATTCGTTTGGTCGTGGAATATTCAGATCGCTTGGGAATATTCGTATGATACAAGCAGCCATGTGTGGGCCCCATAACAAAAAGTTTATCGAGGAAGAAAACGACAAATATAAGTTGTTTAAAAAAATAACTACAGTAGTTGTTACCGCTTATTAATCGTTGAATACCCTTATGGTTAAAACACAAGAATACGCGCATTGTCAGCACGCAGAAGATACCAGATTGCACCAATTATCGACTTTTACGTAAGAAGGCACTACTCAATAATGGTTAAGAATTATCGCTCAAAGATTTTATTTTATTGATTCAATAATTGTCATTGATATTTTATATTGTCGTTGTTTCAATAAATTGTTATTACACAAGATTTTTCATTATCAAGCAATAATTCATATTATCTAATAATATTATTAGATAACATTATTGGCAATGTCTAGAAAGTTCTTTTCTAAGGAGAGGTTTGGTCACCTAATCAAGCGCCAAGAAGAAGAGAAATTTTATCGAAAGCCTCCTTCTTCCGGAAACCGCCTCGTCACAATATCAGGATTCTCAGTAATATTATTTGTGAATAATTAATTATTGATTCATATGATGAGGAAAATATTGATTTTATGTGGATATAGATGGAGAAAATTTTTAATGTGACAATTGTTGAAAATTGAAATTTTATCTTTTTCTCGATAAAATAATTCATTTAAATATATATTATTATATTTTAATAATATAATAATGGTGATATTTTTACAAACTAATGTGGGATATATGAGTATACGAGGAGGAAGAGTATTTTTGTTGCAATAAATGTTTAAAACATGTTAAACATGTCGTTGGAGGACCCTATTTATCGATCAAATTTGATTATAAATCAGAAATCGCTCTGCTTATGAATTTTGGTCAATTTCTGCTTTGAATTTGGAAAACTTTCTTCTGCAAAGTTGTAGAGAATTGAATTTCCTATAAAAACTCAAGAGATTCGAATTTTCTGATAAAAGGGCTATTTATTATGAATTATTGAAGTTCAAGTTCAAATAATTGATTTTTGGAAGTTTTAAATATTTATATTAATAAAAACGTTTTTTTTGTTGTGTGGGCAGCCCTAGTATGTGTTTAATGATCTGAGATCAGTTGTCAAAGTGGTATGAGAAGATTATTAAATATATTAATATTATAATAAATTTTTTCGCTTTGGTGTTCTAAGCAAATTTCTATAAATAGTGCTTAGGTTAGAATTGAAAATCACACCGTAAATCAAGTTTTTCTCTATATTATCGAGTTTATTCTTGTGAGTATTTTGAGTATACTTTGAGTATTGCTATACGGTGAAAGTTCAAGATATAGCCTATATCCAAAGATTCCAGCTAGTAAAGATCGATCTTTCGAGTAAGTGGATGTTATTTTCTTCTCAAATGATATTATTTCTTCAATATCATTATGTCAAATATGGTTGAAACTTTTATCAAATTTGGAACTTTTTCATGTCTGGGTTATTATTCATGAGTTACTATTCATGAAGTTACTATTCATGAGTTACTATTCACGAAAGTTACTATTCATTTAATACTATTCACGTAAGCGTGAAGATGTTTTTTTGTGAAATTTCTATCTTTGGTGTTTGAGTTACTATTCACGATACAAGACTATTCACGATATATAAGAAGACTATTCATTTAATACATTTACACTATTCATCTAAAAAATGAAATTTTTTCTTTTCGTCCAAAATATCTATTATGGATACTAGCTTTGATCAGATCCATGTTTTGATCATTCTTGAATTTTACACCACTATGATTATTTTTGAGGTATTTTTGGACATGGATAAAACAAAGTACTAATCCTTAATCCTTAATCCTTGTCATTTTGTTTCATCGGATTCGCTTTTTTAAAATATTTTTCATCATCCTTTTGATCATTATGGAATATCTTTGGCATGTTAAAAGATGAATGATTTATGATGAATATCTTTGGCCCGTAGTAAAAGATGAATGATTTTCGATGAATATCTTTGGCCCGTAAAAGCAAAAGATGAATGATTTTCGATGAATATCTTTGGCCCAGAAGTGCAAAAGATGAACAGTGTTTAGATGAACATGACTAATCGGTGAATGTCCTTGGCCTCAGAGTGCAAGGATGAATATTTGATCCCGTATATATATTGATTGATGTTACAGGATAAAAATAGACGATGAACTTTAAAATTCATACATGTAAGATAGTAGTTTGCATTCTCTACTTAACTCTTCTAATGAATTATTATTTTCAATGTAATATTGATTTAAAACTTGTTGTCTATTGTATTCTATTATATTTTTCCTCGTCAAGACTAACGATAATTTTGTCAGATATTATCTTAGTCATAATATTCTTTCTTTTGAGTGAAGAAATATTTTAAGGCTTTTATGGTCCGAATATATCTCCACTTTCTCCCATATAGATAGTGCCTCCAGATCTTTAGTGCTAAAACGATCACGCCAACTCTAGATCGAAAGTAGGATAATTTCTCTCATATTCTTTAAGTTGTCGCGAGGCATAGGCTATGACTTTCCCACGTTGCATGAGAACACATCCTAACCTTTGCTCAAGCATCATTGAGATAACAAATCCATCCAACCGGATGGTATTGTTAGAGTCAGTGCGAAATAAGTCTCCTTTTAAGCTCTTGAAACTCTTCTCACACTCTTCGCTCCAAACGAATTTTGTATCCTTCCGAAGTTAGATGAGTTAATCTGAGTAGCGATTCGAGAAAACCTTCCACGAATCTCCGATAATAACCACCTAAGCCCAAAAGCTACGTACTTGACCACCACTTTATTGCTCCCAACTTTGTATTGCTTCAATCTTCACGTCAACAGATACTCCATGTTTTGACACCACATGCCCAAGAAATGCTACTTCCTCGCCGTAACTCGCATTTCTTTAACTTGGCATAAAGCTTGTTTTCACGAAGCCTTTGGAGTACCGACTTCAAATGGTGCTCATGATCTTCACGGCTTTTGGAATATATGAGGATGTCATCAATAAAGACAACAACGAATCGATCTAAATACTCTTTGAATACTTTCGGTTCATCATATCCATGAAAGCCGCGAGGAGCATTAGTCAATCCGAAAGACATAACTAAGAATTCATAATGCCCGCACTCGAAGTTCTAAAAGCGGTCTTTGAATATCCTCGATTCTAATCTTCATTGATGATATCCGTAACTAAGATCGATTTTGAAAAGAATTGTGCTCCTTGCAACTGGTCAAACAAGTCATCAATACGAGGTAGAGGATACCTATTCTTGATGGTGACATGGTTCAATTCCCGATAGTCAATACAAAGTCGCATACTCCCGTCTTTCTTCTTTACGAATAAAAACAGAGCACCCCAAGGAGATGTACTTGGGACGAATGAAACCGATGTCCAACAATTCTCAGTAGTTGGACCTTTAACTCTCGAAGTTCAATAGAGCCATTCGATATGGGGTTTTAGAAATGGGCTTTGTACAGGTGTTTAAGGTCAATAAAGAATTCAACTTCACGTTCTGGGGGTAGACCGGGAAGTTCTTCAGGAAATACGTCAGGAAAGTTAATAACAACAGGAATATTATTCAATTTTGACGTGTCTTTATTCAAATCCATAACATGGGCTAAGAAAGCTTGACATCCGTTTTTTAATAAACGAATAGCTTTATGATTAGATATGACAGTGATTGATTTTAATGGTTTAGTTGCTTGAATTCGAACAACAGGTTGTTTAGGAATATGAAAGCTAACAACCTTACGAAAACAATCAATTTTGGCATGATGAGTAGTTAACCAATCAATCCCTAAAATCACATCAAAAGCAAGTATCTTTAAAGAGATAAGGTCAACAGGTAAGATAAGGGTGCCAACATGGATTAGACAAGATTTATAAACAGTGGATGTGATGAAAGTTTCTCCTAACGGAGTTTCCAAGATAGGTCAAAGTCTAATTTCTCCGGAGTCAAGTTTAAACGTTGAGCACAAGCGGGAGAGATAAATGAATGGGTAAGACCCAGATATCAGTAAAGTATAAACTTCACAAGAATTTATAAATAGCTTACCCGTGATCACCTCGTTTGGGTTCTCGTATTTTGACCATCCACAACAAACGCTCTTCCAGAACCGTTGACTTTGACTTTTCGGGATGATCTTTTGAGTCACCGTCCCTCATTGAACTAGGTTTCGCCACTGCGGTAATCTCGAAGCGATATGTCCTTCCTTTCCACAATTATAAAGATACCGAACTCATTGTAGGCGCTTTGATCGATATGTCCTCTTTTCCGTGATTTATAGCATATACGACCGGTGGTCGTTTCTCCTCCCTTGGAACCGATTGTTGTCTTTGCATCGTCTTCTTCATATGGTCGTTGTTGAATCTCCTCTTTTTAAAATCTCCTCCGACTCGCTTCTCCTATTTTCATGGCTATGATTACCACTAGAGTGGTTACCATTTTGTCCGTCTTTTTCTTTCTCCACCGATTATTGTTGTTTTGTTGATCGCTATCTCGGTATGATCCGATTGTGGTACCTCGGTTGGACCGTGACTCGTTATCTCTTTCTAACAATTGAGCCTCATTAACAACATCCGAATAGAGAGAAAATTTATGAGAGATGAGATATCGACGTACTTAGGGTTTCAAACCTCTCGTAAACATCCGCCGCCAGACGTTCCTCATTCTCCACCAAATGAGGTGCAAAACTGGATAACTCGCAAATTTCGCCAGATCGAGACACCGTCATGTTGTTCTCGCCTCCAGCCTAATAAACTCCACTTCCTTCATATGACAAACACTTTCGGAAAGTATTTGTCATTAAATAGTTTCAAATGTCTCCCAAGACATGCCGAACATGTACGGATGGGTACGCTTTCACGACTCCCACCAAGAATCGCTTCTCGCCACGGAACATAAAGGTGGTGAATGGAACCTTCTGTTCCTCTCCGCATCCCAAGACATCGAATATCTTGGTAATTTGCTTGACCCATGTTTCGCCATGATCGGATCCGCTTTCCTTAAATTCGTGGTCCCAACTCTTTGAACTGTTTGGGTCGTGTGACAACCCGTGAATTGCTATCATTTCTCCTATGTTTTAAAACGAGTCTCCTCGTTCGATTTTGCATGAACCGCAAAAAAGCTTCTAAATATCCCCTCGTTCATCATCTCGCTTCATTGGTGTTGTTCACAAGAGAACATTGCCACTGCTGTTGCACGTTTCTCCTCGTTGGTGAGTACAAAGCGCTCCACTGGCCTCATTTCCATTGTTAATATTCTCGAACGACATTCTCAACATCGTCATAAAACAAGGGTTAATTAAGGAAATAAATATATCACATAATATCCCTATATATCGACCAACTATCAAATAAGCTTAGGTAGGACACACTAGCAAGGATTTACTCGTCCCTCCCTCCTAGTTCTATTCCCCGATCTCATGGAGATCATATCCCTAAGCTCGATACCAAATTGTGACACCCCAAAATAGAGTCTACATCCCCATTACGAGTTGTCAATACACTAAGATGTAAACAACTACAACTTTATTATTACAATAAGTAAACTGTGAGTTTGAATCTGATATTGCCATCTAGACAATATCCACATACAAATAAATCCTCATCATAATTATTGATACATTATTTTACAACAATGGTGAGGACTACTAAACAACTCTCCTAGAACTTTCATTTCCATATTTCTTAATTCACTCGCTTATATTCTCGCCCCGAGAAGAAAAATGGAACAAAAAGGAAAAGGGTGAGCTCGACTAAACCAAAGAAGAATATTATGACTAAGATAATATACAACAAAATTATCGTTAGTCTTCAACAGGAAAAATATAATAGAATACAATAGACAACAAGTTTTAAATCAATATTCATGAACGGAAATAATAATTCATTAGAAGAGTTAAGTAGAGAATGCAAACTACTATCTTCTATGTATGAATTTTAAAGTTCATCGCCTATTTTTATCCTCGTAACATCAATCAATATATATCCGGGATCAAATATTCATCCTTGCACTCTGAAGCCAAGGACATTCACCGATTGGTCATGTTCATCTAAACACTGCTCATCTTTGCACTACGGGCCAAAGATATTCATCGAAATCATTCATCTTTGCACTACGGGCCAAAGATATTCATCGAAATCATTCATCTTTGCCTGACCACAGCCAAAGATATTCATCATAAATCATTCATCTTTGCACTACATGCCAAAGATATTCCATAATATCATCATTTAAGACCGAGGATGATGAAAATATTTTTAAAGAAACGAATCCAAAGTGAAACAAAATGACAAGGATTAAGGATTAAGGATTCAGACTTTGTTTTATCCATGTCCAAAAAATACCTCAAAAATAATCATAGTGGTGTAAAATTCAAGAATGATCAAAACATGGATACAATCAAAGCTAGTATCCGTAATAGATATTTTGGACGAAAAGGAAAAATTTCATTTTTTTTCGATGAATAAGTGTCGATTCGTGAATGAATAGTCAGATATCGTGAATAAGGTCAGACACGTGAATAAGACTCTCACACCAAAAGATAGAAATTTCACAAAAAAACATCTTCACGCCGTGAATAAGACTCGTGAATAAGAATCTTCGTGAATAAGAACTCATGAATAAGAACTCATGAATAAGAACTCATGAATAAGTAACCCCGACATGAAAAAGTTCCAAATTTGATAAAAAGTTCCAACCAATATTTCAAAGATAATGATATTGAAGAAATAATATCATTTCGAGAAGAAAATAACATCCCTTACCTCGAAAGATCAAGATTTTAACCTGGAATACTGGATATAAAGCTATATCTTGAACTTTCACCAGATAGCAATACTCAAAGTATACTCAAAATACTCACAAGAATACGCCGATAATATAGAGAGAAAACTTCAGATTTCGGTGTGATTTTTAATTTAACCCAAGACCTATTTATAGGAAATTGCTTGTAACACCAAAAGCAGTAAAATTTATTATAATATTAATATATTTAATAATCTTCACGCCCACTTTGACAACTGATCTCAGATCATTAAACACATGCTAGGGCTGCCCACACAACAAAAAAAAACGTTTTTATTAATATAAATATTTAAAACTTTCAAAAATCAATTATTTTGAGCTTCAGTAACTTCAATAATTCATAATAAATAGCCCTTTTATCAGAAAATTGAATCTCATGAGTTTTTATAGGAAATTCAATTCTCTACAACTTTGCGGTAAGAAAGTTTTTCCAAATTCCAAATGTAAATTGACCGAAATTCATAAACAAAGCGATTTTACAAAGTGCTATAATCAAATTTCATTCAATAAATAGGGTCCATCGACATGTTTAACATGTTTTAAACATTTATTGCAACAAAAATACTCTTCCTCCTCGATACTCATATATCCCACATTCGTTGTAAAAATATCACCATTATTATATTATTAAAATATAATAATATATATTCATAAAATTTCAATTTTCAACAATTGTCACATTAAAAATTTTCTCCATCTATATCCACATAAAATCAATATTTTCCTCATCATATGAATCAATAATTAATTATTCACAAATAATATTACGTAATCACAATATTGACAACCGTGTAGCTCCTCAAGAAAGAGGGCTTTCCAATAAGAATTTTTCCTTTCTGGTAGCAATTAGGTGACCAAACTCTCCTTGATGTAACTTTCTAGACATTGCCAATAATGTTATCTAATAATATTATTCAGATAATATGAATTATTGCTTCGATAATGAAAAATACGTGTAATAACAATTTATTGAAACAACAAAGAATATAAAATATCAACGCAGAATTATTGAATCAATAAAATAAAATCAATAAAGAATTTCTGTAACCATTATTGAAAGTAAAGGCCTTTTTACGTAAGAGTCAATAATTGGTGCAATACCGTAGCTACCGCAAGCAACAACGCCAGATTCTCGTGTTTTAACCACCGGGTATTCCAACAAACATAAAATGTCAGAATAACTACTGTAGTTATTTTTAAACAACTTATATTTGTCGTTTTTTCCTCCAATCGCTTTTACATATGGGGCCACACATGGTCGCTACAACGTCGCATTTAATATTTCGACAAGATTTAATATTCCACACCAAACGAATATTCCCGACAATAACAATGAATATTTTATAACCACTTGCTTATTTTGAAATATTTGCGTATTTTACCCATAACTATCCACATTAATCACATTAACCTTTACTATTTCAAAATAATAATTAGAGGAAATTAAATTTCATTTATTAATTATTTGGGGTCTTACAATGTGTGTGTGTGTATGTGTATATATATATATATATATATATATATATATATATGTAAGTTATTAATTAATTAATGCAAGTTATTAATATATATGTGTATATATATAATAACTTATATATATAAATGTATATGTAAGTTATTAATTAATGAATATAAGTTAAAGTGATTAATTAATGAATCTAAGTTATGATTTATTAATATATATATATATATAAATAAATGTAAGTGATTAATCAATGAATGTAAGTTATTAATAAATACATATATATATATATATATATATATATATATATATATATTAAATTATTAACAACTTATATAGGTAAATTATTAATTAATAACTTAATTAATGTAAAAATATTGTGTGTGTGTGTATATATATATATATATATATATATATATATATATAAGTTATTCGGATACGGATTCCAGATATCGAAATCCGGATATCCGTATCCGCCGGATATATTTACGGACGGATGTTAATCGAATACGAATACGCCTATATCCGTATTCGTATCCGTTTATTTACGGATACCTTTAAACCGAATACGGATATATCCGTTTTTTTTCGAATACGAATAATATCCGCTTTTTTCGAATACAGATGCGGACGAATACAAATTTTCCGACTATCATTTACACAGCCCTAGTATTTGATTATAAATATGATCAATTTAAATACTATAAAAGATCAATTAAAACAAATAAATCTAAACGGAATGAGTAGCTGTTTATTTATTCCCAACTTCCTTACTTGCCGACCCCGTTTTCACACCTCAACTGCTCCAACTTTCTTGAGAATTTACTTCGTTTTGTCCCCACTTCCATTAAATGAGGAGTTCCCGATTTTAGTAAAAAATACTCCCATTTCTTTTTAATTCACGTTTTAATATTATGTACATAAATTTAAAATAAAATAAAATTATATATATTATTAATTACAGAAGATATTATTGTTTATACATAACAACGATTTTTTTTGTATAACGATGATGCATCGTCGCTATAACTCAAAAAATCGCCGTCATAAGCAGATTATTAATAATATATATATATAAAAGTAAAAAAATTAAATAATATTTTATCTGATAAATTAAATTGAATATAAGTACTCTCTTATTTCTATTAAATAAATCGTTTAATACATAATTACATATATTAAAATTTTCATTAATTTTAATGTTAGATAATTAATATTGGTTTGAAATTTCATTACTATTCATGTACTAATTAATTACTCTTTCCCCTCTCTCTCAATTACTCTATTTTTTAGGAAGAATGTAGGAAATAATTAATTTTTTCTCCTAGATATATGTAAAATGTCTTATATTATGGGAAATAAATTATTCAAAAATGAATTATATAATGAAAAGGAGGAGAATTAACTTTCTAATTTTATTTAAAATATGAGAGAGAAATAAATTAGCCTTGATGAAATTAAATATTTAATACTTCATTTAAATACTACAAACAAAAATGAACAAAAATATCTTCCTAAAAAGATAAATAAAAAAACGGAGGAGTAACTTATAAGATAATTTATCAAATTATAATTAATTGTTATTTCATTATACGTAAAAAGATACAACGATAATAATAAACCAAACCAGACATCATTTACTATTCACTTTTAATATTCAATCTTTAGTAATTACATCGTTATTGATGGTCAAATACCTACATCGTTATCTTTATATGACTTCTTTTAAGAAGAAAAATATTTTTTGTCTTATGTGATTTTTGTTTCTTTTTTGTGTGTAAAACTCATTAATTATTTGAACCTCTCACCATTATTGTGAGTTTATTGATATTATAATTGCAATTATGTGCCTCATTTACTGAATTATAATATTTTTTAAAGGATTTTCTTTTTTCCACCAAAAGAATTTCACTAATTGACATTTTTTATTTCATTATATTAAACTAAATACTCAAATTTAATGAAATATATGTATGAAATAAATACATTTTAAAATTTTATAAATCTTGTAGATGAAACTCTATACGAGGAATCCAAGTAGTATTATTTATGTTTTTTCTATATATGTTGCTTGAAAGCAACATTTTTCATATTTTCAGTTATGCATACATCATTTATGTAACTTATATAATCAAAAATGAATCGATTATAGTTACGTTTTTTTTATCGCTATAAAATAGAAAATTGTATATATAAGGCGACAGTTTGAACCATCGCTATATCTTAAAAAAATATTCTTGTAGTTTGGTTCATCTTTGATTCATTTTTTTGGTTCGTTGGAGAAAATTTTCACACACACATATATATACGGATTCAGGATGAAGTCGTACCACTTATCTTACTTCACTCTTAACACCCTTTTATGACGGACGTGATGGTTGTTCATATAACCGCAAATACATACTTTTAATGACTATTATATATGTTGTCAAAATCACTAAAAGTATGTATTTACTGATTGCCATATAATCAAATCGTCGTCGGTCCGTCGCTAAAGGGGGTGAGCACTTAGTGAAGTAGATAAAAGTATGACTTGATCCTTATATATATATATATATGTATGTATATATATATGTATATACATAGTTGTGTATTATACGATTAAAATTTATGTGATAATTTTTTGAGCTATACGACATTTTCACCCATATCATCATAGCAAAAAAAAATCCATCGTCATAGTCTTTACTGTAATATATCTAGGTGTGTATATATATAACCCATATATATATATTACACACATGAATTTATATATGAATTATATATATATATACAGATTTACATGTATTACATGATTGGCTTATAGTGACAAATTTTTTGACTATAGCGACAGTGGCTGTCGCTATAGTCGTAATAAATATGAAGACAGGTGAAACTGGCTATGCATTTATATGGGAAAAAAAATCGTCGCATACCGCAGCAATACATAATCATGATTCATATATATTTTTTTCTTTATATATATATATATATGTGTGTGTGTGTGTGTGTGTGTGTGTGTGTGTGTGTGTTATTGAAAGAATAAGAAACATCCTATCATGGGCACCTTTTTTCATAGCATGGGAGCTTCAACTTCCTAAACTAGCTCTACGCTAAATTGCCAAAACGCCATAACATGCGTTCCGGTTATAACTATAGCTACCATACTCCCTAAAAATTAAAATTAATGATATATACCTGAAATAACATATACTTGATGATATGATGTTTATGAAATAAAAATAATATTATTTTTTTTTAATTTTAGAATAGATTAAAAAATAAAAATAAAATATTGAATTTTAAAACAAAAGAAATTCGAGAAGATTTTTTTTTTTTTTTTTAAGCAAGTAACATATATTCATTGGACATCAAACATATGGCTTACACGTATCAAATAATTATGAGGACGACCCACATGTGAAACCATTTTGTTTTTCGGTCATTGAACAAATTTAATAGTAGTAGGATAATTGGAGTTAATGTAAACGAGTTTAGTTGGAGAACAACTACGTTCCCATCTTGAAAAGGATGAGGAGATAGGGAACAAACAACTAATCCTATTGTGTGATAGCACGAGCAAAAAGCGGAGTATTATACTCCTCTTTTCGTTTCAAATTATACTCAAAATTAATACTTATTATTATACTCCTCCTTTAGCCCATTTTAATTTGATTTTTATGATTATATTACCTATAAAAATTAATAATTAATTAGACGTATTTAGATCTTTCAAAATTTGACCCTTGAGTTAGTACTAAGTTTTTCGTGTTATAATATCTCCGTCTATATGTAAAATAGTAAGATATACTGAATTAAAAATTAATGATCAATTTGACCATAAAAATTAAATTAAAATAAGATGAATAGAGTTATAGCGAATTGTGATAAATATGTTTTGTATTTTATTAATATTTAAAACTTCATAGTGAACAATAATCTTATGAGTTTCTTACAAGTTTATATATGTACTTCTGACTATTAACTTATTTATGCAAGTTATTATGGCTTATTATATAGAAAAACTAAGGCAAACATGTAATATTTATTTCTTATTTTTAAACTCTACAATTCTTTTTTCGAGTTACGCAACTATATACGATATCCACAAGTTGAGTTGTATTCGTGTATTCGTGATATTTGTTTGTGAGTTACTCACTAGTACAAAAAAACTAATATATAATTTTTAAAAAATGTTATAATTGATCCTCCAGAAACGTTGTAGTTAACTGTGTCATCTATTAAACATAAATATACAACGATAAATAAGTTTATATACAATAAAGTTGCTCTTGACTTTGGACTCCAAATGACACCCTACTTTTGTCAAAGAAAAAATACTTAGCCATGAACCCACACGTGCGTCGTTGACCGATCGGGTTGGGCTCTGCGAAGCCCCAAAACAATGTCGCGAAGACCCAAAACTACATCTTCTTTGCCGATGAATGTCATGTCATACATTTTCAAAGAGACATAATCAATCTGATGGGTCATTAAGTTCATCTTATAAATAGCATAGTGGGGCAACCATTTCATCCATTCAATTCACAAACATTCAAGCATAGTCCTCATTCGAGTATTCTTTTTCATAAGTCATTTGGTTCGTTGTGTATGATATTTGTAGCGTTGCTATAACATACATTTTCATTATATCCTGAGTGCAATTAATTCTAAGCACCGTAAAAAAATATAATTATCTTAATGATATAATACCAAATATTAACTTTGACAAATCTACTTCTGCATTTTAACTTACTTGAGATAAATTTTTATATATATATATATATATATATATATATATCCTTTGTCCATCAATTTTTACTAACAAATAGTAGGGTGACACTATCAAATTATTAATAAGATATAGATAAATGATATTAGAAGGTTGCATGTTTTTGACATGATATTTTCATATTATATTTTTTGATATTTTCATAAATAAGATCCATATATTAAAAATTTGACATATAAATTAATATGTGGGTCTTATGTGTAAAAATATTAAAAAATTATGTGAAAATATAGATTTCCTTTTGATATTTATTTATTTAATGTATTTTTTACTAGTTTCAAAAACTTACAGTTAGAGGTGCTTAATGTAAACACACTTACAAAAAAGAAGAAGGTAGTTTTGTACTATTTGGCAAAACCTAACCAATTGATGTCTACTGCGAGTCTGCGACAGTGCGACTCTCTACGATTAGGTTTTCATCCATCCTCTTCTGGGGATCTCTCGCTACAAAACTATGAGATGGGCAGTTAATGCTAATCGATAATTCTAGCTCTGATTTTGCTAAGTTGAAAGGTAATTAGAATTCTCTCCGGCCTCTACTTCCGATTTATGCAGTTTGTGCGTGTGCGTATTTGTGTGTAAAATTTGATGATATGTATCATGTATGCGCAGTTGGGTAATTTTGCCGGTTAGAAAGGTTATTGGTGTGCAAATTTATTGTTTTGCTCTAATTGACGTGTAGAAAATATCAAAATTACAAGTGGAAATATCATATATATATATATATATATATATATATATATATATATATATATGCAGTTGGGTAATAGTTTGGGAAATGAATTTATTTTCCCACAAGGAATTTGTGATGAGTACGTTGTTGAAATATCAAATTTGCTTGTGAAAATATTACTTCTCTTTTGAACGAGTCATGAATTGAAAGTATTATTTATTTTAATACCAAAGAGTTCCGCCCTTAATTTCATGCATATGTGGTGACTGGTAAGTCCCTTAACGCATCTAATCTTCGGCCATTGGTCATATTCGGAAGTATTGAAACTTCAAATAGCTGCCTCTTCACCTTGACCATATTTACAACTTCAATTTGTTGAGTCTTTATCTCACTTGATCAGTTTTTGATTTACACTTACTGATTCAGTTTAATGCTTTAATTTATTTTTATTTTTATTTTTTATGATGGTGAAACCTGAAACCACTATCCTTAATGTGCCTTAGGGTGTGCATTGGATAAACCGTGTATGCATTACCCCACCAATCAAGCACACGGATAATCCTTATAATAAACTGCGTGGGTGACCCTTGGAGATAATTGCCTTTGCAGGGTATTGAGCCCACCCAAAAAATAAAATAAAGGAACCCATGACTCCCTTTGCACCAAAAAATAAAATAAAATAAAAGAACCCATGACTCCTTGAAAGATACTTGTGGCTCACTATCACTTGAACTAAGCCCTTGGGATTAATGCTTTTATGTTTTACAACTGTTGCTTTAATGCTTTCAAGTATAGGTGTCGCTATTTTAAAGTTTTAATTGATGGTTGATGGCTTTGAACAAGATTAATCTATTTTGAATGTTATGTAAACAGTAATCTTGAGAGATATATATAGGGGTGTGTGTATATAGTAGTTTTAATCCTCTTCTAATATTTTTTTTACATATGTTACCATAGCTAAACGAAAATCGTAGATCACTCTAACTTCCCATTTTCTTGAGAATAATTGGGATTTTGTATGCACAGGATCTTTGTTGAAGTGTATATTTGAAATTTTAGCAGTTAAGGAAGTAGAATATCTGCGTTGCAAATCAATCTGAATTCGCTGTGAATGGCACTTGTTGTAATATGTGGGCAACCATGCAGTGGTAAGTCAACAGCTGCCCTCTGCCTTGCTGAAACTCTCAAAGACTCAGAGTCTAAGCCAACGATCAGAATCATTGATGAGACTTCCTTTCATCTTGATCGCAATCAAAGCTATGCCGACATGATTGCAGAGAAAAATTTAAGGGGGGTGCTTAGGTCAGAAGTTGATAGATCTTTAAATAGTGATAGTATTATTATAGTAGATTCCTTAAATAGCATCAAGGGTTATAGATATGAGCTATGGTGTTTGGCCCGTGCTGCAGGAATTAGATACTGTGTCCTGTATTGTGATGTTGAAGAAACCCACTGTAGAAAATGGAATGAAGAACGCAGGGAGAAAGAAGAACCCTCATATAATGATATCATATTTGATGATTTGGTGAGAAGATTTGAGAAACCAGATAGAAGAAATCGGTGGGATTCGCCAATGTTCGAGTTATGGCCGTCTAGAGATGGAATAGAGAAAGCTTCTGCTGCCATTGTAGATGCTATATTGTACTTGACAAAAATAGTTGACTCGAAGACAAGGGACGTCAAAGTTTTACAGCCAACAATAGCAACACAAAGTGCACGGTTTTCAGAGACAAATTCCCTATATGAAATGGACAGAGCTACACAGGAGGTGACGAATGCTATAGTTGAAGCTCAATCCCTGGCAATGGGAGGCCATGTGAATGGACTTTCTTTTGGTCCAGAATTACCATCCATCAGTCTGTCAAGATCAGTTGGTCTGCCGGAGCTACGAAGGTTAAGACGAACTTTTATAAAATTGACTGGGCAATCAAGCTTGAGTGGGCCACCCCCACCCTCTGATGCTGACAGTGCAAAGAGGATGTTTGTGGATTACTTGAACAGAGAATTAGCAAGTGGTTGATGAAGATGATCAGATAGTTTTGCTGAGGTATCCATGAATATTTTTTTGATCATCTCATTTTTGTGTGAAGTAAGATGTCCCTTTGATGAACTTAAATTCCTTTACTGGTTGTTATATACTTGGATTAGAATGTTACAGTTGTCATCAATCACTATTGTACAATATTGTGATTTCTTATTGGTTTGTGTTTGAAATGATTGTATGTGATGGATCTGATTGAGGTTTGCCTTGTGGAGCTCATCCGAGCCTACTAGTCCGTATATAATATTCAGAAATGTTTGGTATGGAGAAGTGGTATATTTTTGTATGTGATTATGATATGATGTTGGGCTGAGATTGAACAGAATGTTGAATTTCACACTGAGAAGACGTTCTATTTTAGCAGTGCCTCTCCAGACTCCACCCACCAGCTTGTGAGATGATGATTCTATTTCCCTCTTACTTCTTTCAGCTAAAATGCGCTGGCTGTTCATTAATTGTAACCTAATTTGATCTTTTGCCAACAGCCAGCATAACCAATTCGAATTTGGATTTTGGTCACTTTCTGGATGGACCAAGTTCATTTTATTATTATTATTCTCTTTACTTGTAGCCGCAGATAATGATTTAAATCAAAAAAAAATTTCAGCTTTTTTGTTGTTCCTCAAAAAAATACAAGAAATTTTTATTACTTTTTTTCATTTCACTATGAATCACATTTCCAACATTTGTTAGTATATTCTTTTTTTAATAAATTGATTATCATATAACTTGTGTAATTTTTATTGAAATTAAAAGAATTCATTTATAGTATGTATGTATCATGAATGATGAGAAGCATAATACTCCATTACCATGCTTTTTGAGAATATTGAACTTTTGCAACCTGGATGGAATAATTATTTATTTGGTGACAGCACGCACAACAACATTATCAATTTACTACTACTTTAGCGTCACAGTCACGTTGCTCTATCAACCTCTCTCTCACCGACATTTATTTCCCGTTGAGAAAAAATCCAAAACAAAAGTCAGAAAATTATTTACTGCAGTTAGAACTTGTAATACAATTATTCTCCCTCCGGAATTAATTTAAGAGTGTAGTAGTAGTAGTAGTAGTAGTGTGTTTGGAATTGTTGGATCTCACCCACCCTACAAAAATACTGCACTTGGAAATTCCAATTTATATATATAGAAGAACCCAACGAAAAAACCGTATTTACTGCCAAAAGCACCTGCTTCTCTCTATAGAATGTCAATGGCGAATCACAACTGCTATTAAGCTTTCTCAACCGATGGACGTACGTATATATGTGATGCATTAACGACCCGGTACGCAGCAAAAACCCTAATTATGTTTATTATTGCCTACTTAATTCATTACATTGTCTCGATACACTAATTTCCTTTTGTTTTGGATCTCATCTATGTCTGAGATCTGAATGCTTTTATCTCGAGATCCATCAGAATTTATTGTGACGATGCTCATTCCTTTTTTATTTGAAGTAACTATGTGTTGATTGTTTGTTGCTGCAGATTCGCCTGAATTAAGGCACGTTCAGGATTGGCATTGTATTTATTGAATTGGTTGATTTGTGATCAAGTTTGTCTGTTTTGAATTGGCACTGGGTTCCGTTGTGATCTATAATATAATTAGGATCAGAAAAGGCATTTTGGGATCTAAATTGCTTGTGACAGTCATTATTTGGATGGTTATAGGATGAACTTGAACGGGTTGGTATGTTAATTTTGTGATTCTTATGAGCGAGTTAAAATAAAAAACACTTGTTTCAGTGTCTTTACAAATTTATGGTTTTCACAGTAATACTAATATATATGAGTATACATAGTATCATAGATTATGGTTTTCATATATCTTGGATATTTAGGGTGAAAGGATAGGTAATATTAGTATTTCTCCCGGCATAGTTGTTGGCGGGATTGCCAAATCTGGACATGAGAAGCTCCAGGTTCAACAAACTGTCTCTAGTTTTCGGCCCTCGACAGCCGCGCAGCTTGTTACTCTTATGTCTTATTTGTTTGTTTCTACTAATTGCGTTATTGGGACGGTCTTCTTCTGGTGACTTTGACCATGTTACTTCCAATACAATACTGGACATATACTCCAATTACAGAAGGTTAAAGGAGCAAGCTACTAGTGATTATTTGGAATTGAGGACTCTGTCACCGGGACCTAATCGACTAAAGGAATTCAGTCTTTGTGGCAAGGAAAGAGAGAATTTTGTACCATGCTATAATGTGTCAGGAAATTTATTAGTAGGCTTTAAAGATGGAGAGGAGTTTGATCGACATTGTGAAGTATCACGAGAGCAACAACATTGTTTGGTTCGTCCTCCCAAGGACTATAAGCCCCCCTGAGTTGGCCAGCTGGTAGAGATATCATATGGAGTGCAAATGTGAAAATAACTAAAGACCAATTCCTTTCTTCAGGAAGCATGACAAAAAGGTAAACTTAAGTTAACCATGACCATACTAGAATTTGATTAAATTTAATTCTTTTAGTTGGACAGATGATTTGACCCTGTGGGAATGAAACTGAATTAATTACCTGACTTGCACGTGCACATGCTTTGGTTCTAGGTTGGTCATGTGACATAATAACGTTTACACTTTCCCTCTTTTTCGTCACGTTTTTAGGTTAATGTTATTAGAGGAAAATCAAATTGCTTTCCACTCAGACGACGGATTAATTGTAGATGGTGTCAAAGATTATTCCCACGAAATTGCAGAGATGACAGGATTGGCAAGTGACGCTGAATTTCGTCAAGCTGGCGTAAGTACTGCTTTTTCTCTTCGAAAAACCTCCCTGCTATTTTATCTTGGCCACTTCACAGGAAATCTATAGACCTGGTATTAGCAATTAAATTACTAGATTGTCTTCTCCTAGTTCCTCGCTTATATTTACTGCTTTGTGGGGTTTGACAATCTCTTCTTGATTCGAATTACAGGTGCACACTGTTCTAGATATTGGCTGTGGTTTTGGTAGCTTTGGGGCGCACTTACTCTCGCTAAAGTTGATGGCTGTCTGTATGGCTGAATATGAGTTAACTGGTAGCCAAGTTCAATTATCCCTTGAAAGAGGTCTTCCTGCGATAATAGGAAACTTTATAACAAGACAGCTTCCATTTCCATCATTGTCATACGACATGGTTCACTGTGCTCAGTGTGGTATTTTATGGGACAGCAAAGGTATTGCTATTAGCTGTTGGTCTAGGGATTTTGTGGTATATTTTTTTCCTCATTGCTGTTGTCTTTGTGAATCAGATGGCATGTTCCTTATTGAAGTTGACCGGCTACTCAAGCCTGGAGGTTACTTTGTTTCAACCTCACCATCAAGCAGGTTACAAGGAAGTTCAGTGAGACCAATTGAAGTCTTCAGCGAGAAACTTTGTTGGAGTCTTTTAGCTCAGCAAGAAGAGACTTTTATCTGGCAGAAAACAGTAGATGCTCAATGCTATACTAAGTGAGGCTAAAAATGATGATACACTTATCAAAGTCAATTCCTTTTTAATATAAATTTTGAAATTTGAATTACTTTTGGTGTAGTTAATTTTTTGTCCTTCGATGTGATTATGCTGTGGAACTCCTTTTTTCCTTCCCTTATACACTCACGTATGCACACATTTTTATTTCCTTTCTTTTGGATTATTGAAAACCCCTCCCAATATGTGGAAGATTATCAAAAAGAAAAAACCCTCTAATATGCTTTTGGATCTTAATGTAGCAAGCAGGGTGCTGTGCCACCTTGTGAAGAAGGACATGATGTTCAATCATTTTATCAGCCACTCGCACCTTGTATAACTGGTACTGTTAGTAAACGTTGGATTCCCATTCAGCACAGGTCTTCTAGCTACCCAATGAGCTCTAGCGAACTTGAAATTCATGGTAAGTACTTGTTCGTCTTTTGTTTGCTGATTTTGCACAAGTTTATACTGTTAATTGTCCCTGATTTATCCGTGATGAAGCTGCTGATCCATTCTAATTATTATCTCTCATCTGCATCAGTTTATTAATTCTCTTCTACTGTTCCAGGAGTTCATCATGAAGAATTCCTTGAAGATTCGGAATTCTGGAGATCGGCACTAAGAAATTATTGGTCTTTGCTTACACCCTTAATTTTCTCAGATCATCCAAAGAGGCCAGGCGACGAAGATCCATTGCCTCCATATAACATGATTCGGAATGTGTTAGACATGAATGCTCACTATGGGGGTTTAAATGCTGCATTTCTGGAAGCTAGAAAATCAGTATGGGTGATGAACGTTGTTCCAACTGGAGCACGTGACACTCTTCCTCTCATATTTGATCAAGGTTATGCTGGTGTTTATCATGACTGGTAAGAGTAGCTTCTTCTATCTTTTTAGAATTGAAATCTTCTGCCGATTCAGTGGCATACTCACAGCTATATTATACAATTAAAAAAAGATTTTGTATTTGTCTCTTCCAAGTTCTAGAAAATTTTGTTCCTTTTAGTTCTTATGTTTAGATGGTCATTTTACCTTTAAAATGAGTCTGCCCATCTTTTAGTGATTTTTTAAAAGAATATTTTGTATCATTTCACAGACGATTTAGGCATTCGATATGCTTAAACATCATAGATCATTCCTCTTTAAATAGTGAATATCTATAAAAAGAGTATCAATGTGGTGCTTGTCAATCAAATTGTTTCCATTTCATCTGGATTTTTTTACAAAAATTGTAGAAATCAATTTTAGGCTTCATTTTACTTTATATTGTCTGTGGAGCCTGAACTCGAAGTCCTAAAGATTGTTTATGCAAACACTTATCTGTGCTAGAATTTTAATGTCTAACTTTCGTATTTGTCCAATCTTTGTATTTTTTCGATGGGTTCCATATCTTGTAGTGTCAGTTTTGCCTTGTTTTTTGTATTTATGTGCACTATCATAGCTTCAGAATCAATCACTCGGTATACGATCTCTAATTTAGTGCATGGTTTGATATTTTTACTACTGGCCATAGGTGTGAACCCTTTCCCACCTATCCACGAACGTATGACATGCTTCATGCAAATGGGCTCCTCTCACACCTAGATTCAGAGGGATGCAATTTGACAGACCTACTTTTTGAGATGGATTGTATTCTGCGTCCTGAAGTAATTCATTTTCTCTGTTTTTTTTGTTTGTTTTTCCTTGCTGCTGTCTTTAAATATGTTATCATTTCCTACTGTACTTCTCTCAAAAGAAAAACTTTAACAAGGTACATCATAAAATGGGAAAGTCATTTTGTCCATATTTTGCTCTTTTTTCCCCACCAGTATACGAGTAAAGTTTTGATTAGTAGATAATGCTTTGTTGACAGGGGTGGGTGGTTATTTCGGATAAATTGGGGCCTATAGAGAAAGCCCGCATGCTTGCGACAAAGATTCGTTGGGAAGCAAGAGTGATTGATCTTGAGAATGGCAGCGACCAGCGACTACTTGTGTGCCAAAAGCCCTTTGTGAGAAAATGATTGTTTCAGCCCTTCAAGAGTCGTCCACTTATTCTTTATGCTGGTAATTTTTCTCGGTCTGTCATGAAATGTGATACGAGGTAGATTCAAGTTTACCTGTCAAATCATAAAAAGTTGTTGGATCAAAGTTTGAACATTGATAACGATGTTCTCTCTCATGTTAGAGGACAGATATGACATTACTGACAGCTCCGATTAGGGCACTATTTGAAAGTTAAAAGACTTATTACATGAAGTCTAATTCATCTCTTTTTGATGAGTTGATGCCTTTCTGAGAGTCAGCTGGTTATGAAGTAGCTGAATTCATGACACACTATTCAAAGAGGCATAGCCCATATGGTATCGCCAGGCCTATGCATAGACACTGTTTAACATGTCATCCACAATGTTACAATGATGTATAAATGATATGTAGAAGGACGCAAGCCACGTGACAGACAGGCTCTCCCACTAGATTTTTTGGTATGCAGACTCTCTACTTGATATTTTGACATGGAATTGGTGTGAACCTAAGATTGGAACAGAATTTCATGGAATCCCTGTCGTATAGGAATTTTTTTGCTTCTGATGTAGCTGCAATTCATTTTTATTTTTTGTGAAGAAGTTTTAGATATATATATATATATATATATATATATATATATATATATATATATATATATATATATATTTTAATGGTGGTTATATTGTTTGATAATTTTGTAATTTAACAAGGTCTGAGTTTGTAATGAAACATTGGTCCTGTTCGGGAAAGAGGTGTGACAAGCCACAAACCACGAGATGTAAGTAATGTAAAAACCTCGCATCCCAATTTTTATATATCACTTTATTATTCATTTGGTTAATATTTTGCTTGTGAAAATTTGTAAATGGATATTTACATATTGGGAGGTTGCAGTAGTAGGTACAGTATCGTCTTGGAGACTCTTTCTTGGTGATAGCAAATTTTAAATGGTAGTGTTAATTTAACATTAGCTAATATGTTATTATTTCTATATTATTTATAAAAAATGGTTAAGTGCTAATATTATTTTCAGTTTCTAAAGAGTTTAGATTAATTCTTTTGTTTATGGAGAGAAAACAAAGCAATTTAGTGATACTCTCTCTCCATTTATCAGATGAAAAATTGATTAGTGATACTCCTTCACCGCTTCACGTCGATGGATGTCATTGCCATGGCCTTAACGTCGCGGACGTAGGAACGGATAAGATAATTTTTTGCAAATTCACCTGGGCTACCGCCCATCACTGCCCAAGCTTGGCTCCGCCCCCGAATCCAAAACTAGTAAATATAGTGTGGGTCCATTTTTGTATAACGTTCAAGTTATAAAGAAAATTCTTAAAATGTAGTTCATAGTCTGAGTATAGTAGTCCATAACAAATTACACCTAAAATAAACTTAAATATAATAATATTTTATACGAATGTAACTTCTTTCTTTTTTTTTTTTTTTATAACAAATGCCGAATGTAACTTTTCCTGATTTTATGAAAGAAAAAGAAAAAGAAAAAGAAAAAGAAAAAGAAAAGAAAAGAACAGAACAGAAAAAGCAGAAAGTAAAGAAAAATGGGGATGATGAGTGTAAAATTAGTCCAGCCAGATCACACGATTCGCGCGCTAATATCAGGTCCTCTCTCTCTCTCTCTCTCTCTCTCTCTCATATTTTAGATCCAACGGTCCAGATTCGGTCTTCCTGAAGTTGCTCGATCTTTAGTAAATATTATTCCACTCATTATATCAAAATCCCCACCCATTTCTCACGCCCTCTTTCCTTCCTTATTTTCTCTATTCTCTCTCTCTCTCTCTCATATATGTATATATTTATTTATTTTTTCTATTTCTCCCTACAAACTAACTCTGAAGAGAAACAAAGTAGTAATTGTGTAATTTGTTTTGATCTCTCTCATCTTCAACAATGTCGACCGAAAAGGAGAGAGAAACTCATGTTTACATGGCCAAGCTTGCCGAACAAGCCGAGCGTTACGAAGGTAATTATTTCATCTCATCTCATAACATATTTATATATATACATTTTTTTAGCCAATAATATGTTTCATATTGGAGGCTCTTTAGTTTGTTTTAATTTATTTTCATGTGAAATTAGTAATCTGTTTCATTTGTCTGGAGTAGTTTGACCTTTTGGATTTGCTTAAACATCTTTATTTATTTTCAGTCATGCATGCAGATTTCATGGCCACGGTTTTAGATGTAGAAAATTTTAATTACACACACACACACATATATATTCCTTCAATAATTTTTATATTTAATATTAAAAGAAACGATAAATTTTCTTTAATTAATTAAAAAAAGTAGGTCGTCTAATTATGTCACTGACAAATCTTAAAAGGCACTAGGCGAGAAAGAAGAAATCATTTGGGTTAGGAGTTGGGATAAAGGGGGTGCCAGATATTGGTCCAGTATATCATGTTGTTTATTAGAAATTCCATGGTCAGATTCTGGTGCTGGATGAGCATTCTCTACCTTCCCCCCTTACCAAAAAAATATGGTCTTCATTTCTTTATCGAGAATGTCCTAGTGTTAGTATATGTAGTAAATTATTTGGACTTGGTTCTTTTTCATTGGTGCTCATAATAAGTAACTAGGAATAAGGAATAGAGTTTGTCTTGAGAAGATTTTATCCATCTTTTTGGACTTCCTCTTTTATTTGTTACTCTTTTTCTTTTTTTTCCTTCCAGGTGTTTAGTTTATCTATTTTTCTGACTTTTTTTTGTGATGCCTTTAAAGTGTTGATTTACTCGTATCAGAAACTTTAAACCGTTCCCTTTAGTTGACCGTGCAAGAATAAACCAGGATTGGATTTCAAAATTTTCCATCTTAGATGTGTGCAGTATATTTTTGCTTCATGCTAGATGAATTTTTTTTATAAAAATTGAATGCTATTGCAATTATTTAATATCTTTTCAGTCAATTCTTTGGGTAGGATATCTCAATGCTGCTAAATAATGGTTGGATAAATCAATGTAATAAGTATGGACCGTACTCAAAAGAAGGGGAAAGTTAAATCTTTTTGTTGCAAGTATATGTTAATGATGTGATGAAATGAAGTTCCCTTCAAAATATAATAACCCATTGGTGTTACAGAAATGGTGGAGTGTATGAAGAAAGTTGCAAAGCTTGATGTTGAGCTCACCGTTGAGGAGAGGAACTTGCTTTCAGTTGGGTACAAGAATGTAATTGGTGCTCGAAGAGCTTCTTGGCGCATAATGTCATCTATTGAGCAGAAGGAAGAGTCTAAGGGAAATGAGCAAAATGTTAAACTGATCAAGGGCTATCGCCAGAAGGTAGAGGATGAGCTCTCCAAGATTTGCAATGATATTCTTACCATCATAGACAAGCATCTGATCCCCTCTTCCATCTCAGGAGAAGCTACTGTATTTTACTACAAGATGTAAGTGATTTTAATTGAGCCTTAAGGGTATACATACTTAGAGTTCTTTGTGTGTTTGTTTGCTACAGCCCACTCTATATTATCAATTTTAACATATTATTGATGATACTCTTCTGCTAACCCCGCCATTCCTTTTATCACATGGTATATACTATATATTTAATTATCTTTTAATATTACATGAAATTATTCTAAGAAACTTATGCCAGAAGTAGTTGTATATTGACCTCATGATGAAACGTTAGTTTCATGCTGCTGTCATACAAAGTGGTGCACATGCAAAGGAGTTTGGTTCCAAATTCCCGTATTCAAACACTCAAAGTTAGTTCGCTTTTTCTAATAGTGGTGAACATGCAAGAAGTGAGTTAATATTTGGTTATATTGCTGTTTCATTTTCCTTGAACAGGAAAGGGAGGAGGGCATGACTATCTCCTACATTTTTTTTCTTTTTCTTTTGACGTTTTAGTTTCTTTTTCTTGTTTTGTGGACCATGATTTGTATCAATGTAGGAAAGGTGACTACTACCGGTATCTTGCGGAGTTTAAGACTGACCAGGAAAGGAAAGAGTCTGCTGACCAGTCATTGAAAGGCTATGAGGCATGTTCATAATTTGTTTACTAGTACATGGATAATGGTGAATCTATCATCTTGATATCGCAATATTTACTTTGACTTGATCCATCTTGTTCCTATGCATTATAGGCTGCTTCTGCCACTGCAAATACAGAACTCCCTTCAACCCACCCAATCCGTCTTGGTCTTGCTCTCAACTTCTCTGTCTTCTACTATGAGATTTTGAATTCCCCAGAAAGGTATTTTGATATAAACCATATTTTTTTTCAGGATATGAAACACTTCAATGCCTGTTTTTTTCTATTGAAGGGTTGATAGTTCTATTGGTTACTAATGTAGGGCTTGCCATTTGGCTAAACAAGCTTTTGATGAGGCAATTGCAGAGCTCGATACCTTGAGTGAAGAGTCATACAAGGATAGCACCTTAATTATGCAGCTGTTGAGAGACAATCTCACTCTGTGGACCTCTGATTTGCCTGAGGATGGAGGTATATTATGTAGCCATTATATAAAAATAAATTAAAAAATATATTCGCTGATTTTTCATTTACTTATGTGGAGTTCTATTGATGTGGACTTGAGCCCCCAACTATAGATTGTGTTCAGAAAAATCAAGAGAACTGCTCATATTTTTTAAATAAGAGACTTAAACATCTAACCTCAAGTTTCAAAAGTTAAAGTTCAAGTTATATTATGATTTTCATCTACAACCTCTCTGTACTCATATACAGTGAAACTAATGTTGGACCCATTTTTTATATGCAGGTGAAGACAACTTTAAAGTGGAAGAACCTAAATCAGCAGAACCTGAGGTTAGAATCTCACTTAATTTATTGGTGTTGTCAAATTCTTGAACCTGAATATATTCCGGCCTTACAATTGTTGATCCGTAAATTTTATTTTTTATTTTTTGCAGCATTAATGGGTTTCCCAAGATCCCCTGATATGGCTAGCCAATGTTGAAGTACTTTGGAGAAGTGGTCTTTTCTGTTTATATCGCAAGGGGATTTCATTGGCATCTTACAATGAAATTTAAATCACAGATCAGAATGGGACTAGATCGATCCTCTTATTGCTCTGGCCTAATTTTGTTTCTGTTTTAGCTTTATTGTTCATTTGTCATTGCTTCCGATTTAGCCACCTCATGTTCTTCCATAGAGACCTTAATTATTTAAGTGACAGAATATAATTATGTTTGTTTACTCTATTTTGTAACGTCTCTCGTCTTTGTTTCAACATCTACTTTTTCTCCCCCTTGGATTGCAGTGCGTCATGGTTGTGTTACTTCCAGTCCCAGTCAACCATCAGGCCATCCTTGAAAACAATTTTCTTAAAAATGATTTAGTTTTCAAAGTACAGACGTGTTTGTGAGTAGTTAATGATTAGTTGTTCTAAAGCAGAACACGCCTGTTTTTTGAAAACTAAATCCTTTCAGCAGCAATCTCTTTGGCTGATATACTTCATCGCAACTGAATTCTCCTTGTAGGATACAAAATCACAGGTAATGAATGAATTAAACACTTCTATGAATGTTTTTTGTTTATTTCCAGAAACGAACAGAGAGAAGGGATGACATGCCAAAAAATGATTACATTCTTAAAATCAACATCCCCTCCTCCTGTGACCACATCTATTAACATAATAATAGAATAAAAGATCATCATTCATAAACATATATGTACACCAACTTTGCTAGTCAAGATTCTTCCTTAACAAAGTAACTTTGTGGCAGACAGAATTCTTCTTCCTGATTCAGGATTTCAGTCTCCTCGTCATTGGGCTTCTACAATTTGCAAAAAGAAGGTATATGAGATTATTGATTTTTACAGGTCTACAATGCAAACAAATAGGTTAACTGGCAATGAATTGTAATAAAACAATAATACTAATTGACAACTTTCACAAATATACAAAAAAGGTAGACCCATCAGGTCCAAAAATATTGGCATAGGCATCACATGAAGAACTCCCCCCCCCACCCCCACAGCCCCACCACGAGTCTACATAATTGTTTTAAGGAAAAACTTAAGCAATCAGCATACCAATAGAAGCTACCCAGTAACTAGTCATTACCCTTTATAAACACGCCGGTTGTCACTAAAATTTCAATGTGCACAATCCTCACATACTAAACTATTTAATCATTACTTCTGTTACACAAGGGAAAGGTAATCCAATATTTGTGATTCCTGAGATAAACTTTCAAACTGTCTGCTCTTGCATTTGAATTGCTGTCATCAAAGAAGCATACTTCGATTTGGAAAAATGAAACACTTTTGGGTTATCATGTCGGCCTCCCAGAGTCCGCCAAAACCTTGGGAGATGACATAATAACAATGAGGAATAGAAATTCATATCTTTCCTTCAGAAAAGTATGAAGGAGTTATTTTTCTATGGAACATACCAATACCTCTTCAGATACTTGAGGGATAATGTTTAAATCCATCACCTAATCAAGATTAATCTAGGATGCTGGGAGGGATAGACTGGATACTGCTTCAACCTCTGCCTTTCACTAGCTACGACAGCCGTCAGATTCAAATCCAGAATCCTTGGGCTTCTAGTAACACTTATTGTTCATTTGTCCCACTAATAGATATCATTAAGAAGACATATAATCAGAAGTACTATACCTACCAGCATTTCAAAGTTGTAGAAACGATCCAGCAACTGCAGAACGTCAGAAGGAGAAAATTGTCTACTGAAGCTGTGACAATATAATACCGGAGTGTCAGTGTGGAAAGAAAATAGTATCACACTAAAAGAAACATTAATTAAAATTATGGGAAAGAAATGTAGAAGATAGGGGATAAAGCAGAGTAAACCTTCTCCGCAGATATTCTGTCATCCCATAAAGGACAAAGTGACGATGTATTCCTGTGGGAGAATATATAGTTAAAAACTTACAAATGGTCAAATAGCTAGTCCAAAAAATGAAGCTAGAGTATCTTTTTGCTTTCTCTCCACAATAAGGAAACACAAAAGACTAGAAACCACCAGTTAATGTTGAAATGTCAACACTATAAAAAAAATATCAGGTGTTAGAGAGATCTTCTTTACTTATATCATGAGAAACATTTCCTGATTCTTTCGGATCATTTGATGCTGATTACAGTCGACATCAACATGACATGAACGACAAACTCAGGAATACATGATTGTATCCCGACATATTGGAAGCGCGGTGATCTCTTCTTTTCCGACTCTGAGTGACATGTGACTGAACTAAAAGAAAAATACTTTCGTATTAACTAGAAACGTGATTAGAAGAATTAACTCATTAGACACAGAGATCAATTGGGGAAACTGATAAACTATCAAAGCTCTACATATTAACCGAGCTTTTAGAGAACTGTACACAACCAATTATTCATTGAATTTAATAGTATCCAGAATGACTGACATTCCTCTTACACAAAATAGAATGTTTTAGTTACAATAGTAAATTATGGCTAAATCTAATATTGAAACCTAAATATCTATATCAATGCATAAATATATGATGACACACAAAATATGGGAATTGATATTTGGACTCAAAATGAGTATCATTTATAAAAGCTTGAATTGGAGTGCAAATATTATTTCTCAAAAATATACAAGTAAAGAAAAGAACAGAAACTCAAATTGGGGGAAATGGAAGAACTTGCCACGTAATTTGACGAGAGGATAGATTTCAAGAGCTTCTAACAATCTAAGCTCCACTTCAACCTGTGATTGCTCCTAAATTCAGTAAAATTAATGTAAATGAGAAATAAACTAATGCTTAACATGTATAAAAATACATTCATACATATATATTATATATATAGAGAGAGAGAGAATTAGAAAAAACGAAAAAAACCTTGCGAAGAGAGGAGGAAGAGGAAGGGGGAGCTTTGCAAGGGGAATGCACAGACATGCCTTCCTCCTGTTCATCTTCTTTCCCTCCACCATTCACCTCCTTCATTTTCTTCTGATCGACTCGATCCCTCCCTCCCTCCCTCCCAAAAAATAAAAATTACGCTATATTATCTCTCTCTATATATTTTACACTCCTATTTATCTTAATAAGAAACACTAAAATTTCAAGAAATTAATATTAACAGTACATTATTATATAAATTTGTAGTGACTTGATCGCAATAGAATGCAAGCTAGGGTTTTAGCGTTTGATCCATAAATACACTATACAATAACTAGTTTTGTGTATTAGGGCCAGACCCAGTTATAAAACTGTGTATGGGCTGGGCTGTCTAGTATGATGCAGAGTTGGTCCCTGTTTTAATTGTTTGGTAATAGGAATATAACATTTGAATCGTTGGATATAATATTATATGAAATAATCAAACATAAATAATGTAATAATAGATACATTATTTAAGATTTCATTTAACATTTCAAATTTAGATCCTTAAAAAAATAAATCTAATTTAGTAACAAATTAATATTGAGTAAGCTTCAAAATATGGACGAGGCATGAGCAAAGATAGGGTATGTAATGTGTTAACGCCAGGATCTTTCTCCACGTCCCAATCACGTAAGACGTCCTGATCCTGCACAGTAAACACAGTAAACACCGAAAGCTTGACGGCGGTTCCGACGGGGGATAGCTCAGGCGTAAGAATTAGTATGTGTTCACAAGGTTAACGATGGAGGAATGTATTGTCTAGTGTTTTTAGAGAGATAATAATTCTCAGTTATGTGTATATGGGAGAATCTAAATAATCAATATATGTGAGAACGTACCTCTAGATGATGGCTTCCTTGCTAGGTTATACTATCTTTGCCTGGATTACTGTGTCACCCACTACTACCTAACACCCCTTCTGACCTGATGGGCGCTGCCGACTGTATAAGGTTTATCTACTTCTTTTGGCACATCGCTTTTCATCACGCACCGGTAAATTATGATCCCATCCACATTAATGCATTGCAGGAGCCTTGGTCAACCGTCATGCTTTTTCATCATCACAAGTCAAAGTAACAGATATTAAAATATCTAATGGGTCGATCCACTGGACCGACCCGGCTTTAAAGATTAAAACGGATATAATATGGTGACTGGGCCCAGTGGCTTTAACGGATTAAAAATAAAGGCCCAATGGATTCTTTACGTGAGTAGGCCCAATGTACCCGGCCCAAAAATAGGAAATATCACGACCCAACATTGCCCCCTAGTTTTTTTGTTAAACAGAATGTTTAATAGAAAACTATGAATGGCCCAAGATAATTTAATAAAGGTCCATAATGAGAGATAATTGAAGTGTACCCAATCGCTGTTCATGAAATGAAAGGAGAAGAGAATAGAGGCCCAAATCGAAAAAACCCTATTTAATAGATCATGGACCTTTAACAGGACCCTTCCCATTCAAATTCCAAATCATTACTAACATTTAATGAGCCACCCGACCTTGAACACCGTGGTAAATCGATTATAAAAGGTAACTTTATCAACTTTGACGCTTTTACTCGCTTTCATTTGAATTTCGAGCGCTTTCCGAACTCTCGACTTTCTCGAACTTTCTCCTTTCTTCGCAACTAATCAACAATGGCTTCCCGAGGATTACGCATAAGGCTCTCTATATTGGTAACCCCACTCACACTGTTCCACCAAATCCTACCACCGCTGCTGCTTTCGTGAAGAGCCTCGACATCGAACCCAAAAGGGTTGAAATCGATAAGAACCCTCCCCAATAAATCCCAAAACCCCCTCCGAATACTACAGGAATACTGAGCGATTCTCGCATGCCAATACTCCCTCGATCGTCACAGAGGCTGAACTAAAGAGGATTCGGTCTCGATACCACATCCGGATACCCATGCAGCCTAGGGTTCCTAGATCCGGTGAAAAAGATGTACCAACGGCGGAAGGTTGGACTACTGCCTCTGTGACTCTGTTGGAGAAGGGGTTCGCTTCTTTGCATATCTTCATAGTAACTTCTTTGGGGTTTACGGGGTGGAGTTAATTTCAACTAAGTACCGAACTCATACATTCACATCTTGGCCTTCGTGGCCTTCTGTCATGAATTGGGCGTGGAGCCCTCCCTGGACTCCTTCTTCACAATATACAAAATAGTACAATCTAGGGAGAAGGGTTCAAGGCCATTAAGAAGCATTCTCCGAAGTCGGGAGAGAAATTGAGAGGCGTTCATTTGGTGAACACGCCTTCGAAAGCAACAGGCATGGTATGAAAAGTGGTTCTACGTCAAAGGCCCCAAATCTCTTCCCTACCGAATCGGGCCAATCGACGAGAAGATCTCTCGACTTTGGAGACATTTACGAAGAAAGAGAAATGGAAATGATGGAACTTTTTGACAATTTCCCCAAGGAGGAGTGGAAGTACGGACTTCTCTCAAGAAACATGGTTATATGACCATATGTAAGTATTCGGTCTATTTTATATGTATACTAATTTTTTTTTTTGAAAATGCTTTTATAATGTGGATTCTAACACAGAGTTGTATTGGTTATGCAGTATCTTTGATCAAACCGAGCTCTTTAGAGATAAAAGAGTTCGAAGATTTTTTGTCTGGGAAGCCTTCTAAGTGTTGAAACTCGAGCAAGAAAAAGGCTGCTCCAAAGCCGAACCAATCTCGAAACATACATGATTTAGTTCCGAAATCGACGAACCGAAGTCAAGAGGTTCCTATTTCGGAAGAGACCCTCCGTCCTCGCCAGAAGAGGAGGGCGATCAGAAAACCCAGAACAACACCCTTTCCAAGCCCTTCCGAAGTCACCCCAGAAGTTGAGCCAACCATCACATCCGTCCCTCGACGAGGAGGCCTACTCGATCGTCCTGATCGAAGAAGCATCCTCCGAACCAAAAAGCTGAAAAGTAAGATAACGCCTTTGACCGCCGAAGAGCTTAGGGTGCCCCAATCTTCGATCATACCCCCCCTTCGTACCGCCTGTAGAAATACAGATTGCCGAAGAAGGTGATCGGGGATGAAATTTGCCCAAATCTGTCCGGAAAGAAGCGCTTTTGACAACCACCCAAGCTCAGATCGGTCCTCTCCAAGAACCCAAACCCAAACAAATCTCCTCTCCCGAGACCGTAGACCTTTCAAACTGAACTCTACTCCTCCCGAAAGCAACCAGCTCCTTCCCATAAAGGTCAAAACCTCGCTTAAACGATCTTGGTCCTTGGTCGGGGTTATCATGCCGAGGCCGTGGGATCTCAAACTGTGGCCTAGATTCAATGCTAACTTTCCGTTCGACCTATTCGGGGCCTTCGTAGTGAACGCCGACGATCATCGGTTCGGTGATCACACGGACGGAATTTGCTTCGATGAAGGGATGAGCTATCCGCCAAGGTAAATAATCATTTCTTTATTTTACGTCTTTTCATTCTTAATTGTATATCCGGTACTTTGGTTTGAACCTTTGTGCGGACATACGCAAGTTAATCGTTGTCTTTGGACGTTTCGTCCAAGACACATAAATGGGGAAGCAAGGAAGATTTCATGAGACAGAGATCAATATCTTTGAGATCGACCTTGGCTCGAGAAAGGCCGATCGAGAAACGCTTCTTCATGTCATCAATGGCCTCCAACGAGACTTGGATCGAGCTAAGATGGACTTGAGGACGTCGATGATGAACTAAGGCCCTGAGATAGGTTGGCGCCTCCCGGCCGACCAACAAACTTTAACCGATCCGAATCTTGAATTGGTCGAAGAAAACTCGCTCCCCGAGGGCCAAGAATGAGGAGTTTTCTTCGGCCAACCGAAGCCTGGCTATTCAACTTGGCGAGGCTCAATCAAAGGCCCAGGATGAAGGACGGAGACACAAGAACAAATGCCACAAGCTTCGTCTTAAAATAAAGGAGCTTGAGGGAAGGGGTCTCTTCGTAATCAAGAGCTCGAAAGAAAGCGAATCTGAGTGCAGGGAATATAGGGATTCAGACGAGCTTAACGTCGAGATCATGAAAGTCTACTCGGAAGGCTACGAAGACTGCCGAGAGAGAGGCAAAGAAAAACTGTTTGCTGCTCAACTGGATCCAACTTTGCTCAACTCCGAAGACGAAGGTGGTGCCTAGGTGTTCTTCTTGCTTTCATTCTGACTTATGTAAAAATTTATCTGTTTAAACTTTTTACGTTTCTATATTGGTGTATTTTTGTTCATGAATGAATAGATCGAATGAATGTTTTAGTTTTCCTGATGAATCTGTAATTTCCTTAATTGTGAACTATGTTTTCGGTTAGTTTCTTGTCAATAATTCAATATCAGTAAAATGAACCTAAATAATTGAATCGATTAAGACATATAATAGTTAATGTATGAGACGAAGGGAATTGAATTTCATGAACAAAATTTAACTTAACTGAACAGAAAGGACTGGACTCAAACACTTCGAGGATTTAACTCAAATTGTTAATTAACAATTAAGCATGTCATATAACAGATAAAGTGATGTTAAAGAACGAGGCATTCCGAACTCAACACTTAAATAAAATAAAGCAACACATACTCATCGGTTCCGAAGTGTGAGATCGGTCATTTGTTTACCACTCGGGGTGAAACAATTATACAAAAACCAAGATATAAGGATCAAGATATAAGGACCAATTGTGACCATTGACTCACCACCCTGGTAAAATCAATATAGGATCCTTCGCTCACCACTCGGGTAGAACGACAAATGGGTCGCCATCGAATGGCCAAAGAAGTCCTACCATTCCTCCTTACACCATAGTGACCATAGGACAAAAATAGGACCGGGACTAATAGTGACAATTGATTTACCACCTGGTAAAATCAATATAGGATCCTTCATCTACTACTCGGGGTAGAACGACAAATGGGCTGCCATCGAATGGCCAAAGAAGTCCTACCATTCCTCCTTACACCATAGTGACCATAGGACAAAATAGGACCGGGACCAATAGTGACCATTGATTTACCACCACTGGTAAAATCAATATAGGATCCTTCGCTCACCACTCGGGGTAGAACGACAAAATGGGCCGCCATCGAATGGCCAAAGAAGTCCTACCATTCCTCCTTACACCATAGTGACCATAGGACAAAATAGGACCGGGATCAATAGTGAAAAAGTGCCTTTTTATTGATAATGAACAATAATATCTGAGACTTAGATGAATTAACTTGATCTTTATTGAAAGTATTTCAAGCCCCGCCAAAGACGTGCCAGTGTTTTGATTTGGAACCATCTAATTCCTTAACCGATAAGTGCGGTTTGGATACTTGATCACTTCATATGGCCCTTCCCGGTTTGGCATTAACTTTCGTGTTTTGAGGTGTAGAAGCTTCGGCTTTCTCTCGAGGACTAAGTCTCTACTTGAATCTGCGAAGCTTGACTCCTTTGTTATAATTCTTAGCTACTCTTCGTTGATAAGCTGCCAATTTAAGTAGAGCAACCTCTCTGACTTCTTCTAGCAGATCCAAATTGGCCTTTAGTCCTTCGTCATTGTATATTTCTTTGTATTGACTGACCCAAAGACTTGGATATCCAATTTCGACAGGGACTAAGGCATCAGTACCATAGGCCAGTCGAAAAGGTGAATCCCCAGTGGTTGTCCTCGGTGTAGTCCGGTAAGCCCACAACACGCTGAGCAGCTCCTCTCGCCATCTTCCTTTAGCTTCGTCCAGTCTGCGTTTGATCCTGATTCGTGACGTCTGTTGGTGGTCTCAACTTGGCCATTTGTTGTGGATGATCCATGAAGTCTTCTTATGTTTGAATCCCCAACTCCTTTAAAAATGCTTCAAATTTTGATCCTTTAATGGCGTCTGGTTGTCCGATATTAATACTCTAGGGATCCCCCGGCGAAACACTACGGACTCTTTTATGAACTTCAAACATTCTTGTTCCGTAATTAATCAAGTGGCTTCGCTCTACCCACTTAGTCATGTAATCAATAGAACTATGACAAAGCTAACTCGACCTTTAGCTTTAAGCAATGGACCGATATATCTACCCCAGACAAATGAAGGGTATAGGAGATAAAATCGAGTATAGCTCTTCCGGTGGTCGATAATGGGATCGGATCATTGAGTTGGCACTTTTCACATTTCTTGACATACTCTGTAGCCTCTTTGAAAATTGTAGGCCAATAGTATCCTTGTCAAGTACTTTGTAAGCCAAAGATTTAGCGACATATATGGTCACCACAAATTCCCTCGTGAACCTCCCGAAGAAGCATATTCGCTTTCGGATGGGACCGTGCACTTTAATAATGGTGAAGAAAAGGCTAATCGATAAAGGTCCCCATCAATAAGAACAAAGTTGGCACTCTTGTATTTGATCTTTTTTGCCAACATCTGATCCGAAGGAAGGACGTCATCTGTTAAATACTTGATGTAGGGGGTCATCCAGCAGTTAGATCGCTCGATACACATCACGGCTTCATGTTGAACACTCGGCTGTTGTAGAACTTCCAAGTAAACAGATCCATTAAAAACATCTGCATCCGTAGTAGCCAATTTCGACAATGCATCGGCGATGGAATTGTCATTACGCTCTATGCCACGAAATTGCACGAAGCGAAATCAAAAGTCGGTCCTTTAACTCCTTGGATACTTGATCATCCGATTTCCACGAGCTTCATAATCCCCTGATAGCTGCTTGACAACCAACTGAGAGTCACTGTAGATGATAAGGTTCTGGACCTCCAGACTCTTTGCCAATCGAACACCCGCTAACACTGCTTCATACTCGGCTTCATTGTTTGTCGCTTTAAATCAATCGATGGCTGTTGAACTTTGAACCCGTCCGGACTTGTCAAGATAATTCCGCCTTACTAACAGTTAGGGTAGAGGAACCATCTGCATATAGAGTCCAAACATTCTCGCTCCTGTTGAAGAAGCGTGAATCTTTCGATCGGACGATTCAAACTTCCCAGAATTTCGGCATCCGCTTCGATTGAACGAACATTCTACCATGAAATTGGCCAAAGCTTGACCTTTGATAGCGGTTGGGGATGGTATTCGATGAAAATCGGGACAATTCCATAGTCCATGCCGCTAGTCTCCACGAAACTTCCGGGCTTGCCATCATCACTTTCTTCAATGGTTGATCCGTGTAGACGACCAGGAGTCGACCTTGAAAATATTGCCGAAGCTTTCTACTAGCAATTATTAAAGCAAAGGAAAATTTCTCAATATTCGGATACATGGTTTGAAAGATCTCGCAGGGCGTGGTCGACATAATAGACCGGATGTCGCTTTCCATCGACCTCCCGACCAAGATTGTACTCAACCATTAACGAACTTGCTGCGAAGGTACGGATATAAGGTCTCTCTTTGGAATGGGCTTCACCAATAAAGGAGCAGAAGAAAGATACGCCTTTATGCCTTGAAGGCGTCTTCACTCTGAAGTCCACTGGAACGTCTTCGCATTTTTCGGCTCTTTTCAATGTATCAAAGAAAGGAAGGCACCTCTCTCGCAGATCTGGCGACGAACCTCCTCAAAGTCTGCAATCCTCGATATCGGATGTTGGACATCTTTGAACGATCGAGGAGTCTTCATATCAAGAATGGCACGAATCTTCTCCGGATTGGCCTCGATACCCCTTTGATCGACAAGATAACCCAAAACTTCCTCGCACCGAGGCCAAAAAGTGCACTTGGCGGATTAAGTCTCAATCGATCGACGATGACGGACGATCCGAAAGCAGCACCTCTAGATCGTCAAATGACTTTGAACCCGCATGCTTTTCACGATCATATCATCGACGTATACCTCCATGTTCCTTCCCAAATTGTCTCATCGAAGATGAAGTTCATCATTCTACAGTAAGTGGCTCCAGATTTATAAGGCCAAAAGTCATCTTCTTGTAGGCGATAATCGAACGGCGTGTGTAATAAACGCGGTCTTTGGGATGTCCTCTTTACGCATGGATATTTGGTGATAACCTGAAAAAGCATCCATAAAGCTTAGTAATGCATACCCCGAAGTGGCATCGATAAGCTGATCAATATGGGGCAGAGGATAAAAGTCCTTCGGACAAGCTTTATTGAGGTCGGTGTAGTCGATGCAAACCCGCCATTTTCCATTCTGCTTCTGCACCAACACCACATTCGCCATCCATTCGGGATAATCAATTTCATAGATGAAGTCGGCAGCTAACAGCTTTGCTATTTCCTCATCAATGATTTTACGTCGTTCAGGTAAAAGATCCGTCTTTTTCGCCGAGGCAAAGCTTCTTCGAGGATCTACATTTAGGCTATGCTCGATTATCTTCCGACTAACTCGTGCATGTCCCTTGGTTCCCATGCAAAAATATCCGCATAGCAAACAGTAAGAGTTCTATAAGGTTTGTCCAGAAGAGGTTACAGTGAGACTGAACCGATCTTCACACGGCCTTGTCCGGCTTCCAAGGATCAATTCGACCTCCTCCGTCCCTCCTGCAGGGGAACCACCATCGGTTCGTAACTACTTTCGGAGAAGGGCTCAATCTCAATTGTCATCTCTCGCTTTTGTTTGTGACCCCCACTCCCGAGGAAATGATGACGATTCCCAGAATATCGTCGGGTTAGATCCAAGTCCCCCGCCACCTCTCCTACTCCATGAGCCGTGGGGAACTTGACTTTGAAATGAGGGATGGAGGTCACGACTTGGAGAGCAGTTAAAGTAGGTCTTCCCGGTATAGTGTTGTGGTGAATCAACGTGCACAACATAGAATTTACATACTATTTTGACCGCCGGGGTCTTTGTCTAGAAGATAACCGGAGTTCAATAAGGCTCGCAACTTTGACCGGATCATTCTTTGAAGGTCAGTATAAAGGAGCTTCCCGCCCGACCTCCATTTTTTTGCCCATCAAGGTGCATCCTCCGATAGGCATAGGCGTCATGTAATATCCATCGAAGATCCATTATCTATCATCATGCGCTTCATGTCCACCGTGCCCACTTTCATATTTGTGATCACCAAGGCCCCCCACGTGTGGCTCGATGGGTTCCGAAGGATAGTCGGCGTCGGTAAATGATATGACGATCCGGGAATGGTCTATCCACCTTCGGGGAGCATCATCACACGATCATGGCCAAGAATCCGGGTAAGCCCTTCTCTTCCTCCATATCAACTTCCCTGCAGATCCACCGGTTATCACATCGATAACATGCCTTGGCGGCAATACTGGAGCCCTCTGAACCGTCTGAACAGTACGGTTAATGTTCTGCTGATCATTTATGGCCACATACTGCACCAACAAGCCATCTTTAATCTTCCTCTCCACAAAGTCTTTCAAATTGCAACACTCGTTAGTGTCGTGGCGGTGACTGACTGATGATAGCCACAATACTTACGAGAGTTACCCTGCCCGGTTCGGTAGTTATCACGGGGTGGCTCAAAGAAAGGTTGATTTCTGATTTGATCCAGAATTATCGATCTATCAATGTTTAGTTTGGTGTAGACCTTATTCACCTTCGGGGCCGGAACGGAGGGATGACCGCTTCCTTCGCGCGCCAGAATTATTGTATTTTTCGAATCGCCTCCGTCCGATCATTATACCCCCCGCTTCTCCTTTGTTCAACTTCGCCTTAGGAGCTACTGACTCTTTCCCCTGACCTGAAGGAGGATGCTTCAAGCTGTTCATAGCTTCTTCTACAACGATATAGCCTTCTGCCTTGTCAAAGGCTTCGACCAAGCTCTTCGGATGGTTGAACATCAACTTCTTCACCAACTTTTTCGGACTTTACCAGATCCAATCCATTTTGGAACAAACCTACTGACACAGAGATCATTAAGATCGGACACCGCATGGATCGCTTCTCGAACCTCTTTACACATATCGCCCAAAGATCATTTGGTAAAGCGCCGGATCTGTGCGAGAGATCTATGAAGCTTTTCTCTTCTTCTACATTACTCCGAAACAGGCATGGAATTTATCACAAAGTTCGGTCCAAGAGGATATTGAATACGAAGGCAAAGTTCCCAACCACCGCATCTCGCATCCTTTCAAATTGTCGTAACAAAGGTGTGGCACTTGGCGGCATCGATGAAGTCGTAATAGTCCATTAAGCCGATCGAACGCCGACTATGGTCATAAGGATCCCGGTTCCATCGTAACTTTCCATGCGAGGCAATTTTTTAGTGATATCCGCCTTTTCCTCGAGAATATCCGAGGAAAAAGGGATGCTTTCTTTCCGGGCGTCCTTCACTCACCTTTGGACCTCGGCCCGATTATTTTTCGAGCTCTCTCGACTCCTTTACCGTAAAATCAATGCCTTCAGCGTGGGAAACCTCTTTCGTAAACAACATTATTTTCTCCGAGAGGATCGACCTCCTCCGTCGATCCCATCGCCTGGAGGACTTCTTGATCCGCTTCGATTACACAACTCTTTCCTTATGGTGAGAATGATCACGTTGATAGTCCATTACCCTGACTTCGGGCACGACCTCCTTCGACCTGCTCCTTTGTCGATAATCATCTCGATGCTGAGAGGTAACGGCCATTATCGCCTTCTTCGAGGCCACGGAGTTCTGCTCCTCGATCTCCTCCTACCTCGAGAATGATCCCTAGAAACACGCATGGAACGCTTCGGCTCCTTTCCCTTTCGTCGCGACTCCTCCTTACGCCCACTTCGTCCTTCGGACTGATCATGGCTAGATGATTCGTCCCGTAATTCCGCCACACCAAGCAGCATTTCATTGGCTATATCTTCTCTTTGCTTTAACAGACCTCCATGGCTCTATCTCGCTTCATTCGCCATCTTCGCCAACTTGGCGACTCTATCCCTCAGCTACTTAATGATAAATCTTGGTCGGTGAGCCTTCCACCTGTCCTCGACCATGATCTCGCTCCTCATCCGCACCGAAAACCAATCTTCGTCTGGCCCCGCCAAGAATCTTTGGACGGAGATCTCCTGAATTATGCTTAGAAGCCGTGCTCTCGTGAGCACTTTTGGAAGGACCCAGACGATCCTTCACCGAAACACGAGGCAATGACGAGCTAACAGCCATCGCCTGCCCTTCTGGCGTACCATCCCTACTCCTCATCATCTTCCGAAGTAGGTTAAATTATTGTGATTGAAAATTTTAATGACACTAGAACTCAAAGCCCTCCTTCTAGCGCCAATGTTAACGCCAGGATCTTTCTCCACGTCCCAATCACGTAAGACGTCCCCGATCCCCTGACGAAGAAACACAAGAACACCAAAGCTTGACCACGGTTCCGGCTCGGGGATAGCTTCAAAGCGTGAAAATTAGTATGTGTTCACAAGGTTAACGATGGAGGAATGTATTGTCTAGTGTTTTTAGAGAAATAATAATTCTCAGTTATGTGTATATGGGAGAATCTAAATAATCAATATATGTGAGAACGTACCTCTAAACGATGGCTTCCTTGCTAGGTTATACTATCTTTGCCTGGATTACTGTGCCACCCACTACTACTACGACACCCTTCGACACGATGCCGGCTTGATCGTATAAGGTTTATCTATCGCTTTTGGCCACTGTTTTTCTCTGCCGTACCGACTATGATCCCATCCACATTAATGCATTCAGGAGAGCTTGGTCAACCGTCATGCTTTTTCATCATCACAAGTCAAAGTGTGAGATATTAAAATATCTAATGGGTCGATCCAATTGGAATGACAGGCTTTTAAAGATTAAAACGGATATAATATGGTGGTGGGCCCGGTGGGCTTTAACGGATTAAAAATAAAGGCCCAATGGATTCTTTACGTGAGAGAGCCCAATGTACCCTACTAAAAAAAATAGAAATATCACAACCCAACATAATGGTTTTTTTTATTTATTTAAAAAGAAAGTTGGATGAGACAAGCAAATAGAATGAAGGAGCCTTTGATCATCTTATTATGACATTCTGTTATTTTAAATTAAATTTATTGAGAATACATTACTTATTGTTCATAATTGTGTGGCTATAATCATTATTTAAAATAATATTTTTATCAATAAATGTGTATTAAAAAATTATAATAGCAAATAGCATAAATAATGCAAAGCGTGACGACGCCAACTGATTGATAATTCCTTTCTTAAATGTTATATATCATGCGCATTCTTTTTCTTTAATTCTTAATACCCATTTGGTGACATCACATATATTCTATATTTTCCCCCTCTACTCCACCCCAATAAACTTTGACACCACATACATACTATATTTCTCAACCCACCCCCACCCCCACCCCCACCCCCACCCCAATAAACTTTATATATATATATATATATATGGGAGCCCTTCCATAGCAACCGGTTGCCATGAGAACTGTGCAACAACCTCTTTTTGGACCGTTGATAAACTTATTAAAAGGCTAAGATTGAAACATAAATATACCAAGCCGGCACAACTTGTACCGACTTTTATTTTAATATGAGGACCCCACCATAGTCAACATGTTGTCAGTTTATTGAAATAAAATGAATTTTTAATATTAAATAATGCCCGAAATAAGACAATGAACTTACTTCTATTGTTTTTTTATTTTTATTTTAAGCATTTCTCCATTAATAGTCATGACTCAAAGACATTCGTAAACTTAAAAAATATAAATACTCCAGTATATTCTACAAGCTCTTACTACATTAAAAAAAAAAAAAAAAAAAAAATAGGACATGCTCTTACAATTTGTTAAAAAAAAAAAAAAAAAAAAAAAAGCCAATAAGCCTGACCTCTTCTCAGCTTCACACATGAGTTCTTTTATTTCTTTATTCTTTATAAAATATTTGTTATTTTTATAACTCTTTCATTTAATAACAAATAAAGAATTATAGTTCAAATAAAAAATAATATCCTATTTTATAAAAATATATTTTTATAATTTTTTATTTGCTATTTTTATAAAATAGGATATTATTTTTATTTGAATTATAATTCTTTATTTGTTATTAAATGAAAGATTTATAAAAAATAACAAATATTTTATAAAGAATAACAAATAAAGGATTTCATGTCTTTAAGAGCATTCATGTCGTTGTCTTTTTTTTTTTTTTTTTAACAACCATTTGGTACATTTTTTTTTTTCCTACTAAGACAAAGCTTATACTACCGATCTGAGACAGCTCATACTACCGGTATTAAAAAATTGTAAAAAAAAAAATCGGTAGATGACAAAATTTTGTCACGGTTGGTATTAAAAAATAAAAAAAATTATTTTATTCAAGAACTCACTGCTAAATGTAGACTCGAACTCGCAACCTCAAACTCCAAACACACGTCATATATGACCACCCGAGAGCATCACAGGCCTAATCATTAATTTTTGATGAGGATATGTCTTTATATTAAAACTTCACCATCCCCAAAATCTATATATTCTTGCATTATTATTATATTACTGAAACAAATATTATTAATAAGTCTATATATAATACATATGGGGTTTGATATTTAGAAATAAGTTAATATCTATATTTATTAGCGAATGATTATTAGTAATGATTTTATATATTAAGCAATGATTTTATTATTAAGAAATGATTTTATTATTAATAAAACTAGTGAAGTATAATAATAATGTGATTATCAATTTATAAAAGCGGTGAAGTATTATTATAATAATAATAATGTGATTATCAATATTAGAAGTACTGATTATACCAATACTAAGATCGCATAACATTAAGAGGAATAGTACATATTACATGTTCATTTTCATAAAATAAAAAAAACATAGAATGATTAATACAACCGGCGCCTATATCTCTCGGAGGTCGGAAGTAATCTTGATTTCAGTAGAGCTCCCATGCGACGCAGAATAACGAAAGATCGTGACATCTTCCAAGGACCACTTTCTTCGAGAAATATTACCATTGGCCCTAACGAAGCGAAATAACATACTTGCAGACAAAAATGCCACGATCTGTGTTGTTGTGTTGTTTTATTCGAATCTTTAAGGTCCTGACGATAGGATTACTGGTTGGGCCACTCACGATCGGATTATCATTTTGCAAAAAAAATGGTATCAAATGTACTGCATGTATAAAAGTAGTTGGTTAATAATTTTTAATATTAAAGGACATTATAAAATTAAAATATTTTAAAATTAAACATACCATGACTTTAATTTAATTCGAGTACATTTCATGTAACTTAATATACTTAGTGTGTCATCAGAGTGGTCAATTATGGTAACCATCCAATCTTCAACTGCGAATCAGAACAAGACAAAATGGCGTTGATTGGTACTACACAATCGACATGAATATGTATTTGCATTCGTGTAAAGGTGGACCAACATCTTGGTTAACATACGGATCATAAAAACTCCATGCGATATTCACGTTAAGGCATGACACATATAATACCTTAAGATGCATGAAGAATGAATTCATGAAACCAAATTGGGACCACCTTTTGTATTCCCGCGACCGTAGTATTCCTCTCGCCTCAGAAGCAACAACATATAAGCGTCGATGACATGCTCGAATATCCAACTCCTGTGCCCTAAGGTTACCTTTGCATTGTGTTCTAATTCATATAATCTGGCGCGGATGTGATAAAGGATATAAATCCCTTACGGTGCCACCACGTTTCCAAACATATGTTTATTTACAAATGTCTCCTTCCAATCTTTAAGTCTTTTGGATAAGGACCCTTTTGGTCCATAAGAGATGTGGTCTCCGCATCTTGTGCACGATTGAGACCCAAATGTACATTATTATTATATAGCAATAATAATTAAAACCATCACTATTAACATAACTATATATACCTTTTGTGAACTAGATCCCTTGGCGTCCGAAAGTCCCCATAAATAAAGAGTTGGTTGGAATGTAACACTCCTCATAGGTTTGGAAGGTTGGAATGTAACACTCCTCGTAGGCTTGGGTGGTGGGAATGGAGCTCTCCTCGATTACTTATGGGGTGGGTATGTAGCTCTCTTGTACAAACATAATCGGTTTATTTCCCAAGCCCTTCATTGAGTTGTGTGTATTGGGAATTTGTGGTCCAAAATTTGTGGGACCCCCGTCGAGGTATTTGTTTACTCTTGCTTCAAGTCGTATAGGCGATTGAAATCCCAATTATTTTTTTTTCTGTAACCAACTCGGGAGGCAAATTGAAAGTAAATCTTGAAATTTATCAAGAACGACTTTGCAGACTCTCAACTTTGTCATATAAGATAAACACAAACAAATATTATTAACAATAAATATGAATAAATGTAATATTAAGTATTTACTCCAATACATGATTTATTAAAGAAAAATATAATTTTATACCATTTTAATAAGGTGTTGTTGGTTGTAAATGGCCCGAGGCTCATAACAACTATATAATGGTCTTCATCGTCGAGGTTTGGTGGATTTTCCAACGTGTAATTTTCCTATACCGCACCATGTAATCATCTATTGGGACATAATCAGCAATTTCGGTTTGTTGTCCTTGAGATGATCCATGTATGCCTCCCACATCGAAATATATTCCCTCTCAAGGCCATACAATCCTCGACATCAATAAATTTAAACTTTTTCTCCTTCCAAGGTCACCGTGGTTTTTGGTGGTGATGGTATGCCTTGCATGAACCCGAACTGTTTCATCACACGATCCCAAGATCTCGAAATTCCACAATATCAAAGTGGATCAAGGGACCCCACCAGATCCTAACAATCTGCCTTCAAAATTAAATCCACTGATATCATCATCCCACATTATGTTAAGGCCGCCAAACCACATCCCACATAGACTTAATATCTAACTCCCCTCGGTAAAATGACAAATGGTGATGGGGATTCTCACGTCTACCAGGGTAACTGTGGGCTCCAAAATAGGACCATGCTAAAGCCCTAGGTAACCATAAGGATGATTGTGGCCAAAGGTTTGGCTTTCCAATACTTACACGCTCATAAGCCCAAATTTGTAACAATGTAACACAACCATTAATGTATTTAACTCCTTTCCTAGTAGCAAGATATAAAGATCTCGTACAAATATGCTAACATTCGCGCCCCAAGAGTAAGTTACACAATCTTGACGTTGGCAATAAAAAGACATATATCGTGGGGTAATACATTTATTTCTATTTCTATTAGGGAATAATATTGCCCCACACAACCACAACAACATGTATGCCTTTGTGTGTCGTCCTACAACATCTTTACTTGCATTCTCGGGACAATTAAAATGTTTGTGCAACCACACTAATGAAATTATTGCTGCGTTTTTTGAACTAAAATATTCACCACTAATTTATCTCCAAAACAATCCCTAAAATAATTCAAATTGGTGGCAATGAGGGACCGTTAAGGGCTTTCCCACCACCCGGTAACTCCAAAAATAAGTGAACATCCTCTAACGTGATTGTTATTTCTCCACAGTTTAAATGAAAAGTATTGGTCTCCGGCGCCATCTCTCATTAAGGCGGATATCGGATCAAGATCGGTTTGGTGTACAACACCTTGATAACTAAATACTCCAAATTCACATTTATCTAAAAGGATTTTTTTGTTTTTTTGTCAAAGCCCACCGATTATATTTACGATCAAGATATCGATTATTGGAGCTTAGTTTTCCCTTATCTCTCCAATGATATATGTCATCGATACATGATCTTGTTGATCATGCGAACATACTGGATCAATTGGCCCATATTCCCAACTATCCATCTTTTACCTAAAAAATACATAAATTCCATATTAGTATTAAGATCGTGACAAAATCAAGTTGAAAGTAACATTTGCAAAATGACAAGAATAATAATAATAACATACATGTATATAATGTAATAATATTAACATGCATTAAAAACTAAGTAAAAACAAAAACTATTAAAAACAAAAACAATAAGAAGAAAAATAAATTAAAACAATAAGTGAACAATTGAGTACTATTGGAATAAAATAAAACAATAAATGAAACATAATAATAAATAAATACTTATCAATGCATCTTTATCTTTCAAAAAGTTTTCTTTCTTTTTTTTTCCGGTAGAGTGACAATTTTAAAACCCATTTTAGCTTTTTTAATTTTAATTATATATATCCAGTAGAATGCGAACTTCATCAAACTACAATTAAAAAAAAAAAAACTCCTACTTAAGACAAATTGTGTCGGTGACAATCGTCTAAAAAAAAAAAAAATTGGTATGCCAAATTTGTTCGCTGCTAAACAGATTCGAAATCGCGACCTCAAGCACCAATCACTCGTCATATGACCACCCGAGCACCACGGGCCTAGCTGCTAATTTCTACCAAGGATATATCTTTATAGTAAAACTTCACCATCCCCAAAAATTTATTAATTGGTTTTTTTAAAATAGAAATAAGTTAATATCTATATTTATTATTATCCCTCTAATATTTTTCTTATTTTGTAAAAATATGTCCAATTAGTCTAATTAATATATTAAAAATAAATATCATTCTTTAATAAAATATAAAGTGATCATTATAAATCTTGCATTATTTTGTTGTTATTATTATAAAATAATAATAACAACAAAGAATAACATGTCATCGCATAATATGCAAGTGATAACATGCATTAATGACAACAAAAACAAATACATGCATGGTATTATATCCCTTTAATTCAATAATAACATGCGGTGATAAAAATAACAACAAATGTAAACTATTAAAAACCGAACAAAATAACAATAAATAAAACTTACTTGTTGAAGTTTTTTGCTCATCTCTTAAAATACTCCTCTCTCTCTCTCTCGTTATTTTTATTTTATCTAGCTTGGCAAGTGAACTTTAGTTTGAACAACATATGTTCTCAATAGAGGCGTTTAAATAAGGTGAGTAAGTCCAAATTTACATGAATTATTTTAGGACCAAATTCAAACATTAATATTGTTATGGGTCACAACTTTTTATATTACTGAAGCTTTGCAGGTGTTCTTTCCGAGGCGATGTGGCGAAAAAGTAGTCAACATGGCGAGAAAAGTTTTGTTGCTTTCTTTTACTTAGATATAAGAGCTTCAGGTTTACCCTTTGTTGTTTTGTTTCTTTTAATTATATTATTAATAAAACACCTTAAATTTGGTAGAGGCTATCTTAGAATTTATATGAAAAAAAAATTATATTATTAATAAAATCATTTAGTAAGATCAAGCTATAATGGCTTACAATTTTTTTTTGCTTAAACAGACTCGAACCCGTGACCTCAAGCACCAATCCCTCGTCAAATGACCACCCGAACACCACGGGCCTAGCTGTTTTAATTTACCTTGAATTTGTATATATCTTAAAACAGTTCATTTCCCCCCAAATTAAATTTCTCAATATTTTATTATTATTATTATTATATTATTATTATTATTACGAATTGAGTATAAAGCCGTTCCATATTGTACCGGCTTATGTACTTTTTTATTATTTTATTACCATTATTATTATTATTATTATTATTATTATTATTATTATTATTATTATAAAGTTGTATCAAATTTGGTCTTTTTACCTTTAAATATTGTTGAGAAAATTCGCTTATTTTCTCAAGTTATCTTCTTATCCTTCCATAGAATTTGTTCTCTGATATTATTTTCTCTTTTCACCTCTACTCATAATTTGTTTCATCTTGTTGCCCACTTTCACTTCAGAAAATCAAGTTGAAGTTCTGATCGAGCAAAATTCATCACTATTATTTACAAGTAAGTTTTTCAAAATGTCATATAATACATTTGAATTTATCGTTGAAGTTGAAAGTAATAAATCGATATTGTTCGCACGTTGGTCAATTATTTTTATGCGTTGGAAGAGGTTGAATATTTTATAGATCATATCTTCATAAAAATGGATTTGAGATTAGAATTGCAACTAGTCATAAACATGCTAATCTGAATGATATCGGATCTACAGACAATGTATGTATGTAAGAAAGCTAAGTACACCAATTGTTGGCAAGAGTTTACACGATGATGAAGATAGTAGTAATAAAATAACTAGACAGAGAGAGACTCGATAGGACGAACAATGTGCAAAGCTAGAATATATGTTGTCCCTGATAAGAAAGAAGACAATTGGCGATTTCTCTTTGTTGAATTAGAGCATAATCATCACTTAGTGACCCCCACCAAAGTAGATTTGATAGAGACACACACGAAATATTACTCTGTTGCAAGAAATTTAATTGACACTTTAAATAAGTCCAAATTATTGGTCTAGTAAGATGATGAATGTTTTGAGCACAATGGGAGGTGGTTTGCAAAATGTTCCTTTCTCTACGCATGATGTTGAAAATGTGGTGCGAGATTTAAGGTGTGATTCTGCAGATGAAAATGATGCACAAGTCATTGTCAATCATTTGAACAAACTTGCATCCCGGAAGAGCAAAAGAAATTTTTTTCCGAGAGTGAAACCCGGTGAAAACAACGCGATAGCTTGTATTTTGTGGGTTGGCCTTCGATCAAGGTTTATGTATCAATCGGTTCGGAGCGTTGTGACATTTGATAAACACATCTGGGATAAATAAGTATGGCATGCCATTTGTTCCATTCACGGGTCAACCACCATTATCGATCTATATTGTTTGGATTTACCTTTATTACGAGATGAGACAGAGGACACTTTCGTTTTGGTTTTACAGACATGGCTTGAAGCCATGGACTACAAGGCACCTATAACCATCATCATCGATCAAGACAGAGCCATGAGTAATGCTATTGCTCTACAGTACTTCCAACTAGTCATCATTTATTGTGTTCTTCGCATATTAGCAATAAATTTCTGAAAAATTGCATCATGTTTATTATGAGCACCCATCGTTCAAAAATGATTTTAATATTTGTGTGTATAACTCATTGTCCATCGAGGAATTTGAAGAAGCGTTGGCATATTCGATAAGTTCTATGAATTGTATCTTAATGAATGGCTTGGAAGTTTGTATAATGTACGATGTAAATGGATTCCAAAGATATACAAAGAGATATTTTGCATGGAATGACTACCACTGGTGTAAGACCGAAATTTTTTAAATAAAAAGGAATTTTCTTTATTTATTATTTTGAAATAATAAGGGTGGATTTGATTAATGTGGTTAGTTATGGGTAAAATGCATAAATATTTTAAATAAGCAAGTGGTGATATAATATTCATTATTGCTTCGGGAATATTCGTTTGGTCGTGGAATATTAAATGACTTGTCGGGAATATTAAATGCGGCAAGTAGCGACCATATGTGGGCCCCATAACGGAAAGCGATTGGAGGAAGAAAGCGACAAGAATAAGTTGTTTATAAATAAATTGGCGTAGTTATTACCAATTATCTTGTTGAAATACCCGGTTGTTAAAAAACACACTAATACGCGTTGTTGAGCAAGAAGACATGGTATTGCACCAATTATTGATTCTTACGTAAGAAGACACTACTCAATAATTGTTCTGATAATTCATCGCTCAAATTATTTTATTTTATTGATTCAATAATTCACTGCATTGATATTTTTTATTGCTTTTGTTTTGATAATTGTCATTACACAAGTATTTTTCATTATCGAAGCAATAATTCATATTATCTGAATAATATTATTAGATAACATTATTGGCAATGTCTAGAAAGTTACATCCAAGGAGAGGTTTGGTCACCTAATTTGCGCCAAGAAGGAGAAATCTTTATTGGAAAGCCCTCTTTTTCCAGGGAACGGCACAGTTCTTTAAAGATGATGATTCGTAATATTATTTGTGAATAATTAATTATTGAATTATATGATGAGGAAAATATTGATTTTATGTGGATATAGATGGAGAAAATTTTTAATGTGACAATTGTTGAAAATTAATATTTTATCTTTTTCTGATAAAATAATTCATTTAAATATATTATTTTAATAATATATTAACGATGATATTTTTACGATGAATGTGGGATATATGAGTATATATGGAAGAGGAATATTTTTGTTACCAAAAATGTTTAAAACATGTTAAACATGTCGGTGGACCCCATTTATTGACTGGAATTTGATTATAGCCTGTAATATCGCCCATTTGTAGATTTTGGTCAATTTCTGTTTGGAATTTGGAAAAACTTTCTTCTGTAAAGTTGTAGAGAATTGAATTTCCTATAAAAACTCGCGAGATTTGAATTTTCTGACAAAAGGGCTATTTATTGTGAATTATTGAAGTTCTGAAGCTCCGAAATAATTGATTTTTGAAAGTTTAAAATAATTTAAATATGAAAAACGTTTTTTGTGGGTCTAGCATGTGATTTGAATGTGTTGAATGCAGATTTTCAGATTCAAGAAGGTGCGTAGAGAATTTTAATATATATATTATTATTTTAATAAATTTTCTGCTTTGGTGTTCTAAGCAATTTCCTATAAATAGGTCTTTAGGTTAGAATTAAAAATCACACCGTAAACCCAAGTTTTTCTCTCTATATTATCAAGCGTATTCTTGTGAGTATTTTGAGTATACTTTGAGTATTGCTATCTCTGCAGTGCAAGTTCGTTTCGGCGTTATTCCGGTGTAAATCGCTTTTTGAGGTAAGGGATATTATTTTTTTAAAATGATATTATTTCTTCAATATCATTATGCCAAAATATTAAATTTGAAACTTTTTATCAAATTTAGAACTTTTTTTTATGTGGGGTTACTATTTATGAGTTCTTATTCACGAGTTCTTATTCATGAGTCTTATTCACGAAAGCGTGAAGATGTTTTTTGTGAAATTTCTATTTTTGGTGTCGAGATTCTTTGTTCACGATATCTGACTTTATTCACGATATCGACACTATTTCCGAAGTACAGCACTTTATTCATCGAAAAATGAAATTTCTTCTTTTCGTCCAAAATATCTACGGATACTAGCTTTGATTGTATCCATGTTTTGATCATTCTTGAATTTTACACCACTATGATTATTTTGAGGTATTTTTGGACATGGATAAAATAAAGTCTGAATCCTTAATCCTTAATCCTTGTCATTTTATTTCTTTGGATTCGTTTCTTTAAAAATATTTTTCATCATCCTCGGTCTTAAATGATGATATTATTGAATATCTTTGGCCTCGTAGTGCAAAGATGAATGATTTATGATGAATATCTTTGGCACTCAGTAGTGCAAAGATGAATGATTTCGATGAATATCTTTGGGCCCGTAGTGCAAAGATGAGCAGTGTTTAGATGAACATGACCGGTGATGAATATCTTTGGCTGTAGTGCAAAGATGAATATTTGATTCGGATATATATTGATTGATGTTACAGGGATAAAAGATAGGCGATGAACTTTAAAATTCATACATGTAGAAGATAGTAGTTTACATTATCTACTTAACTCTTCTAATGAATTATTATTTCATTTGCGAATATTGATTTAAAACTTGTTGTCTATTGTATTCTATTAGATTTTTTCCTGTTGAAGACTAACGATAATTTTGTTGTATATTATCTTAGTCATAATATTCTTTTCTTAGGCTAGTTGAGCTCACCCTTTTCCTTGTTGTTCCATTTTTCTTCTCGGGAGGCGAGAATGTGGCGAAGTCTTTAGTCGGGGGTATGGAATGAAGGTTCTAGAGAGAGTTGTTTAGTAGTCCTCATCATTTTTGTAAAATAATGTATCAATAATTATGATGGGGATTTATTTACGTGTGGATATTGTCTAGATGGCAATATCTGTATTTAAACTCACAGTATATATATTGTCGTATTTTGCACGACAAATGTATTAATAAAGTTGTAGTTATTTCTGTACCATGTATTTGGCGACTCAGAATGGGTTGGATGGAATGGACCTATTTTGGGGGCGTCACAACTGGAAGAAGCGAGAGCATGAATGCCTTTTTTAATGAGTATGTTAATGCATCAATGGGTATGCTATGTTTTGTCTTGTAGAGTCAAAAGGTCGTAGAAAACAGTTTATCGAGGAGAGGAAGGTAACTACATAACAAAACATCGTAAAAGGATTATGGTACTCGGTTCATCTTTAGAAGTTCATCTTGCATGAAGTGTACACAAAGAGATGTTTAGAGCGTTTCCAACGTCAATTAAATCGATTCCATGAAATACAATGTTCATAAACTTAGTGAGATGTGTGTCACCGATACTAAAGGTTTATCACGATTGTATAATGCGAATCTGTTGAAAGTGGTGGAAGATATAAAGAAGTTGTCAACAATCGACATTTGGGATCGATAATATGTAAGCGCCAAATATTTTCTCACTCGGTGAATTATGCGAGCACATCTTGAGATATTTCACAAGAAAGAGTATTTCACAAATCGAACCGAACATGATCCTTCATCGGTGAGACAAGAGACGCGAACAAAAACAATGGTGAAGACTTACTCTTTAACTCCACATCTGGCGACTTGAACAAAATCAAGCAATGCTATTATAATCATTTGATGGGTGATTACGGAGTTAGCGATGAAAGCGGCTTGCTTTCGGTCAGGAGGTTACAAAAGCTGTTTTTAAACCGAATGCACGAGGAAAAGAGTTGGTTGACCGGTATGATCCGGATGAGAATATTCTTGAAGCTGGCGGATGGCGACATTGATTGCAGACAGTTGGAGATCCAAATCATGATATGGGATACGATAATGACGATGAAGATGCAGAGGTGGAAGAAGAAGAAGAGTTTTTGTCGCCTAATATTTCTCAAACAAAGGGCCATAAAAACAATCTAGATTCAAGAGTGCACTCGAGAAAATCATTCCTTCTAAGACTCATCGAAAATGTGCAATTTGTGGCTTTGAAGCAGAACCACGATAAGCGAAATCACTATCGAAAGTGCTAGGGATTCTTGAGCCAAAAAAAATAGGCGTCGGTTGTATTAATCATTCTATGTTTTTTTTATTTTATGAAAATGAACATGTAATATGTATTATTCCTCTTAATGTTATGCGATCTTAGTATTGGTATAATCTGTACTTCTAATATTGATAATCACATTATTATTATTATTATTATAATACTTCAACGCTTTTATAAATTCGATAATCACATTATTATTATACTTCACTAGTTTTATTAATAATAAAATCATTTCTTAATAATAAAATCATTGCTTAATATATAAAATCATTACTAATAATCATTGCATAATAAATATAGATATTAACTTATTTCTAAATATCAAACCCCATATGTATTATATAGACTTATTAATAATATTTGTTTCAGTAATATAATAATAATGCAAGAATATAGATTTTGGGGATGGTGAAGTTTTAATATAAAGACATATCCTTCATTTGAAATTAAAAACTAGGCAGTGTGGTGCTTTCGGGTGGTCATATAGCGACGTGTGTTTGGAGTTTGAGGTTGCGAGAGTTCGAGTGCATTTAGCGACAGAGTTGCTTGAATAAAATAATTTTTTTTTTTTTTAATACCGGTAGTGATATTTGTCTTCGTGGCTTTTTTTTTTAATTTTTAATACCGGTAGATATGAGCATTGTCTTGGTAGTAGTATAAGCTTTGTCTTAAGTAGGAAAATAAAAAAAAATGTACCGTGTAAATTTATTAAAAATAAATAAATAAAAAAAAAAAATCAACAATAAGCACAACCTCTTAGAATTTTACACAAATCCTTTATTTCTTTATTCTTTATAAAATATTTGTTATTTTTATAACTCTTTCATTTAATAACAAATAAAGAATTATAATTCAAATAAAAAAATAATATCTATTTTATAAAAATATATTTTTATAATTTTTATTTGCTTATTTTATAAAGAATATATTTTTATAACAAATTAAAGTGGGAAGAAATTAATATATTTGTTATATAAAGAATTATAAAAATATTTTTATATCCTATTTTATATCCTATTATAAAATAACAAATAAAGAATATAAAATATTTTTATAAAAATAGCAAATAAATAATTATAAAAATATATTTTTATAAAATAGGATATTATTTTTATTTGAACTATAATTCTTTATTTGTTATTAAATGAAAGAGTTATAAAAATAACAAATATTTTATAAAGAATAGCAAATAAAAGAACTTGTGCTTAATAGGAAGAGGTTGTCTTAGGTTGAATTTTTTTTTTTTTTTTTTAACAGTAGTAAGAGCTTATGGCGGTGGGAGTATTTTATTTTTTTTTTAAGTTTATGATGTCTTGCTAAGTCATGACTATTAATGGAGAAATGCTTAAAATAAAAATAAAAAAGGCACAGTAAGGTACTGTTTGTCTTGATCGGGCATTATTTAATATTAAAATTCATTTTATTTCAATAAACTGACAACATGTTGACTATGGTGGGGTCCTCATATTAAAATAAAAGCAAGATGAGTTGTGCTTAGAACAGTATATTTATGTTTCAATCTCTCACCTTCCAATAAGTTTATCAACGGTCAAAAAGGGTTGTTGCGATTAGCCTCAGCAAGCATATAGGATTCTTTATGGAAGAAATTTCCTATATATATATATATATATGTTTCGTCATTTATATAAGTGTGTTCGTTCAATCTGTTATTGCTAACTAATGACGATGTTATCTTTTTTTGAAGATGAAGAATCCACATCCCCACTACTTTACTTGTTAAACCCAAGTTGCCTTAATATCAAATAACTTTATAAATTTAATTAGATGAGAGTGAATAAAATCAATGAGTTTGTTTAAATAAAATGGAAACAAGTCGGTCTGTACAAAAGTTAATTGGCGGGAACGCCTAATCGTTCGTATAAAAATCCTCTATATATCATATCATATCAATGGTTGTATAGTATATAAATGTATATATATATTCTGTAAGAGGAAAGAAAATTAGTAAGCCAAACGGACACTTACCAATCAAAACATACTTCCAAGAGTCGTCGTCTCTTCTCTTCTCTGTGTTTTCACAATTTTTTTAATTTCCATAAAAAATAAGTTTTTTTCATTGTCTATATTGTTTTGATTATTTAAACAATTCTCTCTCTCTGTCTGTGACGTTTCTCTCTGATATCTCCGTGAATCAACCTCAATTTCTACGCTTGTTTTTGTTTTTATGTTCTATAGATATATATAAGTTTTGTTTGTTTATATACATACACACACACACATACTAAATCCACTCGGTTTCTACCAACGGAAAAACTCTTCTTTTAAAGCCTAAAACAGCACTTGGGTTTTCTTTTCATTTCATTGCATGTACGATGGCATCAATCGCTAATGCTATTCAATTTTCAATTCAACGTTCACAATTTTCTTCTACTACAACTATTTCTTCCGCTTTAATTCCACTCAAGAAACGATCAGTTGCCTCGCCATTGGAATTCTCACCGGAAAATAGACTATCTTTTTCTCCTCTTGAAATCTCCGACAAGGCCTTCAAATTTTCCGGGTGGTGTCAACTTTTGAAAAGGCCTGGTGGCTCTGTTGCCGCAGCTGCAGATGGCCACGAGATTGAAATTGCTGATGGGTTAGAAACTTAAAATCCTCTTTAGCTAATTTATTATCATATCATCGTCTTTATTTGATATTTATATTTGTTAATAATTTGCAGGAGGATTTCTAAGAGCTTTTCGGAGAAATTTCCTGCTTTAGTTACCGGATTCTTTTTCTTTACATGGTAAACTTTTTCTTATATTTTTTATGGATGTAAAATCATCGAATCATTGACTTTACATGCGTATGTATAATTATGTTCTAATTTCACTAGTGGACTATTTTACTTACTTATAAATATGGAAATTATGTCTGGGATTTCATATGCAGCCTACCCTCTAATGAACAAAACTATCTTGTAATGTTTATGATCATCAACAATTCATATGTATGTATGTATGTATGTATGTATGAGTATTCGATCTGTTTTCTGATTATGATCCGCATCAAGCACTGCATATCTGATGTTTAACTTGGCTTACTAATTACTAATTTATTTTGAATGCAGGTATTTCCTGAATGTCATTTTCAATATCCTCAACAAGAAGGTGTACAACTATTTTCCATATCCATAGTAAGTTTTATATATATATATATATATATATGTATGTATATATATATATATATATATGTATGTATATATATTGGCTGAATTACTTGGCAGTTAGCTGTTGATAGAAATGTTGTTATCTCTAAGATTAAGATCATGCATTCTAAAAATGTACCAATTATCTCAATAATTAGATATTTTCTTTTTCTCGTATGCAGTTTTGTGTCAGTTGTCCATCTCCTAGTTGGTGTGGTGTACTGTCTTATCAGTTGGGGAGTTGGTCTTCCGAAACGTGCTGTGAGTTTTTATCCGTTTCATTATTTATCATTAAGGCACAAACTGTCTAGTACTAATCACTAAGTATAATCCATATTGCAGCCGGTTAATAAGGAACTCTTGGGGCTCCTCACTCCAGTAGCAGCCTGTCATGCCCTTGGACATGTCATGTCTAATGTATCATTTGCCGCTGTGGCGGTGTCTTTCACACATACAATAAAAGGTATGTGGAACTCCAAGTCATCATAGGCTAGGCTGATTGATTTATCATTATATAGGACTGTTCTTAGCTCTACCTATACAATGCATAATTCTCAATGTGTTAATTTCCTGTGTTTATTGGTGAACTACAAGTATCTGGTAGTGAATGCTTTATCTTTTGTACATAAAAATACCCTGAATAGTTATATATTCATTCTTTGTAAAGCTAACTGTTTGTCAATCTTTTAACTTGCAGCCTTGGAGCCATTCTTTAATGCAGCTGCTTCTCAGTTTGTTTTGGGGCACCAGATTCCCCTTCCCTTGTGGCTGTCGTTGGCCCCTGTTGTTCTAGGTAATCCTTCCCAATTATTTGTTCATATTCCATTCGATGTGCAGAACCTACACTTGGAATTCAGATATAAAATGTTCAACATTATTATTGGAAAAGAGCAGAACCAAGCTTCAGTCCAAAACTCCAAACCTGATTGTATAGGTTGAATTCCTGATATTCATTTGTTGATGCACCTATGAACTTGTCTATGCTAGGTGTATCAATGGCATCATTGACGGAGCTTTCTTTCAATTGGTTGGGCTTCACTAGCGCAATGATTTCAAATATTTCATTCACCTACCGAAGTATCTACTCAAAGAAAGCAATGGTATATAACATCTTATCTACTTTTCATGCATCAAGTATAAATTAATCACCCAATAATTTCTTCTCCTTTAATATTTTTGTTGATAACAGACGGGGATGGACAGTACAAACGTGTATGCTTACATCTCAATAATAGCCCTTTTGTTTTGCCTCCCTCCGGCAGTACTTGTAAGTTTATTGTATAATTTACATTTTGTGTTTATCAGCAAAGACCAATTCAATGGATGCTTTGCTTTCAGATTGAGGGTCCCAAGCTGATGCAGTATGGATTCAAGGATGCGATTGCCAAAGTGGGTCTGTACAAATTCCTGTCTGATCTATTTTGGATTGGAATGTTCTATCATCTATACAATCAGGTATGCTGTTCGAATTTCTGATTGCATTCAACTGATTTTTCCCGAATGAGCATCCAACTGTCGCGGGTCATTTCCTTTATTTAACAAACTTTGTATGTTACAATAACAGGTTGCTACTAACACCCTGGAAAGGGTTGCACCACTCACACATGCTGTTGGAAATGTGTTGAAACGAGTGTTTGTGATCGGTTTCTCTATCGTTGTATTTGGTAATTACTGAATGCTTAATGTTTGGAGGATTAGGATCATCATAATATATCTATCTCAGTTATGCTGGATTCACAATTCCTCTTGCTTACTTGGCTCTTCTTCTTCTTCTATCTCTGATGACTGCGAAATATGGCAGGCAATAGGATCTCTACACAGACTGGAATTGGTACTGCAATAGCCATTGCAGGTGTTGCGATTTACTCCCTGATAAAAGCAAACATGGAAGAGGAGAAAAGGGTATGCCTATAATTTTACTTTTATTCTTTTGCTTCATCAGTTGTGGCATTAGACTAATACATATTTGTGTTTCTACCATTTTAGAAGGCTGCTCGAGCACTCGCTTCATAGGCGTGTCGGGTATAACAGAATGAACGACTGTGAAGTCTGTCTGCATATCAAGGAGGATAATAAAGGGGAGGGGGCGGGTCCTCGGGAAATGGTGATCAGGATCTCGTGAGAATTGATAAAAAAAATTTGCTGAGCTATTATTAATTTATTATCCATCTTCCTTTAAATTATAGTTTGACTTGATGGAGCTTCTTAGATGCCTTGTGAAACATTAGAGAAAATAAGTTGAAATCTGACTGACGACTGATGGCTGCTTGATCCAATTCATCAAGTCATTTTTTTGTTGTAATTGGAATGAAATTATAAAAGCACCCCCCTCCCCAACCCCAAACCCAAACCCAAATTCATCAGTTAAGTGAACAGCAGGAAATGGCTTTGGTTCTAATATTTGTGTTGAGATGCTACTACTACCTCTGTTCTGGGTTCTAATATTCACAATCGCAAGAGTTTAGTCTTTACGACTATAGATTAGATTCCAGTAAAGAATGAAATATAAAGCATACAAGTTTGAGTTCCTTTTATCCTGTTGCAAAAGAAACCTGCTCGACACCACCGTATCTAACATCAAAATTTGTGTTGCTAGGAGAAATTAGGTGAAAAATATAATGAAGGGAATCCTACCTTCACTTGTTCAATTAATGAGCCAGCAAGTATTTAGATTTTCATCGTTGTCAGGAAATTGAACATGGTACCCCCAGACCACCGTGTTTTTGAGGCAGGACTATAAAAGATCATATAACTATGTATTAAAAAAACAATTATCAAAATAATCTTCAAGATCCAATATAAAGTTGTATTGTGCCCATATACTAAGCTGCATCACATTCAGTAATAACATATCAAAAACATGACAAGATGAGCTATACGCTAAAAATCTACACCAATCAGCTTTAGTTATTTATTTTTCCTTATGAGTACTGAATTGTTAGAGATAAATCAAGATTAATTCGGCTGTTTCTACAATTGGCTCTCATTCCACAAGCCCCAACTTCTTTCGTGAAGAATAAAAGAAAACATGAACAAGAAACAAAATATCTAGCAGCCCGATATCCTAAAATAAAGCTGACGGGTCTCAAAATTTAGCAGAATCAAATAAAATACAGACAAGGATTATGGCTCGCTATCTAAGCGAAGGAAGATGAACTCGGCAAACCAATTTCTTTTAGTGCAGAGATACCCCAATATAAGATACGCAAACCTGAAATCAGATTTACACGAGTTAATAATGCTTCCATGACCAGAATTTCTTTTTCTTGTTTTTCTTATACAATTAGAGGTACTAATTGACACTAATCTAGGTGTCTCACATCTAAAAGGATCAGAGGTCCATCAAAGACGACAAAAAATATGTTATCAGCATAGAATAAAATATTTGAGCTGCCAATTATCAATTTCTTCAGAAATAAAGCCAAACCCGATACAATAATTTGAGACTGAATTATGAAGCTTATGCATTACATTAGAACTATTATGATACATAGTCAAGGTTGCGCTACCTTGATTGGTTATAATCTCATCAATCCAGAGTTCATCAGGATTCACCTATCATGTGTAATCAGCCCCGTACTGCATATTGTACAGTGAGTCCCGGCGATTCTCTGTGCCCATGTTGATTTTGAACTTTCTGGCCCAGGACTGGACCTGGTCATCACTTTCATAGTCCATCTCCCTACTACAGCGTCTCCGGACCTTTTTTAGGATCTCCCTTGATGGTTCAAATCCAGCAATTACCTGAGGCGTGGAGTTTATTAAACAAAACATCAATTCCATTGCATAAACAATAGAAGCAAAAGGCAAGAATTAATGCCAGCTAATTTCATCCAGGAAGATGCAAATACCATCTCATCTATGATGGAGAGGGCAGCTTTTGGATCTCTTGCAACAAGATGAGCATCAACAAGCAGGGAAAATGACATCGCATTTGGTTTAAGACCCAGACTTCTGAAGTGCTCAAACACTTTCACTGCTTCTTCCCTCTGCCACACAAAAAGATAATTTACAAGCCCAAACAATCTATCAGTCATACCAAAATATGAAGAGCATCATTAAGTTTAAATCCGACTTCATATGCCTGCAAATGGAGCACTGACTGCATTCTGCAGTACTGTAAGACTTCAACACATGGATCCACAGGTCCACAAATATATGTTTCACCTTTCCCATTATCAACCCTACATCAAAAGTAGGCCTCTAGAACTCATTACAATGGGCTGAGCATGATGCAGATTTGCATTCCAGGGGGGCAGGGAACGTAAAAAAACAGGAGTAAATTATTTTAGGAGCAAGCTTGCAGAATTTGTATTTAAATGCATATTGAATGAAAAGCGGAATGAAATGTGTGTGTGTGTGTGTGTGAGAGAGAGAGAAATGGATCACTTTTTACCTTCTTGAGCTTGCCAAATGCATACATCAGACAATTGTAAGAATTGACATCAGGTATCAATCCAAAACCAGTATTTATTGCTTCAAAAGTCTGGTAGGCCCGATCGACATCCCATATATTTGCACAACCTAGGATTATACAATTCAGTGCAGCAACAGACTTATAAGGAGGATCTGCTTGGCTCAAGTTCTCCAGCTGATAATAGACCTAGGTATAATTCAAGATTTCAAATTAGCCAAAAGTGAGGAAATGATTAAAAAACTAATGTAGCCACCAAATCAAGTACCAAATGCAACAAATTTCAAAACACAAATACTATTGAGAAGGCCTGAAAAAGTCATTATGTGGAAGATCTAAAACAATGCACACACAACTTCAACCCCTTTCAGGAAAAGAAAAGAAAGAAGACTAAAGTGGTCCATCGAGGGTTGCTTCTAAAAATAGATAATAAAAAAAGGTTCCATATAGGTTTCCCACACAGGACGCTGAAATTAATATCTAACTTAGTAAGATACTGAACATTGGGCAAATATGCAAATTAGCAGTCTTTAAAACAGCACGCAACTTTTCTTTTCACATGTAAAAAAACTGTAACAGGTTTTGCTGGACGTATAGATTTTTTGACTTTTTTCTTTTATTTTATTTTTATCATAGTCTTGATTCTTACCTACTGAACAAATGATTAACAAAGAGACACAAGATGAGATAAAATAAACCTAACACTCAAACGTATTGACTATGGCATAAACTCCACATGAAACATAACAGATGCTGAAATGACAAAACATAATACAACAATTACATATAAACCAAATTAATAATTGCAGTTGACATTACATACGACTGACATACACTAAAACGTAAAGACATACAGAATCCAAAGTTGCAAAGCCCTTCTTGGAGCATGCCACAGCCAATGGACGTAGAGAGGAAAATGGAGAGAATAGATCTTCAGCTTCTGTGTTAGTATTTCCATAAATCGTTTCAAACTCATGCAGCGTACTAAACGCCTTTTGCAGGTTCCCCAGTGAAGCATGGGCATATATCTTTCCCAGGTAAGATTCTGGATTAGGGGGCTTTTTTTGACGCAATGATCGCTTAAGAATTGCCCATGCACCATCCAGGAGTTTAGTACTATAAGTTCTACAAGCAGTTCCAAGAGCAGATACAACCAATCCTTCATCAACAGAGAGATGAACTGGGGGTCTCGTGTTCTCACCTTTAGCAATCCATCTAGCCATAAATTCCAGAGCATAATAAGCTAACTCGCTATTATCAGCTTGCATTGCAACATCTGCTATATAGTTGCAAAGGTTCCAAGGTGGACATAAGGCCTTGTTCTGATCCATTTTCTGGAATCACCCAAATGAGGAAAGTCAAGTGAAGAAATATATTCAGAATAAGTAATACATGACAAATAAGAAATTTTGACAATCAGCAAAAGCAGATATACCTTGCATCTTTCAATAATTGACACCAATGCATCCAGCCTGCCTTGATTAACACAGCTCGTCACACATGCAGTAAACACATCCACTGATAGCATATATCCAGATTTTAAGTTCAAATCTATATACTTCAATGCAGCATCAATCTGATCTTTTGAAAGCAGCATGCCAACAACCAAAACATATGACTCATCATCAGGCAAGGATTCTTTGAATTCTTTTCCAGTCTGGATCATCCTGATATCAATGAAGTAAAGAAGTCCATCCACCAAATAGTCAAACATTTTTGACGAATCAATCCTACTGTTCTCGTGTACCTTGTGAACAGACTGACACAATAGGATTAAACAGATGCATGGTGAACAAACTCTTTACCACATGCATCCCATATGTACGAAATATATATAACAGCAGGAATTCTACAGACTGCTACCAAGAGGAAAAGAGGAGAGAATTTTGAAGGGTAGGGTTACAAAGAGTCAAAGATATAACCATTTCGGTCATAAATAGGAAGGAAGAAAACAAAAGGGAAAGCTGGGGGTGAGGGCGAGGCACACCCTCCTCTATCTACCTATTCTTCAGGCTAAAATATTTTACTTGCGTTTATAGAAGTCCAGATCATTAAATTTTAAGGTAGAGTACTTGAGCCCGTAGAGGCACACCCTTCATGCCTCCTCTCTTTTATTGTGCTTATAACAAGAGAATTTGGACCCCTCCCTGTAAAATTTCTCATCAAACACCTTCTCATTACAATGACTTTATACATAAAACATTCACTTTTTTCAATTTATAAGCAATATTTTAAGTTCATAATTACAACTCTTTTTTAACAAAGAAAATATTATATTTATGACTTTTTATTTTACACATCATTTTCACATTTACAAGTAATAGTTTTCTGCTCTACAAAAAGAAAGAAATTTTCTAACTGCATCAATACATTGCATATGAACATAGGAGATTTTCAGTAAGAAAAAATAAATAAATATATATATATATATATATATGAACTTAGGTTTTAATCCAAGTCGTCTTCTTTTTCTTATTTTTTAAAAATAACAAGAAAATCCATATTACAGTGAGCCCAGTTCTAAAATTCCTTCCTTTGTTACTGTCTCGTAAACCTGATAACATTTCACTCATCAAAAAGAATTTTTTTAAAATAAATAAAAGACAAAAAGAAACTACATAAAACTTCAGGTTCACATTGATCAAGCTATCATGGAATCCATCCACATATTGTGGAGCGGTTTATCAGGTAGTCTGTTGGGTCCAAGCTGTGCCTCAGTAATCTTATTAACATTAATCAGGAAGATAAAATCTTCTGCTTTGAGAGTTCTGTGGTTTTATTCCACTCGTGTTTCATGTGTTTTATATCAACTGACTTCTACACCGCCTCTACATTGTAGTCTCACACTATCTCTCTTTATTATCTATTAAAAGAACATATTTTGTTTTTTATTTCTTTCATTCTTTGTTTAGATTCATAACACCAATTGCTTTTCTAACCTGTCTCAAAGTTCAACTTACTGGCTCAGTCATGTTTTGTCCTAACCACCATTTTTGCAAAACCAACAAACTGAAAAGATCCCATAAGTGGTAGCCATTCCAGATCAAGTAAGGACCAAGCACAAACTTTGCACTATTTGTTGATTGATTGACAATCAATCAATATATTACTTCACAATACCATATATCAGCCTTCATTAACTTACCAGAAAACTAATTTGCAAGGTATCAATATGCAGGCAAAAAGCAAAATCTTAGGACGCAATTGTTCATTAAATATACAATCATACGTCAGAATAAAAAAATTAATACCTGTCAAGCAATTTTTCAGCTGCCTCAGTCTCTCTAGCCTGATGCATAACCTTCAACACCAAATTAAAGGATGCCGTATTGGGGGTGATCCCATAATCCTCCATTTGCGCCACTATATCCAACAGATCAGCAACAGAGGCACCCAACATCAAATTAGCTCTCAGATAATGATTATACAAACTCACATCAGGCTTATTAGGCTTCCCACTTTTATCCAAAGACCTAATCCAAAACTCAAACAGCTGCTTCATGTCGGCCCACCCCTGCGACGCGATCCAATCCGCGAATACATTCATGATTGACTGCAAGTCCAGGGTTTGAGATAGTTGTTGGAGGCGAGAGGTGGGAATTTGGTGCAAAAACCCCAAGGGGAGTAGGGATTGAGCAGTAGGAGGTGAGGTTATTGGGATTGGATTTCTCCAGTTGTCGTTGTAGAGTGGGCTTCCTGAGGCCGGGTTCGGTGGTAGCGGGGTGGCTTGCGGCGGTGATGGTGGTTCAGCTATTTGGGGTTCTTGTGCGACAGATGTGGAGGTTGAGATTGACTTGACGGAGTCACTGATTAGAATTTTGATCAGCCTTCGTGATCGAGTAAAAATCGCCATTGATGCCATTGTTGAGTTTTAACTAACTTAACATCTATGTACGTATCACAGTGCCAAATAGAGAGAGCAGAAATGAAAAAGTGACTAGGGTTTTAATCAATGTCACTATTGTTTCTGAGGTTTTATATAGTCGGGGTATGAATATGAACGATATTATCAAAAGAATGAGTGGCAATATTGGAATAAAGCTACTCTTTTGAGTTGTTTTTTTTTTGAGTTCTGTCGGGAAGCCCATTATTGACCGGACTGGATTACATTCCACGTAAATGAATGAGAGCCCAACACTAAATCTAAATCTAAGCTACATACATACTGAAAATAGCATATATATCATCTTTATTAATTAATTGATTAAAATTAATTTTATATTAATTATTCTCAAAAATAACATACCCACTTTATCTTATATATATGCATATTCGTCACAATTATAATTAAGATGCTGATGCTGATGTCGATGTCGATGCCTCAACTTATTAATAATGGACACCATGGTGCTAGCTCATTGTGACATTACACAAGAAAAGATTACCAAAAAAACAAACACGGTGGGCCCCATTTCATGCACCCACTTAAATAAGTTCATGGGTGTAATTTTCGCTCCTGATTATTACTAGTTGTAGTATTTAAAAATTATTTTTTGTATTAGGAGAGGAGTATTGCCATAAAAAAAAATATTCAAAATTTGAATCTTATTAATATACAAAATTGGTGAGAATTATAGGATAACTCTACCTATTATATATTTTTAAAAAAAAATTACTAGTAAAATAATAAAAGGATAATATATACGATATGTATATTTTAAAAGATAGATAAAATATGATTTTATTTTTAAAAAATTGTATTTAAATCATTTCTCGTATAATCTCTCATATGCAAAACTTTTTTATACCCAAATGTATAGAAAAAGAAAGTTGCAACTTTACTTTTATTGACATAATATGTGACGCTCCAAAATTAGGTGATACATCACCCATCTTGGGTCGCATGGGATACATGATGTAATTCAAATACTGTTTCTTAATCTGTTATCAGGTATATAATACGACAAAACATAAAGCTATGAGTTTGAATACAAATATTATCTACTAGAGATTATACAAACTCAAAAGGAGTCCTCATTACATTCTGATTATTATCACACTATTTCACGAATAGTGAGAGGACTACTAATCTTTATCCTCTGGACCATTACTAAGTTCCCCGGCTCGTCTCAAATTTATATTCTCATTTTTCAAGAGAAACGGTGAAAGAAAGAGTGAGCTCAACTAGCACAAGAAGAAATACTATGACTAAGATAATGCGAGAATAAATTATCATTAGCCTTCAACGGTGTTAAACCGACAAAATATAATAAACATCAAGTTTAACTACGGTAGAATCCAAAGAATCCATTAAAAGAGTCAAGTAGAAAATAAAATCTACTATCTTTTATGATTTAAAAGGTTTTTCATCAACATTATAAATTTGAGACTCAAACAATAAATATTCCACATCATCGAATCACCCATATATTACTACGGTCGAGGATATTCTTTAAGTATCACGACCACAATTATCCATGCACTACTGGCCAAGAATATTTTGTGTATTCATTAATGGTCGTGATCATGACAACAAGCGCCCATCAATGCACTACTACGAGCCAATGAGGACTTTTAATTTTCACATCATTTGTAACATTACGACGGCCATGATTATAAGAATAATCCTCAGTCATAATAATCATACCAAGTTCATCTATCTGCCTTACAGCCCTGAGATGATGACTTTCAACATAATATAAACATGAGGATGATGACAATGATATAGGAATTCAATAAAACAAGTTCAAGAATTAATTTATCCAGAACCAATAACATCCAAATTGTCAACACGATCTTTGCTTGCTTTGTAGAGTAAAATTCAAGAATACTTAGAAGAATATTTTCATTAAAGGATCTTTGGATGAAGCCTTGAAATATCAAGGATATTCCACTAATTTCATGGAGTATAGAAGTCAAAGTTTTAACCATTTGAGTATAATAAAGAATGGAATAACAAAAGAAATCACTACGCACGCGATGATCGCGTATACGCAGTTATTCCAATGAATAATAAATAACGGAACCGAGTGCGGCGTAAAGCGCGCGCAGACGATGGATATTCAACAGAATAATAAAGAATGGAACCAGTCCCGCGAAACACACGGATATGATGTTCCAGCAGAATAATAATAAAAAGGCGGAATCAATTAGGTGTAAAACACATGAGACAGGATGTTCCAATGAGAATAATAATAAAGGCGGAACCGGTCAGGTAAAAAAACATGCATGAGGATGTTCCAACAAAATAATAGAAAAATGTCACCAAGTATAGGTAGATCAGCGTATACTGAGTTATTCCAACAAAATAATAAGAAATGGAATAACAACAGATTCTCTTCACGTGAATAAGAAAGAATAACACCCCTTACTTTAGTAGGAGATTGAATCTGCGGTAGTGTAGTGTAGAGAATACTCTTCTTCTTCTCTCTTATTCTCTCTATCTTTTCTCTCTATAAGCTTGAATGAATTCGTGAAAATAATGAAGCACTAGGCCTCTATTTATAGAAGATTTCTAGCTTAAAGACCGCTTAGTGTGAAAAAGCGAGTGGCTTGTATTTGGTGATGTGAAAAGAAAAGTGGTTTGACCTTTTGTAATGTGAAGCGGCAAGTGGTTTGACGTCTGGTAAAGGTAATTACTATTGTGAAGGTAATTACTTATTCACGAAGGTAGTAATTACTATCGATTGAAGGTAATTACTATTTACGAAGGTAATTACTATTGATGAAGGTAATTACTATTGACGAAGAGACTCTTAGATGATGACATATGGCCCCCATAAAATAATCAAACTTACCACAAACATCTCATAAATGACTCTTTATATGCATCAAGGATTGAATAAATATTACCACAAATCATTTTATTTTTAATCAACACATATTTAATCTTTCAACAATTATTAATCATTTATAACTTGTCGCCTCAATTATTGATTTAATAATATAACATATTATCTGATGATAATCTTTGTGACAATAATTGAATCAATAATATAAGCGATATGATCTGACAAAGATTCTTGTAGTAATAATTGAGTATAAATTTGAGTGACTTCTCACGTAGGCATCAATAATCAATCCGTAGTGTCTTCTTATGCAACCACGCGTATTCATCGTACTTTAACTCAAGGGTAGTTCAAGCGGTTTTAACAGTAACACCTCCGTCGTTATTTTTTCATAAAGTATTTTTGTCGTTTTTCTCAATCCAAACAATAATTAAGTTAGGGGGGTCCACTGATGATTGTCCGCCGTCATGCGAATATTTCCGATAAAAGAATATTCCCCGACCAAACGAATATTTTATAACAACTTGCTTACTTTACAAAATTTATAAATATTACCCACAACTATAATATTATATCAAATTTATTCCATAATATTTAAAAATAGTATTTATAAAAAAATTCATCTTTATTTATAAAAGTTGGGGTCTTACAACCTCCCCTTCTTATGAAATTTCGCCCTCGAAATTAGGGTACGTACATGGTATGTCGAAGAAGTAAGGATACCTCGATTACATTTCAGATTCTAACTCTCAAGTCATTTCCTCAACATCGTGGTTCCTCCACAAACTTTGACTTGAGGTATAACCTTGGAGCGTAGAATATGTTCTTTCTTATCCAAGATTTGAGCAGGGAACCTCTTCATACGTCAAATCTTCCGCATTATTTCGTCCGGTTCTAACTCAATAATGTGGTTCGGGTCTTTCACATATTTACGTAACATGGATATGTGAAAAACGTTATAAACACGAAACATACTTGGCGGAAAAGCGAGTCTATAGGCCACAGTTCCTACTCGATCGAGGATTAAAAATGGACCGATGAATCGAGGATTGAGTTTTCCACTCTTTCCAAATCTTGTAACTCCTTTCCATGGGGTAACACGTAACAACACATGATCTTCTATATCGAATTCCACGTCCTTTCGATGAAGATCAGCATAACTCTTTTGTCGATTTTGTGAGGTTTTTTACTCGTTGTCGGATCGTTTGAATCTTTTTCGTAGTCATCACGTATCAACTCGGTCCCAACAACGTTGTTTCACCCACCTCATCCCAAAGATATCTTGGAAGCGACACTTTCTTCCATACAACGCTTCGAATGGAGCCATGCCAATACTTGCTGGCGATAAGCTGTTGTTGTAGGAAAACTCCACCAATGGTAAGAACTTGTCCCAACTTCCCTTGAAATCAAGGACACAGAGTCTTAATAGATCTTCAAGAGTTTGAATAGTCCTCTCCATTGTCCGTCCGGTGCGAAGATGATATCTTGAAGCTAAATCGTAAGTTTGTGCCCATAGCTTTTTGCATACTAACCCAAAATTGTGAAGTGAATCTTGAGTCTCGATCAAAAACTATGGATCTTGGCATACCATGCGATCTTTACAATCTCGTTTATGTACATCTGAAGCAAGGCGTTCAAGTGTATAAGTTTTTCGTGTCGGTAAGAAATGAAAGCAGACTTGGTCAATCTATCAACAATGACCCAAATCGCATCTATGCCTTAAGAAACCTTAGGAAGGCCAAGTGCTTGAAATCCATGGTAATGTGCTCCCACTTCCATTCTGGAATTTGAAGTGGATTTAGACACCTTGAGATAAACAACGCTATCTCTCTCTTCATATTGCTCCACCAAAATGTATAGGCGAATATCATGATACATTTTGGTACTCCCGAGATGGATTGCAAGCGGTGTGTTGTGCGCTCCATCATGATTTTATACTTTAAATCGTGGTCGTTAGGAACACAAAGTCCAGAGTTGACTTCGAAGTATTCCTTTTCATCGATCGATTGCTTGCTTAAGTATAAAGACCTTCTTGACTTTCTTCCTCATACGCATCAAACTCCTGTGTCGTAGCAGGCTTGAGCGACTTTAACTTTATCGATTAAAGTTGGTTCTACTCAGTATATTCGCTATCATCACATGTGTCCCCAGAGTCTTTAACTCTATCTCCATCCTTTGCAAGTCACACAAAATGGGCCTTCAGATTGACAATATCGCTGACTCGTCTTTGCGTATGATCTTCTACTTCAATCGTCATTTACTACGTTCGCTTTTTTCGGGATGGTATGATCATAATCTTTCAATGATTCAAGCCAACGTCGTTGTTGCATGTTGAGTTCCTTTTGAGTGAATAAATATTTGAGGCTTTTATGATCCGTAAAGATCTCCACTTTCTCCCCATACAAGTAATGCCTCCAAATTTTAAGTCTGAAGACAACATTTGCCAACTCTAGATCATGAGTAGGATAATTTCTCTCATATTCTTTGAGTTGTCGTGAGGCATAGACTATGACTTTCCCGTGTTGCATGAGAACACATCCCAACCCTTTTTGCCGAAGCATCCTTTGTAGATGACAAATCCCTCCGTGCCATATGGTATTGTCGAGCAGTCTTTGAAATGAGTCTCTCTTGAGTTCTTGAAAACTCTTCTCACATTCTTCTCTCAATCGAACTTTGTATCTTTCCGAGTCAATTTGAGTCGATAGAGTAGCGATTCGAGAAAATCCTTCCACGAATCTCCGATAATAACCAATAAATCGAGAAAGCTACGTCTTGCGGTCATCGATTTAGGTTGCTTCGACTTTGAATAGCTTCAATCTTTCTTTGGGTCAACAGATATTCCATGACTTGATACCACGTGCCCAAGGAATGCTACTTCCTCAAGCCAGAACTCGCATTTCTTCAACTTGGCATAAAGATTATATTCACTAAGCTTTTAGAATGTCAGCCTCAAGTGTTGCTCTTGATCTTCACGGCTTTTGGAATAAATAAGGATCTCATCAATAAAGACGACCACAAAGTGATCCAAATATTCCTTGAATACTCGGTTCATCATATCCATGAAGGCAGCATGAGCATTAGTCAATCCAAAGGACATGACTAGTAATTTATAATGCCCGTACCGAGTTCTGAAAGCCGTCTTTGGAATGTCATCGGTTCTAATCTTCAATTGGTGATATCTGGAATGAAGATCAATCTTTGAAAAGAATTTGGCTCCTTGCAATGTTGGTCAAAAACGACTCATCAATACGTGGCAATGGATACCTATTTTTGATGGTGACATGATTAAACTCCCGTTGATCAATACAAAGTCGCATACTCCCATCTTTCTTCTTCACGAATAGAACAGGAGAACCCCAAGGAGAAGTACTAGGACGAATAAAGCCAATGTCTAACAATTCTTGTAGTTGGGTTTTTAACTCCTGAAGTTCAATAAGAGCCATTCGATATGGGGCTTTGGAAATAGGTTTTTGTCTGGGTTCAAGAGTCGATACAAAATTCAATTTCATTTCTGAGGGGTAGGCAGGGGAAGTTCTTGGGAATCGTCGGAAATTTATTAACAATAGAAATATCGTTCAAAAGCGGCGTATTTTTGTTTAAATCATGACATGAGCTAAGAAAGCTTGACATCCGTTTTTCGATAAGCGAATAGCTTTATGGCTTGAGATGACCGTGATTGATTTTAATGGTTTGGTCGCTTGAATTCGCATAATAGGTTGATTAGGAATATGAAAGCTAACAACCTTACGAAAACAATCAATTTTTGCATGATAAGTAGTTAACAATCAATCCCTAAAATCACGTCAAATCAAGTATATTTTAATGAAATAAGATCGACGGGTAATGTGAGGTACCGATTTGAACCAAACAAGACTTATAAGCGATGTAGATGTAATGAAGGTTCCTCCCAGCGGAGTTTCCACAGATAAGTCAAAGTCTATTTTCCTAGAGTCAAATTTAATCGATGGCAGTAGGAAAAATAAAAGAATGGGTAGAAGCAAGGTATCAAATAAAGTATAGACTTCGTTAGAGTTTATGATAAGATTGTAAGACCCCGAATTTTATGAAATAAAATTATTCAATTTTCTTATAATTATTATTGATAAATGTTAAAATTGATAAAATGTAAAGTTATGGGTGAAATATGCAAATTTTACAAAACATCAAGTGTTGGCTATAAAATATTCATTGTTTGTCGGAGAATATTCGTTTGGTCGTTGAATATTCTTTTTTGTAAAGGGAATATATCAAATGACGGTAGCTTGATCATTTGTGGGCCCATAGCGGAATAAGCTGTCGGATGAAGAAAAGCGACAAGTTTGAATTTTCTGAATTAACCTTTGTTGGAATACGGTTGGTAAAAAAAAAATGTCTGGCGTTGTTTTGCATGCGTGGCGCACGGTATTACATATATTTTGAATTATTGATTCTTACGTAAGAAGGCACTTTACTCAATAATTATTACGAGTAATTCTTATTCGATATTTTATTTTATTGATTTAATAATTGATGCGTTGATATTTTATATTATTGTTGTTTGATAATTATCAACGCCTGATATTTCTCATTATCGGATCAATAATTCTTATTATTTGAATAATATTATTAGATAGCATTATGGTAATGTCTAGAAAGTTACATCGAGGAGAGGTTTGGTCACCTAATCAATGGCTTGTGAGTAAGGAGAAATCCTTATTGGAAAGCCCCTCTATCACAGGAGGCTGCACGGTTGTCGATCTTGTGAGTCTGTAATATTATTTGTGAATAATTAATTATTGATTATTATGATAAAGAAAATATTTATTGTGGATATAGATGGAAAATTTTTTAATGTGACAACTATTGAAAATTAATATTTTATCTTTTTACGATAAAATAATTCATTTAAATATATTATTTTAATAATATATTAGCGGTAATATTTTTACAATGAATGTGGGATATATGAGTATATGAGGAGGAAGAGTATTTTTGTGGCATTAAATATTTAACATATGTTTTGGGTGTCGGTGGACACAATTCTTGACCGAAAATTGATTATAGACTGTAAAATCGCTCGTTTGTGGATTTTGGTCAATTTCTGTTTAGAATTTGGAAATATTTTCTTCTGAAAAGTTGTAGAGAATTGAATTTCCTATAAAAACTCGCGAGATTCGAATTTTCTGATAAAAGAGCTATTTATTGTGAATTATTGAAGTTCCGGAGTTCCGAAATAATTAATTTTTGAAAGTTTTAATTATTTTATTTATGAAAAACATTTTTGTGGTTGTTGGCACATGGGTGGCTGATGTTTTTGACCAAAGATGGCTGATGGCTTTCAAAATTGGTTGGTGAAAGTTGGTGTGGAATAAGAAAAAGAAAATGATATTTTATTATTTTAGTCTCCTTTGGCGTTCTAGCATTTTCCTATAAATAGAAGCTTAAGTTAGAATTGAAAATCACACCAGAAACTGAAGTTTTCTCTCTATTTCTCTCTCTATATTATCAAGTGTATTTTTGTATCTTGAGTGTTTCTATACGGTGCAAGTTCGTTCAGCGTTATTCCAGTCAGAAATACTGCTCTTTTGAGGTAAGGGATTTTAAGGGTTGTGATGTTTTTCATGTTTCGTAACTTTTCAGACCTTCAAAAATTCTGGAAAAATTTGAAATGATAATTTGATGAGTTTTGTTGATTGTGTCCAAAAATGGCGATTTTTGGATGTATAGATTAAGAGTTATGAATTTTACGGGAAAAGACTATTTTAAAAGTAATCGCTTATAACTCCTTGTGGTTAACTCCAAAATTGATGAAATATTTATTGGGAGTACATATATATAACATGGGTATATTCTATAAATTTCAGAATTTTTGGATAAAAGTACAATTTATGATAAATGTTTTAATATTCAGCGGTTTTGGCCATATGAAAAATAGTAAATGAATTTTAAAAATTCTGAGAAAAATATATGTTCAATATGAGACTATATTCCGCTAAATCTCAGAAAAGAAATATTTTTGGAACTGATTTGGTATTTTTCATAAAAATGGACTGGTTATGAGTAAATGAATTAAATATGTCGTGTGAAGTAAGAAAATTGGAAAATAAGATTTTATGACTTGAGAATCCTATATGAGGTATATGCAGATTTTTGATGAGGGTTTTGGTTATTGGTGATGAAATCTTATGAGTTTGGCATTTTAGAATGATTAAATGCATTATTTAGTAAAGTGTAAACAATTAAAATAAATTGTTTATAAGCTTAAGAAATATTATTCTTTCAATATCATTATACATAAATATTGGTATGGATTTTATTGTGAAATTTCTACTTTTTTTTCATGTCATGAGATCGGAGTTTCTTATTCATGAGTTCTTATTCACGATTCTTATTCACTTGAGTCTTATTCAAAACAAAATTGGTTTCTTTTTCTAACCAAATTATAGTTGATTTATGAATATTACTCTTGAGATTAAATCTAGATGTTTTGATTATATTGATTTTATTATCATATATAACATTTTATAACCCTAATGATGATATTTCTCTTTGACTTGAGTGTAAAAATGGGTAGATTTTTGGTATGATCATGACTATGGGTTCTCTTTGGCGATGGTGCAAAGTTGAATTGTTGGTGGTATGATCATGACCATTGAATATATAATTGAATATCTTTAGCTTAAGTGCAAAGGTGAAATGATCAACATGGTTATAATTATTGTTTATATAAATTACGAAATGATTATATATTTCTTTGAGATAATAATATATTTGGCTATAGTGCAAATATGAGCTGTTGAGGAATATATCTTTGGCTGTAGTGCAAAGATGAATTATTGATGAATATCTTTGGCTGTAGTGCAAAGATGAATTATTGATGAATATCTTTGGTAGTAGTCAAAGATGACATGTTATTGAATATCTTTGGCGATAGTGCAAAGATGAACATGTGTTGAGATGAACATGACCAATTTGGTGATACAAATGAATATCTTTGGTAGTAGTGCAAAGATGAAATTATTAGTATGATTATGAACAAGAAATGTGATTTGGTGTAACCATGATCTTTGATGTTTGGGTAAAGATAGGTGATAAAAATTATCTTCGTCTGGATGAGAAGAGGAATTTAGAACTACAATTATGATTATGAGTTATTCATATGATTGTGGACGAATTGTTGATTGATGTTCTGAGGATAAAACGTTGTTGGTGGATTTTTAACATGAAGAAGATAATAGACTTTATAGTCTATTTGACTTTCTAATGGATTGCTCGTTCATTTACTGCAACTATGGTTGAAAAGTTTTATCATCTACCGTATATGTTCTAAATCTACGATTTATTCTTGATGAAGACTATTGATAATTTATTTATCTTTAGTCATAATATTCTTTCTTGAGCTAGTTGTGCTGCTCACCCTTTTTGCTTCTGATTCCTTTCGGGTAATAAAAAGTGTAAATTTGGGTCGAGTGGGGATAACGGGGGAATAGAGCGGTGGTCTATAATTTGTTGAGGGTGAAGCAAAACCAAGCGTTGAAAGGGTATTTTATCACTATCATACAAGATGTCTAATGACATACAACCTCGTATCATCATAAAAGGCGAGGATGTCTTTCATCCACTTCTTTGAGTATATATCTGAGCACTACCTATATAATCTTGGTGTTTGTTTGAAGTATAATTCTCAATTAGAGATAGTGGAGATAATGATATGTCAAGAGAAGACTTACCATTGGGAAGAATATGATAGTAATCTTCTTGTTTTTCTTTGGGGTCTATTGGATTGACCAAAGATAATTACGTGGCCATATGATATCTATCATAACCTAGGCGCGTGGTCTCCCAGTATACGAAGGTTTCTTGAGCACTTCCCAAAGATTTTAGTTTCTAAAACAATCTTTGACTATACCTTTATGTAAGGTGTCCTTTGTGAGGTGTTGTCCACGGTTGGGACATGTGTCACATTTGGTTTATATTTGTATCAAACTCACAAGTATATGTGTGGTTGTATTTTGCACGACAATTATTGTAATAAAGTTGTAGTTGTATTACATGTACCATGTATTTGGCGACTCGAGAATGGGTTGGATTGAATGGACCTATTTTGGGGTCGTTACATTTGGTATCGAGCTTAGGGATATGATAAAAGCGAGCCAGAGCCTCTCATTGGTGACTTCTGTTGATGGGGAATGCACGAAGCCCGGACTCTCCGTAGGGGGCCTTGATTCTGCGGTGTGTGCCCGATAGATAGTATCAATGTGAGAGTCTTGACCTGAGTTGGTGTCTAAAGTTACATTTGGTATCGAGCTTAGGGATATGATCTCTGGCAGAGATCGGGGAATAGAACTAGGAGGAGAGATATGAGTAAATCCTTCGCTAGTGTGTCCTACCTAAGCTTATTTGTTGGTCAGTCATAATATCGGGATATTATATGATATGTTAATTTATTCAATTAACCCTTGTTTTGAAGCGGTATTCTAGAATGATATCTGAAATACAGGAGATGAGCAATGGAGAAATCATGAGGACGGGAAGATGGAATCGAAATGAAAACAAGGTATTCTCAACTCTTTGAAATACAGAGTGCGTAAATTTGAGGACGAAATTTCATAAGGAGGAGATTGTAAGACCGAATTTTATGAAATAAAATTATTCAATTTTTCTTATAATTATTATTGAAGTAAATGTTAAAATTGATAAAAGTTTAAAGTTATGGGTGAAATATGCAAATTTTACAAAACACACAAGTGGTATAAAATATTCATTGTTGTCGGAGAATATTCGTTTGGTCGTTGAATATTCTTTTTGTCGGGAATATCCAAATTGCATTGGCCGCGATCATTTTATGGGCCCCATAACGGAATAAGCTGTCGGATGAAGAAAGCGACAAGTTTGAGTTTTTACTGATTAACCTTTGTTGGAATACACGGTTGGTAAAATAAAATAATACGCGTTGTTGTTTTTCGATGGCACTGCGGTATTACTGGTATTTTTGAATTATTGATTCTTACGTGAGAAGGCTTTACTCAATAATTGTTATAGTAATTCTTTATTCAATATTTTATTTTATTGATTTAATAATTCTTTGCGTTGATATTTTATATTATTGTTGTTTGATAATTATCATTGCACTGATATTTCTCATTATCGGATCAATAATTCTTATTATTTGAATAATATTATTAGATAGCATTATTGGTAATGTCTAGAAAGTTACATCGAGGAGAGGTTTGGTCACCTAATTGCGGCGCCAGTAAGGAGAAATCCTTATTGGAAAGCCCCTCTATCTTGGGAGGCTGCATAAGTTTGTCGATCTTGTGAGTCTGTAATATTATTTGTGAATAATTAATTATTGATTATTATGATAAAGAAAATATTTATTGTGGATATAGATGGAGAAAATTTTTAATGTGACAACTATTGAAAATTAATATTTTATCTTTTACGATAAAATAATTATTTTAAATATATTATTTTAATAATATATTACTTGGTAATATTTTTACAATGAATGTGGGATATATGAGTATATGAGGAGGAAGAGTATTTTTGTGGCATTAAATATTTAACATATGTTTTTGGGTGTCGGTGGACACAATTCTTGAATAGAAAATTGATTATAGTATGTAAAATCGCTTCGTTTGTGGATTTTGGTCAATTTCTGTTTGGAATTTGGAAATATTTTCTTCTGAAAAGTTGTAGAGAATTGAATTTCCTATAAAAACTCGTGAGATTCGAATTTTTACGATAAAAGAGCTATTTATTGTGAATTATTGAAGTTAGGAGTTTAGAAATAATTAATTTTTGAAAGTTTTAATTATTTTATTTAAGAAAAACGTTTTTTTGTGGTTGTTGGCACATGGGTGGCTGATGTTTTTTTTGACCAAAGATGGCTGATGGCTTTCAAAATTGGTTGGTGAAGGTTGGTGTGGAATAAGAAAAAAGAAAATGATATTTTATTATTTTAGTCTCTTTGCTGGCGTTAAAGCATTTTCCTATAAATAGAAGCTTAAGTTAGAATTGAAAATCACACAATTTAAACTGAAGTTTTTCTCTATTTTCTCTCTATATTATCAAGTGTATTCTTGTATCTTGAGTGTTGCTATATACGGTGGAAGTTCGATTCAACGTTATTCGGTCGAAATCTTTCGCTCTTTTGAGGTAAGGGATTTTAAGGGTTGTGATGTTTTTCATGTTTCGTAACTTTTCAGACCTTCAAAAATTCTGGAAAAATTTGAAATGATAATTTGATGAGTTTTGTTGATTGTGTCCAAAAATGGCGATTTTTGGATGTATAGATTAAGAGTTATGAATTTTATGGGAAAAGACTATTTTAAAAGAAAAAACTTATAACTCCTTGTGGTTAACTCAAAATTGATGAAATTTTATTGGGAGTATATATATATAACATGGGTATATTCTATAAATTTTAGAATTTTTGGATAAAAGTACAATTTATGATAAATGTTTTAATATTATTGAGTGGTTTTGGCCATATGAAAAATAGTAAATGAATTTTAAAAATTCGAGAAAAATATATATTCAATATGAGACTATATTCGCTAAATCTCGGAAAAGAAATATTTTTGGAACCGATTTGGTATTTTTCATGAAAATAGACTAGTTATGAGTAAATGAATTAAATATATCGTGTGAAGTAAGAAAATTGGAAAATAAGATTTTATGACTTGAGAATCCTATATAGGAGGTATATCTGATTTTTGATGAGGGTTTTGGTTATTGGTGATGAAATCTTATGAGTTTGGCATTTTAGAATGATTAAATGCATTATTTAGTAAAGTGTAAACAATTAAAATAAATTGTTTATAAGCTTAAGAAATATTATTCTTTCAATATCATTATACATAAATATTGGTATGGATTTTATTGTGGAATTTCTACCTTTTTCATATTCTGAGATTACTATTATTCACGAGATTCTTATTCACGGGTACTATTTATTCTTACGACAAAATTGGTTTTTTTTCTAACCAAATTATAGTTGATTTATGAATATTACTCTTGAGATTAAATCTAGATGTTTTGATTATATTGATTTTCTTATCATATATAACATTTTATAACCCTAATGATGATATTTCTCTTTGACTTGAGTGTAAAAATGGGTAGATTTTTGGTATGATCATGACTATGGGTTCTCTTTGGCGATGGTGCAAAGTTGAATTGTCAATTTGGTATGATCATGACCATTGAATATATAATTGAATATCTTTAGCTTAAGTCTGAAAGGTGAAATGATCAACATGGTTATAATTATTGTTTATATAAATTACGAAATGATTATATATTTCTTTAAGATAATAATATATTTGGCCTATAGTGCAAATATGAATTGTTGAGGAATATCTTTGGCTGTAGTAAAAAGATGAATTATTGATGAATATCTTTGGTAGTAGTGCAAAGATGACATGTTATTGAATATCTTTGGCGATGGTGCAAAGATGAACATGTGTTGAGATGAACATGACCAATTTGGTGATACAAATGAATATCTTTGGTAGTAGTCTAAAAGATGAAATTATTAGTATGATTATGAACAAGAAATGTGATTTGGTGTAACCATGATCTTTGATGTTTCGAGGTAAAGATAGGTGATGAAAATTATCTTCGTCTGGATGAGAAGAGGAATTTAGAACTACAATTATGATTATGAGTTATTCATATGATTGTGGACGTAATTGTTGATTGATGTTCTGAGGATAAAATATTGTTGGTGGATTTTTAACATGAAGAAGATAATAGACTTTATAGTCTATTTGACTCTTCTAATGGATCGCTTCGTTCATTGCAACTATGGTTGAAAAGTTTTATCATCTACCATATGTTCTAAATCTACGATTTATTCTTCGATGAAGACTATTGATAATTTATTTATCTTTAGTCATAATATTCTTCTTGAAAGCTAGTTGTGCTCACCCTTTTGCTTCACAATTCCTTTCGGGTAATAAAAGTGTGTATTTGGGTCGGTGGGGATAACGAGGGGAATAGAGCGGTGGTACATATTTGTTGAGGTGAAAAAACCCAACGTTGAAAGGGTGTTTTATCACTATCATACAAGATGTCTAATGACATACAACCTCGTATCATCATAAGGCAGGGATGTGCTCATCCACTTCTTTGAGTATATATCTGAGCACTACCTATATAATCTTGGTGTTTGTTTGAAGTATAATTCTCAATTAGAGATAGTGGAGATAATGATATGTCGAGAGAAGACTTACCATTGGGAAGAATATGATAGTAATCTTCTCATTTTTCTTTGGGGTCTATTAGATCAACCAAAGATAATTCGTGGCCATATGATATCTATCATAACCTGCACGCGTGGCCTCCCAGTATACGAAGGTTTCTTGAGCACTTCCCAAAGATTTTAGTTTCTAAAACAATCTTTGACTATACCTTTATGTAAGGTGTCCTTGTGAGGTGTTGTCCACGGTTGGGACATGTGTCACATTTGGTTTATTTGTATCCAAACTCACAAAGATATATGTGTGGTTGTATTTTGCACGACAATTGTTGTAATAAAGTTGTAGTTGTATTACGTACCATGTATTTTGGACTCGAGAATGGGTTGGATTGAATGGACCTATTTTGGGGTCGTTACATTTGGTATCGAGCTTAGGGATATGATCTCTGGCAGCAGAGCCCCGAGCCTCTCATTAGTGACTTTCTGTTGATGGGGAAATGCCGCATTCTCCGTAGGGACTCTCCGTGAGGGGCCTTGGATTCGTGCAAACCGATGTGATAGGTATCAATGTGAGGTCTTGACACAAGTTGGTGTCTAAAGTTACATTTGGTATCGAGCTTAGGGATATGATCTCTGGCGGAGATCGGGGAATAGAACTAGGAGGGAGATATGAGTAAATCCTTCATTAGTGTGTGTTCTACCTAAGCTTATTTGTTGGTCGATCATAATATCGGGATATTATATGATATGTTAATTTATTCAATTAACCCTTGTTTTGAAGCCAGATTTACAGAATGATATCCGAAATACGAGGAGATGAAGCGATGGAGAAATCATGAGGGCGGGAAGATGGAATCGAAATGAAAGAAAGGTATTCTCAACTCTTTGAAATACAGTACGTAAATTTCGGGGACGAAATTTCATAAGGAGGAGATTGTAAGACCACGAATTTTATGAAATAAAATTATTCAATTTTCTTATAATTATTCAATAAATGTTAAAATTGATAAAAGTTTAAAGTTATGGGTGAAATATGCAAATTTTACAAAACATACAAGTGGCTATAAAATATTCATTGTTGTCGGAGAATATTAGTTTGGTCGTTGAATATTTTTTGTCGGGAATATCCGTCTGACGATGCCGCGATCATTTGTGGGTCCCATAACTGGAATAATTGTCGGATGAAAGAAAGCGACAAGTTTGAGTTTTTACCGCTAATTACCGCTCTTGTTGGAATACCGGTTGGTAAAATAAAGTAATCTGGCGTTGTTGCTTGTGGCGAAGTAGCACGGTATTACATAAAGATTTTTGAATTATTGATTCTTACGAAGAAAGGCGCACTACTCAATAATTATTACGGTAATTCTTATTCAATATTTTATTTTATTGATTTAATAATTGTTGCGTTGATATTTTATATTATTGTTGTTTCAATAATTAGTTTTAGAATAATAAAATATGATAGTATTGTACTAAGGGAGCTAAACCAGGCTGAGTTAACATTAATCAGGGGGTTAGTTTATGACCGTTTAGAAATCAGACACACATGTAGACAATACATAGTACAACGTGTACAGACAAATACATGACACAAAGCCCACTCAAAGCTCTCTGTATCTCAATTCCCCAGAAAATACACTCTCTTCTACTACACCTACACGGTGTAAATAAAGTGACTCGAGTTGTTCAGATTTAAGTTGTGTAAATAAATAAAGTTTGAATAAAACTTGTTTATCACGATTTTAATTCGTTTGAAATATTCGAATAAATATAATTATATTAAAATTATAATTAATTTTTTTATAAATAATTTATTAAATTTTAAAATTTATTCATATTTCAATCTTTTATATTTCAAATCAAATATAAAAACTGAATTATTTACTTATATTTTACGGTCTTATTCTCCCCAAATTCTATAACTGAGTTTAAGTATAAAAACCTTCAGAATTAGACAGGCATTACTCCACCAACCATCAACCTCTTATTATTATCGTCTAGAAATCTCCATTTCCACAAAACCCACCACCACCTCTCTCTCTCTCTCCAGTTGGTATTAAGTGAAAAACCCAAACTCTTAATGCATCATAGTTTTTATCCTTAATCATAATTTCTTACAAGCATCTTGATAAAAATCATGGCTTTCCCTTTAATGGGTTTACTTCTTTTTTTGCTGGCAATGGTCGGTCATTCCAGTAAGATCCTCCTAAATTTCTCTGTTTTCTTCCCTTTTGATTTTGAGTTGGGTTTTTTTTTTCCCTGTATCTAGTGAAAGGTATTAGGGGATCATGGGTTTTTTTTATTCTTCTTTCTTGTAACATTGTTAATAAAACTATGGATTTATGTGGGCTGATCTGATGGTGATTTAATTTGGTGGGTTTTGATTATTCTACAGGTGCGGCCACATATTGCTTATGCAAAGATGGGTTGAGTGACTCTGTTCTTCAGAAGAACATAGATTATTCTTGTGGAGCTGGAGCTGATTGTACACCAATTATCCAAGGTGGTTCTTGTTACAACCCAAACACAGTGAAAGATCACTGCAATTATGCTGTTAACAGCTATTTCCAAAAAAAAGGTCAAGCTACTGGGAGCTGTGATTTTACAGGAACTGCTACCCCGAGTTCAAATCCTCCTCGTAAGTAGTATTCCCTTTTCATTTCCATTCCCCTCTTTGTTTGATTTTGAGTTTGATTTATCTGGTTTTTCTCCTTATTTTTCTTTTACAGCTCCTTCTTCTGGATGTGTGTATCCTTCAAGTAGCAGGTGTGTGATTTCTACTTTCTGCCTTTTATATCATTTCAAGATCTTGCCATTTCCGCTTTGGATTTAATGTAATAAATTGTTTGGTGTCAGAATTAGATGGAGGGGAATATAGATTCTTAATACAGATGGAAATCTTGCTCCAAGCTATAAAAAATCAAAGTTTTTCTTCTGAATTTTGTAATGTACGTGCCATAAAAAATCTAATTTTTCTTCTTCCCATTGTGAAAATGGGTATTTAACAAAAGATTTTCTTTTGATGATTAACAGGGCTGGAAGGATATCTATGGATGATCTTTTAGTATAAATAGTCTGTTTTAGGGAAAATGTCAAAATGAGGGAAAGGGAAAGGGAATTTTTATTTTATGTTTTTATTTCCTCTGTTTGATTCCATTTATTTCTGCAACCTAGATTAAGGAATTGAAAGAATTTCAGTCATCCATTTATCTGTTTTGCTAAGATTTCTAAGCACATATTTGAGAAAGTAAACCGGATTATCTATGAGTATCTTCTTTTTCTTAGACTGATCATTTCCTTGTGACTGAGGTCCTGATTTTTTATTAGATTTGTGAGCTATTGCTTAGTTTGTCCTTATTTACTTGCCACTTGACATTGATTCTCATTTTCAGCTTGAACCCTGTTTTACTTTCCTTGTATATAGTAGGATAGTCTATCAAGTCTAGGTCCCTAAGCGCTAAGCAAAACAAATTTTGCATTTGGTAGGGCAAATGAGCAAGTATTGTGCAACATCATATACTCTTTGCATATGTACATAGGGAAATTTTATTGTCAAAGACACAATTGTTATGCCGAAGCAACTACTGTCATCAACTATACTCTTTGATTCACAGTTGTACATTGTTTTAGTTGATTCTTATCATGCCTAATGGCTGCTCTCCCCAAATATATTACTGTAAAGTTAGTTGTATATATTCATATATGCCGACAGGTGAAAATGTATTCAATGTTAGGAAACTAAGGTCTACACACATTTAATCTTAGCATGCCTGCTTTGGCAACAATGTAAATCTATTTTTATGCTACTGAATACTGATAGATGAACTAGGGGAGGCAACTATAGCTGGCAAATGCTCCCATTAAGTTTTAAATAACATAACCTTGGTTTATTTTGCTAACAACTTCTTTATATGCTCTTTTGTTCGTAACATAGTTTGAGGTTTACTATTGTTCTTGGTATTTGTTATTTGTTTAGCAGTGGAGGAACCCCAACCACACCAGGCACTGGCACTGGAACAGGCACACCTGGCACTGGAACAGGCACACCAGGCACGGGCACTGGAACTGGAACCGGAACAGGAACAGGCACAACAGTTCCAGGAGGCTCTACTAGTCCATTTCCTGGTCTTGCGCCCACAGGTGGCATCAACAACCCAGACGGCAGTGGTAGTGGGAGCCTCCGGCAAAGTTCAAGCTTGTTTTACTCTTTAACTCTATCCCTTTTGTTTTCAGTCTTGATGTGCTCAAGGGTCTAAGGGAAAAGGTGATAGAAATTTAGTGGGGGTTTCTTTCATGTGTGGATGATATTTTGGCACATTGGACTCTTTGGGTAGGAGGAGGAATCATCTCTTTGGGCTGCCCCCATTAAGTCTTTCTTTGTATTTATCTTATGTGAAAAGGCTTGGGAATTGGATTCCCTTTTGGGTGGGTTGGGTGATATTGCTGGTAGTTGAGTTGAGATTTTGGTCTCTCTTCCTTTTAGATTTTCCCTTTTGTATATCTAAAGAGAGACTGTTTTTAAAAAATTATATTCAAAATTTGCTACACCCAATCTAATCTACCTTGGTACCTAAAAAAATCTGTTTATTTTTCTTTTGGATGGGCGGTGATATGGCTTGCTATCCCCTACTCTTCTACCATTATTAATCAATGCCCAGTCTCATCTCAAACCTTTATCATAAAGCTTATAGCTACACTAGAAACAAACAAGGATTTCCTTCAAATTTAGATTACCTTCAAATTTTGGGTACTAGAGAATAGGTTTTTATTGATAACTACCTTTTCTAAAGTTTGTTGTTGTCTGAAGAAAAGTTAATATCTGCCTACTCCTCACATACAGATTGTTTGTTACTTGCATGAGTTTGAAAATTAGTTTCAAATCAAACTGTTTTACAGATTGTGACCAGTTAACCCAAAAAGCAGCCATTTTGTACAAAATCCATGACGGTCACCTTCAGTATCTAAACTTGGGCAAAAATACTACAACGAGCATCTCTATATTTACTCATCCACCACTACGTCTGAAAATTATGAAATTCCACAATCCGAACAATATCCATACCATGAAAAAAGAACAAAAGATAGGATTCTATCTAGTTATGTTTACATCTCTTTTCGGATCAAATATGTCAAATGAAGGATTGAGAAAGTTAAGAATCAATTTGCGTAGTATTTACTTTAGAAAAACCCAGCTTTTCTTCATTTTCTTTTCTTTTTCCTGGTAATTTAGATATCCAGCTTATAACATACGCACATAAAAAAATTATTTTGCTGTCTCATAATGCGAAGAGAAATATGCACAGCATTACACAACCAATCCTCGTGTTTTTCCCTTCAATTTTTCAAGATGCTTGTTATCGTGATAACACTTGCCTACAACACACACGACCACGATAGAATACAAGAATCATGCAGTTTCAACTCCAGCAGTTCTTTGCTCAAACAGAAGTTCCCGAAACCCCACAAGCACCTAACTTTTGGACGCAAAGCAAGTCAGCTGTTAACAAGTGCTAATGAAATGAAATGATTTTATATTGTACATTATATATGGCTGCACATGAACTTGAAAACAAAAACAGGAGAATGAAATAACAGAAGACTTGAGCCATATGATGCAGCCAACGAACCTCAAAATATATCCAGAGTACTAGACAGGCAGCACAGTCAAGCATGCACAAATTCCATTATTAACTTGGTAACAACATTTGGCTTTTCCACGTGAGGGATATGACCACAATTTGGTATTTGACATATTACTGCATTTGACATTTCACATTGAAATCTCTGCATTATACAAGTGAAAAGCACCAAGAGTAATTATTCCAAAACTATGCTAATAACTTGTTCCTTTTGTTAAAATTCCAATTCAAGTAAATTGAAACAAAACTCAGGAAAGTACTAACTACTGCATGCTTGTTGTCAATAATTTGATCATCTTCACCTGCATACCACATTTGAGGGTATCATGAAACACATAAAAGAAATAATGGGCTCTTACTAGGGAGGTCTCTCACGTAGTAATTTAACATATGGCTACCCAAATAATGAATAACGAAAGCAAAGGTGGACCTCAAATATTTACTTGACTAGGGCAAAAAATAAATATACGAGGATTAATAGTATCAACAGATTGTTACTTGTTCAAACAATGCCATTAAAATGTAATATTAAAACCAGAAAAGCCTAACATCTTTGAATAAATATAATATACCAACTTTTTGTATCATATACTATATTATCCAAATAACAGCTTTTAAGAGGGTAAAACTTTGAGCAGATCCACAATTTTAGATGCATCCTTTAGGCATGAGAACATCAGCTTTAGTTATATTAAACCGGTAAAATACTTCAGACTTGGATGGCAAAAACATACCTGATTTATGTGAGCACTGACATTATAACCCCCACTATTCATAAAATCTACGTGCAATCTAGGAAAGTAAAACACGAAAATAATTACACCCAACCTCACTCCAGAACATCAGAAAAAATTTAAATACATAAAATAGTGAAAAATTCAAACACTGGATTAGTTTTTCATTGTATGGCATAAATAAGTGCATACTTACATTAGTCCAGTCTAAGCAGGTATCAAATGGTATACCATTAAAAGTCAAAGAAGTTGCATAAAAGCGCAGTGGTATGCTCTTTAATAAATAAACCTGCCCATGAGACAATGATGTTTTAGCAGGGATATAATTTTATGACATACCCCCCTTTACCAACAAGTGTAAAGTGACAGACTCACCCCAGCATAGGCTAAAGCTTTAGGCAACTTGGAGAGGTTTCCTGTGCCTTCTGCATAAACACTTGCATCAATCAAAACCAGCTTATCAACCTGAAGAAAACAGCAAAACCTTAAAATAACCTTATTGTAGAAACATATGCCTTACTAAATCTAATGAGATCTCCAGATGATCTGGTAGTGCACTCATATTTACTTACAGCTTCTGGATGGTTGACTACAAAGTCAATTGCGACTGCTGCTCCAAGGCTTGGTCCAACTAATATCATAGGCCTTTTGATATAAGACTTCCAAAACTATGAAACAAAATTAAATTAGCTTTCCGCTGAAGACAATGCAGCCTCTTGCAACAACAACAACAAATTAGTGAGCATACAAACCAAACCTATCATGCAACTGAGAGAGATATAACATAACCCCAAGGCTAATGTCGAACTATAATCATAAAACAGAGAGCTTCTAAATGTGGTCCCTCAATGTTGGATATTTCACATGAATCTCACATCAGATAAATTCAAGAGTGTAGATGGGTTAATGAGTATGGCGGGTCAATTGATGTGAGATAGATCGTTCAATTTCCCTACACTCAAATGGACACAATGAAAAAAAGAAAGCATATGCTACATTCTGTAATATTTCTAGCTTCTGTTTCAAGGAAAGGTATTTACAATAACAAAACCTAGGTTTCAACATATATCTTTTGTCATCCACAAGTCAAGGGTAAAAGATCGACTTGCTTAGTGAGAGATTGTTACCTGGTACAGATGATCACGCTTGGAAACCACATTACACACCCGAAGACTTTCTAATACATGCAAAGTGGAAATGAAAACATGAACAAAATAATAAGCATTAACGCAATAATTTATAAATAAAAGAAATTGAGAAGACAGACCTAAATCAGAGAAGCCCCACCCAAGAATGTCAATTGCCCAGGTCTCCAACCTTGCACCCTCAAGCAACGGAAGGGTGTATCTCCATTCTAAACAGGAGCTGGAGAATAAGAAGTAATGAACTAGCGAAAAACAGTGAGAAACAGTGTTCTCCATAGCTACAGTATGATTTTACATGTAATGCATACTGCATACCTGTCAAAACCATGTAGAAGAACCACTGGATTTGTCTCGGTATGTACCACAGGCTTGACACAACTACTCAAAATCGGACTCTTTGAGATGCTAAGCTGAGATGACAACAGGGGCCTCAAGTTAGATGATCATATTTCCAAAACAACAACGCGCGATCTAATACATTATAAAATATGTTAAATATAAAAGAACAAGAAGGCTTGGAGCAACAGAAATGAAACAATTTGTGGGGTTAACATTATTTACCGTCATATCTATCATTTATAAAGGTAAGTGGTAGTAACAATTTGCAAGCATGTAGCCTATAGAATGTAAAGTAAATGCTTTTAATGATAAATATGATCAGAAAGCACAATATTGAAATGAGGATATGGAAAGTTATTGCTTGACAATTTTAGATCTGTCATCATAGAGTGGGGGCACATGTACTATTTGTAAAGGTCAAGTGTAGAGCAGTGCTGCATTATTTGAAATAATATGAGATTCCATGCAACATTAGGAATAGCAATTGATAAATAAAACACCAATGATGTCTATAAATGTGAGAATTAAAGTGCTAAAAATCCCATTTGACAAATTCCTATTAGAATATTTTTTATTTTTTTAGTAGTATATTATATGTATGATATTTATATAATACATATATTCCCACCGTTCCATTTTTAATTAAAATTTATTTTTTCAAATAAATTCTTGATATTTGTTAGAAATATAATAGTGAGAATGATACTACAAATTCTAAGTAAAGTAAAATAAAGTAATGTCATTTTATAGTCAACAAATATAAATGTACTTTTAATATTGAAAATAACTAAAAAAAAATTACGACTGTTAATTCACTCTTACACTGGAAACTTTCACTATTCAAATAACAATGATATATGATACAAGCACTACAAATAAAATTCAGAACATAAGGTGGGTCATGGCTTCTCATCTTTCTGCCTCTGATTGAGGCGAAGGGTGTATTCTATATAAACAACAGGTTGGATGATTACATCGATTACACTAATAAATCCTTTTGCCCTGTATCCATCATTATTACCCTGTTAATATTATTTCTCTTTATTTATTCAATGTTAGTTAAAGCTGAATAGTTTGATTTGTTAATTTATATCATTAACTGAAAACTTTTGGTTAATTTCTTATAATGGTTAATTTTGTGGGATATTTATATTAAGTTGATTAAATATATTTTCAATTAATTTTAAATTTTTTTTAATATTTTAATAATTAAAAGTTTGTCCATCCATTATTAAATTCATGCCTCGTCACCGTTGACTAGTCAGAGTAGAAAATAGTATATTGATATATATTACCTCCAATTGGTAATAACAGTTGTTTTTACTTTCATGCACATAAATTAAAAAATTTATTTAATGCTATCATTTAATAATTAAAATTTATATAAAATTTCAGCAATACCATTTTATTGAAAGTTGAAAACTACTAATAAGGGAGAAAATTTTTTAGACAGCTATAGAAGTTAGAGATGCTATTAAATAATTTATTCTCCTAAAAAAATATAAAAGATAAATAAATTAAAATATTTTTTTTCTAAAATAGGGACACAGCGATTAATGATCTTATACGTATCAAACAAATAAATAAGGCACGAATATAAGGTAAATATAAAAAGATAGAGAGATCTTTATTTAATAATGATTAAATTACACAACTACCAAGGCAACAATAATAATAAGGCTTAAATATAATTTACTATCCTAAATTATAGGTCATATTCCATTTCGGTTATCCACATTTTAATTTTGTCAATTAGATGATTGAACTATTAATTTTTTCCACTTTGGTTCAATTTAGTCTGTCATGTCATAAATTGATGACGTGACTCGCTGACTAATAAATTTATGCTGATGTGTACTAAAAAAATTAAGTTTTCAAATTTTTTTATTATATTAGAGGGCAAAAATATAAATAAACAAAAAAATTATTAACAAAAAAATTATTTATTTTAAATTGAAAAATTAAATGTAAATTAAAGTTTAAAATATTTTAAATGGGCAATGTAAAATTAATTATTAATTATTTACAAAATATTTTAAAATTATTAAAATTTTCAAATATTAAAATATTAAAATTATAACCGCTGCTATATATTTTATTATTATTTTTTTAATTCTAGTCTTCTATATATATATATATATATGCAATTATATTTTAATAATTAACTTAAATGGGCAATATAGCAGCGGTTATATACATATATATATATGCAATTATATTTTATTATAATCAAAATAATAATAAAATATATAGCAGTGGTTATAATTTTAATATTTTAAAATATTTTAATAATTTTAATAATTTTAAAATATTTTGTAAATAATTAACAAATAATTTTATATTGCCCATTTAAAATATTTTAAAATTTAATTTTACAGTTTAAAACAAATAATTTTTTGTTAATGATTTTTTATTTATTTATATTTTTGCCCTCTAATATAATAAAAAATTTTGAAAACTTAATTTTTTTTAGTACACATCAGCATAAATTTGTCTAGTCAGCGAGCCACGTTATCAATTTATGACGTGGCAGACTTAATTGAACCAAAATAGAAAAAATTGATAGTTCAATCATTTAATTGACAAAATTAAAAAGTGGATAACTGAAGTGGAATATGACCTATAGTTTAGGATAGTAAATTATATTTAAGCCTAATAATAATAATAAGTACTTTAATATTGATAAAATTAATTAAACTCAACCTAAAAATATTTCTTCCAATTTTCCACTAGTAACCAAACAGCGGAAAATACAAGCCCACATCCAGTCACTTGCTCAATCCAAAAGTAGGCTCTAAACTAAATATTAGCAGAAAAAATCATTGAAGAGGAATATATATAAATAAATAAAGAGAGGAACCTCAACGGGGAGTCTGTCAATTCTTGTGACCAGCTTTCGAGCAAATGCATCTTTGATTGTCTCCACTTCTTTGGGAAGAAACGACGGGAAACCTCCGGCAGAAACTCTAAAACGCCGTGGGGTGCACCATTTGGTAGCTCCACCAGCTGAAAGTGTGCTTGTAAGCGGCATTTCTCTCTCTCTTCCGGCACCGGCGCCGGCAATACTCAGAAGAAGACAGAAAGAGAAATAGAGACTAGAGAGCATAGAATTGTTATAATGGCGAGCGTCGGTCAGTCTTTATGAACTTCCTTGGACAGAAGTTGGAGAGAAGGATGGCCACATGGAGAGAGGGGTCAATTGACCCACTAAAATTTCAGTAGTCAATTTTTTATTCATCTTTAATTTTACAAAGTATTTAATAAAAATAAAAAATTTAAATTAAAAAACTATTAAATGTCTTAAATTTTTATTAACATTAACACTTCACTCTTTTATATTGTTCAATTTATAGAACATAATATTTTTATAACTATTAAAATGAGACTAGACAACAATTTCAAGTAATAAAGTCTCAAAAATATTATTATAAATAATATTTTAACAAAATACTATTTATTTTTGTACTCTATTATTCCGCTGCATAATAAGTACTATGTACTCATATTCGAGAGTAGATTCTCTGTCCCCCACTTAAATTTTGACATCTGATCTCTTATTTATTTTTAGAGTTAATTAGTGTTAAGTAAAAAATTATATGTCAAACATTTAAGTGGAGAATAGAATATCTGCTCTCCCCCGTCCATTCTCTCCAAACTCACAAAAGCATTATTAAGTACAAGGACGAAAATGATTGTTTAGCCAGTGTACAAGTATAGACTCCATAGCCCATGCAATTGGAAATATATTTAGGAAAAAATCATTTGAACAGGTTTTTTTTAACATAAGAAAAAAAATTGAACAGGTAACTGTGATTTATATTTTTGAATATGAGAATTGATATTTTCTCAAAAAAAATTAATATTTTTATAAAATTTTACTCGCATAAATAATTATTAGTATTTACATTCATATGAGTGATATATCTTTAAAATATCAAAACTTTGTTGTTTGGATAACATTTCTCTTTAAGATTTGTTACCCAAAACAAACATCACTGTTTTAAAATCTGGACCGGACCGGACCAGTGGGTTCAACTAGTTGAACTAGAAACCAGTTATATGTTCGGTTCGATTTGATCCGGTTGAACCAGTTTGATCAAAATTCGAATTGAACCGGTTGACCATCAGTCGAATTAGTAGTTCCACCGATAAAACCAGTTAAGTTGATCTAGCGAACCGGTGTTTAATTATTTTTTAATATCAAAATTAGTCACATTTATTTAGTAATATTGTAAGTCAACTTTATTATGTTTTAATTTATAAAAATAATATTTTTAAATTTTTTATTAATTAATAATAATATATATATATTTTATATATTTATGATATTATCGGTTCAATAATTATTCAATCACCGGGTGAACCAATGACTTATTTATTATTATAAGTGATTTCAAACACCCTCTAAATAGGTACACGAATTAATGTGGGTATGAGTTCGTTTGGTAATTGTCTCTGCTTCTAACTTTTTATTTATGCTTATATCTTTTTTGAAATTGAGTGTTTGGTAACACGTGAGTCATTCCAACTTCAATGAGATACGAGTCTTATAAGTTTGTGTGTATAGACCTAATAATAATAATAATAATAATAATAATATAGGACAATGTCAAAATAATTATTAATAAAAATAATAAAATGTTAAAAATACTATATTAAAATAATAGAACATACATTTAAGACACATAATTCATTTTCCCATAATATAATTAGTGGAGTATATATATCATATGTCAGACTGTGAGTTTTATCAAATGAAAACTGTACTTATTGATTAATTGATCTACCAAATAAAAAAAATCACATTTGAAAATATTATCCAAAGATTAAATAAAACGTAAATGGGTCCCACCCACACCCAGCGTTCGTATGCAGTTTTTTCAACGGAAAGTAACAAGTCTTTTTGTCTTCTTCGCAGAACTTTGAAAACTTTTTTACTTGGCATTTCAGGCCAAATAGAAAAATCTCAACTCTCTCTTTTTGATAAAGTTGTCAATTCTTCGAACCCTAATATTATGTTGGACCCTTTTCAATATATGACTAGATTATAGCTAAACAGCATAACTCAGCTTTTCGGCTTGATTAGGTATGTCATTTAATTAATTAAAATGCTTCTTTATTTATTTTGATTGCGCCACATTTGCTTTTAACGACTTTTGGTGGGGCTGTTTAGGTTTAAGTCAACGATACATACATATAATTACATATTGAATTGCATTTCTCAAACATTCAGTTTGTTGTTTTGTCATGATTGAGACATCTTTACAAGTTGATATTTTGGTTCTTATAGTGTTAATGTTTGAATCTTGATAATAAGTTTGAGTGCGTGTATATACATTTTGATGCAAATATATATATGTGTGTGTATATATATATATATATATATATATATATATATGTATGCGTGTGTATATATGTATTATGTATTCATGTTTGATGTTTATGTGTTTAACTATGATGCGATATTTTATTTTTTGAGAAAATATATACTACAATTTTGGAAGAAAGGTTACCCATTGTTATATTGGATCTTATGAATGACAGGGATTAGTTAAATAAACAAGAAATTTAAGGGAGAAAGAGAGAGAATACAAAAGAAAGGGAGGAAAAAGGGTCCTCCCAACATTTCGAAGAAAAATGTAGGGACACAGAGAGATAACAATCATTGCTCTTTGGAGATCCGAGATGGAGATTCCTTAAAAAAGTCCATCTGTCAAAGGATCGAAGCCCTTGAAGATGCATGCAAACACAATCTACCCATTAAGGTAAAACCATATAGCAATAGACAAAGATCTAACTTCCTCTCCGTCCATAAGCACCAAAGAATAGAAAAGCACGCATTACTAAAGAGTCTTTTCATTGATCTAAACCCCCGAAAGCGTATGAGAAATAACTACACAAAAGTTGTGGGGGAAATCGAAAACCATCCCAAGACTCCATGTAGTGAACACCAAAGCCGATGTGGTATAAAGTGATGAAGATATAGGTGTGTATGTCAGTATGTGTCTCACAATACCTCATGCACATCAATACACAAATGTGGACAAGAATTTGTAAGGCCTACACACTTGTTGCATATTGTTAATGTTAAGTCTTCGCAAGACCGACCCAAAAAAAGTTTCATCTTTGAATAAACCTTCAATTCCAAAATGACTTGTTTAAGGAAATCATAGTGATGGCTGAGAAGCGACCAAAAAAATAAACTAAATGAGTCCAAAGACCACAATCGCATATGAGAGAGAGAATGATATGTGCAAGAGGAAATATCAACTACCTCCCTATGCTAAATTTTGAAGGAAATGGAAGTTCAAAGGGTTAGAATGGTCCGAAAGAAAAAAAGCTAGATATAGGCTTATTATGGCAAGAAGAAAGATAGAATAGTCATGGAAAGTTCATCGAGAAAGGCTCATCTCCCGTCTAAACATCTTCATAAATCGAACATGAGCATCGTAACCAATGCTATACCGAACAAGATGAAATATAAGGTTCATATCCCACCCATTGATTTGACTTTCCTCTTTCTTTTACTTGATTCGTGTTCTTCATCAACTTCTCTTTACAAGTGTCACTCCTAATGATTCTTCAAGGATTTATTTTGCAAATATTTCTTCTCGTATTACTTTGTTTTTAATTGAACATAGAGATTTCCTTTTGCCAATTATATTTTGAAGTATTAAACTCCCTTTAAAGGCTAAGCTTTCGACCATCTTTAGGCCTTGAGGTTTAATGCTAATGATATGCTTCAACGACATAAGGGCTATAAAGTTTTGTCCTTGAATGTGTGTTATGTGTATGTAAACCAACGAAGATAACTTCTATTTGTTTCTCCACTGCCCCCAAGGAGTTAAACTTGGTGTTCATTATTTGGATATTTGGTGAATGTTGGGTTTGTGCATTGAGAGTTAAATGGTTTATTTTTTACCAGATTTCAGGACTTTGGAAGTAATAGCGATGGTAAAGTTCTCTTTCAGTGTGATTGCTTTGCTATTCTGTAGGTTTTTGGATGAAGAGGAATGATCGAAATTTAGCAGTCAACTCATGTCCTATCAACTCCTTTGGGACAAGGTCATTTACTTGTTTATTTGCAATCTTCAACAATAGGTACTTTTTTGGGATTTTATATCCGATTTATATAGGGATTACTGAATAAAGGTCAATCCTCCTATAAAACCTTTGTATTTTTCCATTTTTCTAGTTTAGAGGATTTCTCATCTTCCACTTCCCGTTAGCATTTTGTGATTAATCTTTTCTAATAAATCTTCTTATTCTATATTAAACAAAATAGAATGTTAGACACTCGAGCCTTTTATGCCACAAATTTGGTGAAGATTATCTTCAATTGCATTCAACTCGCTAGAACACACATGACTTTTGTATAATGAACAATAAGCAGTACCTCTAGCAACTACCATCGAACCTTTGGTAAGCTTCCACTTTTTGCTGCCGAAGTGATTCTCTCATAGCCCTCCCTGTCCAAGACCATACCAGAAATTAAGTTGAGGCACAAATCTGGGACGTGTCTAACATCCCTCAAAGTAATAGTGCAACCTACATTTGTCTGTATGCAAACATCACCAATTCCAACAATCTTGGACTGATCAATGTTACCCATCTTCACAAACCCAAAGTCTTCAGCTTTGTACGTCGTGAAGAATTCTCTCTTCTTCGAAGCACTCAGATCATAATAACCCAATCAATTTTTTGATCAACAATATGTAAGCATTCTTCTTCCCCCCCCCCCCCTCCCCCTCCCCCCCCTCCCCTTGGTTTTGGTAGAAGTAAAAATTTAAACGTTTTGGAGCTGGAAAGATCATTATTACTTGAAAACACCTATTTTCAAAAAATATTTAGCAAGTTTGCCGTCTGTTTTTACATTGCTTTAATTAGTTGAGGGAACTTTTAGTTCTTCCTCATAATATGCTGGTTCGATCTGAAATTTGCACACCCACAAGTATAAAAATAAACAAGACTTTCAACTAAGGATACTAGATAGACTTAAATCGAGATAATATTGATGCAAGTTTATAATTTAACATAAGTTGTCCATAATCATAATAGAACATTAAAGAGGCGAATAAAACGATAATTTGTGCTTTTTTTTGCACTTTATGCCACCAATGCCCAATAATGAGCTAAGGAGCTGGGCCATTTTTCACCATTCTCATCCTTAATCTTTGATTACTTAAGGTTGCAGAGACCTTACAAGCCTTTGCTTGTAATCAAGTACCAAAAAATTGAGATGGGGCAAGTGTTCACAGGAGGGACAACATAATGATACCAACTAAAATGATTGAGATGTAACTTCGGGTGGAGGGAGGAGGATCCCTGGCCTTGATGCCCATCCTCTTCGATTCCTGTAGGCATCAACTGCCTCTAGACGAAGCCTTTCTTTTGAAGCATCTTGGGCCGACTTCTTTCCCTTCATGACAGAAAAAGCATACGAAATAAAATTGAGAATTAATTTGTCATATACGTGAAAGTTTCAGAAGACTAAATGTTAGCCGAGGTGGTATCTCTTATTACCCTAAGAGAGGATGTATCAGGTTTAAACCTCTTGTTGGGAAATGGGAAAGTGTTTGTGTATTATAGGCAAATACTAATTAAGGATATACTCAAATTTAAAGCAACCTTTGGAATAGAGACCAACTTTGGTGGAGCTTTGTCGACCTCTCCAAAATTTATCACTTCACGACAGGGAAATCCATATTTTCCTTTGCCTTAAATTTCTTTGTTTTGAACTCTCTTGTTAAAAACTTATTTACATCTAATACTTCAAACACGTTTGGAGGTAATGGAGCTGTTAATTTATTGCTTAATATAAAAGTATAATCGGACTTTAACTTATTTCTTTTCCTTCCCAACCAATCTAAACATAAGGAGGTATATTTCTTTTATTATTTATGTAATATTATCCTATGCTTTTCCTCCTAACAATCCAAATAAAGTGTTAATTTCTTAGTTTAAAGTTTAAACTCTCTTAGGGATCGATTATTTCAATATAATATTTTCAACAAATTAGAAGTTAACCAATATGTTATGTTGGGATCGACTCATACTTCAGTGGGTCCGACCAATGGCCACTGCGACAGGGGTAATTAGGGGTCTTGGGTTTGAAGATTTATTAGTAGTCGGTTTGACTAATGTTTTGGGTCTCATGGTTTGAGCTCATGTTATAGCAGTTAAGATTTTGTAGTTACTATAATTGTTTAGGGTATGGATTATTGTAGAGTGTGAGAGGCATAATAGACAACTTCTTAAACCCATCAAGCATCGTTTCAACTCTTCGCCTCTCCTTATCACTAACACAATTTTGAGCAAGATGACAATCTTCATTCAAAGAGAGTGAGTATCTATCCATCTTTCTTGTCAATTCCTTGATCTATTCTTTTTGTATGATATGAATATGATGGTGAAGTTCCAAATGTGATGTTAGTTTACTACTGTTTGGTGCATGCCAACTCATAGATTTCGTTTGTTTCTGGTCTGATGTGTTTTCAATCTAAGAATGACATTAATCTATTATGGATTAGTACCAAATTTGTCAAATTTGATGACATAGTTTTTTTTCCTCTCGTGACTAATAAAGAAAATAATAAGTATAAAACATGCTTTTGTTTAATGCATTTTTGGGTGCAATCTCTGTTTGAGATCTCTATTTATTATTAACAAATTTTTGGTGAGTAGTTTAGGCTCGTACACATGCTTGGGAATTGGTTTTTCTTCTTTTGGTCAAGTCATAGATTGGTTTGTTTGTGATCAGATCTGTTTGCGGTCCAGGAAAGACATTAATCTATTATGAATTAGTACCAAATTTGTCAAATTCAGTTGACTTAGTTTTTTCCCCTCATTTCTTGTTTCATACTGATAAAGAAAGGCTTAAATATAATTTACTACCCTAAACTATAAGCCATATTCTACTTCGGTGATCCACATTTCAATTTTGTCAATTTGATTAAACTATTATTTTTTTCTAATTCCAACAAATTGAGTCTGCCACGTCAGAAATCGCTGACGTGACTATCTGAGTGGGCCATTAATCAGCTGAGTTGTAATGAAAAAATAGTATTTTATTTATTGATTAAATAATTTTGATATAATGGAGGGTAAAATGGTCACACCCCATACATTCATTAAAATTAAACAAATCAAAAGCTAAGAAAACAATAACAAATCGATCAAAAGCAAAAGGTCTTAGAAATTCGTTGGTGAGAATCGGCGATGCACAGGTTGGATGCACGGAGATCGAGATGACAAATTCATTGGTGAGAATCGGGACCGTGGAAGGAGATTTGGTGAAGAGATCTTTAGTGGCTTTGATTCGACCATTGTCCCACCAATAGAAGCGTAGAGTTGATTTTCAACCTAGACCTCTAACCGAAGACCTAACCTCCTCCACAAATTCATTAGTGAGAATCGGGGTATGGAGTGAAGGTTCTAGAAAGAGTTGTTTAGTAGTCCTCACCATTTTTGTAAAATAATGTATCAATAAATGTGATGAGGATTTATTTGAGTATAGATATTGTCAGAAGATAATATTTGTATTCAAACTCACAGATTTCTTGTTGTAATAATAAAGTTGTAGTAATTTCTGTACCATGTATTTGGCGATTTCGAGAATGGGTTGGGTGGAATGGACTGTTTTGGGGGCGTCACGGTTGGTATCGAGCTTAGGATATATGATCTGGCGGAGATCGGGGAATAAAACAGGAGGGAGAGCGAGTAAATCCTTCGCCAGTGTGTCCTACCTAAGCTTATTTGTTGGTCGAGGTCATAATATAGGGATATTATGTGACATGTTAATTTGTTTAATTAACCCTTGTTTTATGGCGATGTTAAGAATGGGCTGCCGAGAATATTAATGATGGAGTAAATGAGGCCGTGGAGACGCCTTTTAAGACTTTCACTAACGAGGAGAAACGTGCAACAGTGGCAATGTTCTCTCCGTGAACAACGCCATCGGAAGCGGATGATGAACGACGGGATGTTTAGAAGCTTTTTTGCGATTCATGCAAAATCGAACGAGGAGACTCGTGTACAAAATACTGGGTGAAAATGATAGAATAGCAGCGGTTTATCACGGCCAAACAATTCAAAGAGTTGGGACCACCAGATTTCCATGGAAAGCCGGATCCGATCAAGGCAGAAACGTGGGTCAAGCAAATTACCAAGATATTTGATGTCTTGGGATGCACGGAGGAACAGAAGGTTCCATTCGCCACCTTTATGTTTTCGTGGTGAAGCAGATTCTTGGTGGGAATCGTGGAAGCGACCCTAGCCGGATGCACTCAACATGTCTTGGGAAAGATTTCAGAAACTGTTCAATGACAAGTACTTCCCTGAAAGTATTCGTCATATGAAGGAAGTGGAGTTTATTAGACTGGAGCAGAGTAACATGACGGTGTCTCAGTACGAGGCGAAGTTTGCGGAGTTGTCCAGGTTTGCACCTCATTTGGTGGAAAATGAGGAACGTATGACGCGTATGTTTCTGAGGGGTCTAAAACTCGAAATTCGTCAATACCTCATTTCTCATAAATTTTCTCTATATTCAAATGTTGTAAGTGAGGGCTCAATTATTTAGGCGAGATAGTGAGTATACTCAACCGAGGGACCACAACTGTGGTAGTCATCGAACGATGATACCCGGTGAGGAGGAAAGAATACGGGAAAAGCGGTAACCACTCTGGTGGTAATCGTGGCCATGAAAATAGAAGAAGCGAGTCGGGAGGAGATTTTAAAAGAGGAGATTCAACAACGACCATGTGAAGAGCGCGTCGCCCAAGATGAATTGGTTCCAAGGAGGAGAAAGACCACCGTCAGTATGTTATAAATGCGGGAAGGAGGGACATATCATCAAATTATCCACAACATTCCAAGGTATGTTACAAGCTGTGGAAAGGAAGGCCACATCGCTCGAGATTGTACTATAAGCGAAACCAAGTTTAAGCGGAAGTGGTGATTCCAAGGTACATCCGGATAAGTCGAAATCAGCCGGTTCTTGGAAGAAGCGTTTGTCGTGACCGGTCAAAAATGCGAGAACCCGAACGAAGTTAAGACGCAGGTTAGTTAATTATAAATTCTTGCGAAGTTTATACCTTACTAGATACCGGATTCTACCCATTCTTTTATCTCTCCTGCTTGTGCTCAACGTTTAAACTTGACTCCGGAGAAATTAGATTTTGATTTATCTGTTGAAACTCCGTTGGGTGAAACCTTCGTTACATCTACAGTTTATAAATCTTGCTTGATTCAGGTTGGCACTATCACATTACCTGTTGATCTTATCTCTTTAAAGATACTTGCTTTTGATGTGATTTTAGGGATTGATTGGTTAACTACTCTCATGCCAAAATTGATTGCTTTCGTAAGGTTGTTAGTTTTCATATTCCTAAGCAACCTGATATTCGAATTCAAGCAATCAAACCATTGAAGTCAAACATTTTCATATCAAGCCATGAAATCATTCGTTTATTGAAAAACGGATGTCAAGTTTTCTTAGCTCATGTCATGGACTTGAACAAAAATATGTCAGATTTGAATGATATTTCTATTGTTAGTAAATTTCCTGATGTATTTCCTGAAGAATTTCTTGGCTTACTCCCAAAGCCTGATATTAAATTTTGTATCGACTTTGAATCCGGTACAAAACCCATTTCTAAAATCTCATATCGAATGGCTCTATTGAAACTTGAGAGTTAAAACCCAACTATAGAAGTTGATACTCAAGCCTCTATCTTATGACTTCCTTTGTGGAATACACGAAGCCGCACTCTCCGTAGGGACGCCATATTCGTGCATTAGTAAAGCTGATAGGTGTCATTGTGACGTCTTATCAAGATTGGGATATGAGTTACTGATTGAGAAGCAACCTAAGTCGATGAATCGAAAATACGTAGCTTTCTCAGGCTTAGTTGGTTATTATCGGAGATTCGTGGAAAGATTTTCTCAAAATGCTAGTCCATTAACTCGGTGACTCGTAGAGATACAAAATTCGAATGGAGCACGCGGAATGTGGGAAGAGCTTGAAGAACTTAAGAAGAGACTCATTTGGCACATGTTCGACCATACCATCCTGGAAAAGCGAATGTGGTGGCGGCGTGTTGAGTAAAAGATCATTATCGAAAGACGCAGACGATATTGTCAAAGACTCATTTCGTATAACTTACAAATATTAGAGATGGAGATGAAAACTCTAGGTATCCACGTGATGATATCTGAGTATAATCGACTTTTATCGATAAAGTTAAAATCGCTCGTGCTACTACAACGGGAGTGATGAATTTGAAGAAGGAGGTGCAAGAAGTTGTTATTTCAAAAGCGAGAATCGGTGAGGTGAGGAAAGCTCAAACCTTCGATTTATTAATCCATTTGAAATTCTCGATCGAATAGGAAGCGTGGCCTATAGACTCGCTTTACTACCAAGTATGGCGTGTTTATAACATTTTTACGTTACCGATGTTACGTAAATATGTGGACGACCCGAATAACATCATTGAGTTAGAACCAGACGAGATAGCTGAAAAACTTAACGAACGAAGAGGTACTGTCAAGATATTAGATATGAAGGAGCATGTCCTATGTACCGAGGTTATACCACAAGTTAAAGTTTTGTGGAGAAACCATGCTATTGAGAAAATGACCTGGGAGTTGGAAACGGAAATGAAAGCGAGGTATCTTCATCTTTTCGATACAATGTGTCGTGACGTCAATTCGAGGAGGACGAAATTTCATAAGGAGGGGAGGTTGTAAGACCCCAAATTTTTATAAATAAAAATCGAATTTCCTCTAATTATTATTCTTGATTAATAAGGTGGTAATTTGATATAATGCTTTGGTTATGGGTGAAATGTGCAATTTTTGCAAAATAAACAAGTGGTTATTAAAATATTTATTTTTGTCGGGAAATATTCGTTTGGTCGTGGAATATTCTTGCTGTCGGGGAATATTCGTACGACGGCACAGTCAATTGTGGGCCCCATAACAAAATAACTGTCGGATGAAGAAAATGACAAGTTTGAGCTTTTATAAATAACAGCGCAGTAGTTATTTACATTAATTAACACTTTGTTGGATTACACGGTGGTTAAAATACGATGAATATCGTGGTTGGTTGCGATAGCTGCGGTATTGCTGCGATATTGTTGAATTATTGATTCTTACGTAGAAGGCACTACTCAATAATTGTTACATGAATTCTTTATTCAATATTATATTGATTCAATAATTCTTTGCGTTGATATTTGGTATCACCGTTGTTTTGATAATTGTCATTACACGGTATTTTCCATTATCAAATCAATAATTCATATTATTTGAATAATATTATCGAGATAACATTATTGGCAATGTCTAGAAAAGTTACATACAGGAGAGGTTTGGTCACCTAATAATTGGCACCAGGTAAGGAGAAATCCTTATTGGAAAGCCCCTCTTCTTCCCAGGAAGCTGCACGGTTGTTAGTAATGTGATTCTATAATATTATTTGTGAATAATTAATTATTGATTTATATGATATTGATTTTATGTGGATATAGATGGAGAAAATTTTAATGTGACAATTGTTGAAAATTAATATTTTATCTTTTTACGATAAAATAATTCATTTAAATATATTATTTTAATAATATATTAACGGTGATATTTTTATAATGAATGTGGGATATATGAGTATATGAGGAGGTAGAGTATTTTGTGGCATTAAATGTTTAACATATGTTTTGTGTGTCGGTGGACACAATTCTTGACAAAAAAATTGATTATAATCGTAAAATCGCTTCACTTATGGATTTGGATAATTTACATTTGGAATTTGGAAAATCTTTTTCTTCAGTAAAGTTGTAGAGAATTGAATTTCCTATAAAAAGTCACGAGATTGAATTTTTACGATAAAAGGGCTATTTATCATGAATTATTGAAGTTACGGAGTTCAAATAATTGATTTTTGAAAGTTTTAATTATTTTATATAAGAAAAACGTTTTTTTGTGGTTGTTGGCACATGGGTGGTGATGTTTTTGACCAAAGAAGGCATGCTAGAGTTTTTAAAACATGTGGGTAGGAATTTGGAATTAATAATAATATATTTTATTAATTTAGTCTCGCTTCAAGCGTTCTAACATTTTCCTATAAATAGAGGGCTAAGTTAGAATTGAAAATCACACCGAAACTAAGTTTTCTCTTTCTCTCTATATTATCGAGCGTATTCTTGTGAGTATACTTTGAGTGTTCTTTATATAGTGCGAGTTTTCACAAGACTATATCGAAAAATACAATGTAAATACGGTTATTTTGAGGTAAGGGATGTTATTTCTTTCATGAAATGATATTATTTTCTTCAATATCATTATGCCAAAATATTAGTTGAACCTTTTATCAAATTTGGAACTTTTTCATGTCGGGAGTTACTTATTCATGAGTTCTTATTCACGAGTTCTTATTCACGAGTACTATTCACGTAAGCGTGAAGATGTTTTTTATGAAATTTCTATCTTTTTTGTGTGGGGTTTCTTTATTCACGTATACGGCACTTTATTCACGAATCTTTAAGATTATTCATAGAAAAATGAAAATTTTTCTTTTTGTCCAAGATGTCTATTTTGGCTACTATCTTTGATTGCATCCATGTTTTGATCGTTATTTTTGAGTTCGCTTCAAAATCGTTAAGCGATTCTATCACCTATTTATGCACTACTTTCTCTGCTTAGTGAGCCCCTTTGAGCACGTTAATAGAACAAACAACTGTATAATAATACGTTGTCATTCTACTGAGTTATAGTATAGTAGTTTAGTGAATAGAACTTGGGACTACATAAACAAAAAAATCCAATCCCTTCCCATTAGCAGAGTACGAGTCGGGAACATCAAGAAAAACCTAAGCTTTCATCGCGGGTTCTTCAAAGGGACTAGATTTTAAGGCCCTTAACCGTAGAAAGTGACCACCCTCGTTTGTTCATAATGCTCCGAATTCGGTGGAGTGTGAATTCTTTAGTTCTTTTAGTTCTTGGGTTCGCTTGTAGCGTCGCTCCACTTTTGTTGCCCTGGTTTATATCCGGAGTAATTATGAAGTATTATCGATCTTGGATAAGCTGTTATACGAATCCCTAATATTTGTCCTTCTATCTCATTTGGATTCGTTCTTAAAATATTTTTCATCATCCTCGGTCCTTAATGGTGATACTTGATGAATATCTTTGGCCCGTAGGCAAAGATGAAGCGATTAATCGATGAATATCTTTGGCCTGTAGTGCAAAGATGAGCAGTGTTGAGATGAACATGACCAATTGGTGATTTAAATGAATATCTTTGGCTGTAGTGGTAAAAGATGAATATTGATTGTTATTACTGAGGATAAAATATTGATGATGGACTTTTAAACCTTAGAAGGCGGTAGAATTCTTTCACGTGACTCTTCTAATGGATTGTTGTTTTTTTCACCGCATTTGTTGATAAAAAGCTTGTTGTCTATTGTATTCTATTAGATTTTTCCTGTTGAAGACTAACGATAATTTGTTGTATATTATCTTAGTCATAATATTCTTTTCTTGGGCTAGTTGAGCTCACCCTTTTCCTTGTTGTTCCATTTTTCTTCTCGGAGGTGAGAACATAGCGAGGATCGAGTCGGGTATGGAGTGAAGGTTCTAGAAAGAGTTGTTTAGTAGTCCTCACCATTTTTGTAAAATAATGTATCAATAAATGTGATGAGGATTTATTTGAGTATAGATATTGTCTAGAAGATAATATTTGTATTCAAATTCACAGTTTTACTGTTGTAATAATAAATTTGTAGTAATTTCTGTACCATGTATTTGGCGACTAAGAATGGGTTGGGTGGAATGGACCTGTTTTGGGGGAGTCACATTTGGTCTTCTTTTTGTTTAAATTTAATTTAAGTTAATATAAAATGTTATATTACTCTTTTGCCCTTTCAAGTCAATAAAATAATTTAAAGATTAGTCTTCTTTTAACACATAAGCACTGTATTGCCACGTGGTCATGCCATGTCATCAATTTATGACATGGCAGTTCAATTAAATTGGAATGGAAAAAATTGATAGTTTAATGATCTGATTGAAAAAATTGAAAGGTCAATCACCGAAGTGAAAAAGGGTCAATAGTTTAGGGTAATAATATATATTTAAACCATAAAGAAAATAGTAAATATAAATTAAGTATGCTCTTGTTTAATGCATCTTTGAGTGTGATCTCTTTTTAAGATCTCTCTTCATTATTAACAAAATTATAGCGAGTAATTTAGGCTAGTACGCATACTTGGGAATTGGCGTTTTTGTTTTTTGGTTGAAAAATGTAATTGCAATTTCATGTTGTTAAATGGTACAGACTATATCTTTTTGGATAGGCAAATAAGTAATAAGTGTAACGACCCCAAAATAGGTCCATTCAATCCAACCCATTCTGAGTCGCCAAATACATGGTACAGAAAACAACTACAACTTTATTACAACAATTGTCGTGCAAAATACAACACACATATATGTTGTGAGTTTGGATACAAATATATACCAAATGTGACACATGTCCCAACCGTGGACAACACCTCACAGTGACACCTTACATAAAGGTATAGTCAAAAACTGTTTTAGAAATTAGAATCTTTGGGAAGTGCTCAAGGAAACCTTCGTACATGGGAGGCCATGCTTCTAGGTTATGATAGATATCATATGGCCACAGAATTATCCTTGGTTGACTAATAGACCCCAAAGAAAATGAGAAGATTACTATCATATTCTTCCCAATGGTGAGTCTTCTCTTGACATATCATTATCTCCACTGTCTCTAATTGGGTATTATACTCCAAACAAACGCCAAGATTATATAGGTAGTCTTTGGTAGATATACTCAAAGAAGTGGATGAAACACAATCTCGTCTTATGATGACTCGAGGTTGTATGTCATTAAACATCTTGTATAATAGTGACAAAACACCCTTCCAAAGTTGAATTCACCTCACCCTCAACATCTATAGACCACCGATTCTATTCCCTGTTATTTCCCGTTTGTCCCAAATTTTACACTTTTATTACGAAAGGAATTGTGAAGAAAAAGGGTGAAAGACAACTAGCTCGATAAAAATATCATGACTAAAGGTAATTAAATTATCAATAGCCTTCATTAATAATAAATCGGAGATTTAGAACATATGGTAGATGATAAAAATTTCAACTATAGTTGCGGTGAACGAAAGCAATCCATTAAAAGAGTCAAATAGACTATAAAAGTCTATTATCTTCTCCATGTTAAAAGTCCACCAACAATATTTTATCCTGTAACATCAATCAACAATTCTCGCCCACAATCACATGTATAACTCATAATCGTAATTGTTGTTCTAAATTCCTTTTCTCATTCGGAATGAAGATAATTTTCATCACTTGTCTTTACGAAATATCAAAGATCATGGTTATACCAAATCACAGTTCTGCTCATAATCATATCTTAATAAATTCATCTTTGCACTACGGCCAAAGATATTCATCAACAGATTCATCTTTGCACTACGGTGCCAAAGATATTCATCGCTAGATTCATCTTTTGCACCACGTGCCAAAGATATTCAACTACTGGTCATCTTTACACTACGACCCAAAGATATTCATCAATAATTCATCTTTTGCACTCTGGGCCAAAGATATTCATCAACAAGTCATCTTTGCACTACGGACCAAAGATATTCATATCTCAAAGAAATACATAATCATTTTGAATTTATATAAACCATAATTATAACCATATATGTTGATCAATTCACCTTTTGCACTTAATTTAAAGATATTCAATTATAAATTGATGGTCAGTGATCATACCGGTCAACAATTCAACTTTGCACCTTTGGTCAAAAGAGAACCTATAGTCACGATCATACCAATAATCTATCCATCTTTACACTCAAGTCAAAGAGAAATATCATCATTAAGGTTATAAGAATGTTATATAAAAATAATATAATCAACATATAGATTTAATCTCAAGAGTAAGATTCATAAATCAATGATTTCATAACAACTTAATCAAAATGTTATAAATCACTTAATAATCTCATAATCTAATATTATTAATACTACCACAATATTTTAATCATTTCTTAAACTTATAAACAATTTATTTTAATTGTTTACACTTTACTAATAAATGCATTTAATCATCTTAAAATGCCAACCTCATAAGATCTCATCACCAATAGCCAAAACCCTCGTCAAAAATCTGCATATATCTCATATATAATTCTCAAGCCATAAAATCATATTTTTCAATTTTCTTAATTCACACAACATATTTAATTCATTTACTCATAACTAGAACATTTTCATGAAAAATACCAAATCAGTTTTAAAAATATTTCTTTTTTGGTATTTTGAAGAATATAGTCCCATATTGAATATATATTTTTCTCAAAATTTTTAAAATTCATTTAATATTTTTCACATGGCCAAAACCACCGAATATTCAGACATTTATCATAAATTGTAGTTTTATCCAAAAATTCTGAAATTTACACGGTATACTGATATTATATAGATGTACTCACAATAAAAATTTCATCAATTTTGGAGTTAATCACAAGGAGTTATAAGCAGTTACTTTTAAAATAGTCTTTTCTCATAAAATCCATAACTCATAATCTATACATCCAAAAATCGTCATTTTTGGACACAATCAACAAAACTCATCAAATTATCATTTCAAATTTTTCCAAAATTTTTGAAGGTTCAGAAGAATTTCGAAATAATAACCCTTAAAATCTCTTATTATCCCTTACCTCAAAAGAAAAGAAGATTACGATTTGGAATAATGGCCGAAACGAACTTGCACCGTATAGCAATACTCAAAGTATACTCAAAATACTCACAAGAATACGCTCGATAATATAGAGAGAGAAAACTTCAGTTTCTGGTGTGATTTTCAATTATAACCTAAGCACTTTTATTTATAGGAAATTCTTAGAACACAAAGCGAAAATTTAATATAATATTAATATATTATATAAATTTTTACGCACACATTCTAAAATCTGAACTCAGCCATCTTGCACATGCTAAATGAGGGAACCAAATGAAAAAAACGTTTTTGTAAATAAAAATATTTTAAACTTCCAAAAATCAATTATTTTGAACTTGAACTTCAATAATTCACAATAAATAGCCCTTTTGTCAGAAAATTCGAATCTCGCGATTTTTTATAGGAAATTCAATTTTCTACAACTTTGCAGAAGAAAGTTTTTCCAAATTCCAAACAAAAATTGACCGAAATCCATAAACGGACGATTTTACAGACTATAATTAAATTTCAGTCAAGAAATGGGGTCCACCGACATATAAAACATGCTTTAAATATTTTTGGTAACAAAATACTCCTCCACATATACTCATATATCTCACATTCATCGTAAAAATATCATCATTAATATATTATTAAAATAATATATTTAATTGAATTATTTTATAACCACTTGCGTATTTTTGAAAAAATTTCATATATCACCCTTAACTTTAACTTTCTATCAATTTAACCATTTACTGAATTGTAATTATAAGAAAAATTGAATACTTTTATTTCATAAAATTCGGGGTCTTACAATAAGTCTTTACTTAAAGAGGTTTAGAATGGAAAATAAAAGGTGATAGTATATTTCTTAATATTGTAAAAGGTAGACAGGTACGGATAGCTAGAATTTGGCTTTATTTGAATGATTTCTAAGTACTATTGACATTCATTTATGGTTGGGAACTTGGGATGGGGCTTTGTAGAGTTGAGTTCATCTTTGGGAATGATTTTAAGTTCTTCTATTGATGTTCTTAATTGTTAAGTTCCTCATTATTTCATATTTTTGTTTTAATTTTTCGGTGTTCTAAGTGGAGCTCCTGGTTTAATACTCCTTCCGGTGGCCCCAATTTAAGCGATTTGGTTTGATTGGCACATGGGTGAGGGAGTAGTGTCGTGATTACTCTACTTGACTTACTAAACTTAAAATTGATTATTTATTATCCAGAGAAATGTTTCAAATGAATCAAATCATTTACTTTGGGACATCCAAATATAGAAATCCATTCACTTAATTTTGGATGGAAGGAATATTTTTTTTATTGTGCCCGGTTATATTTGTTGGGAGAAAAACAAACCAAACAATACTAATTCTCCCCTCTTGTGTAAACCCAATAAGAAAAATAATCCAAGCAGTTAATAATTGAGAACAAGCACACACAAGAACACAATCAAATTTTTACGTGAAAAACCCCCTCGATGTGAGGAGTAAAAACCACGATAGTCCACCAAATCTTCCACTATCAATAATAACGGGCAATACAACGCTCTCTCTAGTAACAACTAGAGACAAACCAACAACAACCATCAAGAATAACATATTCTTGGCATACATCTTCAACAAGAAGAATAACAAGAGAAAACTTGAATACTCCACCAACTCTCGCAAAAAATGTATCAACAATGTACAGAAAAAACCTATATTAGGAGACTCCTATGCTCAATCCCACCGTTCTGATTGACGACCAACAAGTTATAGTGTCACCAACCAACAAGAAGTTACTCCAATGTATCACATAGGACTATAGGAGGGAATAACCCAACAATATTAGCATCTAAAACCTTGACCACCTGATTCACAATTACCAAATCATAAATTGATTTAACTATGAATTAAATATCCATGTCAATTTATGCTATGGACTTTGCAAAGTCTCTATCATCTTTTTTTGCTGTGCAAGATAACTTGTTAACCGATTAACCGAGGTACTATTTTCCCTTCTTAATTGTTTTTTCATATCTTCTTGCTTACTGCTGTATCAACAAAAATTTTTATTAGGCAAGCAACATAGACAAGCATTTTTTATTGTTGCCTTAAGGATACATTCATATTCCTCAAGGTTTTAGAAAACCTGGGCTCTAACACTTTGGTTAGGAGATTTTTTCTTATATTACAATCTTGACCTTTTGTTTTTGTCCTTAAGCTGCTTTTGACAGCAGTTGTGGCATAAGTATATACTTCCACTGAAAATAACTACATTCATTGGCTATGCATCTCGTTGATGAACTAAGTTTTCATTTGGACGAACGAGTGATTTATTTTTAGTATTCTGAAGCACATATGCATCCTTCTAGAGTCATTTGACACAATTAAAATCATCGGCAAATATTGTAACGAGTTGTAGCGAACCATCCTGCTAATGTTTCTTTCTGCCCATTTTTATTTTATGTTATTTTAGTATTTTTGATGAGTTTCCTCATCTCCTCATCATCAGGATGGTGGCTTTATGAGGAATGCCAATCTAGTGATAAGGTGATCCGTTATTCCAAGAACTGGGGCAAAGGATACAATTTGAAATTTTCCACATTTAATTCATCTGCCATGGTCAACCAAAAAACTGTTTGCCATAAATGAGTTCCCGATTGTTCATCTGTAAAACCTATCTTGAGAAAAAGGTCAATCTCTCAAGGACCAAAAGAAAGACCGTGTAAGCGAGTTTCATTTGCTGCTACTCATGGTGGAGGACATTCTAGGTTTGTCTCATCCAGGACAAAATCTCAACCTGAATTTGGTCAGGCTTTGAAAGATGAACCACCAAGAAGTCATTGTGATGGTATGTGTAGTAAGATATCACATAATTGAATGAATCACAGATTCAGTGCTCATTTTCTATTATATTCTTTTCCTCAATCTTTACTTTGACCTTGTGTACCATGGTAAGGTTTTTCTGACTTAGCAACTAATGACCGAGTTATTTTTGCAGGAATTGATGTCTCAATTTGTAGATTGGGTTCAGTTTGTCAAGGTGGGTCTGGAGATGCTGTGACGCCTTCAACTGGTAGAACCCAAATCCCGGACAATAATGCAGAAAATGCATCATCCTTATTCATGAAGGCTTCACCTAGTAACAGTTCAAGCTGTAGGACTTCTTTATCTTGTTACATTTCACTGCTCCTCTTTCTTCAACTCTCTCCCCTTCTCTTTCCTCTTTGTTCCTATATTGATTTGTACAGTACTTTTGGTGACAAATCTCTCTTCAAGTATGTAGGCACTTACAGGGTTTTAATTAATGATCTGCATATTTGGGAAGTGGTAGTACTGCCATCTGGGAGTTTCCGCCTGGGTCAACTCTACAGAATATTGTTCATTTTATTTATTTGCATGGAATCTCTAAAAGATGTTTAAATGTATAGAACACCATAATATAAATACTCTTTAAAGCTTTAGATATCCTTCAGAAAAATTGATCTAAAAGATATAGCTACATGCGGCATATCATAGTTCTGACTTCTGAGACATGATGTGTCTCTGTATCTACATGATTTTTAGTAAGCTGAAAATATTACACAAAATATTGAACATCTTTAGTCATTTGATATTCTGAGGGCTTTTAAGATGCTGATTGATGAATGACTGCTTGATTAGGTGTCAAATATCAAACTGGTTTCACTTCTGATACTAACCAAGGTGAAGATAGGAATCTACAAATGATTTCACCTACTGGTCTAGTTCTACCTCAGAATGGTCCTGCAAAAGACATAACATGGAGTTAAGTTCTGTATTATCCATATGCTCCAATGTGCTCATCTATTTTGCTGTTCTATGCATCGAGTCAAATCTATGGAACTTTTAATTCTTCTTGTTTTGTATAGAAAGAAGAACACCGAGATGCGTGGGGGGTTTTCATGGTCACTTACTTTTGGTTAGGTGGAAGCACTACATCTAATATTATCTCATGTTTAATCTGTCATGTAAGATGAGTGAGTGCATGCACGTTGAATGGTTACAGGGACCATAAAATTATTTTCATTACTGAACCAGCCACTAAGGTGGTTGTTTCCCTCATCTTTTATCCTCAACCCAGCCAGTGCATGTGCCTCAGAATGGCAACGTAGAAAGAATGCCTGGAGTGATATCCTGGAATTATCGATTGGGTTCTTTTTGTGTCAGATTTGTTTCTGTTTAGCAGGTGTTACTGTATGTTGTAGAAATTAGGATCTTTACATTTCAGAAAGATGCTTGAGAAGTTGAGTTTAGGGCTTATTGTGGCTTACAACAGTTGATGCTTTAATATATTTGTGCAGCTGGTATGAAGAGAGAGAGAGAGAGTGGAGTGCTTGAATAAGAGAGGAAGACAGAAGTTTTATCTTTAAAAAGAAAGAGCAAGACAGAAGAGTGGGGAAAACCTACTGAATCACACAAACGGCTTTCTTTAACCAAACCTAAGAACAATGCAATCACATAACATTCCTAATAAGCTTAAGATGTCTCCTCACACATATTCACAACATCTATATAATGGGTTCAACTTGGGAACCTAGATGGGATAGGCTTAATCTATCCTAAAACTAAGGGTTCTTTCATAAGCAAAACAAAGAAAATTTAAAAAGTGAAATGAATAGAAGATTAGTTCATCAGAAGAACACCAACACTAAGCTTATGAAGGGCTGGATGGTCTCAGCCAGACCTTTGTTGCTGCTTTTTTTTACATGCCTTACTTCTTGGTTAGATTACCTCAAAGCATTTCTTTAGGTATACTTGAGTTGACCTAGACAGAAAATTATACGTGCTTGACCGCTTCATCTTTTTCTAAAAATAAGTCGGATCTTTTTCCCTCTAGTGGTGTTACGGTTAAAGCATCCAACACAGTACCAGTTGGCTTTTGGTGCAGAAGCTCAATTGTTAGATGAAGTCATGCCAAAACCAGCCGAGTGTATGCCAATAGAAGGATAGTCCAGTATATTGGTGTAAGTGCAGGGCAAGGATAGGACCAAAAAATAAGCAAACAAATTACAGGCTGTTGTACCATGCTAGTGCATTGAAACTGAATGAATTTCGTCTTTAGGTAGTCATATCCTCTGATTTATGAACCTATACCAGACCAAAAACTCCTGATGTGGGTGCAAGTCTCTGTCTCTGTGTTTGTATTTTATTATTTTGTTTTACTTTTGTATTGTTCTGTTTGTTCCCGAATCTATTTTTCTGTCTCTGTCTATCATGTGCATTCGGACTTCGGAGGTGCTAAGATTTCAGCTTTAACCTGCCATTATCAATCTACAGAAAAAGATGGTGTTGGCCATAAAAAAGATTTTAGAGGGAGGTACATCATAGAATATTGCTGGAGGCTGAAAAGGTTGCTAAAACTTTAATGACGTGATTGACTCGTAAAGAAAAAAAACTTTTATGTAGAAAACCACATGCAGTTGTGTGATTAATTGAACGTTTACAAAGTCATATTAACTCCATGTCTCTTTTTTTTTAAGTTTTTTGATTTTGCAGTTCTCATAATGTGTGACTTGGAAATTTTTGCAAGTTTATTTAAATATTATTATAATTTGCCATTTGCATGTTTATCTACATTTTTATATAATTTGCATGTTTTTTTTTCTATAATTCTTATATGCCCGACTTAACTACTCATAAGTAGTCATGTAGGCTTGAATGTTAAGTGTGGTGTTTGCTTTTTTCTCTAGGGGCAGCTTTGAGGTCGTTGATTGTGGTAAGATTAGACTCTGTGAAGGAATTATTGCTCATGTATCTGCAAAAGTTTCTTGCAAAGCCTTTGAACTTTCTAAGAAGCTTGCTCCATTTCAACGATTTAAGATGCATCCTCGTAGTGATTTTTATCCAGAGATATTTCGGAAAAAGTGCGCTAATAGGAATGATATTGCTTTATATTTCTATCCTGGAGATCCTGAGAAGTAAGTTTAGACCTGTGTTTTGTGTTTTATTTGAACTACATTTAGTGTATTATTCTGAGTTTTAGATGTTCCTTCCGTATTTAGGTCAGTAGTGCAATATTCTGAACTGTTAAGAGACATGCACAGGAAGGATTTAATGTTGAGGTGTTGTATGCATAATACAGAGTTGCTGGTTTTCTCATCTACTATACTGCATGTGGATTGCCAAAGTGAGCTTCTCAAATTTTTCGTATCAATTTATTTTTGTTGTTCAATGGTTTAAATCTTGTGGTTACTGATATTTAAAATACCCTTTTTTATCTGTCATTGGGTATGTTTAGCAGACATTAGAATTTATATTGCACATGAAAGTTCTAAAAAAAGAGTCCCATTTGCTATAAAATTTTGTTAAAGAAAGTCTCATTTCTTTTGATGGTAGTATAAAATAACACATCGTCCTCAAGTTTATGATCGAAATTTCATTATCATGCTATCACTAGACACTAATAAAATACAATGAATAGATTTAGGGGTAAACATAGAACAAAAATATATCCTTAAAAAAATTAGAAAATTTTCAAATGAAACTCTTTTTGTGGACGGAGGTGGGAGTATATGGTAATTGAATCAGCAACCTAGACTTGGGGAATTATTTTATATGGTAGTATGTGAGTTTTGCTGCATAAAGGTTCTTGTTTACCTGCTTGCTAATGATGTTTGCAAATTTTATAACAGGGTTGGGTAAAGATTTCTTCATGTGGGGAGTGTTTCGTCGTCGAAAGGGCAATACTGGAGGTCAAATGACAGTTGCTCACAAGCCAGGGACTCGGGCAAGGGAACAGTAGATCTAGGCGAAGATTAAAAATAGGTAGTATTTTCCTTGTTTTCAATTCAGCATTATTCTCTTAAAAGATTATTATAAATATGTGGAAGGAGTATGTGAACCAGCATGAGAGAAATGCTACTACATTATTATTCTACTACATTGTAATGCTAGACCACAGTTTATTTTCATCATTAGATGACTAATGTGTTGAACTATATAAATTTTCCCATCTCATCTCAAGTGTTTGGGTGCACACAAGCACATATATGGGGACAAATTTTTTTAATTAAATCTCCTCTAAAAGTATAGTACACAAAATCCCCGTCATTACAAAAAGGTCTATTTTGATCACCTATAGTGAGCTTTACCCAAATCGCTTAAAGATGCATAAATGTAGTTATTGGTTTCGTATTTATTTCTGTTTGGTCCTAATTTTTTCAATACTTGACAGGGAAAAAGAAGAAGTTGCAGTTAATGTATCCTTAGTTCTGCATATAGTGAACTAATGGATCGGAAACCCATATTACAAACTATACAACACTAGCCAATGAATAAAAGGAGTAAAGATAAAATTCTAAAGAGAACTTTAGAGGGAAAATGTGTCGTATAGAAATTAGAATAGTAGTAGAAAAGAAAGCGAGATGATCAATGAATTTAATATGTAGGGCTGTAACATTTTAAGTTAATGAGGTCGAGTATCAATCCATTTAAGCTCATCAAGTATATGGACGGCCTAAATGTAATAAAATTCACTTGCCAAAACCCATTCTCTGTTTTTTTTTTGTTGTTGGGGGGGTAATGAGCGAATGGTTCACTAGCAATAGATCTTTGTTTTCTAGTCACCTGGAGGTGCAGGTGGTCACCAAGAAATTGCCCACACCTTAATTAGCCATTCCTCTTACAAGAATTGCTTTTGTATCACCAACACTTCCCCCCCTCCCCCCCCTCCCCCCCTTTTTTATACTTGTTCTCGTTCATCTATATGTCAAAGGTTCAGAATCTCTCTATGGTCACATTCAATTAAAAGATCTTGCTTCAATAGGAGCTGGATCAGCTTTCTTATTTTACCAGGGATGGCTGGACTGTGTGCAACACAAATTCTTCTAGTCCATCTTCCCATCCAAAGACCCAGACCTCCAATTCGCTCTCCATATAATTGATGGTGTCAACAGGCGTTCCAATTTCCACCCTGAAGATTGAAGCTGCCAATATATAGAAAATTCTCAAATACATCTGATACAAGTGTAACTATTGCATAAATAAATACAAGTGATTTAATTTTGTGAAAACCATCCTAAAAACAACTAAATTTAGCGTAATTTACCATCCTAAAAACAACTCAATTCAGCGTAATTTACAATTCTTGGGGTACTGTTTCACCCTGATTCTCTTACCTGTCAGGATTGACTCTCCAATCCGCTTACCCTTGGTAATTGGCAAATCCTCTACCTAACCATTTTCCCACATCTTTAGTTGAAATTCCTTTTTTTTGTTTTTGCAATCCACTTGCAAAAAATTCTGATAGTTATAGATAGATATTGGTTAAACACTAGTAGTTCCCTGTATCACCACTATTATTTACTACACCAAGAAACAGTAAATGAAAAAGGTCCCCTCTACATGCTGTCAATATCAATTTGAGCACTGTAGCCCTTGGAAACTGTTAGCTCCACTTGTCCTACATATCAATACTCAAAATGCACTTTTTAGAAAACTAGTTGGATAATCTTCAAGACACGATGATGATCAGGCTTGCATCAAGCATTAGCGAATCAATTCAAGTTCCAGGGGCAATTGGGCTAAAAGTTATTCAAGGAAATTCAATAAAAGAGTTGTGCCTCAATTAATGAGTTTGACCCTAGCATTATTGGACCAAGGGAGCGCAATTTAAGCATTATTGGGCTTACCCAATTGGCTAATTTAATTAGCTCATTCCTAGCAGCCAATTGATTCAATATAAATTCCTAGCATCCCATGGATTACATATTACATGGAAAAACAATTTGCTAGCCAATTCAGTAATTAGAAAAGATTTTGTTTCCAAAAATATTAGGCAGATTATATTGTATTTTGTTTCCTTTTATTTTAGATAATTTAGCATGATTCTAGGGGGGTTTGATTTATTTATATTGCAATTCTAGAGACTTCTATTAGGGTAAAATTATGACAACAATTTTAGGGTTTTTATTACCATAATAAGTTTCTAATTGCTTTATAGAAATAGGGATTTCTATTCCAAATTGGTTTGTAATTCCTATTAGGATTAGGGTTTTTGTAACTAGTATAAATAGGGGTTACTTCTATTGTAATTGACACACATTATTCGTTATTCAATATACTTGTGAGGTTATTCTCTTTTTTGGTTCTTTGAAGAATTCCTGAGTTAATTCTTAGTTTTCTTTGAGATTCAACTTTGATTTATCATACAACAATTCATAGTTGTGTGGCGCCTTATACCGCATGACGATTGTACCAAGATTACCGCTTCAATATAAGCGAGGGATCAAGCCGTCAAGGTATCATTGGAGTCCATCACACGACTTCTTAAAAAATTCATCAACCCCTTTTCCCTAATGCACTCGTACAAAGTTACAGAATTTTGGAGGGTTATTGTCGTTAGCTCCTCACTATTCCATATTTTCAAATAAACCTTTGCTTTTCTAACATAAATAATGCCACACGAAAACTGCCAAACGATTTTTGACTTTTTTTAATATAAGTATGCTGTGAGCCAATTATCTACTTAGGGCCCCGTTTGCAAAATTATTGTCCTGGACAAAGTTAATGTCTAAAAATGAAATGATACCTTCAGAAAAAACACTTTGTAGTGTTTATCCATCCATGATTGACTCTCCAAATGCAAAGAGCTTTTCTTGTCAACAAGATGTGCCATGACAAGAGCATGCATGAAGGCCTGTAAGACATCTCCAGCTGTCGAATCTTTATGCATAATAATGTTGATGACTCCCTTTTTTTCATGTAACAAGTACATGGCTAGAAAGATCAAGAAAGAAAGGTTGAAATAAACCCATATTTTGTTTTCATTGTTCAGCATAAAGAAGAATTATGATATATCCTTACCTTTCTTGTAGTGGGATCCAGCGGATTGTACAAGCTCCCGCCTGTTTTGCATAGGAAAAAAAAAATTCATTCAAAAAGACAATACACGCATCTTGTAGCTATTCATAATGCAAGACGTATCAACTCAAAAGTTGAGCAGAAGGTCTGACTTCTGGCATGCTTTTTAGTGCAATTGAAGGCTTTGGGACAGGCAGAACTGCAATCCAACAGCTCCAAGCTGGCTCCCAATAATTTGTTATTAATGCAACTATAAAATGATATTATAATTCCCTAAAGTACACATACACTTGAAGGTTCCCTGTGATTTATGTCAAAGGAGTATAGCTGAGTGGATTAGAAAGCTTACATTTCCAGGGAGTCGACTGATGATATCCTGACACCTAAGTGGACCCGTGTGTAAAAAAACTTGACATTATTTAAGTTCCATGATGTGATCCATAATGGTAAAACATGCTCCATGATAGAGACCTGTTTCGGAGAAAGAACTGGCAACCAGTCCACATAAATAAGAGTTACCTCAATTGAATACACACATCAAAAAGCTTCAATTTCCTTTTATGTCACATGCAATATTGGACTCCTATTTGTATATCTTGATGCTAGTTTAACTCTGCTGAGTATGTATGAGCAGAACCTTACCGTGGTCAGCCACAATTTCGATGATAGGCTAATTACAAGTACAGTATGATAGTACCTCAAGATTTATACCCAGAAATATTTATAAGTTTAAGGGGGTGAGAAAAGACACGTGGACTATAAATAAAACAATAAAAGAATGCTCACTTTGGCCAGTCTCCATAAAATGCAGTAAAAGAATTGAGCTTCGTTCACAATTTAATGTAGTCAGTGAAAGGCACCGAACAGCCTTGTAGTTAGCTGGAACAGCCAGAAGAAAATATTATTAAACAAAAAGAATTGGTAACAGTAGTTTTTTTGAATATCACGTCCCACAAAGATTCTATGTGCATGCATAATGTGTCATGTTTCTTTAAAAAACTTCCATTTGAATATAGAAGTAAGGATAGAAGTGGAAGCAAAAACTGACCATACATATGGAACATGGTGAGTGACAAAAAAGAAAACCATATGGCTATTGAGCGTCCCATTGTAATATGTGCAAGGAGCATTCCTAAAGCCATTCCAATCATTGTTGCAACTGTCTCTTGGCTTCCTTCCTATCAAAATAGATTACAACGAGAGGATAACGGCAAAGAGCACCAGCAATATCTAGTTTTTGTATTGCTTTTTTTTTGGGATAATATACTAATTATCGAGTTCTCGTGAAATTATCAGAAATTCTATTTCAGGACCTTGGCAGATATATCCGCTGCATTATTCTGGAGGGCAAAATGTTGTGTCAAAGCAGCTCGAGTTGCTCCACTCGCAACACCAGCTAAGTGGCAACATAATTCAACAAAGAGATCATCAGAACTGAGAAGCAATAAAGGGCAAATTAAAGATAACATGATTGATTTTGTTTCAATAGCATAATGAATCATAGTACTCACCATCAATGGTGATTGATGGTTAAGTTTAATGTGACCTAATTGCTTATATACAAAGAGAACTATATGAGTGAAATAATCATTTCAAATGTCATGGAAGACCATATTTAAAAACTATCAAATATAATAAAAATCCTTGTTCTTGAATGCTAGGCCTAGAAAGGTAAACATGTACTCATACTCGTACATTGTCCACCCAAAAGGAAAAACTATAGAATTCCTTCATTGAGGGAGGGGGAAGACGGTAAAGAGGGGAAAGGGGTTGAATAGAGGAGGAGGGAGAAAGACAGTCAACTCTACCTTGGTCAAGGATTGAAGAAAAATATGCAGAAAAAGGACTACAAGTATTCCTAGCTGGCGGACTCCTTTTTGAGTGAGTCCAACTATTCTTGGCTAAATAAAACAAGGTCTTCAATTTTACGACTTACTGAATGATCTTGATAAGCTTCCTATGCAGACTATGAAAACAAATGCTGAAGGGAATAGAGGAGAAACAAGGTCCATCAACATTCCTGCAAACAATGTCATTCTTTCATCATCTTATAGAATATAAAATAACAACTATTACAAATTGAATGAAGATGAAATCAGTATATTAGGGGGACAAGATGGTTCAAGTCCAGTACATAGTGCACGACTTAAATCATTTTCCAGGAATCATATTTCCAACAAAATTGAAATATGAACAGTTGTTTCCACTGACTAGCCGTTGCAGAATTGACTGGGAAGTGGGAACAGACAATAGTCAGTTCCTCCTCCAGTAACTTTAGCTTAATGTGAAATGAAATGCTCAGTGCAATGGAGCAAAATGATTGTGTTAAGCTCAAATGAGTGAATGAGTGAATATTTCTATATAAATTCTTTTCTTTTGGTAAATATCTCAGATCCCAATACAGCTTTTAGTAAAAATATTTTCAATAAAATTGTATTTTCTTCATCTCTAAAAACAACAAAAGTGCAGCTGAAATAACCAATAGAATTGAAAAAGTTTCCGTGCGCCTGTGTGAGAGTGACAAAGAGGAAATGGGAGACAGAGCAAGTGATGGAGATGGCAACAACAGGGCCGCTGTCTTAAACGCAAGAAAATAGTATACTAGTACCAAGGTCATTCATGAGATCCGCAACCAAACGCCACATCTTGGCATTGCTATCCAGGTTAGAACCCTGAAGAACCATCAAAAGTGCTAATTATCTTGTAAGCATCAAATTGGATTATTCAACTCATTAAACAATTTCCAAAAATGGACATATTTTCCAACCTTCACTAAGTGAATATTAACTGCTCCATATGAAGCAACAAGAAAACATAATTCAGCTATATTTTCATCGAGGGAGACTATATTTTACCTTTACACAAGAAAATATTGTTTGGATGACAAAGAGAGCCCAAATACTTCTACGAAGGGATGGTCTGAGACATGTCGCAACTTAGTTGGTTTGATGCTCAAATTAAACTCGATTTGTATTTATATGCTTAATTAATACGAATCTTGCAAAAAGCAACACCAAATAGTAGGTCTTCTATGTGGGAGAAAGATAGTAGGAAGGGTCAAATCCAACATATAAATATCTTGAAACAGATACACAAATATGGAGGGAGGAGCAACTCTATGTAGAAAAACAATTACAAGGTAGAAAAAGAGCAGACCTGATAAAATGTGAATAAGACACCTCCAAGCATTCCAGTTAAATCTCTTAAAAACCACTGTAACAGTTTTAGAACCCACAAACTACTGTCAACATGAATATACAAATTGAAATTAATATTAACAGTTACAAATAAGAATTAGTGCAACACATATTTCACCTGAAATGTGGCCCCAATTACGGTAGCCGATTTTTCACCAACTCCAATGGCACTCAGAAGAGCCTAAAACAGTGAAAGCACTGAAAGGTTAAAAAACAAGTTTCTCAATGCATAACAATTAACAAGGAGATGAAAAAGAAAAGGTTACATGTAACATAAACCTACTTGCGTAGAAAGCATAGTCCGCACATAAGTCGAAAGGCCCTAACAAATAATAGTAGAAATTAAGACTATTCACAGAAACGATTCAATTTAATTTAAACATGTTTAAACCTTAACCTGTAATAAGTCCCATATTTGGAAAGGCATATAATCTGGTGTTACACTGCTTGGATAAGCCTGCATTGAGAAAATAATAAAATGTAAATAAAAAGCATATAGGAAAATCATTTTTACTCTCATCGCCTGTTTCTTCCCGTTAGTGAACAAAAATGTAATCCAAACTCAGATTCTCGGATATGAGAATATGAGATTGAGATAGAGGGAGAGAAGGTTGCCTCAGGTACGAATGCTTCGAGGATTCTCCGGGAAAGGTGATTGAATCGGCCACCATGTGTTCGGATGGAGAGAGAAGAAGAGTGGGAAGTGATAGTAGCAGTTTTCGAGAGCTTCGACGACGCCGTTCCATTCCATTCCTCGATCACGATACGCGATGATTCCATATCAACGCCCACAATTCCGTAGCTCCACCTCGATCTCTTTCTTCTTTGTTATCTTCTTTCCGTTTGGAACACAGTCTACCAGTAAGGTTGACTTATACAGACTAAAATATAATAAATTTTTTCATAAAAATATAATATACTTCCTCCGCACTCAAAATTAATTGATCAATTTTTTAAATCAAATTAATTATTTTAAAATTAATAATTAAATATATATAAATATATTTTTAAAATTATAAAAATTAAAGTTAATAATAAATTATATATAATTTCTTTTAATTATAATTTCTTTATTTATATTTTAAAAAATAATAAAAAATTAATTTTAAAATAATTAATTTAATTTTAAAAATTAAAACCTGAATAATTAATTTAAGATTTTAGAAAATATTTTATTAAAAATTAATCTCCTGTGATATACCAATGGCGACATATATAAATTGAGAGCTTTAATTTAATTTTGATCTTTAACGACGTCATTACACAACAAAAAAAAAAAAAAGAAATCTTAACTTATTTATTTATAAATATTTATTTTTTGAATTTTAGAAATAAATGTTTCTGTTTATTAGTAACAGAAGGCCTATACTCTGAATATGTTCATCCAAATGAAGGGAGTATCAGGGAGAAACGAAGGCGTTTGTGAGTGTTGAAGAGAAGATGTGGAGAAGAGCTTACTTTTCGCTCTCGACAAGACGATTCTCATCATCTGAACCTGAAATCCCAACTCTTTATTCTTTTCTGCAGCCATCAATTTTTGCCCTAAAAAGAGTAGAACAACCATCTTCTCTGCACCCACCAAAACCCCAAGACCAAACCCCTAAAACCCTAACCCCAGACCACCAAGCCACGCTTGAATCCACCCTCCAAACATCTCTACGTTCCAACAATACAGATGAGGCATGGAAGTCTTTCAAGATTCTCACCAACAGCTCTGCACTCCCAAGTAAGTCTCTCACCAATTCTCTCATCACCCATTTGTCTTTAATGAATGACACCCATAATCTCAAGCGGGCTTTTGCATCTGTAGTTTTCTTGTTGGAGAAAAACCCAAGATTATTAGACTATGAAACTATTGAAACCCTTTTGAAATCAATGAAAACTGCAAACACTGCTGCCCCTGCATTTGCGTTGGTCAAGTGTATGTTTAAGAATAGGTATTTTTTGCCTTTCGAGACATGGGGCAGTATTCTTATTGACATTTGTAGGAAAAATGGTAGCTTTGTGGCGTTTCTTGAACTCTTTAACGAGAATTGTAGGATTGCAAAAGATGAAAAGCTAGATTTCATGAAACCTGATTTGGCTGCGTTTAATGCTGCTTTGGAGGATTGTTGTCGTGTTCTTAAATCGGTAGGTGATGCTGAGAATGTAGTTGAAACAATGTCTGTATTTGGTGTACGCCCTGATGAATCCAGTTTTGGGTTTCTCGCCTATGTATATGCTCTCAAGGGACTCCAAGATAAGATTACTGAGTTAGAAGGATTGATTAATGGGTTTGGTTTTCCTGACAAAAAAATATTTTTTGGTAATTTGATTAGTGGGTATGTGAAATGTGGTAATATGGGATCTGTTTCGCAAGCTATCCTTCGTAACTTGAGACAAGGGAACGGACAAGATTCAAACTTTAGTGATGAAACTTATTGTGACGTGGTTAAAGGATTTATTCAAAATGGAAGGATCGAGGATTTAGCAAGTTTGATAATTGAAGCTCAAAAGTTGGAATCTTCGTCCATCATAGTTGACCGATCTGTTGGATATGGTATTATCAGTGCTTGTGTTTATCTTGGGATATTGGATAGAGCACATAGCATTCTTGATGACATGAATACTCAAGGAGGTTCTGTGGGGCTTGGAGTCTATGTGTCAATTTTGAAGGCTTACTGCAAAGAGCAACGCACAGCTGAAGCTGCACATTTGGTTACAGAAATAAGTAGTTCAGGGCTTCAATTGGACGTTGCCAGCTATGATTCTCTAATAGAAGCATCCATGTCGTGCCAAGATTTTCAATCAGCTTTTTCTGTTTTCCGTGACATGAGAGAAGCAAGAATACCTGACTTGATGGGGAGTTATTTGACTATAATGACAGGTTTAACAGAGAACCATAGGCCCGAGCTTATGGCAGCATTCTTAGATGAGGTTGTTGAGGATCCCCGGATTGAAGTTGGTACACATGATTGGAATTCTATTATCCATGCCTTCTGTAAAGCTGGGCGGTTAGAAGATGCTAGGAGGACTTTTAGAAGGATGGTCTTCCTTCAGTTTGAGCCAAATGAGCAAACTTACCTCTCCCTCATTAATGGGTATGCAAGTGCAGAGAAATACTTTAGCGTTTTGATGTTATGGAATGAGGTTAAGAGAAGGGTTTCTATTGAAGGAGTGAATAGGTTTAGATTTGATACTAGCTTAGTTGATGCTTTCCTGTATGCTCTGGTGAAGGGTGGTTTCTTTGATGCGGTGATGCAAGTTGTGGAAAAATCTCAAGAGATGAAGATCTTTGTTGATAAGTGGAGGTACAAGCAAGCATTCATGGAGACCCACAAGAAGCTTAAAGTGTCTAAGTTAAGAAAGAGAAACTTTAGGAAAATGGAAGCACTCATTTCTTTCAAAAATTGGGCTGGTCTGAATACATGATGATCCTAGCACCAAAATTCTCCGTTTCTTATTTCATTTATTCAAGCTTTGCTCGCAGTAGATAGCTCAGTTGTTGCTGAGTCACGTTGTTTAATGAAACTGGAATGAGGACGAACTAACGCTGTGCTCTTCAAAACTCCTACAAGCATTCCTAATCAAAGGATTTCCCGTGTTCTAAACACGCATGCCGTTCAGAACCAGACAAGACTCCATACATCACAGAGCTTTCTGCTGGTGGGCAGCATTCCAAAATGAAAGTTGAGAAAGATTCAGTGCGTATATTGATGCTGGGAGTTGTATGGTGCTTAATATTTTTTTACTGAGCATGAGATCTTAGATGTCTGTTTGGCAGTCTCTTACCCTTGTCTCAACAAATTGTTTGGTAATCAGGCGGGATGTCTAAATATTGTTTACATAGCTGCTTTGTAAAAGAAATTATTTGAGTTGATATAAAATAATAATTATTGCTGCTTTGATCCTACTATATGTTGATATACTGCCTCTATTCTTAGAATTCTAAAATGTAAGATAAAATCAAGATAAGTGATCTTATATTTTAATAAGTAGTTTATTTTGAAAATTAATATTTTCAAAACACATGAAAGGTGTCACTATAAATATATATTAAAATAAAATATTATTTTTTATTGTGATTTATCAGTTTACTGTATTTTATTTTATGTAAACAGGAGTAGTTTATTTTAGCTGGACCCGTGATTCAAGTGGGCCCCATTTGTTAGGAATGAATCAAAATAAGCACATTCCCGGAAAATAACAGTTCTCTCCAGTTTTTTCACATACATTTATTCGAGAAGAGAAAAACAAAATCTTGTATAATTTGCTATTTTATTTACCATATTTAACTTTTTTTTAAAAAAAAATTGTCTCATTTAGGCCAAAGAATATGGGGGTTATTATGATATCTTTGGCTGAAGTATGTTTTATCAAATTTAAATTCTAAAGGCTATAATAAAAAGTTAAAAATACAAAAGAAATGACAAAACTGAAAATTTGTTGGAGCTTCATTGGTGGCTCAAGCTCACTACAGTGAATTATAAAATGATACTTGATATTAAAGTGTTTAAAACTATAAATAATACGACATATTTACACTAATCTTTTATTTTTCTTTCTTTTATCTCATATGTTTTTTAAAATACAAACATAGCCCTGTAGAAATTAGTCACCCACGTGTATGTAAAAAAAGAAGAAAAAGTAAAAGTTAAAAGGATAAGAAATTATGAGAGAATGGATGAGTAAAAATAGAAATAAGAGAGAAAAAATCAATTATTACCTTTTTAGAAACAACCTTATCTTGGAGTTACTAAAATTACCAAAAATAATCCATCTCACGTGCAGTAGGCGTGAGGAAAGTCGTTGGACACTGGCGCGAAAAAGAGAGAGAGAGAGGGTTTGTTTGTTAATTTTGGAAGCTGAAAAAATAATCCGGAGACATCGGTATGCCTTCCCTCTTATCAGGAAAATCCCAAAAACCCCATTTTCTTTTCACTTTTTGGCAACCCCGTATTATTTTTGGGTCCCAAATCATTCATTCCCACAAATACCCATCAAAAAATCAAAACAAGAAACTACAAAATCAATTTATTTATTTTTTTAATTGCAGTTGGTTCTGGTTGCTAGTATGGGTAAATTCCTTATTATACCTTTAATGTAGGAATATATGTGTATGTGTTTATGGGGATATATTCAATTGAAGCATGTATGTGTGTATATGTATTTCTTGAAATAAATTCCTTCTGCACTTTGTAGGTGTGGGGCGGTAAAAGGGTGGCCGCCAGTTGCCAGTGCCGCTCCCGGAAATGTTCTACTTTGGGCGGCTTGATCTTCACAAAAAAACTAAAAGGGTGTTTCTAAATCAGGTGAAATTCTTCCCACGGTGTTGGCAATTAACATTTTGAAGTATTTTCCTCTTTTAGTTGGTTTGTTTGAAAACTTGCATGGAATGGAATGGAAATTTGAGCAAGGATATTGATTTTATCCGATTCACGAATATTTTAAACTTTTGTGGTATTGGTGAAGATATACTTTCGTGGTATTGTTTGTGTTGAATTCTAATGAATACAAAACAGGGCTCATTCTATAGAAGAAATCTAAAGCTTATCAGCAATCTGGTCTGCTATGCTAAAATCCTAGATGAAGTTTCCTTCCATGATATGATCTATTTATTGAATGTTGTTTTAGTGGAAATTGTGAAATATTGAGCTATTGCAGGTAAATTTTGTTTACTTTCCTTATTATAAGAATGTTAATCTGAGTTGAATATCATGTAAACTTTAATCTGTTTTCCAATAGTGTGTTCCTATATAAAACCACTATAGGCTGCGGAGTCAATCTTTCGGCTGATCAGATAATAATTATACTTTGATCTCAAGGTCTCCCCTTCTACCTTGTGCTTCCCAATCAATTGATATTTTAATTACTTTGCTTTTAGCATTCCATCAGTCAAGTTAATCACATACGGAAACCTGAGGATGAGCTTTATAAATTTCTTTATTCATACACCCAAGTATACTGTTAATCAATGTATCATACACGTGTTTGAGAAAATAATGCAAGTACGTTTCTTTTTTTGAATTTGCATTTTAAATTCATTTCAGTCATGGAGTCTGAAGATGGAAGTGGAAGCTGTAAGCACTCGAGCAAAGATCCAAATACTACGAGGAAGAAAGATGATTCACTTTCCCCCTTAATTTCACTTGTGGATTCTGACCATGACAGCAGAAGCGAAACAGATATAGAGATTATTACCAATGGCTCAACCAAAAAGTTAAAATCTTCTAGTTCTGCGTCTTCATCCTCATCAGATTCTTTGGCTGCAGATTTCTTCCTAATGGATGCAGAGATGCTCAAGAAATCCAGCACAGCCCGTGCTGCCTCCCCTAAAGCTCATGGGGATGCTCAAACACCGCTTACAGCTGACAAAAATGATGTATCAAGTGACATGTTTTCCAAATCAGAAGAGCCTGACTATGAATGCCCGCTTGCCCCCTCATTAGTTTCTGATGTCACCCATGAGTCTTCTTTGAAAATCATGTCACCAGTACAATCTCCTTCTATTCAAGTGATGGAAAGACCTGGAGATTTCGACCCTGATAGGATTCCAGCTTCTGTGTTTTCTAATAAACCCTCGACAGAAATGGACTGGAGTGTTGCTTCCAATGATTCCCTGTTCAGCATTCAAATTGGGAACAATAGTTTCTCCAGGGAGCAATTTCTCATGATGAATGGAGACATGTGCAAATATGAAGAATCGTACAAATCCGGAGAACTGTACAGATCTGGAGAGCTATACATGTTGGATGCAGTGAAGAAATATGAAGAAACAGGAGTACCTGATGAAACCATGAAAGATCCTCCAAAGGAAAATGTTGTTGATCAAGTCGAAGAAAAAACCCCTCATCTAGAAAGGACTGAAAATTCCTCTGCAGTTAACCGCCATTCTAATGGAAGTAGTACTAGCTGTCAATCTTTTGCCTTTCCAATGTAAGTTCCAGTTCTTTTCATTTGAAAAATCAAATTATTAAATGATTCATCAAGTTACTTTTCATTCTACACACATGGGCATGCTTTATAGTTTATGGAGATTAGCATGAGCAGACACATGCACATTTACATGCCCACTGCCTAAATGCTTGCACGCATGCACATATACATGCACAATGATTACATGCTTTCATGTATGTATAAATGTAGATGTCCGTGCTTTTAGGATTCACAACAATATGTTATCTGCCTCAGTTTCTGTGTATTAGTGTGAGCATGTAACTAGAAGATGGCCTTTTCCTTCAGAAGTATACATGTATGAAAGTTCAAAAAGCCTAGAACTTTTTTAGTTGAGGAATATACCCTTTGTGTGTTGCAGAAAGAAGAGGTCTGGATGGCCACTATGCCACTGTTCTAATTGTAGCTGGGCGTTCTGCTACTGTACATGGACAAACTGCTGGTGTAAGTGGCCAAGCTGCTATTGTTGTAGGTGCCCAAGCTGCTATGGTTATAGGTGGCCGAGCTTCTATTGTTGTAGGTGGCCACTCATGCTGCCACTTAAATGGGCTAGCTGCAAGTGCCAATGTTCAAATTGTAGCTGGGCATTCTGCTATTCTTGGAATTCTATACAAAAAACAATATGTTCTTGTTCTCCTCGTGCTAAGATGTATGCGTTCCTCTCCCTCTCCTAGCATTGTTTTCTTGTATCAAGAACATTACTTCTGTCCCATACAAGAAGTCCTTACATATTTTCCAGCCATTTAAACGTGCATATAATGCAGTCACAGAGTATATGTTTAAGTTTAATATCTTCAGATTCAAAATATAAACTTGTAAGATTTTTGGTAAAATTCGTAAATTGATCATCTCAAAGGGTAATTGGGCAAGTTAAAATTTGTCTTTGGACTTTTCAGTAAATGACTCTCTTTACTGTTACCTCACTGACTTGTTTGAGGCTACTATGTTGTTGGCATATGGATTTCTGTCTAAACAATTTAACATGCATAATTGCATCCGCGTGTCTTTCTTGCTTTAAAAACATAGTGTGTGAAGTCACTGAAGTAAATTCTTTCTTTTTATTCATTGCAGTTTGGCAAATAATGCAAGGACTGTTTCTGGGTTTGGATCATTCAAGCAGCAGGATTTACAGCCAACAGACTCTGAGAATAGTCAGAAGGCAAAGAAAGCTTCCAAAAATTGCTGGTGTTGTTGTTCCCTTCTTAGTTGGTCATGTTTTTCGTGTTGGACCTGCTGGTGTTGAGAAAGCAACTGCTTCACATTCTTGCCTGATTTGCGTACCTCACTTGTTCTCTAGTTCCTTAGAAACGAGGAAAATGGGATTTTCGCAGCAATTTTCCTTCCAGTAGTTCCGTGGGTGTATATAGTGAGGGCTCATGTAGTTTCTCTTTTTCCTCAGATTATTAGCTAGGATCAGCTTTAGATATTGTGCCTTTCCTCACATCTTGGTCCATTGTACATTTAACTGCTTGTTCCTTCTCAACTTTCATGAAGAAAATTACTGGGAAAAAAGAGAGCAGAACTGTCATGTAGGAATAATGATGTAAAGGGACATACAATATGACCTGTCAGACTTCAACACTAAAAGCAAGAACATTTTTTTCATGTAGGAATAATCAATTTTAACAAGTGACGCATTCTGTTCTTTCTTTCTAGCCAGCAACTCTAGCCTCCATCTTAGATTTAGGGGAGGACTCTCCTTGTGGAAATATGCTCTCCTAGATCTCTTTTATTTTGATCTAATAAATTATTCTCCATTCTTGTAGAGTTTGTTTTCTCTTTTTGTGAACTTATTTTTTCTATGAGATGATTAATTTTTTTTTTCTTTTGGATGAAAATTTCAGTATCATCTCTTGGGTGATTTTGATTTGAGATTTTGTTTTCTCAGTTTTAGAGATGTCTTTATTCGTGAGACATTTTTCAGTACATGAATTGTTGAAGACAAATTATTCATATTTGAATTTGGCGCTTCCATCGCGATTTGTTCTTATGTTGTCACGCTAAAGAACGGTTCGGATATGCATATTCTATTATTATTTTAGAGATATGATTGTGTTTCAGAAATATATTTGGTGTTCACTAGCGTTGTTGCTACAATTGTTCTTTTTTACTGATTATCTGTTAATTTATTTGAAAGAATTACTCATTTAATTTGTTTTTTATAATATTTTCATCTTTTATAACAGATTACAGTCTTAATATATTTTAATCTTTGGACAATTTGATTAAAAAAACAAATAAGACATAATTAATTTATTTGTCTTGAGCTATCTATCAATCTATTTGTTAGTACTATGTAGTCACATGGTTTTAATACTAATACAAGGAGAAATTTGAAGGGGGGGGGGGGGAGGAGGGGGGAGATCATCTTCCATAACATTTAAGGGACTGTTTGGAATTAACATAATCAGTCCACTAAGTTGACAGGAGATGCACATTTAAGTTATCTCGAAATATAGTGATGTTTGTCGGCTTGAACAAGTCCAAGATGAAAAAGAAGAAAATTTACCACCAAACATGTCCTCTTCCTCTAAAAAGTCAACTTGCTAAAAAACCAAAAAAAACTTTGACTTATTATAAGATTTGCTAAATAAAGATTAAACAAAGCAAATTTAAACAGTATAAATATTAACCACCACCACTAAATTCAATTTTTGAAGAATCTTTTTCTATATTTTTCCAGCTTTAGTATTTGAACTTGAGCATTTTCCTACTTTACATTGAATAAATAAAATAAAACACCCTTCTAAAAACTACAGTTACAACAGTCTGGCCCACTTATCCGATGTAGTACTAGTTTTAATGAAAGACATTTAGTCCATTAGTTCTGTTGACCGTTACTCCACGTGGCAAACAGATTACTAGACTTTTTAAATTCAAATTAATAACCGCCGTGTGCTGACTAGCTTATTGCAATTTGCACACATATTGATTGATTGACTGCCAACTGGGTCAATGGACCCACATTGTCCACACCACACGGAAAGGAAAAGAATGGTGCAAAAACATTTTGAAAAACAATGAGAACACGCAAATGCCCACAAAACATACCACAAGAAGAAGAAGAAGAAAAAGAAGAATCAAAGAAAGCCAAAATATAATTTTTCAGAAAAAACCCAAGCACCATTTTCTGACTACTTTACAACTGTTTTGAGTTCTGGGGTTTTCTTCTGAAAACAAGAAAAATGCAGTATTTGGCTGCTATGGGGTTTTATGTGAGTCTCCTCTTCTGTTTTCTCTTTCTGGTTTCAGGGGAAGATTTTTCAGAAAAAATGATTCTCTTGGAATTCAAGAGCTCCATTTCTGACCCTTCTGGAATTCTGTCCAGCTGGAAAACTGAAGATTCCAGTTACTGTTCCTGGTTTGGAATCACATGCAATTCAGATTCTAGGGTTTTGGAGCTGAAGGTTCCTGGTGGTAATGGAGGTAATACTTATCCTGCTTCTTGTTCAAATTCTTTAGAATTTATATTGCATGGCTCTGGATTTAAAAGAAATTGTTCCGTTAGAGTTGGTAAATTGGTTGGGAAACTGTCACCAGTAATGGGAAAGCTCTCTGAGCTTAGGGTTTTATCACTTCCGTTTAATGAACTTAGCGGTGAACTTCCTAGTGAAATGTGGGGTTTAAAGAATATTGAAGTACTTGATCTTGAAGGGAATTCGATTACTGGGAATTTTTCTGGGGATTTTGGCAGTTTAAGGAAGTTGCGGGTTTTGAACCTCGGTTTTAATAGAATTGGCGGAGAGATCCCGGATTCCCTATCAAAGTGTGGGGGGTTACAAGTTTTAAATTTAGTGCGAAATAGAGTAAAGGGGAAGATTCCAGGGTTTCTTGGTAACTGTAAGGACTTAAAAGCACTTTATTTGTCGTTTAATCAGTTAACCGGTTCTGTACCGAATGAATTGCTGAAAGACTGTGGGAATCTTGAACATATAGATTTGTCAGGTAATTTCCTTAGTGGGAACATTCCGCGTAGTTTTGGAAAATGTAGCCAATTAAGGACACTTCTGTTGTTTTCGAATGCATTTGATGGTTTTATTCCACCAGAAATTGGTGAGCTTCAGAGGCTTGAAGTTCTGGATGTTTCACAAAACAGCCTTAGTGGTTTTATCCCCGCGAAGCTTGGGAATTGTGTCAGTTTGTCGGTTCTTGTCCTCTCGAGTCATTTTGATCAGAAGTCATTCAGATTACCAGATGCTCCTTTGGATGATTATAATTGTTTTGAGGGCACCATTCCAGCTGAAGTTACAATGCTTCCAAGGCTAAAGATATTTTGGGCTCCAGGTGCAAACCTGAAAGGCAAGTTTCCTAGCAATTGGGGGTGTTGTGACAGCTTAGAGATGGTGAATTTAGCTCAAAACTTTTTCACAGGAGAAATATTTGGGGTGTTTGGAGGATGCAAGAACCTGCATTTTCTTAATTTGAGCTCTAACATGATAAGTGGTTATCTTGATGAAAAACTTCAAGTTCCTTGTATGACCGTATTTGATGTTAGTGTAAACCAAATTTCAGGATCGATTCCCAGTTTTCACTACAATACTTGCAGTCATCTAACCTCTTCTAATTCAGGCCTTCTCCAACCTTCCAGCCCATCCTTTGCATATTTGTCGTTTTTTACATGTAAAACACTTTCTGAAAATCCTCTGCCATTTTCAAGTTTAAGCCTTCCAATGATTCATGATTTTAGTCAGAATAACTTCAGTGGAGCAATCCCATTACTTCCAGTAGCACTTGAAAGATTAGGCAAGCAGATTGAGTATGCATTTCTTGTTGATGGAAACAATCTCACTGGACCATTTCATGAAAACTTTTTTGCCAAGTGTGATGATTTTTTTGGAATGATCATCAATGTAAGCAACAACAAACTTTCTGGTCAAGTTCCATCTAATATTGGTGTAGAATGCGGATCTCTAAAAGTTTTGGATGCCTCCAAGAATCAGATTTCGGGACCAATACCTCAAAGTCTTGGAGATTTACAATCACTCATTATGCTTGACTTGAGCTGGAACAAGTTGCAGGGCCAGGTTCCAGTTAATCTCAGTCGCATGAAGAATCTTAAGTATCTAGCCCTGTCTGGTAACCACCTTTCTGGAAGCATCCCCTCTACGTTCTCACAGTTACACTCCCTTCAATGTTTGGAACTTTCATCGAACTTTTTTTCTGGTGATATTCCACAAGGTCTAGTGAACTTGACCAACCTAGATGTTCTTTTGGTCAATAACAATAAACTGTCAGGTAAGATTCCCTCAGGTTTGGCGAATATGATGTCACTCACCAAGTGTAACATCTCATTCAATAATCTGTGTGGACAGTTTTTGTGGGGGGGTAAGAAAATAAATTGTAGCAGCTTTCCTGGAAACTCGTTTCTTGATTTCCCTCTAGCCACTTTATCTCTATCTCCTTCAGGCAACGAGCCACAAGATTCTGTGGCTTCTTCATCAGTAAGTGGTTCTAAAACTGCTAGCAAGGGATTTAATTCTTTTGAGTTGGCTTCCATAATATCTGTAACTGTCATTGTTGGTATTCTTCTGGTTCTTGTCATCCTCTTCTTCTACATAAGAAAAAAGAGTCCAAATTCTAGAGCTCATGTTTCTGAATCATCTGAGAGAAGGGAAATTGTAATTTTCAAGGACATTGGGGTTCCGTTGACTTTTGAAAATGTTGTTCAGGCAACGGGAAATTTCAATGGGAGCCACTGCATTGGATATGGGGGTTTTGGTGCCACTTACATGGCTGAAGTCTCACCAGGAATCATACTGGCTGTAAAGAGGCTCACTCTGGAAAGGTGCCAAGGTATTCCACAATTTGATGCTGAGATAAGCATCCTTGGAAGGATAAAACACCCAAAGCTTATAACATTAATCGGTTACCATGCCAGTCAAGCAGAAATGTTCCTCATATATAACTATCTTCCAGGAGGTAATTTGGAACAGTATATCCAAGAAAGATCCAGAAGAGCTGTTAACTGGAAGGTACTTCACAAGATTGCTCTAGATGTTGCCAGTGCACTTGCTTATCTTCATGACCAGTGTAATCCTCGTGTTCTACATCGTGACATCAAGCCGAGTAATATATTGTTGGATGATGAATTCAATGCGTACTTGTCTGATTTTGGGCTCTCAAGACTTTTGGGAATTTCTGAAACCCATGCAACAACTAGTGTTGCTGGAACTTTTGGCTATGTGGCACCAGAATATGCTCTAACTTGTCGTGTATCTGAGAAGGCCGATGTTTACAGCTATGGAGTGGTGCTTCTTGAGTTGTTATCGGACAAGAAATCTTTGGACCCTTCTTTTTCTTCACATGGGAATGGTTTCACTATCATATCATGGGCGTCAATGCTATTGGCAAACGGTCAGGAGAAGGAGATCTTCACAACCGGCCTATGGGATGCAGCTCCACAGAATCATCTGGTTGAAATTCTGATTTTGGCAATACTTTGTACATCTGAGCTCAAATCTAAGAGACCTGCGATGAGGCAAGTTGTTTATAAACTGAGGAAATGTCAACCTCGTCCGGGCTAGGTATGTAATTAGGGTCCTGGATTTTTACATACAAACATAAGGAATAGAAAACTTAATTTCTAGTTTTCAGTTGAATTTTTTTAATTAAAGCAGCCATTTTTCGGAGCCATTTGAATGATCAATTGATGTAACCTGAGGAATCTCCTAATTTCATTTGAACATGAATTTCTTTTCTTTTGACAATTTTGTACAATGAATCATAGCAGATGTTTCTTGTCCCATAACCAAGTTTCAATCATTTTGTACTTGAATTTATAAGTTTTCAGGCCGAGTTGCTAAATCAAGTGAATCAGGGTTGTTGAAAGGTAGAGTTAATGCTTGAAATGGTTATTAAAAATGAGACTCAGCGTACTTTGTTTCTCACAAGATATCTGTCTCTTCTTCAATTCTATGGGATTTTTTTTCTTTCTTGATTGCAAGGCTTCATGTCTTGTTTTTCCTACTTAAAATGCTAACTTTTCGTAATCTTAATTTTCTGGAATGCCGATGTGCAGTTAGGCCTTCCTCCAAAATATAACCTGGTAAAGTAAATAGTTCAATAATCTATTCCTCAAGTCATGTTAATCCTGAAGTTTTAAAATTCATGCCCAAATAACCAAAGAGAACCAATTACTTCAATTTTGTTGCTGCAGGGAAGAAGTATAATAATAATTATATAATAGTGGTAAATGGTATCTCTCAGTTTATTTATGTTGGTGAACTAAAGTTTTATTTATATTTTATTTGAATTTCCAGCTGCATTGCCGTCAAAGGTCACACGGACCAGTGGCAGAGCATTTGAATGCAGATCAAGAGTTCACCGGTTCGAAGCCGGTTGTGCCCTTAGTCAAAGCGATACAGACTCTGTGGCCCAATGGATAAGGCGCTGGTCTACGAAACCAGAGATTCTGGGTTCGATCCCCAGCAGAGTCGTCAACTTGCTAACTACTGTGAACCTCTTTTGAAAGTTTTCTTACCTTCAGAAATGGAACATTCATTCAGAAACATTTTGCCTTAAAACAGGAGCACAAAATTCTCTGTACATACAAAGAAATTTGGGAAACAAAATAAAAGGAAGCAAAAGTTAACAAATTGTCATCCTAGCTAAAACAAAAACTTTTGCATATCCCCTCCCCTCCCTCTTTACACCGCCTTTACGAAAATAAAGAGTTGGGACTTACAACTATATGTTTGAGTGGGTTAGTTTTGTCGGTACCGCCTGCATGCTCCACGAATCCTGCCGGAGAGTAAAAGGAGCCATGACATACACACATTATCCTCGCCTCTTCTCCATTGCCATACTTATACAATACTCCCTCTATTCTTCTTCCATTAGGACCGTCACCTGTTGCAACTACCGAAGGCATTGAATTCATCCTGGATTCCTTTGCTCTATTCCCAGAAGCATTCATTTTCTTAGATGGGTAAGGTCTACCTGCATTCTCCCCACTCTTCATTCCCGAATAACCCACTGTACCCTTGTTACGTTGATCTTCTACCGACTGAATACTAACTGGGCTCACATTACCGCAACTACCAGACCCTGTCATGGCGCAGGAACTTAAGTGCTCTGAAATAACAGTTACAAATGATAAAAGTTACAATAATAATATGGTGCTCTTGCTTTAGTAGTGAAAGGCAGTCGCGCATTCACAAATTCAGGAGCCTTTTGCAGGTAATACTAAATAGATTATGCAATATAGTTTTAACTCCAAAATACATGCACTAGGAAAAGCTAATCTCATTACTAGTTTACCTAAATCCATAACTGAAAATTAAACCTCAAAATGAGCTTCAGTAAACAGTCATCCAGCTCATATAATCACGCACTTTATCTTAGGCTAGTAAAGTCCAGCATAACAACTTCAACAAAGAATGATGCCACACCACTGGTGGCCTATATCTTCTGTGACTAATTATTCTCTCTTGCAATATCTAGTTAGTTCACGAAAACTATTTAGTAACCGATATCTTTTTATCATGTGTAGTACAACCGACATAAGAGAAAGAGAAGTAAGCAATCATAGCATCTGATACCCTCATTAAGATTCTAGCAGGAACCCTCATTAATATAGCTAATTGTTCAGAACTGTTATTGAATTAATTATTTTTTTTAATATCAAAATAAACACCAACTTAATCTACTCATTCCCTGATCTTTGCTCATAAAACTATCCTCGCTTGCTCTCTAATTTTTATAAAATAAAACACTAATCAACAACCCTAGACTGCTTGCAAAATTGTGGGACTGAGAGGGGAAAATGATATCCTAAAAAAGTAAGAAGCAAACAAGAAAGCATTCTAATTGGTGGCATGCAATTTACAATAAAAACACAAGACACAACAACAAATTCACAAACCCACATGCATAAGATTAGTGCACCTTGTGAAAAAACAAAAAATAGAAGACACTAGAACAGGAATTCATTATCATATGCTAGCAATCTTGTTAACTTTCAAGTTAAAAAGTTTTTAGCTTTACATCAAGATTCTAAATAAGCAAGTATGGAGCAGTTTTTGTTTAATTGAAGAACCAACTCAACGTGCAGTGGGCTGTATGGCAAAATTGGATAGTTCAATTACTGTAAATGCACCACATTGGTTTGAAGAGAGAACTGATATTAAACACACATTGCACACCCTATTTTACTCTGATTTAATATACTATGCTATCAAATCTAAAAGCTCAAATCTTTAACAAAGTTTCTTCTGAATTGCAAGAAGCTTAATCAATGAAACATTTTAGCTCCAATAATATGATCAATGATAATAATGAATTTTTGTGAGTATACATTGACAAATTGCTAATTCAATTCTCCGTAATGATCCACCATTTCTTCCTTCTTCTCCCCCCCTCCACCTCCACCTCCACCTCCACCTCCACCTCCACCTCCATTTTCGTTTTAATTAACAGTTTCCACTACTTTTATTTGGTAGCAGAACTACTAGGATATGAAACAAGAAACTCCAGAGCATTACTAGAAGTAGTCAATAATCAACAACTTTCTACACAGAATATACTTTAAAAAAGCTACCAATATTCTTAATATAAAGCTCTCAAACCCCAAAAATTGCACATCAGATAAACAAGTAGATATATTTCAATTTCTTTTTCTTTCTTTCTGTTTTTTTGTTGATAATAGTTATATAACTAAAAATAGTAAGAGCATATATAGGAAGTTGGTATAAGAGATTAATCATAATACCTTGAAGTGGTTTACTCTCCAATTCTGACATACTAGAAGAACATCCCCCTCCTTGTGAATCTATTGACCCTTGTCTACTACCACCATCTCCAATTACATAATTACCCCTCCCTCTTTCTGTCAAGGCTTCAATTCCACCTCCAAGAATAGTCTGTCTAGCAGCAGGAGCCCATGACGGCAGCCCAAAAGGCGGTGCCGCAGATGAGCCCACCTTATTCATTGCAGCTATATACTGCTCTCTCTGACCTCTCCCACTCAAATTCACCTCAGTCTCCCTCCTCTCCTCGTCTTTATGATCGCCCTTGAAGACTCTCTGCTTTTCCGACCGCCTCCGCTTAGCTTCCATTCTCCTCAAACTCTGCATCTCCTTTCTCTTCCGCCACTCCTCCTCCGTCTCCACAGGAAGCGAAGAAGTCCTCGCAAGAGCCGGATACGCCGCCGTGGTCGCCTTCTTCAGCTCCTCTTGCCCATCTCTAACTAGTGGAATAGGCCCAGCAATAGACGAAGACCTCACCAGCTTGTTTGAACTTTTATCAACCCCAAACCTTCCGCCTAAGGACAGCCCGAGATTCAGCTCTATCTCCCCTGAATCATCATCATAATTTGGTTCTTTCTTCAATTCAGATTGTCTTGAAGTACTTTCCCCCATAAATCTCTGCAATAAATCCTTCGGTATTCTATTCTCAAGAGTGAGATTTTCCATTCTAGTACTACTTCTCCTGCTCTCACATGTATCGCCCATTACACGCATAACTCCCAACCCCCAAAAAAACCCAAACTTGATACTCCTAAGTAATCAAATTCAGCTATATTTATCTGCAACAACTCCATGGTCTGATTTAAACATGCCCTGATGAACAAATCTGATCATTAGCCACAACCTGTTGATTTTTAACTCAATAAAAAATATTAGTCCTTAAAATCTCATTTAAAAATTGAAGATTTTCAAAGAAGGATGAAAAGTCCGGCAAAAACTTGCCGGAAAAGGGTGCAATCAATTATAGAGGGTTAGAAAGAGGAGAGGTGATACTGAAAGGAAATCAAGAAACGTGGGGAAGAAGAAGGGGAGAAGAATTATTGCACGACGAAAATAACTTTGGGTTGGAGACAACGAAAGTACATGAGAAGGGACAAGTGGCGGAAGGTGAGGTGTGGCCGTATGGGTTAGTGGTGACACATGTCTCTGGCTTACTGAGTCTTTCTTTCTGTCCAATATTTAGTTTCTTTTTAGAAAAATAATATATATATATATATATATATATATATATATATATATATAGTGACTATACTAATTATATGAATAAGTAAGTATAAATAAAAATTTATTAAAAAGTTGTATCATATGATTAAAATTCTAACTGAATATGACATGATCTCTCCCTTTAAAATTATATGATTAATATTAATTTTTAAAAATAAATTTAATAAAATTTAAAATTAAGATAACTTATTAAAAATTATAAGATAATAAAATTTACAATAAATTTTAAGATAATTTATAATATTTATCATTATATTAATTAAAAAAATAAATGTCAAATATGTATGTTGAATTGTGTCGTTTTGGGTTTGTTTGTGTAATTGTGTACGTTGTGTGTGGCCAATTAAATGACAGGATGGAGTTTTGTGTAAAGAGAGTGAAGAGCAGGTAGGTGAGATTAGGGGTTGTGTTGTGAGGACGCGTGTCGCGGGATGAAGGAAGGGAGAAGACCACGTGTCAGTGATGTCTTAGAACTCTCCGTAGGCATTCGGGCCTCGTAAAGCCGCAACGGCAACGCTGTGTTTTTTCGCAGGCGGGAAGGAAGGAAATAAATAAATTAATAAATAAATAATGTTGTACTACTCCATTAGCTGTCATAATTACTTAAATCGTGATAGGAAAGGTTAATGATTTGGATACGTGGATTATACTATATGAGAGAAACGTGGTTGGCTGAATTGGTTGGTTTGGCTTACGTTAACGTACGTACGTCTTTAAGTAGAAAAGCTTCTTCCACCACTCATCTCTCACAACCTCCGTTTTAAAAGATTATTATTTAAAATTTTTACATATAAATTAAAAAAATTATTTAATACTATCATTTAATAATTAAAAGTTATTTAAAATTTCATCATTATCTTTTTATGTGAAATTAAAAATTATTAATATAAGAGAGATAATTTATTGAAACAATGAGATAAAATAGAGATAATATAATAAAGTAAATAATGTATTCTCCTTCAAAATTATAAACGACAAACTTTTTAGAATAAATTTATTCTTCTAAAACGACAATCTTTTAGAAACGGAGAGAGTAATAATTAAAGGGAGTGAAGAAGAAGTACAAATAGTACTCCCTCCGGTCTCCGTCTCTAATTATTTGACGTTTTAGAGGTGAATACAAGAATTAAGATAATGATTGAAAAGTATTAAATTTAGTACTCAGTTGTCTATAATACCATTAAATCTTTTGTTGGGATAAAGAGAGTTTTGTTAGGATATGGGGAGAGAAAGAGTTTAAAGTATCAAAAAAATAGGCAGAGTAATGAGGGGTAATTTTAGAAAAGTTGTCATTAATTCTCCTAAATTTGAACAAACGTCAACTAATTATAGACAAATAAAAAACTCTACAACGTTAAATAATTAGGGACGGAGGTAGTATATTTTATTTATTGAATATATGTAATTGTTTTTAGTCAACTTATGTGACGATCGGGACTGTCGAAGGATAATTACGGTGTGAGAATAAGTACAAATCATAAACATCAACAATTGAGTTATGTCCGTATGTGATTGCTCTAGCGACCATGTAAGACCCCGAAATTTTTTTAAATAAAAAGAATTTTCCTTTATTTATTATTTTGAAATAGTAAGGGTGGATTTGATTAATGTGGTTAGTTATGGGTAAAATACGCAAATATTTTAAATAAGCAAGTGGTGATATAATATTCATTATTGTCGGAGAATATTCGTTTGGTCGTGGAATATTAAATGATCTGTTTGGGAATATTAAATGATTTAGTAGCATGTACCATAATGGGCCCCATAACCGGAAAGCGATTGTAGGAAGAAAATGACAAAAAAATAAGTTGTTTAAAAAAATAACTACAGTAGTTATTACTGAATTTACCTTGTTGGAATACCCGGTGGTTAAAACACAATAATACGGCGTTATTCGACAAGATTAGCAGTATTGCACCAATTATTGATTCTTACGTGAAGAAGACACTACTCGATAATGGTTCTGATAATTTATTATTCAAAGATTTTATTTTATTGATTCAATAATTCTTTGCGTTGATATTTTATATTCTTTGTTGTTTGATAATTGTCATTACACAATATTTTTCATTATCGAACCAATAATTCATATTATCCGAATAATATTATTAGATAACATTATTGGCAATGTCTAAAAAGTTCGCTTAAGGAGATGTTTGGTCACCTAATTGCACGCCAAGAAGTGAGAAATTCTTATCGAAAGCCCCTCTTTCCAGGAACCGCCGGTTGTCAATATTGTGATTACGTAATATTATTTGTGAATAATTAATTATTGATTCATACGATGAGGAAAATATTGATTTTATGAGGATATAGATGGAGAAAATTTTTAATGTGACAATTGTTGAAAATTAATATTTTATCTTTTTCTGATAAAATAATTCATTTAAATATATTATTTTAATAATATATTAACGATGAATGTTGGATATATGAGTATATGTGGAGGAGAAGTATTTTTATTACCAAAAATGTTTAAAACATGTTAAACATGTCGGTGGACCCCATTTATTGACTGAAATTTGATTATAGCACAGTAAAATCGCCCATTTGTGGATTTTGGTCAATTTTCATTTGGAATTTGGAAAAACTTTCTTACGTAAAATTGTAGAGAATTGAATTTCCTATAAAAACACGCGAGATTGAATTTTTCGATAAAAGGCTATTTATTATGAATTATTGAAGTTCAAGTTCAAATAATTGATTTTTGGAAGTTTAAAATATTTTTATTTACAAAAACGTTTTTTCATTTGGTTCCCTCATTTAGCATGTGCAAGATGGCTGAGTTCAGATTTTAGAATGTGTGCGTAGAAATTTATATAATATATTAAAATTATATTAAATTTTCTCGCTTTTGTGTTCTAAGCAATTTCTTATAAATAGGGTGCTTATGTTATAATTGAAAATCACACCGTAAGCTCAAGTTTTTCTCTCTATATTATCGAGTGTATTCTTGTGAGTATTTTGAGTATACTTTGAGTATTGCTATATCGATGCAAGTTCAAGTCATCGCTTATATCCAGGTGTTTCAATTAGTAAATCTTGTCTTTTCGAGGTAAGGGATTTTTTTTTTTCAGAATGATATTATTTCTTCAATATCATTATCTTTGAAATATTGATCTGAAGTTTTTATCAAATTTGAAACTTTTTGGTGTCAGATTCTTATTCACGTATACTCAAGACTATTCACGATACTCTGATCTTATTCACGAATCACGACACTATTCATCGAAAAATGAAAATTTTTCTTTTAAGTCCAAAATATCTATTCGGATACTAGCTTTGATTGTATCCATATTTTGATCATTCTTGAATTTTACACCACTATGATTATTTTTGAGGAATTTTTGGACATGGATAAAATAAAGTACTAATCCTTAATCCTTAATCCTTGTCATTTTGTTTCCTTTGGATTCGTTTCTTTAAAAAATATTTTCATCATCATCACCTTAAATGATGATATTATTGAATATCTTTGGCCCAGTAGTGCAAAGATGAATGATTTTGATGAATATCTTTGGCCCGTAGTGAAGATGAATGATTTCTAATGAATATCTTTGGCCAGTAAGGGTGCGAAGATGAACATGTATTTAGATGAACATATTATTAATCGGTGAATGTCCTTGGCACAGTAGTCTGAGGATGAATATTTGATCCCGGATATATATTGATTGATGTTACGAGGATAAAAAAATAGGCGATGAACTTTAAAATTCATACATAGAAGATAGTAGTTTGCATTCTCTACTTAACTCTTCTAATGAATTATTATTTCATTGCGAATATTGATTTAAAACTTATTGTCTATTGTATTCTATTATTTTTTTCCTGTTGAAGACTAACGATAATTTTGTTGTATATTATCTTAGTCATAATATTCTTTCTTTGAAATTTAGTCGAGCTCACCTTTTTTTTTTGTTCCATTTTTTTTCTTCGTCGGGGAGGCTAAAATATAAGCGAGACAGTCGGGGTATGGAATGAAAGTTCAGGAGAGTTGTTTAGTAGTCCCCACCATTGTTATAAAATAATGTATCAATAATTATGATGAGAATTTATTTGCATGTGGATATTATGCAGATGGCAATATCTCGTATTTAAACAATACGATTTATATGTTGTAATAATAAAGTTGTAGTTATTTCTGTACCATGTATTTAGCGACTCAGAATGGGTTGGATGGAATGGACCTATTTTGGGGGCGTCACAGACCATATATTTATAACTTGATTACACTATCTTAATGCGTCTGTCCCCGAATAAAGATAACTACTTATCACAATAGTTACCATATTCATATAAAAGTCAATCTCCATAAGAATAGGAAGTTAAAATTAATCCGAACCACTTTCAAAATGAAATTTGATTGAGTTTCCTTAAAAATAGAAAATTAAATAGGATAAGCGGTTACCGATTGAGTATTAGACAGGGTCTAATATAGTTAATGAGCAATTTTTCTTTTTAAAAATATCTAGGAAAATCAATATGAAAAAAATACTCGATTTATAGAGCTGCGGTATAAATCGGCGAGGAGAATGAAGGGAGCTGGTGGTCCTTGACACGGGCCTTTGGTGAATCACGACGGGGTAAATGATATGGTCCCACCAAGTCAAGTTGTACCTTAAAAAGATACGTAATGAGTGAGTGTTGGTGCAGTTACCACGTGCCAGTGAGTTGGTCCCTAGTGTAAACGGTGTATCAAACGGTGAGGGCGACGTTTTGGCCCTATTGTTATTGTAGGATGCTGGCGTCATGTCCTTTTTTAAACATATCACTTGGACGTACTAAAGACAATTATAATATAGTTCGTTTTGAAAAAATTATTTTTAAAAAAATAAATGATAAACTTTTTAATAATAAATATAGATATATTTTTAAAATAAGTTTTTATTCTCATAAAAAAATTACTCAAATAACAGTAACTACATAAGATTCACTACGAATAAAATAGTATTTATTTATTATATTTGAATTAAAGTAAAATATAAGTTTTTTTTAATTTTATTTTAGAAACACAATAGCTACATAAAAAACATACAAGTTTTTAAATTTTTTTCTATTATAAATTAAATTTTCTATTTTTTTGGATCTGGAAATTTAGAAACATAGTTTAAGTACTTATTTACCAGTTTAGAGCTTATTAAGTATTTTTTAAATATACACGTTCTATTTATTTATCAAGTATAATAATTTATTTTTCTAACAAGTTGTTCCAAACAGGAGACTTTAACTTATTAAATAAGTTGCTTAAAATACAAGTTAGTAAATTAAAATATAAGTACAAACTAACCTCCCCTCCCAATTTGAAAATTTACCTGGTATAATATCATTTTTTCTTTTAAAAAATGGTACTAATAAAAAAAGGAAAGAGGTTGGCCTCGAAAAACTAAAACACGCGGAGGTCTTATAATACCTAAATTATAATAAAAATGTTACAGTGAAATTATACTTTAAATTATAATTTGTATTATAAGTTAGTTATATAAAAAAAATAGAATAAAATACACTCACATCTCCTGTAGCTTACTATAATAACACTCACTACTCTTTTAGTTTTTCAAGTAACACTTACCACCCCTGCAGATGTGTATTATTGACCAAATAGACGAAGTTACGTATTTATCCTCATGTTTTACTATTTTATAATATAATAAATTTATACTTATTTTGTTGACAAAAGTACCCTATTTTGACTTATATTATCAAGTTATATTCTCCACTCTTAAAGCACTAGTCACCGACTCACTGTTGTCATACAGGGAAAGGTGGGAGGGAAAGTTTTTGACGTGGAAGAGATGATCGAAGATTAACTTATCCGGCTACGATCGAGATTTTTTGGGTTTAAGGTATACATGTTTTTCCCCATTGTCGTCTCTACAAATGCTTGTTACCACTCAATTCACTCAATTCCAAACCCTAGATTATGAAATCAACCTTGTTTCACACTTGATGAAACCCCACAAGAGCACTGATCTCTCTCAATTACTCACTCTCATGAAAATTAATTATTTGTATCCACATAGATAATCACATCTATATATATGTATGTGTACATATGTTATGTGGTTTCAATATTTTGGTTTCTTCCTCTCTCTCTCTCTCTATATATATATATATATATATATATATATATATATATATATATATATCTCTCTAGTTCCAAAAAAATAAATTTATTTGCATAATTTGTAAATATTCATTACATACTTTTGTGAATTGTGATTTTATTTTGTTGGTTAACGAGGAATGGTGAATATTATGATATTCATGTTCACTATGAGAAAACAGTGAATGTGATTTTAAATATTGATGGAGATGTATACTGCTATATGGATATGCTCAGCGAGGTTTTCGAATTGTCATTGAGTCAAGTACCAACTGCAATGGGTTTAGAAATCAAACTATTTTATTTTATGCCTGGAACACAAGTCGAGATGCCATTAAACAATGATGAGAACATGTTACTTATGTTTGAAATATATAAGGGGATTAAAATTGTTGATATCTATATACAAGTAATTGATCCATTTGAGGAGTGGAATGATGATCAGATTGTTAATGGGATTGATTATAGTGTTGGTAAAGATGGAATTGGATCAAAAAATGTAAATGAGGTTGATGAGAGTATTTACAATGATGGAAAGATACAAGATAATATAAAGAGGGTTGATGAGGCGACTAACAACCATCGATTATGGGCTGAAACAGTACATGAGTCTGAAACTACTGAAAAACATCACGATGAGGTTATAGCTAAGAGTTACAAAAATAGAAAAGGCAAACAAATAATTGTAGAGGGTGGTTATGAGGATGATGGTGTTTATGGCTTGTCTTCCGAGGATAAGGATTTTCAATATGCTAATGAAGAACATGCTAGTGATTTTGAAATAGACAATGATGAATTTGTGGATGAAAAACTTGTAAATGAAGTGATGACTAATAATGATGGCCTATCAAATTACTCATGAAGTGATGAATGCAATAGAGTGTATTATGATGATGATGATGATGATGATGATGATGATGATGATGATGATGATGATGATGATGATGATAATCAATTTGTTGAAGATGGTCAAGTTATAGAGGGGAAACAAGTTGATTGTAGACAGTTTGGTAAGGTGTTTGACCACTATAGATATGGAAATGAATTTGTAGATGTTAGGAAAGAGAAGATCAAGCTACATGAAGGCCTTTTGTTTTCAAATGTACACAGTTTCAGACAGGTTTTAAGAGATTATACAATTCAAGAGGGTTTCAAGATTGAGAGGATTAAAAATGAGAAAAAAAGAGTTACGTGTAAATGTGCTTCAGTTGGTTGTCCATGGCGAATACATACATCCCCTCTTCTTGATAAGATGACTTATAAAATCAAGACATATTGTGGCACGCACACTTGTATTGTTGTTTCCACTAACACTGAAGCAACATCGACTTGGATTGCAAACAAATTAGGTGATACATTGAGGGACAATCCTGACATAAAGATAAATGAAATTCAGACCAAAGTGCATAAGAAATGGCAGATTGAGTGCAATAAAATGCAGTTATACAGGGCTAAAAAAAAGGCACTTGCTGAACTTGATGGTTGTCATGCAGAGTCTTATAAAAGTTTGAGGCAGTATAGTCAACAGATTCTAAGTACAAATCCTGGAAGTATTGTGGATATTAACAATGATAGGTTATCAATTGATGTGAATCCCACATTTAAGAGAATGTTTATAGCATATGAGGCATTGACTTCTGGATTCAAAAATGCATGTAGACCTTTTATAGGTGTTGATGGATGCCACCTAAAAGGGCCTTATGGTGGTGTTTTGTTGGCTACAATAGCTCTAGATGGGAATAATGGACTCTTTCCAGTGACAATTGTTGTGGTAGAAGTTAATGCAGAGAATAATTTTGTAAAAAGAGCTCTAAGTGTCCAATGCTCTAACCGCAAACCGTTTGGTCATAATAGATTGACCTGCCAAAGAGATCCACCTGAGTTAACTGGGAATGGGGTTACTCTCGATGGTGTCACTCAAGAGGTAATATAATATATATTTTTTAATAATATTTGCTTGTTACAATTTACTTATTTTACATTATATTTTATGATTCTAATAACTTGTCTGTTCTTTTATTATAGGTTGGTGAAGGTCAAACACAACAAGCTGGTGAAGATCAATCGGAACCACTTGTTAGAAGGGGGAATGTTCGGAAAAAAAGGAAATGAAGAGGTTTGGGAAGATGTCAACAAATTTTATCAACTAATGTGGGAACAAACAATTCAGGTAAAGAGAAAGGAAATCGATTTCAAGGAAGGGGAAAGGTTGTCATGACAAGATCTAAAAGAGATGGTGGGCTTGTTTATCCTACAAATAATGGTAATCCAGTTTCGAAGGTGAGATATTTTACATGTAATTAATTTTAAATAAAACATTTATATTGTTAATGAAAGAATATTTTCTATGTTGTTTAAAGTTTGACAATAATATTTTGTTGGACGAACAGATGGGAGCTCATTGGGTTAATATTACACCTCCGAACCAAATCAATAAAAGGACAATTCACTCTATTGATAGCAAAGGTGGTTTAGTTGTTGAAAGAAAAAGAAGTGGTGGGAATCAAGCTTCTATTGTGAATCAAACTGCTGAGAATCAAGCTTCTATTGTGAATCAAACACAATCACATACTGTTGGGAATCACACTGAAGTTGCATATGGTCAATTTCCTATTTGGAATCAAATTGGTGGTAACTTATGACTACTATTAGGAATTTTACAATTTAATAATTGGTGGTACTTTTGGTCACATGTTGGGACTAGAAAAAACTATGTTTGTTGCTACTCTTTTATGCACTTTTGTTAGAAATTTTATTTATTTATTTATTTATCAATTCTGGTCCTGGTGTTTACCTTGTGCAAGAATAAATCGAGAATTAACATGGTCATATTCGAAAAGAAGAAAGCGCAATTACCAAACTATAATAATGCCTTGTTAATATACATGATTGTAGCTTATAGAACTGCAGTAAGCCATTTTGTAATGGCAAAAAATTACTACTCTGTGACGCCCCTAAAATAGGTATACCTCACCTATTTTGAGTCGTCAAAAATATGGTACAGAAACAACTACAACTTTATTAATACAACATATAAACTGTGAGTTTAAATACAAATATTGTCATCTAGACAATATTCACACCCAAATAAGTCCTCATTACAATTATTGGTATATTATTTTATAAAAATGGTGAGGACTACTTAGACAATTTTCTAGATCCATCATTCCACACCCCGACTATAACTTGCTACATTCTCGCCTCCTGAGAAGAAAAATGGAACAAAAAGGAAAAAGGTGAGCTCAACTAGCCCAATAAAGAATATTATGACTAAGATAATATAGAATAAATTATCGTTAGTCTTCAACAGGGAAAAATCTGATAAAAAACAATAGACAACAAGTTTCAGATCAATATTCGCAGTGAAAATAATAATTCATAGAAGAGTTACGTAGAGAATGTAATCTACTATTATCTATGAATTTAAAAGTCCATCATCAATATTTTATCTCGGTAACATCAATCAATATACATCTTGAATCAAATATTCATCTCGCACTCTGGTGCCAAAGATATTCATCGGTTGGTCGTGTTCATCTCAAACACTGCTCAATCTGCACTACGGTCAAAGATATTCATAAGAAAATCAACCATATTTGCACTACAGGCCAAACATATTCAGTAATATCATCATTTAGGATTGAGGATGATGAAAAATATTTTAAAGAAAACAAATCCAGTGAAACAAAAGAACAAATATTAAGGATTCGTACTTTAAGCAGTCCAAGTTCAAAAATACTTCATAAATAATCGTGGTGAAGTAAAATTCAAGAATGATCAAAACATGGATACAATCAAAGCTAGTATCCATAATAGATATTTTGGACAAAAAATGAAAATTTAATCTTTACGTGAATAGTCTTAGTATTCGTGAATAAGGTCGATATCGTGAATAGATCTTGTATCGTGAATAGTAACTCAGACACTAAAAGACAAGAATTTCACAAGAAAAATCTTACCAATAATCCCAAGATAATGATATTAGTAGAAATAATATCATTTAAAAAAAATAACATCCCTTACTTGAAAAAGACATCTTTCAAATTTGGAATCTGGGATATAGTCTTTAAAAAGAAGAACTGCACCGCATAACAACACTCAAAGTATCAAAATACTCACAAGAATAATTTCGATAATAGAGAGAGAAAGGAGATAAAATTGAGTTTCGGTGTGATTTTCAATTTAACCTAAGAACCCTATTTATATGAAGCAGAAAATTTAATAAAATATTAATATATATATTTATTAAATTCTTACGCACACATAATCTGATTCAAAACATCATTAACCAAGAGTGACCCACCTCACCTAAATAAAAAAAAACGTTTTCTTATTAAAAATATTTAAAACTTCAAAAATCAATTATTCTGTAATTTCGGAACTTCAATAATTCATAATAAATAGCCCTTTTATCAGAAAAATTCGAACCTTATATCCTTTCCATAGGAAATTTCATTCTCTACAACTTTGTAGAAGAAAGTTTTTCCAAATTCCAAACAGAAATTGACCGAAATTCATAAACGGAAGATTTTCTGAAATTTATAATCAAATTTTCAATCAAGAAATGGGGTCCACAAACATGAAAAAACATGTTTTAAATATTTTAGTAACAAAAATACTTTTCCTCCTCATATATTCATATATCCCACATTCATTGTAAAAATATCACCATTATTATATTATTAAAATATAATAATATATTTAAATAAATTATTTTATCAGAAAAAAATAAAATATTATTTTTTCAACAATTGTCACATTAAAATTTTCTCCACCTATATCTACATAAAATAAATATTTTTTATTATCATATAAATCAATAATTAATTATTCATAAATAATATTACAGAATCACAATACTGGCAACCAGGCTGTTCCCTGGAAAGAAGAGGCTTTCAAATAAGGATTTCTCCTTATTGGCGCAATTAGGTGACCAAACCTCTCCTTAGACAGAACTTTCTAAACATTGCCAATAATGTTATCTAATAATATTATTCAAATAATATGAATTATTGATCCGATAATGGAAAATACTGTGTAATGACAATTATTGAAACAATAATAATATAAAATATCAACATAGCAATTATTGAATCAATTAAATAAAATATTGAACAGTAATTACTGTAACAATTATTGAGTAATGCCTTCTTAGATAAGAATCAATAATTGGTGCAATACCGTATGCTACTATGTTTTAACCACCGGGTATTCCAACAATAGATAATCTGTAATAACTACGCAGATTATTTATAAACAACTTATACTTGTCATTTTCTTCATCCAATCGTTTTCCGTTATGGGGCCCACACAAGGCTGCGCCGTCGTACGAATATTCCCCGAAAGTAAGAATATTTCACGATCAAACGAATATTCTCCGATAAAAATGAATATTGTATAACCACTTGTTTATTTGGAATATTTGCGCATTTTACCCATAACTAACCACATTAATCAAATCAACCCTTACTATTTCAAAATAATAAATAGAGAAAATTTAATTTCATTTATAATAAGTTGGGGTCTTACATACTTCTTATGTCCCAAAAACGTAAAAAGTCCTATTTGTAAATTATGATTTGGAGAAAAAATAAAATTCCCATTTATTCTGATGTCCTCAGGTTTATTATCTCAAATTTATTATCATGGCATCACTATTAAATTAAATACTCAATAAAAGATTGAACAAAAATATATCCTTAAAAATTTATAAATTTTGCAAATGAGGCCTGTTTTATAATGGAACAGAGGGAGTATGATTAGTATGCAACTTAAGAAATTATGTCGAGATTTGCTTTTAGTTTATACATTTAATTACACTAGAACCAACAACAAATTAACAAAATGAAGAAAATCATGTGAGATAACATAAATCGAAGGTATACTATATACTTAAAGGGTATATTAGTCATCAGAAATTGAAGGTATAATTGTCCTTACAGTAGTTAAGGACATTTTAGCCATTTTCTTTTTAAAAATTGCTGACATCATCAAGTCAATCATATTAGGGGTAGTGAGTGTTATATTATGTTAACTAGAGGGGTAGTGAGTGTTATTTAAAAAATTAGAGGGGTAGTGAGTGTTAATATGATTATCTACAGGGGGTGTGAGTGTATTTTACTCAAAAAAATAAAGATTAATTTTGTCCATAAATTTTTAATTACATATGATGGGATTATAATATCCAGCTATACATTGTATTAAATAGTCCCAATCTTAAGCTATTTTATAATCATTAGATTAATAATTTTTAAGTCTAAATTTAAAAATAAATAAGACACTTTAAATAAACATAGTCTAAAAATATTAAGTTATCATATGTTTATAGATTATGATAAATTATCCTAATAAATTAGAATATTAAAAAAAGTTAAATTATTTTATTTTTAAATTTTAGTAATTGATTTATAAAATTAATATAGTTTGTTTTTTTTGTGTGTGGTAAAAATGAGATAATATCAATTATCAAGCGATCAAGTGTTAACACAGTAGTTGTTCTGGTCAGCCATCTCTATCTTTAGTAACTAGTAAGGGTCAAGTCCTATCCCACTCTCTTTTTGAAAAATTATAAAATGCTTTAATGATTTAAAAAAAGAAAGAAAAAAAAGAGTGTGAGTGACAGGAAGAGTGACACGCGGAAAGAGATAGAACGATCTGAAAAGGACGCGAGGTGGGGAGAAAGATCTTCTTAAGATGACTTGTCGGGACACGTGTAGTAGACTACTTGAAGTAGTAAATAAATTCTAAACTCCGACACAACCTTGGTCATGTTTATTTGTCAAATTATATTGTTCATGTATTGAAAAAATATAGTGTTGTTTATTGATTAAAAAATAATAAAAGAATTAAAATTATATTTAATACTTCGGATAATATTAAAAAATAAGCAATTAACTTTTACTTGAAATTTTCAAACAACTTATATAAAGAGACACAAATACTTTTTTAAAACGACTTATATTAAGACACAGCGGAAGTATTAGACTATTTATTTTAATTTAACACTATTTCAAATTACTTTATCTCATAATGAAATATTAGTAGTCCTTTAAATAGTCACATTGACTACTTTTTGACTTTCCTAATGATATTTATGAGATTATATAATTTCTATCAAATGTCCATCATCAAATAATTAAATAATTTAAAATAATATTATTAAATTTAAATAAATAGTCGAATTTCAAACATATTTTTTATAAACAAAAATGACTCATGAAGTTCGGAGGAACCGGTGATTCTTTTATTTAATTTGTTTTCCTTTTATTTTTAAGAAATGGAAGTGTATTTTGAGTACCCCATTCTCAAATTAAAGATTTTTTTTGGTATATTCCAAAATTAAAGATAATAGTTTTATTTTAAAATTATGTAATAATACAAATTTTAGTATATAGATGTATTTATTCTAATTGACTGACTAGTACAATGTCATTGTGACTATAGTTATTACTAATGTTTGGTATATAATTAATTATTTTTATTTTTATAATATTGTCACTTTACAAATTCTTGAGAAATATTTTCAATTTACAATAATAAGGCAAAGTAGTATAAACAATTGTATCGTATATAATGTATGTTGTTCCTCACGTTAAGAAGTAAAATTTTTAATGTTAAAAATATAACTTTACAATTTCTCCGGGTAATACTAATCACTCAGACGTTGATTTTTAACGTTTGAATTGATAGATTACACTTAAAAAATATATAAAATAATTGATTTTCTATTTATTTAAAATATAACCACTTTACAAATACATCACCAACTTTAGAACAAAAAGAATATTATTTTAATGTTAAAATATAATTTTCTATTTCTTCAGCTAATAATAAACACTCATATGTTGATTTCTAATGGTGTATTACGTATAATAATATACTAGTATTAAATTAATAGATAGATTACACTTTAAATTAATACTCCTATTTATATTACTGAGAGTCTGAGACGTTACTGTGAAATCTAGTACAAGAAATACAATTATTTTTACTGCTAAAATTTTGAACCCATTCAACTCTTATCAATTTCTATACCATATACGCACGCTAAATATTAAATGCTCCTGATTTACAAAAACAACTTCAATAATATAGGGTCGTTTATTTTTATTTATTTATTTTTCACATAAGAAACATTAAAAATAATAAATTTTAAAAGAAAATATATATTTATAAAAATAAAAAATTGGAACAACATAACTAAACATCTCATATACGATGTATATACCAAAAATTATATTTAAAAGAACATGACAATTAATAATTACATAAAATGGTTTACATTAAAAACAAAAAACTTACATGCAAGGCCAAGTATGGACTAAAATTTACGCGTTGAGTGTGTAATTATCATAAATATAAAATAAAAGTTTTATTCAATTTTGAGAATAAAATAAAATATAAAATTGGAATAAAACCAAATTTACAGGGGTAAAAAAAATGAGATTTGTGACTTAATTTCAAGAGGACAGTTATTTTCTCCCACTCTCTCTTTATAATAAGAGATTATTAAGGAAGGAAAGAAAATAATTACCTTATTGAGACTGTGTTACTACCATAAAAATAAGAATATTATTTTAATTTTTTTTACCTAAACAAGATATTTTTAATCTTTCTTTTTTATTTTGTTATCTTAATTTTTTTTTATTTCTAGTCTCCCACTCTCTCATAACATCTTTTCCTTTATTAAATAACTCTTGATAGCCACAAGCCCACAACCATCCCAAGCCCTTTTATTAGATGTCACTTTACAAATTAAATTTTGACGACTTTTTAACTGGTCGGATAATCGACATTCGGCTAAACCGGCCCAATTCAAAACGAGGTGATTTGGGTGAGTGGCTTTTAAAATTGGGGGATAAATTAGGGCTTCTTCTCCTTTCAGAAATTCAGGTATATAAAAAAAACCCAAACACTGTTCTCTTTTTTCTTCTTTTCGCCTTCTTCTCCTGTCTGGTAATGTTTGATAGCAATTCTGAAGATATTGGGCAGAGTAGCAAAATTCCTCTCGACTTGGAGGCCAACAAATTGTCCCCTTTCTTCTTCTATATGTTCTCTCTCAAATATTACGTAATTTTCTTTTATTTTACTTCATCTTAATCTTCATCTTCATGTGTAAATGTGTATATAATTAAATGGTATCGTGCTCTATGTGCAGAATCAATACTTCATCTTATCTACAATGCTGCTGCTGATTTATGATTGCAGTCTCAAAGCCTACAACTTCTGCTGTTCCTAAAAGCCAAAGTACTACTACTTCATTCGTGTACCTCATTTCTATTTATATCCTCATAGCTCCAAAACATTTTTTTTGCATAATAATAATATATTTAGGGAGAGTCTGCTTGCGTGGTAGAAAACCTCTTAATATATGCATGCATAAACAGAATGCACAGTGAACCTAATTTAATTTTCAAAAGTTTAAATTTTTATTGATTTGCATAGCTATGGGTTAATTGTGGTGGATTTTTTTAAGAGGCAAACATTATTTAATTGGGGCTACGTGTTGGTAAAACAATGATAAATCAACGAGAAAAAGCCCCCCCCACTACCTTTCGATTACGGAGCAAATGACTACCACTATGCTACGGAGGCAAGCATCAATTTTATTTTCAAATAAAGACTAATGTGTTGTTTGATAAAATTGAATAAAAAGTTCTGAATAGGAAAGTTTATCAAAATTAGCTGGACATAATAGAAGTTCTGAATGCTCAATGAAAAATGTGTGATAATTAATCTACCTAGATGGCTAAACATTTGAAAATTTGCATTCCCTATTTTAACCTTCTGAATGTTTTTAAACAAATTAGTCTTGCTACACGTGACTGACAAATTTATGTGTATAATAAATACCGACATATGTGTATACATGAGATAGGTAGGAATTAAGAACACCGTAGTTTATTTAATTTTTGTAGCTTAAAGTTTCATGTCATTCGCAATTCAATTTCATCATAAATTTGTCTACATATAAATCCTGTTCTTAAACAAATTTATTTAAAAATTTTAACTATGGAATGTTATGTGAACACAATTGAATGAACTTTTGAACAACTTAAATAAATATATTACAAATCATATAATAAATTATTAAAAGATCAATGAAACAAATAAAACCAAAAAACTTAAAAGCTAATTAAAAAGAATATCCATCCAGTCAATTAAGTAATATATAACATAACAAGTACAATATTATATATAGAGAGAGAATAAAAGAAACGAAGGACCCCCACCTACTACCGTAGCCCATATCTATTCATAATCATCTATTAATAACCATAGCCCACTCTCTTTCTAAATCTTGGTATTCTTGTGGGAAAAAACCAAAATAATCTATGATCTTCTCTAATAGATACAATTTATCATCTTTGTATTTCTCCCATGCTAGGCATGCATCATCTCTCTCAATATATCTTTTAAATTCTACTTTGTACATATTTATGTATCATTAATTCTTATTTTCTTGATTGTGGTTCACCCCAAGCATCACTTCAGTATTTGTATTTTGTCTTTTAATTTTCTTACGAATATTTCAGTTTGTAGTTTTGCTTTTTTGCATTATCTACTTGGGTCTTGTTAATTTTCTGTTGGATCTTGTCTTTAATTGATTGCAAGTTGATTACATTGAAAAATAATTAGAGAGGAAGCTGCTACTCAAAATCGAAAGAATAGAACAATGGAGATAGGGATTGGTAGTGGTGATGAAAAGATTGCAACATATAGTAAATTCTGTGTTTATGAGGTTATTACGGTAAAAAGTTATGAAGTACTTTTGCTGACGGACCAAAAAAGCTAGCATTAAATTTCTTATTCGGTCAGTGCAATTAAGAACCTATAAGAGTTAATTTTTCCCAACAAACACGTTGAATGATCGCCTCTTATTTGGACCATCCAGATCTAATAGAGGTTATCAAACAGCCCCAAGTAAAGTAGAGTTAACTCGGTATAAAAGTCCGTGAAAACCCCTAGAATATTAATCATTTGACTCTAGGAAGCAGGACAGGGTTTAAGGGGAGAGAGTTTGTGGAATAGCTTTGATCGTGTCCGGACTCTGGTGTTGGTATAAATTTCATTTTAGACTTGACACGATTCTAGACTAGATCAAATCAAATCAAGTAATGTAGACAGATTGCAGGAACACTAATTGACATAATTAGTCACTTATTAGGGCTCATCATTTCAGTTCCTGTCCGCTTTATTTTTCCACTTTCTCTTTCTACATATATATATATATATGTGTGTGTGTGTGTGTGTGTATAGGTTTATATATACACATTACAAGGCACAAGTCTAAGGAGAGAGAAGATGGAGAATAGTGATAGCAGCAGCCATAGGAACAACAGCAAGCACCGGAGAGCAGAGGAAGCCATAGCTGGTAACGCTGAAGCAGTTCAAGCTCTCAGAGAACTCATCACTTTTCCTCTACTCTATTCTCGCGAGGCCCAAAAGTTAGGTCTCAAGGTATTAATTTAATCTATTACTCACTATGTCCCAAAATTAGAAAATTTAAAACCTAAATTTTAAGAAAATTTTACTTTTCCAAACTTATCCCTTACATTGCCTATAATGTCAAATGTCACTTGCCATGTTGGGAATTTAATATCAAGTTAGTAACTTGATCTCATGATATATACAAAAATGTACCTATATTTTTTGAAAGGGAGGAAGTACTATCTTCCCAAACAAATAAAAAACAAACCAGGCATTTTGAGTGCACCTTGCTTTGTTTTTTAACCTCAATACATATAATCTTCAGTGGCCTCGCGGCTTGCTCCTACATGGTCCACCTGGCACTGGAAAGGTATCCATTTCTTAATTTATTTCTTCTTTTGATTATGTATTCAATTCTTTTTTTTTTTATTGTGAGCGACTGTTGGATAAATTTTTTATTCTTAAAAATTTTTAGACAAGCTTGGTTCGAGCAGTTGTTCATGAATGTGGTGCACATTTGACAATTATCAGGTATTATAGTGCTCTCACCTGAGAATTACATGTAGTTATTTAGTTTCAGACATGATGTGAAATAACCTTTCTCCAATACTTTGAGTTTTCTTATAGACTATTCAATTTTTAAAAATATATTTCACGGAAAATTTATTTGTCAAAAAGAAATTGAGTTGCTCAATGCTCTTTTATGTGACAAATACATCCAGCTGATTGAAGGAAAAATTATCATTAGTTTAAGTGATAAAATTTTCTTAGGATTTCTACTTGTGCGTGAACTCATCCAAATGGGTTTATTACTGGGTTAAATACATTTTTCCCCACTTTACTCGACCTCGGTTTACAAATGCATCATTGGACTGCATTTTTTTTCATTTGACTAACTGTACTATATTTTTTTAACAATACGTTACAAAATCCGTCTAAGCCAGTTGACTTTTAACGTTAAAAAATAAAAATATATAATTTTTTTTTTCCACGTGCATCTCACATATTTGTCCATGTCACTGCCAAGGTTGAATTACAATCTATAAAATAAAAATAATTATATTAGAAACAAAAAAAAGTTAGAATAGAAGGTGACAGTATATTTTTAGTATATTACAAAGTTAAAATATAAATAAATCATAATTAAACAAATTAAAAGATTAATAATAAAAATCAAACTATCTAGATCTAGATTTGCAACAACTATTACCATTTCATCTTTTGCAAATTACTAATAAGCATCTAATCATCATTATCCTTTATCAACAACTCAAATCCTCAAAATATCATCTCCATCCCTATCTTTATCTCTATCTCCATTTCATTATCAAACACAACCCAATCTCTTAATTTCATATGCATAGATCGAACACGCTCGAAAAAGATGAAAAATCCAACCAGATCAAAGTTGCGCACCTGGTTAAACGGCTTAACACGTGGATCTGTCATTTTAGGATCATAACGATTCTCCGCCATCACAGAGGGTCTTTTTAAATTAGTCTGGGGTTGGCCAATTGAATGTTCTTTATTTTAGGATCATGTTTATCCTCTGAAACAAAGATAATGATGTTATTTTTTTTTTCTGAATATGAATAGATCTATGAAGAATCGGTAGGGTTCAAAAGAAGGGGATGAGAGAGAGGAAATGGGTCTCTTTCTATCAATATTTTGTATATTGGGTATTAGTTTTCGTTTTACAAATGAATTTTAATTGAGTTCTAATTACAAATTAAATTTTGAATTTAATTTCTTCTAATTAAGTTTTGAAAGAGAAAATTTTGTGCAAATTGGAACTATTGAGATTATTTGTTATTACGTTATTGAGGATGAACAAAGATGAAGAACATGAACATGATGAAGAAGAAAAAGAAGAAGAAAATGAATTTTTTTTTTGAATAAAAAAAAATAAAAATGTAATTTTATTACTACTTAAATGTAATTTTATTTTTGTTTTTTTTGTATAAAAAGTTTGCTTTAAGTAATTTATTTAGCTTGTATATTTTTTAAGTGCACTCAAAAAAAAAAATATATAAACAGATTTTAATATACCAAAATATTCTTCCAATATTGCCTCTTTTTTTTTTGCCTAATATATATATCTAACAAATTTAATTCATTAATTTTATATAAATATATTTGTAAAATTATACATTAATATATTTTATTCTTGATTTATTTTATTATTAATTTATTTAATTAATTTAATTATTTGTTATATATCGAATATTCTTTTTTTTTTTTGTTGAAAAAAGAAAGTTTATTATTTTTATAATGAGGGTCTTACACAAATGTCAATTTGATTTAATTTATTTCTCTAGCTGAACTTCTCTCTCCATGTAGATGCCACATAGATTAGATGTGAACTTCTCTCTCCACTATGTACATGCCACATAGATTAGATGTTAAGATTTTAACAGAGCTAATGGTTTTTTCAATTTTTGTAAAGAAATTAAAGTTTAATGAGTTGACTGGAAAAAAAATCAATCCAATAATGTATTCGTAAACTGAGGTCGAGTAAAGTGAGAAAAAGTGTATTTAACCCATTTATTACTTTGTGTTAAAGTTGGTTTCTTTGTGTATCTCGCAGTCCCCATTCTGTTCATAGAGCACATGCTGGAGAAAGTGAGAGAATATTGCGGGAGGCTTTTGCTGAAGCATCATCTCATGCAAAATTGGGCAAGCCATCAGTTGTTTTTATTGATGAAATTGATGCTCTCTGTCCTCGCCGAGATTCTAGGTACAAGACAACTGACAAAAATTCAAATAAGTTTGAGGCATCCTTTCCCAAACTATTTGATTAGTTATGCAGGGGGAGGGACAATTTGTGAAACTTACTGAAGTATGGTTCTTTGAAATTTACCTATATGATAACTTTGAAAAAGAAGCCATTGGTGACAACTTTCCGTCTGTGTGTCATACTTGACTAAGTATTTGGTGTTTATTCCTTGGATCTAACCTAATTAGCGAGACCAAGATTTTGTGATCTAGAAAAAAATTAAAGTTATTCTGATAATAATGAATAAAAAGGGTGTCTAAATATGTTTAACATTGTAATACCATATTTTTGCAGCGCGACTTATTGCAAGATAACATTTGGTTGCAAATCCACTCTTAGTTTAGGCCTTTGTGTCTTTAGTTCAAAATAAACACTTTTGTATACCATGAGTAAATTTTGAAATATTATCGCTTCTCTTTTGCTCTTTCATCATCCCCTTCATCAGTTATTTTTTCATTCTTTTTGGTTGTGTAAAGTTTAGTATGGTTTAAATTCATGAGAAGGTTTCACAATTTTTGGTGTATATTGTATTTAGGGTTTTGGATGCAGTTAAATTATAAATTTGTTTACTTCTCTTATTGGTAGCAACGAGAGGTTTTGTGTTCATTTTCTACTACTATGAAAGATCTCTCTATATTTTTATTTTTTTTTGTCTTTGTCTGTTCATAGCTGTTTCTACTTTTAAATCAAAGAGTCTGCTGTTGATAATAAAATGATATATATATATATATATATATATATATATGTATATAATATTTCTCTTCATATATAAATGTTCTCATTCTGTATTATATTTGTAGTATGGTACATATGCTCCTGCCTAAGCCTAAACTTTGATCGGGGGACCTTGACACCAATACATGTGCTTGTTTATTCACATGCTTATCAATTGACTCAAATGCAGGCGCGAGCAAGACATTCGAGTAGCTTCTCAGCTCTTTATGTTAATGGACTCCAAAGATACCTTGTCAACATTTATGCCACGAGTTGTGGTGGTGGCTTCGACCAACAGGTTTGTTTATGGCTTTTAATATATGAAGATTTGCTTATTTTTTTTAGGACATTTAATACTATTGTCACTTCGGTACATTTATTTTTGATAGCAATTTTTTTTGGATCTCGGTTTTACCTTTTCAAATCATTGGTGGGCCGGTGACTCTTCAAATATCATGCTAAATAATAAAGTGTTTCCAAAACCATCACATGCAGTGTAAGCATGGCATCATCTTATTCTGCAAAAGTATAAGGAAAAAGGAAGTCTATATTGTTGCATTTATTAAAAATTCATCATTTGAAATTAGATGAAATTTTTAGGTGGTCTAGGTTCATATTTTCATAATATAAATGTATTAAGTTGAATAAGATAGAGTGGAGTGAAATTTTACTTTAGTGGTTGATGAATGAATATTTTGCAGGTGAGTCAGCGGTACTCATATTCTCTTCTCTCTCTCTCTTCTTTATTTTCTTTCTTCTCCCTCCTCTCTCTTCTCTATCTTTATTGGATTAAAAGTAGAGGAATAAACTTTATGTTAAACTCTTGTCTTCCGTAAGTTACGTTAGTCTGTTTGTGTGTGTGTATATATGTATATGTAAAATTTGTAGTTACATTAGTCTATCCAAATGAGCACTTTTTTATTTATGAAAATTTGGTTAGGCATTCATGTGTGGGTGAATGAAGCTAAGATTCCATTAATGTTAGCTTTAGCACCCGCTGAAAATAATTCCTGGATATGCAGCTTCATATTTTTGATTGATATATGCAAGTATTTTAGATTATATTATTGGCGTGTGTAATTTAATTATGTTGTAAAACTGGTATTCATGTTCATAGAGTGGATGCAATTGATCCTGCACTTAGAAGGTCAGGGCGTTTTGATGCTGAGATTGAAGTTACAACTCCAACTGAAGTTGAACGCTTCCATATTCTCAAGGTTAGATGTGATTTCTTCTTAGTGTTACATTTATCTGATAAATTTTAAGTAGTATTCATCAGAAATGGAAACATTAAACAATAAATCGGGCTATTGTTTAAACTTCCAATCTGTTTATTTCTAACTTTTTTCAGCTCTACACAAAAAAACTTCCATTGGATCCTAGTGTTGATTTGCAAGCTATAGCTGCATCTTGCAATGGTTATGTTGGGGCTGATTTAGAAGCTTTATGTCGTGAGGCTGCCATGCATGCAGTTAGAAAATCTTCAGATGAAAATCAAGAAACAGGCATGTATAACTTGACACTGGATGACTGGATCCATGCTAAGTCTCTTGTAGGCCCAAGCATAACAAGAGGTGTTACTGTGGAAATTCCAAAGGTCTCTTGGGATGATGTTGGGGGATTGAAAGATTTGAAGGTTCGTAACTTGTATAGTTCCATTTGTAGCCCAAGCTGTTATTGATCTATGACAACAATTTCACAATTCATGGAACAGAAAAAGCTCCAGAAAGCTGTTGAGTGGCCTTTAAAACACTCTGCTGCATTTTTGAGGTTGGGAGTATTACCTGTCCGTGGGATTCTTCTTCATGGACCTCCAGGATGCTCAAAAACTACACTTGCTAAAGCTGCAGCTCATGCTGCTCAAGCTTCACTGTTCTCTTTGAGGTTTAATCATCTTATCCCCTATTCCGCAAATATTGTTTATGCACCATTATTTTTTCTCATTTTTAGGAACTTTAAGGTAATTTAACCGAAGATTGACCACAACAATTATTACAAAAGAATGCTTCTGTGTGCAACTTTATGCTTGAGGTCTGGGCCCACCTCAATGATTCATGTGCTAAAAATCTTCTCACTTTGTAGGCTTATTCATTATCCTAGGTGATAAAGTCATCTGAATTCTGTATATAAGGGTGGGTTAGAAAGGGCTTGACCCCATTAATAAACAAGAGAGCCTGAAATAGACTGGGTGCAAATTGGTCATACTTTCTTTTGATAAATATTCATTAATTGGGATCCTCTCTCTAAGGCCTAAGCATTTTTCTATGAGTCTGGATTATGTTCTTTCTTTTTCAACATGATTAGCTAGAGGGTATTAAAGTGCTTTATGAGTTCTTCCCTTTTGATTTGACACACTCATGTGAGATGATACTTCATTTTATGGAATCTCAGGCTTCTCAGCCTGTTAATGTCTTTGATGAGAATATCATCACAGTTGGAATTTGAAGCTAACTTCTTAACTAGGATATGTGTTGCCTTTCACTTTTTATTTTGGGGGTTGTTGGAGGAAGAATGGGCTTGGGGGTTCTATAGTGAAAAGAAATCAAGTTATCATTCACATCACTCGCATGTAAAGAGGATTTAACTAAATTTTTGTTCATCTCTTACCAACTCTTTGCAGTTGTAAGCTATAATTACAACTAGTTATAGCTCAAGGTCTTGACATTTGATTCATAAAATCAGTGGTGCAGATTTATATTCTATGTATGTTGGGGAAGGTGAAGCTTTGTTACGTAATACATTTAGGAGAGCTCGCCTTGCAGCGCCAAGTATAATATTCTTCGATGAGGCTGACATTGTTGGATCGAAAAGGTAAGGACTGTATACTTTATTTTTCAAAAACCCTCTGGAATGTCAATGTTATCTGCATGTCTCATGTGTCATTTGGTCCTCACTTATTATCTCAACTTTTTTGGATGATTCTTGAATTGTTTTTTCCAGTTTGTAAATTGTGTGTATTTTTTGTTTTAACCAAAAATGTAATCAGATATGTCAGTGTTCACAGCTAATTATCGCATTGGTGTCTCCCATCCCAATGCAAGTATGGGTAAAGGTGTGGGCGTGTGGCAAATTCATACTCCCTACAAAGGGTAGGGTTCTGTGCTTACTAATGATTATGTGCTTGCAAATTCTGTTAGCTTTTCCTTAGTTGGGTAAGCTTAATACGATCCGCATGACCTCCTAATAGCTAACAATGTGTTGTTATCAAGTAAAATAAGGTGAAACAAAGATGCAGTACTAGTAATGAAGCAGAAATGGTGATTAGCAGAAAGGTGTGAAGAGGCTAAGCAGTAGATTAAATGCAAAAATGGAGGAATTTAGGAATAGTGTAGAGAAAAATTGTATGAGACTTGGGGAGAAGATAAATAGATATAGATATAGAGATAGATATAGAAATATACAGGAGGAAAGCTAGAGAGAGAAAGAGAGCAAAATGGCTAACTAGTTGTATTCAAGCTATATCTTCACACCTTATATGCTTCATATTTATATATCTGTTATCTTGAGCAATAGTGCTTAAACATACCATGAGGAAACAACTACCCTTTCTACTTCTAGTATACTCCTAATTACATAATAAGTGCATTGATTTATTATATTTATCCTAATGGCCCTTGGCCTTGCGCGTTCTGGATAAGTGGCCGCTGGTAAATCTACATTTAGGGGATTTTTTTTGGTTACTTATTTACGGGGAATGCTTGCATTTCTCGCTCAGATGTAGATAGTAGGTTTCAAGGAAGGTGGGTACACATGCAAGCACTGAGACAACCTAACTCTTCACATTAATGTTTATCTTCCCAGACCTTTTGTTTTTGTAGTGCTGTATTGAACGTCTGTTTTTTCTTTTCTCTCCTCACCGCCTCCCAACCTAAATGGCAGAGGAGGGAATTCAAGTGGCAGCACTACAGTTGGGGAGAGGCTACTATCTACTTTACTGACTGAAATGGATGGTTTAGAACAGGCCAAAGTTAGTACTAAATCCTTTTGACTTTTTATTTTGATTTGAGCTTTTCTTAAAATAACCAAAGTAATAAATTATTGTTTACTATTTTCCTGTGACATTTTCTATTTCCTTGCATAGGGAATTCTTGTTTTGGCTGCTACAAATCGCCTTCATGAAATTGATGCTGCACTTCTGCGACCTGGGCGCTTTGATTTAGTAAGAAAGATGTTTTGCAATTGCGCAAGTTTGATTATTATTTTTTTGTTATTATTCATTATGGGACGTAGTTTTTATAGTTGTTAGTGGGTAGTATCAAAAGTATCTCATGGTTTTTTAAGATGCAATATTATGCTCTGCAATTTAAGTACTTAAACAAATGGGATTAACTGGTATGTTTTTTTATATCTTTGGTTAGCTAGCATCTTGTCTTAGCATATATGTTATATATATATATATATATATATATACACGTATATATAAATGGGTTATTTGGATTTTTCATCCAATGAAATCCTGTACACACTATAGCCTCCTTTTATTTTCCAGTCAGTAAGAAAAGTAAATATAGAAAAAATGATCTGAAAAGGGAAGTGTGTGAAACTTTTGTGTCATAACATGGAGAACAGAGTGTAGCATATAATTTTTTCATTTTCAGATGTTTTGACTCTCTGTTCTGGTGAATATGTAGGTGCTTAATGTTCCACTACCAGATTTAGAAGCTCGATACGAGATACTTCGTGTACATACACGTAAAATGAATGTGGGTGATGTTGATTTGAGACAATTGGCAAAAGATACAGAGCTCTTTACTGGGGCTGAGCTGGAGGCTCTATGCTTGGAAGCTGGAATTGTAGCTCTGAGAGAAGACATTTCTGCTGAAGTTGTGTGTAATCGCCACTTCAGAATTGTGAGGAATTCACTCATTAAATCCAGTCCCAAACAGAGTAGCAGGTGTTCAAATAATTTTTGGGGTTCAAAGGCTATTGTTACGATTGGCTTCATGAGTTCTATTTTACTTGCTGGTTGCAAATATTTTGTTATGCATTCTGAGGAAATACATACTGGGCTGGCAGTCACGTGAAGTTGCCAGGGAATACATGGAGCATTTGGTGAGACCAACTGTCATTATTATTTTTCTAGTGCATTCTATCTTATTGGCATTCCAATAAATATATAGACCGTCAAAAATTGCAAATGTTTTTTCAAATTGGTATAAATATTATTTGGAGTGCCAATATGATCAGCCCCTTTTCTGATGATTGGAAACCCACGCGAACTACACTTGGAGAAAGATTGCCCAGCCTTAATTGCGGACCGTCTGTTTATTTGGAAAATTTATTGTAGAAAGTGATGCGTCTTGGAAGCCCACTTTTTGTTAGTTGGTTGGAAAAGTAGTATTGTGAAAGGAAAGGCTGAGGGCACATTTTATCAATTTATGATGAGAATTCTCCCTTCATTTTTTTGATAAAACATCTCCGAAGGCTTCAGTACAGCCCAAATGCCTTATTGGAAGGTGCTCCACTTGATTTGCATAGACTTTTATTTGAAGGGGCAATTGCTTTGAGGGTGTCATTGACAAAGCTGCTATTTGTGCCTTGAGAGCACCCAGGAAAGAACTGTGAAATGGAAGAGCTGCAAGTTTGGCCAGAAGAAGATTGCTCCAAACACACACTAGGCTTTATTCCCGCAAAGCCATGCTTGTCTGTGAGTACTTGTGTGAAGTTAATTAGGGAGTGTAGTAATTTTTAGATTCTTTCTTGTCATAGCTGTTTATTATATCTTTTTCGGTAAAAAGTTTTTATTACATGAACCGTCGTTATCTTGAATATGTTTCAAGTACTCCTTCCACCCTTTATTTCCTTTTATTTGGTTTGAAATTTAAATACTAGTGGTGAAAAATCTATAATTTTTTTATGATATAGTTATATATGTATTTATTATATTAAATGTGAAATATATTTATTATATTAAATGTGAAATATAAATATATTTATTTCCTTTCAATTGTACTTAAATTCAAATAGATTTAACAATAATCTATATCTATATCTGTAATAATATATTAAGGTAGAAGAAGAGTGTTTCTCCTCATAAAATAAAGAACTCTCATAGACTCCAACATTTTTAAACTTCCTTTTATCAATTTAATAATAAATAAATAAATATAATACTTAAAAATTGAGTCAAATAAAATTAAATCACTAGAGATTTAGATTTTTTTTTATAAAAAAAACTAATAACATAACATGAAAATAAACCCTAATACAAGTCTTCAAACTATTATTATCCAAGTCGTCGAATAGGATTCTGCTCCTCCTTTTTTTTTTATGGCTGAAATACAAAACTAGCCCTCTTATTTGTGCCTCGTTTGCAAAACTCAAACTTCAACTTTTCTTTTTGCAAAACACTTCCTCCAAGATGTATGAATTGTGTAAAATTCACTTATTTATGTACTTTTTTGTTAAAACCCCCTTAAATTATTTCACTCCATTACATCACTTAAGAATCTTACCATTAGAATATTTCTTTTATTTCATTCAAACGACTTTCAATTAGTAGTAAAATTCTCACAATATCAATATATATATATATATATATATATATATATATATATATATATATTTGCAACATTATATTGCATAATTCATACATTTCACTTTTTTGTCTCTATTGTATGTCAATCGATTATTATTTTATTTAGTTTAATCGCCTTGGATACATTTTCTTGCAGTGTTAGTAATGAGGAAAATTGATCAACACATGTTTATATATTTTATTTTATTATAGTGTTAAGCGAAATATTTAATGATGATAATGTATGTTAAAAATAAAGAATAAAATTGACAATTTAATATGGGTGTTGTGTACGAGATATTTATAAAAATAAATATAATAATCAATTGATATATAGCAAAGCTAGGTAATGAGATATACGTATTAAACTATTTAGAGTTCCAAATCTGATGGTACAATTAGATGAAATAGTTTGACTGTGTGATGATTTTTAACAAAAAATGCATAAAGTGTGAGTTTTGCACAACTGATTTATCTTCAAGGGAGACTTTTGTAAGAATAAAAGTTAGAGGACGAGTTTTGCAATCAATCCTTTTTTTTTTCTTCTTACGTCTGATTTCTTCTTTCCCCATCTCACATGATATGAGCTAGAGGTGGCAAACAGGCGGGCGGGCTAACGGCGGACCGGGTCAAAAAGACTCAGATTTTGGTGGGCCAAAAATATTAAGCCCGTGGTGGGCGGGCCCGGCCTGGCCGACAGGCTTCTTCCTCTATTTTTTTTAAAAAAATTTTGCTACACCAAAAATAATAATAATAATAAATATTAAAAATAATAAAATAATTTATAATAAACAATAATTATAATTACCTACATTAACTACATACCTCAACCAATTAAAATTTTAATAGTATTATAAATTATTTTCAAAGTATATAATCAAATTTGATTCTTTAAAATTAATATAATTTATTTAACTTTAAAAAATGCATTCATGACTCCACAAATATTGTTCCAAGAGAGATCTAATTAATTTTCAAGATTTATACGGTTGGAACTTGGAGATGCCAAGATTTTAGCAATTTGAATATTTAAATTGATTTTCAGAAGATTTGCATGACATGATTTTAGGCATTACCCAATATCTCATTATTAACAACCACATCAATTAAGAAATTTTAAACTACAATTATTATTTACTACAACTACAATAATTAAAAAATATATTTTATATTGAAGATTGTATTAAAATAAATAGTTGTTGTAATTTCGATTGATTTGAACTCTTATGTATTTATTTACAAAGTTTGTGTTCGAAACTTCATAATCAAGAAAATAGTTTCACAGACGCACATAGTCGAGCCGTCCGGCGACCGGGCTTTCATGAGCCGGGCCAAAAATGGCACAAATTTTCTGGATTAAAAAATTACGGCCCAATGAGCACGTAAATTGTGTGCAAAATCCTATTCTACTATTCTTATTATTATTTGATTACTACATCTATTTCACTAAAAATCTCATTTGGCAGTGATCTTAATAAAAAAATTGTAAGTAAATATTTTAATTTTGAATAAGTATTTTGTAATATTTTTAAATAATTTACTATTTAATTTAAATAAAATAATTTTACATTAATTTTAAATATGCAAATCAACTACTATTAAAAAAAACTTAAAAATAATCCATATTTGAACACCGGGTCAGAATCGCTACCTTTCCTTATTTGCTCGCGGTTTTCAAAATTATTAGGGCTTGCTTCAGTTAGCTCACTGTGTTTGTCTGCTTTTCTTCCTCTTCGACTCCGAAGTCATCCTCTTTCTCTATCTACTATATATATATATATATATATATATATATATATATTTACACAGATGTACATACACACTTTAGAGATACATGCGGGTAATATATACCTTCTATCAATAATTCGTTTCCGAGTAAAAAGAAAAGGAAATTATAGAGATGCCTTCAATGTCTCAATCCGGGAGCAGATGCTTCACACAGAGTAATCATCAATTCAGCAACATTGTATCTAACGATGATCGCAGAAACGGCTTTTTTTCCAGGTTTAAATTTACATATTAGTTTCATATTATTCTGATAATTCATACCCTCTGTATATTAAGTAATTTTCGTTCACATACAGGAGGCAAAATATTCTGCAGCAGAGAAAATCTCTACCAATTGCTTCAGGTATCTGTGTTATTTTATAGTTTAATTTCAAGGAGCACTGTAGATGTAAATATAATGATTAAACCTTTGCAGCATTTAAGTTTCATTTTTTGTCAATGCAGTTGTGTAATTTTTATTTTATTAAACATGTAAATTTGCTTCTTATACTTTTTGACTTGTTTATCTCCTCAGTTGAAAAACGACTTGTGGAGGAGGTCCGGAATAACGATACATTGATAATTGTAGGTGAAACTGGAAGTGGGAAAACAACTCGTAAGTTTTTTTTTGCTTATGTTAGTTGACTTGTCAACAAGTGAAAAGCATACTTAAGTGATTGATACTGTGTGAAGAAACATGTGTATGTAGATTTAACAAATGCTCCAGGAAGATCTCCTGTTATTGTTCTGTTTTCATTAAAGAAATATTTTTTTGGATGAGAAGTCCGCTGGAACCCTTCATTCTTGTTAATTTTTAGTCATTCCCCTCTGAACTTTGTTGTTTTACGAATTTCATTATCACAGAGTTACCCCAGTATCTTTATAATGGGGGATTCTGCCGTGATGGTGGAATAATTGGAATCACTCAACCTAGACGTGTGGCGGCTGTGACTGTTGCAAAAAGGGTAGCTGAGGAATGTGGCGTTGATGTTGGCCAACGAGTTGGGTATTCAATTAGATTTGAGGATGTGACTTCCAGCTCGACAAGAATAAAATACATGACTGATGGATTGCTGTTGAGGTAACAAGTATGCAATGGATAGTTGCACTGTGAAGTTAGTATATGGGATGGTTTAGCAAATAGAATGGAATAAGATTATTTGACCTGAATGCATTTTAAAAACCTGAATTGGGAGAAACTGGGAGATGTTATGATAATTGAACATATAGACTATGCATTTGTTTTAGTTCTTATGCACTCTTTTATCTCATCCAGTAGAACATTTCGTCATAGATCTTTAGGGTCCATAGGCTAAAAGCACAAAACCATCTCTTTATCCTGTTTGAATAGAAGGCATAATTACAAGTAACGCTATTCATATCTTGATAAATCTTGGAGCTATTACGGATTATGGTACATAGTATTGCTAACTAGGAGCCATTGCTAGTCTGTTTACATTTATAACTATTGTTTCTGACTTTCTAATAACTTGAGTTCTAATGAAGGTTGAATGCGCTTGCAGGGAAGCATTATTGGACCCATATCTCTCCAAGTATGCAGTTATAGTTATAGATGAGGCTCATGAGAGAACTGTCCACACTGATGTATTACTTGGCTTGCTGAAGAGAGTACAGAAAGCAAGGCCTCAACGTGTCAATGAAACTCTAAGTATTGACTACATGAAGGCAAATTTCAGCACACTGTTAAAGGAAGAAAATAGTGCTCAAGGTGTCAGTACTCTCCAGCAATCCCGAGGCAGAAAATTTAGTCCATTGAAGTTAATCATCATGTCTGCTAGTTTGGATGCGCGAGGTTTTTCTGAGTTCTTTGATAATGCAAGAGCTGTTCATGTTCAAGGGCGACAATTTCCTGTGGAAATATACTATACTTATCAACCCCAGACAGACTGTGTAGATGCAGCTTTACTTACTATATTTCAGGTAATTCTTGTGCATCTCCTGGAGTTCTCTCTACCTCTATAACTTGAGGCCTAATCATTCTAGGCTGTTGAAATTCCAAGAGCTGATATTAGTTATTGCCAGATCAAGTGCTGCATCCTTGGTCATGGTATTGTACGTTCTTTGTAAGAGCTGTACGTTACTCTGCCAGGATCAAACATTGATCAAGCTTGGCTTTGCCAATAAAATCATTAATCTTAGGAACCTGTGAAATTTTGGTACCAGGTTTGAGTTTTAACAAATACTCCCTCCATCCCCCAAAAGGATGATTAAAGGTACAATTTTTTTTATCCCAAAAGGATGAGAAAAAGTACATCAAGTGAAGGGTAATTAAGTCATTTAGTGGGTTCTGTTAGTATAAAAAAAATAAAAGTACTCATCACTTTATATAATCTAGGGATAAATTTAGAACTTATTTATTCTCTTTCCTCTACTTTTATTTTTTCTTAATATGTGTGCTAATTGTACTTTGCTCATCCTTTGGGAACAGAGGGAGTATATTTTTTTTGTAGAATCTTGGTTATTGACGGAGATTTTGCCTTTTGCCTTTATTATATTTTATCTACTTTTTTTTTATGTTTCCACCTTTAGTTATATCTGGTCTCCCCACCCCAAACAAGCAATCTTTTAATATCATTATGGCAAATATTTGTTAATGTATTTTTCGAAGCAGATCATTTCGCTAAATTTAATTAAATCAGACCATCTCGGTCTGTCCTTGCTAGTATTCACTGTTACAAATATTTATTAGTGGGTTTGCTAATCTCGTTAGATACACTTGGAGGAGGGTCCTGGAGACATACTTGTGTTCTTGACTGGCCAAGAAGAAATTGAATCTGTTGAGAGGCTTATTCGCGACCGTATTCGACAATTACCTGAAGACAATCAGAAGCTTCTTACTTTTCCTATATTCTCATCTCTTCCCTCAGAAAAGCAATTGAAAGTTTTCATGCCTGCTTCAGCCGGATTTCGTAAGGTATGTATTTTTATGTTATTAGTTTTCTTCATTGCAATAGTTCTCGAGTTGATTGGATCCAGCTCTATATATGAAAACATATATTTTGAGGGTGCAAGTAGATAGGCTTGATAAGTAACTAATTTTTTTACTTTTTCTCATTCTATACTACAAAGAAAAATTTATAATTAACTTAAACTGAAGATTTTCTAACTGGCTTTTAGTTGTCCCAGTTAACAAATAAATTTTATTTTCTGAGAATAGTATTACTGGTCTGGACAGATTGTCTAAATACTAGGCAGTATATCACACTGTAGAGGTCATCTTGCCAAAAAAGGGGAGGACAAACTAGTCTAAATTGAATAATAAAAAAATGTGAATAAAGTACTTTTCTTATTATGGTGAATGTACTTATGTGAAATGACAATAAAATAAAATGCATTCTGAAGGAACAACAGGGAAGCTATAACATGGCTTCTCTTGTGAGTTGCGACAATCATGCCAATTGAGTGTATCATACTTATTGGTAGCATGATCTGCATGAATCTCTTTGTGTCAAGAGGATGTCCCTGTTGTTTGTTATCATAAACTCCCTCCGTTCCACTTTGAAAGTCATGGTTTGTGCCTGTGGTACGGAATTCAATATGTGACTGTTGACACATTTAGATATAATATTTTTCATATTTCTTGTTTGGAATTAGATTTTAATGTAAAGAATAATTTAGAAAAAAAAACTATATATTACAAAATATTGAAATATTATTTCTAAATGTGATTTTTTAATGTCTAGAAACCGGAACCATAACCATGATTTTGAAGTGTAGCATTGAAAGTGGAACAAAGGGAATATTTTAAAATATTTTATCTATGATATTGAACAGAAGCACGTTATATGCTTGACGTGAATATATTGAAACTTGAAACGGTCAAATTTATCTAGTTTATAAGCAAAAGTTCGAGCTAAACCATTTTGGATGGGTATTGTTAATCTGTCAATATACTCTTCTAAAAAGTTTTCTGGTCGTAGATGTTTGATATGCTTGTATGTACTGCTTAGGTAATACTGGCAACTAATATTGCTGAGACGTCAGTGACAATACCTGGAATCAAGTATGTTATTGATCCTGGACTGGTGAAAGTGCGCAATTACTGTTCTGATTCTGGGATTGATTCATTGATTACTGTTGAAACTTCAAAGTCCCAGGCTCATCAAAGGAGGTAGGTGCACTGGACATCCTCATTAAGAAAAAGTTGTTTACATCTATTAACTGTCATATAGTTGTAAGAATTCACGTGAATCGCAATGACTAAGATCTTTTGGTAATACTGCACAGAAGGAATCTCTAGGTCATAAATGCAACTGAGCTAGTGGTTCTGGGTCTAAAATATTGTGGGGCGATGGTTTCTCAAAGCTCTCTGATATTCATTTATTGTGTTTAACATGAAATAATATTTATTGTTTGCAGTAAAGTTTTATTTGACTTTTTCTTCTTGTATACTGGAGTAGAAGATTCGGAAAATGTGATCATCTATACCCTTGCTCATCTATCTTTTGTGCAGATGGGTGGGGTGTGGGGTGTTTGGGGGCGGGGAGTAGAATTACTCATGCTTCACAAACTCGGGATTGGATCCTCTCCTGTCCCTTTCAGTCCAAAATCAATGGGGGACATAATGCCACATCATTGGCTATTGCAAAACAGTTGCCGTATATTTATATTGATGTTTTGCTTTGTGATGAAATCTGCATGGTTGATTCACAATTATGATGGTGTCAAGTTGTTCTTTATTGGACTAGAGATCCTTGAGAACCGGAAAGGATCCAAATCCCAGAAATTCACCTGTTACAATCTACCAGATGGCATATACTTCCTTTAACTCTACTTATTCCTTGGACAAAAGCAGATTCTTGAGAAACCGAAAAGTAACCATGTAGTTTGTGAGGGAAAAAAGCAGTTATAGGCAACGAAAGATACATCTTTAATGATTGTCATCATTTTTGTCATAATTAATTATCATATTCTACCCTTTAGCTTTGGTTGTTCAGATGGCTAGAGCTACAGTTCGTCTTTAGTATGTTTACTTTTAGCACAGTAAACAAAATGACAAAACGTAAAGGTAATTTTTGTGTGCTTAACTTTTGTACTCCAGTGGGCGTGCTGGGCGTGAAGGACCTGGGAAATGCTTCCGTCTCTATCAAGAGAGTTCATTTGAGAGACTTTCGGATTCCACAGTGCCAGAGATCAAAAGATTGGACCTGTCGAATGTTATTTTGCAGCTTAAGGCTTTAGGCGTGGACGATATCTTTGGGTTTGACTTCATGGAAAAACCAGATGAGTACGTAAAATAAAATCATGTATCATTCCCCCTACTTTTTCACGGGAGAGGTTTTTTCATGCATGCTTAAGGAATTTGTTAAGTAACTAAGTCCTGATCTGACATTTTATTATGAATTATATAGCAGTTAAAACCTATGTGAGGTCTACTCTCTTGGGCCATGTTTGTTTGCAAGGATTATAATCCCGAGATTATAATTATAATCTAAAGACTATTAAGTCATTTTATAATCCCTAGAATAATAGTCCCAAATCTAAATTTGAAAACAAAGTAGATACTTGGGATTAATAGTCCTATCTCAAGTATAATTCTTGCAAACAAACATAGCCTTAGTTTTGTATGTTGTCATTTAACTCCTTCGGTTATCTTTTGTAATTATTTTTTATTCCCTCAGTTTTCATCCGTTGAGTTTTGACTACCCTCTTCTATAACAATATGTGATAACTTGATTGTGTGGTAAGACCATCAAGAGACTTCTGCAATGTAACTAAATTATAGGAATAAATAATGTTGAAAGGGTTAATTGGCCAAAGCCTGATTGGTACAAGATTTATCCTTAAGGTGTTCATGGGTTCAATTTTCATCTCTAACATAGAAGGTAAAAATAAATATTTTTGGTAGTGCATTCTAAAACTTAGCTGGAACCTAAATTCTGTAACTGATTGAGTTTTAATAGCGCAGGGCAGTTATAAATTTTATATTTTTGCTCCAATATGTATCTCCTTACTGGTGCTGCATTTGTTTCTAGCATTTCCTATCGTCCTGTACTGCGGTTGCAAGTCCTGTACTCCTGTTATCATAGTTGTCTATCAATCTGGTTATTGTTTCTTAAATTATCTGGTGTTTCTGAAAGTTTCAATTTTGCTTGCTTCTTTTGCCAGTTATTATAAGGAACCTATAATAAGATACTGACACGCAATTATTCTCTTTGCAAATTTTCCCTCAATTAGGTTTTCCTATTCTTACTAAAACATTTACTATGTAAAAGTTTACCCATTTCTCCTCTCTCATTTGAACAGAAAGGCTGTCACCAGATCATTGGAAACATTATTCTTGCTAGGTGCTTTAACAGAAGAAGCAAAATTGTCAGATCCAATTGGCCATCAGATGGCCCGCCTGCCCTTGGATCCTATGGATTCTAAGGCAATTCTCCTTGCTAGTCAGTTCAATTGCTTGGAAGAGATGTTAATAGCTGTTGCAATGCTTTCAGTGGAATCTATCTTTTATGCTCCTCCTAATAAGTTAGAAGAGGTATGTCATTGTGATCTCATAGTAATTAGTTTATGTATTAAAAAAGCATAATTACTTTGCCAAGGCTACTCAGTGCACAATGGTAGAAGTATTGGCTTGCATTTAAGAGGGTGGATTGATGGATCAAGTATTATCGGTCAAATGAGCTGAATGACCAAAGTGAGAGTGGTTTTGAGTAAGGTGTGATCCACAGTTCTCTACAAGCAGCAAGAGTTACTAATTAAGACTTAAGTTAATGGTTTATCAACCTTTCAATTCATATATTACGCTACTTACTAAAAAAAAGATCTTAGTTAATTGTTCGCTATTTAGCGTGGTGAAAATATGGGCGTATTCGGGTGTATTTGTCTTAGAACAATGATAGACTTAAAATGGGTACATTTGCAAGGAGTGAAAGTTACACCACACTGGACATGAATTGAGAACCAAGTTTGTTGTTTTGGAGTAAGGTGTGATTCATAGTTCCCTACTAGCTGCAAGAGTAGACATGTTTTGGGGAACATAATGATGACTAGTTGGGAATTAAGTTAATGTTTTGTGATGACCTTTTATTTCATACAGTTATGCAGTTACTTTTTTTTTTTATATAAAAAAAGACTTGAGTTAATGGTTTTCCTTTGAGCATAGCCAAAATATGGGTGTTCAGGTAGTCTTGTAACAATATCAACTCAACCTTTTATCCCAAACTAATTGGGATATGGATCTCATATAAAGGCGTAAAAGTAGGAAGATAAGAAGAAAACTAAAAAGATAAAGCAAAAAAAAGAAGAAAATAATAAAATAAATAATTTAAAACAAAAGGATAGGAGTGAATGGAGATAAGTAATACTCCTTCCATCCCATAGTTATTGCAACACATTCATTTTTAGAAAGTCCCACAATGCAACATTTCATTTTATAACTTTTGTGATGTTATATGACTTATTTACCCACTGCCACACTCATGCCACTTTACCATTTGAATATATAGTGGGTCTCTCCACTAACCTAAAACTTGTGTGATTCATATTCTTGGAGCATTTTCAACCATTCACTTCATAAGGGTAAATTAGGAAATCAAATAAGAGTTTTTAACATTTAAAAGTCATGCAAAAAGTTGTGTTACACTATTAATGGGACGGAGGTAGTATAAAAATGCACTCCCATATAGAAAACATACATACGTAAAAAAAGCTAAATGAATTGAAAATTGGGGGGTCGGGAGGGATAAGAGAGAATAGAAAACACGAGAAAAAAAGGTGAAACACCCTACTCGGCGTTGAATGTGGATTACATTCCACCACCCACTCCTATCTTAGGCATGTCCTCAGATGTGCCTTATAAGAATGATAAACTTAACACGGGTACAATTGTGAGAAGTGAGAGTTACACCATACTGGAAGTGAATTGAGAAGTGAGTTTGGTATTTTGATCATGGGTAACAAACTTAGTGGTGTACAACTGTATAATGTACATTGAAAAATTATGTTAGGGAAAAGGAAAGACCGAAAACCAGCATTGATTTTCTACAGGGAACAATATGGTAGCGTGTCGCGCTATGGCAATATTGGATTCATTTGACCACTGCCAGATATCTTGGACAAGGCTTTGTTGAGTATAATTACTTTGACCGCTCAATAAGGACTAGTGAAGTATTTATCTAAACAACATTTATTGACGCTCCTTTGCTTTTGCTACAAATGAGGTGTTCTCCTATATGGACACCTTAGGAGGGTCATAATGATGCTTTTGATTGTTCATGGTTGATTACAAGTTAAATCTACAAGAGGAATTGGCATTTACAACATTTATTTTGTTCTTGTTTGCAGCTAATAGGGAAGTTTCTTAATGCAGCTCCTTCGTCATGTTAACTTATTATTACTTTCAGCGCTGGTGTTTGTGTGTATCAAATTAGGATTTAGGACCTAAATGTATTTCTTTGGGCAGTTAAATATTCTGAAAATAATTTTCATTGTTTACCAGTCACGGACTGCGATGAGATGCTTTTCAAGTCCAGAGGGAGACCATTTGACTTTACTTAATGTCTATCGCGCTTCGGATGAGTTCTTGGAGAAGAGCAAGATGGGGAACAGTAAAGAGAAGGCTGAAAAAAATCTGAAGAAGTGGTGTAAGGAAAATTTCATCAATAGCCGCTCGCTATGGCACGCTCGTGAAATTCACAGGTTTGCTTTTTTGGCTTAATGAGTTGAAAAGTAAAATTGTGGAAAGCTGATCTATATGCTTGTTTGAATTTTAAATTTTGCTGTTTAATGTGATTTTGGAAATGAGGTATATCAACCAGTTGAGATTGCTGCAAATGAATATTTGTCTTTTGGACATAAAATGTGATATCTTAATGCAGCTTCTCTGCTTGTGTGAAATGATTGGAATCATAAATCTTTATAGATATGCTATTTGAAGTTACTTGATACTGTTGCAGTCAAATCCTAGATAATGTTAAGCGAATGGGTCTTCGTGTTGCTTCTTGTGGGGATGACATGCTTCAGTTCCGCAGATGCCTTGCTGCTTCCTTTTTCCTAAATACAGCTTTGAAGCAGCCTGATGGCACATACAGGTATTCGGTATTCCTATGTCATTCTTGAGTTCAAATTCTTGTTGCAGCTGCATCATATCTACATGGATACTTATCAATCTTAGCAAGGCACAATATTTTTTCTTATAACATCTACATTGTTGGTGGAAATCCATTTACAAATTCCTTTTGATTTTTGTCTTATTTTATTATTATATGAAAGTCTCTTCCTTCACGTCCCGGTCCCCTCCTTCCGCTTCTATGCCTTCTAACAGGTTTCCAACTGACAGGGTTTATAGAAGTGGTCAGACGGCGCAAATCCACCCATCTTCTGTGTTATTCCGGACTAAACCACAGTGCATAGTTTTTAAAGAATTAGTCCAAACTACTCAAAGTTATGTTCGCAATGTTACTAGAATTGATTCCTTGTGGTTATCTGAGCTGGCTCCTCAATACTTTGGGCTGCAGGAATAGATTTTGGTGTCGATCCATATGGGGTACAAATTAGTTCTAATAAATGTTATATTAGATATGTTCCTAGCTGTAGTAAATTTTCAACTCGGACACTAATAGATTTATGTTTTTGTATGGTCCCGCGAAAGTAATGTTCACTGTTCATATGGTGCACATTCCTTTATTTGAATCAACTGCTTGCTAAAGTAAATAGTTTAGCGTCAGCACTTTATAGTAACCTTTTGATATACAATCGGTACTAATCAAAAAAGGGAAAGAAAAGGCTTAGCTGAAGTTGCATGTAAAACTGGACTTCATTTTTCATTCTTTCTAATCTGATTTGGAGGAGAAGAAGAATACTCCTATTCTGGTCTGTGAAACTAGACGGTGACATGCTAAAATTTTGAAATTCATCTTTCCTATTCTCGTCTGTAAATAATTTTGTTATACTTCCGATTTGGTGATGTAGGTATGTTAGGTTATGACTGCTCCCATTTAGAGATAAGGTGTACTAATTGTTCTTGCAACATGAAGACTGAAAGAGGGGGCACCGTGAATTCACTTTTCTGGGCAAATACACATTGCACCTTTATATTGGACATATTGAAATCCATTGGCATGTGGTCATTCAGAACCCTCATTGTTTGGTCAATTAGGGTTTCCACCTGGGAGGAGCAAATTTGTAGAATTTGATCACCCTTTGCCGGCAGGTGCCCTGGACCATTTGCGAGAAGTTTCCACAAGTCATCTCAACTATTAATTAAACTCCTTCAAAATTTACAGTCTTGACTTTGGCCAAGCTGCTGCTGCTGCTGCTGCTGCTGCTGCTGCTGCTTTCAGGAGAGCTGCAGTACGACTAGAAACATCTACCTTAACAAGCTGGGGATGAGATTGTTAATCAAGAAACTTTTTGCTTTGTACTAAAATAATTTCTTTTATACCTTTGATTTCATAATGTTTTCTGAAAATGTTATTCAACCTTATATGAGTGTTTACATGTAATTTTATTCTCTCCCCCCTGCTGCATAGAGCTCAAATATTTTTAGACTACGGAATATTTGACGTTACCTTTGAAGCTGGAAGTGTGCTATCGATTTGTGTCTAGTTTTTACTGATTTGAAGCTGAGTTCTCTGTATTACTGTTAGCAGCATAAGATTTGATTTTTTTTAAGCTTTGAAATTTTTAAAGATATATTTTTAATGGGAAAAAGATTGAATAAGAATGAAATATAAAATTAGTGTTGTACATCATTTAATGATAATATGGTATCAAAATAATTTAGAAGAAAAACAGGGATTCTAAGTCGGTACGATTGATTAAATCATGACACAACCCTGATATTCTCTTAAATTTATGAAAAAGTCTAGGGGACCTGGAATGTGGCGACATTCTAGCGACCGAATTATTTTTATTTTTTTTAATATCTCCCAAATAATTTATAAGATTTATTGGAACTGAAATTTTTACAGAATAAAATGATTTTGAATGTCATTTGAATACATGTAAAGAATATGCCTGTACAGACTGTCGCTAGAATGTCGCCACCTACCGGTTGCCCCAGAAAAAGTCTAAATTTATTATATGATAGTTTGCTATTTGATGGTGTACAACATTAGTTTTTATATATGCTTTTAAAAATAAATTTATATTCTATCTTTAATATTATTTTAAAATTAATAATTTTGGTGTTATAAACATGTAAAAATATGAAATTACACAAAATTTTGTTTGATTCAAGGTATTAGAATATTATTTTTATAATAGTGAAAATAATATGAATATAAGTATATATATTTTGACCTTTTAAATTTTTGTTGCTTCTATTGTTATTAAATTGCTTATGCATAACTTTAAATTAAACAAAAATTTGTATAATCTAATATTTTTACGTACTATATATATATAGAGTTGAATTATCAAGTTTGATTAAATGATGTTATATTAGAAATAGAATTTAGAATACCTTTTTTACTGTTACAGTTAGCATTAGCAACATCATCTCTATTGTTTAGTCGTAGTCTTGTGGAGTCCACGTGTGTACCACTCCCTCATGACCCACTCAATTGGTATCGATTGCACTGGAAGAAGCACAAACAGACCTGGCGATAGAGTTTTCGGTTTATATTTTAAATTATTCCTCTGCGCAAATCGCAATAAAGCACTGTAATTACTCTCTATCTCTCTGAGCTCCCCACCAGATCTGGCCCGAAAGAAGGAAGGTAATGAAATCCTAACTCTAGATCTTACATACATTGAATCAAATCAATTCAATTCATCAGCTCAGCTCAGCTCAGCTCAGCTCGCATATCATCTACTACTTTTTAACTTATTATTAATCTGCTGAAAAGAATTTTCATCTGTTTTTACTTTCTATTGCTAGAATTATTAAACAGCATACTTGTACTCCGGTGTTATCAGCAATTTTAAGCTATTAATGCATTCCTCCCAAAATGAGATAACAGTCCTCTTTTTTTAGCCAACGTTAGTGAAATCACTGGGACTATAGTGGGAATATGAGTATTTATGTATGTATATATGTTGCTAAAGATGTTTCTGTTTTTGTTGTTCATAAATTTGGGCTGTGGGAATTGAACTATTTTGATCTTATTGTGATGCTATGTAGATGTAATGAATCCAAAGGTGTTGTGTGACATATGTAATTTAAACTTTATTGTCTTGTCTTCACAAAGCTAGCTAAAAGTGGTAAGCTTGTAGTTTCAGTGGTTAAGGAAACAGATCCAGTGTCTATTAATGTTAAATATGCCTATCCTAAATTGATAAGATCTTATATTTATCCATGTATTAATTGAAACTTCTATTTTTATGATTCAGCTGAATTGGATGGGACCAAAGAGATTCTGAAATCAATGGAGTATAGTAGTTCTACATGACATCATATATGATCTAATACTTTTTTTTTGGGGTCTGAGTATCCTTTTTATGCTCAGTGAACTTTTAAGGCTTTCTGGATGATATATGAAGGAATTTTTTCTTTATACTAAAATAGGGGAATATAAATTTGGTAATATTTGAAGACGTTAAAGAATTAACTGCCCTGGACTCATGTTAGAGCTGACTGAAGTGAACAACACTTTAGGAAAGCAAAATGTTGTAGTTCACTGATTTAGTTATATGCATATAACTTACTAGTTCTATGTGCTCCTTGAATTAGTTTAGCAATTAATTAAGAAGCAATGAAGCATTATTGGCTTATTCCAATGCTATCCGAAAATGAAAAGCTTTATCCATGGATATGGAATAAAATAAAGAATAAATCTATGTACACACCCAAAGTGTACATTCAAAAACACACCCAAATGTAAAATAGTAGTAAATGGGGAGACAAAAAGTGTTATAGAGAGAGGAGAGAGAAATATTTTACTATCATTTTATACTTGGGTGTGTCTTTGGATGTACAATTTGGGTGTGTACATAGATATGCCCTAAAATAAAGGAGGCGGACTAGTGAGAATGTCTTTGTTAAATATGTTGCTCTTTGTATTACATTGTTAATATTTTAGTTAGATTTTTGTGCACTAGTCTTTGCTTATTCCAATGCTATCCAAAAATAAAAAGCTTTATCCATGGATATGGAATAAAATAAAGGAGGCGGACTAGTGAGAATGTCTTTGTTAAATATGTTACTCTTTGTATTGCATTGTTAATATTTTAATTAGATTTTTGTGCTCTAGTCTTGGATCAATTTCTTCAAACTCATCCTTAGCTTTGATAACTTTGCACTCAAAAGAATCGTGTTGCAAAGTTGATGATTCACGTGTATTAGATGTAAGACACTGTACTAGGTATGACTGGGAGCCTTGAATTAAATCAAGTTGACATTGCAGCTTCTTGTGAAAAGCTTTGCTTATAATTATTGTGTAATATGACTTCCAGATTTTCCAGAGTTACTGATTTGTGATAGAAAATGGGCATATCTACCATTTTTATATTTATTTATATTAGTAATGGAAATTGTTATCGTGGTCAACGTTGCTCTCTATTGCATAAGACATTTGATGAATCTTTTGAGCTAAATCAGTTACTTAACATTATTTATATCCAAATGTTTGCTTTCTTCATCTGCTTTATTTTATGGCAGGATTGGAGTCTCTTATCTGGGAAGAAGTCAGAAATATGGGTCGTGCTCGTGGAGTCAGCAGTGGTGGGGGTCAGAGTTCTTTGGGATACTTGTTTGGAAGTGGAGAGGCTCCAAAGCCATCCACAAACAATACACAGGCTACTCTGAACGAGGTGCAGCCTGTAAATCATTCCCCAAAACCACGTTCTGCTTCTGAACCAGTGGATGTTAGTAAGCAGATTCCTGCGGGTATAAATAGTACTACTTTAAACAACTACTTCAGAGCAGAAGGTCAAAACACTGGCAATTTCCTCACGGTATGTTCCTAGTTCTGCAAAATTTCTATCTTCCTAATGTCAGCCGGAAAGTATGACTAGTTTATTTCCTCATGCTCATTTTGTGGGAGGAGTTTTAAAATGCAAGTGAAAATGTTCACGACATCTTAATTATCATTGAAAATATACTAATAGCTAGAGAAAGAGAAGGAAAATATTTGTAGCTGGTGTCCTTCACGTCGAATGAAATATTACCATTGCGAAAAACTAGGTAATAGAGATTCAAATTCTTTACAAAAACAAACAAGTTTGTGTCAATGTTTTCATTTTCCTAGATGTTTTCTATTCTGTAGTAACAGAGGTACAATATTTCATTAATATTATTTTCCCTGGAGCAGGAGAGGCCCTCAACTAAGGTTCATGCAGCCCCTGGTGGTGGATCTTCCCTGGGTTACCTCTTTGGCGGGGGTGGCAACTAATGTCAAGAGTCAAAGAATTTGTTGTTTTCCAATTTGCGAACTTTTAGTTAAGAGCTAAGTTTGCCAAGTCTTTCAAAACACCTGGATTGCATAATCATGTAATGTAATATATATATATATATATATATATATATATTGGTGGACATTATTCAGCTGAGTGTGTATTTGATATGCCTAAAGGTCTGTCGCAAGGCTTTGTGACCCGAAAACAAAGTTACATTCTCTGGCTCATCTTGTGGCTTAACCATTTGTTTTTATCCATCTTAAATGAGATATTAAAACCTATTACTATAAGTCTCTTCTCTAGTTTGATACCTACTGCTTGTGCCGTTTCATTCGTTTCAACATATTAATTATTTGAAAATTCTAGGCGGACATTGGTTTGGCGACCGGTCCAATTTTTTTATTATTTTTTATTTTTTTATTTTTTTAAATGTCTCCCAAATAATTTATAAGATTTATTTGAACCTGGGGTGCATGCGCTTATTTTTTTACATGTATCCAAATGTGACATCCAAAACACTTTATTCAGAAAATTTGGCCCAATAAATCTTATAAATTATTTGGGAGACATTTAAAAAAAAAAAAAAAAAAAATTGGACCGGTCGCAAGACCGGTCGTCAAACCAATGTCAGCGTAGAATTACTCTTAATTATTAGGTCGAGGTGCTATTAATCATTTCATGTTAAAATAACTTTAATTATCTTTAATTTTAGAAAATATAATTCCAATAATTATACTTAGAAATATCGCACTAATTTTGTATAACAGAGGTAGTATTATAAAATATGGATTCACCGAGAATCAAGTATTTACTGTAATACTGCATAAATTTAAGAAAATTTAAATTTTGAGTCTTTAAAAGTTTTTAGTTGTTCCGTCAGTTCTAATTATGTTAGTGTATAATTATTACTCCAGTTAAGACTCACTATGATAATCAATGTAATATAATTATGTAAAATGTTGATATTATTTGATTTTTAAATCTTTTTTTAATTCATTTTTTCTAATTTTGTTCAAATATTTAAATTTTTTTTTTCTTAATTACACACACATATACCAGTATCCATAATATTTGTTAATATAACTGCAAAATCTTATTCACGATAACTTACTTATAATTCATACGAAAAAAATCTTACAAAAATATTAATTCTCTATTTGTTAAAATTATAATAATAATAATGTCATGTTACTTTAAAAAAATAAATATACTCCAATCATCATACAAAAAAGAAGAGAGGGAGAGGGAGAGGGAGAGGGAGAGGGAGTAGTTAATAGCTTAACTTACATAACGGAACACTGTAACTCACGTAATGGAATTCTCTTCCAGCTCTCGCCGGAGCCGGAAACCCCAAAACAAATCAGCTGACATCTACTCTACATTCGTCGTTCACAGCGACGACGAAAACCAAAACGATGAACCGAGGGTTAACCCTAACGACCAACCAAACATCTTCGCAACTATGCTCCATCAAGACGACCCGGCAGACGACGAAGACGATGATGAATCTCTCCCTCCTCTCCTCAAACGCATCCCGAAGGACTTCGATGCCGCCGCTATAGGCTTCGATAACGATTACGATGACGACGATGTATCTGGAACCATCTCCGGCACCATGATCGTCAAGCCTGATCGCAATCCTTCTCTGTCCTCGCCGTATCGGCAAAAGCCACCGGTGTTCTCCAATCAGGATGATGATAATAATTTCTCTACGTTTGTGGTGAGATCTACGGTGAAGAAGGAGAGAGAAAGAGAGTTATCGGTCTCTGGGACAGTTAGTGGAACGATGGTGCGGAGGACTAGTAGTAGCGGAGGTGGCTCGACGATGAGTAGGGCGGTTGCGAGTATGCAGGCGTCTAATTTGCAGGAAGAGGAAAGGAAATTGCGAAAACAGACTAGTAAAGTGTCTTCGAGCTCGATTCCAGATAGTGTTACGAGGGAAGATCCTTCTACTAAGTACGAATTGCTCCACGAACTCGGTAATATTGGACTACATTAATTAGTTTGTGAAATCTAAGTTATTTGTGATATTTTTAGTAGCTTTGAAGCTTAATTACTTGTATTTTTGTGCAACTAAAACTCCACGCCTGAAGCATTATAGTGCTTTCATAGCTAAATTAGTCCAATTTATTTGGGGTTTAAATGTAATCACGGTTAGAACGACTGTTTTTGGGTAGTTATGTAACTGATTTGTAGTGCTTTAGGGTGATTTGTAGCTTGAGTAATAAATTGATTATTGGTGGTTTTATTCCCGGGGTATTGGAAATGGCAGGGAAGGGTTCGTATGGAGCTGTTTACAAAGCTAGGGATTTGAAAACCTCGGAGTTGGTAGCTATTAAAGTGATTTCCTTAAGTGAAGGGGTATGTTACTTCGTTCTCATTCTGGTGTAGTTTAGTTCAATATAGGTTTGGTTTATGGACTATTTGACAATATCTCATGTTAACAGGAAGAAGGGTATGAAGAAATTCGTGGCGAAATTGAAATGTTGCAGCAATGCAGTCATCCCAATGTTGTTCGCTACCTGGGAAGCTACCAGAATGATGAGTACCTATGGGTAAGAATAAGGACTAAAATTTATAGCTCGACTTCTTTTATAGAATTATTATCAACTGCCATGAACATGTATTTTTCAGTATATGGAAAAAGTGCTATTTTTTCTGTTGTCTTCTTTTCATTGTTTTGAAATATATTAGATCTTAATTGCGGATGCAGATTGTGATGGAGTATTGTGGTGGTGGAAGTGTTGCTGACTTAATGAACATTACCGATGAGGCTTTAGAGGAGTACCAAATAGCGTATATATGTAGGGAGGCGCTTAAGGTACCTTTAAGACTTCTACTTCAAAAATTGGAGACATTTATTCATATTGCATTAAATTATAAACCTAGCAGAAATCTGTTAACATGTGTTTAAGAGAATGTAAATTACAACCTTCATTAAGTCCCAAAGTCTACGAAGTATACATATATATACTGTCAAGGAGCCTTTATCTCTTCAGCACATCTATATTGTCTATATAGATCCTTGGATTCTCTCTTTGGAACTGACAATTTCAGATATATATATTTTTTTGGGTTTTCTACAAGAAGTCAGCCAACCCCAATTGATGGAATCAACAAGAAGTGGTTAACTTTTATGGTTGAATGTGCAAATTGCTCGCTTAATTTTGTGTATGTTGAACAACTGTTCCATTTCATGCAGGGTTTATCATATTTACACTCAATTTTCAAGGTACATAGAGATATTAAAGGCGGAAATATCCTGTTGACTGAACAAGGAGAGGTCAAGTTGGGTAAGTTCTATAATATTATCTTTATCATAGAAGTTTCCATAACTCAAAAGTCGTGAATGATTTTTTTGGCCTTTCATGTTAGATGGTTGAAGGAATAGATTTGTTCTTGTGGCCACAAGTCTAAGAATAAATTTGGACATGACATTGTATGGCTACAGAAGTATTGCATTTCAACCAAAAATAAAGAAAAGAAAGAAAACAAAAGATATGAATAGACCTGCAATACGTCAAATATCATATATATGCTAAATTATGGTTATTGTACTTCTCCTTTAAAATCTTTCATCTACTTACTTTGTTTGACATACGTAGAAAAATTTGCTTTTGTTGTGTTTCTGTTAAGAGGGTTAGAAGTTAGAATGAGTGTATCAAGGACAGCCAGTTAGCAAGTAGTTGTTGGTATTGATTTATTCATTGGTCTTGGCATCATATTCCGGATATATTTGGCAGCCAGGCACTCGATGCAGGACTGGCTGAAATTGATAATCTGAGGTTTCTGACAACATCTAGACATGTTCCTGTAAAGTTTCTGGAGTGTTTTTAGTACCGACTGGCAGCGGTGCAAGTGCTGGGTGGCGTTCGATTACAATTTCTGGAGTATTACTGTTGGTACCGGGTAACCGGCTTGCACCAGGGTGTGTGTCTGCCAGCAGCCGATTGCTAGGCGGTGGATCGGTGGTCATTAAAGGCATTTTGGTCCATTTTGTATATTTTTGTCCTGCGGGTTGATTAAGGTTATTATAAAAACTGCCCAAGTGCTCAGGCTCTTTTTCTTCCATCCTTGTTCAGTATTCAATATCTTAGTAGTTTGTTTGAGCAATTCTACTTATTTTACGTAAGACAAACTCATATCTTACATTGAAGTTTGTTGGACAGGCTGTAATGAATGTCCTGAAAGTATTAAATACATGTCCTAATTCCTATACGAAATTCTATTTTGAATTTATGAGCACAATTAAAATGTCATAAAAGTATTTGGGAGTGTCGGTAACTCGGTATCCAATACATATCTGATATGGATACTTATGGTTGTAGAAGTATCTGTTTATCCTATTTACAAATATATTTTTTGATTTTGACATCTTGTAGGTTTGCTTATAATAATAATATAATATAGCCTCCTGATTCAAACATTTGGTGCAATTGTATTGTCTGAGCAGGTGATTTTGGTGTTGCCGCACAACTGACCAGAACCATGTCCAAACGTAATACGGTACAGCTGGTGTTTAACTGATTAAAGATATTACGGCTTCGACTTCGCATATTTACCCCTTCTATATTTAATAATTTGAAAACTGTGTTATGTGGATTGAAGTCAAGGTTCTTGTATTGCTTTGGTGATTTGATTTCTTTACGGTGGGGTACCATACCACACGCTTGTGCTAGTACAAGCATTCAGTGATACTAAAGAATGCTTTCATTAATTAAATCGACTTCATTTTCAGATGTCCACAATCAAGAAGTAATGAAGCTATATATATATATATATATATATATATATATATATATATATATATATATATATATAGAGAGAGAGAGAGAGAGAGAGAGAGAGTCCGGATCCAGTCAGGACTCCGCATTTTGTTAAAATACGGACCTTTTTTTTTTTCTTATTTTTAGAACTAAAAAAAAATAATTATGAAACTGTAATTTTTACATAATACAGTGTTTTGGGTGTGATTTGGATACATATAACAAAACATGTCTGTACAGACAGTCTGTACTTCCATAATTTTTTTTTTTAGTTCTAAAAAAAAAAAGCCAAAAAAAATAAATATTAAGGGTCCGGATTTTGGTCTTGTCTGGGAGTCCGGACAGGATCCATTTCCTATATATATATATATATATATATATACATCCACAGAAATATGGATGCTTGTTGATTTTGTTTTTATGGTTCTAGACATATGAGCCGTGTTTGTTTTGATCCTTGAAATGAAAAGGCCACTATATGGGCTTTTGTTTTCCTTCATGTAGGACTATTACTTAGGCTACTTAACTTTTATTCCTTTACTAAACACTGGGCTTTAGTAATTCAATTTAATGATTACAATTCAATTAACTTTAAAATGATAGTACCCTAGCGGACAACTTGGTGGCTAGAAACAACTCCAAATACACTAGGGGTTTGGAACTGTACATATTGATATGATAATGCATAATTATCACATTGGATTATAAGAGCCACATCATTATTCACTATGAAATAGCAATGTAATAATTTTATTCTAGGCATGAACAAGGTTAGAGAAGATGGAAATTTGAATAAAAGGGTCTTCTTTAGTAATAAATTTTTACAAATCTCCCTCAATCATACTTCATATTCAATCATATGTCTGCAATGATTTGTTACAGCATCCTTCTCTCTTGTGTGTCGTTAGTTGCTTCTGCTGTATTAATTGCTTAAAAGTTTTGATGATGATTTCTTTGTGAAATGACTCAAATGATCGGAGTTCTTATTGTTGTTCCATACTTATTCTTAGTTTATTGGCACTCCTCATTGGATGGCTCCAGAAGTTATTCAGGAGAGCCGATACGATGGAAAGGTAATGTGAATTTTGTAAAATTTCATCTGCATTCATGTTTGTTTCATAGTTTCTTGGCATCTCTTGGTCCATTTGCACCTCTTTATAGCAATAGTAGTGTAAAATAGCTTGATCTCCATGTCCATTATGCTTCATAAATATCGTCTAACAGGAATATTTAGTTATGTTGTTTACTATTTTGCTGGATCCGTTGCCATTTTGAATGGAAGAGATTGCAGTATATTGTTCAGTTTTTTGATATAGCTGTGTTGTTTGCTTGATGACAATATTGGCAGTTTAAATTATGTAATCAACACAGTTAAAGAAACTTGACAATTTGATTGATAACAAAAAGAAACTTTACCTTTTAAAGATGGATCATTTATGTATATTTTGATGGGTAATATTTGGAGGCAGTACCGACTTTGGAAAACTAGGTTTTGTTATCAATCTAGTAATGATTGGTTGTTGAGGCTTCAAAATTACTTTTTAAAACTGGCTTCTGGTTGCTAAGGTGCGCCATAGTGTGGCAGAACAGTTGATCTCTTTGTAAAAACGTTTCTAAGTGTGATACTGAAGAATAAAGGTAAAATAAAACCACTTGACGTGAAGCACCACTTACATTTAGCTTACACTGGAGTTGGGACCACCTGATACCTTATTGCGGCTATAGCAGATTCAAGTAAGGTTTTCTAGGCTTCATTTTTTATTAGGGTTGAAATGTGGATAATTATGTTTGAGTTTGTAACTTCTAAAAGGTTTAAGAAAGTGTATTAAGGCTTGCTTAACACTAGAAAGGGGAAAGTTTTAAGATTGTTCTAGGTGCTGTGAAGGGATCCGAGAACAGTAAACTAGGTTTTTTTATTGGTTCTAGCTGGCCTGGATTTAACAAATTAGTCCTATTAGGACTTGAACCCCTATTTGGATAGACGTCGTCTTTCTCTAGGAAAAGCTCTAGAAGTCTTACTAACCTTTTCATAACGTACATAGTTACGCATAAATAAACAAGACTAATTCTTTGGACCATTAATATGACTTTTGTCCAACAAAAATTGAAATATCCCAACTAAAACTTCATATGGTTGTTGCCTCTGATCTCTATCAACAAATAGTTACTTCTTTTATGAGAAAGTTACTGGTCTTCTGTACTAACTCTTTCATTGACCTTTGACATGCATCTGTAGGTGGATGTCTGGGCCCTTGGAGTGTCTGCGATTGAAATGGCAGAGGTATATCTACAGATTTGTTTTATATTCCACTGAAAAACTTAATTGGTTTGGCTTTCAATGAGATCTCTTTCTATTTCTTGTTAATTGGGTGGAATTTAGTCAAACACACATTGTAGCATCAATATGAAAACTACTTTGTTCTTAGCTGGTGAATCAGTTAACTTGCCTTAGCAGGTTTGTTATAAACTTCTATTTTTCTTCTTTTAGCAATCATGGGTATCCAAACCTCTTAGAGCATCTGATTAATCGCATGGGTAAATGGTCCCCAAAAAAAAAAAAAAAAAAAAAAAAGAGATCCGTGCACCGGGAAAATCCAAGCATAAGCTTCTGAGGGTACCACTTGGAGTTGGCAAGGTTTGATGACCTCTCCCTTATTATGGTAAAGGGCTTAGGTTTGTTTTGAACTGAGAAGTTGTAGGGATTACAAACAAAGAGAGAAGATATGTAGAATGAGAAATTGTGGTTATATTATCATGATATTCCATTTTGTTTTGTTTGCTCTGGACTACTTGTTAGATTTAATTTTTTAATCTTGCGTTTCAGGGTCTTCCTCCAAGATCAACAGTGCATCCCATGAGGGTTAGTCATGAATTTGAAGCATTTGGACTTGTGTATATTAGTTATTGTATTGTTTACAATTTCAAAATTGTTATTATACATTAGATTCCTTTCTCCAAAATGTGATCCATGCTTTTGACTCTTTGAGCCACATTATCTCTGTCATATTTACTGAACGTCTGTAGAAATCTTTGGTCTCACCCATAGACAGATATATTATGTACAGAGGTCAGATGGCTAAATGTGCAAACATTTCAAACCTGGGTTCCAAAATTGGTTTAGAAGATTAGCGTTTGTAATCAACCACCAAGGTTTTCTGGAGAATTGTGTTTGATTTGTGTCATTGACCTTAAAAATAAAAATTGTATCATTTTTCCGAGGCATCTATATTTTGAATGGTGAGTCAAATTATAGGACTAGTCACTAGTTACCACTTTTCTAAATTCTAGATGCTTCTTAGAACATGTAAACTAACCTACCAATTTGTAAGAGGAAAATGGCATGCCATAATGCCTTTTAGTTCTAGGTCTGGTATCGAGATAGGCAACCCTATATCCATGCTTGCTTAATCGAAACATTTACCTTCCCTTTGCAGTTATTTTTTTTCCAATTTTCTTTGTTGATAAGCATCCATATAACTGCTCACTGAGTTACTTGTGAGAATAAGATACACTAGAATTGGGTTCTCTTCTAGGAAAAAACTCTGCGAATCAAAAACTAACCATGAACTCAGGATGTTCATTGATGTGCAGGAGAACTCTTTAACTTGGAATTCAACGTAGTTTGTTTAATTACAAATAGTTTTGTTGGTCTGTAGAATTTAAGCCAAATATAGCCAGATTTCAGTGAAAATCGGAAAGAAAAACATTCAGGTTTTTAATGTCCCGTAAAGAATTGTTATGTGTAGGATTTTAATTGATATCTGAATTAGTCAGGACAAAAAAATTTGTTCAACAATGACAATAAAATTAAATCTTAATTTTAGTACCTGAATTGGAACTTTATTTACTTAGCACACAAGTGAATGAGATGGTCAAACTAGATACCCCCCTATTTTTCCTCCTTCCCCTTTTCTCCTCCCTTTTAAGGTTTGTTCAATTTTGAATGATTTCGTATTTGAGGCCTAACGTATATTTACTTTGCCTATCTTAGGTATTGTTCATGATATCCATCGAACCAGCTCCAATGCTTGAAGATAAAGAGAAATGGTTTGTCCTCGCATCTTATCTATCAGTTATGATTTTGGGTTGGATCCATATGTTGGTCCTGGAGTCCCATGGTTCGAGTCCCTCAGCTGTTCCATTTGTCCTTCAAGTTTGCATCCAAATTTGAGTATCAGGGCCTTAGGTAAGGGAGGGTGCAACAACTTTTTTGTAAAGCCCCAAATTCGAGCGTTGGCCACCCGAACAAGGGTTAAACATTATCTCGACATCTTTCGTAACTTAACCAATGATCCCATAATCATATTGGTTGAATTAGTCTATTACAAACTATAAAATTATAAATTTCCTTAACTTTATCCTTGGATCTCGATCTTGATCTCGATCTCATTCTTTTTACAAGTATCAATTTGTTGTTCATTCGTATATATGGATAACACCATATATATCATTCAATTTTAGCCTTACGATTCAGACATTCTATACTTCTATATATCCAAGGTTCACAGTACTAATAACAAAGATTATTCTTGGCAACAAAGGGGCGCATTCCGATAATTTTGGCATCTTACCGGCGCTCATTAGTGTAACCTCAGTGCTTACAGAACTCCCAATATCATTCAATACCCTCACTTAGATGCATATCATTATAGAGATATCTCTTCATATCAATATTTCCTATTTATCTGACATTCACAATATTAATAACACACTTGTACTTGGAACAAATGAACTTTGCAATGAATTTGGTTTCTTCATCGGTGCTAAATCTCTGTTCTTACAGCATTTATAATGTTATTCAATATCCTCATTCAAATATATAATTCTTTATCAACATTGTATTAATGTTTTACTATCTATCTGAAGTTCAGAGTATCAGCATAACATGATCAGTCCATATTACCAATACCCTCACTCAGATTAATAGATTTAACAATTCTAAGTTATATCAAATTAAAGACATACCACCATTCTGATGATAATAACATGATATTCTTAATATAATCTGCGATTACATGGTTTGCTTGTTCGTATTACAGAAGTCATTTAATACAAATACAAGTAAATAAAACATGAAACCTTAATTTACGCTTCTTCTTTACGTTCATGATATTCTTATCATTCTTCTTTAACTGCAAATAAAGTTTTATTTGCAAGAATGAGCACTACGGCTCAACAAGTCTAACAAATAACACATACACAGTTTATGCTTTCATATAAACTTTAACATGCTTTGACTTGTCATATTCCTCAATTTAATATCACAATTAACTTTCATTTCAACAATCTATATCACATTGTCACACAAAGCGTATAAATCAGGTTCATAATTTGTAAACATAACACATAGCAGTTAGAAGACTTGCCTCGTATATCTTTTATAGATTATATAATAAGGATTAAACGCTCGTCGTAAATCATACACGATTATAAGTTCATGTAGACTAATTAAACATTTAACGATTAAATCTTTTAAGTTTTATTTCGGGTATTATAACCGCTTATAAATAAGACTTCTTGTACTATACGTGAAATAATTTCAGCATTATAATTGCTTATAAAATGAATATTCATCAATCTATATTTAAAATAAATTGAGCATTATAACTGTTTGTAAAATGAATATTCTTACTAAATACTTGAAGAAAATCGAACATAGTAACTGCTTATAAAAGTATATTTTTACTAATTATATAAAGAAGGATGAAAATAATAACCACTAGAGTAATACCTCTTGAAGTTGCAAGCTTTTCGATACTTGAAAATGCAAGACTTTAGTTTTCCTTCCTTCTCTTAATTACCAATATTACTCTCTTATGATTACTCTAGCCTCTTTTGCTTTTGAATTACTTATGAATATGTGAGGATTTATTAAGAATGAGGGTTCTATTTATAGGAAACCAAGACTTATGCTATTTAGGACCTTAAGCCACCCAACCATGGCTAGTCGAGTCACATGCTTCATCATCACATTTGGTGAGTCACCAAGCCTAGGCATCCATGTGCCACAACACACCACACAATTTTGGACAACACATTTTAGGAAGCAAAGTCTCATTTGCCAACTAATTAATCAAGGAAAAACCTATACATACATAAGTTATATGCATATAAGCTTCATAAATGGCCATAATGCCAACACTTTCTCTACAACCTAACCAAATTCCACCTAGTTTGGTTAATCCAACTTAGTTTACTTTCTAGTTAATCTTCTAACTTTTCTTAACTTATCCGGTTAGTCAAAAATGTTGACTTTTTCAAAGTTGACTTTACGTTTTATGAATAGTGTTTTCACGTCTTTTTCGGAATTTTTTTATTTTCTTATTCTAGTCTCGTAAATATTCGGGATATTACATTTTCCATTATGGAAACCTAGGGCATGGGTAGCAGGAGCACTAATCGACCGGGTATGCGGAATGAAATCGGGTACAAAGAAAGCTACCTATTGTAGAATGCAAACATTTAGTTATTGTACCATGATTAAGAACGATAGTACCCGGTACACGGAACACATGGTAATAAGAATTCCATGGTAACCCTGTCCTAGTGTTTTCCAAGCGTGCAAAATCACTTGGTGAGCCACTTCACCCATAGCCATGTGAGCCACTCCACCCATAGCCATGTGGTACACGGAACACATGGTAATAAGAATTCCATGGTAACCCTGTCCTAGTGTTTTCCAAGCGTGCAAAATCACTTGGTGAGCCACTCCACCCATAGCCATGTGGTGGATCGACGATCCAGATACTATTAACAGTCCCTTATCTCTAGGTCTCTTTCTTGTAATTATTATCATTCAAACTCATTCACTTTCACCTTCTTTCCCCTTCTGAATCTGCTTTCTTTTTCTGAAAAGTCGTAGAACAAGTTTCATCCAGTTGTGAAACAAAATTTTTTTAAACTGCGGAGCACTTATAAACAACCCTAATTTTCAAAGGCCATGGTCATATGTTTTAAAAGACAACTTTTCTCACATTAAGCATGCAGAGAGTGTAACAAAAATATTGTGGAAGGAATATGTGGAAGGTCTTCAGCTGCTACTCGCTCTGTATTGTAAAATAAATATTGCTTTGGATCACTTCTCACAACTCACTAGTCATGATGACTACTATATCTCTTAGTTTTTAATCTAGGTTCACAAACTCTGTTGCTTAGTCCTTATGTAGATTGCTTTTGTAGGTCTCTTGTGTTCCATGACTTCATTGCAAAGTGCCTTACAAAAGAACCACGTCTTCGTCCTACTGCAACTGAGATGCTAAAGGTATGTCGAATTTACTTTCAACACCTTCCTTCTTTTTCCTTCCCTCTACTTTTCTCATAGGGGTGGGTCGGGCTCGGTGATGTTTTACATGTGAAATAATAAGGACTAGGAAAATGTTGTAAATAAATTCATTTTGTTGTACCGTTGAAGGAACTCTCAATTGTAATCTACACTTATATTGGTGGTATCTTTTTAATTAGCTGTCTCAGTGTAACATTTTCTGAGCATTTGGTGGAATCTTTACATTTGAATTTCAGTGGTAGCATTTTCTCCATTACATGTCAAACTTAATTAAATGTAGCATATTTCAGGCCAATTGGCGTTTAACAAAAATGTAACACTTGTGTTGTTTAGTTGAACTTGGTTTTGTGTTGGCTGTAAATGTTCGAAATAAATAACTGATTCTGCTACTAAATTTACCCTCCCATTTGGTGGTTGGTACCTAGAATACCAGATAAACGAATAATAATTGGAAGTATTTTTCTTATGTAAGGGCTACAAAGTAAAAGCTGGTAGATGTCTGCGCTTGTTTGATGATTATTGTCTTCAATATAGTTTTAGATTCAATTGTAACTTTTAGTTGCATAATGCTTGATAGTCTCTATATGCTTACACACCATTAAGTCATTTACTTTTTTTACTAGCACAAAATTATCTAACTTGGATTCATTGCCTCTGGATCAAAACTTAGCACAAATTCATTGAGAAATGCAAAATTGGAGCTTACACAATGTTACCCAAGCTGGAGAAAGCAAAGCAAGTTAGGGCATCAATGGTTTTGGAAGAACAAAATATTGCTTCAGGAACCATCGTATCAGGGGATAGTGTACGATACTTGATTCTTCTGTTAAAGTTTGATAACCTCTATGTCCCTCTGTGTAAATGAGCTTGTCTGTTTGTCTATGAAATCCTTCAATCTTATATTTATAGCTCTTCCAATTTGTACAGTCAATGGGAGGTCAAAAAGTGAATGAAGACTTTGGAGACACTGTCCCATCCAGGCCTCAAGATGTTGGTCTTCAAGTTGCCAGCAGATTACCCAGTGGGAGGTTTTTGGGAAGCTTACCTCGGGGTCCAGAACAGGCCGGAGAAGGTAGAATATATCTTATATTGATTATCTTAGTATCCTACTTTTGTTTTTTAAGCATTATGTAAAATTTATATAAGATGATTTTGTTCAACCTTAATCGACTAGGATTGGCAATGTGGGTTTTGTGAACTATGGCTGTGTCTGCAAGGATGGATTACTTGTTTTTATAATATTCGATCGTCATATCCCCTCTAGCTGTAAAATTTCAACTGAGAAGTTTTGTTCCCAGTTTGACATAATTTTTTTTAATTGAACAGGGTGGTGTGGTTATCCAATTAGCATGGGATATACCAGTGATCCAGTTGGATGCTGTTTACGAATGTATTCTAAGCTTCGAAATCATTACACCATAATTGACTTAGTTAGACACTTGAGATGAGTAAAAGACAAGTCTAGAATATCTGAGAATTTGCTTCTGCAAATTATGGGCTCTTATCCGGGAGTTAGGTTTGGAAGTGCTTGAGAAGTGTTTGTTTAATATTTTCCATGTCTTTCATGTTTTGACTTATTGTTGTGATAACAAACTCATTTATCTTTTCCCTCAATAAAATACTAGTCAAGTCAGTCAGTTTGGAGAAAAAAAGAAAAGGTATTCTTAAAGCTAATATTTCTAATACCCTTCTTTAGATAATCCACTAGACCATTGTTGGACAAATATCAGTGGGCACCCTCATTTTATTATTTTTCTTATTCACCGAGGACTGTCCTGCGTTACTTGGCACAATTGCATGTAGATGATGAAGAATCAGTAAAAGGTTCTGGTATTTTTGCTAAATTTTCCTACAGTTGAAGGATGCTTCTCACTTTCGGTCGAATTTTATTATGGATGAATATTATGAGATGAATATTATGAACCTAGTCAACTCTTATGAGAGGGAGCTATTTTTTACAGCAGGCTTGTAATGTTTGACGTCCTTATCTTGGCTTGGGACTGCTTATGCAAGAAAGCATAGGTGGATTTATTATGAACCTAAAGTTTTTAATTATCTACTACACCCCCCCAAGACTTTAGCTGCTTGTTGTCCTTGTGGCTTACTTCCTTTTGTTTGTCCAATATTCTGCAATATCTTGGTTTTCATGGTTATTATATGCTTTAGTTGGTACTTCAACACTAGCTAGTATTGAGTACTAACTGCTATATTGGGAAACTTCCTGATTTTGGTCTGAAGTGTAAGGTAATCATCTTAATAGTTGAATACAAGAGAGATGTATGTCATTCGCTTTCAATTATTTTCAGGAGCCAGTAGCTTATCATGTTCTTCTGCTTGCAAATTTTTTTTCTTTCTAATAATTATTTATTAGTTCATGCTTTCAAATTACTACGTTCTGAATGATATATTTGATCCAAGCATTTACGATTGTCGTGTGATCTGTGTTGACTAGGTGATTTTGGGACTGTAATAGTTCGTGGTGATGTTGAGATAGATAAAGCAATACCAGCACCCAATGTCAAAGATTTCTCACCTGCTCCGGGCCACATTGGAAGTACCTCCACCAGTGGTAGCGGTACTAAAGCAGTTGAGCCATGGTACTTCTCTTACTACAAATTTCTTGTTCTGATGTACTAGGCAAAAAAATAAGAAGCCATATTAATGTAGAACCTAAGGCCAAACAAGAATTATATTGATTTCCTTTTTATTAAATATGAAACTTGTGAGCAAACTGTGTATAACATCTGAAAAATACCTACCGTATCATGCTGTTTTGCATAGTAATCACACACTTGGTTTACTTTGGCACTTTCCAGCAAATTGTGTATACCATCTACAAATACGATGGCTTGCTGTCTTGCCTAACAATTATGCACTTGGTTTACTTACTCTTGTCACTATTTTGCATTACATTGTTTTTACTAGTCACTTACTGAGTTACTGGCACTACATATAATTAGTGAAATGCATGATAGACAATGCCTGTTATTTTAAGGGAGTATCATATTGGCCGCTTGACTGATATTTATTTCCTTGTCATGTTAGTCTTGCTTGGAAAATACTCAATCAAGAAAAATTTGTTGTACTTTCTTTGTAACTAATGAAGACACTGGTGTTTTTTTAGGATGTCAGGTAGTATTTGATATACCTTCTGATTACAACTTACTGTGATGTTTGGCATTCTATTGATAAAATCCCATCGTTCTCCTTGGACTGATTTGTGCATTGTACAAACTACATCAATTCTCTTTTATTTGTCATGCTATGGCGGTTTCTGTTTCTGTATTAATATTTGTGTAATCTCATGAATAAGTGATCTATAATCAAGCTATTTTGAAGTATGCACTAATTATTAATTGTTTTCATTCAGGGTGCGCAATGCAGTTGAAGTTTCTGCAGATACCTTAAAAATTTTAGAATCACATGTTGCAGAGACTATTCAATCATCCCCCCCTTCAGTGTTTCTCTCTCCTGAGCAAAGAATCAAGCAAAATAGCAGTTCCCAAGCAAATGTCGGAAGTGGTGGGGGCATAAGCAGTGGCACATTGAAGAACGAAAATGTCAGTAGGAAAGCATTAGATAAGGTAATTTGCATTCTGAACATAATGATTTCCCCAAATGATGAATCCATCATGTCCCTCCATTTGCGCTAAATGGTTCTAGAAGGAAACGACGATAGCACTGTAACTCAAGCTGACGTTACTGTCATATTCGGATACAGCTTCTGTGCTTCCAGAGTGATGTTTACACCAGCAGAGTTGGATGTTTGGTATAGTTGTGTTGCGTATGTTGGCTCTCTATTCATTGGGTACTAATTTGAGATTCACTTTTATTGTAGCTTTGGTCCATATATGCAGCTGGGAATACAGTTCCCATACCATTTTTAAGGGCAACTGATATATCACCCATCGCATTGTTGTCAAACAATGTGCTTGGATGCCGGCAGCAGGATAATGATGGAAACATTGCTGTGGAAGCAATGCAGGAGCTCTTTAGTGGTGATGGGCAATCTAAAAAGGGAAGGAGTAGGCAAAATGAGGTCTCTCTCTCTCTCTGGTTATGTCTGTGCATGACTCACAATCCATTAATTTTGAGCTTTTGGTTATTTGGCTCTTTGTTGCATTGCAGGTTCCCCTTCCTCCAAGCGTGTACCAGAGACTCACTTCAAGTCCTACACTAATGAATCTTGCCCAGGCTTTAGCCTACCACAAGATGTAACTCCAAATTTTCTCTTGATATTGTCATAATTATTAGCCTTTCTTTAGACATGCCATTGGAAATTTTATCCACAACTCCTCAAATTTGGAGGTGATAAGATACCAAATATTCTACTGCCGGTAATTATAACCTATTTAATTTAGTTGCACTTGCACCTTTTTACGAGTTTTCTTTTTGGTGCCAATGGCAGTTTGTTCTTATTGCAATCTGCTAATTATTTATCTATTTGTTTTCCTTGTACTTTTTTGATCCCAGGTGCTATGAAGAGATGCCACTTCAGGATCTGCAAGTAACACAAGAGCAGCAAACGATTCAAAACCTTTGTGATACGCTTAGAACTATTTTAAGATTATAGTTGTAATTTTATTTTTCAAGTATTTTTTATTTTTTTTACCTGTTACCCCAAGTTTTTCTTTGCCGAGTCATGTTTTTGTTTGTACTAACTCGAGTTCTGTAGATGTTCTGGAAAATGTATATTAATTTGTTGTAAGGCTATAGATAAGTTTTTCCTTTGGTTAATCAATCCCTTGATATGTCTTAGTCTTACCTATGATTGGGCAGTTGTGCATATCCTCTATGTTGTCTTATCTACTCGGATTAAATTTTAGTAGACAATGTGTGAAGTAGAATTAATGGAGATGCAGTAGACAAATAGAACGGGAAAGTCTATTATTTTCCGCATGTATAGTCTTTTTTTTCTTTTTATATGTTCGAAGGCGCCTTTTTTTTTTCTTTTTTTTTGTTGTTGTTGCTGCTACAAAAAGATGGAGACAAGGGAGCATTAAATAATAATTTCTTTAGAATTTTTTTTTGAGATTGATACCCTAATGGCAGAATTTGGGATTGTGGATGAAAATTTTATTGGCAAAAAATACTTTTTGGCCACTGTGATTATAGTATTTTAACGAATTAGTCACTATGTTTTTAATTTATTCAATTAGCCCATTATACTATTTAAAAATGTGCAATTAATCCATTCCGTCCAAATTAGCAGACGAACGTTAAAAAATTGGCCTTATTTTCCTACGTGGCTTTTACAAATTAAACGCTAATGATGTGTATTTGCTGATGTAGTCAGCAAGACGAATGGGCGAGAGAAAATCATAGCAAACAAAAGAAAAACAAAGGCCCAAATCGAGGAACAAACAAACCTTCGTCTAGGGCTCAAAAGCAAACCTTCGTCTGAGAAGAAATCGAGGAAGGAGGTGGTGGTCTCTGGCGACACAAACAGACGAACAAGGTTAGGGTTCCAATCGTCTACCATAGTAAGCGATACAGACAGACAATCGCCTACCGAACAATCGTCTACCACAGTTAGGGTTCCAATCGCCTACCGAACAATCGTCTACCATGTAAGTATACGGTATTGATAGGAAGTATTTCACTTTTTCATCTTTGTTTTTTCCAATCCCCATGTTCTTATATGAAGTATTGCACTTTTATGCACCAGTGAAAAAACTTGATGATATTTTGGATTTAAACATGAATGACCAGAGGAATATTAACAGTGAAGTTATGGCTACCAACATTAGTGTAAAAGTGTTGTTTCCCTAATAGTTGGTAGCCATAACTTCACTGATTATAGAGTTTGTAAATTGACGTGATAAATGGAAATCACATAGGTTTAGTGTTAAGCAATCGTAAAAAGTCATTAAGATTTAGTGTTTCTTTAATGTTTATAGTTGTGTTTCTTTAATGTTTACATATTTTTTTAATAGTTGACCATGTAATAAGTTTATTCAGTAAATGGTCATGGTACTAACAAATTGAACATGTTGTTAAATGCAGCATGAACTACTTTGATGTTGAATTGTACCATGGAGGTCAGTTTGTTACTAAGGAGGATGGATCATATGTTTATGAGGGTGGAAGGAAAGAAACTTATAAAGGGGCTGGTGGAGATTACTTGAATGTTGAGAGGATGGCGAAGTTGGTAAAACACCTAGGGTATAAAAGGCACTTTGATATATACTTCAAATTGGTGGGGTGGAATTTGAAGGAGGGTCTAGAACTTTTTCATGATGCAATAGTGTAAGACTGCTAATTGATGAAGCTCTGAAAACTAGGAAGATTGATATATACTGTGAACATGAGGATAATGAAGAAACACCTGCTGAGGTTGATGTCAGAGATGAGGAAGCACCAAAGCAGACAGATGATGATTCAAGTGATGCTACTTATGAGGAAAGTGATGAGGAGTTAAGTGATGCTACTGATGATGATGAAAATGAGGAGTTGATAAATATAAGAAAAAGAAAGGGACTGATAAAAAAATTAAGAGGACAAGAGTTGGTTTTGGATTGTGAAGTAAAACTTGATGAATATCAAGTTGATATTGGTCAGTTACATGTTGAGGATGTTGGGGCTTCATCTATCCCAAGAATGTATTCAGAAGTTGAACCTGGTACACAAGAGAGCAGCAGCAGGGGGAAAAAGCTGGCATCCAGAAAAACTAAGGCTGCAGAGGTGGAAGTTGAACCAACATTTTCAGATGGGGAGGATGAGTTGGGGTTTGGGACAAAAGGAATGAGGCCTTGGGTAGAAACTGAAGAAAATTCTGATGATGAGATTCCTCCAAGTGGTGATTCTAGTAGTAACAGTGAATGGGAAGGAGAGGAGCCACAAAGGAAAAAGAAAAGAGTGATTCCAACATATAATCCCAACACTCCAATTAGCAAGATAAAATTTGAAGTTGATATGATATTCACTGGGCCTGAACAGTGTAGGGAAGCTATAGTGAATTATGTAGTTGGTAATGGAAAGGGAATCTATTTTGCTGTTAATAAGAAAACAAGAATAACAGGCAGACCTAAGAAAATTAGGAGGAAGGATCCTAATGAAGAGCCCAGAAGTAAGACCAAGACATCAAGGAACGGGACTCCTGTTAGGTGCTCTAGGTGCAAGGAGTATGGGTATAACAAGTTAGGTTGTAAGTGGACACAACCAAGGGATGAAACTGGGACAAAACCTAAAGAACCTACTCAAACTACTCAAGCTACCCCACAACCTACTCAAGCTACCCCACAATCTGGAGGTGACCCAAGGCCTAATAAGCTGGGGGTAAGCTTTTTTAAAACCAATTTTTAATATTTACTTGTATATTATTTGACATGTGGTTCTATTCTACAGGTGAAAAGGAAAGAAAAGGGTCAAGGACAGAATTCTGGAAATGGAAATCAAACTGGGCAAAAAGAAGTAAGGAATTGTATATTATTTCAATGCTTGTTGGCAGCCAAGCACTAATTCATTTTGTCCATGTAGGTAAGGAAAAGCCCAAGACTGGCAACAAGTGAGACTTGAAAGAAAAGTTGAGGGAAGGGTAAGCAAAGGGACCATTTGCGACTCTGTAAGAAGCAAAGCAAGTGGACCAGGACCATCAACCAAGTGGAAAGTAAAGGCTAAAAGAAATGGTTCATTATTTTGTTGGACATTAGGTTGTACTTTGTTATTCTGACTTGATCAATGGGACCATATTAATGTAATATTTTGGTAACCAAATTCTGTATTGAATTGGTCTCTTAATGTGGTTATATTTTGTGGTTGATAACCAAATTCTGTATTGGCTTAATATACTTTATCAGTTGGCTATGCTTAATATAATTATGGTTATGCTTATAAGTTGACTTAATATACTTTATCAGGATTGTTGGCTCTGTTTTTAACATTTGGTGTTGTCTCTGTTTTTGTCAACTGTTTTGGCAATTGTTGTTGGTAACATTTGTTGTTGGTTGTGTTCAAGTTAGGTTAGGATGTTAGCTCTGTTTTTTAACAATTAGTGTTGGCTCTGTTTTTGGCAATTGTTGTTGGCAACAATTTTTGACAACTGATAACCAAGTTCATTACAATCAATACATTATCATTACAAGACACCACATCTATTACAATCATGTTCAATTTGTTAGTACCATGACCATTTACTGAATAAACAAACTACTAAAAAGATTACTACCAATCAAACCACACTAATATTACACTTTCATCTACTAAAAATCTCATTTTCAATGGGGGTACATTACAACCTATTACAATCCATGGAAATAAAAATCTTGACAACTGATAACCAAGTTCATTACAATCAATACATGTAAATCCATGTCAAGATTAGAATTGTAGTGACAATCCATGAAAATACACAATTAAATCTAAGTTTTGAGTTTGCCTCCTTAAGTCTATCAACTTCCATTTCCTTTATCAGTGTTTCCTTCTTCAGAATTTTTAACTTCTGCTTCAGTTTAGCATTTTTTTCCATCACCAAGCTCACCTCTTCAACTGGCTTGCTCATCACACTAGTTGTTTCATCAACATTGGAAGGCACTTCAATCCATTGAAAATATCAACAATATCTCCTAGATTCCTATCAAATATATATAATTAACCACAATTATTTAACAGAGATGGAGAAAACAGAGCCACATGCCATATTAAACAAATATAGGAATGAAATGCAGATTATAAATATGACAGAGTAAACTAACCCCATAGTTGCGGCACCCATAAAACCTTTTTTCTTTTGACCTATCTTTCTTCGAAATACAGATTCGAGCTGGTACATCACAAAAACACTTGTGCAGTTCTGAAGCAGTGGTTGACATTGAGCTAGTTCGGGATGAAGCCATATCAGATGTACAATACATTTGCACTTACTCGAAACCAATTTTCAAGCAAAAGCCCTAATTTTCGTGCACTTTTACTTAGAAATGGGGAACCCTAGTTCTTCAATTCTTCACTTGACCCACTCGATTTCACTCGATCTTCAGTTCTTCAATCGAGCCACTCACTTTCACCTCACATACGATCATCGTCCCATGTATTCTCTCTCTCAATCAACACAATCGAGTTCGACAGACATTAAGAGCAACAATGGTTTACTTTGCAATGGTTTCTGCTTATATCTTCGTCCCGATCAGCAAATACACATCATTATCGTTTAATTTGTAAAAGCCACGTAGGAAAATAAGGCCAATTTTTTAACGCCCGTCTGCAAAATTGGACGGAATGGGTTAATTGCACATTTTTAAATAGTATAATGGGCTAATTGAATAAATTAAAAGCACAATGACTAATTCGTTAAAACACTATAATCACAGTGGCCAAAAAGTATTTTTTGCCAAATTTTATTCTATATGGATGTGTACCTCATTTCTTAAGTAGTCTAAGGGCTTGTTCGGAACTTCTTATTTCAAATGACTTGTAAGTTCAAATATAAATTGATTTGTAAATTCTTTTAAGTTGTAATTTATAAATTTGGCATCAATTTGATTTAGAAGTCAAAAATTAAATTAAAACAAGTTATAAAAGTGTTTAGTTCATGATGACTTATAAGTTAAGGATTACTAAAAAAAAAATATTAATAAAAATAAGGGCAAAATAAATATTATATTTGGTCAAATTAATTTATTTTAAAATGACTTATAAATTATTTTAAAATAAATCATAAATGATTATTTATTTTTTTCAACTTCAAACCAACTTATAAGTTTTATAATAAGTAACTCCCATGACGAATTATAAGTTGGTCAAATAAGTCATTGCGGAACACACCCAAGTGTAAAATTAATTACTCTTAAAAGATGGAAAATTAAGTATATATGGTATATTTACTGTTATATAATTGATTCCAATGGAGTAGTTGTTGAAGTGAAACCCTGAATTAGTCCGGTGAGTTGGATGAGGATGATGAGTAGTAGTAGAATTATTATTAACAAAACCATTGGAGGAGGATTATCTAGACCTCGAAAAAGTTCCCTTTTCTCTACAAATACAAAACTCCCTCCTCCTCCTTTATCTCATTTTCAGTCACAAAACCCAACCCTCCAAAACCCTAACTTCTTTTCTTACCATCTCTCTCGTTGGGTTGGTGCTCCTTCTTTGAAACCCACCTCCATTTCCCCCTTTTCTTCTTCTGTATCTTTTCGTTACATAAACACCCACTCCTCTGAAATTGTTCCTACTGAAACTCAAGGTACGCAACTTTCATTATATGCCCTCTTACTCATTCAGTTATTTAATGTTTGTGTTCTAGCTTAGGGGTGTTTCTTACTTTCTTTATAGCTGAATGGCAAAAGGTAATTTTTTTGGCTATGAGTGAATATTTTATATTTATTATTTTTTTATAATATTAACTATTATATTATATTAAGTAATATTAAATAAATTTATAATAATTTTGATTTTTTTCCGGTAGGTAAAATAATAAAAATCAGTTATTTTATTTAGATGGTCATACATGTCAAGTATGAAACGATTTTTTTCATTCAGTTAAACATTCATTATTATCAGTTTTATCAAACAATCTCTTAGTCGATTGCTGTTGTGTTTTCATTCATTATGACGTCCAACTGTTTGCTTAAAGGTCTGATCGAGTTTAATTTGTCTTTCAACTATTTTCTTTGTGTATCATACCTACCTATTTTTTGCTTTCACGGGCAAATTTGGTTTTATAAGTTTTTCTGAACAAAATGAGATTGGTTTCAAAATGTAGATGCATAGTTTTAATCGTATGTGGCCTTTTCCGGCTTTTTAGAGCATCTCTAGTTAGCAATGTCCTTTAGTCTTCGTACTATCCATACTATCCATGGACTGTTGACTATAATATTAAAAAATTATATTATATTTAATGAATATAGTCCACTATTCATCATTCCATCCTCCCATTTAAATATATTTAAAATTATACTTCACCAAATTCTAATTCCTTGATATAGTCCACCAAATTCACCGGAAAAACTCATGGACTAAATTTAGTATGACTGTTGAAGTGAAATATGAATCCTAAACTATATTTTAGTCTAGGATTGTTGCTTCTCTGGCTTGCTGGAGATGCTCTTAGTTCCATGAAACCCTTCTTTTGGACCGCAACAAACGGACTGTATCTTTGGCTCTTTAATTTTCTTGTACTTATGGTGCAATCAGTAGTTCAGTACTAAATGATATATTGACTGTAATTACTTAGATAACTGCTCCTCCCCTTTTCCCTCTTTAAGGCAAACCCTATGGCAGAGGGAAAGAAAGACTACCTCACCTTCTTGTAGATGGTTTCAGTGAGAGAGTATCCCTGTTGATTTTCTTTTTTGATTAATCTTCAGTGAGAGCCATTTGAGTACATAATCTTCAATGAGTGGAAACAACCAACCTTCACTTTAGGAAGCTGTTGAGTTCCCGATGAGGTTCTGTCTCATTTTCTTTTTGAATAGATGTTTAGTAAGCGTCTGGTACCATAATTCACAGTTCTAGGAGGTGGCATTTAAAGAACTGCCCTCTGCTTATCAGCCCGTCATTTCTCTTAACTACTTAAAATTGAGGAAATAAGAAGTGCTGGTATTCTTCTAGCCGATCCTAACTGATTTGGGATTAAGGCTTAGTTGAGTTGAGTTGAAGAAGAGCGGGAATTAAATTTGGCATGTGTACCTTTCTTATAAGGAGATTTTTTTTCACATCCTGATAGAGTAGTGTTATCCTTTTATAAGGAGATTTTTTGTTTTTGGTCACATCATGATACCTTTTTTACTTTGTGGAGATGTGAGAATAGGATTTTTGTTATCAACTGCAATTCTGAGTGAGCTTCATATTAGTGACATGTAGAGTTGCTCCAAGTTTATTAGAATGTTCATGTTTTGGGATTAGAAATTAGGAATTAGGTGCTTAGTTATTTGGAGAATCTTTACAATTTACAAATGAGAATATTGATCTTGTTTTTTTCTTTTTTAAAATAATTCTCACATTTATTGAAGCCGGTGTTATGTCGTCTTCACTGCCCTAGTATGTCTAAATTTCAGATGAAGAAAATGAAGAGGTAGAACCGATTGATTTATGGGAGGAAGAGGATGAAGCTGAGCCGGAGGTTGCAGTTCCTTTATACTCGTGATCTCTACTTTCATATTATCGAAATGCATAGCTTTTTTGCTGATTTATTTATTTATTTTAAAAAACAACTTAGATTGGTGATGGAGGAGATGGGGGTGGAGTTATTCTCCAGTGTTGTCCTTGGGGTGAACGGGTATTATCTATCACCCGGGAGGTCTTGTTGCAGTTTGGTGATGACATGGAGCTCTTTTCTTTTAAAACTACTCCTCGGGGATACATTTATGTGAGACTGGACAAAGTTTCAAACATGTAAGCTTTTTCTCTGTTGCCATTTGACCTTCTGTTTTTGTTACTTTCTACATTGTCTTAACATTTGGAACTTTCCACAAATATATTAATTGGTGAAACAAAACCAGACAAATGACGCTATTACAAGGTTCTTAGCAGTTAGCAGCAAGGAGAGCGAAACTTGACATCACTGTTAAAACACCATTACAATGTTTATATCAGATATATGTAAAGAGATGTGTAGTTATTTGGTCATGTTTTGAAATTCTTTTTATAGTATCAATTGCGCCCTAAATGGCTTGAAGAACGGTGCAGCTGCGCCCTACCTCAGTCGACAATACTCTGCAGCGCAGCTGCACTCCATACAAGCTTCTGGGCAGCGCAGCTGTGCCAGACCCTGTCTGACCAGTTTTGACTTTCACTTAAATGACCAATTGGATTGTAGCTTGGGCAAGGAGGCACTCGAGACTAAGCCTATATTTAGGCATATTTACAGTTGGTAATAGAATAGATAGCTAGATCTAAGACCTAATAAATCCCTCTTTGGGATAGATCTATTGTACATTCCATCTTTAATTTCTTTCTTAGATTAGATTATATTAGAACCCTAAATTAGATTAGAGTTGAAGATTGAAGCTTCTATATGTCAAAGATACTTAGATTGTGTTCAGTGTCATAGTTATGTCTCATGTTTATTTAAATTTGCTCTCAAAAGTTTTATGTTAGCCGATGACTGTTTTTATCAGATATGGGTGTCCCGCCATGGAGGAGATAGAAAATTTCAGTCGCCAGTATAAGAAAAGACTGGAGGAAGTAGGAGCAGGGGGAGAGATACCTGATGATTTGGCTCTTGAAGTAATTACTTACAAGTTGCTCTTCATCATTTCATCATTTTTTTTAAACTTGCATTATGCATAGTATATTGTAGTAGTGGTCTATTATTATGTAATCAAACGTTTCTGCACAATCTTAGAGAGCATATTTTCTCCTTGTTTGATTGAAGGTATCATCCCCGGGTGCAGAGCGGCTGCTGAAAGTACCAGATGACATGCAACGATTCAAAGACATGCCTATGAGAGTAAGCTATGTAGAAGATGTTGAAGCTAGATGCCCGGAAAAGAATGGAATATTCTTCCTGGAGTCCAATGAAACAGAATCAGGGAGTTGTGTGTAGAGATTGGCAGATGTAAAGGAAAACAGGGACCTTTCAGCCAAAGGAAGACCCTTGAGCCGTAAACAGAAGGATTGGAGGTTAAAACTTCCTTATGGAATGTTTAAAAAGATTACTCTGTACTTGGATTACTGATGATCTACTTGTAATAAGCAAATTAATAGGTACTCCTCTCCTACATGGGGAGGGGGGGTTAAGAGGTTTCATATATGTACTTAAATATGATTTGAAAATTTTGTGGGGGAAAGGAAGATTTGCTACTTCTCCGTCTTAGTTGAACTCTTGTAACTGGGGTCTGGGGCACTATCACAAATTCACAATATGGTCTTTCATATTTGGCCTGTGGAGACTTGTTTATTCTACAGCACAACTATTGCATTTGCATTAGCATTAGGACAATTTTCTGCTTCTTACGGTACTTGCCCTCTTCTTTTAGATATTAGACACGTATCGTAACAGCCCACATGACTAGCTCAATTTTCTTGGACCACAACCTTCATGTGAAATAACATATCAATTCTTGACGGGGAGAAGTAAAGTAATATTTACATGAGCGTTTTATTTCAATTAGAGAGCTAAAAACAACAAGTGCAATTGGTTTGTTTTGTAATCTAGTCTAGCACAAATAAAATATTGAGAGCATGTTTATTTGTTTTGTTTTGGGTATTGAATCTCTACGTAATCAAAACTTTAAAATTATATATATATATTCCAACACATTCTCTTACCCACTAACCAAATTGTTTCAAAAAAATAAACTTTGTCCTCCAAAAGGGGAAAAAGTAGAATAATTGAACTGATATTATAGCAACTCCATTTACATTATAACTAAATAGAATAAACTATACCATCCATAATTAAAGTTTTATATTTTCTAATAATGTCATAACCAGTGAAAAAATATTAAGAGATTTAAAATTCAAAAACAATTTTATCATAATAAATATAAATACAAAATCTATCCATAGTCATACAATTCAAATTTCTTAATTTTCTCTAATATAAAATTTTAATTTTATCCGTATATATTTATTCTTGGCATAATAATAGCGCAAGTAGTCAATTCCTGAAGTAATGAGTGGGCCTGGGGTAACAATTTGATTTGTCGTAAACTGCTTCACATCTCTCTCCTCTTTTAAAGTTTGGCCACTATTTTCTGATATTGATGATGGCCGAAAAGATTCCTACCCCTGAAGAGTGCGTGCACGTTTTTCATCAAGTCTCATAAAAAAAAAAATCAGGTGGTAGCGTATGTAATTTTTTTTTATATGATAGTAATATTATTTTAATTTTTATCAATACGAATAATATGTTGGCTGACATAAAGTTGGTTTGTCTGAAAATGGTTTATGGATCTTCCTCTTCTTCTTTTTTTCCTCTATATTTTTTCTTTTTGTTTAGAAAAAATAAATTGGCATAATTTACCTTATTATTTCTTTTTAAAAAATAAAAAATAAATTGACATAGTTTCTTTTATTAAGTTAGGTGATGTTTGATAAAACTGAGTAATCAAAATCTGAATGGTTAATATAATAAATTAGATCATTTGAATAAAATAAGATCTGAATCTAAAAAATTGACTAAAAAGTGTAAAACATCTTAATGACACTATTTTACTTCCCATTTTAACCTTATGAGTTATTTAAAATTTTTATTTAAATGATTTTAAATTTTGAAATTGAAGTAGTATACTAATATTTAGAGAGGCTATTTTTGTCTATAAATTTTAAATAAATTATTAAAGGACAGCTCTTAATATTTAAGATTTGAGTTTCTGTCTTGACGATTAAAAGCATTAAAAGGCAAAAAAAAATTTACCAAACAAAATTTACTTATGAGACGTATGAATTAAGATGCATTCACATACAAACAAACACCACCTTGATGTCTCTAACATTACTCCTTAATTACGGCAAGCACAATAACCGGAAGAGAAAACCTATCCATTCTTCACACCTAATCTTTTCACTAATGAAGTTTGGAATAATTAAGATGCATGAACTCATACTAGACCACACCTTATAAAAGCATAGTATATGCTGCGATCATGAATCTAAAATTAATTAGTTGATCAACAAGTTTGCATGGATTATGAAGCTACCTATTTTTTTTTTGTTATTTTTGTTAAATATCATTATACTAGGTAAATAATATTTTAATTTCTTTTTATCATTAATTTCACCTCGAAAGTAAGTCATATAAAATATAAAGAGAATTGATATTTTCACAAAAAAAATTTTACATGGGTGGGTGTAGGACCTAGTTACTATTATCATATGATTCCTTCTGTATATTAGGAAAATATTTATGTCAAATTACGACACGGGATGTATACCAACGTATGAGATTGAGTAGGATTTTAAAATTTGTCTACCATATCAAATATATCATAAAAATATTATAAATTATAATTATTCCCGTAATTTGCAATAACAAAAATCGAAATCTAAAATCGCAATATATATAGAAAAGATCAAGAGCATATTCTTTATTTAACATATTTTATATATCCCCTTTAACGACGAATCGGGTGATGGTTTGGTTCGTCGTTATATGTTGTCCGTTGTTAAAAGTTAAGACGACAATTCTATATATAGCGTCGGACCGAATGTCATTCAGTCCGTCGTTAAAAGGAGTATGTAAGGTATTTTGGATAAAAAATAAGATATATATGTCTTCTCAGAGTAAGGGTACAGAAAGTTGAAGAGAAACTAATATTGTGTTCAATCAACTACCACTTGGCATTCAATTTAAGCCTTACAAGTCCCCAGTCCATTGGAATTTGGAACATATTTCAAGGCCCACTTGGATAACTTTTTGGTTGAGATAGATAATACATTTTTGGGTTAAGACAAATATTGCACGTCTAATCCTAATACCTCCCTGATTTATTGAAGAGAAGATGTAGGAGAAGATATAGGAAAGGATATATTGAGAAAAATTATATCCCTCCACCCGAGTCTCTCATATTATATCACTACATATAAAAATATTAATTTTTTACATAAAAATATCAGCTCCCTTCATTTTCTATGATTATATATGTATCCATAAAGTGAAGATAGAGATGGGTGTTATTTCTCATTTTCTTCAACCTCTAATTTTGTCCGTTTATTTACTTGGGATAGAGAGGGGAGCAGAGGGAGAAACAGAGACATAGAGAGACACAGAGTTTATCTCATTATCTGTGTGTGTTGTCACCATTCACCATCATTGGTTGCACGTGGAAGCCCACAAAGTAAATTCTTCTTTTTATCCTGCCAACAGTTTAAAATGTGATCAGATTAAAATTATACTCCTATTTATTTATTTATATATTTTGTATGCTTGTATTCTATATATAAATTTAATTTGTAATACCCATCTTTCAACTTCGTCAGTTTCTACCTTCTCTGCCATTCATCTCTCTCTTCTTCCGTGTAAGATTTTCTTTTATCTCTTCTCTCTTTTATTTGGAATATGTAGGTATGTATGATTGTATGTATTTATGTATGTATGCTTATTTGGGAATAATTGAGCTCCAAGAATGTAAGATTTTAAAAATACAAGTTAGTTTGATTTCTTTTGCACTGTTAGTTTATTGCTGTAATGGGGTTTGCGTTTATTATTATTATTATAATTTTTTTTGTGATCTGGGGTTTGTCTATAATGGGATTTATTCCATTTGTTTTGATGCATGTGGATGGATACGGGTTTTTCCACCTGGATCTCTTGTTAATCATCAACATTCCCTTCAATTGTTAGTTTAGTTACTGTTGCTGCTATGGTTTTCTTTTAATGATGTTGAAACTGAATTTGAATCTTTAGACGGTTAAAGATTCCTCAAAATTATAGTAATATATTATACAGTCCTTTAATTTAGTTCTGAATTGTATTAGGCAAAATGCATTTTCTTTCACTTACGATTAATTGCTTTTAACTTTTCAGTCTCTAAGACAATGAAGAAGTAATTACCGTCTCTTTTCAATGAATTATGAATATGCAATTGAATTTGCATCTTTTACATTGTTACTCAAGCTTAAACTCGATTCTGTTGTTGTGTTGCTGTATATACAATAGAACTGTTAGTTATTGGCCTCGCAAGGAGGATGGCTCTTCCTGGAGCTCACAGAGGTGGAAGGGAGCTTAGCACCGATTTGGCAGAATATATTGCAGAATTGTCAGAGGTGTCGGTGAAAGAACGAGGTGCTTTTGCCATTGCTTTATCTGGTGGTTCCCTCATTAGCTTTATGGGGTATACACATCCTTTCCTTTTCTGTATTTATTATTATTATTTTTTGTATGTGTTCTCTCTATTTAATTGTTTTAAGATTTTCATTTAAATTTTTGGGGAAAAGCAGGAAACTTTGTAAAGCTCCTTACAACAAGACTGTTGATTGGGCCAAGTGGCATATATTTTGGGCCGATGAACGTGTGGTAGCAAAAAATCATGCGGATAGCAACTACAAGCTTGCAAAGGATACTCTTTTGTCCAAGGTATCTTTATAGGTTTCCTTGTGTTTTTATGCATATAAGTAATATCTCTCATGGTAAAATTTGTGATTATTAGAAAGTATTGCAAGAGCAGTTGAAAGCTGTTGTTTATTGGATGCAAGAGCTTTTATAATACTGAGCTGGATACCAGCTCTGCTAGGGATATGGACACAGTGTGTAAATACTGTGCATGGTGATATTGGCTGAAGTATCGATGTATTATGCGGAAGTTTAAACTGGTCCTAAGAAGTAGAAAATACAAACTGAAAGTTGTCTTTCTCACCGATACTCAAACTTGCATGCTTAGGGTTTCTGGGACCTCTTCATACCATATATTCTCTCTCTTCTCCTTTTTGGAAAAAAGTCGATATATTAGTTCGTTTATCTCATTTGTATCGTTGTTAAGTATGCAGTTATATATATTTATAGGAGGCTCTAGGAGGAACCAGTGGGGACTTCTGATCCTAGCTTGAACAAAGTTCCAAGTTATATTTATCTCACAAGTTCCTCCGAATCTTGTTAATCTTAACTTACTCCATTATAAAACAGCTGCAAAGAATTAGGATAGACAAAAAAAATGTATAATTTGTCATGTACCTGCTGATCTCATGCAAAAAGCCCTAGACTTGATATCCATAAAAACTAAATTTCAAATTTCATTTTTAACTAATACTCCATAACCAGAGTGATGAGTGTATCACACAAAGGCCACCTTGGTTGACTTGAAAACAAGAGACTATAAATGTTCATTCTCAATGGAAGTTCTCCGGCCCCCTTCCTCTGGGTTTAGAGATTTGCCTCAGTGTGTAGTGATGGACTCTACGGCACGCTTGCGTGAGGTGGTCGTAGTTCGGATCGTTTCTAGAAAAATCGTAAGGTGGAACGCTCACGATACCTCAACCCAACGTATATATTGAGACGAGAACCTTGGTACAGTCGATCGCGCAAGTAAGTTGCGTTGAATGAAACATCAATGACACCTTGACCCTTCGCTTATATGTAAGCGGTAACCTTGGTATAATCAACGATTGATACGGTAGAAGACGCCACTCACAACTATGAATTGTTGTATGATAAGTCAAATTGAATCTCAAAGAACAATTAAGAAATTAGCTTAAGAATTCTTCAAAGAACCAAAAGTAGAGAATAATTCTCAAAATAATTGATAAATCTGAATATTATTGAATGTTGATTGTGTGTTTACATTCATGTAGCTTATTTATAGTAGTTATGGAAATATTAGAATCCTTATAAGGAATTACAATTGATTTGGAATCAAAATCTAATCTATAAGCAACCTAATTACAATAGGAATATGAAAATATGTTGAAAAGATCTAATTTACGAAGAAAACCCGCGTCCAAATCTGTTAAAACGCGTAAAAACCCAATCTGGAACTCTCTTGAATTTGTCGGGCGGATTCGAAGGTTCGGGAATTGGCCGGACGAATCCGCGAGAGGAATGGGAACGGGCAGAGTTCAGAAGGCCCTGGGGTGGATTTGGACATCGACGAATTCGCCGAGGCGGATTCATTTGCCTTACGAATTCGCCGGGGTGAATCCAATTTTCTTGTTGCGATGTTCTTTGGTAAAATGGTCATAACTCTCTTGTCCGAACTCCGATTGGGACGATTCAAGATGTTCCAAAAAGCTTAGGAATAGTTCTACAACTTTCATTCTTTACGAATTGAGAGATTCTGGCTGGATCACGGTCGAAATCGGGCTTAAAGTGGCTGTTATGTAAATGGCAAGCTGAAAACTCCAAGCTTTGATCTCTGTTGCATGATGAACGTATTACCGTGTAGCTCGAACCCCTTTCCATTGTTTCGTACGTTGCATGATGATTTGGCTTGCATTGATTCGGTCTTTACTAAATAAATGGTATCTAGTAATCCCAAATCACATGTTTGATCCTCTCATCTCCGTACATATGAAATGAGCTCCAATGTAAGTGTCCTTGAGTACTCTCTAGCCCAATATCATTTGTTGAACCCTCGGAACTTGAGTTGAGTCGCTGTTGTTCGACGCGAGCCCAGTCAGGATTGTATCATTCCCCTCCTCTTGAAAAGGATTTGTCCTCAAATTTGGCATCCCTCCTCTTGAAAAGGACTTATCCACAAGCCTGATCCTACATAAAAACAAACCAAGTTAGTAGCATCAAACAAATCATAATGCCAAAACTCAACTTGCAAGTGACATATATAGGAAATATCAATAACACAAGTAAGAATATGAGAAGAATTATCAAAAACTTCAACTCCCGCCAAGAACACTACAACATCTTGTATTTCCCTTGTATGGACAAGAATAGCTCGTAAATGTTTCCTTTCAAGAAATGCTCGAATTGACATATCCCCTTGTAAAATTTTCACATCACAACCAGGAAACTTAAACGTTTGAACTTCTTTAACAAGAACCTGTCCATAAAATCACAGACGCTCTTCCACTCGTAGACCAGTTACTTCCAAAACACTAACTAAATAAACTAATCTACTATCCAATAAAATAAACATGAATGCAATGTAAGAAAGAATCTGAAAAGTTCCCGAATCTAAAGTCGGGCTGATGGTCTTGGCCCTTCGCATAGACATATTCTTCAATTCTACCCTCAAAATAGCTAACAACAAATTTATCAATGGAAGCATGCAAAACATGTTTCAACAAACTCATAAAAACACTAGATGCATTAGTTAATCTAATAGAAATAACTATCCACCTATACAAGTCACATGTTAAAACAATTTTCCATCCATCATACTTTTTCATGCTAATTTGATTAGGCATTGTCATCACATTTAGACAAAACACAAGAACTATGCAATTTATCAAGCATATTTTCTAAGTAAAGAAAATAACGATACTTGTTTACCAATTCAAAATCAATGCACAAGCTCAACATATTAGTCTCCTTAAGTACTATGATCTCATAAATAGCACATGAACTCATGTTCTCTCCCACGATACCTTTCTCCATCAACTCTCCAATTTGCCTTTGTATCTCCATCGTCTCCTTCAGAATACTACAAGTCGATCGGTATGGAACGATAACATCGGGTATGTGATCCCTCACCTGTAGAAGAGAAATAACAGAATTAGACAAAAGAAGAGTTAACCGGGTTAGTATTCAAAAGTAGGATGGAGCAAAAAATGGATATAACCGAATTACCGAACCGAAATAAATTAACCGAAATTTTCTGATAATTCGGTTATTTTTAACATTTCGGTTATATCCGAAATTATATACGGTTTTCGGTTAGTTTATACGGATATCATTTTTGGGTTATTCGGTTTACCCGAATAACCGAACATATTAATCTATTTCGTATTTTGACGATTAACCGAACATATCAAGTCTAAGTCTATTTCATATTCACTCTCTCTCTCTCTCCGACTCTAATTTCTTATGACTCCTCACTCTAGTCATCTTCTCAGATCTCACTCCAGTTCGAGATCATGAGACGGCTCACGCAAGGTCAAGAAAATCAGGAGCCATGGCTCGGTAAAAGGCATAGGTTTGGCAAGAATTGATGGTCTGATTTGATGTGCAGGTGTAGCCTGGGACATCTTCTCAGATCTCAGCATGACTCTAAGATCTAAGATCTCAAATCTCTCTCTCGTCTATGAAGTCTGAACTGAAGAGTGAAGTCTCATCTCTCACTTTCAATCGCGACTTCGCTTTAGAAATCCCAAAATTGCGAGCGATCGCCTTCGCTTTCTTTAGAACTTCGGTCTGATCCTCTTCGTAGAACTTTGTTGATGGGCTCATGCTCTTTCAATTGTGAGTTGGTAATCCTTTGATTTTTTGAATTGGGATTTGGATCTCACTTTTCTTCCTCTGTTTCTTAAGAGCTTTTACTTTTCTTATGTGAAGATATAGAGTTTTAGCATTTTGTAAGGGGTCAGGTGACTCAAGTGAGGGTGAAATTCCTTGATGACTAGAACCGGTTTATCATGAGAAACATGAAGGGCCCAGTCAGGGAGGGTGATGTTCTCACCTTGCTTGAGTCCGAGAGGGAGGCAAGAAGGTTGCGCTGATGTAGTGATGCGTCTACATGTGTTCCCCTTTATGTTTTATGCTTCAGGTTTTGGGCAGCTAGCTTTGGGCTTATAGTGTGCAACTTTTTATTCAGTTTCCTATTTTTGGCTTTCCATATATGGGTAGTTTGAAAAATTGTGAAATGTTGTTTTAAATGTGTTGGATTTAAATTTATGCTTCACTAATGAGCATATTATCCATTTCTTGATAAAATGTTGTAATTTCTTGATCAAATGATGGAAGAAGATGAAGAACAGAGATTTTTGTGTAGGTTTTGTAACAGGAGTTTTTTAGTGAGAATGCTCAGCCCTATTCAAAAGTGTTGTTTTGTACGAATGTACAGTCATTAACTTTTCAAAATATAACTCACTTTTCAATTCACTCTTTTTTTCATAGTCACTTATTTTTCTCTCTTCTTTTATCTCAATTTTGCTCTCAACTGTTTCTTTCTCTTGTTTCTTTTCAAGCTCACTCTTTTCATTCTATTTTTTCTCAATCTCTTTTGTTTTCACTATCACTTCTTTTTTTTCTTCTTTTTCATCATTCTCAATCTTTTGTACATTTTTTTTGTCGCTCACTTTCAATTTCACAAATATTGTCATTTACATATTCAACCTCGCGAACATTAGAATCTAACAGCTCTCCTTGGACTGCATATTCTTTTTCATCTTCCACCTCCCTCGGTCGAACTTGTTCCTTTTGCGCCTTAGAAGTGTTTTTTAACTGCATCCAACAATCTTCCATCCTCTTAATGAACTCCTTAGAAAATAATGGTTCCATATACACCTTAGGAGTTTCTCGTGGTTGTCTCCAAGGCAACTCTCCATGCCTATGATCCTTCCTTTTATCATCCCAAGTTGATCGCCTTAAAGGTTGCTCTACATGCCTCGGATATGCATCTCCCTTACTCTGACTAAACTGAACTGGAATAAACCGTTTCCTCACTACTGCTTTTAATTCTACCCATGTCTCGATCGGACGCTCTCCACATTTTCTCTTGCTAGTCACAAGTTGATCTCACCATGTAATTGCATGATCAGAGAACTCTTGAACCGCCAGTTTGACCTTCCCACACTCGGAATAATCATTATAGGAAAACTTTAGATCCATCTTTTTCTCTCATCTCAAATAAGCATTTGGATCACTCCTGCCTTGGAAAGTATTCTTTGGAGACCCATAAGAACTTTCTTAATTATAATCATATATATTTGGTCCAAAACAAAGGTTAGTAGATAAAGAAAATTTTTCTCACTCTCTTACGTGTTTTCGCTCAAACAATGTATTACTAAATTATGAAATCACTCGTGTATCGCACAATAGTCTTTTACCCTCTAATAATCTTACTACTCTTGCCTTTTTCCGCTCGCTATTCTCTCTTATAGGTTCTTTCTAAATTCACCAAACAATATCACAGTTTACTATTCAATCCAATAAGAACTTGTCACAAAACAAAATATAGCAAGTGTGAAAATAACTACCAACAATCACGAATTGCAAAACCTTAAATCTTCAATATTCCCAATAACCTCGAACTTACGGAAATCAAACGATTGAAACAATAATATTTTTTTGCTTTATTTCCCCAATTTTTTTTAAATTCACGTTTTTTTTTCTTTCACGAATATATATATATATATATATATATATATATATATATATTTTCCCAATATAATGAACAATAAAAATAAAGGATGAGTAACCTGTTACTCAACTTTAATACAAATGATGGACTCTACAACACGTTTGCGTGAGGTGGTCATCTCCTGGATCGTTTCTAGCAAAGTTGTAAGGTGGAACGATCACAACACCTCAACCCAACGTCTATATTGAGACGAGAATCTTGGTATAATCGATCGCGCAAGGAAGTTGCGTTGAATGTAACGTCAATGACACCTTGACCCTTCGATTATAGGTAAGCGGTAACCTTGGTACAATCAACTATTGATGCGGTAGAAGACGCTACGCACAGTTATGAATTATTGTATGTTAAGTCAAATTTAATCTCAAAGAATAATTAAGAAATTAACTTGGGAATTCTTCAAAGAACCAAAAGTAGAGAATAATTCTCACAAGAATGAATTGATAAATCTGAATATTATCAAAGAACCAAAAGTAGAGAATAATTCTCACAAGAATGAATTGATAAATCTGAATATTATTGAATGTTGATTGTGTGTTTACATTCATGTAGCTTATTTATAGTAGCTATGGAAACACTAGAATCCTTATAAGGAATTACAATTGATTTGGAATCAAAATCTAATCTATAAGCAACCTAATTACAATAGGAAATCTGAAAATATGTTGAAAAGAATCTAATTTACGAAGGAAACCCACGTCCAAATATGTCAAAACGCGTTAAAACCCAACTGGAACCCAACGAATTCACCGGGGCGAATCCAGGCAGAGAGGAATGGGCTGGAGTGAGTTCAGAAAGCGTTTGTATAGATTTGACGAATTCGCCGGGGTGGATTCATTTGCCTTACGAATTACGAATTTGCCAGGGCGAATCCAATTTTCCTGGGATGTCCTTTGGTAAAATGATTATAACTCTCTCCTTCGAACTCCGATTGGGGCGATTCAAGATGTTCCAGAAAGCTAAGGAATTGTTCTACAACTTTCATTCTTTACGAATTGAGAGATTCTGGCTGGATGTTGAAATCGGGCTTAAAGTGATTGTTATGTAAATTGCAAGTTGAAAGCTTAAAACTCCAAGCTTTGATCTCTGTTGCATGATGAACGTATTGCCGTGTAGCTCGAACCTCTTTCCATTGTTTCGTACGTTGCATGATGACTTGGCTTGCGTCGATTTAGATTGTATTTAGTAATTCCAAATCACATGATTAATTGTTTCAAAGAAAAAAAACACATGATTAATGTAAATATCCTTCAGTACACTCTAGCCCAATCACTAAAGATCATTTGTTGAACCCTCGGAACTTGAGTTGAGTCGCTGAGTCGTTGTTGTTCGATGCGAGTCCGGTCAGGATCGTATCATGTAGTCTCCTCGTTGCAGCTGCCTGACTCAGAACCAGAGATCCACGGGGCAGCTTATCTGTTTACTAGATGTAAATCTTGATTTGATTTTGGTACCAGTGATGGTGGATGACCAGCAAGGACCTGGAGTTGCTGATCTATTTCCTGGAATAACTCAACAGTCAGTCTTTGCGTGGTAGCTCAACACTCGCAGCACTTTCCATTGGGCACTCTCTCCTTTCTCTTTTCTCAGGCTTCCCTAGTACTCTCATCCTCAGATGTAGTCCTGCTATTTGACTGTGTAACATCTCACCATCTTAAGAAACTTAGCCTCTAGATTCATGTACCCTAAGGCCCAACATGACTCCGACCTCCTTGATAACCTGGCATTGGCTGCGAATACTTGATAAGTTACACTACTGATTTTTTTAATTCCTGATACATGGTTGTGTGTCATGTATTGGGCACAATTTCTCGCCAGTACCTGTCCATCAGTAATTAATTTGTAAGATTTTCATAATTTCCCTTCTATGGCTGGGGGAAGGATTTCATTTGGAAGTTGGTGTGCAAGGATAGAAAGAGGACAGAAAAGGTTAAATGATGTGTTGATAGCATCCTTTTGTTTTGTTTTTCTGCTTTCGGGTACAAGTAAATACTTTGTTGGAAGTGGTCTCCTTTTGAAAGCTGTGAAGGTTTGCTTTTGTGTCGGGCATATAATTTACTCTGAAGTCGTTGCTTTTCCCCAAATGCCCTTGTGGTTATATGTGTATGATTTTCAGGTTCCTATTGTTCCTAGTCATGTGCATTCTATCAATGATTTGTTGACAGCAGAGGAAGCTGCTGATGATTACGAGTTTGTCATCAGACAGCTAGTGAGGACCCGTGTAGTTGGTGTGTCCAACATCAGCGACTGCCCCATGTTCGACTTGATGCTTCTCGGAATGGGTTCTGATGGTCATGTTGCCTCACTATTCCCTAATCACTCGGTGCTTGATGAGAAAGATAAATGGGTAACTTTTATCATTGATTCACCCAAACCCCCACCAGAGAGGATCACATTCAGCCTGCCAGTAATCAACTCCTCAGCCAATGTAGCTTTGGTCGTAACAGGGAGCAGCAAAGCACAGGTGGTACACTCGGCAATTGATGACGCAGGGTCTGAATGTCCGTCATTGCCTGCGAAGATGATTCAGCCAACCAAGGGGAAGTTGGTTTGGTTTTTGGACAAGCCGGCTGCATCAAAGCTTGATGATGGTGCACAATTTTCCGGATAGAGCAGCTCTCTTGTTAATGAAGGCGTATGAATTTTAGTGGAAGAATCCAAACTCTGTCGTCTTCTTTTAGAGTTCTCTTTTACTTTTAGTTTTCTCCCCCGTTTGCCTTTATCCATTTCTTTTGTAGGGAATTGTTAGTTAAAGAAGTGTATAATCCTTCTTTTTAGTTAAATTTTACTTTTAGTGTTGGATCAAGTACCTTGGGAGAGAGATGGAAGTGACTGCGCTGCTAAAAAAACTGTAATCTTTTTTTTGCAGAAAATTAGTGTTGCACTTACCATGCGGACTAGCTAGCCAATTCACATTGAAAAACAACAGTTTCAGCCCAACAAAGGTGTACAATTTTTCCCCATACAATATGATAAGAGGGGCCTTGATGTGCTCAGGAAGGGTGTCGAATGACGCTCATCTTTTTCAGTAAAAAAAATTATTAAACCAGTATACATATATATACACCACTAAATTTTTCAGCTGTAATTTATCAGTAACTACAACTGGAATAAAAATAAATACCCTTTTCAACAGTTACTTCCAAGTTTCAGTTCTCCAATGATTACAAGATCTTCCACATATCTCGACAGGAGATCAACTTAACAATAAGCAGATCTTCCAATGATAGTACGTATATGTTAGTAGTGCTAAAGACCTCAGGCCTCACACCCAACTCACCTGTCAGAATTGGAAACAACATCAACACAAGTGTGCAAACAAGCTTGCAGGCAGCATTTATTCCATAACCCATGTATAACAGAATAAGTAACAAAAATATTCTATCATTGTTTTCCACTCGTATGAGTTGTATCATTCATGTAAGAACTAATAGGTGTCATTCATGTAACAACTAATGATTGAATGGATGAATATTCAGTTTCCTATAGTTCTACTAATCCAAATATGTGGCAACAATTTTTCCAAAAGCTGCCTGCCAAGAGGAGAAACTTGAGTTTCTTTACTTCCTATGTGAGTACAAGAAGCTCGCTACAACTGTGATGCCAACTACGGCTACAGGAACTACCCAGTATTGCTTAGTCAAATCCTTTACTTTCTCGAGAATGTCATCTTGTTGCTTCTTTGAGACAATCTCAAGTTCTGGGATGGGTGGGGAAGTCGGGTCAAGCTCCCCAATGCAGTAGTTTTCCATGAGGTCCCTTGCAGTTTTGCTATGCCCAACATCTTCAAATTCTTCTGTGGCATCTTTCCCTTCAACAACAAATTATAAAGCCAAGTCACATTCACATCAAGGATTACTATCTTAAGGTCTATTCCCAAATTGACTACTCCACATGTAGTCAACTTTGTGAGAGAGATCCATCAAGAAGTATTACCGGTTGCAGCAAGCAGAACGTCATCTCCACCCGGATGTTCATCCAAATAAGAGGACACATCATACACCTAGGCATGCAAAAGTCAAGGTTTTACAATCTATAAATGAAAATATAAAAGAACATACATTTGTATTTGTTTAGATAAAATATATAACACTGACGGATTCAACGAAACATAAACAATAGGAAAGGGGCTCAAAATAACAATTATAAAACATCATTTATAAAGAAAACATCCAGGATAAAAGCATGCATATATACATGCCTACACACACATATATGGAATAATAAACTCATAAAGTTAAGAAAAAATGCAGTACACAGTAAATGCATCATCAAACTACAAACCATTTAGTCCAAAAGGGGAAAACAAACATGAGAGAGAGAGAGAACTTGTAACCGTGGACAATTTGTAATACAAGAGCAATAGTATTTATAAACAACAGATACATTTTGCCAGTAGCAAAATAATCAATGTTTCTACAAAATAACGATGTGGCAGATTTGAACTATCATTTTTGTGCCTGAATCAATCAGCCAATTAGATTTAGGGAAAACTGGAGAGACTGAACAGCTAAATCAGTCATTCAATTATAAAAAGGAGGGTATGTCAGGCGCGAGTATATATTTAGGTGTCAAACCTTTGGGAATCCCAAACTTATGGTACGTAGGATCGGATTACATAGTCTCCAAGTATAGCTACAAATAGGTGTACACATCTTGCATAATTATATTCAATATTAGATAATGTATTTAGTGTTCAAGAGTATACATTAGCAAGTTTTATAAGTTGGCTTGCAAGGTTTTATTTATCTTCGATATATACACCTAAAAGGTTGGAGCTTCCAATTTTGGACGAGGGTGACATACACATATCCCACACGTAGGTCAATCTAGGGGTGCAACTTGGTCGGGTTGAGCGGGTTTAGGGGTAATTCCAGTCCCAACCCACATAAAATTTGTTGAGTATGGGTTGGGCGGGCCTGTCTTTTTTTGCGCAAGTATCAACCCGTGACAAAGTTTATGAGTTCAGGTTGGGTTGAGTGGGTTTGAGCGGACAACAATTAAAATATATTTAAAGTTAAAAATAAACTTAGTTCGTCAAAAAACAATAGTTGATAATCATAAATTGTTGAAAGATGACAACTTATTGACTAATCTGATAAGTATTTTGAAAAAATAGGAAAAAGACAATAATGGATGAGACAAGTTTTGAATTTTTCTCTTTATTTTTTTAAACGAAAAACAAATATAAAAAAAGGTTTTTATTGTTTGTTTCTTAGACAAGGTAATCTCTTTTTTTTTATAATAATAATAAATGTAAAGTGGAAAGTTTATTCCATAATCATATCTCAAGTACAAATAAGAGCTAAGCACATAATACTCCACACATTACTCCTAAAATCATGCTCCTACAATCCTCTAGAATCCTTAACACTTCCCCCTCAAGCTGCTTGTTACAAATATAGGTGATTCGAGCTAACTCTAAAGTTTTAGTAAACACGTTAGCAAGCTGATCGTCGGTCTGATTGGTGGATATAATCCTTCTTGTATATTTTCACAAATAAAATGAAAATCAACTTCTGTGTTTGGTTCTCTCATGAAATACCAAATTAGATGCAATATAAAGAGCTGCTTGATTATCACACCAAAGTTGCATAGGTACTAGCTTGTTTCAACCAAAAGTTCACATGTTACGTGAGCCATTGCTCTATACTCTGACTCAACACTGGATCACAACAGTTTATTTCTTACTCTTCCATGATATCAAGTTACCTCCAATGAACACACAATACCATGTAGTAGACCTCATATTTGTTAGAGATCCAACGTAATCAGCATAGGAGAATCCTTCAACTCTAATATGACCATGATCACGAAAGACCAATCCACGCCCTGGTGCTCCCTTAATATACTTCAATATCCTCGCAACTGCATCCCAATGTGAAGACCTAGGGCATGATAAGAACTGACTAACAACACTAACAAGAAACGCAATGTCGGGACGAGTGACGGTGAGATAGTTAAGTTTTCCCACAAGTCTCCAATACTTCTCTGAATTTTCCAAAAGATCTCCCCCTGTTAACTTTTAACTTGAATCTATAGGCGTTTCGTGTCAACTAGCCTTGATCTAAGAAGGTATGTTTCCTCCCGCAAGTGTAAGACATACTTCCTCTAAGATAGGAAAATACCTTTACCAGATTGAGCCACCTTAATACCCAAAAAATATTTTAACTTTCCCAAATTTTTTGGTTTCAAATTTCTGTATCAAAAAAGATTTCAAACTCATTATTCCCTGCTTATCATCTCCTATAATAATAATATCATCAACATACACGACCAACAAAATTCTTCTAGCACTACTCTCACGATGAAGCATAGAGTGATCAATGTCATCTAAGTAATCCAAACTGAAGAACCTGTGTAAATTTTCCAAACCATGCCCGTGGTGATTGTTTCAACTTGTACAATGACTTCTTGAGTTTACATACCAGACCTGATTCTCCTTGAGCAACAAAGTCATGTGGTTGCTTCATATATACAACTTCGTTTAAACCACCATGAAGAAAAACATTTTTAACATCCAACTGATGTAAAAGCCAATGATGAGTAGCTGCTAGAAAAATTAATAATCTAACAAAGGTCATTTTTCATAGCGATTTTTCATTAAATAAAGCCAAGTAACACGTGAATAATCACAAAGGCAAACCAAGTTGCAACACTACTGAACAAGGACCCCAAATATTAGAATGACCCAAATCAAATGGGTGTGCAGACCTTTTATTGACTCTAGGAGAATATGAGACACAATGGTGTTTCCTAAATTGACAAGATTCACAATCTAAACTAGACAAGGAACTGAAACAATGCATTAATCTCTTTAAATTGGCTAAGAAAGGATGTCCAAACCGATAGTGGACTTGAAGTAGTGAAGCAACACTAGAACAAGCAATAAATCGAGGGATTAAATCATCGAACATATATAACCCTCCCGATGTACGACCTCTACCAATCATCCTCTTCGTCGTAAGATCTTGAAAGACACATGAATCAGGATAAAAGGTTACAAAACAATCGTAAGTTTTTGTTAATTTGCTCACAGAAAGAAGATTAAATGGAAAGTAAAAATATATATATATATATATATATATATATATATATATATATATATATATATATAGTGTAGAGTTTAATGAGAGAGACGGGCTTAAAGTAGCAGTGCTAGTTCCAGTTCCTTTTATAGTGTCCATGGAACCATCTACAAAGTGACACTGGGAATAGGGGATATAGTTTGAAAATGAGAGAGTACTAGATTTACCTGTCATGTGATCAGATGCCCTGAATCTATTACCCAAGGATGAAAGGTAGTGAGACAAGCACTAACATTACATGTTTGAACAGAAAGTTGTCCTCCATTTTCTGAACTAGCAACCACATTTGCAAATCGTGGTTGTCCCTGATTATGAAGATGTCCACAAAAGCGTTGAACATGACAGGACTTTCCACAATGATAACAAACTCTGCCTAGTCTTGTCCCTCCATTGAACTTTGACTTTGAACTTCTTACTACTCCCTTTGCCTCCAAAACCACATTGACCTTGCCTTCCAAAAAGGCTTTCAAATCTACCGCCATGAGCATTTGCAAGACCACTACGACTTGTACCAATCCCATAGGAAAAGCAGACTTATCGGAAGAATCAACAGTAGGGGTAGTGTGCTGCAAGACATGTAAAACTCGGGCATGTAAAAGATGGTACCGTCGAACTGCTAAGAATTTGAGAGCGAACAATTTCAAATTATGATCCAATAGCACCTAGGAAACCCATAGGTGCCAACTATTCACGTTAGGCTTGCATTCGTGTCACATATGCTATAATATGATTTTAATTCCTCGTACATCTTAAAATCAGCAAAAAATTGTGTAAGTGAGCGTCCATCTCGACGAACTTCATAAAAGTCCTGAGAGACCTCATAGATACGAGTAAGATTATTTTGTCTCGAGTACAACACTGCCAAGTATTCCCACAAATTTTTGACAGTATCAATGAGTAACCAAATCAACAATCTAACTATTCATGGAATTAAGCATCTGATAGAGAATCCTGACATCAACTGTCTTCCATGCCTCATTGGAAACATTTACTGTTGTTAAATGATCGCCATGTTCTCTGCTAATCAAGGTCAACCTCACAATCTTCTTCCATTACAGATGGTTAGTAACGCCTTCCAATTTCTTATCACTAAGACGAGTTGATGAAGATAGTACTTCTGTAATTTGTTGACGGTTGAGAGTCAGATGAATATATACCAAAATTCTTGCTCACAGTAGGCTCAGATGTTGCTGACATCTTGCTCGGAATATCTTGTATTAAACTCTCCCAAGCAACAATCTACGGTAAAGGATCACAACTAAACGGTAACCACGTACACCTAACTCAAACAAATACATATTAGTGCGTCAAACACCTCATATATCCAATCGCAAAGTAAATCCCACGAGGCAAAGAAACATCAAAAAGTCTGTTATTAAATCACCGAAAAATTCCCACGACCCAAGTACTCCTCACATGCATATATTAAAGTAAAGCGGATAACAAAACACCATAAAAAACCAACTATTGCAATCGGGAGTTAAAAAAACTTGCTGGTGCAGAGGCTCAAAGTTCTGGGAAAACGAGCAGTGTCGTCTCTGTTCACGATTGAACAGTGTCGTTACTATTCATGATGAACAATACCTTTTTTTAAGGGGGGAAATGAAAAGAAAAAGGATAAAGAATTAAAAAGAGATTCGAGAAAAAAACTTAAAAAATCATGGATGTTATACCATGTAAAGTGGAGAGTTTATTCCATAATCAAATCTCAAGTACAAATAAGAGCTGAGCCTTTTATAGAGCAAGACTCATGCTATATAAGAAAAGTAAATCAATCCATCAATGACTAGCACATAACACTTCACACATTACTCTTAAAATCATGCTCCTACAATCCTCTAGAATCTCTAACAATAAATAAAAAAACTCGATGAAAATATAAGTAATGTGAAAAGTATACTGATAAATGGTAATATACTTAATCTATATATATATATATATAAATAATTTGGGCGGGTTCGGGTTTTGTGGGTTTATAAAAGTCAAACCCACCCAAGTTAGATTTGGGTAGGCTATGGGTTTGGGCAGGTTTTTAACGAATGTAAAAAAAATTCTACCCAAGTACCATAAAATCGTGAGTGTGCTTGGGATACCTGTGGGTTGCCCAACCCAAGTTGCACCCCTAAGTCAATCCATTTAGAAGAGTAGGATAAAACATCCGTTCGTTGGCATATATACCTAGGCTGGATACAATATATTTGCAATAAAAGTTATATCTATATCATTTTAAAGAAACTTATATTCTAATATTCATGTAAGTAGATCCAAACTAAGTAATTGAGGACAAAAAATAAACACATCTAATTTGCACAGTGGTGGCAGATCTTATGTATCTTGAGCTCTTAAACTTGCACTCATTTTGTGGTGGGTTCACAACATTTATATCATTGCATAATTTGCAATGTTTGAATGCAAGATAAAATCAATAACCATGAATACACAAAATAATGATTGAAACTAATACAAACTTATCTGCAAACATAATCCATCAATTATATGCTATCATGCATTTTCTCATGATGTAAAATAAATAAATAATAAAATTCATCAAATATTAATTTTAATTAAAAACTGATAAAAGTCGGTATAAAATCATTTTTCAATACTTTATTTCTTGGATTGAAACATAATTAATCAACTCTTATGTAGGTTCATTAGAAGAAAATTCTAATCGATACTTAAAAAATATTTATTCATATATCTATTCATTTTGATTCAAAATATCAAATACAAATACATAACATAATAGAAAAACTAAATAATAAATTAATAATATGAACAAATCAAACACTCACTAGTATAGTCTTAAAACAAAATTATATATTCACAGTTTATGTCTTTATTGATTTAAATACAACATCAAATGACACACATACCAAAAAATTAAATATATATTGTAAATTAAAGAGCATGAACGGATATACAAATTAGCATGAATGAATAAAAATAAATAAGAATCAAAACTAAATAATTAACTACTCATAGATCATTAATAAAAAATTAGAGAAAAAAATAATGATATTTAACCTTAACCCTAAAAAATTGAGAAAAATCAAATGGACTCATGAAAACGAAAATTGATATTTGAATTTGAAAGGGGATACTAGAAATATCTAATTGTTGATAAGTGACCAATTTTTTATTTTTAATGGAGGGGCACCACTTTACCATATTAACCCTATACATATAAAAAATCCAAAAAATAAGGGTGGGCACTTGCCCTTCTTGGATCCGCCCCTGTATGGCATCGAAAAATCCAACAAACACAAGACTAAAAGATACAATGAGAGGCTGGAGATCGAGTATCTAATGAAGCACAAAACAATATAAACTGTCAAAATTGTATTGTTTTAAAAAGCAATCAAATATTTCCTTATGTGATAGATTGTAAATTAACTATTTCCTTGATTGATAATTGTAAATTTGGATCAAGATATTTCATGAAGTCAAACCTATTGAACCATCCAACTTAAACCAATAGGGAATGAGTAAAGTAGCCAACAAGTATATAAGTTGTCCAGGGTGGGACATTATGCATTCTAAACAACACTACACCTGGCTTGAGGCTTGACCAACTCAAAAACTAGCACAGCTTAGATCCTAAATACTTGGAATGGCTAAACTCTACAATTCATCACTTTAAATTCAGCTCTAGCTTCCTAGTTAGTAGTATCACCAATCAAAAGGGCAAAAATCAATAAATTTTTCCTAATGCTCAATGAATATTATACGGCACATAATACTCCCAAGAAAATTATTATGGATCAAAAAGAACCTACAAGTAGGATGCAAATTATAATTAAGACAGATAGTAAAAATATAAAAGCATACCCCTAAACGGAAATTCACTAAAACACCATGCAATTATAGTTCTTTGTCAATAAGCAAATCATTATGTAATCCATATAATTTGGACATTCAGCGTCATGGCCTCACATCAAATTAAAGTGAAACATAAGTAAAACGAAATGATTTTAAGTATAAGTAGCAACAGAGTCATAGACCAATTGAGCTTCATTAAAATTATATCGATAAATAAGTGAAAAGAAGACAGACAGAGAGACAAACCTTGCCATCAATTACGACCCAACAATCGTCTTTAGAGTTGTGCTGAGAGGCTTCCTGCATTGTATATAACTTGGTCAAAGTCGGCATTCTTCAGCAATCCTCCAGATTCTTGCGGGAAAAACAATTTTTTAGCGAATCTCCCTCTCTCCCTCTCTCTCTCTCTCTCTGGCAAGACAATGGGTCTTATCGAATGTATAGTGATCCGATGCGCAAAGAATAAAACATTCAACCCTAAAAAGCGGGTTGGGCTTGGGCCCAAAGAAACTGTAATCTCTATAATATATAATCGTTTTATAATGGGTTAATTACATATATTAGTACATTTTTAGAAATAATTACAAAAATCTTACACCTATAAAATAATTACAAAAATATTATACTTTTTCATATTTATTTACAATATTAGTGTAATTAGGATTCCTTAATTTAAGGGATTACTATTAATTGACTGATATGACAAATCAGGTGGGTTTTTTTTAAACGCGTGTTCCTATGTAAATAAACCTTCTTTTTCTCTCAACTTCCATAATTTTCGTACTTTTTCTCTAAAATCTTCTTCTTCTTCTTCTTCTTCTTCTTCGTACAAAGTTAATGAATATTTTTCTTCTTCTTCTTCGTCATAGTTGTTCGTACTGGGTGGCGTAAATTGGTTAATGAATATTGATCTCCTTCAGGCTATTGAGGGATGCAACCGATTTGCATTGTCTAATAGTCCTTTATTTTTTGATTGTTTTTAATTTTCTTTTATTGTGACATTGATTCACGGTGTTGTTCGAGTTAGTGAAAAGAAGGTTTTGGATCGAAAGCATACATGTTCTATTATCGAGATAATAGAAATTTTGCTTCAAACTTGCCTCTTAATGTTATTAGGAAAGAGATCATGGCGAAAAATGTCATGGGAAGAAGTTCAAGTTCATAGTGGGAAGATATTTTCAAACCAACAAATTTTAAAGGTGTGTTAATTTAAATTTTGTTATCATTCTTATCATATAAATTGTTTGGTTACTTCGCATTATGTTTTGTTCTATACATTAATTTGGGATTTGGATACTATTTTTGTTACCTTGATTTGGTATTTTGGTTACTTTTTTATGTTGTTATGGTTACCATGTATTTCTTAGATATCATGGTCGATTAAACTGATTTTTGGTGTACATGTTGTTTATGTATTGGTTACCATTAATATATGTTTTGGTTACTAATATATAACTGTTTGGTTACTGCATTAGTATATTTTTTGTTACTGTTAGCTTATGATTTGGATACCATTGTTTTTCTCTCAATTGAGATTTTGGTTACTTTTATATGTTGTTTTGGTTACAATGTATTTGCTTAGTATACATTGTTTGACTAAACTGAGTTTGGACTACATGTTGTTTAGTATACTAGACTAATTTCTGGGGCTTGATGTAATGCTTACGTTGTAGCTACGTCAAGCAATAAAAAATAGATACTATCATATAACTGTTTGGTTACTTCTGCATTATGTTTTGGTTACTGTTATCTTGAGATTCGGATACCATGTTTGTTACCAACGTAGTATATTTTGGTTACTTTTTTATGTTGTTATGGTTACCATTTATTTGCTTAGTATACATGGTCGATTAAACCGATTTTGGTGTACATGTTGTTTATGTATTGGTTACCATTAAAACATATTTTAATTCTTATTATATAAATATTTGGTTACTTATTTAGTATGTTTTTTGTTACTGTTAGTTTCTGATTTGGATTCCATTTTTGTTTCCTTAAGTTGGGATTTTGCTTACTATTTTTTTTTGTTCTGGTTACAAAATATTTACTTAATATATGAGTTGATTAAACTTTGTTTGGTCTATATGTTATTTATGTATTAGTTACCATTAATATATGTTTTGGTTACTAGCATATAAATGTTTGGTTACTTCATTAGTATATTTTTTGTTACTGTTAGCTTATGATTTAGATACCATTCTTTTTCCCTCAATTGAAATTTTGGTTACTTTTATATGTTGTTTTGGTTACAATGTATTTGTTTGTGATATAAATATTGTTTATATATGGTTACTAATGACTGTGTAAATCTGATTTTTTTTTATTTGCAGTTATGGAATCTTTACTATGGGGAATGCAATAGAAAATTCATTGGAAAAGTTATATATTGGTGTGACATGGAAGTCCCCGGCATTATTACCAAGAAATTGAACCCAAGACAGTTGAAGAAGTTTAAGGCATCATTAGTTTGTGGATGTATTATTTTTGTAAATAATAAACCCAAGTCATAATAAACCATGTATTTGCTTAGTATACATGATGTATTATTTTTGTAAATTCCTTCAAATATATTCTACAAGGTTTATGCTATTCTATTTCTACTTTATTTTCACAAACACATCTTACATATTCAAGTTACTTTTATATAACTATTTGGTTACTTCTTTATTATGTTTTTTGTTCTTGTTACCTTATGGTTTGGCTCTTATTATTGTGTCCTCAATGTGGAATTTCAGATACTTTTATTTTTTTTATTCTGGTTAATATGTAATTGTTTAGTATACATGGATTGCCTAAACTGAGTTTCATTACATGATGTTTCTATTTTGGTTACCATTAAAACCTGTTATGGTTACTATCATATAATTATATGGTTACTGTTTTATTATGTTACATTATGGTTATAGTATACATGGATTTCTTAAACTGAGTTTCATTACATGATGTTTCTATTTTGGCTACCATTAAAACATATATTCAGTTCTTATCATATAATTATATAGTTATTGTTTTATTATGTTACATTATGGTTATTGTTATTAGTAACCAAATAGTTACTAAGCTTGTATCGGAAAAACATTAATTGTTAAATGTACATGTATGTGAGTGTCCTATTTATCTACAAGCTTGTTAGTAACTAGATAATTATCATAGATAGTTACTAGCTTGTTAGTAACGGAGATAATTATAAGCTTGTATCAAGATGTTATAAGCTTGTATCAAGACCATTATAAAGCTTGTATATGTTTACTTTATATTGATAACTCATGATGGAATCAAAATAAAAATATTAATCAACATCAATTTTGGTTATCAGACACCATCAAAAATGTTACCAACCATGTGGTTAATGGTTATTAACGAAGAAACAATTATATATTCTCGTAAACAATTAGATTTGTTGTATTAGTTCTTTATCGGTCTCCATTGTCTAACAACTGAATAAACATTATAAAGTAACCAAATCAATATTAGACAGTAACCAAATTACATAATATTAGTAACCAGAAAATAAACCAAATTTTTACATGCAAATTTGAAGGCCTAAATGATGGAATTCGACCAAAAAATCATGCAGTTCACCAGCAAAGCTAGTGACTTTTGATCGTTGACCCGTTTCCAATGAAATTAGGCTCTGAAAACGCCAAAATCCGACACTCCAAACTTGACAAAAAATTGCCAAATTGTCACTGCAACCAAATAAACATTATACTGTAACCAATTAAATAGTATACAACAACCAATATTTAACAGTTGTATGAAGGTAACCAATGTAGTCAATAAGTAACTACCAATATAAAATAAACAATTATAAAATTCAATAACATTATAGAGTAACCAAATAAACACCTTTTAGTATCTAAATACATATTATACAAGAACTCAAGATATATATAATTAGTAGCAAGATTATAAAAATATCTTTACATTCATTTTACAACCAAAATAATCAAGAATGACTTTGTTACAAATTAAAGACTAACGGTGTATAAAGGTAACCAACGTAGTTAATCAAGAACCATCAATATAAAAAATCAAGATAAAACACAAGAATATTATGTAAGAACCATGGTAATATTACACGAGAATCAAGTCAAAGATTATAAACTAACCAAATTCAGATTAGGCAAGAACCAACATATATTTACTTAGTATACATAACATAAAATATATTTGACAAACATTTTACAAAGAAAAATAAATAATATAAAAAATATCAATATGTACTTAAAGGTGTATTGGTTCTTATTAGTCCAAACATCAAATTTGGTGTATTGGTTACTATTAGTCCATGTAACCAATACAATGTGATCAATAAGTAACATCCAATATAAATGAAATAATTATAAAAGAATATAACATTATAATTTTTACACAAGAACAAAAGACTATTGAGTAATCATTATAATTTTACATAGTAACGATCAAGATTAGACAAGAACCAATATAATGTAAAAGCAAGATCCGTGTCAAGATTAGTCAAGAACCATTATAATTTTACACATCAACCAACTCAGCAATATTCAGTAACCATATAATGTTACACGAAGAATTAGAATCAAAGATTAATCAATAACCAAAAACAACCAGAAAAAATAGGGTTTTTCTTGCATTTTACAATAAAAAAACAACCAGTATAATTTATTTGTTACCAACTAAAGACAGACTTTTGTAAGAATGTAACCAATTTGGCTAACAAGTAACCATTAATATAAAAAACATAAGTAGAAATGTACATTAATATGCTTCAAAGAACCAATAATATCTGAAGAACAATTAATCAACGTTATAGAATTAAGTTTGCATTATTTAGTAACCAAGTCAAAGATGAGTCACTAAATAATATTTTACTGATAACCAAGTCAAAGATTATAATAATTTTATACACGAAGCAATTCGTAATTAGTCAATAACCATTATAGTGTTACACAAGAAATAAGTCAAGATTTGTCAAGAATCAATATAATATTACATAAGTAACCAAATCAAAGATTAATTAGTAATATTATGCAAAGAACCAAAATAGCATTAACAAGAACTAAGACATCATTAGGCGGTATAATGTTACACAAAGAACCAATACAAAATAATCAAGAAACAAACCAACATTGGGACAAGAACCAATTTATATAACCTTAGTAACCATAATATAAAACATGTTTTCAAATACATTTTGCAAAAAGACAACATTCAAAAAGATTCAAACTTTGTGACAATTTAAGTTCGAAAAACTTAAGAAAGATAATCAATTTAGTAATTCGTAATAACTATAAGTATCTATATGCTTATAAGTTTTAAACTTACATATCATAGTATTTGAATCGAAGCTGATGTTGATTTTGTATTCAACAATCACTGCAACAATGTTTTTGGTTACTGATCTTGAAGGCGGCGTTGATTTTGTATGCTATTTTCGATCTTACAGATTCGTCATGACAATGTTTTTTCTTCTTAGAGATGCAAGATTACTGCAGTGGTGTGTCGCGACGAAAAAGCTTTGTCTTCTCCGATCTCAGTGGTGTGTCGCGCAATTCCTCCACTACTTACCAACAACTCCCCTGCAATTCCTCTCTCTGCCTTACTCCTCCCTATCTCCGTCGTGGATTCCCCAAAACTCCCACCGCCATCGCCTGTGCATCCGCCGACCACTTAAATTTCTTCCAACCACCAGAAGATTTGGATTTTCCTAAGATCAAAGTCGTATGTTTTGTTCAATCGCTTGATTTTAGGAGTGGTTAGTTGATATAGGAGAGTCCATGGCGATATATACATGATTTTAGCAATTTTATATTGTGTTGTTTTATTTTTGTAATTATGTTGTGCGTGTTTTATTTTTGTAATTACTTTTTAAATGTTGTATATTAGTGTAAAGGACCCTTTTATAATTAGGACACACAAGTTCATCAATCACGTGTGAAAAACAAATAATAATACCTATAAATTTAAATTTATTCGAGTTCAATGTTTTTATATAGTCAATTTAAATTTAAATTTTTTTTTAACAAAATTCAATCTATATGTATTTGTGTTATTAGATAATCTTTCTAGAATAGAGGAAAAAGAAAATAGTAACATGTGAATTAGTATTATTTATTTAGAAAATAAGAAAAGTTTTGGGAACCAAGCTCATAAACAAGCACTATGAGCCACCATTTTAGTACTCCCTCCGTTCTTTAATATAGGTCGTTTTAGAGTTGTGCACAAGGTAATGATTATATAATATTAACTATAATATCAATTGTCTATATTACCCTTGTATTAGAATAAAAGATTATTATTTATTGGATAAAAAATAGTGAGAGAACCATAGTTACATTTAATACTTGGGATAATATTAAAAATTAAGCAGTTAATTTTTACTTAAAATTTTCAAACGAAATAAAAATATTTCTTTAAAACGAATTATATAAAGTAACGGAGGTAGTGTATCTTTATCAAGACAAACTCTGAACATTGGGAAGTAGTAGAAGTGGGGGCACTAGAAAAATTTGTTTATTATTATTGAATATATATAATATGAAGTTATATTAATTTGATTTCGCTTCTAAAAAGTCATTTGACACTTGAACTAAGTCAACACCAACTATTTCATATTATATTCAATTATTTCAAAATTTTATTTATTTATTTCTTTGTCATGTAATTAGGATCCCATTAAAAATATAAAAAAAAAATGTTAAGAAGAATTTAAAAATGTATTATATATAATATAATATAACCATGAAATGTAAGAAAATTAATAATAACAAAAGACCAACATATATAAAATACATACATGCCAATTCATGGATTTCATTCTTCCACTTGCTCCTCCTATATATCTTCACCTATCTTCTAATTTTATGCTATTTCCAAGATATTTATGGATGGAAAAATAAAAACGCCGTTGCCGGGGATCGAACCCGGGTCACCCGCGTGACAGGCGGGAATACTTACCACTATACTACAACGACCTGCTATTGTTGAAGCGGGAAACCCTAATATTTTAATCAGTTAATCCAGAAATCATTAAATTTAGGAACCCAATTAATATTTACTGTATAACAATGAATTCAATATGGTAACTTTACATAGATCTTTTTTCTAGTTGATTTTGCTTAAACCATACCAAATAAACAAGAATGGGGTTTGTTAACCAACTAAGGCTAACAATATTTTCCGAAAATTCAAGTTTTACTATAAAAACACGTGTACTCGAATGGTGGAAAATATTGCATAATTCACATTTGATATAATGGTATAACTGATCAATAACAGAAATTGTTATGTGTTTCCATATTTTAAGCTCATTTTTAAGTAAGTATATATATACAGAACCGATCAGGTGAGGGCTCTCTTACTTTGTTAAAATGCGGACCTTTTTTTTTTTTTTTTTTTTTAAAACAACTAATTTTTTTTTTAATATTTTATGGAACTGAAATTTTTCCATAATACAATGTTTTGGGCTTGATTTGGATACCTATACCAAAAAATGTATGTACAGTTTGCACAGACTGTAAAGACCTGTTTTGTTATACGTATTCAAATCACATCCAAAACACTGTATTATGAAAAAATTTAGTTCCATAAAATATTAAAAAAAAAAATTAGTTGTTTTTTTTTAAAAAAAGCAAACAAAACCAAAAAAAAAAAAGTTCGTATTTTAAGAAACTAAGGGCTCCCTTACAGGAACCGGACCCTATATATATACGGCCCCGTTCAAGGACATCCACCTTAAAGAGCAATAAGGCCTTAAAGAGCATTTCTTTTTAAAAAAGCCGGGTTTTATATCTCTTTCCTCACTCACGAAGACTTAGCTCTAGCGCGTGCCAAAATCGATTTCAAGAGCCCTCAACGGGATTGCTGAGTTCCTTCATAAAATCGAAGCCCTTCTCCATCGCGAAGCCCTTCAACTGAGAGAACGAAACCCTTTCTCCATCGCGATTGATGCAACTGAGGGAACGAAGCCCTAGAAACGCGATATTGCTCCAAGAGAGAAAGCCTTATAAAATTGATTTCCTTCATCTAATCAGTTCGAATCGGTAAGGGCTTGAAATTTGGTACTTTTACAATTTATTATACCTAATTTACCTGTTAACAGTCTTGAGAGTTGTCCCTTTCGAAGGTTTGAAGGAAGAACCTGTTAACAGTCTTTTAATATTTGTGTTAGAAGACATAATGATGAGTTGAATATTCTTTAAGTAGTAGTATTACATTGTTCAATTGGATTTGAGTTATTGATTACATGTATACCTTCGCATATTATGTTTCTGTGTTGATTAAGAATTGTAAACACTATATAATTGTTAAGTTATTTTCTATAATTTTCATTAATTTTTCTAGGTACTTTTAGTATGATGACATGACAAGATTAATGCAATTTACAAATCTTTTGTTAAATTAACTTTTCTAGGTACTGTTATTGGTTAGTTTTGTAGCTGTTAAAAGAACATCTTTTGTTTAGTTTCGTATTAGTCTGTTTTTGGTTCTGGAGTCTATGAACTATAACTGTTATGCCCCTGTGTGTATTCTTTTGTTTGTTCATTTGATTTATTTTGATTATGTTGCATGCACCACATCCCAACACCGGAAAGAGTCAACTTAAATGGCCGCAGATTAACCAATTGTCATCATCATCATCGCCATTTATGTTAATAACTTATTGGACTGATTTGAATCATGGTCGTCGATTCTATGGATGTCAAACTGCAAGAGTAAGTAATTTATATTCAATTTCCTTTAATATGAAGTTTGTTCTCAAAAAAATTCTTTTTTTGATGAAATTTCATGGTCATGGGTATTTCATGTGGTATAATCTCGATCTTGGTAAAGAGAGCTATTCAAGTGATTCCTAGTTTGTTGAGGAAGTTGAAGACTCTTGAAAATGAAGCGCAAAATGTTAGACGCAACATAGGATTTACAAGATAATAATATGAGTTTTCTTAATTTTGCTACTTTGGAATTTCTTTGGAACCATTTCTGTGCAAGAAGTTGCTTAAATCCGAGAAATTTGTAATTAGAATTTGGGAGATGGAAAGTTGATTAGTACTAGTTAGGTTGTGTGAAGTCCATATTTTAAATGTAATGAATTGATTGTAATGCAACAAAGTTGATTACTACTAGTTGATTTCATTGCCTGTGTGTCTCTGTCAGTGATATGTATCAGTTTAGCCATATTCATAAACTGCAATGCTAGTTAGCTAGAAAATGTAAAATACTCTAGAGACATGAAAAGTACAAGGGGGAAAAAATATGTCAGTCATTAGCTTTTCTCCAATTGTTGACAAGGTCTTGCTAAATTCCAGTGTTAAAAAAACACTCTAAAAAGAGACTACCTAGATAAGGATGCCGGATTCTAGTGAGAAGGAAAGACTAGTGGAGATGCTGTTAGGTGCAAACAGTATAATGTGATAAAATAACCATCAAAAGCAAGATGATTAGAATCTGCAGCATCATTAAGCCAAGAACCACTTAAATCAAACATAGCATTAAAGTAAGAAGTCACAGAACATAAGTGGCATAGTGTCACAAGCTAACAGAACATATTTTTATACAAGTGGCAAAACTGTTTACATCAAGGAGCCATAAATTGTGATCCAATTGGCAAAACTGTTTACATCAATGACCATAAAGCGTATATAAACAAATCAGACATAGCATAAAAAGTTTTAGTATCGAAAAAACAAAGACATAAGCAAAGACCCAAAGAAGAACATAGGTTAGATAAAGCAAAGAAGAAGTTAGACAACATCACAAGACAAAGAAGAAGACGGGTTAGGCAGAGAGCAGCAGCCAAAGACAAAGTCATTCCACTGCACACACTGGCAAGAAGAAGCAAAACAAATTGCAAAGATCCCAACAACAAGTTGAAACAAGTTCAAATTAGACTACAACAGATCCAGCAAACAACTGTTCCAACCAACAAAATAGAACAAAGCAAGCAGTTAGAGACATCTATGCATTAGAACTGTTTGTAACAGAGCATAAGTCCACAGAACTGGTTGTATATAACAAAGCAAAATAAAAAATTAGTGAAAGAGGCACAACTACCTGACTTGCAACTGATACCATAAGTCACTCCCATGATTAGTGCAATTTTAAAGGACACTCTGTAGAAAAAATTCCAAGTTAATACAAAGATATAGATATAAAATGTATTTTGTAGGCAATTTGTCAAAATCATGATACTTATGCAAATAAGCTATCACATGCCGACATAGGATTCCCAAACTTTCAAACTTTTTGCAAGTACATGTTGCATAATCCAAAGAGTTGTCATACTGAATTTCTTTTACTTTAAACTTGCTGACATTCCTTCGGTAAATCTTATATACACGGTGATTGACATCCTCCATCAAAAGTTTAAACCTATAATTCATGCTCTCACACAACTCTTCTTCAAATTTATAATATATAGAGTGTGTATAAATGTGACGCCCCCAAAATAGGTCCAATCCACCCAACCTATTTTGAGTCGCCAAATACATGGTACAGAAACAACTACAACTTCATTATTACAATTGTCGTGCAAAATACGACAACACATACTGTGAGTTTAAATACAAATATTGTCTTCTAGACAATATCAACACTCAAATGAGTTCTCATTACAATTATTGATACACTATTTTACAGAATAGTGAGGACTACTATAACCACTGCTTTGGAACATCACTCCACACCCCGACTACTCCCCGCTATATTCTCGCTTCCTGAGAAGAAAAATGGAACAAAAAGGAAAAGGGTGAGCTCAACTAGCTCAGTAAAGAATATTATGACTAAGATAATGTACAACAAATTATCCTTAGTCTTCAACAGGGAAAAATCTGATAGAATACAATAGACAACAAATTTTAGATCAACAACTGCAGCGGAAACAATAATTCATTAGAAGAGTTAAGTAGAGAATGAAATCTACTATCATCTATGGATTTAAAAGTCCATCATCAATATTTTATCTCTATAACATCAATCAATATACATCTTTAATTAAATAGTCATCTTTGCACTACGGGCCAAAGATATTAATCAGTCGGTCATGGTCATCTCAACACCTGTTCATCTTTGCACTACAGGCTAAAGATATTCATCAGAAAATCATTCATCTTTGCACTATAGGCCAAAGATATTCAGTAATATCATCATTTAGGACTGAGGATGATAAAAAATATATTTTAAAGAAAACGAATCCAGTGAGATAAAAGAACAAATATTAAGGATTCATATTTTAGACAATCCAAGTTCAAAAATACTCCATAATAAACTATTATGGAGCAGAATTCAAAAATGAAGATCAAAACATAGATTCAATCAAAGATAGGAACCATAACAGATAATCTTGGACACAGAAAAGAAAATTTAATTTTTCTGTGAATAGTATCGTATTCGTGAATATTGATGTATACGTGAATAGTACCGTATACGTGAATAGTAACTCCGACACTAAAAGGTAGACATTCCACAAGAAAAATCATCATGCTTTGTGAATAGTGCTCGTGAATAGTAACTCATGAATAGTAACTCCGACATGAAAAGATCAAAATTTCACAAGAAAAATCTTACCAATATTCTGGCATAATGATATTGAAGAAATAATATCATTTACAAAAAAAAATAACATCCCTTACCTTAAAAGAATAATACTTCTGACTGGAATATCGGATATAACACTGAAGGAACTTGCACCGTATAACAACACTCAAAGTATCAAAATACTCACAAGAATACGCTCGATAATATAAAGAGAGAAGATTTCAGTTTCTGGTGTGATTTTCAATTCTAACCTAAGCACCCTATTTATAGGAAAATGCTTAGAACACCAAAGCAGAAAATTTAATAAAATAATATATTTATAATCAAATTTTCCTTAGCCCACCACATCAAAAACACATTTACCACAAAAAAAAAATGAAAAACATGTTTAAAACAATTTTTATAACAAAATCAATTCAGACTCAATATTCCGGAACTTCAATAATTCATAATAAATAGCCCTTTTATCAGAAAAATTCAAATCTTATGTCCATTCCATAGGAAATTTAATTCTCTACAACTTTGCAAAAGAAAGTTTTTTCAAATTCCAAACAGAAATAGACCAAAATCCACATACGGACGATTTTACAGGCTATAATCAAATTTTAGTAAAAAATGGGGTCCATCAACACACAAAACATGTGTTAAATATTTTTTGTAACAAAAATACTCTTCCTCATTTATTCATATATCACACAATCATTATAAAAATATCACCATTATTATATTATTATAATATAATAATATATTTAAATTAATTATTTTATCAGAAAAGATAAAGATCAATTTTCAACAATTGTCACTTTAAAAATTTTCTTCATCTATATCCACATAAAATGAATATTTTTCTTATCATATAAATTAATAATTAATTATTCACAAATAATATTACGTAATCACAACATCGACAACCAGCCGCTCCGAGTGAAAGAGGGGCTTTCCAATAAGGATTTTTCACATTCTTTGGCAATTAGGTGACCAAACCTCTCCTTGATGCAGTAACTTTCTAAACATTGCCAATAATGTTATCTAATAATATTATTAAAATAATATGAATTATTGATCTGATAATGGAAAATACTATGTAGTTACAATTATTGAAACAACAATAATATAAAATATCAACGTAGCAATTATTGAGTCAATAAAATAAAATATTGAACAATAATTCATCGTAATAATTATCGAAAGTAAAGGCCTTCACGTCGGAATCAATAATTGGTGCAATACCGTGTCTTGCTACATCGTGTTTTAACCACCGGTATTCCAACAAATGTTAATCTGTGAATAACTATCTTGTTATTTATAAACAACTTATACTTGTCATTTTCTTCATCCAATCGCTTTTTCGTTATGGGCCCAATAAAGTCGCTACCGTTGTTTAATATTCCCCAATAAGAAGAATATTTCACGACCAAACTAATATTCTCCGACAACAATGAATATTTTATAACCACTTGCTTATTTAAAATATTTGCGCATTTTATCCATAACTAACCACATTAATCAAATCAACCCCTTTACTATTTCAAAATAATAATTAGAGAAATTAAATCTTTATTTATAAAAAGTTGGGGTCTTACAATAAATGCCAACCATTTGAACTAAGAAGTCATGACGATATTTCATTCTCGGCCTCTCAACCAAATCTTTGTTATCCGAAACCAACTCATTGTGTCGTTGATGTTGAAGGCCCTGACCAAATTGAATCATAAAATCCACTAAAGAATTCCTTTTCGAAACAAACTTTTTAAAAAATACATGACAACTCTCCATTTTCGTTGGCTACTTCGACACGCCAAATTTGAGAAAATATATGATTCAGATGCAAGGTACCCATCTACAACGGATGTCATACATTGATTGTAGCCATTTATTAGCATTCAACCCACTTTTCTCCATTAACGCTACCCAAGTAGAGTTAAAATCTTCCACAGTCTCCGAATTCCAAATGCAATCTGAAAACTCTTTATAATAAGCACTGTATTTTACTAAGTCAATCTTCTCTGAAAATTTGGTTTATATGTGCCAACTACAATACCTATAAAATGTAGTCGGAAGAATATGTGAAATGGCATTTGTCATAGCCGGATCCTGATCGGTGATAATCATCCCAGGGGCATCGCCTGACATTACTTCCAAAAAGCACTTGAAAAGCCATTCAAAACTAGCTATGGTCTCATCACTTAAGAAAGCACAACCAAATACAGTAGTTTGCCCATGATTATTAACCCCCATTAGTGGTGCAAATATCATTCCATAACTATTAGTATTGTATGTGGTATCAAAAATGACAACATCACCATAAAATCTATAAGCCCGTCTAGAAGTTGCATTGGCCCAAAAACAACGAGTGATCCGATTTTCCTCATTTGTGTCAATTGTGAACGTGAATGAAGGATTCTTTTGTTGTTCTAACTGTAAGTACTCATTCAACATATCCCCATCATGTCCCTTCAAGTCATTGCGCTTGTCTCTTTCAAAGTTATATAAATCTCGTTGTGTGCAACCAATATTTTCAAAACCACCCGCCTGCACTGCAAGAAAATTGTATTGTTGGGCAATTGACACATTACGATGCGATCGTAACAAATGCGTTTTATGTGGAGTTGACAATGGATGACAATGACCCTCCTCAATTTTAGTAATTACGTACAAGTCATTTCTCTTTACCACTATAATTTTTGCACCACAACCTTCTTTTGTAGATCCACGTTTTCTTTTTACAACAGCATCTGCTAATAGTTTGCCCTTTCCTTGCTTAGAACACACATACTCCTTCCTATAAATCTCATCGCTACCCGCCCTTTTTTTCTCATTAAACTTTCGTACACTAAATCCAGCATGCATTGCATATGTATTGCAAAACGTGTGAATATCATCTAATGTTTGAAATTCTTGACCAAGCTTAGGCGTAACCTCATCTGCTACTTGAGGATAGTAGACAACAGTACTAGTATTGTTCACATTCAACCCCTCTCCACTCAAGTTATCCCCATCCATTTCAATTTTCAAATTTCTTTCTACATTATCCCCGCAACTCCCTACTTCATTGTACATGTCATCCATTATATTTACACCTGGACAAACATAAATTTACTTGAACATATGAAATCACCAATTAAAAAATTATAGAGATAATAGCTATATTCTTCGGGATTTACTGACAAATGTAAATTTACTTGTAATGTGCCCATCGAACAATGTGTCCAATCGAACAATAACCTTTTATGTGTCCATTGAACAATGTGCTTCCATCAAAGACTCCAACTCAAGCTTCATGCAAAGATATATGAGTACATGCATTATAAGATTACAATATATGAGAATATCAATACATGGTAGTATATTACCACCAAGGAGTAAGGAATACAATCATACACAAACACCTAATAAGTCCCTATAACAAATGATACAGATAAGAAACTCCAATGTATACCCATTATTGCCATTGGGAAAAAAAAAGGTTCTGATTGACAAAGAAAAGAGAGTTTGTAAAATCTCAAATTTTACTTAATAAAGATTTAATTTTTCAAAATATTTTTTAATATTATGGTATGAATTTGAAATAATGTTATAGTTGTGGGTAATATTTATAAATTTTTGCAAAGTATGCAAGTTGTTGTATTATATTATTTGGCTTGGGAATATTCGTTTTTAACAGAATAATATTCGTGACAATAACCACAATAATCATTGGTGGACCCCATTAACGGAATTATTCATTTGAATGAGAAAACGACAAAATATATTTATGAAAATAACGGCGTAAGTTTTACCGTTAAAATTGTTGAACTACCCTAGTAGTAAAAAATACGAATACGCGTGGTTGCATAGTAGTATACCGGTATTGATTATTGATGCTTACGTGAGAAGTCACTCGCTTTTGTTCAATTATTGCTACTGATGAGTTGTTGACAAGTATCTCACGTTATTGGATTCAATTTTTGTCAATTGTTATATATATATATATATATATATATATGAGTTTTGTTTTATTAGTATTATTAATGTAATAAAATAGAAAAACTTTTATATAAAAGCAGAATACTTTTATAAAGTTATTTGTTTTATTAGACAACAATTAGAATATATTATATTTTATTATGCATAGTGTTTTGATAGGCTCTGCATAGTGTTTCAGATAGTAAAATCTTTTTATATAAAACAGAATACTTTTATAAAGTTATTCGTTTTATTAGATTATAAATAGAATATATTATATTTTAATTGTAAATCAATCTGGACCGTCCGTTTAAAAGTAAATCAATTTGGATTGTTCATGGATTGGTTACTATTCAGTCCATTCTTCTATAAATAGAAGCTTATTCCTTCATTATTTTTTACGAATTCACTGAAACTCTAAGAGAGAGAAACTGTAGAGAGAATTCTTCTTCTATAATCTTGAGCGTATTTCTTTAGCGTTTAAGAAAGCTTTGAGCGTAGTGCAAGTTTCTTCAAGTATATCCCCGCCTCTACCGGTCTGGAAAGTACTCTTCTTTTATAAGGTAAGGGGTATTATTTTTTTCGTATTCATGAAGAGAACTTCTGTTATTCCATTCTTTATTAATCTGTTGGAATAACCTGTATACGTGGTATACTTGGTGAAATTCTTCTGTTATTCCATTATTTATTATTCTGTTAGAATAACCTGTATACGTGGTATACTTGGTGAAATTCTTATGTTATTCCATTCTTTATTATTACATTGAAAAAACTCGATATCTGCTGGTCACCACCCTATACTTGGGTGAAATTCTTCGTTATTCCATTATTTATTATTACGTTAGAATAACTCGTATACGCTGCATTTACCCTATACTTGGTGAAATTCTTTCGTTATTCCATTCTTTATTATTACATTGGAATATCCTGTTTCAGACGCTTTTACGCCTTGGGACTGGTTCCGTTATTTATTATTCATTGGAATAACCTGTCATATATCAAAGATCGCATGCACGGTGATTTCGTTGTTATTCCATTCTTTATTATCTCATTGGAACATCCTCGTTGGTGCGTAATTTCACTTTGACTCGTTCCGTTATTTATTATTCGTTAGAATAACCCGTCACATGCAAGCACCGCATGCATGATGATTTCTGTTGTTATTCCATTCTTTATTATTCTGTTGGAATATCCGCCGGTGCATTACGCCTAACTCGTTCCGATTATTTATTATTTCGTTAGAATAACTCGCCTATATCTGAAGTACCACATGCGTGGTGATTTCTTTTGTTATTTCATTCTTTTTATACTCATTTGGTTAAAGTTTTAACTTCTATACTCCATGAAATTAGTGGAATATCTTTGATATTTCAAGGCTTCACCAAAGATCTTTTCATGGAAATATTCTTCCGAGCATTTTTGAATTTTACTCTACAAAGAAGTATCATGTTGACAATTTGGACGTTATTAATTAGTTCCTGGATAATTTAACTCTTGAACTTGTTTTATTGAAATCTTATATCATTGTCATCATCCTCATGTTTATATTTTGTTGAAAGTCATCTCGTGGGTCTGTAGTGTATAGATGGACTTGGTATGATTATGACCGAGGATTATTATTCGGTATAATCATGACCGTAATGTTACAAATAATGTGAAAAAAGTCCTCATTGGCCCGTAGTGTATTGATAGACAATTTTTGGTATAATTATGGCTATGGATTCTTTTTCGCCGAGGAGAAAAAGATGAATTGTTTTATGGCATGATCGGGATCACCGATAAAAAACACAATTATCTTTGGCACGTAGTGCATGGATAATTCGTGGTCGTGATACTAAATAATATCCTTGGCCTGTAGTGTAGGGATAAATTGATGATGTGGATTATTTATTAAGCTGAGTCCCAGCGATAAAAGTGATGAATTTTTTTTTAAATCATAGAAGATAGTAGATTTTATTCTCTACTGACTCTTCTAATGGATTGCTTGTTCACCGCATTAAACTTGATGTCTATTGTATTTTATCGGGTTTAACATTGTTGAAGACTAATGATAATTTATTCTCGCATTATCTTAGTCATAATATTTCTTATCGGGCTAGTTGAGCTCACCCTTTCTTTCACCGTTTTCTTGAAATGAGAATATAATTTGGGATGAGTCGGGGAGCGGAGTGACGATCCGAGATGATAAGATTAGTAGTCCTCACTATTCTGTTAAATAGTGTGACAATAAATGTAATAAGGACTCCTTTGAGTGTGGATATTGTCTAGATGACAATATTCTTATTAAAACTCTCAGTTTATGTTTTGTCGTATTGTTTACACGACAGCTGTATTATTAAGTTGTATTTGAATTTTGTACCATGTATTTGGTGACTCAAGATGGGTGATGTGTACCTATTTTGGGGGTGTCACAGAGTTGGACTTACAAAATAAAGCTTGATTCTTATCACGAACTGAGGGCCATAAGAACTCGGAGAAGCTTAGACGACTCTCGCTAATCGATTTCAAAAATCAATCGCGTTTTTATCTTGGGGCAATATCGCGTTTCTAGGGCTTCGTTCCCTTAGTTGCAGCAATCGCGATGGAGAAGGGCTTCGTTCTCTCAGTTGAAATCGATTTTGGCAGGCGCTAGAGCTAAGTCTTCGTGAGTGAGAAGAGAGATATAAAACCCGGCTTTTTTAAAAAGAAATGCTCTTTAAGGCCTTATTGCTCTTTAAGATGGATGTCTTGAAGCAGGCTCATATATATATATATATATATATATATATATATATATATATATATATATATATATAGGTTATCCAACTAACATAGATATATTTTGATCATCATGAAATATATTACAAACAATCCCTATGTACTTCTTTTGGGGAGAAAAAGAAAAAAAAATCAAGTATTCATGATATATATGTAGACTGTAGTGATATGTAGACCGTAGTGAAATTGAACGATTCATCTCACATCATGAATGCAACACGTAAACTAGCCTACTCCTTACCTAAAAGAAAAGGTGGCCTACTTACCAATTCATCATCAATACACATGTGTAAACTGGGCCAATATTAGACTACCTCCTTTCTTAGAAGGTTAACCTATTAGGTTGAGGTTTAACACATTTATGTATGTACATTCTTGAATTTATCCACATGGAATTAATTCATGTAAAATATTGGAACAATATAGTTGGAATTAAGAGAGAGAAATTGTTAGAAATTAAGGAAAGGCATTCCATATATGCATGCAGTAGGGTAGAGGGTAGAGACATGTCTAATCCAAATTGCTAAATATAGATGTGAAAGGAGAGTGAGCATAGATCAAATGATTTCTCCCAAATCCGTTAATAATCAAATAGCATCGATCAGAAGTAGAGGTACTGTTTGTGTGCGGCAAGATTCGAGGAAACCATAAGAATCTCGTGGTGAAGTATACACCCAAAACCTTAGACATATGGGGCGATCGAGTCTTCCATAACATGCATATTATTACTATATAAATAACCAATGCATCTCTGATGTTCATAGATAATGGATGCATTTTTTAACATTTCGCCATTATTAATATCAAATATTATTTTTTTAAAATAAAAATAAAATTTTTGGAAGTGTATATTTATTTTATGATCGACTAGAGATGCACAGCTGCAGGTCATATATATATATATATATATATATATATATATATATATATATATATATATATATATATATGGTAAACACTAAACAGGCGGAGTATTAATTAGTAAAAGAAGAACAAGTAGTGAGATGATGAGGACGTGTAGGGAAGGGAGAGGTGACCTAGGGAAAGTCGTTTTGCACTAACAAAGAAAGCTGTGGAGATCAAGAGTTGAAATTAGGTTATTTCCATTTTTGGCAATTTTAGAGGAATAGTCCCATCTCACACATAAAGCCAAAATAAATCACCATACCCTACTTTTAATTTCCTCTCCTTAAAATCAAATAATAAATCTACTGTGATGGTGATGGTGACCTCTCCATTTTAGCATCTGTCACTTTCAGCTTTCTCTCTTTAACAGGGCACCCAAAGTAGATATATCATGCCAAACCCTGATCCAAATATATATAAAAAAAATTTCTGTATATAATTAATTAAGTTATTATTAATAATATTTTTAATCATGATTTTTTTAGTTAAGTCCGTGGTGAATTAAGATAAATTAAAAAAATATTATTGGATCAGTGGTTTAAGACCTTATTTTGATAGTTTTAATTTGATTCGGACTTGAAATTTGACTTAATTTATTTCAAACTCGAAATTTGACCTGAATTGTTTGATATAGTACTTTGTTAATAATTTGTCCATTCATTCGTTCATTCAACATGCTCTCTAAACTTGATCCGGTGTAATTGTCGACTCGACGTACATATGGAGTTGCATTGAATTTTTAATAATGTGAGTGTTGCATAAAAAAAATACAATTCAGTGTTATACAAATATAATTTTTTTAATATATATATATATATATATATATATATGAATTTGACCGAATAATATTGGTCATACTTGAATAGTATATATGAATAGTATATATGGATCGATCCCTCTAAACTATCACCTTAAATCAGTTACCAAAAACAACCTACCCTTGGGTTATTTGATGTCTATTTTAATTTGTTGAATAAATGGTTAATTTGTCTTAATTTTATTTTTTTGAATAATGAAATCAGATTTATATCCAAAAGCAAATTGGCTAGCTGAAAAGTTGATGGACTGTTAAAAAGTAGTAATTGATTAATGGGAAGAAGAGCTAAAGTAATTGACTGATCAGGCATAACAGTTTTTTACTGTTGCATATGATATATTATTTTTATTCTACTACCTACGTACGTACATGCTGCACCTGCAAGCTAGAAAGTAGAAACAGCAAACAGTTTTCACCATGATTAGTCTTTATATGTTTTGAGCCACGAAATAAAGTTGTGATATATACCATGATAACCATCGATATATTTTTTTGCCATGCACCAACTTAGATAAATGTATTGTTAGTACTTTTTGTTTATTTTGATATTTTGTGCTTCAAGTACATGAATGAAAAGAGTCTAATATATATATTGATCAGCTAGATGCTGTTTTCATTAAGTAGTATTAAAGTGGTGTATATATAAGCGACATTGCAAATCAAATTATCAGCCAATATATATATATATATATATATATATATATATATATATATATATATATATATATATATACATGAAAAAGAGTTTAAGATATTGATCATCCGATGCTGCTTTTTAGGAGATGATTATAAAATTAGACCTATTTTAATGCTAATTAAAAGCTAACTACTTTCTTTCTTTCAGTGCATAATAGTTTTCTACACTAACGTACATTTTTGGAATCATAAATAAAATGCTATATATAATGAAATATATATATGAGATCGATGATAGAGTGCTTATGTTCATAATATGAAAATAATCAAATTTTAGTTTTAATCATTCTCTATGTATGTCCAATCTTGTATGACTAGTTGATTTGCTATTTAGCATGCCTTCAACAGTTGAACCTCCTTTTATTCGTTTCAAAAGATCCCTAATAATAATTTGTGAATCCCTCTAGTACCATTCTAAAAATTAGGTTAGTTTTTAACCATATTGTGGTGAATAGCAACCAATCAAAAAAAGAAGAGTACTAGCTCCGAAAACATTTATAATAAGTTACAAACAAATAATGGTATGTACATAGATGTGACAAAATATGAGTTTGGTTTATATAAAATGGTTATGGATCCAAATTAGAACTAAAATCATATTATTTGTTTTTGATATGGTTTGTATGGTTTCAACCCTAATGGTTATAATTTTAATATAGGTTATTAGGCCGACCCATATTTTACTTTTTGAAATTTATGTACTTTCTCTCTTTCCATCTTCTTTTAATTAATTATCTCTCTAATTTTTCTATTACATTATCTTTCTAAAATAAATTAATAAAACATTGATAATAATATACTAATACTTTTTACGTGAAAATGTAAACAACATAACTAAAACAAAATTATATACATATATTATTTTTAATGCTTTTTGTTACAATATGAAACGACAACTTAGTCTGTACAAGCATTATCAATGTTTTATTTAAGTTGTGAGACTAGTGTTATGCAATAAAAATAATTTTATAATAAAGAATTTTCATGTTCATATAAGATAGAATTGTGAAAAAAATTGTAAAAATATTAATTACTCTCTCTATTATACAAAAATAGTCTCATTTTTAAAAAGTTTAACATTGATGTGATTAGATTAAATATTAAAAAAAATTAAAAATATCTTATTAGAAGCATTTTCAAAATAATTTACGTTAATAATTTTATATTAATTAAAATGAAAAAATATTATTACTTTTATTAGAGTTTTTCAAATTAATTATTAAAATCTAAATTACATTATTTTTATATATATATATATATATATATATATATATATATATATATTAATCCAATAGTAAGTATGTATATATATAGTACTGATGTATAATTTACCAATAGTAGCTATGTATATATGTAGTACTGCTGTACTCAGCTTATGTGAAGAAAAGGGATTCAATTATTATGAAGTTAATTTCATGATAAGTTAGTCAATTGATCAATATAGCGTTGACACGTAGAGGGAAAGATCACATCTTGTCTGTATATCGATACTATATTAATCAATTGACCAAAATTAATTTCATGCTAACCAAGCTTTCAAATAAAAGGAAAGAAAAAAAAAGAGCACCCCCTCCTCTAGTACTCCCTCTGTGTCTCTCTCTCCAAAATTCACCCACCTCATTCTGCTTTCCTTTATTGCTGATTAATGTGTTAATTAATATAATTTAAAATTAGTTAAACTAGTTTTGGCATTCGACCCATATTTTTAATTTAAAATATAAGTCCAAAATCAAACCAATCCATAACATACAAACTAGTTAACCTACTTAATAAAATCAAATAATTTTAATTAATTATATGATTCTTAATTTAAATTGTCAGGTTTATATGTACATATGTATTATTGAAGTAACAACTTATATATATATATATATATATATATATATATATATATATATATATATATATATATATATATATATATATATGGTTTGTGAGATCGACCAATTAATGCTTAATGTGTATAATTATATAACGTTAGATTAAATTGATGTTATTATAATTGAAAGATTATTTATTAATTATAAAATTTATTTGTACTGATGATCGAAGTGGTGCGTTTAAAAACAAACAAACAAACGAGTCTCTGCTCCGTAGGGCAACGTGATGCAAACCTGCTGAACACAAATGTAAAACAAGAACTATATATATATATATATATATATATATATATATATATATATATATACCTGCAGCTAGCTAGCTAACTAGGTTAATTTTGTTTCAATAAAAATGATATATCAGAAGCATCTAAGTACATATATATATTTGAGTTAATTTTCTGTCCGTATGTAAATTAATAAAGATATATATATATATATATATATATATATATATATATATATATATATATATATATATATATATATATATATATGTGGCATATCAATTGGCTGTACGTGCAACTCATTTTGTCTGCAAATCAAAAATAAAGCATCAATATTTCAGTAACCCTAGCTAGATTTGCTTTTTGTACGCTATACTCCAAATTAACAAACACCAGGTAGCCCCATGGCCAGCTAGCTACCTGTTGATTCTTATCTCTCAAACCCTAAACTACTTTACTTAATTTGTCTCTTTGAAACCCTTCAAACTACTCCCTTTATATATAGATCTTCTATGTACATACATATATAGCTAGGGTTTCTCACTTCTTCTTAATTATTCTTAAATTCGTATCCTCCATCCATCAATAATACAACTAACTAGCTACGTCCATGGATTTGGTACAACCATCCGAGCATCTCTGCTACGTCCGGTGTAACTTCTGCAACACTGTTCTTGCGGTATAATTTTAATTTAATTACCTTTGTAACCATGCATCAAACTCTCTCTAGCACTCCCTCCGTCGATCGATCTCTCAAATCCCAGCTGCACACACAGTGACATTTAATAATAAGTTGCATGTACTATTGTGTATACTATATATTATCTTATTTATCTCAATCAACAATATTATCAAGTATCAACATATATTTGAATCATACTTGCTAAAATTAATTAAGAGCAATGCATATACAGAAAAGAGAGGAATTAAGGCCAAGAGTTGACAACATCCATATTTTATAGATATACATCTGATGATCATGAATGCTACCATGGTTTATTTTTTTTCCTCCTAATTTTCATTTCTTAATCTCTTCAGTGATTTTGATCTTTCCTTTAATTAGTATCAATAATATACTGTTTAATTTCCACAAAGTGATCGATAGCACGAGAAGAATTATTCTTTTATACTATGTATGAACTCATGCATCACAATCGATCTCTGACAGGAATATATATAGGATTAATACTATACTTTTTTATGATTTCTTGACATAAATATTATTTATATGCAAAAGGTTGGGATACCATGCAAAAGGTTGCTGGACACGGTGACAGTGAAATGCGGACATTGCAGCAATCTCTCCTTTCTTAGCACAAGGCCTCCTTTGCAAGGCCAATGTCTCGATCACCCAGCTTCTCTTCAGGTACTGAATTAAATACACAAACATGTATATTTATATATGTGTCAGTGTGTGTGTGTGTGTGCTGAGCTTAGAATGAGGTTTGTCCTTCTAAAATCTCAATATAAATTGCACTATATATGTCTACAGTTTTCTTAATTGGTCATGTCATGTTAAACATCATTTTCTTGATTATCTCCTCATGATATATCTATACATATATTTATTAAATTAATTCTTTAATTGTTTTATATTTACTATAAATTCAAAGTTGAAAAAATATATAGCACTGTTGGTCATTTATGTTCGTATATATGTACTTTTTCTTTCATTAATTTCTTCCGTGTATATGTGCTACTAACTTGTTTTCTCTGATCTTATATTGATAAATATATAAAAGTTAGTTATGTGACAATTAATATATATGATGAACAAGTAAATGGAGAAGTTTTTGAGTTGTAATGAATGAATATATGGTACTGTCTCTATATATACATATATCGTTGCAGGCTGCTTTCTGCAGTGATTTCAAGAAGGGGCAGTCTTCATCCTCAGCCTCATCCACATCCACATCCACATCCACATCCAGCGAGCCATTGTCTCCAAAAGCACCCTTTGTCGTAAAACGTATATATATATATATATATATATATATATATATATATATATATCATTACTCCTCAAATTTCATGTTTAGCTATTTATATATATACTCATCATGCTTTAATGTTTTGCAGCACCTGAAAAGAAGCACAGGCTTCCATCTGCCTACAATCGGTTTATGAAGTAATTAAGCACATATTACTTAATGTTTGTTTGTGATATATATAGTTGATACTTTCTCATTGCATTGACACCGTACGTAAAACCTAGTAACATATATATATATATATATATATATATATATATATCGTGCAAGTATATATGTAAGTTCCAATTAATTGATGAACAAGATATAATGTTAAACTTATTTATATTCTACTATACATGTTTGAAAGGGAGGAGATTCAGCGAATCAAAGCCGCCAATCCAGAGATACCGCATAGAGAAGCCTTTAGTGCAGCAGCCAAAAATGTTAGTTCTTTCTGATTTGACTCACTCATATTCTTCATTATCTAGTGTGTGTGTGTGTGTTTGGTTGTTTATGCATGCGCTTGAATTATTACTTAATAAATTGCTTTGTTGAGCTCTGTATAGGAGTCTCTCTCTCTCTCTCTCTATATATATATATATATATTTAATTCTAACTTGTTGGTAATTAATTAATAGTGGGCAAGGTACATTCCAACTACGCCCCCAGGATCCATTTCTGAGACAAGCCACAATGTAAGTAAAAATAAAAGATCAATAATATATTAACTTTAATTAATTAGGACACGTTTCAAAAATTTATAACTCATTTTAAAAATGATGCTTTGTTTAGGCTTTAGGTTTTGCAGGAATGCGAAGTACCTAATTAATGAAGATGTTTCACTACGTTTATACCGGCGCCCGGCGGGTCGATGAATTAAGAAATTTGCTTCGAGGATCACTTAATTGTCAAAGTCCTTTCTCTATTTACGTACCTTAATTAGAAATCCAGGCTTAATTGGGATGCATGTAGCTAGCTAGCTAGCTCGGAGGGAGTAATTAATCTTATTAATTATGTTGCATTTGCAATTAACAACAACTATGTTCTTAATTATCCTTGTTGTACCAATTAATTAGGTTATGATATTCATGTATCCACAACAGATTCTCTAATAGACTCTCTATCCCCACATTTGAAAAATATATCAATAAATCAATATCCAACAGTTTCCTTATCCTTATATAATTTAATTCTCTATTTTAATCCCTATATATGATTTCTCCTCAGGGTGAGGGAATCAAAAGAGCGTTCTCTATTTATGTAAAATGACATTTCACACCCTATTTATTGCGATTTTATGTTGGTTAAAGGATCTTTATCTCACTTAATTGCTGATTTGGATATGCATGCCTATCAAATTCACTCATTTCTATTTTTTAAACAGAGGATTTAGAGAAGAAAGAGAACTATAAAAAAAATTAAAAATCAGTCAAATTTTGATTTTGATTATTTTTGTAAAAAATATTACCACTAATTATAAATTTTATTATTTTATAATTAAAATAATGTTATTTTAGTTCTCATAAACACATAATGATCGTTGCACATTTTGATTTCTTGCAAAATTTATTTTTAAATTAAAATAATTGCAATTTTAAATTCAAACAACAATTACTTTTAAATAAAAAAAATAGTTACAACGTTCAAAACATGATTTGATGACTGTTGGAACTTTTAAATTTTAAATTTTAAATTTCAAAATTTAATATTTAAGGAATCAATATAAGGAACCTGTTGGGTACATAGTGAAAAAATTGAATCCCTATCCTACAGAATGACCTAATAGCACTACAGAGTAGGGATAAAGATAAGAAAACTATTGTGAATGCTCTTAGAGCTGATGGATGTTTAACCAACTTTTACTTTTACTAGTATTACTGTTTTCCGAATCTCTTAACTCCAGTGAATTTTTAAAATATATACGAGAAACAATAATATCGTCGTATCCACAAATTTATTATTTAATTACTTGGTACTACTTCTGTTCTTAAAAAATTATCGTTTAAGATTTTTGCACATGGATTAAGAAAGTCATTTAATACTACTACCCCCGTTCCTAAAAGATTATCGTTTAAGATTTTTGCACATGGATTAAAAAAGTATCATTTACCAAGTAAAATTTGTTTGAAATTACATCACTACCCCTTTATGGGAAGTTGAAAACTATTAATACAAGGAAGATAATTTATTGGGACAATGAGAGAAGGTAGGGGTAATATAGTAAAGTAAATTATTTATTCTCATCGAAAGTTGTAAACGATAAACTTTTTGGAACAATTTTTTTTTTCTAAAACGACAATCTTTTAGGAACGGAGGGAGTATAATTTAACAATTAAAATTTGTTTGAAATTCCACAACTACCCTTTTATGAAAATTTAAAAACTATTAATACAAGAGAGAGAATTTCTTGAGACAATGAGAGAAGGTAGGGGTGATATAGAAAAGTAAATAATTTATTCTCTTAGAAAGTTGTAAACAACAAATAAATTAGAACAATATTTTTCTTCTAAAACGATAATCTTTTAGGAACGGATGGAGTATTAATTCCATACCTTACCAGCTTCAAAACTCAAAAAAATGAAAAGATAAAATAAAAAGTCCAGCTGTAAATTTTTTTAATACCTTAATTAGATGAGATCAATCCCAAATCCCATCTAGCTAACAGACATCACGCTTTTGAAAGCAGATCCTCTGTCCCCAAATTCCCTGTCCCCCTTGTGTCCCCCCACTTAAATTTTGACATATGTCATTTTATTTAATTTTAGAATTAATTAGTGTTAAGTAAGAGACTAGGTATCAAAATTTAAGTGGAGGGACACAAGGGAACAGGGAATTTGGGGACAGAGGATCTGCTCTCCACGCTTTTCACTCTATTAATTAATGGGTTATTGGGATGACGAAAATTTTATAAGCCCTTTTTCAAATTTAAAGATCAAAAAACCCAATGCCTGCAGGCAAGTTGGGTCTCTATGTAAGACCCCAACTTATTATTAATGAAATTGAATTTCCTCTATTTATTATTTTGAAATAGTAAGGATTGATTTGATTAATGTGGTTAGTTATGGGTAAAATGCGCAAATATTTCAAATACGCAAGTGGTTATAAAATAGTCGTTGTTGTCGGGGAATATTCGTTTGGTCGTGGAATATTCTTACTGTCGGAGAATATTCGTACGACGGTGCGGCCTTATGTGGGCCCCATAACGGAAAGCGATTGGATGAAGAAAATGACAAGTATAAGTTGTTTATAAATAATGGCGTAGTTTACCGTTAATACTGTTGGAATACCCGGTGGTTAAAACACAGTAGCACACGATATTGCATCAATTATTGATTCTTACATAAGAAGGCACTACTCAATAATTGTTACAGTAATTACTGTTCAATATTTTATTTTATTGATTCAATAATTGCTACGTTGATAATTTATATTATTGTTATTTCAATAATTGTCAGTGCACAGTATTTTCCTTTATCAAATCAATAATTCATATTATTTGAATAATATTATTAGATAATATTATTGGCAATGTCTAGAAAGTTCATCTCAAGGAGAGGTTTGGTCACCTAATCATTGCGCCAAGAAGAGAGAAATCCTTATTGAAAAGCCCCTCTTTCCTGGGTGAGGCGGCTTGGTTATCGATATTGTGATTCTGTAATATTATTTGTGAATAATTAATTAGTAATTTATATGATAAGGAAAATATTCATTTTATGTGGATATAGATGGAGAAAATTTTTAATGTGACAATTGTTGAAAATTGGTATTTTATCTTTTTTGATAAAATAATTCATTTAAATATATTATTATATTTTAATAATATAATAATGGTGATATTTTTACAATGAATGTGGGATATATGAATATATGAGGAGGAAGAGTATTTTTGTTGCAATAAATGTTAAAAATATGTTAAACATGTTTGTGGGCCCATTTCTTGACTGAAATTTGATTATAGCTTGTAAAATCGTCCATTTGTGGATTTCGGTCAATTTCTGTTTGAAATTTGGAAAAACTTAAAACTACAAAGTTGTAGAGAATTGAATTTTCTATGGAATGAACATAAGATTTGAATTTTCTGATAAAAGGGCTATTTATTATGAATTATTGAAGCTTCGAAGTTCCGAAATAATTGATTTTTTGAAGTTTTAATTGTTTTATTTAAGAAAAACGTTTTTGTTATGATTAGTGGGTTGTTAAATATGTTGAAATCTAAATTCAAAGGTTGGAGTAGAAAAATTATAATAAATATTATTATTTTATTAAATTTTCTGCTTTGGTGTTCTAAGCATTTTTCTATAAATAGGGTGCTTAGGTTAGAATTGAAAATCACACCGTAAACAATTTTTCTCTCTTTCTCTCTATATTATCGGCGTATTCTTGTGAGTATTTCGATACTTTGAGTGTTGCTATATCGGTGCAAGATCCCATCAAAGACTATATCCGAGATTCCAAATGTCATTGTCTTTTCGAGGTAAAGGGTGTTATTTTTTAAAATGATATTAGTTATTCTAATATCATTATGCTTAATATTGGTAAGATTTTTCTTGTGAAATTCTTATCTTTTAGTGTCTGAGTTACTTATTCACGATATCGACATTATTCACGATACGGCATTATTCACGAATACGACACTATTCACAGAAAAATTAAATTTTCATTTTTTGTCCAAGATATCTATTCTGGATACTAGCTTTGATTGTATCCATGTTTTGATCATTCTTAAATTTACTCCACTATGATTATTTATGAAGTATTTTTGAACTCGGATTGTTTAAAGTACGAATCCTTAACATTTATTCTCTTGTTTCACTTGATTCGTTTTCTTTAAAATATTTTTCATCATCCTCAGTCCTAAATGATGATATTACTGAATATCTTTGGCCTATAGTGCAAAGATGGTTGATTTTCTTATGAATATCTTTGGCCCGTAGTGCAAAGATGTACAGGTGTTGAGATAAACATGACATTAAGTGATGAATATCTTTGGCTCAGAAGTGCAAAGATGAATATTTGATTCAAGATGTATATTGATTGATGTTACAGGGATAAAATAATGATGATGGACTTTTAAATTCATAGATTATAGTAGATTTCATTCTCTACGTAACTCTTCTATGAATTATTATTTCCACTGCGAATATTGATCTGAAACTTGTTGTCTATTATATTCTATCAGATTTTTCCCTGTTGAAGACTAACGATAATTTGTTTTATATTATCTTAGTCATAATATTCTTTACTGGGCTAGTTGAGCTCACCCTTTTCCTTTTTGTTCCATTTTTTTTCTCAGGAGGCGAGTACTAGTCGGGGTATGGAATGAAGGTTCTAGAAAGTAGTTTTAGTAGTCCTCACCATTTTTATAAAATAATGTATCAATAATTGTAATGAGGACATATTTGGGTGTGAATATTGTCTAGATGACAATATTTGTATTTAAACTCACAGTTTATTTGTCGTATTTTGCACGATAATTGTATTAATAAATTTGTAGTTGTTTCTGTACCATGTATTTGGCGACTCAGAATGGGTGTTGTATACCTATTTTGGGGGCGTCACACTCTAGTTTTGTACGTTTAGAGAGCAAGCCCATGATCACCTGAGTTATCCGATGATTCTTAGTTAAATGATCGGCTCAAGAATGACGATTATCGAGGTTTTTGAGAATGGTTTCGGGTCATTTCGTTCGGATGTTCGGGGTCAGATGGCGTCATGGCTTCGGGAAGGATGTTCAAGATCAGATAGTGTCATGACTTCTGGAACAGTTGGTTGAGGAAGAAGTTGGCGAAAAAGTAGATGAGCATAGAGAACTTGTATATGATGAATATACAGAAAAACAAGTATTTTATAAAGAACCTATATATGACAAATATGAGGATGAAGAGGTACTCTATAAAAGCACCGAAGCGCCAACCAAAGTGCAGTAATTACCCGAGGAGCTTGCACCTGGTTTATCGCTGATGAGGGACATTCAACACCAGATAGATCTAGTCACAGGATCGAGTTTACCAAACAGACCAATTTAAAAATTCAGCTCCAAGGAGACTGAAGAAAGTTTTTTGCTGGTAAAAAAAAAGATGACCGAAGATCCAAATATTGATACATCCTGATTTCGAGAAGGTGTTTGAAGTGAACTATGATGGATCGGGAATCGGTATTCCAGTATTTGAGGATAATAAAATTATTGATTTTGTTGTTCCTGAAAATCTCTTTGTCATACAGGTAAATTGGAAGATGTTAGTATTTTCCCACTTGTTTTCAGGATTATTCTTTGAGAAGAAAATTCATAAAGTTTTGATCTCACGAAGATCGAAGATTTGTTCTTGTTGTTTGATATTTGCTTATTTTAAAATTCGAGGACAGATCTTTTCTAAGAATGGAATATTGATGTTGTGGAAAATATCAATAAAGTTCGATTACCATACTGTGTTGAACTCGAGGACGACAAATCTTGATCTAGGCAATGTTTTTTTTTGTTTTTTTGGATATATCTTAACACTACAAAAAGGTCATTGCCGACGAACTATGTTGTCGCAAATGATCCTCTTGCCATCGGCAATGAGGTCATTGGCGACTGCACGCCGTCGAGAATGAGTCATTAGCAACGGCACAAGCGACGGACATGCCGTCGTCAATAAGCATTCTTAAATTATAATTTAACTATCATTACCTACGGCAATGCCATCGCCAATGAGTGCATATACCGTCGCCAATAACCTATAGGTCATTGCCGATGGCACCCCTTCGCCAATGACCTCTTGCCATCGACAATGAGGTCATTGGCGACGGCACGCCGTTGGGAATGAGTCATTAGCAACGACACAAGTGACGAACATGCCGTCGTCAATAAGCATTCTTAAATTTTAATTTAACTGTCATTACCGACGGCAATGCCGTCGCCAATGAGTGCATACACCGTCGCCAATAACCTATAGGTCATTGCCGACGGCACCCCGTCGCCAATGACCCCATCACCAATGACTTGCTTAAAAAAAATTAAAAATTGCAAAATTCTCCTGTTCATTTACATATACATAATTGTACCTGTTATAAATTAAAGATTTACATATACCTGTTATAATGACAATGCAAGCATATCAATAATAATCATATCTTTTACCATCAACAACCAATATAGTTAGATACAAAACTCTAGTGTGTACAACTCAAAAGCTATATAAATACATACATGAAAGTCAAAATATAAACATAAACTAACTACAACCCAAGATCAGGTATGTCAGTGTCATCATCACTGCCATCTATCGTACGACCGCCGGTCCCATTGCCTGTCCCACCTCCGGTCCCATCCTCCATAGTCTCATCAGCATCAGCTCGGCGGTCATCACCATATAATTTACAGAACAAGAAGGACCTTCACAACCAGAACCCTAGAATCCATAAATCTTTTTCCACCAGTGGAGTGGATTGAAGGACCTGTCAGAGCAAAAATCATTTCGGCATCAGTTAAAGATAATTCCAAATCAATTTATTCGAAAGATGAAGAAGACATATAGTATTGTGAATGAGCACTAGTACCAACAAAGTTGTTCCTTAGTGGCAGTGAAATAATACTCGAAAAAAAATTGGTCAACACAAAGAAAGAAAGCATCAAAATTAGTACTCCATATATAGCAGAACCTGTAATGCACTGCCGGACAAACAAAACACCAAAATCCCACCACTACCATAAAGTTGCTAATGTTTAGCTGGAAACACTATAACCCCAAAACACCTCCCTGTGTCATTCTCACAATAAATACAAGAAATTAAAGATAACCCAAAAGCAAATATATAATCAATTAAAACCCAAATCTAAACAAACCCAGATTCAAATTTCTGCATCCTTCTAAACCAAATAACAAATTAGGAGAAAATATATATGGAGAGGAGGACAACAATGTTGATAGAGATGGCGACGACGATGATGGTACAGAGGCGACATCAGAGGTGTAGAGGCGACGGCAAGGATGAGGTGCAATGGGAAAGAAATCGAGCGGGAGGAAGAGAATAGAAAGAAGAAAAAGAAAAATAAATTTTAGGGATTAAATAGAACCTCAATATTATCGACGACAATAAGGATGTGACTCAATAGCGACGGCACGGCCGTCGCCTATGACTTTTTCCCACGCCCGCGAAAAAATTCCCACCAAATTTAGGGCCGGGAAGGGTCATTCTCGACCGGACACAATGGCGATGGCTAGGCCATCGATAATTAGGTTATTCTTGACAGGAATACTGCCGTCGCTAATGAGGCCGTCGCCAACGACCTATTTTTTGTAGTATAAGCCTAGCTAGGTAGTTCTGATATGAATTTCTTTGTACGTTATCAGGATAGTATTCATTAATGTTGAAGGTTTTAATTAAAAAAATTACATGGAATTTCTTGATCTTCTAAGTGATAAAATGATTAATTGTTAAACTTTAGCTATTTGCGGATTGCTAGCTACACGTGTGAATTGAAAGATTGTGTGTCGTACAAATATATTACATATATAATCGATTTATAATCAACATTGTCAACCTAAGGTTATTTTTAAAACACATTATGATTGTCCATATATAGATCATGAGGTTAATAGAGCTCTTATCCGTAGTTTAGTTTACAGTATTTCGCAGTTTAATATTGCAAACGAGATAAATGTCTAAAATATCCTTCTTGTAAGTATCTTGTCCGCAATATTAAACTCGGACGCTAAGTATATGACTGACCAATTGAGAAGACGTCGTCCGCAGTATTATATAAACTTCAGACGCTAAGTATGACTGACCAATTGTAAAACGACATTGTATTAGTTAAATTCAAATTTTTTAGACTCCGCAATATTAAACTACGGATGCAAAATAATAGTGATGGGTTTAGGAGGGTTTTAGTTCTTGCAGCTGTTAATTCATGAGGGAGATTTTTTGATTGATCTCATTATTTGAAAATTTGTATTCTTAGCATAATATACCTTATTTTGGATGTATAACATTTTTCTTCTAAAACAGTGGTTGGTGTGGATCTAGGGAATACATCGTTGATTTAATGGCGGACCTTGACATACTTATTCCATCTGATAACGCAGGATCACATATCGAGTATATATGAAAAGTCTTTTTTTCTTATTGCCCCTTCGACTGTAGACTCATCTCGTATAGATTCCTCAAGTAGTGGGGTTAGTACACTACACCAAAAATGACCTCTAGCGAAGAAAATTTTGTAAAGGAATTTATTCTTTCACATGATGAGTTGTTTAATGGGAAATGTGAAGAAAAAAGATATAGTGACAATATAGTTATTAGCGAAAAGAAACATCCTTCACAATTTATATTTTTTCCTCGCATAAAATTGGGGCGATAGAAAGATTTTTGGAGCCAATTTATGATAAAAATTTGCGAGGAAAAAATCTATTTAGTGAGGGAATTATTACTCACTATATATCATTATTCAGAAGTTTTTTGATAGAGATAAAATTGTTCGCTATCTTGTTCTAAATAATTTTTTTTTGAATTAATTGTGGTGAATAATTTCAAGGAGCTCTACATGTTTACTTCTTCTCTATTTTTGTAGTTACAATTTTAAGAAAATTAAAATTTTGATGATAACTCAATATACAAATTCAATCATTCATATATGCTTTTGAATCAATTATTTGTGTGTTACTATGATTGTATTTCATCAAAAATTTGTTGGGTGATGTTTTGGGAATGGTGAATTTGTTTTGATTTACGGAATCAATTTTCCTAGTAATTGAACTTTAATGTTATGTGTTTCATATACTTCTGCTGCTCTTTAAATTTTCTGTTGAATTATGTTCGGGAAGTTAACCTCAGCAAAAGGAACATAAGGAAAGTTGAAACCTTGATTGGAATTTGTTTATATAGGCTAGGTAAACAATTAAAACAACTATGTTATCTCACAATTATATGATTAGGTCAAAATTTGAGTTGCAGATTCGTATTTAGCTAACCAATTATAACTAACTTTAAAATGATATCTTACCCACTAAACTAAAATAAATTAAAAAAATAAACTATTTTTCTTCTAATTCTAATTTTCCCATTAACAAATTTTAAGTAACATATGTATGTATGCATGTATATAGATCTGTGTATTTCTGCCTATGCATTTCAAAGAATGGAAGTTGGGATTTTGAAGTTGTGTGAAAGCATTGAGAAGTTTTGATATTGTTGTAGTTGCTTATTTTTTTCCCCTATTTACATTTGAATTTGTAACCAGAGTAATTCATTTATACTATTCCCAGAACCTGAACATGGCTGAAGAAGGAAGAGTCCATCTAGATTTTAGACCATGAGGAAAACTAGTGTTTTAACCTTTTTTTTCATTATGCATTTTTGCTAACCATGAGGGAAACTAATATATTGTATTAAGAGCTATCTTAATTTTCTCCTCAGCAAAGAAACTACATTTCTTGTGCTTTGCTTGTTTAGTTTAGTTCCTTCCTGGTGCAAAATATGATATAGAAAAAGTTTTTTTAGATTGTGGGGGGATGTAGGATAGTGCAAGGAACATTCTCCAACTTTAAAGGTCATATTAGCAAAAGTTTCTTTAAGATGCTATTAGGTCAATCATAATATGCACTAGTGTGCTGTTAATTTACTTGGAAAATAAAGCGGACCTTAATTAGTAAAACTTGAATGCTCGGAAATACCAATCAAAAGTTCACACTTCTCGAGTAAAACTTGGGTGTGTTTGTCTCTTTAATTAGGAGTATGTAAGGAATTCCAGAGGAGTTCAGCTCTTTATTTACAGATGGTTGCCTTTCTCTTCTACAAAGGCCCTTGTTTTCCTTTGTCATGGTACTCTCTCTCTCTTTTAAAACTTCACACTTCCTTTTGGTCTACCTTTTTTTTCTTTTTATTGGTGCAACATTTTACTTTATTTGTTAATTAATAAAATGGGGTTGCAGGGTATGGCATGGAATGCAGTGATTTCATGAAAGGTAATACATGTCTTCACATGGTGGATTCTTTCTTTTCTGGCCTAGCTTCTCCCCTAATTTACCTTTTTCGACCTGAGTCTCAACATAATCCGAGCCAGCAATCTGATTTTGCAGAGGTTAATTTCAATATTACTTCTCTATAATTCTTTGTAGTTGATGGAAACTTGGTGAAGGGAACTAGAATTTTGAATTAAGGATCATTTTTGGTTAATAACTGTGATGAATTGATCTGGCTGGGTTTTTATAGTTCTGGTTTGCATTTTAGGATTTGTATAACCGTTAAAAGGAAATAAATAGAATAAGTAGTACTGGAAATTAAAGCACGGAGATTTGATTTTGCAGAAGTTTTTGAGCTAAGCACTTGGTCACTTTTTTGTTTTTGTCAAAATTGTCATTATTGTCATTTTTCATTTTGTGAGCTTTATGAGGTTATGGCCAGCAAATCCAAGATTTATTTTGTTATGAAATATGTGAAAGGTGGTGAACTCTTTAACAAAGTGGCCAAAGGGAATCTTAAGGAGGATGCTGCAAGGAAATATTTTCAGCAGATGATTAGTGTCATTGACTTTTGCCATAGTAGAGGTGTTTATCACAGGGACTTGAAACCAGAGAACATATTGCTCGATGAGAATGGGAATCTCAAGGTCTCAGACTTTGGGTTGAGTGCCCTTGCTGAATCAAAGTGTCAAGATGGATTGCTTCATACCACCTGTGGGACACCTGCCTATATTGCTCCGGAAGTAATTGGTAGAAAAGGTTATGATGGAAGCAAAGCCGACATTTGGTCGTGTGGGGTGATTTTGTATGTTCTTTTAGCTGGCTATCTTCTATTCCATGATTCAAATCTGATGGAAATGTATAGGAAGATTGGTAAGGCAGAGTTCAAGTATCCTAACTGGTTTCCACCAGAAGTACGTAGGTTGATATCAAAAATGTTGGACCCAAACCCAAATATATACCAGGATATCGATCGCTAAGATTATGGAAAATTCTTGGTTCCGAATAAGGTTTGACTCCAAAACCAGAAGAGTTGAAATGGAAAGGAAAGAACCAGCCACTCTTGATGCTGATGTTTTTTGCCCTTCCGAGAATTGCAACACCGTGGTCGAAGCAAAGTAAGAACTAGAGAAGCCTAGCAACTTGAATGCTTTTGATATCATCTCACTTTCGGCAGGGTTTGACTTGTCTGGTTTGTTTGAGGATAAAGAGCAAAAGAAAGAAGCAAGATTCACATCTGCGCAACCACCCCAAGACCATCATTTCTAAGTTGGACGACATAGGTAAAAGACTTAGGTTGAAAGTGATGAAGAATGTGAGAGCCCGAATTTTATGAAATGAAAGTATTCAATTTTATTATCATTATTCTATTTAGTAAATGGTTATATTGATAAAAGGTTAAAGTTAAGGGTGATATGTGAAAAATTTTCAAAGTAAGCAAGTTAATATAAAATATTCGTTGTGTCGGGAAATATTCGATTAGTCGGAGAATATTCGTTTTAACAAGGAATATTCGTACGACGGCATAATCATTGGTGGACCCACTACTAGAAAAACAAAAATACGTGATGGAACTTTGTGACAGTTTTTTAAAAACAATCACAAAAGTTAGTAATTTGTGATGGACTTTTTAAGCAGTCACAAAATAATAGTATATATGATGGCTCTTAGTGATGATTAATCTTGCCATCAATATATTATAATTGTGATGGTCATGTCAATCACACCAAGTTTTTCACGCAAAATAAATTTTCTTTTTGTGACACACTAAGTCATCACTTATCGATATACACTTTTGGTGATTGTATTTAAGCTATCACTAATATTTTAATATAAGAAATAATGAAAACAATATTTTATGACGGCCATGACAATCATTAAAAAAGATATATTTTTGTGACGACTTTTATTTGTAATTACAAAAAAAGTATTTTGTGATGGAATTTTTAAGCCATCACAAAACAATAAAATATATGATGGATCTCAGTGATGACTAATTTTACCATCATTATAGAGTATTTGTGGCTGCCATTACAATCACCAAATCTTATGTGGAAGTACTTTTGTTTAGTAAGTCAACTCACATATGTTTCCTTCTATATTTTACTTTAAAATTATAATCATGATATGGGCTTTGGTGTGGTGGTAATACTCGTTATTTAGTTTGCAAATGGAGGGAGTGTTCGAATCCTACAAGTATCATTTAATACAATTAATACAGTGAAATAAATTATACTTAAATAGATATTCACATTTTTACCTTTGATCCATAAAGTCTTATTTTTTGTGATGACTTTGACAATCACAATAGATTATGTTAATGTGATTGTATTTATCATCACAAAAGCACTAAGTGTTTGCGTGATTGCCAAAATCATCACATAAAACCTTTCATGATGGGCGTATACAAGACGGCCATTATGATGCTTAAAGCCATCACGTAAACCTTTTGTGATGGTTTTTTTACTTTTTGTGACGGATTTTGGCCATCACAAATGACCAATTTTTTAGTACTGACCCCACAACGGAAGTATTGTCGTAGTTAGAAAACGACGGAATTATCTTTTTATAAAAAATAACGGCGAAAGTATTACCGTTAAAACCGTTGAACTACCCGGTAGTAAAAGTGCGATGAATGGCGTGGATGCATAAGAAAGATATTACGGTATTAATTATTGATGCTTATGTAAGAAGTCACTCGGTTATACTCAATTATTGCTACTGATAATTCACGCGATCATATCTCTCATATTATTGATTCAATTGTTGTCACAAGAGATCGCTCGCATAATATTTATTATTATTAAATTAATAATTGAGACGGCAAAGCTATTCATATTATTATTTGCAATATTGGCAATGTCTAGAAGTTCTGTCAAGAAGAGGTTTGGTCACCTAATTGCGCGCCAATAAGGAGAAATCCTTATCGGAAAGCCCCCTATTTCCTAGGAACGACCTGGTTGTTAAATATTGTGAGTTATAATATTTGTGACGCCCCCAAAATAGGTCCACACGACCCATTCTGAGTCGCCAGATATCACACTATAAAAATTATTTATAAACTTAATTTATACAACTGTTGAACTGTCGTGCAGAGTACGACAACACATAAGCTATGAGTTTTAATACAATATTGTATCGTAGACAATATCCAAACTCAAATTGTTACAATGCCATATAAAATACAGCAGCAAATATTTTAAGACCCCAAAGAAGAACGAGAAGATTACTATCATACTCATTCTAATGAGGTGCACTTTTGACGCTTTCAAAGTCGGGTTCTCATCACCCTATTGTTGTTCGTCAAAATCAATTATTAAGTGACGTATAAAATACGACACACACATCTTAGGTCCTCAATACAATTATCTGTTGTATGTCATGCCGTTTTATAATGTATTGAAAAACTTCGACAGTCTCGGACCATCACACTATTTCCCTGTTATCCCCACTCGACCCAGCTACACTCTTATTACCTGAAAGGAATTGTGAAGCAAAGAGTGAGCACAAATAACCCAGTAAAGAATATCATGAGTAAAGATAATTAAATTATCAATAGCCTACGTCAATAATAAATCAGAGATTTAGAACATATGGTAGATGATAAAACTTTTCAACCATAGTTGCAGCGGAACGAGCAATCCATTAGAAGAGTTAAAAAGACCATCAGGTCTATTATCTTCTCCATGTTAAAAGTCCACCACCAATGTTTTATCCCTGTAACATCAATCAACAATTCCTATCCACAATCATATGAATAACTCATAATCATAATTGTGATTCTAAATTCTCTTCGCACCTGTGATCGAAGATAATTTTCATCACCTATCTTCACTTTGAAACATCAAAAATCATGGTTATACCAAATCACAATTCCTCGCCATAATCATACTAATAAATTCATCTTTGCACTACTACCAAAGATATTCATTAACAATTCATCTTTGCACTATGTGCCAAAGACATACAACTGTATTTTAGAAGAGTCAAGTAGAGCATGATATCTACTATCTTTTACTTAATTAAAAAGTGTATAATCAATATTTTATTGTTGAGACTCAACTTAATAAATAATCCACATCATCGAATCATCCCCATGACTACTGACCAAAGATATTCATGTAATCATCAATGGTCATGATTATATTTGAATAATCCCTCAGTTATAATCATACTAATAACTATCCATCAATGCACCACGCCTAATGAGGACTTTTACCACATCATCTATAACATTACGGGTCATGATTATACCGAATGATCCCCGGTCATAATTATACCAATAAGCAGTTCATCTATGCATATAAGCCAAAGATACTCATCAATCAATAGTTCATCTTTACACGTAGTTTCAAAGATATACAAATCGTAAAACCAATAATCAACAATCATTCATCCTTACACTTAAGCCAAAGATATACAACTATAAAACTAATAATAATCAACAAAGATCCATCTTTGCACGTAAGCCAAAGATATACAATTGTAAAATCAATAATCAATAGTCCATCTTTGCACGTAAAGCAAAGATGACTTTCATCATAATATAAGCATGAGGATGATGACAATGATATAAGCATTAAATGATATAAATTAAAAACAAGGATAAATATTAAAGACTTTAAATTTATCCAAATATTATCAATCACTTAATAAACTCATAATCTAATATTATTAATATTATAACAATATTTTAATCACTTCTTAAACTTATAAACAATTTATTTCAATTGTTTACACTTTACCAAATAATGCATTTAATCATTCAAAAATGCCATACTCATAAGATTTTATCACCAATGATCAAATTCCTCATCAAAAATCTGTATATACCCTATATAGGATTCCCAAGCCATAAAATCATATTTTCCAATTTTGTTACTTCACATAATATATTTGATTCATTTACTCATAACTAGTTTATTTTCATGAAAAATACCAAATCAGTTCCAAAAATATTTCTTTTTTGGGATTTAGCAAAATATAGTCCCATATTGAACATATATTTTTCTCAGAATTTTTAAAATTTATTTACTATTTTTCATATGGCCAAAATTGCCGAATATTTAGACATTTATCATAAATTGTACTTTCGTCCAAAAATTCCGAAATTTATAGGATATACTCTTGTTATATATATGTACTCCCAATAAAAATTTCACCAATTTTGGAGTTAACCACAAGGAATTATAAGGGTTTACTTTTAAAATAGTCTTTTCCCATAAAATCCATAACTCTTTATCTATACATCCAAGAATTGCCATCTTTGGACACAATATAGAAAACTCATCAAATTATCATTTTAAATTTTTTTCAGAATTTTTGAGGGTCAGAAAAATTACGAAACTGCAAATGGATTTTCACCCGCCATGCGGTAATCCGCGTAGACAGATCATTTCCACAATTTAATAAAGAATGAATACGAAGGATCATTCACCATGCATGCGGTAGTCCACATAGATATGTTATTCCAACAGTAATAATAAAAAATGGAATAATGTAAGAATTCACCATGCATGCGATAGATCGCATGCACGAGTTATTCCCAATGTAATAATAAAGAATGGAACCAAAGTTAAGCGTAAACCGCATGCATGTAATATTTCAAATGTAATAATAAAGAATGAAATAACAATGTAATTCACCGGACATACGATGATCGCCACCGCATGCATGTGTTATTCCAATGTAATAATAAAGAATGGGACCATGTCATGTGTAATTCGCATACAGATAGGATATTCCAATGAATAATAAAGAACGGAATAACAACAGAGTCATCCGTAATCCGCATGCATGTGATATTCAAATGTAATAATAAAGAATGGAACTAGTCATGCATCGAATCCAAATGCAGACATGTGATATTCCAATGTAATAATAAAGAATGGAATAATAGAAGAATTTCACCATGTATACATTACTTCGATGATAAAGTTATTCCAAACATAATAATAAGGAATGGAATGACAATAACTCTCTTCATGAATCTGAAAGAAATAATATCCCTTACTATACTAATAATATCCCTTACCTAAAAAAAAGCGGATCTTTGGAATAGTGAGGTAGTAGAGACTTCTTTTCTTTTCTCTCTATAATTTCTCTCTATAATAATTGCTCTATAGCTTTAGTGAATTGGTGAGAAATGAAGGAAGAATGAGCTTCTATTTATAAAAAATATAGTTTTGATAATTGCATGTTTTGGGGCTCAAAATATTACCAAGATAATACCTTCAACTTTTCTTTTATTTTTAATTTAGTCCTGCAAGTATTATCAAACTTGCACCACCTCCCCTAATAGTAAATAATGTGAATTAATAGTACTATCATGTGACTCAATAGTTATAATCATGTGAAAATACGAATTACAGTATAGTACCTCCATTTATACCTCAATTTTTAACTTAGTCATGCAAGTATTATCAATATTGCACCACCTTCCCTAATAGTACATGAATGTTAATCAATAGTACACACATGTGAACAAATAGTTATAATCATGTGAATTAATAGCAGTTAATTGCTCATTTATTCGATTAATTACCCGATTGGTCAATATAACCTCCAGACATTAATTATTATCGAAATAAATGTCAATTTTCACTAAAACTAATAATTCCAACACAATGGAAATATTCATCTCAAAAGTTTCATTTTTGAAATTTTGAAGTTTGACTTTTTCCAAAAAAGTCAACTATTGACTTTTTTGACCAAAAAGTCAACCCGACAAATTTTGTGTTTATAGTTTATTTCTACTAAATTCATCGTTCCGGACTCAAATATCACGTCCGCGTCTCCAAATTCAACTCCGAACTCAAATTCGATTTTTAATAACATTCATCATTAATATTATAACTCACAATATTTAACAACCGTGTCGTTTCCCGGAAAGAGGGGCTTTCCGATAAGGATTTCTCCTTATTGGCGCGCAATTAGGTGACCAAACCTCTCCTTGACAGAACTTCTAGACATTGTCAATATTGTAAATAATAATATGAATAATTTTGTCGTCTCAATTATTGATTTAATAATATATAAAATATTATGCAGATGATACTGTGACAATAATTGAATCAATAATATGAGAGATATGATGCAACAATTATTGTAGCAATAATTGAGTATAACTAAGTGACTTCTCACATAAGCATCAATAATCAATACCGTGTGCTACTATGCAACCACGCGTATTACTAAACTTTTATCAATTTAAGCATTTACTAAATAGAATAATAATTATAAAAATTGAATACTTTCATTTCGTAAAATTTGGGGTCTTACAATCTCCCCTCCTTATTAAATTTCGCCCTCAAAATTTATGTACCTGGTAGTTCGAAGAGATGAGAATACCTTGCTTTCTTTTCGAATTGTACCTTCCCGATTATTTCCTCTATATCATGATTTTCCCATTGCTCATCTCTTGTATTTCAGATATCATTCTAGAATATACCTTCAAAATAAAGGTTAATTGACATACCACAATTTGTCAACATATCAAGTAAACAATTTCAGCTTAGGTAAGTCACACACTAGCGAAGTATATTACTCGTCTCTCCCCTCCTAGTTCTAGACTCATATCTCCGCCAACGACCATATCCCTAAGCTCGATACCATTTTGGCCCCAAAATAGGTCCACACGACCCATTCCGAGTCGCCAGTATATCACACTATAAAAATTATTTACAAACTTCATTTATACAACTGTTGAACTGTCGTGCAGAGTATGACAACACATAAGCTATGAGTTTTAATACAATATTATCTCATAGACAATATCCAAACTCAAATTGTTACAATGCCATATAAAATACAGCAGCAAATATTTTAAGACCCCAAAGAAGAATGAGAAGATTACTATCATACTCATTCTAATGAGGTGCACTTTCGACGCTTTCAAAGTGGGTTCTCATCACCCTATTGTTGTTTCGTCAAAATCAATTATTAAGTGACGTATAAAATATTTATACACACATCTTAGGTCCTCAATACAATTATCTGTCTGTATGTCATGCCGCTTTTATAATGTATTGAAAAACTTGACGATCTCGGGACCATCACACTATTTCCTCGTTATCCCCACTTCGACCCAAATTACACTCTTATTACCCTAAAAAGAATTGTGAAGCAAAGAGTGAGCACAAATAGCCCAAAGAAAGAATATTATGACTAAAGATAATTAAATTATCAATAGCCTTCGTCAATAATAAATTAGAGATTTAGAACATATGGTAGATGATAAAACTTTTCAACCATAATTACAATGAACGAAGCAATCCATTAGAGAGTCAAAAAGACCATCGTGTCTATTATCTTCTCCATGTTAAAAGTCCACCACCAATGTTTTATCCCTGTAACATCAATCAACAATTCATGTCCACAATCATATGAATAACTCATAATCATTATTGTGATTCTAAATTCCTCTTCGCACCCAGGACGAAGATAATTTTCATCACCTATCTTCACCGAAACATCAAAAATCATGGTTATACCAAATCACAATTCCCGCTCACAATCATACTAATAAATTCATCTTTTTGACTACTACCAAAGATATTCATTAACAATTCATCTTTGCACTACTGTGCCAAAGACATACAACCGTATTTTAGAAGAGTCAAGTAGTAGCATGATATCTACTATCTTTTACGAATTAAAAGTGTATAATCAATATTTTATCTTTGAGACTCAACTTAATAAATAATCCACATCATCGAATCATCCTCGCACTTTTCTACCAAGAATATTCATGTAATCATCAATGATCATGATTATACCGAATAATCCTGGTTATAATCATACCAATAACTATCCATCAACGCACTACGCCAATGAGGACTTTTACCACATCATCTATAACATTACGGGTCATGATTATGCAATACCGAATGATCCTCGGTCATAATTATACCAATAAGCTAAAGTTCATCTATGCATATAAGCCAAAGATACTCATCAATCAATAGTTCATCTTTGCACGTAAGCCAAAGATATACAACTGTAAAACCAATAATCAACAGTCCATCCTTACACTTAAGCCAAAGATATACAACTATAAAACTAATAATCAACAGTCCATCTTTGCACGTAAGCCAAAGATATACAATTGTAAAATCAATAATCAATAGTCCATCTTTGCACGTAAGCCAAAGATGATTTTCATCACAATATAAGCATGAGGATGATGACAATGATATAAGCATTAATCAAACGAAAACAAGGATAAATATTAAAGACTTTAAATTTATCCAAATAATATCAATCACTTAATAAACTCATAATCTAATATTATTAATATTATAACAATATTTTAATCACTTCTTAAACTTATAAACAATTTATTTTAATTGTTTACACTTTACCAAATAATGCATTTAATCATTCAAAAATGCCATACTCATAAGATTTTATCATCAATGATCAAATTCCTCATCAAAAATCTGTATATACCCTATATAGGATTCCCAAGCCATAAAATCATATTTTTCAATTTTGTTACTTCACATAATATATTTAATTCATTTACTCATAACTAGTTCATTTTCATGAAAAATACCAAATCAGTTCCAAAAATATTTCTTTTTTGGGATTTAGCAAAATATAGTCCCATATTGAACATATATTTTTCTCAGAATTTTTAAAATTTATTTACTATTTTTCATATGGCCAAAATTGCCGAATATTTAGACATTTATCATAAATTGTACTTTCGTCAAAAAATTCCGAAATTTATAGGATATACTCTTGTTATATATATGTACTCCCAATAAAAATTTCACCAATTTTGGAATTAACCACAAGGAATTATAAGGGTTTACTTTTAAAATAGTCTTTTCCCATAAAATCCATAACTCTTTATCTATACATCCAAGAATTGCCATCTTTGGACACAATATAGAAAACTCATCAAATTATCATTTTAAATTTTTTTCAGAATTTTTGAGGGTCAGAAAAATTACGAAACTGCAAATGGATTTTCACCGCCACGCAGAATCGCGCGTAGATGAGATCATTTCTATTTAATAAGGAATGAATACAAAGGATCATTCACCATGCATGCGGTAGTCCACATAGATAAAGTTATTCCAATGAATAATAAAGAATGGAATAAGAAAAGAATTCACCATGCATGCGATAGATCGCATGCAGAAAGTTATTCCCAATGAATAATAAAGAATGGAATAACAACAGAAATTCACTGCGTGATATCGATAGATCGAATGGTGAGTCACGAGTTATTCACGAGAATAATAAAGAATGGAACCGGGTCATGGAATAACATGTAATCACGGGCCACGATACATCCAGGATATTCTAATGAGAATAATAAAGAAGCGGAACCGAGGTCATGCGTATCCGCAGCGCGAGTACAAGATATTCCAATAAAATAATAAAGAATAGAATAATAGAAAATTTTCACCATGTATGCAGTACTTCGCATAGATAGGTTATTCCAATATAATAATAAGGAATGGAATGACAATAGCTCTCTTCATGAATACGAAAGAAATAATACCCCTTACTATAATAATAATATCCCTTACCTTAGAAAAAGTTAGATACTGGAATAGTGAGGTAGCAGACTTCTCTTCTTCATTCCCTTTATAATTTCTCTCTATAATAATTGCTATATAGCTTTAGTGAATTGGTGAGAAATGAAGGAAGAATGAGTTTCTATTTATAGGAAAATATAGTTTTGATAATTGCATGTTTTGGGGCTCAAAATATTACAGTATAATACCTTCAACTTTTCTTTTATTTTTAATTTAGTCCTGCAAGTATTATCAAACTTGCACCACCTCCCCTAATAGTAAATAATGTGAATTAATAGTACAATCATATGACTCAATAGTTATAATCATGTGAAAATATGAATTACAGTATAGTACCTCCATTTATACCTCCATTTTTAACTTAGTCATGCAAGTATTATCAATATTGCACCACCTCCCCTAATAGTACATGAAAGTGAATCAATAGTACACACATGTGAACAAATAGTTATAATCATGTGAATTAATAGCAGTTAATTGCTCATTTATTCGATTAATTACCCGATTGATCAATATAACCTCCAGACATTAATTATTATCGAAATAAATATCGATTTTCACTAAAACTAATAATTCTAACCAAATGGAAATATTCTACTCTAAAGTTTCATTTTTGAAATTTTGAAGTTTGACTTTTTCTGAAAAAGTCAACTGTTAACTTTTTTAACCAAAAAGTTAACTGGACAAATTTTGTGTTTATAGTTTATTTCTACTAAATTTATCGTTCCAGACTCAAATATCACGTCCGCGTCTCCAAATTCAACTCCGAACTCAAATTCAATTTTTAATAACATTCATCATTAATATTATAACTAACAATATTTAACAACCAAGTCGTTCTCAGGAAAGAGGGGCCTTTCCAATAAGGATTTTTCCTTATTGGCGCGCAATTAGGTGACCAAACCTCTCATTGACAGAACTTCTAGACATTGTCAATATTGCAAATAATAATATGAATAACTTTGTCGTCTCAATTATTGATTTAATAATATATAAAATATTATGTAGATGATACTGTGACAATAATTGAATCAATAATATGAGAGATATGATGCAACAATTATTGTAGCAATAATTGAGTATAACTGAGTGACTTCTCACATAAGCATCAATAATCAATACCGTGTGCTACTATAAAACCACGTGTATTACTGTACTTTTATCAATTTAACCATTTACTAAATAGAATAATAATTATAAAAATTGAGTACTTTCATTTCGTAAAATTCGGGGTCTTACAATATTAATGATGAATAAGTTCGTGTGATTAAAGATAAAATTGATAGTTCCATTGTGTGGGAATTATTAGTGTTAGTGGAAATCGACATTTATTTCGATAATAATTGATGTCTGGGAGTTATATTGACCAATCGGGTAATTAATTAGATAAATGAGCAATTAAATGCTATTAATTCACATGCTGATAACTATGTGTTCACATGTGTGTACTATTGATTCACATGATTTACTATTAGGGGAGTTGGTGCAAGATTGATAATACTTGCATGACTAAGTTAAAAATGTAGGTATAGATGAAGGTACTATACTATAATTAATTTTTTCACATGTTTAGAACTATTGAGTCACATGATTTACTATTGATTCACATGATTTACTATTAGGGGAGGTTATACAAGTTTGATAATACTTGCAGGACTAATTAAAAGTGAAGAAAAAGAGGGAGGTATTATACTGTAATATTTTGAGCCCCAAAACGTGCAATTATCGAAACTATATTTTCCTATAAATAGAAGCTCATTCCTTCATTATTTTTCACCAATTCACTAAGTCTCACAAGAGCAATTATTATAGAGAAATTATAAAGAGAGAAAATATAGAGAGAAAGAAGAAGAGAAGTCTGCTACTTCACTATTCCAAAGATTCAATTTTTTCTCGAGGTAAAGGATATCATTATTATGTAAGTGGGTATTATTCTTTCGTATTCATGAAGAGAGTTATTTTCTTCAATACTGTAAGGGTTGTTATTCCATTCTTTATTATTATGTTAGAATAATATGTCTATGCTAACTACCGCATACACGGTGAAATTCTTCGTTATTTTATTCTTTATTATTCGTTGAATATCCCGTCTGCAAGCGGATTACGCATGATTGGTTCTATTCTTTATTATTTTGTTAGAATATACCGTCTGCAAGCGGATTACGCATGATTCGGTTCCATTATTTATTATTCTCGTTGAATAACTCGTCTCTGTGTGGTCTATCGTGATGCCTCGTGAATTCTTTTGTTATTCCATTCTTTATTATTCTCGTTGGAATAACTTTATCTCGTGGTGGACTATCAGATGCATGGTGAATGATCCTTCAGATTCATTCTTTATTAAATTGTGGAAATGATCCATCTCACGTGGATTACCGTATGGCGGTGAAAATCTATTCATAGCTTCAGATATTTTATTATACTTCATTATGAGATATCATTTCTTTTGTACTCGTCATGGAATATTATTTTCTTTAGTATTTTTGTATGAGTTACTATTCACGGGTTACTATTCACTCTAGTATTATTCACTCGGGTATTCGGGGCACTTTTCGTGTCGGAGTACTATTCACGGGTTACTATTCATCTGAATATTATTCACTCGGGTATTTGGGGTACTTTTCATGCCGAGATACTATTCACGAAGTACTATTCTCGAAATACTATTCATAGGGTACTATTGCGGGGTACTATTTACCTGAAAAATATATTTCTTTTCTGTCCAAAGTATTTTTGGTACATGAATATTATTCTTGAATTTTACTCCACAAAGCAGTATCATGTTGATAATTTGGATATTTTTAAACTCTGGATTAATTTAAAGTCTTTAATATTTATCTTTGATTTTGTTTGATTAATGCTTATATCATTGTCATCATCTTCATGCTTATATTATAATGAAAGTCATCTTTGGCTTACGTGCAAAGATGGACTGTTGATTATTGGTTTTACAATTGTATATCTTTGGCTTACGTGCGAAGATGGACTGTTGATTATTGGTTTTACAGTTGTATATCTTTGGCTTACGTGCAAAGTTAAACTATTAATTGATGAGTATCTTGAAAGTAGTATGCATACAAGCCAATCATGTTTGATGATAAAGCATATACTTTGTAACAATCTTATTCATTTATTAATAAAAATAATTAATTTATTAAAGGCTTTTAATTATCTACATGATGCTGTTTTATAATATGTGATAAACCTATAGTTTTAAGCAATGCTTTTAGAATAATGATGATGATCATTATAATGAGATCTAAATTCTTAGAAAGCTTAAAACTAAAATAGTTCCCAATCGTTGGATTACTAAATTGGGGATTAGTGAATCCGGATAGATTGGTACATACGTTGTTTCTTTCATTGGATGAGGATGATTGATCTCATGATCATTTGTGTGGAGACACTAAAGCAAGTATGTAGGTGCTTATTAGAGAATAAGTTCATTTAACGTGGCTCGCTAAGGAATACCTAATGGAGTTTTACTGTATGCATCAATAGGAATTTCAGTAGTGATAGTAGTGACAAGTGATCCTTGGACTTGAGATCATCATAAGTATCTTATGTATGATGAGTTATACTTTGATTTATTCTTAAGACCCTTAAGGTATATCAAAAAGGTATGCTTGGGTATAATAAGTTGTACATGGAGATAATGTATGATCAATAAAGAATCTACCACTTCTAGTAAAAGAAGAGAAATGTCCTATGTGATTCGATAAATGACAACCTAGTAGTCCTTGGCCAAGGCAGAATGAAATTAGAAAGGAGTTTTTAATTTACATTATTTGGAGTTGTGCATTTAAGAGTCAAAACACATATAATTAAATAAAATAAGACTTGACAGTAATTCCATGTCTTATATTTAATTGGGACATTGTATGGTGGAAGGATTGAATTGTACGGTAACTATTTACTCAAAGGTTCTTTTATGATTAATGTTGAAATCTATATTATCTGGAAAGTCGTTGATCGCTAGAGAGACTTATCCCTATTGTAGAATAAATATTATTTATTTAAATAAATTATTAGTTTAATTTATTTATTTAAATAAGATTAGAATTGTTCTAATTGATTTATTCACAATAGGTTTAATATGGAGAACCTAAAGGGTCACACCATAAAAGGAAGAATAATTATTTAAGAAGTTAATGGCATAATCGTAATAATAAGTTAAGTATATTTAATTTAATCTATGGTGATAGAATGAATTAAATAGCTTAATATTTATTATTTAATATTTTGGAAATATTAAATATAAATTAATAAGAGGAGTCTTATTATTATTATTACTATTATTATTATTTAATTCCTAAAGGAGTTTGGAAATTAATTAATAAAAGTACTCTCAAATATCCTAATAAGATTATGTGACAAATTAATTAAAAGAGTTTAATTAATTATTCCTAATAAGATTGGGAGCCTAATTAATTAAAGGAATTTAATTAATTAAAATAAAAACCAATTCCTTAATTGTTAAGGAGGGTTGTCTACATCTATAAATAAGAGGAGTCTTATTATGGGTGAAGGAGTTATTGACTTTAACAATAGACGTAATTGGGGTACTTTTCACGGGTTACTATTCACGAGTTACTATTCACCCAAATTACTATTCACCCGAATATTATTCACTCGGGTATTTGGGGTACTTTTCATGCCGGGATACTATTCACGAGGTACTATTCCAAGTACTATTCATAGGTACTCTTATTCATGGGTACTATTTACCCGAAAAATATATTTCTTTTCTGTCCAAAGTATTTTTAGTACATGAATATTATTCTTGAATTTTACTCCACAAAGCAGTATCATGTTGACAATTTGGATATTTTTAAACTCTGGATAAATTTAAAGTTTTTAATATTTATATTTGATTTTGTTTGATTAATGCTTATATCATTGTCATCATCTTCATGCTTATATTATAATGAAAGTCATCTTTGGCTTACGTGCAAAGATGGACTGTTGATTATTAGTTTTACAATTGTATATCTTTCGCTTACGTGCGAAGATGGATTGTTGATTATCGGGTTTTCTGATTGTATATTTTTGGCTTACGTGCAAAGTTGAACTATTAATTGATAAGTATCTTTCGCTTACGTGCATAGATAAACCGTTATTGGTATGATTATGACGAGGATCATTCGGTATAATCATGACCCGTAATGTTATAGATGATGTGGTAAAAGTCCTCATTGGCCCGTGAAAGTGCATTGATGGGACGATTATTGGTATGATTATAACCGTGGATTATTAAGTATAATCATGATTATTGATGATTATATGAATATCCTTGGCAGTAGTGCAAGGATGATTCGATGATGTGAATTATTTATTGTCGAGTCTCAAATGATAAAATATTGATTATACACTTTTAATTCGTAAAAGATAGTAGATATCATGCTCTACTGACTCTTCTAAAATACACAATTGTATGTCTTTGGCATGTCGTGCAAAGATGAATTATTAATGAATATCTTTGGTAGTAGTGCAAAGATGAATTTATTAGTATGATTATGAAGCAGGAATTGTGATTTGGTATAACCATAATTTTTGATGTTTCGGTGAAGATAGGTGATGAAAATTATCTTCATTCCGGTGCGAAGAGAATTTAGAATCACAATAATGATTATGAGTTATTCATATAATTGTGGGATGTGAATTGTTGATTGATGTTACAGGATAACACATTATTGGTGGACTTTTAACATGGAGAAGATAATAGATCCGATGGTCTATTTGACTCTTCTAATGGATCGCTTCGTTCACCGCAACTATGGTTGAAAAGTTTTGTCATCTACCATATGTTCTAAATCTCGATTTATTATTGATGAAGGCTATTGATGATGTAAATTATCTTTAGTCATGATATTCTTTATCGGGCTAACAGTTGTTTCACCCTTTTGCTTCACAATTTCTTTCGTGTAATAAGAGTGTAGTTGGGTCAAGCGGGGTAATGAGAGAATGTAATGTTGATGGTCTATATATTTGTTGAGGTTCTCCTAAATAGTATGGAAATAATTTTATTGAGAACTTTAGATAAGTGTGTCGATTGTATATCGTTATTTGATATTTAATTTTCTTTGAACCGAATAAAGTAGGAGAACCCAACTTTGGAAGGGTGTTTTGCCACTATCATACAAGATGTCTAATGACATAAAACCTCGTGTATATCAGAAAGATGGGTACAGTACATCCACTTCTTTGATTATATCTACTGAGCACTACCTATATGATTTTGGAGTTTGGTTGAAATATAATTTTAATTCGGCAGATGTGGAGATAGTTATTTGTCAAGAGAAGACTCACCATTGGAAAGTTAACATGATAGTAATCTTCTCATTTTTCTTTGGGGTTTATTAGGTCAACCAAGGATAATTTGCGTGGACATATGATATCTATCATAATCTAGACGCATGGCCTCCCATGTATCGAAAGTTTCTTGAGCACTTCCCAAATATTTTAATTTCTAAAGCAGTTTTTTGTTGTACTTTTATGTAAAGTACATTTGTAAGGTTGTGTGGTCGAGGCACCATGAGAGTTACATACATTTGTATTAAAACTCACAGTTTAAGCGTGGTCGATTCTCGCATTTACGATTCAACAGTTGTATAAATGAAGTTTGTATTTGATTTTTATAGTATGATATTTGGCGACTCAAGATGGGTGATGTATACCTGTTTTGGGGGGCGTCACAAAGAAGGATGAAGGATTGTTGAAATTAGAAGGATCAAAGGAAGGCCGGAAAGGTGTCTTGTCCATTGATGCAGAGATCTTTGAGATTACTCCCACTTTTCATCTGGTTGAGGTGAAAAAGTCTGGGGGAGATACCTTGGAATATCAGAAGAGTACATAAGTCCTACTCTGAAAGACATTGTTTGGACTTGGCAAGGTGACCAAGAAGAACCCCAGCAACCGCAACCGCAACCAGAGCTACATCTTCCTTAAAGAGTCGCTTTACAGTTAATTGTGTGTCTTGACTCTTCAGAAGTGATTTTCATATTGAACTATATGCATTTGTTGTTTGTTGTACCTGTATTGTTCTACATCTATTAGTATACATATTATCCTTGAGCGTCACTAGTAGCGTACAGTTTTTTATTTTTAATTTTTAATTTCTCTCCTTTCTTCTTATATTGGTCGACTATGCATTAGTTTACTTTAGTTTATAAATGAGAAGCTAAAAGGGAGTGCATCAATGGTGATCAAGAAGCCAAGCATTGTAATAATTGAAGTAGGAATGGCTGGGTTCCATTGCTGCCAACAAGCTCTCCAAAATCTTTTGAGCTGTGTGGTGAAAGGTGGATTCTGTTAGTGAAATTAAGGATCTATTATATGAGGATGATCATTTCTGTTCTCTTGAATATTTGTCACCTGATGATCCCCACAGAATTCACTATACAACCCTTTAAGCCAAACA